>OY728157.1:1565954309-1575954309 GCA_963277665.1 Viscum album
AGCGGGAGGCCTGGTAAGGACATCCACACCACATCTGAGGAGGATTCGCGACCACGATGGTATTCCCAAGACCACCTGGAAAATGAGTAATGCCAAGAGCCACACCTTCCATCCTCCCATGACCACGCTTTCACAAAGTCCTCCCTGGAATCTAGGTGCACACAGAAGGATATCCTCGACAGGTCAGAGACAGCCAGCGGAAGAGACAACCCCCACAAATCAACAAAATCCTGGAAGAAAGTGAGAGACGGATTGGAGCATCCAAAACGAGCCACTAGAGTGATCTCGTGAAAGGAGGCCACCACCTGAAGCTCCCAATACGACAGGCTCACCACAGGAATCTCCCCGACCTTCTTAGGGCCCCGTTGCTCCACCACACCCGAAGGAACCTCCAAAAACGCTGCATGAACCGGAGGTTGGGTAGAGACGCCAGACCCCGTAGTACCCCTACAAAGCACCTCCTTGAAGGAGGCTCTGGGAAGAGCACCATTCATAGCCCCCTCAACAGCACCTCCTAAAGCGGCCAGAGAAACCGCTGAAGAACCCTCACCGCTAGGGAGAAAAACGGGAGTCATGTCCTCCACTCACAAAATGATTATGGGATGAAGAATAAATTCACCCTTTATAAGGATAATTTGGAATCTTATAGCATATACATGGACTCTGAAGGTATGAGTGTTTCATACAGTCCTGGGAAGACTCCTCTGTCTACTGATAATTTGGAATCTTCTGACATAAACATTGATTCTATAGGCCTAAGAGTTGTATACAGATCTGGGGAGACTCCTCTTTCAACTGATATTCTGAAAGAGGGACATAAAATCAATCTAGATGGAGACAAAAACAAGTCCAATTCATCACATAGTGGGAGATGTATATATTATAAGGTTACTCAATTTCAAAAGGATCCAAATCCTAATAACATATTAAGACAAAGATCTACTTCTGTTGTTAATCCTAGAATCAATAGTGGAATTATAATTCTGAATATAGTTAATTACTATAGTACTGATCAGATTAATACAAGTTTGAGTTCCACTTATAAAGGTAATCCAAAGGGAATTTTCACTATTTTATCAGACCAAGTAAGGGAATTGGGCTATCCCAATACAAAAACGTCATGCATATAAAGTGTTGTTATAAGCAGGGATAGGAAGAAATCTATTGCTTTCAATAGATCAACCAAGAACAAACACTCTGGTGGTAAGAAGAAGGGATATTTAACTTCAAATCCATGTTTAAATGAGGATTATGTTATATAATTGTCTGGGATTGGCTAACCCTAAAATAGTTAACTCTCTTGAGCTTTTTGTTAACAAACACAATCTTAGTCTTCTTTTCCTTTCTGAGCCCAAGAGGATATTTTTTGAGAAATTATTTGCGCTTACCAAGATGGGATATCAGCTAGTTGGTACTAATTAGTCCTGTAATGACACAAAAAGGCTTTGGGTTTTTTCTCATTTTAGACTTAATTAAGTATACCTTAGTAATTATTCAGATTAGATGGTTACCCTTAGTTATAATTGTTTGGTAATAACACAATATTACTCATTCATTTTTTTCTTATAATGTTTATCAATAAAGAAGACCTTTATGAATGAGTATCCTTGATTTAAGAAACACAATTAAGGATCCTTGGTATCTTCTTGGTGATTTCAATGTTATTCTCAACCCTGATGAAACATTAGGCATGGTTAGCTCTTCTACCTCAACTAGGGAATTTAGGGCATGTATAGAGGATATTAATCTACATGAGGTTAATCTTGTTGGTGCTAAATATTCTTGGTACAGGAATCACTTGAATAAGGTGGTGGAAAGTAAATTTGATAAGTATTTTGTTAATGATGAGGCACTTGATGATTGGATATCTATTTTATGATCTACTCTAGCAAGAATTAACTCAGAACATCATACTATTTTTTTGGAATCTAATCACTAGAGAGGCTAAATTTCCCTTCCCATTTAGATTTAACAATTATTGGAAAATGATTCCTGAATGAAAAAAAGTGGTTCAAGACACATAAAATTCCTTAAATTACAACAATGATGCATTATCTTATGTTCTTGAGCTCAAAGTCCTTAAAAAAGATTGAAAATTTGGAGCTGTGAGCACTTTAGCCACCTGAAGGATAATATTACTCAGCTTGAATCCTTGCTTTATTCATTCAAGAGAGTGATACTTGTGATGATTTTTCAATAAGTCTTGAGTAGGAGAACAAGGTTATATATGATCTCAATAATATTTTAAATTTCAAAGAATGCATGAAAAGAGTGGATTTTAAAGTCAAATAGATCAAGGAAGGTGATCAGAATAGAAACCTTTTAACTCTCTTCACATATCTAAGAAGCTCCATAGACCACTAGCTATTCTCAATGATAATGAGGTGCTTCTTAATAAAATAGAGGACTTGGCTACTCATGTTGTTTCTTTCTTCAAGAATCTTTTTGATGTGCCTATTTCCATTATTGATCATATGGAAGGTATTATTCCCAAACATGTCATTGATGAGGATAATTCTAGCCTTATTACTATTCCCCTTGAATTTGAGATTAAAGATGATTTTTTGGATTAAACTCATGAAGATCTCCTAGGCTAGATGGGTTCACCAACTCATTTTTTCAATCTTTTTGGAATATTATTCATTGTGATGTTTGTGGATTTTTTAGTCATTTTTTTCAAGGGTGGGCATTTAATGCATGGCATTGATGCTCAATTTCTAGCACTCATTCCTAAAGTGGCCAATGTGAATGAAATTAACCTTTTCATACATGTGGATCTTGTTAATAATATTTATAAAATCATTGGTAAAATTAATTCCAATATGTTATCTAGTATTTCTAATAAAATTGTATCTTAAAATCAGTTTGGTTTCATCAAAGTAAGAACTATTCAAGGTTGCCTTATTATTGCCTCTGAATGCATCAATCTTATCAGGAAATTCACTAAGAGGTGACATTTCTATCAAGCTTTATGTTAAAAAATACATCGATACATTAGATCAGGGTTTCATCTACAGGGTTTTAAGAAATTTTGGATTTTATGGCATCTTTATTAATTGGGTTCGCACTCTCCTAGGCTCAACACATATATCAGTTCATGTCAATGGCTCCCCTGAGGGTTATTTTACATGTATCGGAGGTGTCAGGTAAGGTGACTGATAGAGATAATATTTTAATTATTTTTCATGTGTGTTTCAATAATTTAACCCATGCAAATTAATCAATTTGATCTGATTTGTATCATTTTAGTGTTTTGGTGAATTATGGGCCTACTTGTGAAAATTGGTTAATTCTGTAAATTAAATAGTTTTGTGGAGCTTCTTTATTTTGAGAATATCTTTTATAATTTTGATCTAAATCGATTGATTACTTTTTTTAAGGCTTTCAATGCTCATGGGATTCAACTTTTTCTTCTAAACCTAGACACAATTAGAAACACAATGGCCTAGAAAAATTAATCAAGTGTAAAAAGTTTGTTGTACAGCAGAATGGACCCCACCTCAGTGATTGAAGAATATCTCGGCCTAAATAACTCCAAATGAAGTGATTCTAGATGGAATAGAAATAGGACTCTGTGGATAATTTCTAAATTAAATGTCATGAAGAAATTAGGTCATTAAGGATCCCTTTAAAATCATCCAAAAAGAGTAAGTTGAAGAGTCTCCTCGTGCAGAAAATGTTTTCATTAGTAATTTGAGTATAACTTTTGATAAACTTGTCCAAATCCACTAATATTTTAAGGGATAATGAAAAAGATAGAGTGGAACAACATTTATGAAGAAAAATTCCCGATATTCATCCATTTATTATGATAAATGAACTCAAAATTTTGGTGTAGTAATTTTGAAGGGAAATTTTCTACTCCACAAGCCTATAAATAAGAGCGTTCACTTCCATTCAAATGGGTTGAAGAAGGTGAAAGATGGGTTTTTCTAGAGTATTTATTTCTTGAAGTTATTTTTATTTTATCTTTTCCCTTTTTATTTGTTTCATCATGCTCTCTTCTTCCCCTTTCAACTCTATTACCCTTTACATGGAGGGATAAAGGCTTTGAGTGATTGGAGAAGGGGGAGTTTCACTTTTGTAATGTTGGAGTTTTGTGATTAAATGTAAAACCATATTTTTCTTTTAAATGATTTATATTCTCAGTGTTTCCTAATTCTCTTAATTTGAGTTTGTTTTGGGTTTTTTGTATTCATCTTTAATAGCTTTGGTTGAATATTTTTAATCTCCCTCCACCTAGTGAAATTTGTCTCAATCAAGGAGATTGTGTTAGGTGGTGAGTATCCAGCGACTGTTGGCACGTGTGTGGAACTAATAATATTTTTCTAGAGTTATAAGGAGAAAAAATTCCTTATTGGGACTTTCCTTAGTTGTTTAGTAATTTTTTATGAACTTCCATGCACATAGGAGTGAGTTCCATTTCTTTCTTCAACCAAGAGTGATTGATAACTCGATCAAGGAGTCTTCCATTTGTCATTCAATAGGAAGGGAGGGAAGATGATCTTTATGACTATGATGAAATTGAAAACGGTGATCCTACCCTGACCCCATCACTCTCTTCATCCATTAGTGTTTAATCTTTATTTTTAATTGCTTTCTTTATTTTTCAACTCAAACAATTTCGAAAAAAACATTTTATTATTTCTTAAATTTAAGTGACAAACATAATTATTGAGAAATCTTATCTGGATAAAACCTAGGTTACCCACTTTACTACATTTTAACTTAGGTAATATTTTTTTTGTCACACCCCATGACCAACACATGTCAAAACTTGGCGTCATTGCTGGTGATGTAGTGCCAACATTTTCTTTTATCTCTTTCTTTTATCTTTTCTTATTTTTATTTCAAAGTTGCATGACTATAACCTCAAACATTGAAACTTTCCCCCTTGATCCTAAAATTGAAATAACCTTATTGAATAGACTTAGAAACCTCAATTTACAATATGAATTTGAGAATATTTCTCTTACAGACTCGAGTGAAACTTCAAGTGTTCACTCCGAGCCTATCATCATGGCTTGAAATCAAAACCCAACCCTTAAAGACTTTTGTTCCCCGTAATTCCTTAATCAGAATAATCAAATTGACATTCCAGTGTTACAAAATGATTTTGATATGAAACTTAATATGATACAATTTCTCCCAAAGTTTCATGTCTTGGAGGGTGAAGATCCCCACAAACATAGTAAAAGAGTTCACACATGTCTACTCAACCTTCAGACCACGTGGAGTAGATGAGGAACAAGTAAAGTGGAAGGTGTTCATGTTTTCATTGGAAGGAGCTTCCAAAGAATGGTTGTATGGTCTACAAACTACTGATGTGGGTGATTGGAATTACTTGGTGAGATGCATCGTGAAAAGATTCGTCCCCGCCTCCAAAAGCACATCCATCAGAAATGAGATCTATGCCATCATACAATCATCTGGAGAAACCCTTTACGAGTAATGGGAAAGATTTAAAAAGCTATGTGTCATCTGCCCATATCAAGACATTGAGGAGCATCACTTTCTTGTATTATTCTATCAAGGCTTATTGTACAATGATAGAAACCTTATTGATGCATCATCTGGAGGTGCATTGATTGAAAAGTTACCAAAAGAATCCAAGTGTTTGATTGAGAAAATTTCTTAGAACTCACAATAGTTTGGTACAAGAGGTATTCATGAGGTAATAAATTCTCATCCATCACCCTTAATAGAAACTAAGATTGCAGATATAACCAATTTGGTGAGACATATGGCCTTGAAACAAGTTGGTGACCAACAAGAACCAGCTAAGGTATGTGGTTTATGCTCATCACCTGATCATTTCACTGACCAATGTGCTGAAATACAGGGAATGGAAACTTGTACGGCAACATTTCAACTGAGGCAGTACCAACAAAATCAAGGATAGAGAGAGCCTAACCATGTTCAGTATGGGTTTGGAAATCAGCAGAATCAAGCTAGACCCTCTAACCAATACCAATTCCAAAACCCACCACCATTTCAAAAAAAGAAATCTTATACCAACCTTCACACCACCAACCACCCACTTTTTAAAAACCCTATGAGAAACCATCAACCAGTGAACAACCCATAATTATGAACCAACAACATATATCTGATATTAAGGGGCTAAAAGACACTATAAAAGATTTTTCCTACAAGTTCTAAAGTCTCATGGACTTCCTAACCAAAAATCCTGGGAAACTTCCTTCCCAGACAATCCCAAACCCAAAGGAGAATATCAGCATGATAACAACAAGAAGTGTAAAATAACTCTCACCACCAGCATCCCATGAACCTAAAACAAGACCACCTGAGTAGAGGGAGAATGAATTTGTAAACCTTGAAAATTCTCTGAAATGCATTAGGAAGAAGAGAAGAAAGAGGAGGAAGAGAAGGATAGGCCAAGGAACAAGAGAAAAGAAACACTATTGAAAAGTAAACAAAGAGAGAAGAAAGACTTACCCCCACCATTTCCATCAAGGATGATTTAATCAAATAAATTGTAGGAGGAATCACTTCAAAAAGAAATTTGGGACATCTTTCAGAAGGTGGAAATCAATATCCCCTTACTTGAATCATTCAAAAAAATTCCAAATTATTCTAAATTTTTTACGAATATTTGCACTAAGAAGAGGAGACTTCAAGGGAATGAAAGGATCAACTTGGGAAGAAGTGTCTCAGCCCTTATAACACTACAATTTCCAATCAAATATCAAGATCCGGGGAAATTTTTCATCCCATGAACCATTGGTTCTTTAAATTTTTGTAATGATTTTTGTGATCTAGGTGCTTCAATTAATGTATTTCCTCACTCAGTATACACTTATTTGAAGATGGGATACTTGAAGCCCACCAGAGTGGTGGTCCAGCTTGCAAATAGATCCACAGTTTTCCCTATAGGAGTTTTAGAGGATGTCCTTGTGAAAGTCAAAGATCTCTTATTCCCAGCTGACTTCTACATGATAAACATAGAAGAAGATAGAAGCTCTTCACACTCACCCATCATTTTGGGGAGACATTTCTTGAAGACATCCAAAACCATCATCAATGTCCATGAGGGGACACTCATCATGGAGTTTGGAGAGAGCACTATCCACTTCAATATTTTTGAATCCACGAGGCACCCATCGGATGATCACTCCCTCTTTTCACTTTCTCAGGAAGTTGGTGAAGAACCCATTAAATAATCAGGTATGTTCTATGAATTCTTAGACTAAGGGGATACTTATTACATTTAAAATATCATTGAACATGTGGATAACCAAAATGATAGAGATTCTGATTTCATGTGGGAGGAAGAGGTAAAATATGATTTCTTTGATGATTTGTTAAATGATGAGGAAGATGATATAGTTTCTTATGTACAGGAGGTCCAAAAATTTTGAAGTGGGGAATGTGAGTTTAGTTTCATCTCTTGAGCATCCCCCTAGTCTGTAATTAAAACCACTCCCCACAGATTTGAAATATGTGTACCTTAAGGAGGGAGAGAAATTACCAGTGATAATTTCTTGTAATCTATCTGAAACCCATGAAAAATCATTGATTGATATTTTGAGAGAGAATATCCAAGCAATAGGGTGGATCTTAGGTGATATCCCTAGAAAAAACCCAAAAATATGCTCACGTAGAATTTTTCTTGAGGGAGATTCCAAACCTATCATATAGCCCCAAAAGAGATTGAATCCCACTTTGATGAAGGTTGTGAAGAAGAATATTGAGAAGCTATTGGAAGATGGTATCATCTATCCCATCTCATATTCACAGGTGGTTATCCCAATTAATGTATTTCTAAAAAAACTGGCCTAACCACTGTGAGGAATGAAAAGAATGAATTAATCCCTGAGAGAATTCAGAATAGCTGGAGAGTGTGTATTGATTTTAGGAAGTTGAATCAGGTTACTCAGAAAGATCATTTCCACATTCCCTTCATTGATCATATGTTAGAAATATTGGAAGGGAGAACTCATTATTGCTTTTTGGATGGATTTTCAGGTTATTTCTAGGTACCCATTGATCCTGAGGATCAAGAGAAGACAACCTTTACATGTCCCTTCAGCACTTTTTCATATAAATGAATGCCATTTTTATTATGTAATGATCCAGGTACATTTCAGATGTGCATGGTAAGTATATTTTCTGATCACATTGAAGATTTCTTGGAGGTTTTCCTGGATGATTTCATGGTTTTTGGAAACTTTTTTGAACATTGTTTGAAAAATTTGGAAAATTTTTTGAAAACATTAATTGAAAATAATCTTGTTTTAAATTTTGAAAAGTGTTATTTCATTGTTTTTGAAAGGAATTGTCATATGGAATGTCATTTCCATAAAGGGAATTGAAGTTGATAAATCAAAAAATTAAAGTGATAAATTCTTCGCCTTACCCAACTTGTGTGAAGCATGTTAGATCATTTTTAAGTCATGCAGGATTCTACATGAGGTTTATCAAAGATTTCAGTAATATTTCTATCACTCTCTCTATATTGCTTTTGAAAGATGATGATTTTTATTTCAATGGTGCATGTAGGGAATCTTTTGATGACTTGAAGAGGATATTGATTAAACTTCCTATGATGCAGCCACCAAATTGGTAAGAACCATTTTAGATACTCTGTGATGTTTCCAACCAAGCAGTTAGAGCAGTACTTTCTCAGCTAATTGAGGGTAGGCCAAAAGTCATTTTATATACTTCAAGAACCTTGGATGAAGATCAATTCAATTACAAAACCATAGAAAATGAGTTTTTAGTAGTTGTTTTTTCTTTAGAAATATTTAGATCATATCTTCTTCGAACTAAATTCACTGTGTTTTCTGATCATGAATCTCTTAGGTACTTGATGAAGAAGGTTGAAGCTAACCCGAGGCTAGTGAGATGGATGTTACCATTGAATGAGTTCAACATAGAAATCAAGGACAAAAAGGGATCTGAGAACCAAGTGGCTGATCATTTAAGTAGACTTCCCAACACTGTTGAAGCTGAAATTATAGAAAAAGAACCATTGAATGATCACCTTCTAGGGGAGTAGTTGTACTTGGTTAAAAGATAAGTTCCTTGGTATGATGACATGCACAATTTTCTGGTAACATCTCAAGTCCCATCTCATTTCAATTCTTATCAAATTCACAAACTGAAAGCTGAATCTAGATATTACATTTGGGATGATCCATTTCTTTGGAAGATTTTCAATTTCCAAGTGATAAGAAGATGTATTCTTGAGAGTGAAATTTGTTCTGTATTTGATTTTTGTCACACATTATCTTGTGGATGCCACTTTGGACCACAAAGTATAGTAAAGAAGGTTTTATAATCTGGATTTTATTGGATCACCCTTTTTAATGATTCTCATGAATTTTGCAAAAGGTGCAAAAAATGTTAGTTTTTTGGAAACATTTCAAAGAGACAAGAAATTCCCCAACAACCACTTAATTTTTGTGTGATTTTTAAAGTCAGAGGGATAGATTTTATGGGACCTTTTCCAATGTCATTCGTAAATTCTTATATCTTGTTTGTGGTTGATCATGTTTCCTAATGGGTGGAAGCAAAAGCCACCAGGACTGATGATGCTAAAGTTGTTTGTGATTTTGTCAGGGATAACATATTTTGTAGGTTTGGAGTGCCTAGATCCATCATCAGTGATCAACGAATTCACTTTTTCAATAGGATAATGGAGGATTTACTAAAGAATTATGGGGTGAATCATAAAACATCAACTCCCTGTCACCCACAAACAAATGGTCAAGCTGAAGTGTCCAATAGGGAAATCAAAGGAATTTTGGAGAATACTGTTAAACCAAACAGGAAGGATTGGAGCCAGAGGTTAGAAGACACATTATGGGATTATATGAAATCCTACAAGACCCATATTGGAATGATCCCATATAGAATGATTTATGGGAAAAGTTGTCACCTACCTATGGAACTGAAGCATAAGGCATATTGGGATATTATGAAGATGAATTTGGATCTTGAAAGTACTGGGAAAGAGAGAAGGTTGAAGTTTTAGGAGCTGGAGGAAAGTATAAGAGAAGAATTTGAAAATTCTAGGATTTACAAAGAGAGAACAAGAGTTTCTCATGACAAGCTGATCCAACTAAAATACTTCCATCCTAGAGATAAAGTGATGCTATTCAACTCAAGACTCAAGATGATTCCAGGTAAACTTAATTCTCTATCGGAGGGTCCATTTATTATTACTCATGTATATCCTTTTAGTGATGTGCATATTGTAAAGGATGGAGAGTAGGAGTCATTCACTATTAATAGACACTGGCTGAAGAAATTCCATGGGACCATTCCATCAGATCCAGTGGAGGAGATCCTGCTCCTCCAACCTATCAGTCAATAAGATCCATCAGGTCGTACCTCTCCTTTACACTTTCATGTTGTTGTGATTCCATTTAAAATTTGCTTACATATTAAATCCACTTGAATGCATTGAGTAAAATGCACCATTTAAGTTTGTGTGAGGGAAACTTTGTAGTTTAGGATTTTCATTTTGTGTTTTTTTTCAAAAAAAACTAAAAAATAAATAATTGTGTGTTTTCAAATTTTTTTGTGTTTATTTTTTAGTTTTTTGTGTTTTTTTAAACTTTTTTGCTAAAATTATTATCATTGACATTTTTGAAACCCATTTCATTGAGTGAACCCATTTATTCCATGAAATTGAGCTTAAATGAATGCTAAAAATGACTTTGTTTCAAGTTCAATTCTTTGGGAATTTCATGAAAAGTACTCTGATTTTGGAATCTCATGTCACATTTTACTATCTTTATCTTTGAAATCACTTTATTTTGAGGTTTCTGAATCCTTTTTTTCATATTCATTTCATTCACCTCACTTTTTGAGAGAACCAAACCATGCTTTTTTTAACCAAAATTTGATTTATTCCTTTCAAAATTTTAGGGTTTTAGGTACATGTGTTTTCAATGAGTGAGGCATTTCCTTGGTTTTAAATCCCCCTTTTCAAGACAATCCCATTCATTCTGGCCTACCTTGTACATTTAATCCTTGTAACCCATAGAATACAGGAAAAAATGATTATTTTAGCCACATTAAAATCCAATTTTCCCTATCCAGCCTACTCTTGAAGTGAAATTGCATGATCTAGTTGAACTTAAGTGTGGGGGAAGCTATCTTGTGTTATGATACCTTATTTGGTAAAACTTTGGGTGGAAATTAAAATGTTGAAGAGATGTGTGTGATGCTAAAAACACATTCTGTTGAAATATGTTCCTTTTTTGGAGCTTTCATGATAAGAGAAACTGTGCCTTTCTGGAGCTTCTAATGGAGAAAGAAAGTTGTTCCTTTTCTAGAGCTTTCAAGAAAAATCATGTTTGAGAAGATTGAAAATTTTTCTGTTGAAATGCTGAGATATTTGAACATTCAAAGATTTTTCATGATAATGGAGCTGAATTTATACTAAGGGGAGTTAGGAGGATACTATACTTGAGTGAAAATTAGAATTATGCAACTATGCTTTAAAAATATCCAAGCCCTCCTCATTCGTCCTCAGAATTTTTCACAAAAAAAATTACCAATTGAAATCCACAAAAAAACTCTACAGAGTCCTCATGATAAAAAAATGTCCTTGACTCACATCGGGTGGAGAAGTAGGAGTTTTTCAAACCTATGGTGACCCTTTCATTGGTTTGGATGAGAAAAAGTTTGTTGAAAATTGATATTTTTGAGATGAGAGAAAATTCATGTGAGGTATGTATCTTGTGTGCATGGAAGGAGAAATGAAGAGTAAAAATATTGAATGTTCTGATTTGAGAACTTGGAATAATGGTTATAGATGAGGTATGATGTCTTTTATTTCTTGGTATTGAATTGGTGGATCTCATTGCCATGTGTTTTGAATTTTCTTTGATTTGATATTGATGTTGACTTGTCTGAGAGTCCAAGTGGTAAGTGTAGGGGAATTGATATAGATAATATTTTAATTATTTATCATGTGTGTTTAAATGATTTAACCCCTACCAATTAATAAATTTGATCTTATTTTTATCATTTTAGTGTTTTGATGAATTATGGGCTTAATTGTGAAAATTGGTTAATTCTAGAAATTTATCAGTTTTGTGGATATTTTGTATTTCAGACATATCTTTTATAATTTTGATCCAAATCAATTTATTCATTTTTTTAGGCTTTAAATGATCATGGGATTCAACTTTTTCTTCTGTACCTATAACCAATTCAAAACACAATGACCTAGAAAAATTAATCAAGTGGGAAACGTTTGATGTATGACAGAATGGACCCCACCCTAGTAATTGAAGAATATCTCAACCTACATAACTCTAAATGAAGTGATTATATCTTTAATAGAAAGATAATTTTGCGGATAATTTCCAAATTAAATTTAATAAATAAATTCGTTCATTAAGGCTTCCTTTAAATTTGTCCAAAAAGAGAAATTTGAAGAGTCGCCTAGGTCAGAAAATGTTGTCATTATTAATTCAAGTATAACTTTTGGTACACCGGTAAAAATCCACTGAGATTTTGTGGGATCATTGAAAAGAGATATTAAAACAACATTTATGAATAAAACCTCCTGATATTAGTCCATTTATTAAGTTAAATGTACTAAAACTTTCAATGGAGTAATTTTTGAGGGAAATTTTCTACTCCACAAGCCTATAAATAAGAGTTTTCACTTCCATTAAAAGGGTTGAAGAAGGTTAAAGAGGGTGTGTTCTAGAGGATTGATTTATTTAAGTTATTTTTATTTTCTATTTTCTATTTTTCTTTGTTACACCATGCTCTTGTCTTCCCATTTCAACTCTATTACCCTTCTCATGGAGGGGTAAAGCCTTTGAGTGATCAGGGAAGGGGGATTTTCCCTTTTGTAATATCAAAGTTTTGTTCTTAAATGTAAAACCCTATTTTTATTTTGAATTATTTATATTCTCAGTGTTTCCCAATTCTCTTAATGCTATTGTGTTTTGGGTTTGGTTTATTCATCGTTAATAGCTTTGGTTGAAGATTTTTAATCTCCCTCTGCCTATTGTAATTTGTCTCGATCGAGAAGATTGTGTTAGGTGGTGAGTGTTCAGTGATTGTTGGCATGTGTGTGGAACTAGTAAACCTTTCTAGAGTTATAAGGATCAAAAATTCCCAATTGGGGCTTGCCTTAGTTTTTTATGAATTTTTTATGAACTTCCATGCACATCGGAGTGAGTTCCATTTCTTTCTTCAACCAAGGGTGATTGATAACTTGATCAAGGATTCTTTCATTTGTAATTCAATCGGAAGAGAGGGAAGATGATCTTTATGAATATGTTGATATTGAAAAAGGTGATCCAACCCTGGCCCCATCACTCTCTTCAACCATTAGTGTTCAATCTTTATTTCTAATTTCTTTCTTTATTTTTAAACTCAAACAATTTCAAAAACAACCTTTTCTTCTATCTTAAATTTAAGTGACAAACGTAATTGTTGAGAACTCCTCTATAGAGACAACCTAGGTTACCCAATTTATTGAATTTTATCATAGGTAATGTTTTTTTTGTCACAACCTACAACAGGCATGTGTCAGTGACCCTCTTTCAACCATCATGTTCTCTATTGCTGATGATTAATTAAGAAGGCGCTTTCTCAATATGGATTGTAATAATAAACCCAAGTCCATCAGAGATTCCAGAGGCCCTTTTCCCCAACACACTTATTTTATATGGATGAAATCATTCTTTTCACTCAAGGTGACAAAAGAAACATCAAGAGCATCAAAGTCGATATCCTTCATTATGAGAAAGTATCATGGTAGGAGATAAGTTGGAACATGTCTTTTTTATACTTTGGAAAAAATATCTCATCATCCAGAAAAATTGACATCATTGGCGATCTAGGAATTAGAGAAGGTGAGTTTCCTTTAATTTATCTTGGGGTCCTCATGTTTTGGGGAAAACTACATGTCAGACATTTTTCTCATATTGTTTTCTAGTTCAGAGATCAGCTGGCTTCTTGGAAGGGAATGACACTCTCGATGGTGGGGAGGGTTAGTTTTGTCAAATATTTGATCGTTTCAAGATTTTTTTACTATTTTATGGATTAAAAATTACTAGTTGATCTTATCAAGAGTATCATTACTACAATAAAAAAACTATTTGGAGTGAAATAATTCTTTAGAAAAAATTTGTGACGGTCCCCTAGAATCAATGTTGCAAGCCAATTGAGAAGGGTGGGAATGGCATTAAAAATATGTGCAAATTCAATGAATATTTGGTGGATAATTTTATGTGAAGACTTATTAAAGATAATTTGGAGTCTCTTACTTTCTTGGGATCCATATTTTTAAATACGATCAAAGTTGGGGATTTTAATTATTTTGACTCTTCTATTTGGCCTACTTTCAAGAATTCTTTCTCAATAATCTATGTTAATTATCACTAGTTAAAAATCGCCAATTCTTTCTTATATTTTTGGTTAGATAATTGGATAGATACACCTCTTCTCAACAATATTAACTCTCATGATACTTATTTTGAAATAAATGTTTAAATTAAAGAGCAATTAGAAATTTCCTTACATGTGATCTCTTTTGAGATCAAGGAGTTGGTTTTGAATTATTATTTCATGAAAGTTGAGGATAATATTATTTGGGAAGTTTCCTCCAATGGGAGACTTTCATCGATATTTTTTATCATGAGGCTATGAAAGGGAATGAAAGAAATTGGGCTACATATTTGAGCAGAAGTTTTATTCTGCCTTCTAGATTTTCATTTGTATAGAGACTCATGTACTACAAGCTTCCTCTCGATGATTTTTTGTAGGGTGTTAGTGTTAGTATTTACTCCAGATGTTCACTATGTCATCAATATAGAGATAAAATTGATCATCTTTTCTTAGTATGTGTTGATACCTCTATTCTATGGACTAAAATAGATTATGTTTTTGAAATCTGAACTCCCAACAGAGTTAGAATTTGGGATCATCTGCTTGCCTGCATCTCTCTACCTCTTTCATAGCAGATGCACAACCTCTTTCTAGTTTCTGGTTTAGAGGTTGTTCATTCTATATGTAATAGTTGGAATAAAATGATTCATTGTGATTCTTCTTCCAGTATTCATTCAACTTTGAACCAAAATTTTTCTATTATGAAATATGCGAATGAGGCCCAAAATGGATATTATGGTAACTCAATTCATGATTTTTCTGTGCTTAAGCGTTTTGGAATTACAGGTAATTATCATCCTCCTTCTGGGACCTTAGAAGTCATGTGGATTTCTCTATTTTCAGGCCAGATCAAATGCAACATAGATGGGGATTCAAGAGGCAATCCAGGTTTGTCTGGTTATGGTGCAATTTTTAGAAATCATTGTGGTGAAGAAATGGGATGCATTTATGGCCCTTGTGGTATCACCACATCCCTTGATGCTGAAATGCTCAGTTTTATCATTGTGGTGGCGATTGCAAAGAAATGAGTTTATTCCAACTTGTGGATTGAGTATGACTCTACTACCACTATTCAAGTTATTAGGAAAGGTTCATTTATTTATCTTGGAATTTTACTGAAAGATAGATCAAATGCATGGATTTGGTTTCATCCTTGAAATATATTATCACGCACACATATCATGAGGAAAATTATTTGGCTGATGGTCTTGCTAATAAAGGGGTCACTATTCCTGATTTGATATGGTGAAACAACATTCTTGATGAGATTTTCTCTTTTTTGGAAAAAATATCGTTGTAAAAAATCTTTTCTTAGACTTTTGTAATCTTTTTTTATTCAATAAAGGTGACTTTTCCTTTTGGGAAAGTTCTCATTCAAAAAAATCTATCTTTTAAAAAATTCAAATTATTTTAAAATATTAAAAATATTCAAATAATTCTAAAATATTCAAACAGTTTATATAATTTTAACTATTTCAATTATTTAATATTTTTAAAAAAATAACTTGAATAAAATATTTTAATTATTTAATTTTTTTAATTAAATTTTTTTTGAAATATTCAAGCAATTTAATTTTTTCATTCAAAGTTATTCATTTAAAAATAACATGAATAAAAATGATAAATAAATAATTATAATATTCAAAATAAATAATTTATTAATAAAATAAAAATACCTTGTATATTTAAAACAAGTCATTTGGATAAAAATTTAAATTTTTTAATATTGATTTATTTTAAAATAACTTGAATATTTTATGTTAGATTTTTTAAATTTTAAAATAAATAAGTTTTTCATTTTAAATTTAAATAATATATATATTTTTAAAAAATTAGAATAAATTAATGTTGTTATATTTTAAAAATAAAATTTTAAGGTTATGGGTTTTTAATGTTTTTGGTTTTTTTAAATATTTGTTTAACAATGAAGGCACTATCTTGAAATACACATTCATTTCCTCACCACACCTGTATCATTTCATTAATCCTCGTATGGTGTGAATTATTTTTTTAAAATCCATTTTATTTTGCATCATTTTAAAAAATTACTCAATTTTGTGTTGTTGAAACTGCATAGTTTTTCTAGTGGTGTGTAATTGCTTTATATACCAAGAAAATCCAGACTTAAAACATTGGATCTATAATGGGGTCAAACCATTTTGGGGAAAAATGGGATCAAATTGTGTTGAGCCATAATTTGGTCAAACTGCATTTGATGAATAATGAAAAAAAGGAGAGGGTATATTGGTGATACACATAAATTATTTCATAGACTTTAACTATCACTCCACATATTCATCACTGGTATTTATGGGCCAGTTTCTTTCCTCTAAAAGAACACCAAAATTCTGGGAGAGATGAAATTAATGGTTAGTCACTGGTGAAATCCCCCCACCCCACTTTCTTGATGGCAATATTCACTACAAATCTAGTGTTTCCCTAGTCTATCGGTCACATTTCATTCTTGTTTAATATATTTCCTTATTTTTTGTGAAATTTTATATATAAGAAAATATATATTTTATTTTATTAGTTTTTTTTCAAATATTATTTTCAAATTATTGTAATTTGTTAAGATTTACCATATTAAATTAAATTAATTTATTTATCAACAATTGATTAATGTACCAAAAAACTATATACACGTTAAATAAAAAAGATGTTATTTATCATTTTTGGAAATTATCTAGTCAAATCATTTCACAGTTACTAAAGAGTCCATTCATTTAATAATTTTTTTCTGTTAATAATAAATTATTGCTTAAAAATAAAAAATTATTTTCTTACATTTAAAAATTTTATGTAACATTTTGAAAATTATAATATTTTTTTAAATTTTTTTATTTTATTTTTAATCTCCTTTTATTATCTTTTTCATGACCCATACTGCCAAAGATACAATAATTAAGAGAGAGAGATGATAACCCCTCAAGTCCTATATTCAGTAGGCCTTGGGTTGGCGATGATCACTGAGGGTATATAAATCCCACGGTATGGGAGGCATTTCCTTCTATAAATGAAAACATATTGGTATCTAGGATATAAAATCAAAAAAAACTCCAACAGATAATATAAAGCTAAACCAAAACCATCCTGAAAATGCATGTATAAATAAAAAAATAAAGATAAAAGTCTCCAAAAGTAAATAACCAATAGAAAAGTTAAAGTAGCTACACAACAACTGTCTTGAGGTCCAAACTAGTAATGTCTAGCATGGTCCATATAAACCCCTTGGAAAGAGGACATGAATGTTAAGGTGGCCTCTATCTTCTCTGGAGAGAGGACATGAATTTCAAGGTTCTCTCTTTCTCTACTAACCACATTTATGCCTCTATTCTCTAACATGATGCACTTGCATGGGCCTTTGTTGGTTTTTATGGGTGGAATTATGAGAGTGATAAATGGAATTTATGGAAGCTTCTTCAATATTTATGGGAAAGATTTCCTAGAATGATCCTTTTTGGTGGGGAATTTAGTGAAATTGTGTTTCAGTTTGAAAAAGAAGGGGGCATCAGCAGGTCTTGGGCCTCTATATCGGAGTTCCAACATACAGCACAAATGATAGGCCTTTCTGACCTGGGGAATGCAAGTTCTTCCTTTACTTGGTTATTAGGGAATTCTAAAATCACCCATGTCATTGAGAGTTTGGACTATTTTTGGGGGTCGAGCGAGTGGACTAATCTATTCCGGTTTTTCCAAATATCTCAAAAGAACCCTGCCACTTCAAACTAGTACCCCATATTTATCGATACTATGAATGGTTCCAAGAGATAGAGATATGAAAAACCATTTAGATTTGTGATATTTTGGTTTAAAGATAAGTAATGTGAAGACGTGGTTCAAGATTTTTGAAAGACTGGTGACCCCAACACAGGTCAAAACATTCACCATGTGGCTTCCAAATTGAAATCTTAGAGCGACTATAAATATTTCCAACCCAATATAAGTTGTGATATGATTGAAAGGAAGCTGAATGTACTCTACTCTCACACCCCCTCAGATTTCTTATTGTCCAGAATCAATTATCTTGAAGCAGAATAGGATATGACCCTCTGTATTAGGGAGAGTTTCTGGGCCATGCGTGCTTCTGAAAACCGCATCAAAGAGGGTGACTTCAATACCTATTATTTCCACCATAAGGACTATATGAGGATTAACAAGAACACTATATTGATCATGAATAAAAATAAAGGTATAAATTTTACCAATAAAGTGGGAATACAAGATTTTATCATGAATTTTTTTCAGAGGATCTACAAAAATGGTGTCTCTTCCTTTTTCTATGATGTTGTTTCTTTTATAGATCATGTGGTCTCTGATGCTATGAATTTACAACTTATACGTGATTTCACTAATGAGGAAATTCCAGGTTCACTCAAGTAAATCCATTCAACTAAATCACCTAGGACATATAGTTGTTATTCCCTTTTCTTCAAAAAATACTAGCATATTATTGGACCGGATATCTCATCTCGTATGAATGAACTTTGGGGGAAGTCAACATATCCACTCTTAATGAAACCATTATTTCCCTCATTCCAAAAATAAAAAATCCTTTCCTAGATTCATATTTTAGATCAATTATCCCATGCAATGTCTCTTATTAGATATTTTCAAAGATTCTAGTTAACCCCCTTCACCCCTGGTTACCATCTATTATTTCTAAAAATCAAAGTTCTTTCATCCCTAAAAGGCTCATTGTTGGCAATGTTATTATCTCCCAGGAGGTTTTCCACTCCATGAAAACTCAACCAGTTACCAAAATAGGCATTATATTATGGAATATTGATATGGAAAGGGCTTATTAACAAGTTGAATGGCCCTTCCTTTAGCTTTTTTTGGAAAAAATGGGGTCCTGTTCCAAATGGACTGAGGTGATTATGCATTGCGTCAATAAGGTTTCTTTTAGGATAAAAATCAATGGTAACCTTTATTGGAGGTTCACCCCCTATAGGGGCCTTAGACAGGGAGATCCTATTTCTCCATTCCTCTTTACTTTAGTGGTTGATGTTTTATCTCATGTTATCTCGGTGGATGTGAAAAATAATGTTATACATGCGGAAAATGTTTACAGAAAATCCCATCCATCACTCATCTCTTTTTTGCTAATGGAATCCTTCCCTTACCAAGGGACACTCTTGAAGAATTCATCTATATTTTCCATTTGATTCCAACCTATGAATTAGCTTATGGGAAATTAGTTAACATGGATAAATCTAAAACTTCCTTTAGTGCATGTGTTCTATTAAACAGAAAGGAAGATCTTTTCTGAGTGTCAGTTATTTGAACGCTCGACAAACACAATGAATACTCAGGGCTCCCCATGATTTTTGTTCGATCAAAAAAAATTCTCAAATATACTTGATAATATTGGAAAAAATTAAGGTATGAAAATCAAAGAGGGTTTCTAAAGTAGGTAATGAATGAATTTTTAAGGCAGTGATTCAAGTGATTCCAAGTTATATCATGTCCCTTTTCAAAATTTCTTCCACAACTATCAACCAAATTCATTCCTTCATTGTCAATATGTGGTGGATCCATAACAATAGGAAGAAAAATATTCACTGGATGGCTTGGGGAAAACATTACACCCCTAAATCATTAAGGGATATGGGTTTTTGAGACCTCTGCCTATTCAATGATTCCACTCTAAAAAAGAAAATTTGGTGGATAATGCAGCACACAAAATCCATTTGTGCTCAAATTCTCCAAGCCAAGTATTTTCCCCACTGGGGTTTCTAAGATGCATCCTTGGGACCTTACCCAAGTTTCTTGTGGAGGAGTTTATGGGGGTCACATGTTCTTCTTGATCATGGGATTTTACAGAGGATCGTGGATGGTTCTATTGTCAAAATTTGGAAGGACCCTCGGATTCCCAATGGAAAAGGGATTCTGGAGAAATCCCCAATGTCCATGGCTTCAAGGATGAAACTATAAGTTCCATATTTAATGAGGCAGGTAATGGGTGGTGTGCTGAAAAACTGGATAAGTGGTTTAACGAGAGAGATGTAAAAATCATTCAAAGTATCCCTTGTATAAAAGATGTGGGGAATGACTGTCTATACTAGTTCAAGGAGAGTTCTAGAATATTATCATTGAAATATGATTATAATCCTGCTCTCAATGAACATACCCAGAAAGGAAATGAAATTTGGAGGATCTTTTGGCCCCTGTAAGTCCCTCCTAAGATTCACTACTTTTGGTGGCAGGTTTGTGTTGGAATCCTCCCTTCCAAGGAATTCAACTCTTTCCACCGCATCTCTGATGATATATGCTACCCCCTATGCATTGTGGATACCAAATCCTCATCACATGAAATTATTAACTACCCCAAGTTGAGGGCTATCTAGAATTCATGGAGTCCAAATACAGATAAATTTTTCGATAAGTAGTCTGGTCTTCTAAAACTGCTAACATTCTTGTTATCATCCCTTCCTTTAGAGAAAGTTTCATCCACAGTGGCATGGATCATATGGTTTAGATTATTTTATTTTAATTTAAACTAAATTTAAAGACCAAATTCTTTTTGGATTGAACATACAACTTTGTGGTTGGAGATGTGGAAGCGCTCAGATTCACAGGTCATGATTCCTTACTCCATTCCTTTTTGTACCTCTTGGAATACTCACCCTATGGGTGTGCTAAAATTCAATGTGTATGATTCTATTTTAGAAAATGGGGTAATTGGGTTTTGAGTGATGGAATGTGACTCCCCTGGTAGAATTATTATGGCTAGTCAAGAGTCTATCCTTTCCCTTTGGGATTCGCCGATAGCCGAAGCCCACACCATATGGATGGGGATGACTCTCACTATTGAGAAGGGTTGTAAATCTATCATCATCGAATTGAATTTTCTTAATATTATCAATGTTATCCATGAAAAGGATAGAGGCTTCCAATCATTTCGATTTTTGATTATGAAGATTCGGTCCCTCCTCCATTTATTCTTGGCTTGCTCCTTCTCTTTTTTTAAAAGAGAGTGGAATAGAGAAACTCACCTTTTGGTGAGTCAAGGTATTTCTGGTATAACTTAGGTTTTATCAAATGACTTTCCAAAATGGATGATAAACCTTTTTATATTTAATCTATAATCTATTTTTTAAATATCCTTTGATCTTAAAAAAAGGTATACTCAGTAGGAAAACTAAATTCTCTCATGCACATGTGAAAGAAGCATACCAATGAACCCGTGAGAAAATATCAAAACCAATTACACCTAAACGAGTCAAATATCCAACCAAACTTCACCAAGATATGCTCAAAAAATAATGTGATCAAAGTATAATAACACAATAATAAGAATATAGATAAAGGGTACCTTGCACCACTTTCCTACCGATTTTCTACCCTCACAATCCAACATCATACATCTTAACACTCTTATATCTTAAGAATAACATATACCACCACCCCACAACATGGTTACAACACATCATGCCCACAGGCACCTGGGCCACCACCCCACAACATGGTCACATCTCAACTCTCCTGAAAAGACCTGGTCCATCACATCACAACCACTAACATAACTAGAGTAGTAGGGATTTTGAACATGAAGGACATCAACCTCATGCCATACACCTACCATGAACAACCCCCACCATAAGCCACCCCATAACATGGTCACGTCACATCCCACCCAAAGACACACGGTCCATCGCCTAGTGCACTAACAGACCTTCGACCATCACAACATATACATATCTACTCACCTGGAAGAGATAACAGGAAAGAGTGGGCAGCCAACCATCCTTCCCCATCATCAGTATATTGGGAAAAACACCCACCCCCTCGTGTGAATATATGGGTGTCAGAACATAATGCTTGACACAGGTAGAGTGCATATAGAAATCACAAGAAATATGAAATTATATACATATAGCCACACCCAAGCCCAACCTATGGGTTCAAAACATTGTACTAACCAACTCACAACATTCCTAGTTCTCTTGTCACCTCTAAATGTAGATTACCACATAACAAACACAAAACACAAGCCACTTCCCACTTTTCATTATAATTCAAACCAAGTCCCATTATCCAGCCCCATTTATTTTATTTAAAAACCATTTCCATTCCATTAACGAAACCAAAACATAGTCATTTCAATCATTATAAAAAAATTATTCTATTGACCACACCAAACCCTAGTCATTTCAACCATTTATCACAAGTATCTCATCATTCCCATCAAACCATCACCTTGACACCCCAAAATCATGGGAAGAAAACCATCAGCTCGCCACCCCAAAAGCATGACCAATCAAACCATCACATCACACTATTGAAAATATGGCCTTTATCAGTGCTAGAAAAGGTCATTAACATCACTAGAAAAGCTCTTTTAATTGAGGTGAAGATAGGGGGTTTTCTTTTTATCAGCGCTCCAAAAAGCGCTAATAAAGGCACCTTTTATCAGTTCAAAAAAATGCAGATAAACGGTGTCTTTTATCAGCACTAAAAAAAGCACTGATAAAAAGGTCCTTTATGAGCACTTTTTTTAGCATTGATAAAATACCCATTTTATTATCATTTTTAAGTGCTAATAAAAGTCAAAAGAATTAAATTTTTTTAAAAAGAATATACAATGTGGGGGAGCTTTTAACAATGCTTGACCCCCCCCCCCTTTATCAACACTAGGAAGAGCCCCTCCCTCTCACTGCACACTTCACTTACCCACGCAACCCCCTCCTATTTGTGCCCTTACTTCTACCAGAACTTGAACCCGAGACCCCCCCCCCCCTTGCGCACCTGCACCTTTACCACTAAGCCATTTTGTTTTTTTCTCCATTTAATGATATATCTATTTATATATATATATAGTTATATTTATTCATATATTAATATAGATTCATATTAATATAAATATGTTTAGTTATATTAATACATATATATTTATTCATATATTAATATATATATATATATATATTCTTATATAAATATATATTTATATCTATTTATATATATTTTTAGTTATAATTTTTTATCTGTATATTTATTTGTATATTAATATATATTTATTAGATTAGTTTTAAATACATTTATAAATTATGTTTTTTAAGTGTGTTTATAAATAAATAAATACATACATACATACATACAACACACACACACACACAAACACACACACACAAATATATAAATATTTACGAATAAATACATATATATATATATATATGTATCTGAAAATCCATAGAATGTTAAAATGACCATAACTTCTAACACAAAAGTCCATTTCAACTCCACAACCATTCAAATCAAAGAACATGAAACTATATTCGATATGATATGTGGTACATGCCTAATGGACATTCGGATCAGAAGTTATAGCTATTTGAATGTTAAAAAATTAGGATATCCCGACTAAAAACTCAATTTTTGAGGCCTTTTGGGCCTTTTTTGGCCTCGAAAAATGAGACAGAAGGTTTCCTTGGGACATTACTGTGTAGATCTCATCGTAGGCTTCGATTTGATATGTTGTAGAGCTAAAACTGACACCCGAATCAAAAGTTATGGTCATTTGGAGTTTGAGTTGCATTTTCAACTTATTTTAGATCTTTTATTAATGTTTTGGATTTTTTGTGTCTTAAAATTGTTATTAAATGATTATTAGTCGATGATAATTAGCAAATTATTAATTAATAATATTTTAAAGCCATTTTCACTAAATTTTTTATATATTAAATGTAATAGTCTATTTATACTTATCTAAAACATATTTAAAACATATATATTATATTTATATTTATATCAATATAAATATACTTATATATCAATATATTATTTTTCATGAAAAAATATATTTTTTGAAATATAAACTTTATCATCGTCAGGAAAAAGCACTGATAATTCCCCCCCCCCCTTTATCAGCATTAGGAAAAAGCACTGATAATTCCACCCATTTATCAGTGCTACTAGAAAAAGCGCTGATAAAGGGTGACGCTGCAAAAACCCAGTTTTGTGGTAGTGTCACCACCCAAAAGCATGACCAAACAAACCATCATCTTGCAACCCCAAAAGAACAACCAAACAAACCATACCCTTGCCACCCCAAAATAATGGACAAATAAACCATCATCTCACCACCCCAAAAGTATGGCTAAACAACCACACATCACACCACAACACACCATAACTATACATTACAACACATAAAAGATTATTTTATAGATTTAAAAAAGGGATTTTATCATATTCCACTTCATTATTTTAGGGTAATTGTCACATAAGCCATAATCCTGGGAAAACAATTTCATTATCAAAATATAAGTGATTAGCCAATTTCTATTTTAGGGTGATATCATAATAACCGAAAAAAATAGGGTTCCACAACACATATTAAACTAGAACAAACAAATCCCCCAATGACCAAAATTTTTCAGCAGGGAATTCAACCCATACAATCACAATATCACAATAATATCAAGGTTATAAAAGAATAAAAATCAAACCCCTTTTCCCCTTTAATTTAAATTAACCAATTTTTTATCTTTAATTAATCTAGAACAACCATCCCTCATAGATAAACAAGAGAAAACTCCTCCCATAGGATACACAAAAGTGATAAATGAGGGATTTCCTACCTTAAATAAGCATTTCCAACTCAGTAGGCACCATAGGGAGAAGAAGAAATGCCCAAAAACCACAACCGCGCATAAAACACATAGATCGAACTACACTGAATCAAGGGTTATAAAAAACACATACCAACTCACAACCCAAAGTAAAATCACATCACCATAGTGTATATTTGAGAGAATAACAAGAAAAAGCCCTGGGAAAGAGAAGAGAACTCCCCACAGATCACAAAGGGGGATCCACCAGAACTAACAGTTCGAAGTAGGAGGGAGGGGGATGATGATTCTCTAAGTGATTCCCAGGGGTCACCCAAAATGAGAGAGAATAAAGCCACAACCAAATGAAGAAAAATCATCCAAACAAAAGGATTTAAAAACTGGAATCCCACCCATTTCACATCTTGAAACTAATTCATGATTTGAATTCCACAGGAATTTCCCAAAAAACACATTTCACTGATCACCTCAAAATTTATTTAATTACACATAATGAATTAATTTCATGATATTAATCCATTTCATGGGTTCCCCCCCTTAGCCACATATATGCTATGAAACCAACCGGCTACACAAGCTGTAAATCACCAATTCACACCATGTAAACCATTCAAGATGTGAATATCTTATAGTAGCTCTACAGCACCTCCAACCACCATGAAACCTCTTCAAGACTCCTCTAAAACACATCAAACGCACAAAACTGTCAAAGTAATGGACTGGTAAGTCACAGACCAATACAAGATCAATCTTATTATACGTCAAAATACTTATTTAACTACCTTAAAAAATTATTTAAAATTTTAAAATTTTAAAATTTTAAAATTATTTTGTAAATATAAAATGCATGGATTTTATTATTATTAATGTAAAAATAATAACTAATTGTATTTTATTTGAATTTAGAATTAATTTATAAATATAATAGGAAATTAACTCAAAATAAAAGTAAAATAAATATATTTATGAAAGGATTAACTAGGTATAGTTAAATTATTGTAATTTTTTTGTGCACAACAGTATAAAAATTTATGAACATTAATGATATAGTTAACATTTATTTAAATAAATATATTAAATTAACAATTACATTACTTATATACAACTATAAAGATTAAGCAATTAAAATAGTGTTATTCAATTCTTACCATTATTATTAACCCCATTAAATGATTACAATTATTTAATTATCATTATCAATAATCTTAATGAATGATTATTTTTTAATCATATCATAATTAACATTATTAAATAATTACTATAAAATTTATAGTAAACAATTTTATTTGGTTTTTTTGTAAACACAATATTTATGTATAGCACATTTTGAAATGTTTAAACCAATATTCTTAATGGTATAAATGAAAATGCATGATGAGAGAGACTCTAAATAATATTTCAATTTATTTTTTTTAAAAAATAAAAATGAAAATCTTATTATGTTGAATGTATCTACAATCCAAACATATACCCGTGAAACATTATTTATTTATCTAAAATACACTAGTGATGTCCACCTTTGGTCATCGCGACCTAATATATAAAATGACCAACTGAATTTTTTTTTTGAAAATAATTTTTATTATTTTATTATTAAAAATATCAATGTTTTAATTTTTTTTTTTAAATAGGACCAGCCCCATCTAAACTTTTCTATATGGCCCTAACCCACAAGATTGTTTATAAAGCTTGTGGATATGGAATGGGTCAAGCTTTAAATTTTGTTTCCCATTAAAAAAACCTAAATGGGAATTTTGAAATAAGATCGTATATGTGCAAGCAAACTTGAATGGTCACGGGCCAGCCCACAGGTCCATGGGCATCAATTATTATTTTTTAAATTCCATGTGAGGGTGAATCACTACTATCAAATTTCTTTCACTTTAATATATATCATTTTACTCATCCCATCAATGTGAACAAATCCATTTTTTCTTTGATTTTTATTAATTTCAATTAAATCAATTACTCGTGAAAGAGGTGGGAAAAAATATGAAATATCAAATGTGAGATGACTCAAACTTAACTCATACATCAAACTAGTACCAAACCCATGAATTTTCATGGAATAATCATTTATTTAATAAAAAAATTACAAAAAAACACTCATAATTTGGAGTTATTAAAATCTTTAGAGAGATTCAATATAGGAAGATAAAGAAACATAAGAGTGAATAATAGTTGATATATAAAACAAAATTGAATCACAAATAAACAATCAAACGTAGTAATTGAATTTTGGTTCGTCTATTTAATTTTTCTTTTAATCTTGCATTGATGTTCATTGAACTACTTTTTTTAAGATCTAAATTTTAATTGTCTTTATTGAATTCATTGTTAACTTCCTTACCTAAATCAAATCTTTCTTGATCAAATTCATGTTTTGAATATCTCTTCAAATAATATATTTAGTAAAATGTTATAAAATTTTCATAGATAAAAATAGATAAATTTTTAATAGTTTCAAATTCCAAATTCATATCCTATACATAAATTAGTTGCGTAATTTAATGTCATATTTTATTTTAAAGTACTAAAATTCAAACTAAAATGAATCTAAATACAAAAAATAATATTTAATTATACATAATAAGTTATGTAGAACAAGTATCAATGCACGGTATATGCACATAAATATAGAAAAGTATATTATAAAAATAGAATACAATCTACAAAATATATTTAATAGCATTGAATGATTAGAGGGGTATATGCGCAATGATAGATGCCACTGTGATTGATTGATTGTTAACCAACTGTGATCACTTGTGGGAGGAGAACATGTGACAATATGTGACAACATGAGAACAGCATATACGCCTATAACCAATTGTGATTTCTTGCCACTGCGATTGACTGCTCATATGGATATATGTGCTATGGTATATTCTACTATAGAACCCAATCTACAATCCAATCTGTGATTGATTTATTTTAGAATAAAAATATGTATAAAATATTTAATATGGGTAAATGCACTATGATCAAATAGAAACACATGGTTTAAGAATGTACAATTGATTTAAAAAAGTTTATAAACCAACTTAAATAAAGGGAATTAAAATGTGCAGAAAAAGAGTTTAAACCAACTTAAATAAAGGGAATTAAAATGTGTAGTTGGTTTAAAAAAGAGTTTAAACCATCTTAAATAAAAAAATTAAAATTTAATACAAAAATTTCAATAAACCAATTTTACATCTTAACTAATATAAAAGAAATATTTTAATCATTATTTTGTAAATAATATACAGAGTTTGGTTAAAAAAGAGTTTAATTTATTTTACTATAATGCATTGAAAGTACTTGTACAAATAGAAACACATGGTGAATGACATCTTTGTAAATGTGTTTTCAATATAGAATTAAATCATACAGAAAATTGAATATTTCATAGCATTGGGTATGTAGATGACATTGTTGTAGTGCTTGAAATAGATTGACAAGAGGTTTAATCAGAAGGCACAACCTGTAAGGAAATAAAATTTAAATTTAGGCCCCAAAAATAAGTGTATATCTGATGTGAAATGAATTTTAATGATGTATTCAAATTTTAAACTCATCATTCTCTTATATTTTATAGAACTAATTTCATTATAAAATTCATATAGTTAGTCAGTTATAACTCCTAAACATAGTAGAAAACATCACAATTTATCCCCTCCTATAGATAAAAGTTGTTATTTTTAAAATTCTTAGATGTAAAATTAGACATTAGTACATAATATTATGGGATCATATTTAAAATTTCCCATTTATATTGGAGGAAATATCTCTTATAATCTATTATAGGGAGTCACGGGGTTTTCACTGATGGTTGATATCCCAAATTTGAGATTAAGTTTAGGTATTGGAGGTAATTGATGGAAAATTTCACACACTGGGAAAATGGTATCTTATTTTTATTGTAGATTACATTGTTATTATGTGTAAGTAAAATATTCTAGTAAATCATTGAAAATAGTGTATTAATATAAATTTTACTACTATAGAATAGAAGATTTGTGTTTCCTAGGATAAACTAATGGTGAAGCTATTTATCTATGAATTTTCTTCATAAAAAACATTACATATGCAAATAAAGTGAAAAAATGAGACAATGAGTAAGAATGATTTTACCATAAAAGTTTAACTGATTTAAATACTAATTGGATGTCACTCTTTGAAATTTTAAAAATATAGTAAATTTCAATAGTTTTATTTATTATACAGTATTCTAAAAATAGATGAAATAAAGGAGGTTGAGTCTGTACCAGTATACTGAACAAACATTGAGAAATCTCCTTCATGTATTCTAGTAACTATTTCGTATGAGAAATATACAATGAATATATCATATCAGTTGAAGTAAATATGAATAATGGAGAGTTTCACATAAATCAGTTTTTATATTGAATATTAATTTCAATGAATACATTTTTTTTAAAAAAATAATATAGTTGAACGTTCAATAAAGTTATCCCAGAGAGTGAAATTGATAGCAACACCTATAGAAAAGTTTGATGATATAAATTGAAAATTTACAAATAATTCATAATGTAAGTGATCTTGATCGTGAAAAACATTAAAATGGTATTTCATCTTGTAGTACTATTTAAATTCTTTTACCAATATTTTTCCATAGTTTCATATATTGATAATGATGAAGCCACCCAAAAATATCTTTGAAACACATGAAGTCGGTGTAAAATTGAGGTGAATGTAAATTGAAAGACTAAAAAATCTAGTTATGTGGCATAAAAAATGAAAATAAGAAATTATATGTGTAACCCATTATTTGAGAACTAATAATAAATAGAATATAATATGCATTAAAAATATTAAAATATGTTTAAGGAAATGTCTAAATCATGATGAACTTTTCTATCTATATTGAATAATGCCAGAAAAATATTCCAAATTAGAGGTCAAACTAATAACACACAGAGATTCTAGAATTTACAGATATCTCAAATTATAGAAAAATTATAGACATAGATTCTAGATTACATAATAGATAACTTTATAAAGTTTTTAGATTTCATAATATGTAATCTAAGTGAATTTTGTAACACACATATTCCAATTTCGAGACACGTTATACACAAAGATTACACATAAAAATGTATATAATGCACACACAGAGATTGTATATTTTATAATATTGATTATAATAAAAATTATATAATGTTATTGATATTCCATATTATATATTATCAATTAAAAATATTTCAGAATGTTAAACATAAATTTTGTATTATACTCTAATTACAGATTATAAAACACTATATAAAACACTGATATAAAGCACTTATTTTATATAATGCACATACATATATTCCAAATTTATCATTTTAGTTTATAATAAAAATTATATTGTGTCATTTATATTCTATATTTTATATTATATTACATATTATATTACAAATATTATAGATTGTTAGACATTGATTTCATTTTATGTAGTTTGTTACATTGTAATTTAGTAATGCACATATTGAAATTGAAAATCATATGTATTGTTACAAAAGTAAAAGAACACTGAATAAAACTCTACTTATACACATATTTTAGATTAAAAATATTAATAAAAAAATATTATAGATTACCAAAGTGGTTATGCATAGATTATAGTTTATAGAGTGATTTCAAATTATAAAACATAGGTTATACACATATTCTAATATATGTAAACTGAATGAAAAATATGTTTTTAAAAAAATAGATTCTAGATCATGAATATTTATAACATATATTATTCTAGATGCCCCAATGGTGCAGCTCAGTTGGTAGTTGCCCCTGTGGGTCTCGGTGAGGTCTCGAGTTCAAGTCTCGCCAAGTTCATCCATGTACTGCTTGTTGCATGGTTTTCTTTGTATTGTAGCCCCTTCCCCAAATAAACTGAGGCTTCGGCCTCACCTTTTATATTATTCTAGATTATGCACACACTATACACATTTTATACATAGTTCATAGACATATTATGATAGAATCAATCAAAAAAATTTGAATATGTTTTCGGTGACTAGAATAGATCAAAAATGGTGCAAAGAAAGATTCAGGGAAGTTGGAATACATATTAGGTAAAGAAAATGTAATAGATAGCTTTGAGTTTGAATTATGATATTTGTAAAAGTTAAAAGGTAGATATTTTCAAAGATGAATATGTAATATGCATGTGATGGATATGAAATATTCATATACATCATATGCGGTGTGCATATACGCAGTATACAGAATAGGAAAATCCCAAATATAATCTATTCATTAAGAATATGCATATAATAATGGTTTGTTAAAATGAAAAATGAAATTTAGGTATACGGGAAGAAGAAAAAGGAATACACCTATAGCCAACAGATTATTATGTTGTAGAGATTTGTGGAAGGAAGAAGGAATTATGAAAGTTTCACAGTAGATAGGGTACCCAATTGTGTATCTCACTGAATCAATTTTGAATTTTAATATCAAGTAATGTCCTAAATAACTTTAAAAATATAAAAAAATTAAAATTAAAATGTAACATGAATATGAAAGATTGACATTGAAAATAATATATTTTTTGAAAATCATTTAACCTACATACCAATAGAATAAAACTTGTTTTCATAAATAAATGATCACCTCATTATATTATGAATATTTAAAGAAATAACGGGGTTATTGAGATAAAACCTATTTTCATAAATAACCTATTTAACCTATCCATCAAGAGAAGAAACAAGATTGTTCATTTGGCAGGGAGGAGCATTATCCTCAAGAATGTAGAGTTGGAGGCGGCGAAGTAGGGACCGAAGGTGGCTCCAACTCAAATGGTTCTCAATGATAGTTTAACCACACCAATATCCAAGTTAGTTTGACCAAACCAATATCATGTTTAACCATTCCATCAAGAGAAGAAACACGATTATCCATTTCTTCTTCACCCAATATTATTACTAATCCAAACCCTTGTGAGTAGTTTGTTTCACATTCATAAATTATCCCTTTATTTACAACCTCTCCATATTTACTAAAAACCTATTCAAAGTTATTCAATTTAAAATAACTTGAATATAAATATGTAAAATAAATAATTCAAATTTTGAAAATAAATAGTTTACTAATAAAATTTAAATACCTTATATATTTAAAATAAATCAATTGAATCAAAATTTTAACTTTTTAATATGGTTATATCTTAAAACGCCTTGAATATTTACTACTTGGATTTTTAAATTTTTTTAGAATAAATTAATGTCGTTATATATTAAAAATAAAATTTTCATTTTACAGGTTTTTAATGTTTTTGGTATTATTATTATTTTTAACCATGATGGAATTCAGGCGCCGAAAGCATTATTTTTGGAAAAATCGGTTTTATTTTACATTAATTTAAAAGCGCGGTATCCATAATGAGATCAAACTAAGTTTAGGAATAATGAGATTGTACAAGGTTGACCCATGAGGTCAACCCATTTCCAGTAATAATAAAAAAAAATCGAGGGATTGACCAAGGAGTTTGGTTTTGGAGGGGCTAACTGGAAACATCCTGGGCAACCATGCACCCATGGATCAGCCCTGAGCACCTTGAGCAGCAAGTCATCTGTGGCTCCGGTGCACTGAACTCCCCATAAGGGAGGGAGATATCATGGAGTCGCTTAATTTGAAGAACTTCGGGGCCGCACGCCCATAGCACCTTAACAATCCCCATCTCGTGAAACTCAATGGAATTGGATGCTGGTTTATGAGTTCGTGCCCCGGGGTAGCCTGTATAACCATCTATTTCCAACTACGCCCTTATCCTTCATACTCTTCATATTCATTTCGGTTATCCAAACCTCATAAACCTTCTCTAGTCATCCATTTTCATGGAATGTCAAGCTAAAGGTGGCACTTGGGGCAGCCAAGGTGCTTGAGTTTCTCCACAGACATCCAACATCTTGCTGGATTTGGTATGGCCTCCACGCCTCCTTCCAACTCCCATCTTCTACCCGTTTCTTCTGATTCTCAAACCACTTCCCATGAACTTTGTTTGCAGAACTACAACGGGAAGAGCGACGTTAAGAGCTTCGTCGGGTGGTGGACAATAATTGGACGACGTGCCTGGTGGAGTGGGAGAGACCGTACCTGATACCGGGAGCAGATATTTACGAGGGATTTCTCCTTATAATAGTGAGGGAGTGTGTACCCACTTTTACCTCATAGTGATCCTTCTATTTGCCCGTGGTTTTTTACCCCTTCCATTTGGGGGTTTTTCCACGTTACATCTGGTGTCCTATTTTTTCGCATTTTGCACTTTATTTTTATCTCGTGATTATTGTTGCACTATGGGTCAATCATTTACGGTCCTAACAAGTGGTATCAGAGCCAAGGTTCTGCCCCGGTGTTGTTCACGTTTTCGGGTATTAATAATTCTCGTAAAATTTTAGTATGCTCTGTGATTGCGACTCCTGTTGATCTTTCACATCAGAAAAAATTTATTGAGATTATTAAATACACCGTTGTGAAACAGAGGAGGTTCTGGACTGACAACGTGTCCAGATGGCGGCAAAATTTGAGATCGAAAAATTCAACGGGAATAATTTTTCGTTGTGGAAAATGAAGATGCAGACAGTACTGCGGAAGGATAATTGTCTACTAGCAATTGGCGAAAAGACGGCGGGTGTGACGGAGGAGAAATTGAACGATATGGACGGAAATGCTATTGCCAACATCCATTTGGCTTTGGCAGACGGGGTCCTATCGAGAATTGCGGAGAAAAAGATGGCGAAAGAAATATGGGATACTCTGACGAAGCTATACGAGGCCAAGTCACTGCACAACAAAAATTTGCTAAAGAGAAAATTGTACACTCTTCGGATGGCGGAGTCATTTTCGGTGACCGACCACATCAACAACCTCAATACTCCGTTCGCTCAACTCACGGCGTTGGGCTATAAAATTGTGGATACGGAACGTGCGGAGATTCTACTCCAGAGTTTTCCAGATTCGTATGACCAACTCATCATCAACCTAACCAATAATATCCTGACGGATATGCTACTCTTTAATGATGTTGCAGCCGCAGTTCTAGAAGAAGAAAGTCGGCGTAAGAACAAAGTGGACAGACAGACAACTTCGCACCAAGCAGAATCTCTGTCAATGGAGAGAGGAAGGATGATGGAGCGTGGTTCCAGTGGGAGCCAAAATCATGGCAGGTCCAAATCAAGGAGTAAGACGAAGAATGTCACATGTTTCAATTGTGGAAAGAAGGGGCACATCAAGAAGGATTGTTGGAATAAGAAGTGTGGTGACAAGAACTCTCAGGGGAATGTGGTGAGTACTTCTGGAAAAGAAGATATACTAGTCAGTGAAGCAGCAACGACTACAGAAGCAGGCAGCATCTCGACGATGCCTGGATTATCGACTCAGGAGCAACATGGCACATGACGTCTCGATGGGAATGGTTTGACCAATATGAAACCATCCCGGAAGGACTTGTGTACATGGGGAACGATCACACTCTGAAGATCGTTGGAATCGGTACCATCAAACTGAAGATGCATGATGGAATAGTACGGACCATCCAAGGAGTACGTCATGTGAAGGGCCTAAAGAAGAACATATTGTCTTTGGGACAATTCGATGATATCGGATGCAAGTCTCGCACTGAGAATGGAGTGATGAGAATCGTGAAGGGCGCGCTTGTGGTAATAAAGGCGGAGAAGATCTCAAAGAACCTGTACGTGCTTATGGGTGAAACGTACAAGGAGGCGGAGATAGTTGTTGCATCAACTACCTCGATAGAAGCGTTGACGACGTTATGGCATCGAAAGCTTGGCCATATGTCAGAACGAGGCCTGAAGATTCTTGCGGATCAGAAGTTGCTGTCTGGGCTGACAAAGGTATCCTTACCATTTTGTGAGCATTGTGTTTTGAGTAAGCAACACAGGTTAAAGTTCGGGACATCAACAGCGAGAAGTCAGGAGATCATGGAGTTGATCCATTCCGATGTTTGGCAAGCACCGGTTATATCCCTGGGAGGAGCAAGGTACTTTGTATCATTCATTGATGATTATTCTAGGAGATGTTGGGTGTACCCAATCAGGAGGAAGGTAGATGTTTTTGAAGCCTTCAAAACATTCAAAGCGCGAAAGGAGCTTGACTCTGGAAAGAAGATCAAGTGTCTGAGGACAAACAATGGTGGAGAATATACAAGCGAGGAGTTTGATACTTTTTGTCAACAAGAAGGGATCAAGAGACAGTTCACGATGGCGTACACTCCTCAGTAGAATGGAGTGGTAGAGCGGATGAACAGAACCCTGTTGGATAGAACAAGGGCGATGCTGAAGACTGCAGGTATTGCCAAAACTTTTTGGGCAGAAGCAGTGAATACCGCTTGTTATGTGATCAACCAATCTCCTTCAATAGCGATTGAGCTGAAGACACCGATGGAGATGTGGACTGGTAAACCCGCTGACTATTCTCGGTTACATACTTTTGGAAGTCATGTATATGCAATGTTTAATGACCAGGAAAGATCGAAGTTGGATTCAAGATCCAGGAAATGTATCTTCTTGGGGTACGCTGATGGTGTGAAGGGGTATCGTTTGTGGGATCCCACTGCCCACAAATTTATCATCAGCAGAGATGTCATCTTTGCAGAAGACAATGTGAAAATGACAACTGATCAAGACATGGAGAAGGAGAATACAGAAACCACAACAGTCGAAGTAGATGACAAATCCAAGGAAGAACAAGTTTCCTCTGAGTCATTACCAGAGCATGATGATCAAGTACAGGTTGAGTCTGGACCACGATGGTCAACTCGGGAGAAAAGAGCACCAGTATGGCACTCAGACTATGTCACTGAGAGAAATATTGTGTATTGCTTATTGACAGAGGATGGAGAGCCATCTTCTTTTGTGGAGGCGACCCAGAGTCCAGATGTATCCTCATGGATGGAGGCGATGTAGGAGGAACTTGAAGCCCTGCAGAGGAACAAGACTTGAGATCTTGTTCCATTACCTCGTGGAAGGAAGGCTATCAGAAACAAATGGGTCTTTAAGATCAAGCGGGATGGAAAAGACCAGGTGGAAAGATATCGTGCAAGATTGGTGGTCAAAGGATTTGCTCAGAAGGAAGGTATTGATTTCAATGAAATATTTTCTCCTGTTGTTAGACTGACGACTGTTCAGATAGTTCTGGCGATGTGTGGAACATACAGCTTACATCTAGAGCATCTAGATGTGAAGACTGTGTTTCTCCATGGTGGTCTTGATGAAGAGATCTATATGCTCCAATCGGAAGGTTTTGTAGAAGAAGGTAAATAGAACTTGGTTTGCAGGTTGAACAAATCTCTGTACAGTCTCAAACAGGCACCGAGGTGTTGGTACAAGAGATTTGATTCCTATATCATGAGCCTTGGATACGACAGACTTCATTCAGATCCTTGTGCATATTTCAAGGGTTCAGATGGTAATGATTTCATTATTCTTCTGTTTTATGTGGATGACATGTTGGTTGCAGGCCCCAACAATGATCAGATCCCGGAGACGAAGGCACAGTTGGCTAGGGAGTTTGATATGAAGGACTTGGGACCAGAAAACAATATTCTTGGGATGCAGATTTACCGAGACAAAAAAAATGGGAAGATTTGTCTATCACAGAAGAGTTACTTACAGAGAGTCTTGAAATGCTTCAACATGCAAGACTATAAGCCAATCTCTACCCATCTTTCCATTAATTTCAAGTTATCCTCCACGATGAGTCCTAGCAGTGAACTAGAGAGGATGAAAATGTCTCAAGTACCGTATGCATTGGTAGTGGGTAGTCTAATGTTCGCTATGGTTTGTACTAGACCAGACATTGCACATGCAGTGGGAGCAGTTAGTCGGTACATGGCGAATCCAGGACAGGAGCATTGGAGCACAGTGAAGAGGATCCTGAGATACATCAAGGAGACCTCAGATGCTGCATTATGTTATGGAGGATCAGATTTTACTGTCAGAGGCTATGTTGATTCAGATTTTGCAGGTGATTCTGACCGGAGGAAATCCACTACTGGTTATGTGTTTACTCTTGCAGGAGGAGCTATGAGCTGGATTTCGAAGTTACAATCAGTTTTGGCTTTATCCACGACAGAGGCAGAGTACATGGCAGCTACACAGTCTTGCAAAAAGGAAATTTGGATGAAAAGGTTGTTGGAGGAGCTTGGGCACAGACAGGAGCAGATTCCATTGTTTTGTGACAGTCAGAGCGCCTTGCACATTGCAAGGAATCCATCTTTTCATTCCAGGATGAAACACATTGGGGTACAGTATAACTTTTTCCGAGATGTGGTGGATGAAGGAAGTGTGGATATGCAAAAGAATCATACTAAAGAAAATATGGCAGATTTCCTGACGAAGGCGATTAACTCTGATAGGTTCAGATGGTGCAGATCCTCAAGCGGCCTCGTAGAGACTTGAGCAGCATGGTTGGGAAGATAGAAAGGATGTGTGGAGATATGATTGGTTCTCAATCAAATCTCCAAGTGGGAGATTTGTTGGCGCACATCCATTTGCAGGACGGTGGCCGCCCCCCTTCTTTGTCAAAGGGTGGATGGTGGTGTTAGGTGGTGGGTGGCCAAACCCCCACCAAACCTCCAGCGGGTGAAGGAAAGGGGAAGGGGTGAGGAGGCCTATAAAATGAGGCTCTCCCCTCTTCCAAATGGCATCTCTCATCTATCCCATCATCATCCGGTTTATCTCATCCGGTTCGATTTGCGGTATCAGTGAGGCGGTTTCCCCATTTATTTAAGAGAGATATTTACGAGGGATTTCTCCTTATAATAGTGAGGGAGTGTGTACCCACTTTTACCCCATAGTGATCCTTCTATTTTCCCGTGGTTTTTTACCCCTTCCATTTGGGGGTTTTTCCACGTTACATCTGGTGTCCTATTTTTCCGCATTTTGCACTTTATTTTTATCTCATGATTATTGCTGCATCGTGGGACAATCATTTACAGTCCTAACAACTTGTCCTTCCGCGTGGTGCTCCAGGCCGACAGCTCCCCTTCCTTCATTATTACTCCGCCTTGGCTTCCAGGTGGCTGATTTGATCTTGCTAGGGAGCTCTGTAAACACAAACCACTCAACAAAAGCCTCCCTTTTCTTGTTGAACTTCTCCAAACAAAGGTCACCACACATTGTTTGAGAATCCGAAGAAACAAATAGAAGATGGGAGTTCAATGGAGCTGCCGACCAAATCCAGTAAGATGTTGGATGTCTTGAAGTATTTGTAAATGACTTTCACATAGTCGTTGTGGACAAACGCGAGACCCTTGGCGGCCCCAAACGCCACATTTAGCGGGAATTTCCATGAAAGTGGATGAATGTAGGCAATTTATGTAGAGGTTTCAACAAACGAAATGGTTTTAGAATGATCGACCAGAAAGAATAGTGTATGAGAGATGAAGTATAAGAGTGTATTTGGGAAATATATGGTTATCCAGGGTATCCCGGGGCATGAACTCATAAACCAGCAGCGGTTGCTCATCCTCCACATAGTACCCAATGAGTTTCATGAGATGGGGATGGTTAAGCCTCTTGATGAATATGAACGTGTCAGTACCGGACCTCACGGCGGTGAATGACTTTCCCCCATATCTAACCCTTGAACACCAAGCCCAATTCGCCCTTTCCCACCACGCCGTCATGGCGGAAGTTCTAGGAGTTCCCAGCACTGAAGCCTCAAGCCCTGGTGTCTCTAAAGGGTAGAGGACATGAGTGATTATGTGCCCGTGTTTCATCATTTTATATGCAAAGAAAATCTAGATTTAAAACACCAAATCTATAATCCAGTCAAACCGTGTCCTAATAAAGGGTTGTTGAACATTCATTTTTAAAATATATAAACATTAATTTATAATAAATATTTTTAGATATTCAAGTTATTTAAAATTTTAAAACATGACTTATTTATTTTAAAATTAAAAAATGTTAACATGAAATATTCACGGTATCTTAAAAACTAGACTTATTTAGTTGGTGGTTTTTTAAAAAAATATTAAAATTTAATATTTTCAAATTATTTTTTTTCTTAATTAACATGAATAATTAAAAAATATTTAATAAATATGTTGACTAAAAACATTAATGTTTTTGAATTTCTTATTTCATGTGTTTATTTTATGATAATTGAATGATTTGAATATTTTAGAAATGCTAATTTTTTTATTTGAATAAAATTTAATAACTTTAATGAAAAAGTTAAATCACATGAATATTTTCAAATATATTTAACTAAATAATTTGAATATTTTTTCTTTTAATTTAGTTTTTTATTTAATTTTTTAAAAATATTTATGTGATTTAATTTCTTAAATATTCATACAATGGGTCAATTTGCATAAAAAAGAATTTAATTTTTCTCAAATATTCAAAATATTCAATATTCCTAGAATAAATAACTTGAATAAAATATTCAATAATATTAAATTTTCTTATTCATGTTATTTATTTAAGAAAATTGAATATTTTAATATTTTTAAAACATTAAATTCTTTATATTATGAATTCAATCAAAAAAATTATGATGTGCAGACAAATCCAATATGGTAATTCAAAAAAAATAGATCTCTTTTCCCTATCAGTTTTTATAAGATTTTTCGAAAATAGTTACAAAAAGTAATGTCCCTATATTTTGCTTTCTCAAAAATTTGATCACCTATTAGTGTAGACGGTGTTGTATGTTCTACTAAACTATAAGAACCCGGGTTTTTAGAATGGGTAAAAATCCCGACCCTATTTGAATTTTGACTTGTTTCTGAGGAAACTAGAGAAAATGGGCAGTTTCTGGAAATTTCCAGACTACACACCATGTACTTTAAGCACACGTCGTGTATATGTTAGGCAAGTACAAGCCATGTTCTCAACGAGTACATGCCGTTTGATGACCATCTTGAAATTTCTTACTACACAGCGTGTAATTTTAGACACGTCGTGTACCCGTGACCGTGTGGAGGCTATACATGGTGTGTAGGCCTAATGGCCGAGGAGAATCGCTTTAACCAAGTACACATCATGTTCCTCCTGGACACGCCGTGTAGTCTGACTGTGTATGAGAGAAATACATGGCGTGTGGGTAAGTCGGTGAAGGAAAACCAAGTACACGCCGTGTACCCCTAGGTACACGTCGTGTACCCATGTCGGCAGGTTCTGGAAAGTAAGTCCATGGAATTCCAGCCGCCAAATGAACAGTTAAATGACATACACGACATGTAGTCCTAAATTACACACCGTGTAGTTTCTTTTTTGTCTTAAAATGGGAAGTGACCTCATTTGGAGGCAGAACGCACATTTTTTGCCAGGTTTCGCAAACCAAGCCGACCGGGACTTCATTCCTCTCCCGATTCTCCGTCTGAAGTCAGATTCGATCATGGTTAGATGTGTTGGAACCCCCTCGGTAAGGCCTCGATTCCTCTTGATCCGTTTTGTTTGATTTCTGTTCTAGAACGATTTATGGGGGTTTGAGCGGTTTTGACTCTTTTGTATATCTACCGTGTTTTAGACTTAATTGGAGGCTGTTACCGGAGGAGTAGCCTCGTACGAGTCTCAGGTAGGTGGTGCATACCTTTTTTTGTGTTTTCTTGGTCATTTGGGTGGCACGGCCTTCGGCGCGTTTTCAGGTATTTTGAGCGGGACCCAGTCTTATCTGTTATTGCATATTACATTGTTTATGGACCTATGGGATGCCTTTGGGTATGCTCTATTACCAGTTTTTCATGAGCGGGGTCGGGCGATGGGTCTTAGCTCATCAAGGCATTTTGGTCGGGGGATGCCAAAATGGTTATATTTGAATTATATTGTTATAAACTGTTTAGTTTAACTTATTAAGACTGATATAAATTGTTAGAGGCATTCAAGACCTCAGTGCTGGTATGGGACAACACCTTGCATAGGGAAATTCAACTGTTAAGAATATTTTTCCTGTTTATGTTTTCTGTTTAAATATGTTATAGATGAAATTGTTGAATTGCATCTGCTGGACCCTTTGGGTGGTGTTGGGCATGGCCCGGATATTCTTGATTGATACTGATCACAAGTTGGGCTTGGTCTGGGTTACTTTGGGTGGTTTGGACCACGGGATTGGGCGTCCTGAATGTTGACTTGAGGCAGTATGACTGTCAGGTTGGGCATGGCCCAGGTTACTTGGATGGCGAGGCCATCAGACTTGAGCAGCATGGTCGCAGGAACAGGAGGTATCAGATGTGTGGTGGCTTAGGTACTATTTTGGTGATTACCGCTCACTCGTAACTTGAGTAGTGTGTACACAGAAATACTCCATGATGAGGTGGTTTTGACCACTCATGTGGGTAGAGGCTCCCGTAGATGCGGTTTAGGTACCTTGGTTGGGGGTACTTGTCGTAGAAAGCAACGTGGGAGGTGAGGAGCCTTCAGGGGATATCATTTAGGCTATCGGGTTGGGGGCATAGGCTCGCCTTTATTTGAGGGAAGACATCGTTGTCCCTCCGGTTACTTGTTTTAAGGGCGAATATCGCTGAACCTCTGGAAATTTATTTGAGGGCAGACATCGTTGTCCCTCCAGTTATTTATTTGAGGACAGACATCGTTGTTTCTCCGAGTTACTTCTTGGGTGTGCCTTCGGGACATCGGTACTTGAGGCACAAAGTGATAGGAGGCACAAGGTTTCGGGTTACTATTCTTGGGCGTGCCTTCGGGAAGTCAGTACTTGAGACATGTGGTGTCAGGGGAGCACATGGTGTCGGGTTACATGATAGTGATTCCGACGTTGGCCGAAGCATGTGACACTCCATGGTGGCTACTGAGCACCAGTGGAGTTGGTATTTATTTGTGAATTGTTATATTTACTGCTTTCCTTATATATGCATTCCTTCTTAAACACTCATATTAGGTACGCACCATTGGGTGGTATCATACTGAGATTTGTCTCACACCCTGCACGGGCCCTTCAGGACGCGTGCAGACTTTATGGATTTACGTGTAAAAGAGAGGGCATCTTCAGAATCTGGGTTGCGTTATTTTTTGTATGGAGATGGTATGGACCTTGAGGTCTTACCTAGCTGGAGTTACTCTGTTTTGTTTTATTTTCTGTATCAGCATGCTTACTTTTAGTAGCTACAGTGGTTAGTCATTGGCACCTTTTTATATTCAGATACGTATGACCTACTTTGGATGTATGTTTTAATGTTCAGTATTAGTCACATGTGATTAGCATTCTATTGTATTTATTTCCGTTGTTGTTGTTATATTTATTTCTTCTTCTGTTTAATGAGATTGAATATGCTTCCGCTCTGCGGGTCTGGTTCGAGTCTGCTGAGTCATTTATTCCACTGCATCTTTACTATTATACTTGAACCAGTACCATTTTTATTATCCTATGAGAGGGTATAGCCTCCCCACTATACCTATCAAACCCTCGCTGCTAGTCGGAAGCCTTTGGAGTTCGGGGAAGTACGCCTAAGGTAGTAGCACCCGACCCGTTTAGCACTGTTCGGGTGGCTGTAACGAACCGAATCTGGAGCCCCTCCACTGGTGCCCCGTACCCGGTTCGCCACATGAACTCAAGCGTGTTTCCCCAAATGCCAGAGGCTTCCGAATAGAAGCGAGGGCCTTGGTGAGTCGATGGGGAAACTATGCCCTCATTCGGTAAAGTATACAACAGAAGAACAACCAGACACATTAACGGAAACTATAAATAGCATACAACAAATGAACTGAACAGCGGAAGCAATGTATAAATAATAATGATGCAACATGGTACATATGTCTATGGAAATCAGTAAACAAACCAACATGCTGAAGTAAAACTGAAAAATAAAGTGCAAAGAAAACAAAGTAAACTCCTCATCATCGCAAGCCTAAGTTCGGTCCCTTACTCTCCAGCTCTAAGCAATCACGTACCGGAAGTCGAAGGGTGCTTTCCCTTATATATTCCTGTAACAACAAAGTCTTCTTGGGCCCAAAAGAATGACCCAAATAGGGTGTGAGATAAAATCCCAGTAGGCAATCACCCAAAGATCTCTGCCTAACAGTCAACGAATACAAGGTAAGTAAAAGTGCAGGAAGCAGTAAACAGAAAATCACACAGCAGCTACAATCCACAATTCTAGCATACAAGTACACAAGTAACAATATAAACAAGAAGAAAACAGGTAACCCTCTGGGTAGCTCTCACAGCCTAACCCCTATGGTTCAACCTACAAGTACTAGAAACCCTCTAGGAGGCACACACAGTCTCACCCCTCTGATTCAGCTAAGAATAGACTCTCTGAGGAAGCACTCACCGTCAATTCCCCCTATAGTCTCATATCATGTTAAAGGCTCTCTGGGGAAGCACTCAACGTCTCATTCCCCCTATGACCCGCATCGAGGAACTATAGACTCTCTTAGAAAGCACTCATCATCAATTCCCCATGTGGTCTCACATCATATTAAAAGACACTCTGGAGAAGCCCTTACGTCTATTCTCCCTATGGTCTACTACAATAGGTTCTCACAGTCCTGTGTAAAATAAACATGCTCATCACACGTGCAACGTCCAAGTGAACCTCAAGAACTACTTGACTATCAATCTAAGGCTCAACAGCATAACATAGCAACAGTTCCACTATCCTACAACTAGGCATGGAAACCGGCAAAATGCCAAACAAGAAAAACAAGCATGGAAACATCCAAAGTATAGTAAAAACTACCATATACACAGGAAAATACATCTACTCAAGCAATCAATAAAAGCAGGCAAACAACAGGGGAAAATTAGGGAATACGCAATGCCCCATTCAAGGGTATTGGTGGAATTTGCACAAAATACTCATCAACTTTCTACAGAAAGTCACAAACCACCTACCTCGATCCTAGGAGATCGATATACGTGAACAACGACGATAGATTCTCCTTAGAACGTCGTAGATATGAGAAAATGTCTGAAACACATAAACCATGATAACTTGAAAAGGAGGAGGAAATGGAAAACAGGGCTTAAGAAGAAGGAAGAAATCACCACTGCGCTTCCAACACAATCGACCGTGCTCGAATCGGAGAACGGACGGAGAGGTGGGGGATCGGGGAAGATCCAGTCGTACGGGTCGCTCTCGGACGAAGAACCTGGAGAAGGGGTGTGTTCTGTCCGTCAGGCGCGACCCCAGTGCATTTAGTGAAACAAATAAAAGTACACGGCGTGTGCTTTTAGAGTACATGGCGTGTACTAGGTTTTTCCGTACTCCACAAAAATCAGCCTCCACGTCACCCCTACACACCATGTGTGTGGCCCGGACATGGCCATCACACGGCTTCGAGCCGAAGAAGAGTACACGGCGTGCACTCAGAAAGTACACGGTGTGTACTTTAAAAATTTACAGAAAGTTAATTTTTATTAAAAACTCCAAAAAAAGGAAAGGCATACCTGAAATGAAGATTCGGGTTCTTACAGTGGCTGTTCGGGTTCGGGTCATTACAAAGTGGTATCAAAGGAGTTCTTGACAGGGATTTCGTAGCATCTTTTTACTGGCTACTAATGAGATTGAGACTTCTCTTTTATTTCTACTGGTTTTACTATTTGGCATTTGGTAGATTGGAGATAGGATGTTACTGGAACTGGGTTTCTAGCTTGTGCTTGGGTGCCTGCAGCCCCAGGTATGAGGGATGGACCAAGTTACCTTGGGTGGGAATTGTTGTTTGCTTTTTTACTCAGATTACAGTTTATATGATTTCCACCATGGTGGCTCACTTGGTGTGTGAGGTTATTGATTGTGATATGTAACTCTTGACCTGGTAAGGTAAGGGAGAATTATACCTTGGCCCGGTATGGCATGGCTCGTTTGTTTGTCTTTTGATAGGCACATTTTTAGGGTATTTCAATTTCATAACTGCACATATGCTTTGTGAAGTGATAATACCATGTGAATAAAATCAAATGTCATGCTTGTATGCTCTGAAATGTGAATAGGTGAAATTCCTAATAGAATTTCTTGTTGTTGCAATGTGTATTCCATGCTTTATATTTTTTTAGAATTGCATGTGGTATGATATTTGGGTCTGGCTCTTATATGAGTAGGCATGTACTTTAGTTGAGGTGATTTTGATCACCAGGATTGGGCGACTCGGTCGCCGATTTGAGGCAACATTGGTTGTCAGGACGGGCATGGCCCATGGTACTTTTGATACTTGGCCCTGATAGGGGTGGGTAAGGAGGCCATGAGGTCGGGATGCCGTGGGGCATGGGTTACGGTGGGGGAGAGTAAGGGTAGTAGTTATGCACTGCCTTTTACTGCTTTCCTTATCTGCGTTGACTATATATTGTTATATATATGGGTTGTCTGACCATTTATGGTATTCAGCGGGTTCCTATTTGGGCAACTCAGATGGAGCGTCATACGGGAGATGGTACAGTACTATAGGTTCAGGATCCAGTGCAGGCAGGATAGCAGCTGTAGGTACAGGCTCAGGGACAGGATCGGGTTTAGGATCCAGTGCAGGCAGGATAGCAGCCGGGTTTGGCATCATTCGGGCCATGGTTCGATGAGCAGCTCTGAGCTAGCCTGGAACGTGTCTTTCTGGGGATCGACAGAGTCACGCAGGGTACAGAGCCATTTATGGCATATCTAACACGGGATTTCCAGTCGCAACACCCGCCACTTTTTCAGGGTGATGGTGGTCCGCAGGCGGCTAAGAACTGGATCGAGAGCATGCAAATGATCTTCAAGCAGCTCGAGATGCCTCCAAGGTAGAGGGTCAAGTTGGCGACGTACATGCTGAGAGGACCAGTGAAGCGTTGGTGGGATGTACAAGTTTAGGCTCATAGGCACGAGGGACTGGCATGGAAGGACTTTGAGGACAAGTTCTTTGAGCACTTCTACCCAGATACACTGAGAGCAGAGCCTGGTCGGGAGTTCTTGAGTCTTCAGTAGGGAGACATTTCCATCATGGACTATGCAGCTATCTTCACAGAGTTGTCTTGCTTTGCACCTAGTATGGTAAGCGATGACGCGGCTAGGGTGAGGCGCTTCGAGGATGACTTACGATAGGCCATTTGGATCCAGGTGAATATTTTTAGGCTGAGTTATTTTTCAGAGGTGGTGAACCAGGTGCTCATATCGAAGGGAAACCAGAGGGATAGGCCCCAGGTTGGCTGGGCGATGGTTTTAGGTGATGGTTCAGATAACAGGAAGCGAGGACGAGATGAGTTCCAGTAGGTCAGTCAGGCCGAGGACTCAGCTAGACCACCTCGTAGCAGTTCTGCAATGGTTTTCTTCCAGTGTGGACAGTCAGGGCATTTTTGGAATCAGTGTGATAGGCTTCCAAAGGAGTTTCGAGCATGTAGACAGGTCGGGCACCTTGAGAGGTTTTGCAGGCAGCCTTCTCAGACAGCCGGCAGGCAGGGACCAGGACAGATAGTGGCATCTGAAGTTGGTTCGGGTTCGGTACTAAGAGAGGGTAGCCGAGGTTCAGTTGCACGTGGAGGATGTGATAGAGACAGTGGGATCCAGCTGAGGGGTCAGTGGACGGTGGCTGGAGCAACACCGCGGGGAGGTCAGGCATCAGGCAGTCGTACTCTAGGCCAGGTGCACGCTGTGGAGCTACCAGAGGCTGAGTATGTTGGTGAGTCGACGACGGTTAGAGGTACACCGTGGTGTGGACATGATCTCCATGTTTCTTGTTTAGCATGACCTGTAGAGGCATGTCCGTTTTGAGTGCAAGGGGTGAACATGATCTATGTGGACTGACTAGATGCTAGTTAGTGGGATTGGCACCATATCGGGTGCGTGGTGTATATATATATATATATTAATGAGATGCACAACATCAGGGGCATCAAGGATGTGGGTTACTTGAGGTGTCGTGGGCATCAGGGCATCGAGGATGAGGGATTATTTAAGTGTCGTGGGAATCAGGGCATCGAGGATGTAGGTTACTTTAGGTGCTAGGCACCAGGACCTCGTGGAGGCAGACACCGATGCAGTGCAGGATACGTTGGGTGTCGGGAAGTACACAAGAAAACCTATGAGGTGCAGGGGTGATGAGGCGTCACGGAAGGACTAAGCGTCTAGAAAACAGGTTTAGTAAACCTTGTTTTCTTTGAGTTTTGTTGGGTTGAGATCAGGTTAGGAGATTCTTAAGGTGGGGAGACCCTTGAAAAATTTAGTCGGGACCTTTGAGACTGGGGAAGTCTGGGTTACTTTCATCAAGGTGGTATGTTCGGTGCCATCTCTGGGTTTTTTTTGATAGCTCAAGGATGAGCTATTTTAAGGTGGGGAGATTGTAAGAACCTGGGTTTTTAGAACGAGTCAAAATCCTGACCATGTTTGAATTTTGACTTCTTTTTGAGGAAACTGGAGAAAATAGGCAGTTTGTGGAAATTTCCAGACTACACGCCTTGTATATGTTAAGCAAGTACTGGTTGTGTGCTCGCCGAGTACATGTCGTGTGATGACCATGTAGAAATATCTTACTACACAACATGTAGTTTTAGAAACGTCGTGTACCCATGACCGTGTGGAGGCCATACATGGCATGTAGGCCTATTGGCCGGGGAGAATCGCTTTAACCAAGTACACGTCGTGTTCCTCTTGGACACACCGTGTAGTCTGGCTGTGTATGAGAGAAATACATGATGTGTGGGTAAGTCGGCGAAGGAAAACCAAGTACACGATGTGTACCCCTAGGTACACGTCGTGTACCCATGTCAGCAGGTTCTAGAAAGTAAGTCGGTGGAATTCCAGCCGCCAAATGAATAGTTAAATGACATACACGGCATGTAGTCCTAAAATACACGCCGTGTAGTTTCTTTTTTTGCATTAAAATGAGCAGTAGCCTCGTTTGGAGGCAGAACACACATTTTTGGCCAGGTTTCACGAACCAAGTCGGTCGAGACTTCATTCCTATCACAGTTCTCCATTCGAAGTCGGATTCGATCTCGGTTAGATGCGTTGGAACCCCCTCAGTAATGCTTCGATTCTTCTTGAGCCGTTTTGTTTGATTTCTGTTCTAGAACGAGTTATAGGGGTTTGATTAGTTTTGAATCTTTTTTAGATCTATAGAATTTTAGACTTAATTAGAGGTTGTTACCAGAGGAGTAGCATTGTGTGAGTCTCAGGTAGGTGGTGCATACCTCCTTTTGTGTTTTCATGGTCATTTTGGTGGTGTGGCCTTCAGCACGTTTTCGAGTATTTTTAGCGGGACCCAGTTTTATATGTTATTGCTTATTACATTGTTTATGGACCTATGAGATGCCTTTGGGTATGCCTTGTTACTAGTTTTTCTTAAGCGAGGCCGAGCGAGGGGTCGTAGCTCATCAGGGTATTTTGGCCGAGGGATGCCAAAATGGATATATTTGAATTATATTGTTATAAACTGTTGAGTTTAACTTATTGAGCCTGATATAAATTGTTAGAGGAATTCAAGACCTTAGTGCTGGTATGGGACAACACCTTGCATAAGGCAATTCAACTATTTAGAATATTTTTCCTGTTTATGTTTTCTGTTTAAATATGTTATATATGCAATTGATGAATTGCATCTGTTGGACCCTTTGGGTGGTGTTGGGCGTGGCCCAGATATTCTTGAGTGATGATGATCACAGGTTAGGATTGGCCCAGGTTACTTTGGGTGGTTTGGACCATGGTATTGGGCATCATGGACATCGGCTTGAGGCAGTACGACTGTCAGGTTGGGCATGGCCCGGGTTACTTGGATAGCGAGGCCATCAGACTTTAGCGGAATGGTCACAGGGACACGAGGTGTCAGATGTGTGGTGGCTTAGGTACTATTTTGGTGATTACCGCTCACCTGAAACTTGAGTAGTGTGAACATAGAAATACTCCGTGATGGGGTGTTTTTGACCACTCGTGTGGGTATAGGCCCCCGTCGATGCGGTTTAGGTACTTTGGTTGGTGGTGCTTTCCGTAGAAAGCCACGTGGGAGGTGAGGAGCCTTTAGGGGATAGAATTTAGGCTATCAGGCTGGGGGAAAAGGCTCGCCGTTATTTGAGGGCATACATCGATGTCCCTCCGGTTATTTGTTTTGAGGGCGGATATCGCTGACCCTCCGGCTATTTATTTGAGGGCAGACATCGATGTCCATCCGTTACTTGTTTTGAGGGCGGATATCGCTGACCCTCCATGCCAATTGTTTAAATCATTTTAAAGACATTTAAAACCCAAAAAAAGGTATGTTGAACACATATAATTTTTTAAGAAACATTTCAAAACACATGAATCATTTTAAAAGAGCCACTTGGGCATTTTCACAAAGACATAAATCCCAAGAGAGACAATTTATAAAATATTCATGAATAAAAAATAACCAACATTTTATAAAATATAAAGCTATAAAAGGTTTACACATGATCCAAAATATAAAGGTAAACCAAAAATAAATTTATTTGCAAGAGATGCACTTTATAGTAAATGTCTTAAAATAACACAAAACGAATATTGTCTGTTTATGCCCTATGGTGACCTTTACATCCCATTATCATTATATATTTAACAAGTGACTATAGAACACCACTATAAAAGTGTGACCCTTTCCTTTTACTTGTATCATAGACAACTAAGTCTATATACGCACCAATGAGTGTATGTATGGTGTTAGCAAAGAGCCTAGTAGGTTATCGTCAAAGATTTTGTACCATTCATTTTTTAAAACAAACCAAAAAATTCTAGTTTTAAGGAAAATAATGAAAATAATTTTATTACCTAGGGTTGAGTAAATAAAAATAACAAAACATATATTTTTCTTTTACAACAAATATAATTTACCAAGATACAACCATAAGATAAAATAATAATAAGATATTAAGAATCAACCATTAAGGGGTACCTACCAAAGACCTAAGGAGATAATCTAAGTTGAAAAATTAAGGGAATCATCACACTAGAATATTGTTGCAATACAAATGCAACACAATCAACTCACCATTAATGGCCTCATTGAGAAGGAAATTCCAATAGATGGTGTGAGACCTAAGATAGGGGTACTATAAATGTGTGACCATAATATTATAACTCATGTCTCTAGAATTCCCACATCTCAACCTAAATATTCCCATGATATTTTTCTAAAATATCAACACTAATAATCGATGAAACACATTTATAAAATTATCATGTCAACATGGTATAACATCCATTGAAGCATCCAATTACACATCAACACCCATAATTAAACATGATAAAATTTCAAATATATATTATAAATAAAGAAGTGCATGAAAAAGAATATGTAAATAAAATAATGACATTTTTAATTCAATCAAAATAAGTCATTATGTTCTGAAAAAAGAAATTAAACCATGATTTTTTTAAATCAATAATAATTCATACCATTGATATAAGTCCAATTATTTCCCAATGAATTGAAAACAATTAGCCACCCTAGGCTATGTCAAATAGATAAAAGAGTATAGAACCACCAATATTGAACAAGTTGAATTGAAACACTTCCTTCAAATAAAGGTAGATAAGGATGGATAGGGACTCCATACACCCTAGACGCCAAAATCTCAATGTTTCATAATATAATTAACAATTTATTTGAATGCCATGACCATTTAGAGAAATAGAAACAAGAAAGAGGAAAGAAGAAGGCGCAAATTAGAACATACCTTAGACTTTGAGGTTTGACAGCAACAGTAGGGTCCGACGACGATGGAGTCAGGGTCGGTGACGGCAGAGACCGCGGAGGGCAGCGACAGAGCTAGGTTGACAGTGGCATATGTGTCGTTGATGGCAGCAGTGGCACTGGAGGGAGTAGAGGCAGCAGAGGCAGGAGGCAGCAACAGCAAGAGGAAGCGATGACAGGAGGAACCAGTGACAAAGGTTCGGTTCCACGAGAGATTGAGCGCGAGCGGCGGTAGGGTATTGATAGGGTTTCTTTTATAATAAAACGAAAGGATTTTATCACTGCTTGTTGAAAAACGTTGATAAATGTATGTTTTATCAGCGCTAAAATAGAAAGCACTGGTAAAGATTTAATGTCAATAAATATATATTTATTTCAATAATTTCAATATTATAATAAATATATTTATTATATTTTTAATTCTATATAATAAATGTATTATTTATCTATATTTACATAATTATAGATATAATATAGATATTTATTATAAATATAAATTTATAGTTATAATTATATAAATATATATAATTAATATATTTATTATAATTTTATAATTATTTATATATATCTATATTTATTTATAATTAAAATTATAAATAAATATATCTATATTTATTTTTAATTATAAATATAAATAAATATATCAATATTTATTTGTAATTATAAGTATATATATATATATGTATATATTTATTTAAATAATTATAAAATTATAATAAATATCTATATTATATTTATAATTATATAAATATATATAACTAATACATTTGTTATAAATTTATAATTGTTTAAATATATCTATATTAATTTATAATTATAATTATAAATATCTGTATATATTTATAAATATATTTATATAATTATATAATTATAAATATAATAAATATATTTATTATAATTTTATAATTATATATATATATATATATAATTATAAGTATACATGGATATATTTATAAATATTTGTATGTAATTATAAATATATTTATATATATATATTCCTTAATATATATAAATATATATATTTATATATATTTATAAAATTATAATAGATGTAATTATTGTAATTTTATAATTATTTGAATAAATATATATATATAACTATATAGTTATAATTATAAGTAAATATATTTAAAAAAGTATTTATATATAATTAAAATTTTATAATGATAAAATGCACGTCATAGCCCCCTCCCCCCCCCAAGGTGACAGCAAGACCCGATCGGGAAGTACGAGCAGGGAAAAAACATAGGTCTGTGATGTAGGCCTTTGGGTCATGGGACTTTATGCAATTGGACGGTCAACAGTGTAGTGGGTTCTATTATGTGGGTGGGTTATCCCTTAGGGGGGCTATGACCCGCGTATTGGCCTGTGTGGGTGAGATTTGTGTGTTTGTGTCATTGTAGTTGTACCCCTAACCACCTATAATATATATTTATTATTTAAATATATTTATTATAATTTTATAAGTATTTATGAGAACATAATAGGTTCATGGGTATAACATGAATCATATACCTAAGTATAGATATAATTATAAATAAATACATATATATTCATTAATATAGATAAATATATATTTATAAAATTATAATAGATGTATAATTATAACTATAAAGAAATATATATTTATTTAAATAATAATGAAACTATAAATTTAATTATACATATTTATTGTAATTTCATAATTATTTAAATAAATAAATATTTATTTATACCAGAATGGTTGGGGTAAGCCCCTTTATTAAAAAGAGAAAAAAAAACAGGAGACCCCTTTTAACTGGGTAAGGGAAAACTCATTACATGCTCGTAGGCCTAGAGGCACACAACCTTAGAATTGAATGGCGCAACAAACCATTGACACAAAGCCCAATATAGAAAAGTCAAAAGCCCAACACAAAAAAAAACAGCAAACCCTAATGCAGGTGCCACGCGAGCGTCGTCCGATCTTGCCCGGCACCATGCTGCCCAATCTGTGAACAATGCTGGAATCACAACGTCGCATCTGACCCCATCGTTTGACCCGAGTGCCCACCGTCGTCAAAAGACCCCACCACATCCAATGACCCTATCACGACCCGAACGCATCCCCCAGTCGACCGCCTGTTACTGCTGACCAGAACGTGTCCCACCGTCCCGCGCCGCCACCGAGATCCGATTGCGAGGCCGCGACCCTAAGGAAACGACGACCAGATCTACCCAGTGCCCATCGTCCTTCGTCTTCCGAGGTCCAAATTTGCAGATTTGGAGCCACCTCCATTCCCACATCCTGACAAAGCTGCTAAGGACCACCGCCACACATACATGAAGCCCATTACATTGCTCGTAAGCCCAAAATTTTACCCCAATGCCCATTCTGTTAATAGTACTGCCCAAAAGCCCATTGACACAAACCCCATTATAGAAAAGCCAAAATTCCAACACAAAAATCACAGCAAACCCTAATGCAGGCGCCACACGAGCGTCGTCCGGTCTTGCCTGGCACCACGCTGCTCGATTCGTGAACAATGCTGGAACCACAACGTTGCATTCGACCCCATCGTTCGACCCGAGCACCCACCACCGTCAAAAGACCCCGCTGCATCCCATGACCCTATCGCGACCCAAACACATCCCCCAATCGACTGCCTATTGTTGCTGACCAGAACGTTCCCCACCGTCCCGCGCTGCCACCGAGATCCGCCCGCGAGGCCGCAACCCTAAGGAAACGGCGACCAGATCTGCCCTTTGCCCATCGTCCTCCATCTGTCGAGGTCTAGATCTGCAGATCTGGGATCTTAACCCACCTCCATTCCCAATGTCTGACAAAGCCACCAAGGGCCACCATGAAGGACCCCACCGCATCACATGCATGAAACTCATTACATGGCCCGTAGGCCCGAAAATTTTACCTCAAGGCCCATTCTGTTAATAGTACTGCTGCAGTATCTGGGCTGCTACAATGCCTGCGCTCCATGGGATTTGAACCCCCAACCTGTGATGTGAAATTACAGGGTGCTTACCACTAAGCCAAACTGAAACTACTATATATATATTAGTAATTATAAAATTATTATAAATATATATAATTAATATATTTATTATAATTTCATAATTATTTAAATAAATATATGTTTATTTATATTTATTAGTTTAAATAAATAAATATTTATTTATAATTATAATTATAATTATAATAAATATATTTATTATAATTTTATAATTATTTACATATATATATTAATTATAATTATAAATATAAATATTTTCATATATCTATAAATATTTTTATACATTTGTAAATATATTTATATAATTATATATATTTATAAAATTATAATTATTATAAATATATATATTATATTTTTATAATTATTTATATATATATATATATTTATACACAATTATAATTATAAATAAATATATTTATAAATATTTGTATATAATTATAAATATATTTATATGTATATGTATATTAATATATAAATATATATATTTATAAAATTATAATAAATGTATTTATTGTAATTAAATAATTATTTAAATATATATATATATATAGTTATAATAATTATTATAAATAAATAAATTTAAAAAGTAATTCTACGTGATTAAAATTTTATTATTAAAAAGTTAACAAATATATATATATATATATATATATATATATTATTTAAATATATTTATTGTAATTTTATAAGTATTTATGAGAACATCATAAGTTCATGGGTATAACATGAATGAATCATACAGTATACATTTATAAATAAACATTCATAATGATGAATACATAACATATGCATGTGTGCATCATAATAATATAGGTAATCTTTTAATTTAGAACATAACTCGCAATTAAGTCCACAAATAAACTTTATGATCATATAGAATCAATTATACTCATGCATCAATATATAAACACAAATAACGACAATCAATATCATCATTATCTCATGATATATATTTATATTTATATTTACTCATTGAAGACATATTTATTTAAATATATATATATATTTAATTATAATTATAATTATAAATAAATATATTTAAAAGGTATTTATATATAATTATAAATATAATAAATATATTTATCATTTTAAAAAATTATTATTATTTTATAATTATTTTAAAATATATCTATTTATTTATAAACTTATATATGAGGATTTGAATGAGGGACGGTTGCAGGAGCAGGAGACGGCGACACAACGTGTTGTGGGAGCACCTTGGTGCAGGGCCGTCGATCGTTGCGTGGCATGTTTGGTGGTCAAGCGGTGGGCGACAATGGCCGTTTGCGATGAGAGCATGGGACAACGACAAAGGTGTGACGCATGAGCAGCGACGGGATTTCGGCCAACGATGGAGGTGTGTTGTGGGGGTGGATCGGTTGTGACGAAGCGGCGGTGGGCAGGTTTCTCGCTCTGTGGGTTTGTGTATTGACGATGCAGGGGAAAATGGTGCGGCGAAAGCTAGTGGGTCAGCCCTGCGGAGCGGAGGGTTGTTCCAGAGGGTGGTTCCAGAGGATGGTAGTGGGTCGGTGACAGAAAGGTGGTGATCAACGACGTGCAAGGAGGGCAGGGAGTCTTCAATGACTGGGGGACTTCTTTGCCGAGAGACAGAATGGGGCAACTCAGATGTGATGAATTGAATGGGCTGATGGGCCACTTAATGGGGCTTCATGCCCGACCTTCGTGCCATATATATATATATATATATATATGTAATAAAAAAGTTGTTAGTTGGGTGGGTTGTCCTTTGAGAGGTCTGTGATTTTCTTAGCTTGGACTATGTGTGTGCGGCATGTGTGTTTAAATGTCATTGTACTCCCGACCACCTAATATAATATAACTACTTTTGTTAAAAACATTATTTATATATTTTAATTATTAAAAAATATATATTATAATATATCATATTTATATTAATTATAAACATGCATTTTTTATTAATGTATATAAACAAACATTATTTTTAAATATAAATATAATAATTTTATATAAATTAATAATATTTTCTATTTAAAACTTTTATCAGCACTATAATTAGCGATGATAAATATATATTTTATCAGCACTAGAAAACTCACTAATAAAGGGTACAACTTTATCAGTGCTTGTATTAATGTGGATAAAAGTGACATTTATCAGCTCTTTTAAGTAACGTTGATAATGGTGGAACTTTTATTAGCGATTTTTTTAGCGCTGATAAAAGATGGCACATCCCTTGCCCGAATTTGTGGTAGCAACTTGAATAAAATAATCATTTTTTTATTTTTATTAATTCAAGTTATTTATTTACTTTTTTGAAATATTAATGCAATATAATTTTTTTCCTTCAAAGTTATTCAATTTAAAATAACTTTCATATAAATATGTAAAATAAATAATTCGAATACAGAAAATAAATAGTTTACTAAAAAAATTTTAATACCATGAATATTTAAAATAAATAAATTGAATCAAAATTTAAATTTTTTAATATGGTTATATTTTAAAACACCTTGAATATTTTAAGTTAATGTTTTTTAATTTTAAAATAAATAAGTAGAGCGTTTAAAATTTAATTAAATTTGATTTTTAATTTTTTTAGAATAAATTAATGTCGTTATATATTAAAAATAGTTTTTTAAATTTTTTTGGGTCTTATTGTTATTTTTAACCATGATGGAATTGATGTACCCAAAGCATTATTTTGGAAAAGTTGGTTTTATTTTACAATAATTTAAAATTTTACTCCATGTGACTAGGCTAAAAGCGGACCAGCATCATCTCCAATGCCCTAAATAACTAGAATATCCAGTTTACCCGGGATGATGCCACGTTATAAAAAAAAGTGGCCGTTGGATTGAAATGCAATAAAAAAGTGCAGTTGTCAGAATTTTTACAAAAATCCATTTTTACCCTCTGCTGTTATTACCGCTATACAGCTGTAATATATCATAAAAACAAATTAAAACATTAAAAAAACATATCAAAAAACAAAAACATTGAATAATAAAATACTATTTAAAATACTATAAAAACTATAAATTACAAAAAAAAAATAACATATAAAAAACGTTGATATAAAAAAAACATAAAAAACTATGATACAAAACACAAACATTTCAAAACAAAAAATTATATATAAAAAACATTGATATAAATTACTATTTAAAACATATCAATTAATAAAAAATTAATAACATTGAAAAATATAAATTTCTTATAAATTGTTATTTTTAAACATATATCAATTTTTTATTTCTTAAATATTATTGTAAACAACTATTAATCTTTGCAAGTTTAAAAAATATTTTTTATGAAAGAAATTAAAAATATATACTTAGAAAAATGTAACAAAACATTAGTACATTTAAAAGTTAAATAAAAATATTGTTTTCAAATAATAAAATTTTCTCAAATAAAGAGAAACTCGTTATTTTATAAATGTATAACCATTTTTATGCTGTAAATTTTTAAAAGAAAAAAAAATTATAATGGAACTAAAAATAAAAAATACCAATTTCAAGAAATAATCACATTTTTATTTAAAGGGAAAAATTTCAACGAAGAATTTCCATTATAAAAAACAAAAAAATAATAAAAAATAAAAGGCGAAAATGTAAATTAAATTTTAATGAATGTATTTATATTAAATGAATTTACATATAATATGTATTAAATTTTTTACATAAATTTTATAAAAATAATATAATTTACCATTTAAAAATATATATAATACATGAATAAAAATGTAAATAAAATGTATGTATTTAGGAAGTTCCATTGGAGGTTCCAGTGGAAGTTCTAGTGAAGGTTCCAGTAGAAGTTCCAGTGGATTTTCCAGTTCTAGTGGAGGTTCCAATGGAGGTTCTAGTGGAGGTTCTGGTGGAGATTTCAGGTTCGAGTGGAACTTCTAGTGGATGTTCCAGCAGATGTTCCAGTGGAGGTTCCAGTGGAGGTTCCAGTGGAGGTTCCGATGGAGGTTTCACGTTCGAGTGGAACTTCTAGTGAATGTTCCAGCAGAGGTTCCAGTGGAGGTTCCAGTGGATGTTTCAGTAGAGGTTCTAGTGGAGGTTCCAGTGAAGTTTCCAGTGGAATTCCCAATTGAAGTTTTAATGGATGTTCCAAAATACAACATAAATATATATTTATAAAACTATAGAATATAATAATAAAATTTAAATATTAATAAACATATTTATATTAAATGAAATTATATATAATATATGTAATATATTTTATTCAACATCTATACTAATAACAACTATAAATATATTAAGAGGAAGTTCCAGTGGAGGTTCCAGTGGAGGTTCCAGTGTAGGTTCCAGGTTCTAGTGGAACTTCTAGTGGATGTTCCAGTGGAGGTTCTAGTAGAGGTTTCAGTGGAGGTTCTAGTGGAGGTTCCAGTAGAGGTTCCAGTGGAATTTCCAATTGAAGTTTTAATGGATGTTCTAAAATACAACATAAATATATATTTATAAAACTATAGAATATATTAATAAAATTTAAATATTAATAAACATATTTATATTAAATGCAATTATATATAATATATGTAATATATTTTATTCAAAATCTATACTAATAATAATTATAAATCTATTAAGAGGAGGTTACAGTGTAGGTTCCAGTTCCAGTGGAGGTTTCAGTGGAGGTTCCAGTGGAGCGTCCAGTGGAGGTTCGAGTGGAGGTTCCGATAGAGGTTCCGGGTTCTAGTGCAACTTCTAGTGGATGTTCCAGTGGAGCTTCCAGTGGAAGTTTTAGTGCAGGTTCCAGTGGAGGTTCCAGTATAGGTTTCAGAGGAGGTTCCAGTGGACGTTTCAGAGGAGGTTCTAGTGGATGTTCCAATGGAGGTTCCAGTTGATGTTCTAGTGGAGGTTCCAATGGATGTTCCAGTTGAAGTTCCAGGTTCCAGTGGAAGTTCTAGTGAAAGTTCCAGTGTAGGTTCCATTGGAGGTTTCAGTTGATGTTCCAATAGAGGTTCTAGTGGACGTTCCAGTAGAGGTTCCAGTGGAGGTTCTAGTGAAGGTTCCAGTGAAATTTCTAAATGAACTTTCAATGGATGTTCCACAATACAACAAAAGTATATATTTATAAAACTATAGAATATGTTAATAAAAATTGAATTTTAATAAACATATTTATATTAAATGCAATAATATATAATATATGTAATATATTTTATTCAACATTTATACTAATAACAATTATAAATTTATTAAGAAGAAATTTCAGTGGAACTTAAACCGAAAATTCCAGTAAAAGTTCCTCTGGAATTCCAGTGTGAATTAGAAACTTACACTGATCTTCAATGAAAACTTTCACTAAAAAAATCAAACATACAAGTCAAAGAAAGCCTTCATAAATTTTTTAATGATTTAGCTATAAATTGTATAGTGAAGTTTTGTAAAAAAACTATTTCTTTTAAAGATAAATTATTTTGTGTTTTTTAAATGGCATAAACCTTTTTTACACAAATATTTCCTTTCATTTACAATAATAATTATATTTACAATACAATAAACTCAATGTTCTTTCATGCATTAAAAAAATTGTATGAATTTAAAGATATCAAAGAAAATCTATTAATTTTCTCCTAAATGATTAAAAAGTCTATTTTTATCATATATTTATTTGTAATTCTTTTTAAAAGATGTAACACAATTTTTTTAAACAAAAAAAATACATTTCTATTACAAATATAATCGGTTTTAAAATAAAATCAACTCATTAATATTTAAAATGTTTTAGAAAAATGTACGCACTTAAAAATATCAACAAAAATATATCCAGTTTACTCAAATAATCAAAAAATTGAACACATATTATTTGGTCATTTTTTAGTAAAGTGTAATAATTTTTTTATATAAGAAAAATATAATTTCATTTAAATATATATTCGGTTTTAAAACATATCACAAATTTTATTATTTGTATAATATATAATATAATATTAAAATTTTGATAAAGGAAATCTCGTTGATTGGAGAGAGGGAGATCATTTGGTGAGTGATTTTTTTCCCCAAGACCAATATACCCTTCACTTCATTCTCTTGTTTGATCGTGACATGTGGAAAAAATACCAGGTGTCATCATCTGACGGCCCCATTGGATGATCCATTGTTTGAAGGTATTGGAAACCATGTGGAGCGGCTAAAAGCACGGTATCCATAACCACGTCAAACGGAGTTTAGGAATAATGAGATTGTACGGGGTTGACCCGATGAGACAAAATCCACTTCGATTAATAATAAATAATAAAAAAAATAGAGGGATTCACGAAGGAGTTTGGTTTTGGAGGGGCACTGGAATCATCGTGGGCAACCATGCACCGATGGATCAGCCCTGAGCACCTTGAGCACCAGCAAGTCATCTGTGGCTCCGGTGCACTGAACTTCCCTTAAGGGAGAGAGATATCTTGGAGTCACTTAATATGAAGAACTTCGGGGTCGCCATGGGAACTTCCGGCCCGACAGCGTGCTGGTAAAGGGCGCGTTCGGCTGGATTTTCAAGGGCTGGATCGACGATCACTCGATGCCCAGAAGCCCGGCACCCGCACGCCCTACCTGATACCGGCAGCAGATATTTTGCGTGGATAACCGGCTGGAGGGTCAGTACTTGAGGGACGGCGCCATCCAGGTGGCGAACAACACAATGCGGTGTCTGTTCCTAAAACCCAAGTCCAGGCCGAGCGTGGAGGAGGTCGCGGGCGAACCCGAAGACATACTTTAGTCCAGCAGTGGCCTCGGACCCCACTGAAGTCGCGCCGGTCATCCACGTTGTAGATTTTGTGGGTCTGTTTAGGTGGGCCTCTTGTTTGGCGGGACTTGTGCGGGGCGCTGTGCTGGCCTGCTCCACTGCCCTTATCCGCGTCCCTCCTTCTGGATTACTGCAGGCCGTTGATTACGCCTGATCATGCGGCTCTGATTTTGGCGTTGCGTGCTTCTTCAGTGGTTATTTCAGAGTCTAGTTTTTGAGTGTGATCCTCGTCGCCAGCTGCCCCTCCACCCCACCATTGCCGCGTGCCCCACTGCTATTCCGTCGTTGCTCTGTGCGATTCCTGCACGCCCTCCGTTAAACACTTGTCCTTCCGCGCGGTGCTCCAGGCCGACAGCTCCCCTGCCTTCATTATTACTCCGCCTTGGCTTCCAGGCGGCAGATTTGATCTTGCAAGGGAGCGCTGTAAACACAAACCACTCAACAAAAGCCTCCCTTTGAACTTCTCCAAACAAAGGTCACCACACATTGTTTGAGGATCTTAAGAAAAAAGCAGAAGACGGGAGTTTAAAGGAGGCGTGGAGGCCATACCAAATCCAGCAAGATGTTCGATGTATTGAAGTCTCCGTCAATGACTTTCACGTAGTGGGTGTGGATAAACGCGAGGCCTTTGGCCGCCCCAAGAGGCACCTTTAGCGGGACTTTCCATGAAAGTGGATGAATGTTGGGGATTTCTGTAAAGGTTTTAACAAACGAAATGGTTTTAGTTCGTAGTTTTTTTTTTTTTTTAATATTAAAATTTAATATTTTAAAATAATTTTTTTTTTAAATAACATGAATTTTTAAAAAACTTTTAAATAAATATCTTGAATAAAAAAAATAACGTTCTTCAAATTTTTTATTCCATATGTTTATTTTAAGATAATTGAATAATTTGGATATTTTAAAAATGCTAAATTTTTTATTTGAATAAAATTGAACAACTTTAATGAAAAAGTTAAATCACATCATTACTTTCAAATATATTTAAGTAAATAATTTGAATATTTTTTTTTATTTTAATTCATCTTTTATTTAATTGTTTAAAATATTCATGTGATTTAATTTCTTAAATATTCGTACAAAAATTTTCCTAAAATAAAGAATTTATTGTTTCGAAAATATTCAAAATATTCAATATTCCTCGAATAAATAACTTGAATAAAATATTCAAAAATATTAATTTTTTTATTCATGTTATTTATTTAAGGAAATTGAACATTTGAATATTTTTAAAACCTTAAATTCCTTATATTACGACTTCAATCAAAAATTATAAATAATTTGAATTAAACATTTTCTTAAAATAAAAAACTTCTGTCAAATATTCAAATTATTTAAACTTTTTAATTCAATTATTTATTTAAAGGTTTTTCGGAATTATAAAATTTTAATATTTTAAAATCAATTGAATTTGTCAAAAGTTAACATGGATTTTTTAAAAATATTTTAATAAATAACAGGAATAAGAAAATTATTATTTTTTAATAACTTAAATGAAAAAATAAATCACATTAATATTTCAAAAAAGTTTAAATAAACAATTTGAATGAATTTTTTATTTTAATTTAGATTTTTTAAATAATTTTAATTTTAAATATTCTTAAGATTTAATCTTTAAAATATTGATGCAATTTATTTCATTTTCATAAAATAGAAACTTTAATGTTTTTAAAATATTCAAAATTTGAAATTTTGTTAGAATAAATAAATTGAATAAAATATTAAAAAAATAATTTTTTTATTCAAGTTATCAATTTTAAAAAAATTGATTGTTTGAATATTTAAAAAAAATTAAACTCATTATTTTATGGATTGAATTGAAAATTGTAATAATTTGAGTAGATTATTTTCTTAAAATAAGTAACTTGAATAAAATATTCAAAATATTTAAATTTTTTAATTCAAGTTATTTATTTAAGAAAATAATGGGGTCAAGCCGCGTTTGATGAATAATGAAAAAATGGAGGGGTGTAATGGTGATACACTTAAATTATTTGATAGACTTTAACTAGCATGCCACGTATGCATCACTGGTATCTACGGGTTTGTTTCTTTCCGCTAAAAGAACACTGAAATTCAGAGAGAGATGAAATTAATGATTAGTCGCTGGTGAAATCCCCCCCACACTTTCCTGATGTCAACATTCACCACAAATCTCGATGTTGCCCTATTTTATTGGTCACATTTCATTCTTGTTCAATATATTTTCTTTTTTTTTTTAGGAAATTTTATATATAACAAAATATATATTTTATTTTATTAGTTTTTTTCCAAATATTATTGTCAAATTATTGTATTCTATTTAGATTTCCTATATTAAATTAAATTACATTATTTACCAATAATTGATTCATATATCAGAAATCTAAATGCACATTAAATAAAAAAGATGTTATTTCTCATTGTTGGAAAGTATCTAGACAAATCATATATTTACTAAAGAGTCCATTCATTTAAGATTTTTTATGTTAATAATAAATTATTACTTAAAAATAAAAAACTATTTTATAACATTTAAAACATTTATGTAACATTTTGAAAATTATAATCTTTTTCAAGGTTTTTTTTATTTTTTAAAGTCCTTTTATTAGGTTTGTCATGATCCCCTCCCGCCAAAGATACCATGATGAGGAGAGAGGGATGATGACCCCTCAAGCCTAGCATCCAGTAGAGTCTGGGTTGACGACTAGCATCGGGGGTATACAAATCTCACAGTATGGAAGGAATTTCCCTCTATAAATGGAACATAATTGGGAGATATGATAAACAATCACAAAAACAAACTCCAATAGATGACATAAAGGTAGACCAAAACCATCCCACAATGCATGTGTAAATAACACAGATAAAGATAAAAGTCTCCAAAAATAAATTCCCAAAAGAAAAGCTAAGGTAGTGACACAACAACTGCCCTGAGGTCCAAGCTAGTAATGTATAGCACGATCCACGTAATCCCCTTGGAAAGAGGACATGAATGTTAATGTGGCCTCTATCTTCTATGGAGAGGGGACACAAATGTTAAGGTTCTCTTTCTCTCTACTAACCTCATTTCTACCTCAATTCTCTAACATGATGCACCTGCATGAGCCTTCATTGGTTTTTATGGGTGGCCTTCTCATAGAGATAAATGAAAGTCATGGAAGCTGCTTCAATCTTTGCGGGAAGGCTTTCCTGGATTGATCCTTTTCGGTGGGGATTTCAATGAAATTATGTCCCTTTTTGAAAAGGAAGGGGGCCTCAGCAGGTCTCAGGCCTCTATGTTGGAGTTCCAACAAGTAGCGCAGATGGTTGACCTTTCTGACATGGGGCATGTAGGTTCTCCCTTTACTTGGTTCTGAGGGAATTCTGAAAGCACCCGCATTGCTGAGCATTTGGACCGTTTCCTGGGGTCGAGTGAGTGGACTAATCTATTCAGGTTTTTCCAAATCTCTCACAAGAACCCCACCACTTCGGACAGCTACCCCATCTTTATCGATACTATGCATAGTTCCAAGAGACCGAGATATGAAAAACCTTTCAGATTATAGAGTTTTTGGTTTAAAGATAAGGAATGTGAAGAAGTGGTTTGGACTTGTTGGAAGAATGGCGACCCAAATACAGATCAAAACATTCACCATGTGGATTCCAAACTGAAATCTTAGAGCAAATACAAATATCGTACACCTGAAAAAAGTTGCGATATGATTGAAAGGAAACTGAAGGTACTCTACTCTCACACCCCCTCAGATTTCTTGATGTCCAGAATCAGTTGTCTTGAAGTGGAACTGGATATGACCCTTCATATCAGGGAGTGTTTCTGGGCCATGCGTGCTTGTGAAACCCACATCAAAGAGGGTGATGCCAATACCACTTATTTCCACCAGAAGGCGTCCACGAGGCTTTGCAAGAACACCATCTCAAGCTTGAATAATAATGAAGGTAAAAATTTTACTAATGAAGCGAGAATACAAGATGTCATCATGTAGTTTTTCAGAGGCTCTACAAAGTTGGGTCTCTTCCTTTTATGCTGATATTGTTTCTTGTATAAAGCATGTGGTCTTTGGTGATATGAATTTATTGCTTTTACACGATTTCACTGATGAGTGAATTCTGGGGGCACTCAAGAAAATCCATTCTACTAAAGTGCCTGTGTGAGATGAATTTCATGCCCTTTTCTTCAAAAAATACTATCATATTATTTGACCGAATATCTTGTCTCTTATGAAAGGCCTTTGGGCGTAGGAAGTCAACATCTCCACTCTTAAGAAAACCATTATCTCCCTCATTCAAAAAATAAAAAAATATTTTCCTAGCTTCAAATTTTAGACCAATTATCTCATGTAATGTCTCTTATAAGATCTTTTCAAAGATTACGGTTAACGCCATTTTCCCCTAGTTACCATATATTATTTCTGAGAATCAGTGTTCCTTCATCCCTAAAAGGCTCATTACTGACAATGTTATTATTTCCCAGGAGGTTTCCCACTCCATGAAAACTCAATCAGTTTCCAAAAGAGGCATTATGGTTTGGAAGTTTGATATGATAAAGGCTTGTGACTAAGTTGAGTGGCCCTTCCTTTAGCTTGTTTTGGAAAAAATGGGATTCTGATACAAATGGAATGAGTTCATTATACATTGTATCTTGACGATTTCTTTCAGGATCAAAATCAATTGGAACATTTCTTGGAGCCTCACCCCTTCTAGAGGCCTTCGACAGGGAGATCCTCTTTCTCCATTCCTCTTTATTTTAGTGGTTGATGTTTTCTCTCATCTTATCCCAGTGGCTGCGAAAAATAATATTATCCATTGGTAAAAGGTCTTCATTCAAATCCCATCCATCACTCATCCCTTTTTTTTTCTGATGACAACCATCCCTTCCCAAGGGTTAGTCATGAATAATTCATTTCTATTTTCCATTTAATTTGTACCTATGAGGAATCTTTTGGGAAGCTGGTTAACTGGGATAAATCTTAAACTCCTTTAGTGCATGAGTTACATTAAATATTAAGTAATATATTTTCTGGGTGTTGGGTATTCAAACGTTCGACAAACACAATAAATACTTGGGGCTCCCCATGATTGTTGGTCAATCAAAAAATAAGTTTTCTCAAATATCCTTGATAGGATTTGAAAAAAATAAAGGGATAGACATTTAAGAGGGTTTCAAAAGTAATGAAGGACACCCTCTTTTCAATAGTGATTCAAGCAATTACAAGCTATATAATTTCCCTTTTCAAAATTCATTCCTCATTTTTGACCAAATTCATTCCTACATTGCCAATTTATGGTGGGTCCACAACAATGGGAAGAAAAGATTCACTGAATATATTGAGATAAACATTTCACCCATAAATCATGTAGGGGTATGGGTTTTCAAGACCCCCACCTACTCAACTATGCCCTTCTAGCAAAGTAAGGCAGACAGATACTCCAGCACCCAAAATCCCTCTATGTTCGGATTCTGAAAGTCATGTTTTCCCCATTCAGGTATCCAAGATGCAACCTTGGTCCCTTACCCCAGTTTCCTATGGAGGATTTTATGGGGGATACATGTTATTCTTGATCGTGGGATTTTATAGAGTACCATGGATGGTTCTATCATTAAAATTTGGAAGGACCCTTAGCTTTCCAATGATAAGGGATTCTAGAGACATCCTCAGAAGTCCCTGGCTTCGAAGACGCAATAGTGAGTTCCGTCTTTAATGAGGCTGGTAATGGGTGGTGTGCTCAAAAACCAGATAAGTGGTTTAATGATAGAGATAGAAAAATCATTCAAAGTATTCCTAGTGTAAATGATGCAGGGCATGCCTTTCTTTGTTGGTTCAAGTAGAGTTTTAGAATGTTCTTGGTGAAATATGATTATAATCTAGCTCTCAATGCACATGCCCAGGAAAGCGATGGATTTTGGAAGATCCTCTAGCGCCTGAAAGTACCTCCAAAGTTGTGTTACTTCTGGTGGCAGGTTTGTGTTGGAATCCTCCCTTCCAAGGAATTACTCTCTTTATACCACATCTCTGATGATCCATGCTGACCCCTGTTCATGGTGGATTCTGAATCCTCATCACATGAAATTATTTATTGGCCTGAGGTGAGGGCTTTCTGTAATTCATGGAGTCCAAATGTAGATCAATTTTTTGATAAGGAGATTGGTTTTTAGAGTTGTTGGCATTCTAGTCCTCCTACCTTTATTTAAATAAATCTTCATCTTTATGCATGATGGAATGGATCATATGGGTTAGAAGAATTGATTTTATTTTCAACCAAATTGAGGGACCAAATGTTTTCTAGATTGAATAGAAACTTTGTGGTTGGAGATGTAGAAGCACCCTTATTCACAGGTCAAGATTCCTCACATCGGTCCTTGCAACACCTCTTGTAATCCTTCCCTATGAGTGTGTTTAAATTCATTTTGGATGCATCTATTTTAGAAAATGGGGTAATTGGGTTCAGAGTGATTACCCCTGACTCCACCGATAGAATTATTATGGCTTGTCAAGAGTCCGTACTTTCCCTTTGGGATCTGCTGGTGGTCGAAGCCCATGCCACGTGGATGGGGATGAATATCACTATTTAGAAGTGTTGTAAATCTTTCATCATCGAATATTATTGTATTGGTATCATCAATGTTATCCAAGAAGAGGAGAGAGGCTTCCAATCATTTGGATTTTTGATTATGAAGATCTGATCCCTCCTCCTTTTCTTTTCGGCTTGTTCCTTCTCATTTTTAAAAAGAGAGGGGAATAGAGAAACTCAAATTTTGGAGAGTCAAGGTATTTCTGGTATAACTTAGGTTTGGCCAAATGAATTTCCACCATGTATGATATACCTTGTTATCTATGATATCCAATTTATTTATTAAATCTCCATTGATATTCAAGAAAGGTATACTTAGTAGGAAAATCATAGTCTCTAATGCAAATATGAAAGTAAAAGTTCCCAGTCAGTGTATTTTTATCACTAATAGGGGGAGGGGGTGAATCAATGATACTCTTCTTCTTTTATGATTATTTTCAATTGAAACAACCTTCACCCCCTGTTAGAGATTTCAATTCCCTGCTGAAAACAAATCCAACAAACATCCACAGGAATACAAAGATCTACAAGGTTCACTATTCAATAAGAATAACTATGTCCTTAGTATGTTTTTGAAATTATCCAATACCATACAATCCAATATAAAAAAAATCCTTGGATTACAATAAGTAGGATACACCCTTTCACTCTTTTAGCACTATGAAACAATCCCACTAGTGCGTGTGCACCCTCATAGCACAAATAAGTTAATACAACTGTTATGTAACAACTCATTTTACCTATTATTATTTTCAATTCAACAAATTTATTCAATTGAAATAAAATTCTTCAATTCCTTACAAATAATAAAGGTAATAACCTCCTGGACTTTGTTGTAGAAAACTTAGTCTGATTTTCCTAGGTCTGATTTTCCCAGTCCGATTCCTCAGAGTACGATTCTCCCAGTCCAATTTTCTTTCTGAATACAATAGTAATGAATCATCAGCACTTCAATTCAAGAGTATGATAAACTTAGTATGCTACTTCCTCCGTCCGAAAAACCCAATACAAAAATCCCAAAGCTGATTAATTCAGTCCGATATGATGATCATCCGAATACAATTGAAAAGAAGAATACGATGACCAGTTGAGTATGATAAATCCTTAATACAATGATCATCCAAATGTAATGTTACGATCTTATTTCTTATCCCATGTCTTCTTCCCATCAAAATGAATTCAACATAAATCAATACAATATCTCTTTCTCTCCCTAAAAACTCTGAGCTTCTCTCTCTACTATGGTGAATAGTACTCTAACATCAGGAAAGTACTATGTACTTTCTACCTTTTACAGGTGACCCAAAATAGGTTTAGAAAATAATCCCATAATCTTTCCCGCTCACCTAAATTCACCCAAATATGAATTTCTCCTGTAATATCAGAGCAATTATGACTTCGTCAATGCTTCTCGATTCTTCTCGAAACTTTTATAATCTTCACCTCTTCTTCTTGAGACTTACATGTAAATTTTTAGACTGATTAAAATTAATGAGTTCGATTTTATACAGTTGAATTCTTCATAAAAATTCTTTGTACCAATTGAAATTGAACATGAAGAAATGGACTTCCTCTATTGAGATGCAATCATTCTTTTGAACGATTGACTCCCCCTTGACAACACATTCATCTTATTTTCTTTAACACATTTATTGACTCACTTCAAATAGAAAGAATATTCTTCCCATATTATTTTTAACTAGTTGAAACACCACTTCAATAGATAGACAAAGTAAATCAACTCTTAACCCACTTGAAGTGAAACAATATAATTCAATTCTTAAACGATGTCTCTTGACCCAATTGATGAAAAAACACAAATGAAAACTAGTCAGAGTTCATATATCACTTCCATTACAATAATTTGACAATAATATTTAAGAAAAACTAATAAAATAAAAAATATGTTACTTCTCATTGTTGGAAAGTATCTAGTCAAATCATGCATTTACCAAAGAGTCCATTCATTTCTGATTTTTTATGTTAATAATAAATTATTAATTAAAAATAAAAAAGTATTTTATAACATTTAAAACATTTATGTAACATTTTGAAAATTATAATATTTTCCAAGTTTTTTTTAAATTCATTTTATTAGGTTTGTCATGATCCCCTCCCGCCAAAGATACCACAATAGGGAGAGAGACATGATGACCCCTCAAGCCTAGCATCCAGTAGGCCCTAGGTTGACGACTAGCATTAGGGGTATACAAATCTCACAGTATGGAAGGAATTTACCTCTATAAATGGAACATGATCATGATATAGGATAAACAATCACAAAAACAAACTCCATCAGATGATATAAAGTTAAACCAAAACCATCCCACAATGCATGTATAAATAAAACAGATAAAGATAAAAGTCTCCAAAAATAAATTCCCAGAAGAAAAGATAAGGTAGTGACACAACAACTATACTGAGGTCTAATCTTGTAATGTCTAGCATGATCCACATAATCCCCTTGGAAAGAGGACATGAATGTTAAGGTGGCCTCTATCTTCTATGGAGAGGGGACATGAATTTTAAGGTTCTCTTTTTCTCTACTAACCTCATTTCTACACTTATTATCTAACATGATGTGCCTGCATGAGACTTCATTGTTTTTTATGGGCGACCTTCCCATAAGGATAAATGAAATTCATGGAAGATTCTTTAATCTTTGCGGGAAATATTTCCTAGAATTATCCTTTTTGGTGGGAAGTTCAACAAAATTATGTGCCAGTTTGAAAAGGAAGGGGACATCAGTAGGTCGCATGCCTCCATGTTGGAGTTCTAACAAGTAGCGTAGATATTGGGCCTTTCTGACCTGGGGCATGCAGGTTCTACCTTTACTTGGTTTTGAGGGAATTCTGAAATCACCCGCATCATTGAGCATTTGGACCATTTCCTAGGGTTGAGCGAGTGGACTAATCTATTCAGGTTTTTCTAAATCTCTCACATGAACCCCACAACTTTGGACCACTGCCCCATCTTTATCGATACTATGTATAGTTCCAAGAGATCGAGATATGAAAAACCTTTCATATTATAGAGTTTTTGGATTAAAGATAAGGAATTTGAAGAAGTGGTTTGGACTTGTTGGAATAATGGTGACCCAAATACAGTTCAGAACATTCACCATGTGGCTTCCAAACTGAAATCTTAGAGCGAATAAAAATATAAAAAACCTAAAAAAAGTTGTGATATGATTGAAAGGAAGCTGAAGGTACTCTACTCTCAAACCCCCTCAGATTTCTTGATGTCTAAAATCAGTTGTCTTTAAGGGGAACTAGATATAATCCTTCGTATCAGGGAGATTTTCTAGGCCATGTGTGCTTTTGAAACCCACATCAAAGAGGGTGATACCAATACCTATTATTTCCACCAGAAGGCCTCTGTGAGGCTTTTCATGAACACTATCTCAAGCCTGAATAATAATGAAGGTAAAACTTTTACCAATGAAGCGAGAATACAAGATGTCATCATGTAGTTTTCCAGAGGATCTATAAAGATGGGGTCTATTCCTTTTCTGCCGATATTGTTTCTTGTATAAAGCATGTGGTCTCTGGTGACATGAATTTATAGCTTATACATGATTTCACTGATGAGTAAATTCTAGGGGCACTCGAGAAAATCCATTCCACTAAAGCGCCCGTGCCAGATGACTTTCATGCAATTTTTTTCAAAAAATACTATCATATTATTTAAAGGAATGTCTCGTCTCCTATGAAAGGCCTTTGGGTGTGGGAAGTAAACATATCCACTCTTAATGAAACCATTATTTCCCTCATTCAAAAAATAAATAATCTTTTCCTAACTTCAAATTTTAGACCAATTATCTCATACAATGTCTCTTATAATATCTTTTCAAAGATTATTGTTAACTGCCTTTTCCCCTAGTTACCATCTATTATTTCTAAAAATTATTGTTCCTTCATCCCTAAAAGGCTCATTACTGACAATTTTATTATTTCCCAGGAGGTTTTCCACTCTATGAAAACTCAATCAGTTGCCGAAAGAGGCATTATGGTCTAGAAGCTTGATATGAAAAAGGCTTGTGACTTAGTTGAGTAGCCCTTCCTTTATCTAGTTCTGAAAAAATTGGGGTTCTGATATAAATGGAATGAGTTCATTATGAATTGTATCTCGATAGTTTCTTTCAGGATAAAAATCAATGGGATCATTTCTTGGAGAATCCCCCTTCTAGGGGCCTTTTGAAGGGATATCCTCTTTCTCCATTCCTCTTTATTTTAGTGGTTGATGTTTTATCTCATATTATCTCAGTGGCTATGAAAAATAATATTATCCATGGGGAAAAGTTCTTCCTTCAAATCCCATCCATCACTCATCCTTTTTTTTCTGATGACAACCTTCCCTTCCCAAGGTCCACTCATAAGAAATTCATTTCTATTATCCATTTGATTCGTACCTATGAGGCATCTTCTGGGAAACCAGTTAACCAGGATAAATATTAAACTCCTTTAGTGCACGAGTTAAATTAAATAGGAATGAATATCTTTTCCGGGTGTTGGGTATTCGAACGTTCGAAAAATATAATAAATACTTGGGGATCCTCATGATTATTGGTCAATCAAAAAAATAAGTTTTCTCATATATCCTTGATAGGATTTGAAAAAAATAAAGGGCTAGACATCTAAGAGGGTTTTAAAAGTAATGAAGGACACTCTTTTTTCAATAGTTATTCAAGTGATTCCAAGCTATATAATGTCCCTTTTCAAAATTCATTCCTTAGTTTTCGACCAAATTCATTCCTCCATTTCCAATTTCTAGTAGGTCCACAACAATGGGAAGAAAATATTCCTTGAATGTCTTGAGATAAACATTTCACCCATAAATCATGTAGGGGTATGGGTTTTCAAGACCCCCACCTATTCAATGATTCCCTTCTATCAAAGTAAGGAAGACGGATACTCCATCACCCAAAATCCCTCTATGTTTGGATTCTCCAAGTAATGTTCTCCCCATTTAGGTTTCCAAGAGGCATCCTTGGTCCCTTGCCCCAGTTTCCTATAGAGGAGTTTATAGGTGCCACACATTCTTCTTGATCATGGGATTTTATAGAGTATCTTGGATGGTTCTATCATTAAAATTTGGAAGGACCCTTAGCTTTCCAATTATAAGAGATTCAAGAGACATCCCCAACAGTCCCTGGCTTCAAAGATGAAATAGTGAGTTCCATATTTAATGAGGCTGGTAATGGTTGGTGTGCTGAAAAACTAGATAAGTGGTTTAATGATTGAGATAGAAAAATCATTCAAAGTATTCCCTGTGTAAATGATGCAAGGAATGTCTGTCTTTGCTGGTTCAAGGAGAGTTTTAGAATGTTCTTCATGAAATATGATTATAATCTAGGTCTTGATGCACATACCCTAGAAAGAGATGAATTTTGGAAGATCCTTTAGTGCCTGATAGTCCCTCCTAAGTTGAGTTACTTCTAGTGGGAGGTTTGTGTTGGAATCCACCCTTATAAGGAATTCCTCTCTTTCTTCCACATCTCTGATGATCCATGCTGACCCCTATTCATAGTGGATCCCTAATCCTCATCACATGAAATTATTCATTGGCCTGAGGTGAGGGATTTATATAATTCATGGAGTCCAAATGTAGATCAATTTTTTGATAAGGAGATTGGTTTTTTAGAGTTGTTGGAATTCTGATCCTCCTCCCTTCCTTAAAATAAAGTTTCATCTTTATGCATACCGGCATGGATCATATGGGTTAGAAGAATTGATTTTATTTTCAACCAAATTTAGGGACCAAATGTTTCCTGGATTGAACAAGAAACTTTGTGGTTGGAGATGTGGAGGCACCCTTATTCATAGGTCAAGATTTCCTCACATTGGTCCTTGAAACACCTCTTTGAATCCTCCCCTATGAGTGATTTTAAATTCAATTTAGATGCATCTATTTTAGAAAATGGGGTAATTGGGCTTAGTGTGATGATCCATGACTCCACCAATAGAATTACTATGGCTTGTCAAGAGTCTGTAATTTCCCTTTGGGATCAGCTAGTGGCTGAAGCCCATGACATGTGGATGGGGATGACTCTCACTATTGAAAAGTGCTGGAAATATTTCATCATCGAATATTATTTTCTTAGTATCATCAATTTTATCCAAGAAAAGGAGAGTGGCTTCCAATCATTTGGATTTTTTATTATGAAGTTCCGATCCCTTCTCCATTTCTTTTTGGATTTCTCCTTCTCATTTGTAAAAAGAGAGGGGATTAGAGAAACTCAACTTTTGGAGAGTCAATGTATCTCTGGTATAATTTAGGTTTGGTCAAATGAATTTTCACCATGGATGATATAACTTGTTATCTATGATATCTGATTTATTTATTAAATCTCCCTTGATCTTCAAAAAAGGTATACTTAGTAGGAAAATCATAGTCTCTAATGCACATATGAAAGTAAAAGTCCCTAGTCAGTGTATTTGTATCACTAAGAGGGGGAGGAGGTGAATCAATGATACTCCTTTTATTTTATGATTCTTTTCAATTGAAACAACCTTCACCTCCTATTAGAGATTTCAATTCCCTACTGAAAACAAATCCAACAAACATCCATAGAAATAGAAAGATCTACAAGGTTCACTATTCAATAAGAATAGCTATGTCCTTGGTATGTTTTGGAAATTATCCATTACCATACAATCCACTGGAAAACAATCTTTGGATTACAATGAGTAGGATACACCATTTCACCCTTTTAGAACTATGAAACAATCCCACTAGTGCCTGTGCACCCTCATAACCCAAATAGGGTAATACAATTGTTTTGTATCAAATCATGTTACCTATTCTTATTTTCAATTAAACAAATGTATTAAATTGAAATAAAATTCTTAAAATAATTACATAGAAGAAAGGTAAGAACCTCCTAGACTTTGTTATAGAAAACTTAGTCTGATTTTCCAAGGTATGATTTTCCCAATCTGATTCCTCAGAGTACGATTATCCGAGTCCAATTTTCTTTCTGAATACAATAGTAATGAATCGGTACCACTTCAATTCATGAGTATGATAAACTTAGTATGCTACTTCCTCAATCTAAGAAACCCAATACATAAATCCCAAAGATGATTAATTCAGTTCGATATGATGATCAACCAAATAAATTTGACAAGACGAATACAATGACCAACTGAGTATGATAAATCTTGAATACAATGATCATCCAAATGCAATGTTACGATATTATTTCTTATCCCATGTATTATTCCCATCTAAATTTCTTCAACATAAATCAATATGGTATCTCTTTCTCTCACTGAAAACTTTGAGCTTCTCTCTCTACTATGGTGAATAGTACTCTATCACCAGGAAAGTACTATGTACTTTCTGCCTTTTATAGGTGACCCAAAACAGGTTTAGACAAGAATCCCAAAATATTTCCCGCTCACCTAAATTCACCCAAATATGAATTTCTCCTGTAATCTCAGAGCGATTATGACTTCATCAATGCTTATCAATTCTTCTCGAAACTTCTATAACCTTCACATATTATTCTTGAGACTTCCATTTCAATTTCCATATTGATTACAATTAATGAGTTTTATTTTCTAAAGATGATTTCTTCATAAAAATTCTCTGTACTAATTGAAATTGAACATGAATAAATGGACTTCCACTATTGAGATGAAATCATTCTTTTGAATGATTGGCTCCCCCTGACAACACATTCATCTTATTTTCTTCAACACACTTCTTGACTCACTTCAAATAAAAATAATATTCTTCCCCTCTTATTTTGAACTAGTTGAAACAACACTTCAAAGGATAGAAAAATTAAAAAAAATCTTAACCCACCTGAAGAGAAACAAGATAATTCAATTCTGAAATGATGGATCTTGAACCAATTGATGAGACAACACAAATTAAAACAAGTCAGAGTTCGTATATCACTTTCATTACTAAATTCAATCAATCACCCAACTCAGGTTGAGTACGATTATCCAGAGTATTATTATTTCTGAGTATGAAATGTTTATGGCCTATCAGATGGATTACCTACATGCTACAGTAAATCGGTACCACCTCTATAATTGAAACCACATCTTCAATCGGCACCACCTCTTCAATCAGAACATTTTCTTCAACCGATACTACTTTTTCAATCATCACCACCTTTTTCTTCTCTGCTACACGGATATGATAAACCTAGGTACGATCCCTTTTCAATCAAAAACATATATTTCACTCCCCCTTTCTTCCATAAATATTTTATCACAAGTTCTCAATTAAACTCATGATTTATGAAATAAAAAACAAAAAAGAATCATCACAATTAATTCATCTTAGTTATATAGACTCTGATTCAAAACATCCACTTCATTCACATCATTTCTATAGTGAATCTGATGACATTTACTTCCAACAAGGTGATTTCACTTTTTTTGGTCCCAATTCATGTTTGATCAAAACAAATTCTTCCAAAATAGCTTCTTCTCATCATAATATAATTTCATAGTGAAATCGATCCTTTTTAAAACATGAGTCCAATTATTTAGAAAACATAGATATGATTCTTTTGAAAAAATACTCAATATGATTTTTTTCTTAAAAAAATAGACATCATTTCCAAAAACTTTCCTTGACAATAAACAACAACACTTGAATACAATCACCTTCCTCATCAGCTTGGTCCTAACAATATCCCTCTTTGGATTTTGTTGTCATCCAAGTTTCATAAATAATTGAACTTTGTATCCTAAAGAAATGGATTAAATATAAAAAATTCTAAGCCTACATGAGCTAAATCATTGTAGGAAATAAGAATAATTGACAAAAAAGCCATGTTGTCCAAAAGTAGTGATTATAAAAACATCTTCATATTTCTTCCCCATCACTTCTTTAACCTTATTGGAATACAAAAAAATTTCTTTCCTATAACCACTCTAATAAAAAGTTAAAATAGGTTATTCAAAAAACAATGACGAATTCATAGCTTACCCACAACTCTCTCTTTTATGCAATAGATTTATGAAATAATATAATTATCCCCCTTGACAATACAATCCAAAGGTAATACGAGAGAGGGTATAGAAACACATACGTCAACCTTGATGAGAAAGAGGTTGAACACCCATGTTCAACCAACATTTTGAGAATGATTCCTTTGGTAAAGGTTTTGTGAAAATGCCAGCCAATTGTTCCAATATTGGAACATACTTCAACTTTAGTACATTCTTCTCCACATTATATTTGATGAAATGATATTTGATATCAATATATTTTTAATGATAATGTTGAACTAGATTTCTAATGAGATTTATTGTGCTTTGATTATCACAACCCAAGAGAAAGGGTAACTTCATTTCAACAAGTAGATCTTCTAATTGATCTCTCATCTACAAAAGTTAAGTAGCATCTTGAGTAGAAACATTATAACTAGATTTAGTCATACTGAGAGTTAATGAATTCCGATTCTTTGAATTCCAACTAACACAATTCATTCCCATAAATAATACTCCATCATATGTGGATCTTTTATCATCAATATTTCCTGCCCAATATGCATCTGAATACCCAAAAAATCAATACTATCTAAGCTACAATACTCGATCATGAATTCATTTGTGCCTTTGATGTATCTGAGAATTATTTTTTCAGCAATAAGATGCGATTATTTTGGAGTACTCTGAAATCTTGCACATAAGGTAACAACATAAACAATGTTGGGTCTTGAGGCAGTAAAATACAACAGGCTTTCAATCAAATTATGATACTCTTTCTGATCAATTTTTTTTCCTTCTCTATATTTACTTAGCTTTGTTACCGTTTAAATTAGTGTGGAAACAAGTTTTGAGTTTCCCATGCCGAACCTCTTTATAAGTTTTTTATCATACTTTTCTTGGGAGAGAAAAATGTATACTTTATTTTGTAATATTTGTAACCTGAGAAAGTATTTCATTTCCCCCCAGCACAAACATTTAAAATACCTTCTTCATTTCTTTATAAAATATTTCACAACTTCTTTCATCATTCCCAATAAAGATAATATCATCAAAATAGACAATCACAATGAGGGAACACTCTTTAATTTCTATGATATATATATTGTTACCCACTCTTCCTTTCTTGAAATCCATCTTCCTTAAGCAAGCATCCAATTTGGAATACCATACCCTTTGACCTTGTTTTATACCATACAATGAATTCTTCAATATATACACACACATTTTATATTTACCAACAACAAATCCACGAGTTTTTTCAATATAAACCTCCTCTTCAAGATCACTATTTAGGAATATAGATTTAACATCCATTTGAAAGATCTTGTAGCCTCATTGTGAAAAAATAGCAAGAAAAAATCTAATTGTTTCCAATCTATACACAAGAGAAAAAGTTTCATCAAAATCAATTTCTTCAATATATGAATACCCTTTCCAAACTAATCTTTATTTGTTTCTTATAACTTTTCTTTCTTCATTCATTTTGTTTCGAAATACCCATTTTGTTCCAGTGATGTTTTTTGTTTTCAGGTTTGGGTATTAGTTCCCATGTATTGTTATTTTCAATCTGATCCAATTCTTCATTCATGACTTGAACCCATTCTAGATTCTCAAAATATTCTTTCACATCATTTGGATCCACTTTTGAATACAAATAAAAATATGTAATGGATTTTTTATTCATCTTGTTTGGACCTTTTGATGTTGATAACCAATTATATCATGATTTTACATTTGTTTCCTCAGCCTTGGATGAGATATTCGATTATATCCCTCATCAATAGAAACAATTGAGTCTATTTCTTCTTCTTGGGAAGGAATACAATTTTGTATATTCTTATCAAAATTATTTCCTTCAACTTTCTCAACTTCCTTGTCTTCCATAGGATGTTTCTATTCCTCAAATATTTCAATCAATTTCAAATTAACTAAATAAAAAATTATTTTTGTTTCTTTGTTGAAGCATCTGAATCCTCTTCCCTTTGGACCATAGCTAAGAAATATTCTATCTTCACCTTTCTTCCCAAACTTACCATAGTTTACACCTTTCCTTTTTATAATGAATGGACTCCCAAAAACCCTCAAATGTTTCAAACTTGGAGTTTTTCCATAAAACAATTCATATGGATTCATAGCTTATTGACGCCTATAGAAACAAAAGTTATGAATATAAACAGTATTACTCATGGATTTCCTCCAAAAGTAACGAGAAAGGCCATGTTCAAGTAACATGGTTCTTCCCATTTCCACCAAGCTTATGTTCTTTCTTTTAGCAACCCCATTTTTTGGGGAGTATATGTAAAACTATACTCATGCCTAATTCCATGATTCTCAAGATATTCTTATAACTCTTTACTTCTATACTCACCACCATTATCTATTTGCAACTTCTTCACTAAATACTCACATTCATTTTATTTTTTTCTTTTTAAAATTTTAAACATTTTCAAATCATATGATTTATTTTTCATATACACGACACAAGTAATGCGAGTAAAATCATCAATTAAAGTAATGAATTACTTATCTCCATTTGTTGAATATTTTCTCATTGGCCCACATATATCAGAATGTATCATCTCAAGGGGTTGTTTTAAAAAAATATCAACTTTATTATGAACAACATCTATACTCTTTACTTTCTGGAAAATAGTGCAACACCAATCTCTTCTTATTGGAAAGTTAGGAATGTTTCAAACACTATCACTTTTAGATATATTTATCATGTTTCTCTGACACATATGTCCAAGACTTTTATGACATAAATGATTCTCTTCAACCAAGCTCATGTAATAAGAGTTTTGTATTTCACCAACCTGAAACTAATTCCATCTTTTATGTTGGAATCTTATAAAAATCTCCCCATATTATTAACTCTTTAAAACCAACCCATATTTCTTGAAGATAAATTTTTTAACCTCATTACATAATTGTGAAACACTTAGCAAATTGTATTTCAGCCCATTAACATACAATGTTTTCTTGGATTTCATCTTTTCTTTTCCAATGATGGATGACCCAACACCTTTTATTTTTAATGATTCATCATTTCCAAATGTCAAAATTCCTTATTTAAAATCTTTCACATTCTTCATTAGTTTCAAGTCTCATATCATTTGATAATAACACCCACTATTAAGTATCCAAGGTCGTTCTCCCTTTGAAGCTTTCAATGCAGTTTCAACAACAAGATCTTTTTATGATTTCTTTTCTTTATTCACTTTTGACTTATGGGAATTAAGAATATTTTGTTGGGATGGTAACAAAAAAATACACCCTTTTTCAAGATGTACAAGTTGATCACATCTATCACAAATAATTTACTTGGATTGGAACCTTTTTTCAATCTTAACTTTAACCTTTTCAGGTTTCTTCAAGGAAACCTTCTCAATCTTCTTTCTTTGAGAAGATTGAACCCCACTCAGACTCTGACTTTAATAACCTGTGAGATATTAGAAATGTTGTTGATTGAACCAAAACATACTTCATATGTGTCATAATCCCCCAAAATACCAATAATATCCATAAAAGGAGTATTTATATCTGAAACTTTCATATTGATTGGAATTGTGAATACCTTTCTCAGCCACCCTCTTCTCTTTATTTTTTGAGACAAAAACCTTTTCAATATTAATCAGATTCTTATTATTACTTTCATCCTTAATATAATTAGAAGTATTCAAAAATTTTACAGTTCTAGATAATATTTTTTGGAATCAGGATATTTTGTAACTTCTGAACACTTCAATTTGGATATAAACATAAATTTCCATATTTCTTATTTTCAGAAACAATTCTATCTTTCTTCTCACCCTTTGAATATAACTTTTGTTGAGAATTATCATGTTTCTCATTACAAGAACATTCACCAACATTAGTACTAGAGTTTTGGAAACTTTTATTTCTTAATTCATCTTTAGATAACTTTTGTTGGACAAGTTCCAACTCCTCTTATTTTTCTTTTAGATTCACTTTCAGATTCTTATTATGATTCATTTCTTCTTCAAGATATTTCTTCAAATCATCAATCTCTTTCTCTAGCTTCACTTTCTTATCAGCAAAACAATCTTGATTTCTCATTGAAGAACATTAATATTCCAAAATTTTGTTTTTCTTTTCAAACCTTCTGATCTTTCTTATACACTATTTCAAATTTTCTTTCAAATGAATTTCAAGTTGAGTTTCTTATTCTTCAGAACTACAACTTCTAAATTCTTCATCATTCACTGTTTCAATAAAAGTATTTTCAATACCATACTCAACTGATTTTTTGGATCCATAATAACTTCCTTCTTCTTCTTTGTCTTTATACAAGAATCTTCATTTTTTTGGATTTGATGAATATATTTTATTTCCCTGTGTATTTAAATTTTTCTTTGTCTCTCTATTTCTTCCATGATCTTCTTGTATTTCTTTCTTCATCATCACTATCCTCTTCATTATTTTTTTGATGACAGTTTCTAGAAAAGTGACCAAATCTTCCACATTCAAAACATTTCAAGGGAAGTTTCCCTTTTTATTTCTCTGCACCTCTTTTCAAATTTTTAGAAAACAAGGATAAAATATCATTGAGATCTTTACATACCTTATTTTCAGATTCAAAATCACAATCTTCTTCTTCAATAAAAATCTTTGATTTTTCTTTCTTATAGCCTTGAAAGAAATCTCTCTATGAAATTTTGTTTTTATCTTCATAGGTTTCTCTCTTATCATTTCATAAGTAATAAGAGATCTATAAAAATCATCAAGAGATAGTGTTTCAGGATCTTTTTCTTCCAATGAAGAAACTTTTGCATTGAATTTGTCAGGTATTATTCTTAATATATTTTCAAAAACTATAGAGTCATATAGATTTTCCCCAAGACATCTGATAGTACTCACAATATCATTTACCCTGGTAAATAATTCCCCAATAGATTCATTCTCACCCATATTCATGTATTCATACTTTAATCTCTATATTGGAAGTTTTTCCTTCTTGAATTCTGTATTGCCTTTGTATATGTTTTTCAATTTGTCCCATATAGCATTAGTAGCAGCAAAACCTTTCACTCTTAAGAATTCACTTTCATAAAGTGATGAAAATATATCATTCTTCACCCTTCCATCATTCTCTATATTGTTCTTATCAACCGATGTAAGAGGATATTTATCATCAATGGGTTGAAACCCAACTATTTTAGCTTCATGAACATCACAACTGATAGAAACAAGATAACACAACATTATATTCTTCCAGATATGATAATTATTTCCATTAAAGACTGGAATACCTTTACTGTTCACATGGTTCAAATTCTCCATCAACAAAGAATAAGTGAAGGGGAACTTCAGCTCTAATACCACATAAAAGTGCCCAGTCAGTGTATTTGTATCATTGAGAGAGGGAGGGGGGTGAATTAGTGATACTTCTTTTTTTTCCTTTATGTTTATTTTCAATTGAAACAAACTTCACCTCCTATTAGAGATTTCAATTCCCTGATGAAAACAAATCCAACACACATCCACAAGAACACAAATATTTACAAGGTTCACTATTCAATAAGAATAACTACATCCTTTGTATGGTTTGGAAATGATCCAATACTATACAATACACTAGATTTTTTTTTTGGATTAACAAAAAGTAGGATATACCCTTTCACTCATGTGAAACTCTAAAACAATCCCACTAGTGTGTGTACACCATCTTAGCACAAATAGGGTAATAAAATTGTTATGTAACAATTCATGTTACATGTGATTATTTTCAATTAAACAAATGTATTCACTTAAAGTAATATTATTCAATTCCTTACCCAGAATAAAGGTAAGAACCTCCTGTAATTTGTTGCAGAAAACTTAGTCTGATTTTCTTGAGTTTGATTTTCCCAGTCCGATTCCCCTGAGTACGATTCTCCCAGTATGATTTTCTTTCTGAATACAATAGTAATAAATCAACACCACTTCAATTCATGTGTACGATAAACTCAGTACGCTACTTCCTCAGTCCGAGAAACCCAATGAAGAAATCCTAAAGCTAATTAATTTAGACTGATACGATGATCAGCTGAATACAATTGACAAGACAAATACGATGACCAACTGAGTACGATAAATCCTGAGTACAATGATCAGTCGAATGAAACTTTATGATTTTTTTCTTCTCCTCTATCTTCATACCTTCCAAACGTATTGAATACAGATCAATATGGTATCTCTTTGTCTCACTGAAAAATCAGAGCTTCTCTCTCTACTATGGTGAATAGTACTCCATCATTAGGAAAGTATCATGTACTTTCTACCTTTTATAGGTGACCCAAAATAGGTTTAGGCGGGAATCCCAAAATCTTTCCCACTCACCTCAATTAACCCAAATCTTAATTTCTCTTGAAATATCAGAGAAATTATGACTTCATCAACGCTTCTCGATTCTTCTCAAAACTTCTACAATCTTCACCTCTTCTTCTTCATACTTCCATTTCAATTTCCAGATTTATTACAATTGATGAGTCCGATTTTCTGAATCCAATTTCTTCATAACAATTCTATGTTCCAATTGAAATAGAACATGAAGAAATGGACCTACACTCTTGAGATGAAATCATTCTTGTGAATGATAGGATCCCCATTGAAAACATATTCATTTTCTTTTCTTTAGAACCTTTCTTGACTCACATCAAATACAAATCATATCCTCCTCCTCTTCTTTTGACCCAGTTGAAACACCACTTCAAAGGATAGAAAAAGTAAATCAACTCTTGACCCACTTGAAGAGAAACAAGATAATTCAATTCTGAAATGATGGATCTTGGATCAATTGATGAAACAAAACAAATTAAAACAATTCAGAGTTCATCTATCTCTTACATCACCAAATTCAATAAATCACCTAACTTAGCTTGAGTGCGATTATCTAGAGTACGATTTTTCCGAGTAATATCTTTTTTGGATATGATATTTTCTAGATAAGATCATTTCTGGATACAATATTTTTCCTCCTAAGCATGAGTACGATCATGCTTGGTATGATTGGTCTGGGTACAATCATTTTTGAGTACGAAAAGTTTATGGCCTATCAGATGGATTACTTGGATGCTATAGTAAATCGGTACCACCTCTACAATTGTCACCAAATTTTCAATCGGCACCACATCTTCAATCGAAACTACTTTTTCAATCAACACCACCTTTTTCTTCTCTACCACCCATATACGATAAATCTGGGTATGATCCCTTTTTGATCGGTAGCATCTCTTTCACTCACCCTTTCTTCCATAAGGCTTTCATCATAAGTTCTCAATTCAACTAATGATTTATGAAATAAAAAATAGTAAAGAATCATCATAATTGATTCATCGTAGTCACAGAGACTTTGATTCAAAACATCCACTTCATTCACATTGGTTCTAGAATGAATCTTATGACATTTACTTCCAACAAGGTGATTTCACTTTTTTTTCCCAATTCATGTTCGATCAAAACCACTTATTCCAAAATAGCTTCTTCTCATTACGATGGAATTTCACAGTGAACCCGATTATTTTGAAAACATGAGTCTGATTCTTTAAAAAACATGGATCCGATTCTTTTGAAAATAATCCTCAATATGATTTTTTTCATAAACAAAGAGAGGTGATTTCAAAAAACATTCCTTGAAAACAAATGACAACACTTGAATGCAACCACCTTCCTCATCATCTTAGTCTTAACATAAAGAGGCATACTAATGCACCTGTGAGAAAATAGCAGAACCAACAACACTTAAACATGTTAACTATCCAACCAAACCTCACTAAGATATTCTCACCAAATAATTAAATCCATGTATAATAACATAATAAGAAGCATATTGATAAAGGGTACCCTACACCATTGTACCACCAATTTTATGCTCTTACTACCTCACATCGTACATCCTAGAACTCTCATCTCTTACTAATAACATATAACACCACCCCACAACATGGTCACATCACATCATTCCCACAGACACCTGGTCCATCACCCCAAAACTTGGTCACATCTCAACTTCCCCGAAAACACCTGGTCCATCACATAATAACCACTGCCATAACTATAGTAGTAGGGTATCATGAACATAAAGGGAATAAAACTCACGCTCTCATCCTACCATGAAAAACCCCACCATAATACTCCCCATAACATGGTCATATCACATCCCACCCAAAGACACCTGGTGCATCACCTAGTGCACTAACCATCCTTCAGCCATCACAACCTCTTCATATCTACTCACCTAGAAGAGAGAGAGAGAGAGAGGGAAAGAGTGGATAACCAACCATCTATCATCATCATCGGTATATTGGAAAAAACACCCCCATGTGAATATATGGGTGTAATAACATAGTGATTGAAACAATTAGAGTGTGTAAGTATATACATATAGCCACACCCAAACCTAACCTATGAGTTCACAATAATGTAATAACCAACTCAGAACATTCCCAGTTCCACTACCAACTCTAAATGCATATTACCATGTAACAAACACAAACCAAAAGCCACTTCACACTTTTCATTACAAGACAAAACAAGTCCCATTATCCAACCCCGTTTATTTTATTTAAAAACCATTTCCATTTTGTTAACCAAACCAAACCCCAATCATTTCAATCATTATTAAATAATTATTCCATCATTACCCGAGCTTCTAACACAACACAACCATGCATTAAAATCATCTCATCACTCCCATTGAACCATTGCCTCACCACCCCAAAATCATGACCAACAATACATCACCTCACCACCCCAAAAGCACGGCCAAACAAACCATCAACTCACTACCCAAAAGCACGTCCAAACAAACCATCATATCACTACCCCAAAATCATGACCAATCAAACCATACCCTTATCACCCAAAAAGCACTACCAAAAAAACCATCATATTTCCACCCCAAAAGCATGACAAAACATCCACACATCATGTCACAATTCACTATGAACACACATCAAAACACATCACAACACATCAAAGATCATTTTATAGATTTACAAAGGGGATTTTATCACATTCTACTTTTTTATTTTAGGGGCATTATCACACAATCCATAATCCCGGGGAAACCATTTCATTATCCAAAAAAAAGTGGTTAGAAAATTTCCATTTTAGGATGATATCACAACAAACACACAACAAGGGTTCTACAACACAAATCAAACCAGTGAAAACAAATCCCCCAACAACCACAATTTTTCAGTGGGGCATTCAGCCCATACAATCACAATATCTCAATAATATCAAGGTTGTAAAAGTATATGGATCAAACACCTTTACACCTTTAATTTAAATTATCTAATTATTTATCTTTAATTAATCCATAAAAACTATTACCCATTGATAAACAAGATCAAATCCCTCCCTTATGATACATAAAAGTGAGAAATGAGGGATTCCCTACCTCAAAGATGCTTTTTCCAACTCGCTGCACACTGTAGGGTGAAGAAGAAATGACCAAAAACCACAACCACACATTAAACACATAGATCAACCTATACTACATAAAGGGTTATCAAAAACACATCCCAACTCACAATCTAAACCAAAACCAAATCCTTGAGAGAATAATAAGAAAAACCATGGGAAAGAGAGGAGGACTCAACAAAGATTACAAAGGGGGATCTATTGAAATGAACAGATTGAAGTAGGAGGAAGGGGGATGAAGATCCTCCAAGAGATTCCTAGGTTTCTCACAAAACAGGAGAGAAATAATCCACAACTGAATGAAGAAAAACCAGCCAAACAAAAGGATTTAAAACCTGGAATCTCACCCATTTTATATCTTGAAACTAATTAATAATGTGAATTCCATAGGAATTCCCCAAAAACCACATTCTATTGAAATTCATGCTTTCTCAACCTTTATTTAATAACACATCATGAATTAATTTAAGGATGTGAATCCATTTCATGGGTTCCCCACCTCAACCTCATAAAATCCATGAAACCAGCCGACTACACAAGATGTGAATCACCGATTCATGTCATGTAAACCATTCAAGATGAGAATATCCTATAGTAGCTCTGCTGCACCTCCAACCACCATGAACCCTCCTTAATCCTACTAAAAAACACATCAAAAACCCAAATCTAGCAAAGTAATGGATCGCGAAGTCACGGGCCGTTACAAGCTCAAAATTATTATACATTGAAATAATTATTTAACTACCATAAAAAATTATTTATAATTTTAAAATTGTAAAATTATTTTTAAATCTAAAATGAATGAATTTTATTATTATTAATGGATTAATAATAACTAATTTAATTATATTTGAATTTAGAATTCATTTATCAATCTAATAGGAAATAAAATAAAAATAAAAGAAACATAAATATATTTATGAAAGGATTAAATAGGTATACTTAAATTATTGTAAATTTTGTACAAAAATGATATAATTTTTTTAACATTAATGATACAGTTAAAATTTATTTAAATAAATATATTAAATTGACAATTACCTTACTTATATACAACTATAAATATTAAGTAATCAAAATAGTTTTATTCAATTATTACCATTATTATTAACCCCATTAAACAATTAAAACTATTTAATTCACATTATCAATAATCTTAATGAATGATTATATATTTTTTAATCATATCATAATTAAAATTATTAAAAAATTACCATAAAATTTATAGTAAACCGTTTTTTTATAAATGTGAAATTTAAGGATAGAATATTTTGAAATGTTTAAACCAATATTCTTAATGGTATAAATGATAATGATTGATGAGGGAGACTCTAAATAATATTTCAACTTCTTTTGTTTAAAAAATAAATATGGAAAGCTTATTATTTTTAATGAATCTAGAATCCAAACATATTCTAATGAAAAATCATTTATATCTCTAAAATACACTAGTGACATCCACCTATAGTCATCATGACCTAGTATATAAAATTCCGGATCAAATTTTAAATTTTTTTAAAATATTTTTTTATTATTTTATTATTAAAAATATCAATGTTTTATTTTTGATATTTTTAAAATTAGACCATCCCCAACTAAACTTTTCTATATGGCCTGAGACCACAGGCTTGCTCATAAATCTTGCAGATATGGAATAGGACGATTTTAATTTTTTCCCATCTAAAAAAAATTTAAATGATAATTTAAAAAAAAAGATCGTATCTATGCAATAAAACTCGAATGGTCATGATCCAGCCCACGGGTTTGTGGACATCAATTATTATTTTTTAAGTTCAATTTGATGGTGAATCATTACTATCAATTTTTTTTCAATTTAATATATATCATTTTACTCCTCCCATAGATTTAATCAAATCCATTTTTTTCTTTGGATTTTATTAATTTACATTAAATAAATTACTCATGAAAGAGGTGGGAAAAATATGAAATATCACATTTGAGATGACTTGAACTTAAGTCATATATCAAACTCGCAGATAACCCATGAATTTTCACAGAATAATCCTTTTTTTAACAAAAAATTTACACACAAACACTCATAATTTAGAGTTATTAAAATATTTAGACATAATCAATATTGGAAGAGAAAGAAATGTAAGAGTGAATAATAGTTGATACATAAAACAAAACAGAATCACAAATAAAATGTTGAACATAATAATTGAATTTTTGTTGGTCTATTTATTTTTTATTTTAATCTTTCATTGATATTCATTGAACTAATTTTTATTAAATAAAGTTTAATCATATTTACTAAATTTAGTGTTAACTTCCTCACTTGTATGAAATATTTCTTGATCAAATTCATGTTACAAATTTCTATGAAAATAATATGTTAAGTAAAATGTTAGAAAATTTTATAGACAAAAAAGAGATAAAGTTTCAATAGTTTCAAATTCATAATTCATATCATATCCATCAATTAATTGCATAATTTAATGCCATATTTTATTTGAAAGTACTAAGATTCAAACTTAAAAGAAGTTTCATACAAAAAAATTGAATTATACATAATAAGTTTTTTAAAATAGGTATCAATGCAGGGTATATGCATGTAAATATAGACAAGTATATTATAAAAATATAATACAATATATAGAATATATTTAATAGTATTAAATGATCCAAGGGGTATATGCGCTATGAAAGATGCCAATGTGATTTATTTATTGTTATCCAACTGTGATCGCTTAAGGGAGTAGAACATATGAAAATATGTGACAATATGCGCACAATATATACCCATATAACCAACTGTGATTTATTGCCACTATGATTAAATGATAATACAGGCATATGTGTTATGACAGATGTTATTGTAGAATCTAATCTACAATAAAATCTATGATTGATTTATTTTAGAATAAAAATATGAAGAATATATTTAATAGGGGTATATGAGGTATGATCAAATAGAAACACATGGTTTAAAAATGTACAACTGATTAAAAAAGAGTTTAAACCAACTTAAATAAAGGGAATTAAAATGTGCAACAAAAGTGTTTAAACCAACTAAAATAAAGGGAATTAAAATGCACAGTTGGTTTAAAAAGAGAGTTTAAACCAAATTAAATAAAAATAATTAAAATGTAAAAATATATCTTTTAATAATCAAATTGTAAATTTTAAATAATATAAAGAAATATTTATTTCATAAATAATATACACAGGTTGGTTAAATAAAATGTTTAATTTTTTTTACTATAATTCATTGAAAGTACTTGTAGAAATAGAAACACACAGTAAATTAAGTATTTGTAAATTTATTTTCAATATAAAATTGAAACATACAGAAAATTGAATATTTCATACCATTGGGTATGAAGATGACATTTTTGTAGCACTTGAAACATATCTCCATGAGGTTTCATCAAAAGGCACAACCTGTAAGGAAATAAAATTTAAAGTTAGGCCCCAAAAATAAGCATACATGTGATTTGAAATAAATTTTAATGACATACTTAGAGTTTAAAATCATAATTATTTTATATTTTATAAATTTTATTTCACTAAAAAATTCATATAGTTAGTCAGTTATAACTCCCAAACATAGTTGAAAACATCACAATTTATCCCCTCAGATAAAAGTTGTTACTTTAAAAATTATTAGAAGTGAAATTAGATATAAGTACATAATCTTGTGGGATACTATTTTAAATATTACATTTAAATTAAAGGAAATATCTCCTATAATTTAGGTAGGAGAGTCACTGAGTTTGCACCGATGGTTGATATGCCAAATTTGAGAATAAGTATAGGTAGTGGAAGAGTTTGGTGGAAAATTTCACACATTTAGAAAATAGAATCTTATTTTTATTGTAGAGACATTGTTATTATGTGTAAGTGAAATATTGTATTATTTCATTAATGAATAGTGTATTAATATTAATTTTATTACTATAAATGAGAAGAGTTTCATTTCATGGGATAAACTGATGGTGAAGCTATTTATTTATGAATTTTATTCAGAAAAAAACTTCCTATAAGAAAATAAAGGGAAAAAATGAGACAACAAGTAAGCATATTTTTTTCTATAAAAGTTCAAATGATTCCAATGATAATTGAATAACACTCCTTGAAATTTTAAAAATATAAAAAGTTTAATAATCTGATTTATTATACGGTATTTTATAAATAGTTCATAATGTATATTTTCTTGAATGAAAAAAACATTAAAATGGACTTTCATCTCATAGTACTATCTGTATTCTTTTACAAATATTTTCTCATAGGTGCATATGTTGATGATGATGAAGTCACCCAAAAACATCTTGGAAAACACACAAAGTTGGTGTAAAATTGATGTGAATGTAAATTGAAAGGCTAAAAAATCCAATAATGTGGTATAAAAAATGAAAATAAGAAATGATATGTGTGAACCATTAATTGAAAACTAATAATAAATATAATCTAATATGAATTAAAATCTATTATAAATATGTTTAGGGAAATGTCAAAATCATGATGAACTTTTATATTTGTAATGATTAATGTAGGAAAAATATTCCAAATTAGAGGTCACACTAATAACACAAACATTCTGAAACTTACAAATATCTCATATTATTGACACATTATAGACATTGATTCCATATTATATAATAGATAACTATATATAGTTTACATATTTCATAATATGTAATCTAAGTGATTTTTTGACATAAAAAATCCAATTTTGAGACACATTATACACAAAGATTACACATAAAAATGTATATAATGAACACACAAAGATTGTATATTTTATAATATTGATTATAATAAAAATTATATAATGTTATTGATATTATATATTATATATTATCAATTACATATATTTCAAAATGTTAAACATAGATTTTGTATTATACTCTAATTATAAATTATAAAATTTTATATAAAGCATTGAAGATTATAAAACACTGATATAAAGCACTTATTTTATATAATGCACATACATATATTTCAAATTTGTAATTGTAGTTTATAATAAAAATTATATCATGTCATTGATATTCTATATTTCATGTTATATTACAAATATTATATATTTTTACACATTGATGTCATTTTATATAGTTTTTTACATTGCAATTTAGTGATGCACATACTGCAATTAAAAATCATATGCACTGTTACAAAATTAAAAACACACTGAATAAAACTATACTTATACACATATTGTAGATTAAAAGAATTATTAATAAAAAATATTGTAAATTACGAAAGTGGTTATGCATAGATTAATATTTAAATAGAGATTTTAGATTATAAAATATAGGTTATACTCATTCAAATTTATGTAAACTGAATAAAAAATAGGTTTAAAAAAATTTATATTTTAGATCATGCCTATTTATGAAAAATATTATTCTAGAATATACAAAAAATATAAAAATTTTATACATAGTTCATAGAAATATTATGATATAATAGATTGAAAACATTAAAAAATGTTGTCAGTGAGTAGAACATATTGAAAATGATGTGAAGAAAGATTTAGGGAATCTTGAATATATATTGGGTAAATAAAATTAAATATATAACATTAAGTTGGAATTATGATATTGGTACAAGTTTAAAGGTAGATATTTTAAAAGATGAATATGTAATATTCATGTACTGGATATGAAATATTCATATATAGTATATGTGGTGTGTATATACACAGTAGACAGAATAGGAAAAACCCTAATATACTATATGAATTAAGAATATTCATATAATAATGTTATATTAAAATGAAAAATTAAATGCAGGTACAAGGGAAGAAGAGAAAGTAATACACCTATTACTAGTAAATTATTATATTGTGGAGATTTGTGGAAGGAAGAAGGAATTATACAAGTTTAATAGTATATAGGGTACCCAACTGTGTATAATGATGAATGAATCTTGAATTTGAGTATCAAGTAGGGTCCTACATAACATTAAAAACATAAACAATTAAAATTTAAAATTTAACATGAATATGAAAAATAGACATTGAAAATAATATATTTTCTCAAATCATTTAACCTATATATCAAGAGAATAAAACCTATTTTCATAAATAACTAAATAGCTCATAATATTATGAATATTTATAGAAAAAATAGTTACCAAGATAAAAACTATTTTCATAAATAGCCTATTTAACCTATCCATCAAGAGAATAAACATGTTTTTTTATTTAAAAGTGAGGACCATTACCCTTAGGAATGTAGAGTTAGTGGTAGCGAGGTGGGGACCAAAGGTGCCTTAAAATCTTATGGTTTTAAATGAAAATTTTACCGCACTAATATTGATGAATAGTTTGACCACAACATTATCCTATTTAACCATTCCATCCAGAGAATAAATAAGATTATTCATTTCTTCATCACTAAATATTATTACTGATCCAAAACCTTATGAACAGTTTGTTTCTCATTTATAATTTTTTGTTTTATTTACAACCTCACCATATTTTTTAAAAACCTCTTCAAAATGGGAATCATCAAAATACCTAGACAGATTTCTAGCATAGTTGTTTTGACAAAAATAAAATTCACAGGTAAATAATTCGATTTGTGGAAATATTATTGGAGAATCCATGTTCATTGTCAAAATACATCCATTTAGATCCTATTAAGAATAAATGACATTCTCAAAAACCCTTAAAAACATATCAATTCTCAAACAAATAGGAACATGAATAACTCAAATGGAATTTATTTTTATGGAGCATAAAGATCTCAATAAAAACTTAGTTTCACATACACTAACCATTCGTATGAGATAATCTATTCATTATATTATATAAAAACAAATTAATATAATAAAAAATAGTTTTCCCATAATTCAATGCCACGACACATCCTCGAGGCCCGTGCCGTGACTACCCCAATCCCGCCTTCCATAGGCGAGGGGCTGGAAACTAGCACTAAAGGCGTAAATCCCTAAGCTGGGAAGGCATTGCCTTTATGAAAGTAAACAAACACAACAAAGTACACAAAAGGTAGTAAACACTAAGTAAAATGAATACAAAAGAGTGTGCTGGAAAGTAAATGAGCCAGTATACAAACCCAACTGAACAACAAGTACAAGTAAAGGGAAAAACAACTGAAGGGAAGCTCCTGGAACGTCTTCCGAGTATCCAACATGAAGGGTAGGTATAGATGTCCACCTTAGCAGTCCACATCTATCGGTACACTCTGTGTACCATCTCGCCATGTGGTCCACCTCCGTGTACCGTTCGGTCCTGGCTCGCTCTCAGCCTCTGTCAACACTGTTTGTCGTCTGCATCCAACACAACGAGGTGCGGGCATAGCCCGTGCAGGGGTGAGTATAACGATACTTAGTAGGGACCCCGAGACCCCCGAAGGTCCCACAGAATCGAAAAAGGATAAACCACAGAAGAAAGATACAATCAAAAAGTATCAACCAAACCTACTTAGGTATATGCCCATACATATACCTAGGTTATCAATCTTAGTTAGGCTCCAAATCTCGAGCCCGAGCACAACCCAGTCCACACAGGAAGTAAAGTCAATCACATCGATGATAATGATTGGAAGTCAAGACTCAACTCACATAGGTATACATATTTCGTATAGCGATAGAGATGATCAGATGTAGTCACTGATTCATCTAAGCTGTTAGACCCACATAGGATACAAGACCAGCTAAGCTGTCAGACCCACACATGATACATGACCAGCTACTCTGTCAGACCCACACAGGATACAAGTACAGAGGGAAAACTGTCGGACCCACACAAGATACAAGAACAGTAGTCATCGCTGTCGAACCCACAGAGGATCCTAGTACAGTAGTCATCACTGTCAAACCCACGGAGGATCCTAGTATTGTATTCGTCACTGTCGAACCCACGGAGGATTCCAGTATGGTAGTTGTCGCTGTCGCAGCCAGCTCTAGGGTTCCCGCACACAGCACGCTCGATTCCGGGAGGGTTCGCTCCTCAAGCAAAGGGGTTTGATACATAAACTATAATGAAGTCCAAAGTTTATGTATCCTAAAGTTCCGTCTCACAAAAGGAACCCAACGCGACAGACGACGCGTCAATCGGACACCCGATCTGAGAGTTATTGGCTTTTCCGTTCTAGAGGCCCGGTTGGAATTACGCTCATTCCAAACCCAGAAATTTTCCAAAGTTTTACAAAACTCACTTAGAGTATCTCAAAAAGACCGCTTCATCTCGAGGGTCCCAGTGCCGCAGACCGCACGTCGATCAGATGTTCGGTCTAGAAGTTATTTAAGTTTAAGTGAAACGGGCCCGACCCGTCAAGCCCAGTGGGCTGGTGGGTCAGCCCGTCTTGGCTTGGCAGGTCTGACCCAGTGGGGCGTGTCCTAGCCCAGCACGCACAAGGGTGGCCCGACCCATGACTGTCTGACCGATGCGGAGGGGGGGGGGGGGGGGGGGCGGCCCCCCGGTTTCCTGAAACGGCGGCACCGAGCGGTGCCGCCCCTCCTGCCCGGCCGGTCTTCTCCAGTGCAAGCGGCCTGCACAGGTGGGCCGCTGTTCTCCCACACATCACCTTCGGGTGCCGCGGCCTCCTTCAACCTGGACGGCAGGCAGCCGGTCAGTTCACCCGCCGAAGCGGCCCGCAGAAGCGGGCTGCGGTTCTACACAGTGCGGCTTCAAGACGCGCCGCAGTTCTCCTGCCCAGTTGGCTAAAGCCGGTCGGTTCTTCCTACCCAGCCGGTCATGAGACCGGCTGGTTCTTCTTCGGCCAAGTGGCCCGCGGTTTCAGGCCGCAGTTCTTCCACCCGCGGCCAGCGCGCGGCCGCCTTTACCTCCAGTCGCCGATGCCGCCGCCTCCTTCGTCCGTGGTCCTCCTCCAGCACGGTGTGACGGCACCACACCCCCGTTGAATTAGCCTCTTTCTCCAAAACAAAAATAACCAAAGGAGGGTCATCGGGCCATGTTGTTTCGACCCGAACCCTCCGTATTAGTTGGTATCATTTGGCCAAAGTCAAACCAAGGCATAAATCGAAGAACAAGAGTTTAATTTTATTCCATTAAAATTAATCAAAAACCCCTACCTCGATTTCAAGAACGTTGCACATTGACGAGCCATGGAAGATGAGCGTCGCGAAGGTTGGGCGTCGCAGAATACGGACTTCGATTCCGTTTTCGTCGGGGTGCATCCGAAGAGGAAGCGTTATTAGAGAAGTTCTTCGCATTCTTCATCGGAGATGTTCTTCGTTGAAGAACGATGTTCTTCATCGAGAGAGGAACACTATTCTTCTAATTCTTCAGAGCCTCCCCAATAGAATATTTTCCAACTAAAATAAAATAAAAGGATTTCCAATTTAATAATTCTATTCCTTTCAAATCAATTCAAAATAACCAATTAATTATGGGATCTTAATTAATTAAATTTATGGGTTTGACACAATTAATGGAGGGAGGTGGAGAGTTCACATTAAAAGAGGGGAGTTTTCAAATTAAATAAAGGGGAGTTAATGGGCAGTTGAAGGGTTGGGCTCGTGTGGGACCCACCCCCCTTATCCTCTCATGGGAGGTTATGTGGGGTGTAGGCCCTACCTCCAACTCCTCTTTGGAGGAAAAACCACTACTAAATAAATTATGTAACAAAGGACAACGATTTATTTAATTTAGTATGAATCCCCAAAATTAACTTTCAGCCTGCATAAAACGCAACTACGGTAAAGGTCCCCTTAAGAGAATATCAGCACTGTGAGTTCATTTGTGCCCTCGGATTTCAATTCCAAGCACTGGTTCAAAATATAGAAAAACCCACACGTATGTTTACTGAACGTACCAAAAAAAAACTTCAGAAATTGATTCCGAGCACATTGGGCCTCAGAATCAGGTGCTGTCAGGAACTGTGGACTCGTAAAATTCCAAAGAACTTAAGAAAAAAAATTTTCCTTGAAATTTCCGGGTCTTTACATTCAAGGAGATTAAAAATTGGAAAATTGATGTGTAAAATTACCATTGATCATAAGATCACTTATTTTCTTATGATCGGTGAAACCTAAGTCTGGTATTTTTTCATGAAAATGATAATTGGATAAACCTATAGTTAATAAAGAGAATAGATAAAGATGAAAAATAATATGAATATTTAAAATGGATTTGATTATGGTGACATTAGGGAACAACACTTAATGATATCTTGGGGGTATCGATAGAGTCCAATGAGAGGAGAACGAAGAATGAAAATTCCATGCCTTAGATCTTAAGAAAAGTGAACATTCAGATGATATGAGCCTTGTACACATGGGGGAGATCAGGTAGGCATTTTCCCATTCCAAATAGGGTGGATGGAGATCACCAACATTTTGTTTTTTTTTTGATTCCTAAATAACCTAAAAATAATTTCTAAGAAATATCATTTTATTCCTTGGAATTTATGTTATCAATCATTGTTTGTTATCAATATAAATATAAAGATTTCATTTAAAATATATTTAATTAGATCTAGTTTTATAAATTAAAAATAACTTACAATGGGTGTGAAATGAAAAAATACTGTGAGGGATTTAGATAATTGAAGGAAATAATCCATAGTCAATACAAAATTAATTTTGATAGCATGAGTTTCAAGTAAAATAATGAATTAAATGAATTAAAAATATCCACCTGAAATGAAGTAGGGGTAACAAGACAAGGTTATTGATAGACATTGCAACAAATTACCTAACTTAATTGAAAATAAAGGTGAGATGATCCTAGGTAGAAAAATTATATACATTTATTTAAAGTAGAGTGGGAAGGGTGGGTGGAGAGCCAAACATGACTAATGCTAAGGTGTTGATTTCTAGAACATGGATTCTCATGAAATTTTATGTTTTAATTCCTTCCAAGCTATAATAAATCATAATCCTAGGTATGCTCAAATCATCCATCTTGTTGGAAATTATTGTTTTTTATTATTTCATTATATATGTTCTGTCACAATTATGGAAGCAGACAATATCCAATAAAAAAGATGTATGTGTAAATCATCCAAGCTATAGGAAATTATAATCAAACTAATTGTATTTAGGGAGATTTTTATATGAATACCATCATAAAATCTCATTGAAGAGCGCACCAAACACTACATTGGCTAGAATTCATCTCCAAACTTTATCATTACATCCAATAAATTCATTTTGATTAAATTTATCCATGAAACTGCAGATCAATAACAAATAGTATTGGGGCAGTTATATCCATAAAATTCATTATTGATTAAATTTAGCTATGAAACTATAGATCTATAGAAAATAGTATCAGGGTATTTATAGGACATTTAAATAAAGAATATTTTTAAAATATAAATTACAATATAATAAAAAATAGAGATTATTTATATAGAATTTACCAATAATTATTTGAATAATATGATTCTATTCAAATTATAAGATCAAAATTAGAATCCTTGGATGTTATGGGAGTAACAATATTAGTGGTTGAATGGTAATCATTGTTTTATAAAATAATTAAACCTAAAGGAGAAAAATTAGAATTGGTTATGGAACTAATATTTCTAAATCTAATTAAAATACTGATTATTTTGTTTTTTACGTATGGAAAGCATATTTTACATCAATCTTCTCAATGATATTTATGGTAAACCCTTAGTTCCAAGTTTTAGGAAATATAAATATTATTTTTATTTACTTTGGTTAGAATTGTGTTTATTCTAAATTTTTAGTACTAATCTCTATACAAGCACTTAGTGGCTGCCAAAAAACAAAAATTATTGTTAAAAAAACTTAAAACAACACATGCATACTAAGCACTAGTCAAATAAAAAATGATGATAGGAAATGGAAGGTTATATCATCTCCTCCTCACAAAATCCAAATTATTATGAATTATCTAGGAGTAAAAGGTACCAAAATGAAAATTTCAAAACTCCTAAGGGTCATTATTCTTTATAATCTAATATTAAGGAAAAATTATTTAGTGAAACAATCAAGATGAAAAAAATACTAAAAAAAACCAATAATGAGACCTGTAATCAACCAACATCATCCGAAATTGGAGATATAATGTTTTATTTTCCAACCATTTTATTTTATTTCCTGAAAACTTGTAAAACTAGAAAGAATTAGACTCTTTAAAAGAAAATAGAGAAAATAAAATCAAAATGCTAATAAATAAATTAATATTTGAAATTTAAAAATGTTGGTTCAAACCTCATCATTCATTTTTAAAGTATTACATTGAGCTTCCATATCGCTACTGAATTTAGAAATAGAAGGTATGTTAGGGTGAGAAGATACTGACTGAAGAAAAATGACCAAATAAATATAAATATATTTAATGAAAAATATTTGATTTGATGAGATAAATAAAAAATCATGTGTAGTGTAGAAATTTAAATAATATTTTTTTAAAAAATTATCATAAATTAAATAAACACTTGGGAGAATAAAACAAAAGTATGTGTAATCATATAATCATAAAATTAAAGTAGATAATGGATACGTAAAGGCATGTTTATAAACAAATATATGGGATTCATGTTCAATCAAATTTTAATAATAAATATGTCCATAAATTTCATGAAGTAATGTATAAAACATATTTTATAAATAAAATTGATTGAACGCACACATTTTCACAGGTAGTATGGTTAAAACATAATGTTTTATAAAACTATATTTTCATTGTAATATGCAGTTTGAAAATAAAAATATTTAAAAGCACACTTGTGACTTGAAAATAATTTATAAAATAAGAGTAATGTTAAAATATATAAGGAAAATTCATACCTTTGGTATTAGAATAAAATTATTAATTAATTAAGAATAAGTAAGAGAATAAATACTTATTTAAAATGAAAAAATACATAAAAACGATTTTCTACTGAAGAAGAAAATTATAAAACAAATTTTAAATGAATAAATACATATAAAAATGAATTGAATAAAGAACCAAGTTAATTACATATGAAGTGAATGTGGGAGTCAGGGTGAAGTCTGAGGTGCCTCCCCACACTGTACTCACCTTCACCTATGCTTGCACACCAAACCCAATGATAGGAATATTTAGTTAGAGGTAGTGAGGTATGGATTCCATATGGGGAGACAAGGATGGAATGGGGAGGTGAGGTAGGGATGCATCGTGAGAAGCATGAGTAAAATCGATTTAGAGGAGTTGAAGAGGATAAATGTAGTGGTAGAGATGAAGGAAGAGGTAGATGTGGAGGAGACAATGGAATAAGTGGAGAAGAATTCAGATTTAATGAAATTAGAAGTAGGGAATGATGAAATTAATTCATCATGGATGAACCTGGAATCATGGAGAGGAAGTAGGGAGAAGTGAGCGAGCTGCAGATATGAGGAATTGAAGAATGGGAGGGGTATCATCCAAATGGTGACACTTATACACAGAGCCTAGAAATGATGACATGTGGATATGGAGGAACAAAAATAGTATAGATAATGGGTTTTAAACATAAATAACCACATTACCATCAACTCTATTTACTATTATTTTTTTTGAAATTTTTATATAACATTTAATTACTATCATATTAAAAAATAATAGTAAATGGGATAGTCTGAGATCTTTCCCAACCTGTATGAAAAATGGTCCGGGCTTATTAATTTTGGCATGTATAAAAAATGGTCCAAGCAGGCCTAACAAAAATGGGACTGTGTTTGTATGGGCCTGAATTACCCACACATGAATATGCCTTGCCCCATATCTAAAATGATCTGGTTAAACCACTATCACCAAAATACTTGACCCACTGTTTATTCACTAGTAGACAAAATATTTTTAACATTGTGTTTTTAACATAATTTTTTAAAGAACTGATGTTAAAAGTACTTTTAACACCAGCTCTCTAAAAACCAATGTTAAAGATGACTTTTTTTATCAGTTTTTACATATCCAATGTTAAAAGATCACTTATATAGTAGATTCTTTAGGAACCTAAATTCAAAGTAATTTTAATATCAATTCTCTAAAAACTAATGTTAAAAGTTTGTATTTAAGATTAGTTCCTAAAGAACTGATATTAAAAACTTAAAAAAAGTAAACCCTAAAATTAACATTCAATTTTCTTTTATCGTGATGCTACCCACCACTATGAAATTTACCTTCCAATCTATAAATATATCATTATACCTATAATTTTTTTCATTCACCCTCTAAAAATTTTATATCCCCCTCCATTCTTGATATATCCCCTCTTCCAAATTTTTACATTTTCTATTCATATATTTCAAATCATGTTTGAGTACATTAAACCATTGTAGAGATTTAATTTTAATATTTAATAAAATACTGGATATGATAGAGTCTTTTACTAGAATTAACAATGAAAATATTAATAAATGGTTCTTGTATGAATATATATGTACAAAAACATTTATTTGATTAATTATTTCTTCAAAGAGGTAAAATATATAATATTTTCCTTTATTTTGTCATCTGGTTTTGTTTTCATTCATTGTTTATAAAGTTTTATTGAATATTTTCATGGAATCATGGATGATCTATATTTGGTTCATTCATATAATAGTATACTATTTAGTTTTTATGGGATTATTTAATTCAAAATTGAAATTGATATATGTCATCGAACCATAATTTCCAAAATTGTTGTTTCTCTAAAATATCTTCATATGGATTCTATGTTTCAACAGTGTTACTATTTTTTTAAAACAATTATACTTTTCCATGTTGGTTATTTAGATAAATGATGAAATATTCAGGTTTAAAATATAACAAATGTTGGAAATAAATATTAATGCTAGTTTCAATAACTAACATTAAAAATAAATTTACAATGTTACTTGTAAAGACATCACCTCTAAAATTGATGTTAAAAAGTAAAATTAATCAATGTAAATGGAATTTTTCTACCAATTATTTTATGACTTGTACACATAATCATGTTTAATAAAGGGAAATAGTAATATAACAATAAAATTTTATTAAAAATTGAATTATCAATTTACAAATATTTCCAAAGATGAGTGGTCCATGTTTTAAATGTATCCAACATCTTAGATTTTTTATTTTTATCATTTTAAAAAAATACACCTTATTAGTTTTTGGTATTGGTTCAACATGTTTTTGTTATAAATAATGTTTTATAGATTAATCATGAGATTATTTTTTTTGAGATAATTATTATATCATATATTACATTATTTATTAAACAAGGATAAATTATTCCATTATCACTATTTCGAAGAGGAGGAGATGACCAAGGAAACCCTAATTGAGGTAGGTTTAGTTTAACCTGATGGTTGATTATGGGGGGTTTTATCTCTTTAATAATCATTAATATTAGGTCACCATTTTCATTATTAATGGAAACTCCCAATGGTTCCCTAATCCATAATCGAGTATAGTCCTACTTTCCAAAGGCAGGCGGTCACTTGGTGTTTTAGACCTAATGACACTTAGGGACTCTCATTGGTTGAGTGGATGTGAGGTTGGTCTCATCACACCCTTTTGGGGGGAATTGTTGCCTACTTCAGGACTCTCTTATTGATTTAACAAATGTTCATGAATCTCTTCCTAATCCTAATATGAGACCGATAACCCTAAAAAAACGATTATATGTTAATTCTCTTTATATACAAAAGAAAGGGGATCTCATTAATGATTAGGAGAAAGGGGAACTCTCTATTGAATTCATATGTAGGTATCTATGGTTATTCATCAGTTTTGAAGTAGTGTATAACCGATATATATACTGAATACATATAAGTAGATACTTCAGGATTTGTTGCTACATAGGGAGGTGAATGATATTCCGAGGAGGGGATTGATCCATTACGAGGAATCCTACATATCCTGGTTATGGAAGGAATCAAAACCCATGTAGTTCTTTAATATCATACAATTTAATGTTGTATGAAAATGACATATACGAGTGCTCTGAGGCATCGGGTATTCAAGATCGATTCCCAGGGAGACGTCCTACATATCTCAGTTATGGTGAGAATTAGAGCTGTTATATTACATTCAAACAATTGGGACTGGATCTAAGGTAGATTCCTATATGTGTAGGGGTGTTTATATTATGCCACTCATCAGGGATTACATACTGGGATTTCCCTAGTTGCGGAGATTCATGATCCCAATTTGGTTTTCATTGTAGCCCCTTAAGTCCACATGAGCTATGATCAATGTGAGAAATAAGGGGTAGAAAATGATCAGCCTCATTGCATATGGTTGTAGGACTCATGTACTGGGACAACCCTTTGGGATGTTAAATATGAAGACCGGGACTCAAATAGGTGTCTTATTTATCCTGATTATGGAAGGAATTAGAGTCATCAAAGTTCAGTTAATTTCTCAGTCCACTGAGGTATGAGGTAGGATGATCATTCCATGGTAATGACTGGGTCCCGATGGTTATGATGTTAGAGACACGACACAACTTACACTGAGGTTAATTCCCATTTGAGTTTGGGCTCAGGACTTAGGAAGTTATCCTACCTATCCTTGTTATGGTAGGAATTAGAGTCCTTATAGTTCAATTGATTGGATCTTTCACATTGACGTTTCCCTTGTTCTAGGATTACACAACGACGTTTCCCTTTTTTGGGGCTTACACACTAACATTTCCATTTTTTGGGGTGTACGCACTGACGTTTCCCTATATACGATACATATCATATTATGACACTAATTGGGGATTACACTCTAAGGTATCCCTGATAATTTTAGAGGCTTATGATTCAAATTATATGATTATTGCAGCTCCCTAAGCTCATGTGAGCAGTGATCGGTGTGGGAGACAAGGGATGGAAAATGATCAGTCTCATTGCTTTTGGTTGTGGGAATTATATATTGATACAACCCTTTGGACAGTTAATATAGAATTCAGTCCTTATAGAGGCATCCTATATATCCTGGTTATGATAGGAATCAGAGTCCTCATAGTTCTCTTGATTAGGGCTTACACACTGACATTGCCCTATAATAGGGTATTACACACTAAAGTTTCCATATAATCAGGGCTTACACACTAACATTTCCCTATAATCGGAGCATACACATTGGGGATATACATCGACACCAAATCTTGGGATGCCCTGGTGACCTGACCTGCTTGCCCTAAGGACATCACGAGACCTAGATGGTTGGTCCTGAAAGCCATAGAATGACTTGGAATAATTTTCCAGAGGGTGTCACATGATCCAGTTGACTTTCCCAGGTGTCATTGCAAGAGATCACTGACACATATGGAGGGCTTCATGAGAGTCAATGTGACATGCCTCAGATGCTTCCATGAGACTTAGCTGTCATGAACTTGTGACACAATGTGGGTCAGGTGGTATGTCCGACAAGCATTGCGAGGCTAGGATAGAGATCCCAGAGGGATTTTCAAGACCAATATGGCATGCCTGGAGGGTTCCATTTGACTTGATTTGACATTTTTATAGTACTTCTCATGATCCAAATATTACGCCAAAGGAGTGTCGTGTGATCTAGGTGACATGTCCTTGTGTTGTCGCACGACCTGGGTGGTTCATGTAGAGAGACTAATGATCAATGTATATGTTATTTTTATAAGTATCCTATATTTAGTCTTTGTTATAGATTTTATATTGAAAATTACTTATATTTGTCTAATGTTATCTTGTTTTACGTCTCACGTGATCTGGAAGGTGTGTGGGATGCTCTTCACACATCCTTTTGAAATTCCATCACTCAATATCTAGGTGACCACATGAAGTGCCTTTAGATATGGAATGATTTCTTCAACTATCCACCATTAACTTTCTCGATAGAAATATTTTTGGTCACAAAATAATTCACTCCAATAAATCCAATCAAGCGCTGATGTGTCTAGATGTAAAGAGAAAAACCTTTTTTTTGAAGTGTTGTAGTCATCTAGTAGCGATATAGGTTGGTCTCTCAGTGTGTGTAATATTAAATTTTTCATGTTGGGGTGGGGGATTTTTAGTCTTCACCACCCCGGTTGTTCACCACCTTGCGTGGTTTATCTCATGAAAATCTAGGCTAGAGTCGTGAAAGGGCTTCAGTGTCACGTGTCTTCACAAGTCTCTTCCATGGATCACTTTGAGGGAATCACCTAATTTTTAGTGACTGTGAGTTCCTCTTGTCAATGCCTTCATTATTGGATTTTTTCCAATTAATGGGGATTTTTTGAATCATGAGGGTATACCGAAGGACTTCTATTTTTTCATATTGACATGTTAGAGGGCCTTTGCAAGATCAGAGTGCCTACTGAGAGGCATTCATGGGTTCTCGAATCCTTGTCTGGGAGATTTTTCAAGATCATACCGACTTGTCAAGGGGTCTTACAATGCCGTGCTAAGGATATAATTTTCATGTAACAATATTTATATGATCGCGAGAGGCTTCCACCTCATTAACCTTTTTTTCCATTTTTATGTTACAAAGGCCAAGGAGTATGCAAGGTTTCTTAGGTGTTTTCGAGGACAACCACCTTGCCTCTCGGCGATGAATCATATGAACACAAATGGACCTATGAAGGTGTACAATCATTTAATTGAAAATTCTATCCTTATATCCTTAGGGAACTAAAGGGTGGTTAAATGTTGCCTGGACATGCCCGAGGCGCTTTGTGTGATGAGGATGACTTGCCGACGAGATTTCGTGTGATGAGACGGACATGTCACCAGGGTCTTACGGTGTCTTACAGATCACCAGGGGAACATTGTGAGACTTTTTAAATTGCGAGAGGATCCCGCCTCCCCCACATTTATTTCATTTTTTTTATTTTACAAAGTCTTGAGTATCTCATGAGTTTACTTTAATGTTGTCAAGTACAAACATTCCCCCCATCATTGATCCATTGTGTGAGTTTCTATACCATAAAAGGCTCATTCTTTTTGGATATTTTACCCCTATTTTCAAATAAAATTTGGATGGTTCTTAGGTGTCCATTGGTTGATGATCTGCATGGCCCGTGGGGGCTTATCTAGATGCCACCACATGACCAATCGTTGTACAGGGTTCCTTCTCAAGAGTAGAAGGTCTTATAAAGAGGGGATCCATGAGACCCATTATAGGTTATCTATTTCACATGGTTCCTTCACACAATCTTATTATAGTCACATGATCATGTATACCTCGTAGGATCATGGGATTTGTGGGTATTGGCTATCTTCATTTTTCCTTTGATTTTACAGGAAAAATAATACTCATATCCATGAATTTATTCTTTTATGACTTTACAGATTCTCATTTTGTGTGTTTCAAAAAATTCCCCCCTTAGGAGTGATGTCTGTGGGGATAAGGGATTGGTTCTGAGGAAAGTAAATTCCCTCATGAGCCTTTGGAACTGTTACGAATCAGTGTCTTGGGTGATGTTTGGTCTATTGGGCGATGCTTGGTATTCCACGATATTCCCTATAAATAGGGGGAGAAAAGATCCATTCAATTAACTGGATACTCATTCTTCTAGAGTGCTTCCTCCATGCCTCCATCACACACCTTCATCATAATACCCTTCTGCAAGACCCAATTGCGATACCCCACCGTGAGCCTATTTTCACAGGAACTATTCTAGAGGACCGCTTTTTATCAAGCACTCATTTAAACCAATTATGAACTATATTTTGTTATTTTTTTGAACTTTGACCCTGATGATTGTGATTGTCTTGAAGATTTCATGAGGTCTACTAACTTTATTATATGATCAATCGACTATCATGTGATTCGCATGACCATGTCTAGGTCACGCCATCACAATTCTCCAAGGGGTCTTGTGATTGAGTGATTCCAAATGGGGTTATGTGACCCATGAGATACCTGGGAATTAGGAGATTCTCAATCCATTTAGTAAATTTACAAATGGAATTGTTTATTCATGTGGTGTTCATGATGCTACTAGTTTATGTCCTTCTTTTGGCATGATTTTATCTTATCTGTTTGACATATGCCGCTTACTCTTGTTCATATGGATTCTGGTTCTCACCAAATATCCTCTTCTACAACCAATTAAAGGTAAATGATTTCCATAAACCACAATTCTGACCCTCAATATCACATGGATTTTGATAACGAGTCTTTAAAGATGTTCCTATCATTCAAGCTTCAGGATTATCGTCTATCACACTAACTTACTCTATATGGGTTCATATTGCTAGATGGTATTACCATTACTAATTCATAATTTAATCTACCACCTCACTAGGATTCATCTCCTCTTGACTATGTTTAGGAGACTATTTCTTAGGACGGTCGAATGATTTCAACTTGATCCCATGGTTTGTATTATATACTAGAAAACACTCCCTTAGGTCCAAATGGTGGTGATTTAGCTCATAAGCCTATTTCTCAGAGTTACTAATATATATTTTCCTCCTCGTTGAACAACTCTAGTGGTGTATGGATCTCAAAATGGGATCTCTATCTAGGTAGTAATTTTTATGATGAATGGGAATGTCCATTCTGGTTCAGGAAAATCTATTCAGAGTTCATTAATGATTTATATAGGGTCCACCTCTATGAGATATTATGGATCTCCCAATTCATTTTATATCGCCCTCTTGATCTTCTCTGAGAAATGATCATCTGTTGGTTCCTTGAAACCAATAAATTCCATTTGTCCCATGATGAATTAGTTAGTACCCTATAAGACATCTATCAACTAGGCGGGATTCCCCCTCATAGAGATGAATAAAGAGTTCCTTCCAGCCATAGATGTTTGGGGTGATCCATTGTAGAATCCGATCTTGCTGAGGGATATGCTCATCATTATAAAAGAGAATATAATGAAGGATTTGAATATCTACTCACTTTTCTATTTTGAGGACTGGATTAAAATTTTCCTCTTTCACAGTGGGTTTAGGCCCACTACAAGACGCCCTCACCAGTTCCATTCTTAGTAGGACCGTGATAGTGCTGGCTCGTATTGGGTTATCTTGGAAGTTGGGGACTATACCTCATGGGGCTACCGAGTGAACTCAAATTTCTCCCCAAACCATAGGCTAGTAGGCTTTATGGACATGTTTTTTAATGGATGGTTTTTCCCAACTGGGGATGCACACTCAGGGATCTGTGTTAGCATGTTGGTGATGGTGGTGTGGATTTCAGAAGGACAACACCTCAAATTGGATGTACTGGTCCTTTCATGCCATTATTAAATCCTAGAAAATATTCAATAAGCAATCACTTATTATAGCATCAGTGGTCCTCTCCAGTTTTTTGGATGGATAGGAGATCATTTCCATTATTATGACTATTTTAATTCCACTAGGATCTCAGAATCCTTATCTCATCCAAGACTGATGAACATATCAAGGGTTGGAACCATGTCTCTAATCCCTTCTGAGGTTAAAGATACTATGATTTAATATGATAGTTTTGATTCTACCCCCTTTTCTGCACCAAATGTGTTGATTATTGATAATAGAATAGGTTCACTTGATGAAAGGTCATATATGATCTCTCTTCGAGATGAGGTTCTTATATCCAGGGTGGATGAGATAATTATCTGTGATCCTTATATACCCTATCAGTTCGCTCATCAGTTTGGTTGCACCCAAAGGGTCTCCCCTCATCCATTGGATAGTGTTCAAAGGGAGTGATATCCTGGAGTCATCCGCCAGTTTTGGATGATGCTAGTATGTGAAGAAACTTAAGATGAAATGATACTTCCATTTCCTGATGCTCTCTCCTTCTTTACCCAGGATTATGCCTAGGATTGTGTAGAAACATATCTGAATGGTGTAATAAGCCATCTGGTCCATCATGTGGACATGCATTTTACCTTTCTAACCCCGTTTTCAGTGGAAATGATGGACATTATTGAATATTTGGGTGAGAAATCAAGGAAGAAACCTCATACCAGTGATGAATAACACAATAGTGAAACAAAATCTATCGAGGAAGTTAATCCTACAACATAGGCTATGGTTGACATGCCTTCTGAGAGAAGATCATATGAGTATTCTCCTCTTGATTCCTTATCATCTCAACCAGTGGATCCTCCTCTTTCCGCACCTTCTCCATTAGTCATGGAGGCTCAAATGTAGTGTAGAATAATATGGTAGAAGATTCACTCCCTTGTTACTGAGACTCCTCTGTAAATGTTCTTTGATCAAGAGGAACATCTTCTATAACTTTTTGATGAATTAGGAGAGGATTACTTTTATTTCCTACCATTATGTGAAGTCATGAAGAAAAACACCCAAGTTTAGAAGATTTTTCCAATGATGGAAGATACATGCATGATTTTATGGATAAGGATCCCCTTTCCAAGAAGATAAAGTAGGCGTCAGAGACATTAGAGTAGGGTCACCAGTTGATATTCAGAATGCAAGCTTAGATAGATTCCTGGACTATGAAAATATGGATATGTGAGGAAATCATAGATCACCTCAAGTTTAATCTTTCAATGTCATATTCCTTATTGGAAAATACTCAAAAGAGAGTTGAGTAACTGACTACTTTAGTTTATACTCTCTGTCCTGGGGTAGAAGCAGAAGAGGTAGGATGAGAAGCACTTCATATTTCAATCGACAGTTCTCTCCAGGCTCTAAACGACTTGGCAAGTTTAGCCGACTAAATATTTTTGCAATTAAATTATTGATATGCACTCCATTTTTTACAATATTCTTGGAGAGACTATAAAATGTAGATATTAATCCTATAACATGGTATCAATGAATTCATTTTCTAAATATTATATGTGTTTTCTATTTTTATTTTATTCACAAAATGCATGATTTTTTTTGATATGATATTACGTGAATCAGCAATGCAACCCATCCTTTTCATAATATCAACCAAATATGAATTCTTGGAATTTAATGTTGAAATTCTAACAGATTATTCTTGAGAAATGCTCATGAATTCCCACCGAAATGAGATTCCTTATTGGTATATCTAATCCATCTTTATTGAAATTACCTGATTCACAAAAAGGACAATCTGGGTAGGATATATGTCTTAGAGGGAGATTCATCTCTCTTTTTCTAAAGCCAATAGGCTTGGTGATAACAGCTATTTTTCAATTAAGGCCATATGGTGGGACTTTCAAGATTTTCTATTTTTGTATAATAGATTGTTATTATGCTTGTAGTTTATATACTTTTATCTAAGACTTTTTATTGCTTTAGTTTATGGTATTTTAGCTCAGACCTGTTATTTCTGTAGTTTAGGTTCTTTTAACTCATACCTTCTATTGCTGTAGCTTAGGGACTTTTATCATAGACCATATATTTCTATAGTTTAGGGTCTTTTATATTGAACCTTCTATTCCTGTAGTTTATGGTCTTTTATCTCAGACCTTATATTACTGAAGATTAGGGTCTTTTAGCTCAGACCTTCTATCACTATAGTTTAGGGTCTTTTAGCTCTAACTTTTTATCACATTATTTTATAGTATTTTAGATCATACCTGATCAATGATCGTGAAATATGTTTCATACATACCAGGAATTACCTAAAACAATTTGGGGTGTTGGTTTCTATTATGGTGTTGTTGAGGATCAAAAGGATTAGAAATCCCTTTTTGTAGAGTGACACATTTTTTTCATGACCATAGGTGCATATGTAGGATTCATACGCATACATTCATAGTCAATCAAAGGGTCTCTTGAATTCAGGTAACTTTTTCAAGGTATATGGAAGATTTATGGAGGTAATATTGGTTGACGAAAAAATACTAGGGATGGTAGATCTTCCTAGATAGTTGGAATATGGGTGATTTAATTCATAACCCAAAAGTTTGAGTCTATGAATATCGGATGAGGTAGGCATATTGGGTATGTCCCGTGACATTTTGAGATGCCAGGTCCACTATGGAATTTATAGGGATCATAGGGATTGAATCTTTTTTTATAGCAAGGAGGAGATTCGTTTAGTTGGTGGTTCAAGGCCCTTATGCATTGGTAGAATGGTTAAGAAAAATATGATCTCCAATCCTTTATGAGGGACATAAATATTTATGAAGACTCAAACTTCTAGACAATGAGGTTGGATATGGGAGGAAATCTATCCAGGAAAGGTTCTGACCCCTAGTGCAGTTTATCTCTTGATCATGAAGCTCGATCCCTATGACCTATAGTTTCAAGTCAAGAATCTTGGTCTATCAAAGATTTTAGAATGGAGTGTTACATTCTGTCCTTAAGAAAGGGTACAAAACACAGTGACATAACATCGATGATGTATAACCTTCTCGAATAGTTTGGTATAGAGACTATAAGTCATGGTACAAAGTGTTTGGATTATGAGAATGATATGATAAAATCATACTAGGGGTAGTTCAGACACACCGAGTTGTTGAGTTCTACCACATTGATGCCAAATATCACAAGGATTGAGAATCCCTTTTTGTAGAGTGATGCATTTAGTTGACGACCATATGTGCATATGCAAGATGCATAGGAATACTTGCATAGTCAAGGAAAGGTTCCCTTGAAACCGAGTATCCTTTCCAAGGTCCATGTAAGGTTTATGGATATTTGAGTAACCCCAAATCATGAAGTTTTATTTTTGGAAAGTGTAATATCCTAGAAAGGTTTGACCACCCTAAAAATTGTGTCATCACATAGAGAACATATTATCATAGTAAGGAGACTTGAGAAATCATTACTCTAACTTTTTCCTAAACCATGGGGTCTAGCAAGCATAGATTGTATTTTACTAGGGATGTAGTGTAGACCCCATGATCATTATTCCTTATTTATTTTAACCCTATTTTTTTCATAAACTCTGGAGATAAATTGTTTAGTGAGTGAAGACTTGAATTTTTCTCAGGCCACCCTTTACGGGTTTTTGAACTGAAAAGTTTTGTGTATCTTTCACCATCAGTTTAAGGTATTTTGATTTTGACCATTATAGGATATATTTTAAGGTCACAAAACTTTGAACACAGCGTATAAAGTTTAAGGTCATAACACAGATGGACCTAACACGGGGGATGGTGAACAAGAGCTTAATTAGGATACCCAGGGTTGAGATTACCTCATCATCCTTCTGAGAGGGGGATGAGAATATTATAAATCATAGATAAAATCTCTAATTTCATGAGTAATGATATGGGATAGTCATATCAGGATTAGTTTAGATCACAAAAAGGTGTTGAGTACTACCACAATAATTTCAAGGCTCACAAGGATCGAAATGTCCTTTTTAAAGAGTGACACATTTGGTTAATGACCATAGGTGAATATGCCAGAGCCATAGGCATACATGCATAGTCAAGTAAAGGTTCCCTTGAAGTTGGTTATCTTTTACAAGGGACATGGAATATTTATGGAAACTTGAGTTGCTCGATATATGAAGTATGATTTATGGATGTGGCACTTAAAAGGTGATGAAAGCACCATGTACTCTGGTTGAACAAGGCAAGGCTATTGTGGACCCTTTATAGGGGATGAAAAATGGGTGATGGACTGCACTATTTACCATAATGTAGTGGGGATGTTTTTTGTGCAGTTTAATGTCATGAATTAAGGATGTACTTCCATGAAGTTTAACATCATACGGTAAGGACATGGGGACCGACGTAAAAAATTGTGTGAGGAATATTACATGTTCCAGTATTCCGTGTGTAGATATGACTCGTATGTAGTAAGAGTGAGATTTTATGACTTGGTCCCTTATGTATTCTAGGGTTCATTTTTTATTGGTTGTTGTAGTTGGGCCTAAGATTGAAGATCCTGATGTCAGTATGTATCCTGTGATATCAGGAATCAAGCAACACATAGTTCTTGAATGGGAAACTCTCTACGTAGATCTAACCCGTACACATAGGTGGGAATTGTTTCCATTGATTGTTATTGTTGGGACTAGGATTGAATATCTAGGTGTCACTACATATTCTATGGTTATAGGAATCAACCCACACATATTTCTTGAGGAACCTTTCATATTAATGTTGTGCGACAAGGATATAGGTTTCCCAAAGTGAAAAGGGGAATTGTAGTTGGACATAATGAAGGAAATATAGGTGTCACTACATATCCTATGGTGATAGGAATAAATCCATACATAGTTCCTGAAATCCTATGTAGTTTAACATCATGCGGTAAAGATTAAGATGAACCAACATGAAAGAGTGTAAATGTTGTGGTTGGGCTAAGGGTGGAAGTTTGGGCGTCACTACATACCTCATGAAAATGAGAATCATGGTACACATATTTCTTAGAGAATGAACCTCCTACACATTTTTGGCCTATACACATAGAGGGGGAATTTTTATATTTTTCATGACTAGACCTGAGATTGGAGATCTAGGTGTCACTGTCACACCCGGTTTTTTTGTCTTTGTATTAATCCGGTCCATTGGAAATCCTGATCATTTTCATGGGTATTTGGTGAGATGAATATTGAGTTTTTAAGTTTCATATGTGTCTAACCACCATAATTTGGGATCACCATTGCTTGTTTAGGAGTTTTTGAAGAAAGGGTGGTTACTTCATGATTTGGTCCAACCATGAGCCCATTTCCAATTTTAAAAACCGAATTTCTTTCTTTTATAAATATTTTGGTTTTCATCCTTTTTCACCCATTAAACTTCAAACTTGTCCTATACTGACATATTAAAACATACATAGCCTTTTTTACCCCATATAAATTCATAAGTATGGGGAATTGGGGTTACATATTTTGGTATTGGGCCAGCCCATGGGCCCATTTCCTGTTTTAAAAAAAATAATTGTTTCTTTTATATATAATTAAAATTTTAATATTTTTCGGTGATTCTACCTCTCCCTAGAATACAATACCCCTATTTTAACCCTCATAATATATTTACCCTCTTTTGAGCTCATATGGGTCACAGATTAGGGCGAATGTTCTCAAGATATCTCAAATCGCCCAGAATTGATAAGGTAAATAGTTTTACACATAACTCATTAAATAAGTTCTATTTTTCAAAAAAATATTCTTTACCTGGTTCTTACAGAACTTAAAATACTATACATGAAGTTTCATCCCATTCCCTTTTCTCTATGGGTGCATATCTAATGGAATACGAAAAGTTTTCTTGTGGAAAAGGTGAGATTCCATCTCCTTTATTCTCGCTCTTCTTCCTCCTTTCATTATTTCATGGTTTCATAATCTCCCCTAGACATGATTGACCTAGGGATCTGATATACCATGGTTTTTTATGGAGTTTATAATCTTTTAGGTCTGGTATTCATAGTTTTAGGGTTTATAAACCCGTGACGTGTGATTTCGGGTGTGCGTTTCCATTACGCCATGGATTTGAGGTAGGATACCCCTTGAAAAAACCTTTATCATTTAAGTTTAATAATTTTAATTCTATTATATATTTATTTATATGATATGTGCTGCTGTGAAACTTTGGTTCTAAAGGTTTTGTTTTCAAATTATGTTTTATGACTTATTTTGTTAAAAATATAGTTGTTTTGGTATAAATGTGCACTCCACTTGTTTGATAAATTATTCCATGAGCGTTTTCACTTGGTTTATGGTATTTTGAATATTTCTCAGTATCTTCAATAAAATTATGGCATGAAAGTGGTGTTTTATCCATTTTAAGGGCTTAACATAAGTTGTTTTGTTAAAGAGTACATGCCATGTGTTTGGTAAATTACCCGATTGAATTTTATGTGTCTAGTGCAATTTAAAATAATTTGTTTGGATTTTTAAATATATTTGCAGCATGTAAGAAAATTATTTTGGGGTCCTTTTATGGCTTTAAAATTTGGATTTTGTTTTACAAACAATTGGTTTTTTGTTTACAACATGTTTTGGCCCGAGTTGCCGAAAAAATGGCCCGTTTAACATTCTTATAAAAATGTTTGTGTTTTGAATATGTCACCTAAGTGTTTTAATGGATTTATGAATGTGGTTTTATTCTGTAAATGGTGTTTACACACATCCTTAATAAAATTGAAATTCATAACTTCGTCAAACGTTAGTTTTGAGAAAATGTTTAAAGGCCTGTTTGGCATTTCCTAAAAATGAAGGAGTGTTTTACTTGTATATACCAAGTTGTGAAATTGGGATTGTTTTATTGTCCATGAAATGGTTTTATTAAATGTTTTTAGGTCTGAATAATATGATTTGGTATGGTTTTGAAGTGTGTTTATAATTGAAAGAGTGTTTTTGAATGAGTTTTATGTGCAAATCCTTAATACACTTCATGAAATTGTTTTACGAAAATATTTAGTGGTTTGTTGATTCGTGTAAGAAATGTGAAGAAAGTTTATGGGATGTTAGTGTTTTTATTGTTTGGGAATTGAATTTTGATGTGAAATGTGTATTTGATAATATGTGTAACTTGATTGAGCACTAAAGGGAATCCCAGGTATATTGGTGGGTGGACGTGTACTAGTATGCTAGTGATTCTGTGGGGTTTGGCCCCTATTTAACGTAGAAAGTTTGACGATGACAACACTAACTAAACTATGACAATGATTATGATCGAGGAACACTAGTTTATTGGTATGTTCCCTACTAGTGGCTCGTGCATGATAACGAATATTTATTATGGTTACTTTCACCGAGATACGAGGTACTTGGGGCTCACAACTGACTAGTACTTAGGGGTGTTCCCATGACTTGTGATCATTGGATATTTTGTAGTCACCGTCGGCATATGGTGTGTTTAGTTGGTAAATTCAGTAGTGTGTGTGATTTATTTAAAAGATAAAATTCTTTAAAGAAGCCCTCTTGAAAACTATTTTTATTTTGAAGTTGCACCTCTTTAAAAAATATTGTTACTTGCATTTTTGTTTATTAAACATGCATGTTTTTTTCTAATAATTATTATAACATGGAACCTCATTTGAAAACCATACTTTCATATATTGAATTTAAAACAATAAATTTATTTTTCTTTTATTTTAAAGGAATGTGCATTGGGAATATAATATCGGGATAACCTACTGAGTTTTAATACTCACGCCTATAGTCTTCTGTTTTTAGCCCTTGTGCAGGTTTCAGCATGAGTTTGATCACATTGGGTTATGTGTGATCATTTTTTTGGAGAGTGACCAGTGAGGTCACATGGAGTTAGTTGGTTATCGGGTTTGGTCAGTTGAGTTTTTGGCTTAGTTGTACTTTCAGTTTCTTGTAGAAATAATGTTTAGTTCAATTTTTATATAAATGTATTTTGGGTTGTCATTTTCTTTCCGCTGTTCATTTTATTTTTCATATATGGTAGAAATCATTCCCTTGTGTAATCTATTGATTCCCTTGGTTCTTGTCACCATCCCGGGAGGATCGGGAATGCCTCTCGGGACTTGTCGCAGGCTGGCCTAGGTGACCGGTTCAGGGTCAACTCGGACCGGTTCATGAAAAAATGGAATCAGAGGAGGTCGGCTCTTAGCAGACCTTTATTTTTAGAGTGCCCTTGTTATTTTGGGGATTTCAAGGTAGATGGGGTAGGATTGTTGGGACTTGAGGGGTAAGGGAAAGAAGAGCGTCACAAACTATTTCACTTTCTAATCCTTGGGTTTCCATGGGAAGTCCAGTTTTATTAGTGTCCATTATTCTTGTTGATTGTTTGGTGTTAGGATATGACAAGGGGAGTCTGAATAATGGCCTCCATGAGTTCACAGGTCCTAGAAAGCCATGCGGAGCTGGGGAATGGTCCTAATAAGTCTCTCTGTGTTGGTGTTGTGTTTGACATATGGCCACCAACCATATGGTCAAGTCACCCACCGAAACTAGTTCCTTTTTGGGGTCTCTTGAACCTTTCTTAAATTCTGAATTTTTGTTTTTAAAATCATTTTGTGAGAATTGTGGAAATGGGTTTTAAAGTAAGGATTAGATTTTGAAATGTTAAAAAGGGGGTTTTCAAAAATTAAATATAATAATGGTTTTGGAAGGTTGTGTTTTTGTGAAAAAAATGGAGGTAATTGGAAATGATTTAAAGGGATTGGATTATCCATAATCTAAAATTGTGATTTGTTGAAATAAAATGTTTTGAAATTATGAATCATTTTAAGGTGATTCTGGATCTTTGTTTTAAATGGGGTATTTTCGGATGTTAAAAAGTTTTTGAATCGGATAAATTATTTTTGGAAATTGGTTTTGATCGGTTGGTGTTTTCCTAGAAAGGGTATTGGTCTCAATGGAACTTGGATTATGAAAATATACCTTGCTGAATTTTTAAAAAAATGGGAAGGGGTTGTTTGGAGTGACTTTGTTATTTTAAAAGTTGTTAAAAATGAAAAGGGGTAGGTTTTTAAGAAAATGGTTCTTAATGAATTGTGGTTTTTTTGTAAAATATGAAAAGGGTTTTTGACTTGGTGGTTGGTGTTCCTTTTGAGGGTAATTTTTTTTGAATGATGTTGTTTTGTTTTATCCTTTGGTGTTTTTATGGGTGCTCACATGCATGGTTTTATTTATATCTAGAAGGATGGCCTATATGGTATGGTGTTTTGGTGAATGGGGTGTCATGGAAATGTGCATATGGGTGAGACTTGATGAAACACCATTGGTGAATGTGGAAACCCTCTAAGTTAGTTTGTTTTTCAAAAGTGTTTTGAGCTGAAAAATTGTGGCCTTTTCTTAAAACCAATGGTTATGTGGCTTGATTTTTCTATATCTTAGAAGAGTTGTTTATTCAGTAAGCTTCATTGTGATCTATAATTCATACTCTTGTTGTATATTGAGATGAGATCTTGTTGGTGGCTCGGTTTTGGAGTAATTCTCATTGGGTTTCTAAAGATGTGTTTGATGTTGTGATGTGGCCATGGATAGTTCTCCGTTGGAAATATTTCCTGCTGATCAACCTAAGGATTCATTTAAAATGTTAAATACACCTCTTTTTATGATGCCTTAACCTGTTTGTTGTAATAAAGAGCTGTTTGGGATCTATTAAAATTGCTTCTAGGTCGTGATCATTCTTTTGGACAAAGCAGCTGTGTTTGGTGATGTTGATGTGTTTTGTCGTATTCCTTGTCCAATCTTCCCCTCGTTCAGAGTGAGACAGAATTTTAATATGTATCTATGAGTTTTTATTTATAGGAAGGTTTTTTTTTGGTGATCAAGTGAGGTTTTTTGAGTGGTTTGATCCTTATCACTTGACTACAGTGCAGCAAATGCTTCAAGAATCAGGGCTCCAACCATAGGCCTCGGAGTGAAGCTTTTCACACAGTCAGGAAATCGACAGAGGTGTGGAGTGCTCAATTAGGATCCTTCCTCCTCTGTTTTGGTAAGTTAGTTTCTATGTCAATGTTTTGGTTCCTCATTTTTATGAATTTCTGTTTGTCTCAACAAGCGTGGTGGACTTACCCCTCACACAATGTCTATGGTTGTGCCTTCATGGATGTGGGTTTTCAATAAATGTCCCTGTGTGGACCTCATGTGAAAATTGGGTGTGGTCTTGGTGTTACCTATTCATAGGTGGAGAGTGTTGGGTAGTTACTTTGTTTATTTTGTAGTTTCGATGGCCTAATTATTGGGTCCCCTTACCTCCCCTCCCCGAGTGGTGGGGCTCCAGATCCATGCTGAAAGTCTTGGCCCAGTTCTTGTGCCCTCTGTTCAGGAGTGGGTGGTTTAGATGTCCATGTTTTAACACTATTAACTTGGTATTGAAGGTTTTTGTAGGAGAGTTTTTTTGGGCTTGTGTGAGTGAGGCCCAATTCTAGCTCATGTTGGATTCTTGTCTGTTCGTTGCTAGTTGGTTTCTAATGGTGGGGAGACCCACCATGGGTCTCATGGATTTTCATCCTAAGAACTTTTCTAGTTCTATTTGTTTCTTAATGGTGGGGAGTCCATTCTGGACTCCCCTGGAATATTTGGTTTTTGTGAGTACTCTTTGGTTTGGGTTATGTTTGGGTTCATTGGGAGAAGGCCCAACAATCGGGTTCTTGGCTTGGTTGTGGAGGTGGTGGCTTCATCTTTCCGTTGATTCTACAGACGTGTTGTGAGTTGTTTTTTGTGTGGGAAAGAGTATTAAGTTGCATTGTTGGTGATTGATATCTCCTTATCTTTATAGTATGGATTATTTTGTTAAGGAATCCTTAGGTGTTGATTTTTTTCAGCCGGAAAGTGTTATAGATTTCTGGGAATGGAAAGCTTTAATGGTGGGGAGAATTGTCACACCCGGTTTTTTTGTCTTTGTATTGATCCGGTCCATTGGAAATCCCGATCCTTTTAATGGGTATTTGGTGAGATGAATCTTGAGTTTTGAAGTTTCATATATTTCTAACCACCCTAATTTGGGATCCCCATTGCTTGTTTAGGAGTTTTTGAAGAAATGGTGGTTACTTCATGATTTGGGCCAACCGTGAGCCCATTTCCAGTTTTAAAAACTGAATTTGTTTCTTTTAAAACTCTTTTGTTTTTCATAATTTTCACCCATTCAACTTCACACTTGTCCTATACTGACATATTAAAACTTACATAGCCTTTTTTACCCGATATAGATTCATAAGCATGGGGAATTGGGGTTACTTATTTTGGTATTGGGCCAACCCATGGGCCCATTTCCTATTTTAAAAAAAAACTTTTGTTTCTTTTATATATAATTAAATTTTTAATATTTTTAGGTTATTACACCTCTAACTAGAATCCAATATCCCTATTTTCACCCTCATAATCGATTTACCCTCTTTGGAGCTCATATGGGTCTCGTATTAGGGAGAAAGTTCTCAAGATATCTCAAATCTCCCAGAATTGATAAGGTAAATCATTTTACACATAACTCATTCAATCCGTGATCTTTTTCAAAAAAATATTCTTTACCTGGTTATTACAGACCTTAAGATACTCTCCATGAAGTTTCATCCCATTCCATTTTCTCTAGGGGTGAAGATATAATGGAATACGAAAAGTTTTCTTGTGGAAAAGGTGAGATTCCATCTCCTTTATCCTCAATCTTCTTCCTACTTTCATTATTTCATGGTTTTATAATCTCCCCTAGTCATGATAGACCTAGGGATCTGTTATACCATGGGTTTTTATGGATTTTATATTCTTTTAGGTCTGGTATTCATAGTTTTAGGGTTTATAAACCCGCGGCGGATGATTTCGGGTGTGCATTTCCATTACGCCATGGATTTGAGGTAGGATACCCCTTGCACAAACCTTTATCATTTAAGTTTAATAATTTTAATTATATTATATCTTTATTTATATTATATTTTCTTCTATGAAACTTTGGTTCTAAAGGTTTTGTTTTCAAATTATGTTTTATGACTTATTTTTTTAAAAATATAGTTTTTTTCGTATAAATGTGCACTCCTCTTGTTTGATAAATTATTCCATGAGATTTTTCACTTGGTTTATGGTATTTTGAATATGTCTCAGTAGCTTGAATAACATTATGACATGAAATTGGTGTTTTATCCCTTTTTAAGTTCTTAACATAAGTTGTTTTGTTAAAGAGTGCATGCCATGTGTTCGGTAAATTACCCGGTTAGCTTTTATGTGTCTAGTGAAATTTAAAATAATTTCTTTGGATTTTTAAATATATTTGAATAATGTAAGAAAATTATTTTGGGGTCCTTTTATGGCTTTAAAATTTGGATTTTTTTTACAAACAATTGTTTTTTTTGTTTACAACATGTTTTGGCCCGAGTTACTGAAAAATGGACCGTTTAACATTCTTATAAAAATGTTTGTGTTTTGAATATATCACCTAAGTGTTTTAAGGGATTTATTAATGTGGTTTTATTCTATAAATGGTGTTTACACACCTCTTTAATAAAATTTAAATGAATAACTTTGTCAAATGTTAGTTTTGAGAAAATTTTTAAAGGCCCATTTGGCATTTCCTAAAAATGAAGGAGTTTTTTACTTGTATATACCAAGTTGTACAATTGGGATTGTTTTATGGTCCATGAAATGATTTTATTAAATGTTCTTAGGGCTTCAGAATATGATTTGGTATGGTTTTGAAGTGTGTTTATAATTTAAAGAGTGTTTTTGAATGAGTTTTATGTGCAACGCCTCAATACACTTCATGAAATTGTTTTACGAAAATATTTAGCAGTTTGTTGATTCGTGTAAGAAATGTGAAGAAATTTTATGGGATGTTTGTGTTTTTATTGTTTGGGAATGGAATTTGGATGTGAAATGTGTATTTTATAATATGTGTAACTTGATTGAGCACTAAAGGGAATCCTGAGTATCTAGGTGGACGGACGTGTACTAGTATGATAGTAATTCTGTGGGGTTTGGCCCATATTTCACGTAGCAAGTTTGACGATGACAATACAAACTAAAATATGATGATGATGATTATTGGGGACCAATAGGTTATGGGTATGTTCCCTACTAGTGGCTCGTGCACGAGAACATATATTTATTATCTTTACTTTCACCGAGATATGAGGTACCTGGGGCTCACAACTGACTAGTACCTAGGGGTGTTCCCATGACCTTTGATCATTGGATCTTTTGTAGTCACCATCGGCATACAGTGTGTTTGGTTGGTAAATTCAGTACTGTGTGTGATTTATTTAAAAGATAAAATTATTTAAATAATCCCTCTTGAAAACTATTTTCATTTTGAAGTTGCACCTCTTTTAAAAAAAATTGTTACTTGCATTTTTGTTTATTAAACATGCATGTTTTTGTCTGATAATTATTATAGCATGGAACCTTATTTGAAAACCATACTTTCATATATTGAATTTAAAACTATAAATTGATGTTTCTTTTATTTTAAAGGAATGTGCATTGGGAATAGAATATCGGGCTAACCTTCTGAGTTTTAATACTCACGCCTATAGTCTTTTGTTTTTATCCCTTGTACAGGTTTCAACATGAGTTCGATCACCTTGGGCGATGTGTGATCATTTTGTTGGAGAGTGACCAACGAGGTCAGATGGAGTTAGTTGGTTATCGGGTTTGGTCAGTTGAGTTGTTGGCTTATTTGTACTTTCAGTTTCTTGTACAAGTAATGGTCAGTTCTATTTTTATATAAATGTATTTTGGGTTGTCATTTTATTTCCACTGTTCGTTTGATTTTTCATATATGGGAAAAATCGTTCCCTTGTGTACTCTATTGATTCCCTTGGTGCTTGTCGCTATCCCGGGAGGATCGGGAACGCCTCTCGGGACTTGTCGCGGGCTGGCCTGGGTGACCGGTTCAGGGTCGACTCAGACCGGTTCGTGACAGTCACTATGTATTCTGTGAGGACAATAATAAAGTAATACATAGTTATTGAATACAGGTATGGTAGGAGACTGACACCAGTAGAAGTGTTACTCTCAGGTGAGGTCCACATGAATGTACAATTTTATGTCAGGAAGGGACATCAACCGTGCATTTTAACGTCAAGCGGAGATGAATAATATATTCCTTATATGATCTTTCATCAAAGTTCATGATGATCTTGTCTTAAGCTTATGTGCCTTGTTTGTGTAGGGAATCCCTTACTGAAATTCCTAAGCTCACGTGAGCTATAATTGGTGTGAGAAACAAGGAATGAAAAGGGTTCCTCTCATTATAAAGATAAATTAAGGATATGAAAAGGGTATTTTTTATCATGTGGTAGATGGAACAAGATATAGTATTGATGCATCCCGGTGTATCTCATTGAAAATGAGAATCAATCCATACATATTTCTATAAATCTCATGTAGTTTAATTTCATCCAGAAAAGACATGGATCACCTGACATGAATGAAGATGTATTTCATGTATCCATGAAATTTTAAATCACATGGTATGGATTAGAGGTGGTACATAGTTTATTATCATAATATAAGGAAAAATAGGCATGAAATTTAACATCTTATAGTGAGGATGATATGGTGTATTTTAACGCCATACAACTAGGATGTTCTTGTATAGTTTAGCGTCATGCAACTAGGATAAAATTTTTATAGTTTAACATCATGTATCTAGGATTAATGGTGGGACTTACACTGATGTGTATTATAGAACATAATAGCTAAGTAATGTATTTCCTTATAAATCTCGCATTGTTGGGTGGTGTGACATGCTCCCCATCCATTGTAGCTAATGAGTAAGTCCCATTGTAATAGACCTTACATATGATGTAAGGACCTTCCCATTTAGGTTTTATCTTTGTAGAATTCTTCCCTAGTATCATTGAGGTTCTGAGAGACAACACCATTTCTCCTTGGTGTAATGAATGGAGGAGAACCTTTTTATTGAAGGCCTTCCTAATCCAATTCTAATAGACCTCAGGGTTGTGAAATTCACACAACTTGTTCTCATCAATCCAATCCAATTCATCCATAAGTTTTTTTTCAATTTATCATCATCTGAGAGCTATCCAAAAATTCCTATTCAGAGTTAAGGAAGTAGGAATTTTATGTGTAACACTGCCTTGGTCCCATACACCAATGAGTATGGCGTTGCTTTTGTAGTAGTACACATGGTGGTATGATAAGCCCCTAAAGCATGGAAGAGTTTTTATGGACAAGAATTATTATCATTGTTCACCATATTCTGGAGTATATTTTAAGGATTTTTATTTAAGTCCTCTATCTATCTATTTTCCACTATGTGATAGTGAGATGAGTGTTTAGACTCGATATTTTACTCCTGGTATAGATTGTTCAACATTGTAGAATAGAAGTTGGTGTTTTTTCCATCAATATTGTGTGAGGGACTCCAAAAATTGTGATGATATGGAAATTTATGAAGTTGATGATATTATTTGTCCCTGATTCATTGAGAGGTATTGCCTCAACTCATTTGGAAAAGAAGTCAGTAGCTGTGAGAATTTACATGAACTTCTTCGCTGTGGTTGGGCGATATGGCCCCACAACATCCATTCCCCAAACATAAAATAGATAGAAATATTTAGATGTATGCAAATTTTTTTGGGGCTGATGGATGGAGTTTTCATGGATATAGAATGCATGACATTTCTTGGTGAATTTCATGTTGTTCTGTATCATGGTTTGTTAGAAATATCCCAACCTCCTAATTTGGTGGGAGATCCCAGTCCCTGATTGATGGGGCCACAAGATCCCACATGCACTATTTCCATGATGTTAAAAATATATCATTCTTATTTTCATCTTAGGAGGATTTGGTAAAATCCCTGTTGTTTTTTATTCATTTGGACCATCCATCAGGGTGAAGTTCACTGAATGATGCCGAATCTATTCCCTCCCGACTCAGTCTGTCGGGAGAGTCCCATTTTAGAGATAACTGATTATAGGATCCATCCATCCAGGGGTGGTTATTGGTTCATCCTGATCTTAGGTGGTGTTGAACTGGTTGATTTCTTATATATCACATACAACAATCGATATGACCATTATTCATTGTGTAATACAAAATATTTATTCCTTCTAATCAAGGTTATCCAGGACTGTGGCTACATTAGCCAACACGTTGGCTTGATCATTCTGTGATTAGGGAATATGATGCAATGTGGGATCAAAAGGTAACTCTACTATCAACCACCTAACATAGCTAGTGAGAGGGGATCATTCTTAATTTTTTATAGAATATTCACCATTGTTCTGCTTTATCACTAGTTATTAATCCCCTTTGATATTTAGGTAGATTATGTGTAGTTTTAGGGCTAGTTCCAATCTGGCAATGGGGGCTTGGTATTTTTCCTCATTATTCATGCTGCCTTTAGACATTGAGAAAGAGTAGGGAAAAACTTCTTTGTCTAGAGAGACAAATATAATCCCTAATTTGACCTGACTGAATCTCATATTTTCCATCCTTTTACCGACATGACTTCAAGAGGCACCATCAAAATACATATCCCATGTATAGGTAGTGTCATGAGCATTAAATAACTCCTCATATGGAAGCTCGGTGTCCATCGATGTATTCTTTAGGGAAAGATGTTCCACAAATAAATCACCCAGGGCTTGCCCCTTCACCGACTTTTACAATACAAAATAAATGTCATAATGCTGAAGAATGACCACCCATCGGGCCAAGTTCCCAGTCAACATGGGATGACCAAGGATGTACTTTAATAGATCAATACAAGATACTAGATGGAATTCATGGTGGTGAAAGTAATGACTCATCTTTTTTCACTGTGAATATGAGTGAAATGCAGTTCTTCTCAATATCAGAGTATTGGGTCTCAATACCTATTATAGTACAACTGAGGTAGTAGAGACTGTTCTCACTCCCCAAATCATTCTTCTATGAAAGGAGGGTGCTTAATGATAATTCCATGGTGGCCACATATAATATGAGTGGCCTCCCTTCTACTGGATGAATCAAGACCAGTGGGTGTAGAATATACTACGTAGGACTTTTGAAGGCTTCTTGGTAGTCATCATCCCATTGATAGGTGATTCTCTTCTTCATTATCCTGGTGAAGGGGATATATTTTCTAGCCAGGTTGGATATGAAACACTGAATGTATGTCAGGTTCCCTTCGATACCCCTTAGTTCATTGAGATTTATGGGGGTGAGATTTATAGAATAGCACCGGTATTATCTGGGTTGAAATTGATGCTGTGGTGGCATACCACAAAGCCAAGAAACATCCCTGATGTTACCCTAATAGTGAATTTTAGTATATTCATCTTTATACTATGCTATCTTAGAATGTCAACGACTATTTGGAGATCCATGAAGTGATCACATCACTACCAGGACTTGAAAACCAGGTTATCGACATAAAAATCATTTATTTTTTCCAAAAACGACTTAAAGATATGATGAATGACATGTTGATATGTGGCGCCAGTAATCTTAAATCCAAAGGGAATGAACTGATAGAAAAAGATCCCCTAAGGTGCCCTAAAGGAAGTGTCTTTTTCATCTTCAGGGGTTATATTTATTTGATTGTACCCTGAATACCCATCCATGAAGGTCAAGGCTTGGAAGCCAGTGGTTTCATTGATCAAGAGTTCTGTGATCGACATTGGAAAATCATCCTTTGGGTAATGACGATTAATGTCTCCAAAATCGATATAGACCGTAATTTGACCATTCTTTTTTATTAACAGGGACGATGTTGGAAATCCATATTGGTTATTTTGCTTCTCGAAAAAAGTTTTCTTTGATCAATTTATCAACTTATGCCTCTACATTGGTGGCATGAGAAGGGTGCATCCTCCAAGAATCCTTCTTGAAGCCTTGATGATCATTACACAAGTTGTGATGGTGCGTATCCATATCTGGATTTAGTCTAGAAATTTCTATGTAGTTTCAAGTGAACATATATCGGTGCTTCATTATGAATGAAATATACATCTCTTGATCTTAAAGGGGCATGGAGGCACTAATCAGAGTAGGCCGTGAGTCTTCTTCTGTCTTCATATTTATCTGCCAAATCTCATCGATGGTGGTGGAAATGATTTCCTCGAATGTGAGAGGGGAGTTCCTAATTTCATCCTCATCTTCCCCCAATTCTGAGTCCATGGATACATTTTTATATGATGATGGAAATATGGGGTCTTCTCCATCATAATCATGGAGAGTGAGTCCATGAGAAGAGACATTATCATCCCCTACTGCTTGAGTCATTGCAGAGAGATGTCAGAAATGATTTTATTTTGTACTTTCATTGGGGAAAGAAGGGGATTGGACCTCTGGGGTCAAGTATATTAATTAAAACTTGATTTATGGGGAACACATAGTCACTATTGAGAAAATTCCATGGATTTGTAGGGGCGGTTCCCAATCCATATGGGGATGAAAACTATATGTCATCACCCACTATTAGTTGTTTTATTCCCTTTTTATAGATTTCTTCTTCAGTATATTTGGCTCCACAAGTTTCCAATAGGGATTTATCACCATGTAGTATGTCAACCTTTCCATTGATGGGGTATTTCAGACACTGATGGAATGTTGAAGGTATCTCCATGTGGCTATAAAGTCAGGGCCTTCCAAGTAGGAAATTATATGTGGTGTTCTACTAGATAACCATAAAAATAATGTCATATGTGAGTTCACCAAACCGATCTTCAGGTTTTATCTTCCTGATAGGTCTTTTCTCACACTTATCATACCCTTGAATGGTTAGCTTTCGAGGGAAAAAAACCCTCTTTTCTATATCCCAAACATCTAAGGGATAGAACCAACATGATGTTGATACCGAATCCATATCAATCAGAGACCTCTAGAATTCGACATTATTGAGTGTTCCCAAAACATATTGGGGCCTGATGTTCCCTTGAAGTACTTCCTCCTGATCCTGGTCAGTGAATGAGATGGAAACATGTAATTCTGCTGACATAATATCCACTCGATAAACCTAGGATACAATGAATTATATCTATAATTCCTATAGAATTTATAGGGATTCAAAAAGTGCCTCCCTAAGTTATTTTTAAATATGGATCACATCAAGGACTAAGAGCTTGGATGGGACAATAACCAACTATTTTAGAACATCATACTTTTGCACCAGATATTAGTGCTTCTCAATGTGGGGTTGCTCCTGGAAATGTGGCATAGAAGCTGAGGCATTTGAGGTGGATGGGACTGATGCTTGTGAAGAGGTAGAGGGACTATCTGATTCTAGTAGCGCAGGTCATACCGACCTTCCCTATTTCCCAAGATGATCAGATAATCGAATCCCCACTAAGCATTCATGTAAGATAATCAGGTGCGAATGATCATTAGAGGGTTCTAGGATGCCTCCACACCTTTTTTGATCCTACTGGAGAACTTTACCATAATTATCATATAAATATATATCCTTTATGGGGATTTGGATGAAATATTGGGTCCAACCATTCCCACACTATCCCATGTATCCTCAGTTGCTTCACTTGTGGAGATATTTCGGGTCTTCATAACCGTGGTCTCAGAATGGAATGAGTTTGGTCAATTGTTTTTTGAGTCATCCAGTTAAAATTTCTCACATGATTGGATAAGAATATCTACCAATCCCCTTATTCTTATAACTAGGAAATATTTATGCAAGACACATACTCTAAGGAGTTTTCTAACACTACCTATCCAAAATTGACCATGCCTTGAAGGACATCTTTGAAGATGAAATAGTTTTGGATATTATGACCCAACCTTATATGGAAAGAGAAGTAGTGGGATATTCGATGAGGTTAAAATAATTAGGCTTCATATTATGTGGTATAATGAGTAGGTTATTGTCCATGGATACCAATAAATAACCAGGTACTTGTTCATTTCATAAGGAGTATGGTTTTTTCACTCATTCCTCAAATCCCGGGCAACCTTTGTTTCTCTGTACTTATGGTCAAGGAAATTTATGTGGTTCACACCACTTGAAATGAGGTGATAGATAGTTTAGGACCTGCATGGGTTATTGGATTGGTACTACTATTGTCTTGAGGGTTAACTCTATAACTTCTGATTTGTTTGGCCTTTTCCCCTATGTTGTGGGCACAAGCTGAGTTTTGGATCAGGTTCACTGAATAGCCTCCTCAAGACGTTTTATAGTTTCAAAGAACTCATGGAACCCACCTAGATACTTTATTAGGATCAAAGGTGTCTAAAAATTAACCTATATAATTTCTTCATAGAGTTCTAGTAGTTGTTCCTATGAGAGAGGGATGCTGAGTGAATAGGTTAAACCATTATATTTGTATATAAAGTCAAACAACCTCTCATTCTCACATTATTTGAAGTTCATTAGGTCAATAATCATTGTTTTACTTAGCATATAGCTGAACTAATAAAGGAACTAATGATGAAGGTATTCCCATCCTATAATGGATCCTTTCAGTAGGCTGCTATACCATATAAAAGCTAGCCCTATCAGAGTCTGTACAAAACACCTCAGCTTTGTCACCTCTTGTTGATATTGAGGGCCCATCATTGACCCACACCGAGATATGAAGTGTGTGAGATACTGTTTGGGGTCTCCTACAACATCAAAAGTGGAGAATGTAGGATTTTGGAAGTTAGGTGGAGGTGGAGTATCATCCACCCATTCAAGATATGGATTTCTATCAAGCTACAAAGGTGCATGTCGCCCTTCCATGGATTCCATTTGAGTAGTCATGGGCTTGATGATGTTAATAAGATTTGGGGTCACTACCATTTGAGACACCTTCTATCTACAGTGAGTGGGTGGGTCTTGATGAGGTGGTACTACCTTTTTCTCCTTCCGATCCTCAATTAATCATAAGACTGAATGACTGCTCTGATGAGGGAGAGGCTTCCAGCGCAATGGAAAAAATTCTGGATCATTTTCAACTTCTTCATTTATGTAGACTAGATTCCTGGATCTAGAGCTAGTCTGATGCTCATATACTTCTCTTTCCAGAGGATCATCTATGGGAGGGAGAATATTCATCTCTTCTTGAAGACCATACCCAGAGGGAATATTTACCCTGATTAGCTCCTCATTGAGTCATATGAGAATTTGTATCTCACTCTCATATTGTGAAAACTATTCCTCCATGTAAGGAACCTCGACTCTTCTAGGTGGTGACTGGGATATAGACACACCTTTCAATTTTTTATTGGTAGTGTTTTTCTAGATAGGTGGTGACTCATTATTTAGAGGTTCCATATTTTAGAGCCTTCTCTAGTTCTGAGTGTGTGTAGTCTCAGTTTGTGCATCCAAATCACCCTCCTTTCAAGGTAAATTTTCTATGTTGTGACCTTATGCATTTACATCTTGATCAAAAATTTATTTCATGTTGATAATGACAACATTCATAAAGTAATATTGGGAAATTTTTTTTGTACCATTTCTCTCAATGCAACAGGATGATTTTTTACTACCTTCACCAAGTTTGTTATTCAAACCCTTGGCTATATTGGGACATTTTGAATTGAGAACCCAGTGGGGTCTGATTTCATTTTCTATATGATCCTTCTATCTTGGTCTATGAATAATGACCTTGAGGGAGTTTCTAGTCACAGTTTCCTAGCGGACCCTAACTAGTATAGGTTTTTCTTATGGTTGGGGGAATAGGTGGGATTCCAACTATTGATTTTTCCCTCAATACTTAGCAAATACCGATTATCTATGTGATGATGATGAAGAGAATTCCCCTAGCCCTATGGGGTGGGGTTTATTCGGGGATACAATTGGAATTGATTGGAATTGTTGTTGGGGATCCAATGATTCCATTCAGAGAATTTATAACTCCCCGAACGGACATAAAGATATAAATTCTTTCATCCAAGTAGGGTGGGGTTGATTTGGAATCATCATTGATGTACCTAGGACCATTTTTTGGGATGCTAAACCTATAAATGGTTATTGAAATATAAATTATCCCATCCTAGTGGGATGAGGTTTTCTTTCAGTTGCTTCCAAAGTTTCATGAATCTCCTCAGTAATTGATGATCTAAGAGGTGTAGGTAGTGGTAGACATTCTCCCAACTTGGTGGGATGGGTCTGATCCTGGAAGACTGCTATGGTAGCTACTACTTCGGCCCATTTGATGTGGTGAAATTGTGATCATGTGGGAGCTAGGTGCGATGTCGGTCCATGGTGAGAACCATTATCTATGGGAAGTTTTCAGAGTGATTTCAACTTCGGTCTCCATGTCTGAAATGGTTTCTCATTACTTTAAGGGGCCTAGTTTGAAGTCCCATTCTCTATCCTCTCCATCTTTTCATAATGTCTTGGAATTTTTGAAGTGGTGGAATTCTGTTGTAGTGAACAACTAGCTTGATCATTACACGCCCCCCTAATTTTTTCAAAGGTTATGACATTATAGGACGATGTATCTAAAGGGTTATATTGTTCTAGGGGTGCAGCAAAGTGAAACACTTCATAACTTCCCCATATTTGAATACAGATGCATGATGTGGATTTTAAGATCAAATATCAAAGGGTTGTGATGTAATGACAGTAAGCATGTTGCAAATTTGTGCTGTGATTTTCCAGTTTTGGATCCTAGGTCATGGAGATAGAAACTAGGTCTAGCTGAAAAAAGAGTATCTTGATTGTCTAAACATGACACTCATATCCTGGATAATGAAGATGTCAAAACATTAGTCACTAATTAGTATCCCACATATTTTGTAATAGATAAGAAATGGACTCATTTTCTAGATCATCTGTGATCTCATAGTCAAAAGTGGCAAGGAGATAGAACATTATGGGGTGGTTGTTCCCAAATACATCTATCCATATGTCAATGTCATCCTCCCCTTCATCATACTTACATGCCTCCATCTGACCAGACCATAAAATATGCTTCTGAGGATCTCATTCTAACTGGAGTAGTGTGCTAATGAAAGTTTATGGGGAACTATATGCGGTTGACCCAGATGTTTTGAGCACCTCTTTATATAAAGGCGCATGGGATTTGAACACCAATATATATGAAGGTGTCTGGGAAATGGGATGATTTCCTTATTCATGGGAGATATTGTCGTGAGGAAGTTGAACATAGTGGATATCGGGAGTAGAGTCCCTATAATCTATCTCCACACTACCAAAAGTAATAATATCATGGTAATGAACATATTTTGCTTTATTGGAAGAGTTGAAGGACCCTTGGGGTGTTGAGAATGTGTATTGAATGACCTCAAGGACACTGACATTGAGCAGATTGGGAATACAATACATGTTCTTTGTTGTGGTTAGAATATTCCAACCAACCTTTAGGAATTGTGTAGGGATATGAGCCTTCTATATGACGATTGATAGAAATTTCTTATAACCGTCTTGTGTTGTGGGAGTATGAGACCACTACTAAGAAGCTACTGGAATATGATAATGATCTGTCTCATTATTGATTGGAATATGAGCCTGTCCTGATACATGATCTATTCTCACTTGGTGAGACTCAGTTAGTATGAGAGTATGAGCCCCATCATAAGCCTTTGGGATATGATGCTAGTCTTTCTTGGTAGGAGTATGTGCCTACCTTGTGGCATGTGCTTCTCTCACTTGGATAACACCAGTTAGAGTAGTAATATGAGCCTGGTCTAAATATGAATTCATCGCCAGAATATACTAATGAGCCTCTAGAATGGGAAAATGGATATGATCATCCTTATGTATTGCCTTGGAATGATTCCAGTGTAGTCATTCATTGTCAAAAGTAAGAATATGTACCTGACTTCTGTGATCTACTGGAATATTTCAGGCAGATTCACTAAAAGAAATATGAGCCTATCCTGAGGCTTACTCCATTCTCACTTGGTTATCCCCATATTGAACGAGGATATATCCCTGATCCTATGCATTTGGAGTATGCTGATGGGATTCTTCAATAAGAATATGAGTCTTTCCCTAGGAATGTGCCCTCTCACTTACTGATCCCCAGTCAAAATGAGGATATAAGCTCAATCGTAGTTCTTTGGAATATGACTCCAGACTTTTTCAATAGGCATGTGCCCCTTTCTCAAGGCATGTGCCGCTCTCACTTAGTGATCCCCAGTTGGAATGGGAGTATGAACCCAATCTGATGCCTCATCCTTTATTGGAATATGCTAATAATCCCACTATATAGGAGAAATAATGTGCACTTGCTATGTTGTATCCAATTATTCATGATGATCATATTGTTTATCTATCTTGGATTTAAGGAAATGAATATTCACCTATCCCTTTATTTGTGATAGTTTTATAATAGTCCAGCGGAGTTCTTTATCTCTTTCTAAAATATATTGATTTTTTTTTCAAAGTGTGTGTAGGGATATAATCCTTCACATTTTCCATCTCCACTATGTACTAGAAGATGTCTTCGATTGAAGTGGGGATATGAACCCACTTCTGTCCTCCTTGTGCCATTAGAATATACTCATGGAATTCATGTACGGGGGTAGGTATATGTGCCTCCCCCATGTATATTGTGGGAATATTCCCATAGATTTTTTATGAGTGAGCAGGGGTATGAGATTTCTTACTAGTAGTTGTCATAATATGCCAACATAAATCATCAGTAGGAGTGAAGATATGAGCCCTCTCTTGGATATCCATCACATTCCTCACCTGACCAGCCTTCCTTTTTTCCTATTCATGGATGTCAGAGGCAACAATGTATTGGGTGGTACCCTTAGTAGGTGACTGGTGGGTACTAGTATGATGGTGCTGGTGACAGAATTTGACAGGTTTCTTCCTCAGAGGCACATAAACCACAAGGGATCCATATTTGGCTTCCTTTTCCACCTTCACTAGATAAATAAGGTGGCAATTTTCATGCTCTGGGGATAATCTCTCGAAGTAGTTAGTTGTGGTGATGAGGGCCACTGGCGTAGATGTGACGTTTCCTAGGTGATATAGACTCACCATGTTCATGATCGGAGACCCTAATAGGTAACTTATAGGGTCAATATTGTGCCACATTGGTGGTACTCCCAAACCATTGTGTTTTCCACCTAGTGTTGAAGCTATTGAGCATGTGAGATAATTTTGTGACCCATGAGGGTTGTAGGCATAGGTGATTTACTAGAATGATTGCTGGATGAAGAAGACATTGTCTCATATCGAGATGTTGTATATAAGAGTAGTATCTATAGTCATGCAAACAACAAGGAACAAGGTTACTGATTAGTGCAATATCATAAGCATGAGGTGTGATCAATTAGATATGCATGGTTAAAATAAATTTAATTTTATTCATGATATATCCATTTTTCTCATTTGGACTTGTCAAATCATAGAGGGACTTATTTCATGAGAACCCTATTTATAAAGGATCAGCTATACGATCATACTGGTCTTACTGATTTTTTTTGTGTAGAAATGAAAACAAAGTGGTCTGATGTATGATTAACTGATATTTATTTCATTTGAGAGTTTCATGTTGGGATTTCCTCATTTTCGTTTTCATATAGTGTGAAAAACAAAATGGCCCAAGGGATTATAATCTAATAATTTTTTATTAGAGATATTCAATTTAGGTTCACCATTTTTTTGTGTATAGTGTGAAAAAATGGACCAATGAATTATAACCTAATCATTTTTTTATTTGAGAGATTCATGACGGGTTCACCATTTTTTATATGGGGAAGAGATGATCGAGGAAACCCTAGCTGAGGTGGGTTCATTTTGAACTGATGGTTGATTATGGGGGGTTTGATCTCTTGAAAAACCATCAATACCAGGTCACCATTATCATTCTTAATGGAAACTCCCAATGGTTCCCTCATTAATAACTTGGTACAAACCTAATTTCCAAAATAATGTGTTCACTAGGGGGTTCATACCCAATGATGCTTTGGGACTTGCATTGGTCGAGAGGATGGGAGGTCGGTCTCATCACACCCTTTTAGGGGCAATTTTTCCTACTCCATGACTCTTTTATAGATTTAATATATGTTTGTGAATCTATTACTAATCTTATTATGATACCAGTTACCCTAAAAAAATGATTATAGGTTAATTATTTTTGTATACAAAAATAAATGGGATATAATTAATGAACATGAGGAAGGTGTACTCTCTAGAAAATCCATATGTATGTATCTGAGGTTCTTTATCTATTTTCAAGTGGTGGATAAATTCTATATATGTTGAATCCATATAACCAAATACTTTAATATTTTCTTCCACATAGGGAGGCGGTTGATATTCTGCGGAGGGGATTGAGACATTATGAAGCATCCTACGTATCCTAGTTATGGAAAGAATAAAAACCCACATAGTTAATTAAAACCATTTAGTTTAACATCATATTTAAAGAACATATATGAGTGATTTGAGGCACCGTGTATTCAATCTTGATTCCCAAGTAGATGTTCTAAGTATCCCTGTTATGATGAGAATTAGAGTTATCATAGTTCATTCACACCCTTGGGACTGGATCCAAGGTAGATGAACATATGTGTAGGGGTTTTTATATCATTCCACTCATCGAGGCTTACATAAAATAATTTCCCTAACCAGTGGATATTTATGATGCTAATGAGGTGTTCATTGCAGCTCCCCAAGACCTCGTGAGCTATGCTCGGTGTGAGAAACAAGGGGTATAAAATAATAAACCTCATTGCATATGGATGAAAGAATTGTGTACTGGGACACCCCTTTGGGATGTTTAGTATGGAGCATGAGCCTTAAAGAGGCATCCTATGTATCTTAATTATGGAAGGAATCAGATTCATCATAGTTTACTTAATCTCTCAGTCCAATGAGGTATGAGATAGGATGATCATCCCATGGGAATGATTGCATCCTGATGGTTAGGATTTTAGAGTCATAATGAGGCTTACACTGAGGTGGATTCTCATTTAAGTTTGGGCTCAGGCCTTATGAAGGTTTCCTACATATCCTAGTGATATCAAGAATCAGAGTCCTCGTAGTTCAATTGATTGGGGATTACACACTAAAGTTTCCCTTGTTCGGGGATTACATACTGACGTTGCCCTCATTTTGAGCTTACACACCAACGTTTCCCTTTTTTGGGTCTTACACACTAATGTTTCCCTATATTAGGTACATATCATATTATTATGGTGATTGGGGCCTACACTATAAGGTTTCCCTAATAATTATAGAGGCTTATGATTCAGATGATACCATCATTGTAGCTACCAAAGATCACATAAGCAATGTTCGGTGTGAGAAACAAGGGATAGAAAATGATCAGTCTCATTGCTTGTGATTATGGGACTTATATATTGATACAACCATTTGGATAGTTAATATAGATCTCAAGACTTATAGAGGAATCCTACATATCCTGATTATGGAAGGAATAAAGGTCTTTCTAGTTCCCTTGAACGGGGATTACACACTAATGTTGACCTATAATCGGAGATTACACACTGATGTTTCCCTATAATTGGGGATTAAAAACTAACCTTTCCCTATAACTGGGTCTTACACATCGAGGATAGACAAGGTCATAAAATCCTAGGATGCCCTAGTGACCTAACCTGCTTTCCCACATGATGTCGTGATACCTCAACGGTTAGTCCTGAAAGCTATCACATGACCAGGATGACTTATCCAGAGGATGTCATATGATCTAGTTGAATTGATCAGGTTTAATCACAATATATGGATGAAACATATAGAGGGTTTCATGAGATTCAATGTGACATCTCTTAGATACAACTATGAGACTCATCTGACATGAAATGGTTCCGCCATGTGCATCAGGCGACATGTCTAAAGAGTGTCATGAATCCAGGATGGTGAGATTAGAGGGCTTTATAATACCATAGTGACATGTCTGGATGGATCCATGTGATCTGATTTGATATTTCTATAGGACTTCACATGATTCAAATATTATTCCAAAGGAGCATCGTGTGATCTGAGTAACATATCTCGATGCTGTTGTATGACCTGGGTGGTTAATGCAAAGCACATGATGATCAACTTATATGTTCTTTGATAAATTCTCACATCTTTAGTATTTTTTTTATCCTTTATATTGAAAATTACTTATATTTTTCTAATGTTATCTTGTTTTAATTCTATCATGTTCTGGAAGGTGTGCGAGATGCTCTTTGCATATCCTTTCGGAAGTCCTTCATGTGATCTATGGGTGATCATGAAAAGAGGTTATCAATATTGCATGATTTTTTGAATATAAACCATAATATTTCCTAAAGGAAATATTTTCAGTCATGAGATCATTCAGTCTGATAAATACGCTCTAGTTCCGGTACATCTAGATCAAAAGAGGCCAACCTTTCATATAGAGCATCGTGATCATTTGGTAGCGGTAGCAGTAAGTCTATCCATGTGTGTAGTAGTGATTTTTTTTATGCTGGGGTGGGGAGATTTATAGGCATCTACACCCCAATTGTTCACCTATTTGCACGGTTTATCTCATGCAAATCTAGGATGGAGTTAGCGAAGGGTTTTGGTGTCATGCATTTTCACTGGTCTCTGCTGTGGATCACACTGAGGGCATTGCCATATTTTCAATGACCATGATTCCCTCCCATAAATTCCTCCTTTATTGGATAATTTATAATTAATGGGGACCTTTTGAGTATATTTAAGGGATTATATTTTGTCATATTGACATTTTTGAGGGCCTTCACGAGATCAGAGTACCTATTTAAAGGAATTCACAGGATCTCGAAGCCTTGTTTGGGGGCTTCTGCAGGATAATACCGAATTTTCAAGGTGTCTTTTGGTGTAATTATGTATAAATACTTGTCAAATCATAAGATTTATATGACCGTGAGAGGCTTCCACATCCTTCCCCTTTTTATTTCTTTTTTTATGTAACAAAGTTCAGGGAGTTTGCGAGGTTCCATGGGTGTTGTTAAGGACAATCACTATGAATCTCAGGGATGAATTGCATGACCACAAAAGGCCCTATAGAGGTGTATAATAATTTAATTGAAAATTACATCCGCCTAACATTGGGAGACAAAGGGGGAGTGTGATTTTTCCTAGACATTACTCAGGCGCTTTGTGTGATGAGGATGACATGCCGATAGGATTTCGTGAGATGAGGCGGACATGTAATTGGGGTCTCGTGGTGTCTTGAGGGTCACCAGGGGAACATTGTGTGACTTTTATGACCAAAAAAGGCTCCCACCTCACCAACCTTTATTTACCTTGTTTTATTTTACAATGGATTGAGGGTATCATGAGTTTACTTGAATGTTGTAAAGGAAAAACATTCTTCCCATCAGTGATCCATCACATGAGTTTCTCGACTGCAAGAGGCTCCCTCCTTTTCAAAATTTTCTACTATTTTTGAATGAGTTTAAGATGGTGTGTCAATAATCCACTAGTTGACAACCCACATGGTCTAGGGGAGCTTATTTGGCTTCCACTGCATGACCACCAGTTGTACGAGGCACCTTCATAAGTGAAGAACGGATTGTTAAGAGTTGCTATATGGGATCCCATTCAGGTTATGCACTACACATGGTTCATTTTCATGACCTTATGATGGTCGCACGATCATGTATCCCTTATATTCTCACATGATCTATGGGTATTGGACATATTAATTTTCCTTTTCCTTTTCAGGGAAAATAACACCCATATTCAAGTATTTCTTCCTTTTCGACTTTTCAAATGCTCATTTGGCAGGCATCAATAATCACTATTTTATGTTTAGTTGATTTAATATTTTGTAGTATAATAATCCTCCTCCTATTACTTGAATAAATTTTTTATCATAAGATAAGATCCATTATGCAAGGATTGTGAAATGAGTTCAGTGTGAAAAATGTTTGTATAAATTTTTCTATACAGAGTTCTCACAATGGTTGCATATGAGACCTACTGAATAAGTTATCCTTGGTGTAAATATAATGAGCTATTATTTATGAATCATTTTACTATTATGTTTGAGTTTACTTATTATGGGAACTTTTTTACTAAGCCTTATATCTTACGCAATTTAATAATTCAATCTAAACATATTTTTAATTTTCCATTTATGGGACATGTTAAACATCATGATCATTGTTTGAGTTATAATGGGAAAGTTCATGTTTATAATCAAGAAATTCATATATTAAATTTTAAGGAACATTGTTCATGGTGAAATCATAAAACAGGTAAATTTAATTTTTTCATATCAAATCTATCATGATCTATTGGTTATTTGAACAAAACTATTCCGATAAAACTAGTTGGGTTTGAAAACCTCCTTATTATAAGCAATCCCTTGGAACTAACACAATAAAAACACGAAGTTGTATCACTAAATTAGAATGAACCCACATAAATTATTTATTTGAAACATAGAAGAAAAATTGTACCTATGTCACCACACCACAATAAACATGAATAATTCATACAAGAACTTCTAAAAGATGGAGAATGAAATAAAAAAATCAAAATAAAAAACATAATATTTTTTACATGGTGAAAAATTTGTCCCATTCCAATGAGGGAATGTGACAATAATTTTATTCAATAAATGAAAGATTATTGTAATAAGAAAAACTCAACATCCATCCTTGAACAAATTCAGAACCATATATTTAAATTAGAGTCTATCTGATGAAACTTGTTCCACCACCTTACGATCATCACAATGATAATTCCCCTTTGTTACAATATTAATGATCATACCTCCACTCAGTAAAAGTCCTCCAATTCCTAATCTTATCATTATGGTGAATGTTGTGTTCTTTTAAATTTTTTTTTAGTTTACCTTTTTTTAGAATTTTGAATAACCCTTTCATTTTATTCCGAAGGAACGGTACAATTATCCCGACCCTTATCCAATATTCTTTCTTTTGTGTCTCCATGTTTTATTCCTATTAAAGTAAATTTGTGTTTTTATGGAACATATTCTTATTTATATACTCTTAGATTAATTGTTTCAGACTTTTGGACATTGGTCATTTCACTCCACTATTTTGATCTAGTTTAATAGTTACCGAATCAATCCTTCTATAAGTTCAATAAAATTATCCAAAAAATGGGTTTCGCATGAATGAAACTAAAAATATCCCACTTGAGAATCATTTTCAGGATTCACCATCGAGTCCTCCATTAGTTTCCACAAAACCCTTAAAATATTAACATTCTATTACACCAGTATGGTTCCCTCAATATGCATCTGGTTATCCTAGTCATGACCAATGAGTATCATCACCCCCATATATCCTGAAACAAAGCCTTGGTAAACATATATTCCCCATTCTAAAATATTTCCACCATCCAAATATCTATCAAATTTTCCTCAAATAATATCCAATTGAATTGATACTTCAGCTGGACATTATTTTTCCTAGAATGAAACATTGTATTATTTTCCAAGTGGATCAAAATTTTTGTATCAAAAAATAACATACCATCCCCTATATTATTTTGAGATATTTAAATATCCCTTTAATCTAGATCAACTCCTTCAAAGATTATATTTATTCAGCATAATCCACTTACATTATTGAAAGTGAATGTACTGATTAATGTTCTAACATCCAACTCAGAGATATAACCTTGTAAGTAAACACATAGACAATGATTCTATTATGAGTTTATACATCACCTTCAAAGTCTAAATCTAAAAACCCATGTAGTAGATTGTCCATCCCAAAATTGAGAGAAATATTTTAGAACCTTTGAGATACCAAAATATCCACTTTATTTCTTACCAATGTTCTATTCCTAGTTTTTCTGTGAAACTTATGACTAATCCCACCGCATGCATAATGTTTAGCCTTGTAAAAACCATGGAATACATCAATATTATGACTACCAATGTAAATGGAAAATTTTCAAGTACTTTAACTATTTTTTTGTTTTAGGTACCCCACTATTTAGATCTTATTGGAGTTGTTTCCTTTGAACCAACACTCTTTGTACTTTAGTTTTTTAGCATATTCAAAGGATTAAATATTATTAAATATCTTATCACATGATGATTGTTTTTTATGTAACATCAATGTGATCAATTCCTTAGAGTATCTATAACATTGAAAGGTTATAATAGTTCCCTAATATGATGAAAAACTTTAATTATTTTATAATAATAATTAAATATATATTATATGGCTATATTCTATCAGATGAGAGATAGATGATTTAGGATATAAAGTGTAGGGGTATTATATCACATTGGATATTATTTTCATTAAGTTCATACTTGTTAATATATAAAATAGGATGTTATGAGAGTTGAACCTCAAGTTGTAATTTCACATGTTATATGTGTCACTGGATATTCCCATATACAAACATGTGTATTGGTCCTTTGACATGAGATTATTTTTAATGTATATCACATGTTTTTTACTTAATTTTTTTTAAGTAAATTATGATGGAATATGCTCATGGTGAGGTGGGATACTATTAGATATAAGATTCCAGGGCTCCCGGATATTTTACAATAAAGTCTTAACCAGCCTCCCACAACAGGTTGACACCATGCCATGGTCCTAATAGGCTATACTGGGGTTCCCCAAAAATTATTCCTATTTTGGTTTGAGTCCCACATAGGGTGAGGGGGAGGTTCATGTATAGAGTATTTAATATAGAACCTATCCAAAAACATGAGTCCTTTTCAAACCTATGAGGTAGAGATACAAATTGGGTAGTTTCATGCTTGGATTGGTAGGGCTTGATCCTACTTTTTGGCATCAGAGAACTAGGAATAGGTTGGAAATCACTCAGATAATTATTAGGGAGAAATTGTTGGATATAGGATGCCAAAACTCCTCAAGATTTTACAACATGGGATTGACATATCTCTTTTGTGTAGGATGACACCATGTTGGGGCCCTAACATGCCATTTCATGGTGTACCACACATAATTACCAATGGGATGTGAGTCCCATAGGGGGAAAAGGGGTGGTTCATGTTTAAAATATATATCATATTGAAAATTTTCCCCCAACACAAGGCCTTTTAAAATCCATAAGGTAGTGATCCAAAGTTGACAACATCCTGATTAGAGGGGTGGGTCCTGATCATGTTAGATGATACCCGAGTTAGGTTGTTTACTTTATTTTTTTGATAATAATCTAGATTTTGTAATATATATTCACAACTATAAATGAATATTTACTAAATCATATAATTTTGATCTTACATTTTTTATTTTATGATGTGTAAGTTGCTGGTTTGATGATGTATGGTGGACATAGTCCATTAGAGGTACTGAATATTGGAATTGGTTCCTTAAAACCAACTACCCTCATAAATTCATTTACATTTTATATTCATGTTTTTTTGAATATTATAAACATCTTATTATATCTTGATTGTTCTTATGCATTACATGAATATAATAATGTCCCCATATGCTTCTCATGTCAAAAGTACATAGAAGTTCCCTGCTATGATGGGGTACTTAAGATGTCATGAAAACATAATTTAAAATTATATTAAATGGCCAGATGATATTTTCTAATAGAACACAATAAATATATGCTATTAGGATTTATAGTCTCAAAAGTAATTGAGACACCTTATCATGGTGTTTTCCCTTAGTAATATTTAATATATGAGGTTATGAGAACAAAACCTATAGTAGGAAATCAATATAAATTGCATGTTATTAGATATTACTATCTATAAGCATGTGTATTGGCCCTTCAACATTGTTACTATTATTAATTTATGTCATGATTGATGTGATTTTATGAATTAATAAAAACCATGAAAACATTTTTTCATGATGAATTAAGATACATCGGGTACGTCACGAGTGACATGACAATAATGAATAATACAAGATTTTTTTTTTATTTTTTTATTTAAAAGAACCTAATATCTCAAAACCTTTAATGGGAATATAATAGCTTGATTTTTTTTCATGCTTATAGAGGTTTTTCAGTGTATTTATTTTTTGAAAATCAAATAAAGTGAGTTTATTATATAGGTTTATGACATAATATATGAAACCTTCTTGATGAGAGATATCTTGCCAAAGTGATTATATTATACAACACATTATTTTATGAGATAGTATTTCATTATAGAATTAATTTCTTAATATATGGGTTCCTTGGAATGTTTCTAGACACTAACCTTAGAATTTTAGTAGTTCAACCTAATTCTACTAAGAAAAGGTCCTTGATGGGCACACGATAAGTGTAATGAGGAACCTCACTTAAATTATATAATATTTTAATGGTATATTATAATATTATTCTCGAGACCATGGATCGTTATTTATTAATTTTTATTGTTTGATCATAAATTTTTAGTCACTAGTTATCCAAGAGAATATATTTTAGTTGAATATTTTTTTTTCGTGAATAATTTTGTGATTTTTATTTATTAAATAAAAAATCATTATTCAGAGTTGGTAAATATTAAGGAAGATGAGTGGGAAAAGTTATGGTCTGGTGAGAATAGGAATGTTAAATATTATTTGAATAAATATTAATTTATTTATTCAAGAAATAATATTTATTTTTTCTATTATTTTAACACATTTCAAGTAAATAATAATAACAATAATATTTATAAATAGGATGTGTTGAGGATTTATAAAGTATTAAGGGCCTAGAAAAAAATTATTATTTTTCTAACCCTAGAATTATAAATACTTGGATATGTAATTTTCAAATCCTAATCAATAATTTCTTAATATCATTCATTGTGCACAATATTATCTCAAGAGAGAAATATTTCCACCAAGATAAATCATCTAAATAATTATACCAATAATAGTGAGTGATAATGATCTTCCTCCACCATATTTATCTTGATTGAACTTGAAAAATACAACCAGCCTTATTGGAATTCTATACGTGATCAATGAAGTATTATGTATGATGTAGGGATATCCATGATATCACCCAAAGAAACTTAAAAATATTTTTAGAGGTTCATGGTGCATGTGTGGATCACTGTTAGAGAGGTTTTACCCTTGTATCCTTAGATGCAATGATGGTTCAAAAAATGGTCAATAAAAATTGATAACAAAGAATGATATATAAGACAAGGTCATTTTATATTTATTTTAATTAATTATAAATTAAATTTGATGATCCTTTCTTTAGAAATCACTAGAATGTTATTTTTTCTAGTAAAAAGGATAAATCAATAAAGAAGTTGACATAAAACATTACCGGGCATGGGAAAAATTGATTCTTTTTCATCATGGAATGTCTATGTTCTATGAGAGGGGTCACATGATAATTCATAATTATGTATTATTCATTGATAATTATATTAATTCTTTTTTAGTTTAATTTTTAGTTTGTTTATTCTTTTAATATAAATATCATTATATTATGATCATTACCCTTCATATAACTGAGAATATATTAATGATCAATGAAGAATGATTCCAAAAATTCCTTCTAGAGATGCAATATCTTCTGGATGAAATATATGGTTACATGATATGAAATGGAAATACAAATCCCATGTACTAGGTTCACCACATTAGGATAAACTATGGGATACATGGGATGCCAAGTGGGAAAGATATGTAATTACAAACTATGTATCGCCTGATCATACAAGCATGTGAATTTTGGGTTACATGGTGTGTATGTGGTAGCACATGTTGTATAGTCAACATGGTTTCAGAGCATAAATCTTAGAAAACATGTGTTCAAAACACATTTAGATAATACATGAAGTGTGGTATTGGGAATCATAGGAGGAATACACATAATTATCCCATGTACACATTGTTAACATCATTAAATTTTCCATTAAAGATGCATGCCAAGTCCCTAGATGTAGAACTTAGTCACATGACTGACAGAGAATATGAAATTTAGTTTAGATGTATGATTTGTGCATCTCGATACTCTTCAAATAGATTACATTATAAGTTGAATGTAACTGTGTGGAATTAATTATGTAGAAATAAATTAATTATAGCATTATAACATATCTACATGGTGTGTACATGTTGGTACACGCCATGTGATTGGGTTTACGGAATAATAAATGCTTAATTAATTGTGCTGTAATTACAAAATTTTACTTGGTGTATGTTCATAGAATTCCATTTATATTATATGTGAATTCAATTTTGTACACACCACATAGGTAGATCTTTTTTCCATATGCTATGTAACTGCATGACACTTTTTGTTGGAAATAAATTTCATGTAGTTAAAGTACATGACTAAGAGAAAACATGATGTGGTGTAGTAAATTACACATCATGAGGAATTTATGTACATGTATCTTTCTTGGGTAATTTTTGTTATTTTAAAATTATATCATGATGGAATCACCAGATTGTTTGAATAAACTTAATAAAAATTATTCAATTAATAATTTAATTAATTCTACCATAAATTATATTAATAAAATAATGAATTGAAATGAATTCTAGATAATGTGAAATTGTTTTTTTGTTGAAAGTATGTAAATGATCATAATCTTAGATCAACCTATATAAGGAATGGTTTCTTGTAATTTAATTTAATTATATGGATTTTTGATTATTTATTATTAATTTAAAATGATAATATGTGCATCATCCCCTCCTCTATTATGTAAGGTCCTGCATGATGGTGATTTATTTTATGTAGACCCCTTACCCAATAATTTGGTTCCCATCACCTGTGTATAAGTTAAAAGGGAATGTAATGGATATATCCCTCAAGTGATAGGAGGCAGTTCTAAATGAGTTCATGGTGAAACCAACCCAGGAGGTATATAGGTTGATAGGTGGGATACTGCCACTTGAACAAGTATAGGTTCAAGGATTTATTCTTGTAACACCTTGAGACTACAATATTTTCATTTCTAAATATTTTTTTTCTTTCTTTTTACGTAACACTATTTTAAGCTTATGCTATACACTACAATGAGTTGTCTTTTGTTACACGTAAGGCCCAGTTTTAACAAATAATAATATAATAAATAACCGATATGTTAAATTTGTGGCTATGAATAGTATTAACCAAATGTTTAATTTTATATAATTTTAACCTTCATCTTATATAATTTCTAAACATGATTTAGGAACAGATTCAATTTTTCGGATAAAAGAACTATTTTTCAAAAAATGCATTTCTGACGCCTTTTGACGGAACACCCAATTTAAATACATTTTTTTACACTTTAACATATTATAATTTAAAAAATAAACTTCTTATTTGTAAGTGGTATATAAAAATTTATTTAGAGGAACTTTATATATTTTTTTGTTAACTTTTAAATTTTGATGAATAGAAAAAATATACTAAATTTTAATTAAAAACAAATTTTTTCATCGAAATAATTTGTGTGGATAAATTATATTATTTAATAGTTTTAAATTATAAATATAATATATTTTTTTTCATTTAATATAATTTTTTTCATTAGAATTAATTTTACCATGAATTTTGATTTTAAAAAAATTCAATCTTTTGTAATGTTTTAACTTTTAAAAACCCATTTTTCATTCTGACAATGGGATTAATTTTTAAATTAATTACTAAAACTTTTGTGTTTTTAATTTTTAAAAATTTATTACATATTTGGAATCAGTGGGTTCAAATTATGTAAATATGTTCCTTTTATTTTTGGTTATTATGAATAGTAACTTTAATAATTATTTTTATTACCATGGCTAAAGGTAAATCAGACAATTAAAGGTAAAAATAATATTATAAAATTACTTTAACACCTATCAAAATCAGATTAGATGACTAAATTAAACCCTTATCATATGTGGTTCGAAATGGAATCACTTAATGGCAAGTTTACCATGAATATGACACGAATATAATAAAAATCAATGAATGTGACAAAATGTCACACTCTAATTTTATATAAGTATATTATTTTTAAAATATGGGTAACCAGAAGATAACATCGATTATAAGTAGTATATAAAAATATAAAATAATTACATACATTATAGAAATTTATTTATAATTTTTAGATATTAAATAATTATCATTAATAATGACACAATAGTGACGTAGAAATTATTTTATTAATAGAAATATCAAATAAATGGTTTTAAAAATATTTAAAGAAATATAATTTGAATTAATTATCATGATTCTGGAATTTTATAAGTGCCTATGAAATGTTAGGAGTGTATTAAATTATTTTTTTCGAATTTATCCTTCCTTTTGTATTTTATTTAATGTCAAAGTAATGAATAGTGTCAAAATTCACACTATTAGTATTTCATAAAAGTAACATTTTATTAAATTATTTAAAAATCATTAAAATATTTAAAAATTAAAATGTAATAATTATAAGGTCTAAAATGTAATAAATTTTCTATTTATGGTCTAATTAAACCATATAAGTAAATATTTATAACCATTTAATATTTAGAATTTTATTACCACTTGAAAAATTAAATAGATTTAACAAGGATAAACCAAAATGATAAGGTTTAAAATGAAATCAAAACATATATAGATTTTATTGGTTTAGATTATTTCTAACCATAGTCATATTATAATAAAAATAATCCACTTTGGAGACTTTTTTATTTAAAAATTAATTTATAATAATTTAATAGTTTTAATGTTTTCAAAGTTGCCCCTCCCCTCTCTTATAAAAGGGAACCTCTCCTTCTATTTTATTTACACCTCTAAAGCACTTTGGATCAGCCAAATTTTACCCATTTACTCTCAAAAATTTCCTCAATAAATCTCAGAGGACATACTTTGGGAATAAGTCCATCTTATGGAGTTATTTTGTGCAAATAAAAAGGAGATACCCAAAGAAGAGGTAATCTTTTTATCAATTCTTTCAAATTTCTTTTCTTCTTATACTTCCACTTACTATGTTTTTTCAAAAATAAAGTAATAAATATATTATAATATATATTATAATATGTTATTATGATTATGGGACAACCATATTTCTCATTTTATCTATCCTATGAATAACAATATGACCATGCATGCGTATGTACAACTTACTGTCTCCACGCCATGGTGTAATTTGTTATTCAACACTAATTTTTTGGATGGGTATAATGATGATTAAAATGGAAATAAATAATGAATATAACATGATTATTATTATATATAATTAATATAACATCCAATTCTATACCATTTAACCATTAAGGGAATGGTACCGTCGCTCATGCGTACGTACGACCTACCGTCTCCACGACGCGATGAGATTTATTCTCCACATTGACCATTTAATAATGATTAATTAATATAATGAGAAAATATAATATTTATTAACTTTATATAATTTTTTATTTGAATAAAATATATCCAATTCATAAGAAATATGACTTACATAACAAAACATGCATGTGAAAACAAAGCAGTTAACACGCAAAATAATGGCAATACTGAAATATTATTAACAAAAAAATATAAGAGGATCATATATGATATCATAAATATGGATATGGTACTGGTATAATTTAATAACATGATTTTATTATTATACAGAAGTTTAATGAACTCTTAAATAAAGGAAAGTACAAGGTAAGAGTTAATTTCACAATCTCATTATTATCCAAGGTTGTTTATACGTAAGTATCTACTGAGAAATTTTTATCATCCATGTATATATTTCATAAAAATGTATTTCAAAATATTATTAATATTCCTAGAATTTTTTTAAAGTCATTTACACCCATTTTTCGAATTTTTATAAAATGTTTTGAAAGGAATATTTTGGTTGTTTTCCAAATGAGGCACTTTATGACTTTTATTATAAAAATTAATGAAAGAATGTTTTTTAACTTATATAGAATGAAAAAATATTTTCTACCATTATGTTTCCTTAACATTTTGAAGATTACTTAACAATTTTACAAGGTTATTTTTGAAATAATTTTACTCATTTACAATTGTACAACTTTTAAATTATTTCAAAGTAAAAAAGGGATATTTCACTCAAAGAATTTTAATGATTTTATTAGATTATTTTCATCGATTCCAATATCATTTGTTGGATTTTTTTCTTAATTGAGGTTGATTTATTATGATAAAATCTTTCATATTGTATTGAAGGTTTTATGATATGTTTGACTATGGATGTTCTATTTTTATACCCTTCATGGTTTATGGTTAAAGTATTAACATTTCGTATTCTAGTTTTAATATGAATGTTTATGCTACGTTTCACTATTTTAGTATGAGGAATGCATTGGACTTAGTAAGTGAAAAGTGGGGACTTCTATAGCCCCTTTATGTATCGATAGGTCTTATGAGACAAACTAGTATCTAGGAACAAGGCCTGGATAGAATTTTAATGGTCTTGTAATGAGGACTTGAAGATATGGTTATGATGTCCAACATTATGCATTCACTCATTATGAGACTAGTAATTGATATTACATGTGATTATTAAAATAGTATAATATCTATGTGAATGTTTAAATGGAATTATTTGATTTATTCTATGCATATTATGCTTAATATTATGTTTAAAATCTTGTTTTTTAGTTTTATACATTGCCTTAAAAGTTTATGCTTATTTTTGATAAATTACTCTATATTGTTTATCCTTACTGAGTATATGAGCTGAACACTTTATTATGTTTCATTTTCCCCAATATGAAAAAAGTATACTATGATTGACCTTTAGGGATAATCTAAGTAATATGAGTGTATTTAAAGGATACACTATGTCGTTTTTTATTTTCAAGATATAATGTAAAACTTATGTTTTTATCTAGTATTTCCAAGGCTACTAAACCAATTAGTCCTTAGGGATTTTATTTTCTTGTGATCATTAAAATGTAATAAAATAATTTACCAACTCTGGGAAATTGGGTTCAGGGCATTACAATTCACCTAGGGTCATAGTTTGTTTATCATACGTTATATAAGCCAACTATAAGATAAATTTCATGATCATACCACTCTATTTATTTTATTTTTATTGATTTATTGGTTAGTTATTTATATTAATGTATAGAGATAACATTAAATACATGAATTAACAAGAATGAAATATTAAATTAAAATAATATGGATTATATGCAAATGGTTTTATCCATACATGGTTAATTACTTAAATAAAGTCTACTTAATATTAACAAGTATGTAAATCAGATCAAATGAGAATATTTTCACATGAGATAAAAATATCCCAATAAAAATATTTATTCAATACAACTTTCCACTACTTATGTTAATATGGAACAATAGTTATATATGCTTGAAAAACCTCTATTTGGGCGTTTACAATTATCATAAAGTTTGAACTTAAGTTTTGGGTTGAATTAATCTAGTTCTCAATAAGGTTTGATCACCTCCATGAGACATAGTGAAACTAGTAAGAAAGAATTAAGGAAATACATGTTCAACATTTCAAGTTTAAAGAATCCACTCAATGAATCAAGGAACTTCTAGTTTATAATTTGGAAAGAAAAGCCTACCTATATGCCTTCATGTATCTCCTTAGGACCTTTTCTAGATTATGTAAAGGGATATAAGGATACTTTCCACTAGAATGTCCACATGATAGTCCATTCCAAGTACTATGGTGATAGATAATAAGACTTGATAAAATAGTGTGCAACTAATAAATATAAAACATAACATATATTAGTAATCAAGTAATGTACTAACATATTATCTATCGTATTATAGAAATGGAAAACCACTCATTAATGATGTCATCATCACGATTTATCCAAATAAAGTATAAAATTATCACTTACACAAACATCTAGGTGTGGTAAATATTCTTGTACATCATACATAACTAAAATAAGTTGTTGTATGTGCTCAAATCCCTGGATCCTAATCCACCGACTAAGGAGGCAAGTGACAAAGAACTAAATCTATGAGAAAATCATGGAAGATGTTCTATATGTCCACTGTTTGATGATATTATCCATTCATGGTGAGATTTATAATCTCCATGAAAACATGTATGTTTTTATCATGTTGTATCATCTTTGAGGTATTTATTAAGATAAAGTGAGACAAGTGAGATATGAGATCTCCAAGGCACTATTCATATGAAATATTAGAGAGTTAGTGCCAATAAGTCCTCATGTAGTTATGATGATTATCCATTAAGAGAATCTAGACATTTTAGGCTTTAGGCTGTTGGATGAGATGTACATAAATATCATTTTATCCTCACAAACTTATATATTCTCTAGTTTCATTTTGAATTATAATATGAACAATAATGATAATACTCTCATGGAATTACTCACCCTCATTCTACATGAAGATAAGGACATGAGGTGAAATAATCCCATTGTTCTTATGGTTTATAAAATTAAGAACAAGGAAAAGGGACCCATGACTCTCTATGAGTCTAAGGCTCCTGAGAACCATCCTTCCAAAAAGTGTAAGATTCAAATTCAAGAAAAGTAAAAAACAAAATATATTTTTCATGTGGAAATATTGGCCACTAAAAAATAATTTCACCCAATAGAAGCAAGGGGAATCTTCAGGTGCGTTCATTATCATTTTTAACTTATCCTTATATATTAGTTGGGTATTAAATACAACCTGTGGTTCTCACATATATATTCCAATTAAATAACCAATTATATTTAGAAAGGTTTCATGAGTAAAGGTTTATTTTTAGGGTTCCAATAGATATCGACTAGATTTTGTGGCTGTTGGAGATTACCACCACTCATCAGGAAAAATGGCTTTTTGCGACGGGTTATTTGCGACGGGATTTATTCCCGTCGCAAATAGTCCCATTAGAAACTTATTTGCGACGGGGGCATTTTCCCGTCGCAAATAACTAGTTATTTGCGACGGTAAAATCTCACCCGTCGCAAATAGCCGGCGGCGGTAAAAACTATTTGCGACGGGAATATACCCCCGTCGCAAATAGTGTGTCGGCAAGTTGTTATTTGCGACGGGACCCGTCGCAAATAACTATTTAACCGTTGACCGTGATAAATGCGGGTTAAAGTATTTGAGACGGGACCCATCGCAAATAATATTATTTGCGACGGGTATACCCGTCGCAAATAGTCCCGTCGCAAATAAGCTAACCTATAAATACCCCCATCCGTTTTTTTTCATTCATTCTCAACTTCTCTCAAAACTGTTTACAGTTTATTAAGTTTAATTTTTTTTGCAGAGTTGATATTGAAGTCTTCAACAATTATCGGAGATCAACTTCAAATCCATTTTAAAGGTACTTATGTTATTTTTAATTTAATATTTATTTTAATTTTTTTATTAGTTTTAATTATTTTTAATTAGTTTTAATTAGTTTTAATTAGTTTTAATTAGTTTTAATTAGTTGTAATTTAATTATGTTTATATTGTTTTGTTATTTAATAAATTTAAGTTATTAGTATTCATAGTTAATGGTAATTAGGTGTAATTAATAATAATTAGAAATAATTAATAATGATTAGGAATAATTAATAATAATTAGTAATAATTAGGAATAATTATAGTTATATATATATATAGTTATATATATTTATAGTTATATTTATTCGTTTATTAATATAGATTTATATTAATATAAATATATTTGGTTATATGAATAAATATATATATATATATATATATATTCATATATTAATATATATATTTATTCGTATATTAATATATATTTATTCTATTTATATATATATATGTAGTTATAAGTTTTTATTCGTATATTTATTTGTATATTAATTAATATATATTTATAAGCTTAGTTTTAAATAAACATCTTATAAATTAATGTTATATTTTACTAAACATCTTATAAATTAATGTTATATTTCCATAGATCCTTTCTAAAACGTATTTATAAAATAAATATTATATTTATATCAATATAAATACGTTTATTAATTTATATATTAATAAATATTTTTTTAATTTTTTTAATTTTTTTTAAATTTTTTAAATTTTTTTTATTATTATTTGCGACGGGAATATATTCCCGTCGCAAATAGTTGATTCGAGGCAACTATTTGCGACGGGAAAAGGCCCGTCGCAAAAACTTATTTGCGACGGGCCCGTCGCAAATGTTTTTTTAAAAAAAACCACAAAACTATTTGCGACGGGCCCTTTTCCCGTCGCAAATAAGTGTTTTTGCGACGGGCCCGTCGCAAAAAAATTTTGTTGCGACGGCGTTTTCCGCAACGGGCGATTTGCGACGGAGCCCCGTCGCAAAAGGCTATTTGCGACGGGATCCCGTCGCAAATGACCCGTCGCAAATGCCTATATTTCCTGTAGTGATGACTCACCTTGGTTTTAAGGAAATTTTATTATGTGAAAATTATTAACAAGAAAATAATATTAGTTTCTTATATTTATATGAATGCATATATTTTCATGTTTTTAAATATAGAATTTTATTTTTAAAAATACAACATTTGTTATGGTATATAATAGATTTATATTGATTTTTATATATTAGATTATGAAAACAAAGTGTTGATTGTTGATAAAAAAACATGCTTTCATGAATCATTTTATACCCAGTTATGGAATCACCATCTAGGTCATGTAAATAAGAAGAATTTTAAACAACTCTATCAAGATGGGTATATATAATCTTTTGAGTTAATACTACTTAAATAGATTTATCGATTTTATACAAGGAATGGTGACTGAACCTCCTTTTGGTGGTGTGGGTGGAAGGGCCACATAACTTCTATAATTGGTACACACTGACAAGTGAAGACCATTTTCTATATAATCTAGAGGTTTATTATAATAATTCATTACTTTTACTGAAAATTTGAGTTGAAAATGATATTTTTATTTAATGAGGAATAATTTAGAATCCTTGGAGAAGTTCAAGGGATTTAAGAGAAAATTATGGAATCATCTTGGTATGAAGACAATGAAAATTCAATTGAATTGAGGTGGAGAGTATCTTAAATAAGATTTTATCAAATTTTTATAGGATAGTGGGATAGTATCCTAACTCACTTCTCCATAGACACCAAAATTTAATGGTGTTAGTGAAATGAGGAACAACACCTTGTTGGACATGGTAATGTTGATGGTGATTCATGAAGATATTCCATTATCCTTTTGGGGATATTCATTACACAATTTAATGTACATCCTAAACCAGGTTTCAATAAAATAGACAAATGGTATACCATATGAGTTATTTTTTTAATGAAATATGTTTCATCACATACTCATGAATGGGGTTTCAAGGCATTTGTTAAATCCTTTTCAATAAATAAACTAGTTCACCATGGGATAAAGTGTATCATAATAGGACACAAAAAGAAAATAAGGAGATATTACCTATATAAACCCTCATAAAAGAAGTTTATAGTGTCCAAATATGTTTTATTACTTGAGAGGCATAACATCCTAAAAAAATACAGTGGTATAAATATTTACTTTGATGAAGTTTAAGCTCAAGATAATTTAGAGATGGTTCAATAATATATTCCACTAGTCCCCATGGAAGAAGATGTTCCCGAGACACCAATACTATGTTGAAGTACTAAAGTAGTTAGAGAACCAGTTTGGTATATTTTTCTAGTCATTTAGGATGGTGACTCATTATTAGAATACAACAATAATCATCAGTCCTATTGGGAGGTAGTATAGAGATTAAATGCCTCTATATGGAAAGTGTATATGAATTCTGAGATAATTTCTATGTATAAAAACTATTTTTGGGTTCTTATTGACCCTATGGTTGATAAATCCCCTTGGGTGAAAATGGAAGTTCAAGATAAAACATTACATATAAGGTAAAGTTAATACTTATAAAGTATAACTAGTGTTATAAGGGTTTAAACATCATTAAAGAATTGATTATGATGAAACAATTTCTACAATTTCTATGTTTAAATCTATTATAATTTTGATTTCCATAGAAAAATTCTATTACTATGAGATTTGGTAGATGGATATCCAAACATGTTTCCTTAATTATATCCTTTAGGATAATGTCTATATAACAAAAAAAGAAGACTTTGTGATTATAGGTAATTCCAATAAGGTATGAAAGTTACAAGAATCCATTTATGGGTTGAAAGAAGCATGTAGGTCATAGAATATTCAATTTATCAAAGCCTTATAGGAGTTTGGTTTCATAAAGAATGGATGTGATCCATGTTTCTACAAATATATTAGTTAGAGTAAGGTCATTTTCTTGGTAGTATATTTCAATGATATATTACTTATTATAAATGAGGTACCAACCTTATATTTAGTTAAGGACAAGTTGAACAAGTGTTTCTCCATGAAATAATTAGGTGAAGCAACTTACATCCCTATAATCAAGATTATTCACTATAGATCCATGAGGATTATTGGACTAAGTTAGGGTATATACATTTACTATATACTAAAAAATTCAGTATGGAATAATACAACGGGGATTAGTTCCCATGTCACATAGTATACATCTCTCTAAAAGGATGTGTCCTCAAGCACAACAAGAGACATAGAGCGAGAGGATGAGTAAGATTATATAAGAATCCATGAAAGGAGCTATGATATATTCTTGTTATATACTAGGATTGATGTTTCTCATGACTTGAACATGAAAATTATATATCAATAAAATCCTAGAGAACAAAATGGATTGTTGTTAAGGGTATCCTTAAGTAACTGAGGGGTACTAAGGATACATTCCTGGTGTATGAAGGATATGAAAAGACAGTAATAATGGGATTAATATAATCTAGATTATATAAGGATCAAGATGAAATGAGATTATAGTTATGGTATATATTTAGTATTAATAGAATATTTTTGAGATAGAAGTGCTCAAATCAGCAAATTTTGTCCAATTTAATAGCAGATTACGAGAATATTATGGATTTATATGCAGCTAAGGAAGAGTTTGGATTAAAAACTTCATCAAATAGCTTGGTGTGGTTCCTAATAATAAATAACCAATCACATATAATATTGATAATATTACAATGATGGATCTCATAAAATTTCACATTAAAGTACAATTCAAAAACTCCAGAACTTTCATCTCTTAAAGGATTTTTCTAAACAAGGTGTGGTCTTTGTGAGTATATTGTCCATTTATAATAATGTAAAAGACACATTTAATAAATCTTTATCTCATAGTAAGTATGAACATCATGAGAAGGATAACATATTTATAATTGAAAGTAGTTTATTTAAGTACAGGAGGGAGTTTTTTGGAGTTTGTGCCCTAAAACCCACTACCCTTGTACTTTTGAATACATTTTATATTCATAAAGTTTAAATATTATAGACATATTATTATATATTGATAGATTTTATACATAAATTCAATGTAATAATGTACTAGTATACTTTTCATATCGAAAGAACATAATTTTTCCCTACTACAATGAGAAACTTAAGATGTTATGAAAATATAATTTAAACTTATATTCTATTTTCAAATGATATTTCATGATAGGAAACATAAAATATAAGCTATCAGAAGAAGGAGGAACATAATACCTTGAGTAACCTTATCATGGTGTTCACCCTTGGTAATATCTAAGAGAGGTGGTTATGAGAACAGACCCACCCTTAGGAAATCTGTGTACATTTTTTTGTCATTATATGTTCCCATCTGTTATCTTGTGTATTGGTCATTCAACTATAATATTACAATTAATACATTTCATGAGTCTTGTGCTTTGATGTTTTGAAAAAAACCATGGTGAAATATGTTCATCATGAAGTAGGATATGCCAAGAGTGACATGTTATTAATGAATAATGTGAGAAAGGATTTTTCCATTATATTATTTAATAGAAGATGATATCTCAGGAACATTGATGGGAATGGAACAACTATATCATGTCTATAGATATGGTAGTATCTCAACTCTCTCATTTCTAGATATTCAAAGAAATTTATTTGATCATATTGATCGATAAAATAAGATATGAATCCATCTTGAAAAGAGATATCATTCCAAGGGATTATATTACATAGTGCATGTTCATATGAGTTTGGATTTCAATATGACATTAATGCCTTTACTTATGGATGCCTTAGTATGTTGCTAAATTTCATCTGTATAAATTAGATAGATTGACCCAATTACACTAATAAAGGGACCTAAAGGGTCACACACTAAGTGTATCCAAGAACCTCAGTTAAATTTTATATGAATTTAATGGTAGATTAGAATATCATTCTTTATACAAAAATAATAAAATTAATTTGGGTTTATTGGTTGATAAAAAATATCTAGTCACTATTTTTTCAATAGAATTTATTTCATTCTAATATTTATTTATTTATTGATGAAATATGATGTGATATTTATTTATTATATAAATAATCATTATTCCAGGTCTATTAAATATTGAGGAATATGAGCGGACATAGTTATGGTATGGTAAGAATTAATATATTTAATATTATTTTACTAAATATTAATTAATTTATTCTAAAAATAATTTTTATTTCATCTGTGAATCTAGAAAATTTCAATTAAGTAATATTTATTTTGTTATTAGACATGGGTTATGATAAGGATTTATAAAATAATAATGTCTTGGGTTCAATTTTTATTTTTCTAACCATATATTTATAAATACTTAGCCATGTCATTCAAAAAACCCTAATCATGAATTTCTTGATAGACTCCATTGTGAAGAGAATTATCTCAAGATATAATTCTCTCTAACATAAGAAATTATCTTAAAAATGATACCAAGAATGGTGATCGACAATGATATTCCTCCACCCACTCCAGTTTGTGTGAAATTCACACCTTAGTGATTAATAATTAGTTTGGTTTTATTGATTACAGATATTTGACCACTAGTTGTTCGAAATAATATACACGTGAGTTGAATGTTAAAAAAATAAATATTTTTAATTTAATTAGTAATTACACAAATGATGATGGAGTGATGCATGAGTGGTACCACCCCTTGAATTGAAACCAAGAAGTTTGGGGGTTGAATCCTTGGAAGCCTCATATTTGAAGGATTTTTTCACATGCACTATAGGTACACTGTAATAGGAACTATAGTAATGAAGAGTAGTATAGTGGGTATTGTAATATTGGAGGGTATTTTTGTAATTATTGTCAAAGATGTGACTACTATAGTAATACTTCTCACATAAGGTCATTTAGGCTATAAATTTGGGCCTTCAGGGTAAGTAATGGGATTTAAAGACACTGGGCCTTCAAGCCATTAAAATTATAATAGTCAAAGTAGGTGATTTTAAATCCTAATTTATAGAGATGAGGAATGATCCACTTATGAACTTGGGATGTGCTAGTGTTTCAGTTTTGTAATCCCCTCATACAAATAACAATAATCACATACATATTTAATATTTATTTATCTGTTGTTATTCACAATGTAATAAATAATTAATTATTTGGATATGTGAAAACTAAATAAATATTTATTCACTAGAAGGTGAATATAATATTTATTTATTTATTGAATGAATAATACAATGATATTTATTTAAATAATTTTTTATTATATAAGATTTGATAAATTCCAATGAGGATTTATGGGACAAGTTAGTGGTTTGGACAAAATGATATATTTGTTAAATATTATATAAATAAATATTAATTAATTTATTTAATAAATTTTGTTTAAATAAACTATGAGTCTAGCTTAGGTCAAGGAAATAATAATCATAATAATAATTATCATATTAAATATGGAGTTTACTTAGAATTTATATATTGGTTAAGGGACTTTGAGAAATAATTTTTTTAATCTATTTATCTAAATTTGGTTATATCATTTTAAATGATATAGATATTTGTGAATACAAAAGATTCTATAGAGAATTCTCTCTAACCCAAGAGATAAATACTCAAGAACACTCTCAAGAAAATAAATTTTATCAATCCTCCTCCACCCTATCAAGATCAAGATAATAAGATAATTACTTTAAAGTGTTGAAAGATTATTGTTGTGATCAACAGAGAATGAAGAAAATGGTTTAAATCCTCTATTATAACACCCTGAGTTCCAATGGAAATGTTCTGAAATTCATGGGGAATGTGTGGATACCACTAGAGGGATTCCAATCTTGGATCCTTTGATGCAATGAAAGTAAAATATATAAGACAATTAAATCATTAATGAAGAAATAAATGACAGAAAATGTAATTATTATTAATATATTAATTATAAATTATAGGTGAAAAGAACATTATCTATAGATATTACAAGGTTAAATTACTCTAGTTATGATGATTTAATCTGAAAAAATTAGTGGAAAAACATTTGTAGGAATATGACCAACTTATTTTTTAGAAGCTTAAAACCATCTATTGGTATCAAATAATCACATACCAATTTATATTTATTTATCATTTTTTGATTGGTTTAAAAAATTTCTATTAGTTTTTCACTTATAGTTTATTCATTCTCAATCATAAAGTCTAGATAACTTAAATATTTACCTTTTTATGAACAAGAACCGACCAAGAATAGAAGAAGAACAATTCAAGATTCCATCTAGAGGTGTTATATATTTTTGTTGTATGACGTGATTACATAACCTGTAACTTAAAAGTACACATCATGTAGTCTAGTCAACCACTCCAAGATGTATTATGTTAATCACGACATGTTCTGTGGGTTCTATTTCATGGAGTGTATAATTACACACTATGTATTGACTTCAAGATGAAATTCGGTTTGTAGGGTTACATGACATGTAGTTGGTGTACTCATCGTGTAACCCCACATGATACGATGGGTGTGTGGTTAATGTACATGACATATAGTTAATACAAATATCATGTATTAACTTCCATCTAAACAATACAATCCAGAAGGGATTACCTGGAATGCAGTTGGATGTAAATTTCAAGTAACACTTAATTACTCACACATATTACATGGAAATTCCCTAACCATGTTTTAGGGGTAGACCAAAAATGAATTACATATCATGTAGCCATTCTAGAATTTATTACACGATATGTACTAAAAAAACATGACATATTCCACTCTGTAAGGCAGACACAAAATGTACTATTATAAAACATGGCATAGAATATCACTGTATATAGTACTTGTCATGCATAGTGTAGATATACAACATGAAAACATACAAGGCATGTCATGATATTAGAAGGTGTGTAGTTCTGTGGTTTAATCCTTGTAGTTTTCATAACATGTTTAACCAAATGACATTCTGTAATATGCCTGGAATGTAGTGATGACATCAACTTAAAAGTGAACAGTATGTAAAACCACTATATATGGTGTGTATTTTCTGAGAATGTAGAAAATAATTATTATATTTATTTATTCTACACAGGATTCCAAAAATCACTCAGCTTGTAATATGTGGGGAAAACCCTATCAGACAACATGTACACTAGATAAACGTTGTGTAGTTCAGTTTTTTCAAATTAATTTTCCTTCCCATGTTCATTTACTCAAATGAAATGTCTATAAAACCATGTACCTGGTAGGAGTTGGTGTAAATTACATGACATTTAATCTAGCTACCCTATGTCTAATTCATTTTTGGTCTACCTGTGAAACATGATTGGGGACTTTCCATGTAAACTGTGTGAGTAATTAAGAGTTTCATGGAATTTATATCTTGTTACATGTCATGTAATATCTTATAGACCATGTTTCTTAGATGGAATCCAATACATGAAATTTGTATTGATTACATGTCATGTGCGTTAACCACCTGAACACCGTATCATGTGGGGATACATGATAGGTGCACCAACTACACTTCATGTAACCCTAAAACCCACATTCCATCTAGGAATAAATTCACGGTGTGTAATTATACACACCATTTAATAGAACCCAAAGGATTTTCCATTATTAACACAACACGTTTTGGTGAGGTTGACCAGAATACATGAAGTGTACATTTGAGTTACATATTATGTTTTTCTGTCATCTAAATAGAATCCATATCACCTCCCAATGGAATATTTGATTGTTTTTTTTAATATTGTCCTTTTATTAGAAATATGAAGGCTAATGAACAAGTTACTTGAATTTTATATTAATAAAAAATAAACTAGATTCAAAAAATTAACATTAAATGTTTAATTCAATCAAAAAATTATAAATAATTATAAATTTATATGTGACTACTTTGATACCACATGAGGGTTTTAGGTTATAGTGAAATTAGTTATACCCCTACCTAATATTGTTTTCACCAATTTCTTCAAATTAAATCCTTATAACTAGGTGAATGAAACCCATGAATCTCTATAGTCAAGGATATGTTTTAATATAATTTAAAATTAATTTATCAATAAGAATTACCTTCTATTTCAATTACTTCTTAATTAATGATTAATTTTACCACTTTATTATAATTTAATTACATTAAAGTATCCAAGAGTAGAATCCCTCTAGAAGTATCTACACATACTCTATGAATATCAAAATGTGATCTTTGGATCTCTAGGTAATAGCATAGAGGGTGAAAACCATTGGATTCATTCACCATTGATAAAAAAAAAGAATCTTTCCACAATTAAAAGGCTCACTATTGTTATCTCTATCTTGATATGGTAGATTAGGGTCAATCACCTCTCCTTTATTGATCATACTCTTGATGATTTCTCTCTAGGGTTATAGATAATTCTGTAGAGAATATGTTATTCACACAATTATCTATATCCTTTAAAATGATATAATATAATTTATATAATTAGGTCATAAAATTTTTTATTACAAAAATGCCCTTAACTAATATCTTAATTATAAGTAAAACCTGTGGTCAATAATAATAGTATTATTATTATTATTATTTCTTTGATGTAAGATAAACTCATGTTTTTTTAAGCACCATTTATTAAAAAAATAAAATAATATTTATTTAAATTATATTTAATAAATATATCATTTTTTATGTACCCTTAACTTGGACCATCAATACTTCATGTAATATATAAAAATATTTATAATAAATATTTATTTAAATAAATAACATTGTATTATTCACTAAATAAATATTAATATAAATTATAAATTCACCAACCTATGTGGAAATATTTATTTAATATTCTTATAACCAAATAAATAATTATTTAATACCTTGTGAATAAATAATAGATAAATAAATGTTATATATTCATGTACTGATTATTACATGGTTGAGGGGTTAAAAAACAAAAATAGACACACATCCCATGTTCACAAGTGGATCACGCCTCATTCATCCCCACTTGGACAGACAATCACCCACTAGGAATGTTAAAATTTTCATGGATTCCAGGCCTAATAACTTGAAAGCCCATTTCATGGATTGAAGGCCCAATTATATATCCCAAATGTCCTTTTGAAAATAATATTACTATATTATTTAAATATTCTACAATACATTCTACTATACTTGCTGCTGTTATAGTACTCACTATAGTACCCGTTGTTTCTACAATGCCTACCAAAATGTTACTATAGTTATTGTGGAAAAAATGCCTTAAACATGGGGTTGTCGGGGGTTCAACTATCGAACTATTGAATTCCGTTCAAGGGGTGGTTCCACTCAGGCACCACCACATCAAAATTCACATAGTTATTAATAAAATTCAGAATAAATATTTATTTACCATTCAAATCACACATATATTATTTTGAATAAGTAGTGATTGAATCTACGAAATTTATAAAACCCAAATAACTACCAAACCATGAGGTAAGAATTTCTCTCAAACTAGAGCAGGTGGAGGAAGATTTCTATTGATCACTATTCTAAGTAGGATCATTAAGAGAATTTCTCATAGTGGAGAGAATTATTTCTTGAGATAATTTTCTTCACAATCGATCTCTCAATAAATTCACGATTATTGTTTGAGAATGACATAAATGAGTATTTATAAACATAGGGTTATAAAAATATTAATTTCACATAGACCCTTATTATTTTATAAATCCACATAACACCCCATATCTAAAAAAAGTATTATTATTATTATTTACTTTACCTTCACTAAACTCACAAATAAAATAAATATTATTTATAGAATAAATAAATTTATATTTATTCAAATAATATTTATCATGTCAATTATCACTAGAACACAACTTAGTACACTCATCTTTTTCAATATTTACTAGACTCAGAATAATGATGATTTATTTAATAAATAAACACCACTATATTATTCATCGATAAATAAATAAATATCCAACTCAGATATATTCTTTCTAATAAAAGGTGACTAAATATTTGTGATCAACTAATAAACCTAGTTAAATATTATCCCTCAGTATCAAGAATAATATATTAATCTATCATTAAATTTAAATAAAACTTAACTAAGTTTCTTTGATATACTTAGTGTTTGACCCTCTAGGACCCTTTCTCAATGGAATTAGGTTAAACCATATAAATTCCAAGTTTATCATATAGAAACATGCCAAGGAACCTATAAAGAAAAAAGTTAATGCTACAATGACATCCAACATAATATTAGAATTCACTATTTAATATAATCCCTTTAGTATAGTATATCTCATCAACTAGGTTGTATATCTTGTGTCATCAATGAAATGGACTAGAAGTTTTTTGGTACCTTACACCTTAATTTCAATAATAATTTAATTATTTGAGTTTTTATTTTATTATATAAAGTGTCAAGTAATTTATGGTTTGTTTTAGAGGTTTTTAGTGGAAGTTAAGGGGGTGTAAAATTGGAATAAAGTTAGAGAAAACCATGAAATTTTCCCAAGTAAATCATGTGGGTTTTTGGAGATTGATAGTGGTGGAACATGATTAGTTTACAATTAGAGTTATCCATGAAAAATTTCCTAAAAAACCATGAGATTCAGGATAAAGTAAAAAATTTTAGTTGGATCATAGTTCACAAAACTGTATAGACAAACCGTGTGGGTGATAGATGAGAGAATAAGCCTTGCATAGTTGGAACACAGTTTAGTAAACCATGTGACCAAACTATGAAAAGGGTTTTAATTAATAAAAAAATTGGGTTTTAATCCTGAAACCTCACGGAAAATCACCATTCTTCCTCTTACACCTTGGGACCTCAAACCTAGGGACTCCATTGGATGTTTTTAGAGAATACACTCCCTTAAAACTCTTTTTTCAGTGAATATCAATGTTATCAGACTTAAGAATTCAAGGTATGTTATAATTAATCTCTATTTTTATTGATATCACTTGATATTCCCTCTTTATTTTAGGTTAAATTAAAGATATAGGGTTCTATGTCAAGATCTATATATTCCTAATTGATATAATAGACAATTCTTAGATTGTTGAAGGATCAGAGCCATGATCTATTGAGAATCAATTCCTCTCTCACGAATGAATCTAGATCAACCATTGTAAATTGACCTTGTTGGGTAAGCCTAATAAAATTCAAGACATTATCATGTTTATCTTCTTTAATCTTATTATAGAATCCCCTTTATGGTGAATTGTGATTGGTTCTAGGGATTATTCATGCATGGACTTGGTTGGAGTGACAAATCATAGTGGATATTACTATTTGTATTAATATGATTGAGGTATGGAGATTCTTATAACATAGGTCCTTGTATATAATTGTTGGAATATTATGATGGTATATCATTAAGTTCCTTGAGATTTATTTTTGATGTGTATTTATTTATGGGTGCATGTGTGGCCCTGTGAGAACCATGCTTCATATGAATAGTTATCCATGATATGATATGACTTTCTTGTTGGTGTTGCATACCTTGTGGAACTTTGCTCCAGGTATCAAGATGATTGAGCTACTCAATATTTGTTGAAAATTATTTTAAAGGAGAAGCATGGGATATGTGGCAATGGAAATGGAATTGTATATTCTTGATGGTATTTTATGATATTACAGGCATGTTCAATCGATGTTTGATTAGAACCATGCATGAGTGAAGTGTATCTAATCTTTCAGAATACGACATGGGAGAAAGACTCTGAGAGACTGATTGTGATCTATTTTTTTGGCATATCAGGTGGACATAACATTAAATGAGGATACACAACCACCTTATGGTGGGTTGTGAGGTGTTTACTTTAAGTTAGAATGAAAACATATGATTGATGGGTGTAAGGTAATGATTTTACTTATGGACCTTGTGGCATGTTTTAAAATCCTTACTTGTACAGTGCCAAAGCATGTGGGGCTGGTGTTCATTGAAGCTCGGTTAGTGCATGATGAATCAACATGTGTGTGGTTGATTGTTTACTTATGCATTACTTCTATATTGTTGAATACAACCTATATATATACACTTTTTTAAGAATTCATTGTTAGTGTCCTGGTGATTTTATACTTACCACATGCATGTGAATCTTAATGCATGTATATACTTCAAGATCAAGGATCCAAGAAAGGTAAAGAGACCAATGATAGGGATCTAAGGAGACAGTGTATGGTGACAGAGGTGGTACCTGGATAGTCCTCAGATAGATGTTTTAGTGTTATTTTTATATTTATCCTCATGTTGTTTTCTTATATACATTCCAACCTACCACATTGGGGGGGGGGGGTCTTTGGCTTATTTTTCTTACATGACTCTATGATACATAGCATTCCATCTATTATAGATTTTTATTATTATTTCCACTATTCTATCCTGGGATATTGATTTATATTTTTCTATGATTATGGATTATGGATATTGATACTGAGGGTATAGTCCCTCCACTGCATATTTTGGACCCACACTATTAGTCAGTAACCTCCTGCATATGGGGAGGTGTACATGAGGTCTGGTGGAACTCTATCCTACCAGGGTTATTCAGGTTGGGGAATTATGAAGTGGTATCAATGGAATTTTCTCATTGAAAGTGTTGGGGAAAGTAAAAAGGGATTTAGGTTGTGTGGAATTAGGGTAGGGGGTCATGAGAGTGACAAGTCATCTCTTACATGATAGACCTCCAATTTAAAAGTGAAGGTACTACTATTGTAATTATGGATTTAGGATTTTATATTAACCTTAAGTATGTGGTGATGTTATAGTTTATGGGATTTGGGGGTGTTCATGTATCATGACTAGGAACGCAGGATCACATATCATATATATACCAATTTCTTATTGTACATGGTAGTTCATTTAATTAAATTTCATGATCCATGCTTTGTTCTTGTGTGATATATTATTTTGACATTTAGATTATTTTATATTGATCATGCTTGTTGTTATATGTATATGACTGTGACTAACATCCAGTAAAATTTTTCATTTTGAATTTTGGGATAATGACTCCCTAAATATGTTTGATGGGACCACATGAAAATTTAAACTAGAATGACCCTACTAGAGAGTATGAACTTGTTCCACCACCAATTATATATAAGGATTCACTTTATCATGGTATTTTATCTTCTTTGGTTGCTTAGGAAGCAAAACCATTAAATCCTACAATATTTCGATTAGTGCTAGCTCAAGGTGGATGGGCACAAAGGACAATGGTTTATTATTACCTATAATTCCATATCCACCATCCACCAGCCTTATAGGGTATTGGGGGTCCTCAATATACTGAGTACTAGATCGATATAATTGAGGGGATATTCAACCTAATTAAAGAACTAGGGGATCAATGAGTGAAGCTAGCTACATTCATGCTTCAAGGAATTTATAAGAGATGGTGGGGTGTCATGAACTAGGTGGTAGGTGCGAGGGCCTTACTTGGGTGACCTTCAAGGATTTTTATTCAAGGATTTATTACCAAAAATACTAAAGTTATACCATCCTTATGACTTCATGGATCTCTAGTAGGGGAGGATTCTAATAGATACTAACTCAAGTCATTTTATAGAGATGCTTAAATTCAATCATATCTTGGTTGTAAATGAGGCAAAAAATCCTAAATGTTTGATATTGGGATTTGAATAGAACTCTTGAATGAGGTTAGGTTATTTAACTTAATGATGTACTTAGAAATTCTTATTAAGGCCCTTAACTTTGAAAAAGGTATAAGGGAGGATAGAGATATGGGAATTCTTTGTAAAGACCCGTAAATTTGAAGAATTTTTTTTTTTCTTAATTTTCTCTGGAATTTTACAAGAACGCAGCTTCTGACGACACCTGATTCCGAGGCCCGGTGTGCCCGGAATCATTTTCCGAAGTTTGGCTCGGGTACGTTCAGTGAACGAACGAGTGGGTTTTTATAACTTTTGAAACAGTGCTCAGAATCGAATTCCGAGGGCACCAATGAAATTACAGCGCCGGTATTTGCTTAGAAACGCCTCTTCCGGAGTAACGTTTGCTCGGGTGTGGTTTTTAATTTTTTTTGGGCTTAAGGTTAAGAAATAAAATAATTTGTTCGACAAACTTTATTTTATTCCACTTAAGCCACTTGAATCCACTTGGAAGCCACTTAAATTGAGTTGAAACAGATAGGGTGCTATCCAGAAATATCCTACCCTCTTGGTAGGATATTTGTTAGGTGGGGCCCGCATGAGCCCCGCCGTTTCTTACCGCTAAGTAACACACCCGTGAAAACCCGTCATTATGAAAGTCAACTGATGCGTTTTCTTAAATCCTTAACGCACCATTTAATTGGGAGGTTTATTTCATGAATTAAATGGGCGGTTTCTTTCATTGAATTAATTCAACGAATTGATGGGTCGTTACTTACCTTTTTCGTTTGTTGGCATAATAATAAAATAAGTCCAACAAGTCTTTTTGGAGGATTACTCGTTGAGAGGTTTTGTCAGAGTTCTTGAGCCTTCATCCTCCTTCGCGAAGAACATGAAGAACGCGAAGAACGCGAAGAACGCCGGCCTTTGACGAAGAACGCAGAACCCGAGGAAGTCGACGATGCGACGTCGTGTTCCGCGACGCCGACGTTCCCTTCCTGCAAACGTTCTTCTGCGACGTCTCTTCCTCCGCAACGAAATCTTCGATCAACTGTTTGAGGTAAGAGACTTCGAGATTATCTTAAATCTCCCTTGTGTGTTTTTTAAAAAAACACAGATTTAATTTTATATAATTAAATTAAATCTGTTGTTTCTTGGTCCGTTGAGTTCGCCGACTCAATGCCAGATTCCACAATGACGCGACGCCCTTCCGAGACGACGTGACGATCCCCTCCTTCCGCAACGAACAAATCCGTGAAGAACGTGCGTACGACGACGACTACGAGGTAGGGGTTTTTGTGAATAATTCCCTTTTCCCGTGTTGTTTCCATTCAAAATGAAGAACCCAATCCTTAAAACAATTTTATTTTATTAAAAATTGTTTTCGGATATGTATTAATGTGTTGAATAAATCCTCCGTTGTTTTTATCTAACGTGGAGGGTGCGGGCCAAACGAACACGGCCCGACAACCTTCCGCCGTTCTTCGTTGTTGTGCGGATTTGACGGGCGACGACGGAACGTGCCGCAATGGAAGTTTGACGGTTCCATAGTGAAGATCGAGTCCCGGGAGAAGCAGCAGCACATATGGGAATGGAAACGGACCACCGGAGCGACCCCGGTGGCCCGCGGGCCGCCGGCGCGGCGGCGCCGACGGCAGGGGGCGGCGGCGCCCCGGCTGAAGTCGCGGCGGCGGCACCCGCGGACCCGCGGCCACGCGGGTCCGGCGCGTGTGGGACGCGGCTGAAGCCGCGTCCGGCTGTTCAGGGCGACACCCCGCGGGTGCCGCAGGGGTGTCACGCGGGGGCGGCGGCTCCCCCCCACGTCGCTCGGGTCGTCCAGGGCGACACCCCGTGGGTGCCGCGAGGGTGTCACGCGGGGGCGGCGGCTCCCCCCTGCATCGCTCGGCCGACCCAGGGGGGGTCGGGCCGGGTCGGCCCGGGCCCGGACCCCCCGTCTTCGGAACGTTTCGGTCAAATGCCCGTAACTTGAGCTACAGGCCTCCAAATGATGTGTTGTCAGCGGAAACACGATCCTTGGATCGAGACGGTCGTTTCGGTATATTTCACTCAATGTTTCAGAATACTTTGAGTTCGGCCGGGTTGGTTCGTACATGAAACCAACCGGGCCCTCGCAGCGAAAACCCTCATATCTTGAGCTACGGACGTCCGATCGACGTGCCGTCAACTTCGTTGAATTCCTCTAAGTGAGACGGATATTTTGGAATACTCCGCCTGAGGTTTGGACGCAGGTGGAGTACGGTCGGGTTGGTTTTGCCTGAAAAACCAACCGGGCCCCTGGAACGAAAAAGCCAATAACTCTCAGACAGGGCGTCCGATCGACGCGCCGTCTGCGACGTTGAGTTCCTGTTGACGATACGGAACTTTTGGATACATCAACTTCAGACTTTGTGCCAGTTGATGTATCAGCCTCTCGGCTCGTGGAGCGGACCCTCTCGAATGAGCTTGCTGTGTGCGGGAACCCTAGTGCTGGCTGCGACTTCGACGACTGCGACTATGCAGAGATCCTCGGTGGATTCGACTGCGACGATGATGAGAACAGTACGGGAATCCTCCGTGTTTTCAGCAGTGACCACTACAGTACACCTTGGGATACATCAACTCCGGACTGCATGTCAGTTGATGCATCGACCTTTTAGCTCGTGGAGTGGACCTTCCCGGAACGAGCATGCTGTGTGCGGAACCCTAGAGCCGGTTGAGTTTTGACGACTGCTGATCGAATGACTCGGTGTGTTACAGATAGCCCAGTGGGGAGCGCTTGGTTGTAGCGGCAGACCCACGACAGAGGTGCGCTTGGTTGTAGCGGCACAGGGGAGCGCTTGGTTGTAGCGGCAGACCCACGACAGAGGTGCGCTTGGTTGTAGCGGCACAGAGGAGCGCTTGGTTGTAGCGGCAGACCCACGACAGAGGTGCGCTTGGTTGTAGCGGCACAGGGGAGCACTTGGTTGTAGCGGCAGACCCACGACAGAGGTGCGCTTGGTTGTAGCGGCACAGGGGAGCGATTGGTTGTAGCGGCAGACCCACGACAGAGGTGCGCTTGGTTGTAGCGGCACAGGGGAGCGCTTGGTTGTAGCGGCAGGCCCACGACGGAAGAGCGCTTGGTTGTAGCGGCATAACCACTGTACTTGATGGAGAAGGAGTTTCCCAATAGCTTTGGGTCCAACTTCATGAACGATCCTATGTGGGTCATTGCGGGGGTGGGGGGTGGGGTGGGGGTGGGGGGGGGGGGTTAGTACCTTCCGATCCTTTGTGGGTCCGACGACTTAGATGAATCAGTGGCTACATCTGATCATCTCTATCGTCATTTGAAGTAGTATACCCATGTGAGATGAATCTTGTGTTACTCTCCTTTGTGGATTGTGTTGAACTATCCTGTGTGGATTTACTGTTTACTCTCCTTTGTGGATTGTGTTGTGCTATCCTGTGTGGGTATACGTTTTGCTTTCCTGTGTGGACTGGGTTGTGCTTGGGCTCGGATGTTGGAGCCGAACGGGAATTGATGACTTAGGTATATGTATGGGCATATACCTAAGCAGTGTCAGATGTTACTTCGTGATTGTATCTTTCCTTTGTGGATTATCCTTTGTGGATTTCGGGAGACCTTCGGGGGTCTCGGGGTCCCTACTAAGTAGCTTATACTCACCCCTGCACGGGCTATGCCCGCACTACGTTGTGTTGGTTGCAGACGACGGATAGCGCTGATCGTGGTGGAGGCGTGCGGAGCAGGAGAGTACCTAGAGGTGGACCACTGGGAGGGACGTACTCGGAGCGGTCAGGTGGACCGAGGAGCTGTGGAGGCTATCTGTACCCACCCTTCAGGTGGGACTTCCAAAGGACGGCTCGACGCTGTGGATTTTCTTTTCAGTTGCTGTTTTCCCCTTTCAGTTGTACATTACAGTTGGGCTTGTATTTCCGGCCCCTTTTACTTTCATCACAGCTTGTACAGTTTTTACTTAGTGTTTACTTTTCCGCTTGCTTACTCTGTGGTGCTTGTTTACTTTTCAAAGGAAATGCCTTCCCCTTTTTTTGGGATTTACGCCTTGGTGCTAGTCGCCAGCCCCTGGCCTATGGAAGGCGGGCTTGGGGTAGTCACGCCACGGGCCCCGAGGACGGGTCGTGACATTCTTATAGATTTTTATGGACAAATTACTAGATCTACTAGATATACTATGGGTTCTTCTTTTATTAGTAAGAAGAGGAAGAAATAGAAGTCATGCCAGGGTGGCAGTAGGAAAATGGAGTAGAGAAGGAATTATTTTACTTCCTCTATAGAATATTGTTCTTTTAGGTTCTTCAACTATGGGAAGAGAGGGAACATCAATAATACTTGTGGGAAACCACCTATGTAATGTCACTAATGTATAAAAAATATCCATATACATAATTTTTGTTATAGGTTTTTATTGATGAGTTTGGGAGGTCGGTCTAGAATAGGAGTTTAGTACCTCTATAAAGGATACATACACTTTGGAATTCGATAGCTTAGGTGATATATGGGACTCAAAATAAAGTTCAAGGACCTAATGTTGGTAGGTTTTACATAATATATCAATCTCCATAATATGGTGAATATGGACCATCTAACGTTTGAGGTATGGTCTTGATTACATTTATGATTTCTAATACATTGTTTGATTCTTATCATTCATTCTTATCAACTCAAGTGGTTGCTGGATTTGATTTAATGTTTAAGATATATTTTGAATATCTATCTCTTGAAACACCCTTGGTAAAGAAATTCGACTATATATAGATATTTACAAAATATACCAAGGTAGTTGCTAGCTATATATATATATATATATATTGTATTTTATGATTCTTGAGATGACTAGTTTTGATGTGATTTTTAGCATGGACTGATTGTCTAGTTACCGGGAACACATCAACTTTTATAGGAGATGGGTACCTTTTACTATGCTCTAGGGGATCTTTTTTTATTATTGGTGAAATGGAAGTTGTATCATGAATAATGATATTATAACCGACTATATTAAAGCTATTAAAAAATACATATCAAGAGTGGATCTTATTATGAGACCAACAGTAGCCCCTTATTATCTTCCTCTAGTCATGAATCACTATCAAGTTTTTTTTTCTAAATCAATTTTCATGTATTCCTCCTTATATAGGAATTTAGTTCGATATTGAACTTATTATAGGAGTGAATCCCATATAGATTTCCTCATATTGAAATGCACCAGATGAGTTGAATTAACTTAAGGTATAACTTGAGGATTTATAGGTGAAGGAGTTTATTAGGTCAATAACTTCTCATTGGGTTGATCCCTTTTTTCTTCAAAAAATTATGATAGAAGTATTAGACTATGAGTAGAATAAAAGAAGCCAAATCAAATCATAGTGAAGAAAAGGTCCCCATTAATGAAGATCAATGACTTTTTTGATTAGTTAGGGGGATCCCAATGGTTCTCCAAAATTGATCTATGGTCGAGCTACCATTAGTTTTGGGTTATAGAGGAGGATATACCTAAGAAAAAAATTCAGAAGAATATATGAATAGTATAGATACTTGATGATGAGTTTTGGGATAACAAATGTGCCAACTATATTCATGTATCTCATGCACATGATCCTTAATCCATACTTAGACTCTTTCTCTATTGTGGTCATGGATGTTATCCTAATATTCTCAAGGACATTAGAGTTACATGCTAGAATCATTAAGATCACTTTGAACATACTTCAAGAATTTACAATCTATCAATGTGTGGATTTTCGATCCAATATGAGTGATTCCTTGGGAACATGATTTTTAAGGATGGAATTTTAGTTGATCTAGAGAAGGTAGAAGTGGTGATGTCTTGGAAACACCCTAGGAATTTGTTAGAGATCCGAAGATTACATGGGTTGGTAGGGTAATACAAGAGTTTCATTCGGAACTTCTACCATCTGTACGTGACTATAAATATTCTTATTAATAAGGGGTAAATTTTGAGTGGACATATTAGCGATAAAAGGAATTTCTAGAGTTGAATAGGAAATTGAAATTAGCACGGATATTTTCGTTTCTTGAGCCTAAGATTAGATATGAAGTTTACTATGATATCTCAAGTGCTGGATTAATATACGTGCTAATGTTAAGAGACCATGTAGTAGCTTATAAGTCATTTCAATTACTACCCCATGAGTATAACTTCCCTATACATGAATTGTAGTTGATAACTATGGTTCATATTATAAATTGTTGGCTCCATTATTTATTAGTGAAATATTTTTCATATACATGGACCAAAAAATCTTGATTAACATATTCTCTTAATGGTAATTGAATATTAGATAAAGGAATTGGGTGGATTATCAATAAACATTTGATTGTGAGATGAGTTATGATCTATAAAAAATGTAATGTTGTTGTAGATTTTATTATCAAGAAAACATAGGAGTTTAGAGATATACCTTCAGGGGAGAAGTATTGGTTGATAATATTATTAGATGTATGGTTTGTGGATGAATCTAATGACAATGGGGTGATAAAATGTTATTCTTTTGTTATCAATTCAAGGTTGGAGGACTAGGTAAACAATAAAGCTGAGTTAGATTCCAAATGCTTAGTGATGCAGGAATAGTTGGTAGGAAGTGACCTATTTCTAGGATGTTCAGTTGATGGTGAAAACATGATCTCCATCCATGGGAGTGTTTTGGATTATGATTCCATGAGGGAATAGTTTATGATGTACTACCATGCCTCTCATTAGGTAGTTTACCTAGGGTTGATAAAGATGTATTAAGGAATCTTGCAATAATTCTAATGGCTAGGAATGAAGAGAGATATCACTATCTTTGTCTCACTTTTCCTAACCTATCATAGGAAAAAGGTGGACCATTAGAGACTAGTAGTTTTACTTCATACACTTCCTATACCTATGTGAAAGTGGGACGAGTTGATGATATACATTTTGATGGTATTTCCCAATACTCTAAAAAGCCGAGTTTCTATTTGGGTGATAGTTGATTAGATTATGAAAGAAACACATTTATTACTAATCTGGGAGACTCACTATATAATGTGTTGGGAAATATTTATTCCTAGGATATTTTATGATATCATTGAGTACCTTCCAGTATCATATTATTTAGGGATGTTATTTTTAAATTGTAGTTTTGGAAGGCCCTATAAAAGGATTTAGGGACTCAGATGAGACTGAGTACAATTTATCATCTGCAGACCAATGGGTAATCATATAGGACTATAAAGATATTTTAGGATATTCTATGTGCATGTGTTTGAGTTTTCAGTGTAGAATGGTATGATTATCTATACTTTGTGGAGTTTTACTATAATAACAATTTCTAAGATTCAATTCATATGGAATCTTTTGAGGATCTTTATGATCAATTATGTCACTCAATGATATAGTTGAATGAGGTGGGTGAGGTAGCTATTATTATAATAGGTATGGTATAGGATTTCTCTAAGTGTTTGTAGTTAATCAAGAAAAATTTGGATACCAATCAGAGTAGAAAGTGATCACATACTGATAGGAGGATATGAACTTTGTATTTCAATATGTGTGACTAGGATTTATTGCTAGTGTCACCATAGTTGGGGAGTTTTAATTTGTGGAGGAAAGGGAATAAAGCATTGTGGTTTGTGGGACTATTTGAGATTACAGACTATATCAGAATAGTAACTTACCACTTAGATATTCCTCTATGATATCAAGGTATGATTGATGTGTTCCATGTGTTTGAGCCTTATAGGTAAGTGCCTAATTATACTAATTTCATTAACAAAAATTTCATTGATTTAGTACTGATTCATCTTTTATAGAGAGACCAATGAAGATTGTAGAATAGAGTGAAAAGGTGTTGTGGGAGGAGATGATACCACTTTTTTAGTTTTTTGGAAGAATGTTCAAATTCAAGAGGATACTTGGGAGAAGGAATATAATATAGGAGATCAATGGAAGAATTTTTATGAGTATGAACACTAGATACACTTATTTGGTATGATAATACCTTTGAGGGGGGAGATTGTAATGGCCTATAAATTTTAATGTTACTTACACCTAAATTTCTCCCCTTCTTTAAGTGTTTTTGAGTTATGATTTTATTGGGTTAAGTATCAAATATATTATGGTTATATTTTAAGGGTTTTAGAGGCCATTAAAGGGGTTCACATTTTTCTAACAATTTGGGGAAACTGTTCAGTTCTCCCTAAGAAATCATGCAGTTTTTTGAGATAGATAGTGGGTGGTGCATGGTTGGTTCATGGTTAGGGATAACCATGCAACATTCACCAGAAAACTATATGACTCAGGAAATAGGTGAAAAGCTTGTTTAATACACTATTTATCATACTTTGTGGCCAAATCATGTGGGTTTTATATGAGGAAATAAACCTCACAAGGTTGGTGTGTGTTTTAGTAAATATTGCGTGGGATTTTAATTAGTCTAAAAATTAGGTTTTAAATATAAAAACTGTCCAAAAGTACCAATTAGTCCACATAATCCTAGGTATATTGAACCTAGTGACTTTAGTGCATGTTTTTGGTTAATCCTCTCCCTTAAAACTCCATTTATGGTGAATATAGTGTCTTTAGGCTGCAAGAATTCAATGTACATGATCATCATTATTTGTTCTTATTAATATCACTTAATATTCCCTATTTCTATTGGGATGAATAATAGATATAGGCTAATATGGAAATATATATGGATTATTAGGTGATATAAAGGATAATTATTTGATTGTTAAAGGATTGGATCCTAGATATATTGAGAATAACATACTATCTCCTAAATTAATATAGATCTACCGTTGGTAAAATACCTCCCTAGGTAAGTCTAATAAAATTAAAGTTCTTTTCATGTTATTATTCTTGAATATCATTCTAAAATACCTTTTGTGATGAATTGGGATTGGTTCTAGGGATTCTAATCACATGGTCTTGGTTTGAGTGAAGAATCTTGGTGGATATTACTATTTGGATAAAATACGCTTGAGTTAGGAATATCCTTACCACATAGGTCCTTTTATATGGGTTTTGGGGTGATATTATGGTATGTGATTGTGTGACTTGAGATCCTTGTTTGATGCATGTTTATTGTGTATGTGTGCATGTCCATTTGAGAACCATTCTTCATATGAACCATTGTCCTTGTTGTGGTATGTATTTATTATGGGTGTTGCATATCTTTTGAAACTTTGCTTCAGGTATCAATATAATCGAGTTGAATAGAATCTGATAAATGGACCATTATAGTGGAATCATGCGAGACATGATAAAGTCCAACGACTTGGAATTTCTTGATGATATTGTTTGATATCATAGACATGTTCAGCCAATGTGGGAGTAGAACCATGTGGGGGTGGAGTGTATCCAATGTGTTAGAATAATAATAAGACAGAAAGACTATACATGGGTGATTATGATCCAATTCATCGGGCATGTATAGAGGGCGTACTATCAAGTAATGATAGATGACCACCATAGAGTGGACGTAAAGTGTTTAATTAAAGATGGAAATCAGACATATGATTGGTGGTTATAGGGGTTTGATCCTACTTATGAACCTTGTAGAATTTTCTAAGATATTAAGTGACTGATAATAGCATCCATATCTACATAATACTGAAGAAGGTGGGGTCGGGGTTCACATAAGCTTGGTTAGAGAACAATGAATCAGTATGCGTGTGGTTGATTATTTAATTATTTATGAATTTTATGTTATGGAATACACCATACATATATTAACTTGTATTATGGATGCATTTTTGGTGTCCTTATGGGTTTATACTCACACCCTGAATGTGAATATTAATGCATGTGTAAACTTCATGATCAAGGATCCAGTATAGGGAAAGGGTCTGATGAATGGGATATGATGATATTGTGCATGGTGTTGGAGGTAGTACCGATACAGACTCTAGAAAGATGATACAATTTTATTTTTATATTTATATTCTTGTTCTTTTTTGTACATTGGATTACATGTCACATTGGAGGTCCTTGGTTTATTTTTCTTGTGAGATTATATGATACTTTTAATTCTATCTATTATAGAATTTATTATTGTGATTTACATTGGTTTATCCCAGGATATTGATTTGTATTTGTCTATGATTATGGTGTATGGATTTTTATACTGAGGGTATAGTCTCTCTATTTCATTGTTCATACCCTCATTGCTAGTTGGAAACCTATTGCGTATAGTGAGGAATTCATGAGATCATGTAGAACTCTACACTAGGATGGGTGGTTCGGGATGAGGCGTTACAATCAACCTATATGCTCGAACCCATTTCCATGGATTTACAGAAATAAACATTCCAAAAAACCTCCATATTGATAGATTTATTCTTCTTTTTATTCCCATAAAAGGGCCTGAGATATTAGCTTCTATTAAAGAATAGAAGGGATATATTATTTCTCACATTATTCATTAATACCATGTCACTCGTGATGTACCCTACTTATATTAATTCACCACAAACATATTTCATCATTGTTTTTTCAATAAATAAAAGTAAATAACTTGTGAAATAAATTAATAATAATTTTAATGTTGAAGGACCAATACCCATGCTCCAAGATAGAAACATTTAATGAAAAAAATTACACTGATTTCCAAATAGAGGGTTTATTTTCATAACCTCCTCTCGTAGAGATTACCAAGGGGGAAAACCATAATAAGGTGCATCAAGGTCTTATGAGGCTACCACTCCTGATATCCATTATTTTCTATTTTTTAGAAAATATCATCCGGATATAGAACATAAGTTTAAAGTTTATTTTCATAATATCTTAAGTTTCTCATCCTAGTGGGGAACTACTATGTAATTTCAATGTTACTAGTACCCTGGGAAATTATTATAATGAATTTACATATAAAAACAATAAAAATTTAATAATATTTCTATAATATTCAATAATAATGAATATAAAATCTAATAAAAAGTACAAGGGTAATTGTTTTCAGATAACCAACTCTAAAAGTATCCCACTTTCACTAAATCCAGTTGCTTTCAATTCAAATCCCTCTAACTCTCATATAATATTCATGATTTATTTGGGATAATAATTTAGTCAATGAGTCTAACACATTCTCCTATGTGGACACTCTACTCATTGTGAACACACATTTTGATAAAAAACCCTCAAAAGATGAAATTTCCATAGTATGTGATTTATCATTTGATTTTAACTTTGATCCTTTGAAAGTTCCATCATTGTAATGTTATCATAGAATAATGTGATAGGGTCCATAATTATGGCCCCCAAAACAAGATCTTGGATGAAATTTTGAATCCAAATTACTTTCTTAGCTACATAAAAAGCTTTAATATACTCAGAATCTACTATATAATTTCCCAAAACTATCTTCTTTGAGAACTTATAGCTCACAACTCCTCCTATGAGACTGAAAGTATACCCAGACTGTGATCTCATTCCACATTGATCCTTCTAGAAAATAGATTCTATGTATCCATTGATGAATAAGTCCCTCTCTCCTAGATACACTAGGAACACATCCTTAGAACACCTAAGATACTTAATGATAGACTTAACATAAATTCAAGTATATTCTCCTAGATTTTCTTGATATTTTCTTTTCCATTCTCATGGTATAAGAAACATCTATCCTGGTGAATAATAAGAATACTTAATGGATCCTATCATATATGAATATATAATACCACTCATCCTCTCTCTCTCATATTGTTTCTGAGGACACATCTTCTAAAAGATATGTATACCATTTGACACTAGAACTAATCCTTTTCCTGGATTGTTCCATAATTCTTTTTTAGTATCTGTTCAATGTATGTAGACTAACCTAGTGTAAACAACCTCATGTAACTATCTAAAAGGATATTTATCCAAAGTATGTATGGTTATTCACCTTGGTACTTCATGGAAAAAGACTTTTTCATCTAATCCTTAAATAAACATAAGGCTGGTGCCTCATTTTCATCTGTGGAATGCATCATAGGACAATGTGATATTAGATAGAGATGGAATGCGAGGTAGCAGACGTAGTGAGAATTCCTCATAACTGATGAATGCATTCTTCATTAATGATCTATCCTTAATCAAGGAAGATATTGTTATTTATAGATTCCACCCTCTTGATTAATTTTTTAAATCAAGTATTTTATTTGATTTATTTTTGATTGGTGATATTATGTTCTTCACATATGCTCAATATATGAATTAAATTATTTAATCCAAATTAATTTGGATATTCTATGATATTACCCTAAAAATACTAGAATTTTTAATTGTTGGCTGATAACTCTTATATATATATGGATTCACCTTTGTTCTTGCGAATTTCTCCCCACTATTAATTGTGTTCATCATAATTGGCCTACATGGAAATGATTTTACTTTACAGGTAATATTTGAGAATGATCGAATCCCAAAATATGTGATGATGGTGAGAACATTGAAAGACTTAGCGATTTGGGGATAAATCATGGTGGTTTTGTGATGTAGGTGGTAGATTTGGGTTTCAAAACCCTAAATAGTGACTTCTTGTGTGATAAAAACCTAGTGAGTGATTAGATTTTGATTTTCATCCATCAGAGGCTGGGAATCAATGATCAGAGGACTTTTAATTTGATCTTGGTTGGTCAAATGGTGAGATTTGTTGTGGTGTAAGTGAATAGGGAAACCTCATGTAGTATTTAGACTCTCCATGAAAATTACAACTACATACCATGTATTTTGGAAGAACACACGACATGTTCTTTGAATTTTGCAGTGGATTGGGTTTTCATTGAAGTTAAGGATCCCATGCCTTGTGACCAATCCCATACACCATGTCACACTGCCTGGGAATCTGGGCCATGTTATAACTGCACATGCCTAGGAACCCATGTTGGAGGACACACCATGTACCCTGGGAGTACATAGGAATGGCCAGGAGCACACATGAAGGCCTCAGATTCCTGAGAAAGGTCATGTACCCCTATACATGTCATTTAGTATTACATGGATTTTCAATCCATTATAAATGGAGAAAAAATCCATGTGATGAGGTGAGGTCACATGCCATGTGGACCCTCATACATGCCATGTATTCCCTCCAGGAATTATTACTCTCATATATTCTTCTTTGGTACTCTAATTTTGGTCTGTAAGTATCCTATCCTGAGTTATTTTACACATAGAACATTATTGTGTCCTTTATTGTGTAATACGAGATATGACATGAGGTTTTCCAAGTGTTATGCTTCTCTAAGTGATGATTAATGATGGAAGTAATCAAGAATGATCATTAGAGAGATATCATGGTTGAAACTCCACAATCACACCAGGTCATGGCCCCCCATACTCTTTATACAGGTGGAGTTGGTACTGCCCTACACCGGGCATGGGTCCTCACTATATGAAGTGATACTCCCCATTCATTAATCTTTGCCGGCGAGTGAGTACTGTATTAGAGTTTTGGCTCCCCCATTTGTGGATCATAGTAGCATGGAGTGGGCCTCTCCACATAGATTTTTTGAGGTTTCATTCGATTCTATGCATAAGAGATTGAATTTTAGAGCTACAGGTAGACTCATCATTCTTCGTTGTACTGTGGAGATGTATATCAACCCTACTTTTTAGTACATGATTATCGCATTATTTTAATAATAAAAAACCTAAAAGTTCTATAAAACCTGGATCCAAAGGTTTATTGTCTTGGTAAAATTAGGAACATACAAAAAATTTACCTAATAAAACTTAAACATTATTTAATTCCTTATTTTATAGGTTATTATTGTCCCTTGAATTCTCCTTAGTACCAGTAGTCACCAGAGGATATACATCAAAGAAAGGGGTGAGCTAAAATCCTAGAAAAAGGATAGATAAGAACATAAAAAAATATTACATGGGTGATAATAATAATCATCATCCAAACATAATTATAAGTCTATCACCATAATCAATAGAGGAAGCATTAGACAAAGTCACATAATGAGACAATTCATAAAAATGAAACAACATGTCTTAGTGGTCAACTACCACACATAGTTGTGAACAAATCTAGCATAATATTTGAATATATTTAAATTTTACTCATGAGATAAATCACATTAAAAAATTCATTGGAGTTATATATACTTCTAGGTGCACCAGTCACTTCATAACATTTTCATGCGCTATATAATTTCAGGCACGCTTGTCACATCATAACATTTAATTATCATGCATTCCACATAGAACATATATTTAATATTGAACATAAAATAACCCAAGGAAAGTAATAGCTTTCACTTCATAAATCATAAATTCATGAATAAACTTTGGGAAATATAATGGGAATAATATTCTTTTAATAAGAATAATCAGTCTTGAGTGAAGAAGAAACAATATCAAGAGAAGTAAAAGATGAGTTTTTAGAAAGAATATTTCTTTTGAAAAAATATTTTCATTTCTCATAGAACCAGTTTGGTAACATTTATATACCATAATAGTTAATATAATTATGAATAAAATATATTTGAGAAAAATTAAAAGAATATCCATACTGAAAATGGGGTGAAAGAGGGAAAACCCAAATAAAGAGCTGGGTTCAAGAATCCCCTTACCTTATGTCTGAATGCTTTCTTCAATTTAATATCATGTATAATCACATTATATTCATTAATTAAAATATAAAGAAACTTTTATACATAAATTTGATTCATAATTATTTTATAAAGTTCATTTGTGGGATTTTATATGATTTATATAGTTTAATTTCATCTTTCAGGAGTGTTCGTTTTCTTAGTTTTCAGAATGTGTTCACTTGTATACATGAATGGAAGTTCATGTAAAATGCGAATAAATTTCCAGAATTGTTATTATATGTTATTAATGATCTTATAAAAGTTTAAATGATCTTTTAAAGTATTTTTTATGGCATGAGGATGAATCATTAGATAAAATATAATGATTATTGTTTTAGGTTATTTTTTGTTGTTTTTCTATCACAACGAACTAATTTTGTTTTATCATTTAGTATTATGTATATATATTAGTTCCAAAAAATAAATAGGGTTATAAAATAAAGTTTAAAATATTTTTCAACCATCATAATTTTTTTTATTATAATCCTTGAAGAAATTAAAGGAAAATGAATGTGCCTAGCCCACGATGTTAGTAAATTGACACATCACTAGTGACAATTTCATTTTTAGAATAAAAGAGAGAGTGTGACGAGTTTATTGATGGAAATTACATTAACATGATAGAATTAAATTATAGTAATGTAATGGATTTAACATTACATTTGGATGAGTGTAGGTGAGGATAGAATAGGAAAATAAAATAACTTGAAAAGAAATTAAACGAAAATAAAGAGGAATTTACCTCTCGAATTTATCCTCCTTGAGAACCTCCTTAGAGAAAAGGATTTGGTATATTGATGATATTAAGAGCTCATGGATATGGGCTAGGGTCTAGGAAAGATTATTGGGCATAATTTTGATAATTATAAAATCTTGGAAGGTGTGAGGAGAATAGGTGGTGAGGTGTGGTATTTATTGTGGAGGAGAGGGGTGTTTTCTCATTATTTTAATCAATAGTTTATTATTTTAAATCAGGACTATGAATAGTTTGAGAAATATCACTAAATATATTAAAATAATTAATTATGGTTCTATATTAATGTTTTTATATCATCCTTACATCATTTATGACTGCACAATTCATGTATTTAGCTTTTATCATAAATTAACATATTTTACTATTCACTAAAAATTCAAGTATTTTAGAAAAACCCCAAAAATCAACCCTAATAGTTTTTTAACACGTTTAATTAAAAAATTAACTCCATTTTATGAAAATAATGTTCAAAACATGATAAATTTAGTTTCTAATTAAAATCACTATTTACTCGAAGAATACAAATTTTAGAATTAAAACTGATTTCCTAACATTTTGAAAAATTAACTAAGTTCTCATAAAATAACATTATAATCATAAGACAAAAAAAGCTAATTTATGAATAAATTTTATGAAAATATATTTTATTTTAAATATTTAACTTAATTATAAAATTATAATTAAATATTTATGCTTTACAACTAACACTTAATTAATAATCTTCAAAAAAATTATTTAATTAGAATATGATATAATTATACCATACTTTAATTTATAAGACGACTAAATTTTATTTATACTTTCATTGGTGAGGTTACTATTCATTTGGATGGTTTACTATTCATAATGCTCATATTACTATTCTTAAATTCAAGTTACTATTTCATCGGTATAGGTTTCTTAACTTCTAGAAGTACATATTATTTAATTAATTATTAATTTATAAAGTTTTTATTATAGTCTCTAAGTGAATTATACTATATGAAATTACTATAAGAAGGGGGAAATTTCATTTATAAAATTTTGGGTAATTAAATTCTTCCCGTTTTGAAATTTTTACCTCAAAATTTCATTTTACAGAAACAAGTGAGGGTGATTCTCCTTTGTCACCTCCCCCAGTTCCTAAGTTGCTTATTAATACTTATGGTTTGTCCACAACACTTTTACATGGTGGGCTATCTTGTTGTGTATAAACTTTTATCTCCGGTCAAGAATCTTTACTGGCTGTTCCGCGTATGTGAGACCATCCTCCAGCTGTACCACCTTTGAGTTCAATACATGTGAGGGATCTGGTATGTACTTTCTCAGGAGTGATACGTGGAAAAAATCATGAACTCAATCCATATTCGGTGTAAGTTAAATACAATAGTCTATGACTCAGATGTGATCAAGGATCTCAAAGAGGCCAATGTACCCTGAGTTTAGCTTCCCTTTCTTTCCAAACTGCATGACTGTATTCAATGGAGATATTTGAAGGAAGGCTTTATCTCCAACATCAAACTCCAAGTCCCTTTGACAGTTGTTAGCATAGATCCTTTGATAACTTTGATAATATTTGATATGTTTCTATATGGATTAAACCTTATCTTTCATCTCTTTTACAACATCAGGTCCAAGTATCTTTTTTTGCCAATGTCATCTCAACAGGTTGGAGTTCTACATTGCTTTCCATACAAATCTTTATATGGAGCCATCTAAATACTCGAGTGGAAGCAATTATTGTATTAAAACTCAACCAATGGGATATTCTGATACCATCCAATTTTGAATTATAATTAGTATTCTCTTAACATATCTTCGAGAATCCAAATAGTCCTTTCAAATTGGAAATCAGTTTGGGGTGATAGGCTGTGATGAAATTAAATTCAGTACTCAAATCATATTAAAGACTCTTCCAGAATTTAGATGTGAACCTGAGATCATGATTAGAGACAATCAAGAGTGAAACCCATGTAGTCTCACAAATTCCTTCACATATATCATAGAAATTTGTTCAAGTAAGAGATCATCCCGAATAACAATAAATTGGGCAGTCTTGGTGAGTTGGTCTACCACGACCCATATCTCATTGTTTCCTTTGGATGTCTTCGGGAGATGAGTGACAAAGTACATAGTGAAATTATCCCATTTCCACATGGGTATAAGAAACATTTGCATCATACCTTTGGATTTCTGTCACTCTTGTTTAACTTAATGAAATATCAAGGACCTTGAGATATATTCATCAATATACTTTGTTCATTTTATCCCACTAGAAGTGTTTTCAAAGATCACGATACATCTTGGTACTCCCATAATGGATATATAAAGTTGAGATACATGAATTATCCAATAATCCTTCCTTATCCCAGGTGATTGAGTCACACATACACTCATTCTAAAGTTAATCACACCATCATCATTGATATGTAACTCTTGAAACTTCCCTTTCTTAATGCATTCACATTTTTTTGTAACATCAGATCATCTCTTTGTGTCTCCTTAATCTTCTCTTAGATGGATTGTTGGGAAATAATTTGGGAAAGATAGGAGGTATCCCCTACCATTGTGATTTCAAAATCCATCATTTTCATTTCAAGTAAGATATGTTATTTCTCAATCCACAACATGAATAGAGTAGCAAGTTATTTTATGCTTAGAGCATTTACTACCTTATTTTCCTTTCCAGGATGATAGTGAATGGAGAAATTGTAGTCCTTGATTAGATCTAATCATATAATTAGATACATGTTGAGATCCATTTGTGTGAATATATACTTTAGGCTATTATGATTAGTATATATGTCACACTTCACACTATATAGGTTGTGCTACTAGATTTTCAAGGAAAAAATCACAACTGCTAGCTCCAGATCATGCGTCAGGTAGTTCTGCTCATAGATATTTAACTACCATGATGCAAAAAATATCAATTTATCTTTTTTATTGAGTACACAACCCAAGAATTTTTTAAGCATCATTTTATATCATAAAAATTTCTACACTTTTTAGTATTGTGAGTAAAGGTGAAGTAATAAGCCTCTTCTTTAGATACTTAAATATTTCCTCACATTCTTACATCTAGAAATACTTTACCCCTTTCCTTGTTAACTTAGTTATAGGGACTGGAAATCATGGGGTATTTCTCAAAAAAACATTTATAGTAGCCTTGTAAGAAAAGAAAACTACGGATTTCCATGACACTATAGGGTCTAGGCCATTCCTCAGTTTCCTTTGTTTTTGGGGGGTCTACATAAATTCCCTCACTTGGGATCACGTGTCCCAAGAATGAGAATTTATGAATCTAAATTTCACACTTTCTAAACTTGGTGTACAACTTATCCTTTCATAACATCACAAGCACAATCCTTAGATATTATGCATGTTCCTCCTTTCTCTTGGAATATAGGATAATATCATAGATAAACACTACCATAAAATTTTCAAGGTAATGTATAAAGAATATATTCATAAAATCCATGAATATTGTAGAGGAATTAGTAAGTTCAAAGGGAATCACTATAAAATCATATTTCCCATACCTTGTATGAAAGACAGTCTTTTGAATATCTTCCTTCTTCACCTTTAGTTGATGATATCTAGAATGAAGATCCACCTTTGAGAAGTACTGATCTCCTTGTAAATAATCTAAAAAGTCATCAATCCTTGGAAGAGGATACTTATTCTTTATGGTCATCTTATTGAGTTTCTGATAATCGACACACAACTGCATTGATCCATCATTCTTCTTGACAAAGAGCATTGTTGCACCCCAAGGTGATGAAATAGGTCATATGAACCCGTTTTCCAAATTCCCTTAAAACCGCTTCTTTAACTCATCTAGTTTCATCGAGGCTATCCTGTAGGGTCATTTTGATATAGGAGTAGCTCTGGGTATGAGTTCTGTTGAGAAATATACCTCATAATCTAGCAAAGTATGGGTAACACTTTGGGAAATACATCATTATATTCCCTCACAATGCGAATTTACCATATGTTGATACCTTACTTTAACTAAACCATTTGAGCGAGGTATGCCTCTTCAAAGGGAATCAACACCCACAATTTTGACATATTTTATAAAGGATATTCATGATATTAATTTCATTTGTAGAGAATCATGGGATGGTTAAGAATATAAAAATATTTATCCTTTTCCCAATAGTTGATATGTGATCTATATAACGAGATCCAATCCATTCCAATTATATCATCGAATTCCACTAAGGGAAGTATAACAAGATTTTATAGAATAATCTTTACACATATTCCAATAGTATAAGAGTCTAATACCTGGGTTGCAATGATTTCACCACTATGTATTTTTATGGATATTTATTACTTCATGGTTTTGGGGCTTTTATTCAATAGTTCTATAAAACTTTCAAGATATAAAGGAATTCATAGAACCAGAATCAAATAATAATTTTTCCATTCTTGAGTGAATATAAAGTTTACCTTGTATGAATTTATTTTCTTCCTCCACTTATTTAGTAGTGATGGCATAACCCTTCCCTTTATCCTTTGGAATTGGTGGTTTATAATGCTGATTACCCTTGAGGTCTCAAGATTTAGTGCACTGGATTGCATAGTTCCCTTTCTCCCTACAATTGAAGTATTAAACCATGGGTGGTGCTCTCCTTTCCACTCCCACACTTTCCTTATTCCTCATGTGTTTTCGATATTCATGAGTTCAGTGGACTTATCTCCCACACTTGAAGCATTTCCCCACCCCTTTGATTTAGTTCCCATGATACTTCTTCCCACATTTTTGACATGTGGGCCATTGAGTTTTCTTTCCACCTTTATCATTAGATCCTCCACTTGAAACTCCAACTTTCTTTCCTTATCACCATATCCAGGGGAGAATTATCCAAAATATATATTCACATTGAGATCACATCAAACAAATTCTTTATAACTCCCAAAGTATCAAATTAAAAGATCCTTTTGAAGGTGTGGTTTTAGTCCACTAAAGAATCTATCAATTTTTCTATCATTATTGATAAAAGAACCCAAAGAATACCTTATGATACTTGTCAAATTTTCTTATTAGGCCATGAAAAACTATCATTCCATTTGATTTAGCTATATAAATCATCTCTCTATCTTTTTATGAAGAGTTTAATGAAAATATTTGTTAAGAAACATTATCTTAAAGTATCCCACTCCATATATTCATTTTCATCCTTTGTCTTTGTGTTCTTAATCAATTAACACCATCAATCAACCACTTTATCTAGACGATAAAAGACCAAAGTCACATTCTCCATCTCAAAATAGTGAATAACAGAAAAGATATTCTCCATCAAGTTGAACAACTATTCTGAAACTAGTGGATCAGAAGATCCACTATATATCAGTGGTCGTTGCTACATAAAAAAAATTGATATCCAGTTTCTCTCTTTTAGGTGAAGGTAGACGTTCCACGTTATTTAGTTTATTATTCAGAACCTAAGATAGATGGGTAATAATTTCCCTGAAATTTTGAATTACACCTCCCAAGGAATTGGGGATGTTTTTCGGGAAATTTATACACTATACCTCACATGGGTTGTTGGATTGGTTTCTCCTGGTTCCCACAATTTTCTAAAATAGAAAAGGTAATAACAAAACATAAGTCAAAACTTCATGAATAATTAATTCCTTTGTGAAATTAAGTTTAAGGGAATATCATATTGGATCCCTATATTTATCATTTTCTAAAACAAATATTCTTGGGTTCTTATATATACTTCATCTCATACTAAGGGTTTTCACTAAGGTTCTCTAATCATAATTCCAAAATTAACTAAAATGTGCTATGATACTAACTATAATGACCTTGATTTTTCTTATATTATTATTAAATCATTTTGAAGATAAACCACATAATACTTCTCCAAAACAAGGATAAAAATGTTTAGTGTCTTGGGAAAATTAGGAACATACATAAATAAAACTTAAACATTATTTACTTATTTATTCTCTAACTTCTTATTGTACCTTTAATTATATTTAGGAAAAGTAGTCACCTGATGATATATATCAAAGAAAGGGGTGAGCTTAAATCCCAGTAAGAGGATAAATAAGAAAATGAAACAATATAACATGTGTGAGCATAATCATCATAATAATAACATAAGAATATGATCATATTCATAATCAAGAGAGGAGGCATTAGATAAAGGAATGGAATGTGGAAATGCATATAAATGAAACATCATGTCTTTGTGGTCAACTAACACACATAGTTGTGAACAAAGATAACATCATGTTCTTTCATATTTAAATTTTACTCATGAGATAAATCACATAAACCAATGCATTAAATAAATATATAATTCTAGGTGCACCCGTCACATCATAAAATTTTCATCTGCTATATAATTTTGGGGGTGGAGTTTTGGGTTTTGTCTTTGCTCCCTTCTATAGTTCTATTTTCTATGGTTCCATTTTATGACTGGAAATGGTGGTTTTTGGTGCCATTTGGGCTGATGTTTCTCGAATGAAGTTGTGGACGGATCCTGAATTTTATGTTGGTGGATTTGAGATCTGAATTTAAAGATTCAATGTTTCTCCATAGATCCAACGGTGGTCTTTGGTGTGGATGACTAGGGTTTCACTGTGGTATTTGTGTTTTTGTGTCATGGCCATTTGGAATTGATTTGCTGGTTTTTTTTGTTTTGAACCGTGTATTTCTAGACTTTTGTCTCTTAAACCTATGGTTGTTTGCCTCTGGCCTTCGAGCATGTAATGGGTTACCCTCTCCCAGTTAAAAATGGATCTTTTCTTTTCTTTTTAATAAATAGGGCTTCACCCTATGATTTCTGAGTATATAATTCTGGGCGCTCCCATCACATCATAACATTTACATTATCATGCGTGCAACATAGAAGGTATATAAATCTTGAAAATAAAATAAACCATGGAAATAAGTGAGTTTAATTTCATAAATCATACATTCATGAATTTTTTTTGAATTATAAAGGGAATAACATTCTTGGTATAGGAATCATCATTCTTTAGTGAATAATAAACAATCTCAAGAGAAGTAAAAGATGTGTTTTTAGAAAGAAGAGTTCATTGGGAAATTCTTTTCATTTTTCATAAAACCAGATTGATAACATTTATATCATAGAAAAGATAATTTAATGATCAATAAATGATATTTAAGTATCATTAATTGAATATACATGCTAAAAATGGGGTGAAAGAGGGAAAACCCAAAGAAAGAAAGCGAGGTTTGAGAATCCCCATACCTTATGTCTGAATGATTTCTTCACTTTAATATCTAATATAATCACATTATATTCATTAATTAAAAAAATAACCTTTTTTACATTAATTTTCTTCATTATTGTTTTATTAAGTTCATTTATGGGATTTTTTATCAGTTATATGGTTTAATTTTCATTGTTCGGAAGTGTTCATTTTCTTAGTTTTCATGATCAATTCACTTATATACATGAATGAAAGTTCCTGTAAAATGATAATAAATATCTAGAATTGTTATTATAAGTTATTATTAATCTTCCATAAGTTTAAATTATCTTATAAGGATTTTCTTATATGGTATGAGGAAAAATCATTATATAAAAGTTAATGATGTTCGATTTAGGTTAATTTTGGCAGTTTTTCCGTCACAACGAACTCGTTTTGTTTTATCCTTTAGTATTATATATATATGTTAGTTATATAACATAAATAAGGTTACAAAATAAAATTTTCAATATTTTTAAACCATTATAATGGTTTTATTATCATCCTTGAAGGTGTTAATGTAAAATAAAAGTGCATCGCCCACGATATCGGTAAATTGCCACATCACAAGCGATGATTTCATTTTTAGAATAAAAGAGAGAGATGAAGGAGTTTAATGATGGATATTAAATTAAAATTATATAATTAAAGTATATGTAAGTTAATAGAGTTATAATTACGTTTGGATGAGTGGTGGTGAGTATATAATAAGAAAATAAAAGATCTTGAAAATAAATTAAAAGAAAAGAAAGTAGGATTTACCTCTTTAATTTCTCCTCTTTGAGAACCTCCTTAGTGAAAAGGTTTTGGTATTTTTATGAGACCAAGATATCATGGACGTCGGGGAGTGGGTAGGAAATATTATTAGGTATAATTTTGAAAATTTTCAAATATTTAAATGTGTGAGGAGAAGAGGTGGTGAGGGTTTGTATTTATAGTGAAAGAGAGTGGTGTTTTCTCATTATTTCAATCATTAGTTTATTATTTTGGTTCAAGACCATGATTAGTTTGAGAATTATCACTAAATATATTAAAATAATTAATTATTTTTTTGAGATTAGGTGATTAAATCAGCCTTACATCATCTATGACTCCATAATTCATGTATTTAGCTTTTATCGTAAATTATCGTATTTTACTATTAACCAAAATTCATGTATTTTAGAAAAATTCCAAAAATTAACCATGACCATTTTTTAATGTGTAGAATTAAAAAATTAACTCTATTTTATGAAAATAATTTTTCTAATATGAGAAATGTATTTTTTGATTAAAATCACAATTTACTCAAAAAATACAGATTTTAGACTTAAAACCGATTTTATAACATTTTGAAAAATTAATTAAGGTCTCATAAAATTATATTATAATCACAAGAAAAAATATCAATTTATGAATAAATTTTATGTAAATATATTTTCTTTTAAATAATTAAATTTATTATAAAATTGTAATTAAATATTTATGACTTACAAAAAATACCAGCACTTAATTAATAATATTTAAAAAATTTATTTACTTAGACTATGATATAATTATATCAAACTTTAATTTATAATATTACTAAATTGGTGTGGTTACTATTCATTTGGCTAGTTTACTATTCATAAGGTTCATATTACTATTGCTAAGATTAAGTTACTATTTCATCGGTATAAGTTCTTTAACTTCTAGAAATACTTCTTATTTTATTAATTCTTAATTTTTAGTGTTTTTATTATGGTATCTAAGTGATTTATACTCTATTAAATTAATATAAAAAGGAAAAAAATCGATTGAAAAAAGTTTGGGTCATTAGAAGAAGAATATCCTCTTTCTATCTCATCTGGTTTTATTTATGAGTATATATACATATATGATGGTTTTTTTCTTCCCCTTTATTTTGGTTTGGGATGAATACCTTGTATCTTTATTTTACCCTATATTTGGTTTTTGGGGAATCCTATAGGGTATTTATATACTCACCCCAACATAGGAATTTATCGCATGTGTCTTGTATTATGAAGACAAAAAACATATTAACAGTGGTTATAAAAGAGTGTAGGGGTACTTGGGTGCATAGAATACATACAATGGTCAAACTTAGAGAAAAAGAGTCAGGTTATCTTCAGTATTTCATTTTCAAATTATTGTTTGGTTGGGAAATCTTTCTAGTTGGGAATGAATTTTTTCCCTTTACAATTTGGTTTGTGTTATCATTCTCTGATGTATTACCAAGAGTTTATACATGCATGGTTGGTACTCTAGATGTTATTGTATTTTATTTATTACTATTCACTTTATCATAGATTTGATGGTGTGTGTGAATTCATATACATTAATCAAGGGACCCCATATTAGTTATTTCCACTTGGATTTTTTCTCCATCCTATGGCCTAATGGAGGTGGGATTGGGGTTATAACAACTTATCTCCTCACAGACTAGGTGGGCTTGATGAGTTAGGTCAGTACATAGTGGTATCTGAGGTGGTTCATCCTTAGGTCGGTGTTTGGAGTTATACACATGGTGAGGATTATTTTAGGAACTCAGGGAAATGGTGTTATAGTGTCTCGAGTATGTATTTTAGGCTAGAAAACCCAATGTTGGTGTAGAGACCAATGTATCCATTCACTTGGACTTTGACTATCAACTTTTCAAATCAGCACACAGAGACATTAATTAGAGGGAACTTTGGTACATGAATCATGTAGGATTAAGTTAGTTGACTATCCTTCTTGATCCATCTTCCCATATATATGCTCATATAACCATGGTGTGTCTTATTCACTTTTAGGATGCCTCTATGAAGATAGAAAGATAGTTACCAATATAGGATTGTGATGAAGATCCATTGAGTGATGATCCCTTAGTTTAGGGTTAATCTCATGAGGTGTTTCCTTCAGAATGGCATGGAGTAGTGCCACCACCTATAAAGTAGCATATTGTACTAGAAGATCTGGAAAGCAATGCATGTAGGATTAACACAATATGTGATTTACAGTGATAGAGAAAACTAAGATTCCATGATGAGCTATCCCTACAGGTGGTAGAATATTGAATCAAGTCAGTGGTATGAGTTTTCAAGCCTTCCCATACCCCAACCGATCATATGGTTGTTCTCATGGTTATCCTTATTAATAGAGTATTATGGAACTGGTGGAGTATGATGGTGTAGACATGTTATGAGTTGATTCTCTCATGGTCAGAATTTTAGTAATTGTTTGCAACAACATTTTCCCTGTGTTTTTGTGCTCTATGAGGATTCAAGAGATTCTTGAGTTGCATCAGGGTTATATGAATATCATTTATTACTCTATAAGGCTTAATGAACTCATGTTTTATGCCCAAGATATGGTTTTATATTGTCTCTTCCAGACCTGGATGTCTAAACATGGTCAATATAGTGACATTCTTACTAGCATAGTCTGCAAGTGCCTTTTGACCTATACTGAAGTGCTAGACTAGGCTCTAGTGATCAAGATATTCCTAGAAAAGGGATGGTGAGTGGTTGGAGTTTATGGTAAAAAGCATATGGTTGAGTCATCTATAGTATCTAGAAGATTTCAGATTCCATGGTCTTAGAGGAGGATTCATTCTCATTCTCAAACATAGGCACATCAATCAGTGGGACATGGATCATGAATAAGATCCATCCAGACTATGGAGGGATGATAATATGATTTTGATGAGAAGTTTTACATGGTACTATATTGAGAAACCCGTCATGCCAAGAAGGACATGAAGATAGTGGATGATCGAACACAACAAAGGCATATCAGTGATTAAGGATCTTCTAAACATGTTTAGAGAATCTCCTAGGGAGGAAGTAAAGATAGAAGAGAAGGTGGAGCTTCAGAGGGAGGACATATTGGTGGAGGGAAACACTATGAGCGTCTTCCACCAATACCACAAGGTGGATCAAGCCAAGTTCATAGAGCTAGAGGTCATGGTTGTGGGAAAATATTTGTTATGAATGACTATGACCAGGTAGCACATGAATTAATTTGAGGTACAATTTATGTATTTTTATACTCTTTCCCCAATACGAGTAGACACAAGAACAATGCATTCCTTTACCACCTTATCCATCATGGAATAGATGGAGTTACTTGTAGATACATTATCCCAATATCTATGGTAAGATATTCCTAATGATAGTGGTTCTTCTATATATCACATCTACTAATAGTGTGAGTTTTCATTCAATAAAGGGAGTTTCTCTTGGGGCCTCTTTGTTTTTGAAATGAAACCTTATAATGTCATATTGGGTATGGATTTGTTGTTAATGGTTCAAGACCATATTTATTTTCATCTGAGATGAGTTATATTCCTTTGGACATATGGGACAATATTCTTCTTTTTGGGTGAGCGATATCTCATGGTAGACCACTTGAGTCTTGTGAGTAAAAAGATGCAATCCATCACCCATCAGTTGGTGATCTTTGTACTTCATGTAGAAGTCTCTTCAGGCATCTATATTCCTTTAGTAGAGGAGGAATTTATAGATTTCTTCCTAGAAGAAGTCTCAGGTCTCTCTCTATAGTGGGAGATGGAATTTTTTCATTGAATTTCACATTGAGAATGCACTAATATCTCTTGTGGTATATTGTATGGCCCCTACCAAGCTCTAGGAGATGGGGGTGCAATTGTAGGCCCTTATAGATAAGGGTTTCATCAAACCCTATGTTTCTCATTAGGTAGCACAAGTTTTTTTTCATGAAGAAGGTGTATGGGATCTTGAGGATTTTTATTGATTATAATTTCTTATACCAGGTAAAAATAAAGAACAAGTAACCCTTTATGAGGATTTATTTCCTCCTTGACCTGTTGTGAGGTGTGAGTTTGTTCTCAAAGATCAATCTCATGTTCAGAATTCACTAGTTGAGGGTTCATAAGGATAATATTCTTAAGATGACATTGTGATTTTGCTAAAAAGACTATAAGTTCCTAGTGATTCCTTTTGGCATGATGAATTTCCCCACTATGTTTATAGATATTATAAATTGGATCTTCCAACCATACATGGATAGATTTGTGGTTATCTTTCTTGATGACTTACTAATTTAATTTTCATTAGAGGAGGAGAAAGTAGAGTATCCAAGGAAGGTACTAGACTTACATAGGGAGCACCGACTTATGTAGGGAGAACCAAACTTATGGTAAGATCTTGAAGTTCTAGTTTTGGATCAGTGAGGTTCCCTTTTTAGTGAATTTCATCTCTAATCAGGGTCTATCTATGGGCCCAATAAATATTAGTGCAACGCTTGTTTGGGAATTGCCTTAGAGTGTGCAAGAGGTTTGAAGTTTCCTTGGAATAGAGGTGTGATACAAGAGTTTCATGGAATAATTATATATAATTACAACCCCTTTGACTTACGTGATGTGGATAGGGTAGCCTTTTACCTAGATAGAGCAGTGTTAGGAAGCCTTTGAGGAGTTGAGGCCAAGGTTGACCTATACTTTTGTGTTGAGACTACCCGAGGAGGGAGTTATGCACATAATGTTCTATGATACATTTAAAGATGAGTTTGATTAAATATTGATGAAAAAGTAGGTATTTATCCCTTATGGGTCAAGGAAATTTATACCCCTTTAACAAAACTATGTGACTCATAATATAGAATTGACATCGATTGTCTTCACCTTGAAGATGTAGAGACACTATCTTCTGGGTGAGTGATTTAGTGTTTACTTAGACCATTAGCGTCTCAGGTAAATATTCACTCATAGATATCATAACCCGAGATATAGGAATTGGTTGGAGTACCTATAGGACTATTAATTTGATATTGTCTATACTCTATGGAAGGGTAACATGGTATAAAATTTCCTTAGCAAGAAGTCATGTAAATTCTTGGTGGAGGAGGCATATCAGTAGTTGGCTTCATTATAGCTGGCCCTAGTGGAAGAGAGGGGTGTAGTTTTTTTAGTCAATGGAAGTGACTCCTATGATTCTTCATCATGTGAGAGAGGACCAATTGGGATAAATTTATTGTGAGGTTCTATGTGACCAGATATTATATGGGGATGCTCCATATAGAGTTTCTAAATGAGGGAGCATGTCATGACTTTCAATAGATTGATGGTTGGTCTAGTCACATTACATGTATAGGTAATGAGGGAGTTTCACACTCCCCCTGGATGGAAATCCCAGAGTGGAAAATATTTACAATTACCTTCAATGGAATTTTTTTATAGGCTATCATGAAGTGGAGAATTGATGAGTTTATTACTCGATGCATCACATGTCAGTTTGTGAAGGCTAAGCATCAGGTACTAGAAATTCTGACACAGTCTCCTGAGATCCTAGAGAGTATGTGGGATGTAATATCCATGGATTTTGGGATGGGGATTCCATGGACAATGAGAGTCCATGATTCTATATAGGTGATTATTAACCGACTTACCAAGTCAACACACTTCCTTTACATCATGGAGTAGAGCTCAGTAGATAGCTTGGGGTAGTTGTATGTGTGAGAGATCATATGACATAATAGGGGCACCCTATATTATTGTTTATGAACATGATTCATGGTTCACATCATAATTTTGGATAGGGTTGTAGGAGTATTTCAATACCTAGTTGCGAATGAGTACAATGTTTCACCCCTAAACTTATGGGAAGATCGAGCACCCTATCCCAGTGTTGGAGGATATGCTGAGAGATTACATGTTGGACTTTTGATGGGGATGGTAAGATCACTATACATTATTATACTTTTCTTTTAATAATATCAATCACTCATCTATCAACATGAAAACTTTCAAGGCCCCATATGGGAGACCTTGCAACGGAACAAGATTGGCACGATATCTCTTGTTGGGCCATAGATGGTTCAAGTGATGAAAAAGAAGGTTAAGGTGATCTATGATCATATGAGGATATCCTAGAGCTAACAAAAATCTTACACATACTGATGTTTTAGTCCTTTGTAGTTCAAACAGGGGCACTAGGTTTTCTTGAGAGTCTCCTATGATGAGGATTATGGAGGTTTGTATAAGGAGGTATGTTATCCTTGAGGTTTATTAGTTCATTCAACATCCTATAGAGGGTTGGTGAGGTTTTTTATTGCATATAACTTCCCCAATAATTTTATTGGGTGCATGAAATATTACATGTTTCGTATATGAGGGGATATGTGCATGATCCTATTCAAGTTATTGAATCGGGTGAGATAGACATCAAGTATGGAGCCACATTTAAAGATTACCCAATGCTGATTGAGGATCAGTAAGAGTGGATCCTATAAGGATGGAATATTCCCTTGGTTCCTATATTGTGTTAGCATGGGATCATGAAAGAGATATCCCAGTACTGTGAGATACAAATGTGGACTCAGTACCACCACCCTTTTGTGTAGCTTGAGATTTTCGAGGAGAAAATCCTTGAATGAGGGAAGAATATAACAAATTTGGTTTTTTGGGATTGTATGTTGAATATTTATATGCATATATTTTAATTTATCCTCAGATTCGGCATGGTGTTTGGGTGTCTCAAGACCCCAAAATAAATAAATTAAAAATATGAATATTTTTAATGCACACTCATACATCATTTTAGTGTTTTTGGTTTTCTTGTTGTTTGTTACCTTGGATGGGAAATCCAAGGTCATGGTTAATTCTAGAATGAAGGGTTTACCCTAGGTGCGACTTAATGTTTGATGGCATCAGGTTTTCAGTTTAGGTAGCCATTAGATTTACATTTAATAAAAATAAAAAATTAAATTTATTCATATGATTTTAAATTCCATAACCAAATTCAATATATAAATATTTCATTACGACATTTTTCTAGGGTTATTCACATACCCTAATAGAATTGGGAGGATCCTTGGATGTTATTCATTGGCAGAACGCATGAGAGGATGATGGAAGATCAGATCGAGGTGGATCATGAATAAGCGAACGCAAAAGATCTTTTTCATCATTGCGGAACATGTTTTTTCACCAATGATATATCCTTAATCAAGGTAGTTATAGTTATTAGTGTATTCTTCCCTCTTGATTTAATTGTTAAAGCATGTATTTATCATCCTTATTTTTGATTGGTGATATCACATTCTTCGCTTGAGAGAGATATATGAATAAAATTATTTAATAAAATTTAATCTTGATATTCCATGATCTCACTATATAAATCCTAAAATTTGTGATCATTGGTTGAGAAATCTTGGCCAATGATGAATTCACCTTTGTTATTGTGCATTTCTCCCCAATATTCTTCATTTTCATCTCCATTGGCCCGCGTGGCCATGTTTCAACTTTCCATGAAATATTCAAGATTTATACAACCCATAGACACATGATTGAAATGGGAGTGATGAAAGTATTAGCAATTTGGGGATGTATCATGGTGATTTCATGATTTCAAGTGATAGATTCAAGTTTAATAACCCTTAATGGTGACAGTTTGTGTGACTAGATCCTAACGAGTGATTAGATTCTAATTTCTAGCGATCAGAGGCAAGGAATTAATGGCTAAAGGTGTTTTTCTTCAATATCGTGTGGTAAAATAGTGATATTTTCATTGATGTATTTGGATTGTGAAACCATGTGAAGGATCTATACTTTCTGTGAAAAAATGGGACTACACGCCGTGTTGTGTGGAAGTACACACAACATGTTCTTCATATTTTGTGGTGGATAAGGTTTTCAACCAAGTTTAGGATCACACACTGTGTGGCTAGATCCACATGTTATGTGACCTTACCCATGTAGGTGGGACATGTTATAGATGCGCACACCTAGGATCCAATTTAAGAGGATACACCATGTACTCTAAGAGTACATGATCATGACCAGGAGCACATGGGTATGCATCGAGTGGCTAATACACATTGTGTACCAACTGTACTCGGTGTGTATTATGACATGGATTCAAAATAAATGTCCATAAGAGAATAAGTATAGGAAATGAGGTGAGTTCATATGCAATGTCGACCCCCATAAACACAGTGTAATCCACCCAAGACTTCTTCCTCTCATATCTCCTTCTTCAGAACCCAGATTTTAGCCCATGAGTAGCCTATCCTGAGTTTTTTCCACATAGAAAATGATTGTGTTTTTCATTGTGGAATAAAAGAAATGACATGAGGTGTTTTAAGTGAGACTCTTATTTAGGTGATTCTTTACTATGGAAGTGATCGATCAACGTCATTAGAGAGATATCAGGGTTGGTACTCCCTTGTCTCACCAGGATGCAGGCCCACCATACTATTTATATAGGTAGAGTAGGTACTCCCATAAAATGGGAATAAGTCATATATCTATGGAGTGGTACCCCCATATTCAGGATCTGATGGTGTGCAGGTCCTCCATGAGACTTGTGCCTCCCTCAGCTGTGGAGCATAGTAGCGAGGTGCGGGCCCCTCCATACAGATTCTAGTGAGGTTTCATTTGATACTGGGAATCCAAGATAGAATTTTCAAGATGCAAGTAGACTCATCATTTTTAGTTGGGCTGTGGAGATGCAGATTCCCTTTCTCTATCATCTGGTTTTCTTCAGGAGTATATATATATATATATATGATTATTTTCATTTCCCATTTTTTTCGGATTAATATGAATAATGTTGTATGTTTTTATTTCTCCCTCTTTGGTTCTCAGTTCATCCAACTAGGTATGTATATAAACACCGTCAAGTGGGATTTTCCCACACATTTCATGTATTACGAAGATGATAGAAAAATCAACAGTGATTATAGAGGATCATATGTGGTACTTGGGTGCATAAAACATGTATGGTTATCATACTTGGAGAACAGGAGTCAAGATCTCTTTTGTATTTATTTTTCTAGTTATTGTTAGGTCAAGAAATATTTTAGGTTGGTCATGTATTTTTCCCCATTAAACTTTGGTTTGATTTATCATAGTATGATATATTCCCTAGAGTTTATACACATATGGTTGATACTCAAGATGTTACTATCTTCTATTTATTACTCTACACTTTATCATAGATATGATGGTGTTCATTCATACATGTACATTAGGAAATGGACCCCCATGGTAGTGGTACTTTCATAGTCCCTGTCACTAGCCCCTAGTTTATTGGGAGTGGACTTGGGGTTGTAGAGGCTCACATCATTACTATCCAGGTGGGCCTCAGAAGTTCATGTTGTTACACTACCAAGTAATCTTTCCCTCTCAAACACTTTTTAACCAACCTAGGGGACACTTGTAAGAAAACCTTTTCACCCATATAAAACTCTAGGGGTTATCTACTCTGGTCAGCATAAGAATTATGCCTATTTTGATCCATAACCGGTCATTTTTGAATCAACTACACCAACTATGAGTTAACCTATATCATAATTTGACAAAAAACTGAAGACTCACCTAACTCATTCCAACAGAGTGGAGAATGACATGTCTACCAATACAGATCCTAAAATTAAGCCATCTAATCCAAGGAATGGACGTTTTTATTATATGTGAACTCTTTTAATGCCATGTGATCATCCCATAAACCTCTAAAATTCAGGATACATGCTCAAATAATACCCTTTATGGTCTGGATCATTTTCTCTGACTTCCCATCAGTATAAGGACAAAAGTTCATACTCAAATTCAACTAAGTACCCATCAACTTCTGTAAAATTTTTCAAAACTATGAGGTAAACTGAGAATCTCTATTAGATAATACACTTGAAGGGACTCCATGAAGTATCATGATATCTCAAACATAGAGTTTTCATAGTTCATCCATTTAATTTTATTCATGAATCAATATAAAGTTATCCACCTTGGTCCACTAATCCATAAACACCCAAAAAAATATTTTCCTCATGGGTTCTTGGGAAACCCTATCACAAAGTTCATGGTCACCCCATACATCTTCTGTACTGGCACATAATGTCACTGGAGTAACCCTACCAATATCTAATGCTTATCCTTGATTCTCTAAAAATTCATACAAGGAATAAAAAACCTATGATGTCTCTTTTTATATTGGGCCACCAAAACTAGTGTTTAACATCATGATACATCTTGGTCAACCCGGGGCTCATTTCCCATTGCATATCATGAGAGGCATACATCAACTTTTCTATCATGGATGATATTACCATCACCCTACCATGAACTAGAATTACTCCATGTCTATATAAATTCAAAACTATAATATACCCACCTACTTCCAACCTATAAAAAATCTACTCGCATTTTTTTAAAAGGCTCATGAATGGTCTTCACTCATTCTACTAATGTGGATGTGATCATGAAGGGAACACAAACCACTTCCCCCTAATCCTAAACTATTCCCACATTCCAGTCTACTAAAAAATCCATGATCTTTCATCAGAATTTGATATATTCTCTCCAATTTCCTATATTTTTTTCTTAGATCATTATAAACTACATAGCCTTTTAGAGAGAATAATTCATCTCGAAGTAATATTTCTATATGTACTCAACCCTATGCCTCTGAAAAATGTTAAATTCATGATGAGAGAATATGTATCATAGACTCTTGTGGTCAATAGACATGAGAAACCTCTTTCCAGAGAGGAAGTGTATCCCAAATTTCAGAACATGGACCACTTTTGGTAGCTCTAGGTCATGGGTAAGATTGTTTCACTCATGGGGTCACACATAAAGAGACCCTTAAGCAACTACCTTATCATCATCCATTATGAGAAAATCCCATGAAAACACCAAAAACATCATAGTACAGAGCAAAGCCAACTTCAGGATTAGGTAGGGTTAGGATCAAAGATGACATCAACCTTTTCTTCAGATCTAATAAAAAATCCCCACACTAATCTATCCATTAGAACATGACTCCCTTGTTGGTCAGTGCAGTCATGGGAATTTTCAGGCAAGAAATGTCCTAAATAAACCTTATGTAATACCGCATAAATCCAAGAAAACTATAAATATTGAATACATTCCTTAGTCATTCCCAAGACATGACTGTATCAACTTTCTTAGGATCAACTGGTATTCCCACTTGAGAATATACCTACCCAATAAAATGCACCCCATGTATCCAAAAGTTACACTTCAAGTACATATCATAAAGTCGATGTTCTTGAAGCATGTTCAATACAATATATAGGTGTCTAGAATGTGATCTTGAAATCTTGTAATATATAAGGATTTCATCTATGAAGACAATGATGATGGAATCAAGTTATTGGTGAAAGGCCTTGTTCATGAGACCATGAACACCTCTGAATCATTTTTTAATCCAAATGGCATAGATTGATTCTCATACAACTAGTACCTACTCCTAAAAAATATATTCAATATTTCTTCCTTTATGATTTAAATATAATGGTAGCTATAAAATATATTAATCATATAAAACTATTGGTATCTCCTCAACTGATCAAACAATTAATCTGGTCTTAGTTATAAGTACATGTTCTTCACTATAATCAAGTTCAAATTCCGGTAGTCCACACAAAGTTAAATATTTACATCCTCCTTCTAGGAGAAAAACATTAGAGAACCCTAGGGAGAATTTTTTGGTCTGATAAATCATTTTTATTCTAGATCATCTAGAAACACCTTAATCTATTTTAACTCTACTAATTCCATACAGTAGAATAAAATCGATATGGGTATTGCAATGGACACTATATTGATCTCAAATTCAACTCCCCTATGTAGAGGTAACCCTAAGAAGTCCTCTAGAAGGATATCTCGATACATGTCTACCAAAATAGGGTAAGAGAATAATGTCACCTCTTGATTCACTATGAGGATTAAAATTTCCATCAGTACTAAAAGGAATTATCTTTAATAAGGATATAGTCTCACTCTTCCCACCTCAACATCCCATTCACCGGTCAATAAAAACACCTCCCCCTTAGGTGATGAAAAGGAAATTTTTCTCTAATTAAAGTCAATGCATGCATATAAACTAGTCAAAAATTACATTATAAGGATCACATAAAAACCAATCATCTCTAAAATTGTGAATCTTGAAACATTCTCAAATTTGGAAACCACCATCGGAAAGTCTAGATAGATGTTGATACAATATAATTTCTTTCCCAATGGTGTATCGATAGACATCATATAATAAAATAATTTAAATTGAAAATATAACCCAACATCTACTTGATATGATATGAATGAATAAGATTCTATAGTTTCATAAAAAGTAAAATATATCAGGATCATACCTCACATTATGAAAGGTCCCTCCCCTCCATCTATTAGAACCCAATCGACTACATAATACCTACTATCCACCACTCCATTATGCCCCAAAGGTCCATGAGACACATGATTTACTGACCCTTGTGGAATCTATACCTATTTATGAGGTCCTATGACTAAATTTTTTGATATCATAATCAAAGATCTTTTATATAACCACTTTATATTCTGTATTTTCCACACCGGTGAAAAGTCTTGAAAGATTATGCACAATCATTTAATTTTTTTTCCTTTTTCCATAGTTGAAGAACCTAGAAGAGGAATCTACAAAAAAGGTAGTAGAGGAACCCCTACTCTTATTTTATTGTTGACTGCCACCCTTTTATTCAACCTCTAACTTTCTATTTTTGTTTCTAGAATAAACAACTGGGGTCACAATGGATAAAGTACTAGTTTAATCACTGAAATCCAAGTGAAGAAATTAAACTTTGTTTTCCTTAAATCCCTTCTTGATCATTATTTCCCTATAGATCACTGTAGCATAGGTCATCAAATAAAATTTCTTAACTTGTCACTTCATCTCTGGTGAATGTCCAATCTATAACTTCATTTCATTCCGAGGCTCATTCCTCTCTAGAAGAGGAGAAAAGATAATTAGCTCTATTAAGCATACTGAGTAAGCGGAAACTACTATAATCCCCCATCGGAGCTCAATAAACTAATGATAATGGTATAAATTCATAAAATATAGAATCAATTCACCAAATAAGGGATCCTTGAAGGTTTTCCAAGTCATCACTTCCCTTATACCAGCCGAAAAAATGACATCCCACTATATTCCAGTTACTCCTTGAAGCATAAAGGTGGAAAGCTTCAAATTCAAATCCTATGGGGTCTCAAGCAGGTCGAATATGTTCTCAATGACCTATATCCGATCCTCTACATTATGAGGGCATCTATTTTTCTCTAAGGATAGGGTATTCTTATTTCCTAGAGAGGATTACTCAAAAGGGGTAGAACTGAGTGACCAATAAAAAATTCTATTTAAAAATTACTTTAATAATATTTCCAAAATTTAGAAAATAGTAAAATTAGATAAAATGTTATAAATATATAATTAGATATTTAAAAAAATTTCTCACATGATCAATCACAACCCATTTAAAATAATTTTTAAAACCACTTTAACATTAGAAAAAAATCTATTTGTATAAAACACAATATATGAAATACTTATTAAGGATAAATGTCAAATTATTTATTTGATAAAGATGTTTTTAAAACAAAAACTAGTTTATTATTAAAACAATTAAAAAAAAATAAATTATAGAAATAAATAAAAGGTCTTCGGTCTCAATATGGGACTTAATCCTCTCCACTTGATATCCACTCCTTTTCAAGAACATTTATTAAACAATAAACTGATCCGTTGCCTGGATCATATTTTATAGTTAAAACTACACATATTTAATCTAGGATACACATGGATTCTTACATATTTTTTCATGGTATATAAGATATAAAGGAAGGGTGAAGAGAGTATTTTATTACTCTATAATATAGTACAAGAGTTTTTGATCAAGTAATAAACAAGTAAAACAAGAAAAAATAAAGAGTAAATAAAACTGAGAAGGGGAGGGGAAAATTGTAGGTGTTTTTATGTGGTTATATTTCCCTAATCAGTATGAAAGGATCAATAATTATATTATTCTATTTTTTATTGTTTTGAAATATATCCTTAAATAACTTTGAATATACATTCTAAGGTTTCTATTTTTTCATGAAAAATAGAGTGTAGTATGTTTCATAGAAAATCCTTTATGTTTTTTAAAATACACACTTAAGCACAACCAGTTGGTTAGTTAGTATAATTAAGTGATCAAGTAACCTTTGTTCATGAGGTTTTATTTATATTTATAGCTTTTTAGAACATCCAATTATCCATTGTAGTATAATAACAAAATAATATAAATCCTCATACTAGTAGAATATCCCCAAAAGCATGACTTTGTCTTCATTTCACATGAGTAATAATTTTAAGAATAATCATTATTAAATCTCGAAAATTATGAAATATTTTACCTGGATTAAATTCCACAAACTAGTCAATGGAATAATTAATTTTAATTTAATTCTAGACTATTACGGATGTATAATTTAAAATGGAGGTAGAATATATATATTATCAGTAACAATTTCATATGGTGATAGAATATATCTACTAGTTGTAGTGGTTTTATCTGGTGATATTATATATCTACTGGTGGTAGAAAATCTGAACTAGTATTAGGGATATTTAACTATTGGCAGCCGAACTAGCTTGGTGGTTGTGAGATTGTATAGGGAGTAGAAAATTTCAACAAAAAATAGAAAAATATGACTAGTGGTAATAGAAGATGACTAGAGGTAGTATAATCTTACTAGCAGTAGAAATATATCTAATAGTGGTAGAAAGTATTTTCTTGATGGTAGAAAGATCCTTCAAATAGTAGCACATGCCCACTATATGTAGAAGACTTTAACTAATTGTAGCAATACCGCACCTGAAATAGTATAAGTCTTCTAGCTGTAGTAGAAGTGAAATGGTTATAACTTGTTTTACTTATAAAAATTTGTGTAAAAGATATAATTTTGAAGATTCTATCATCAAACACATATATAGTCAATAAAAAAGTAAACATTATTTTTTGGGTATTTAAATAAGGAATTATTGGTATGATCCAAAAATCTCCCTCTTTTTTATTATCACAAATCATGGTTGAAAATAAACTAAAAAATATTAAGTTTCAAAGAAGTAAGGTTCTTAAAATAAATGTCTTAAATTTCAAAGTATTATAGAGCATAATAAAAAACAAAAAAATTTCCATATAATGTTCTATAAAGTTTATAAAATAAGAACACATATATATGAGAGAATAAAAGAAAGAGAAAGAAAAAATAACACACTATTAGATAATGATTATTATACACATTATCCCCCTTTTGAGATTATCAAAAAGGAATGAGAAAGAGAATATGTATCAGAATAAATAGATATGAATCAATATAATTGAATTTTCATTAAGGTAAAATTCAAATAAAGAAATCATCAAAATAAAAAACAAATAAGACCCTATTAGATCATAGTCATAGTTTAAATTAGGATTTTAATGAATAGAGGTAGAATTAACTAGGTATTATCCTTTTCCAATAGTAAAAGGTGGAGGATTAGTGGTAGAAGGAGGTGTAGGATTCCTAAACCTAATGCTATAAGCTACTATCTTGATATGTATCACATCCTTAATGGGAGTAATTTAAAAAGTAATAAATGCAATTGAGGTAGTCTGAATAGGTACTGAAATAGGTTTAGAGATTGAGGCTATCATAAGAACATTAGGAAGAGAAATCCCTATATCCCTAAGAGGTGTATAGAAATGGCTTTATCATCTCTACAAAATGTGTGATGATTCTACCACCATGTTGCTTAATTATAGTTAAGTTAGTCTTCTCTTCCATAAAAAAAAATCAATAATGGGGATAAGTCCTTCAACTAAGTGACCTTATCCTAGAATATCCTAGTAATATAAGTCAACCTTAGGTTCTCATCCAAAAACTTAAAATAATAATTAATCTCATTTTTAGTATAAATCTCTGAAAAAATACTTTATAGAATTGGTAATAGTTTCCCTATCACTTATAGCCTCATTTAAAACTTATATAATAAGCTTATAGACGTGTCCTCCCTAATATTTGATCTACAAAAGATCATCCTATTAATAAGAAGATGAATCAATAAATAAACTCTAAATATCCTCTCGAATAATACTCCTAAAAAAATCAGCCTCAACACCAATATGCATAGATGAAGGAGAAGCACTGGAAGAAGAACCACCAGTAGAGAAAGACTCAAGACTCCCAAGGACTAATTGATTACTCATGGTCATGTCCATCGACATATACTCTATGGTATATTTAAATCACTAATGTGCTCAAAAAAATTTCCATTCTCCACTTCTAAATATACCAGTCTCAGAAATAGATTTTGTTGGAGGTAAGATACAACAAAGGATACAGTCAAAGATATGTAATATTGACTAAGAGAGGTAGAAGTATTTGGAAATATAGAAAGAGAACCAAAAATCTCACCCTCAATGGCATCCAAGTCAACTCTATTTAATAAATAGGAATGAAAAAAATGACTAGGAGGAGGAGGACTCACCTATCCAGGTGAAGGAGCATCATGGACAGTAACAAATTCCACATTAGGTGCTAAAATAAAAATAATTTATTGATCATTTCTAGTAGGTAACATAGAAGGAAATGGATCAAGAATCTCTTCCTGATCAATTATCTCCAGAAAAGGTCACTTAAGATCCTAATAAACATATGAAATGGTACTACCACCCTGATTTAGTGGATTTCCCCCATAATTTTTATCATCATATAAATCATAAAAGGCTATTCCATGAGTATATGACCTTGGAGACTTCTCCCCCATAGATGGTGAAACTTCTTCATTAGATATCACTGAACTATCAATAGGTTATCCAACTAAAATACTCTGAAAGTTACCATCCCAATATCCATTTATTTTCTTACCAGACTTAGCAATAGTGATGAAGGGATTAGTTTCTCCATCATCATCTTGACCATTCACATCATATAAGGAGTCATCATATAACAAAATCACTATTAGAAATTGAAAATATACCAACAAACCTATACCAACAGTTTGGAAAACCATTTTTATAAGTAACCTATACCAATTTTCTGGAAAAAAATATTGATATAGGTACCTTAAAAAGACCCTATACTAATAGTTTGACCAAAAACATTGGTATAGGTTCATTAGAGAGACCATATATGAACCATTTGGCAAAAAACATTGGTATTGGTGCCAAAGAGAGACCCTATACCAATAGTTTGGCAAAAAACAATGGTATAGGTCCCATGGAGGGACCCTATACAAATGGTTTTTCAAAAATCATTAGTATAGGTCCCAAAAATTGGGGTACCTATACCAATAGTTCTAAAAAATTTATGTATAGGTATGCAAATTTTTTATGAATTATTTTTTCAAATAATAGTAAATACATTGAAATTTGTATTACTTTTAAATATACATATATTTATATATCTTTATCTAATTATATACACAATTTTTTTAGTTTAGTGTTTATTTCATTGAAATATAAATTGGATGTACTGGGATTAAAACCATGTTATATATTTTTTAGAATATTAATAACAATAATTTTTCAAAACTATTGGTATAGGTATTTCATATGACTTATACTAAAGGTTCACAAACCATAGGTATATACCACCTATACCAATTAAAAACTACTCAACAACCCTATAATTCATTGGTATAGGCTATACCAACAATTGAGAGACCTATACCAACGGTTCCAAACCATTGGTATAAGATATTTTTTCAAGTAGTAATATCCTTTGGACCCTTTGAATTATAACCCTCAAAATGATAAACATTGGAAATATTAGTATTTAAAAATTCTTCATATTTTAGTAGAAATTCATTAGAGGGTAAGAAAACAAGACAATCCAGGGGTCCATATGAATCGTTTTGGCCCTTGACTGTATTTGGATCACTCCCTAATCCAAAAAAAAAACTAAAGAAAATTCTTCTTATTTATCCTAATATTCTACCAATTCTTCCTCTACTTCAGCATCAGCCTCAACCACCTCTTTATCAGAAGAATACTCCACCACCTCATTTGGTTCTAATCTAGGATCAACTAAATACTTAGGCATTTTGGGGTACTTAATAGGGTTAACGTTCTCATATAATCTCTCATTATCCACCACCCACTTCTTTAACCAAGGATTCCAATTAGATTTCATCATTTTACAAGTATCTTGGTTGATAAATAAACTACCACACTGAGTAATTTTTTCTTCTCTATAAAGGAATATGCTGCTTGCTTCTATTATCATAGAAACCATTTTGGGATACACAAGGGAATTTGGTCAAGGATTCAGCCTGTATAATTATATAATATTCACCATAAGGAATCTAAAAAGTTTTATTGAGTTCACTCATTCACTACTGGAAAAATGACATATACCCACAGTTCAAAACCGTGGGTATAGACCCCAAAACCGTGGGTATAACCTATACCCACGGTTTTGGAAATCGTGGGTTGGAAAGGTGTCGGTATAGGGGTCTCAACCTATACCCACGGTTCAGCGAAACTATGGGTATAGGCTTCTCAAAGTGTAGAGCACGCTGTTCCAATGTGGCACACAATAGTCCCCACGGTTTGAAAACCGTGGGGTATTAAAATTCAAAAATCGGGCTTTGCAGAGGTTCGAACCCGCACCTCATGAACCGCCTGCCGGCTGCACCTCATCAAGGAACCAGCAGAGCTATCAATTTCAACTGTTATATATACATATATCTATTTATATATATTAATACGATCAACGTGTGGGATTTGAAAATGGAAGACGTGGGTTTCAAAAATTTAGGAGGCGGGGTTTCGAAAATTGAGGATGCGGGGTTTCGAACCGGTGACCTGCGAAAGGAGACACCGCGCCGAACCAACCACGCTAAGGAGCTTTTTGTTGAATATATATATATATTAGTCTACTTATATTAATAATAATTATATATTAGAAAAAAAATGACATCGAGATTTGATCCCAGGATAGGGAGAAGTAACAAACAACCACTTAACAGATTCAGCTATAATGTTTTTGTTATTTATTATTTCTATCCGCCTAATTATATTAATCCAGATTGTCTTCCCACCAATTTTTTTTTTCATTTTCCCTCGTAATTTTTTCCCGACTTATCGGGAAAGTTATACCCACGGTTCTAATGAACCGTGGGTATATGTCTTCAAAACAAACCCCAATGCCCATGGTTTTGAAGAACCGTGGGTATAGGTCATCCGAACAAACTCTATACCCACGGTTTGGCCAAAACTGTGGGTATACGTCTTAAAAAAACACCTATACCCACGGTTTTACAAAACCATGGGTATTGGTCTTTAAAATTAATCTATACCCATGGTTTTCTGAAACCGTGGGTATAGGTCCCCATATTATCCCTATACCCACGGGTTTTTTTCAAAACCGTTGGTATAGACCCGTTTTCTAGTAGTGATTTAATAATATATAGAAAGAATATATCTTGATACCTCAACACACTAAAGTACCCCTTTCTGGGACACAACATATGTTGGATAAATTTGAAGAGAATATGGCATTCCCCATTAAGTACTACTGCAACTATCCTTATTACATTAGCATCCCCTATAATTTTCTGAAGTGAATCTTTGAAAATGAAATTGTCATGATAAATGGGATAAGAAAATTGGTAGTCCTAATATGTTAATTTTTTATAAACTTATATGATTTTTTATCACTTATTTGAAGTGAACACGAGTTCCTTCCCATCTTCCAACGTCCTAATGAATATTTCTTAAACCAAAACATGATATCAACATACAAATAAAAATCATGAATCAATATCTTATAGTACGAAATATTGTTTACTAAGAACTACACAACCCACCATTTCTATTGAATAACATTAAAAATCAACATCTTACTTTAATTCAACCAAGAAGTATCTATTTTCTTCTCAGTAACTACTATTCATAATGAAAAAAATATGATTTCATGGATTGATAGATCAAATTGACACAAATTTTGATTTATTTTGAGGTCATGAATCATCTATAGAACCATGATAATGATTTATCTTCACCAATGTAGAATAAATGAAGATATTTATGGATAAATTTCAAAGGTTGGGGATTGATAGAGGAAGGAATAAGGGGTTTGAAGGAGCGTGAATGAGAGATGATTCAATGAGAACTCATCATATAAATTTTTATCATTTAAGGCATCAAACTCATTTTTAATATATTTTTTTAATTAAAGTTAAATATATAATTTAATATTTAAATAATTTTTTAGAAATTATAGAAAAATAATGGTAGAAAAGTATCAATAGTATCATACAATGGTACTTGTCACAAGAATCATCCAATGGTAACTTCCATGAGTAAAACCTAACAGTATCAGGGATGGTATTATTAAATAGTATTACTTAGTGGTAGTATTTGAATGGTAGATATTAGGAAGTAGTATTTAAAGGTATTATGAAATGGTAGAATGATATGGTATTATACAATGATATCTTTATAATTTTAGAACCCACCAATATCACTCAAAAGTATCACAAGCACCAATAGTAAACTAACAGTATCACATGACTCACGATTTACCCGATTTTATTCAAGAGTTATATATCCTTTTTGAAAATGGACTCTCAAAAAGTGATGTTTTATATAAATTTTCCTTCATTTATAGTGATCCACAAGATTCTTAGAAAAATTAATATCACTTTTATTGTTATAATTTATATGGAAATGTCTAAACTGATATCTATATTCCATTAATGTGTTTTTCATCCATGAAATCAATGCACATCGACCACCTAATTCTATGTATGTAACTATGGATAATGCAATATAATTCTTCTTTTTTACTAACCAATGATACTATTGATATTCCAAAAAAGTGAAACATTTTAGAGGTTCTTTTTCTATCAAAATTAGAGCCCCCAAATTCTGTATTTGAATAACTAAATAATTTAAAGGTTTTTCCTATAGAGTAAAAAAAATCAATTATATTATTGATTTATTTAAAATTTATTTTGACAACATTCAAATGATATTCCCTAGGATTTTGTTGAAAATGATCACATAACATGCATTAAACATAATATCTGTCCAACTAGCTGTTAACTAAAGAAAACTATTTATCATACCCCTATAAATTGTTTGGTCCTCTAGTTTCACACTTTCAAGAAAAAAAATTTATAGGTGGTACTCATTGTTGTATCAATTAATTTTGATTTAAACATGAAAAAATGTTTCAAAAGATATTATATATATTTACTTTGATTTAAAATGACTCCTTATTTTAAAAAAAATCTGAAAACCATTGAATAATTTTAACTCACCCATTAAACTCATTTTAAATTAATTTTTCATCATTTTTAAAAATTATATACACATGGAGTTTTTGGATGATATAAAAATAATATCATCGACATATATTTGGAATACCTAAACATCATTGTAAATTCTTTTTATTAATAAGTTCAGATCATCAATACCTTTTGAAAAATATTTAGAAACTCAGAAAAAGATGAGGCTATCATACAAATATCTTGGATATTATTTTAAACCATAAAGTTCTTTTAATAATTTTAAAGAATGATTTGGAAAATGGGGTTTTTGATATCCCAAGGGTTGTTTAACAAAAACATCATTAACAATATAACCATTAAGAAAATAAATATTGACATCCATTTGATATGGGTTGAAATTAAAATGTGATGCATAAGTAATAAACATTCTAATAGCCCCAATTCTAGATATTGTAGAAAAGGATTATTCACTGTCAATAAATTATTCTTCACTATATCCTTGTAAAACTTTCCTAGATTTATTTCTTACTATGGTTATTGACACATCAACCTTGTTCCTAAACACTTATCTAGTGATAATAGTTAAATATAATTTAGTTCTTTCCACTATTTACCAAACTTTGATTCTTTAAAATTGATTCAACTCTCCTTGTATATAAATTATCCAAAATTAACCATTGATATCATCAGTGATGTTTTTACATTAAATATGATGATAATAAGGGTTGATTCTCAACCTGGTTTCTATAAACTATAGTCTGAGTACCTCTATCAAGATCTATAAAAACAATATCTAAATAATGGAATCTATGAGTTCTAATGGCTCTAGGTATAGTAGTATTTGGTACTTCATTTTATTCTTTAAGGTCTATTTCAAACACTCCCTCAGCATTGGGTTATTTATCTATAGAATTTTTTATAGTATGATCACTAGGAATGGTTGAGGTATTGATATACAATTTAGAAATATCATTATAGAGGATTTAAAAAGGATTTTTAAGCTCTTATGGATCTGTTTCATAAACTTTTACATTTATATATTTGTCTATAACATTTATTGTTTTATAAAACATAATATATTATTTACTATAGGTTGAATGACTAATAAAAATTATTTAATCACATTTGGATTCAAATTTATCTAAACTTTATTTTATGTTGAGAATAGATATCTTGTAACAAAAAAATATAAACTAATTAACCATTGATTTTATTTCTTTCCATAAATCATATCGGTTATTCTTTTAAAGTGGTTTGATACAAACCCTACTGATGATATAAAACATTTAATTAAAAGTTTCTACCCAAAATAGATAGGTAGTTCATATTCATTGAGTATAGTTTAGAAAATTACTAAAATATTCTTATTCCTTATTTCAATTGCTCCATTTTTCTAGGTAGTAAAAAGAGAAGAAAAGCTGTGATTATTGCCATGTTTTGAGTATAAAGTCTCAAAATCTGGATTTTCAAAACTCAAATCTGTGATCACTTCTTATGGTATCAATATTAATCCCACTAAGGTTTTCTATAGATTTTTCGTATTTTGGAAAATTGTAACAAGCTTTAATTTTTGTGAGATAAAATCAATACCTATGTAAATATAGAAAATCTAGTAATAATAAAATAGGCATAATGACCCCATAATAGGATATAAACTCTAGAAGGTCTAAAAATATTCATGTGAACCAAATCTAGGGATTGATAAAATGAAACTTATTTATCTAATTTGAAAGAAATCATATGTTTTTTCTATTTTTGATATGGGCTTCATACTTTTTCTTTTGGGAAATATATTTTAGGAATATCATTAAAAAATACATTCATATTTATCTTTATAATTGCATAAAGGTTTTGTTGGATTAGTCTTCTATTACACAGAAAAAATTATTTATTAAAGGCATTTAAACACGTGTTTTTTTTGAAAAAATAATTAATCTAAATCAACCGCATAAAAATTTTCATTAGGTAAAGTAGTAAAAACTAAATAATGCATCAAATCATAGGTTTTTAAAGAATTATTTTAAAATGTTACATAATAACTGTCATTAAATAGTAGTGATATGTTAATAAAATTATAATTTAAACCATCAACAAATATGAATTTATAAATTAAAACATAATTATAATTACTAATTTTACCAAGTCCAATTATTTTTTCATTTGGAATTGTTACCTAATATGACATGTCCAATATCCAAATTTATAAGGATATTAAAGATTGTGTGGTATCTAGTCATTTATATAGAACATCCATTTTTAAAATACCATAAATTCTTATTAGTACTATTTAATCATGTTTCTTAAAATAAGTTTAAATAATAAATGATTTTTTTACCCACACTTTCTTGGGTCCAGAGAAGTAAGAAATAAGATATTTTTGAATCCATTGTTTTTTATAGTTTTTCCATAAAAATAATTAATTTTTTAAGAAATAAACACCTTATTTGGTCCATAAGAATATTAATTATTCATAATACAATAATATATTGAGCTAGGAATAAAATTATTTTTTATAAATTCTCTTTTGACTAGGATGGTACCCAATAATAGTGGTGTACTTCAGTGTGGTCTATATAAAAATCATCCAGGTCAATTTTCCTCTTCTAATTTTAAATCATTCAATAACCTTTTTAACTTTCTCATATGAAATTTTAAGTTCATTATTCTCTAACAAAGAAGTATTCTTTTTTTTGTAGACATGGAACTTTTATCACTGGCACATAAAACATGTGACCTTTTTAGTTTTTTATATTTATCTTTAGATTTTTTCATATTGACTTCAAGTATAGCACAATATTACTCCAATTATTTCATATTCATTTCTAATTTAGGAGGAGTATTAATAACTGAAGTATAATTAGTTACCTCAAATGTGTTCCCTATAATCAAATATTATCCCTTTCATTATTGTCTTCTCTTCTTGAATTATATTAACTAAAACTGTCCATAGAGGCACTCTAGGTTGCTATCATTACTTTCTTGAATATTTTTCATCTATCCATATACTTTTTATTGCAATTTAATTTTTTAAATTTAGCTTTGATATTCCCTTTTCTCTTTCACTCAAATAAATATACCTATCATTGATGATTTTACTTCATCCAAATTCAAATTTTTTAATACCTTTATCTATAGTTTGATTTATTAAAAATTTCTTCTTCTTATAGAATTTCTTAAGTATCCTGGATATATGATCTATCTCTTAATTGTTTTCATAATTTTTCTTTTCCTCACTTGATCTATTATATTTGATTTTCTATGTAATCCTTAACTCTAATGTTTTGAAAGAAACTATTTTTTATTTTTGGTTCACCATCCACTGTATTCACATTCAAAAATTCCTTATACATCATAAGATTACCGATCATAATTTTTACTAGAATATTACTCATATCACATGACTCTTGAATATAGATAGAAGTTTCTCTTCATCGATCAGGTTATCTTCATAGGATTCTCATCACTTGATCTTTGTCTTCAATTTTATTTCTAAGAACATTCATCATATTGACGATTTCATTGAACTTGAGATACATTTAAAAAATAAATTCATCAAGATACATTTTAAATGTATCATATGTAATAGTATATATATTTAGTTACATTTATTTAAAATTTTATGTGCCTTCATGAAACATTGAAAGTGTATTTCATATTTCAAAATATGTGGCATATATAGATATTCTATTACTCACATCCTTCCAAATCATAGTATAATAAACTCATAGATTTATAATTATAGTCATAGGTATCCTTAATGGAATCACTAAAATTATCCCTATAAACTTTTTTATTTCTCATATTTATCTTCAATTACTATATAGATTTTAAAATTCATGCTATAAAGATATATATTCATTTTAATCTTCCATTGAGCATAATTAGTACCATTAAAATAAGGAGGTTTGTTAGTAGTAGTCCCCTCAAGTATATTGTTATACATAAAGATATAAATTTCGAATAAATATAAATTTAGATCCTTTGATTAAAAAATTGATCATAGTTAAATCCATATAATAAATAAATAAACTCATTTGATACTAAATATTGGTTGTAATATACTACTCAAGAGGGGGGGGGGGGGGGGCGGTAAACTGAGTATCTAATAAAAATTTTTGGTTAAAGAATATTTTAATCAAATTATCCCAATTTAAAAAATAGACTAGTTAACTAAAATAATATAAATATATAATTTGATATTTTCAAAATTCTTCTCATAGGATTGATAATATCCTAATTAATATAATTTTTAAAACAACTTTAACTTTTGAAGTAATTATAATGATATCAAACACAATATATAAAACACTGATTAAATCTAACTGTCAATGTATTATTTTTCTAAAGAAGTTGTTAAAAATAAAACTGGTTTATTATTAAAAACATTCAATAAAAAAATAATATACAAAAAAAAAATAAACACTAGAGGTTATTTTTCAAGACAATACTTAATCCTCTCCACTTATAAGTCACTCACTACCAAGAACTTTTATTAAATAATAAACTAACCTAAAACCTGCATCAAGTTTTATAATTACAACTGTACATAGGAAATCCAGGCCATACACATCCTCTTCCTCAGTCATTCATGGGATAGGAGATGTAAAGAAATAGTGAAGAGAGTATCTAAGTGATATATAATATAGTACATGAGATTGTTCTCAAGAAATAAACAAGTATTGCAGGCACAAGTCAAGATTAAATAAAATAAATATGGAGAGAAAAAAATTGTAGGATTGGTTATGTGGTTATATTTATTGAATAATATTGAGAGGATCAGTAATGGTATTATTAATTATTGTATTTTATTTAAATATATTCTTGGAGAAAATTTGATCATACATTGCAAGGTTTCTATTTTTTCATGAAAAATAGTGTATCGTATATTGAATGGAAAATCCTCTATTATTTTTAAAACACACACCTATTCTTAGCTAGATATTTTTTTAGTAGAACCAAGTGAGTAGGTAGCCTTTTTACACATTTGGTTCCTTATATTTATATCTTTTTAGAAAATCCAATTAAACCTTGTTAGATAATAATAAATTAAGATGAATCATCACACTGGTAGAAAATTCTATAAGCAAGAATTTATCTTCAATGCACCCCAGTATTTGTTTTTTGAATAATAAATATTAAATCCTCATACATAAGAAATTTATTACTTTCATTAAATTTTAAAAAATAGACATTAGATAAATTAATTTGAATTTAATATCAGATATCCATGCTGTTAGAACTTCAAATGGTGGCAGCATATCTCTAGTGGTGGTAGAAGATTAGAACTATCAAAAGGAATATTCAACTATTAGTAGTAAATTTAGCCTTGAAATATATATAATTTACTAATGGTATCAAATTTAAACCAATGGTACGAAAATATGACTAAAATTACCATAACATTACTAGTAGTAGAAGAATATGACCAGCGGTAGAGGACTCCAACTAGAGGTAAAAAGACTTATACTTGTGGTATCAATAGTTTCTTGACGGTAACAAGATCTTATGAATGGTAGAACAAGTCCATTGGTGGAATAATACTTTAATCATTTATAGAAATACTTCTTTGGTGGTAGCAAAGGTCTTACAATGGTAGTAAATGTGAACTGGTGGTAGAAAACTATAACTGATGGTCGAAAAATTATACTGACGATAACATGTTGTACTTAGAGAAATTTTATATAAAATATAGAATTATAAAGATCCTATCATTCAAATCATATATATTAAGTTCCACATCCCATCCCTTCTCACTCTATTAACTGTAGGTAGACTGGTTTTCCATAAGGCCTTAGGAACACCTCTTCATATGTTAAAGGATACAGATTAGTATCAGGGTTCTAAGGTGTTATTTTGAGGAGTCTATACCCCAATATCAGAGTGTGTAACCATAAATAAATAACCAATCATCATACACATCAAAGTACATAAAAAGACTAAATAAACTAAACATGTTGTATTAAAATGAAATATGGAAAATTATCAAACATTCATGTCATATATACAATAATCAGTCACCCATCAAGATGATCAAATAAACAAAAAGTAACCAAAAAATACACTAGGATATATGGATAACTCTAATCCATGTCACATACCTGTTCTTCATAACTCTCGAGTTGCACCAAATTGATCATAAGACTCCACATGAGTAACTATTTTTGATCATGAAACCCTGGGCCTCATACCTGTACATCATGCATTCATGCTCAACTTAAAAGTATACATAAGGTATGAAAACACACCTATGTTAATGTACAGGGGGTGATAAATAAATATAATTAGGCCACCACCAACGGTAAACCTATAACTTGTTGTCATAAGGGAATTATTATACAATATACCTATCCTAGCTGAGACACAAGTGGAATAAAATAATTAAAATAAAACCACTATTAATCATTGTGTCCCTGACCTTGATCGATTATACCTACTTCCACTGGTGCCAAAAATATCTCTGAGAAATCTACATCACCATAGAGGGATACATTTCATTACCTTGGGATCACTCATACTCACCTTTACTAAAATATATTATAGAATTCCTGGTATCAACTAAAAATTATGCAAGTAAGGCATCTTGTAAGATACAAGGCATCGTAGGTATTCTACTCAATCCATGAGAAACTAATGGAACCTAGATAACATATTGTCATTCCCTATTCTAATCCAATGTAAGATTCCTATGTCTTAGTCTATGGGAAATCATGACTATATAATCTGGAATGAATTCCCCACGGGATGACCCTTGGGAAATAAATAAGAAATATAATATTAATATGAGATGATAACTCAACATCTTTCAATCACTGGCTCAACATCCTATTCCAGGAAAGCTCTATAAAATTCATTCCTAGTACATCTTCCCAATACTAGGAAGTATCCTAGGAATTAATTGAGGAGATCCTCATCAATCCATTGGGATTTTACAAGTATCCAATGCTTATGGGAAATGTGTTCACTCGGAAACCTCTGGGATCACCTGTATTCTAGTATGCTAGGTATCTAGGGAAACATTTTAACTAAAATGGGTTTCTGAGATGCACTTAGAAATCTCCCTTATTTTATTGATACAATTAAAATTCCCAAAGACAATTGGAATTACAATAATGGTGGTTCCAAATATTAGATCTTTTTCACCATGCATCTAAGGTTCTATAGTGAGTAATCTCAAAGATACTAGGTATTACTATAGTGGAATCATAAATTCATATAAATCTTATAAGGTAGATCTCAGGTTGTACCTATGGGCATCCCCACCATATTAGCACATCACATCAGGACCATTGAATGAGATCTAAGAAGAATGTATATAAATCACATATACATAAATAATAATTTGTTGAAATCAAAAATAAAAGAGTGGGGGTTGGATGTATACCCCACACCATTACTATTTATACAACCCCTCAAAATTACATATTCAGTAAGGGTTCTAAGGTGACACATGCTACCATCTCTACCAAAGCCCATAACACACTATCTTAGCATCGGTCTGCCACAAGGTCACCCACTACCCCCTAGGACGAAACACAGGAGTGGCATCACATTCAGGATCCTATTAGTCCACACGTAAGTGGAGGTATCCCTCTAGGGATCCTCTAAATCTATAAATAAATCAATGTATCCCTATTGGGGTACTAGAAAATAGTACATAAGAATAGGCATCCATATTAAGATCCTAGGGGTCAATATGTTGGCAGTTGAATCCCACCTGGGATCCTCTTGCTCAGATCATAAGGGGAGGCATCCCTCTTGTAGTCCTTGGTTACAAACTATTCACTCAGACAAACACCCATCTCTCGAGGTAAACATGATTTAAAATAGTGTCAATACACAAAATAGCCTCTTGGACTCAAGGTAATGTCTACATAAACCTCATTATAGGGATATAGATTATATCCTATCTCAGTTACAAGGTTCCACTCTAGTTTGTCCTAAACACCCAACCTATATGCCTCCTCAAATCGCATCCTAGTCTTACTATCTAGGGACTATCCCATAAAAGTCACAAAATGAGGACATTAGGGATCCCACTCCATGTCCCCCAACCAAAACCATGACCCTAATCTTGGTATCATCTCATTAATCACTCTTAAAGAGATCACTTGTTTCAACTACTGGAGGAGGAACCTCTCCATCATAGATCGTTCACCCTGAAACACCCCATATGTATCCTCAAATCACCCCAAGGGTTCCACCATCATGATATTTATGAAAAAATACTCTAAATGAAATAATATTTTGTAAAATTTTGTCTATGTGGATTAAAATCACCTGAAACCCTCAAATGGAAGACAAGGGTGCAATATGATTCATGTGACCTTAGTACACATCATGTACTCCAAAATATTCACCCAAAAAATGTACTTATATGTAGCCTTGGAATACATGGGGTCTGGTCATGTAGTACTACATGGATAGGGAATACATGGGGTCTATCCATGTACAAATACATGACCAGGTCACACATGGCCTTTCGCCATGTACTAATACATGGCCATGACCCTAACATGGGGTTTCTTCCCAAGTACTCATCTACATGGCCATGTACAACTACATGGCATGTACACTAAGTAAACATCGTGTAGTCCCATGGATTCTTTCTACCCAGGTACTCGACTACATGTCCATGTACTGCTACACAATGTGCACTCCAAGTAAATGGAATATCGTTTCAAAAACCTTATCTTCCTCAAACAAGAAGAACACATGAAATGTATTTATGGAACCACATGCTTTTTGATTAGAATTTCGAAATGGGAAACCCCTATAATCAGCCTAAAACCCACGTTTCCCCCAAAATAACTACATATAAACCCCCAAAGGGTCCTTAAAATACATAATAGGGCCTTAAAAATAGAAATAAATAAATCTATATGGATTTAAAAAAATATACAAATTTCCTTCATAATGGCATAAAATTACTTATCTTCACACTAGATCTGCACCAGACACCTGCCGATGCCCAATCTAACTCTACAGTGGCTCCCCGGGCAGTACATACTCCACCCTCTACCTATTCTACCCCTCTATATCTCTTAGAAACATGAAAAAAGATCCCAATGTTGTGTGAATGATAATATAAATGTAATAAAGGATAAAATAAAAATAAAAAATGAAATAAAAGAATGAAAAAATGAAAAAATAAAAGAGAAATAAAAGGGGGCTCTGGCCTGGCCTCGACGCCCAACGTGAGTTTATAACTCACCAAAGCTAAACTACCCATTTTAGAATAAAATGTAGATACATTATATTATTATTACAATATATTCAAATCATATCAATATTGAAATGTGTACAAATAAAACATTGCATAATTATTTAAAAATTAAATACTAATTATTATGTAAAAATTCGAATTGCTTAAATTTCCACCAAAATAATGTACTAGGGAAAATATCCTATTCAAGGACTAATAGAGCGGTAAAAAATGATCTAAGATATTATTGTAGGGGAAATACCATTTTACATCATATGAGTATCTAAAAGAAAAAAAAAATTCAAATTTCTACCCATTTCACAGTATAGAAAAACATTTGTCCTTACAACCTACCCACCATAACACATCTCATCCTGGAGAAGTCTCAGTGGTTATCCAACCACAAAAACCTGACCCTCCTCGATCATTATTTCAACATCAATTCATTACATTGTACATAGTAATTAAAACCATGTTTCTATATACAACACCAAGGATAAGGTGTACAACCATTTAAAGGTTAAGACACCACTTGAAACCATTAGAAAATTTAAAATATGGTGCTTGAATGTACTCTTCCATAATTAGACATAAAAAGGGTTTTAACACTATGACTTATATAATAAAACCCACCATATGGATTAACTTATACCACTCATCAATCAAAAACATATTTAGTTCCACTATTGCATGTGTGTCGCTCCTCCCAATCCTTGTTCTATGTCATGTCCTATCAATATCTGACCAGGATTAAGAGAGATCCATCATTACACAACACTTGATCCATTATTTATGTATACTATAACATATATATACATTGTTAATTTCATCACAACATCCAAGAAACCATGACCATATTATTTCTTTGAAACCATTGGTCCTTGTCTCACACATGACCAATCACCAATTAACAATTTAAATAGTACCATGTGCAACACACATGTACTATTACTATCTCTCATAGCATAATAGGTGTACAATCTAGTACCACCTAGTCACATCAGTAGACTCATGCTTTCTAAATCCTCACATCTGCAAGTCTGATATTATTAATCTCTATTTCACGTCAGTATTGACATGCCATGAGTTACCATGGAACTCCACTTCAAAATTAGGCACCTCAACCATGCCACAATTTATTCCATGATAGCCTATCACATGGTTCCATCAAAGTACCATAGGATCTCATTCTTAGTCTAAAGCATGTCAAAATTATCCACATGCTTAGCCACCACCCTATGTCAGTTCATTCAAAAGTGTCCACCCACACTCTGACTACATTGGTAATAGCTCAATCACTGTTCAATAGGTCCAAACACCTAAAAAATCAGGTTTATTGAAGCAAGTCTCAATACCCAAGCACCCTAGGTGCTTCCTTATAAACCAACAGCATCAACCTACCGATATGAAAAAAGCGAATAAATTACCATGCATCGGTCTCAATATGAGCATAAAACCAAAATCACTAACCTTATAAGAATATGTAATTATAGGACTAAACCTTTCATCAATTTACCTTGATCAAAGAAAACTCTAACCCACTAGGGTCCCAACCAAAATATGGGTCTTTAGGTCTCCATTGAGACCTAATAATAAGGTCTTGTGTTATGGTCGCTGGATCTGAACACCTATCCCACATGTCTCTCACATAAGAACTATATCTTTATTTAATTATAACTCACAAGAAATATCCTTGTTTTCTCATTGACTATTATGTGGAATAAAAAATTCTTGAAAAATATCTCTAAAAGAGGTAAAACTGAAGGCGTATAAATATATCATTTACCAATGAGGGTAAAAACCTATCAAATTGGGTTTAATTATATAGGTTTTCAATTACATTTTATATAGTAAAACACCCTCTAGGTTTTAGTTAGAAACCCATTTAATTGAAACCCATTGATATACTATTAACTTAAAATGAGGAATGTAATTCCATAATCATTTAAGGCATCACTTTACAAGAATTTTCTTTCAAATACCTGATCTTATTTAAGCATACTCATAAGGGAATATTCCCTGGAGGGTCTCAAAGTCAAAGTAAAAGGATAATGAATTGACCCTCAATGGGTATTTGTATACGATAACACCCCCTCGAGGTTCCAGTTAAATGAAAATGTTTAGGTACCTATTATAAATACATTTTATGATCTAACTAGATAACCATAAGAGTTGGAGATTTAATTAAAATATTATAGAAAGATAGATGGTAAAACTCCATGTAGGTTATTTTTAAATTTTCACCTAAAAAGGATACACGCATAAAGTGTCAACTAGGAAGGAATTAGATAGTGACATCAATATGGTTCTCCTAATGTTATTTATCTAAGGAATAACATGTCCCTAGAGAACTACAAGATTTTCTAATGAGGAACTACATACATATTATTACCTACTGTGGGTCATTGCATAACTTTTGCAGAAGGTACTTGTTTCCGATGGAAATAATCAGTCACCTGGTGATTGATTTCAGGGGGTTGATTTGTGTGAAATCATTCACATTGGGTTCACTATTTATTAATGTTTTCCAAAAAGTTTTTTGTATAACAAAAAATACCCAATGGTTCTATATCTATGATGATTCAGGGACCTAATTTCCAAAGGTAGGAACTCACTGGGAAGTTTTTCCAATGATACTCAGGAACTCAAATGGGTCAAGAGGATGTGAGGTCTAGATCATTACACCCTTTTGGAGGTAATTATTTCCTACTATGGGACTCTCTTATAGATTTAAGATTGGTTCATGAATCATTTATTAATTCCTAAGTAATATTTGTGTCACCATTGAGTTAACAATCAATTATTAGAATTTATAAAACTTAGAATCACTTATATGTATTTGAGGTTCTTCATTAATGGAGATGTATTTATGTATCTGAGACTCTCCATCAGTGGTATCCCCTTATGTACTAACTATATATTCTTTAGTTGTTATTACAACAATGTTGGTTTTCTATCCATACAGTGAGATGCTCTGGAGTGTGTCATCATCTAGGGATATGGGAGTTGTTTTGATGTTGTTGTTAAGCCTATAAATGGTGTTCTTATATATCCATTTGAAATTAATCATAACCCACTTATTTTGGTTCTACTTAATGGGGCACATCATACATTTTAAGGTCATGTGATAAGGACCTAACCGTATAGATTATTGTCACGTGGCAAGGGCATCTAGGTGGATGGTTCCTAGTTAATGTTTGGGGAGGGACTTATGCCTAAGAATCCCAAGGAACCGAGAATGGGTATGTATTTCTAGGTTTAATTAAAACCTTTTAAGAATGTGGCCCAAAGATAATTGGGTTAGCATAAGGTGTTGGGTTTGGACCTTAGGGAGGATTCCAAATATCTTATTTAGATGAGAATAAAATCCCATGTAGTACAGTTTTTATTGAAAGGGAGTGTGTCCCTTTTAGAGAGTTAATTTGGGGATTACTTATGAGGAGGACTAAATGTTGAAAGGGGGACATGAGTGATGTTTTGGATCATATTGATTTGGAGGCCTGTTTGGGGATTACACATAAGGAGGAGGCACATTAAGCTCATGACTTAGGTAAGTGTCTTACATATCCTGATTATATAAGGAATTAAAGTTATCATAGTTCAAGAAAAGGTCAAGGATTACATAGTAATATTTCCTGGGTGAATTGGAGTTATGATTAGGGATAAATCTTGAAGAGGATTCCCTTAATTGGTTGGGTATTACACTTGGAATGAGGCCCAAGGACTAGTATAGTTGGGTATTACTCCTGAGGAGGATGTTCATGGACTGGTTTGGGATATTTTGGATTATATGGCCACCATAAAGCTCTAATACTACGTGAGTTATACTCAGTGTGGGAATCAAGAGGGAATGGAAGATCTAGGAAGACACACAATCTGCTTTTCCCTGAGGTTGGATACATGGACTTGAGAACTCATGCCAAGGGAGAACTCTGAAGGAATGTTAGAGGAAGATTCATAGTATGATTCTCTTCTAAAACATGAATCTGACAATATTTACACCATGATTATGGATATCCCCTATGTCCTCATGAGTCAGGATGATTCACGCTTGGATGTTTTGGACAAGATGATGTCAAAGATATGGAAAACCAGACTTCTTCTCTTCCGTTAGTGGAAGAGGCCAATGGTATAGAAGAGGGAGGAGAGGACTCCAGTTCCCATCCGCTCTCTAACCCAATAACCAAGGGGGTGAGGAGAAATTTGACAAAACCTCCTATAAGAAAGGAGAGGGGATTACTCTTAGAAGGATTTACTAAAAATGGTCATATAGCAGGGGAGGAGGATGCCATTCCTTGTCAAAAGAAAATGAAAGTGTTATCCTATTCCTCCCTACTTGAAATTAGAGAATTCAAGTATTAGATATGATAAGTGTAAGATATGGTCCTAGACTTTATATCTGAGATTGGGAACTCCCTGAAACCTTTCCCAAGGTTGGGTTACTCATGACCATGGGAATAGAAATATATACGCACCCTGAGGATCCTAACCATCTAGTAAGACAAGTGTGAGAAATATATGACCATATGAATACAAATCCAAATGGGAGAAATGTTGGTGTGCCTTATCCCATGGTTTTTAAAGTCTAGAGGTTTTTGTGGAGGTTTTAATTTGGTCCTTCTAAAAAAATGAGGAAAAGAGAGAGGATTCCTTCTATTAGTGTCCTGGAAGGGGACTCAAATAGGGGCTCACGCAGGTCCTGGTTTAAGTAGTGGAGGTGCCTCATGCAGGGCTTGGGACGAAATTTTAGTGCTTCATGTAGGGATTTTTAGGCTTGTGTGGGATAGATATTCCTTGGGAAATGCATATCCTTGAAAAAAAACTTGGGAAAGGATTTTCCTTTCCACCACCTGTTTCTAAGGTGTCATTGTATGGGTCTAGCACAAGTCCTTGATTAGGGAGAGGGGCCTCACATAGGTGGTTGTTATTTAGGGGAGTATGGGTCCTTGTATATGTTTATTATGTTTCATACCTTGAGTAAAATTTTATCTCACTTATCCCCCTAAATTCTCTCTTTTATGAGGTTTTGGAGATCTACCTAAAGAATTTTTGGAGACCTGGGCAAAGGGGGGCTGTGCGGTCTGATCTTGGGGGATTCTTTCAATTTTACAATTATACAAATTAATATCCTAAGGGTCTTATTTATAGGAAAATATGGAACCTTGTATGAAGGAGATAGTCCATGTAGGTTTTAGGAACAGATGCTCAATGCAGGGGTAACCTGAAATTCAGTTTCACATAGGGGGGATGTGCCAACATTTTGATGTGTAGTGGTGTGTGTGAAGCCCCTATAGGGAAAGTCCTTTGATTATACATAGGGTTTTTTGGAACATTAATATGATTCATGATCTCTTCATAAGCCTTTTATCCACCTTGAAAAAATATATTTTCAACAAAATACCCCCCTTAGGATTAGATCCGTTCTAAAGAGGAGGGTCTAGTACTGAGGTAGAATGGGGAAAAGATTATGAAGGATTTTTCAGAAAATCGTGTAGGGCATCGATGTAGTGTGGTGGAATAGGTTTGGTGCGCAGGTCCCTAGTGTAGTCCAGGTGATAAAATATATAGCACATTCTATTAGTTTCTATAAATACCACTAGCCACCTTTGTTGTTTTCCTCAAATTTCATGTTTCTAACTTTCACTCTCACCATGCAGGTGGTCCACTCAGTTATTCTTCCTTAGGTGGTCAGCTCAATTATTCCATGCATCAATTTTCCCAAAGGTCTCTACACAAGATTCCTAAGGTAAAACCCTGAGTGATGATTCTATGTAGATTCAGATCTCATCAAGGATCCTTTACGAAGGACTATATCAAGAGGCTTGCGTGTGGAACCTTGTTGAAGGGATTGTGTATGAGACCTTGTTGAAGGGTCTACGTGAGTTCATTCCTTTTCCAAAATTTGGAATTCATCCAAGTCAATATCTTAACTCTTTTTTAAGTACATATTTTAACTTTTTGGGGAAACATGATGAATTATTGTAGGTTTTAAATATCATCTTTGATGAATTCCATTGAACAAGATGCTACAAATTATTCTGAGATGATAAAATTTATTGGCCCAAGTTACTACAATGTGGTTGAGCCTTCTCTACCAAATCTCATGAAGTCTTTGGAACCATAAAAATGTGAGTACCCATGAAGTTACTACCTTACATTTTATGGTCATAGATTTTTGAGGGATGCTACTATCCCTAGGGTCCGGAGTTATTTCTTGAAGTATTGGTTTGTTAATAAAACCAACTTCCCTTATGCCAATATCTCCTACATGGGTGTTTATATTAAGTAAAGGATAGTTACTATTGGATTTATTATGAATCACAATAGCTTTAATCCATCTTTGAAACCTCATATCCCTGAATCGAGGCCTCATTGCAATGAATCAACCTTCCATGTTTCACAGATAGATCAAACTCAAGGATGGAAGGAGGACTGGGACTTCTTATCTATAGGGGGAGACCTACCCGAGTGGATATGGGCATACATGGTGAACTAGTCTTGTATAAAATTAAAGAAAAAAATTCAAGATTTCTATATCTATGAGGCTGTTTGGGAAGGGCACACCTATGTCTATAAGAAATCGAATATCATCCCTGAATTGTTGAGACGATGGAGTCTGTAGACCCATTATTTCCACTTGAAACTTGGAGAATTTGAAATTAACCTGTGGGACATCTATCAAATATTTGGGCCCCCCATTATATGGGAGATGTATGATAAGTTCATCCCACTGTAGACAACATGGGATAGTGCTAAAAGGATGTCACTGTTGGCTCATGAGCTTTTCCAGGTGGAGAAAAAATTACATGAAAAATATCCTCACCCTAGGGTTTACATCCATTCGAGAACATGGATGAAGGATTTATTAGAATCATAAGGGGAAGTGTCCACTTTCGGGAACCCTACTGTGTGTCCAACTATGGATAATCGAGGCACTCCCAATAAATTATGGCCTGCACTAGAGAAGGGCCAACATACCCATTTGGGTTACATGTTCAATCCCAAGGTTGATGAAAAAGCCACCTGGATGGATTCCTTTCTATGTGAATAATCATTTATTTGTTTTTGGTCTGTGAGTATAATGAGGGTGCGGTGCAAGGGTATTTTTTTATTGCATAAAAATTAGCACAGGGGAGATACATAGGGTTGGATACCCATGTCTTGGAAAAAATTTACAATTTTTTTCTACACATATACAACAAGAGTACCCATTTAGAGTTTAATGGAATTTTCAAGTGATGTGGGGGTGGATAAAAACACACTTTAGTTCATATTCACTACTGAGCCTAGTTAAAATCCCTAACAGCCAATTTCACCCATTCGTTTAGACTATCTATAGAATTAAGCCTCTGAACCTAAATAATGACAAAGTACTAAAGATGATGAATGTGTGGGGGTGGATAAAAACACACTTTAGTTCATATTCACTGCTGAGCCTAGTTAAAATCCCTAACAGCCAATTTCTCCCATTCGTTTAGACTATCTATAGAATTCAGCCTCTAAACCTAAAGAATGACAAAGTACTAAAGATGATGAATGTGTGGGGGGAATTGAACTTCTCTCCACATGGTAACCAACATATAGGGACAATTACTAATGATGAAAAGGAAAATAATTATGAGAAGAGGTCGTACATGATAGAATTCAGTGATAGTGTACTGGAGGCTCACATTGACAGTGAGATCATCTATAAGGCTTATTTTTGTATTGATTTTACTACCAGTTTTAATGTATTAAATAGTCAAGTGTCTATCCCTTGGCTCATGTTAGGATGGATAATCACTTGATAGTATCATGATAGATTTGGATCCTAACGGCTAGGGAGGTATTAAAAATTCACACAAACTCTTCCTCCATTGGACTCATCAATCAGGATGGAGGCTCAGTATTCCAAGGTATGGATCTCCTCATACCCTCATAATGTATTTGAGAAAATAGTTTAATGGGTTAAGTCTACAAAATCTATTGGCTGAGTTATGTTTGGTAGGAAGGCTCGAGCTAATGACGATGATGCTAAAGCTCCAGATCCTTCAAGGTGATCCCGGGAAAAGACCACTAAGCAGGCTAGGGTTGAGAGGACTACGCCTCCTTCCCCAAGGTAGTCCAATAATAAACATCAAGAAAAGGCTCTCATTCCATCCGATCATTCTCCTATGAGATAAAACATCCCGGATAATGCATCCAAGTCTATGAGTGTTGGGTCTTCTTCCTAACCAGCTGCATGAGGGTCAATTTATGTGTGACCCTTAGTGACCGTCCCCTCAAATCTTCATTGCCAAGAGGATTGAGATGGACCCTTCACCATCTAAATAGAGGAGGAAAATAAGGGAATTAAAGTTGGGACAATGCATGTGCCATATTAAGTATCTATATTGTCACTTTATATCATAAATTTATTTATATTCCCTTTTTGAACATGCTTTTCTCTTTTAAAATATGTTCCACTTTCCTCCTTTAAGGGGTCTTCCACTGATTTTTCAGGTGTAGAGGAGGATTCCCTAGGGGAAGCATAGGACTTGGCTGATGAATCTATTATTCTGACTAATAAAGAATCCAAAGATACATATAGATTTTTCCCTAGTCCTATGGATAAGGGATAGGGACATGTTGATGTCAGATGCACTCCCTCGAGTGTCATGTATTATTTTTTAATTTCCTATTCTCATGATATTATAAGTCTATTTCCCACACCCGAGTACCTTGAAATAGTCAATATTGATCCCCTTATTTCCCTATAAGGGGATGACAGAGATGTTAGACAATATTATGAAGGTGTTGGTGCTAAACCTGACTCTGTGAGGGATGACAATGTGGTTCTTATTGAGAAGTAATCATAAGGGGTTATTAGAGGATCCAATTTGGGTCTTGATTAACACATCTCAGATATCCTTACTGGTGAGGATGATATGATACTTGAGGTTATGTATCATGAATTGCGGGATCTAATTAAGACAAACATTGATATTACAAATTCCATAAAGAAGTTTAGGGATTTTCATAAGGAATTGGAAGGATGCGAGTTCTATAATTCTTGCATTTTCTAAACCCAGTTGATTTTTTCTTTTAGATAATTATTCACATCAACGTTGAAATTTTGCAGATTTTTTAATAGATAACGTTTAAAAGGAATTTCAGGAACAAGGTGTCCAATTCAACCCTAATATTATCACTAAGGGAGTGATGACTGAGAATGTTGATGTGGGAGATTCTCAAGATCCACCGATCCTGACTGTAGTGGTGGCGAATACTGAAGTTAGGGATCCTCGAGAGCCTCTGATCCTAACGATGGAGAAAAAACAATAGAATAGTCATAGTCAATAGTTTCCTATGATAATATATGAGGTTGGGGAATCATAGAGGGATCAATCTAAACGATTGACCCAACAATAAATGAGTTTCATCAACTATTTTGTTCACTTTTCTGCCTTTTTTATCTGTTGATCTCCAGGTGTCGATGAGAAGTGTAAACTATTATCCAATTCCATTGGCTTCAGTGACTATACCTAAGATAGGGGATTCCATTCCAATTAAACTAACATTAGTAGGTGGGGTTGAGGTTATTTTGGAGGGTTTATAAAAAGGTGAATCACTAAGTGTACTGAATCGAAATTTTGTCTCTCCCTCCAAGAGTGGATCTAAGTTTTATCTAGATATGTAGGTGACTTTAAGAACAACACACTTTTTGGTCTAGTAGGATATTTTGAAGATAATCAGGGTGATGCCTCTTGAATAAATACCCTGATGACTTTACCGAATCCCATTCAAGATTTCCATTTTGGGATATGGAATATTTAACTATCATAGGATCCATGATGTTGTGAATGTGATCATCCAGAAAAGGGATGATTAGCAAATATCGTAGCAATACAAGGTGCAACTGGAAGGATAATTTGAAGAACTCTGATCTGTCATAGTTCAAATTGATTTCAGCCACTCCAAGATGGTATAGGAGTACCATGATATTTTTTATGAGAGGTCTCTCCACATAATTTTTTGAAAATCGGAATTAAACACCACAATGTAAGAAGTGGTCCAAATCCTTAGATCCTTAGTGAGAGATTTGGAACAAAATAGATATGTTGTTAGCATTGAGGAGGAGAGGCTCCATAAATATGGAGAGGTTGTTTCTACACAAACAGATTAGATTAGGCAAACTACTGTAGTTTCTCGAGGAACAGTCCATCTTCTCAAATCCTTTACTGAGGAAAAACTTTAAAATTTGGTAGAGAAGATCCAAGATGTGGAAGATCCCCTATATTTTTAAAAGTAAATGAAAAGATATTTTTTTGTTCCCAATAAATTGTTTTTTATCCCCATTTTCTTTCTGTGATTATAACATAAAAATGAATCTGATTTTCATAGTAAGACACCTTTGCATTAGTTGGTTATATCCACAGTGATAGGGATATGAAATTTCTTTAATTTTTACCTAATTCATGAGGCCTAGTGAGTGTAGTTTTACTCTTGTGTGTTCATATGGAAAACCCTACTCAATTTGTTTATTTTGTGTCATCAACCTAATTTTTGACTAATCTTAATATGGAGGAGACTTAGTGGGTGAGACTTGGATTTTTCTTAGACCACCATTTTTGGGTTTTAAGACAAACAAGTTTTGTGCCTTTTATCTTTTCATTGATCAATTTTTTTAAACCACATAGAGTGAAAGTATAGAAAGTTGAGACATGTTTTTTTTTGTCCAAAGTTACCTTTCGAGGTTTTCAATCTGGCGAGTGGTATGTATCTTATTTTTTGGTCATGTAGTTTAATGTATTAAAATGAGGATGTTGTTGTCTAGTTTAACATCTTGTGACCAAGAAGTTATGCTATGAATTTTAAATTAGTGCAGTAAGGAAATTATTCTATGAAGTTTAAATTCACATATAAAGGACATGAGGGGGGATATAATTTATGGTCCTTATATTTGACCAAAAGGTTAATGATTCTCCCATTCTTGGTAATCAATATGGAAATGTGCTACCATATTCAGGTGTGATAGGAGAAAGTTGTAAGCTATGATTTGGAGATCCCCAGACCCAAAGAGTGGTATTGGGAAGGGGATTATGGAATTAGAGGAGGCCTCTCTTGAGGAAGAAGTTAACACTAATTGACAAACCTGTTTAGCGGTCTATTTTATGAAAAACTGATTAGGGAATATTACATCCTAGTCAATAGTGACATCCCTTGGCTGATAATACTGTTTCATGGGATACTTTATGCAAATCCAACCGGGGCGTGTTACAACAGATTCAGGTAAAGAAGTTCTCATGAATTTCAACATTTTATCACTAAAAGTAAATAGAAATTTGTGAAGATTTAGATTTCCCTAAGCACAAATTTTGGTTTGTGGAAGGAAAATTACCTTAATATGGGAGGATACCTTTAAGTCAAAATTTCCCAAGAATTTGAAAAAAGGTTTCTGATGTTGGTCTGATCCGATGAAGCGAAATATGGTGGCTATAGTTTTAGGATGTATGTCTAAGACCATAATATTATAGAAATGATAGGTGGTATTTAGCCTACTAGAAGAAGGTCATTCCTGTATACTTCAGACATGATGGAGTAAATTTTAAACCATGGTATTTACAGTTTTTGGATCAAGAGAAAGAATATGGGAAAAGTATTCCAGGGATGAACACAAACTGAATTTTTATCATGGGTTTCAACATAATGTCATCAAATATTACAAGGGAGAATGGCTTCTACCAAGGATAATGTTATCACTGTTTGAAAAACCCATTTTGTGGGATGTTTTATGAAAATACAACTAGGGAGTATTATAGTTTAGCCAAAAAGTGGAATCCTTTGGATGAAAACCCCATTTTATGGGATATTTTATGAAAAAATAACTAGGGTGTATTACAGCATAGTTATGAAAAATATCTCTCAAATATCATAAATTCTTCCACTAAAAGCTGGAGAAAGATTTTGAAGATCTGGAAGTGTCCAAGATGAGGAGTATGATGTGTCGAAGGAATATGTATCAAAAAAAAGAAATGTTTAGACTGATAATGCACATGATTCTGGATTCCCTTTCATAGATATTACTCATATTTAGAATGGGGACACCTCTGTTTCCTTGGTATAACCCTTGATAAGGGAACCCAAAATAAAATATTCTACATAGATATTTGTTTGTATGAATAATAGGGGGAATTTTTCTTTACCCTATGGATGAGATTAGTTATTAAGTCTTTGGAATCACTATGTATCTCAATGGGATGAGAATAAATCCACATGTTGTTCTAATAATAAAGGCCCCCACAGTGATTGAGTTCATGTGTGGAGGACATGGGGGGGGGGGTTTTGGATACAGGTTCATGCATAGGGCGATAAATCGTATTGAATCCCCTAATATAGATCCGACTCATACATGGGAGAGTGGGGGAATTTCTCATATTGTGTGGTGTATGGGTCCAAGATTAAGGACATGATCATCACTACGTATCTCATTGAAATGAGAATCAAGCCACATATAGTTCTTGAGAAAAAACACATAGTTTATTGTCACTCATGGAGGAAATATGGTATGCCTTTTATGGTATTGTATCCATAACCATGGTAAACCCAATGTGAATTGATATTCCTTAATTATATAATGAATATTTTTTTTCCAAACATCATAATCCCATGTGATATATGCTTGTTGTCATAAATAAAGAGTGAAAAAAGTTTCTTCCACGACACAAAGGTAACACAAGTGAAGGATATGGGAATTTAGATTCTATGGATGAAGATACTTGAGATTTAATCTAGTAACTGTTATTTATATCATTAGGATGAGAATAAATCCATACATATTTTTTGAAAGGTTCTTTGTGCAGACCTAACTCGTATACATGGAATAGTGGATTTTTTTTGACTGTGGCTAGACCTGAGATTGAAGATCCATGAATCACTATGTATATCATGGGAATGAGAATCAACCCATATGTAGTTCTTGAAATTTTTTTACTGCATAAATTGTGCTTTAACATGGGAAAATATGGTTTTAATTTTTTTTCCAGAATAATGGTTGGGACTAAGATATGAGGCCTAGGTATCACTTCATATCTCATTTTAATGAGAATCAAGCCATATGTTCTGGAAATATTCCATGTGCAGATCTAGTCTGTATATAGGGAAAAGGTGAATTTTTATTTGTGGTCATAGCTAGACCCATGATTTGAGATCCAGGTATCACTACATTTGTTTTTGGAATGATAATCAAGACACACATAGTTCTTGAAGAACTATGTATTTTAACATTATGGGATATGGACATTGATAATTAAGTTTGACTTCTTATAGTAAGGATGGGGGTCACCTGACGTGAAATAAATATTGTAGTTTTACTAGGATATATGACCCAGATTTCACTACATATGTTTCTAGATAAATAATCCAACAAAAAATAGTTCTTGAAAAGATTCCCTGTGTAGGAATGACTCATATATAGGTAGAAGGGGATATTTTTTTATTGCATATGGGCCTGAGGATGGAAATATGAGTTTCACTACATATCCCATTGGAATTAGAATCAATAAACACATAGTTATTGGATAGATCATGTAGTTTACCATCATGAAATGAAGTCGTTGGCCGTTCAATTTACCATCTTACAATACTGACATGAAAATACTGGGGATTATACCAGTAAAGGGTCTCCACATGCCATTATGGCTAATAGGGAATCTCAACCTATATAGGGGTTAGAGGGGTGTGATCAGGACTTTCACCTGAGATGGAAGCCCATTTTTAAGGGACCATGAGGAGTGTCACAACTCATGGTTCTTTGGGGGTTTCTTAAAATCAAATGAGAGGGATGTTAAACATATAGTTCAATTTCATGTGGTGAGGATGAATGGTGTCTTGCAGTTTTAGTTAATATGACTAGGACCATATGTCTTTTAGTTTAATGTCATGCGATAAATACAATGATGTTGCACAGTTTAACATCATGCGATCTAGAAATTATGTCATGCATTTTAAGGTCCTACGACAAAGACCAACTATGTAGTTTAACATCTTTCATATGGGAATTATATGGTGATATGAATTTTAATGTCTTACAACTAGGATGAGTTTTTGTGTGATTACATGAAATACTTCTCTAGGAACCTTGCATTGGTTGAATTCTTAGTGATTTCCCCATCCATTGAGATCGATGAATAAGATTTGTTAGAGTAGAACTTGTGTATAATGTAAGGTCCCTCCCACCTTGGCTCAAGATTTGGAGGCTTCTTTCTTGGCATCACTAGAGTCATAAGGACTAGTTTCAATTATCCTAGGAGGAATGAATGGAGACATACCATTTTATTAAAGGATCATGCTATCCAATTTTGATAGAACTCATAGTGATGTAAGGTGTGAAATATTTTTTCATTGAGCTAATTTGATTCATCTAGTCATTTTTTGGATTGATCATTTATAGATAGTTAGTCACAAATGGAAATATGAAGTGATGGAAATTGAAAATCAATGGTTAAGACTGCTTCTATTCCATATACCAATGAGTACAGGGTCACTGTGTGGTAGTATGGATTGTAGTTTGGTAATCCCACATGGCATGAAAGAGCTTGTAAGGCTTAAATTTTTTATTTTTTTCCACCATATTCTGGGGTATGTTCTACATGGTGTTATTAAAGGCATATATATATCCATTATACATTGTATGATAGTAGGATGAATGGTTGGATTTGATATTTTACTACTGATATAGATTTTACACATCTGCATAATAGAAATTAGTGTCATTGTACGTCAATATTGTATAAGGGACACAAAATCTGGTAATGATGTTAGCTTTTATAAAACTAACAATGATTTTGGCTTCGAATTATTTTAGGGGTATCACCGCTACCCATTTGGAGATGAAATCAATAGTAGTCAAGTTTTATTTTAACTTCTTGTCCATAGCTAGTGGGTATGGGTCCATAACATTCATTCCCCATATAGAAAATGGCCACGAGTATTTTTTTGTATGTAGCAACTCTGGGTGTTAATGGATGAACATGGAATGCATTTGGTAGGAATGACATTTCTTTGTGAATTTTGTACAATCATGTGTCATGAAAGGCCAAAATTATCCAAGTCTTCATATTTGATTAGAAATCATGTACCCTAACTAGTGGGAACCATAGTCTATTTCATGAACTTCTTCTATAATGGCCATAATCTCTTCTCCACAGACACATCTGAGAATAAATCCATCAAAGACTCATTTATAGAAGAATTTTTGGGGATTTTGGATATCATAAAGAGTGAAACTAAATGATCTTCATTAGATTTTCTATTTCACAACTCTATTTAGTGGGGGAAATCCATCCTAAAGGTAGTCCATGATTAGAATCATCCACCCAGTGGTTGGGCCATATGGAATAGGGATGATACTGAGTTCATTAATTTATTGTTTTCTGATTTTAAAAAATAGTGATACCATCCTATGGTGGGATATGATTATGATTATTTCATCCTAGTTTGGATCTTCTAAATCCATAACTTCATTTTCTAATTCATCCTCCTAGTAATTATGTGATCGCGGAACATCAGTCAATGCTTTTTTTGAGGGGAAATGTTCCATTAACCTTTAGAAATAGTCAAGCATGGGGATTGGATCTTATCTTCATATGGCGTAATCCCTATTAGTATTCTTTATTATCAACTCTGAATCACCTCTTACCTTCAGGTGGTCCACTAGTATTTGGAGTTCCAATTCTAGGAATGTAATAAGGGCCTGATATTCTTTCACATTATTTCTACAAACTTCTAATAACATTAAAGTGTAAGGTAAAACTTCCTTCAATAGAGAAATGAGAAAAAAAACCAACCCATTTTTTTTGAGTAAAGGGTCTTATATTCTCTTCCCTATTGGTCTCTTAGATGCACCATCAAAATAAATTTCCCACCTTTGGGGACCATCTTGAATAGAGAATATCTCCTCATCTAGAAATTCATAATTTAATACCACTGGTTCTACATATGGGTGTTCTGTAAAGAAATTTTCCAAATCTTGGCCTTCAACTAGTTTCTAGGGAATGAATTATATATCAAATTAATAGAGAATAATTTCCCATCATTCTAGATGTACTATAAACATATGAGGACTGAGGATAAATTTGATTGGGTTATTATGTGATGCCAATTAGACTTTGTGGTACTGTAGGTAGTGCCTCAGTTTATAAACTGAAAAGATTAATCCCAAGAAGCTATTCTCGATATCTTAATAATGAGTCTTGGTGTCAAAAAATGTTTGAATGATATAATAAAGGTTTTTTTTCATTCCCGGCATCATTCATTTTGAAATGAATGCACCCAATCATTACTCCAGGTCTATCATATACATAATGAGCATATTTCCCTCAATTGGTGGAATTAACATAGGTGTAATGAATAGTTACTTCTTGAAGTTCTCAAATGCTTCAGCACAGTCACTGATCCATTGATATGTGACCCTATTCTTCATCAATCTGGTGAAGGGAATACACTTTCCATTAAGGTTTTCTATGAAGTTCCATATGAAATCCTAGTTTCCTTGAAGTCCTCTAAACTTTTTGAGGTTTCTAGGGGGTAACATTTCTAGGATATATTGAGTTTTTTTAGGATCAACATCGATGTCGTGATGGAATACGACGAAGCCAAGAAACTTCCTCAAGGTTTCCCCAAAATCACATTTTAAGGGGTTCATCTTTAGGCTATGTTGTATTATCTTATTGAATATGGTCTCTTGGTTAGTAAGGTGGTAATAACATTGTTGGGACTTAACCAATAGATCATAAATTTTGAATTCAACAACATTCCCTAAAAAGGTTTAAATATGTGATGCATAGATCATTGGTATGTGGCACCGATGTTCTTAAATCCAAATGGCATTACCTGATAATAGAATACTCCCTAATGGGCCCTAAAATAGTTGGATTACTCAAATTATAGGGACACATGTATTTGGTTGTACCCTTTATATCCATCCATGATAGAGAGGGATTGATAACCATCCATTGTATCAATCAGGAGTTTTGTGATTGGAACCAGGAATTCATCTTTCGAACAATGTCGGTTGGGATCTAAAAAGTTGATTCAAACTCTTATTTTCCTATTTTTATTCTTCATAATGAAAACGTTTTCTAGCTATTCCAAATAATTTACCTCTTGGATGAAGTCTAATTTTTTGAGTTTATCCACTCTATCCCCAATTTTGGAGGCATCAATTGGTTTTTTTCATCTAGCTACCTATTTTTACCCACCATAATCTTATGGAAAACCTAGGTGATGGGTGTTCACATCAGGGACAAGGCATGGAATATATATGTAATTATATGAAAAAATATCTTGGTTTTTCTTCAGGAAGGAAGTATATACCTCATATTTTTAAGAAGTCATGTATGGACTGATTAAAGTGGGTCATGGGTCTTTATATGTACCTAGATTTATCTCTATGATTTCATCAATAGTGGTGGTGAAACCCTCCAAAAATACTAGAGGGGAATATCTAAGGTCTTCCTCTTCTTCCTCTTCCCCTTTCTTTACCACTTCTACCTTTTCTTTGGAAGTAGGCAATGAATCAAGATTCTCAGAGTTACCGGATAAGTCATCATTCAGATATCCAGATGATAAAGAAACCATTTCTAGATCAATCGGTAGTGGGAGGCCTTTTTGGATCCCCAAAGGGGAAACTAGGGGCTGAGAATGAGAAACCATGTCTTCTCCCATTGACATGAAAAAATATTTTGACATAACTGAAAAAAATGTATTTTTTGATGCTCAGGGAATTTAATGAAGACATTTTAATCAAGGTTTTCATTACTTATTGGATATTTGAAATCTTCTCCAATGATATCTAGCTTAGCTTTCATAATTGAAAACACTCAAGTTTCTGAATGTGTGATCGAATTTGAACCCACCTCTTTGATTTGGTTTATGGGGAGCACATAATCTGAAATAATATATTTTAAAGGGTTATCTTGGATCATATCCATACCATTTGGGGAATTGATCTAAGTGACATTATTATCCATGGTTTATTTTCCTTATTTATACTCACATAATTTGAATGAGGATTTTTGACTATAAAATGTCCAAATATTTCAATTGATACAATATTTGTGGCATTGGTGGTATGAAGAGGGGATAACCACATGCTGATGTAGCCATGGTCTTCCCAAAATAATGATAAAAGCCTATATCCCATACAAAAACCATGAATTTTGAGTCAGACATGAGATCTCCGAATTAAGTATTTATTTTTATTTCATTGAGAGGAATTTTCTCATTCTTATCATAACCCTATAACATTATGGTGGAGGGGGAAAAGTGAGATTCATTTAAACCCAGATGGTGTAGTGTTCAGATCATAATGATATTGAATCCCAATCCATTGTTGATAAAGGCTCTTCGGATGTCAATGTCATTTATCCTTCTGGATATATAAATGGGTATGATGTTCCTGTATATGATGACATCCTCTTCTTGGTCTATGAAATAAATGACTATGTTGCATTCTGAAGAATCATTATCTTCATGATATACCTTGGTATTAGTAACCTCATCTTCAAACTATTGAGGGATTGATAGGGTCTCGATAAGTGCTTCACAAAGATCTTTTGATAGACTCAGAGCATCCAGGATTGAAGAATTGTCCAACATTAAGGTTAATTGTTTGAAAACATAATATTTTCGGTCCAAAGGTATATGATTCATAGTATTTAGATGTTATTTCACTTTCACTTTAGGAATCTATGTTTCTGATATTGACAGACCATTCCATGGAATAGGAGTTGAAAGTGCTTCTTCTCCTGGTTGATTAGGTTGGTTAGGTATGCCTATATTCCAAGGTTTATTAGGCAGTGGTGTATCCTCTAACCGATATTCCAGAATGACCAGGTCAGTGAAGACCCTTTCATGTGTGGGGGAAGAACTCCCTTGTTTATTTTCAGATTTTTGGAGAGATTTAACATGAGTTCAATCCATTTATATTGTTCTACCAGGGGCATGGTAAAATTATTGACTTCTGGAATGGATACATCCTCCCCTATAACCTTTACTTTGATGGACTCTTCTCCCAGTTACCCAATCAATAATAGGTAAATTAAGTTTATAATCATGTTAATTATCTTTAAAGGGACCCATTAAGTGAATAATGTTAATGGAACCGAAGATCAACTCTTTGTCTGATGAAGATTCTATCTGTTTTTTTGGCTATTGTCGTACCATTTGGTGGGGCGATGCCCATGATTTTAGTACTATAATATTTAAGTCTTCTAAATTTAAGGAAAACTTCATCTTTGTTGTAGGATCATCTTCATGTGTTTTCTTATTTAACTTCTAAAACAATGGATATTTAGAAGACTGGATTTCAAAGGAATGATCTGTCGATGAAGTTGGTTGTGTTGTAGTGGAAGTGGTTGTGGGAACAATTGACTGTTTTAGCTATTATTATAGGATAACATGAGTTAGGTTAATATTTTTTCAAACCATCCAATCACTAATATTATACATACTCTTTCAATTATCTTATTACCATTAATTTTCCTCCTTTGGATTAGTGAAAGAAACAAACACAACTTAAGAAGGTGAATTTTCAATTTTACTTTCCCAAAGTCCACCATATTTTGTAGGAGGTATTTAAAAAATATCCTAAATGATATGCCCCAGTATTTGTTGGAATGGAAAATAATTTGGGAGATCTTAATCACCTTGTTTTTTTGGTATTCCTAGGATTTAGAATCTTGAATAAGTTTTTTCTAATTCCAAGATGAAGTAGCCAAGGACTTGGTCATTTTTATGAGAATAGACATTATTTTTCATCTCCTCAAACTATTTTCACCTCTTTTCTCTTTGACCATATTGATGAGGCAGACATTGTTTCTGATGATCAGGAGGTGGATCTACATGATATGGTGTGGTCTTTGAAGATGTAGTAGGTACAGGGGATTGCTTATTTGTAACTACAGCAACCTATAATCTCCCTGTCCTCTTTCCTTGAGTTGATGTAATTACTCGGGACTTATCTTTTATATCTGTGATAGAGTCTTCAATTCTTTGAGTGATTGCAGAAAGGTCCCAAAACCATCATGAATATTTTACAAGGATACTCTATGTGTGGAACTCATCATGAAGATTCACTATACATATAAGAAACAACTCATCTTAATGTATTTTTAGGTTCAAGGAGTATGTAAACACTTTCCACTGAGAAATGAAATATAAGAATCGTTCATTCTCCAACTTCTTACAGTTTGAGAGATCAAAAAATGTTTTCGTCTAAAATATTGTGCCGAATTGGAAGAGAAACTTCTGATAGAGGTCTTCCCATTTAGTGACTGATCGAGACCGTAAGCTAGTGTACCACCTGAAAGTTGGTCCCTCCAGTTATTGCACAAAGCACATAAGTTTCTCTACCTCCTTCTTTTTAGAGGTCCCCATCATGGGATAACAACAAGATATGAAATGTGTTAAGTTCCACTCCAAGACTCCCAAGCCATTGAAAATTTTAAATGTGTGGTTCCCAAAGTTTTTTGGGGGGAATAGTTGAATCTACCTATTCAGGGTTGGTTTTTTTCAGACTGTATTGGTGCACATTGTTCCTCCATGGATTCCAATTGAGTTGTTAGTGGCTCAATAGCGTTGATAATCATTTGAGGAATGTGTGGATCAGTGGGATCCTGAATAGGTTCGGAAGATAGAGCCTGAACAGGTGAAAATACTGATAGGTCCATCAATGGAGGCACTAATAGTATCAGTTATGGGTAACCTATAGGGGTAGGCCCGTAAGGATGTACACAACCTAGCTCTGGTTGCATACCCAATATAGGGAATTCTTGATTTGCTTCTTTGTGATCCAAATATATTGGTGGTTGGTATCCCATGATGAGATGATGTTCTAAATCTACTCCAGTCATTATAAAAACCCTATTTGTTGAGGTGCTCTAGCTAGAAATGAAAGTTTAGGATCTACCTATAGAACATATCTAGTAGGAATGATTCCTTGGAGTAATTCTGCATTGGGTCTTCTCAATTATTTCATCTATTCCTTTTGATGAGAAAATATTTATTCTAGAGAAATGGGATTAACATCTTCAGGTGGTAGGTGAGACATAATTTGGCCCTTACCCTTTTCCCTATTTGATACCTTTTGAGGGAGTAATGATGGATTTTTTGAGGGAATTCCCAGATTTTGGGAAATAATTTGGTTTTGGTTAAGCACACCTCCTTCAATTATTTTGGTGTGGACCACATTATGAACATGAACTTACTCTTTGGAATCCTCTTAATTGGCCTCATGTAATGTATAATTTTAGAGGGTGGTGTTGATGAAATTAATTGATAAAAAATAAATTTCTTACATTCTATCAGTGTCTTTGAAAGTCTGTATTCTTCTACACCCTCCACGAGGATTTGTACTCTCCTTTGCTAATTCTCTAGGAGCTCCTTAGTGGATTTTGATCGATCCAAAGGGAATCTTCAGACAGTTCAGTCATGTGTGTCCCTCGTGAAGGTACCAAATCAAGAAATGGGATGAACTGGGATGATCCATTCAGTGTAATTTTACCTAACTAAAATAATACTAATTCCCACTGAGGATGGGGTTGTTGAGGTAAAAAATCTCCCATCGTTGAGGGATGGGACTATTTCTATTCCAATTTCACAACTCCTCAAGCCTAGTTTACTTTCCTTGAGGTTTGTGTTAAAAGTACCTCATCCCTATGGATTGGGGATGCTCCTGAACTACTATGGAAACTGCTACCACAACTTCCTTTATGATTCAATTGTGTTTTTTTTCAAACGTGGGCTGGGTGCATCATTTGGAACACACATAAATAGTTATCGTCTAAAGAACATTTTGATATTTATGGCATTTTAATTATCTAAAAATAGATTTATCCTAAATGGGATGATTTATTTACATTCTCATATGCCTCATACAAAAGTCTCTCAATAGCTGCTCTATTTTGGACCAACATAGATGATAGAAGGCCAGGGCCTATTTTTTTTTACATTTTTTGATCATGAACATATTCCATTTGTTTAATATAGAATGAAGTTATAATATTGCACGTTACAACCTATGATAATATTTTTTGGTTGGGGAGCATAGTGAAATGTAATGCTCCATGTGCACCCATCCTCTGATATTAACACCAGATGGGGTATTGATGATTAGCTACTGCAATCTCATTAATGTAATGAGGCATGCATGCTGAAAGGATCCTTGATGTTTATCAATATTTAGATTTTGTGAATCTAGGTTATCTTCTAATTCTATTTGGTATTACAACCCTTCTATTACATTGACATGAATTCGATACTCATCATAAGGTAATTATTTTTCTTTCAAGTGATAAAGAATTTTCCATATGTCATGGTGGATTTCATGCACAAAATCTTTTGATAATTCCTTTGTATTGATGTATTGAGTGGTGGATAAAGGCTAGAACATGACTGGTATGTTATATTTATCCAATTATTTCCTTATGTTTAACAAACCTTCTTCATATTTTTCCATATTTTCCTCCACCTCATCTGACCAAAATTGATGTTTTCCCACCACTTTATCATAAGTAGTGAGATTGGTGGGGACTTCCTCTATCACGCTACAAGGTAAGTAACCCAAGGGTGGTTCATATAATTACCATTTCCTTGGTTTTTCTTCCTATTGAGAAAGGATTTCACCTTCTAATGAAAAGGCATCATACACGACTAACATGGTTTTTACAAGTGCCTCACGATAGGAAGGATTTCTTGTCACTACATTTCCAATTAGAGAATTCTATTAACAACATGAAACACTATTATAGAGAGAAATTTTTCTGTGAACACCATCATGGGGAGGAACACCATGGTGGATTATATCAAGGGTAAAAACCTCTTTCTCCTTGATCTTATGTCCATGTAGAGGGCTGCCACAACTCTCATGAGAATATGGGATCTCGAGAACAAATAGATAATGGTCATAAATCAAGATTTCATGGTTAAGTGTCCAGAGAGGACCTTCATAATTACTTCTATTACTCTTTTAATTTGGTAATGTGAGGGTATGATCTTAATATGCCACAAATTATCATATGGGGGTTTCAAGAACTCTAACATTAAGTAGAGCAGTATCATAGATCGTCTCTTTATTTTTTAGTTATCCTTGGTGAGGCTTCTTCATGGATAACTTCTTTCAAGTGATTGGGAAAATTACTGGGGGAATTGGTCAACATTGGAAGGTGTTTATGCATGGCCTAGAGTATCCATTAGGATATGATTATTAACTTTAGTTGGAGTGGGTGTATGTTCCCAATCCGGTTTTTTATATAGTATGGGGAAGCTTTCCCCATGACCCTCATAGATGGGAGTAGAGGTGTGTGTCTACTTCAGGGTGACAAGATGATGAGCCACCCCACTTGTGGGGACATAACTATGTGTATGTACCTAGGGAACTACTGTCATCACTGTTATGATGACCAGTAAAGTTTATAGGATGTAGGAAAGTAAATGTGTCTTCCTTTTCACTATTTAGAGGATATTCTTGGTGACTTCGGTTGATGGAATGAGGATATATTCTTATTTCATGATTATATTAGGGGTATGTTACTTCTCCTATCCCCCTTTATTTCCAATGAATATTAAAAATAATCATGTGTGGGGATAGAGAGTTGAGTTTTCCCCCCATTTATCACTAGGAATTTACGACTAACTTCTTCAGAGGATACTAGATGATACTACATATAGGATTGATTAATACAGGCAGGTGTGTGCGCCTATTTGTGGATTGACTTAAAAATTGGCTAGTGGTATTATTCGAGTTTTGTCAAATGAGTCTAATGAAAAACTTGATTAGTAAAATAAGGTGTATATTCTTGCTCGTAATTGGATACCAGATTTGAAAGAAGAGCTTCCTTAAACGCCACCTGGAGAATCTACTAGCTGGTTGAATTAAGGTGGGTAGGTGTATGATACCACTCATATTTTTCTACAAAATTAAGTTGGTGGGATTCTTTGGAGGGTTAATAGGTGTGAACATTATCCTTTTTAACTGATCCTTATCCCTAGAGGGATGTCTTGCATGCCCAGATCGGAATAACCTGGGCCAGATAGCCAAGGATTATTCCCTTATCATGTTGAGGGTTTTCTATGACGTGGCATTATCATTAGTGACTATTGATAGGATTCCTTGATAGGGAACCATGTGTCTTATGGATGAGGCTGTATGAGGAATCTTTATCCACCTCCTTGATGTAAATTAGGGACTAGTTTTTGCATTCTGGGGATAAACTCCTGAAATGGTTGAAGATGATAGTTTGCACCATCTACAACAGGACCACCAGTCGTCATTGAACAGATGATGGGTAGAGCTTTGTGAGATAGAGGTCTTGTCGGGCATCCACTGGGGTCAGTATTGTACAATTCTTATTATACTCTCAGACCAACAAGTTTGGAACCCAATGTTGAAGATGTTGGTTTGGTTATGAAATCCTCTATGTGGATGAAGAAATGAACTTAAAAGTATTTGGGGCATGCATCGGCGAGAGTTGATACAATACCATTGGATTGAGGAGAGTTCTGAAAGGAAGTTCCTAGATATATAAAAAAAACAAGAAAACCCCACCAAAGTAGTATCGAATTTGATTTAATAGATGCATGATTGATTGATTTGTTTAGACATATTTTATTTTTAGAGAAAAAGGGTCCTGATAGGTGGGTGACACTATTATATTGGTTAAGGATTCATGTCAGGTTCACGACTTTTTTTCTTAAAAAATAATCGGTCACTCAACAATTGATTACATGGGTTGAGTTGTGTGCAATCATTCACATTGGGTTCACTATTTCCAAATGGTCTCTAATGGGTTTTTTTTGTGAAACTAGAAACACCCAATGATTCAATATCTGTGATGACTCAGGGAACTTCTTTTCATAGGAAAGCACTCACTAGGATGTTTGGCAAATAATATTTAAGAACACACATTAGTTGAGAGGATGGGAGGTTGGGCTCATCACACCCTTTTAGGGGAAATTATTTCATACTCCTAGACTCTATTATAGATTTAAGATATGTTCATGAATCCTTTATTAATTCAGAATTATGATGTAGGTCACCATTGAGTTAAAAATTAATTATTATGATGCATATAATTTAGAATCATCTATTTGTATCTGAGGCTCTTCATCAATGGATATATATGTATGTATCTGAGGTTCTCTATCAATGGTATCCCCTTATATACTAATGATATATTCTTTGGTCATTATGATGATGATGATGATGATTTTATAGACACAAAGTGAGGTTCTTTGGAGTGTGTAATCATCTAGGGAGATGAGAGTTTTTTTGATGTTTGGATCAGACTGATAAATGGGTTTCCTATGAATCCTTGTGAAAGGAATCAGAACCCACGTAGTTCACTGTTGCTTAATGGGTTTTGTAGTACCATTTAAATTCATGTGATAAGGACATAACCATAAAATTTATCTTCATGTGGAAAGGATGTCTAGGTAAAATATACCTAGTCAAGGTTTTGTGTGAGACTTATGTCAAAGTGGCCCAGGGAACTTAGAAGGGGTATCCGTTTCCAAGATGAATTAAACCCTACTGTAAATGTGTCCCAAAGAGAATAGGGTTTACATAGGGTGTTGGGTTTAGACCTCAGGGAGGCTTTCTATGTATCCCATTTGGATAAAAATCAATCCCACATAGTTTGGTTGGTCTCGTAGGGGAGTGTGTACCTTTTAGAGGATTATGTTGGGGATTATTTTTGAGCAGGATTCCAAATGGAAAGGGGGCCATGATTAATGATTCAGATCACATTTATTTGGATTCTCATTCGGGGATTACACCTAAGGAGGAGGCCAATTGAAATCAGGACTTAGGTTAAAATTCTATGTATCCTGATTATAGTAGGAATTAAAGTTCTCATAGTTCAAGAAAAGTTTAGGGATTACACACCATGATTTCATGGGTGAATGTGGGTTATGATTGGGCCTTTCTTCTGAGGAGGATCCTCTTAATATCATAGGGATTAAACTTCTAATGAGGCGCAATGACTAGTATAGTTGGGGATTACTCCTAAGGATGATTCCCATGGATTGGTTTAATATATTGTGGATGTCATGACCACCATAAACCTCTAAGATCACTTGAGTTAATATCAATGTGAGAAACAAGAGGGAATGAAAGATCTAGGAAACCACCAAATCCACTTTTCCATGAGGTTGGATACATGTACTTGAGGACTCACGCTGAGGGGGAACTCTAGATGAAGGCGAGAGGAAGGTACAAATGATCATTCTCTTCGAAAACATGCATATGAATATGTGGAATTCATGATCATGGCTACACCTTTTTTCCATATGATTCAGGATGAGTCATGATTTAATGTGATGGAAAATAGGTAGTAAAAGATCAAGAAAATCACAATTACCCTCCACCACTGGTGGAAGAGGATAAAGGTATAGGAGAGAGAGTATATGACTCCATTCCCCATCCCCTCTCTGACCCAGTATCCAAGGGGGTGAGGAGAAGGAGTACAACCTCCTACAAGAAAGGATATGGGATTAATCCAGGAGAGATGCTCTGAAATTGGTCTCACAACAGAGGATGTATATGTCATTCCATGTCAAAAGTAAACACAAACGTTATCCTTTACCTCCTTGATTGAAACTTAAGGCTTCCTGACTTAGAGACGAAAAGGGTAGGACATAGTCCAAGACCTTATATCCGAGATTAGGAACTCCCTAACACTGTTCCTAGGGTTAGAGCCCTCATCACAATGGGAATAAAAATCCACATGTGACCTGAGTATCCTAACCATTTGGTAGGATAAGTTCAAGAAACCCCTGAAAGTAGGAATACAAATCCAAATAGGGGACATGTCAATGTTCCTTCTCCCATGGTTTTGCAATTACAGAGGTTTTAATGGAGGTTTTTATTTGGTCCTTCTCAGACAAGGGATCAAAAGGGATAAAAGTTTGGCCTTTGGTGGCTTGGAAGAATAATCAAAGAGGGGATCACGTAGGTCCTGGTTTAAGGGAAAGAGGTTCCTTGCACTGGGACTAGGAGGAAATAGAATGGATTTTTGCAGGGTTTTTTAGGCATACATGATCTAGATGTACCATGGTAAATGAATCACCTAGGAAACAAAAGTTGGTTGAGGTTTTTCTTAGGCACCATGGGTTTCCTCAGGTGTCCTTGGATGGGTCTCGTGTAGGTCCTTAATTAGGAATAGGGTCTGAAATAGGTAGTTTTTATTTAGGGGAGGATGGGTCCTCATGAAAATTTCTAATTTTTCATACCCTGAGGTACTTTTATCTCACTTATCCCCCTAAATTCTCTCTTTTCTTGAGTTTTGGAGATCTACTTGTATATTTTTTGGAGACCCGAGTGAAGGGGGGATGCATGATCAAAGTTTGTGGGATTCTTCCAATTTTCCAGTTGTCCAAATGAGGAACCCAAGGTTCCTATTTATAGGAAAATAGGGAAACCTAGTCTGAGGAGGTAGTCTGTGCAAGTCCCATGCACAAGCACTCAATGCATGGGTGAATTTCAATTCAGTGTCATATAGGTGGGTTATGCCAACCTTTTGATGCGTAGGTGTGTGTGCATAGATTAGGTTGGAAAATTCCCTTGATTATCCTTGGGATATTTTGGCACTTTAACATACTTAAGGTTCTCTTCATTATATTTTTACCCCCCTTGAAAAAACAGAGTGTCAACAGTACTATATCAGTATCCCTATCTCCAAGTCGCATCATGGTGCAGTCCACATGGCCTATCATAATAAAATATAAACAAGGTAATCCAAATGAGTATAATACCACTAATAACCTATATGGGAAAACACCATTTATTTTTTTACACTTTAAACAATTAAAATAAAAATTAGTAGTAGAATCACACACTAGAAGGCCTATAACATGTGGAACCTATTATCCAAATATGATGCATGACATGACCTATTCCAATAATGTACAAGAGTAAAAATCAACTCACCAACATATTTAAAATAGGCCAATATATAGAAATAAATAAAAATTTAATAAAACCAAGCCACATGTGCATCATTCAGAGTGAAAATCATATACAACTATAACATCACATACCAAGAATATAAATTCCATATCCCTAGTAACCTATAATTATCATTAAAACAAGTTTTATTGAAGAAACAATATGATATCCAACAAAATATCCATCACATTCTTAATAATCCTATCTACCATATCACAAATACTAAAGAATCAAGAAATGAAATCCTTTGATACCACTTTGTCACATCCCAACCCAACTCAATTAATTAACAGTAGTCATACCGACTCTCCACAAGGCCTTAGGCACGCCTCCTCATATGCCAGATGCTTCTAACTAGTATAAAAGGTCTAAGGTGGTACTATAAGGAGACTATACCCCCATATATGTGAAACCATAAATAAATAACCAACCATCATAAACATTTGAGTATGCATAAAAAATAAATAAACTGAACATGATGTAATAAAATGAAATGTAGTAAAGGATTTAATAACTATATCATAGATACAAAAATTGATTTCCCATTGGTCTGATAACATATATAAAAAGTAAATGAAAAAAATAAATACACCAGGCTCTAGTGCTAACTCTGAATCATGTCATATGGTTTTTTTACAACTCAATAGTTGCACCAGTCAGATCATAAGACTCCCCATGAGAATCTATGCTCAATCATAAAACCATAGGCCTCACCCTTATCCATCATACATCTATTCTCAACATGAAATAATACATAACATCTTCATTCAAACCAAGGAGCACATATAGGGGGTGAGAATAAAATATTTGCAGGCCACCCCCAATGGTTAACCTATATCCTATTATGATAAGTGCATTCTCATACAATATGATTATCCTATTTGAGACACAATTAAAATAAAATAATTAAAATAATAACATCATTGATCCTTAGATCCATGGTCTTGATTGACTATACCTGCTTTAACCAATGCTGAAAATGTCTTTGAGCAATCCATGTCACCACAGGGGATAAATTTCTTAGCCCTAGGCTCACGCATACTCTCATATACTAAAATATAATATATAATTATAGTTATCAACTGAAAATTCTATAAGTAAGTAATCGATTAGGATCCTTGGAATTCTAGGAATAATACTCAATACATGAGTAATCGGTGGAACATCAAAAATGTCTATGAATTAACTATTCTAATCCAATGTCAGATTCCAAGCTCTCAGTTCATAAACAATCAAGACTCTGGAAAATGGAATGAATTACTAAGGGGATAAACCTTAGGAAATATATAAGTAATACTCTCATGATTTTAGATGATAACTCAACATCCTTCAATCAGTGGTTCAATAACCTATTCCTAGACAGATTTGGGTAGTGTAATAATGGTGCATCCACCCAATCCTAGGGTGTATACTAGGAATAAATTTATATTATCACCATTAATCCCAATGTATTTCCCAATAATCCAGTTATCCCGGGAAATGAAGCCACTCGACAACCTATGGAATCAAATAAATTACAACATTTTAGGAATCCTGGGAAATAAACTAACTAAGAGGGGTTTTTGTGATGCACTTAGCAAACTCATTTATTTTTCTAGTGTTGGGAGGAAATATATAGACACTAGGAATTCTAGTAATGGTTGAACCAGATATTGGATCACACTGACCAGACATCCAAGGCTTTATAGGGAGGAATCATAGAGATAATAGTAATTTCTATAGTGGTAGAATCAATTCATATAAGTCCCATTATTTAGACCTTGATAAGTACCTATATAAATCCACATGATTCCAATGCATCAATTATGAACCATAGGATGAAATCAATGAAGAATGTCTTGAAATCACAGATAAATAACTAGTAACTAGATGAAATCATAAATAAAAGAGTAGGGTTTCCCAAATTCATAAACCCATTAATACTGCCACAACACTTTTGGTTCACATTTTCAGTATGGGTTCTAAAGTGAAACCTACTATGATATCTACCCGATCCCATAATTCACCCACTCAGGGTCGGTCAGCCACTAGGGTACCCTAGGCCAAAATATATGAGAGGCATCACATTCAGTATATTCTTAGTGCACACATAAGAAGAGATATCCCTTTTGGGATCCTATAATTCAGCACATAAGGGTAATTACCCTTCTTGGGGTCCTCAGAAATAGTAAATAGGTAGATAAATACCTCTTGGGATCCTAGGGGTTAATATATAAGCAGAGTCATCCCTATTGGTATACTATAGGTTAGATCATAAGTGGAGGAATCCCTCTTGGGGTCGTTATTGAAACTAGTCTCTAAGTCCAATAACTATCTCTTAGTGTAAACACGCTTTCCAACAGTTTTAATAAAACAAAACAGACTCTTGGAATCATGGGTAAATCCACTAAACATCAGTATAGAGAGACGAATCATGGACCATATCAGTTCCAAGGTTCCACTCTAGGTTGGCCCAACCACCCAACCTATTTTCCTCCTCAAACTGTATCCCAATCTTGCTGACCCGGAACTAACACACAAAGGTCACTAAACGAGGAAATTGGTGATCCCAATCCATATCAACCAACAAAAACTATGACCTTTATCTGGTTCTCATCCCATGTATCACTCTCAAGAGACCAATATTTTCAACTACATGAAGAATAACCTCTCCATAATATCCCACTCTCCCTAAAATGCATCTTAGGAGTCCTAAAATCACCCCAAGGGGTCCTCCATTGCGATCTATGTGAAGAATACTCGTAATGGACTACAATTTTTTCTAATTATAAATTTGAGGTGTAAAATCACCCAAAACTATGAAATGGGACACAAGGTGAAGTACACGGTGTGTACCCCAATTATATGGTGTGTTCTCAAAAACTTCCACCCTATCCATTTACTTCTATACAACATGAGATTTGGCTGTGTACTACTACATGTCCATGGAATACATGTGGCATGATCATGTACAAATACATGACTAGGAAAAAACTTGGGTCAATTCATGTATTACTATATAGACATGTTCCCATTACATGGTGTGTCTTCCCAAGTACTTGGACACATTTCTTTTTATGACAACAAGACATGTATGCGGAGTACCTGACATGTATTCCTAAGAACTTTGTCTGACTAGGTACTCAACTACATGGACATACACCACTATATTACATGTAATCCAAGTGCATGGTGTGTAGTTTTAAGAATATAATATTCCACAATATGAATAACAAAAACATGTTTCCATGGAATCACATGTTATGTGATCAATTTTTCTGAATGGGGAACCCCTATAATCACCCAAAAAACCCCCTATTTACCCCAAAATAACTACAGATCGACCTCCACGGGGTCCCTAGAAATCATTATAGGGCCTTAAAAATAATAAGTATTATATATATATATATTAATTTATAAAAAAACATAAATATTTCATACAAAAAAGCATAAAATGTCATAGATTTGCATCGAATCGGCACCACATACCCTCCAACATCTGATCTAGCTCCACAGTGGCTCCATGGGCGATGCCTCCTCCTCCCTCTCCATCTTATCCCTATCTACCTCTCTTGACCACATTATAAAGGAGTCTAAGGGGGATATTATATAATCCAAAGGGAATACATGATAAAATAAAAGGAAAAAAGGGAAAAAAAGAAAAATATAAAAGAAAAAGTAAATGGGCCTCATCCCCGATTCCCGATGTGAGTTTATGCCCCACCTAGGAAAAACCATCCATTATGGATTCTAACATAGAGATATAATCTCAATATGAAGATCCATTCAAAATATATCACTATTTTAATGTGTTCAAATAAAATAATTTTTAATTAATTGAATATGAATTAATAATTAATAATTGAAAATTTTAACAACTCACACCTCCACCAAACAACTATTTTAGGGTAAAAATGCTATTCCTGGACTAAAAGAGTTGTTATAAAAATTATCTAAGGTCATATTCTAGGGAAAATTTTTTTTTTACCCAACATGAGTATCCAAAAGAAAAAAATAAATTTTATGCTAATTTCATAGTCTATAAAAACATGGGTCTTTATAGTCATTAATAAATTAAACAAGATTTATGAGCATTATAACAAGGATTTTTTTTGGAATGAGACAACAATAATGGAGATTAAAGTCATGATTAGATTTGACCATCATCATTCAACCCATATTGGACCCTCTTCCCCCAATAGGAACCAACCAAAAGATTCCTAGATGGACAAATTCGATTGCTTGGTCCACCGAATCAACTAAGGGAATATGATTAGGTGCATCCTCCTACATTATGAGGGGTGAAACTACCTGTGAGAGATGTCAATGGGAGGGAATTATTCCGAAAATTACAGAACAAACCTTAGTGAAAACCAATAACTTAAACAAGTGATCTAGAATAGGGAGACCATTAATAGTTCATAGACATAAATATACACTCATTCATAGAATAAAATAAGCTTAAATAAAATAATTCGAGAAATAATATACAAAAGAAAATATCATAATTTAAAAAATAATTTAAATATTTGGGATTTATCTAATTGAAGCAGTAAGAATATTTGGCATGTGAACCTACATACCTAACATGATTCATGAATGCACAAAAAATATCATAACACATGTATCAAAATCATGAGCATAACCCAAGGTGAATTTATTCAATGATAATATCAAACAACAAAAACATAAATACCAACTTTATAAAAACTCATAGGTCCACTATAAAATGCCGGATAGGTACTGACATAGTTCCCCTGCTTGATTCCCAACCACTGTATCTCTTGTATTCCCCTTCCAAATCTTGGGAAGGATAATAAATGAGTTGGTGAACCTAGTTCTATGATACCATTTCATAACACCCCCACTCGAACCACCTGGTCTGATCCAGTGATCCACATGACCTCATGCACAATTCTCTATGCACAAGAGGTTTTCATCTAGTGATGAGGGCCTAAAGAGAATTATCGAGAGACTATTCCCTTGTTAATAGGTAACATAAGACTATATAAATAGAGTGATATCAATAATCAATAAATAATGAATAAAATAATTACCATTAGAGTAGCATAAAATACATATAAAAAAACAAACCCATGTGGCATCAATATGGAATGTCAGATAAGTGAACCAAAACTAAATATAGGACTCAAAGTATGACTATACCAAAAATAATAGCAGTAACATCCATCCCAAGGTCCATATAGCCCAAGGTCTATTTAGAATCATTTACATCATCCAACCAACTAGCTCAACCTTCCACCATATAGCCCTTCCCATTTGTAAAATCCATTTTCATGAAATCAAAATGTTCACCAAAATGCGAGAGTAAGGTGTGAGTACAAGACTTAGTTGGACAACACCAAAACCCTTAAAATTAGTGCATAAGATATAAAATTTTATTGCACGAAAGTAAATAGGGTAAAAATATAACAAAATTATATATATATATATATATATATATATCATACAAGTACAACACAAGCTGAGTTCTCAGAGACTGATTCTACCTACTTCAACACCATTATAGAAGGAACAATGATCATCTACCTAATATATCCCCCTTAAAAGGATATCCAAAAAACATGTGTGACACCACCCACCAATTGGGATATCCCAAGTGCATACCAACCAATGTATGGAACATACCTTTCCGGGGGTAGTATAATGGGATAAACCTAAAATCTCAGTTGTAGATGACAGATAACATCACATATGATACATGATATGATTGACAGATCAAAGTCATATAGTATCAAATAAGAATCATAATCTATAATAATCAAAATGTGAGAAATTTCAAACACAGATCATGGTTAAACTTGCACAACACATGTTATCAATCATCATACATAGGATTATTAGGGATATACATGTGATCCAACGATCATGTCAATAACATATATAAAACATGCACTAAATTCAGGGGCTTCCTACCTTAGGTGAAAAGGTGATCAGAAGAAAGGGTCACTATCTAAGTCTAAAAGTATCTCCAATACCTAGATATACAATTTATTCAACACAACTAACATTCATAGGATCAAGGATAAGAATAAACCACACCCTAAAGGTAGGTTATGATTCAATATACTCGAGATGATTGACTATAGACAATGATCTTTGTTCAAAGGTTGCACAGATTCCAGAAACTTTAACCTGGGTGAAAATTCTATCTATATTAAATTAATTACTTATTAAAAAAATCCAAAAATCCTCAGATCTAATAATGATGTCAAGGTTATAATTGATTTTGGTTAAGGAAAAAATAAGGGAATTGATCTAGAGTGAAGAAGAACTCACCAATTGAAGAATACAGGATCGATAAGGTGTTCATGCATCGAAGTGAGGTTTTAGAAGGGGAGAGAAGAACTATGAATCACCAAGGAAGGTATCTGATGTCACTAAAAATCAAGAGATAAATAGAGAGTGAATAAAAAGTTAGAAAAATTGTGGTTCTATAACAAAAGTTACATAAAGAGGCATGTTTCACTAAGCCTTGGCAGATTCCACTGGCTAGACAGTGGAGCCCACCTATCAAATTCATTAAATTTTTGGACACATGATAAACCATATCATTCCTAAAAACACTTAATAATATGGTCAAAAAATTAGTTTAAAAGTTAAAAAGAGATATATACATGAAATATAGGTGTCACACTTTTAATGGGGAGAGACCGGCCCATAGATACTAGTGATGAATATGTGGAATAACGGTTAAAGTTTATTGTATAATCTTACTATATCAACATTGAATCACCATATAATTTTCGTTATCCCTAAAAAATGGTTTGAAATTATTATGGATCAACACAATTTGCAGTAGAAACCTCAAAACGCATGGGCAACTATAGGCCAGACTTGAGAAACTTGAGAAGTAGGAAGGCTTATGTGGATTTGAGGACAGGAACTCCCATAATGTAGGGAGAGTTATTCAAATCAGGTGAATGTAATAAATATCACTTACCTATGGGAGTTACCCACACAAAATCTATAGAGGATTTACTACTGCTCAAGATACTTAAGTTTGGTCCATGGATTCCCATGTGCTTTTAGTTTTTACCTTCAAAACCATACACTTTTTTCAATCCTGATCCCAATCTATATGAATCATCTACAAAAAAAATCCATTTTCTAAAACATAATCTCCCAAAAACCCAACCACTATGATAAATACATAAGCCTTTAAAGATCTAATTTTATCAATTCCCACCATTAAAAATGAAAAATATATAACTATTTTTCAATTATTGGAAAAGTATTCATAAAAACCTAAAACAGAAAAGAGTACGTAAAAAGATTCAACATACCCTAAAGAAGAAAACTAAGAAATTTGGATCATGGATCCAAAATAAAGTATTTTTTATGGATCTAATATATGATTTATAAGAGATATCTTCTCTAATTTGGGTAATTAATCAAGATCCTGCGTCGAGAAATTTTTTTTTGAGTGATGCCAACAAGGCAATTGTTTTTCAGACTATGATTCCTTGGGTAAGACAAGGGTCCTTTTTAGGGATGAGGAGACTTTTTTAACAATATAGAGAGAACTCACATGAACCTAGGGGAAAAAGAAGAGGGTGTGAGTGACTTTGTGTGGGTATGGTGGTGTTTCATCTATAAATATACAACCAAGAAATAAACTAAAAAATTGAGTAACAAAGCTAGGTCAATATGTGTTGAGACTAATGGAGTCAAACCATAATGAGTTCTAATTGTGTTTGATGAATATTGATAAATATAGGTGGGGGGGGTAAGAGTGATACGCTGGAATTTTAAAAATATTCAAAATATGTAATTTTTTAATAAATAACCTGATTATAATATTCATCTACATTATTTTTTTATTCAAGTATTTTATTTAAATGTTTGTAAAAAATTAAAGTTATTATTTAAGAAATTATAATTATATTATAATATTAAAGAAATTCAAATTATTTTAAAAATTTCAAGTTGTTTATATAATTTAACTATTCAAATTATTTTAATAATTTTAAAATAAATTGAATAAAAAAATAAATTTATTTTATTAATTCAATATATTTTTTTAATTTTTTTATATATTCATGAAATTTAATTTTTTAATCAATTTTATTCATTTTTAAAAAACATTAATAAAAATGTAAAATTTGTAACTTGAATATTGAAAAAATATATTAATAAAATTTAAGTATGTTGAATATTTAAAATAAATTAGATGAATAAAAATTTAAATATTTTAATGTTATTATACATTAAAAAACATTAAATATTATAATTTAATCATTTTTAATTTAAAATAAATAATTAGAGTATTTAAAATTTAAATATATTGAATATTTTTAAAAATATATAATAATTTATTGTTTTTATATTTTAAAAATAAATTTTTAATGATATAGTTTTTAATGTTTTTTTTAATTTTTTTTAAATTAAAAATGAAGGTGCGGTTCTTCATGGCCTCCCTTCAAATCTATATTTTTGGTAATTAATTTGCGGAACACATTAATTGGAAGAAATTTAGTTTATTTTGTATCATTTTAAAAATTTACTCTACACACCTTTTATGGAAGTGTTTCACTATCTAAAAACATGACAGTCATAATAGGGTCAAATATAGTTGAGGAATAAATAGATCAAATAGGGTTGAACCATTGAGGTTATACCTTTTTTGATTAATAATCAATAAATAGAGGGATTGAGGAAGGAGTTGGGTTTTGGAGGGGAAAACTAGAAACATCATGGGCACCCATAGACCAAACCTAAGAAACCTGAGCACCAACAAGGCCTATCAGGATCTGGGGCTAGTAAATCCCATAAAAGGGGTATATATCCTATAGATTTCTAATTTGAATAACTTCACCATTTTGAACCTCAGGACCGCCATCAGGAACTTCATCCCCAACAACATGCTGGGATATGGTGGGTTCAACTCTGTGTTCAAGGGTTAGACTGACAACCAACCAATCACCACCATGAAACTTGACACCATCAAGGCCATATCCATCATCAAGATTAACCAGGAAGGCATTAGAGACACATGGAGCAGTTGGTGAGTAATTTTTTAGAGCACCTATTTGATTTTTCATGGCACCTTAATCATTTTTTATACGACTGTGAAGCTAAACTAGTCCATCTTGGGTATCCTAAAAATCCTCATGTCGTGAACCTCGTTGGATATGGCTTTTGTTTTATGATTTGATACCCAATTTAGCTTATATAAACATATCTTTTGAATTACCACTTATCCTTTAACTATGATTCTATTCATTTTGGTCATTCAAAACCCATTTCATCTAGCTGAAGGTGGTTCTTAGGGCAGCCAAGGGGTTTTCATTTCTCTATATTGATGTTGTGAAATCCATTTCAATTTACTTTAATACATCAAAAATCTTATTAGATTTGGTATTGGGACCTATTCCTACTTTTAAATCCCATATTCTACTTGTTTATTCTAATCCTTAAACCATTTTGTGACCTTTATTTACATAAGTACAATATAAAACTCTTTGATTTTGGTTTGGCCATGGATGGTCCAATGGGTGATAAAATCCATATTTCTATGAAGATCTATTTCACATTTGGACATGTGACCCCATAATATTTATCCATTGTTTTTTGGGGGTAATGTTGTTGTGTTATCCCACAAGAATAACCGAGGATACACTAAGTCATATTATTATATTGTTCATTAATAAGATAAAATTTTGTGTTTATAAAAACACCAATTAATTTTCAAAAAATTAAAGATTAAACTTATATATTATAAATAAAAAAAGAAATAGAAATTATAAACCAAAAAATATATATAATTTGATATAGATCATTTTGATCCTATGTTCATGGTGATAAGAACACCCTAGGGTTTACATTTTATTACTAAGTGGTACATTTATAAACTAAAATGTAAATAAGGTAAAACCACATAACCTATTCAAGGAGACCAACCCTGTTGAAATAGATTTTGGTGATGAATCTCATTATAAGATATTAACATTTTTTAATCATGTATGGACACACAAACACACATAGATAAAAAGGATACAAGCTCAAGAATGGATAAAAAAGGAAAAAATATCGCTCACATTGCCAAGTTTCTACATTTAATGCTGAAATTGAGTAAAAATAGAGATGGTTGAAGCTTCCTTCTAGTGCGTGGTCCTCAAGAACCCAATATCTAGTAATCCTCCAGCAAGTCTCTATCATAAAAAATCTTTAGTTGTATGTATAGACATGACAAGGAAGAAGGGTATTACATATGGTTAGGAAACCTCATTTCCCGCCTTATTCTCTATGTTCATTCCCAACATCTCCCAAAAAGCCTCTCAAATTCATCTTAGTGACTATAAAAAAATCACACCAAATTAATCAAAAGACTAAATTTTAGAAATGAAGCTGTAGAAAGACTTAATATAATTTTAGGGATGATCCAGGTGGAACATGTGAAAGTAGTGGGATGCAATCCATGTGGATGACCTTGATCAAAAGAACGGTTGAATTAACCATAGACGACCCATAAATGTAGGAAATGTGGAGGCGCCTAGTTAGTCGAAAGAGGAATGATACAGATCAATAACCAACTAACCAAACACACCCAATATAGTTCTAGTCTTCTGGATTAATGGGATCAATGGTCCTGATTAGGACGTTTAAAAATAAGGGGAAAAAATATACCATGTTTAATTAAATGCAATAAAATATTAAATAAAAACTCAATAAAAAGTTTCCATGAACATGGGTTCCATGAACAATAGAGAAATGAATCACATTAGGATAAAATAATATATAATAATTAAAAGGTGAGTCATACATATAAAATAATTTAAAGGTAACAAACATGAGGGCTTGGTATAACAAATATCCATCTTGAAGTTAAATTTATTTTAAAAAACGATGTAATAGAAACCTACACTATAGAATTGGGATAAAATTCACTATCTTAAAATAATGTATGAATTTATAAAATGGAACTATCTTAGTCAAAATATTGGCTGGATTATCTCCAGTGTATATCTTTTTGATACACGCTATCCTGTATTCTATAACATCCCTTAAAAAATGAAGTCGAATGTCAATGTTCTTCAATACACAATGGAATAAATAGTTTTTAGATAAATTCAAAAAATATTGGCTGTCATAGTGTAAAACAATGATATTATAAAATAATAATAACTGAGTAATGAAAACACATAACCATATAACTTCCTTAATTACTTCAGTCAAGGATATATACTTAACCTCTATGGTTGATAGTGAAACCACAAATTTTATGTTTCATTTTCTAGAGACTGGTCCTTCATATTCCATAAATACAAATCTAGTGAGTTATTTGTGATTATTAATGTTTATAGTATAACTAGATTCAACAAATCCAATAATAGATTCTCTAAAACTATAATTATTACTATATAAAATTCACAATTTAGCATACATAGAAAAGTACATGATGATATATACTAAAGTGTTCCAATGAGGATTACTCAGTTTCCCCATAAACCTACTAAAATTAGACATAGTAAATTCTATAACTGGTCTTGAAAAAACCATATCATATATAATAATTCATATAATACTATCATAGGAGATCTTATTCATAAATTTTTTCTCTTTTTCTATATGATCCTAACCATTTTCAAGGTACATTTCGGTTTTATTTTTTGTTAAATTCCTTTTAAAATGGTTAATGGGAGGTGAGTGGTGGAAAAACCATGCAAGGGGATCTTGGAAACCATGAATCCTGGAGAAGGAAGGTGAACTGTTAAAAATACGTCAAAGGGGAGTCTGAAAACCATATATCCTTAAATAGATCCAAAACATGATCTCCACATGGTTTTCCAAACCATGTATTCTCACAATAAAACCTTGAAACTCGTTCCTCTCTTTGGATTGAGGAGGACGCACGATTGGTGCGTGATTTGGAAAAATATGTTTCTAAACCATGAACCTCATTATAAGTGATGAATTTTACATTTTTATCTTTTTGGGATAAAGGGTTATTACCCAATTCTATTACCTATTCCACCTCCAAGGATGCTTATCCTTTGATCCTTGGTTGTTTGAAGTGCCATTGGTTGCGAATAAAATCTATGAGTGTGCATATGAGTCATCTTTATTCTATTTTATAGAAGAATCATGGTCATAAGTTTTATCTCCATCAAAATCCCGGAACACTTATTTTACATGGAATTCATAGATCTAGCATTAAAGGTTGTTTGGGTTTGAATCAAGGGATACATTTGAGTGATTATTTTTCAACGAACCCAAGGTAGGTAGACTAAGTTCTTTCTCCCAATGTTTTGAAGTTATTTATGTGCAATTATTGTGTTCCCTTACGCCATAATGCTTCACATTTGTTTATTTAATTTAGAATATTGAATTGGGCCTTATAATGATGTCATAGGCCCTTCACAGGACCCATTAGGACCATTGGAGATTGTAAGACTAGACTCAAAGGTCACCCAATGGGTGTTCTATCCCCTTGAAAATGGTAATGTGAATTTTAAAATGGGAATTAGTGGGTTTGTGTGATTAAACAAAAACATTGTTATATGTAATAATAATGTGGATTAAGGGGTTGTTTGATATGACTTGAATTGATATGTGATATGTTATAAGGGTAAGTGATTAAAGTGATTGTGAAGGTATTAGTGTGTTTAGTTGTGTAATATCCAGATATTTTAAAAGGAAGACTATGTTTGATAGGGTATACGACATGCAACATTGAGTTTGAATGAATCATGAAATATTAATATTTAAATTTTATCATTTTAACCAACCTATTGAATTGGTGGTTATGAATAGGATTAATTTAACACACACACACACACACATAAATAAAGGACCCAATCAATATAATTTATTAATTAATTCTTAGTGAGTAATCATTCAATTTTTTTTAAAGTCAATTTTTTCATCCAAAATATATTTTCTTAAAAAATAGTTTTATTGCTTTTTATGAGAAATATTATAATTAATTTATAAAAGTTTTAGAATATATTTTATAAAATTAACTTAATTTTTTAAATAATCATATCAAAATTATATTATTCTAAAATTTTTATATTTTTTTGAATATTTTGATTTTTCAATGAATAGTGAAAATACTAATTTTTATTGAAAATTTAATTTTATTTTAAAGTATTTATAAAGTAAAATTATATTCTGTATAAGTTTTTAAATGTGGTTAGTTCCATTTAATTAAAAATAATCCAATTATGATCTTATAAATAAATTTTATACTTGAATTTGGTATAAAAATATTTTTATACGTAAAAATTCATTTTTATGATTTTTATTTTCATCATGTTTTCCATATTTAATTTAAATTGATTTCTGCCACTTCAGTGAATTAAATTTTAAAAAATGGATTCTATATTTTTTAATCAATATGTTTAATTTTTTTTAAATATTTTCCTTTTTTTATGGACATTATGAATAGTGACAATAATAATTTTTACAGTCACGATAAAGGGTAAATAGGGTAATTAAGGATTAAAATAAAATTATAAGGACTAAAAAATGACACTAAAACTTTACTTAATTTTATTTTAAGAGTATATCTCATACATAATCATCCAAAAGTAGAATATAAGACCATTTTTTCCATTTTTCCATGATTTATTCCATTGATATTATTTTTTATAAAGAAAAGTCAAAATGTAATTCCCTTTGTTTTATTATCATAAAAAACTGATATGTTATTATGTTAATCTAATAACATATATCCATATCCACTTCCATCAAATGGAAAATGGAACTATCGTTCCCGTGTACGATAGACTGCCGTCTCACAGAGAAATGTAATTAGTTTTCCATCATTATCTCACATAAATGGTTATAATGATGGATTCAATAAATATATGTATACACACATATATGTTATATTAATGACATATTTTTCATTCTAGATAAATAATAAATCATCTATTTTCTTATCTTTTCATTCAATGAAAAATAATAAAGTTGTCTGTGCATAAATGTGGACTACCACCTCCACGAAGCAATGTTATTAATTTTTCATCAAAAAATCACATAGATGATATATATAGGTGTATTAATGAAATAAGATGGTATTAATGATATAATTATAATTATTTAAAAAAAAATCAATAATTACATTCTTTCTATAATGATTGTTGAAAAATGGAAATGTTACCCATGCGTATGTATGACCTACCATCTTCCTGATTATAACGTAGTTCATTTATCATAATAACATTTGATGAATGGTTTAAAAAGTATAATTGATGCATAAAAATTTTATTTATTTAAATATTATTACTCTTAATATAATTGAATATACCTTTTTGACCATAGTCAACCTACAAAAGTCATTTTTACATATGGGCTAAGTATCTTCAAAACATCGGGAACAATTTTAATTGATTAAGTAATTTAATATAAGATAAAATAAATTAAAATAAAATGAATAATGAAATTGAAAAACATTATTAAGAAATTAAATAATTATAATAATTCTATTATTCAGAAAGATATTGAACATGCATGATTAGTCGAACTCGAGGTAAGAGACACTTTACTTTAAAGACCTCATTTTAAATGTTTTAAATGTTTATTATCAAAATATTTTTCTTACAAATCCATGTTTTTCAAAAAATATATCATTTTTTTAATATTATTCTATTATGTTTCAATATTATTTTTACCTATTTCATTAATTTTAAAATATATTTTGAATGTAATATTGTTAGAATTTTTTTGAATGAGGTACTTTGGTTTTTATCAAAAATGGGAAAGGAATATTTTTCTAACATACATGACATGAACAGAATTTCCTACCATCATGAACAATCAATGATTTTAATATTATTGTACAATTTCCAAGGTTAGTTGAGAAGAAATTTTTTCTTTAATATTTGAGAAATTTTTAGATTTTAATTAAAGGACACTTTACTTTAAAACATTGTTTTAAAATTATTTAATGATTTATTTTCTAAATAAATTTTTTCTATGTCCATATTCATAAAATTATTTTATAGATGTATTTATATGAAAATTTAAAAAATTAAATGGAAATTATAAATATATTTTTTACTTTATTTTGAAGGTGTTGAAAGGGAAAGTTTTTATGTGTTTTATATAAAACATTTTGATGAAAAGACAAAAGGAATGATATATTTTGACGAATACCGTGACAAAGAATTTTATCTATACTATAAAAATTATTTTATTTTTTAGATCACTTTAAAACATTTCACATTTTATTCAAAGAAAAACCATATTTCCTTTTTTTTTTTGTATTTTTTGTTTTGAAAATGGGAGTTAAAAAAAAGGAAATTTTAATATCCGAAAGTGTTTTTGAATATGGGTTTAAAATATTTTTCAAAGGTTTTATGATTAAAATGGGTAAAAATATTTTTTTATTGATGATATGGTACTTTAGAACTATATATGAGAAATGGGTGAGCCTGACGTGGCTTATACGATGGGTTGGGCCTCATTATTTCTAATAAAAATGGGTAATTATTATGTCGCTTACATGAAGGGCGAGCCCCATTATTTTTCACTAATTCATTGGGTAAGTTTAATTTTAATAAATGAAAAAATAGGGTGTATATTGGAGTGGTTTATCATATTGATTTAAATGGGATCCAATTATTTTTGACATGGGCTTAAAAAATGTTATGAATATGATGCTCTAAGTTATATAAATGTGGGTTTTATTTTCTATCATGAATTTTAGAGGTTTTATTTGAGAGAAAAATCATGTGTGTTTTTCATGTGAAAATTGATTATTTCATATGCTCAAGAATAATATGATAATGGTAAGTATTTTATGGGATTTCATGTTATTTTACTGAACTAATATATTTCTTATTTTTTTGTCCATTACTAATCTTTTTGTGCTCATCCCAAATTATAAATTGTTTTTTACAGGGTTTGAGGATGAGTAAGAACAAAGAATAATTCAAGATAAAACTTGTGAATATTATCCAGGAAATTAAAATGTTTTTTATTTTAAAGGTTTTATATTATTGAAAAAATTAATACTGAGTAGAAGTGTCCAAATTTTAATATATGGATTTTTTATGTAAGATTTGACTTAATTATATAAAGCTCTACACCTGAAAAGATCCCTAGATGTAAGAGAATGAATTATTAACTTAAAACTCAATATTATGTAATGTTTAAGTCTAGGTCCTTGTATTTGGTATCATAGGAAAGGTTTAGATAACATTTGAGATTATGATTCATTCATGTGAGGTTAAATTAAGAGATCTAGATACTCTTAGGGGTTTATAAGTTTAAGGTTGATCATAATTTCATTAACATAGAAACCCATTTTGAGTTTTTAAGGTGAATAATTATATTTTTTGAGACATTTTATTAGTTTTAGGTTTATGTAACACTTAGGATTAATGTGAATGATTATTTTAGAAAAATATTGTTACTTTTTAGGGATTCATACTAAAAGGTATGAGATAAACTTTGATTTTAAAAAATTATTTAATATTGAAGATATTGAGGTTATTTTCAATATTTTAATTAAAATTTTGGGATATTTATAAGAATTATATTAATATGGTTTTAGTAAAAGGATAACTCATAGGTTGGGTAATAAACCGTTGGATCCAAAAAGGTCACAGTGATTGAACCCACAATCGAAGGGTGAGAAGGTTGTAGTTACTACCACTGACCTACATGACGTTATAGTTATTACGACATTTTTTATTAACTTAAATGATTTGACAGATAATGATTATGTTGAATTTGGGAGCATATAATTTATCCTATAGATAACCATGGGATTGAAAAGTTATTTGGTGATTAAGTGATGAATGACATCACTATAATTTTTAGGAACATTAAATGATTCTAATACGGCTTCATGGTAATTCTGTTCATTTATAGAAATTATTATCATATTTTTGAGATAAATGCTAAATTAATATTGGAATAATATGTGATCAAATCCTTCTTATTTTTGGGTTTCAATGTTAACCTATAATATTTTGGAGACATTTATGGTTAGTTATTTTTTAATTGAACTAAGTTAAACTCTGAGTATTATTATTATGGCTTTAGAGATTAATGTTACATTATGAAGGTTTATTTTTGGGGGAATTATCTTATGTTGTGCTAAAAATTTTGGTTATTGTTTATTTTTATAGTTAGTATTAATAGCTTGTTATCCTATTATAGATCATTTGATCCATTATAAGTTAATTTTAGTTGTTTATGTATTAAAAATATATATTGAATACTCATCATTTGTATAATAATATGATGTTGTGGGGGAAATTGATTAAAGGATGAAATTCTACTTGGAAAGAAAGTATATTTATTTATTTATTTTTTCTATATAGTAAAGGAATTACTCAAATTTGGGAAAGGATATTGAAAAAAATTTACCCTATTAACTTCATTTAATATTAATTAATGGTCATTTTTAAATCTATTTTGTTTATAGTTTTTTGGTTGTTAACTTTCTCATGGTCATTCACTTTCTTATGATCAATGATCTCTATCACTACCCATAATTATTTGGGAATTTTTTCTTCTTATATGTACATATTTACACTTACCACTAATGGTCTCATATTTTGAAACCTAGTTATGTGTTTTTCAAGATGACCTTTGAATTTTCCTTTCACTATTTTCAAGAGAATGTTTTACTAACCCTTTTTATGATGTGGGATTTCAAAAAATGTATTTTAAGATTTAAGAACTTTTTTTAATATGAACATGTTCAAATTATGAGAACATAATTTATCAAATGTGAGGAAAATTTAATATACCATGATTTTAAAAAGAATATTGTGTTCGATAGCCTATATGATATGAAACACTAAGTCTAAATGAACTATAAAGTATTATTATTTAAATATGACTGTTATAACATAACCATTGAATTAGAGTATATGAATAGAATTAACCCAATTTTGAAATATATATATATATATATATATATATATATAAATTTCATAGTTAATAAAATTTATTGATTAATTCTTAGTGAACGATCATTCATTTTTTTTTAGAAATTCATTTTATTCATAAAAAATATATTTTCTTCAAAAATGGGTTTTATTATTTTTTTTGATCAAATATTATAATTAATTTATGGAAATTTTATAAAATATATTTCATATAATTAACTTAACTTTTTAAATAAATTTATAAAAATTAAGTTATATTGAAATTTTAAATTTTTATTAAAAGTTTTGTTTTTTAATCGATAGGGAAAAATTCAGTTTTTATTGAGAATAGTATTTTATTTCAAAGTATTTATAAAGTAAAATTCTATGTTTTTTTTAGTTTTAAAATTAAATTATTTAATGTTAATTAAAAAAAAAATACAATTATGGTCTTCTAAATTAATTGTATACTTGAATTTGGTATGAAAATATTTTTATACTTAAAAATGTGTTTTTATGAAAACCCATTTTAGGTTGGGTTTTGAGGGTTTAAGTTAAATTAAAATCTTCCACTTAGGTGAATTGAATTTTGAAAAAAATATTCCATATTTGTAATAATTAGGTCCATATTTGGTAATTATTCCCTTTTTATTTCAGGGCATCATGAATAGTAACCTTAGAAATTTTTGTTACCACAATAAAGGGTAAATCAGGAAATTAAGGAAAAGAAACGAGGACTAAAAATGACACAAAAAACTGACTAAATTTTATTATACGATTATAAATCATCCATAATAATAAAAAATAATAATATATGGCAATGTTTTTCCATTATTACATGATTTTGATGCTTTATATTATTTTATATAATGAAAAATAAAAAATATAATTCTCTTTGTTTTGTTATATTTAATTTTTTTACATAGGTATAAATAGAGGTTATGTTCAATTATAAATAATAATTTGAAATATAAATTATTATAATTCATAATGGTAATTTTTTTAATTTTTTTTGATAAAATAATTTCCTTAAATAATTATGCAACACTCACACAATTCTTGTACAAGTAATAAAAAAATCAATAGAATGATTTTATAAAAATAATATTATTTAGGTGATTTTTTGTATTTTGTTATTTTTATAGATAAAAATTAAACATTATTTATTTTTTATTCACTTTTTCTCATTTCATTATTTTATTGTAGTTTTAAAAGTTAAATTAAATGAATAATTCAAAAATTGACATTACTGTTATTTTGTAATAGATAATATTTTATGAAATGATTTAAAACCCCAAAAAATAATATGTTTATAAAATTAAGGGGATATATTTTAAAATATTAAAAATGGTCGATTTATGACACTATTTTCTTTTTATAGTAGCTATATTGACCTTAATGAAGTAAAATCTTTGTTATCAAGGTAACTCTCAAAAAGGTTTAAAATGGGTTAAAACAAAACAAAATGGGTAAAAATGTGATCCAAAAATGTAAAAATATTATTATATGAGAGAATTTATACCCATAATAATCCTATATTCCAAATATATATGTTTTTATCCATTTGAAAAAAAATAAAAATATATAAATTTAATATATTATGAAATTACAAGAGTTCCCCTCCTCTCTATTATAAAAGGGAACCCCTATCCTCTTCTATACACACATAAATAACAATTTTTTTTAGAAAAAACCTACCCAAATTATTTCTTATAATTTATCTCATAATTCTAGAGATATTATTTTAGGCATTATACCATATTTATAGAGCTTAAGGTGTAAAGAAGATGATATTTTCTAAAGAAAATGTATTGTTTTTAACTGAATGTTTTAGTTTTATTTATTCTTAAACATCATTAAAATCTTATTCAACCATGATTAAATAATAACATCATTATCCTCCATAAAATCATATTTTATTATGTTAATTTCAAAACCTATATCCATCTCCACATCCATAAAATTGGAAACGAAAGCATCGTTCGTGTGTACGATGGACTACCACCTCGTGAACCGATGTAATACATTTTCCATCACTGTCACTCATGACTATTTACAATGGTGGATTTAATATATATATATATATATATATATATATATTTATATATGATATTCATGACATATTTATCATTATATATAAGTAATATATCATCTATATTCTTAACTTTTCATTCGCTGAAAAATGATAACGTCGTTCGTGCATACCTATGGACTACCACCTCCATAAAGATGTGTGATTTGTTTTTCATGACCACATCACATGTATGATATATATAATTGTTTTTAAAGAAATAATATTATATTCATGATATAATTAAAATTATTTTGAGATAAATTAATACTTACATTCTTTCCATAATGATGGTTGAAAATGGAAATGTTACCCATGAATATGTATGACCTACCATCTCTAAGATTGTAACATACTTAATTTTTTATAATCATATTTCAATATTTATTTATAAATTATAATTTAAATATAAAAATTATAATTATTTTATGATTATTATTATGTATATTATGGAATAATTATCTTATTAACTATAGTCAACCTTCTAAAATCATTTATAACATATGTACCAAATATAATCAAAACATCTGATGTAATGTTAATTGATTAAGTAATTGAGTATAACATGGTAATAAATAAAATATAAGGAATAATAAACTTGAAAAAGTTTCTTATGAAATTAAATTATTAACATAATTCTATTATCCAGGAAGATAAAAAATGTATGGGATGAGTAAAACCTGAGGTAAGGGACACATTACTTTAAAATCCCCATTTTAAATAATTTAATGTTTTATTTTGTAAATATTTTTATTCCATATCTATATTTTATAAAACTTTTCTCTATAATGTTTTTATGGTTCTTAGATTATTTTTCAATCTCATTTTTACCCATTTTTTAATTTTTAACAAATGGTTTAAAATAAATCTCTTTGTCATTTTTCTAAATGAGGTAATTTTGATTTTTTACAGAAAATGTGAAAGGAACATTGTTTTAACATACTTGACATGAACATAATTTCCCACCATCTTTATTTCTCAATAATTTTAATCTTACTTTTAAATTTTCCATGTTTCTCTTCAAATAAAATGTTGTCTTTAATATTTTATAAATTTTTTATATTTAAATTAAGGGAAAATTTACTTTAAAACCTTGTTTTAAAATGTTTTAAATATTTATTTTCTAAAGAATTCTCTTCCATGTAAATATTCTTAGTATTATTTTTGTATGTACTTATATAGACATAAATGATTTATAAAAGAAATTTTATGTAACATTCAAATTTCTTTTGAAGGTTTCAAAAGGAATCTTTTTACATGTTTTTTATGGAATGTCTTGATGAAAAGACAAAAGTAATGTTCTATTTTAACATATACGGTGATATAAAATTTTATTTACACTATAACCATTATTTTATTTATGGATTAATTTAAAAAATTTAATGTTTTCATTAAAGAAAACCCATTTTTCCATTTTTTTGGTATTTTGGTTTTGAAAACGGTTTTTAAAATGAAAAGGGTATTTTTCTATCTGAGGGTGTTTTTTCATAAATGTTTATAAGAGTTTTTAAAAGGTTTTATGATGAAAGGGTGAAATAATAAAACAATTTACTCATGATATGGTACTTGAGAATTGTATATGAGAAATATGTGATTTCAGTATAGATTACAGGATGGTTTGATCCCCATTATAGCTCCAAAAAAATGGGTGGGCATAATATATATTATATGAAGGGTGAACCCCATTATATCTCTCTAATTAATTGGTAAATGGTACTTTTCATCAAATCCATGAATAAGGGAGTTATACAGTGTGGTTTCTAATTTTGATATAACAGGTATTATGTTATTTTTTATATGGTTTTAAAATGGGTTTTGAATATGATGCTCCAAGTTACATGCAAGTGGTTTTTATTTTTCTGCTTTGGGTTTTAATGGTTTTCCTTGAGAAAAATTTTTTGTTTATTTTTCATGTGAAAATGAATTATTTAATATTCCCAAGAATAATTTGATAAAGGTAAGTATTTTAAGGGTTTTCATATTTTTAACTGGACTAACGTGTTTCTTCTTTTAATGTCCCTTATTGAGTTTTTTTATTCTCATATCACATTTTTATTTATTTTTCATATGGTTTAAGGATGTAAGAACAAAGAATAAGTTAAGTTAAAATTCATAAATATTATCCATGATTTTTTTATTTTAAAGGTTTTATATATTGGAAAAAATGGATACTAGGTAGAAGTGTCCACTTTGTAATTTATGGGTTTGTTATGTAAGAGTTAACATTATTATCTAAAAATATAAACCTATGAAGATTATGAAAGGTAAGAGAATTAATTCTTGACTTAAAACAAAATATTATGTGACGTTTAAGTTTGTTTAATTATAGGTTAAATTATTTTAGAGAAGTAATCATGGTTTGTAATGTCATTGAAATGTTGAGATAATCTAGGTTCATAATTGGTTAAATGTGTTTAAATGTGGTAGACCATGTGATTAATAAACACTTTATAATTATTTATATCCTTGTTTCCATCATGTATTAAAAGGTTAATTGTGTAAAACCCTAGAAATGGTTGTTGGTTATTTTTGTGATGTGGGACATGATGTTCTCGAACCATGTGTAAGGATGTTGGACATGGTGTTACTTCTCATTGTTTATGTATTTTTGGAAATGGTATTCTTCGTCCTTGGTTTAGAATAATGGTCCTAATGTTTCATATTCATGATTTGAGTTTCGACATGAAAATCTGGGAACAAATTATTTTACATAATGTGGGAACATGTATGAGACCCCTTTGTACTAATAAAAGGAATGAAATGAAAAACTGACTCCTCCTTACCATTTTATATTAACTGTTAACCCCTATGGGTTATGGACTATAATTTTGGATCTTGAGGCTTTGATACCAATGGTAATTGATTAATATAAAATATGTTTCCTTTTATTCCTTATTATTATTACCAAATTGAGGTTTTCCAAACACTATTTCTTGATTGGTTATTTCTTTAGTCACCATTGGTGGTGGCCTACTAAGATGTAATCACACCCTGATCGGGTCATTGATGTTACCCAAGCATACATCATGGTTGTAGGTTTGGATATAATAAATGACCCTATGATAGATGTGTTAAATGAGATCAATAATGGAGGAGGGGACCAAACATGATTTTAGGAACCCTTGTGGGGATTGTATTTAGTGTTTTATTTTGGTTTTACATTGGTAATTTAGAATACCCTGACATAGAATATTTTACTATATTGGTTGGTTGGTACATACCTAGTTAGGGAATGTGGTTTGTGATATATGGTTATTTTTATTATTTCATGTTATAGTTTACTGTGATTTTAATTTTTGGTCTACTTTGGTAAATAGGTTATAGTATCCCCATGTATATAATTTGACCCTCACAACTAGTTTGTATCCTCTAAAATACGGGGAGGCGTGCCTAAGGACATGTGGTGATCTGGATCAGGGAACCGATTTAGTAGAACCATGTCTTGGGCATTAATTCTTCATTTTTAGGGGATTGACCCAAGGAAAATATTAAATGTTTCTCTAAATGAATACTAACTAGTTTAATGTGCTCAAATAGGTACCTTTTTTTAAACATTATTAAAATAAGCATACTGGGAGACACATAAGGTTCAGTTTTTTCTTTCTTTAATTATGACTATACCCATAATTTGATTAAAATATCCAAAATATTTCATCTTAAATTTATAATTCCATTACTTATTAATAAAATTTATGATCCTCATATTATTATATATTAACATCATATCCTCATTTAAAAGGAGATAAAAAATCTCATGTTTAACACATTTAAAGTAAATACATGAATCAAATTTAATGGCGTTAAAATATATTTCAATAATAAAATAATCAATCCTTTTTTACTATTTCCCAGAATATTTTTAAGACCATACAATGACATCTTAAAAGGAATACATGATTTGGTTTAAAATAGTTCGAAAATACCTCAAGAGGTGTCATATAAATTGTGTCATTAGTACTACCATGTAGAAAAACTAGTTCCCACATCCAATTGTTCAATATGAAAATAAAATTTGGAAGAATATTCAAGAAGGATCATTATGGATGAATGTTTAACAATAGGGGAGAAAATATCACTATAATCAATGCCTTCACATTGAAGAAAACCTTTAGCTACCAATCTGGATTTTTATTTGATTTTATATTGTCTAACATTGTTCTCCTTTTTATTGAATATTCACTTACAATCAATAATTTTTTTTGGTTTGGTTATAACAACCCATGTTTTATTCTTAAGGAGAAAAATCATCTCATCTTGCATGGAAGATAGATATTTCCTGGTCACTTTTGACTTAATAGATTGCTTATTAGTTTGAGGTTCCTCACTGAATATATCTTGATCAAAATTAAATGAATATACAGCCACATCAACTTGGATAAACTGATATGGAGGCCTTATAATTATTCTCCCTTTATCTTGGGTAAGATGATAATCTATATGATTATTTTTTCCTAATATTTAGGTTTATAATACAAATTTATATATGATTCATCTTGATTTTGGGAGTGAGGAGGGGTGGAGTTAGTCATGGATGAGGGATTGTCTTTAGACTCTAAAGGAATTTAAAAACAACGGGTGTATGAGTTATTTCCGAAGACTCACCATCTTGATTTGAAGACTCAATAGACTCAACACTCTTATCCTTAGAGAGACCAGACTCATTAAACACAAAATCATTGCTAATGATGCACTTGTGATAATATAGATTATCTATCCATAGGTGGTAACCCTTTACACCCTTTTGATATCCCACAATGATTCACTTCATAGCCCTAGGTGAAAGTATATCATTTCAGGTATGAGAATAAGCTATATATATAGAAATTACTAAATTGTGAAAGACTAAGGGGATCCCTTATAGAGTTTCTTAGTTTTTCTAAATTATTAGAATAAGATTAGAAATGATTGACCAAGTATATAGCCATAGAGGCAACCTCATCCCAAAATAATATGGAGAGATTATATTGGGACAACATGCATCAAACCCAATATAAAATATTATTATCTATTATCTCTTCTAATTCATTATGTTGTGGGGTTTCCAAAATTGTAAACTATCTATTAATACCTTCAGAGTCATATAATTCAATGAATTCCATATATTATAACTATAAACCATTATAAGTCCTAAGATCATTGAGTTTCTTACTATATTCACTATCTATTCTATATTTCCATTTTTTAAAGTCTAAAATGCATCAAAATTGTATTTTATTAGGTAAATCCATATATTCTAAGAGTAATCATAAATAAAGTTCACAAAGTAATAACCTCCTATGGGAGGTTACCCTATAAGAACACTAAAGGGTATAATGGATACACTCAAGGGTTTCTATGGCCTTATAAATTAACCTACTAAAATCTATTCCATATAGAATTCCCATACACATATTACTCATATAATTGAAGACTATTAGGAGTTAAACTACTCAAGAGAACTTTATTTATAATTTCATTAAGGATTTTGGCACTCATGTTCCCTATCCTTCTATACCAAATGTTGGTAATATCTAAATAAGATCACTAGAGGAATTCAATTAATTCCTATAAACCCTACTATCTATCACATAGATAATATTATAGAGGTTTACTTTGATAATGATGAGAGATCCATGGTAAATTCTCAAGATACTATATTCTAACCTAAAGGTGTAACATTTTGATCAAGGAATCCTAGGGAAAGAATATTTCTTTTCGATTCAAATACCCAACTAACCTTTTCAAGTGTTTTAGTAGTATTATCATGAATCTATTATGAAACCGATACTATCCTCATAATATATAAACTTATATTATTCCCTAATAATAGCTCACATAATTAAACTTCCCTCAATTCAATGAAATACCCCCTCCTAAGAAACCTATGTAATGAGAATCCATAATCAAGGATCCATTCCTTAGGGATGGAAAAATCAAATACATTTAACACATCTGTAGTGTCTAAGTCTTGTTCAATTAGTAAAAAATGGTCATTATTATTATCTTTATAGCCACCTTTCTTGTTAGAAAAATTCATCTTTATGTTATGAGAATTTTTAAATTGGAAACATTTAATCACCTTATTATTGGATTTAGACTTATGTTTGTTGAATTAAATTTTATATCTCTTCTTACCCCTAGAATCACATATACCCCTAACATTTAGACCCTCAACTTCATCCTTAACACTAGGATTATTTTAAAGTTATTTAGATAGAAAGACAAATATAACTTCCTTAGGAGTAAGAGTAACTTTTCTATACATCATAGAATATTTAATAGAATTACATGAATTATCTAATATTTTTAATAACATTGTAACATGGTAAAAATATTATAATTTAATATAAATGTTGGCATAGTATAACAAGATATTATTAAATTCTTTAATGTGAGCCCTGAATATAATTCCAGGGTGCATTTTTAATGCATATAATCTCATTATCTTATAAAATCTAAAAATAAGATACTTGGTCATATAAAGGGATTATAATTTAGACGAAATACCAGAAATGGATGACTCATATGTAACCTCTTTAATAACCTTATACCCAAAAGATAAAATCATCTGGCTAAAAGATTTCCTAATGACCCCTTCAGGAGCATCAATATAGGTAACAAAAGTCTGTCTATCTAAGGAAAGGGTTGTGATTTTATTTTTAGTTCCACCAAGAGCATCAATCAGTTCGATGTGATCTATAAGACCGGCCATTTTAATTCTCCATAGGATGCAATCATTTTATCTATAAAAAGTTTCAATATACAATTTTTTAATCCCCATTGTCTTTGATTCTGGATGCTATGATACCAATTTTTGGGGGAAATGATGTTGTGGTTGTCCCTTTGAATAATCAAGGATCCACTGAGTTGTATTATTGGGTTACATTTTGACAGGATAAAATGTTTTTTTATAAAAACAAAATTTATTTTAAAAAATATAAAGATCGAACATATAGATTATAAGTATAGAAAGAATGAAAAAAATTTAGAAAATCACACCAATATATAACTTGATCCAAATCATGGTGATCTTACATACACAGTGAGAACACCACCTCAGGGTTTACATTTTATTACCAATAAAAAGAACACACATACATTTATAGACTCGAATGCAAAGTAAAATCATAGAAACTATCCATGGAGGTCGACCCTATTAAACAAGTTGGTAGTGATGAAGCCCATCATGAGATATCAATGTCATCTAGTCCTATATGGATACTTTTACACACCAAAAAATGATACAATCTAAATAATTATTTAAAAAATTGTATAGCTCACAGTGCAAAGTTTCTACATTGAAACAAAGAAATGAGGAATGATGTCAATGGTTGAAACTTATTTCTTATGTGTGGTCCTCCTAAACACAATATTCAATTTTCTTCTACAAATTCTCTATTAGATCATAGCTCCAGTTATAGGGATACACACAATAAAGATTAAGGGGAGTGTATATGGTCAGTAAATGTTGGTTTTCCCCGTCTTCTTGGAATTCTTACTCAAAATCACTCAAACCGCCTGTTGGATTCCCTTCGAAAGGGAAAAAAAATATCAGAATGAATTGAAATATAGAATTCTAGAAACAGACCATTAAAGTTACATAATGGAATATTAGTGAGGATTCAGGTAGCACATGCGAAATGAGTAGGATGAAACCATGTGGATGACCTCTATCAAAAGGATAGTTCAACTAACTATACACAACCCTGCAAAGTAGAACACATGGAGACACCCAATTGGATATGAGAGGAATCATATAGTTTGATAATATAGTAGAAAAATTTACCCAATCTATGTCTAGGATGTTGTATCATTGGGATCAATGGCCTAGGTTAAATGGATTAAAAATAAGTGAAAAAAGGTACCATGTTTAAATAAATATAGGGAAATTTGAAAAAGACCCACATAAATAGTCCCCAAGCACACAGATTCCATGAATAACAAATAAATGGCTCAAAAAAGGATAAAATAATTTATAATAATTAAAAGTAACGGAATACATATAAAGTAATTTAAATTCAATATACATGTGGGCATGGAATAAAACTAGTAAAACACATTTTCCTTTACCAACATCATCACATTTACCTTCCTATTTCCCATTAGGTTTATTCATTTAGGGAATATGATAATGAAAAATTATGTTTAGATCTTTGTGTTGGTTAATCTACAAATGATATTTGGTCGGTGGGTGGTGGATAATAATCGATCGACGAGCCTAATAGATTGGGAAGACTATACCTGATCCACTAGTGGTGGATATTTTTATGATGGGGAACAAGCTGGAGGGTCAGTACAAAAGGGAAAACACATTCATGGTGGAAAATATTTTGGTTTTTTTTATTTCAAATAATTTAATTTATTTTATTTGGTTTATTCTATTTTTATTATTATTTCGAAATCATGTGTATCCCAATAATTTTTATTTTTATTTTTGTACTATTAAGAAAATGTATTTTTTATTATGAGGAGTTATCTTGTTTTCCATTCCTATGGAATTTAAATGGGGGTTAATTGTTTGATGTACCTTATACTGGGTGTTTTACTAGGCTTCTCACTTGAATTTATATGTGTGCCTCCTTGTTGATTACTATAAGCCATTTATTATGCATGATCATGTGGATTTTATTTTTGAATTGTGAAGCTTCTTACTCTGTTGTTTTGAGAGAGGGATCAAGATAGGAGGAACACAAAGCTCTAATCGAACTTTTCTTTTACCCTTACTATGATGATACCTTTGGGTTGAAAGATTGTACCTTACAAGGTTTGTGGTGGACTAAAATTCTTCCAATAAGATCCAACCCTTACAGCATAGGCCATCCTTTCTAAAGACATCTTTGGGTTCTTTGTATTGGTCCAGATATATGAGATGGATTTCTTTCAGTTTATTAGTGTTGTTATGAGTGACTACAATTATATTCAGTTCATCTGGGTTATGTGAGTGTGTCCATCAATTTTAGAAGTGTACATTTCCATTATTGAACCAGGTATCACCACTAGTTTCTAAAGTGAAAAGACATCCATGCTCGGATTGCTTTTGTGGGTGTGTATTCTTTTTTCTCTATTGGATCTTCTCCGTTGTATGTCTACTATCTAATTTTTCATAATAAAAATACTATGGTGGTGTTATTACTATTTACTTAGAACCAAAATATTCCAAACCATGTAAATAATTGTCTCCATTTACTTTTTTATAAATTATTTATTGATCTTTTTTTTCTTCTATCCTGTTTCACTTCTTTATTTTTTTCCTATTTCATTTCGATACATGATAATAAATCTGATATCCAATTTTCATCCGTTAGGTGTGGATTACCTATTACTGGATTAATTCCACCCAATACTTATTCTAATAAGTTTCATCTATGTATCCAGGAGGTAAGGACTCTAAGTCCAGTAGAATCAAAACTCTTCCTGTTGTTTAGAATGTGGAACCGTGTACTTCTATCCATCGGTACAAAACACAATTGACTTACTATGTGGATTGAAATTGTAGCAACTCAGGTTACTATATAACCAAGTTGATTTATGATCTCATTTAAATATAGTTATTTATAATCTAATATTATCCCTATAATTATCCCCTTATAATTAGTGAAGTGTTTTTGGACCATTCCCACCATTAATAAGAGTTTTGATTTTGTTGGACTCATATATTCACCATCTAAGTGGATTTAAATAATATTCCTGAACCATTTAAATAAGTGGTTTATGATATTATTATTATTATTTTTTTCTTTTGTTTACTCTTGTTCTGAAAATTTGTCTATCATTTATTTCTCCCACCATTTTTTGTAAAAGATAGAAAGATCAATCATGATCAATTTCATCCTCCATCATTTATAGAAATAAGTATCTCTTCATGCATGAAGGATTATTTAGATTCTCTCAAAGTCTTTATAGGAAAAAAACACTATTAAAAATGATTATTAAGCTATACCAGAATCCAAAATGTACTTAGTATAATGTAGATATGGAAACTATCAACTATTTTAACCTTCTATATTACTTTTTCCTTACTATGATACATGATAAAACTAATATAAAGAACTATGGTTTTACAACCCTTGAAATCTAGCATTCCTATTTCACCAATTATCAAGAACTCATATATTTATTCTTTCTTAAGAACAATCAGCTGGTTCAGATTACCATCTTATCTAGTACCCATGGTCTTGTTTAAAATTTTCATTTGATACTATATTCATAAAAAAGATCAAAAGTTCATAAATATCATTTTAATTGAGATATATTTATAAAGTAATCATAGGAATATATATTCTATACATCTCAATAATACCACATGACACTTGAAATTTTTTGGTTGTTTTGTTTTATATTATATTTTCAATACCATGTCAGCTATGTATAATGAACTGCGTTAAGAATACCTTTGATCTATACTATTAGATATTGTTTCCTAGAAATTGGGTTGCAACTTATGTTATCTTAGAGAAATTAAAGTTTTATAATTAATTAAAAAAAGACTAATTATATGTTTTTCTATATGTTATTAAATAGATATATATTGAAAAAACTATTTTTCTCACAAAATCCTCTTGTATACACCTAGCATAAATTTGTTCCCAAAAATATACTATGATAATTATACTTATTTTATATATAAATGGATCCTTGAAACTTTTATTACATATTGCATTTAATTTATGTCACTAATATTTCTGTTTATTTCATATAGAAGTTTTACATAAATTTATCTCCAAGTAAGATTTACTTGAAATCCAAATAAAAAAAAACTATCGTATAATTTTTTATGAAATGTATAATTCATATTACTTTTTATTATGATGATTGGAATAAAAGTTTTATTATAATCTATAACTGATACATCATTTAAATATATAAACAATCAATAATTACTTATTGGAAAAAACTTGTACAATCCATTTATGGTTTCTATTAAATAATCACAAGAAATATCAAGCCTCAGAATCATCCAAAATAAAAGGCTCTTGATTTTTTCTACATGGAATACATTATTGAATTCATACATGACTCTCAATATTAGCATGTTGTTTTATACAACTCATTTTTGGATTTATTATTCTTATCAAATAATATATATCACCCACCATGGTGGGTATTTAAAACAAAAATATATTAACCATCATAGTGAATATATATAACAAACTTTTGGTTTTAATCTCTATACATATTATGCGTCTTTGGGACAACTCCTTATACTAACACTAGTCAAATATTAGTGTTTCTATGCCAACTAATACTCATATAGAGCATAGAATTCATTGAATCATAACCTTATCCCCCTATATGAAAATATATATACAATCCTCATAGATTTATAGTAAGTTATGAATAATGATTTTGAAACATTAGGATGTTATTATCCTGAGTTACTATAGAATAATTAATTATGATGCGCTTTGGGTTTATTTTTTATGTTCATTTGAATATTATGACATCTTAACAAATTGTTTAAATTATAAAACCTTAGGTTGGGTCATAATAGATTCTAAATATATTTTATCTTATATGATATCCATTGGTCAATTTAGTTTTCATATCGTTAGTTGTTACACTGATATTTTCAAAACATACATTGAAATGAATCATGGAATAACACAATACATATATAAGACTAATTATTGGTCTTACTTATTTATAAGATGTTAATAAGTCTATGTGATCATAGTAAAACCTATAATATACATTAAATTATCAATGAAAACTTGGTTAAGATATACTTAGACATACCATCTTGAAGGGTCCTTGATCCTTTAATAAATAAATTCATTACTTCATTAGCATTCTGAATATTTTTAATGGATACCATAGAGTACATGGAAATACCTCTAGATTCACCTTGGAATAGTTCATGTTATCAAGATTTTACTAACTATAAAATACATTTGTCTTACCTTTATATGTAAATGTTTCTTATTCTAACACATAAGTATATCATAAACTGACGATTTTTATCTCGATAATGTTTAAATATAATATTCGATATATTCATAAAAATTTATAGTTTTAATTGACTAAGAATTATCCTTTCATAACTAAGAATGTGTCTTGTAATTATTTTCATCACTTATAACTGGTGACAAATATCTATTAGTCAATTTTTATATAAATATTAAATGTAGAGTTTCATAACAACATTTTTTCACAAAATAAATGAAATCATGTTTTGTTATAATAGAACAAAAATCTAAATTTTGATTAATACCTAAAAATGATACTTTGACTAGAATAAATCCAATTAGAAATAAAATTCACATGTTTATCACTATTTATATAGAAGTGAACATTTATCATCTATTTGAGGAAACTTTTTCACTTTTGAAATCATCTGTTTCTCACTACTATCAGAGGAATTACCCTTTGTTAGATAATAATAGGCAATTCCTTAATTATTTAGTTCTTGAATTAAAATAAAAATGTATTAAATACCTAATAAGTGATATATAAATATATACTATTATGATTTTTTTAATATTATGAAATGATTTAATGATTCCTTAATTTATTACTATTCCCTTTTTAAGTGACCTTTCTATCATATTGGAAGAAAACAACCTCTCATTCACCACACAACCTATAAATATTTTGACTCTAGAAAACACATTATAAAGACACCTATGACCTAGATTTTTTCACGGGTTTTTTAACCTTTCTTTTCATGTTGTTCATTTTAGGGTTTTTAGAACTGAGTTCCCCATAACTATTATTTATCTAGTGAATCTGCAAAGACCCGGATTTTTCATGTAATTTTTTTAATTATATGTAATTATTTCGAGACCGCAAAATTTGATGGTGTGTGATTCCGAGGCCTGGAGTGCCCGAAATGATCCGTCGAAGTTTTGTTGAGATTTAATTAGCGCGCATAAGAATTCTTTCTAAAAAAGTGTAATAAATCTTAAATGGTAGCCTGAATCTGAAATCTGAGGTCACTGTTGCGTTTAGGATGGCATGTTTACCCTAGGCGCGACTTAATTTTAGTTAGCGCATGCCTCCTATGAGAAAACCCGAAAATGGCATAACCGTAAATAAAATAATTAAATAAAATTATTTTATTTTTCAGATTCTTATAACTCACGAATAATAACTCGAATTGAGAATCCAAGAACACCGCTGAACTTGTGAGGGTATGCTTTCCTTAGGCTAATACTAACACTAGCTAGCGCAGGCCACCAGTGAAAGCTAGTTTTTGGCCATAAATAAACTAATTAAATGGAAATTATTTTATTTTTAAAATATATTACTTCTAAATAGTAACTCGGATTGAAAATATGAGAGTACCTTTGAGTTCTTTGGGGTGTGTTCTCCTTAGGAGGAGCCTAACCTCGACCGGTGTGGTTCAAGGGTGAATTTTAATGATTTATTAAACTTTTTTTAAGGTACGTTCAGTAAATTCGCGAGTAATATTTTATAACTTTTGAATTTTTGCTCCGATTTAAAATCCGAGGGAACCGTTGAATCTGAAATTCTGGTACTCACTTATGGGAGACTTCACTTTGACTGTAGTAGGTCCGGAGAAAAAGTTATGTTTTGTGACTTTTTAAAAGGAATGAAATAAAATAATTTTATTATTTTACTTCATATCCTCCAAAGAACAAGAAAAGTGTGGGGCCAGCGATGTGTCAAGCCAATAAATGGCTTGACATGCCAATCCTAAGTAAAGACATCATTGGGGAATTAATAAGGTTCCTAACTCATGAACCCCCATTAATTCCCCACGTCGTTACTTTCCCTTCCCCTCTTATATATATAGTGCTTGGAGAGGGGTATCATCACAGCTTCTCCAAGCAACATAGTGTTGAAGGAGAACCATGACATCTAACCCTTAGAGGATGGAGCTGATCCCAGCAGGAGGTGACATGTGACACAAAACCACGAACTGGAGAACGACGTATGTGCGACGTCGTTGGAAGCCTGTTGCAGGAATGAAGAACACCAACCCACCTTCAAGTGCAGGTGTTTCTCCGAAGATTAGAGGTAGGGGTTTATTCGTTTACTCATTTTAAATGATTTTTCTCTTCCCTGTTCTTTAAAAATACAAAGAACACGGACCCACTGACTTATAGGTTGATCCGCGATTCATTCGTTTTTGTGGGAGGTTGTTGCGGGGTATCTTTGTAGGATTTTGATTTTTGTTAATTCAATTGATCATTAAACCCTTAACCCCCCTCATGTTTACGAGCTAACGTGGAGGGAGCATCCCTAATGAACATAGCCCGAACGCTCCACTATCTTTCTATCCTTGTGCCTCCATGGATGACCGCCAACGTGGTGACACCGAACAACTATGTTGGGAATAACACGTCGATGCACTCCACAAGAGGAGGCCGTGGAAAAAAGGCATGGTGGTCATCGGAACGACCAACTCTGGCCGGCCTCGGAGGAGGTATGGCGCACCGATGCGCGCCGCCGGTGAGCAAGAGGTCACGACTCATCAGCTGTGGTGAAGGGAGGAGGCGGCCGGCTCGTCGGCCGACCGCGGATGGGGAGGCGGTGTGACCAGCGTGCTGCTGTTGGATAAAAAGTCGTGGGCAAAGCCGCGGAAGAGGCTGAACCCACACCTCTGGTAGGTTCCACGGAGACCGAGTGGCGCCGACGTGGCACCGCCGTATCTCAAACCAAAATGCCTTCGGGCCGTTCGGGGGTTCGGGAGACCAAGGGGTCACACCTCCCGCGCCGGCTAGGGCGGACCCCACAGCGGTCCATGCCTCCCCCTTGGACCGGGCCTCCACCATACCGGGCTAACACCCCCTTGCGGGCCAGGCCAGACCCTGGCCCAGGGGTCCGAGTCTACTGTGGCCCTGCCCAGACCGGGTCGGGCCAGGTCAGAACAGACGTGGGCCCAACCAGGCTCAGAATCACATAAAGGGCCATATCTTGAGAACCAGACGTCCGTTTGACGAACCATTTGTGGCATTGGGATCACTGGATCGAGACAGTCCTTTTGGTATACTCCTCTTGAGTTTTGGAGATAGTTTGTGTCCAGATGGGTTGGGTTGAACTCGAATCCAACTGGGCCCCTGGAACTAAAACGATTATAACTCACAGACCGAGCATCTAATTGACACACCGTCTTTCGCGCTGGAACCCTTATGACATGATGGTCCTTTGGGTTACTACTTTGTGGAGCTTATTGATGGTATAGGTACGGACAATATCTTGAGGGAATTTTATATAGAACTCGAGTGCACAGGGTGTAAAGAATCCAGTGGCTGGCAGTGAGGCGGAGGTTGGAGACAGATCATACGAAGTTCAACGCTCAGTGATCCTGTGTGGGTTTGTGCATACTGATCCTATATAGGTCAGATCCTATGTGGGTCAGTGATTAGGGATCTTGTGTGGGTCAACACATACCGATCCTGTGTCGATCTGATCCTATGTGGATCAGATCCTATCTGGATCAACGCTCAACGATCATGTGTGGGTCAGCGCATACCGATCATGTGCGGGCCAGATCCTGTGTGGGTCAGCGGGGGTTAGTTACCTGTCAACTCTGGGCAGGTCAGATCCTGTGTGGATCATTGCGGGGTCTAGTACCTATCGATCCTGTGTTTTTCAAACTCTGTATGGTCAGAATTAGTGCCTCGTGACAGAATAAGATGATCTAGCTTCATGACTAATCATCTGTATTTCTATACTTCACTAAAAACCAAGTTTGAGCTGAGACACTTTTTTGAGCTGTGTATATTGATTTGTCCTTTGTGATTGAGATCATGATTTGTGATTTTCTTTGTGGAATTCTGAGATACCTTAGGGGGTCTTGGGGTCCCTACTGGGTATTGTTATACACACCCATACACGGGCTTTGTACACACCTTGTTGTGTCTTGTGTAGACAACGAGCAGCTGTGCTGAGGTTTGAGGGATCCAGGACTAAACGGTACGCAAAGGAGATGGGTGGACATGGAGTACTAAGGTGGAAATATGTACCTACCATTTAGGTAGGATCTGTGATGGACAATACCAGAGCCTCTTTTCAACTTCTAGCTACTATTTACTTTTTCAGTTGTACTTGTACTTTTCCAGTTGGGCTTGTATTCTGGTCCCTTTACTTTCAGTACACTTTCACTACAACAATTTACTTCATAGTTGCTTCTCATTGTGTTCTAGTCTATTTTTTTGTAAAGGTTCAAAGGCAATGCCTTCCCATTTTTGGGAGTACGCCTTTCGGTTCTCGTTGCTAACCCCTGGCCTATGGAAGGCGGGCATGGGGTAGTCACGACACGGGCCCCGAGGGACGGGTCGTGACTAAGTGGTATCAGAGGAGTCGATTCTATAGAAGAAATAAGACTCTGATATCTTCTATGAGGCTATAGTGTTAAGTGTTATGAGTGTGGTTTTCAATTTGGGGAATCCAGTGTTGTTGCAGTGGCCGATATATCCACACACCAGGATCCTGTATTCTGATTTCTGACTCAGCGCACGAAAACACAGATTGCGTGTGTTTTGAAAAGTTTTTCTTATGATTTATTTGAGTCATCTCACCAGGTATAACTTAATGATCTTGGTGCACCTATTATTTATTAGGATGCCGCTACATAGATAGCTAGCTAGGATTCCTGAGAGAGTACAGGATGATGTCCCACTGAGTAGCGAGGCTCCGGTGTAGGGCCCTCTTACTATGTTGGCACCTTCGGGTGGTGTACCAGCAGCACCACTACCTGTTGGGTAGTAGTTACCACTAGATGCACTGGCGGATGGTGCATGCCGACTGAGCATGTTTCATGAGTTCCAGTGGTAGAAGGCTTTGAGTTTTCGAGGAAAGATAGATTCCTAGGCAGCTGAGGAATGGCTAGAGGAAGTGGCTAGAGTTTTCCACCTAGTTGAGATACCAGTAGAGGATATGGTGATCCTAAATGCTAGTATTTTTCAGTGTGTGAACATGAGGATGGTCTTTAGGGTGAAGAAGCTTCAGTAGATGGAACGTTTCCCAAGATGGTACCTTCAGGTAGTGTTCCAGCTATATCACTACCCATTGGTCAATAGTTACAACCTGTAGTACCGGTAGAGGACACTTGTAGGATTAGTTCCTTACACGTGTTTCAGCATCAGATACCCCTTAGGTTCCAAGGCGAGCCTGATTCACAGGCAGATAAGGAATGTATTGAGGAGGTGGCCGAGTTTCCATCTAGCTAGGGTGCCATTCGATCAGATAGAGGTCCTGGTAGAGAGCCTTCTACGTTGATCAGCAGGATGATGAAAGGGTTTATATTACCCTGATCTTTATAAGACGTGGCTTTTTCTATGGACAAGCTTGAGAACCTTCCTTAGAGAAGGGGGTATCTTGCATTAAAATTCTAAGGGGTGAGTGGTTTTAAGATCTTATATAGCTTTAGAAGGATGACATTTCAGTAGCTGAGTATTCATGGAGGTACACCAGCCATCCCAAGTACTCGATGAATATAGTACAGTTAGTTCTTCAGGGATCGGACCTACAAACATGGTGTGTTTAGGGACATCTGAGCCAGCACTATTCCTATATGCATTCCTAATTTTGATAGAGTACTATAGAGAACATTTTTGGTTGAATGTTCTTTTGCTAAGAGGATGAATCCGTTTATGGTTAACAGTGGGGATGTAAGAAACTAACGCCAGTATCAGATATTTGGGCGTGTAGAATGTTTTGGGAAGAGGAAATGATAAATACAGATGAATCTGTAGGGAATCAGATGTGGAAGAGGCGCTAAGAGAGTAGTAAGAGGTAGTACACATTTTGATATGTTACGACCACCACCCCAATGCAGTCCCCACCAGGCCCAGGGAGCTGGAGGACAAGAGAAGGAGTAACTACATGCGGTCAGGGAGTGTGACCCAAGGGATCCAGGAATTATTTGAGGTATGGTATGTTTTTAGTACTAGATGTCATATTAATGGACATAGGTACCAATCATTCCTTATTTCCAAGAATCTTGTCCAAGACCTAGAGTTTGCTATTAAACTGTTGACTTGACCCTCATGTCTAGAGATACCTTTGGGAGGATACTCGATAATCACACTTATGCCGATGGTGTTATCTGAACCTTGTGGTGAGAATTTTGATTGGAACCACTTGGTGACAACATCCATGCCTTATGACGTTAGTTTAGGTATGTATTGGACATCCACGGTTCATGCTCAGATTGAATATATTAAGAAAAATGGATATAGTATATATACCGTGTTGGAATGGGGTTCTCCTAGGTTAGAAAAAGAGGAAACCTAGGCAGCACATGATCAAATCATGCATAGGAAGGTGCAACCGATCACTCTTGAGTCAACCAACCTTACCCTCATGACAATTGGAGTTTTGAGTTTTCAGTTCTCAATAGGAGTGGCAGAGTGTTAGAACATCTTTTCAAAATATGTTTCCAGGATTACCTCCCAGAAGGGAGAGGGACTTCTGCTTTGGTTGGGTACTACCATAGTTCTGAACCAGACTTCTCCAGGGTAGCGACACCCTTGAAATCTTTGAGGAAGATGGGGGAGCCTTCCCTGTGGATAGAGAAGTGTCATCAGAGCTTTTAGAAGCTAAAATAGTGACGATGTCTAGAGTTCCTCTAGGATTATGACATTGAGATAGTCTACACTCCTAGAAAGGGGAACATGGTAGTAGATGCACTCAGCAGGAGGTCTGGTCTATATCTGTTGAGCGTGGAATCAGAGAAGCTCGTAGCACTACTAATATCCTTCATGGATAAAGATGGAGCATCTTACCTCCAGTATATGACTATCACTCCCCCAATTATTTAGTGAATTCATGAGGCAAAACTTGGGACATTGAATACGATTCCCGACATGCTCAGATATCCTCAGGACGATCTCCAGAAGATTTTTTTTGATGGGGGGGGGGAGCACGTTTTCCTCTTTAGAGGATTCACCATGGTGATAGTGATGCTTTGGGAGGATGTATTGAGGGAGATCCATACATCCCCTTTAACAATACATCTTGGAGTGGAGAAGATGCACTAGGACCTCCGACATCAGTACTAGTGGCCAGAGATAAAGGATGCAGTGGCAGAGTTTGTATCACGATGCCTCACTTATCAGGAAGTGAAGGTCGAGCATCCGGTTTCAGAAAGCTTAACTCAGCCAATAGAGGTTCCAGGGTTGAAGTGGGATGAGATCTCCATGGACTTTATAATAGGGCTTCCACATACGTCCAGGGGACATGTTTCTATATGGGTGATCATTGACCAAATCACCAAGTCAGCCAAATTCCTACCCATTAGTGAGTAGGGATCAGTAGAGGGCTTGGGTCGCCTCTATGTACAAGAGATTGTGCGAATCCATGGGGTTCCATCAACGATCGTCTCTAACCGTGGTACGCATTTTACATCCCGGTTGTGGAAGGGATTACGGAAGGCGTTCAAGACTCAGCTATGTTTGAGAACTGCCTTTCATCCCAAGACAGATGTTCAGACGGAGCGGACCATTCAGACGCTCGAGGACATGCTTTGTGCATGTGTCCTAGATTTTGGCCGTAGTTGGGAGGATCACTTGCCATTAGTGAAGTTCACACACAAAAGAATTTATCACCCCACCATCGGTATGGCACCATTTGAGGCCCTATATGGTCGACCTTGAAAGTCACCTCTATGATGGACAGACCCAGGGGAGTCAACACTTATGGGTCCAGAGTGGGTATGAGCTACCACTGAGAAGGTGCAGATCATATAGGAGTGGATAAAGACAGCATAGAGCAGACAAACATTTTATGCTCACATGAGAAGAAGATGTTTGGAGTTCCAGGAGGGGGACCACATATTCTTGTGAGTCTCTCCTCGACGGGGAATACAGAGATTTGGCTGAGGCGGCAAATTATCACCGAGGTTTATCAGACCTTTTCTGATATTTTTAAGGATAGACAGGGTTGCATACCACTTGGCATTTCCACAGTAGTTGGAGAGGGTGCACGACGTCTTAAACATATCCTAGTAGAGGAGATACGTGCATGACCCATCTCATGTCATCGACCATGTCGAGTTATACTTAGACGATGGGGCGATGTTTACAGAGGTTCCATTAGAGATTGAGGATATACATGAGCAAGTACTTTGTGGGTGGTCGTTACCTCTAGTGCACATTTTCTAGAAGCATGAGAACCTCTAGGAGAGAACATGGGAGCAGGAGTCTCAGATTCATTCTCAATACCCCCATTTTATTTCTTAGTCTATGATGTGGCTTTTGGGGATGAAAATACCTAAGGTGGGGTGAATGTAAAGACCCAAAATTTCCATGTATTTTTTTTAATTATATGGAATTATTTTGAGACCGAAAAATCAAACGACGTGTGATTCTGAGGCCCGGAGTGCCTGAAATGATCCGTCAAAGTTTTGTTGAGATTAAATTAGAAAGCTTAAGTAGTTTTCCCGAAAAAGTGGAATAACTATTAAACAGTTTCCTGGATATGAAATCTGAGGGTACCGTTGCATTTAGGATGGCGGGTTTACCATAAGCGCGACTTAAGTTTATTCGGTACAGGCCTCTTGTGTGGAGACCTAAAAATGGCATAACCGTTAATAAAATAATTAAATAAAATTATTTTATTTTTTAGATGCTTATAACTCAAGAACAGTAACTTGGATTGAAAATTTGAGTCCACTGCTGAACTCTTGAGGGTATTATTTCCTTAGGATAATACTAACATTGGCCAGTGCGGGCCACCAGTGAAAGTTAGTTTTTGGTTGTAAATAAAATAATTAAGTGATAATTATTTTATTATTAAAATACATAACTTCTAAACAGTAACTCAGACTGAAAATCCGAGAGTACTATTGAGTTTTTGGGGGCGTGTTCTCCTTATGTGGATCCTAACATCGACCGACGCAGGTCTAGGGTGAATGTTAATAATTTATTAAATTTTTTTTAAGGTATGTTCAGTAAACACGAGATTGGCATTTTCTAACTTTTGAACTGGTGCTCAGATTTAAAATCTGAGGGCACCGTTGAATCTGCAGCACCGAGATTCTATTAAGGGAGACATCACTTTGACCACAGTAGGTCTGGAGAAAAAATTATGTTTCGTTACTTTTTAAAAGAAATAAAATAAATTAATTTTATTATTTTATTTCATATCCTCCAACGGACAAGCGAAGTGTGTGGCTTGTGATGTGTCAAGCCAATAAATGGATTGACCTTCCAATCTTATGTAACAATGTTGTTGGGAAATTAGGAAGGTTCCTAATTTATGAGCCCCCATTAACTTCCCACGTCATTACTAACTGTCCCCCTCTCCTATATATATGGAGCTTGGGGATGGGTATCGTCACAACTTTGCCAAGCAATGAATTGCTGAAGGAGAGCCGCGATGCTAAACCCTTAGAGGACAGAGCTGATCCCAGTGGGAGGTGATGGGTGACACCAAACCATGAACCGGAGAACAATTTACGTGTGACATCGTTGGAAGCCAGTTGCGAGAACAAAGAACACCAATCCACCATCAAGTGCAGGAATTTCTCTGATGATTCAAGGTAGGGGGTTTATTGGTTTTCACATTTTAAATGATTTTTCCTATTCCCCGTTCTTGAAAAATATGAAGAATGTGGACCCACAGACTAATGGGTAGCTCTGCTATTCATTCAGTTTTATGGGAGGTTGTTGTGGGGTTTCTTTGTAAGGTTTTGATTGTTGTTAATTCAATTGATCATTACACCCTTAACCCCCCTCATGTTTAAAAGCTAATCCGGAGGGCACAAGCCTAACAAAACCAACCCAGACCCTCCGCTATCTGGATATCCTTACGCCTCCATGGAATACCTTCAGCATGGTGACACCAAACAGTTACATTGAGAATAGCGCATCGACGCATGCCGCAAGAGGTGGCCACAGAACAAAGCCACAACGGTCATCGGAATGGCCAGCACCGGCCGGACACAGAGGAGGTGTGGTGAGCCGTCGCACGCCTTCGGTGACCAGGAGGCCATGACACGTTAGCCACAGTGAAGGGAGGAGGTAGCCGTCTTGTCAGCCAGCTGTAGACGGGGAGGCGGCGCGACCAGCGCACTGCCGACAGTCAAGAAGTCGTGGCCAAAGTCACAGCGGAGGCTGAACCTGCGCTTCCAGAGGGTTCCACGGTGACCGAGCGTCGCCCACGTGGCACCGAAACATCTCAAATAAAACGAAATATAGTCCATTCAAATTTTCGGGAGACCTGGGGGTCACACCCCCCACACTGTCTAGGGTGGACCCCACAGTGGGATGCACCTCCACCTCAGATCGGGCCGCCACCCTTGCGGGCCGCCTTCCTTGTGGGACACCCCTTGTGGGCCACCCTGTATGGGCTAGGCCACCCTTCGCAGGCCTCCACCTTGCTGGATGGGCCAAACCTCAGCCTAGTTGCTGGGTCTGTCGCAGCCCAACCCTGACTGGGTTGGGCCGGGTCGAACTGGACCCAGGCCCAACCGGGCCCAAAATCACATAAAGGGCCATATCTTGAAAACATGACATCCATTTGCAGAACCATATACATAATTTGGATCCTTGGATCAAGACGGTCCTTTTGGGATACTCCTATTGAGTTTTGGAGATAGTTGGAGTATGGTCGGGTTGGGTCGAACCCGAATCCAATCGGGCCCCCAGAACTAAAATGCTTATAACTCACAGACTGAGCATCCGATTGACGAACCCTCTATCGCATTGGAACCCTTACGACATGGAGGTCTTTTGGGTTACTTATTTGTGGAGATTAGTGATGGTCTAGGTATTAATGATATCTCGAGGTAATATTCTACAAAACTCGAGCGCACTGGGTGCGAGGAATCTAGTGGCTGGCAGTGAGGCAGAGGTTGGAGACAGATTTTACGGAGTTCAACGCTTACTGATCCTATGTGGGTCAAGGCATACCGATATTGTGTGGGTCAGATCCTATGTGGGTCAGTGCTCAGTGATCCTATGTTAGTTAGCGTATACCGATCCTGTGTGGGTCAGATCCTGTGTGAGTCAGTGCTCAATGATCCTGTGTGGGTTAGCGCATACCGATCTTGTGTGGGTCGACGGGGGTTAGTTACCTATTGAATCTGAGCAATTCAGATCCTATGTGGATGATTGTGGGGGTTTGTACCTATTTATCATATGTGGTTCAAACTCTGCATGGTCAGAAGTAGTACCTCTTGAAAGAATAAGATGATCTAGCTTCGTGACTAATCATCTGTATTTGTATACTTCACTGAACAATTGGTTTGATCTAAGACTCTTTTTTTGAGCTGTGTCTATTTCTTTTTGCTTTGTGATTCAGATCATGATTTTTGATTTTATTTTTAAAATTATGAGAGACCGTCGGGGGTCTTGGGGTCCCTAATGTTTATTGCTATACTCACCCTTGCATGGGCTTCACCCACACCTTGTAGTGTCTTGTGTAGACGATGAGTAGCTAAGCTCAGGTTTGTGGGAGCTAGGACAAGACAATATGTGGATGAGACGGGCTAATGTAGAGTGATGAGGAGGAGATCTATACCTACCCTTTAGGTTGGATACATGGTGGATGATTTAGGATCCTCTTTTGACCTTCCAACTATTTGTACATTTTCAGTTGTACTTGTTCTTTTCCAGTTGGGCTTGTATTCCAGCCCTTTTACTTTCAGTACACTTTTACTACAACAGTTTACTTCATAGTTTCTTCTCGTTGTGTTCTAGTCTATGTGTTTGTACAGGTTCAAAGGAAATTCCTTCCTGTTTTAGAGAGTATGTCTTTTGGTACTAGTCTCCAACCCCTGGACTATGGAAGGCGAGCTTGGGGTAGTCATGACACGGGACCTAGGGGACAGGTCGTGACAAAATCTTTTTCAAAATATTCCCAAAATATTCATTTAAAATATTAATTTCATAACAAAATATGACTAAATATAATCCAAAAGGTAAGGATGATAATATGATATTATTAGATAATTTATTATCCACATGGATTCCAAAATTCAGTAATTGATCATTGTAGATCAATATATTGAAAGAAATATAAATAGCTTAGTACATTATTCCAAACTTTATTTATAGAAATAAGTCATGATCACTTAAGAATAAATAAAAGGTCAATTGGGGAATGAACATATACCCTTTATAATCATTTAAAAATTATAGTAACAATTTGAATATTGAATTACTCGCATGATATGTAGGTTTAGAAAATGTATTTGAAATGTTGAATTGAAGCTAGACTACACCTATAGATGATGGATGTGAATTTGAATTTTTAAAATATTCTAAAATGATTTCTCATAAAGTTTTTTCTTTTTATTTATATTATTTTTATTCTACTTTTATATCCTCATTTCATAATAATCATTTCGATATCCCCCATTAAGGGAAAAAATAAATTGTTTCACTTGTGTTTTTCCTAGGGGAGGTCCTTAATGAGTTTACCTCAATTAGATACCAAAGTTGCAACAAAATAAATCAAAACATTCATATTGTTTTCATAAGGATGAAGAACCATGGCTGGCGGAGGTTCATCAAATTCATATCCTATCTCAATAAGGTCTACAAATCTACATTGGTGTTAAAATTCATTTGGAATGATAGGAGGATAAAATCTGAAAAAAATATTTGGATGAAAATTTTAAATGCGGGTTTAGAATAAAAATATAACCATAAAATTTCCAATAATACATGAATTTATTTTAGGAAAGATAATATCTATGAATTATGATATTATTTCTTCACATCCCAAATGTATATCTAAGTTCATATTTTGAATGAAATGAAAAACATAATAAGTAACCACCTCAACTTGATGCCAATAAGCATTGTGATATCACATACTCTGACCAATCATCTCTAAAAAAATATATTTCTTTTTTTGAGTACATTGATTATTGGTAATCATGGAAGTTCTGAGAAAATAAAGAAAAACATAAAAATATTTTAAATTAAATTTTTATTACCTTTGGAAATACCTATTCAGGGATTTTAGTTTGTTGATGGTATATGATATCTTTCATAAATATACAAACATAATATGCATAATCACCGTCATTATTTTGTTTTAGAAAATAAAAAAACATTGAAAAAAAAATAATTAAATTTTTATGAAATGTGTTTTGATAGATAAATATTGCTATATATACCTTAAACCGTCTCTATTTGAAGAAATTCATAACCTTCATGTGTTCAATCACCACCCTTATACCATGATTTAGATGATATTTATAAATCACCCAATCATATAAAAATCTTTTTAAAAATAATTTAAAATGTATAAATTTATGGTTATATGTAAAATATTTATTATAGTGAATTAAAAATTCACAATGGACATCATGTGTGGTCTATTTTTTTTGAAAATACATGCTTTAAATACAAAAAAATAAACTTTTAGGGGTATCTAAATTGATTGTGATGAGTATCTAATGCTTCCTAAAAAAATTAATGAAAAAAATCTAATTATATTTTATATGATTAGATTGTAGAGTTTAACCCATGTATAATAGGCATAAAGAAGATTCTTTCATTTATTATTTTATTTTCATACTTCGTACTTAGTTTATATTTATTTATCAATTTTTTTTTCATATTCTAATTAAATTTTGATATAGAAATTATAGAGTGATTAAAGTGCTAAACTTTTTTTCACATGGTTTTCCCTTTATATAGAAGTAATATATAAAACTATAGAAAATATGAATATTTATTAAGTATAATTAAAATATTAAATAAATTTTTTTATAAACAAAATATGAAAATATACCTCATTTATGCACTCATAATTGAGACTCCTCACTATTCAAACATGATAATTTTATTTATACTACTGATACTAATCTCATTTTTAATGGGCTCTAAAAATATTTATTCTTCATTTTCAAAGCAGGGAACATTTCCATCCTTGAATATTTTATCCACATGAACATAAAATTTTAATATATGTTGTAGTATAACTAAGGTGGTAAAGGTACTCTTGGAAGTTACTTTGGATTTTTTGGTTGATCTACTAGATTGTCTTGATCCAAACTTATGTTTCCCATTTATTTTTTCAATGTACAATACTATACATCATTTTAAAACTTTTTTCATCAACTGCAAAAGGGTTTTCATTTGAAAAAAATGTAATGGAAATATATTATCATTTCCATGTATCTTTATAAGATTAAATGACCATGATAAACAAGTTCCAATAGCATTATCGACTATCATGTGATCCAGATCATCAAGAGGAACAATAAACTCAGTGGTCGACTCGTTATTTTCTTAAATCCCCCCTTTTAAATGTTTTTTTGGAGTTTTTTATTATGTATCATGTCTCCTAAGATATTAAACATTTTACTCCTTGTAATATGGTGATGGCTAGGTTCTGATAGATATAAATCACATACAATTTCATCTTGAAAATCTTTAGTAATATAAAGTTATCAGTAGTTATTTGTTTCACATTTATCAGAAAGAGTCATGAAAAAATATATTACCTAAGGTAAGCTAGTGGTTGAGGGGAATGGTTATTCTAAAGTCTAGTGGGGTCATGCAACTTTTCATGCACTGATTATTTTTCTACTATTGGTTCTCCTTGACCCTTTTACATATACCGGTCCACCAAATCAGACCAAACAATAATATGTCCTAAAGAATATATTTTTCCTTGAATTCCTTTAATAATCTCATATGTATATCCTTGTAAATTTTTCTTCTCTAAATATGCTTGAGGTGACACTCTAGAACCTACACCTCTTACACATATATTTGTTTTGTCGCTTTAAAGCTATAGTATGTAGTTGTTCTTTAGGTACAATCATTGAATATTCTTATGTATAAACCATAAAATAAAAATATTAACATAAATAGTTATTTTTATGTAATAATATTGCAAATCATAACAAATTATTATTATTTCATACTTAAAAATGATTCCTATACTACTTCTGTGTTTTCTTCTGTGAGTTTTCCCTCTTTTTTTACACACGCCTCCTTCCATAGCACATATTGTGGGATAGAAGTGGATTCAAATTTTGATTCATCGATATATATATAAACAATGGAACATATACTGATTTATATCACCTAAGACTTTTACTATAGATTTAAAATATATAACATTTTCTTCTCAAGTGAAGCATGCCTCATTCTTTCTTTACGATAGAGGTACATTGGTTTTGATGCGTGTTACTTATTTTCATCACTCTTGTGATTTTTCATAAATTACCAATTTTGAATACAATTAGATAAAATATATAATTCAAAATAAAAAATTATCAATTATAATTCACCTGAAATTATTCCTTATCATAATGACTAATGAAATATTTCCATGATTCATGGTTTATAATGTGTGTTTATATATCTAGTGGGTGGGGGTTTACTTTCATCTTAGCATCCCTGATATATTAATTTTTCAAAAGTTTCAGGAAGAATCTTTGAGATTTTCTAGTGACCGTTAATATAATTTTCTTATGAAAATCATCTAAAATAAACAAACTATTCAAAGGATATTTAGATGAAAATAAATTTTTATTTATATAATTTTTTGGTAAAATAGAGAAAACAATATCATAAAATTACCCTAATATCTTACCAAATGGTTGTATACAATGCATGCATTACATTGTGTCACCTATCCATTTCAATCCGTGCATGAATTCAAGTTGTGACCATAATGTAACTAAGGAACATTGACCTATTAGGGTCAGCATGTTGACCATGTTGATTCCAACTAGCCTAAAATTTTATAACTTTTCTTGTTGACTAGATATCTTTAGTTAATAAAGTGATTCTATGTCACTCTTATTTTTTTCGTCCACATGATGATGATACCCAAATAATTCGACAAATTTTGAATATATAGTCTACTCTTCCTTGGGATTGGTAACATTATCATGTGGAGAATTCATAGTCTTCATTATTAGATAAACATTTAATTTTGATTATGTAAATATATAAGAGAACAGATAATATTATAAAGAAAATAATAGTATATTAAAAATATGTTAACAAGTTCATTAAAATACCTATTTTTATTTAATGTTTGAATGGATTTGGATCCTCTATCAAGTATCTAAATCCCCTCCTTATGGCCCCCTATAAAGCACAAGACACTCTATATATTGAGACTTTCATGAAATGATTATGATATCCCAATGAATGGGTCATACTCAATTGAATTTTCATCTCACCCTATAGTTTTTTATTAACTAATAGAAAAATTGACCAATTATTATTTTCTATATCTAGGAAATAAAATAATATCAATAATTTTGACTCAATTATGAATAGTCCATCCTTATACCCATCCGAACTAAAATTCATATTTATGAATCTCAATTCATCATATTTAAATATACTCCCATAGTCAACCATTTTCAATAGAAAATTGGACCTTAAGATGTTTTATAATAAAACCATTTTTTTCATGATGATGAATTATGAAATATTCACATAAAATGGATTTCTATCCATGTAACTAGATATGTGCATCTCTTTATCTATAAGTGTTACTCTATAGTTTTCTATTATACTCTTTTCATATTGTTACTTCATATAGAAAATATAACCATTAATTATATAACCATTGGAAGATAATACATTTACATTTGTTTGTCCTAAAATCCTTTAAATTAATTCAACAATTGAATTTATATTTTTAGATAACTCCTTAAAAATATGATCTCATAATCATCCTATAAACTATTGATTATGTGTATTTTATATCTATATTTCATCCATTGATGGATTAAAATGTCTAAGAATAACTTTTTGAGTTTCAATGTATAGAAAAACCTATTCAATATTATATAAAAAGTAAATGTGATATTTATATATGTCTACAATAATATTTGAAACAAAAACTCTTTTAGAAATACCTTTGCGCATAAGGTGTCCATAGTAATGAGATTTTTGTAGACCAATGCTATCTGTTAGAGTTGGTGTCCTAGGACCAAGTATTTGTACATTTATTATATGTATTTTATAAGTTTTTAATATTAATAAAACATATTGTTAAATATTATTCATTTTTTTCACGACTTTGTTGTATTAATGTCTTAGGGTATATGTTGTATCGAAAAGGTTTTAGCAGTTCATCACTTGGATGAAAACTTTGAAATTCCATGACGATATTGTTAAACACATTTCTATAGTTAGATAACATTATATGATGGTACACATAGAACTTGATAGTCAGGGGAGAGTAATCATAATCATATGAGTCTTCTTCTCATGAAGTTTTCATTTTTTTATCTTCAAGATGAGAGATTATAAGAACAGAACCTCCAGTTAGAATTCCACATGTTTTAGTGTCATTTGATACTCCTATCTAAGTGCATGTGTAATGGTCCTTAGAATTTAATATTATCATTTATTAATGTCATGACTCTTTTTCACTTGATTTACTCACAAAAACTGTGACAGTATATGTTTCTGGGAAGTAGGGTACATTGGGTTCATCACAAATGACATGCTATTAATGGATAAGTTAAGGAAGGATTTGTACCTTCCATCTTTATAGAATTTGATAATTCAACCCTTTGATTAGAATAAAATATCCACATTAAATTCTATTTTCATTGTGTAATGACATGTTTATTTAAGATAGTCGATTAAATACATATTGAGAACACATGTTTATGATACATATGTGTAAACTGCATGATTATATATTTTGACCAGGGGATTATATTACATAGTGAGTGTTCTTATGTGGTTGTTATCATCGTAACATTATGTTTTTTACATGGGTTCCTTAACTCGTTGCAAGAATGTAATATTTGACTTTAGAAATACCTTCCTAATTGAAACTATAAATAATCATAGAGGGTCACACACTAAGTGTTTATATCGATCTTGATTACATTATATTTGAATTTAATTATTGAAATAAATATTATTCTCAAGGCCTGTGAATAATTTTATTCAATTTTTATTGATTTATAATATTCACATGGTAATAAATAATTATTTATTATTTAATAAATAATTTATTTTATTACATGTATATTTGATATATATATATTCACTAAATTGTGAATAAAATATTTATTTTATTTATTAATGAATAAAATATTAAATAAATATTTATTTAGGTATTCAATAAATGTCAAGGAATGAGGGTGGACCAAGATCATGTATGGTGATGAATATTTATTTACAAGACATTAAATAATATTTAACATTTTGTGAGATAGTGCATTCCATAAAATAATAATAATAATAATAATAATAATAATAATAATATATGGAAGGGGGTTTAATAATTATTATTATATTTTTTAAGGGAATCTATGTTATTTAATTAATTTTAACAAAACCCTAACTCTATAAATAGATGGTTATTTCTATTGTCTAGGTTTAATCGAGATTGGAGAATAGTTGCACACAACAAAATTCTCTCTCCATTCCTTCTCCTATCTTACTCTCAAGAATTAAAAGAAGAAGAGATATTCCTTCAAGCTTGAAGGATCTAGAAGTGATCAATATGAACAATGTGAGACGATTTATTCACTGCGCTATCACCAAGAAATAAATTGGCATCATTAGAAGATTAAATCACATGAAGATCACAACTAGAAAGATCCTATAATTGGATCCTCCCAAAACATTGAAGGTAATCCAAATTGGGGTTTTTAGATAATAAATATCATCTATGAAGAATGATTTTATGACCAGGTAGTGATTTATTTTGATTTGAATAAATTAATTATAAATTTAATGTGAAAGATCCTCTATTGGGATTTTATAAAACTCTATGTTAATAAAAATTTAAATATGAAACCTACCTTAGGTGCTTCCGCTGCACTCGTAACTTGTATGTGGTATCTTAGGGGTCACGTTTTAAATTTATACTTATTTATTTTATTGTTTATCTATATACACAATAGTGGTTAGAGATTTCATTTAATTAATATTCAATCTTTAATCCATTTTAATAAACATTTTTTTTAAAATTTTATTTATCATCATTCATGATTTCATTTTCTTAATAGACTAATAATAGTTGAATATTGATCAGATTTTTCATTGTTATGTGCCAAGGATTTTGGTCGGATAGCATGGGATCAAATGGAATGTTGCCGTAGTACACCCTGTGTACCCAAGTGCACTACACCAAGCTGTGCCATAGGATACACAACGCTCCTAGAAGTAAACAAAACATGGTGCATTTATTTCACACCATGTATTAACCAAACCTACTTGAATAATGGATTATTGGATTACACGGTGTGTAGATGGAATACACAAAGTGTAGTCAACAGGATTTATCATAAAAAATAATGCAAATTGAGTGGGAAAATACATAGTCAAAACCATATATGGATGAAATTCTTGACCAATAATGACATACACATTTTATAGACTATGAACAAGGCATGCAGATCATTATTTATGGATTCCTAAGAACACATCGAGCCATATGGAAAGTAAAAAGGACACACGAAAAGTGTGATACATGATGTGTGGCTGGATTATGCATGTTGTGTGGTCTAGCTGAGGTGCATGCCGAATCCCCTGGTGTGTATTATAGGAACATGGAAACAATGATACATGATATGTAGCTCATAAGTACACTTCCTATAGTATCCCGATAAAGGAAAAAATTAAATTACATTAAATTTATAATTGAAGAATTAAAAAATTATTGTATTGATTGGTATGAGTAGTGTTTGAAAAAATTTAATAATGTTTTAAAATAATTATTAAATTCTCAATTAATTAATTTTAATTATTTTTTCAATATTAGTTATATCGTTTATTTATCACAAATTCCTTTAATTATGGGTATCTATAAGAGAATTTTAATGGTGATTAAAATTAATTGGAATTATTTAATCATTTAATTAATTATTAATTTATTCAAGAATGTTTAAATTAATAATAAAGAACAAATAGAAATGAATATTTTTTAGTATACTTTTGTGTATTCGCTTCATGTGTATGACCATTCCTGAGCATGAACAAGACCTTTTTATATGTTGGTATTATTTAATTTAAATTTATTTCATGGGTTTTAATTAATAATTATTAAATTAAATATAATGTTATGGGTGTCATTCCTCCCTCCATTATAATGTAGGACACATGTGTCCATGGTTATTTATGTAATACTCTTAACCAATCCTTTGGTTCCTCTCACTAGCATGTGATTTATAAATACATGTAATAAATAGAGTATCCCAAGGTGTGTGGAGGTAGTTCAAGATGGGACTGAGATGTTGTCATCTAAAGTGTTACACTAGTGGATAGGTGGAATGCCACAACTCGTACCAATATAGAAAAAATGAGTTATTCTCTTAGAGTCATAGGTTGATTTATTTCCCCCTTAATAAATCAACCATTAGATAATCTCATTAACGGTTCATTTATTTTTTTATTTATTTCTATCTTATGCATGATTTATTTCATGGATTCAAGTATTAGATCACATAAATGAATAAATTAATGTCAAAATATGGAATATAAATAAATGGTTTGTGCATAAATGTTTTTATCAAACATGGTCAACCACTTAAGTAAAATCCACCTAATATTAACAATACAATTAAAAAATAAAACAAGATAAGTTTACATAGAATAAATAAAATTCCTCAACTAAAATATTAAGCCAGATTTGTCCTTCCTTTACTTGATTATGAATGAAAACAATAGAACCATGTATTTGAAAAGCCCTTGTTGAGACACTTAATTTTGTAAGGGGATTTCTTATAGAGGTTTTTTGTTTGAATTTACCATTTTATATCAAGATGAGTAGAACTTATAGAGAAGGTGTAATTTAGAGGTTAGAGTTTTGGAAATCTAATTTAGGATTTATGGATTGGGGATTCCACTTAATGGATCAAGGAATGACAATCCTGTAGTTGGTGAAGACCTAACTACCTAAATACCTTCAAGAAGCTTGAACAACCCTTGTTGGGGTTATTTGAAGGTGAATATGGATCATTTTTACTAGAATATCAGAGAAACTATACATTATGAGTTCAATTATGAGGTCTCTTATGACTTGTTAAAATAATGTAAGATTTAATAAAATTTAATTATTATTATTTATGACATAATTTTTAATCAAGAAAAGGAAAAATAATTTTATATTTTAAATTTTAGAATAAATTTAATGTTCTTAAACCACATTATTAGTGTGATTAATAATATAGAAAGACCATTTGTTCATAGGAAATAACTTCTGGGAGTGGTTTAGATGCTTTTTGGTTGTTCTGCACCGTGAATGAAGACCTTACATGCTAAAATCCTCAATGCCCGATCCACCTGCCAAGGAGGTGAGTGATGATGAGTTAATTATATATGAAAAAATATGAATGATGTAGTCAAATTGAAATTTTTTATGCTTTAATCTATGTCTAGTGAACCCCTAAAGTCTCATGAAAACATGAATTCTTATAGAATGATCGACTATCTCCATGGTCTATACCATGAGAGGAAAATACATGAACAGTTTGAGATATCTAAGGATCTTTTTAGAGTAATATTAGAGAGGGTGCACCATATGGGCCTCTTTTAGTCAATATAATTGGATAAATTGAGAGTCTATAGGTTCTAGGTTTTAAACTCCTAGATGAAATACACAACAATCTCATTCTTACATCAGTCCCTCAGAGTTTCTATAGTTTTTTTGTCTATTATAGAGTGAAAAACATTGATAAGTCTCTTATAGATCTACTCAATGTTTTTCTCCAAGTAGATATGGAGATGAATCATGAAAATCCTTTCATCGTTATAATGGAGAAATAGAAAGGGAAATCAGATATTTCTAATCCCAAAGCTTCTTCATGCTTATCCATGAAGAGAAATATTAAGGGGAAAGAAAGGGAGTATGATGTTTTTTGTTTTACATGTGGAAAGAGGGGCCACTAGAAGAAAAAAATACCTATCCTAAGAAGAAAGGGGAATATTTATGTGAGTATTTTATCTAGTTAAAATTAGCTATTTCAAAAAATTGGTTATTAGATACTGGTTATGGTTCTCACATATGTATTCAAATACACAAACCAAGTAGATTCCAAAAGATTAATCAAGGGGAGGTAGATCTATGAGCAACTAATGAAGATAAACTTGTTTTTGTATATATCAAGGACTACCAACTCACATTTAAAATTGGAATGATATTATTTTTATAAGGTTTTTATTATGTGTTGTACATTACTAAAAACATTATTTCTATATCCAGACTCGATATAGATGGATTTATTTTTAAATTTTGGAATAAATTTTTGTTCTTTTATAAGGATATAATTTGTTATGTAAAATTACATTTAAATAATGGTCTTTATGTATTGTACTACAAAAACCAAGTAATTTAAATGAATAACAAAAATAATTCACATGACTCATACCACACCCAACTTTGGCATCACTGACTAGATCATGTTTTTGAAATACATTTGACTAAATTTCACTAAGATGTATATTCATATTCTTTTGAATTAAAACCACTTGGTGTATGTCACACATGTTTATAGGAAAAAATGACAAAATCCTTATTTAGTGGAAAATGTTAAAGGGCTAAAGAGATTTGGGAATTAGTTCATAATGATGTGTGTGGACCATTTTCTATTGAATAAATGGGTAGGTACTCATACATTAGAACTTTTAATGACTATTTTAGTATATATGGATATGTCTACTTAATGAGTTATAAATCAGATTCCTTCTAAAAATTCAAGGAATAAAAAAATGAAGTTAAGACCCATATTTGAAAGAATATTAAAAAACACCACTTAGATCATATTTGAGAATATACTCATCAAGAATTTGTTGATTATTTATGGGATTTTGGGATTATATCTCAACTCACATCCATTCATAAACCTCAATGTAATAGTCTAAGTGAAAATAGGAATTGCATATTTTTGGACATAATGAGATTAATGAAGAGTCAAGAGAGTCCTCCATTATCCTTTCGGTGATACATGTCACAAAGAACATCACACATACTAATCCAAGTACTAATTAAATTTATAAATTGTATTACATATAAAATTTGTAGTGGAAGAAAAACTACATTGTCAAATTCAAATGTTTGGGGTTGATAATTTTTTTTAAGGACACTTCAAGTAACAACTTAAACCCTGAGGAAAAAAGTGTAAATTTATAGGATATCTCAAGTAAAAAAGGGTATATTTCCTATAAAATACCTCAAAAAAGAAGGTAATAGTGGAAAGACATACCATATACCTTGAGAGTGATCACATCTCTAAAAGATACAGTTGGAGAGAGATATAATTTGATGAAGTCCAGGATTAAGATATACAAGAGTTGGTTTAGGAACAGATTCCACAAATCCCCATGGAAGAAGAAGTTGTTCTAGAGGCACAAATACTACATTGGAGTACAAGAGTGATGAGAGAACCAGAATAATATAGTTTTCTTGTCATCACGGATGGTGACTCATTATTAGTTGATAATAATGGTCCTCTAACCTATAAGGAAGTAGTAAATTGAATAAATGTTTCCAAGTGGAAAGAATTCATGAATTATAATATGGTTTCCACATACCAAAAAAAATTATAGATCTTGGTACATCCTCCAGTTGATGAAAAGATTTATGGTTATAAATGGGTATTAAAAAAGAAACTCGACATGGACTAGAAATTCAGTTCCTATAAGGAATGGCTAGTTAAAAAGGGGTTTAAATAGTATCAAGGCATTGAATATGTTGAAACATTTTCACCAATTGAAATTTTGAAATCCATCAGAATTATACATTCAATTGAAACCCTCCATTACTATGAGATTTGGGAAATGGATTTCAAAATAACCTTACTTTGTGGAAACCTTCATGAAGATGTATATATGTCATTACCTGAAGGGTTTGTGACTAAAAAGGATTCCAATAAAGATTGGAAATTATAAAGATCTATTTATGGATTAAATCGAGCATCCAAGTCACAAAACATTAATTATTATGAATCCATAATGAAATTTGGTTTCATAATGAATGAATGAAACCATTGTGTCTAAAATATGTTTAGTGGGAGTGCAACTGTTTTCATAATAGTTTATGCTGATGACATATTACTTATTAAAAACAATATACCATTCTTACAGTATGTTAAATCTTGGTTGAATAAATTCTTTTCCATGAAGGAATTAGGAAAGGTGGCCTAAATTCTTGGGATAAAGATCCATCATGATAGATCTTAGAGACATCTTGACCTAAGTCAAGGTATATATATTGAAAAGATATAGAAGAGATTCAATATGTAATAACCCGATATGATATATTTTTAAATGTCACATCAAATTCATCTTTATAGGAAAAAAAGTCTACAAACACATAAGTAACAAAAAATAATGGAATGTATAACATACATGTCAGTGATTGGATAAGTCATATATGGTATGTTATGTACTAGTATTATGTTTCTTAAGACTTAAGTGGGTTAGATAGATATCATGTTAACCCAAGAGACCACCATTGGATGGTAGTCCAACTATCATTAATTATCTGGGTTGTACTAAGGATATGTTCTTGGTTTATGGAGGAGAAGAGAAACTAATCATCATAGGATATGAAAATTCTAGTTTCCAAACTAATCAATATGATAAAAATCCAAAAATGGGATACAAATTAACTTTGAATGGAGGTATTGTGATCCAGAAGATCTCAAAGAAGGCTACGAATGTAGATTATACAATATATTATGAGTATATCATGGATTTTAAGGTTGCATATGAAATAATATGTATATAAAACTTCACCCATGATCTTGATGTGGTACCTAACAGTAAATATCCTACCCCACTCTATTGTGATAATAATAAAATAGAGTCTCTTTTTTAACCAACTGGGTATCAATTTTTATTTAATTTATTCTATTTTTTTCGTTATATTCAATCTAGAGTTTTTGGGGGAGTGAGAGTTAAAAATTGAGATTTGGGGGGAGATAAACCATATACACAGTTGGCACATGGTTATTCTAACCATGCAGAAACTATGTGGTATGGATATGAATTTTAATATAGGATATTTTCATGGTCTGAACATGGTTAATGAAACTTTGCATCTTTATAAGGAAAACCATTTTGGGAATGTGTGTTTTCTATGGGGGTTTCATGGTTTGATCAAACCATTGTGATTATACCAGGAGACCGTGTGGCTTGTCTTTTTATAGAGATAGTAGACACACATGGTGTTGGGACCAAGTTAGTAGAAAAAGGTTTTTGGAAGCAATAAGAAATTTTTTAATAAGTGTTTTCATTTATTGTAAAATAAATGTCAAAGAAAATAAAAAAATAACTTCATAAAAGTTTTGGAGAATCAGACTGACATTCATATTCAGAAAATCAAACTCACATTGATTAAAAAATTCCATCAAAATAGGAATATGTTTTCTAGAGGAAAATAATAATTAGACTTACCTTGGTTATAGATTGAAGGAAATTGAAAATGAGGTTCTACTTTGAGTCTACATAACTCTGATATAAATATGAATATGCTTTGATGTTTTGTAATTCACAAAATTCATTAGTTTTATGAGAACTTTTGATGAAATACTTATGAAAGAAAGGGTCAGTGCTTCTAAACGTATTGAGGTTTGGTTGGTAAGAAAGAGGTATGATGAAAATGATGGGAAGTTACAATAATTTCCAATGAAATTCATATGGTGATGAATATGATCTTCAATGTATTCAAAGTCATGAAAGAATTCATGCATAAAAGATGAATTTTGTGTAGAATAAATATTGAAGTCTAAGATTTCTTTCCTAAGTCTATTTGTATGAGAACACTGGACTCATTTTTTTTGAAGATTGGGAAGGTTGATTGGATTGTGATAAGATGAAGATGTTGGTTTTTTAGTTAATCCAAAATACAAATGAAACAAATCTTCAAAAAGGATGTTTATTGGTATTGTGATCATAATAAGAAAGAAGTTGCATAAGTATAAGTTGATGGAACCGGTCCATCTGAAGTGATATGCCACTAATCATCATAGAAAGAAGTACTTTGGTTAGGAGATGTTGGCACTGAAAAATAAAGTGAAAATGAAAAGTTTTTGGGACTGATGTGAAGAAAGTTTGAGACTGATCAACAATGTAGTCAACCATTTTCTGTAAGGTGAATTATTAGTTGAATTTTTTCATTTATCTAATATTTTTTATTTATATCAAGATCTAAATAAGAATAAATATGATACATTCACATTTGGTTCAAGAGATATCAGACTGGAGTAACCTCTAATAAATTAGAGGTAAATAGAGACAGATCTGAAAAACAGAGGCTGACATTGATATACCTATCAGATAAAAAATCATCAGTTTGAGAAAAATAAGGAAAGAATTAGTTTCAATTTTTTTTATCAAGGGGATCATAGAGTTGGTTGAATAAATTTAAAGAATTATTTTAATATATGTTTAATTTTGTGTAGAGAAACATAATTAAGAATTACCTCCCTCCATTGTAATGAAGAAATTAGAATTAGAAGTCAGTTTTGAGGATCATAATGAGAATTAATATTGTTCTCATATGTTTTCCAATTAGTGTAAAGTAACATACTGAAAAATTTGTTTTCTTTATCATATTGGTAAAATTGGAGTGGGGAATTGGAATCAGGCTGAAGTTTTTAAAGAAGTATGAAGTAGGATAAAGTCATGAGAATATTCCAGAAGGATTGAAAAGATTTAAGAATATTTGAATAAGTAAAGGATTCATATGAAATTCAAGGATAATTGGAGGTTTTAAAATTTTGAGTGAGTGGGAATGATTTTTACAATCCCACCCAAACCTATTTTGGATTTCCTATAAAAGGAAGAATTATTTTTCACTTTTCTAACACATATACTATGCATAGAATAAGAGAGAGAAGATCTGAAGTTCAAGGGAGATGATGTTTCTGGATTGAGTATTCATGAGGAATATTTCTTAACAGAATAAGAAAGGGGAAGTGGAAAGATCATAACCAGAGCTTTCAGAATCAGACTGAGCAATCAGAATGTGATTTTCGGATAGAGGAAGAATTATTTTAGAATTTCCTCAACCATATTCTGATAAAATTATATTTCAATATTCCCCAATAAGACTAGGGACTCAGAATGGAAAATCATACTGAGTATCTTTATAAAGTTCATAATAATTTCTTTCCTTCTTCTAGGTAAGGAATTGAAGAATTTTTTTATAGTTTATATTTATTAAAGTTGATCAAGAAGCACCATAACATATTTTTTACACAAATTTAATTACATCATTTCATTCTACAAGAAGCACATGCACTTTTTTATTGAAAATAGTGATATATGAGTGTAATGGGATATCCTACTTGTTTTATTCCACTCAAAATGATTTTTTCTAGCTGATTGTGTGGTATTGAATTGTTTCCAAACCATACCAAGGATGTATCCACTCTTATTGCGTAGTGAACATTATAAATTATTATTTTTCTATGTATGTGTGCTTGATTTTTTATCAACATAGAAAGTAATATTTAACAGGAGGTGATAGTTGTTTCAAAATTAAAAAAACTTAAAATAAAAAGATATGACTAATTCACCCCTACCCTCTTAGGGATACTTGGATCATGACCGAGCACTTTCAAGAGGTATTCGAGATAAAGGTTACTTTCATTTAATCGTTTCTAACATTTTGAAGAGATGTTGATGAAGAATATAAATTGTGTCAATATTATAGGTATTCCAGTATTTGATGGTAAGTACTATCATATCTATAAAGGTAGAATGTTTACTTATCTTATGTCTCTTGGGTATGATGTTCTTGAATATTCAACAGATGGATTTCCTCCTATTAATGATAAAGTTCATATTACATATATTAATAATAAGAATATTGAGAATAATCTAAGGGATAAAAACTCTCTACTATAATCACTTCATAAAAGTGAGTTATTAAGAGTGAAAGGTGTTTCCACTACTAAAGATATATGGGATAAGTTGAAAAAAATTTATGAAGGAAATAAGAAATTCAAGAAGGATAAGTTACAATTCTAGATGCTAATGTATAAAGATCCAAAAATGGGTGTGTATGAATCTCTTGCAGACTTCATTACCAGGTTAAATGACACTATCATTACTATCAAATGTTTTAGTTAGAAGTTGGAGGATTATATAGTTGTTGAAAATATTTTAAGAATTATTCCCATTAAGTTTGATGAAAAAGTTTCCTCATTGGTAGATAAAGATCTTGAAAGTCTATTTCTGGATGAACTTCACAGTAATCTCATTACTTATGAAATGATAAGGGAGGAAGAAATGAAAGAAAAAACAAAATATGATAGAGAAATTTATTTTAAAGTTGATAGGAAATAAAATTTTAATAATATTCTTGAGGAATATGATGTTTCTGATTCTGAAACTGAAAACGAGGTATGTAAAAATCATGATGAAATGTTATCCTTGTTTTCTAAAAATGTGAGAAGAGGTACAAGTTATTATAAAGGGAAACTTCCCTTTAAATGTTTTAAATGTGGAGGCGTTGGGAACTTTGGGGAAAATTTTACTCAAATAAAGAAATAATATGATAGTGATGAAGAATAAAAAATCCGAAGAAAGTTAGGGAAGAAATCGATTGAAAAAGGAAAATATTATTCTAAAGGGAAGGATATAAAATTATCCAAATTAAAATGGAGAAGTTTATTATCTAAATATTATGTTAAAGAAGAAAATTAAGTTGAATACAAAAAATCTAAAGAGAATTTTGGTGAGAATACTTTTATTTCCACAGTTCACAATGAAAAATTTGTAATTATTAGTTCTAAAGAAGAAGAATAAAATCAATTATAATTTCATCTTAAAAAAGAATTGAAACAATTTCTATGGAATATTTGGAGACTTGAAAAATAAACAAAGAAGTTAAAAAGTATAAAACATACACTAAATAATCAAGAATGTGTTCCTGATGAGAAAGTTAAACTGTTAAAATAGATTGATGAGTTGAAGAAATCTCTTGAGAAAGAAAAGAATCATAACAAGCATCTGAAAGTAAAATTTAAGGAAAATGAAGAAGAGTTTGAAATTATAATTTTTTTTCAAAAGTTTAACAGAGGGATAAAAGTTTTGAAAAATCAATATCCGATGTAAATGATGGATTTGGAAAGGGTAAACCTAATAAGGATCAAAATTTACCTTCAAAGGTTGAGATGAAAGTTGGATTTGTTTCTGTGAAGAAGAAAGTCAAATATGTTTCTGAAGAGAAGAAATCTAGGTAGGTTATGTATGTGACCAAGACTAATAAAGTCATAAATTCAAAAGTTTTTAAAAATTAGGAGTCTAGAAAATATTCTCTTAATTTTAGTTATTATAAGTCTAAAAATAAAATTGATCTGATAAATAAGAATTTGGTTGATGATAAAAAGCTTGGTGGCCAACAATTCTCAGATAAGAAAGACAAGAAGTTTACTGAGGAAACTGTTCACAATTTCTATCAGTATGAATGTTATAGAGGAAAATATTATTCCAATGGATGCTACTGGTATTTTAGTATATTCAAACATAAGGAAAATATGTTTTAGTTAAACTAAAACCATTAATAATATTCCACAAATTATATAAGGAAAATTTGAGAGGGATTAAATACCATTAAAAGAAGAATTCTAAGAAGGAATTTCTAAAGAAACCTAAGAAGGATGGTGTGAAAATTTAAAAAAGGTTATACCCCCTAGAAACTACTTGTTAAAGGGGTAGAAAACCTAAAAACCTTAAAAAATGATGTCTTGTTTTAATACCAGAAAAAAAATGTTTGTTAATAATTCTTAAAACCAATAAGTTAAGCAAGATAAAGGGAAAACATTTTCTTATTATTAAAACCGTTCTTAAATAAAACAAAGAGAAAGAACATAGATTCTAGATAGTGGGTGTTATTCTCATATGATAGGAGACTTAATGTTGTTGAATAATGTAAAAGAATTAAAATATGGAATGGGAAAATTTGGTAATGATTTATCTCTCAGGATTAAAGGTGTTGGGTTGTCCATTATTGGGAAAGAAAGGTTGAAGTCCAAGAAATCATTGTATATTGATGGGATGAAACACAACTTTCTAAGTGTTTAATTGTTTTTGGTGAGGGTAAAAAATTTATTTTTCTAAATGATGAATTTTTTGTAAAATGCGATCAATATGTAAAGATGGTTATGAGAGGTAAACATACAAAAGGATACTTGTATCAAGTTAGTGAAATAAAAAACTCTTGTTACTTAAGAATAGTGGAAGATAATTATTTGTGATATAAAAGGCTGAGACACATGTGTTAGAGAAACATGAGTATGTTTTCTAAGAGAGATAGTGTCTGAGATATCATTTATATGTCAATAAAAATATATTTGTGTTGCACTATTTGTCAGAAGGTAAAAATAAAAAATTTAATGCATAAGAAGGCTGAGATTTGTTCAAAATATCCCCTATAACTTATCCATTCTGATGTTTTTGGTCCAATAAGAAAACAATAATCTCATTGAGATATGTAATTCATCACTTTCATTGATGAATTTAGTCACATTACATTTTTTTATATGAAACATAAGTTAGGTGCTCTGAAAATGTTTAAATGTTTTAATAGGAAAGATGAGAAGGAATGTGATTATTTATTAAAGAAGTTGAGAACTGATAATGGTGGTGAGTACAAGAATGAAGAATTTGAAACTTATCTTTAGAATCATGGAATTATACATGAGTTCAGTTCACAACACACTCCTCAACAAAATGGTGTTTCTAAAAGGAATAATAGAAGTCTAGTTAAAATGAGGAGAACTATGTTACTTAAGAATGGTCTCTCTCATTACTTTTGGAGGCAACCCATGACTACAAATTTTTATATTAAAATTTGATATTTCTATAGGAAAAGTCTTGATATGACTCTATACAAAATGTTTTATGAAAAAACTCCAAGTTTTAAACACGTAATTGTTTTAGGGAGTCCATGAATTATAAATATAAAATGTGGAAACCTTGAGATGTTTTAGCATATAGGTGAATATGGAATTTTTCTTGGCTATGCTCTAGAAATAAGAGTATATAAATGTTTCAACAAATAAAAACTAATATATGTTGATTATATTTATGTGAAAGTTGTTGAAAATTATGAGGAATATAAAATTACTCATGTGGATAAAGAAGTTGAGCAAGATTAAAAAAATGTTTGTTAGAAATTCTGATAATTATATTGACAATAGTAATTATACTCAGGAAGAAGACTCAGACTCAGCTATTTCAATTGATGAGGAAGGATCTGGAAAACCTCATCATAGGACGAGGAAGAAAGTAGAGGCTCAAAACATTATTAGTGATCAAAATCAATAGGTTCAAACAAGAATTACATCAAAATTTGTCACACACACTTATTTGTATTCAAAAAATGACTCAAAATATGTGAATGAAGCTTTTGATCATTCAGAATGGGTTTTGACAATGAATGAAGAGATGGATTAGATAGAAAACAGTGATACTTGGGAAATCATACCAAATATTGATAATGAAAGAGTTATTGGTTCAAAATGGTTTTTTTAGAACAAGCTAAATGAAGAGGGTGAAGTGATAAGGAACAAGGAAAAATTAATGTGAATGGTTTACTCACATATTGAAGGTATTAACTTTGATGAGATTTTTGACGCAGTGGAAAAGTTGAAAACAATCATAATTTTTCTTACAATTTCTATGCAATGAAGTTACACAATTTTTTATATGGATATAAAATCATTATTTCTGAATGGTGATCATAATGAGGAAGTATATTTTGAACAACCAAGTGGATTTATTAATGGCAAAGATGAATGTTTTGTGTGTAAACTAAATAAATCCTTATATGGGATAAAGAAATATATAAGAGAATGGTATTAAAAATTTGATACTTTCTTGAGGAATATGAGTTTTAAGAATTGGATATTTGATAACATTATTAATATCAAATAAAGTTATGAGTTTTCCATCATCTAATTATTTTATGTTGATGATATTATCTTTGTAGGGAATGATGAAAAAAATCATGAAAGATTTCCTAAATAGATAAATAAGTTGTTTGAGATGTCTATGATGAGTGAAATGAAATAAATTATTTGGTTACAAATCTCACAAAACAAGAAATTCATTTTTTCCCAAAGAAAAGTATACTAAGTAACTTTTTAAGAAGTTTGACATGGAAAATTAAAAACCAGTTCCCACACCGATTTCAGTGGGAACCAAGTTGTCTAAAGATAGTGAAGGAGAGGAAGCTAATTCTAAGGAATTTTGAAATTGGATTGGAAGTTTATTATATTTGACTGCCTGAAGACCAATTTTTTTTATATTGTAACCTTATATCCAATATTTTGGAGTGATCCAAAATAATCACACTTACTGTATGGAAAACGAATTCTTAGATATATCAAAGACCCAAAACATTTAGAAATTCAGTATGATGACTTAGAAATTATCGAATCATTTGGGTATTCAGATGCTGATTGGGAAATAAATATTGATGTTAAAAGATTCATATATGGTAGAGTTTTCATTCTTGTAAAAATTTGTGTTAGTTGGAATACAGTGAAACACAATTCATTAACTCTTAGTATGTATGAATATGAGTATATTTATATCACTAAAGATGCTACCCAACTTATGTGGATGAAGTCTCAGTTTTAATATTTACTTGTTGATGTGAAGTCACCCTTGCTCTTTGGTTGTGATAATCAAAGTGAAATCAACCTTACTAGAAACCCTATATAACATTATTGTTCAAAAATAATTATATCACATATCATTTCATTAAAGAGCATGTGGAGAAGAATGAATTGAAGTTGAAGTATGTTCCTACATCAGAACAAGTTGTTGAAATTTTCACAAAACATTTACCAAATGAACATTTTCAAAAACTGTAGTTGAACATGGGTGTGAAAACTCTTTCTCATCAGGGTTAAGGCATATGTTTTTCCCCTATATCATATTGTCTTTGGATAGTGTTGTAAATTGGGAGAATGTTTCATAAATATATGCATTGAATATGTACTAAACCGTTTATGGAATCAGGAATAAAGGGGTAATTTTGGGTTTGCTGTGAATCCAACATGTTTGTGTTTAAACTATTCTAAATGTTTGTTGGAGTGGTTATAGGAAAATTTTATTTTTATAGAAATTAGAATAAAAAGAATGATGTGATGAAATTTGGGAAGAAAATTTGAGGATGTTTTAGGGGTTGCTACTTTTTTACAACATGGCTCTACTATCAACAATGATTATTTCTTGTAATAAGTTATATCACGTAGGCTTAGAATTATTGATAAGTAATCCATATCTTGAGGTTAAAATGTTCAATGGATTATAACTCTTGGTTGAAAAAAAATACAAGGGGGGGGGGGTTGTTAGGACCATGTTGGATGAAGAAGGATTTTTTAAGATGGAAGATGTTTTTAAGTAGTGTTGTATTTTTTTGTCAATGAAATTTCAAAGAAAACAAATTAATTAACTTTATAAAATTTTTATAAAATCAGACTGACCATAATATTTAGAAACTCATAGTAACATTTCTTAATAAATTCAATCAGAATTGGATGATGTTTTCTGGAAGAAAAGAATCATCAGACTCCCCTTGGGTCCATATTGAAAGGAATATCATAATGAGGTGATTTTTTTGAATTTTCCTAGATATGATATTAATCTAATGATTTATTTCTTTTTTTAATTTACAAAACTCATAATTTTTACGAGAACTTATGATGAAAACCTTATAAAATAAAGGGGAGGTGATTCCAATTGCATTGAGGTTTGGTTGGTAAGAAAGAGGTATGATGGAAAGGATGGGAAGTTACAATAAATTATAATGAAATTCAGAAGATGATGAAGATGATATTAAATTTATTCAAATTTGTCATGGAATTCATTCTTACAAAACAAAGTTTTTGAGGAAGAAATATTAAAGTTGAAGCTTTCCGGTCTAAGTCCATCTGTGTTAGAACATCAAACTCATATTTTCTTGAAGGCTGCCAAGGTTGATCAGATTGTGTAAAGATGAAGATGATGGTTTTTCTGGAAGAACAAAATCTAAAAGATAAAAATATTAAAAAAGGAATTTCATTGGTATTGAAATATAAATAAGAAATAATTTTCAGAAGCCTAAGATGCCGGAACAAGTCCATCAGACGCGGTATGACACCGATCATCATAAGAAAAAGTACTTTGGTTAAGAGTTGTCAGGACCAATAAATAAAGTGAAAAGAAAAAGTTGTTAGGAACGATGTGAATAATGCATGAGACAGATCAATAATTTATTAAAACATTTTCATTAAGATGAATTATTAGTTGAATTGTTTTATTTCTATGATACTTTTTATTTAGATCAAGATTGAAAGAAGAAGAACTCTAACACATTCACATTTGGTTCAAGAGCTATCAAATTGGAGATGATCTGATAGATCAGGGGGAATCATAGACCAACATGATAGACACATGATAACACTAGTATCTCTATTAGACATAGGATCACAATTCTAAGAAAAATTAGAAAATAAGTAGTTTCCATTGTGTTATCCAGGGGATCATTGAAGCAGTTAAAGAAGTTTGAAGAATGGTTTTCATATGTTTCCTTTTTTTCAGAAAAATGTAATGAATAATCTACTGTCTCCATCACTACGAATACATTATTATGAGAAAATAGTTCTAAGTATCATAATGAGAAGAAATAATATTCTAATATTTTTTTCCAATTGGTGTTGACTAACATATTGAATTTTTTTTCTTTATTATAATGGGAAAATAAAAACGAGGAATCAGAATCAGACTAAAGTTTGTAAATAATTATATAGTAAGATAAAGTCATGATAAGATTAGTGAAGGATCAAGAATAATTTAGAAGCATTCAATAAGTCAATTATTCATTTAAAATTCAAGGATAGTTAAAGGTTTAGAAAATTTGGATAAGAAAGAAAGATTTTCTGAATCCTGCCCAAACCACTTTTGGGTTTCCTATAAAAGGAGGAAGTACTTTGTAATTTTTTAACACAAGTACTCTGAATAGAACAAGGGATAGAATATCCAAAGTTCTAGGGAGAAGAACTTTATATATTCATCATTCATGAGAAATATTTCTATATAGAAGAAGAAAGAAGATGAGAAAACATCATAATTAGAGATTTTGTTATTAGACCGAGAAATTAATCTGGGATTTCCAGACTGATGTAGAAGTAGATCATAATTTTCATAACTATATTCTGATAAATTATATTTCCGTATTAAAGAAATGATTGTGGAATCAGATTGGTAAATTAGACTGAGTATCATTAAGAAGTCAAGAAGAAGTTATTTCCTACTTTTGGTAAAGGAAGTGAAGAATTGTTTTTAAGTTTATTTTTGTAAAATTTTATCAAGAACAACTATAAATTTTTTTTACACAAATTCTATTACATCATTTTTTTCTACATGAGGCACATGCACTATTATATTAAACATAGTTCTACATGGGTTTAATTGAATATACTACTCATTGTATTCCACTCAAAAGGATTGTTTTCTAGATAATTGTGTGGTATTAGATTGTTTCTAAACCATACTCAGGATATAGATACACTTAATGAGTAGAGGAACTGGTAAATTCCTATGTTTCTATGGATATGTGTTTGATTTGTTTTTAGAAAAGAAAGTAATATTTAACTGGATGTGAATTTTAATTCAAAATTAAGGAAACTTAAAGGAAAAGGATATCACTAATTCACCCTCCACCTCTCAGTGAGAATTGGACCCCGACTGGGAACATTCACATGAATGGTGCATAGTTTTTATAATCATGTGGCCTAACCATACACCAAATACTAAACCTTTTAAAATTCAGGTTTTACACTTTTTCTCTTGGTCAATTTTAAGTATAATCACCCCTAATCTCAATTAGGGTTGACCTAATCCTTCCACAATTATGTAGAGGCTTCTCCCTTGGGATTTTTTGTAATTTCCCTATGTTATTTATGGACCTCTCAAGGTATATCTGGGTTATGATGTGGTTTCCTCATTCTTTCTTAGATCCTTGCTCGATCTCTCTTTCCCATGTATCGTTAGAACACATGTGGGATATGAATTTCAGATATAAGGGGTTTGATGGAGTATTAATGTGTTTCATAGGGATTTAGGATTGTAAGGACCTCATCTAGTCTTCCCTGATCACTGTTTTCAAAGGAAAATAGTTCTACCAACACTCTTGAGGTAAGTGTTTCTACACAATGGGTTAATTCAAAGAATTACATACCATTCTTGTAAAATTGTTTCTGTTTTTTAATTTAATTGAAGTGATTTTTGGTTTCAAATGATTTCATGGAAGGTTAAATGTTTTTAAATGGGTTTTATTTAAAAATGGGGTTTACACCAAGTGTTATATTAAGTGCTTGAATGGTGGTTTTAATTCAAAAATGGGGTTTTAAACACCGAAAAAGAATGTATTGGATTTAAAAATGTGTTTCATAAACTATGAGCATGGTTTTGTAATTTTTTTTAAAAAACATGGAACATTTAGAACCTTGGTTAAATCATGAAATAGGCATAGATGGCCCATGTGTGTGTGGCATCACTAGGGTTTACTTTACAATATCGACAGACTTTGGCATGACTTAATATTTATTGGTACCGAAATAGGCATGGTTTAAGCTTTATTTTATGTTCAATATGTTTTCCCATAGGCTAGGGACCAATACACAGTGGTTTTTCATTTAATTATTTTTATCACATGATGGATTATTTCATGGATTGTTTCTCACATGTTTTGATATGAGGTTTTATCACATGTATTCACATGATGGTTTGTTTTGTGGGTATGTATTTAATTTCTTACCTTATAATGTATAGATATGCTTTCTAGTTTTAACACTTACACTGGTCATATTACTATATTTTTTAATATGAAAGTATTTTATGAAAAATAAAGGAAAGGATTTACAAATGGATTTTTATTTATGAAAATTATTTGTAAAATATTTATTGGTTCAAAAGTTTGAACTATCTCATTCCTGTTATAAGTCATTGTATAGACCCAGTGGTTGTATCCTACTAGGATTTGTGATAACACCCAAATTTTGAATTTATGAGGTTATAGTTGTTGTATTGTAGGATCTAGGTAAAGGTAAGGAAATATTGTAGCATTTCAATTTCTCTTTTCATATTTACCTTCGTAGTGGGGTGGTTTGGAGGTGAAGATTGGTCACATAGAGACTTGTTGGTAAAGAATTTTTATACTTTCAGATTTCACTTATTTGGGTTCAATTTTACGGATCTTGGTTTTATATTTTTCTTATATATTGTGATCTATTTGTATGTCTTGTCTTAGTTATATTCAAGGATTATTTTTGTGGTTTTGGTTATACATCAGCATGTGATGGTCGGCTCAGGTGGATAGTTTGGTGGACCCAGGTCGGTCTATTACAATTTGGTATCAGATCCAATCCTCAAAATGAAGTGTGTTAACAATTTTTGAGTTTTGTTTTGTGTATTTTTTATATAAGAGTTATTACCATCAATATTTAGGTATTAAAAGTTGGAAGGTGTCTGGCCAGCTCACTTCCGTGTCTGAACTCGAGTTACCATGGGTGGTCAATTTTTTTTCAAAATTTAAGGCTTAGTGTTTGATGTCATTTGACTTAAATGGATTGAGAGTTTATTTAAATTAAAAATTTCATTATTAAGGTGTTTTCTGTCAATCATATAATTCATTACTAATTTAAATTCTTGATTTTTAAAGAATTTTCATGAAATAATGATTTTGGTTTGATGATTTTGGAACATTATCTAATGTTGATTAGTAATTGTCTTATTCTTAATAGAAAATTCCTATAAGAAGATATCTTCCAAATAATAGAGAAGAAGTTTTGATAAAAGATCTGAAGTTGGATCCTCTAGTGGAACCTTATTTAGTTGAAACAATAATCCATACAATCCAGACTCTTGGTTAGGTATTTTTCAGGAACACAGGGGCATGTTGTGGACCATGGATTGGAATTTACTAAGTATCATCCACACATATTCCATGGTGACAATTGAACCTAGGAATATGAGGAGTGTCTGGAAAATATTGAGAGGATATTAAATTTTTGATGAATACTAATGATTATAAGGTGGGTTTCTCTACACATATTTTTGAAGAACCAAGAAGGAGATGGCACAACTCTATTATACAAGATAAGTATCATGAGGATCTTACCTATAATTCCTTCAAGAATATAATTAATCAGAAATTTTTCCATGATATGTTATGTTCAGTGAATACCTAAAAGTTTGTAACCTTGTATCAATGGGAGTGTACCATTTTAGAGTATTCCACCCATTTTTCTAAGTTGGTGAATCTGGAACCGAATCTTGTCAATAATGAGTACCTAAAGGCTCGAAGGTTTGAGTTGGTATTGTGGTCATATTTTTGGTCAATGTTGATTCTAATGTGCCTTCCATCCTTTGTGGGGGTAGTTTAAAATGCATATTTGGTTGAGGTTGACATATCTAGAATTATTTGTTTGAATGGAGCTTCGATTGGTGTTGTTGTTAGACAAAGTGCATTTTCTGAAAAAAAAAGATATTACAAGGGACAAAAGTGTTCTTCAGGACTAGTTTCAAGGGATTCATCACGACAATAGTAGTTTTTCTACTACCTATGTGGAAGGTGAGGTCATACAAAACCTAACTATGGATAGGATCTTAATAATTTTCATCATTGTGGAAAATCTGGCCATCTAAAGTGTTTTTGTGAAAGTATATCCCAAGGAAGTAAGGCTGGATCCACTCTAAACAAGGGATTATAGATTTTTAACTATGATTCAAATGGTGTGGGTCTAATATTCATACCAAGGGGGATGTTCATGTGGTAAATATTGGACAAATTTTATATAGAAGAGTATGTTCTAGAGGGATCTGAAGTAGGGACATATACTGTTAGAGGTATGGTGTTTATTTCATCTTTTATGGTGCAACTTTGTTTGATACATGTGATACTCACTCTTTTATATTTTCAAAGCTATTTGATGTGTTGGGATTATATTTAGAACTTATTTAGTAATTATTAGATATTTCCATGCCTTTGGGAAAGAGGTATGAATAGGGTTTCAAGTGTCCTGTGTGTCAGGTGATGATATCTGACTATGAGGTGATATGTGACCTTTTAGTTATTGATGTTGAAATCTTCACCATGATAAATGGAATAGATTGGATGACTAGGGTTAAGGGATAAATAAATCATTAAAATATTCAAGTTTTGTTTTCATCTTCAGATGGGATCACTCATGTTTTTCATGGTGAGTGGGACTTTAGATCAAGAAGGTTGAGGCGTTTTGTTCCATATGATGAGGTAATCTATTTTGAATTGTAAGAGAATTTTCTTCATTCCATTGGACCATTTTTGGTAGTCATATACCTACAGTGGGATGTGTATACCCTAAGTTATTTCTAAATAATTTTTCTAGTTTACCACACTAGAGATTAGTTGAGTTTTCTATTAACCTTCTCCCTAGTATGATTCATATTTCTAGGTCATCTAATTAAAGGAAAATTTTTGAGTTGGCGGAACTTAATGTCCATCTTGAGGACTTATAGGCTAATGGATTTATTTATCCTACTTTTTCACTATGTTATTCACCTATCCTCTTTTCTATGATGGAATATGTTAGTCTCATACATTGTTTAGATTATCTGAACTTGAACTGAGGGACTATTAATAAAAAATATCCTTTTCCTAGGATTGATGATATTTTTGAACAACTTAGAGTGAAATGGTGGTTTATAAATATTTACCTTTAGTTGGGGTAAAACTAGTTGAGAGTCTGAGAAGATAATATACCGAAGACAATGTTCAAGAGCTGGTATGGGCATTTGGAGTTTCTGATTATCCCATTCAGTCTCACTACTTCTCCTACATAATTTATGGATTTGATGAAAAAATATTTCGTTGGTACTTAGGGTATTTTGTTTTTCAATTCATGGATGATATTTTGGTGTACTCCAAGTTAGATTAGGATCATTTGAAACATTTTAATATCGTTATCTTAACAATTAAGAAACATATTCAATATGGTAAACATTCCAAATGTGAGTTTTTGATCTGAGAAGTGAAATTTCTAGGACATGTGATATATGAGAGGGGAGTCTAAGTGGATCCTAAAAAAATATAGGTATTTGTGTCTTGGGAGAATCCTAGAAATGTGTTTGAAATATAGAGCTTCTTGGTTTTGGATAGTTACTATTGGAGGTTTGTTTAGGATTTATCTAAGATCACATCATCGATGATGAATTTAAACTGTAAGGGTGTAAAGTTTTAATGAAATGAAAAATCTTATAGATCCTTTGAGGAACTAAAGGTGAGGTATACTTTATCTCTAGTTTTGATTCTTCCAGAAAAAGTCTTGGGTTATGATATTTTTTTTGTGATGCTTTTGATATGAATTTGGGGTTGTGTCTTGATGTTGGGAAAGTAGGTGGTGGTCTATGTATCTCGCTAGCTACTCAATCATGAGAATAAGCACCCTCTCAATGTTTTTGAGTTGGTAGTATTTATTAATTTATTTAAAATTTGGTGGAACTATATATCTAGGGAGTGGTTTATGTTGTATTTTGATAATAAGACCATGAAATATATTTTTACTCAAAGGGATATAAACTTGTGACTGAGACATTGTGTTGAGTAACTGATGTCTTTTGGTTTTGATATTTCATAAACACTTGGAAAAAAGAATGTGGTTTCTGATCCATTGAGTATAAAATTAATCACACAAGTCATGAAGTAATTAGTTGGGAAGTGGTCACTAATGAGTTTATTTGGGGAGATGATATTGGGAGTGGGAGAGGTTGGTGGGTAGGTTTACTTTGATTAGATGAAATCTAACCGCACTTTATATGAGGATATTTATCTTGATTTTGTGATAGATACTAAGTTAAAAAACTTTAGTAAAATTCTTTATGACAGAGAGACCTTGAGTGAGTGGTTTCAGCCTCCCTGTGGAGATTTATGCTTCTATAAAAGGTTGGTTGTTCCTTTCTACCTGAGGCTGGAGTTGATGGATAGTGGACATTATCTTGTTGGCTCGTACACTTGGGGGATACCAAGACATATCATGACTTGAGACGTCAGTATTGGTTGTTGGGGATGAGATGGATGATTGAATACATTGCTTCATGGGGTCTCAATTGTCAAAAAATTAAAGCAGAACACAAGATACTTTATGGTTTGTTGCATCCTTTACCCATTATGATATGGAAATGGTATGGGATTTCTATAGAATTCATTATTATCTTCTCATGGTCTCCTAGTAGAGAGGATTTTATTTCAGTGATCATTGATTGGATTACTAAATTATTTAATTTATTACCAATCAAGGAGGTGATGAAAGTGGAATAGATTAGAGACCTGTATATCTGAGAGATTAAGAGAATTCATGGGGTTCCATTTGTGGTTGTATCTGAATGGGACCCAAGGTTATCATCTGGGTTCTAGAATGGTTTTAAAGAGGTGATGGGTTCCCAGTTGAAATTGAGCATAGATCATCATCTGTAGATGGATGGAAAGACAAAGAGGGATATCCACATTCTTATGGATATTATTCGAATTGTATGCTTGATTTTGGTGGATATTGGGAAAATAATTTTCCTCTAGTTGAATTTTACCATAACAATAGTTATAAGGTATAGATAAATATGTAACGATTTGAATTATTGTATGTATTTTTATTTATACATCCCTTGTGATAGACAGAGTTGGGGGAGTGTTCCTTAATTAGGCTGAGTCTCATTCACGAGATGACATAAAAAGTGCAGTTTATTTGGAAGAGGTTGGTAATGACACAACTTATGCAAACTATCTTCATTTTATGATAGAGCTTGAGGCTGGTGATCAGGTTTTTCTCAGAGTTTCACCTACTTTTGGGACATTTTCAATTACGTCAGATGGGTAAGTTGGCACATATGTTTTTATCCCCTTCGAGATCATGGAGTGACTTGGAAATGTGGAATATCGATTGAACTTACCATATTGATTGACTTAGATTTACAATGTGTTTCATGTATCCCAGGTGAGGAGATATCACCCATATCCTTACCATGTGATTGAATGGGTGGATATTGATCTTGATCCCAATACCACTATTGTGGAGCTACTAGTTTATATTATGGATTTCTGGGATAAGGAACTATGTGGTTAAATTATTACCTTGGTCGGGGTACTGTGGTAGTGTAGATGGGATAATCATGAGATTTGGGAGTGGGATTTTTTGATGAGGAAATAGTGGACTTCTCTTTTTATAGTTTTAGGATCTTGAGGACTTTCTGGAAATAGAAGGATTTTATGGTGGGGAGAATTGTAGCACCCATTGGATCACATGTATATTTTAATTTAAGATTGGTTTGTCTTTAAATTCATTATATAGGTTTAGATGGATCAAGATTCAAAAATGGATATTTTTTGAGGCGTCAAACCATTAAAATAGTTAGTGCATGATTAGCCTAACCGTATGGTAAACATGTGTTATAGATATATGTTTTATTAGAGGGTATTTTCACAGTTTGATCATGGGTAAAGAAACTATGTGGCTCTATAAGGAAAAAAATGTAGGGTATGGGTGTTTGTCTCAGGGGGTCGTAGGATTTGATCAAACCATGTGGCTTGTCCTAGGATACCAAGTGGCTTATATTTTTAAAGATACTGTATCCTTTCATGGTTTATGAAATTTTTTTATAATCACTAAAATAAATTGGGGATTTAACAACGATAGTTATGGGGTTTTATTAGTGCTTCAAAAGTGCTGATATTACAAGAGACATTAAGGGGGGGGGGGTAATAGTGCTAAAACATACATCTGAAGGAACCATTTATCATTACTCTTTATAGAATTGTTAAATGGTCCCTTTAATAGTGATTTTTAGCACTATTAAAGGGTACCTTTAACAATGTTTTTAGCACCGTTAAAGGTTTTATTTTAACAATGCTAAAAAATGATGATAAAAATATGTAAAAATCTAATTTTCATGCACCTTGACACCCCCTTTCTCAATTCTTAGTGACCCTTTCTCAGTGCTTTAGGCTACCCCATCCTACGTCACGCACCACACCCCCTTCCTCAACACTATAAGGCTACCATGAATACATGTGTGTTTCTGGATTTGATCCTAGGACCTCCCTTATGCGATTGAATGTTGTTTACCACTATGCCATAAGTATTTTGTTGTATATTTAATGAATTTTTTTGTTTATTTGTTTATATTTTTAAATGTGAGATATATATATTTATAATTATATTTATTTAAATATAATATATATTAATATTCATTGATACATATTATTATATAAATAAATAAATAAATAAATATATGTTTATTAATACACACACATATGAATACATAAAAATTATATCTACATATTATAGCATTTTTATAATGTAAATAAAATGGATAATTTGTTAATTTAAATAAAATGAATGATAAATATGTATTTTTTATATTAAAAAATAAATTTTTATGTAAATATGTTGATATATGTATTTAAGCAAGTGATGTATTGTAAGTATATATAAGTAAATATTCATAAATTTAATTATAAATAAAAGAACTTTGTGAAAAACAATAATGTTTGAAAATGATAATATCAATATTAATGTAATAACTAGGAAAATATTTATTCTCCTCTAAAGAAAGAATGAAAGACCCCCTTAAACGAGGTTGAAAATCAATCAAATGTTAAAAAATCAGGGTACCCCGACTAAAAACTCAATTTTGGAGGCTTTCTTGATCTTTCTTGACCTCAAAAAAATAGTGACCAGGATCCCCCTTGGTTTAAATGTCATAGAGCTCATTGTAGGCTTCAATTTTAAATGTGGTAGAGCCTAAATGGATACCCGAATCAAAAGTTATGACCATATAAAGTTTGACTTTTGTTTTCAACTTATTTTAGATCTTTTATTGATTTTTTATTATCTTAAAAATGTTATTAAATGACTATAAATCAATAATAATTATCAAATTATTAATTAAAATAGTTTTTTAATTATTTTATTTGTCCTTTTCACTAAATATATTATATATTATATTATATATTAACTCAAAATGGTTATTGGACTTATATAAAACATATTTAAAAATTATATATTATATTTATATCAATATAAATATATTTATATATTAATATATTTTTTTAATTATATTTTTCAAAATAAACCCTTTATCAGTGCTATTAAAAAAGCATTGATAAAGGGGGGATCTTTATTAGCACTTCTAAAAATTCACTGATATAGACCCCCCTTTATCAGGTATTTTTTATAAGAGATGATAAACACCCACCTTTATCAGAACTTTTTAGAAGCATTGATAAAGACCCCCTTTATCAATGATGTTTTATTAGCACTGATACAAGGGGATTTATTGGTGTTTTTTTACAATTGCAGATAAAGGAACCCCTTTGATATCACTTTTTTTAGCACTGACAAATGGGGTCTTTAACAACACTTTTAGCTAGCGCTGTTAAAGCCCTAGAACTGAATAAACCATCAGAAATAGAGAAAGAATCACCCAACCTACAAGGGTCATGAATTTTCATTCAAACTGTCAATTTTTATTTCTTACACCCAATGTACCGTTATGAATTACTTATTCATTTTACAGTTAAGCCTTTATAACCCGATTTGAAGCTCACTTCACAACTATAACACAAAAACAAAGATTACATGTGGCCGTTAAGATAGATAAATGAACATGTTATTACTTAGATAAAAATTTGATCGATGGTGCTCCCCACTATAGATCTTAACTTAAATAAGCGGTCAAAACCAAGCCATGGTACCTCCACTGTCAGGTCTTACATACAAAGCATGCCTCAAAGTGTCATAACGATGCTGCTGGTGTGATATCATTAAAAATGAGTAGTTGAATCATGATCAACGTAGCAGTTCTGGTCACACAAGATTTCATAAGAAACACTACTAACCTTGAACCCTCACTTTCTTTAACCCGAAAACATGCTTTAAAAAGGTTCCTTATGACCGTAAACATTGAACAAGAAGAAGAGAGAATAATTCGATCCACTTGGATGACTTATCTCAAAGATGTACGACTTAGGAGGCTGATGCAATTCAAAATAAATGGTTGGAGTTCATGAGTTTGACAATGAAGTTCTTATTTTGGAACCCAGGAATCGCTCTGGACTTATCATTACTCGATAAGAACCACACATCAATATGTAACACTGATAAAGATCACCAAGAATGCTCTATATATCTTAATGCTTTAGTGTGGCGTAAGACTGACACTCTCTTAGTGTATCTAGGATGACAACAAGATAAGGGAAATGCTCGTCAATTAGTAGAATACACTAGGAGGGTTGAAATGGTTTCCAATCAAACACACAAAACAACTAGATGAAAAAATGGTCAAATCAATACTGGTCAACTTAAAGGAAGAAGCTCGGCTTCACCTACCGATGTAACAACCCAATGTTTTATCAATGAAAATTATGTTCTTATAAATACGTCATATAATCACATAAAATCACAACACAATGAACTACTAAGTACTATGTGACCTTTAAACATAATATTTTCACTTTTTTGTTTGGAATTTTTAAAATCTGACATACACAGTTGTGATCAGTAAGATGTTTGATGTCATATAAGACAAAATTATTTTTTTGGTGAAAAGTAACCTACCATTATGAATAGTAACCTACCATTATGAATAGTAATATGAACCTTATGAATAGTAAATTATCCAAAATAATATTAGCCTCACCCATGAATGTATAAATTAAATTTAGGCATCTTATAAGTGATAATATGACCACAGTAAAATTATTGGTATTTTTGAAAGTTATAAATAAATAATTAAAATTAATTAATTAATCTGAAAGAAAATTTATTTTCTTAAAATGTGTTCATAAATAATTTTTTTTATATCCTTTGGTTTTAAGATAATTTTATAAGACATTATGTAAGATCTGAAAGCATTATAAAATCTTTTATAGTTTTAAAATATGTTTTTTTTCAAGTAAATTATGATTTTAATTAAGAATAAAATTAATTATATTTATAAAATAATTTTTCAAAAATGGAGTTCATTTTTGGGATTCTACATGTCTAAAAATGGTTAGGGTTAATTTTTGGGATTTGTCTAAAATACCTGAATTTTTGATGAATAGTAAAATAAGATAATTCACAATAAATGCTAAAACCTGAATTTATGCATCATTATGGAGTCATAGATGTTGTAAATGGCCATTGATTCAAACTCAAATTCACATATTACTATTTAATTTTACAATAATAATTCCTATTTCTTGTTTTATGGAAAAATAATAAACTAATTAATAAAATATTAAGAAAACCCCCCTCCCCTCCACTATAAAAACCACCCACACTCCCCTCGTCTATTCACTCCTCTCAGGACTTGAGACATCCCTAAATTCTTCCCAAATATCTCCCCAAGCTCCTCCACCATGTCCATAATCCCTTGGTCTCCTCAAAAGACCATATTATCTTCCTTTAATAGGCTGTCAAAGGAGATAATCTCAAGAGGTAAATTCCTCTTTCTGATTCTTTTTTTTTCTTTTGAGTACTTTTATTTTATTTTTTTCTTTCCTCACCTCCCCTCACCAAAATGGTATGATAAATCCAGTAAAATACATGTAATGGAATTATATTATGATAATGGGATATTTTATCATAATCTATAATCCTCCTCCTTTTATACAATAAATGAAAACACCATCCGAGATGTGTTGATTTATCACATTCAAGAACGAAGGGTTTTCAATTTGTATTAGCATATTCTATACTAGTCATGAAACCATTTTAATGGGTTAAAAAAATCATAATATATTTATTTTATCTTATTTAATGTTCTATAATCATTATAAATTCATGATGTAAAGTAATAATACAAAACAAGTTAATTATGAGAAAAATTTCCAAATTAATCCAAGCGTTTATCATTAATGTTTTATAAAATGATTCAAATTCACTCAAAATTACCAAATTAATTTACAAAAATGTAAACATATTGATTTTAAATAATAAAATATAACTCCAATTATGTACAACCATCCCCATTTTAGATGATTATCCATTCATGAAAATAACTAAACCGATCGTAAAAACCAAGAAAACAAACGGACCCGAACAATGAAATTGAACATCATAACCAATCCAAAGTATTTGGAATGAACTCAAAAAGGTTATAATAAAAAATTTACATGTAAAATATGTTCTTTAATTATTAATTAATGAACCTAATTTTTTTATTCAGGTCATTAATATCAAGTGGTGAACACCGTCAGACTTAAGGTAAGGGATCCTCTATTTCTGACATTTATTAAAGAATCTCCTCAATGTTATGCCATTTTACATATAATTCTTAATGATGGGGTATGATTTAGAACCATAACCATACTTCCCTCATGATGTATAAATTATGATAAATCCATTTCTCTCTAATTAAGTCCTCCTAAGCACACCTAATACCATGCCAATATTCCGTAAGGGATTCTACCCGAACCGCCTTTATTCTTTGGGTTTCTCTATCTTCCTTTTTACCCAAACAAAGTTGTCTTTTATTTTTATGTAAAACATATAAATACTGTGTATATTATCAAAAATCATGTTTCAAGATCTATCTATAGTTATCTTTTGGGGATATACATGCTTTTAAGTGATTCCAACCTCGATACTTCCCAACAAGTAAACTTGTTTTAAGGGAACATCCAAAATTTTCTCCCAATTTCAAGTGAACTATAACATTTGTTTTAAGCCAAGATTGTTTTTATAAAATCAGTATTTTTATTATTAAAACTTTATTATTTCACTTCTGGTTTTATATATAATATTATTCCCTTTTCAATTTTAAATGCTCTTTAATATTTTCTTTAAAACCGTACTAAAATGTTTTTATGCTAAGAATTTACTAAACACTCTTCTTAAATGTTTTCACATCTATTTAACATAACTTACCTTTCTATATTAATATTTTACCTTATTAATTTCTATGTATATTTTAATTTCTTTCTCTTAGGGACACTTTTAGGATTCACCCATTCATTCTGCTTTATGACATGAATGTGATACCCATTTCTCTCCATGGGTTCCCTTATGATTATGTATGATTGATTATGTATGATTATTTATGTGGAAATCATATTCATGAACATGTTATAATGGGTGTGACCAGATATCACTCCAATGCATTGGATAAAGTTTACTCTCTTGAGACGTTTTCTGCAACAACCTTGGCAGTTATCTTGGACACGTGCTACCATGTGCAATGGTCTTGGTGGTTAACCTTGAAATGCGCTCCTCTATGTGGAACGAGCCTTCACTCATGATAAAGTAAATATTTATGTCTCTGCCACATTACTATGAATTATTTTTTATATGATCCCATGTTTATATTTTATTATTCTATAATCATTTTATATCATTAAGTCCTGATCTCCAACCCTTAATCTAAAGCCTTATTCTTATTTTTATTCCCTTACTGGGCTACCTAGATCATCCCTTTACTCATGTGTTACCCAGGGTACCCTATGTAGATGTTTGAGCATAGTAGAAGTTAAGAGATCAATTTGAGTATTAAATAAAGAAATTTTTTATTTAGTTCAACGTTTTCATTTTTATGTACATTGTCCTCAAAGACACTAGACTTAACAATACATGTCTTGTACTCTGATGTTTAATTATGATTAAAATCATGTAATGTTATGTGTAAAAGTACAACATCTCTATAGTTGGTATCATAGAATGGTCTAGTTATTTTTGGATATTAGCAATAGAACACTTTAGTATGAACCTTAGGGATGAGACTAGGTATAAGAAAACATCCCAATTTTTTTTTGTAAGTATAGAGTAAGTGGTTTATCAAGAAAATACATCCCTTTATGAATAAAAATAGTTATAGGTGGCCCTGGAACATATGTATCTTGGGGTAAAACCCAAAATCACTTCTTTGAAATAGACTTTAATGGGAACTGGTGCACAAAAATGGGCCTTGCTACCCTCTCAGTTTGACACACCCAGGGGATATGATTTGGTAAATTTGTGAGCTTGGTAAAAACCATTATTAAGGGAATAAAAAAAATCCCATAATAATATAAGTTAAGAAATAGATCAAGGATAACCTATAATGAAACATAGGTAATCACAAGTTAGGATATACTTCTCCATTACAAGTATTTCCTTTTATGATTAAAGATTCTTTTTATGCTCAATAGCTAAATATTCAAGACCTCAAATTGTACGTTTTTTTTCTTAGTTAATGGAGGGAAATTAAAGAACACATGATAATAATCAATGTGATTGTGAATGTGAATATTTCCCTAATGATATGCCTGATATGACGGGAATATGTGCTCAAAACATCATAACAGTACTTTTTTAGCTGGTTCAAGTAATGAATAATAAGTTGAATCATGTGGAACACCTTCCTCCTCTAAGAAAAGATTAATTTTCCATTGAATAATTTATGCAGCAAAGGCCACCCATTTTTAGTGAATCTAACAATCCCCTACTCATGGAACAGTGGATTAACTCTATTAAAAAGATATTTTCGGTCCTCTAGTTCTCAGAAGAAGAGAAATTAGTACTGGTGGTCTATCATTTTGATGGGGAAGCTGATCAGTGGTGGGCAGTGATAAAGAATACGAATCCCCAGGAAGAAATGGACTCCATAGTATGGGAGGAATTCAATAAAACGTTTTCAATAAATATTTTCCATGAACCCACCACCTTAATATGGAAAGAGAGTTCCTAAGACTCAAGCAGAAAGAAGATGAGTCCATCAGGGCATATGAAGAAAAATTCCCAAGGCCTTCATGGTATGCCTCTGGATTTGTCTTAAACAGTGAAAGTAATGTGGATATCTTCTTTAGAGGACTAAAGTCGAGTCTATGAAAAGAGTTGGCGATTTGAGGCTTTGAAAGTTATGAGGATATTGTCTGTTGTGCCCTCAAGGTTTAAATGGAGATTAGAGACTTCAATGGTATCATGGGACTGATGATAAGAGTAGGAAAATGGAATATAATGTGGGAGGTCCCGCAAATAAATTCCATGATGAAAATAAAATTGATCATCCCATGTGTAATAATTGTAGGAAGAAGTATCTTGGGAACTGTATTAGGGGAACCATTAATTCCTCCAAATGTGGAAAGATGGAACATCTGGATAAAAAATGATAATGAGATATGAAGAATCCTCTTATGTGGAAGAATAAAGGAAGGTTCAGATCAATACTCATCCTTTAGTGAAGTGTTATAACTGCAAGGAGTATGGGAATTATGCGAACAATTTCCCTAAGCCGAGGGTTGTTAGAGGCAATCAAAAACAACCTCCATGGAAACAAGGAAGGGATTATGCTATCAATAATGCTGAGGCAGAGCCAAAAAATGATTCAGTTACCGATACAATTGTTATTAATTCAAGAATAGAGAACATACTATTTGATTCTAGTTCTAAGTATTCTTTCTTATCTTGAATGTTTAGTAGAACTATTCAAACACCACCTCAAATTTAGAGGATATTTTATCTGTGAGAATAGAGAATGGTGAAATTATTTCATCCAAGGTGTATAAATTCTCCCCAGAAAATGTTTGTGGACTGAACCTCTTAGAAATTTTTTTCATACTTCCTTTATTAGAGTTCAATGTTATATTGGGCATGAATTGACTATCATAACACAAAGCCAACATCAACTGTCGGGAAAGGGAGATCACCCTTTACATACCAAAGAATCCTCCAATTCATTACAAGTGTAAGGAGGAATATGAATCTCCTTTATAATTAGTGTCTCAAGTGTGAATATTAATTTCTTATGAGTAAGCATATATAACTCAAATGATTGAGACAAAGGAGAGAATCTTACTTGATGACATGCCCATCGTGAGGGATTACACTGCTGTATTTCCCAAAGAGTTTCTAGGTCTTCCTCCTAATCTAGAGCATGAGTTTTCTATTGAACTTATTCCTAGTTATCTGCCTATATCATAGAAACCATATAGAATTTCCACCATAGAGCTGGAAGAGATGAAGAAGCAGTTATAGGAGAATATGGAGAAGGTTTTAATATGCCGAAGTACATCACCATGGGGTGAACCTGTCCTCTTTTTCAATAATAAGGATGGATTAATGAGCCACTTTTTTTTTATTATTCTGAGATCAATAAAATCACGACAAAAAACAAGTATCCCCTTCCGCAGATAGATTACTTTTTTAATCAGCTTTGTGGGGATAGTTAATTCTTTAAGGCAGATCTTTGGCCAGGATACACCAATTAAAGGTGAGGAAGGAAGATATTCCCAAGAATTCCTTTTGAATGAGGTATGGACACTATAATTTCATAGTGATTCCCTTCGGACTCACTAATGCTCCATAAATTTTCATGGGTTTAATGAATAGAATCTTTAGAGATTACCTCAACAAATTTGTGGTTGTTTTTATCGATGATATTCTGATATACTCCAAGAGCAAGGAGGAACATGAGGAGCATTTGGATAATTTTTTAAAGACTTTGTGAAGGGATAAGTTGTATGAATGTTATAATAAATGTGAGCTCTGGATGGAGGAATTATCATTCTTTGGGCATGTTATCACCAATAAAGGGATATCTATGGACCCTTCCAAGACAAAGGGAATTGAAGAGTGACCCAATTCAATATCTATAATGGAGATGTGGAACTTTCTGGGTCTAGCTGGGTATTATAGATGATTTGTGAAGAAATTTTCATGATTTTCAAACCCAATGACCAAGATGAAATAGAAGGGAGTAAAGTTTTTCTGGACTAAGGAATGTGAAGACTACATTAAGGAGGTGAAAAAGAGGCTTATAACTGTGCTAGTACTCATACTCCCAACAAGTGGAGAACTAATTATGGTGTATAGTTATGCTTAATAGAAGGTATTAGGATGTGTGCTAATGAAACATAATAAAGTGATAGCATACACCTCTAAGTAGCTGAAAATCCCTGAGAAAAACTATCTTATTAATGATCTATAGTTGTCTGCTGTGATCATTATATTAAAATTCTTGTGGAATTATCTTTATGGGTAGAATTTTGAGATATATACTGATCAAAAGAGTCTCAAATATATATTCAAACAAAAATAGAATAATATGTGCTAGTGAATATAAATATAGGTCATAAAAGATTTTGACTGCTCAATCCACTAACATCTCTGTAATGAAAACAAGGTGGTAGATTCTCTACGTAGAAAGGATCCTACATCTTTATCAATTATGAGAATTGAAAAGGATCCAATATTCTTAGATTTTTAGAGGATGGAGATAGGAATAATCAATGGAGGAACATCATCAATACTTTCTCAAATGATTTCTCAACAATCCCTCTTGGAGAGAATAAGGGATGCTCAAAGAAAATATGTTGAAATTCTGAAAAGGGTGGAAGCTATTAGAAATAGAAAATACTCAGAGTTCAAGATTGATGAGGAAGGATATATAAGATATGGGTCATGATTATGTGTACCATATGATCCAGAGATAAAGAAATATCTTTTGAATGATGCACATAGCTCAACCTTCTATATCCACCTAGAGAGAACAATGATGTATTGAGATCTCGAGATAAATTTTGGTGGGACAACAGGAATAAAGAGATTGCTGAATATACATAAAAGTGCCCGGTATGTCAATAAGTGAAGGCTGAAAGACAAAAGTATAAGGGGATGATGAAAACACTACCCATAACAACATGGAAGTGGTAAAACATCCCCATGGACCTTGTCATTGGACTTCCAAGGATATCTAGAGGAAACAATTCTATATGGGTCATTTTGGATCATCTTACAAAGACAACTCACTTTATCACAATTTGAGAGGACCTGTCATTGGATCAACTTTCATAGATATATATCAAAGAGATGGTAAGGCTACATGGAGTACCACTATCTATTATATCTGATCAAGATTTGATATTCACCTCAAAGTTTTGTAAAAGTCTCCAACATGCTCTAAGTACTGAACTAAACTTTAGTACAACTTATCATCTTTAAACTAATTTACAATATGATCAAACTATTTAGACACTAGAAGATATGTTGAGGGAATTTTATATGGACTTAAAAGGAGGATGGTACCTACATCTTCCACTGGCTGAATTCTCTTTAAAAAATAATTTCCACTCAAGAATTCGAATATCACCATACGAAGCCCTTTATGGGAAAAGGTGCAGAACCCTGATGTGTTGGGATAAAGTAGGTGATCATAAGATTCCAGGACCTGAAACAGTCGAAGAAATGGTGGATAATGTTAAAACCATTCAATATCATATCAAGGTAGCCCAAATTTTACAAAATAGTGATGCAGACAATCATTGATGAGACATTGGGTTCAAAGTTGGAGACATGGTATTTCTCGCATATCTCTATGAAAAAAATTCATGAGATTTGGGAGGAAAGGAAAGCTAAAACCTAGGAACATTGGCCCCATAGAGATCCTTGATCGAGTTGGAGCTGTGGACTATCAACTTGAACTTACAATTACCATGGCCAAAGTACACGATGTCTTCCATGTATCCCTCTTAAGGAATCACCTATCAAATCCTTCACACGTACTCTCTTCAGAGGTGGTATAGTTAGAGGAAGATATTTCTTACGAGGAGAATTCAGTGAAGATCTTGGACCGTAGAGATAAATTCCTATGTAACAAGAATAACCACCTGGTCAAAGTTTTGCAGCAGAACTATATTATGAAAAAGAAACATGGGAACTGGAGGAAGCAATGAAGGAAAAGTACCCAACCTTTTTATGGCTTAGAATGTAAAGAAAAATTTCAAGGGAGAAATTTCAGAGGGGGGAATAATGTAACGACTCAATGTTTTATAAATGGAAATTATCTTCTTATAAATATTTTATATAATCACATGAAATCACAACACAATGAATTAAAAAGTACTATGTGACCTTTAAACATAATATTGTCACATCTTTGTTGTGAATTTCAAAAATCTGACAAACAGAGTTACGATCACTAAGATGTTTGCAGTTTGATAAGGAAAACATAATTTTCAGTGAATAGTATCCTACACTTATGAATAGTAACATACCCTTATAAATAGTAATATTAACCTTATGAATAGTAAATTTTCCAAAATAATAATAATTAGACCAATGAATGTATAAATAAAATTTTGGCATCTTTTAAGTGATAATATGACCATAGTAAAATTATTGGTATTTTTGAATGTTATAAATAAATAATTAAAATAAACAAATTAATTTATAAGAAATTGTATTTTCTTAAAAGGTGTTAATAAATTATAAATTTTATGTCTTCTGGTTTTGTGATAAATTTATAAGACCTTATGCAATTTTTCAAAGCATTATAAAATCAGTTATAATTTTAAAATCTATTTTTCAAGTAAATTATGATTTTAATTAAAATTAAATTAATCATATATAGAAAATTATTTTTGAAAAATTCAGTTCATTTTTTGATTATGAATGTCAAAAAATGGGTTGGGTGAGTTTTTGGGATATTTCTAAAATACTTTAATATTTGAAGTATAGTAAAATACGATAATTCACAATAAATGAAAAAACATGAATTTATACATCATGATGGAGTCATGGATGATGTAAATGGACATTTTTTTGAACTAACATGCATATATTACTGTTATTTTTCAAAATAATCATTACTATTTCTTTTTTTATGAAAAACTAATAAACTAATGATTTGAATATTAAGAAAACCCACTTCCCCTCCACTATAAAAACCACCCAAACTCCCCTCTTATATTTACTCCTCTAAAGCCTTGTTCCTTCCATAATTTCTTCCAAAATATCTCTAAAAGATCATCCCCCACGTCTATCAGCCCTTGGTCTCCTAAAAATACCAAATCCTCATCCCTTAAGAGGCTCTTAAAGGAGATAATCTCAAGTGGTAAATTCCTCTTTCCAGTTCTTTTATTTTCTTTCAAATTCTTTTATTTTATTTTTTATTTACTCACCTCACTTCACCCAAATGGTATGTTAAATCTAGTAAAATATATTTTCTGTAATTATATTATGATAATGGGACATTTTATCATAATCTCTCATTCCACCTCCTTTTATATTATAAATGAAAACACCGTCTGAGATGTGTTGATTTATCACATTCAAGGACAACAGGTTTTCAATTTGTATTAACATATTCTAGACTGGTCATGAAATCATTTTAATGGTTGAACCAGATCATAAGATATTTATTTTATATTATTTAATGTTATATAATCTTTATAAATTCATGATGTAAAATAATAATACAAAACAAGTTAATTATGAGCAAAATCACCAAATTAATCTAAGTGTTTATCATTAATGTTTTATATAATGATTCAACTTCAATAAAAATAACCAAATGGATTTGTAACCATGTAAAATTATTTATGTTTAATAATAAAACATAACTCTAATTCTAGAAAACCATCCCCATTTTACATGATTCTCCATTCATGAAAATAAGTAAACTGATAGTAAAAACCAAGAAAACAAACAGACCCAAACAATGAAATTGAACCTCATAACTAGTCCAAAAGGTTGTTAATAAACTCAAAACATTTATACTAAATCATATTAATGTAAAATATGTTCTATAATTATTAATTAATGAACCTAATTTGATTATTCAGGTTATTAATATCAAGTGGAGAACACCGTCGGGCTTAAGGTAAGGGATCCTCTATTTCTCACATTTATTCAAGAATATCTTCTATGTTATGCCCTTTTACATATAATTGAAAATGATGGGGTATGATTCTAAACCATCCCCATACTTTCCAAATGATTTATAAAAGATGATAAATCCCTTTATCTCTCATTAATACCTCCTCAGTACACTTGATACCATGCCGATATTCTTTAAGGGATTATACCCGAACAACCTTATTCCTTCGGGTTGATCTATATTACTTTTTACACAAATGAAGCTGTCTTTTATTTTTATTTAAAAAATATAAATATTGTTTATTTTCTCCAAAATCACATTTCAAGATCCATCCCTCATTATCTTTTAGGGATATACATTCTTTTAAGTGATTCCCTCCTCAATGAATCCCAATAATCAAACTCATTTTAAGGGAACTTTCTAATTTTTTTCCTAATTTAAATTTAACACTACTATTTTTTAAGACACCATTGTTTTTATAAAATTTTTCTTTTTATTATGAAAACATTATTTTCTCACTTTTGGTTTTATATAAATGATTATTCTCTTTTTGATTTTAAATGCTCTTTAATATTTTCTTTAAAACTGCACTAAAATGTTTTAATGCTAAGAGTTTCCAAAATACTATTCTCACATGTTTTCAATTATATTTGACATCACTTAACATAAAATATGAATATTTTACCTTATTAATGTCTATATATGGTTTATTTTCTTTCTCTCATAGACACTTTTATGATATGCCCATTCATTATGCTTTATGATATGAATGTGGTACCCATTTATTTCCATGGTTTCCCTTATATTTATGTTTGATTGTTTATGTATGATTATTTATGTGGATATAATATTCATAAATATGATAATATGTGTGCGCCTAGATATCACTCCAATGCATTGGGTAATGTTTAGTCTCCTGAGATGTTATGTGCAACGGTCTTGGCCGTTAGCCTTGACTCGTGCCACCATGTGAAACAGTCTTGGTGGTTAACCTTGACTTGTTCTCCTCTATGTGAAACGAGTATTGACTCATTATAAAGTCATGATTTATGTCACTGTGACATTGCTATAAATTCATGTTTATATGATCCTAGGTTTACATGTTATGATTCTATAATCCATTTTATATCAATATGGCATGATCTCTAATCCTTGTGCTAAACCCTTATTCTTATGTTTATCCCCTTACTGAGCTATTTAGAAAATACCTTTAATCATGTGTTCCTAAGGGTAAACTTTGTATATTTTTGAGCACAATGGAAGTTAGAAGCTCAATTTGAAGATTAAATAAGGAAATGTTTTATTTAGTTCCATGTTTTTAGTTTTATGTACCTAGTCCTCAAAGATACTAGAGTTCACGATCCTTGTCTTGTACTCTGATGTTTAATTATGCTTAAAATCATGTAATGTTATGTGTAAAATTCTAGGGTTTCTATAAACAATGCACCGGAACATAAATGAAAACATTCCTTTACTACCCAAGGCATTTCGTGATCGCTCTAGATTTAACCACCGAAGTCTCCCGAGACCCACAGTGTTTTCCCAAGGTTACATACACAACAAACCTCCTCATCATGCTTACAAGAAAGAACCTACTCGTAATTAAAAAATTCAAGAATCAAGGGAATTATAGTATGATTGAAAATTTATCAATGGTATTACTTAGGTTGTGATCCTTCAACACGGAAGGACACATTTACCCGGTTTCAATGTGAAAATCCCCACCTTATCGGTGTCTTAGTCACAAAAGAAAGAAAAATGGATGCTCATAAACAAGATAGATCAAAAAAACTTAAACAAATGTGTAACACTCCCATGAGACACAATCAAAGCCTCAAAACATACAAATAAGGTTAAAGCAACCAAACTGATGTATTGAAGCATCAAAGTCTTCCAAAATCCATCCTGAGCATTAAGATGAAACTGAATATTTAACTCTCAGGTCACTCTACTTGGAGATGACCTAAGACCATAATCAACAAACAAAAATATTTATTTTAGAGTCTCATCACCTCATATGACCATTATACTAGATGACACCATGACTAGTCATCCATTACTAAGAATAATAAAGGTTTAATCGACCTATGAAACAGCCGACCCTGAAAAACGCATGTATGAACTGCTAAAAACAAGAATTAACTAATGCTCAATCCCATATCAAGGTAAAAAAAGACCACCAATCCAAAAAAGGGTTTAATTAGAAATCGAAAGTCCTACTAGGGACAAAAACACCAAAATGACACCAAAAGTCAGGAAAACTCATGGTACAAGCAAGTCATTATTCTCTAAGGGTGATACCTACCACAGGTTATCCCCTTATGAAGCACAACATTGACCCTAACACCAGGTCAGACTATCAAAAGTCACTAGGCTTAAAATAGAATCATCAAATCCAGTTCTAAATAAAATAACACCAATAGAAAAATTCTCGTTCTTCTATTATATGGCAACTCAAAGGAGGATCTCAAACTTCCCTTACATGAGTTTTCTAAACTGAGGACACCACTATAGGTTCCATTTCAAATCCCTTTATACTTAATAATATTTAATATTAAATCATTAAAATATTTAATCCAAACATCAAGTAACATTTCTTCTAAAAAAATTCACATGGTACATGATTTTAACCAATTCTCCAAGGAAATAACATGAACGCTTTATAAAAATCACTTTTTAATCATTAAAAATTTATTAACATCCCGACATTAAATAGGAAATTTAACATCTAAATTCCTTTTGAATAAAAAAATAGAACAACAAGGGTATCATTTTAACCAACTTGGGTTAATCAAAATTCAACCCAATATCAATTGTAGAATTATAAATGTTCAAATACCAAAACATGTCATCTCAAAATAAACATGCCCCAACTGTCCTACTTGGGTATAGTTGCACTTGTAAGCATTTACCCAAATAATTTCATGTAAAATCTAATTTTTTTTCACATTTATTAACATCTCAATGTAATTCATGAAATTAAATTTAATATGTGTTTCCATTTTCCAATTCATGAAGTGCCCATACACTCCATAAATTAATAATTGACGCCCATTTATCAACAAGACTCTCAATTCAGGATTTAACATGATCACATACAATGGTTCAGTTATGTGGGAATCCATTTACCAACTAGTAAATCACCCATACACATTACAACTTGGTATTTGGATCCCTCTACTCAAAACCAATTTCACTTTAAAATTAAAATTTCACACCCTTTTACAAGGGTTTGAGTACACGAGTAACCTTTTCCTAGTTATAAGACTCCCATACACCTTACAACAGAAAATCGTCTCTCATCGTAATCACAACCATTTAATTTAACAAAAGCCTCCAATTATATACCAAAGCAAGATATCATGTCGCTAAAAGTAGCAACATGCTAAAATCATAGAAGCATGATATAATGAAAAGTAAAAACCAAAGGAATTCTAATGAATTACCCTAATAGGTATAAATCTAAGCAGGTCATAACACTTAAGGAACCAAATCAAATCAGCCAGTAGACTAAAATGCATCTACATGTCATGGAACTATTCATGGAATGTGAATTTATTATGTGCCTATATGATACAAGCAATATAGATTCCCTACCATATCAATCCAAGGGTAAAAATAAAATAGGCTCCATAAATCATAAGTAGTGGAAAATACACCAATCAATCAAGGTGAAATCAAATCAAATATAACACCGAACAACATGAAAACTAATCCCCAACCCTGGACACATGGTCATTCCCTATATGTGGGATGACCAATCCCAATAATGACTATTAGACAAGCACTGATACATTCCTACTCTCCTATCTACCAACCCCAAACAGTAAGAAAAAAAGAAATAAAAATTAAACACCCTTTGATACCACTTTGTAACGTCACGACCCATATCACCACTAAGACGGTAGCTAGAATAGTCTTTACATGGCCTCAAGAGTGCCTCACTGTATGCTAGAGGCTATCGACTAATAGTGAGGGTGTCAGAAGGTGATAGTGGGGAGACTATAACCTCTTATCAGATTTTCACAACGGTATAACAGAGTAAATAACAATAAATAGATAATGCATGACATGGTGATGATATATATATGGAAGAAGTAAATAGTAAAACATGCTTACCAATACAATAAAAAAACATGGAAAAGAATGAAAATCCTCATGAGCAATCTCCTTGAGCATCCTAAGCTCCAGCTTGGTCCTTTGCTCCTAACTCCAGGTATGAAAAACATATAAAACAACCTAGGTCATACAAATATATGGTCTACCCAAGTACTAAAGGTACTTGATCAGGGTGTGAGATATACATATCAGTCATCCGATACCGATCAATGTCTAGCCCTGTCCCAAAAGTGTAATATAAATTAAATAGTGTGGAGGTATGCATAAATAAAGTAAGAAGTACAATGTAACTAAATACCAAGTACCTTCTTTAGACATCATATCAAGTATAAACATGTAACATGTTTGGTAATTAAGTAATTACCAATTTATATTGATAGGTCAAATGAGGCATATCCATCACTGAAATCACCTCGTGATAGCATAAATAGTGAAGGTTCCAAGATATAACAAGTAAACCTATAATGAAATCTAATAGTGAAGTCCCAAGGTAACAACCAAGGTGACATAGACCTCAAGGGTTGCCAAATCGGTAATAAATATATCTTGGATAAGGGTAAGAGTGTAATCCAAGAATCATAGTCCAATTAATTCCACAATAAGATTTCTATTGATGCTAATGTGATCATACAGGGTAAAACAGGGATAATCAGTGACCGGTCCCCATGGGCTTTAACCATGGAACCTATTTTTCAATTCTGGATCTAAGGAGTGTATCCAAGGAATCCTTTAATACTATGTTTGGGATCCTAAAATGTCATACTAGTAATTCAAGAATAGACAAGTATCAGAATATTGGTTGGTCTCAACCCAAGAAAGCCACATCATTGAATTGGAATGGGGTTCCCGAGTGCTCAAGGCATTCCCCGATAAGAATCCAAGGCAAGATTGAGTCAGTCCATTCTTGTTTGATAATGAGATCACTTAATATTTGATTTCTTTTAGGCCTTTACTTTCATTAGTGTGATAAGTCCAAGTAGCATACAATAATTCAGTTTATCCATTTAATACATATTTAATAATTAAGGTTCACTCTACTACCTTCCATTAACATGGTAAGGGGTTCTAGAGACATACAACCTATTATTCATTTATGAACTTGAGTCCATCCATGGAATTCCAACTTGGGTATCCATTTATCACCCAAGTTATAAGTATGATAAACCATTTATTCCATCCATGGAATTCCTATTTGGGAATCCATGTGTCACCTGAGGTGTTAATAGCATTCCATACATTCAAAATAATTTAATAATGTCATTTGAATGTTAATCATCATGCATTAACCATTTCACAAAATTCAAATACTTTAATTTACCAAATAATTTATATTGTAATCATTTGGATCCATGGGTCACTTAAGAGGTGTTAATGGAAAAAGTAAATCACCTACATAGGTAATTTCAAATATAAAAATTGGCCAAGCACTTAGACAGTGCCTTGGTTATTTATCAATTGAAAAGAGACACTATGTATTTATAATTCCATTAGGGGCCATGTCCTAAACATTTCATTTTTCAAACATAAAATCAAGGAAATAAAGAAATATCAATACAACATTCCAATCAAGCATAAAATTCTGTTCACTACTTTTATCTTGAAGATAGTGTACCTCTGTTGGAGGGGTTTTATTACAAATACATGATTTTTCATATCACACAAATCATTTATTACATTTAGCATTTAAAACATGAGACATATTAAATTCACATTTAAGTTACATTTATTCTCAACACTTCATTTCATGAATTAAATTCTAAAAAAATTTTAGTATGAAATTTATTAATTCATTTATAAAATTGAGGACTTGGAAAGTGACCCAACCTCAGGTTGGAACCAAACAAAACAATATACTCTTTGTGCTTTCTAGCTAGGAGCTAATTCTACCTGCTTTGATGAACATAACTTAATATATATATATATATATATCCTTAACTTAATGCATGTGATTTCCCTTACCATGATGGAACACTTACATGGATGATATTTGTATATTTATTACTACACATACAAATGTATGTGAGAGTGGGCATTCAAATTTGATCAAAAATCCATAAAAAAAATTCTAGAGACTGAAAAAACCTTAAGGTTTTAAATTAAATGGTGAAAAACTAGCAGCATGTATAATCCCTTACCTTAGATGGAAGTAAAAACCCAAAACCACACAACACAGTCCAACACACTATGGATTAAACATTAGGAAGTCTAAAACACATTAAAACCCTAATAAAGGAGGTGAGAAACAAAGTAGAAAGTGTAAATACTCACCTCATATGATGGAGGTGAACCAAATCGAAGTAAAATTTTCATGCCTTCAGTGGTTGTTGTCGGAACACGCAAGAACATGACTTGAAGAAGCCTTATCATAACACAAAACTGGAAGAACACCACAAATCTGGGTTAAATCCTAACCATAGGTTCATAAAAACTTTTTAGGTCGATGGAGAATCCAAAATCAACCCATAAGAGGAAGGATACTGAGGTGGAAGACCTTACCCTATTTATTCAAGGAATAATCATGAAGAGATAGTGAAATATCGACAGTTGAAGGAGTCGTTGAGGAGGGGCATCGTGTGTCAAAGGGAAAACCCCCTTGGGGTGATGCGTGATGCAGGTCGCGAAAGAGAGGGGTGAGGGAGATTTTTGTTTAGGTTTAAGTTAATTTTATTTTAATTAAATTAAATTTAAAAATAATAACACATCACATGGTTTGGGCCACATGGTTTGACGAACTATGAACTAAATTTGTGGTACCTCTCTACTTAAGAGACTCTACTTGAACAGTTTGTCTACACATTTTTCCAAATTGTTCATAGACCATTCAATAACCTCTATCCACCTAAATTCACCGGCAAAATTACCTGTTTTGGGTTACAAAGTTTCAGAAAAACATTTCAACCTCTATAGGACCTTTAGAACCTAATTTTCCTAATCTGGCACTCTAGAAAATCCTCAAGCTTTCTGGGAATGTTCTCAGGCCTTCACCCAAGTCCAAAACTTCACTTTTAAGCATTCCAACTCTCAAAATTTAGTTCTAAAGTTCTGTTAAAAAAAAACCCATCAGTTAATTTAAAATGTTCAAAAACTATTCTCATTTTTGTACGATTCAAAAACACAGCATTCTAAAATGGATGTGATGGGTTATCACCCGACATGCAAATTATCCTTTTTCTAAAACCATAAAATTCCTATATCATTCCCAAAATTTAATAACCATCAATTACATCAACATCAAAGATATGATAAACCCTAAATGTTACCAATTTCTTTAAACTTATGTTTAGAAAATTTAAAGGAATTATTCCTCAAATAACTGTTTCACTAAAACCCATAATAATAAAAGGGTTATTTTACCATAAATGTTTTCCAAAAATTTCTTTAATCATGTTATGTTCCCACCAAAAAAACTCTAATAGGGGTTTTCATTAATTTGAAATTATTATCAACCTTAACTCATAAACCAAATATGGTATCCATAACTCTTCATTTAATGAAGAAATATAAGACTACAATACTTAACAAGATCCGTAGATATTTCATTATACATATAACAAAAATATCATTGGTAAAATACTTCTATAATTTAATTCTTGAATCCCAATATATAAATAGTTCAACCGTTTATTTAAACATAGTTACTTCCTTGGTCCGAGGGATAAGCTTTAGAAGAGGGAATTGATTCAGATAATTCCTAGGTCCCCCACATTTAATACAATAAACTATAAATGGACCCCTACAATGAAATTTATTTCCTTCCATTATACTCTTTATTTTTTCCATTAGAAATTCATTGATTTGTGTTCTTATTTTACACACATTAGAAATTTTCCATTTACTTTGAGGAACTTTCCTAGGTTTATCTTTCTACATATCTAACATTAAGGAAATTGAGCTTTTTATTCTCTATGGTCTCCACCCCCTGAGATTAAAGAAAAATCCATCATTATATTATTTGGGGAGTCTAAGAGTTGATTAAGGTATTAGTTGTTAATCATATTTTAGGATAAATGAGTAGGCATAATCAGTATATCTTTCACTCCTATAATCATTCCATTTGGTTTCTCATAGTCACCACTTTTTCAATAAAATTCAAAGTTTACATGATTCCTTTCAGTTCCATCTATCGACTAAAACAAAAAATCATATTTTGAGAAAAAAATAATCACAGTGGAGAAGACACATAATCCTGAAGAATCACTTATTAAAATTTTAAATCATGATACCTTCTCTTCAATATAAGATACCTTAGGATTAATCTAGATATTTCATTGTCTTTATCTATCCAAATACTTCATAATAGTTTTTAAAGAGAATAAAAATTATCCAAATCATATCCCCTAAGAGTGTCAAACCATGTTCATAGTAAGACCTGTTTTTATGTACTATGTAAAACTTAATTCAATATCGACACACTATTTTCGAAGTGATTAACCGTATATAAATCTTCTCCAAAACCACATACACATGTAGTATCAAGATAGGGATGTATTTAATGGAAATCCACATAATATATACCTTACCAAAAGTTTTGGATGTTATTATATACTTATCCCCAATGTGTATCATGGGGTTATGTTCCCTGATATATGTTTTCCTAAATGTAGTTCCCAAGGTTTCTACTAATCTTCATTTGATACCAACTGTAAAGACCCCAACCCCAGTTGCCCAGAGTAAGTGGTTAGTTTAATACTTCGAAACAAGATACTAGAGATCACATCCCTAAGGACCAAATAATTTAAGTGAATTGGTAAACTAGATCCATGGAATAAAAAGAATCACCGCAGAGCTCGAGCCTAAGGTGGAGATGACCTAGTGGAGATTCCCGAGACTCCGACCCCATATTCCCCCCCACATAGAGGGGGGAATGACCTCCCTTCATCCTTGATGACCTAATCCTTCATCCTGTTCACTAACCTAGACTTCCTCCCTCCATTACAATCAATCCCCTTATTCCCTATGGTCCTCAAACTTCAAAACGGATTTCCCTATCTCATAATTTCAATAAAATAATTCAACACAACTTTAGATCTTTACAATTCAAAGATTGTGGCTCTATTTAGGGATTGATGACCCTCATTTGATGCTTTTGACATATTTTGTTTGAATCATGGGGTGTTAAAGATCGCGCAGTGCTGGGTCTTCTCAAAGGTTCCACTTGATGAATCTTTTTTCCTTGGACGATTATCTAATAGTTGCCTAGTCCAGTGCCCCTCATGTAATAAGCAGATTTGGTTTTTACCTCATACACCGGTCTTTTGAGTTCAACCCAAACTGTGATGTGCCTTCGACAGTGGTGTGGGTATGTTTTCTAGAACTACAACTTTTTTTCTAGAACCCATCAATTATCTGTATGTTGGAAAACTTTGTAGGTAGGTATTTGTCCTCAAATAGTCATAATTATATGGTTTTTAAACCAATATACCCTCAAACATGTGTTGAGGTCGATATTTCAAAACCTCCAACTGATTGGTTATGGATATTGGTCATAGAAGAGTTCAGATGGAAACAAAGGGTGGTCTTTGAGTCACGTCCATCATTTTTCTTGGGATGTCACTAGTTAGGCCATATGGCCTCCAGATTCCATCACCGTCATAGAGCTAGGGAAGTCCTAATCCTATTTTCAAGTCTAATAGAGGGGTATGAGGTGTAATTAGATCCCATAGTATACCAAAAGGTTTAGGATGATGCTGGATTGGGTGAGTCTGAGGAGGTGTGTGAGGCTGTATATGAGGAATTGGAACTCGTCAGGAAACAATCCATTCCAGGTGTGGAGAACATAATTGTCTAGAATGGTAGCTCCTGGGAGGATTAGCTACTATAGTTCACTTTTTTGATACCTCCAGTTGTAGTGAACGATGTTATGACTAAGGATCCAGAGCTGTGGGTCATGGATGTCTTTTCCCATTTAGAGAACGATTTGGGTATAAAACTCTTGCAGGTGGGAAGGAAAGAGGCTATGCAGGTGGGTGGAACAAAAATAGATGTGCCCTTTGTTGGAGTTGGTGTCCTAGAACCAACTACTTTGTACTTTATTAATTAATAAATACCTTATCACATCTTGATTGTTCTTATTCATGACAATTCATGTGATAATGTCCTAAGGATAGCTGTTGCATTAAAGGGTCATTGTGGATCACTGCTATGATGAGAACCCGGAAGTTCCATAATAGTATTTTTTAATATATGTTCTATGGACGGATGATGTTATTTGAGGGACACAAATAATACCGGCCATTATGGTTGAGGAATCATAAAACATTGAGGGATATTCTCATGGTGTGCACCCTTGGTAATATATAGGAGGATATTATGAGAACGATACCCGCCGATAGGAAATAAACATTTCATAGTGTCATTGGATGTTTCTATATACAGATGTTAGTATTGGTCCTTAGACTTTAATATTATTATTAATATATATTACAACTCACACACATAGATGTATTGATGAAAACTATGATGACACACTATTATCAGCGAGGTAGTATATGTTGGGTGTGTCATGAGTAATACTGTATTAATAGATAATGCGAGAAAGGATTTGGACATTCTATTCCATAATGGAAGTAGATATATTAGGACCTTTGATGGAATTAATATATCCTAAATAATTCCATGGCCATGGTAAGGAATGGGAGAGTTCAGTTTTGGAAATTTAAAGAAATAATAATCGAGCACATGGGTTGATGGCACTAAGATGAAACCCACTTGATTCGAGATATCGAGACAAAGGGATTACATTACATGGTAAGCATTCGTAGGAGGTGACACATCATTGAGGTGTTAATTTATTTCTCTATAGGTTCCATGGAGTGTTTTTAGATGCTAACCTTGAACTTTAGGTAGGATTTTCCTAATACCACTGAGAAAGTGGCCTAGACAGTCACACACAAAGTGTGTCCAAGTATCTCCGTTAAATATTAATTTAAAAAGATGAATAAATATTATTCTTGATTGTGGCTTAATAATTATTCAAGGATGTCTGATCACATTTATTTTGAGAGTAGTTTTTTGAGAGAATATATAGTCAGTGAAATAATATATTTATTAGTAAGTAATGCAGTGATATTTATTTGAGAAATAAATAGCCATTATTCAAGGTCTAATAAATGTGGTGGAGGAAATAAATAAAATGGAAAAACAAAAGTACACACCATGTATATTAATATACAAGTCGTCTAATTTTTCTAGGGATTTTTGAGAAAAAATATTATTTATTTAATTAAATAATATTAGGTGTAATTCGTTGGGCGCCTGTCATGTAATAATAATATTCAACTCTTATTATTAGACATCGGGCCTTACAAATAATTAAATGAAATGAATAAATTATTTCAGGTAATTAATTCATTATTATATGTAATTAAAATCCCAATTATATAATTCTCATTATCCTAGCTATTTTTGGTGGTTTTTCACAAGAGATCTAGAAAAAGATCTCCATCCAAGAGAGAATTCTTTTCTTCCAAGAATTCTCTCAAGCTATGAGAGAGATCCTCCCCCACCGGATCAAGGATAGAACTTTGCAAGCGGCTCTCAATGTGATCAAAGGTGGACATTGCAAGAGAAGGCTCTTCTACGATAGATCCCAGACATCCCTTTGGCGATGTCCAGAGATATGTGGAGCACATGTGGATCATCTCTAGAGGAATCCTACACTTGGATTCTATGATGTAATTACAAATCACATAATATTTTGATCAGAAACATCAACGGAGAGAGAATTCCATCAAGGTAATTCTTGTCTTTTAATTAAATTAATTATAAAAAACATATGAAGATCCTCTCTATGGTTCCGATACTCCCTTACTTTATTTTGTTACTTGTTAATTTTGAAGGTCTGACATTATTTTATCATGATGGATCTCGGATTGATCACTGTTAATGGAAAAATTAATGTTGGGTACACCCACCAATGCACTTCTACTGTGCCCATAACATACAAGTGGTATCAGAGTGGTTATATAATTGAAGATAATTATTTAGTTTTTCATTGGCTATTTACACATTTAATAATTTAGTTGTTTCAATTCATGTTAATCGTTCTATAAATCAAAATATTGAGATATATTACTCCTCTTTCGTTTCTCATTCACCTTGCATAAAAATTTTTTTCTTTTAATTTTGATTAAAATAAAATGGAGGATATCATCTAGAGGTGACAAATATTCCGATCCGTACAACACTAGAATATACAACATGTATTCATTAGTACACGCAATGTAGAATATGTTCCATGCACTGGGATGGTCCGCTAAAGTAGGCCATGTCATTGGATTACATATAAGTTTTTAAGACTCCTTGTGTTGACCAAGAAAAGGTGGCACATTGCTTCCGTATTACACACCGTGTGGCCCACTGAACATGGTGTATAGTCCCTTTGGTTTAGGGTTGGACCGTGTACCCTGTACACAACATTCCTGGCTGGAAACCATGTAATGAGGATACTACACAGTGTGTTCTCCACTATACCTTCCATGTACTATGCATATTTCCAAAGTTCATCTACACACCATGTCCCTGGGAATGTACTTCAAATGGATGGTGAACAAAACTACACACCGTGTAGTCGGAACTACACGCTGTGTACTCATCCAAATTACACAAATTTATTAAAATTTATTATTATATTATACAAACCCTTGAGACATGTACCACAGTGCGGGCATAAATTTGAGGCACAACACATGATAAGTGTTATATATATATATTTTTAATTGAACATCTATGTAATGTTCATTTCTACTCATTGGGTAGTTATGAATTAAAACTCACTGGGTTTCTTCCAAGGTACAAGTTATGTAAAAATATAATTTTTAAATGAATATATTTGTTTAAAATTATGATGGATGAGAATCTCAAGTAAATTCAGAAAAAGGGTTTAAGATAAAAGGATTGATTAATTAAAGATAATTAATTGATTCAAGCGTGATTTATCTTAAACAAGAACAATTAAAAATTTGAATGCTAGTTTTATTTATGCATAAATATCATTTCAGGTATGGATGATCAGGATCTATACCAAGACCAAAGTATGTGAATGGTTTCTTTTAATTAATTTATTTAAATTAAATTTGTTGGCTTGTGAGCCTTCTCCTCATTAATATATTGGGCCGGCATGCCTGATGTTTCTTTTATGTAAAACCCCATTTTACCCCTCACCTCTATGTGAGATAAAAGTATATGTAATGGATGGAGATCCCTAGATAGTGTAGGTGGCTCAATATAGGAGCCAAGGTGAAACGATCCAAGGAGATACAAAGGTGAACATGTGGAAATCTATAAACACGAACCCAAAAGGTTCAAGGTGTTTCTCCCCTAGGTATTGGGTTATTTTATAAAACTCTAGATTAAATAACCAATAGAACATGATCGTGATCATACTATTTATTTTACTTCTATCAATTGCATGGTTTATTTATTGTGGGTGTGTTTTCACAATCACACAATTAATGAATTAAATAAGCATGCAAGATGGAACTAAAATAAGACCAGACTATTCATAAATATCATCTTAGACATGGTTAATAAATTAATTATATCCCACTTAATATTAACAATCATGTAATCAAAGATAACAAAATGGAAATTTATGTATGAGGATAAAATCCCTCAAAGAAATATTAAGTTGTTATAGCCTTCCAAAATCTTGTCTAGAATTGAACCATAATTCAAAGTGCTTAACCAACCCTAGTTGGGGTGATTTCAATTATTGGGGAATTATAATTCAATGTTTTGGGTTGAATTGAATTGGTTCACATCAAGGGTTGACTACCACAACAGGAATTGGCGTGACCAAGAGGAAAAGGTTGAGTAAATCCAAAATAAAAGGATTTCAAGATTGGAGAGTCCACTTAGGAGATCAAAGAAATTCGAGTTAATGCAGTTGAAATTTGGAATTCCAACCTAACACCCTTAAAGTTGCTTGAACATCCCTAGTTGGGGTAATGAAAAGGAAAATATGGATCTATTACACTAGAATATTCATGAAACAGAATATTCTGAAGTCAATCATGAGGGCTATTGGATTTATATAAAATTGTGGGAGAATAATAAGTATTAATTTATTTATTTGTCTCAGCTTTATCAAGAAAAAGTACTAAACCTTTTATCATCTTAATTTTTAGAAAAGATAATAAAAATCACTTCAAACATATCATTGCGAACCATACTCAAGAAGGAAAACATTCTCAGTGACACCAATTTCGAGGAATGGAAGATGCATTTATGCATCATCCTTCGCCACGAGAGAAAATTGTACATGCTAGAGGATCCTATTCTAGTAGTTCCTGGAAAAGAGGCCAATGATGAGGAACTATCTCTCTATATGAAACATATCGATTATTCCATATATGTCCAATGTTTCATGCTATCAGCCATGTCTAATGAGCTCTTAAAGTGACATGAAAACATGGACACATATAATATGATATATCACCTTAAGAATATTTATCAAGAGAAGGCGAGACAGGAGAGATATGAGAACTCTAAATCTTTGTTTACAACTAATCTTGGAGAGTTTTCACCAGTTGGGCCTCATACGGTCAAGATTATTGGATACATTGAACGCTTGGACATCTTAGGGATTATGTTCCTGAATAAGTTATGTACAAATCTAATCCAATCATCATTTCCCAAGACCTTATCTAGCTTTAATATCAACTACAACATGAGAAACAATGAGAAGATTCTATCGGAACTTATGAACTTAATTCTCTAGGTAGATAGGAACATGGGGCGTAACAAAACTATAGTCCTTATGGTGAATAAGAAAAATAAGGATAAGGAAAAGGGGCCAAGGATTCATAAATAGTATAAAGCCCCTGAGAACCGTCCCTCTATGAAGGGGAAGATCCAGAGATAGTGAAAGTAAGAAGAGGCGATATGTTTTTCATGTGGAAAGCTAGACCACTGGAAGAGGAACTACACCCAAAATAATGGGTATGCTAAAGGTGCATTTTTTATTGAGTTTAATATTTCTATTTCTACACATTGGGTTTTAGATAAAACTTGTGGGGATCACATATTTATTCAAATTCAGGAACCAAGTATATTTAGAAATTTTTTTATAGGATTGGTGTATCTTTGAGCTACAAATGGTACGAGGCTGGCTGTATTGGCCATGGCCGATTACCATCTCTCACTGCCAACTGGTATGCTTTTGGTTTTACATAACTGTTATTATGTTCCTAGTGTTACCAAGAACATAATTTCTGTATCTTGTTTGGATATGAATTGATTTACTTTCAAATTCGAAAATAAGCATTGTTTCTTTTATAAGAACAACATATGTAATGATATGGCTCATTTAAATAACGGTTTGTATGTATTAAATTATGAAAACCAAGTGTTGGCAATTGATAACGAAACAAACTCCCCTGAATCACACAACACCTAGTTTTTGCATCATTGTCTATGTCATGTAAATTAGAAGTAGTTGAAAGAGCTCTTCCATGATGGTTATTTAGACTCTACTAATCTAAAACCACTTGATAGATGTCAAACTTGTTTACAAGGTAAAATGACCATTCTTCCTTTAGGTGGAAAGGGTGAAAGGGCCATAGAGATTCTAGGATTGGTACACATGGATGTGTGTGGAACATTTCTAGTAGAAGCTAGAGGTGGATATTATCACTTCATTACTTTTACTGATTATTTGAGTAGATATGGCTATATCTAATTAATGAGGTATAATTCAGAAGCCTTTGAGTTATAAATGAATTCAAGAATGATGTAGAGAATCATCTTGGTAAGAAGATAAAGAAGCTTCCATCATATCGAGGTAGAGAATATCTGAACCAATAGTTCATCGATCTTCTATGGGAGTCTGGGATTCTATCTCAACTCACTCCTCCTTATACATAACATTTTAATGGTTCTAGTGAAAGGAGGAACCACACATTGTTAAACATGGTGAGGTCAATGATGAGTCATGAAAATATTTCATTATCCTTTTGGGTATATGCATTAAAAAATGCAGTATTCACATTAAACCGAGTACCAGCTAAGGCGGAAAATGGAATTCCCTCCACATTATGGAATGTAAAGAAACCTATTTGGTCGCACACACATGTATGGGTATGAAAGGCATTTGTTAAGGCCTTCTCAAGAAGAAAAATAGCACCCCGGGACACAAGGTGTATCTTAATAGGATATCCCAAGGAACTGAAAGGATATTACCAGTATAATCCTTTAGGAAAGAAAGTGAATGCCACCAGACAAGTCTTTTTTCTTCAGAGGGATCACATACTCAAAAATGATAGTGGGGCCAAGATTGAATTCGATGAAGTTGATGCTCAAGATACACATGAGTTGGTATAGGAATAAGTTCCAAAGGTCCCCATTGAAGCAATTCCAAAAACACAAGTACTGTACAGGATCTCAAGAGAGGTAAGGGGACTAGAGAGATTTGGTTTCCTAGTCACCGAGGATGGTGAATAATTATTATTGTACAATGATGAACCTCTCTCATACAAGGAAGCAGTAGAAATATCAAAATCTATAAGATGGATAGAAGCTATGAATTATGAGAAGGCTTCCATATATCCGAACCAAGTATGGGTTTTGGTCGATGAGCCAGTCGATTTAAATCCTATTGGATGTGAATGGTTATTCAAGAGAAATATAGAAAAGGAAGGTCAAGTTAGAACCTATAAAGCAACACTAGTAGCTAAAGGATTTATACAGCATCAAGGAATTTATTATGATGAAACCTTCTCACCATTTTACATGTTTAAATCCATAAGAATCATAAATTCCATAAAAAATTACCATGACTATGAGATTTGGAAAATGGATGTCAAAAAAACCTTCCTTAATGGGAACTTCCAGGAAGATGTATATATGACACAACTAGAAGGGTTTGTGACACCAAGTGAAGGAAAACTGGTTTTCAAGTATTATAAATCCATTTATGGATTAAATAAAGAATCCAGGTCATGGAATATTCAATTTTATGAGGCCATAATGGAATTTGGTTTCATTAAGAACAAATATGAACCATGTGTTTATAAGCAGTTTAATGGGAATGCGGTCATTATCCTAGTAGTATAGGTTGACGACATATTTCTTATTAGAAACGATGTACCCGTCTTACAGTCAGTTAAGGACTGGTTGAACAAATGTTTTCTCCATGAAGGACTTGGGAGAAGTATCCTACATTCTAGGGATGAAGATCATCCGTGATAGATCCAAGAGGCTGCTTGGACTAAGTCAGGGTACATACATTGCCCAGATACTAAAGAGATTTAGTATGGAACAATCCAAGGGGGGATTTTTTCCAGTGTCACATGGCCTATATATTTCTGAGAAAATGTGTCCTTAAACACAACAGGAGAAAGATAGAATGAGTAACATTTCTTACACTTCGGGTATAAGATCCATCATGTATGCCATGTTATATACCAGACTTGATGTTGCCTATGCACTGAGCATGGTAGGAAGATATCAAGCAGATCCCGAAGAACATCATTGGACTTCTGCTATGACTATCTTTAAGTAACTAAGAAGAACTAAGGATATGTTCTTGGTGTATAGAGGAGAAGATGAGTTTTCATCAGAGGGTATACTAGCGATGTTTTTTAGATAGATCAGAATAATATGAAGTCGCAATCAGGAAAACTTTTCTTTCTAAATGCAGGAGATGTGAGTTAGAAGAGTTGAAAGCATCTAGTTGTCACAGATTCTATAGGGGAGACTAAATATATAGTTGCTTTTGATGCATCCAAGGAAGACGTATGGATTCAGAACTTTGTCCAGGATCTTGATATGGTGCCTAGTAGTAAATATCCTATCACATTGTATTGTGATAATACTGCAATGGTGGCCCTTGCCAAAGAACCGAGGTCACATCAACGGACAAAGCACATTCTCTGAAAGTGTCACCTCTTGAGATATTTCTTTCAAAGGGGTAAAGTTTCAGTGATAAGAGTGTACATGGAAGGAAACATGGTAGACCCCATGTCTAAAGGACTATCTCAGTAGAAGAACGAATATCATGTGAGAGCTATTGGGTCAAAGGTTGCTAGCAGTTGGCTATAGTCTAAGTGGGAGTATATTGGAGTTTTTGGCCTAGAACCAAATACTTTTTACATTTTTCTTTAATAAATACCTTATCACATCTTGATTTTTCTTCTGCGTGACAATTCATGTGATAATGTTTTAAGGATAGCTGTTGCATTAAAAGGGTCATAGCGGATCCCTGCTATGATGAGAAAGCCGAAGTGCCATAACACTGTTCTTGAATATATGTTATATGGCCAGATGATGTTATTTTAGGTACAAAAATAATACAGGCCATTAGGGGTGAGGAATCATAAAACATTGAGGCACATTCTCATGGTGTGCGCCTTTGGAAATATCTAGGAGGATATTATGAGAATGAGACCCACCAGCAAGAAATCCACATTTCATAGTGTCATTGGATGTTACTATATGAAAACATGTGCATTGGTTATTAGACTTTAAGATTATTATTAATGGGTATTACAACTCACGCAATTAGATGTATTGACGAAAACTGTGATGACACACTGTTCAGAGTGAGGTAGGATATGTTGCGTGCATCATGATTAATACTGCATTAATATATAATGCGAGAAAGGATTTGCCCCTTATGTTCCATAACAGATATAGATATATAAGGCCCTTTGATGGAATTGATATAGCCTAAATAAATACATGGACATGGTAAGGAATGGGTGAGTTCAATTCTAGAAATTAAAAGAAAGAATAATTGGGCACATGGGTTGATGACACTAGCATGCAATTCGCTTGACTCGAGATATCGAGACAAAGGGATTACATTACATGGTAAGAATTCATAGGAGGTGACACATCATTGTGGCATTAAATTCTTTCTCTATGGGTGGCTTGGAATGCTACTTGATGATAAACTTGGAATTTAGGCAGGATCCACCTAATGCCACTGATAAAGTGTCCTAGAGTGTCACACACTAAGTGTGTCCAAGTATCTTAGTTAAATATTAATTTAACAAGTTGAATAAATATTATTCTCGATTGTGGTTTAATAATTATTCAAGGATGCCTGATCACATTTATTTTGACACTAGTTATTTTATAGAATATATTGTGGGTGAAATAATATATTTATTAACGAGTAATGCATTGATATTTATTTTTGAAAAAAATAGCCATTATTCAAGGTCTAATAAATGTGTTGGAGGAAATAAAGAAAATGGAAAAAGAAAAGTACATGCCATGGATATTAATATGCACACCATGTAATTTTTGTAGAGATTTGTGAGAAATAATAATATTTATTTAATTATATAATATTAAGTGTAATTCTCTAGGCGCACGTCACATAATAATAATAGTCAACTATTATTATTAGACATGGGGTCTTATTAAGAATTAAATTAAATGAATAAATTATTTTAGGTAATTAATTCATTATTATAAGTAATTCAAATCCCAATTATATAATTATCATTAGCCTAGCCATTTTTGATGGCTGTTCACAAATGATCTAGAAAAATCTCTCAAGCCTAGAGAGAATTATTTTCTTCCAAGAATGCTCTCAATCTATGAGAGAGATCATTCTCCACCAGATCAAAGAGAGCACTTTGCAAGAAGATCTCAAGGTGATCGAAGGCAGACATTGTAAGTGAAGTCTCTTCCACGCTAGCATCCTGAGATCCCTTTGATGACATCCATCGATACATAGATCACATGTGGATCACCACTAGAGGAATACTACACTTGTATTCTATGATGTAATGATGGATCACATTGGATTGTGACTGGAAACATCAAAAGAGAGGGAATTCCATCAAGGTAATTCTTGTTTTTTAATTAAATTAATTACAACCAACATATGATGATCCTATCTATGGTCCCTGGACTCCCTTCATTTCGTTAATTCTTCATTCTATTCTGAAGATCCAACATTTTATTATCATGACGGATCTCAGATTGATCATTGTTAATGGAAAAATTGAAGTTGGGTATACCCACCAACGCACTTCTGCTGTGCCCTGAATCTACACCCTTGGATGTGACTATGGTGGGAATTCTAGTTACAATTAGCACTATTGAGGAAGTTGAGGTGAAATTGATAGTTAGTGATGTCCAAGGTCTTGGTGGTACTCAAGGTTGAGGTTGGGAGGACACTAACAAGAAACCACAGTTTATGGGACATGGATATGAGCAGCCCACAGGTTTATACAAGCTAGTCCCCCGGAGAAGTGCTATCACTGTGGTTGACAATAGCGTAGAGGCTGAGCCATCAAGAAATCCTTTGCAGGGGAAGTATTTATTGTTAGTTGCAACAAAATCCCATCAAGGACAAGGTATTCTAGATGTGGTGAGTGTCTTGGGGACCTTAGACCCAATCTCTCTCAGTGAAAACTCATCAATCCATATGAAGGATGGAAGTGGGGGGTAGAATATTGTCATGGAGATTAAAGTAGGAAAGGTGGAGTCTCTGTGTTAGTAGAGGCCTATCAATGAAGGATCGATGATTAAGCTGGGAGACCGATTTGAAGGTCTGGATGTTCAATAACCATCATTAACTCAAGAGGATAATATTCTAGGTGATGAAAGATATAGCAGACTCTTAGTGGATAGTTTGGACCAAATTCAAAGGAAAGGTCCTCACAACCCTAGAAGAAAGAAAGGGAAAAAGTAAATCGACACTTAGGGAAATGTATTGTGGTCCAAGGGAAAAAACCAAAGGGACACAAAGATTATTCCCACTTTCCAAAAATGATGGAGACTAGGTCGTCCCAAAAGGGTAGAAACAAGGAATGAAAATCCCTACAGAATAGGGAAATTGGAGAATCATGTAGAAAAACAAGAGACTGGGAAGAAGATGATGAGGAGTTCCTGAAACATATCCTTCACTCCAAGGAAGAAATGATAGAAAAAGCGGTCCGACCTAACATCTCAAAAGTGGAGCTTAAAAGAATTTTTAAAAGAAGGTTGCAAGTTGATTCCAACTAGGAGAAAGAATTGTAGATTGATATACAAGACCAAATCCTAGCCTAGGGCTTCAACCAGAGCAAAATCAACTCGAAGAAATTTATTCAGAAAATGGACAAGATGATTACACACCTTGAAGATCTTATCAATGAGGATCCATATATCTAGGTTAGTTTTCTTTAATGGGAATTATATAGAGTGGATGATTCAAGTAATCTTAGTCTTGTTTTCAATAATTTTATGATATCTTTTAGCATGTAGTGGTATCTTTTTTGTGAACTAAAGTTGTAACAACCCGAACTTTTTAATAATTTTTGTTTCCTAATTTTGTTTTTTATTTTATTTTATAATATATAAAAATATTTCATTTAATTAAATGAGTATAATTAAAATAAGACCATTGGGTTTCAACTGTGATATGACCGTTGGACCATATGACTGTTGGAAACTGAATGTTCTGATTATTGTCTATAAATACGTGTGATATTGGTTAATTAATACAGAAAGAAGGTTCGATGGCCTCATCCAGTAGTCCCGAGCCGATCGAAGCCCTTCTGACAAAACTTGGGAAGGAGGTAGCACCACTGGGATTTTCTTTGGACCTAACCCAAGACGAACTTCATCGTGTGAAGCTGGAACGGAATTGCCTTCGGGAGAAGTTCAAGTTGATAGAAATTACCACTCGAGAAATGTTTTCCAAGCCGCCTCAGGATTCTATCACCTTAGCACACCTTACACTTAGGTCCTATGTTGGTGTTATAAGGGGAAATATAACAAGACCTTAGCTGCTTTGTGTAATCCTTTGATATAAATAAAATTGTTATTTATTCTTATGGTGAGGTTGGTAAATCTCAAATGTCTGGATAAATATAGGATGTATATTATTGATGAATTTTGGAAAAAGGATATTTTAAAAGTATTTATGTAAACCTTAAATAATTAAAAATGATTAATGATTTTCATAAAATGGTCTTCTAAAGTTGTGTTCAATATGAAATTTAAGGTCTAATAAGATCAACATAATTTTTGGTGAATAGAAAATTATGAATAGTGATTTTATGCTTATGATTAGTAATGTGACCCAATGGATTAAGTAACCTCACTTAAGAAAGTATGAATATAATTTAGGCACCTTGATTAAGTAATGTGATTCAATAAAATAGGTAAATAACTATTTCAGAAATTATTGCTTAAGTATTAGTTTTTTTGGGGGAATAGTGTTTTTATATAAAAATTTAATTAAAAATATTTGTAAAATTATTTTCATAAAATGGAGTTCATTTTTGAAATTAGAGCATCGATATTTAGTTAAGTTGAATTTTTTGGATTTTTCTAAAATAGTTGAATTTTCAGTGAATAATGTTTTTATATAAATATTAAATTAATAATATTTAGAAATTTTTCTTATAAAATGGTGTTCATTTTTGAATTCAGAGCATCGATATTAGGTTAAGTTTATTTTCGGATATTTTTCTGAAAAAGTTGAATTTTCAGTGAATAGTGAAAATACAGTTTTCAGTTTCGCATGTTTAATGACATCATTAAGGATATAATAATTATGTAATCATTGTGGTCGACATATGAATAGTAAGAAAAGGTATGAGGTGTCCCAAGTGGCCAATACCATGGGAAATATCATGGGCAATCCCAGGGTTTTTCCAATACCACCGATGAGGTGTCCCTTGGCCATTAATGACTTGTCCCCTCACTTATCCTATAAATACCAAGCCATCCATCCATTCATTTGATTTCAAAATCCTCCCCAACGAAGTTATGGTCTCTTTACCTCCCAAGGAGTCCTCCCAAGGTGATCTCAAGCCTCCCAAGGTCCCAACCTTCAAGATCTCGAAGTTACTTGTCAAGGTAAGGGATCCTTTCACCCTCCTCTTTTAAGTCTTGACTTTCTTTATGTTGTAACTTCTAATTTCCATCTCTTTATGTTGAGGTTATGTACTTATATGTTCTCATTTATGTCCATTTTATTTCTAATTTTTTAGAGACCCTTTCTTCTCTAATCAATTTGTTTTCTGAATTTTTAAGTGATGCCATTAGGCTTCTGAATTTCTCGTAAAAGAAATCACATGTTCTCTTTGCTTTCATGTTTCCTTTTCATGTGGTATGTCATTCAAATATCCATAACATGATCTTATTCAGTACCCACAATTTATTATGAATTATTTATTAGTGGGTGACTCTTGTACCCTCTCTTTTCAAAGTTTTAAAAAACAATGTTATATAGCCATTATGCTGTAGAAATTTCACCTCAAAATTCCTATCTCTTTCTCTCAAGAAAATCTCCTGTTTTATTTATGTAAATACCTAGACCTATTTCGTTTCTATGGGTGTTCATAAATATATAAGGATGATATATTTTATTTTAGAATTCATATACATATAACTCTCACTCCCTTTCCACGGGTTATAAATGATATAATGTTCTTATTTTTTTAGCTCTTTTTAAACATCAGGATTTTGACATGAAACCCATTTATTTGATTCTATTTAGGTTATTTATGAAATTTTTGATTATGATATATGTGGATCACATGAAAATAAAGACATAATAAGGGTTCTCCCTGATAGTTCTCCAATTCATTGGAGTAAATAATTAATCTCTAGAGATGACAAGTTTTACGATACCTTTGTGAATAACCTTGGTAAATTTTTATGACACCTTGGGGATAAACCTTTGTGATATGTTCATGAATGTCTAAATGAAATGTTGTATCCTCATATTCATGTTATGATTCAAGTTATTTTTATTATTATATGCCTATTATTTTATTTCTCTTGTCTTTATGTTTTATTCAAGTTAGTATTGATATCACAAGTAAAATGATTCCCTTGCTTACCCTTACTGGGATTTATGCTCAACCTTTCCTTTGAATGTATGTCTCCACGTTATGATATGCAGTAATTTATACTTAGTATGAACTTATTATTAAGCCTTACAAGTGGATTATAAGAATGTTTTATGTTGTTTTCAAGTTTTGTTGTTCTTGATTTCCATGACCCTAAACTTTAAAGATCCTATGTATGTAAAATGTAATGAAAAGTAATGTATTAAAAAGGAGGGATGCATAGTTGGTATCAAAAGATAGTTTAGTTATTTATAGAAATTAGGATATGAAATATTTTGGAAGAATCCTATAGAATTGTTTAAATATAGGAAATCTTCATGGTATTTTGGTGAGTATTGATTAAGTGGGTTATCAAACAAATACATCCTTGTCTGGATACGAGCAATTAGAGGTGGATCTGGCATAAATGTACATAGGGGTAAAACCTGAAAACACCGCTTTGAGCTAGACTTGAATGGGAACTGGTACACGACAACGGTACTTGTTGTACTTTTGGTTACGACACTCCCAGGGGATATCTCTGGTTAATCTCAAGATTTTTATCAATCATTATGAAGGAATTATAAAAAATATAATTGTCTAAGCATGAAGTTTGAAGACATAAAATCCTTTTTAGTTAAAAGTTTTGTAAATGAAATAAGTTTCTCACTAAGGATTTATTATTTTATAAAATGGTGGAAAATAGGAGGAACTATGAAAATGGTGACCGAAATGGACCATGTGGTGATGGCCCCCCGATGGAAGCTGGAATGGAAACATTCATGTGAATGATGAACCAACTGACTCATGTTATGGGTAATAAATTGAATCAAGATGAGAGGCTGATCTCACCATGAAGGGAACAATATTTTGTTGAGTCATTTATGTGCCAACTACCACCAAGTTTCAGTGGATCGACCGACCCATTGGTTTCTGAACAATGTATCAACTCTATAGAGAAGATATTTTATGTGCTACATTGTTCCGAGTAAGAGAATGTCACCCTGGATATCTATCGCTTAGAGGGAGAAGATGATCATTGGTGGGAAATTATCAAAAACATGAGGCAAAGAGTAGAAGTTGAAGATATGGAGTGGGAAGAGTTTAGAGGGATATTTTTTAGATAGTATTTCCATCGTTCCCTGAGAACTAAAATGGAGAATGAGTTTCTCAAGCTGAAGAAGAAGGAGAATGAATCTGTGGAATGCTATGAGTTGAACTTCCCAAGACATTCATAATGTACCTATAGATTTTTCATGGATCCAACTTGTAAGGTTGATAGATTCTTCAGTGGACTGAGACCTCATATGTGGATGAATCTATCCAACTGAGACTATGATAACTAGAAGAAGATCATGTAGAGTGCGATGAAAGTCGGGCTAGAGTTTGGTCAGACGAAGTGGTCTCATAAATCAAACGATAAGAAGATATCGTTGGAGCCATGCTTAGGGAGGAGCTTCGATCAAGGAAGAGGAGGCAAGAAAGTAGAGCTTCCCACATATAATAAATGTGGGAAGACACATTCGGGGAACTGACTACTCATGAGTGGGATATGCTACAAGTGGGGTAGAGATGGAAACATTGCGAGGAATTTTCATAGTGAGGTGAAAACTCACCTTCCAAACACTAACAACAAGGGGAATATGGTGAAAGACCAACCTAATGTCTAGTGCTTTAAGTGTGAATAGCGTGGGCACTTTTCCAATCACTGTCCAAATCCGAGGGAAGTGGAAGGGAACCACCATCTGCCTCAGAAAATGCCAAGGGATCAAGGCCGTGCTTTTGTTATCACAACAACTGAAGTTGAAGCTCCAAATGATGTGGTACCAGTTACTCTTGTTATCCTCTGGAATCTTGCAAGTACTTTGTTTGATTCTGGTTCTATGCATTCCTTTATTTCCACCAAGTTTACAAAGAATTTAGAATCAACAACCGATTTTCTAAAAGTAGCATTATCAATCAAGACTCATGGTGGGACTCTCCAAGAATTGTTAGTGTTTAGAAACTCTAGTATTTACTTCAGTGAGCACAATATTATCTCAAATATTGTAGTCATTACCATGATGGAATTCGAAATTATACCAGGGATGGACTGGCTCTCAAAGTATAATGCTAAGATCAATTGCAAAAGCAAGGAAATATCATTAGTCTTGAATGGAAAACCTAGAGTTATCTTCCAAGGAGAGATATCTCAACCTCATCTTTGTCTAAAAGAACCCCCTATATCCTTATTTATGGAGTTCATCGGTGAAGAAGAAGAAGGATATGAGAGTTTGATGATAGAAAATGCCCCTATCATCTAGGAATATGTTGATGTACTTCCTGATGAGTTTCCTGGAGCTCCCCCAGAAAGAGAGGTAGTGTTCTCCATCAAACTCGTACCTGGGTATCATCTGATATCAAAGACACCCTATAGAATGGAAAATGTGGAGATAGAGGAATTAAAGAAACAACTCCAAGTTCTTTTGGAAAAGGGGTTTATCCGACCGAGTGTGTCTCCTTGGGGATCACGAGTACTATTTGTGAAGAAGAAGGATGGATCAATGTAGTTATGCATTGATTATAGATAACTGAATGAGATCACAGTGAAAAACAAATACCCTCTTCCAAGAATTGATGACTTATTTGACCAACTTTGTGGGGCTCAATTCTTCTCTAATATTGATATTTGATCTGGTTATCATTAATTGAGGGTGAAGAAAGAATATATTCTGAAAACTGCCTTCCTATCAAGATATGGGCATTATGAGTATGTTGTTATGCCCTTTAGACTGACTAATGCACCTGCTATTTTTATGGATTTGATGAATTGAGTATTTAAGGACTACCTTGATAACATTGTGGTAGTTTTTATTGATGATATTCTGATAAATTCCAAAAGTCACGAGGAGCATGAAGATCATCTAAGGGTTATTTTGAAAACTCTACAGAAGGAGAGGATTTTTGGAAAGTTCATTAAATGTGAATTCTGGTGACAACAAGTTGCTTTCTTGGGGAACATTGTTACCAATAAAAGAATCATGGTTGACCCTCCAAAGAGAAAATTTGAAGAGGAGTGGCCTCAAACTACAACAATAACTGAGATTCGTAGTTTTCTTGGATTAGCAGGATATTATAGGAGGTTTGTGAAGAACTTTTCACGACATTCTAGTCCATTAACAAAGTTAACTCGAAAAGGGGTCAAGTTCATCTGAAAAAAAGAGTGTGAGGATTGTTTCCAAGAGTTGAATAAGAGTTTAGTTACTGCACCCGTGTTAACTCTACCCTCAAGTGGAGAAGGATTCGTTATTTTTAGTGAAGTATCTCTAAAAGGGCTTGGGTGTGTCCTTATGCAAAATGAGAAGGTCATTGCTTATGCATCTCGATAGTTGAAGACCCATGAGAAGAATTATCCTACGCATGATCTGGATATTTCTACGGTAGTTTTTTCTCTGAAGATATAGAGGCACTATATTTATGGGGAGAAATGTGATATATACACATACCATCCAAGAACTAAACATGAGACAAAGGAGATGGTCGGAACTTCTTAAAGATTATTATTGTTCAATTCATTATCATATCGGAAGAGAAAACAAAGATGCAGATGCATTATGTAGGAAAGAGCCAGTTGTTCTTTCCATGATGAGGATTTGAAGAGATCCTTTGATCAATGACCTAGTAAAGCTGGACATTGGAATTATAAGAGAAGGGACATCATCAACCCTAACCCAAATGATTTCTGAACCATTATTACTGGAGAAGATCAAGAAAGATCAGGAAGAAGATCCTTTATTATAGAAGAAGTTTGAAGCTGTGAAGGATGGGAAGTTTCTGGAGTTTAGTATTGATAAAGAAGGTGTACTAAAATTTCATACAACACTATGTATTCCATCTATTCTGGAAATAAAGAAGGAGCTGATGTATGAAGCTCATATCTCTAATTTCTCTATACATCCTGGAAGCACAAAAATTTATAGGGACATTCGTGATCATTTTTGGTGGGGTTATATGAAAAGGGATATTGTATACTAAACTTCAAGGTTCCTAGTATGTCAACAAGTGAAGGCCGAGTGACAACTTCCTAAAAGGGTTTTCCAACCACTACCTATACCAGCATGGACGTGGGACAATATCACAAAGGACTTCGTCACTGGTCTTCTGAGTTCTTCCAAAGGAAACAATGCGATATGAGTTATTGTGAACCGTATCACCAAGACTTCCCATTTAATCTCTATCTGGGAAGATTTATCTCTTGGTCAACCTTCTAGGATTTATGTGAAGAAAGTGGTAATTCTGTATGGAGTTTCACTTTCTATCGCATCTGATCGTGATCCAAGGTTCACATCAAAATTATGGAGAAGTCTTCAACATGATCTGTGCACTGAATTGAACTTTAGTACGAACTATCACCCCCAAACTGATGGGAAATATAAATGGACTATTCAAACACTTGAGGACATGTTGAGAACATGTTCAATGGAATTTAAAGGTGGATGAGATCAACATCTCCCATTAGTTGAGTTCTCTTACAACAATAGCTTTAACTCGAGCATTCAAATGGCACCCTATGAAGATCTATATGGGAAGCGATGTAAAACTACTACTTTTGGGATGTAGCTGGTGAGATAAAGCTTCTTGGTCCTGATCTTGTGCAAGAGATGGCATAAAAAGTCTATTCCATCCAACAACACATTAAGGCTGCTCAGAGTCGGGAAAATAGCTATAGTGACAACCGTCGAAGGGACTTGGATTTTCATGTCAGTGACAAAGTATTTCTTCAAATTTCACCTTGGAAGAGAGTCACGAGGGTTGGGAAGAAAGGGATACTCATCCCTAGGTACATTAACCCCTATGAAATTCTTTATCGTGTGGGAGCAGTGGCCTATCGGCTTGCACTTATTCTAAATCTAGCACAAGTTCATGAGGTCTTGCACGTATCCCTCTTGAAGAAGTACATACCTGACCCTTCACATGTACTAAACCCAAAGGTGGTACAACTGGAACATGACCTCTCTTATGAGGAGCAGCCGGTGGAGATCTTGGATCGTAGAGACAAGGTTCTATGCAATAAGACTACCCACCTTGTTAAGGTATTGTGTAGGAACCACAAATATGAATAATCCACATGGGAACCAGAGGAGTCTATGTGGTAGAAGTACCCACAACTTTTCTCCTCTAAAGGATCGAGTTAAAAATTTCGGGGAAGAAATTTCTTAAGGGGGGAATAATGTAACAGCCCAAACATTTTAATAATTTTTGTCTCCTAATTTTTTGTGTTATTTTATTTTATACTCAACAATACTATTTTATTTAATGAAATGAGTATAATTAAAATGAGACTATTGGGTTTCAACTATTATATGACCATTGGTCTATATGACCATTTGAAACTAAATGTTGCAATTATTGTCTATAAATACAAGTGATCTTGGTTAATTAATACAGAAAGAATATTTGATGGCCTCATCCAGTAGTCTCAGGCCGATCGAAGCCTGTCAGATAGAACTTGGGAAGGAGGTAGCACCACTAGTCTTTGCCCTGGACCAAACCCAAGCCGAACTTCATCATGTGAAGTTGGAATGGAATCGCCTTCAGGAGAAGTTCAAGATGATAGAAATCACCACTCAAGCAATGTTGGCCAAGCCGCCCTAGGATTCTATCACCTTAGGTCACCTTACACTTAGGTACTATGCTACTGTTATAAGGGGCTATGTAATGGGACCTTAGATGCTTTGTGCAATCCTATGATATAAATAAAATTGTTATTTCTTCTTATGGTGGAGTTGGTAAATCTCAAATGTCTGGATAAATATAGGATGTATATTATTGATGAATTTTGGAAAAAGGATATTTTAAAATATTTATGTAAACCTTAAATAATTAAAAATGTGTAATGATTTTCAGAAAATGGTCTTCTACAGTTGTGTTCAACATAAAATTTAGAGTCTAATAAGATCAACTTAATTTTGGGTGAATTGTAAATTATGAATATTGATTTTACACTTATGATTAGTAATGTGACCAAATGGATTAAGTAACCTCACTTAAGAAAGTCTTAATATAATTTAAGCAGCTTGATTAAGTAATGTGACTCAATATAATAGGTAAATAACTATTTTAGAAATTATTGGTTAAGTATTAGTTTTTTAGGTGAATAGTTTTTTTTGATTAAAAATTAAATTAGAAATATTTAGATAATTATTTTCATAAAATGGAGTTCATTTTTGAAATCAGAGCATCGATATTTGGTACAGGTAAATTTTTGGGATTTTTCTGAAACAATTGAATTTTCAGTGAATAGTGTTTTTATTTAAAAATTAAATTAAAAATATTTAATTTTTTTATAAAATGGAGTTCATTATTGAATTTAGAGGATCGATATTAGGTTAAGGTGATTTTTGGGGATTTTTCTGAAAAAGTTGAATTTTCGATGAATAGTGAAAATACATTTTTTAGTTTTTGGTGTTTAATGACATAATTAAGGATGTAATAACTATGTAATAATTATGTTCAACTTATGAATAGTAAGATAAGGTATGAGCAGTTCCAAGTGGCCAATACCATGGGCATGCCCATGGGTTTTCCTATACCACCGATGAGGTGACCCTTGGCCATTAATGACATGTCCCCTCACTTCTCCTATAAATATAAGACATTCCCTCATTAATTTGATATCCAAATCCTCCCAAACAAAGTTCAAGTTTCTTTACCTCCCAAAAATTTCTCCCAATGTTCCCTTAAGACTCCCAAGGTCCTGAACTTCAAGCTTTCGAAGCTAATGTTCAAGGTTAGGGATCCTTTCACCCTCCTCTTTTAAGTCATGACTTTCTTTATGTTGTGCCTTATAATTTCCATCTCTTTATGTTAGGGTATGTACTTATATTTTCTCATTTCTGTCCATTTAATTTCTAATTGTTGAGAGACCCTTTCTTCTTACATCAATTTGTTTTCTGAATTTTTAAGTGACGTCGTTAGGCTGCCGAATTTCTCGTAAAATAAATCACAGTTTCTCTTTGCTTTCATGTTTCCTTTTCATGTGGTATGTAATTCAGATATCCATACCATGATATTATTCAGTACCCATAATCTATTATGAATTATTTATTATTTGGTGACCCTTTAACCCTCTATTTTCTATGTTGTCAAAAAATGTTATATAGACGTTATGCTACAGATATTTCACTTCAAAATTTCTATCTCTTTCTCTTACGAAATTCTCTTATTTTATTTATGTGAATACCCAGACCTATTTCATTTATATGGATGTTCATAAATATATAAAGATGATATATTTGATTCTGGAATTGACATACATATAACCCTCACTCCCTTTCCATGGGTTATAAATGATATAATGTTCTTATTTTTTAGCTCTTTTTAAACATCATGATTTTGACATGAAACCCATTTCTTTGATTCTATTTGGGTTATTTATGAAATGCTTGATTATTATATATGTGGCTCACATGAAAATAAATACATATTAAGGGTGTGGCTTGATAGTGCTCCAATGCATTAGGTAAATAATTAATCTCTAGAGATGACATGTTTTATGATACCTTGGTGATTTTTATGACACCTTGGGAATGGACCTTGGTGATATGTTCATGAATTTCTAAAGGAAATGTTGTAACCACATTTTCAAGTTATTATTCAATTTCTTTTCATTATTATATGACTATTATTTCATTAAACATTTCGTTATGTTTTATTCAATTTAGTATTGATATGATAATAAACTGATTCCTTTGCTTACCCTTACCGGGATTTCTGCGCACCCTTTCCTTTGAATGTATGTCTCCAGGTTATGATATGATGTAATTTCTACTTAGGATTAACTTATGATGAAGCCTTACAGGTGGATTAGAAGAATGTTTTATGTTGTTTTCATGTTTTATTGTTCTTGATTTCCATGACACTAGACTTTAAAGATCCTCTGTATGTAAAATGTAATGAAAAGTTATGTATTAAAAAGGCGGGATGCCATAACTGTTTCCCATTTATCCTTAAAATGGATTAATAAAAATTAACATTTTTATGGATACATACATGATTCAAATATTATATTTGAAAATAAAAATTACAATATAATATTTTTTGAGAATATTAGTATTCCCTCTCGAATATCCTAACATATCATTCATAGTATACTTCCTAAATTCCTAGAAAAATGAAACAAAGTAAGTTTGATCTAAAATTCTCAATAAGGGTTATCTAAATTTGAATCTATCTTGAATAAATAATTATAATCAATATTTAAATGTAAATAACTAACACACATTCCATTTAAATAATTTTACTATCATGATTAGATAAGGAATCTTAAATACAAAAAGGTAAATAACTGAAAACACAATCCATTTAATAAATAAAATGATAATGAAATTAATCTAGAGATAATATATTTTTTAAAAATATAATGCATAATAATTACTAAACTCTTCATGAAGTAAATTTCTAATTATTCGATTCTATGATCTCTAGTAACACAAAACCACTATTATTAAGATCTTTTACAAGACAGTTTAAATACAAAAGGTAAAAACCCATTTAATTATAGATTACTGATTCACCTCATGGGACTATAGATATATCAAGGGGATAAATAAATTTTGGCCACACATTACATTTTAGTTACAAATGAATCCTCATATATCAAATGATCGATTTAATTCACGAATCAATATATCTTATCATCAAAAATCTGTATTGAGTAAAAAATATATAGTCATCAAAATTTTCCCCAATCAATAAACTAAATTTCAAAATAAAACATCATAGGTAAAAAAAGTAAATAGGTTAGGAGATAATCATATCCATGACACAAATAATATGTATATCTAAGATAAATGAAATGTACAATGATCATAAGAAATTGTTTTTTTCAAGGAAAAGTTATTGACTATAAAAATGAATCAAGAATGTAAATTAAAATAATTTACTTGAAAAAAAATGATAATACACCATCAATATAAATAATAAGGATTATATCAATACAAAATATCCCCAGTGAAGTATAAGTAAAATAAAGGTTTTTTGTCATTGATGAATAGAAATACCATACAATAAACTGTAAAAATATTCTTAATAAAAATAAAACTTTCAGTTTAATTTTTTTTTAAAATTAAAATTTAAAATAATATTTTTAAAATGATTTAATTTTAAAATAACCTTTTAAAATTATAAGTTATGTTTTAAAACATTGAGTGTTCATGATGGCAGTAAATTTCATACATACCATTAAAACAAAGATTATTTTTGCATATTTAGTAAAATCTAAACGAGGATTGTTTAAAAAAAGACACGAGGATTAATTTAAATTAATTAAAAAGTAAACCATGGGATTTTTTAACAAATCATAGTATAATATTAAAATATTTTTGAAAAAATTAATTTAAAGCATGATTTTGGATGAAAATTGATTTCCAATCAGAGATAGAATTAATGCCAGATTTTCTTAAAAATATTTTCTAAATAATTTTAAGTTTGAAAGTGTGAAAAATGTAATATTAAATTAAAATATCATGAATAAAAGTGTAAAATAAAATTTAATGGGTTTATTTTACAATGACCAAATAATTTCCTTCAATAGAAATTCAAGAAAAAACAATCTCGATTAGAATGAGATTGTGAAATAAACCATTGTAATGATCATAATGTTAAAATGATAGTTAATCAATGAATTTATTATTGGTATCAAATGTAAATCCACATTATAAAATTGGAATTAAAAAATAATATATTAAAAATTAATTAGACACATAATTTTAAAGTATCAAAGACTACAAAGATTTAATATAACCACATTAAAATAAATTGTGTTATGAAATTCTTTACCACTTGTTATATTTTAAGTAAAATAATATTGGATGAAATAATTAAAATTGAAACTTAAAATAATATGAATTATTAATAAATCATGATATTACATCTGATATGGTAGTTATATACACCACATAAATGAAATTAGGTGCATAAAATTACATTATGCCTCAATGAAAGGAAATGGAGATGATGTCCCTTACCATACACTTCTGGTTAAATAAATGTGCTTTAAAATCATGGATAATGATTTTGAGAATGATATTAAATTATTCCATAACCATATTAATTTTTATAATATCATATATGATCCTTTTATAATAACTTATCTCTTGTTTTTTTAACAATATTTCATTTTTACTATTGTTTTGGGTGTTAATTGCCTTATTTTCTCATGCATGTTTTGTCATGAATGTTACATATCTTGAATATAGGGTATAGTTATATCATATAAAGAATAATTTTAATGTCATAAATATCAATTTTTTCATTATTTACATATTTATAACCATTCTTGAAAAGTGGACACAGAAAATGAATCACATCGCTCTCTGTAGATGATAAACTGTACATACGCACGAGAGATGCTATCATTTATTGATGGACGAAAGGATAAATGAAGTGGGTGATATATTCATTTTAAATAATCAATATATTTTCATGTATATAAAATATATTCATTAAATTTACCCTATATTACCTTCCATGTAACATGTTATTGAAAATGAATTACATCATTTCACGAGGTGGTAGTCTGCCGTGCACACGAGTGACATTATCATATCCCCCATGGAATAGATTGTAAAAAGACATATGTAATACTATATTTAAATAATTATAATTATATAAAAATAATATATATATATATATATAAATATTATCCATCATCATTCCTAACGATGAGAGGTGTTGATGGAAAATGAGTCACATCGGTTCGCAAGGTGGTAGTCCACCATACACACGAGCGACATTATCATTTCCCATTTTAGGGAATATGAGATGAATATTGGTCATTAAATTATCATAAAAACATATTATTATATTGGAGATATTTTTTTTCATATTAGTATAATTTAATTAGATTTTAAGATGTTGGAAGAACAAATAAAATTAAAACGCTCATTTAAGAACATTACCTCTTCTTCAGATAGCCCCTTTAAGTTTTTCCCAATGGCCTTAATAGGTTGGATTATTGATCAAAATAATGACTATAGGAAGTTGGGAGGGAATTAATGGAGGTATTTTTATAGTTATTTTCCAATAAAAATTTGCTTGAAAGTGTGAAGAGGGGAGGAGAGGGGGTGTCCTTTAAGTGGGAGAGAAGGACACACTTGAATTTTTTGAAAAGAATCAATCATACCCACTTTTTTATCAAGAAAAAAGGATCCGAAAGGAACCTTAATAGAATTTATATGACATGTGTTTGGAATATGTTCTTAAAATAAAAATTTAACAAGTTTCTGGTCATTTTAACTCTTTTATTTTTAGTTTAACCCCTGATAAATCCATTTTTACCTTAACAAAGATAACTAAATTTTTATTATTTTCACTATTAATTATGGTAATAAATTAGTTTTAAATTATTATATAATATAAATTATTATTATTATAAATATTAAATCCATTTTAATGAATTTTTTTAATTGAAGTGGCATAATTCAATTAAAAATTAAACCCACAGATGCGGTGAAAGAGTAGTTTTTGAAAGAAAAATTATCATAAGTATTGAATGTTTTAATAAAAAAATTCAATATGAATATGATTAAAATGAAAAAAATAATTTAAATTTTAATATAATTTATCTAATTTTACTTTAAAAACAATTTTAAATAAATTTATATTTTCAAACAATCTAAATGAAAATAAAGTTTTCAATAACAAACAATTTTTTCACTATTCATCAAAAAATTAATCTTTTTAAACATTTATACAAAATTCACTCAAAGATAATTTTAACATGTAAAATTAAAAAATGAAGTTTAAATTTTAAAATAAATTTTATAAAATTGTTAGAAAATAATTTTATATTATGTGTGCAAAGTGTGACTTATCCGCCTTTTAGAAAAATACAGTTTTTTTAAAAAAAATCTTTCTCTTTTTAATGGTTAATATTTTATTCTTCCTAAATATAGAACAATTGAATTTATTTTTTTATATTTTTAAACTATATACTTTTCTTAATTTATTTAGTGTTATTCGTAATGACCAATTTAACATTTAGGTTATAACAATATACCATATTACGGTTCGTTTAGACTCAAGGTTGTATATTCTATAAGTTATCAAAGAGTTTCAATTTTTTTTAAAAGTGATTATATTGTAAGACATCTGGGTGTACCATTTTCATCTAAACATGGTTCTATTATTTATTATATGCTATAAAAAACATGTTCCTCTTGTAAAATCTCAGGGTGTTACAATGAGGACATACCCGCCAGTAGGAATTCAACATGTTTTAGTGTCTTCAAATAAAAATATCTATGATAATGTGTAATGGTACTTATATTTTAATATTATATTTGATAAATTTAATGACTAAAAAATTTAGATTTACTGACCCAAACCATGAATCTATATTTCTGTAGAAAATTGGGTATGTTGTGTGAATCAAAAAGGAAATTCTATTAATGGATAATTTAAGGATGGATTTTCTCCTTCCATATTTATAGATGTTGATATCTTTGTCATTTTATTGGAATAAAACCTCCCCATTAAAATCCATGGCCATGATGTAATTATCTTTTTATTTAAAATAGTAAACGAATTACTTATTGAGCACATGTGTTCATAACACGAATGTGAAACCTACTTGATGAGATATTGTGACTAAAATATTATATTACATAGTGAGATTTCATATGTGGTTTTCATCATTGTGACATTAATATCTTTATCTTGGGTACCTTGACCCATTGGTAGATAGTAATATTGTACTTTTGGCATACCCACCTAATTCCAAAGTGATGGAATCTAAGAGGGTCAAACACTAAGTGTTTCAATTTTTAGCGATTTTATTTTATTTGAATTTAATAATTGGAATATAAATTATTCTCAATACGGAAGAATAATTTTATTCATGTTTTATTGATCACTAATATTCACAAGGTAATAAATTATTATTAATTAATTAATTAATAATTTATTATATTATAATATTTGATTAATATTTATACACAGGATTGTTAATGAAATATTTTTTATTGATAAATAGAATATTAAATTATATATTTATTTGGGTATTTAATAAATGACAAAAGATTATAGTGGAGTAAGATCATGTTTGGTGATGAATATTTATTTTCAAGGTGGTAAATAATATTTATCATTGCATATGTTATCACATGACATAAAATATTATTATTGTTGTATGGAATGGGGTTTAATAATAATAATTATATTATTTAAGGGATGGTTTGCAATTACATAATATTTTAATCTAAAAAATATCTCTATAAATTGATGGTTATTCCTATTTGTATGGTTAAATGTGATTTGGGAATCATTACACATAATGTAATTCTCTCTTCAGTCATTCTCCTCCATTCCTCTAAAGAACAAAAACTATACACGAGATTATTTCAAGCTCAAAGTATATAGAAACGATCCACACGAACAACATGAGATAATTGATTCACCATTATAGAACTCAAAAATCAATTGGAGTCATTCAAAGATTAATAGAGCATGTGTGGATCACTACTAGATGGATTCTACACCTGGATCCGCCTAACACAATAAAGGTAATTCAAATTCAGTTGCTTGGATGATCAAAATCATATATAAAGAAAGGTAATCTAGAAAGGCATTCACTTATTCTAGTATGAATAACTAATTATAAATTTAATGTGAAATATCATCTATTGATGTTTCAAGAAGCTCTATTTTAAAATAAATTTTAATATAACACCATCATTAGGAACTTTCATTATGACTATATCCTATACTACAAATATTCTATATGAAATTGGTATATAATTTAATATATTTTTTAAAAATATATCACAATTTAATAAATTTTTTTGACCGAGTTTAATTCTTAACATAGTCACTCAAAATATTCATATACTTCTCAATCGATAACATCCATCCATAATGTGAAAGTCGACATAGTTTAATCTATCTAACCAAGTGAACCATCATGTGGACCATCATATCAAAAAATGACGCTCGGATGAACATCTCTAATTCACACAATATGACTGCTATTTCCTTATTCATGTTTGAAAACTTCATTAGGTATATAAACTTACAATATATGTATTTGAAAAGGAAAAAGTTATGGTCAATATATGTTATACATTTTTAGAATAAATTCAATGTAAATATACATGCATTAAATCTTTCATCAAAACATGAATTTCATTTGATTTTGGACCATATAACATAACATTAGTCATTGAAACACCATTATTGATATGTTATAAATACAGCTCTAGAAATTTTACACCAATAAGGAAGTTGAAAAATTAAAAATTTTCTTTCCTGCATAGAGTGTACGATATTGGAAGGAAAAAATTTCATGTTTAACCATTTATTGGTGCTAACCCTTCCTTTATACTTATATTAACCATGTAAAACCTATCCTTAATACCCTATTTTTTATGGCACATTTAGCAATGTTTCAATAACACTATCATATACTTTTTTCCATGTGCCTGATATCAAGAAAATTTCTATCATAAAATCAACTCCAATATGGTAATTCATAGAAAACTAATCTCATTTTTCCAATCTTATTTCATAAGGTAATTCAAAAATATTTTATAAAAAATAGTGTCAATATAGTTTAATTTCTCAAATAGTTGATCACCCATTAGTTGACATGGTGTTGTACATTTTTCTGTATTTCCATCGAATGATGTCATCTAATATTGGTGTTTATGTCCCAAGGGTAAACATTTGCATTGTCCCAAAAAATAATATTTGAGGAATGTTTCTACCTAACTGAATGTGTACCTTCTTCACAAATGGAACACCCTAATATTACTTTAATTATACATCCTTAGAAATTTACATAAGTATTAAAACCATTTATCATCACATACACCATGGATCTCAATGTGAACTCTTCACTTCTATGAGAAACATATAATGTAACTGCTATATCACAAATTAATTTTATATCATCAATCAAGGGATCCAAATAAACATCAATATCATTACTAGGTTGTTTTGGTCCATATATAAGCCGAGTCAACATAATATATTTATGCTACATGCATAACCAGAATGATGAGTTCTAATTTACCAACATAATTGGTAATGTAATGTGAGTATTAATTTTCTACACCAAGAGCCTTTATTCTATTTGTAGATAACACAAGATGGAGGTTTCTAAGATCTTTTACAAATTCAAGATACTCATAATCAATTTTCATATACCAAGGAGAGTCCACTGGCTGACATAGTTTCACATCTTTAATTCTTTTATCTGCGTTCCATGTCAAACATCTAGTAGTTTCCTGGTATGCATATAGTCATCTAAAACTTGTAATTATAGGAAAGTATCATAAAATTTTTTAAGGACTTGATTCATCATTATTGTGTCGATCCGTGCCACACTTAGGGTAGTTTATGAGTGATTCATAGTCCTTATGAAATAATATGCAATCATTTGGATGAACATGTTTTTTTTCAAAGATCATACCAATTTAACTGATCATTATTTTATCATCATATGTTTCCAAATGATTATTATTCTATTCTGGTACCATATCATTCGAGAGACCAAGTAGTTCTGAAAAGTCAGTGTCACTCCATCCACTTCCATATTTCAAATTAGATTACTTTAATACAACTGAAAATGTTTTATATTTAGTAAAACTATTATACAATGGTCTCTTTTCAAAAATATTAAACTTCTCAAACAACTTGGACACTCAAAAAGGAAATCTTTAATTTTTATTTTCATTTATTCCATGTGAACCCATCATCCTTTACACTAGTTTCATATCAAATTATCCATAAATCGCAGCATCAACCTATTCAGTTTGTTGATTTAGTTTTTACCTATGTTTAGTCTAACATTTATATATTTGATATATTCTATGAGAAATAAAATGTATTTTCTACTCTTCAAGATTAATTATTTTTTACTAATAAATAAAGTAAATATAGAAAAAAGATTTCGAGAAGGGTAATATGCATGATTTATTTCAAACTTGCTGAACTCTTTAACTCTATCCTCATCTTCTCTTTTCATATGATCATTATCCATCCATTTTCTATTCATGTTCATCCTATTATGTTAAAAAATATTCATTTTGTACAAAAAATACATAAGTACACTTAAGGCATGCATATAATGTATTTGTACATTGACATGAAAAAAAATATCAGAATATGAGTATAAATATATAACTATGTATATGGGTGTGTCTGAACTTATTTTTGTGTAAATAAATAAATATATATACCATGTTTTAAATAAGTAGATAATATTTATAAATAAAGGATAATTTTTTTGATACTTCTAATAAATTTGATTTTTTTTCTAAGAAAAAAGTTATACTTACTTTGGACACTCAAATACGCAATAAAAAAGTTATAATGAAAAAAAGTATAGGATTTACTATGCTTCCTTGTGTAGATAAAACTATAATGACCTAAAATGAGGATATCTTTAGTGAAATATTCAATTTTATTTTATTCACTCTCATATTATTTATTTTGATAATCTTTACAATTAGTTGAACAATTTTTTTGGGTGATTTCTTTCTTCCCAAACAATTTAATTGATGTTTTATCTTCCATTAATTTGTTTGAATATGTTTTATTGAAAAGGTATTATATTAAATTATATTACGATAATTCAAAACTGAATAAGAATGGATTCTATTATTTATAAACAATTTAAATTTTTCTATACTCAGTTGTGGTTGTGATCACAGTTTGTAATCCATTAAAATATTCTTATCTACGAACATTGATTACTAAATCGATCCTTATAAATGAAATTGAATTGTCATTTTATTACGTTAAAGAATCACATCAATTTAAACCATATTATTCTTAGTTATTAATTTTGGATTAAGTGCTATAAATAAATTATTGAAATAAATCTTTTGAAATATTGATAAGAGGAACCTCACAGCTTGAACATGTTTAAGGTCACTACTCTAAATCTAGTTCTTATTTTTCTAAAAATACGAATTCTTCTCTTTTCAACCCTCTATTACTCATTATATTGTTTTTAATTATTTAAAAATCACTTTTCGCACTCATATTATAATAAAAACTCCTATTTTGAATTATATCTTAATTTTTTTCAATAAGTACAATTCTATTAATTTTTGATTCAATTAATCTTTTAAGTAACAAATAATACATTTAACAACCTCCTTGAGAGATATCTTAGGACAACTATATTTGAATCGTAGGTAAAAAATACTTTGATTGGGACTTCATGATAAAATTCATAATATCAAATAAAAATCCCTATTAGATTGTTACCAATAAGTTCACTATTTTCAGATTTTTATTCAAATATTTTTGAAAATACATTATATTACCTTCAAATTTTGATTGAAAAACATTTAGGTTTATATCTAAAATCACATTCCAAAACACCCACACACTAATAGAGCACTTTGAATTTGAAATTAATAATAGAGTCAAAAAAATGGGAGAAATAGGTTCTAACATTTTGGGAGAGTCTTTTAAGGATGAAATTTATAATGAAAAACCTAAAACATCTACTACCATACTTGAAAAATTTAAAACACCCAAACATGAGTGTCCAAACCGTTTGGAATCATGGATGAACAAATAACCAAGAAGGAATTAGCTACATCAAACTTGGGTATTCAAAAATATAATGATATTGATCTTTTATGTTGGTTCAATTTAATAGGCCAAGTAGAATGAAGGTGGAATGGTAAATAGGAAGAGAAGAACTAAAATTTATGGAACAATACAAGATTGAGTACAAAGAATAACATATCTTTCATTGTTATAGGATTTATTCATCTGAAAATGTTGAGGGGGGGGGGTGGTAGAGATCAATTCATCCAAGAAGATCTAGGGGGATCAACGACAGAGGTCAAGTCCCACGAGATCTTGAATAGAGTGCACAAGTGGGGTTTTGTTAGGGATCATTTTAAAAGACAATTTATTTTTGTTTTACAAAAACAACTAATAAAGATTGGTTTTATTAGCACTTTTTAATTTTAGCACTGATAAAACCTATCTTTATCAACATTTTTTCAGCCACCGATAAAAACTATTGAAAATAAATTATAATAAGTTTTATTAATTATATAATTTATTAAAAAAAATTATAATCAATATATATTAAAATTCAAATGAATACATATTAAATGTTTACATTAAAACCATATTAATAATAAATAATTTTAATGAATAAAGTTTTATTAATGAATATTAAAAATGTATAAATTTAAAAAATATTAAGAGAATAAATATTAAAAATAAATTAATTATAAAAAAATATTTAACATTTTCAGTAAATAAATAACATTAAATGAATAACTGTTAAAAAATAGTAAAATTTAATAATTAACAAATCAATAGATTTCAAAAATATTAAAAAAATGTATAAGTGTAATTAATTATATTGATTGGCTGAATGGGCCGAAGTACTTTAGAAGCTTATTTATTTTTGGATAATCCACATTTTAAGAGGGATGAGAGGAAACCCTTAAATCACCCATATGCCCAGTTTCACAAGGCCAAGAATATGGCTCGAAATCTCATAGACTTGAATACACTAGAAGTGCCACTCTTCAACATATGCTTCATTTATGGTGCCTGACTCCTTACCTTGCATGCCTGATCAGCTAGAATTTCCACTTATAGAGCTGTACGGTGCATGGTGTCGATGATGGATATCATACTCCCTTGTCCTTCCCAATCTGGTTAGCACTACTCTGGTTGCTGTTATTGCTCAGATTTCTCTTCTGGGTATTTCCCCTGTGTGGACTGATCTAATTACACGTGGCTCGAAACCCCAGGGCTCAAATGTCTGAGGTGGCCTGAAGGCCCTGTGTGCCCAAATGCCAATGGTGGACTGAAATCCCTGTGTCCCGTAAACCAAAACTAGTGGCCCCTAGGCCCAAAATAAGATGATTAGTTTCACTGTTACAGTTTCATTACAGTACCTACTACAGTGCCACTAGCATGCGTCAAAATACTCCACCATGATTTGATTCTAATTTTCATGCAGGATTACGGGTTGTGTTAACCTCTAGACTTCCACCTCAAATGACTATTAATTATATAGATTATTAAGAATATTAAAAATTAATATTTGTTAAAATGAAAATGAAAACATATTAACTATATAAAAAAATGATATAAAAAATTTAAACATAAATGAAAAAACATGTCTCTATATACATTAACTGTGTATAAATTAGAAAAATATTAAATGAATAAAAATTAAAAAATGAATTAATTACAAAAATATTAAAAAATAGTTAATATTATTAATGAATAAATAATATTAAAAATTAATAAATTATAAAAAAATTAAAAACAAAATAAATAATACATATTAAATAAAAATATAAAAAATAAATATAATTTATAGATTTAAAACACAATATAGTAAATATATTGTGTTAATAAAAAACTATACAATTGATATTAAAAATTGAATAAGTTACTGAAATATCATGTGTGTGTGTTACTATCTAAAATTTTCATTAATTGTATATATGTGTGTGAAATTAATTTATATATATATAACACAAATATATGTCAAATTTAAAAAACAAATTACATTTATATAATATACACATTAAATATCCATTATTTGATATTAATTAGTAATTTTTTCAATTAATATTAATTTTTATTTATACACCATTTTCCAATATATATATGTAAATATATTAGGTGATTGGGGGTACAAATAAATTTTTTACTATATATATATATCAATATGAATATATTTCTATATTAAAAATAATAAATACTTTAATGAATAATCACGTATAAAATAATATTAAAAAGGAATAAATTACAAATATATTAAACAAATAAATATTAAAAAAGCATAAATTTTTAAACAAGTTAGAAAATACTCAGCATTATTAATGAATAAATAATACTCAATGAATGAATGTTAAAAATGAGTGAAATTTAATTAAAAATGAATAGATTGAAAAAATATTAAAAAAATGAATAATATTTATGAATTATATAAATGTAAATACATATTTTGAGTTGTATAACTTATATTAAAGGAAATATTATATTGTTATATTAAGAAATATATATACATATTAACATGGATATATTTCTATATCACAAATATTAAATATATTAATAATAATCATGTATAAAATAATATTAAAAATGAATATATTACAAAAATATTAAATGAATAAATATTAAAAATGAATAAATTATAATTTTTTTAACATTATCACTAAATAAATAATATTAAATGAATATTATATTCATAAAATTTCATCAATTTCATCTACTATAGGTGATGAATATATATATATAATATATTCATGCTTGTTCATTATGAACATTTAATTTATCTCAATGATTTTATAAAGAATAAAATAAAAGAAAAATAAATAAAACAATACGATATTTACAAATATTCAAAGAAAATATCACCTCCACCATGAACTGTAATACATCATAATCAAAATTAACACCTTTAAGGTGAACAAGAAATAAAATATTAATTTTCAAGTTTCATGCCAGGATTAGTGAACTTTGGCTCAACGTACGATAGATACACAATGTTCATCACCAATTACAAAACATTGGCTTAACGTACGGCAAACACATGATGTGCATAATTGGACCACTTTTATTGGAATCATTTTTTTTGAATTTTATGAATGATGTTTATCTCGACATGGACCATATCTGTTATTAACCAAATACATTCTCTTCAGGGAATGGAGTGAAATTTTTCGTTCATGAGCCATTTCAAATCTTCAAGAGCTCATTTTTTTCTTGCAAGAAAAGATTAATAAAATATTTTTTTTCATATTTTTGATGATGTTAATAATAAATGTAACAATATCTTGCATATAAAAGAAGACACATCTTTTGGTGTAGCTGCCCGAATGAGTGGAGTTAATGTGCATGTGAAACAGTGTATCAAAAAATAATGTTTATAAAAACTTGTGACATACATTTTTATTGTGAGATTTATCTTATACCGATGATAGTGATAACGAAAACATCATCACGATGGAAAATTAAGAGAATACGATCATTATGATAACATGTTTTGATATTGATCGAACATTGATTTAAACCGTGAAACATTTCAAAACCAAAATATAAGACCGATCATAGGTGAATCACATCATTGATGAAAGGATCATTGAATTTTCATATTACCATGACAATGAAAAATGTAAATACAAATATAAGAGAAAAATAAGAAGTATATAACCCAATGTTGAGCCAAAATGCATTCCAATTTCATTAACATATAACCATATTTACAGAGTACATGATATCTAATTAAACAGTTGAGAATATGGAAGGTTGGACATCAAGAGGAAAATTAATTTGGAATTGAAGATTAATCATTATTTACATAATTATGACATCCATTGATAATGTTTCATAATAATAACCCTAATATTTCATAATTTCATGGAATTTTGTTTAATATTCACTTAAAAAACCATATGGGAGAAATAAGTGAAGTAAAAATAAAAGAATTGTTTTTAATGTTGCCTCATTAAAAACCATATCAGGAAAACCTAGTGGGAAAATTGGATGAAGGGAAAAGGAGTGAAACATTCCCAACTCACCCTGATTATATCAATTAATTGTGTCTTCAAGACATCAATTAATATTATTATTTCATTATGTCTTAGAGACATGGGAGGAATAACAATGGTAATAATGAATGGTCTCAATATAAATTATAACTCATGGGGAAGGCCAATAATTTCCATTAATTATAGATATTCAAAAAAATTTATAACATTATTTTGGGTATCTATTATGATGTATGATTTTTTCAATAAAAACCTCATCAAGGAAAGAGCCTTCCGGGGAAAAAACATGACTAAGGAAAAAGAGTACAATAACACCAAGTCCCCAAAGTGTTTCCTCTTAAAAAACATTATCAAGAAAACCTAATTGAAAAAACTTGACTAAGCGAAAAAGTGTAAAATAGTTACATCTCCCAATGATCATCACTACATATTTTAACTCATAGAATGTCCATGATCAATTAATAACCAAAAAATTCTATTTTGAATTTTTTCATAATAATAATCCAGACCCTTAAGTTTTAAATTAAAGGGAATAACATTACCTTGCATCATAATATGATTTATTTTTATTTTAAAGGTACATATGCACATTTACATGTAAATACTTCAGGGATAAATAAAATGTTTCTTTAAATTTAATCATTTTTGGATACGTATGTTTTTCATGAACCCCTCATGTATGAAATATATCACACTTGGAAGAAAGTGATTTAATTTTTTATTAAGGGTAAACCATTCCAAAACGTTAATATTTCATATTCAGGATGATTGACTAAAAATAAAATGACATTTCCTGTAATTTCATAGTAAAATATGTCATTAAATTTTGAATACTCTTCAAGAGTTTAGATATTTTTCAAAACATATTAGAATGATTCACACAAACCATCGGATGATAAATTCAATTTATATTATTCATTAACTCAATATGGATGCATGAAATATAACTTATTAATTTCACACTATAATTATCATATTGAGTGAAACTTTCATAATTTTGAACATGCTTCAGGAATTTGGAACACTTCTAGGATTCATATATAAATATCCAAATATTAAAGGAAGAATATATCTTATCATAATATGATTAGTATTTAATAGTCTTTTTAGTTTGGAGTATCAATCAAAAACATTATATGTTGAACATATAATAAGTTCAATTAATAATTTTGGCCAATTATTAGGATGTCAATATCTATCAAAATTCATTATCGTCAATGCATTTTAAAACAATTCAAAGAAAATATATCATCTAAAACATTTGATTGAGATCTCATAATTTTCTTGGAACTAGTGTCACTTTAGGGACAATATGTAGAAATATATAATGTTTTCGACATATTTATTTTCATCTTCAAGGGAAAACATATTAATTTCTTTCTAACCATGATGAACAATGATTTTATATAATCATTATAGCCACACTTCTAGTGTGAATAATAAGAATATTGATTTCCAACACTTTAAATTCCTATAAGTGTTGTGACAATCTTATCAATGGTTCTGTAGGAAAATATAATATATTATACTCAATATTTCTTTTAATAAACACACATAACATGAAATGTATACTCACCAGTAGAAAATAACACATGTGATCATTTAGTGATGCATCTTTAATATAGATGGATCACATGGTATATGGGCGTTCCCTTATATACTTCTTCATATGTTTATAGTAAATTTATTTCTAAATTATCTACTAATGATATAAATAATTTACCACAAAAGTTGGAACCTCATGGTAATTTATAATACATGGGGAATTCATAGTAACCTAATGAGAATGAATTTATTGATTATTTATTAGACATGCATCCATTAAATAAATTCATCATTTTCCCCTGGATAGATGTCAACTATGTTATCAATAAATTAATTCTCGTGTATACTTGAATAAATAACTTTCATTATAATTGATCCAGGATGGACTAAACCAACATGTCATATATTTAAAGTGTCAATTTTGGAAAAAATATGGTTTAAAATTATTTATTCGATTATGCATAACATATTATTTATAATCACTTTTATAAAATCTTGTTACATATTAAGGAACCACTTTTATCCAATGTCTCTATATGGTATTAATTTTAAAGAATACCATTAATATATCTCATAAAGTCTTTAGATATAACAAAGCATTAAAAATTTGTACTACTAGGTAAGAATATAATATCTCTTATGGAGTTATTAATTAATTTTCTATACTATTAAATTTTCTAACATGAGAATATAATAACTCATATATTAGTTATTTTGAATCATTTATTCAAAAATAATATCAACAAATATTTTTCTTCAAGATCATTGTATATAAGATCTTTAGGATCTTCCATCGGGCATAATTATATTTATCATTATAATTTTCACTTATGGTGGTTGATGAATTATTGATATAATCATAATGAGTTAGGGCCACCACCAATAGGATTATTGTACATTTTGGATCCTCTGGACAAAATATTTTGGAACTTCTACACCAAATATTATTATACAATACATCTACTTGGGATCAGATACCCTACATCTTTTAAAGTTGGAGAATGTGGTAGTGAGAAACAATGTTTAAGAATATTCTGGATTCATAGCACACACCTTATCACCATCCAATATTAAAATTCAATAAATAACAACATTTACTTTACAAAATGAGGTGGAAGTAATTTGATCAAATTTCATCAACTAACAAATATTTAGGATAACACAAATTGTATCAAAATTTTCATGAATAATTTAATTCTTTTCAAGTAATGATATAATGTAATTACATTCACATTGAGAAATGAGTTTATTAATCAAATTTAATAATCAATGAATGATAATTTATTATTTATAAATTATTATCATCTTTCATAAAATAATTTTTTTATTGATTATAATGATCATTGTACCACTTTAGGTGGTAAAATCATTTTTATAAAATATATTGGATTATCAAAAAAAATTAATTGAATAATTTCATTTATAAACTATATTAATATAAACATACACTTTAGGGGATACATGAATTATATGAGATTCTATTTCTAATCCATAAGAACATGATAAATAATAATTTTTCACTTGATATTGCTGTTGTGGGTAAAATAATTGATAAATGAAGATATTATTCAATATATTGTCAAATGACAATATTTATGATATCATCCTTTAGGAATGAATTATTTTATAAATTTTAATAAAACTCATTATTCTCTATAAATATTTATTTTGGTCAAACAACTTATGGTGGTTATATTATTATTATTTATTATAAACAAATACATCACAATGATTATTCACAAAATATCATATTCACATTTATCATGATTTAAAATAAAATAATTTAAATTTTCATTCAATTTAGGTAATGAAATAAATATGTTTTAGTATATATTCCCATTCACCCTAGGGAATAGGATAAAATTATTATTTTTTGAGTTTTATAGTGTCTTCAAGACAATAACTTGAATATTAAATTCATGAAATTTCATCAATTTCATTTACTATGGGGGATGAATTTATATATTATATATTTATGATTGATCATTATGAACATTTAATTTCTCTCAAATATTTTATAAAGAATAAAATGAATGAAAAATAAATAAAATAACAAGATATTTACAAATATTAAAAGTAAATATCATCCCCATAATGAAACATAATACATAATAATCAAACTTACCTTAAGGGTGAACAAGAAATAATAGATGAATTTTCATATTTCATGGCATGATTGGTGAAATTTGGATCAACGTTTGATAAGTATGAAATGTTAAAAAATAATTACCAAACTTTGTCTTGACATATGGAAGGTACATTATATTCATCATTAAAACACTTCTACTGGCCTTGTTTTTATTCATTTTATGAATGTTTTTTATCTCCACATAGAACACATCTATTAATAATCAAAGACATTATCTTCTGGGAATGGAGTGAAATTTTTAATTCACGAGTCATTAGAGCTCCTCAAGAGCTTATTATATTTTCCTGCGAAAAAATATTAAAAAAATCATATATTATTTTCTGATTTATCAAAAGAGGAAAAATAAATGAAACGATATCATTCATATAAAATAAGACTCACCTTTTTATGTATCTCCTAGAATGAGTGAAATAGATGCACATGAAAAAGATTATATCCAAAGAAGACTTTTTATAAAAATATGTGACATGCATTTTATTTGATGAAATTTATCTTATTCCCATGATAGGGATGACAATAGCATCATCACAATGCATAATGTAGAGAATATGATCGTGTTGATAACATGTAGTGAAATTGATTGAATGATGATTGAAATTGAGAAGGTTTTTGAAACTAAAAATGTAAGAACAATTATAGATGAATCACAACATTTACGAACCAAGCATTAAATTTTCATATGATTATGATATTGAAAAATGGAAATACAAATACAAGAGAAATATATTAAGTTGAAAACACAATGTAGAGCAAAAGGTTATTCCAATTTCATTAACATATCACCATATTTATAGACCACATGAGATCTGATCTAACTATTGAGAATATGGAAGGTCGTCCATTAAGAGGGAAATTAATTGGGAATTGAAGAGTCATCATTATTGTCAAAATTATGACATCCATTTATAATGTTTCATAATAGTATAAGAATTATTATTTATATAAGTGTTTAAAAAAAATAAAAGTGAATAAAATTACAAAAAATATCAAACAAATAAAAATTAAAATGAATAAATAAAAAATATAAAAAAAGTTATCAATAAAATAAATAATTACAAAAATGGTTAAATTATAATATATAAATATATGTTTGTGTGTGTATATATTAAAAAATAATAAGTAGTGTATATTAAATAAAAATATGAAACATAATAAAAATAAATTATTAAAAGCATTATACATTAAATATTATTTAATGAAAAATTATATGATAATATTAATTTATTATATATGCATTCATGTTTCCATAAAATTGAATTAATTAGGTACATGTGAAATTACTGTTTAAAAAATTATGTGTAAGTATATATATTAAGTCAATATTTTCAATTTAAAACTAAATATTTATTGTTCAATATATAAGCCAAATTTAAAACAAACATTGACATAACAAAATTTTATAAAATGTGTATTAAAATAAAATATCCAATATTTTTAATTGATATTAATTATTAATTAACTTATATGTAAATATATAACACATATAATCACTATAAATACATATTTTGTATTATAAAGTTGGGGTCAAAGCCTATTTTTTTAACATATAGAGTTTTTTACAAATCATATTTGAGAAAATTATATATATATATATATATATATATAAAAGTCAACATAAATATTTTTCTATTTTAAATATATTTTTTAAGATATTTTTTTAAGAATATCACCTTTTATCATCCCTAAAACACACACAGATAAATGTCACTATTTTCAACACTAGAAAAAGCACTAATAAATATTACCGTTATCATTGCTAAAAAAACAATGGTAAAGCTCGTATGTTTGTTAGTTATTTTTTAGTGACGATAAATGATATATTTAACGTCACCTTTATCTAGCGATGATAAAACCATCCTTTTATAAATTATTATTTTTTGAGCATTAATAAATGTTATTGCTCAATATTCATGATTTTATAGTAGTGAGAAGTATGAAAAATTTTGTATTAGTATGGTGGTGTTTCTTCAGTTTATATATAACAAAACACAAGAATTAAATGGTGAGAGATATAATAAGGTAATGGTGTGTTGGGAATAATGGAATCAAACAATAATGAGGTCAAATCATGTTTGAGTAAAATGAATAATAGCGGGGTGGGGGGGGGGTAATAGTGATACACTGAATTTTTTAAAATATCCAGTTTTTTTAATAAATAACTTGAATAAAATATTCTAATTATTTATTGAAATGTTTTTAAAAATTTCAAGCTATATTTTTTGAAATTAAAATTATTCTAAAATATTTAAAATATTTAAATTATTATAAAATTTCAAGTTTATATAATTTTACAGTTCAAATTATTTTAGTATTTTTTAAAAAGAACTTGAATAAAATTTTCAATCTTTTTATTATTTCTTTGAAGTTATTTATTTAAATTTTTTAAATATTCATGCAAATAAAATTTCCCACAATTTTATTCAATTTCAAATACCTTGAATAAATATGTTAAATAAATAATTTGAATATTGAAAATAAATAGTTTACTAATAAAATTTAAATACCTTTAATATTTAAAATAAATCAATTGAATAAAAATATATAATTTTTAATGTTGTTATCTTTTAAAATGCCTTCAATATTTTAAGTTAATGATTTCTAATTTTTTAAAAAATAAGAATAGTTATAAATTAATTAACTTAGATTTTTAAAAATATTATAATAAATTAATGTTATATATATTTTTTTAATTTTATTGGTTTTTAATGTTTTTGGAATTATTATTATTTTTATCCATGGTGGGATTCATATGTTGAACACATTATTTTGGAAAAATTGGGTTTATTTTAACTGAATTTTAAAATTCACTCCATGTGGTTTTTCATTTATTTATATACAAAGGAAAACCAACGCGATATGCATAATAATATCAAACAGAGTTTATGAATAAGGATATTAAAGAGGTTTAACCCGAGGAGGTCAAAACCACTTTGAGTAATAATGAAAAAATAGAGGGAATGATGAAGGAGTTTTGTTTTGGAGGGACAAACTGGAAACATCATGGGCACACATGCACCCATGGACTAGACTTCAGCACCTGAGCACAAACTAGTCATATCTGTCTTCGGTGCAACTTCCATAAGGTAATGGGATATCTTAAAGTCAATTTAGTTGAAGAACTTTATGGCCTCCACCAGGAACTTTTTCTCCAACATCGTATTGGGATAGGGAGTATTCAACTACGTGCTCATGTAATTTTTTTAGTTTTCATAAAATAAAAAATTTAATGTTTTTAAAATGTTCAAATTTTGAATTTTTTTAGAATAATTAAATTTAATAAAATATTAAAAAATGAATTTTTTATTCAAGTTATTAATTTTCATAAATTGAATATTTGAATATTTTAAAAATAATAAAATGATTATTTTTTACATGAAATGAAAATTTTAATAATTTGATCAAAATATTTTCTTAAAATAAATAAATTGAATAAAATATTCAATTTTTTAAATTTTTTTGTTTAAAGTTATTAATTTAAATGTTTTTAAAATCACTAAAATATAATGTTTTAAAGAAGTCAGATTTTTTTAAAAGATAACATGATTTTTTAAGAACATTTATGTTAATAACTTGAATAAAAAATAAATCTTTTTGAATTTTCATTTTTCAATTTTTTTATTTTAAGAAAATTGAACTACATGATTGTTTTAAAAACATAACATTTTTTATAAAAATTGAACAACTCGATTGAAAAAATTAAATTACTTGATTATTTTAAAAAAATTTAAATAAATAATAATAATATTATTATTTTCAATTTATTCATTTAAAATTATTAAAATTTGATATTATTTAATTTTTAAAATATTCATGCGATTTATTCAGTATTTATAAAATAGAAAATACAATTTCTTTAAAATATTCTAAATTTTAAATTTTCTCAGAATAAAATAATTTAAAATAATAGGAAAAAATATTAAGTAAATTTATTCAAGTTTTTAATTTAATAAAATTTAATATTTGAATATTTTAAAAACATTATTTATTTTATTTTATGATATGAATTAGTAAATTTGAATAATTTGAATAAAATATTTTCTTAAAATAAATTACTTGAAAAAAATGGTCAAATTATAAACATTTTGAAATTCATGTTATTTATATAAATGTTTTTAAAAATTATTAAAATTTAATTTTTTAAAAAATTTGATAATTTTAAAATATAAAATGAATTTTTAAAATTATTTAAATAAATAAATTGAATTTAAAAATTCAATGACTTTAATTATTTTATTCAACTTATTTATTTTTATAGAATTGAAAAAATTTAATAATTTAAAAACATTATAATTTTTCTATGAAAATTGAATTACCTGAATGAAAAAAATTATATCTTATAAACATTTTCAAATAATTTAATTAAATAATTTGAATAAATTTTTTTATTTTAATTAAAATTAAATTTTTTTATTTTTCTTAAATTACATATGGGATTTAATTTTTAAAATATTCATGCAATTTATTAAATATTTATGAAATAGAAAATTTAATGACTTTAAAATATTCAAAATATTCAATCTTCTTTGAATAAATAATCTGAATAAAATATTCCCAAACATTAAAGTTTTTTATTCAAGTTATGTATCCCAAAATTTTTAGAAAATTCTTATAATCACTTAAGAAATTCAAATTATTTTAAAATATTAAAAATATTCAAATTATTCAAAAACCAATCAAGCTGTTTAGGTAATTTTAGCTATTTAAATTATTTAATTTTTTTAAAAGAACATAAATATAATATTCTAATATTTTAATTTTTTAATTCAAGTTATTTAAATAATTTTTTATATTTATTCATGAAATTTAATATTTTAATTCAATGTTATTCATTTCAATATATCAAAAGTAAAAAACTGAAATAAATAATTTTAATAGTTGAAATAAACAATTTGTTAATAAAATTAAAATACCTTTTATGTTTAATATTAATCATTTGATTAAAAATTTAAATTTTTTAATATTTAATTTTTTTTAATAACTTGAAAATTTTATGGTAATTTTTTTAATTTTAAAATAAATAACTTGTTCATTTGAAAATTATATCATATTTATATTTACAAAAAATAGAGTAAATAAATTTTTTTGTATTGTAAAAATAAATTTTTAAGGTTATAGGATTTTAATGTTTTTTGTTTTATTTTAAATCTTTTTTTAACCATAAGGGGACTATCTTGGAATGCCCCTTTATGGACATCCCTCAATTGCACCATTTCAGAAATCATCATACGGTGTGCATTATTTTTTAAAAATCAATTTTATTTTGCATCATTTTTAAAATTTACTCGATTTTGTGTTGCTAAAACCACATAGCTTTTCTAGTAGTGTTTCATTACATCATATTCAAAGATAATCTAATGTTTCTATCTACTATAAGAGTACACTACTTTGTTTTTCCTAGGTCGTAATTTCCTAGGTTTTCTCCTAGTTGTGGGGGTGCCTCATTTCTTTATTTCACTGGTTGTCTACAAGTTCATCCTTCCCGGATCATTGGTTTGTCTGTTTTTCTTCTAGCCAATTTCCTTCTATTTGGTTATCGTTGGGTTATCTTCATTAGTAGTCGTTCACTCTATGGATTTTTTCACTATCTATTTCTTCTCAAACTTCAGCCACTCTTTACAATGAAGTTCAATCTTGTTAATAGGTGGATAAAGTTCTCATTAACTGAGAAAGAGAAACATCTAATCATTTCCAAAAATATGATGGTATTTTTTGGTTCATTGGATGTTTCTTCTCATAGTCGGTAAATTCAACATTAAACAAACTTACAGTAGGAACACCCAGAGAAACATGCTATGATCAGTTTAGAATTGATAGGATAGTGTGGCCATTAGAGTAATAGAATTAGGGCTTCTAGTTTTAAAATTATTCATTGGAAAAGATAAACAGAAGTTCCTTCTTGGAAGGACATGTCCCTCTAATAACCAACCCATACTAATGGAGGATTTAAATAATGAAGGTGATATATAGAATATTAATTTTCATAATTCACCATTTTGGATCTGTCTGATGAGTATCCCCTTTTGAATATGATTAGAACTAGTTATTCATGATATTAAAGGATGTATTAGTGATTTTATTGAATGAGGCCACTTAGATACTATTCATTAGGTGACAAAAGTGAATATTAAAATTCTAGTTAGCATCAAATAACCCCTAATGAAGGGAACTTTCTTGTCAATAGAGGACTCAAGCATTTGGGTACCCTTTAATTATTAGAAACTACCACTTTTTTGCTTCTTTTATGGCTGTCTCAAACACTTGTAAAAAGTCTATGGTAAGAATAAATAATATAGGGAAGGTAATTTTTTAATGAAATATGGTTTTTGGCTACATGAAAAAAATGTTGGATGTCTTATTTCCCAGAGGCAGAAAGACAAAGGGGCATGGATATGATTGATAAGGAAATGTGTGCACAATCTACTCTGGACCATATTAATATCATTATGTTGGGTCCATAAGCTTTAGACAATAATTTTTGTAACATTATCAAGATTGAGGATTTAAAGAACAAAGCCAAACGTGCTACCATAGAGGATACAAGGAAGTTTGATGGTATCCAAATTCTTTTTACCAAGGAATCTATCTTATCTTCCACATGCAGGCCTATGAATTCAGAGGGCTTCCCTACTCCTCCAACCCAATGTGGATTTGTTATGAACCACTGGACTGGTATTCCTCTTATGTTTTTAATCCTCCCTTTTTCCCCCCTATCCTAGGAAATGAAAATGTTGATGTCAGAATGGAATCCTTAGCTAAATATATATCTTGGAGGAGTAAAAGTAGAGGTGAAAGTGGTATTGATCCCCCAATCCCAATCCTTTCGTATCTTGGATAAGTATAAAAGCTTTGAAAGTTAATGATCAAGTTTTTAAATAATGGAAATCGGTCGATTATGGTTCCATTTTTTAATATTATGAGGTGGAGGATGATGTTTCTCAGTCCCACTTATCCCCATGAAAATCATATTACATAATTATCATGAGATTGAAAACCCATGTATCGATCAAATTCTCCAATATCAAAGTACCAAAGCATCCATGATATTGTTTTCTTATTTGAAAACATATTAGATATAAATGAAATTTATGTTGTAGAAACAAAATTAGGTTTTCATGGGTACCTTTATGTGGCATGACAAGGTAACTCTTGGGGCCTTTGTCTTCTTAGGAAAGAGCACATGGACATAATAGTCATGAACTTCCCATAAAATCATATTTTCTTACTTATTTACTAGATTAATGTTCATTTTTGGGCCTTTGTGGGTATTTACATGTGACTGAATCATAAGAAAAAATGGAAATCATGGGAACTCCTCAAGTATATGTGGGAGGGTTTTCATAAACACCTAATAATTGGTGGTGAATTTAATAAAATAATGTTTCAATATGAGAAAAAATGTCGGGCTTATAGACACTATGGCTCAATGATTTATTTTTTACATGTTGCGTAGGTAACCAATTTCTATGATTTGTGGAACTCAGGTCACCCTTTCACTTGGTACTGGGGTAATTTGTAGTCTACCCATATTGTAGAGATATTGGATAGATTTTTTTGTCTTAATAAACTGGTTGAATTTCTTTAAACTCTTTCAGGTATGTCACCTCATACTAACCATGCGAGATCACTATCATATTCTTATTTCCATTTCCCATGACCATTGGTATAAAAATATCAAAAATTGTTTTTATGTTCGAGAGATTTTGGAATACTGAAAAGGATGGTGAAGAGGTTATTTGTTATATCTAGATGGATATGGAGTCTAATGTTTGAATAAAAATTAATCAAGTTTCCTCAAAGATGAAGATGTGGTGTGACAATAAGTTTCTCTAGCCTAACATCTAATGTGATGATATTGACAAAAAATTGAATGAAATTTATTCCAAACCTTCTTCAGATGAGATCATCTCTTGAATTTCTTCCCTTGAAGAAAATATCAACTTAGTGCATAGAATCTGAGAAATATATTTTTCAACGTGTGTGAGTGAGACTAATATTAATTAATGAAACTCCAATACACTTTAATTTCACCAAAAGGAATATGCAAGGTACCTCAAGAATTTTATTTATTGTCTCACTACTCTGTAAGTTGTATCGACATCGAACACCATGTAAATCCATTATCTTATTCCACATTTTTTAGGATCTTTCTTTGGTCTGGAAGACATCAATCTATCCAGATATCAATTCATTTATTATCACAGTGATCACACAGACCGTGAATGGCCATATTGTTCATGATATCACAAATGATGAAATTCATTCCACACTTTCTCAAATTTATTCTACAAAGGAACCTCATCTGTATGGATTCTATGATTTATTTTTCAAAAATATTGGCATATTAGAAATAGGACATTTATAATCTCATGATAAACCTATAGAGTGGTAATGAAATTTTTTGATCCATTAATGAAACCCTTATTACACATATTTTGAAGGTCAATAATCCATCATTGAATTAATACTTTAAGACTATTAGTCTTTTCAATGTTAATTACAATATCTTCTAAAAAATTCAGGTCAAATGGTTGTATAGTTTTTTCCTTCTATTATTTTTGAAAATTAATGTGCATTTTTTTCTGAGAGTCTTTTTTATAACAATTCTATAATCCATCAGGATGATTTCCATTCTATGAAAAAACATTCTACTACAATAAAATTGTTTATAGGATGTAAACATTATATTAATAAATCATACAATATAGTGAAGTGGTCTTTACTCCATTTTTTGATGATTAAAATGGTATTTTCACCAAAATAGATTTATATTATCCTTCAATGTGTCTCTTCAGTCTCTTGCAGGATCTGGATCAATGGGGCTCTCACCTGGTGTTTTTTCTCATCTAGGGGACTCCGTTAAGAGGATACTCTTACCCTTTTCTTATTTATTTTGGTGGATGATGTGTTTTCCAATTTATTTCTACGATATCCAAGGAAAAACTAGTTCAATGGGTATATTTTTGTATTAAAGGACATCACATTTCCCATATTTTTTTTTCTGATTATAGTTTACTCTTTTCAAGGGAAACCCTAGAGGAATGTAGTTTTATTTTCCAACTTGATCATAGGTACAAGAAGGATTTTGTATAGTTAGATAATATTTCTAAATCAATTTTTTTTTTTCTAACCAGGTTTCTACTGAAGAAAAATATGTTCTCTACAAAGTTTCTAATATCTGGGTGTTATAGAATAATCATAATTACCTTAGACTTTACACAATTTTTGGTCACTCAAAAAAATATGTGTTCTATGGTGTCTTGGATATGGTCATAAAATAATTTAAGTGTGGAGTATGAAAAGGGTCTCTAAATTTGGAATATATATAGTCATTAAATATATGCCCTATTCAATCCCATATTATGTTTTACCCTTTTTAAAATCCATGGGTTCATCATTTACCAATTTCACTCTCATATTTAAAACTTATAGTGGGGTTCCAATAATGGTAAGAAGAAAATACACTGGATGAATTCAACCAAAATATACCTCCATGAAGCAAGTGGGGGTATGGGGTTTTAATACTTCTGTCGTTTTAATTATTTCCTTCTTTCTAAGAAGGGGTGGATACTCCTTGAGCACCCTACTTCGTTATGATCTTTGATCCCTAACGCTAAATATTTTTCACATTAGGACTTCTTATGATTAAAACCAGGACACCTACCTAGTATTTTATAGTGAATTATGTGGGGTTCATGTGGGATTATTTTTAAAGGTCTCTTCTAGAGGATTGGAGGTTGGGACAATGTTGAAATCTGGAAGGTCCCATGGATGGTTAACAATAATGGTTACATGGAAACTTTACCCATCATTACCAGTTTAGAAAATTCAAGGGTGTTGTTCTTATTCAATGATGATGGTAATGGCTGGCGTGTTGAAAACCATGACTCTATATTCAACAAGAATTATAGAAACATTATCTTGAGTATTTTCTGTGTGAGAAACATGAGATATATTATCTTTGTTTGAGAAAATATTGCTCTGGTTTGTATATGGTTAATACTTACTATTGGAAGGTTATGGATTCATTTATCTCAGATGATATAGAAATATTAAACATTATTTCGCACCTTATAATTCCTCCCATGGAACATTTTTTAGTGTAAATCCTTCTTTGGTATTCTACATTCTAATGATTTCCTCATGTATCATCAATGTAACATCCCGAATTTTTCAAAAGATACAAACAAATTAATTTTTTGGGGTTTAAATTCCATAAATTGGCACTTATTTTGATGCCTAATATTAAAATTGAAATCTCAAGTGTGTCCAAGGATCATTTAAATCCTAGATTACAAGAAATTGGAAATAGACTGGGTCGCATGTTTAGGAGAAACTGTGAATCCTAGGTGCATAACCATGTAGTGTTTATGGATTTGGGGTAGTGAGATACAACATGGCTAGTGAATAGTTAGTGAAACTTTGTGTTTGACCATGTAATACAACCCAAAGTAGTCGAATATATCTCATGGTTTGGCATAACATGTGACACTTTCTATGTAATCAAAACTAATTTTTATTTTTAGGGGTTTATTTTAAAACACTCCTATCTCTCTCCTCCTCCTCCCACCTAGGATTTTATCCCCTACCAGGTGAACAAAGGAACCTCTCCTCCCACTTTGAGGTTTTTTCTCTATCTTCCTCCAACATCCTCTAATATCTTCACCATATAAATAAATGAAACTATCTCAGTAAGCTCTCTCATCCGCACCCCATAATTTACTGGTTTCTCTAACACTCGTTGCACTATCTACTTGTGATGGATTTATCCCTATTTTGGGGGATTTTTCTAAATATCATGATTTCTTTCATTTTAGGTCAAATCAAGCCTCGATACTAGATGTTTGTAGTACCATGATGTTGAGGTAGGGAGTCTACTCTTTTTTCCCTTTGTTTTCATATCTTTTGGAATTGGGATATTGTGCCGTCTATTCGAGTTAGTGTCCTAGAACGAACTATTTATACATTGATTAAATCAATATTTAATGTACATAAATATTAAAAATATTATTATAAATTTTTTATTGTTCTATATAAATATAATTTAATAATGTCATAGAGTATTTTTCACATTAATAAAGTCATAATAGTTCCCTAATATGATGAGAACCTTGAAGTGCTATGACAATATTCTTAAATATAGTTCTACGGTTGGATAAAAAAATATTATGTGACACATAATATATAGACCGTCAAGTGTGAGTACTTGTAAGAAGATGAGACTTATTCTCTAAAAGTTTTCACTTGGTAATATCCAATATGGGAGATTTTGAGAACATACCCGCTAGGAGGAATTCCGCATGTCTTGGTGTCATCGGATATTCTTATCTGTGGGCATGTGTAATGGTCCTCAGACTTTAAGATCATCATTAATACATGTCAAGACTTGTAAACTTATATTTAATGATGAAAACTATCCCACCATATATTGGTGGGAATTAGGGTACATTGGGTGTGCCACGAATGGCATGCTATTAATTGACAAGTCAAGGAAGAAATTTTCCCATCAATTTATAGAAGTTGATATGTCAACCCTTTGATTGAAATAGAACTTTCTCCCTAAATTCCATGGCCATTGTGTAATGATGAGTTTATTTTAGGCAATAAAATAATGGTGTATCAAGTATATAGACGGATAACACTATCATGAAACCTTATTGATGAGATATTGTGACAAAGTGATTATATTACATAGTGAGGGTTCATATGTGGATGTTGTTGTTGCGACATTAAGTTCTTTCTCTTGGGTTACATGACCCATTGCTAGATGGTAATCTTAGACTTTAGGAATGTCTTATTAATTCCAATGAGAAATAATCCCATAGGTTCACACACTATGTGTTTCTAGTGGTCTTAATTTAATTCAATTTTAATTTAATTAATGGAATAATATTATTCTCATGTATGAGGAATAATTTTATTCAAGGTAAATTGATCACATAAATTAAATAAATATTTATTCACCGAATTGTGAATAAAATATATATATTTATTTTATATATCATTTAATAAATATTTATTTACTAGTTTTTAAATAAAAATATTCATTTAATAGAATAAAATATTTTACTCTCGTCTTCAATAAATGGTAGTTGAGTTCGAATGGACCAAGACCATGTCCGTTGATAAATTAATTATTTACAACTCAGTAAATAATGTTTTTCCAGTTGGTGCAAGAATTAATAATAATACTTTTGTCATTATGTAGCACATGATTTCATTTATGATTCTATTTTATGAAAGTTGGCACACCATAAATAATGATGTTTCTATTTTTATTAGGTGGAATGGGTTTTCTCTAATAGTTATAATTGAATTTAATTGTCACCTCGTAATTAAATATTGTAACTAAAACCCCATGTTGATTAATAGAAAAGTATATCTATTGTTCCAAAACCCATGTAATTTAAATTTTTTGATCCAAAATTTTCTATCCTAACTCAACTCATCTCTCCCTTTCAAGAACAAGATAATTTCATGAAGACCGATGAATGAGTGGTCATGAACAATTGACACAAGACATTCGCTTGACCACGCTAGCACCGAAAGAATGAGTGGTGTTGTTCAAAGAACATTGGAGGACATGTGGGTCACCATTTGAGGGATTCTACCTTGGATCATCATGAGCACAACGTAGAAAATCTAGAAGGGTCATTCTGGATGATCAATGATCATCAACGAATAATGTACCAAACAACCAAATATTTAATTTATTAAAAAATTTGTTTATTAACTATAAACATGATGTGCAAGATCATCTTTCTCAGATTCAACACTATTCTTCTATCTGTTCAATTCATTGATTTTAATCCTTGTATAATGGTGTTCATCGTCATATTGATCCTGGATTGGTCATGAAATATGGAAAAAGAAAAGTTTGGTCCTCCAAACCAGCATGCTTCTACTATGTCTGGATCCTTCAAGTGGTATCAAAACAGCCTCATCATCATTTATAATTATTTAAATAATTCGTTGATGATTTACACTTTAACAATTTAGTTTTTCAAATCATGTTTAATCATTCTTGTAATTTTAATTTTGAGACATGTTCTTCGTCTTTTAATTTCTCGTCGATCTAACAGAAAATAATAATAATTTTTAATTAAAATCAATTCGATGATCTCATCAGGAGACATCAATGATTCTAACCTTGTAACAAGACAATTCAATCCATTTATTTAGATTTACATGCCATGGAATCTTCCATACATGTCATGTAATTCGGATTATACACCATGATGTTGTGTTTAGTGCATTTGGAGTAGTTCATCAATTACTCAAGCTGTGTGAATTAATGACATGCGGTGTAATTAATTCTTACACTGCATGTTGACCAAGACAAGATGGTGCATAGTCATCTAGATTACATGCCATGTGAACCATTTCACATTGTGTGTAATCACATTGGGTCAAGGTCCAAACCGTGTATCCCATACATGGCTAATCCTATTGGTAACGTGTAACCTGGAGACAACACAACATGTATCCCACTGGACACGCCGTTTACTCCAGTATTTCCAAAGTATTCCTAACATTTAGAGTCCCTAGGTGTGTACATCGAATAAGATGGTGAAATCAGTACATGCAATGTAGTCAAAACTACACACCATATAATTTACCAAATTATATATAATTAAAACTTTAATGTTTGTGTAATGTTCAGAATTATATATCATGTAGATTATTATGTGTGTTCACCGAGTTACCTTTAATGTTGTGGATGAGAATCTCAAGAAAAGTTTGAAAAGGATTAAGATAAAAGGATTGATTAATTTAAAATAATAATTAATCGATTCAAGCATTATTTATCTTGATAATAATGATTAAAGAATTGAATATTAGTTTTATTAAAAGCGAAATTCGTTTCTTGTATGTGGATGATCAGGATCTAGACCAGACCTTTCTATGAAATTGGTTTCCTTTTATTTTATTTTAAATTAAATTGTTGTCCTGCATTACATCTATCCTCATTAATATATAGGGCCTATGTGTCTATATTTTCTTTTATAAAAACCCCATTTTAACCCCTCACCAGTGTTTGAGTTAAAAATAATATGTAATGGATGTATCTCTCAAACTTGTGGAGGTAGTTCAAGTAAGGAGTTGAGGAAAAATGAATCCAAGGTTATACAAAGTTGGATAGGTGGAAATATGTAGACACAAACCATAAATTGTTAATGGTTTTTCTCACCTAGGTCAATGGTTAGTTTATCAACAACTCAAAAAATGACCATTATTGGAGATCATAATCTTTTCATTTACTTTATTTTATTTATGTCAGTTGCATTTTTTTTAATTATAGATGTATTTTTGCGACTACATAATTAATGAATTAACAAGCATGCAAGATGTAACTAAAATAATCCAGTCTTATGCATAAATATTATCATGAAATGGTTAATCACTTAACTAAGTTCCACTTAATTTTAACAAGAAAGTGATAAATATAATAACAAAATTTACGCATAGGAAGTAAAAATACCTCAATAAAATATTAAGTGATACTATGCCTTCCATTACTTGATTAAGGGAAATACTCAATAAAACTACATGTTTGACCAACCCTTACTAGAACACTTAATTGTATACAGGAAGCTCTTATGAAAGTTTTAGGTTGACACAACAATTTTATATCAAGAGGATTAACCCTTACTATAATTGGTATAAATTTGGAGGCAAGTGTTTAGAAAGTCCAAGTCATGATTTCAATATTTGGGAGTCCACTCAATAGATCAAGTAGCTAGAAGCCCACAGTTAGCAAATACTGCCTACCTAAATACCCTAAAATAGATTGACCAACCCTTTTTGGGGTTATGTGAAGGGGAGTATGGATCCTTTCTACTATAATGTCCTAGAATCAAGACATTCTAAGTTAAATGGTGAGGGCCACTGGGACATGATAATATAGTGTGAGACTTAATAAAATTAATTTACTATTTCTAATAAAATGTAATGAAAAAAGTACTAATTATCTTCTATTTTAATTATAGAATAAAAAAGACAATCTCATCAACAACACTATCCCTGCGATCATTACTGGATAAAGACAGCATCCTCACCGACAACAACTTCCAGGAATGGTTTAGATATCTTTGGGTAATTCAACGCCATGAATAGAAATCTTATATGCTAGAGTTTTCATTACATAATCCGTCTGCCCCAGAGGTGAGTGGTGAATAGTTTTGGTCTATGAGAAACATATGAATGATGCAGTTTACGTTAAATGTTTGATGTTATTATTAATGTCTAGTGAACTCATGAAGTCACAAGAAAACATGGATGCCTAGAGCATACTTGAGCACCTCCATGGTCTCTACCAAGATATAGAAGGATAAAAATAGTTTGAGATCTCAATGGAAATCTTTTAGAGTAATCTTGGAGATGGTTCCCCAGTTGGGCCTCACATAGTAAAGCTCATTGGGTACATTGAGCACCTGAAAGTTATAGGGTTTAAAATTCCTAATGAACTGGATACCGATCTCATTCTCACATGAATTCTTTAGAGCTTCTCCAGTTTTGTATGGAATTTCAACATGAACAAAATTGATAAGTCTCTAACAAATATTCTTATTCTCCTTCTCCATGTGGACAAAGAAATGATGCACTACATGCTTTCTATCCTTATGGTGAATAAGAGGAATAAGAATGCGAGGAGATTTAAGACCAAAGTTTCTTCACTCTCATCCAATAATAGGAAGATCAAAGGGAATAGAATGGAATGGGAAGCTGTTTGTTTCACATGTGGAAAGAAAGTCCATTGGAAGAAAAATTTCACCCAGCTAAAGAAGCAAGGAGAGGATTCGGGTGCATTTGTTATCGAGTTCAATTTATATGTTTCTACAAATTGGTTGTTAGATACAAAATGTGGTGGTCACATATGTATGAAAATAAAGAAACCCATTAGATTCAAGAAAACAGACTGATTGGAGGTATATTTATGAGTAGCGAATAGAGCTAGACATGATACTATAGCTGGGAGGGACTACCACCTCATATTGCCGATTAGGATGATCTTGGTATTAAAAGGTTTTTATTATGTGCCTTCTATAATAAAAAATCTATTTCTGTGTTGATACTAGATACATATGGATTTATTTTCATTTTTGGAAATGAATTCTTGTTCTTTTATAAAGATAGCATTTGTTTTGATATGATAAATTTATATAACTGTGTTTAAGAGTTTTATTACACAAACTAAGTAATGGAAATCGATAATGAAGTTACTTCACCCGACTCATACCACACCCAAATTTGGCATCACTAGCTAGGTCTTGTAAATGAGAAATTCTTGACAAAGTTACATCAAGATGAATATTTAGATTCTTTTTAACTAAACCCACTTGGTTTATGTCATGCACATTTACAAGGCAAAATGACCAAATCCCCATTTAGTGGGAAAGGTGAAAGGTCCACATAGTTTCTTGAATTGGTTCATATTGATGTGTGTGGACCATTTCTAGTTGAAATAAAGGGTGGGTACTCATACTTCATAACTTTAACTGATGATTTTAGTAGATATGGATATATCTACTTAATGAGGTATAAGTAAAATTCCTTTGATATGTTCAAGGAATACTATAATGAATTTGAGAACCATATTGGTAAGAAGATTAATAAAATCCCCTCAGAATGAGGTGGTTAATATCTTAATCAAGATATAATTGATTACTTACAAGAGTTTGGGAACCTATACTAACTCACTCCTCCTTACACGCCCCAGTGGAATTGTGTCAGAAAAAGGAGGAACCACACCTTGTTGGACTTGGTGAGATCGATGATGAGTCATGGAAGTCTTCCATTACCCTTTTGGGGATTTTCATTACCAACAATGACACACATACTAAAAAAAGTAACAATTAAACCAATAAATGGTATTCCATATGATCTTTGGAGTGGAAGAAAAACTATTTTATCAAATTTACATGTGTTGGGAAGCGATGTGTTTGTTAAGGCCTCTTAAAGTAACAAACATGCACCCTGAGGCACAAAGTTTACATTTATAGGATACCCTAAGGAATGAATGGGATATTACCTATAAGAACCCTTAGAAAAAAGGTTATAGTTGTAGGAGATTACATATTACTTAAGAGGGAGAAAATATCAAAAATAGATAGTGGGGGAGAGATAGATTTCGATGAAGTTGAGTCTCAAGGTACACAAAAGTTGGTACCAGAGAATATTCCATAAAGCCTTGTGGAAGAAAGATCTATTACAGAGACACAAGTACTACGTAGGAGTACCAGAGAGGTTAGTGAAATAAAACTCTACAGTTTTCTAATTACCGAGGATGGTGACTTGTTATTTGTTTATAATAATGATACTCTAACCTACAAAGAAGAAGTAAGTGGCATAGATGTTTCCAAGTGGTAATAGTCATGAATTTCGACATTGATTCCATGTACAAAAACCAAGTATGGATTTGGGTAGATCCTCTATTATATGTAAAGACTTATGGTTGAAAATGGGTATTCAAGAAGAAATTATACATGGAAGGACAAGTCAGTACCTATAAGGAATGATTGGTTTCAAAAGGGTTTAAAAAGAACCAAGTTATTGACTACGATAAAACCTTTTGACCAGTTTAAATGCTGAAATATATGAGAATTCTACTAGCCATTTTCACATACCATGACTTTGAAATTTTGAAAATGTATGTCAAAATAGAATTCCTTAAAGGGAAACTTCAAGAAGATGTCTAAATGACACAACCTGAAGGGTTTGTGACTATAAAAGAATTCCAAAAAGATAAGAAAGTTGAAAAAAAATCAATTTATTGATTAAAGGAAACATCCAGGTCATGGAACAATTATTTTGATGAATACATAATGAAATTTGGTTTCATAAAAAATTAATGTGAGCCTTGTGTCTACAAATAGTTTAGTGGGATCATAGTCATTTTTCTAATAGTATATGTTGATGGAATATTACTTATTGGAAATGAAATACCAGTATTACAGTCTGTTTAGGCATGGTTGAATAAATAATTATCCATGAAGGACTAGGGTGAGATAACATATATTCATGGGATCAAGATCCATCATGATAGATCCAAGAGATTTCTAAGCGTAGGTCAAAGTACATACATTGACAATATACTGAAGATATTCAGTATGAAACAATCCAAGAAAGGATTGTTTCTAGAATCACATGGCATTCATCTTTCCAAAAAATGTGTCCTCAGATGCATGAGGAAAGAAAGAAATTAGAAATTATTCCGTACGCATTAGCAATTGGGTTAGTCATGTGTGCTATGATATGTACTAGGCTAGGTTTCTCCTATGCATTGAGTGCGGTAGTAAGATATAAAGATGGTCTAGGTCGCTACTATTAGATGGAAGTCAAGAGTATCCTTATGTATCTGAGGCATAGTAAGGATATTTTCCTAGTTTATAAAGGATATGAAGAACTTGTGATCAGAGGATATAAAGATTCTAGTTTCTAGACTGATCAAGATGACATGAATTTGAAAACGAGATACATATTAACTTTTAATGGTTGTTATGTGAGTTGGAAGAGCTCTAAGAAAGGTGTGGTCAAAGATTCTACAAAATAATCCTAGTATATCATAGATTTTGTGGTAGATAAAGAAGTAGTTTGGATGCAGAGCTTCATCCAAGAGATATATGTGGTTCCTAGCAGTAAATATCCCATTACACTCTATTGTGATAGTACATAAATATTAAACATCTTATTACATATTGTTCATTATTTTGCATTACTATAATGTAATAATTTCAAAGAGTATTTTTCACATTAATAAGGTCATATAAGTTCCTCTCTATGCTGAGAAACTTGATGTTCTATAACAATATTATTAAATATAGTTCTGCGGTTGGATGATATACCATGATGTGACACATAGTATAAAAACTATTAGGTGCAAGTATTTATAAGAATTTGAGACTTCTTCTCATGAAGTTCACACTTGGTAATCTCTATGATGACAGATTATTAGAATTGACCACCTATTAGGAATTCTGCATGTACTGGTAACATTAGATATTCCTATCTGTAAGCATGTGTAATGATCCTTAGACTTTAATATTATCATTAGCACGTGTCATCAATCACACACATAGATTTTCTGACAAAAACCATCACGCCTTATGTCGGTGGGAAGTAGGGTACGTTGGGTGCATCACAAATGAAATTCTATCAATGTAAAAGTCAAGGATTTATTTTTCCCTTCCATTTATGGAAGTTGTTATCTCAACCCTTTGATTGAAATATAACCCTTTCCCTAAATTCCAGGGCCATGGTGTAATGACGAATTTATTTCAGTTAGTCAAGGAATGACATATCAAGAATATAGGTTTATGCCACTACCTTGAAACCTTGTTGGTAAGATATTGTGTCAAAGGTACTATATTACATAGTGAGAATTTATATGTGGATGTGGTCATTGTGACTTTAAGTTATTTCTCTTAGGTTCCTTTACCCATTGCTAGATAGTAATCTTGGAATTTGGGAAAGCCTACCTAATGTTAATGAGGAAGAATCCTAGAGGGTCACACACTAAGTGTTTCTAGTGGTCTTGATTAAATTATATTTGAATTTAATTAATGGAATAAATATTATTCCCAAGACTGAGGAATAATTTTATTCAAATTAAAATGATCTCATAAATTAAATAGATATTTATTCACTGGATTGTGAATAAAATATATTTATTTATATTATTTAACATTTAATAAATATTTTTTTTCTCGTTTAAATTTTTTTTATTTAAGTGAATAAAATATTTTATTCAGGTGTTCAGAAATGGGGGAGGAGTTAGAATAGACCAAGACCATGTCCGTTGATAAATTAATTATTTAAAAGTTGGTAAATAATGTTTTTCAAATTGGCATAAGAAATAATAATAATACTATTATCATTATGTAGAACATGATTTTATTTGTGATTATATTTTTCATAAGTTGGAACACCACAAATAATGGTGTTGTTATTGTTATTATATGGCATGAGTTTTCTCTAATTGTTATAATTTCATTTAATTACCATTTCACAATTAAATATTATAACTAAAACCCCATATCAATTAATAGGTTGGTACATCTATTGTGTCAAACCCTAGTGAATTGAGAAATGTTGAGCCAAAAATTTTCTATCTCCAATCCACTCATCTCTCACTCTTATTAATGAGAGAATATTTTCAAGACTGAAGAACGTGTGATCATGGGAAATCGACACAACACATTCACTTCATTGTGTTAGCACTTGGAGAATGAGTGGCATTGTTCAGTGACCATTGTAGCACATGTGGATCCCCACTAGAGGGATTATACCATGGATCCTCAGGATAACAACAAATACAATCCATAAGGTTCATCCTGGATGATCAACGATCATCAACGAAGAACGTACCAAAGACCCAGGTATTTAATTTATTCAGAAATTAAAAAATTAATTATAAACATGATGTGAAAGATCCTCTTTCTTAGATCTGGCTCTATTATTTTACTTGTATAAATATTTGATTTTAATCCATGGATTTCAGTGTTTATTTTCATATTGATCCTGAATTGGTCATCAATGACGACAAAAGTAAAGTTAGGCCCTTCCAACCGCCACACTTTTGTAGCATTTGGATCCTTCATTTCCCTATCAGAACTTTATCGAAAGGCTTTCTATTACATATTAAAATGATTTTCTTGTTTTTCCATGTCCTTGGGAATATAACATGACATGAAACCCATGTCTAGGCTGTTTGGTTTTGATCTAGTCACCCCTTTATGTGAACCAACAAAAATGACTTAATTTCATTTATTTAAAATGAGGAAAATTTTTATTGGGGTGTGTGGAACCGTGATAATTCTATGATATTTTTAATAAGATCTTAATGAGAAATATACCATGCATATGGTCCCTCTTGATAATGCATAAGCTTGAACAATTTGGTTTGGCCTATGTGTAGTTCCATTTACCAATGATACACTTGATATCTCTTTCAATGCAATATGCCTTGCTTAGTGGCATTATACTCAAATTTCCATGTTTATTACAATTTATTTATACAAATTCCTTAGGTTAATTTCTTATGAATAATACCATGTGAAGTTTCACATATTTCATCAATCAAAATTCTTATGCCTTGTTTGGTTATTTTTCTTGATCCTTTTCATGGTTTGAATTAAATGTGTTACTTAAACAAGCTTTATAGCTTAAGATATTTGAAATTTCATTAATGAAATATTGGTAAGAGGCATGTGGATGCCATATTTCTTGATTATAGCTAATTTCTTATTTCTTATTCCCTTGTTAGTGTCTTGAACCATATGAAAAGCCTGTTAAACTTGTTGTCCTGTGCTATTGAATTACACGTGTTTACATGAACTTTTCTATGTCTTATGCCATCTAGTTTATACCTCATACCTTTATTACTCTTATTAAATTATCATTTCCTTGCTATATGAAATTTTCCATTGATGATTTTATTGAATTTTGTAGCTTGGTTAATGGAATCATGTGGTATTGGGATGATTATTTTTTGTTAGAAATCATAAATGCATTGCTTGTAATGTATGCCTTGTTTGATATTTCATTTCACATAGGAAAAGAGAGTACATGAGTTCCATGTTAATGAAACATGAATGAAATATTTGTGATTTAGGGTTTAAAACTTAATGTGATGGAAGGAGATGCTTTGGATTTCTAGGAAAGGGATTCGCAGGCAATTTATTATACTCTTGAGTGATACCGGTTCCCAAGGGGAGAAACCGTTTGAGTAACTTTTGGAATGATTTCTATGACAAGACTTTGGTGATACTTTATCCTCTTATGAGATCCCTAGTATAGACTCAGTGGTTACCATACCTCATAGAGATACTTGGGATTATCTTAGATCACCTTGGATGGGCTCAATGGTTTTGGGTTTATCATATGTTTTTGTTGTGATTCTTGGGATTCTTTTAGAATGTATTGGATGGGAACGGGACTCCACCTCATGTTTTAATGGAATTTTTGGATTGCATTGTCTCTTTGGTTGTTGAATCATATGATATGTGTCATGTATAACTATATGATCATGTTTATGCACTTTTTAAACTTATGGTTTTCTTTCCTACATACTTATGTCATGACATGGAATTGAGACCCAACCAAAAGCACAATCTTGGGGGTATGATTCATTAATTTCCTTTCTTACCATAGAACATGTTATATATTTTGTGACAAACACTAGTTCCTCATTCTGATTCCTGGAATAGGCTGATGTAGGTGATATGGGATGGGTTTCCACTTAGGAACCCATACCAGGTTGCAGTTGTTGTTTATTTACTGCCCTATCATTTATTAAATATGGAACACTGTTTTTTATTTATACCATTAAAATAAAAAGGTCCATACAGTTTGGGTTCCAGCCTACTAAGATTATTATCTCACACCCTACATGATAACCATTTTTTACCCAAGAATACTTTAGGACCACAAGTATGTATAAAGGCATGCATACTTCTTTTGATGCTTGATTTTATTGTTGTTTTGGATGGAAATGAGGGAAAAGGGACAAGTCTTTTCTCGAGTTTCTATAGTAGAAGTTTTCCATTTTTATGATTTTGATAGAATGTTGTTTATTATTATACCCCTATTTTCCATGCAATTCTATTTTCATATTGACTCATGACATCATCATTATCACTTTTTTACCATGTATTGTTATTCAAATTATGTAGTTATCTATTTAATATATCTGGGTAATTTATTGTTTATGTTACTATCTTCTTATTATTATGATTCTACTATTTATTATTATTGTTTACCATTGTGCATAATCTGAACCATGATGAAATAGTCTCCCCACAAACACACTCTAGGCCCTCACTTCTAGTCAAAAACCTCTGGAATTTGGGGATATGCACTTGAGGTCATGTGGCCAGCTAACCTCTGGGAAATGTTGAGTGGAATCTTGGACTAGGCTGCTAAAAAGTTGTACGAGCGACACTTTTTTTTCTTTGTCTAAAATTTGTGAGTAGATATAAGACTAGGATATAAGTATTTTTACTTAACCCCATACTTGTACATATCTAACCCATGTACAGGGGAAACCCAAATTTCCTTGGTTGGGAATTTCAGTTATTATCTATGACATTGATGGTTGTTACGACTTTACTATTGGGTGAAACACATGATTTTTGATGTTATTTATATTGGTGTGACTAAAATTGTGATTTATTTTACTTTGGACTGATGAAATGAGGGTATTGAATCACTTAAATCATACTAGGAACCGTAGTGAGTGAAATGTCATGCATAATTCCATGCCACGTTCATTTTCAACATACATTTTTCTTTTTGCATGCTATTACTCCTGTGCCTAGTTATTATATCTTACAAATCCTTCTTTTTTATAGAAACTAGAGTATACTATTTGTTCTTGCAGTATATGTTGTGGTTTGGGTTAAGTGGATTCTACTTTAAACTCATGAGTGTATGGGTCCTCATGGATTAGGTTGGTGATCCACCTAATTCAGAAAAAAGGGTAATTAAATCCTTAAACATTAAAATGAAAACCACCGATTAAGAATAAATTTTTTCCTCATATAGTAATGTGTGACTTTGACCTTACCTTGACACCGGCTGTAGGCTGAATTCCTTGCGAACCATTTAATGTCCTTTCTTATTATCTAAACTTGGTTCTTTGAGTAGGCTTCCATTTTTATTATGATAAAAGGTAGGCCATGATCTTCTCCTTATATAACTTTCTTTATCTATTGTTCCATGTTCAGGGAGGACTTGTACCCACCCTTCTTTACTTATTATTTACCTACTTTCTCTATTTGTTATAAATGTTGTCTATGGTTCTCATTTGTAAATTTTGGAATAATACCACTACAACATTCTCATACTATATTCCAAGTGAGTGGTTATTAGCACACTCTTGTAGTGCCTCATGAGGAACCTCTTATAGATCTTCCACTAGGCCCCAATGATCTATTCAGGGGTTGTTTTTTGAGGTTTATGCAGACTCTTTATGGTGATCCCTAGCATGCACTAACTATGGTGGAGCTTACACGATACTTTCAGTTGTAACATCCTCCCACTTTCTCTGGGGATGGGAATCCTTATGCCGTAGAGTCATGGACAGAAGCTATGATATCTATATTTGAACATCATGAGATACCTCAAGAGTGGAGGGTCATTCTTTCTACCTACTTTCTTTGTGAATCTGCAAAGCATTGGTGGGATGTCGTATCTCAGTTAGAGTATTACCAAGACACGAGTTGGGTAGACTCCCAGATGAATTTCTTTGATCACTTCTTTCTACCAACATTGAGAGAAGACTAATCTAGGATGTTCATGCATCTTCAGTGGGGCTCCATGATAGTTTTTGAGTGTTCTCACTTCATAAATTTTCTCAGTATATTATGGGTGATGAATTGACTACTACAAGGTGCTTTGAGGATGATCTTGGATACACTATCCACTAATGAGAATCATTTACATTAAACAAGTGAAATGAATATATACAAAAGCTATCTAGGATATCCAGACAGTTCGGGCTAGACCAAAGTGAGTTGGGTTTGGCCGAGTGACCACATAGCTAGAGAGACTCTTTATGAGTGACCAAAGAATGCAAATCATGGAGATATATCTAGTTGTAGAATTTTTTAGGGATGTATTTCCTAAATATTTAAATGGATTACCTTCCTAGAGAGAGGTTGAGTTCACCATAGAGATAGTTCTAGGTGTGGATCCAGTGTCCATTCTTTTGTATAGGATGTAACCTACCGAGATCCATGAACTAAAGAAGTAGCTTGAAGATATTGAGGATAAGGGTTTTATCAGACCCAACACATTGAAATTTGGTTCCCCTATTAATTTTTTCAAGAATGTGGATGGTACCCTAAGATTTTGTGTGGATTATAGATGGTTGAATCATGTTAAATTGAATAACTGTTATCTGTTTCCTTGTATGGATGACCTCTTAGGCAAGATCTGAGGAGTAACTGTTTTCTCCAAGATAGATTTGAGGCTGTGCTACCATCAAGTTCATATGTGACCATCTGATATACAACATACAACATTCTGAAGTAGGTATTTATTGTAAAAATATTTGGTTAGGTTGTTCCTTTTGATGAACACACCAAAAATATCCATGGTTTTGATGAATCTTGTTTTTCACCCATACCATGATTCCTTCTTGGTACTCATCATAAATGAAATCTCGGTGTACTCGCATACCAGACACAACCATGCTACACATCTTGAGATCTTTTTGAGTAAACTAAGATAGCACCATATTTACATGAATCTTAGTAAATTCCACTTTTGGATAAGTGAGGTTCACTTATTAGTTCGTATAATATTAGAGGACAATGTATATATTGTCCCAAAAAGGTGAGTATTGTGGTTTCCAAGGATCATCCCAAGAATATGTTTGATACATGTAGTTTCCTAAGGATTGCAGGATATTATAGGAATTTCTTCTATGAATTTTCTCCCTTAGCAGTACCTCTGACAAACCTGAATAAGAAGGGTGTACATTTCCTATGGTATAAATCTTGTGATAAGGAATTTTAGGAGTTAAAAAGAAGACTCAATTCAGCTCCAATTATGATTCTTCCTAAGTTGTAAAGAAGTTATACAGTTTATTGTGATGCTTCAAGGATTGGGATGGGTGTAGTTATGATGCAAGGTGATCGAGTCATTGCATATGGATCTCGCTAGTTGAGGACACACGAAAGGAACTATCTAACACATGATCTTGATCTTATATTCATGGTTCATGCTCTCATCTATTAGAGGAATTATATTTTGTGTGATTGGTTCATTATTTAAATGGATCATATAATATTAATGTACATATAAACACACTAATACTTGAATTTGGGGAAATGAAGATGGGTAGAATACTAATAGTATTTTGATTTTTAGCTTTCTTAAACCCTTGGTAAAATAAATTATTTGGCTGATGCATTGAGCCGTAAAACTTAAACAAAATCCATCCAAGTGGCCAACAATGAGTGATAAATGATGGAAATTATTTCTATGTTGCATCTATAGGTTCAAGAGAATCATGTGAAACCAGTTCCGGCAGCATTGGTAGTGACATATTCTCCCGTAGAACAGGTTTAGATGCATCAGTTATCAGATTCTTAGGTCCTCGTTCTGAGGGAGATTATCACAAGAGGGAACTACCCTCCAGGTTAGGTTGTTGATAGAAGTGAGACCCTACTCTACCATGGGTGTGTTTGGGTGCCTTCAAATATACGGTAAGTGATAATGAGGGAATATCATGCCTTAGTTTGTACATTTCACATTGGAATTACCAAGATGTATCAATACATGAATCGTCAGTACTGGTGGCCATGTATGAAGAATCATATAGTGGGATAAATCACTTGGGGCTCCACCTATCAACCGATGAAGGAAGAGAATCTGTGAACCTTTAGAATTATAAAACCTCTATCCATTCCTAAGTGGAAATGGAATGATGTCCCAATGGATTTCATTATAGCATTTTGGAAGTATCCTCAATGTAGTGGCATAATATGGGTGATCATTGATAGGTTGACTAAAGGGGATCACGTCTTAACAATATGTGAGACCTACTTTGTTGATGAGTTAGGTATAATTTACATCCGTGAGATAGTGATACATCACAGTGTACCCTATTTTATAGTTTCAAACTGAGATGGACAATTAACATCGTGATTCTGGAAAGGATTTCTGAACGAAATGGGTTCACTGGTGCTATTGAGTACTGCATATCACCCTTATACTGATGGTAAGTTTGAGTGGATGATTCAGGGGTTAAAGTATATTCTTAGGGCATGTATTCTTGATTTTATAGTTTCATAGGAGAAGCATATTACTATAGTTCAATTTTCTTATAATAATATATTTCAATAAAAAACTCAGATAGATCCAAATGAGGTTCTCTATAATAGACTATGTCGTTCTCCCCTGTGATGGAATGAGGTAGGGGAGAAATAAATTTTAGGTCCTCTTCTTGTTCATGAGACTTCAGAGAAATTCAAACTGATTCATAAGTGAATGGATACTGTTTGGTCGAGGAAGAAGTCATATATCATTCATTGTCATAGACCTTTATAATTCGAGGTGGGAAATTAGGTATTTCTATGCGTATCACCTCATTTGGGACAAAAATGAATCAGGAGACAAGGAATTTTATATTTGAAAAATTTCAGGACTTTTGAGATAGTCGAGTGAGTTGGTACAACAACCTATAGGTTATTATTACCTTAGAGGTACTATTATATGCAAAAATCTTTCCACGTATCTCAACTTTGATGGTATAATCTAGAATCATCCCATTTGTTTGATCATGATGATTTTGAACATGAGGTGGTTGCTTCCTTTGAGGAGAATCCAATCTGTATCATTTACTTTAGTATGAAGGTTCTTTGAGATATGTCGATTCCTTTAGTCCAGGTATTTTGGCAGCACAAATGTGTTCAAGGCGAGACCTAGGAGCGAGAGGCTGATGTATGCACATAGTGGCCAAAATGTTTCTCAGAGGGTATCATATCACCATCAGAAGGGAAAATTGGGGATGGGTTATTTTAAAGAGGGGAGGTTGTAAAGTCCCATATTTTTCAAAAGGTATGAAATATTTAATTTTTTTGGTTTAAATTCCTTAAAACAAGCCTTAGTTTGATGTCTAATCTTAAAATGGGGATCTTCGGTGTGTTTGTAGATCATTTGAATCCTGGAGTACAAAAAATGGGAAAAAAAGACTGGGCCGCAAGTTTAGGAGAAACTGTGCAGCCCAAGCACATGGTTGTGTGACTATTTATAGATCCAGGATAGTGAGATACCACACAGCTAGTGCACATTTAGTGAAATAATGTGGTCAACTGTGCACTACGCCCCAGAGTAGAAGAATCTACTACACAGTTGGTGCATATTTTGGCCAACCATGAGGCCAAACCGTCCAACACCTACTATGTAATAAAAATTTTATTTTATTTTTAGGGGTTTATTTTAAAACACCACTCTTTTTCTCCAAATAATCTCACTTTATATTCCCCCCCCTACTAGGCACATTAAAGCCCCTCTCCACTCTCTTTGGTGTTTTTCACTATATCTTTCAAATATCCTCTAATCTCTTCACTGTTAGAAACAAATATCTGTCTCTGTAAGATCTCTCATACACACCCCGTGATTTCTTGGTTTCTCAAACCCTCATTGTGCTATCTCATTATGATGGATTTATCCTTATTTTAGGGGTTTTCCCTAAATTTATTGATATCTTCTGTTTTAGGTTGAATCAAGCCTCAATAATAGATGTGCGTAGTACCACGATGTTTAGGAATTTTGTTTAATCCCTTTACCATTATTTTTCATTGATTTTGGACTTTCACTATTGTGCCACCTAATTGGAACCTTCCAGTGAGGCTTTTTGTCCCATATTAAAATGATTAGCTTGTTTTTCTATGACTGTTATAACTATACCATGATTCCGAACCCATGTTTAGGGTGTTTGGATTTTTTTTAGTGACCCATTAAGGTGAACCAACCAAATGGTCTAAATTTCATTTATTTAAAATGTGTAATAATTTCATCGGTGTATGCAGAACCTTGATAATTCCATTATTTGATTAATAATAATAGATTGAGAAATATACCTTGAATAGGTTCCTTCTAGATAATGTTGAATATTGAACATAGTTGGTTATCCTCTGTGCAGTGCCTTATACCTTTGACATACTTGATGTCACATTGAATAAAATATGCCTTTCATATTGGTATTATACTCAACTTCCCATGTTTATTCCAGGTGATTTATGCTAGTTATTTTGTTAATATTTTTATTCATAATATCATGAGAAATTGAACATCTTATATCATGAAAAATGATTATGCCCTTTTTGGTGCTTTTTCTTAATCCTTTTTATGGTTCGAATGGAATGTGATACTTGACCAATCATGATAACTTGAGATATTTGAAATTTCATTAATAACATATTGTTAAGAGGAATGTTGATTCAATATGCCTTTATTACTGCTCATTTCTTATTTCGTATTCCCTAATTAGTGGCTTGAAACATATGTAATTCTTTTTAATCTTATTGGCTTGTGCTTCTGAATTATATGTGATGACATGAACTTTTCTATGACTTATTATTTGTATCTTATGCCTCATACCATGCTTACTCTTATTAAATGGTCATTTTCTTGCGATATCACATATTCCATTGATGTTTGGCTTGACTTTCTAAGATTAGTAAATGGAATCATGATATGGAATTTGACATGGACCGTGAGAGAACATGAGTTTTGTATTAAGGACCCATGGATGGACTCCTCATGATCGATGGGTTACAAACCAACATTTCGGGGTAATCTATTGTCATTCTAGGAAAGGTAAACCCGAGTGACTTATTATACTCTTGAGTGATACCAGTTCCCAAGGGGAGAAACCATATGAGGACCTTTTGGAAAGATGGCTATACCATTTCTTGGGTGATAATCAATACTCTTGTGAGATACCTTGGATGAAACCAATGGTTACCATAACTCCTAGCGATAAATAGGATTATTTTAGATTGACATGGATGGGCTCTGTCATATTGGATTTATCCAATGTTTCTGTTGTGATATTTGGGATTCTTTTAGATCACCTTGGGTGGGAATGTGACTCCAACTCATTTTTTAATGGAATGTTGGTTTTCATTGTCATTTTGATTGTCTAATAATATGAGAGGTACCCTTTATAATTATTTGATCATGCTTATGCACTTGTGACACTTCTTCTTTACTTTCCTATATACTTATGTGATGACATAGAATTGATACCCCAAGCTAGATCAAAATCATGGGGGGTATTATTTGTTAATTTTCTTTCTTACCATGAAACATGTTATATATTTTATGACCTGCATAGGTTCCACATTCAAACTCCCAATATAGGATGTTGTTTGTGATATGGGACTAATGTACACTTAGTAACCCATACCAAGTTGAAGTTGTTTTTTATTTACTTCCCTATCATTTATTATATATGTATTACTATTTTTTATTTATATAAAGAAAATGGAATAGTCTAGACACTGTGTGTACCAACCTACTGGGATTATTATCTCTCACCCAGTTTGGGTTCCATTTATTACCCCAGTAGACTTTATAACCATAAGTATTGATAAAGGGAAGTGTGTTGATTTCGATGCTTGATTTTATTATTACATTGGATGTATATGGGGATGGAGGACCAAGAAAACACTCCAGATACTATTGTAGAAGTTTATCATTATTTTACTTTTGATAACATGTTATTTATACTTGTAGCCACATTTTCCCTAATATTTTATTTTTTTATAGACACATGACATCATCATTATCATCACTTTTTTACCATGTATTGTTATTCAGCTTCCTCGATTATATGTTTAATATATTTCTGTTAGTTATTGTTTCTATGACTATCTTCTTATTTTTATGATTCCTCTATTTATTATTATTATTTACCACTATGCACACAATAATCTATGGGGGAATAGTCTCTGTATAGACACACCCTAGACTGTCACTACTAGTTGAAAGCATCTGGTGTTTGGGGATACGAGCTCGAGGTCATGTAGCCAACAGACCTTGTGGAACAGTTGAGTGGAATCCAAGACCGGGACACTACAATCAAGTCTTAGAAAACCCAAGTTTTCCCCTTTGCATGGATTCTATAGAATATCCCATTAATGTGATTTTTTATATCCAAATCACTATTGAGATTTGTCTTTCTTGTGATATCAATGTTTGATTTCTCCCAGAATTAACTGCTTGCTTCGCTATGTTGATGGTTAAGTGTTCCACGTCTCTTCCCAGGGAGTTGGTCAGTAAACTCTATACTATAGAATTTATGGTCTTTATAAAAAGAAAAGATATCATTTTAACCACAATTTTAGACCAATATTTTTCTAGGTTTATTGGGTCATCCCCTAGTTAGATTCCTAGAAAGTAAATGAGTTACTTCTCGATGTCATCAGTACAAGACAATGATCAATGTACAAGAAATTCCACCAGGGTGTTGTTTTGAAAAATAATGTTGGTGCCTATATTTTAGGTGGATTTCACTCTGATGTTAGGATGGTAATTGAGGACTCCTCTAGGTCACTTATCATAGCTTGAAAACATTCTTTCTATGCTAAATGGTTTCCTCAAGTTGTTGAATCCCAAGAAATTATTATTGTCATGGAATTTTCTATTGAAAAGGGATGGTGTTAGATTATCATGGAGTCTGATTTCCTTAATATTATCAATGCCATCCCATCATTTTATGATTTCCTTCAACGATTCAGTTCACTTGTGGGGAGGATTATCTCTTTATGTCACCGCTTTTAATCTTGATCCATCTCATTCATCAAGAGTGATGTTAATGGGGCTGGTCATCTTTTAGATACACTTGGTCATTCTAGAAATTCAAATATTTGGATGGATGAATTTCCTTTGAGGATGAATTAAAATGTATTGATCAATCTTTGATCATTTATCCAATTATTATTTGAATTCAAAAAAGTATACAAAGAAAATATAGACTAAAAATTCAGGACCTACAATGGGGTCAAACCATGTTGGGGAATAATTAGGTCAAAACGTGTTGAGCCATAATGGGTTCAAATCATGTTTAATGAATAATGAAAAAAAAGGAAGGGGAATAATGGTGATATGCTTAAATTATTCAATATAATTAACTAGCTTGCCACATATTCGTTACTGGTATCTATGGGTTAGTTTTTTCTTCTAAAAGAACATTGAAATTCAGAGAGAGATGAAAATAATGGTAAGTCCCAAGTGAAACCCCCCACTTTCCTAATGGGAACATTCTCTAAAAATCATATGTTGACCTAGTTTCTTAGTCACATTTCATTCCTTTTTAATATTGTTCCATTTTTTCATAATTTTTATATATAAGAAAATATATAATTTATTTTATTAGTTTTTTTCATATATTATTATCAAAATTTTACTTTTCTATTATTTCTAATATTAAATTAAATGATTTTATTTAACAATAATTGATTCATATAACAAAAATATATATACACATTAAATAAAAAATATGTTATTTCTCATTGTTGGAAAGTATCTAGTGAAATCATTAAACAATTAGTAAAGAGTGCATTCATTTAATAATTTTTATATCAATAATAAATTATTAATTAAAAATAAAAACTCTTTTTTATAATTTAAAACATTTATGTAACATTTTGAAAATTATAATATTTTTAAATATTTATTTTCTATTTTTTAGACTCCTTTTATTAGCTCTATCATGACCCCATCCCGCCAAAGATACTGTAATAAGGAGAGGGAAATTTTGACCACTATGTCCCACATTCAGTAGGCTCCTGGTTGGTGACTAGCACTGAGGGTACAAAAATCTCACAGTATGGGTGGCACTAACCTCTATAAATGAAACAAGATTAGAAGATAGGATAAATAATCACAAAAAAACTCCAAAAAATAACATAACGGTAAAACAAAACTGTATCACAATGCATGTATAAATAAAAAAATATAAATAATAGTCTCTAAAAGTAAATACCCAAAATAAAAAATAAAGTAGCAACACAAAAATTTCCCGGACGTATGAGCTAGTAATGTCCATTGTGGTCCACATAATCCCTCTAGAAACCTAAAAACAATTTTATATAGCATTTTTGTGAGGATATAGTTATGATCCATAGGAAAACCAAATTCTATCGTTTACATGTGAAAGAATATTAATAATGAAACCATGAGAAAACAAAAGAACCAACAATACCTAAATATGTAATCTATCCATCCCAACCTCACCCAAGAATTATAACCAAATAACACAAGCTCAGTATAATAACCTAAAAAGAATCATATCGATAAAGGGAACCCCACACAGCTTTCCCACCAATTGTATTCTCTCACAGCCTAATTTCATATGTTTTATTGCTCTTATGTCTTCAGAATAACATATACCACCACCCCACCATATGGTCATATCACATCATGCCCACAGACACCTGGGACACCATCCCACAACATTGTCACATATCACATCACTTGAAAATACTTGGGCCATCACATCACAATAACTAACATAACCAGATTAGTAGGGTATTGTTAACATGAAGACATCAACCTCATTTAATATTCTAACCGTAAAAAACCCCCACCATAAGACACCACATAGAATAGTTATATCACATCCTTCCTAAAGAAACCTAGGCCATCAACTAGTGAAATAACAGACCTTCGCCCATCACATCCTATACATGTTTACTATCTTGTAAGAGAGATAGGTAATGAGTGGGTAACCATCCATCCATCCTCATAATTAGGATGTTTGAAAAAACACCATTTTGTGAATATATAGGGGTTAGAACATAGTGCTCAACACAAGTGGGGAGAATTTAGAAATCACTAGGAATTTACAAGTATATATGTATAGTCACACCTAATCCCGACCGATGGGATCACAACAATGTACTAAAAAACTCAAAACATTCCAAATTTTTTTTCCACCTCTAAATGTATAACAACAACTAACAAACTAAAACCACAATACACTTCCCACTTATCATTATAAGTTAAAACAAGTCCCATTATCCATCCCTATTTATTTCAATTAAAAACCATATCCATTCCATTAAACAAACCAAACCCTATTCTGTGCATGCGTGGGATAGCCTAACCAAACAGCCATGCAAAGGTAGAGAGCTGATTTCACGATTAAGATGCTGGGAGGAGGAGTTCAAAGTAGTTTTTCTGGGTTGTATGTAATGTTTGAAGCCAACGAGCAATGAATTCCTCTAAAACCTATGGGACATGTAATACTTACGTCTATGGGAATTATAAGGGTTCCACATCACCCCTTGAAAGGTGGATTATAAACATAAATAAAAAATGAAGGCCTTAGGGCCATTGGAATGATGGAATATGCTTCTAGCATATGGTAACCATGAACCAAAAGTCGCTCATCATTCCCATCGAACCAATTCCTCACTGCCCCAAAATCACGGCAAAAAAAAACCATCACCTCTTTTCCCTAATAGAGTGGCCAAACAAACCATCACCTCACCAGCCCAAAGCATGAAAAAATAAACCATTATATCCCTACCCCAAAAGAATGAATAGAAAAAATATCCCATTACTGACCAAAATCATTAAAAAACAATACATCATCTCATCATTTCAGAAGAACAACCAAAAAACAACACAACACATCATGCCACACCACACCGCAACACATAAATGAGCATTTTATAGAATTAAAAAGGCGATTTTATCACATTGCAATTCATTATTTTAGGTTCATTATCACACAATATATAATCCTTGGCTATCCATTTTATTATACAAATAGAAGTGGTTCAAAAATTTCCATTTTAGTGTGATATCATAATAGCTACATTACCAGGGTTCCACAAAACATATAAAACCAGTGAAAAAAATCCCCCAATGGACACAAATTTTCAACTAGGCATTTAGTCCATACATCCACAATATCATAATAATATAGAGGCTATAAAAGTATAGAAATCAAACCCATTCCCCCCTTTAATTTATATTAATAAATTATTTATCTTTAATTAAGACAGAACAAATTTCTCTCATATATAAACAAGAGAAGGAACCTCATGCGTGATACACAAAAGTGAGAAATGAAGAATTCCCTACCTTAAAAAATATTTTTCTAGCTCACTATGCATCATAGGGAAAAGAAGAAATTCCTGAAAACCAAAATCTCATGAAAAAACCTAGGATAAACCTAAACCACATAATGGGTTATAAAATATTCATCCCAAATCACAATCCAATCCAAAATGCTCCACTTTAACGAATATCTAAAAGAATAACAAGATAAAACCATGGAAAAGAGAGGAGAACTCACCAAATATCACCAAAGGGGATCCACCAGAACCAATAAATTGAATTAGGGGAAGAGGGATGAAGATCCTTTTAGTGGTATCTAGGAATTTCCAAAAATTTTAGAGAAATAATCCATGGACGAATGAAGAAAAATCAGCTGAACAAAAGTATTTAAAAACTAGAATCCCACACATTTCACATCGTAAAATCAAATCATGACGTGAATTCCATGTTAATTCTTCAAAAAAAAATCTACTATAATTCATGTCACCTCAAACTTTATTTAATTACATTTCATGAATTAATTTCATGATGCGAATCCATTTCATGGGTTCCCCCCTCATCCACATATAATATATGAAACTAGATTCCTTCAAAAGCTATAAATCACTAATTTAGGTCACCTAAACCATTCATGACAAGAATATCCTGAATTAGCTCTACTATAACTCTAACCACCAAGAAACCTTATTAATCATCATCAAAAATACCTCTAACACCCAATATTGAGAAAATAATATATTGGGATGGTAGGGGCCTTTACAATCTCAATTTTATTATACATATAAATACTTATTTAACTACCTTAAAATTATTCATAATTTTCAAATTGAAAAACTATTTTATTAATCTAAAATGAATCAATTTTATTATTATTAATGGATTAATAGTAACTAATTCAACTATATTTGAATTTATATTCATTTATATATCTAATAGGAAATTAACTCAAAATATAAGCCACACAAATATATTAATGAAAGGGTTATGTAGTTATTGTTAAATTACTGTAATTTTTTTGTGAAAAATATTATATACAATTATGAACATTGATGATATAGTTTACATTTATTTAAATAAATATATTAAATAAATAATTAAATTAATTATATAGAAATATGAAGATGAAGTAATAAAAATTGTTTTATTCAATTATTATCATTAGTATTGAATCCATTAAATTATTAAAATTATTAAATTATCGTTATCAATAATCATAATTAATGATTAAAATTTTTAATCATATCATAATTAGAATTATTTAATAATTACCATAAAATTTATAGTAAATATATTTTTTAAACAGAACATTTAATGATAAAATATTTTGAAATGTTTAAATCGATATTCTTAATGGTATAAATGATAATTCATAACAAGAGAGAATCTATATTATGTTTCAATTTCATTGGTTTGAAAAAGAAGACAAAAGGATTATGATGTTGAATGAATATAGAATCCAAAAATTTAATCCTGACACATTATTTATATATCCAAAATCCACTAGTTATGTTCACCTCTGATCATCATGACCTAATATACAAAACACCTAACTGAATTTTAAATCTTTTTTAAAATATTTTTTTTTATTTTTTTATTAAAAATATCAATGTTTAATTTTCTTTTGAATAGGACCAACACTAGCTAAACCTTTCTATACGGCCCGAGCCCATGATATTTCTCATAAACCTTGCACATATGGAATAGTTCAATCAGTAAATTTTCTTTCCCATTTTAAAAATTAATCTAAAAGGGAATTTGAAAATGTTCTTGTATCTATGCCAGAAAACTTTAATGTTCATGTTCTAGCCCATAGTTCACTGGAAAACAATTATTATTTTTTAAATTCCATGTGAGGGTGAATTAATGAAATCAAATTTTCTTACTTTAATATATATCATTTTATTCCTCCCATCAATGTTAAAAAACCTATTTTATCATTGGATTTTATCAATTTCAATTAAAACAATTACTCATGAAAGAGGTGGGAAAAATATGAAATATCACATGTGAGATAACTTGAAATTAAGTCATTTATAAAAACAGTACCCAACCCACAAATTTTCATGGATTTATCATTTATTTAATTAAAAATTTACATACGCACACTCATAATTTTTAGTAATTAAAATCTTTATATAGATGGAATATAGGAAGAAAAAGAAACACAAGAGTAAATTATAGTTGATAAATAAAATAAAACCATATCCCCAATAAATAGTTGAACATAATAATTGAATTTTGATTAGTCTATTTAATTTTTCTTTTAATCTTGCATTGATCTTCAGTGAACTAATTTTTATGATATGAAGTTTAATCATCCCTGCTAAATTTGGTGATGACTTCCTCACATGTATCAAATCTTTATTTATCAAATTCATGATCTGAATTTTTCTTGAAATAATATATTAAGTAGAATTTTAGTAAAATTTCATAGAGAAAAAGAGACAAAGTTGCAATAGTTTAAAATTCATAATTATTATCCTATATATTAATCAGTAACATAATTCAATTTCATATTTTATTTTAAGGTACTAAAACTCAAACGGAAATGAATATGAATACAAAAAAACTTTAATGATACATAATAAGTTATTTTGAGTAGGATCAATGAAATATATATGCATATGAATATGGAAAAGTATATAATAAAAACTGAATACAATCTGCATAATATATTTAATAGTATTCAATGATCAAAGGTGTATATGTACTACAAAAAATTCCACTTTAATTGATTGATTGTTAACCAACTACTATCGCTTACGGGAGGAGAGAATGAGACAATATAAGAATAAAATATTCCATGATAACCAACTGTGGTTACTTTTCACTATTATTGAATGATCGTATGGGTATATGCTCTATAAATTATTCCACTGTAGAATCCAATCTTTAATCCAATCTGTGATTGAATGATTCTAGAAAAAATATATAAAGAATATATTTCATATGATTATATTCACTATTACAAAAAAGAAACAAATGGTTTAAAAATGTACAGTTGGTTTTAAAAAAGAGTTTAAACCAACTTAAATAACAAGAATTAAACTTTTCTGAAAAATAATTTAAACCAACTTAAATAATTTGAATTAAAATGTGATGTTATTATTTTAAAAAAATTATACCAAATTAAATAAAAATAATATTAATGGTTTACAAAAATTTCAATAAACCAGTTTCACTTGTCAAATAATAGAAAATAAATATTTTCGTATTTTTTAAATAATATATATAGGTGGGTTTAAAATCGATTTTAAACAAACTTTACAACAATGGATTAGAAGTAATTGGGCAAAAAAATACATAGGATATAATATATTTGTAAATTTGTTTTCAAAATAGAATTGAATCCAATAAGAATTGAATATTTCATTCCATTGGGTATGAAGATGACTTTATTTTTGTACATGAAAAATATTTCTGGGAGGCTACACCAGAAGTAACAACCAATAAAGAAATAATATTTAATATCAGGTCCCAATAATATGTGTACATGTGATGTGAAATTTTTTTTTATGACAAACTAAGAGTTTAAATTCATCATTATCCTACATTTTATATAATATTTTTCATTACGAAATCTATATAGTTATTCAGTTATAACTCCCAAACACAGTTGAAAAAATCACAATTTATCCCATCATATAGATAAAATATTTTACTCTTAAAATTATTATAAGTGATATTTAACATTACTAAATAATATAACAGGATACTATTTTAAATTTCACATTTATATTGGAAGAAAAATATCCTATAATATAGGCCAGAGAGTCACTAGGTTTAAACAGAAGGTCGCTATCCCAAATTAGAGAAAAAGTGTAAATAATGGAGGTGTTTGATGAAAGATTTAATAGACTCAGAAAATAGTATCTTATTTTGATTATAGAGACATTATTAATATGTGTAAGTGAAAGATTGAAGTAAATAATTGATTAATAGTGAATTAATATTAATTTTACTACTACGAAAGAGATTATTTATGTTTCATAGGATAAACAGATGGTGAAGCAATTTATCCATGAATCTTCAGAATAAAACTCATATCGCAAAATAACGGTAAAAAATGAGACAATGAGTAATCATTTCCCCCCCATAAATGTATAAATGATTTCAATATTAATTGAAGGTCACTATTTGTAATTTTTAAAATACAAAAAGTGTTAATACAATGATTTATTATATGGTATTCTGAAAATGGAAGAAATATACTAGGTTGATTTTGTATTAGTATACATAACATACATTGATCAACCCCCTTCATGTATTTCAGTAACTACTATGTATAAGAAATATACAAAGAATATATCATATTAGTTAAATTAAATATGAATAGTGGATATGGTTTTACATAAATCAGTTTTTACATTTATTGTTAATTTCAAGGAATAAAATGTATTATAAAAGAATATAGTTGACCATTCAACAAAGTCATTCCATATAGTAGAGTCAACATCAACTCCTATAGAAAAGTTTGATGATATAAATTGAAAATTTATAAATAATTCATAAAAGTGAATTTTATTAAATAGAAAATACATTAATATGTGATTTAATCTTATAATACCATTTTAATTATTTTACCAATATTTTCCCATAGTTTTATATGTTGATTATAATGAAGTAACCCAACAACATCTTAGAAAACACATGATTTCTGTGTAAAATTGAGGTGAATGTAAATGAAAAGATAAAAAATCTGAACATGTGTAACAAAAAATGAATGTAATAAATGATACGCGTGGCCAATTAATTAATAACTAATAATAAATATAATCTAATATGTCGTGAAAGTAATTGTAAATATGTTTAATTAAATTCCTAAATCATGATGAAATTTTTTATTCACAAGAAATAATACCTAACCAATACTCCAAATTATAGGTCAGGCTGATGACACATGGAGATTCCAAAATTTACAAATGTCACATATTATATAAATATTATAGACACATATTCTAAATTACATAATATATATAACTATAAATAATGTAAATATTTAATAATATGTAATCTATGTGATTTTTTAACGCAAAAATTCTAATTTTGAGACACATTATGCACAAATATTACATAGAACAATGTATATAATGTACACACAAAGATTTTATATTTTAAATAATAATTATAATAAAAATAATAAAATTTCATTGATATTCTAAATTATATATTATCAATTATATATATTGCATAATTCTAGACCTCAATTTTTTATTATACTAAAATTACAGATTATAAAACACTATATAAAATGTTGAAGATTATAAAACAATGATATAATACAGTTATTTTAAATAATTCATATACATATATTCCAATTTTTTTTCATTTTAGTTTATAATATAAATTATATTAGGTCATTGATATTACATATTGATGATTATATGTCAAATATTACATATTGTTACACATTGATTCAATTTTATATAGTTTGTTACATCGTAATTTAGTGATGCACATATTGAAATTGAAAATCATATGTATTATTACATATTAAAAACACACTAAATAAAACTCTTACTATACTCATATTGTAGATTAAAATAACTATTAATAAAAAGAGATTATATATTATTAAAGTAGTTATGAATATATTACAATTTATATAGAGATTTCAGATTATAGAGCATAGGTTATACATATATTCTAATCTATGTAAATTGAATGAAAAATAGGATTAAAAAAAGTGAATTCTAGTTCCATCATATTTATGATAGATATTATTCCATATTATAAAAAAACACATTTTATACATATTTCGGAGGCATATTATGATATAACTAATAATTTTTTTTGAAATTGTTGTCGGCGAGTAAAACATACCAAAAATAGTGTGAGGAAAGTTTCAAGAAATCTATTATATATATTAGTTAAAGAAACTATCATATATAACATTTATTTTGAATTATGATATTGGTAAAAGATAAAAGGTGTATATTTTAAAAGATTAATATATTATATGCATGTTTTGGATATGAAATTTTCATATACAACATATGCGGCGTGCATATACATTGTATACAGAATAGGCATAACACAAATATAATCTTTACATTATAAATCTATGTATAATCGTGGGTTTTTAAAATGTAAAATAATATACTGATATGATGGAAGAATATAAAATAATACACTTATAGCCAACAAATTATTATATTATGGAATTTTTTGGACGGAATAAGAAATTATATAAATTTCACAGTAGATAGGGTACCCAAATGTGTATAAAACTGAATGAATTTTGAATTTTTATCTCAAGTAAGGTATTACATAACATTAAAAGTATAAAAAATTAAAAATTAAAATATAACATTAATATGAAAAATGAAAAATGAAAATAATATTTTTTTAGACAAATCATTTAACCTATTTATCAAGAGAATAAAACATGTTTTCATAAATAACTAAACAACTCATAATATTATGAATATTTATAATAATAAAGGTTATAGAAATAAAGACTATTTTAATAAATAACCTATTTACCCTAACCATCAAGATAAGAAACAATATTGTTCATTTGAAATTGAGCAGAATTTTCCTCAAGAAGGTATAGTTAGAGGTTGTGATGTAGGAACCAAAGGTTCCTCCAACTTCAATGTTTTTAATGAAAATTTGACCACACTAATATCCAAGAATAGTTTGACCATGGTTTGAAGTAAACCATGTGGATGACTTACTATATTCAATATATTCTCAAGAGTTCCCTCTCATGGAGTTTTAAATCACTATACCCCTTAACCTAGGATGTATCGACATTGTGATAGGTAATTATCTTGGTCTTCACTTTTATAGGCCCCCATGATTGTAAACCCTTTCATATTTGTTCTTTCTTTGATAAAAAATAAAAATTTTGTTTTGTTAAATATACTATTTAACCATTACATCAATGGAAGAAACATGACTATTCATTTCTTCCTCACTATTTTTTTTCAAGACAAACACTTGAGAGATGTTTGTTTCTCAATCATAAATTACACTTTTATTTAAAATCTCAACATATTTACTAAACACCTCTTCAAAAATTGAATTATAGATATACATAGAAAAATTTATTGTATATATATTATGAAAAAAATAAAATTCATAGGAAAATAAGTATAGTTATTGAATGATTCTTGGAGATGAAATGTTCATTGTCAAAATAATTCGATTTAGGTTCTATTAAGAACAGATTACAATCTCAAAAAACCCTTAAAAACATATCAATTATCAAATGAATAAGAATATCAATAACTCAAATGGAATTTATTTATATGGAAAATAAAAATATAAATACAAACATAGTGTTATATACACTAACCATTTGTTTGATATAATCTCCTAATTATGTTATAAACAAAAAAATTAGCATAATAATAAATAGTATTTCATAATTCAATGAAATTAAACAAGGAAAATGGATGTGTAAAATTACCATTACTCATAAGATCGATTATTTTATATTGATCTTTGTAGATTAAAGGAAATAAATTTTCATTCAACAGATAATTGGATAAACCTATGGATACTGAAGTGAATAGAGAAAGAACAAAAGGTACAAGAAGACATAAAATAGAGGAGATTATGGTAACATTAGGGATCAACACTTATCTATAGAGTCTAATACAAGGAGATTTGTGATTGAAAATTCTATGCCACAGATCCCATGAAAAGTGTATAGTTATATGATATGGGGATTACACACATTGGTGAGATTAGGCAGGTATTTTTACATGCTAAAGAGGGTAGATGAGGATCACGAACATTTTGTTTTTTGTTTTTTTATTCCCAAATAACCTAACAATAAGTCCAAAGAAATATCATTTTGTAGCTTAGAATTTATGTTACCAATAATTTTTTGTTTTCATATATGAATATAATAATTTCATTGACAAATATCTTTAATTATATTCAGTGTAACAAATAAATAATGTAACATACCGGTCAGACTTCCAATAAAACTAGTAGACGGACAGGTCTCCACATTAACTCATTTACACCTTCCCATATTGTAAATGATGCTGACTCGCAGTAGGGGACTAATAATGGTATGGTGGGGAGACTATACCCACATGATCGTAGTAAAACATTGGTATATCATAAAAATAATAATATATAACATTGTATTTAGTAATAAATGAAAGATAGAGAATCAAGAGAATAATATCAACTCAATATAAATTTCCAACACAAATATAACCTAATGCATGAATTTCTATATTATTATAAATAAACTAAAACAATCAATATACAATATACAACATGATATAGTTTATTACACAAATAAATAAAAAAAATCCCAAAGGGAGAACTCCATGTGATTATGAGCTCCAACTCAGTCCTCTGCTCCTAACTCCCAGGTACAAGAAAGTCAACAGAAGAAAGATTCCACGGTCCTGCAAACATGAGATTTTATTGGGAACTGCAGTGTAATGGTGTCTTGAGAAGGGTGTGAGATATATTTAATAGGCCACCACCAACAATGTATACAACAAAATCTACTCTTTTAATATAAGATTCAACCGTGTATATGTGTAAATAATAATAAACAATTCTAAATAAATACTAGACGGGTCAAGATTTAATAGGGCACTTGGCCTACTCCAACTTCTTCAACATAGACCAAAACACATTTGTTCTAGTAACAAAATATATATAAGTAATAATATATATAGTTATATATTTTATCCACCAATATTTACTATGTATGTGAGGTCATATGTAGGCATACCCCTGGATACTAGGTGATAGCTAGACCTCGGGTGTAACTCAAGCTTCCAAAGAACTAGTAAAATGAGCCCATAGGATCACACAAAGGGTATAATCCCTAAATCTCATCATGAATGAAAGATTTCAAACTCAACACTTGAGACGATGTGTGATTCATCATTTCAACACCTGAAACAATGGATGTGGTTCGTCATACCCACCGTCTAAAAAGTTTCAATAGTGTGAGATGTCATGTTGAAAACCCAATGTATGGGATAGTGAAACATCATGATCAAAAAGTCTCTTAACAATAATATCACAACCAATATCAATTGGGTAGAAATAATAGTAATAACGAGTCATCACTTCTTACTCATTTATAATCATCGAGCTAAAAATAACTGAGGGTGTCATAATTCATATAATCTATTATTATTTATATATATAAAGTGTCCTGACTATGCCACCAAATCCATTTTCTATTTAATTCAGTGCATTCCTTTATCAATGAAATAGATTTTACTATCAATCCATGGAAGACCCACTTAGAAGGCATCTAGTCTTTGAAAATTTATAAGAATGTAGTAAAATTTATTTATTTATATCAATAGAGGCCTTCTACATAGAATTCCATAAATCTAGAAATAAATATAAAGGCATAGGAAACACCAATGCCATATATCCAAGAAATATTTAAAATGAAAATCTTCATGTTTTAGTTTATAATATAATTGAACTCAACTAAGGGGTTTCATTATAAAACATGAAATTTTTAACAGATGATCAATTTTTATGAAACATGAATCAAATTCAAGAGGCATAACTAAATTTACCAAAATGAATCATCTTAGAATTCTACCAAACATGAAAGTTAATCATATGCATAATAAAATTAATTTAACACACTGTAAGGATGAATTAGTCATGAAGAAACCCATGGTTCATCTATGATTTAATGAAATCATGCCAAAGGGGTGATTAAGGTTAATGAAATCACATTTAAACATGTGATGGATTATAAGGTAGTCATGAAATGATCTAACCATTTAATTAAAAGAATTTAAAAATTTTGGGGTGATACCCAAAAATTCCAGTGTAGGGATTAATGATGATATTTATAAATAAATGGAATCATGGGAAAATATCTATAGACAACCTACTTTATACCAAGGATTCTTTAATCTTCCAAATATCAAGGCTTTATTTAGTTCGATTTTGAGAGAAATCGTAGAAACAAACATCCACACTGAAAATAAGGAGAATGAGTTCATTCCAAAGTAGTGTAGTATATCGGAAGAGACACATATATAGGTACAAAAATAATTTAATATATTACATCAAGCTATCCAATGATTCTGATGGAATTTGAATCGAAGTTCAGATGAAAGTGCTACCAAGAAACCTAGAAGGAGAAGCATGAGAGCCGCGTGGAAGGATAAACCCACATCTTATCTCCTAAAAAAGATAAGGGAAGAGGATAATTGGTATTAAAAACATTTAAGGGAAAAATTATAAAATTTAACTGACATTAAAGGGGCTCACAGTTTGTCTACATGGTTGGACAAAATGAATAACAACCATGGTCAAGGGAATGACCAAGAACCCCCTCACATGAGATTCCCTCATGGGTTGGAAAACCATGCGTAGCCCACGAATAAGTCCACTTTCAAGAACCTGAAGCAATGAACATATCCATATAACTCCACCCACATGGTAAGATCAAACTGTGCAAGACCTATAGCTCTATATAAAGAGACAAATTGTTTCCTCCAATGGGCCATAAGATTCCGAAAAAATAGTGCACCCTAACCAGTCCTTCCATATTTTGTGTTTTCAAATCCCAAATCTACCAAATGTTTAGGGAACACATAAGGAACATCTTGGGACTTTAACCAAGTCTAAAAAAAACAATTTTAGTGTTCTAACTATCATAATTACATTCTGAAGCTTGATTTAAAGAACATCCTATCCACCAAACACAAAAATTTAATTTCCCTTCGAATTCTAACTTTTCTAAAAAACTAGGTTGTTAAAAATTCCCAACATTATAACTTATCATGCCCAATAATCCTTGGGGAAACAATGAAAATATCACCTGACCTATAAAGGTCATTAATTATTGTTCAAATGATTGAATTTTATTACAAAATTCCCAATGAACCTCTAAGAATTACATAAACATATGACACTTAAGTTGAAAAAACCCATGAAATTGCTCATTTTCAGACTGAAAAACTAAAATAATGATTACCCAATATTGTTTTCCTATAGAAAATATTACATCATTATCTTTTTAAACATCTGGATGATGGTTCTCCCAACTATAGATATTAACATCAAAGGGGGTCAATCTTGAGCCACGATACCTCCACCATCAAAATTTCTTACAAAGAACACCCTAAGAGTTTTAACGTTGGTCTCAGAATTATTTTGAATGGGTCAAATTTGGAATCCCCCACTGACAACATGTAAATTAGTTGAGCTTGATTTTCATTAAAATCCTCATCTGACACATACTGCACTCACCTCCACATAAGGACATTCAAAAATTATTCTTCACTAATACTATTCCTCAAGAAAAAAAAATTGAGCCACCCCAACTTACCATTCTTGTAACTCATCACCTTCCTACAAGTCATTTAATATTACCCTTGAGCACATCTACTAAAGCTAGTTTATATATTTTGGTGATGTTTTAATCCCAATAAACATTTATGTTGTAATTCCTCAACACGAACATTGATGTACACCCGAACTGATATACAATGATCATCACTCTCAAAACGTATCATCTGAGCCCAACTGAGATTCATGAAAAACATAGAATCATCAACTAAAATTTTATGAGCTCATCCAAGATAGCCAATAATTCAACATTCAGAAGAGAGACATCAGTGAAAAGCTAAGAAATCCAAATGTAAAGAACAATAACTAATCCCAATGATAGTCAATTCAAGAAACAAATATTTTCTTGTGAGTCTAACTGAAGTGACCAAATCAATGTGGAATCACTGAGAGGGGTAGGTGGTGAATCAATGTGCCCTTTAAACTTTTTTTCAAATTGAATATTTTTAATTAAACCTATATGGATGGTTAAATCCCCGATCCAATATTCTTTTGTCTCTTAGCCTTACATCGAAGGATGCTGTAAATGTAAAGGAACTGAACATAAGGATTTACATGGTTTGGTTCTAAGGTCTACTCCTTGTAGGGTTGGTTTTCCACTCAACACAGATTATACACTATAATTTTAATTATCAATTACAATGGTCGATACAGATTCCAACCAAATCTCTCCTGATTCCCACAAAAGGGTCTTTATATTTCTTCCTATAGTGTTACAAGAGTCCCATTGGTCTACTCCCGAGTGCCACTGAAGACTTATTCTTCTCCCTAAATCTCACAGGGTTCTCTTAGCTCTCAAGTCACACAAGTAGCTACCTTCTTAGTTCACTTTGATTCAATGTATTTGATCTAATGCTCTTTAACAATGGGATTGCTGAATCAAACATTCATGTGTATCTCCTCAAGAATCCTCAACAACCTTTGGTAAGGTCTGTTGGCCTTGATCAATAATTTTGATCACCTTTGTTATCAGTTCTCAATGCAACAATTCTCGCGCAATTCTTTCTACTTATGATGAAGACCCAACCACACTTATGTGTGTAAAAAAAGCACACAACTTATTCAAGAATATTGACAGGTAAGAAGGATCTTGCACAATATCAGCTCTATTTTTCTTGAATCCTCAATCACTATCAAGTTGGTTATAAGATATTGTTTAACTCTGCCCAACTTCAGTCTCAAAACACATTCACTTCATGCATGGATTTCATGGCATCCAATACATCTAGTTTTGGGTATCTCAATTATTTTCACATGATCATGGGATTATGCATGTTTTCATGCATATATAATATGTATATTATCATCCTAAGCACACACTATTCTCTTTTATTAATATTTTAGGTTCAATGTGTGTAGGTCATGTAATTACCCATGCACTTTTCAAGTAACACCGCGATATTTTTTGAGATAGATTATTTTTAATTTATTGGATTTTTTGTGTTATACACTACAAAAATATTAGATTGGGAAATACGCAACACCATATTAGCTTTCAGTATATGCAACACTGTTATTGGCTTGTGTTACATGCAAGAGAAACCTTCCTCGATAGCTTGCCTTGTATGCAATACCGAGTTTCACTAAACATCTATATATTATTTAAATATTGTTATTTAATGTGATATAAACTAGAGGTTATTAAAAATATTAACCAAATTTTGAATTTTATATATTTTTAACATTTATCTTATGTATTTTCTAGAGAATATATATGAACAAATTCAATTTTTTTTGGATAAAAGAAGTATTTTTTTCAGAAAAGGAAGTTTTTCCATGTTTTGATGAAGAACCCATTTTAAATATAGTTTTAACACTTTTATGTATTATATTTGATAAAATAAACTTTCTCTTTCAGTTAAGAATATAAAAATTTATTTTGTTTTAATTTTTGGTCTTTTTATGAAAAGTTTCATTTTTTTGATAAATAGTGAAAATACTAATTTTTTTAATTTTAAATTCATTAAATAGTAAAATTATGTTTTAGATTAGTTTTAAATTTTAATTAGTTAATTTTTATCCAATTATTTTTTTTAAAATTATTTTATAGATGAATTTATTATTAAAACATTTTTTATTTAAAAAGAGGCATTTTTCCAAAAAAATGTTTTTCGTGACATTTTAATGGTTTTATTTGAAATTTAATTTGGAAAATTTTGAGTATTGAATTTTGAAAAATGAATGTAAAATGTTGATTTATAAGGTCCTAATTTTTTAATTATTTCCCTATTAGTTTTGACCAATATGAATAGTAACCATGGAAAATTGTATTACCATAGTAAAGGTAAATTAGGTAATTAAGGTTAAAAATAAAATTATAATGACTATAAAATGACCAAAACAAATGAAAAAAAATTATTTGATGAATGTAATTCGACCCTTAACACCTAAGGATATAAATTATTTCATTTAATAGACACTTGTCAATGAAATGAATTAAATAATATTTAAATCAAAGAAAGACACAAAGTGTCATTTTCTTTGTTTTTAATATCTTTTATGTGTTCACATATGAAAAAATGGGTGATATCAATGAATATATATGGTAAATTTTAACTTAATAAACTAATTTACTTAATATAAATTTACATTTGACGGTTTGGGTCCATTTAAAAGATATTATGGCATTTATAATATTTTATTTAATGAAAACTTAAAGATGCCACAATCATGTTTTTAATAATATATCATTTTTAAAATATTGTTGTACATGAGATAAATTCAACTATAAATAATTATTTGAAAGATAAAATATTTATATTTTTGATGGTAATTTTTATTTGTAATTTTTAAAAATAAATAATTACCTTAGAGTTTTATATATGGATGATGCAGAAAACATTTAATTGATGAAAAATCAATAAACTAATTTTTATTAAAATGACAATAACCATTAAAGGGTCCAAACACTTCACCAAATTTTATTATTCGATTATATATCGACGATAAGAATATAAAAGTATAATTATGGTCCATTTTGAGCCATATGTAATTGATTAGGACAATTATATTTTTTTATTTAAATTAATGTTAAAATTGTCACATTCATACTTTAATAAGTATAAAATTTTTAATGTTGGATTTTAAAGTATATAAATTCGAATAAATATATTATTACTACATATAATAAATTATATTCATAGTATTATTTTATTTTTAATTTTTATTATTCAAATAAGTATATTAAATAATTAAAAAATATTGATATAGTAATTATTTTATTAGGAGAAATATCAAATAAATTTTATAAAAAATATTAAAATAAATATAATCTGGGATAATTAATTTTAATAAATATTTTTTTAGACTTCCATGACCCATTAGGAATATAATAAAATATGTTTTTCTTGGATAAAACGTTATATTGATATTTCTAAAAATCCATGAAATTAATAGTGTCAAAATTGACACAATTGATATTTTGTTAAAATAATGTTTTATAAATTTTTTTAAAAATTAGAAAACAATTTTAAAAAATATATAATAATTATTATATGGTATAAAATATTATAAATTATTAATTTATGCTATATTTTAATTCCAATAAGTAAATATTTAACCCTTTTAATATTGAAATATTTGTTATCTTAATTAAAATTAAATAGAATAACTAATTGTTAATTAAAATGATAATGTTTAAATTGACATAAATTTTTTTCTAAATCCTATATGTTGATGATATTTAAATATTATAATATACTATCTTAGAATATGTCTCATTTTTGAGGTATTTGGATTGATTTTCAAATTATTATAAACTAATAGTTTCAGAAATTCCAAAAGTGTCCCTCACCCCCACCATAAAAGGACACATCCTGCCTCATTTCTCCACAACTCATTAAGCCTTAAAGTAAGTCTATACCCTGATAATTTCTATTATAAACATTCCTATAAACATTATAGATTTCTTATTATCCTTAAAATATCAAATCTAGTGTTTTAAGAAGCGATATATAGGAGGCACGTTGAAGAAGAGGTAATATCATTTACCGATTCTTTCAGACTACTTTCTTCTTCTACTCCTACCTCACGAGTTTATTCATTATAAATTAATAAATCCATTATTAATTATATAATTATAGGTTATTATTATTATAAAACAACTATGTTACTCATTCTACCCATCCAATGGAAAATGAAATCACCATACGTGCGTACGTACGATTTACTATCTCCACACTGTGGTGTAATCTGTTTTCACCACCACCTTACTTAGAAGAGTATAAAAATGGATGTAATAACCATATTTTATTATTATAAAATTATATTTATTCTTAAATATAGTATATCATGCAATTTAATACCATTAAAGAATTATAGGAATGATATCGTCGCTTGTACGTATGTACGGGCTACCTTCTCCACGATGCGATGTGAATCATTCTCTATGATATTCATTAAAGCATGATTATATAATTGTAAAGAATGAATTAAAATGGTATATATTATGTTGATGTCTTTTTATAATGATATAACTATGAACTAATAAATATAACTAGAACTCATTGGACAAAACATGCATAGGAACATAAAGCAGTTAACACCCGAATAATGAGTAACAAGGAAATGTTACTAACAAATGATGATAATATGATCATATATGATGTCATAAAAAGTTATATGATTCTATAAGAAGTCAATAACATTATTTAAATCATTATTCATGAGGTTAGGATACATAAAAATCATATTAGACCTAATGTATGGGATTATTTTGTCTCACTTTTATTTTTGTGGGACATAAGCCTTATATACTATCTAATTCTATTGTGCGGTGTTTATCTTAACCATGAATATTATTATTATTATTATAAAGGTTATGATATTTAAATATTCATAAAATTATCTTTATTTTTTGTGGCATACAATTCTACTAATTATAAATTGGTAAGGGATAATTTTTCAATCTCATTTTTATCTAAGATTGTTTGTACGAAAGTATTTACTGGGGGTATATTTATAATCCATATCCATGTTTTCTAAAACTGTTTTCAGAAAATGTTTTCTATTATTATATTTATGTTTAAATTCATTTTTAACCATTTTTAAATTTTACTTCATGGTTTTTAAAGAATATTTCTTTCATTTACCATATGAGTTACCTATTGACTTCTCCGTCAAAAGTACGAGGATAATGTTTTTTAACTTATACGGCATGAACAAATTTTTACGCTTTCATAACACATTATTTACATGAAGATCTCTTTAAAATATTTAACGTTTCTTTTCAATTAAATTATTTTATTTAAAAATTTCATGACATTTTTAGAAAATAAAACAATTTTGATGAAGAAATGATATTTTCATCATGAATTAAGTTGAAGGGTTTTATCAAAATTATTTTTCGTTTAAGATGATGCTATGTAAATAGAGTTATGTTTCTATCGTTGTTTTACTATTATTTGAGTGTTTAAATGGTGGAATTATATTTTATATGGATTATGTTATGATGGAATGTTATTTAATAAACCCATTTTTTTTGTCTTATGCTATGATGAATGTATTATGTTTTTATGGCACATGTAAGAATGACTTTATTATGACATGGGTGGGACCTATATCTTCCTATAATGCATTGGATAAAGATTTATATCTAATGAGATAGAAATGAATGGAATATAAAATAAATCTGGTTCAATAATATAGGTCCAGAATGATAAGTAAATCTGATTCAATAATATATGGATAGAATGACAAGTAAGCCCAGTTTTTAACGGACATTGTGCACTATGATGGTCTTGGAAGTAATGCATTGGCTACTATGGAAATAATATTTTTTGATTATTTTATTGCCACAATTCCATGTTTTATTCCAATTATATTTCATCATGGTTAATGTTTCCTTATGATCTATGACTTATATACTACAAATATTTATTTCATGACTCATGATTTTGATATTTAAACATTATGTTTATGTTTTTACATTATTATGTTTATGGTTTTTTTATGTTCTCAATGATTACCCTTAATGAGAATTTATGATCACTCTTTTTATGTTTTCTTTTTCCCAGGATATAAAGAAAGATTTTAGGTAGGAAAATAAAAGGGGGAGATCTTTATGGGAGATGTTGAAGATGTCTCTCAAAGTTTGAAGATAATGTTCAATGATTCAAAAAAAAAATTAAACTAATACGATATTTGGGCATCAGTTTATGTCATCTATTAAGTATTACAAAACGTTAATGTAATGTCTATATACATTAAGATTGTGTAGTTAGAGTTGGTATCAGAGAGAAGGTTTAGTCAACCTTTGAAAACTAGGATGTGAAAACATTAGTGAGATCCCTAGAGTTATTTCTAAGGTATGTCTAGGGTTGTCCCTAAGGTTATGTCTAACTATAGGTTAAAGTCCTAGAGTTATGGTAACGATAATTAATAAACTAGTATTAAACCTGAGATGTTAGATATTGAAAGTACTCCCCCTTGATTAATTAGTTTTCCTAGTATGATTTTTTCTTCTCACACTATTCTTTTTCGGTTTTAGAAAATTGTTGGAAATAAGAGGATTCATGTTAATGAGGAATAAGATTGACAATGAAATGATATTATTCCTGAGAAACCAAATGAAATGGGAGTTGTAAGGTGAAACATCATTATTATTCTTAATCAGAAATCTCATAATATGATCAATAATCTCAACTTTGGTGAGTTTCCTGACTCAATTAATAAGAGAAAGATGGAGTTTCAAGGTGATTATAGAGGAAGGATTGTTCAATTTTTGTCATGTAAATCATGTGGAAAGAGGAAACAAGGAGAATTTTTCAATGGAAATAGAAGATGATTTGGGTGTGGAAAATAAATACACAAAACTAGTAATTTCAAAGAAAAAGGTTCAGTTAACACAATTGACAAGGATAATCATATTACTAAGACATCAAGGACGGTTAAATGTTTTAAATGTGAAATCTATGGGAATTATGCATATTGATTTCGTAATGGAAAATCACATGAAGTGAATAAACAAGGTTATATGTGTAGTTTTTATGTTGATGACGATGAAGAGACTATAAATGATATATGAGATGAAAGATGTGTTACGGAATAAAATGATGAATCTCTGTCAATAGTTTAAGAAGATAGTGGAACAATTTCATGTTTATCAAGAATAATGTTGTATAAGTAATTTTATGGTACTATAGAATAAAGAATCATCTAAGGATTGTTACATTATTGTTTTTCCTTAAGTATTTGAATGTATATGTTGAATAGAACCGGTATCCATGAAATATTATTTGTTTATTTTTGGAAAAAACATGATTTGTGAATAAAAATGGAATAAGAAGACAATGAGTTATTTGATAGTATTAATGAACTCAAGACTCATATAAGGACTAATTGATATCATGGTTTGAGTATATAGATTGTTTTTGGTATTTTTGGTGTGTTGAAAGAGTTAATTTTGATAAAATTCATATTTTCTCTCAGGTTCTACAGTAATTCGTATTATTACAATGTTTCAAGAGAATACATGATTAAGGTATGAACATGTTTGGAATGTGAAAACCAAGAACTTCATTATGATATATGGGGTGATAAATGTTATGTCAATTTAGTTCAACTATTTATAATGTTTTATAATTTTAGTTTTTGGTATGATTGTAACGTTATCCATTTATGGATAGTAGAATTTATATTCTGGTTGAAGTTTGTTAAATGAATGTATTAACTCACTATAGGTGGCGTTACACATATTTGATTACCCATGTTTACCTTTTTTGGAGACATATAGAATGACCTATCATTCTATCACATGATATTCTAACACTTCAATAATGAAAAATTCAACTTTATTTCTTTAAATAAGAGATGTAGTGGAAATTGTTCAAGGTATGAACTACGGTGAGATTGTACCAAAATCAAGTAAGTATTTATTTTCATGAAAAATTATTCAACTTTTGGGAAAGGATCTTGAAAAAAAATGTCATCCTTGTACCTTTTTAGCATATAAATCAGATGGTCCCTTAAATCATTAAGGATTTATGGATTTGTACTATTTAACTTTCTCCAAATCTTGTTCTCTATCAGTATCCATCATAACTTGATGGTTATATTTATCTTTCGTATACATGTTTTCACTTCCCACCCAAGTTCTCTTACGTGGAAACCCAATGATGAGTTACGTTGGGTAACCATTATGTTCCTAACTTTCTTTTTTAAAATTATGTTTTAGTAATCCTTTTTATGATGTAGGTTTTTATGAAACAAACTTTCAAGTAGTAAACCTTTTATAACCTCAATGAATTTTGATTACGAAATTCATTTTAAGGGGGGTAGAATATAACACCCTGAGATTTTATGGGATAGATAATTTTTAATTTAATTGATGTATTTTTTTGTATGCCACACCTATATTATCTTGAGTTATATGCAATACTATATTAGATTTTAGTATACACAACACTATTCATGGCTTGCATTACATGCAAGAGTGTCCTTTCTCGATAGCTAGCGTTGTACGTAATACCGAGTGTCACTAAACAATGCTATATTATTAACATACTATTATTTAATGTGATATAAACTATCCATTATGAATATTATTAAGCAAATTTTTTATTTTATATAACATTAAAATTCATCTTATGTTTTTTTAGTCATAATATAAGAACAAATTCAATTTTTCTGATAAAAGAAGTAATTTTTTTTTTCAAAAAATGAAGTTTTTTGGAATTTTGATGGTGCACCCATTTAAAAAATATATTTTTTAACACTTCTATATATTATATTTGAAAAAATAAAATTCTTATTTTAGTGATTAATATAAAACTTTAATTTTGTTTAATTTTTGGTATTTTTCAGACAGGTTTCATTTTTTTGATAAATATTCAAAATACTGAATTTTTTATTTTAAAGTCATTAAATAGTAAAATTATGTCTTGGATTAGATTTAAATTTAAATTAGTTCATTTTTATCCATTCTTTTAAATAATTTTATACATGAATTTATTATAAAGACATTTTCCATTTAAAAAGGGGAATTTTACAAAAAACTGTTTTTGAGACATTTAAAATATTTTAATTGAAATTTAATTCTACAACTTCTGTATATTGAATTTTGAAAAATTAATGTCAAATTTTAATTTAGGAGGTATAAATATGGCATATAGTTCCCTTTTTAGTTTTGACCAATTTGAATAGTAACCATGGTAAATTTTATTACCACGGTAAAAGGTAAATTATGTAATTTAGGTTAAAAATAAAAATATAATGTCTATAAAATGATCAAAAAATTTGAAACAATTTTATTTGATGAATTGAATTCGACCCTTAACACTTAAGGATCGAAATTATGTCATTTAATGGACACTTGTCCAAGAATATGACTTAAATAATATTTAAATCAAAGAAAGACACAATGTCATTTCCATTGTCTTTAATATATTTTATGTGTTCACATATGAAAAAATGGGTGATATAAATGAATATAAACTATAAATTTTATATTAATAAACACATTTACATAATATAAATTTAATTTTGACATTTTGGGGCTCTTCGGAAGTTATTATGGTATCTATAATATCTTATTTAATGAAAATTTAAAGATATCACATTCAGGTTTTAAATAATATATCATTTTTAAAATATGGATATAGAGAAGATAAATTAGACAAAAAAATAATTATTAAAAAAGTGGAAATTTTTATATTTATCATGGTAATTTATTTGTAATTTTTAGGAAAGAAAAAATTACCTTTGAGTTTTATATATGGATGATACAAAAAATAATCAATTGATAAAAAACCAATAATTTTTTTTATTAAAATTATAATAACTATTAAAGGGTCAAAAAACAATCCAAAAATTTATTGGTCAAGTATATATCTACTATAATAATTCAATGTTCTTATTATGGACCATTTTGAGCCATATGGATTTGATTTGGACAATTATATGTTTTTATTTAATGTAATGTTAAAATTGTCACATTTATACTTTAATAGGTATAAATTTTTTAATATTGTATTTTCAAGAAGACAAATTCAGATAAATTTATTATTAAAAATTATACTGATTTTCTCTTTATAATAGTATTTAATTTTTTAATTTGATTCATAATATTTGTATATTAAATAATTAAAAAATATTGATGTAGTAATTATTTTATTAAGGGAAATATTAAATAAATGTTATTAAAAATATTAAAATAAATATAGTTTGGGATAATTAATTTATCCAATTAATTTTATAGATTCTCTTTACCCCTTATTGATATAGTAAATTTTTTTGAGTATAACACCTTATCTTGATATTTCTAAAAATCCATGAAATGAATAGTGTCAAAATTGGCAAAATTGATATTTTGTTAAAATAATGGTTTATGAAATTATTTAAAAACCATAATTTTTTTAAAAAATATATAATAATAATGATATGGTCAAAAATATTATAAATGATATATTTATGGCATAATTTAAGTCAAATAAGTAAATATTTTACCCTATTAATATTGAAACAATTGTTATCTTAAATAAAACTAAATAGAATCAGTAATTTTTAATTAAAATGATAATTTTTAAATTGATATAAAAACATGTCTAAATTCAATTTATTGATGATATTTAAATATTATAATATTTTATCTTCGAATATATCTCATTTTTAAGTATTTTTATTTTTTAAAAATTATTATAAATTAATAGTTTTAGAAATTCCAAATGTGTCCCTCACCCAAATTATAAAAAGACACCTCCTCCCTCATTTATCCACAACTCATTAAGCCTTAATGTTCTTATATACCCTACCCATTTCTCTTATAAACTTTCCCAGAAACATTCTAGAGGTCCTGGTCTTCTTCAAATACCAACTCTAGTGCTATAAGAGGAGATATAGTGGAGGCACATCGAAGAAGAGGTAATATCATTTACCGATTCTTTCAAACTTATTCCTTCTAATACTTATACCCCATGATTTATTTCATTATAAAGTAATAAATCCAATAGTACATATATAATGAGATGTTATTATTATTATGAAACAACCATAGTCCACCTTCTACCCATCCTATGAAAAATGAAATCACCACGCATGCGTACGCACGACTTACCGTCTCCACACTGGGGTGTACTCTATTTTTCACAACCACCATACTTGTATTGGTATAAAAATGGATGTAATGAATATATATTATTATTATAAAATTATATTTATTCTTAAATATAGTACATCATTCAATTCAATACCAGTAAATAATTATGGGAGTGATATTTCCGCTTGTGTGTAAGTACAACCTATAGTCTCCATGATGCAATGTGATTCATTATACATGATCTTAATTAAAGTATGATTATATAAATGTCCATAATGAATAAAAATTGTATCTATTATTTTAATGTAATTTTATAATGATATAACTATGACATGAGAAGGATAACCAGAACTTATTCGACAAAACATGCGTAAGATCACAAAGAAGTTAACACCTGAATAACGAGTAACAATGAAATGTTACTAAAAAATGATGATAATATGATCATATATGATATAATAAAAATTAATATGAATATATATATAATAATTCAAAAATATTATTTAAATCATTATACAGGAGGTTTAGATACATACTAAGCATATCAGACCAAAGGTAAGGGACTATTTTGTCGCACTTTTATTTTTGTGGGACAAATGACTTATACACCATCTAAATATTTTTTGTGGAATTTATGTTACCAATGAATGTTTTTATTATTATAATTATGAAGGTTATGATATTTAAATATGTATATAATTTGATTTATTTTTTTAGGCATATGATTCGACTGATTATAAATTGGTAAGGGGAGATTTTGTAATCTCATTTTTATCTGAGATTGTTTATATGTAAGTATTTATTGGGGGTATATTTATCATTCATGTAAATGTTTTATAAAAATGTTTTCATAAATTTTTTACTATTATTCTATGTATGTTTAAAGTTATTTTTCCCATTTTTTACTTTTACAACATGGTTTTGAAGGAATCCTTCTTTGTTTACCATACAAGTTACCTTTTGACTTTTCTGTCAAATGTAAGTGGAGAATATTTTATTAAATTACACGACATGAACAGATTTCTGCGATTTCATGAAGCCTTATTTCCATGAATATTACTTTATAGTATTTCATGTTAATTTTCAATTAAACTATTTTAAATAAAAATTTTATGGCATTTTTTGAAAAGAAATCATTTTTGATGAAGAAAGGATATTTTCATCAAGAATTAAGTTCAAATGTTTTATAAAAATTATTTTCCAATAATATGATAATATTTAAATATGTTTATGTTTCTATACCTATTATTACTATTAGTTGAGAGTGTTTATGGTGGAATGATATTTTATATGAATTATGTTATGATGGAATGATGTTTAAGAAACCCAGTTTATTTCTTGGGTTATGATAAGATGAATGATTTATGTTTTTGTGGCACATGTAAGAATGATTTCATTATGAGATGGGTGGGACCTAGATATCCCTCCAATTAATTGGGTAAATATTTATATCTCATGATATATACATGAATGGAATGACAATGAAATCCAGTTTATTAATACAGTGCTGGAACGACAAGTAAACCCAGTTCAGTAATACACGACTGGAATGACAAGTAAACCTAGTTTAGTAATGGAAATTGTCCACTATGATGGTGTTTGTAGTAATTCCTTGGGCTACTATAGAAATAATATTATGTGATTATTTGTTTCCCACAATTACATGTTTTATGTAAATGCTATTTTATCATGGTTAAGGTTAATTTATGATCTATTCCTTACGTACTTTCAAGATTTATTTCATGACTCATGATTTTGATATTTAAACATTGTATTCACGTTATTACATTATTATGTTTATGGTTTGTTTTATGTTCTAAATGTGTACCCTTACTGAGCATATAAGCTCACCCTTTTTATGTTTTCTTTTCATAGGTTATAAATAATGGTTTTAGGTATGAAAACAAAAGGGGATGATCTTTATGGTAGATATTAATGATCATTCACCATATTAGAATATTATGTTCCATATTTCCAAATATATTAAAATAATGTGGTATTTGGGTATCTTTTTGTGTCATGTAATAAGTATTTTACAAAAGTAATGTAATTTCCATGTATGTCAAGCTTGGTTCATTAGATTCTACTCAATTTATTCTTTATCAATATGTACAGTATTCTATTGTCTCCAAAATGGTTTACTTGCTGATGATTTATAGGTGGCCTATTAGTCTCTTCAATAAAATCAATATATACATTAAAAATTTCATGTGGACTAGTAGTATCCTTGAAAGGACGCTTGTTACCATTCCTTGGTTTACCTACTAAAAACCTCTTGAGAAATAAGGGTTGGCATCCAAAACCTCAAGATTTTCAATGAGGCTCTTCTATCTAGATTTACTTGAATTTGATCAACAAAAAATATGACTCCATTACATTTCTCAGAAGTCTTTTCTGAGAAAAACATAAAAAATGAGATTTGAGTTATGCTAATTCTTCACTCTGGCCTTCCATTAGAACCTCCTTTGTCACTATTATGCATAACACCAGATGGATGGTTTGCACAAATTACACCATGAAATTCTGGCATGTAAACTGGGCTAAAACCCCCCTTAGTACTATGCTTCCATCTAATGCCTCTTCGGATAACATAAACTATACCATAAGGGAGGTGATGAATTTTAATAACTTAGATCTCACTGATTACATCAATCATGTTGTCAATGAGTATCCCTTCTCTAATGATGAATACTTTTTTATTTGGGAACCTACCCACAATGGTATTCTTGACTCAATTTTTTTTACAACTATTATTTTACTACCTCTGACTGTAATTTCTCTTGGTTGAAGTTTTTTGATAAACCCTATATCAAGCCTTCAAGTATTAATCTTGTTTGGCCTATTTCCAAAACTGTATTCCTACTGAGGTTTGTCTCCAGTCCTTTAGTGTCTAACTTTTCTTGAGATGTTCCTTCTGCCATCAACATTGTGAGGATATCAATCATTTATTTTTGTCTTGTGCCACAACCTTTGATCATTGGAATTATATTACTAACATTTTTGAATACATATAGTTACTCACTGACTCTATTTTCTCTCAGATAAAACATTGTGTGGAGCTCTACTCTTCATAGAAAATCAGAAATATATTCATATCCTTCGTTTCTGATATCCTCCACGTTATTTAGAATGATAAAAACGCCATTATTCACAATAAATACTCATAAAATCTGAATGCAGGTCGGACGAGAATTCTTATTGCCATTAGGGATGCCCCCATAATACAGAAAGCTCATTGAAACAACTCGGTTGGATACTTTTTGATCCTTCGACGAATTAGAATCAAAGGGATCTACAACTATCCAAAGCCCCTGTTTAAAGTGTTCTAGAAATCCCTGGTTCATGGATAGATCAAAATTAATGTAGATGGTTCTTCTAATGGAAATCCAAGTCCTATAGGCTGTGGGGCCATTTTCGAGGACTCTATTGGGATTTTTCATGGCTGCTATTTTGGTAGCTGTGGGATTGACTCTTCCCTAGAGGTTGATATGATGGTTGTGATTCATGATATCACCTTTTTCAAGCTAAAAGAATGGAACAACATCTGGATAAAAAGTGATTCCCCCACTATTGTCCATGCTATCTGGAATGGTGTGGTTCACCACTCATGGACTCTTACAACACACTAGAATATTTTATTTAACTATTTTCTGTAGATTAGATAGATTTCCACCCACGCCTATCGAGAAGCAAACAAGGTGGCTGATGGTCTTTCCAACAAGGGAATCAACGAGGACATTACATGGAGCGATGATTTTCTGGTTGATTTTCTCCCTATCTATAAAAAATACTATAATAAAATCGACTCATTCAGACTCAAGTAGTTCTCTTTATTGTTTATAATAAATTGTGGCTTGGTCTTTGACCAAGGCACTGGCTTTAAAAAAACATATGATTCCTACTTCTTTTGTTTTTTGCGTGCGCACAAACACACACACACACACTTGTTTCTTTTAATTTAGGTTTAATGTGTATTAATCATGTGAATTCACTTCCTTCTTTACGTGTGCATGGGAATTCATGGACACATGTATATTTTAGATAGGATTTAAGCAACCCAAATTTCCTTCATTTTCTTCTTCTTAAAACCACAATTTTGATAGATATTCTTATGCATAAATACAAGGATGGATCACAAAAGAGGATTCCCTTCTTCCAATTTGCACATAATCATGAATGGGTACAAGGTGTGCTTGGGTTTTTTTCTTTCCTAAACATGATACATGTGGATATCCTTCAAAGAACCAGAAGTGGTTCTTTGTTTATGTATTTGCAGAGTACAACAAGTGTGTAATTACACCAGTTGTATACTAGTTGGATCTTCTTCATGAAAACAGAGTGAGGGTTCATGAGAAGCTATAACGTGCTCATAGTTTTCTTCCTTAATAGGGTGAATATTATTTACTTATTCTCATTGAATATTCAAGAGTTAATTTTAGTTGTTGAATGCCTGCAAATTCTATTCTCCTTCTCGTAGTAGAGCTGTACGGAACCTCTTTGTGTATTGTTCTCTGTTTCTTCAAAAACCAGAGCTTCTCTTAATATTATCAAACAAAAAAACTTTGTTCTAGGTATCTATATTTATAGGAGAGGATTAGATCCTTGCTTCTTTTTAAAATCCCGTAGAATATTCCATGGTTTTCAAATATTTGAATGTTCGAGATCTTCAGCTTCAAATATTTCATACAATGGATAACAGATACACTGAATCTATTGTTTTTTTTCTTTTCAATGTGGGATCCTAACATCATGGTGTAATACTCACATGAATGCATTTATGAATGCATGAAACTCTGTATCATTAATTCCCAAGGTACATAACATGGCCTCACAACTGTGTTTTTTCGACCAGTGCAGGTTCTTCATTTAATTCACATGCATGAAAATGTAATTGAATGCATGAGTTTCATGATGTCAAAATGATGCTCATGCACTTAATTCGATTGACAATGGTGGATGGAGATCAATAAAGGAATACAAACTTCATCTCTAGTTGAGTAACAACGTTGGGTGGCCAGAGGTTTAATACGACATATTGACTTCACCTCAACCATTTGATCAGCTACAGAAGTTCTGGATTAGTTCAAAAAATGTGGGATGGAGCGTGTAGCCATGATCTCTTGTGAGATCAGATGGATGCTGGGTATTTCTTCCATGTTGTTTTAAAACATGTCCCACATTAAAAATCGGATGAGTGTTTCTCATGGTTTAAATATCAATTTGTGACATCACTTAAGTAATTAGATATCTTCCCCCTCCTCTGGTACTACCCCATAGCGGCTTCTTGTGGGCACACTCTGTGCCCACCCTATGCTTCCCGCCACCATTCAATCATGCATGGTGGCACTCTGCTAGCTCTCCCATGCTCCCCTGTGGGTCTGCTCTTGTGTGTCCTGTGCAAGACTATGGTCAGTCATGCCGCTGGCTGGTCGGGGTTAAGCTCATATTCCCACTCCTTGTGGTGCGAACCACTTCCCTGGTTGGCTGGATGGCTGGTTAGCCAAGGTCCAATATTATTTGTATAAACCTCATAAAATACTTGGATAGAATCCAAAGTATATATATAAGTAATTCAACATGAAATACACCGTAATTATAATTTCATTTACAATTTTCCTCAACCTAGAAACTTCTTCTTCATCTATTCTATTTGGCACCACTCTTACACATTTAGGATCAACACAATTTCCTCAATCACTTAATCCAATTATAAACTAGTAAATGGATCTTCCAAATGCATCGTGCAATCAAGTATTTCATGGACTTATTCAAATGTAACAACAAAGTGCCTTTTAGTGACACATGTCTTGGAACTTAATATTAGTTCATTCAATCATTTTAATTATTATGGAGAATGTACAACCATGACATAAAATGTCATTTCATACTAATTCTCTAAGTGACATAAGATTTGGAACAACTTCCCCTCTTCAATCATCAACACCACTTAAAACATTACCTTACCATAAAAATATTGACACCTTATTGACAACCAACGAAAAAATATGATCTAAAATATCCCCCTTTGTTTTTTTTCAATATCACTTAAGCATAATTATTATGGGTCAATATGTGTGCCAATATTTTCTTCCCCTTATTGGAAACCAAATGAAAAGGTTTAGTGGGGTCTGTTCAATAATATGTTCTCCTCCCTCTAAAGGAAATCTTTTTGAATATTTCTAAGAGAGGGATGATGTCACATGGTTTACATTTCAAAGATCATTTAGTTAATCAACTCTAATCTTACTTGGGCTAACCCGATGTAAAAAACAAGAGAGATATGACCAAGGTTTTCAATGCTATCCATAAACAACCATACATGTGAAGTCATGCTCATAGTGTATTAATTATTAACCAAGGGATTGTAGATAGCCAAATTTACCATTGAAATGCTAAATCGAACAAATACATCACCAAATATATTAAAAAGTTAAAATTCCATGATTAAGCTCCACCTATCATTACATATTTCCATCCATAAAGCACCCCCTTAATTAACATGATAAATATAATTAAGAACAAAGGATGAAAGTGTGATTGGAATTACTCAAGTTTCAACCTCTTGAGATGACGTGAATTTCAATATTTTTTTTCTGAAATAATCCTTGATATCATCTCCTTCATATTTTCTCCCCCTTAAGGGGTGAAATCCCTTTGATTAATTATGGTGGAAAATATCATCAGATAATCTTCAAGATATTCATGTTGATAACCTTCTATTCTGGAACACTTAAAGTAATTATAAAATCATGTATAATGAATCCAAATTTTTGTTCTCCATTTTTTTATCCAATTATCATCTTGATAATGAAATTCTCCTTCAATTTCCTACAACTTAAGCACACATATATGAAAAAAATAAAAGGGAATAAGATGGAACCAATGTGAGCTTCTCAATATGATCAATAGGGCTTAGTATTTCCTATCAACCCAATAACTCTATTCATGAAAGCTCTAATGTGTCTGGTACTCTTCATGCTGGTGTCTCCTCTCAATTTAACATTTTGATCTTTCATTTTCAGCAATGACCCTTTACTTCCATTCATCTTTAACTTCAATGGATTTCTTTTCCTTACTTCTTCTAGTAGTGAAGTAGGTTCCATTGGTGCTTTTTTTCAATTTTCATCATCTCTATTAGACTTGGTAAAATTGTTATATATATATATTTTCATGATTTATCACCTAATTGAACCTTCCACATAGTACTTTTGAGACACTTGGGTTGTCATGTGCTGAAAAATTCTCATAAAATTCGAACTCATCTTCATGTGGAGTATTATGTTTCCCCTTTCCCTTTGCTTTAGCCAGTACTTCATTTTATGATTTTTGTAGTTCTCTAGAAATGATCAATTGATTAGGAAAGATAAATAAACAATCCTTTTTTTACATATTCTGGTTTAGAGAATCCACATGGCTTCTCCAATGTTTTCATTTTACCTTTATTAGGAAACCTAACAAAGTTATCTTCATGAAAGTTTTCAATCAATCCTGACTACTCTTGAATTCATCCTCCTTTTAATTTCAACTTGATTCCATTCATTTCCATGGATTTTTTGAGTGATACATAGTATGAAATTTCTTTCCATAGTATAATCATCTATTCTTTGTGGAATGTAAATACAAGGAGTCTTTCTCAAAATTCTTCTTGGGAATTATTTCATTCACAGTTTTCATGAATTCATTGTTTTGTATATTCCCAATGGAATATTTTCTTACTATTGTTCTTTTATTTTGAACTTTTTGTGGTCTTTTCTTCCTATAAATATATTTATTCTTCATGGTTGAACTAAACCAAAATTCATCATAATTGTGACAAATTCTTTTTCAATTATCATATAAGTCTTTAGGATATTCAAATTTGTTCTTGTTAGATAGATTCTTCATTATATTTGCATTCTAATTTTTCTTTGTAGGTTACTTCATTTCTTCACATATAATTTCTCTGAATGTAGTCCTTACATAATTTTCACATGATAACACATTATTCCAACAAATTGGACCGATTCCCAAACTTACAACAACACCAATAGTAGACAATAAATATCTTTATTTTTCTTATAGTATCAATATAGCTAGATTCAATGATTTATTGATTCTAGAGTTGTCTTTATTTTATTGTAGAATCAATTTGGGTGTTTTTCTTCTTAATCATTCTAGTATCCATCCTTGAAATTTTTATGGGTGTATTAACATTTTTATCAATCCAAATCTGTCCAGTTTTTAACTTTGAACCTATACTTGCAAATGAAACTGCATTAGTAGTAATAGAAATATATGGGTTATGGGAAAAATTCTTATTGGAAATTTTTTCCATTGGATTATAATATGATATTATAATCCTTTTGAAATCTTATTTCTTAATGAAAACATTAGTGGCATCATATCTTATTTCAGCTATTTGGGGTGCTTCAGCTTAGGGTGACTGCTGATTTTTCAATTTCACCTCAAGCTCTAAACACTTCATGTTGAGGGAGTTCTCCTTATTATATACTACTCTCAGATTACATTCCAAATTATCCTTAAGATTTAACATTTATCTTCATGCATTTTTATTAATTCCTGTAATGAGATGTCAATCTCTTTTACCTTGTTAGATTTGTCTTCCAATTGAGTGGCTTTGACAACCACAAAAACTTTCTGTAAATTTTAAAATGTATGGAACGATTCTACAAATAAAATCTCAAAGTATTATTTTTTACCAATACATCCATAAAATTATTCAATAAATTAAAGAAATATTTAATTTCAAATAGATATTTTTTCTTCCTTTGATTTCAAAATTTGGGTGAAAGTGTTGGACTTTCCAACCCTTTTAACCAATGCCTCTTACATGCCATCAATTTATTCTTTCAACCATAATTTTTCATGTTGAAGAACTTTTATTCTTGTTGAAATATGCCTTTACACTTCTCTAGGGATAATTTTCAGATGTTCTTTGACTGAAGACTAAACATCACTATCAACATCAAAATTTGAACAGGCCTCATCAGAAGTGTAATAATAAAAATAATTACCACATGTTGTAACTTCCAGATTACCTTTTTTAGAAGGTGTCTCCCCATTAGTAGTAATATTATTCTTCATATTCTTTGCCTATTTCTTTTTCCTTTTCTTCTATGTCTTAGAAGATATCTCCATTGGAAGTTGTACACTCATTTCATTAAATCTTTAATTCATAAATACTACCTTACATATTTTAGAGGTAACCTTATTCTAATACCAATTTAAGTTTTCATATCATTGTGGAATTACTGAGAGGGGGAGGGGTGAATTAGTGATTCCTATAAACATTTTAAAAATTCTTTCATTTCAATGAAATCACTATGGCTAGTTAAAGTTTCGATCTACTCTATTTGTGTCTCTCAACCTTACCTCGAATGATTCTATAAATGTAAAGGAACTGAACACAATGATTTAGAATGTTCATTTCAAATTCATACTCCTTGCAATGTTTGTTATTCCCCCAACAATAATTCTCCACTATAATTTTATTATCAATTACAATTTTCGATATAGAGTCCCATTTTATCTCTCCGGAGTCCCACACGAGGGTCTTCATACTAATTCCCATAGTGTTACAAGATTCCCACAGGCCTTCTCCAGGGTTCCATTGAATACTTCTTCTCCTCACTGAATTTCACAGGGTTCTTATAGCTCATGAGTCACATGAGAATCTTTCTTCTTATTTCAATTTGATTCACCGTAGTTGATCTGATTCTCTTTCCCCATGGGCTTGCTGAATAAAACTTTCCCATGTATCTCTTTAAGAATATTCAACAACCCTTGGTAAGGTCTGTTGGCCTTGCTCAATATTTCAGATCACCATTGTGATCAGTCCTCAGTGAAAAAATTATCAGGAAATTATTTATGATTTTGATGAAGACACAAAGTCACTTACTTGTGTACAACTGATACACCAAACTTCATTAAGAATATTTATAGTCAAGAATGATATTTCAAAATATCAGCACTATCTGTCCCGAATCCTCAATCACTGTCAACTCAGTTATAAGATCTTCTTTAACCCTACACAGCTCGAGTCTTAATACACATTCACTTTATGCATGTATTTCATAGCATCGAATACCTCTTGTTTTGGGTATCTCAATTCTTTTCACACGTGCATGTGATTATGAATGTTTCCATGCATATATAATTTGTAACTTGTCAACCCGAGCACACACTATTCTCTTTTATTAATATTTTAGGTTCAATGTGTGTGGTTCATGAAATTACACATGCACTGTCCACTCGATTTCTCTTTTCTCAATATTCACACTTACGATTATTTCTTCTTTGGTTCTTTACACACACACACACACTTGTTCCTTTTAATTTGGGTCCAATGTGTTTTAATCATGCGCATGCACTTACTTCTTTATGTGTGCATGTCCATGCATGGATGAATTTATATTTTAGAAAGGATATTATGTAGTCCAAATTCCATTCATTTTATTATTCTTACACCCACTTCTTATATAGAGATTCTTATGCATAATTCCAATGATGGATCACGTAGGTGGATGCCCTTCTGCCTCTTTTCACACAATCCAGAATGGGTAGAAGGTGTGCTTGGTTTTTTCTTCTTCACACACAAGGTATGTGTAGATATACTTCATAGAACTAGGATTGGTTCTTTGTTTCTATCTTCACAGAGTACAAGAAGGGTTTAATTTCTCCAGTTTCATACTAGTATGATCTTCTTCACGAAAACAAAATGAGGGTTCGTGAGAACCTATCACATTCTCACGGTTTTCATCACACAAAGGGGGAAGATTATTTCCTTCTTCACAAGGATGATTCAGGAGCTCATTTCTATTTTTTAATGACTATGGATTCTCTTCTCCTTTGTGTAACATAGTTTTAAAGAACCTCTCTGTGTACGGTGCTATGTTTCTACAAAAACAAGATCTTCTATTAATATTTTCAACAAAAAAATCCTCAGTAAAGGGATATCTATTTATAGGTGAGGATGAGAGATTTACTACATGTTCAAATCCCATAGTATATTCTGTTGGGTTCAAATCTTGGAATGCTTCAGATATTCAGCTTCAAATATTTCAAACATGGGATAATAGATACATCGAATCTCTCGGTTTGTTTCTATTCAACATGATCAACAGATATCATGGAGTAATCCTCATAGGCATGTGTTTATGAATGCATGAGGATCTCAATCACGGATTTCCAAGGTCCATAACATGGCCTCGCAACCACATTTTCATCAGATGGTGTGGGTTCATCATTTGATTCACATGCATGCAAATGTAATTTCATGCAAGGGTAACATGATGTCCAGACGACGCTCATGCACTTAATTTGATTGAAAATTATTACTAGATATTGATCAAGGAAGCTTGGATTAATATCTAGTTGAAAAGTGACATTAGGTGGCTAGAGGTAGATGATGATGAAGGGGATTAACCTCGACCATTGGATTAGCTACAGATGACCTGGATTAGTTTGTGGGATGTAGGATGGAGCGTGCAGTTGCGATCTCTTGTGAGATCATAAATATGGTGGGGATTTATTCAGTGTTTTTAAAACTTTTCCCACATCAAAACTCATATGTGGGTTTCTCAGGGTTTAAAAATCAATCCACATCATCGCTTTAGCAATTATCTCTCTTCTCCCTCATAAGGTACTACCCCGTACTAGATTCTTACGGGTCTTCTCTGTGCCCACCCTATGATACCTACGACCATGCCTCCCTGTATGGTGGTCCTCCTCTAGCTCTACCATGCCCTATTATGGGTGAGATCTTGTATTTCCAATTAAATATTATGGTCAGTCATGCCGCTAGCTAGCTAGGGTTAATATCAGGTGCCCACTCATTGTGGTGCGAGCCACTTCCCTAATTGGATGGCTGGTTGGATAGCCAAAGTGCATTATTTTTTATATAAACGTCATAAAATAATTGTTTAGAAACAAAGTATATATAATAAATTCAACATGAAATGAACCATACATAGAATTGAATTTACCTATTTCTTCAACCAAAAACATTCTTCTTCTTCCATTCTCTCTGGCACCACTCTGATACATTGAAGATCAACTCAATTTTCTCAATAACTTCATCAAATTATAAACCTGTAGATGGATCTTCCTAATACATCATGACATCAAGTATTTCATGGACTTATTCAAATGGTTTAACCAAGTTTCATTTAGTGGCACATGTATTAAATCTTAGGATTAGTTCCATAAATTTTATGAACTATTATGGAGAATTTCCAAGCATGACATCCAATGTCATTTCATATTGATTCTCCAAGTGACATAAGCTTTGGAAAAAATTACCCTCTTTAATCATCAACACCACTTCAACCATTACATTTCCATACACATATTGAAACCATATTGAAAAAAATGTCACACTATTCTCTTCACTAACCAAATAATTCCTACTTGGGAACCTAATTATCAATCATGAAAAACCATTTTCGTTTAAAAAACCATGTTTTAGAAGCGTAACTCCCAAAAAGTTTACTTATCAATCCCAACGACCTTTAAATTTAGTAAAACATATAACCGACATTCTGTCAATGATAGAATGATATGAAGGCATTCTTTTTATTTTATTTTTTGATAATCCTCATTTCAAGGGTTAAGGGGGAACCCATAAAAGTCCCATAGGCTTAGTGGATTTCATGACCTAAAGCTCTTAGAAGAATTCATCCCATACATGACTACATGGAAATGCCCCTCCCTAGAATATAGATTGTGAAGTCACCTTCCCACCATTGAATTACTTTTTCGGATTACAATAACTATGCAGAGGTGCCCATGCCTGGTCCTAATGGCTATTTCTATGCCCTCTCATTATTCCAAATCCCGATAGCTCTGATCTTTTGAAACTGCCTACTATGAGTTCACATCTAGGCCAAGTTCCTTTGGTATAACTAGTTTCATATGCACTTCATGATTTGAATGAGGTGGACCAAAGGCCTTGAGGTGTCTCTAAGGTAGTGAGGTGGCTCTAAAACCTTAACTTTCCTAAAGGCCTTGGGTGGCTAGAAATCCTTAAGGACTCCAAGCCCAAACCGAAATCCAGGAGGTCAATAGTTCCAACTACTACTATAAAGAACAATACCTTAAATAGTAACTTCTACAGTAACTTCTATAATACTACTATAATAACTCAAAAATATGCCTCTTCCCATATTCGAACATGATATTGTATGGCTACTCCACGTGCTCTCTCAGTGCACCTAGATGATATCGAATGAGGGTAAATGATCGTCACCAAAACAAGAGTATACTAAAAGGATATAGGATATCACCCAGAAGAATTGAGATAATTCTATTATAACTAAGGTGAAGTGTTCTATGGATTTACACCAACTACATTCCATCTAAATAAATGAAGAGAAATCAAATCAGCACTGGCTGAATTCTGTTGAAAGAATATTGGCTTCACTTGACAACATATTTTCATTAACAGATCACAATTCCGTTACCACCTATGGAATTTTGTGATCACTCAAGCTTTACCAACATAGTATATCAATAACCAATGACATTTTGAATGATCATATACCTAGAAAACCATTTCACTATTATACTTCATTGAAAGAACAAACACGTTACAAAACTCAACAACCTCATTGAAATTCAAAAACAACATTGACCATATTCAAATGGTATTTCTTAGTTGTGTCTATTATACATAGAATGACACATATTCACTAAAACTGATGCAACAATCCCCACATTATGAGTGTCTTAGTCATTGAAATGAGATATATAATTTCTTCTCATAAGTGAGATTGGTCATATGCACATTAAAATAACATGTGATACTTATTTGAGTCATTATCACATGATTGGAAATTAATTTTTTGTTATCATAAACCACTTTTATGGGATTAGGGGGAACACTACATGAAATCAAAGACACAATACATTAACTAGGACCTACTGGTCTAGATGCCAAGGGACAAAAACAACCACTAGATGGTAAACTCCCCTCCTAGCATCTAAAACATTAAATCTACCTTCCATTATCACATTTCTGCTTCGATGGATATCCTGTACATAAGTGAACGAGCCTGGTGCTGATGAAAATGGTCATACCCTCTTAAAAATCCAATTCTGGATGAAGTAGTATAGTGAAAGATCCCTGCTTTAATCCTAATCAAGAGTATCCCTTTGTAGATGATCTGGTTGAAGAATCCTTTGAACTATAGTCTAAGGAGGCTAATAGTAGAATCAAATCACCAAGAAATATATACCACAATGTCAAACCATTTCATAATATGATCACCAACTCCATTTAGAGTTATCAACTTCAGAAAAACATCACCATTGTAGACAACATCTTGGAAACCACAACCATTTCAATAAATAGCCCCACTGTAATGATCACATGATCCAACCTTCGACAACGTAGTAGCAAGAAATCTCGGGGGACGTGCACTGAGATGTGAGGTGTCGGGAGAGGGCCACCTAGGGTTGGAAGACCCTACAACCACACCAAAGGAGTGTCTCCAGAGAGGGGATACAAGTCGATATGAACATGAAGTACTGATCTGGGTAGGAACTGGCTAGATATGGATAGAGGAAGAACCCTCACCAGATTCTGAGTCGAGCGAAATCACCGAAAGAGGGAGTGAGGGGTACCATCAAGGACTAGGGGAAGGGCCGCACCAGTGATGTTGACACCATGATACCATCAACAGACCTAGAGACATCCAAGCCTATGTGAAATTGAACTAAAAAAATCACCAGACACCAAAACCTACAATAAAAAACCCAAATCCATAGAGAGGAAGGAGGAGGCAATGATGAGGGAAGCCTGAAGACCTTTCTCGGGCCTCCCCTATCCTGATCAATGCTGAAGGAAACCCAATATTCACAAGGATAGGGAGAGTATCTTCCACTTAAAGGCTGAAGGGATTTTTTCCATTCCAAGGGAACTCCAAGAGATGTTTAAATTATCCTTACATAAGCATTTAAACTAAGGATACCACATAAGGTTCCATTTTAAGTCATTAAATTGGTTGACATTCAACATTTACTGATTTAAATGATTTAATTCAAAACATCAAGTACCAATTATAAGACAAAAACACTTGGTACCTAGTTTAACTAATCTATCAAGGAAAAATTCATGAATTGTCGAACTTTATTTTTAAATAGTAATCATTTATTCACATCCTTTCATAATTAGACAATTTATCATATGAGTTAATTTTAATAATTTTATTTATCTATCTAGATTTTCACAATTGGGATTATTTAAATAAAATTTAAATTTCTATTTATAGAGGAAAAAACCCTTTATGTTGAAATTTTCATCTTAATTAACTAATAACTCATATAAATACAGCTCAAAAGAAGATATAGTTCATTATAAGTTTAAGAGGTCATTTTCCAGTAAGATTCCACAATATGTCTATATACACCCATATAAGTGATTGAGGATACTTCAAATGAACCATCTTGTATAGTATATGTATACCCTCATGGGGTTAAATACTAAGTCATAATAGATAAGGCGATCTACGAAGGTCATACTAAGACAACCTGGGTTCATTAGAATATAACGCAATATAAATTATTTAATGATCTATATTTTAAATCACCCATAGTGGGTTATCTCATAAGAAACATACACCAACTTACCCATTTGGGTCTAGTTGTGCATTTAGGAAGTCAATCGTATGGATCATCATGCTTTTTTGAAAGAGTCACAAGACTTTATAAGGGTGACCATTAATAATTTAAATTTATAATTTTTCATAATGGGTTTTATCTGATAAGATTAATTACCATTATCGACCTACTAGGGTCATGTAATTGAAAAAATTCCATAAGAAACCAATTTGTTTCAGAAAAAAAATAACCAACTTTTAAATTTATAACCATCTAAAAATATATCATGCTCTTATATAATGGTCCTGTTATATGGGTTTCCATATCCCAATATATAAAGAAACTATAAACTTAATAAATTGGAATTTATCTCCCATTAATCAAGACCAATATGTTTTATCTGATGAAACCAATGGTTATTGGCTCAAACATCTCATGATTGGTCTGTTAAGGTTTTATCATCAATCTATATAGGAAAAAACAATTTATATTGATGTTGAAACATTAAAAACTAATCATATACCAAAACAATTACTAGGTATGTTATCACAAGTAGTAATCACACAAGAACATACTAAACAAGGTCTAAAACCTGATACACTAGAAAGACATGCTAAATAATCAGTAAACATGGATAATAACAACTTAATCATGGACGTACTATTAAAATGAAAAATAAATCACCCAATCAGGTTTTATAAATAGGCATGATAAATAAATACATAAATAGGTAAAATACTTATCATGTCACTAAAATATAAAACATAATATATAATATTTAGTCTAATAAACAAAAAAGTCACATCATCATAATCCACATACAACCTATAGATGCAACTACATGGCATGGAATATGCATGGAATGTGAATCACTATGTGACTATAATGATGTGTTTAATGCCACTTCTATTCCATTCTAGGATAAGGGAAAATTCCACAAATTTCAAAAATCAATATGCATTGGGAATTACACCAATCACTCAATGTTATATAATAATCAACTATAATAGAAAATTTAATGAACAACAATTACATCCTTGGACAAATCTGATTTTCTACATGGGTGGGTTGATTACTCCTAAAAACGTCTATTTACGAGGCACCGACACATTCTATGTCTCTTATCCACCAGATCGAAATAGTAAGACAAAGAAAAAAAATATTGATATGACACCACATTGTAATGTCCTGGTCTAAATACCTATAAAACTAGTAGCTGGATTGGTCACCACATGGCCTCAAGTGTTCCTCCTCATATGCTAGAGGATGTTGCCTGGAAGTGACGGTATAATGATAGTATGACGGGGAGATTATACCTTCATGATCTGAGTATAGCAAAAATATATCAGAAAGTAAATAACAAAAAATAGTGGAAGAAGTAATAAATAAGAGATAAAGAAGCAAAAGAATAATATCAACTGAATATAAATGGCCAACACCAATATACTACATTTCATGCATGCCCATATGATGATATATAAACTAAAATAGTATAAACAAAGAAATAAACATTATATAGTGAATTACATGAATAAATAAAATAAATAAAATCCATAAGGGTGAACTCCATGGGAATCCTAAGCTCCAACAAAGTCCTATGATCCTAACTCCTAGTTACAAGAAAGTAATCATAAGAAAAAGTCGAATGTCCTACAAACATGAGATCTTCTCGGGTAATCCTGTGCAATGGAATCTTGAGTAGGGTGTGATATATATATAATATTCCACCACCAAGGGTTTTTATAGCTTAATCCATCCCATGAATATTAGATACAACATTGTGTAGGTGTAAATAATAACAAAAAATGCTGAATAAATAAATACCAGTCGACTTAAGATCCAATAGGACACTTGACTCACTCTACCTGCTACAACATAGGCTGTAACATGTCTGATCTAGTAACCATATATATATATAATAAATAATATATATATATATAATTAACTATATATATATATATTGTATCTATATATACGCACTAAGTACATGAGGACATAAGTAGACATATACCAAGATACTAGGGGCTAGTTGAGCATAAGGCATAACTCAAGCATCCATATAACTAGTATAACACACCAATCTTCTCAAGAAATGGGTTCAAACCCTACATCTCATAATTAATGAATGGCTTCATGCTCAACAGTTGATATAGTTGGGGAGTCACCATTTCAACACCCAAAATAAGAGATGTGGTGCATTATTCCCACTCTCCAAATAGTTTTAATGGTGTGATATGTTATTCTAAACACTCGATGTAAGGGAGAGTGAAACATCATGCTCAATAATTTCCTTAACCATTATATCACAACTAATATAAATGGTGTACATAAAATAATAATAATAAGTCATCACATCCTATTCATTTATAGTCATCAAGCCCAAAATAACCAAGGGAATCAAAATTCATATAAGTCATGATTATTTTTATATAACAAGATGTTTGGGCATTCCAAAAACTTTAATTTTCATTTATTTCATGCTATCCCATTATCATAGAAAGGAAATTTACAATCAAGGAATTATAAACCCACTTAGAAGGTTGTTTGTATTTGACTATTTATAAGAATAAGGGAAACTACAATTAAGAATCTATATTGGCTATGTACTAATCATTTCATAAATCTAGAAATAAACCCAATGGCATAAGAAACATAAATTTCATAAATCCATGAAATATTTAAAACACAAATTGATACTTTTTAGTTTTGGAGATAACACACCAAAACCGAGGGGTTTTATTATAAAACATGTCATTATTAGAAAATAATTCATTTATCTCAACCAAGAATAACATTCAAGTGGTATAATTCAATTCACAAAAAGGGATAATTATAGAAAGCTATGAAACATGGAATTTAATCATAATAATAATCAAATTAATTTAACACACCACAGGGGTGGACTAGTCATGAGGAAACCCATTGTTCATTTTTGATTTAATTAACTCACCCCAAAGGGGTGATATGGGTTAATTTAATCACCTTTAACCATGTGATGGGCTCTACGGTAGTCAAGAGAATATCTAACCATTTAATTAATGGTATTTCATAATTTTGGGTTGACACCTAGAAAGTATGCCATAAAAAACAATAATGATATTTATGAATAAATAGAAACTTGGGGAAAGAGATATAGAACAACTACCTTATATGAAGGACACTTCAGTCCACCAATATCAGGGTTTGATTTGGTCCGGTTCAAGATAAATTAGATAAATATACATCCAACCATAAAAAAGGGTGAATGGTATTTCACCAAAATAGCACAATAGATAGGAAGAGAAGCTGAGATAGGGAGAAATACGAATTGATATATTACCTGTAGTTATCCAACAATAATAATGGCATTCAAATCAGAGTGTGGAAGAAGGCACACCAAAGAAACCAATAAGGGGGAGCTCGAGTGTCCACGAGAGGAGAAAGACACCTTATATGCATGAAAAAAGAGAAGGTAAGAGGAAAATATGTTTTAATAACATTTAAGGGAAAATTATAAATTTACCCAAATTTAAAGGGGTGAATGGTTTGGATGCACTATTGGCCAAACCATGCACTAACTGTTATTAAGGAACTGCACAAGAACCCCCTCGCATTGGCTAACTGCATAGTTTGGCAAAGAATACATGGCTATTAAAAAATCTAACTATCAAGAACTTGCATAAAGGAACATGGTCGTGAAAATCCCATCACACGGTTAGATCAAACCATGGATGAAAAGTATACCTACTAAAAGAGATGAACAATTTCCTTTGGTAGGCGGCATGTTTTCAGACAAAACGTGAAACTTGATCCGTCCTTGTTTTTTAGTTTTTGGAGCCTGATGTTCCCAAAGCTCGACAGAACACCTAAGGAACATTTCAGGCGTTTTCCTAAGTCTTAAAAAACAATTTTAGTATTCTGAATCTTAGAATTATGTTCCAAAGCTCAATTCAAAGAACATACCATCAACCAAATTCCAAAATTCAGTTTCCCTTCATATTATACCTTGGGTCAAAACATAGGTCATTACAAAAAAATAACTAAAAGGGGGTGAAAAAATACTATGAGGTATTCATATATTTGAAGGCAATAATCCATAGTCAAGGAAAAATTAATTTTGAAACTATGTATTTCCAAAAAAATAGTGAATTAAATTAATTAAAAAATATACTTTTGAAATGATGGAGGTGTATCAAGACAAGGTTCTTGATAGAGATTAAAAACTACTTAAATTAATTGAAAAATAAAGGTGATATAAGCTTTGGTAAAAAACTTACATACATTTATTTCCAAAAGAGTGGGATGGGGGGATCCAAATGTGAGTAATTCCTGTGTGGTGAGTTTTAGAACAAGTATTCTAGTTGAATTGTATATTTCCTATCCTTCTAAGCTATAATAAATCATAATACTAGGTATGTTCAAATATTCCATGTTATTGGAAATTATAGTTTTTTGGTATTCCATTATATATGTTCTGTAATAATTTTGGAAGAAAACATTTTCCAACAAAAACATGTATGTGTTAATCATCCAATCTATAGGAAATTATAATCAAACTAAAATTATTTAGGGAGTCTTTTACATGAATTCTATCATAAAATCTCATTTAAGAGAGCACTAAACACTATCTTGGCTAGAATTAATCTGGAAACTTTATTATTACATGCAATAAATTCATTTTTGATTAAATTTAGTAATGAAACTATAGCTCAATAGAAAATAGTATCAATGAAATTATATCAAAAAATTCATTATTGATTAAATTTAGTCATGAAACTATATATATATATATAATAGTATCTGGGTAGTTGTAGGATATTTAAATAAAGAACATTTTCACAAGGAATATTATTATATAATAAAAAATGGAGATTATTGTAACATTCCAGGTAAATGAAGAATAATATATCTTCATACTTATTAATATTTTTGAATTAAATATTAATTTTACTTTAGAGGGCTTTCTATCTTCGATAGCGTACCCAATACGCAACAACGAGTTTCTTTGAAATCTTATGTTGCACACTAATAATATAATATTATTATTTTAAATGGTAGTAAACTCATAGCCGTTGTATTGGAGGGAATGAAAAAACAAACTACAATATGATTATACATATTTTTTAAATGTATTTACATTTATCCAATAAATCTTAGAGGCTTAAAATGTGAATGAATCTAATTTTAAGCATAATTTACATTAAAAGGCCGATTTACCGCCTTTTAAAAGAGAACCCTTATTAAATCTAGTTTTGGTCACTTTAATAGATTTTATATGACCAAATAAAATCATTCTTTAGAATGGGGACATCAAAATTGACTTTGTGTAAATTTTTGTAATTTTTCCGATAAAGTTCAATTTTTAATGAATAGTGAAAAATATTGTATTTTAATTCCAAAGTTCCTTTTAATATAATTTATTCATATGGTTATATTATCTTTTTAATTGGTTTTAAAGTGAAATTGAAATATATTTTTACCATTTAATCCAATTTTGGTCATTTGAATTAATTTCACTTGGAAATAGGACATAAACAAGTGTCAATCTTTTGATAGTTATTGTTTCTGAAAAACACGCTATTTGTTTTGATAACGGGAATTAATTTTAAAATTAATTAATTCCTATCCTATGTTTTGAATTTGGAAAAATGGACATCATTTTTTAATTCATAATATCAAATATATCTTAGGCTTAATTTTTGGTATTTTTCTGAAAAACATCAATTTTTGATGAATAGTGACACCACTTAGTGGTTGTTAAAAAACCTGAATGTTTCATTTAAATGAAAATTTACCACTTTTTTGAATTGAATTTCAAAAATCCAATATACATGGTTTTTATCAAGAAGTAATATGTGGTTCATAAAGATGAAAATAATTTTTGGTGAATAGTAACTTTTGACTTTTATTTACGGCGGTTAAAGGTAAATGGGGCAATTCATGGTTAAAAGAATATTATAATAATTCAAAATCACCTTAACACCTGTACATACCTTATGGGTTGAGTCATTAACGACCATGGGAATTTTTGGGTCTATTTTGGGACCCCTTTGATCCACTTGGAAGTGATAATGACAATTTGGAATAATTAATTTGAAGTAAAGGCCAAAATGACATAAAAAACAATATTTTAGTAATTAATATTTATATGGTTTTATATAAGTCCAATTTTAGACTATAAATATTAATTGGAAATATAAAAATATTTCCTACAGGATAGTATTTTTTTTATAATTTTTAGACATCAAATAAATTAAATTATTTATGACACAAAAATGATGCAGTATTTACCTCATTAATAAATGATTAAAATAAATAAGATTATAATGATTTAAATATTATCCAAAATATTTCCAATTCTGATTAGATGATTTTATTTCGACCATGACTCATCTTATCTTCTAATATAAATATTTTTGGACCATTATAAACCTAATATCATTATATAATAAAATAACAGTTTCACACTTTCTAAAAGAGCCCCTCCTCCTCTTTATAAAAGGAGACCACTTATAACAAATTCCACACACCTCTCAAGCCATTTGGATCGTCCAAACTCTGCCCAATTAAGCTCTCAACATCTCTATCATCCTCTTAGAAGCCTTACCTTAGGCATAAGGCACTTCTAGAAGTCCTTTGGTTGAAACCAAAGAGAGTTACCCAAATTAAAGGTAACAGTTTCTCATAAATTGTTTTCTTTAATTTTACTTCTCCAATCCCTAAACTCTTTTTATTTCTTTCTTTTGTAAAAACACCAGTATCCTAAATATACTAAGAATTTTTTATAATAATGATTCAAACTACACTTACACACGCCTCCATGTAATGGATGAAGAACATAATGTTTCTGTGGATGGAAAACTAACGCCTCACGAAATGATGATTGTTCAATTACATCTTACCACCTCTCATGGTGGCCATTATGATGGAACTATATATATATATGATATATATTATGTTTATTATTTCCTTATTCTTTTGTAATTCTCATTTATATTACGCCATTATGGTTTCCATAGTGGGTAAATATGATAATCTCATTTGAGGAAGTGCGGACTACCGCCCCCTCAAAGTGATTTGATTCGTTAATGCCTTATGTGGGATGTGTAAAGGATGGAGTTAACGATATTATATATGATATTATAATGGAATTATAATATACCTATGTATCATTATGTTTTATTTCCATTAAAATAAGAAATAGAAATGAAAGCAGCGTTCATGCGTACGTACGACTTACCGTCTCCATGAACGGTGCATTTCATTTCTTACATCTAAAAGTTATGTACTATTATAAATAAATGTATATACTGGATATATATGATACATATGATATCTAAATCATGAATATAATTTGGGATATAATGAAACTTTGAAAACATGAACAACATGTAATTATAAGAAGTCCATTTTTGACTCAAGTACCAAATATCGGCAAAACGAACATTATTAACTTAAATGATTACAAAACGTTTATAACAAGGTAATAAGTGATATAAAAAAGAAAAATAAAATTTAAAACGGTTCTTAAGAAATTATAAATTAAATTTAGTTTATTATTCAGGAGATTAAAGAACGATCGAGTCAAGTCGGACACAGGGTAAGGGATCCGACCTCACTCTTTCTTTTCAAGTAATCTCTTTTATGTCATTTCATTTATGCTCCATGTTCATATGTTGGATTATGTTCTTTTATATTCACCATAATGTAATTTTTATTTTAATATGATGATATACCCTCTCATACTCTCATCAATTCATTTTAAGAATTTTTAAGTGGAACCGTTAGGCTGCCAAATTTTTGTAAGGAATTTTCTTATCTCACTTTTAATTCTGTGAGATTTCAATTGTTCACCACTTATTTATTACATGTGGTGTAATGTGTACTTCCATTTATATATATTACCATTATTAGCTTTATATTAATGGTATTCTGTGATTCATTTTGTGGTTATTAACTTTTGGTCATACGATTCAATTTGAATACAATGAAGTAAGGGTTTTTCATGTCACTTTTTATTCTCGTGAGATTTATGCTCTATTGGCCACTATTTACTTTTGTGTGGCATATGTACTGCCCATGATTAGACTATTTGTGTTATATAATCCCATTTATGAGAATTTACATCTTCATTTGATGATCCTTATTTCATGTGACATATGTTTTGTAAGTTACCAAATCAGTAAGGGAACTCCTTAACCCAATTCCCATTGTTTGGGTTGATATTATCTTTTTTTATTTATGTCATCCTATGAATATGTGTGAATGACCTCTGATTATTTTACACTTAATATCCACTTATATTGGGTGTATTTATATTTTTCACACATAATTATGAAATTGATTTATCCTTAATTTAAGGATACCATCTTTATAAGGGATTTTATCTCAATTTACATTTCCATTGAGACTTCATTATTGTTATGCACCATTTCAATATTATATGGTGTATATACTATCTATTGAAATATTATATCATAAATCCATTTATTATCATGATATTATAATTATCTGATTAAAATTTATTCTTAAATTATTTGTATTGAAGCGTCCCTCTTTTTGTTAAAAACTCTTTAACTAACTATCATTTTAAATGTTTTAAAGATTTATTCTTCCAAATATTTCTAATTAATGTCCATGTTTTCAAAATTGGTTTTAGGATTTATTTATATGGACATTAAAGTTTTCAAATGATAATTAATTTAACATATTCAAAGTGGTATGGGACACTTTGGTTCAAAAATATCTTTTTAAATGGTTTTGAAAATGATTTGATAAAACATTGTTTATTTCAATATCTTGATTTGATATATTGGAATGTGGAAATGTTATCTTTCCATTATACATGTGTTATATGTTATAATTATGTTATGGTTATTGGGAATGTTTTACGTATATGGGTGGTTCCTTGATAAACCTAGGGCGGGTGAGCCCGAGATAGCTCTCCAATGCATTGGGTAATGTGACGGAGGTAAACACAATGTTTCTCCTAAGAGATTTAGGGAATATACTGTGATGGGTATTCCAAGTGTAACTCCCTACATAGTTATGATAGCTAGAATGTAAGTTTTATATGGATACCATAAGTAACCTTTATGATTTATGATTTTTGTGTGTTATTCATAAATCTAATGATTTCATAAGGTATGTTAGGATTAAAAAGTATGGTTTCATTGATTTGAATTTATTGATGGGCTAATGTTTTCCTTCCTTATTTTATAACCCTTACTGAGCTTTTTATGCTCATCCTAAGTTTTTGAAATGTTTTCCACAAGACTTAATGATGAATATGGTCAAGTATGGGATCAAGTAAAAGTCAATAAATCTAAAACATGGAACTAGACGTGTTTCTTTTTAAGAGTTTTTATTTTATGAAAAAAATGGATACTGGGTTGAAGAGTCTACTTGTAATATTCATGTTGTAATGTAATAGTTATGGACTAAATCTCTAAAACTCTAAACCTGAAAAGATACTCAATATGTATTATTCATTTAATTCAATATTATGTAATGATTATGGCCGGGTCCTTATAGTTGGTATCATAGGTTGGTTTAGACAACTTTAGGGATTAAGAATTTTCATTAGACATATGGTTAGTCCCTATCTATTATTTCAGTTAAATCCTTGTTTTATAACTTTTCAGATCAAGGAAATTCAGTTACAAATTGAATGAGGATGATCTCAAATGACATTCCAATCTTTTCCTGATGACATGATTATAATAATTTTTGCAAATTCATGTTCAGATGATGGTGAAACTTTTTCTAGAATACAACTCAATTGCAAGCAGTTGTTTGAGATATCAAACACCTCTACTATACCTTGTTATCATTGTGGATCATGGGTTGTATTTAGAAAAATCCAATTTTCACAATATTCTCATATTTTAAAGAAAGGCAAATATTATCAAGGAATTTTCAAATATTTTACCTTATCACATGATTTTGAAGAATATTATGATTTTAAAAAAGGTGCTCAAGAAGGAAACCCTTGCACAACCTATTCATATTTGATTTTAAAATATAGTCTCTCATCACATACTTATGTTATTTTATAAGGACCGTTAATTGAAAGATTCAACTCAAATGAGGTTAGAATGTTTTATAGAAATCAGGTTTTATCAGATGTTTTGAAATTATATGTCATACATGAATTTTTTCCAAAACGTTTTTTCTGTGAACACCCATATGACCCATGTTGTAGAAGGTGTATTTCGATGGAGGAAGAAAATGATTTTGAAGGATCTCTAAATCATTGTTGCAATGCATGGTCATTCTACCTATGTGAACAAGATGACGATGAAACCAAAAGGATCCCATGATCAAGGTATGATGTTCTTTATTTTTGGGATTGTTTTATTTTATCATTTGGTGGTGAAATAAGACTTCAAGAATTAAGATGTTGAGATCACAATGAATTTGGATGAAAATGAGAGGTATAAGGAAACCATTGAGGTTAAAACATGTTAGGGTTATTTTTGATTTTTATAAAAAGAACAACCCATAGGATGGGTGACAAACTGTTGCATCCGGCAAGGGTGCAGGAATCGAACCCACAACCGAAGGGAGACAAGGGTGCATCACCTACCACTAGCCTACTTGATGTCCCTGGTTAGTATGGCTTATTATTTTTTGTAATTTTTTTTATAGAATAAGAATAAGTTGATTTTTGGAACTTATGTTTTATCAAATGGATATACATAGTGTTGAAAAATGATTTAGTGATTAAGTGATAAAAGGTTGTTGTGGAAGACATTCTCTCTTTTGAAGAAACACTATATGCCTAAGGAAGATAGATTACTATGGGATTTCAATTGTGGAATAATGGTTGAAATTTTATTTTGGAAGAATCTATGTTTTTATTATGGACACATGATGATTTGATTTATTTATGAAAATGATTAACCTATCATGGAGAATATGTTATTAGGTTAATTAATTTTCAATATGAGACTTTATGGGAAACTGGTGTTACTTGGAGATAAATGTTAAGATGTATCTTGGAATTCTATGTAATTAAATCCTTGTGCGATTTGGGTAACAATAAAAGTTTGGATTACTTTTGAATAATTTTAGGGACAATTGTTTATTGAATGGTCTTTGTTGAACTTTGGGTTTCATTAGGACAAATTTTAGAGATTAAGAGTAGTTTTTCTTTATGGAAAAGTTTATCCTTTTGGGGATTATCTGATCTTGTACTAAACGTTTTTGTTTTAGTTAATATCTAAAGACAAGGGAAATATATAGGTCATTTTTTTTGGATTATTTGATTCTCTCTAAGTTGAATACAACACTTTTAATGTAAACAAGTCATCTTGAATATTCATCGATTGGAGAAAATATGAGTTTGTGGTATAATTTTATGAAAGGATGAAACTATACATGACAAGTAAGTATATTTCCTTACAATATTAGTCTAGTTATTAATAAAATTATTCAACTCGATGAAAAGGATCTTGAAGAAAAAACATGTTATAACCTATCTTTCATCACCAGACTTTTACCCAACCACAAATTCATGGTATTGTGGCAGTTAACTTTCTGTGATCAATTTCTCTATCACTCTCTGTTAATCTATGAGAGTTAGTTTTTCTTCCATATCCATGTTTTCCTACATGGAATCCTAGTATGGGCTTTCTCGAGTAACCTTTATATATATCTTTCTTTATTTTAAAGTGATAGTTTTATTTACTCTTTTTTCCGATGTGGGGCTTTCAATGATGTTTCCGAGCCAAATTTTAAAATTGCGAGGATGCAATTCCCAAAAGGGGGGTAGGATGTAACATCCCAGGTAAATGAAGAATAAGATATTTCCATACTTATTAATATTTTTGAATTAAATATTAATTTTACTTTAAAGGGGTTTCTATGTTCGATAGCGTACCCAATACGCAACGACGAGTTTCTTTGGATTTTTACGTTGCACAATAATAATATAATATTATTATTTTAAGTGGTAGTTAACTCCTAGCCGTTGTATTGGCAGAAATTAAAAAAACTAACTAAAATATTATTATACTTGTTTGTTAAATGTATTTACATTTATCCAATAAAAGTTAGAGGCTTAAAATGTGAATGAATCTAATTTTAAGCATAATTTACATTAAAAGGCCGATTTACCGCCTTTTAATGGCGAAGCCTTTTTAAATATAGTTTGGGTCACTTTAATACATTATATATAACCAAATAAAATCATTCTTTAGAATAGGGACATCAAAATTTACTTTGTGTAAATTTTTGGAATTTTTCCGATAAAGTTCATTTTTTAATGAATAGTGAAAAATATTGTATTTTAATTCAAAAGTACCTTTTAATATAATTTACTTATATGGATAGATTATCTTCTTAATTGGTTTTAACGTGAAATTTAAATATATTTTTACCATTTAATCCAATGTCGGTCATTGGAATTAATTTTACTTTGAAATTGGACATAAACAAGTATCAATCTTTTGATAGTTATTGTTTCTTAAAAACACGCTATTTGTTTTGATAATGGGAATTAATTTTAAAATTAATTAATTCCACTTATATATTTTGAATTTTGAAAAATGGAAATCATTTTTGAATTCGGAAAATCAAATGTACCTTAGGCTTAATTTTTGGTTTGTTTCTGAAAAACTTCAATTTTTTCTGAATAATGACACCACTTAGTGGTAGTTAAAAAAACTATCTTTTTCATTTAAATAAAATTTTACCACTTCTGTGAATTGAATTTCAAAAATCTGAAATACATGTTTGTTATCAAGAAGTAAAATGTGGTTCATTAAGATGAAAATAATTTTTGGTGAATAGTAACTGTTGACTTTTATTTACCGCGGTTAAAGGTAAATAGGGTAATTCATGGTTAAAAGAATATTATAATAATTTAAAATTACCTTAAAACTTTTCCAAACCTTATGGGTTGAGTAATTAACGACCATGGGCATCCTAGGGTCTATTTTGGGACCCCTTTGATCCACTTTGAAGTGATAATGACAATTTAGATTAATTAATTTAAATTAAAGGTCAAAATGACATAAACAAAAATCTTTTAGTAATTAATTTGTATATGGTGTTATATAAGTACTATTTTAGAATATAAATATTAATTGGAAAGATAAAAAGATTTAATACAGGATATTATTTGTTTTATAATTTTTAGACATCGAATAAATTAAATTATTTATGACACAAAAATGATGCAGTATTTACCTCATTAATAAATGATTAAAATAAATAAGATGATAATGATTAAAATATTATTCAAAACATGTCCAATTCTGATTGGATGATTTTATTTAGACCATGAATCATCTTATCTTAGAATATAATGATTTTAGGACCATTTGAAACCGACTATCATTATATAATAAAATAATAGTTTCACACTTTCCTAAAGAGTCTCTCCTCCTCCATATAAAAGGAGACCACTTCTAACCAATTAAACACACATCTCAAGCCATTTGGATCATCCAACATATGCCCAATTAATATCTCAACATCCCTCTCATCTTCTTAATATCCTTACCTTAGGCAGAAGGCACATCTAGAAGTCCTTTGGTTCAAACCAAAGAGAGTTACCCAAATTAAAGGTAACAGTTTCTCTTAAATTGTTTTCTTTTATTTTACTTCTCCAATCACTAAAATCTTTTTATTTTTTTCTTTTTTAAAAAAAACAGTATACTAAATATACTAGGATTTTTTTATAAGAAGTATTATAACTACACTTACACACACCTCCATATAATGGATGAAGAACATAATGTTTCTGTGGATGACAAACTAACGCCTCACGAAGCGATGATTGTTCAATTACATCTTCCCGCCTCTCATGGTGGCCTTTATGATGGGACTTTGTTTATATATTATATATATTATGTTTATGATTTTATTATTCTTCTGTACTTCCCATTTATATTATGCCTTTATGGTTTCCATAGTGGGTATATACGATAATCTCATTTGAGGAAGTGCGGACTACCGCCCCCTCAAAGTGATTTGATTCGTTAATGCCTTATATGGGATGTATAAAGGATGGATTTAACGATATTATATATGATATTATACTGGAATTATAATATACCTATGTATAATTATTTTGTATTTCCATTAAAATAAGAAATAGAAATGAAAGCATCATTCATGCATACGTACGACTTACCGTCTCCATGAACAGTGCATTTAATTTCTTACATCAAAATGTTATGTACTATTATAAATACATGTATATACTGGAAATATATGATATATATAATATATAAATCATGAATATTATTCTGGATATAATGAAACTTTTACCTCATAAAAAACATGTAATTATAAGAAGTCCATTTTTGACTCAAGTACAAAATATCGACAAAATGAACATTATTAACTTAAATGATTACATAACATTTATAACATGGTAATAAGTGATATAAAATGGAATAATAAACTCTAAAACGGTTCTTAAGAAGGTATAAACTAACTTTAGTTTATTATCCAAGAGATTAAATAATGATCGAGTCAAGTCAGACACGGGGTAAGGGATCCGACCTCACTCTTTCTTTTCAAATACTCTCTTTTATGTCATTTCATTTATACTCCATGTTCTTATGTTGGATGATGTTATTTTATATTCACCATACTTTAATTTTTATTTTCATATGATGAGATACCCTCTCTTAATATCATCAATTCATTTTAAGAATTTTTATGTGGCACCGTTAGGCTGCGGAATTTTTGTAACGTATTTTTTTATCTCACTTTTAATTCCGTGAGATTTCCATTGTTCGCCACGTATTTATTACTTGTGATGTAATGTGTACAACCATTGATATATATTAAAATTATTAGCTTCATATTCATGGTATTCTGTGATTCATTTTGTGGTTATTAACTTGTGGTCATAAGATTCAATTTGATTACAATGAAGTAAGGGTTTTTCATCTCACTTTTTATTCCCGTGAGATTAATGCTATATTGGCCACTATTTTATTTTGTGTGGCATATGTACTTCCCATGATATTACTATTTTTTTAATATACTCTCATTTATGAGTATTTACATTTTCATTGGATGATCCTTCTTTCATGTGACATATGTTTTGTAAGTTACCAAATCGGTAAGGGAACTCCTTAACCCAATTCCCATTCTTTGGGTTGATATTCTCTTTTTTTATTTATGTCATACTATGAATATGTGTGAATGACCTATGATTGTTTTAAACTTAATTTCCACTTATATTGGGTGTATTTATATTTTTCACACATAATTATGAGATTGATTTATCCTTAATTTAAGGATTCCATCTTTATAAGTGATTTTATCTCAATTTACATTTCCATTGAGACTTCATTATTGTTATGCACAAATTAAATCTTATACGGTGTATATACAGTCCATTGAAATATCATATCATGAATCCATTTATTCTCATGATATTATAATGTTCTGATTAAGAGTTATTCTTCAATTATTTGTATTGAAGCGTACCTCATTTTGATAAAAACTCTTTAACTAAATATCGTTTTAAATGTTTTAAAGATTTATTCTTCTAAATATTTCTAATTAATGTCCATGTTTTCAAAATGGGTTTTAGGATTTATTTATATGGACATTAATGTTTTCAAATGATAATTCATTTAAAATCTTCAAAGTGGTATGGGAACCTTTGATTTAAAAATCTCTTTTTAAATGGTTTTGAAAATGATTTGACAAAACAATGTTTATTTCAATATCTTGATTTGATATATTGGTATGTGGAAATGTTATATTACCGTTATACATGTGTTATATGTTATAATTATGTTATGGTTATTGGGAATTGTTTACATATACGGGTGGTTCCATAATAAACCTAGGGCGGGTGAGCCCAAGATAGCTCTCCAAAACATTGGGTAATGTGACAGAGGTAAACACAATGTTTCTCCAAAGAGATTTAGGGAATATTCTGTGATGGGTATTCCAAGTGTAACTCCCTACGTAGATATGATAGCTATAATGTAAGTTTTATATGGATACCATAATTAACCTTTATGATTTATTATTTGTGTGTGTTATTCATAAATATCATGATTTCATAAGGTATGTTATGATTGAAAAGAATGGTTTCATTGATTTGTATTTGTTGATGGGATATTGTTTTCCTTCCTTATTTTGTAACCCTTACTGAGATTTTTATGCTCATCCCAAGTTTTTGAAATGTTTTTCACTGGACATAAAGATGAATAGGGTCTAGGATGGGATAAAGGAAAAGTCAAGCTATCTAAAACATGGAACTAGACCTGTTTCTTTTTAAGAGTTTTTATTTTATGAAAAAATAGATACTGAGTAGAAGTTTAACTTATAAAATTCATCTTGTAATGTAATAGTTATGACCTAAATCTCTAAAACACTAAAACTAAAAAGATTTTAAATGTGAATTATTCATTTAATTCAATATTATATAATGATTAAGGCCAGGTCCTTATAATTATTTATTTAGAACATACGAAAAAATATTTGAATATAATGATTCTATTCATATTCTATTATCATAATTAGAAGCCTTTGATTTTATAGAACTAATATTTCCAAATTTAATTAAAAGTTTGATTATTTAGTTTTGAACATATAGAAATCATATTTTCTATCATGATTCTCAGTGATATTCATGAATTTCCCTTAGTGACTGGTTTTAGAAAACAAAAACACTACTCCCCTTTACTTGTTTTAGACTTGTGTTAATTATAAATAGTCTGTAATGGTTACTATAAAAACACCTAGTGGAAACTACAAAGTGAATAATTATTGTTGAAAAAAATTAGAAAAAATATGAATACAAAACTAAAGAGAAATAAAAAATGGTTATGGAAATTAGAAGGTTATATCATCCACTTTCCACAAAATCCCTAACTAATATGTATTATCTAGGGGTTATAGGTACCAAAATCCAATTTTCCCAACTCCTTAGGGTCATTATTATTTATTATCAAATATTAAATAATACTTATTTAGTGAAACAATAAAGATACACAAAAATTATTCAAAAAAAACTGATAATAAAACCTGTTATCAACCAATATCATCTTAAATTGGAGATCAAATGATTTATTTTCCTACCATTTTTTCTTTTGGTCCTAAACAAATGTAAAAATAAAATGAATGAGATACTTTAAAAGGAAATAGAATAAATAAAATCAAAATGATAAAAAATAAATAAAGATGTGCAATTTAAAAACTTTGGTTCAAACTCAAGACTTTATTTTTAATATAGTATATTGAGCTTACGTATCGCTACTTAATTTAGTAATAGTAGGTACGTTAGGGTGGAAATATGATGACTGACGAAAAATTATTGGAATAAGCATAAAAATGTTTAATGAAAAATATTTTATTTGGTGGGATAAAGAAAAAATAATGTGTAGTTGTCTCTAAATATAAATAATAAATAGATTTTAAATAATTATCATAAATTTAGGAATACACTAGGGAATAAGAAAAGTATGCAAGATTAGATGTTCAAAAATAAAAAGTATAAGATTGATATGTAAAGATATGTTCATAAAAAAATATTTCATATGCATGGTTAATCATATTATAATCATAAATATGGCCATGAATTTCATGAAGTATCATATAAAACATATTTAAGAAGTACAAATTATTGAACACACAAATTTTAATTTGTATCATGGTTAAAACATGATGTGTTGTAAATCTATATTTTCATAGAAATCTACTGTTTGAAAATTAAAATATTTAAAATCACTTCTATGACTTGAAAATAAGCTATAAAATAAGAGTAAGATTAAAAATGTAATGAAAATACATACCTTTTGTATCCAAATAGAATTATTCATTAACCAAGAATAAGTACAAAAATACATTCTTCTTTATAATGAATATATACCTTAAAATGAATTCCTACCAAAGAAGAAAATTATAGAAAAAATTTGAATATAAGAAATAAATATAAAATGGATTGAATGAATAACTAAGTTAATTAAGTATAAGGTGGATGTGAGATCTATGGTGAAGTGATAAGTGCTTCCCATATTTTCCTTGCCTTTACTTCCACCTCCTCACCAAACCCAGTGATAAGAATGTAGAGTCATAGGTGGAATGGTATGGATTCTACATAGGGAGGAGAGGATGGTATAGGGATGTGAGGTAGGGATGAAAAATGATAAGGCTGAGTAGAATAGATTTAGAGTGTGTGAATGAGATAGTGGCGAAGTAGGAGAGAGAGGTAGAGGTAGAGGAGGATGAGACAACAAAAAAATGGTATAGAATTTAGATTTAATGAACACGGAAGAAGGGAATGAAGCGATGAATTTATCATGGATTATGCTAAAATCATGGGGTAGAAGAGGGGAGAAGCGTGTGATCTACAGATATGAGGAAGGGAAGAATGGGAGGGGCATCAACCAAATAGTGACATATATATACGATGGATAGAAATTATAACACATGGATAAAGAGGGATGAAAAATAGTATAAATAGTGGATTTAAAACAAAAATAACCACATAACCATCAAATTTATTTACTTTATTTTTATTATTTTTTTTACATTAAATTTTTGGAATATAAAATAATAATAATAAATGGGCTAGTCTAAGTGCTTGAACAAACCATATGAAATGTTGTTCAGGATTAAATATTTTGGCTCGTATAAAAAATAGGACAAACGATCCAAACCAAAATGGGATCGTGTTTGTCTAGGCCTGGGATACCCACTCATTTACATGCCTATCAAAATATCTATAATTATCAGGATAAACCCCTATCACCAAAATCCTTGACCCACTCATTGTTCAATAATATAAAATTTATTTTTAAAATTTATTTTTTAACATAAAATTTTAAATAATTGATGTTAAAATAACTTTTTACACTATTTTTCTAAAAAACGACATTATAGATGGATTTTATTATCAGTTTTTACATATTCAATGTTTAAATTTCAATTTTACATTAGGTTCTTTAGGAACTTACTTTTAAAGTACTTTAAACATTGGTTCTCTAAAAATAGATGTTAAAATTATACATTTATCATCGGTTACTAGAGAACCGATATTAATATCTTAGAAAAGAAAACACTAAAATTAACATTCATATTGTTTCACCTTGCTACTACCCACAAAAATGAATTTTTTTCCAAACCATAAATCTATCATTAAACATATAATTTTTTTCATTCTCCCTATATATATTTCACATTTCCCTCCGTTCTCGATATATTCCATCTTCCAAATTTTTTAATTTTCCATTCATAGATTCAAAATCGTGTTTATGTACATTCAACCATTTCATATATTTACTTTTACTATTTAATAAAATAGTGGATAATATGAAGTATTTGAAAATTAATAGCGATAAAAATAGTATTAGATGGTCAGTGTATGAATTTATATGTACAAAAATGTTTATTTTATTATTTATTTCTTTGAAGAGGTAAAATACATAAAAAATTCATTTATTCTCTCATTAGATTTTGTTTTCATTCATTTTTTATAATGTTCTCTTGACTATTATCATGGTATCATAGATTAAATTTATTTTTTTCATTCATATAATGGAAAACTATTTAGTTATGCATGTGATTCTTTAATTCAACATTGAAATTGATATATGTTATTGAACCATAATTTCTATATTTTTTATTTCTCTGAATGATATCTTGATGGATTCTATGTTATAAAAATATTACTAATTTTTTAAAAAATTATTCTTTTCCATGTTTATTAATAAGATAAATGATTAACTATTCATCATTAAGATATTACCAAGGTTGTAAAAAAATTTTAATGCTAGTTTCAATAAATAAAATTTAAAATATATTTACAATGTTACTTGAAAATAAATCACCTTTATAATTAATGTTAAAAAGTAAAATTAACCAACATTAAAGGAATTTTTTCTACCAGTTATTTGACAACCTATACACATAATCATGTTTAAAAAGGGTAAATAACAATATAAAAATAAAATTTTATTAAAAATTGAATTATAAATTTAAAAATATTTATAAAGATGAGGGTTCCAGGTTCTAGATGTATCCCAATTCTCATATTGGTTTTTTTATTTTCATTTTAAATAAGTAACCTTATTAGTTTTTGGTATTGGTTCAACATGTTTTTTGTTAGAGATATTTTTTTTGTGATAAAATGTGAGATTATTGTTTTGAGATAATTATTATATCATATATTACTTAATTTATTAAATAAAGAGTAATTCTTCCATTATCACTATTTTTTGTTCAATGGATCTAATATATTGTAGGATGATAATAGTCTTCTTGTTACCACTCCAAATCCATTTTTTGTTATTTTTGAAATACTCTTTATGGGGTTGTGGTAACTTCCCATAAAAATAATATATAAGCCACCTAGATTTCAAGATTAAAACCAAACACATGAAACAACATACTCATGAACATATTGAAACACAATAACAAAATTTGAAATTCAAAAAAACCTGCTTAAAATACTTCACCATGAGGACACCTAATGACTCAAATCCTCGAGCAACGATCCTCCTCAAGCCGTCCTCTTGGTACCTATAGTACAAATTTTTTACTAGATATTAACCATTATGTAAGGATTGTGAACTGAATTTAGTGTAAACAATTTTTTTATACATTTGGAAATACATAGTGCTCGTAGTTCTTGCATGTGGGATCTACTGAATAAATTATCCTTGGTTTATATCTAATGAGCTATTATTTAATGTATCCTTTGATTGTTATATTTTAGATTACTTATCATGGTAATTTTTTTACTTAGGATAATATATTATGTAGTTTAATAATTCAAAAGAAACATATTAAGAATTTTTCATTTATAGGACTTTTTAGACATGATGATCATTGTTTGAGTAATAATTAGAAATTTAATGTTTATAATCAATAAATTAAGTAAACTCATATATTGAATTTTATGGAAAATGGTGTATGGTGAAATAAAAAAACTTGTAAATTTAAAATTTTTAGATCAAATCTATAACGATCTAATGGGTATCAGAACAAAAATATATTTAATACACAAGTTGGGTCTGAAAACCTCCTAACTATAAGTTATACCTTGAAACTAATAAAATTAAAACAAGAAATGGTATCACCAAATAAGAAAAAACCCACGTACATAATGTATTATAAACCTAGAAAGAAAATTTATACCTATTCCGCCGCACCACAATGAACATGTGTAATTCACACTAGATTATCTAAATGATAGATAATGAGGGAAAAGAATCAAAATAAAAAACACAATATTTTTACATGGTTCAAACTTAGTCCCAATCTAATGATGGAATGTAAATATAATTTTATTCAAGAAATGAAATATGATTTCAATAATAAAAATTCAAAATCCATCCTAGAACAAATTCAAAACCATAAATTTAAATTAGAGTCTGTCCAATGAAACTTTTTCCACCATATTATATTCTTTAAAATGATAATTCCCCTTTGTTCCAATCTCTATGAGCATAACTATAGTCAATCAAAGGCTTCCACTGCCTAATATGATCATTATGGAGAATTTTGTGTTCTTTAAAAAACAATTTTAGTTTAATTTTATGTAACATCATAAAGTATCCTATAATTTTTTTCTGAAGGATCCATATATAATATCCTGACCCTTAAAAAATATTCTATCTTTTGTACCTCCATGTTTTCTTTTTCCAAAATTCACGTTGCGCCTTCGATGGATCATATTCTTATTGATCTACTCTTAAATTCATTATTTTTGAATTTTTGAACCTTGTTCTTTCTGCTCCACCATCTTCATTTGGTTCAGTAGTTATAGAGTCACTCCTTCTATAATCTCTATTAACATAAATAATGGTTACATATGAATCAACCTAATAATATCCCACTTGAGAATATTTTTTATGATTCACTGTCAAGTCAACTATCAATTTTTTTTAAAAAATTTTAAATATTAATATTCTATTATAACTGTACGGCTCCCACAACATGCATTCAGTATTCCCATTCTGACCATGGACTATCATTACCCCCATATATCCCAAACAAAATCCTTGGTCAACATATATATCTCATTATAAACCACTTCAACCTTCTAAATATCCATCATATTTTCCTATAATAACATCTAGTCGAAGTGATATATTAGCTGAATATTTTTTTCTCTAGAAAGAATCATCGTATTATTGTCCAAGTGGAACACACTTTTTGAATCAAAGAATAACAGCCCAACCCCTAACTTCTTTCGGGATCGTTAAATAACCCTTCATATAGATAAATGCGTTCACAAAAACTATTAATGTAACATACTACTATTCCACTATTTAAAGTGAAAGTTCCACTTAATGTTATAACATCCAACTTAGAGATATAAATTTTTAAGTAAACACATAGCCAATGAAGCTCTTCTGATGTCTAAATCACATTTAAATTAAAAATGTACAAATCTAAGTAGTGTATTTTTAATTACAAAATAGAGATAATTTTTTTGGAATATTTAAGATACAAAAATATCCACTTTATTTATTACCAATGTTCTGTTCTTTTATTTTTCATGAACCTTATCACTACTCCCACATCATGCGAAATGTTTGCCTTTGTAAAAAAACATGGAATACATCAATTGTCTGACTACCAATGAAAATGGAAAATTTTCAATGTACCTAACCTATGTTTTTGTTTTAGGTGCCTCAGTTTTTATATTTTATTGGAGTTTTTTTCTTATAACCAACACTCCTTGTACATTTTTTTTGGTATATTCAAAGGTATCAATATTAATAAATATCTTATCACATGATGATTTTTTTCTGCATAACAGAAATGCGATTAATTCCTTAGAGTAGACATCACATTTAAATGTCATAATAGTTCAATACTATGATGAGAATCATTTTGTTTTTAACATAAAACAGAAATATATATTATATGGACATATTTCATTAGATGATGGATAAATTTTGTTGAATATTCGGTGTAAGGGTCTTATAGGATATTGGGTCTTGTTTTCATGATGTTTATACTATGAAATATCTAAGAGAGGATTTTATGAGATCTAAAACTCTAGTAGGAATTCAACATATTATATGTGTCATTGGAAATTCCTATATAAAAACATGTGTATTTATCCTTCAAATTGTGATTATTTTGAATGTAAATCTGGAGTTTTGTAATTATATTTTTTATGTAAATTATGATGGAATATTATTGTGGTGAGGTAGGATGCTATTGTATATATGATGTTAGTGCTTCCTGAGATTTCACAACAATGTATTAACCACCCTCATGCATGAAAGTTAACACCATGAAATGGTCTTAAGAGGCTATATCAAACTTTACCAAAAATAATTCCTAGTGTATTTTGAGTCCTATATAAGGAGAGAGTGTGGTGAATTTATAGAGTTTATATCATATAGAACGTATCTAGAAACATGAATACATTAAAAACCTATGATATAGTGAGATAAATTGGATAGTTTCATGGTTCAATGGGTAGGTATTTATCCAACTAGTTGGCACTAGATCACTGGGCATAGGTTTAAAATCACATGGGTAATGCTTAGGGAGAAATTTCCGGATATAGTATGACTACACTACTTTAGATTTCACAACATGGTTGCAAATCCTATCTTTTGTTCAGGATGGTACCATGTCATTGTCCTAACATGCAACATTATGGTGCACCATATATGAGTTCTAATGGGGTGTGAGTCCCATATGGGAAAAAGGGTGGTTAACATGTAAAATATATATCATATAAAACCTCTACCCCAACATGAATCCATTTAAAATCCATAAGGTAGTGATCCAAAGTGAAAAAACCATGATTATAGGGGTGGGTCTTGATCTTATTAGCTAGTATTAGAGATAGGTTTTATGTTTTGTTTTTTGACAACAACCTAGAGGCTGTAGGATGAATTCACAACCATAAATGAATATTGACTAAATCAAATAATTTTTATTGAAGACATATTGGATTTTATGACGCGGAAGATTCCAGTTTGATGATGTATGATTCACATAGTCCATGAGAGGTGATGAATATTGGAATTGGTTCCCTAAAACTATGTTCCCTCATACTTCTAGTGTCATTGTATATTTACTACATTTGAATATTATAAAAATATTATTATATCTGGTTTTTTCAGATGAATTAATTGAATATAATAATGTCTCCAAATAATTCTCTTTTCAAAATTACATAGAAGTTCCCAACTATGATGAGATACTTACGATGTTAAGAAAAAATAATTTAAACTTATATTTGATGGCCATATGATATTTTATGATATAAAATAGTTAATATAAGATATTAAGAGTTAGAGGCTCGAAAGTAATTTAGACACCTTCTCGTGGTGTTTTCTCTAAGTTATATATAAGAGATGAGGTTATGAGAATAAACCCTAAGTAGGAAATTCGTTTACATTGTGTGTTATTGGATATTTCTATTTATAAGCATGTTTATTGGTCCTTCAACATTGTGATTATTATTAATCTATGTCATGATTCATGTGATTTTATGTAATGATGAAGACCATGTAATCATTTTTTCTCAATGAATAAAGATATGTTGGGTATGCCATGAGTAACATGAAGTTAAAGAATAATACAAGAAAGGATCATTTTTAATATAATCTTTAAAAAACCAGATATCTCAGAACATTTTAAGGGAATATAAAAGCTTGCCTTTTTTCTCTGTCCCTACAGGTTTGTAAGCATATTAATTTTTAGAAAATGAAATAAACAGATTTTAGCCTATAGGTTTATGACATAAGCTATGAGACCTTCTTTATATGAGATATCACACCAAAGTGATTATATTACACAAAATTGTTTATGAGGTAGGATTTCATTGTAGCATTAAAAACATTCTCTTTGGATTCCTTGGAATGTTTATAGAAACTAACCTTAGAATTTATGTAGCTCAGTCTAATTCTAATTAGAAAGTGGACAAGAGGGTACATAATAAGTGTTTCCAGGAACATCAGTTAAATTATATATGATTTTAATGGAAGATTAGAATATTATTCTCCAGACATAGGATTATTATTTGTTAATTTTTATTGTTTGGTCATAAATATCTTGTCACTTTTTATCCAAAAGAATATATTTGAGTTGGATATTTATTTATTATTGGTGAATAATGATGTGATATTTATTTATTAAATAAAAAGTTATTAATATAGGTTTTGTAAATATTAAAAACGACGATAGTTCCATGTTATTCTGGTGAGATTAGACATGTTAAAAATTATTTCGATAAAAATTATTTTATATATTTAATAAATAATATTTATCTTATTTGTGAGTTTAACACATGTCATGTAAATAATAATAATTATTATATTTATAAATAAAATGTGATGAGGATTTAAAAAATATTAAGGGATTTGAAATAATAATTATTCTTCTAACCCTATAAATACAAGTATTCAGTTATTTCATTTTCAAATATAATCAAGAATTTATTGAGATAATTCATTGTGCACAATATTATCTCAAGAGATAACTCTATAAACTAAGAGAAATCCTTGAAATAATTATAGAAATAATAGTGAGTGAAAATGATCTTCCACCACCCTCTTTAACTTAAGTGAACCTATAAAATTAAACAATTCCTATTGAAATTACATAGTTGGTCAATGAATAATTATATAAGATATAGGGATATATATGTTAGCACCCAGATAACCCTATGACAATGTTTGGAGGTTCATGGTAAATGTGTGCATCACTATTAGAGGATTTTAAATTTGTATCCTTAGATGAAATTATGGTTCAGAAAAGGGACAATCTCAATTGACAAGGAAGAAAGAATTACAATATGTGGTAAATCTATATTTATATGAATTAATTATAGATTAAACGTGATGATCCTTTATTCAGATGTTACTAGAATGTTATTCTGTCTATTTATAATGATAAATCGATAAAGAAGTTGATATAAATTATTGTTGGGAATGGGAACGACTGATTTTTATGAACCATGGAACCTATAAGTGATATTGGGTGGGTTGGGGCATGATAATTTATAACTATTTATTATTAATTGATCATTATATCGATTTTTGTTAGTTTTCTTTTTGTTTTATTCATTATTATAATCTAAATATCATTATATTATATCATTCACCTTCATGTAACCAAGAATAGGTTAATTATCGATTAATAATGATTCGAAATATTTTATCTAGAGATGTGAGAGCTTATGCATAAAATACATAGTTACATGAAGTGTAATGAAAATAAACATCATATATACCAAGGTTCACCACATTAGGATGACCTTTGGGATACGTGGAATTCCATGAGAATATTATATGTAATGACAAACTATGTATTGAAATATCAATCTAGATTTCACTTTCTAGATTACATGGTGTGTATGTGGTTGAACATGTTGTATAGTCAACATAGTTTCAAAATGTAAATCTTCAAAACCATGTGGTGAAAACACATTAAGATAATACATGAACCATGATAATGGGAACATTAGGAGGAATGCACATCTTTATACCATGTACACATTTTGTACTCATTACAAATTTCATTAAATAAGCACGAAATGTTTTTAGATGGAAATATTGTATAAATGACTAGTAGAGAACATGGAATTTATATTTGATGTACACTTCATGTATCTCGATACTCTTAAAAAATATTACCTACCAATTTGTATGTAATTTTGTAGAATTAATTATATGGAAATAAATTAATTATATTTTTATAAGAGATCTATATGGTGTGTACAAATTGGTGCATGACATGTGACAAGGTTTATAGAATAATAAATTCTTGATTAATTATGTAGTAAATATAGAATTTTACTCATTGTATTTTCATACCATTCTATTAATGTTACATGAGAATAAAATATCATACACACTACCTAGGTTAGACTTGGTTTCCACATGCTATGTAACTATTTGAAATGTCATGTTGGAAAAAATTTCATGTAGTTAAAGTAGATGACTAAGAGAATACATGATGTGGTGCAATAAATTACACATCATACAGGATTCATGTACATGTCATTTACTTGGGTAATTTTAATTGAATTAAAATTTCATCATGATGGAATCACCAATTTTTTTGAATATAATTAAGATAAATGAGACAATTAATTAATTGAATTAATTCTGGAAAACATTATCTTAAAAAAAGAATGAATTGAAATGAATGCTAGATAGTGTGAAAATATTTGTTTTTTTTGAAAGTATGTGGATGATTATAAGATCAGAAAAATTTATATGTAATAGTTTCTTTTAATTTAATTTAATTTCATGGGTTTGGGATTATTTTTTATTAAATTAAAATGAGAGTGTGTGTGTCATCCCCTCCTCTATTATGTAAGGGAATGAACGACCACGATTTCTTTTATGAAAATTACTTAACCCATCCTTTTGTTCCCATCACCCATGTGTAAGTTAAAAAATCATGTAATGGTTATAGATCTCAAGTGAGTTGACATAGTTCCAAATAAGATCATGGTGAAACCAACCCAGGTGATATATTGGTCGATAAGTGGGATACTCTAACTTAAACTAGCACAGGTTCAAAGACTTATTCCCCTTCAGTCATAGTTGGTTGATCATCTGTTTTATAAGAAAACTATTAGATAAATATCATGATCATGACACTTTATTTATTTTAATTTCCTAGTTATTTATCTATTTTATGGTTTTAAGATCAAATTAAATACATGAATAAAAACAGTTATAAGATTGAATTAAACAAAATAGATTATGTGAAAATGGTTTTATCACGACATAATTGATTACTTATATAAAGTATACCTAATATTAATAGTTATGTGAATCAAATGAAACAATAATATTTTCACATGAGATAAAAATACCTCAATCGAAATATTATGTTTACAAAATCTTCCTCTAATTATCTTAAGATGGAACAATAGTTACATATGATTGAAGGAACTCTATTTGGTTATTTACAATTATTAGGGAGTTTTAACTTATTTTTTGGGTTAAATTAAACTAGTTAACAAAAAGTTACGATCACATCCATGAGATATATTGAAATTAGTAAAAGAGCATTGAGGAAATCCATGATCAGGATTTTAAGATTAGATAATCCACTCAACAGATCAAGGAACTTCATGTTTATATAAAGAAAAGACCATTATACCTATATTCCTTCTTTTATGTCATGAGGACCCCATCAAGGTTTTTTAAAAGGACATAAGGATCCTCACCACTCGAATTCCCATGTGATAGGCCATCACTAATCTGATAGTGAAGGATATTAGGACTTGATAAAATAGAGTGTGACTAATAAATAAATAAAAACAATTAAATCACATATACTAGCAATCAACGAAAGTACTAACATATTCTATATCATATTATAGAAATAAAAAACATCTCATTGATTATGTTATCATCCCAATCTATCCAAATACAGGATAACATTATCACTGACACAAACATATACGAGTGGTATAGATTCTTGCACATTATACTTCAACAAAATAAGTTGTTTTATGTGATGAAATATGTAGTTCCAAAGATATCAACTAAGGAGATAAGTTGAGAAGAAATAAATCTATGAGAAACACATGGATGATACACTATATGTCTAGTGTTTAATGTTATTATCCTTGCCTAGTGCGCTTCAAAATATCCATGAAAACATGTAATTTTTTATCGTGTTGTATCTTCTCTAAGGTATTTAATAAGAGAAAGTGAGAAAACTGATATGTGAGATCTCTATGTCACTATTAATGTGTAATCTTAGAGATTCAACAACAATAGGGTCTCATGTAGTCAAGACGATTGGTCACAAGAAGAATCTGAACATTTTAGGCTTTAGGATGTCAGATGAGAAACACATAAATAACATTTTATCTTCACTACCTCATTGATTTTATAGTTTCATTGTAAATTATAATATTAAAGATAATTATAATACTATCATTGAATTCCTCACTCTCATTCTCTAGGTGGATAAGGACATGAGGCTAAATAAAACAATGGTCCTTATGGTGCATAAAATGAAGAACAATGAAAAGGTCCCCAAGCCTTGTTGTAAGTCTAAAAATATGGAGAAACATTATTCCAAGAAGAGGAATATTCAATGTGAATAAAAGGAATAAGAAAATATTTTTTTCCTGCGAAAATACTAGCCACTAAAAATAATTCCACACAAAAGAATCAAACTGAAGCTTCAAGTGTGTTGATTATCATTTTAAACATATCCTAATCTAGTAGTTGGGTATTCTATAAAAAACGTGATTACCACATATATATATATATATATATTAAAATGTAGGAACCAAGTATATTTAGGAAGGTTTTATGAGGATATGATTATCTTCGAGGCACCAATAGAGCTTAGCTAGATGTTGTGACTATTAGAGATTATCACCACTCATTTCCCACAAGACTCACCATGGATTTAAAGATTTTTTTTGTCAAGAGTGTTACCACTATCATCATATCGACTTATTATATTGACATGAATATATATTTTTACAAGTTTGAAATATAGAATGTATGTTTTATGAATAAAAAATTTGTTCTGGTATAAAATGTCGTTATAATGGTATTTATTTATTAGATTATTAAAAACAATTATCGATAGTTGATAATGAAACATGTTCTCATGAATAATTTTACATGGAATTGTTTAACCACCATCTAGGTCATGTAAATAAGAATAATTTGAGAAAACTCTATAAATTTGGTTATTTAGAAATCTTTTAGTTAAATCAACATAATATATAAATTGCTAATATACAAGGTAATATGACTAAACATTATTTTGGTGTTGTTGGTGTAAGGGCCACATAGATTCTACAATTGTACACACTGACATGTGAAAACAATTTTCAATAGAATATAGAGGTGTATTCTCATACTTTATTAATTTTACCTGTGATTTGAGTGGACTAGGATATTTCTAATTAATAATGAATTAGTCAAAATCATTAGAGAAGTTAAAGGAGTTCATGAGAGAATTGGAGAATAATATTTGTATGAATATAAAGAAAATTCAATCAGAATTATGTAGAGATTATCTTAATTAATATTTTATCAACCTTTTATAGGAGAGTGGGATTGTATCCTAACTCACTTATCTATACAATCCATAGTGGAATGGTGTTAGTGAAATGAGGAACCACACATTTTTATATATGGAGAGGTTGATGATGATTCATAAAGATCTTACATTATCCTTTTGGATATATGAATTAAATAATTTATTGTACATCCCAAACCACATTCTAATAAATTTGATAAATGCTATACCATATAAGTTAACATATAGAAGAAAATATTGGTTGTCACATATTCATGCATGGGGTTTCAAGGAAATTGTAAAATCATTTTAAAGAAATAAACAAGTTCCCCAGGGAATTAAGTGCGTCTTTATAACATATACAATGGAAATAAGGGGATATTACCTATAGTGACCCTCCAAAAAGAAGTTTGTAGTTTCCAGATACGTTGTATTACTTGATAAGGATAACATCCTAAAAAATGATAGTGGGATGAATATTTACTTTAATGAAGTTGAAGATCAATATAATTCAAATATGGCACAATAATAGCTTCGACAACTCCCCATGTAAGAAGCAATTCCTAAGACACCAGTACTATGTTGGAGAACTAAATCATTTTGAGAACTAGTTTGGTATAGTTTTCTTGTAATGAAGGATGGTGACTCATTATTGGAATAAAATAATGATATTATATACTATATAGAGGTAGTAGAGATCTTAGATTCCTCTATGTGGAAATATGATATGAATTCAAAGGTAGTTTTATGTATAAAAACTAAGGTTTGTTTCTTATCAACCTATGGTAGATATAAAACCCCTTAGGTAAAAATGGGTGTTCAAGGGAAAACCTGACTTATAAGGTAATGTTAATACCTATAAAGTACGACTAGTGGAAGAAGGGTTTAAAAACCACTAGGGAATTGAGTATGATGAAACAATTTATATATTTTCAATTTTTAAATCTATCAGAATTTAACTTTCATAGAAATATTCTAGGATTTTGATATTTGGAAGAAGAATATAAAAATATATTTACATAATGGAAAACTTTATAATGATGTAAATATGACATAAAAAATAAGGTTTTGTGATTATAGGTAATTCCAATAAGGTATGAAAGTTGAAAAGATATATTTATGGATTGAAGGAAGCATCGATGTCATGAATCATTCAATTTAATAAATTGTTATGGGTGTTCTGTTTCATAAGGAATGAATGTGATCCATTTTTATATAGAGTGTTTAGTAGGAGTAAGGTCATTTTTCTAGTATTATAAGTCGATGATATATTACTTATTGTAAATTAGGTACCAACATTATATTAAGTTATGTACTCATTGGAAAAGTGTTTATCTATGAAGGTCTTAGGTGAAGAAGTGTACATACTTGAGATCATGATCCTTTAGGATAGATCCATAAGGATTATTACAATAAGTTAATGTACATACGCTGAATAGATACTAAAATAATTCAGTATGGAACAATAAATTAGGGCATTGGTTCCCATGTCACATAGTGTACAATCTCTCTAAGAAGTTGTCTTGTCAAACACAATAAGAGAGAGAGAGATAGAATGAGAAGGATTATATAAGATTCTATGAAAGGATCTATGATCTTTTCTTTTATTATACAAGTACTCATGTTTATTATGATTTTAAAATAGAAATAAAATATTAAGAAAATACTAGACAACAACAATGGATGACTGTTAAGGGTGTCCTTAAATATCCAAGGCTAAGGACATGTCCCTGGTGTATGAAGGAAATGAATAGATAGTTATAATGGGATTTAAATAATCGTGTTTCTTGAAGGATCAATATGATACAAGACTGTATTTAATGTATATAATCATAATTATTGGAAGAGTTTTGTTCTATATGTTCTTACAGAATCTAGTTTTTCCTGATTGTATTGTGCATTGTGAGTATATATAGATTCTGATGTAGCTAAATAAGTTGTTTGGATTTAAAAATTATCAAATATCTTAGTGTTGTGCCTAACAGTAAAGACTACATCACATTGAATCATGGAAATATTATAGTGATGGCTCTCGCAACAGATCCATGTTCACATCAAAATGCAATTCACATACTCCAGAAGTTTCGTCTCTTAGAGGATTTTTCTCAAAAAGGTGTGGTCACTATGAGTAGAGTGTCCATGGAGGATAATATGGAAGGTCAATTTACTAAATTCATATCTTAGAGGATGCATGAACATCATGTGATGGATAAAAGTCTTAGAATTTATAGTTGTTTGTTTAAGTGAAAGTGGGATTCTGTTGGAGTCAGTTCCTTAAAAACAACCACCCTTTAAATTTTTATTACATTGTATATTCATCATGTTTGAATGTTATATAAATATTATTATATAATGAACGTTTTTATACTTAACTTCAATGTAATAATTTACTAAAATAATTATTGTATTGAAAGTACATAACAATTACCCACCATAATGAGATACTACACATGTTATGAAAATATAATTTAATCATATATTTAATGGAAATATGATATTTCTTGTTCATAAACATAAAATATAAGCTATCTAGAGAAGGAGGATCATAATAACTTGTGTCAACTTTTCATGCTATTCAAACTTGGTAAACTCCAAATAAATGGTAATGAGAATAGACTCATTATTAAGAAATTAGTGTACATTTTGTGTCGTTGTATATTCATATCCGCGATACTGTGTATTGGTCATTGAAAATTAATATTATAATTAATTCATTTAATGATTCTGTTGCTTTGATGTATTAAAGAAACCATAGTGACATATATTCATTGGGAAGTAGAATATGTCATGAGTGACATGGTATTAATGAATAAAGTGAGAAAGGATTTTTTCCTTCTATTATTTAATAGATGATGATATATCTGGAACTTTGATTGAAATGTAAAAACCATATCAAGTCTATGGATATTGTATTTTCTTAGAATTCTTATTTTAAGAGAATTCTTATTTCAATATTTGAAAAGAAAGGCATTTGAGCATATAGACTTATGACACAAGCTATGAAACATACATGATAAGAGATATCATTGAAAAGGGATTATATTACATAGTTAATGTTCAAATGAGTTTGGGATTCATTATTACATTATCACATTTCATTATCAATGATTATCATGTTTCTAGATGTTATCCATAGTTTTAGACGGATTGGACTAATGCCACTGAGAAAGAGGCCAAGAGGGTCATAAAATTTGTGTATTCAAGAACCCAAGTTAAAATTGATATGAATTTAATGGTACATTATAATATTATTCTCTAGACCAAAGAATAAAATTAATTCAGGTATATTGGTTGGTCAAAAATATCCAGTCACCAGTTTTTGATTGAATATATTTAACTTGAATATTTATTTATTTATCAATGAATAATGTGGTGATATTTATTTATTATATAAACAATTATTATTCAAGGCACATTAAATTTTGATGAAGATGATTTTACATTGTTACGGTATGGTAATAACTAATATTTTAAATTTTATTTAAATAAATATTAATTTATTTATTATCCAAATAATAGTTACTTCATCTATGAATTTACAGAATTCTGAGTAAATAGAAATATTGATATTATTATTATAAATGGGGTTTGATGGGTATTTATAAAATAATAATGTCTTATGTGGAGTTATTATTTTTCTAAAAGTATAATTATTAATATATAGTTATGTTATTCAAAAACCCTAATCACGAATTGTTTTAAAATATCCACTATGCATAATATTATATCAATATAGAATTATCTTTTCTATAAGATATCCACTTAAAAAGGATTCCATTAATAGCGATCGACAACGATCTTCCTCCAACCTCTCCATATTTTGTGAAATTCACACCTTAGTGATTAATAATTAGTTTGTTTTTATTGATAGAAAAGATTTTATAAATAATTATTTGAAAGAATATATATGTGATTTTATTGTTAAATAAATATTTATTTAAAATTTAATTAATAATTACACAAATTATGATGAGGTTATGCATGAGTGGTACCACCCCCTGATCTAAAACTAAGAAGTTAGGTGGGTTAATCCTAAAAAACCCCATGTTTGGGAGATGTTTCCCTAGGCACTATAGTATCACAATAGTAGGCAATGTCACAATGAGTATTATGGTTGTTATTATAATTTTGGTGGGTATTATAGCAAGTATTATAGAATATGTGATTACTGTATAAATATTATTCACATAAGGTCATTTTGGTTATAAAATTGGACCTCCAGGGTTAGTAATGGGATTTTAAGCCAATAGGCCTCCAATCAATGAAAATTATAATTTTTAAAGTGGGTGATTATAAATTCTAATGGGGAGAGATGAGGCATAAACCAGATGTGAACTTGTGATTTCTTTGTGTTCTGATGTTTCTATCCCCTCATCCAAATATTAATTATCAAAAAAATATTTAGTATTTATTTATCTCTTTTTTATTTATAACGTAAAAATTAATTAATTAATTGGTTATATAAAATTCAAATAAATATTTATTCATTGGAAGGTGAATATAACATTTATTTACTTATTGAGTGAATAATACAATGATACTTATTTAAATAAATATTTTTTATTTTAGTTTTGATAAATTCCAAGGAGGATTGATGGGACAAGTTAGGGGTTTGGATAAAATGATATATTTATTAAATATAATTTAAATAAATATTAATTTATTTATTTAAGAAATTGTGTTTAAATAACCCATGAGTTTATCTCAAGAAAATAATAGTAATAATAATAATAATATTGTTATTATCCAAAAAGGGGTTTATAAAGAATTTATATACTGGTTAAGGGACTTTGTGAATTAAAAAAACATTTTACATAAGTATATAAATCATGTTATATAATTTTAGAGGATATAGAGAAATTTGTATTCAATATGTTCGTTAAGTAATTCCCACTAACCCTAGAGAGATATAATCAAGAACACTCTAAAAAAATTAGTGGTGATCCATACTCATACACCCTATCAGGATCGATAGAATAAGAGTTTTCCTTTCAAGTGTATAAATATTTGTGTTGTGTTCAATGAAGAATGAAGAAAATGTTTTATATCCTTTGTTCTAGTACCCTGAGTTCATACAGTTATGTTCTGAAATTCATGGGTTATGTGTAGATACTAATATAGAGATTCTACTCTTGTATCCTTTAATGAAATTAATGTACAATTAAGAGGTCAATTAATTCATTAATGAATATATAAATTTAAGAAAATTTAATTTCTACTAATAAATTAATTATAAATTATATCTAAAAGACCCTTCTATATAGAGATTACAAGGTGGAATTTCTATAGTTATGAGGATTTAATCAGAGTAAATTGGTGGGAAAATTGTTTTAGGAAGAGGACCAAGTACTTTTTTTATCAACCTAAATTTTTTAATTAGAATCAAATAATCCAATACCAATTTAAAATTATTTATCATTTGTTGATTGATTTATAGATTTGATGTTAGTTTTTAACTTCTAGTTTATTAATTCTTAATATAAAATTCTGGAAAAATTGTTTATTTACCTTCGTATGACTAAGAAATATCCACGAATAGAAAAAGAATAATCATATATTACATCTGGAGGTGCCAATGATTTTAGCTCGATGACACGATTAGATAACATGTAACTAAAAAGTACACATCATGTTGTTCAGTCAACCACACCTGAATGCATTGTATTAATCGCAACATGCCCTATGGTTTAAATTTCATGGGGTGTATAATTACACACTATATATTAAATCCAAGATGCCATTTAGTTTTTAAGGTTACAGGACATGTAGATGGTATACATGTCATGTAAGCCCACAAGTTACAGTGGGAGTGTGGAAAATGAACATGAAATGGAATTAATAAACCCATAATGTGTTTACTACAAGTTAAGAAACATTGTATAGAAGGGATTAAATGGAATATATCTAGTTGTTCCTGCCATGTAACTCAAAATTACTGACACAAATTACATAGAAATTCCCCAACCATGTTTCATGGATATAAAAAATGAATTACATGTCATGTAGATAGTATATAATTTATAAAACTCCATACACTAGAGGCATATTCCACTTTTCATGAAAGAGAATACATGTACTATTACAAAACATGACCTAAAATAAACACTTAACACAATACTAGTGTATAATGTACTTTTATAGAATGCCAACATACTTGGCATGTCATGATATTACATGGTCTATAGTTATGTGGTTCAGTCCTTATAGTTTTTATGATATGTTTAACCAGAAAACATTCTTTAATATACCTAACATGTATTGATGGATTTAGTTGAAAAATTCATGGTATATAAAACTTCTATATGTGGAGTGGTTTTTTAGAGGATGTGAAAAATATTAATTATTGTTATTTTTCCACATAGGATAATGAAAATCACTCATCTTATAATTTTTGGGGGAAACCATGTCACCTGACATGTATACTAGCTAAACATTGTGTAGTTCAATTTTACACAAACATATTCCTTTAGATGTTCATTTACACACATAAAATATATACCGAACAATGTACTAGGAATAAGATGGAATAAATTACACAATTTTTACTCTGGATACACAATTTTCAATTTATTTTTGGTCTATCTGCGAAACATGTTTGGGTACTTTCAATGTAATCTATGTGAGTATTAATATTTACATGGAATGTAAAACCAGATACAGGTTATGTAATATCTTCTATACCATGTTGTTCAGATGAATTTCAAGACTAAACATGTGTTTTAATTACATGTCATGTGAATAAACCACACAATCATTGTGTTGTGTGGGGTTACATGACATGTGCACCAGCTACATGTTGTGTACCCAAAAAACCACAAGTCATCTTGGAGTCAATACATAGTGTGTAATAACTACTAGAGAACTAGTTTATACCCATGGATCTATACCATTGGATTACAAAAATTGTAGGTATATAGTGTCTTCTGAAACCTATACCCATGGTATTAAAAAACCCTTGGCATAGGTTGAGCAATACCAATGATTTTTTTCAAAAACTGTGGGTATAACTCTTTAATATGGAAGTCTCGCTTGGGATCCTCCTCCTCCACATTCACATCCCAACCTATCCTCTCTTAGGAGACCATCGACACCCCTCCCCTCTTTAGGAAATCTTAGGCATACCCCTCCTTTCCTTAGGTGACCCTTCCCTCATTAGGAGGCCTTCAATGTCCCTCTTCCCTCCTTAGGAGACGTTCGACATCCCACCTTCCCTTCCCTAGTTTATGTCTCACCCGAGCGAGCGGGTACCTCCCATCTCCTCTAGTGATCTCCTATATTTCAATCACATTTACGTTGAAGGGTACACATTTATTATCTTGTTTCTCTTTTATTTCTTTTAATTCTTTTTCATTCAATTCTATTTAGTTTATACTTGTTTGTTTAGGTTTTTTTAACTCTATTCTAGGAACTTTTTTTTGTTTTAATTCAATTCAAATAAATTTATTTAGTTTAAATTTTTAAGGATATTTATTATTATTATTTTTTTATTTTTCTAGATTTTTTATGGTTTAGGTCAATTTATTTTTGATCATTTTTTTCCCTTATGTTTTGTCTACCTTAGTTTAAATTGATATGGTTATATTTTTATATACTTTTACAAATGTATTTGTTTTTTATTTTTTTAATATGGTTTAATCTTGTTTTTTTGAATCTTGTTGGATTGGTTTAATTTTATTTATGTTACTATAGATCCACTTTTGACATTATTATATTAAAACAAATTTATTTTATTCAATTTAGTTTTTATCTATTTTTCTCGAACTATATCAATTTTTTTTTTCAAATCAATTCACATAAATGTTGTTGGGTTCACTTTGGTCTAGTTTGGTTTTCTACAAGTTAGTTTGATTTTGTACTTGTCAATTTAGGTCTATGTGATTCATATTTATTCAATATAGTGTTTTTATATTTCATTCAATTTTAGTCAATTTCATTTGGATTTTTTATGTACAAATCAATTCCATTCAGTTTATGTTTTTAGTTATATTAGTTTCAAATTTATTTATTAAATTTTATTTGGTTTGTTTTTTATTCTCTTATAATATTTATTCTATTTTATAAGGTTTATTTTGGTTTTATAATATTCATTTCATGATAGTTTGGTTCAATTATGTTTCATTATGTTTGGATCTATTTTTCATGGTTAATCTAAATCAGAATTAATTGAATTTCATTTAGTTTAATTCGATTTAGTTCAATTTGGGAAGATGTAGAAAAATAATATATTTTTTTTGGTTTGGTTTGGTTTATTTTTATATATATATATTCATTGTGGCATGATTCTGTTCATTTTTTTTGGTTATCCTTCGTTTGATATTGTTTGGATTTATTCATTTTGATTGAATTCACATTGATTCGATTCAGTTCACTTATATTATTTCAAATCAACTCAATTATTCTAAGTACATTCCTATGTGGATAATTTTTTTTCATCTATTCAATTTAATATCACACTATTAGATTCATTTTTTTTTATATTTGGATTATTTTAATCGGGATGAATTCCATTTTTCATAGTTTAGTTCCATTCCACTCCATTTCATTTTATTTACCTTGATTCAACTTGATCTAGTTTTCTTAAGTTTTTTTTATCTCATTTAAAAATTATTATAATTGTAGAACATGGTAGTTAAATATAGGTTTTTGTTGCACTAATTAATCCAATAGCTCAGGAGGGTGATAAACTGAGAACATTAAAATTTATGTCCCTTTTAAATAAAATATCCCTTATAATAATTATCTTGTATTAATTTTGATTTTATGTATAAAAAATAAATTAAATAAATCATGTATAGTATAAAAGGTGTTTTATATAGGTTTTGGGTTAATGATTTAATCCCTATCTTGAATCCATTAATAATAAATATGAGTATGGTGTTTTTATTGTAAAAACCTTTTAACTATGTTTCTACATAGCTATGTATAAGAATTAGAAAATTTCTATTACCAAGTCTATAGTATTTTAATAGTTTATTTCAAAAAATGACATTGTTGGGGTCTTAATCCTCACAAAAATTTCAAGTATTTTTTGTTTTTTGAAAATAAATGATTGAGAAAGATTATATTTACATAATGTGATTTTGAATGATGCTAAAAAAAATAAAAGAAAAAAAAAATACATCCTTAAGTAAATCCATCAATTTAATTGATAAATATGATTACCCAGTCATAAAATTTTGAGTCCAATACTACAAATATATATTTTTCATCACTTATGTAATATTTATTTTCTCTTATTATTTTATTTTCTAGCTACTAGGATGATTTGATGACAGTCATATAAAAATTGGTTGAATATTTTTTTTAATTATGGTTTACATTTTTTATTGGAACACAACTTTTTCCCCCTATAGTAGAATAAATAGAAGCTAGATGTATCATGTCGATCATATTTCAATAGTGCTTAAAAATATTTGGAATTTTTTCATATTTTCTATTTAATAGTGATTCAGATTGAGGTTATATATAATTTCCATGATATAAATATGTTATAAGACAATGGTTAAGTCTAGAATAAGTTATATATAATATATAAAAGATATATTTCAAAAAAACTATTATTTTTGGTATCACCATGGACATATGAGACAATATTCTACCATTCATGAATAAAAAGAACTAAGTGTCATGGATAATGTTTTATTTGAGTGGTTTCTATTTTTTCATAATGATGAGAGAAATAGTATTTCAATGTAATCGGTCAATGTTATCAATACACATGAGGGAAAGATTGTAGATGATAATGTTGAGAGACTGAAAATATTAATAGATGATGTGAAAACTCTAGTATAACAGGAATGTACTAAAATGATCATGTTTTAATTTATAATAATTTCATATCATGGAGAAACCTTGTATTGAATTTATAATGCCACCATTGATGAAATTCTTATCTTTTGGAAGGAATTTCTTCTTGATGATGTAGATATTTACTCAAATCATTATATGGAATGAAAGCTAATTAAACATCTTGGATTTTATACAAATAAAGTTCATACTTATCTAAAATGTTTCAGTTTATTTTGGGAGGAAAAAACTTACCTTAATGACTATAAATAATGTGATACATCTCAAATAAAGGTTAATTCAGATGGAACACCATATCATATGCTATAGAAACACATATAGAACGTTCCATTGATTTCCAGACTTCAAAATCTATTAATTTATATATAAATCATAGCCAATATGTGATGGAAGGATGTTGAGATAATTAAATGTAAGTATGATTTGGTAAATTTTACAAATGGATTATAATGGTTGTAATTTGATGTATAACATTCTGATTTTGTAGCTAAGGTGCGTAATGTTAGGTTGGGTATGTACTATGTTGGTTTTAATGTGTTTGGTAAGATTCTTATGACTCACATCATGTGGCTAAATTTTATTCATGTTTATAGTTTTCCTCCATTGATGTGTATGAAAAACACTTTCATGTTTTTAGTATATTGATATCTAGAATGATATAGATGTCTGATTGAAACCTTTAACAAGAGAGTTGAATCAACATTGGGATATGTGTGTGTGGACATTTTATGCTTCTTTAAAAATATATTTTAGATGTGTGATGCCCTTATATGTAATATAAATGATTTACTTTCCTATAAAAGTATGTTTGGTTTGAAAATTAAGGGAAAAATATCATGTCTTGTTTGTATGAAGAATACATGATCAATAAGGATAATATATCATCATTGTTTTAGTTTCATAGGGCATTGCTGAATCTTACCAATGGATAATCAATACAAGAAATATAATCATAGTTTTGATAAAAATATTGACTCTGAAAAACCATCATAACATATTTCAGGAAGTGACGTGCTTAATGAATTGAATGACTTCAGTTTTTCAATAGGTAAAGATGAGCTAAAATATAAAAAAAGGAAGAATGTTGAAACTGAATACACTTACAATTATAAAAATAAAAGTATCTTTTTTGAGTTTATATATTGGTCTACCAATTCTTTATGTCATTGTTTAGACGTAATTCACATTTAGAAAAATATATGTGAAATATTGCATTAAATTCTTCTTAATATCAACGGGAATACCAAATATGACTTCTGATCTCATCCGGACATGTAGGATTAGGGTATTCGACTAGAATTGCATCCTTTGTGTATTGGTGAAAATAAATTGAAGGTTCATTATGCTTATTATACGATGACACCATCATAGAAAGACCAATTTATAGCAGTATTGGAGAATATCAAGGTTCTTGATGGCTATTCCAGCAACATGTATAAATGTGTCAATAAAAGGTACTTGAAACTAAAATCCTTAAAAATCATTATTATAAAATCCTTATTCATTAATTTATTCAAATAAAAAATCAACATTTTTATCCAATAATTTAAGGGGAAAATGATTTTATTGTGCCATTTTTTCATATACCATTGTACGAAAAGGTTATGCAAGTCATTATTGATAAAAACACAATAAGATGCGCCATTAATTTTGTGTGATTTGGAAAAGAAATTTCCTCCACTCTTTTTCACCTACTCACTTCATTTAAGAGTTCATATTCAAACTGAAACACTTGTTGGGGGGCCGGTTTCTTTTCAGTGAATGTATCATACTAAAAGAAATATGTTCACAATGAAATAATATGTTTGAAATAAGAATTATCATGAATCATACATTATGAGAGGTTATCTTGATCATGAATGTATGGATTTTTGTTAAATGTATTTATTTGATGTTATCAAAAGAAATAACTGGACAATGAGAAATTAAGATCATAATTATGGGTAAATCGATCCCTCATTTCCATATTTTCTTCAAATAAGATGAATTTCTTTGTTATATACATTGGCTACATTGATCCTTGAAGAGTGGGATATGGAACATTGCACAGTCTTTTTTAACTACAGGTTGTTCGATGACTATATCAAGTAAGTAATTAGGAATTTTTTTTATTATATCATACTATTTTATTTCACATATAACTTAATTTTTTTTATCATTTTATATTGGGAAAATAATCACATTATAAGTATAATTCATTGATCTTTTACTTTGAGAAGGAGAGAGGCTTTTCAAATCTCAGAGTTTCCGGATTAGTTGTAATAAAAGGTATGACCATTAATTTAATTATCTTAAAATATAGATATCCATTTAGTTGTATTATTCATATATATTTTAGGTATTGGGTTACTTATTGACTCAATTTACCAAGAAATACAATCATTAGATTTTGGTCCCAATTCTTTGGTTCTTGAATTGAAATATTAAATATTTAATGGATATAAATTTTTTACAACTGATCAAGTGGTGAAAATGAGAAGATATAATGCTTGATTTATGTTAAATACTAAAATGGATTATTATTCCAATGTATCAGATTATAGGACCTAATATGAAGATGTGTATTATTATGGACTTGTTGAGAAAATATTGTTATTGGATTACTAATCTCCAGGTGAAGTCAATATAATGAAATGTAAATAGTTTGATTCAATGATGAAAAAAGGTACATGTATTGATGATTTTAGATTCCGAATTATCAATGCGAGTCGATTCTTGAATATAGACAAAACATACATTTTGGCATTAATGGGAAAAAGTGTTTTATATGAAAGATCATCTGAGACCTGATGAAAGTGTTATTAATGATGTAATACAAAGACAATTTTTTAAATGATGTTGGTGATGAAATTTCAACCACTAACACCCCTATTGGTGTTAAACAAAATATAAAATTTGACGACTCAAAATTTTCCATTATGAGAGTTGATATTGAACTGGAATTAGCGGTGGTTAATATATATAAGAAACCACAAGTGTTCATAGTTCATTCAATTTAACTCTAGATGAGTTTCTAAGGTATCTATTACTATTATTACTTTACTTTAGTTTCAGTTTGGAATGATATGTTTTTTAGTATTGTTTGGTTTCATTTCATCTATTTATATTTATTTCACTTAAAAAAACTAGGGTTAAATTGGGGTTTTAAAAAATTTATTACTTGGTTTTAAATTATTGTAAATAAGTTGTGTTATGATATTTTTATGCATTATTTTACTTCTAAGTTGTATTCATTATTTTTAAAAACTATTTCTAAGAAAATTACATTTCATTCTTATATATATTATAAAAAATACATCCAAAATTCTAAGGGAGTGATTATTTTATCATTATCGACAAGTGCACGAGCGTGGGTTCCCCCATTCACTTCTCTTGGTGATTATAATAATTTTAACAGTTTCATTTTTCATTACATATAATTTCATGTTCATATTAGTTATCAATTGTTTTAGGGACATTTAGTTCCATCAGATTTGACTCCTAATCCAACTAGTATGGGTTCGCGCAGGGGTGATCCTCAACCTAGATAGAGCACCCATCATACCTATTCCCATACTAACCCAACAACACACACCCCATCTACCCAACATTTATATACTCCAATTGAGACTCTAGGGATGTTACCATCCATGAATCCATCATCATCTCATTTATCCTCTTATTCCCATACCATTTCAATGCCACATCTCAGGATATCCCCAGTCATTTCTTTCTCATTAACTCATTTATTCACTTATTCCTATACCATGCCTAATCTACCTCCATAGATGTTACCACATTTACCATATACATATCCTTTGATATACCCCAATCTTCTACCCATATTTTTTTTATGTCTACGCTGCCTCCATTTCCTACCATCCATCTATGATCTGATGAGTCAGTTCTTTCAGCATCCACTCCTATTCATGAAGATCACCCAGAGTATGCATTAGAACATACACATCCTTCAGAGGATAATGATCTTGGATATCCCACAAACCCATAATAGCCTATTGAGTAGGCTACATCAGGTTATTTATTATTATAATTATATAAAATTGTAACTTAATGGTCTTCCGGTAGTATCGTGAATTAATTCTTTTCCCCCTCTTATCTTTTTTAGTGGGATCTTTTAGTAGGAATAATGGGAACAATCTAAGTAAGAAATCTTGGAATCACCAAACATAGATAATGGTGGATTACAATAAAGAAAATAAAATGATACTTAAAAATGACAGGCAATGTAGATGTTTCATGGCCACTTTATCCAAGTACCATGATATCATTCCAGTGGAACCGGTCTCATGTAGATATCTCAGTAATGAAATCAAGGACAAATCATGGGCACAAATATGGGTAAGAAAATTTTATAAATTTATATCTATATTATTATTGTATTTATAAGAATTGTCACGTTCGTTGCAGAGTTGGTTTAACTTTCCTGATGATGAGGCTGCTAAGGTTTCAAGGTTGATGGCTCTTGTGGATTTATATATATCATACAAGCATGAGTTATATGTAGGATGGAAGAGCATATTTGGTTCTAATTTAGAGGGTGTACCTATATTCCCCAATTATCCAAAAAATTAATTTTTAAAAATGATCACATATTGGAAGACTAAGAGTTTAAGGTATTCCCAATCTTTAATGGGTTTCATAGAAAATTTGATTCCTATTACGTGTTTTCAATTTTTTCTTTTATGAAGTGTCCTAAAAAAAGAACACAGATTCAATGACTTATCTAAATACATTTGGGTTCATTACAGGGTTTGAGCATGATAAATTCTAGGTACTTTTATCTGAATTGAAATAATATCCTAACATATATTATTACACAGTTAGCTTTACATTCTGAATTTTATGTTTTATTATTATTAATCCCTTTAAAATAAGGTTCAAAATACCATTTTCAAATATCCTAATGGAATATAGGCCAATTGTCCATTAGGCCTATAGAAAAATTGGACATTAGGCATAAGGCCCAATTGGTCTATAGTCTTAATGGTGAATTGGCCAAATAAGCCTAATGGTCGATTGGCCTATAGGACTAGAGGTCCATTGGACATTAGGCATAGAGACCAATATTCCATATATTTTATAATATGGAGTTCATATTATGAAATGAATATAAATAACTCATATTCCATATTTTTAAATGTTCATAATGAGTAGATAAAATTATAAAGTGTTTTTTATTAGATTTTAAATATGAATTTTTCATCAATTTTTATCACATGTTTAAATATGTTAATTTTTCATTCATTTAAATGTTATTACCTTTTATAATTATTATTCAATATTTTAAAATTTCTATATTATGAATATGTATATACTAATCAAATTTATTTGCAACAAGCTGTATTGGGCATCGAAGGTTAGGTACCTCGAGAAAAATTATTTTACTCGAGTACGGAGAAAAAGAATGGAAGTGAAGTAAATGTAAAAACCAAATAAAAGATTGCATGTTTTTTATTTATATTTCAAATATTTATACAAAATTAATACTTAAATATATTGTTTATATTTTCAATAGTCTACCCTAGATTCCCTCGATGATAAAGAATATGACAACATTGGGCCAAATGATAATTTGAGTTAGGTATTAGGTGAGAAGCACAAGGGGAGAGTCTGATTTTGACCATGGAAAAAAATAATCCCCTCTTGTTATTGGTCCTCATGAGGCTCCTCTAAATCCTCTCAGACCTCTCGAGCTACAAAGTTTTCATGAATAAGTAGTTGAGGGAAAAATATATTTAGAGGAGAGTAGAATAAGTAAACATGATCATGAAATAAGTAAGATGATCACCGAACAATTCTCGAAGGCCTTGTCAATTATAAGTCAATAACTTCCATCAAAGAATTATACTACTATCAATTCATATATGGAATTAATTCTCTCATTAAAGTATTCCCCAAGTGACACCAATGAGTGTCCTTGTAGTGATCGAGATGAACATGGTGGCGATGATGTTGTTGATGAGGTTTCTACTCTATATAATGCATTTGTTACTCCAGATGAGGATGTTGTTGGTGAGGATGTTGTTGATGGTGCTGATGGTGATGATGATGTTTCTGATACTAATGAGGATGATGATGTTAGGGATGAGGGAGATATTTATCCCCTCTATTTTTTACTTAGTTGGAAGGCAACTTGTGGAAGTTATTTAATGACTTGAATTGATTTTTTTGTATGAATTTATATATATGTTTTAGTATTGTATATGGTATGAAAACTACTATAAGTTGTTGTTTGAATGAAAAATGTAAAATATTTGAACTGAATTGAATATATACAATTTATTTTATTTGATTAATAGGTTCTAGATCTAGAAGGATAGTTAGTGTGGTTGTTTTTTCTAAATGAAGGTAGCTATCTACCTATGCCTAGGGTTTGGAGAACCATGGGTATAGGTTCCCTACTAGGATATGCTAAACCCAGAGTTCTTGAAACCATGGGTATAGATATATACATATGGTTTTTTTAAACTGTGGGTATGGTATAATCTATAGAACCTATAACAAAAATTTATATATAAATCACGGGTATGTATATATACCCATGCTTCCATCAGCCACAGTTTGAAAACAATGGGTATAACCTATTCCCATGGTCTAAAAGAATGGTTATAGTGATTTTTTAGTAGTTAATTATACAATACATACAATAGAAACTGAAGGACGTGTCACAATTAATGAAATATGTACTAGTGTTGTTTACCAGACTGCATGATGTGTACATTTTAGTTACATATTATGTAACCGTGTCATCTGACTAGAATCTCTAGCACCTCTTGATGGAATATTTGATTATTCTTCCTTTGTTCACAGTATTTTATTATTAATATAAAGTTTAATAAACAAGTTATCTTTACATTTATATTAAAAAAAATAAACTAGAATTGGATAACTTTCATAAAATGCTTAAATTATTGCAAAAATGATAAATAATTTTAAATTGATATGTAACAACTTTGATACGACTTAATGATTTTAGGTTTCTAGGAAAACAGTTAGGACCCTACTAAAAATTTTTTTCTCACTGATTTCTTCAAATAAAATCCTCAAGACTAGGTGAATGTATCCCTATAATATCCATACTAGACGATCTATTAAAATATTATTTAAAATTAATTTATCAATAATATTTTCCTTCGCCTAAATGTATTTATTAATTAGTGATTCATTTGAACTCTTTATTATACTTTTATTACATTAAATTATCCAAGATTATAATCCCTAAAGGATTATCCACACATACTCTATGTATATAAGAATATCATCTTCGGAACTCCAAGTGCTAGTACAGGGGATCAAAACACTTAGATTCATTCACTATTGATAAAAACAATAATTTTTCCATAGTTGAAAGGATCATTCTTATTCTCTCGATATTTATAGGGTAGGGGAGGATAAATCCCATCTCTTATTTTGAGAGTTATCTTGAGGATTTATCTCTAGGGTTATAGATAATTCTCAATAGAATCTATTGTTCACACAATTATATGTATCCTTTAAAATGATATAATATAATTTATATACTTAGTAAATAAAATTTATTACTACACAAAGGGCCATAACTAATATCTTAATTATAAGTAAACCCCATGTTAAATAATAATAATAATAATATTTTTATTATTTCATTGATGTAATCTAAACTCATGGTTTCTTTAAACTTCATTTATTAAATAAATAAATTAATATCTATTTAAATTAAATTTAATAAATATATCATTTTATATGGACCCTTAAATCAGCTCTTTAATACTTTATGTCATATGTAAAACCATTTATAATTAATATTTATTTAAATAAATGTCACTATATTGTTCAATGAATAAATAAATAAATAATATATTCACCAACCTATGAATAAATATTTATTTAATATTCAATCAAACAAATAAATAATTATTTGTTACCTTATGAATTGAAAAGAGATAAATAAATATTATAAATTCATGTATTGATTATTATCTGGTTTAGGGGTTAAAAATCGAAAACAAACACACATACCAATTTCCAAAGTGGATCATTCCATATTATTCCTCACTAGGATTGACAATCACCCACTAGAATTGTTAAAAATATTCATGGATTCATGGTCTAGTGGCTTAAGATCCCATTACATGGTATAAAGAACCAATTTTATTTCCCAAAGTCCCTTTATTGAATAGTACTAATTTAATAGTCACATATTCTACAATTAACTCTACATAACTTGCTTCTATTAGAATACAAACTTTAGTTCCCATTATTTCTATAGTTCCTTCCATAATGATGCTATAGTGGTTTTCAAAAAATCCCTGAAACATGGGTTCATTAGGGTTTGAACCACCAAACTCTTGGTTATTGGTCATGGGGTGGTACCACTCAGGAACTTCCTCATCGACATTCATGTAATCAAAAATCACTTAATGAATGAATATTTATTTTACATTCAAATAACATATATATTATTTTGAATAACTAGAGATTTAATCTATGTAATGAATAAAACCTAAATAACTACCAATCCATGAGTCATTAATTTCTATTAAAAAAGAGAGGGTGGTATATGATCTTTTTATATCATGATTCTTTCCACAATTCTTTAGAGAATTTATCTAGTGGAGATAACTCTTTCTTGAGAAAATGTTCTTCACAACTCAACTCTCAAGAAATTCATGATTAGGGTTTGACAAAGAAATAGAAAATTATTTATAAACCTAGGTTTATACAAACAATAAGTTTACCTGGGACCTTATTATTTTCAAAATCCCCATCACACCCCATGTCTAAAAAAATTATAATTATTTTTTACATGGCATGCACTAAACTCACTGATAAAATAAATATTATTTTTAGTTTAAATAAGTTGATATTTATTTGAATAATATTTATCATATCAATTCTCATTGGACCATAACTACATCGAGACAAAATTTTTAATACATATTAGGCTCGGAATAATGGATATTTATTTAATAAATAAATACCACTGCATTATTCATTGATAAATAAAAAAATATTCAATTAACACATATTCTCTGAAATAAAAGGTGACTAAATAATTGTGATCAACTAATAAACTAAGTTAAATATTATTCCTTAGTATCAATAATAATATTCACATCTACTATTAAATTCAAATATAATTTAAATGAGGATATTCGATAAACTTAGTGTATTGACCTTTAGGACCATTTCAAAATAAAATTAGGCCAATCCGTCTAATGTCCAAGGTTAGAATCTAGAAACTCTACAAGGAACCCATAAATAAAGGATTTGATGCTATAATGACATCAAAACTCATACTATAATTAAATAATTAATATAATCCCTTTTATATCAATTACTGTCATCAATAAGGTAGCATATCACGTTTCATCAATATAATGGACCATAGGTTTTTGGTACCTTACACAAAAATTTTATGACAACTTCGAGTATTTTGATTTACTCATTTCTTGTGTAAAGTATCATGTAATTTATGGTAGATATTTTAGGATTTTAGAGGATGTTTAGGTGGTTTGTAATTGATTAATATTTAGGTAAAACCATGTAGTTATCCTAAAGATATCATGTGAGTTATTGGAGATGGACAGTGGCTGGTGCACAACTAGAACACAATTAGAGTTAACTATAAAACATTCCCTAACAAAGTGCGAGACTCAGGGTAGTATAAAAAATAACAGTTGGTGAAAAATTTACTAAATGATTCATCTAAACCATGTGGGTTCATGAATAAGCAATAATAATTACATGGTTAGCACACCGTTCAGTAAATTGTGTGACGAAACCATGCACAAGGGTTTAATTAACAAACAAATTGGGCTTTAAACATGAATCCATTTTGAAACTCCCTATTCTTCCTCTTAAACATAGGGATATCAAACCTAGGGGATCCAGTAGAGGTTTTTAAATAATCCTCTCTCTCTAAACCTTGTTTCCATTTAATATAGAGGTTTTTGATGTTATGAATTTGAGGTATGTGATCATTATTCTCTATTATTTTTTACATCACTTCATATTACCTCTTTCTCTTGGGATAAATCATAGATATGGGAATCTATGTATATATATATATGGATTCCAAGGTCACATAATAGATAATTATTGTGTGGTTAAAGGATTGGAGATTGGGTTTATTGATTATTACTTCCTCTCTCATGAAAGAATCTAGATCCACCATTAGAAACAACCTTTCTTTGTGAAGAAAAATAAAATTAAATCCCTTACCATGTTTATATTCTTTAATCATATTCTAGAATCCCCTTTATGATGATTTGGGATTAGTTCTATGGATTATTAATATATTGTCTTGGATAGAGTGAAAACTCATGGTGGATATTATTTTTTTTCTTAAATATGATTAAGGTAAGAAGATTTTTTTATAAAAGCAGTGACATGAATTGGTCTCCCAATTCATGGCCTAAATGGAATTTATTAAAATAAAGAGAAAAAATACATAACGATGTGTAAGTAGATTATACTAGTAGGGATTTTGAGGAATACACACAAGAATTTCAGAGAAAATAAACAAGTAGAAGAGTGGCTCGGTGAGTAGTCAAATACGTGGTATGAAGAGAAAAACTCCAGTTCAATATTTATTACAGCCAACTTTAGCATGCAATATCTGTTATATCTAGCTTTAGTGCGCAACAACGGGATCATGGAATTCATAGTTCTTCACTACTGTTCTTCATTACAAGTCCAAGATAGCCAAAAGAATTGAAGCAATGTTTCTGTCTAGAAAGAACAACACAAGGAATTCAAGTCATCTTCTATCAAGACAACTCTTTAGCGGTAATCGCAGAATATACCTCAAGATAAAATGCAATCTTTATGTTGAGAACAACCACATTTAGAGAGGTCACAATTCTATAGGGGCATCCAATATTAATTCCAGTAAAAACAGATCCTTCATCACATCCCAAATGACCATCAATGGTAGTAGGATTAGTTGTGAAACATCTCAATAAGAGTAATCCATTATAATGAACCAAAATTCTAGTCTACATTCATCGTTTTGCTCCAAAAAACCAAAGAAATTCCACCTGAAAAATAGTCTCATCAATAGGACATCTTCATTGACGTCCCAAAAAATGCAGAGAGAGTCAGTATAAAATCATAGCCTCAAGGAAGTGAACAAAATAGAGGGAGTTCCATCAAACCAGGGGTAAATTAAAAATTCATTGCCATGGGATATCAATGAAGTTGAAGTTTAGGTCCTTTTTGAATTTTTCACCAATCTTGACGGACATCCTATTTCTGATATCAAGGTAGGTGTCAGCTGTTATCTCACCATTTTTATACTATTGAAAAATATTACTATCCTTCCCTTCCATCCATAAGTCAAGATCATTTGGAAAATATAGTTTCTCCTCGATTTGATAAGAATCCCTATAAGTAGGGTCATTTTTATTATCCTCAACGGATGAATCTTATGAATCAGTAAAAGAAGATTTTGAGGAAGAATCTGAGAAAGCGGGGTAATTAACATTAGGGGAAGGCTGTGTGGGTAGTGTGTTTTTTTCCTTCATGCTTGCAACAAGGTACTGTGTAACAATCATTATCTCAATATTGGTACTTTCCATACATTTCTGAGTGTTTCTGGTACTCGGAGTAATGAAACCATCATAGTCAATAATTTATTTTTTTCATTTTCTAGCACTTGACTTTAAAAAATCCTCTTCAAATTGGAAAGATTTATCAAGAACAACTTGCATATATTCTTCAAATTTAGGTTTCATAGTCTCTTTTTATCTATGTATACCTGTATTGTCCTCAAGGATGGATGGTTTAGTAATGGGGATCTCCTGATTTTCTTTTTTAGAAGGTCCATGATTGTGAGATATTTCATCATCACAGGTATGGGACGTCTTTGTGGGGACTAAAGAGTTCATGAGATTACACAAAACAATAGACTTATCCATCTGTGCAACATGAGGCAATTTAGATTCTTCTTTTTCAACCTAAATAAATTTGTAGCAATGAGGGGGTGGGGATTGGGGAGTATTCCATTTATTCTCACCTTCATTCAAAGAGTGACCAACTATTGAACATTTTTTGTAGAAATTTGGAACATTTTCAAACACTACATCTTGTATGAAACCATGATCTCCACTTTGATTCCATAATCACGAAGGAATGTCTTGCGAGATATCGATTTCAGTACAAATCCTAGCAATTTAGGGTCGTGATAAGTTCAATGTGGCAGTGTCAAGCTTGATGGGTTGACCAAATAAACTTTCAATTGCAATTAAGGCATTCAGTTTGAAAATATAAAGAGGTAAATTCGGGAACCCAAGCCATATAAGAACAATTGGGGGTTCATAATCAAAACGATAGTCTAGAGATGATTTTAAGACTTTCATGGTGCAACCCCCGAAAGACCAGTCACCCCAAGTCCAGAACCTATAGAACTCATCTTCCGTAAAAAATCAAAATATAACATGTATCATGTTCAATAATCCTATGTGAAAATTAGTACATCCAATGATTTCTAGTGTTTTGCGTAGAAAAATTATAGAGGGAATTCGTTTGAAAAACTTACCTACCAAAGAAAACTGAAAATATGAAGAATGAAATTGAACCTCATATATTGAGAAATAAAACACTGATAGACCTCGGTGATAGAAGATTTTGGGATTGAAGTGCTCGAAGGCCTTAGTAGGAGTACGACCTGTGGAAATATCTATGAAAGGTCTTGAAACAGGGGTTCCATGTTCGGTGGCGTTATATTTTCTCCCAAGGTCACCTGAGGGCGGGGGATCTCGTGCAATATTCATCTTTCACCCATCTCATTACATGGATTCTAATTTGCTTGAGAAAAGAAGATTCTTACAATATAGTTTCTTTTATGTGGTTGGTGGAATGATATGATGGTATATTCTTATGTTCCTTAAGACCCATTATTGATGTTTATTTCTTATGGGTGTGCATGTCACCCTATGAGAACTATTCTGGATATGAATATTTTTCCATTCTATGATATGACTTTCTCATGGGTGTTACATACCCTACTGATCTTTTCTTTAAGTATCAATATTTTTTAGTTACTTAGAATTGGATTAATGGTAACATAATGGGGAAGCATGGGAGATGTGAAAAATTATAGGGACTTGACCATGCTTTGTGGTATTATTTGATATTATAGACATGTTCAACTGATATGGGAGTAGAACCATGTAGGGGTGCATTGCATCAAATTTTTTAGAATACTAACATGATATAAAGACAATGCGTGGATTATTGAGATCTAATTCATTGGGAATATTAGGTGGGTATTCCATTAATTTAAGACAGATGAACACCTTAGGGTGGGGTGTGATGTGTTTCCTTAAAGTTTGAACACTAACATATTATTTGTGGGAATAATGTATTGATATTATGTATGGAATCTATGGTACATTTTGAAAAATTTAGTTACTGATACTAACATCTTTGCTTGCATAGTTCTAAAGCATGTGGGGTCAAGGTTTATGGAATCCTAGTTTGTGAACAATGACTCGACCTGTGTGTGGTCGATTGTTTTTTTATATTAAGTCATACACCATATATATATATATATATTCACTTTTGTTAAAAATGAATTGGTCTTATCCTAGTGGTTTTATAATCAGTCCATGAATTTAGAGACTTCTTGATCTAGGATCTAAAAAAGGTAAAGGGTTCAATAATATGGATCTAAGGAGATTATGTACGGTGATAGAGGATGTACTGGGATATACACTAGATAAATGGTGTAGTGTTATTTTTATATTTATCCACATATTGTTCTGTTATACACCATAAAACCTACCAAATTGGGGGCCACTGGTTTATTTTTCTCATGTGACTCTATGACACCCAGAATTCCATCTAATATAGAATTTATTATTAATATTTCCTCTATGATATCCTTATATATTGATTTATATTTTTATATTATTATTGTTTATGGGTATTGATACTGTGGGTATTGTGTCTCCACTTCATATTTCAGACCCTTTCTATTAGTCAATAACCACATGCATATGAGGAGGCACTCATGGGGTCTTTTGGAACTTCTGACTAGATTGGATGATTCATGTTGTGGAATTATAATCTAGTATCAATGGAATTTTCCCTTAACATTTCATTTTAATTATGTTGGGTAAAGGAAAATGGAGTTATATTTGTGTGTAAATCGAGTAGGGGGTCATGTGAGTTCTTGGTCATCGCTTATGTGATGGAACTCTGAGTTACTAAAGAAAACATTATGAATTTGGTGTTGTTATAGTTTATGAGATTTGGGTGCATTCAAGAATCATTACTTGGAACGTTGGATCCTATGTCATATATATATACTTGTTTGTTGCTGTAAATGAATGTTCATTGAATTAAATGTCACGATCCATGATTTTTGATTATGTGATATATTATCTTAACATTTATATTATTTCATCTTGAGCATACATATTGTTATATGTATATGAACATGACTAACATGAAGTTATAGAGGACTAGGCTTGATACTTATATATTTATATGAGTGTTACGTCATATCATTGTGGGTTTCCTTCTAGGATATGTTTTTCATAGAAATATCTTATGATTATGATTATTAATTTCTTTGGGTTTTCACCATAAGAGAGATATTATAGGAATTCTAAGTGTTCACTTGTCATTTTTGGACAATACCTCTTTGAATATAATTAATGGGACTACCTAAAAATTAAAACCATAATACTCATACTAATGAGGATGCACACATTTCACTATAAATTGTGTATAAGTATTCACTTGAGCATTCTCTTCTATCTACTTTGGATTTTTAGAAAGAAGAACCATTAAACCCTATAGTATTATTTTTTTATTGCAAGCTAGTGGTTGGGGGGAACAAAGGAAAATGGTTGATTATTCCCTGAAATTTCTACTCCATCATCCACAATCCTTCCAGGGTACTCGAGTTCCTCAAGATACCGAGGACTGGATCGATATCATTGATGAGATATTTGACCTGGTTGATGCACCATGGGATCAATGAGGGAAGCCAGAAAATTACATGCTTCAGAGACATTCCAAGAGAGGGTGGTATGAATAAGGGACTTACTTGGATGACCTTCAAGGAAATATTTTTCCAGGAGTTCTTCCCATATATACTGATGTTAGAACATGCTTTGTAGTTTATGGAGATATTGAAGGAGAAGATAGAAATATCTTCTTAATATAATTTTTTACAAATATTCTTCACCTCACGCCTCTATTTATTGGAAATGAAGCATAGAAATACTAAAATTTTGAGATTGGACTTTGAATAGAACTTAGGTACTAGGTCAGGTGATTCCACCTAATTATGCAAATAGAAATTATTCTTAAGGACCTAAAATTTGAGAAAGGTATAGAGGAAAAAAAAGATATGGGTATTATTATATATTTTAGTTGACCAATTACTATATTTCATGGTGATACTAGGGGTTATTAATTTATAATTAGGAATAGGAATTCAGAGGAGTCAGACCAAGGTGGTAGTTGGCAGATAGAGTAAAGAAGAAATTCTTTAGCTTCATATATAAGATATAGTTCTATTAGGTTCTTCATATATGGGATGAGGCGAAACCAAAACAAGAATTTTGGTTTACCACTTATTGAATTTCAATAATGTAGAAAGGTGGTCCATATTTATCATTTTTGTTATAGTATTTTATAGATGATTTTTGGGAGGTCATGTTAGAATAGGCATGCATGACCTCTATAAAGGATACAAATAATTTGGACTTTGATAGCTCAAAATAACTAGGGGAATAAAAGGAAATGTGACCTAATTTTGGTAGGTTGTACACACTAGATTAGGCTCTATTATATTCTGAATACAAACCATCTACTATTTTAGATATGGTATTAGTTACATCTACACTTATACTAATTTTTTATGCATATTATTTATTCATGTCTACTCAAGTTGTTCTTGGATGTGATTTACTGATTAAGATATCTTTTGAATTTATGTCTCTTAGAACACCCTTTGTATAGAAAGTGGACCATCTATAGGGATTTCTAAAATTTCCCTTGGTAGTTTCTTGACACATATCTCTATGTGATTTCATGATCTTGAGATTAATAGTTTTGATGTGATTTTTAGCATGTACTGATTGACTAGTTTCTAGGCACACATAGAATGATACAGGAGAGGAGTATCCCTTACAATTCCTAAGGCGAATAAGTTCATGATGATCATTGAAAGGGAAGTTATTGTTAGAAGATTAAGAATAATACCCAACTATATTGAAGATATTATTGAATATGTAGTGAGATTGGATGTTTTGAAGAAGACAACCATAGTCCCTTCTTCTCTTCCTCTCGTCACATATCACTATCAAGAAGTTTCGCTAAACAAATTTTCATCTCCATATTAATTGAGGAATTGAGTTATATATTAATTAAACTTATTCTAGGAGTTCATACCATATCGATTTTCTCATATCATATGGAAATAGATGAGTTTAAGTAACTCTTAGGTATAAATGGTGTGTTTACAGGTAAAGGGATTTGTAATATAAAGAACTTATCCTTGGGGTGATCCATTTTTCTTGAAAAAAAGTTGGATAATAGTCTTAGACTATGAGTTGAATAAAAGAATAAGAATCAAATAAAATGAAATAAAAGGTCCCCATTACTGAGGTTCAATGGATTTTTTGATCAGTTAAGGAGACCCCAACGGTTCTCTAAAATTGATCTACATTTGAGCTACAAATTTTTTTTTGGTCAGAGAAGAGGATACATTTATGATTGAATTTAGGATCATATATGGTTTTTATGGATAACTGGTGATGCATTTTGGTATAAAAAATGTTCCAACGACATTCATGGATCTCATGTACATGATCTTTCATCCACAATTAGACTCATTTACCATGGTGTTCATGGATGGTATCATGATATACTCAAGGAAATTAGAGATGAATGCCAGAAAACATGATATCATGTTGAGAATGATTGAAGCACATTAGTGACATCCCATGATCTCAATGTGTGTTTTTTGGATTCTGGACGAGTGATTCCTTAGGCACATGATTTCTAAGGATGGAATTTTAGTTGATCTATGTTAGGTAGAATAGGTGATGACCTGGGCACACCCTAGGAATGTGTTAGATATAAAAATATTCATTGGGTCATTATGGTAATACAATAGGTTCATTTAAGAATTATCCCATTTGGTAGTACCTATAACTGTGATAATTAATAATGGGTAAAATTTCAGTGGATAGATCAGTGAGAATACGACCTCCTAGATCTAAATAACAAATTGAAATCAGCACCAATATTGACATTGATCAAGCCTAAGATTGGATATAAAGTTTAGTATGATTCCATATATGTTGTATTAAGACGTGTGTTTCTTTGCATATTCTCTCAATGATAATTGAATCTCAAACACAGTAATTGGGTGGAGTATTATAAAAATCTTGAATTTGAGATGAATTATGCTCTAGGAAAAAGGTAATGTTGTTGTATTTTCTCTTAGAAGTAAAATATTGGAGTTTAGAGAGATACCTTAAAGAGAGGTGTTTTGGGTGATGATATTATTGGATATATCATTGGTGGATGGATATGAGGACCAATGATTGATAAATTGTTCTCCTTTGTTTATCACATCGATGTTGGTGGCATACGTAAAGACTAAACATGAGTCAGATTCTGCCTTGTTGGTGATACTAGAATAGTTGGCATAAAGTGACATAGTTCTATGTTGGTCGATGGATAGTGAAAACATGATCCTCAACCGTGGTAGGGTTTCAATTTATTCTTCCATGAGGGAAAATTTTATTAGGTAATCACATACCTCTTAGTGGTTAGTTCACCTAGGTTTGAATACGATGTATCAAGGCATAATTATTTAATTATGGTGTCTTGGAATGAAGAGAGATATCATGTTATTTGTCTTACATTGCCTAACCTATTAGAGGATCAAGGTGGAGTATCAGAGATAAGTAGGTTTACTTCAACCACTATCCATGCCTATTTGTAAGTTATATTAGTTGATGATGGACTTTTTATAGGTTTTCCTAGGACACAAATAAGATGATATGGTGTATGGGTGATAGTTGATCAGATGATGAAAATAAAGAATTTTTTACTAATATAATAGAATCACTCTATAGAATAATTGATACATGTTTATGGTTGGGTTATTTTATGATATCATGGATCACCTTCAGGTATCATTTTAGATATGGATGTGATTTTGACAATGTGATTTTTATAGGGCCTACAAAAGTTGTTATAGACTCCATTGAAACTTAATATAATGTATCATATAACGAATGATGGGTAATCAGATATCACTATAAATATCTTGTAGAATATTATATGTGCATGGTTTTTAGTTTTTGTTGGATCATATAGAGTATATGGACTTGGTGTAGTTTTACTATAATAAAAATGTATAGGCATCGATTCAGATGGAATAATTCGAGAAAATGTATGGTTGACTATCTCATTCACAATTGTGATAGAATGTGGTCAATGAGGTAGTTGTTTTGGGGATGAGTATGGTATAAGAGTCCTCCAAATGGCTATATCTAAATAGGAAAAAAATTATACCAATAAAGAGTCGATATTGAATGCGTGCTGATAGGAGGAGACGACCTTTGGTTTTCACTATGGGTGACTGAGTTTTCTTGTGAGTGTCATCTTTTCTAGGCCATCATAACTTATATAGGTAAGGGAAGCTAGATCTATGGTTTGTGGGATTGGTTTAGATTAACTAATGTATCAGAATTGTGTCTTACCACTTGGATATTCCTCTAAGATATAGAGGTATGATTTATATATTACATGTGTCACAACATCAAAGGTATGAGCCCAATCCTATATAATTCATTGAAGAATGGTCATTGATTTGTAACCATATTCATATTTATTAGAGTGACCAATATAGATTGTAGACTAGTGAAAAAAGGGTTGAAGGGGAAGGAGATACAACTTTTTTGAGTTTTGAGGAAGAATGATCAAATTAAAGAGAAGACTTATGAGTAGGAATATGATTTAGGAGTTCAATAGACTAATATATTTAATTAGGAACTCTAGAGAAACTTTTATATAATGATAATACCTTTTTGGGGGAGATTATAATGGCCTATAAATTTTCTTGTACCTTATGCCTTAATTTCACAACTTCTTTAAGTGTTTTTGAGTTTTTATTTTCTTGGGTGAATTCGTTGGAAAATTATGGTTTGATTTTAATGGTTTTAGAAGTCATTACAGGGGCTCACATTTCACTCACAGTTTTTTGAAACCATGAAGCTCTCTCAAATAAATCATTTTGTATGTTAGAGATAAATAGTGGGTGGTGCATGGTTGGCTCATGGTTAGATCTAACCATGTGACATTCACAAAAAGGCTCTGTAACTTTGGATAGAGGATAAAAGCATGGATGATTCATAGTTTACCAAAATATATTGACAAATAATGTAGGTTTAATATGAGGAAATAATACTCAAATGGTTAGTGAACTTTTTAGAAAACTATTTGACCAAACCACGTGTGAAATTTTTATTAATCCAAAAAATATATTTTAAATCAAAAACTTATCCATAATTCACTATTCTTCTACCCAATCCATGGTATGTTGATCATAGGAACTCCACTGAATGTTTTTGGAGAATTCCTTTCCTTCAAACACCATTTATGGTGAATATTTATGCTTTGGGGTGAAATAATTCAAGGTATATTATCATCCTTTTTTCTTCTTGATATCACATTATTTCCCATCTTTCTCTCGGGAGGAGTCATATATTAATGGTTATGTGGATAGATATATGGAATCTTTGGTGATATAAAGGATAATTCTTATTTTGTTAAAGGATTGGATCCTAGATCTATTTATATTTACTTAATCTCTCCCAAATAAATATAGATCTACCATTGTTGATATACCTTCCTAGGTATTTCTAATCAAATTAAATCCCTTGAATTTTTCTTATTCTTGAATCTCATTATAGAATCCCTTTTGTGAATAATTGGGATTATTTCTAGGGATTCTTATCATGTGGACTTGGTTTGAGTGATGAATCTTGGTGGATATTACTATTTGGGTAAAATATTCTTGAGTTAGTAATCATGTTACCACAAAGAGCCTTTTATATGGTTGTTCTTATGATATGATGGTATGTGTTTTTGTTCCTTGAGACCATTTTTTGATGTGTGTTTCTTATTTATGCGTGCATGGACCATTTGAAAACCATGATTGATATGACCCGTTGTCCTTACTATGATATGAATTTCTTGTGGGTGTTTTATATCCTGTGAAACATTACTTCAGGTATTATGGGTCTAGATTTGAACAATATTTGATAAATGAAACCTTAGAGGGGAAGCATGGGATATGTGAAAAGGCCAAGGACTTATACTTTCTTGATTATATTTTTTGATATCATAGACATTCTCATCCAATGTGGGAGTAGAAACATGTGGGAGTGAATTGTATCAAATATTTCAGAATGCTGATAAAGGAGAAAGACCATACAAGGGTGATTATGATCCAATTAGTCAAGAATGTATGGTGAATATACCATCAATAAAGGATAGATGATCACCTTAGGGTATGACATTAGGTGTTTATATAAAGGTGTAATGATGACATATGATTGGTGGGAATAGGGTGTTGATCCTACTTGTGAACCTTGTATCATTTTCTGAGACATACTGGGACTAATACTGGAATCCATACCTACATAGTGCTGAAGAAGGTGGGATTTTGGTTCATGGAATCTTGGTTAGTGCACGATGAATCCACATGTAAATGGTTTATTATTTAATTATTCATTACTTTTATGTTTTGGAATACACCATATATATATATATATATATGCACTTGTGTTATGGATGAATTGGTGGTGTCCTATTAATATTATACTCACACCCTGCATGGGCATCTCGATGCATATACAAACTTCATGATCAAGGATTAGGGAAAGGGAAAGGGGATAGTGACAGGGATATGAAAATATTTTGCATGGATAGGAAGGTAGTACCATGTCAGACTCTGGATAAATTCTATGTTGTTCTTTTTGTATTTTTATTCATGTTATTTTTTCATGAATTGGATAACCTGTCACATAAGCGTCCTTGGATTATTTTTCTTTGTGACTCTATGATATTGGGATTTCCATCTATTATAGTATTTATTATTTTTAATTCCACCATTTTATCCCATGAATTTGATTTATACTATTATACTATTATGGTGTATGGATTTTGATACGAAGTGTACAATATCCTTATTTCATCATTAAAACCCTCTTTGATAGTTATAAACCTCTTTCATATAGGGAGTCATTCATGAGGTCATGTGGATATTTGGACTAAACTAGTTGATTTAGGTCAGGGAATTACAATTAACTCATACACTCAAAACCATTTATTTGGGTTTTTGGAAATGAACATACCAATAATCCTTTATAGTCATAGAATTATTATCTATTTTCCATTACATCAAAGGTCCTGAGATATTAACTTCTATTAAATAATAGAAGTGAAAAATTCTTTGTCACATTATTCTTTAATACCATGTCACTCATGACGTATTCAAATTGTACTAATTCACCATAAAAATTTTCATCATAGTTTTTATCAATATATCAAAGTACATAACTAATGAAATAAATTAACAATAATATTAATGTTAAAGGAAAATACATGCGTTTAAAAAAAGGAATATTTAATAATAAAAAAATTACATGGATTTCCAAATGGTGGGTCTATTTTCTTAACCTCCTCTCTTATAGATTACCAAGGGAGAGTACCATGAGATGGTATCTCGAGGTGTTATGATCCTCCCACTCCTTATATCTATTATTGTATATTTATTTTCTAAAAATTTCATCTAACTGTAGAAAATAAGTTTAAATCATATTGTTATAATATCTTAAGTATCTCATCCTAGTGGGGAGATACTATGTACTTTCAATGAGAATAGTATTCATGGAAATTATTATAATGAAGTTACATACAAAAAATAAAAATTTAATAATTTTTTCATAATATTAAAACACCATGAATATGAAATGTTTAAAAAGTAAAATGGTGGTTGATTTAATGGGAAGAACTCTAAAATACTCCCAATTTCACTAAAAGTTACTTCTGTCAATTCAAATTCCTCTAGATCTCATACAATTTTCATGATTTAGTTAATATAATAATATAGTCAATGGGTATGAAACACTCTCATATGTCGACACAATACTCATTTTGAGCTTTTTTTGAGAAAAATACCACAAGAGATGAAACTTTTGAATTATGTGCTTCATTATTTTATGTGACCTTGGATCCTTTTCAAGTTCCACCACTGAAATATTATCACAGAATAATGTTATAGTGTCTTTTCTTCTAGGACCCACACCAAGATCTTGGATAAAATTTCAAATCCAAATTACTTCCTTTATTGTATCCAAGGCTATATTATACTCGTAATCTATTATATAATCAGCCAAAACTATCTTATTTGAGCATTTTTAGATCAAAACTCTTCTAATGAGACTAAAAAAATACCCAAACTATGATATCATGTCATCATGATCTTTATTTAAACTAGATTATTAATATCTCTTCAGAACTAGATCCTCATCTCATCCAAACACTATGAACATGCTCATAGTACACCTCAAATACATAATGATAGACTTAATAAAAATTCAATGATATTATCCTTGGTTTTCATGATATCTTCCTTTCCATGTTAAAGGTATAAGAAACATAAATCTTGTAACATGATTGGAATAAATAATTAATCCTACCATCTATACATATAAAATAATACTCACCCTCTCTCTCTTATTGTGTCTTAGGACACATATTCTTAGAGAGATGTATACCATGTGGCACTAGAACCAATCCTTTCCTAGATTCTTCCATATTGGATTGTTTCCATATCTGGTCAAAGTATATAGCATGAACTAGTGATAAAAACCTCATAGATCCATCTCAAAGGATATTGATTCCAAGGATATATGGTGCTTAATCTAGTTGAAGCACTTTCTCTAAAAATATATAATCAAATTTAATGTTGGAACCTCATTTTAATTGGAAGAATTCATTAGAGGACAACAAGAGATCAGATTGAGGTGGATTATGAATAAAAAGATGCAGCATGACTTCTTCAACACTATAAAATGTTCTCTTCATCAATGATTAATCCTCAGTCAATGTTGGGATCGTTATTTATATAATTCATCCTCTTGATTAAATTGTTAAAGCATGAATTTTATCGGATTTATTCTTGATTGGTGATCTCATGTTTTTTTTCACAAAATTGATATATAAATTAATTTGTTTAATACAATTTAAATTTTATATTACATGATATCACCCTAGAAATCCACGATATTTTAATTATTGGACAAGAACTATTGTCAAAAAATGGATTCACCTTTGTTATTATGCATGTCTCCCTAATATTCTTCATGTTCATCATCATAGGCCTGGGCCACTGTGGTTTAACTTTTTAGGCTGAATTTTACCATGATCAAACCCAAGGAAACTTGATAACAATTTGAATCATGGAAGGATTGGAGATTTGGGGTTGGATCATTGATTTTTCATAGTTGTGGGTGATATTTTTAGGTTTCAGAACCCCAAACAAAAATAGTTCATGTGATGGGATCCCGATGAGTGATAAAATTCCAATTATTATCATTTAGAGGCTATGAATAAATGAATGGAAGGGTTTTACTTCTATATAGGGTGGTCAAATTGTGACATTTTTGTGGTGGAAGAATATTGAGAAACCTCATGAAGGATTTGAAAATTCTTAGAAAAATGAGACTACATGCCATGTAGTTCTAAAGAAGACATAGTGTGTTATTTATATTTCTTACTAGATAGATATTTCAAACATGTTAAGGATCAAACACCGTGTGACCAAGATCAAATTTTATGCAACCCTACCTAGATAGTTGGGTCGTGTTCCAGCTGCACATGACCTGGATCCCATGCGGGAGTACACACCGTGTACTCTTGGTGCACGCAGGCATGGCCAAGAGCAGAAGGGTTTGCCATGGGTTCCCAAGACTTTTCATGTGACACTTTTACACACCATTTAGTATTAAATGGATTCTCAATCAATGTATAAAGGAGAAAAAATTAAGGTGATGAGGTGAGGTCAAATGTTGTGTGGGCCCCCACACGAGCCATGTATTCCCCCCACAACTTCTTCCTCTCATATCTTCTTCTTTAGTACTTGAATTTTGACTTGTAATTATCCTATCCCAAGTGATTTTCCACATAAAATATGATGGTGTCCTGCATTTTGGAATATGATATATGAAACGGGGTGTTCCATCTATGATGCATATTTAAACAATTCTTGATGATGGAAGTGATCAAGATAGATCATCAGAGACATGTCATGGTTGATACTCCACTATCACACCTGATCCTGGATCCCCATACTATTTATATATATAGAGTTAGTACTACCCAACACCGGGCACATTTCCTATCTCTATGAATTGGTACTTTCCCATCTTTATGATTTGATGTCATTCAGGTCCTCTATAAGAGTTGTGGATCCCTTAGTTATGGAGGAAATTAGCGATAAATGAGACCCTCCACACAGATTCTAGGGAGGTTGAATTTAATTTAGGCTTCCTACAGTAACTTTTGAAACTATAGTAAGACTCATAATTCTTTATTGGGAAGTAAATATGGAGATCCACTTTCTCTCTTGTTTGGTTTTAGTTATGAGTATATATATATGAAAAGTTTTGTTTCCATTTTTGGGCCGATCTGACTACTTTATATCTTTATATTACTCCCTATTTGAAATTTCGGTCATCCGACTAGGTATTAATATACTCACCCCAACATAAGATTTTCGTACAAGTGTTGTGTCTTATGTAGAAGATAAATAAATCAATGTTGATTATAAAGGAGTGTAGGGGTAGTTGGGTATATAGACAACTAAAAATGGTCATACATGGATAGAAGGAGTTAGGATCTCTTTGATATTTCATTTTCTCATTATAGTTAGGTTGGGACATATTTCTAGTTGGGAATGTATTTTTCCCATTTACACTTTAGCTTGTGTTGTTGTGCTTTGATGTCTTACTTAAAGTATATGTATTCATGTTTTCTACTCCAGACATTATTGTCTTTTATTTATTACTATGCCCTTTACTGTAGAGATGATGGTGTACATTTCTAATGTTATATAAACCATCCTACACCTATAATAGTTATGAATTTACTGCTATTGTCTCTAGACCCTGGCATTTTGAAGGTGGGATTGGGGTGGTAGTGGCTCAAATCATCACCTGCTTGTTAGGCTATGGTGGGTTGGGTCATTCCAGAGTTGTATCTGTGGTGGTTCCTACTTGGGTGAGTTTTTAGAGGTAAAAACATTGTGAGTATTGGTTTGGGAACATAGGAAAATGGATCCAGAGCGTATCAAGTATGGATTTTAGTATAGGGAACCCAATTTTGGTACATTAACTGATGTATCCATTCATGAGGACTTTGACTATATTCTTTTTGACTCGGAATACTGAGACATTGGATTAATGTAACTTTGGTACATGAATCATATAGGAATGAGTATCATTTATATCATTCTTGAGTTATCTATCCATATATATTCTCATCTAAACTTGGTACATCTTGATCACTTTCTGGATGCGTCCTTGAGGAAAACCATCTAGGTTATCGATACAAGATCTTGATGAAGATCTGTTGAGTTACGAGACCTCAGTTTAGGGATCATCTCCTGAGGTGTTTCCTCTTGTAAGGAATGGAGTAGTTCCACTGTCTATTGAGAATAAAATAATACCAATACATTTTAATGAAAATATGTGTAGGCTTAGTGCACTATGCGAGATCTAGGGATATATACCCCTGAGACTTCCTGGTGAACAAGACCCACAAGCAACATAGGATTGGATCAATTTTGTGGTATGAGTTTTCAAGCCAATACATACCATGACTGACCAGATATTTGTTCTCATGATCACACATCTTCATGGATCAACAAGGTACCAGTGGCATCCAAATTTTCAAACCCTGTGATAAGGTGATGCTGCCATGGTTAGACTTCCAGTAGCTGTTTTGTGATGATTTTTTCCCTATGAGTTTTTCCTTCACGAATATTCAAGAGATACTTGAGATGCAATAGAGTGATATGACTTTTGTTAATTACTACATGAGGTTCACTGACCTCATGAATTACTCCCTAGATATGGTTTGAGATTATTTTGGGAATTGATGTTTTAGGGTCTTTATTGTGACAATCATTCCAACGTAGTCTCCTTAGGCCATCATACCTATGATAAATATATAGATCGAGCCTTGGTGATTGAGATATTCTTAGAAAATGTCTTACAGATGGTTGGAGATAACATTGGAGATAATATGGAAGATTCATCTATAGAATCTAGAAAATATAAGATGTCATGGTCTTGGTATAGGAGGAATTCTCATTCTCAAACACAGATGTATGAATCTATGGCTTAGGGATCACAAAAAAGATCTTTTAAAATTGGGGAGGGCCAATGCTATGCCTGTGATGTGAGGGGTTAAATAAAATGATATTTCACAACTCGTCTTAAAGATCAGGACCAGAATATGGTGGGTAGAGCACAATGAATGAGGCATCATTGTTATTAGGGATCTCCTAGGTGTGGTTAGGGAAACCCCCAGGGATGTGGTGAAGATAAAAGAGAAGGTGTTCCTCCAAATGGGGAAGTAGATAGTGTAGGGATATGATATGAGTTTCTTCAACAACACCACTTGATGTCCTATTCTATGCATATACATATATAGGTCGAGGATGTGGGTAGCTATAGGAAATGGAGGGCTATGACCAGGTTGCACATGATATGATTTGAGATATGTTTTTTTTATTTTATAATCTTTCCCCAGTACTATTAGACATAAGTATGATTAATTACTTTATCAAATTATCCTTCATTCAATATTTAGTGTTACCTATGGATACTTTATCCCTGTACCTATGGCTATAGATTCCTACTCGGAGTGTTTCATATATATGACACATCTTTCAGCAATGTGAGTTGGCATTCGGTCTAGAGAGTTTCTTAAGGGACCACTATGTTTTCATGATGAAACCATATAACATCATATTGGGTATGTATTATATGTACATGGTTCAAGACCATATTTATTGTAATCTCAGACAAGTTATATTCCTTTTTCTAGATGGTATATGATTCTACCATATGGGCAAGAGAGATCTCATGGAAGAGTGAATGGGTATTTTGGGAAAGAAGCTACAACCAATCACCCATCTGTTAGTGAGCTTAGTCCTTGGAGTAGAGAAATATTTTGGAATATATATTCCTTCACCATTGTAGGAATTTATGTATGCCTTCCCAAATAAAGTATCAGAACTCTATCTATGGTGTAATATGTAATTATTCATTAAATTGTTCTCCGAGATGGAAGCAACATCTTCTATAAAAAATAGGATGGACCCTACCAGGACTCAAGATCCAAGGGTTTAGTTGGAGGCCCATCGAGATAAGGGTTTCATTAGACCGTGTGTGTCCCTTAGGCTTCCTGGGTTTTGTTCATGATGAGGGTGGATGCGATCTTTTGGAATTATGTTGAATATCATTGCCTAAACCATGTAATGACAATGATAATGTACCCCTTGTAGAGGATTGATGAAATCTTTGAAAAGTTTGTAAGGAATGAGTTCGTTCTCAATGATCTATCTCAGTTCTAGAAACCACCATTTGAGGGTTCTCAAGGATGATATTATTAGAACAATATCCAGATGTCATTATGCACATTATGAGTTCTCGATGATGCCTTTATGTGTGAAGAATTCGCCCTCTTTGTTTATGGATCCTATGAATTGGATATTCCATGCATAATTAGACTGATATGTGGTTATCTTTGTTGATAACATACTCATTTACTCTATGTTAGATGAGGAGAAAAATATCATCTAAGGATGTTCCAAGACTTACTTAGGGAGAAATAAATTTATGTTATTCTCTAAAAGTTCTAGTTTCGGATATTCAAGGTTTACATTTTGGGGAATTTCATCTTTGATCACGGTCTAGTTTTAGAACCTATAAATATTGATGCATTGATTTATTAGGATCTACCATAGAGCATGCTATTGGTTCAAAGTTTACTTGGAGTATAGGGGTACTATAGAAGGTTCATGGAAAACTTTTGTAGGATTATAACCTCTTTTACCACCCTTATGTGGAGAGGTTGGTCATTTACCTAAAATATGTAGTGTTAGGTAGCCTTTAATAATCTTTGTATGAGGATGACATAAGATCCTATGTCATGAATACTTGGGGAGGGTGTTGAGACCATAGTGTTCTAAGATAGTTCTAGAGATGGTTTTGGTTACAGGATGATGTATAAGTAGGTATTTATCACTTATAAGAAGATGTAGTTGATACCCCACGAGAAAAACTATGTGACTCATGAAATGGTGTTGGAAAAAGTTGTATTTTCATTAAAGATAAGGAGACACTAGCTTTTGAGATAGAAATTTATTGTCAACTCTGAACACAATAGTCTAAGGTAAATCTTCACTCATTGAGATATTAAACAAAGAAAAATTCATTGGATAGAGTTCCTATATGACTATTTCTTTGAGACAATCTATACTCTCAAGAAGGGTATCATGGTATAATATTACATTAGTTGGAATACACGTTCACACTTGGTAGAGGAGGACTATGAGTAGCAGGCTTAATTGTAGTTGAACGTGGTGGAGGAGAGAGGTATTGTTTTTATTTAGTCAATAGAATTGAATCTTCTTCTTCTTTAGTACATGGGAGAGGCCCATTTTGTATACATAAATTATGATATTCGATATGATCATATTTCCTCTAGATAAGTGCCATATAGATTTTGTGAAGGAGAGGATCATGTTATCAATTTCCAGGTATGGATGTTGGTTCTAATCATGATGTGTGAGGATGTGATGATGGAGTTTCACACTTCCCCCATGGATATATATATACCATAGTGGAAAATTTGTACAAAGACCTTCAGTGACTGTTTTTGGTGGGATGGCAGGAGGTGGAGTGTTTCCAAGTTTTTTTCTTAATATGTCACAAGTTATTAGGTGATGGGTGGGAATCAGGTAAATTCATTTCTGAACTAGTATCATGAGATCCCACACTGGAAATAGGAAAAAAATTAAGGATTTTTTATGGGTATTCCATGGATAGGGAGATTCAAAAATTCTATCTAAGTTATTATTGACTAAAATACAAAGTTACCACACCTTCTATCCCTCTACGAGTGGAGTTTGATAGAGAGTTTAGTGTAGTTTTAAATGTTATATATCATCCAAAATAATTGGGGGAACTCAATTATTATATCCAGCTATGATGATTGGTTCAAATAACAGTTGTGTAGAGGGTTATAGGATGATTTTAAGACCCAGTTATGGATGAGTACAACATTTCACCCCCAAATGGATGGTCATATAGGGAAAACAATCCTGGCGTTGAAGGATATGTTGAGTGATTGTGTGTTGGACTTTGGAAGGAGTTGTGAGGATCACATTCCATTGGTAGAGTTTTATTAAAATAAAATATCTCACTTTACTATTGGCATAGAACCTTTGGAGTCCCTATTTGAGTAACCTTATAGGTCACCCATATGCTAGAAAAATATTCGTGTGACATATCTTATTGGTACAAAGATGGTGGAAGTGATGAAAAACATGTTTTGGGTGATCCATGAGTATATGAGGATGTCCCAATGTTAAAAAATATCTTACATGGACTGATGTCATAATCCTTTTGGGTTTGAGTAAAGAGCCCATGTTTTTCTTAGAGTCTCTCCATGAAGGAGATTTTAGAGGTTTGGTTGGGGAAAAAAGTTATCCCTGATTTTCAATAGGTTGTTCATGATCCCACAAAGGGTAAGTGTGTTTTCTTATATCATATCCCTACCCCAAAAATTTGATTGGGTGCATTATGTCTTCCAAATGTCACAACTAATTAGATATGTGCATGATCCTATTCAAATTACTAACTGGGGAGATCTAAATGTTATGGATGGATACACTTTCATGGTGTTCCCAATGTCGATTGAGGATCGACAAGAGATGATCCTATGAGGATGGACTATTTCCCATGCTCGTGAGTTGTGGCAGTGCGAGAGCATGCAGGAGAGCTCCTGGGGCTGTGAGGGACAAATGCAAGCTTAGTTACCCAACCTTTTTATATAGTTTTTTCTTTTTGGGGTAAAAAGCCTTGATTGAGGGGAGAATGTAAAAAATATTGTTTAAATTGAATTTCCTTTAAATATCTATATGTATATATTTATATTTATCCTCAGATCCACTGTGGTGTTTGGGTTTCTTGGGACCACAAAATAGATAAATAAAAATATTAACATATTTTACTACATGCTCATGCATCATTTTAGTATTTTTATTTTTCCAATTTTTTAGGGCCTCGAATGGTAAATCTGTGACCACATTTGATACAAAAATATGGTCTCACCCATGTTGTGACATAAAGTAGTACGCCATTGAGTTTTCAATTCAGACGACTATTGGTGCTACATTTAATAAAAATAAATAATTATATTTATTTATATTATTTTAAATGGAATAAACAAATTCCATATTTAAATATTTCATTAGCACATTTTTAGGGTAATCCACATAATACTAGGATAATTTGTAGGATCCTTTAATATTATTCATTGGAAGAATGCATCAGAGGACTATGAGAGATAATATCGAGGTGGATCATGAAGAATCAGACAATGTAGGACTTCTTCCTCACTAGAAGACATGTTTTTCTCTAAATATCAATTCTTAATTAATGTTGGTCTTATTATTTTTAGATTAAACCCTCTTTATTAAATTGTTAAAGAATGGATTTTATCTGCTTTATTTTTTGTTGGTGATCACAAGTTTTTCGAATGAGCCTGATATATTAATGAAATTGTTTCATGAAATTTAATCTTTATATTCTATGATCTCACCCGAAAAATCCCCAAATTTATAAATTTTATATGATAAATCTTTTCTAATGATGGATTCACCTTTTTTCTTGTGAATTTCGGCCCAATATTCTTCTTGTTCATGCAATGGGATCCCGAAAAGTAATCAAATTACAATTTCTAGACATCTAAGGCTAGGAATAAATGGAAAAAGGTTTTTCCTTCAATATTAATTAATAAATAGTGATATTTATATTAGTGCAAGTGTATTGGGAAACCATATCATGGATCTAGAAAATATGTAAAAAATATGCCAATACATCGTGTAGTTTCAAAGGAAACATGATGTGTTCTTCGGATTTCATAGCAGCCAGGGTTTTCATTTGAGTTTAGGATCACATGACACGTTCATGGACCCACACACTAAGTGGAACTACCCAGGATGTTGGACCATATTCCAACCATATGCACTGTAATGACCCAATGTTTTTCAGTGTAAATTAATTTCTTATATATATGTCATAAAATCACATGAGAACACAACATAATGAACTACTAAGTGCTAATTTACCTTTAATCATAAGTTTTTAAATTATGTGTTTCGAATTTCAAAAATCCAACATACACAGTTGCAATTAGTAATTTATTTAGAGTCCAATAAGAAAAACTTAATTTTTGGTCAATAGTAACCAACCCTTATGAATAGTAACGTAACCTTATAAATAGTGATATACCCTAATTAATAGTAACTTTACATATGATAATATATAAATATTATTCAATTTGAAAGTATGATATACATATATTTTAGAATGAGTAAATGAATGTTTTAAAACATGTTTTTGATAATAAATTATGATTTAAATAAAATATTAAAAAAATAATACTTAGACAGTTATTTTAGGAAAATGGACTTCATTTTTGGATTTTACACGTCGAAATCTGATTTGGGTAAATTTTTGAGATTTTTGTGAAATACTTGAATTTGTGTTGAATAGTAAAATATGGTAATTTACCGTATATATACATTATAAGATAAATAGAGTAATACTAGCATAATGGCTGATGTCACAACCTTTGGTTAGAATTCAAATGCCTCATTTACTATTCTTGGTCATGGAATTCTTTCTTTTTCTTGTATTTTGAAGAAATAATAAATTAATGATTAAAATATTATTAAATCCCTCGTCTTATCCACTATAAAACCCCCTTCAATCACTATTCTCTTCACTCCTCTTAAGACTTGTTCCTTTCTAATATTCTGCCCAAATAACTCCCCAAGATCCTCCCCCACGTCCAAAAGCACATAACCTCTTCAAAAAACCAAAACCTCTCCCCTTAAGAGGTTCTCAAAGGAGGAAGTCTCAAGAGGTAAATTCCTCTTTCCAATTCTTTCTATTCTTTTTTGTTTCATTACTCACCTCCCTTCACCCATATAATATGATAAATCCAATAACATACATTTAATGGATTTTTTTATTCTAATGGGATATTTCATTATCTTCTCTCCTTTCACCACCCTTTATTTGAATGAAATGAAACCACCGTTTGAGATGTGCTAATTTAGCACATTCAAGGACAACAGTTTATCAATTTCTATTATAGAATTTAATTCTGGTCATGAAATCATTTGTTCTATGGATAAACCAGATTATAATATATGTAATATATCCTATTTTTATTTCTGTAATCCATTTGTACAAATGGTATTAATTTATAATGCAAAACATGTTCATTGTAACCAAACCCACCGATTAACAAAAATGGTTATCACTATGGTTATATATATAATAATTTGACTTCACTCTAAGTAACCAAATTAAATTTAAAACCTTATAATCTCCTGTATTTTAACTAAAATAATATAAATTCAATGTTGTAAAACCTCTTTCATTTTACATGTAATCCAAACAAAAATATAAGTGAACCGATCTTGTAAGGACAAGTAAACTAACGAGCCCGAACAATGAAATTGAACCATATAACTATTCAAAAAGGCCTTGAATGAACTAAAATGGGTTATAATAAATCAATCACATATATAATAGGTTCTGGACTTTTGAATTAATAATATTAATTATTTCATTCATGTCATTAATAACAAGTGTAGAACACCAATAGAGTTAATGCAAGGGATCCTCTCCTTTTTACTCTTAATCAAGATTGTCCTCTATGATATGCCCTTTTGTGTGTAATACCAAATGATGGGGTATGTTTATAAACCTCCCCATATTTCCCTATTGATTTCTAAGAGATGATAAACCCCTTTTCTCTCTCATCAAGCCCTCTTATTTACACCCGACACTATGATGACAAAACCGTAATGAATTCTACCCAAACCATCTTTGTTATTTCGGGTTGCCTTATCCTTCTTTCAAAATGGTTGTTATATATTTGTGTTAATATTCTATATTCTGGTTATTTGTACATAATTCATATATCAAGACCCTTTCATCACCTTATTTTGGGGATATACATGTTTTTAAAATATTTCCTCTTTAGAACTCTCTGATAAGCAAACCTGTTTTAGGGGAACTTCCTGAATTGTTAGCCAATTTCAAGTGCAATGTATCCTAAATTTTAATCCACCTTTGTATTTATAAAATCATAATTTTATTATGAAAACCTTATTGGTTCAATTCTGGTTTTATATAAAATAATTTCCTCCTTTTTATTTTAAAATATCTATAGTATTTTTCTTAAAACCATTCAAAAATGTTTTAATGATAATGTTACTCAAATACATTTTTTATATGTTCTCACTTCAGTTTGACTCCACTTACCATGTTATATTCCTATTTTACCTTATTAATTTCCATGTATGTTCTAATCCCTTTCTTTCATGGACACTTTCATGACACACCCATTGGTTATGATTTATGTCATGATTGTGGTACCCAATTATTTCCATGGGTACCCTTAAGTTTATGTATGGTTGATTATATATGATTATCTATGTGGTAATAATATTTATGTGTCAAGAGTATTCATGAAAATGTTGATATGGGTACACCTAGATAACACTCTAATGCATTGGGTAAAGTTAATTCTCATGATATGCGATGTGAAATGGGATTGGTTGTTAGCCTTGACCCATACTAAAATGGGAAATAGGATTGGCGGTTAGCCATGACCCATACTAAAGAAATGTTTTATGATTCTACCACATTTATATGATTCTTTTTTTATATGATCCCATGCTGATATGAAATGATTTTATAAGTTTCATGCTTTGGATATCATTATGTCATGCCTCCTAACTCATGTTCTTAAGATGTATCCTTATGTTCATTCCCTTACTGGGCTTTTTAGTTCATCCCTTTGTTCATGTGTTCCCCAGGGTACCCTATACAGATTTAAGGGCTTAAAGGATGTTAGGAAATCATTATGGAGATTAAATAAAGAATTGTTTTTAGCTTGATGTTTTATGTTATATGTACCTTGTCTACCAAGACACTAGACTTAACGATCCTTGTCTTGTACACTGATGATTAACTTTGCTTAAAATTATCAAATGTTATATGTAAAAGTATTGGGTTTTTATAGTTAGTATGAGAGGATGGTCTAGTTATTTTTGGAGATTAGGAATATATCAACTTAGTGAGAACCTTAAGTATGAGACTAAGTATAGCAAAACATTCCAAAATTTTGGTTAGTATTGAGTAAGTGATTTATCAAGAAAATACACCCATGTCTGGATATGAGAAGGTAGAGGTGGATCTAGCACAGATGTACCTAGGAGTGAAAACTCAGATAAAGAGTTTTAGCCATGACCCATGGTATCATAGTACATGACAACGGGCCTTTCTGCACTCTTTGTTATGACCCTCCCAAGGGATATGATTTTGTACATTCATGAGCTTTGTACAAAACATTATTATGGGACAAAAAAATCCCTTAAGAATATAAGTTAAGAAATAGATTTAAACCTAAGGAATCACATGTTGGGATTTATTTCATCCTTATAAGGATATCCTTTTTTGTTCAAAGTTTCTTTTTATGCTCAATAGCTTAGTATTCATGACCTCTAATTTTACATTAATTTGATTAGTTAATGGAAGAAATAGAGGAACACATTCCAACAACCAATGTGATAGGCAATGTGATGATTGCCCAAATTATATGCCTGATATGATGGGAGTGGGTTCTCAAAACTTCATGATAATACATGCTCAGTTGGTTTGAGTTATGAATAATAACTCGAATCAGGTGGAATGTCCTCCTCCTCCAAGGAAAGAGAAAGTTTCCATAGAATCCTTCATACAGAAAATCCTCCCATGTTTAGTGGATATTCTAATTCTCTCCTCGAAGAACATTGGATTAACTCCATTGAAAAGATATTCTCTATCCTCCAATGCTTGGAATAAGAGATGGTTATACTGGATATCTATAATTTTGATGGGGAAGCTGATCAGTGGTGGATACTGATCAAGAATACAAAGTCCCAAGAGGTAATTGATTCCCCGGATTGGGAGGAATTCAAGAGGATGTTTTTTGACAAATATTTTCCTCAAACCCTCCATATCATGATGGAAAGAGAGATCCTCAGACTCAATAAAAAGGAAGATGAGTCCATTAGGGTGTATGAAGATAACTTTACAAGGCTTTTAAGGTACGCCTCTGGCTTTTTCATGAACACTGAAAGCAAGGTGGATCTCTTCTTTAGTGGACTAAATCCAAATCTACGAAAAGTTTTGGTGATTTGAGACTTTGGCAGTTAGGAGGATATTTTCCGTTGTGCCCTCAAGGTTGAAATAGTGATTGGAGACTCTTAGTAGTCTTGTGGGCCCAGTGACAAGAAGCAAAAAATGGAGAACAACATGGGTGGTTCATCAAACAAATCCCATGATGGAAAGAAGCATGACTTTTCCCCTTTCCAAAATTGTGGGAAGAGGCATCCTGGTATCTGTATGAAGGGAACCAATAATGGCTTCATATGTGGAATATTTGGTCATATGACCATGAACTACCACCGGGATATGAAGGATCCCACTAATGTAGAAGAAGAAGGGAAAGTTCAAGTCAATACCTAGCCTACAGTACAATATAACAAATTCAAGGAGCAAGGGCATTATTCAAACAAGTTCCCTATGACGAGGGTTGTCAGAGGCAATCAACAACAACCTCTAAGGAAACAAGAAAGGGATTATGCTATCACTACTACTGTGGTGGAGATGAACAATGATGTGGTGACATGTACTCTTGTTATTAATTCAATAATAGTGAACAAACTATTTGATTCTGGTTCTACACATTCTTTTATATATCGGAAGTTTAGTATAGCTATTCAAACACCACCTACAAATTTGGAGGAAATGTTATCTGTGAGAACAACGAATGGGGAAATTATTAAATCAATGGTTTGTAACTTCTCCCCAGTTAACGACTGTGGACTGGAACTCCTAGAAAACATTTTCATACTTCTATTGATGGATTTTGATGCAATATTGGGAATGGATTGGCTATCATTGTACAAGGCCAACATAAACTATTAGGAAAGGGAGATTACTCTTCACATCCCGAAGCATCCTCCGGATCATTACAAGTGTAAGTAGGAAGATTAATCTCTTTTAGAATCTTCATCTCAAGTGTGGATATTGTTTCCTTATTAGCAAGCATATCTAGCTCAAATTATTGAGAGAAAGGAGAGAATCATACTTGACGACATTCCTATTGTGAGGGATTACACCGATATATTCCTTAAAGAGTTTCCTAGTCTTCCTCATCACAGAGAGGTTGAGTTCTCAATTGATCTTATCCTTGGATCTCCACCTATCTCAAATACACCTTATTGAATTGCCACCGTAGAACAGGAAGAGATGAAGAAGCAGTTATAGTAGAATATGGAGAAGGGTTTTATATGACCGAGTGCTTCACCGTGGGGTGAAACAGTCCTCTTCATCAAGAAGAAGGAAGGATCAATGCGCCTCTACATTGATTATCATGAGCTGAATAAAATAATGATAAAGAAAAAGTATCCCCTTCCATGAATAGATTACTCGTTCGATCAGTTTTGTGGGCCAGCTATTTTTCTAAGGAAGACCTTCATTCGGGATATCACCAACTCAAGGCGAGGAAGGAAGATATTTCTAAGACTTCCTTTCTAACAAGTTATGGACACTATGAGTTCATAGTGATGACCTTCATACTCACTAATGCTCCGATAATTTTTTTGTATTTAATGAATAGAGTATTTAGATATTATCTTAACAAAATTTGTGGTAGTCTTTATTGATGATATTTTGATATACTCCAAGATCAAAGAGGAAAATGAGGAGCATTTGAATACTGTGTTAAAAACTTTGCGAAGGGAGAAGTTGTATGCAATTTATAGTAAATGTGAGTTCTGTATGGAGGAAGTATCATTCTTGGGGCATGCTATCACCTGCAAAGGGATATCTGTGGCCCCTTCCAATATGAAGATAATTGAAGAGTACCCTAGACCAACTTGTGTAACGAAGATCCACAACTATTTGGGTCTAGCTGTGTATTATCGATGATTTGTGAAGAAATTTTCATGATTGTGAAACCCAATGACCAAGATGACATGTAAGGGAGTAAATTTTGTCTAGACACAGGAATGTGAATAATGTTTCAAGGAGTTGAAAAAGAGGCTTATCTCTGTGCTCGTACTCACACTCCCTACAGGTGGGGAACTCTTGGTGGTGTATAGTGATGCTTTTAAGAAATGATTAGGTTGTGTGCTAATGAAAAATGATAAAGTGATAGACTTTGCCACAAGGAAGCTCAGAATCCACAAGCAAAACTATCCTACGCAAGATATGGAGTTGGCGGCGGTGATCTCTACATTGAAAATTTGGTGGCATTATCTCTATGGGTAGAAATGTGAGATATATACTGACCGCAAGAGTTTAAAATATATATTCACATAGAAAGAGATTAATATGGCCCATCGACGATGGATAGAGATCATCTAGTATTATTACTGCTCAATCCACTACCATCTGTGCAAGGAAAACAAGGTGGAGGATGCACTAAGTACAACAGATTCTGCATCTTTATCAATGATGAGAATTCAAAAATATCTGATCTTTTTAGTTTTTTAATAGATGGACATGGGAATAATTAAGGGAGGAACATCATAAATCCTTTTGTAAATGATTTCTCAACCATCCATCTTGGAGAAAAAAATGGATGCTCAAAGAAAGGATGTGAAAATATAGAAAAGGATGGAAGCTATTAAAAATGGGAAATCCTACGATTTCAACATTGATGAGGATGGAGTTGAACGATTTGGGACACGATTATGTGTACCATTTGATCCAAAGATAAAGAAGTATCTATTGAATGATGCACATAACTCGACCTTATATATCCACTCAGGGACCACAAAGATGTATCGAGATATCTGAGAAAACTTTTTGTGGGACAATATTAAAAGGGAGATTTCCGAATATATATCAAAGTGCCTCTTATGAAAACATGTGAAGGCTGAGAGTAAAAAGTCTAAGAGGATAATGCAACCACTACCCATCCTAACATGGAAGTGGGAGAACATTACCATTGACTTTTTCACCAGACTTCCAAGGACATACATAGGAAACAATGATATATGGGTCATTGTAGATCATTTTATGAGGACATATCACTTTATCATGATTCGAGAGGACTTCTCATTGGATTAACTTGCAAAAGATTTACGTCAAAGAAGTGGTAAGGCTGCATGGAGTACCACTATCTACTATATTCGATCATGATCTGAGATGCACCTTGATGTTCTGGAAAAGTCTTCAGCATGCTCTGAGCACTGAACTGAACATCTGTACGGCCTATCATCATCAAACTGATAGCTAGTCTGAGCAAACTATTCAGACAGTAGAAGACATGTTGAGAGCATGTTCTATGGAATTCAAAGGAGGACGAGACCAACATCTTCCACTGGTTTAATTCTCCTACAATAATAGTTTCCACTCGAGCATATGAATGACATCATATGAATACCATTATGGGAAAAGGTGTAGAACACCAACGTGTTGGGATGAAGTCGGTGAGCAGAAGCTGCTAGGACATGAAATGGTCGAAGAAATGGTGGAGAAGGTGAAAACTATTCAGCAACATATCAAGGTAGCCCAAAGTCGACCGAATAGTTATGCAAAAACCTTCGATGAGACCTTGAGTTTAGAGTTGGAGACATGGTATTTCTACGCAAATCCTTGTGGAATAAGGTAATGAGGTTTGGGAAGAAAGGGAAGTTAAGTCCCATGTACATTGGCCCATTCGAGATCCTTGATCGAGTCAAAGCTGTGGCTTATCGACAAGCACTTCCACCTACCATGTCAAATGTACATAATGTCTTTCATGTATCCATATTAAATAAGTACATACCAGACCCTTCACTTGTACTCTTTTCAGAGGTGGTACAGTTGGAGGATGATCTTTAATATGAGGAGATGCCATTTAAGATCTTGGATCATAGAGATAATGTTCTACGCAACAATACTACTCGTCTGGTTCAGGTATTATGGTGAAACCATAAGTACAAAGAGAAAACATGGGAACTGGAGGAACAAATGAAGGAAAAGTACCCACACCTGTTTTTGTCTTAGAATTTAAAACAAAACTTTGAGGGCGGAATTTCATAAAGGGGGAAGATTGTAACGACAAAATATTTTTCAGTGGAAATTAATTTCTTATAAATATATCATAAAGTCACATGAAAACACAAAATAATGAACTACTAATTGATATGTTACCTTTAAACATAATTTTATCACTTATGTGTTGGGAATTTTGAAAATCCGACATACACGGTTGCAATCAATAAGTTATTTGGAGTACGATAAGGAAAACATAATTTTTAGTGAATAGTAACATACCCTTATGAATAGTAACATACCATTATGAATAGTGATATACCCTAATGAATAGTAACCTTACCTATGATAATATATAAATATTATTCAATTTGAATGTATGATATACCTATATTTTAGAATGAGTAAATGAATGTTTTAATACTGATTTTTGATAATAAATTATGATTTTAAATAAAAATTAAAATAATAATATTTCTAAATTTTTTTTAGAAAATGTACTTCAGTTTTGGATTCTACATGTTGAAAAATGGTTAGGGTAAATTTTTGAGAATTTTCTGAAATACTTGATTTTTTGATGAATAGTAAAATACGGTAATTTACCGTATATATACATTATAATTTAAATAGACTATTCCAGCATCATGGATGATGTCACCAAACTTTGTTCGACTTCACATGATTCATTTACCATTCTTGGTCATGGAATACTTACTATTCCTTTTCTTGTGAAGAAATAATAAATTAATGATTATAATATTATGAAATCCCTCCTCTCCTCCACTATAAAACCCCCCTTAAATCCCTCTTCTCTTCACTCATTTCAAGAATTGTTCCTTGCCAATATTCTACCCAAATATCTCCCCAAGATCCCACCACTTCCAAAATCTCTTATCCTCTTCAAAATACCAAATCCTCTCCCCTTAAGAGGTTCTCAAAGGAAGAAGTCTCAAGAGGTAAATTCTTCTTTCCAATTCCATCTCTTCTTTTAAGTTCTTTTATTTTTGTTTCTTTCCTCAAATCCCTTCACCCAAATAGTATGATAACTCCAGTAACATACATGTACTATAATTATTTTATTCTAATGGGATATTTCATTATCTTCCCTCCTTCCCCCCTTTATTTGAAAGAAATGAAAGCACCATTTGAGATGTGCTAATTTAGCACATCCAGGGACAACAATTTATCAATTTATATTATAATATTTAATTCTGGTCATGAATACATTTGTGTTATTGTTGAACCAGATTATTATATATGTAATATATCCAATTTTTAAATATTTAATCCATTTTTGCAAATGGTATTAAGTTAAAAAGAAAAACATGTTTTTTGTAATCAAACCCAACGACTAACAAAAACGTTTATCACTAAGGTTATATATATAATAATTTTAGTTCAATATAAGTAACCAAATTAAATTTAAAACCATGTAATATCCTTTATTTTCACTAATAGAATATAAATTCAATTCTGGACAACCACTTTCATCTTACATGTAGTACAAACTTGAATATAAGTGAACCGATCTTTTAAAGCCAAGTAAACTAGCGATGCCGAACAATGAAATTGAACCTTATAACTATTCAAAATGGACTTGAATGAAATAAAAATGGTTATAATAAATAAATTATAGATAGAGGAGGTTCTGTAATTATGAATTAATAATCCTAATTTGTTTACCCAGGTCTTTAATAACAAGTGGAGAACACCAACAGAGTTAAGGTAAGTGATCCTCTCCTTTTCTCTTTTAATCATGATTGTCCTCTATGATATGCCCTTTTGTGTGTAATAAAAAATTATGGGGTTTGTTTAAACACCCACCCACACTTACCTCTTGATTTATAAGTGTTGTGAAACCTCTTTTCTCTCTCATAAATCCCTCTTATTTACACCAGATACCATGCCGATAAAACCATAACGAATTCTACCCGAACCTTATTTGTTCTTTCGGGTTGCGTCATATTTCTTTCATAATGTTTGTTATCATATCTATTTATTTTAATCTTTTAAATACTGGTTATTTTTACATAATTCATATATCAATACCCTTTAATCACTTTATTTTGGGGATATACTTGTTTTTAAATGATTCCCTCATTAGAACTCTCTGATAAGCAAACCTGTTTTAGTGGAAATTCCTGAATTGTTACCATATTTCAAGTGAAATGTATCCTATATTTTAATACACCATTGTATTTATAAAATAATCCTTTAATTATTAAAACATTCTTGGTTCAATTATGGTTTTATATAAAATAATTTCCTCTTTTCTATTTTAAATGATCTATAGTATTTTCCTTAAAACCACACAAAAATGTTTTAATGCTGATGTTGCTCAAATACATTTCTTACAGGTTTTCACTTCAGTTTGACTCCAATTAGAATGTTATATTCCTATTTTACCTTATTAATGTCCTTGTATGTCCTAATCCCTTTCTTTCATGGACACTTTCATGATACAAACATTGGTTATGATTTATGTCATGATTGTGGTACCCAATTCATTCCATGGGTACCCTTATGTTTACATATAATTGATTATGTATGATTATATATGTGGTAAGAATATTTATGTGGAGTTAATATTCATGAAAATTTTGAGATGGTTGTGCCCAGATAGCGCTCCAATGCATTGGGTAATGTTAAGTCTCATGAGATGTGACGTGAAACGAGATTGGCAGTTAGCCTTGACCCGTACTAAAATTGGAAAAGGGATTGGCAGTTAGACTAGACCCGTACTAAATAAATGTTTTATGATTCTGCCATATTTATAAGATTCCATGTTTATATGATCCCATGCATATATGAAATGATTTTATAAGTTTCATGCTTTGGATATCATTATGTCATGCCTCCTAACACATGTTCTTAAGATGTATCCTTATGATCATTCCCTTACTGGGCTTTTTAGTTCATCCCTTTATTCATGTGTCCCCTAGGGTACCCTATGAAACTGTATAGGCTAAAAGGACGTTAGGAACTATTTATGGGTATTAAATAAATAAGTGTTTTTATCCCTATGTTTTATGTTGTATGTACTTAGTCTTCCAGGACACTATAATTAATGATTCTTGGCATGTACTTTGATGATTATCTATGCTTAAAATTATGAAATATTGTATGTAAAAGGCTTGGGTCTCTATACGCACCTAGGATCTCATGTAAAAGGACACACCATTTACTCTGGGATTATACAACCATGACTAAGAGCACATGGGTAGGCCCAAATTGGCAGAGAAATTCTATATACCACGTGTACACACCATATAGTATGAAATGGATTCCCAAGACATGTAAAAATGAGAACAAGGCCAAACAATTAGGTAAGTTCACATGTCGTGTAGACCCCCATGCATATCATGTATTCCCTCAAAGACTTTTCTCTCTCATTTATCCTTCTTCAAAACATAGTTTTTGGATCACAAGTAGCCTATCCTGAGTGTTTTATCTTGTATAACAAGACAGTGAACATTAATTTAGAATCTGATATAGGACATGAGTTTTTCTAAGTGTTATTAATCTTAAGGATAATCTTGAAGATAGAAGTGATTGTGACAGATCATTAGAGAGGTGTTAGGGTCGATACCCCCTTATCGCACTAGGGCACAAGTCCTCCATACTATTTATATAGGTATATTTGGTACTTCCTTAAATTTGGAACATGTCCTCTATTTATGGAGGGGTAATCCCCCATCTTCATGATTCAGCAGTGCGTAGGTCCTCTTTGATATTGGTGTCTCCCTTGGCTGTGGAGAATAGTAGTGAGGCGTGGCCACCTATATACAGATTTTGGTGTGGTTTCATTTCATGTTAGGAATTAGAGATGGAATTTTGGGGCTACATGAAGATTCAAAATTCATGGTTAGTCAGTGGAGATGTAGATCCCATTTCTCTATCATCTAGGTTTCCTTATGATAATATATATATATATATTAATAGGTTTGGATTATCTTTTATTTTGGGTTGAGCATGATACTATTTTATCTTTCAATTTCTATCTCATTGGTTGTTAGGGAATCCAAATAGATATGTATATACACACCCTTATGTGGGATTTTTCTATACATGTCATGTCTTATGGGGACGATAGACAAATCTATAGTGATTATGGAGGATCATAGAGGTAGTGGGGTGCATAGACCATGTACATTAATTTGATTTAGATAACATAAGTTAATATTTATTTACTATTTATTTTTACAATTATTATTAGGTTGACTCATATTTCTATTTGGGAATGTATTTTTTCCCTTTATATTTTAGTCCATTTTATCATACTCTGATGTATTCCCGAGAGATTATGAATGAATTGTTGGTACTCTAAATGATAATGTCATTTATTTATTACTAGGCACTTTAACATAGAGATGATCATCTGTATGCGTATAGGTACATTAGGAAAATTCCCCTCATGTTAGTTGTGCCTTATCGGTGCATGTCACTAGCCATTATCATATTGAAGGCAGACTTGGGTTTGTAGTGGTTCAGCTCTTCAGTGACCAGGAGGGTCTTAGGGGGACAGGTTGTTAAACTACCAACTTTTCATTCTTCCTTAATAATATTTTACCCAACCAAGGGGACACCCAAAAGAAAACATTTTCACCCATAGAAAATTCCATGGGTAATCTCCTCTAGTCAACATAATACTTATGCCTATTATGATACATAAAAATCTATTTAAAAAATCAATACACCCACTTTAAGGTATCTTGGACCATAGTCATCCCAACAACTGAATAGTCACCTAACTCATTCAAGTTGAGTGGTGAACGATGTGGCCACCCATACATATCCTCAAACAAATCCATCTGTTTTGAGGATTGGGATTTTTATTGTAGGATAAGTCTCCCAATTCTAATTTATCATCAAATAGACTTCTGAAGTCTAGGATATAGGCTTTAAACATTTCCTATAAGGTCTAGATAGTTCTATCTGACTGCCTGTTGGTCTGAGGATGAAAGGTCATACTAAACTTCAACTGTGTACCCATCACCATCTGTAAACCTGTCCAAAACAGTGAGGTAAACCGATAATCCCTACCCAATACTACACTTGAAGGTGATCCATAAAACCACATGATCACTTGAACGTAGATATTTCCATGCTCATACAATGAATTTATATCCCAAATCTATATAAATTATCCCACCTTGTTCAACCAATAAATAACCATCCAAAATGCATCTTTTCCACATGGTGTCCCAGTCAACCCAATCAGAATGTTCATGGTCACCCCATACCACTTCTATACTTCTACAAGAATTCAATGGAGTAACCCTTCAAATCACTAATCCTCACACATGATTCTCTATCATGTTCGGAAAAGGATAGATAAAACCAATGATGTCTCTTTTCATGTCGATCAACCTTAATTTTTTTTAACATCAGGATAATTCTTGTTCAACCTAGGGTTAACTTTCCATTGTGATGTATGAGAAGATCTCTTTAGCTCCTCTATCATAAAATATAGCACCATCAACCCATGAAGAGCTATAAGGACAACTTTTTTCTATACAAATGGTAACCTATAATGGACCCACCTACTTCCAAACTACCAGGCATCGAACCACACTTTATATAAATATAATGACTTTTATTCACACATTATACCAATGATGGAGTGATCATTAAGGGTAAATAAACCACTTACCCCCAATCTTTAAGTACATAAACCTAATTTTCCACCAACAAATCTATGATCTTTAATCAAAATTTTGATGCACGCTCTATGACTTCCTATGTTTTTTAGATTAGTTCAGTAGTAACTACATAGAGTTTATCAAGAGAATAATCCATCCCTAAGTAAAATGTCTATAAGTACTCTACCCAATACCTATAACAAAGCTTCCATTCACACTGAGATAAGATGCATCACATACTATTCTAATCAGTATATATGAAAACCTATTTCTAAAGAGGTAGGGTTACCCATGTTTCAGCACATGGACCAATACCTATAGCTCTGGGTTAGGGATAAGTTAGTTCCTCTCGTGGGTTTTCACCTGACGAGACCCATAAGAGACTACCTTATCACCATGCATTAGTATAACTCCCAAGAAAACACCAGGCACATCTTAGTATACACCATATCCAATTCATGGCTCAGGTAGGGTTTGTATTGGAGATGATGGAAATATTTTCTCCATCTCCAATGAAACATCCGCACACCAATCATTCTATTCAAAATTCACTCTCTTCTTGGTTAGTGTGATCATGGGCATGGTCTACCAAGAAAATTTCTGAAAGAAACTCTTATTATACCCCATCAATCTGAGAAAACTATGAATGTTGAATACATTCATAGATCATCACCAAGGTATCATTACATAAAATTCATTATGATAAAAATATATTACCACTTGAGAATCCATTTTCCCTATAAAAGGAACCCCATGTATCCCAAAGTGAGAATTCATGTACTTAGAATAATTCCGATGTTTCTAATGCATGATAAATAAAATATTCATGTGTCTAGCATATGATTACGACATATTTGAATATATAAGAATATAATATATGAACAAAATTATTAAGGAATCATGTTATTGATGAAAGGTATTATTTATAATCCATGATTACAATTGATGAATTTTTAATTCCATAGAGAATAAATAGATGCTCATACAACACATACCTGCCACTAAATAGTGTATTCAGTATGTATTCATCTCTTATTCAATGATTATGGGATCTAGAACATAAATAAATATTATAAAACCATTGGTCTCCCCAAACTAATCGAAAAAATTAATATATTATTGGAAATGGGTACATGTTATTCACTATGATCATGTTCAACTTCAGATAGTCCTCACTGAGCTGAATACTGTTATCTTACTTCTAGGAGAATAACATAGGGTAACCATAGGAGGAAGTGTTCGGTCTGATAATGTCTCTTTCAACTAAATCATCTAGCCACACCTTGATCTATTTTAACTCTACAGGTTCCATGCTGTACAGTGGAACCGATATGAGTCATGCATTGGAAAACATATTGATCTCAAATTAAACTCCCTTATGTGGAGGTATCCCCAAGAAGTCATTTAGATGTATATCATGGTAAAATTATACCACTGGAGTGTAAGAGGAGGGAGTTACCTCAGGATCTACTATAAAGATCATATTTTCCATCTATACTAAAATGTCTTTTATCTAATATGGATCTATTCCCACTCTTCTTTTGTCGACATCCCATTCACCAGTTATCAAAAAATACTCCCTCTTAGCTAATGAAAATGCCAGTAATGTTTGATAAAAGTAAATGTGTGTATAGAAATAGATCAACCAGTATATGCATATGATCATTTTAAAACCATTATTCTATAAAACTGTGAATCTTTAAACATGATCAAATCTAAAAACTACCATCATTCTATCTGGATGGATATGGATACAATCTACTTTCTTTCCCAAGGGTGTATTGACAGAAATAGTCTAAAAAAATAATTTAACTGGAAAATATATCCTATAATCTACTTGAGTTTATATGAACAAATGGGATAATCCTTTTTCAAACAATGTAATATATATAATAAAATAAATCAGGATCATACCTCAAAATATAGAAGGTCCCTTCCCTCTATCTATTGTAACTTAAGTGACTATATAAGACCTACCAAACACCACTCCCTGATGCCCCAAATGTTTAGGAGACACCTAATTTTACAACCCTTGAGGGGTGTAGAACCATTTATAAGGTATTGTGCCAATTTTTTTAAGGGAATCCAAAAAAAACTATTATAGAAACACTTTATGTCATTTATCTTCCCACACCAATGAAAACAATTTACAGAGTGATTGTAATACTTTAGAAACTGTCACTTATTTATATATTTGAAGCATATAACATATTCATTTACCCCAAAAGGAGTAATAGAACCCCAAATATTATCTGATAAATGACTGAAACCCATTAATTTAAGCCCCTAACTTCTTATTCTTCTTCCAAGAATAAACAACAGGTGTCACACTAGAGAAGGTTCATGTTTATCCACTAAAATTTAGGTGAATAAATGATTCTTTTTATTCCTTAAATCCATTATAGATCATTAGGTACTTCTAGTGAACTGTATTATAGGTTTTCTAATAAAATTTCCTAACATTTCACATTATTTCTACTCAAATTCTAATCCCAAACATCTTTTCTTTTTGGGCCTCATTCCCTTCCAAAAGAGGATCAAATAGAATCAACCATGGGAAACTTATTAATTAGGCAGACATTAACATCATCACCATCTGGAGATTAATAAACTCATGATCACATTACAAATTTACATAGTGTAGAAATATTTTAAAAAATAAGATATCCTTGATGGTTACCCAAGTTAGAACTTCCAATATACTAGCCGACAACATGACATCCCACAAACATCCAATTGTGCCTTGATGTAAAAAGGGGGACACCTTCACTTTCCAATCCTATAGGGTCTCTACTAATTTAATATCTTCTCAAGAACCCATATCAAGTACTCATTTTTTTCTAATTCCCTCTGATAAAATCTAAGGATAGGGGATTTTTTTCATAGAGGAGTACTCAAATGAGGGTTGAATTGAGTAAAAAATAAAAAGTTCTTTTTAAAACATATTTCTAAAAAATCCCCTAATTTAGAAAACATGAAAATTCACTAAAATTGTAGAAATATATAATGTTATATTTCCAAAATTTTTCTTAAAGGACCAATCATAACCCATATAAAACAATTTTTAAAACCACTATGAATTTTGAAAAAACAATTAATTGCATCAAACACAATATGTAAAACCCTGATTAAATCTATTAATAAAATTATTTTTTCTAAAGAAGTTTTGAAATATAATCATAATTTTTTCTTAAAACAATTTAAATAATAAAATAATCAATTATATAAATAGATACAAGATTTTTATTCTGAATATGAGACTTAATCCTCTCCACTTTATAGTCACTCGTTGCTAAGTACATTTATTAAACAATAAACTAATCCATAACCTGGATCAAGTTTTACTATTAGAAATACACATAATCATTATCGCATACATAAGGCCTATTAATTAGTTATTAATAGAATAGAAGATATAAATCAAGGGTGAATAGAGTATTTGAGTACAGTCTAATATAGTATAATAGTTTGTGATCAAGAAAGAGAGAAGTAAAATAATCACAACTCAAGAGTAAATAAAACAGAGAAGGGGTGGAGGAATTGTCGGAATTATTATGTGGTTATATTTATCTAATTAAGATGAGGGGAAAATAAATGATATTATTATATTTTTTATTTTCTTTAAATCTATACTTAATGTCACATTAAATAGACTTCTTAATGTTTCTTTTTTTTTCATGATAAATAATGTTTCATGTGTTTCATAGAAAATCCCCTATTCTTTTAAAAAGAAACATTTAGGAATGGCCAACTCATTAGTCTATATCACCAAGAGATCAAGAATACCTTATTCACGAGGGGTTCCTTAGATTTATATATTTTTAGAACCTTAAACTATTGATTGTAGGATAACAATAAAATAAGACAACTTCTCTTACTGGCTACAAGTACCAAAAGTTTGATTTTCTCTTCAATACACCTAAGTAGTCATTTTAAAAATAATCATTCTTAAATCCTCACACTTATTAAATATATAATCTGCATTAAATTCCATAAACCTGTCAATTGAACAACTAATTTTAATTTAATTCTAGTGAGAATCAACAATATAACTTCAACTAGAGGTATTAAATATCTATTGTTATTACAAGTTTTATATAATGGAATCAGATATTGATTGGAATTATTTGTTTCAACTTGAAGTATCATATCAATAACAGTGGTAAAAAATATAAACTACGAGTAGGAATCTTAAACTATTGGTATAATAACTAGTCTAGTGGTAGTGATATTGTACAGACAATAAACAATTTCATCCAGTGAATGAAAAATATGACTAGAGGTAGATGAATATGAATATTAGTTGTAGACTCAAACTAGTGGTAGAAAGATGTCCACTAGATATAGAAAGTGTTTTCTTGATGGAAGAAATATCATTCAAACGGTAGCACAAGTCCACTAGAAGTAGAAGAATTTTACCATTGGTAGAAATGCTGCATAATGAATATAAAAAGTCTTCCATTGGTAGAATAATTGAACTAGTGATAACAAATTATAAATGATGGTTGAAAAAATATACATATGATAATATGTTTTAGTTAGAAAAAATGTATATAAAATCTATAATTTTGAATCTTCTATCATTCAACATGTAGATAACCAGTAATAAAGTAAACATGTTTTTTGATTATTAAAATAAATAATTTCTAGGTTGATCCAATAATAAATCCATTTCTAATGATCCAAAATCATGGTAGGAAATGAAATTAATAATAATCAGTTTCAATGATGTATAGTTCTTAAAATATTTTTCATTAGTCTTAAATTGTAATAGATAATATGAAAAAAATTACCATTTAATGTATCATAATGTCTATAAAATAAGGACACATACATATGAGAGCATAAAATAAATAGAAAAAACACATACACTATCATAGAATTCCCATTACACACATTCCTCTCATTTTGGTATTATGAAAAAGGTAAGAGAAAGAGAATATGTATCAGAGTAAATAGATATGAATAAAGTGAATGGGATTTTCATTAAGATCAAATTAAAATAATTTCATCATATAAATAAAAAGTAAATAAGGCCCTATCAGATCCTAGTCATAGTCTAATTTAGGATATTAATGAATAAAGGTAGTATTAATTTGTTTGTTAACTTTTCTATTAGTAATAGGTGTAGGAGTAGGGGAAGAAGGAGGCATAGGAGGCCTGAACACAATAATGGATTATACTAGTCTGATATGTATGGAAACCTCAATAAAAGTTTTTCAAAAATTACTAACTACAATAGCATTAATCTAAATAAGTACTGGAAAAGGATAAGATATTGAGGATATTATAGGAATAGTAGTATATAAAATCACAACATTCTTATAAGTGTATAGAAAAAGGATTCATCATCTTGAAAAACTATGAGATGATTATGCCACCATGATCCATAATCCTAGTGATGTTAGTATTATTTCCATAAAAACATTCATCAATGGGGATAAATCCTTCAACTGAATCAAATTATCTTAGACGATCCTAGTAATTGGAGGAAACCATCGGTTCTCAACCAAAAACTTGAAATGGTAATTGATTTAATTTTTTGTATAAATCAAAGAAAAAATCTTCTTTATATATTTGTAATAGTTTTATTCTCACTTCAATCATCATTTAGAAATTATCTAAAAATCTTATAGATATTCTCCCCATGATATTTGGTCTACAGAATCTCGTCTAATTGAAGAAGATATGAATCAATAAATACACTATAAATCAACATAGAAACTAGTAAGAACAGATGGAGGAGGATATCTGGCAGAATAACCACTAGTAGAGAAAAAATCAAGCCTCATAATGACTAGCTGATTACTCATGGTCATGTAGACCCAAATATTCTCCAGGGTATAGTGAAGAGAATTGATTAGTAAAAAAAGATTTCTATTCTCCACTTTGAAATCTCATAGTCTCAGAAACAGATTTTGTTGGAGGTGATCCACAATGAAGGATACAATCAAAGAAATGTTATCCTGTCTAAGAGAGGTATAAATGTTAGGAAATCTAGAAAGATACCCAAAACATCATCTTTAATGGAATCAAATTCATAATAGGTTAGGAAAATATAATGAAGAAAGGTGGTGGAGGAGAAAAAGTTCTCTATTATCTAGGTGATAAGGAATAATGGGATATAACAAATTCCACAATAGGTACTAAAATAGTAATAAATTATTCGTCATTTATAGTAGGTACCACATAAATAAACTGAATTATAATCTCTTCCTCATCAATTATCTCCACAAAAGATCCCTTAGGAAGCCTTGGAACATATAAAATGGTCGGTCTAACATGCTCTGGAGGATTTCCCCCATCAGCTCCATCATTATCTAAAGCAAAATAGGCTATCCCATGAGACTATTACCTTGGGGACTTCCCCCACTAGATGGTGCAACTCCAGTATAAGGTCTCAAAGAAATCTCAATAGGCTACCCAACTGAAACACATTGAGAGATACCGTCCTAATTTCCAATGATTATCTTACCATACTCATAAATATTGAATAATTAGACAGTTTATTTATACTCATCTTCCCCATTCACAAGATATAAAGAGTCATCATATAACATAGTAACTACTAGAAATTGAATCTATACCAATGGACCTATACTAATGGTTTGGACGAAAATACTCATATAGGTACCTTAATTAGACCCTATACCAATGGTTTGTATTAAAATTTGTTTCAAGTACATTACAGATACTATATACCAATAATTTTTACAAAATCATTGGTATTAGTGCCTAAGAGATACCCTATACGAATGGTTTCCCCAAAACTATTGGTATCGGTCCCATAAAGAGACCCTGTACCAATTTTTGTTTCCAAAACCGTTGGTGTAGGACCCAAAAATTTGGGTACCTATACTAATGATTCTCAAAATTGTTGGTCTAAGTACCCAAGTATTTTATGTATTATTTTTTCAAATAACATTAAATAAATTAAAATTACTTATAAATGTACAAATATATATTTATCAACATATGATCATAAAAAAATTAGTTGAGTGGTTAGGTCATTGAAATATAAATTGGAGGTGCTGGGATCGAAACTTTGTTATCTATTTTAAATTAACAATAATAATAGTTTTTCAAAACTATTGGTATAGGTATTTCATATGACATATTCCAATGGTTCTCATAATATTTGTATAGACCACCTATACCAGCATCAAACTTTCCAACAACCATCCAAACAATTGGTATAGGCTATACCAATGATTCAGAGACCTATAAAAATAGTTTTTAACCACTGGAATATGATTTTTTTATTTTCATTATCTATTTGACTCTATGAAGTATAACCCTCTAACTGATAACCTTTGGAAATATTAGCCTATGAAACATCATCATCTTTTAGTAGACTTTCATTAGTTGGTAATAAAATAGAATAGTTTGGCGGCCATATGAAACTTTTTGGCTTCTTCTGGAATATGGATCACTCCCTTCTTAAAAAAAACTACAATAGATTCTTCTTCTTCAATAAAAGATTCTACCAATTCTTCTTTTACTTCAAAATAATCCTCTTCCACATCTTTAGTAGAAGAATATTCCACCACTTATTTTGGTTTTAATCTAGGATCTAACAAATTCTTATGCCAGGTGGGGTTCTTAACAGGGTTAAATTACTCATATAATCTATCATTTTCCACCACCCACTTCTTTAATTGATTATTTTAGTTAACATTCATCCTTATACAAGTATGTTGGCTAATATAGAAACAACCACACTCATTAAAGTTTTCTTCTACAAAAGGTACAATCCCTCTTTATTCTATTATAGAAAAAACCATTTTGCAAAAAACATGAGAATATGATCAAGAAACATGCTTTTATAATTACATAATATTCATCATAATGTATCTATAAATTTTTAAATAGTCCACTAGTTTCATATCATATAGAAAAAAGTTATCTTGATACCTCAACACACTAAATTTCCCCTTTTTAGGAAATATAATTTGTTGGATTAATTTGATTAGAAACTGACATTCCCTATCAAGATCTACTATAACTAGAATTATTATAGTACTATCCCATTTAATCTCCTAAAAGAAATACTTGAAAATTCAATTTTCATGAACAATGGTGTATGAACATTGGTGGTCCTCATATATTTCTTTTTGAGAAGCTTCTTAAGATGTTTCTCACTACATCAAAGAGAACATGAGTTCTTTCCCATTTGACAATGTCATAATGAAATATTTCTTATCCCTAAACTCAAACTCATCATATAGAAAAAGATAAAAAAAAATATAAGATATAATTGTATCTTGTTTATTGATAACCACACATACCACCCATTATTTTTAATAACTTCACCATCCTGTGAATTACATGAATACAACTAAACAACATCTATTTCTTTCTCAGTAACTACAATTCATGGTGAAAGAAGAGGGTTTCATGGCATGAAAAATCCAATTGACACACATTTTACCTTATTTCGACATCAATAATCATCTAGATAATAAGAATCATGCTTCATCATCACCATTGTACCACTGATGAAGATATTTAAAGATTATGGTGAAAGGTTTGGGTTTGAGAAAAAATCGAATAAGAATTTTGAAGGGGTGTTCATGAGATATGATTCAATTCAAACTCTTAAATTAGATTCTTATCATTTAAGTAATTAGAAAAATTTTAAATATAAAAATATTCTTATTGAAGTACAATATATAATTTAAAAGTTAAATAAAAAATTTTAAATGATAGAAAATGATTCACAGAAAAGAATCAATGGTAGAATAAAATGGCCTTGGCCACAAAAATCATCCAATGGTAGAGACCAGCAGTACCACCTCATAATATTAGAAATGGTATTACTAAACGGTACTGCCTAGTGATATTTTTCAAATGGTAGAAATTAGTTGGTAGTAGAAAAAGGTATAATGAAATGTTATCATGAGACGTTATCAACCAATGGTAGCATGCTAATGGTTGCACTAATCGATATCACTTAAAAGTATCATAAGCACTAGTAGTAAGAAAATGGTAGCACATGATTCATGATAAACTCTATTTTATTCTAGAGTTATATCAACTTTTTCAAAATGGTCTCTCAAAAAGTGATATCTTATATCAATTTTCTTTCTTAGAGAGTGATCCATAAGATTCATACAAATGTTAAGGGAATATGTATTTCATAATATATTGTAAAAAGTCTAAATTTATATCCATAGTATAGTAATGTGTTTTCAATCCACAAAATATTTTAAAAATTAATACCTACTTATTTTTTCTCAGATTCATCTGTAGATAATGAAAAAAAAATCTTTATTTTTTAATACATAATTATACTATAGACATTCCCAAAAAGTTAACATTTTAATAGGATGTTTTTCTATCTTATTTAAAACGCACAAAATATTTATTTGAATAAATAAATAAATCAATTTTTTTCATCAAGAATAAAATAATAAAAAATTAATTGTATTAATGATATTTTTAGAAATACATTTGACCACATTCAATGGAGATTCCCCGGTATTCTCTTGAAAATGAGCACACACATGTACCGAACATAATATAATTTTTTGTAGCTGTTAAGTAATGTAAACTCCCTATCATATGTCTATAAACAGTTGGGTCATATGGTTTCCCAATTTCATAAAAATAAAATCTAAAGGTGGTACTCAATAGAGTATGACTTCCTTTTGAGTTATCCATGCCAAAATGTTTCAAAATATCATTTGTGTATTTATATTTTTTAAAATGATTCCTTATTTTAAAAAATCGGAAAACCAAAAAAATTCTTTATTCACCCATTAAACTCATTTGAAATCAATTTATCATAATTTTTAATAATTATATACACATTGAGTTTTTGGATTATCCACAAATATTATCATCGAAATATATTTGGACTACCAAAATATATTTGTAAATAATCTTTATAAATAATTTAATATTATCTATACTATTTGAAAAATATTTAGAAATCAAGAAAGAGTTGATCCAATCATTCCAAGATATATGAACGTGTTTTAAAACAAAAAATGTTTTTCTAAACTTAAATGATGATTTGGAAAATTGATATTTTCATTTCATGGGGTTTTTTCAACAAAAACATCATCTAAAGTATAAACATTAAGAAAATTACTCTTGAAATCCATTTAATATAATTTTAAATTGAAATGTGTTACATAAGTAAGATTCATTCTAATAGCCTCAAGTATAGATACTAGATAAAATATTTATTCATTGTCAATAACTTATTATTTACTATATCCTTATGTAACTAGTCTATATTTATTTCTTATTATGGTTACACACTCATAATCCTTATTCCTAAACACTCATTTAGTTCAAATAGTGAAATAAAATTTATGTCTTTCTACTATTTTTGATTATTTTATTCTTTCGAAATGATTCAACTATTCATACATATACATTACTATAAAATCAAAATTGATAGCTTCAGTAATTTTTTAGGTTCAATGTTGTGACAATACGTCTTGACGTTCAACCTGGTTTATAAGAGACACTCTAGTCTCAGTAGAACTATCAAAATATCTAACAAAATCATATAATGTATGAAATCTGTTGGTTCTAATGGATCTAACTATATAATTTATTTGTACTCAATTTTATTCTTCAAGGTTTGGTTAAAAATCTTCTTTCATGTTAGGTGATTTCTATATAGATTATTTTATAGGGTGATCAAAAGTCTTGGTTATTGCATTGATATCCAATATGGAAATATAATTCTCAAGGTTTTTTAAACGATTTTTAGGATCATGTGGATCTATTTCATAAAATTTCACATGCATAGATTATTATATAATTTTTTTTGTTTTATTAGACATCATATACCATTAAATGGAGGTTCAATAACTAATAAAAATTCATTAATAAAAATTGGAAACAAATCTATACAAAATATTTTTTATGTTGAGAATAAATACATTGTAATCAATAACACTAAAATAATTAAACTTTGGTTTTCTTTAATTCCACCACTCATATGGGTTATTCTTTAAAAGTGGTATAGTAAGAACCCTATTTATGCTATAATAGATTATATTAATAGATTATACCCAAAATTGATAGATAATTTATATTCATTGATTATTATTTGGGAAATATCTTGAACATTCTTATCAATATTTTAACTAATCAATTTTTAGGGAGTCCTAGGAGTAGAGAAGTTGTGATTAAATCCATATTGTGACAATAATTTCAAAAATTATTGATTCTAAAACTCACAACCATGATCACTCATTATATTATTTATAGTAATTTTACGTAGTTTCCCTATATATTTATTATATTTGAAAAATGGTAACAATTTTTAATTTTATGAGATAAAAAAACCTATGTAAATATTGAAAACTCATCTATAAGAACACATCCCTAATTGTTACCACCTATGATATAAACTATAGAAGGTAAAAAAATAGCTTAAACTAACTCTAGGGGTTCTTAAGTTGAAACTTATTTCTTTGGTTTGAGATAAGTCTTATGTTGATTCATTTTTTTAAATGGGTTGCATACTTTGTCTTTCTTGAAATCCAATTTAGAAAAGTCCATAAAAAACCTTTCCTAGATGAAATTATAAGATAATGAAGGATTATGTGGCCTAGTATACTATTCCATAATCAAGATTCTTTATGAAAGGAACTTAAATAATATTTTTTAGGAAAAATGTATTTATATTAACAGCATAAACATTTTCATTATGTAAAGAAGTAAAAACTATAGCATTCATAGAATCATAGATTTTTGAAGAATTATTTTTAAAATTTACGTGATGACAATAATCACATTATTTTCTCATGATAATAATATTATACTTCAAACCATGAATAAATATGACTTTAGAAATTAAAATATAATAGAATTATCGAATTTACATTGTATAATTATTTTTACTTTGGAATTGTTACCTATTCTAAAATAGCCACCATACAAATTTATAAAGACCTTAAATATTGATCAGTATATTGTAATATATATGGAGAATACAATATCTAGATACTATAAATTCTTAATGGTACTCTTCAAGTATATTTCCTATAGCATGGTTTAACAAGAAATGATTTTTGTACCCACATATTCTTGGGTCCAGAGAAGTTAGCTATAAGAGATTTTGGAAACTATAGGTTTTTAATTGTTATTCTATTATAAGAGAAATTTATTTAGAAATTAACACCTTTTTAGTTAAATATGATTATTAATTTTTAAAGAACAATAAGATATCTATCCACTAATAAACTTATTTGTATAAATTCACCTTTGACTAGGTTGGTACCCAATAACAGCTTTGTACATTGATGTGGTCTTTATACAAAGAATTCTAGTAAAGGTTCCTATTACATTTGTAAATGTTTCAATACCCTTTTTAATTTTCTCATCAAATTTTTTTAATTCATTTCTCTCCTTTAAAAAATAATCTTTTGTTTTAATTTTATATAGACATGGAAGTTTTATCCCTAGCACATAAAACATGTGAAATTTTCATATTTTTATATTTATCTTTATATTCATTCATAACAACTTCAAAAATAACACAATATTCTTCCAATTATTCCATATTAATTTGTGATTAATGAGGAGTTTCACAAATTAATGTACAAGTAGTTTCATCATAAACTGTTTCTATAAATAACATATTTTAGCTTTCATTATTGTCTTCCCTACATGAATTAGATTAACCAGAACTATCCTGTGAGGCACTCTAGGTCTCATTCATAGATCTATTTTATATTTTTCATCTATCCTAATACATTTTATTATATTTTAAATTTATAAATATTGTTTTGATATTCCCTTTTCTCTAGCACTCATAGAAAGTTACCTCTCATGGATCATTTTAATTCTTCCAAATTCATATTTTTCAAACATTCCCATATAGTTAGATTTCATACAAAAATTCTTCTTATTGTTAAATTTATTAAATATCTTGGATATATGATCCATATCATCATCACTGTGACTGACATAAAGTTATTTTTTTTATTTATGTCATCATCAACTCTAAAGTTGTGAAAGTGACATTTTTTATTTTTGGTTCACCATCCAATATATTCATTTTCAAATATTCCTTATATATCCTTAGTTGACTGATCATCTTCTTCATTAGAAGTTTATTATATCACATGAATCTCATATATAGATATAATTTCACCTACATCATTCAGGTAAGCTTCATAGGATTCTAAACACATGATATTTTTCTTCTATTTTCTATCCATGAAACTTATTCGTATTGATGATTTCATTTAACATGAGGTATATTTCAAAAATTAATTCCCCAGGATTCATTTTAATTACATCAAATATAATTTTATATGTATTTAGGTTCATTTATTCATCATTTTATGTGCCTTCATGAGACACTACAAGTGTATCCCATATTTAAAAATATTTTGAACATACATTAATTCTATTAATAAATTTCTCGCAAAGAATAATATAATGAAATCACACCTTTATAATTATATTCATATGTATCCTTAGTATAATCACTCCAATTATAACTAAAAACTTTTTATTTTTTATTTTTATCTTATAATACTATCCAGATGTCAAAATCATGCTATAAATATATATATTCATTGTAATATTCTATTGAGAATAATTAGTACCATTAAAATAAGGAGGTTTATCAGTAACAGTCCCCTCAAGTCTATAATTATCCATAATTATAGAAATTTTGAATAAATAGAAATTTAGATCCTTTAAGAAAAAAATTGATCATAGTTAAATCTAGATAAGAACAAAATAAAATCCTTTGATACTAAATGTTGTCATATTATACTACTCATGAAGGGAGTTAATTGGGTATCTAATTTTTTTTTTGTTTAAACACTATTTAGAAAAAATTCCCCCAATTTAGAAAATAGAACATTTTTCTTAAATAATAGAAATGTATAATTTTATATTTTTAAAATGATTCTCAATGGATCAATAACGACCTAGTTAAAACAATTTTTAAAACAAAACTTTCGAAACAAATATAATCATATCAAACACAATATATAAAACTATGATTAGATATAACTACCAAAGTATTGTTTTTCGAAAGAAGTTTTGAAAAATAAATCATGTTTTTTCTTATAAAAATTTAAATAAAACATTTAGTACCCATAAAAAATAAATATTAGAGTTTTTATTTCAATCTATGATCTAATACTATATGCATAGAAACCACTGACTACCAAGAATGTTAATTAAACAATAAACTGATCCACAACCTATATATGGTTTTACAGATACAAATGCACATAGGCGGTCGAATTTATAAACAACATATTCTGCATTTATTCATGGGATAAATGATGTAAAAAAATATTAAAGATAGTCTTTGACTTCCCTCTAGTATATTACAGGATTTTGTGCTCAAGAAATAAACAAGTATTGTAGGCACAACTCAGGAGTAAATAAAATAGAGATGGATGATGAAAAATCATAGGAGTGGTTATGTGGTTCTATTTCTCTAATAATTTTGAGAGGATGTGTAATGTTCTTATTAATTTTTGGATTATTTTTAAATATATCCTTGAATAAACTCTGAGAATACATCACCAGATTTCTATTTTTGCATGGAAAATAAGGTATCGTATGTTGAACAAGCAATCCTCTATTATTTTTTAAAGACACACTGATGATCATCCATCTAAGTAATCAGTAGAACCATGTTATTATGAAACAATTGTTTATATGAGCTTCCTTATATTTATATATTTTATATAAACCAAAATTTTAATTTTAAGGATAATAAAAAAATAAGATAAATCTTCAAAATGCAGAAAAATTATAAAAGTCAGACATTGTCTTCAATGAACTCAATTATTCATTTTATGAATAATCATTCTTAAATCCTAGAACTTATGAAATCTATCACTTGCATTAATTATCAAAAACTATTCCTCGGAATAATTAATCTTATGTTAATTTTAGACAGATACTGAAGTATAAATTTAACTTGTGGTAGCATATCTATAGTGGTGGAAGTGGATTTGAACTAGTAGTAGGAAACTTCAACTATCTTTAATAAAGTTAACCTAGAGATAGAGTTTTTTTACTAATAGTAGAAAATTTAAACCATTGGTTGAAAAATATGACTATAAGTTGTATAATATGACTAGTCATAGTAGAATATGATAAGCAGTGGGGGACTCTTACTTCCGGAAGCATGATATCTTATAGTAGTGGAAATAGTTTCTTAATGTTGGAAATATTCTATGAATAGTAACACAAGTCCATTAGTGGTATAATACTTTTAGTAGTGGTAAAAATACTACACTAGTGGTATAATAAGTCTTAAATAGGTAGTAAATGTGAACTGGAAGTATACAAATATAAATTATAGTATAAATATTATACTTGTGATACCATGTTTTAGTTAGAGATTTATTTTAAACCCAGAATTGTGAGGATTGTATCATCCAACAGATAGATATTCAGTTTCAAAAACCACCCAAGATCACTCTATTAATATTAGTTGAAATGGTTCTCTATAAGGCCTTAGTAACACCTCATTTTATGGTAGATTCTACCAACAAGTATAAGGTTTCTAAGGTTGTACTGTGAGGGTACTCTACACCCAAATCAAAGTGTATAACCATAAATAAATAAACAATCATAATTCACATAAAATTAAAAAAAAATATATATTCTATAATAAAATTAAATATATTAATGTCTCAAACTATCATGCTATATATAAAAAATAGACCACCCCTCTGGTCAATGACAAAAACAACAAAAAATTTAAAAAAATACCCTAAGCTCTATAGATAACTCTGAGTCATGTCACATACCCATTCTTCATGAATCTCAAGCTACATGATCCTGATAATAAGACTAATAATTATTAAATCTTTTTGATCATGAAACCATGGGCCTCATCCCTCTCCATCATGCATTCACTCTCTACATGAAATAAAACATAAGAAATGAATGCACATCGAGTTGCACATACACAGGGTGAGAAATAAATATAATTTGGCTACCACCAATGGTGAACCTATAACTTATTTTCATTAGTAAATTATCATCAAATATACCCAACCTAGATTAGACAGAAGTGGAGTAGGATAATTAAAATAAAAACACCATTAATTCTTGTGTCCGTGATCTCAATCGATTATACCATCTTCGACCGAGACCAAAAGTATCTCCGAGAAAACAACAACACCACATGGGGATACATTTCATCACCCTAGGATCACTCATAATAATCATAACTAAAATATAATATATAATTCTAGGTATCAGTTATACATTTAGTATGTAAGGGATCTAGTATGATACTAGGAATCCTAGGTATACAACTCAAGCCACGAGTAACCAGTGGAACCCATCCAATGTTTGACATTCCCTATTCTAATGTAATAGTAGATTCTTAGGCCTTGTTCCATTGTAAATATAGAATATAGAATATATAATTAATTCACTAGGGTATAACACTTGATAAATATATAATTAATTTTATCCTAATCCATGCTGATAAATTAGAATACTTCAACCACTAGCTCAAAAGTCTATTCCTAGACAGCTCTAAGAAATTTAATCATGGTGCATCCACCAAATCCTAGGGAGTATCCTAAAAATTAATAGAGGAGATAATAATCAATCGTTTACTATTTAATAATTATCTAGTGCTTGAGGTAATGATGGCCACCTAGAAAACCCTATCATCACCTAGATTGTAGCATGTTATGAATTTGGGGAAACGTGCTAACTAAAATGGGTTTTCAAGATGCACTTGGAAACCTCTTCTATTTTTAGGATGTAGTTAGAAATAACAGAGACACTAGGAATTCAAAAAACTTTGTAAATAAATATTTTATCTTTTTCAATAAGAATCCATGTCTCTTGAGTGCGTAATCTTACAGATATTATGAATTACTATATTCGAAGCCTCAATTCATATGTATATCATATGCCAGATCCCAGGAAGTACCTCTATGAATCCCCACCATATCAGCACATCACATTAGGCCTTGTAATGACCCAACATTTTTCAATGGAATTTCCCTTATTATATTTTTGTTATAAAGTAACATGAAAACACAACATAATGAACTTCTAAGTGATAAGTGACCCTTAAACATAAGTTTGTCACTTCTGTGTTTGGAATTTCGAAAATCCGATATACAAGGTTGTGTACAAGATGATTTTTGGAGTCTAATGAATAAAAAATATTTTTGGTGAATAGTGACCTACCCTTATGAATAGTAACAAAACCTTATTAATATTAATATGAACCTTATGAATATTAATTCATTAAACATAAGAGTAAAATTACCTATGAATAATTAAATAAAATTTAGACATCTTAGAAAGTGACAATTTGACCTTAGTAAATGTTTTGGAATTTTTTAAGTCATAAATAATTAATTTTATTTAATTTAAAAGAAAATTTATTTCCCTAAAAATTATTCATAAATTATTGAATCAATGTCTTAATGTTTTTCGATAATTTTATAAGACCCTACGTAATTTTTAAAAGAACTAGAAAATCATTTTTAATCTTAAAAACTATTTTTAGGTAAATTATGATTTTAATTAAATATTAAATTAATAATATTTAGAAAATTATTTATGAAAAATGGACTTCATTTTTGGATTCTACATGTCGAAAAATGGTTGGGGTAAATTTTTTGGTATTTTTCTGAGATACTTGAATTTTTGATGAATAATAGAATCTGATAATTCACAATAAATGCTAAATAATGGATTAATTGAGTCATCGATGATGATATGATGATTTAAGCCCACTTGGTTTGGTATCACAAGATACAATTACCATTCTTGGTCATTCAAGACTCACTATTCCATGTCTTAGGGGAAATTAATAAACTAAGGAATTTTATATTAAGGAAACCCCTCTCCCCTCCACTATAAAAGCCACCCTTCACACCCTCATTTCCTCACACCTCTAAATCTCCAAGACTTCTCTAAACTCTGCAAAAAAACCTTCCCTATACCCTCTCCCACGTCAAAGATCTTATGATATCATCAAAAGACCAATATTAGGCCCTAAAGTAGGATCTCAAGAGAAGGATTCAAGAGGCAATTTCTCTCCCTCTTCTCCTTTAATTTCCTTTCAAGTTCAAGTTGATTTCATGATCTCTACCCACCTATCATAATACAAATGGTATTTTAACTCCAGTATTAAAAAAATACTGTAATTTAATTATTCTAATGGGATATTATATCATCAAACCCCCTTTCCCTCTTCCTTTTATTTTATTAAAGAGAACATTGTTCATGAGGTGTTAATTTCTCACCTTCAAGAACGACATGATTTCTTCTTCCATTTCAACCTTTAGATATGGAAATGAAAACAAAATTATGGTTGAACCAGAATATGTTATATATATTATGTCCTATTTAATGTTCTGGATAAAATGTACGGCCATATTACTAAGTTATAAATTAAAATAACTTCTTTGTGATCGAAAATCGCCCAAATTAACCCAAACAATCTTCATTTAATTCTTATATAATGATTAATCTACATGGACCTAATATAATTCACTATAATATCATTAAAAATATTTTAATATTATTAGTGACATGTAATATCAGTTCTGGAGTTTTACCCATGTTCTACCCGAACTTCAATTTATGAATACAAGTGAACCACCCAAGAAAAACCATAAAAATGAACATCCCCGAACAGTGTTTTTAAACTCTATAAGTCATCCAAAGGAACACAAAATGACATAATGAAACCATAATTAACCCTATTAATGTATAAATGGTTCTTTAATTTCTAATTAATGAATTTAATGTCATTATAGAGGACATTAAAGAGAAGGAAGCTTCCGGATACAAGGTAAGGGGAAATCTCGAACCCAATTTTCATCCTTTGGGTTCTCCCTCTTTCACTCCATTTTTGATATTTTTACTCCTTAAAGATCTTTTTTTCATCATTGTATTTAATTTTTTGGGATATACATGTTTTCACTGGTTTTTATGTCAAACCAAATTTTTTCCAAAAGAACTCCTCTTTTAAAAACACCCCTTTTACTTCTCACTCAAAGTGGACAGTTCTTGTAACATGTATGTTATTCCCTCTTTATTTTGGGAACCCAAAGCTTATGAATGTGTTATTATGAGGGAAACACATTAGCTTCGATGTTTTAGTTATGTATATTTTTATATGTTTTCTATGTCTCATGCATGATGATGATAATGTCATGATGTGACGAGTGCGCCCGAGATTATACAGTGCAATATGAATGTTTCAATGTGACGGGTGTGACCAGAATTATACAGTGCTCCAATGCATTGGGTAAAGTGATGAATCTAATGAGTAAATGTGAAATTATGTGTGAACAATATTCTATCATGTTTCACAAGTATGTGTGGTAGTTAACCACTAATACATGATGTTTCATTTTTATGCATTGCCACATTTCAAGTCTTTTATTTAGGCTTCTCTCATGTTCATGATCTTTTGCCTATGTTAGGATTATGATCACACCATGATATATTGTTCTTATCTATCCTCTTACGGGGCTTCCAGCTCACCCCTATTTATGTATATCCTCAGGTGGCTACATGTACTAAGGAGAGGACAAGTTCCAATAAGAAGCTAGAGAAGAAGAAATTAAATAAATGTTTATGCTTTATGTTGTATTTTCTATGTATGGTCATAGTTTTCCCAAGAAACTAATACATTGGATCCTCTCTGTGTAATACTATAATGCTGTTTATCTTTGAAATGATGTAATAGTAATGTAAGGAAAGGCTCGGGTCCTTATAGTTGGTATCAGAGGAATGGTTTAGTTAATTTGGGAATTTGGATTAGTAAACCCTAGAGAAACCCTATAGCATGACACTAAGTATAAATATGCACACAAGAATACTTACCTAGGGATCCCATATGTTATGTTTTTGGTATAAATTTTATAAATTAATAAATTAAGCATGACTTGTTTACTTATGTGTTGTTCTAACCTTTTCTATTTTAGAAAATGCTGGGAACCAGGAGAAATCAGGCCAACAACTCATGCGAGGGCCAATGCAATGATTGCCCGAACGAAATCCCCAATGATTTGGGAGGTGGAGTTCAAAACGTCATGGCAATGATTACCCAATTATCTCAGGTTATGAACAATAACATTAATAATGGGGAACATCCTCCTTCACCAAAGAGGGAGCAACTGGCTATCGAATGTTTTATGCGACAACGGCCACCGACGTTTCGTAGATCTTTCGATCCACTAGTTGCAGAACACTGGGTCAACTCCATGGAGAAGATCTTTTCTGTTCTTCACTGTTATGAGATGGAGAAGGTGACCCTAGCTATTTATCATCTAGATGGAGAAGCTGATCAATGGTGGGCTTTAATTAGGAACACCAAGCCAAGGGTGGAAATTGAAGAGATGGAATGGGAAGACTTTAAGATAATGTTTCTAAATAAGTATTTCTCACGAACTATTTGTATGAAGATGGAGAGAGAATTCATAGAGCTCAATCAAAAATAAGGAGAATCTATCACAACCTATGAAGTGAATTTCACAAGGCTTGAAAGGTACGCTTCAGGTTTTGTTATCAACAACGATAGTAAAATTGATATATTAGTTAGTGGATTAAACAACACCTTCGAAAGGCTATTGAAATTAGAGACATTGGGAGTTATGAAGAAGTTGTTCGATGTGCTCTCAAAGTGGAGGTGGAGTTTGGAGAATGGTCCCATGGCTATGGTGATAAGACAAAAGATGGAGTTTCATGTTGGTGGATCTAATGAAAAAGGTGGGAAGAAAAATAAACGACCCACATGCCAAAAATATGGGAAGTTTCACCGTGGGAACTACTTCAAAGGGACTGGGAAATGATTAATGTGTGGGAAAGAAGGGAATCATGCTCAAGAGTTTCGAAAAGACACAAAAAGGAAGGAGAATGTAGCCGATGAAAGGAGAGAACCACTCATTGTTCAATGCTATAACTGTAGGGAGCTAAGGCACTATGCAAACCAGTGCCCCAAACCTCGAGTTCTCAAGGGTAATCAGCGTCAGCAGCCACCAAAGCCAAAGCAACAAGGGAAGTCTTAGCCATCACTACTATGGAGGTGGAGTATGATAATGAAGACATACAAAGTACACTTCCTATTCACTCAATAATGGAAAAAGTCTTATTTGATTATAGTTCTCTGTATTCCTTTATATATTGCATGTTTTCTAGAACTATAGAATCGAAGCCCCGAAACCATGAAGCAGAGATATTTGTAAAAACAACAAGTGGTTCAATCATTTCAACCCAAGTGTTTGACTATTCTCCTGTTGGAATATGTGGGACGATTCTTCCAAAAAATATCGTAATACTTCCCTTGGTGGAATTCGACGCTATAATGTGAATGGATTGGCTCTCATTATATAGAGCACATATCAACTGTTGGGAAAATGAAATATATTTTCATATTCGGAACCATCCGATGCCCCTCTAAAAATTCAAGGAATATCATGAATCTCCTTTGAAAAATCCTTCATTGGTGTGGGAGTTGATTCCCCATGAAGAAGCATACCTTGCCCAAATGGTTCAGTCAAAGGAAAGTTCCAACCTTAAGGAAACGCACATCGTGAGGGAATACGATGATGTATTTCCTGAAGAGTTACCCATAATTCCCCCAGATAGTGAGGTAGAGTTCTCAATTGAACTCATACCCATAGCTACTCCAATCTCAAAGTGTCCCGATAGGATGGCTCCTATCGAACTGGAGGAGTTAAAGAAGAAACTACAAGAGCATCTAGAAAAAGGGTTCATACACCCTAGTGCATCACAATGGGGTGCTCCAGTGATCTTTGTGAAGAAGAAAGATAGAACAATGGGGTTGTGTATCAATTATCCGGAACTCAACAAGATCACCATAAAGAACAAGTATCCTCTCCCAAGGATTGATGACTTGTTCGACCTGTTAAGGGGAGATCAATACTTCTCAATGGTGGATCTTCATTCGGGACATCATCATGTAAAGGTGAAGAGGGAAGATATTTAGAAGACTGCCTTCCGTACATGGTATGAGCACTATGAGTTTTTGGTGATTCCCTTTGGACTTACTAATTCCCCTAAAATCTGCATGGATTTGATGAATAGAGTCTTTATACATTACATCGACAAATTTGTGGTAGTGTTTATCGATGATATTCTCATCTACTCCAAGAGAAAGGAGGATCATGAAGAACATCTAAAACTAGTGTTGGTGACATTAAGAAAGGAGAAGTTGTAAGCCAAGTTCCACAAGAGTGACTTTTTGATGAATCAAGTCACGTACTTGGGACATGTGATCATAAGTGAGGAAATTTCTGTGGATCCTTCAAAGACAAAGGTGATTGAAAAATGGCCTAGGCCCTCTTGTGTCACATAAATCTGTATTTTTCTTGGATTAGCTGGGTACTACCAATGTTTTGTGAGAAACTTCTCACGATTGTCAAGCCCACTAACTAAGATAACAAGGAAAGAGGTAAAGTATGTCTGGATGGAAGAATGTGAGGGAAGCTTCAAGGAGCTAAAGAGAAGGCTGATCACTACACCTATACTGACACTACCGAAAAGTGGAGAAAGTTTTGTGATATAAAATGATGCCTAAAATAAATTATTGGGTTGTGTACTCATGAAAAATGATAATGCGATTGCCTATGCCTCACAACAGTTGAAGATCCATGAGAAGAACTACCTGAAACATGATCTAGAGCTGGCAGCTGTGATTTTTTCCTTGAAAATATAGTGGCACTACCATTATGGTGAGATGTGAAATATATACACCGAACACAAGAGCATAAAGTATATATTCACACAAAAGATTCTCAACATGCGTCAAAGGAGATGGTTAGATCTAATCAAGGATTACGATTACTCTATCCACTATCATCCTGGAAAGGCGAACAAGGTAGCTGATGCTCTAAGAAGAAAAGAACCTTCTACTCTATCCATGCTGTTGATTGATAAAGACCCTATCTTCTTGGATATGCAAAGAATGGATTTGGAAATCATAATGGCAGTGGATAAATCCTACCTTTCCCAAATTATTGCGCAACAATCAATCGAGTAGAAGAATAAGGAAGCACAAATGGATGATGTGGAGATACAAAAGAGGGTGAATGTAGTAAAGGAAGGGAAGCTGCAAGAGTTCCATATCGATGATTATTGTGTGATTCGGTTATGAACATGAATTTGTGTTCCTTCATCACCCAGGATAAAGAAGGAGTTATTGCATAATGCACATAGCTCAACTTTCACTATCAATCCTGGGAGTACCATGATGTACCGTGATCTCTGGGAACACTTCTAGTGGGATAACATGAAGAATGAGATTGCAGAATATATATCAAGGTCTTTGGTATGTCACCAAGTTAAAGCTGAGCAAAAAAAGACCAAAGGTATGATGCAGTCATTGCCTATACCCATGTGGAAAAGGGAAAATGTTACTATGGACTTTGTCATGGGTCTCCTGAAGACATCAAAGGGAAATAATGCGATATGGGTAGTGGTTGACCGACTCACCAAGACTGCCCATTTTATCTCTATTAGGGAAGATCTGTCTCTTGAACAACTTGCAAAGATATATGTGAAGGAATTGGTGAGACTGCATGGTGTTCCACTCTCAATTGTCTCTGACGATGATCCAAGGTTCACGAATAAATTCTAGAGGAACCTTCAACATGATTTGAGTACTGAATTAAATTTCAGCACATCCTATCACCCCCAAACTGATGGCCAGGCTGAAAGGACTATTCAGACACTTGAAGAAATGCTAAGAGCCTGCTCTCTAGAATTCAAAGGTGTATGGGATCAGCATCTCACATTGGTTGAGTTCTCATACAACAATAGCTTCCACTCGAGTATCCAGATGGCTCCATATGATGCTCTGTATGGAAGGAAATGTGGAACTGCAACCTGTTGGGATGAAGTTGGAGAAAGAAAGCTACTTGGACCCGATCTTGTTCACGAGATGACAAAGAAGGTTCAAGTCATCCAGAAACACATCAAAGATATTCAAAGTCGGCAAAAGAGCTATGATGACAATCGTCTAAGGGACTTGGAGTTCGACGTTGGGGATAAAGTCTTCCTTCAAATTCCTCCATGGAAGAGAGTCATGCGATTCAGGAAGAAAGGGAAGCTATGCCCAAGGTATATTGTCCCCTTTGAGATCCTTGACCACATAGGAGATGTGGCCTATCGTCTTGAACTTACACCAAATATGACTCAAGTTCATGATGTGTTTCATGTATCTCTACTGTGAAAGTACATACCAGACCCCTCACATGTAATAAACTCAGAGGTGGTGCATCTGGAAGATGATCTCTTCTATGAGGAGCAACCAGTAATGATTCTGGATGGGAGAGATAAGGTTCTATGAAACAATAAAACCCATCTTGTCAAAGTGTTTTGGAGGAACCATAAGTTTGAGTAAGCAACTTGGGAACCATAAGAGGCAATGAAGGAGAAACACCCTCACCTCTTTGTGTAAAGTGAAACTTCAGGGGTGAAATTTCTTAAGGGGGGAAGAATGTAAGGACCCAATGTTTTTCAATGGAATTTCCCTTCTTATATTTATGTCATAAAATAACATGAAAACATAATATAATGAACTACTAAGTAATAAGTGGCCTTTAAACATAAGTTTATCACTTCTGTGTTTGGAATTTCGAAAATCCAACATACAAGGTCGTGTTCAAGATGATTTTTGGAGTCTAATGAAACAAAAATAATTTTTGGTGAATAGTGACCTACCCTTATGAACAGTAACATACCCTTATGAATAGAAATATGACCCTTATGAATAGTAAATCATTCAACAGAAGAGTAACATTACCTATGAATAATTAAATAAAATTTAGACATCATAGAAAGGGAAAATTTGACCTTAGTAAACGTTTTGGAATTTTGTAAGTCATAAATAATTAATTTTAATTAATTTAAAAGAAATTTTATTTCCCTAAACTGTATTCATAAATTATTGAAACAATTTCTTATAGTTTTTAGATAATTTTTTATGACCATACGTAAATTTTGAAAGATCTATAAAATCAGTTTTAATCTTAAAAACTGTTTTTTAAGTAAATTATGATTTTAATTAAATATTATATTAATAATATTTCTAAAATTATTTTTGAAAAATGGACTTATTTTTTGGAATCTACAAATTGAAAAATGGTTGGGGTAAATTTTTGGGTTTTTTCTGAGACACATGAATTTTTGATGAATAGTAGAATCCGATAATTCACAATAAATGCTAAATAATGGATTAATTGAGTCATCGATGATGCTCTGCAGATGTAAGCCCACTTGGTTCGAGATCACATGATAATATTACTATAATTGGTCATTCAAGACTAACTATTCCTTGTATTAGGGGAAATTAATAAACTAATGAATTTTATATTAAGGAAACCCCTCTCCCCTCCACTATAAAAGCCACCCTTCACACCCTCATTTCCTCACACCTATCAAGCTCCATGCCTTCTCTAAACTCTTACAAAACACATTACCTAGCCCCTCTACCACGTCAAAGAGCTTCTGGTATCATCAAAAGACCATGCTTAGGCCGTAAAGGGGGATCTCAAGAGAAGGATTCAAGATGTAATTTCTCCCCATCTTCTCCTTTAATTTCCTTTCAAGTTCAAGTTCATTTCTTGATCTCTCCCCACCTATATTGATCAAAATGGTATTGTAACTCTAGTATAAAACAAATACTGTAATTTTATTATTCTAATGGGATATTATATCATCCAATCCCCTTTCCCTCTTCCTTTTATTTTATTAAAGATAACATTGTTCGTGAGGTGTTAATTTTTCACCTTCAAGAACGACATGCTTTCTTCTTCCATTTATACCTTCATATCTGGCCATGAAACCATTTTTATGGTTGAACCAGAATATTTTATATGTATTATGTCCTATTTAAAGTTTGGGAAATAACTTATGGCCATATTACTAAGTGATAAATAAAAAAAAACATCTTTGTGATCGAAAACCGCCAAATTTAACCCAAACAATCTTCATTTCATTATTATCTAATAATTCATCTAAATAGACCTAATATAATTCATTATAATATCATTAAAACTATTTTAATATCATTAGTGACATGTAATATCAGTTTTGGATGTTTACCCATGTTCTACCTGAACTTCAATTTATGAATACAAGTGAACCACCCAAGAAAAACCATAAAAACGAACATCCCCGAACAATGTTTTTAAACTCTATATGTCATCGAAAGGAACATAAAATGACATAATGAAACAAAAATGAACCCTATTAATGTATAAATGCTTCTGGAATTTCTAATTAATGAATATAATGTCATTATATAGGACATTAATGAGAAGGAATCTTTCGGATACAAGGTAAGGGGAAATCTCGAACCCAATTTTCTTCCTTCGGGTTCTCCCTCTTTCACTCCATTTTTGATATGGTTAATCCTTAAAGATAATTTGTTCATAATTGTCTTTAATTTTCTGGGATATAAATATTTTTCACTAGTTTTTATGTCAAACCAAATGTTTTCCAAAAGAACTCCTCTTTTAAGAACACCCCTTTTACTTCTCACTCAAAGTGGATAGTTCTTGTACCATGTATGTTATTCCCTCTTTCTTTTGGGAACCCAAAGCTTATGAATGTGTTACTATGAGATGAAACCCATTCCATTCAATGGGCTAGTTATTTAAATTTTTATATGTGTTCTATGTGGCAAGCATGATGACGATAATGTTATGATGTGACGGGTGCACCCAGAATTATATATCGCAATGTGAATGTTTCAATGTGACGGGTGCGCCAAAAATTATACAGCGATCAAATGCATTGGATAAAGTGATGAATATCATGAGTAACTATGAAATGATGTGTGAACAAGATTCTATCTTGGTTCACAAGTATGTTTGGTAGTTAACCACTAATACATGATGTTTTATTTTTATGCATTTCCACATTTCAAGTATTTTATTTTGGATTCTCTCGTGTTCCTGATCATTTTCCAATGTTATGATTATGCTCACCCCATGCTATATTTTTCTTATATATCCATTTACTAGGATTATATATCACCCCTTTTGATGTATATCCTCAGGTGGATACATTTACGAAGGAGAGGATAAGTGCCAATAAGAAGATAGAGAATAAGAACTTAAATAAATGTTTATGCTTGATGTTGTATTTGTTATGTATGGTCCATGTTTTCTGAAGAAACTAAACCTTTGGATCCTCTATGTGTAATACTATTTTTTTGTTTATATTGGAAATTATGTAATAGTAAATTAAGAAATGTCTCGGGTCGCTATAGACCCTATTGGGTAATATATAAGATGAACATATATAAATCACATCTAAATAAATAATAACTAGGTGAAACCATAAATAAAAGTGCAGTGTTTGATTAACATCTCACCACATTATTATTTCCACACCCCCTTAGGCTCATATATTCAATACCAGTCCTAAGACAATACCCACTCCCATTAATACCTAATCCCATAAATCACTCAATCAGTATCAATCAACCATTATGACACACATTGAGGTTTCCTATGTGGAATCATAGGACTGGAATCACATTTATGATCCTATTAGTCAACACATAAGTGGAGTTATCCCTCTTGGGATCCTCTAAATCAGTACATAAGTGGAAGTGTAACTATCAGGTCCCCCAAAAATAGTATATAGGAAGAGGTATCCCACTTGGGATCCTAGTAATCAATATGCATTAAATCAAATCCCTCTTTTGATCCAATAGATTATATCATAAGTGGAGTAATCCCTCTTCTAGTCCTTGCTTACAAACAATTCTCTCGGGTCGATGCCCATATCTTGGGGTAAACATGTTTTTAATAGTTTTTATACACAATAGCCTCTTGGAATAAATGGGAAATCCATATAAACCTCATTGTAGGGAGATGGATCATAGACAATCAAAGTTCCATGGTTCCACTCTAGTTTGGTTAGACACCCAACCTATCCACCTCCTCAAATCAAATATCGGCCTTGCTAACTGGGGACTATCCCACAGAAGTCACCTAACAGAGACCTTAGTGATCCAACCCCATGTCCACCAACTAAAATCACGACCCTCATAAAGCTTTTATCACATGTGTCACTCTCAAGAGACTTGAGGTTTCGACTATTGGAGGAAAACCCTCTCCCACATATCTCACTCACCTTGAAACAACTATTAGGTGTCCTTAAATCACTCAAAGGTTTCCACCATAAATATATATAGTGAAATATACAAAACGAGCTCCTCTTTGGTCTTATTTTGTATATGGTGATTAAAATCACAAGAAACCCTCAAATTGGAGATAGGGGAGCAACACATGGTATATTCCTTGAGTACATAGTATGTACTCGAAAACCATCACCATGGCCTTGTACTTCTACACATCAAGGGTATACCTAGGGTCTGGTTAGGTAATAATACCCATCTAGGGAATACATGAGGTATGGACAAGTATAACTATATATATAGGGAACACGTGGGATTTGGTAATGTAATACTACATGGCCTTGTCCACCTTACATGGGGTGTCCACACAAGTAATCATCAACATGGCCATGTATGACTACATGGCACGCACTCTTAGTAAATAGTGTGTAGTCCTGAGAATTTTTTCTCCTCATGTAATCAACTAAATGTCCATTTACCACTACACATTGTATACTCTATGTACATGATTTGTATTTTCAAAAAATTCATCATCCTCAAATAAAAATAACCTATGATTATTTTTCATGGAACCAAACATTGTTTTATTGGGATTTTTGAATTGGAAACCCCTATAATTGGCATGAAAACCTTGTCTTACCCAAAATAGATACAGATCGACCCCGAAGGAGTCTCTAAAAAACATCATAGGGCATTGAAAATATAATACTATAAATGTATAAGGATTAAAAAAAATAAAAATGACTAACTTACTAGCATTAAATTCCATAACATCACTTTATATCCACATCACGCACCCGCCGAAGCCAGATCTATCTCCAATGTGGCTCCCCAAGTAGCACCTAATATTCCATATACCTCTTCTCTTCCTCTCTATATTGTATGCATGAAAAAATATACCTTGGGGAATAAATGATAATCTGAAGGGAATAAAGGATAAAATAAAAAGAAAAAAGTGAATAAAAAAGAAAAAAAGAAAAAAGACCAACGAAAAAGAAAAGGGGGATCCGGCCTGACCTTGTTTCCCAATGTTAGTTTATTCCTCTAAAAAGAAAAAATCCGTATTTTGGAGTCAAATGAAGAGAAAAATATCAATCTTTCACTCTGTTCAAAAGATATCACTATTCAAACATACAGGGATAAAAAATACTTAATTAATTAAATATTTAATATTAACTATTCTATGAAAATTTGAATAGATTATATTTCCACCAATATTATGTTATAGTGTAAAAACTATATTCAAGGACCAATGGAGTGGTAAAAATATTGTCCAAGATCGTTTTCTAGGGTAAAAAAGTTTTACCTCACATGAGAATCTTAAATAAAATATTCAGATATCTTCCCATTTTATAATATGAAAAAACATGATTTCTTACATGGATAAGGTGTACAACCCTCCAAAGGTGAATCCAAAACTTACCTACATCTGTAGACTACCAAGATGGTGCTTGGGTTTACTCACACATCTTGAGATGTCACAAGAGTTGTAACACCATGAATAATCTAAAACATCCCACCATATGTCTTTCCTTATACCACTCCACAATCAAAAACATATTTAGATCCATGACTATGTGTATGTCTCTCCTCCCGAGCCATGATCCATGACATTTCCTATCAATACATAACATTTATTAAGTCATATGGGTAATTCCATTACATATGATCCATTATTTTTGTCACATATACCATAGAGATGCATTTTTTATTTCATCACAATCGAGAAACCTTGACTGAAACATTTCTTTGAAACCATAAGTCATCATCTCACACATGACTAACCATTGATTAACAATTAAATTATTACCATGAACAACATGCATGTATCATTCCTCTCTATTCTAGAATTGTAGGTGTAAAATCTAGTACCAATCAATCACACCATAAGGCTCACACTTCTACATGTTTCAGAACAGAAAAGATAAACTTAATGTTCTCTATGGAACATCAGTCATGGCATGCCACAAGCTCCCTTGGAACTCCACTTCAAAATCAAGAAACTCACCCAATGATAAATTTATTCCACGAAAACCCATTACAAGACACAATCCAAGAACCATAGGTTCACATTATCAGTATAATGAATTTCAACTATATCCACACACTTATCCATTAATAAATTTCATTTCATTGTTGAGGGTCCACCCGCACTCTGACCGTGATGGTAATTGCTCACTCACTGGTCAATAGGGATAAGAACCCGAAAAGTCTTGTCTATAAATGAAATTATCAGTACCCAAGAACCATTGGATCTTTATCAGAAACCAAAGGCATAACCCTACCAATATAAAAAAACCTAAGAACCTCTAATTCATTTATATTAACATGATTATACAACAATAATCCCTGAACTTACAAGAATTCATAAAATTTGGTGAACCACTTTCTTATGTTTCCCATGATCAAAATGAACTCTGAACCACTAAGGCCCCAGCTAGAATAAGGGTCTTTATGTTTCAAAATAGACTAAATGATTAGGTCTCATGTTATGTTCACTAGGTTTAAAAACCAATATAAATGGTTTCTTAAAAAATACCCATATTCTGCTTTTTTATAACTCATGGGAAATATCCTTGATCCCACCATGAATATTATGTGGAATCCAGTATTCTTGAAAAATATCCCTAAAATAGGTAAAACTGAAGTCTACTAAATATATCATCAACCTACATGGATAAAAACCTTTCAAAATTTGTTCAATTACACAAGTTTTCAATTCCACATTATAGAGGAAAACACCCTATAAGTTTTAATTGGAAACCCATTTAAGTGAAACCCATTGATATACTATTTACATTAATGGAGGAATATATTTCCATAATCATTTAAGGCATAAGGTGCCAAAAATATTCCTTCCAGGACTTCATCCTTTTCAAGCATACTTGTAAGAAAATATTCCCTAGAGGGTCTCAATGTTAGGGTAAAAGGATAATGAGCTAACCCTCATTGGGTATCTTTATACGATAATACCCCCTCAAGGTTCTAGTTCAATAAAAACATTACATACCTATCAACAATAGATTTGATGATCTGACTAGATAACCATAAGTGATTGTTGGTTATGTAAAATATCATATAAATCTAGATAGGATAACTATATATATACTGTTTTAAATTTTTAGTTATATTCACCTGAGAAGGGTACACCCAAAAAGGGTATACTAGGAAGGTAGTAGCTGCCGACATCAATATGGTTCTCCTAACGACCCCTCTCTAAAAAATCATAGTCCCCTAGTGAACTACCATAGTTACTAATGAGGATCCATATACTTATTCTGACATACTAAGGGTTGTTTCACCCCCTATGAATAAGGTACTATATGAGCATCACCATCTCCAAGTCCCATTACGATGTAGTCTACATGGATTTTTATAATAAAAAGTAAAAAAAGGCATTTCAAATGAGTAGAATTCCACTAAGAGCTTTTATGATAAAAACCATTAAGGTTTTTTGAAACATTAAACACTTGTCGTAAAAATTAGTAGAAAAATTTCACACTAGAAGGCCTATAATATGTGGCCTATATGTGCTGAATATGATACATGAGATGCCTTTTACCATTGAATTATAGGTGTAATAATCAACTCACTAGCCTATTGGAAATGGTCCAAGAGCCATAAATTTATAAAAATACTAAAATCCAAACCACATGAGAATTGTTCAGGGTAAAAAATACATATAATTGTTATATCACATATACGAATATAAATTTCACATCCTTGGTAACCTAAAATTATCACTATAACAAGTTTTATTGATGCAATACTCTGATATCCAACATAGGATCCAACACATTCCTAATAATCCTATCTACCATATCCCAAATTGTAACCGAATAGGAAAGGAAATCATCTATTACTACTTTTTCACATCCCACCCTAGCTCACTCTATCAACAGTTTTTTGACTTGTTCTTCATAAGGCCACAGGCACACCTCCTCATATGTTAGAGGATTACAACGAGCAGTGGGGGTATGCAGTGGTTTTTTGAGGAGACTATATCTCCATATCATAGTGTGAAACCATAAATAAATAACTAGGCATCATACAAATCTGAGTACACATAATAAAAGAATAAAATGAACATAATATTAAAAAAATGAATTACAATAAATGATCATACATCTATATCATACATACAAATAAACACAATTAGAGAATAGATTATTTGTGATGGTACCTCATTGTACATAGACCATCACCAAAAAAGAATAAAAATGATATTTTTTCAGTGAAACATTGCAAAAAATATCTTTTGCGAGGGGGTGATTTCCTGTCGCAAATAGTTTTTTTAACTAGTAATTATTTTTTACGGGTCACTAGTCCCATTTAAAATTATAATTTGTGATGGGTCTTTCACCCAGTACAAATAATGTTAAAAAAAATCAAAAAAATAAAAAATATAAAAAATATAAACAATAGGAAATTAATTTTAAAAATTTTAAACATCTAAAATAATAAAAAATTACAGAAATTATTTTCATCTAAATTTTAACATAACTAAAATTTTCATAATGTATCAATAACTTTGGAGGGTGAGGGTGAGGGGAGGGTTATCTGGAAGAGGAGAGGCATGGAAATCCATAATTTATCCTTAGTAAAATGACACATGCACTCGTTATGCTTCTCTTGTCATAATCACATATGCTACTGCTGCTGATGGTGCTATAGAATGAGATGATCTTTCTCCTTATGTATGGACTCAATAACCTCACTTTGAGCTCACAGACACTCCTCATACTGTGAGACTAATGAAAAAAAAACTCTCTATGATCTCCCCTTGAGCTGGATGTTGACCATGAAAGAATACCATAAAAAATACTAGGTGTTAGTTGATAAATGATACCAACCACTCGACCATTATCGAAAGCATACTGTGTCACCTGCATCCAAAATAAATCATTGAATCTTACGACACTAGTGGTCTGAATCTCATCCTCAGACTGACTCTCATCATATGTCTAATAATTCACATCCTCATTTAACTCATTCAATTGTGATTTGAGATTAAAAATAATTAATTTTTTTAGTTAATTTTTAATCTCAAAAATATATATATCAACCATAATATGAAAATGACGACCACCTGTAATCTCTTTGGTGGTAGGATCAATCTACAACTTCTATTAAACATCAAAATTTGTAATATTTCTATGTTCGAATTCTTATATGAGTATAAAAAAATTGTTTACATTTAAAGCTATATAAATTATTTTAAAAAATTACGTTCCATATATATTCGATGCGTACTACATGTATGATACCAGTGTGGCGTGTCACCTCTTGCCTCCCTTTCTTTAGCTAGCCTAATGATTCTATCCTCTGAAAAATATATCCTATCTAGTATGAACATATACCGTCCCAAACCTTAAATGAGATGTAATTAGGTCAATGGACACATCAAGACTGATCAAAATCAATGATTCATGCCTTATTCATGGATATCCTCATAAAAATTTGAAAAAGATGATGACAACGCTCATAGATACACACCTCCCAGGCCACCCTGATAGAACACAACCATTTATCATCAAAACGATACCATAAAACCTGCATTTTTTTTAATAATATCATTTTATAATTAAATAAATTTGAGAATAACAATTATTTATTTATATACAATCTAGTGATCAAACATTCACTATTGAAAATCATTGGTAACCTCATCTCTTGTCACCCATAACTCAAAAAAATAGTTCCCCAAAATAGCACTCCCCTGACCAATATCTATATACAAAAATCTATAAAAAACAAAACAAATAATTAAACAATTTTTACCTTAAAAAACTAACAAAAAATAATTAAAAATAACTAAATTACATAAATGAACATACCTATTCATGTGTGGATAAAATTCAAGATGTGGTCATCACTTGGAAATATTGTTGAGAATCATCGATCTCGCAAGACCCTAACCCATCAGAGTTAATGAGGAAATACTATGAACCTAAGGGTCTGATGACATATCACCAGGCTCATCACCAAGTAGTACAATATCTTAGAGGTCACAGTAGTTTTCATCATAAGTCTCATGGACCATCTGAAGCATGAAAACAAAGATGTCTAAAAATAATTAAAGATCCATATTATATATAGATATATTGACTATAACCAATAAATAATTCTATGATTCTCTATATTCATCCTCATCCTCATATATGATGTTTTCAATATATTAATATTCCTCTTTAGTGTCACCATAGACCTATAACTATAGTTTTTCATCATTTATATTCATGTCTCTTTTTTGAGAAGATGTATTTGGATCTTTATATTGAAAAATTTAAATTCCCTGCACTTCAATTGACGCACATTCATTTTTCATAAATTTATTGTCCTGGAATTTCATTTTTATAACGCTACAAAAATCCATTAACACTCTTGAAAGAGAACAATAATTTTCATAATATATTTATTTTTCTTTTTGATCTAACAATAACGGTTCATTTTGCAACAAGAATACTTTTATATTTAATATTAATGATTCCCTGGCATGGATGAACATGAAATAATCTATCGGTATCAAACCAATGTCATTTAAACATTGTTAGATAATCCTGAACCAGATAACACTACTCAATTATTTCATCCAACATGCCATAAAATTCAACTTCACATTCACTATTATGTGATCCTCTAAAGAAAAAACTTATATTAATTTTTTTGTTCACCATAATTACATGTATGAAATTGAAAACCATTCACCATAGATGTATTATAGGATTTAACCATTTTTATGTGAGGTAACTCAATACACACAATAAATTATGAATTTTATCATCATGTTTTGATAAATGAAAAATTTGAAAAAAATTAACAATATACAAATAATAAATTTATTTCATATTTGAAAGAATAAACAATTTACTATAAAAGTCTTTGAAACTAGTAGGAAAAATTTTCTTATCGCTATTCTTCAAGAGAAACTACTCTAATTGTTTGATAGTTTTTCTTCATATGATAATTACATAATATATAGATAATGTAATATTAATTTATATTTAAATAAGATAAGAATATGTTGTAGTAGAACTCACTATAAAAATCATGTCATTTTTTCACATTTGGGAAGAACCTATGTACGAGCCATATGATATTTATCATCTAAAAAAAACATTCAATAACTCCATAAAATTGTTGTTTAGGATGATTAAAATATAATAATTTAAAGTTCAGTGCATCCTCAAATTTTCGCTCTTTACAACCTATTTGATTATGTTTTAATGGATCTTAAGGTTTGAAATAATGGGAGTAGAAAAAATAAATTGCCTTCGGTAAATAATCTTACTGAATTTACCCTTCAATTGATTCTTTCTTACATTCCTTTTTTATAGATTATTTATGCATCAACCATATGTATACATCCATCAGAACTATACCGGACCTCCACATTTTACTTCATGCAGAAAATGTAATATAAAATATTCCATTGAATCAAAGAAAGTTCCTTGAAATTAATTTTCATTTTACATAAAATTAAAAAAACATCTTCTTATAGTCTAATATGTGCATCATATTTTTTTTCACAGAACAAATGTCTCAGAAAAAATATAATATTTCTATTATCATATCCCAAATCAAATAAGTCAACAAACCTTAAAATCCAATCTATAGAATTATTTCTAATAGAATATGACAATCATGAGTTTTTAATCCAGTAATATGATTATATTAGAAACATAAATACAAATTAGAAACATAACTATTTGGTAGTATCAAATCCAAAATCAACTAAGAAAATAATAAACAATTTTATTTGGAAAATTTATAAGACACTTTTGGGATCATTAACTTCGATGATCTGTAATTTTCAAAAGAAACTCATATTTCGGTCGCCTGTATATTTGGGAAAGATCTAATTATACATTTACATTATTTTTGGTCTTACCAGGTGTCTCTAAAACTATATAAAAATATATTATCAAAATAGTTCTTCTCAATATGCATGAAATCAAACATGTTACAAACCAATAAGGAAGATCCCAAAAAAACTCTATTTTATCCAATTGTTTTCTTTCCCAAGGACATTTATTTTTTATTGGTTTATAGTTTGTCCATTGGTAATGGTATGTACTGAAGAGAAAATATATTTTATCTCAATACATGAGATAAATGTTGTAGGTCAATCTCATTCAATTGTATCTTTTCCATAATGATACATATTCCTTTGAAAAGGTTGATCGGTAGAAAGAAATATTTGATAGCATTTGAATTTTTTTTCTTCCATAGATGAGAATAAATGCTTCACTGTCACTCATACAATATAGACAAGATTTTGTACGGTGTGTATTCTATCAAGATAAAATTCCATATAAGGGAAAGTTAGTAATTTTCCACATTAATGTAACTTTCATTATATTTTTTCTCAACAACATCATATGTACTAACACCATTCACCATAATAAATTTAACTCATCAATTAATAGATTCAAATAAGAATCGATATTAATTTTTTGATGTCTTTGAATTAATATGGTCAAAAAGATATATAGCTCATTCATCAACGTCCAAGGAGGTAAATTGTATAGATTGATAAAGATGGGCCAACAAGAATATTAAATACCATATGAACTAAATGGACAGAAACCATTAGTATAATGAACCAACAACATGTTTCAGTCTTCTAAAGAAAAAGTTTGATGTACTTGGCCAAAATGTTTCCTTGAATCACCATTATAAGGATGATTTCAGATTTTACTAGTTTAGATATTTTTGTGTGTGACATAAATCAATGATATTGTGTTTTAATACACAAATAAATGCTAAAATTTGGGTGTGAGTTGTAAATACTTCAACTGTTTTAGAGGAATCAATCCATACTCCCCTATTTGATTCTCTTTGTACCTCGATTTTCTATATGTAGTATAACTAACAAAAGGTTCATTTTCACCATAATATAAGATGTAATCATTTGAATAAGCATGAATTTTTTTGACCACCATGACCCAAATTGTGAACCATCAACTTTCTCTCATAGAAATATATGGGCAATACATTTCCTTCATGTAATAGTGATTTAACTAAATAAAATATCCTATCAAAACAACTATTTTAAATTACATTTTCTGATTTAATAATCATAAAATTTTCAATTTCATCAAATTTTCTTATTTTTCTACAAGGATATAATGCATCTTTAGTATAATTCAACAACTCAAAAAATTGAAATGGTTCCAACTCAAGAGTTTAGTAAATATCATTACGAGTTTCAATATGTTGAAAAGAAGAACCAGCCACATCATATACTAAATTTTGAAACCATGATGCATCTAGAACCAAATTATTAGTATCATTCCTAAAACTATATTCACCATGTTGATACCAAAAAACATTATCTATTAGAAAATAAAATTTCAATAGATGACCCCCGACATTTTAAAAATTTTCAAAATTCTTTCGATAACATTTCTTACAAGGACACTTAATTGTCCCTTCCAAAGGATATTATGGTTTTGTTGAAGAAAATGATAAAAAATAATCAACACCCTAAATATAAACATTATTTATACTAGAATTGTTTGGATTCTTATGAGTATTTATCTAATCATGGTCACGTAATAAATACTATTATTAACTTCCGTGTTCATTATTTTACTAAAAAATATAAAATAAATAATTTTTTAGGAATAATTTTCTATAAGAATAATATGATCAAAAAACAACTTTAAAATAAAAAAATTATAATTTACTTGTAAATATTGTCAATTTTAACTATTTGTCACTAATTATTACTAATTACCACTTATTTTTACTAATTATCATTACCATTTTACAAATTATTGTTAATTAATGTCCATTTTTACTAATATTTACTAATTACTTCTAATTTTAACTAATTATTTTCCTAATTAACAAATTTTTTTATCAATTATAGTGATTTACAGTTAATGTTTACTAATTTATTTCTAATGTTTAATAATTTACCTCTAATTTTTACTAAATAAAACTAAATATTTTTAATTTATAATGACAATCGCATGTAAACCATCATCTGATCATACCAATGCTCTGACCATCGAGACATCTCCTCCTCCTCCTCCTCCTACTATCGACACATCACATCATGCATGCCCCGATTTTAGTGTCGTAACGAAAAATTTTGACATGGTTGGTAGAAATTGGACATTTCTAATCACCTAAAGACTGGAAATTCTCTAATTTACTAGAAAGGTGTAAATAATATTTTTTAGAATATTCAGGAGATAAAACCAACTTATGTCAACCATGTCCAAATTTATCATTTCACCAATTCATGCCAACCATGTCCAAATTTTTCATTTCTCATCACTAATAAATTGAATACTTATTTCATTTTCAATTTTCTAGTAATTCATAATAAAAATACAAATTATTACTATGTCCCACTTACTATCACTAATTATTACTATGTACAATAATTAACAGTTTTTATTACTAATTATTACTAATAACCACTAATTATTACTAATTACCACTAATAATTACTAATTGCTAATAATTTTTAATTAATTTTAGTGATTTATAACTAATTATCACTATTTTTAATAATTAATGTAAATTATTAATAATTATAGTGATTTTTCATTCAATTTTACAAAATAAACTATGTTTTACTAATTAACATTAGTTATTACTAATTATTGTGATTTAATTTCAATTTTTACTAATTTAAATTAATTATAAGCAATTTTTCCAAATTTTGAATGATTACCAAAAAAAAATTAAAGTAATGTAATGATACTTTTTAATAATTAACACTAATATTTAATAATTATAGTGATTTACCATTCAATTTTACAAATTACTACTAATTATTACCAACTGTACTAGTTTGCTGCAAATTTTTACTAATTTTTAATAATAATCACGAAATTTTACTAATTTTTAGTCATTATAAATAATTTTTACCAATTATTACTAAATACTGATATTTTTATTAATTTTATATAATAATTTTATTTTACATATATTTTTTACAAATTAATGCTTATTTTTACAAAATTATTCATTACCACTAATATAAAATAATTATTGTAATTTATCCCTATTTCCCACTAATTACTATTAATATTTACTTATTATATTGATTTAACAGTAATTATTACTAAGTATTACTATTTTAAATTAGTTTATTACAATTTATTACAATTTTTTACTAATTACCATAAATTTTAACTAATTGGTACTATTTTCTTAAAATCCTTATTAGTTTATAAAAATGTATTACCAATTTTTACTAATTACCACTATTTTTTACCAATTAGCACTAATTATTACAAATTACAACAATTTTTTTCTAATTATTACTAATTATTACTAATTATGACGAAATAATACTATTTACCAATAATTATTACCAATTATCACTAATTATTACAAATTACAAATTATTATTAGTAATTAACACCAATTATTACCAATTAACACTAATGCTTACTATTTACAATAACTTATTAGTAATTATTACAAATTTTAAAAATTACTAATTATTACTAATTACCATATATTTTTATTTGTTGATAACATTTTATTACTAATTTTTACAATTTATTACTAATTACCACTAATTATTAGTAATTACCACTAATTTTTATTATTTTATAACAATTTATTACTAATTATTATTAATTACCTTTAACTATTACTAATTACCACTAATTATTCCTAATTACCACAAATTATAGAATTTTGATTCTAATTATTATTAATTATTACTAATTTTTATGAAATATTACTAATGTATTATATATACTAAAGCTTGCTTCTTATGGCTTACGTGTCACCTTACAACGCATCCACGTCACCCTCGAAATAAAATCATCCATCCAATATCAGGCATCCATTATCTGCTTTCCCATTTCCCCATGCGTCCTAGACTCCTCCATCCATATTAGGGTTTCATTGCCTCCATCAAAACCCATTCGCCTCCGCCTCCACCTTCATCTGTGTACCAATGTCTCCTACACATCCTCGGATCCTCCCTCCATCTTAGGGTCTCCCTACATCCGTCACGACCCATTCACCCCTGCCTCTGTCTCAGCCTCTACCTGCATCGGCTCCTTCCTCACAGTCTATTTGGTCTGCTCCACCTCTGCCTCAGACTCCTCTACACATCCAAAGGATTCCTCCTTCACCTTGGGGTCACGATTTTTATCGCCGATTTCTACGGTAACTCTTTATTTACACTGTTTATCCTCAACGCACTGCAAAGCCACCTCCGTCTTGTGATCTTGGTTCCCTCTACCTACGATAACCCCTTATTTTTTTAGTACAGAAACCCCTACATCTATCTATCTAACTTTCCTCTTCGAATTTCTCCTATTAGGGTCTGATTTCATTGTTGGTGATGTAAACTGACTTCCTTTTGAGGTCGCCCTTCAGTATATTTCCTTCATCCCAGATTTTACTTTTCATTTTGTTATTTCCTTCACACTGTTTATGTTTTTTTAAAATTTATTTTAAGGAATGATGACTATATAAGGTTTGATTTCAAATACATAATGCTATATTACCATTGATTTTGAGTTTTATTGATCTCAAATCATCAATACAGTTGATAGAGAATGATGGAGCTACTGAATGATTTCCATCAAACTACATTGATCAGATCCTTGATTGAGGTAAATCCTACACCGATTAGAGCCCTAGATGATAGGGTAATCCTGACATTGATCAGAGCCCTGGATATTTAACCCTACTGTTAATATGATGTTGTATATGCCATTGTTGGTAGTAGGTGTGTCCATTATTAGAGAGGACATAATACTCTTACTTACTGAGTTGTAGTAACCAGTATTACATATGTTTCTATGAGAGCACCATTATGCAGAGTTCCTAATTGATGATCACTCATTAGTAAAAATATTTATTCATATTTTACATTATATTACTAATTTCCACTTACTATTTCACTAAATATTTGATATATATTAACCAATATTAAAATTGTTTCTATGAGAGATGCCTTAAATAGAAATGCAATGAAAATGGGTAAAGAGTACCACTACATGAAGGTTATTTTTATTTGATATGTATTTTTTAATATTATTTTTTATCTTATATGTAAAAAGTTTATACATATTAATGTTTGAATATTATTTGTGTAACTTATATGTATTCATAATTGAAATATGCAGGTTCATATTTATTTCAGAATTTAAATATGTAGGCTCATATTAATTTCATGTTTATACATATAAATGTTTGAATATTATTTGTGAAACTTATATTTATTCAAAATTGAAATATTTTTGTTCATGGTTATTTCAAAATTTAAATATGCAGGTTTTTAATTGAAATATGCAGGTTCATATTTTTTGAAATATGCAGGTTCATATTTTTTCCGCCTCTACCTCCGGCTCCTCCACACCTCCAAAGGTTTATGCCTCCACCTTGGTGTCACAATTTTCATCATTGATATCAATGGTTTCTCTTTATTTACACTTTGGTAACCTCAACACATTGGAAATCCACCTCCATATCACAATTTTGGTTCCCTCTACCTATGGTAACCTCTAATTTTTTGCTTCAGTGACCCCTAATTTTATGTGCAGGTTCATATTTATTTCAGAATTTAACTGTGTAGTTTCCTATTAATTTTAGATTCTATGACTTTATTTGTCACCAATAGTTTCTAATTAAACTTATAACTATATTCTATAAGTATAAAGACATGTCATGTGATTTTTTATAGGGAGGATGGGGTGAAACATAATCTCTAATTGTCTTGAGACATTGTCGCCACTGCAATCCATGCCACTGAACTGCAGACTCAAACAAATGGATACTTGAACAAAAAGACTAAAAACATACCTAACTTTTCCCACTAAAATATGAAGTTAATACTGCATGTTGACTGTTTTTTTAATTTTCTAATTTTTTTATAATTAGTTTTTTATTGTAAGAAGTGTATTATAGTTTATAATTTACAATAGAAAGGTAGTCATGAATCTTTATTGTTTTATTATCAATCTCTAGATTTGGTAGTACTGTGTTGTAGAAAGAATAATATTAATGTTCATACCATAATCTTGTATGAGTTTTGGTTGTCGGAATACAATCATTCTTCAAGAATTAAATGATTGCGGAACAAAGTGGTCGAAAACATGATTTTATAAGTATATGGAATTATGAATAACATGGTTATGTTATGGGAATTATAAACATAGCAAAAAATAAATGGTATGAAAGACACACACACACACACAGATATATATGTGTGTGTGTGTGTGTGTTTTGAAGAAAAAAAAGATCACATATGATTCATTTGAATTATGTTTTATTTATATTAAAAAAATTATGGTTTCATACTTTCTGAATATTTTAAAAAATTCAGTATCACCAGGAATTGAAATTAACAATAATGCAATATTAGTGCACTGAATTTCATTGTCTTTTTTATGTTATATGTATTAGGTATATACACATTCAGTTTTTATTTTTTTTTGTAATATATACATATTCACACCCCAAAACTTGATTTTTTTTCATCAATAAGATGAATGGGGAAAATAAGAGTATTCTTAGGACACTAAAAAATGGAGTCCTTTGGGTCTTGTGCATGAATTAAAAAACCGCTAATACCATTGGTAGTGTTCTATGGATTTTGATATTGATGAGGCTTGTGTTTTCTATTAGGTTGTTTTTGTATTTTTTTTATTTTAGGTGACTATATTTTAGCACATTTAATGGGTTATACTGTGATAACTTATACCCAGATAATGTTTACAACCCTATGTTTATGATCCAAACAAGACAACTGGCACGAATTATTCTATTTGAATTGATTGGTCTTTATTATTTGAATTTTCTGACGATATGATTGAAGAAAAATGTCTATATCATGACTAATGTGTGGTGCACTGGTAGAATCATCCAATAGGGAAAATGAAAATTCAGTTGTTCTAGAAATTTTATGTTACACTTGTATTTCAGTTGGAATAATGAAATAAATTTCTACTTCTTATCAAACTGTCAATTGATCTCTTTGTAGATAACTAAACCCTGAAGTGGGAAAATGACAATTCAATTGTTCAGGAAATTTTACGAGGAACATGTATTTCAGTAGGAATAATGAAATAAATTACTTTTTTATCTCAAACTATCAACTGATCTCTTTTCATATGTTTTTTATTTTATGTGACAAAAGATTATCACATGAAATGGGATCTACTGTGATAAATTTTTCCAAGAAAAAGATTACAACCCATCATTCTCTCAAATTTTATCTTTATATTTTCTCTTTAATTGTTGAACATTCAACATAGAAATTTTTTTTTGACTCATTCACACGTTCTACAGGATCATACTTCATCATGGGGTCTCCTTGGCAAAGGTTTCATCAAAGACTCACTATTTCAACAGCATCAGAAGATAGAACCCAGTTCAATAGAATTACAGCTATACTGCGTAGATTAGAACCGGTTTGACTCAGTTGACCTTCATTAATTTCATTACCAAGGTTCAGATTTGGTTGAAATCTCTCCTAGAACCTTTCCCTCCTAATCCAATTTTTTTCCCAAAAACTATGCTACGGTCAGTATATTATTTGATCCCCACATCAATAATTTTCCTTGGGTTTGGATTTTTATTTTCCAATAGGTTATTTGATGGGTCATTTATTTTTCATCTATTTCCATTATCTCACATAGACTACTCATTGATCTCTTTCACTATCCATTTTATATTTTAGTTAAATCAATTTCATAAGTACTTAACCACACTACTTCAGTAAATTCATTGGGTTTGAATTTTTGTTTTCCTATAGGTTATTTGATTGGTGATTTATTTTTCATCTATTTTCATTTTCCTCTATCACCAGTCATGTTATTTTTTAGGAAAATAGATTACATAAATACTTCAACTCACTGACTAAGGTTCTCTTTCTGTTAAAATATGGTATTCTTCCTAATTCCATAATTAGGATTGTTTTAGTTTTTCTAACAATGTTTTTTGTTCAATTTTTTCCTACTATAAAAATATTATTATAATTAATCCTTTATCATGAGGAATTTTTTATTGTACAATATTCTTTGATGTCTTTATAAATTATTTCAACTTGTGATATTCATATTTCTAATATAACATCTTAAATTCCAAATAAGTTTTAATATTAACAGGAATGAATTTTTATATATAATGTTTTTATACGGTAATAATAATGTCCTTCATATGTGTTATTCATATATCATTTTATTTTATTTATTATTATAGGATTATAACACTCTTTTTTGAATATGATATATAAAAAATGAGCTTATCATTGATGCTCTTCATTTTGTGTACATATATATGGTTTGATGCTATTAATTTTGCGTTCATAAAAATGGTTATAAACCAGTGATTCATCTATGAATTTAGGTGGACACCTCCTATACATTCCATCCTATCAATAATCATTCCCTTGTACATTAATGTTGTTAACATGTTGAACTCCTCTATATCACCTCTCAACTATTGAGATATTGTTAATTTTGGAACTGTTTGACTAACAAAAAGTAAATATTATTATTATATAAAACTATTTATTCTATCCATGTTGTATCATCATACCTTTCATCAGAACTAGTCATATAGTACTAATTAATCCCATATTTTTCTTATTTTATATTGTTTTTGTATCACCGAATAAAAATTCTTTCATCATACAGGCGATGTGAATACTATGGTCAATTTTCAATTCATTTCCTAAAGTTTAAATTCTCTTAATTTAACTATGTTTAATATGTAGTTTTAGTGCTAACAATATTATATATTGTAAACACCGTTACTATTAATGATACTCTTAATGGTTCATTCGTTCTCTTCTTCGATGCATGCAATTAAACTGCATATAATTCTCTAAATTATCTTTTCATAACAGTCATGAATTTATTGCGCATTACCTTCATTTTTCATGTTGGATTTTCTACTTTCTATTATCAACTCACATGGTTCAAACAATTAATTACTTATCAATTTAGATATTGCATATTCTGTATGTGTTTTGTGGATTAACTTTCTCAAAATCTTTAATACCTCATCTTGATGTGGTTTTGAAATTTTTGGAAGACAACAAAAATGAAAGATAATACCGGTTAAGTTTAATTCTAATTCAGATTTCAATATAGTTTTTTAATTTTAGAATTTGGTAGTAGATTTTTGAATGTTTTGGATACATTTCAAAATATCTTTTGGGATTAAATTTCTAATTTGTGAATGTTTTGGATGATCCTAATCTTTTGTACGTATTTATGGTTTGATTATCTTAGTTTTTATACATATTAATGGTTATAAACCAGTGATTTCTCTCTGATTTTAGGTGGACACCACTGATACATGCTCAAATATTTTTCCCATGTTCACCAATGTTTTTCAGGTGTTGACCTCCTCAACATCACCTATCAGCTGTTGAGATATTGTTAGTTTTTGAATTGTTTGACTAAAAATTAGTAAATATTATTATCTCAATAAAATCTTTATTCTATTCTTGTAGTATCATAATTACTTTCTTCAGAACTTGTCTTATAGTACTGTAGTAGTACTTTAGCAGGAACTGTGATGTACTGTAGTAGGTACTATAGCGGGGATTGTAGCAGGCACTGTTTTGCACTGTAGCGGCCATGAATTTTCCCTCGTTTGGGACTTCAGGCCACCGATTTGGTCCCCGAGTCCATTAAGGAATTATGGGAACCCTAGCCTTTGGGCCAGTTAGGCCTTCGGGCCACCTTAAGGCCTTCATAACACCTTTCCTGCAGATGAAAAACAGACAACCTACAAGGAATAGGCTCTATAAGAGGATGAGAAAGGAGCTTTCACCACAACATAAGCTACAAAAATTGGAAGAATGAGAGAGTATGACACTTTCCATCAGGAAAAGCCTGTGCATGTATGTGATATCCTAGACAAACAACCATGTGACGGTGGATAACTGATTTCATAATGAAGATGTTGAGAGGAGCATTTCCAAGTAGTTAGTCTGGGTTGTATGTAATGTTTAAAGCCTAAGGGCAATGAATTCCTCTAAGGCCTACATAGCCATGTAATACTTACACCTATGGGAATTTTAAGGGTTCCACCTCACCCCTTGAAAGAAGGATTATAAAAAATAAATAAAAAAGAAGGCCTTTGGGCCATTTGATGGATATTAGTCTCTAAATTATATTTTCATAGTTAGCAAGAATTTCTTTTGCAGTGCATTTATTTTTCAGGTTGGATTTTCTTATTTCTATCATATAATCTCTTGTTTTTAACAATTAATTAATTTACATGGCTCAAAAATGAAGATCACCCATCAAACTCAAGCTCTGATGATTTCATTCATATTTTAAGGAAATTTTTGAAATTTTTAAAATGCACAAACTTATGTTTCTTTTCAAATTCTACATGTAATTGTTATTTATATATCATTGAAGTTGAATTGAATAGTGATATTTATTCTCACACTATAATAAGATTCAATCTGCATTCAAATATATTTTTTAATTCAATTTCATGTTGTCGGGTCTTATAAAGTGCTTGCGACCTCTTTTTTGATGGTTATTGGCATGGGTGAATGTCTCCAATTAGTGAAAACAAATATGGAATCCCCTATCCTTTCCCATTACTTGTCTCTATTCAGGATAGCTTTAAAACCAAAAACACAACACTCTTGAGCTACTTCGAAGGTTCAATTCTGTTTTTCTTGCATGCTAAATATTCAGTTTCATTTTTATATTTATTTTCATGAATTGAAATTAAAAATAAATTAGGTTTTCATAATTTTGACTGATAGAAATAAGAAAATAAATGATCAATATTAATCTATGCCTTTTAATTTTGACTAAAATTACATTTGTGCTTTCATATTTTAGTATTAGACGGATTAACAATATTCAAATTCCATGGTTTACACTGCATCTTGGAGTCATGTATTTATAAAGGTAACTATTTAATATTCTCCAAATATTTATAATGATACAATAAAATTTTCATGATTCATTCTTTCAAATGATTTTCTTGATTATTCACTCTCTATTTTTCTATCGAATGTATTCTAATAACTAAATAAACAGGGTTATTAGCTTTGTTTAACCTATTGATGAAACTAATTATAAGAAGTGGAAAAGTTTTTAATTTTGTATTTATTAAATTTATTAATGTATTTTTACATTGGAAAAACACCATGGTAAAATGGTTTGTATTCTATAAAAATTGAATCTATATTTACTAAATAATGGGTGGGTTTTTAAAATCTTTAGGTACAATTTTTCCCAGAACATATAAATTGTTTTTTCATTGAGGAAAGATGTATGGATTAGTGTTATTTTTTCACAATGTGTATGAATCATATAACGAAACATAATAACATTTTATTAGTAATTAAACTATGTTTATTCATGTTTTGTAACTTATTTATTAAGAATTATGTACAGATTCAACTCTTATGAATAGAGAACATAGGGATATCACATTCAGTGGAAGCAATGAGATGACAGTTAAAGGCATATTATGTATATATTCAACTCTTTTGGAATATATTATTATATCTGATACTAATAATTTTTCAAAGGCACAAAATCTATTTCATTGAGCTATCACATTTCTTTATGGAGTGATTTACCACTTCCACCACCATTTCTGTAATTTTTTTTCAAATTTGTTTCAAATATTTGGAATATAAATACGATTTAATAAATTTGATATTTTCAATTAAATTATTATTAATAATAATTTATTTACAGTGTCATATGAATTCAGGGTTTGGGTATTAGTTTTTCCTAATTACCACTAATTTTTTCTAATTACCGCTAATTATTAGTAATTACAACTAATTGTTAGTAATTATAGCTAATTATTATTATTTACAGATAATTATACTAATTAAAGATAATTATTAGTAATTACAAGTAATTATAAGTAATTACAGATAAGTATTTCTATTCACTGGTAATTATAACAAATTATTAAAAATTAAAACTATTTACTTGTAATTAAAAATATTACTACAAATTAAAAATAAGTATTTTAAATATACTTAATGAAAATAAAACTAATAATTATAATTAATTATAATTAAAAATAATTAAAAATAATAATAATTAATAATATAAAATAAAATAAATTTGATAAAAAATTAAAATATTAACTAATACCTTAAAACATAATCTTTCAGTCACTAGAAAGGATGAAAGTTGATCCTATGTAAAGTTTAAAACTTTGAAAAGTATAAAAAAAAGAATATGAGAGTAGAGAATGGGAGAATAGTTCAGAGAAGAATGGAATGGGAAAAATTGTGTGGGGTTATATATATAGGTTATATAATTTGAGAGGGGAGTATTTCCGATGAGCTTCCCATCGAAAATTGTAACACTTTTGTTAATTATGGAGGTGATAAAAAATATTATTTGTGATGATCCCCATCGCAAATACCATCTGCTTCCATGTAATTTATGGTGGGAGAAAATCCTATCGTAAATAACATAAAATGATAAAAAGTATTTGTGATGGGTCCCATCACATATAATAGAAAAAACCAGAGGGTATTTATGATGGGGATATATCCCCATCAAAAATAGTCTTCCCATGGTTTCGCGCGCAGCTCACATCAAAGGTATTTGCGATGAGAAGATATTCCATTTTAAAATAGTCTTTTTTATTAATTAGTTGTGAAATCATATGATTACCATTTAAAATAGTCTCAGTCTATAGACTATTTATGATAGGTGGATGACCCGTCACAAATAACCCTTCAGAAAAGGTTTTTTTTCCATAGTGAACTAATTTACCATTTAACTGATCACATGTATAATAAGAAACTTGAAAAAAATACATTAGGCTCTACTTCTAACTCTGATCTGTGTCATATTATTGGTTTCTACTACTCTCATGCATCACCATCCAAATCATAAGACTCCACAGGAGCTGCTATACTTGATAATGAAACCCTAGGACTTAACCCTATCCATCATGAATTTATGCTCAACTTGAAAGCATACATAAGGTATGTATGCACACCATGGTGCACATTTGTTGGTGAGAATTAATATTCAGTCAACCACCCCAAATGGTGAACCTATAACCTACTTTTATAAGTACATTCTCTTGAAATATGTTTATCTTAAACAAGGCACAAATGAAATAAAATAATTAAAATAAAACCATCATTGATAATGAAATCCATGATCTTGATTGGCTATACGTTCATTGACCAGTGCCAATAATTTATCTGGGTAAGATATGTCACCACTGGGGGAAATGATTCCTTTCCCTTGGATCACTCATACTCTCCTCTACCAAAATATAAGATAAAATCATTGTTATCAATTGGAAATTCTAGTAGTATACTTTGAATCTTAATCATACCACTCAAGGAATGAGTATTTGATAAAACCTAGACAATGTATCTGCATTACCTATTCCAATACAATGTTATATTCCTAGATCTAGGTCCATTGGAAATTAAGACTCTAGAAACTAGAATGAATTCGTAAGGGGATATCCCTTGGGAAATATCTAAGGAATACTCATCTAATTCGTGGTGACAGCTCGACATCCTTCAATCACCAGCTCAACAGGATATTACCATACATCATTGGGTAGTGAAATATTTCTGGCTCTACTTGATCATTGAGCTATACTAGGCATCAATCCAGTAAATTTCCATCAATCCTCATGGATTTCACAGACATCCATCTTAAGGGGATATAACACCACCAAAAAACTAGTGGAATAAATTATATTCTAGAAAACAAGGAATCCTTAGTAATACACTAACAAAGAGTGATTTCCAAGAAGAACATAGAAACCAACTCTATTTTCCCAATTTTGGGAGGAATCTAGGAGACATTCGGAATTCAAGTAATAGTGGACCCAGATATTGGATCCTACTCACGAATAATCCAATGCTCTATAAGGTGGAATCAAATAGATACTAGGAATTCCTATAGTGGTAGCATCAATTCATATAAAGCTCATAATCTGGATCCCAGTAAGTGTATCGATGAATCCCCGCTATTCTAGTGTATCACTTCCTACCTGTAGGCTGAGCTTTATAATGAACACATGGAAATCCTAGATGCATTAGAATTAATTTGGTGAAATCATAAATAAAAGAGAATGGTTGATCAAATTCATAAAACCATTATTATTTCCATAACCCCTCTAGATCACATATTCATTATGGGTCCTAAGGTAACACCCACTACCATCTTTACCCTATCCCATAATGAACTCACTCAAAGTTGTTCAGCCACTGGGGTCCCCTTGGCCAAAATATAAGGTAGGCATAAAATTCGGGATCCTCTTGGTCCACACATATGTGTAGATATTAAATTTGAGATCCTTTATGTCTAAAAATAAGTAGAGGTATCCCTCTTGGGTCCTTTTAAATTGTAAATAGGCAGAGGCATCCCTCTTGGTATCCTAAGGGTCAATACGTATGTAGAGGAATCTCTATTGGGATCCTCTAGGTCAAATCATAAGTGGAGTCATACCTCTTAAGGTCCTTGGTTTTAAAAAATTCTCTTTGGATGACACCCATCAATTGGGGTAAATACACTTTGAAATAATGTCAATGAACAATGAAACATCTTAGACTCAAGGGGAAATCCACTTAAACATTGCTATAGGAGATGGATCCTCAACCATCTCAATTCTATGGTTCCAAATAAGGTTGGACTAAATACCCAACCTATCTGTATCCTCAAATTGTATCCCAAACATGATAACATGGGGCTATCCCACAAAATCCATCACAAAAGGAAACTGTTGATCCCCACTCCATGTCCACCAAAAAAAACCATGTCCCTCGTATGGGTCTCATCCCATGTATCACTCTCAAGAGACATATAGTTTCAATTATTGGATGTAAAATCTCTCCATCATATCCCTATCTCCCTAAAATGACTCTTATGAGTCTTCAAATAACCCCAAGGGTTCCTAAATCAGAAGCGATGCAAAAAAGTACATGTAATGGACTAAAATTTTATCCGATTGTAATTTTGGTGTGTAAAATCACCTAAAACAATAAAATGGAGAACAAGGTGTAGTACACAGAATATACCTTGAGTACATGTTGTGTTCTCCAAAACATTCACCATGGTAATGTACATCTACATGTCATGGGTATACCTGAGGTCTGGTTATTTAATACTACATGACCAAGTAATACATGGGGTATGGTTTTGTATGGATGCTCTACTTGGTAACACATTTGGTTTTTTGTGTTTCACTACATGGACATGTCCCCCTTTAATAGGGTTTCTTCCCAAGTACTAGAAAAAGTTTCTATACATGACTATAAGGTGTGTAATCTTCGTACATGGTGTTTAGTCCCAAGAATTCTGTCTGACTAGGTACTCAGAAACATTTTAATTTAACATTATATGGATTGTACTCTAACTACACAATGAGTAGTTTAAAAAACATCACATTCCTCAAATTTTAAGAATAAATATTTTATGTTCATGGATCCACACTCCATGTAATCAGGTGTTTTTAATAGGGAACCCCTACAATCAGCCCAAAATCACATGTTTATCGAAAAATAACAATAGATCGATCCTGATGGGGTATCCAAAAATCATAATAGGGTATTAAAAAAATAATTATTAAATATATAGGTAGTTAGGGAAAATACTTAAAAAACTACTAACATCAGGTGTAAAACATCATATATGTGCACTAGATCAGCACTACACACCTACTCACATCCGATATAGCTTCCCAGAGGCTCCCAGGGTGATGCCTCCTCCTTCCTCTGACTATTCTATCCCAGTACCTATTTTTTCCATAAGATATAAAAACACAAGGGGGATTATATTAGAACCTATATGGAAAAAATTAGAAAAGAAAATTAACAAAGAAAAAATAGAAAGTAGGAAAAGAAAAAATTAGAGGGGGCAGAGGCCTGACGTTCGATGTCCACTTATGCCTCACAAAATCAAAAACCCCCCATTCCATAATCTACGAGAGATATAGAATCTCAATATTATGATATATTTAAAATATATCACCATTATTTTTTTTGTATATAATAATTTTTAATTAATTAGATATTAAATACTAATTATTCATTTAAAATCTAAGAAACCTGGATTTCCACCACACTACTATCCTAGGATAAATACCCAATTCTAGGACAAAAATAGTAGTTAAAAAAATTATATGAGATCATATTCTATGGGTAAAAACTCATTTTACCCAAAATTTTTATATGAAAGGAAAAATTCAAAATTATTTTTATTTCATAGTCAAGAAAAAACACTGTTCTTTATAGTCATTTATAAAGTAAACATGATTTGTGATCATTATTAGAAGGATTTTTTGGTCAAAGGCAACAATGATGGAGTTAGATATCGTAAGTGGATTTGACTATCATTATACCACTCCTGTGGTATTATCATCCCATAGTAGGAACTACCCAAAAGAGTCCTGTATGTACTGTTTCAATTTCTTGATCCACGAGATCAACTAAGGGAATATGCTCTGTTGAATCCTCTTGCATGATAGGGGGTGAAACTGGCTGTTGGATATGTCTATGGTGCAATATTTTTCCTAAAATTAGAGAACAAACCATAGTAAAATATAATATCTTAAAAAACTTCTCCATAAGAAGGATACTATTAACAATTCATAGGAATAGATATACACTCATGAATAGAATACAATAAGCTCAAATAAAATAATGAGGGAAATAATGTATAAAAGAAAATATCAACAATTCAATAAAAATTTAAATATTATGTATCTATCTAATGTAAGAAACAAGTATATTTTTCATGTGATCCTACATTCCAAACCTGATGAATGAACACACAAAAAATCCCATAAATTACATATCAACATCATGTGTATCACCTAAGGTGAATTTATGTAACGGTAATATCGAACCATAAAAACATAAATCCCCACTTAATAGAAAAACGAAGGTCCACTATAAAGTCCTGGGAATGTACTAATGTACTTCACATAACTGAGTTCCAACCACCCTATCTCCTATATACCCTTTCCCAAATTAAATCAAGTATAAGAAAAAAGTTAGTGAACATGGTTCCCTAGTACCATTTTATAACACCCCCACCAAAACCACCAAGTCTGATCCGGGGCATCACATGAACTCATGTCCACGTCCCCTTACATAATAGGTTGTCTACAAGTGATAAGGGCCTAAGGAGAATCATGGGGAGAATATTCACTCAGTACCAGGTATCATTAGTTTATATAAATTGTAAAATAAAAATAATAAATAAATAGTGAATAAAACAACAACCATTAGAGTGGTAGTAAATACATATAAAACCCCAACCCTTATGGTATCACTATGGAATTTGAGATAAGTAAACCAAAACTAAAAAAAGATAAAAAATACAAGTAATCCAAAAAATTAACAATATCCATATCAAGGTCTATCTAGAATTATCTTCTCCCTCTTACCAACCACCTCAACCTTCCACCATGGGGCCATCCCCCCTTTTCAAATTCCTAGTCATGAAATCTATAAGTACACTGAAATTCTGGAGTATGGTGTGAGTACCGGACTCAATATGACACCACTAAAGACCCTTAAAATCAGTGAATATGATATAAAAGTTCATTCCATGAAATTTAATAGGGTACTTATATAAAATCATTATATTAATATATATATATTACATGATACAAACACTAGTTGAGTCCTCAGAGACCAGTGCTACTTATTGCAGAACCATATCAAAGGAAAAAACAATTATTCTCCCAAAATACCCCCTTTAATAAGTTATCACAAAAACATGAGTCACACATCCCACCTATTTTGATATCATAGGTGCATGGAAAATAATTTATGCAAAATCACTCTTAGGGGTTAGTCTTATGGCCTCAACATGCAAGAACAACTACAAATGGAATAAAAAATTACATATGATACAAGATACTAATGAAAGAAAAAAATCATGTGGTATCAAGAAAGAATCATAATCTATAACAATCAACATGTGATAAATATAAAGAAGAGGTCATGGTTTTACATGCACACCTCATGTGATTAGGACTCATATATAAGATCCTCAGAGATATACATGCGCGCTAAGAATCATGTTAATAACGTATATAAAAATATTCTAATGTAAAGGGATTCATACCTTAGGTGCAATGAAAATATGAAGAAATGGGAAACATATGAGTCTAAAAGTACCTCTAAAACATAGATCTGAACTATATTCAAGAAAAATAATAATCATAGGATCATGTTTGAGAATAAACCACTCCCTAAAGGTATGTCAAGATTTTAATATACCTGAGATTATCCACTATAGACAACGATCCTGGTTCAAAGGCTTCACAGATGCCAAAACCTTCGATATGGGGGAAGATTATTTAATTAATCAAGGAATACCATGTAATATAAATTAAAAAATTATATATCCAGTCAAGAAAAGGAGGATATAATCTTTGTTGGTTATGGATAAAATAAGGGAACTGATCGAAAGTGAAGAAGAAGTAACTTTTAAAGAACATGGGATTGATCAGGCACTCGAGCATAGAAGAGAGGTGTTGGAATGGGAGATAAAATCTCTAAATCACTAAATAAGGGACCCTAGGTCACTAAAAATCCAGAGATAAAGGGAGATTGATTAAAAATTTAGCATTATTATTGTTCTAAAACAATGGCACATAAAGTGAAAGGTTTCACTTGGCCTCAACAGATGCCACTGGATAACAAGTAGAGCCCACCTACCATATTTATTACATTTTAGGCCTCCTAAAGAAACCCTATCTAGCATCAAAAAACTGATCAATATTCTCAAAAATCAATTTCAATTTTGGAAGGGAGGCATACCTGAAATAGAGGTTTCACTATTTTATTGGGGAGAAACTATATCACAGATACAATGAAAAAATACGCGACTCACCGATTAATGCATTTTGTATAATTTAAGTGCATCAACATTGCACCCCCCTATATTTTTAATTATTAATCAAATATTGTTTTAGCTCATTATTGATCAATGTGATTTGATCAAATTATTCTCCAAAAAAGATTGACCCCATTACAGCTCCCATGTTTTTAGTTGAGTTTTTCTTTGTCTATACGGAAATGGAACACCACCATAAAAGTAGTGTAGTTCAAGTATCACAAAATTAATTAATATTAGAAAATGTTGAAAAATAAAATTGATTTTAAAAAAATTATGTGTTCCAAAAAATCATTTCCAAAATGATGCATGTGTAGAAAATCAATAAAAGCATGATTGAGAACCAAGGATTCATTATTTTAAAAAAATATAAAAAGAAATAAAAAATAAACCAATGACATGAAAATTTTATTTTTAAAATATAAAAACAGTAATTTATTTTAAAAAATTAAATATACAAGTTATTTATATTTTATGTACTCTATTTATTTAATTTATAATTTGAAATCATTAACTTGAAACAGTCACGATATTTTAAAATATAAGAACTTTAATGTTTTGAATTTTTATTCAAATTATATTTATATTAAATATTCAAGTTATTTAAATTTTATTATTAAATTATTTATTTTTAATATTAAAATTATTTATTCATCATCTTTATTCAAGATATTATAAAATAAATAATTGTTAATGAAAAAAAAATTGAATGAATGCTTTAAAAAGTTTAAATAAATATCTTCAATTAATAAATAAATAATTTTAATATTAAATGATTTAAAAACCAGTAGTATTCAAGTTTCATATTGGTTAAGGATTCCTCACAACAATGGTTGGATGAAGGATGATTCCTATATTATGGATGTGATTAGTTTGATTAGGATATTCAACTCAATTGATAGATGGTTCTGGTTTCTTAGATTGTTAGTGGTTTTTGTGATGATTATTCTTGTGGAGTCATCTTCTCCAAATCAATAGATTTATTGGGGAAGGAAAATGTATTAAGGTAGGGTCATATCATGCATTCCAGGTAACATCCTTTACAATTTTTGTTGATGATATTTCCAAAAAGGGAGTTTGTTTGTTGATGATTCATGTAGATTGGGATCAGGATTGAAAAAGGTCTTTAGTTTTTCAATGGAAAACTAGAAACACGTTTCTAGATATAGACCATACTTGAGCAATGTGAGTAGTAGAAAGGATTACGTGGATACGGTTTTAAGAAATCCTTTAGGGGAGGGATTGCTTCTCAAATTTGGTGACTGCATGATATCTCCCTCATTTATGGGAGTGCCCAACACTAAATCCATATATTCTGTACGGTTATTCAATATTCTCATGTTTGGTCTGTATATTCCCATGTGATTCTATTTTTTCCCTTAAAAACAATTCATTTTTGTTAATCCTAATCCCAATCTATAAAAATCATCCACACAAGAATTATAATTTTTCAAACATCATCCCCAAAAACCTGACCACCAAGAAGAGGACATGAGCCTTCACAAATTTAATTTTATCAATTATCACCATTAAAAATGGAAAACATAAACCAATGTCCAAATTCCTGGAAAATTAATAAGAAAAACACAAAATTGAAAGGAGTACATAATAGTATTTAACATCCCTTAATGAATAAAAAAATAAATTTTGATCATGGATCCATAATAATGCAGTTTTGAGTGATCAAATACCTTCTTTATAATGGATCACTTCTTTAATTTGAGAAATAAAGAATGAAATCATTTTGAGAAATGTTTTTTTGAGTCATTCCGTTAATGTGATTACGTTTTCACAATTATTCCTTGGCTAAGATGGGGGACCATTTTAGGGAAGCGAATAATTTGTTAACAATGTAGGACGAATCACAATAACCCAAGGGAATTGGAAGAGGAAATGAGTGATTTTGTGTGAGTATGGTTGTGTATCATCTATTCTTATACAACCAATAAATAGACAAAAATGTTCACATCCATAACTAGGTCAAGATCTATTAGTAATAATGGATTCCAACCATAATGAAGAAAAATTGTGTTTTTGGAATAATGAAAACTATATAAGGGGGGGAGTAACATTGATACATTGAATATTTTAAAATATTTTAGTTGCTTATTTTTTTGAATAAATAAAACGAGTAAAATTTTCATCAACATTAATTTTTTTATAAATTTATTTATTTAACTTTTTAACATAAAACATATCAGTCTTACTGAAATTAAAATTCTTTTAAATTATTTAAAATTTTCAAATTATTTTAAAAATTTAATTTTTTTTATATATTTTAAATATTCATATTATTTTAAAATTTTAAAAAATAACTTTTATAAAATTATAAAATTATTTATTTTTAATTCAAACTTTTTATTGAATTATTTAAAAATATTCTTGAAATTTAAAATTTTCAATCAAATTTATTCATCTTAAAAAAATTGAATAAAAATGGAAAATGAATAATTTGAATTTTGAAAAAAATATTAATAAAATTTGAATACCTTGAATATTTAAAATGAATTAGTTCTATAAAAATTTAAATTTTTTTAATGTTGTTATAATTAAAAACACAGTAAATTTTATAAGTCAATAATATATAATTTTAAAATAAATAATAGAGTATTTCAAATTTAAATAACTTGGATATTTAAAATTTTGTAGCATAAATTAATGTTTGATATATTTTAAAAATAAAATTTTAATGTTATGGTAATGTTTTTTTGGCATTTTTTTAAGAAAAACATTAACCATGAAGTTTTCATCTTTCATATCCTCTCAATACATCAATATTTTTGGTAATTCATTTGGGGCACAAATTAATTTGGGAAATTTCATTTTATTTGGTATCATTTTAAAAATTTAATATTTACATCATTTATGGATGTGTTTCATTATCTATAAACTAAAGAGTCATAATGCAGTCAAATCTAGTTGAAAAATAATGAGATCAAATAGGTTTGACCCAATGAGGTCAAACCCTTTTTAAAGAATAATGAAAAAATTGGGATTGGTGAAGGAGTTCAGTTTTAGAGGGAAAAAATTGAAACATATGGGCACCCTTGGACAAGACCTGAGAACCTAAATCACCAACAAGGCCTATGAGGATCTCTGTATAGGAACTCCCATAAGGGAGGGAGATATCCTGAGGTCACCTTAATTTATGAAATTCTGCTTCACGAACCATAAGGGAACAATCAAGAACATACATCCAGAAAGAATGATAAGACAGGTTGGGTTCAACTTAGTTTTAAAGGGTTAAATCATCGAGAACTCACGCACTTCCATGAAAACTAACACCATCATGGTCAACAATGTCAATATGATTAATTATAAAGGCATTTGGGATATATGGAGTGGATTTAGAGTTGTTTTTTGGAGCAGCAGTTTAATTTTTAATGGAACCACAATCATTTTTTTATATTATAGTGAAGTTTCAATGGTCTATATGTGGTAACTTATCAATCCCCATCTCATTAATCTCATTGGAAACAATTGTTGGTTTATGGTTTCATGCCCCAAGGTAGCCTATATAACTATCTCTTTCTAAGGACACCCTTCTCCTTTAACTTTTTTGATTTTATTTCCCACAATTCAAAACCCATTTTGGTTATTGAATCCTATAGAAAAAGTTCCTTCATTCATCATCTTTCATGGAAAGTTCACCTAGAGGTAGTTCTTGGGGGTGTCAAAGGAGTTTGTGTTTCTCTGCATCAATGATTGGAAATACATTTATAGATAATTAAATACATTAACAATATTATTATAATTGGTATGGGTCCTCACCCCTCATTTTTTTATCACATAATCTACATTTTACTTCTGATCCAAAACCATTTTTTGGTGAACATTGTTTACATAAATACAACATGAAGCATTTTGATTTTGAGTTGTGCATGGATGGCCCAATGGGAAATAAAATCCAAATATCTATGAAGATTGTAAGTACATATTTTTATGTGAACCATGATTATATGTCCACTAGTTTTTGGGTTCAATGATGTTGTTTTCTTTCATAGGAATATCTAAATATATACTAAATTATATTATTAGGTTATGTTTTGATAAAATAAATTTATTTGTTTATAAAAACACTAATTAATTTATTAAAATGTGAAGATCAAACTTATGAATTACTAGAACATAAAGAAATAAAATAAAATTTTAAACCACACTATGATATAACATGTTTCGTATTATTGTGATCCTACATGCAAGGTGAGAACACCACCCCAAGGTTTAAATTTTATAGCTAAGTGACACATTTATAGACTCGAGTGAAAATAAAGTAAAACCAAAAAAATTTATCTATGAACTATGAACCTACTGAACTAGATATAAGTGATGAATCTTTTCCCAGGATATCAACATCATCCACTCCTGTATGTACACACATAGCAAAAAGGATACATTCCTAATCATGGTTTCAAAATAAAATAGTATAGCTCACAATGAAATGTATCTACCTAGAATCTTGTAAATGAGAAATGACATAGATGGTTGATTCTTCCTTCTGGTGTGTGGTCCACCAGAACCCAAGATCCAGTCATCTTCCACCAACTCAAGACCATAATGGAGCTCCAGCTACAAGTATCAACAATACATGGATTAAGGGAATTGTAGATGGTTGAGAAACCATAGTTTCCACCTTCTTCTCTGATTCCTTTCCCATAATCTCCCAAAAAACCTCCCAAATTCCTCTTGAAGACTAATGAAATATCACCAATTGAATTAAAAGATAGAATAGTATAAACAAAGGCATGGAGATCCATAATATAATATTAGGGATTTGTAAGGTGGAATAATAGAAATTTTTGTGATGCAATCCACCTGGACAACCTCAATCAAGAGGATAGTTCAATTAACCATAAGTGTCCCAATGAAGTAGGAAAAGTTGAGGAACCCATTTTCCCATAGTAATAATGAAACATATCAATAAACAACTAAAAAAACACCCACGCTAGGTCTAAGTCATTGGATTAGTATGATCGATGGTCTAGGATAAAATTTGTAAAAACAAGGTAAACAAATGTTCTCTATTTATACCAATATAAGAAAATTTGATAAACAAACTTCATGAAAAGTTACCATGAATTGAGGTTCCATGGAGGGCATTACAATGACTCACACCAAGATAAAATCATTGATAATCATAAAAAAGAAGGGCATAAATATAGAACAATTTAAATGAGACCAACATGATGGAATAAAATACAAATCTCGAACTTAAAGATAAATTTATTTAAAAAATGGTGTTCAAGAAACCTACACTATAAAATTTGGGTCAAATTCATCAACATTAAACAAATTTCGAATTTAGAAAATGGAATATACATATTCAAACTATTGTTATGATTATCTCCAGTGTGTATCCCTATGATCCCCGATATCCTAAATTATAAACATCCCTAATAAAATAAATTCAAATGTCAATTTACATTAATCTACCCAAGAATAAATAGTTTTCAAATAAATTAAATGTAGATTGCCTATCACAGTGGAAAATAATTCTATCAACATATAATGATAACATAATGATAAAATCTCATAATAATATAGCTTCATTTAATACTTTACTCAAGGAAATATAACATACCTCTATGGTGGATAATGAAACCACAAATTTCCTGTTTAATTTCCAGGAGACTCATCCAACATATACCAGAAATAAAATTCTAGTGAGTGAATTATGAGTATCAATGTTTAAAGTATAATCATATTAAAAAAAATACAATAATAGAATCACTAAAACTATCATTTTTTCCATATCAAATGAACAATTTAACAGACATCGAAAAGTACATGATTAGATATCCAAGAGAATTCCAATGAGGATTAATAGGTTTCCCCATAAATCTAATCAAATTACACATATTAAATTCTATTTCTAGTCTTGAAAAACTGTAACATATATAAGAAGTCAAACAATACTAGGATATGGGATAATATTCATAAATACAATCTCTTATTCTATGTGTTAACAAAACTTTTCATGGTAAATTTTTGTTTTATTTTCATTTGAACTATGTTAAAATTGTTAATATAAGTAATACCTTGAGTAGGGAAGGTCTTAGTTGTATTTTAGGGGGTTGGGACCTAAAAACGTGGGGGGGGGGGAGATGCCATAATGTGTAGGGTGCATGGTTCATGAACAATTTGTACTAACTATGCTCCATGATAATGAATAAGGGGATATTACCTATAGTGACCCTCCAAAAAAGAAGTTTGTTGTTTCCGGTTACGTTGTATTACTTTATAGGGATAACATCCTAAAAAATTATAGTGGGATTAATATTTACTTTAATGCAATTGATGATCAATATAATTCAAAGATGGCACAATAAATCGTTATGGGTGTTCTGTTTCATAAGGAATGAATGTGATCCATTTTTATATAGAGTGTTTAGTAAGAGTAAGGGCATTTTTCTAGTATTATAAGTCGATGATATATTACTTATTGTAAATTATGTACCAACATTATATTAAGTTAAGTACTCGTTGGATAAGTGTTTCTCTATGAACGTCTTAGGTGAAGAAGTGTACATCCTTGATATCATGATCCTTTAAGATAGACCCATAAGGATTATTACAATAAGTTAATGTATATACACTGAATAGATAATAAAAAAATTCAGTATGGAACAATAAATTAGGGTATTGGTTCCCATGTCACATAGTGTACAATCTCTCTAAGAAGTTGTCTCGTCAAACACAATTATAGAGAGAGAGAGAGAGAATGAGAAGGATTACATAAGAATCTATGAAATGATCTATGATCTATTCTTATTATATACAAGTACTGATGTTTATTATGATTTGAAAATAGAAATAAAATATTAAGAAAATACTAGACAACAACAATGAATTTCTGTTAAGGGTGTCCTTAAATATCCAAGGCTAAGGACATGTCCCTGGTGTATGAAGGAAATGAAGAGATAGTTATAATGGGATTTAAATTATCGTGTTTCTAGAAGGATCAATATGATACAAGACTGTATTTAATGTATATCATCATAATTATTGGAAGAGTTTTGTTCTATATGTTCTTAAAGAATCTAGTTTTTCCTGATTGTATTGTGCATTATGAGTATATATAGATTTTGATGCAGCTAAATAAGTAGTTTGGATTTAAAAATTATCAAATATCTTAGTGTGGTGCTTAATAGTAGAGACTACATCACAATGAATAATGGTAATATTATAGTGATGGCTCTCGCAACGGATTCATGTTCACATCCAAATGCAATTCATATACTCCAGAAGTTTCATCTCTTAGAGGATTTTTCTCAAAAAGGTGTGTTCACTATTAGTAGAGTGTCCATGGAGGATAAAATGGAAGGTCAATGTACTAAATTCATATCTTATTGGATGCATGAACATCATGTGATGGATAAAAGTCTTAGAATTTATAGTTGTTTGTTTAAGTTAAAGTGGGATTCTATTGGAGTCAGTTCCTTAAAAACAACCACCCTTTAAATTTTTATTACATTGTATATTCATCATGTTTGAATGTTATATAAATATTATTATATAATGAACGTTTTTATACTTAACTTCAATGTAATAATTTACTAAAATACTTATTGTATTGAAAGTACATAACAATTACCCACCATAATGAGATACTAAATATGTTATGAAAATATAATTTAAACATATATTTAATGGAACGATGATATTTCTTGATCGTAAACATAAAATATAAGCTATATAGAGAAGGAGGATCATAATAACTTGAGTCACCTTTTTATGCTATTCAAACTTGGTAAACTCCAAATAAGAGGTAATGAGAATAGACTCATTATTAAGAAATCAGTGTACATTTTGTGTCATTATATATTCATATCCGAGATATTGTGTATTGGTCATTCAAAATTAATATTATAATTAATTCATTTAATGATTCTGTTGCTTTGATGTATTAAAAAAACCATAGTGACATATATTCTTTGGGAAGTAGAATATGTCATGAGTGACATGGTATTAATGAATAAAGTGAGAAAGGATTTTTTCCTTCTATTATTTTATAGATGATGATATATCTGGAACTTTGATTGAAATGGAAAAACCATATCAAGTCTATGGATATTGTAGTTTCTTAGAATTCTTATTTTAAGAGAATTCTTATTTCAATATTTTAAAAGAAAGGCATTTGAGCATATAGACTTATGACACGAGCTATGCAACCTACGTGATAAGAGATATCATTGAAAAGGGATTATATTACATAGTTCATGTTCAAATGAGGTTGGGATTCATTATTACATTATCACATTTCATTATCAATAACTATCATGTTTCTCGATGTTATCCATAGTTTTAGATGGATTGGACTAATGCCACTGAGAAAGAGGCCAAGTGGGCCATAAAATTTTTTTATTCAAGAACCCAAGTTAAAATTGATATGTATTTAATGGTACATTATAATATTATTCTCTAGACCAAAGAATAAAATTAATTCAGGTATATTGGTTGGTCAAAAATATCCAATCACTAGTTTTTGATTGAATATATTTAACTTGAATATTTATTTATTTATCAATGAATAATGTGGTGATATTTATTTATTATATAAACAATTATTATTCAAGGGACATTAAATTTTGATGAAGATGATTTTACATTGTTATGGTATGGTAATAACTAATATTTTAAATTTTATTTAAATAAATATTAATTTATTTATTATCATAATAATAGTTACTTCATCTATGAATTTACAAAATTCCAAGTAAATAGAAATATTGATATTATTATTATAAATGGGGTTTGATGGGTATTTATAAAATAATAATGTCTTAGGTGGAGTTATTATTTTTCTAAAAGTATAATTATTAATATATAGTTATGTTATTCAAAAACCCTAATCACGAATTGTTTTAAAATATCCACTATGCATAATATTATATCAATATAGAATTCTCTTTTCCATAAGATATCCACTTAAAAATGATACCATGAATGGTGATCAATAACGATCATCCTCCAACCTCTCCATATTTTGTGAAATTCACACCTTAGTGATTAATAATTAGTTTGGTTTTATTGATAGAAAATATTTTATAAATATTTATTTGAAAGTATATATATGTGATTTTAATGTTAAATAAATATTTATTTAAAATTTAATTAATAATTACACAAATTATGATGAGGTTATGCATGAGTGGTACCACCCCCTGATCTAAAAAAAAGAAGTTAGGGGGGTTAATCCTAAAAAACCCCATGTTTGGGAGATTTTTCCCTAAGCACTATTGGATCACTATAGTAGGCAATGTTACAATGAGTATTATGGTTGTTATTATAATTTTGGTGGATATTATAGCAAGTATTATAGAATATGTGACTACTGTATAAATATTATTCACATAAAGACATTTTGGTTATAAAATTGGACCTTCAGGGTAAGTAATGGAATTTTAAGCCAATAGGCCTCCAATCCATGAAAATTATAATTTTTAAAGTGGGTGATTATAAATTCTAATGGGGAGAGATGAGGCATAAACCACATGTGAACTTGCGATTTCCTTGTGTTCTGATTTTGCTATCCCCTCATCCAAATATTAATTATCACAAAAATTTTTAGTATTTATTTATCTCTTTTTTATTTATAACGTAAAAATTAATTGATTAATTGGTTATATAAAAATTAAATAAATATTTATTCATTGGAAGGTGAATATAACAATTATTTATTTATTGAGTGAATAATACAATGATACTTATTTAAATAAATATTTTTTATATTAGTTTTGATATATTCCAAGGGGGATTGATGGGACAAGTTAGGGGTTTGGATAAAATGATATATTTATTAAATATAATTTAAATAAATATTAATTTATTTATTTAAGAAATTATGTTTAAATAACCCATGAGTTTATCTCAAGAAAATAATAGTAATAATAATAATAATATTATGATTATCTGACAAGGGGTTTATAAGGAATTTATATACTGGTTAAAGGACTTTGTGAATTAAAAAATCATTTTACCTAAGTATATAAATCCTGTAATATAATTTTAGAGGATATAGATAAATTTGTATTCAATCTGTTCTTTACATAATTCCCACTAACCCTAAAGATGTATAATCTAGAACACTCTAAAGAAATTAGTGGGGATCCATACTCATACACCCTATCAGGATCGAAAGAATACGAGTTTTCCTTTCATGTGTAGAAATATTTGTGTTGTGTTCAATGAAGAATGAAGAAAATGTTTTATATCCTTTGTTCTAGTACCCTGAGTTCATACAGTTATGTTCTGAAATTCATGGGTCATGTGTAGATACTAATAAAGGGATTCTACTCCTGTATCATTTAATGAAATTAATGTACAATTAAGAGGTCAATTAATTCATTAATGAATATATAAATTTAAGAAAATTTAATTACTACTAATAAATTAATTATAAATTATATCTAAAAGACCCTTCTATATAGAGATTACAAGGTTGAATTTCTATAGTTATGATGATTTAATCTGAATAAATTGGTGGGAAAATTGTTTTAGGAAGAGGACAAACTACTTTTTTATCAACCTAAATTTTTAATTAGAATCAAATAATAACATACCAATTTAATATTATTTATCATTTGTTTATTGATTTATAGATTTGATGTTAGTTTTTCACTTCTAGTTTACTAATTTTTAATATAAAATTCTAGACAAATTGTTTATTCACCTTTGTATGACTGAGAAATATCCAAGAATAGAAAAAGAATAGTCATATATTACATCTGGAGGTGCCAATGATTTTAGCTGGATGACATGATTAGACAACATGTAACTAAAAAGTACACATCATGTTGTTCAGTCAACCACACCCGGATGCATTATATTAATCGCAACATGCCCTATGGTTTAAATTTCACTGGGTGTATAATTACACACTATGTATTAAATTCAAGATGCCATTTTGTTTTTAAGGTTATAGGACATGTAGATGGTATACATGTCATGTAAGCCCACAATATACATTGGGAGTGTGGAAAATGAACATGAAATGGAATTAATAAACCCATAATGTGTTTACTACAAGTTAAGAAACATTGTATAAAAGGGAATACATGGAATATAGCTAGTTTTTCCTGCCATGTAACTCAAAATTACTAACACAAATTACATGGAAATTCCCCAACCATGTTTCATGGGTATAAAAAATGAATTACATGTCATGTAGATAGTCTATAATTTATAACACTCCATACACTAGAGGCATATTCCACTTTTCATGAAAGAGAATACATGTACTATTACAAAACATGACCTAAAATAAACACTTAACACAATACTAGTGTATAATGTACTTTTATAGAATTCCAACATACTTGGAATGTCATGATATTACATGGTCTATAGTTAGGTGGTTCAATCCTCATAGTTTTTATGATATGTTTAACCAGAAGACATTCCTTAATATACCTAACATGTAGTGATTGATTCAGTTGAAAAATTCATGGTATATAAAACTTCTATATGTGGTGTGTATTTTTAGAGGATGTAAAAAATAATCATTATTGTTATTTTTCCACATAGGATAATGAAAATCACTCATCTTATAATTTTTGGGGGAAACCATATCACCTGACATGTATACTAGCTAAACATTGTGTAGTTCAATTTTACACAAAAATATTCTTTTAGATGTTCATTTACACACATGAAGTATATACCGAACCATGTACTAGGCATAAGATGGAATAAATTACACAATTTTTACTCTGGATACACAATATTCAATTTATTTTTGGTCTATCTGTGAAACATGTTTGGGTATTTTCTATGTAATCTATGTGAGTATTAATATTTAAATAGAATGTACAACCAGACACAGGTTATGTAATATCTTCTAGACCATGTTGTTCGTATGAATTTCAAGACTAAACATGTGTTTTAATTACATGTCATGTGAATTAACCACACAATCACTGTGTTGTGTGGGGTTACATGACATGTGCACCAGCTACATGTCGTGTAACCCAAAACACCACAAGTCATCTTGGAGTCAATACATAGTGTGTAATAACTACTAGAGAACTAGTTTATACCCATGGATCTATACCATTGGTTTAGAAAAATTGTATGTATAAAGTGTCTTCTGAAACCTATACCCATGGTATTAAAAAACCCTTGGCATAGGTTGAGCAATACTAATGATTTTTCAAAAACCGTGGGTATAACTCTTTAATATGGAAGTCTCGCTTGGGATCCTCCTCCTCCACATTCACAGCCCTACCTATCCTCTCTTAGGAGACCATCAACATCCCCCCTACCCTCTTTAGGAAATCTTAGGCATACCCCTCCTTTCCTCAGGTGACCCTTCCCTCATTAGGAGGCCTTCAATGTCCCTCTTCCCTCTTTAGGAGACCTTCGACATCCCACCTTCCCTTCCCTAGTTTATGTCTCACCCGAGCGAGCATGTACCTCCCATCTCCTGTAGTGATCTCCTATATTTCAATCATATTTACGTTGAAAGGTACACATTTATTATCTTGTTTCTCTTTTATTTCTTTTCATTCTGTTTCATTCAATTCCATTTAGTTTATACTTGTTTGTTTAGGTTTTTTACCTCAATTCTAGGAACTTTTTTTTTGTTTTAATTCAATTCTAATAAATTGATTTAGTTTAATTTTTTAAGGATATTTATTATTATTATTTTTTGATTTTTCTAGATTTCTTATGGTTTAGGTCAATTTATTTTTGAGGATTTTTTTCACTTATGTTTTGTCTACCTTAGTTTAAATTGATTTGGTTATATTTTTATATACTTTTCCAAATGTATTTGTTTTTTATTTTTTTAATATGGTTTAATATTGTTTTTTTGAATCTTGATGGATTGGTTTAATTTTATTTATGTTACTCTAGATCCACTTTTGACATTATTATATTAAAACAAATTTATTTTATTCAATTAAGTTTTTATCTATTTTGCTCGAACTATATCAATTTGTTTTTTTCAAATAAATTCACGTAAATGTTGTTGGGTTCACTTTGGTATAGTTTGGTTTTCTACAAGTTAGTTTGATTTAGTACTTGTCAATTTAGGTCTATGTGATCCATCTTTATTCAAAATAGTTTTTTTATATTTCATTCAATTTTAGTCAAATTCATTTGGATTTTTTTATGTACAAATCAATTCCATTCAGTTTATGTTTTTAGTTATATTAGTTTCAATTTTATTTCTTAAATTTTATTTGGTTTGTTTTTTATTCTCTTATAATATTTTATTCTATTTTATAAGTTTTTTTTGGTATTATAATATTCATTTCATGATAGTTTGGTTCAATTAAGTTTCATTATGTTTGGATCTATTTTTCAAGGTTAATCTAAATCAGAATTAATTGAATTTCATTTAGTTCAATTCGATTTAGTTCAATTTGGGAAGATGTAGAAAAATTATATATATTTTTGGTTTGGTTTGGTTTATTTTCATATATATATATTCATTGTGACATGATTCTATTCATTTTTTTGGTTATCTTTAGTTTTATATTGTTTGGATTTATTCATTTTGATTGAATTCACATTGATTCGATTCAGTTCACTTATATTATTTCAAATCAACTCAATTATTATAAGTACATTCCTATGTGGATAAACAAAATTTTCATCTATTCAATTTAATATCACACTATTAGATTCAATTTTTTTGTTATATTTGGATTATTTTAATAGGGATCAATTCCAATTTTCATAGTTTAGTTCCATTCCACTCCATTTCATTTTATTTACCTTGATTCAACTTGATCTATTTTTCTTAAGTTTATTTTATATCATTTAAAAATTATTATAATTGTAGAACATGGTAGTTAAATATAGGTTTTTGTTGCACTAATTAATCCAATAGCTCAGGAGGGTGATAAACTGAGAACATTAAAATTTATGTCCCTTTAAAATAAAATATCCATTATAATAATTATCTTGTATTAATTTTGATTTTATGTATAAAAAATAAATTAAATAAATCATGTATAGTATACAAGGTGTTTTATATAGGTTTTGGGTTAATGATTTAATCCCCATCTTGAATCCATTAATAATAAATATGAGTATGATGCTTTTATTGTAAAAACCTTTTAACTATGTATCTATATAACTATGTATAAGAATTAGAAAATTTCTATTACCAAGTCTATATTATTTTAATAGTTTATTTCAAAAAATGACATTGTTGGGGTCTTAATCATGACAAAAATATCAATTATTTTTTGTTTTTTTTGAAAATAAATTATTGAGAAAGATTATATTTACATAATGTGATTTTGAATGATGCTAAAAAAAATTAAAAGAAAGAAAAAAAATACATCCTTAAGTAAATCCATCAATTTAATTGATAAATATGATTACCCAGTCATAAAATTTTGAGTCCAATACTACAAATATATGTTTTTCATCACTTATGTAATATTTATTTTCTCTTATTATTTTATTTTCTAGCTACTATGATGATTTTATGACATTCATATTAAAATTGGTTGAATATTTTTTTTTAATTATGGTTTACATTTTTTATTGGAACACAACTTTTTTCCCCTGTAGTAGAATAGATAGAAGCTGGATGTATCATGTCGATCATATTTCAATAGTGCTTAAAAATATTTGGAATTTTTTCATATTTTCTATTTAACAGTGATTCAGATTGAGGTTGAATATAATTTCCATGATATAAATATGTTATAAGACAATTCTTAAGTATATAATATGTTATATATAATATTGAAAAGATATATTTCAAAAACACTATTATGTTTGGTATCACCATGGACATATGAGACAATATTCTACCATTCATGAATAAAAAGAACTAAGTGTCATGGAAAATGTTTTATTTGAGTGATTTCTATTTTTTCATAATGATGAGAGAGATAGTATTTCAATGTAATCAGCCAATGTTATCAATACACATAACGGAAAGATTGAAGATGATAATGTTGAGAGACAAAAAAAATTAATAGATGATGCGAAAACTCTAGTATAACAGGAATGTACTAAAATGATCAAGTTTTAATTTATAATGTTTTCATATCATGGAGAAACCTTGTATTGAATTTATAATGCCACCATTGATGACATTCTTATCTTTTTGAAGGAGTTTCTTCTTGATGATATAGATATTTACTCAAATCATTATATGGCATGAAAGCTAATTAAATATCTTTCATTTTATATGAATAAAGTTCATACTTATCTAAAATATTTCAGTTTATTTTGGGAGGAAACAAATTACGTTAATGACTATAAATAATGTGATACATCTCAAATAAAGTATAATTCAGATGGAACACCATACCAAATGCTACAGAAACACATATAAAACATTCTATTGATTCTCAGACTTCAAAATCTATTAATGTATATATAAATCTTATCCAATATGTGATGGAAGGATGTTGAGATAATTAAAGGTAAGTATGATTTGGTAAATTTTATAGATGGATTATAATGGTTGTAATTTGATGTATAACATTCTGATTTTGTAGATATGGTGCGTAATGTTAGGCTGGGTATGTACTATGTTGGTTTTAATGTGTTTGGTAAGATTCTTATGACACACATCATGTGGCCAAATTTTATTCATGTTTATAATTTTCCTCCATTGATGTGTATGAAAAAATATTTCATGTTTTTTAGTATATTTATATCTAGAATGATATAGATATAAGGCCCAGCCTTAAACCTTACTTAATCTTGAGTTATTACAAGATTACACATTGAGGATCTTTTCAGGTTTAGAGTTTTAGAGAATTAGATCATGAAAATTTCATTACATTCCACATTTAAACAAAGTGGTTACATAAAATATAGTATTCATTCTTCCCATCAACGGAAAAATATTGAAAATAAAACATGGATTCTTTCTTGACACATCCTTGACACTATCATCACATCATGTACCTTTCCCTTGACCGGTGAAAAACATTTCAAAAACTTTGGATGAGCATAAAAAGCTCAGTAAGGGTTATAAAAATATGGAAAGGAAACATGAGTTCATATATACATAAGAATGAAATCATACTTTACCCATAAAACATAGGCACTTTAACATACCTCATCAAACCATGAATAAATCATAGAAAACATAAGACATAAAGGTAACTTGAGGCATTCATAACATTCTTACGTAGGGAGTAACCCTCTTGGTTACGTTTGGAATACCCGTCACAGTATATTCCCTAAATCTCTTCGGATAAAACTTAACGTTTCACTCCATCGCGTTACCCAATGCATTGGAGAGCTATATCGGGCTCACCCGTCCTTAGTTTATCACGGAACCACCCGTCTTCATAATAATGCCCAAGAACCTCAACATAATCATATAACATAAAACATGCATAAAGAAAACATAACATTTCCACCTTTCAATCACAAGATATCAATACAACATATTAATATAAAAAAATTATGAAAACCATTTTCAATACCAAGATAAAAGAAAAGTAAAACATTGTATTTATTTTTCTTTTAAAAAGAAGGTATGTCTTGTAGAGGAAGCCAAAAATCAAATAATGGTCACGGCGGCGGAGAAGTCGTTGTTGCTGGATACGTACGACAAAAACATTCCCTTTTGTCGTTTAGTAAATGCTTCGTATAAAAAATATTCCTTTTGAATAAACGTAAAATTCAAAGGGGTTTATACACCATATAAAAGAAGGTTGTGTATAAAACAGAATATGCCTCAATGAAAGGAGATTGAGACGAAGTCCCATTCAAAGACGGTATCCTTGGTTTAAGGATAAATCAATTACATAATTATGTGTGACAAATGAATACACCAAATATAAGTGGATATTAAGTGTAAAATAATCAAAGGTAATTCACACATATTCAAAGGATGACATATTCAATAACTACATGTTGAACCCAAAGAAATCGAAATTGGGTTAAGAAGTTCCCTTGATAGCCTAACGGCGTCACATCAAAATGAGTTGATGAGAGAAAAAAAGTGTATCTCATCACTTGAAAAAAAAACGTTACATCAATAAGGATATATGAGAACATATCCCAACATATAAATATGTAAATTAAAAGACCCAACAAAAGAAGTCTTTTAAAAAGAGGAGGGTGAAAGGTTCCCTTACCGACTTGGGTATCTTTCAAAACATACACCCCATGAAAGAAGGACAATACATCATTGATGTAAATACTCATAAAAAGAAAGTATATTACAAAAAGAGTATAATAATGGGTAGTACGTACAACACTCAATGGAAATTGTGGCAAATGTAGCATAAATCTCATAGGAATAAAAGTGAGATGAAAAATCCCTTACGAAAACTCGGCAGCCTAACAGCGCCACATAAAACTTACAAAAATGGATTGATGAGATCAAATAGGGTATCTCATCATATTAACATAAAGTTTATAGAAATAGGAATATAAAAGAACATCCCCCCAACATAACAAAGTGGAGCTTAAAATAAGTGACATAAATGAGAGTACATAAAAAGAAAGAGAGAGGTTGGATCTCTTACGAAAAATTCGGCAGCCTAACGGCACCACTCAAAACATTCAAAATGGATTGATGAGAGAGAATAGGGTATCTCATCATATGAACATAAAAATTACAGTAAGAGTAATATAAAAGAATATCCCAATAACAAGAAATATGATCTTTAAAAGGAATGACATAAAATAATGTACTTAAAAAGAAAGAGAGGTGTAGGATCCCTTACCTCAAGTCCAATTTGTCTTGTTCGTTTCTTTATATTCCTGAATAATAAACTTTGGTCAATTAATAATTGCCTAAGTACCTACTTTAGATATTGTTATTCAGTTCATATCACATATTATAATGTTATAATAATTGTTTAATAATGTTAGTTCATATCAGACGTTTTTGCCGATGTTTGGTACATGAGTCAAAGATGAACTTGTTTGAAAAAAGATTGCCCATGTAGTTATAAGTAAATAATTTCCAGAATAGTATTAATGATTAAAATATCATATATATTCAGTAAATATTCATTTAATACTATTCCATATCATTTAGAGATAAAAAATGAAAAGCACCGTTCATTGAGACGGTAGGCCGTATGTACGCATGAACGCTACTTCCATTTTTTGTAATATTAATGGAATTAAAACAAAATGAGATATATATATATATATATATTATAATTACAGAATTATATCCATAATTTTGATGTAATATATTACATATATATCCATTATATATATGTACTTATAGTATTACATAACATTTTGAGATAAGAAATGAAATGTACCGTTCATGGAGACGGTAAGCCGTACGTACGCATGAACGCTACTTCCATTTCTATTTCATATTTAATGGAATTAAAACATAATGATAAATAATAGTATTTTAATTCCAGTATGGTATCATATATAATATCATTAAATATATCCTTTATACATACCACATATGGTATTAACGAATCAAATCACTTTGAGGGGGCGGTAGTCCGCACTTCCTTAAATGAAGATATCGCATTTACGCATAATGGAAACCATAAAGATATGCCCAAAATGAAAAATACAGAAGCTTAAGGAAAACATAGACATATTTTATATCACATATAAATATAGTGTCATCTTAATGGCCACCTTTGAAGGTGTTAAAAGAATGTTGAACAATCATCGTTTCGGGAGGCCGAAATTCGCCATCCACGGAAACAATATGTTTTTTAACCATTATATATAGGTGTGTGAAAGTGTAGCTCGAATCCTTCTTATAAAAACATCATAGTATATTTCTGATACTGTATTGGTTACAAAATAAATGAATAATAAGAGTTTATGGGGTTGGAGAAGCAAAATAAAACAAATGGACTCAAAAGAAGGCATTGCCTTAAAATCGGGTAACTCCCTTTGGTTTGAGGTCAAAGGCTTCCTTGGGAAGACTTATGCCCAATGAGAGGATTCAAGGAGTAAGAGAGGGAAGTGTAGAGACAAAATTGGCAGAGGTTTGTCGAGCCAAAGGCATTGGGAGTGTGGGTAAGGAGGTAGGGGTGGGGGCCTTTTATAAGAGGAGAGTAGGGGCACTCTTGTAATGTTACAAAATGTTACTTTATTTTCAAAAGAGTTTCGGATTTTAAAGGTCCCAAATTGATGTAACTCTAGGATAAGGTGATAAGGGTTCGAAATCCACTCATCCAATAGGTTTTTGACATGTGTAGGTCTTAGATATTACATTATCTTACCATTTTATTTAAATCGTTAAATAATGAGGTCATCGCTGCATCATCATGATGTCATAAATAATGTAATTTATTTAATGTCCAAAAATTATAAAAAAAATTCTATGATGTAGGAAATATTTTTATCTTTTTAATGAATATTTATAGTCAATAATATGATTTGTATAACCCCAAGTAAAAATTGTTTTAGTAAAAACTTTCATGTTTGTCTCATTTTTTACTTTAACTTTAAATAAAAAGATATTAATGTCATTTTCCATCCAAAGTGGCTTCATGGGGTCCCCAAGTTGACCCATTTGTTTTCTTGGTTGGAAATGACACATCCAAAGAGGTTAGGACATGTTTCAAGTTCATTTCATTTTATTAAAACAATATTTTTACCTTAAACTACACTAATTACCTCTAATCGCGATTAAAAACTTAATAAGTTACTATTCACCAAAAAATTATTTTTATCCCATTGAACCACATTTTACTTCTTATTGACAACCATGTATGTCGGATTTTTGAAATTCAGAACACAGATATTTCAAAATTTCATTTAAACGGAAAAATCAGTATTTATAAGTACCACTTAGTGGTTTCACTATTCATCAAAAATTGAAGTTTTTCAGAAAAATTGCCAAAAATTCACCCTAAGATATATTTGATATTCCGAATTCAAAAATGAAGTCTATTTTACAAAATTCAAAACATATAAGTCACATTAATTAATGTAATAATTAATTCCTGTTGTCAGATCAAATAGCATGTTTTTATGAAACAATAAGTATCAAAAGATTGACACTGGTTTAAGTCTGATTTCAATGTGAAATAAATTCCAACGACCACTATTGGATTTAATGGTAAAAATATATTCTAATTTCACTTTAAAACCAATTCAAAATATAATATAATAATAAAAATAAATTATATTTAAAAGAGGTTTTGAATTAAAATACAACATTTTACACTATTCATTAAAAAAATGAACTTTATCGGAAAGATACCAAAAAATTACACAAAGTAAATTTTGATGTCCTGATTCTTAAGAAGAGTTTTATTTGGTCCAATAGAATTTATAAGAGTGAACAAAACTATATTTAATGACGGTTTTCCATCAAAAGGCGATAAGTGAACCTTTAGTGAAAACCAGGGCATATACGCCTAAAATTGAATTTTTCGGTATTTTAAGCCTTTATATATTATTGGATAAATGTAAAAACATTAAAAAACATATATAATCATATTTTAGTTATTTCTATCCATTCCTGCCAATAAAACGGCTTCATGTTAACTATCATTTAAAATAATATTATTTTATTATTAGAGTGCAACGTAAGATTCCCAAGAAACTCGTTGTTGCGTGTTGGGTACGCCATCGAGCATAGAGTCCCCTATAAAGTCATATTAATATTTTATTCACAAATATGGATAAATATGAAAATGTCATATTCTTTATTTACCTGGGGTGTTACATCCTTCCCCCCTTTTGGGAATTGCATCCTCGCAATTTTTAAAATTGAGCTGGGAAACATCCTTGAATGTCCCACATCGAAACAAGAGTCGGTAAAACAATCACATTAAAATAAAGAAAGATAAGTACAGAGGTCACCCGAGTTAACCCATACCAGGACTCCATGTAGGAAAACATGGACATGGAAGAGAAAACATAGGGTCATGTTCTGATGGAGAGTGATAGAAAACATGTTTAGGAGAAAGTTAACAATAAGAAAATCACAAACTTGTGATCGGTTAAACGATGTTGGGTTCCCCAGTATGAAACGTTAATAGACAACATTTTGTTTTAAGATACTTTTTATTGAGGAATTTATTCATAAGGAAACATAATCACTTATCATGTTGACTTTTAACTTTTACTAGATTCCTTAATCAAACTCATATTTTTTCTAAAAGACGAGTATTTACAGAGACTTGTTCGCATTAAGAGTACTATAATCGACTTCTAGAGAATCACATAATCCACAAAAGAGAACTATATACATCCCATGTCTTTAGTCTTTAACCAAAAAAAACTAGAAAGGTTAGTACAAGGTCAGATAATCCAAAAAAGGATAACCCTTTATAAAAAGAAAATCTATTCTTAATCTCAAAATTTGTCCAACAAAACCCAAAGTTCAACGAGGACCATCTGATAAACAATTTGTCCATAAAATTCTTCAAAGTAAACAAATATAAGATTGAAACCCAAATATTTTAAGGATTTAGTCACATAGTCTTCCAAGTTAAATCGTAACATTTATCTCCAAACAATATCAGTTGCTTCTAAAGTCTCGTATTGAAAAGTAATTAACCTAATCACATATCCTCCATGATAGGTTAATCATTTTCATAAATAACCCAAAATCAAATTACTCTTAATTCATAAAATCATCTAACTAAAATGAATTGGTCAAACTAACCAGGGACTTCACGTATTCCAGTGGTAGGCGATAAATACCAGTCGCACTTTGGTTGTGGGTTCGATTCCCACAGCTTTGTCCGATGCGATGGGTTGTCACACGGTCTGCGTGTTGTCCTTTTTCCAAAACTATATAATTCTTAAATCATTCCCCAAAAAGAGATAAAATCATCAAAAATGATCATAACATATTTAAACCTCAAGTTTATCTCATGCCTTTCATTTTCTAGCATATCATATAATAACCCATAATTACCTCAAAAGTAAGGATCATATAAACCCTAATGGGTACCTTTATAATTATTACCTGAAATTCCACATCGATTGTCGTACATGATGCATTATATAACATACCAAGGTTAAAGTGGTTGATCATGACTCCTTGATAGTTGGTTTAGAACAACCACGAGTTTCCTCATTAAATCTCCCATTTTATCTAGTATCTTAATCATAGAACCACCACAGTTTCCTTCAATCCTTTTGTCACTTTGGTGCCTGCTAGATCCATCCATTCACTAAAAACAGAAATGTCAGTGTGAGTATATCAAAAAAACCATCATGTACTAATGAGGAAGGTAAACACTAAGATATACTTACTCATTCACTTTATCTAAAACTAGGACTCTTTATGAAATCCTAACCATTGTGGTAATGTCACTTATGCTTAAAGAATACCCTAACCTCGAAAGTTATCTAAACCGACCTCTGATACCAACTATAAGGCCCCAGCATTAAACCTTACTTAATATTGAGTTATTACAAGATTACACATTGAGGATCTTTTCAGGTTTAGAGTTTTAGAGAATTAGATCATGAATCTTTCATTACATTCCACATTTAAACAAAGTGGTTACATAAAAGACAGTATTCATTCTTCCCATCAACGGAAAAATATTGAAAATAAAACATGGATTCTTTCTTGACACATCCTTGACACTATCATCACATCATGTACCTTTCCCTTGACCTGTGAAAAACATTTCAAAAACTTGGGATGAGCATAAAAATCTCAGTAAGGGTTATTAAAATATGGAAATGAAACATGAGTTCATATATATATAAGAATGAAATCATACTTTACCCATAAAACATAGGCACTTTAACATACCTCATCAAACCATGAATAAATCATAGAAAACATAAGATATAAAGGTAACTTGAGGCATTCATAACATTCTTACGTAGGGAGTAACCCTCTTGGTTATGTTTGGAATACCCATCACAGTATATTCCCTAAATCTCTTCGGAGAAACCTTAACGTTTCACTCCTTCATGTTACCCAATGCACTGGAAAGCTATATCGGGCTCAAGTGTCCTTAGTTTATCACGGAACCACCCGTCTTCATAATAATTCCCAAGAACCTCAACATAATCATATCACATAAAACATGCATAAAGGAAACATAACATTTCCACATTTCAATCACAAGATATCAATACAACATATTGATATAAAAACATTATGAAAACCATTTTCAATACCAAGATAAAAGAAAAGTAAAACATGGTATTTATTTTTCATTTAAAAAGAAGGTATGGCTTGTAGAGGAAGCCAAAACTCAAATAATGGTCACGGCGGCGGAGAAGTCGTTGTCGCCGGATACGTACGACAAAAGCATTCCCTTTTGTCGTTTAGTAAATGCTTCATATAAAAAAGATTCCTTTTGAATAAACGTAAAATTCAAAGGGGTTTATACACCATATAAAAGAAGGTTGTGTATAAAACAGAATATGCTTCAATGAAAGGAGATTGAGACGAAGTCCCATACAAAGACGGTATCCTTGGTTTAAGGATAAATAAATTACATAATTATGTGTGAAAAATGAATACACCAAATATAAGTGGATATTAAGTGTAAAATAATCAAAGTTAATTCACACATATTCAAAGGATGACATATTCAATAACTACATGTTGAACCCAAAGAAATCGAAATTGGGTTAAGAAGTTCCCTTGATAGCCTAACGACGTCACATCAAAATGAGTTGATGAGAGATAAAAAGTGTATCTCATCACTTGGAAAAAAAAGTTACATCAATAAGGATATATGAGAACATATCCCAACATAAAAATATGTAAATTAAAAGACCCAAGAAAAGAAGTCTTTTAAAAAGAGGAGGGTGAAAGGTTCCCTTACCGACTTGGGTATCTTTCAAAACATACACCCCATCAAAGAAGGACAATACATCATTGATGTAAATACTCATAAAAACAAATTATATTACAAAAATAGTAGAATAATGGGCAGTACGTACACCACTCAAAGGAAATTGTGGAAAATGTAGCATAAATCTCACGGGAATAAAAGTGAGATGAAAAATCCCTTACGAAAACTCGGCAGCCTAATGGCGCCACATAAAACTTACAAAAATGGATTGATGAGATCAAATAGGGTATCTCATAATATTAAAATAAAGTTTATAGAAAGAGTAATATAAAATAACATCCCCCCAACATAACAAAGTGGAGCTTAAAAGAAGTGACACAAAGGAGTGTACTTAAAAAGAAAGAGAGAGGTTGGATCTCTTATGAAAAATTCGGCAGCCTAACAGCGCTACTCAAAACATTCAAAATGGATTGATGAGAGAGAATAGGGTCTCTCATCATATGAACATAAAAATTAAAGTAAGAGTAATATAAAAGAATATCCCAATAACAAGAAATATGATCTTTAAAAGGAATGACATAAAATAATGTACTTAAAAAGAAAGAGAGGTGTATGATCCCTTACCTCAAGTCCAATTTGTCTTGTTCGTTTCGTTATATTCCTGAATAATAAACTTTGGTAAATTAATAATTTCTTAAGTACCTCCTTTAGATATTGTTATTCAGTTCATATCACATATTATAATGTTATAATAATTGTTTAATAATGTTAGTTCATATCAGACGTTTTTGCCGATGTTTGGTACATGAGTCAAAGATGAACTTGTTTGAAAAACGATTTCCCATGTAGTTATAAGTAAATAATTTCCAGAATATTATTAATTATTAAAATATCATATATATCCTGTAAATATTAATTTCATAATATTCCATATCATTTAGAGATAAAAAAAGAAAAGCACCGTTCATGGAGACGGTAGGCCGTACGTACACATGAACACTACTTTCATTTTTTGTCATATTAATGGAATTAAAACAAAATGAGAGAGATATATATATATATATATTATAATTCCAGAATTATATCCATAATTTATATGTAATATATTACATATATATCCATTATATATATGTACTTATAGTATTACATAACATTTTGAGATAAGAAATGAAATGTACCGTTCATGGAGACGGTAAGCCGTACGTACGCATGAACGCTACTTCCATTTCTATTTCATATTTAATGTAATTAAAACATAATGATACATAATAGTATTTTAATTAAAGTATGGTATCATATATAATATCATTAAATATATCCTTTATACATACCACATATTGTATTAACGAATCAAATCACTTTGAGGGGGCGGTAGTCCGCACTTCCTTAAATGAAGATATCGCGTTTACCCATAATGGAAACCATAAAGGTATGCCCAAAATGAAAAATACATAAGCTTAAGGAAAACATAAACATATTATATATCACATATAAATATAGTGTCATCTTAATGGCCACCTTTGAAGGTGTTAAAATAATGTTGAACAATCATCGTTTCGGGAGGCCGAAATTCACAATCCACGGAAACAGTATGTTCTTTAACCATTAGATGTAGGTGTGTGAAAGTGTAGCTCGAATACTTCTTAGAAAAACATCCTAGTATATTTATGATACTGTATTTTTTACAAAAGAAATTAATAAAAAGAGTTTAGGGGGTTGGAGAAGAAAAATAAAACAAAAGGACTCAAAAGAAGGCATTACCTTAAAATCGGGTAACTCCCTTTTGTTTGAGCTCAAAGGCTTCCTTGGGAAGACTTATGCCCAATGTGAGGATTCAAGTAGTAATAGAGGGAAGTTTAGAGACAAAATTGGCAGAGTTTGGCCGAGCCAAAGGCTTTGGGAGTGTGGGTAAGGAGGTAGGGGTGGGGGCCTTTTTTAAGAGGAGAGGAGGGGCACTCTTGTAAAGTTACAAAATGTTACTTTATTTTCAAAAGAGTTTCGGATTTTAAAGGTCCCACATTGATGTATTTCGAGGATAATGTGATAAGGGTTCTAAATAAACTCATCCAATAGGTTTTTGACATGTTTAGGTCTTAGATATTACATTATCTTTCCATTTTATTTAAATCGTTAAATAATGAGGTCATCGCTGCATCATCATGATGTCATAAATAATTTAATTTATTTAATGTACAAAAATTATAAAAAGAATTCTATGATGTAGGAAATCTTTTTATCTTTCCAATTAATATTTATAGTCAATAATATGATTTGTATAACCCAATGTAATAATTGTTTTAGTAAAATATTTCATGTTTGTCTCATTTTTACTATAACTTTAAATAAAAAGATATTAATGTCATTTTCCAACCAAAGTGGCTTCATGGGGTCCCCAAGTTTACCCATGGGTTTTCTTGGTCGGACATGACACATAAAATGAGGTTAGGACATGTGTCAAGTTCATTTCATATTATTAAAACATTATTTTTACCTTAAACTACACTAATTACCTCCAATCGCGATTAAAAACTTAATAAGTTACTATTTACCAAAAATTATTTTTATCCCATTGAACCAAATTTTACTTATTAATGACAACTATGTATGTCTGATTTTTGAAATTCAGAACACAAAGATGGCAAAATTTCATTTAAAAGGAAAAATCAGTATTTATAAGTTCCACTTAGTGGTTTCACTATTCATCAAAAATTGAAGTTTTTCAGAAAATTACCAAAAATTCACCCTAAGCTATATTTGATATTCCGAATTCAAAAATGAAGTCTATTTTACACAATTAAAAACATATAAGTCACATTAATTAATGTAATAATTAATTCCCGCGGTCAGATCAAATAGCGTGTTTTTATGAAACAATAAGTATCAAAAGATTGACACTGGTTTAAGTCTGATTTCAAAGAGAAATAAATTCCAACGACCACAATTGGATTTAATGGTAAAAATATATTCTAATTTCACTTTAAAACCAATTCAAAAGGTAATCTAATCATATAAATAAATTAGATTAAAAATAGGTTTTAAATTAAAATACAACATTTTATACTATTCATTAAAAAAATGAACTTTATCGAAAAGATACCAAAAATTTACACAAAGTAAATTTTGATGTCCCGATTCTTAAGAAGAGTTTTATTTGGTCCAATAGAATTTATAAGAGTGAAAAAAACTATATTTAATGACGGTTTTCCATCAAAAGGCGATAAGTGAATCTTTAGTGAAAACCAGGGCATATACGCCTAAAATTGAATTCTTTCCGTAATTTAAGCCTTTATCTTTTATTGGATAAATGTAAAAACATTAAAAAACATATATAATAATATTTTAGTTATTTCTATCCATTCCCGCCAATACAAAGGCTTCATGTTAACTACCATTTAAACTAATATTATTTTATTATTAGAGTGCAACGTAAGATTCCCAAGAAACTCGTTGTTGCGTGTTGGGTACGCCATCAAGCATAGCGTCCCCTATAAAGTCATATTAATATTTTATTCACAAATATGGATAAATATGAAAATTTCATATTCTTTATTTACCTGGGGTGTTACAATAGATGCCTAATTGAAACCTTTAACAAGAGAGTTGAATCAACATTGGGATATGTGTGTGTAGAAATTTTATGCTTCTTTAAAAATATATTTTAGATGTGTGATGCCCTTATATGTAATATAAATGATTTACTTTCCTATAAAATTATGTTTGGTTGGAAAATTAAGGGAAAAATATCATGTCTTGTTTTTATAAAGAATACATGATCAATAAGGCTAATATATCATCATTGTTTTAGTTTCACAGGGCATTGATGAATCTTACCAATGGATAATCAATACAAGAAATATAATCATAGTTTTGATAAAACTATTGACTCTGAAAAACCATCATAACATATTTCAGGAAGTGACGTGATTAATGAATTGAATGATTTCTGTTTTTCACCAGGTAAAGATGAGCTAAAATATAAAAAGAGGAAGAATGTTGAAACTGAATCCACTTACAATTATAAAAAAAGTATCTTTTTTGAGTTTATATATTGGTCTACCAATTTGTTATGTCATTGTTTAGATGTAATTCACATTTAGAAAAATATATGTGAAATATTTCATTCAATTCTTCTAAATATCAATGGGAATACCAAATATTACTTCTGATCTCATCCGGACATGTAGGATTAGGGTATTCAACTAGAACTGCATCCTTTGTGTATTGGTGAGAATAAATTGAAGGTTCATTATGCTTATTATATGATGAAACCATCAAATAAGGACCAATTTATAGCAGTATTGGAGAATATCAAGGTTCTTGATGGCTATTCCTGCAATATGTATAAATGTGTCAATAAAAGGTAATTGAAACTAAAATACTTATAACACATTATTATCAAATCCTTCTTCATTAATTTATTCAAATAAAAATCAAAATTTTTATCCAATAATTTAAGGGGGAAAATGATTTTATTGTGCCATTTTTTCATAGACAATTGTACGAAAAGGTTATGCAATTCATTATTGATAAAAACACAATAATAGGCGCCATTAATTTTGTGTGATTTGGAAAAGAAATTTCCTCCACTCTTTTTCAACTACGCACTTCATTTAAGAGTTCATATTCCAACTGAAACACTTCTTGGTGGGCCGGTTTCTTTTCAGTGAATGTATCATACTAAAAGAAATATGTGCACAATGAAATACTATGTTTGAAATAAGAATTATCATGAATCTTCCATTATGAGAGGTTATCTTGATCATTAATGTATGGATTTTTGTTAAATTTATTTATTTGATGTGATCAAAAGACATAATCAGACAATGAGAAATTAAGATCATAATTATGGGAAAATCGATCCCTCATTTCCATATTTTCTTCAAATAAGATTAATTTTGTTGTTATATACATTGGCTACACTGATCCTTGAAGAGTGGGATATGGAACATTACACAGTCTTTTTTAACTATAGATTGTTTGATGACTATATCAAGTAAGAAATTAGGATATTTTTTTATCATCTCATACTATTTTATTTCACATATACCTTAGAATTTTTTTATCATTTTATATTGGGAAAATAATCACATTATAAGTATAATTCATTGAACTTTTCTTTTGGGAAAGAGAGAGGCTTTTCAAATCCCAGAGTTTCCTGATTAGTTGAAATCAAAGGTATGACCATTAATTTAATTATCTTAAAATATAGATATCCATTTAGTTGTATTATTCATATATATTTCAGGTATTGGGTTACCTATTGACTCAATTTCCCAAGAAATACAAGCATTGGATTTTGGTCCCAATTCTTTGGTTCTTGAATTGAAATCTTTAATAATTAAGGGATATAAATTTTTTACAACTGATCAAGTGGTGAAAATGAGAATATATAATGCTTGATTTATGTTAAATACTAAAATGGATTATTATTCCAATATATCAGATTATTGGACCTAATATGAAGATGTGTATTATTATGGACTTGTTGAGAAAATATTGTTATTGGATTACTAATCTCTAGGTCAAGTCAATATAATGAAATGTAAATGGTTTGATTGAATGATGAAAAAAGGTACATGTATTGATGATCTTAGATTCCTAATTATCAACGCGAGTCGATTCTTGCATACAGACAAAACATACATTTTGGAATTAATGGAAAAAAGTGTTTTATATGAAAGATCATCTGAGACCTGATGAAATTGTTATTAATGATGTAATACAAAGACAATTTTTTTCATGATGTTGGTGATGAAATTTCAACCACTAACACCCCTATTGGTGTTAAACAAAATATAAAATTTGACGACTCAAAATTTTCCATTATGAGAGTTGATATTGAACCTAAATTAGCGATGTTTAATATATATAAGAAACCACAAGTGTTCATAGTTCATTCAATTTACCTTTAGATGAGTTTTTAAGGTATCTATTACTATTATTACATTACTTTAGTTTCAGTTTGGAATGATATGTTTTTTAGTATTGTTTGGTCTCATTTCATCTATTTATATTTATTTCAATTCAGAAAACTAGGGTTAAATTGGGGTATTAAAAAAAATATAACATGGTTTTAAATTATTGTAAAAAAGTTGTGTTATGATATTTTTATGCATTATTTTACTTCTAATTTGTATTCATTATTTTTAAAAACTATTTCTAAGAAAATTACATTTTATTCTTATATATATTATAAAAAATACATCCAAAATTTTAAGGGAGTGATTATTTTATCATTATCGACAAGTGCACGAGCGTGGGTTTCCCCCCTTCACTTCTCTTAGTGATTATAATAATTTTAACAGTTTCATTTTTCATTACATATAATTTCATGTTCATATTATTTATCAATTGTTTTAGGGACATTTAGTTCCATCAAATTTGACTCCTAATCCAACTAGTATGGGTTCGCGCAAGGGTGATCCTCAACATAGATGGAGCACCCATCATACCTATTCCCATACTAACCCACCAACATACACCCCATCTACCCAACATTTATATACTCCAATTGAGTCTCTAGGGATGTTACCATCCATGAATCCATCATCATCTCATTTATCCTCTTATTCCCATACCATTTCTATGCCACATCTCAGGATATCCTCAGTCATTACTTTTTCATTAACTCATTTATTCACTTATTCCTATACCATGCCTAATCTACCTCCATAGATGTTACCACGTTTACCATATCCATATCATTTGATATACCCCAATCTACTACCCATATTTTTTTATGTCTACGCTGCCTCCATTTCCTACCATCCATCTAGGATATGATGAGTCAGTTCTTTCAGCATCCACTCCTATGCATGAAGATCACCCAGAGTATGCATTAGAACATACACTTCCTTAAGAGGATAATGATCTAGGATATCCCACAAACCCATAATAGCCTATTGAGTAGGCTACATCAGGTTATTTATTATTATAATTATATAAAATTGTAACTTAATGGACTTCCGGTTGTATTGTGAATTAATTCTTTTTCCCCTCTTATCTTTTTTAGTGGGATCTTTTAGTAGTAAGAATGGGCACATCTAATGATGAAATCTTGGAATCACCAAACATAGATAATGGTGGATTACAATAAATAAAATAAAATGATACATAAAAATGACAGGCAATGTAGAAGTTTCATGGCAACTTTATCCAAGTACCATGATATCATTCCAGTGGAACCGGTCTCATGTAGATATCTCAGTAATGAAATCAAGGACAAATCATGGGCACAAATATGGGTAAGAAATTTTTTTAAATTTATATCTACATTATTATTGTATTTATAAGAATTGTCACATTCATTGCAGAGTTGGTTTAACTTTCCTGATGATGAGGCTGCTAAGGTTTCAAGGTTGGTGGATCTTGGGGATTTATATATATCATAGAAGCATGAGTTATATGTAGGTTGGAAGAGCATATTTGGTTCTAATTTAGAGGGTGTACCCATATTCCCCAATTATCCAAAAAAAATAATTTTAAAAAATTATCACATATTGAAAGACTAAGAGTTTAAGGTATTCCCAATCTTTAATGGTTTTTATAGAAAATTTAATTCCTATTACCTGTTTTCAGTTTTTTCTTTTATGAAGTGTCCTAAAAAAAGAACATTTATTCAATGACTTATCTAAATACATTTGGGTTCATTACAGGGTTTGAGCATGATAAATTCTAGGTATTTTTACTTGAATTGAAATAATATCCGGACATATATTATTACTCAGTTATCTTTACATTCTGAATTTTAAGTTTTATTATTATTAAGCCCTTTAATATAAGGCTCAAAATACCTCTTTCAAATATCCTAATGGAATATAGTCCAATTTTCCATTAGGACTATAGAAAAATTGGACATTAGGTATAAGGTCCAATTGGTCTATAGTCTTAATGGTGAATTGGCCAAATATGCCTAATGGTCGATTGGCCTATAGGGATAGAGGTCCATTGGACATTAGGCATAGAGACCGATATTTCATATATTGTATAATATGGAGTTCATATTATGAAATGAATATAAATAATTCATATTCCATATTTTTGAAAGTTCATAATGAGTAGATAAAATTATAAAGTGTTTTTGATTAGATTTTAAATATGAATTTTTCATCAATGTTTATCACATGTTTAAATATGTTAATTTTTCATTCATTAAAATTTTATTACATTTTGTAATTATTATTCAATATTTTAAAATTTTTATATTATGAATATGTATATACTAATCAAATTCATTTGCAACAAGCTGTATTGGGCATCGAAGGTTGGGTACCTCGAGAAAAATTATTTTACTTGAGTACGAAGAAAAAGAATGGAAGTGAAGTAAATGTAAATCCCAAATAAACGATTGCATGTTTTTTATTTATATTTCAAATATTTATACGAAATTAATACTTAAATATATTGTTTATATTTTCAATAGTCTACCCTAGAGGCCCTCGATCATAAATAATATGACAACATTGGTCCAAGTGATAATTTTAGTTAGGTATTAGGTGAGAAGCACAAGGGGAGAGTCTGATTTTGACCATGGAAAAAAATAATACCCTGTAGGTATTGGTCCTCATCGGGCTCCTCCCAATCCTCTCAGACCCCTCGAGCTACAAAGTTTTCATGAATAAGTAGTTGAGGGAAAAAAATATTTAGAGGAGAGTAGAAGAAGTAAACATGATAATGAAATAAGTAAGATGATCACCAAACAATTCTTGAAGGCTTTGTCAATTATAAGTCAATAACTTCTATCAAAGTATTATACTACTATCAATTCATATATGGAATTAAGCCTCTCAATAAATGATTCCCTGAGTGACACCAATGAGTGTTCTTGTAGTGATCGAGCTGAACATGGTGGCAATGATGTTGTTGATGATGTTTCTACTCTATATAATGCATTTGTTACTCCAGATGACGATGTTGTTGGTGAGGATGTTGTTGATGGTGCTGATGGTGATGATGATGTTGCTGATACTAATGAAGATGATGATGTTAGGGATGAGGGAGATATTTATCCCCTCTATTTTTTACTTAGTTGAAAGGCGACTTGTGGAATTTATTTAATAACTTGAGTTGATTTTTTGTATGGATTTATATATATGTTTTAGTATTTTATATGGTATGAAAACTACTATAAGTTGTTGGTTGAATAAAAAATATAAAATATTTGTACTTCATTGAATATATACTATTTATTTTATTTGATTTATAGGTTCTAGAGCTAGAAGGATATGTAGTGTGGTTGTTGTTTCCAAATGAAGGCAACTATCTACCTATGCCCAGGGTTTAGAGAACCATGGGTATAGGTTCCCTGCCTGGATAAGCTAAAACCACAGTTCTTGAAACCACAGGTATAGATATATACACATGGTTTTATAAACTATGGGTATGGTATAATCTATAAAACCTATAACAAAAATTTGTATAGAAATCACGGGTATATATATATACCCATGCCTCCATCAGCCACAGTTTGAAAACTATGGGTATAAACTATTCCCCTGGTTTAAAAGAATTGGTATAGTGATTTTTTAGTAGTTAATTATACAATCCATACAATATAAACTGAAGGACGTGTCACAATTAATGAAATATGTACTAGTGTAGTTTACCAGACTGCATGATGTGTACATTTTAGTTACATATTATGTAACCGTGTCATCTAACTAGAATCTCTAGCACCTCTCAATGGAATATTTGATTATTCTTCCTTTGTTCACAGTATTTTATTATTAATATAAAGGTTAATAAACAAGTTATCTTTACATTTATATTAAGAAAAAATAAACTAGAAGTGGATAACTTTCATAAAATGCTTAAATCATTGTGAAAATGATAAATAATTATAAATTGATATGTAACAACTTTGATACCACTTAATCATTTTAGGTTTCTAGGAAAATAGTTAGGCCCTACTTAACAATGTGTTTTCACTGATTTCTTCAAATAAAATCCTTAAGACTAGGTAAATGTATCCCTATAATATCCATACTAGACGATCTATTAAAATATTATTTAAAATTAATTTATCAATAATATTTTCCTCCGCATAAATGTATTTATTAATTAGTGATTCATTTGAACTCTTTATTATACTTTTATTACATTAAATTATCCAAGAGTATAATCCCTAAAGGATTATGCACACATACTTTATGAATATATGAATATCATCTTCGGAACTCCAAGTGCCAGTACAGGGGATCAAAACACTTAGATTCATCCACCGTTGATAAAAAAAAGAATTTTTCCATAGTTGAAAGGATCATTCTTATTCTCTCGATATTTATAGGGTAGGGGAGGATCAATCGCATCTCCTATATTGAGAGTTATCTTGAGGATTTATCTCTAGGGTTAGAGATAATTCTCTATAGAATCTATTGTTCACACAATTATATGTATCCTTTAAAATGATATAATATAATTTATATACTTAGTAAATAAAATTTATTATTACAAAATGGCCCATAACTAATATCTTAATTATAAGTAAACCCCATACTAAATAATAATAATAATATTTTTATTATTTCATTGATGTAATCTAAACTCATGGTTTATTTAAACTCCACTTATTAAGTAAATAAATTAAAATCTATTTAAATTAAATTTAATAAATATATCATTTTATATGGACCCTTAACTCAGCTCTTCAATACTTTATGTCACATGTAAAACCATTTATAATTAATATTTATTTAAATAAAAGTCACTATATTGTTCAATAAATAAATAAATAAATAATATATTCACCAACCTGTGAATAAATATTTATTTAATATTCACTCAAAAAAATAAATAATTATTTGATACCTTATGAATTGACAAGAGATAAATATATATTATATATTCATGTATTGATTATTATCTGGTTTAGGGGTTAAAAATCTAAAACAAACACACATCCCAATTTCCAAAGTGGATCATTCCATATTATTCCTCACTAGGATTGACAATCACCCACTAGAATTGTTAAAAACATTCTTGGATTCATGGTCTAGTGGCTTAAGATCCCATTACATGGTATAAAGGACCAATTTTATATCCCAAAGTCCCTTCATTGAATAGTACTACTATAATAGTCACATATTCTACAATTAACTCTACATAACTTGCTTCTGTTACAATACAAACTTTAGTTCCCATTATTTCTATATTTCCTTCCATAATGCTGCTATAGTGGTTTTCAAAAAAATCCCTGAAACATGGGTTCATTAGGGTTTGATCCACCAAACTCTTGGTTATTGGTCATGGGGTGGTACAACTCAGGAACTTCCTCATCGACATTCATGTAATCAAAAATTACCTAATGAATGAATATTTATTTTACATTCAAATAACATATATATTCTTTTGAATAACTAGAGATTTAATCTATGTAATGAATAAAACCTAAATAACTACCAAACCATGAGTCATTAATTTCTATTAAACAAGAGAGGGTGGTAGATGATCTTTTTATATCACTATTCTTTCCAGAATTCTTTAGAGAATTTATCTAGTGGAGATAACTCTTTCTTGAGAAAATGTTCTTCACAACTCAACTCTCCAGAAATTCATGATTAGGGTTTGATAATGAAATAAAAAAGTATTTATAAACCTATGTTTACACAAATAATAATTTTACCTGTGCCCTTATTATTTTCTAAATCCCCATCAAACCCCATGTCTAAAAAAATTATAATTATTTTTTACATGGAATGCACTAAACTCACTGATAAAATAAATTTTTTTAGTGTAACTAAATTGATTTTTATTTGAATAATATTTATCATATCAATTATTATTAGACCATAACTACATCGAGTAAATTTTTTTAATACATATTAGGCTCGGAATAAGGGATATTTATTTAAAAAATAAATACCACTGCATTATTCATTGATAAATAAAAATATATTCAATTAACATATATTATCTCTAATAAATGGTGACTAAATCATTGTGATCAACTAATAAAATAAGTTAAATATTATTCCTTAGTATCAATAATAATATTCAAATCTACTATTAAATGCAAATATAATTTAAATGAGGATCTTCGATAAACTTAGTTTATTGACCTTTGAGACCATTTCAAAATGGAATTAGGCCAATCCGTCTAATGTCCAAGGTTAGAATCTAGAAACTCTCCAAGGAACCCATAAATAAAGTATTTGATGCTATAATGACATCAAACCTCATACTATAATTAAATAATTAAAATAATCCCTTTTATATCAATTACTATCATCAATAAGGTATCGTATCACGTTTCATCAATATAATGGACCATAGGTGTTTGGTACCTTACACAGAAATTTTATGACTACTTTGAGTATTTTGATTTACTCATTTCTTGTGTAACGTGTCATGTAATTTATGGTAGATAATTTAGGATTTTAGAGGCTGTTTAGGTGGTTTGTAATTGATGAATATTTAGGTAAAACCATGTAGTTATCCTAAAGATATCATGTGAGTTATTGGAGATGGACAGTGCCTAGTGCACAATTAGAACACAATTAGAGTTAACCATAAAACATTCCCTAAAAAAGTGTGAGACTCAGGGTAGTGTAAAAAATAACAATTGGTGCAAAATTTACTAAATGATTCATCTAAACCATGTGGGTTCATGAATAATCAATAATAATTACATGGTTAGCACACCATTCAGTAAATTTTGTGATGAAACCATGCACAAGGGTTTAATTAATAAAAAAATTGGGCTTTAAACATGAATCCGTTTTGAAACTCCCCATTCATCCTCTTAAACATAGGGATATCAAACCTAGGGGACCCATTAGAGGTTTTTAAATAATCCCCTCCCTCGAAACCTTGTTTCCAGTTAATATAGAGGTTTTTGACGTTATGAATTATAGGTATGTGATCATTATTCTCTATTATTTTTTACATCACTTCATATTACCTCTTTCTCTTGGGATAAATCCTAGATATGGGAATCTATGTATATATATATGGATTCCAAGGTCAAATAATAGATAATTATTGTATGGTTAAATGATTGGAGACTAGATTTATTGATTATTACTTCCTCTCTCATGAAAGAATCTAGATCCACCATTAGAAACAACCTTTCTTTGTGAAGAATAATAAAATTAAATCCCTTACCACGGTTATATTCATTAATCATATTCTAGAATCCCCTTTATGATGATATGGGATTAGTTCTATGGATTATTAATATGTTGTCTTGGATAGAGTGAAAACTCATGGTGGATATTATTTTTTTGCTTAAATATGCTTGAGGTAGGAAGATTTTATTTATAAAAGCGGTGACATGAATTGGACTCCCAATTCATGGCCCAAATGGAATTTATTAAAATAAAGAGAAAAAATACATAACTAGGTGTAAGTAGATTATACTAGTAGGGATTTAGAGGAATACACACAAGAATTTCAGAGAAAATAAACAAGTAGAAGAGTGGCTCGGTGAGTAGCCAAATAAGTGGTATGAAGAGAAAAACTCCAGTTCAATATTTATTACAGCCAACTTTAGCATGCAATATCTGTTATAGCCAGCTTTAGTGCACAACAACGAGACCATGGAATTCATAGTTCTTCACTACTGTTCTTCATTACAAGTCCAAGATAGCCAAAAGAATTGAAGCAATGTTTATGTCTAGAAAGAACAACATAAGGACTTCAAGTCATCTTCTATCAAGACAACTCTTTAGTGGTAATCGCAGAATATACCTCAAGATAAAATGCAATCCTTTTGTGGAGAACAACCTCATTTAGAGAGGTCACAATTCTACTGGGGCATCCAGTATTTATTCCAGCAAAAACAGATCCTTCATCACATCCCAAATGCCCATCAATAGTAGTAGGATTAGTTGTGAAACATCTCAATAAGAGTAATCCATTCTAATGAACCATAATTCTAGCATGCATTCATGGTTTTGATCCAAAAAACCAAAGAAATTCCACCTAAAAATAGTCTCATCAATAGGACATCTTCATTGACGTCCCAAAAAATGCAGAGAGAGCCAGTATAAAATCAAATCCTCAAGGAAGTGCACAAAATAGAGGGAGTTCCATCAAACCAGGGGTAAATTAAAAATTCATTTCCATGGGATATCAATGAAGTTGAAGTTTGGGTCCTTTTTGAATTCTTCAACAATCATGATGGACATCCTATTTCTGATATCAAGGTAGGTGTTAGCTCCTATCTCACCATTTTTATACTGTTGAAAAATAGTACTATCCTTCTTTTCCATCCATAAGTCAAGATCATTTGGAAAATATAGCATCTCCTCGATTTGATAAGCTTCCCTATAAGCAGGGTCATTTTCATTATCCTCAACGGATGAATGTTATGAATCAGTAAAAGAAGAGTTTGATGATGAATCTGAGAAAGTGGGTAAATTAACATTAGGGGAAGGCTGTGTGGGTAGTGTATTTTGTTCCTTCATGCTTGCATCTAGGGAATGCGTAACAATCATTATCTCAATATTGGTACTTTCCCTATATTTTTGAGTGTTTCTGGTACTCAGAGAATTGAAACCATCAGAGTCAATAATTTATTTTTTCCTTTTCTAGCACTCGACTTTAAAAAATCCTCTTCAAATTGGAAAGATTTATCAATCACAACTTGCAGATATTCTTCAAATTTAGGTTTCATAGTCTCTTTTCCTCTATGTATAGCTGTATTATCCTCAAGGATGGATGGTTTAGTAATGGGGATATCCTGATTTTCTTTCATAGAAGGTCCATGATTGTGAGATATTTCATCATCACAGATATTGGAAGTCTTTGTGGGGACTAAAGAGTTCATGAGATTAGAGAAAACAATAGACTTATCCATATTTGCAACATAAGGAAATTTAGATTATTCTTTTTCAACCTAAATAGATTTGTAGCAATGAGGGGGTGGGGATTGGGGAGTATTCCATTTATTCTCACATTCATTCAAAGAGTGACCAACTATTGAAGTTTTTTTGTAGAAAGTTGGAACATTTTCAAAGACTACATCTTGTATGAATCCATGATCTCCACTTTGATTCCAGAATCACAAAGGCATGTCTTGAGAGATATCGATTTCAGTACAAATCCTAGCAATCTAGGGTCGTGATAAGTTCAATGTGGTAGTGTCAAGCTTGATGGGTTGACCAAATAAACTTTCAATTGCAATGAAGGAATTCAGTTTGAAAATATGAAGATGTAAATTAGGGAACCCAAGCCATATAAGAACAATTGGGGGTTCAGAATCAAAATGATAGTATGGAGACCATTTTAATAATTTCATGGTGCAACCCCCGAAAGACCAGTCACCCCAAGTCCAAAACCTATAAAACTCATATTCCAAAAAAATAAAAATATAACATGTATCATGTTCAATAATCCTATGTGAAAATTAGTATATCCAATGCTTTCTAAGGTTTTGCGTAGAAAAATTAGAGAGGTTATTCATTTGAAAAACTTACCTACCAAAGAAAACCAAAAATCTGAAGAATGAAATTGAACCTCATATATTGAGAAATAAATCACTGATAGACCTCGGTGATAGAAGATTTTGGGATTGAATTGCTCGGAGGCCTTAGTAGGAGTACGACCTGTGAAAACATCTATGAAGGGTCTTAAAACAGGGGTTCCATGTTCAGTGGCGTTATATTTTCTTCCATAGTCACCTCAGGGCGGGGGATCTCATGCAATATTCATCTTTCACCCCTCTCTTTACATGGATTATAAATTTCTTGAGAAAAGAATATTCTTACAATATAGTTTCTTTTATATGGTTGGTGGCATGATATGATGGTATATTCTTATATTCCATAAGACCCATTATTGATGTTTATTTATTATGGGTGTGCGTGTCACCCTATGAGAACTATTCTGGATATGAATATTTTTCCATGCTATGATATGACTTTCTCATTGGTGTAACATACCCTACTGATCTTTTCATTAAGTGTCAATATTATTCAGCTACATAGAATTGGATTAATGGTAACATAATGGGGAAGCATGGGAGATGTGAAAATATATAGGCACTTGACCATTCTTTGTGGTATTATTTGATATTATAGACATGTTCAACTGATATGGGAGTAGAACCATGTAGGGGTGCATTGCATAAATTTTTTTTAGAATACTGACATGATATAAAGACCATGCGTGGATGATTAAGATCTAATTCATTGGGAATATTAGGTGGGTAGTCCATTAAATGAAGACAGTTGAACACCTTAGGGTGGGGTGTGGTGTGTTTCCTTAAAGTTTGAACATTAACATATTATTTGTGGGAATAATGTATTGATATTATGTATGGAATCTATGGTATAGCTTGAGACATTTAGTTACTGATACTAACATATTTTCTTGCATAGTTCCAAAGCATGTGGGGTCAAGGTTTATGGAATCCTAGTTTGTGAACAATGACTCGACCTATGTGTGGTCGATTATTTTTTTATATTAAGGCATACACCTTATATATATATATATATTCACTTTGGTTAAAAATGAATTGGTCTTATCCTAGTGGTTTTATAATCAGTCCATGAATGTAGAGACTTCTTGATCTAGGATCTAGAAAAGGTAAAGGGTTCAATAATATGGATCTAAGGAGATTATGTACGGTGATAGAGGATGTACTGGGATATACACTAGATAGATGGTGTAGTGTTATTTTTATATTTATCCACATATTGTTTTGTTATACACCAGAAAACCTACCACATTTGGGGCCACTGGTTTATTTTTCTTCATGTGACTCTATGACACCCAGAATTCCATCTAATATAGAATTTATTATTATTATTTCCTCTATTATATCCTTATATATTGATTTATATTTTTATTTTATTATTGTTTATGGGTATTGATACTGTGGGTATTGTGTCTCCACTTCATATTTCAGACCCTTTCTATTAGTCAATAACCACATGCATATGGGGAGGCACTCATGGGGTCTTTTGGAACTTCTGACTAGATTGGATGATTCATGTTGTGGAATTATAATCTGGTATCAATGGAATTTTCCCTTAACATTTTTTTAATAATGTTGGGTAAAGGAAAATGGAGTTATATTTGTGTGTAAATCGAGTAGGGGGTCATGTGAGTTCCTGGTCATCTCTTATGTGATGGAACTCTGAGTTACTAAAGAATACATTATGAATTTGGTGTTGTTATAGTTTATGAGATTTGGGTGCATTCAAGAATCATTACATGGAACGTTGGATCCTATGTCATATATATATACTTGTTTTTTTGCTGTAAATGAATGTTCATTGAATTAAATGTCACGATCCAGGATTTTTGATTATGTGATATATTATCTTAACATTTATATTATTTCATCTTGAGAATACATATTGTTATATGTATATGAACATGACAAACATGAAGTTATAGAGGACTAGGATTGATACTTATATATTTATATGAGTGTTACGTCATATCATTGTGGGTTTCCTTCTAGGATAGGTTTTTCATTGAAATCTCTTATGATTATGATTATTAATTTCTTTGGGTTTTCACCATAAGAGAGATATTATAGGAATTCTAAGTGTTCACTTGTCATTTTTGGACAATACCTCCTTGAATATGATTAATGGGACTACCTAAAAATTAAAACCATAATACTCATACTAATGAGGATGCACACATTTCACCATAAATTGTGTATAAGTATTCACTTGAGAATTCTCTTCAATCTACTTTGGTTTTTTAGAAAGAAGAACCATTACAACCTATAGTATTATTTTTTTATTGCAAGCTAGTGGTTGGGGGGAACAAAGGAAAATGGTTGATTATTACCTGAAATTTCTACTCCATCATCCACAATCCTTCCAGGGTACTCGAGTTCCTCAAGATACCGAGGACTGGATCGATATCATTGATGGGATATTTGACCTGGTTGATGCACCATGGGATCAATGAGGGAAGCCAGAAACTTTCATGCTTCAGAGACATTCCAAGAGAGGGTGGTATGCATAAGGGACTTACTTGGATTACCTTCAAGGAAATATTTTTCGAGGAGTTCTTCCCATACATACTGATGTTAGAACATGCTTTGTAGATTATGAAGATATTGAAGGAGAAGATAGAAATATTTTCTTAATATAATTTTTTTTACAGATATTCTTCACCTCACACCTCTATTGGTTGGAAATGAAGCATAGAAATACTAAAAGTTTGAGATTGGACTTTTAATAGAAATTAGGTACTAGGTCAGGTGATTCAACATAATGATGCAATTAGAAATTATTCTTAAGGACCTAAAATTTGAGAAAGGTATAGAGGATGAAAAAAGATATGGGTATTATTATATATTTTAGTTGACCAATTACTATATTTCATGGTGATACTAGGGGTTATTAATTTATAATTAGGAAGAGGAATTCAGAGGAGTCAGACCAAGGTGGTAGTTGGTAGATAGAGTAAAGCAGAAATTCTTTAGCTACATATATAATATATAGTTCTATTAGGTTCTTCATATATGGGATGAGACGAAACCAAAACAATAAATTTAGTTAACCACTTATTGAATTTCACTAATGTGGAAAGGTGGTCCATATTTATCATTTTTGTTATAGTATTTTATAGATGAGTTTTGGGAGGTCATGTTAGAATAGGCATGCAGGACCTCTATAGAGGATAAAAATAATTTGGACTTTGATAGCTCAAAAGAACTAGGGGAATAAAAGGAAATGTGACCTAATTTTGGTAGGTTGTACACACTAGATTAGGCTCTATTAGATTCTGAATACAAACCATCTACTATTTTAGATATGGTATTAGTTACATCTACACTTCTACTAATTTTTTATGCATATTATTTATTCATGTCTACTCTAGTTGTTCTTGGATGTGATTTATTGATTAAGATATCTTCTGAATTTATGTCTCTTAGAACACCCTTTGTATAGAAAGTAAACCATATCTAGGGATTTCTAAAATTTACCTTGGTAGTTTCTCGATACATATCTCTATGTGATTTCATGAACTTGTGTTTAATAGTTTTGATTTGATTTTTAGCATGTACTGATTGACTAGTTACTAGGAACACATAGAATGATACATGAGAGGAGTATCCCTTACAATTCCTAAGGAGAATAAGTTCATGATGATCATTGAAAGGGAAGTTATTGTTATAAGATTAAGAATAATCCACAACTATATTGGAGATATTATTGAATATGTAGTGAGATTGGATGTTTTTAAGAAGAAAACTATAGTCCCTTCTTCTCTTCGTCTCGTCACATATCACTATCAATAAGTTTCACTAAACAAATTTTCATCTCCATCTTAATTGAGTAATTGAGTTATATATTAATTAAAATTATTCTAGGAGTTCTTACCATATTGATTTTCACATATCTTATGGAAATAGATGAGTTTAAGTAACTCTTAGGTATAAATGGTGTGTTTACAGGTAAATGGATTTGTTATATAAAGCACTTATCTTTGGGGTGCTCCATTTTTCTTGAAAAAAAGTTGGATAATAGTCTTAGACTATGATTTGAACAAAAGAATAAGAATCAAATAAAATGAAATAAAAGGTCCCCATTACTGAGGTTCAATGGATTTTTTGATCAGTTAAGGAGACCCCAACTGTTCTCTAAAATTGATCTATGTTCGAGCTACAATTTTTTTTGGTCAAAGAAGAGGATACATTTATGATTGAATTTAGGATCATATATGGATTTTATGGATAACAGGTGATGCATTTTGGTCTAAAAAATGTGCCAACGACATTCATGGATCTCATGTACATGATCTTTCATCCATAATTAGACTCATTTACCAAGGTGTTCATGGATGATATCATGATATACTCAAGGAAATTAGAGATGAATGCCAGAAACCGTGATATCATGTTGAGAATGATTGAAGCACATTAGTGACATTCCATGATCTCAATGTGTGTTTTTTGGATTCTGGACGAGTGATTCCTTAGGCACATGATTTCTAAGGATGGAATTTTAGTTGATCTATGTTAGGTAGAATAGGGGATGACCTGGGGACACCCTAGGAATGTGTTAGATATAAAAATATTCATTGGGTCATTATGGTAATACAATAGGTTCATTTAAGACTTATCCCATTTGGTAGTACCTATAACTGTGATAATTAATAAGGGGTAAAATTTCAGTGGATAGATCAGTGAGAATATGACCTCCTAGATCTAAATAACAAATTGAAATCAGCACCGATATTGACATTGATCAAGCCTAAGATTTGATATAAAGTTTACTATGATTCCATATATGTTGTATTAATACGTGTGTTTCTTTACATATTCTCTCAATGATAATTGAATCTCAAACACAGTAATTGGGTGGAGTATTAGAAAAATCATGAATTTGAGATGAATTATGCTCCAGGAAAAAGGTAATGTTGTTGTATTTTCACTTAGAAGTAAAATATTGGAGTTTAGAGAGATACCTTAAAGATATTTGTTTTGGATGATGATATTTTTGGATATATCATTGGTGGATGGATATGAGGACCAATGATTGATAACTTGTTCTCCTTTGTTTATCACATCGATGTTGGTGGAATAGGTAAAGACTAAACATGAGTAAAATTCTTCCTTGTTGGTGATACTAGAATAGCTGGCATAAAGTGACATAGTTATAAGTTGGTCGATGGATGGTGAAAACATGATCCTCAACCGTGGGAGGGTTTCTATTTATTCTTCCATGAGGGAAGATTTTATTAGGGAATCACATACCTCTTAGTGGTAAGTTCACCTAGGTTTGAATAAGATGTATCAAGGCATAATGAAATAATTATGGTGTCTTGGAATAGAGAGAGATATCATGTAATTTGTATTACAATGCCTAACCTATTAGAGGATCAAGGTGGATTATCAGAGATAAGTAGGTTTACTTTATCCACTTTCCATACCTATTTGTAAGTTATATTAGTTTATGATGGACTTTTTATAGGATTTCCTAGGACACAAATAAGATGAGATAGTGTATGGGTGATAGTTGATCATATGATGAAAATAAAGAATTTTTTACTAATATAATAGAATCACTCTATAGAATAATTGATACATGTTTATTCTTGGGTTATTTTATGATATCATGGATTACCTTTTGGTATCATTTTAGATATTGATGTGATTTTTACAATGTGATTTTTATAGGGCCTACAAAAGTTTTTATAGACTCCATTGAAACTGAATATAATGTATCATATAACGAATGATGGGTAATCAGATATCACTACAAATATCTTGTAGAATATTATATGTGCATGTTTTTTAGTTTCTATTGGATAATATAGAGTATAAGGAATTGGTGTAGTTTTCCTATAATAAAAATTTATATGCATTGATTCAGATGGAATAATTTGAGAAAATTTATGGTTGACTATTTCATTCAAAATTGTGTTAGCATGTGGTCAATGAGGTAGTTGTTTTGGGGATGAGTATGGTATAAGAGTCCTCCAAATAGCTATATCTAATTAGGAAAATAATTATACCAATAAAGAGTCGATATTGAACGCGTGCTGATAGGAAGAGACGACCTTTGGTTTTCACTATGGGTGACCGATTTTTCTTGAGAGTGTCATCTTTTCTGGGCCATCATAACTTATATAGGTAAGGGAAGGTAGATATATGGTTTGTGGGATTGTTTTATATTAACTGATGTATCATAATTGTGTCTTACCACTTGGATCTTCCTCTAAGATATTGAGGTATGATTTATATATTGCATGTGTCTCAACATCAAAGGTATGAGCCCAATCCTATATAATTCATTGAACAATGTTCATTGATTTGTAACCATATTCATCTTTATTAGAGTGACCAATATAGATTGTAGACTAGTGAAAAAAGGGATGAGGGGGAAGGAGATACCAATTTTTGAGTTTTGAGGAAGAATGATCAAATTAAAGAGAAGACTTATGAGTAGGAATATGATTTAGGAGTTCAATAGACTAATATATTTAATTAGGAACTCTAGAGAATCTTTTATATAATGATAATACCTTTTTGGGGGAGATTATAATGGCCTATAAATTTTCTTGTACCTTATGACTTAATTTCACAACTTCTTTAAGTGTTTTTGAGTTATTATTTTCTTGGGTGAATTCGTTGGCAAATTATGGTTTGATTTTAAGGGTTTTAGAAGTCATTACAGGGGCTCACATTTCACTCATAGTTTGGTGAAACCATGATGATCTCTCAAATAAATCATGTTGTATGTTAGAGATAAATAGTGGGTGGTGCATGGTTGGTTCATGGTTAGATCTAACCATGAGACATTCCCAAAAAGGCTATGTAACACTGGATAGAGGATAAAATCATGGATGATTCATATTTTACCAAAATATATTGACAAATAATGTAGGTTTAATATGAGGAAATAATCCTCAAATGGTTGGTGAACTTTTTAGAAAACTATTTGACCAAACCACGTGTGAATTTTTTATTAATCCAAAAAATATATTTTAAATCAAAAACTTATCCATAATTCACTATTCTTCTACCCAATTCATGGTATGTTGATCATAGGAACTCCACTGAATGGTTTTGGAGAATTCCTTTCCTTCAAACACCATTTATGGTGAATATTGATGCTTTAGGGTGAAAGAATTCAAGGTATATTATCATCCTTTTTTCTTCTTGATATCACATAATTTCCCATCTTTCTATTGGGACGAGTCATATATTAATGGTTATATGGATAGATATATGGATTCTTTGGTGATATAAAGTATAATTCTTATTTTGTTAAAGTATTGGATCCTAGATCTATTTAGATTCACTTAATCTCTCCCAAATAAATATAGATCTACCATTGTTGATAGACCTTCCTAGGTATTTCTAATCAAATTAAATCCCTTGAATTTTTCTTATTCTTGAATCTCATTCTAGAATCCCTTTTGTGAAGAATTGGGATTATTTCTTGGGATTCTTATCATGTGGACTTGGATTGAGTGATGAATCATGGTGGATAGTACTATTTGGGTAAAATATTCTTGAGTTAGTAATCATGTTACCACAAAGAGCCTTTTATATGGTTGTTCTAATGATATGATGGTATGTATTTTTATGCCTTGAGACCATTATTTGATGTGTGTTTATTATTTATGCATGCATGTACCTTTTAAAATCCATGATTGACATGACCCGTTGTCCTTACTATGATATGAATTTCTTGTGGGTGTTTTATATCCTGTGAAACATTACTTCAGGTATTATGGCTCTAGATTTGAACAAGATTTGATAAATGAAACCGTAGAGGGGATGCATGGGATATGTGAAAAGGCCAAGTACTTATACTTTCTTGATTATATTTTTTGATATCATAGACATTCTCATCCAATGTTGGAGTAGAAACATGTGGGAGTGAATTGTATCAAATATTTCAGAATGCCGATAAAGGAGAAAGACCATACAATGGTGATTATGATCCAATTAATCAAGAATGTACAGTGAATATACCATCAAGAAAGGATAGATGATCACCTTAGGGTATGACATTAGGTGTTTATATAAATGTGTAATGATGACATATGATTGGTGGGAATAGGGTGTTGATCCTACTTGTGAACCTTGTATCATTTTCTGAGACATACTATGACTAATACTGGCATCCATACCTACATAGTGCTGAAGAAGGTGGGATTTTGGTTCATGGAATATTGGTTAGTGCACGATGAATCCACATATACATGCTTTATTATTTAATTATTCATTACTTTTATGTTTTGGAATACACCACATATATATAGATATATATATATATATTCACTTGTGTTATGGATGAATTGGTGGTGTCCTATTAATATTATACTCACACCTTGCATGGGATTCTTGATGCATATACAAACTTCATGATCAAGGATTAGGGAAAGGGAAAGGGAATAGTGATAGGGATATGAAAATATTGTGCATGGAGAGGAAGGTAGTACCATGTCAGACTCTGGATAAATTTTATGTTGTTATTTTTTTTATTCATGTTATTTTTTCATGAATTGGATAACCTGTCACATCAGGGTCCTTGGATTATTTTTCTTTGTGACTCTATGATATTGGGCTTTCCATCTATTATAGTATTTATTATTTTTATTTCCACCATTTTATCCCATGAATTTGATTTATACTATTCTACTATTATGGTGTATGGATTTTGATACTAAGTGTACAATATCTTTATTTCATCATTAAAACCCTCTTTGATAGTTAGAAACCTCTTGCATATAGGGAGTCATTCATGAGGTCATGTGGATATTTGGACTAAACTAGTTGATTTAGGTCAGGGAATTATAATTAACTCATACGCCCAAAACCATTTATTTGGGTTTTTGGAAATGAACATACCAATAAACCTTTATAGCCATAAAATTATTCTCTATTTTCCATTAAATCAAAGGTCCTGATATATTAACTTCTATTAAATAATAGAAGTGAAAAATTCTTTGTCACATTATTCATTAATAACATGTCACTCATGACGTATTCAAATTGTACTAATTCACCATAAAAAGTTTCATCATAGTTTTTATCAATATATCAAAGTACATAACTAATGAAATAAATTAACAATAATATTAATGTTAAAGAAAAAATACATGCATTCAAAAAAAGGAAAATTTAATAATAAAAAAATTACATGGATTTCCAAATGGTGGGCCTATTTTCTTAACCTCCTCTCTTAGAGATTACCAAGGGAGAGTACCATGAGAAGGTATCTCGAGGTGTTTTGATCCTCCCACTCCTTATATCTATTATTGTATATTTATTTTCTAAAAATTTTATCTAACTGTAGAAAATATTTTTAAATCATATTGTTATAATATCTTAAGTATCTCATCCTAGCGGGGAGATACTATGTACTTTCAATGAGAATAGTATTCTTGGAAATTATTATAATGAATTTACATACAAAAAATAAAAAATTAATAATTTTTTCATAATATTAAAACACCATGAATATGAAATGTTTAAAAAGTAAAATGGTGGTTGATTTAATGGGAAGAACTCTAAAATACTCCTAATTTTACTAAAAGTTACTTCTATCCATTCAAATACCTCTAGATCTCATACAATTTTCACGATTTAGTTAATATAAGAATATAGTCAATGGGTATGAAACACTCTCATATGTCGACACAATTCTCATTTTGAGCTTTTTTTTGAGAAAAATACCACAAGAGATGAAACTTTTGAATTATGTGCTTCATTATTTGATGTGACCTTGGATCCTTTTCAAGTTCCACCACTGAAATATTATCACAGAATAATGTTAGTGTCTTTTCTTCTAGGACCCACACCAAGATCTTGGATAAAATTTCAAATCCAAATTACTTCCTTTGTTGTATCCAAGGCTTTAGTATACTCGTAATCTATTATATAATCAACCAAAACTATCTTATTTGAGAATTTCTAGATCAAAACTCCTCTAATGAGACTAAAAACATACCCAACTATGATATGATGTCATCATGATCTTTATTTAAACTAGATTATTAATATCTCTTCAGGACTAGATCCTCATCTCATCCAAACACTATGAACATGCTCATAGTACACCTCAAATACATAATGATAGACTTAATAAAAATTCAATGATATTCTCCTTGGTTTTCATGATATCTTCCTTTCCATGTTAAAGGTATAAGAAACATAAATCATGTAACATGATAGGAATAAATAATTAATCCTACCATATATACATATAAAATAATTCTCACCCTCTCTCTCATATTGTGTCTTAGGACAAATATTCTTAGAGAGATCTATACCATGTGGCACTAGAACCAATCCTTTCCTAGATTGTCCCATACTGGATTTTTTCCATATCTGGTCAAAGTATATACCATGAACTAGTGATAACAACCTCATATATCCATCTCAAAGGATATTTATCCCAAGGATATATGGTTCTTAATCTAGTTGAAACACTTTCTCTAAAAATATATAATCGAATTTAATGTTGGTACCTCATTTTAAGTGGAAGAATTCATTAGAGGACAACACAAGATCAGATTGAGGTGGATTATGAAGAAAAAGATGCAGCATGAATTCTTCAACACTATAAAATGATCTCTTCATCAATGATTAATCCTTAGTCGATGTTGGGATCGTTATTTATATAATTTATCCTCTTGATTAAATTGTTAAAGCATACATTTTATCGGATTTATTCTTGATTGGTGATCTCATGTTTTTTTCACAAGATTGATATATAAATTAAATTGTTTAATACAATTTAAATTTTATATTACATGATATCACCCTAGAAATCCACGATATTTTAATTATTGGACAAGAACTATTTTCAAAAAACGGATTCACCTTTGTTTTTATGCATGTATCCATAATATTCTTCATGTTCATCATCATAGGCCTGGGCCACTGTGGTTTAACTTTTTAGACGGCATTTTACCATGATAAAACCCAAGGAAACTTGATAACAATGTGAATCATGGAAGGATTATAGATTTTTGGTTGGATCATTGATTTTTCATAGTTGTGGGTGATATTTTTAGGTTTAATAACCCCAAACAGAAATAGTTCGTGTGATGGGATCCTAACGAGTGACCAAATTCCAACTATTATCCATTAGAGGCAAGGAATAAATGAATGTAAGGGTTTTACTTCTATATAGGGTGGTCAAATTTTTACATTTTTGTGGTGGAAGAATATTGAGAAACCTCATGAAGGATTTGAAAATTCTTAAAAAATGAGACTACATGCCATGTAGTTCTAAAGAAGACATAGTGTGTTATTTATATTTCTTACTAGATAGATATTTCAAACATTTTAAGGATCAAACACTGTGTGACCAAGATCAAATTTTATGCAACCCTACCTAGATAGTTGGGTCGTGTTCCAGGTGAACATGACATGGATCCCATGCGGGAGTACACACTGTGTACTCTTGGTGTACACAGGCATGGCCAAGAGCACAAGGGTTGGCCATGGGTTACCAAGACTTTTCATGTGAAACTTTTACACACCATTTAGTATTAAATGGATTCTCGATCCATGTATAAAGGAGAACAAATTAAGGTGACAAGGTGAGGTCAAATGTTGTGTGGGCCCCCATACGAGCCATGTATTCCCTCCATAACTTCTTCCTCTCATATCTTCTTCTTTATTAATTGAATTTTGACCTGTAATTATCCTATCCCATGTGATTTTCCACATAAAATATTATGGTGGCCTGCATTTTGGAATACGATATATGACACGGGGTGTTCCATCTGTGATGCATATTTAACCAATTCTTGATGATGGAAGTGATCAAGATGGATCATCAGAGACATGTCATGGTTGATACTCCACTATCACACCTGATCCTGGATCCCCCATACTATTTATATATATAGAGTTAGTACTACCCAACACCGGGCACAGTTCCTCTCTCTATGAATTGGTACTTTCCCATCTTTATGATCTGGTGTCATTCAGGTCCTCTATAATAGTTGTGGATCCCGTAGTTATGGAGCACATTAGCGATAAATGAGACCCTCCACACAGATTCTAGGGAGGTTGCATTTAATTATAGGCTTCCTAGATTGACTTTTGAAACTATAGTAAGACTCATAGTTCTTGATTGGGAAGTAAATATGGAGATCCACTTTCTCTCTTGTTTGGTTTTAGTTATGAGTATATATATATATGAAAAGTTTTGTTTCCATTTTTTGGGTCGATCTGACTACTTTATATCTTTCTATTACTCCCTATTTAGAATTTTGGTCATCCTACTAGGTATTAATATACTCACCCCAACATAAGATTTTCCTAAAAGTGTTGTGTCTTATGTAGAAGATAAATAAATCAATATTGATTATAAAGGAGTGTAGGGGTAGTTGGGTATATAGACAACTTAAAATGGTCATACTTGGATAGAAAGAGTTAGGATCTCTTTGATATTTCATTTTCTAATTATAGTTAGGTTGGGACATATTTCTAGTTGGGAATGTATTTTTCTCATTTACACATTAGCTTGTGTTGTTGTGCTTTGATGTCTTCTTTAAAGTATATGTATTCATGTTTTCTACTCCAGACATTATTGTCTTTTATTTATTACTATGCCCTTTACTGTAGAGATGTTGGTGTTCATGTGTAAAGTTATATTAACCATCCTACGCCTATAATAGTTATGAATTTACTGCTATTGTCTCTAGACCCAGGAATTTTGAAGGTGGGATTGGGGTTGTAGTGGCTTAGCTCATCACCTGCTAGTTAGGCTATGGTGGGTTGGGTCATTCCAGAGTTGTATCTGAGGTGGTTCCTACTTGGGTGAGTTTTTAGAGGTAAAAACATTGTGAGGATTGGTTTTGGAACATATGAAAATGGATCCAGAGTGTATCGAGTATGGATTTTAGTATAGCGGACCCAATTTTGGTGCATTAACTGATGTATCCATTCACGAGGACTCTGACTATATTATTTTTGACTCGAAATACCGAGACAGTATATTAATGTAACTTTGGTACATGAATCATATAGGAATGAGTATCATTTATATCATTCTTGATTTATCTATCCATATATATATTCTCATCTAAAAATGGTACATCTTGATCACTTTTTGGATGCGTCCTTGAGGAAAACCATCTAGGTTATCGATACAAGATCTTGATGAAGATCTGTTGAGTTATGAGACCTCCATTTAGGGATCATCTCCTGAGGTGTTCCCTCTTGTAAGGAATGGAGAAGTTCCACTGTCTATTGAGAAGAAAATAATACCAATAGATTTTAATGAAAATATGTGTAGGCTTAGTGCACTATGTGAGATCTAGGGATAGATACCCCTGAGACATCCTGGTGAACAAGACCCACAAGCGACATAGGATTCGATCAATTTGGTGCTATGAGTTTTCAAGCCAATACATACCATGACTGACTAGATATTTGTTCTCATGATCACACATATTCATGGATCAACAAGGTACCAGTGGCGTCCAAATTTTCAAACCCTGTGATAAGGTGATGCTTCCATGGTTAGACTTCCAGTAGCTGTTTTGTGATGATTTTTTCCCTTGGAGTTTTTCCTTCATGAATATTCAAGAGATACTTGAGATGCAATAGAGTGATATGAATTTTGTTAATTACTACATGAGGTCCCCTTACCTCATGAATTACTCCCTAGATATGGTTTGAGATTCTTTATTTTGGGAATTAATGTTTTAGTAGGGTCTTTATTGTGACATTCATTCCAACATAGTCTCCTTAGGCCATCAGACCTATGATAAATATATAGATCGAGCCTTGGTGATTGAGATATTCTTAGAAAATGTCTTACAGATGGTTGGAGATAACATTGAAGATAATATGGAAGATTCATCTATAGAATCTAGAAAATATAAGATGTCATGGTCTTGGTATAGGAGGAATTCTCATTCTCAAACACAGATGTATGAATCTATGGATTAGGGATCACAAAAACGATCTTGTAAAATTGGGGAGGGCCAATGCTATGCCTGTGATGTGAGGGGTTAAATAAAATGATATTTCGCAACTCGTCCTAAAGATCAAGACCAAAATATGTTGGGTAAAGCATAATGAATGATGCATCATTGTTATTTGGGATCTCCTAGGTGTGGTTAGGGAAACCCCCAGTGAGGTGGTGAAGATAAAAGAGAAGGTGTTCCTCCAAATGGGGGAGTAGATAGTTTAGGGATATGATATGAGTTGCTTCAACAACACCACTTGATGTACTATTCTATGCATATACATATATAGGTCGAGGATGTGGGTAGCTACAGGAAATGGAGGGCTTTGACTAGGTTTCACATGATATGATTTGAGCTATGTTTTTTTTATTTTATAATCTTTCCCCAGTACTATTAGACATAAGTATGATTAATTACTTTATCACATTATCCTTAATTCAATATTTAGTGTTACCTATGGATACTTTATCCCTGTAACTATGGCTATAGATTCCTACTCGGAGTGTTTTATCTATATGAAACATCTTTCAGCAATGTGAGTTGGCATTCGGTCTAGAGAGTTTCTTAAGGGACCACTATGTTTTGATGATGAAACCATATAACATAATATTGGGTATGTATTGTATGTACATGGTTTGAGACCATATTTATTGTAATCTCAGACATGTTATATTCCTTTTTCTAGATGGTATTTGATTCTCCATTATGGTCAAGAGAGATCTCATGGAAGAGTGAATGGGTATTTTGGGAAAGAAGCTGCAACCAATCACCCATATGTTAGTGAGCTTAGTCCTTGAGTGGAGAAATATTTAGGAATATATATTCCTTCATCATTGTAGGAATTTATGGACGCCTTCCCAAATGATGTATTAGAACTCTATCTACAGTGTAATATGTAATTATTCATTAAATTGTTCTCTGAGATGGAACGAATATCTTCTATAACATATAGGATGGACCCTACCAGGACTCAAGATCCAAGGGTTTAGTTGGAGGCCCATCGAGATAAGGGGTTCATTAGACCCTGTGTGTCCCTTAGGCTTCCTGGGTTTTGTTCATGATGAGGTTGTATGCGATCTTTAGGCATTCTGTTGAATATCATTGCCTAAACCAGGTAATGATAATGATAATGATAATGTACCCCTTGTAGAGGATTGATGAACTCTTGGAAAATATTGTAAGGAATGAGTTCGTTCTCAATGATCTATCTCAGTTCTAGAAACCACCATTTGAGGGTTCTCAAGGATGATATTATGAGAACAACATTCAGATTCTATTATGCACACTATGAGTTCCTGATGATGCCTTTATGTGTGAAGAATTCGCCCTCTTTGTTTATAGATCCTATGAATTGGATATTCCATGCATAATTAGACTGATCTGTGGTTATCTTTGTTGATAACATACTCATTTACTCTATGTTAGATGAGGAGAAAAATATCATCTAAGGATGTTCCAAGACTTACTTAGGGAGAAATAAATTTATGTTAATCTCTAAAAGTTCTAGTTTCGGATATTCAAGGTTTACATTTTGGGGAATTTCATCTTTGATCATGGTCTAGTTTTAGAAACTATAAATATTAATGCATTGATTTATTAGGATCAACCACAGAGCATGTTATTGGTTCAAAGTTTACTTAGAGTAGAGGGGTACTATAGAAGGTTCATGGAAAACTTTTCTAGGATTATAACCCCTTTTACCACCCTTATGTGGAGAGGTTGGTCATTTACCTAAAATATGTAGTGTTAGGTAGCCTTTAATAATATTTGTATGAGGATGACATATGATCCTATGTCATGAATACTTGGGGAGGGTGTTGGGACCATAGTGTTCTACTATAGTTCTAGAGATGGGTTTGGTTATAGGCTGATGTATAAGTAGGTAGTTATCACTTATAGGAAGATGTAGTTGATACCCCATGAGAAAAACTATGTGACTCATGACATGGTGTTGGAAAAAGTTGTATTTTCATTACAGATATGGAAACACTATATTTTGAGAGAAAAATTTATTGTCAACTCCTAACACAAGAGTCTGAGGTAAATCTTCACTCATTGAGATATTAACCAAAGAAAAATTAATTGGATAGAGTTCCTATATGACTATCTCTTTGAGACAGTCTATACTCTCAAGAAGGGTATCATGGTATAATATTACATTAGTTGGAATACACCTTCACACATGGTAGAGGAGGACTATGAGTATTAGGCTTAATTGTAGTTGAACTTGGTGGAGGAGAGAGGTATTGTTTTTCTTTAGTCAATGGAATTGAATCCTCTTCTTCTTTAGTACATGGGAGATTCCCATTTTGTATACATAAATTGTGATATTCGACATGATCATATTTCCTCTAGATATGTGCCATATAGATTTTGTGAAGGAGAGGATCATGACATCAATTTCCCTGTATGGATGTTGGTTCTTATCATGATGTGTGAGGATGTGATGATGGAGTTTCACACTTCCCCCATGGATATATATATACCATAGTGGAAAATTTGTACAAAGACCTTCAGTGACAGTTTTTGGTGGGATGGCATGAGGTGGAGTGTTTCCAAGTTTGTTTCTTAATATGTCACAAGTTATTAGGTGATGGGTGGGAATCAGGTAAATTCATTTCCGAACTAGTATCATGATATCCCACAGTGGAAATAGGAAAATAATTAGGGATTTTTATGGGTTTTCCATGGATAGGGAGATTCAAAAATTCTATCTAAGTTATTATTGAATAAAATACAAAGTTACCACACCTTCTATCCTTCAGCGAGTAGAGTTTGATAGAGAGTTTAGTGTAGTTTTAAATGTTATATATCATCCAACATAATTAAGGGAACTCAATTATTATATCCAGCTATGATGATTGGTTCAAATAATAGTTGTGTAGAGGGTAATAGGATGCTTTTAAGACCTAGTTATGGATGAGTACAACATTTCACCCCCAAATGGATGGTCATATAGGGAAAACAATCCTGGCGTTGGAGGATATGTTGAGTGATTGTGTGTTAGACTTTGGATGGAGTTGTGAGGATCACATTCCATTGGTAGAGTTTTATTACAATAAAATCTATCATTGTACTATTGGCATAGAACCTTTGGAGTCCCTATTTGAGTAACCTTATAGGTCACCCATATGGAAGAAAAATATTTTTGTGACATCTCTTATTGGGCCAAATATGGTGGAAGTGATGAAAAAAATGTTTTGGGTGATGCATGAGTATAATAGGATGTCCCAATGTTAAAAAATATCATACATGGACTGATGTCATAATCCTTTTGGGTTTGTGTAAGGAGCCCATGTTTTTCTAAGAGTCTCTCCATGAAGGAGATTATAGAGGTTTGGTTGGGGAAAAAAGTTATCCCTGATTTTCAATAGGTTGTTCATGATCCTACAAAGGGTAAGTGTGTTTTATTATATCCTATCCCTACCCCAAAAATTTTATTGGGTGCATGATGTCTTCCAAGTGTCACAACTAATTAGATATGTGCATGATCCTATTCAAATTACTAACTGGGTAGATATAAATGTTATGGATGGATACACTTTTATAGTGTTCCCAATGTGGATTCAGGATTGACAAGAGATGATCCTATGAGGATGGACTATTTCCCAAACTCGTGAGTTGTGGCAGTGTGAGAGCACGCAGGAGAGCTCCTGGGGCAGTAAGGGACAGATGCAAGCTTAGTTACCCAACCTTTTTATATAGTTTTTTCTTTTTGGGGTAAAAAGCCTTGATTGAGGGGAGAATGTAAAAAATATTGTTTAAATTTAATTTCCTTTAAATATCTACATATATATATTTATATTTATCCTCAGATCCAGTGTGGTGTTTGGGTTTCTTGGGACCACAAAATAGATAAATAAAAATATTAACATATTTTACAGCATTCTCATGCATCATTTTAGTATTTTTATTTTTACAATTTTTTAGGGCCTTGAATGGTAAATCTGTGACCACATTTGAAACAAAAATATGGTCTCACCCATGTTGTGACATAAAGTAGTACGACATTGAGTTTTCAATTCAGACGACTATTGGTGCTGCATTTAATAAAAATAAATAATTATATTTATTTATTTTATTTGAAATGGAATAAACTAATTCCATATTTAAATATTTCATTAGCAAATTTTTAGGGTAATCCACATAATACTAGGATAATTTGTAGGATCCTTTAATATTCTTCATTGGAAGAATGCATCAGAGGACTATGAGAGATAATATCGAGGTGGATCATGAAGAATCAGACAATGTAGGACTTCTTCCTCACTAGAAGAATTGTTTTTCTCTAAATATCAATTCTTAATTAATGTTGGTCTTATTATTTTTAGATTAAACCCTCTTTATTAAATTGTTAATGAATTGATTTTATCTACTTTATTTTTTGTTGGTGATCACAAGTTTTTCGAATGAGCCTGATATATTAATGAAATTGTTTCATGAAATTTAATCTTTATATTCTATGATCTCACCCGAAAAATCCCAAAATTTATAAATTTTATATGATAAATCTTTCCTAATGATGGATTCACCTTTTTTCGTGAGAATTTCTCCCCAATATTCTTCTTGTTCATGCAATGGGATCCCGAAAAGTAATCAAATTACAATTTCTAGACATCTAATTCTAGGAATAAATGGAAAGAAGTTTTTCCTTCAATATCAAATAATAAATAGTGATATTTATCTTAGTGTAAGTGTATTGGGAAAACATATCATGGATCTAGAAAATATGTAAAAAATAGGCCAATACATCGTGTAGTTTAGAAGGAAACATGATGTGTTCTTCGGATTTCATAGCAGCCAGGGTTTTCATTTGAGTTTAGGATCACATGACACGTTCATGGACCCACACACTAAGTGGAACTACCCAGGATGTTGGGCCATATTCAAGACATATGCACTGTAATGACCCAGTGTTTTCCAGTGTAAATTAATTTCTTATAAATATGTCATAAAATCACATGAGAACACAACATAATGAACTACTAAGTGCTAATTGACCTTTAAACATAAGTTTTTAAATTCTGTGTTTCGAATTTCAAAAATCCAACATACACAGTTTCCATTAGTAATTTTTTTGGAGTCCGATAAGAAAAACATAATTTTTGGTCAATAGTAACCAACCCTTATGAATAGTAACGTACCCTTATAAATAGTGATATACCCTAGTTAACAGTAACTTTACATATGATAATATATAAATACTATTCAATTTGAAAGTACGATATACATATATTTTAGAATGAGTAAATGAATGTTTTAAAACATGTTTTTGATAATAAATTATGATTTAAATGAAATATTAAAATAATAATATTTAGAAATTTATTTTAGGAAAATGGACTTCATTTTTGGATTTTACACGTCGAAATCTGATTTGGGTAAATTTTTGAGATTTTTGTGAAATTCTTGAATTTTTGATGAATAATAAAATATGGTAATTTACCTTATATATACATTATAAGCTAAATAGAGTAATAATAGAATCATGGATGATGTCACAACCTTTGGTTGGAATTCAAATGCCTCATTTACTATTCTTGGTCATGGAATTCTTACTTTTTCTTGTATTTTGAAGAAATAATAAATTAATGATTAAAATATTATTAAATCCCTCCTCTCATCCACTATAAAACCCCCTTCAATATATATTCTCTTCACTCCACTCAAGCCATGTGCCTTTCCAATATTCTACCCAAATAACTCCCCAAGATCCTCCCCCACGTCCAAAAGAACCTGGCCTCTTCAAAAAACCAAAACCTCTCCCCTTAAGAGGTTCTAAAAGGAGGAAGTCTCCAGAGGTAAATTCCTCTTTCCAATTCCTTCTTTTATTTTTGTTTCATTCCTCACCTCCCTTCACCCAAATAATATGATTACACCAATAACATACATTTAATGGATTTTTTTATGCTAATGGGATATTTCATTATCTTATCTTCTTTCCCCACCCTTTATTTGAATGAAATGAAAGCACCATTTGAGATGTGCTAATTTAGCACATTCAAGGACAACATTTTATCAATTTATATTATAGTCCTTAATTCTGGTCATGAATTCATTTGTTCTATGGATAAACCCGATTATTATATATGTAATATATCCTATTTTTATTTCTGTAATCCATTTGTACAAATGGTATTAATTTATAATGCAAAACATGTTCATTGTAACCAAACCCACCGATTAACAAAAATGGTTATCACTAAGGTTATATATATAACAATTGGACTTCACTCTAAGTAACCAAATTAAATTTAAAACCTTATAATATCATATATTTTCACTAAAAGAATATAAATTCAATGTTGTACAACCACTTTCGTTTTACATGTAATCAAAACAAAAATATAAGTGAACCGATCTTGTAAGGCCAAGTAAACTAACGAGCCCGAACAATGAAATTGAACCATATAACTATTCAAAAAGGCCTTTAATGAACTAAAATGGGTTATAATAAATCAATCACATATAGAATATGTTCTGGAATTTTGAATTAATAATATTAATTATTTCATTCATGTCATTAATAACAAGTGGAGAACACCCATAGAGTTAATGTAAGGGATCCTCTTCTTTTTACTCTTAATCAAGATTGTCCTCTATGATATGCCCTTTTGTGTGTAATACCAAATGATGGGGTATGTTTATAAACCTCCCCATAACTCCCTATTTATTTCTAAGAGATGATAAACCCCTTTTCTCTCTCATCAAGCCCTCTTATTTACACCCGACACTATGATGATAAAACCGTAATGAATTATACCCAAACCATCTTTGTTATTTCAGGTTGCCTTATCCTTTTTTCAAAATGGTTGTTATCTTATATATTTTTGTGAATCTTCTATATTCTGGTTATTTGTACATAATTCATATATCAATACCCTTTCATCACCTTATTTTGGGGATATACATGTTTTTAAAATATTTCCTCTTTAGAACTCTCTGATAAGAAACACTATTTTAGGGGAACTTCCTGAATTGTTAGCCAATTTCAAGTGCATTGTATCCTCAATTTTAATCCGCCATTGTATTTATAAAATCATCCTTTTATTATGAAAACCTTATTGGTTCAATTCTGGTTTTATATAAAATAATTTCCTCCTTTTTATTTTAAAATAGCTATAGTATTTTTCTTAAAACCATTCAAAAATGTTTTATTGATAATGCTACTCAAATACATTTTTTATATGTTCTCACTTCGGTTTTACTCCACTTACCATGTTATATTCCTATTTTACCTTATTAATGTCCATGTATGTTCTAATCCCTTTCTTTCATGGACAATTTCATGATACACCCATTGGTTATGATTTATGTCATGATTGTGGTACCCAATTCTTTCCATGGGTACCCTTAAGTTTATGTATGGTTGATTATATATGATTATCTATGTGGTAATAATATTTATGTGTCAAGATTATTCATGAAAATTTTGATATGGGTACACCTATATAGCGCTCTAATGCATTGGGTAAATTTAAGTCTCATGAGATGCGATCTGAAACGGGATTGGTGGTTAGCCTTGACCCGTACTAAAATGGGAAATAGGATTGGCGGTTAGCCTTGGCCCATACTAAAGAAATGTTTTATGATTCTGCCACATTTATATGATTCTTTTTTATATGATCCCATGCTGATATGAAATGATTTTATAAGTCTCATGCTTTGGATATCATTATGTCATGCCTCCATACTCATGTTCTTAAGATTTATCCTTATGTTCATTCCCTTACTGGGTTTTTTAGTTCATCCCTTTGTTCATGTGTTCCCCAGGGTACCCTATACAGATGTAAGGGCTTAAAGGATGTTAGGATCTCTTTATGGAGATTAAATAAAGAAGTGTTCTTTTAGCCTGATGTTTTATGTTATATATACCTTGTCTACCAAGACACTAGACTTAACGATCCTTGTCTTGTACTCTGATGATTAACTATGCTTAAAATTATGAAATGTTATATGTAAAAGTATTGGGTTTTTATAGTTAGTATGAGAGGATGGTCTAGTTATTTTTGGAGATTAGGAATATATCAACTTAGTGAGAACCTTGAGGATGAGACTAAGTATAATAAAACATTCCAAAATTTTGGTTAGTATTGAGTAAGTGATTTATCAAGAAAATACACCCATGTCTGGATATGAGCAGGTAGAGGTGGATCTAGCACAGATGTACCTAGGAGTGAAAACTCTGACAAAGAGTTTTAGCCTTGACCCAAGGTATCATAGTACATGACAACGGGCCTTTCTGCACTCTTTGTTTTGACACTCCCAGGGGATATTCTTTTGTATATTCATGAGATTTGTACAAAAAATTATTATGGGACAAAAAAATCCCTTAAGAATATAAGTTAAGAAATAGATTTAAACCTAAGGAATGACATGTTGGGATTTATTTCATCCTTATAAGGAAATCCTTTTTTGTTCAAAGTTTCTTTTTTATGCTCAATAGCTTAGTATTCATGACCTCTAATTTTATGGTAATTTTCTTAGTTAATGGAAGAAATATAAGAACATGTTCCAACAACCAATGTGATAGGCAATGTGATGATTGCCCAAATTATATGCCTGATATGATGGGAGCGGGTTCTCAAAACTTCATGATAATACATTCTTAGTTGTATTGAGTTATGAATATTAACTTGATTCAGGTGGAATGTCCTCCTCCTCCAAGGAAAGAGCAAGTTTCCATAGAACCCTTCACAAGACAAATGCCTCCCATGTTTAGTGGATATTCTAATTCTCTCCTCAAAGAACATTGGATTAACTCCATTGAAAAGATATTCTCTGTCCTCCGGTGCTTGGAATAAGAGATGGTTATACTGGATGTCTATAATTTTGATGGGGAAGCTGATCAGTGGTGGAAACCGATCAAGAATACAAAGTCCCAAGAGGTAATTGATTCCCCGGATTGGGAGGAATTCAAGAGGATGTTTTTTGACAAATATTTTCCTCAAACCCTCCATATCAAGATGGAAAAAGAGCTCCTCAGACTCAATAAAAAGGATGATGAGTCCATTAGGGTGTATGAAGCAAACATTACAAGGATTTTAAGGTACGCCCTTATCTTTTTCATGAACACCGAGATCAAGGTGGATCTCTTCTTTAGCGGACTAAAGCCAAATCTACGAAAAGTGTTGTAGATTTGAGACTTCGACAGTTAAGGGGATATTTTCTGTTGTGACCTCAAGGTTGAAATGGATATTGGAGACTCTTAGTAGTCTTGTGGGCCCAGTGACAAGAAGAAAAAAATGTAGAACAACATGGGTGGATCATCAAACAAATCCCATGATGGAAAGAAGCATGACTTTTCCCCTTGCCAAAATTGTGGGAAGAGGCATCCTGGTAACTGTATGAAGGGAACCAATAATGGCTTCAAATGTGGAAAGTTTGGTCATATGACCAAGAACCACCACCGGGATATGAAGGATCCCACTAATGTATAAGAATAAGGGAAGGTTCAAGTCAACACTTAGCCTATAGTACAATATTACAAATGCAAGGAGCATGGGCATTATTCAAACAAGTTCCCTAAGATGAGGGTTGTCAGAGGCAATCAACATCAACCTCTAAGGAAACAAGGAAGGGATTATGCTATCACTACTACTGTGTTGGAGACAGACAATGATGTGGTGACATGTACTCTTGTTATTAATTCAATAATAGTGAATAAACTATTTGATTCTGGTTCTACACATTCTTTTATATATTGGAAGTTTAGTAGAGCTATTCAAAAACCACCTCAAAATTTGGAGGAAATGTTATCTGTGAGAACAACGAATGGGGAAATTATTGCATCAATGGTTTGTATCTTCTCCCCAGTTAACATTTGTGTACTGGAACTCCTAGAAAACATTTTCATACTTCTATTGGTGGATTTTGATGCAATATTGGGAATGGATTGGCTATCATTGTACAAGTCCAAAATCAACTATTAGGAAAGGGAGATTACTCTTAACATCCCGAAGCATCCTCTGGATCATTACAAGTGTGAGGAGGAAGATTAATCTCCTTTAGAATCTTCATCTCAAGTGTGGATATTGTTTCCTTATTAGCAAGCATATCTAGCTCAAATGATTGAGAGAAAGGAGAGAATCATACTTGACGACATTCCTATTGTAAGGGATTACACTAATGTATTCCTTAAAGAGTTTCCTAGTCTTCCTCATGACAGAGAGGTTGAGTTATCAATTGATATTATCCTTGGATCTCCACCTATCTCAAAGACACCTTATCGAATGGCCACCATAGAATAAGAAGAGATGAAGAAGCAGTTATAGTAGAATATGGAGAAGGGTTTTATATTCCCGAGTGCTTCACCCTGGGGTGAAACAGTCCTCTTCATCAAGAAGAAGGAAGGATCAATGCGCCTCTACATTGATTATCATGAGCTCAATAAAATCACAATAAAGAAAAAGTATCCCCTTCCATGAATAGATTACTTTTTCGATCAGTTTTGTGGGTCTGCTATTTTTCTAAGGAAGACCTTCATTCGGGATATCACCAACTCAAGGTGAGGAAGGAAGATATTCCTAAGACTTCCTTTCTAACAAGTTATGGAAACTATGAGCTCATAGTGATGACTTTCGTACTCACTAATGCTCTGGTAATTTTTTTGTATTTAATGAATAGAGTATTTAGATATTATCTTGAAAATTTTTTTGGTAGTCTTTATTGATGATATTTTGATATACTCCAAGATCAAGGAGGAAAATGAGGAGCATTTGAATACTGTGTTAAAAACTTTGCGAAGGGAGAAGTTGTATGCAATTTATAGTAAATGTGAGTTCCGTATGGAGTAAGTATCATCCTTGGGGCATGCTATCACCTGCAAAGGGATATCCGTGGCCCCTTCCAATATGAAGATAATTGAAGAGTACCCTAGACCAACTTATGTAACGAAGATCCACATCTTTTTGGGTCTAGCTGTTTATTATCGACGATTTGTGAAGAAATTTTCATGATTGTGAAACCCAATGACCAAGATGACATGTAAGGGAGTAAATTTTTTCTAGACACATGAATGTGAAGAATGTTACAAGGAGTTGAAAAAGAGGCTTATATCTGTGCTCGTACTCACACTCCCTATAGGTGGGGAACTCTTGGTGGTGTATAATGATGATTTTAAGAAAGGATTCGGTTGTGTGCTAATAAAAAATGATAAAGTGATAGACTATGCCTCACGGAAGCTCAAAATCTACAAGAAAAACTATCCTACGCAAGATCTGGTGTTGGCGGCGGTGATCTCTACGTTGAAAATTTGGTGGCATTATCTTTATGGGTAGAAATGTGAGATATATACTGACCACAAGAGTCTGAAATATATATTCACATAGAAAGAGATTAATATGGACCATCGACGATGGATAGAGATCATCCAATACTAATACTGCTCAATCTACTACTATCTATGTAAGGCAAACAAGGTGGCGGATGCACTACGTAGAACGTATTCTGCATCTTTATCAATGATGAGAATTCAAAATTATCTGATCTTTTTAGTTTTTTAACGGATGGACATGGGAATAATTAAGGGAGGAACATCATCAATCCTTTCATAAATGATTTCTCAACCATCCATCTCGGAGAAAAAAATGGATGCTCAAAGAAAGGATGTGGAAATATAGAAAAGGATGGAAGCTGTTAAAAATGGGAAATCCTACGATTTCAAAATTGATGAGGATGGAGTTGAAAGATTTGGGACATGATTATGTGTACCATATGATCCAAAGATAAAGAAGTAGCTATTGAATGATGCACATAACTCGACCTTATCTATCCACTCAGGGACCACAAAGATGTATCGAGATATCTGAGAAAACTTTTTGTGGGACAATATTAAAAGGGAGATTTCCGAATATATATCAAAGTGGCTCTTATGAAAACAAGTGAAGGCGGAGAGTAAAATGTATAAGAGGATGATGCAACCACTACCCATGCTAACATGGAAGTGGGAGAACATTACCATGGACTTTTTCACTGGACTTCCAAGGACATACATAGGAAACAATGATATATGGGTCATTGTGGATCATCTTATGCGGACATATCACTATATCATGATTCGAGAGGACTTCTCATTGGATCAACTTGCAAAGATTTACATCAAAGAAGTGGTAAGGCTGCATGGAGTACCACTATCTACTGTATCCAGTCATGATATGAGATGCACCTTGATGTTCTGGAAAAGTCTTCAGCATGCTCTGAGAACTGAACTGAACATCTGTACGGCCTATCATCATCAAACCGATAGCTAGTCTGAGCAAACTATTTAGACACTAGAAGACAAGTTGAGAGCGTGTTCTATGGAATTCAAAGGAGGATGGGACCAACATCTTCCACTGGTTTAATTCTCCTACACTAATAGTTTCCACTCGTGCATATGAATCACATCATATGAATACTATTATGGGAAAAGGTGTAGAAAACCGATGTGTTGGGATGAAGTCGGTGAGCATAAGCTGCTAGGTCATGAAATGGTCGAAGAAATGGTGGAGAAGGTGAAAACCATTCAACAACATATCAAGGTAGCCCAAAGTCGACCGAATAGTTATGCAAAAACCATCGATGAGACCTTGAGTTCAAAGTTGGAGACATGTTATTTCTACGCATATCCTTGTGGAAGAAGGTAATGAGGTTTGGGAAGAAAGGGAAGTTAAGTCCCAAGTACATTGGCCTCTTCGAGATCCTTGATTGAGTCAAAGCTGTGGCTTATCAACTAGCACTTCCACCTACCATGTCAAATGTACATAAGGTATTTCATGTATCCCTCTTAACGAAGTACATACCAGACCCTTCACATGTACTCTTTTCAGAGGTGGTACAGTTCGAGGATGATCTTTAATATGAGGAGATGCCAATTAAGATCTTGGATCATAGAGATAATGTTCTACGCAACAATACTACTCGTCTGGTCGAGGTTTTATGGTGAAACCATAAGTATGAAGAGAAAACATGGGAACTGGAGGAAGAAATGAAGGAAAAGTACCCACACCTATTTTTGTCTTAGAATTTAAAACAAAACTTTGAGGGAGAAATTTCATAAAGGGGGAAGATCATAACGACAAAATGCTTTTCAGTGCAAATTAATTTCTTATAAATATATCATAAAGTCACATGAAAACACAAAATAATGAACTACTAATTGATAAGTGACCTTTAAACATAATTTTGTCACTTATGTGTTTGGAATTTTGAAAATCCGACATTAAAGGTTGCAATCAGTAAGTTATTTGGAGTACGATAAGGAAAACATAATTTTTAGTGAATAGTAACATACCCTTATGAATAGTAACATACCATTATGAACAGTGATATACCCTAATGAATAGTAACCTTACCTATGATAATATATAAATATTATTCAATTTGAACCTATGATATACCTATATTTTAGAATGAGTAAATGAATGTTTTAAAACTGATTTTTGATAAAAAATTATGATTTTAAATAAAAATTAAAATAATAATATTTCTAAAATTATTTTTAGAAAATGGACTTCAGTTTTGGATTCTACATGTTGATAAATGGTTATGGTTAATTTTTGAGAATTTTCTGAAATACTTGAATTTTTGATGAATAGTATAATACGGTAATTTACCGTATATATACATTATAAGTTAAATAGACTATTCCAGCATCATGGATGATGTCACCACACTTTGTTCGAATTCACATTATTCATTTACCATTATTGGTCTTGGAATACTTACTATTACTTTTCTTGTGAAGAAATAATAAATTAATGATTAGAATATTATGAAATCCCTCCTCTCCTCCACTATAAAACCCCCCTTCACTCCCGCGTCTCTTCACTCATTTCAAGACTTGTTCCTTTCCAATATTCTACCCAAATTTCTCCCCAAGATCCCACCACTTCCAAAAGCTCTTAGCCTATTCAAAATACCAAATCCTCTCCCCTTAAGAGGTTCTCAAAGGAAGAAGTCTCAAGAGGTAAATTCTTCTTTCCAATTCCATCTTTTCTTTTAAGTTCTTTTATTTTTGTTTCTTTACTCAACTCCCTTCACCCAAATAGTATGATAACTCCAGTAACATACATGTACTCTAATTTTTTTATTCTAATGGGATATTTCATTATCTTCTCTCCTTCCCCCCTTTATTTGAAAGAAATTAAAGCACCGTTTGAGATGTGCTAATTTAGCACATTCAAGGACAACAATTTATCAATTTATATTATAATGTTTAATTCTGGTCATGAATCCATTTGTGTATTGTTGAAAAAGATTATTATATATGTAATATATCCAATTTTTAAATATGTAATCCATTTTTGGAAATGGTATTAAGTTATGAAGCAAAACATGGTTTTTGTAATCAAACCCAACGACTAACAAAAACGTTTATCACTAAGGTTATATATATAATAATTTGAGTTCAATATAAGTAACCAAATTAAATTTAAAACCATGTAATATCCTGTATTTTCACCAATAGAATATAAATTCAATTCTTGACAACCACTTTCATCTTTCATGTAATACAAACTTGAATATAAGTGAACCGATCTTTTAAAGCCAAGTAAACTAGCGATGCCGAACAATGAAATTGAACCTTATAACTATTTAAAATGGACTTGAATGAACTAAAAATGGTTATAATAAATCAATTATAGATAGAATAGGTTATGTACTTATGAATTAATAATCCTAATTTTTTTACCCATGACTTTAATAACAAGTGGAGAACACCAACAGAGTTAAGGTAAGTGATCCTCTCCTTTTCTCTTTTAATCACGATTGTCCTCTATGATATGCACTTTTGTGTGTAATAAAAAATTATGGGATATGTTTAAACACCCACGCACACTTCCCTATTGATTTATAAGTGTTGGGAAACCTCTTTTCTCTCTCATCAAGCCCTCTTATTTACACCAGACACCATGCCGATAAAACCGTAACGAATTCTACCCGAACCTTATTTGTTCTTTCGGGTTGCGTTATATTTCTTTCATAATGCTTGTTATCATATATATTTATTTTAATCTTTTAAATACTGGTTATTTTTACATAATTCATATATCAATACCCTTTCATCACTTTATTTTGGGGATATACTTGTTTTTAAATTATTCCCTCCTTAGAACTCTCTGATAAGCAAACTTGTTTTAGGGGAAATTCCTGAATTGTTACCGAATTTCAAGTGCAATGTATACTATATTTTAATCCACCATTGTATTTATAAAATAATAATTTAATTATTAAAACCTTCTTGGTTAAATTCTGGTTTTATATAAAATAATTACATCTTTTCTATTTTAAATGATCTATAGTATTTTCCTTAAAACCACACAAAAATGTTTTAATGCTAATGTTGCTCAAATACATTTCTTACATGTTGTCACTTCAGTTTGAATCCAATTAGAATGTTATATTCCTATTTTACATTATTAATTTCCATGTATGTCCTAATCCCTTTCTTTCATGGACACTTTCATGATACAAACATTGGTTACGATTTATGTCATGATTGTGGTACCCAATTCTTTCCATGGGTACCCTTATGTTTACATATAGTTGATTATGTATGATTATCTATGTGGTAAGAATATTTATGTGGAGTTAATATTCAGGAAAATTTTGAGATGGTTGTGCCCAGATAGCGCTCCAATGCATTGGGTAATGTTAAGTCTCATGAGATGCGATGTGAAACGGGATTGGCAGTTAGCCTTGACCCGTACTAAAATGGGAAAATGGATTGGCAGTTAGACTAGAACCGTACTAAATAAATGTTTTATGATTCTACCAAATTTATATGATTCCATGGTTATATGATCCCATGCATATATGAAATTATTTTATAAGTTTCAAGCTTTGGATATCATTATGCCATGCCTCCTAACACATGTGCTTAAGATGTATCCTTATGTTCATTCCCTTACTGGGCTTTTTAGTTCATCCCTTTGTTCATGTGTCCCCCAGGGTACCCTATGAAAATGTACAGGCTAAAAGGAAGTTAGGAACTATTTATGGGTATTAAATAAAGAAGTTTTTTTATCCCTATGTTTTATGTTGTATGTACTTAGTCTTCTAGGACACTATAATTAATGATTCTTGGCATGTACTCTGATGATTATCTATGCTTAAAATTATGAAATATTGTATGTAAAAGGCTTGGATCTCTATACGCACCTGGGATCTCATGTAGGAGGACACACCGTTTACTCTAGGATTATACAACCATGACTAAGAGCACATGGGTAGGCCCAAATTGGCAGAGAAATGCCATATACCATGTGTACACACCATATAGTATGAAATGGATTCCCAAGACATGTAAAAATGAGAACAAGGCCAAACAATTAGATAAGTTCACATGTCGTGTAGACCCCCATGCATATCATGTATTCCCTCAAAGACTTTTCTCTCTCATTTATCCTTCTTCAAAACATAGATTTTGGCTCACGAGTAGCCTATCCTGAGTGTTTTATCTTGTATAACATGACGGTGAACATTAATTAAGAATCTGATATAGGACATGAGTTTTTCTAAGTGTTATTAATCTTCAGGATAAGCTTGAAGATAGAAGTGATTGCGATAGATCATTAGAGAGGTGTTAGGGTCGATACTCCCTTATCGCACAAGGGCACAAGTCCTCCATACTATTTATATAGGTATATTTGGTACTTCCCTAAATTGGGAACATGTCCTCTATCTACAGAGGGGTAATCCCCCATCTTCATGATTTGGCGGTGTGTAGGTCCTCTTTGATATTTGTGTCTCCCTTGGCTGTGGAGAATAGTAGTGAGGCGTGACCACCTATATACAGATTTGGGTGTGGTTTCATTTCATGTTGGAAATTAGAGATGGAATTTTGGGGCTACATGAAGATTCAAAATTCATGGTTAGTCAGTGGAGATGTAGATCTCATTTCTCTATCATCTAGGTTTCCTTATGATAATATATATATATATATATTAACTGTTTTGGATTCCCTTTTATTTTGGGTTGAGCAGGATACTATTTTATCTTTCAATTTCTATCTCTTTGGTTGTTAGGGAATCCAAATATATATGTATATACAAAACCTTATGTGGGATTTTTCTATACATGTCATGTATTATAGGGAGGATAGACAAATCTATAGTGATTATGGAGGATCATAGAGGTAGTGGGGTGCATAGACGATGTACGCTAATTTGATTTAGAGAACAGAAGTTAAAATTTATTTACTATTTATTTTTACAATTATTATTAGGATGACTCATATTTCTATTTGGGAATGTATTTTTTCCATTTATATTTTGGTCCATTTTATCATACACTGATGTATTCTCGAGAGATTATGAATGAATGGTTGGTACTATAAATGATATTTTCATTTATTTATTACTAGGAACTTTAACATAGTGATGATAATCTGCATGCGTATAGGTACATTAGGAAAATTCCCCTCATGTTAGTTGTGCCTTATCACTGCATTTCACTAGCCCTTATCATATTGAAGGTAGACTTGGGTTTGTAGTGGTTCAGCTCTTCAGTGACCAGGAGTGTCTTAGGGGGACAGGTTGTTACACTACATACTTTTCATTCTTCCTTAATTATATTTTACCCAACCAAGGGGACACCAAAAAAAAAACATTTTCACCCATATAAAATTCCATGGGTCATCTCCTCTAGTCAACATAAGACTTATTCCTATTATGATACATAAAAATCCATTTGAAAAATCAATACACCCACTTTAAGGTATCTTGGACCATAGTCATCCCAACAACTGAATAGTCACCTAACTCATTCAAGTTGAGTGGTGAACGATGTGGCCACCCATATATATCCTCAAACAAAGCCATCTGTTTTGAGGATTGGGTTTTTTATTATAGGATAAGTCTCACAATGCTAATTTATCATCAAATAGACTTCTAAAGTCTAGGATATAGGCTTGAAACATATCCTATAAGGTCAAGATAATTCTACCTGACTTCCTGTTGGTCTGAGGATGAAAGGTCATAATAAACTTCAACTGTGTACCCATCACCATCTGTAAACCTTTCCAAAACAGTGAGGTAAACCGATAATCCATATCAGATACTACACTTGATGGTGATCCATAAAACCACATGATCACTTGAACGTAGATATTTACATTCTCATCCAATGAATTTATATCCCAAATCAATATAAATTATCCCACCTTGTTCAACCAATAAATAACCAGCCAAAATGCATCTTTTCCACTTGGTGTCCCAGTTAACCCAATCACAATGTTCATGGTCACCCCATACCACTTCTATACATCCACAAGAATTCAATGGCGTAACCCTTCAAATCACTGATCCTCACACATGATTCTCTATCATGTTCGGAAAAGGATAGATAAAACCTATGATGTCTCTTTTCATGTCGATCAACGTTAATTTTTTTTAACATCAGGATACTTCTTGTTCAACCTAGGGTTAACTTTCCATTGTGATGTATGAGAAGATATCTTTAGCTCCTCTGTTATAAAAGATAATACCATCACCCTATGAAGAACTATAAGGACAATTTTTTTCTATAAAAATTGTAACCTATAATGGACCCACCTACTTGCAAACTACCAGGCATCGACCGACACTTTATATAAATATAATGACTTTTATTCACATATTATACCAATGATGGAGTGATCATTAAGGGTAAATAAACCACTTCCCCCCAATCTTTAACTACATAAACCTAATTTTCCACCAACAAATCTATGATCTTTAATAAAAATTTTAATGCACGCTCTAGGAATTCTTATATTTTTTTGATTAGTTCATTAGTAACTACATAGAACTTATCAAGAGAATAATCCATCTCTAAGTAAAATGTCTATAAGTACTCTACCCAATACCTATAACAAAGGTTCCATTCACACTGAGATAAGATATATCACATACTCTTCTAATCAGTATATATGAAAACCTATTTCAAAAGAGGTTGGGTTACCCACGTTTCAGCACATGGACCAATACCTATAGCTCTGGGTTAGGGATAGGTTAGTTCCTCTCATGGGTTTTCACCTGATGAGACCCATAAGAGACTACCTTATCACCATGCATTATTATAACTCCCAAGAAAACACCAGGCACATCTTAGTATACATCATATCCAATTCATGGCTCAGGTATGGTTAGTATTGGAGATGATGGAAATATTTTCCCCATCTTCAATAAAACTTCTGCACACCAATCATTCTATTGAAACTTCACTCTCTTCTTGGTTAGTGTGATCATGGGCATGGTCTACCAAGAAAATTTCTGAAAGAAACTCTTATTATACCCCATCAATATGAGAAAACTATGAATATTTAATACATTCATAGATCATAACCAAGGTATCATTACATAAAATTTATTATGATAAAAATATATTACCACTTGAGAATCCATTTTCCCAATAAAAGGAACCCCATGTATCCCAAAGTGAGAATTCTTGTACTTAGAATAATTCCGAAGTTCTGATGCATGATAAATAAAATATTCATGTGTCTAGCATATGATTACGACATATTTGAATATATAAGCATATAATATATGAACAAAATTATTAAGGAATCAAGTTATTGATGAAAGGTATTATTTATAATCCATGATCACAATTGATGAATTTTTCATTCCAAAGAGAAAAAATAGATGCTCATAAAACACATACCTGCCACTAAATAGTGTATTCATTATTTATTAATCTCTAATTCAAATATTATGGGAGCTAGAACATAAATAAATATTATGTAACCATTGGTCTCCCCAAACTAATCGAAAAAATTAATATATTATTGGAAATGGGTACATGTTATTCACTATGATCATGTTCAACTTCAGATAGTCCACACTGAGATGAATACTGTTATCTTACTACTAGGAGAAAAACATAGGATAACCCTAGGAGGAAGTGTTTGGTCTGATAAAGTCTCTTTCAACTAAATAATCTAGCCACACCTTGATCTATTTTAACTCTATAGGTTCCATGCTGTACAGTGGAACCGATATGGGTCATGCATTGGAAAACATATTGATCTCAAATTAAACTCCCTTATGTGGAGGTATCCCGAAGAAGTCATTTAGAAGTATATATTTGTAAAATTATACCACTGGAGTGTAAGAGGAGGGAGTTACCTCAGGATCTACTATAAAGATCATATTTTCCATCTATACTAAAATGTCTTTTCTCTAATATGGATCTATTCCCACTCTTCTTTTGTCGACATCCCATTCACTGGTTAGCAAAAAATACTCCCTCTTAGATAATGAGAAGGACAGTAATGATTGAAAAAAGTCAATGTGTGTATAGAAATAGATCAACCAGTATATGGATATGATCATTTTAAAACCATTATTCTATAAAACTGTGAATCTTTAAACATGATCAAATCTAAAAACTACCATCATTCTATCTGGATGGATATGGATACAATCTACTTTCTTTCCCAAGGGTGTATTGACAGAAATAATCTAAAAAAATAATTTAACTGGAAAATATATCCGATAATCTACTTGAGTTGATATGAACAAATCGGATAATCCTTTTTCAAACAATGTAATATATATATTAAAATAAATAAGGATCATACCTCAAAATATAGAAGGTCCCTTCCCTATATCTATTGGAACTTAAGTGACTATATAAGACCCACCAAACACCACTCCATGATGCCCCAAATGTTTAGGAGACACCTAATTTTCCAACCCTTGAGGGGTGTAGACCCATTTATAAGCTATTGTGCCAAATTTTTTTGAGGGAATCCAAAAACAACTATTATAGAAACACTTTATGTCATTTATCTTCCCACACCAATGAAAACTATTTACAGAGTAAGTGTAATACTTTAGAAACTGTCACTTATTTATATATTTGGAGCACATAACAGAGTCATTTACCCCAACAGGAGTAAAAGAGCCCAAAATATTATCTGATTATTGACTGAAACCCATTAATTTAAGCCCCTAACTTCTTATTCTTATTCCTAGAATAAAAAAAGGGGTCACACTAGAGAAGGTTCATGTTTATCCACTAACATTTAGGTGAATAAATGAATCTTATTATTCCTTAAATCCCTTATAGATCATTAGGTACTTCTAGTGAATTGTATTATAGGTTTTCTAATAAAATTTCCTAACATTTCACTTCATTTATACTCAAATTCTAATCTCAAACTTCTTTTCTTTTTGATCCTCATTCCCTTCCAAAAGAGGATCAAATAGAATCAACCATGTGGAACTTATTAATTAGATAGACATTAACATCATCACCATTTAGAGATTAATAAACACATGATCACATTAAAAATTTACATAGTGTAGAAATATTTTAAAAAATAAGATATCCTTGATGGTTACCCAAGTTAGAACTTCCAATATACTAGCCAACAACATGATATCCCACCAACATCCAGTTGTGCCTTGAAGTAAAAAGGGGGACACCTTCACTTTCCAATCCTATAGGGTCTCTACTAATTTAATATCTTCTCAAGAACCTATATCAAGTACTCTTTTTTTTCTAATTCCCTCCGATAAACTCACATGATAGGGGATTTTTTTCATAGAGGAGTACTCAAATAAGGGTTGAATTGAGTAAAAAACTAAAAAGTTCTATTTAAAACCTATTTCTAAAAAATCCCCTAATTTAGAAAACATGAAAATTAACTAAAATTATAGAAATATATAATTTTATATTTCCAAAATTTTTCTGAAAGGACCAATCATAACCCAGTTAAAACAATTTTTAAAACCACTTTTAATTTTGAAAAAACAATTAAATGCATCAATCACAATATGTAAAACCCTGATTAAATCTATTAATAAAATTATTTTTTTCTAAATAAGTTTTGAAATATAATCATAATTTTTTCTTAAAACAATTTAAATAATAAAATAATCAATTATATAAATATATACAAGAGGTTTATTCTCAATATGAGACTTAATCCTCTTCACTTTATAGTCACTCGTTGCTAAGTACATTTATTAAACAATAAACTAATCCATAACCTCGATCAAGTTTTACTATAAGAAATACACACAGTCATTATCACATACATAAGGCCTATTCATCAGTTTTTAATATAATAGAAGATATAAATCAAGGGTGAAGAGAGTATTTAAGTACAGTCTAATATAGTATAATTGTTTGTGATCAAGAAAGAGAGAAGTAAAATAATCACAACTCAAGAGTAAATAAAACAGAGAAGGGGTGGAGGAATTGTAGGAATTATTATGTGGTTATATTTATCTAATTAAGATGAAGGGAAAATAAATGATATTATTATATTTTGTATTTTCTTTAAATCTATACTTTATGTCACATTAAATAGACTTCTTAATGTTTCTTTTTTTTCATGATAAATAATGTTTCATGTGTTTCATAAAAAACCTCCTATTCTTTTAAAAATATACATTTAGGAATGGCCAACTCATTACTCTATATCACCAAGAGATCAAGAATACATTATTCATAAGGGGTTCCTTAGATTTATGTAATTTTAGAACCTTAAACTTTTGATTGTAGGATAACAATAAAATAAGACAACTTCTCTTACTGGATACAAGTACAAAAAGTTTGATTTTTTCTTCAATACACCTAAGTAGTCATTTTAAAAATAATCATTCTTAAATCCCCACACTTATTAAATCTATAATATGCATTAAATTCCATAAACCTATCAATTGAACAACTAATTTGAATTTAATTCTAGTGAGAATCATCAGTATAACTTCAACTAGAGGTATTAAATATCTATTATTAGTAGAAGTTTTATATAATGGAATCAGATATTGATTGGAATTATTTGTTTCAACTTGAAGTATCATATCAATAACAGTGGTAAAAAATATAAACTACGAGTAGGAATCTTAAACTATTTGTATAATAACTAGTCTAGTGGTAGTGATATTGTACAGACAATAAAAAATTTCATCTAGTGAATGAAAAATATGAATAGAGGTAGATGAATATGAATATTAGTTGTAAACTCAAACTAGTGGTAGAAAGATGTCCACCAGATATAGAAAGTGTTTTCTTGATGGAAGAAATATCATTCAAACGGTAGCACAAGTCCACTAGAAGTAGAAGAATTTTACCATTGGTAGAAATGCTGCATAATGAATATAAAAAGTCTTCCATTGGTAGAAGAATTGAACTAGTGATAAAAAATTATAAATGACGGTTGAAAAAGTATACATATGATAATATGTTTTAGGTAGAAAAAATGTATATAAAATCTATAATTTTGAATCTTCTATCATTCAACATGTAGATAACCAGTAATAAAGTAAACATGATTTTTTATTATTAAAATAAATAATTTCTAGTTTGATCCAATAATAAATCCATTTTTTAGGATCCAAAATAATGGTAGGAAATGAAATTAATAATAATCAGTTTCAAAGATGTATAGTTCTTAAAATATTTTTCATTAGTCTTAAATTGTAATAGATAATATGAAAAAAATACCATTTAATGTATCATAAGATCTATAAAATAAGGAAACATACATATGAGAGCATAAAATAAATAGAAAAAACAAATACACTATCATAGAATTCCCTATTACACACATTCCTCTCATTTTGGTATTATGAAAAAGGTAAGAGAAAGAGAATATGTATCAGAGTAAATAAATATGAATAAAGTGAATGGGATTTTCATTAAGATCAAATTAAAATAATTTCATCATATAAATAAAAAGTAAATAAGGACCTATCATATCCTAGTCATAGTCTAATTTAGGATATTCATGAATAGAGGTAGTATTAATTTGTTTGTTAACTTTTCTATTAGTAATAGGTGTAGGAGTAGGGGAAGAAGGAGGCATAGGAGGCCTGAACACAATAATGGATTATACTAGTCCGATATGAATGGCAACCTCAATAGGAGTAATTCAAAAATGACTAACTACAATAGCATTAATCTAAATATGTACTGGAAAAGGATAAGATATTGAGGATATTATAGGAATAGTAGTATAGGAAATCACAATATTCTTATAAGTGTATAGAAAAAGGATTCATCATCATGAAAAACTATGAGATGAATATGCCACCATGATCCATAATCCTAGTGATGTTAGTATTATTTCCATAAAAACATTCATTAATGGGGATAAATCCTTCAACTGAATCAAATTATCCTAGACGATCCTAGTAATTGGAGGAAACCATAGGTTCTTAGCCAAAAACTTGAAATGGTAATTGATTTATTTTTTTGTAAAAATCAAAGAAAAAATCTTCTTTATATATTTTTAATAGTTTTATTCTCACTTCAATCATCATTTAGAAATTATCTAAAAATCTTATAGATATTCTCACCATGATATTTGGTCTACATAATCTCATCTAATTAAAGAAGATATGTATCAATAAATACACTCTAAATCAACATAAAAACTAGTAGGAACAGATGGAGGAGGTGATCTGGAAGAATAACCACTAGTAGAGAAAGAATCAAGCCTCATAATGACTAGCTGATTACTCATGGTCATGTAGACCCAAAAATTCTCCAGGGTATAGTGAAGAGAATTGATTAGTAAAAAAAGATTTCTATTCTCTACTTTAAAATCTCATAGTCTCAGAAACAGATTCTGTTGGAGGTGATCCACAATGAAGGATAAAATCAAATAAATGTTATCCTGACTAAGAGATGTATAAATGTTAAGAAATCTAGAAAAAACCCAAAACATCATCCTTAATGGAATCAAATTATTAATAGGTTAGGAAAATATAATGAAGAAAGGTGGTGGAGGAGAAGAAGTTCTCTATTATCTAGGTGATAAAGAATAATGGGATATAACAAATTCCACAATAGGTACTAAAATAGTAATAAATTATTCCTCATTTATAGTAGGTACCACATAAATAAACTGAATTATAATCTCTTCCTCGTCAATTATCTCTACAAAAGATCCCTTTGGAAACCTTGGAACATATAAAATGGTCGGTCTAACATGATCTGGAGGATTTCCCCCATCATATCCATCATTATCTAAGGAAAAATAGGCTATCCCATGAGACTTTTACCTTAGGGACTCCCCCCCTAGATGGTGCAACTCCAGTATAAGGTCTCAAAGAAATCTCAATAGGCTACCCAACTGAAACACATTCAGAGATACTATCCTAATTTCCAATGATTATCTTACCATACTCATAAATATTGATTAATTAAATAGTTTATTTATACTCATCTTCACCATTCACAATATATAAAGAGTCATCAGATAACACATTAACTACTAGAAATGGAAAATATTCTAATGGACCTATACTAATGGTTTGGACTAAAATACTCATATAGGTACCTTAATTTGACCCTATACCAATGGTTTGAATTAAAATTTGGTTCAGGTACATTACATATACTATAAACAAATAATTTTTACAAAATAATTGGTATTAGTGCCTTAGTGATACCCTATACCAATGGTTTCCCCAAAACTATTGGTATCAGTCCCATAAAGAGACCCTGTACCAATTTTTGTTTCCAAAACCGTTGGTGTAGGACCCAAAAATTTGGGTACCTATACCAACGATTCTCAAAATGGTTGGTCAAAGTACCCAAGTATTTTATGGATTATTTTTTCATATAACATTAAATAAATTAAAATTACTTATAAATATACAAATATATACTGATCAACATATGATCATAAAAAAATTAGTTGAGTGGTTAGGTCATTGAAATATAAATTGGAGGTGCTGGGATCGAAACTTTGTTATCTTTTTTAAATTAACAAAACTAATATTTTTTCAAAACTGTTGGTATAGATATTTCATATGACATATTCCAATGGTTCTCAAACTATTGGTATAGACCACCTATACCAGCATAAAACTTTCCAACAACCATCCAAACAATTGGTATAGGCTATACCAATTATTCAGAGACCTATAAAAATAGTTTTTAACCACTGGTATATGTTTTTTATTTTCATTATCTATTTGACTCTATGAAGTATAACCCTCAAATTGATAACCTTTGGAAATATTAGCCTATGAAACCTCATCATCTTTTAGTAGACTTTCATTAGTTGGTAAGAAAATAATATAGTTTGGCGGCCATATGAAACTTTTTGGCTCCTTCCGGAATATGGATCACTCCCTTCTTAAAAAAACTACAATAGATTCTTCTTATTCAGTAAAAGATTCTACCAATTCTTCTTTTACTTCAAAATCATCCACTTCCACATCTTTATTAGAAGAATATTCCACCGCTTATTTTGGTTCTAATCTAGGATCTAATAAATTCTTATGCCAGTTGGGGTTCTTAATAGGGTTAAATTACACATATAATCTCTCATTTTCCACCACCCACTTCTTTAATTGATTATTTTAGTTAACATTCATCCTTATACAAGTATGTTGGCTAATATAGAAACAACCACACTCATTAAAGTTTTCTTCTCCAAAAGGTACAATCCCTCTTTATTCTATTATAGAAAAAACCATTTTGCAAAAAACATGAGAATAAGATCAAGAAACATGCTTTTATAATTACATAATATTCATCATAATGTATCTATACATTTTTAAATATTCCACTAGTTTCATATGATATAGAAAAAAGTTATCTTGATACCTCAACACACTAAATTTCCGCTTTTTAGGAAATAAAATTTGTTGGATTAATTTGATTAGAAACTGACATTCCCTATCAAGATCCACTATAAGTAGAATTATTATAGTACTATCCCCATTAATCTCTTAAAAGAAATACATGATAATTAAATTTTCATGATCAATGGTGTATGGACATTGGTGGTCCTCATATATTTCTTTTTGAGAATCTTCTTAAGATGTTTCTCACTACATTAATGAGAACATGAGTTCTTTCCCATTTGATAATGTCTTAATGAAATATTTCTTATCCCTAAACTCAAACTCATCATATAGAAAAAGATAAATAAAAAATATAAGATATAATTGAATCTTGATTATTGATAACCACACATCCCACCCTTTATTTTGAATAACTTCACCATCCTGTGAATTACATGAATACAACTAAACAACATCTATTTCCTTCTCAGTAACTACTATTCATGGTGAAAGAAGAGGGTTTCATGGCTTGAAAAATCTAATTGACACACATTTTAACTTATTTAGACATCAATAATCATCTAGATAATAAGAATCATGCTTCATCTTCACCATTGTACCACTGATGAAGATATTTAAAGATTATGGTGAAAGGTTTGGGTTTGAGAAAAAACCGAATAAGAAGTTTGAAGGGGCATTCATGAGATATGATTCAATTCAAACTCTTAAAATGGATTCTTATTATTTAAGTAATTAGAAAAATTTTAAATATAAAAATATTCTTATTCAAGTACAATATATAATTTAAAAGTTAAATAAAAAATTTTAAATGATAGAAAAGGATTCACAGAAAATAAACAATGGTAGAATACAATGGCCTTGGTCACAGAAATCATCCAATGGTAGAGAACAGTAGTACCACCTAATAGTATTAGCAAAGGTATTACTAAATGGTACTGCCTAGTGATATTTTTCAAATGGTAGAAATTAGTTGGTAGTCGAAAAAGGTATAATGAAATGTTATCATGAGACATTATCAACCAATGGTAGCATGCTAATGGCTGCACCCATAGATATCACTTTAAAGTATCATAAGAACTAGTAGTAAGAAAACGGTAGCACATGATTCATGATAAACACTATTTTATTCTAGAGTTATATCACCTTTTTCAAAATGGTCTCTCAAAAAGTGATTTCTTATATCAATGCTCTTTATTAGAGAGTGATCCATAAGATTCATACAAATGTTAATGGAATATGTATTTCATAATATATTGTAAAAAGTCTAAATTGATATCCATAGTATAGTAATGTGTTTTTAATCCACAAAATATTTTAAAAAATAATACCTACTTATTTTTTCTCAGATTCAACAGTATATAATGAAAAAAATATTTATTTTTAATACATAATTATACTATAGACATTCCAAAAAAGTTAAAATTTTCATAGGATGTTTTTATATCTTATTTAAGACGAAAAAAATATTTATTTGAATAAATAAATAAATCAATGGGTTTTCATCAAGAATAAAATAATAAAAAAGTAATTGTATTAATGATTTTTTTAGAAATACTCTTGACCACATTCAATGGAGATTCCCTGGTATTCTCTTGAAAATGAGCACACATACATGCACCGAACATAATATAATGTTTTTTAGCTATTAAGTAATGTAAACTCCCTATCATACGCCTATAAACGGTTGGGTCATATGGTTTCCCAATTTCATAAAAATAAAATCTAGAGGTGGTACTCAATAGAGTATGACTTCCTTTTGAGTTATCCGTGCCAAAATGTTTCAAAATATCATTTGTGTATTTATATTTTTTAAAATGATTCCTTATTTTAAAAAATCTGAAAACCAAAAAAAAATCTTTATTCACCCATTAAACTCATTTGAAATCAATTTATCATAATTTTTAATAATTATATACACATTGAGTTTTTGGATTATCCAAAAATATTATCATCGAAATATATTTGGACTACCAAAATATATTTGTAAATAATCTTTATAAATAATTAAATATTATCTATACCATTTGAGAAATATTTAGAAATCAAGAAAGAGTTGATCCAATCATTCCAAGATATATGAACATGTTTTAAAACAAAAAATGTTTTTCTAAACTTAAATCATGATTTGGAAAATAGATATTTTCATTTCATGGGGTTTTTTCAACAAAAACATCATCTAAAGTATAAAAATTAAGAAAATTACTATTGAAATCCATTTAATATAGTTTTAAATTAAAATGTGTTACATAAGTAAGATTCATTCTAATATCCTCAAGTATAGATACTAGATAAAATATTTATTCATTGTCAATAACTTATTATTTACTATATCCTTATGTAACTAGTCTATATTTATTTCTTATTATGGTTCCACACTCATAATACTTATTCCTAAACACTCATTTAGTTCAAATAGTGAAATAGACTTTAGGTCTTTCTACTATTTTTGATTATTTTATTCTTTCGAAATGATTCAACTATTCATACATATACATTACTATAAAATCAAAATTGATAGATTCATTAATGTTATTAGGTTCAATGTTGTGACAATACGTCTTGACGTTCAACCTGGTTTATAAGAGACACTCTAGTCTCAGTAGAACTATCAAAATATCTAACAAAATCATATAATGTATGAAATATATTGGTTCTAAGGGATCTAAATATATAATTTATTTGTACTTAATTTTATTCTTCAAGGTTTGGTTCAAAATATTCTTCCATGTTAGGTGATTTCTATATAGATTATTTTATAGGGTGATCAAAAGTCTTGGTGGATGTATTGATATCAAATATGGAAATATAATTCTCAATGTTTTTAAATGATTTTTAGGATCATGTGGATCTATTTCATAAAATTTCACATGTATAGATTATTATATAACATTTTTTCTTTTATTAAACATAATATACCATTAAATGGAGGTTTAATAACTAATAAAAATTCATTAATAAAAATTGGAAACAAATCTATACAAAATATATTTTATGTTGAGAATAAATACATTGTAATCAATAACACTAAACTAATTAAACTTTGGTTTTCTTTAATTCCACCACTCATATGGGTTATTCTTTAAAAGTGGTATAGTAAGAACCCTATTTATGCTATAATAGATTATATTAATAGATTCTACCCAAAATTGATAGGAAATATATATTCATTGATTATTATTTGGGAAATATCTTGAAGATTCTTATCAATATTTTAACTAATCAATTTTTAGGGAGTCCTAGGAGTAGAGAAGTTGTGATTAAAGCCATATTGTGAGAATAATTTCAAAAAATATTGATTTTAAAACTCACAACCATGATCACTCATTATAGTATTTATAGTAATTTTACATAGTTTCCCTATATATTTATTATATTTGAAAAATGGTAAATTTTTTTAATTTTATGAGATAAAAAAACCTATGTAAATATTGAAAACTCTTCTATAAGAACACAACCATAATTGTTACCACCTATGATATAAACTATATAAGGTAAAAAAATAGTTTAAACTAACTCTAGGGGTTCTTAAGATGAAACTTATTTCTTTGGTTTGAGATAAGTCTTATGTTGATTCATTTTTTAAAATGGGTTGCATACTTTGTCTTTCTTGAAATCAAATTTAGAAAAGTCCATAAAAAACATTCCTTGATGAAATTATAAGATAACGAAGGATTAGGTGTCCTAGTATACTATTCCATAACCAAGATTCCCTATGAAAGGAACTTAAATAATATTTTTTAGGAAAAATGTATTTAAATTAACTGCATAAACATTTTCATTATGTAAAGAAGTAAAAACTACAGCATTCATAGAATCATAGATTTTTGAATAATTATTTTCATAATTTACATGATGAAAATCATCACATTATTTTCTCATGATAAGAATATTATACTTCAAACCATGAATAAATATGACTTTAGAAATTAAAATAGGATAGAATTACTGAATTTACATTGTATAATTATTTTTACATTGGAATTGTTACCTATTCTAAAATGGCCACCATACAAATTTTTAAAGATCTTAAATATTTATCAGTATATTGTAATATATATGGAGAATCCAATATCTAGATACTATAAATTCTTAATCGTACTCTTCAAGTATATTTACTATAGCATGTTTTTACAAGAAATGATTTTTGTACCCACATATTCTTGGGTACAGAGAAGTTAGCTATAAGAGATTTTGGAAACTATAGTTTTTTAATTGTTTTTCTATTATAAGAAAAATTTATTTAGAAATTAACACCTTTTTAGTTACATATGATTATTAATTTTTATAGAACAAGAAGATATTTATCCACTAATAAAATTATTTGATTAAATTCACCTTTGACTAGGTTGGTACCCAATAACAGCTTTGTACATCGATGTGGTCTGTATACAAAGAATCCTAGTAAAGGTTCCTCTTACATTTGTAAATGTTTCAATATCCTTTTTAATTTTCTCATAAATTTTTTTTATTTCATTTCTCTCCTTTAAAAAATAATCTTTTGTTTTAATTTTATATAGACATGGAAGATTTACACTAGCACATAAAACATGTGAAATTTTCATATTTTTATATTTATCTTTATATTTAATCATAACGACTTAAAAAATAACACAATATTCTTCCAATTATTAAATATTAATTTTTTATTAATGAGGAGTTTCACAAATTAATGTACAAGTAGTTTCATCATAAATATTTTCTATAAATAACATATTTTAGCTTTCATTATTGTATTCCCTACATGAATCAGATTCACCAGAACTATCCTATGAGGCACTCTAGGTCTCATTCATAGATTTATTTATATTTGTCATCTATCCTAATACATTTTATTATATTTTAAATTTATAAATATTGTTTTGATATTCCCTTTTCTCTAGCACTCATATAAAGTTACGTCTCATGGATCATTTTAATTCTTCCAAATTCATATTTTTTCAAACATTCCCATATAGTTAGACTTCATAAAAAAATTCTTCTTATTATTAAATTTATTAAATATCTTTGATATATGATCCATATCATCATCACTGTTACTGACATAAAGTTATTTTTTTATTTATGTCATCATCAACTCTAAATTTGTGAAAGTGAGATTTTTTATTTTTGGTTCACCATCCAATAAATTCATTTTCAAATCTTCCTTATATATCCTTAGTTGACCGATCATCTTCTTCATTAGAAGTTTATTATATCGCATGAATATCATATATAGATATAATTTCACCTACATCATTCAGGTAAGCTTCATAGGATTCTAAACACATGATATGTTTTTTCTATTTTCTATCCATGAAACTTATTCATATTGATGATTTCATTGAACATGAGGTATATTTCAAAAATTAATTCTCCAGGATTCATTTTAATTACATCAAATATAATTTTATATGTATTTAGGTTCATTTATTCATCATTTTATGTGCCTTCATGAGACACTACAAGTGTATCCCATATTTAAAAATATTTTGAACATACATTAATTCTATTAATAAATTTCTTGCAAAGAATAGTATAATGAAATCACACCTTTATAATTATATTCATATGTATCCTTAGTAAAATCACTCTAATTATAACTAAAAACATTTTATTTTTTATTTTTTTCTTATAATACTATCCAGATGTTAAAATCATGCTATAAATATATATATTCATTGTAATCTTCTATTGAGAATAATTAGAACCATTAAGATAAGGTTGTATATCAGTAACAGTCCCCTCAAGTCTATAAATATCCATAATGATAGAAATTTTGAATAAATAGAAATTTAGATCCTTTGAGAAAAATATTTGATCATAGTTAAATCTAGATAAGAAAAAAATAAAATCCTTTGATACTGAATGTTTGCATATTATACTACTCAATAAGGGAGTGAATTGGGTATCTAATTTTTTTTGTTTGAACACTATTTAGAAAAAATTCCCCCAATTTAGAAAATAGAACAATTTTCTTAAATAATAGAAATGTATAATTTTATATTTTTAAAATGATTCTCAATGGATCAATAACGACCTAGTTAAAACAATTTTTAAAACAAAACTTTTGAAACAAATATAATCATATCACACACAATATATAAAACAATGATTAGATATAACTATCAAAGTGTTGTTTTTCTAAAGAAGTTTTGAAAAATAAATCATGTTTTTTCTTATAAAAATTTAAATAAAACATTTAGTACCCATAAAAAATAAATATTAAAGTTTTTATTTCAATCTATGATCTAATACTATATACATAGAAACCACCGACTACCAAGAATATTAATTAAACAATAAACTGATCCACAACCTATATATGGTTTTACAGATACAAATGCACATAGGCGGTTGAATTTATAAACAACATATTCTGCAGTTATTCATGGGATAAATGATGTAAAAAAATATTAAAGATAGTAGTTGACTTCTCTCTAGTATATTATAGGATTTTGTGCTCATGAAATAAACAAGTATTATAGGCACAACTCAGGAGTAATTAAAATAGAGAAGGATGACGAAAAATTATAGGAGTGGTTATGTGGTTCTATTTCTCTAATAATTTTGATAGGATGTGTAATTTTCTTATTAGTTTTTGGATTATTTTTAAATATATCCTGGAATAAACTCTGAGAATACATCACCGGATTTCTATTTTTGCATGGAAAATAAGGTATCGTATGTTGAACAAGCAATCCTCTATTATTTTTTAAAGACACACTGAAGATCATCCGTCTAAGTAATCAGTAGAACCATGTTATTATGAAACAATTTTTCATATGAGCTTCCTTATATTTATATATTTTATATAAACCAAAATTTTTATTTTAAAGATAATAATAAAACAAGATAAACCTTTAAAATGCGGAAAAATTATAAAAGTCAGACTTTGTCTTCAATGAACTCAATTAATCATTTTATGAATAATCATTCTTAATTCCTAGTACTTATGAAATCTATCACTTGCATTAATTATCAAAAACTATTCCTTGGAATAATTAAACTTATGTTAATTTTAGACAGATACTGAAGTATAACTTTAACTTGTGGAAGTAGATCTATAGTGGTGGAAGTGGATTTGAACTAGTAATAGGAAAATTTAACTATGTTTAATAAAGTTATCCTAGAGATAGAGTTTTTTACTAATAGTAGAAAATATCAACCATTGGTTGAAAAATATAACTATAATTCATATAATATGACTAGTCATAGTAGAATATGAGAAGCAGTGGTAGACTCTAACTTCCAGAAGCATGATATCTTCTGGTGGTCGAAATAGTTTCTTAATGATGGAAATATTCTACGAATAGTAACACAAGTCCATTAGTGGTATAACACTTTTAGTGGTGGTAAAAATACTACACTAGTGGTATAATGAGTCTTAAATAGGTAGTAAATGTGAACTGGAAGTATACAAATATAAATTATAGTATAAATATTATACTTGTGATACCATGTTTTAGTTAGAGATTTATTTTAAACCCAGAATTGTGAGGATTGTATCATCCAACAGATAGATATTCAATTTCAAAAACCACCCAAGATCACTCTATTAATATTAGTTGAAATGGTTCTCTATAAGGCCTTAGGAACACCTCATTTTATGGTGGATTCTACCAACAAGTATAAGGTTTCTAAGGTTGTATTTTGAGGATACTCTACACCCAAATCAATGTTTATAACAATAAATAAATAAACAATCATCATTCACATAAAATTAAAAAAAAATTCTATAATAAAATTAAATATATTAAAGGCTCAAACTATCATGCTATATATAAAAAATAGACCACCCCTCAGGTCAATCACAAAAACAACAAAAAATTGAAAAAAATACCCTCGGCTCTATATATAACTCTAAGTCATGTCACATACCCATTCTTCATGAATCTCAAGCTGCATGATCCTGATAATTAGAATAATAATTATTAAATCTTTTTGATCATGAAACCATGGGCCTCACCCCTCTCCATCATGAATTCATTCTCTACATGAAATAAAACATAAGAAATGAATGCACATCGAGGTGCACATACACAGGGTGAGAAATAAATATAATTTGGCTACCACTAATGGTGAACCTATAACTTATTTTCAAAAGTAAATTATCATAAAATGTACCCAACCTAGATTAGACACAAGTGGAGTAGGATAATTAAAATAAAAACACCATCAATTCTTGCATCCGTGATCTCAATCGATTATACCATCTTCAACCGACACCAAAAATATCTCTGAGAAAACTACAACACCACATGCGGATACATTTCATCACCCTAGGATCACTCATAATAATCATAACTAAAATATAATATATAATTCTAGGTATCAGTTATACATTTAGTATGTAAGGGATCTAGTATGATACTTGGAATCCTAGGTATACTACTCTAGCCACGAGTAACCAGTGGAACCCATCCAGTGTTTGACATTCCCTATTCTAATGTAATAGTAGATTCTTAGGTCTTGTTCCATTGTAAATATAGGATATAGAATATATAATTAATTCACTAGGGTATAACCCTTGATAAATATATAACTAATTTTATCCTAATCCATGCTGATAAATTAGAATACTTAAACCACTAGCTCAAAAGTCTATTCCCTGATAGCTCTAAGAAATTTAATCATGGTGCATCCACCAAATCCTAGGGAGTATCCTAAAAATTAATAAAGGAGATAATAATCAATCCTTTACTATTTCATAATTATTTAGTGCTTGAGGTAATGATGGACACATAGAAAACCCTATCATCACCTATATTCTAGCATGTTATGAATTTGGGGAAACGTGATAACTAAAATGGGTTTTCAAGATGCACTTGGAAACCTCTTCTATTTTTAGGATGTAGTTAGAAATAACAGAGACACTAGGAATTCCAAAAACTATGGAAATAAATATTTTATCTTTTTCAATAAGAATCCATGTCTCTTGATTGCATAATCTTACAGATATTATGCATTACTGTAGTCGAAGCCTCAATTCATATGTATATCATATGCCAGATCCCAGGAAGTACCTCTATGAATCCCCACCATATCAGCACATCACATTAGGCCCTGTAATGACCCAAATACCTTCAATGGAATTTCCCTTCTTATATTTTTGTTATAATGTAACATGAAAACACAACATAATGAACTACTAAGTGATAAGTGACCTTTAAACATAAGTTTGTCACTTCTGTGTTTGGAATTTCGAAAATCCGATATACAAGGTTGTGTTCAAGATGATTTTTGGAGTCTAATGAATAAAAAATATTTTTGGTGAATAGTTACCTAACCTTATGAATATTAAAAACCTTATGAATATTAAATTGACCCTTAGGAATAATCAATAATTATTCAAAGGAGTAAAATTACCTATGAATAATTAAATAAAATTTAGACATCTTAGAAAGTGACAATTTGACCTTAGTAAACGTTTTGGAATTTTGTAAGTCATAAATAATTAATTTTATTTAATTTAAAAGAAATTTATTTCCCTAAAAATTATTCATAAATTATTGAATCAATGTCTTAATGTTTTTAGATAATTTTATAAGACCCTACGTAATTTTTAAAAGAACTATAAAATCATTTTTAATCTTAAAAACTATTTTTTAGGTAAATTATGATTTTAATTAAATATTAAATTAATAATATTAAGAAAATTATTTTCGAAAAATGGACTTCATTTTTGGAATCTATATGTCAAAAAATGGTTGGGGTAAATTTTTTGGTATTTTTCTGAGGTACTTGAATCATTGATGAATAGTAGAATCTGATAATTCACAATAAATGCTAAATAATGGATTGATTGAGTCATCGATGATGATATGATGATGTAAGCCCACTTGGTTTTGTATCACAAGATAAAATTACCATTCTTGGTCATTCAAGACTCACTATTCCTTGTCTTAGTGGAAATTAATAAACTAAGGAATTTATATTAAGGAAACCCCTCTCCCCTCCACTATAAAAGCCACCCTTCACACCCTCATTTCCTCACACCTCTAAATCTCCAAGAATTCTCTAAACTCTGCAAAAACACCTTCCCTAGCCCCTCCCCCACGTCAAAGTGCTTATTATATCATCAAAATACCAAGATTATGCCCTAAAGGAGGATCTCAAGAGAAGGATCCAAGAGGCAATTTCTCTCCCTCTTCTCCTTTAATTTTCTTTCAAGTTCAAGTTGATTTCTTGATCTCTACCCACCTATCTTAATACAAATGGTATTTTAACTCCAGTATTAAAAAAATAATGTAATTTAATTATTATAATGTGATATTATATCATCAAACCCCCTTTCCCTCTTCCTTTTATTTTATTAAAGAGAACATTGTTCCTGTGGTGTTAATTTCTCACCTTCAAGAACGACATGCTTTCTTCTTCCATTTCAACCATTAGATATGGAAATGAAAACAATTTTATGGTTGAAACAGAATATGTTATATATATTATTTCTTATTTAATTTTCTGGAAATAACCTATGGCCATATTATTAAGTTATAAATTAAAACAACTTCTTTGTGATCGAAAATCACCCAAATTAACCCAAACAATCTTCATTAAATTCTTATATAATGATTAATCTACATGGATGTAATATAATTAATTATAATATCATTAAAAATCTTTTAATATCAGTAGTGACATGTAATATCAGTTATGTAGTTTTACCCATGTTCTACCCGAACTTCAATTTATGAATACAAGTGAACCACCCAAGAAAAACCATAAAAATGAACATCCCCGAACAGTGTTTTTGAACACTATAATTCATCCAAAGGAACATAAAATGACATAATGAAACCAGAATGAACCCTATTAATTTATAAATGGTTCTATAATTTCTGATTAATGAATATAATGTCATTATAGAGGACATTAAAGAGAAGGAAGCTTCCGGATACAAGGTAAGGGGAAATCTCGAACCCAATTTTCTTCCTTTGGGTTCTCCCTCTTTCACTACATTTTTGATATGTTTACTCCATAAAGATCTTTTGTTCATCATTGTATTTAATTTTTTGGGATATACATGTTTTTAACTGTTTTTTTTTCAAACCAAATGTTTTCCAAAGGAACTCCTCTTTTAAGAGCACCCCTTTTACTTCTCACTCAAAGTGGATAGTTCTTGTAACATTTATGTTATTCCCTCTTTCTTTTGGGAACCCAAAGCATATGAATGTGATATTATGAGAGAAACCCATTAAATTCCATGGTTTAGTTATGTATATTTTTATATGTTTTCAATATCGCATGCATGATGATGATAACGTTATGGTGTGACGAGTGCGCCTGGGATTATACAGTGCAATATTAATGTTTCAATGTGACGGGTGCGACCGGAATTATACAGTGCTCCAATGCATTGGGTAAAGTGATGAATCTCATGAGTAAATGTGAAATGATGCGTGAACAAGATGCTATCATGGTTCACAAGTATGTGTGGTAGTTAACCACTAATACATGATGTTTCATTTTTATGCATTGCCACATTTCAAGTCTTTTATTCAGGCTTCTATCATGTTTATGATCTTTTTACTATGTTAGGATTTTGCTCACCCCATTCTATATTGTTCTTATCTATCCTCTTAATGGGCTTCTAGATCACCCCTTTTTATGTATATCCTCAGGTGGCTATATGTACTAAGGATAGTACATGTTCCAATAATAAGCTAGAGAAGAAGAAATTAAATTTATTTTTATGCTTGATGTTGTATTTTCTATGTATGGTCCTAGTTTTCCCAAGACACTAATACTTTGGATCCTCTCTATGTAATACTATAATGATTTTTATCTTTAAAATGATGTAATAGTAATGTAAGGAAAGGCTCGGGTCGTTATAGTTGGTATCAGAGGAATGGTTTAGTTAATTTGGGAATTTGGATAAGTGAACCCTAGAGAAAACCTATAGCATGAGACTAAGTATAAATATACACACAAGAATATTTACCTAGGGATACCATATGTTATGTTTTTGGTATAAATTTTATAAATGAATTAATTAATCATGACATGACTAATTATGTTTTGTTCTAACCTTTTCTATTTTATAAAATGTTGGGAACCAGGAGAAATCAGGCCAACAACTCCTGCGAGGGACAATGAAATGATTGCCCGAACGACATCCCCAATGATTTGGGAGGTGGAGTTCAAAAATTCATGGCAATGATTACCCAATTATCTCAGGTTATGAACAATAACATTAATAATGGGGAACTTCCTCCTTCACCAAAGAGGGAGCAACTGGCTATCGAATGTTTTATGCGTCAACGACCACCGACGTTTAGTGGATCTTTCGATCCACTAATTGCAGAACACTAGGTCAACTCCATGGAGAAGATCTTTTCTGTTCTTAACAATTATGAGATGGAGAAGGTGACCCTAGCTGTTTATCATGTAGATGGAGAAGCTGATCAATGGTGGGCTTTAATTAAGAACACCACGCCAAGGGAGGAAATTGAAGAGATGGAATGGGAAGACTTTAAGATAATGTTTCTAAATAAGTATTTCTCATGAACTCTTTGTATGAATATGGAGAGAGAATTCATAGAGCTCAATCAAAAATAAGTATAATCTGTCACATCCTTTGAAGTGAATTTCACAAGGCTTGAAAGGTACACTTCAGGTTTTGTTATCAACAACGAGAGCAAAATCGATATATTATTCAGTGGATTAAAACAACACTTTCGAAAGGCTATTGAAATTAGAGACTTTGGGAGTTATGAAGAAGTTGTTCGATGTGATCTCAAGGTGGAGGCGGAGTTTGGAGAATGGTCCCATGGATATGGTGATAATAACAAAGATGGAGTTCCAAGCTAGTGGATCTAATGAAAAAGGTGGGAAGAAAATTCAACAACCCACATGCCAAAAATATGGGAAGTTTCACCATGGGAACTACCTCAAAGGGACAGGGAAATGATTAATGTGTGGGAAATAAGGACATCATGCTCAAGAGTGTCAAAAAGTCACAAAAAGGAAGGAGAATGTAGCCGATGAAAGTTGAGAACCACTCTTGGTTCAATGCTACAACTGTAGGGAGCTAGGGCACTATGCAAACCAGTGCACCAAACCTCGAGTTCTCGAGGGTAATCAGCGTCAGCAGCCACCAAAGCCAAAGAAACAAGGGAAGTCTTAGCCATCACTACTGCGGAGGTGGAGTATGGTAATGATGTCATACAAGGTACACTTCCTATTCACTCAATAATGGAAAAAGTATTATTTGATTATAGTTCTCTGCATTCCTTTATATCTTGCAAGTTTTATAGAACTATAGAATCGAAGCCCCGAAACCTTAAAGTAGAGATATTTGTAAAAACAACAAGTGGTTCAATCATTGCAACCCAAGTGTTTGACTATTCTCCTGTTAGAATATTTGGGACGATTATTCCAGAAAATCTTGTAATACTTCCCTTGGTGGAATTCGATGCTATAATGTGAATGTATTGGCTCTCATTATATAGAGCACATATCAACTGTTGGGAAAATGAAATATATTTTTATATTTGGAACCATCTGATGCTCCTCTAAAAACTCAAGTAATATCATGAATCTCCTTTGAAAAATCCTTCATTGGTGTGGGAGTTGATTCCCCATGAAGAGGCATACCTTTCCCAAATGGTTCAGTCAAAGGAAAGTTCCAACCATGAGGAAATGACCATCGTGAGGGAATACGATGATGTATTTCCTGATGAGTTACCCAGAATTCCCCCAGATAGTGAGGTAGAGTTCTCAATTGAACTCATACCCATAGCTACTCCAATCTCAAAGCGTCCCGATAGGATGGCTCCTATCGAACTGGAGGAGTTAAAGAAGAAACTACAAGAGCATCTAGAAAAAGGGTTTATACACCCTAGTGCATCACAATGGGGTGCGCTAGTGATCTTTGTGAAGAAGAAAGGCAGAACAATGGGGCTGTGTATCGATTATCGGGAACTCAACAAGGTCACCATAAAGAACAAGTATCCTCTCCCAAGGCTTGATGACTTGTTCGACCAATTATGGGGAGCTCAATACTTCTCAATGGTGGATCTTCGTTCTTTACATCATCACGTAAAGGTGAAGAAGGAAGATATTTAGAATACTGTCTTCCATACATGGTATGAGCACTATGAGTTTTTGGTGATGCCCTATGGACTTACTAATTCCCCTAAAATATTCATGGATTTGTTGAATAAAGTCTTTATACATTACATCGACAAATTTGTGGTAGTGTTTATCGATGATATTCTCATCTACTCCAAGAGAAAGGAGGAACATGAAGAACATCTAAAACTAGTGTTGGTGACATTAAGAATGGAGAAGTTGTACGCTAAGTTACACAAGAGTGAATTTTGGATGTATCAAGTCACGTTCTTGGGACATGTGATCATAAGTGAGGGAATTTTTGTGGATCCATCAAAGACAAAGGTTATTGAAAAATGGCCTAGGACCTCTAGTGTCACATTAATCTGTATTTTTATTTGATTAGCTGGGTACTACAAATGTTTTGTGATAAACTTCTCATGATTGTCAAACCCACTAACTAAGATAACAAGGAAAGGGGTAAAGTATGTCTGGATGGAAGAATGTGAGGGAAGCTTCAAGGAGCTAAAGAGAAGGCTGATCACTGCACCTGTACTGACCCTACCGAAAAGTGGAGAAAGTTTTGTGATATAAAATGATGCCTAAAAGAATGTATTGGGTTGTGTACTCATGAAAAATGATAATGCGATAGCCTATGCCTCACAACAGTTTAAGATCCATGAGAAGAACTACCCGAAACATGATCTAGAGCTGGCAGCTGTGATTTTTGCCTTGAAAATATAGTGGCACTACCTTTATGGTGAGAAGTGCGACATATAAACCGAACAGAAGAGCCTAAAGTATATATTCACACAAAAGGTTCTCAACATGCGTCAAAGGAGATGGTTAGATCTAATCAAGGATTATGATTTCTCTATCCACTATCATCTTGGAAAGGTGAACAATGTAGCTGATGCTCTAAGCAGAAAAGAACCTGCTACTCTATCCATGTTGTGGATTGATAAAGACCCTATGTTCTTGGATATGAAACGAATGGATTTGGAAATCATAAGGACAGTGGATACATCCTACCTTTCCCAAATTATTGCGCAACAATCTATCAAGGAGAAGAATAAGGAAGCAGAAAGGGATGATGTGGAGATACAAAAGAGGGTGAATGCAGTAAAGGAAGGGAAGCTGCAAGAGTTCCATATCGATGATGATGGTGTGATTCGGTTAGGAACATGACTTTGTGTGCCTTCATCACCCAAGATAAAGAAGGAGTTATTGGATAATGTACATAGCTCAACTTTCACTATCCATCCTGGGAGTACCATGATGTACCGTGATCTCTGGGAACACTTCTAGTGGGATAACATGAAGAAAGAGATTGCAGAATATATATCAAGGTCCTTGGTATGTCACCAAGATAAAGCTGAGCAAAAAAAGACCAAAGGTATGATGTAGTCATTTCCTATACTCATGTGTAAAAGGGAAAATGTTACTATGGACTTTTTCATGGGTCTCCTGAAGACATCAAAGGGAAATAATGCGATATGGGTTTTGGTTGACCGACTCACCAAGAAAGCCCATTTTATCTCTATTCGGGAAGATCTCTCACTTGAACAACTTGAAATGATATATGTGAAGGAATTGGTGAGACTGCATGGTGATCCACTCTCAATTGTCTCTGACGATGATCCAAGGTTCACGTATAAATTCTAGAGGAGCCTTCAAGATGATTTGAGTACTGAATTAAATTTCAGCACATCCTATCACCCCCAAACTGATGGCCAGTCTGAGTGGACTATTTAGACACTTGAAGATATGCTAAGAGCATGCTCTCTATAATTCAAAGGTGGATGGGATCAGCATCTCACATTGGTTGAGTTCTCATACAAAAATAGCTTACACTCGAGTATCTAGATGGCTCCATATGATGCTCTGTATGGAAAGAAATGTAGAACTGCAACCTGTTGGGATGAAGTTGGAGAAAGAAAGCTACTTGGACCTGATCTTGTTCAAGAGATGACAATGAAGGTTCAAGTCATCCAGAAACACATCAAATCTATTCAAAGTCGGCAAAAGAGCTATGCTGACAACCATCTAAGGGACTTGGAGTTCAACGTTGGGGATAAAGTCTTCCTTCAAAGACCTCCATGGAAGAGAGTCATGCGTTTCAGGAAGAAAGGAAAGCTATTCTCAAGGTATATTGTCCCCTTTTAGATCCTTGACCACATAGGAGCTGGGGCCTAACGTCTTGAACTTCCAACAAATATGACTCAAGTTCATGATGTGTTTCATGTATCTCTACTGTGGAAGTACATACCAGACCACTCACATGTGCTAAACTCAGAGGTGGTGCATCTGGATGATGATATCTTCTATGAGGAGCAGTCAGTAAAGATTCTGGATTGGAGAGATAAGGTTCTATGAAACAATAAAACCCATCTTGTCAAAGTGTGTAGGAGGAACCATAAGTTTGAGCAAGCAACTTGGGAACCATAAGAGGCAATGAAGGAGAAACATTCTCACCTCTTTGTGTAATGTGAAATTTCAGGGGTGAAATTTCTTAAGGGGGGAAGAATGTAAGTACCCAAAGTTTTTCAATGGAATTTCCCTTCTTATATTTATGTCATAAAATAACATGAAAACATAAAATAATTAACTACTAAGTGATAAGTGACCTTTAAACATAAGTTTATCAATTCTGTGTTTGGAATTTCGAAAATCCGACATACAAGGTCGTGTTCAAGATGATTTTTGGAGTCTAATGAAACAAAAATAAATATTGGTGAATAGTGAACTACCCTTATTAATAGTAACATACCCCTATGAATAGAAATATGATCCTTATGAATAGTAAATCATTCAACAGAAGAGTATCATTACCTATGAATAATTAAATAAAATTCAGACATCATTGAAAGTGAAAATTTGACCTTAGTAAACGTTTTGGAATTTTGTAAGTCATAAATAATTAAGTTTAATTAATTTAAAAGAAAATTTATTTCCCTAAAATGTATTCATAAATTATTGAAACAATTTCTTATTGTTTTTAGATAATTTTATAAGTACATACGTAATTTTTGAATGATGTATAAAATCAGTTTTAATCTTAAAAACTGTTTTTTTATGTAAATTCTGATTTTAATTAAATACTATATTAATAATATTTCTAAAATTATTTTTGAAAAATGGACTTCATTTTTGGAATCTACAAATAAAAAAATCGTTGGGGTAAATTTTTGGGATTTTTCTGAGATACTTGAATTTTTGATGAATAGTAGAATCCGATAATTCACAATAAATGCTAAATAATGGATTAATTGATTCATCGATGATGATCTGCAGATGTAATCCCACTTGGTTTGGGATCACATGATAATATTACTATTATTGGTCATTCAAGACTCACTATTCCTTGTATTAGGGGAAATTAATAAACTAATGAATTTTATATTAAGGAAACCCCTCTCCCCTCCACTATAAAAGCCACCCTTCACACCCTCATTTCCTCACACCTATCAAGCTCCATACCTTCTATAAACTGTTCCAAAACACCTTACCTAGCCCCTATCCCACGTCAAAGAGCTGCTGGTATCATCAAAAGACCACTCTTAGGCCGTAAAGGGGGATCTCAAGAGAAGGATTCAAGATGTAATTTCTCTCCCTCTTCTCCTTTAATTTCCTTTCAAGTTCAAGTTCATTTCTTGATCTCTCCCCACCTATCTTGATCAAAATGGTATTTTAACTCTGTTATAAAACAAATACTATAATTTTATTATTCTAATGGTATATTATATCTTCCAACCCCCTTTCCCTCTTCCTTTTATTTTATTAAAGATAACACTGTTTGTGAGGTGTTAATTTTTCACCTTCAAGAACGACATGCTTTATTCTTCCATTTATACCTTCTGATCTGGCCATGAAACCATTTTTATGATTGAACCAGAATATTTTATATGTATTATGTCCTATTTAAAGTTCTGTAAATAACCTATGACCATATTACTAAGTGATAAATTTAAAAAAACTTCTTTGTGATCGAAAAACCGCCAAAATTAACCCAAACAATCTTCATTTAATTATTATCTAATTATTCATCTAAATAGACCTAATATAATTCATTATAAGATCATTAAAACTATTTTAATATCATTAGTGACATGTAATATCAGTTCTGGATGTTTACCCATGTTCTACCTGAACATCAATTTATGAATACAAGTGAACCACCCAAGAAAAACCATAAAAACGAACATCCCTGAACAATGTCTTTAAACTCTATATGTCATCCAAAGGAACATAAAATGACATAATGAAACCAAAATGAACCCTATTAATGTATAAATGGTTCTGGAATTTCTAATTAATGAATATAATGTCATTATATAGGACATTAAAGAGAAGGAATCTTTCGGATACATGGTAAGGGGAAATCTCGAACCCAATTTTCTTCCTTCGGGTTCTCCCTCTTTCACTCCATTTTTGATATGGTTACTCCTTAAAGATAATTTGTTCATAATTGTCTTTAATGTTATAGGATATAAATGTTTTTCACTAGTTTTTATGTCAAACCAAATGTTTTCCAAAATAAATCCTCTTTTAAGAACACCCCTTTTACTTCTCACTCAAAGTGGATAGTTCTTGTACAATGTATGTTATTCCCTCTTTATTTTGGGAACCCAAATATTATGAATGTGTTAATATGAGATGAAACCCATTCCATTCAATGGGTTAGTTATTTAAATTTTTATATTTTTTCTATGTGGAAAGCATGACGATGATAATTTTATGATGTGATGGGTGCATCCAGAATTATATACTGCAATGTGAATGTTTCAATGTGACGGGTGCGCCCGAAATTATACAGTGATCAAATGCATTGGATAAAGTGATGAATCTGATGAGTAAATGTAAAATGATGTGTGAAAAAGATTCTATCTTGTTTCACAAGTATGCATGGATGTTAACCACTAATACATGATGTTTTATTTTTATGCATTGCCACATTTCAAGTATTTTATTTTGGATGCTCTCATGTTCGTGATCTTTTTCCTATGTTATGATTATGCTCACCCCATTCTATATTGTTCTTATATATCATTTTACTAGGCTTATATATCACCCATTTTGATGTATATCCTCAAGTGGATACATTTACTAAGGAGAGGAAAAGTTCCAATAAGAAGATAGAGAATAAGAAGTTAAATAAATTTTTATGCTTGATGTTGTATTTGTTATGTATGGTCCTAGTTTTCTCAAGAAACTAAACCTTTGGATCCTCTATGTGTAATACTATTATTTTGTTTATATTGGAAATTATGTAATAGTAAATTAAGGAATGTCTCGAGTTTCTATAGGCCCATTGGGTAATATATAAGATGAACATATATAAATCACATCTCAATAAATAATAACTAGGTGAAACCATAAATAAAAGTGCGGTGTTTTATTAACATCTCACCACATTATTATTTCCACATCTCCTTAGGCTCATATATTCAATATCCGTCTTAAGACAATACCCACTCCCATTAATACCTAATCCCACAAATCACTCAATCAGTATCAATCAACCACTATGACACACATTGAGGTTTCCTATGTGGAATCATAGGACTGGAATCACATTTATGATCCTATTAGTCAACACATAAGTGGAGTTATCCCTCTTGGGATCCTCTAAATCAGCACTTAAGTGGAAGTGTAACTATCAGGTCCCCCAAAAATAGTATATAGGAATAGGTATCCCACTTGGGATCCTAGGAATCAATATGCATTAAATCAAATCCCAATTTTGATCCTATAGGGTATATCATAAGTGGAGGAATCCCTCTTCTAGTCCTTGGTTATAAACAATTCTCTCGTGTCGATGCCCATATCTTGGGGTAAACATGTTTTTAATAGTTTTTATACACAATAGCCTCTTGGAATAAATGGGAAATCCACATAAACCTCATTGTAGGGAGATGGATCATAGAAAATCATAGTTCCATGGTTCTACTCTAGTTTGGTTAGACACCCAACCTATCCACCTCCTCAAATCAAATATCGGCCTTGCTAACTGGGGACTATCCCACAGAAGTCACCTAATAGAGACCTTAGTGATCCATCCCCATGTCCACCAACTAAAATAACGACCCTCATAAATCTATAATCACATGTGTCACTCTCAAGAGACTTTGGGTTTCAACTATTGGAGGAAAACCCTCTCCCACATATCTCGCTCGCCTTGAAACAACTATTAGGTGTCCTTAAATCACTCAAAGGGTTCCACCATCAATATATATAGTGAAATATACAAAACGAGCTCCTCTTTGGTCTTATTTTGTCTATGGTGATTGAAATCACAAGAAAACCTCAAATTGGAGATAGGGGTGCAACATAATGTATATGCCTTGAGTATATAGTATGTACTCGAAAACCTTCACCATGGCCTTGTACTTCTACACATCAAGGGTATACCAAGGGTCTGGCCAGGTAATAATACCAATCTAGGGAATACATGAGGTATGGCCAAGTATAACTATATATATAGGGCACACGTGGGATTTGTTAATGTAATACTACATGGCCTTGTCCACCTTACGTTGGGTGTCCACACAAGTAATCATCAACATGGACATGTATGACTACATGGCACGTACTCTGGGTAAATAGTGTGTAGTCCTGAGAATTTTTTCTCCTGAAGTAATCAACTAAATGTCCATTTACCACTACACAGTGTATACTCCATGTACACGATTTTTATTTTCAAAAAATTCATCATCCTCAAATAAAAATAAACTATGATTTTTTTTCATGGAACCAAACATTGTTTTATTGGGATTTTTGAATTGGAAACCCCTACAATTGGCATGAAAACCTAGTTTTACCCAAAATTAATACAAATCGACTCCCAAGGAGTCCCTAAAAACCATCATAGGGAATTGAAAATATAATACTATAAATGTATAAGGATTTAAAAAAATCAAAATGACTAACTTACTAGCATTAAATGCCATAACATCACTTTAGATCCACATCACGCACCCGCCGAAGCCCGATCTATCTCCAAAGTGGCTCCCCAGGTAGCACCTAATCCTCCATATCCCTCTTATCTCCCTCTCTGTCTTGTATGCATGAAAAAATATACCTTGGGGAATAAATGATAATATAAATGTAATAAAGGATAAAATGAAAAGAAAAAAGTGAATAAAAAATAAAAAAAGGAAAAAAAACCAAAGAAAAAGAAAGGGGGGATCATGCCTGACCTTGTTTCCCAATGTTAGTTTATTCCTCTAAAAAGAAAAAATCCGTATTTTGGAGTCAAATGAAGAAAAAAATATCAATCTTTCACTTTGTTCAAAATATATCACTATTCAAACATACACGGATAAAAAATACTTAATTAATTAAATATTTAATATTAACTATTCTATGAATATTTGAATAGATTATATTTCCACCAATCATATGTTATAGTGTAAAAACTATATTCAAGGACCAATGGAGTGGTAAAAATATTGTCCAAGATCGTTTTCTAGGGTAAAAAAAGTTCTACCTCACATGAGAATCTTAAATAAAATATTCAGATATCTTCCCATTTTATGATATGAAAAAACATGATTTCTTAAAACCACCCCACTATAACACTTCTAATTATATATAAGTTCTTGTGGTCATCCTACCAAAACAACTTAACCATAATCATTAATCATTTCATCATCAACTCATTATTTTCTAATTTGATTTGAAATGCATTTTTCTCAGTAAAATACCAAGGATAAGGTGTACAACCCTCCAAAGGAGAATTCAAAACTTACCTACATATGTAGACTACCAAGATGGTTCTTGGGTTTACTCACACATCTTGAGATGTCACAAGAGTTATAACACCACGAATAATATAAAACATCCCACCATATGTCTTTCCTTATACCACCCCACAATCAAAAACATATTTAGATCCATGACTACATGTATGTATCTCTTCCCGAGCCATGATCCATGACATTTCTTATCAATACATAACATTTATTAAGACATATAGGTAATTACATATATATGATCCATTATTTTTGTCACATATACCATAGAGATGCATTTTTTATTTCATCACAACCGAGAAACCAAGACTGAAACATTTCTTTGAAACCATAAGTCATCATCTCACACTTAACTACCCATTGATTAAAAATTAAATTATTACCATGATCAACATGCATGTATCATTCCTCTACATTCTAGAATTGTAGGTGTAAAATCTAGTAACAATAAATCACACCATAAGGCTCACACTTCTACAAGTTTCACAACAGAACAGATAAACTGAATGTTCTCTATGGCAGATCAGTCTTTTCATGCCACAAGCTCCCTTGGAACTCCACTTCAAAATCAAGAAACTCACCCAATGAATAATTTATTCCACGAAAACCCATTACAAGACACAATACTTGAACCATAGGTTCACATTATCAGTATAATGAATTTCAACTATATCTACACACTTATCCACTAATAAATTTCATTTCATTCTTGATGGTCCACCCGCAATCTAACTGTGATGGTAATAGCTCACTCACTGGTCAATAGGGATAGGAACCCGAAAAGACATATCTATAAATGAAATTATCAGTACCTAAGAACCTTTGGAGCTTTATCAGAAACCAAAGGCATCACCCTACCAATATTAAAAAACCTCTAATTCATTGATATCAACATGATTATACAACCATAATCCATAACCTTACAAGAATTCATAAAATTTGGTGAACCACTTTCTTATGTTTCCCATGATCAAAATGAACTCTGAACCACTAAGGCCCTAACTAGAATAAGGGTCTTTAGGTTTCAAAATAGTCTAAATGATTAGGTCTCATGTTATGTTCACTTGGTTTAAAAACCAATATCAATGGTTTCTCAAACAATATCCATATCCTGCATTTTTATAACTCATGGGAAATATCCTTGGTCCCACCATGAATATTATGTGGAATCCAGCATTCTTGAAAAATATCCCTAAAATAGGTAAAACTGAAGTCTACTAAATATATCATCAACCTACATGGATAAAAACCTTTCAAAATTTGTTCAATTACACAGGTTTTCAATTCCACATTATAGAGGAAAACACCCTATATGTTTTAATTGGAAAACCATTAAAGTGAAACCCATTGATATACTATTTACATTAATGGAGGAATATATTTACATAATCATTTAAGGCCTAAGGTTCCAAGAATATTCCTTCTAGGACTTCATCCTCTTCGAGCATACTCATAAGAAAATATTCCCTAGAGGGTCTCAATGTTAGGGTAAAAGGATAATGAACTAACCCTCATTGGGTATCTTTATACGATAAAACCCCCTCAAGGTTCTAGTTCAATAAAAACATTACATACCTATCAAAAATAGATTTGATGATCTGACTAGATAACCATAAGTGATTGTTGGTTATGTAAAATATCATATAAATCTAGATATGATAACTCTATATATATTGTTTTTAATTTTTAGTTATATTCACCAGAGAAGGGTACACCCAAAAAGGGTATACTAGGAAGGTAGTAGCTACCGACATCAATATGGTTCTCTTAACGACCCCTCTCTAAAAAATCACAGTCCCCTAGTGAACTACCATAGTTAATAATGAGGATCCATATACTTATTCTGACATAATAAGGGTTGTTTCACCCCTATGAATAAGGTACTGTATGGGCATCACCATCTCCAAGTCCCATTACGATGTATTCTACATGGATTTTCATAATAAAAAGTAAAAAAGGAATTTCAAATGAGTAGAATTCCACTAAGAGCTTTTATGATAAAAACCATTAAGGTTTTTGGAAACATTAAACAATTGTCGTAACAATTAGTAGGAAAATTTCACACTAGACGGCCTATAATATGTGGCCTATATGTGCTGAATATGATACATGAGATGCCTTTTACCTCTAAATTATAGGTTTAAAAATCAACTCACTAGCCTATTGGAAATGGTCCAAGAGCCATAAATTTATAAAAAATACTAAAATCCAAACCACATGAGCATTGTTCAGGGTAAAAAATATATATAATTGTTATATCACATGTATGAATATAAATTTCACTTCCTTGGTAACCTAAAATTCTCACTATAACATGTTTTATTGATGCAATACTCTGATATCCAACACAGGATCCAACACATTCCTAATACTCCTATCTACCATATCCCAAATTGTAAAAGAATAGGAAAGGAAATCATCTAATACTAATTTTTCACATCCCACCCTAGCTCACTCTATCAATAGTTTTTTGACTTGTTCTTCATAAGGCCACAGGCACGCCTCCTCATATGTCAGAGGATTAAAACGAGCAGTGGGGGTATGTAGTGGTTTTTTGAGGAGACTATATCTCCATATCATAGTGTGAAACCATAAATAAATAACTAAGAATCATACAAATATGAGTACAGATAATAAAATAATAAAATGAAAATAATATTAAAAAAATAAAATACAGTAAATGATCATACATCTATATCATACATACAAATAAACACAATTAGAGAATAGATTATTTGTGATGGTACCCCATTGTAAATATACCATCACCAAAATAGAATAAAAAAGATATTTTTTCGGTGAAACTTTGCAAAAAATATCTTTTGCGAGGGGGTGATTTCCTGTCGCAAATAATTTTTTTAACTGGTAACTATTTTTTACGGGTCACTAGTCCCATTTAAAATTATTATTTGTGCTGGGTCTTTCACCAATTACAAATAATTTTTAAAATAATTAAAAAATATAAAAAATATAAAAAATATAAACAATAGGAAATTAATATTAAAAATTGTAAACATCTAAAATAATAAAAAATTACATAAATTATTTTCATTTAAATTTAAACATAACTAAAATGTTCATAATGTATCAATAACTTTGGAGGGTGAGGGTTAGGGGAGGGTTATATAGAATAGGAGAGGCATGGAAATCCATAATTTATCCTGAATAAGATGACACATGCACTCATTATGCTTCTCTTGTCATAATCACATATCCTGCTGCTGCTGATGGTGCTGTAGAATGAGATGATCTTTCTCCTTATGTATGGACTCAATAACCTCACTTTGAGCTCACAGACACTCCTAATACTGTGATACTAATGAAACAACTCTCCATGAGCTCCCCTTGAGCTAGATGCTGACCATGAAATAATACCATAAAAACTACTAGGTGTTAGTTGAGAAATGATACCAACCACTCGACCATTATCGAAAGCATACTGTGTCACCTGCATCCAAAATAAATCACTGAATCTTACCACACTAGTGGTATGAATCTCATCCTCAGACTGACTCTCATCATATGTCTAATAATTCACATCCCCATTTAACTCATTCAATTGTGATTTGAGATTAAAAATAATTAAAATATTTTTTTAGTTAATTTTTAATCTCAAAAATATATATATCAACCATAATATGAAAATGGAAACCACCTTTAATCTCTTTGGTGGTAGGATCAATCTAAAACATCTATTAAACATCAAAATTTGTAATATTTCTATGTTCGAAATCTTATATGAGTATAAAAAATTGTTTACATTTAAAGCTATATACATTATTTTAAAAAACTACTTTCCATATATATTCGATGTGTACTACATGTATGATACTAGTGTTGTGCGTCACCTCTTGCCTCCCTTTCTTCAGCTAGCCTAATGATTCTATCCTCAGAAAAATATATCCCATATAGTATGAACATATACCATCCGAAACCTTAAATGAGATGTAATTAGGTCAATGGACACATCAAGACTGATCAAAATCGAAGATTCATGCCTTATTCATGGATATCCTCATCAAAATTCGAAAAAATGATGACAGCGCTCACAGATACACACCTCCCAGGCCACCCTGATAGGACACAACCAGTTATCGTCAAAAGGATACCATAAACCCTGCATTTTTTTAATAATATCAATTAATAATTAAATAAATTTGAAAATAAATATTATTTATTTATATACAATCGAGTGATAAAACATGCACTATTGAACATTAATGGTAACCTCATCTCATGTCACCCATAACTCAAAAAATAGTTCCCCAAAATAGCACTCCCCTGACCAATATCTATATACAAAAATCTATAAGAAACAAAACAAATAATTAAACATTTTATACATTAAAAAACTAATGAAAAATAATTAAAAATAACTAAATTACATAAATGAACATACCTATTCATGTTTGGATCAAATTCAAGATGTGGTCATCACTTGGAAATATGGTTGAGAATCATCGATCTCGCAAGACCCTAACCCAACAGAGTTAATGAGGAAATACTATGAACCTAAGGGTCTGAAGACATATCACCAGGCTCATCACCAAGTAGTAAAATATCTTAGAGGTCACAGTAGTTTTCATCATAAGTCTCATGGACCATATGAAACATGAAACCAAATTTGTCTAAAAATAATTGAAGATCCATATTATATATAGATATATTGACTATAACCAATAAATAATTCTATGATTCTCTATATTCATCCTCATCCTCATATATGATGTTGTCAATATATTTATATTCCTCTTTAGTGTCACCATAGACCTATAACTATAGTTTTTCATCATTTATATTCATGTCTCTTTTTTGAGAATATGTATTTGGATCTTTATATTGAAAAATTTCAATTCCCTGCACTTCAATTGACCCACATTCATTTTTCACAAATTTATTGTCCTGGAATTTAATTTTTATAACGCTACCAAAATCCATTAACACTCTTGAAAGAGAACAATAATTTGCATAATATATTTATTTTTCTTTATGATCTAACAACAACAGTTCATTGACTATAAGAATAATTTTATATTTAATATTAATGACTCCCTGGCATGGATGAACATGAAATAATCTATTGGTATCAAACCAATGTCATTTAAACATCATTAGATAATCCTGAACCAGATAACACTACTCAATTATTTCATCCAACATGCCATAAAAGTCAACTTCACTTTCACTATTATGTGATCCTATCAAGAAAACACTTATATTATTTTTTTTGTTCACCATAATTACATGTTTGAAATTGAAAACAATTCACCATAGATGTATTATAGGATTTAACCATTTTATGTGAGGTAACTCAATACACACAATAAATTATGAATTTTATCATCATGTTTTCATACATGAAAAATTTGAAAAAATTAAAAATATACAAATAATAAATTTATTTCATATTTGAAAGCATAAACAATTTACTATAAAAGTCTTTCAAACTAGTAGGAAAAATTTTCTTATCGATATTATTCAAGAGAAAATACTCTAATTGTTTGATAGTTTTCCTTCATATGATAATTACATAATCTATAGATAATGAAATATTAATTTATATTTAAATAAGATAAGAATATGTCGTAGTAGAACTCACTATAAAAATCATGTCATTTTTTTACATTTGGGATGAACCTATGTACGAGCCATATGATATTTATCATCTAAAAGAAAAAATTCAAGAAATCCATAAAATTGTTGTTTAGGATGATTAAAATCTAATAATTTAATGTTCAGTGCATCCCCAAATTTTCCCTCTTTACAACCTATTTGATTATGTTTTAATGGATATTAAGGTTGGAAATAATGGGAGTAGAAAAAATAAATTTCCTTCAGTAAATAATCTTACTGAATTTACCCTTCAATTGATTCTTTCTTACATTCCCTTTTTAATGATTATTTATGCATCAACCATATGTATACATCCATCAGAACTGTTTCGGCCCTCCACATTTACTTCATGCGGAAAATGTAATATAAAATATACCATTGAATCAAATAAAGTTGATGGAAATTAATTTTCATTTTACATAAAATTAAAAAAACATCTTCTTATAGTCTAATATGTGCATTATATTCTCTTTTCACAGAACAAATGTCTCAGAAAAAATGTAATATTTATATTATCATATCCCAAATAAAATAAGTCAACAAACCTTAAAATCCAATCTGTAGAATTCTTTCTAATAGAACATGACAATCAATAGAATTTAATCCAGTAATATGATTATATTAGAAACATAAAGACAAAATAGAAACATAACTATTGGGTAGTATTAAATCCAAAATCAACTAAGAAAATAATAAACAATTTTATTTGGAAAATTTATAATACAGTTTTGGAATCATTAACTTCGATGATCTGGAATTTTTTAAAAAAAACTCATGTTTCGGTCGCCTGTATATTTGGGAATGATTTAATTACACATTTACATTATTTTTGGTCTTACCAAGTGTCTCTAAAACTATATAAAAATATATTATCAAAATATTTCTTCTCAATATGCATGAAATCCAACATATTACAAACCAATAAGGAAGATCCCAAAAAAACTCTATTTTATCCAATTATTTTCTTTACCAAGGACATATATTTTTTTGTTGGTTTATAGTCGGTCCATTGGTAATGGTATGTTCTGAAGAGAAAATATATTTTCTCTCAATACTTGAGATAAATGTTGTAGGTCAATCTCATTCAATTGTATCTTTTCCATAATGATATATATTCATTTGAAAAGGTTGATTTGTAGAAAGAAATATTTGATAGCATTTGAATTTTTTTTCTTCCATTGATGAGAATAAATGCTTCACTGTCACTCATACAATATAGAAATAATTTTGGACAGTGTGTACTCTATCAAGATAAAATTTTATATGAGGGGAAGTTAGTAATTTTCCACATTAATGTAACATTGATTATATTTTTTTTCAACAACATCATATGTACTGACACCATTCACCATAATAAATTTAAATCATCAATTAATAGATTCAAATAAGAATCGATATTAATTTTTTGATGTCTTTGAATTAATATGGTCAAAAAGATATCTAGCTCAGTCATCAACATCCAAGGAGGTAAACTGTATAGATTGATAAAGATGGGCGAACAAGAATATTAAATACCGTAAGAACTAAATGGACAGAAACCATTAATATAATGAACCAACAACATGTTTCTGTCTTCTAAAGAAAAAGGTTGATGTACTTGGTCAAAATGTTTCCTTGAATCACCATTATAAGGATGATTTCAGATTTTACTAGTAGATATATTTTTGTCTGTGCGATAAATCAATGCTTTTGTGTTTTAATACATAAATAAATGCTAAAATTTGGGTGTGAGTTGTAAATACTTCTACTATTTTAGAGGAATCAATCCAGACTTCCCTATTTGATTCTCTTTGTACCTCGATTTTCTATATGTAGTATAAGTGACAAAAGGTTCATTTTCACCATAATATAAGATGTAATCATTTGAATAAGCATGAATTTTTTGACCACCATGACCCAAATTGTGAACCATCAACTTTATCTCATAGAAATATATGGGCAATACATTTCCTTCATGTAATAGTGATTTAACTAAATAAAATATCCTATCAAAACAACTATTTGAAATTACATTTTCTGATTTAATAATCATAAAATTTTCAATTTCATCAAATTTTCTTATTTTCTTACAAGGATATAATGCATCTTTAGTAGAATTCAAAAACTCAAAAAATTGAAATGGTTCCAACTCAAGAGTTTAGTAAATATCATTACGAGTTTTAGTATGTTGAAAAGAAGAACCAGCCACATCATATACTAAATTTTGAAACCATGATGCATCTAGAACCAAATTATTAGTATCATTCCTAAAACTATATTCACCATGTTGATACCAAAAAACGTTATCTATTAGAAAATAAAATTTCAAAAGATGACCCCCGACATTTTAAAATTTTTCAAAATTCATTTGATAACATTTCTTACAAGGACACTTAATTGTCCCTTCCGAAGGAAATTATGGTTTTGTTGAAGAAAATGATAAAAAAGAATCAACACCCTAAATATAAACATTATTTATACTAGAATTGTTTGAATTCTTATGAGTATTTATCTAATCACGGTCATGTAATAAATACTATTATTAACTTCCGTGTTCACTATTTCACTAAAAAATATAAAATAAATAATTTTTTAGGAATAATTTTATATAAGAAAAATATGATCAAAAAACAACTTTAAAATAAAAAAATTATAATTTACTTGGAAATATTGTCACTTTCAACTATTTATCACTAATTATTACTAATTACCACTTATTTTTACTAATTAGTATTACCTTTTTACTAATTATTGTTATTTAATGTCCACTTTTACTAATATTTACTAATTACTTCTAATTTTAACTAATTAATTTCCTAATTAAGAATTTGTTTTATCAATTATAGTGATTTATAGTTAATTTTTACTAATTTATTTCTAATGTTTAATAATTTACTGCTAATTTTTACTAAATAAAACTAAATATTTGTAATTTATAATGACAATCGCATGTAAACCATCATCTGATCATACCAATGCTCTGACCATCAAGACATCTCCTCCTCCTCCTCCTACTACTATTAACACATCACATCATGCATGCCCCGATTTTAGTGTCCTAATGAAAATTTTTGACATGGTTGGTAGAAATTGGTCATTTCTAATCACCTAAAGACTGGAAATTCTATGATTTACTAAAAAGGTGTAAATAATATTTTTTTAGAATATTCAGGAGATAAAACCAACTTATGTCAACCATGTCCAAATTTATCATTTCACCAATTCAGGCCAACCATGTCCAAATTTTTCATTTCTCATCACTAATAAATTGAATACTTATTTGATTTTCAATTTTCTAGTAATTCATAATAAAAATACAAATTATTACTATGTCCCACTTACTATCACTAATTATTACTATGTACAATAATTAACACTTTTTATTACTAATTATTACTAATTATTACTAATAACCACTAATTATTACTAACTACCACTAATAATTACTAATTTCTAATAATTTTTAACTAATTGTAGTGATTTATAACTAATTATCACTATTTTTAATAATTAATGTAAATTATTAATAATTAGAGTGATTTTTCATTCAATTTTACAAAATAAACTATGTTTTACTAATTAACATTAGTTATTATGAATTATTTTGATTTAATGTCAATTTTTACTAATTTAAACTAATTATAATCAATTTTTACTAATTTTGAACGATTACAAAAAAAATTAATAATTAAAGTAATTTAATGATAACTTTTAATAATTAACACCAATATTTAATATTTAAAGTGATTTACCATTCAATTTTACAAATTACTACTAATTATTACTAACTATACTAGTTTGCTGAAAATTTTTACTATTTTTTACTAATAATCACAAAATTTTACTAATTTTTAGTCATTATGAATAATTTTTACCAATTTTTACTAAATACTGATATTTTTATTAATTTTTTGTAATAATTTTATTTTATGGATAATTTTTACAAATTAATGCTTATTTTTATAAAATTATTCATTACCACTAATATAAAATTATTATTGTAATTTATCCCTATTTCCCACTAATTTCCATTAATTTTTTACTTATTATATTCATTTAACACTAATTATTACTATATATTACTATTATAAATTAGTTTATAACAATTTAATACAATTTTTTACTAATTACCACAAATTTTAACTAATTGGTACTATTTTCTTAAAATCCTTATTAGTTTATAATAATTTATTACTAATTTTTACTAATTACCAATATTTTTTACCAATTAGCACTAATTATTACAAATTACAACAATTTTTTTCTACTTATTACTAATTATTACTAATTGTCACTAATTAATACTAGTTAACAATAATTATTACCAATTACCACTAATTATTACTAATTACAAAGAATTATTAGAAATTAACACCAATTATTACCAATTAACACTAATGCTTACTAATTACAATAACTTATTAGTAATTATTACGAATTATAAAAATTACTAATTGTTACTAATTACCATATATTTTTATTTATTGATAACATTTTATTACTAATTTTTACAATTTATTACTAATTAGCACTAATTATTAGTAATTACCACTAATTTTTATTATTTTATAACAATTTATTACTAATTATTATTAATTACCTTTAACTATTACTAATTACCACTAATTATTCCTAATTACAACAAATTATAGAATTTTGTTTCTAATTATTATTAATTATTACTAATTTTTACGAAATATTACTAATGTATTATATATACTAAAGCTTGCTTCTTCTGGATTATGTTTCACCTTAAAACGCATCCACGTCACCCTCGAAATAAATTCATCCATCCAATATCAGGCATCCATTGTCTGCTTTCCCATTTCCCCATGCGTCCTAGACTCTTGCATTCATATTAGGGTTTCATTGCCTATGTTTGAACCCATTCGCCTCCGCCTCCACCTTCATTTGTGTGCCAATTTCCCCTACACATCCTCGGATCCTCCATCCATCTTAGGGTCTCCCTACATCCGTCACGACCCATTCAATTCTGCCTCCGTCTCAGCCTCTACCTGCATCGGCTCCTTCCTCACTGTCTGTTTGGTCTGCTCCGCCTCTGCCTCAGACTCCTCTACACATCCAAAGGTTTCCTCCTTCACCTTGGGGTCACGATTTTTATCACCGATATCTACATTAACTCTTTATTTACAATTTTTTAACCTCAATGCACTGTAAAGCCACCTCCGTCTTGTGATCTTGGTTCCCTCTACCAAGGATAACCCCTTATATTTTACTACAGAAACCCCTACAGCTATCTATCTAACTTTCCCCTTCGAATTTCTCATAGTAGGGTATGATTTCATTGTTGGTGACGTAAAGTGACTTCCTTTTGAGGTTAACCTTCGGTATATTTCCTTCATCCCAGATTTCACTTTTCATTTTGTTATTTCCTTCACACTGTTTATGTTTTTTTAAAATTTATTTTATGGAATGATTACTATATAAGGTTTGATTTCAAATACATAATGCTATATTACCATTGATTTCGAGTTTTATTGATCTCAAATAATCAATGCGGTTGATAGAGAATGATAAAGCTACTGAATGATTTTCGTCAAACTGCATTGATCAGATCCTTGATTGAGGTAAATCATACACCGATTAGAGCCCTAGATGATGGGGTAATCCTGACATTGATCAGAGCCCTGGATATTTAACCCTACTATTAATATGATGTTTTATATTCTATTGTTGGTTGTAGGTGTGTCCATTATTAGAGAGGACATAGTACTCTTACTTACTGAGTTGTAGTAACCAGTATTACATCTGTTTCTATGAGAGCACCATTATGCAGAGTTCCTAATTGATGATCTCTCTTTAGTAACAATATTTCTTCATATTTTACATTTTATTACTAATTTCCACATACTATTTAACTAAATAATTGATATATATTAACCAATATTAAAATTGTTTCTATGAGAGAAGCCTTAAACAGAAATACGATGAAAATGGGTAAAGAGTACCACCACATGAAGGTTATTTTTATTTCATATGTATTTTTTAATAGTTATTTTATCTTACATGTATCAGTTTTATACATATTAATGTTTGAATTTTATTTGTGTAACTTATATGTATTCATAATTGAAATATGCAGGTTCATATTTATTTCAGAATTGAAATATGTAGGCTCATATTAATATCAACTTTATACATATAAATGTTTGAATATTATTTGTGAAACTTATATGTATTCAAAATTGAAATATTTAGGTTCATAGTTATTTCAGAATTTAAATATGCAGGTTTTTAATTGAAATATGCAGGTTCATATTTTTTGAAATATGCAGGTTCATATTTTTTCTGCCTCTACCTCTGACTCCTCCACACCTCCAAAGGTTTCTGACTCTACCATGGTGTGACAATTTTCATCACTGATATCTATGGTTGATCTTTATTTACACTTTGGTAACCTCAAGACATTAGAAATACACCTCCATCTCAAAATTTTGGTTCCCTCTACCTATGGTAACCTCTAATTTTTTTCTTCAGTGACCCCTAATTTTATGTGCAGGTTCATATTTATTTCAGAATTTAAATATGCAGTTTCCTATTAATTTTAGATTCTATGATTATATTTGTCACCAATAGTTTCTAATTAAACTTATAATAATATTCTATAAGTATAAAGACATGTCATGTGATTTTTTATAGGGAGGATGGGGTGAAACATAATCTCTAATTGTCTTGAGACACTGTTGCCACTGCAATCCATGTCACTGAACTGCAGACTCAAACAAATGGATACTTAAACAAGAAGACTAAAAATATACCTGACTTTTCCCACTAAAATAGAAAGTTAATACTGCATGTTGACTATTTTTTTAATTTCCTAGTTTTTTTTATAATTAGTTTTTTATCGTAAGAAGTGTATTATAGTTTATAATTTATAATAGAAAGGTAGTCATGAATCATTATTGTTTTATTATCAATCTCTAGATTTGGTAGTACTGTGTTTTAGAAAGAATAATATTAATGTTCATACCATAATCTTGGATGAGTTTTGGTTGTAGAAATATAATCATTCTTCAAGAATTAAATGATTGCGCAACAAAGTGGTCAAAAACATGATTTTATAAGAATATAAAATTATGAATAACATGGTTATGCTATGGGAATTATAAACATAGAAAAAAATAAATGGTATGAAAGACACACACACACACACAGATATATATATATATATATATCTGTGTGTGTGTGTGTCTGTGTTTTGATGAAAAAATAGATCACATATGATTCATTTGAATTATGTGTTATTTATATTAAAAAAAATTATGGTTTCATACTTTCTGAATATTTTAAAAAATTCAGTATCACCAGGAATTGAATTTAACAATAATACAATATTAGTGAACTAAATTTCATTGTCTTTTTTATGTTATATGTATTAGGTATATACATATTGGGTTTTTTTGTAATATATACATATTCAAACCCCAGAACTTGATTTTTTTCATCAATAAGATAAATGAGGAAAATAAGAGTATTCATAGGCCACTAAAAAATGGAGTCCTTTGGGTCTTGTGCATGCATTAAAAATCCCCTAATACCATTGGTAGTGTTCTATGGATTTTGATATTGATGAGGCTTGTGTTTTCTATTAGGATGTTTTTGTATTTTTTTATTTTAGGTGACTATATATTAGCACATTTAATGGGTTATACTGTGATAACTTATACCCAGATAATGTTTACAACTCTATGTTTATGATCCAAAAAAGGGAAGTGGCACGAATATGCTATTTGAATTGATTCATCTTTATTATTTGAATTTTATGATGATATGATTGAAGAAAAAAGTTCCATATCATGACTAATGTGTGGTGCACTAGTAGCATCATCAAATTGGGAAAATGAAAATTCAGTTGTTCTAGAAATTTTATGTTACACATGTATTTCAGTTGGAATAATGAAATAAATTTCTACGTCTTCTCAAACTGTCTACTGATCTCGTTGTAGATAACTAAACCCTGAAGTGGGAAAAAGACAATTCAATTGTTCAGGAAATTTTATGAGGAACATGTATTTCAGTATGAATAATGAAATAAATTACCTTTTTATCTCAAACTATCAACTGATCTCTTTTCATATGTTTTCTATTTTATGTGACAAAAGATTATCACATGAAATGGGATCTACTGTGATAAATTTTTCTCAGAAAAATATTACAACCCATCGTTCTCTCAAATTTTATCTTTATATTTTCTCTTTAATTGTTGAACATTCAACATAGAAACAAATTTTTTGACTCATTCACATGTTCTACAGGATCATACATCATCATGGGTTCTCCTTGGCAAAGGTTTCATCAAAGACTCACTATTTCAACAGCATGAGAAGATAGAACCCAGTTCAATAGAATTACAGCTACACTTTGTAGATTAGAACCGGTTTGACTCAGGTGGCCTTCATTAATTTCATTACCAAGGTTCATATTTGGTTGAAATATCTCCTAGAAGCATTCCCTCCTAATCCAATTTTTTTTTACAAAAACTATGCTAAGGTCAGTATATTATTTGATCCCCACATCAATAATTTTCCTTGGGTTTGGATTTTGATTTTCTAATAGGTTATTTGATGGGTCATTTATTTTTCATATATTTCCATTGTCTCACATAGACTACTCATTGATCGCTTGCACCATCCATGTTATATTTTAGGTAAATCAATTTCATAAGTACTTAACCACACTACTTCAGTAAATTCCTTGGGTTTGAATTTTTGTTTTCCTATAGGTTATTTGATTGGTGATTTATTTTTCATCTATTTTCATTTTTCTCTATCACGAGTCATGTTAATTTTTAGGAAAATAGATTACATAAATACTTCAACTCACTGACTAAGGTTATCTTTCCGTTAAAATATTTTATTCTTCCTAATTCCATAATTAGGATTGTTTTAGTTTTTCTAACAATGTTTTTTTCCAATTTTTTCCTAATAAAACAATATTATTATAATAAATCCTTTATCATGTGGAATTTTTTTATACAATATTCTTTGATGTCATTATAAATTATTTCAACCCGTGATATTCATATTTCTAATAAAACATCTTAAATTCTAAATGATTATTCATATTAACAGGAATGAATTTTTTTATATAATGTTTCTGTAAGGTAATAATAAAGTTCTTAATATGTGTTATTCATATATCACTTTATTTTATTTATTATTATAGGATTAGAGCACTCTTTTTTGAATATGATATATAAAAAATGAGCTTATCATTGATGCTCTTAATTTTGTGCACATATAGATGGTTTGATGCAATTAATTTTGTGTTCATAAAAATGGTTATAAACCGGTGATTCATCTATGATTTTAGGTGGACACCTCCTATACATTCCATCCTATCAATAATCATTCCCATGTTCATTAATGTTTTTGACATGTTGAACTCCTCTATATCACCTCTCAACTATTGAGATATTGTTAATTTTTGAACTGTTTGACTAACAAATAGTAAATATTATTATTATATAAAACTATTAATTCTATCCATGTTGTATCATCATACCTTTCATCAGCACTAGTCATATAGTACTAATTAATCCCATATTTTTCTTATTTTATATTGTTTTTGTATCACCAAATAAAAATTCTTTCATTATACAGGCGATGGGAATACTATGGTCAATTTTCAATTCATTTCCAAAAGTTTCAATTCTCTTAATTTAACTATGTTTCATATGTATTTTTAGTGCTAAGAATATTATATATTGTAAACACCGTTACTATTAATGATACTCTTAATGGTTCTTTCGTTCTCTTCTTCGATGCATGCAATTAAACTGCATATAATTCTCTAAATTATCTTTTCATAGCAGTCATGAATTTATTGTGCATTACCTTCATTTTTCATGTTGGATTTTCTACTTTCTATTATCAACTCACATGGTTCAAACAATTAATTAATTATCACTTTAGATATTTCATATTATGTATGTGTTTTGTGGATTTACTTTCTCAAAATCTTTAATGCCTCATCATGATGTGGTTTTGAAATTTTTGGAAGACAACAAAATGAAAGATAATACCGGTTAAGTTTAATTATAATTCAGATTTCAATATAGTTTTTTAATTTTAGAATGTGGTAGTATATTTTTGAATGTTTTGGACACATTTCAAAATATCTTTTGGGATTAAATTTCCAATTTGTGAATGTTTTGGGTGATCCTAATTTTTGTACGTATTTATCGTTTTATTATCTTAGTTTTTATACATATTTATGGCTATAAACCAGTGATTTCTCCATGATTTTAGGTGGAAACCACTTATACATGCTCAAATATTTTTCCCATGTTCACCAATGTTTTTCAGGTGTTGACCTCCTCAACATCACCTCTCAACTGTTGAGATATTGTTAGTTTTTGAATTGTTTGACTCACAATTAGTAAATATTATTATCTCAAAAAACTCTTTATTCTATTCTTGTAGTATCATCATTCCTTTATTCAGAACTTTTCTTATAGTATTGTAGCAGTACTTTAGCAGGAACTGTGATGTACTGTAGTAGGTACTATAGCGGGGACTGTAGCAGGCACTGTTTGGAACTCTAGCGGCCAGGAATTTGCCATCGTTTGGGACTTCAGGCCACCGATTTGGTCCCCAAGTCCATTAAGGAATTCTAGGAACCCTAGTCTTTGGGCCAGTAAGGCCTTAGGGCCACCTTAAGGCCTTCAGGAAAGCTTTTGTGCAGATGAAAACCAGACAACCTACAAGGAATAGGCTCTATAAGCGGATGAGAAAGGAGCTTTCACCACAACATAAGCTACAAAAATTGCAAGAATGAGAGGGTATGACACTTGACATCAGGACAAGACTGTGCATGTATGTGATATCCTCGACAAACAACCATGTGAAGGTGGATAACTGATTTCATGATGAATATGTTGAGAGGAGCAGTTCCAAGTAGTTAGTTTGGGTTGTATGTAATGTTTGAAGCCTAAGGGCAATGAATTCCTCTAAGGCCTACATATCCATGTAATACTTACACCTATGGGAATTTTAAGGGTTACACCTCACCCCTTTAAAGACGAATTATCAAAAATCAATAAAAAATTAAGGCCTTTGGGCCATTAGATGGATATTAGTCTCTAAATTATATTTTCATAGTTAGCATTAAATTCTTTTGCAGTGCATTTATTTTTCAGGTTGTAGTTTTCTAATTTCTATCATATAATCGCTTGTTTTTTACATTTAATTATTTTACATGGCTCAAAAATAAAGATCACCCATCAAACTCAAGTTCTGATGATTTCATTCATATTGTAAGGAAATTTTTGAAAATTTTAAAATGCATAAACTTATGTTTCTTTTCATATTCTACATGAAATTATTATTTATATATCTTTGAAGTTGAATTGAATGGTGATATTTATTCTCACACTATAATAAGATTCAATCTGTATTAAAATATATTTTTTAATTCAATTTCATGTTTTTGGGTCTTATAAAGTGCTTGAGACCTCTTTTTTTAGGGTTATTGGCATGGGTGAATGTCTCCAATTAGTGAAAACAAATATGGAACCCCCTATCCTTACCCATTACTTTTCTCTATTCAGGATATCTTTAAAACAAAAAACACAACACTCTTGAGGTACTTCGAAGGTTCAATTCTGTTTTTCTTGCGTGCTTAATATTCAGTTTCATTTTTATATTTATTTTCATGAATTGAAATTAAAAATGAATTAGGTTTTCATAATTTTGACTTATAGAAATAAGAAAATAAATGATCAATATTGATCTATGCCTTTTAATTTTGACTAAAATTACATCTGTGCTTTCATATTTTAGTATTAGACGGATTAAAAATATTCAAATTCCTTGGTTTACACTGCATCTTGGAGTCATGTATTTTTAAAGGTAACTATTTAATATTCTCCAAATATTTATAATGATACAATAAAATTTTCATTATTCATTGTTTCAAATGGTTTTCATGATTATTCACTTTCTATTTTTCTATGGAATGTATTCTAATAAATAAATAAACAGGGTTATTAGCTTTGTTTAACCTATAGATGAAACTAATTATAAGAAGTTGAAAAGTTTTTAATTTTCTATTTATTACATTTATTGATGTATTTTTACAATGTAAAAACACCACGGTCAACTGGTTTGTATTCTACAAAAATTGAACCTATTTTTACTAAATAATGGGTGGGTTTTTAAAATCGTTATGTACAATTTTTCCCAGAACATATAAATTGATTTTTCATTGGAGAAAGATGTATGGATTAGTGTTATTTTTTCACAACGTGTATGAATCATATAATGAAACATAATAACTTTTTATTAGTCATTAAAATATGTTTATTCATGTTTTGTAACTTATTTATTAAGAATTATGTACATATTCAACTCTTATGAATGGAGAATATAGGGATATCCCATTCAGTGGAAGCAATGAGATGACAGTTAAAGGAATATTATGTACATATTTAACTCTTTTGGAATATCTTATTATATCTGATACTAATAATTTTTCAAAGGAACAAAATCTATTTCATTGAGCTATCACGTTTCTTTATGGAGTGACTTACCACTTCCACCACAATTTCTGTAATTTTTTTTCAATTTTGTTTCAAATATTTTGAATATAAATACGATTTAATATATTTGATATTTTCTATTAAATTATTAATAATAATAATTTATTTACAGTTTCATATGAATTCAGGGTTGGGGTATTAGTTTTTACTAATTACCACTAATTTTTTCTAATTACCGCAAATTATTAGTAATTTCAGCTAATTGTTAGTAATTATAGCTAATTATTATTAATTACAAATAATTATACTAATTAAAGATAATTATTAGTAATTACAGGTAATTATATTTAATTACAGCTAAGTATTTCTTTTCACTGGTAATTATAAAAAATTATAAAAAATTAAAACTATTTACTTTTAATTAAAAATATTACTGCAAATTAAAAATAAGTATTTTAAAAATACTTAATGAAAATAAAACTAATAATTATAATTAATTATAATTAAAAATAATTAATAATAATAATAATTAATAATATAAAATAAAATAATTTTGAAAAAAAATTAAAATATTAACTAATACCTTAAAATAGAATCTTTCACTCGTTGGAAAGCATGAAAGTTGATTCTATGTAATGTTTAAAACTTTGAAAAGTATAAACAAAAGAATATGAGAGTAGAGAATGAGAGAAGAGTTCAGAGAAGAATGGAATGGGAAAAATTGTATGGGGGTATATATATAGGTTCTATAATTAGAGAGGGGAGTATTTCCGATGAGCTTCCCATCGCAAATTGTAAAACTTTTCTTAATTATGGAGGTGATAAAAAATATTATTTACGATGATCCCCATCGCAAATACCATCTGCTTCCATGTAATTTATGGTGGGAGAAAATCCTATGGTAAATAACATAAAATGATAAAAAGTATTTGTGATGGTTCCATCACATATAATAGAAAAAACAGGATGATATTTATGATGGGGATATATCCCCATCACAAATACTCTTCCCATGGTTTCGCGCGCAGCTCACATCAAAGGTATTTGCGATGAGAAGATATTCCCTTTTAAAATAGTCTTTTTTATTAATTAGTTGTGAAATAATATGATTACCATTGCAAATACTCTCAGTCTATGGACTATTTATGATAGGTGGACGACCCGTCAGAAATAACCCATCAGAAAAGGTTATTTTTTCCATAGTGAACTAATTTACCATTTACCCAATCACATGTATAATAAGAAACTGGGAAAAAATACATTAGGCTCTACTTCTAACTCTGATCCATGACATATTATTGGTTTCTACTACTCTCATGCAACACCATCCAAATCATAATACTCCACACGAGCTGCTATACTTGATAATGAAACCCTAGGACTTAACCCTATCCATCATGCATTTATGCTCAACTCGAAAGCATACATAAGGTATGTATGCACACCAAGGTGCACATATGTGGGTGAGAATTAATATTCAGTCAACCACCCCAAATGGTGAACCTATAACCTACTTTTATAAGTACATTCTCTAGAAATATGTTTATCTTAAACAAGGCACAAATGAAATAAAATAATTAAAATGAAACCATCATTGATAATGGAATCCATGATCTTGATTGGCTATACCTTCATTAACCAGTGCCAATAATTTATCTGGGTAAGATATGTCACCACTGGGGGAAATGTTTCCTTTCTCTAGGATCACTCATACTCTCCTCTACCAAAATATATGATAAAATCATTGGTATCAATTGGAAATTCTAGTAGTATACTTTGAATCTTAATCATACCACTCAAGGAAAGAGTATCTGGTAAAACCTAGACAATGTATCTACAATACCTATTCCAATATAATGATAGATTCCTATATCTTGGTCCATTGGAAATTAAGACTCTAGAAACTAGAATGAATTCATAAGGGGATATCCCTTGGGAAATATTTAAGGAATACTCATCTGATTCGTGGTGAATGCTCGACATCCTTCAATCACTGGCTCAACAGGATATTACCATACATCATTGGGTAGTGAAATATTTCTGACTCTACTTTATCATTGAGCTATACTAGGCATCAATCCAGTAAATTTCCATCAATCCTCATGGATTTCACATGCATCCATTTTAAGGGGAAATAACACCACCAAAAAACTAGTGGAATAAATTATATTCTAGAAAACAAGGAATCCTTAGTAATACACTAACAAAGAGGGGTTTCCAAGAAGAACATAGAAACCAACTCTATTTTCCCAATTTTGGGAGGAATGTAGGAGACATTCAGAATTCAAGTAATAGTGGACCCAGATATTGGATCCTACTCACCAAGAATCCAAAGCTCTATAAGGTGGAATCTAATAGATACTAGGAATTACTATAGTGGTAGCATCAATTCATAAAATGCTCATAATCTAGATCCCAGTAAGTGTATTGATGAATCCCCACTATTCTAGTGTATCACTTTCTACATGTAGGCCGAGCTCTATAATGAACACATGTAAATCCTAGATGCATTAGAATTAATTTGGTGAAATCATAAATAAAAGAGAATGGTTGATCAAATTCATAAAACCATTATTATTTCCACAACCCATCTAGATCACATATTCATTATGGGTCCTAAGGTAACACCCACTACCATCTTTACCCCATCCCATAATGAAATCACTCAAAGTTGTTCAGCCACTGGGGTCCCCTTGGCGAAAATATAAGGTAGGCATAAAATTCGGGATCCTCTTGGTCCACACATATGTGTAGATATTCAAATTGAGATCCTTTATGTCTAAAAATAAGTAGAGGTATCCCTCTTGGGTCCTTTGAAATTGTAAATAGGCAGAGGCATCCCTCTTGGGATCCTAAGGGTCAATACGTATGAAGATGAATCTCTATTGGGATCCTCTAGGTCAAATAATAAGTGGAGTCATACCTCTTAAGGTCCTTGTTTTTAAAAAATTCTCTTTGGATGACACCCATCACTTGGGGTAAATACACTTTCCAACAATGTCAATGAACAATGAAACATCTTAGGCTCAAGGGGAAATCCACTTAAACATTGCTATAAGAGATGGATCATCAACCATCTCACTTATATGGTTCCAAATAAGGTTGGAATAATCACCCAACCTATCTGTATCCTCAAATTGCATCCCAAACATGATAAATTAGGGCTATCCCACAAAATCCATCACAAAAGGAAATTGTTGATCCCACTCCATGTCCAAAAAAAAACCATGTCCCTCGTATGGGTCTCATCCCATGTATCACTCTCAAGAGACATATAGTTTCAATTATTGGATGTAAAATCTCTCAATCATATCCCTATCTCCCTAAAATGACTCTTACGAGTCTTCAAATAACCCCAAGTGTTCCTAAATCAGAATCGATGCAAAAAAATACATGTAATGGAGTAAAATTTTATCCGATTTTAATTTTGGTGTGTAAAATCACCTAAAACAATAAAATGGAGAACAAGGTGTATTACACGGAATATACCTCGAGTACATGTTGTGTTCTTCAAAAAATTCACCATGGTAATGTACATCTACATGTCATGGGTATACCTGAGGTCTGGTTATTTAATACTACATGACCATGTAATACATGGGGTATGGTCTTGTATGGCTGCTCTACTTGGTCACACCATTGGTTTTTTGTGTTTCACTACATGGACATGTCCCCCTTTAATGGTTTTTCTTCCCAAGTACTAGAAAAAGTTTCCATATATGACTATAAGGTGTGTAATCTTCGTACACGGTGTTTAGTCTCAAGAATTCTGTCTGACTAGGTACTCAGAAACATTTTAATTTAACATTATATGGATTTTACTCTAACTACACAATTATTAGTTTAAAAAACATCACATTCCTCAAATTTTAAGAATAAATAGTTTATGTTCATGGAACCAAACTCCATGTAATCAGGTGTTTTTAATAGGGAACCCCTACAATCAGCCCAAAATCACCTCTTTATCGAAAAATAACAATAGATCGATCCTGATGGGGTATCCAAAAATCATAATAGGGTCTTAAAAAAATTAATTATTAAATATATAGGTAGTTAGGGAAAATACTTAAAAAACTACTAAAATCAGGTGTAAAACATCATATATGTGCACTAGATCAGCACTACACACCTACTCACATCCGATATAGCTTCCCAGAGGCTCCCCGGGTGATGCCTCCTCCTTCATCTTACTATTCTATCCCAGTCCCTATTTTTTCCATATGACATAAAAACACAAGGGGGATTATATTAGAACCTATATGGGAAAAATTAGAAAAGAAAATTAACAAAGAAAAAATAGAAAATAGGAAAAGAAAAAATTAGAGAGGGTAGAGGCCTGACGTCTGATGCCCATTTATGCCTCACCAAAGCAAAAACCCCCATTCCATAATCTACGAGAGATATAGAATCTCAATATTATGATATATTTAAAATATATCACCATTAAAATGTTTTTGTATATAATAATTTTTAATTAATTAAATATTAAATACTAATTATTCATTTAATATCTGAGAAACCTGGATTTCCACCACACTACTATCCTATGGTAAATACCCAATTCTAGGACAAAAATAGTAGTTAAAAAAATTATATGAGATCATATTCTATTTGTAAAAACCCATTTTACCCCAAATGTGTATATGAAATGAAAAATTAAAATTTATTTTTATTTCATAGTCAAGAAAAAACACTGTTCTTTACAGTCATTTATAAAGTAAACATAATTTTTGATCATTATTAGAATATTTTTTTGGTCAAAGACAACAATGATGGAGTTAGATATCGTAAGTGGATTTGACCATCATTATACCACTCATGTGGGATTATCATCCCATAGTAGGAACTACCCAAAAGAGTCTTGTATGTACTGTTTCAATTTCTTGATCCACTAGATCAACTAAGGGAATATGCTCTGTTGAATCCTCTTGCATGATAGGGGTGAAACTGGCTGTTGGATATGTCTATGGTGCAATATTTTTCCTAAAATTAGAGAACAAACCATAGTAAAATATAATATCTTAAAAAACATCTCCATAAGAAGGATACTGTTAACAATTCATAAGAATAGATATACACTCATGAATAGAATACAATAAGATCAAATAAAATAATGAGGGAAATAATTTATAAAAGAAAATATCAACAATTCAATAAAAATTAAAATTATATGTATATATCTAATGTAAGAAACAAGTATATTTTTCATGTGATACTACATTCCAAACTTGATGAATGAACACACAAAAAATCCCATAAATCACATATCAACATCATGTGTATCACCTAAGGTGAATTTATGTAACAGTAATATCAAACCATAAAAACATAAATCCCCACTTAATAGAAAACTGAAGGTCCACTATACAGTCCTGGGAACGTACTAATGTACTTCACATAACTGAGTTCCAACCACCCTATCTCCTATATACCCTTTCCCATATTAAATCATGTATATGAAAAAATTTAGTGAACATGGTTCCTGAGTACCATTTTGTAACACCCCCACCAAAACCACCAAGTCTGATCCGGGGCATCACAAGAACTCATGTGCACTTACCCTTACATAATAGGTTTTCTACTAGTGATAAGGGCCTGATGAGAATCATGGGGAGACTATTCCCTCAGTACCAGGTATCATTAGTTTATATAAATTGTAAAATAAAAATAATAAATAAATAGTGAATAAAACAACAACCATCATAGTGGTAGTAAATACATATAAAACCCCAACCCTTATGGTATCACTATGGAATTTGAGATATGTAAACCAAAACTAAACAAAGATAAAAAATACAAGTAATCCAAAAAATTAACAATATCCATATCAAGGTATATCTAGAATTATCTTCTCCCTCCTACCAACCATCTCAACCTTCCACCATGGGGACATCCCCCCTTTTCAAATTCCTAGTCATGAAATCTATAAGTACACTGAAATTCTGGAGTGTGGTGTGAGTAGTAGACTCAATAAGACACCACTAAAGACCCTTAAAATCAGTAAATATGATATAAAAGTTCATTCCATGAAATTTAATAGGGCACTTATATAAAATCATTATATTAATATATATATTACATGATACAAACACTAGTTGAGTCCTTAGAGACCAGTGCTACTTATTGCAGAACCATCTCAAAGGCAACAACACTTATTCTCCCAATATACCCCCTTTAATAAGTTATCAAAAAAACATGAGTCACATATCCCACCTATTTTGATATCATAGGTGCATGGAAAATAATTTATGAAAAATCACTCTTAGGGGTTAGTCTTATGGCCTCAACCCGCAAGAACAACTACAAATGGCATAGAAAATTACATATGATACAATATACTAATGAAAGATCAAAATCATGTGGTATCAAGAAAGAATAATAATCTATAACAATCAACATGTGATAAATATCAAGAAGAGGTCATGGTTTTACATGCACACCTCATGTGATTAGGACTCATATATAATATTCTTAGAGATATACATGCACGCCAAGAATCATGTTAATAACGTATATAAAAATATTCTAATGTAAAGGGATTCATACCTTTGGTGCAATGAAAATATGATGAAATGGGAAACATATGAGTCTAAAAGTACCTCCAAAACATAGATCCAAACTATATTCAATAAAAATAATAATCCTAGGATCAGGTTTGAGAATAATCCACTCCCTAAAGGTATGTCAAGATTTTAATATACCCGAGATGATCCACTATAGACAATGATCCTGGTTCAAAGGCTTCACAGATGCCAAAACCATCGATATAGGGGAATATTATTTAATTAATCAAGGAATACCATGTAATATAAATCAAAAAATTATATATCTAGTCAAGAAGTCACAAATATAATCTGTTTTCGTTAAGGATAAAATAAGGGAACTGATCAAAAGTGAAGAAGAAGTGACTTTTAAAGAACATGGGATTGATCAGGCACTCGAGCATAGAAGAGAGGTGTTGGAATGGGAGATAAACTCACTAAATCACTAAATAAGGGATCGTAGGTCACTAAAAATCAAGAGATAAAGGGAGATTGATTAAAAATTTAGCATTATTATTGTTCTAAAACAATGGCACAAAAAGTGAAAGGTTTCACTTGGCCTCAAAAGATGCCATTGGATACCAAGTAGAGACCACCTACCATATTTATTACATTTTAGGACTCCTGAAGAAACCCTATCTAGCCTAAAGAACTGATCAATATTCTCAAAAATAAATTTCAATTTTAGAAGGGAGGTATACCTGAATAGAAGTTTCACTATTTTATTGGGGAGAAACTAGATCAAAGATACAGTGAAAAATATGCAACTCACCGATTAATGCATTTTGTATAATTTAAGTTCATCAACATTGCACCCCCTCTATTTTTAATTATTACTCAAATATTGTTTTAGCTCATTATTGATAAATGTGATTTGATCAAATTATTCTCCAAAAAAGATTGACCCCATTATAGCTCCCATGTTTTTAGTTGAGTTTTTCTCTGTCTATATGGCAATGGAACACCACCATAAAAGTAGTGTAGTTCAAGTATCACAAAATTAATTAAGACTAGAAAATGTTGAAAAATAAAATGGATTTTACAAATATTATGTGTTCCAAAAAATCATTTCCAAAATGATACATGTATAGAAAATCCATAAAAGCATGATTGAGAACCAAGGATTCATTGTTTTAAAAAAAATATAAAAAGAAAAAAAATATAAACCAATGACATTAAAATTTTATTCTTAAAATATAAAAACATTAATTTATTTTAAAAAATTAATTATCCAAGTTATTTATATTTTATGTACTCTATTTATTTAATTTATAATTTGAAAGCATTAACTTGAAACAGTCACGATATTTTAAAATATAAAAACATTAATGTTTTGAATTTTTATTCAAATTATATTTATATTAAATATTCATTTTATTTAAATTTTATTATTAAATTATTTATTTTTAATATTAAAATTATTTATTCTTCATCTTTATTCAAGATATTTTAAAATAAATAATTTTTAATGAAAAAAAATTGAATGAATGCTTTAAAAAGTTTAAATAAATATATTCAATTAATAAATAAATAATTTTAATATTAAATGATGTAAAAACCAGTAGTATTCAAGTTTCATATTGGTTAAGGATTCCTCACAACAATGGTTGGATGAAGGCTAATTCCTATGTTATGGATGTGATTAGTTTGATTAGGATATTCAACTCAATTGATAGATGGTTCTGGTTTCTTAGATTGTCAGTGGTTTTTGTGATGATGATGCTTGTGGAGTGATGTTCTCCGAATCAATAGATTTATTGGGGAAGGAAAATGGATTAAGGTAGGGACATATCATGCATTCCAGGTGACATACATTACAATTTTTGGTATTGATGTTTCCAAAAAGGGAGTTTGTTTGTTGATGATTCATGTAGATTGGGATCTGGATTGAAAAAGGTCTTGAGTTTTTCAAGGGAAAACTAGAAACACGTGGCTAGATATAGACCATACTTGAGCAATGTGTGTAGTAGAAAGGATTATGTGGATATGGTTTTAAGAAATACTTTAGGGGAGGGATTTCTTCTCAAATTTGGTGACTGCATGATATCTCCCTCATTTATGGGAGTTCCCAACACCAAATCCATATATTCTATACTGTTATTCAATATTCTCATGTTTGGTCTGTATATTCCCATGCGACTCTATTTTTTCCCTTAAAAACAATTCATTTTTATCAATCCTAATCCCCATCTATAAAAATCATCCACACAAGAATTATAATTTTTCAAACATCATCCCAAAAAACCTGACCACCAAGAAGAGGACATAAGCCTTCACAAATTTAATTTTATCAATTATCACCATTAAAATTGGAAAAAAATAAACCAATTTCCAAATTCCTGGAAAATTAATAAGAAAAACACAAAATTTCAAGGAGTACATAATAGTATTTAACATCCCATAATGAATAAAATAAGAAATTTTGATCATAGATCCATAATAAAGCAGTTTTGAGTGATCAAATACCTTCTTTATAATAGATCACTTCTTTAATTTGAGAAATAAAGAATGAAATCATTTTGAGAAATGTTTTTTTGAGTCATTCCTTTAATGTGATTACATTTTCTCAATTATTCCTTGGCAAAGATGGGGGACCATTTTAGGGAAGTGAATAATTTGTTAACAATGTAGGACAAATCACAATAACCCAAGGGAATTGGAAGAGGAAATGAGTGATTTTGTGTGAGTATGGTTGTGTATCATCTATTTTTATACAACCAATAAATAGACAAAAATGTTCACATCCATAACTAGGTCAAGATCTATTAGTAATAATGGATTCCAACCATAATGAAGAAAAATTGTGTTTTTGGAATAATGAAAAATATATAGGGGGAGTAACATTGATACATTGAATATTTTAAAATATTTTAATTGCTTAATTTTTTTGAATAAATTAAATGAGTAAAATATTCATCAACATTAATTTTTTTATAAATTTATTTATTTAACTTTTTAACATAAATCATATTAGTCTTTCTGACATTAAAATTATTTAAAATTATTTAAAATTTTCAAATTATTTTAAAATTTAATTTTTTTTATATATTTTAAATATTCATATTAATTTAAAATTTTAAAAAATAACTTTTATAAAATTCTAAAATTATTTATTTTTAATTCAACATTTTTATTTAATTATTTAAAAATATTCTAGAAATTTAATATTTTCAATCAAATTTATTCATCTTAAAATAATTGAAGAAAAATGGAAAATGAATAATTTGAATTTTGAAAAAAATATTAATAAAATTTGAATAACTTGAATATTTAAAATGAATTAGTTCTATAAAAATTTAAATTTTTTAATGTTGTTATAATTAAAAACACAGTGAATTTTATAAGTCAATAATTTATAATTTTAAAATAAATAATATAGTATTTCAAATTTAAATAACATGGATATTTAAAATTTTGTAGCATAAATTAATATTTTATATATTTTAAAAATAAAATTTTAATTTTATGGTAATGTTTTTTGGCATTTTTTTAAGAAAAAGATTAACCATGATGTTTTCATCTTTCATAGACTCTCTGTACATCTATATTTTTGGTAATTCATTTGGGCCACAAATTAATTTCTGAAACTTCATTTTATTTGGTATCATTTAAAAAATTTAATATTTACATCATTTATGGAATTGTTTCATTATCCATAAACTAAAGAGTCATAATGCAGTCAAATCTAGTTGAAAAATAATGAGATCAAATAGGTTTGACCCAATGGGGTCAAACCCTTTTTAAGGAATAATGAAAAATTGGGATTGATTAAGGTGTTCAGTTTTAGAGGGAAAAATAAAAACATATGGGCACCCTTGGACAAGACCTAAGAACCTAAATCACCAACAAGGCCTATGTGGATCTCTATCTAGGAACTCCCATAAGGGAGGGAGATATCATGGGGTCGCCTTATTTTAAGAAATTATGCTTCACGAACCATAAGGGAACAATCAAGAACATCCACCCAGAAAGAATGATATGATATGTTGGGTTCAACATAGTTTTAAAGGGTTAAATCATCGAGAACTCACTCACTTCCATGAAAACTAACACCATCACGGTCAATAATGTTAATATGATTAATTATAAAGGCATTTGGGATATATGGAGTCGATTTAGAGTTGTTTTTTGGAGCACCACTTTAATTTTTAATGGAACCACAATCATTTTTTATATAATAGCGAAGTTTAAATAGTCTATATGTGGTAACTTATCAATCCCCATCTCACTAATCTCATTGGAAACAACTATTGGTTTATGGTTTCATTCCCCAAGGTAGCCTATATAACTATCTCTTTCTATGTAAACCCTTCTCCTTTAACTTTTTTGATTTTATTTCACACCATTCAAAACCCATTTTGGTTATTGAATCCTATATAAAAAGTTCATTCATTCATCAGCTTTCATGGAAAGTTCAGCTAGAGGTAGTTCTTGGGGGTGTCCAAGGAGTTTGTGTTTCTCTGCATCAATGATTGGAAATACATTTATAGATAATTAAATACATTGACAATATTATTATAATTGGTATGGGTCCCCACACCTCATTTTTTCTCACATAATCTACTTGTTACTTATGATCCAAAAACATTTTTTGGTGAACATTGTTTACATAAATACAACATGAAGCATTTTGATTTCGAGTTGTCCATGGATGGCCCAATGGGAAATAAAATCCATATATCTATGAAGATTTTAAGTACAAATTTTTATGTGAACCATGATTATATGTCCACTAGTTTTTGGGTTCAATGATGTTGTGTTCTTTCATAAAAATATCTAAATATATACTAAATTATATTATTAGGATATGTTTTGATAAAATAATTTTTTTTGTTTACAAAAACACTAATTAATTTTTTAAAATGTGAAGATCAAACTTATGAATTACTAGAACATAGAGAAATAAAATATAATTTTGAACCACACTAAGATATAACATGTTTCGGATTATTGTGATCCTACATGCAAGGTGAGAACACCACCCCAAGGTTTAAATTTTATAACTAAGTGACACATTTACAAACTCGAGTGAAAATAAGGTAAAACCAAAAAACAAAATCTATTAACAATGAACCTACTGAACTGGATGGAAGTGATGAATCTTTTCCCAAGATATCAACATCATCCACTCCTGTATGTACACACATAGCAAAAAGGATACATTCCTAATCATGATTTCAAAATAAAATAGTATAGCTCACAATGTAATGTATCTACCTTGAATCTTGTAAATGAGGAATGACATTGATGGTTGATGCTTCCTTCTGGTGTGTGGTCCTCCAGAACCCATGATCCAGTCATCTTCCACCAACTCAAGACCATAATGGAGATCCATCTACAAGTATCAACAATACAAGGACTAAGGGAATTTTAGATGGTTGAGAAACCATAGTTTCCACCTTCTTCTCTGATTCCTTTCCCATAATATCTCAAAAAACATCCCAAATTCCTATTGAAGACTAAAGAAATATCACCAATTGAATTAAAAGATAGAATAGTATAAACAAAGGCATGGAGAGCCATAATATAATATTAGGGATTTGGAAGGTGGAATAATAGAAATTTTTGTGATGCAATCCACATGGACAACCTCAATCAAGAGGATAATTCAATTAACCATAACTGTCCCAATGAAGCAGGAAAAGTTGAGGCACCCATTTTCCCATAGTAAGAATGAAACATATCAATAAAAAACTAAAAAACACACCCACGCTAGGTCTAAGTCATTGGATTAGTATGATCGATGGTCCAGGATAAAATTCATAAAAACAAGGTAAACAAATGTTCCCTATTTATACCAATATAAGAAAATTTGATAAACAAACTTCTTGAAAAGTTACCACGAATTGAGGTTCCGTGTAGGGAATTACAATGACTCACACTAAGAATAAATCATTGATAATCATAAAAAATAAGGGCATAAATATAGAAAACTTTTAATGAAACCAACATGATGGAATAGAATAAAAATCTCAACCTTAAAGATAAATTTATTTAAAAAATGGTGTTCAAGAAACCTAGACTATAAAATTTGGGTCAAATTCATCAACATTAAACAAATTTCGAATTTAGAAAATGGAATAGACATAGTCAAACTATTGTTATGATTATCTCTAGTGTGTATCCCTATGATCCCTGATATCCCAAATTATAAACATCCCTAATAAAATAAATTCAAATGTCAATTTACTTTAATATACCCAAGAATAAATAGTTTCCAAATAAATGAAATGTAGATTGCCTATCACAGTGCAAAATAATTCTATCAACATATAATGATAACTTAATAATAAAATCTAAGAATAATATAGCTTCATTTAATACTTTAGTCAAGGAAATATAACATACCTCTATGGTGGATAGTGAAACCACAAATTTTCTGTTTATTTTCCAGGAGACTCAACCAACATATACCAGAAATAAAATTCTAGTGAGTGAATTATGAGTATCAATGTTTAAAGTATAATCATATTAAGAAAAATACAATAATAGAATAACTAAAACTATCATTTTTTCCATATCAAATGAACAATTTAACTGACATCGAAAAGTACATGATTAGATATCCAAGAGCATTCCAATGAGGATTAATAGGTTTCCCCGTAAATCTAATCAAATTACACATATTAAATTCTATTTCTAGTATTGACAAGCTGTAACATATATAATAATTCAAACAATACTAGGATAGGGTATGATATTCATAAATAAAATCTCTTATTCTATGTGTTAACAAAACTTTTCATGGTAAATTTTTGTTTTATTTTCATTTGAACTATGTTAAAATGGTTAATGGAAGTAATACCTTGAGTAGGGAAGGTCTTAGTTGTGTTTTAGGGGGTTGGGACCTGAAAACGTGGGGGGGGGGGAGATGCCATAATGTGTAGGGTGCATGGTTCATGAAACATTTGTACTAACTATGCTCTATCTTAATAAATCATGGATGGGGAAGGTGAATGGTTGAAAAACCATGCAAGGGGGAACATAGAAACTGTGGGGCCTTAGAAAAATCCAAATTCACATCCATCATACAATTTTCTACACCATGAGGGATCCCCAAAAAATAGTGTAACCTATTCCTATCTTTGGATATAGGTGGATGAATGGTTGGTGCATAGTTTTGAAAAATATGTGGCCAAATCATGTTCCTCAATATAAATGGTGAATTTTCTATTTTACCCACTTGGGATTATATGGTTCTTATAAATTTTCTTTCCCATTCAATCTTTAGTAGGATTTGATGAAATATAAGGGATCCCTCTATCTCCAAGGACGTTTCTCCTATGTTTTTTGGTCATTTGAGGTGTCATTGGTTTTGAATTTATAATGAGAGTGAGTCTACGATTTATCTTTCTTCTATTATCTAGAAGAAGCATGGTTGAATGATTAGCCCGATTTTGAATCCCTAAACCCTTTTATTCTAGGGAATTCATAGATCAGGTGTTGATAGTTTTTTATTCTTGAATGAAGGAAAATATTTTAAGGAGTGTTTGTTAACAAAAATAAGGTAGGTGGTATAAGTGCTTTCTCCCAAATTTTTGATGTTGTTTATGTGTATGTGTTTTATTACATTTCTGCATCATTATTCATATTTATTTAATTTGAAATATTTAATTAGGCCTTATAATGATGTGGGAGGCCATTAATGATCCATATCGGTTCCATCAAAGATTATAATACTGGCCATCAATGTCACCCAATGGGTGTGTCATCCCCTTGAAACTGGAAATGTGAATTGTAAAATGGGAATCAATGGGTTTATGCGATTAAACTGATTCATTGTTATATGCAATGATAGTGGGAAATAAGGGGTTTTTTGGAATAACTTAAATTGATATGTGATATTCTATAAGAAGGGGAAATTGTGAAAATTATAAATAGGGGATTATGTGTGATTGGTTATGTAATATATAAAGATATTAAAAAAATACTATATTTTATAGCATGTACTAAATGAAACACTGAGTCTGAACAAACAATGAATTATTTTTATTTAAATTTGATCGTTATAATCTAGCCATTTAATTGGTGGGTATGAATTAGATTAAATGAGTTTTGAAATATATAAATTTCTATATAAAGGTCCTATTCAATAAAATTTAATAATTAATAATTAATGAATAATCATTTAATTTTTTAAGAAATTAATTTTATTAACCTGAAATACGATTTCATCAAAAATGGGGTTATTTCTTTTTGTGAGAAAATATTAGAATAGTTTTCAGAACATTTATAAAATTTATTTGATAAAATGAACTTATTTTTTGAAATAATAATATCAAAACTATCTTATACTGAAATTTTGATATTTTTATGAGAAGTTTTATTTTTCAATGAACAGTGAAAAGTAATGATTTTTATTTAAAATGTATTTTATTTTAAAGTATTTATAATTTCAATTTTCATTTTGTAATAGATTTAAAATTTTATTAGTTACTTTTAATTAAAAATAATACAATTATTGTCATATAAATAATTTTTATTCTTTAGTTTGGTATATAAATAATTTTAAACTTAAAAATGCATTTTTCTAAAAAACAAATTTGCATCACATTTTCTGGGTTTAATTTAAATTAAATTATACCAGTTTAGTGACTATAATTTTGAAAAATGGATTCTATATTTTTAATATATGGTCCAAATTTTTTATATATGTTTATTTTATTTTTGGACATCATAAATAGTAACCTTAATAATTAATTTTACCACGGTAAAGGGTAAATCAGGTAATTAAGGTTATGAATAAAATAATAAGGACTAAAAGGACAATGAAACCTGTAAAAATTTTATTAGTAGAGTAGATAGAATCAATAATCATCCTAAATAATAATATATGGTAGTTTTTTATAATTTTTCATGTATTAGACCCCTTAGATTATTTGATTTAAGGAGAAGTCGAAAATGTCAATCTCTTTGTTTTATTATATTTAATTTTTTTAGAAACATATAAATAGAGGATATGTCTATATATAAATAATAATTTGAAATATTAATGATTTATCTTAATCATGTATATTTATTTAAAAATTTTTCTATTGAAATAATTAACTTAAATGTTTATGAAACACATACACAATGTTTGTGCAAATGGTAAAAATTTCAAAAAAATAATTTAAAAAACTAGAAAAATAATATTATTTGAGTGAGGATTTCTGCTTAGACAATTTTTATGTATAATTAAATTTTATAGAGTTTTTATGAATTTTATTCTAAATTTATTATTTATTTATGTCTTAAAGGTCAAATTAAATATATAGTTCCAAAATTGACATTGATGTTATTTTATAATAAATAAAATTTTATTAAATGTTTTTAAAATCCAAAAATACTATATTCATCCAAGTGATTGGGATATAGATTAGAATACCTTCAATTTTTTATTTATGGACCAATTTATCTTTATAGTTTCTGTATTGACCCCAATTGAGTAAAAACTTTATTTTCACGGTAATTGTTAAAAAGGGTTAAAGTGGGTTAAAAAAAATATAATTTTAAAAATGTGATCCGAAGTTCTCCAAATTTTATTTTCTGAGATTATATAGTCTCATAATCATCCTATATTTTATATATATTATTTTATATCCATTTTTTACATCAAAATTAAATTATATTAATTTGATATGTTTTGAAATTCCAGGAGTGCTCCTCCCCTCTCTTATAAAAGGCCACCCCTCGCCTCTTCTCTACACACATCAAGAACCATTTGGTTCAGCAAATAACTCAAATTATTACTTAATATAATTACTACCCTAATTATATAGGTCTTTTTAGGTATAATACCATTATTTGATATCCTAATGTGTAAATAAAGTAGATTATTCCAATGAAGATGTATAGTTTCTAACCAAATATTTTTGTTTTATTTATCATTCCATATCCTTAAAATATTATTAAAACATGAAAAAATAATAACATATATATACTAAAAAATAATTATATTTTATTATTTTAATTCAATAACTTATATCCATCTCCACTTCCATTACATGGGAAACAAAACTATTGTTTGTGTGTACGACAAACTACCGCCTTGTGAACCGATTTAATTTTTTTTCCATCACTGTCTATCATCACTAGTTATAATGATTTATTTAATATATATTTATATTAATATTTGTATGATATTATTGACATATTATTAATTATGGGGAAATAATATACCAAAAATATTCTTAACTTTTCATTCACCGAAAAATGATAATGGTATTTGTGCGTAAATATCGACTACCACATCCACGAAGTTATGTGATTCATTTTCCATCACAAAATCACAAGAATGATATATATATATATATAATTATATTTAATGAAATAATATGGTATTAAGGTTATAATTATCAATATTTAAATCGAAAATAATTCCTAAATTTTTTCCAAAAATTATTGTAGAAAAATGAAAACGTTACTTAGGCGTATTTACGACCTTCCATCTCCATGATTGTAACATATTTCATTTTTTATAATAGAATTTTTTTATTGGATTGAAAAGAATAATTTATGTATAAAAATTATTTAAATTTTTTTATTATTATTATATAAATGGTGGAATAAATACCCTTTTGACAATAGTTAACATACTGAAGTCATTTTTTACGTATGACCCAAATACCTTCAAAACATAAATCATGAAGTTAATAAATTAAATAATTGAATATATAAATTGTTTAAAATAAATTAAAAGGAATAATTAAATTTATAAATATTATTAATAAAATAAATAATTAACATTGTTCTATTATTTAAGAAGAAAAAGAATGTATGTGATGAGTTAGATTCGAGGTAAGGGACACTTTAATTTAAAAACCTCATTTTTAATTTTTTTAAATCTATTTATTACATATCAATGTTCTATAAAAATGTTCTCAACAATGTTTTTAATATTGTTATATTTTTTTTCTATTTTTATATTATGCATGTTTGTATTTCTAAAATATGGATTAATGGAAATCTCAATGGTGTTTTTTTCCGAACAAGGTAATTTTGATTTTTTACCAAAAATGTGAATGAAATATTTGTTTAAAACACAAGTAATGAATATAATTTCCCACCATCATAACCACTAGATGATTTAAATATTACTTTAAAATCATCCAAGGTTATTTTTTGTTGAAAATATTTATTGTTTGATAAATTTTTTGATCTTAATTAAGCTACACATTACTCTAATACCATATTTTAAAATGTTTTAAATAACTATATTTTTTTTATTCCATGTTTATATTCATAAATTTTTTCATGGATGTATTTATATGAAAATGAATGATTAATAAAGGAAATTTTATGTATATTTTTAACTTCTTTAAATGGTTTTCAAAATAAAACTTTTTATTTGTTTTATACACAATGATTTGATAAAAAGAAAACAAATAATGTTCTATTTTAATGTATATAGTGATAATATATTTTACCACTACCATTAATGTTTTTTTATTTTTGTATTCCTTAAAAATACTGTACTTTTTTTTCAAATAAAAACCCAATTTATAATTTTAGACTCTTTTGGTATTAAATAGGTATTTTAAAAAGGAAAATGAATTTTGCTATCCGAAAGTGTTTTTAAATTTTTTTTAAATAATTCTAAAGGGTTTAATAATGATAAGGTGTAAGAATAAAATATTTTATTCATGTTATGCTATTTTATCATCAAATATTATAAATTAGTGAGTTCTATATAGCTTATATGATGGGTTGTGCCACATTAAGGATTATAGAAAATGGGTGAGTATGATATTGATTACACAATGGCTGAGCCCCATTATAGAACCCTAATGCATTGGGTAATATTCCTTTTAATCAAAGGAAATAAAGAGGGAGTTTAATGGTGTAGTTTATCCCATGAACTTCATTGTCCTTTAGTTTTTTTAGACATGGGTTTAAAATATATTATGAATATGATGCTTCAAGTTTCATGAATATGGTTTTTATTTTATTTCTATGGGTTTAATGGTTTTATTTGAGAGAAAAACATTGTTCAGTTTTTTTTTTAAAATAACTATTACATATCCTCAATAATAATGTGATAAAAGTAATTGTTTTACTATATTTCATGTTTTTCACTAGACTAAATGGTTTAATATTTGTATGTACATTATCGAGATTATTGTGCTCATCCAACATTATAAATTTTTTTATAGTGTTTAAGGATAGGTAATAACAAAGAAGATGTCAATTTGAATGTATCGATGATTAGAAATGAAAGGAAAATAAACTTTATTTTAAAGGTTTTATCTTTTGTAAAAAATAAGTTCCATATAAAAGTGTCAACTTTTTAATATATGGGGTTGTTATATAACATTGGACCTAATTATATATAAATCTAAACCATAAAATATCCCGAAACATAAGACAATGAATTCGTGACTCATGAATCAAGAACATGTCATGATTTAGGCCATATATTTACAGATGATATTATTGTATATTTTTAGATAAATTTTGAGACTATGATGTATTCATTTGACATTTAATAAAGAGTTCTAGATACTGTTATAGGTTTATTCGTGTATGGTAGATCTTATTTTCATTAACATAGAAATCCTATTTGAGTTATTTAGGTGACTAATTATATTTTTTGGAGAAATTTTATTGGGTTCAGGTATATGTAACCCTTAGGATTAACCTGAAGTATTGTCTTTGAAAAATAATGTAACATTCTGAAGATGTAAGATGATAAGTATGAGATAACATTTGGTTTTAAAATATTCCTTAATGTTGAATATATTTAGGTTATTTTGAGGATGTTCATCATACTTTTGGTATCATTATAGATATTATATTAATGTATATTTATAAAAAGGACATACCATAGTTTGGGAGATAACCCATTAGATATGTATGTGTCATAGGGTTTGATCCCACAACCGAAGGGCGATAAGGGTGAAGTTCCATCTAAAAACCTACATGATGTTCAAGTAATTTTGAAATTAATTTCATTACTTAAATGATTTTATAGAAACATATTATGTTATTTTTGGGAACATATGATTTATCATTTAAATAACCATGGGTTTGAAATGTGATTTGGTGATTAAGTGGGTAATCTTATCAGTATAATTTTAGGGAACATTATATTATTCTAATGTGGATTTATGGTAATTTTGGTCATTTATAGAAATGATAATCATATTTTGGAGATAAATTTTAATTTAATATTTTAATAATATGTGATAAACTATTTCGAATTTATGGGTTTCAATTTTAATCTAGAATATTTTAAAGACATTTATGGTTAGTTATTAATCAATTAATCTAAGTTGAGATTTTGGTGTTATTAACGAGGCTTTTAAGATCAATGTTTTATTTTGAAGGTTTAATATTTTAGGAATTATCTTACCTTATGCTAACAATTTTTGTTAGGATTGATTTCTAGAAGAAATTGTATTATCTTGGTATCTTTTTATAGTTTATATGATCCATTAGAAATTAAGATTAGTTCTTCTTATATGAAAAATTCTTCTTGACTACTAATTGTTTAGAGGAAAGGATGAGATTGTGGTAGAAATTGATTAAAGGATGAAATTGTACTTGGAAAGGAAGTATAATTCCTTATGATATTTGTCTAGATAATAATGTGATTCCTCAACTTTATGAAAATGATCCTAAAACAAAAATGGTATCCTATTACCATCTTTTTTGATGAATCGATGGAATTTTTCCCATCTTTTAGGTTTACAATTTTTTAGTCATTAACTTTCTCATTATCATTAAATTTATTTTTATCAAATATCAATGTTAATCCATATAATTATTTAGAAATTAAGTTTTTATTCCATGTACATATTATTACTTCCCACTTATTTTATCCTATTTTGAAATCCAGTTATGTGTTATTCCAATTGAACTTCATATATTCCTTTCACTCAATTCAAGAGGATTTTCTCTAAACCTTTTTATGAAGTGGCATTTCAAAAAATTTATTTTCAAATGTAAAACCATTTTTAAAAAATAATAGGTTCAATTTTCAAGGATGAAATTTATCAAATGGGGGGGAGGCATGGTGTGGATAATTTAATATCCTATAATTTTAAAAATTAGATTGTGTTCGATATCATATACGGAACACAACACTAAGATTAAAAATACCTTGAAATATTATTATTTAAGTATTATTGTTATAAACTAGCCATTGAATTGGAAGGTATGAATAATATTGACAAATTTTTTGAAATATATATTTAAATTTACTAGTCAATAAAATTTATTTATTAATTATTAGTGAATAATAAATCAATTTTTAGGAAGTTTATTTTACTCATAAAAAATAATAATAATTTTTTTTCCAGAAAATTCAATGATAATTTTTGTTTGTTTTTTCTAAAGAATTTTATTTTTCAATAAATATGGAAGAATGTTGATTCTTATTGAAGAAATTAATTTATTTTAAAGTATATATAAAGTAAAACTATATTTTATATTAATTTTAAAATTAAAATTATTCTTTGTAATTAAAAATAATCGAATTATGCTCTTATAAATTAATTTTATAATCTAATTTTGTATAAATATGAATTTTTTTCTAAAAAACCATTTTCTATAACGTTTGTTGGGATTAATTTAAATTATATTCTAAAAATTATTTGAATTGAATTAAAAAAATGGATTATATATATTTTAAATCAGTATATTTATATTTAGTAAATATTTTCCTCTACTATTTGGGTAATAAGAACTGTTTTTTACTAATTTTCATTACCACGATAAAGGTTAAATCAAGTAATTATGGTTAATAAAATAATAAGGATACAAAAATGACCCTAAAACTTTCATAAAATTTATTTTATGAATATATATAATAAATAATAATCCAAAATTAGGAAATAAGGTCATTTTTTCCATTAGGACTTGATTTTGATCCTTTATATTATTTTATATAAAGAAAAGTTAAAAATATATATTCTCCTTGTTTTATTATCTTGAAATTTTTTACATATTGATAAATAGAGGAATTTATAGGCAATTAATAATAATTTTAAATATAAATTATTTAAATTAACAATGTTATTTTATTTTTAACTTATAAACATTAAATAGTTCCCTTAAATTATTATGTAACACTAACATAGTGTTTGTGTAAGAAGTAATAAAATCAGTAAAATTATTTAAAAACTCAAGAAATAATATTATATAAGAGATTTTTGTGTTATATTAATTTTTGAGATAATAATGACATATTATATAGGTTTTTATTCTTTTTATTTAAATATAATTTTTTTTGTAGTTTTAAAAAGTAATGCTAAATGAATAACTCCTAAATTGACAATAATTTTATTTAATGATGAATACTATTTAATTCAATGATTTAAACCTAAAAAATTACCATTTTAGGCCAAGTGTTTGGGATATAGTTTAATATATAGACCATGGTCTATTTTTTTCCCAGTTTACTTTTTATAGTAACTATATTGACTGTAATAAAGTAAAAAATTTTGTTATCGTTGTAGCTATAAAAAAAGGTTAAATTTAGTTAAAAGAAATAAATAATTTTAAAGATATGATAAAGATTATCAAAATTTTATTATATGAGAGGATTTAAAAACATAATAATCCGATATTCTAAATATATTAAAATTTATCCATATTTTAGATCAAAATTGATTTATATCAATTTATTATTTCATGAAATTCCAAGAGTGCCCCTTCCATCTCTTATAAAGGCATCTAATCATCTCTTATATAGACAAATAAATAATAAAATTTTCAGCCAATAACTACCAAATTTATTTCCTAGACTTCCTCCTTTAATTATAGAGGTTTTTTAGGAATAATACAATCCTTAGGTGGAATAAGGTTAAAATAAAAAGATACTTTCTAAAGAAATGGTACTATTTGTAACAAATTGTTTTAGAATTATTTCTTCTTCTATATCCATAAAAACATATTAAACCATTATAAAATAATAAAATAATCATATTATATATATTAATGTGTTATTATGTTTTTTCCATAACCTATAACCATCTCCACTTCCATTTATTATTAAACGAAAGCATTGTTTGTTTGTACGAAAAACCACCACGTCACGAATTGATGTAATACATTTTACATCACCATATCTAATGATTTTTTATAATGATTGATTATATATATATGATATTCATTAAATATTTCTATTTCTAGAGATGTAATATATAATATATAATATTAACTTTTCATTCTCTAAGAAATTATAACGTCGTTCGTACATGTGTGTGGACTACCACATCCAAGAAGCAGTGTGATTTTTTTCATCACTACATCACATGGAAGATATATAAAATTTTATGTAAAGAAATAATATCATATTGATGATATAATTATCATTATATAAATATAAAATTATACTATAACTCTTTTCATAATGATCATTAAATATTTTAAATGTCACTCATGCATACATATGGCATACCATTTCCATGATTGTAACATATTTCATTTTACATAATCATAATTCAAGATTAGTTTAAATTGTATAATATATATAAAACATATAATTATTTCACAATTATTACTTTGTAGATGATGTAATAATGACCTTATTAACCATGGGAAACCTACCAAAGTCATTTATGACATATGATCCAAATTTCATCAAACCATCTCATGTGAAGTTAATTTGTTATGTTATTAAATAAAAGGAAAGAAACAATGAACTTGAAAATTTTTCTTGTTAATGTAAATAATTAGAATAATTATATTATCAACAAAGGTAATTAATTTATTTTATTATTCATACTCATGTTAAGATACACTTTACTTTAAAGAGATCATTTTAATTGATTTAAATATTTATTTTCTAAATGATTTTCTTCCATAACCATGTTTTCTAAAAATGTAATCACTAATATTTTCTATATTATTAGATTATTTTTTAATGTAATTTTAACCCATGTTTTAATTTTAAAAAAATGGTTTAAAAAAATATCCTTGGCATAATTTAGAATGAATTTCTTTTTTATTTTTTACCAAAAATGTTAAAAGAATCTTAGTTTTAAGATACATGACATGAACGAAATAAACCACCACCATGATTAATCAATAATATGAATATTCATTTGTATGTTTCCATTATTATTTTAATATAAAATGATTTTCTAAGAATTTTACTAATTTCTACCATTAAATTTAGGGACACTTTTCTTTATATCCTTTTTTTAAAATATTTTAATGATTTATTTCATAAATAATTATCTTGTAAGTCAATATTCATAATATTATATTATAAATTTACTTATATTAACATAAATGATTTATAAATGAAATTTTATGTAACATTATCCTTTATTTAAAAGGTTTTCAAGAAGAATATTTGTACATTATTCATAATGAAAATTTTGATAAAATGAAGAAAGGAATGTTCAATTTTAACGTATGTAGTGACAATGAAATTTCCTGAAACTAATAACCATTATTTTATTTTTTGATTACATTTTAATATTTAAAGTTTTCTTAAAATAAATACTATATTTCAATTTTTTATGTAATATTTTTATTGAAAATTGATATTAAAAAGGAAACGGTATTTCGATATCTGAAAGTGTTTTTTTATACGGGTTTAAAAGAGTTTTGAATGGTTTTATGATGAAATGGTGTAAGAATTGATATATTTTTTCATGATATGTCAAATTATCATTATATGTGACAAAAGGTAGTTTTTTTTTGGTTTTTTGAATTTTTTTTTAAATAAATAGGATAATTTTTTTTAAAAATACACCACAATGGAGGAATCTTTGTTGATGACTTTAGGAATAAATCAGAGCCGTCATCGACGATGCATCCTTCCATCCCTCGTACCACCTTTGTTTGGGATCAACGAAAAGGAAAAGGCTGTGTGTCTGTGGGGGATTTCTCATTTCACCTCTAGGTAAGGTGAACGGTGGCACCGCCGATGCCGCCATTGGACTCACACATAGGAGAAAGGCTGCATTGGTGATACAACCTTTACCTCATCACCCTATAAAAGGGAAGCCCCCGAAATTATCTTCACTTGATTTTTCCCTGATATCTCTTAAATACACTTCTTCTCTCTATAAAAAATTTATTTTCTCTGTGGTGGAGTCAGTGGTCCAAAAAAAAGAGGTTTTTTGGGAAGCATCATTTCAAGGCATGATTTTTATATAATTTAATGTTTTTTTATTAATTTAATTGAATTATATTTAATTTAAATATTTAATTTTTTAATTATTTTAGTTAGTTTTATATATTTTATTTATTATGTTTTCTAATTAGATATATATAGTTTGGAATAATTATTATTATTAGTAATGATTAAGTATATATTAATTATATATTAAGTATATATTAACTTATGATTAAGTATTGTGAATTTTTGGTAGAATAATGATTACGTGGTTATATAAGAAATCAAATTTATGTCTGGATAAAAACTAGTGGATGGGGCTCTGACAAAAATATACCAAGGAGTGAAAACTCTAACAAAGATGTTTGGGCTTGGCTTGGGGTATGCTGGTATATAACAACCGGCCTTACTACACTCCTGGGTTGACACTACTGAGAGATTTTCTTAAGATGATTCATATTTTCTTTATAAACTACTAAAATATCTATGAAAATAAAAATTAATTCAGTATATTTATCAATCATAAAATTATAATTATGAGGTTATAGAATCAAATAAGGACAAAATAATTAATGAATGAAATTTATTATTAGCAATTAAAGATGTTATATATTAAGTAGTTTAATTAGTTATATATAGTTTAAAAATAATACTTATTATTAGTAATGATTAATTATATATTAATTAATGATAACATATGATTAAAAATTAATACATATGATTATTTGATTATACTTAACTAACGACTATAATATGATTAAGGATTAAAGAATAAATAATTAAAGAATAAATTGATAATGATTAACTAGTGATTAAAGAATGATTCATTAGTTAAAAACTGTACCAATAAAATCTATTGATAAAATGAAAATTATGATTATATAAAATGAAATAGAGAAGAAATTGTTTTAAAATTTTATTAGCACAAAGATTATATAATTTAGAAATAATAGTTATTATTAGCAATGATTAATTATAGAATAATTAATAAATAACATAGGATTAATACATTAATCCATATAATGATTACCTAACGATACTTATGATCATATAAAGTGAAATGAAGAAGAACAAATGCATTAAATAACACATGAATGATTTATGAGATACAGTAAATTCATTGAAAAATTTCATTAGAATTAGGTTTGGATAAGAGGAGTCCCAATTCGTACATGAGGTAAAATTCATCTTATTTGTAATTGGTAGCTTAATAACATCTTCGAAGGATATGTAATTAACTATTGAAATTTCAAAAAAATAGTCCTTCTAATGAAATCTAAGATGACATAGAAGATATGTCATTATAAGGATGAAAGATTTTGAAGGTTCAAAAGTTAAATACATATCTTTTGAAGATGTTATTAAGATATTAATAAAAAACAAGTTGGATTTTACATCATTTGAAGTGAGTCTCATCTCATCCAAACCACATTTTATTGAAATATGTCAACAAATTCATTTTATTTTATAAAGCATTCATGTGTTATTTAATGTGTTTTTTCTTCTTCATTTCACTTTATATGATCAAAATTGTTATTTTATCAATGATAAATAGAATTGTTTGATGTTTTATCTTGTTTTTACCTCAGTTACCAAAATGATATGGGACTTATATTCAAATAAAATTTTATATAACAAAACATTACTTGCATATTTTTGGGTATAAAAAAACATCATAAAATTAAATTCTAATAAATATTATATGGTCAACCATGATTTTTAATATTTGTTACACAGTCATAATTTTGATGAAAGAAACTTTTTTTTGTATAGATTCACGTTTTCATGTGTGTACAACTACGAGGAGGTTATTGAAACTGAGAGAGGAGATTTTTATAGTACACAACAATAACAGTGGTTAGAATAGGTGATTGGGTGACCATAAGTGAACTTCAAGAGAGAAATTGTGGTTCCTTAATTCAAGAAACCGATCAAGAGATCAATACTATGAGCTATAGATATTTTTAATTCTCAGCAACACTATGTAATCTAGATTGTCTATTGGTTACTAATAGACAGTGGGTCCAAGTAATTAATTTATTTTCTCAATTTAAAAATGGTACCATGATGCAGTTATACGTTGATGTTTCTATTGTACAAAAATAATGTCTAGTTTTACGAAGACATAGAATTACAAGAGAGGTTAAAGACAGTCCACCCCATGAAATTGATTCTATTACAAATGATTCAAGAGAGACAACCTAGATTATCTCCCAGATATACATGTCAATCCGACTTCTAATGAGGAGTTTCGTAATGATGGATCAGATGGTGACAAATGGGATGATAAAGAGGGACCAACAGAAGTTAGGGACGATGTTTCGATAAATGCATTAGTTGTACATCAACCTTGACCTACAATAAATTACCCACCACTCCGTTTATATTGGTAAGAAGCAATGACATGTGTGCCTGAATTCGACGATAATTTTCTCACACTGGGAACTATGTTCCCCTAATATGTACAAGATAGGTTTAGTGAGTTGGACAAAACCATATATGTTGGAAGGAATTTTCTATGTAAATATGCATTAAAAACCATGCTAAAGAGATTTCACTTTGAGAGGCACTGTAGCTATTTAGTTCATGAATCATGCCATAGTAAATATGTCATATGGTGTGATAAGTATGGGGATGATTATAGATTTCTCTTGAGGGAGATTCTGGATATTTCATTCGGAGGATGGAGAATCTCTAGGAATGAGGCAGATCATACTTGCATTCATCCAAGCCTGACACAAGAACATACCTCATTGGATGTAAAATTTGTGTCATCTATTTCAATTAATATGATAAGGATATGCTAAGATGTTCTGATATCCCTTGTGCAAGAGAGGATACAACAAACATTCGGTTATAAGATTTCCTAAAATAAGGCATGGATGGCAAAACGGAATGCAATTATGAAGGTATATGGTGATTGGGATGACTCATACTGGGTTTTACCACAATTTATAGCCATACAGTGGCATCCTAACCATGTTTTCTTCCATCTTGATACAAACGAACATGTGTCTGAAGATAACCGACATGATCCATCTCATGTTCAATTTTATCAGTTGTTCTGGGAATTCCTTCCCTTTATCTCTGCATTTTGTTTTAGAAAACAGTTCATTCAGATTGATGGAATGTTTCTATATGGAAAATACAAGGGTGTATTGTTGAATATGGAAACTGAAGACAGAAATATTTCTCTACTTCTTCTCGCCGTTTCGTTTGTATAGAAAAAAACTAGGAATCATGGAGTAGGTTTCTAGCATGTATCAACAACCATTTCACCAACATTCAGGGTGTTTGTTTGATATATGATTTCCATTGGGAAATTAATGATGCAATCAATGTAGATCCTAATATATGGAGATACCCAAATTCACATCATCAGTTCTGTGTTAGACATATTTCTAGTAATGTGCATAAAATATTCTATAACGATCCAATGAAGAAGGCAACCATGAGGCTTGGTATGCATTGTATTTATTATTTTTTACTGTTTCAACATAATGATAAAATTAAAATATATGAAATATAATCTATTCTGTGTAGTATATGAGTCAAATCAATGAAATTTCGAATAATGTTTTGAAAAAATCTTATAGGGTAATCAAGAAGTTTAGGATTATATGATTCAGATACCAAAACAATTGACATTGGAAAATGATGGGTGGAAGAGGTATAGACACATGACCACAAACATTGTGGAGTGATTCAATGGCATCTTAAAAGGGGTTCTCAAGTGACCAATAACAACCTTAGTACAAGAGATATTATATTGATGCATGAAGTAATTTTTTGGTAGACAAAATCTAGCATCAAACGGAATACAACAAGGGCTAAGGTACGAAAGACCCTTTTAACGAGAGTTTGAAATGAATACTGAAGAAGCTTCTGGTTATCATGCCTACCTTTTTCGACTAGAAGACTCTCGATTTGTTGTTCAAGAGAATTCAGACCCCATCACAAATCGCATTGGAGAAAAATTTGTGGCATTACTAGAATTGAGGAAATGTTAATGTGGAAATGTTCTGTCCTTAGGGTTTCCATTCATGCACGTCATCGCAACATGTTCCTCTGTGAAAATAACATGGGAAGCATATATTAATCTAGTATACCAGATGGACCCCATTTATAATAGTTATGCTGCACCATGGACACCTATTGGGGAGTTTTTTTATTTCCTGATGCCTATAGGTCAGCTGATAGTAATACTTGACATCAATCGGTTGCATCCTCATGGGAGACCGAAGTCCAGTAAGATGTGTAAAGAGATGGAATGGCCTCAAGAACAAGGGTAGAGTTTGAGATGCACCATATGTCATAATGAAGGTCATAATCAAAAATGGTTCCCAAAAGTTGTTGGGTCAATTTCACACTCTCAGCCTCAATGATGTATTTTATTCATTGTGACACTCTCATATTGTAAATTATATGTCGCGATATCTTATTTTTTTCCCAATTTTCTAAACCCCAAAACCAGAAAATAGAACACTTAACCCAAAATTCAAAAAACTTTAACCGAAAACCTATCCCAACATTAAAATTAATTCCTTGTTTTCAACTAATTGAATAAAACAATAAGGAATATTGTGACAAACAATGATCATAGTGGGAGAGAACATAATCAGGGAAAATCATTCATTGGATGTCCAAATCATGAAACCATCTTCAATGAAACCTTGTGGTTATCCTAGGACATTCATAATTCCTATCACAAAAAGATGGTGTTATCATATACTTGGAATTATTCCTAGGTTTTTCATAGATTCCAGCACATCATAGTATCCTATGGTTGACTAAACCTTCAACATATAAAAACTATAATAACAATTACTTTTCGTACAAAGATATAAATTCTAAGTAGAATAATGTTCATTAAATAATAGAATGATCTATTCCATAATCATACTAGTCTAGTTACTTTGGAAACATAGACACATAAAAAACCAGTTTATAAAGGATCTACATAGATTAGAAATGATATTTCAATACAATGATTATACAATACATTATTAATAAAATGATAATTTCATTAATAATATTCTTTAACAACATATTTCTTGGATCAAAATACACAAGAAAAACAATCATTCCACTTCAAAAGTATAAAAAACTTACTCTTTACATAAGTGCCTTCAACTATTCTAAGATATATTCTCCCAAATCATGTATCAATGTTTTGACATCCACAATTATCATATGTGAGGAAATTATTAAATGTTGTTTTTACCATTATCTATTTTTTATATTTTTCCTCTTGTTATCTTTATTTCATTCAAACTAGATGAATTGGAGAATTATATTTATTTTTTAAAAAATAACTTCCTAAAACAATGTGAATAAACATGGTATGTCTTTCATTCTACAAGTCATAACATTATGTTGACCATAAAATTATATTTATATTTTACACTTAAAACACATTTCATTTATCTATATAAATATGGATGATTCTATACTACTCACTCAGTAGAGTACCCATATTTTCCTTGTCGTGTTAGTGGGTGGTGTAGAACGATTGATCAGTGTGAGTCAAGCACACCATTTTCCTCACAGAGAACCTCTACATGACATTTGACCATACTTGAGCTGTGCTGGCTTCTATGGACATTCCGTATGAGATTTCACATTTATAGACCATCACCTTCTTGTTTCCTTCATTGAGTGGTAGAGACTAGAGATGCACACATTCCACCTACCTGAGGGAGAGATAACCATCACCCTCCAGGATGTGCTAGTGGTTCCCGATCTTCATATCTCGGGGAGACTTGTTATTTGGCCCACTCGTGCATCATGGCCAGACCTTGATCAGTGTTTATTAGGCATTGACATTTTTTTCAATTGTAGGGCTACGTATGGAGTGTTCATATCTATTCCTTGGTTGCAGCCACAAATTCCACATTTACCTTCTGATGCTGATGAGTAGAATGTCATGCGTTATGCCCGTGTATATATATTAAGCCTCATTCGTGGGACTAAGTGTATTGATCACCTGGGGATTCACTTGCACATGATGTGTCTACCCCTATAAATAGACTTTGATGAGGACAGAACGTAATGTTTGGGATCATCCTTCTTGGCATATACACACATAGCATTATGGAATCTATCCCGTAGGGACCGAATAGGACTCGGGGGCTGCATCATCCTTATTCAGATATGGGCATGGGAGCACATCCTCGCATTCTATCCTGCACATGCCGGTCCACCGATCAAGATGGAGTTTCTACATGATGCTCTTCATGGAAAATGGTATGATCATCCATTTCTATTGTTTTTATGATACTGAGACTTATTGAATTTAATTTCTCATTATTTTTCTATATCAATGATATATTTTACAGATGGTGTTAGCGGCACAATTTCGACATGGTTTCAAGGAACTATTTTGTCCCATATCAGTTCTAGTTAGACTGTTTCTTACATGATCAGGTATTTATATACAATATATCAATGTCTAATAAATTTAATAATAGCATCAATTTTGGTTTTTAGTTAAGAGTTTATTTGACAAAGTCAAATGTGATTTCATTTTTCATGGCTTCCAAACTAGAGTATTATGGATCAATTTCTATCAAATTGCACTATTGGGATTGAGGATGCTATGGATGTAGTGCTCCTAATTATCTTCCATATTATTGAGTGGAAGTTTCATGACATATTCATGCACTATTATTTCTGTTTTCAGCTAATTCCATTGCCGTCGAGATAGACAAAGGAGCTTCATGCGATGAATCTCACAGGGAGGCAGGATGAGGACTGGCCTTGAGTACATGCTCACTTTGTCGACTGCTGACATAGTCATGGAGAGTTTCATATTCAGGGTGTAACTATGAATCAATTCTTTATTTTGGAGTAGTTTTAGAATGATCCATGCAATAAACGGAAGTCTATACTGTATCTTACCCGACACGGTAGAGAGATGCAGAGGATGGTAAGACAATAAATTTCCATTAGTTTATTATTTAAACTATTTTATAATTCAATTTGAATATATGTACATTGAAGTCACACACACAATCTTGTTCACATGAGTGATGAAAAGGAGAAGGAGGTATTTAGCTGAGAATCTATCTATGTTGCAGCGTTGGAGGCCAGGGAATCGTTTCCTTCACTTTTTGAGAGCATCTTTGGGCATCCGAATTGAAGATAGAAGGTTCCTACCCAAAAGGAAAATCCTACAATAGCTTTTGGTGCTGAGGAGCCACAACCATAGTGACGTAGACATCGTTGTGCTTCACATAAGGCCTCACCTATTCCACAGTCAAAGGCCAGACATCTAGTGGTCTGACATTAGCTGATTCAGGAAGTGCCTTAGGTGCAATGAGATCTATCTTTCTTGATAGGATATCTGCAATTCTCTCCATCTTAGGGTGTAGATCCAAAGTAGGCCTGGGGTCCAGATCCATCACAGCTTTGGGGTCCAGATCCATCGATTTCTTGGGGTCCAGATCCATCACATTCTTAGGGTAGATCTCCATCACAGGCTTGGATTCCAACTGCGATGATGGAAGGTCAATCTACCACCCAAGTGCGAGAAAGATCTGGAGGGAAGTACGAGATGCAGTTGATAGTTCCTCCCCCTGAGACACAGATATATAATGCGAAAATCAAAGTTCCATTTCCTAAGGATCAACCCTCTCTGGGTCATCAGACTCCATAGTGCACCTGACACATACATCATATTCATATTCCACCATTTGGGATAGAATCTCCTCACCATATAAATAATCATTGATTGCACGTGTTCATTTAAATTCTTTATGTCTAATAAAATTTAAATACTATTATTACTATTATACCTTCTTATATTTTTATCCAGTATTTTAGTTTTCATTTATACTTTAGGCACAATTAATATTTGACAGCGTTCAAAGTCATAGGAATAATTAATAAATTTCAATTAAATAAATTTAAAATATTATTAAATTTACAGTATAAAAACAATGTAAATAAAAATTAAAAGATATACTAAGATTCTAATTTTTTTTCGAAAATAAATAGTTTTACAAATAAAATAAATAAATTATAATTAAAGTAATGTATGAAATGTAACTCATAAGTGAGAGTGAAAAGAATGAATGTTGATGAGGATCTTAAGCCACTTACTAGACTTTGAAAGCCTTTAAAATATAAACTATAAGACCCATATAAATAAAAAATTAAAATTCAACTACTTATTGTATGTTTAATTACTGTTTAAAATTTCATTCATGTCAGTCTTATATTTTATATTATATAGGTTAGAAATGGAACGTACTTGAAACATTTTTATGTTTCAAGTAGGTGGATTAGAAATGTTATAAAATATTTATCACCAACCATATTTAATAAATTATTTTTATTTTCCAATACTTATTATAATTTAATCAATGCTTAAAATTTCATTCATATCGGTCTTATAATTTATACTATATAGGATTGAAAAGTCACGTACTTGATCCTTTTTTAAGTTTCATGTAGGTTGATTAGAATGATTATAAATTATTTTTCATCAACATTTTTTAAGAAATTATTTTTATATTATACTAATGATTATATGTTTAATAAAAGTTTAAAATTTCAATCATATCAGTCTTATTTTTTATATTATATTTTCTTGCAAAGGCATGTACTTGAAATATATTTATATTTCATTTAGGTGGATTAGAATTCTCATAAATTATTTATCATATATATTTTTTAAGAAATTTTTTTTATTTTCAACTACTTATTATATGTTCAATCAATGTTTAAAATTTCATTTATATTGATCTTATAAATTATATTTTATATTCTAGCAAGGTCACATACTTGAAATATTTTTAAGATTCAAGTAGGTGGATTAGAATGCTTATAAATTAGTTTTCATCAAATTGTTTAAGAAATTATTTTTATTTTTGACTTCTAGTACTTTTTTTAATCAATGTTTAAAATTACATTCATATCGGTCTTATATTTTTTATTTTACAGTCTAGAAATGTCACATACATGAAACATTTTTTTGTTTCAAGTAGGTGGATTAGAATGCTTATATATTATTTTTTGCATCAATATTTTTTAATAATTTTTTTTATTTTTGAGTACTTGTTACATGTTTAATCAACATTTAAAATGAAATTCATATAAGTCTTATAGTATATATTTTATAGGTTAGAAAGGTGACGTACTTTAATAAAAGATAAATTATGTTGAAATATTTTGGTATACATATATTTATATAACCATAACAAAACAATAATAAATCATTAAAAATTTAAATATATAAAAAATAATAATTAAAAATTGAAAAAAAATTATTGTTTAAGGGAAAATGAGGCATTGTAGATGCCTCCATTATGGATTATTTTAAAAATAATTTAACCTATGAGGTTTTAAAAGAATTCATGGAAAGCATATAAAACAACTCACGGGTTAGTACAGTTCAACTTATATGATGCTTTGAGACCTATTATATCTCATGAAACATGGGTGAGCCTGATATAGAATATATTAAGGGTGATCCCTATTATAGATCTCTAATTTCTTGGGTAATGTTAATTGTCTTCAAAGGAAATAAAAAGGAATAAACTAATGTGGTTTCTTTTTTGGATATAACTGGGACCTAGTTATTTTTTACACCATTTTAAAATGGGTTAAGAATATGATTCTCTAAGTTACCTCTAAGTGGATTTTAGTTTCATGAAATTGGTTTTAAAGGTTTTCTTTAAGAAAAAAAGTGTTTGCGTTTTACATATGCAAATGAATTATTTCATGTCCTAAAACATAATGTGATAATGGCTTGTAATTTATTGGTTTAGTTTTATCACTAGACTAATAGGTTTTTTCTTCGTATGTCACTTAATAATATTTTTTTACTCATCCCACGTTTCCAAATGTTTTTCATTGGGTTAAATGATGGATAATAACAAATAATAAGTCAAGTTGAAATTAGTAAAGATTATCTAAGAAAAGAAAATTTGGTTTATCTTAAAGGATATATATTTTGGAAAAAGTTGATACTTATTAAAAATTCCCACATTGTGGCAAAAAAGAAAATAAATATTTTGTTAATAAAAAATAACTACAAAGCAAGAAGGAACAATAATGGAGATTAGAGCGAGGTACACCCAGAAATCAAGGAGGTATGAAGTAATAAAGACCAAGTACACATGCTCTGATGAGATTCATACACTTAGATGGAAAGGACTCAAGACCTGATAAGTGCAATCTTTGTAATTTATTGGTTTGTTATGTAATAGTTGACCTAATTATCCAAAACTATAGACCATAAAAGATCTTTAAAAGTAAGAGAATGAATTACTATCTTAAAACTCAATATTATCTAATTTTTATGGTTGGTTAATTTTGGTTAAATGAAATTAAAAAAGGAATCATGGTGTGGAATGTAATTGAAATGTAAAATGTGGTATATGTGGATAATAGGTTTAATGGAGATAAATTTGGGAGACCATGTTATTAATTAATGCATTAGAATAATTGATATACTTATTTACATCATGTATTAAAAGGTTAATTATGTTAATTCCTAGAAAATTTTTTCCGTATTATTATTAATGTTTGACGTGAGGTTCCTAAACCATGTGTTTGGATGTTCGACATGGCATTCCATCTCCTTGGTTAAGGATGGTCGAAAATGGAATTCTACAACATTGGTTTATAATGATGGTGGTGATGTCCCATATTCATGATTTGATTTTCCACATAACAATATGGGATAAAATGATTTAATATGATATGGGAACTTGGTTGAGATCCCCTTTTTACTAATAAAAGAAATTAAAGGACAAATGAACTCTCCGACACTGTTTCATAATAATGTGTTAAACCCTATGAGTTATGATGTATAATTTTTGAGACTAAGGTATGATACCAATGGTAATTGATTAATTTAAATGAAACTAAGTTATGATTCCCATGGTAAATGATTAATTTAAAACATTTTTACTTTTATTACTTATTATTATTATGTCATTTGAATTTTTCATACACTATTTCTTAACTAGATATTTTTTAGTGGTCGTTGGTGGTGGCCTTTTGAGTTGTACTCATACCTTACTCAGGATACCAATGGTGCCCAAGAAGACATCATGGTTTCAGTTTCAGATAAGGGGAATGGACCTATAATTTATGGTTGACATGCGATTGAGCATGGATGAGGGGACCATACATGATTTCAGAAATCACTGTGGAGATTATATTTAGTGTCTTATTTGGTATTCTTTTGGCTCATTAGACTATAATAACATGAAATATTTTACGGTATTATCTTGTTCATACTTCCGATATTTAGTAATGAATTTTGTGACATATGATTATTATTATCATTGATCTTTTTGATTTATTGTGATTTAATTTGTTTTTATACTCTAGTAAAGAGTGTATAGTCTCCCCATGTATCTTATTATACCCTTAATACTAGTTGATAGCCTCTTCCACATAGGGATGCACAATTTAGTTCATATGGTGATCTGACTCAGGTCATGGATTTCGTAGAACACCTTTAGATAAATTAAATTATCATTTTAAGGTATTGATCTATGGAAAAATTGAAATGTTTTCCTAAATTAATACTAACTTGTTTAATATGACCAAAGAGGTAACTTTTTAAAACTTTTTTAACATAATAATTCTAGGACAGAAATAAGGTTCAATTTTTATGTCTCTAATTACGTCCATATCTAGAATTTGATTAAAATCCCACAAATATTCTATATCGAAAACAAAATTCAATTCATTCATGACAGAATTTTCAATCCTTATATTTTTTTATATTAACTGCATGTCATCAACATATAACATGAAACAAAAAACCCATATTTAACAAATTTAAAGCAAAACAAATTAATGAAATTTATTTATGTTAAGATCATTTTCAAACATAAAAGAATCAATACTTTTATAAAATTTCCTATAATATTGTTTAACACTATTATATGAATTCTTGAAAAGGAACACATTATTAGGTTTAAAATGATTTAAAAATCCCCCATGTGGAGTCATATAAATGATCTCATTAAGACTACCATTTAAGAAAATATGTTTTTACATCCAATTGTTCAAAATGAAAATCAAATTTGGGAAAAATGGAAGAAGGATCCTTTTGTATAAATGTTTAAAAATATAATAGAAAATATCACTAGAATCAATCCCTTCGAACTAAAGGAAACCTTTTGATTTCAATCGATCATTGTATTTCATTTTATTTTTTCCAACATTGTTTGCAATTTTTTAAATATCCACTTACAACCTGTAATTTTTTCAATACTAGGTTTGGTTACATCAACCCATGTTTTATTCTTAAGAAGTAAATTTATCTTATCTTTCAATGAATCTAGCCATTTTAAGGGGTATTTGGAATCAATATCTTTCTTATTAGTTTAATGTTTCTCACTGATCATATCTTGAGAAACATTGAAGGAATAGACATTGACATAAACTTTGTTGAAAAAATATATAGGCCTTATAATTATTTAGTCACTATCATAGGTAAGTTGATAATCTATAATTTTATCTCATTCATTCTTCTTAATGTTTAGAATCTGAATCGATATCTTATTCACCTTGATTGTTGGATGTAGGAGGGGTTGGTTTTGTCTTAGATTGGGGATGATATTTTTACATTAAAGTAATTTCAACATCTACTATTGTAGGAGTTATTTCATAAGACTCATCATCCTTATTTGAATACTGAATAAACAAGACACTATTCTAGTTAGAGAGACCAGACACATAGAATAAAACATCATAACTAATGATCTAATTGTGATACTATGGATTATCAATACAAAATAAGTAACCCTTAACACCCTTTTGATATCCAAATATGATTTACTTTATCACCCTAGGTGCTAAATTATTGTTATGGGAATGAGAATAAGCTACATATCTAAAAAAACTAAAGTATGAAAGAAAATGGGGAATCCTTATAGAGTTCCTTATTTATTTAAAAATCATTATTATAACCTGATTAATGATTAATAATATATATAGTTGTAGAGGAAACCTAATCCTAGAAGGACCTGTGAATATTTTAATTGGAAAACATGCATTGGACCCAATCTAAAATTGTCTTATGTATTCTATATTTTAATATGTTATGTTTTCGGGTTTCCACAATAGACTAGTATCTCACAATATCTTCATAGTAACATAATTAAATGAACTTCATGGGATAATTACTCTAAACCATTATTAGTTATAATATCTTTGAGTTCCTTACTGGCTTAACTCTTTACAGTAGCTTTCAAATTTTTAATGTAAGAAAGGTATCTGACTTGTGTTTTAGTATGTCAATCCATAATTTCCTAGTGTAATCATTAATAAAGGTCACAAATTTATATCCTACACCATGGTATTCAGCCCTTGAGTAAACTAAAGTAAAAAATGGATATACTCAAGGGGTTATATGGCCTTATACATTAACTTACTAAAGTATAACCCATCTGGAATTCCCATACACACAACCCTCACATAATCGAAGACTATTAACAGTGAAAATACTCAATGGAAAATTCATTATTAGTTCATAAAGACCGTTGTCACTCATATTCCCTATCCTTATATTACAAAGTGTGGTATTATCAAAATAGGGATCAATAGAGAAATTTAATTGATTCATATGAACATTATAATCTAATACATGGGGACCATTGTAGAGGTTTCCATTAAAAATAGCGAGAGATCCATGGGAAATTATCTAGATACCATATTTTAACATAAAGGTGTAACCTTTTGATCAAGTACGCCTAGGGAAATATGGTTTGTTTCCAATTCAGGTACCCATCTAAACTTGTCAAATGTTTTACCTGTCTTATCATGACTATCTAAAGAAACCAATCCTATCTTTATAATATAAAAAAATTTATTATTCCCCAAGAATACCTCACACGATTCAACTTCCCTTAATTCAATAAAATAATCCCTCTTAAAATACATGTGGAATGAGAATCGGGAATCACAAATCCATTCCTTAAATATGGAAACATCATAGAAATTCAACATGTCTATAGTGTCGATGTATTATTTAGATAGAAAAAAGGTCATCATTATTTTCTTTATATCCACCTTTCCTATTAGGAAAATTTCTATTTATGTGACCAGAATTTTTACATGGAAAATATTTAATCACAATATTCAAGGATTTAGACCATTGTTTTCTGAATTGACTCTTATAACTCTTAACCTTGGACTAACTTCTACGCTTTCAATTTAGAACCTCATCATGATCCTTAACACTACGATTCTTGTTATTATGTTTGGAGATAAAGGCATATTTAACATCCTTTATACTAAGAGTATATTCTCTAAAAAATATGTAATATATAATATATTTAAAGGAATCATCTAATGGTGTTAATAAAAATATAATGCGGTCCTCATCATCTAATTTAATATATATATATATTGTCATGGTATAACAAGATTATATCAATATAATCAGTGTGCTCCCTAACTACAATTTCATTGTGCATTTTGAATGTGTATAATTTAATTTTATTATAAAATATACCAACATAAGATTTTTTTCATATAAATGGATTATAATTTATACCAAATACTAGCAGTAGATGACTCATATGAAACCTTTCTATGAATCTTATACCCTGTTGATAAAATTATCAAATAATTGGATTTCCTAATGAACCATTCATGAATATGAACAAAGGTTACTCAATTATGACTATCCATGGAAATTATCATTACATTATTTTTAGTTCTAATGATAGAATCAATCAATTAATTGTAAGCCAGAAGGGTAGTTATTTTAATCCTTCCCATGTTTTAATCATCTTCACCATCAAATTTATAAATATCAAAATTTAAAGACCCCATTTTTAATTTTTCAGGATGATATGATACAAATTTATTTGGTAAATAATGTTGTGGTTGTTCTAAATAATAATCAAGGATCCTATGATTCATATTAATGGGTGAAATTTTGATAGGATAAATTGTTTTGTTTAAAAAAACACGATTTAATTTATAGAATTTGAAGATCGAACAGCAGTATTATAAGAATAGATAGAATGAAACCGACTATAGAAAAGAATTCCACGATATAATGTGGTCTAAATCATGGTTATCCTATATTAATAGTGATATCACCACCTCATTTATTACATTTTATTACTAGTTGGATAAACAAGAAGACATTTACATACTCAAATACGAAGAATGTAAAATCATAGAAACTATTAAAGGAGGTTTACCCAATTTAATTGGTTGGAAATGATGAATCCATTTATTAGATATAAATTTTTTCCAATACTATATGGACACATGTAAACACTTGAATAGTATAAAATCTCAAGCCTGACTAAAAAATAATATAGCTCATAGTACCAAGTTTCTATATCAAACTTTGGAAAAGAGGATTGATGTTGATGGATGAAAATTATTTGTGGTCTGTGGTCCTCCTAATACAAATATATAATTTTATTCCATTGATTATTGATTGGAGGGTAGCTCTACTTATATGGATCAACAAAACTAGGATAAAGGGGAGTAAAGTTTTACATGAATCCTCAATTTCCTTCTGGTAGTGATCTGTGTTTTGAGCCATAAGTAAATGCGAAGGTTTTCGAACTATTGTGCTTACTGGATGGGTAACATTTAAAATAGATCCTTAGTATTGAATTTGTATAGTTTTTACCTTTAAAATTTATGTTTTTGGACTTGGTTAATGGTCCAAGAGGTTTCCTGGGGGGCTCGAGGTGTTTAGGGAGGATCACACTTGGAAAATTATGGTTTTGAAAGGTTGTAGAGGGTACATAGTTTTTCTGAAACTGTGAATCCCACTACTGTAAACCACACAACCTTATTGAAAGGGGATGTGGAGGTGAGAAATATCTATGCACAGTTTGTCAAACTGTGTTTTTAGCCCACATGATGTGTTTTGGAGGTAGTAGCCCATCACTTTTCATCACACAGTTTTAGCATGGTTTGGAATATTTTGGGTCTCAAACCATGTGGTATACACTATTTTAAGATTTTAAATGAAATTAAAATAAATTAAATTAAAAATATAATCATAAAATATCACACCCCTCTCCCATCTCACTCATGAGGCACCCCATTGGGGTTCCCCATGGCGGTGTGAAACCCCCCTATATCTTTCCCTTTTTCCTTCGATTCTCACCATATTTTATCTGAATCGTTATCTCAATATTCATGGAATTTTCTTAAATAATAATTCCACTCTTTATTTGGACATTTTTCGATCTCCCCATCACTCTATGGTGTGTGACCGATTCTATGGTTTGAATTTGAACAATATTTTCTGTTTTATTTTTTGTTGTTGTTTGTTCGGTGGCTCTCTATAGACCCATTTGTGTGGATTCCAGAAACCACCATCTTAGGTGAAAGAGTTTGGGTTATCTAGGTCCACTATCATTGATTTGGTGTAAGATTTGCCTATTTTCTCCTTTTATTCTCAATTTTTAATTATGGTTTTTTGGTTTATGGGTTCCTATTAATTATTTTTAAGTTTATTGAACCTTATCATGTTTATTTTGGGACCCTAGTGTTGTTTGTAGTTTGTTGGGTCGTCCTTGAGATGGGTTCAAGTCATCAAAGTAAAAGGAGACTCAAGAAAGATGCATCAGTAGTGATATTTATACATAAATTCCCCCATTATATTTATATTCATCCACGGAGTTGAGTATATATATATATTTATAAATATTTCTAGGTGTGCTTATATATAATATGAAAATGCATACATGTGTGAGTGGGTAAAGATGTATTCATGTGAACATATATAAAATGATCCCCTTTCACATATTTATGGGACATGAGAATAAGGTCATAGGGGTTAGGTGGAATTAAATATTGGTGAAATTTTATATGCTCGAGGGGGTACCGACTTATTTTAATTAAAAAGCGTTAAGATCCAATATGTTGGTTTACCTTGGTCTACTTCTTGAGGTAGGATCTCTATACTTTCCCTTTTAATTTAAGAAATCATTAAGTAATTAATTTCACATTCTTTTCACACTTATATAATGCCTTTCTATGAATGGTAGTTTATTCTATGGTTTTTTCTTTGATAATTTTAATGAAATGATTAAATGTAATGATTACTTTTTTGATAAGAAATGTCATGATTTAATAATAAAACCCCTCCAATAGATTTTTTTTGAATTCAAGATAAAAGGTAATTATAAGGAATTTATTCTTACTTGGTGTTTCCTTATTATTTTTCCTTGGATACAATTTTTAAATGACAATTTTTTGTGCTTGGTCTCTTTTTGTTTTATTTTCCCATGTGGGAACATGGCTTGTTTCCATGACACCTCTCCTTTACTCTTTATCCCTCACAATGTAGTTTCTATGTATTAATGAGACTAATGAAATGTTTAACATAAATGGAATGGTTAGAATCAATTCTGAAAGATGGTAGAATCCCTTAAGGGTAACAAACATGAATCCCTTGCTACTTGTTTTTTTGTAAACAAATTTTCTATGTTTGGGAAAATTGAGTGAGAATGACCTTGAGTAGGATGACTCATAGAAAGTGGAATTTCTTGAAAAAATGGTTTATTCATATTGAATAGATTTCCCTGTGTAAAATGGTTTAAATGAAATAGAATCCTTGATATGGAATTTAATATAGATAATGAAATGAATGGGGGGACCTTTCCCCATATATCGAATTTAATGCGATTAATCTATGTTAACGTTTTAACTGAAATGATAAAAATGTGTGTCCTTAAGTGTGAATGCGACATTCCTCTTGTATTTATATAGATTAATACTTGCATGGAATGTTTATGACTCATGCCATATGAGATAAAATAACTTGTATAATGGAATTCATAATAGGTTATGACCTAGGTATAATGTTATAAATGAAATGGGATATTATGTTTCATGATAGGTATTTTCACATGCCACATATTATAATTGATTATGCCTTGAAAAGGCTTGGGAAGCCAAGTAACCGTGAGGTCACATGGGGAGAAAGACTATGTGAGATTCTATACAGATTTCCAAAGGACCATGAGAGCCTTGAGTAGGAAGATTCAATGAGCTTCCACACTAATTTCGAAAGGATCATGAGAGACTTTGTGTAGGAACACCAAGAGAGATTTCATGTTGCTCTAGTGGTTAGATCATGAGATCTTCCCCAGGTGATGTATGACATTGGGTTATGTCCTGGTTCTTCCATCACATGTATCCCAATAGATCGTGAGATCTCTTGGAGTTGGGAAGGGATTGGACTGCAAGTGGATTCCATGGCATTGGATGTCTCCGAGTAACATCTTGGTCTATCCCAACCTATATAAATGTATCTATAAGTAATATATATATATAGTGACATTTTTAGGCATACTTCATAGCTATGAGTCGAAGTAGGTATTATTGGAAGGTGTCCCTTGGAATCCTGGATGAGTTATTGTATATTTATCGGGTTCTATTTATAATTCATAACATATCTGCACAGTGATTAAACTTTATTTCACTGTCTGAATTGGGATAGACACTGGTACTAATAGTCTAGTGAGATTTATATCTCACACCATACATAGGCCTCAATTTCACTGGGGTTCCCAAGTATACCTTCTTATTCATTGGTTCGTGGACTTTGTTCGATGTTGTATGTTTATTCCTACGAGTTAGGAGAAAATGAATGATCTAGAGTACATGCTGATCATGGATATCGCCTTTCATACTTTTAGACATTTTCTTTATCTGAGACTTGTATTGTTCAGAATTGTAAAAAATATTGTTTAATTATAATTTTCCATTATGTATAATCATCAGGAAATGAATGCATCTTTTTTTTATAAATTGGCATTGGCCACTTTTATCAAAGTTTTATCATTTTCCTTTTGTTGATGTCTTTCATTTATTTACTACGTTCGATATTGTCTGTTGTTTATTATGTATGATAATACCACTATCCAAATTTTATATGAGGGTATTGTCTCACCACTATCACCTCTTGAGGCCTTCACTTCTAGTCGGTTGCCACTATTATATGGGGATACATACTTGAGGCCATGCGATCCATCGGTCCGGCTACCGATTTGATGGTAATCTGGATCAGGAAATTACAAAGTGGTATTAGAGGAGAATTTTTTACTTTTTATTTCTATTTTGTTTTGGTATAATTAATACTAGGAATGTGTCGGTGCTTGGTAAATAGATGTTCTTTTCACTGACTTCTCCTTGTACAAGAAATTACCAAGTGGCTAGGGCAAGGATTTGTTGTTCATGCTCTTTGATATTATAGTTTATATGATACCTCCAAGTGTGACTAGTTTACATTCCACTACTTATTATTTATATAATTATATATATATTTACCCTTGTCTTAGTTTGATGAGGATGAAGAAATGCGTGCATCATATTAGGCAGATATATAATAAATATGTCATGCATGTGCCTTGCCATGTAGAAACATTAGTATGCTGCATACTAATTATATTGTGTGCCTTGAATTCTAGGATATTCTTTGGTGTTTATTAGAATTCTTGTTTAGATACCATGTTTAAGTGATATATTTAGCAGGCTAGCTTGTTTCCATGATTCTGGTATACTATCATGTTTTCATTGTATAGTGCTTCTATGATAAAATGCCTTGCTTGAGTGATTACAACATGTTTTCACCCTTTTGTTTTGTGTAGTGATATGATAATCATATTTTAATATGTAAATGGATTCATAGGCTATAAATATATGTGTTTCAATAAAATGAGATCCAGTTTTCAATTATATAGTGTATGGGTACCTTATAATTTGGAAATGGTGACCCGTGTAATCAAAGCAATGATTGAATTTTGTTAAAATGTAAGGAATCTACAGTTTAAATGTTAATTTATTTTGGTTATGATTAAAGGGAGCCATTCTGAACAGTAAAGTGCATTTACACCTTATGGGTTAGTAGAGGTCCACACATATAACTGGCATTGAAAATGATCATGTCAAATTCTAAAATAAAATAAGTTTTAATTAATGCGGGCCAGTTTCCAATCAATGAACTATATGTGAACTTCATGAATTGGTAAATAGAAACCCATGTAGTTGAAATTTTTTATGTGATAAATTAATAGTGTGAAATGATTATAAATGTGTAGGTATGTTTATTTTTCATCTGAAATTAAATGGTTAACTATTAAAATGTGTAACTAGACCGAAGTAGGTTAGTTGTGACCTATAACTACATAGTGAACCCATGATGGCTCAGTGGGAGCATCATAGGTCACTATAGTTGTTAAAAAGGGATTTTATGATAAATTTCCTAACAATTTTGTGATGTAAATAAATTTATAATATTATAAAATGGATGTTTTATTTTCATGAATGATTTTCCTTAGAGTGTTAGTTAAAATCATGTACCTTGATTATTATTTTTTTGAAAAAAATGGTACAAGATGTTTGATTAAATATATTTATTTTTAATGATTTAAATGAGATTAAATATTAAGGTCTTGGAAATGGAACTTGTACTGGTGGACCTAGTTGATACTCTCAGGAAAGGGTTGTTGAGTTTATCTTAATATTCCTCGAAATATAAACCATATCATTTTCCATAGGCTATTTTATTTTAGGAAATGGTTAAAAAGGATTGGTTATTAAGATGATAACTTCTTTTTGGGATGGACTAGTTTTAAGGTAAACACTTATGATTTCATAAGGTTCTAGTCTATGGTAGGTATCACCCTTATAACTTTACTTCTTTGCTAGTGTCATGTTTTTTCTGACATTTGGTGACATTCTAGTGTCATTATACCTTGTTAGACTCTTTGTTTCCAATTACACCCTTGTTTGAATGGATGGTTATGGTATCTTGGATCATTTTATGGGAAAGAGGATCATGCAATGCGTAGTTTCATTAGGTTAGAAATGCCTCAGGAATGGTCGTCTACTTTATAGGTCATTTGAACCCTTTTATTTTCTATGGGTATTATGCGTTGATGTATGTTGTTCGTTCAAGTGCTAAATGGTATGATGAACCACGCTAGATTAGTTGAATCTTTTAGGATTTCGTAGTTGGGTATGGTCTCGTGTCATCATCGGAGTAGAGTGACCTAAGCATTAAATGAATCGAGTTCTTCACATTTTTTGGGATGGAGATTCTAAATACTCAGGAGTTTTGACACACAATTCTTATTGGTTTCGATTCCTTGTATGATTGACATGGTGATCATGGCTAGAAGAAGTGGCACACGTTCTTTTTAGGTAAATATGATCTAGTGTGCTCATGAGAAGCGAGTTTATCTTTTTTCTAGATGACTTGGACACTCATAATGTGGGAAGAATCATGTTGGATCTATTTAAAGTGAAATTTTAAGTATAAATAACACAATAGAAATACTATTTGGGTAAATGGTCAGTTTTTTATGAATGCCTTTGAGGCTGGTGAGTTTGAATCATGTTAGTGTTGTCTTGGTTGCACAAAATTGTTCTGGTTGTCCTTTAATGGAACCCTTATGATGCATCATTTGACTTAGATGGACTTTAGTGGTAATTTGAATGATCACAGAATTCCATAGGTAGTAATGGAATGTGGTCTGTTAATGTCGGTGCATCAGTAGGTGAATTTGAGCTTTATTCAAAGGAATTAGACGAGTTGTGGTTCAACTAATATTCTAGTAATTCATGTTCATCTCTTAGTGTACCATGTTAATAAATGAGAATTTCTTCTATCTTGACATCATCATAGATTACTAAGATAGTTTTAGTCTTATTCCATGATAATTATTCGAAATCTATTGATCTTGATGGGTGGTTCTCTTTTGATGTCTCATGTTGGATACATGGTTTGCTTCGTGGATTTGCCTAAAATGTCACCAGATGTTAGATATGTACTTTAGTGGGGGTTTTCATGGGGAAATATATATTCCTTATGAGATGTCATCATAGTTTCTTTTGTAAAAAATTTCAAGAGTCTAATGCAATCGTCTTCTCGATCAATCGAGTCGATTAAATAGTGGTCTCTCTTGTTTAATGAAGCTGTCAGTGAAGAACCATCTCTGGTATGTCGTCCTATGAAGATGAGTGTGGATGGTGTCAGTTATGGATTTTTAACAAAATTAGGCTCGATTTAGGCCTTGAGTTCTATGGGAATAATCCATTGATCTATTTAAAAATCATGTGTAAAGCGTTATTATAGTGCTTAGAGGCATCCGTGTAAGAAAATTCCAATGGTGGGTTGATTTGTGGTTTAGAATAGGCCACATGATGTTAAAAAATAACGTGGTAACTACCTTCAGACTAATTCATGATGATACAATTATTTGATCGTGTCTCTATCTAATAGGGATCGGGTATGTTTCATCTCAGTTTTTCTGTCAGAAATCGAGTGTTGGCTTGATTTTTAAAGGCATAAATGTCGTGTGCTTAAATGGATACTAAAAAGTGCATTGGGAGTTTGGAAAAGAAATCATCCCATTTGAACAATGTTTCTAGACCCTTTTAGGTCAGGTAATGTTTATTTTATTCTCGAAGGCTTCTTGGCGATGGGAAGTTATACGGTGGTAAGGTTGTAATGATCCACGTTTTGAATAAGAGGAAAATGAGAAGGTTTTAAAAACATCTTCATTTAATGGATGGGTTAAATTTTAAATTGATATTTGTAATAGAATTATGAGTGTTGGGACCTTTCAATGTAAATTTTTTGGACTTCGTTAAAGTTTTGAGATGTTTCCCGTGTATCTAGAGAAGTTTTGGGAGAACCAGAGCCAACAAATATTGGTTTTGAAAGGCTGTAGAGGGTGAACGGTTTTTATGAAACAGTGCAGACCACTATAGAAAATGATAGAACCATGTTCAATGGGGGTAGTGGTAGTGCACATTTTATGTGCATGGTTTTCTAAACCATGTTCTTAGCCCGTATGATGTGCTTTTGGAGGAATTATGTTCACACTATTCACCACAAAGTTTGTGCACAGTTTGGAAAACCATGTGGGTTAAACCATGATGTAGACCCAGTTTTAATATTTTAAATGAAATAAAAATAAAAAGTAATAAAAAACCTAAAAATGAAATACCTCACCCATCTCCCCTCCTTTTTGATTCACCCCTAGGGGTTCCCCTTGGTCACACGAAAAACCCCCTCCAGATGCCTCTTCTTTTTTCTATTCACACTAAATTTTTTTAGGATCTTCATATGAATATTCGAGCTATGTTCTTCTGCAAAAAATCCAATTTATATTTTGCTATTTTTTAGCCTCATAATCTCTCGGTGATGTGTATTTAAAACCTAGGGTATGAAGCTAACCTGATTTTTCTATTTTATTGTGGTTTTATGTTGTTAAAAGGGTCTCTCTAGACCCATTCAAGGGGATTTCAGATAACACAGTTGTAGGTCAAGTGGTTCATGTTATATTGGTCCACAGACATTTATTTGGGGTAATATTTACCTCCATTATCATTTATTTCTTTTTTTTCATTTTTGTTTTTGTGGTTTATGGGTTCCTAGTAATTCTATTTAATTGTGTCGAAACATTCCATCATGATTTTGGGACCCTAGTATTAATTGTTGTTTGTTGGGTTGTCCTTGAGGCGTGTTCATGTCAATATAGTCTAAGGTGACTCACTGGGGATGCATTGATAGGAATATTTTTTTGTATGTTCCCCTGTTATAGGAATATTCATCAATGGTAGTGAATATATTTATACATGGCTATGTGTTCTTACATATTATATGAAAATGAATATGCATGTGAGTGAAGGTGGATGTATGCATGTGATCATATATGTAAGGATCCCCTTACACATATTCATGGTCCATACGAATAGGTGCATAGGGGCTGGGTTCTCTTATATATAGTGAATGTGCCTATGATCGAAGGGGGTAGTAGTAGCTTCTAATTAGAAATTGTTAAGAGCTAATTTGCCGGTTTGTCTTGGTCTACTTCTTATGGTAGGAACCCTTTACGTTTCTTTTTAATTTATGAAAGCATTAATTAATTAATATCATGTTCTTTTCCGACTTATTTAATTCTTTTCCAAGTATGGTAATTTATTCGAAAATAATTTTATTGATAAATATAATAAAATTATTAAATTTGATGATTGGTTTTTTATTAGAAATTTCTAGATTTAATTTCAAAAACCCTCCAATAGAGGTTCTCTATCATCAAGATAAAAAGTAATGATAAGGATTTTTTTCTTACTTGGTGTTTTATTATTCCTTTTCCTTGGATATAATTGTTAAATGACATGTTTAAGAGCATAGTCCCTTTTTGTTTCATTTTCCTATGTGGTCACATGGCTTGTTGGCATGACAAATATCCTTTATACTTGAGCCCTTGTAATGTAGCTTTTATGATTCAATTAGAATTATGAAATGTTTAAAGTAACTAGAATGGTTAGAATGACTTATCAAATATGGTATCACCCCTTAAGGGTAATGAACATGAATCCCTTGGAAATTGTTTTGTGTAAACCAATTTTCCATGTTTGGTTTAATTGAGTGAGAATGACCTTGAGTAATATGGATCATACCAAATGGAATGCCTTGAATAAATAGTTTACTCATATTGAATTTCTTTCCTTGTGTTAAATGGTTTAAATAAAATGTAATCCTTGAAATGGAATTGAATACGGCTAATGAAATGCATGAGAGACTCTAAAATATGGTATTGAATTGAATGTGATGAATCCATGTTAATGTTTTAATTTAAATGCGTAATATGTGTTGCCTTAAATATGAATGTGATATGACTCTTGTGTGGATATTGATTAATAAGGGCATGATAGGTTTATTCATCTTTCCTTATGATATAAATGAGCATGGCTAATGGAATGTACAAGTGTTTATGCCTTATGTATAGTGTTATAAAAGAAATGGAATATTATGTTTCATGATATGTATTAAATCATAACACATACTATAAATTATTACGACTTTCATAGGCTTGGTGATCCAAGGGACATTGAGATCCATTGGGGGGAAAGACATTATTATATTCCATGCTGATTTCTAAAGGACCATGAGAGCCTTGAGTAGGAAGACCATGTGATCTTACATGTTGATTTCTAATTGAACGTGGGATCATTTGAGTACAGAGACTGTTAAAGCTTCCATGTTGGGATAAGGGTTATACCATGAGAACATCCCATAGTGATGAAAGATAGTGGGTTACATCACATTTTCTCAAGTATGTGTATCCCAAGAGGTTGTGAGAGCTCTTGGAGTTGGGCTTGTGATTAGACCATGAGACCATTCCCTGGTAACAGATATCCATGGGTTACGACGTGGTCCATCCCAACCTATATGTATATATAAATATACTATATATATATAGTTACATGTTCAGAGATGCTTTCCTTCTATGATATGATGTAGATATTGTCGTCAGGTGTCCCTCAGGATCCTGGATGGGTTGTTTTATATTTATCTAGTTCTATTTATTATTCCTACTATACCTAAAGAATGCTTAAATTATATTTCATATTCTGGATTGGGCTAGACACTTATGCTTCCAGCCTAATGAGGTTTATATCTCACACACTACTCAAGCCTCCACTGCACTGGGGTACCTGAGTAGACCTTATTATTTACAGGGCCTTGGAACTTCCTTGATGTTGTATGCTTATACCTAGGAGTTAGTAGAAAAGGATAGATTTGGAGCTCAATATGCTCGTGGAGTGAACCCGTAGGGTTTTATCCATTTATATTATTTGATTCATGTATTTTTTGAAATTGTAAAGAATGTTTTTTACTTACTATTTTATGTTATGTATCATTTCTATGGATTAGATATATGTTTTGTATAAACTATAATTATCCAGTTTTACAAAATTGTTATCATTTTTTTACTGATGTTTTCATTTATCTAATAATTCTACTACTATATCTTGTTTATCATATTTTAAAACACCATTATGAAACATTGGTATGAGGGTATAGTCTCAACAAAATCACCTCCTGAGACCCTCACTACTAGTTAGAAGCCATTGGAATATGGGGAGACATGATTGAGGCCATGTGACCCACCAGTTTGGCCAAAATTTTATGGTTAGACGGATTGGTACGTTACACTATTTCTCCATGTTCTTTCTCAAAATCAGTCATACAACTTCTTGGATTCCTCTTTGAGAATAGAAATGAACCTATTTGAATTAATTAAAAGTATGAATCCTAGATACAGATAAATGAAGAGCCATAATGGCATGTTATTGATGAGTTAGACATCATAGTAGAAAGTAGTGGGACAAAATCAATGTGGATAGCCTTGATAAAAAAAACTATTCAACTAAACAAAGAAATACCTGCAAAGTAAAAACATAAAAGAACCCAGTTGGACTTGAGAGGAATGGGTGAGATCAATAACACATAAAAACACACACAATACTAGGTCTGATCTATTGGTTCAGTGGAATCAAGGGTCCTGGTTAAAATTCATAAAAACATGACAAGAAAATTTACAAGGATTAAATTAATACAGGTAAATTAAAAAAAACTATAAAAATAGTTCACATCCATGTAGGTTCCTTGAAAAACAATGCAATGAATCACATTAGAATAAAATCATGGATAATAATTAAAAGTAAGAGAATGCATATAAAGGAATTTAAAAGCATAAAAAATGATTGAATGGAATAAAAATGGTAAAAAAATATCCACCTTCACCAAAATTTACTTATATTTCTTAATATTCCCCTCTCGGTTTTCTCAGATAGGCTGTTTGGTGACGAATAATTAATTTTTTAGCTTCGTGTTTGTTTTTATAGAAATTATGTTTGCGTTGTGGGTGAAAGAATATAATCTATCGACAAGGCTTCTAATGTGGGTGAGACCATACCTAAGCCACTAGTGGTAGATGTTTTGTATAATGGAGAACCAGATGATGAGTCAGTAATCATGGTACAACACCTTAAAAAAGGTTAATATTTTGGTGTTTTTGTTTTAAATAAAATGTTTTATTTTGTTTTGTTTCTTCCATTTTCATTCTCATTGGAAAATAATTTTTTCCCAAGATTTTTAATTATTTTTTTACCATTAGGAAATTATTTTTTTTGTTATGTGGGTTACTCATGTTTTCCATTCCTAGGGATTTTTTTATGAGACACTTGTTTTCTAGACCATGTATAGGGTTCTATGTGGGTCTGCTCCCATTGATTTATCTAATTCACTCCTTGTCAATTAATAAAATCCATTGATTATGCCTGATCATATGACTATAAATTTTGAATTTTGTAGCTTCTTGGTCAATAGATTTGAGATAGTGTTCAAGAAAGAAGTGCCTCAAGGCTCTAATTGAAGGTCCCTTTACCCATATTCTGATAATCCATTCATGTGGATGGATCATACCCAACAATATTTGTGGTGTACCATAATGCTTTGAATATTTTACAACCCTGATAGCACTAGCTATCCCTTCCAACAACATATTTGATTTCTTAATGTCGACCCAAATATATATGATGACTTTATTTTAGTTAATTATAGATTCTATGAGTGATTATGATTTTATTTGGTTCACTTGGGTTATCTGAGTGTTTCCATAAACTTTAGGAGTGTACATTACCATTATTTATTCATGTTTCACTACTGGTTCTTGAAGTGATAAGACCGTTATACCTGGATAGATTTTGTGGTCCTATATACTTTTTTTCTCTATTAGATCTTCTCTATTTTATGCCTTATATTTTTTCTTTCAAAATTAAAATTGCTACAATGTAATAATATTTGTTTATGTAGGAGTAAGAAGGTATGAACCACATAAACAATTCTATCCATTTACTTTTTTTTACAATTTATTTATTAATCTTTTTTACATCAGTATTATTTCACTTATGTGCTTATTTTTCCTCTTTATTTTTTATACATTCCAATTAATATGATATCCACATCCCATATTTTGTCTATGTTCTAACTCATATTGTATTCATTCCATCCAACACAAATTCTAAACTAGATCCTTCCATGGATTCTTGAGTTGAGGAATTTGAGTGCACTAGAATTGAAACTACTCCTATTGTCGAGAATGCGGAACTGTGTACTTTCATCCCCCATCACTATAACACTATGGACATGCTATGTTGATTAAAATATTAGCAACATGGGTTAATATAGAGCCATATTTCTTTATAACATCATTTTGATATAGGGTTTTGTTCTCTATAATTATTGATACAATTTTCCCCTGAACTTAGTGATGTGAATTTGGATACATTCATGACAATAGTAAGAGTTTAGATTCTAAAGTACATAGATATTATCCCTCTATTTGAATGTAGGTATTATTCATGAACCATTTAAATCCAATCTTTTTATCTTCTTCTTATTCTTTTTTTATTGATTTTACACTTCTTTTGAAAATTTGACTATCATTTGTTTCTCCTATCATTTCTCTAATATCTTGAAAGATCAATATCTATCACTTGAATCATATATCATTGACCATAATAAGTATATCTTCATGAACAATGGATTTTTTATATTCTCTTTATATCTTGAGAGTAAGGTTGATGATCAACGTTCTTGTCCTTGAGCACATTCTTGGGATATTTGGCTCTTTGGGTTTGATTAAACTCTCTTTTATTTTATTGTGTACAATGAACATATACCCCTAGAAAGTGATATAACTAGGAATCTATAAATATAGGTTAGGGTTGGTATATCACAGAGGCCCTAAATCAATCATGTATTACTTAGTTAAACTCGTGTATAATGATATAAAAAATATTATAATTTACTAGATATGGGAAACACCTAAAGATAAATAAATATCATTTATTAAATAAATAAATCAATATTTATTTAAATGAGTTTAAATATATCACTTCAAAAAAGACCATTATTCTTAATCTATCTATAATCCTATGTATATACTGAACCTTGAATAATGATAATTTTTTTTGAAAAATAAATATTATTATATTGATCCTTCATAAAATAAATAAATATTATATTTAGTAAAATAGAAAATAAATATTTATTAAATACTGAACTCACATACATTCTCTCTTTATTAACTAGTTACTGAAAAGAATTATTAACCAAATATGAATAATTATTAAACAACATATGAGAGTTCTATTTACTAATCATGTTAAATTCATATCAAATTTAAAAGAGGATTTAAATACACAAAGTTTGTGACATAGTAGGCAACTTTCTCAATGGAATTAGGAAGAACCAACTAAAGTACAATGTTATAATCTAGCGACACATCATAGAATCCGTAGATAAATAAGTTGAATTCCAAAATGATAATAACCATATTTGTATAAGTTTTTTAATATAATCCCTTTATCTCTATAACTAAAACCAATCATTTAGAAGAATGGTGTCATCAACCCCTGTGATTGATGTATATTTTTCTAAATTTCTAGAAGTCAACTTGCCAACAAAATTCCATGATGCTGAAATTAATTAAGAAGTATCATTTCAATCAAAGCATCTAAGATATCGAACTCCATTAAATCAAAGAAGGGATAAATCCTTCCTCACATTATTCATTAATGTAATATTTTTTATGACTCACCCAACATATCCTACCTCATCATGAACATATGTTCTCATGGTTCTCATCAACATAGAAAAATATAAAACTCATGATATTCACTAATAATAATCTTAAAGTATAAGGACCATTACAAACAACTTTATATTGGACTATCCAATGAAAAATAAAAATGATTTATTTCTACTGGAGGGTCATGTTATTATAATATCCTTCACATTATATTACAAAAGTTCTATACAATTTGAAAATGTATCAAAATCATATGAGTCTCCATCTCTGATAGCCTGTGTCATTTTTATCTTGTCAAATGATATCATCCAATTATAAAACATATATTTAATAATATTATAACAGAAACTCTAGGTTATCATTATAGTGGGTAACTTATGTGAACTTTTAGTGAGACAAAAAACCTTAGGACATTATCACATGTATGTCATGAAGAAGAATGATCATCATGTGATATGATAAATTAATATTCAAGACCCTGAATATTTTAGTAATAAAATGATAAAAGTTGTTGGTTCTAGGAAACTAAATCCAAAAAACAGTCATTTTAACTAGAACAAACTATTAACATTATACTATTTATCCTCACAGGTTAAAAATTCTTTTTCTATGGTATGACCATAGTTGTTGATCTAACCACTATATATGTGGTAGTTCTACATACAAAAAACATCATCTCCCTTAAAAAATATCTTAAGAGATGATATCTACAAGTATATATATTTTCTGTACTATAAAACCTAACACATTAGAGAATACCTTTGATAAGATTCATCATAATATGATTGAAATTTTTTTATTTGGTTATAATTCGAAAAACTAGAAAAAATCATTGCAAAAATTTATTCTTGAGCTTTACTAAAAAAACACAACATACTTGGCCAAATGTTGATATGGAAATTGTTAAATTTTATACGCTTTCCTATAACCTTTTCCTTACCATGACACTAGATCAAACCGATCCAATTAAAAATTGTTTTAAATCCCATAAAAAAAGTATTCCCATTTCACCAATTATAAAGAACTCATATATATTTTTTCATTCTCAATAACTTTAAGATTGTTTTGATTTATAGCCTATGCAGTTCCCTTGTCTATTTTAATGTTTTAATTTTATAATTTACTCACAATAAATATAAAAAATGAATATATATAATTTCATGTGAGTTATATTTGTAAATCACTCCTTGGAATATATAGTCTATACATCCCAAGAATACCTTGTGACACTAGAAAAAATTCTGTTGTTTTATCTTATATTTTTTAAAACATGTCAACTATGAATGATGACATGGATTATCAAACCCTTTGATCTATACAAGCACATATTGTTTCCAAGATATTGGGTTTCTACTTAAGTCATCATGTAGACATTAACCTTTTAATATTAATTAACAAAAATACCAATTACATTTTTTTCTGTATGTTATCAAGCAGATATCACTTGAGATACTATAATACTCACACAAACCTCTTGAGGACACCTAACAACAATTCATTACAAAAAAAATATACTAGGATAATTAAAATTACTATGATCTATAAATGGATCCTTGGAAGTTTCATTATATATCGAATTCCATTGATATAACTAATCTTTCTGGTATTCTCATATAGACATGCCCGATAAAGTTATCTCTAAGGAATATGTAATTGACATCCAAATAAAATTAAAATTATCATAGAATTATGTTATGGCAAGTTTAATAAATATAGTCTTTTATAATGGTGATTAGAGTAAATGTTTTGATATATAATACACCTAATAAATCATTTAAATCTTTCTGTAATCAATAATTCCTTTTTAGAATAAACTTGTACCGTCCATTTATAGTTTCTGTTAAATACTCCCCAGTAGTATGAAGTCTTAAAAACATCCAAAATATTGGGATCTTGAATTTTGGTAAATGGAATATATTATTGAATTCATACAAAAATCTCAATATTAATGTGTTTTTCTTTACTTCCCCCTATTGGATTTGTTATACTTATCGAATAATATAAATTACCCACCATGGTTAATATTTATTAACAAATTATATACCCATCATATTGAATATATACGACCACCTTTTGGTTTTAATCACCCTCCCTAGTATGTGTCTCTCAGAAAACTCCTCATACTAACCTAATCAATTCATAGTGTTCTGATTCCAAATAATACTCATTCAGAGCATAGAATTCACAAAACCTTATCCATCTGCCCATATCTAAAAAGAGATATACTATCCTCGAATATGTAAAGTAATTTATTACTAAAACGTTTCAAACATTAGGATGTTATTTTCTTATGTTACTATAGGATATTTAATTGGTATGTGCTTTGGGTTTCTTTTGATTTTCATTTAAAGATTATAAAATCTTTACAAATGGTTTAAATTAGAACACCTAAGTTTGTGAAATAATGGATTCTAAATATATTTTATCTTATATGACATCCATTAGTAATTTTTGTTGTCATATATTTTGTTATTTCACTGATACTTTCAAAACATACTTGTAAAGTAGTAATGAAAGACCAAAGTACATATATAATATTACTTATTAGTCAACCTTATTTCTAAGATGTTAAAAAATCTATAAGATATTAGGAAAAGAATCACTCTACATTAAATTATAAATGAAAACTTGGTTAAGATATACTTAGATATAAAATCCATAAGGATCCTATATCCTTCTCCAAATGAATTCATTAATTCATTAGAATTCCTAAAATTTTATAAAGGAATATCATGGAGTACATGGACATACCTCAAGGATCACCATGGAACATTTCATAGTATCATGTTTGTAATAACTCTGAAGTCCTTGTGTATTTCCTTTATATCTAAAGGTTTCTTATTCTAACACATATTTATGTTATATAACTAATACTATTAGATCGAATGTTTTTAAACATCATATTGGGTATATTTTTTACAATTTATAGTTTTACTTGACTAAAATTGGCATTCCACAACTATATTTGTGTCTTATAATTACATTCAGTATTTATTACTGGTGAAAGATATCTATTATTCATGCTTTATTAAATTATTAATTGTAGCCTTCAATAACAACATTATTTTAAAAATAAATGATGTATCATTTTGTACTAATAGAACAATAAGATAAATGTTTTTTAAATCGAACCCAAATGATTTTTCGACTAGAATCAATCCATTGGTATGTTATAAGTAATGTGTTTTTCACTATTTATGTTTGAGTCACCCTTTCTAAACTATTTGATGAAATCTATTTATTTCTAAAATATTTTGTTTCTCATTGCTAACTTATGAATATCCATTTCTCAGATACTAAAAGGTAATTTATTAATTCATTATTTATTGTGATAAAATAATAATTTATTAAATACCTAAGATGTTAGATAAAGGTATAATATAATGAATATATTTTTGAAGTTGATGCAACAATTTCCTTCCTCTTTAATTCATTATTGTTCCATTTTTAAATGAAAATTTTGTATTGTGGGATGTGAATGATCTACCACTCACCAAACCTCCACTAAATATTTTAAATCTTGAAAATAAAATGTAATGTCACTATTTACCTAGAGTTCATGGGATTTTCAACCTTTCTTTTCTTATTATACATTGTTGGGTTCATTGAACAGAGTTTCCTGAAACTCTTATTTTCTTTCCCAATCTTTCTCAATACATTCCTAATATATTGATTGGTAATATTTTTCTCATAATAGTAGATTAATAAAGAGAACCTAGAATGTAATGATAATAGTATGAAATTAATGGATAATTTCATATCAATATGGAATTTGAACTTCACTGACTAATCAACGTACATCAATATGTTACAAAAAATATGAATAGCAGATTATTATGATAATTTATTTAAGGAATTATGTCATGTTCAATTCATAATAAATACAAGGTCAATTGGGAGATTACTATATAACGGTTTAAATTATATAAAAATTATAATAACAACAGAAAGGTTGAAGTACTCACATGAGATGCAAGTTTAATTAATGTATCTGAATGGTTGAATTGTAGCTAGAATACATCCATAGAATATGTGGGTGAATTTAAATATTCATAATATTCAAAAATTATTTGTCATCATGTTGTAGGTTTTTTATTGAGACGCTTTTTCATCTAATCAATGATCTTCCTTTTATAAAAATAAATTATATCTCCCCCAGTAAGAAAAAAATAAAGTGTTTGACTGGTGTTTTTCCCTAAACAATTCATCTAATAGTTTACATCAATTATCTACTAAAGTTGAATCACCCTCAATAAAAACATTTATTCTTTTTTCATCAAGTGGAGGAACCATTGGTGGGGGAGTGTAACACCCTTAGATTTTGTGAAATATTGTTTTTTTCAAATTAATTTAATCATTTTTATATTTTAATTTACATGAAAAACTATGTCTAGTTTGAGTTACATGAAACATTGGTTCAGATTTCATTGTATGGAACACCATTTTAAGCTTATGCTATATGCAACACTGGGTTATTTTTCATTACACACGATACTATGTTTTAAACAAAAAACTATTTAGATAAACCATACAAACATAATTTAAAATTTAAAATTATAAAATTTAGAAAAATTATTTGAAAATATAAACTTAATTTTTTAAATCATAATATAGAAAGTACTTTAGGGTTATTTTGTATAATATTTTCAAATGTTTTATTTTTTGTTGAATATTAAAAAAATACTAAATTTCAATTAAAAATTACAAATTCATTTAAATAATTTATAATGTTAAATTTTATTTTATAATTATTTTAATGTTAAATTAGTTAAATTTTATATAAAGTAATACAATTTATTTCATTTTAGCCAATTTCATGAGGAAATTGTATATAAATACAATAACAACTTTTGAACATTTTCACTTAAAAAAACTCTCTCGTCACGTCTGCGAGATTAATTTTAAATTAATATTTTTCACTTTTTTGAATATAATTTGGAAAAATAGATTCCATATTTTAAATAATCAAAAATTATATTTCCTAATGAGGTCAATTTAATTATTTTCCAAAATAAATATTCATCATAGTAAAAATTAATTAATGTGGTTAAGGTAAAAATGAATTTATCGGGTGTTAAACAAGAATGATACGAGTGAGAATGACTTAATATATTATCATAATTTTATAGAATGAATTTATTTCAACATTTGAAATCAAATTCTATAAATTATTGGAATTTATTTCCACTTTCCTTTGAATATGACCTATATAATAAGATAAGTAATAGAAAAGTCAAAATAGTTATTATTCTTAGTTTTTATATCTATAATGATTTGGGATAAGGAAAAATAAAAAATTGGTTGGTTATAAATATTATTTTGAAATATAAATTATTTATTTTATCCGAATAAATTTTCATTAATTTTTAGAGATGAATTGGTTTCTTAATATTCTTCATAAATACCAATATAAGAATCATTTATTTAACAAAAAATAAAATAACTAGAAATAAAAATAATAAAAGTGAAGTAAAATTTAATGAATAACTGTGTTACATTATTTTTTTAGATGAATATATCATTTTAACTAATTTTTAATATAATATATTTTACTTCTATTATTGTCATGATATTTATTTTAATGTAAATTATTTAATTAATGTAAAAATTGACATTAATGTCATTCTATAATAAATTCTATTTTACTAATTAATTTAAAATTAATTAAAACCCTATTTATTATTTGATTTTTATATATTAATAAGTATAAAATTTGTTCGATTAATGGGCCAATTTTTCTATTATAATGACTATATTGAATGTTAAATAGTAAAAATTCTGTTAGTGCATTTAAGGTTAAAGCGGTGTTTTGGCATGTTACTATATCCTATGTTAAAATTAATTTAAAAAACACATTATATTTATTTTTTATAAATTATATATAATTATTAAAATTAGTGGGTCCAAGTTATCTAATTATTATCACTATAAATTAGTAAATGATAAATTATCATGGTTAGAAAACAAGTTACCATTGTGAAAAACCAAAATGGTAAAAATAGGGAAATTTAGAAGTTAAGGAACAAAACATTTAGAAAATGTGTTTAATTGTGTGGTGGAGGTGTTTATTGAACATATAATCCCTAAACACCATTTATTATCAATCATTTATCCACTTGAGGTAATATTGACCTCCCAATAGTGAATACATTTGAGTATTTACCAGAATGCCACTCCTCCTCAACAATAAAAGGCACTAACTCTCCACTCTTCTTCACACATTTCATTCCACTTGTATCAAAAAATAACAGCAAAAATCACTTCTTGACTTCTATAAAATCATCATAGAAGAATTATTTCATGCATAAATACATCCTTTGAAGTATTTAGTAAAAACCTAATGAGGATACCACAATAAGAGGTAATGTAATTCAATGAGTGTACTAATTTTATTTCATTCTCCACCTCCTTAAATTATTATTATAACATAGTTATATAATAACCTAAGTATATTTAATATAATGATATGTTTTAATATTTGTAACTACAACCACACACACATCCATAAAATGGGTTAAAAAATCATTATTTGTGTGTACGACAGACTACCACCTCATGAAAGGATATCATTTTTTTCCATTACCACTTTTCAAGGATGGGAATAAATGTAGGAATACTATTTATATATGATATTTTGGAAATTAATGATATTATTATTCTTCTATAATTGTTATATCATAGATAACTTCATGATTTCCATTTTTGGGAATATGATAACGCCGTTTGTTTGTATAGTGGACTACAACCTCACGAAGCAATGTGATTTATTAACGCTTTATAAGGAATTTATTATAAAAGAGTTTAATAAACATATGTGATACATATAAAATAAAAATGATTCTGGAATGATAATATAAAACGTTATTTTATTTCTTTTAAATCAATAAGAAAATGGAAAAAAATAATGATAACACGTACGTACGACCTACCGTCTCCAGGAATAATGTATTTCATTTCCTATAACTTAATTTTATGGATTACAATAAATACATATATACATAATATATTTGATATTCATATAATGTTTTAAATTCTATATATGATTAAATCATTATCTAAGCAAGAGGACAATAAATGTAAAATCAAAACATATACGAAAAACATATCAGTTATTACCCAAAACACAACATTAACATGGAATATTTAATAAACAGTTAATAAAAAAGGAAGAAGAAAATAATATATAATGTGATATATATATATAAGATTTTTAATTAATGTGTGTATAATAAAATTATATTTTTGATATTTTTTCTTGAACGGGTACAATATAAGTCAAGACATAGGTATGGGGATTTCTAGTCTCAATTTTATTTGTGAGAGAAATCTTACATATTCACCACTCATTTATTTTATGTGGTGTATATATTTCTATATGTAATGATATATAATTTATATAACTCATTTCATAATAAATATTAGTTCCAATGGATGTTTTTATTTAATAGGGATTTTTATTCAATGTAACTCAAGAAGTGAGAGATTTGTTTGCCTTAATGTGTCTTCTTTGAGATATGTGTTATGTTATACACCTATATTATTTCACAAGGTGTATATAAATCCCAATTGACACAAAATATAACGAATTTAACCATCCTCATGATATTTTATGTTTCATTTTATGATTTTATTTCCTAGGTTATATGATTCATGTTTTCAAAAGTGGTACTGATTTAATGTTATTTTCTCATTGTATATCGGGATTGTTTATGATTAGGTATCAAATATTGAAATATCAGGATCTACCCCACAATAATTATAATGAATTTTATTCTCATATGATTATTCAAGATATATTTATGTAATGGTTCTAGTTTTTCACTAATTTGTAATTAAATTAATCTAGAAAATATTTTTTTGAAAATATAATATTATTTCACTTTTTGGTCAGAAATATCTTTTTTATAAGACAATGAATTATAAAAATGTGTTAAAAAATGTTGTCAAATGATATTTTAAAATAATTTTCTAGGAAAAGTGTTTATAAAAGTTTTTATGTATACAAAGGTTTTAAAATGTGATAAGTGTATTTCAAGTATAAATTTTAGAATGTTTTATTATAATAATTCATGTATAAAATTGAAAATTAATTCCAATTAGTGATAGATTTTACTTGTTTTGTGTTTTATGGAACGAAATAATGAATATCTAAAAAAGGAATGATAGGTGATGAATAATTGAATATAAATAACCATCAGACCTTAAGCTAAGAGAAGCAATTCAATAAAAAAAATTTAAAGATGAAGAATTATGGAAAACTGAACAAAGATTGATTACACACTGTGCAATTCAATTAAACTAAATGAAATTATCAATAAGAGTTTATGAATAAGGCAATTTTTTAAACTATTTCACATGGTGAAAATAATTTACACATCTTGTAACTACATTACACGACATGATATTTTTCGAGATGAGTTTTTTGATAAGTTGTTTTGAGATTCTTGATGCATGGTAATTAAAGGATTACATGATGGAAAAATCCTTTAAAAATTCAGTAAGATTCAATGTGATGAAATATAAATATACCAAAATGAGTATGTTGATGGTATTTCTTATAAATAAATCTATTTCCCACTATTTCCTATATTTTGGGACCAGAGGGAATTTGGGAGATGTCGAGACCCAAATCGTGACATAAACGGACATTACATTACTTTTTAGAAATACTTAACACATGACAAAAATAGATACCCAAAGACTGAATTAGATTAGTGTCTCTGGAAACACGGAACGTAATATTCTAGTCATGGTGAAATATCTTCAACATCTCCCATAAAGATCTTCCCCTTTTGGTTTTCTTACCTAAAACCTTTCTTTATATCCTAGGGAAAATAAAACATAAAAAGGGTGTGATAAAATGCTCAGTAAGTGTAAACATAGAGAACATAAAACAATCCATAAACATTTGAATGCTAAAACTTGAACATAAAATATAAACAGCAAAATATTGAGCAAAGACATAAATCTTGGATGTACGCAAGCCATATATCATAAAGGAAAATCAATCCTGATAAAATAGAATGGGAATAAAACATGTAATTATGGAAAACCATTAAGCACATGATATGATTTCCATAGTAGCCAAGGAATTGCTTCCAAGACCATCTTAGTGGACAAATTCCCTTTCTGAATCGATTTTACTCCTCGTTCCAGTCATGTATCACTGAACCAGATTAACTTACTATTCCAGCCATGTCTATCTCATGGGATATAAAGATTTACCCAATGAATTGGAGGGAGATATAGGTCCCACCCATCTCATAATGAAATTATTATTTTGTGTGCCACAAAATCATAAATCATACATCATAGCACAACCAATGTAATAGAATGGGATTCTTAAACATCATGCCACCATAACATAATATATATAAAAAATATAGATATCATTTCATAATAATAAGATTAAAAACATGTAAATAATGGAGACATTGTACATGAAACATAAACATATTAAATAATGTCTTTTTAGATGGAAAATAGTTTTGATAAAACACTTGAAATGAATTCTTGAGGAAAATATCATTTCTTCTTCAAAATCATTTTATTTTCACAAAATGCCATGCAATATTAAAAGAAAAGGGGTTTTTTTAAAATAATCATGCAATCTTGTAGAGGAATCTTCATGAAAATAAGGTGTTATGAAACTGTAAAAATCCATTCACATTGTATAAGTTAAAAAATAACATTCTCATCGTAATTTTGCCGAAAAACTCAAAAGTACCTCGTATGGTAATAAAAAGAAAGATTCCTTACATACCTTGTAGGAAAAGTAAAAAATGAGTAAAAAGGACTTTAAAAGTAGATGAAACCATTTTAAGAAAACAGGTACATGGATGATAAATATAACCCTAGTAAATACTTACGAATAAACAATCTCGGATAAGAACGAGATTGGAAAAGTTATCCCTTACCTTATGTCCGATATTCTTCGTATGTATCCGAACCTCAGGTATAATGATTTAAATAATTTCATTGACTTATTACAGAATAATATTCATTGTTATGATATCATATATGGTTTACTTATGACATTATATATCCCGTTATTTTGTAAATTCGAAGTAAAAGCAGCGATTTGGGAAAAATCGTTTCATTTATTGTACGTGTATCAACTTGTTGTTCTTAATATTATTAATTATATCATGATTTAATTAATTCCATAATGTAAACCATGATTTATATAATATATATTCCCCATATACATATATATATGATAGATCGACAAATGGAATGAAATACACCGTTCATAGAGACGGTAGGCCGTACGTATGCTTGAATGCTGTTTTGTTTCCTTATTAAATTGAATGGAATTAAGTAGATGACATAAATATATATATACATAAATAAAGTATAGTTATTATGTCATATATTTAATTATTTTTTATTATATATACTTTATAATCATTCATGAATGGTTAACATGGAGAATGAATCTCACAGCATCGTAGAGACGGTAGTCCGTACGTACGCACAAGCGATGATATCATTACCATTATCGTGGAATTGTATTGAAGTGTATGTATAATATTTCTAAATCAATATCAATTTAAAATAATCCTATATAGTTATTTATTGACAACATTATACCGATCCATGTAAGGTGGTGGTCAAAAACAGATTATACCACGACGTGGAGATGGTATTCCGTATGCACGCTTGGTGATTTTGTTTTCTGTAGGATGGATAGAAGGTGAAATAGGGTTGTTTCATATCTATATTAAAATATCTGTATATAAGTAATACTGATGTTATTAATTTATAATGAAAAAAATAAATAAGAAGAATTAGAAGAAGAAAGAAACTCGAGAGAATTGGAAGAAGAGATTACCTCTTCTTCGACACACCTCCTTTAAGCACCCTCTTAAAGAAGTAGAGTTAGTCTTTTGAGAAGACAAGAACCTCCAGAATGTTTCTAGGGTAGTGTAGAAGAGAAATGGGCAGGGGTTTTACGATCTTCAAGGCTCAAAAGGGTGTTAAGAGAAGAGGGAAGGGGTTCCCTTTTTATAAGGAAGGAGAGGGGCAGCTTTGAAAAAACTTAAAATATTATTTTATTATAAAGTCATATTAATTTTTTAATAGATAAAAATTGATTTATTTAGAAGTTAAGGTGAGTATGGGTCGAAATACATTCAACCAACAGGTTTTATACAAATTTAGGTTACTATTTTAACCTAATCGTTTAGATGTAACTCCAAGTTAAATAATTTTACTTTTACCGTGTCTTCTTGTTTTCTTACACTATATGGTTAATAACCATACTATAACAAGAAAAACGAACCACAAGTGGTTCATTATTAATATATATATATTTATCTATGTCATTTTGCCAAACCTTAGATTTTTATGAATAAAATAATAATTAATAATACAATATTTGTTTTAAAAACTATTTTATGTCAATTTTGGCACTATTTGGTAATTGATTTTTGTGAAAATTATAACAACATGATTAGTTCATAAAATGTTAATTAAATCAATACTAACATGACATATTAACTTATAAAATTAGTTTAATTTTTAAAAAGTCTCAAATTACATTTATTTGGGTATTTATAACATCAATTATGTTAATATTTTATTAATAAGGTAATTACTACATCATCATTGTGTCATAATTAAATTAACTTATTTAATGTCTAAAAAATAAAAATAAAATACCATTAGGTAGGAAATATTTTTATCTTTCTAATTATTATTTATATTCTAATTTATCTTATTTATATCCCTATATTAAAAATGTTTTACTTATTAAACATTGATTTTAACTATTTTAACTCTTCTTTAAATAAAATAATAATAAATGTGATAATCTAATCCAAGTGGACCTGAAGGGAAATATTTTATTCCTAAGGTTATTTTTGGTCAAATTACACTTATCCAATAGAATTATTACTTGTTTTAGTGTAATAATAATATCATTTTCCCTTAATTACCCTATTTACTTTTAACCATGGTAAATAAAAGAAAAAAGTCACTATTCATCAAAAATTATTTTTATCTTATTGAACCACATTTTACTCCTTGATATTAACTGAGTATCTCAGATTTTTTAAATTCCACTCACAGAAGCGGTAAAATTAAGTTTTATGTAAATTTTCAAAAATCTCCTAGGAGGTAGGTAAAAGACGGTGGAAAGTTCAATAAAATTTTTATATATCTAAATTTTTTATAAAATGACTCCAATGAACCACATTCAACATATATAGGTATTATGTATCATATTTTTACCTAAAATAAATTTAAATAAAATAAATAATTATTTAAATAAAAAAGTAGGTTTTTAAATAGTAACCAATTGTTTTCACTATTCATCAAAAATTGAAATTTTTCAGAAAAATACCAAAAATTCACCCTAGGCTAATTTTGATATTCCAAATCCAAAAATAAAGTCCATTTTGAATGATAAAAGTTATAAAATTAAAAAAATTAGGTATTACTATTCATAACGACTAGTTTGTATAATATTTTAATAACATATCATTGTTTAGTGAAACTCGGTATTGCGTACAACACACGCTATCGTGAAAGGTTGTGATTGCGTGTAATGTAAGTCAAGTCTGGGTCGCATGTATTCCAAGACTCCTTTTTTGTTGCATATAACAGAATCCAACAATATTTCATTTATACATTGAATAAATATATATATATACACACTCAATGTTGTGTAGAATAACTATTATCAAACGAACTTGAAATTGTGTGTAACATGATTGTAACACCCCTAGATTTTATGAAAAATATTCTTTTAATTTCATTAATGTCTTGTGTTGTATTCTACACCAAGATTACCTTGCGCTATATGCAACACCGTATTAGCTTTCAGTATACGCAACACTATTCTTAGATCGTGTTACACACAATTTTGATAATAGTTATTCTACGCAAAATTGAGTATATATATATATATATTCAATGTATAAATGAAATATGGTTGGATTCTTTTATACGAAACAACGAAGGATTCTTTCACAACATGCAACCCTGACTTGGCTTGCATTACACGCAATCACGACCTTCCTCGATAGCGTGTGTTGTACGCAATACCGGGTTTTAATAAACATTGTTATATTATTATAATATTTTCATGAACTAGCCGTTATGAATAGTATTAACTAAATTTTGAATTTTATAACATTATTATTCATCTTACACATTTCTAGAACATGGTATAAGAACAAAATAAATTTTTCGGGTAAAATAATTATTTTTAAAAAAATGCAGTTTTGCCGCTTTTTGATGGTGCACCCACATTAAATCTAGTTTTTGACATGTTTATAAGTTCAATTTGAAAAAATACAATTCTTCTTTGGAATCAAGAAATAAAAATTTACTTTGGATAAATTTTTCATATTAATCTGGTAACATTCACATTATAATGAATAGTAAAAACACGATATATTTTAATTAAAAACAACATTTTTCATCGTAATATCTTATGTGGTTAAATTATAATATTGAATGGTTTTAAAGTATAAATAGAATATATTTTTACCATTTAATATTATGTATTTCATTAGCATTGATTTTACCTTGAATTCATAGGTTAAATCAATTCAATCTTTTGCAATGTTTTAAAGAAAAACCTGTTTTCTTTCGACAACAGGATTAATTTTAATTTAATTTCGTAATCTTTTGTGTATTGAATTAGGAAAAATGGATTCCATATTTGGAATCAGTGGGTCCAAATTATGTTAATATGATACTTTTTATTTTTGGGCATTGTGAATAGTAACTACGGTAAATGTTATTTACCATAGTTAAAGGTAAATCAGTTAATTAAGGGTAAATATAAGATTATAAAATTACCCTAACACTTGGAAAAATCCTATTGGATGGCTAAAAGTAGACCCATATAACCTAAGGGTCGGATTAGATTCATTTTATGGACATTTATCCATGAAAATAATTTAATTATTATTAAAACCAAAGAATGTGACAACATGTCACTTTCTTAAATCTTATAAGTATAGTAATTTTAATTTAGTGATAAACTTCATGAAACTTAGAACATGAATAGTCTCCAAAAATATAATACAAATATCTACATCATAGGAATTTATTTATAAATTTTAGGGATTAAATAATTATCATTTATTATGACACAAAGATGATGGAGTAATTGTCTTATTAATGAAATAATGGCATAATTGATGTTATAAATGCCCAAATAAATGCAATTTGAGACTTTTTATGACTTAAAATAATTTTATAGGTTAATATGACATGCTATTGGTGATTTAAGTAACTTGGTTAGAACTTATCATTCTGTTATTAATTTCATAAAAATCATATACCAAATAGTGTCAAAATTGACATAAAATAGTTTTTAAAACAAATATTATATTATTAATTGTTATTTTATTCATATAAATCTAATGTTCGGCCAAATGACTTAGATAAAATTATATATATTAATAATAAAAAACTTGGGGTTCTTTTGTCTTGATATGGTATGTTTATTAACCATATAGTGTAAGAAAACAAAATGACACGGTAAAAGTTAAATTATTTAACTTAGAGTTAAATCTAATTGATAAGGGTAAAATAACAACCTAAACTTGTCTAAATCCTATTGAATGAGAGCCTTTCGACCCATCCCCACCTTAGCTTCTAAATAAATCAATTTGGATCTATTTAAAACCGAACATGACTTTATAATAAAATAATAGTTTTTGTTATTCCAAAGGTGCCCCTCTCCTCCCTTATAAAAGGGCACCTCCTCCCTCTATTTCTCACACAACTTTGAGCCTTCAAGCTCGGCCAAACCCTGCCAAATTCTCTTCTCCACTTCCATATAAACATCCTAGAAGTTCTGGTCTTCCTCAAAGACCAATTTTAGTGCCCTAAGAGGAGGTCTCAAAGAGGCGCTTCAAAGAAGAAGTAATTTCCGTTACCGATTCTTTCACCTTTATTTCTTCTTCCACTTCTTCTTCTTAGGTTGTTTCATTATTAAGTAATAACATAAGTATCACTCATATACTGATATGTTATTATAAGTATGAAAAAATCCAATTTCACCATCTATCCATCCTACGAAAAACGAAATCACTGCGTGTGCGTACGTACGGAATACCGTCTCCACGCCGTGGTGAAATCTGTTTTCCACCACCACCTTATTTGGATGGGTACAATGGTGTAAATAATAACTATATATGATTATTATAAATTTATATTGATACTGAAATATTATACATACACATCAACACAAGTTCACGAACATGAGAACGATATCATCGCTCGTGCGTATGTACGGACTACCGTCTCCACGACGCGATGAGATTCATTCTCCATGTTAACCATTTAAGAATGATAATAAAGTATATATAAGAAATAATAATAAAATATATGACATTATAAAGCTACTGGATTTATGTATATATGTATTTCATCTAGTTTCTTCCATTCAATATAATAAGGAAAGGAAAACAGCGTTCATGCGTACGTACGGACTACCGTCTCCATGAACGGTGTGTTTTATTTCATTTATCTATCTATTATATATATATATACTGAATATATATGATATATAAATCATGTTTTATATTCTGGAAGTATGTAAATAATGATATAAGTAATAATAATGTCAAGAAAAACAAGTCCAAACACCTACGATAAATGAAACGATTTTACCCAAAACGCTTCTCTAACATGGAATTTACAAAAGAACGGGTAATATAAAGTCATAAGTGAACCATATATGATATCATAACAATGAATACGATTCTGTAATAAGTTAATGACATTATTTAAATCATTATACAGGAGGTTCGGATACGTACAAAGCATATCGGACTTAAGGTAAGGGAATACATTACAATCTCATTTTATCCGAGATTGTTTATACTTTGGTATTTACTGGGGTGTATTTTATCATCCACATCCATGTTTCCTCAATATGTAATATTATTTCCATTCACTTACAATTGTTTAAATCCAATTTTACCCTTCGGTGAGTTTTTATTAATAGATATGAAAGGAATCTTTTTTCGTTTTTCGTACGATGTGCTTTTTGACTTTTCCGACAAAAGTACGAAGAATGTTTTTTCAACTTATACGGCATGAATGGATTTTTAAAACATTATTTCTAAGAAGAATCCTTTACTAGTTTTCAAGTTTATTTTTAATCAACTTCTTTTAGTTTAAAGTTTTGTGACATGTTAAGAAAGAAAAAATATTTTTGAAGAAGAAAGGATATTTTCCTCAAGATTGGAGTTCAAGTGTTTTATCAAAATTATTTTCCATCTAAGATAATAAAGGGTTCTGTTTTTATCCCTATTGTTACATTGATTTGATTATGTTGTGATGGAATTATTTTTATGAATTCCTTTATCTTATATGAATTGTTTTACGATGTCATGATGTTTAAGAACCCCATTTTTATTACATGGGTTATGAAATGATGTATGGTTTATGATTTTGTGGCACACATAAGAATGGTATCCTTAAGAGATGGGTGGGACCAATATCTCCCTCCAATGCATTGGGTAAAGATTTTATATCTCATGAGATAGACAGGGCTGGAATGGTAGGTTATACCGGTTCAGTGAAACAGGACTGAAACGAGGGTGACTCGGTTCAGAAAGGGACTTTGTCCACTAAGAGAGTCTTGGCAATGAGTCTTGACTAACAAGAAATGATTCTCTATGATTATGTGTGTATGACAAAAAGTTTAATGTTTTATGTTATGATTATTGTGATTACATTTCACTGCCATGAGTTATCCAAGGTTATGAAATTATGATCTCTTTTACAGGTTAAGATTTCCAAAAGTTATGTGCTTATGTATATGATGTGATTGATATTTATTTTGTTTACCATTACTGAGCATTTGAGCTCACCCTTTTATGTTTTCTTTTCCCCATGATATAAAGAAAAGTTTTAGGTATAAAAAAAAGGAAGATCTTTATGGGAGATGTTGAAGATCTTTCACCAGGATTAGAAGATTATATTCTGAGTTTCCAAAGACACTAAACTATTACGATCTTTGTGTGTGTGTTTTTGTTATGTACTAAGTATTCCACAAATTTAATGTAATGTCAATGTACGTCAAGCTTCGGGTCTTTATATTTGGTATCAGAGGAAAGGTTTAGTCAACCTTTGGAAACTAGGATGTGAGAACGTTAGTGAGATCCCTAGAGATGTTTCTAAGGTACGACTAGGGATGTCCCTAAGGATAAGTATACGTATAGGTTATAGTCCTAGAATTGGTCTAAGGATATTATAATTTAACCAAATATGTTAGATATTGAAGTTACTCCCCCTTTATTATGATTTTTGTCTCTCACACTATTCTTTTTGGGTTTTAGAAAATGGCTGGAAACAAGATGATCCACGATAATGGAGGATATGATAGACAATGGAATGATGAGTTACCAAATGAAATAGGATTTGGAAGTCCAAACATCATTATTATGCCGAATCAGCAATCTCATAATATGATCAATAATGTAAAATTTGGTAAGATTCCTGACTTGGCTAATAAGAGAAAGATGGAGTTTCATGATGGTCATAGAGGAAAGAAAGTTCAATTTCCCCTATGTAAATCATGTGGGAAGAGGCATCAAGGAGAATGTTTCAATGGAACTGGAAGATTCTTTGGGTGTGGAAGAGAAGGACACAAAGCCAGTAAGTGCAAAGGAAAAGGTTTAGTTAACACCAGGGATGAGGATAATGGTATTGCTACGACATCAACAATGGTTAAATGTTTTAAATGTGGAATGTATGGGCATTATGAAAACCAATTCCCTAAGGGAATGTCTCATGTAGAGAATCAGTATGGTCTTATGGGTAGTATTTATGTGGATAATGATGAATAGACTACAAATGATATGTGAGATGAATGAACTGTTGAAGCTCGGTCAATGGTTTAAGAATGTAGTGGAATGATTACATGTTTATCATGTGTAATGTTGTATAAGTAATCTCATGGTACTATGGAATAAAGAGACATCTAAGGATTGTTACACTATTGTCTTTCCTTGAGTTTTGAAAGTGTATGATTAATGTTATCAGTATCCATGAAAGGTTATTCAGATATTTTTGGAATGTAGATGATATGCGCATAATGAAGGGAAAATGAGAAAATGAAATGTTTAACAGTATTCATGAGATCATGATTGATATAAGGACTAAGTGATATAATGGTTTGAGTATAAATAATATTGAGGATTTTGGTTTATGGAAAGTGTTAACTTTAAACTTCATTCATGTTTTCACAAAGGTTCAATGGGTATTCAAGAGAATACATGATTAAGGCCATTGAATGTTTAGAATGTGACCAACAAAACATATTTTATGACATATGGGGATCAATGATGGTATTAAATCTCTGGTAATTTTTTTCACTATATTATGAGAGTGGACTGCAGTATTATGGATAAGCCTAAAGATTGCAATGGATTATGTTGGACATAAGTTAGTATTGTTTAAGGATAGAACTTTTGATATTATTTATGTAGTTTTAGAAAAAGGACAACCTGCAGGACGAGCGATAGCCCATCGCGTCAGACAAGGCCGTGGGAAACGAACCCACAACTGAAGTGCGACTGGCCTTTATTGCCTTCCACTGGCCTACAGGAAGTCCCTGTTTAGTAGAAACTAGTTTTATTATATTAAGCAGTATGATATATGAAGTATAAGTTATTTTTTTTGAAACCATATACGATTAATCTAACCATAAGATGGACTTATAAATTTTGCTAACCTTTTGTTTTAAAGAGATGGAATGACCCATCATTCTATCACGTGATCTGCTAACACATCACGAATAACAAATTCAACTTCATTTCTTTAAGGGAAGAAGTGGAAATTGTTCAATTCATGAACAACAGTGAGATTGTACCAAAATCATGAAAGTATTTATTTTAATTCATCAACTTTAGGGAAATGATCTTGAAAACCAAAAATGTTTTCCTAGTTCCATTATATCCGATTAATCAGATGGTACCTTAGATCATCACAAATCAGTAGCTTTGTGATTGTTGGCTTTTTCATAGCCATGTTTTCTACCACTCTCCATTAGAACATGATGCTTATATTTCTCTTCCATATCCATATTTTCTCCTATGTGGAAACCCAGTGATTAGTTTATTTGGGTAACCATTACGTTTCATACTATTGTTCTTAAAGATTGGTTTTGGTATTCCTTTTTACGATGTGGGTTTCTATTAAAGAAACTTTCGAATAGTAAACCATTTATAACCCCGACGAATTTCGAGGGAGAAATTCATTTTAAGGGGGGGTAGAATGTAACACCCCTAGATTTTATGAAAAATATTCTTTTAATTTCATTAATGTCTTGTGTTGTATTCTACACCAAGATTACCTTGCGCTATACGCAACACCATATTAGCTTGCAGTATACGCAACACTATTCTTAGATCGTGTTACACACAATTTTGATAATCGTTATTCTACGAAACATTGAGTATATATATATATATATATTCAATGTATAAATGAAATATGGTTGGATTATTTTATACGAAACAACGAAGGATTCTTTTACAACATGCAACCCTGACTCGGCTTGCATTACACGCAATCACGACCTTCCTCGATAGCGTGTGTTGTACGCAATTCCGGGTTTTAATAAACAATGTTATATTTTTATAATATTGTCATGAACTAGCCGTTATGAATAGTATTAACTAAATTTTTAATTTTATAACATTATTATTCATCTTACACATTTATAGAACATGGTATAAGAACAAAATAAATTTTTCGGGTAAAATAAGTATTTTTCAAAAAATGCAGTTTTGCCACCTTTTGATGGAGCACCCACATTAAATATAGTTTTTGACATGTTTATAAGTTCAATTTGACAAAATAAAATTCTTCTTTGGAATCAAGAAATAAAAATTTACTTTGGATAAATTTTTCATATTATTCTGGTAACTTTCACATTTTAATGAATAGTAAAAACACGCTATATTTTAATTAAAAACAACTTTTTTCATCGCAATATATTATGTGGTTAAATTATAATATTGAATGGTTTTAAAGTATATATTGAATATATTTTTACCATTTAATATAATGTATGTCATTAGCATTGATTTTACCTTGAATTCATAGGTTAAATCAATTCAATCTTTTGCAATGTTTTAAAGAAAAACCCGTTTTTCATTCGACAACGGGATTAATTTTAATTTAATTTATGCATCTTTTGTGTATTGAATTTTAAAAAATGGATTCCATATTTTGAATCAGTGGGTCCAAATTATGTTAATAAGCTGTTTTTTATTTTTGGGCATTGTGAATAGTAACTATGGTAAATTTTATTTACTATAGTTAAAGGTAAATCGGGTAATTAAGGGTAAATATAAGATTATAAAATTACCCTAACACTTGGAAAAATCCTATTGTATGGCTAAAATTAGACTCATATAACCTAAGGGTCGGATTATATTCATTTTATGGACTTTTGTCCATGAATATAATTTAATTATTATTAAAACCAAAGAATATGACAACATGTCACTTTCCTAAATCTTATAAGTATAGTAATTTTAATTTAGTGATAAAATTCATGAAAATTCAAACATGAATAGTATCCAGAAATCTAATACAATTATCTACATCATAGGAATTTATTTAGAATTTTTAGGGATTAAATAATCATCATTTATTATGACACAAAGATGATGGAGTATTGTCTTATTAATGAAATATTGACATAATTGATGTTATAAATACCCAAATAAATGTAATCTGAGACTTTTTATGACTTACACTAATTTTCTAGGTAAATATGACATGTTATAGTGGATTTAAGTAACTTGGTTAGAACTTATAATTCTATTATTAATTTCATAAAAATCATATACCAAATAGTGTCAAAATTGACATAAAATAGTTTTTAAAACAAATATTATATTATTATTTGTTATTTTATTCCTAAAAATATAAGGTTCGGCCAAATGACTTAGATAATATTTTATTTATTAATAATAAACAACTTGGGGTTCTTTTGGCTTGATATAGTATGTTTATTAACCATATAGTGTAGGAAAACAAAATGACACGGTAAAAGTTAAATTACTTAACTTAGAGTTAAATCTAATTGATAAGGGTAAAATAACAACCTAAACTTGTCTAAATCCTATTGGATGAGATGATTTAGACCCATCCCCACCTTATCTGCGAAATAAATCAATTTGGATATATTTAAAACCGAACTTGACTTTATAATAAAATAATATTTTTGGTTATTCCAAAGGTGCCCCTCTCCTCCCTTATAAAAGGGCACCTCCTCCCTCTCTTCCTCACACAACTTTGAGCCTTCAAGCTCGGCCAAACCCTGCCAAATTATCTTCTCCACTTCCCTAGAAACATCCTAGAGGTTCTGGTCTTCCTAAAAGTCCAATTTTAGTGCCCTAAGAGGAGGTCTCAAAGAGGCGCTTCAAAGAAGAGGTAATTTCCGTTACCGATTCTTTCACCTTTATTTATTATTCTTCTTATTAGGTTGTTTCATTATGAAGTAATAACATCAGTATCACTCATATACTTATATGTTATTATAAGTATTAAAAAAAATCCTATTTCACCATCTATCCATCATACGGAAAACGAAATCACCGCGCGTGCGTACGTACGGAATACCGTCTCCACGCCGTGGTGAAATCTATTTTCCACCACCACCTTACTTGGACGGGTAAAATGGTGTAAATAATAACTATATATGATTATTATAAAGTGATATTTATACTGAAATAGTATACATACACTTCAACACAAGTTCACAAACAGGAGAACGATATCATCACTCGTGCGTACGTACGGACTACCGTCTCCACGACACGATGAGATTCATTCTCCATGTTAACCATTTAATAATGATTATAAAGTATATATAAGAAATAATAATGAAATATATGACATTATAAAGCTACTGGATTTATGTATATATGTATGTCATCTACTTACTACCATTCAAGATAATAAGGAAAGGAAAACAACGTTCATGCATACGTACGGACTACCGTCTAAATGAACGGTGTGTTTCATTTAATTTATCTATCTATTATATATATATATATAATGAATATATATGATATATAAATCATGTTTTATATTCTGGAAGTAAGTAAATCATGATATAAGTAATAATAATGTCAAGAACAACAAGTCCAAACACCTACGATAAATGAAACGATTTTACCGAAACCGCTTCTTTAACATGAAATTTACAAAATATCGGGTAATATAAAGTCATAAGTGAACCATATATGATATCATAACAATGAATATGATTCTGTAATAAGTTAATGACATTATTTAAATCATTATACAGGAGGTTCAGATACATACAAAGCATATCAGACATAAGGTAAGGGAATATATCACAATATCATTTTATCCGATATTGTCTATACTTTGGTATTTACTGGGGTGTATTTTATCATCCAAATCCATGTTTCCTCAATATTTAATATTATTTCCATCAACGTACAATTTTTTAAATCCAATTTTACCATTCGGTGAGTTTTTAGTAAAAGATATGAAAGGAATCTTTTGTCGTTTTTCGTACGATGTACTTTTTGACTTTTACGACAAAAGTACGAAGAATGTTTTTTTAACTTATACGGCATGAATGGATTTTTAAAAAATTATTTCTAAGAAGAATCCTTTACTAGTTTTCAAGTTTATTTTTAATCAACTCCTTTTAGTTTAAAGTTTTATGAAATGTTAAGAAAGGAAAAATGTTTTTGAAGAAGAAAGGATATTTTCCTCAAGAATAGAGTTCAAGTGTTTTATCAAAATTATTTTCCATCTAAGATAATAATGGGTTATAATTTATCCCTATTGTTACATTGATTTGATTATGTTGTGATGGAATTATTTTCTTGAATTCCTTTATCTTATATAAATTGTTTTACGATGTCATGATGTTTAAGAATCCCATTTTTATTACACGGGTTTTGAAATGATGTATGGTTTATGATTTTGTAGCACACATAAGAATGGTATCATTAAGTGATGGGTGGGACCTATATCTCCCTCCAATGCATTGGGTAAAGATTTTATATCTCATGAGATAGATAGGGCTGGAATGGTAGGTTATACCGGTTCAGTGAAACAGGACTGAAACGAGGGTGACTCGGTTCAGAAAGGGACTTTGTCCACTAAGATAGACTTGTCAATGAGTCTTGACTAACAAGAAATGATTCTATATGATTATGTGTGTATTCCACAAAGTTTAATGTTTTAAGTTATGATTATTGTGATTACATTTCACTACCATGAGTTATCCCAGGTTATGAAATTATGATCTCTTTTACAGGTTAAGATTTCCAAAAGTTATGTGCTTATGTATATGATGTGATTGATATTTCTTTTGTTTGCCCTTACTGAGCATTTGAGCTAACCCTTTTATGTTTTCTTTTCCCCAGGATATAAAGAAAGGTTTTAGGTATAAAAAAAGGAAGATCTTTATGGGAGATGTTGATGATCTTTCACAAGGATTAGAAGATTATATTCCGAGTTTCCAAAGACACTAAACTATTACGATCCTTGTGTGTGTGTTTTTTTATGTACTATGTATTCCGAAAATGTAATGTAATGTCAATGTATGTCAAGATTCAGGTCTTTACAATGATCCAAGAATAGTGTTGCGTATACTGCATGCTAATACGGTGTTGTGTGTAACACAAGATAATCTTCGTGTAGAGTACAACAGAAGATATCATAGAAATTAAAAAGAATAATTCTCATAAAATCCCGGGTTGTTACATTCTACCCCCCTTAAAATGAATTTCGCCCTCGAAATTCATCGGGTTTATAAATAGTTTTCTACTTGAACGTATCTTTAATTGAAACCCACATCGTAAAATGGAATTCCAAAACATAACTTTAAAAAAAAAATTATGAAATGTAACGGTTACCCAAATTAACTAATCACTGGGTTTCCACATAGGAGTACATAGGTGAAAATATGGATATGGAAGAGAAATCTGACCATCATGTTCTGATGGAGAGTGGTAGAGAACATGGCTATGAAAAAGACAACAATCACAAAGCCATGAATTTGTGATGATCTAAGGTACCATCTGATTCATCCTATATGAGGACACTAGGACAACATTTTTGGTTTTCAAGATCATTTCCCTAAAGTTTAATAATTAGAAGAAATACTTACTTTATTTCGGTACAATCTCACCGTTGTTCGTGCCTTGTAAAATTTTCACTTCATATCTTAAAGAAATGAAGTTGAATTTTTTATTCTTGAAGTGTTAGCAGATCATGTGAAAGAATGATGGGACATTCCTTCTGTCTCAAACAAAAGGTTAACAAAAGTTATAAGTCCATTTTATGGTGATATTAATCATATATGGTTCCAAAAATGGACTAATACTTCATCTATCACAGTGCTTAATAAAATAAAACTAGTTTCTACTAACCAGGGTCTTCCTATAGGCCAGTGGTATGCAATAAAGTCCTGTCACACTTCGGTTGTGGGTTCGATTCCCATAGCCTTTTCCGACGCGACAGGTTGTCTCTCATCCTGCAGATTTTCCTTTTTCTAAAACTACACTGTTATAAAATTACCAAAATAATTTCAAAAAAATGTTCTAGACATAAACAATACTATCTGATGTCTGACATAACTCTTTCCAATCGTTAGACTTATCAAAAATACATTTGTAAAATCTCATAGTATAAAGAAAATGATTACTGGAAAGGTCACATAACAAGAACGTGAATACCATCATTTATCATACGATATATCTTGTTGGTAAAATTACAAACATGTTAATTCTTTAATCATGTATTCTCTTGAAAAATTAATACACATTGAACCTTAGTGAAAACATGAATGCACATAAAAGTTAACTCTTTCCACATACCAAAATCCCAAAAATTCTATATACTCAAACCATGATATCTCTCAGTACTTATATAAATCATGAGCTCATGAATACTATCAAACATATTATTTTCTCCTTATCCATTCATAATGAACATATCATCTTCTTTCTGAAAATATCTGAATAACCTTTCATGGTTATTGGTACCATTCAACATATACATTCAAATACTATAGGAAAAAAATAGTGTAACAATCCTTAGATTATTCTTTATTCCATAGTACTGATTAACTATATAACATAACTCTTGATAAACATATATCATTAAATTACCTTCTTCAACCATTTACCAAGATTCAACACTTCTTTCATCTCATATATCATTTCTAGTATCGTCATCATCATCCACATAAATACAACCCATATGACCATGCTAATTCTCTTCATGAGATTGTCCTTTTGGGCATTGGTTTTCATAATTCTCATACATTCCAAATTTAAAACATATAATCATTGTTGATGTCGTAGAAATACAATTATCCTTCTCCATGGTGTTAACTAAATCTTTTCAATTGCACTTATTGCATTTGTGCCCTTCTTTTCCGCACCCAAAGCATCTTCCAGTTCCTTTGAAACATTCTCCTTGATGCCTCTTCCCACATGATTTACATGAGAAAAATTGAACTTTCTTTCCTCTATGATAATCATGAACCACCATCTTTCTCTTATTAGCTGAGTCAGGAAACTTAACAAAGTTGATATTATTGATTATATTATGATATTGCTGATTAGGAATAATAACGATGTTTGGACTTCCAAATCCCGTTTCATTTGGTCGCTAATGAATAATATCATTCCATTTTCCATCATATACTCAACTATCGTGAATCATCATGTTTCTATCCATTTTCTAAAACCCAAAAAGAATAGTGTGAGAAGAAAAAATCATGCTAGGGAAAACAACATAATAAAGGGGGTGTACCGTCAATATCTGAAAACTTAGGTTAAATTATAATATCGTTACCATAATTCAAGGACTATAACCTATACGTATACTTATCCTTAGGGACATTCCTAGACATACCTTAGAAATATTTCTAGGGATTTCACTAAAGTTTTCGCATCGTAGTTTACAAAGGTTAACTAAACCTTCGCCCTGATACCAATTATAGTGACCCGAAACTTGACATACCAGTACATTACATTACTTTTGCAGAATACTTAAGACATGGAAAAAAAGACGCCCAAAGACGGTATTACTTTAGTGTCTTTGGAAACTCGGAACATAATCTTCTAATCATGGTGAAACATTTTCAATATCTCCCCTAAAGATCATCCCCTTTTGGTTTTCTTACCTAAAACCTTTCTTTATATCTTGGGGAAAGGAAAACATAAAAAGGGTGAGCTCAAATGCTCAGTAAGGGTAAACATAGAGAACATAAAAACATCCATAAATATTTGAATGCAAAACCATAAACATAAAATTTAAACATCAAAATCTTGAGAAAAGACATTAATCATGGAAGTACGTAAGCCATATATCATAAAGGAACATCAATCATGATAAAATAGAATGGTAATAAAACTTGTAATTTTGGAAAACTATTAAGCACATGATATGATTTCCATAGTAGCCAACACATTACTTCCAAGACCATCTTAGTGGACAATGTCCCATTCTGAATCGAGTTCACTCCTCGTTCCAGTCCTGTATCACTGAAGTAGATTAACTTACCATTCTAGCCATGTCTATATTATGAGATATAAATATTTACCAAATGCATTGGAGGGATATATAGGTCCCACCCATCTCATAAATAAATCATTCTTTTGTGTGCCACAAAATCATAAATCATACATCATAGGATAACCCATGAAATAGAATGGGATTCCTAAACATCATGCCATCATAACATAATCCATATAAAAAAATGGATATCATTTCATCATAAGAAGAATCAAACCATGTAAATAATGGAGACATTATATTTGAAACAAAAACATAATAAATAACGTCATTTTAGATGGAAAATAGTTTTGATAAAACACTTGAAATAAATTCTTGAGGAAAATATCCTTTCTTCATCAAAATCATTTTATTTTAAAAAGTGCCACGAAATTTTAATTGAAAAGGGTTTTGTTGAAAATATCCATGCAATCTTGTAGAGAAATATTCATGAAAATAAGGTGTTATGAAACCGTAAAAATCCATTCACGTCGTAAAAGTTAAAAAATAACATTCCTCTCGTACTTTTTCCAGAAAAGTCAAAAAGTACCTCATATGGTAATCAAAAGAAATATTCATTACATACCATGTAGTAAAAGTAAAAAATGGGTAAAAAGGAATTTAAACATATATGAAACCATTTATAGAAAATAGGTACATGGATGATAAATATAACCCCAGTAAAAACTTACGAATAAACAATCTTGGATAAGAACGATATTGGAAAATTTATCCCTTACCTTATGTCCTATATGCTTCATATGTATCCAAAACTCATGTATAATGATTTATATAATTTCATTGACTTATTAATGAATCATATTCATTGTTATGATATCATATATGGTTTACTTGTGACTTTATATTACCCGTTCTTTTGTAAATTCAATGTAAAAGCAACGATTTGAGTAAAATTGTTTCATTTATTGTACATGTTTCGACTCGTTGTTCTTAATATTATTAAGTATTTCCTGATTTATTTAATTCAAAAATGTAAACCATGGTTAATATATAATATATATTCATAATATACATATATATATGATAGATTGATAAATGGAATGTAATACACCGTTCATGGAGATGGTAGACCGTACGTACGCATGAACGCTGTTTTCGTTTTTTCTTATTGAATTGAATGGAATTAAGTAGATTACATAAATCTATAAATATATAAAAACAGTATCATTATTATGTCATATATTTTATTAATTTTCATTATATATACTTTATAATCATTCAAGAATGGTTAACATGGAGAATGAATCTCACCGCGTCGTGGAGACGGTAATCCGTACGTACGCACAAGCGATGATATCATTCCCATGATCGTGGAATTGTATTGAAGTGTATGTATAATATTTCATAATCAATATAACTTTAAAATAATCATATATAGTTATTTATTCACACCATTATACCCATCCATGTAAGGTGGTGGTCGAAACCAGATTACAGCACGACGTGGAGACGGTATTCCGTACGCACGCGCGGTGATTTCATTTTCCGTTGGATGGATCGAAGGTGAAATAGGGTTGTTTAATATTTATAATAATATATAATTATATAAGTAATACTGATGTTATTACTTTATAATTAGACAACTAAAGAAGGAAAAGTATACGAAGAAAAAAACTCGAGAGAATCAGAAGAAGTGATTACCTCTTCTTCAACGCACCTCCTTTATGCTTCCTCTTAAGGAAGTAGAGCTGGTATTTTGAGAAGACCAGAACCTCTAGAATGTTTCTAGGAAGTGTAGAAGAAAAATGGTAAGGGTTTGGACTATCTTAAATTCTCCAAAGGGTGTGAAGAGAAGAGGGAAGGGGTGCCCTTTTTATAAGGGAGGATAGGGGCACCGTTTGAATAACATAAAATATTATTTTATTATAAATTCATATTAGGTTTTTAATAGCTTCAAATTGATTTATTTCTAATATAAGGTGGGTATGGGTCTAAAGCCTTTCAACAAATATGTTTTAGACAAGTTTAGGTTAATATTTTAACCTTATCATTCAGATTTAACTCCAAGTTAAATAATTTAACTTTTACCGTGTCTTCTGTTTTCTTACACTATATGGTCAATAAAGTTACTATAACTGGCCAAACGAACCCAAATTGGTTAATTATTAATATATATAACCTTATATAAGTCATTTTTCCGAACCATATATTTTTAGGAATAAAATAACAATTAATAATATAATATTTGTTTTAAAAACAATTTTATGTCAATTTTGACACCATTTGGTAATTGATTTTTGTGAAACTTATAACAATATGATTAGTTCTATCCAAGTTAATTAAATCTCTAATAACATGTCATAGTAACCTATAAAATTAGTGTAATTTGTATAAAGTCTCAAATTATATTTATTTGGGTATTTATAACATCAATTATGTTAATATTTCATTAATAAGGTAATTACTGCATCATCATTGGGTCATAAATAAATAAACTTATTTAATGTCTAAAAATTAAAAATAAAATAAAATTAGCTAGACAATTGTTTTATCTTTCTAATGAATATTTATTGTTGACTTTTTCCTTTTTATAACAATATATTAAAAATGTTTTAGTTATTAAACATTGATTTTAACTATTTTAACTCTTCTTTAAATAAAATAATAGTCCTAAAGGGAAATATTTTATTATTAAGGTTTTTTTGGTCTAATTAAACTTATCCAATTGAATTAGGACATGTGTTAGGGTAATATTAATACCATGTTTATCCTTAATTGTCCTATTTACTTTTCACCGTGGTAAATAAAAGTAAAATGTTACTATTTACCAAAAATTTTTTTATCTCATTGAACCACATTTTACTCCTTGATATTAACCGTGTCTCTCGGATTTTTGAAATTCCACTCATAAAAGTGGTAAAATTATGTTTTCTGTAAATTTTCAAAATGCTCCTAGGAGGTAGGTAAATGACGGTGAAAAGTTCAATAAATTTTTTATATATCTAAAATTATTATAAAATGACTCTAATTAACCAAATTGAACTTATATAGGTATTATGTATCAATTTTTTACCTAAAATAAATTTAAATAAAATAAATAATTATTTAAATAAAAAATTTGGTTTTTAAATAGTAAGCCAATGTTTTCACTATTCATCAAAAATAGAATGTTTTTAGAAAAATACCAAAAATTCACCCTAGTCTTATTTCAATATTCCAAATCCAAAACATAAGACCATTTTGAAAGATAAAATTTATAAAATATAAAAAATTGGGTATTACTATTCATAATGGCTAGTTTGTATAATATTTTAATAACATGACATTGTTTAGTAAAACTCGGTATTGCGTACAACACACGCTATCATGAAAGGTCTCGATTGCATGTAATGTAAGGCAAGTTAGGGTTGCGTGTAGTGCAAGACTTCTTTGTTTTTGCGTATAACAGAATCCAACAATATTTCATTTATACATTGAATACATATATATATATACATTCAATGTTGCGTATAATAACAACTATCAAACGAACTTGAAATTGTGTGTAACACAATCCAAGAATAGTGTTGTGTATACTGAAATCTAATATGGTGTTTCATATAGAGCAATCTAATATTGGGGTAGCGTAAAACAAAAGACATTAAAGAAATTAAAAAGAATAATTCTCATAGAATCTCGGGTTGTTACATTCTACCCCCCTTAAAATGAATTTCGCCCTCGAAATTCGTCAGGGTTATAAATGTATTTCTACTTGAATGTTTTTTAATTGAAACCCACATTGTAAAATGGAATACCAAATCATAACTTTAAAAACAAAAGTATGAAACGTAATTGTTACCCAAATTAACTAATCACTGTGTTTCCACATAGGAGAACATGGTTGGAAATATAGATATGAAAGAGAAATTTAACCATCATGTTCTAATAGAGAGTGGTAGAGAACATGGTTATGAAAAATCCAACAATCACAAAGCCATAAATTTGTGATGATCTAAGGTACCATCTGATTCATCGTATATGAGGACACTAGGACAACATTTTTGGTATTAAAGATTATTTCCTGAAATTTGAAGAATTATAATAAATACTTACTTTATTTTGGTACAATCTCACCCTTGTTCGTGCCTTGTAAAATTTCTACTTCATCTCTTAAGGAAATGAAGTTGAATTTGTCAATCTTGAAGTGTTAGCAGATCATGTGATAGAATCATGGGTCATTCCATATGTCAAAAAAAATGATAGCACAAGATATAAGTCCATCTTATGGCGAGATTAATCGTACATGGTTCCAAAAATTGACTTATACTTCATCTATCATAGAGCTTAATAAAATAAAACTAGTTTCTACTAACCAGGGACTTCCTGTAGGCCAGTGGTATGCAAAAAAGGATTGTCGCACATCGGTTGTGGGTTCAATTCCCATAGCATTTTCCGACATGACAGGTTGTTGCCCGTCCTACAGATTGTCCTCTTTCTAAAACTAAACTTTTATAACATTACATTAATAATTTCGAAAAAAAAGTTCTAGCCTTAAACAATACCATATGATGTCTGAGATAACCCTTTCCAATCATTAGACTTATCCAAAATACATTTCTCAAATCTCATAGTATAAAGAAAACGATTAATGGAAAGGTCACATAATAAGAATGTGAATACCATCATTTATCATACGATATATCTTGTTGGTCACATTCCAAACATGTGAATTCCTTAATCATGTATTCTCTTGAAAAATGAATACACATTGAACCTTAGTGAAAACATGAATGCTGTTAAAAGTTAACTCTTTCCACGTAGCAAAATCCAAAAAATTCTATATACTCAAACCATGATATCACTTAGTGCTTATATCAACCATGAGCTCATGAATACTATCAAACATATTGTTTTCTCCTTATCCATTCATTATGCACAAATCATCTTCTTTCCAAAAATATCTGAATAACATTTCATGGTCACTAGTACCATTCAACAAATACTTTCAAATACTTTAGAAAAAACAATAGTGTAAAAATCATTAGATGAATCTTTATTCCATAGTACCATTAACTATTCAACAAAACTCTTGATAAACATATATCATTCCATTACCTTATTAAACCACTGACCAAGAATCAACACTTATTTCATCTCATTTATCATTTGTAGTCTCATCATCATCATCCACATAAATACTACCCATATAACCATGATGATTCTCTTCATGAGATTTTTTTCTTAGGGCATTGGTTTGTATAATGCCCATACATTCCACATTTAAAACATTTAATCATTTTTGATATCATAGCAATACCATTATCCCTCTCCATGGTGTTAACTGATCCTTTTTCTTTGCACTAACTGCATTTGTGCCCTTCATTTCCACACCCAAAGCATATTCCAGTTCTTTTGAAACATTCTCCTTGATGCCTCTTCCCACATGATTTATATGAGAGAAATTGAACTTTCTTTCCTCTATGATCATCATGAAACTCCATATTTCTCTTATTAGCTGAGTTGGGAAACATTCCAATGTTGAGATTATTGATCATATTATGAGATTGATGATTAGGAATAATAACATTGTTTGGACTTCCAAATCCCATTTCATTTGGTTGCTCATGAATAATATCATTCCATTGTCTATCATATCCTCCATTTTCGTGAATCTTCTTGTTTCCAGCCATTTTCTAAAACCCAAAAACAATAGTGTGAGAGGAAAAAATCATGATATAGAAAACAACATAATAAAGGGGGAGTACTATCAATATCTAACATCTTAGGTTAAATTATAAGATCGTTACCGTAATTCTAGGATTATAACGTATACGTATACTTATCCTTTGGGACATCCCTAGACATACCTTAGAAATATTTCTAGAGATTTCACTAATGTTTTTGCATCCTAGTTTCCAAATGTTAACTAAACCTTCACATTGATACCAACTGTAGAGACCCAAATCTTGATGTACTTGAACATTATATTACTTTTTCGGAATACTTAATACACGACAAAAACAGATGCCCAAAGACCGTATTAGTTTAGTGTTTTGGAAACTCAGAACGTAATCTTCTAATCATGGTGAAAGATCTTCAACATCTCCCATAAAGATCTTCCCCTTTTGGTTTTCATACCTAAAACCTTTCATTATATCCTGGGGAAAAGAAAAAATAAAAAGGGTGAGCTCAAATTCTCAGTAACGGTAAACATAGAGAACATAAAACAATCCATAAACATTTGAATGGAAATACTTGAACATAAAATCTAAACATCAAAATCTTGAGCAAAGACATAAGTCTTGGAAGTAGGTAAGCCATATATCATAAATGAACATAATTCATGATAAAATAGCATGGGAATAAGACATGTAATTTTGGAAAACCATTAAGCACATGATATGATTTTCATAGTAGCCAAGGCATTGCTGCCAAGACCATCATGGGGGACAAAGTCCCTTTCTGAATCGAGTTCACTCCTCATTCCAGTCCTGTATCACTAAAATGGATTAACCTACCGTTCCAGAGATGTATATCTCATGAGATAGAATTCTTTACCCAATTCATTGGAGGGAGATATAGGTCCCACCCATCTCATAATGAAATCATTCTTTCGTGTGCCACAAAATCATAAATCATATATCATAGCATAACCCATGTAATAGAATGAGATTCTTTAACATCATGCCATCATAACATAATCCATATAAAAAAATGGATATCATTTCATCATAAGAAGAATCAAAAAATGTAAATAATGGAGACATTATACTTGAAACATAAACATAATAAATAACGTCATTTTAGATGGAAAATAGTTTTGATAAAACACTTGAAATAAATTCTTGAGGAAAATATCCTTTCTTTTTCAAAATCATTTTCTTTTAAAAAAATGCCATGAAATTTTAAAATAAAAGGGTTTTTTTGAAAATAACCATGCAATATTGTAGGGAAATCTTCATGAAATTAAGGTGTTATGAAACCTTAAAAATCCATTCATGTTGTATAAGTTAAAAAATAACACTCCTCTCGTACTTTTTCCAGAAAAGTCAAAAAGTGCCTCGTATGGTAATCAAAAGAAAGATTCCTTACATAACATGTAGTTAAAGTAAAAAATGGGTAAAAAGGACAATAAAAATATATGAAACCATTTTTAGAAAACATGTACATGGATGATAAAGATAACCCCAGTAAATACTTACGAATAAACAATCTCGGATAAGAACGAGATTGGAAAAGTTATCCCTTACCTTATGTCTGATATGCTTCGTATGTATCTGAACCTCCTATATAATGATTTAAATAATGTAATTGACTTTTTACAGAATCATATTCATTGTTAGGATATCATATATGGTTTACATATGACTTTATATTACCCGTTCTTTTGTAAATTCGATGTAAAAGCAGCGATTTGGGTAAGATGGTTTCATTTATTGTATGTGTTTCGACTTTTTGTTCTTAATATTAATACTTATATCCTAATTTAATTAATTACAGAATGTAAAAAATTATTTATATATATTATATATTCATCATATACATATATATATGATAGATCGATAAATGGAATGAAATACACCGTTCATGGAGACGGTAGGCCATATGTACGCATGGACGATGTTTTCGTTTCCTTAATGAATTGAATGGAATTAAGTAGATCAAATAATTATATATATATACATAAATCTAGTATCATTATTATGTCATATATTTAATTATTATTCATTATATATACTTTATAATCATTCATGAATGGGTAACATGGATAATCAATCTCACCGCGTCGTGGAGACAGTAGTCCGTACGTACGGACGAGCGATGATATGATTCCCATGATCGTGGAATTGTATTTAAGTTTATGAATAATATTTCAGAATCATTATGACTTTAAAATTATCATATATAGTTATTTATTTACACCATAATACCCATCCAAGTAAGGTGGTGGTCGAAAACAGATTACACCACAGCATGGAGACGATATTCCGTACGCACGCGCCGTGATTTCGTTTTATGTAGGATTGATAGAAGGTGAAATTGGGTTGTTTCATATTTATAATAACATATCAGTATATAATTAATACTGATGTTATTACATTATAATGAGTCAACTAAATAAGAATAAGTATAAGAAGAAAGAAACTCAAGAGAATCAGAAGAAGAGATTACCTCTTCTTCGACGCACCTCCTTTAAGATTCCTCTTCAGGAAGTAGAGTTGGTATTTTGAGAAGAAACAAACCTCGAGAATGTTTCTAGGTAAGTGTAGACGATAAATGGGTAGGGTTGGGAAGATCTTCATGGCACAAAGGGGTGTGAAGAGAAGAGGGAAGGGGTTCCCCTTTTATAAGGGAGGAGAGGGGCACCTTTGGGAAAACTTAAAATATTATTTTATTATAAAGTCATATTCAGTTTTTAATAGCTCCAAATTGATTTATTTCGAAGCTAAGGTGTGGTTGGGTCGAAATTCGTTCAACCAATTGGTTTTAGCCTAGTTTAGGTTACTATTTTAACCTTATCATTTAGATTTAACTCTAAGTTAAATAATTTAACTTTTACCGTGTCTTCTTGTTTTCTTATACTATATCGTTAATAAACATAATATAACAAGAAAAAAGACCCCTAAATGGTCCATTATAAATATATATAACCATATCAAATTATTTGGATGAACCTTATATTTTTAAGAATAAAATAACAATTAATAATATAATATTTGTTTTAAAAACTATTTTATGTCAATTTTCACACTATTTGGTAATTGATTTTTGTTAAAATCATAATAGCTTTATAAGTTAGAACCAAGTTAATTAAATCAATACTAACATGTCATATTAGAATATATAATTAGTGGAATTTGTAAAAAGTATCAAATTACATTTATTTGGGTATTTATAACAAGCCTTATGTTAATATTTAATTAATAAGGTAATTACTACATCATTATTGTGTCATAAATAAATTAACTTATTTAATGTCTAAAAAGTTAAAATAAAATAAGATTAGGTTGGAAATATTTTTATATTTATAATTAATATTTGTTGTTGAATTTATATTATTTATAACCCTATATTAAAAATGTTTTAGTCATTAATCTTTGATTTTTACTATTTTAACTCTTCTTTAAATAAAATAATAATAAATGTCCTAATCTAATTCAAGTGGACCTAAAAGGAAATATTTTATTCATAAGGTTGTTTTTGGTCGAATTAAACTTATCCAATAGATTTAGGACATGTGTTAGGGTAATAATAATATCATTTTTACCCTTAATTACCCTATTTACTTTTAACCGTGGTAAATAAAAGTAAAAAGTTACTTCTCACCAAAAAGTATTTTTATATTATTGAACCACATTTTACTCTTTGATATTAACCATGTCTCTTAGATTTTTGAAATTCCACTCACAGAAGCGGTAAAATTATGTTTTATGTAAATTTGCAAAAAGCTCCTAGGAGGTAGGTAAAAGACTGTGGAAAGTTCAATAAAATTTTTGTATTTCTAAAATTATTATAAAATGACTTCAATGAACCAAAATGAACATATATAGGTATTATGTATCAATTTTTTACATAAAATAAATTTAAATAAAATAAATAATTATTTAAATAAAAAAGTCGGTTTTTAAATAGTAACCCAGTGTTTTCACTATTCATTAAAAATTAAAAGTTTTCAAAAAAATACAACAATTTCACCCTAGGCTATTTTCGATATTGCGAATCCAAAAATAAAGGCCATTTTGAAAGATAAAATTTAAAAAATTTAAAAAATTGGGTATTACTATTCATAACAGCTAGTTTGTATAATATTTTAATAAGATATCGTTGTTTAGTGAAACTCTGTATTGCGTACAACACACGCTATCGTGAAAGGTCGTGATTGCGTGTAATGTAAGACAAGTCAGGGTTGCATGTAGTTCAAGACTCCATTGTTATTGCGTATAACAGAATCCCACAATATTTCATTTATTCATTGAATATATATATATACACTCAATGTTGCGTAGAATAACTACTATCAAACGAACTTGAAATTGCGTGTAACACGATCCAAGAATAGTGTTGCGTATACTGCAAGCTAATACGGTGTTGCGTATAGTGCAAGATAATCTTGGTGTAGCATACAAAAAAAGGCATCAACAAAATTAAAAAGAATAATTCTCATAAAATCTCGGGTTGTTACAGGAGACACCAACAGAGCACCAAAAGCATGGAGTGACACCGAAAATCCCTACTTGGCCACAATTATATGCCACCATTCATAATTGGGTACCCAAGATGCTCGTTCCTATTATGTATAACATGAGTTAGTAGTTCATTTAATTTGAGATGATTTTATTGTAGGTGTATGTGCTTCTAGTGACTATTATTATTTATTATTTATGTTTTGGATGGTTTCAACCCATTCAATAAATTACAATTCATTCTCTTCTGGAAGTTGAAAACTGTTGATTGCTTTCTAAAGAATATTATTATTTTTCATCAGTTAATCATCCAATTTTGTTTATTTATATTATGAAATATACATTAGTTATGTTTAAATATGGTTTTGCGACACCTAGTTTTCTATTTTTACCTAGCAGAGGATCATTCCAATGGTGCAATAATAGGATTAGGACAGGATACCCTAACCGAGGATTCATGCTGATCCTATTCTGACTCCAAACTTGAATAAATTAATTATCAATTAAATGTATAACACATGACCTTTAAAATAAATAAACCTGTCATGTGTCATCTATTGATATCAAACCCAATCCCCACTGAATTTTCATTCTTTTCTCCAAAAAAACAAATAATTGCACTTATGATTTGCATAATTAATTTAGAACATATGATATTTACTTGTGGGTTCGACACTCAGACTTGTTAGATACTACATTTTTAGTTAGGTTGGCTGAGTTTAATAAATAATTAAAATTTTTTAACCCCAAAGGAATTAACGACACCCTACAGGCTGTCAAAATCATTTTCACATCTTCATTTATAAGTTTCAATGATTATTTTCAAAGAAAGGGATTTTAAAATTATTTTATGTTTAAAAAGTGTTTTAAATGATTTTCAAAGATATCTTTATATGTTTGGAATGATATTTTAAAATAAAACTATTTTAAAAATGTTTTATGTTTTAAAAATCAATTTTCAAATTAGAAAGAATATTTTCCTCAATAAATGTTTTATAATATCATAATCATTTTCAATATAAGATTACCTCAATTGATGTAATCTATTCCATACTATGAAAGGATTTCATTATTATTATTTATATGAAGGGTTTATTTTTTTTATGTTTTGTTTTATGAAACTTATTTCTCTTCCATAGGATATACCACGATAAGACGCTTATGAAGATCACTTATTTGTCAACAAGTTATGATATGATGATAATGAAAACTATTTCCTTTACACTAGCTAAGAGATAAAGAAATGTTTATGAAATTTATTTCTTTTAATGGGTTATGATATGATGAATGTATTAGGATCTTGTGGAACACATATTTAGGGTTTTCACTTTAGGATTGGTTCACCCAATTTCTCAATCAAATTAATTGGGTAAAGATTTATATATTTCATGAGATAGAAATGACTGGAATAGGGAGTGAACCCTTAATAGTAATGCATGGCTAGAATGGGGAGTGAACCAAATATAGTAATACCGAGCTAGAATGAGGAGTTAACTTGTTATAGTAATGTAATTTATATGCTTTGATGTCCTTGTTATTAATCCTTGACTTATATTGAAATTATTTTCTACACTTACATGCATGTTATGAATTCGATATCTTATGGAAATGTAATGTTCCTATGCCTCATGTTCATTAATTTCATTATGATTCCTGTATTATGTACAACCAATATTTTTTCCCTGACTTAAGTTTTTGATATATTATATTTAGTATATGTTTTTATAATGTTATGTTCAAGTTTTAATGACATTATTCTCATGTTATTATTACATATATTCTTTTTTATCCTTACTGAGCATTTGATCCCAGCCTTTATTATGTTTTTGTTCCCTAGGTTATGAAGAATGGTTTTAAGAAGGGGATCCTTGTGAAGAGTACTAAAGAGGAATATCTTTATGGGAGATGTCTAGGATATTTCACCAAGTTATAAGTTTGTCTTCTAAAATTACAATAGAAAAAACTATTATGTTCCATGAGTGAGTGTTTGTGTAATTTTTTGAATATTCATCTAAAAATATATAATAACCATGTATGAACATCTTCTTCATCAATAGTAGGTATTAATGAAAAGGTTTATTTAACCTTTAGAAAATAGGATGATAAAATATTAGTGAGATACATGGGAATATTTATAAGGATATGTCTAAGTATATCTCTAAGTATAATTCTAAGGATGAGTAAACATTAAAAAATTGCCATAAAAATTTGGAAAAGGATTGAGAGAGTGATTTCCAAGAAAGTCCATCTTGATCTGGATAATATAAGTGGAAATGTATATGGAACATATTTACATAGGGGTAACAACCCCAAAACACCATGTTCATCTAGAATCGATTAGGAACTGGTGCAAGACAATGATCATTGATTTACACTTGGTTTGAAACTCCCAGGGGATATGATTGGGGAATTCAAAAACTCTTTACAATCCATACTGAAGGATTTAAATAAGATATTACTATGAATGAACTATAATAAACCAATGGTTTCATATTTTAAAATATATATATTAATATTTAGACATCCTATATGATATTTTTTTTAAAATTATGTGGTTTTCACTAGAATTAGTGTTTATCACACGATGATTTTTAGTTCTAGTAAATGGAAGGAACCAAAATAAATTGGGTTAACATTGAATGTAATAGAAAATTGACTTATGAGTAGACAAATGGAAAAATGACTACAGTGAAGGGTGATGTGATTATGCCTAATCAGTTTTCAAAGAACATGATAAAAATGTGTACCTTAAAAAAAATATCAGACTCAATAAAGAAGAAATGGGAAGAATGTTCTGAGAGTTCGGGTAATATATCCCATTTAGGAAAGAATAATTAGCTTCCTTTATTTAAATAATGTGGAAAGAAACACCCATGTTGATGTCTTAGTGTTATTAGAAGATTTTTTGACTATTCAAAACAAGGACAAAATGTAATTTACTAAGAATTAAAAATGAAATGTTCAGGTTATATAGTGGATGAGAATAATTTTCTTCCTATGATATCATTGATTTTTGAATGATTTAAATATGGAAAGTATAAGTCCTATAAAAATTGATGTCCTAAGGGGAAATCATGTGAAAAAATCCCAAGGTTTTTTGAGTAATGGTTTTGTTGGTGATGATGCCGATACTACCGATGACATGTGAATGGATATAATATTAATGAATAATAAGATAAATCCATGTAAATAGTATGTGTAGGAAGTGTCATAGATGAATTATTTTTTTATTATGATTCAAGATATATGATCTATAGAATGATTGTTTAGTTTAACTTTTTCCTTAAGTATTTTATAGAATGAATTGAAAGATGTCGATGACCAAGAAAATTTATCAATTGGAATTTTTATATTCAAGGAAATCACATGATTAGGGAATAGATATACATTAATATGTGCCTGATTTTTAAATAACTAGGTAGGGACAAAGAGATGATTTATTTTTATAAAGTAAATTTGATAGTACTAATTACCTTTGAACTGGTTATTTATTTGTTGAAAATTGTCTTGTGCGATCATAAATTGAGTTTAAAACATTTTTGGATATATTTAATATATCTAATAATTTGTTTTTTACATTAGTAATGAACAATAATTAATTTTTTCAATATGGATTTATTTTAATTATTTTTTCAAGAGAATAAATGATGAAGGTATTCACATGTTTGGTATTTGGAAATTAAGAGCTTTTTCAAACTATTTGGGGGAATAATGATAAGTTCATTATGAAAATGTAATAATATTATTTTATAAAGTTTTGTATTTTAATCATTCATAAGAATCATAAGGGTAAACATTTATGAAATAGTTTAAGTTGAAATTTATATGGGGATTTAAATATTAATTAATAAATTCACTATATGAATAATTAACCATACTTGACAACCTCTGCTAACCCTTTTGTTGTGATAAAAACTAAATATATATTGAGTGGCGTATCATTTTATTTATAGATATTATGATCCATTAGTTCTCACAAGCACATAAAATTCACATTTATTTCATGGGTCAAGAGTAAAAGTTTAAATTGATTGAGACATAACAAAATAGTTATATTGTGTATATAATATTGTAAGAACCCAGATCTTCTTTTCAGGTACGTTTTTCTTTTCTGGTTTTTTTCGAGAAAAAGAGGAGTTTTTAGAAATTTCAGGAGTACACGCCCTATACTTATAAGTACACATCGTGTACCATGTTACATCGGGTGACCGTGTAATGGCTGCGTAATGGCCGAGTACAAGGTCGTGTGTGGTTACCTATAGATCACATAAAGATGAGGCTTGAAAAATCAAGCACATTCCATGTAATTTTAAAGAACACTTCGTGTTTTTTTCATTAAATGGATCAGGGTCACGTTTGATGGAAAAAACTCCCTTCTTCTTCATCTATCTCGTCCAGGAGCGAATGAGACCATCGAATCATCACCAAGCCCCCAACACGTCATCCTTTCTTTTAATCGCACTACATCAGTTGCATTGGAATCGAATTGGTGAGGTCATACTTCTTCTAAAACTTCATCTCTTGATTTATTATTTTTCACAAGTTATCATCAGTTGAATTTTTTTATAATTTTTATAGATATGTGGCATTCCAGTGCAATTCAAGTATTTAGGTTTACATATATCGATATCATGACACCAAGTTTGGTGGTTTGTGCTTTCCAGTGGATAATATTTGAATTTATGCGCAAAATTTCCCAATACACTCTTTCAGGGAATTGCGTGTTTATGGTTCTATCCCAGTTATTTGATTTCTATACCAATTGTGCTAGAGTAGCACTTTGGTGATTGTAAATAAGTTTATTTTCCATGATATGGATGTGTTTTCCCATGATTTCTTATTTTGACCGTTTGGTCTAGCTTATCGATTAGGATGGTTTTCCTTCCGTGCCATGTATTGTTAGGGTGGAGTGATTATTATCTGATATGCTATGATATGCTCTAGATTATTTAGCCAGGAAGTTTATGAGGTTTACATTGGCTTCCATGTTTTGTTTGTTCAAAATTTACTTACACAGGGTTGTGGGAACCTGGTGTAGTAGACCATAGGGATAATTGACGTTGAGAGCTTCTCCAGAGTGTCTGATTACTTTTATGTTTCGAGATCATAGAGGGGATAGACCTATGTTCTCCATCAGAGTGTTCGTAGTTCCTCAATATGAGCCGTATGGGGAATTGGATGTTGAGTGCTTCCTCAGAGTGCATATTAGTTACTGATATGAGACCACATGGGGAATTGACAGTGAGAGCTTCCCCAGAATGTCTTTTCTAAATCCGAACCAGATGGATTAGACTGTAAGTTCTTCCCAGAGGTTTTCTTGTGTTTGTTATGGTTTATACATAGGGGTTATGCTGTGAGTACTTCCCAGAGGGTTACCTAATTTTGATTTAGCTTCTTACTTGATATATTTTAATGAATGCAATTGAATTTTTTGGATTGTTACTATGTGAACGTCCTTTTTTACAGCTTCATTTTGTTTATTGCCTTCCATATATATTCACGGACTATTAGGAACAGATATTTGGGTTGTTTACTTCTAGGATTAGTCTCACACCCTATTTGGGACATTCTTTTGGGCCCAAACATTTTATAATGCTATAAGTATAGATATGGTCAATCACCCTTCTACTTTAGGTACATTATTGTTGTGGAGTAGGGGAGCATGGGACCAAGCTACGACTTGTGAAGCTATGGATCTATTTACTAGTTTTTATTTTGTACTTTGGTTTTGTACTATATTCTAGCATTGTTGTTTGTTTGGTTTCTTTCCTAGACATATGTATCATGCATGATTTATATATTTGTGTGCTCTAGTTTTTTATTACTTCCACTGTTTACTTATTGAATTTTTTACTGCTTCCACTATTGTTATCTATTTTACATTCAATGTGTTACTCTTCCAATGGGGGCTTAGTTTCCCCACTATCACACACAAGGAACTCATTTCTATTCAGCAACTTCTAGCGTTCAAGGAAATCCACTTGAGGCCATCTGACCAACCGGGTACGTGGATCCTCTAGGAGTCTCCCAGAACTGTGACGTTACAAAGTGGTATCAATGGGTATTATTTTCTTCTTTACATTATGTTTGGAGCCCATAGTCAGGGATATGAAAGAATAGGTGCTTGGTAATAAGCTGTTCCCGGGAGTAGATAACTCGTGTACATGGAAAAGCCAATTTACCTCATTATTGAATTTTTTCTAGTTTCGTAATTATTACAGTTGATCTGATTTCACCATTGGGTGATTCACATGTTTTTTGATATTATTATTGATATTATTGTGATTTTATTTCTATTTCAACCCAATGAGATGAGGGTATGACATCTCATTCAACATATAGGCACTTGATATAAATCACATTTCATGTATTCATGCAATGCCATTTAGGTCGCCTTAGTGAATACATGTTTTTGTGATAGGGGTTGTGTTTGATATGAATGCTGTTGTAAAAGATGCCTTGATAGAATAAAAAGTTTTTTATAAGGTATTTACTTGTGTAAGGTTTGTTTGAATGAACACCAAACTTGGCACTTTTGGTGTTATGGGCCCTCATGGATCATAATTTGGTGGATCATTTCCTTGTTTTTATTGTATATCACATGTATAAGATGCCAATATTTTATTCCCTGGAAGTATGGGCCCCCACAGATCAGAACTTGGAACATTTATATTGTTTTAGTGTTTTTCTGGGGTTTTGGAGTAGTTTGGGAGGCTTACTGTCTAGAAAAACCTAGAATACAACAACTGTATTCATAAATACATGCCATGTGTCCTTCTGTTCAGGAGGAAACTATTTTTCTCATGTACACTCTCTGTACTGTATGTACACGCCCTATAGTCTCTAACCATGTCATTTTCATTGTGGATAGAGACATGGGGTTTGGAAATCTTTGGGGAAACACGCCGTGTACCGGTTGTACATTCCGTGTTTTGTAGACCAGGTGTCCACCCGTGTCACCAAAAACCCGGATGGATAAAACATAAGTTTTAAACGTCGTGTCAAGCTTGAACATTCCATGTAGTAAAGCCCTTGTATCTGGTTGTGTAATGAACAACACAGGATGGTGGAATACTTCTACTGCACATCGTGTCTGGCATAAACATTCCATATAGTGTCAGCAGTGTGTCCACATGTGAGACTAACAACATAGGCAGGTGAAACCTAAGCAGTACACACTGTGTCCATCTGGAAAAAGCCGTGTAGTGTGGGCGGTGTAACTGGCAGTGTGACTAACAACATGAGTCAATGAATTTCATCTATTACACACTGTATCTTGCACTAATATGCCATATAGTCTTGTTTTAGGGAAATTGTGTGGATAGGATGGTTATAAGAACTCGGGCCGGGGAAGAGGATTCATGTACACTCCATGTGTTAGGAAAGCACGTCATGTGTATGGGGTGTAACATAACCAATTTTTGTTGTAGAAGTTCATGCCCATGTGAAGGCTCAAGGGAACACACCGTGTTGTGGTTATAAAATCCGTGTAACCATGTTTTGAGAAACTTGAATACTTTCATTCTCATGTTCCCTTGTTAAACTTCTATGTTCCAGTCCTTGATAATCTCGATCAAAGGTGTGTGCTTGACCATGCAGATTCATGCCATCGAGATGCCCTTAGGTTGTACGCCAGTTATAGGGAAGTGATTAGAAATTGGGGATAACTGATCCAGGACTACCAGCAGATCCTACTGTAGTGCCGGTCTTGGCACCAGCCATTAGTCTAGACACAGGTGTCGATGCACAGTTCTGTGAGGGATTTATGAGGTTTATGCAGACCTTCCTAAGAGTACTGCATCCTGCACCATCTATGGAAGAGTTGATGCGGGTTTTCTAGCAGTATAATCCTGTTACCTTCACAGGGGAAGGAGGACCTCATGCTTCAGAGTCATGGTAAGAATCCATGATTTCTATCTTTGATCATCTGGAGACTCATCCGGAGAGGAGGGTGAAGCTTGCTATGTATATGCTTTGGTATTCTACCAAGAGATGGTGGGATGCGATATCACAGGTGGGACACTAGAAGTGTATGGCATGGGATGTGTTCTATCATTCCTTTTTATGATTACTTATATATGGAGATTTTGAGGCATGATCGAGCCAGAGATTTCATGAGTCTGGAGTAGGGTACTCTGTCAATTATAGAGTATTCTTCTCACTTCACAGAGCTGTAGCACTTCACAACTATTCTAGGAGGTGATGAGTTATTTCTGGCAAGGATGTTTGAGTATGGTCTTAGGTATGACATCTGATCTTAGGTGAACATATTCATGTTGACTTCCATCACTTATATAGTCAACTAGGTGATAATCATAGAGTGAAATCTGAGGGATTATCTAGCTGTGAGCCAGGGTGGTTCGACATACAGAGTTGGTATCCCTCCTACTGACAGAAGGATGTGCCGAAGGGAGTCTTCGTGCAAGGATCCAAGGTTGCAAGAGATATATTCTAGTTTCCTGGTGGTGTTCTACCAGTGCGGGAAAAGTAGGCATACGAATCCAAATTTTCCGAGAGACCTAGTGGAGTGCTGATCTTGTGAAAAAATGGTTCATATTTAGAACTTCTTTCACTTATTCTCCCCAGTAGCTGATGATAGGAGTTTGGCTATGACTCCACATTCAGTAACATCAACACTAGTTTCTTAACAATCTGGGAACTAGAGTTATTTTGGCTATTCCGGCCAAGGTGGAGGTCATGTTCGTGATAGCTAGTCACCAGGGCTTTAGAGATAATAGGGTGGATTAGCTCAGGGTGGTCAGGTAGGGTCACAGGTCTGCAGTGCAGGCCGGACTTCTATAGTGGACCAGACCCATCAGGAGCAAGATCCTGGACCGTCTACTATTTTAGGTACAATCCTAGTTGCTTCTGTTTTAGCTTCGGTCTTTTTGATAGAGGTTCATCCCATAGATTTATATCTTTTTCTGTTGTGGAGATCCTTGGTCTCTATATCTTTTCTTCTACTAATATCTTGATGTTAGACACTCCATTGGTTACAAGAATTGCTAGTGTACGATAGTGCAAGGAGTTACCTTTAGATGTTGGTGGGTGTCACTTTTTTGAGACCCTTATGTCAAAGAGATTATGGCTATGATGTCATTCTTGGAATAGACTGGTTAGTACCCTTCTAGGCTGTTGTCGACTTCTATCCTCGTAGGGTGAGTTTCACATCACCAGAGGGTGGATGGTTTCTTCATAAGGGAAAATGGGATGTTCAGGCAAGCAGAGCGGGACCCGAGCATAATGGGTTGTGAGGCGTTACAACCCATATTTCTAGTCTCTATCGAGATGACCGGGGGACTTCATAGATGTAATTTCCTCAAGTGGTGCATCATTTCTGGGATGTCTTTCCCGAGGACTTTTCTAGTTGGCCTCCAAAACATGAGGTGGACTTTTCTATTGATCTTGTTCCAGGAGCGGCACTGGTGTCCATTCCTCCTTATGGGATGGCTACACTAGAGTTGCAGGAGCTCTAGATGCAGTTTGAGGAGTTACATAGAATGGGTTTCATCCGACCTGGTACTTCTCTTTGGAATTCACATGTCCTGTTTGAAAAGAAGGCGAACGGTAACCTTAGAGTTTATTTGGATTATCAAAAGTTTGACTAGTTGATGGTCAAGAACCGATATCCCTTACTGGGGATTAATGATCTATTTGATCAACTTCGAGAAGCCCTGGTGGTTTTCAAGATTTACATGATGTCTGGATACCATTAGTGGTGTGTTAAACCATATTATATACCTCTTACAGCCTTCCAGAGTAGGTATAGTCTATAAGAGTATGTGGTTATGCCGTTCGGTCTCAGAAATGTGCCTGTAGTCATCATGAAACTGATGAACTGAGTGTTACATCCATACTTGGATTCTTTCATGGTAGTCTTCATGGACAATATCTTGGTGTACACTCACACTCTACATGACCATGATACCCATATTGAGATTGTTTTGATTACACTGAGAGAGTATAAGTTATATTCTAAGCTCTAAAAATTCTACTTTTAGATGGACCAGATTCACTTCTTGGGTCGTGTTATCTCAGAGATAGAAGTATTAGTAGACCCAGAGAAAGTGAGAGAAGTAGTTTACTGGGAGCATCTGAAGAACGTATTTGAGGTACATTGTTTCCTCGGGATGGATGGATACAAGAGAAGTTTCATACAGGACTTTTCACACTTAGAAGAACCACTGACGATTATGACTAAGAAGGGTGAAAATTAATTGTGGTCAGATTCATGTGAGTCAACCTTTCAGGAGTTGAAAGAGGGGTTGACTTCAGTTTTGATACTAGTATCTTCAGAGCCGGGAAAGAGCTATAATGTTTACTGTGATGTATCAGGTATCGAGCTGGGAGCTGTGCTTATGTAGGGGGAAGGGGTTCTTACGTACATGTCTCAGTAGTTGAGGCCACATGAGTGGAACTGCCCGACAAATGATCTCGAGTTGGCTACAGTTGTTCATTCATTATGCTATAGGAGGTATTATCTTCTGGGGTAGAATTTTCTGGTTTTTACCAACCTCCAAAGTATCAAGTATATCTTCACTCAGCATGTCTTTAATTTCAGACAATGAAGGTGGGTGGAGTACCTTCAGTCCATTGACATTGAACATTCCTATATGCCTTGGAAAGGCAACACATTATCTAATGCATTGAGAAGGGGGACTCATCTACATGCCGTTTAGGAGGCTAGTAGTGAGTGGAAGCTTTTGGATATATTCTCTGAGATGTATTTGAAGGTGCACAAAAGATAGGGCCAGATGTTTTTTTTCTATACCTGTTACCTCTACTCTACTTGATCGAGTGTGAATGGGGCAGCTATCAGATTCAAAAGGTCTAGTCCTTCGAGAGAGTGTGTTAGGAGGGGCCTCCATTCTAGGATGGATAGTATTTGAGGATGAGATATTGCATTTTCATCGGACCGTATCAGTGTCAGTAGACATACGTGAGGAGCTGATGCAAGAATTTCATTCCTCAGTTTGGGCAGTCCATCCTGGTGTCACCACGATGTATCGTGATCTCCACTGTTAGTATTGGTGGCCTGGTATGAAGGGAGGTGTTGCTGGTTTGGTCATGAGGTGTTCCAACTATCAGTAGGTGAAGGTGGAGCATCAGAAACCAGTAGGGATTTTGAAGTAGTTACCCATTCCCATGTGGAAGTGGAAAGATGTCGTGATGGAATTCATGACAGGTTTTCCAAGGTCACCTCGAGGGAATGTTGCAGTTTGGGTTGTCATTGATAGAATGACGATGGTTTCTCACTTATTGCTGGTCAAATAGATATTAAATGTTGATGAGTTGGGAAGTTTTTACATCTGGGAGATTATACATTTACATGGAGTTCCGCACTCCACTGTTTCAGACAGGGACACACATTTTACTTCTCGATTCTGGAAGGGAATTCAGAAGGTTTTGGGTACACAGGTACTTCTGAGTACAACATACCATCCCAATATAAATGGCCAGTCTGAGTGTAAGATTCATGTGATGGACGTCATGGTTCGATCATTTTCCTATATTTTGGAGGTTCTTGGGGGAAGAACATATGTCTTGTGGATTTTTACTACAATAATAATCTTTATGAAACTATTCAGATGACACATTACGAGGCCGTGTACGGTAGGCCACACAGATTAACCTTATGATGGCTGGAGGCAGGAGAGGTAGCTATGCTGGGACTTCATCTTGTCCAGGAGACCACAGAGCATATAGAGTTGATTCAGAAGAGGATGTATACTGCACAATTATGATAGATGTCTTATTCTGATCGATAGAGAGGTCCTCTAGAGTCCGAGGTTGAAGATCAGGTTTTCCTGTGTGTCACACCGTGGTTTGGACTCAATTGGATTAGGATACCGGGAAAGATATTACCGAGATATGTTAGGCCGTTTGAGGTTTTGGAATGGTTCAGGACAGTTTCCTATCGGCTGTTGTTTCCTCAGAGGTATTAGGCTATGCTTGACTTCTTCCATGTTTCTATGCTATGATGTTACTTCTCAGACCTATCTCATGTTTTTCAACCCGAGGAGGTTGATCTCAAGGTGGAAACCTCATTTGAGGAGCATCCTATCCGGATTATTGTTCAATGTGAGAAGGTTCTCTATGGTCGGACTTTTCCTCTGGTACGCATGCTATGGAAGAACGAGCTAGTGCAGGACTAGACCTGGGAGAGGGAGACTAATGTACGTTCACAATGGTCAGATATTTTCAAGGATTCTTCTTCAACACTGCCTTTCTAGGGAAATTCAGCGAAAAAATTATTTAAGGATGTAAGTTTGTTAGAACCCATATATTTTTTTAGTTACATTTTTCTTTTATGATTATTTTCTAGAAAGAGAGGAGTTTTGGAAAATTTTGGAGAACACACCATGTACTTAAAAGTACTTGTGATGTACCTAGTTGACGTGTGTGACCATTTACAATCTATGTAATGGCTGAGTACATGGATTTATGTGGTGACCTAGAGACCACCGAAAGTGGTGGCTAGAAAAGGTAAGTACACATTGTGTACTTTTAAAGAACACGTTAGGTACTTTTTTTCATTAAACAGACCGGGGTCACATCTGATTGATAGAATACACTTATTCTTCGTTCATCTCATCCAGGAGCAAATGAGACTGCCAAATCATTTCCGAGCTCCTAACTCGCCTTCCTTTCTCAGAATCAAACTCCATCGGTTGCATTGGAATCGCATCAGTGAGTTCTTCTTCTTATAGAACTTCATCTCATTATTTGTCCTCTTTCACATGTTATCCTCATTTGGACATTTTTACCATTTTTTGTATATATACAGTGTTCCAGGGTGATTCAAGGCTTGAGGTTCACGAATATAAATCTCACGATACAGAGGTAGGTGGTTTGTGCCTTTCATTAGATAGTCGTTGAATTTTAAATGAACAAGTTCCCAATACCCTTGTTTGGGGTATTGAGTGTTTATGGTTCTAGACCTGTTATTTTCCTTCTATGCCTTGTGTGCTTGAGTAGAGGTTTGGTGATTGTAAATAGGGTTATTTCCAATGATATGGATATGTTTCACATGATTAGTTTTTTGACCGTTTGGTCTAGATTTCCCATTAGACTACCTTTCCTTCCATTCATTGTATTGTTAGGGTGGAGTGATTGTTTTCTAGAATTCTATGATATCTTGTATATTTTTTAGACAAGTAGTTCTTGAGGTTTACTTTTGGTTCCATGTTTTGTTTGTCTACGATTGGCATACACAGGGCAATGTGAACCTAGCATAGTAGAGCGTAGGGAGAATTGACATTGAGAGATTCTCTAGAGTGTCTGATTAATTTTACATTGCAAGACCATAGGTGGGATGGATCTAAGTGCTCCCTCAGAGTGTCTGTAGTACTTTATATGTTCCACAAGTGGAATTGGACATTGAGTGTTTCCTCATTGTTCCTATTAGTTACTGATACGAGACCACATGGGGAATTGACGGTGAGTGCTTCCTCAGAGTGTCTTTACTAATGCTGAACCAGATGGTTTTGATAGTGACTTCTTCCCAGAGGGTAGCTTGTGTTTGTTTTTGTCGAACCATATGGGTTAGTCTGTGAGTACTTCCAAGATGGTTACCTGTTTTTGTTTTACCTGCTTACTTGATATATTAAAATAAATGTAGCTGAATTTGTAGGATTTTTACTATGTGTAATTCCTTGTTTAATGCTTTATTTTGTTTATTGCCTACCATATATATTCATTGAATGTTTGAAATAGATCTTTGGGTGGTTTCTTATTGGGATTAGTCTCACGCCCTATTTGGCTCATGGTTTTCGACCCACAATGATTATATTTATCCAAGTATAGATAAGGTAAAGCACCCTTCTACTTCAGGTAATTGATTGATGTTGAGCTTGGGAGCATGGGACCAAGGTGAGGCTTGCGATGCTGTGGAGCTGTTTACTTGCTTTTTTTTGTACTCTGGTTTAATACTATATTCAATCATTGTGATTTGTTTGGATATTTTGCTAGACACATGTATCATGAATCATTTAGATATATGTGTGTTCCAATGGTTTATTACTGCCAATGTTTACTTATTTGATGTTTTACTGCTTCTGCTATTACTATCTGTTTTACTTCCTCTATGTCACTCAGCTAATGGGGGAATAGTTTTCCCAATATCACACCCAAGACCATTGCTTCTAGTCAGCACCCTCTGGCATTCGGGGAAATGCACTTGAGGCTATTTGACCAACTAGGTATGGGGCACCTCTGGGAAGATCTCTGAACCAGGATATTACAAAATTTGAATGAAATCAAGTATGTATATATTCTTGTAAAAAAAATTCACTTTAGGAAAAGGAACTTGAAACAAAAATGTTATCATACTACCTTCATTTATGATGAATAAAATGGTCACCTAAACCATCATAGATTTATGGTATTGTGGTCATTAATATTCACTAGACTACCCACTTTCTTGGGATCAATTATCATTATTACTATGTATAATTATTTATTCTATTGTTAAGTGTTCAAATATTCACATCCCACCCATGTTATCCTCTATAGAAATCTAGTTATGTGTTACATTGGGTAACTATAATCATTCAAACATTAATTTTTTAAATGATGTTTTATTATTCAATTGTATTATGTGGGGTTCTATAATAGAATTATTAAATGTTAAAAATTTGATAAATAAGTTGAATTTTGAGGGATAAATTCATTTTATGGGTTGTAGAATGTAACACCCTGATATTTGCTGAAATATTTTTTAAAATTTAATTTAATATTTTAAATATATTTCTTCATACACAAGAATAAGTTAATATTGAAGTACACACAACATTGAATTTATCTTTTTATGTACATGTAACACCCCATTAATCATGTGCTACATGCAACATTGAGTTATTTTGTGTTACACATGTCACCGAATTTAAAACAAAACATTATTTAGTCACACTTTCGAAACATAATTTAAAATTTAATTTTATCTCTTTTTGAAAAAAATATTTGAAAATATAAAATAAATTTTTGAAAACATAATATTGAAATTATCTTACCATTAATGTTGGGTATTTTTCTGAAATTGCTTATTTTTTTGATGAATAGAAATATATACTAATTTTTAATTGAAAATACATATTTATTTGAGTAATTTATAATTTTAAATTATATTTTGAAATGGTTTTAAAGAAAAATTAGTTATATTTTATATCAATTAATAAAATTTATTTCATTGACATTAAATTTATTTTGGAATTGCATATAAGAACTCTATATTATTTTGAACATTTTTACATTAAAAAAAACCCTTCCCTCTCATCACGTCTGTAGGATTAATTATAATTTTAAATTTTCCACTTCAGTGAATTGATTTTATAAAAATGGTTTCCATATTTGGAATCACCATAAATTTTAATTTCTTATTTGGTCAACAAAATTTTTGACCAAAATTAATAGTGAATGACTTAAAAATTAATTACCTCAATTAAGATAAATACGGTTTTAGCAAGGGTTAAACTAGAATGATAAATTGAAAATAACCTAGAATATTTTATTAATTTTATTAAATTAATTTATTACTATATTTTAATTTCAATTATATATAATATTTACATTAATTTACACATTCTATTGAATATAATCAATATAATAAATTATGTATTGAAAAAGACAGAAAAATACACTTTTCTTAGTTTTAATATCTTTAAATATTTTTTATAGGAAAAAACAACATTGGTTCTGCTATAAATGTTATATTGAAATATAAATAAATTTTTTATAATAATAATTTATCTCAAACTTTATAGATAAATTAGTTACATAAAATTCTTATGAAATGGAAACACAATTATTGATTAATTAATAATAAAATAAAATAACTAATACTAACAATAATAAAACTGATGTGAAATTGAATGAATTATTTTGTCATAATATTTTAGTAGATTAATATATAATTGTAAATATTTTTAACATAATATAGTAGAATTCCATTACTGTATTGAATTTTTCTTAATTTTAATTAAATAATAAATGTCAAAATTGACATTAATGTCATTCTATAACAAATGTTATTTGATTAATTGGTTTAAAATTACTGAAAGATAAATCTTATGTAAAGTAATTTTTAAAAATAAAAAATATTAAATATATTTTGTTAATGGTATAATTAATCTATTATATTGACTATAGTGACCATTAAATTTGAAAAACACAGTTAGAGCAGTTAATGTTAAAGCAGTGTTTTTAGGCGTTACTTGCTCTTACATTAAAATTAATTTCTAAAAAACATAGTATTTATATTTAATAAAATAGGTATAATTTTTACAGTAATTGTGGCCAAATTATATAAAAATTATAACTCTAATTTATTCGTAAATGAAAAATTACCATGGTTATAAAACAAGTTACCTTAGTGAAAAACCAAAATAGTGAAAATTGAGAATCTTAAATGTTAATTAAAAAATTGTTGAAAAAATGTGTTACAAGAAGTTTTTTATGGTGTTTATATATCTTCTAATCCCTAAAACCCAATAATAATCAATCATGTATCCACTTGAGGTATGATTTACCTCCCAATATTGAATACTTTTGAGTGTTTACAAGAATTCCACTCCTCCTTAACTAATATAGTGAACTCACCCTCCTATATTCTTCATGACAATGAAGACAATATTATCAACCAATATCTACAAAAATATGTTTATAAATGTACCTAAAATCAACCTAGGAACTATATTTTTTTAAGGAATACATCCTTTTAAGTATTTAGTGCAAACCTAAGGAGGGTACTCGAAAAAGAGGTAATGTTCTTGAACGAGTATCTTTAATTTAGTTCTTTCTACACCACATTATATTATTATTTTTCAATGATTATAGTTAAAATAATTATAATACATATAATTATATGTTTATATGTTATGTTTATGTCCTAAAAATACAAAAACTTCTATCAAGTGGGTTAAAAAATAATTATTTGTGTGTACGGTGGACTACCACCTCGCAAACCGATGTTGTTCATTTTTTCATTACCGTCCTTGAAGGTTTGAAAAAATTATAGAATTAATATTTATATATTATATTTATTATATTAATGATATTATTATAATTACTTTATTTTTATATCATAAATAACATCATGATTTCTAATTTTTTGAAATAAGATAATGTCGTTCGCGTGTACAACAAACTACTATGTCTTGGGGGTGATGTAATTCATTTATGCTTTACATGGTTTTTATTAAGGATTATTTTAATAAAAATATTGTATATATATTAAATAAACATGATTATTTAGTGATATTATGGCAGTTTAGTTTCTTTCTTCCAAACTGACAAGAAAATTAGAAAATAACATTCATCCATACGTACGACTTACCATCTCCATGAATTGTGTATTTCATTTACTATATATAAATTTAATGGATAAATATAAATAAATATATACTAAATATATATTATATTTATATCTTGGATTACATTATTTATTTGATGAAATAATTATTAGAGTAATTGGAAAAAATGACATGTTAAAACATATATGAAAAAGCAAGCGATTATTACATGAAACTCAATTTTAATAAGGAATTGTTAATAAAATGGTAATAACATGTCATAATAAAATAAAATAAAATATTATATATAATTTTTTATTTAACTGGTCCATAATAAACATATATTTACTATATTGTAGATTTAAATGTGTACGACGGAAGTCAAGACTTCAGGTAATGGAATTTCAAGTCTCACTTTTATTAATTAGAGAATTATTCTATATTGACAACTTTTTTCTTTTGTGTGGTGTATATAAAGACTTATAAATGATATATCAGGAGTAAAAATCATTTCATGGTAATTAATATTTCCATTTATGTTATTATTTCATGGTGATTATGATTAACAAGTTACTCAACCAATACTGGATTTTTTGTCTCAATATTCCTTCTTTGAGATGCATGTTATGTTATGTACCTATATTATTTCATGATGTGTATATAAAGCCCCATTTATATTTAATATCATTAATTCACTCATACTCATGATATTTTATGTTTAATTTAATGTTATTTATTCATGGTGTTTATTATTCAATGTAACCAAAGTGGTCAGGGTGTTATGTTAAAATCTCATCATTGATTGGGATGTTTATGATTAAGTATCCAATGTTCAAATATTAATAACTAAATATCAATAATACTCATTAATTTTAGTATCTTATGTCAATTCATGATATATTTAAGTAATGTTACCATTTTTTCACTTTTTGGTACGTAAATCAATTGAGAAAATGTTTTAATGAAAATATGACTTTAATTCTCTATTCAGTCTGAAATCTAATTTCATATAATACCAAGATTTCTATAAGTGTTTTCAAAACAAAATTTAAATGAAATTATAATCACATTTTTAATGAAAATTATTTTGAAATTTTTTATGTTTAAAAAAAATTTAAATAATTTTCACAGCATCATTTATATGTTTCAAAGCTTATTTTCAAAGAAAAGAATTTTAAAAATGATTTATGTTGAAAAAGTTTTTTAAATTATTTTAAAAGGATAAATTTTATGTTTCAATGTTTATTTTCAAATAAAAGTATTTTCAAAATTCAATATGTTTTATGAATCGTTTTTCAAAGTGGAAATGATATTTTTTCCTTAATAAGTGTTTTAAATGATCAAAATAATTTTCCATCTAAGACTACATTCATTGATATTACCTATTTATTAATGGGGATATGATCCAAGGATACCAATTTAGATCTATCTATGAATGGTTTATGTTTATGATGAACTGATATTTATGAAATCCTCTTATCTTACACAAGCTATACCATGATAAAATTGTAATGAAACCCACTTCTTTTTTCTAGGAATTATTTTATAATGATTATAAAACACTTTTATTTTCTACATGTTATGATATGATGAAATGTTTGTGAATCCAATTAATTTTCATGATTAATTATTTTATGAATGTATTATGTTCTTTTGGAACACAAATTTGGGGATTTCGTTATGTGATGTGTGGGACATACTTCTCTCACTAATTTATTGGGTAAAAATTTATATATATCATGAGATAGAAACATATGGAACGTGGAGTGAACCATATATAGTATGACATTGGTGGAATTAGGAGTGAACTTGGTAATGATAAATAGAGCTTTAACAAGGAGTGAAATTTTTATAGTAATGTAATTTTTCTGATATTATTTCCTTGGAAGGGATCCTTGGCCAATTTGGAAATGAATTTTTATGATTTTTGGTATGAATCTAATTACATTCCTTATTCCAATGTTATAATATAATGGACTTGGTTCTTTGATTTCTTTGTGATTTATTTCTTGTGAACTACCAATATTTTTTCCATGACTCACATTTATTATATTTGATATGTAGGGTATAGTTATCCAATGTTGTTCTCATGTACTCATACCCTTATCCACAAGTTATTCCTATATATATTACTTGTTTATGCCTATAAATAATTTTATCTCATCCTTTCTTATGTTTCCTTTCCATAGGATATGAAGATAGGTTTTTAGTAGTTTATGTTTGTGACGAGTAATAAAGGGGAAGATCATTATGGGAGACGTTGATGATATTTCACTAAGTTAAAAGTGTTTCTTCTATGTTTCCTAATGAAAAAAATTAATATTGTCCTAGAGAATTGTTTGTGTAATGTTCTGAATATTAATATAAAAATATGTAATATTGATGTATAAAAATACAGGTTTTTTATTGGGAGGATTATAAAAACTATAGCCTCTATCATTTGGGGATTTAAATAATTAGTGGATTTTAAATTCCATTGGAATAATTTGAGGATAAAATCCAGAAAAATGTTTGGTTGAATATTGAAAATGAAGTTTTAGAATAAATATATAACTAATAGACTTTCAAAACTACATGAATTGATTTTAATAATGATAATATCAAATAATTGTGATACTAATACTTCACATCCAAAATGTATGTATAACTTTATAGTTTGAACATGATCATAAATATAATATGTAACTGCCTCAACTAGATGTTGGTAAACACTCTAACATCACATACTATGGCTATGGAGACTATTTTATGTCCTAGTTTAACTGAGAAAATGAATAAAAAGAGATAAATAAAAAAATAAAATTGCATTTACCATCAGAAATAATTATATAGGATTTTAGTTTAATGATGTTATATGATATCATTCATAATTTTACAAATTTAATATGCATAATAATATTGATATATTGTTTTAAAAACAATTTAAACACTGACCAAAATTAGTAAATTTATATGTAATATGTTTTGATAGGTAAATATTACTATATAGTCCTTAATCAATCTCTATAGAAACAAATTCATAGGCTTCATGAATTCAGTCACAATTCTTATACCTTTAATTGGATGATATTTATAAATCGAACAATCATTAAAAAATTTGTGTTAAATATATTTTAGAAAAGTATAATTTTAAGTTTATATGTCAAATTTTAATTGTATTTCATTAAAAATTCCCAATAAAAATAATTTTTGGTCTATTTGTTGGAAATAAATGCTTTGGATATAAAAATTAAACATTCTAGTTATATAAATTAATTGTGAGGGGCATCCAGGTCTTTCTAAAAACAAAATGTAACGAAAGAAAAGAAAATATATTTTATATTATTAGACTATGGATCTTAACCCATGCATTATAGGCATTAAAAATATTCTGGAATCTATTATTTTCTTTTTAAACTCGGTGTTTAGTTCATTTTTATTTATCAATTTCTTCCATATTAAAATTAAATTCTAGTATAGAAATGATTTTAGGTTAAAAATTACAAACATTTTTTTCATGGTTTTCCATTCATATATTATCAATGTATTGACCTATATAAAATACAAATAGTTATTAACTATAATGAAATTAGTAAAACTATTTAGAAAAAAAAAACTATGAAAATGTACCTCATATTTTCACTCATGATTGAGGCTCCTGGCAGTTAAAACATTATAATTTTTTCATACTCTCAAGATTAATAATTCCTATAAAGACCTAACTAAATAAATATTCATTATATTCAATATATGGAACATTTCTATATTTTAATATTTTATCCACCTGAACATGCAATGATAATATATATGAAATTATAATTGGTGTGGTGAAGATAATCTCATATGGTAATTTTGATTTGTTGGTTGATCCACTATATTTCCTTAATATAACCTTCTTTTTCCCCTTATTTTTGTCTTTATGGGATAATATACCTCATTTCAAACCTTTTTCATCACCTTTTAAATGGTTTTCATTTGAAAAAAAAATTAATGGACATACATCATCATCACCATGATCTTTTGTCTGTTTTTTAGTATATATCATGTCTCCTTGGATATTTTACATATACCCCTCATAATATGGCGGTTCCTGGGTGATGATAGATATAAATCACATAAATATTGTCCATATATAATTTTAGTAATGTAATGTTATCAGTAGTTATTTGATTCACATTTATAATAATGATTTATCATAAATTTTTTTACCTCAGGTAAGGTAGGTGGTTTAGGGGAATGGTTAAGCTTAATGATAATGGGGTCATGTGGATCTTCATGTACTGATCATTTTTCTACTATTAGTTCACTTTGACCGTTTTACATAAACTGGTATTCCAAATAAGAAAATTCAATAATATCTTATAAAAAAATCCATTTTTTATTACATGAATTTTATTATCTCATATGTATCTCCTTGAACCTTTGTCTTCTTGAAATATATGTTAGGAGACACTATAGGCCCCACACTTTTAACACAGACATATTGTTTTAACCTCTTCAAATTTGTTAAAAGTATATGTTTTATTTGTACAAGTATTGAATATTTTCATGTCTACTCTTTAGAAGAAACTTATGAACATAAATAGTCATTTATATGTAATACTATTATAAATCATTAAAAATTACTATTATTTCATACTTACACATGATTCCCATACTTCTTGTGTGTTTTAATCTAAGAGATTTCACTATTTATTTTAACAATACTTCTTACATAGCACATGAAATGGGATGGAAGTGGCTTTGGAATTTGATTCACCAGTCTAAATATAAAAAAGGAACATATGTTGTTTCATATCACATAAAACATTTACTATTGATTTAAAATAAATACCATTATCTTCTCAAGTGAAGTATGCATCGTCCTTTATTTATGGTAGAGGTACATCGGTTTTGAAGCATGTTACTTATTTTTATCACTCCTTTGATTTTTCATAAATTAACAATTTTGTCTCAAAACAGATAAAATAAATAATGACAAATATATTATTATAGATATAAATTCAACTAAAATTATTCCACATTGTAGTGATGAGTGAAATATTTCCTTATTTAATTGTATATAATGTGTGTATATGTAGTTGGTGGGTGGGCGTTTACCTTATCCTCAACATCCAAGAGTCACTACTTTTTTAGAAGTGTTAAAAATAGTATATGATATTTCTGAGTGACCATTAATATAATTTTTTATAGTAAAAATATAAAATAAATGAACTCTTCAAGGGATAATTATAATTAAATCAGTGTTTCTTTATATAATTTTTTGGTTAAATGGATAAATTATATTAAAAAATTACCGTAACATATTACCAAATGGTTATCCTCAATGCTGTCATGATAATGTGTCACTTATCTATATAAATTCGAATGCTTATGGGAATTGTGACCGCAATTTAACTAATAAAAATTGACTTATTGGGGTTAGAAAGGTAACCACATAGATTCCATCTAACCTAAAATCTTATAAATTTCATTCTTACCTTGAAAAATGTAGTTATCACAGTGATTATATGTCACTCCTTTTTTCATCTACATGTTGCTTATCCAAAAATATTTCCATGATTTCATCATTGATTGTCTATTATTACTTGAGATTAGTAGCCTCAATGTTTGAAGAAGTCATTGTTTGCAAGATTAGTTAAAAATTTAATTTATATTGCATAAATGTAGTATAGAACACATAATATAGTGAATAAAATAATATTATATTAACAACATGTTAACATGTACATCGAACTGCCTTTTTTTCTTTAAATGTTGAAGGGATTCAGATCCTCTATAGAGTATACAAATCCCCTCCTTGTGCTCCCATGAAATGTATAATAATCTATATATGCTTATACCTTTAGGAAAATATTTTTCTCTCCCAATAAAACGGTTATCCTCAATTAAATTTTCATATGGTTCTATAGTTGTTTTAGTAATTAATAGAACTATTGACCAAATCCTTTTTCCTAGATTTGGGACATAAAAAACCTCACTACTTGTGATTCCATTATGAATGGTTCACCGTTATACCCATCCACACCAAAATTAACCGTCATGAATAACAATTCATTGGGATTAAATACATTACTACAGCCAACCTATCTGTAATATAAAATGAACACACAAAATGTGGTATAGTACAAGCACTATATTTCATTGATGATTATAATGTATGATATATTAACATAAATAGGATTTCTATCCATGGAACTAGATATGTGCATATATTCCTCCATAACAATTACTATAATATTTTTTATCATATAGTGATTATCTATTTTCATTCATACAGAATATATAACCCCTAACATCATAAACATTGTTAGATAATATATTGACATTTGGTTCTCTATCTATCCATCAAAGATTCTCATTAATTAAATTCATATATTTAGATATGTTTTTATAAATATAATATCTGAAACATCCTATAAACTATTACTTATGTGTTTTTTATGTCCATATTTCACCCCTTTATGGATTTAGATGTCTAATAATTACATTGTGAGTTTCAACATATAGAGAAACCTATTCATTATTTTGTTAAATTTAATGGTATTATTTCTTCCAATCTAAAATTATAATTGAAATAAAATCTCTTTTAGAAAATCCATTATTCATAATGCATCCGTAGTGATGAGTTTTTGGAGACCAATTCTATATGATTGAGTTTGTGTATTATGACAAACTATTTTTACTTTTATTTCATGTATATTTGAATGATTGAATATTAATAAAACATAGTTCAAGATATTATTCATTCTTCTACATGAACTTGATGTAATAATTTCGTAGGGTATGTGTCATATCGATAAGGTTATAGAAAATCCATTCTATGATGAGAACCTTAATATTCCATAATGATATTAATAAAAATAGGTCTATGATTGGATAAAACTATATGATGGTACACATAAAAATTGACCTTCATGTGAGAGTACTTATAAGCATATGTGAATTATTCTTGTGAATTTTCACTTGGTAATCTCTGAGATGGGGGATTATAAGAATAGACACACCAGTAAGAATTCCATATGTTTTAGTGTTATTGGATATTCCTATATATGAGCATGTGTAATGGTCCTTATACAATGACAATATAATTGAACAATGTCATGAACTAGTCACTTACATATACTCACCAAAAGTGTGAAACCATATATCCGTGGGAATTAGATTACATTGGGTGAATCATGAATGAAATTGTATTAATGGATAAGTCAAGGAAGGACTTATCCCTTCCAAATTTATAGATGTTGATATCTCAACCCTTTTATTGGAATTTAATCATCACATTAAATTTGATGGTCATGGTGTAATATCATGTTTATTTCATATAATTAGAGATAGTCTTATTGAGCACATAGGTTGATTTCATAGATGTCAAACCTACTTGATGGTGTCTTGTACAAAAGGGATTATATTACACAGTGAGTGTTCATATATGGCTATTGTCTTTACAACATTAAGTTCCTTCTCATGGTTTCCTTAACCCAATTCTAGATAGTAATCTTGGAATTTAGGAATACCAACCTAATTCCATTGAGAAAAAAAAACTACAAGGTCACACACTATGTGTTTCTATTTAACTCTATTAGATTCATTTTTAATTTCATTATTTAGTTGAATATTATTCTCAAGTTTGAGGAATAATTTTATTTATGTTTTATTGATCTTTAATATTTACATGGTAATAAATAATTGTTTATTATTTAATAAATAATTTAGTTTATTACTAGAATATTTGAAAAATATATAATCATTGGATTAGGAAAAATATATTTATTTCATTTATTGATGAAGAAAATATTTTTTTAGATTTTCAATAAATTAATATGAATTGGAGTGGATCAATATCACCTCTAGTGATGAATATTTATTTTTACGATAGTAAATAATATTTAAAAATATGTGAGTTATCTCATGTCATAAAGTAATAATAATTATATTATTATTTATATATGGAATGTGGTTTAACAATGATTAATATATTAATTAAGGGAAGTCACTCAATTAAATAATATTCCAACCTAAATCCTAACTCTATAAATAGATGGTTATTTTTATTATGAGGTTTAATCATGTTTGGAGAATCATTGTTCATAAATAAATTCTCCCTCCATTCCATCCCCTCCCTTTATCTCAAGAAAGAGATGCACAAGAGATGTTCCTTTAAGATTGATGGATCTAGAAGCGATCGACGCAAATAATGTGAGACAATTTATTCATTGCAGTAGAAACATGAAACCAATTAGCATCTATTAAATATCAAAAGAGGACATTTGGATCACAAGTACATGGATTCTATAATTGGATCATCCCAACACAACTTAGTTAACCCGAATTAGGGTTTTCAAAAAATCAATATCATCTAAGAAGAAAGGCCGTCCAAATGCGTATTCATTTCTTCTGATCTGAATAAAATAATTATAAATTTAACATGAAATATAATCCATTACACTTTAAGGAAACTATATATTAAAATATATTTTAATATAATTCCCACCTTAGACACTTCCACTACCACTTTAACCTTCATGTTCTAACTGAGGGGTGGCATTTAAAATTTATAATATCTATTTGATTATTTATCTATATACTCTATAGTGGTTAGATATTTTATTTCAAGAATATTTATTCTTTAATATGTTTTAATTAACATGTTTTCTACATTTTAATTATCATTGTTCATGATTTCATTTTCTTAAAAAGCTAAGAATAGTTGAAGAGTGGTTAGATATTCCATTTGGATGTTTCAAGGATTATGGAATGATTTCAAGGGATTACATGGTATTTAAGTGGAGTACACACCATGTACCCATGTTCACTACCCCAGGTCGTGGGATGGGATACATGATTTTCGAAGAAGTGAATAACACACAGTGCGTTTGATGAACACCATATGTTAACCATGATAACCTGAAACATGTCTTGTCGAATTATAGTGTGCGTAGATAGAATACACATAGTGTAGTCTACAGAGTTTATCATATAAATTCATGAAACCCATTTGGTAAATACATGGTCAAAACCATGTGATATTTGTAGCTTAGAGTGATGATGAATTTTTTTGATGCTTTGGTCTGGTCTATAGACTGCATGTGTTTTCATTTCCCTATATCACCATGTTATAAATGCGGGTGACATCCATGAATTTCATGAGTGATGTTTGCTCTTTGATTGAAATGGAATTATGGGATATTGGCCCTTCTTTCCATGGATTCCACATTAGATCTAATTTCCTAGTCTGCATCTTCCTTATAGATTAAGTCGTGTTCATGGAATTCATTCCCTAGGTCATCTCTGTATGGAGGCCATTTAATTACAATTTTTTTATCCTAAAAAGGGAGAATTCCCAAGTTAGGAGTGTATTCATTTTGGGTATCTCTTGGCATGTTTATACATTGGTAAAATTGGTCACCTATAAATCTCCCTTATTGGAGGAAATCTCACATGTTGTATCTCAAGCGTGAAACCTAAACAATCCAGTGTCGATCATGATGTAATAAACCGTAGAAGAGTTATTATGCCTAGGATTTTTAACTTAGGCATCCCATGTGTTTTTAATGGGGTAGGTATTATAGGTCATGTTACGTGTTCAATGTCATGTGGAGATATATCATAATGTTTGGTTGATACGGATCAAGGTATGTGTTTAAAATCCTGTGGAGGAACATTTTTTGATCATAATTCTCTATAGAGGCCGATCAAGGACGTTTTTTACTAAGAGGAGAGATATTACTCCTAGGTAGATTTTCAACAGAATAGAATTCTCTATGATGGTGGATTTGAGAGGATTGTCCCGAGGAGGGATCACCTGAATAGTGTACCAATGGATTGGAACACCCTCTAGAGGTGGATCTGAGAGATGTGTCCCTACGAGGGAACACTTAAAAACTATACCAATGTATTGGAACACCCTGTGGAGGTGGATCTAGGAGGTGTGTCCCTATTGTGGAACACATGAATAGTTTACTCGTGGATCAAAATATTTTGTGGAGGTGGATATGGGAGGTGTTTCCGTGAGAGGGAATACATGAATAGTTTACTAGTGGATCAGACACCCAATGGAGGCAGATATGGGAGGTGGTCCCCTAGGAGGGATGATTCAAAACCTGAATAGTTTACTAGTGGATTAGAATGCCCCATGGAGGTAGATCTTGGTGGAGCATCCCTAGGGGGAACACTAAAATAGTTTACCAGTGGGTTATAATGTCTCATCGAGGTGGATCTAAGAGGTGAATCCCTCATAAAGAACACCTAAGTTGTTTACCAACGTTGGGATTGAACCACAAGGAGGCTTCTTAAATACCCTATTTAGAAGAAAGGGATCAAAACCCATGTATTTTTATTTCATGGTTTAAGGTCGTGTGATAGGAAAAATACATGTAGTTTAAAATCACGTGGTATGGATTCTCATGTTATGAAAGGAGTGTCAGTGATGGATTATTTTGGTATTACATGTAGAAGCTATCCAGAATTGGAGGAATTTCCTCAATGGTGGGAGAGTATGGAATCTCATGGAAATCATACATGGGGCATCCTATGTTCACCAAATAGGGAAAGTCTATAGTTTTACATCATGTGTTGGGGATGTTTTTGTGTAGTTTAAAATTATATCACTATGGCATGGAACTAGGTAGTTTTATGTCATGAAGATCAGACATGATTAGGCTCACTCTATACCCCTAGGGCTTATGTGACCAATGATCATGAGCTTTTGGCAGTGAATTGGTCTTGAAACATCCATAAACGGGTAGAAAATCTAGAGTCCAATGTTAGGGACACTATACATAGAAGGAAAATGGATTACAGTATCTATTCCTAGATGAAATATGTATAGCATAGGATCATGGTACATTTGGAGTGAAGTGGGTGGAATTTGGAATGGGTGGTACTAATCACATAGGAACTTGGGGTGTAATTGAACTGATTCTATTCTGGTATGGGGGCCATGCACACTCGACCTTTACAAAGGGGTTTCAACATAAGGGAAACACCATGTAGAGGCCCAAATGTGTGGGCTCACAAAGATTGGATCCTCACAGAGTGATTCTTCACTATGTTCAGGAGTCTTGTGGAGGTTATTAGATTTTTTAAGAAGTCTGATTTGAGAAACAGGGTTCCCTGACCATGAAGTTATGTCTTAATTAAGAAGGGGAGAGTATCACAAAGCATGAATGCTTCATGAAGCCTCAAGTTCCTCAGAGGGACTTCTTCTTCTCTGAAGGCCATTTACCTTTGTTAATGGAATCTATAATTCTTTTGGAGTACTCAATAACACAAGTGGGAATGTTTTTTGATTCATATATACCTAGGGATATTAATTTTTTCCTTCATTCATGAAGTTCATATTGTTCGTGAAACGAAGAAATTTTACTAAGTCTAAAGCTCTCCAAACCCTTAAATTTCATATATAAGGGGTTATTTATAGGGTTTTGAGTTTCATGGTGGTTGTAATACATCACAAATATTTATGAGCTTTACAAGTGGTTGGGCTTTGTGAGCCTGAATTTTACTTCATGAAGGTACCACCTACCCTTCAAACAACTACGAAGCACTCCACGACATGGCCTTGACATTGCATGATGGTTACCATCAAGTCTTCACATGTTCATTGAGGAGATCCATGGATCACCCTTGATTATTCTTAGAGATTACTGTAAAATATCTATGTGGTCAGGACCTTTTTGAGATTCTATCATTCTTGAAGCTGGGAGCTTCACGAAACATACCCTATAGAAGGATATTTTTCCTTTTTGGATCTAATTCATCTTGAAATTTCCACAAAATCCTAAACCAATCCCATTAAATGCGTATTTCAGAACAAAAAAATTCTCCCTTCAGAATGGGAGATGACCGGAAAAGGGGGGTCAAATTTGAAAGGTGAATCACTGAAAATTGGAAATCAACTCCCATTCATGAATCTTGTTTATGAAGCCCCTTCACAATGCTGAGTTTTTAGAGAACATAAAAAATTAGATGGTATTCATATAAATATAAATATTGGATTAGACCCTTAAATGGACAACCTGACCATAGAAATGTGAAAATCATGTGATTTATTTTCGTGAAGCTCAAAAACATTGCGAGTGGTTGGAGATTTTGATAATGATCGCTCACAAAGCACACCTTTTTTGTGTGTGAATAGTTCTCTATGAATATTACTTTGTGAACTCAACCTCTTTGAACTAGATTATCCTGAGACAACCTCCATGAAAAATATCTTCGCAAACCAACCATAGTGATTGTATCATTTCAAAAATGCCTATAATATCTCTTATGTTTGAAAAAAATCTACAATCAAGAATATGATGTTGTTTCTCCTCGTCAAGAAGAATTGAATGGGAATATAATGATAAGGGAGATTATTCAATGCACCACACACCATGAATAAACCATTCAACTATTAATATAATCATAGATGGTGTATCTTCAATTAAAGAGGCTTCCACTTTATTGATTTTGATGGAAGGACGATGTATTCATACCTAATGCAAGTTGTGAAAAATCATCCAATTCTTTTAGCAGCATGCCAAGACAGTATCAATGGATTATGGATTTAGGGGGTCAAATCCAAAAGTATTATTTTCCAATCACAACATACACTCTCTGTAATAACATTAACACCATTTATGGGTAGAATATGGAGGATGAGGAATCCCTTCATAGTATGAAATAATTTTCAAGGTGGGGTTTGTGGATCCACTGAAAGGATGGATGGATAACTAGAACCTGTGATGGGGTGGAAATATTACTCATGAATGGGTCTGGGCCTACTAGGTGTGTGAATAATTCGAAAAATTCAAGGATTACCTAATGTGAGTGGGTATCTATAAGGTATAATAGACCTCACATTTTCATATTTTCCTCCACCAGGTGAGAATGAAAGAACGGATAAGCATATGGTCATTAGGGACTAACAATTTCCATATGAATCATGTGAAGGTCAGAATTAGCCTATGGAATATTCACAAAATTAAACTCATCCCAATATAAGTGGTGATGTATGATGAGTTACTCTCTACATAAAACAAGTGGGAGGACCCAGAGAAGATGATGGCCATAGAGAAGGTGTGTCTAGATTTTGTGCAGGGGACCAATGAATAGAATCCAGGGATGAAGGACATCCCATTCAAAGAGTGGTTCAGGTATTTCTTAGAGGAAATAGTAGAGAAGATAATCTAGGTGAACAATACCTCAAAGAATCAACAAGGTAAGCCACACACATTCACTAGGGAATTAAAGTGCTTAAATTAGTACTCCTACTGGTGAATCCTTAAGATGATCCAAAGGAAGCTCTAAGGATACAACCTAAAGAATGGATCTCTTGAGGTCTGTCTGGTGGGGTTCATTTCAGCATTGATTTCTGGATAGATTCTCCCCATTATGGATGGTCACATAGGGGTGTTCCTTCACAATTATGGTGATGATGGTGGTGGTGTGGCATGTCAATTTGGTTGTCTTAGTTTTAGTGAAGCTATATAAGGTTCTATGACATATCATCCATGGGAAGAATATAACTTGTTTTTTGAGTTCCTATCATCTTATTTTACATCTAGATGGTCGTACACATGAGGTGATATGAGTATGCAAACCCCATATATCCTCTGATAAAAAAACTTATGCCCTGCAATCTTAAACATATTTTGGATTTTTAAACTCATGTTGGTCCCTATGGATGTTCTAGCAAGGTTCGGGCTCATACATCACTTATTTTTTTCACCTATTCCCCTTTCATATTGGAATTTTGACTGATTATGGTACATGGAACATCGAGCAGTGATCGTACATACTATTCATTGGAGGTTGGGCACTAGTGGAGTGGGTTAGCTACAATCAAATCTGCAATACATAGAATTCATACTAGATCAAAAGGTAGTTTTGATGCCTACTGCGGTTGAAACTGAGGGTGTATAAGTAAGTGATACATGAGGTAAAACCCAAAATACTAAATTATATTTGGTGCATGTTCATGCATGAGGATGAAAAAGGTTGAATGAGTTTCCACCACTTACTATCTCTTATGGGATTATCCATGAATATGAACTAATTCAGAAGACATCATATCGTGGCAAGATTCTAAGGCATAAAACCACCTAGGCTGATGAAGGAGAGTCCTTACAATCACAAGGTTAAGGACGAGTGGTGGTTAGAGTTTATTAGGGAGGAAGGTTTGATCCTGAGGGAAGATACATGGTGGGTAGAGGGATAGGGAAATCATCAATACCAACGATCCTAGGAATGTGGTCTTTGTAGGAAGGTGATCCCTTCAGGGTGGTTTTGAGGGATTTTTTTTAACCTATAAGGAAGTGATTTTTCTTTTCAAAGGTTCCTACATTGAAATCCTCCAAGATGATTGGGATACCTGGGGGATATTTAGATATCTCAATACTCTCCACAAGATTTGTTGGGACCTCAATCAATAAGGAATATTCCTCACGGGGCTTGGTCATTTCGTGTATGGTTTCCGCAGGCCTGAGGATTATGTTTTTCTATATATTAAAGATGTGGATAATCTAGTCCAATATTGGGGTACATGATATCTTCAAACCATCGGGGTGAATATTTTTTTGGTAATGAACTCCTATTCAGAGCTCTTGTCCAGAAGGGTTTCCTATCACATCCCTCTTCAGAAAGACTTTGAAGGATACTAGGGAAGTGACTCCTACTAGGAATCTCCCTTAGAATGAGGTTTTGTGTTAAATTAGTTATATTATCTTTCATGTGATTTAAAACCAACCAAACCCCTAAGACTATTTTATAAATTTTATTTCACTTTTACAGGGTTCAGCTAGCACAGAGGGGGGGTGGGTGGGGGGCTCGTGATCACCTTAGACAGAGGGAAAGAGTACCTCAACCCTAGAATGTGAGATTTCAAGGTCTCTCCCTAATGTCATGGACAAGGTCATCCAATATTAAACTAAAGTGGCACATGTGACTAGGGAATCAACTTTAGTGGGAATTAATTTTCCAAGAGGTTTTCCCAAGAACATGTTTAAGCTCCTCAATCGAATATACTATTCACATAATCATATTCCATTTATCACCATTTTATCTTTTTATTTTCATTTCTTCACTTGGATGATGAAAATTTAAATGGATGTTCCAATGGTGTTTGGGGATCAGATTCAAACATCAACATTTTATTCGGTGATGCTAGGGGAAAAGGGTAAAATCGCAGGTGATATTATCCCAATGGATGTGATCGATGAGGCACTGGAAGTCCGATATAACATGAAGATTCTATTGGAAGAGACCATTTAGACAGTTCCTTTAATGGAGGGGATTAATATGGTTCCCATAATATTGTTATCCAAACAATCTGTGGTGAAAGATCCTATGGTAAATGTGCTATTGGATGTGGTAGTTAGAGCTGAGGCCACAAAAGAGGAATTGTAAATAGTTCATTTACCTAGATAAGATAGGGATATATGGGAGATATCAGCACTGGTAGTAGATATGGGAGATATGGTTGAAATTACGCTACCATAATGGGAGGATGAGGAGGCTAGGACAATCATGTTCACCCTAGAGGTTCCTTAGTAAAAAATTTAGGCTTATACTATAAGTGATGGTGATGAAGAGGATCTATTACAGTGAATAGATCTTCAAACACTCACACCCAAGTACATATACATGGATGATTTTTCCCCTGATGTATAAGTTTACTTCAGTCCATATGAGGCTACAACACCTAAAGACATTTAGGATTCCATCTTAGATTCTAGATAGGATAATTAGATTATTCATCACAAGTCATTAAGGTATGGGAATAACTTCATAAACCATAACAAGATATATAATCTTCCATGTAGGGTGGGATCCCGCCTCCTGGGGAAATTCACCATATGGACTATTGGGGTGGAGCCCTATAACCTTCCTTAATTATCTCAATACTTCCTCATCGAAAATATATGTGAAAATGGAAAGTGATCGATATCTCCGTGAATAATAAAAAGTATGAGGGAACCGAAGAACTTCATGAAGCTAATTGAGAGGTCTCTTGCATATAATGGATGGTGTAGGGGTATAAAATCATTTTCTCCTCTCAATATGACATCATTAACAGATTGAAGGTCGAGATGGTGGAATACAAGGCTAAGGTAGAGGAAGTGACACCCTTGGTGGATAAGTGATGGGGAAAGTAGAACTAGCTATGTATTAGGGTTGAATAAGTGAATCCCAAAGCTAACAAGGGGAATGAAAACCCATTGGAGGGGAAACAGACCTCAGCGGTCACTCAGAATAGGGTAGTCGAGCTCGAACACTTGATCATGGTTGTTGATCTATACAGAATTTTTTCAATTGAGAGGCTCAAATAGGTGGATGAACCTATAAAACAGTGGTCATTTTTCTTAAAATCTTGCATTCTTTGTTATGTTTCTTTTGTTTCATTATCAAACATAAATCATATTTATCAGATGTCCAAGACCCATCTTGGAGCTCATGTGATTCAGGTTCGGTGTGAGAAACAAGGGATGTTCATGTGATCATTTATTTTTTTGAAATTTTTATAAAATCATCACTCAGGGTATATATTTATTTATTGAACATTGGGATTTTTTGGGTCGAAAGGCGCTATGTCTATAGAATTCGGTTCTCTGAACATCCTACTTTCTATTACAACATACACTAGTGCATGAATGTGATAATACTATGGCCATTGAATTATACTCAAACAATGGGTAGAGGGGAGCATGAGTCAAGAAACCATTATCTATAATAAAATTATAGTGGAATGATGATAAAGGATATCCACTTACCTTGTTCAAAACAGACCAACTATGCCATTTTTCAGGGAATGGGGAAAAACAAATGAGGGTCCACTACTGATCATGTTCAAAACAAAGAACCTATATTAGAATGTAATCTAATGCCTTAAAGGGTTATGGAACATGAGGGTAGGTTATTCATTGTATCCAGTAACCATTTTTATTAGGGACCCATTCATATGTGGACGATAATGTGGATACAAATAAGGGGGTCAGGAAGTATGGATATGAAGTGATGGAATGTTTGAATAGATTCCCACACTCCTAGAATTTTTCCCCCATGGCTTAGATAACATTGGGTAGGTATATTGGTCTGAATAGAGGTCACACTCTTGTTATACTTGGAGATTCATCTCGAATATTGGGTGATGGTCAAAGAATATGAACGATGTAGTTGGTGACTAACACTAAAATAATGGGGCTCTCTGAAAATGTTTTGAGATTCCAGGTATTTTTACATCATGTAATGGGGACGATATACACATAGTTTAACTATATAAAATGAGTAAATTTCACACATAGTTTAATTCCATGTGATGAAAATGTATCTCAGTGAAATTTTGTGATTGGGATATGAGACATGTAGTTTAACATCAAATGGGGATGATGATATACCACATAGTTTAATGTCTTATGACTAGGACGTAAAGCTAGATAGTTTTATCTCCTACCACTCAGACGTGTGAACTGACATAAATAAGACTTAACCAACCATAGTGGTGGAGGTAACAAGAGAGTATAAAAATTAGAGTACTCCCTGTACATACCTATAAATTTAGGTAATCATAGAAGACCCTATTCCATGAAAAATATTCTAGGGGGAGTAGCATATAGTTTATGGTTATGATACTTAGAGAAAAGGTGGAAAATTATTTTATGTTTATAATGCTTGAACTAATTGAAAATTGTCTAAGCCCATAATGTTTAGACTATGTGGTGTTCCTTGAAGTAAAATGCATGAAATTGGAAAAAGATAACCCAATGTGATAGGAGGGGCCTATTAGGACACCAAATACAACATGAAATGTTACTAAGACAACCTGCACATAGTTTATGGTCATGATTCTTAGATATTGGCTTTTAGTTTAAGGTATTAGATCTTGGACCATATAGTGAGATTACCAAAATTGGTATGTATATCACAGAATTTTGATAGCCCAACTATAATATAACCAAGGATATCCTTAGAATGGACAACACATTTTTTGACAGACTTGCACAGAGTTTAAAGACATGATTCATGAACTTGGAATCCTAGTTTGAGGTCACAGAGTTTGGACTATGTGAACCCAAAAGTTTATGGTATGGAATAATAGAGTAATATCCAAACATGAATTGATCAATGGAGTCCCTATTTCATATGAAACATAAGTGGTGTGTTTTTCAAATTGTTTAGGATCATGATTCTTAGACAATGATTGAGCACAACAAATAGATATCTATACTGTGGAGGAGTCAAGAATCCAACATGGATTGAGGGAAAATGGGGAACAATGCCGCGTGACATATTCCAAAAGTTTATTGTACATATATTAAATTCATTATGATTAGAGAAAGACTCCTAATCTTACGGTCATAGAGTTTGGACCATGTGAACCATAAATTTTTTGTAATGACACGATAGAGTAATAACCAGATGTGAATTAATCAAAGGATAACCTATTCAATGAGATAAAAAAGGGGATGGTTTTGAACACAGTTTAGGTTCCTGATGTTTGGACCATGAAAAATAATCCCAAATGGATACATACAGTGCATAAAAGTGACAAACCCATCTTGAGTTGAGGGCCATGGGGTCCCAAAAATACACGATATATTCTCAGTGGGTCTTTCACATATTTTAAACTCATGATTCTTGGAATTGGAATCATAGTTTTAAGGTCACGGTTTTTGAAAAATAATGCCTCTTTCATGTCTCCACCATTATTTAGTAAAACCCCATCTCAGATTTTAATTTTATGTGATCCCTACTCAGTCTGATAAATAAGGAGCATTATGGAGTTACAATTGAATATAGTGGAAAAAAATGAGGGAAAGATATTGAAGGAGAATCCCACTAGCGTGATTTCAACATCTAAGACATAGATATTCGAAGTGGGGAGAATCTAATTGATGGGGAATAACTTCCATCTATGTTCATAACATAGGTTATGTACCCCTACTATTTATAGATCATGCAAAAAATGTATGATAAACTGTCAAATTGGTTAATAAATGGGTTCTTCTATTTTCCACTGAAGATTCTTCAAGGCGTAAGCCCTAGATAGTGGGTGAGCCAGTTGGGTTAGGAACCATTTCTATTTGGTAGCCCAGTTAGATTGGGATAAGGATGGTTATCCAAATCAAAGAAAGTGCAAAGTGAAAGTGGCATAGTGTGGTAGGATACAAACATCATTAAGGTGATGTATTATCTAGAGAGGTCATTAGATAATCTTACATTAGGAGGAATCCTAGATTGATATTGGGTAATGTCTGATTTATATGATACGTTATCATATGAGGAAGCCTAATTGTTTGTTGGGTATTAGCTGACATCCCATAATCATCGTATGATACATCTTGATTATGGAAGGGGTATGACGGTAGTATACCATATTTCACTTCAGATATTGATCTTGGAAGTTTAAAAGTTGTGAAACACATAATAGAGTTGTTAGTAGTTTATATTCATAGAAATAATACTATATGGGGGTAAAGTGCGACAAGGAAGCTTGTGTGGAATATAATAGTTATTACATGATGTGAAAGGGGGTCGAAAGGTCCATGTACCACACAAAGATCAATAAATAATATCCCATATCAACATTATTCCATTCAGGAAGAGAGGATACCATAATGATTCAACAAAAGGGATGGGACTCAGATGAAATATTTTTACAGAATTATGTATCCCATAAGGAAGGGAATCAATCCACACGTTGTTATAGAACATGAAATGGTTGAGGAAAAAAACTGGAAGAGGCTACACTCTCTATTGAGGATACTGAATCATATCATATTATTTAATGAGGAATCTCAAATACATACAAGGTAAAGCTAGGGTTCAACATCACATGATGGTGATGTTGGACAGTATTCATCCCATATTTTACATACAAGGATTCCTAATTTGATAAAATGTAACATCAACTCTCATTAGAGGCATCCTAAATTTATATAGGGTAAGACCAAATTTTCACATCATGCTCTTAAGGATGTGGTGTGAGAGTATTATGAATTTTGATTCCCATTATATTCTTCCTAATATTAGGATATAAAAGAATATTTTTTCATATAATGGACCATGGTAAATTAATGGAAATTATACTTAAAAGTAGTCCCACATGAAAATTTAGGGTGATAGAATCACATGTAACAAAGGGTTTTGTTGTGAATCAACATATAGTCCTCGATATAAAAATTATAGGAATCACTAAATATCCCAAAAGGATATGAATCAAACCAGTTGTAGTTCTAGAAGCTTCATGAATGAGATTTAAACAATACCAGGGGTGAATCAACCCATGAAATGAGAGGTGTATGAACCCAATTTAGGGACACAGGGACTAGACATAAGACCTTATTTTGAGGTCATAAAGCATGGAAATATAGTGAAAAAATTAAGGTCATAATTCTTAGATAATGGAAAGGGGTATTATAGGATGTTTTGTGGTGAAAGATTTAAAACACTGTGTGAATGGATCCAAGATGGTGCTGCACCACATGAAACAATGTTGAATCTAGCTGAACATAGTTCAAATTTATATGGTTTAGAACAGGGAATATAGTTTAAAATCTTGTTTCATAGACCATGGGAAATAAATTAAAATTTTTTATTCTTGGAATGTAGATTTTTTTGTTTCTAGGGTAATTTTTTGAAATAAAATAAGAAAAAAATTGATTTTAATTGATCCAAATGAGGCTTGTGTGCCACAAAATTACTAGGAATAAAATGACACATAATTTAATGTCATACTACTTGGGATGAAAATAGGAAAAGGGGGATGAAGGGTTGGTAATTTTTTAGCTGGGAACAGATACAAAAAGTCTTAGCATCTCTATATATCCCATGATGATGGGAATCTAGACACATGATGTTTTGGAACATGGTGTGGTGGGAGTCCAACACAAGTGGGGTAAATCCTCTTTGGTGAGGGTATTAAATCATCTCAAGAATCTCATGGGGCATCCCATGTTCCATGAATGAGGTGAGTTTTGTCGATAATCCCATATTTATCATATGATAATTACATATTTTACATGGAATAAATCATTTTTCCTTCAAAGGTATCCGGATTTTATAGGGGTAATATCGTAGTTTCATGTCACACATTGAGGACATGGTGATTTGTGGTTTAAAGTCATATAACCTAGACTATAAGGGTTGTAAATAGTTTAGGGTCATATTTCATGGACCTTACCAGAAAGCTTAAGGTTTTATTTCATGGACCATAGGGGGGATTCTAGATTATGGTCTTAAATATTGACTTGTTACAAGAGTTTTGAGTTCGTGTTGTTTTGACCATATTTAACCATAGAAAACATATATGTTTTGTGAAGAGGAGTGAAAACAATGACGTGAATCGAGGTCCAAGTAGTCAAATCACCACACAAAATATTCTTGAGAAAACATTCACACTATTTATAGTCACGATTCATGGATTTAGACTCATGTTTTATGGTCATAGATTTTGGGCCATTTGAAAGTAGTTTATGTCTATGTTTCATGGGAGATGGGGAACTGTTTATAGAAATGTTACATAGAATGTGGGATATTCTATTAGTTCAAAATCATAAATCATATACTATAGGGTCTCCATACATAGTGTACTATTTGAGAAAAATATCATTGGATGGAGGTGTAATATGCTCTCTGTCCATGGTAATCAAAGAGTATTCTCTACAGGAATAGACCATATGAATAATATATGGTCATTCCCATTTGGGATACAATTTGGTGGATTATTTATATGTATCATTGGAATTCTAATATCTATTACCGCATCACCTTAGAGAGAGAAGTGAAAGAAAACCATCTTGTAGAACACTCTTAGTATCTACTTCACTTTCCTCTCTAAATTCTACATGACCTAAATATTTTTCTCTTCAACATCTTCTAACTCAACTAGATGGACCTATTCCCTTATTTATGTCATATTATGGTTGTAGATAGCTATTTAAAGTGATGGAAAATTAACCTTAATGGGCATGACTGCCTCTGGTCCATATACCACGATCTATGGGGTCCCTAGGGTATACTTATGAGTTATCGTTCAATAGGCCTAGAGGGAATTGGGGATCTCGTTTGACCAACTCTTCTTCTTATATCACACAATATTTTTAAAAATTTTATATAGGATATTTTGTAATTCCTCAGTCTTCTCATTCACCTACGCTTATTAGTGAGAATTATGGTTGGACTAAATATTATAGTTGGTATACAATTTCTACAGCTTGGTAATTTAGAAGGTGGGGCCGTTGTCTATGATACCAGTGTTAGGAAATATAAATAAATCGATGTTATGGGATCTCAAGAACCTTATAATATATCGGGCTTTGAATTCTTTGAGTGGAATTACCTCTTTATACATGGTGAAGAAGTCCCTCACGATCAGAATGTACATGCACTGGTGTGGAACCTTGGGTGGGTGTGGCCCCACAAAATCAAGTACACATACAAAAAGTGCCAAGAATACAGGGTGGTGTGGTGGATAATTGGAGGTTGATGCACAAATTTGGACTAATTATGACATTCACAGATTTATTGGCATACTCAATGTCTTTATGGACTATATTAGGCTATAAGTATATCAACCTATGGATCTGGTGGAGAGCTTCAATCCCCCTTGAGGGTGCTCACAGAGCTTAACATAGGCTTCTTTCATGAACTGAGAAATATAATATCCTTGGATAAAAAATAGTTTAATTGAATGAAACCCACATCTTTATAGACATTATTCATGGTTTGGGAAACTATGATGGTGAAGCTACTCTGAACGTTGATGGATTCACTCATGCTCTGCTTGGCCCGTAATTAGAATTCCATGTTGGAGATACCAAATGACATAATAATTCTATAATAATGTAAATAATTTATTTTTTTGTTTTAAATGGAATATATTATATCCATCCATTTTATTAACTCCTATTATTCAAGGAAATAAAACTATTTTACAAATTATGTCAGTTAATCACGTCTGTGAATAATATTTTTGTTAGATTTCCATTGCATCCTTCATGGTTTGTCATAAAACTATTATTCCTGTTAAATAATATTTTAATTGGTATATATTAAACTTTTTAATATTATAACTAATATATAGACTAAATTTTAAATAGAAAAAAATTAGTTTGCAATGGCTAGAAAAAATCACCAAATAAATCTAAACCTTTATCATTAAAATTTTATCAAATGAGCCATCATAATATTTGAATGAAAAATTATAAATGGTAAAATATAAAATTCTGAAAGTGAATTAATACCATTTTATAACACTTATGTATTTTTATTTCCATTCTACGTGAAAATCCATAATTATACACAAATGAACCGATCATGAAAACCGTGAAACACACTCGCCCAAAACATTGAGAAACATGAAATGTTATTAATGAATGGGTGGTAAGATGTTATAAAAATATCATATAAGGTATTATAAACCTAAATATGTTTCTTTAATTAATTAATAATATTCTCAAAACTTTTATAAAAGATATTAAATTACAAAAAACTAATGGGAAGTCTGAGGTAAGGGTTTCTCGTCTCACTTTTTCTTCTGTGAAATATATGATTTATTTAGAAAATATTTATTTCTTGTTCTGTATAAAATTCCATTTAATATAAAATATCATGAATATAATTATATAATTTTTATTCAATGTTTAATGTGATAATTATTAATTTTATGTGGAATACAATTTGACTGATTACAATATGGTAATAGAATTCTTAACCCAATTTCTATTATTATGCTTAACCTTCTACTTCATAGATTATGCCATTCAATGATTATGTGTGGGGTTAATTTTGAAAATATTGTGTTTCATTTCTACTTTTTATGTGTATTTATTATGAATACATTTATCTTTTTAATTTTATTAATTCTAATTTCAATGATATTATATTGATATCTTTTTTAGAGAAAAAACCTATTTTATTTTTAAAGGTGTCCCTTAAAAATATGTTTTTCTTCCATGTCCATGTTTTCTAAAAAAAAGTCAGAAATATTTTTTATATTATCTATGATTGTTTATAGTAATTTTTACTCAAGTATTAAAATTTATATGTATTTTGAAAGGATTATTTTTTTTCATTTTCTAAAAGAGGCTCATTATTACATTTTAATAAAAATATGGAAGAAATATTGTTTAAATTATACATCAAGGGAGCCTTTTCCCACCATAATGATTATATAATGACTTGAATATTACTTTACAACATTAAAATTTCATTTTCAAAGAAAATTTAATTTTTTATAATTGCGTAGCATTTTAATTTTCTTTTCTGTAAATAAATTATATTCTGTTCAAGAATTATTTCAACTGATCATTTAAAATTATTTTCCATCTAAAATAATAATATTTGATGTTACTTATGACTTTCAGGGGATAATATTCGAGGATACTATATTCATTATTTTTATGGTTGGTTTATGATCATTTTTATAATGTTTATGATCATCAATTATTTTTCATGAGTTATGATTTGATAAAATGTTTATGAAACTCATTTATTTACATGGGTTCTGATGTGATGAATGATTTGTCTTCTTATAGAACACATACATATGATTTGAATTATGTGATGGGTGGGACCTATATCTCTCTCCAATTCATTGGGTAATGATAAATTTTCTATGAGATAAAAGGGAACATGAGAGGTCATCCTAATCCAACAAAAAGTGGGTGTATGTGTTGTTATCCTAAGTCTTCAACAAGAGGTACATGATAGGTCATCTAAATCCCAAAACTAAAAGGTATATGGGAGGTCATCTGAAGTCCAAAGTAGGTGCATGTGTGATGATTCAAAGATTAACATACAATAAATTTATAATTAGGTATCATTGACATAATATAGTATAATATTATTTGTAATCCATAAATACCCTGTCTTATTCCGTTCTTATACTCCCATGGATCAGGTGCATTGATTATCTTATGATTCACATCTTATGACCATATAATATTTTGATTTAATATTGTAACATATGATATACAAGGTATGATTGTCAAATTCTATGCTCTTATTTTCATACCCTAGTGCTAATTTTATGCTAATGTATCATTCAAGTTTATTCTTACTGAGAATTTGAGCTCACCCTTTCTCATGTTTCCTTTTCCTAGGATATAAATAAAAGATTTCAGTAGGAGTACTTAAGGTTATGATATTAATTAGATATTTTGAACATATTTAATCAAATTAAAAGAATGTGTTCTATTTTTTCAAAGGCATTACACTATTATAGTCCTTATGCATTTGTTTGTGTAATATAATGAATATTCGTCACATTAAGATTTTATATCCTTGTATGAAAACAATAGGTCATTATAGTTCATATCCAAGTAAAGTTTTAGACAATATTTGGAATCAATGATGAGAAAACATTAGTAAGATCCCTAAGTATATGTATTAGCATAGGTTACCGTCCTAGAATTTTGGAAATGAGTTTGAATAACCATGGATTAAACCTAAAATATTATATTTTTAAGATAATTTAATTTAATTATGAGTTATTCCTAGAATAATTAGTATCCCTCAAAGTACTCTTTTTTTGGTTTTAGTCAATGGCAGGAACCAAAAGAAACCATGTTAATGATGATTTCAATGACAAATGAAACAACTCTAATTATGAGAAACCAAATGTAATGGGACATGGAATGAAAATTATTATCACTATACTAATAAAAGATATGAATCATTTTATACTTTCAAATTGGAATAGGATGGAACAAAATTCCATTGAGTCATTTATGAGGCAACGACTACCTATTTTAGTGGGAATTTTGATCCACTTGTTATTGAACAATGGATCAGTACCACTAAAATGTCATTTTCCATCATCCAATGTTTGAAAAATGAAAAATACATTTTGGCTATTTATCATTTGGAAGGTGATTCTGATCAGTGTTGGATTCTTATTAAGAACACATTGTAATATGAATAAATTGAATATACATAATGAGAAGAGTTTATGGGGATATTATTCAGTAATTAGTTCCATCATATTATAAGAAAAATTATATAGAAGGAATGAATTTATATAAATTATAAGGATTATGAATCTATCTGTACATATGAAGCAAATTTTATGAATCTTTCAATGTTCTCTTATGGTTTAATCATCTTCCCAAAAAAAATCAAGCGATTCTTCGGTGGCCAAAAACCAAGTCTATGAAATTCCTTGGGTAATTTCCTAGGTTATTATAGAATAATAAATTTCCATATATATTAATATTTATGAAGAAGATATTAATTTTATGATAAATGGGTGCATTGTCTGATATGGTACCTAACATGCAACAACGAGTTTTTCTGAAATCTTACTTTTCACACAAGACAGAGTTATATTGAAAAATAATAAATTATTAATATTATTAAATTAAGTGGTAGTTATAAACTATCTGTTTTATTATAGGGAATGAATATAACAAACTATATTATGTTTACACATGTTTATTAATTTTTTTAACTTTCTTCTAATAAATTTTAGAGGATTAAAATCTGAATAAATCTAATTTTTAGCATAAATAATCTAATATTTTTCTAATGCCATTTTTAAAGCATTTTTTTGGTGAACCATTTTTAAATATAATTATTGTAACTTTATATGTTAATTTTTTAAAAATAAACTTATTTTATAGAAGAAAGGAATAAAATTTTACTTTGGTTGAATTTGGGTATTTTTTTATTAAATTCATTTGAAAAATACTTCATTTTAATTCCAAAAAACCTTTTCATCTAATTGATGTATATATTAATATTGCATTTTTAATTGGTTTCAAATAGTAATTGTAATATTTTTTAGTATATAATCTAATTTTGGTCATTATAATTAATTTCACATTGAAATTTGACATAAACACATGTCAATCATTTGATGTTTTTTCTTTTAAAAAACATATTTTCTCGTTTGGACAATGGGAATTAAATTAATATTACTTATTGAAACATATGTGTTTTCAATTTGGAAAAATGGATTCCATATTTTTAATCATAATTTCTAAATTATGTAAATAGGTCCCTTTTATTTTTGGTCATGAAGAATAGTAACTTTAGTAATTATTTTTATTTAACGTGGTTAACAGAAAAATTAGGTAAATAAGGGATGAAATAATATTATAATAATATAAAAATACCCCAAAACATTCCAAAATTGTAATGAAAGAGATATTTATACCCAATAACACCATTGGGAGAAAACTGTTTCCATTACAAGCCACATGGGTGTGATTATGACACTTATAACATTTAATTTATAGTAATGGAAAATATGGTATAAAAAAATATCTTATTTATAAAAAAATTAAATATGTATTTATATAATTGATATCTTGGATTATAAATTTTCATTATGAAGATAAAACTATTTACCACATCATGGTATTTTATTTATATTTTTCATACATTAAATAAACAAATTTAATAATGGCACAATGATGATGAAGTGATTGCTTTATTAATAAAGGAATCAGATAAATAATATTATAAATATAAAAATAAATATTATGTGACCTAATTAATGTCATAAAAGATTTTTTAGCTGAATATGACATGTTATAATACTATTATGTGTGTTTTTTTGAAGTTATATCTCTATTTTATTTTATTTAAATTCAATAAATTGAATAGTGTAAAAATTGACATAATTAATATTTAATAAAACTATTATTTTATTAAATTATTTAAAAAGCATAATAATATTTAAAATATAATAATTTACTATTATAAGTTCTAAATTTTTTATTTAGTGTCCAATTATGTGAAATTTAACCCATATAAATAAAATTAATAGCCTTTTAATAATGAAACATTTGTTATAAAAATTAAAATTAAAAGAGAATAATTAAGGGTAAACCAAAAAGATAATGGTTAGAATATATTCAATAAATGTATAAAAATTATTTTATGAGAGGATTTATAATAATAATCATACTATATTAGTCATATCTCATGTTTCATCAATTATAATAAAAAAATTTAATTTATATTAATTTAATAATTGAAGAGTTTCCAAGGGAGCCCCATCCCTCTCCTATTAAAAAGGCATTCTCTATTATTTAATACTCACACTTAAATAACACTTTATTCGGCCAATACTTGACTAAAACTCTTCATAGATTCCACTCCCTTATCCATGATTCCTCCCTTAGGGTAGAAAGTCTACCAAGGAAGCCTTTTTTATAAACAAATAGAAGTTACCCAATTAAGAGGTAATGCCTTCTCTCATGGTTTTTAGTATAATTTCTATTAAACACTCCATAAAATATTATTATTATATGATTAAATTACAAAAATAGTATCCTAAATATAAAATAATTTCTTTATGATAATGTTATTATCTACACTTAGACAACCCTTCATTTAATGGGTGATGAACATATTGTTTCTACGTACAGTGAACTACTGCCTCACGAAACGATGATTGTTCAATTTTCTGCTACCACCTTTAATGTTGGCCATTATAATGGAAAATATTTTTAATTATTATATATATATATTATTTTTCTATTGTCTCTATTCTTGTTTATATTTTTATACCTTTATTATTTCCATGTTATGTAAATACGATAATTTCGTTTGAGGAAGTGCGGAGTACCTTCCTCTCAAAACAATATGACTCCTTCCCGATATACATGGAATATATAAAGGATGGTTCTGTTAATCCTTTGATAAATATATTACATTAATATAATATTAGTATTATAATATACATTTATATCACACAATATGACAAAGAAATGAAAGTAGCATTAATGCGTTTGTACTTTCTACCGTCTCCATGAACAATTCATTTCATTTCTTATCTCCAAATATTATAGATTATTATTAATAAATATATAATTAATATATATGAAATTTTAATTATGAATAGTATTCTAGTGATTATTTACTTTTGACCACATGAAGAATTTACATCAAAACAAGTTTATTTTTTACTCATGTACCGAATAACAGCAAAACACCAGATATGAACATAAATAGTTAAGTAATTTTTGTAATACTATAATAAGTGATATAAAAAGAATAATAGACCTGAAAAAGGTTCTCTAGAAAGTATAAATTATCCTATGTTTATTATTCAGGTAAATAAAAACGTATGGGACAGGTCAGACTCAAGGTAAGGGACTTCATCTCAATATTCTTTTATTGAGGGAAATTTTGATGTTATACACCACCATTATTTATATAGTGTATAAAAAACCCCTTTGAATATTAATTTAATTTAATGGTTTTAAAAAATAATATTTCTACATAAAGATTTTTACTTTAAAAATGACAAAACGAATGTTTTTAACATATACAACAACAAGATCTTTTCTATCATCGTAACCATTATTTGATATTTGTATTCATCTAAAAGCCATAATATTTTTTAAAAGAAAAATAAATAGCGTATTCTTTTTTTAGGTATTTTAGTTTGGAAAATGGTTTTAATAATGGTTTTACTATATCAATATCTTGTAATGATTTCTTTTTATTGAAAATTTTATTAATGAAATGATGATAATTGAGATCTTTTATGTTCTATGATAATATAATCGTAGTTGGATATTTGATGGGTGGTTACTAAATAAAAAAACATGGGTGGTTATATGATAAACCAAATACAGGTGGTTCCATGATAAAACAATGATCAGTGGTTAGGTTATAACCTCTAATGAATCAGGTATGGAAGTCGGTCATATGGATATTCCATCAGTGATATGTGTGGAAGTCGATTATATGGTTATTAAATTTATTTATTTTTATGTACCAAGTTAACATTATATACAATATATTACTTTATATGGATTTTAAAGTAATATTTTTATTAAAAAATGGTAATAAATGATCTTACATTCAGTGAAGTGTATTTACTAATTCTTAAAAGTGAAAAGTATTAATTTATGATGAAGTATTCATGGATTAAATTTTTTCCCAAGAGTAACAGTTTTCATTGTTTGTGTACCCCCTACTAAAATTTTTATACTCATCCATAGCTTTAAATTGATTTTTATAGGACTTAACGAATAATAGAGTCATTCATGGGATCAATGAAAATTTATTTTGATTAAACTTGAAATGAAATAATGTTTTTTTAATGATTTGGTTTTATAAAAAATGGATAGTGAGTAGAAGTGTCAAATTGTAATATTTAATTTTTTATGTTTAGTTAGGACCTGATTCTCTAAATCTCTAAGAATGAAAAAATTCCTCAATGTGAATTAAAGTCAAATTATTAATCTCAATATTGTGTAATGTCTATGTCTAGGGACTTATACATTGGTTATAAGATACATTAACGGTAGTGAAGAAGTTGTTATATGTGAAAAGAAGATAGAAATAGAAATTGGATATTCCCACCATTCCTATGGTTTTTATAAGAATAGAAAGGTTAGGTCTCATGAAAACATAAATTTTGGAAAGAAATTTGAGGTATCTACATGCCAGAAATATGGGAAGAAGTACTCAGGTGAATGCCTAAGAGGGACAAGTGGGTGTTTGATGTTTTCAAAGTATGTTAATCGAGTGAATTAATAATTTAGTGACTTTAATAAGAAAGGTAATGATGTAAATAATGAGAAAGCTCTAAAAAAATAACCATCCCACAATTTAGTGTTTCAATTGCAAGGAGTTTGGAAATTATTATATCAAGTGCCCCAATCCAAGGACTAATGTGTATGATAAGATACAAAAACGTCTAATGAAAAAGAAAAAAGGGAAACCTAATAATATCATAAGGGATTAATTAATCCATGATAATTTGGGAATACTTATCCTCCTATACTTGGTTTGAAATTTCATGTTTGACTATTTATGAATGGATCCTATGATAATATTATTTTTCACCCATTAGAGAACATTCATGTGATTATATACTATGAATCTTGAATAATGAAATCTCATATTCTATTGGTACAATGATGAACCCAATCCACCCATCAAAACCTTTTTTATAATAAAATAGATTATGTAATGAATGTAGAATCATGTTTGTTTTCAATATGGTCTAACAGAATACATGAGGAATGAACTCAAAAGTTTATTATGTGGAAATCAAGAACTACCTTATGATATTTTTGGGATTAATGTTATGTTGATTTTGATAAATTTAGTAACCTGTTTTTTTTAAATTATGAATTTTAGAAGAGTTATAAGGTTAACTATTTATGAAATGGTTTATGATGACATTTGAATGAATATTTAGTGACTAATGTTGTACTTCAACATATAAATATTTATGCATATTAGATAACATAGGCTAACCATTCTATTATGAAAATATCTATAAATAGAATGAATAACTTGTAATAGTATTATGGATTTTAGTATCCACTTGTTCTATAGTCATTAAAACATCAACATTATTTCTTGGAGTGAGATATAAATAAAAAACTGATCGTGAAAAAACCAAAGAGTAATATTTTACTTATGAGATGAAATCTAGTAAGTATATTTTCTTAAATTATTTTGAAATAAAATATTATCTCATTATCATCATTTGTGATGATATTATTGACTTTTTTCAAACCTATTTGTTCAACAGTTTTGTGGTCATTAACCATATAATGATCATGTTCTCTATAATTATCCATCAAAACATGATATTTATAATTCTATTCTATTACCATGTTTTAAATTTTCACTAATTCTCTCCTAATTGGAATCATAGTTATGTCTTAATATTCACCTATTACTTTCTCTCTTTTAATGGGATGTTTTATTAATGCCTTTTCTAATGTGGGTTTCCAAAAGATTAAAATTTTGAACATCAATATTTTATTTTTAAAGTGAAATATTAAATTTTGAGGATGTAATTTATTGAAATTCATGATCATTTCAGGATTGTGGTTTATCCATTGATGGTTCCCCTGAATCTCTATCAAATTCATTATGTGTTCCATGTATCGAACCTAAGTAAGGTAAAACTTGATCGTTCAAATGTATAAAACTCATAGGTTATACCAATAGTGAAATATATTTATTATAATGTAAAACCAATATAGATTATGGATCATAGATATAAAATTCTTTCAAACAAGACCACTCACCAAGTTCAAGTTTTATGTAGAAAGCACTAATTTAAAGAAGCTACATTGAAATCATAAGATGTGATGAGGTAGAAGTATCATCATATTTTTTATATACTATTAAATAATTTTAAGGGAGAAATTCAATTTAAGGGGGCTAGAACATAACACCCTATGATTTTCTGATATGTTTTTTTTAAAATAAATTTAATCTCATTGATGGACTAATTTTCACAAAACACAGAGCTTAATGGAACTCCAAAATATTATTCTTTTAACACAACATCTACCACCTAACCATTGGAATGATGGGAATGAATGATATTAACAAAATTATGAAAATATATTTTACACATGTTTATAAAATAAATTCACTGGTTGATAATTAATTAGAAATAAAAATCAAAACAAATCAAACATAAATGAATTGTTTTCATAAAAAAATATTTTTATGACCCAAATGGTGATTTATATTAATTAATTATATTATTCAGAAATATTTAAGAGATGATAATGAAATTTATATGTAAAATATTCGGATTTTTATTAAAATTCATTAAATATGTTTGATATTATTATGATTATAATAAATCCAATTTTAATCATAAAAGCAATATTTTTCTAAGGGCAGTTTTGTATCCTTTTAATGGCACCCCTATTAGAAAATTAAAATTTGAAAATTTTCAGAGTATTATTTGAAAAAATAAAATTTATTTTTGAAATTGTTATATCATAATTATTTAAGGTTTAATTTTGGGTATTTTTCTAATAAGTTTCATTTTTGATGAATTATGAAAAATAATGCATTTTAATTGAAAAATATATTTTCATCGAGTTTATTTCTATAGTTAAATTATATTTTAAACTAGTTTAAAAGTATAATTAGTTCAATTATACATTAATAAATCCATTTTATGTCATTTTAATAAATTTATATTTTAAATTGAATATAAAACCCTTTCAAAATTTTGAATGTTTTCTTTTTAATAACATTATTTCCCGTTGCGTCTCTCGGATTTATTTTAAATATAATTTTCAAAATTATGTGAATTAAATTTAGTAAATTAGATTAAATATTTAAAATAATAAAGTAATATTTATATTTAATATCAATTTCATTTTTGGGTATAAAACGTTTAACGTGGTTAAATATTTTTATCATAGCATAAGAAAAATAGTTACAAGGGGTAAAGTTAAATGTTAAAATATTAACATAACTAAAAATTACGACACTTAATGGTTGGTTCAGAAATTTTTATACCATAAATAGAACAAAAAATTAATTAACAATCAAAATCATGTAAATTAATTCTACCTCAATGTGGTTGGATTATATATAAAATAATCAGTATTTTAATCACTTAAACTAGTCTACCCCCAAGTATAAATACCAAAACTCACCACACCATTTCAACTAAACATAATTTATGGTAATAATATCTCCAGCCAAAATAGTTATACTAAATATCCCCTTGTACAATTTCTATTTTTATCCTTAAAATACCAATTCCAAGGATCTCAAGGGTCTCTGAAATGGTTGATATTCAAGTTTTAATTTTCTCAATTCACATTTATTAATTTATTTTGTTCTTCTATTTCCCCTCAAATTCATCACCCATCAAGAAATAATAATTTCATAATCATTTAATTACATTAATTTTATGTTTATAAGGGAATATATTATATTAATCCCTTTTATTACCTCCTCATATTCAATGAAAGGAATTTATTTTCTATATTATTCTAGTTAATGACCTCTATGAATAACTTTTTCTTTCATTTTCCATTAATGACTTCAAGTCTAGTCAAAAAACTATTATTATGGTTAAATAATATTTTCATGTGATTATTTAAAATTATTTTCCATTTAATATTACATTCATTGATGTTACTTATTATTTACTAAAGATATTATTTGAGGAAATTATCCTAATTATTTTTATGGTTGGTTTAATTTTATTATTGTATGATGTTTATGAATATCATTCCATTTCCATATTTTAATTTATAATAAAGTGTTTATGAAACTCATTTATTTAAATGGGTGCTGATGTGATGAATAATTTATGTTCTTATGAAACACATATATATGATTTTCATTTTGTGATGGATGGTACCAATATCTCCCACAAATTAATTGGGTAATGATAAATGTTATATGAGCTCAAAGGGTACACAGGAGGCCACCCTAAGCCCGCGATAAGAGAGTAAATTAGAGATCATGCTAATCCCACAACTAGAGGAAACATTGGAGGTCATCCTATGCTCAAATATAAGAGGTACAAGGGTTGTCATACCATGCTTGAAATACGTACATTGGTGATTATCCCAAGCCAAACATGCTATAAATTTCATGGTAGGTATCATTGACATAAGATACATTAAGGTTACATTCATGCCAAAAATTCCCTATATTATGTTATTGTTATACTATAATGGATCATTTCATTTGGTTACTATAGGATTCATGTCTTCAGAATTGACAATATTTTGATTCAATATTACGATCTCTAGCATACAAGGTGTTCTTTTCAACTATCATGATCCTATTTTTGTACCCTTATGCTCATGTTACACTTATGTATATTCCATGTTTATCCTTACTAAGTATATAAGCTCTCCCGTTATTAGGTTTCCTTTCTCCATGTCAGAAATAAATGCTTTTAGTAGGATTACTAATTATGGGGATATTTATGGGAGATGATGATGATATTTTAGAAAATTAGAAATTTTTTTTCCAATTTTCCGAAGGAACTAAACTATTATAGTCCTAGGGAATTTTTTTGTAAAATAATGAATATTCATCAAATAACGATGTAACATCCATTTATGAAAATCATGGGTTGTTATATAATTGGTAAGTCGGTCTACAATCAACTAGATGGAATTGTATCCCCAAAAAATATGTGGTAACCCAATATTTAAGTCCACATAAATACCATTAAAATTACACTTTGAAAACTCTATTGGTTGAGCCTAACCCACTGGATCATTTTGTTTAGACTTCCCTTACTGACAAGTGACGCATCAAGATAGATACTCTACAACACAAATCATCATGTCTGGACACCAAAATTGAAATCATAGGTCCTAAAACATATTTTCCACACATGGATGTACCAAAAAAGGTAATTTATAAAACTCGCCCCATTAACTCCTCCAAAAATTATAATGGTACCATTATCCACCCTAAGAAAAGGATAGTATGCTCCCTACCTTCAGATATTCATCAGAAGCACATCTTGTGGATATCTGAATGAGTAAGGCCTTAATGTCGGTACATCCGCACTGAGAATCCCTAAAATGATGTAATAGTTATGGGGTAACAACCATCAACTAAAGATATAATGCACCACCCTTGTCTACAAGGGTAAAATACAATGAGTCTATCTATTCTAATTCCCTGGTCAAAAAATAATAATTGGATCTTTTACTGATAGAGAAAACCACCACATTACCCTTCATAGGAGTATTGAAATTATCAAATTCATATCCCTAGAGAAACTCTATCCATCATCTATATCTCAATTAAATATCCTTATAATAAAAGATATACTCGAGATTATTAAGGTCAAAGTAGATGATAAATAGATTTCCCATTAGTTAGTTTCTTCAGAACATTCGTGAAAACACTACTGCTACTTGCTCAATATCATCGCTCAATAGTTTTTCTCATGTAGTCTCAACTAGTGTCAACCATAAGCAATCACATCCTGTGTCTATATAAGAAAAAAACCAATATCGGTCCCTGATGCATCGCAGAACACTATGTAATCAACTACCTATACTTGAAAATCTAAGATGGGAGATCATGTAAACCTATACATCAACTCCTAAAAGAATTACTAGAACCATTCCATATACACCAAAGGATTCCCCATTTTGGTCAAATCTATCAATGGGGATACTACCTCGGATAAAACAGTTACAAACCTATGATAATACACTAACAAACCAAGGAAACTTCACACCTTAGTAACATTATTGGGAGGATCCAATTTTTTCACTCCTGTAACCTTTTTTGGGTCCAACACTACTCATTCCAATGAGAAAACGTCTCCCAAGAATTTTACCTCGTGAACCCAATGCTAAAACTTTGAGATCTTCCTATAAATAAGGTTCTCTCCGTGTGCTTCCAGGACCAACCTCAAGTTTCTCACATGGTCCACCTTAGATACCAAGTATTCTTGGATATAATCACCAATGACAATAAAAAATAGTCTAATAATGGATAAATGTTCCTCTCCATGAGTCCCATGAACACTTCTATGAAATTCATCATGCCAAAGGGAATCACCAATTACTAATAGTGTCCATAGTGATATATAATTTTCATCATTGGTATATCATCATCATGTAATCATGGATGTCGATAGATTTATATGTGTAAAACATTCATGAAACATCATGAACCTCTCATATAATCATAGCGATCATCAATCCTTAGAAACAGATATATATTTATCACCTTTACCTAGTTCAAGCATTGATAGTCTACACATAAACTCATGCTCTTGTCTGCCTTCATGGAGAACAACACTGGGGATTCTCATGGGAGAAAAATGGGTCTCAGAAATCCCTTCACTAGAAATTTCTTAGACTACACCCTTAGCTCACAAAGCTCTATAATATCCATCTGATATATTCATCTCTAGGTGTATATAAATGCTTATTTCTAGCTCACGTTGGGGATGTAAACCTGACACATCCTTAGAAAATGAAACCTCATATTATGCTACTATTATAGGGAACTTATAGCTCATATCATATACTACTCGAAGAGATATGGTAGGAAACTGATTAGAATTTGGTTGCACATTTCTATTCATGAGCTCATCCTTCATTTCCAAGAATTTCTTTTCACCCACAAAGGAAAACCATGTCCCATAACTGTAGACACACCACATCCTTTTCATAAAATAATCAATCCAGGAATGCATTGTGTATAGGCAGTCCATACCTAATATTACATCATAAGGCGTCATCACTACTATAATGATATCCCATACAATTATCTTTTCTCCATGAATTAGATCACATTATCTGTATAAGTGTGTACTCACTAAATCACCACCTGTTAGAGTCTCCAACTGCAAGGGTTGAGCCAGAGGCTAAATTGGAATATTTATGTATTAAATTGAATAAATAGAAATAAAGGAATGAATTTCACCTATGTCTACCAATAGTTATGCTATGGTAGAAAAATATATAGATTATACATTGTTTCATTCCTAGAGCCTCTAGGTCAAAGGGATCCATAGCTTACAGCTGGAATCACCCCCACCACTAGTATCCTAAGAATTTTGTGGACCACTTAGGGGTAGTGGTGGTACAAGGTAAAACATATGACCACAACTTGTTCCTCTATCATCCCCTCTTCCATGTCCACCACAATTTAGAACACCCTGGTCCTACCTTTTTTTCAACCTCAGTGGTCCCTCAACTATCACCTGATTAGATGTCAGACAGTTTGTACAATCCCATTATAAATTTCCCCAATCATAATTGGATAAACACTGCTTCTCCCTTATAAAATTTGAGCTATAATGAGAGCTATGCATTGTTGATCATTTTTCCTAGTATCGTCTCCTAAAGTGTCTGACATAGTTGGATCCCAGCAAAAATCATTGAATATATGATTCTGAGGTCTCGACTCCTGGGTTCCCTCTACCATCACCCTCTTTTGGAACCTTCTCTATAAATAATCTCTCCACTACCAAGGGCCACACATGTACCCCATCATAGGATGGAATTTAGAAATATATCAATGAATCCTTGATATCTTATTGTAAGAAATTCTCAAAGTTCTATGATATAAAAAATGAATTTAGATTCATATATTTGTAGTATCTTGATAGATCAGTAAACCTCACTATTTACTCTACCACAACCAAAATTCCCTACTACAGATGCTAAAGCTCCTGGATGTGTACAGATAACAATGTGGCTAGATAAAACTCATCCCTGAAGAGACTCTCAATGTCTAACCTAGAGAGAGTTGTATTTCCATGTGACTGAGTTACTAAACTCTACCATAGCCCTGTATAATCCCTATAATGACTCACTGTGAGGATCTCTATATGATCAGAAGGGATCCTCATAAGGATAAAATCTCCAGTGATTACATATATCCATTCCTCATCTATAAGGGGGTCTCGTTCCCCTAGAAACCTAGGAGTTCACTACCTATAGAACTCATGTACCATGATTATCCTTCTTACATCCTCTACCATCACATGAAAAGACATATAATACTAAATGAGGGGTGGTATAGCTTGTAAACCACCCAGAGGTGATATCTTCGGTACATGGCCATGTACAAAAGCCTCGTCACATGGGAGATCATCCTAGTGATCACGTAGTGGAATCATAGATGGCTGACATATAGGAGACATCCTAAAATAAACTATATGTACCATATTCCAAAAATATATATACGGATATAACTCAAAAATTATATGGAAATAAAAAAAACATTCCTATATGATGAATGTACCAATGTTTTCTCTACAATCAATGTATACATGTAATAATTCAAAAGGTAGGTAATAAGAGTCATGGTGTATGGATATGTTGGACACTACAAAAAAAGATCTGATAGCCTAAAATATTGAACTTGAAACACTTAACATTATTTCTATAATCTAATATCATTGAATCTGGTCCTAAGTTATAACCAACAACTCTTATACCTCTTTTTCGTTTCACTAACCAGTACGGCTTGAACCACAACTATCCTAAGCCCACATTCAATTGGATTGGTACTCAAAACCATCAATGAGTAGGAATATCACACATATTGGAGCCATTATCTTAACATTAATGTACACATAAACACATATACAAGACTACATAATGATTCAATGTAAGACAACTGAAACCAATTCATGAATACATATAATATCCCTCAATTAATGTGCATCAATAAAGTACTGAAAGTGAAAAAGGGTCAAATACAATCCCAAACAATGACTATAGAGAGTACAACCTCCTCTAAGGGAGAGTAATATGATAAAATTTAAGCACCCTAGAAAAAACCTCAGTCTTTAATGCTCAAGATATTTTCCACCTACTCATTATCATAATAAGAAAACACAAGATGGACCATTATCTACATAATACGTGACACATGTGAGCAGATCCCATGTAGAGGTGAGTATAATAATACCTAGTAGGACACCTTGAAAACCCTAAAAAAAGAGCATAAAAAATATTCATATCATATATATGATATAACAATCAATCTATAATAAGGATAAAATCTATGATATACTCACTAAGCACACTACAACTCTTGGACATCATAAAAAACTGTCCAACCACATGATGCAGCTCAATGAAATACTGATTCTAGTAGAATCCACTCCATGAGACATTCCATGATTGTAGAACCTCATATTAGAGGTCATGATCAATTGGTACCCACCTAAAAAATCTCACTACTATCAAAATTCTTTAGTACTCATATAGGTGGTTTCACCTAAGACCACTAGAGGACACAACACACCCAATATAGATAAACACTCCACATAGGGGATCATACTACAATAATATCATGAACTCAACTGATATGACCTTCTTGATCGAGGATCAACTTCTTACTCAATGTTTTCATGATAATTCCACAAACCCACTTAGGATAATAGATGATAGATGATCAGACTCTTGTCTCATGGGGGACACCATGAACTCTAACTGAGACTCATATTCTATAGGGGATCACAATCCTGATATGTATATGTAATGTCCAACTAAAAACTTGAGGGAATAGACCAAGGGAACAAAATCATCTGATATTGGATCAACGAGAATAAATAATGTGCTACAAACAACATAATATGGGGGTTTAGGGCATGTAATGGGGTTATACAACATGTCGATCCGACCCCTAGTCTACCCTTGTGGCACTTCCCCACATGACATATAAATATTAAAATATGACGTTTGTACGAATGGTAAACAAAATATAGAGAACACATGGATTATTTCCTACGATTGTGTGATACTGGCTGTGCATGTGTAGTAACGCATGTACACCTAGACATTCCCTTGTAAACCTTGTTGTGTCTACTCCCCTATTCACATTTTCATGTACTATAGTCATGTCCATATACTTAGTCTATCCATGCCCATGTATCCTCCATGAAACATACAGAGTCTCCAAGAATGTGTCACATGGTGTGTGATATTTAATTCCCCATGAAAACCCTAGAATCATACCCATGGGGTCCCACACGGTGTGTAATGACAGATTACATTCTTTGTAACCTTGTATTTTTTAGTTCCATTAATATCCCTTATGAATCATTCCATACATCATCAGAGTGACCATTATAATTGGAATCCATAGATCAGAGGACTTCTAACCTTAATGTCACCCACTCATTGGATTCTTGTTCTTGATCTGCTCGGAAAACTATAAGTCAAGCCGATCCATCACCACCAAAAGCCTCAATCCCATATAATTCACAAGAATCGAACTCTCAGTCATATTTTATCTTTTTTCATCCTCTAATTAACCACTATAATAATTTATCCCCAAATTGAAACCTCTATCACAATCTGTAACCATGGCATTGATCCATTTTACCAAAGAATGATCACACAATGATCAAATACTAGGTAATCATTCAGCCATAGGCTAATTAAAATACATTTGATAAATGAGACAAGAAATGGGGGGGGGGGGACCACAAGCCACAAGATGTGAGGAATGAACCCTGACCTTTGTTCATCTAGCCTTGATCTATTTTCATATTATATAAAAATAAAGGGGTATATATAAATAATGAATTATAAAGTAAATCTATGAATTTAAATCTACTGTCAATGTGTGAATCAAATTATTTTTTGTGGAATTGTTCCATGTTTGACATGGGTAAAATAACATGATGGAAATAACAAATCAAAAATTCAACCTTGATTTGGATCAACCTATAGAAGAAAAATAGTACGTTTCTATCATTGTAAAGATCTACATGTTCCACCGGCACACCGGTCTTCGATCTTGATATGATTCGGTTTAATTCTTCAAAACAATTTCTTTAACGATCATCTAAGACTCCATGGTTTAGTGGCTAACCATGAGACATCTCCATAACCATGTACTTATATGAGATATCATTCTATACCTAAAAACAAGTAAAATAAAGGCATTTATTTATTTATTCTATTCATTTTTCCCATTGAGACTATTTCACAAATTTGTGATGCTGAAAAATGTTATGTTGTGCCTAGCATAAAACTCGTGTTTGAAACTTTTTAGTTCCTTTGGATTTATGATCTCGGACCATGTATTAGATTTATTTAACTTTTTCTATAAAAATAAACACATAATATATTAATATATTTAATATATTTAAAACATTTATCTCTGGTTCATCGGGCCTCATAATCACATGTTATCTCAACACCTAGCATCAGAAACATTCCATATATTATCAAATAATAATACATGGAAAATCTAAGTCATTAAAATATTAGATAATTGATATATGTTTATTTTATAAGAACAATTTCATACTTTTTTTATTCTTATATCAATTTCCACTTCATCTCCTACTCCAAGAAATGAATATGAAAAAAATAAATTTTTTGAAGGACTAAAATTAATTTTTAAATGATCATATAATGCATTAAAGAGTGAAAATTATCTTCGACTATTTAAAACTATTTTCCAAAACCAATATGGTTAGAATAAGTTATATGATATAATATATTAATATTAAAACCCTAAATATAACACCACAGGTTCTACATTAATATTTATCCGTCAATTTTTTTAAGTAAATCAATTTCATGTTAACCAAAACATCACATAAGCTAGAAATAGCAGCAGTACAATTTTTCCCATCATTTGTGGTTTTATGCCCCGCAACATTACTAAATGTGATCTGTTTTCAACTAACATGTGGGTTGTCCTTTTTCTAAAACCATATAATTGTTATATCATTCCAAAAGTACAATAATTTGTAATTAACTCAATATCAAATATTAGATAAACCCTAAAAATTAGAAATACATTAAGACTTATGTTTATAACATGTAAATTAATTATTCCTAAAATAATTTTTGCACTAAAATCCATACCAATACCAATGATTTTTTACCATAAATGTTTTAAAAAAATATCCTTAATCATGATATATTCCCACTATAAAAATTTTGAAAAGTTTTTATTATGAATATGAACTTATAATCAACCTTAAACCATAAACCATAATGTTATTCATAACTCTTATGTTAATGAAGATGTATAAGCTTCTAATATTTAACAATATTTTTATTTGATTAATGGTTCATATCACCAATATACCATTGGTAAAAATACTTATAAAATTTAATTCTTGAATCCAAATACATATTTACTTTAACAGTTTTACTTCAACAACGGTTATTCCCTAGTCTATGGTTTAACCCATTGAAGTGGGAATTGATTCAGATAATAACCAGGTTCCCCACATTGAAGAACACATAGTATAAATGGATCCATATGATGAAAATATTTCCTTCCATTATACTCTTCCTTTTCCTCATAAATTCATTAAATTATGTAATTCCTTTCCACAAACAAAAAATTTACCATTACTTTTAGGTACTCTCTCAGGTGTCACATTCCATATATGTAACATGAAGGAAATCAAGCCTTCTAACCTCCACAGTGTCCAACTCTCAATATTCTATAGAAATCCATCCTTCTCTTATCTGGTGAGCCCGAGTATTGATTAAGGTACTCATTGTTTTCAATATTTTGGGATAAATAATTACACATAATCACTATATATTTCACTCCTATAACAATCAAATTTTGTCGCTCATAGTCACCACATTTTACTTCATATTCAATGTTAACACAATTACTTTTGGTTCTTTCCATTGACTAAATCCAAAAAGTATAGTGTCAGAAATAATAATCATAATGGGGAAACCCAAAAATGATGAATAATATCTTATGTATTTTCTAAATCATGACACATTCTATTCAATATAAGACACATAAGGTTTAAAATAGTTCATTCGTTATCATCATCTATCCAAATCATTTATAGTAGTTTATAAATAAAATTTGAAATATCCATAGTATATACCCTAGGAGTGTCAAACTAGTTGTGAAGGAAGACACATTTTCTTGTGCCAAGAAACTATCGAGTCAAGATAAATGTTCCATTAAAGGAGGTATTACCCCTAGGTACATCTATTATGAAACCACATACCCTTGTAGTATCTATACAAGGACATATTTCTAGGAAAAACCACATAATCCATATTTTACCAAAATTATAAGAAGTTTTTTTATACTCATATTCAAATTCTATCATATTGTTATGTTACCTAATATAGGTTTTGCTAAATATAATTCCCAACGTTTATACTAAACCTCCTTTGATACCAACTATAAAATCCACAACCTAGTAGCCCAAGTCTATGGTTACATTACTACTTTTTAATAATAAACAATTGATCACATCCAAGAGGAATAAATAATTTAGTACTCTTGGTAAACTAGATTCATACATGATTACCATATTACATTTGAAAATAAAAATTACAAAATAATTTTTTTAGAATAACATTATTTCATTTACATTATCCTTTCATATCATTCGTAGTCTACCTCCTAGATTCATAGGTAAAGGAAACAAAATAAGGGTGAGCTAAAATGATCAGTAGCATTTTTTTACAATTGAAGTTATCTTGATTAAATGAGAATTATCATCATGGATTCTTAAATAATAAAACACACATTTAATTTAAATAATTTAAAATCATGATTAGATAGGGAATTATCAATCAATAAATTTAAATAACTTGAAACAAATGTAATTTAATCATTAAACAATAAATAAAATGCATCCAAAGATAATATCTTTGTGAAAATATCTTGAATAATAATAATAATTGAATTCTTAATCAAGGAAATTCTTAATTTTTATATGTCATTATCTGATGCATCATATAACCCTCTACTGTCAAGACCTTTCAAAAGATAATTTAAATATTATGTGTAAAACCCATTTAATTCTAGCTTCATGATTCACCTTATAAGAATATCAATACATTGAGGGGATATATAATTGTTTTTCTCCACTTTTCACTGCATGTATACATAATTTCTCATATATTTAATGATAAATTTAATTCATGAATCAATATGACTAATCATAAAATATCTAAATTGTGTAAAGAATATTAATTTATAAAAATATTTCCCCATTAATAAAATAACATTCATAATAAAGAACTATATTTCCAAATGGTATATTTTTTCCAAAAATAATCATATACATGATTAAATTAATATGTATATTTAATTTAAATTAAATGTAAAATGATTATATGAATGTGAATGTTTCAAGGAAAAGTTAATGACTACAAAAATGAATCAAGAAAGTGTATTTCAATACATTCCCTAGTAAAAATGATCATAAAACCTCCATCGAAAGAATAATAATGGTATCACCAAAGCATATCCGTAGTGGATTATAAGTAAAATAAAGGGCCAATAGTTTTAGTGAATATAAATACCATAAAATGATATTTAAAATAATTCTTGAGGAAAATATCCTTTACAAACTAAAATTATTTCTAAAACTAAAATTTCAAATAATATATTGAAAATAAATTTCTCTAAAAATAACCTTTGAAAATTATAAATTATGTTTTAAAACAATACGTGGTCATTATTATAGGAAATCTCATATATTCCATAAACGTTAAACCAAATATTACATTCCCATTTTCTATGAAATATAAATTGGAATTATTTGGAAAATGACCCAAATATTCATTTAAAAACATTTTATAAAAATTAAATCATGGGTAAAAATCTCTATTAAAAACAATAGGATAATAGAAAATCATTTTTTTAATTTTTTTAGAAAACATGGTTTTGGAAGAAAATAGATTTCTAATCAAGGAGAGAAATAAAGTTAGAATTTTTGAAAAACATTTTATAATTTATTATTAGTACTAAAGAGTTAAAAAATGGTACTAATACATGAAAATAAGATGACTAACCCAAGTATGATACAATTGAAATGGTTTATTAGACAATTATCAAATAATTTCCTCCAATGTAAGTTTAAGAATAAACTATCTATATTATAATGTAAATTTGAAATCAAAAATTTGAATGATTATAACATTGAAGTGATAATTAATCAATGAAAAAATTATGTGTATCAAATTTAAATAAACTTAAATGAATTAAAATTAAATGAAAATATATATTCAAAATTCATTACAGACAAAATATTATAATATTAATTAAAATAAATAAGTAATAACCCAATGAATAGAAATTGGCTATGCACCTTGAGGTTTCCTTTCTTGGGGTTGGGGGGGGGGTATGATATGTCTTCTACTCTTATTCGACGAGGGAAGAAACCATTGGGCCGATCTCACCCCTATGTTGGGGGAGGGACCTTCAGCATCCTTTGAGGGTGATGCGAACACCTTCTCCCCCTTTTCCAACCTTGATCTACTCCCCATATTACCTCAATGGTTATTTGTGTCCCAAGGTTCTGGATCTACAAAACGGGTTCCCTAAACTTCCAGTTTCAATCGCTAAGATCAAGGGATCTTTATCCCTCCATATCCCAACATTAATTCCTAATTCTTACAGGATAGAGTAAATGTGGGGTTGATCGAAAATAAGCGCAACATGATACATTTTTTTGGAATAGGACTTGATAAAAGACTAGTGTATTTATCCCGACCACTGCAACGGTTCTCAATTAGTCCTCTTTAGATGGACCTACGACTTTCACATGAGGTTCGAGTCTCATTCGGTCATGATTTGGGTTACTGTTCCTAACATTCCATTAATATTTCAAAATACCTCAATTGTTAGGATGCTTGGAAATCTCATAGGTAGATATTTATGCTCTGATAGTTGAACCATTTCTATTTTTCATCCTGTTAACCCCTGTATTTTTTTGGCAGTTGATGCCTGAAGAGTACCTCCTAACATTTTTTGGATTACCGTAGTTGAAGAGTTCCATTTTAAACAATAGGTTGTATATGAATCATGGGATTATTAATCATCTGATTGTAAATATATGAGTCACTACTCAGTTTCCTGAAGGCATGTATATAGATATCCAAATAAGAAAGGTGGTATGGGTTCAATAGGTACGGAAAAGGCCCATAGTACCAGTGCGAATGGTATATTTTGTCATCAGACAGTGGGTGTGGGGGTCATGAATAAGGATGTTTGGATTGATTAATGGGAATATAGTCGGTTGAGAAAGTCCATTAAGGATCCTCAAGAACATTTGGATGTCTCTTTGAAGAAAAAGGAAGTGTAAAGGTGGATAGAGCTTAGAGAACCTAGGGTATAAGTAGATATAACACTGAAGCAGAGTCTCAAAGAGAGGATGATAGAGGTCCCAAGCCCACCCTGGGTGCCTCATTTGCTGAGGTGGTGTGGCCATAAAGTGTTACCCATAATAGTGGAATGTTGGAGGGTCCTAAAGAATCATGGGTGGGTAATTCTTCTATTTTCAAATATAGTCTTAGATTATAGGTTTCTACTATTGAGTGGATAAATCATTTTGTTGGACTACCTAATGAGGACCTGGTTCTATATTTTGTGCAAGAGTCGACCAGGTACTCCATATATGGAAAGAAGGACCTCAAGTCCTGTGATGGTAGCTCTAGTTATTTGGTATAAAATGTTAAAAATGGGGTTTAGGTTTAGTGTGATAAATTATCAATTCTGTGGAGAGGTAAGAACTAAGAGGGAATCCAGAAACTGAGAAAGGAAACGTCATTCCTTACACTTCCAATAGTGACATAGATAGTGAGGAAATAAAAAAGACGAGATGATGGACTATGATAATATACCTTCTTCTAAGACATATTGTCAAAAGAGGAAGTCAAATATCACTCTTGATCAATCATTGGGACTGATTATGATCTTGGTAGAAGAAGTAGTAGATCATGTTCTAACACTTAATTCTACTGAAGAGAAGATGCCAGAATGAGGGGGCAGTCTTTAAAGATAAACACCAATGAGGAGCGGTATAACTAGATCAAGAAAACATGATCTAATATTATGTGGGGGGTTCAATAGTGTGAAGATCAGTATTTAGGAATATATTTAGTCTTGGGACAAGATGGATTTCATGTTTGAAGTCCTTATAATGAAAAAACTGGACTTCCATGTAAACAAAATTTCATGGAAATTATTTAGTGAAATTAATTCTAGTTGTCTTAAATTTTTCTCAAATGGTTCTATATTTTTCTTTTGTGGTTGAACTCACGGTCTCTCACTTTTTCTTTAAAAGTGTTTGAATAATGAAATTTAATTAATTTTTAGTTATTCAGTAAAGAGAAAATGAATTATGAAATTCTCTAGCACTTGGTAACTATTAAGTGAAATACCCTTGTATAAAATAATAAATATTGAAAATTGAGATACCATAAATTATTAATGAATAATTATATTACATGTAAAATTGGTATTATATATACCACATAAAATAGATTAGGTTTATAACATCACAATATCCTCAATGAAAGGAAATTAAGACTATGTCCCTTACCTTCCACTTCCTATTTGTTGAACATACTTTAACATCATGTATTATTATTGTAAGAATGTTATAAACTTATAAAAAACCAAATTAATAGTTATAATATCATATATTATCCTTTTAAAACATCTTATCACATGTTCATTTATAATATTTCATTATTACTATTGTTTTTTGTTCAATTGAATTATTTTCTCATGCATGTTTTGTTATGTAGGATATATATCTTAAATATAAGACATATTTAAATCATAGAAATAATTATTTTAATTTTATAAATAAAATATTTTTTCATTATATGTTTCTTTATAAATATTTATTAAAATTTGATATAGAAAATTATTCACATCGCTTTGTGGAGATGTTAAACTGTACGCATGAACGAGCGATGATATCATTTCATAATTAATGAAAGGGAAAAGAAGTGGGTGATATATTAATTTTCCATAATAAATATATTTTCATATATATCACATATATTAAAGAAATTTATCTTTTATTGACTTCCATGTAACACGTTAGTAAAAACAAATCACATCACTTCATGAGGTTGTATTTCCTCATACACACGAACAACATAATCATATCCCACATGTAATGGAATATAAAAAGGTATATGTGTCATTATATTTACTAAAGAATAATTATGTTAAAATTATATTATATATATTATCCATCATCATACCCAAACATGAGATGTGTTGATGTAAAATGAGACACATCGGTTTGCGAGGTGGCGCTCTGTTGTTCACATTGAAGTTCCAAAGGATCGAATAACAATTGAAGGGGGGGGGGGGTAAATCAGTCTTTTCACTTTTAAAAGATTAAATTATTTTAAAAAAAACCCCTTTAACACTTTATGATTTATATACTTCTCAACATTTATTAAATACTCATGCATGAAATAGTAGTAAATCAAGTAAATCACACAAGATTTATAAGGTTTTGCCTCAGTGTGAGAACCTACATCATTTTCATAGCCACTACAGTGGGTCTATAGAAATACACTATTAAGAAGAAGTGAATAAAAGTTATGTGAACATTAATTAGAAACCATTAATATTCAAATAGGAATGATTATACCGACTTACATATATTTAAAATGTTTTCTTATAAAACAATTCTTCCAAACATATGAATAATTACTTAGTTGAAACTCCTCCACAATTATTTTGTTTGAATCCCCAATTTGATTTGGATGGATATGATTTTTTCACAATAAAATTATGATGGATTATAGGTATAATTTTCTCAATAAAATGATCATGAATCTGATTCTCTCAAAACAATGATGTTGTATCTGATTTCATGAAAATAATAATTCTGGATTCTGGATACGATTCGATGAATACGATAATGCTGGGTCCTCTGTACGATTCACTAAATATCATAATAATGGATCTTGGATTCGATTATATGATAATTCTTGATCCAAGATATGATTCTCCAAATATGATGATTCTAGGTATTTTTTTCTATTTATGTTAACTCAATACAATGAAATCATTATCAATCTCCAAAACACAAACTCTTCTCAAATGCTCAATTAAATTGTTATTCAATCAGATGAGAACTTTGACTTGTGAATTATTCAGCACCATACCTTATGTGAATGTGGGAATATTTTGAATGGATGAATTATATGAGGAAGTATATATAGGATACTCAGAAAGAAAAGGTGGGGAAACTTTGAAACATTTTCCGCTTCCTCAAATATCATAATCTCTAAAAAATATCTCATATTTAAAACTTTAACTTTGACTTCTTCAAACCTCCTATTATTTCTCTACGATTTACACAAATTTAAAATTCATGTTTGAACACTTCAATTCATCATTACATTCTAATCTCATTACAATATATTTCTTTCACAGCTTTATTAATATCTCTTTATTTCTCATCTCATTATGATTCTTTCCTTTCATAGTTTATTATGATCATTTCCTTTCTCATATTTTTATTTCTCATCCCATTACGATATTTTCCATTCTTTGATTTTTATTTCTCACCATTAATATCATTTAAATTATCATATCCTTATTTCTCATACCATTATGATCTTTTCCATTATCTAATTTTTCATTCTCATCCCATTACGATCAAATACTCACTAAAATAAAAGTAATATAACTATAACTTCTTACAGTGTATGAAGTTGTTACTTTATCTATCCATTTGTCCAAATAATCTAAACCATAGTGGGTGTAATTATTATGAGGTTTATGAAGACATGGGAGGACGCGGAACATGAAGTTTCAACCTTAACTCAACAAATATTTCCTTCAATATTAATTTTGTATAGATATGGAGAATCTGATACTTTGATTATATGTATTCAAGAAAACATCTCCAATAGATAATTTCACTTTTATAAGGTAAAAATTTATATCATCTTCTTTTGATATTGAATGTTGGACAAGATTATTAGAATTTTCAATTAAACTATGATTATCATAAATAATCATTAATGGGCTAGAATCTTTTACTTTCAAATCATCTAGTTGAACTTTCATAGAAAATATATTTGTACAATATTGATTAAAATAAACATATTTGGATTCAAATGTGCTCAATGTTACTAATATTGGTTTCTTACTATAACAACATACAAAACAGTTGCCCAAGAAAAATGTTCCTCCATAGGTTGATTTTATATCATTATAGTCTCCATCCCAATCACTATTAGTATAACCATAAAACTCCATCTCACTATTTATTTTATATAAGAACCCACATGAAGTTATTCCTTTTATGTATCTCAGAATCCTCATTGCTGCCAACATATGTGATTCTTTTGAATTAAATTGATACTGGGCACATAAAGTCACATCATAAACAATATTAGGTCTTGAGGCTCTTAGGTGAATAAAAATTCCAATTATCTTTTGAAAGACTTTTTGATTCACACTAATTATGGATTCATCATTACTGAAATTTTTTCTCACTAAAATAGGTGTAGAAAATTCTTGGTATTTTTACATCTCCAACATTTTTTTCAATTCCCTGACATACTTTTCTGAAGATAGGGAAATACATTTTTTCTTTTTTTTAAATTTTATGTTAAGGAAGAAATATAATTCTCCCAATATAGACATTTCAAAAATTATTCTTTATTTTCATATAAATTTTTTTACAAAAATATTCTCTATCACCAGAAAAAATTATATCATCAACATAAACAAGTACAATGAGAGCTCTGGAGTCAAAATCCTTCACATGGATGTTTCTATCAACTTTTCCATTAGAAAAATTAAACTCGCATGAGAAATGTTCAATTATATTATACTATTAATTTGGATCTTGTTTCAGTCAATAAAAATCATGCTTCAATTTGAAAACTTTTTTTTTCATCCTTATAAAGTAAAAACCCACAATGTTTCTCAATGAAAACTTATTTCTCTATATCACCATTTAAGAAATATGACTTAACATACATCTAATGATCTTTTTTATTCTAATGTGCATCCAATAAAATCAACATTATAATAGTTTCTAATCTTGAAACTTGGGAAAACATTTCATCAAAATCCACACCATCCACCTATGAATATCCTTTACAAACAAACCATGCTTTTCTTCTTAAAACATCTTCATTCTAATTTAACTTGTTTCTATAAAACAAGTTGGCTCTGATAAAATTTTTATTTGTTAGCTATAAAATAAGTTCCCATGTTCCATTCTTTTAAATATGATCCAATTCTACATTTATAGCATCCACCCATTCATTATATTAAATAACATCTGAAAATGAATCTCATTCAACTTTTGAGATAAGTGAAGTCTAATTATATAATCTCAACTTTTTCCTGTCTAAAACAAAGCCTTATGATTCAAAATATTGTTTTTGGATTCAACATGTTTTTATGAGGTACAAAATTTCAAAGTTTCTTTCCAAGTTAAAATTTCTTCATCATGTGATTCTTCTGAGACTAGATAAGGATGTTTTTAATTACTTTCAGCATTGTTGGAATTATCCATTTTATCCTCATCAACATTCTCAAAAACTTTTCTTAAGGAACATTGATTTTCAATTACCATGACACATATGATTCCACCAACTTTTCTAAACATTTGTTCTAATATTTTTATCTTCTTCCATTTTCTAAATAACCCATAAAATTTCTTTCCTCGTATTTCTCAACAAACATTCCCAAATACAAATTTTTTATTTTGAGAAAACATTAACTTCAGAAAACATTGAAGTATTTGAATAATTTTTTTAGTTATACCAAATTTCATAATGAGTCATGTTAGTTTCCAATCTCAACTAGCTTCTATTTTGAACATGTATAATGGTACAATCATTTTATCTCTAATATAATTTTGAATGTATTATTCAGATAACAGACTTCTTCCCATTTCCACCAAGATTATATTCTTTTATTCTGCTAATAACTTTTTTCATAGAGTATAAGGAGAATTCTATTAATTTTTGGTACCATGCTTTCTTAGATATTTTTCAAAAGTATTTCTTATGAATTTGGCATCATTATCCATTCTCAAATTATTTATGGAAACCCCCATTTATTTCTCAACATCATTTCAAAGGAATTTTATCATTTCAATAACCTCTGACTTGTGCTTCATAAACATGATGTTTTTCATCTGAGTAAAATGATAAATAAAAGTGATGAAGTATAAATCTTCTTCTGTTTATTTATCTCTCTCTGGACCACATAAATTGGAATGATTAAGCTAAAGTGGTGTGGTAGATTGGATATCAACTCTTTTATGAATTTAATTAATCATATTTATTTCCTAACAAAAAATAAAAACCTATTTATCTCTTATTTACAATTATGGAAAATTTAAAACATCATAAACTTTATAAAGAATATTCATAATTTTTTGTCTATGGTGGCCAATTTATCTGCACCACAATTTGTTTTCATCTTCAACACATAAGTAATATGAGTTATTGAATTATTCTATTTCAAAGAGTTTCTCATTGGTTCATTCTCCTTTTGTAATGAATTTTCTATTGTTCACACATTTTATGATACAAAAATATATTCAAGAAACAACTTATTTTCCATAATAATAAATTTGAATTACACAAAGTAAGTTATGTTTTATCACATAAACAAATAAGACTTCTTTATATTTTAAATATTCTTCTTAAATCTCAACCATTCTAATTCCTATGATTTTTAAGGAACTAGAATTCCCAAAGGTAACTGAACACCCATAATAAATTTCAACATGTTTCAATATTTTTATATCACCTGTAATATTTGATGTGAAACTATATCATGTATCAATGGTTTATTCCATTTACCTTCTTTCAAAGCTGTTTCAACAACAAAATCACTATCCTCAATTTTATTGTTTTCATATTTCATTTATTTTCTATCATAAGAATCATGTTCTAGAAGGATTTTCAAATGTCTTTCAACATGATGACCAGATTGATGACATCTTCCAAAAAATTATTCTAGAAATTCAAATTTATTTCTTGTTGGTATATTTCCAACATCTTGAGTATTTAGTTTTTCAACTTCTTATAAGTTACTAATGTTTCTAATTCTACATTCACTATTTATTTTACTTTTCTCAATCCTTTTTCTAGGTAAGGATATATTGTGATAAAAATTATAACCAACATTACCATAGATACCATAACACCAGAAATAAACATAAATTGTTCATTTTTTATTAAAATAAGATCTTTATCTATTGAAACTTTGTTGAGGTTGGTAATATCTTTCCGCTTTAACATACTCAGGACATATACAATCATTTCATTTGAGTGAGTTTTCTAATTTTTTAAATTAGATAGGTTTATCACATATTTCTCTCACCTAATATTTTTCATTACTTTTTATGAAACCTGAAATGTTAAAATAATCACATGAAATATTATTTTTGGTAAGATAAGATTTCACCTAATTCTTGTATTGAGAATTATAAGAAACTTTATAAGTCTCAGCATTTACTTCTGAATCTTTGTTAAAGTTTTAAATCATCATCCTCAAGATGATTTAGGAATCTGGAAGTATTGATAAAAACTTTTTAGGGTTTTCTTCTTTAGTTTCCATCTAATTTCTAATATCTTTAATCATCTTTCCCAATTCAGTAATTCTAACTTTGTAACAAAAAATCTCCGTGATTTATTCTTCCTACAACATGATAACATCTTTTATTCCATTAACATGTTCATGAAAATCATTATTCCTAAATAAAATTTATTTTTTGACAGTTTTTTTTCATGTAATGCAACATGTTTGTTTTTGAGCTGAAACAGTCTATATAATTTTTCACCAACTTTTTCAATATTTGAGGACTATTTTTGTTTTATCAAAATTTTTAATGGTAGTTTTGAATTTTTCAAAAAAATTCATCTTTAGAAGAATTATTTTTAGTTTATTATGATCCATATTTCTTACTGAATATAATTCTTTTTCTTCTATTACAATTAATATTATATCCATTAGAAGAATTTTCTCTTTTATCATATTTTTTCCGCTTCTTCCATTGAGGTTTTCCATCAAGATTATCTCAAAATTCTGAAAAATTATTACCGGGGTAGTTCATAGTAATGTTTATAATTCCTCCACACTCAAATAATTTGAGAGGAATTTTACCTCTATACATTTCCTTTACTCTTCGATAGTTCTGGGATCTGAGAGGCATTATTTTTTTTCATTAAACTCATCATCTTCCTTATCTTAAAATTCACAAGGATTAGCTTCATCAATAACTTGGATTTTCAAATTTCTCATGGATTTAAAATCCATTACATATTTCATCTTCTTTCTAAACATTTTAGATTTCCAAATTACTTAAGTAACAAAAATGTTATGCAATTCATCATAGATAAATCATCCTTGTCTTCTAAAGAATAAATTTTTGATCCAAACATGTCTAGAATGTTTCTCATAAGTTTCTTCACAATTTTAGAGTCATCCAAGACATCTCTAAATCCACTGGTGTTATAAATAATTTCATTTTCTATGGAGATGTATTAAAAAATTGTTTCTTCATATATCATTATAATTTCTTCATACTTAATATACTAGATTTTTAATTTTTCTTCCTTGACATTAGTATTACCTTCAAAAGAACTTTACATCTTGTCTCACATACTTTTTGATGTTCTGATACCCATCAACATCTGATAAAATTTCTCAGATAAAGACATAAGGATTTAAATTATAGCCATTCCATCAACTAATGTTTCTCCTTTATTAGATTATTCCATATGATCGTCTTTCTTAATAGGTGGAAAATCATAGTAGCATCATCAAAAAATTCATGGACAAGAGATAAGTATTATGGAATCAGCATATTATTCCATCCATAATAATTATTTTCCATCAAATGTCATAATTCCTCTATTTTTAATAAAATTGATATTATCCATGATAAGGATTCAATAAGGTAACCTTACCTCTGATACCAATTGATGTTCCAAAGGATATAATAAAAACTAATGGAGATTGAATTAGTTGTTCACTATTAAATGTTTCAATTATTTTCCAAACATAACCCCTACAACATGTTAAGATTTAAATCATTATTAAATTTTAGTAAATAATCATTCATGAAATAGTAGGAAAGCATGTAAATCACATAATATTTACAAGGTTCACCCTTCGTATGAGAACCTACTTCCTTAATATATCCACTCTTGTTATTCTATGGAAATACAATATTAATAGTAAGTGAATACAATTGGTACTACATTCCGTTAGACACCTTCTATCTCTCGATAGTATTGATCATACTGACTCCCATCAGTTTACAATGTTTTATTATAAAATAATTGATCTAAATAGAAGAATAAAGGCTTTGATTAAATTGCGTCATAATTCCTCAGTTCGAGTCCTTAGATTGATTTTCATAGATCCACTTTTTCTCAATAAAATGATGCTAGATTCTGGATCTAATTTTCTCAATACAATGATGTTGGATCTGATTCTCTCAAAACAATGATACTAGATCCAATTTCATTAATATGATATTTCTGGATTATGGAAATGATTTTATAAATAGGATAATGTTGGATCCCAGATACTATTCTCGAAAAATGATAATGATGGATCTAAGATATGATTCTTTAATAATACTGGATCCTGGATATGATTCTATGAATATGATGATTATGAATATGTTTTTCTATGTATGATAATTAAATTCCATGAATTCAGTCTCAATATCAAAAACACAAACTCTTATCAAATTCTCAATTCAGGTATTCTTCAATAGGATTAAACATTATCTTCTGAATTCTCTAGTGATCCACCTTTTTCATGTTTGTAAAAGTTGAGGAAGGATTAATGATTTGAAGAAGTATTTATAGGTGAATCATAAAGTATATGCATGAAACCTTGATACTTTCTCTACTTCCTCAAATATTAAAATCTCTGAAAATCACATTCATTTAAAACTTCATATTTGACTTATTCAAAACTCCTTATATTTCTATGAGATTTATCAAAAATTTAAATTCATGTCTGACCACTTCAATTCATCATACCTTTCTCAGATCATTAATATATGATTCTTTCTCAGCTATATTAGGATATTTTTCTTTCCTAATCTCATTATGATCTTTTCCTTTCTCATCTCATTACGATATTTTACTTTCTCTGATTTTTCTTTCTCAGACCATTATGATATTTTCTTTTCTCAACTATTTATTTCTCAAAACATTATTATATTTTCCATTATATGCTTTTTCTTTCTCAGTCCATTATGATCTTTTCATATATCAGCGTTTTCTTTCTCATCTTATTATGATCCGTCCCATTCTCAGGTTTTTCTTTGTCATCCCATTACGATGAAATAATAATAACAATAAAATTCCCATAAAGATATATTATCATTACAACCACATTCCCATTAAATTGGAATTCATAATAGGATGAAATTCCCTTTAAGAGGGAATTATTCACTCAGTATATTTGAATTCCTTTAAACCTATCCACCATTTCATCAAAATTGTAGATCATGATAGTCCTAATGATTTGAGAAAACATATTGATCAGCAAAGCATCGTCAATTTTTATAGAAATTATGAAAACTTTCTAAATCATGTCTGTACATTATTATTTCAAAACTCTTTAGAAAAATCATTCTTTCTTCGATTCTTTTGAATTCAATTATTTTCAATGTCATGCCGATAGACCTGAATACAATTCTCTACATATGGTGCTTCCAATTCCGATTCTTCTGAATAGAGAAAATAACATTATCCACTTTTTTTAGATATTATCTTTCCATATTAATAGTAGAAACCAAATTACAATTAATCCAAATAGATTCATTGAAAACAAAAAAATTCTTTTACAAAGAGAGTTTTTTTTTCAACAGATAGAAAAGTTTTTTAAAACAAAACAACAAAAACGTTTCTTCACACATGGGCGACTGTATCATTTCCCATTTCATGGAAGAGGAGAATGATATTATTAATTAACTTGACATAATAAAATTTTAGTATATAAGAGAAAATATTTTTATTATTTCACAATGATTGAATAATATTTGAAGGATATGGAAGAAGAAGTAAATAAATATGTATGTTTAAGAATGTTACCTCTTCTTTAGACAACTCCTTTAGGTTGGCTCCAAAAACCATCCAAGGTTGGATCTATAATGAAAATATGACTATAGAATATTGGGAGGGAAGTAATATAGGTAAATATTTAGGTATTTTTTTATCCAAATGTCTTTGGAAGTTTGAATAAGGGAGGGGAGGGGTGGCCTTTTATAAGCGCGGAAGAAGGGCACACATGGAATTTTTTAAAAGAATAAATCATACCCATGTTTTCTCAAGAAAAAATTCCCCAAGATGAAACTTCCTCGATATTATATAATTTAAATTCTAAATATTTCCATCAATTAAAAATTTAATATGTGTTTAGGTCATTTTATGCCTTATATTTTTAGTTTAACCCCAAAGTAAACCCATTTTTACCATAACCACGATAACAGATTTTTTAATATTTTAACAAATCACTTTTTTCAAATACTAATTTGATTTTTTTATATAATATATATTATTATTTTTACATAAATTTAATCCATTTTTTCAAATTCAATTTATATATGTGACATAACTCAATTCCAAATTAAACTCATAGATGCAACGAAAGCGCAACTTTCTTAAGAGAAAATTCGAATAAGTATAGATTGTTTTAATTTCAAAATTCAACATAAGTTAGATTAAAATGAAAGAAATAATTTAAATTGTATTATAATTAACATAATTTTACTTTAAAACCAATTTAAACTATTATTTAACTTTTTAAACAATTTTAATAAAAAGGTAGTTTTTAATAAAAATTCTTATTTTCACTATTCATCAAAAAATTAATAATTTTAGAAAATTATAAAAAGTTTACCGTAATATAATTTTAACATGTAAATTTAAAAAATGATGATTTTTTATATAAATTTTATAAAAGTGTTAAATATTAATTTTAAATTATTTGTGTAATATCTGACAATCAGCCTTTCAGAAAAATATATTTTCTCAAAAAAAAAACATTTACTTCTCTTTCAAATGGTTCTTATTTTTTTTATCTCTAGATAACCATTTATTTTATTTGTTCAATTTTTATACTGTATAATTTTCATAATTTTATTAGTAAAATTTATAACAAAAAAATTAACATCTAGGTTATAATGGAATACTATATTATGGTTTGATTAGACTCATGGTTGTATATTCCACAAGTTATCAAATAGTTTCAATTTATTTAATAGGGTATAAATAATAATGTCATGGATTTTTACATTACCTTATAATATTGGTGTCTCATGTCATATATTCTATCGAATATGATGTTAATTTTTTGAAATATAGTTATGTTACATTGAGAACATACCCACCAGTAGGAATTCCACATATTTTAGTGCCATCAGATATTCCAATAGAAGAGAATGTGTAATGGTTAGTATATATTAATATCATCATTGATGCATTTGATGAATAATTAAATATAATTACTCACCAAAAAACATAAGCCATATGTTGATGGTAAATAGGGTTTGTTGGGTGTGTCACGAATGACATGATATTAATGGATATTTCAAGGAAGTATTTTCCCTTCTATATTTATGGATGGTGATATCTCGTCCGTTTTATTGGGATAGAACCATCAAATTAAATTCTATTTTCAGGGTGTAATGATGCATTTATTTCAGATAGTCAATGAAATAAATATTCATCATATATGTTGATGACACATATGTGAACCCTACTTGATGAGATATTCTGACTAAGGGATTATGTTACATAGTGGGAATTCGTATTTGGTTTGCATCATTACAACATTAAGTTATTTCTCATGGGTTCCATGAACCATCTCTATATAGTAATCTTGGAATTTAGGTATACCCATCTAATTCCAATGTGAAAGAATCGGAGATAATCACACAACATGTGTTTCTGTTGATCTTGATTATATTATTTTTGAATTTAATTATTGGAATAAATAATATTCTCCAGAACAAGGAATAATTTTATTCATGTTTTATTGATCACTAATATTCTCATCGGAATAAATAATTATTTATTCATTAATAAATAATTTATTATATTATAATATTAGACAAATATTTATTCACTAAATCGAGTCTGATGATAAATTGTAATAAACCAAGATTGTGTCTGGCAATGGACAATTTTTTACGGGATGGTAAATAATATTTATCCTTGAATGAGTTATCATACACTATAAATATTACTATTATTATTATTTTTATATGGAATGGGGTTTAACCGTGAATATTATATTATTTAATAATTGGTACACAATTAAACAAAATTTTAACATATACAATATCTTTATAAGTAGATGGTTATGTCTTTTATTTATGGTTAATTATGATTTTGAGAATTTTTGCAAACAAAGTATTTCTCTCACCATTCCTAATCCTCTCTTCCGATTGATAAAAAGAAGAACAAGAGGGATTCCTTCAAGATCAAAGGATCTAGAAGCGATGCACATGGATTACAAGAGATAATTGATTCACCGTGGAATAACCAAAAAACTATTAGTTTCATTAAAAGATCAAAGGAGAATGTGTGGATCAAAACCAAAGGAATTCCACACATGGATCCTTCCAATGAAATGATGGTAATTTTGATTGGGATTTTAGATAATAAACATAATCTACAAAAAAATATCATCTATTGAGGTATTTGTATCTTTTTATATGATTTAATTAATTGAATGTTTAAAGTGAATGATCATATATTGGTGTTTTAGAAAACTCTATGTTAAACTGAATTTTAATATAATTTCCAACTTAGGCACTTGTCTTACAAACATTACCCACACTATCAACTTTTGATAGGTAGTTGGTATATAATTCAATAGATTTTTCATTAATATATCAATCTGTAATACAAATTTCTAAATGACTTGGATTCTTAACATGAAATTTTCATATTCCACTCACTACAGTACATCCATATATAATGTATAGGAACACATATTTTAATATCTCTATCCTATGGAAACATAAGGTATAGTATAGTATCAAGTAATGATAGAAGGAAGAACATCTCTAATTCACATAATATTAATGCAATTCCCTTATTCATTATTGAAAACATTGTTAGATCTAAAAATTTATAGCATATAGATTTTAAAAAGAAAAAAATGTTCAGTTAATATATGGAATAAAGTTTTAGGAAAAATAAAATATAAATATAAATGCATCAAAACATGCATCAAAACATGAAATTGATGTTATTTTAGAAACTATAACATTAAATTATTTATTGACATGAAATTATTAGTATTTGGAAAATAAACATATATAAATTTTACACCATTATGGAAGTTGGGAAATTGAAAATTTTATTTTCTGAGTTGAGTATAAGTTATTATAGGGAAACAAATTCATTGTTAAACCTTCACTTGTTCCAACTCTTCCTTTATCCTCATTTCAACCATGTACAACTGAGCTCTAATTCCAACTTTTGTTTTATTTGGTTCATTTAGTAATGCATCAATAACCTTATCACATAAATTGTCTCCCACATACATGGCATCAAGAGAATTTACAGCATGAAAAGAATTTCAATATGGTAATTCGATGAAAACTGGTCTCTTTTTCCAAACTGATTTCATAATGTTATTTTAAATTTTTCTACCAAAAATAACATCAATATTTTTTAGTTTCTAAAACATTTGATCACCAATTAGTGGAGATAGTGTTGTATATTGTTCTTGATTTCCATTAAATGATGTCATCCATGATTAGTTTTTATGTCACCAGGGTAAGCATTGGTGATGTCCTAAAAATACAGTATTAAAGGAACGATTCAACCTAGATGAGTGTAAACCTTATTAAAAAATAGGATGACCCAACATTCCAATAATTATATATCATGGAAAATATTCCTAATTATTAAAATACATGATCAACCCATAAAATATGGATCTCAATTTGAAATCCTCAATTCTATAAGAATACTATAATGTAACACAAATATCCCAAATTAATATTAGATCTTTGATCAAGGTAGCCAAATAAACATCAATATCATTAATATGTTGTTTTGGGCCAGATTAAAGTAGATAAAAGACAATGTATTTGTGATTTATGAAAAACCATAATGAAAAGTTATAATTTACCATCATAATTGGTCTTTTACTGCGAGTTCTAATTTTTATACCAAAAGGATTTATTGTACTTTTAAATAATAGAATATGGAGGTTTATTATATCATTTCTAAATTAAGGATACCCCTTATCAATTTTCATCTACTCTAGAGTGTTTGTTGGGTGATGTGGCTTCCCATCATTAATTCTTGTATCTGTATACCATTTCAAATGTCTATATGTTTTCATGTATCCATATTTTCATATAAACCTTTTAAGGATAAGAAAGTATCATACAAATTTTTATGGACTAGATTCATCATTCTTATATTTATCCATGACATAATTATGAAATATTTTGAGTGAGTCATTGTCCTTAAGAGACAATATAAAATCATTTAAATAAAAGTGTAATTTTTTAGAGATCATTCTGAGTTAACATAGAATTATTTTAGTATTATACCCTCAACAAGGATGCTTATTTTCTTTTGGTACCATATCATTTAAGAGACCAATTAGTTATGTAAATTCTGTGTCACTCCATCACCATCAAGATTTCAAATTATCTAACTATAATACAGTTGAGAGTGTCGAATATTTTGAATAACTAGTATATAGTGGCTTCCTTTCATAACTATTTATCTTCCAAAATAACTTTGGGCACTCACAAAGGTTATCTTCAATTGTCATTTTCATTTCTTTCATATCATATGCATTATTATTTACACTATTATTCACATCAAATTATCCAAAAATCACAACATAACCCTAGTCAGTATATAGATTTAATTTTTTCCAATTTTTATACTAACTTTTATAGATTTGATATTTAATATGAAAAATAAAATGATACTTCGACTCTAATGGATGAATAAATACTAGAAACTAGGTCTATCTACATACATATATACCCATGGTTTATAGAAATAATAGGTATAGATATTCTACCAAAATATATACCCAATATTTGAAAAAAAAATTGTTATAGGTTGAGATATGTCAATGGTATTTCAAAAACCATGTGTATTCCCTCATAAATAATTAGGATTCCCTCACACTCTCCCTCCCATCCTAATTTTAATCCCCACACCTCTCCCTCCACCTTATGATCCGTGGTATCCCACTCCCCACTTCATGCGGGATTTCCCCAATTGGTCATGTTTTCTTCCACCATTTCTATAATTTTGTTGTTCCGATCCTTAAGAGGTAAGCTTTACATCCCTCTATTATTTAATATCTCTTCACTCAATCGATGGATTGTAGTATTCTCAATCATTATCTCTTAATTTATGTATTTTTTATTTTGATATTCTTTGATATCAGATTAGTGATTTTCAAATTCATCTTCTCTTCTACTAGATATTGTTTTTTATCTTTAGATGTGATTCTACAAAAGAATGTCGGTATCCATTATAAAATTTTTTTTTAAAAAAATTTATAGTATAATATAGATCAAATATTGTCTATTAAATTCCTAAGAGTATTTTTTATAATTATAATTTAATTATTTTAAAAACAATCCTTGGGATTCTTATGAATTTAACATAAATTTGAGATTCTTTTGGGGGAATATTTTAGGGATTTTGATATTTTTTGTGTTGGGAATCATATTTAAGTTATGTTAATTAGTTAATGGTGGTTTGTATTATCCATGATTTATGGTATTTAATTATATGAATTTAATTTTTTATATCAAGAACCATGGTTAAATTATTTGTTAGGTTGTTTAGACCTAAAAATAATTAATTTTATGATGATGTACAAGTTTATAATATTATAAATAAATTTGGAATATTTATTTATAGTTGAAAGATAGTTATACAATAATTAACTATTTTATTTATAGTACTTCTAAAATATGTTTTGTAAAATTAATTGTTATTATTTGGACATGAATTTTGGAAAAAATATTATTTCATATAATTAAATATTTTGATTTATTTTTTTTTTCGATTTTTAATACCTTTATTATGTAGAAATATTTATAGAATACTTTGGTAAATTACATGAAATATTTATATATGTTATAACAGAAATATTTTTTTGGTAATATTAATTTTATGAAATATGGTTTCAACTAATAAATTTATACATAATATTTTTGTTATTTAAGAAAAATTTAATTGTATAAATCTTAGTTTCACCTATTTTGATTAACTAATGTGTAAAAATTATTTCTTTGTTATGAATTATTAATTATTTCATCTATCATGTATTGATTAGTTATCTATTTATTTCCACTACACGTTAAATGAATAAAAAACCATCTAAACACACTTTACCTAAATTAAGAGGTTTCATAATTGGTGATGTAATGGATGGGTATCATAATGTGGGATATAATGGATTAATTATTTAGTCTTGATGGATCTTCTCCAAATTAAATAATTTTAAAATTTAAATAAAACATAATTTAAAATATATCTTCCTTCTTATTGAATAGTATAAGTAATTCTAACCTGAGATAAAATACATTCATGACTAATTTTTTTCCTCAATTTTATTTATAAATGAGAATACCTCTATGGATAAAGAAAACAAAATTTTCTAGTAGTATTCCATAGTTTTTATTTATTCTGATACAGAAAAATTTATGTATTTCTATGATTATGCCTTGTTTTTTTCTTGTGATATGCCTTGTTATTTTTTAGATGGATATTATTATTATATAATGGTTACTTACATCATGTATTTTATTAAATTTAGTTTCTTGTTAGTGTTATTTAATTTCCTCAACAATATAAATGTAATATTCCATTCAATTTAGATACCACTTTTATTATGGTTTACATTATTGATTGAAGTATAAATTTATTCCTCTATAATAGATTGGAATGAAGATGTATGTATCTTACCAATTACATTTCAACCGAGTTTTAAAACAATTAGGAAAATGTTTTTAGGTTTTTCATTTAAGAATGATTTAGTTTGAGGTTTTATATATATTCTATGTTATAATTGTGTTGGAATACCATAGTTAAGATGAGAATAAGTTATCTAACATATAAAAAATGATGGATTCGAAACAATTTATTATTTTTGGTATCATAATTGAGATATGAGGCAATATTCTACTTTTCATGAAAGGAAATAATGAATTGGTATGAATAATTTGTTATTTGATTCATTTCAATTTTTTAATCATAATTATATAGAAATTATGTTAGTGGAATATGGAAATGATATCAATACAAATGAGGAAAATATTGACGATACTGATGTTGAGAATTTGAAAAAATTATTGGATGATGCTAGAACTTCTGTATATCAAGAATGTAATAAAATTGAAAAGATGGATTTTTTAATGATTTTATTTCATGAAAAAAGATGTATATAATTTATATTCCCCAAAATTGATAATATTCTTACATATTTAAAATAATTTCTACCTAATGGTGTAGAAATTCCCTCAAATCAGTAGAAGGCATGGAATTTAATTAAACACCCTTTATTTCCTACTAATAAAATTCAAAATTGATGAAATATTAAAGCTTATTTTTGGAGGAAACAACTGATGTTAAAGACTATAATAAATTTATTACATATTAATGTAGTGAATATGTAGATGGAACACACATTAGTGTTCAAAAAAAAAGTCATGTGGCACTTTCCATTGATTACCAGGCTTCGAAATCTAATCATGTTTGTAAAAATTTCATCCAATATGTGATGGAATGATGCTAAGAGAATTAAATGTAATGATGAGTTTGTTCATCCTCTGGATACCTTAACATTGGAGTAATTTGATAAAAATCAACCTGCTTTTATATCTGAGGTGTGCAATGCCACTTTGGATGTATCTTGTGATGGTTTTAATCTCATTGGTTAGATGATTACTCCTCACAGCATGTGGCCATTTTTTATTCACGTTTATAATCTTTTTATGTGGATGAATATAAAAAAATGTCACATTATTGATTATAATAATATATGGGACTTTTGATCCTTGAAATTGTATAGATGTCTACCTTTAACATTTGATAATACAGTTGAAGCAATTTGGGATATGGGTGTGCGGACATTCGATGCTTCTTTAAAAAATATATTTCATATTGGTTCTTCCCTAATATGGACTAAACTTATTTTCCTACTAATGGAATGATTTCTAGTTGGAGAATGAATGAAAAACTATCATTTCATTTTTGTAAGAATAATAAATGATAAATAAGGGTTAAATATCATTGTTGTTTCAGTTTCATGGGGCATCATAAATATTTCCAATGGATCGTCAATATATAAAAATCATTTAAAGGTTTAATAATATTTTTAACACTGAATAGAGACCTCAACATATGTTAAAAATATATATTTTTAATGAGTTGAAATATTGAATTTTTTCATTATAGGAAGTTTAGATGAAATGTAAAAATTAGAAGTATATTTTCACTGAATCCACTAACAATTGGAAAAAGAGAAATATATTTTTTGAGTTTTCATATTGTTCTAAATTTTTTTACATCCTCTTTTAGATGTAATTAACATATTTTGAAATATTAAATTCAATTATTATAAATTTTATGGGGAGAACCATATATAACTTATGATCTAATCAAGACTTGTTAGATTGGGGTATTCAACGAGAACTACTTCCTGTGTATATTGGTTAAAATAAATGTAATGTTCCTTGTGCTTATTATTTGGTGAAACCCTTAGATCAAAATAAAATTTTAGGAGTATTAGAGAATAATATGGTTCCGTATGGATATTCTAGAAATATATCTAAATGATTCAACATAAGGTATTTGAAACTGAAATCCCTAAAACTCATGATTATAACATCCTTCTTCATGAATTTATTCCAATAAAAATCTATTATTTTTAATAGGCTTATGTAAGTGTTAAAGTGAGTCTCTTATCCCATTTTTATAAATAACTATGTGCTAAAAGGTTATCCAAGTATTTGTTGAAAAAAATATAGCAAGTGGTGCCATTAATTTTTTGTGAGTTGGAAAAAACATCCTCTATCTATATCCATTTTCATGTTGTATTTAATTTTTTCCTATTCCATCTAAACCAATTCTTCGAGGGCTTATTTTTTCTAGTGGATGTACCATACTAAATGCAATATTTTCACAAAAAAAATCTTATGTGGAAAAAAAAGAATCATTGTAATGTTTTCATTGTGAGAGGTTATCTAGATCAAGAATGTATGGATTACTGTTTAGATTATTCATATGATGTGAGCACAAGAAATAGCTGGACAATGGAAAATTAGGATGAGAATTGTGGGGAATTTGAGAAATTATTTCCATAAATTCACCAAATAAGTTGAATTCTTGGTTCATATACATTTTCTTCATTGATCCTTGAATAACGGGATATGGCACACCAATGATACTTTTTTAACTATGGTTTGTTCAATGACAATATAAAGTAAGTAATTTGAATATTTACATGTTATCTCATGATGTTTAATATAACATATAACATAGAGTTTTGTTATCTATTTTTGGGAACATAAACAAATTATAAGTAGATTTCAACAATATTTTCTTTTCTTTGAGAAGGAGAGCGGCTTTTCACAGTAAATTGTTTCCTACTTGGTTTAAATCAAAGATATGAACATTAATTTAATTAACATAAAATATAAATATTCATTTATTTATATAGTTCTTATATATTTTAGTTACTGAGATTACTTATTAACTCTATTTCTCAAGAATTAAGAGCATTGGATTTTAGTCCCAATTCTTTGGTTCATGAATGCAAATCATTAATGAAAAATTGGCATAAATTTTTTTAAAATTACCGTGCAGTAAAAATGAGAACACAACATGATAGGGTTAGGTTAAATGATTAAATTTAAATTTATGATAGTGTATTATATATTTATCCTTAAAATAAAAATGTTTCTATTTATGGACTTGTTGAGAAAATATATATTTTTTCTTACTGCACTCATAGTCGAGTCATTATGATGAAATATAAATGGTTTTATTTTATGACATGAAATTTTACATTTATTAATGAATTTTCATTCTGAGGGAATATAAGGATTTGATTCATAGATATCGATGAACCATACATTTTGGCATCAATGGTAAAACAAGTATTTTATGTGAGGGGTCATATGAGACTAGGTTGTGTTGTTATTAATGAAGTAATCCCCAGAAATATTTTCTATGATGGTTGGGATGAAATTAACACCATTGACAACCCCATTGGTATTGAACAAAATATTTCATTTGATGTCTCAAATTGTCCCATTGTGAGAGTTTATGTTGAACCTAAAGTAGTAATGCGTAAAATATATATGGTACCATATATGTTCACATTTAATTCATTTTTCTTTGACATGAGTTTCTTAGGTTGGTATTTCTATAATTACTTTAATTTTGATTCAATTTGGAGTGATATGTTTGTTTTCGTATTTTTTGGTTTTTTTAATTTAATTATATTTAATTTAATTTTGAAAATAGAGTTTAAAACATGTTTTTTAAAATGTATAATTTGGTTTTAAATTATTGTTGTTAAAACTTGTTATGACATTGTTTATGACCTCTAAGTCTTATATGTTATATGTATGCTTTTTAAAAACTATTTCTAAAAAATATACATTTCATTATTAAACAGATTATGAAAAATACTAAAGAAGTTGGAAAGAATCAATTATTTGATATTGATCGACAGATGATCAAGTGTGGGTTTCCTTCTCTAGTCCCCTTTGTGATTATAATAATTTTAATATTTTTATCCTGCATTACATATAATTTCATGTTCAAATTCATTATCAATTTATTTAGGGACATTCAGTTAAACCAAAGTTAACTCCTTCGCATCCTACTAGAATGGGACTGAGTAAGGGTTTTCCTAGAGAGAGATGGAGCACCTGTTATTCATGTTCCCACCCAAAAACATCAATGGAAACCCCATCTACCTTGACATTCTATCCTCTACTTAATAATCCAAGGATGTTCCCACCCAAGCCTCCATCAACATCTCATTTTTCCTCTTTTTCTCTTATCATGGATATGTTGGATTTGGTGTCCCAAAATTAACTTCAATGTACTTTATGATAACCTACATTCAGATTTTTTAATATTAATACATTCTTTATCATGTCACAATTGTTGTTTCATATAACATAATATGTGATAATCTTATAAGAGTGGTTATCTCACTATAATATCAAAGTAGTTCCCCACTGGGATGAGAACCCAAAAGTGTTATGAAACTATTATTTAATATAATTTCAATATTTTTATGATATCATTTGAGGGGAAAATGATTCATGCTATAATAAATTCAATATTAACAGATTATATTAAAAATGGTGGAGGGCCAAGCCCAAACACGTCAAGGAGGTCTGATGTAATGCAGTCCGAGGTAATTCACCTGAATAAGTTGTGCACACTCCATGGGAAGGGAACCAATACTATTATAAAGGGTGGAGACTTATTGGACTTTGAAGAACCATCTCAGGGTGTACACCCTTGTTAATATGCAATGTAGGATACTATGAGACCGAGACCCCTAAGTAGGACATCCATATTAAAAAGTGTCATTGGATTTCATTATATCCTTACATGTTTATTGATCATTAGAATTTAATATTATTGTTAATGAATATTATAAGTGATCTAATTTTATGAATTGATGAAAACCATGGTGAAATATGTTTTTGGCATGGTAGGATAGGTTGGGTACGTCCAGAGTGATATTTCATTAATTAATAATGAGAGAAAAGATTTTTCCTTTTGATCCTTAATGAAATTTTATATCTCATACCCTTTGATGGAAATTGTATAGACAAAATAAATCCATGGCAATGGAGTTCTATGGGAGTCTTCGATTTCTGGAAAGCCAATGAATGATACCTCAAGCACATAGGTTGATGGTACCAGCGTGAAACCTACTTGATTAGAGATATTGAGATAAAACGATTATATTACATATTATGTGCTCATATGGGGTGTAGTGCAATTTTGGAATTAACATCATTCTCTATGGGTGTCATTTCATCTTTTTGGGTGTTATCCTTCGAATTTAGGCTTCTTCACCTAGTACCACTGAAAAAGAGGCCTAGAGGGTCACACACTATGTGTATCGAGAATATCATTTAAATGATATATTGTTCTTTATTAGTTAACAAGTTTAATAAATATTATTCCTACACATGGTTTAATAATTATTCATGTTTTATTTATCACATATATTATGTGAGAAGTTATTCGAGAGAATATAATGTGAGCAGAATATTTAGTAAATATTTATTTGATGTTAAGTCTATATAATAAGTATTTATTTATTGAAAAATAATGAATTGATATTTATTTATTAAATTAACTGACATTATTCATGGCCTGATAAATATTTTAGAGGAATAGCTGGATGAGTTTTTTGGTTGGGTGAGAAATAATATTTATTTAATATTATCCAATTCAATTATATTGAATTTAATTCTCAATTTAAACACAGGTCATTGAAATAAAGATAATATTATTATTATAGACATGAGTCTCCACAAGTGTTTAAAAAAATATTAAAGGGAACTTATTAAAATATTTTATTTCTCAACCCTCGCGGTATTTGAACCCAATTATATTATTTTGTTCAAGAGATCCAATTGATTTGTGTTGTGCACAATAAACTTTTAGAGAATCATTTCTCGCCATAAAAAGATCCCTCTCTAAGAACAGTCCCAAAACAACAAAATATGTTACTCCACCTCCCATTCTCAATTATAATGATATCAATGAGAACACTTTGGAAGTGATTATTATGGTGATCAAAGTTGAATGACCCAAGCTATAATATATATCATACTAGTACCCATTGATTCATATAGTGATGTTTGGATGTTTTTGGAACTGGTGTGGATCACTGATAGAGGGAATATTCTCTTAATTCCTTGAACATAATGCTCATACAAATTAGATCTATTTTTTGTTCCATCAATTAAAAAATAATTCATGTAAGGTAATTATTTAATTGAGTAATTTAATAATAAATAATATTTGAGGACACTCTCTCTGGTTCCATAATTTTATCCTTTTTTATTTATTTGATTAAATTCCATTTATCACAACATTTATCATGGTGTAGATCTCATACTGATCATCAATCAAGAAAAAAATCAAATTTGGGCATGACCCATCACATTATTCTACATCATATAGAACCTAAAAATGGTAATATACCAGTCAAATAATTATTTATAACTATTTAAAATATCATTTATTGATCTATGCATTTTTCATTTATTTTTCATTTAGTTTTTAAAAATTATTTATTTTTAATTGTGAGATATTATTATTCAACTCTTGCTTCTCATAGATCCAATCAAATGGATTAATTTTATGAAAGAAATAAAATCAATGATCTCATCTCAAGGTGATAAGGATTATGGAAGAATAACACAAGAGTAAATGACATGTAACTAGAGTTACAAATCATGTACTATTGTTCAATGTACCAGAAATTAACTGGAAATTAATTCCGACCATGTGAATTGACTGCATGAGGTTCATTTAATTTCGTACATTGCGTGTTGACTGGGCCTTCTTAGCTCACGGTCAACCAGAGTACACATCATGTAGCCCACATAAATGGTGTGTAGTCATATTTAAATTATATATGGGACATTTATTTCCATATAAAACCTACTTAAATATTTATTATGTCACTTATAGACCACACATTGAGTATCCCTTGTACATGTTGTGTACTCTATTTTTTTAAATTCATGGTTTAAACCCCAAGTACCTACGATTGTGCCTTAGATAGATGGAGATAGAGGTACATGTCATGTAGATATATTGTATATATCATGTACTCATACTAAATTATATATTATTAAAAATAATTTATTATAATGAGAAATATTTACCGACATGTGCTTTCAGGTGGTCATTATGTTGTTAGGATACGCCATGTGACGGTTTTTAATATATATATATATATATATATAATTTTTTTTGTATAATTTTAGATTTTTAGATAATGTATGAGTAGTATTATAGTTATTACACTATGTTAATTGAATCAGATCATGTAATAGAAAAATCATGTAATTCATGTCATTATTATGTTGATAGTGCACATCATGAAAGTACATGATAATTCTTGTATGCCATATGTCATAAGATTAAATAATATATGAGAATAAAACATATTAGGTAGATTCATATAGAAGTTTATCATGTTCCCCCTAGGTAAATTTATGTACCCAATTAATTTCTAATAATTGTTTTTAGTTTCTTTATGATTATGATGGATGACAATCTCAAGGAAATTTAGATTAGAATCAAGATAAAATAATTGATTAATTAAATAAGTTACTTAACTGATTAAAACATGATTTATCTTAAATTATAATGATTAATAATTTAATTTTAGTTTTATTAAATGAATAATTTGATTCATTCATGAGGATGACCATGGGAATATACTAGACCTTTTTATTTGATTGGTTTTATTTATTTTATTATTAAATTAAATTATTGTATTATGTTCCTTTTATCCTCTTATTATGACAGGTTTTATGTGCCCATGGATTATTTTATGTAAACCCTTTTTCTATCACCTATGTTTGAGTAAAATTATACGTAATGGATGGCGCTCTTAGGCTAGTGAAGTCAGTTTGAGTTTGGAGTTGAGGCAAAACCAATACAGAAAATATACATAGGCGGAAAAGTTGTAAAGATGTATCAGAAACCTTAATTGGTTCAATGTGTTTTTCCCCTAGGTTAATGGTTACATTACTAACTTATAGATAAATTAAACATTGGTAAAATATCATGATCAAACTACTTCATTATTTTATTTCTGTCAAGTTACATGGTTATTTCATTATGGTTTTTTGTCGCGACCACATGAATTAATGAATTAATAAGAATACAAGATATAATAAAAATAAATTGTAGGAATATTAAATATTATCTAATACAGTGATAATTATATAATTAAATTTACTAATTATTAAAAATAATTTGAGGAATATAATAATTGGAAATTTATGCATAAATAGATAAAATCCCTAAATTATATATTAGGTTGGTATAACCTTACACTACTTTAGTTAAAATCAAATCATAGTTGAAAGTTCTTAACAAGCCAATGTTTCGGTGCTTTAAATTATTGGGGAATTCTAACATGATGTTTTTGATTGAATGAACTTAGTTCACATGAAGGGTTGACTACCCAAGTAGTACATGGTGTAACAGAGAGTCAAGGGTTGAAGAAAATCCAATTTCAAGATTTTTGGATTGGGGAGTTCACTCAATAGTTCAAGGAACTATGTGTTAATGTTGTTAGAATTTGGAATTCCTACCTAAATCCATTCATGTTTCTAGAAAAACCAAAATTTTTCTAATGAGAAGGAAAATTTGGATCCTTGACACTATAATTTCCAAGAAAAAGGGTATTCCGAAGCCAATGGTGAGGGATATAAGGTTTCAATAAAATTAGTTGGAGATTAATAAATATAATATTTATCTATTGGTTTAATTTTTATCTGATAAATTACTAAAGCTATGGCCATATTTATTGTATAAATACAAATAAAAATTACATCAAAAATATTTGTACAATCCATACATGATAAGGATAACCTTCTTACTAACACAAATTTCTAAGAGTGGGAATGGTTTTTATGTGTCATCCTTTGACATGAATGGTAATTTTATGTATTGGAAGAACCAATTTCTGATGACCTTAGAAATTAGACTAGTGATGAAAATTTTTCTCTCTATGAGAAATAATTGATTGTTGCTATATATATTCAGTGTTTAAAGATATCTTCCATGACCAATGATCTTTTAAAGCAACATGTGGATGTGGATTCATATAGCATGTTATCTTACCTTCATGATCTCTATTGAGGAATTGATAGATAAGAGAGATATGAGATATCCAATAATTTGTTTATAATTAGTCTTGAAGAGTCTCTGTCATATGAGCCTCATGTTGTCAAGATCATTAGATACATTGAATGCTTAGTCATCTTAGAGATTAAACTCTCAGATGAGTTTCATATAGATACCATACTTTAATCACTTCCCAATACCTTATCTAATTTTATTTTTAATGAAAGTATGAGAAATAATGATAAGTGACTTTCAGAACTTCTTACTGTGATTTTCCAAGTGGAAAAGGACATGGGGTATGATAAAACTACAATCCTTATGGTGAATAAGAAAATTAAGCAAAAGTAAAAGGGGCCCAAGAAACATAATAAGTCTAAATATAATGACTATCATCCCTCCAAGTAGAGAAAGATCCAAAGGCAAGGAAAGGAATTAATTTGTATTTTTTATTTCATGATGAAAACAAGACCACTAGTAGAAGAAATACACCCTCAAGTAGGGGGAACCTAAAGAAGTGTACGTTATCTAATGTAATATTTCAATATATACACATTTGATATTAGATATACCTTGTGGAGATAAAATATATATCTAAATGCAAGAACCAAGTAGATTCTAAATGATTGATATAAGAGAGGTGGATTTGATTGCTAATAGTGGTCTGGGGATGATTGATCTTGCCATTAATGAGTACCAATTTTTATTTCCAACAATATTGATTTTGGTTTTAAGGAATTTTTATTATGTAAAAACTATTACCCTGAGATTAATTTATGTATCATGCCTAGATACAGATGGGTTTATTTTCTATTTTGGAAATAAATTTTTTATATTTTATAATGAAAACAAATGTTATTGTATGCAAACTTTAAATAATTGTTTCTATGTATTAAATTATGAAAACAAGGTATTGAAAATTGATGATGAATCATGTTCATGTTACTTATATTACACCCAAAAATGTTATCAACATCTTCGTCATGTAAACGAGAAGTGTTTTAAAAATCTATATCAAGATGGTTATTTAGACTCTTTGGAGCTAAAGGCACTTGGATGATTTAATGCTTGTTTACAATTAAAAATGACCAAACTGCCATTCGGTGGATAGTGTGAAAGGGTCACATAGATTCTAGGATTGGTACACACTGATGTGTGTGAACCACTTCTAGTAGAATCTAGATGTGGGTATTATTACTTAATAACTTTTACTGATGGCTTTTATAGACATGGATATATCCACATGATGAGGTATGAGTCAGAGTCCTTTAAGAAATTAATGGAATTCAAGAATATAGAATCATATTATAAATAATATTAATAATATTTGATTAGAAAGAGGGGTTTAATATCTTATCCAAGTGTTTATCAAAATTTTATGGGATTTTCATATTCTACACTACTACAAAACTGGGTTTATCTAGCACTAGAGATTTAATAGCACTAGCTATAAACACTTTTAAAGACCCCCCTTTGTCAGTTCTAAAAAGAGTGATCTTAAAGGGGGATGTTAACGACACATTTAAGAACTATTAAATTGGTTCTTTAATAGTGTCACAACAAATCCCCTGGGGCCCGTGCTGTGACTACCCCAAGCCAGCCTTCAATAGGCCAGGGGATGGAGAATAGCATCAAATGCATATTCCCTAAAACTGGGAAGGAATTACCTTTATAACCTGTAAGAACAAGTAACCAAAAACCCAACATGATAGTAACACAAGTAAACTCAACTATAAACAGAGTGAGTGTAGTATGTAAAAGGGGCCAGAATAAAATCCCAACTGAAAAGTACAAGTACAACTACGATATAATACAACTTAAGAGAAGGGAAATTCAGTTTGTGGGTCGTCCTCCGAGGTTCCTACCTGAATGGTAGGTACATATCGCCTCCTCAGCACTCCACATCCACCCGTATCATCTGCATACCAACAAGCTGTATGGTCCACCTCTAGGTACCGTCCAGTCTTGGTACTATCGACCTCAGTTAGCGATGTCTGTCATCTGCATCCAACACTACAAGGTGCGGGTATAGCCCTTGCATGGGTGAGTTTAACGATACTCAGTAGGGACCCCGAGACCATCTAGGTATCAAAAAATCATTCAAAGATAAATCCCAATAATGAAATTAAGAGATAACCTTACATAGGTATATTCCCAAACATATAACTATGTTATCATGTAATCTATCTCAATCATGAGGGGAAAAAGATCTACTGACTCATCTCACACTAGTACTTATTCAAGGGATATTGTCAAGTAACATTTCAAGTCACAACGTAGAACACCTCAGCTATTGGAGAAATCCTCCTCTATAGAGTACATTGGTCTTGCTGCGTCACACAGAGGCGCCTCCCACTAACCTTGGACTGTTGAGGTACTCCTCTTGTCGAGTACCGTGGGTCTGCCATGTCACCAAGATGCTCCCGCCCTGTGGGTCTATCGCATCACCCAGGGGATCCCCTTGTGTCCAGCGATGTACTCATCATATCATGTACCGCGAGTCTTCCACATCACCATGGTGATCCCCACTGTGGGTCTACCTCGTCACCAAGGCACTCCCCACTCGGCCTGTCAAGTCACTCTGAGTTGAAACGGTCAGCAGTCATGAAGTCTCACCCAGCCACTGGGTTCCCACACTATCCTCTCTTGTCTCCAGGAGGATCTGCTTCACAAACTATTAGTCGATACTCCAACTACCATGAAGTCTCATGAATATGTATCTCAAAGGTATTCCGTGTCATAGGGGTCTCAACGCAATAGATGACATGTCAATCGGACACCAGGTCTGTGAGTTATTAACCTTTTAGTCATGGGGGACCGGTTGGTTTCGTGCTCAATCTATTATGACCATTCCCAATTTTATTCTAAAACATAATGGGTTATCACTCAAAGAAACTGTCTCACTCCATTTTTCCCAATGCCGCAGACGGTCCATCTAACAGACCTCCGATGCCAAAGTTATGGCCAAAAGAATGTAATTGGATTATAGTGGGCCCGGGTCCGATCCGAGTCGGCCTGACCCAATCTGGCCTGCTGGGGGGCCCAGCTCGTTGGGTTCAACCCGGCCTGCTGGGTGGCCCGGCAGGCCGCGAGTGGCTGTGAAGGGTGCCAGTGGCCGCGAGGTAGTGGAGGGTGCCACAAGGGCGTGAGGCCGTTGGACGGCTCGGCCGGGGATGGAGGTTCGGCCGTAGGGCGGCGGTCCGGACGCGAGGGGGGCGGTCCAACTGCAGGGTGGATCCTTGGTCACGGGGAAGTGCCTTGTCCGTGGGGCGGTGCCTCGGCCGCAGGGCGGTGCGGAGCCACGGATGGAGGCGGTGGTCGTAGTCAGCGTAGAGGCAGCGGGGCGGTAGCGGGGGCCTCAAGGGGGCGCCGTTGCGCCGCCACCTTCGTCGCGGCAGGCGATGGTGCTGACCACCATTATCGTGCCCCAACCATGGATGGTAGCCATCCTCCTTTATCGTGAAGAACACGACAAGACTTTCGGAAGTGTCGGGCCACATTGGTTTGGCCCATACCCTCCGTGTTAGGTTGGTCGCATACAGCTCATCAAGAACATGAACATGAACGTCAAATCCTATCTTCCCACAATAATTGTTAACAACCTGAAAATGAAATAGAAGGGCATACATGGGAATAGATAAAAATAGAAATAAACCCCTACCTCATTCACATGATGACGTCGATGAGGTCCCATGGAAGAAGATGAATTTTTGGGAAAAGAAGGATATCAGTGTCATCAGAGTTTTCCTCAATTTTCAGTTCTTTCATCGTTGGAGATCCTTCGACAGAGTTTGGAGAAGATATAGTCGAAGTAGAGGATTTATTCTTTGGAATTATTTGTTGGAGAGCTTTTCTCCCAAAGCTCGTCCTCTCCCAAATCCACTAAAATGAAATGGTAGCCCCAAAATAATAGATTATGTGATCTATTATGTTTGTTGGCATTTAATTCAAATTGGGTTAATTAATCTCATAGGTTGGCACAATTAAATTGTTGTGTTGGCTTAATTATTGTGGAGGAGGGTTGGTACAATTAATATTAGAGGAGTTGAAGAGGATCTCCCAAATTTAATGAGGGATTTGAGAGGTTTAGGCCTCGGGTGGTCCCCACCACCATAACCTATCATGGGAGTTAAGCTCGGGTTGTCCCCACCACTATAACCTCTCATGGGATGTTAAGGTCTCATGGTCCCCACTTCTCAACTTTCACATGGAAGTTTTGACAAAAAAATAAAAATAAAAGCTACACATCTTTATTTTTATTTTATTCATTCACAAAAAACCCAAAAACTAACTTCCACTCTCGACCAACTACCGTCGAGGAGAATATCACTTTAAGCGAATACCGGCGCTTCGAGTTCAACGGTGCCCTCAGATTTTAATTCCGAGCACCGATACAAAAAAAATAAAAACTCACTTTCACGTTTACTAAACGTACCCAAACAAATGTTTAGAAATTCATTCCGGGCACTCCGGGCCTCGGAATCACGTGCCGTCAATTTTCGCGGACTCGTAAAATTTCCATTTATTTAAAAAAATACATGGAAATTTCAGGACTTTACAAATTGTGCTAAAAAAAGAACTGTTAAAGACCCTCCTATATCAGTGATTTCTTATAAGTGATGATAAAGGCCCACCCTATATATTCACTTTTAAAAAAGATATAATAAATGGGGTCCTTTACCAATACATGTAAAAAAGCACTGATAAAAGCATACATAAAAAAATTATTTTTCATTAAAAATAAAAAATTAATATATTTATATATTTATATTGATATAAACATAATATATATTTTTTGAAATATGTTTTAGATATGTTAAATAGGAATTTACACTTAATATATAAGATATATAGTGAAACTACATTATAAAATAACAAATGGTTTGAAAAATATTATGTTGTTTAATGACTTGAATTGATTGGTCGTATGAATGTATATGCATATTATAGTATTGCAAATGGTTTGAAAAATATTATGGGAAGTTTTCTGAATGATAAATATAATAAAAATATTTCTATATTTCATTTAATATATATTTTGGTTTATATTTTATTTATAGGTTCATGATGGGTTGGAAGAGCTGCTATATCCAAATGGGGATAGGTAGCAATACCCATGGTTTAATTAACCGTAACTATATGGTTTATACTGAGAAAAGATATACTCACGGTTTTCCGAACTATGGGTATTGAAATATACCTAGGATTTAACCAAAATATTGGGTATGATAAAATATCCTAGTCTATACCCATAGTTTCTAGAGAAAACTATGGGTATAGATCTATAGTGATGAATCTATCATCCACGGTTTATAAAACTGTGGTTATATCCGATACCCACAATTTTATGGGCTATAACCACGGTTCAAAATCATGGGTATAGGCTCTTTTTCCAATAGTGAATTCTTATTCAATAACAACAATACAAACACAGAAAAAAATATTTGAGAAGGGTTGTATGCATGATCTATTGCAAACATGATAAACTCTTTTAATCTACCCTCATAATCTTTTGGAATATGATTATCATGCATTCATTTTGGAGTCATGTTCATACTATTTGGTTCAAAAATATTTATTTTGAATGAAAAATAAATAAATACACTTAAGGTATGAATATAATTTTTATGTACAATAATATGTAAACAATTCATCTGAATTTAAGTGAAAATATATAACTGTGTATGTGTGCATGTCTAATCATATTTGTCTATAAATATATAATGCACATGTTTTTAACTAATTAAACAATATTTATAATCAAAGGAGAAATTTATTAATATTTATAATAAATTTGATTATTTTCCTAAGAAAAAAAGACATATTCATTTTGGACTCTCAAAGAAGAAAAGAAAAATTAAGATTTAATGAAAAAAGGATAAAAGCTATAATGTTTCCTTGTCTAGCTAAACATCTGGTGAACTAAACTTGGGATTAGTCAAGTGAAATATTCAATTGTATTTTATGTACTCCCATATTATTTAATTTTGGAATTTTTATATTTATTTGAACAATTAATTTTTTTTAATTCTTCAAAAACAATATATTTGATGATTTTTTTGGATTCATTTGATTGAATATATTTGATTGAAATTTTATTTCATTTTATTCTATTATAATAATTTAAAAACAAATAATAATAGTTTCATTTATTTAAACAAATTATATTTCTCAACGCTCAACTGAGATTGTGAGATTATTTAGTATTCAATTGAACTTTTCTTATCTATGATCATTGATTAATTAACAAATATTATTCAAATAAAGATAATTATAATCGTTATTACTATAAATAACCATTTATATTTTAACCATATCATTTTTTGTTCTTAATTATGGATTATTTAATAAAAATAAATTATTGAATGAAATATTTTTGGAAAAATTGTGAATAGGAACCACATATCCGGAACATGTTTAGGAACATTACTCTAAATATAGATATTTATTTTCTCAAAATATGAATTATTTCCTTTTAATACCACAATCACTCCTTCATATTTTTTCATTCTTCAAAATTCATTTTTTTCATACTCATTTTCCAATAAAAATCCTTATTTTGAATTATATCAAGTTTTTTTTTCAATAAATATAATTAAAATCATTTTTGTTTCATTTAATCTTTGAAATAACAAATAAATAAATTAAAATCCTCCCTAAGAGAAAATTAAAATAAGTATAATTAATTCTTAGGTAAAAAACATTTTTTTTGAGACATAGTGATAAAATTCAAATTAATAAACTGACACCATTGTTAAAGGTTTACCAAAAAGTTAACTTTTTTCATATTTTGATTCAATAAAATTTGAAAATACATATTATGAATTTGAATTATTGATTTATTTTTTTATTTTACATCTAAAATAACATTCCCAAACACCCACACAATAATAGAGAAGTTTTACTATAAAATTAATAGGAATTTTCAAAATAGTGTCAAAAATTGGAGAAAGAGTATTACCATTTAAGAAGTATATTTTATTTATAAGCTTTATAAATAATGTCCTGAATCACCCACTACTATAATTGTTAATTTTAAAACACAAAAACATGAGTATTCAAACCCTTTAGAATCATGACTGAAAAAAGAACCATGAAGGAATTAGCTTCATCAAACTAGGGTAATCTAAATCATGATGATCTTGATATTTTTTATTGGTTCAAAAAGATAGGACAATAAAAATGGGGGTAGTATAGTACGTAGGAATTTAATAAAAACAATTTATGAAATAATGCAATATTTATTAAATATAATCATATACCTTTAGTTTTGGGAGGGTTGAATCATCTAAGAAGATTAAGGGGGAGTAAAGACAAAGGTAGATTCAACCTAGAAAATCATTAGGGAGGAACAGAAGAAGTAATGTTCTATAATTTCTTTAATGGAATGAGAAATTGTTGTTCTATTTGTGTTCATTTTAAAATTTTTTTAAGGGTTTCATTAGTACATTCCAAAAAATGCTGATAAAGATAGGTTTTATCATCGCTTTGTAATTTATAAATGATAAAGCTAATCTTTAATAGTTTTTTTATAGTTGATAAAAACTATTTAAAATAAATAAAAATTAGATTAATTAATTATATAAGTTATTAAAATAATTAAATACTATATGGAGGATGAGGGATGTGGTAGTTCCCTCTCTTGGTGATGGAAATTATGGTTGGGTCATGGAGATATCGCACTACTGTGGCTTCAATATTCTTTCTCACTGTAGATCTGAATCGATGCCTCATATATCTACATCGGCGATCGATGAGATATCTTGGTCTCCCAATGATAGAAATATGTCAAAGGTTGTGGTAGTGTTTCTTCTCTCTGTTGGATCTGAATCTACGGATTACACACAAGAGGGGGGTGAATTGTGTCTTTTCAAAATTATTACAATCTCTTCAATTTAGACAAATTCTGTCCACTATGCTTTAGCATGATTAAATATGCAGCGGAAAAAGTAAAAGCATGAACACACGGATGTATAGTGGTTCGGGGAACAGAAGGCCCCTAGTCCACTCCACCAACACTCAAATCTACGAGCTTGGCGATTTTAACTATCTGGTCCTCGTTTCCACAGACCTGTTCACAACTGAGTACAGGCAGTTGACACCTTTAAAAGTTTCAGGCAAACACAGCCTTCCTGGTTCAAACACGAACCCACACAGCTTAGAACGAGAAGCTGATCACTCAAAAATAAAAAGGGTTTCGATAAAGAAAACACTTCTCCAGTTGTTCTTCACAATTGCAACAGAATGCAATTGACAGTAGATAGATCGTCGTCTTCAAGAAATAAAGATCTGTAATCAAAACAGTTCTGAGTCGATCCAGTTGCAAAAGATATTACAAGAAACTTCACAACTTCAACAGCATTAGATTCACAACAGATAGTCGATGTAGAACACGTGAATCTGCTATCAAGATCTTCCTTCGGTAATAAAGGTTTTATACTTCTTATCGATCACCAGAAAAGAACGCCTTCACACAGTCTCTGTTTCTTGCTTGTTAAAAGATAAAATCTATATATTTCATACACATTCCCATGTATATATATATATCCGAAGTTTCCAAGATAGAACATATATATTCAAATCTGAGAAAATCTTCCGCATAAATAGATCCATGAAAATCTCCTTTAGATTCGCGATATTAAATAACAGAGCCGTTGTAACTCCCCTGAAGAATCAGCATAAAAAGCTCCGTTTAAATCAATCATTAATCTGTTGAAAAACGTCTTTAATTCAGTCAAAGATCGTACTTAAGAATCGGCTTGAAATCCGCTTAATAATCCGCCTGTTTGACCAATGCAAAAGGAAATATCGTCTGTCAAAAATATCCCGACGCCAAACGTAGGATTGATGACGTGGCTCCAAACGTAGGGTTCACAAACGTAAGGTTCAGAACGTAAGTTTCAGAACGTACATACTTTCTCTTCAGCATTCAAACGTAGGGTTGATCATCCATACTTTGTCTTGCTTCAACTCTCCAAAGAACGTACAGTTGATTATAAAAGTAAGGTTGATGATCCATACTTTTGAGAAACAAACTCAACACTGAAAACTAACGTACGGTTTCTATTCCATACTTGTCCAACAACAAAAACGTAAGGTTCCTTCCAAACGTAATGTTCTTCTTCCATACTTTTCAACAACGTAAGGTTCATTAACCATACGTTTCAAAATAACGTAAGGTTCCTTAACCATACGTTTCTTTTTACATAAAAAGTAAACTTTTCATCCATACGTTACGTTCATCAACATAGGGTATGAATAGTGATTCCAGTACGCGCTAAAACTGATCTCGCGCTATAGTGATTCCAGAACGCGCTAAAACTGATCTCGCGCTACAGTGATTCCAGAACGCGCTAAAATTGATCACGGAATAAATGAAGTATGAAATCTCGTTATATGAAATAAATAAATAAAATAAATTCTTGCAAAATACTCAACGAAATAATTAGTAAATAATTAAGGTTATTTGTGAGCATCAAAATCATCATAAAGAGACAGAGTATTATTTAAAATAATCTCCCCCTTTAAAAAACATTATTTTGAATTGTTTGAAAACAATACATTGCTCAACAATCTCCCCCTTTTTGATGATCACAAAACCCATAAAATAATAGAACTAATTTAATTGCAATCTTTATTGAAAAATTAGTTTTATAAAATTTTAGAATTTTGAAAGGATTAAAACAATATTTAACTATAATAAAATTTCTCCCCCATAAAAAAAAAATTTCAGCTAAAAATAGATAAAAGATAAATGTCGTCTATATCCAAATTCTCCCATATATCCAAATTTCTTCATAGGAAACAAATGAATTTAATGTTGTGTTTATCCAAATTCTCCCCCTTTTTGTGATATCAAAAAGAATGAAAAATTACGGATTTGAACACATTCAATATTGCACTGAACTATAAGTAAATGCTATAATTAACTGTGTATGAATAAGTGAATTTGTTATACTGGCTAACTCAATCATAAACCAATAAACAACACAACAAAAAAAAATAAGAAAATAATTTTCATTCACAAGCTGTTATATATAAACGATTGTGATATACAGAGGAATCAAGGTTCATAGATAAGACAAGGAAAAAGGTGTCTATCTCCTTTTAATCGCGGTCTTTATCTCTGTAAACTGTTCTCTGAGCCTCTTCATCATCCCATCTCCTAACTTGATGATAAGATCTCTGTTCTCTTGAGTCATATGAATATCTTCAATCAAATTAAATCTGAAAAACTCATGCATTCTTTCTTCTTTTTCAACAAAAAGAGCCAGTTTTTCTGATAACTGATTCAAAAGAATCCTAATAGGTTGCTCTCCAGATGTCAACTGATCCACTAAAAATCTCTGATTATATAGCAAAACTGACAAAGGGGAACTATTACACTGAAGATCGTGTAATCTGTCACTCATATTGCTCATTGCTGCAGTAATTTCTTGAAATCTCCGAATCAAATCAGGTGAAGAGCCTGATCCACTCACAGCACTATTTGCAACAGACCCAAATTTATTCTCCATGTAAATCTTAAACTCAGATAAATCATCTTTCTTTACCATCTCTGATTTTAACTGATCAACAGCATGCAGCATATCAGTCTTAAACAAATCTACTTCCTGTCTTGAAACAGTACATTCTTTCAGCTTCTGAAACTTCAACTGCTCTAAGTTCAGAGAATTTCTGAGACTAACATTCTCATATTCTAACTGAGAGATACGCTTGTACAACTCAACAACTTCTTCTTTTCTCGAATCAGGGGAACCCTGTGCTCGATTCTCATGTCCAGAATTAGGTTGATGAAGCAGGGCAAGTGGTAAGGAATCTGCATCTGACTGTTCTTTGTCCTTGTCCTGACAAGGTTGATCCACTGAACTATCTTTTGAAGCCTGAAACTCTTCCACTGAAAAATATTCCTGAAGTACCTCTGTATTAGCTTCAGAAGTATGTTCATCATGAACAGTAGTCTCTCTGACTTCTACTGATTGGTCAAGAACAATATTTTCATGTAAATCTTGAGGCCGAGCCACTTCTTCACCAGGCACTGCCTCCATAAGTTGTTCTTGTTGAATTACTTTTTCAACAGCCACAGCAGCAGATTGAGGTTCTTTTTGAGTTTCTGTTTAAGCTGCTGGTTCCTCTATCGGTGCAGTCTGCTCCCCAACAGCTTCTCTCACAAATGAATAAGAAAATAACTATTCAGAAGATTTCAAGGCAGGAGAGATAATTTCTTCATCAATTGACCTATTCCTTCTAGATTGAAGTCCTTCTTGACTTCTCTCTTCCTCAACTTCCTCCATCTCAAAACTAATTCTCCTTGCCACTGTACTAACTCTTGATTCTGCTTGTCCCTCCTTGGACTTAGCCGGTTGAGCCTGAGCACTCTCCGAGTTTACCTCAGCTCCAACAGGTAAGAGTTTTCCTTTAATTGTGCTCCAGAAGTATCCTACTTTCCTCAAAGTTCCAGCATTAAAAACATTACTGTGGTGACATTTCACCCCAGCATCTACCAATCTGATCATTCCTCTTTTAAACAAAAACAAAGAAATGAACCTTCCATAAGGGAAAAAGGTCATTCTTGCATCACTCTGATAGCAGTAACTCAGATATCTTATCATAAACCGAGGAAAATTAAACTTAATATCACACATCAGAAGATACATTATGTACATGTCAGGGTATAGGATTTTCTCCATCTCAGCCATTCTTGGTGCTAAACCAATCTGAACAAATTTTACCAAAATTTTATGATCGGGCTCCAAATTCTTAATAAACATCTTCTTTATCACTCTGGTTCCAAACAGAAAAGACATAATGTCTTCAGACTTATGTACAGAATCTCCAATATTCCGTAAATCGAAATGAAAAACTCCTTCATGAGGGCAGTTAAGAATTTGACTTATCTCTACAGATGATATTGAAAAGTCATTATCCTCTATTTGAGCCAATAAACTATCCTCTGCATCTCCAAGACTAAATTGAACATTTCTAAGGAAATGTCTAATTTCTGCCTCATATAGAAACTCAGAATTTGCACTATTAAAAGCTTGCTCAAGGCATTGAAACGACAACGCTTGCTTCAACAGTAAATTAGTTTCAAACAGCCACTCTAAATCTACGACTTTACCTTGCAGTATTTTCCGGCTAACTACCTTAGGTTTCTTTGCAGCACTGCTATCGGCTTCATCTGGACGTTTAGTCTTTGCCATTCCAACAACGATTTCTGAAGGTTCGTAAGTTTAGGGTTTGAAGATTCAGAAAAGGGTTTTGGAGCAGATGTGCGGTTTTAGGTTTTCGAAAGGGTTTCTGAAAAGGTGAAGCAGTTTAGAAGGTGAAACTGTTCTGACAGCCTTGATTCCCGTGTAATCACTAATCATTACTTTTATTTAAAACAAAATAAAATTACTTATAGCGGGAAACAGAAATTAAGCAGAATTCGAAAACAGAATAAGATTTAAAAAAAACTATTTAAAATTAAATAAACCTAACTCCCCCTTAATAAATTCAAACCTTGCCGTGGGAAGTGGTTTAGTAAAAATATCTGCTAATTGATTTTCTGTATTTACAAATTCTAAAAATATATCCTTTTTAAACACATGATCTCTTAAAAAGTGATGTCTTATATCAATGTGCTTAGTTCTAGAATGACATATGATTTTTTGAAATATTAATTGCACTAGTATTATCACATAAAATAGGTGTATTATTGAAATTTAATCCAAAGTCCATAAGAGTGTTTTTCATCCACAACACCTGTGCACAGCAACTACCTGCAGACACATATTCTGCCTCGGCTGTTGACATGGCAACTGAGTGTTGTTTCTTACTAGACCATGATACTAAAGACTTCCCTAAAAATTGACATGTTCCTGAAGTACTCTTCCTATCTAATCTACAGCTGCCAAAGTCAGCATCTGAATATGAAATTAAATTAAAATCATAGGTTTTTGGATAAAGCAGAGATTGATAAATAGTACCTTTTAAATATCTAAAAATTCTTTTAACAACAGTTAAATTGGATTCTTTGGGATTTGATTGAAATCGAGCACAAAGACATACTGAATACATTATATCTGGTCTACTAGCAGTAAGATATAACAAACTACCAATCATACCTCTATATAACTTTTTGTCCACTGATTTTCCAGTTTCATCCAAATCAAGTTTTATATTAGTAAACATAGGAGTTGTAAATGGCTTGCTGTTTTCAAGTCCAAATTTTTTAAGTAAATCAGTAATGTATTTGCATTGATTTAAAACATTTCCAAAATCTTTTTGAAATATTTGAAGACCCGAAAAGAAATTTAATTCTCCCATCATACTCATTTAAAATTCTTTTTGCATTAATTTTGAAAATTCATGACAAAGAATTTTATTGGTTGATCCAAAAATTACATCATCAACATAAATTTGAACCAACAAAACATTATTTTTCACAGTTTTCTTAAAGAGTGTTGGATCTGCCAGTCCAACAATAAAATCTTTTTTCAAAAGAAAAGAACTTAGTCTTTCATACCAAGCTCTAGGTGCTTGTTTAAGGCCATAAAGAGCTTTAGTAAGTTTGAAAACAGAATCTGGTTTTTAAGAATTTTCAAAACCAGGAGGTTTCTCAACATAAACTTCCTCCATTAAATAACAATTTAAAAAGGCAGATTTAACATCCATCTGAAATAATTTAAAATTCATATAAGATACATAGGCTAAAAGGATTCTAATGGCTTCTAACCTGGCTACAGGTGCAAAGGTCTCATCATAATCTATTCCTTCTTCTTGATTATATCCTTTAGCTACTAATCTTTCTTTATTTCTAGTTATTATCCCTTGATCATCCTGTTTATTCCTAAAGACCCATTTAGTTCCTATTACTGGATAATCATGTGGTCTTTCAACTAATTCCCAAACCTTATTTCTCTTGAACTGGTTCAATTCATCCTGCATTTCTATTACCCAGCTCTCATCATCTAAGGCTTCTTCTATGGTCTTAGGTTCTTGTTGGGATAGGAAAGAAGAGAATTCAACTATGTTTCCAAGGTTTCTTCTAGTTTGAATACCAGTCTCTAAGTCACCTATCACAGATTCTAAAGGGTGATTCTTTAAGGTTCTAGACTGTCTAGGAATTACATTCAAAGGTTCTTCAGTGTCATGTTCTTCTGAACTGGACTGAATTTATTTTATATCATTTTCAAAATCATTCTTTAAATTCTCAAGTCTCATGTTTTCATTAGAATCAGGTTCATCTATTTGTTCTATCCTTTTCTCAAAAGGATCAGATTCATCAAATTTCACATGAACTGATTCTTCAACAATCCTTGACTTTTTATTATAGACTCTATAAGCTTTGGAGGTTCCAGAATATCCTAAGAAAATACATTTATCAGATTTTGGATCAAATTTAAAAAGATTATCTTTGGTATTCAAGATGTAATCCTTGCATCCAAAAACTTTAAAGTAATTTACTTTAGGTTTTCTGTTATTCCATAGTTCATAGGGTGTCTTTTTCAAATTAGGTCTTATTAAAATTCTATTCATTATATAACAATCTGTATTAACAGCTTCTGCCCAGAAATATATAGGTAGGCTATATTCATTTAACATAGTTCTAGCCATTTCTTGAATAGTTCTATTTCTTCTTTCTACAATCCCATTCTGTTGAGGTGTTCTTGGAGCAGAGAAGGTGTGTTTAATACCCATGTTTGAGCAAAATGAATTAAATTCCTGGTTCTCAAATTCTCCATCATGATCACTTCTCAATGAGATTATATTAAAACCTTTTTCATTTTGAATAGATTTACAAAAACCTTCAAATAAACTAAAAGCTTCACTTTTAATCTTCAAAAAGAAAATCCAAGTAAATCTAGAATAATCATCAACTAATACATAAACATATAATTTACAAGCTAAACTTGCTACTCTTGAAGGTACAAACAAATCCATATGGATAAGTTCTAGAGGTTTAGTTGTAGAAACTTTATTAACAGATTTGAATGATGATTTGTGTTGCTTGCCAAGCTGACATGCATCACAGAATCTGTCATTTTCAAATTTGAGACTAGGAAAATCAGAAACTAGATGTTTCTTAGATAATTTATGTAAATCATATATATTGCAATGACCAAGTCTTCTATGCCAGATCCATGATTAACTTATATTAGCAGTTAAGCAGTTTACTTGTTGTTTACACAAGGAATACAAATCCAAAGTATAAAAATTATCAGTTCTGGGTGCTCTAAACTTAAACAGTTTATCTTTAGAAACAGTACAACTATTGTTAGTAAAATCAACAGTGTATCCATCATCACAGAGTTGAGAGATACTTATCAGATTGTGTTTCAACCCTTGTACATAAAGTACTTTGTTGATTGAGACTGTCTTTGGATCTCCAACTGTTCCAATACCAATAATCTTTCCTTTGGCATTGTCACCAAAGGTGACAAGTCCTCCTTCATTTCGAGTAAGAGAAGAGAAATTAGCTGAAGTTCCACTCATGTGTCTTGAGCAGCCACTGTCCATATACCATATTTCTTTCTTTCTTTGGTGACCTGCTACCTGTAAAGACATTCAAACAAATTTCTTTGGTACCCATATTTTGTTGGGTCCAGGAGTGTTAGCAAGCAGTGATCTGGGTATCCAGATTTTCTTTGTTTTCTTAAAATTGATTGAATCATATAGATCATTGGAAATATAAGCTTTCTTAATTCCACATATTTGAGGTTGTCTTAGAAAACAGTTTTTAGCTGTATGACCTTTTGTTCCACAGAAGTTACAAATAACCTGTTTAGTGCTAGGAACAAAATAATTTTTGTATAACTTAGGTTTTTCTCCTTTACTTCCAATTCCAAACCTTTCCTTTTTAATTATAGTTTTTCCAATATCTCATTTAAGGTGTTTTCTCCTTTTTTAAAAACTAATGCAGCCTTTTTATAAGATTCTAATTCATCCTGTAGAGTTTTTATTTTTGATTCAAAATTAATTTTATTTGAGTATGCAGAGTTGTATTTGTCAATTAATTCCTTATGTTGTTTTAGCAAAGTATTTCTCTCATCTGAAATAGCTTTATGCAAGTTCTTTATAGATTTATATTTTTTAAATAATGAGTCATACCTTTCTTCAAACATATTGCAGTAAGCTGCAAGTTTTTTATTTGAGAAGCTTGTTTCAGAGTTTGATTCATTATTTGAGTCAGAGGAGTAGTATGAGTGTACCTCATCAGTTTCAGCCATGAAACACATATTTGCTTTTAAATTGGCTTCCTCCTTCTCTGAGCTTGATTCAGAAGAATTACTTGAGTCTTCAGAAACACTCCAAGTAGCTTTCATAGCTTTCTTGTCTTTCTGCTAATAATCATCTATTTTGAAGAATTTCTTCTTCTTTGCATCTTTCAATTTTGGGCAATCCGGTCTGATATGTCCTATCTTTTTGCATTCATAACATCTCACTTCCTTGCTATCCTTTTTGAAGGATTTCTTGAAGTCTTTCTTCTTACTGTAGAACTTTCTGAATTTTCTGGCTAGCTGAGCCAGTTCTTCATCCGAATATGAAGAATCAGAGCTTTCTGATTTAGCACTTACTTCTCTGTTCTTCATATTTATATCCTTTTGTTGAGAAGTCACTTTCAAAGCAGTATTTTCCCTTTTTATGTAGACTTTATGCTCATTTACCTCATCTTGCATTTCAGCCTCATACATCATCAATGTACCAATCAGCTCTCTCATAGTTAGATCTTTAACAGAAGTTGATTGTCTGATTGCTGCAGAGATTCCATTCCATCGAGTAGGAAGTACTCTCAGTAACTTTAACGCTTGATCAGCCTGCTAGATTGGTTCTCCTAGAGCTGTTATATTATTGACAATTTCTATCAATCTTCCATTCATCTGAGTGATGCTCTCTCCTTCAATCATTCTGAAAGTATCGAATTTTAATTTAGCAGTTGCATATCTCATCTGTCTTACATTATCTGTTCCTTCATAAGCAACAGCTATTGTTTGCCACATTTCATATGCAGTCGGGCATTGAGATACTCTGTTAAATTCATCCGGTCCTAGACCACAGATGATTGCATTCATAGATTTTGAATTCATGTCATACTCAACCTCTGTAGCAGCACTCCATGTATCGGGATTTTCAGGAATTTCATAGGGAGTCAGAATCTTTGAATAGACTTTGTAACCAAGATTTTTCAGATAAATAATCATACGTGATTTCCAGCAGCCATAATTATCTCCATTAAAGTAAGGTGCTCTGACCATTGACATTCCCTCTCTCGTATCAGCCATGATACACTATGTATAATCTTTAAATACTTCTAGATTGATAAGATTTTAAAAAAAAGAAGCTCCTCCTCTGATACCAATTGTTGGATCTGAATCTACGGATTATACACAAGAGGGGGGGTGAATTGTGTCTTTTCAAAACTATTACAATCTCTTCAATTTAGACAAATTCTGTCCACTATCCTTTAGCATGATTAAATATGCAGCGGAAAAAGTAAAATCATGAACACACGGATGTATAGTGGTTCGGGGAACAGAAGGCCCCTAGTACACTCCACCAACACTCAAATCTACGAGCTTGGCGATTTTCACTATCTGGTCCTCGTTTCCACAGACCTGTTCACAACTGAGTACAGGCAGTTGACACCTTTACAAGTTTCAGGCAAACACAGTCTTCCTGGTTCAAACACGAACCCACACAGCTTAGAACGAGAAGCTGATCACTCAAAAATAAAAAGGGTTTCGATAAAGAAAATACTTCTCCAGTTGTTCTTCACAATTGAAACAGAATGCAATTGAGAGTAGATAGATCGTCGTCTTCAGAAAATAACGATCTGTAATCAAAACAGTTCTGAGTCGATCCAGTTTCAAAAGATATTACAAGAAACTTCACAACTTCAGCAGCAGTAGATTCACAACAGATAGTTGATGTAGAACACGTGAATCTGCTATCAAGATCTTCCTTCGGTAATAAAGGTTTTATACTTCTTCTCGATCACCAGAAAAGAACGCCTTCACACAGTCTCTGTTTCTTGCTCGTTAAAAGATCAAATCTATATATTTCATACACTGTCCCGTGTATATATATATATCCGAAGTTTCCAAGATAGAACATATATATTCAAATCTGAGAAAATCTTCCGCATAAATAGATCCATGAAAATATCCTTTAGATTCGCGATATTAAATAACAGAGCCGTTGTAACTCCCCTGAAGAATCGGCATAAAAAGCTCTGTTTAATTCAATCATTAATCCGTTGAAAAACGTCTTTAATTCATTCAAAGATTGTACTTAAGAATCGGCTCGAAATCCGCTTAATAATCCGCCTGTTTGACCAATGCAAAAGGAAATATCGTCTGTCAAAAATATCCCGACGCCAAACGTAGGATTGATGAAGTGGCTCCAAACGTAGGGTTCACAAACGTAAGGTTCAGAACGTAAGGTTCAGAACGTACATACTTTCTCTTTAGCATTCAAACGTAGGGTTGATCATCCATACTTTGTCTTGCTTCAACTCTCCAAAGAACGTACGGTTGATTATAAAAGTAAGGTTGATGATCCATACTTTTGAGAAACAAACTCAACACTGAAAACTAACGTACGGTTTCTCTTCCATACTTGTCCAACAACAAAAACGTAAGGTTCCTTCCAAACGTAATGTTCTTCTTCCATACTTTTCAACAACGTAAGGTTCATTAACCATACGTTTCAAAATAACGTAAGGTTCCTTAACCATACGTTTCTTTTAACATAAAAAGTAAACTTTTCATCCATACATTATGTTCATCAACGTAGGGAATGAACAGTGATTCCAGTACGCGCTAAAACTGATCTCGCGCTACAGTGATTCCAGAACGCGCTAAAACTGATCTCGCACTACAGTGATTCCAGAACGCGCTAAAATTGATCTCGGAATAAATGAAGTATGAAATCTCGTTATATGAAATAAATAAATAAAATAAATTCCTGCAAAATACTCAACGAAATAATTAGTAAATAATTAAGGGTATTTGTGAGCATCAAAATCATCATAAAGAGACAGCGTATTATTTAAAATAATCTCCCCCTTTAAAAAACATTATTTTGAATTGTTTGAAAACAATACATTGCTCAACACTCTCCTCATTGACAGTTCATGAGATATCACAGTCTCCCACTGATGTAACCCTCTTGAAGGTCAATAAAAAGCCGAGTCCTTTGGACTCTACTCATTCGGTGTCGGATGTGGTAGAAAGTTATAAGAAGTATGCACAAGGTCTTACATATTATCAGTCTATATGAGAACTTTTCTCTATAGTGTGTGTATCATATGGTACTCATTTAGGTGTTTCCTTCAAGGATAATTCCTTAAGAAATATGGATGAAGGTAAATATTTAGAATACTTTAATTCATGATTGTTCTCTTCTTCGATCAATTTTGATTGTGGTAAGGTTTTTAAAAATGGTGATATTTCGTGGGTGATGGTGAGATAGAATGTGATGTCAGAGAGTCTTGAAATATTTCATCATTCAATCATTGGTCGGGTTCTACTATCTAAGCATGTGAAGACTTGGAGATTAGAGGATCTGATCAACATGATTTCCTTTGTTTGGGGATTCTAAAACTTGGGATGAATTGCAATAGGGTGTGGATTCTATGAAATTCTATTCTTAAGTATTGAATTGAAAAAAATGAAATAGGGAATCAACTTGGTTTATCTGAGGCCATCTATGCTTTTGATCAAGGATTAGAACTTTGGGTTCAATAATTATGTTCATAAAAAATCTTTTGCATAATCTGGGGTTAAAATTATCATTTTAAACTACATTATATGGAATCTAAAAAAAATTGTGTGATATTTCCTATGAAATTGGTGTCATAGTTAAAATGAAAAATAAAATTGAACAGGTTATGTTTGGATATTTTTTAAGGGTTATTATGGAAGTTGATTTAAACTTAATGTTGAAAAAAGGGATTATTATCCATCGAGAATGATGAGCTAAATATTTAGGTTTAATTTGAAAAATTTCTTTATTATTATTCTGATTGAAATTTGTTGGATATTCATTGGAAATTTGTATAAGATCCATTGTTTTTTCAATTTTCTCTATTAGGGTTCATCATTCATCTTTGTGCAAGAAAGGAAAAGGTAAGAAGACTAATATAAGAGATGAGATTCATGCTATGATGGGTCCAAAACTACTACAACCTGAGTTAATGTAGGAAAAGTAGGGATTAACCATAAGAAATTCTACCTTATAGGATATTTTTCAGGTTAATCACTTAGGTATGGATGGGAAAAATATTATGGGTGTGACTAGAAGGGGAGATTAGAAGAAAAAAATGGATGATTAGTTTTTTTCTACCTATTAATGATCTGGTCCATCCACTGTAAAATATTTCCAGGAGTTCCATGCTTGGAAAGACTCTTAACAAGAGCTTCATGAGTTGGTAAATGAGACACTGAAGTAGTGTGCCACTTTAGAGAATGCGTCTGATGAGAAAGGGCGTTTGGTGAAGCCATTGGAAATGGAATTCTTAGGACATGATGATGGGTCCATGAAACCTAATATTCATCAAGATATGAGTTTTCATTAGGAAATTTTGAATGTATTATTCTCCTAATGAATTGGGAAGTGGGGTAATCTTTTGGATGAAGTAACTTGTAAAGATATACCGATAGTTTTATTGGAAACTACTAAACATCATCCTTCAATTGGTGGTACATTTTTTAAGGATGTTTTCATTGGTGGAAAGAGTGATCCACCAAAAAGAATGTCATGGAAGGACTACTCCAACTAGGCAAGAAATGTGTCTACCATATATTCTTTGAAGGATTCAAAGAGTAAGATTACCTCTGATCAAGAAAGGTACAAGGAAGGAGTCTTTAGGATTATCAGTGAAGGTAACTCACAACTATAGTGGGAAACCATGGATGAATCTGATTTGGAATATCGAAATGATCCTTCTTATTGTGGTTATTAAACTGATGTTTTGGATGACTGCATGTCTCTTTGTTTGACCTCTTTCGGTTCTTTTTTTTTTACCTTTTTTAATAAATGGTTAGAATCTTTTCTTCTAGATATATATTTTCAGTAAGAAACACATAGAAATGTAGATATATTAAAATGATGATTAATACATATTAATTTTTTATATTACAACCATATTAAAAGTATAAAATACTAAAGAATATATATGTATATAAATACATATCTAAAATGAATAAAATGAAAAATATTAAATGATTTAACATAAAAAATAATTAAAATTATTAGTTAATAAATAATTATAAATAATATTAAATGAATGAATGTAAAAAAAAGTGAAATTTGATAATTAAAAATTTAGTTGATTGAAAAATTATTCATAAAATGAATAACTGTTCTTAATTATATAGATTGGTTGAATGTCCTGAAGGACATTAGAATTTTATTTATTTTTAGATAATCCCCTTTTTAAGAGGGTTTAGAGGGAACTCTTATATGTCTTGTTGGCCTAGTGGCATAAGGCGATGAATATGAATCGAAGGCCCACAAACCTGACTACACTAGAATTGTCTCTCCAGAACATATATTTTATTTATATGAACTATCTCCCCACCTCAAATGGATGGTCATCTTTTATTTCCCCATGAAAAGTTTCATGGTTCCTGGTACTGATAGTGGATGTCACACCCTCTCATCCTTCAAAATATTAGCACTATTATGGTGTTTGTTACTACTTTGATTCATCTTCTGGGGCTTGCCCGTATATGGTCTGATATGATTTCACGTGGCTCAAAAGACCATGGACCAGAGTCTTTAGATGTCATAGAGGCCATATGGCATGAATTCCTTATGTCTTATAGACCCAAAATAGTGACCTGAAGGCCCAAATCGGCTGAATAGTTTCACTGCCACAGTATCGTTCTAGTACCCGCTGTAGTACCAATATAGTGCCTCATGAATAATACTCCACTAGGATATGATTGTGAGTTTCATATTAAAAAATGGGGGTGTTAACAACTAGTTTACCACCTCAACTTCTTATTAATTATATAGATTATTAAAAAAAATTGAAACTGAATATATGTTAAATGAAAATGAATACATATTAATTATATACTTACAACTATATTACAAACATTAAACAATAATGAATAATATTGACTAATTATACACTAAAAATCGATAAATTTAATAATATTAAACAAATAAATAGAGAAAATGAATAAATGAAAAATTTATTAAAAAATAAATATTATTATTAAAGAATAAATAATATTAAAAACTAATAAATTATAAAAAAAATATTAAAAAGTAAATAAATAGTATATTTTAAATAACAAAAATTAAATAAGACTTACTAATTTAAAACATAATATAATAAATATATTATGTTATTAAAAAATCTAAACTGATTATTAGAAATTGAATAAATTACAGAAATATCATGTGTGTGTGTCTCTATATAAAATTTAAATTAATTGTGTATATGTGTGTGATATTAATGTGTGTATATATAATAAAAATATATATTAAATTGAGAAACTAAATAAAATATACATTATATGTACATTAAACATCTTTTATTCAATAATAATTAGCCAATATTTTTAATTAATATTAATTTTTTATTTATAAAGCATTTCTCTTAATATATATATATATATCAATATGTATATATTATTATATTTAAAATATTAAATAGAAAAATTTATACTCATTTATGAAATAATATTAGAAAAGACTAAATTACAAATATATTAATGGAATAAATCTTAAAAATAAACAAATGTTAAGAAAAAAGTAACAAATTATCATCATTATTAATGAATAAATGAATGAATGATAAAAATGAGTGAAATTTAATTAAAAATGAATAGATAGAATTTTTTTAAAAATAATGAATAAGATTTATTAATTACATAAATTTAAATATATATTTTTTTATAAATAAATAAATATATATATATATAGGTATTTTGTGTTTCATAACTCACATGTAAGGAAACATTATATATTCCTATATATATATATACCTACATATATATATATAGATGAATATATTTCTATATTAAAAATATTGAATATAATAATGGATAACCATGTTTAAAATAATATTAAAAATTAATAAATTTCATAAATGTTTAATGAATAAATAGTAAAAACGAATAATTTATAAAAATGTAAAAAATATATAACATTATCAATGAAAAAATAAAATAAAATTAATAAATAATAAAATTGAGTGAAATATAATTAAAAAATGAATGGACTAAAAAAATATTATAAAAAATTAAGATATATTAATTATTTATATTTTTAAAATATAAATTTATAAAAAAATTTAAAGATATGTAAATAAAAAATGTATTAATTATAAAATATTAATTTTTTAAAATGTAATAAATAATAATAATAATGAATAAATATATATATATAATAAAAAGTAATAAATATTATATATTAAATAAAAATATAAAATATCTATCAAAATTAATAATTTAAAACTTGAGGTATTAAATAAAAAAAATTTAAATGACAATTTTAAATTTTTAATTATTTATTTGCGTGTCTATAACATTTAATTAATTTCGTACATGTAAAATTACTATGTTCCATATTAAGTGTAATTACACATATGTAGTCAAAATTTTCAAATAATAACTAACTATTTATTACTTGATGTATATTCCAAATTCAAAACAATCCTTTATATGAATTTTTTTATTAAATTTCTATTAATATCAATTATTCAGTTTTTTAAATTAATATCAATTTTTAATTACTGTATAATCAAATGTATTGCATATATAATAAGTGTAAACACATATTCAGTATTTTATAAATCATATTTAATATATATATATATACACAATAGTTTTCTTGGGGTACAATTATATTCAAACACACACACACCACACACACAGGCTAGATAGGTAGGTCATAGCCCCCCAAGAGATAACCCACCCATCAACACTTATTTATTTATTACATGGACCCTATGCCCAGTGGGCACAATGCCTATTATATAGCTCAAATGCCCAGTGTAGCATCATGCCTGCATCATCCTGCCTGCACTGCCATGCCTATTTCATACATGCATCACCACCTATATAGTACTGAATAATACATCTTATGAATATGGTTTGATCACAGGACCTCCTGGATGCTATGAAGTTACCTTTACCACTTGGGTACAAGCTTGTTGGCAAATAAAAATATTTTTATATATATAAAAATAAAAATAAAAATATTTATATATTAAATATGAATATTTATAATATATTTTTTTTCTATGAATATCTCCATTTATCAGCACTAAAACACGCACTGATAATGTTTTGTATTTTCAGTGCTAAAAAACACTAATAAATATTACATTTATCATTGCTAAAAAACTAATAAAGGTGGAAGGCCTGTAAGAATTTTTTTAGAGATTATAAATTGTATCTTTATGAGTGATTTTATCGAGAAATCATAAAACCGTCCTTTTATCAATGATTTTTTTAGTGTTGAGAAATCTTACTGACTAATATTAATGATTCTGTAGTAGTGAGAGGATATGAGAATGTTTGTGTTAATATGTTTTTGTTTCATCAGTTTATATATAACCGGAAAATAGACTAAATTGTGTGAGTTATAGTGGGGTAAAGGTGTGTTGGGAATAATGGGATCAATCCATAATGAGGTCAAACCATGTGTGAGTAAAATGAATAATAGTGGGGGGTAATGGTGATATACTGAAAATGTCAAAATATTTAATTTTTTAATAAATAACTTTTTTAAAATATTAAAATTATTTATTGAAATGTTTTTTAAAAACTCATGCTATATTTTAAGAAATTTAAATTATTCTAAAATATTTAAAATACTCAAATTATTCAAATTATTGATAAGAATTTCATTTTTATAAAATTTCCCTATTAAAAGTATTTTAACTATTAAAAACCATTAATTAAACAATTAATGTTTTTATTTTTTATTCCAAGTTATTTATTTACTTTTTGAAATATTAATTAAATATAATTTTTTCCTTTAGAGTGCTCTCTGGAGCTATAATCTCATGAGTTCCATTTTATAGTTTCCAGTTCATTCTATGGACAATTTTGTTCTCCAAGATGTTGTCTGGAAGCTGCGTCGAATGACTACAATGGGTGAGTATGCTTTGGTTGTCCATGTTGGAGTCCTTAAAGGTGGTTTCACTTGGCTTGTGAGAGGATATTGGTCGCCCTATGAGATCCATTGTTTGGAAGCTACTCGCACAAGTCGTCGTCTCGACTCAGTGGTCGAGCATCGCTCTTCAGAACCCGTGTTCAGAGCTATTTCAAATCTGTTGTTTCTAACAATATCTAGTCAGAATGGCGGTGATTTTGTAGTCTTGTTGTTAGTGTTGTTGAAGAACGACAAGAAACATCCTTCAGTAGTTGTAGGGGTGGAGGTCAACAGGATATGTTGTGGTTTTTGTGGGCATTTACGACATCGACTTCGGTTGAGTGAGGTATGATTTGACGGTTAATTGTGGGACATTGTTGGGAAGGCTCTTGGGGGAGGTCACAGTGGTGCAGAGGTGCTCTGGTGGGGTAGTCCTTTTGATGGTGTGGGCTTGTTATTGCTGATTTTTGGCAAGTAGAGTTGAAATGCGAGGCGATAGTGGAAAGGCTTGATGGCTCTCAACGGTGGGCTTCTTGGTGTACATCCTCTGGATCTGTACAACAAAGGAGTGGATTTTCAGGTGGGGTTGGGCCTATGGCTCATCATTTGGGCATTGGATATGTTATGGGAATTGGTTTCTTCGGTCTACGGGCCAATGGGATCATGAGCCACTATTTTTCTATGTTTATGTGCATCTCAGCCTTCATTTTTTATAATGGGTACTATCTTAACCAAGTTCATAAAGGGTTTCTCTTTTTATATTTTTTAATAATGGTGTTTACCACCAACTATTTTCATACAATTTTTTTCATTAAAAGTTATTCAAATTAAAATAGATCGAATAAATATGTATAATAAATAATTTTATTGTTTAATATATATTTTTTACTAATAAAATTTAATTACCTAAAATATTTGAAATAACTGAATTGAATAAAAATTTAAATTTTTTTATTGTGGTTATATTTTAAAAAACATTGAATATTTTAAGTAAATGATTTTAATTTTAAAATAAATAAGTAGATAATTTTAAAAAAATAACTTGGAATCTTTAAATTTTTTAGAATAAATTAATGTTGTTGTATATGAAAAAAAAAATTTTAATTTTGTTATTTTTTAATATTTTTTGTATTATTTTTTCTAACCTTGATGGAATTGATGTTCTGAATGCATTATTTTTTAAATTTAATTTTTTTTACATTTACATAAAAATATAATTCATTTGTTTTTTATAGATTTGTACATAATGAAAAACAAGTCTAAATACGTTGTATCTATAATGGGAAAAAATAGAGTTTAGGAATAATGTGATTAGATAGGGTTGACCTAATGAGGTCAAACCCACTTCAAGTAACAATGAAAAAATAGAGGATTGTAAAAGGAGTTTGGTTTTGGAGAGGAAAACTAAAACATCATGGGTGACCATGCACACATGGATCATACCAGAGAACCATGAGCACTAGTAATTCCAATGTGCCTCCAATGCTGTGAACTCCCATAAAGGTGGAGATATCTTACATTATCTTAATTTTAACTATTTCAGGGCCACTATTGAGAACATACGCCCCGACAACGAGTTGGGATTGGGCATTTTCAACTCATTGTTCTAGGTTTGAATTAATGACCACTCACTCACAACCCCATGCTCAACACCCACATGAACATAGCACTAAAGAGGATTTACTAGGTAGGCATTGAGACACAATGAGTGATTTTTTATTTTATTTCCCACCTTAATCTGTTTTTTTGTGCCGGAAGAGACGGATTTGTATATTTGGGATAACATAATAATCCTCATCTCATGAAACTCATCAATAGTGGGTAAAGGGTTATGATTTAATGGCCCACAGTAGCCTGGATTATAGGAAATAAGGAAATAAACATACACAGAAATGAAAACCAAAGCGAACATATAGTGGAAATAAACTTCTTCCCCTTAGAACAATCCTGTAATAATTAAATCGGATGCATAGAGACCAAATAAATGATATGGAAAAAATAAATGGTGACACTATTAATTTTTATCCTAGAAAACCCAAAAGGGAAAAACCACAAGACCCAGTCTAGAATTTAGAATCCACTGTAAATAAATAACACATATTAGAGACAACAAAGGGTAAGAAGGATCTCAAAAATAACACTATTATAAAATATTGGATCAAAGGAATGAGAAGATTCAGTTTTAATGTGGCGTGAAATGAATAATTCTGCACGATAAATAAATCCATATAGATCTGACCATATAAAGAAGGTGTTTACTATACAAATAAAATATGAAGATGAAAAACACTTGGATTAGATCAAAGAGCACCGTAAATGAAATCCAATTAGACCCAATGAAGATTTCCAGTTTCAGATCTAAAAAGCACTTGGTGAAACCCTAACTACACTATGCTATATTTTAGTAATGAAAAATTTTGTCTAACCCTCAAAAGTAATCTTCCTAAAAGTTGTCCAAAAAACGTGTGCCTCTAAAGGTGTCATAACCGTCATGCTATTTGTCATTCCTTTATCTTTTTAAATGATCTTTTCAAGGTCCACATGTGAGGAGGAACACAATAAGATCCCCCTATGACTTAGGTGGGGATAAATACCAACCCATTAATCAGTGATAAAGTCTAAAATTTACCTCTGGGTAAACTGTTGGACAATATATCTGAACCATTTTCATATGTCTATGTCTTCTTGTGATCCAACTGTCTAGAATGAATGATTTAATAAATCCAATGATACCGAACATTTATATTATAAGGACCATTCTATAAAATATTTCTTAGTCTTGAATTTTACACAAAAACATACAATATTACTCTTTGAGGATCTTTTTGGGTTTACAGTTTTAAATAATTAGGATACCTTATATATATAACATACCACATTCATACAATAGGATATTACTAAAAAAAGTTTCCATTTAAAAAAATATAAAACATTAAAGATTAAATCATGATTTATTTTACAACCCTCTACATCATTCAGGACGACTCCCTTATTTCTTTTATAAAACCTTATATCTAGTGGAAAACTTTTTTAAATCTTGGGTTTGAGTATAAAACTCAGTAATGTATATAAATAAAGAAAGCATTAGTTATGTGATAACATAAAAACCAATAAAACTCATAATAATAAAAACTCAAATGCCTAGAAACATCATGTAATTTCCTAGGGACATATTTACTATATCACTCTTTCATTCATCCGAACACATGGAATAACTTTTTAGTAAACATAAATCTCTGGAGTACCTAACAATAATGGGGCCCACACGTCATATCTTGAGCTCTAATGGGCTCAACCCTACATATCCTGAGCTATAATGGGATCATCCCAACATATAATGTGATATAATGGGATCAATCCAACATAAATAATGTAAAAGTAAGATATCATGGTAATAAAGTATCTTGGAAATAAGAAAAAACCACTCATTACAGAAAAAGAATCCTTTTGAAATATATTATATAGAGTTTTAAAAGGATTTTAAAAATTAAAGTCCCTTAACATATAATTGGAGTTAGAATTTATAAAATGTAATGGAATATGTAGATGCACATTAAATAAACAGAAATAAATATAACATAAACCAAATTAATCACACCAATAATCTTATTACAACATAATTAATAAAGAAGATTGTTAACCCAAAGAATGGAAATTGGGTTAAGAATTCCCTTACATCTGGTTCTTCTTGCATCAAATGTGTTTAAACCTCTTCTATAATGGTTAAAATAGTGTTATTAATATATTATAGGGATATATTAATTTTTATAACACCTTATATGATCATTTCATAACATCAACTCACCCTTTAATTATTAGCATTTTTTTCCTTCCATTGTTTTGTGTGCTTTCTTTACAAGATTTCCATGATCGGTTCATGATGGATGATCTGGTCAATTAGAAGTGAAACTCCATAATTTTAATGGAGTAGTATATATATATTTATAGAAAAATAAATTATAATTTTCCTCATTTATAGTTCATACATGAGGATGATTCCTAAGCTAAACCATTAATGAGGTTTGTTTAGATCATTTTAGTGGTTCTTTTATAATAACGACCGTATTTTGTATTATAAATTAAAACCATGTTTAAAAAATAATTCCGGAATTATTGATGAGAAATAATACATATATTATATCCTGGTTCAACATTAAAAATGGTTTCATGACCATCCTTGAAGGAATTAATGCATATTGAAATCACATTGTCCACAATGTCAGTAATTCGACACATCACAGACATTGTTTTTAATTCCTTGAATAAGGGGGTGGGGGTGAGGAGAAAAATATTGATGGGGAATTTTCCATGAACATGAGAACGTACATAAGGTACAAGATTCTAGAATTTTCATGCCTCTTTTATAAGAGGAGGCGTGGAAAGAATAAGAAAATGTAGGAACTCAAAATAAAAGAAAATTTGAGAAATCCCTTATGAAAATTCGACAGCCTAACGACGGGTCTTAAAATTTCATAAAATAATTTATTGAAAGAGGAGGGGTACCTCATAAGTAATACATAATATGTGAATTATGGTTGATATGTATAGAAATATCACAACTTAATACAATCAGAATGGAAAAGAACAACATAAAATGAAAGAAAATAAACAAAATAAAAGAGGTTGTTTACCTCTTGATCTCTTCTCCTTGAGATCCTTCTTAAGGCCTTTGGTTTTGGCCTTTTGGTAAGAAAAAAATCTCTAGTAAGTGATGGAGATCCTTGAGAAGATTGTTGGGAAGAACTTAGGTAAGGATCAAGGATTTATAGGCGTGGGAGGAAGAGGGAAATGAGGGTCGTATTTATAGTTGAGGAGAGGTGGTATTTATCATTATTTTAATCCTTATTATAATATTATTTATCAAGACTATAAATACTATGAATTAATGTGACCAAAAATAGTAATAATGGAATTTGAGTATGAAAGAAGTGGCCATGCATCACTTATGATGTCATAAATAGTGTATTTTACTAATAATTTGAATATACGGTATTTTACCATATTTTACTATTCATCAAAAATTTTAGAATTTTAGAAAGATCACAAAAATTTACCCTTACCATTTCTATATGTGTAAAATTAAAAAGTGGACTCCATTTTTCAAAAATAAATTTCCGAATATTAATAATTAAATTTTTAAATAATTTCATATTTATTCAAAACATAATAATTTTAAAATAATAACTGATTTTATATCACATTGAAAAATTAACCAAAATTTCATTATCTTCAAGCCATAATATAAGAAAATAATTGTACAATTTACTATTACTTAGGGTCATATTAATATTCATATTTCTAGTTATAAGGGTATGTTACTATTCATCAAAAAACAATTTGGTTCTATTAGCCTCTAAATAAGTTACATAACACAATTGTTGATGACCATTTTTCCAAATAAAAAACATAAAAGTGGAACAATTATTTTTGAAGGCTAGTTATAAATATCTACTTAAAATAATGTTTCAATAAATTCTATTTATTTTTTCAAAAAAATGTTGGGATGTTACAATATCCCCACCTTCTAAAAATTGCATCCCTGAAATTTTATTTAGTTATTAAGCAAGTGAGGGTACCTTTCTATCATTGCATTTTCAAACTCCCATGTTGCTTCTTATACAATGTCGATTTTCTACAGACACCATTACCTAGTGGATTACCTTGTTCCGCAAGACTCGTTCCCTTCAATCAAGGATCTGAACTGGTTTCTCTTCATATGAAAGGTTCTCTTCTAGTGAAACTACTTTTGGGCTCAAGACATGTGATGAGTCTGGGACATACTTCTTCAAAATCGAAACATGAAAAACATTGTATACCTAAGACAAACTCAGAGGCAAATCTACTCAGTATGAAACTGTTACAATTTTCTCTAGTATTTCAAAAGGACTGATGAACCGAGGACTTAGATTCCCTTTCTTACCAAAACACATTACACTTTTTTAAGGGGATATTTAAAGGAAAAATGGTCACCTACCTCGAAAGATAAGTCTTTCTTTCTGTTATCTGCATAATATTTATGTCTGCTATGAGTAGTCCTCATGTTCTACTAGATCATCTTCACTTTCTCAGCCACTTACTAAACTAATTCTATCCCCATCAACTTTCTTTCACCAACTTCATCCCAAAACAGTAGTGTATGACACCTCCCTCCATACAATGCCTCAAGAGATTCCATCTGTATACTGGAATGAAAAAAATTATTATAAGAAAACTCAAATAAAGAAATATTCTAGTCCCAAAATCCCTGGCAGTCCAATTAACAAGATTGAATCATATCCTCAAATGTCTAAATTGTTTTCTCTGAATGCCCATATAATTGAGGATGAAAAGCTGTACTGAAATATAATTTTTCACCCAACAACTTATGAAGTCCCTTACAAAAGTTAGATGTGAACATGTGATCTTGGTCAGATACAATAGAAATAGGAACTCCATGTAACTTGAAAATATCCTTGAGGTTCAGTCGAGATAGCTGATCCGAATACATTATAAGGCCCCGGCCTTAAAACATTACATAATCTTGAATTAAAAGGATAATTCACATTAAGGATATTTTCAGGTTTAGAGTTTTAGAGAATTAAGACTTATCTATTACTTATCAACATGAATATTACATGTAGACACTACTACTCAGTATCCATTTTATTCAAAAAAATAAAAAAGGCATGTCTAGATCCATGTTTTAGACAACATGACATTTCCTTGATCTCTTCCTTGACCCTTATTCATCTTTAATTCTAGTGGAAAACATTTCAAGAACATGGGATGAGAATAAAAATCCCAATAAGGAATATAGGATAAGGAATTAAAACATTATCCCATCAATAAATACAAAACAATGAAACCATACTTTTCAATCATAACATACCTCATGAAATCATAAGATTAATGAATAGCACACAAAAATCAGTAATCGTAAAGGTAACTTATGGCATTAAAAACATACTAACATTGTAGCTATCACAACTACATATGGAGTCACATTTGGAATACACATCATAGTATTTTCCCTAAATCTCCCAGGAGAAACATTAACATTTACCTACATCATGTTACCCAATGCATTGGAGAGATATCCCGGGCTAAACCGCCCTAGGTTAATAACGGAACCACCTGTATACGTAAACAATGAGGAATAAAAATAACATACTCATAACACATAAAAATTCATAAAATATAGATACCATTTACACATTGAAATCACAATATTTCAGTTCAATATGTTGACATAATCAATACTTTATCAAAACAAATTTTAGAACCATTTTAAACATTTAATAATCATATTTTTCAATCAAAGTGTCCTATACCAAGTTGAAACTTTTATATGAATTATAATTTGTAAACATTAATGTTCAAATAAATAAATCCTAAAAACAATTTTTAAAACATGGACATTAATGAGAAATATTTATAAGAATAAATCTTTAAAACATTTAAATTGATATTTTAGTTAAAGAGTTTTTAACAAAATGAGAGATGTTTGAATAAAAATAATTGAGGAATAATTTTAATCAAGACATTATAAAATCATGAGAATAAATGTATTCATGATATAATATTCCAAAATACATTATATACACCATATGAAAGTGAATTGGTGCATAAAAACAATGAAGTCTCAATGGAATATAAATTGAGAACAAATCCCTTATAAAGATTCTATCCTTAAAATTAAGGATAAATCAATGATATAATTTAGTGTGTCATATATAAATACACCCAATATTTGTTGATATTACATGTAAAACAATAAGAGGTTATTCACACATATTCATAGTACAACATAATGAATAAGTAGAAGTTTAACCCAAGGAATTGCATTTAGGTAAAGAAGTTCCCTTACAGAAATTTGACAGCCTAACAACGTCACATTAAAATTCATAAAATGAGTTGATGAGAGAGAAAATGATCTCTCATCCCATGGAAATAAATTTTACATCAATAAGGATATAGAGAACATATCCCAACACAATAAGATGTAAATTAAAAGACATAACAAAAATAAGTCTTTTAAAAAGAATAGGTTGAAAGGTTCCCTTACCAATTTGGTAACTTACAAAACATAAAACCCGTGAAAGAAGGATCATACAATGAAGTTGTAAATACCCATAAATTAAACATTATAAAAAATATATATACAATCATGGGAAGTAGATACACCACACAAAACGAAATATTGGAAAATATAGCATGAATCTCACGAGAATAAAAAGTGAGATGAAAATCCATTACAACGTTGTAATCAATCGATTTGTATGATCAAAAGTTAATAACCAAAAAATTAATCACAGAATAATATGAATATAAATATAATAATGGTAATATATAAAAAAATTCAGTACACAATACACCACAAGCAATAAATAAGTGGCGAATAATGGAAATCTCATGGAAATTAAAAGTTAGATACGAAACCCCTTACCTCGTGTCCGACTAGACTTGTTTGTTCCTTGTTCATTCAGAATTATAAAGTTAAATTAATATATACTTGATTAAGAACCTATTTCATGTTTAATATTCCTTTTATATCATTTATTACAGTGTTATAAACATTATGTAATCATTTAATTTAATAATGGTCATTTTGTCGATATTTGGTACTTGTGTCAAAAATGAACACCTTATAATTACAAGGTGTCTGTGTGGTCAGAATTACATTATCTCCAGAATTATATTCATGATTTAGATATAATATATATCATATATATCCAGTATATATATGTATTTATAATATTACATAACATTTAGAGGTATGAAATGAAATGCACCGTTCATGGAGACAGTAAGCTATTCGTACACATGAACGCTACTTTCATTTCTATTTCATATTAAATTGAATGAAAACATAATGATACAGATATATATTATAATTCCAGTATAATATAATATATAATTCCATTAACTCTATTCTTTAAATGTCCAACGTATGGCATGAAAGAGTCATATCACTTTGAGGTGGTGATAGTCCGCACCTTCTCAAATGAAATTATCACGTTTACCCATAATAGAAACCATAAAGGTATGCTATAAATGAAAAAATACAGAAGCATAAAGAAAATATAATCATTATTTATATATCATATATAAATAATGTGACATCATAATTTCCACTATGAGAGACGGTAAGAGATATTTGAACAATCATCGTTTCATGAGGCAATAGTTCACCTTCCATAGAAACAGTATATTCATTACCCATTAGATGGAGGTCTGTGAAAGTATAGTTTGAATCCTTCTAATTAAAAGAACCTATTATATTGAGGATACTAGTTCTGTTATGAATGAAATAAATAAAAATAGTTTAGTGGGTTGGAAACGTAAAATAAAACAAAAGGACTTAAGAGAAGATGCTACCATTAAATTGGGTATCTCCCTTTGGTTTGAAACAAAATATTTACTTGAAGTGACTTCGGGCTAAGTTAAGGATTCTAGGAGGAATAGAGGGGTCATGAGAACTTATTTGGTAAGGGTATGGATGAGCCATGTGTCTTGAGAGGTGTGGCGAATGGGTTAGAAGTGAGTTCTTTTTATAAGGAGAGAGAGGCTCTTTAGGAATGTGGGAAAATATTATTTAATTATATAATGATTTTCGGTTTCTAAAGGTCCAAATATTATTAAAGTCGAATATAAAATGATTAATTTTTGAAATAAAATCATCCAATAAGAATTGGAAATGTTTTGGATATTTTTTTAATCTTTATAATAGTATTTATATAAATCATTTATCTATTTGATAAACACTACATCATTATTGTGTCATGAATAATTTTATTTATTTGATATATAAAAATTTCAAAAAATATATATGATATAGAAAAAATATATATATTTCAAAATAATATTTATAGTCTAATAGATATCTTTTATAACCACATGTAAAAATTAATCTACTAAAAGTTATTTTTTATGTCATTTTTTCCTTTACTTTAAGTTAGTTAAAACAAAGTGTCATTATCACTTATAAGTGGCTCCATGGGGTACCAAAATCGATCCAAAGATGCCCATGGTTGGAAATTACTCATCCAATAAGGATAGGTCCAGTGTTAACATAATTGTTTATTATTATAATATTCATTTTACCTTAAATTACTTTATTTACCTTTAACCGCGGTAAGTAAAAGTCAAAAGTTACTATTCACCAAAAATTATTTTCATCTTATTGAACCACATTTTACGTACTAATAAAAACCATATATTTTTTATTTCTGAAATTCAATTCACAGAAGTGGTAAAATTTCATTTAAAGGAAAAAGTTAGATTTTTAACTACATAGTGGTTTCACTATTAATCAAAAATTGATGTTTTTCAGAAAAATGCCCAAAATTCAGCATAAGCTATATTTGATATTCTGAATTAAAAAATAATATATATTGTAACAAATTCATAATATCATTTTTGGATTAATTAATTTAAAATTAAATCTTGTTTTCAAAACAAAAAGCGTGTTTTTAAGAAATATTAACTATCAAAAGATTGACAGTTGTTTATGTCCAATTTCAAAGAGAAATTTGTTCCAAGGAAAAAAATTGGATTAAATGGTATAAATATAATCAAATTAAACTTTAAAACAAATTAAAATTATAATCTAACCATATAAATAAAATATACTAAAAGGAATATTTGAATTAAAATACAGCATTTTTCACAATTCATTAAAATTTGAATTTTATCAGAAAAATTATAAAAATTTAATCAATGTAAATTTTAATGTCTCTATTGTAAAGAATAATTTTATCTTATCATATATAACATATAAAAGTGACCTAAACTATATTTAATGATGTTCCTCCATCAAAAGGAGGTAAATCAAATTTTTAAAGTAAAATATGCTTAAAATTAGATTAATTCACATTTTAATCCTCTAACATTTATTGGATTAATGTAAAAACATTTAACATAAATATATAATCGTATTTTAGTTAGTTTTTTTCAATCCTCCTAATACAATAAGTATGAATCTACTACCATTTAAAATAATATTTTATTATTATTTTTCAGAAGTACTCAATTTTGTGTGAAACGTAAGATTTCAAGGAAACCCGTTGTTGTGTATTGGGTATTCCTTCTAACATAGAATCCCCTTTAAAGTAAAATTAATAATTAATTTAAAAATATAAATATATATGAAAATTTAATATTCTTTATTTACCTGTAATGTTACATCCTTTCCTCCATTTGGGAATTGTGTCCTCGTGATTTCACAATTGGGCTCAGAAACATCATTAAAAGCCCAACATCGGAAACAAGTGTCAATAAAGATATCCATTTAAAATTAAGTAAGATAAGTAAAAAGTTTACATGAGATAAAATATGCTAGCGTTCCATGAAAATATGGATATGGATGAGAAAAAAACCATCAAGTTCTGATGGATAGGGATAGAAAACATGATTTGGAGAAAGCTACCCACCAGAAAATCAAAAACTTCTGATGGGTTAAATAGTATTTGACTCCCCAGTAGGAAAAGATAATAGAAAACATTTTTGTTTTAATTTACTTTTCCTTAAGGAATTTACTTATGAGCTTAAATAAAAACACAAGGAAACATACTTACCTATCAGGTAGATTTTCTTACATTACTAAATTTCTACCACAAACACTTATTTTCTCCAAACGATGAGTATTCAAACTGGCTTGGTCACATTAAAAGTGCAAGAATCATCATCTAGATTTTCACATAATCAAAAAAATATGAACTTCATAATTCCACTATCTTTAGACATCAACTAAAACAAAGATAGTTTTTACGTGATCAGATAATACCCAATAAGGATAATCCATTGTAAAAATAAATACTACTCTTAATCTCTAAAATTCAACAAACATTACCCAATGTTCAAAAAAGATCATTATATAATCAACTATCCATAAAATTATATATAATAATCCAAACAAAGATTGAAACCCAAAACTCAGAATAATTTAATCACATAGTGTTCCATAATAAATCTTAACATTTATCTCCAAATAACATCTACTACTCTTAGTGTCGCATACTGAAGTGTAATAAAACTAATTACATATTCTCAATGATTTGATAATCATTTCCATAAATAACCTAAATATACATAAAATAAAAATTCTTTGAAAAACAATTTCAACCTTTACACCACAAATGAAATCCCATAGTATTCTATTTTCCCTAGACATGTAGTGTTTCCTAAAAAGAGGGAACATCTTCCAAAATAACCTTTATCACTTAATCACCAAATCATTTTCCTATACTAAGGATAAACATTTGAAAAAACATAAGTTCCAAAAATAAACTTATTCTTGATCCATAAAATCATTTTACTAATTTTATAAGTCATACTAACTAGGGACATCATGTAGGCTAGTGGTAGGCAATGCACCCTTGTCTCCCTTCAGTTGTGGGTTCGATTCCAACGGCCTTGCCAGACACGATGGGTTGTCTCCCATCCTATGGGTTGTCACTTTTTATAAAACACAAAAATAACCAAAACATATTTTAAACTCAATGGTTGTATTATACCAATAATTTTCATCCCAACTCATTAAGACCTCAACATCATATATATCTTCATTTTTTTCACCTCATATGTTAAAATAAAACTATTACCAAGAGAAATAACATCATACCTTCATCATGGTGTCTACATGGTTTCATTGTCATCTTGTTCACATAGGCAGAAGGTCCTTGCATTGCAAAAATGATTTATAGATTCTTCAAAATCATTTTATTCCTTCATAAAAATACACATTTTACAACTTGGGTCATATGGGTGATTGAAAAAAAAATAGTTTCAGAAAATAATCATGTATGACATATAATTTCAAAAAACATGGTAAAACATGATTTTTATAAAACAGTCAGACTGAATTTGTGTTGAAACATTCAATTAATCGTCCTTTTATAATACCTTAAGTATGTGATGGGAGAATATATTATAAAATCAAATATAAATAGGTTTTACTAGGGTTTGTTCTTTATCACCTTTTTCAAAATCATTATATGCATCAAAATCAAGTGACAAGGTAAAATATTTGAAAATGCCTTGATAATATTTACCATTCTTAAAAACCTGAGAATATTGTGAAAATATGATTTTTTTAAATAAAACCCATGATCGATGATGATAATGATGTATATTGGAGGTGTTTGATATCCCAAAAAATTGCTTGGAGTGAGTTGTATTCTAGAAAAAGTTTCACAATCATTCGAACATGACTTTCCAATAATTATTTCATGCATGTCATCAAGAAGAGATAGAAATGTTGTCTAATATCCTCCTCCTTCCATTGTAACCGACATTCCTTGATTTAAAAATGTTTTAAAACAAGGATTTAACTAAAATAATAGACATAGGGACTATCCATGTGTTTAAAGAAAACTATTAATCCCTACAGGTTTCTAAACAGGCCTGTGATACCATCTATAAAGCCCCAACATTAAAACATTACATAATGTAGAATTAAAAGGATAATTCCCATTGAAAATATTTTCAGGTATAGAGTTTTAGAGAATTAGTCCATAACTATTACATATCAAATTGAATACTAATTGCATACACTATTACTCAGTATCCATTTTTTCATAAAATAAAAAAACATATCTACTTCCATGTTTTAGACTGCATGACATTTCCTTGATCTCATCCTTGACCCTTATTCATCTTTAATTCGTGTTAAAAGCATATCAAAAACTTGAAATGAGCATAAAAATCTCAGTAATGGAAATGAAATAAGGAATGAAAACATTAGCCCATCAATAAATAAAAAACAATGAAACCATACTTTTCAATCATAACATACCTCCTGAAATCATAAAATTTATAAATAACACAAAGAAAACATAAATCATAAAGGTAACATATGGCATTCATAACATACTTACATTGTAGCTATCAAAACTACATAGGGAGTCACATTTAGAATACCAATCATAGTATATTACCAAAATCTATTAGGAGAAACATTAATTTTTACTTTCGTCACATTACCCAATACATTGGAGAGCTATCTCAGGCTCACATTCCCTAGGTTTTTCATGGAACCACCCGTATATGTAAAAATTCCCAATAACCATAACATATTCATAACACATAAAAAAAGCATAAAAGAAATATAACATTTCCACATTGCAATGACAATATATCATTTCAAGATATTGACATAATAAATGATTTACCAAACCATATTTAAAAACCATTTAAAAAAATATAGTTAAGATTTTTTTTAATCAATGTGTAAGAGGTTCCTCCATCAAAATGATTTAAGTTGTCCTTTTAAAGTAAAATATTCGTAAAATTTGATTCATTCACATTTTAATCCTCTAAAATTTATTGGATGAATGTAATAACATTTAACAAACATATATAATCATATTTTTGTTAGTTTTTTTCAATCCTCCTAATACATCAATTAGGCGTTAACAACCAATTAAAATAATATAATAATATTATTTTTTAGTATTACTCATTATTGTGTAAAATGTAAGATTTCAAAGAAACCCATTGTTGTGTATCAGGTACGCCATCTAACATAGAATCCCATTTAAAGTAAAATTAATAATGAAGTTACAAATATTAATAATTATGAAAATTTCATATTCTTTATTTACCTGGGATGTTACATACTTCCCTCCTTTTGGGAATTGCATCCTCTTGATTTTACAATTGGGTTCAGAAACATCATTCAAAGCCCAACATCGGAAAATCTGTCAATAAAAATATCACGTAAAAATAAAGTAAGAGAAGTAAAAAAGGATACCTGAGACAACATATACTCTCATTCCAGGAAAACATGGATATGGAGGCGAAAACAAACTGTCTTGTTTTGATGGTGAGTGATAGAAAACATAATTTGGAGAAAGTTAGCCACTAGAAAATCACAAACCTGTGATGGGTTAAAGAATATTTGACTCCTCAACATGAAACGTTAACAGAAAACATTTTTTAGTTACTTTTCATTAAGGAATTAATTTATGAGCTTAAATAAAAACATAAGGAAACATACTTACTTATCATGTATATTTTCTTACATTACTAAATTTCTACCACAAACTCATCTTTTCTCCAAATGATGAGTATTCAAACAGTCTTGGTCACATTAAAATCACTAGAATCAACTTCTAGAGTATAACATAATCCAAAATATTTGAACTATATATTTCCACTATCTTTAGACATCAACCAAAACCCAAATAGTTTGTATGAGATTTGATAATACCCAATAAGGATAATCCATTGTTAAAATAAATAATACTCTTAATCTCAAAAATTAAACAAACATTACCCAAAGTTGTAGACAGATCATTCAATACACAACTATCCTTAAAATTATATAAAATAATCCAAACTAATATTGAAACCCCAAATTCAGAAGAACATTATCACATAGTGTTCCATAATAAATCATAACATTTATCTCCAAATAAAACCTACTACTATTAATGTCTCGCACTGAAGTTTAATTAACCTAATCACATATTCTCTAAGATAGTATAATTATTTCTATAAATAACCTAAATATACATAAATCATAAATTCTTACACAATAAAATTTCAATTTTTACCCCAAAAATGAAATCCCATAGTATTCGATTTTCCATAGACATATACTGTTTCCTCAAAAGATAGAACATCTTCCAAAATAACATTTATCACTTAATCACCAAATCATTTTCCTATACTAAGGATATCCGTTTGATAAAACATAATTTCTAAAAATAAACTTCTTCTTGATCCATAAAATCAATTTACTAAAATAATAAGTCATACTAACCATGGACTTCATGTAGGCCAGTGGTAGGCAATGCACCCTTATCACCCTTCGGTTGTGGGTTCGATTCCTATGGCCTTGTTGGACGCGACAGGTTGTCACTCATCCTATGTGTTGTCCCTTTTTATAAACTTCAAAAGTAACCAAAACATGTTTTAACCTCAATGGTTGTGTTATACCTATAATTTTCATCCCAACTCATTAAGACCTTAACATCTTATATATCTTCAGTTTTTTTCACCTCATATGATAAAATAAAACTATTACCAAAAGAAAGAACATCATACCATGATCCTGGTGTCTGCATGGTTTCATTATCATCTTGGTCACATAGGTAGAAGTTCCATGCATTGAAAAAATGATTTAGAGATCCTTCAAAATCATTTTCTTCCTTCATACAAATACTCCCTGTACAACTGAGGTCATGTGGGAACTTTCAGAAATATAGTTTCAGAAAATAATCATGTATGACATATAATTTCAAAACATCTGAAAAACTTGATTTTTATAAAATAGTCGGACCGAATTTGAGTGGAAACATTAAATTAATCATCCTTTTAAAATAACATAAGAATGTGTTGGGTGAATATATTGTAAAAGAAAATATAAATAGTTTGCGCAAGGGTCTCTTTCTTTAGAACCTTTTTCAAAATCATAATATGCTTCAAAATCTTGTGATGAGGTAAAATATTTTAAAATGCGTTGAAAATATTTTCCTTTAATAAAAAAAGAGAATATTGTGAAAATAGGATTTTTTTAAATAAAACCCATGATCGACGATTCTTACGAGGTATAGTGGAGGTGTTTGATATCTCAAACAACTGCTAGTAAGTGAGTTTTATGTTACAAAAAGTTTCACAATCAGTCAAACGTGACTTTGAAATAATTATTGCAAGTATGTCCTTAGGAAGAGGTAGAAATGTTGTCTGAGATCATCCTCTTTCCATTGTAACTGAAATTCATTGATCTGAAAAAGTTTTAAAACAAGGATTTAACTACAATATTATACATAGGGACTAACCATGCATTTAACGAAAACTCTTAATCCCTCAAATTGTCTAAACAGACCTCTAATACCAACAATATGACCCCGCCCTTAAAAAATTACATAATATATAATTAAAAGGATAATTCACATTGAGAATATTTTCTGGTATAGAGTTTTAGATAACTATTCCATAACTATTACATATCAACTTTAATATTAATTTTATACACTACTACTCAGTATCGATTTGTTTTCATAAAATAAGAAAACATTTCTAGTTCCATGTTTTAGACTGCATGAATTTTTCTTGATCTCATCCTTGACCCTTATTCAACTTTAATTCATATTGAAAACATTTCAAAAACATGGGATGAGCATAAAAAACTCATTAAGGGATATTAAAGAAGGAATGAAAACATTATCCCATCAATAAATACAAAACAATGAAACCATACTTTTAAATCATAACTTACCTCATGAAATAATAAGATTTATGAATAACAGACAAAAAACATAAATCATAAAGGTAACTTATGTCATTCATAACATGTTTACATAGTAGCTATCACAGATACACAGGGAGTCACATTTGGAATACCAATAAAAGTATATTACTTAAATCTATTAAGAGAAACATTAACATTTACCTCCGTCACGTAACCCAATGAATTGCAGAGATATCTTGGGCTCACTCGCCCTAGGATTATCACAGAACCACCTGTATACGTAAAAAATTCCCACCAACCATAACATATTCATAACCCATAAAACAAGCATAAAGGAAAGATAACATTTCCACATTGCAATCACAATATATCATTTCAAGATATTGACATAATCAATGATTTATCAAACCATATTTAAAAACCATTTAAAACATTTAATAATGATTTTTTTGAATCGAAGTGTCCCATACCACATTGAAACATTTAAATTAATTATTATTTGAAAACATTAATGTCCATATAAATAAATCCTAAAAATCATTTCAAAAACATGGACATCAATTAGAAATATTTAGAAGAATAGATGTTTAAAACATTTAAAATGATATTTTAGTTAATGTGTTTTTAACAAGATGAGTGACGCTTGAATACAAATAATAGAATAATAATATTAATCAAAACACTATAATATCATGAGAATAAATTTATTCATTATATAATATTCTGAAGAACAGTATGTACACCATATGAAAGTGAAATGGTAAATAAAAACAATGAAGTCTCAATGGAATGTAAATTTTGACAAAATCCCTTATAAATATGGTATCCTTTAATTAAGGATAAATAAATGACGTAATTATGTGTGAAATATATAAATACACCCAGTATATGTGGATATTAAGTGTAAAACAATAATAGGTTATTCACACATATTCATAGTATGACATAATCAAGAACTAGAAGTTTAACCCAAAGAATTGAAATTTTGTAAAGAAGTTCCCTTACAGAAACTTGACAGCCTAACAACATCACTTTAAAATTCATAAAATGAGTTTAAGATATATAAAAGGATCTCTCATCCCATGGATATAAATTATACAACAATAAGTATATATAAGAAAATATCCCAACACAAGAATATGTAAATTAAAAGACATAACAAAAAGAAGTCTTTTAAAAAGAATAGAGTGAATGGTTCCATTAACGATTTGGTAACTTACGAAACATACAACCCATGAAAGAAGGATCATACAATGAATATTTAAATACAAAAAATATAAATTGTATTAAGAAAATGGATACAATCATAGGCAGTACATACACCACACAATAGGAAATAGTGGCAAATATAACATGGATCTCTTGAGATTAAAATGTGAGATGAAAATCCTTTACCACGTTGTAATAAATCGAGTTGTATGACCAAAAGTTAATAAATACCAAATGAATCACATAATACCATGAATATAAAGAGAACAATTATAATATATATCAAATTTCTTTAGACAATACACCACAAGCAATAAATAAGTGGTGAATAATGGAAATCTCATAGAAATTAAAAGTGATATAAGAAACCCCTTACCTCATGTCTGACATGACTTGTTTGTTCCTCATTCTTCTTGATTAATAAACTTAACTAAATTTATACTTGATTAATAACCTTTTTCAAGTATATTATCCATTTCATATCACTTATTACCATATTATATACCTTATGTAATCATTTATGTTAATAATGGTCATTATGTCAATATTTGTTACTTGAGTAAAAAATGAACACCTTATATTTACATGTTGTCCATGTGGTCAAGATTCCATTCTATACAAATTTACATTAATGATTTAGATATAATATATTTCATATATATCCAGTATAATTATGTATTTATAATATTACATAACATTTAGAGATAAGAAATAAAATCCCCTATTAATGGAGATAGTAAGCCGTACGTACGCATGTACACTACATTCATTTCTATTATGTATTTAATGGAATGATAACATAATGATACATAGGTGTATTATAATTCCATTAACTCTTTATTTTATACATCCCACATATGGAAATAATGATTCATATCACTTTGAGGGGGCGATAGTCCGCACATCCTCAAATTAAATTATCACGTTTACCAATAATGGAAACCATAAAGGTATTATATAAATGAAAAAATACAGAAGAATAAAGAAATAATAATCATAATATATATATCATATATAAATATATTTCCATCATAATGGACTCCATGAGAGTTGGTAGGAGATATTTTAACAATCATCATTTCGTTAGGCAGTAGTTTTCCATCCACAAAAACAATATGTTCATTACCCATTAGATGGAGGTGTGTGTTAGTGTTGTTATAATCATTCTCATAATAACAACCTATTATATTTAAGATAATGTTTTTGTTATAAAAGAATGTAATAAAAATAGTTTGGGGGGGGGGTTGGAGATGTAATATAAAACAGTAGCACTTAAGAGAATACGTTACTTTAAAATTGGGAATCTCCCATTGGTTTGAAACAAAATGTTTACTCGAACTGCCTTCTGCCTAAGTTAAGGAATCTAAGAGGAAGAGAGATATTTTTAGAGCTTATTTGGGTAGGTTTTGTATGAGACATGTGTCTTGATATGTGTGAGGAATGGTTTAGAAGTGAGGGATTTTTATAAGGGGGAGGAGGGGCTCTTTAGGAAAGCGTGAAAATATTATTTTATTATATAATGATTATCAGTTTCTAAAGGTCCAAATATAATTAAAGTAAAAGATAAGATGACTCATTCTCTAAATAAAATCATTGAATATTAATTTCATAGGTTTTTTATATTGTGTTAATCTTTATAATATTATTTATTTAAATCATTTATTAATTAGGTAAACACTACATCATTATTGTGTCAAAAAATAATTTTATTTCTTTGATGTCTAAAAATCAAAAAAAAATGCATGATTTAGGAAATAATTTTAAATTTCAACAGAATATGTATAGTCACAGAGATAACGTTTAAAATAGGATCTAAAAAATTAATTTACTAAAAGATATTTGTTAATGTTGTTTTTGACTTTACGTTAAGTTAAATAAAATAAAGTGTCATTATCACTCTTAAGTGGCTCAATGAGGTCCCTAAATCGACCCAAGGATGACCATGGTCAGCCATGACTCATACAAGAATATTCATACAAGTGTTAAGGGAAATTTTTATTACTATAATATACTTTTTACCTTGAATTACACTATTTAACTTTAACCGTGGTAAATAAGAGTGAAAAGTTACTATTTAGAAAAAAATATTTTCACCTTATTGAACCCCATTTTAATTACTAGTAACAAACATGTATATCTTATTTTCAAAATTTATTTCACAGAAGTGGTAAAATTTCATTTCAATGAAAAATTCATATTTTTAACTACTACTTAGTGGTTTTACTATTCATGAAAAATTGATGTTTTTTCAGAGAAATACCAAAAATTAAGCCTAAGATATATTTGATATTACGAATTAAAAATTTATGTTTATTCTACCAAATTCAAAATATAGAAGTTGGATGAATTAATTTAAAATTAATTCCCATTTTCAAAACAAAAAATTGGTTTTTAAGAAATATTAACTATCAAAAGATTGACACATGTTTATGTCCAATTTCAAAGTGAAATTAATTTCAATTACAAAAATTGGATAAAATGAAAAAAATATAATTTAATTAAACTTTAAAACCAATTAAAAAGATAATATAACCATATAAATAAATTTGATTAAAATGCAGATTTGAATTAAAATACAATATTTTTCACTATTCATTAAAAATTGAATTTTATAAAAAAAATACCACAAATTCAGCCAAAGTAAATTTTGATGTCCTAATTCTAAAAAATAATTTGATCTTGTAAAATAGAAAATATAAAAGTTACCAAAACAATATTTAAAGAGCGTTCGCCATCAAAAGTTGGTAAATCAACCTTTTAAAGTAAAATATGCTTAAATTTAGATTCATTCACATTTTAAAAATCAAACATTTATTGGATGAATGTAAAAACATTTAAAAAACATGTATAATCATATTTTCATTAGTTTTGTTCATTATATCCTAGACAAAGTCTAGGTGTTAACTACCATTTAAAATAACATAACAGTATTATTTTTCAGTATAACTCAACGTTGTGTGCAACGTATGATTTCAAAGAAACCCATTGTTGTGTATCAGGTACGCCATAAAAAATAGAATCCATTTTAAAGTAAAATTAATAATTAATTTAAATTTTGTAATAAATATGAAAATGTCATATTCTTTATTTACCTGGGGTGTTATAGACATTATATCTCAAATAGAAAGAAAATGTGTAGATTTTGTATCTGATCAAAAATAACCCAAATGACATTGTTTCCTTGAGATATGTTAGGTAGTACCACCACATGGTCAATGTATACATTCTCCCACTTCCACTAGGGCATTGGAAAAGGCTGAAGCTTCTTCTTTGGTAACTGCCTCTTTGCTTTAACCTGTTTACATGTCAAACATTTCATGGTAAAATCCGTAATATCTTTTTTCATTCCCTACCACCAATAATACACCTGATAGTCTCTATAAATCATTGTAATTCTAGGATGAACTAAAAATGGAGATCTATGAGCTTCACACTACAATTATTTCTTCAACTGGAAATCAGAAGGCACACACAACCTTTTATCAAATCTTTAAAGAGAATCATTATCATGGATAAATTATGGAAACTTACCCATTTTAACCAATTATACCTTTTTCTATAGCTCATGGTCTTCATTATATGCTGGGTTAATTCTTTTTGATAGCGATGAATGAACTCAAACCTAAGACAAAATAGAGGAATTTCCTGCACAAACAACTTCTAGGCCAAAATTCATCAAATCATTAATCAAGGAATCATGTTCCAAATGTAACATGGTTAATGATGCATGATGTTTTGGACTCAAGGCATACACCACTTTGTTTTCTTTTCCGGGATGGTAATTTATCATTCAATCATAATAATTTTTCAATTAAAACCATCTTATTTGACTCATGTTTAGTTCCTTATGAGTGAATATATACTTCAGAATTTTATGGTATGTACATATTTAACATTTGGCTCCGTATAAATGATGCCTCCAAAATTTCAATGAAAAAACCACAATTTCCAATTCAAAACCATGTTGGGGATAATTTAACTAATGAGGTTTTAGTTTTCTTGAATAATAAGAAATTACCTGATCATTCTACATCAAAACACAACCATGTCCCTTCAAAGAAGCATCACTGTAGATTACAAACTCACCATTTAGGGATGGAAAGGAAAAAACTGGAGCAATAACCAATATATTCTTTAGTTACTGAAAACAAACATCAAATTCTTACATCCAAATAAATTTAGTCCCATTTCATGTTAACTTAGTTATTGGGATAGATAACGATACAAATTTATTAACAAAAAGTTGATAATAACATGTTAACCATAGAAAACTACAAATATTTGTAACATTTGAAGGTTGTGGACATTCAAAAACCACTTTTTTTTTGGTAGGATAAATTTTTATTCTATCCATATTTACAATGTTCCCATGAAATTAAATCTGTCTGAACCATAAATCACACTTTCTGAATTTTTCATACAGTTTATTTTCTTTTAAGGTCTGGAAAAACAACCATTAGATGTTTTTCATGCTCCTATTTACTTATAGAATATACAAGAATGTTTTCAATAAATACAATCAGAAACATATCCAAGAACTCATTAAATATTCAATTCATAAGATCCATGAATACAGTAGGTTCAATAGTTGACCCAAACGACATAACAAAAAATTCATATTCACCATATCTACTACCGAACACAGTCTTCGTGATGTCATTATCCTTTAATTTCAACTGACGATACCCTAACCTCATGTCAACCTTCGAAAAATGTTGTGCTCCCTAGAGTTGATCAAACAAATCATCGATATGAGGAAAATGATACTTGTTTTTAAAATTAATGTAATTTAAGGATCTATAATTGATGCAAAGCCTAATTGAACCATCTTTTTTCTTAACAAATAAGACAAGAGAACCCCATGGTGATGTTCTAGGTCGGATGAATTGTAAAGACCTATAATTTGTATGTAATTTTTTAAATTAAATGGAAATTTGACGTGTCCGTGAAAATTGACGGTGCATGATTCCGAGGCCTGGTGTGCCTGGAATGAATTTCTAAACTTTTTTCGGGTATGTTCTGTAAATGTGTGAGTGAGTTTTTTTTAAATTTTGAACAAGTGATGATAATTGAAATATGAGGTCACCGTTGAACTCACATCGCTGATATTCCCTTTAGGGGACCTTCACCTCGGTTGCAGTCGGTCAAGGGTGAAAGATAGAATTTGGGTTTTTTTATAGAAATAGAAATAAAATAAAATAAACTATTATTTTATTTTTCTTTTGGTTGAAATCCCTCATGTGGATGGTTTAAAGGTGAGGACCACCTGAACTAAAAATTCCCACATGGGTTATGGTGGTGGGGACCACCCAAGGCTAAAACCCATTTGAACTCCCCCCTTAATGGGAGAAACCCCTTGAACTCCCTCATTAATGAAGAGTTAACCCATGGAAATCCTCCCATTAATTATTTATGCTTCATCAATTGACTAATGTTGCCTACTTGTTTTGTGACAACAATTTAAAATTGGACGAACTCTTTTTATTTTGGTTGGATATTCTTTTGAGAGCATTCATTGGAAAAGGTAGAAGATTGGGGAGAACATTGGAGAAATATTATCTAATGAAGAACTCTTCTCATTCAATGAATATTTCTCCAACAAAGAACACCATCGATGGATCTCCAATGATGAACGAACCGATGATTGGGGAAACGCCGACATCACCCACTTCACCCCTTCCAATGTCAACAAGCAATCAAGGTAGGGTGGTTGTTTGAATTTATTTCCCTTACTCATTCTTGAGTATTCATCATAAATTAGGAAGAGAGTATAGCCACTTGCTTCCTCTCTAATGCGGAGGGTGCGGGGAAAACAAACATGGACCGACCTATCCGTAATTCTAGTGATAAATTATTGTGTTCTTTGCAAGGGAGGATAATAGAAACCAACCATGGTGGTGCACGGGAATGGTAGACAACACCACCACCGGCCACGACGAAGGTGACAAACAGATGGAGGCCGGTCAAGCCGGATGTCGGTGACGGTACGATGCGCGACTGCACCGCATGCCTGGCCATGGCGGATCTCCACCCTGCAGCCTCATCACGTCGTCCTGTAGCCTTTCCACCCATGGCCTTCGCCACCCAGCGGCCTCGCCGCCCGTAGCCTCCACCTTCCCACGACCGCGCTGCACCCGCATCCTCGCCACCCTCGGCCACCACCACCCGCAACCCCCGCCGCCCCGTGGCCTTGCAGCTCCGCCTCGCGGCCTTGTGGCACCGCCACACGATCTCATCGTGACGGCCCATTTCCTTAATGACCATCGCGGCCTCGTGGCCACCTATGGCCTCTGTGGCCCCCATCATGGCCCTCTGTGTCCTCGTGGCCACCTCCGACCTCGGCATCCCCCATCGCGGCCTCCGCGGCCCTCCCGGCCTCTGTACCACCTCGCACCACCTCGTGCCACCCCGTGTCCACACCATGACACCAATGCCGGTTTGCTGAGCGCGGGTCGGACTGGAACCAGTGGGGTGGGCTGGGTCGACCAAAACCGGGTCGGCCCAGGTTGGGTCGAACTGGTCCCAGACCCACTTCGACCCATTTTAGCTCTTTTATCCATAAATTTGGTACTAGACATCCATTTGAAAAACATTCAATGAAAATTTGAACCTTGGAGCAGGACAATCACTATGGTATACCCCACATGATTTTTGGATAAATTTGGGGTACGAACGGGTTGGATTGAGCACGAATCCAACCAAGCCCTCAAAACTAAAAGGGTAATAACTTACAAATCGGCCGTCAGATTGATGCACCATCTGTTCCGTTGAGACCCCTTTTATGTGGTGGACCTTTGGGATACTTTTTGTGGGATTTTGTGGATGTTGGAGTATCGTCTAGTGGCATGGGGGGAGGACCATCCAGGAGACGAGAAAGCCTAGCGTGGGAACCTAGTGGATGGTTTTGACATAAAGAATGAAGAGTTATCCTGTGTGGGTCAGCATCGAGAGATCCTGTGTGGGTCACCACCAAGAGATCATGTGTGGTCAGCACCAAGAGATCCAGTGTGGGTCTGTAGGGAGGGATCTTGTGTGGGTCATCACTGAGCGATGTTGTGTGGGTCTGCACCTAGCGATCTGATGTGGGTTAGCATCGAGAGATCCTGTGTTCGTCAACACCGAGCGATCTTGTGTGGGTCGACACTTAGGCATCCTTTGTCGGTCTGCTTCATAATAGAGTAAGATGAGTTATTAGTTACACCTAATAATCTATTCTATTATACATAAGTTATACCTAGTGTGAGTTGAGTTTGTACGTATATGGTACCTTCCATTATGGTAATACCTTGTTGGTATTCTTCTGTGTGGCATACCTGTTTAGTACATACCTTCGTTGTATTTCTTCCTTTGTGGAAGAGATGAGCTTTGGGAAATGGGTTGGACTCTATGTTTTCCTAATGATTGAGATGGGAATACTTGATAACTTAGGTCTATATATGGACATATATCTAAGTAGGGTTGTCAGTTGATTTCATTCCTTGTGGTGTATCCTTGGAGGATTTTGTGAGACCTTGAGGGTCTCTGGGTTTCTATTGACTATCGTTGTACTCAACCCTACATGGGCTATGCCTCCACCTTGTTGTGATTGGTGTAGATGACAAACAGTGCTGATCGGGGTTGAGGGTACTTGGGCTAGATGGGGCCTGGATGTGGACTATTCGGTGTGACTATACACAGAGGAGACGTGTGGATGTGGGGTACCGAGGAGGCGATCTGTACCTACCCTTCAAGTAGGACCCTCAAATGATGACCCAGTAGCAACCTTTACTCTTCTTTAGATGTAATGTATTTCATTTTTACTTGTACTATTACTGTTGGGCTTGTATTCTGGCCTGTTTTTACTTTCAGCACTCTTTTTTATATACTGTTGACTTGTGTTCGTATCTTGTTGTGTTCTTAGTTGCGTGTGTTTACAAGTTATAAAGGCAATGCATTCTGGGTAATAGAGAATACACCTTTCGTAGTAAGTCTCCAGCCCATTTCCTATGGAAGGTGTGCATTGGGTAGTCATGCCACGGGCCCCGGGGGATGAGTCATGAAAAATTGGTATCAAATGAATCGGTTATACTGTAGAACATATGACTATGATATTTATTTTTAATGGAAATAATTTTAAGTGTAGTGATAGTGGTTATTAGTTTATGGAATCTAGTGTTGTTGTGGTAGCCGATGTTTCCATACAACAAGACCTTGACCTCTAATTTCTGACTTAGTGCACGAAAACACTGATTGCATGTATGTTTTGATGTGTTATCTTTGTGATCTCTTTGAGTCATCTCACCAGGTATAACTTTTTTGACCGTGGTGCACCTGTTTCCTTTCAAGATGCCTCCACATAGACTTCTTGCTTGGGTTCTGTATATAGTATGCACTTTTAGCCCACCGAGTACTGAGGCCTCGGTGCAGGGCCCTTTTCCAGTAGAGGCACCAGCGGAGGCACCAGTGATAAAATTACCCATCGGGACACCGATGCCCCCATCCCCAACAGCAGAGTGTGCATGCCTCTTGAGTACATTTAACGAGTTCCAGCACTAGAGGCCACCCAGGTTCAGGGCAGAGACGGACCCACAGATGGCTGGGGATTGGCTAGAGGCCGTGGTGAGAGTCTTCCAATTGGTAGGGACACCACCTGATCTCATGGTGATCCTTGCTGCTAGTCTTCTACAAGAAGCAATAGGAAGACCGTAGAGATTGAGGCTCCTGGCTCACAACGAGTTGACACTTCTCTAGACAGCCATCAAGAGCCTGTTTCGGGTAGAGTTTGTCTCATTGACTATTCGCGCAGTGCACATACACGAGCTTCTTCATCTACAGCAGGGTAGTATGACTATAGCTCAGTAATCAGTGTGGTTCACTGACCTCTCATGATACTCCAATGATATGGTGTGAGACACATTCTTTAGGGCCCGGACCTTTGAGCAAGGACTCAGTTGGGAGATCCATGCTTCGATAATTTCACTCAGCATCCCAACGCAGGTGGGGATGTTAGAGCGAGCCCTTTTAGTTGAGGGTTTCCTTACTAACCAATCACCAGCAGCGAGACCCACTATCAGTCATCACATAGCAGAGTCTTCTGCAGGTGGAAGCAGAAATATGACACAGAGGTCCAAAAGGACCAGACCCACAGGTGGACGACCGCTGGATTCTGGGTCGGTTGTACATGGTACCCGCGGTAGAGCTAGTCATGAGAGGAGCGACCTGTGTTACACATGCGATGGGAAGGGTCACATGGCTCATGACTGTCCGAACCTCCATATGGATGATCAACAAATGGTCGAAGTACCACCCATGGAGAGTCTAAGATTTGACCAAGGATGTCATCGGGGAGAAGGCGGACGTGGCAAAGGAGATGGATGTGTATCTAGCGATGGGAAACAATTCGAGATGTTACCGCCACCACCACCATGTGGTCCAAGCCGACAATAGGGAGCAGGAGGATAGGGGCGATCTCAACTCCAAGTATTTGAGGCATATGATCACGGTCCTTTGGAGATGATATGAGGTACGATTTGTATCTACTCCACCTTATCCACAGTACTTATAGACACAGGTTCTAGTCATTCTTTTATTTCCACTTCCCTTGTTGGGAGCTCAGAGATTATGACAGAGTCGTTGGCTCGATCCTTACTACAAGAGACTCCTACTGGAGCGGATTTGAGGATTACGCACTAGTGCCGGAAGTGTGAGCTTACTCTAGGAGGCGAGAGCTTCGGCAGGGATCTCTTAGTAGTGGCGTCGAGGCCTTACGACGTCATCTTGGGTACGGAATGGTTATCAACTGTCCATGCTCTGATAGACTATATTAGGCACAAAGTGCGGTGTGTTTGCATATATGAGACCAAGTTTACCTTCACCAGTATGAAAGGATCCTTTGTAGCATATGATGGACTTAACCGGAGGAGAGTGTGGCCGATCACTCATCAGTTGGCTATCCTTACCCTCAGAGTGGTTGATGTGGAGAGTCCGAGTGATCATGTAGTGGTGGGCCAATACGAATATGTCTTCCTTGATGATGTTTTGGGTTTACCTCTTCAAGGAAAGGTGGAATTTTACATTGACATGTACCCGGGTACGACACCAATATATACACCAGCATACCAGATGGCACTTTTGGAGCTTCATGAACTGCGGGTATAGATAGTGGAATTATAGGTGAAAGGGTTCATTCAGCCCGGTGTTTCTCCTTGGGAAGCCCCTATTTTGTTCGCCAAGAAGGAAGATGTGAGATTGATGCTTTTTATTGACTATCAGCGCCTGATCCATGTGACTGTGAAGAAAAAGTACCCACTTATGAGGATTGATGACCTCTTTGATCCGATAAAAAGATCATGATGGTTCTCGAAGATAGACCTCAGATCAGACTATCACCAGCTCAGAGTACCAGAAGAGGATTTTCAGAAGATGGCTTTCAGATGTCAGTATGACCACTATGAGTTCGTGGTTATTCCATTCGATGTGACCAATGCTCCAGTAGTGTTCATGGGACTCATGAACCTGATAATTCATCTATAACTTTATTGATTTGTAGTAGTCTTCATAGATGACATTCTGATCTACTCGGCTATTAAGGAGAAGCATGACTATCATTTGTATGTAGTAATGGACACACTCTAAGAGCACCACCCTTATGGTAAGTGCTCGATGCGCCAGTTTTTGATCCAAGTGGATCACTTTCTAGGACACATCATCTCAGAGGATTGAGTTATAGTAGATCCAGTGATGACTGAGGTAGTACTTTCTTGGGAGCCGCCCAGGAGAGTGAAGGAGGTACAATGTTTCCTGGGTTTGGTTGGATACTATAAGAGATTTATGCCAAATTTCTCCAGAGTTGCAGCACCTTTATCAATGTTGACGAAGAAGGGGCAGCCCTTTGTGTGGTCGTAGAGATGCCATCAGAGTTTTCAAGAGATGAGGAAGAGGCTACTAGTGCACACATCTTGAGGCTACCTGAGAAGGGCGTAGGGTACGTAGTCTACTACGACACATCAGGGACTGGGCTCAGATGTGTCCTGATGCAGGAGCGAGCAGTGATCGCTTATGGTTCTCGACTTCTAGGACACCATGAGGAGAACTATGCTACCCATGACCTGGAGTTAGCGGCAGTGATATTTCCCTTGAAGATGTGGCGACATTACTTGATGGGTGAGCATTTTACTGTGTACTCTAATCATAAGAGTCTCAGGTATATCTTCTATCAGAAGGACCTGAACCTGAGACAACGATGTGGGCTTGAGTTCATCCAGCACTATGACTTTGGGATCATCTATACTCCTAGGAAGGAGAACATTGTAGCAGATGCACTCAGAAAGAGGTCAGGTATATAGCTGCTAGGCAAGGCGACAGAGCAACTGGCCACTATGAAGATATGCTTTGTGGATCAGGATAGAGAAACATTTCATTAGTATCTTACAGTCACTCTTGCAATTCTTCAACAATTCAGGGAGGCACAATGTGGGGAAATTGACTACAAGGCTCAAAGTGCAGAGATATCAATAGGGCAGGCACCTGATGGATTTTCTGAAGGTGGGGAGCTCATCGTCCTTTTTAGAGGATGGACCATGGTACCGGGAACTCTACAGGAGGAAGTGTTGAGTGTGTTCCAAACATCCCCTCTAGTGGTACATCCAGGAGTGGCGAAGATGTACTAGGACCTCTGACGACAGCACTGGTGGCTGGGAATGAAGAAAGTGGTAGTAGAGTTTGTCTCTCGGTGCATCACATGCCCGCAAGTGAAGGTATAGAATCAGGTACCAGTGGGATTAGTTCAGCCTTTAGTGGTCGCAGAGTGGATGTGGGATGGGATATCCATAGACTTCGTGATAGGACTTCCACATAAATCCAATGTTCATGAATCTATCTGGGAGAACGTCGACCGACTAACCAAGTCGGACCACTTCCTACTGATCAGAGAGCACGGTTCAGTAGAGAGCTTATGAAGACTTTATGTGTAGGATATTGTGCGGCTACATAGAGTACCCTTGATTATTGTTTCCAATTGTGATACATGTTTTACTTCTCGGCTACGGAATGGATTGCATCTGGATTTTGGGATGCAGCTTTGTTTGAGCACCGCCTTTTATCCTCAGATGGATGGACAGACTGAGTGGACCATTCAGACCCTCGAGGACATTCTATGTGCTTCCCTACTCAACTTTGGTTATAGCTAGGAAGATCAATTTCCATTGTTTGAGTTTTCATACAAGAACAACTATCACTCCACCATTAGGATGGCACCTTTTGAGGTGTTGTACGGGCGACCTTGTAGATCACCTTTGTGCAGGACTGACCAACGGGAGTCATCACTAGTGGGAATAGAGATAGTACAGGATACCACAGAGAAGGTGAAGATCATCCAAAATTGGTGAGGACTCCACAGAGTAGGCATAATTTGTATGTCGATAAGAGATGGGGACCTCTAGAGTTTGAGTTTAGTGACCACATATTTCTACGGGTCTCACCTCGACGAGGTTTGTGGATATTTGGCCGAGGTGGCAAGTTATCTCCTATGTTCATTGTACCCTTTCAGGTCCTCAGCTGAGTTGGGAAGGTGGCTTACCACTTAGCTCCTCCACCTCAGTTGCACCGGGTGCATGACGTCTTCCACGTATCCCAGCAGAGGAGATATGTGCACGGCCCTTTCTCACATCATCGACCACATCGAGTTGGACATCAATAATGGGGTGGCTTTTACGTAGGATCCAGTAGAGATTGTGGATAAAAAGGAGCGGGTCCTTCATGGGTGGAAAATACCTCTGGTGTACATTCGTTGACAACATGTGAACCTTCAAGAGAGCACATGGGAGCGGGAGGCTCAGATTCGTTCTTAGTACCACCAATTTTTATCTTATTTTGAGATGTGTCTTACAAAGAAGAAAAGCGATGACGTGGGGAGAATGTAAATCGTTGAATTTAATTGTAATTTTTTAAATTTAATGAGAATTTTAAAATCCTCAAAAATTTAAGGCGCTCCATTCCGAGGTCTGGTGTGCCTAGAATGAATTTCTGAACTTTTTTTCATGTACGTTCAGTAAATGTGCAAGCAGGATTTTGTAACTTTTGAACCGGTGATCGGAATGGAAATCTAAGGGCACCGATGAACTCGCAGTGCCAGTATTTTCTTAAGGGGACCATCATCTCGACCACTGTTGGTCGAGGGTGAATGATAGAATTTGGGTTTTTTTTGGGGAAATAGAAATAAAAAAAACTTTTGTTATATTTTTCGTTTTGTTGAAACCTCCCTTGTGGATGGTTTAAAGGTGGAGACCACCTGAACTAAAACCTCTCACATGGGTTATGGTGGTGGGGACCACCCGAGACTAAAACCCCATTGAACTCCACTCTTAATGTGAGAAACAACTTGAACTCCCTCATCAATGAAGAGTTAACCCATGGACATAGTCCCATTAATTATTTAGGCCTCGTCAATTGATTAATGATGCAAACTTGTTTTGTGCCAACAATTTAAAATTTGACACACACTTTTTATTTTGGTTGGATATTCATTTGAGACCATTCATTGGAAAAGGTAGAATCTTGGAGAGAACTTTGGAGAAACAATCTCAAACGAATAACTCTTCTCCTTCAATGAATATTTCTCCAAAAAAGAACACTGTCGATGGATCTTGAACGATGAAAAAACTGACGATCAGGGTAACTCTGAAATCACCGACTTCACCCCTTACAATGTCAACAAGTAATCAGGTTTGGGTGGTTGTTTTAATTTCTTCCCCTTACTCATTCTTGTCGATTCATCATAAATCTGGAAGAGATTATAGCCACTTGCTACCACTCTAACGTGGAGGGTGGTGGCCAAAAAAACATGGCCCGACCTCTCCACAATTCTCGTGATAATTTGTTGTGTTCTTCGCGATGAAGGAGGACGTCAACCTACCTCAGTGGGGCATGCTAAAAGTGGCCAAAACCACCTTCGACCGTAATGAAGGCGAAAAATAGAAGGCGTACGGTCAAGCTAGCTACTGGTGAAGGTACGGCGCGCGACCGCGCCGCATGGCCCACCCCGATGGATCACCACCCCATGGCCTCACTACGACATCCTGTAGCCTCACCGCCAGCGGCTGCCGTTGCCTTGCGGCCTCACCGTCTGCGGCCCTGCGTCCTCACCGCCCGCGACCCCGCCGCCACCATCCCCGCCCCACGGCCCCACCGCCGACGGCCCCTCCCCCCCTCCTCACGGCCGCGCCGCCGGCGTCCCCCCCCCCACCCCGCGGCCACACCGCGGGCGGCCCCCCTCCCCGCGGCCCCAGCTGCCCCCGGCTCCCGCCGTCCCGCGACGCCCGCCACCTCGCGGCCCCGCCGCCCGCAGACCCTGCCACACCTTGACCGGGCCGCCCGCGGCCCCACCGTCCACGGACCCGACCGTCCGCGGACCCGGCCGTCCGCGGACCCGGCCGTCCGCGGACCCCGCTGCCTGTGGCCCCCACCGCTTGCGGCCCCCGCCGCCTATTGCCCCCGCCCCCCGCGGCCACCGCGGCCCTGAGGGCCGCTCCGCCCCCACCGCCCCACGGCCTCACCGTGCCGCCCCAAGGCCTCGCCGTCCCACAGCCTCATCGCGCTGCCCCGTGACCTTCTGCGCCACCCCATGGCCTCATGTCCCACCTCGGCCTCATGGCCACCCGTGACCAACATGACCCCCTTGCGGCCTTCTGTGGCCTCACGGCCACACACGACCTCTACAACCCCACTCCTAGCCTCTGCGGCCCTCGCATCCTCCAACCCCCCCCCCCCACGCCACCTCGTGCCGCCTTGCAGCCACACTGCGCCGCCTTGCGGCCACACTGCGCCGCCCAGGCCGTGCCGGGCCAGGACCAGCTGGTCCGGCCGGGTCGGGCCGACCGGACCCGCACCCACTTCGACCCATTTCCACTCTTTTGGCCATAACATTAGCACCATGTGTCCATTTGACAAACATTCAACAACACTGTAAACCTTGGAGAGAGATGGTCCCTTTGGTATACCCAACTTGAGTTTTGGATAATGTTGGGGTATGGTCGGGTTGGATCGAGCACGAATCCTACCAGGCCCTCATTACTAAAGGCTGCTAACTTACAGACCATGCATCCGATTGATGCACTATCTATTGCGTTGAGACCCATTTTACATGGAGGGCCATTAGTATAATTTTTTGTGGGTCTTCATGGTAGTAAGAGTATCGTCTAGTGGATTGAGGAGCATACCCACCTAGAGATGAGAAAGACAGTGTGGGAACCCAGTAGCTGGTTGTGACGTGAATAATGAAGAGCGATCCTGTGTGGGTAAGCACGGAGAGATCCTATGTGTGTCAGCACCGAGCGATCCTATGTGGGTCAGCACCGAGTGATCCTATGTGGGTGAGCATTGACCGATTATGTTTGGGTCCAAAACGAGCGATATTGTGTGGGTCACCACCTAGCGATCCTGTGTGGGTCAGCACCAGGTGATCCTGTGTGGGTCAAAACCGAGCGATCCTATGTGGGACAACACATAAGGATCCTTTGTGAGACTTCTTCGTAATAGAGTGAAATGATTTAGTAGTTACATCTAATCATATCTATTACTATAATTATGTTATACCTTGTGTGAGCTAAGTCTGTACCTATGTGGTACTTTCCATTATGGTAATACCTAGGTGGTATTCTTTTATGTGGCATACCTGTTTGGTACTTACCTTCATGGTATTCATTCCTTTGTGGAATAGATGAGCTTTGGGATTTGAGTTGGACTCTATGATTTTCTCATGATTGAGATGGGTGTACTAGAAAACATAGGTATATGTATGGACATATACCTAAGTAGGGTTGTCAGTTGATTTAATGCCTTGTGTTTTATCCTTGGTGGATTTTATGAGACCTTGAGGGTCTTGGGGTCTCTATAGAGTATCGTTATACTTACACCTGGACGGCCTATACACACCCCTTGTTGTGTTTGGTGAAGAAAATGGACAAAACTGATCGAGGCTGAGGGTAGCAGGGCTAGACTGGTCCCACAGGTGGACCATATGACATGATAGTACATAGAGGAGACGGGTAGATATGGGATTCTGAGGAGGAAATTTGTACCTACACATCAGGTAGGAACCTCAGACTACGACCCAATAGCTACATTTCTTCTTCATCAGTTGTACTTGTACTATTACTGTTGCGATTGTATCCGAGCTCTGTTTTACTTTCAACACTCTTTTTTCTATACAACTGAATTGAGTTTGTATCTTGTTCTATGCTTGGTTGTGTGTGTTTAAATGTTATAAAGGAAATGCCTTCCCGATTATAGGGAATATGCCTTTCGGTGCTAGTCACCATCCCCTAGACTATATAAGTCAGGCTTGGAGTAGTCATGACACAGACCCTAGGGGACGGGTCATGACATGAATCCTTTATTTATAATTATTCCAACAAATTTTTTAATTCCAGAATTTCCATTTGCGACATTAGATAAGGAGGTTTAGAAATTGTATTAGCATAAACCACTATGTAAATAGTAAACTCAACCTCTTGATTAGGAATAACACCAATAGAAACATCAGAAAAAACATCCAGGTATTCATTTACCACTAGTACCACATTAATCTGGATAGTTCTCTTATCTTAAAATATATGAGAAAGAAAAAATTCATTTCCATCCTTTATTAGTTTCTTCACATCCTAATATATTATTAATGGTATGGTTTCATTAATGTACACCAATCAAAATTCTTTTTGGAAAAAAATTATTTTCTAATGAAATCAATATTATCATGATAAAAAGAAAGCCATTTCATACCCATAATTACATCAAAATATACTAGAGGGAAAACAACATTCTTTATAGGTATACACTTTCCACAGACAAGGATAAGTATTTTCTGATAATTTCTTTTTTCCGAAATATTTCCTCAATGGGTTTTTACCATGATATCTGGATTCATTTCATGTGGTTGAAATCCCAATGTTTCTGAAAATTGCTCAGAAATGAAGGAATGCGAAGAACATGAATCAAACAACACATTTTCAAAATCTCTAAAAATGATCAATGAACCTGATACCACCTCATTTGATGGATCAACATCTGTATAAGTGGTTTCATAATATTTTACCAAACCTTTCTGCTTCCAATCTTGCGGATTCCATACTTGAGTAACTAGTTTCGGAAAAACATTAGCAAAATGACCCAAATTCCTTACAGTTAAAACATCTCAACATCGATGTCTCAATAATTTTCATATCATTTTCATTACACTCACAAGACATGTATCCTAACTTTCCATGTCAGTATCATTTCCCAAAATTTACAAGACATTCACCAGGATGCCTTTTACCAAACTTTTCACAAGAAGGGAAATTCATTTTCTTGCCTCAATAATTCTTTGATGATTCCTTCACCATTGTTTTACATATTGACCTCTTCTTATTATTGTCATCATGGGGCACATATGTTTCAGAAAACTCCATCTCATCTTTTTCAGCACAATGATCAACCTTCTCGTAGCTTTTAAACACTCGTGAGGACAAATCTCTTCACAAAAATTGTTTCAAAATAGAGTAAAATATATTAGTTTTACTTTCAAAATCCTCAGTAAAATCCGGTACATACCTATTTAGTCCTTTAAAATTGGAATCATATGTTTCCATAGATTCATCAACATTCTTCTTCAGTTCCAATTATTGTTTCTCCATTCTGAGTCGAACAGTTTTGGGAAAATATTTTTCTAGAAAAACACTCTTAATATCATCCTATTCCAGACTGTGAAGATCATATCCTTCTCTTATATTATAATCTAGAGTCCACTATTGTTCATCATTAACTTCCAAATGATAAATGTCTAGTGTTACCTTTTGACGTTTTGAACATCCCATGATATCAAGTATCTTTTCTAGAGCATTGAACCTTCCTTCAGCTATCACTGGATCTGCGGTTCTAGTAAATGCATGAGGATTTGGCCTCATAAAATGCTCCACAAAAGACATGTTTCTTCATTGTAGATCATGTTACTCTCTAGAATGAATACCACCATCGTTTATTTCTTGAGTCAACTAATCCATTACTATCACAAACTAATCAGTTCTGATTCCCACTATTTTGTGATGTAGATTCGAACAGACATCAACCTCTTGGTGCTTTCCGACATCTGCTTCCATGTGTCTTCTGCGAATAACCATTCTGAACAATCATAACTTAGATGAAGCAACATGGTAATCCTTAAATTATATAGCATTTCAAATTAATCATAGAGTAAAAATAATTTATGGTATACCTTAAATACCATCCCAACCACTAAAGTTATCTAAACCATCCTCGGATTCCAACTATTAGGACCCTTCCTTAAAACGTTACTTAATCATGAATTTTACACAAGAACATTCAATATTACACATTGAAGATATTTTTGGGTTTAGAGTGTTAAATAATTAGGATACCTTACAAAAATAACATTCCTAATTCATACAATATGATACTACTAAAATCAGTTTCCATTTTTTTTCAAAATAGAAAACATTAAAGCTTAAAACATGATTTATTTGAAGACTCTCTACACCATTCATCGGGACTTCGTTCTTTCTCTTACCCATCCGTATATCCTGTGAAAAACATTTTTAAAACTTTGGATGAGTAAAAAACTCAATAAGGTATATAAAGAAAGAATGTTTTAGCCGTGTTATATAATAAAAACCAATAAAAGTTATAATAAAAAAAACTCAAATTCATAAAAACATTATGTAGTTTCCTGGGGAACTATTTACCATATCACTCTTACATTCACCCTTACACATGAAATAACCTTTTGGTCAACTTCTATCTTCGGAGTACCCAATGAATTGGAGAGCTATAATGGTATCAACAGAACATATGTTGAGCTATAATGGGATCAACCCAACATAAATAATGTCCAAGGAACATATCATGATAATAAATTATTTTGGAAATCATAATAAACCATTCATTCCATAAAAAGAATCTTTTTGAAATTTATTATATAATTTTTTGGAAGGATTTTAAAAAGGAAGTCCCTTAAAATATAATTGGAGTGAGAATTAATAGAATGGAATGGAATTTGTATTTACACTTAAACATAATTAAACATAACATATAAAAAAATCATCACAACAATAATCTTAATACCACATAATGGATAAAGAAAAGGTTAACCCAAAAAATGGAAATTGGGTTAATAATTCCCTTACCTCAGGTGATTATTAATTCAAATGTATTTAAACCATATGTATAATGATTAAAATATTGTTATTAATAACTTATAGAAACATATTATAACAACTTATATTATCATTTCATAACATCATTTCACACTTTAATTATTAGTATTTTCGTCCTTCCATTGTTTTTGGTGCTTTCTTTACATGTTTTCCATGATCGGTTCTTAATGGATGATCTTGTCGATTGGAAGTGAAACTCCAATATTGTAATAGAGTCGTATCTACATATTTCTAGAACCATAAATTATACCATTTTTCATTTTGAATTCTTACATGGTGATGATTCATAATTGAAAACATTAATGATGTTCATTTAGATCATTTTAGTGGTTCTTTGATAATAAAACATCATTTTGTTTTAAAAGTTAAAACCATGTGTACAAAAAAAAATCCAGAACGGTCGATGAGACATAATACATCTATTATAACTTGGTTCAAACATTAAATTGGATTTATGATAGTACTCTATGGAATTTATGAATATTGATATCACATCTTCCACGATGTAAGTAATATGATACATCACAAACAAAGTTTTTAATTCTACGAATAAGTGGTGGAGGAGAATAAGATAGATGAGAAATTTTCCATGAACATTAAAACCTATTGAATATAAAAGATTCAGGTGCTTTCAAGCCTCTTGAATAATATGAGGTGGGGAAAGAATAAGAAAATAAAGGGACACAAAATAAAATAAAATTTGAGAAATCTCTTACGAAAATTCGACAGCCTAACCACGTCGCTAAACATTTCCTAAAATAAATTGATGAGAGACAAGGGTTCTCTCTTAATAATTAAATAATATGATAATTAAGGGATATATGGAATGAAATATACCAACATAAGAAAAAGGTAATGAAAAATTATAACATAAAATGAATGAAAATAAAGAAAATAAAAGTGGATTTTTACCTCTTGATCTCTTCTCCATGAGAACCTTCTTAAGGCCTTTGGTTTTGGCCTTTTTGTGAGACAAAAAGCTATAGGACGTGGAGAAGATCCTTGGAAATAGTGGTGGGCAGAACATAGGTAGGGGTTAAGTCTTAATTGTTGTGCGAGGAAGAGGGAAATGAGGGTGGTATTTATAGTGGGGGAGAGGGTGTATTTTTCATTATTTTAATCACTATTATAATATTTTTGCTCAATACTATGAATAATATTAATTCATATGACCCTAAATAATAATAATGGAATGATATTTCTAATAAAGTAGGATTATATCACATATGATTTCATAAATAGTTTATTTTATTGACAATTTTAATATATGGTATTTTAATGTATTTCACTATTCATTGAAAATTCATGAATTTCGGAAAAATCCCAAAAATTCACCCATTCCATTTCTCGATATGTATTATTGAAAAATGAAATCCATTTTTAAAAAATAATTTTCAAAATATTTTTAATTTAATTTTTTAATGAAATCATACTTAATTCAAAAATAATCATTTTTAAAAATATTACTACTTTTATATCACAATGGAAAATAACCATAATTTCATTAATCTCAAGCCTCATGAAAATAAAATAATAGTACAATTTACTATTCATTAGATTCATTTTACTATTCATAATGTTATGTTACTATTTTCCCAAAAACAGGGTTGTTCCATTAGGCTCTAAATAACTAACTGAACATAATTGTAGATGACCTTTTTTTGAAATTCAAAACATAAAAGTGGGAAAATTATTTTTAAAGGCTAGTTATAAATATCTACTTAAAACAAAGTTTAATGCATTTCCATTTATTTTAAAAAAACATGGGGTGTTACATTATCCCTACATTCTAAAAATTGCGACCTCAAAATTTTATTTACTTATTAAACAAGTGGGGGTACCATTCTATCATAACATTTTAAGACTCCCCTGTTGCTTCATCTACCATGTGGTTTTCCACAGAAACCATTACCTGATTGATTATGTTGTTCCGCAAGACCCCTTCCCTTCAATCAAGGATCTGAACTGATTTCTCTTCATAAGATATTTTATATACCTACTAAAATACTTCTGGGATCAAGACATGTGATGAATCTGGCACATACTTCCTCATAATCGAAACATGAAAAACATAGTGTACCTAAGACAAACTCATAGGAAAATCTACTCAGTATGAAACTGTTCCAACATTCTCCAAAATTTTAAAAGGACTGATGAACCATAGACATAGCTTCTCTTTCTTACCTAAGTGCATTCCACTTATCCAAGGATAGATTTTAAGGAAAACAGGGCCACATAAATCTAAAGGGAAGCCCTTCCTTCAGTTATAAGCATAATTTTTCAGTCTTCTTTGAGCTATCATCATGTGCAGCTGGGTCATCTTCACTTTCTTAGCCACTTCCTCTACTAATTCTAGCTCCATCAACATTCTTTCACTAACTTCATCCCAAAACACTAGAGTCCGACACCACTTTAGATAAAATGAAAAAAAAGGTTCCATCTGTATACTGGAATGAAAACTATTATTATAAGAAAACTCAACTAAATAAAGATGATAGTCCCAACATCCCTGGTAGTCCATTGAACATGTTCGAAGCATATCCTCCAATGGCAGAATCATTTGCTCTGACTTCCCATATGATTGAGGATGAAAAGTTGTACTGAAATATAATTCTGTGCCCAACAACTTATTTTGTCCCTTCAAAAAGATATATGTGGACCAGTAATCTTGGTCAGATACATTGGAAAAATGATCTCTGTGTAACCTCACAACCTCCTTGTGGTTCAGTCGAGATAGCGGATCTAAATACATTATAAGGCCTCAACCTTAAAACATTACATAATCTAGAAATAAAATGATGATTCACATTAAGGATCAATTCAAGTTTATAGTTTTACATTATTAGGCCATAACTATGTCATATCAACTTGAATATTACATGTAAACACTATTACTCAATATCCATTTTTTTAATAAAATAAAAAAACATGTCTAGTTCCATGTTTAAGACAACATTACTTTTCCTTGATCTCATCCTTGACCATTCATCATCTTTAAATTATATGGAAAACATTTCAAAAACATGGGAAGAGAATAAAAATCTTAGTATGAAATATAAAATAAGGAATGAAAACATTATCCCATTAAAAAATAAAAAAGAACAAAACCATACTTTTCAATCATAACTTACCTCATTAAATCATAAGATTTATGAATAACTCACAAAAAAAATAAATCATAAAGGAAACTTATAGAATTAATAAAATAATAACAAGGTAGTTATCATAGCTACATATCGAGTCACATTTGGAATATGCATCATAGTATATTCCCTAAATCTCTTAGGAGAAACATTAACGTTTACCTACGTCATGATACCCAATGCATTGGAGAGCTATCTCGGGCTCACCCAACCTTGGTTTATCACGGAACCACCCGTATATGTATACAACGAACAATAACCATATCATATTCATAACACATATAAAAGCATAAATTAAAGATAACATTTACACATAGCAGTCACGATATATCATTTCAAGATATTTACAAAATCAATGCTTTATCAAAATAAATTTAATAACCATTTAAAACATTTAATAAAGATATTTTTGAATAAAAGTTTCCCACACCACATTGAAACTATTAAATTAATTATAAATTGAAAAAATTAATGTTCATATAAATAAATCCTAAAAACAAGTTTGGAATCATGGACATTAATGAAAGAGAAATGGTGCATAAAAACAATGAATTCTCAATGGAATGTAAAATGAGACGAAATCCATTATAAATATGGTATCCTTAAATTAAGGAAACATAAATGACATAATTATGTGTTAAATATATAAAAACACCCAATATAAGTGGATATTAATTTTAAAACAATAAGAGTTTTTTCACACATATTCAATGTATTACATAATCATGATGTAGAAGTTTAACCCAAAGAATTGAAATTGGGTAAAGAAGTTCACTTACAGAAATTTGACAGCGTAATAACGTCACATTAAAATTCATAAAATGTGTTGATGAGAGATAAAATGATCTCTCATCCCATGGAAATAAATTTGACATCAATAAGAATATAGAAGAACATATCCCAGCATGAGAAGATGTAAATTAAACGATATAAAAAAAGTAGTCTTTTAAAAAGAATAGGGTGAAACATTCCCTTACTAATTTGGTAACTTACGAAACATACAACCCATGAAAGAAGGATCATAAAATGAATATGTAAATACCCATAAATTAAATTTTATAAAAAAATGAATACAATCATGGGATGTACATACAACACAAAAAAAATAGTGGCAAACTGAGCTTGAATCTCACAGGATTAAAAAGTGAGATGAAAATCACTTACCACATTGTAATAAATCGAGTCATATGAACAAAAGTTAATAACAACAAAATGAATCAAAAAATACCATCAATATAAATATAATCATGATAATATATATCAAATTTCAGTAAACAATATGCCACATGCTATAAATAAGTGGCGAACAAAGGAAATCGCACGGAAATTAAAAGTGAGATAAGAAACCCCTTACCTCATTTTCGACTTGACTTGTTTGTTCCTTGTTATTCCTGAATAATATACTTAAGTTAATTTTTAATTGATTTATAAAATTTTTCAAGTTTAATATTACTTATATATAACTTATTTCCATGTCATAAACCTTATTTAATCATTTAAGTTAATAATGGTTGTTTTGTCATTATTTGATACTTGAGTAAAAAATGAACACCTTATAATTACAAGTTGTTTATGTGGTCAAGAGTCCATTATCTAAAGAATGATATTAATTATTTAGATATCATATATATCATATATATCCAGTATATATATATGTATTTATAATATCATATAACATTTATAGGTAATAAATGAAATGCACCGTTCATGGAGACGGTAAGTTGTATGTACGCATGAACGCTACACTTATTTCTATTTCATATTTAATGGAATGAAAACATAATGATACATAGGTATATTATAATTCTAGTATAATCTAATAAATAATTTAATTAAATCCATCTTTTATATGTCCCACATATGGAATGAATGAGTCATATCACTTTGATGGGGTGGTAGTCCACATTTCCCCAAATGAAATTATCTAATTTACCCATAATGGAAACCATAAATGAAATATATAAATGAAAAAAATATATAATAATCAAGATAACATAAACATAATATATATATCATATATAAATACAGTTCCATCGTAATGGCCACCATCAGAGGCAGTAGGAGATATTTGAACAATCATCGTTTCGTGAGGCAGTAGTTCGCCGTCCACAAAAATAGTATGTTATTTACCCATTATATGGAGGTGTGTGTAGGTGTAGTTCGAATACATCTCATAAAAACAACCTAGTATACTGACGATAATGGTGTTATTATAAAATAAAGACATAAAAAGAGTTTAAGGGGTTGGAGATTTAAAATAAAACAAAATGACTTAAGAGAAGACGTTACCTTTAAATTGGGTATCTCCCTTTGGCTTGGATGAAAATGTTTACTTGATGTGACTTCTCCCTAAGGTAATAATTATAAGTGAAATAAAGGAATTTTTATAGATTATTAGGGCAGTTTTTTGATGATAAAAGGTGCTTGAGATGCGTTAGTATTGTGTTAGAAGTGATGGATATTTATAAGGGGGAGGAGGGGCTCTTTAGGAAACTGTGAAAATATTATTTTCTCATATAATGGTTTTCAGTTTCTAAAGTTCAAGAAATAATTAAAGTCAAATATAAGATGATTCATGGTCGAAATAAAATCATCCAATAAGAATTGGATAGTTTTTGGATATTTTTTTTACTCTTTATAATATTATTTATTTTAATCATTTATTAATGAGGGAAACACTACATCGTTATTGTGTCAAAAAATAATTTTATTTATTTGATGTCAAAAAGTTATAAAAAAATACTATGATATAAGAAATAATTTTATATTTAAAAATAATATTTATAGTCGAAGAGATAACTTTTATAACCACATGAAAAAAAATTATTTTCTAAAAGATATTTGTTTATGTCATTTTTGCCTTTATTTTATATTTATTAAAATAAGGTGTCATTATCACTCTTAAGTGGGTACATGGGGTCCCAAAATCGACCCAAGTATTCCCATGATCGGACATTACTTATAAAATAAGGTTAAGACAAGCGTTAAAGTAATTTTTTATTATTATAATATTCTTTTTACCTCAAATCACCCTCTTAACCTTTAACCGTGGTAAATAAAAGTAAAAAGTTACTATTCAGAGAAAAAATATTTTCATCTTATTAAACAAAATATTACTTAATAGTAACAACCATGTATTCCTTATTTTTTAAATTCAATTCAAGGAAGTGGTAAAATTTTATTTAAATGAAAAGTCATATTTTGAACTACTACTTAGTGGTTTCACTATTCATCTAAAATTGATGTTTATTCTGAGAAATACCAAAAATTAAACCTAAGATATATTTGATATTTCGAATTCAAAAATGATTTCCATTTTACCAAAATCAAAATATAGAAGATTGATTAATTAATTTTCAAATTAATTCCCGTTGTCCAAACAAGAAACATATTTTTATGAAATATTAACCATCAAATGATTGACACTTGTTTATGTCCAATTTCAAAGTGATATTAATTCCAATTACCAACATTAGATTAAATAGTAAAAATTTTATCTATTTAAAATTTAAAACCAATTAAAATGGAAATCTTACAACATAAATAAATTATATTAAAATGCAGATTTGAATTAAAATATAGTATTTTTCTTTATTCAATTAAAATTAATTTTTTTGAGAAAAAGACAAAAAATTTACTCAAAGTAAATTTTATTTTCTTGATTCTAAATAATAATTTTATCTTTTCAAATAGAACATAGAAATGTTACCAAAATAAGATTTAAATATGGTTCACTATCAAAAGGTTGAAAATCGACCTTTTAAAGTAAAATTTGCTGAAAATTAGATTCATTCTCATTTTAAGCCCTTCACTTTTATTGGATGAATGTGAAAAAATTTAATCAACATGTATAATCATATTTTATTTAGTTATGTTAATTTTTACCAATATAATGGCTTGGTGTTAACTACCATTTAAAATAATATTATTTTATTATTTTTCAGTATAACTCAACGTTTTTTGGAACATAAAATTTCAAAGAAACCCATTGTTGTGTATCAGGTACGCCATCAAACATAGCATTAACTTTAAAGTAAAATTAATAATAAATTTATAAATATTAATAATTATGTAAATTTCATATTCTTTATTTAACTGGGATGTTACAGACATTATATCTCAAATAGAATGAAAATATGCAGATTTTGTCTCCGATCAACAATAACCCAAATCACATTTTTACATTGAGATATCTTAGTTAGTACCACCTCAAAGACCATAGATACATTATCCCACTTCCACTCTATTACTGGAAAAGGTTTAAGCATCTTCTTCGGTAACTTCCACTCTACTTTAACCTATTGACATGTCAAACATTTCATAGTAAAATGAGCAATATCTATTTTCATTCCATCCCACCAATAATACTATAGAAGGTCCCAATACATCTTCTTAATTCTAAGAAGAACATAAAAGGGAGAAATATGAGCTTCAACCAATAATTCATTATTCAAATGGGAATCACAAGGCATACAAAACCGTTTACCAAATCTAAAAACAAAATATTTATCAAGGATAAATTCTGGATACTTAACAATTTAAACCAATTTTACCTTTTTCTATTGCTCATGGTCTTCCTTATGTGCCTAATTAATTCTGTCTGATAACGAGGACTGTACTCAAACCTGAGAAAAAACAAAGGTATTTCCTGTACCAACAACTTCTAATCCAAAATTCATCAAATCATTAATCAAGGGATCTTGTTCCAAATTTATCATGGTTAATGATTCATGATGTTTTTGACTCAAGGAATCCACCACATTGTTTTATTTTCTGGGATGGAATTTAGTAGTGCATTCATAATCCTTTTTAGTTCAAACCATATTATTTGACTCATGTTTAATTCCTTATGAATGAATATATACTTCAGAATTTTATGGTATGTATATATTTGACTTTTGGCTCTGTATAAATGATGCATCCCAAATTTCAATGAAAAACCATAGATACCAATTCCAAATCATGTTGGGGATAATTTAACTAACGATGTTTTTGTTTACCTGAAGAATGAGCAATTACCTGATCATTCTACATCAAAACAAAGCCATGTCCCTTAAAAGAAGAATCACTATAGATTACAAACTCACCATTTCAGGAAGGAAAGGAAAAAACTAGAGCATTCACCAATATATTCTTCAGTTATTGAAAACAAACATCGAATAATTCTATCCAAATAATGTAAATCCCTTTTTGTGTTAACTTTGTTATAGGGCTAGATAACCATGAAAGGTTCTTAAAAAACATCAGTAATAACATGCTATCCCTAGAAAACTACGAATCTCTGTAATATTTGTAAGTCGAGGCTATTCATCAAACAATTTGGTTTTGGTAGGATCAACTATTATTCCATCATTATTTATAATGTTCCCAAGAAAATAAATCTGTCGCATCCAAAAATCACACTTTCTGAATTTTCCATACAATTTCTTTTCTTTTATAGTTTCTCAAAAAAACCATTAGATGTTTTTCATGCTCCTCTTTATTTCTATAATATACCATAATGTCATCAATAAACAAAACAAAAAACATATCCAAGAACCCATGAAATATTCTATTTGTAAGATCCATGAATACAATTGGTTCATTAGTTAACCCGAACGACATAACAACAAATTTGAAATGATATCTAGTATAGAACAGAGTCTTAGTGATGTCTTCATCCTTTAATTTCAAATGATGGTACCCTAACCTCATGTCAACCTTCGAAAAATACTATACTACCTAGATCTAAGGAAACAAATCAGTGATATTAGGAAGAAGATACTTGTTTTTAATAGTAACACTATTCAAGGCACTATAATCGATGCAAATTATAATTGAACCATATTTTTTCATAATAAATAAGATAGGAGAACCCCAAGGTGAAGTTATAGGTAAGATGAATCCTTTATCAATAATTATTGCAACTACTTTTTTAATTCCAGATTTTCCGTTTGGGAAATTTTATAAGGAGGTTTAGAAATTGGCTTATCATCAGAAACTAAGTCAATAGTAAACTCAACATCATGATTAGGAATAACACTAGGAAAAATATCAGGAAAAACTTCTATGTATCAATTTACCACTAATAAATTATTCATATTGATAGTTCCCTTATCTTAAAAAAATGATCAAGAAAAAATTCATTTCCATCCATTATTAATTTTTTAGCTTCCTGATATGTTATACATGGTATGGATTCATTATTGTACACAAACTAAGATTATTTCTGAAAAAAAACTTCATTTTCCATGAAATCTATATTAGCATGATAAAAAAAAGCCAGTCCATACCTTGAATAACATCAAACTCTACTGGAGAAGAAACAATAAGGTTTTCAGGTAGAATATTTCCACAGAAAATAATATCCAGATTCTGATAATTTCTTTTTTCCGCAATATTTCCTCCACGTGTTTTTACCATGAGATCTGGCTTCATTTCATGAGGTTGAATTCTCAATATTTATGAAAATTTCTTAGAAATTAAGGAATGTGTAGACTCTGAATCAAATAATACATTTTCAAAATCTGTAAATACAAGAAATGTACTTGATACCACCTCATATGAAGGATCAACATTTTCTGAAGTGGTTTCAAAAGATTTTACCAAACCCTTCAACTTCTAATATTTTTAATTCCTTACTTGTGTAACTAACATCGGACATACCTTAGCCAAATGACCCAATTAATTAAAGTGAAATCATATCACCATTGATGTCTCAATAATTTTCAAATCATTTTCTTAATACTTATGAGACATGTGTCAAGAAATTCCACATCAGTAGCATTTCCTAGAACATTCATGACATTCAACAGGATGCATTCTACTGCACTTTTCACAAGAAGGAAAATTCATTTTCATACCTCCATTATTCGTTGATGATTCCTTCCTCGTTGTCTTCCAACTTGACCTCTTCTTATTCCTATCATCAGGGGACACATATGTTTCAACAAACTCCATCTCAACATTTTCAGCACAACTAACGAGATTCTCATATCTATTAAACTCTCTTGAGGCCAAATCTCTTCACCAAAATGGTTTCAAACCAGAGTAAAATAGATTACTTTTACATTCAAAATCATAAATAATATCCAGTACATACCTATCCAGTCTTGTAAAATTTGATTCATATGTTTCCATAGAATCATCATCTTTATTATTTAGTTCCAATTATTGTTTCTCCATTCTGAGTCGAAGAGTTCTTGGAATATATTTTTCCAGAAAAAGACTCTTAAAATCATCCCATTCCAGACTGTCAAGATCATCCCCGTCTCTCATATTTTTAACGAGAGACCAAAATTGGTCGTCTTCACCTTCCAAATGATAAGTGGCTTGTATTACCTTTTGACATTCCGAATATCCCAAAACATCCAATATCTTTGCTAGATTTTTGATCCATCCATCCGCTATCACTGGATCTACAGTTCTGCTGAATGCTGGAGGATGATGCCTCATAAAATGCTCCATAAAAAGCATGTTTTTTCATAGTATATCATGATACTTTCTAGAATGGATACCACCACCGTCTATTTATTGAGTAAATTGATGCCTTGCTATCACAAACTGGTCAGTTCCGATTCCCACCATTTTGGACTATAGATTCAGACTTACATTAGACACATGGTGCAATCCTACTTCCGCTTCTCGGTTACTTCTATGAACAGCCATTCTGAACATACATAACATAGATGAAGAAACATGGTAATATTTAAATTCTATAACATTTCAAATTAATCATAGAGTAAAAATAATTTATGGTATTCTTTAAATACCATCCCAACCCCTAATGTTATCTGAACCATCATCGGATACCAACTATAAGGACCCTTCTTTAAAATGTTACTTAATCTTGAATTTTACACAAGACCATTCAATATTACACATTGATGATATTTTTGGGTTTAGTGTTTTAAATAATTAACATACCTTAAATAAATTACATACCACATTCATACTAGCTGGTACTACAAAAAACAATTTCCATTTTTTTCAAAATATAAATCATTAATGCTTTAAACCTGATTTCTTTGAAAACTATCTACACCATTCATAATGACTCCCTGCTTTCTCTTACCCGTACTTAAATCTTATGGAAAGAATTTTTAATACTTGTGATGAGTATAAAACACAGTAAGGATTATAAATAAAGAAAGTGTAAGTCAAGTGATTACATAAAAACCAATAAAACCCATAACTATAAAAACTAAAATTCATGAAAACATTATGTAGTTTCCTTGGGAAATATTTACCATATCACTCATACATAAACTCTTACACATTGAGTAATCTTTTGGTCATCTTCTATCTCTGGAGTACCCAATGAATTGGAGAGATGTATTGGGATCAACCCAACATATCTAGAGCTATAATGGTATCATCCCAACATAAATAATGTCCAAGGAACATATCATGGTAATAAAATATCTTTTAAATCACAAGAAACCACTCATTCCATAAAAACAATCAATTTTAAATTTATAAAAAAATGTTCGGAAAGGGTTTTAAAAATAACATGCCTTAAAATATAATTGTAGTGAGAATTAATAGAATGGAATGGAATTTTTATATACACTGTAAATACATAGAATTCAACATAATATAAACAAAATTCATCACAACAATTATCTTAATACCACATAATGAATAAAGACGAATGTTAACCCAAAGAATGGAAATTGGATTATGAATTAATTTACCTCAGGTTCTTCTTACTTCAAATGTCTTTAAAACACCTGTATAATGGTTAAAAGAGTGTTATTAATATCTTATAGAAAAATATTCATGTTTATAACACCATATATGATCATTTCATAACATCATTTCACCCATTAATTATTAGTATTTTGTTTCTACCATTCTTTTTGGTGCTTTCTTTACATGTTTTCCTTGATCGGTTCATGTCGAATAACCTGGTCGATTGGAAGTAAAACTCCAATATTGTAATGGAGTAGTATCTATGTATTTAAAGAAAAAAAATTATACAATTTATCATTTTGAAAAAATATATGAGGATGATTCATAATTTAAAACACTAATGATGTTCATTTAGATCATTTTAGTTGTTCTTTGATAATAACAACCACATTTGGTTTTAAAAATTAAAACCATGTGTAAAAAAGAATTCCCAAACTGTGGATGAGAAAAAATACATATATTATAAATTGTTTCAACCGTAAATTTTTTTTATTACCAGCCATGATGGAATTAATGAATATTGAAATCACATCGTCCTAATGTCGGTAATTCAACATATCACAGCCAAAGTTTTTAATTCCTCGAATAAGTGGGGGAGGAAAAGAAGATTGATGATAAATTTTACATGAACATGAGAACATATAGAATATACAGGATTCTGGAGCTTTCATTCCTCTTGGATAATAGGAGGTGAGGAAAAAATATGTAAATAATGGAACTCAAAATAAATGAAAATTTGAGAAATCCCTAATGAGAATTCGGCAGCCTAAAGACGTCGCTTAGAATTTCCTAAAATAAATTGATAAGAGAAAAGGGGTCCCCCATAATTATTTTATAATATGGCCAGAAATGGTGATATGGAATGAAATATTACAACATAAGACAATGGTAATGAAAAATAATAACATAAAATGATATAAAAGAAAGAAAATAAAAGTGGATGTTTACTTGTTGATCTCTTGTCGTTAAGATCCATCTTATGGTCTTTGGTTTTAGACTTTTGGTGAGACCAAATGCTATAGGACGTGGAGGAGAGAACTGATCATAGTGTTGGATAGAGCATAGGAAAGGCTCAAGGCTTGATAGGTGTGGGAGGAAGAGGGTAATAAAAGTGGTATTTATTGTGGAGGAGAGGGGATATTTTTCATTATTTTAATCATTATTTTAATATTTTTGCACAAGACTATGAATAATATTAATTCATGTGACCACAAATAGTAATAATGGAATGTTATTTCTAACCATGTGGGCTTACATCACTTATGATGTCATAAATAGTGTATTTTTCAGACAATTTGAATATACCGTATTTTACTGTATTTCCCTATTCATCGAAAAATCAAGAATTTTAGAAAAATACCAAAAATTCGCCATTTCCTTTTCTTGACATGTATAATTCAAAAATGAAATCCATTTTTCATAAATAAGTTTTTAAATATTATTAATTTAATTTTTTTTAAAATCATAATTAATTGAAAAATTAAATTTTCTTAAACTATAACTACTGTTATATCACATTCAAAAACTAACCAAAATGTCATTATCTTCAAGAATTATGAGAATAAATTAATAGTAAAATTTACTATTCATTATGGTCATATTATTATTTATAAGGGTATGTTACTATTCACAAAAAAAACTTTTTTTTTCCATTAGGCTCTAAATAACATACTAGCCAAAATTGTAGATGATCATTTTTTGAAATTCAAAACATAAACGTTGAAAAATTATTTTTGAAGGATAGTTATAAATATCTACTTAAAAAAATGTTTCATTCATTTCCATTTATTTTTTAAACAAATCATGTAGTTTTATAGATATGTTTTCATTTTCCACTAAATATGGGATCTTACCCAAAAAATAGCCCTCTGAACATCAAAAAATAAAATTTACATGTCCGGATTAAAATTTGTCTCTCAAGAAAATGTTTTCATCAACAAATATTTTTTTCATGCTTCTATATATGTAATAAGAGCAAATTCATTCGTAGATAAAGTAATACATCTACAAAATCTAGACTTCCAAGATTCATCTCCCCTAGTAAGTGGTCAAATATCTTAAAGTCGAATATTTCAAATCCATATCTCCTTCTATATTTGAATTTTTATGTCACAAACCATAGATTCTCCATTTCCAAAACACAATCTCAGATCAAATGTACCACAAAAATATTAAAATATTTATTTCACTACTCTCCAATGCTTTCTACCAGAATTATATTGACAATGAATGACCACATCAACTAAATGAGCTATATCAGGTATTGTACATACCATCACATACATCAAATAGCCAATGACAAATGAATAAGGAATGTGTTATATCTCATCTATCTCTTCATCAGTCAGTGACTTATTTGTATTAAGATTAAAATGTAAGTCAAGATGACTAATAACCAATTTCACACTATTCATAGAGAATCTATGAATAAACTTCTCAATTTATCTCTCCTAAGATAACCATAATTTCATATTCTTTCTATCACGAGAGTTCTAAATGCTATGAATCTATCAAGTTGGCAGTAATTCAATCATCATAAATGACTAAAAAATATCATTATTCAATATATCCATTCTAGAAGTATCATGGGAAAAAATGAGAACATCAAAAGCATAAATAAAAATTATATCAATGTCATTATCATTAAATATATGAAAAAAAAAACCAAATGATCAAATGGCTTATTTCTAAAACCTTCATGAAATATGATTGAGTCAAATTTCTTACACCACTACCATGGATCTTGATTCAAATAATACAATCTCTTATTTAACATTTAGACATGATTCTTTTTACCATGTTCAACAAATCCCTCTATCTAATCCATATAAATTTCATCTAGGTCTCCTTGGAGGAAACTTGTCTTTGCATATTTCTACTCAATCTATAGATCCAAATTAGCAACCAAACTAAGAGAAAACTGAATAGAATATATTTTAAAAAAAGTAAAAAATATATCTTCAAAATCAATACATTTATTTCGAAAAAATACCTTAACAACTAACACTACATTAAATTGTGGAATATAACTGGATTCTCCATTTTAAATCGGATAAATCCATAGATTTTTATAGGATATATTACTTGTTGGTAACTTTACCTGTACAAATGTATTTTGGTAGTGTAATGATATCATCTCATCATCTATTACTAGAACACATATTTCCTTCTATTTACTTTTAATCACATCATCAAATGATTTTGTTTCTCCACCTTCTGTGTGGATTGAATACTCATCGAGTGAATATTGACTATAAATGGTATAACGTCGAGATGACATTTGGAGTGGAACTGTGGGTTAATTAAAAACCCCAAAATACAAATAATCAAAAAAAGGTGAATCAGAAACATCAACTCCAACCTGTTCACCCTAAACAACATTATACACATCAACATGATTATCAATATCAACAATATAAGGTAAATTTGAATCAGAAATAGGATTAAGACTAACAATTCCATCATAAGTTATGATGTAAAATTTTCTCCCTTATCAATATCTTCAATAGTTTGATCTTACTTAAAAAATTCATTGTTCGTTCTAACATGTTTCTTCAAAGTATAATCATAGAACCTATAATAAAACTCATCATGTATGTAGCCAATAAAAATACATTATATTGACATTCCATCTAGATTATAACTCTCATCTATAAGAACATGAACAAAATAATTGAAACCAAAATACCTAAATGACCAAACTAGATCTATTTTCCATACCAAAACATTTCAAGAGTGTCTTACTGATAATCAATCATTGGTGATAATTAGATAATTTAAGGAGCATTAACTAAATCCTCACCCCAAAAATTTCCAGGATACTTTTCTTCTGAATGAAAATATTGAATTCTTTCCAACAATTTTATATTCATCTAATCAAATAAACTATTTAGTTTAGGTGTCTTAGGAGGTTTCTTCTAAAATCAAACACCATCCCTCCTATAATACCGATAAAATGGACCACAACACTATCCTCCATTGTTAGTTTGAAACATATAAACTTCTTAACAAATTCTCTCTTAGCTGAAACCTGAAATAGATTAAATACACCCACCACCTGACTTTTGACATTCAAAACACAAACCCAAAGCTTACATGGGTATTCATCAAAAAAGTAAAAACTAAAGATCACCAATAAAGGTTTTAGACTTCCAACGACTATAAAAATCATAATTTACTAATTCAAGTACCTGTGATTTCCAATACAAAGGATGAATGTTCAAACTCTATCTGCTCTATTTTTCTTCCATAAAGTTATTTCATGTGTCCAATTTTACTCAATTAAAATCTGGAATTTTATTTCTCTTGGCCAAGAGACCAATACCTTTAATAACAACGTGTTTGATCCTATTTTTCTATATCATGGAAGTCAAACTGAACTCAACAGTGCGTGGTATATTACAATAAATTGAAACTCTTGTATAGTACAAACCCGACTGCTTCTTCCCTCCAGCCAAAATCAAGGATACCTTGGAAATCTTCTATTAACCATCACAGAAAAGTAAAAATAAAACTTTCATCATCAATAAAACTAGTACAAATATTATTTTAGATGAACCTCAGGTGCATGGAGACCATTCCTCAAAATCAGTTTACTTCCTATAATGGTCTCCAAATAAAGAGTCATAACACCTAAAACATTATGCCGATCATAATTACCCATATTCAAAATCATAAAATTATCTGGGATGAAATATGTAAAGATAAAATTTCTTAATGACATGTGAAAACATGCACTATTATTAACAACCCATCAAGAATCATCTAAAGCCATATTAATGGAGTGATAAACAATAAAAAGATCACCCTCTTTAGTGGTGGCAACATGATAATATCCATCACAATTATTCTATTGTTGAGATTCAGTAATTATTTTTTCTTTATAGATTATATAAAAACATATTAATATGTCCTTTCTCACCATAATATTGGCATTCAAAACCTCTTTACTTTTACCTAGATTTTCTTCTTCCTTTTCTCATTCTTAGAATTGTTTTTCCTTGATTCATTTATTGAATTCTCCCTCTGTTCTCTATGATTAAAAGATCTGAGGAATATTTTTCATGAGTATGGATCCGAATATATTCATTCATCACAATATACATAATAAAACTGAAGGTCACAGTACCATTAGGATCATAACTGGTCAGAGTAACACAGCAATTTTCCCACAGTTTGAGTAAATTATTAAGAAAAAAAGGTATAAAACCTCATATTAAAATTTAATACCCACACTATATAATTGATCTAAACATCCTTTAAATTCATTTAAATAGTCATATATACACATACCTTATTTTTACCTCAAATTCATCACTTGTTTGAGGAGAAATAATTTATTATTTCATATCTTGGAAGCATCGGTATTCTCAAGAATCTTATACTATGTTCTAGTGTGATAAGAAATAAAAATATGGTTCATCATGTTGTGTTCGAACAATATACGGATTAAATATAAAACCATCTGATGCTCATACTCCCATTCTTCATTAGACAATATTTATGGATTCTGATTTCTAAAAACTAGAAGATGAATTCTCAAGGAAAAAATCACATCCTTCTTTTTTAATCCCCATATATAGTAGTTGGTACCATTCAACAAAATCAGTTGACTATAATTGGATACTATTATTTATCTGAATAAAAACAAAACTCTATGATTCTAGACATTTGAAAGTTGATAAGTGATGAACACACAAATAGTCATTAAATTTATCTTATAGAAGAAATAAATTTCTTTCCCATAAATCAAGCCTGTAAAAATTAAAGTGTATGTGAAATGGAAATGTATATGTATAGGAAAAAATATATGTTGAGACCAATGTTGTTTATATTGGAAGATCCAAAATGGAAAAACCATGATACATAGTCTAGAGAGAATAATATACTAATAATTAAGAGTACACCGCAGAGACTCCCAAGGGTGAGTGGGGTCTCAAAAATAACACTACGATACAATATTGATTCAAGGGTAGAGAGAATATTTTATCTAGAAGCATCCTAAAATGAAGAATGAATCCTGATAAAGAAATCCAAATTGATATGACCATGTAAATTATGTGTTATTGGTCTGAATAAAAGGTAAATGTTAAAAAACCCAAAATCTGATCAAATATCCCCACATATAAAAGATTATTAGATCCCAAATTTTTGACTACTTGTAGATCTAAGAACTAGAAAGTGTAACCCTAATTGCATTGTGTTAATGGTTAGGAACAAAAACCCGTGTCTTCCACTCAAAACTAATCTGCATAGAATGGTCAAAAAATAATGCTGATATAAAGGAGTTGTAACCCACATGTCCTATTTTCTATTTTTATTTTTCATAAATGTACCTCATGAGGTGCCCATGTTAGGGGGGCCCCAAAATGGATAACCATCTCCTTCAATGTATTCCCTTCTCCTTCATATATGCTACTCTTCTATAATTATTATTGGGGTCGAATACGTAAACCCTAAAATACACAAGGCCCACTTTTCAGTATGATGGATTAATCATGTGAAATTTTTTACTAATAAATTGATTATTAATTAATAGAATAGGATCTATTCACAAATTGGGCTATTGGAACAATGAAACAACAAATGAAAAAATGTAGCAGGATTGAAGATATAATGTTCCTTGGATTGGTTAGATCCTACATCCATGGTGAGAACACCACCCTGGTAACAACTTCATTATAAAGCAAGAAAATAGAAAAGGAAATTACAATCTCGAGAGAAAAATAAATAAGGGCCACAAAAACTATATTATGAGGTCTGCCTTGCTAAACTAGGTGGCAGTGGAGAAGCCTGTCTTGCAGAGTCAGTGTCGTCTACTCCTGTAGAGACTCCCACACACACACACAAAGGATACAAAACTAATAATGAAAAATTTAATTGAATCCTTATAGAGCCATTAATATATACCGAATATTGGTTACAATGAAAGGTAAGTCATGATCTAGAACCTTCATGATGCTCAATCATCCGGAACCTAGAACCGAGCTGAATCCCCACTGAATCTCCATCAGAGATGTACTCTAGTTATAGTAGGTGGCATTATGTCATCATAACGGAGTGTGGGTGGACAGAATCCCCTATATATCCATCTTATTCTTGGTAAAATCGATGCAGATCCTCACATAGGGAGAACCCTCGACAAACTAGATTAGATACCACAAATCCAGAGATACCACATGTACATAATTTCACATATCAGTCAAGGTGTTCCAAGTAATTTTTGGTGGTTCAGGAAGATGTGAGTGATTACAACAATGTGGACAGAATAGATCAAATGAGGTGGTTCTTGTAACGGAAGGTGGGATAGCACAAGGGACACATTAAGTAATAGAATATGAACAACGACATCACAATGGAATAAGGTTGAGTGAAGAATCATTCCCAGGGAAAATATTGTCCATATGACCTCGGTTTATTAATGGTAGTGATTACAAGACACTATATAGATAAGGAAACCAAATAAATGGGATCTGTATAACTGGTTAAATGAAATAAAATACAGAAAAATGAAACCATGTGTGAACAATTCCATGCAGGGTGAGTATATCCCCTACCCCATGCAAGTATATAACTCCCTACATGTAATATGAACAAAGAAAATAAAAAATACTAATAATAAAATTTAAAATAGTCTTTTTAGAGACAAATAAAAAATATCCACCTTATAATTAAACGGAATTTATAGATGACTCTATCACAACCTAAGTTATAAAATTGGGAAAAAATTCATTAATTTAAGGTAGTTCATGAATTTAGAAAATGGAACGGCTTTAGTCAATCTATTAGCCGGATTGTCTCTAGTGGGTATCTTTGTGAAACTCACTATCCCATATTCCATTATATCCCTAAAAAATTATGTCTAGTATCAATGTTCTTAATTATACCATGTAATGAATTTTTTAAGATAAATTTAATGAACATCAGCTAATATCATAGTGGATGATGATTCTAGTGGTAGATATTGAAAACTCAGTTGTATTTTTATAGCCATGTAGCCTCTTTTGTGGCTTTAGTCAAGATAATATAATCTACCTCGGTAGTGGAGATTACAACCGCATACTGCATATTTCACTTCCAGACGATCAGTCCTCCATATGCATGAAATAAAAAAACCAACATAGAATTTTGGGTGTTAAGATTTCCATAATAATCAGAGCCAACAAAGCCAACTATATCATTATCAAAACTACTATTTAATCCATATCTAATGCACAATTTATCAGATGTGGAGACATATCTGAGTATAAATTTCAATGTATGGCAATGGGGCTTAACAAGATTCCAAATAAATCTTCTGAAGGTGGAAAAAAACAAAATCCATATCTATCCCAGAATGGACCATAGCATAAATACGACTTCCTACTATATTAGAATAAGGAATCTTACTCATAAAGGCATCCTCATCATAATTTCTTGGGGATTAGTCTAGGTATAACATAAAGTGTTTTCCTAATGGAATAATAATACGTTTAATATGATCAAACTTGTATCTTCTTAATAACTTATTAACATAATCCTTTTGGGATAGGTACAAGGTTCTATCCTTCCTATCTCTTATTATTACTATACTGAAAATTTGATTAGCATAACCTAATTCTATCAATTCATAGACACAATTCAACTGATTATTAATATAATTTATAATCATCATGTTTTTGTAGATTAAAATAATGTCATCAATATATAATAATAAGTAAACATACTCATGTTTATGTTTTTCATAATATACACATGGATTAATTTTACTTCTGGAAAACTATTTTCAATCATTAATGAATAAAACCTTTTATTCCATTTTCTTGAAAATTATTTTGATCTCTTATAAAGACTTCATAAAAAGATAAACCTAATTAGGTTTAAAAACTTTTTAAAATCCTTCACATGGATTCCAACAAATTGTTTCATCAAGAGTACCATATAAAAAAGAAGTTTTAATATCTAATTTTTCAACATGTAAATTAAATTTCGAAGAAAACTCAAGAATAATTCCAACAGATGAATGTTTAACAGGTGGGGAGAAAAATTCACTATAATCAATACCATCCTATTGAATAAATACTTTAGTAATCATTCAAGATTATAATTTGATTTTTGTTTCTCCAAAATTGTTTTATTTATTCTTATAAATCCATTTAAAAACTATGATCTTTTGATTACTAGGTCTAGAAAAAACAACCTATGTGTTTTTTAAGAAGATAATTTATCTCTTCTTTCATTTTATTCTGCCACTTAGCGGCTTCTTTAAACTTAATAGTTTGAATATATGTTTTAGGTTCATCAAATAACAAGTCTTGTGCTACACTAAATTAATAGAAAGAAATGAATTCCTAATTAAAATTAGCTGGAGGCATAATAAATCTCCTCTCTCTATCATGAGTGAGCTGATAATTGCTCAGATCATATGGTTCCTCAGATTCTGTTTTGAATCTAAATTGGAATAGGATTCAACATGGGTTTGAACAATTGGGGGAGTAGTACTACTCGTGGACTGAGAATGGTCATTGGATTTAAGAGGGACATCAAACCTGAGGGGACTTGGTGCTCTCAAGGGTCCTTCATAGTCATCAGAGGTCTCAACAAGTTCAGATCCCTTATAATTGGATATACCAGATTCATGAAACACTCCATCTCAGCTAATGATACATTTTTGATAATATAGATTATCTACCCATATATGATACCCCTTAACACCCTCGAGGTTACCGAAAAATATACACTTAATATACCATGGATCACGTTTTTCCCATGCATGCATGAGAATGAGTTATGGATCCAAAGGCTCTAAGATGTGTAGGGCTCGGGAGGTGCAACTTTCTAGAGTTATTCAAGTGTCTTTAAATAATTAGTAGACGATGGAAAACAATTTATATGATAGAATATTGTTGAATCAGCCTCGACCCTGAAGGACATGGGGAGTTTTGAGGTGTATAATATACACCTCAACATCTCAAGGAAAATTCCATTCAATCTCTATTCCTATCCATTATGTTATGTGGATTACATAATAATCTGATATCTATTTAATCCCATAGATGCATGTAATTAAATTAAATTTTTGGATAGGTACTCCAAAAAAAATTTTGTTCGTAGGGCTTTGAGTTTCCTGTTACACTAACTTTCTACCCCAGTTTTCACTTTATTAATGGTATGAAAGGTATCAGAATTATTTTTGAGTATATAAATCCAGAATTTCCAATAGAAATCATCAATGAACTAAATAAAGTATAATAATAATCCACCATGGGAGGTGACACCAGAAGGAACCCACAAGTCATAATGTGCTCATTTAAGGTGTTATTTAGCCTCATATAGAGACCCACTAAAGCTAACTCTTATGGATTTCCAATATAAAAAATCCCAATAGAATAGGAGATTTCTATGAGTTATGTTACTCAAAATCCCCTTTTTTGAGTTCATTAAGTCCCTTTCCACTAATGTGCCCTAAAATGTTATGCTAAAGATTGGTAGAATCATGCATTTAATTTCAAGAGGTGTACAACTGACTTTTATGAAACTTACCATCTGCCACAAGAAAACCATTGAAAATGGTTAAATTCATAACTATAAGGGATCCTCACAAAAATTTAAGAATTGCAAAATATGACATAATGTTATACACCTTTTGATCGTGGATTCCTAGAGTTATTAGGTTTATTTGTAATTTTGGTAACCACCTAGATTCCTTAGGTGACATAATAGTCCCATCATTAACCTCTAATGAAATAGAGTTTATTCTCACAACGTGACAAATAATTTTGTTCTCTAGTATTACCTCACCACGTTAAATTTCCCTCAACTCAGCAAATAATTCCTTCCTATGAAACATAGGGAATGAACATCATGAATCCAAGATTCATTCATTATAGATGGAAATATAAGAAAAATTTAATACATCACTATTTTCAATGTCTTACTCAACTAACAACGAATGGTCATTACTATTTTATCCAGAGTCACATTTCATATTAGGGATGTTCCTCTTAATATGTACATGTTTCTTACATTGAAAACATTTAATGACTTTTTTATACTTGTATCTTTTGTTCTTAGACTTACCATTTCTTCTATCCTACCCCATGACTCACATTGGACTCTAGAATTACTTCTTTCCCTGATATTTTAGTACCCGCCCTCAGTCTTAAGACTACCCTTCCTTTGAAGGTCATTGGAGAGTAACACAGATTTGAATTCTTAAAGAGTAAGCATGTCTTTTCTATACATCATAGATTCACTAGCAGAATTAAAGGGATCATCTAAATATCTAAATAGTATAATTGCATGGTCGTAACCATCCAATTTAGTGTCAATGAGGGATATATATAACTTGATTTTATTAAATTAATGAATATGCATCCTGACTAGAGTTCCAGGGTGAATTTTTAAAGTATATAATCTCATTATTTTTATATAAACTCAAAAAAGGGACTTAGTCATATAAAAATATTTCAAGCCTGGGGAATATACTTGTTGTAGAGGAATAATATGAAACTTGTTTAAGAGTTTTATCTCTTAAAGGTAAAAGTATTAAACTACATCATTCCCTACGAGTTTCCTTAGTGACATCATGGTAAGCAATGGCAGTCTTCCCATTCATGGTAGTTGTTGTTATTTTCTTTCTAGAACCAACAAGGAGATGTATTCTATAATTGTGATATATAAAAGCTATCATTTCTATTATCTAGAGATTAGAATAATTTTCACCATCAAACTTATCAATATTAAATTCAGTAGAACCTATAAATAATGTTATAGGAGGATCTATTACCAATTTTTGGTGTTGAATACATAAAACCTAAAATACCCAAAACCCACTATCATGTTTTATGGATTAACTATGGTCTACGTTTGATTAATGAATTGTTTATAAATGAATAAAATATGATATTTTCACAAATCAGGCTACTAGGAAAATGAAAAAGTGTATGAAAAAATTTAAAAGGACAACCGATATAACAATATTCAGATCTGTTAGACCCAACATGCAGCACATGAACACCACTCGAGTAATAGCTTTTTTATGAATCAAGAAAACAAATAGAGAAATTATATAATTGAGATAAAAACAAAGGACCATAGAAATTACCTGAGGAGGCCGGTCTTTCTGAACAAGGTGGAAGGGGTGAAACCTATCACGTAGAGTAAGCATTTTCCACTCTTTGATGAACACATGAACACACCAAATAATGATACACAACAATACATAAAAAAAGAAGTTTAATAGATACATAACTAGGAATGTATACCAAAGCTTGGTTATGATGAAAGGTAATTCAATATCTAAAAACATCTTAAAGAATAGACATCTGTTACTTTTAACCTAGTTGATTCCCCACTGAATATTTAATATAGAACTACTTCATGTGTAGAAGGTGGTATGATCTCGGCAGAGGGGAGTTTGAGTGGATGGAATTCCGAGAATCTCCTTCTTCTTCTACATAAAATCAATGCAGATCCCCAAACAAAGAGAACCCTCGACAAACCTTATGAGATACCCAGAATCCAGAGAGAACCCCACTACATCAATGCGTAGAGAAATGAATGAATTTTAGGGAATGTTAGGTGGTTAAAGGGAAGGCATGAGATTATAGCTACCTGGAAGGTTGAGATCGAAGGAGGCAGTTTGAGTACCTAATGGAGGGACAATGCGCATGACACATGGCACAAAAGGATAGGCACAAGAGCGGCACAACAAATCAAGGTCATGTGAATAAACACAATTTTTTCAATTACTGGTCATTTGATCTCGGCAACGGTCATGATTATGACCCACTATATAGATTAAGAAACCTAGTAAACAGGATCTGAGAAACTAGGTAAAAGATATTAAAATTGATAAATGAAACCAGATACTGATAACATATATTCGGGGTGGGAAACAAGATGGATCACTCGTACTTAAGGAAAGATGACATCTAGGTGGTGAATCACACATTTGGGTGTGAATAACTTGATCCCTAGTCTAGGATGATCATGGAGGAGGTCCTGGGGGAACTAGAATAGACCTATCTTTCCAGCAATGGCCTTGGACTGCAATGATTTCATGCTGGTGATCCGCATTGTAGGTTTTGTGTGTTTGTTTATGTGGGACTCTTGTTTGTTAGACCTTATATGGGGAACCACCACCACAGATCCATGTTAGGGATGCAATGACTCCAATCAAAACTAACCAAAAAGTGCGGATAAAACAGGGTTCTTTATCAGCTCTAGCTAAAATTGGTGGTAAATCTACACTTTATCATCGCTAAAAAAAGAGACGATAAAAATGTACCCTTTATTAGCTCTTTTTTAGATTGTTAACGGGTAGATTTATCAGTGCTATTTTTAATGATTATACATGTTTTTTTAAAAAATAATATTATTTATATAAAATTTTTATATTTATATAAAAAAAATATTTTTTATATACATTGAATAAAAAATTCATATTTATAATTAATATATATTATTAATAATTAAAATATATATATAACGTTTAAAAAAATATTATTCATAGGATTATAAATACAAATATAAATATATAATTATAATATTATAAAAACTTTCATTAAATAATAAATATATTTACTATATTAATTAATATATATATATATATATATATATGAATATATATAATATATATATTTAAATAATTATATGCTTGTAATAAATTTGGTCAATAAATATATTGAGTTGGAAATTTAAATGACCTTCATATGTTATGTATTCATCATCAATTTTCATTTACACATTAAACCCTTATTACTATTCATGTTGTCCATATATATGTTATGACTCATTTATTATGATCTATAATTTACTAGGTATATATCTATAAATATTTATAATTATATACAATTATTTATAAAGAAATTTATAATTATAAATATATTATAGTAAATAAAATTATTATACTTATAATGATATAAATATAAATAATTACATAAATATATTTATAAATATATGTTTTTTTCTTACTTTAATTAAATTAGGTATCATCATTTCATGTTTTAAAAGTGTTTAATCACTAATTTGACTTTTGAATGGTTTTTCTAAAAAAATATATATATATTTAAATAATTAAAAAAAATTAAAATAGTGATATTAATTATAAATAATTATGAACGTAATTAATATATTTATTATATTTTTATAATTATAAATAAATAAATATTTATTATATATATAAATATAAATAATTATATGTTTTTTATATTTATATATATATATATATAATTATGATAAATATATTAATTATGAAAATGAAAATTCTATCTAATTATTTTAAATAATTAAATCAATTAAAGGTTAAAAAAGATACATAAGAAAATCAATATCATTCCATAAGAACTTTTTAGGTTAAAGAACATTTTTTGGATGAGTTGAGAGATAATTTGGACCATTAATTTTTAATTTTATATTTACAGTTGAACACTATAGTTTACATGATATTTTATTTTAATGATAGAAATCAAAAATATTTGATAAAATATTTTTATGAATTTTTTGAAAGTTAAATTATATGTGAAATAACTTTTGTTGAAAATGAAAAATTAAAACCTTTATAACGATCATTGGATAAAGGGATTGAAACAGTTGATCAAATCATTTGTGAAGTGAATTTAAGGAATATGATATGTTCTTTATGGGAATTTATGTTTGTGAAACATGTTTTTTGGACATTTTGAATTTAATTTGAAAATAATTTTTGAAAATATTGTTGTTGATCACACGAAATTTATTTACATGATAGATAATAAGGAAATTGATTATGAAATAGAGCTGGATCATGAGTAATCACACAGAGAAATATCAAATTATTATACATTTTTTCCACTTTGTTATGCTAATGAATTGTTAATTGTTTCTTCTCTTGTAGTTTGAGTTCCCATTTATTTTGAGATGAATGATTTTTTTAGATGAAGAGGAGGAGAATGAAGAAATTAAAGAAAGATTTATCATCCCAATTTGTGATTATGTTGTTACACATAATGATAGAGCTACAAATTAGGTTTTCAAATAATAAATAATCTTTCCAGAAGAAATTTGGAAATATCCACATCATGAAATTTAAATTATATATCCATTGGATTCTATTTTCTAGTATAATGAATTCATATGTTTCTTTTATATTTTGTTTCCAACATCACTAAATCATTAATAAATCAAATTATTTTGGCGAAATTCGAAGAAGATTTATATTTTAAATTTCATCAAGTGGTGTGAGATGAATAATTCCCGAGAAAAATCATTTTTCTAGTTTAGGAGTAAGAACTGACACCCAAATTTGGATGGGGGATAATTAGTTGGTACTAGCTAAATAGGGGTAGTGAAATCCTAACACCCACTTGGGTAATTAAAATAAAGTATCATTTTCCGTGTATTGAAATATAATTTTGATCCTTTTTTGTGATTACTCTTATAAGTTTCAAAGTTGCAGTTTTTAAAAGGCAAGCTCAATGCTGCTACTACTAAAAAAAAAATAGGTTGTTCCTTTTTTCCCTATTTATTTTTGTCAAGTGTTTTATACTTAATTTTAACTTCTCATATAAACTTTTCATAATGAGGAAATTTTACCAAATATGTTTTCTAAGAGGAATATAATTTTTAGTTCAGTTTTTAGGTGATTTACAATTTTGTACATTTTATATTCAAATTTCAATTTTTATTTTTTCATAAAACAATACATGAAAATTTTTGAGTTTATTATGTAATTTTTTAAAAAAACATGGTATTTTCAATGTAATTAACATTTTGAAATATATTTTTTTTAATGGAAATAGGGAAATTGATTCATGGATTAAATTATAAAAGTTTGTTGAAATGTTTTGTCTTCCAGATAAAAATTATGTAAATTTATGAAAAGGAAATTAACATCTAAATTCTATTCCAAGAATACTATCCAATGTTAATATTAACATCCACTTATTGTGAGGACTGTTAATCCTTATTTGAAAACTCCTTATATTCACCTATTTTATTAAGAGAAAAAAATCCATTCATTCCTTATCCATAACAATATTTATTTTTGAAAAAACAAGAGTATTTATGTACATATGTTTTACATGATTGAAGAATTTATTTGGATTTAAATTCAACCACATAAAAATGCACATAAAATTAGGGAAAACTCTATACATAGAATTAGGGAAAACTCTAATTCAGAGAATTTATATGAATTTATGCACATAGAATTATGCACATAGAATTTATGCACATAGAATTAGGGAAAACTCTAATTCTAATTCATAGAATTTATGCACATAGAATTTATGCACATAGAATTTATTTGAATTTATATGGAAAACTCTATACATTTTTTCTTTTTGATCCCATTGTAAAAATGCTCATAAAATTAGGGAAGCCACATTACAAGACAATTATTCACTTTCCAACCTTCTTTAGAGAATAAAATTCATGATCTAGTTGATCTTAATTGTAGGGGAAACTAACTTGTGGTGTTCTACTTTATATGGTGAAACATTGGGTGGAAAATAAAATTACAAAGATATATTATTACTACGAAAAATTCTATTCAAAAGAGAGCTATTTCATTTAATATGTTTCAATGAAATTGGAGTAGTTCCCTTCTAGAGCATCCAAATAAAGATAGATGAACATATATTGATATTTGAAATGAAAATTAACAAAAATGTAAATGATAATTGTTTTCTAAAATATTGATGATGTGGGATTTCTATGATATTTTCAAGGATTATTAGAGCTAATTCATATCTACTAGTACTGAGGTAGAGACTATACTTGAGTGAAGATTATAATCATGCACTCTTCTTAAAATAGTTTCAAACCCTCATACTTCCTCATAATTTTTGTCTTTTGAAACCCAAGAACATTTAAACCGAAAAACCATTTAATGTCCTCATTATTTATATAATTATACATCATAATGTAGTGAATATTTATAAATTTATCATGCCTTTGGTGAACCATCCATATAATTAGTTGATAATAAAAAATTATCAAAAATAAAAATCTTTTATGAGATGTTAAAAAGGTGAGGTAACAATTCTTTTTGATTGAAGATTAACTGAATTTGTGATGTAATTAATTAAAATAATGAGTAATTTTTAATTGAATATGTTAAAGGAGTATGACAAGTAGTGTGCCTTCATTTTTATCATCTTATTTTCTTTGACATATGTTTGAAATTTTCATTTGAAATATATTTTTATTTCTTATTGGTTCCTGATTCCATGTTTTAAGTGTGGGGGAATTGATAGAGGTGATATTTTCAAAATTTAATTCTTTATTTCAATTAATATATCCCAAAAAATATTTATTTTAATATAAAGATGAATAATTTATCAAATTTTGATGTGTTCATTGTTTAATTTTTAAAATTATATAATCCCCCAATTTAAAATATTCTACCACTTCATTGTGTTACGATTAACATTTTGAATTATGAACCAAATTCTGAAATTTTTTTATTAGTAATTCCTTCCATGTATAGTTAAACTTCTATTACTAGAACAAGATAAATTTACAATTTTGTGGCCAAAAAAATTATTTAAATTAGATAATAATTTTCAAAAATAGAATTGAAACACCTTCAATAAATGAGTTATATCATAGGCTATAAGAGTCCAAATGTAGCAACTACAGTTGGGAAACACATTAGACATAAATATTAATATAAAAATTAAATAAAACTTATAAATTATATAATTGAGATGAATTTTTAGTTCGATTAACATGATGAAGTTATAGAGTCTATTAGAACAATAAAATAGGACTTATGTAAATTTGATTTATCATTTTTTAATTGTGACTAAATGATTTTATATTTTGAGTTTAATAGATAATTTATTTTAAAAAACTATTATAGAAGACCATATTTATATATTACTACAGGAATAGTGAAAAGTATTATCCATCTTTCTAGGTAGAATAACCATAATGAACAACGACCCCCCACATTTTTCTATACGTGTTCACTATCACATAATTTTAAAAAATGATTGAAATAATGATGTGGGATTTTATGGAGATTATATTATAGATAAGAGGGTTTAAATTGAATATAATTAATTCATGATGGGATAATATCCATATGTAAGTGGTTAGTGATGCTCTAATAACATTTCCCCTTTTGATTTTTTGTTTTTCTCTTTAAACTCATTCATTTTGAATTATTCAAGAAACTATTTTCTTGATTAAATTTGGTATATTTATTTATTATTTTCAGATCCTTTTAAAATATTATATAATTATATTAATTTTATGAAATTTAATTGGTTTCTCTATTTATAAATATTTTTGTGGTGAGCTCTCACTTTTGAGAATGACGAGTTTAATTTGTTTTAGTTTCTCAAATGTCTTTGGGTAATCAAATCACATTCACAAGGTAATCAACACCCATATTTGTGGTCTTAATATGGTATATAATTAATTTATCAAAGAAAATTGAGTTATTTATTTATACATCGGATTATTTACATGGAATACAATTGTAGACAATGATATAAGTTGTGTTAAATGACTGATGATTGTTCACTTGTTCTACCTTTATTGTGTATTTTTTAATCCGTTTTCATCTGATGTCTAATCACTAAGGTATATTTCTTGTCATTATATGACTTTATTTCATTTAAATATTTTTATCTCATTTAAAATCTTTCCTTTTAACTCTAAAATTAAAAAAAATTAGTAATGTGATATTTTGAATACATAGTATGCAACCTCCACTTGTGAAAACCCCATGGTCACCACTATGCTACATTTTTTAAATGGAAAATATTGAATGGGGTTAAAAAAACATTCCCCATCATCATTTTCCTAAATAACATTCACAATAAAATTAACAAATAATATGGAATATACATGGCTGATACAAAAATACTACTAACTGAGTTATCCTTGAAAACACTATAAGATAAACATTTGAGAATTCAGGCATAAAACAGTACCATGATGTTTAAATATATGAACAAGTGTATTGAATCCTATGGGAATACATACTCAAACACATGAAGGAATAATAATCTATGAATACCATGAAACCAACCAATGTCAATTCTATGAATAGACTCGTGTTACCACATGAATAACATCCATAGGGTAAATAATCACTATGATTATCATATTCCCCTACCAAATGAAATTAAGTTTCCTTATGTGATTTGATTACCCAAAGAATTGGAAAAACCCCGATCAAAATTTTGATAAAATTTTCACATAAATGATTTTTCGATTTGGTGCATTAATATCTATATTAGAGAAAAAAAATTATCATTGAGGAATTTTATAAAAAACATAAAGTGAGTAAACAATTTTAAAAAACACATTAAATACCCCTTTTTCATGCCACAATTTTTTTATATCAATGAATTCAATTAAAAATAATCCAATCTAATTTAAAATAACATTGATTATTTCATGAATTATAACCACTGTATAGAGACACCTACATCAAGAAAAAAGGGAAACTATTCACCTCTAAGAAGAGGATTGGAGACATGATGATATGTACCTCACAGTCCCAGACCAATCATTAACATATTAAAATCCTTATCAAACCAAAAATATATTGAAATCATAGACCATTCAATTTCTAATGGAAAAGTGGAATTTTGGTCAAGTGAAGATCTAAGGATAGGTTATAAATTAAGTCATAACATACCATAAATTTATGAGATCCACTAAGAATGTTGGGAATTCACTAGTGATCCATGGATAAGACTCTTTAGACTATTATGGATAGGTTATTTCTATCCTAGGAGAGATTAGTATGTGTGTTAATATTAAAATGACCAAGGGTATCTATTTAAATTCTGAATTTTATGTAGTTTTGTTCAGGGTGTATAGTTAGGAAAAATAGTTTAACAGTATATATTTCTACTATATGGTTCCCAAAACCATTTGAAAAAAATAGGGGTACAATAACTAGGGTAGGGATTCACCCTTTGAAAACTAAATTTTATTTCATACAACAACCCCATATAAACCCCGAGGATCAGAAATTATTTTATTTACGATTTTATGGTTTTACTCAACATGATTAAGTCATAATAAATCCAGTGAAACTATCAATGTAATTTCATAGAGTTATCAACTAGATAGTACAAATCATGTGCCTAAACCATGATACAAGAATATTTCCCTTTAAATTATAAATATCCAACTCCAAACTCTAGAAAACCTATCGAACAACATATAGGGATAAACCAATCTCAATCTAAATCCTTCATGTTACCCAGAGGGAATTATATTTATCCGCAACATAATACAATTATACACCAAAAAAATACTGATGATTCTAAAGTCTATAAATAGCGAATTTCATTACTTCGCCATTAATGAATCAGACTGACATGTCCTGTCTCTATCTCATCCACAATTCCATAGTACATAGACTAAATGAATTTTTCCAATATAATACCTTATATCAATGATCCATAATCTGATCGAACTATTAAACCACAAATATTTTTGATCAATATAAAAATATCCCAATTTAATCAAATGCGAATAGCCTAGTTTATACCTTATTATTTGAAAAACACGAATCACATATTGATCCAATGTCACATGGGATGGTATGTCCAATCAATTCAATACTATTACAATACATTCACCAATTATTAAATGGGTTACAAAACTTGGTTAAAACATACCCTACATAACCAATATATGATGCAATAAGAAAGGTGAAACTATTATAAATACTAGAAATCCCAACACAAATTAAAATGGCTGAATACTACAATCCTCATAGAACCTTAGATGACTGTGAGTATTTCCTACACTATCCTAGATCAACTGTGCCTTCTTCATCCTCTCTAAAACAATGTTGACAACAATAATTGACCATTATCCCATTTACACACAACATAATGAATATATACATAGAAAAAATATAACACATCAATAGAAACCATTTTAATTTAATAATGACGACTTTTGTTATATTATAATTTGACCAAAGGAAAATAAATTTCCCATAAAATAATAAAATAAATAAAGCATGGGTAAATAATATCCTCATGGATATGAATGGCTCAGTCAATTTTCCCAACCACTTGACGGTGATATGTTTTGATTAATTTAAACTAGTATTGCATAGCCTCTTTCAAATGATAACATAACCTATATGTAAATTTATGGTCCATATCAAAAACAATTTCAGAAGTAGCATCATGATCTATCAAATATATAAGTTTCTGAGATCCTGTAACTTTTCCAAATACTTAATTTGAATGGAATGAGATGATTTTATAAATCAATTGATGGTCCTCGAATAGAATCCTTCCAAAAATTAGTCCCTATGATTTTAATGATGAATTCCATTTAAATCTCATCCAACACACCATTGTAATTGTTAATGGTTGTAATACATCTGTAGGTAAATGGTGTTTTACTATAATATTCCCTATTGTTTGGAATCATGATAAAAAATCCAAAATCAACTTCCTCATCCCCAAACATTAAAACCTATGTTTCAGATCATCTTAAATATTTGCAGCCCCATGTTTTATAGACCAACAACACCATTGTCCACTATACCTTAATTATTGTCATGGATATATTGAAACTAACATCCTTCCTCATAAATACAATCCACCTATAGATGACCGAGCTCAACTATTTGAGTTCTCCACACTCTTTAGGGTTTTACTAAAATTATTTGAATTGGTTTCTAATACATGTTCTAGTCAAATTCTTTGAAAAAATAATGATTCTATCTTCACATAATCTTGGAACTGAAGTACACCATTATCTAATGTTCTGAAGAGAATATGATTGAACAAACTCATAAATGAATAATCCTATATGGATTCATTAAATGTATGAGTTAGTAACATCAGTTTCAATGTTTTGAAGACTGTATTTCATCTATTTTAAGTATAAGTGATATCTAAATCATTTTTATGAAGACACTCAGCCCAGATTATTTGTCTCTTGTTATGATTCCTCTGAGTACAGAATTACATTGGGATCTTATGATCATAATATATAACAAAATACTCTCCAAATATATATATATTCCTAGATTTTTGAGTATGAATCGAAGCTGCAAACTCAAGGTCATGGGTAGCGTTATTTTTTAAATGTTCGGATAATTTGGGAGATATATATATGCCAACATCATTTTCCCTTGTTTCAATACATACCATAGAAAACTCTATTACCCAAGCTATATTCTTGGAAAATATGAACATGATCCAAATCAATCTCATCTAGATCGTGTTGTAATTTATCTAGACATCACTATTCCACTAAAACATAATACCCTTATATGTTAATTTTATCATCGGATATGAAATATTGGAGATGTTCTGAACAAAGACCTATAGTAACAAGCTAAACCCAAGAATCATTGAATCACAAACACATTTTTTTGTTATTACCCATACATTAAATCATTAATATTGTTAAACATAATTGATATTCCCATATTATATTTTAAATGGAATAGGAAACATTAATTATTTTATGTGAAATTAACACTTATAATTCATACTACACATGAAATGATCATTCAACATTCCATGTATGATATGAAAATAACTATCCTATTTCACTTTGGATATAGATACCACCAATATATAATTGAGAAATAACACAATTAATGATTCAAAGATCTAATAAATGAACTATTTCATCAATTCTACATAGACGATAATAGTCTTAATAAGGGTTCTTTGTATAAATATGTAATCAAAATTACTATATTTGATACATAAATCAATATTATATATATCTTCTTCTAAAATATAAACTAATGGTACCTTGAATTCTTATCAATTTTGGAAAAAAAAAAATAAATCCTCTATGTTGATCAAAGAGATCCTAAATCCTAAGCATGGTGTATTTGTTCATAACTGTCAGCTGATTATGATTTTGATTACCAGTATAATGTATGAGTTTTTTCTACCTTATTATAAATTAGAATAGGTGAATATTATAGTTAATTTATATGTTAAAAAATTACAATATCTTAAATATATACAATAGGAAATTTAAAATCCTTTAAATCATCAGGTGACATGTGATACGATGGCATTAAAATGGGAATCCTCTAATAAATTAGGAAAGTATTTAACCCAAACCATGTTTGGGTAACCCATATAATTCATCAAGAAATTATTTGGATACACACTCAATATTGTAAGAAGTGGAATTATGAAATAATAATCAATGATATTAATAAAAATCATAAAAAATAGCCATGGGAACATTCTAGCATAAGAAAAAACATTCCCCGCTCCACCTATAAAAGAATCTGAATCAATATAAGAGACGAGAAAAGATTCAATCAAGAGATAGTAACTAAATATGATGGCAGAAACAGATGATCCAGGCCTTCATATTTATCAACTAATCCATTAACATAATAGGGTCATATATATATCAAGATCTAGAACCATGAAATCCCCCAAAACATTGAATTTGTCTATTATCACCGAAACATGATACATTTGAATCCAAGTTATAACCTCTTTAAAAAAGGTGAGGAATGATCCAGGATTCATAGTATCATATTATAACCTAATCCTAGTGTGTAGATTAAATTGGACGATCTGAACGAGTCATTTTTACCTATATGAATAAAATATAGAAGCATACATGATTAAATAAACATATTTCTTATTATAATAGATTGCACTACTTTAGATTCCTCAAGTGTATAAATCAAAAAAAAAATAAGTGTAGCCTAACTAGTAGATAATAATTCGAAAATATCTATATATCCCTCTTATCATTGGGATGAGATCAGCCACTATTCACTACCAAAAAAATAACATATCATCATTTTTTATTAGTTATTCCAACTATACTTACATGGAAAATTCTATTGTAGAAATGACTAAGGTGACCATATTTACCACATTGAGTACATGTCCTAGGCTCTTCCATGTTGTTCAGTTTGGTAAGACCAAGAATCCAACAATGATATCTGACAATCATCTTCTGTCCTTAAAAACACCCTAAAACTAGTCCCAATGTATACTATTTTCCCTTAAATTTCATTTCCTAGTTTCATGTAACACCTTGGAAATATCATGTAGAAACCAAAGCACCATCTAAAATGTTTCTCTCTCTTATGTATTCCTTTTCCATGTATCCTTAATTAACTAACTCAATAATATTTTCTAGGAATTATAGAATTATCGTAAGATGAATATTATCCTTTTAACCCATATCAAAACTCCATGAATTAATGTAATCATTATAAACATTCTAAGGTTATTGATGTACCATCTTTGTGAAATGGGTGACATTCTCCTTAACTGAACGTTCCCCTTTCTCCAGGGTTATAAATTTCTAGGACTTTTCTAATTATAAATTTTTAGATTAAAAATATTGGTTGAATATATTCATGAAATATGTCAACATAAGGCCATTTTTTAGCTTTGTGCCCAGGAAATAAACCCACCATATCAATTCTGGTCCATCAAGATTGTTTGTGAAAAAACCCACCCCTGTGTCCTCTTGAGTTTTTTAGAGGTTGAAGACCCTAAAAATCCAATCAATCCACTCTCCAAGATACCATATTTCATTGTAACCAAAGAATATTGGTATATTCTTATTGGTAAATTCTATACCATTGCCTATTTTATATTCCTTTTTAACACCTTCCATACACAGATTAAAATTAGTGAGGGTATCATGATTCACTAATGATGGGTATACTAGAAAATTATCATGTAGAACATTTCTCATAGCTTCCTCTATTCATTTAGAATTTATATTCCAAGATTAATTCTATAATAAAAATTAACAACTATATCAAATTATATTTTGAAAATATTATCGAATCAAAATATGATCATCATGAACCAACATTAAAACATTTCAATAGAAAACATTTAAATCTAACCTGAATTCAATAAAAGAAATAAAATTATTTGATAATGGAAAATTTACCTAATGAAACACCATGATATGTTAACCTAATAGCCTCAAAATCATAGCTCAATCATCCTAAAAATCCAAGACCACCCATCATATCTTGATTTCAGACACAGAATTAAGATGGACCGACACTCTTATTCACTTACTACCCAAATTATGAAGGTCCGAACTACTATTTTCCATAGACCATAAAACAAAATTAGAGACATTCATTAAAATTATATCTCGTTAGTAGAATTGAAATTTTTTTGGTAATGAACCAACCCAGGATGACATTTCATATCACTTTAGATAGACCATGACAAGGTGGAGATCAATAAAATGACTAAAAAAGTCTCATGAAGACCCAAAATTAGAAAAAATAATATTGTAAACTATAGAGAAGATTACACATCCATGGGGAATAAGACATCAATCCAAGATGATATAACAAAATTAAAACAAAAAATGTTAAAATCCATGTTTCAATGTGACCATACATCACTATCATCACAACACACTATGAAGAAAATACTATCCATTAGAATTAGGTAAATTATATGATTTCATTCCCTTTAACTCAGTCTAGAAAAACTAGAAATAAAAATTACTAACAGAAGAAATGTAATGTGTGAGAGCTAAATCCTAGTAGCATACCACCAATGAATTTATAGAATGTCTTATACCACAAAATCATTAGTCCTAGATTGGAATACATAGTTAATACAAATAATCCTAGTAGATATCTATTTTTTTAAAAATATCCTTCGGTTTTCCTAAATAATTTGATATTCACATAAAACAAGAATATCAAACATACATAAAATATAATATAATAAAATACATATAATTATCCATAGAAACACCATATGATAAGTATGAATTCAATAGAAAATAAAACATAAAAATCATGTATAAAACGAAGACCATGTCATATATAGCCTATAGGAATACATAAACAATCACATGAAGGTACACTAATCCTTGAATACAATAAATTATACTGATATCAAGTCCAACCAATGTTTATCAATGTTTAAATAATAATCCCAAATGGTGTGACCTTCACTACAATTTTAATATGACTATTCCTAACATTCACATGGTTTTGAATGTGATATGTTATATAAAATCATTTTAAAAATCATGACCCTAATTTTATAAACATTTTCATTGAAATGAAACATCAATCAAATGATTAAAATTAAATTTTTAAATCAAAATCATTTTTAGGAATTCCATCAATCCTAAAACAGTCATAAACTATTTTTAAAGAAAACCCCCCATTAAAACCCCCAATTTCATTCCACCCAAGATGATTGATATCTAATTATTCCATTTTCAAACAAAAAAAACTAATCTTCCTGAATTTAAATTATTTTTTGAATTAAAACCATTATATAGAGACACCTACCTCATGGATGGATGGATAATAGTTGTTTTTAAAATGGATATTTGTATTGAGGATATTTCATCCTAAAAATGTAATATCCATAAGAAACATAATCAATTCTCCATAAAAACCAATGGATTTAGTAATCACATTCCATTTGGATTATAATAATACTAGAGAAGTTATATCAATAGAATATCTTGGGATAATATATTAAATTTGATTAGAAATGGATCATAAATGGAAGATATCCACTAAGAAAAAAAAGAAATTTTTAAATTAAACAATCAGAAGACACCGTAGAATTCTAGGTAGAGGTCAGTTCGAGGCTAAGAGAGATTAATAGTTAGCTTGATGTAAAAACTATAATGGTCATTAAGGTAAATTACAAATTTAATGATGTTAAAATATAAGTGAATGGTTAGGATGCAAGATTTAACAATTTATACTCCAATAGTGTGGTTTCATCATCCTTTTCTAAACAAAGTCACAGGGTTATCTAGGAAGAGTTGAGTAGTTTTAAAAACCATACTATGGAATTTTGACACAATAATGAAACATGTGATAACCCATACATATATCTTGGTGAGTATCATATTTTGAATAACCATGATTAATATTTTAAACCACAATAAGTTATCTCTATTTTATTTTACATGACTACTACAAGGTTATTACTAATTACATTCCTAACCCATTTCCATGACCTTTTCCCATGAAAATATAAATTTTAATACCATAGATACTTGAGACATCTAAAATTTAAAAAGGGATAAAAAATGTAAAAATAAATAATTCATTTGAAATAAAGGTAGGAACATTATATCATTACCTTTATAATGTCTTGAGTGATTTTTTTGGATAAAAATTATCTTGAAGGGGAGAAATATGTAACCATTAAGATTATAGGGATATTTTGTTTTGGGTTTCATTATTCTGTCACAAATTTTTAATGAATTTTTATGGTTTTAGTTTTTCAATTTTATAATTTTGGTATAAATACTATATATTTAGGGTATATTAAAAATAATTTTTAATTGTAAAGTAACCATGTAATAGAGATATTTTCATTTCAGTGCAGATTTTCATGGTCGGAGAATATATTTTCAAGCTATGAAATATTTCCAAGAAAAAACATTCAAATGATTGGGTTTGGGTCTAAATGTGGTTTCTTTTATAATGCACATATTTCTATAACCATGTGACTTTTCCCATATAACCGTGCACTGGGTTTTTTGAATGGACAGTAGGGACCACACTATTAGTGAATGGTTTTTCTAACTTTGCAGGCTAACCATGTGAAGCTTAAGACATTCATAGAAATAAAAAATTCCCTTATTTACCTTCCTCACTATATGAAATGTCAGAAACTTCTCTATCATTATCATGAACATGACATTAATTAACATTATAAGAGGACCCTCTTTTTTTATTTTGCTATTCTCCTTCAATCATGGTGGATCCCTTTTAAGGTTTTTCTCATTCCTAGAATTTGTTTCCACAAAAGTCTATCCTTGACTACTATTCTTAAAACATTTTTAACCTATTAAGGGATGTTATAGATGAATCAAGAGTCTTTATGGGAGTTGTATGATTTTTATTATGGATTTATTTTTACAAGGACCCAATCTCTTTGGTTCCAATTATCATTAAAAAGGAAACTAAGCATCACATATTGGAGAGGTATGTATATCTATAAAATGGTTCATTATCGATTAGTCTCATCCAATAAGAAAATGAATTATTTATGTTTTATATGAGAATACATCCTATAATTAGTATGATTTATTCGGTGTAAAAGTGGTTGATATAACTCCATTTCCAATTATTTGTTTTTAAATTTATGGATTTTTATATGAATATAATTTAAAGAGGAATAATTGAATTATATGAAAATGTGTTTGATGATGTTCAAGAGAAATATGTGTGGATTTTTTTAAAAAAACTCAATTATTTTCATAAAAATTGAGGCCATGTTGGATTTACATAGTTTAGTGTGCATTTATGATACATTTGTGTTGGGAAATGATGGTTCAAACTTGGATTCGTTTAATAAATTTAATGTAATGTGGATTTAAAAAGCTAAATTATAGTTTGGGTCTAGTGAATTGGTGATAATTGGAATTTAATATACTATGGTAGTTCCACTTTATGAGAGATTCATTAGGTTCATGTAATGGGTTTATGAATATTTTAATGGGTTTATGTCTATGTATATATCATGTGTGAGTGTTTTAGGGAGTGTATTTATATTTTTAAAATGATGGGTTAAAATTAATGTGGATCTTTGGTGAGTTTATTAGGATGTGTTCTTTGGATTGTGAGTTTTGGTCTTTTTCTTCTTATTTTTTATACAATTTTAGATAGTATATATAGATTATATTTGGTACGTGTGATATATTTAGGGGATTTACTATTGATTTTTTATACTCGGTGACTTAATATGAATCATGGTGTGTATGTGGACATTGTTCACCATAATGGAGGGAGACACCTTTCCTATTTTGTGTATTGCATTATTATTGTGTCCATTAATGACATATATATGGGGGTATAAATGTGGAATAATTTTGAAGAACATGAGAATTCACATTGGTACATTCTTCATCCATTGATTCTTAGTCTTATGGTCTTAGATGGTCACATTCTTACCTTATATGAAATGAATCTAGTCAGTTTTATATTATACATGAGAGAGTTTGGAGTAATTTTAATTTTTCATCAAATTTATCAATTTTTATAGTGAATTTCTATATATTTTATAATTTTTTTTGTATAATCATCCTCCATTGATATTTAAATATTTTTAATTTTATTGTGAACCCTTTATGACTGTGAGATAAATCTATGGTAATCCCCATTCCAAAATTACAGAAAATAATTTGTAATGGCATATGTATAAAATATGTTATTTGTTTTGAATGATCTATTAGATTGGAGTGATGTTATGGATATAATAAATTTTGAGATAAGAAATTTATATTTTAAGATAGCATAGTTAACCTATTTATACTAAACATAATGTTAATTTGTTTGTATATGTATGAAATATATCGTTTATCACTTCTAGAAAATTATTTACAACATCATCATGGGTTTACCAAATGAGTTTTTTGTATTATGAATTATATAAGAGACATACCATTTGGATTATATATTTAAAATGTTATATTGTTGGTAATTAAATTTTAAATTTAATGAATATAAATTTTATTTCATGATATCGTTTGTTTTTGTTAATTAAAGTGATTGTTTCTCTATGATTTTTTCATGAACATGTTATATTTGATTTTCTATTATATTGCGTGTTTTTTACTTCAAGATTTTATATTTTTAAGACCTACATATTTTTTATATTTAATGTTACTTCAAATTTATTGGAATTAAAACTATAATTGGTAATGAATCTAATTATATTCAACACGTTTAATGGGAATTTTAATCCATTTTATTTTAAGAGAATATGATCAACTTCAAAATGAGTACTGAATAATGAAATTACATGATTATTTCCCTCTATGAGTAACAACTGATGATAAGAATATATTGTAGAGAACCATATATTCTAGTTGAGTGTTAAAATGTTATCATTTCATTCAATGTTTTTTATGTCGCATGAGATGATTAAAAATCAGTAATTAAAAAATTTATTGAATAATGATTTTAATAAGAATAAAATCACTTTAGAAGTCAAAATATGTCTTTTTTTGTTATATTTTAGAAATTATAAACAAAAACATGTTGTGGTTATTCCCTATTATATATGTAATTAGTAAATCATATCCATCAGGATGCATAGAATAACTACTAAATATAGTGTGTGGTAATTGAATGGAATATTTTAATGTTTTTTATGACCAAATTATATAATTATATTAATGATCATATATGACTTCTGAAATATACAATATTATAATATTGATTTTTTTAATTTATTATTAATTAAGAATTCCAAATTAATGTAAAATTATATTGGGGAAAAAAGATTAAAATTGATAATCCTAATAATAAATGTTATTATACGGGTTCTGTTCTAAACTGGTATTTTATTACCAGTATAGAATTATTGTGTATGCTTTATATTTAATGAATATGATGAAATTGGTCTTTATTTTAAATTATTTTAGCAATTACTATTTTGGTAATGAGCTTTGTATCCTTTTCAAGTCTATAAAATGATAGAAGTATATTATTAATTTGTTGTTAATTAGAGTTTGAATTATTTATGTGGTATTGATTATATCATTTTACTGAGAAGAACATGTTATTTGAAAAAACTCATATTCAAACTAATGAATTTTACTTTAATGTTTTAGTTTTTTAAAATTTATATTCTTACATTCTAGTTTATTAAGAAGGATTTATAAAAATATCATGGGTACTTTTTTAAATGGTTTTATAGGTGATAAACCTTTTTACATGATTTAATAAATATTATTAATTGTTTTTTGGATATTGAAATGTTAACAGAAAATTTGTTAATTATTTTTGACACTAGAGTATGTTCATTTTGGTTTTTTAGAATTGTGGTAAAATGGATAATTGTCAGGTGGAATCCTCATAATAGTATTTTGAAATATGATGTACAATGTTTCTATGCTGGGGAAATTTGTGGATGAATATTTAATTGTGTAACTCATCATTTTGGTTTTGTTACTTTAATAGCCATGCATGTTTCACTTATAATGCTGGTTGTGCATTCATTATTATTATCCTCATTGTTCAGGTTAGCTTTGTGTTTTTTATTTTGTGATCAATTTAATATATGGAAGGTATAAATGAGTTTATAGGAAGTGATGAATCCCAAGTAGAACATAAATACATCTCATAGGAAACAAGATATAGTGGGATCTATATTGGTTACTATACATATTTACCAATGAATTTAGGGGTTGATATTATTTAATTTTGTATTTTTATTATTCCTATAAAGTTACTCTAAAATATTTAAGATTATTTGTTAATATTTTCAATAATTATGGGGAATGTTATGTGAAAGAGTATCTGAGATAAAATATAATATTACAATTTCAATTTCCAATGGAACAATGTTATTTGAGGGTTCATTTGGGACAATTGGGAAATATATTCCGATTTCCACCAGAAAAAATAGGACATAACATTATATATATTTGGATGGTTATGAGTAGTTATAGAAAGGGTATCATCTTTATACATTTCATATGGACTCAATTATTAAATTAACATGTAACTTATCAATTGAAAAGTGTAAGTTATTTTTTTAATAGGGGATGTTATAATTAATATATTTTTTTGTGGAAACTTTTCCTTAGTGTTTTTTGGGATGTCACCATGGTTTTTTTCAGGCTTTCAGATCTTTAATCTCTAAAATGACTACTTTGGGAAGGAATAATAATTAATAATTAATTTTATTGTGGATGTCTCAACTCACATTTCCATGTGTTAAATGTTAGATATGATTTGAATAATTAATTATTTAGGGGGTAAAGCAATTATATGTGATTAGGTTAAATGTATTTGTAAGATTTCAATATTTTTCATTAGATAAATCTAATTATTGACTTGTGTGAAAAAGACCAAGTATTTTCATTGGTTGAGTTTTCATACTAGAACCATTAGATTAATCCTTAATGGGGTGGGGTGTATTTGATCAATTTTTAATGGATGCGAATTTACTTTATTTTGGGATCCAATTATTATTCCACAAACCAAAAGTATAGATTCAATTTGATTTCTCATTCATATATTGGAATCGTAATCAATGAATTATGTATTGAACCCCAATAAATAATTGTTATATGAGACATCGAACTATACCTTTAAATTAGTGGGAGTAAATTCTTAGGGATTGTTCTACTAAAAAAATTTAAATTCGTCTAAAGCATTATTTTGTTTAGGAAGTAGTTAGAAACCTCGTTTAGTTAGCACATTTAATTAAAACAAAGGGGATATAGTTTTTGAAAATATAGTTAGGGTGTATGTTCATGAAATATTAACCTTGTATATTTCTCTTATTACAATCAACTTTAAATAAGACCTAGTTCCTCATTATGTTTCATTGTTAATTACATTTACCCTTATGATCCTATTTATCAATGAATAAAATATTCCATGTTCTCTTACAATGGATTTATTGGTGATAGTTATTTTTATCATGAGGTTATAATAGGTGTTGAAATTATATTTTGTTATTTATGGGATTCTAGTTTTCATTTAATTTTTTTTATATATTTTACATTATTTAGAGATGCATTAAAATGACTAAATTGATGTATTATATGGTTATCTTTTTCAATCTCAAGTTTTCTAATATAATTTTTCATTCTTTTCCATTATTGGTAGTGGTTGGGAATTATGTTTTCTATCAACATTCCATGTATTGGGAAAATTTTAATAGTAGAAGTGGGGAAGTTAGATGCTTAGTAAGAGTAGTCCATTATTTTTTCAATTGTTTTGGGTCTTGTCTCACTTAATAAATTTGTACCAGTGGGTTCATTATTCATTGGTTTCTTTATATGGGTTATATAAGGCCTTTTATGCTCTATAAATACCGTTTTTATGTATATTATTATAGAATCATTGGGTTCATGCAGAATTATTATGGAAGGATATTGTTCTACTGAACCAATACCCTGATTTTCATTCTAAACCCCAATGAATTTTATCGTTATAAAGATATAATTATGAAGGTTGAATAGAATGTGATACCGATAATTTTTTTAACTACTATATGTTATTATGTAGTTTATGTTATTCTATGGTTTTATTTGGTTTTTGAGGTTTAGAGGAGTGATTGGCTGGGAAAATAAGATTCAGGTCATTCTAAGACGTACTATATAGTGGAACCAATCAAGGTTCATTTCATGGTATTCAAAACAATAATTGTTATAACTATCATATGGTTTCCAATATCAAGGAAATCTCTATACCATAGGGATGATATTTGTTTCATGGTTTGGAGAAGGTTTCTTATATGGGAATTAAGTGTATCTCCAGGACCTTAATGGTGGTCGTAGTGGTTCTTAGGCATGGTGCAGTTGATTTCTATATGAGAGATTGAAATGTATAGAATAAACTATCCATTCCATTTAAGAATGTATGTTCTTCTTAATATTGTGAATTTAATGTAAATATAAAATGGTTAATTCCCTTGATTGAAGGGATAAATCATGTTTGAACATGTCTAGGGGGCTCTGAAAACAACTTTTGAGGACACCCGCAACATTGTGGACCATGTGATGGTGGAATTATATTCCATTGAATTTGGGTGAAAATGATTACTTATTTTTGGGTGACTATTTATTCGTTTAATGGGAAATAATCTTCAAAATTTTAGTTGATAAATAATTATATTTTTTACCCAACTATTTTAAGAATAACTCTCATTATTGCTCAAATCACTTGATCTCTCTAACTAGAGGTCTGCATTAGTGATCTGGGTTGACCATTTCTATCCAAAACTTTACCTATTAGAATCTATGGTTTGAATGTGAATGTGGTAGGTGGATTATCTATCACACAATTTCTATAAGAATTTCATTTCTTATTTTATAAAAGAAAAAATATCTCATGTGAGTTATTTGAAACGTTATTCATAAATTTTTTTCATAGAAAATATTTTTTGGTGATTTGGATTCAATGTATATATTTCAGAATGTCATAAAATTTGTTGGAGGTGTAGAATAAAGGAATTAAAATGGGTAAATTAAAGACAATGATTCAAATTTGAGAGTACATGTTGGTTTTATTTTCACTACCAGTGAGAAAATTGAGATAATGTTGTATTGCAATGGGTTGGTGTGTGTCTTTGACGTGTATGTGTGGGGACTTGTTATTTTAGACTTGGATGCTCATATTAAATTAATAGAAATTCTATTATTCACTACCATATTTATGATTGGGTTTTTTAGTGGGGACTCCTAAGAGACAGAATATTATAGAAGTCCGATTATATGGGGGATGCATTTTGTTCATGGAATAGAATGTTGAGTTGGCATGGGTGTTTCTCTACGTGACAAGAGTATATTATTTAAGGAGTTTGTATCTTATTTGGAAATAAGTAGTTAAAATAGAAGTGTATTATTTATGTGAGTTTCATATATAATTTTATATGGAATATTTATTAGACTTCTCTTCCATATTGGTTTATATAACATGTGAGATAACATTTTCTTGTTTATGTAGAGTGTGTAGGAATTATCTAGGGTTTTCCTATTGGGTTTTTATACTATCCCCAATTTATGAATATTTTTGAATTTAAAGAAGTTGTTTGTTAGGGTGAAAGTAACATAAGACCTCTTACCTTTATAGAGGAGCACATTACTACTGTGGTCATAAGTGATATTCTTGAGAGTTTGGACGTAGATTTATTGTTGAGAATCGGAGTATGTTGTATTGGAACTTTTTTATTTTGTGGATTCAAGGACTTGTGGGGTTAATTGTTTTCATTATTATTCCATTCATTGTGCATCCAATAAATTTTATATTGTATGTATTATTATTATTAATTTTTTTATTTATGCATTATATTTGTATATATTTAATAATGTCATTATTGTATGTTTTATACGATTTAAGAGTAAATCATCACCAAACGGTATTACATAGAAATGAAATTAATTATAATCCTTATTTTTCTAAGAGATTAATCTATGAGCATTGAAATTATATTCCTTCCCAATCCAATGGGTTGAGGTTGAGATTTTAGATATTGAAAATGAGGGATATTTGGTTAATAACTATTGTATATAGACTTATGTTATCTAGGTTGTGTTAAAATGAATATCATTAGCTTACCTATGGTAATAGATCATGGTATTTTGGAATTTCATACATGTATTTTAACATTATATTACTATTTTGTGGAACCCCTTTTATTTTTATCATTTTTTCATAGAAAATGAATTTCTTTATAATTATTTATTTTTAACAACTGAAATTACATATTAGGAATTTGATATTTCATGAAAAGACTTGAATATTAATTTCATTATTTCAAATAATTCTATATCAATAAATAAATTTATTTTTGGTCATTGAAGAGTTTATATTATTGATTTGAATTTTTTACACCATTATGAATCCATAATATAAAATATGTACTCATAACATATTTAATATTTCACAAATATATTTAATATCCTAGAGAATTCTACAAACCTGACCATTTAATAATTTCAAAAGAAAAATATAAATTTTGTGCCTTTCATAAATATAATTTTATATAAATGATAAATATATTTATTAAATATAAATGCATACTATATTTTAAAATCATCTAATGAAAGATTTTTTTTGACAAATCCTCCATTTATGAAATATGTATTGTTATAAAAAAAGCCCACCATTGATAGTAGCGTGGCTCAGTTTTTGTGCGGTGATGGGTAGGTCATAGGGACATTTTTCTTGGCCTATGATTTTATTCACATTATTTACATACACATGTTTCATGGTGGCTGATTTAATCTACAATCAAATAATTTTATAAAATTATAAATATATTTAAATTAATATTCATTATTTAATATTATTTATCCTTATCTATTTAATTTCTATAGAATGATATTATGTATTTTACTAGACACTTGTATTTTATATATATTGGATACAATAATATTCAAATGGTCACATTATTTTTTTAATTACAACAATTCTAGTCTAATATTCATATTTTTATTTATAAATATACATCATGATAAATTATAAAATAACTCATATAATTCTCTTGGATTGTTTAAAATTTATATTATATTTCTTTTTAATTATGTAATGATATGAATTTTTCTTATAATTTTTAAATATTGTTTTGAATATTTCCTTGTAATGTTTAATATTATGTTGTTAACATATATTTTTTTTACATTTCTTGTTAAATCTATTGAATTTTATGTAAATAAAAAACGCTTATTATACTACTATACTGATATAAATGAATACATATTTTGTGATTGATATTTTATTTTAATTTTTTTAAAATCATATATTTTGTATTGACTACTACGGTGGATGAATATATTTTTTAAATACTAATATAAAAGTAGATCATGTTTTAAATAATTTTATGAATGATTTTGAAATTGAATAAGAAGAAAATAGATTTTATTTATGAATTCCATAGTATAATACAACATTCCATTAAGTTGTTATTTCATTCCATAATGAAACATATTCAATTTAAATTTAAATTTATTCATTTATTATTGTATTATAGACCCTAGGATACAATAAATATTCATGTAATCATAAACCATGTATAAGTGTTTTCAAAATTCTTGGTCATAAAAAATTTTATGCATGGTGGTACATTAATTACTCTTCGATATCTATCTAGGATTTAGTGGTGTTCAAAAATATGTTTCATGTCTGATGATATTATCTTATAAAGACCAAATCATGGAAATAAATCTCTATGTGAGTGAATATTGAGGCATGTGTAACCCAATATAATCAAGTATTCATTCTAAAAAAAGACATTATGATAAGTTATAACCCTTTGTTTGGAGTTCAAACAAGGTTTTAAGGGGTTACCTCCACTCTCCATGTAATGTAGGGGTTATTAGGTTAATGTGACCCAAATCTTTTGGTAACATTTCATGTGGGTTTCACATTGAATATGAGAAAAATTAAGAAAAATATTTCACAAGGGTTTCAAATAAAATGTATGGGATAAATTATTTCTTATAGAGTTGACATGGAAAAATAATAGAATTTATTTCCAAAAAATTAATGTTTATCTAGGAAATATAATCGCATTAAATTTATGAATATTTTAATCTATTATTGGGGTTAAATGACTGAATATGGTGTTTATCTAGATATATTCCATTATTTTTTAAAAAACAAAAATTATGAATAAGGAAAACATAAAAGTGTAGTTTGCATTGGGGTTTATGGTTTTATCACCACATTCCATTTAATGTAGGGGGATTACAAGTTAATGTCACCCAAATTGATAGGGAATTTTTCATGTGCGTTTCATATAAAATTTGAAAATTATATTGAAATAAATTTATATAATGGTTAAAATAGAATGGTTGGTTTATGTTATTTCACATAGAATTGTCATGGAAAATTATAAAATCTATTTCAAAAAGTTTAATGATTCTCATTGGAATATATTTAAATTTAATTAAATGTTACATAGCAATATTCACTCGGTCTCATGACGTAATGTGGGATAGTGAAAAACTAATTGTAATATTTAACTAGTGTAATGATTTTTTTTAAATATAGATATTTGGTACATTTCCCATTCAATGTAAATATTTTCATTCCATTGCATCTCTATTATTTTTTAGTTCAGAGTTTCTATAAGATATATAATATCAATTCAATAGTAAGGATGATACCATCATACTATTTTAGTTTTAATTTATTAAAAAATAAGTAAATAATTAATATAAACTATTATAAATGGAAGTAAGTTAATTTAATAATTTATTATTACTAAAATTAACGCTACGTATGCCAATTTTTTGGGAATTAACTTTAAAATATTTAAATTTATTTATTTTTTTGGCATGTATCATTAATCAATGTTGTTGTAGTTTGTCTCAAAATTATATTTAATCTATGGTAATCCTAATTTATTCAACCATAATGAAAATATATATGGACAAATTCATTTGAATATTTAAATATCATAATTTTGATCTAATTCTAATGGATATAAGAAAATAATATTTTTCTATGAAATAATTTATGAAAAATGAAATTCCATGAAAATATTTCGTAAAAAATTGATTTTAATAAATTACACTTCCATTTTATCCACAATACATGAAAAATAAAAAATTATTAATAATATTCTGATAAAATATAATGAAATAGTTATCACTAGGCATTATTTAAAAAATACCTCACTTTAAAATATGTAAAATAGTCCATACTATACTTTCCAAATAGACAGAAGACCATGAAAAAATATTGAATTTTCAATTATAAAACAATTATATTACATTGAATCATTCTAAATAACTCTTCAAAACTCTCCCACGGGTCATATATAAATTTCACCGCAAATTAATTGAAATTTAATATATCTACATGAGGATTGAATGATTTTTATCTTGGGATGAACCATTTCAAAAATTCTATTTCCATTTATTCCAATTTATTTACAAAAATCGGCTCTCCAAATTATATACATTACATAGAATTTTTCTTAATAACATATGAATATCCTCCATAACCATTAAGAATCAGTAAATAAAACATTGTCTATAAATTTATATCAATGTTCATGAAATACTAGTAATAGACATTATATTCATTATGTGGCAGAAATAAAAAATAAAAAATAATTTGTTGCATTCGAAATATATAATTTATTATTTAAATTTTTTAGAACCAATTGGTGGAAAATATATTCTGGCCCTACCCCTTGAGTTAGTGGTTAATATGTACATTATTGATATAATTTTATATTGTAATATTCTTTTCAAAAAAACTTCTCCCTTCAATTTGATCAACACTTTCCACATAAAAATAAATCTATTACTTGTTTATAATTTTATTTTTCTTAGAATAAAATTAAAATATTCTTATTTATAATTATATGATTTTATATTAGGATCATGTATTATGTATAACTGAATCTAAAATATAAAATATATTGAAAAAACTAAACATGAATTGGAAATAATATTATAATATATCAATTATATTATAAAATTATTTTCCCATAATATATCAAATATAAGATCATTCTAATTATAATATCATCACATGAAAGGATTATAAAAAATTACATTGACAATCATTTCATTAATTAAAGATATCATAATAAATTTTCCAATTTATAATATTTATCCTTACCTACTACACTAAAAATAAAAAATTTAGCATATAGTTTTCAATTTATCACATTTAAAATATTTTAATCCCTATAATAGTATGATTCAGTAGCCTTTGTATTCATATTCATGTGAATTAAATTAAGTTTTTACTAAACTATTTATAAAATATATCTAAGAGTAAAAAATAATATAAATTGAAATAGTTTAGGGTGAAAAATATTTGATAAATATTGATTAAATGTTAGATCATTTAATTAGTGATATAGCATTATTACATTATGTATAATAAAATAATTATTTTTCTTATTCACTTTGAAATAAATAAATAATATTAATTTATTATTTATATCATAAAATTAATCTTTAATCTGGGTGACTAATTTTTTTTCACTATAATGAAATCTAATATAATAAATGATATTGAATGTAAAAGTATTTTCTTATGGAAATGATTAATGATAAATATTAATATCCTTGTATAACTATAATGTGATAAAAACTAATATGTTCATATCATTTATTGTATAAAAAATCAAAACTAATAAAAATATCATCAATGATAAAAAATATATTTTAAATAAACAAACAATAAATTATGTTCTCAACATAAGAGACTTTATCCACTCATTATAATTTATAATACATCATAATCATATAGATACCATAAGAGTAAATAAAAAACTACATTACTTAGAATCTGTTAATGTTTTTTTTGAAATCATGTCTAATACATTTCAAAACATCTTCAGTGTCTAATAATTGCCTCAAATGACCGAGGAAATAATTTTATATTTCTAAATTATTGTAGTTTAGAATTTATAGAATTTTTTTGAATCAAAATTCAAACAAAAATTGAAATTTATAAAATGAATTAATTACATAATTCTTAAATTATACGCTTTAAAAAATGATCTATATATTTGATTGATCTTCCTTCCCATTATCTATTTAACATTATAAATATTATCATCAAAACTTTTTAAACATCATAATAACATTTTTAAACTATATATTATCTTTAAATATTTTATTTTCTTTTAATGAATTATATATAAATATATATGTCCATAGAATCTGGAATGATGAATAACCTATTTATTAACTATAAAACCTGAATCAATAGAGTATTATTGTCACGACCCGTCCTCGGGACCCGTGCCGTGACTACCCCAAGCCCGCCTTCCATAGGCCAGGGGCTGGCGACTAGCACCAAAGGCGTAAAATCCCGTTAACTGGGAAGGCATTGCCTTTATAAAATAAAACAAGCACCACAGAGTATAAGCGGAAGTAAAACACTAAGTACAAAAAGGAGAGCTGAAAAGTAAAAGGGGCCGGAAATACAAGCCCAACTGTAAAGTACAACTCGAAAGGGAAAACAACGACTGAAAAGTAAAGCTGCTACGCCGAGTTGTCCACTGGAAATCCCACCTGAAGGGTGGGTACAGATAGCTCCTCTGCTCCTCGGGTCCAGCCATCTGCTCCGAGTATGTTCCGCCCAGTGGTCCACCTCCGGGTACCGCCTCGTCGTTTAGTCCACCTCCAGGTACCGTCCAGTCCTCGAACACTCGGCCTCTGTCAGTACTGGCCGTCGTCTGCAACCAACACAACGAGGTGCGGGCATAGCCCGTGCAGGGGTGAGTATAACGATACTCAGTAGGGACCCCGAGACCCTCAAGGTCTCACTAAAACCAACAAGGATAACCACAAGAATATCTCAACAAATAAACTCTACTTAGGTATATGCCCATACATATACCTATGTTATCAAGTAACCCATCTCAAGCATGAGGAAACACAAGGATTGTGAAAACGACGGATAACCACTACCCGGGTATATGCCCATACATATACCAAAGTTAGCAGGTGACCCATCTCAGTCATGAGGTAAACACAAGGTCAAAAGTCTCAGCTCAAACCAGGATTTTCATTATCGAAACCGTAACTGCTGAAAAGCTCCGTCTCTAGAGTGTACAGTGGTCCTGTCACGACTCCGAGGCCGCCGCTCACTAACATAAGACTGCTGAAGTACTCCTCCTGTCGAGTACTGCGGGCCAGCCACCCAAACACAGTAGTGCTTCCCGCCGAGGTATGTCACCCAAACACCGTAGTGCACACCCCCTAGTAGCCTGCTGGGATACTCTCCGGACGAGCACCGCGGGTCTGCACTGTCACACAGGTAGTGCTCCGTCCTCCATGGGTCTGCACCTCAGAAAGTAGTGCTCCGTCCACTGGGCTAGTCGACTCACTCCAAGTCGAGTCGGTCAAGCAGTCGTCACGTCTCAGCCAGCTACACGGTCTCCGTACTTCGCACGCTCGTCACTGGGAGGGTCCGCTCCACGAGCTACAGGTCGATACTCCAAGTATCTCAAAGTCCCACGAAGAAGTGTCTCAAAGGTCCGTCTCGTCACAGGGGTCTCAACGCAACAGACGACGCGTCGATCGGACGCCCGGTCTTTGAGTTATTAGCCTATTCGTCCCAGGGGCCCGGTTGGTTTCGTGAGCGAATCCAATCCCGGCCGTATCTCAACTGTACCCCGAACTCCCATAGGGTATACTCAAAGGGACCATTACTCAACGTAACCACCAACGCCGCTGACGGCTCGTCAAGCGGACGTCCTGTCTGAAAGATATCAGCTTTCCCGTTCCAGGGGCCCGATTGGATTTCGGGTGCGGTCCAACCCGGCCACTACTAACTGTAACCAAAACTCGGGCGAAGGATACCAAAAGTTCCGTATCGTAAACAGGAACTCAACGCAACAGACGGTGCGTCGATCGGACGCCCGGTCTGAGAGTTATTGGCATTTTCGTCCCCGGGGCCCGGTTGGTTTTTAAGGCAAAACCAACCCGATCGTACTCCACCTGCGTCCAAACCTCGGGCGGAGTATGCCAAAAGATCCGTCTCACTAAGAGGAACACTACGCGACTGACAGCACGTCAATCGGACGTCCGTAGCTCAAGATATGAGCGTTTCCGCTCCGAAGGCCCGGTTGGTTTCGTGAACGAACCAACCCGGCCGAACACAAAGTAAACCGAAACCTTGAGTGCGATATACCGAAACGACCGTCTCGATCCAAGGATCGCGTTGCCGCAGACGGTTCGTCATTCGGACGTCCGAGGCTCAAGTTATTAGCCAAAAACAAAAACTGGTTCGAAACGGGGGGTTCCGGGTCCGGGCCGACCCGGCCCGACCCCCCCTCCCTGGGCGGCGCAGTGGCGCGGCGGGCCGCGGCGGCCTGGCGCCGCGAGGGAGCTGCGCACGCGGGGGCAATCAAGCCCCCGTTTTTTTTGTTGGCGGCGCGGCTTTGCCGCGCCGTTTTTTGTAAGACAACGGCCCCCCTCCTGGGGGCCCGCTTTGAAGGAAAACCGGGGGAGCCGCCTGCCCCCCCCCCCCCCCCCCCCCGTGGAAACCGCTCCCCCCCTCATAAAGAGGGGGGTTTTAAGTGAAGGCCGGGGGATTAATTCCCCCGGTTTTTAAGACATCCGGCCGGCCAGCTGGCCGGCCGGTTTTCTCAAGCGGGACCGGAATTTCCGGTCCCCTCCTTCGGCTTCCGACGCCGGCGGCCCAGCCGCCGGTCTTCTCTTCCGCCGCGGCCCGGAACCGGCCGCGGTCTCCTCGTCCTGCCGCGGCCCGGAACCGGCCGCGGCGTTCGTCATCCGGCGCGGTGCGACGGCACCGCGCCCCTTTTCCGTGCTTTGATATTCACTCAACGCGGCACGACGGCGTCACGTTCTTGTTGTTTCTTCCATGGTGCGTGCGACGGCATCGCGTAAGATATTTGCACGTTCATCCACGTGGTGCGACGGCACCACGCCACTTGCTTCCACCCGCATGAATAAACATGAACGATGGAGGGGGGTTCGGCCGTGTTCGTGCGGTCCGGCCCCCCCTCACGTTAAAATAGTAACGCAACTTAAAACATTTAAAAGTCTCATGTTTGACATGCGAAATCCAGGATCAAGAAAATGGAATAAATAAATACAAAACAACAACCCCTACCTCGATAGTCACACGTTGACGTAGTCGTGGAATATCAGTGTCGATTCCTTTGACGTCGGAGGAAGAGTCGTTATCGAAGGCGTTCGTCGCGGAAAACCGTCGCGGAAGAGATGACGCGGAAGAAGTACGTCGCGTCGCAGATACGGCGTCGCGGATGGATCGTGTTCTTCGGCGGAGAAGTTCTTCGTTGAAGAACGACGTTCTTCGCGTTCTTCGTTGAGTTTGAAGAAGAAGAAGAGGCTCTCCAAAAGCTCTCAAGGAGACAAACAAACAACCCAAAATAAAATAAGACAACTTCTTATTTTATTATTACAATACACATTAGAATTTCAAAAGTTTGAAATTCAAAAAGGTTAAACTCCCAAAATTAATTAAGTAACTCAAGTTGACAACATTTAATGAAATGAGTTAAAGGGGAGGTTTTGAGAGAATTTGAGGAGTTGGGGTTCGTGTGGACCCCACCTCACCTAATCCTTCCAAGGGAGGTTAAGTGGATGTGGGTCCCACTCCCAACTCCCTTTGGTAGGACTTAACTAGTTAAAAATAAAATTTGTTCCTCACAAATTTTATTTAACTTAAACTAAAAACCCAAAAACTAACTTTCAACCCGCAACAAACGCAACTCCAGAAAAGGACTCTTTAAGCGAAAATCGGCGCTGCGAGTTCATCGGTGCCCTCGGATTTCAATTCCGAGCACCGGATCAAAAGTTAGGAATTCCCGCTCGTTCGTTCACTGAACGTACCCGAGCTAAACTTCGGAAATTAATTCCGGGCACTCCGGGCCTCGGAATCAGGTGCCGTCTGAAACCGCGCTCTTGTAAAATTCTAAAGAAAATTAAGAAAAAATTTTCCTTGAATTTTACGGGTCTTTACATTACTCCCACCTCAGGGCTTTACGTCCCCGTAAAGCTACATGAAAAACTAGGGAAACAAAAGAGGGTACTGAGCACGCATATGAGCCTCCCGCTCCCATGTGCTCTCCTGGAGATTCCCGTGCCGCCATCTGTTGCGCACAAGAGGAATCGATCTCCCATGTAGGACCCGCTCCTGTCGATCCTCTATCTCCACCGGGACCTCCGTAAAAGTCGCCCCATCGTCAAGGATGTGCGTCGGGTCGTGCACGTATCTCCTCAGCTGAGACACGTGGAAGACGTCGTGCACCCGGTGCAACTGAGGTGGTAGAGCCAGGCGATAAGCCACCTCACCAACCCTGCTGAGGACCTGGAAGGGTCCGATGAAGCGCGGAGATAACTTGTCGTCTCGGCCAAATCTCCGAATACCACGTCGAGGTGAGACCCGCAAGAAGACGTGGTCACCATCCTCGAACTCTAGTGGCCTCCGCCTCCTGTCAGCGTATGACTTCTGCCGGCTCTGTGCTGTCCTCATCCACTCCTGGATGACATGGACCTCCTCTGACGTGGCCCGGACCATCTCTGGTCCCACATGAGCTGCAAGATTTCTTCTTTGCCGATAAGAGAAACCTGGTCTCATCCCTTGGATGAACCACATTCTTTGCCTAAAACAGTCAATCCTAACATGGATGATACTAATCCATACCAAGGATGACGTCGTAAGGCCTCGACGCTACTACTAAGAGATCCAACCGTTACTCTCGCCTCCAAGGGTTGAGTCACACTGTCGGCATCAGTGTGTGGTAACTGGGTCTCCTCCAGTAGATGTCTCACAAGTGAGGGTCAAGTCAACAGTCAACTGGAACCTCTTAGTAACATCACAAAAGAGGACAAGAAAGAAAACATCACAAAGGTATGCGTCTTTTATTATTGCAGCTCATAATACAAGACGCTACACAAAAGCAACATCAACATGGAACTAGAAGTACAAAAGACGTATCCACTAGTTCCTCCCCTGTCCACCTGCTCCCAGAGCTCCAGCATTTGTCGCTGCCTCAACCTCGGTGGCTCCTCAAAAGCCTATGGATCAACTGTACGAGGAGTCGGACAGTCACGTGCCAGGTGCCCCTTTCCACCGCACGAGTAACACAGTCTGCTTCTGGCACGCCTGGCTCTGACCCCACCCCGGGTGCCCCGCACCACCGGTCCTAAAACCCGAGATCGCCCAACTGCTGGTCTGGTCCTCCTGGACCTCTGCATCATCTGTCTACTGCCCACAGATGACTCGGCTTCTGATCGAAAAACACGCGGCAAAGGCAGAATCTCCTGTACACGCTCGGGGTGTAGAGATACTGGCACAAACTCCACCCTTAAGAAGGTCTCGAAGTCTTCCCATGCGAAGTTCATCTCATCGTAAAACTGAAACAAGTGGCTCCACCACCTACCTGCTGCTGCCTGAAGAAGGCTGGTAGCAAAGATCACCATGAAGTCTGCCGGCGTCCCCACTAGCCTGAAGACTCTCACCACAGCCTCCAGCCAAACCTCAGCCGCCTGCGGGTCCGTCTCTTCCCAGAACCTGGGTGGCCTCTGGCGCTGGAACTCGTGCAGCGCGGTCAAGCGTCGTGCATCGCCTACTGCTGGGGCTGGTGGTATCGGTGGCCCAACGTATGGTAGTACCGCTGGTGCCTCCGCTGGTGCCTCAACTGCAAGAGGGCCCTGTACCGAAGCCTCGTCGCTCGACAGACTGTCAGCACGCTCATCCCTCCGGGCTGTAGCTGGTCGTCTGAGAAAAGACATCCTGAAAGAAACAACGTAACACGATCAAACAATTATACCTGGTGAGCTGACCTGGTTTGAGCTGTTTTAAGGGGAAAAAACCTTTGAAAACACACACGCAATCAGTGTTTTCGTGCACAAAGTCGGAAATCAGTTGTCAGGGTCCTGGTGTATGGATACGTCGGCCGCCCGCACCAACACTGGACTCCCTGAACTGAAAACCACACTCGATACCCTTAACACTATTGCTTCACAGAAAGAAAGATCAGAGTCTGCGGTAGAACCGACAACCCTCTGATACCAATTTGTCACGACCCGTCCTCGGGACCCGTGCCGTGACTACCCCAAGCCCGCCTTCCATAGGCCAGGGGCTGGCGACTAGCACCAAAGGCGTAAAATCCCGTTAACTGGGAAGGCATTGCCTTTATAAAAGAAAACAAGCACCACAGAGTATAAGCGGAAGTAAAACACTAAGTAGAAAAAGGAGAGCTGAAAAGTAAAAGGGGCCGGAAATACAAGCCCAACTGTAAAGTACAACTCGAAAGGGAAAACAACGACTGAAAAGTAAAGCTGCTACGCCGAGTTGTCCACTGGAAATCCCACCTGAAGGGTGGGTACATATAGCTCCTCTGCTCCTCGGGTCCCGCCATCTGCTCCGAGTATGTTCCGCCCAGTGGTCCACCTCCGGGTACCGCCTCGTCGTTTAGTCCACCTCCAGGTACCGTCCAGTCCTCGAACACTCGGCCTCTGTCAGTACTGGCCGTCGTCTGCAACCAACACAACGAGGTGCGGGCATAGCCCGTGCAGGGGTGAGTATAACGATACTCAGTAGGGACCCCGAGACCCTCAAGGTCTCACTAAAACCAACAAGGATAACCACAAGAAGATCTCAACAAATAAACTCTACTTAGGTATATGCCCATACATATACCTAAGTTATCAAGTAACCCATCTCAAGCATGAGGAAACACAAGGATTGTGAAAACGACGGATAACCACTACCCGGGTATATGCCCATACATATACCAAAGTTAGCAGGTGACCCATCTCAGTCATGAGGTAAACACAAGGTCAAAAGTCTCAGCTCAAACCAGGATTTTCATTATCGAAACCGTAACTGCTGAAGAGCTACGTCTCTAGAGTGTACAGTGGTCCTGTCACGACTCCGAGGCCGCCGCTCACTAACTTAAGACTGCTGAAGTACTCCTCCTGTCGAGTACTGCGGGCCAGCCACCCAAACACAGTAGTGCTTCCCGCCGAGGTATGTCACCCAAACACCGTAGTGCACACCCCCTAGTAGCCTGCTGAGGTACTCTCCGGACGAGCACCGCGGGTCTGCACTGTCACACAGGTAGTGCTCCGTCCGCCATGGGTCTGCACCTCAGAAAGTAGTGCTCCGTCCACTGGGCTAGTCGACTCACTCCAAGTCGAGTCCGTCAAGCAGTCGTCAGGTCTCAGCCAGCTACACGGTCTCCGTACTTCGCACGCTCGTCACTGGGAGGGTCCGCTCCACGAGCTACAGGTCGATACTCCAAGTATCTCAAAGTCCCACGAAGAAGTGTCTCAAAGGTCCGTCTCGTCACAAGGGTCTCAACGCAACAGACGGCGCGTCGATCGGACGCCCGGTCTGTGAGTTATTAGCCTATTCGTCCCAGGGGCCCGGTTGGTTTCGTGAGCGAATCCAATCCCGGCCGTATCTCAACTGTACCCCGAACTCCCATAGGGTATACTCAAAGGGACCGTTACTCAACGTAACCACCAACGCCACTGACGGCTCGTCAAGCGGACGTCCTGTCTGAAATATATCAGCTTTCCCGTTCCAGGGGCCCGATTGGATTTCGGGTGCGGTCCAACCCGGCCACTACTAACAGTAACCAAAACTCGGGCGAAGGATACCAAAAGTTCCGTATCGTAAACAGGAACTCAACGCAACAGACAGTGCGTCGATCGGACGCCCGGTCTGAGAGTTATTGGCATTTTCGTCCCCGGGGCCCGGTTGGTTTTTAAGGCAAAACCAACCCCATCGTACTCCACCTGCGTCCAAACCTCGGGCGGAGTATTCCAAAAGATCCTTCTAACTAAGAGGAACACTACGCGACTGACGGCACGTCAATCGGACGTCCGTAGCTCAAGATATGAGCGTTTCCGCTCCGAAGGCCCGGTTGGTTTCGTGAACGAACCAACCCGGCCGAACACAAAGTAAACCGAAACCTTGAGTGCGATATACCGAAACGACCGACTCGATCCAAGGATCGTGTTGCCGCAGACGGTTCATCATTCGGAGGTCCGAGGCTCAAGTTATGAGCCAAAAACCAAAACTGGTTCGAAACGGGGGGGTCCGGGTCCGGGCCGACCCGGCCCGACCCCCCCCCCCCCCCTGGGCGGCGCGGCGGCGCGGCGGGCCGCGGCGGCCTGGCGCCGCGAGGGAGCTGCGCACGCGGGGGCAATCAAGCCCCCGTTTTTTTTGTTGGCGGCGGGGCTTTGCCGCGCCGTTTTTTGTAAGACAACGGCCCCCCTCCTGGGGGCCCGCTTTGAAGGAAAACCGGGGGAGCCGCCTGCCCCCCCCCCCCCCCCCCCCCCGTGGAAACCGCTCCCCCCTCATAAAGAGGGGGGTTTTAAGTGAAGGCCGGGGGATTAATTCCCCCGGTTTTTAAGACATCCGGCCGGCCAGCTGGCCGGCCGGTTTTCTCAAGCGGGACCGGAATTTCCGGTCCCCTCCTTCGGCTTCCGACGCCGGCGGCCCGGCCGCCGGTCTTCTCTTCCGCTGCGGCCCAGAACCGGCCGCGGTCTCCTCGCCCTGCCGCGGCCCGGAACCGGCCGCGGCGTTCGTCATCCGGCGCGGTGCGACGGCACCGCGCCCCTTTGCCGTGCTTTGATATTCACTCAACGCGGCGCGACGGCATCGCGTTCTTGTTGTTTCTTCCATGGTGCGTGCGACGGCATCGCGTAAGATATTTGCACGTTCATCCGCGTGGTGCGACGGCACCACGCCACTTTCTTCCACCCGCATGAATAAACATGAACGATGGAGGGGGGTTCGGCCGTGTTCGTGCGGTCCGGCCCCCCCTCACGTCAAAATAGTAACGCAACTTAAAACATTTAAAAGTCTCATGTTTGACATGCGAAATCCAGGATCAAGAAAATGGAATAAATAAATACAAAACAACAACCCCTACCTCGATAGTCACACGTTGACGTAGTCGTGGAATATCGGTGTCGATTCCTTTGACGTCGGAGGAAGAGTCGTTATTGAAGGCGTTCGTCGCGGAAAACCGTCGCGGAAGAGATGACGCGGAAGAAGTACGTCGCGTCGCGGATACGGCGTCGCGGATGGATCGTGTTCTTCGGCGGAGAAGTTCTTCGTTGAAGAACGACGTTCTTCGCGTTCTTCGTTGAGTTTGAAGAAGAAGAAGAGGCTCTCCAAAAGCTATCAAGGAGACAAACAAACAACCCAAAATAAAATAAGACAACTTCTTATTTTATTATTACAATACACATTAGAATTTCAAAAGTTTGAAATTCAAAAAGGTTAAACTCCCAAAATTAATTAAGTAACTCAAGTTGACAACATTTAATGAAATGAGTTAAAGGGGAGGTTTTGAGAGAATTTGAGGAGTTGGGGTTCGTGTGGACCCCACCACACTTAATCCTTCCAAGGGAGCTTATGTGGATGTGGGTCCCACTCCCAACTCCCTTTGGTAGGACTTAACTAGTTAAAAATAAAATTTGTTCCTCACAAATTTTATTTAACTTAAACTAAAAACCCAAAAACTAACTTTCAACCCGCAACAAACGCAACTCCCGAAAAGGACTCTTTAAGCGAAAATCGGCGCTGCGAGTTCATCGGTGCCCTCGGATTTCAATTCCGAGCACCGGATCAAAAGTTAGGAATTCCCGCTCATTCGTTCACTGAACGTACCCGAGCCAAACTTCGGAAATTAATTCCGGGCACTCCGGGCCTCGGAATCAGGTGCCGTCTGAAATCGCGCTCTTCTAAAATTCTAAAGAAAATTAAGAAAAAAATTTCCTTGAATTTTACGGGTCTTTACAATTATAACTACCCAAATACAATAAAAAACTAAAAAACTTCCCCAATGTAAAATCAAATGAATATATCCTTCAATAATAAAATGAAATCAAATAATTACTAAATTCCCATTATAAATTAAAATAATGATTAATCCTTAATGGATTAATGAAATTTATAATTATGAAACTACATAAAAAATTAATATTGATTTCACCAAAATCGATATCGATTTCTTATTTTACCTTATACAATATGACACATAAAATATTCTTCATGAAATCATTATATGAACATGATATTTCAACAGTTTGTTTTAGCCTTACAAAATTATACTATTTTCAATATTGAAACTAACCTACGGATAATTGTCAATGTTTTAAATTCTTTTCCAAACATTGAAAAAATTAATGATCAAATTTGACTTCTCTAATTGTTCTATATAATTCAATAATATTATTTAAACAAATGGGTCAAAAACATTGAATAAAAGTTTTAATGAACATGTATATTTTATTTATCACTATTTTTCAATTTAGAGTGTCTGACCTTCATTATGGGAATGATTAAGAAAGAGGTAGGGTTATCTTAAATTATCATAGAAGATGATTATAGATAATAAATTTCTAGGATTTCATTAAATTATCTATATATGATAGAAATATAGAGTATAATGGGATATTTATATATATATACTATGGAATAATATGTATTAATAGTAGTGAAATTAAAATTAATGGATAATTCATTGTTAATATTTTATCCAAAAATATCACCTACATAGAATTGATTATTTTCAAATCAATATTAGTGGTCACATTGATTGATATTTCACAATTTCCTTTAATTTATTATTTTCCATCAAAGCCTTCATGATCTCCATAAAACATTTATTATTTTAGAAAACATTTTGTAGAATAATATATTCCATCATGAATATATATTTTATGTGATTTCTCTATTAGAATGATGTCTCACAATATAGTAATTCTAATATTATGTTGTTTTGTGGGGGTTTTAGATATATTGATGATATTAAAATGATATATTATGATCAAAAAGTGGTTTGCGTCAATGTTTTTTGGTGATATTGTGATATAGTATATTTGCTTTAGATTAATCTTCTAGGTGATTTATTATGAGAGATGGTGTTGTGTTTGATATTTTTTTGTTTTGATGTTTTATTTCAGGATAATTAAGATTATTAAACTAAATTTATAGAATAAAATGTCCCACCCTATGAAATTGTATGATATGTATTTTTGGTTGATGTACGGAGAACATATCATCTAATAGGGTACTCAGAGTTTTTTCATGACATTTCACATAATTCTTCTGGGGACCCCAACCACTAGATCTATTTACCTCTAAAAAATTACATTAATGTTTCATGTTTGGGTGGGGTTTTTTTGGTTTATGTAATTATTTTGGGGATCAGGACAAATTTTTTTGGATTTATAGTTGGTTTCCTAGGGCTTCCCCTAGAAAATATCTCTCTGGACTTGTTTCTGTATCACTAGGCTATCCAAAATGGTTATTCATTAGTATGAATTCTTAGTAAACAATTAAAAGTGGACTATTATTCTAAAATACATAAAAAACCAAGTGTACTATATATATTATGTACATATTATTAATTATAGGACATTTATTTATGATGTGTATCATCAATTGGGAATATAATTGACGTATAAGAATTCATTCAATTTAAATGTTGTCTTAGAAGTGGGAAACGAATCTCATCCAAAGACATCAGATTACAGAAATGTAATTGTATTGATGATGTATACTAATAATTATTTGAATATGGTTGATTAAGCCCCTAAACATTTACGGTATTTAGTTATTAGAAATCAGTTGGAACTAATTTTTTATGATAATCAGACATTATCATTACATATTCCAAATTGTCCTCAACTTTAATGAGAGACGGATAATGAAAATAGGTTTTATAAATCATAAATACACATATATCGTGGTCACAAAATATTCTTTATTATATAATATTATATATTGAATCAAATTTTTTTCCCTTTAGTTAGACATTATTTTCATTAGTAGACACAGTAAATAACACCCCCACCTTTTCTCAAAAATCCCCATATTCTATATAGTAATAGAAATATAATTATATTAGAAATCAAAAGAATTTTATTGGGTAATATTTTTAATGAAATTATGTATTCCTTACTAAGGAGGATGTAAACTGACAAACCATTATCACCCCATTTATTTTCCATTCAATTCCTTTTAATTAATTGATTCATAACGAATAAAGGTTATATACATGACTCAAAAATATAATAAAAAGTTATCAATGAAATTTTATTCAGAATGACATCAATTTATTATTTTTAATACAAATTTAGGTTTCTGTCTTGCAGAAATATTTTTTGAATTAAATCACTAATATTTGCACTATGTTCCCCAATCGAGTCATGATTTCCTAACAAATATATCATGGTCTTCCTCCAACACTAATATTCCATTTTAAGAATATAACTATTGTGATTTTTATAGAAATATTATAAGAAACATGATATCAAAATATAATAATTGATCATAATATATTATAATGTGTCATATAATTATTTTCCTCAAGAAATAATTTAATCACATTATATTTGTTAACAAATGAATGTAGACATTTTCATTTGAGATCTAAAAAAATCTATTACCCAAGGATATTATTTTTCTTTTCTTAAGATGTTTTATTCTCATTAAAGAGGTTATTACATTATCATAGAACCTTTCATATATTGAGAAAAAGAATGGAGGAGAGTTCATATTTGGGATTTTTCATTTAGGTTTAATTAGGAAGATAATAAGGGAATAATTCAAGGTATTATACTAAAATGGTTTCTTAAAAATCATAATATTTATTATGTTGATAAAATTAATGTTTATAGCGATTTTAAAGGACAATAAACATAATATAAAAACCAATTTTATGAATAATTATCTAACAAACCACCAATTATTTGTCTATTACTATGGTTCTACACATCCTTTCACACATGGGAATCTATAGGAATGCAGAATAACATAAATCTATCTCTAATATATTGAAATATTAAACTACTTAAAAGAAAATCTTTCACAAGCCTTATAATTGATTTTTTAAACATTATCAAGGGATTAAAATTCCCAAAAGTAATTAAAATCCGTAGATATATCAGCTTATAAATAGAAAAGTTAGCTAACTATCCATCCCCTGATGTAGGGATTGCTTCCCTTATCTTTAAATATGCACGATTACTCTAAAATATATTTCTCCATATAAAGAAAATAAAACAACCAATCATTGATAACTCTAGGAAGTCATACTTTTTTTATAGATACCAAGAACAAGGAGTCCCAAAAACTCATAGGAGAAATCATGAAATAATAACTGACTTGGATTCATTTTAAGAAACTAATATTTCTTTATATATAAATTCCTTGAAATATTGACAATATTTTACCATAATTTCTCCATTAACGTCGCTAATCTTTGAAATAGAATACTTCACCAAAATAAATTATATATGAATTTATCAATCAAGATACGAAGACAAAAACATTGCAAGTATGATTTTTAAGGTTTTGACAATTTATGTTACTCCTTATGGGTTTTCTTATCATTGAATTCATTAAGGTGTAGTTTTGGTGTTAGATAATGTTTTTGAATTTCATCACTTGAAGAACTGGTCAAATGATAATAAGACTATATGAGTTTAAATGGTATTTCATGGAATACATGCTGAATTAGAGTTCTTATCCATCAAGGAAGAATAACTGTTTTACGATTACAATTACAATATCCAATATCTAGACAAAATGATGATTCATATTTATATGTTGTTGAATTTTATCACTAATTATGAGAGTCTCCTACCCTTCAACAAGATCGATTTCATTGCATTATTTAAAATGCAATAAAACTCCATAAGAATTTTATTCATATGGACATGATTTATATACTATTTCAAATATATTAATCAGAATAAAAATTAATAATATTTTATTATTTATTTATCAAAAGGTTCAATCATAGTGGGATATCCATTTAATTAAATATATAAAATGATATTTATAGAGATTCAAGTGTGGTATGAGATTATCATGAAGAATATAGTGGTGAAAATATTTCACATTATGAGAAACCATAGAATTTTGCTTGTTTTCATTATGGATTATCTCATGAATAAGAAAAAAAATGATATTTTAAATATTGAGTGATGTTATGAAAATAAATTTTACCAACTATGTGCTATATTAAGACCATTTAATTAAACTTATACATTACATATATTTACAAAAAATATTTCCCTTTCCGTAAATATATTTTTAAAATTAAAATTATAAATTTTAATCATGAGTTGGTCTGAAATTGTATAAATAAATAATAATGTCAACTAAAATCATTTCCGATTCAATATTACCATCCTATATTTATCTAAAAATATTTATATCAGTTGTTTCATAGAACTAGTATCTAGAATAGAGGGATTTTTAGATTCGGGTCAGAATCATTATACTAAAGTATTGATTAATGAAAATTATATTCAACTACACATAAAATAGATGATAATTCTATCTAATATGTATGCACATTAATATGATCAAAAAAATAATAATCCCTTACTAACATGGTTCTAACTACCCTTATAATCATGAACAGACCTAGGTCACCATAGAATTGATAAATTGAGTCGGCACTACACATAGTTGTGGGGTGATACAAATAAATCGTAGATGGAAACTAGTGAAATGGAATGAAAAGTGGCCTAAAGGTAATTATTTTACCCAATAAACAATAAGTGACACATAACAACCATCTAAACATTCGACATGAAAACTCAAATATCAGAGTCTATTCACAACAAGAATAAATTGACACAAAATTAAATGAATCATTCAAAACATAATTGGATAAAACATATCCCTAACAAACTCAAAATAAATAATAAAATATTGAAACTAAAAATATCATAAATAATGATGGATATTTTCATAGCCAATGGAACCACTTATCAAAAATCTAAATTAGGATACCATACACTATCTCTATAAAAACTAAATTGGAAAAAATTAAGTGATATTCTAATGAATCAATACTTAAAAGCCAATATTTTTTTTAAATAAATATTTTAGAATCCATTATAAAACTATAACACATTTATAAAAAATACCTTTAATAATATTTTGAAACATGATGAAACAATAATAGTGATACTCTTAAATAAAACAAGGGAAACAAAACCACTAAATAAACCCAAAAAAGAAGCATGATCATAATATAAAAATTTATCCAAAAAATAGTGAATAAATAATATACCAATACATAGTATGGAGGAAAAAATAACATGTATACATACATGGGAAATTCTAATACATCCTGTAAGGAGACCCTATATGTATTTCGGTTGGATCCATCAATAAATATATTGTTGTATTTAAAATATTATTATAATTTTGTTTCCTTAAAATATCATCCCCATAGAAGTCCCCAATATCATTCAATATCCTTGAAGATAATGTCAATTTTGTTATGAATATGTTTCAACCATCTCTCTCTTCCCTCACAATGATACCTAGAATCCCCATGAATAATTTTTGTATGAGGTGGGGTACATCGATAAAATTGAATGAATGAAAATCTTTTACAATATCAAAACTCAATACCAACTCCATATAGACAACACTGTAAATACAATATAAATTAAATCCATCATAATCATGGAACCACAAGAATACATACTTTTGGGTACAAATATTTTTTTAATATAATTAATTTGACAACTAGCCATTCTAATTAGTAACTATATTCCACTTTTGGATATACATTTGAAATTAATTTATAAATCAATAACATTTTAAATATTCTATTAAAAGTTCTATCTAGGACTATTCATTTTATTTGTGAACCAGTCATTTGAAATCTCTTTTACAATGTATTTTGAAAACCCGAAAACAATATGAAACCCAATCACTCAAAAAGGAATAATATAAATTATCGTATTTGTATACCTATAATAATATATATGTATATAGACACACAAAAATATATATATATATATATATATTTGTGTGTGTTTTTGTGTATTCACATGCATATATATATATATATATATTCCTAGGAAGTGAGAAGGAAACCACTATGAATATTAAACATAATAAACTAATCAAACATAAAGGATTGAATATATTAAATTCACCAATGTATACAATAATTACTTTATCAAGAGAATAAATAATTCTTTACCATGAATTTCATAAAAAACATTCAAAAAATCCAAAACATCATTTAAAAATAAATATTAATTGAAAACGTTCTGTAGTAATTTTATAAAACATATTATGAATGCACATTTCATTAAAAACCACATAATATTTTATATGATTTACTAATATATTTAACATTAAATCCAATAACCATTAAACAAAAATAATTTTTTTAAATACACTTTCTAGAATCTCAAGCTTGTATGGTTTGTAATGAAAATTTAATGGCATGGAACCACCTACCTCAAACGATGTTTGAATATGATGAAACATTAAATTGAGGGTGATAAAGTCCTGAGAAATAATCCTCACAACCAACACCAATAAGTATAAAAAGATAACATGAACCCCTAAACTATAGGGTTTGACAAGAAAGGATCCTAGTAATAAGAATAAGAGAAAATAATGAAAAATTCAATAGAGGAGGAGTAATAGTTTCTATATTTGGAGAATCATTAAGAAATCATTTAGAAATCCACAAAACGGAAGGGGAATCCAAGTGTGGTAACATCCCTAGAATACCTTCCATTATGTGAACACTTATTCATTATTGGATGGTGTTTATGAGATAAAAGTATATGAGGGTATGATGGTAATTTAAATTGTTAATAAAATTAGGTTAGCCACTAGGTTTGGTCACAAGGATTACAAAACTATGATCCAATTGTGTCTCCCTTACTACAGTGTCCTAGAAAATTGAAAGGTTTGGCCATAAGTTTTAAAAACCATGAAAAAAAATCTGAACATGTGTATATAAAAAATTGTTGGTATTCACATGTTTAGATTCATATTAGTTACAGACTATGCTCAAACCATTCACCAATAATAAAATACTATAAAAATTTAATTTCACTTTAGTTTGAACTTAAACTAAAAGTTCATTAAAAATAGAGATTGATTAATAAAATATATAATAAATATAAAAAAAATTGTCAAAATTATACCTAAAATTAAACATTCTACCTCCATAAATTCATTTAGTTCCAAAGAGAAAAAAATTACGGAATGGATCTGGTCGAAAAGAAAATGGAAACACTAAAAAAATATCTAAATCTCCACCAAAATCAAATAAATCTATAAGCAAAAATAGCTCGTATTAAATTTATCAAGAAGTTGTATTTTGAGATGGAGATCCATAGTGGGTCACCCAACCATTTATATATTCACTAAAATGGTACATTAATGAAAGAATAGAGAGTCAGTACCCAATTAGTTATCCAAATAAAATCATGCAGCAAAACCAATAGACTTGCATCCATTGCAAAAAAATCACTCTCTATATTATCATAGAACAACGAAGTTTTCAAAACACATCCTAATGATCACTAATATACAGGATAATAATATTTGATGTAATATAATGTGTGAGGGAAAAACATCAAAATAATTAAGAATCACTATTAAGACTCCAATAATGATAAGATTTATTCCTCATGAGATTCTTCCACTAATATAATTTATATATGTTTCTCAAAATACTACACTAGAAGTACTTGAGATATTTATTCAACACTGAGGTGGTAGCTAATAATTCTGAATGCACTCTATTAATAGGTTCCACAAGATTTTTCTCCTCACCAAATAGGAAACGATATCCTTATCCAAAACCACCTATCCAATATTTACCACTATAATCCATCTTTGACAGGAAATATGAATCCAAAAAATATTAAAAATATCTCATTCATGAAGAAATAACATTTAAATAGAGATCTAAATGAACTCTTTCCTCAAAATGTGTCTCTTAATAGAATCACCTGATACGATCTAGTGAGATCATGGGGATAATTAATTGAAATTACAAATGTAATATTTCTCCATTTGTTGACCCTTCTTGAGACTCATGTGTTTTATAGGTTTTTTAACTTACCAAGCCATAATAGAACCCCAAAATTACTCAGATTGTTCAGGTGGCATACTGTAAATAAAAATGAAAGCCAATATACAAAAAATAATAAATATAAAAAAATATATTAATAGCTGTAAAAACTATATAAAAAATTTATTATGCAAAATAATCCATGAAAATCACTAAGAAAAACTTAACAATTCACTTCCAATCTGTTTTAAAATTCCTTATTTTGGTTTCAAAATAAAAAAACTATACATGAAATCAACATTATACTCTACAAAAACAATTGTATCTCAAATATTGATTTGTTTGTTTTATCATTTAGTCATAATCAGTTATGAAAAAATTAAATTTTTTATCCTGGTAATATTTTAAATTGGTTCAACAGTAGGTTAAACAACATAATATGGAATATGATAAAATAACTGATCGGTAATATAGTTAAGAAGTAAAGTAAAGTAATGTAGTATGTAACATCAAAATTTAATAATGAATAATAAATTTTAATATTTATTAATATTTATGAATTAAATATTAATTTTACTTTAAGGGGATGATATGTTCTATGTCATACCCAATACACAACAACAGGTTTCTTTGAAAGCATCCATTGCACACAACGTTGGGTCATACTATAGCCATTTTATTGACAGGAATGAAGATAACTAACTACCAGTATGATTATAAATGTCTGTTAAATGTTTTTAAATTTATCATATAAAATTTAGAGTCTTAAAAAGTTAATGAATCCAATTTTAAGCATTAAGAATAATATTTTTTAAAAGGTCGATTTACTGCCTTTTGATGGTGAACCCTCATTAAATGATATTTTGCTAACTTTTATATGCTCTATTTGACAACATAAAATTTTTAATTGTAATCGGGAAAATAAAGTTTACCTTTGGTAAATTTTTGGTATTTATCTGATAAAATTTATTTTGTAATGAATAGTGAAAAATATTGTATTTTAATTCAAAATTATCTTTTAATCTTATTTATTTATATGGTTAGATTATATTTTTAATTAGTTTTAATGTATAATTAGATTATATTTTTACCATTTAATCTAATTTTGGTAAGTATATGTACTTTCACTTTGAAATTGGATATAAACAAGTGTCAATCTTTTGATAGATATTATTTTTTAAAAACCCGATTTTTTGTTTTGACAATGGGAAATAATTTTAAACTATTTTATGAAAATTATATGTATTTTATTTAGATAAATATATATAATTTTGAATTTGGAATATCAAATATATCTTAGGCTGAATATTTTGAATTTTTCTGAAAACCATCGATTTTTGATGAATAGTGAAAACACTGAGTAATAGTTAAAAAACTGACTTCTTCATTTAAATAAAATTTTAAAACTTTTGTGAATTGAATTTCTAAAATACTACATACATTTTTTTTATTAGTAAGTGAACTATGGTTCAACAGGATGAAATAAATTTTAGTGAATAGTAACTTTAGACTTTTATTTACCGCAGTTAATGGTAAAAATGGTAAATGAAAGTAAAATTAATATTATAATATTATAAAATTATATAAACACTTGACCTAATATTATTGGATGAGTCATGGACAACCAATAAAATTCGTGGGATAGACTTTTGGCCTTTTAAACCCATTTGGGTAAGATAATTACATTAATAACATTTTATTTAAAGTAAAAATAAAAACAACATAAACTTGAATTGTTTGGCTAAAAGAATTTTAATGTGTTTTTATATAAATAATATATTTGACTATAAATATTAATTAGAATGATAAAACGATTTAGTACATCATGGTATTTTATTTATAATTTTTAGACAACATAAAAATTAAATTATTTATTACATAATAATGAAGTAGTGTTTACCTCATTAATGAATGATTTAAATGAATAGGATTAGAAAAATTAAAAAAATATCCAAAAATGTTCAAATTATTATTGGATGATTTAATTTATTACAATAGTCATCTTATATTCTACTTTAATATGTTTTGGACTTTTGGAAACTGAAAATCATTATATAATAAATTAATATTTCCAAACTTTTCTAAAGATCTCATTCTTCCCCTTATAAAAATCCATCAACTCTAACCCATTACTCAAAACTCTCAAGCCCATTGTATTGTCAAAAATCTTCCCAAATAAGCTCAAAATATCCATATATTCCACCTAGAATCCTTACATTATACATAAGGATCTTTAAAAAATCTTTTTGGTTCAAAACAAATGGCGTTACCTTATTTAAAGGTAACATCTTCTCTTTTTTTCTTATCTTTTATTTTACTTATCCAACCCAATAACTATTTTTATTCCTTTATTTTATAACAAAAATATAATCCTGAATATAATAGGTTGTTTTTAGGAAAAGTATTCAAACTGAACTTACACAATCCTCAGTCAAATGGATAAAGAACATACTATTTCTGAGGACGGTGAACTACTGCCTCATGAAACAATGACCATTGAATCCTCTCCCACCACTTTTAATGGTGGTCATTAAGATGGAACTGTATTTAAAAGAGAGATATATTATATTTCTATTTTCTCAATACTTATTTATTTTTCATTTATATCATACCATTATGGTTTCCATGATGGGTAAATACGATAATTTCATTTCAGGAAGTGCAGACAACCGCCCCCTCAATGTGATATGACTCAGTTATGCGATACATGTTACTTATAAAGGATGGATTTAATTAAATTACATAACATATATATTATAGTGTAATTATAATTTACCTATTTATAATTATGTTTTCATTCCATTAAATATAAAATAGAAATGAAATTAGTGTTCATGCGTACGTACGGCTTACCGTCTCAATGAACAATGTGTTTCATTTCATAACTGCAAATGATATGGAATTTTATAAATAATTATAAAATGTATATATATGATATATATGATCTGTAAATAATAAATATATTTCTTTAGATAATTTAATTATAAAAACATGGACATTTTGTAATTATAACAAGTTAATTTTTGACTATAGTTATTAATATCGACAAAATGTCCGATATGCTCTCTAATAATTATCTAATAATTATAGAAAGGTAAAAATTGATACCAAAGGAATAATAAACATAAAAAATGTTCTTAAATTTTTTTAAATTAACTTAACATTGTTATTCAGGAAGAACACAGAACGTACGATTCATGTCAGACACAATGTAACAGGTCACTTATCTGACTTTTAATTCTGTGAGATTTCCAGTGTTCACCAAAAATTTATTTCATGTGGGGTATTGTGTACTAATATTTGACATATATTATCATGATTATATTTATATTCATGGAATTATTTGATTGATTTGGTGGTTATCAACTCTTGGTCATTCGACTTGATTGATTACAACAGGGTATTGGGATTTCATCTTACTTTTTATTAACAAGAGATTCATGCTATATTTTCTACTATTTCATTTTGCGTGGTCTATGTTGTAACACCCGAGGTAAATAAATAATATTAAATTTATATATTTATCCCTATTTGTGAATAAAATGTTAATATTAATTTATAGGGAACGCTATGCTCGATGGATTACACAATACGCAAAAACGAGTTCCTTTGAAATCTTATGTTGCACTCTAATAATAAAATAATTTTATTTTAAATGGTAGTTAACACCTAGCCATTGTAATGAAGGGAATGAACAGAACTAACTACAAAATTATTATATATTTTTGTCAAATATTTTTACTTTTTATAATAAATGTTTTTGGATTAAAATTGCGAATGAATCCAATTTTAAGCGTAAACATTCTAATATTCTTTAAAAGGTCGATTAACCGCCTTTTGATGGAGAACCTCTTTTAAATACACTTTTTGACAATTTTATGTGTTATATTTGACAAAATAAAATTATTCTTTAGAATCGGGACATCAAAATTTACTTTGTGTAAATTGTTGGTATTTGTCCAATAAAGTTCATTTTTAATGAATAGTGAAAAATGTTGTATTTTAATTCAAAACCTCTTTTTAATCTAATTTATTTATATGATTAGATTATATTTTTAATTGTTTTTAAAGTGAAATTATAATATATTTTTACCATTTAATCCAATGGTGGTCATTGTAATTAATATCACTTTGAGATTTGACATAAACGAGTGTCAATCTTTTGAAAGATATTGTTTCGTAAAAAACGCTATTTGATTTGACATCAGGATTTAATTATAAAATTAATTAATGCAACTTCTATGTTATTAATTTTTTAAAAAAGACATCTTTTTTAATTTGGAATATCAAATATATCTTAGGTTGAATTTTTGGTATTTTTCTGAAAAACCTTAATCTTTGATGAATAGTGAAACCCCAAAGTGGTAGTTACAAAAACTGATTTTTGGTTTAAATGGAACGTTACCACTTCTGTGATTTGAATTTAAAAAATACAATATAAATGATTATCATTATTATGTAAAATGTGGTTCAATGGGATGTGAATAATTTTTGATGAAAAGTAACATTTAATTTTTTATTAATTGCGATTAAAGGTAATTAGTGTGATTTAAGGTAAAAATGATATTATAATAAAATGAAAATATCTTGAAACTTGTCCTAACCCTATTGGATGAGTCATGGTCGACCAAGAAAACCCATTGGACGAGGTTTGGGACCCCATGGAGCCACTTGGGTAAGATAATGACATTTATGCCTTTTATTTAAAGTAAAAGTAAAAATGACACAAACATGTATTTGTTTACTAAAACAATTTTTACACGGGGTAATACAGGTCATATTTTTGACTATAAATAGTCATTGGAAATATAAAAATATTTGCTACATCATAATATTTTTGTATAATTTTTTGACATTAAATAAATTAAATTATTTAAGACATCATGATGATGCAGCGATAACCTCATTATTTAATGACTTAAATATAATGAAAAGATAATGTAAAAAATAAGACCTACACTTGTCAAAAACCTATTCAATGGGTGGATTTATAAATATTATCACCTTATCCTAGAAATATATAATTTTGGGACCTTTGAAATCAGAAAATCATTTTAAAATAAACTAAAATTTTATAACATTCCAAGAGTGCCCCTCCTCTTCTCTTATAAAAGGCCCCCACCTCTACCACCTTACCCACACCTCTCAAGCCATTGGCTCGTCCTACCCCTGACCATTTCATCTCTCCACATCCCTCTATTTATCATTGTATCCTCTACTTTGGGTATAATCCTTTCCAAGGAAGCCTTTGAGCTCAAATCAAAAAGAGTTACCCGATTTAAAGGTATTGTCTTCCCTTGTGTTCTTTTGTTTTATTTTGCTTCTCCAACCCTATAAAATCTTTTTATTCCTTTTCTTTTGTAACAAAAAATGTATCTTCAATATACTAGAATGTTTTTATGTGAAGTATTCTAGCTACACTTACACACACCTTTGTCTAATGGTTAAAGAACATATTGTTTCTATGGATGGTGAATTTCTGCCTCACGAAACGATGATTGTTCAATCTTCTCTTAACACCTTTCATGGTGTCCATTCTGATGTGAATATATTTTATATATGATATATATGGTATTTATGTTTTCTATATGCTTCTGAATTTTATATTTAAAACATGCCTTTATGCTTTTCATGTTGTGCAAATGTGATAATTTCATACGAGGAAGTGTGGACTACCACCCCCTCAAGTGATGTGACTCGTTCATGCAATACATGGAATGTATAAAGAATGAAATTAATTAACATATGTTACCTATATAGCATATATATTATTCTGGAATTATAATATATATATCTCTCAATTATTTTTAATTTTATTAATATGACAATGAAATGAAAGTAGCATTAATGCGTACGTACGGACTACCATCTCCATGAACGGTGCATTTCCTTTATTTTTATCTCCAAATGTTATGGAGTAGTGTAAAATAAATATATAATGGATATATATGATATTTAAATCATTAGTACTATTCTGGAGATGATTTACTTATAACTACATGGACAATCAATTTCAAACAAGTTCATTTTTGACTCATGTACCAAACATCGACAAAAACGCCTGACATGAACTCACATTATCAACCAATTATTATAACATTATAATATGTGATATGAACTGAATAATAATCTATTAAATATTTAATTAAGAAATTATAAATTGAATAAGGTTTATTATTCAAGAATATAATGAAACAAACAAGACAAGTCGGACTGGAGGTAAGGGATCCTACCTCTCTCATTCTTTTTAAGCACTCTCTTTTATGTCATTTCCTTTAATATCATCTTTATTATGTTTGGGGATGTTCTTTTCTATTCCACTTACTGTACTTTTTATGTTAATATGACGAGAGATCCTATTTGATCTCATCAAACCATTTTTGGATGGTTTAAGTGGCGCCGTTAGGCTGCCGAGTTTTCATAAGGGTTTTTTCATCTCACATTTATTCCCGTGACATTTATGCTACATTTGCCACAATTTCTTTTGAGTGGTGTATGTACTGCATATTATTATACTATTTTTTTGTATAATTTAAATTGTGGGTATTTACATTTTCATTTTATGACCCTTCTTCCATGGGGTTTATGTTTCGAACGTTACCCAAGTCGGTAAGGGAACCTTTCACCCTCCTCTTTTAAAAAGACATCTTTTATTATGTATTTTAATTCACAGACTATTATGTTGGGATATGTTCTTATATATCCTTATTGATGTAAATTTTATGTCCATGTGATGAGATACCATTTTCTATCTCATCAACTCATTTTCGAATTTTTAAAGTGACACCGTTAGGTTATCCGATTTCTGTAAAGAAACTTATTAACCCACTTTCAATTCATTGGGTTAAACCATTACTTATTGAATTTATTATTCCAAGATTATGTATGGAATCTCTATGTTTTAAATTCCACAAACCTTTGTGTTTATATAATATTTCTACACATAATCATCTCATTGATAAATTCTTACGTCATTTAGACGAACTTGTATGGGAAATCATAACTCAATCTCATTTCATTGAGTTAAATATCAATGTCATTGGTTTGGTTTTTCCAAGAGTATGTGTGAATGAATTTTTGTTGTTTTACACTTAATATCCACTTATATTTGGTGTATTCATATTTTCAGACATAATCATGTAATTGATTTATCCTTAATCTAAGGATACCGATGTTGTAAGGGGCTTCGTCTCAATATCCTTTCATTGAGGCATATTTTGTTTTATACACAACTTTCTTTTATACGGTGTATAAAGCCCTTTTACTTCTACTTTTATTTGAAAGGAATATTTCCAATATGAATCATTTTACTAAATGACAAAAAGTATTTTTCTTTTTAACGTACGCGGTGACAATGACCTTTCCGCCACCGTGAGTATTTTTTGATCTCGGCTTCCTCAAAAATCCGTAATATTTTTTAAAAGTAATTAAATACCATATACTCTTTTATGTATTTTGGTATTGAAAATGGTTTTGATAATGGATTTGTTAACTCAAAATATTTAAGTGATATATTGTGATTGAAATATGGAAATGTTTTCTTACATTTATAATTGTATTATGTATTATGATTTTGTAATGGTACTTGGAAATTTTTTTGGGTGGTTACGCGATAAAGCATTTGATGGGTGGTTCCATGAATACAAGGATGGGTGGTTACGTTATAACCTCCAATGCATTGGATATGGAAGTCAGATGTATGGTTATTCCATTAAGTATGCGTGGAAGTCGACCATATGGTTATTCCATTTAATTATGTTTATGTCCCAAGTTACCTTTATATGTTATGTGTTCTTTATATGGGTTTTATGGTAATCGTTTGGTTACAAAATGGTATGTAATGGTATTTTAGTTAGTGAAGAGTATTTACTAATTCATAAAGGGGAAAAGTATTACTTTGGTAAAGTATTCATGGTTTACTTGTTGTTTTGAAAAACTAACAGTTTTCCTTCTTTGTGTATCCTTTACTTGGCTTTTTATGCTCATCCAATGTTTTTAAAATGTTTTCTATATGACATAAAGATGAATTGGGTCAAGGATGGGATCAAGGAAAGACATGCTATCTAAAACATGGAAGTAGACATGTTTCTTTTTATGTTTTTTTAATTTTATGGAATCTTATTAAAAGTGTCTACTATGTATTCTTTGTAGATGTAATAGTTATGACCTAATTCTCTAAAACTCTAAACCGGAAAAGATCCTCAATGTGAATTGTTCATTTAATTAATTATTATGTAAAGTACAAGTCCAGGGCCTTATATTTGGTATCAGAGGTCGGTTTAGATAACTTTAGAGTTTAGGGTATTCTATAAGCATAAGTGATTTTACCATAATGGTTAGGATTTCAGAAAGAGTCATAGTTTTAGATAAAGTGAATGAGTAAGTGTATCTTAGTGTTTATCTTCCTCATTAGTACAAGATGATTTTGTTGATATACTGACACTGACATTTTTTGTTTTATTAAATGGCTGGATCTTGCTGGAACTAAAGTAACAGTGGATGTGAAGGAAACTGTGTCAGTTTTCTGAGTGAGCAACTGAATGATATGGGAGCTGCAATGAGAACTCTTGTGTTTATCCTCCACCAACTATCTGGAGTCATTATTGACCACATAAACCTTGGTTATTTCTATAAGGCATCATATATGCGAGAAAAAAATCCCTACAGAACTAAAAGTAATAATCATAAAGGTAAGTGTGTTAAAAAACCTATGGTCAAAGATGTGGAAAGAAACACATAGGAAAATGTTTCAAAGGGATAGAAATATGCTATAGATGTGGAAATAAAGGTCATAAAGAAAGAACCTTCCATGGAAAAAGGAAGCATCCAATTGACTCAAGGAAAGGGAATGAAGTTCTTTATGAGGGATCAATTAAATGTTTTAAATGTGGTGTGCATGGTCATTATTCAAACACATGTCCTATGAAGAAGTTTCGGGAATGGGATCACCTAGATCGTACAAATATTCGATTACCAATACCTAATGCCATTCCGATTGAGGATGAAGAAACTGACAATGACCAATCAAAGGTATGGGTTATTTCTTAACAATTGTTTTCCTATTTTGGAATCTTAGGATATGATTCATGATTTTGTTTGTAGGAAAGAAGTATTTCCGAATAAGTTGGAAAGGAATGGTTAATGGATCATGAAGAATGTTGAATGAGTAAGAAGTCAACATTTCAGGGCTTCAAGAGTTATGGTGAAATTCTTAAGAGTATTAAGTCCCTTTTGATAATGGGGATACATTAGAAATTTTTTATAGTATGTGTAACCCTGATGTTTGATATATGAAAATTTTATTCAAGGAATAGTTATCTGTTCTTTTGTGGATATAGTCATAAATAACCATTTGGGTTTATATGATCCTTACTATTTAGGTAATTATGGGTTACTATATGTTATGATGGAAAGTGAAAGGCATGAGATAAAATTGAGGTTAAATTATGTTATGGTTATTTTTTTTATGATTTTATCTCTTTTTGGGGAATTATTTGACAATTATATAGTTTTGAAAAAGGACAAAATGCAGACCATGTGAAAACCCTTCGCGTCGGACAACGCTGTGGGAATCAAACCCACAACCAAAGTGCAACTGGTATTTATTGCCTACCACTGGACTATGTGATGTCCCTGGTTAGTTTGAATAATTATTTTTAGTTATATGATTTTATCAATTAAGAGTAAGTTGATTTTGGGTTATCTATGGAAATTATTAACCTGTCAAGGAGGATATGTGATTAGGTTAATTAATTTTCAATATGAGACTTTAAGAGAAACTAATGTTGTTTGGAGATAAATGATATGATTTAACTAGGAAGACTATGGGATTAAATCCTTCAAATATTTGGGTTTTAATCTTTGTTTTATTTACATATGGTCTTAGTTGAACTTTGGGGTTTTTTGGATGAATTTTGGAGATTAAGAATAGATTTTCGTTTTATAAAGGGCTATCCTTTTCTGGTTTATCTGATATTGTTCTAACAATTTTGTTTTTGGTAAGGGTCTAAAGACATAGGAAATATATAGTTATCTTTTTTTGATTTGGTTATTCTCATGAAATTTATTATATTACTCTTAATGCGAATAAGTCTTCCTAAATACTCGTCTTTTGGAGAAAGTATGAGTTTGTGTTAGAAATATAGTAAAATTTGAAAGTCAACATGACTAGTAAGTATGTTTCCATAAGATCAAAAATAAATTCCTCAATGAAAAGTAACTTAAAACAAAAAAAAATTCTATTAACTTTTCTTACAGGGGAATCGAATACCGTTTAACCCACCACATGTTTGTGATTTTCTTGTGGTTAACTTTCTCCTAGACATGTTTTCTATCACTCTCCCTCAGAACATGACCCTTTTCTTTTTCTTCCATATCCATGTTTTCCTACATGGAATCCTAGTATGGGTTAACTCATGTGACCTCTGTAATTCTCATTCTTTCTTTTAAAGGGATTGTTTTACCGACTCTTGTTCCGATGTGGGACTTTCAATGATGTTTCCGAGCCCAATTTTAAAATTGAAAGGTCGCAATTCCCAAAAGGGTGGAAGGATGTAACACCCTAGGTAAATAAAGAATATGATATTTTTATATTTATACATATTTGTGAATAAAATGTTAATATTAATTTAAAGGGAACGCTATGCTCGATGGCTTACCCAATACGCAACAACACGTTCCTTTGAAATCATACATTTCACTCTAATAATAAAATAATTTTAATTTAAATGGTAGTTAACACCTAGGCGTTGAAATTACGGGAATGAACATAACTAACTAAAAAATGATTATATATGTTTGTCAAATATTTTTACTTTTTACAATAAATGTTAGAGGTTTAAAATTGCGAATGAATCCAATTTTAAGCGTAAAAATTCTAATGTTCTTTAAAAGGTCGATTGACTGCCTTTTGATGGTGAAACTCTTTTAAATCCACTTTTTGAAAATTTTATGTGTTATATTTGACAAAATAAAATTCTTTTTATAATCGGGACAAAAAAATTACTTTGTAAATTTTTGGTATTTGTCCAATAAAGTTCATTTTTTATTGAATATTGAAAAATGTTGTATTTTAATTCAAAACCACCTTTTAATATAATTTATTTATATGATTAGATTATATTTTTATTGGTTTTAATGTGAAATTAGAATATATTGTTTCCATTTAATCCAATGGTTGTCATTGGAATTAATATCACTTTGAGATTGGACATAAACGAGTGTCAATATTTTGATAGATATTGTTTCATAAAAACACGCTATTTGATTTGATAGTGGGATTTAATTATAAAATTAATTAATTCAACTTATATGTTATGAACTTGTTAAAAAGGAATCATTTTTGAATTTGTAATATCAAATATAGCTTAGGGTGAATTTTTGGTATTTTTCTGAAAAACCTTAATTTTTGAAGAATAGTGAAACCACAAAGTGGTAGTTACAAAAACTGATTTTTCAATTAAATGGAACTTTACCACTTTTTTTATTTGAATTTCAAAAACCCAATATAAATGATTTTCATTATTAAGTAAAATTTGGTTCAATGGGATGAAAATAATTTTTCATGAATAGTAACTTTTAAGTTTTATTAATCGTGATTAAAGGAAATTTGTGTGATTTAAGGTAAAAATGATATTATAAGAAATTGAAAATATCTTGAAACTTGTGCTAATCCTATTGGATGATTCATTTCCGACCAAGAAAACCCATGGGTTGAGTTTGGGGACCTCGTGGTTCCACTTGTGTAAGATAATGACATATATGCCGTTTATTTAAAGTAAAAGTAAAAATGACACAAACATGTATTGTTTCACTAAAACAATTTTTAGATGGTGTTATAAAGGTCATAGTTTTTACTATAAATAGTCATTGGAAAGATAAAATTATTTCCTACATAATAATAGTTTTTTTATAATTTTTAGAAATTAAATAAATTAAATTATTTATGACATCATGATGATGCATCGATTACCTCATTATTTAACAACTTAAATAAAATGAAAAGATAATGTATAATATAAGACCTAAAATTGTCAAAAACCTATTGGATGGGTGGATTTCGAACTCTTATAACCTTATCCTCGAAATATATAATTTTGGGACCTTTAAAATCCGAAATTCATTTTATAATAAAGTAATAGTTTATAACATTCCAAGAGTGCCCCTCCTCTCCTCTTTTAAAAGACCCCCAAACTCTACCACCTTACCCACACCTCTCTAGCCTTTGGCTCGGCCAACCCCTGACCATTTCATCTCTCCACATCCATATCTTCATCATTGAAGCCCCACCTCTGGGAAGAAGCCTTTCCAAGGAATCCATTGAGCTCAAATCAAAATGAGTTACCCGATTTAAAGGTAATGTCTTCCCATGTGTTATTTTGTTTTATTTTTCTTCTCTAACCCTCTAAAATATTATTATTCCTCTATTTTGTAACAACAAAAGTATCTTCAATATACTAGGATGTTGTTATGTGAAGGATTCGAGCTACACTTACACAAACCTTCATCTAATGGTTAAAGAACATACTGTTTCTATGGATGGTGAATTTCTGCCTCACGAAACGTTGATTGTTCAATCATCTCTTAACACCTTTCATGGTGTCCATTATGATGTTATTATATTTTATATATGATATATATGGTATTTATTTTTTCTATATGCTTCTGAATTTTATATTTAAAACATGCCTTTATGCTTTTCAGGTTGTGCAAAAGCGATAATTTCATATGAGAAAGTGTGGACTACCGCCCCCTCAAGTTCACGTGACTCGTTCATGCAATACATGGAATGTATAATGAATGAAATTAATGAACATATGTGACCTATATAACATATATATTATACTGTAATTATAATATATATATCTCTCTCAATTATTTTTAATTCCATTAATATGACAAAGAAATGAAAGTAGCGTTAATGCGTACGTACGGCCTACCGTCTCCATGAACAGTGCATTTCATTTATTTTAATCTCCAAATGTCATGGAGTAGTATGAAATGAATATTTACTGGATATATATTATATTTAAACCATTAATACTATTCTGGATATGATTTACTTATAACTACATGGACAATCATTTTCAAACAAGTTCATTTTTGACTCATGTACCAAACATCGACAAAAATGTCTGATATGAACTCACATTATTTACCAATTATTATAACATTATAATATGTGATATTAACTGAATAATAATATTTAAAAGAGGTACTTAAGAAATTATAAATTTACTAAAGTTTTTTATTCAGGAATATAATAAAACAATCAAGACAAGTCGGACTGGAGGTAAGGGATCCTACCTCTCTCTTTCTTTTTATGCACTCTATTCTATTTAATTTTCATTAAGATCATATTTATTATGTTTGGGGATGTTCTTTTATATTCATATTACTGTAAGTTTTATGATCATATGATAAGAGACCCTATTCGATCCCATAAAACCATTTTTTGAAGTTTTATGTGGTGTCGTTAGGCTGCCGAGTTTTCGTAAGGGATTTTTCATCTCACTTTTATTCCCGTGACATTTATGCTATATTTTCCACAATTTCTTTTGATTGGTCTATGTACTGCAAATTATTATAATCTTTGAGTAGTATAGTTGAAATTATGGGTATTTACATTTTCATTGTATGACCCTTCTTCAATGGGGTTTACATTTCGAAAGTTACCCAAGTCTGTAAGGGAACCTTTCACCCTCCTCTTTTTAAAATACTTATTTTGTTATGTCTTATAATTCACATAATATTATGTTGGGATATGTTCTTATATATCCTTATTGATGTAAATTTTATGTCCAGGTGATGAGATACCATTTTCTCTCTCATCAACCCATTTTCTGAATTTTAATGTGACGCCGTTAGGCTGTCCGATTTCTGTAAAGAAACTTTTTAACCCACTTTCTATTCATCGGGTTAAACATTTAATTCTTGATTTTATTATGCCAATATTATTTATGGAATCTCTATGTTGTAATTTCTACAAACTATTGTGTGGATATACCCTTTCTACACATAATCATCTCATTGATAAATTCTTACGGCATTTAGACGAACTTGTATGGGAAATCATAACTCAATCTCATTTCATTGAGTTAAATATCTATGTCATTGGTTTGGTTTTTCCAAGAGTATGTGTGTATGACCCTTGATTGTTTTACACTTAATATCCACTTATGTATGGTGTATTCATATTTTTCACACATAATCATGTAATTGATTTATCCATAATCTAAGGATACCGACGTTGTAAGGGGCTTCGTCTCAATCTCCTTTCATTGAGGCATATTTTCTTTTATACACAACTTTATTTTATATGGTGTATAAACCCCTTTGACTTCTACTTTTATTTGAAAGTAATCTTTCCTATACGAAGCGTTTTACTAAAAGACAAAAAGTATGTTTCTTTTTGACATACGTGGTGAAAATGGCCTTTCCGTCGCCGCAAGTATTATTTGATCTTTGGCTTCCTAAATAAGCCATAATATTTTTTAAAAGTAAATAAATTCCATATACTCTTTTATGGATTTTGGTATTGAAAATGTTTTTGATAATAGATTTGTTACGTCAATATATTTATGTGATATATTGTGATTGAAATATGGAAATGTTTTCTTACATTTATAATTGTTTTTTGTATTATGATTTTGTAATGGTACTTGGACATTTTTTCATGTGGTTACGTGATAAACCATATGATGGGTGGTGCCGTGAATACCAGGACGGGTGGTTATGTTATAACCTCTAATGCATTGGGTATGGAAGTAGACCGTATGGCTATTCCATTAAGTATGTGTGGAATATGACCGTACAGTTATTCCATTTAAGTATGTTTATGTCCCAAGTTGCCTTTATATGTTATGTGTTCTTTATAAGGGTTTTATGGTAATCATTTGGTTACAAAAGGGTATGTAATGGTCTTTTAGTCAGTGAAGAGTTATTACTACTTTATAAAGGTGAAAAGTATTACTTTGGTAGAGTATTCATGGTTTACCTGTTTTTTTGAAAAACTAATAGTTTTCCTTCTTTTTCTATCCTTTACTGGGCATTTTATGCTCATCCCAAGTTTTTGAAATGTTTTCCACAAGACTTAAAGATGAATAGGGTCAAGGATGGGATCAAGGAAAGACATGATATCTAAAACATGGAACTATACATGTTTCTTTTTACGTGTTTTTTTTATTTTATGTAAACATATTAGAACTTTCTACTATGTAATCTTTTGAGATGTAATAGTTATGACCTAATTCTCTAAAACTCTAAACCTGAAAAGATCATCAATGTGAATTATTCATTTAATTAAATATTAAGTATGGTATAAGGTCGGGGCCTTATATATATACTTCCCCTGATTAAATTATTTGTGTAATATAATTTAATTTATGTGTATTTAAATCATTATTTTATGATACTTCCTTTATGGGGTGTATGTTTTTATATTAGCAAATAGATAAGGGAACCTTTCAACGTAATGTTTTGTTCAAAAACTTCTTTTATGTCATGTATTTTAATTTCAATTTTATTATGTTGAGATATCTTCTTATATATCCTTATTGTTGTACATTTTATGTACATGGGATTAGAGAACCTTTTCTCTCTCTTCAACTCATTTTCTTAATTTTAATGTGACGTCGTTAGGCTGTCAAATTTCTATAAGATAACTTCTTATCCCAATATCATTTATTTTGGAAAAACAAATACTTATTGATTATATTGTGATATGAATATTTTTTAATGACCTATGATTTTTTTACACTTAATATCCACCTATATTGGGTGTATTTATATTTTTTAAAAATAATTATATCATCTATTTATCCTTTATGTAAGGATAACATCTTTGTAATAGACATTGTCTCAATTTACATTACATTGAGACTTATTTGTTGTTAGACAATAATTAACATTTATATGATGTATATACTTCCCTTTGACATATTATATAATGAATATAATTATACTCAAGATTTTATAAACCTTTATTAGTGTTATTCCTTAATTATTTTTATTCAATCATCACTAATTTTGTTAATAACCCTTTAACTAAAATATCATTTTAAATGTTTTGAAGATTTATTATTCTAAATATTTCTCATTAGTGCTCATGGTTTAAAAATGGTTTTAAGGATTTATTTATATGGACATGATTGTTTTTGAAATTCATATTTCTTTCAGAATCTTCAAAGTTGTATGAAACACTTTGATTAAAAAATATCTTTATTAAAAGTTTTAAATGGTTTTGAAAATGGGTTTATAAAGCATTGATTCAGTCAATATGTTGAAATGATATATTGTGATTGAGTTGTGGAAATGTTATCTTTACTTTATTCATGTTTTATGTGTTATGAATACGTTTTGGTTATTGGGTATTTTTTACGTATATGGGTGGTTCTGTGATAAACCTAGGGTGGGTGAGCCCGAGACAGCTCTCTATTGAATTGGATAACACAATGAAAGTAAACCATAATGTTTATAATAAGAGATTTAGAGAATATACTATGACTAGTATTCCAAATGTAACTCTCTAAGTAGCTTTGAAATCTACAACGTAAGTATGTTATGGATTTCACAACTTTCCTTTATGCTTTTTGTTCACTATGTGTTATTCATACATCTTATTATTTCATGAGTTATGTTAAAGAGCTTATGTTTTGTATGTATTGATGATATAATGTTTTATTTCATTATTTTATAACCCTTATTGAGGTTTTTATGCTCATCCCATGTTTTTGAAATGTTTTTCATTGGGTATAAGGTAGGGTAAGTGAATTCAATAACTCAAAAAGATTTTTATCAAAGAAAAGAATTATTTTTTTTAAAGAATTTTTATTTTTTGAAAAAATTGGATACTGGGTAGAAGTTTCTACATTGTAATATTAGATATTTAATGTAATTGTTTTAGCCTAATTATTAAATACTCTAAACCAAAAATGATCCTCAATGTTAATTATTAAATTATTTCACGATTATGTAATGTTTAAGGGAGGGTCCTTATAGTAGGTATCGTTGGTCAATTTAGATAACATTAGAGGATATGGTTTAATTTAAGAATAAGTGGCATAACCATAATCATTATCATATTAGAAAGAGTCATAGTTATTTTAGAGGTGATAAATGGTTATTACATTTTGGGGTGAAAAATGAAAGGTATTAGATAACCTTTGTGGATAAAATATATTATTATAATTTTTTAGGAATTTGTCTCAATTTGTTTGGAATGTTAAAAAATTATATAGTTTTTGAAAAAAGGAAACATATAGACCATGTAAAAACACATCGCATCCAGCAAGGCCATGAGAATCTAACCCACAACTGAAGGGCACCTCAGGTGCATTTCCTACCATTGACCTACATAAAGTCCATGATTATTATGAGTTATTTCATTAGTTAAATGATTTTATGGATGAAGAATAAGTTGATTTTTGGAACATATTTTTTATCAAATGGATATCCTTAATATAGGAAAATGATTTGGTGATTAAGTGGTAAAGGATATTTTTGAAGAAATTCTCTCTTTTGGGGAAACACTATATACCTAAGGAATATATAATATTATGGGATTTCATTTGTGGAATAATGATTGAAATTTTATGTTGTAAAATCAATTTTTATGGCTATTTGGGTTATTTATGGAAATGATTAACCTATCATAGAAAATATGTGATTAGGATAATTATACTTCATTATTAGACTTTAAGAGTTTTCGATGATATTTGAAGATAAATGTGAAGATTTGATGTGGAAGACTATGTGATTAAATCCTTCTATGTTTTGGGTTTCAATCTTATTTTTGTTTACTTAGAATAATTTTATGGATATTTGTTTATTGAATGATGTTTGGTGAACATTGGGTATTATTTTTCGAATTTGGGAGGTTAGAAATAATATTTTTTTCATTGGATTATCCTTTATTGTGATTTTCTGATCTTTTACTTACTATTATGGTTTTGGTTAATATCTAAAGATATGGGAAATATATAGTTAATATTTTCTGGATAATGTGATTCTATAGAAGTTGATTCTAGCACTTCAGATGTGAATAAGTCACCTTGAATACCCATCCTTTGTAGAAAAGATGAGTTTTTGGTTGAAAACTATTAAATGACGAAACTCAACATGAAAAGTAGGTATATTTCCATATGTCATTAATCAATAACATAAATAAATTATCCAACTTTATGAAAAGGAAAATCAAACAAAAAAATGTAGTACGTTGAATTTTTTTACTTGGAAACCAAATACCATTTACCCTATCATAAGTTTTTTATTTTATGGTGGTTAACATTATTCTAATCATGTTTTCTATTACTCTCCATAAGAATTGACACTTAGTTTATCATCTATACACATGTTTTCTTACATGGAATCATTGTATGGGTTTTCTCAGGTGACCTTTTTACTTCACATTCATTCATTTAAAGTGATAGTTTTATTTACCCTTTTTCTGATGTGGGACTTTTAGTGAAGTTTCCAAGCCCCAGTTTAAAATTGCGAGAACATAATTTATAAAAGGAGGGAAGGATGTAACATCCCAAGGAAATAATGAATAATACTTTTTCATATTTTTTAATATTCGTGAATAAAATATTAATTTTACTTTATAGGGGATGCTATGTTGAATGGACTACCCGATATGAAACAACACATTCCTTTGAAATCTTACGTTGCACACAATGTTGGGTGATACTAAAAATTAATAGTAAAATTTTATTTGAAATGGTAGTTAATGCTTATCCATTGTATTAGAAAGAATGAATAGAACTAACTACAATATGATTATACATTTTTGTTAAAGGTTTGTACATTTATCAAATTTAAGTTAGAGGCTTAAAATGTCAATGAATCCAAATTTTAGAATAAAAACTATAATATTCTTTAAAAGGATGATTTATCACCTTTTAATGGATAAACCTTAATAAATATATATTTTTTTAACTTTAATATGTTAAATTTGACAAAATAAAATTTTTATTTAGAATCGGGACATCAAAATATTCTTTGGCCAAATTTTTGGTATTTTTTCTGATAAAATTCATTTTTTAATGAATAATTAAAAATATTGTATTTTAATTAAAAAATTCCATTTAAGCTAATTTATTTATATGGTAAGATTATATTTTTAATTTTTTTAAAGATTAATATGATTATATTTTTACCATTTAATCCAATTTTGGTCATTGGAAGTAATTTCACTTTGAAATTGGACATAAACAAGTGTCAATCTTTTGATAGTTATTATTTTTTAAAAATAAAATTTATGTCTTGACAACGGGAATTAATATAAAATTAATTAATCAAACTTCTATATTTTGAATTTGGTAAAATAGATATCATTTATGAATTCGTAATATCAAATATAGCTGAGGAATTTTTTTTGGTATTTTTCTGAAAACCATTAATTTTTTATGAATAATGAAAACACAAAGTAGTAGTTAAAAAACCGACTTCTTCATTTAAATGAAAATTTTATGCTTCTATTAATTGAATTTAAAAAATCCAATATACAATGTTATTATCAGTATGTAAAATGAGGTTCGATTAGATGAAAATAATTTTTGGTGAATAGTAACTTTTTCCTTTTATTTACCGCGGTTAATGGTTAGCAAGGTTATTCAAGGAAAAAATAATAATATTAGAATATAAAATTATATTATCACTTCTCCTAACCATATTGTATGAGTAGTGGCCAACCGATAAAATATTTGGGTTAGACATTTGTCCTTTTAAGGCCATTCCGTTAAGAAAATGACATTAATAACTTTTTATTTAGAGTAAAAATAAAAACATCATAAACATGAATTGTTTTGCTAAAACAATTTAAATGAGGGGTTATATAATTTATATATTTGAATATAAATATTCCTTATAAATATAAATATATTTACTACATAATGGTAATCTATTTATAATTTTTAGACATCAAAAAAATAAAATTATTTATAACACAATAATGATGTAGTGTTTACCTCATTAAGGAATGATTTAAATAAACAAGATTATAAAAATTAAAACAGTATTCAAAACCTATCCAATTCTTATTAGATTAATTTCTATCGAACAATAGTCATCTTATCTTGGAAATTGATATTTTTTGGACCTTTAAAAACCAAAAATCATTATATCATAAAATAATATTTTCAAACTTTCCTAAAGAGACCCTCCACCCCCTTATAAAAATCCATCACCTCTAACCCATTACTCACACCTCTCAAGCCCCTTGGTTCGACCAAATTCTACCAAAATAATCTATTAAGATCCCCCTATTCATCCTAGAATCCTTACTTTGGGTATTTGTAAATTCAAGAAATCCTTTTGGTTCAATCCAAAGGGAGTTACCCTATTTTGATGTAATGTCTTCTCTTTTGTTATTTTCCATTATTTTTCTTCTCCAACCCCCTAAACTGTTTTTATTCCTTTATTTTATAAAAACACCAGTATATTAAATATACTATGTTGTTTTATGATTAGAGTAATAACTAAACATACACACACCTCCGTCTAATGGGTAAAGAACATACAATTTCTCTAGACGATGAACTATTGCCTCACGAAATGATGATTGTTCAATCTTCCTCTACCACCCCTTATGGTGGACGTTAAGATGAAACAATATTTAACTGTGATATATATTATATTTAAATTTTCCTTAAACATTTTTATTTTTTATTTTTATCATACCTTTATAGTTTCCATAATGGCCAAATACAATAATTTTTTTGATGAAGTGCGGACTACCACCCCCTCAAAGTGATATGACTCGTTCATGCCATACGTGGAACATAAAAAGGATGGAGTTAATTAAATTACATAACATTGTTATTATACTGGAATTATAATAAACCTATGTATTATTATGTTTTTATTCCATTAAATATTAAGTAAAAAATTAATGTAGCGTTCATGCGTACGTACGACTTACCTTCTCCATGAACAGTGTGTTTCATTTCATAACTCCAAATTTTATGGAATATTATAAATAATTGTACCATGGATATATATGATATATATGATATCTAAATCATTAATATCATTATGGAGATAATGAAATTTTTACCACATGGAAAATTTGTAATTATAACATGTTTATTTTGGACTAAATATCCAAACATTGAAAAAATGTCCAATATGAACTCAAATAATTTACTATTTGTTATAGAAAGGTAATAAGTAATAAAAGAAATAATAAAAATGTAAAATTTTCTCAAGGAAGTTTAAATTAACTTAATTCTTTATTCAGGGGTATCATGGAACATACGTGTCATTTTAGACACGTGGTAAGGGGTTTCTTATCTCACTTTTAATTCCGTGAGATTTACATTGTTCACCACTTATTTATTACATGTGGGGTATTTTTTACTAATATTTGATATTTATTATTATACTTTTATTTATATTCATTTTATTCATTGATTCATTTTGGGGTTATAAACATTTGGTCATACAACTCAATTGATTAAAACATTGTAAGGGGTTTTCATCTCACTTTTTATTCACATGAGATTCATGCCATATTTGACCCTATTTCCTTTTATGTGGTATATCTAATTCCTATAATTGTATTATTTGTGTAATATAATTTAATTTATGGGTATTTAAATCTTCATTGTATGATACTTCCTTCATGGGGTGTATGTTTCGTAATTTATGAAATCGAAAAGGGATCCTTTCACCATACTCTTTAGTCAAATACTTCTATTATGTCACTTATTTTAATTTCCATTTTCTTTTGTTGGGATATGTTCTTATATATCCTTATTTATGTACATTTTCTGTCCATGTGGTGAGGAAATATTACCACTCTCATCAACTCATTTTCTAAATTATAATGGGAGGTCGTTAGGCTGAAAAATTTCTGTAAGACAACTTCTTATCACAATTTCAATAATTTGGGATAAACTTCTACTTTTCATTATATCATGCTATGAATATGTGTTAATGACCTATGATTGTTTTAAACATAATATCCAATTTTTTTGGTTGTATTTATATTTGTCACACATAATTATTTCATTGAGTTATCCTTAATCTAATGATATGATCTATATAAGGGACATTTTCTAAATTTACATTCCATTAATACATATTTGTTGTTATAAACAAATTCTATTTTATATGGTTTATATTCTTAAATTTGGAATATAATATCATTAATCTTCTTATTCTCATCATACTATAAGCTTTTATTAATGTTATTCCTCAATTATTTTAATTCAAGCATATCTCATTTGGTTAGGAGATCTTTAACTAAAATATCGTTTTAAATGTTTTAAAGATTCAATCGTCTAAATAATTCTCATTAATGTCCATGTTTCAAAAAAAAATTAATTATTTTATTATATGGAAATGATTTTTTTGAAATTAAAATATCTCTCAATAGATTCCACGTGGCATGGGACACTTTAATTCAAAATTATCTTTATTAAATGTTTTAAAAGATTTAGAAAATGGTTTTATATAGCATTGATTATGTCAATAAGTTGAAATTATATATTGGGATTGTGATGTGGAAATATTATTTTTACTTTATGTATGTTTTATCTATTATGAATATGTTATAGTTATTAGGAATTGTTTGTGTATACGGGTGGTTCCGTGATAAAACTTGGCCACATGAGCCAGAGATTTCTCTCCAATGTGTTGGGTAACGTGACAGATGTAAATGTCAATATTTATCTTAAGATATTTAAGGAATATATTGTGACGGGTATTCCAAATGTAAATCCCTACATAGTAGTGAGATCTACAACGTAATTATGATGTGGATTCCATAAGTTTACATTATGATTTGTGATTACTATGTGTTTTTCATACATCTTTTGATTTCATGAGGTTTGTTAAAGATCTTATGTTTTGTTTGTACTGATGAAATAATTTTCTATTTATTTATTTTATAACCTTACTGAGCTTTTTATGCTCATCCAATGTTTTTGAAATGTTTTTCCCAAGGTATAAGGCAGGATAGGAAAAGGGAAGAACTCAATAATATTTATTTCCAGGAAAGAATTATTGATTTCTTTTATGAATTTTTGTTTTATGAATAAAATGGATACTAAGTAGAAGTATATACTTTGTATTATTTGAGATTTAATGTAATATCTATGGCCAAATTCTCAAAAACTATAAAACTCAAAATATCTTCAATGTGAGTTATTAACTTAATTCATGATTATATAACGTTTAGGGAGGGTCCTTTTATAGTATGTAGGAACAACAAAGGATTGATTGTAATGGGGAATTATTTAACATAACATGAGGACACGATAGGTGTTCTCATGTTAGAACCATTTTCATGGTTATCGATGCATTATTATGTCTATAAACTATACGTTGTTCCCATGTAACCTCACCAGTGGCTTGAAAAATTGGTCTCCCAAACCAAAGTATATCTAGAATATCTAATCGGGATAAATTAATAATCATTTCTTATCCCTCATGAATATTCATTGGTTCCATATGACTAAATGTACAAAATAGGGGAGGTACATAAATAAATTTTCATTCATAAAAAACGTTACACAATATCACATCTACACCTCACCTCTATACACCAACCAGTATGATTCCACTCTAAATACAATCTACCATAGTCTCGTAATGATGTTTGGACTTAATTTGGGGTGGATCTCATTTATGAATATAACCTGAAGGTTCCAACTGATCCTTGTATTTAATAACTGGATATACTTTATTGAATAACCGTTGAAAAAAATTTATAATTAAATTAAATTTGATTACTCCAAAAATAAAAAGAATATCTCTAGATAATTGTACAGAATTAGTCATTTAAAATATCATTTGGAATGTTTCTTTAGAAACTAATGAAAACATAAAATCCAATATGACATAATGATATCCTATGAAATATTATATATGTATCCTTGTTCCCATATTTATTAATAAAATATTCATATATATATATATATATATTTGTCTATCCATGTGAATATATATGTACATATCAACAATATTTGTAATTTTCAAGGAAACAAATAAAAACAAAAAATTAAAGAAACTTTGAAAAATAAGGGATTCAATATGGTAAAACTACCATTTTCCACAATAATTTTTATATAAATCCAAATAATATCTCAATAAAATTACATAATCATACGAAACCAAAAAATATATAAAATATCAATTAAAAAATAAAAATCCATATAAATATACAATTAAAAACTTTACTAAACCCCTACCATACACCAATTTAATTTTTAATCGCATTGGATTCTATATGATTTTTGAATAAATTTATAATTAAATAAAACCTCGTCAAAAAAACATCAATTTTTAGAATAAAACATTATGAAATTTCAATAAATAATGATGTGTGATAAAATAAAAAATCATGGAATAAACTACCTCATTATGAAATAGAATGTGATAAAACATCGCACATTGATTAAGTAAGACCCATGAAAACATCATTACATGCTAAATAATTCACAACGACATGATAAAATCACAGTTCAACCTCTTAGGTTTGGCTAATAATAAATTTCTCTATTGGAAGAAGTGGAAAATGATAGAATGAATATGGGAGGAAAAATTTGTTTTAACATGTAAGATGATATTTGAAATTGATTAGAAATGTGTCAAAATGCATGTGAATAAATCAAATGGGTTCATCCTAGGATGCCCAGTGTGATTATTCCAGGTGATAAGGGTGGATGGTTTTTAGGTGTTATAAATATATGAGGGTAGAATAAAAATTTCTATTTTTAAGAGAACTAGGTAAGTCTCACTATTTTGCCACATGGATTATAGAACAGTTCAACAACCATTTTCACCACACTAGACTAATAGAGATACCTACATTGTTTGGTTTCATTGTTTGAAATAATACGTATCAACCATGAAAATTATGGTAATTAATAATTTTATTAATTTTCATGGAATAATGCATGGTTTGTACTAATAGACTATTAATTATGGTCATATGATGAAAAACTGAAAATTTATAACGGCTTGCCGGTTTGACCTAGAACTCGATGTAATGAATAAATATAGATAAATAAATTAAATAATAATACAATAAAATACCATTGGTGGATACAATATTAACTAGTATACACACAGTAAATCTTGTAAATTGTTACATGGATACATGATTTATAACATATTAAGATAATTGAAAACAATAGTGATCATAAAAAGATATTTACCTGATTTACTCAATCATAATTTCCTACATTATCAATTTTATATTTTAGAAATATCTGACAAAACACATGGTAAAATAAATTAATTTTATCCAAAAGAGGAGATCAACTTGTATAATCATATGATTCTTGAATAAAATCCACATAACGAATTTCATGATTAGTATTTTTATATGAAAACTCTATGAATGGAATAAATTATTTTATTTTAAATATTACCACATCAGTTTTTTATTTTTAATCTAAACCAAAATAAAATTTATCCAAAATGTGCGATTAGATCTGATTATATTAAAACATAAATTGTTAGAATATATCCCATTGTGAATACTACATATGATAAAATATTCACTCTATATTGGCTCCCCATCAATAATTTCTTCAATTATAGAATCAATCTACTACCAACACTCTATGGACTCATTGTTATTGATCTTAATTTCTTTAAAATTATAAAAGAAAATACTGACCAATGTATCAATCCATAGAACTTGTTCATTAGTAAAAAAAATTTATTTAAGCCTTAATATTTTTTTTATTAGATTTATTGACTTGAAAGTGAATATTAAAAAATTTCTCCTTGTATTATAGAAGGATTTTCAAAGAATATCCTCTGATTTCAATTTCATTCTCTATTTTCCTTTAAATCCATCAATTTTTTTGTGGACATGAATTGATACTGATCTTCTACATAAATCCTTTAACTAAATATAATTACATATAGTTAAAAAATTATATTGTTTTTTCACAACATAATCCTATAGAGTAACTATGATAGATAATCCTCCAAATAGGAATTTCCCTGAATGGGTTGAAATCAGTTAAATCTCTCCATCCATAACAAGTATGACCTCTCAAATTCAAGAGCATTTTGATTAGTTCTACATGTCTATATTTTCAACAAGTATAAAAATTATTTTTAAATATTAAGTTTAATTTTTTTATTTATTTTACCAAATATCTTATTTAAATAGAGATATAAGGACCAACACTCATCTATGATCTTGAATAAATTGATAATATTTTTTTTAATAGAGGGATGATGCGAATGTGGATTAACTGAATGATGATTCTAATCATAATAAAATAATTTTTTCCTATTGATTATGAGAGATTATAATTTTTTGATGATTTTATACTTGTTTCATCTCAAGGATATCTTTCTTTAAAAATAACTGTCGTTGCATAGACATAGAACAATCTTTAGAGATAGAGGACTGTTTCTGATGAATGAGATCTTCAATTATACATGGTTCAAGAATGTTGTTTTCCTACTATAGAATTGATATAATTATAGCGCCAAAATTTTTATTTTGTGTTTTTTAAAGCATGGTAAGTTTTTATAATTTAATAGTTTTTATAGTCTGTTTACAAGATGGGTTCTTATTATTCTTCACAATAAATTTTATCACTTTTATCTTCTTAATTCATGAACATTTGGTTAAGAGTTAGGGAGTTTTATTTATATCCCTTTTATTCTTTTAGAATGACCATTTTACTTGGGATCTTGAGTTATATTTGCTGAGAGTGAGTTCTAGGTGATGATGTTTTCACTAAGATCATCAGTTCCACTTCACATCTATAATTAAATATGGTTTCTGGTTACCCACATTACTGTGACCCAAATAACCTTATCTTTTCAAAATTAGAGAGAATTATGAGTTCCTTTTAGCCAAAATTATTATTGGGTTCCCTATAACATGATCCCAACACCATAATGACTACCATAATTACTTTATATAAATTATTTAATGAACCTAGGAATGCAAAATACATGTGAACTCTCACCTCATCAAAACTGCTTTTAGTGTTGCTAGGAGTTTTATTTTTCTATTATCATGGTAGTATCATAGTTATTTTATATTTATATACATATAATTGAATATCTTATCCCTCAGTTTTCAACTCATACTCATGAATAATAATCAAATTTTGAGTAGTCATATGTTTTGTGGTTTCATGCTATTAGAAATTCTAAACTAAATGTTATCATTAGGAAGTAACAACACATTTTATTCCTATCATATAAATACTTTCCTATATAGAATATATTAATTTTAAATCCATTCAATTCTAATATTCTATATTCTTCTTTTAGTTTTTATTTTCCATAGCCAGTGATCATTAAAACCTTTCCGACAGATCTTTTAGTCGTACATTTTGATGAGTTTGGGTAATCATTATGAATCCATGTCTTTTACATTGTTTAACAGAATACTGTAATGAATTAATCATTATTTTCATTATATTTTTAAAACATGAGTATAAAAATTTATTTACCTATCTATCATTTTCAAATTTTAAGGATTCCTTGGATGGTTCACCTATAACATACTTGGTTGTTTCATCATGTCATTTTCTAATGCAATTCTCCACTACCACAAAATTTTAATATATAAAAAATTAAACCCCAATATTCCATCTAGTAAATTCATCACATCAATAGTTTTATTCATATGTCACCATAAAAACATCTCTAAGATGTTACAAAAATTTTATAGATGAACCATTTTATTTATATCCTCCACGTTAGAGGAGGAAGGTAGAATCCAAATGTAATCATGTTTTAGAACCTTATTTGATCTTGAGAGAGTTTCCATTGACATAAATATAGTATGAAGACCAATACATGGTTTATACTCTTATCTAATGCCAGTAATATAAGTATTGGAGCTCTGATGAATTCTATTATTTCATTTTAAGAATTCCATATATGAAGGAAACCCATCAATTTATAAATCATATATTCATAACCATGGAAATCCTTTTGTAGGATATGATCATTTTGGGAATTTATTTTAAAATTATTGCCCGAGGGTCATGATTTATGTAATATCACCATAGTGAGATTATCAAAATCACAGTTCTATATATCGATAATAATTTTATTAAAATCAAGTCAGTGATACATAAATTATTCTTCTACTTGAGGTTTTCACTAGAGAAAACAAGATCTGTCATGGATTTGATAGAAATATGATGTGAATAAATCAATAAAAATTTCAAATATTTAAGATTTATTATAAATATATTAACATTAAAATTAAATATATATAGTTTTAGTAAGAATAATCATTCGAATAACATCAATAGAAGTTCATGGAGTTGTTGAGTGGGGAAAATTAATGGTCCATTGATTAAAATTAAGATATCGAACAATACTGTTGGGATTGATTTCATAAATTTAAATTTCATTGATATCATCATAATGAGTCATAGAAGAGGTATGATAGATTTATAATGAATATCACTATACTGGATAAGGTGTACTATTTTTTAAATTCTAAAAATTGATTTAAACTCCTATAAAATTAGTGGTAGATGAGAGTGGATGTTATGCATTTTTCAATGGTCTTCATGGAACTGCATATTGATGGGTGTTAATATACACACCTTATGAAGGAGTTCAATTAGTTTTCTGTAGTTCATGGCATCACTGCATGTGGAGAAGGGAACTCATGGATTTCAGTAGTTGTTTGGAAAAATAAATTTGTGTAAGAGGGATTTATTCAAAAATCGAAGGTTTTGATTTGTGAATTATTCTCATGAGGTAATTTAATTTGGTGGAGATCAAGAATAATAAAAAAAGGAAATGTGGTGCTATTAGAAATGTTATAAGAAGATAAAGAATTACTTATATTTGGTTCTTTACCATATTTGAATATAAATACCATCACTACGCTGCTGTTTGAGAAAGAAACTCTAAAATTGGATGTTGTTATTTAATATTTTGAAATAAATGAGACTTGTAAAAAGAATAATGACAATGGATCATCATATAATAACATTATTTTTGTGGTGATAGATATATGTAACTATTATAGAGTTTTGACTAAAAAATGTAATGATTTAGAGACCACGATTATCCAATATAAATCTCGACTAAGAGGGTATTTTGTATGCTAGTAGTGTAGAAGAAATGTCATATGATATTGGTCTATGATAAGTTTAGTGATTGAATAAAGAAATAATAAAAATTAGTAGAAACATATGAATATTCCATCAAGGTGAATACCATGACTCATGATGACATGAAAAAAAGGTAAGTATAGATTAAAACATTGAATGATTTTGATAATTCTGAAATTATATTAGATTTTAGTTTCCCTTATTAAATATGAGAAAAAATAATGTTTACGAATGTTATGAGATGTTCAATGAGAATATAGTAGAAATGGAAAATTATTTGGATAGTATAATTGGTGGTATAATTACTATGGTAGATCATATGTTTGATTGATTCTTTAACACAATATACTATTTGAGTTGTGTAATTGGTTTGATAATTAACATGATTTATATGTTAATGATTAATTTAAAAGGATTAATAATTTCTTCTGGTGGTGGAGTTCTCGAAATGGAAAAAAGATTAATGACCATGATCAAAGAACAAAAAATGGGGAATCTGTAAAAGTTGATTGGAGCTTCTGAATCCATATTGAGCTCCCGAAGTACTATTATTGTTGATGAATACATATATCTGTCTAAATTTTCATATATTAAGAATAATGTGAAATTATCATCCGTTTTTCAGGGAATGTGGATCCATATAATATATGTTCATCAGATTTGAAAAATTAGGACAATCGTGTTGGGTTTTACAGGTCATGTCATTTTAAGGCATAACATTCATAGTCAAAATTGTTAATGATAGTGAAGTATTAAAATGTATAAATCATGGTTTTTATTGTTATGATTTATTTGTTATATTTTAAATACCTGGATATCATTTTGATTAGTAATAGAATATATATGATAGATTTATACTAAAGATGCATGTGTTCGATATGGAATACTTGTTTTTAAATGATCATCATTTATAAATGTTTTTAAAAGGGGAGTAGGATGATATATGAGTGGTGGTGTTTTTCTATGGCCTGTTAGTTGATTCATATTGGATAGTGGTTTGGACCCAGATACACCATTAAAAAAATATTTGATTATTATTATGTTGTGCACGTCATCAAAGAAAGTGGATAGGGGAAACCTAAGATCATAGCTACTGTTGGAATAAATCACCGAGAAGAATAGTTATTGTTCCACAAAATGAATTTGGTTAGTTTTATAGACATTATATTTATTTAATTAAGAAATAATGGATTCTATGGTGGACTGGGATTTATCTATACCATAGTAAATTTTTATGTTCATCGATTTATTTTTTCCGTATCTCTATTTCTTCCCCAATAGATGGAATTTCCATGAAGCTGGAAAATCAAAGTGGTTTGGAGTCCACATGTATGTATGGGACTCACATTCAAATATGAGGATATAATGGAACACATATCATGTGTATAAAAATCACAATTTAAAGTGAATAAACTAGATTAAATTGAACTGATGGGTAGATCCTAATAAACTCATTCAAAATATTTTTAGTGGGAGAAATGAATCAAAATGATGTAAGGAATGATTGAAAAAATAATTAATAATAACATGAAGGTCTATAAGTCATTTTATTTTCATTACATCTCATCCAATAAAGGTTATTAATGTCAAAATTATACACCATAAACATATTGTAAAGGGAAGAAGACTCGGTAAATTTTATTACTGAAACTAAATTATGATTGTGACTTTCATTGATTCCAAAAAACATTTGGTTGACTAAAAAATTAGGGACGTACTAAAGGGAATATTTATTAGGGAAGGGATATAAGTTGTGATCTCAAGTATCACATGTTATAAAAAAGAAAATGTTGTTCTTCATCAATAGTGGTGGGGGTTTAATGATTATTTATTGTCGAAGGGTCGATTATTTTATAACAATATATTGTTCTAATGGTCTAATATGTTAAAAATAGATGATAAAATTAAAAAAACAATTATTAGGGAGATATATGGTCTATATTATGGATGATGTAAATCATTACAGCATTAAATATTATTGCATTAAAAAATAATATTTTTCCAAATCATATATAACATTAGTCTTCTTAATTAGAAATAAATATATCAACTCTGTAGGTCTTCCAACAGTAACCATGATGAGATGAATCTTATTAACATGTCTTTTAAAGTGGTTTTATGGTCAAATATCCCCAACCCCAATTTCAATATAGTTATGCTTAATAGTCAGGACATTATATGAATTCATTGGTGTTCATCCTTATTTTATTGAAAATTATGGATCATAGACTCATTCCCTACAATTAACAATTATTTAATTGAAAAAAAATCTAGAATTTCATTATTATAAATGGATAATCCATCTTTGTTTATTATATGTTATGGTATATAATATTTTCCTAGAATAAATGATATTCATATTCAAGAAATAATAATGATATCATTATCTATCCATGCATCACTCACTCATCACTATTGTGGATTTACCTAATGGTTAGTAACTAGTGTCAAATTTCTAATCATCATAAAATTAATTAAACAAATTAGGAATTATTGATTGGAGAAAAAATTGAAACATATCCATATAATTTTCAATCCAAATTCATGTCATTGATTCATGTAATAGATTATTGTTAAGCCCATAATTCCTTAACCACTTCATACGAAAACATGGATGTTGTAACATCCACCAATAATTAATCATGAATATTAATTCAAGTTAGAGTACATCCCAATGTGTTTTTATGAGAGAGAAATCAAAAATTAACAAGGAAAATCATAATAAAAACATAGTTTAAGGGTATATATGGTTTATAGACAAATATATGGCCTGTCGATTCCATTAAGTGAAATTGAACATCACTAAGGCCAAAGGGAATGACCATCTCCTCGTAATGAGTCTATCATCATCAATATATCATCTTGGGAATAACATGTATCAAAATATTGTGCTATTGGTATCTCAGTAGTAGGATAATATTTTATTTTTAGTGTTCTTTATCCTCAATCACGTATATGGATACATTCTAAGAGATCACCCATCAGAGTATTTATTCACAATATGATGAACAATTGAACTCATTGTTGCATTAATTACCCAAAATGTGATAATTTCTAATTAATAATAGCTTCATCCAAAAAAATTTACTAAGGGTTCTAATCATTATATATTAATTTCTTATTCCCTATTTGAAATGAATAATGACTCTATATGGATATGTAAAAGAAAGTCAGTAGTCATATATGTCAGTATGAGATTTTTCATGATACCCAAACCTCAATCATTAAAATCATATTCCATATAACCATCATGAAAAACATGAAATATATTGAAACCACACCTTATGATTGATAATTAAGAAAAGTAACCAATATAAATACCATTATATGTTTTTAATTTAGAGTTTTTTTATTCTCATCACATGATGCATTATTCTGAAATGAAACCTTTATTTCCCCTACACCTATAATGATTACTAAAAATATTTCAAGCACCACATGTTTAAAAAAGATTAATTAAAATATCAATTTTAATATATAAAAATGTTGGTAAAATAATTCCATCAAAATAGTATCACACTAAAATAATGTTTTGAGTTTAAACATAACGTTCTTCCACACCAATTCAAAATAATAAACTATTTTTTCAAAAAATATATCAAATATTATAATTAAAAGAAATAAAATTATTTTACCTTTTTGGGACATTCAAAATACTATTTAATGTACAATCTTTATATTGATTCATGAAATTGAACCCTAGCAATGCAATTTTAAAAATATCCCAAAAAGGTGAATTTAAAAATAATCTTTATAAAAAATCCATCTCTATATAAAATATATCTTTTCTATAATAATATTTAATTAGGGAACCTAACTTTTAAAAAACGAGGGTTTTCTTAATTAATGAATTATACACACTGAAAGCACTATAATAATTCACAGATTATTTCATATAACTTTAATAGTCTCCAAATTCAACATCAAATAATGATTAAGAAACCAGTGTAAATCAAATTATATTTATATCACATTCAAAAATATTTATAACGTTATATTATTTAAAATATTATATAATTAAATGTATCAAAAAAATTACTATCATATTTTAGGTAAGTATAATAGAAACCAAAAAACATTTTGTTATTAATCATTCATACTTGATTAATGATCAAATTAAACATCCATATATAATATGTAATAGATTTTAGTACACTCTCTCAACCTCAAATCTAAAAAACTCAAGTATTATAACAAATTAAACATTATGATCTGCTATCCAATTTTATATTTTCTTAATTTTTATAATTATAAGACTAAATACATTATACATGATTAAAAAATTATTTAAATATAATAAAACAATAAATACTTGTTACACTTTATAATATTTAAAAATTAAATAATAAAATAATAATTGAAAATTCTATCTCGTTTTTTTAAATAAAGAAATCATGAACCAAAAATAAAATCATGGAATTTAATTTAATACATGACATGTCTTAAAAATATGACAATATGAGGTTGAAAAAACCATTATATCATATATAAAGGTCTTATATTATATTCAAATTTCAATTATGACTCTAAATGTAGTATATTAAACATGTAATTTTTAATTAAATAATCATTAATAAATTGATAACTTGTTCTTTTTAAACCAAAGATTCTAATTATTATTTATTCATTTTACATAATGAGGATTTATCACTTATTTATGTTTAAATTTAATATATGATTCATTTTACTCTATTGAATATAATTATGAAGGAAAAATACAATTAGGTCAATTCTAGATATAATCAATAACAAACACCAGGAAAAATAATATTATACCATTTTTAGAAATTTTTTCTTAGAACTCAATAAAATTTCCCCATGAACCAATATTTTAAAGAGATATAAAGTTTCTCTTATCGAAATTAACCATTGAATAGATGAAAAAATAATGTTGTAATCATAGATAATAATTATCTATAGTAATTCATGATCCCAAATTCTCATTGGCTAAATCCACAAAGATGTGGTTTAAAAACACCTAGAAGTGTTTAACTTGAATTTTCAAAGCTAAAACAACATAGTAACAATAATTTCAATAAAATTAGGTCATATACGCCTTTTTAACCTATCTTTGTTTTCTAGAAACAACCTTTCTCCATTCCCATAATATCAAATGATATAAGACGTCCATGTGATACTACATAAAACATCTTAACCATAGCTAATAAATTTTTTCTGAATTAAAATTTGAAAATCCATATAAGTATACCTCAAACACCAAATGTTTGTAATATATTCATTTAGATCAATGAACTAATTCACATATTTTTTCCCTTGTATAAAAAATATGTAATAGAAAAAATAAAATGATAAAAGGTAGATTTGATTCTTGAAAAAATAAATGAAATAAATAAATTAGATAAGATAATATTAACTTGATATTAAATATAAACTAATATCTAAAAATAATTCAATTTATAGAAGAACATAAAGGGAAATAAATGGTTTCAAACATGTAATTTTATTAAGTTCTACTCAACCACTACCTCTGAGTTCTCATCCCCACCATTGATTAGAAAATCATCAAGAAAAACTACTATAGAAGAAACAGGTATTCCCATACCAAAATAACATCAAAAATCAGATTCAAACACACTAAGATTAAAATGTATATGCAGGTGAGTATATAATCACAGTAGTAAATTCAAAAAATACATCCATAACACTCTACATAAAAAAGAACATGTCCGCTCAAAATTTATATAAAATAAAGGGAAAAAAATATTTTAATAAATAAAAAATGAAATTGTAATAAATTACTCACACTATAAATCGAACATATTTTAAACCATTTGTTTCTAAAAACCACCCAAACACTCATTCCAAAGACCCACACACCCATATAATGGAACATCCCACAATATCCTATGTCAAAATACGTATAATATAATGAATTAAACATGCATTTAGAAACCTAACCCATGGCCCTAGTCATCACAAGTTTGTATAATCTATTATGATACCATTATCAAACTAATATCCATGTATGAAAAAATAATTCCATATATATATTCATCTTGAAAGCACCCTGATCAATGTTATTCCACACCACTAGTATTCTAAAACATATCTTCTTCAAAATAGAACCATAAATAATGTCTTTCCTAACAGATAATTGTTTAAATGAATCCAAAACACATGAAAAATCAAATTTACAGAGAATGAATATATGTTTATCACATATAAAAATAATAATTTAAAAAATAACCAAATATTAATTTTATCACACACATTTTGGGTGTTAACCACATACAATTTAATAAAATTCCAATACAATGTTGAGACAAAATTTTTCTACATCCTTTAACATAGATAATAAATAATTTCAATTTTAAAATTATTAAAATTCACGTTATTGACATAATATTTTATGGGTAAAATTCACCTACCATAAATAATATTGTTGAAAATATATCATCAAATACTATTTAAAATTTAAGATCTTGAAACTCTGATATAATAGTTTATAATTAAATTTTTATCCAAACACACACTAAAATTGATTTCCAAAAATTAAACCCATAATCAGTGGTTACATAAAAAAGGAAATTAGCATAAAATATTATATAATAATAGACATGATACATTCATGTGATTATTTTCATTAATGCCCCAATAATCCAAGATAGCGAGATCTAGAAGGGAAATAACAATGAAAATCATCTGATAAATCTCCCATGTTTGAGAGGCATAAAAAGGATGGAAGTACGAGTGTATAAGGTAAAGGATAAAAATAAGAATATAATTTTTGTGGTTGTGAAAAAAATATAATCTTTGGGGGTTATTAAAATGATACATGGCCTTGATGCATGGTTTTTAAAAATGTTCACCAGTTGTGCGGAAGATGTTATCCTAAAATCCCTATGGCTATATTCATATTACTCAACTATCATGCATGTGGCTAGTGACACCAAATTAATATCACATGGTTACCTTTGGGATGTCCTGGGGTTTTCTCTGATAGTGAAGCAACCATTTAGTGCAAAATAATCAACTAAGTTACAAAAACAACCTAAACATCTTGAGACCAACTCCAACATCTTACTAATATAAAAGGAATATGTAAATTAGTAATTAACTCAAACTTATAGGGTTTAATCATTAATAATAATAATAATTTTATCCATGGAATGATGAATATTAGCTATTTCTTTAATGATCTCGATCTATTTATCTATTGTAATATTTTTGTGTTCTTATGTCTCTTTACCAGCATTACAATTCTATTATAAAAAATATACCAATGAAATGAATCTACCAAAAATGATATTATATTTTAATTTTTAAAAAATAATAATTTAGCAGATGACTTTATAATTATACGCACGTCAAATGTAATCCCACTTAATCACATTTTAAGGGATAAGATATTAATCTACTTGAATGATTTGTGAAAATAATCATGTATGATATTTAATAGGGGGTAAATGCTAAAAAAAATTGACTCACTAATATTTTAAACAATATTTATTTTTTCTAATACAAAAATTCGATAAATACACTATTCCACCCATGAGAAATCCCTCTAATAATATAAATACTCACAAGAATAAATTATTGCTCACCTAAAATGATAATTTAGAATAATTTAGATTTGAATAATATGTATAATGAATTTGATAAGTTTCTATTCATTTTATTTAAATCAAATCATTTTTTTATCTCATGCAGAATACTTGATGATGAATATCATTGTTCCTAAAATCCACCACGAAATTTTGATATTGACATCTAATTTTTTTAAAAGGATGGGGTCACAGACATAATTTATTATTTAAAGAAAAGACCTCTTTAGACTAGGTAGAGGGAGACCCATTACCTAGCCCGAAGGTCCAGGGCCAAGTGGTCTGAAACAAGGCTTGAAAGCACAATTTTTTGTCCCAAAGGACCCCTCGGTGAACAGTACTGCTATAGTATCCACTTTGCTACAGTTACTGCTATAGTATAGGTGCCGCTACACTACCTCCTACAGTCCCTCTGCCGCTACAATGCAACCACTGCTACAGTACTTCTACAGTGCCCTGCTACAATACTACAACAGTCAATGACTATACATATATGAGAACACTAATGAATGGATTTTGAATATATATTAATGGATAGTATTTTGTAGTCATTGTTAACTTATTTATCACGTGTTGATGAAATTATAGAAAAACTATGAATTAAATATGCTGTATCTATCAAATCTTAATGGAACGAAGTACACCCTTAACCATAAAAAATTTAATAATATAATACTTTTCCAAATATTCTAAATATTTAATCTTCTATATAGTTATGAAATATATCAACACTATGTGTTTCTACACTAAACCATAGGTGAAATTTTTAATCTAAACAATAATAAATAATATCCATATCAGAGTCATTGAAAAAAATCCACACATATTGTATTAGTTTAAGTAATAGTCACAACATTATCTATGGTCATTGGTGTTCTGCCATCATTTTTTCAACGGTATAGTATATATCCCATTACTCATCCACTGTATGTTTTATATTTGAACTAGAAATGTTCATGTTACATACCATTTATATTATTCAAACACAAAAATAGATATTTCACTTTTATGGGATGATATATATAGAGATACTATTCAAGATCCTAGGGGAATCAATAATTTTATCTAAAAAATTCAATAGAAAATTGGCATCCTCAGTCCACCCATCCATAGATCCTCGCCATTAAGGGATGATATAATCATAATAGAACCATGATTCCACTATTGATCATCCATGTAATGTTTATTAATTTCATGTTTTAGTTTTCTAAAATTATTTTTTGACATCTAACTTCTTAATGTATTCAAAATTCATGATAGATATTAGAATAATGAAATATCATTGATCTGACATTTCATCAACCACGTAAACCACAATACTTTGAGTTATAGAATCCCTCTTTTTGTATAATGATGTTTCTATCCTATTTATATAATTAACTTTTGATATTTTATTCGAGAAAACACTTACGAAACATAAGTAATAAACCAAAAATCATATATGATATGGGTTCTTAAGGAATTTATGAAATATATTATCTTCGATTGCCATTAAAAAATAGGAACATCACTACGGGAAATGGAATGACCATGTAACACCATATGATTTTAAAACATATTTTTCCTAGAATATTTTATTCAATAGTGTTTGTTATACACATCCTTATGATTAAAAAACCACAATATACAACAAAAATATTATTATTTAATAATCATCGTTAGGATATCATGTTGGTTTGGAGGGAATGAATTTGAAGAACCATATTGTGTAATATATTTAGAATATATTTTTAATAAAATTAATATTAAATCATTCATTTATTATCAATTTGATAGAAATTAAGATAAAATATTTATATGGTAAAACATGTACTTTTCATAAAATTATTTATATGTGCATGTTGAATTTGACAAATAATAGAAAATAATAATAACTAGTGATGAATTCTTCAAATTAAATAGGTATATCATATAAAAAATTAATAATTTAATATTGATATTATTTTGTCCATAATTCAATTAATGGGAATATTTTTTTAATATTTTTCATATATATATATATTCTAAAAAATGGCTTTTTTAAATTTTTTGGAAGAAATTTAAATTAATTTTTACACTAATTTAAATCGTATTATAAATAACATATATAATTTTTTATTTTAAATTTAAATCTAAAAAAAAGTTTTTTTTATATTCGTACCAATAGATTGATTTTGAAGTAAATTGTGAAAAAACAATTTTTCTAAAATGATCAATTCTTTTCATTAAACAATGAAATTTAGAAACATGTATTTTGTTTTAAATTTTATTCTAAAGTAAAATAATCATTATTTGGTAAAACATGATCTAAATATTTCGATAGGAATCTATATATTACATGAATTTCATGAAAGTGTATTTTTAGGATTAAAAACATAATTTTATAAAAAAATTGAATTTGTTTTAAACACTTATATAAAAATAACATGAAACACATATAATTGAATCATAAAATAATGTATTCCATATTTTTAATTAGATTTTTCAAATTTAATAATTATTTAAATTTCATTTTTTTCATTTTATGAATAGTGACCATGATGAAAATGTGCCACCACGTTAAAAGTTAAATTCAGGTAAATACTATATGTAAAGGTAATAAATATTATCTTTATTCTTATTGGATGATTTTATGTTGAACCATATCATATTATATTTAATGTTTGTCCTTTTTAAGTAACTAATTTATTATATTTAATTTTGTAAAAATATTACTAGTGGTCCACGTCCCTCACATATAAAAGGGACACTCCTCTCCTCGATTACTCACATATCCAATGAAATATGACTCTGAAAATACTTTACTAAATATCTCTATAACATCTCTCTTTATAACCTATATTTTTTTTCACCAAAAGAGAAAATATTTATGGCTTATGGTTTAAGATAAGGATGTTTCCTAAATAAGAGGTAAAAATATTACCATGTTTTCTCATTATTATTTCTTATTCTAACTCCATTAAACCTGATTTATAAATTGTTATGTTATAAAATAAGTATATTAAATATACAAAAATTTTATTTGGATTATTTTAAAACCCGTTTTTATCTTTTTTCATCCAATGGAAAATGAAATCATCACAGGTGTGTGTGTGTACATACTATAATCACTATGTACTGTTTTATTTCATTTTTCATATTTGGATCAAATTTATGGTTAAAATGATTTTTTAAATTAATAAATATGTGATATTTATAATATATATATTCTTATATGACAACAATATGTTACTAACATTCATACCCATCCAACCGTGTAGAAATTGATAACTCCTCTCTTGTGTATGTGTTTACCACCCCCACAAAGAACCCGTTTAATTGTTTTTACATTATTTTCTCAAAAGAATAGTCATAAGGATGGAAATAATTAATAAATATGAAATATATTAAATTAGTAATATTATTTAAAAGTATCATATTATCTACATTATTTATTTTCATCCAAGTAGAAAAGTGGAAATGTCGCTAATATAAACGTGTGCAATATCTCCCACATGATAAAAAATATTTTATTTTTCATGTCCTTATTAAATGGATGGTTTTAATTTTATTATTTAATTTATAATAATTAATATTATTTAATGATTAATATTTTATTAATTACAAAATAATTTCCATATCAAAATGATTACCCAATCAAAGCTATTTCGTGATAATGAACAGGACATCCCCAAAAGGTACATCATAATCCTAAATGAATATTTAAGAGAAAAAAACATAGTTAAAATTAAAATAAAATCGACTATTATAATAAAACTAATATGAAAAAAACTTCTTAATAAATTTAATGACAAATATTATTTTTTTATTCAGAATCAAAAAAAGGTATAACACAAAACTGTATTTAAGATAAGGGGATTTTTTGTCTGAAATTCCTTCTTTTGAGATTCATGCCATTCTAACCATATGAATTTTTTTTTATGTGTGTATAAAAATTTATGGATTTATTTTTGCATTATTTTACTAAAAATTATTTTCTTATCAAAATTTTCCTTTTCCCCTCTAATTATTTTATTCTGATTCAAATGTAACTAATGTCATAAATTTTTTCTTTATAAATGAGTTTTATTATCTTCAATATATCTCCTCCCTGTTTATTCTTAAATAAATGTTTCATGATTTTTCTATTTATAATTAATTGAATTTCAAAGTCCATTTTCAACTAATTTTATCTTATTGTACAATAGTTTATAAAATAATAGTTTTAATGTTTTCTACTTGAGACATTTTCATGTTTTTTACCAAGGGTAGAAAATGATTTTTTTATCATATCTAGTATCAATGTAATTTCACACCATTTTTCCTTTTTTCATTGTTAATATTTCTATTCATTTTTCCATGGTTTTTAAATGATGATACTTTTTCAATTTTTCATGGAATTTTTATTTTTTAATAATTTTCAAGTAAAAATGACCATTCTTCTATTCATTATGAGATAAATTAATGTGGGATTATATATATATAATAATGATAATAGTTTTTGATATTATGATGAAAATATTAATTTATCAAATGATTTTATTTTATGATTTTTTCTAATGTGAACATTATTAAATGATATGATTTTAAAAAATATGACTACGGTGATATTGATATTATTTTTATTTTGTAGTGAACGCAGATGCTTATGGGAATATGTCTACTGTGTGGTGAGTGTATAGATTTAAACCATCCCATGCATTGGAAAACTGATGAATTTAACTAATTTATCTTACTCTTAATATTATATAGACAAAGTTAATTAATCTTATGAAATATACTAGTTAATAAATGTATGTAACTCATTAGAGAATGTTGGAATTATCCTGTTAGGTCATTCCATGATGAATATATGATTCTTTAATTTTATTATTTTATTTCTTTCCCCTTTTAAATGGGTTTTTATGGAAATCATTTAATTTCCAAAAGTGAACAATACTATTATAATTCAATGGAAATTTTATGATCTTTTCAGGTGAAATGTTTTTTTAAGGAAAATAATTCATAATTTAAAATTTATTATAATATTTGTTTCTTATAAATTGTTTTATCTAAAATTTGGAGTTTGAATATCAATTCATTAATAATAAGATAATTATATTGTGGTGAAAATATTTTTTTACACATGAAAACTTCTTATGTGTTTTCATTAATTTCAAATTAATGAATGAGTTTCCTTTATTTTTCATATTATGTACTAATTGTTTTATTCTGATTTCATGTTTTCAAATGTTTTTGGCATATAAAAATGATGAGTAACTGTAATGCCCTTACCTGGGTGGAAAAAAACTGTTCCTTGATCCAGTTTACTACATGACATCAGGTGTGCCTCCCCACACACTAGAGAATGCCGAACATAAGTGGGGGGTATAATATCAACCATGAAGAGACTATAACCTCTTTATAAAAGTGTCACATAAGAAACAATATTGAAAATTTTCCAAATTTTATAACCATAACATTACCCCACCAAAACCACATGATAACCTAAATAATAAATACAACATTAAATACGAAACCATAGATATATCTTCTCAAATAATATTTTCATTCAAATATGAACAGCTGGAAATAAATAATGGCATGAAAAAATTCCATGTGGTTCTCTAATAACATATTTATCCATCATACATTTTCCAACCCAACCCAACCATCAAACAAAGTGACATTTCCCTAACCCATCTCTGCAAACAAGAATTCTATTTATGAACTGATCATGATGCCTGAGTTTGGCGTGAGTACAACTCAATAGGATAATACTAATGTTCTATAAATCAATATCATGTTAATAATAGTGTATTGAGTTTTATAAAGAATAATTTATGAGTATTAAATTAAATAGTTCACAAATATATATATATATATATTCGATTTTCCCTTATTTAACCATATAAATCCCTGGGTTATATAGTAAACCCCAAATCTCAATACATGTTTCTCCCATACTGGGGACTGATTCATATAAAATATTCAATTCAAATATCATTATAACACATGGGATTTCATTATCAAATTCATTTTAATTAATAATACATCCAATTGGAACATTTTTTCAATTCTATCAGTTTGGACCTAGATCTAAATTCCTAGGATCCCATTGGTATTTGATGAAAAATTTCATGACCCACACAATATTTATCAATCAATCACATAAGTGGGATTTCAAATAATTATTTTGTTTTTGATACTATTTTATCATTATAGAATTATGATGAAATTGAACATTTATGATACTCATTTATCACCATTGTTTCTTGATGTTGTAAACCATATCCCACACACGTATATCAAAAAAATAACATGTATCCTAATTCCACATGTATCACAATATCACTTGTACCACAATATCACATGTATCACAACATTCCATTAATTAAAACACTAATTGTTTAATCCAATTCAATAGCCACAAAATCAGAACATTCCCTTAATTAATTAACATATTATAAAATCCAATTCATCACTTCTACAATCAAAAAATTCAATTAATTAATTCCGCAATTAATTAATCTAATTCAATAATTCCACTATCAAAAAATTCAATTAATTAATTCAGTAATTAACTAATCCAATTCAACAATGTCCTAATAAAAACACTCTCCATTAAATAATTCAATAAATAATTATTAAAAATCAAAATAATCTTAAAAAAATCAACATTAATTAATTAAAAAAATAATTAATCTATTCAACAATTCTAATTATCCCGAGTTTAGCCAAATTCTCAATTATATGGTAATTACATTAAATCAATTCCATGACTCCCTAAATTAGTTAATCAATTAATTTACTAAATTGTAAATTTAATTCGCAATTATGTCGATTGATATTTCAGAACACATGCAGACAATTGGAATTTAAGACTATTGGAATTGAATTTTGACCACCTACCTCAAAATTGTTGACAAATACCTAACAACATAAATATCCAGTTGAAGAGGAACAACTAAGAATACAATAAAGAAAAATATATAGATATGAAAGCTAGATCCCCTATCAAAAAAATAATGATCCATACAAACTATATCTATATCTAACAGTTATAAGAGAAAACAGACCTTAAATATATGAGATAAAATTTTAGAAATATGGGAAACCAATCAATATGAGATTATCTTATCAGGGGATGTCCAAATCCTTAATCCAGACATTGAACAATCAATAAAGGAGGTGCGGATACCCATGAATCCATCTGGGAACCTCAAAAAATTGAGGGTAATGGGTTAGGGGATTGTTGGATCTAATTTAAAGGAATTATAGAGGATTTTGGATTTTAAAATTCAATTTAATAAATAATAAAAAATGCATGAATGATTTCCTAGATTGGGGAAGAATGTTTTTCCAAACCATTGGCCTAAATTATGCACCTCTTGTAGTGAGTGGGGTTTTATGGTTTCTCATAATAATGTGAATAGTTTGAAAAATCATGAATGGCCATGTGAATACCCTATGTTTGGGTTCACATATTTTTCTGGGATAGGCGTACAGTTTGGAAAAACTGTACAACAACAGGGCCATGCCCCCAATTCAGTAATTTTTTTTCCAATATTCACCTAAGTTCACCCATTTTAAGAACCAAAAAAAGACACAAAAAACAATTCCAAAGAGTAATTGAAAAAATATTGAGATATCTCCAGAAATGATCAAGATCTTATAATCTCCCCACATTAAAACAACTCATCCTCTATTTGTACTCCAAGTAATTTCTATGATTCTGAGTCAAAAAGGATCTGGCCACTAATCCCCCATATCAGATTCTCTCTACTATATTTATTCATGAATAGGCCCATGTTTCCACAATACATGATCTATCGGTATGGTCTTTCCCCGCAAATAATTATCAGCATGATCCAACACATGTATTAGATGCTCCTCAAATGATGTAATGGTATCTACATCATCATCATCTATATACACCACATGGTAAGTCTGGAGGTGATACCTCCAAATTTGTTATATATGAAAAACGTTATTACTAGTGCATTACCTCAATGAAGGATCCAATTGGTCTGAAACCATTCTGATTCTCTCAAAAACCTCAAACATTTCAAAAATCCTTGATGTTATCTTTCCCTCTCTATGTATCCTATGGTGACCCAATCATGGAAACACTATAAAGAATACATAATCACCGTCTTCAAACACTAGTGTTCATATAATTATCTCTTTACATGACATGTGAATTTTATGATTCGTAGTTATACACATCTGAATTAGATTAATCTGCTCTAACATACCTTGCATGAGACTCGGTTCAAATAACTCTAACTCACCCACCTCTATCCAGAATACAGGTGATCTATATGGCCTACCATAAAAAGTATCGTATGGAGACATCTAAATAGATTCCTGATATCTAATATTATAGGTGAACATCAAAATTTCAAAGTGATTCTCCCAAGACAAGTTTAATCATAAAACTCATTATCATAGAAGATCCTTAAGCATCCACATCTCTATTATATTAGCCTCTTGAATCTCTATTCTTTCTATTCAGTATGGTGGAAAATAAATTGGCCAAGCCCCCCCAACATGAGCTCAATTGTAAATTCCACATCTTTCTCAGCTAAATGCACTGTGAAGTCCTTAGTAAGAACATCCTAAAACCTATCCACTATAGTTTGAAATACATTATGTCTTACTCCAATTTTATCTAGAATCAAACTCAATACCTAGGTAGTGAGCTCCTCCAATTGTTTATGAAGAAGACCAACATAACCCACACGGAAGTCCCGTTCTCTATGATGGATGCAATTTTCACCCTCAGGAGTCATAAACGTAACTTTCCTATAAAAACAATATATGTGGGATTGGTTTTATACTATATTATACATAACAAAAAATTTGTCAAAGCCTTAATTGTAAAGAATATAAATGTCAAAAAAGAAACAATATTCCATAGCCTTAGGAAAACACCGCTTGAATAAACAAATGTCTCTCTACCATACTTAAAAAGGTGTATAGATCATCATAACCCCACTTAAAAAATATATCTCCATGCTCAAAACATACACAATTTTTTATGATATAAATGAATGAGAGGGAACAATATCAAATAAATAAGTAGGGAACATAAAAGTGATAAAAATAGAACCTTTTAATGTTGATGGAAGTGTCTCATTATCCACAAGTGTTAGATGAACCACAAGAAACTATCAAACCCCTCTTCCATATAATATAGTTTGAGTCACCTGAGGTTCACCGATATTTTTACATTGTAACTCTTTGACATATCCACCATGTCCACTTCCTCTACCTACATTAAAATTATAACTAAATCTACCATACTAGAATGGTGTAGAAGATCTCTTTCTTATTCTCTAGTTCTTTCTAAGCGAATCCTAATTTCTCATATTTTGTGGGTTTCTGTAAAACCTCTGTATAAGAAACATCATTCAATATTATCAAAAATCTTTCATCACTACAAGACAAGTCATAGTTTAGACATATATTTTAAGAGTTGATTCACTAAACCACCGATAAAAAAATTACATTATTTCATTGAGGTTTTTAAATACCATCTCCATTACATCATGATCCAAGTCATCATTAAATAGGTAGCTAGATCGATATCTCTCACGACCATATGCATGTCAACCTGTATTCCAGAGAATTCCGTAAATTAGTGAGGGTCTCATGAGGTTATAGTGGGGAGACTATACCCTCATATAAGAGCAGCTAAATGTTAAAACAAAAATGATATATTAGATAACATCAAATTTGGTAAGTTAACAGTTAAAATAACAAAGAATTGTAATAAAAAAATTATAATAACTGAAATAAAAAGTCCAAACCCAGTTTATACAATGTATTCATGTACAAGGATGATATTTATTCTAAAATAGTAAAAATAGAAAAATAGTTTCAATACAATACAATTACATGACTAGAGTAATAAAAATTACTAAAAATCGAAAAGGTGATATCGTTGAGCATCCTAAAATCCATCTTAGTCCTTTTCTTATAACTCTAAGGTAAAATGGCACTACGACGACCTGGTTCCAATGTCCTATAAACTAGAAGATGTACATAGGTACCCCAGTACAATTTTTTCCTGAGATGTGTATGATATATAAATCTCTCTTGGATAGCACCCACATTGTCTAGCCCAATACATATAGTGAAATATAATTCAACCAGTGTATCAATAAATTGAATAATAACAAATCATGGATAAATAATTTACCACACATCCATGTTACTAAAGGACACTTAACCGCTATACCTACTTCATCACATAGCTGGAATAAAAGATTAATCATGTCACTATAGAGAAAATATATAAATATATAGTATATATATAGTATATATATATATATATATTTCTAGAGTGAATTAGGATGTAACAAACAACCATCCAATATAGTTCTATGAGATGATAATCTCTAATCATGGGGTAGTAAGTCATATATATATATATAAGACTGGACTATGACGTAACACCAGGCATCCAATACTAGTCTACGAGATAATTTTCTCTACTCACAGGGTAGTTTTCACACTATATATTTATATATATATATAGTGTAAAAAAATGTAACACACACTTCCAACACTATCCAATGAGAAGATGATATGTACTGATTTGGTAGTACGCCCCACATCTAAATTTCGGGGGGGGGGGGGGGGGGGGGGTTATCATGCCCCTCACTTAGGATGGTGAGTGTGCATGCTATGGAGACACTCTAGATGGAATGTGGCAGTCAAAATCCAATCACCCATATCTATTTATTGGTGAGGGTCTCCATTCCGATCACAGATTAATGGAATTCTGATAACCCTTCTAACTCATCACCCCTTACCATTATATCACTGCCTCTTTTAAAGGTGCATTTATAACTATCATTGGAAAAGAAAACCCTCCAATATTATCTTTATTAATCCATTTATAAAACAAATTATATCACATACTTTATTTAATCCATGAGGTAGTACCTCTCATGCTTTGAATTTATCCATCCCATTATTACAACTATCACAATTATTATATAATGAATAATTCAATATCTCTTATGAATTTTAATATGAGGTTCAATTTCTAAATTTTACATTAGACCTCACTTGAAGCATTGAACAAACAATACATAAAATGCATGATCTAACAATCCCTTATCTAACTTCATTGAAAAACTTGTTCACTTTTAGATGGGAAATTGATCACTCATAATCTAACCCACAAGACCAATTCAATTTAATTCCATAAATCTTGGAAATTACATTAATAAGGCTCATAAGACCAAATAAATTTTCATGATACATTTCATGTGTCTACTTGGGAAAGTGATCATAAAGAAAGAAGAAACACATAAGTGGTTCCTCGGTTTGATAAAAATTTAAAAAGGGATGGCCTAGTCCATTTAAGGTTATCAATACAGAAAATATTATCATCCCCAATTCGAGAACAAAAAATAAGGAACATGGAAAACTCAAACCATAATAAGACTGATATAAATAAATAAAAATAATTTTCGGTTTTGAAGATATCCCACCTCCCATTGAGGGTTTTATTATGAAATCGTTAATTTATTTATCAAGAAAAACAATTGATTATATTTCTATATTTAATTCAAGGTTCACAGTGGAAGTTATCAAAGTAAATCATAATAGAAATCATTTAAACAAGAACATGATGTATTTGTATCATTAATGGGAATGGAATATGACCATACCTAAAAAAGAAGAAAAAGCGAAGATAAACACTTCGGCACTTGTCGTTCTGACTAGAAGCTGCTCCGCCCATGCAAACACATAAATTACTATATATATATATACCACTTAATCGAATGTATTTATTCCCCTATTTGTGATATAATTTTATTGAAGATAGATATATATATATATATACATATACATACACATACCTATGTATATGGGTGCAAAACTTCACAGAGTTTTCAAAATCACCAAAACAATTATTAAGGTTTCATAAACTACAAAATACCTAGATATAAAAAAATCAATGATAATGAAAAGAGTGAAATCATAACCCAAATCGATTACTATGGTCTGAGATAATCCATACCACTTCACCTTTGGATGAAGATCTCATAATACTAATAAGGGAGCCTAGGGTAACCCACAGCATACCTGAACATCAAAAGAAAATAGAAATATAGATTATCCCCAAACCATATGGTTTTGTTGCCACTCACCAAGTGATGGATATAGGCGATAATGGCAAAAAAGGAGATAAAATGGAACTAAAGACCATACCATGTAGGATTGAGGAAAAATCATGGAGAAAAAAATGTAATCTAAGATCAAAGAGGGAGGATGAGAGAGGGGGTCTCACACTATGAGAGAGGGAGGGGGTGCTACAAAACACAAGTGAGCGAGAGGGGGATATGCAAAGAAGGATAGTTTTTAGTTTATTTTAAATTTAATTAAATTATATAATTTTTTTAAAAAGATACAGCACATAGGTTTTATGCCTCATAGTCTATAAAATCGTATGCCAACCATGTACCCACTACTGGGCACCTGGAGAACCCCTCATAGCTTTTCCAGCATGGTTACCCTAACTGTGTGCAAACCATGTGGTCAATAGTGCTTATATATTTCTTATTTCCACCATCCATGTGGGATAGGTGCACAGTTTTGTAAACCATGTGTAGCCAATGTGATATCCTTTATCCACCAACATAGGTCCTCAATGTTTCTTGCTAGGTTCCACACAATTTAATACATCCAAAGAACCCTATGAAAACCATTAAAAAGTTCTCTATATTTTTCTGGTACTCCCAAAACTCCATGAGAATCCCAAGAAACTTATTATAAAATCACCAAAGAGAAAAATATCACAATGAAGGTTTATAAATCTTGGAATTGTGTTTTTAATATTAGTTTTAAAAATGGCTCTTCCAGTAAAAGAAAAAGTTCAAATTCAATTCCATTTCTGTCATGTTCAAAAGAACGGGTCGTTACAACATTCCCAATATAGCAATTATCATCCCTGAGATGCCTTCAGGGAAAATACCAAACATCGCCCAACCTACACGGGTTATGAAGACTCATTCAAACAGTCATGTTTCATTTCAAAATTACTAACACACCTTTAATCATTTCATAATAATAAAGTACTATAGACATTAAGATCCGAACCAACACTCAATTTCTAATGGAAACATCAAGACGGTGCTTTGATGATATCGTATAACTGGAAACATGATCATGTCATCTTCTTTTAATGAATAGGGCCAGATGGGCTCCAAACCTTAGACCATAACATTAGAAAGGTCTAATTCCAAACCTTGGTTCTTCCAACCATCAAATCATCCTACAATACATAATTGTACGTGTTATAATAATTATCTATGTGTGACTTCCAGAATATTTAAAATGGTTGATTCCCCATCATCTTTAAGTCCAAGACATGAAAATTTAAATGAAAGCTATTGGCTGAAAGAAACTACACTCATCTCAACCTGACACCAAGAAAAAGATGAACCTTCACTGATCATACACTTTGTAATGAGGGATAATGATTTGTGCCAATCTGGATAACATACTATTCTCAAAATTGTTGGTTAGGGAAGTTGGCACATTTCAACATAACAGAAACTCCTTCCTCTCTAGAAACCTTAATTTACCATGAGAATTTTCACCACATATCATACCCAACATCTGGTGACATTACTTGGTCAAACCAACACCTCGACATTAAACCACCATTCTACAACATGAAATAGGGGCGTTACCCAAATCCAACCAATGAAGTCGATACCCTCTAAAGCCTTACATCCAAGCCCGATTACTAGTCCATGTTGACCTTGGATTCATAGAACTAGTGTCTATGGGAATATTACATGGTAGTCCACACTATTTAATTATGCATGATATGTTGACTGAAGGTCTCACACCCATATCAGATCATCGAATGATCCAAGAATGTTATCATTATAGAGATCGAGTTAAAATAAATGATTTTTTTCTGATATTCTATCCATGGACATTCTATACATGAACCCATGGTTCACTTAGGACTAACTGTGCCATAATAAGAACCATGTGTCTGTGTGAATCCTTAAAAATGAACCACCCAATAACCTCAACTGCTCTTAAAAACACTAGCGTGACTTAAGAATGATTATATCATAGTGCATCTAGGATGATTTAAAGATAGTGGACATTCCTATCACATATAAAAGTAAACTAACAGGGTTTTGAACATTTCTAAGTCACTAATACTCAACTATAAGAAAAGGGAAGAGTTGAACCACAAATTGTCGACCTCAAGGAAGAGGAGCTTAGATTCACCAACCGATGCACCATCATTAACCTATCACAAGCCTCTTCCAACAATGGAATCACATGATTTGTTAGTCCTAAACACCAATGTTCTCCAAGTACATCATGTATTTCCAATTATTCATACACAACCAACCTCATCAACATAATGATGTCTCGAATGAACCAACACATATTTAAAACATTCATGCCTAAAGGGTAATTATGAAAAACTCATCATTTCCTAATGGTCATGATTGGTTGTGATCCTTCGACCAGTAAGGTAAATTTTAATTAGAACCTACGTTATACCCCGTGAGCCACGATCACTACATCAAAGCATTCAACATAATCCAAAACCAGGTCGATAGATGTATCAATGTGCCAGAGTCTCTTGAAACTCCACCCAAGAATTGGGACAAAATTTATTTCTTAACTCTATAGACACTCTACTATAGAGATGAACAGAGATAGTACAAAACTACACAAGTCTCAAAGATTGAACTGAACTAATATAGTTTTTTATACCATTATGAAATCAACAATACCACATAATTCAACGCATTCTACCAAGAGGATACAAGAGAAAAGTCTCATCATAATTACTACCCATAGCCTTATCAATACTATGAATTCAAATAAAGGATGTCCATACAGGATATTTAGTCCAAGTTTATATTTCCCCATACCACCATTACCCTAGATGATGCCAAACCATTTAAACAATCATTAATGGAAAGAATGTGTCCACATACCTACAAAATGGTTGACTATTCCTGAGGCATGTCAAACTAGCTAAAAACAAGCACTAAATAATGATCACACCTTAATCATGGCTAACGAAAAACATGGAACCCATTCGAAAAGGGAGTAATTTAGAAGCCAAGAGTCCAAAAAGGGAAAATGGAACCCAATAAAAATGTAAAACATCAGATTTCTCATATGATTTAGAAAGACATTTATAATAAATGGTTCTAACTACCACATGTTAGCCCCTTATGAAGCACAAGAATCAACCCAATCAATAGGCTATGGTAACCAAAGTTAGTATGATCAAAATCCAAACTTCTATGCAATTTAAAAAAAATTCCTTGAGTAGGTGATTTTTCTTCTCTTTCATAGAAAATGAATGAAAAAAAATCAAACTACACTTACAAGAGGGTTTAAAGAAAGGGTCAACTCTGTAGGTTTAATTTCCATTCCCATTACATTTATTCACATTTAATATGTGCTCATCAAAATATTTAATTCAAAACATCATGTACCATTTTTAATAAACAATTTACTTGATATAACTAATTCCCCTAAGGAAAAAGATGCGGGTTTCATAAAACATACCTTTAAAAAAGTAATCATTTTTAGGTATCCTATAATAAATATGAAATTTAGCTTCTAAATTTTATTTTAACAAAAAAATTGGCATACAAGGGACCCATTTTAACCAATAGTTACTCATCAAAATGAATCCCAATAAAATTTTATGAATTACAAATGTTTTAAACACCGAAACATTTTATCCCGTAATAAACATGCTGCAACTGAACTACTTGGTTCCAATTGCGCCTCGATCAGTTGACCAACTAATTCCATATTAAAATTAAAGGTGCCTTTACATTTACACCCCATCCACAATAAATCATGACATTACATTTAATATGGTTTTTTGATTACCAATTCATACGGATCCCATACAATTCATGGATTTAAATGTGTCTCCCATTAATACAAAAAATTCATTTCAAATTATAACATGATCTTATATAGTGTTAAAATCATATGGGTGGCCATCTACCTGTCCAAAAAGAACCCAAGAACATTTCAGTTTTCATTTGGCTCCCATTTAATCAAAATTAATACACATAGAATTTTAAAATTAGTTAGCATCTATAAGGTTCCAAATACATGGTTGATCTTTCCTTGTAATAAGGCTTCCATACACCTTGTTACTAACAATAGGATCCAATTATATTTTCAGACATTAAATTTCATCTGATGCAATCATTTACAAATTAAAACAAAACGAGCATGTCACTATAAGAATAATATATATATAAACATTATGTAATCATAGAAGCATGGATATTAATTGTGGAATCATTCAATAAGAAGAAGTAATCATAGATGTATGTTATATCATAAGAGAATGTAATTTAAGTAAGAAAAGCATGTAATGATTAATAAACAAGAATCATTTCTTAATAACAATGAATGTTATATATGAAATCTTCCTCAAAATCACATAAACATGGTACAAAACTAATCATGAAATAACACTGAAGGCACATAATCAAACATAGTAGAAAACCAATGAATGAATCTACATGAAATGGAATATAAAAGACATGTTAATTTTATATATGTATAATATGATGAATAAAGATATTCATCCTATACAAACTATTCCATGAGTTGATTTAAATAAAAATATATAAATCATCAGTTTCATAAAGTAAACCAATCACTATATGTGAAATCATATCAACATTAACAAGAAATAACATGAACAAAAATCTCATCCCTGGTTATAGGGTCATTTCCTATATATGGGGTGATCAGTCCCAAGCATGACTATTAAACAAGCACCGAAACATTCCTAGAATCATATATACGAACACAAAATTGTAAGAAAAGAGAATAATTTATCTCTTGTACCACTTAGTAACATCCCAAAACTAATCAAAATTAAATTTGTAGCTGGGCTAGTGGTGCACATAACCTTGGGAACATGTCCCAATATACCAAAGGCCGTTGACTAGTAGTGAGGGTCACTTTAGGTGATTCTTGGGAGACAATACGCAGATATAATAGTACCATAATGATAAAATTGAAACTAAATAAAATATAATAGATGGAGAAGTAAATAAATAGTTAACAACCAATGTAGTGGAAGAAAAGTTTTGTAACAACTGAATTAAAGCTAAAAGCTATAGTTTATACAATGATTTTATGTAGAATGATGATACATAAGCTAACATGGGAAAACCAGTTTAATAGATGCATGTGTAGGTGTGAGATAAAAATCACCATCAGTTTACAGCCATGTTGTCTATCCCAATCTAGATAGTGCAATATAAATTAAGTAGTGAGAAAGTATATAGACTAATAAGAAATTATGAATAAATAAATAACCACCCATTTAGCTTCTTAAGGGACACCTAATGACTATACCTACTTCAGATCATAGCCGGAATAAGAGTCTGATCATGTCTCTCTATGTATGAAGTATATATATACATATACATATACATATTAATATATATATTTTTATGGAGTGAAATAAGATATAACATGTAGGTATCCAACATATGTATATATTCTAATAATCTCTTCTGGTAAGGTATTAAGTCTGATTTATTTATATATGTATCAGACCTTGACATAACACACGTGCATCCAACACAAAACTACATGATGCTAAGCTCCCCTCATTTTTTATTAAGACCAGTTTTTATTTCTATATTTCTGGAGTGGACTAAGACGTAACATGTAAGAATTCAACACTGGTCTATGTGTTGATAAGCTCTAATTATGGGGTAGTAACCCCGACATCTAGATATAGTGGGGTAGTTATCACTCTTGTCACTTTGGATGATGAAAGTGAACCCCATGGAAACACTATAGATGCAATTTGGTTCTCAAAATGCCACTATCATTATCTATGAAGTGGTGAGGGTATTGAAGTGCAACGCTGATCTAAGGATGCATGATCTCCCATCGGGATCATCACCCCTTATCATTGTATCACACCATCCTTTAAAGGAACATCTAAAACTGTTATAGGAAATGAAAAACCTCTAATTAATATATATATTTCACCATTTAGAAAATAAATATAATCACATTTATGATGAAATACCTGAGGTACTACCTCTTATGCTTTGTATTTATCCATCCAATTATAACCACTGTCGTAATTAAAATATAATTCATTAGTAAATACCACTTATGACTTTCAATAAAAGGTTATATTTCCAAATAAAATAATACATTTCACATAAATCATATCACTAACCAGACATATGGGGAATGATCTAACCATCCCTTGGGTCATTTCATTTAAAACCATTTGATTCAATTTAAGAAGGGAAACACATCAATTTTAAGCTAACCCACATGAAAATTACATTTAATTCCATAACTCCTGGAAATTATATTTATATGGATCATATGATAAGGAAAAGTGTTTTGGAAACATGGAATGCACAAACTTAGGAAATTCCATTTAAAGGATGAAGAAACACCTAGGAGGTGTATCTATTTGAAAAACATTTAAAAAATGAAGTCCAATTCCATTTCAGGTTATCAAATGGGACAAAAACAAACATTACACAATTGAAGAACTAAGAAGAAAGAACATGGAAAACTAAAACCAGGACAAGAATGATATAAATAGCTATAACTACTTTTTGGTTTAGAGGATAACACACTTATGTTGGTGTGTTATTATTATAAAATCATGACGTTGATTATAAACAACTAATTAATTATATTTAATAACTTAATATAAGGCCTGAAGTTCAATTTATCAATGGAAATCATAATTCAACTCATTTAAAGAAGAAATTAAGTCATTATTAAATTTAAAAGGAATTTAAATAGAAAACTCCTCAATAGGTAGACGATGACAAGACAAACACTTTGGCACTTGAAATTCTTACTCGAAGCTACTCTAAACTTGCCCCCACATAAATTTTTATACAGATATATATACCCCTTAATTCAATGTACATATTCCCATTTCCATAAAATAATATATATATGGAAGATAAATAAATATAGACATATACCTAGTTATATTAGAGCTAGCCTTCACATAATCGTCAAAAAGTATACAAAAATTTCACGGGGTTCATAAAATACAAAAGAACCAAATATAAATTGATAAATAATGATAAAAAGTGGAAAAACATACCCAAAAATGACAATGTATTAATTAAATGATATGAGTCCTTAAACTTCAATAGTGGAATCTGGAATATGAAAAACAGAGCCCTAAGACACCCACCTCATATCCTCACATAGAAGAAAAACTAAAATCTTAATTTTCTCCAAACCCTACGGTTTATCTAAACCGAACTAACTGATAGGGAGTGGGAAATCGTCCAGAAAAGGAGAGAAAGGGGAATATGAGACAATATTAGGAAGTATTGAAGAGAAATAAAGGAGAGAACCAGTTCTGTCCTATGGCGTCTTGGTTTAGACATCACAATTTAGGAAACCGTGCACCAACAATCCACCATCAATTAGTAACATGGAGAAAGAAAAACTATTACCCTAAATATTCCCTACACATGGAGTGAATAGTGCTTACATACATCCTCTTACCTCTGACCAAGAAGGCTAGGTTCACATTTTGATAAAAAGTGAGTATCTCATGCGACATCCCCTGTGCACCTTCATAATGAATGATAATTTCTTGCTATGGGATAAAATGTTTTAGAAAAACAAGGCTCCTTTTGTAGAAAATTTAAAAGTTGATTTTCAAAGACCCACACTCCTAAAACTCTGTGAGATACCTGATAAATTTATCATTCTATTGCCTAAGTCCAGTAAATAACATTAAATGGTTCCAACTCTCACAATTATTATTTTTGTATCTCCCTTTTTAAAAACAACTCATATAGTAAAAGAAAAATCTCAAATTCTTTTTAACTTTTTAAAATTTAATTGAATGGGTTCTTACCAGCTATAAATATTACATTTTAATTATAAAAAGTAAATTATTCCCTGAACTCAACTCCCCAATCTTCCCATTTCCCTTACCCCTCTAAGGACCCTGTCCCCCTCCCCCTAACAGTGAGCCTTAGCATAATCATACTTTCCACATCATCAAAGATTAGATATCTCTTCATACCTTAGATTTTGAGCCCCCAAATACCACTTCAGCGCTATGGTCCCATCCCTCTAACCGGTCATCCCCACCATTGAACTCCCCCATCATTTCCCCCGCTCGATTCCTCTCCCTCCTTGAGTTGTCGCCATCACTCGAGACCACACCATAGCTGCAGTCATCCCTGATCCCCTTTATCCATTTACCTGCTAGTAAGACCTCCCTTATAGGTATTTGTTTCTGATTCATTATTTCCTGACCATGTATCTCAATTTTTCATACTCTTGATAACTTCTTGGAAGATCCAATGATGTGGATTTTTGTAATCCAGGATGAGGAGTTTTATTACTAGCTCAATTGTGTTGTCACTTGATTGTATAAATCAACTGGGTCACAAAGTATATGGGTAATGTTCATGTTATTGTTCCATATAGTTATTTATGTCTCTTAATTATAAGACCAATCTGATATAAGGTGTTTCCTAGAATGAATTCCTCATTGTTTTCTCTTTATAGATTTTATGGGTTGTAAAAGCTGTTTTTTGTTGTAGATATTTCATTTATTTTAATTTTAAACCAAAAGGATGTATTAAATCTTATATGTTTTATAGAGTTCTCATATAGATTGGTTTTCAAATACTAATGGTGATATTTTGAGATGAGTATAGGTATCTATTTGGTGAGTTTTATAACTAGTTGGAGAATAATTATGTTTTGTGTGTACCCTTAGATGTTTTAATTATATTTATTTTATTGGAATAGTTCATATAATATATTTTGGTATAAATATTTTAGAATTATTACTATAATTTTGATGTTTTAAATTGGATACTACAAGATTTATTTAATCATTTTTTAATTTCTTATTTATATTTAATGATTTTAAGGTATTGCAGGAGTATTTATCTTTTCAAAATATTAGGTAGACCATAGATTTGTGATTTCAATAAAATGTTTTATTTGGAATTTTTTTGGGGAGACTATTAAATGGAGACTTAAATTAATTATTTAAATATTTTATATCATTTAAATTAATGTTCTTAAAAATATGATTAGTTTATTAATTGACTAGTCTTAACAACATTGTTTTTGTTTAAATCCATAAGTTAATGTAATTTATATTTTCTATAGAAAGTCAAATTTTAGATAACCAAATTTAAATGTAAATTAATTTTTATCCATCGTCGTTAAAGTGGAATGATGTTTAGGGATAATCAATTGTATTTTAAAATCATTATTTTTAAATTTGATTAATATTTCTTGGGAAGTAAAATTTTCTAAAAACAGTTTTTACAACTAATTTTTTTTATATGAATGATTTAGAAATATAAATAAATTTAAATTGGTCTTGTGATTTTTTTTGAAAGGGTATTGGGGAAAATTTATACATAATTATTTGTGTATATTTGAATCTTTTTTTATCTTATATTGGTCTTGTTTTATATTATTTGGTTCAATGTTTTTTCTATAAATGATTTAGAAACTATCACTGTTCTCTTTCATTAGTAATTCACATCATATTATATATATTTACAAATATAAACTATAATTATATAAATATAATATAAATTATATGTTTTCTTTATAAAATTAATATAAAAAATAAATGTTATATATATCATATCTATCTCATTGTTCAAAATTTCCCTTCATGTAATGGATCACCACCTAGAGGGATGATCGTTATTATTTAAGTATAAAATTCTAATTTTTTGTTGAAATTATTGTGGTATTTTATCTTGGTAATTATATATTTAATCAGGTGTTTCAAACCAATTTTGTCTTTAAAATTTGTGTCTGTTGTTTTAGAGGCCTGTTTTTGGAGTTGATGGTGGTGGGTATTTAATAATTTTTTTAATGGTTTTAAGACCTTAAGTCTCATAGTGTCTTGAAATGTTTTAAAAATTAGAATGTGTGGTCCTAAAAATTGGTATCTAGATAGTAGGTCACTACCTTTAAAGAGGGCATTGTTTCATAAAAAAGTGATTTTATGGAAACATTTTGGTTTAGAAATTGTTTTTAATGATAATTGTGAGAAAATATTTTCAAATAATATTTGAAATGTTGTTTTAAAATGGTGTGAAAATAAATTGGCATCAAAATAACTTTATGAAAGTCTGATTCATACATTAAGAAAACAAGTTTTTATAAATTTGTTTGACCCTTTTTATCCTCTTGTGACTATAGTTACTTCTAAAAAGACTTGTGATCCCAAGAGGGGATGAATTTTTTGACGAATATTTATGTTTTTATTACATATTTTTTGATATTTTTCTTCTATTTTAAGTATTAATATCAATAATGTATTTTATTTTCATACATTGACATTTTAGTACTTATATGAATATTCTCTAAATATTTGAGTTTTTGTTTTTTTACTTCCATTTATCTCTTTTCTTATTTTCTAATACATAGGTGTTTTAGTTTTTCAAAATAAATTGAATGCACATTGTGATATATATAGATAAAAGGTAGACTACATTACTAAGGAACACCCCTAAGTATGATATGTGTTTGGAGGAACTTTTATATTTCTCAATTTCCAATCATTTTGTTAATGGAAGAATAAGATGTCCATGTCCTAAATATAAATTTAGAATATGGATGAAGAGGGAGGAAGTTTGTGAAAAAATTTTATTGAAGCAATTCACTTCTCAATATTTGTGTCGTATTTCTCATGGAGATGTAAACATTACAAATAGTTTGATCTATGATGTAAATAAAAAGAATGAGATACAGACATTATCGTTTCTGGAAAATGAAATGAAAAACCTTATAAATGATGAAATTTTCATTGAAAGAAACCTAAATTAACATCATAACCTATTATAACAACTAGTTGAGGGTGATACAAACCTAAAATTCACAAGTGATATTTTTTATACTATAATACAACCAAAATAATATTATAACATATAATCGGATACTCCTCTTGAATCTATGTACACTAATGTTGGAGAGGGATTCACTAAAAAGAAAATTCTGTTTCATGGTTTAGTTGATGAGGATATCCTTGAACTATATAGTTTATGTATTATATATTCAAAACATTATTATCTACTGATGTTTTACAATATCGAAAGCATATGTGGAATTTAAAATATGGGGATGTATATTATATTGGAATTTTTGAAATATGATTTTCTTAAAGATAAGATCCATGAATTTTTATTACATGAAAAAGATTTTTTTCAATATTTGTTTGAATAGTAAAAATATTTATGCATGTACCAATGATTGAATGCCTTATTGTGCAGAGTATTCAAGGAGGAAGGATGGTAAAAAATGATCTTCTTCAAGATGGAAGTCATTGGGTAATGTTGGAAGTCTACAAAAACACAACACTATGAAAAATAAAAAAGGAACACACATGAAATGGATTCGTGTAAATTTCCATTAAACCCTTGATCTCAAAGATTATTCTTGTCATTGAAAATAGTTGAGCACATTAATTGGAATTCAATAGATAATAACAACGACAAATTAATGTGGTATCCATGATATTCACAACAATGGAGTGAATTTTCTTAATTACATCCAGATTTCTCATTTGACCCTATTTCTGTGCTATTTGGATTATATTTCTATGGATATAACCCTTTTGGGACTTTGAGCACAAGTTATATCATTTTTTTTATTTTGATCACTTACAATCTACCTATGTCATTGTGTATGGATCAAATATATTTTATCATTTCAATGATTACTACTAAAAAATGACTCAAAATGATATTACTGTATAATTCGAGCATCTAATTGAAGAATTACTATAGTAATGAAGAAATGGTGTTGAGACATATGATGCAGCTTCAAGAACAATGTTCAAAAGGACAGATTCTCTAATCTGGAACATTAGTGCCTTCCATAGAACTGGGAATTTAGCTGGTTGGAATACTAATCATGAAATTCCCGAGAGCGCTTCCCTTGAAATATTGAATTATAATTTGGGAAGGTTTATCATTTGAATGATAGTTGGAGATGATTTTTAATTTCATCATGAATTAAAATCAGAACACACAAATGGAATAAAAAATGAATATTCTTCAAAATTTTGTAATGGGAATATAATTTTTTTGGTATAATCATGATGTTATGAATATTGGGAAGAATATTTTTTACAGTTTAGTCTTTAAATTTATTAATGACCATGGAAAATCAAATGACCATATCAATTATTTAATGGAATTACAAACAATGATCATAAATCACGATCTCTGTCCAGAAGAGATTGTGAAGATTTATTAGAAAATTTTCAAATGAAAAGTGGTATAAATAATAATTCCATCAAATTTTAAAACATTTTATGGTATACGATAGTAATTATGTAACTTTTCATGGTTTTGTATCTAAATAATCATAATTTACATGGAATGAGAACTCACAATTCATATATTTTTTTACAATAGTTAATATCATATGAAGTACATACAATATTAACTGACAAGGTTAGTACCGTTGTTCTCCAAGTTTTCACATGATTTAGAGAACTATCTGAGAAAACTCTATAACAATTTGAGCTTGAAAACCTTTAGAAGTGATTTGTATTGACACTTTGTGCAATGATTATAATCATTCCACTGTCGTTTTGATTATCATATTGCATTAAACTATGTATTTGGTAGAGGAAGAAAAATTTATAGGCCTCGTACATTATCAATTTATCTATCTAATTGAGTGGTGTTGTGTTTATATGTTTTTCATCTTATGTATTAAATTCATGGATGTAATTAAAAAAATAACTACATTTTGTTTCATTTATTTAACAGATATCTGGGGCATTTGAAATAATAAATGGAAAAAAATAACAACATGAATGCTCTATTTATGATGTATATTTTTAAGGATATTGTCCTACATTTTTTATATATACATAGAAGATATTGAGACAATATTAAATCTAGTTGGCCGTAATGATGACACATATACTCAATCTCAACTATATGGGAAATCAAAAACAGTTCTAGTTATTGGCTGATCAGTTGGGAGCAGTTAAAATGTAACACTAACAGAAATGGAATTATTATAAGAACATATATATATATTATATTGAATCATGAAATTGTATATCCCTTTATTTAAGAATTTATTTTACATAAAAAGTGAGAAATTATATGAAAAACATTAAATGAGAAAGATATAACAGAAGCAGTTAATAATGATTTTGTCGAATGGTTTATATAGAATGTATGTTCATAAATACAGAAATCAATACAGATATTAGATGAAAACATATATTTTTTAACACTAATAATGTATATTAATTTTTTAGATCATGAATACTGATGATTGAGTTTCTTTGTCTTAATATTTTGTCTTTATAGCTTGAGGTCTTCTAAAAGAGGCTATGAATTTTGATACTTACAATGTGAATGACATTCAAATTTCATATAGTGGATCAACAAGATGGGTTCTAAACAATTATTTGATGTATATTTACAGTTTATAAAGTGGGATACTATATAATTTTGAATAATATGATCAAATTATGAAACCATAGAATTTTTTTGGTTGTTTTATTCAAATTCTAGTGGGTCAATAATATTAGGGGTGTTAAGAGATATTCCTTGGAATTTACTTTTTTAGACTTACTCTGCATGATAGATTTTGGTTATTGGGAATTACATGATTAGTATATCTTATCATTAGATGAATCAATGGAATATTATGTAGAATATTTCTTTGATGATGTTTGGAGTCTAGATTTTCATGTATAATAAGGAGATCTGTATAATATGGGAGACGAAGTTGAAGATTGACTACTAACTTTGAATCCCATCAATAACAAGAATAGAAATTATTTTACCATCATGATATTAAAATAATAAGAATTGAAAGGGTGGATGCAGTAGATAAAGTATTAATGGATAAAGAAAATGACAAGTCTAAAGGAAAAATAATTGTATGTACAGTCATCTATTCGTTTATGAACAACATATATTATATTTATAGTCATTCAAAATAACATATATGTATATTTATTTTGTTAATACTATATATATGTTATCATTTAATTTTTTTTCTCCATTATATTTTTGTAATACAAGTTATATTGTTTTCTTATTTCCTTAAATGACTAGGATCCCAAGGGGGGAGTTTGTTTCCATGGTAATCACAATTCAAGAACTTGCGTATCATATAAATATGCAATGTGAAAAGTTCATCAATCTACAAAAATCATTGGTTGAATTATATCAGAAGATGAATAAATCTTTCCATAGTAATATTTCATCATTGTATGGTAGTGAGAATGTATGTCACACTGTATCAATATTATTTAGTAAACAATCTTATATAGGTTTTAATTTAAATATTAAATACTCAAAATTGTTTAATTTTAAATATAATTTTTCAAGAAGGTGATGGTAGTAGGATGTGGAGAGGAAGAGGGAGGTGGTGTTGAGAAAATTTTATCATATAGTGATTAGGATTCCCTTTTTATTCAAAGATGATGTGAAACTAAAATTATGGAACATTATGTATAATGATTAAAAAGTTATTGTCACAAACATATTGAGCCCTTTGATTATATGTTGTAATTGATCACATGTATTGAAAATTATTAGATAATGTAATGATTCTCATGTACTTGAAGGAGGATATTTGTTTATGGATTTTTTGGGTTGAATGTATATATTTTTTATTATATATTGGTTTCTATATTTTAATTGGCTATTATAGTGCTTCAGATTTTGTGAAAACAATTTTTTGTAAATATTTATTTAGAGGTAGTTTAATGAACAAATAAATATGCCATTTTAGTTGCGATTTTAACCACCACTATATAATATTTATTTTTTAGTTGTTGTTTCGCCTAAAAACTAAAAAAATAGAAGCACGTTAACTCACCACTATATTATCACAAATTTTTGGAAGGTAAAATAACTCCTAAAAATCACAAAACCATTTATACACAAAAATTATGTGACATTACCTAGAAACTGCTGGTTACTGTAAGGAAAAATGTGATTTGGATGTTGATTCAAACATTATTGGTGGTTTTTTAAATCATTTAGAAAACCTATGGTAGTGGTTTAATATGTCGAAAATATTTTATTAGTTGGTAGTGTGGTGGTCGGGGGAACTATCTACATAAGTGTCTTGACATACCACCTTGGTGAAATATCATTAAAACAAGGTCTTGTTTAACTGACCCTTCTCAATGTCCAATCTTCATACAATCACCATGGACCACATTTTCATATTAATGTTTCTAGCTCTTGAATTTCATAACTCTTGATAGTCCAGAAGAATCCAGTTGTCTTCCAATGAAACCTATTTTAGTTCCCCCTCTCATATTGAGTCTAATTCACCACTTCTAAAATATTTTTCATCCTAATGATATTCACCTAGGGTATAATTTCACATTTAATCACATCATGAAACCACATTTCGTTAGTTGCATCATATTTAACCTATTTTGAAGAAATGAGCCAAAAATATTTCGAGCAAACAACATAGAACATCATAGACATATTCCCCTAAGTCATCCCCATGAACTCAACTACCATATACTATCTTAAGGACTTTTCATAATTGTTCTCTAGGAACATATATTGAATATACATCCACAACATGTTATCTAATTTTCTATCCTGATTTTGAATATCCCACCAATTGTTAGTCTAACCACAAATAAAATAACAGAACAGTATGAATCTCCTCTCAATCGGAGTCTCAAAGCTTTCTTGTATAGGCAAGATACACTTAATCCATAACACATATCCCTCAGTCTTTCCCTCTATGGAAAATATCAGAGGTTTCTATAACCAGATCTCCCATGTCATATCAAACATGATTTTTACAAACCACCATATTTCAATTCCCATAAACTAAAAGGAGAAAGAAATATTCTCATAAAACTGCTCTCTATCTCCCTTAGCAAGAACTATTGGATCCTAATGTTTTTCCGCTTCATGAATATTTATATCCCATACCACCATTCATCCTATCATCAAGAACCAACATTGAGGAATATCTCTCTAATACCGAACACATATCATAGGAAAAATTCAAAACATTACCACATTTATGTGGATTCACAACAATATAAAACAAATCATCCCCCAAATCCCCACCACATGGTCAATACCATGGATCTATCACTACCTTTAACAGTCCTACATTTAGATCATGGTAAAAAATCATAAACACATTCTCATTATTCAAGTTTCTCATTAGAAATAAATTATTCAATTTTTCTCTTATTTCATCGATTTTCTTTTTCATTTAAATAACACAACCAAAGAAAATAACATTATTTAAGTAACCTTACCCAAAACCCCACATTTCTCATGAATACCTAATGTGATGTATATTAAAATAGTAATGACCTCCTAGAATGATGCATACATACTCAAATATCACATCATACCAAGCCATGTTTCAAATCATAGAAAACCACATGAAAAAATTACATCCAAAAAGTGCGTCACTCCCGGTGAAATAGCGTTAGATATAACAACAAACACTAATATCAACAATTCCTGCCGTGGTTCATGGATTATACCCACAAACATGGGTTACATACTCACATGAATGAACTGTTATCCAATCACTAACTCATCATTTTCTATTTTTATCAATTCCCACATAGAATGACAAAACAAAAGAAAATAATATACCATTCATACCAATTTGTAATGTCATGTCCTGAGTTCCACACATAGGTTCCCCAAGCCATTTTACTACGTGACCTCAAGCGCACCACCCTATACACCAGAGGCTACCAACTAGTACTGAGGTTCTAATATAAATCATGGGAAGACTATACCCAATTTATCAACATGAAAAAATAGTTAAAATAAATAAAAATAAACAAATGATATATTTATATCGCAAAAAAACCAATAAGACATGTTAAAAAATAGGAAATAAAATATAAAAAACTAAATTATTGAAAAGTCATGCCACATACATTTTATTTATGAATATGAACAACTAAAAATAAATAATGATATTGACAAATCCCAATCGGGTCCCAAATCATGTTGGATCCCTCCTCCATGCCCTATCCCAAATTTTTAATATAATATAAGGCCTTTTTATTATACTTTCATGAAAATATATAGTTTATTTGAGTATCAATCAGGCATCCCGTGCAGGTTTTGAGAAAAACTCAGTAGGACACCACCTATAAAAATTAAAAAAATATCCAGTGCATAACAACATATGTAGTTTTATAAAGAATATGATGTGAGAAATAAATTAAATTGTTTCTATATATTTTAATTGTAGTAATCATTATTTTTTATTATATATAAAATGGATTCCCAATTTCCTCTAATATAAATCAAATGGACAAAAATGAAAATACAATGAAAATGAATGGAAAATGTGGTGGACACCTAAACTCTCAATTCTTATTTTTCCTATGATGGAGTCTAACCATATCACATATTCAATTCACAAATCAATATAATGAATGTCATTTCATTATCCATTTAATTTTAATTTATAAAAAGGTTAATTAGAAACGTAGTCCTATACTAAAAAATTAGGCCTAAATCACATTTTCTTGGACACCAAAGGTATTGTAAGTAGTAGTTCATGACCCAAAACTCATTTATCATTCAATAAAAAAAGTGGACTTTTGAAATAGTATTCTATGTCCCATGCTCATTTACAACTACGGGATTTTCATTCAACAAAAAATTTCCCACACTCATTTATTACTACAATATTTTTTTTGTAGAAAACATTTTCCTAAACACATATATCACAAAATCACATGTATCATGATTTCACATGTATCACAATATCACATTCACCAAACTATATAATTTATCAAAATATTCCTTTAATTGACTCACCAATTAATTAATCCAATTAAATAGCTGCACAATCACAACATTATATTAATTTTCTAATTAACAAATACAATTCAATAATTGAGTAATAAAAGTTGTCCACTAAATAATTGATTTATTAATTAATCATATTAATACATTTCATTATAGAAATATTAATCTTCTTAATTCAGAAAATAATCAATCCAATTAAAACATTTAATAAACAAAACAATATCAATCAATTAATTAATTTAATTTATCAAATGCATAATAAAAAACATTCATTAACTAATTCACCAATTAATTTATCTACAAAACTTATCCAATTTTCTCAAGATTAACCCAACATAAATTTACATGGTAATTACAATAAATCAATTTCATAATTCTGTAAATAAATTACTCAATTAATATAATCTTTCAATTTCCAATTTTACCAATTGAAATTTCCAAACAAATAAAAACAATTGGATTTCAAGAATATATGAAATTAATTTAGACCACGGACCTCAATGTCATTGACATATACTCTCCAATGGAAATTCCAAATTTAATTAGAATGATCAAGAAGTTGATTAAGAATGAGATATAGATATTAATCCTAGATTGAAAAATTGAATCAATATCCCTCAAAACTAGATCAAAATCTAAAACAGAAATGATAAATTTAACACCCCATGATTTCATATTTCGTTTTCTCTTTAATGTAATTTAAAAGATTATATTTCACATAACACTAACTTGGCTTGTGTTATATACAAGATTGAGTTTCTGTGAAAGAAAACATTAGTATTATAATTATTTTACAATTTAAATATTTATCAATTATATATTGTAATATGAATAGTAACAAATAAATTTCAAAAGTTATTTATAATTATTTTACATAAATAAAACATATTTATAATGAAATGTATATGTTTTGTTAGAATTGTAATATCTCTAGAAAAAATATTATCATAAAAGAACTACTTTTTATATTCTTTTGTGAACAGTAACAAAAATAATTTTAGAAACTCCTAAAAATTTAATTTCATAAAATATACTTTAGTTTTGAATTATGAAAATGAAAATTTTCTGTTGGTGAATTTTTGGTATTTTTTTTTGAAAACATTCATTTTTTGATGATTAGTGAAAAATACTGCATAGTCCATAAAAAAGAATTTTTTTATTTAAATAATTATTTTTTAATTAAAATTTATATTAAAGTTGAAATAGATACATTACACTTATGTTAGTACAATGTAATCCATTAGAGTAATTTTACAATAATATTAGATATGTTAAATTTTATTGAGCATTTTAATGTCTTTTACCAACCTTCTCAGCACATTTTCAAATTTTCATAAAAGGTAATTTTACCACTACTTTGAATTGAATTTCAAAAATTTAATATACACGAATTTCATCATTAAGAAAAATGTGGTTCAATATGATGAGAATAATTTCTACTGAATATTAACATTTAAATTCTATTTACCACAGTTAAAAGTAAATAGTGTAATTAAAGGAAAACTATAATATTATAATAATATAAAATTAGCCCAACACATGTCCTAATTCTATTGGATAAGTTTTAATCTAACAAAATAAATCATATGACACAAATATGATCCTTTTTTGATACACTTGTGTTATATTAAGACATTTATAATATTTTATATAAATAAGAGTTATAAGTGTTAAATTAAAATTTTAATAACTAATCCATTTTTAAAATAGGGTTTTACAGAACATAAATTAAACTATAAATATTAATAATGAATATAAAAATATTTTCATGTTAATGGTATTTTATTTATAATTTTTAGATGTTAAATAATTAATTTTTTTATGACACAATGATGATGTTGTAATTACTTTATTAATGAATAATTTAAATAAATGACAGTATCAATTTTAAAATTAATGTTATTTGAAACTTTTGATGGAATAAACGATTTTTTTAGGTGAATATGACTTGTGATGGGTGATTTAATGTATTTATTCAAAGTAATAATGTTTTTATGACTCTGAAAAACAAATTATAAATTCTGTCAAAGTTGACATAAATGAGTTTTAAGAAAATAAAATTTTATTAATGATATAAAAATACTATAAATTATATAGTTCGTCAAAAAAACTTTTATAGTGATATAAAGGACCTAAATGACACATTTTTTGTTCTATTGTCATTTTATATTAATTATTTAAACCATGTCGTATAAAAATACAAGAGGACATGGTAAGACTTAACTTATTTTAAAATGGATTAAATATAAATAATAGGGTTAATTTTATGATGTAAACATGTATCAAACCTATTAATTGAAACGATTTATACCTAAAAACATTTTAGTATTGAAATAAATCAATTTTGATCTGTTAGAAACATAAACATATATTATAATAATTTAATATTTCAACATTTTTTCTAAAGTGCCCCTCACCTCTCTAATAAAAGGGATCATCCCTTTTTTTAATTCACACCTCTTATGAAATTTTCCTCTGACGAACCATGACCAATTATCCTACCAACAACCATTATTTCAGCCTATATTTCTTTCTATGAGAAGAAATTCAACCTAATTATCATGTTTGTTCAAATCAAAAGAAAACAGTTGAAGAAGAGGTAATTATTCTATCACCTCTTTGAAAGTTATTTTCTTCTTCTAATTCCACATTATTTTTTGTCACCATAATAAAATAATAAATCCAGTACCTTATACATGATGAGATGTTATAATAAATATGTTACAACCATATTCATTATTCTACCCATCCTATGAATGGTAGAGTCACAATGCGTGCGTATGAATGGATTTTTGTCCCCACGTCTTGGTGTAGTTTATTATTCAACACTAAAATTTTTTATGGGTATAATAATGAGTATAATTAATGTAAATAATGATTATATCGTGGTATTTATAATGTATATATAACAAAACATCCAATTATATACCATTTCACCATCAATAGAATTATATTGTTTCTTGTGTGTATGTATGGCTTGCCATCTCCATGACGCGATGATATATATTTCAACGATCACAATTAATCACTACTTGAATTTTACCCTTTACCAACGGTTCAGAACCATTGGTAATGGCTGTGAAACATTTGGTATATTATATACCAACAGTTTCCCAAACTGTGGCCAAGTAAGCTATGGGTATAGGCTAATACCAATGGTTCTGTGTAAACTATTAGTATATGTGTTCATGTAAGAGATATACCAACAGTTTAGAACTATTGGTATATAGTGTACAATATATATCCAAAGGATATACAAATGGTTATCAAAATCATTAGTAGAAGTATATACCAATGGTTATAACAAAACTGTTGGTATATTATACATTTAAAGGCTATACCAATGGTTTTGAAAACCATTTGTATAAGTCTATACCAACGGTTTAGAAAACCATTGGTATACCTTTGCTGCAGCTCCATAGCAGCAAGGAGCCACCTCCAACCAACAACTCTCAATGACCTACAAGAACACATACAACCAGAATCCAAAAGCCTACATGGGATGTTTAAAATTTATCTAGAATTCAAAAATTTAGAAATTTAATATTCCTTCCTCACTAAAACCACAACATAAGAGAAAAATATAGAATCAAATACATCCATAATCTAATACATCCATAATTGAAATGCAATAACACCCATAACACCAATAAAAAATTAAAATCTAATAAATCTTGAATCTAATACACATAACAGTATTCAAAATTTAGAATTCATTTCCAATACAGCCAGAAACCAATACATCCAGAAATTTATAAATTTAGAATTAAAAAGTAATAATACCCATAATAGTATTCAAAATTTATAATTCACTCCTAAATAAAACCACAACACCAATACACATAATAGAAATAGCCTACATGTTATAGGAAACACATGGGATCTTTACTCATGGTCATTGGTTTACTATCTTAAAACCGACAGAAAAACTTGGGTAAAATGGACAAGGATCATGATACCCATAAGATAGAAAATGGTAGTGGTCATGTTATTAAACCGAGGATGAGTTATAGGAAGCATATGGGATGTTTATATATCCTATAATGAATATGTATCCATGAATAAATGTTTCATGATTTGTTAGTGGGAAACATTGGACAATTTGGACATATGAGATGGGTTACCATAATAGCCAACATGTTTTTTATAAACATTTAAATTGGATTAAGGGGGTATTTGGATAATTATAATTTGGTCTCCTAGGTGTGAAGTGAGATGAATCCCCATTTTGGGTAGTGGGTATGAATATTCAATTATTTCTTTGGTATTGGGTTCCCAAAGCGACTTTGGTTTGGTCCTAGAACCCACTGTTTGAGGATGGGACTGGGGTATTAAATGTCATGTTTTTTAGAATAGGAGTATGAGTTCCTCACATGATAAGTGGACTATGTGAGGCTGAACCATGGATCCTTGTGCTAAAGTAGCAAAAAAATTCGAATACGTTTGGTCGATTATCTATATTCAATTTGTTTTTTTCACTTAAAATCATGTCCATTTCAAATAAAAGTGAGACAGTTTGAGTGGTACCAGCCACACAGTACCTCATATTGAAGCGGGGTTGACTCGTAAATGTCAAAAATGACCCATGGATCGTTGTCATAGGTATCAACAGAATCCAAATCTGTTTGGTCGGTTTTCTGTATGCCAGTTGTTGTCTTCACATAAAATGGTGTCCATATCTAACAAAAGTGGGACACGTTGAGTGGTACCAGCCACACCGTGCTTTATATTGAGATGGGGTTAACTCTTACATGTCACAAATATCCCATGGATCCTTGTTCTAAAGTATTAACACTATCAGAATACATTTGGTCATTTTTCCAAATGTCTGTTGTTTTTACTTATAACAGTGTCAATTTTAAACAAAAGAGAGACACATTAAGTTATACTGGCCACAACGTACCTCGGATTGAGGTAGGGTTGACTTTTACACGTCATTAGTGACCCATGGATCGTTTTCCTAAATTATCAAAACAATAAGAAATAATTTGGTCGGTTTTCCATATGCAAGTAGTAGTTTTCACTTAAAATCCTTTCCATTTCAAAAACTGTGAGACAGTTTGAGTTGTATCGGCCACCCCATGCATCGTATTGAGGTGAGTTTGAATCTTGCACATCATAAATGTTTCATGGAGCTTTTTACTAAAGAATCAACAGATTCTGAATGCGATTGGTTTGTTTTCCATATGCAAGTTGATGTTTTCTCTTAAAATCATGTTCATTTCAAATAAAATTGAGACAGTTTGAGTTATATTGGCCACACCGTGCCACAGATTGAGGAAGGGTTGACTCGTACACGTCACAAATGACCCATTGATCGTTTTCCTAAAGTATCGACCGAATATGAGTGAGTTTGGTCAGTATTCTCTATGCTAGTTTTTGTTTTTACTTAAATTTTTTTCCAATTCAAATAAAATTTAGACACTTTGAGTTGTACTCCCCACACTGTGCCTTAGATTGAGGCAGCGTTGACTCATACACATCAAAAATGAACAATGGATCCTTGTGGTAATGTATCAAAACAATTCGAATATGATTTGTCAGTGTTTCGTATGCCACTTGTTTTTACTTAAATGGGGTCCATTTTAAACAAAAGAAAGACACTTCGAGTGATACCGACGACACCGTGCCATGGAATGAGGCGGGGATGACTCGTACACATCAAATATGTCTCATGGATTATTGTCCAAAAGTCTCAACACAATCTGAATTCATTTGATCAGTTTTCTGTATGCCAATTGTTGTTTTTACTTAAAATGTTGTCCTTTTAAAATAAAGGTGAGACACTTTGAGTGATACGACCACACCATGTCGCCGATTGAGTCTAGGTTGACTCAAACATGTCAAAAATGACCCATGGATCCTTATTATAAAGTATCAACACAATAAGAATAGGTTTGGTTAGTTTTCCGTATGTCTGTAATTTATACTTTAAACAGTGTCCATTTTAAACAAAAGATAGACACATTAAATTCTACCGGCCAAATTGTGCCTCATATTAAAGTGGAGTTGACTCGTACATGTCACAAATGAACCATTGATCATTGTAATGAAGTATCAATACTATTAGAAAGGGGTGTATAGTGGGTTATAGGTTGTCCATGGGGGTGAGGGGAGTCCATGGGGTGGGGGTTGTTTAGGGGAGGGGCGCAATAGTTACAACAAATCATCAAGTCATTTTTTATTATTTATAGATAAAAAATGAAGATAATGTGACCCAACTAATCAAACATATATTCAGGAACAACAAATAAATAAAAATCAAAGGTCAACAATATTAGTAAATAATGTAACATATCAATTTGTCCCTCATCACCATCACTATCATCACCATCATCATCACCCTCACCCTCATCATCATCGTCCTCCCAATCATCATCCCCGTCCTCCTCTTAGACCTCATACATGGTCTCGGCCTCCTTATCACCCTCCTCATCCGCCTCGGCCTCCTCCATTACATCTTCTTGACCACCACTAGAACTACCACTTAGTGCACCATATAAAGAACACATATATGACATATATTCATCATAAGCAGTTTTGGCCTCTGGTGGAAGTGTTGGGCGTAAAACTTCCATCAATTTCATAAATGTAGTGTTTGCCCCAGAAAACTGTTCTGCCATATCTGTGCCCCTTTTTTCAGCTTGTTCTACCAGTTCCTTAACCTACAGCAACTCAGTGGCACTACAACTCGTACTTGAGGATGGCCAATACCTTGTTGTAACTATACTTTTCCCAGGTCGACAGCGTACTATACCAGGGTGCTCATCTCCCAACACCTGATGTAAGTGATCGTTTGGCCCAAAATTGTCAGGTTCCAAGTCATCAAGGTCCTCTAAAGTATCCTATTAAAAATATAAATAGATTATTATGTTAAAAAATAGAGATAAATATTTTAAATCTACAATGTAAAACTTACAATTTTCTTCTGAGTTGGTTTATTAACTGCACTTCTATCTTTCTTCCTTCTACTCGAGAAAAATGGTTTTGCTCAAGGAACACATCCTTCTATATTCAATTTATGCCTATACAATGACATTGAATGTAGGAAACCATAATTAGAAATAAGATACCAAAAAACAATAATGGTGTAACTATAATTATATATCAACTTTATCAATCAAATAAATTATGGAGGAAACTATAGAAAGTGCATGTCATAAAGAAAGATTATAAACTATCATACCTGCTGTCTCTCATGATCAGGCATCGTAGTACATCCCAATGTGTAGACATATTTCTTAGAATCAACGTATTATTATTACTTCAAGATACATCCTAAATAAAATTCAATAATTAATATTAACGAAAAACATGAAAATTTCATTTAAATACCTATAATTTGATCAATACTATAAATTGACTCATCGTCTAATGAGTAATCATATGTCGGTACTGTTCTAATGGAATATCATCCATGACAGGGACATCCTCTAACTTTGTTCCCACCCTAGCATGCTAACCAATGAACAAATCATGCTTATAATCTCTACAAATCTTACCTAAATCCTTTAGATGTGATTCCCATGCATCCTCACCATCAGGGAAATTAAACCGCAACACACACCAAAATATTAATTCATATAAATAAAAAAACTAATATATTTCATTAAATACAAAAGAATGTTTTACCCAAATCTCTGCCAATGATTTATCTTTGACTTATTTTGGCAGCTGTCTCCTTGAGAGTGGGCTGACAGGAATGATTATGGAATATTTGGCGAGCCTCACCCAAAAACTCCTATATTGCTACCCTGATTTTTCAATCATCATACTATCTTCACTATAGTCCACCATCAACTGCATGTGGTGGTTCCACATCGCACACATGTGTGTACGCCCCTTCCCCCGCCTCCCATCTGTAGATGTATCTATTATGAAATAAAACCAAATTTTTTATCAATACATGTTATAATGAACTTAAATAATGTTGTAACAATTTGCTAGGGTAGTATATGTATACCTATGGTAGTCTGATTAATGGGAGCAGTTGGATCTGCAGAAACTAAAGGAACACCCTGTACAAATGGAGTGGGTCCCAATGTATGCTCCGTAGGGACATACTCTGGTAGAGTAAGAGTCATAGACGATGGAATATAAAATCCAGAGGGATGGAAGCCGAAGTAAAAGAAGACGACATGGATGGATGGCCAAATTCTGGATGGGGAGTGGGAATCATCATCAGATATGGTCCAGACGGGTGAGGAGGCTCAGATGTAAAGGGTGTTGAAACCATGGGAGGCCTAAATATCTTGTGTGTCCCTAACAACACACCATGATCAGAATATGGGATGGATGATATGTTAGTGGGAGGGGCATGGTCTAATCGGGTACGCTGACCAGATCTTCTAGCTCCAGTACCACCCCCCTCGTATGAACAACCCATGTACTAGGACCACTACTAGGCTGCTCATCGAATAACTATCTCCTAATAGACGGATCCTAAAAATTTTTAAAAATTAATTAATCACATGACATTATATATTATTTAAATAAACATATTTGAAATAAAATACTCACTGCAGGATCTAGTGGTGGAATGCCCAGCTTAATCATGCGATGATGGTTGTCCATAATTTGTTTTCATCTCCTCTCTTCATTTGGTTCATTTTCTACATTTGAAAACAAATATGGATGTAAATTGAAAAGGATAACTAATTTGTAACCCAAAAAACAAAATAAATGAGAGGGAATAGGTGGAATTGTGGATACTTTAACTAACCATTGTTTTAGGTGAGTTTGAACAAATATATAATGAAGTCAATAAATAATACAATATCTAGTAAATAAATTAATTTTTTAGTAGGTTGATTATTTACTAAGTGTCATCAGTCTTCTAAATTCCTGGAACATTGATTCTACTATATTCATAAGTGGTAAAGCAGTTGTAAAAATTAAGGAAAAATTTAATTTCATTAGCTTATGTAGATGATGAAGGTTTCAATACAAGTTTGGAAAATGAATACAAACTATCATGTTCATTACCTAGTAAAATGTTAAAGACATGTCTTAGAATCATACTAAATTTCTACAAATCACAGTTGATGAATTTAAATGTTCACGATGTTAGAAATGTTGGTTTCATAGGTTTAAATACAGTTTAATTCGAAATTAGAAAATGCAATTAAAATAAAAATTCCAACCAATAAGAATTGAAAATTCACATAATGGTCAAGTCAGATATAACATATTTGTAATCAATATTAAAACAAGTTGAATAATACCAACCTTAAACACCCAAATCAAGGTAAACCAGATGAATTGTGAACATGGATGGATGATTCATTATATTTTCCACCACAACTTCAGTATCACAATAATCACTAAAAATTGAGCTATTAGAGTCATCAAAAAAATAAATGGATTGGTTCTAACGGCAGTAGGGAATGGGTCAATTCCATCGTCACCAGCATAATTTTTTTTTCTTTAAATTACTTCAACTATGACCACAAATTCAGGTCGAATTTGGTCTTTGACATAAAAAACGTGTTTAGCCACTGATTCCAATACATATGGTTCTTAGGTAATTAGAGTGAGAGTAATATTAATTAATCGATATCCACAATCATCAATAAATGTGCCATGTCTTATCATTAAATCAAACCAATGGAATTTCATCTTCTTGACTCATCCATGAGAGTAATAATCCAATATTATTATTTTTTCAATGTCTCCATAATAACCCACATTTTAAAATCACCGTTTACTATTTGATGTACTGGAATTTAAATCTGTTATGGATGTAACTGTAACACCATCATGTTGGGTTGTCAGGTTATTTTCTAGTTCAGTGACAATAAATTTGTATCCACTGATAAGAATTGATTTATAGTCACGAACCATGGTGTTTGGACAAAAATCCAAAGCTCTTATATCCTCGGAGATAGAGTTAGCATGAAGACTCCATGCCTGCAATATAAAAGAATATTAAAATTTACTAAATGTTTGTTGAATTATTTTAAATACTAATATATTTATGTTTAATTTTAACCAAGAAGAAAAATATTTTCTATGAAAAGTCTCCCTCATTCTTAAAGATAATGAATGATTCTTTCTAGTTATCATTTTTTTATGTTCCATATAAATAGAAAATATGAATAGATTAATAGATATATATGTAAGATATAGATATTCAATTTAGTTACCTGATGTAGTAATCGAATAATTCCCAGTTGAAAAAAACCGTGCGATGTGCCATCTCTCACTCTACAATGTTTAATGTCTTCAATGTATATGATCCAGGAATTCCTCCTGTTAGAGGAAGTGATGGAAAAATGGTTTCAATTTTCTTAAATTGTTCTTCTTTATTTCCCTTTGTTCTGTTCATTCTTGTAGAACTATTAGACAAATACTTTGAGAAAAAATCAATACATTCTTGAGCCACCAAACTGTTCACGATAGAAGATTCCGGATGATTCCAGTTTTGGACATAATTCATTAATGGATACATATTTCATTAAGTTAGATACCTCCAACAAAAAGAAACAGGTCCTCCAAGAAGTATTTATGTTGGAATATGGATAGTCATATGCATCTTTCATGTGAAAAATGTTGGAGGAAATATTTTCTCCTACTCACTCAAAATTAATGGGGCATCTGTCAACATTTTTTTCAATAAAGACATGAACAAAATCTTATGACAAAGAACTCTAAAAAATGGCACAACCAAATAATAGTCACCCTTACATTTTTTGGAAAAATGATGATGGATTTCTATTAGAATCGACTCATGCAGATGAACGTGATAATCATGACTGTTTAATGATTTTAACTTCAACTCTCTTCTGATTACTTGTTTAGATATGTTGCTTGAATACCCATCAAGAAAATTTAATAGTCTCTAATACTTCTAGAAATTGTTTTTTCTATAGGTGTCATCACATAAGAAGCACATGAAAAATTCCATTTATTTTCACTGATACGCACATGATGCAATTGTGGTCTGATTCCCCAATCAACTAAGTCACGTTGAGACCATAAACCATCTTTTGTCTTTACCTTACCATTTAGAAGTATGGAAAACAAAATTTAACCTATATATTTTCAATGTGAATTACATCTAAGAAATGATGTAAAAAATTGGTTGACCAATAAGGAAAATCCAAAAAGATACTCCTCTTCCTCCAATTGTCACAGGTTTCAGTGGAACCATTCTACTCTTTCCCTATTTTATTTTACTCTTCTAGAATGAAAATATGAAATATTTCAATTCATTGAGATCTTCAGTTCCAGAAATATGCTAAGTTGGATCATCGTTCTCTATGGTATTATAAAATCATTGACGAATATTTCTATATGGATGGTCCATTGGGAAGATTTTTCAATGTACCATAAAACTGAAACTACAGAGATGTTTCAGTCTTATGGATCATGTATTCTTCATACATAAAAGACATGAATGTTTTCCCTTCGTGCTCCATCCATACATTATTGTAGAAGATGGAAAATAATTTATTGTCCACCTAAGAGATGCACACATATGAAATATGGCTTTAGAATATGCATCTTATTTTCGCACACCCACTTCCCAAAGATGTTTCAACTCATTTAATAAAGGTTGAATGTATACGTCAATATCAATTCCGGGATCAGAAGGGCCAAATATGAGTATACTCATGAAAGTGAATGGTTTTTTCATACATAACCATGGGGTAAGATTATAAATGTGTATAAAAACTGGCAATGTGCTGTGGGAAGTAAGCATATGCCCAAATGTATTAAAACCGTCGCATGAAAGACCCAGCCTCAAATTACACATGTTAGATGCAAAATCAGGATATCGAGCATCAAATATCTGCCATGTAAATCCATATACAGGGTGAACCAACTCACCATTAGTCTTCATTCTCTCAGTATCATGCCATCTATTTATTATTGATATTTCATCAAAGATAAAAGAATCTGGAGTCAGGGGATCAATGGAAAGTTCTACATTCCATTATGTGGCATGCAGTTTGATGTTCCATAATATTTTGACTTCCAGTGGGATGTTCCACATTTTATAAAATCATTTCGTTCAGCGGTTTCCACCCATAATAAACTGTAATCATTCGGGCAAGAATGAATTTTTTTCTTTAAAATCCATGTTCCTCAACTAACATCGATGCCATATAGTGGTTCAGGGAATATCTGCATCATATGGAAGTAAATCCTTCAAGAAGGTAATAATTTAATCGATTGCTGTATTTGAAATCCCATACATAGTTTTCTTATGAAACAATCAGATTAAAAATTACAGCTTTTTTATTTTATCACATTGTTGATATACTAGAGTCATGGCTACTTCATTCAGCTTCTCACCCTAAAAATACATTCATCTTCATTAGATGCATCATCTGTCCTCATATAGAAGTCTTCTTGAGTCTAAATCCATTCTTTTTCATGATGACGAATAAATGGAAATCGGTCATCTAACAAATTATCTAGTCCAGTCCTTTCATTTCGATCATCATCAATTTGATATTTCATTTTCTCCCCACTATGATACCACACATAGTAGTTTTCATGAAAAAAATATTTGGTTATGTGGTGCCTGACATTTTTAGGGCTCAACCAAGTTCTGCAGACACAATTAGAACATCGACAGTGTGTACAACCACTATCTAATGAATTGTTAAATGAAAAATAAAAAAATCTCCCCAAATTATTTTGAAAATTGCTTGAGATATGATCGGTTTCATACATCCAACATCTATCAATTATATAAAAACAATTGTTATAAGTCATTTCTTTATAATAAATTCAATAAGATTGAAGTTTAATTGAAAATATATTTAAGTAAATGATAAAGGAATGAGTTTCCAGTTGATGTAGTGAACTATTAAAAAAATGTAAAGATAAACTAATTCAGTTATGTGGGCCTAAATTTGAGGTGAGATGTTTTTGGTAATTTTATCATTTATCACATATAAGAAGACAACATAGACCTGAAAGAGAATTTTTCATGATGTTACAAAGTGAAGGGTTTTCATGAATGATACAGAATGTGTAAAAGGGGTTTTTTAAATAAGTTATTGATGATAAAAATGGGAAATATATTTATAAGTTAGTACATTTCAGAACACCCAAAATAAAGTCCACAGAAATTACCATATGACCAAATTAAAAAAAGGAAAACCACCAACACCACTACCCCATGCGCCCCCAATCCCTTCACATGGATCATCCTTATATCCATTAGCCTCCTAAAGGAAATATGACTAAACAAACCATTTACATTCTTTGAGTGGGGATACATCTCACCCACATCCCCATTTGCCGATATGATTCACTAACTATATAAAAGGAGTGTCTATGAAGTCTAAAAATTAAGTTGAATAATATAATCATGACACTTGAATTTTAAAACAAAAATAGAAAACAAATTAAACTACACTTATTGGCTATGTCATGCCAACAAATTCACCACTTGGTTTACGTAAAATAAAAATTGAAACAATGAATAATAGTTAAAAACTTTAAAACAACGAAAAGCCTTACAAATTTGGAGTGTTGAACTAAAAATTGATTGACATAAGATGTATTTATAGTGAGGATGGATTTCTCAGCCAATGAAAACATAGATACCTCAAGTTTAGAATCTAAGGGGGAATTACCCAAGGCTTCCTAAATCATAAACACTCTGAATCCAATGTAGATTTCCCAATGGTATTATAAACCAAATCATCATGAATCCAATGGGTTTCTAAATGGAATTAAAATCCATGTTTTTAACATGATTCCTTGGTTGTTTTCTTCAAGGAATTACAATTCATTAATCAAATAAATAGTACTCAAAAATTAAATTAAAATTTATTTATATTCATTTTCAGTAGGTATCATTTAAGAGGCACATACCTTAGGTCCCATTATGTGTAATAGGCATCCCAAATAATTCAAACATGTTCAATATCTCATTCTTGACACCCCTATGGTCATACCTTTCATTACCCAATTAGTTTCCCAAGTGAAGCGCACCCCATGGGTGGGTAATGTTTAGTATTCAACACTAATTGGATTTTCATGGATCGTAAAGAGGATTAATTTCATAAATTATAGTAAAAACATTTATTTCTAAATTAGTGATTAATAATATATAATGTCAATGTCACTATACATCATAAAGAAAACAAAATAGTGATACTTTTTTGGGATATTTTATAAACCATCTTCTATATACTCACAATCATCTACCAATCAAGTATTATCCATTGATTAAATATCAAATATTGTGAACCATAAAATTTTAAAAAATCCATATAAATAGCAAATAATGACAGTAAACATTCTATATAGTGAAATAAATGGAGAAAGGTTTAGAATAGAAGGATATCCTTAGAGCTAGCTCTAGGGGGTGGGGGTTGTCCAAGGGGGTAGGGTGGTGTCCAAGGGGGTGTCCAAGGGTGTGTGAGGGTTTTCCAGGGGTGTGGTGGTGTCCAAGGGGGTTGTCCAAGGGGGTGGGGGTGTCCAGGTGGTGGGGGTGTCCAGGGGGTTGGGTGGTGTCTAGGGGGGTTGTCCAAGGGGGTTGGTCTGTCCAGGGGGGTATCCGTGGGGGGGGTGTCCAGGGGGGCTGTCCAGGGGGGTGGGAGGGCTGTCCAGGGGTTGTGGTGGTGCCCATCGTGGGTTGTCTGGGGGGTGGGGGCTGTCCAAGGGGTGGGGTGGTGTGGTGTCAAGGGGGGATATCTTGGGGTGGGGGCTGTCCAAAGGGGTGGGGTGGTGTCTCGGGGGGCAGTCCATGGGGGTGGGGGTGACCAGGGGGTGGGGGTGTCCATGGTGTGGGGTGGTGTCCAGGGGGTTGTCCAAGGGGGTGGGGGTGGGGATTGTACGACTTCCCTCCCTCCCTGCAAATCCCACACCCCCATCAATGTGAAATATGTATAAGAAAATCATCATCAATTTTCTTATCCCATCCGACCATACCATACCACCCAATGAATACCCTATAACTCAGAAATATCCTAATGTTATACACAATCCCATTGGACATAATCGATATATGACCAATCTCATCAGCCACCCTCATCCACATCCTATCATAACACCCCAATAGGTTGTAACCATACACCATATGCCACAAGGAACTCAGATAAGAATTTCTAACTTACCAAACTCACTCAATAATATAACCCCAAAGAGTCAATAAGACCATTATCCCTTTCAAACACATTCCATGTACTAAATGGAAAAAAAAATAAGGATTTCACCACATATCTTCTTATGAAGATGTGTCACTACAAAAAGTCTACCAAAACAAAAACACACTAAGACAACATCATAAATTTTTCAACAGTGACAAAAAAGATAAATAATAAAAATCTACGAAACATGTTTTCATATTATAAGTGAAATATATGAATAATATTTCTACTACACTATACATGAAATCCCCCAAAAAACTAGATTCATTAAACAAACAATACCACTCATAATTGAGATAACATAACCCACAAAATTCAGAACCACAATTTTTCAACCCCTCAAATGGGTTTTCACTATCCACATGGCACACTAGAATGACTTACTGTACAAATGGAAAGAAATCTCACTAGAAGGAACTTCTACACAAGGCCCACATCACATTAAATAATATAACACCTCACTCTCATGATCAGATCTTGCATAAAGGTCTTGTGGCATGTGAACATGATAGAAGAAATAGAAATACATGAAGAAGCAGACTACAAAGATATCATTTAGGTGAAATCAAAATAGATAACAGACAAAAATAGATTCATGACATTCCACTTATGGATTAGAATTGTAGAAGTAAAGAATTACCTGATTGACTGTAGAGTGAGATTTAAGAGATACCTTAGGGTGAAGATAGAGCGTCCGGAGAGTGTGGAGAGTGATTTGGTTTATGGATGTAATCGCATGGAGTGATTCTAGATGTGCTGCTATTTTGGGGAAAATTTCCCAATGGCTTGTTAAAACAAACTTGAAAGAGTGTATTTACCAAAGGTTTATAAAAAACATTCGTATAAATATATATTTTTCCAACGGATTGAGTAAACCATTGGGAAAATCATGATCTCATCCCATTATCCCAACAGTTTGTAGAAACCATTGGGAAATATTAAGTATACCAACGGTTTATTCAAACTGTTGGTATACAAGTGTTGGGAAAAGTCAATTTTCCAACAGTGAAATAATATTTTAAAAAATAAATATATTTATTATGTAGTATATACATGAAATAATATTTCTATTTGAATAATATATATTTATTTAGATAAATATATGATATTTACTTACTTCCATACTATGTGATATGAGAACAAAAACAACATTCATGCGTATGTAAGGACAACAGTCTCCATGAACGGTGTTTCCATTTCATATATCTATCTCTTATACATATTTATATTCTCAATATATATGATATATAACTCATGTTACATATTATGTAAGTATTTTAATCATTATCTATTTGTTACGATCGAGAATAACAAGTAAAACATGTAAGATAAATAAAGTGAATATTTTCTGAAATGTTACTTTAAAGGGAAATTACTATTAAATGAGTAGTATAAAGTAATAAATGAATCATGTATAATATCATAAATATGAATATGGTACTAGTATAATTTAATAACATACTATGGTCATTATAAAAGAGGTTTAATGTACCCTCCACTAAAGTAATGTACAAGGTTATGGTTAATTCCTCAATCTCATTATTATTCGAGTTTGTTTATGTGTAAGTATTTACTAAAACATATTTATCATCAATGTCCATGTTTTTAATAAAATTCATAAGAATTATTTTATGGTTTGAGAGAAGGTATTCATTAAATCGATCATCATTTTATATGTTTTAATGGTATTTTATTCTATATTCATCTAATTAATATCCATGTTTTCAAAAATATTTTAAGGATTTATTTATATGGACATGATTGTATTAAAATGTTAATTCCTTAAAACTTTTCAATATTGTATGTGACTCTTTGATTCCAAAATATCTTTTAAATGACTTCCTTTAAAAATTGTCAGGATTTCAAAATTTTTCATGAAAGTGGTAATTTCTCTCAAAGTGTATTACTGATTATTTTCAACTATATCGGCATAATTTTTTGAATATTATTCGTGATTGAGGTTTATTTATTATAAATACAATCGCACATATTTTATTGAGTGAGTTATGATATGTTTTACTGTAGTTGGTCTATTTTAATACCCTTCATGTTTTATGGATAAAGTATCAAAATTTTGTATGCTTGTTTTAATACGAATGTTTATGTTATGTTTCTCCCTTTTCATATGAGGATTGAATTGGACTTTGTAAGTGAAGAACAGGGCCCACAATAGCACATAGATTAATCAGTATTTCACATGAGACAATCTTGTGTCTTGGGACAAGGCTTTGATAGAATATTTGTGAATGGTCATTACACAAGGGATTTACTTAGTAGTTATTATGTCCAGAATAATGCGTTCTCTCGTTATGAAATTAGTTATTACATGTAATTATTAGACTTTTAGAATATCCATTTTCATGTTTATATGGAAATTTTTGACTTATTTTACCATATTATATTCAAATTTTCTATTTAAAAGGCTTCTGTTTTTATACATGTTTCTGTAATATTTTATAGCTTATACCAAATTATTAACCCCCACTGAGCATCTGAGCCCACCCCTTTATATTGTTTTATTTTTCCAGATGATAAGGAATTAATTATTATTAATATGAAGGGTTAATCTAGGAGAATAATTTCACCCTCATAGGATTATCTACGGTTTATTTTATGTTATAAATTTTAATTAGATGTTTTTGTATGTAATCTATTATCCAAGACTGTTAAACTGATCAGTCCTTTGGGACATGATCTCTTGATATCATACCAATGTGATGTAATAATGTACCATCTCTAGGGAGCTATGGTCAGACCATTATTATTTCTTTTATATTATGTTTAGAAGCAACCTTGTAAATAGATTTAGAAAACTCAGATTAGGGATCATACCCCTAAGATAGAATTTGAGGATATGTATCGAAAGAAAATCCTTGAATTTGAAAATACATATTATGTGCTTATTTTTATAAAATACATCCATTTATAGATACTATAAGTGAATATAGTTCTTTAACATATATACCTATGGTTAAAAACTCTGACAAGGTGTTCCAAACTTGACTTGGGGTAACCTGGTACACGACAACGGGCCTTACTACACACCTATTTTGACACTCCTGGGGGATATGATTGGGATATTTCAGATTTTATTTACAAACCATTATGAAGGATTTATGAGTAAATATATACTAAAAGGAACTATATTTATGGTTATGGATTAGATATTCATAAAATTTTCAATTTATGTTATATATTTTACTAGTTTAGAATTATGAATTATGATTCAAAACCTAATATAATGTATTCCCCTGTTTAAAAATGGCACTTAGTAAAAGAAATGTAAATATTATCAACACACATAATCCATGTAGGATTTACCTCCTATACCAGATATTGATGTTGGAGTTGGTGGCATAACTGGTACTAAGAATCTTATAACCATACTGGGACAGGTGACGCAGGTTATGACAAGTAACCTTACCCATATGGAGAATCCTAATTAACAATGAAGAGGATCAATGTTAGACTGCTTAATGATACAAGAACCTCAAACATTAAATAGGACTACAAATACATATGTAGCTGATCAGTGGATATGTTCCGTGTAGAAAATATTTTTTTCATTGGGGAGTTACAAGGGGGAAAAAGTTGTCATAGAATATTATCACCTCTCAGGAGATGCAGATCAATAGGGGTCATTATTTAGGAACACAAAGGTGGATGAAGAAGTATCAAATATGGAATGGAGAGAGTTTAAATATATTTTATTAAAAAATAATTTCATTGTGAACATCAAATGGATATGGAAAGATAATTTCTGTGTCTGAGAAAGAAAGAGGATGAGATTGGTGCAAAGTATGAGGCTAAATCCACAAGGTTAGCATGGAACGTTGCAGACTACATTAGTTACCAAAGATTTAATATTTATCAATTCATTGATTGGTTAAAACCATTCATATGATGGGAACTGGTCTCCAAATATTTCTCATCATAATAAGATAAATTCTCTTGTCCTATTAATATAGAGAAATAATTCTCTATGTCATATAACATTAACGTAAAGCAATATTAGAAGAGAATGGTGGAGTAAGAGACTGATAAAGGAAAAAATAGAAGGAAGGATTTTCCCTTATGTGATAAATGTGGGAGGAAACACCCTGGTAGTTCCCTAAATATAATGTTATTTTGTTAAAAATGTGGTGAAAGAGGTCACCAGACTCATGATTGTAATGGAAAAAATAAACTATACATGTTATAGTTGTAAATAGATGGGACATTATGAAAATGATTGTCCAGAGCATTAAGGAAATACAGCTCAGAAAAATAAAATGGATAATGGTCAAGCTTATGGTATTATTATTGTCAAAGTGGAATAATTAATCTATCGTGTTTTTGGATTCAAGAATTATATTCTGGTTATAAGAAGAAGGTGATATATATAAGGATTTTACTACAGTACTTTTTTGTTTTTATTAAGGTTTTAATATGATAAAGGTAATCTTATTTTTAGTATATGACAATAATATAAACATTATGTTTTTTGGGGAAACTGATGATACAATAGATTTTAGAAATTTTGAGTCCTTTTAGAGAGTGTTTAGACAGCAGTATTTTGGATAAGCCTAATGGTTTGAACGGAGTATTTCAAACACATGATATTTTTTTGAGGTTAAAGTATGATTTATTTGATATATTTATATTACCATTTGGTTTCCTATAATCATTTAGAGATTTAAAGGAATACTTCTAGACATTTTGATTTATCAAATGGGATTTAGGAATTAAAAAATAATTTTTGAACTATCATTTAATAGTTTAAGGGAATGAAGTTATAATTGATCAAAGCACAACCAAATTATGAGATTATGATAATAAAAGGTATGAAATCAAGGATGTGTTCTTGTGTTTTTATCATGATAATAAATTAATCGCTCCTCTTAAAAAATTACCTAATAAAATGTATTATCTTAATAACTTAGGTTTCTTAACAGATGAAATTTTAATTTATCATAGATTTTTGGCTTTGAGTCCCTCAATTTTCTATTTATTGTTCACTTGTTTATGATTGAAGACTGTAATCAATTTCTTTTAATATTTATGTTTTCATCAAAATATTTTTCTCTAATTACCTATAATGTTCTCTATTAGTATTATTAATTTAGTTGTGACTTTTTCATTTCCCTTTCCTCTTATTAAGATTGAATTTGTTTAACCCTCTTTCCAATGTGTGTTTTCCACAAGCGTATTTTATTCTCTCAACCTTTTATTTTCGGAGAACAATTTCAAATTTGGAGGATTCAATATAATAAGGGGGGGGGGGGGGAAATGTAACAACCAATGATTTCATATTATGTTATCTCTATAAAGTAATTTAATAACTTATATTGCACAAAACACCAACTTGGCTAGCATTATATGAAAGATTCTTTTTCAATGAAACAACACATTATTATTATAATTATTTAATTGATATATTTATTTATCAAATAGATATTCTAATGTGGATAGTAAAAAATAAATTTTAAATGTAGTTTATAAATTTTTCACATAAATAAAATATATTTATAATGAAATGTATAAATTTGGTAAAATATTTATATATTTAGAAAAACTATTTTCATAATAAAACTACTCTTTATGCCCCTTTGTGAACAATAATAAAATTAATTTTAGACAATCCTAAAAATTAAATTGGTAAAATATAATACATTTTTTAAATTTGAATATAAAAATTAGGTTAGAGTCAACTTTTTATATTTTTCTGAAAACATTCACATTTTTATGAATAGTGAAAAATACTCCATAGTATAAAAAAAGGAATTTTTCATTTAAAAAAATATTTATAATTTAAATATATCACAAATTCAAAATAGATACATAATATCTATATTAGTACAATTTATGTCATTTGATTAATTTTATAAAAAGAGTATATATATATAATTTTATAGATCTTTTTAACGTGTTTTATCTATCTTCTAGGCACATTTGAAAATTTTTATAAAATGTAATTTGAAAACTACTGTGAATTGAATTTAAAAACATCAACAAACACGGTTTTCATCAGTATGAAAAATGTGGTTCAATAGGATGAAAATAATAGTATCTTAATAGTAACTTTTAAATTTTATTTTCCATAGTTAAATGTATGTATGGTAATTAAAGGTAAACATGACATTATAATATAAAAAATTACCCAAAAAAATGTATTAATTCTTCTGGATAAGTTTTTTTTGACCAAAATAAACCTTAGGAAAAAATATGATTATTTTTTATCCACTTGGATTAGACTTGGAAATTTATTATATTTTATTTAAAGAATAGTTAAAAGTGTCAAATTCAAATTATAATAACTAACCCATTTTTAATAATGGGAAATACAAAAGTTAAATTAGATTATAAATAATATTTAGAAAGATAAAAATCTTTCCTATATCATGATATTTAATTTTTTATTTTTAATCATTATATATTTAAATATATTTATGATACAATGATGATACAGTAATTACATTATTAATGAATGACTAAAACAAATGATATTATAAATATTAAAATAAGGGTAAATGGAATCTTTTTATGCCATTAAAGAATTATCTAGGTGAACATGACATGTTAGGGTTGATTAAATGTATTTTTTTAATGGAATAATGTTTTTATGACTTTATCAAACACTAATTACTAAATACAATAAAAATTGGCGTAAATGAGTTTTTAACAACAATTATATTTTATAGAATGATACAAAAATCCTAAAAAATCTATAGTTTTTCCAAATTACTTTTATATGGATAAAAATGTCATAAATTATCCAATTTTGGTTTTATTTTCAATTATAACCTTGCTATTACCTATGTAGTATAAAAATTAAATAGGAAATGGTAAGAGTTAACTTATTTTACAAAGGTTTGAATATAAAAGAATGTGTTTCTTAATGACCTAAACATGTCTAAAACCTATTGGGTGAGAGGTTTTCGACAAATACTAATTATAGTATTGAAATAAATAAATTTTTATCTATTAGAAACCGAAATTTAAATTATAATAAATTAATATTTCATCATTTTTCCTAAAGTGCCCCTCACCTCTCATAAAAAAGTAAACCCCCTTTATTTGTAATTAACACCTCCAAAGACATTTGGCTTAGAAAAAAACTATCCAAGTCACCACAAAACTACCCTAACTTTATCCTAGAGGCCTTACCATGAGTTAAAACCCAACCTATGGATCCATTATGTTCAAATAAAAAATAAAAAACCGAAGATGAGGTAATTATTTTATCACTTCTTTCAATGTTCTTTTATTCTTATACATCCTATTTCATTGTTGTAACCATACTAAAATAATAAATAAAGTACCCTCTAATTGAATAAATTATATTATAAATACTATAAAATCATATTCATTATTCTATCCATCTAATGAATGGCAAAGCCACCATGCGTGCATACGTACAGCTTACCGTCCCCCTATCTTGGTGTAGTTTTTTATTCAACACTACATTATTTGTATGGTATAGTAATGAGTCTAAATAATTTAAATAATGAATATAACATGAAAATTATTATTTATATACATTATAAAATCCAATTAAATAAAATTTCTCCTTCAATAAAATGAAATTGTTTTCTCATGCCTACATACAGCTTAACGTATCCACGATGCGATGAGATTCATCTTCAACGATCACCATTCATGAATATTTATAAAAATATATAAGATGATAATATATGAGATATATGAAATAATATTACTAATTTTATAATATATATTTTTGTAAATAAATTTATTATGCTTACTAAATTTTCTACTATATGACAAGAGAACAGAAATAATGTTCATGCGTATCTACAGACTACGGTCTCCATGAACAATATTTCCATTTCATATATCTATCTATTGTAAATATTTATATTCTAAATATATATGATATATATATATATATATAATTTTCAATATTCTATAATTATTTAAATCATTATCTAAGTGATACGATCAAGAATAACAAGTTAAAACACATACGATAAAGAAAAAAATTATTATCTAAAATGTAACATTATCCTTGAAATTATTTTTAAATGGGTATTATAATGTCATAAATAAATCATGTACGACATAATAAATATGAATATGGTTATTTTATAATTTAATAAAATATTATCGTCATTATATAGGAGGTTAAACATACCCTCGACTAAAGGAATGTACATGTTAAGTGTTAATTCCTAAATATCATTATTATTCGAGATTGTTTCTATATAAGTATTTACTGGGACATATTTATCCTACATGACCATGTTTCATAAATTTTCATTAAAAAGGTATATTTTAAGGTTTTAACGAAGGGAATATTTTACTCGATCATTATTTTTAATGTTTTAAATATTTATTATTCTAAATCTATTTAATTAATTTACATGTTTTTAAAATGTTTTATAAGGATTTCATTATAGTGATATGAATGTTTTAAAATGTTAATTCATTTAAAATGTATTAAAATGGTATAGGACACTTTGAAACAAAAATATATTTTAAATGACTTCCTTTAGAAATTTTGAGGGTTTTCAATGATTTCTGAAATAATGGATCTTTCTCTCCATGAGTTTTACTGATTATTTTCAACTATTTCAACATCTTTTTTAGGATATTATATTTAATTGAAGTTGATTTATTATAAATAAAATCATCCATATTTTATGGAATGAGTTCTGATATGTTTGACTTTGGATGTGCAATATTTATACCATTCATTGTTTATGGTAAACGTATTGGAATTACATATTATAGTTTTAATTAGAATTGTTAGGTTTTGTTTCAAGATTTTTATATGAGGAATGTTTTGGGAATAGTAAGTGATGGGTAGGACCCAAATAGCACCTCGATTCATCAGTAGGTCTCATGAGACAAACTATTGTCTTGGGAGAAGGCTTTGATAGAATATATGTGAATGGTCTTAGCGCAAGGCCTAGACGTAGTAGTTATTTTGTCTAGCATTATGCATTCCCTCATTATGAAATTATATATTACATTTGATTATTAAACTATTATAATATCCATGTGAATGTTTATAGAACAATTTTTGACTTAATTTTACCAAATTATGTTCATGTTTAATTTTAAAAAGGATGCAATTTTTATTATGCATCTTCCCTAAAAATTATATAGCTTCAGATAAATTATTTACCCTTACTGATCATCTGAGCTCACCCCTTTCTATTGTTTTATTTTCCCAGGATTCCAAGATTTAAATTCTGATTGATATATAGGGTTAATCTTGGGAAATAAATGAATCCTCGAAGTATTATCTATATTGTATTTTATGATAGAAATTATAATGTTACGTTATGTATGTAATCTATTATCTAGGACTGCTAAACTAATATGTCCTTCGGGACTTTAACTCTTGTGATCATGCCAATGTGATGTAATAATGCACCTACCCTAGGTTACTGGGTCTGGGCGTTAAAATAAAAAAAACATTCAAATTATAAGACATGAAGGGTATAAATACTAGAAACCTATAATAATGAGACTATTTTACTGGCGTAGGATAAGATCTTCCTTCCAAACATTGGGTCATCTATAACGGTGTTCAGAATCCCTCAAAATCCTCCCAGGTACCTCAAAAAACGAGAAGAATGGGATAAGACCTATTTGGGTTGAATTGGTGTGAATTCAAGGAGTGATGTGTTCTGAACACCAATTTTCATTTAAATAGAAACTATACCCATGGTTTTCAATATAGGGGTGCATGGTTTTTAATATAATCCAATATATGGTGAACCTTTTATAGGTGATTGGGATGGGTTTTCACAATTACTCCTAAAATGGGGTACAATTAGAAAAATCATGCGCATGCTACGAGAATACCCTATTTTTAGGTTCTCATAGATTTCTAGGATGGGAATATTGTTTGGGAAAACATTGAACCAACCTTTCACTTCCCCTCATCCTTCCAATTTTCTCTAATTATTATCCAAAAACACTCTGAGATAAACACGGTGCAAAATATACTCAAAAAAATGAAATGGGTGCAAACAAAATGTTAGAGACATATCTATAATAGTTTTGGATCTTACATTAAGAATACATATGAAGTCTTTCTTGGAATAAACACAATTATCAATTTATAAATCTTGTGTTTCATTGATGAAACATGATTCAATAAATAATATACCTATATTTTGGATCAAATTGACACTGAGTCTTAGTATTTCTTGTTTCATTTAATGTGCTTTCCTAATTATGTAATACCCTAATCCTAAACTATCATATAAATGCACCAAATTACAACGTCTATCGTATGTCATGTAATAATGGGTTGAATATGTTACATGGAATTGTAGATTCTATCAGATCCATGGTTTAATTGACATTCAATGATATGATGATTTATATGAGGTTATTTTGAGAGTATTTGACTCTATCATTGGATAATAAGTCTATGTGTAATTCTAATTTTAAATAAATATGTACCCATTTTGAGGTTTACTGTTGTTGTAAAACACTAGTATAATTTCATTGAGTTATACTACATAATTAATTTATATACAAACATATTTATTTAAATGTTTTATAGTGAAAATATTATTATAGGAAGAATGATTTTTAATTTTTTGGATATTATTTGAAAGTTATTGGTAACAAGTAGTCATAATACAATCATATAAGATGAGTAAATTATGTGTCATTACATATTGGGGACATATGATTTATTTTTTTTATATAAATGAGATTAAATTTTTTTTGGGAATACATTAGTAATGTTTTTTTATGATGAATTTCACTATATTGGTAATATTATATGATTAAGATAAATGGAATATTTTTAGAAATGATTGGGTTTTATTTTTTTAATAGCAGTACAGTCAAATTTTAGAAGCATATGTGTGTTTATTATATAATTATGGTTATTCATATTAGCTTATGAATAATATTTTACATTATATAATATATTTTATGAATTTATCAGTGATTGATATTTTATGGAGATGAATGCTATATTTATCTCAATAAAATAAGTGAAAAAATATTTATGACGTTTTAGAGTTCCATAATACTTGTTATTTATAGAAATTTTAATTTATAACATTAGGTATTATTGTTGAGGATTTAGGAATTAATATAGTATTTCATCGTATTCGATAACATTTTACCTTATGATAATGATTGTGTTATTGGTTAACTTCTAATAATAAAAGGAATAACTTTTTATCCTTTTCTGAATCATGTTATCTATTAGTAGTTAATTTTACCACTTTATATATGAAAAAAATATCTTGAATATTCATTACATGGGTTATTACATGAGATATAACTTTCAATGATTCATTAAGAATTGAAAAAGGTTGAAATTGTTTTATGGAATGAAAATAAATCATGTTAGTAAATTTAATCACATTATTTATCATGTTAATAAAATAATCCCACAATGCTTGAAAATAATCCTTAAAATTAAAATATAATCCTTTTATGATCATTTCATATCAATTGATGGTCTATTATTTTATTATGAAAGTATATCATTATCTATTAACTCTTCCTTCCATGACCATGTTTTCACATCCTTCAAATGTTCTCATTATTTGTCATCTTGTTAATGTGTTAATCTATGTAACCTAAAAATTTCCCTTTTCAAATTATAAACATGCTACTTCATTATCCCTTTATGATGTTGGTTTTCAAAAATTGAATTTTTAAATATTAATGATGTTTTCAATTAATGATCATATGTTTTCCTCTATTTAGAATTGTTTATTAACTAATTTAAACCCATTTCAAGGGACATTATATTAAATTACAAAGAGGAAATTTCATTAATGGAGGGAGAATATAAAACACCTATTATATAATAATTTACTTTCAATAAATTTATATTTGATTGTGTGTTGTATACAAAACATATAGTATAAATTCCAATATACTATATAAATATTATAATTTTATTATGATAATCATGACATATCCAATGGTTTGGTAGGAATGAATAAGGTTAAATTTAATGTAAAACATTTAAATAACGTTTCATCATAAAAAAATAATAATTAATAATTAATTAATTGTAATTTCGTTGAAAATGAAGAGAAAATAATGTAATAATAAAATAGATGTTTCTCCTTACACTTTTACTTTTTTATGTGATTAATGTATTTTTATGTTTATATGCTAAATTATTCACTATTTTTAATTTATAATAATTAAATATAGTTTTTATATATCTAATAAAATGAATTATCATTCATTAAATTATGGTTATTAGGAAACAAATGATAATGAAGTAATTTTATGCTTTTAAAATAGTTATTATTGAATTTTGTTGGTGAATATCATAAAATTATATTTTGGAATTTATAAATTTAATGAAAATGATTTCATAATTTTGGAAATAATAATTTCAAAATAAGATTAAGATAATTTTTCTTGTCTTGTCTAAAAAATTGATTTCTGAGTGAGTAGTGAAAAATTAAAATTTTCAAATAACATTCATTAAATTTATTTAAATTAATTATTATGAAATTATCATTAATTTTTTTATTTTTTAAATTTACATGTAGTCCATTGGATTAAAAATAATATAAACAATATTATATAATTAACATTATTTTTTATTTATGTATAAGTTCATTTATTGGCACAAAAATATTATTTTATAAAAGATATTTTTCATTGTGTTTTTAAAACATTTATTTAAATAATACTTTCCAATAAATTAAATTAAATCATGAAAAATTTGTTCTTTATATATAATCAGGAGGTTCAAATTTAGTAATGATTTCAATATTATAGTTACCTTTTATAAATAGTAACCGAGGTTAAAATTTGTCTTTGTGGTAATGTTTAAATGGTGTTACATAACGTAAAATTAAAATGAATGATCCATAAAACAAAAAATAAATTATAATTTGTATATATTAAATTTTCCCTTATCATCTTATCATTAAAATTACATAGTTTTTTAGCCACTTTACCCTGATTAAGAAATTGTAATTTTAAAAAAATTTATATATTTCATGCGTTACAATACTATAATCTATCAACGGTAAACTAATATACTATCATCCAATAAACATTTTTTTTTATTTTTTATAATATCCCTAAAAATCCTTTTTAAAGTTCCCTAATAATAATTTTAGATTCTAGTCTCACGAGTAGACTAAATCTAAAAGGATTAATGTGTTAGTCAAAGGATGTTACCCAAAGAAGAGATGTAACTCTTATCAAGGTATTTTATTGTTTGTTTCTTATTATATCTCTTTAATGTCCCATAAATACTTATAATATAAAATATGCACCATATATATAATTAAATGATTTTATATTGAAAAAAAATTATTGTCGTATTATTTTATATCTAAAGGAAAATAAAATCATCGCTCGTGTGCACATAAAAAATACATCCTTGATATTGTAATGTGTTTTATTATACATAACCAGATCATATTTTTGGTTAATACATTGAATTGAATTAATATATTTGATATTTAGGTAAAAATTTTGATTCCTAAATGTTTATACAATACATGCCATCTATCCATTACTTTATTTGAAATACGAGGACATCACCTGAGTGTATGTATGGACAACTATATCCCTGAACTGATGTGATATTTTTTATGTTTCCTACATACATAGAGGGAAATATGGATAAGAATAATCAATAAATATGAAAATTTTAATATTAATTATATTTTGGACATATAAAATTTTATTATCATTGTTCCTTCTCAACAAATTAATAAATTATAAATGTTTTGTGTGTGTTTGTGGGACTACTACCTCCATTATAAAACAAATATCATTCCTCATTCCCTCCATTCATGGATATTAAAACAATTATGGTTAATATATCAACATGATAATTATTTAATTATTAATATTATGGTAAAGATGGAATAATGACTATTTGACTACAATCAACCAAGCGAATCTATTTTTGGTTACCAACTGAACACCCTTAAAAAATCTGACCTAAACATTACATATTCAGTAACTAAGTAAAAAAATGTTACTGCTAACATAAAAGGGGTAATGAAAATTTAATAGACATGAAAAATAATTTAATCTTGTAAATAACTAATACAGTGTTATTATTCACGTGTGAAATAATATATGCTCCAAAAAGGTATTTACAATAAAAATATTTGTGGTCTCAAATTACTACTTTTCAGACTCATGTAATTTTCAACTTATGTTTTCTTTTATGTGGTTTATATAGTTCCATATGGGTGTTTTTATCATTAATTTACCAAAAAATTATTTGTTTTATTATACATTTTTATGTTCTCTCCCATGATGATCTTTTGATTAAAAGGACACTCAAGTCGTAAGGAAATTTTCAATAAAACATTTTTATACCATTCCATTCAAATAATATTACACCATATTTATATTCTTTAAATTTTTTTTAAAAATTTCATATTTATACTTCAATATATTTTTATGTTCATTTTCAACAAATTTTGACATTATTTGAAATGGTTTATAATATAATTTTTGTAACATTTTTTCATGTGACATTTTGATATTTTTTACAAAGAGTGAAAATAATTTTCTAACATATACACATGAATATATTTTCAAATTGGAATGTCCCATATTTATTGTAAATATTCCACAAAATTGTGTTATTTTTTTTCATAGAATATTATTTTTTGATTATTTTTTTGTATTTTTATATAAATGTTTTCAATCTAAATGAATAGTTATTATTAATTTTTAATATAAATTAATATTTTTTGTTGAATTTTATATAATTCCATGGTATTTATAATGAAATGTTCAGGTTATAAAATTTTTTTATTTCAAGATATGCTGAATAGTCCATTTTGTTAAATGATTTTATTTTAGAACATGATACATGGGCGTTATTTATGAGATTGGGAATGAGGGGTCAACATAGACCCTTATGGGGATAAATAAATTAAATAATGATTGGGTTATTTAAATATACACTATGAATTGGGTAAAGAGTAAAATGTGAAGTCATTTTTGTAACTCTAATAAACATTTAAATAGGGTTTATTATTCATAAGAAGTGAGTTTTTAAATTTAAATAAGTTACATTAATGATAATGTTGGAATAATATTATTTGGCGATTCCATGAAAAAAGTACATTACCCAATGTTTTCTATATGTAATTTTTCTTCATCTAATTTTTTTTTCAAATAAATATTTCTATTTTAAATGATAAAATGAAAATTTATTATTTAAATAATTCATTATGATATTTTAGACATATATTTTTTGTTTTCATAGAAACGACTTCATTAATTAATTTTTTTTCATTTATTCTTTCTTACAAAATGTTTTATAAAAACATTTCACATTTATTTTTTTCTTCACTAGGTAAATGAAAATTTTTATTTCATATGTTTATTATCTATTAATGATAACAACCTTAGGGTTTCACATTAATTAAAAATGGAAAAATTAGTTTCTTTTATTTTAATATCCATTACATTACTTTTAGAAATCATACCATGTTTTCTATTGTTTTTAACAGGGATTAAAGATGTGTATGATCTATGATAAAGTATAACTATTAATAAATTAGTTATTACTCAAAAAATTCATGTGTGTCTTTATTTAAATGAAATTATAAATTTATCAATTTTTTTAGGAATAAATTGGGTGTAAGTTTATGTCTTCCCACTCTAATGTAGTAGTAAATCATAATTATCTAAAAATATACACCTAAATTATTAATTAATTTTAATAAAGATTAACCCTCATTATAAATCTTATAAATATGTTTTTATTATGTTATGGGTTTTTTTAAACCAACTGATCATAGTGAGTTAAGTGATATCAAATTACTTTAATGGGAATTTTTTTTTATTTTTTCACTTTTTTTGTATCCCAATATTAGGTCAGAAAATGATCATTCAATATCTTTTGTCCTGTGTGAAAATAATAAAAACTCTATGAGGTTACCCATCAATGTAGTAATATATAATATGAAATTAAAAATACTTTTAATAACATTTATAACCCTAACATTTTATAGAGGCTAACTAATAAGAGATGGTTACAACTTTTTTTGAAGTGTTTATTATCTTTTAAGATTCATTTCCTATTACACCATTGAAAATATGAGAATCTCTTTCAGTATATGTAACATACCATTACCATACACTAGGTAATTATCTTCCCTTTAATTATTTTAAACTTTCATTTGGTTTGTAATTAGACTCCCAAGTATAGAGATCATGTGTTGGGAGAAATTATATTTTCTCTTGAATTTTGAGACAATATATTGGGTATGATTACAAAACTTTTAGAGACATTTGTATTTTTGAATTAATGGAGTCTGCGTATAAAATTGTAATGGCTCAATACATTTCTCCTAGAGCATATAGAATGCCCATAACCATTGGCTGTTTTCATTTTGAAACTTCTATTTCCAATTTCAGATGGGAGATTAAATGCTATGTAAAGTGAAACAACACCATGTATTTTTTATTTGGTGAAATTAGATATCATGGTACACAGGATTAAAGGATTATAAGATGTGTAAATGTGACACACACTATATTCGTTATTTTTTGGTTTTTTATAAAGTGGTTATGGATTTATGTTCTATATAGACCCCACAAATCACCTGATATGTTAAGGTACCAATTGTCATGCAATAATTGAGTGATTTTATATTAAGAAAATGCACAGCTAATTTTTATTTCATTCCACCACAACCAATTTTCTCTCAACCCATAGCTCTTCACAAGTGATTTTAGGATCCACTTCTCTATCATGGTTTATTCTTTTTGTGTATGATCATCCCGTTTGTGCTTGGTTTCCATTTGGGTGAGTAATCCTTTATTATTAATTTTTAATTCCATACTGGTTCCCCTATTGCACTATCTTCCAAGATATATTGATCTTGGATGCCGTTTAATCTTTAAAATTTCTTGATTATTCATGTGATCATGTTCTAATGGTTAATCCATTTTTTGTTTTGGTGTGGTGGGTTTTCATTCTTCACGTTATGCATTATGAAGCCTCTTTGATGAGATGTTTTTCTAAATAGAATATCTTCTAGGTTGTGTAGATTGATTCTAGGGTCTTATTGACAATATTTTGTTCTTTTGTTGGGGGATCCGACTGTGGATGTGTACAACCAATTTTTTTAGGTAGGTTGTTCCATCTATTTCCAGTGATTGTTAAATACACTACTCAAACATTTCATAAGCGATTTTATAAATGAAAATAAATTTTTATTGACATATTTTGGTTTAGGTGGAAATTGGGTTTTTATAAATTATGGTTTTCTAATTTTTTTGGTAATTAAAATAGATTTTTAATATTATTTTCAAATAACTTTATGAAATGATTTTCAAAGCATGGATTTGATGAATTGAATTTACTTAGAGAATATATAATATAACACCCCATGGATACTTCAATGGATGAAGTACTGATAGGCCTCAACCCCTCTCGGGAGGGGGGCACTCATTGGTTGTTCCTCTACTCCGTAAGCCTTTTTTGTTGGGACATGTTAGGACTATTGAGGGTTAATTGTATCGGGTGTTCCTATAATCCCCAAAATTGATGCACATATCTAGAGTCTTTATTTTCATATGAATTTCTATGTTAGGTATGAGTAACCTAGCTATTCTGTCATATAGTGATCCATGGCGTGATGTTACATATGCTTTGGATTTTACTATTTTGGTTTTACTGAAATTGATATGATATAAATTTTGATACCTACTATTTTTAATTTAACTAAATTGTTGTATATGACATTCTTTGAATAGATTTCACTTCGTTGTCTGGAAATGTGGGATACCATTGGAGAATTATATTTTCTTTCCATGAATTTGATAGAAAACTATAGAAATGTATATCATTCCTTGTTTTCTATGAAATTTAACGTTATGGGGTTATTGTTTAGTGAAAATATATGGAACACCTGAGTGGGACAATACAGGGCCTGTTAGCTCACACCCTGCACACCCCTTTTCCATTTCAGTGACCTTATTATGTTATTTGATGTAGACAATGTCATGGCAATGAGGTTTTATTTCTGATAGGTTTGGATATATAGATATTTATATTTTTGGGGTTTTTCTTGTGATATTAGGTGGAGACTATTGGAGTAGTAGTATTTTGGTTTTATATTTCTTTGATGGTGGACTTTTCTCTTGGATATTGTTTTTCTATCATTTCAGTCAAATTACCTCAGTTTTTCTCTATATGTTATGACATATATAATCGTGTCCTAATATATTTTTTCTTTATATATATATATATATATATATTATTTTTTATACTTTATGGATGGTTAAATCATTCCCTATATTTGTTGTTCATGTCTGGGTGCTAGTTTCAGACCATGGTGATTTAAAACATTATTTTAGAATCTAGCAATTATGGTCAGGTACCTATTGAAAAGGGTAACCAAGTTAGGTTTTTTAGATGAGATGTGAATGTTACTCCCCATAAATTATAATCAACATGATCAATGAGTGTTTCCCAAAACTCTATAGCTAACATTAAATTTTATATAATGATCAACTAAATCATCAACACACTAAAAAGAAGACCATGGGAATTATAATTGTACATGGAATATGATTAATCCCTGATAATATAATCTTTCACATGTTATTTTCTAATTCCCATGAAATGATAAATTATTCTGACCTAAAACCCATATTTTCATATATATGTATCTATTCTACCAAAGGACAAGATCCAATACAACTTCATAAAAAATATGTTTAAAATAATAAAATAAGGAGATATTCAGTAACATCAATCCAATGATATGTCCACTACTTAATTTTATTAAAATTTTCAAAATAAATAACATGAACATCACTTCAAAAAAGCACAGATATTTTTCTATAAATAAGTCAAACATTAGAATTAAAATTAACTAAATGTTTTTAAATTTATATTACATTCCGAAAACGTCCATTTAAGGGACACTAAAAATAATTACAATAACAAAAACACCATAAAAACAATTCACAAAAATTTTCAAAAAATCTTTATATAAAGTCCCTTTTAAAAACAAAACATTTAATACAATATGACTTCTAAACTGAATTCATTTATTATTTATATTCTTAATCAACAAATCATATCATCAAAAAAATAATGATGTTTTACTACCACCAACTATTTTAGAATTTCAACACACCATTTATAATAACATAAATGGTTACTAATTTCAGAATCAACTCATGATCCAAAAATTATACAAATACAATGATTCGTACATTAAATTTCCAAAATAGTAATATTATTAACATATTGTAGGCAACTGTGAAGATAACTTCACGTGATAGAAACATTAATTCAATATTTTTTATCAACGTTATTGAAAAGTAAATATATCTTATTACCAAACAACCATGCTCAATTAGTGAAAAGCACAAACATACAAAGATAATATTTCATAGATTTTATCATGATCTTTATACCAATGAAAAATAAATTCAAAATTAAGGAAATGGATTAAACATTTTTGTTTGTTTTTCAACTAATGTATTTAATAATTTTTTACATTACTTTAATAATTATATTAAAAATGTATTTCTATTTATAGACATGTAATTGAATAATAACAAAATTTTATTATTTTAAAAAATAATCAAACTAATGTTGATAATAATAACCCATAACTATCGAATTGTTTTGTTTAATGGATTTAAAAATTCATCAAGAATTCAAATAATAATGTTAATGTTAACTCATTCCATGTCATTTAAATTTTGAAATATAATAGTAATATAATTCACTCTATTAAATTTAAAGTTATTCTATGAAATTTTCACGTTACCCACACATAATAAATTAAGAAAGTAAAAAAGTAATTATAAATTTATATAATTTTCATGAATTTTTTGAATTTTGATTATAATAATTTGTATTACAATTATAATTTATTCATTACTATCAAATATTAGTCATCAATTCTTTATTTTTCAATTCATTACATGCTCAATTATATTCTAATAAAAATAATTATATGTAGGAGTTAATCAAATATCAATTATTTTAAGATTAAAAAAAATAAAAATAATATTTTAATCTCTACTAAAAATAATTAATTAGTATTAAAAATTTAATCCCCATGAACAAATAATACATCATGAAAATAAGGTTATTAGGTCGTAATTTTCCAATGCATGACTAATAAAATATCCTTTAAATATTGGATTCATGGTGGGATCTCTATTTATTAATATATGATACCTAATATTCATAATAGAAAATCATGATCATGAGGTGTTAAAAATCATTTAAAAAATTTCAACACTTTTCACACTCAGACAACCCTGCTAACATGAAGGTTGTTATAAGCAGGTCAGTTACACCATATTATAACATACATTTTAATTCCTTCTACATCTTGTCATCATTACAACCATCTCAACTTATGGAATTTTCCAAACCGATAACATTTATAACAATACTTACCCACCCCAATTATATTAGTTGAATTATAAATCCAATAGCATTATATATATCCCTCACACCCCAATGGTTAGAAAAAACTTACTAGGGTTTCAAAATGTCAATAAATAAAAATTTATTCACACCTAGGAAAAAACCCATTGTTGAAAAAATCAAATGAAAAAAATATAGATAAGATTTATAATAAAGAAAAAGCCAAAATATATAAGATAAAAATAATAAAATAAGTATAAAGAAGTAATATTTATTAAAAATACAATCATATTAACAACTAAAAATGAGATACATGAATCAAATCATGGAGGTTAGGTAATGACCTAGAATTTTCATGTAAATTTTCTTCATAGATACATTGGAATTTTATGAGTCTGTGAAAACTGACGGCGCATGGTTCTGAGGCCCGGTGTTCCTGGAATCATATTCTAATGTTTCGTTCGGGTACGTTCAATAAACATATAAGAGGGATTTTATAACTTTTGAACTAGTTCTCAGAATTAAAATATGAGGGCACCGTTGAACTCACACCACTGGTATTTTCATAAGAAGACGTTCACCTTGACGACAGATGGTCGGGAATAAAAGATAGTTTTTGGGTTTTATGTGGGAATAATAATATAAAATAATTTAATGTCTTATTTTATTTTATTTGTTATAACCACCATGTTGATGTTAATGGTGGGGTCGACCACATCTTAACCTCCTATGAAAGGTAATGGTGGTGGGGCCCACCCGAATCTATCCTCCTCTTCATATTTATTTTGGTGGGGACCACCTGAGGTTAAAAACTTCTTGAACGCCCTTTTATGTGGGGTGAAACCCCTTGAGCTCCCCACTTTATTGTGCCAAATCCACTCAGTTAATTAATTGAGCTTCAATTAATTAATTTGAATTTTTTTTAATTATGTGCCAATGATAAAATAATAGGTAAGGATAATCTATTATGTTTGTTGGAATTTGTCACTTGAGAGAGGGGAGAACCTGGGAGAAGGCTTCCAGTGAGAACGTATTCCACCGAAGAAGAACGTCGACCTCGACTCCGACTTCGACATCCTTCCTCGGAACCTCCTCGACGTAGGACACATTCATCTACAATGAATTGATGTCTGCCATTCCATGACTTCGTCAAGGATAAACGAACAAAGGAATGGGTTTATGATTTTTTAATTGTTGCGTGTTCTTCATTTTCCATCAAAGATTATAATTCGAATCCGTTTGATATCACCCTAACGCGGAGGGCGCGGGACGATCAGACACGGCCCGACCCCTCCGATTTCTATGTGGAATTTGATGCTAAGTGTGGTGTGAGTCCGGGATGAGCATCCCTCATCAACAGTGGTTGCAGATCAAAGGTGATGTCTAGAGGGGTGTGCATTATCATTCGGAATGAGAATCGGGCCATCGAGACACAACCGGTGACCCGTAGAAAGTTTTCCGACATATGGAATGTCAATCATCACCATGTGGATGGAGGTGGCGCAACTGCACCGCCGTAGGAGTAACCCACAACTGACAGACTGCGACGGTGCAGTGGCGACTAGCGTAAGGCCCGTCCGAGAAGAAAACTGGGGGCCCGAGCTGCCGGGACACCGGAGATGGCACGGCGCTACCGTTTCGTGTGGTGGAGAACACGTGGACGCGACCCTTGGCTGCGGCGGATCAACGATTGCAGGTGCAAGGCTGGCCCCGAGGAAGACCAGTAGCCCGAGCCGCCGGGTCGCTGGGGGAGGCGCGGCGCATCTGCGCTGCCAAAGATTAGGCTGGCAGGTCAGCCAGCCGGGACGAACATGACCCACCTATGGGTCCACGAGATGCGGAATGGCACCACGTGGTGTCGATTTGTCTCCCACTCGAACGACATAGCCGTTCGAATTTCCCAGGGGGCGCGACCTCCCCCTGGACACGGCTAGGGTGGATCCCACGGGACGCCGGCTACGCGGGCCACCATCTGCATGGGACGGTCATAGCACGGGCCGGACCCAGTGTGGGTCGGGCTTCTCTCGAGGTGTCAGGCCACCCCCGCGGGCCGGGTCGGACCCATAAACAAGGTCGGTTCCGGGGACCGGGTCAGTTCGACTGGGTCGGGCCAGACCCAGACCCATTTGACCGGCTTCCACTCTTTTTCATGTAACATGAGCTATGTGCATCTTATTGACGAACCATCTATGGTGATAGAAACCTTGTAAGGAGACGGTTCTTTTGGTATACCCCACTTTAGGTTTGGACACAGTTGGGGTGTAGCCGGGTTGGATTGAATGTAAATCCAACCAGGCCCTCAGAATTGAAATGCCAATAACTCTAAATCCGACCGTCCGATTGACGCACCGTCTGTCGCATTGAGTTTTTTTATAGAAATTTGGATACTTTTTTTACATAAACATGGGAATTTGTGGTAGTTGATGTATCGAAACGTGGCTTGAGAGCAGACCCTCCTGGAATCAAGAGTGGTTCGTGCGGAACCCTTTGGATGGTTGTGCAGTGATGACTGTTCCTGGAGCCTTTGTGGGTTCAATAGCGTTGACGACTGTTACTTTATATAATGTGGGTTAAACAGAACCGAGGACTGTTCCTGGATCCAGTGTGGGTTCGACAACTCTGGCTACTATTCCTGGAACATGTGTGGGTTTGACAACAGTGACGACTGTTCCTAGATCCTGTGTGGGTTCGACAGGTCTGTTCACTGTTCCCGGATCTTGTGAGTGTTTGAAATTACCAATTTCTGTTCCTGCATCCTGTGTGGGTTCGACAAAATAGATGATTCAGTGGCTACATCTGATCATCTCTATCTCTCTACATAAGTTGTATACCTTTTTGAGTTGAGTCAGTAACTTTGTGTTTTCCTCATGATTGAGATTAGTTACTTATTAACTTAGGTATATGTATGGGCATTTACCTAAGTGGTGTTATCTGTTGATTTCGTACATTGTGGTTTATCATTTTGGGATTTTGTGAGACCTTGAGAGTCTCGGGGTCCCTATTGAGTATCATTATACTCAACCCTACACGAGCTATGCCCGCAACTCATTGTGTTGGATGCATACGAGAGACAACGCTGACCGAGGTTGAGTGTATGAGGATTTGAAGGTACCCAGAGGTGGACCTCATGACGTGTTGATACCCAGAGGAGACTGATGTACGTGGATTTATGAGGAGGCTATCTATACCTGTCCTTCAGGTAGGATCCGTGGTGGACGATCCATGAGTTACTTTTCACATTTTAGTTGTTTTGTCCATTTCAATTGTACTTGTACTTTCAGTTGGGATTGTACATTCTCCCCTATTACTATTTCAAAACTCTCCTGTTATAAAGTTTTATATAGTGTTTTGTATCCATCTGTGTACACGGTTGTGTGTGTTTTCAGTTATAAAGGCAATGAATTCTCAGTTTAGGGAGTTACACCTTTGGTGCTAGACGCCATCCCATGGCCTTTGGAAGGCGGGCTTCGGAAAGTCACAGCAGGAGCCCTGGGGGACGGGTCATGAAAAATTGGTATCAGAGGAGTCGGTTCTACTGCATAACTTAGGACTCTAATCTTTTCTGTGAAGCAATAGTGTTATGTGTAGTGAGTGTGGTTTCCAGTTAAGGGAGTCTCGTGTTGGTGCGACAGCTGACGTATCCATACACCAAGACCACAATTTTTTATTTCTGACTCAATTCACGAAAACACAGATTGCGTGTGTGTGTGTATAAAAAGTTTTATATGTGATATATTTGAGTTAGCTCCCCAGTTATAACTAATTGACAGTGGAACCCCTATTCTTTTTTAGGATGGCCCCATGATGACAACAATCCAGGGTTCTAGGCTTTGTAGGAGATGACATCCCACCGAGTGATGAGGCCTCGTTCTAGGGTCATATCAAAGCAGAGGCACCCACAGTACCACTAACCATTGGGCCATCGATGGAACTGGCCCTAGAAGCAGAGATTTTACGCCGCCTGATAACATTGAATGAGTTCCAGTGCTAGAGGCCTCCTAGGTACAAGGGTGAGACGGACCTGCAGGAGGATGAGGATTGGCTGGAGGCTGTGGCGAGACTTTTCAGACTGTTAGGGATACCATCAGAACTTATGGTGATCCTTACCACGAGTCTCATTCAAGAAGCAGCATGATGATGGGGGAGCCGGATGCTCTAGGTGCATGATGAGGAAAAAATACTATGGGAAGAATTCGAGAGCCTATTTCGGGCAGATTTTTTCCCTGAGACCCTACGTGTGGTGCATATACAGGAGTTACTTCATCTAGAAAAGGGTATAATTATGGTGGCACAATACTCAATGAGGTTGACCGACCTCTCGTGCTACTCCACAAATATTGTACGGGACCCATTCTTTAGGTCCCGGAACCTTGAGAAGGGGCTCAGGTGAGAGATCAGGGCATTGATGATCTCTCTCAACATCCGGACACAGCCGTGGGTGTTGCAGAGAGCCCTCTTAGTGGAGAGTTTCCTTGCTGAGCAGACACCAATAGTGAGACCCCCCACCAGGTATCACGTAGAGGATTCTTCTGTAGCTGGAAGCAGACATATGTCGCAGACATCCAAGCAGACCAGACCATCCGGTGGACGACCTCAGGACTTGTGTTCAGTTGGGCGAGGAACACGAGATATAGCCAATCATTCGAGGAACATGGAGTGTTTCACATGTGGTAGGCAAGATCACATGGATCCTGACTATTAGACCCACCGATCAGATGATCAGAATATAGTTGTGGGACCACCCAGAAAAAGTAAGAGGTTCGATCGAGGTGGTTTGCAGGTAGCAGGCGGATGTGGAAGAGGAGATGGTCATGCATGTAGCGGTGGGTGACGTTACGAGGTGCTCCCACAACCACGACCAAGAGGTCCACCATGACCACAGAGAGTAGGTGGACATGCGAGATCCCAGGTCCAGGCATCTAAGGAATATGATCATGGAACTCTGGAGATGATCTGAGGTACAATCTATGTCCACACCACCTAGGCTGAAGTTCATATAAACATAGGTACCAGTCACTCTTTCATCGCCATCACCCTCGTTTGGAGCTCAGAGATCCAGAAAGAGACATTGGCTCGATCCATTTGGCTAGAGATTCCAACAAGAGAGAATTCGATGATTCTGTGCTGGTGTTGGCAGTGTGAGATTACACTCAGAGGCGAGAGCATTAACTGGGATCTCCTAGTAATGGCATCAACACCTTATGTAGTCATCTTGGGTATGTACTGGTTATCTACAGTCCATGATCAGATAGACTATATTAGGCGCAATGTGCAGTGAGTCCACATGGATGGGATGAGGTTCACCTTCACCAGCGAGAAGAGAGCCTTTGCAGTGTAGGAAGAACTTAATCGGAGCAAGGTGTAGCTGATCACTCATCATTTGGACTTCCTTACCCTCATATCAGTTGATGTGGAGATTCCTAGATATCATGTAGTGGTGGAACAGTATGCGGATGTTTTCCCATATGATTTTCTAGGTTTATCTCTTCATAGAGAGGTGGACTTTTACATTGACATGTACCACGAGAAGACACTGATATATATGCCAGCATATCGGATGGTTCCCACTGAGCTTCGTGAGTTGCGGGTATAGCTCGAGGACTTAAAAGGGAAGAGATTAATCTGAAACAGTGTTTCTCCCTGGGCAGCCCAGATTATGTTCACCAAGATGACAGATGGAAGCTTGAGGCTTTTTGTCAACTATAGTCTCCTGAACCAGGTGATTTTGAAGAACAAGTAACCACTCCCGAGGATTGATTACCTCTCTGATCAACTGAAGAAAGAACAGTGGTTCTCGAAGATAGACCTCAGATCAGGATATCACCAGCTTTGAGTTAGAGAAGAGTATGTACAGAACACGACCTTCAGATGTTGATAAGACCACCTTGAGTTATTGGTTATGCATTTTTGGAAAAACCAATTCACCAGCAGTATTATTGGGACTCATGAACAGGATCTCCCATCCATACCTGGATCGCTTTGTCGTAGTGTTCATCGATGGCATTCTGATCTACTCAACTACTGAGGAGGAGTATGTCTACCATTTGCAGGTATTACTGAACACACTCCGAAAGCACTAGCTTTATGGTAATCACTCGAAGTTACAGTTCTAGATCCGAGCGGTTCACTTTTTGGGAAATGTCATCTCAGAAGCTGTAGTTGTAGTAGATCTAGTGAAGAATGAGGTGGTACTTGCGTGGGAGCCACCCAGGAGTGTAATGGAGGTTCGTAGTTTCATGGGTTTGGCTAGATATTACTAGAGGTTCATACCAGACATCTCTAGAGTTGCAACACCACTATCATCCTTGATTATGATGGGGAAACCCTTCGTGTGGTCGGAGATATGCCAGATGAACTTTTGGAATCTATGGGAGAGGCTGAGTAGTGCCCCCAACTTGAGGCTTCCAGAAGAGGGTGTAGGGTACGTAGTTTACAGTGACACATCAGAGACCAGACTCGAATGTGTCCTGCTGCAGGAGCGAGTAGTGATCTCTTATGGTTCTCGGCATCTAAGACAACATGAGAAGAACTACACTACCCATGACCTAGAGTTAGCAGCAATGCTCTTCACTTTGAATATGTGGCCGCACTATCTGATGGGTGAATGTTTTACCATCTCCTCTGACCACCAGAGTCTGAGGTATATATTCTCTAAGAAGGACATGAACCGTAGAAAACAACGATGGATTGAGTTTCTCTAGAACTACGACTTCGAGATAGTCTATACTTCTAGGAGGGGTAACTTTGTAGCTGATTCTCTTAGTAAGAGAACTAGTGTACAGCTACTAGGAGAGGCAACATAGCAGCTAGCTTCTTTACATATATCTTTTGTGAACCATGATGGAGCAACCCTCCTTCAGTTTTTTGCAGTCACTCCCTTACCTCTTCAGCGAGCCTGGGAGGCGCAGCCTGGGGATGCTGACTGAGAGACACGACGTGCTCAGATATCCACAGGGCAGGCACCTGATGGATTTTTTGCTCTTGGGGAGCACGTCATCCTTTTAAGAGGATGTACTATGGAGCCTGTGTCAGTTCATGATGAAGTGTGAATGAGTTTCACACATCCCCTCTAGCAGTACATCCAGGAGTAGAAAATATGTACCAGGAACTCCGACAATAGAACTGATGGCCAAGGATTAAGAAGGAAGTTGCAGAGTTTGTCTCACGGTGCCTCACATTTCAGCAAGTGAAGGAGGAGCATCAGTTACAAGCAGACATGGTTCAACCTTTAGAGGTCCCATAGTGGAGGTGGGATCGGATATCCATGGACTTTGTGACATGACTTCCACATACATCTAGGGGTCATGAATTGATTTGGGTTATCATTGGCCGACTCACCAAGTCAGCCCACTTCCTACGAACCATATAGATGGGTTCTATAGAGAGCTTGGGACAACACTACTTGCATGAGATTGTGAGGCTACATGAAGTACCCTCGACGATTGTCTCTGATCATGACACACGATTTACTTCCCAGCTATGGAAGGAGATGCAGGAGGTTTTCAGGATATAGCTTCGTCTAAGAACCACCTTCTATCCTCAGACTTATGGACAGACTGAGACGACCATTTAGACCCTCTAGGACATGATATGTGCTTGTGCGATTGACTTCGGTTGCAGCTGGGAGGATCACTTACCCTTGGTGGAGTTTTCATTTAACAATAGATATCACTCCACCATAGGGATGTAACCTTTTGAGGTGTTATAAGAATGAACTTGTAGATCACCCTTGTGTTGGACTAACCCTGGGGAGTCATCACTAGTGGGTCTAGAGATGGAACAAGCTTCCATAGAGATGGTGGAGATAATCCACGAGTAGATGAAGACTGCATAGAGCAGATAGAGGTCGTATGTTGACAGGAGGCAGATACCTCTAAAGTTCGATGATGGTGACCATGTCTTTCTATGCGCCTCACCTCGAGGAGGATTACATATATTTGGCCGAGGCGGCAAGTTATCTCCATGTTTAATTGGACATTTTGAGGTCCTCAGTAGATTTGGTGAAGAGGAATACTTCTTAGCTCTTCCACATCAGTTGCACCCGGTGCATGAAATCTTCCATATATCCTAGCTAAGGTGATACGTGCACGACCCTTCTCACATCATCGTCCATGGGGAGCTGGACATTGCTGATGGGGTGACATTTATGTAGGTTCCTGTAGGGATTGATGATCAACAAGAGTCGGTCCTTTGTTGACATTTGATACCTCTGGAGCACATTCATTGGCAGAATGAGAACCTTCTGGAGAGAACATGGGAGTAGGAGGCTCAGATACATGCTCGGTACCCCCATTTGTTCCTTTAGATCATGTTTTAGCTTACAGGGACATAAATCCCTGAGGTGGGGAGAATGTAAAGACCCATAAAATCTATGGATTTTTTTTCTTAAATACATTGGAATTTTACGAGCCTGCAAAAACTGACGGCACATGATTCAGAGGATAGGTGTGCCCATAATCAAATAATAATGTTTTGTTTGGGTATGTTCAGTATACGTACGAGCGGGATTTTATAAATTCTGAACTGCTGCTAGTAATTGAAATCATAGGGCACTGTTGAACTCGCAGCACTAGTAATCGCTTAAGAAGACATTCACCTTGATGGCATAAAATCAGGAATAAAAGAATGTTTTTTGTTTTTATGTTGGAAAAGTTAAAAAAATAGTGCATGTTTAATTTAATTTTATTTGTTTTAACCACCATGTGGAAGTTTGAGGTGGCGTGACCACATCTTAACCTCCCATGAGAGGTTATGGTGGTGGGTTCCACCTGAACCTAACATCCACTTCATATTTATTTTGGTGGGGACCACCCGAGTTAAAAAAAATCATGAACTATCCATTATATTTGGAGAAACCCCTTGAGTGCCCCACTTTATGGTGCCAAATCCACTACATTAATTAATTGATCATTAATAAATTAATTTGAATCTTTTTGAATTATGTTCCAATGGCTAAATAATTGGTAAGGATAATCTATTACGTTGGTTGACATTTGTCCCTTGGGAGAGGGGAGATCCTGGGAGAAGGCTCCCATCGAAGAACGTGTTCCACCGATGAAGAACACTCCAACCGACGAAGAATGTCAACATCGATTCTGACTTCGACTTCCTTCCTCAGAACCTCCTCGACGTAGGCTGCGTTCGCCTACAATGAATTGACGTCTGCCTTTCCATGACATCGTCCACGATCAAAGAACAATGGTTGGGTGTCTTGCTTTGTTAATTGTTCCGTGTTCTTCATTTTTTGTCGAGGATTATAATTTGAAGCTACTTGATATCATCCTAATGCGGGGGGAGCGGGCCGAACGAACATGGCCTGACCCCTCTGCCTTCTTTGTGGAATTTGATGCTAAATGTGGCGTGAGTCCCGGATATGTGTTACTGAACAATAATGGTTGCGGATAAAAGTTGACATCCTGAGGGGTACGTGGAAACTTCTGGAATAATAATTGGGCCACCAGAACTCGTTCGGTGACCCATAGAATGTTCCCTGATAGATGGAATAACAATCGTCACCGTGTGGATGGCGGCCATGCAACCACACCACCGAAGCATTAACATGTGCCCAACAGACCGCAGTGGTGCAACGACGGCCGACACAAGGCTGACCATGAAGAAAACCGGTGGCCTGAGCCACTGGGATGCCAAAGAAGGTGCGGCGCAATCACGCCGCATGGTGGAGAAGAAGGGACCATGACCCTTGTCTGCAGTGGTGCAATGGTGGAGAGCGCAAGGCTAGCCGTGTGGAACACCAGCAGCCCGAGCCGTCGGGTCACCATAGTAGGTGTGGTGCATTGGTGCCTCGCGAGAGTCATCTAACCACTCGGCCAACCAACAGTAGTGGGACCCACAGCTGGGTCTCGCGTGACGCTGATCGGTGCCAAATAGCACCAGTTTTTCTTCCACCCGAACTGCATATCCATTCGGGATTCCAAGGGGGCACAACCTCCCCTTGGATGCGGCTAGTGCAGACCCCACAAGCTGTCAGCCAGGCTGGCCAGACCCAGCGTGGGTCGGACCCTGCGTGGGATGGGCGGCCCCCACGGGCCAGGTCAGACCCACGGACCGGGTCGGTTTTGCAGACTGGGTTGAACCCCAGTCCAGACCCTATTGACTAGTTTCCTCTCTTTTTACTGTAACATGAGCTACAATCAACCAATTTACGAACCCTTTATGGTGACAGAAACCTTGGAAGGATGCAGTTCTTTTGGTAAACCCCACTTGAGTTTTGGACACAGTTGGGGTATGGATAGGTTGGATCGAATGTAAATCCAACTAGGCCATCGGAACAGAAATGCCAATAACTCTCAGACCGAGAATCTGTTTGACGTACCATATATCACGTTGAGTTTATTATAGAGAGACAGATATTTTCATTACATCAAAAGGGGACATAATTTAAGTTTATGTATCGACACTTGGATAGAGGATCAGACCCTCTCAGAATCATGCATGCTTCATGCGAAACCCTGTGGCTGGCTGTGCACTAAGAACTATTCCTGGATTCTGTGTGGGTTCGATAGCATTGACCACTATTCCCAGATCCTGTGTGGGTTTGACAGCACTGAGAACTGTTCCTGGATCATCTGTGGTTTCGATAGCTCTTTCTACTATTCATGTATCCTGTGTGGGTTCGACAACAATGACGACTGTTCTTGGATCTTGTGTGGGTTTGACATCTCTGTTTACTATTCCTTGATCCTCTGTGGGTCAGACAGTTCTGATTTCTATTCCTGGATCCTATGTGGGTTTAAAAGTATAGATGATTCAGTGGCTACATCTAATCATCTCTATATCTCTATATATGTTGTATACCTATGTGAGTTGAGTCTGTAACTTTGTTTTCCTCATGATTGTGATGGATTACATAATAACATAGTTATATGTATGGGCATATACCTAAGTGGGGTTGTCTATTTATTTCATAACATTTGGTTTATCCCTATTAGATTTTTTGAGACCTTCATGGTCTTGGGGTTCCTACTGAGTATCGTTATACTCACCCCGGCATGGGATATGCCCACACCTCGTTGTGTTGGATACAGATGAGACACAACGCTGAATGAGGTTGAGTGTATGAGGATTGGATGGTACCCAGAGGTGGACCTCACGACGATTCGGTATCCGGAGGAGACTGACAGATGTGGAGTTTTTAGGAGGATATATGTTCCTACCATTCAGGTAGGATCCATGGTGGACGATCTAGGAGCTTCTTTTCACCTTAAAGCTATTTTTCCCTTTTCAGTTGTACTTGTATATTCATTTGGGCTTGCATTTCCAACCCCTCTACTTTTTCAGCACTCTCTTGTTATACATTTTTACTTAGTGTGTTGTATCCAGCTATGTACTCTGTTGTGTGTGTTTTCAGTTATAAAGGAAATTCCAGTCCAGTTTTGGGATTTTCGCCTTTCGTGCTAGTCTCCAGTCGCTGGCTATGGAAGACGGGCTTGGGGTAGTCACATCAAATGCCTTAGGGGACAATTCGTTATAGCTTCCTCAAAACCTACAAGATTAGTACCTCTAAAATACTGAATCCACCACTAGTGACCAAAAGAATAAGCCTCTACTAAAGTGAATTAATAGTTGATTAAATTTCTAATATCACATCAAACAATATCTATACCTAGATGAAGAATCCTATAAAATAATTGAGTATATAAACCTAGTTAAAAATATCTCGATAACATACCATAGACACCACCTAAAAAGGAACAATTAATCCCTCAATTTTTATAAAATAAAAAATAATCATAATACAAATTATCAATGCCAAGGTAAACAACATAAATAACCTATACCAATATTCCATCTTTATTTTAACCTATTTGTTCGAGAATGAAACCCACACACCCATGCAATGAACACACTCACTCATTCAATGAAACAACTCAATACGCCCCAATAAAAGAGGATATAATTAAATTATCCTAATATTTTATTAGAAACATGTCTCTCCACAAACAAATCATTTCTTGGTTGAAAATTATTTTTTACCAAAATATTGACAGTGTAGCCAAGACCAAATCAATAACTCTCATCTATATGAATCCTAAATAGACAACAATCCATTACAATCCATGTCACCATTATTCCAAAACTGCATTCCCATTTAATGTTATTGGATGTAAATTGTGAACAAATTATTTCCTCAACTAAATTCATCATGAACACATTCTAACTCACTAAAATTTCACCACCATGTTATTTTTTCACATAAAAATATAATCATTTTTAAGACCAAATCATTAAATAGGAAAATCATCTATAACACAATGATAATCACACAAAACCTCCCAATTAATATTTTTCCACTAAAATATTTCTCATTCATGATTTTTCTAATTAATTTAACAAATATCAAAGAAAATAATTTTTTTAAAAAAAATTCAATGTCTCGAGACTTTTGATCATTTAAAATTACATTGTATTTGATATAAAATTTCAAATGAAACACTAAAAAAACAAAAGAACCCACTAAATCTAACTATAATTTAGAAAAATTACATTATGAATGTAATCATTTTTAAATAAAAATCTCGTAATAGATTAAAATATATACTATTGAAATAATGGGTTCCCTTGGCCCAACTATACATTGTTTTTTATTACCATATCATGTATAAAATTTGGATATACATGATGTTATCTTACCATTATGGTGTAGATAATTTGACATCGATTATTTCAAGTTAATGTATATAGATTTGATTTTGTATCTAAAGGTTATGGAAGATCCCAGGATATAATATGACCCTTGGGATTCAATGTCATAAACCATAAACAATGGTCCTACAGTCAGAATTCATCTTACTGATTAGACACTGTAGATGATTGACTATTAGGTGATTAGGGCTCAAAAGCATGAGGATTTTTTCATGACGTTTGAAATTGGTGATTTTTAGTCAGCAGATTATGGGGACAGACCCACAAATAAGAAGACCACATATTTTTGGGTTTCATTGGTTGTTCTTATCTATAAACATGTGTAATGATATCCAAACTTGACATCATTGTCAATGTGTGTTATTTTTTACATATTTTGATTCAAGGTGAAAACTATATAAATGAATTAATGGATATGTAGTTTTTTTGGTGTTTCATTAGTGTACTTACATTGATTGAGCGATTAAGACATGATTTTTTGTTTTTGAGTTGAGTAAGAGAAAACTCGGGACTAGTTTATTTGGATGGTGGTACCATTTTAGACCCACGTACATGGTAGTCAAACATAATTCCATCAGTATAGAACATAAAATAATAAATCAACTAAATGATGATGAAAAATTTTTGCATCATGCTTTATGAGATATTAATGATAAAGGGATTATTTTCTGAAGTGAAAGTTTTTATGTTGGTTGACAATGTTTTGACAATCCTTGTCTCTTTAGAGGCCATTATGAGTTTTTAGATCCCACTCTTGGTCTGTGAATAGTATTCACTTCTATTAAGATAAATGTATAGAGGGTCAGATGCAATATCAGAATCATGAAGCCACCAAATTCATACGAATTAAAGTTTTGCACATTGTGTTCCCAAACACTACAGTCCAGGTTTTATTTAAGGAGACATGATAAAAAATGTAATAAATAAATTCATATACTTTATGTTAAAAATAATGGGGTTTGGATTTATTTTTTAAATGTAATTACATGTTTTTATGTAAGTACACGAAAATATTTATTGAACGAATATTAGTTTAAAATATGCATGGTTAATTTAAAATTTATAGAAAAAAAGATCTATGTTAATGGATGAATAATCATCATGAAATACATGTATAATATTAATATAGTGATAATAATAATAAATCGTATTTGTTGTTGAGTATGTCAGTTGTAATTTCATTTTATAGAGTGTTCATTATACGGGGGTCGTAGAGAAAATACCATATAATTTTATAGCACTCTATAAATAGAATAAGATAGGAACATGTCAAGTACTATTAATGGTCTTTATATTTATTCTTCCAACTAACATGTTCTAGAGAGAGGTGCTCTGAATCCACTAGCATGGATCATGTTCCATCTTAGTGACCACATGAATGGTGATGTTCTAATCATTGATGCGTCGACAATGTTGTTGAATCTATGATCTATCTCATGGAATTAGAAGATCGGTACTCTTAGAGGACTTGAAACACATGTGGAAAATCTATAGAAATTATCCTTTAGATTATTCATGTGGTGCTTGCCAACGTTGAGTAGACATCGTGCCAATCTTCAGATCAAACGAGGTGTTTATGTAATTAATTTTTGGCCATAAAATTATTCACCCATTGATCATCATATTATACCGCGAAGCGATTCAACAACATCAAAAAGTTCATGTTGTTTATTTGTAAACAATTATAAAAACAATTTTTATTCATAAGTTAACTTTTCAGTACCTTCCTTTACTAATAATAATAGTGATTGGATTAATATTTTAAAATAAAAAATTAATTTCTATGAACCATATAATAATGGGATATTGAATATTAACTTCATTTGTGGAATAAATATTTGAATGTTATGTTAGGATGAATTTTTTGTATTATTTTAAAAAAATTGATTTTATTTGAATAATGTAAAATACCATTTTATAAATAAATAGATTTTTTTTAAAATACCTGTATATTAGTCAGAATTTTAGAAACATGAAACCTTTTCATATAACCAAATATGTATTTTTAACTAAATTAATAATTTTAAAAGTATAATGATATATTTTACATTTTATAACTTAAGTAATATTTTTATAATATAAAACATTATCCAACATTATAAATTGTGAATTTTTAAATAATATTGTTTACATTTTAAAAATTTTAATGAAGAAATTATTTTCAAATATTTAATCAGTAGTTCCAATTTAAAATAATTAGGAACATTTTATTTTTTTTCAATGAAGGATAAATCGTATTTGTAAAAACATGTCATTGTGGTGAAAATAAAAATGGTGTAAATGAGTAACATAAGAGGTATAAGACTAAGCATTTTTAAAAACATTTTAAATTAGTTTCTTGAGTTGGTGATCGACCTTATCTATTCCCAAATACATCTATTTAGAAATTTATGAGCCTCTTTCTTTCATATATACTTCCAATTAAATTATGTTTTCGATATTTAAAAAAATCATTCATTTTCACATATAATGGGGTACGCCCATCTACACTTCCCAAAACACAACATCCCACTTTTTTAACTCAATATCATCCGAAAACTATCCTAAAAATTTGGAGTCACATTTTAGTGGGTTTTTTATTCACATAATACCATCTATAAAAGTATTAATCCACAATGTCAGGGAGATAATCCAAGAGGCGAGGTACAAATTTCATCAATGCTCCTTTCTCATTTTTATTTATTTATATAAACTCATTATTCTTATAATTCCAAACAATTAATAATAATATAATAAAAATATCATTAGTATTGTTATATTATATTATAATTATGGAACACAAATTTACCATCTTCATCACTTTCCATTTATGAAAAATTAAAATAGTAATTGTGCATGTGTGTAGACTAACAGATCCAGTACACAACGTTTTCATTATCCCTCATTGAATTAAAATATTTATATTAATAAGTAATTTAATATTTAATTATGATATACACTAAATATTTAAAATTATGAAATTATAAACAAAATTACTCATTTATTATAATCTATCAAAAACAAATTCATCGGCCACATGTTTGTGTGTACTACCGACTCCAAGGATCGATGTTTTCCATTTTCACCATATCCATTCATGTTTCTTTTTATGAATTTTATTATAGGTTATATATGTTTTTTATTTTCTTATTATGGTTCTATAAATAGAAATTAAACATCCAATTAATTTTATGATGGATAATTAATTATAAAATTCACTGTCTTAATCAAGTGAACTAAGACGAAAAACTATTTATTCATATTCTATAATTTTTTATTATCCAAAATGTTTTGTATTATATATTAATATTTCTAAAAAATAATACTAATAAACACTAAAATATTTCATAATGTTTTTGGTATAATAAAATTTCATCTAAATGACCTCATAATTATTCATTGATCAATGCATGTTCATATTTGGATAACTCGTACCACCTACAAAAACAAAACTATGAAATTAAATCATGGATCATTGTAAAATCCCAATTGATGGTGTAATATCATAAAAATATTTAAATTAATATATTTATTTCTTAAATGTTTATATCAATATTTATTTCAATAACTTATAAGTCATCCTTATTAGGTTAATAATAACCCAAATATGGATATTATATTCTAGGATAAATATTACTACACTCAGGAAGAGAAATTTAGACTTCATAAATAATTATTAATATTGTTGTACATTAAAATTAATTATTTTTAATGTATAAACATTGGAATAAGAAAAAATTCTAACATCACTACTACGAAACATGTAAAACCCATAAACAACAAAAGTGAAAAAAGGTAAACATTGATATATATATGTATATATATACAATTATAATCAATGCTGACTATATGTGGTTATAGTTATTAATAATGTTCATGGTTATTTAATTAATAATATTAATTTATTTTTCAAGGTGGTTTGTACCATTATAGAATGAATTAATTTCAGAGTTAGAGTTTTCATCACAGATTCCTCTATTTCATAGATTTATCTATTATGTAGTTAATTGTTTTATGTGGTGTATTCTTCCTAAAAGATATATTATATAATAAAATTTCAAATAATATTGTAATTTTATGATCAATTTAAAAACCTCACCCCATTGTTGATATAATTTAAAATCTACTCATTTTATAAAGGTATTGGTTTACTTAATTAAGATTCATTGACTTATAAATGTTAATCCCGAAGATATTGTTTATAATATTGGTATGTTATACCCTATTTTTTTATAATTTCATATTTTATCTCTTATTTATTTTTTTTATTTTTTTCCACATAAAACCCTTTTGGTATTTTTTTACTTCATGAGATATTTTGGATGGAAGGCAAATTGGTAAATTAAACCTTTTTCATTGAGTTATATTTTTAATTTTGTGCTATAAAATTTAAACTGATGTTTATTAATTAATTTAATATTTTATATAATTTTATATTTTATCATTAGGTGGATATTTTCTTTATTTAAGAAAGTATTACTTCTTGATTTTTCTCTCACCATAATTTATAACATTTTCAAGAAAAAACCTCCTCCACTTAATTAGATATTTGTTTGAAGAACATATTATCATCACCCAAAATTCCCTGGAATATTTTTTAAACTATAATATGGGTTGTTTTATATGATTATAAAAAATATATTTATCCATTTTCAAATTGAAAATCTAATACACTATTGAAGATTTGTGTTTAGTAAAGTCATTTAAAAATACATTCCATCATTAAAAAGTAAAATATATTGTCTTACACGCCAAATCCATTTAATAATCATTAAGTCATTATAATAATCATTAGCTACACTATATTTTTCAATTTAAAAAATTTAAGAAATATTTGTCCAATATTTTTCAAAATAAGCTTTTAATGTGACTCGTAACTTCATCATTCTCTGAATATGGTTAAATGTTAAAAATTTTAGTATTTTACATGGGACAAAATATTTCAACCACCTTTAATGTTTTATGAGTAACTTTATCTAATTGTTTTCCTGGTTTATGGGAGAAATTATTTTTTACTTGATTTATAAATTATTTTTTAAATAATATTTCTAAAGAATAACTATATTTATAGTATACAAGATAATTATTTTAGGAATCCTTAATTTTTTTATCTAAATCAATTTCCATTAAATTTTTATATAATTTATCAATTATAATTTTCAAGTGTAACCACCCAATTATTTTCAATAAGGGTTATGATGTGTTATTCTCTTTTAGAGAAATTATACATCCCATCCTTTTTCCTCCATTACCATTTTCAATGTATAATGCAATTTTTTCATTAAATTCCATTATTCTATAAATAATATATTTTTTATTACATTTATTGAAGATTTTTTACTTAGATACTGAACATTTATTTATTGCATTAAATTATTCACTTAACCGTAATCTGTTTAAATATATGTTTTAAATACCTTATTAATTTTATTATTTAATAAATATTATTTACATATAAATTTATCTGACGTTATTTAATACTATATTATTTTCAATTGGATTATGATGTTGTAATTATAGATATAATTATAAATGAATTATTTATGTTAATCTATTTGAAAATTATATGAAACATATTTTTATTTCTAGTTTTAATGATATGGTGATTAAATATTATGTTCTGGAGCACATGTGTATGGTTATTATTTTTGTGAAGGGTGGGTGATTTATTACCCTCCAATGCAATGTTTATAATTTACATATCATTAAATATTGACGAGATGTGTTGTGACGACCCATAAAATGGAAAATATGTAGTATTTTTTTTATCTAATAAGGGAAATAGTTGAGTGAAGCTTGATCCACCAAGGGAAATAGGTGGGTGAATCCTAATACACTAAGGGAAATATTTTATGATGCATGATATATTATTTTATGATTTCAATTATTATGGATTTTCAATAATATTTATGTATTCTTTATTTCAATGATATGAGGGATTTCATGTTGTATTCATATGTTATTCACTTATTTATGATTTATGCATTGATGGGTAAAAATTTCATATATAAATATGGATTTTACCAATATTATTATCTTATATTAACTTAGGATCATAAGTTTTTATAACTAATGTTTATCCACATTGAGTAATTACTTGAAACTTTATTATCATCCCACTTTCCTAGGTTATGAGTATAAAAAAAGTATTAATTGTATAAAATAATTTATTATGGAGAAACTTTTTAGGATACCTTGAAGACTCATTATATATTAAATATTTTTCTATATAATGGGATAATTATTCAATTGAAAAAAAGATCATGGTTTTTGTTACAAATTTTTTACTGTTATTTATCTAAATCAAAAAAGTTAAATGGCCTTTGGAATGTGTTGTAATTAAATATCTTCCTTAATTCATGAAAATTGATACTAATATATAAGGGAATTCACATTTGTTTTAGAAAGAGTATTCAAAAATGATTTATGATTAGGATGCTATCAATTGAAGTTAATTAAGGATTTATAACATTTATCAAATCTTGATAAGTTATCATTGATAATAATTTAAATGGAATAGAAAAAAATTTATAATCATTGAGTTTATATTGAATTTATCCATGAACATGATAAGAAAATTCTATTTAAATCACTACAGATAAGTCTAAGAAAAGGATGATGTATTGGAGTTTATGTAATGTATGGATTGTATGTTTCTTATAGAAATTTCAATATTGTTTGGATACAATAATACTGAAATAGTTGTGGCATGGTTTCACCTTGGGGTAGTCAACCAAACAAACCTTGGGTCAGAATTTACTCACCATGATCATTGGAGATGAGTAGGGCTCATATTTCACTCCTTTATAGGCACACATGGGGGATATGATTAAGTTAATATAATTATTTTTATAAACTATTATGAATGATTTATTTCCTAACTACATTATGATATTATGTTATGGATTTTGAGAGAACACTTCTTAAGTTAACATATAAAGACCAAAGTGACTTATCAGATGAGACAAGTGTGACAATGTCAGAATAAAAGATTCAGAGATTGAAATAAAATATTCTTTTTTGAATTCATCCTAGGATTAATCTTCAATTCCCAAATGATAATATACTTTTATTTTATAGTATATCATTATAAAAAAATTTATTTTTGTATTTGGATGAAACATTATCACTAAAATTAAACAAGAAAAGTAAATATCCAAAAATAATTATGTATTAGTGTTTTATAAGGGAGAATACAAAAATGGGTGAGAATTTAACAATATTTTTTATGATGGGAAAATGTTATTTTTCATATCTTACATAAAAAATCATGGTCTATATAATAATTGAAATTAAATCCTTATACTCATTGATATTTATATTAGTGATTTATATTCATAAATTATATTTTGGTATATTTTAAAATTTTTGAGGATTATGTGAGTCATATATGGATTATTATTTTTTAGTTTTTCATGGAAGGTATGTAAACATATTTTAAACGGTATCAATAACCTTTAGAAATAATTTTATAGACCGGTTAAATTTTTGGGGATGATACTAGAAAAAAAATAATATGTCGTTGATACCTCTAGGTTTAAAATATTACTCATGTGGATATAATAAATAGTTGATTGATTTTGAGAAATTTAAATTAGATACAATTTATATCAAATAAATTTTGTATTTTTTTAAATGGAAGAGACACTTGTGATATTTTCATTAATACTTATCCATTTTTTTGTATTATAATTTATTTAGACTTTCTTGTGACTTTATGATCTAATGGTTGAAGATAAGAGTTAATTTTTAATGAAATATAAAACATATATATAGTCAAATGTCAATGAGATTCAAATGTATTTTTAAAAATGTATATAATGGAGAATATATTATTAGTGTATATACATACTAGGGTACATGATTATATAAATGATTAATGTTTTTTGAGGAATGATACGTAACATGGAAAAAATTATAAGAGTACGGTTTAATTAATATTATATTTTATATTCTAAATGATGGATATGTTATGTTTACACTCCCCCACTTACATTAGTGAGTAGTAATTAAAATTTAGAGGGAATAATTTATTTATGTGGGGGATATGATTTAATAACCCATGATTTTGGATCCTTTAAAATGTTTTATCATCCATATCTAGTTTCACATAAAATAATAAACAGATAAGATACTATAATAGAAAATAATAAAACATATTAAAACTACAAGAATAATATAATCATTTTAAATAAATATATATGAATAAATTAAAATAAGTCTATATGATTATTTTTCTATTAATAATATATTAAAATAAACTATGTGAATCGAAACCCCATTTAAGAAAACGTGTTTTGTGTTTTACCTTAAGAAATTGAATTGATTATATTTAACTTTTTATTATAATATTATTTAAAAGATTATATATCAAGATTCAATTATTTTTATATCAATATAAAATAAGATTAAAAACACTTGTTGTTTAAAAGAATTATTTTTATGGAATCTATTTTTTTTGTATTTGTAATTAAAATATTATTAATAAATTGGATAGTTTTATTTTTTTCACAAATAAAATGATTTTTTAATAATTTTAATATGATTTTATGATAAATTTTTGAATTTTTCTAAAATGATGAATTTTTAGGTGAAAATACAAAATACTATTTTAAAAATAGAATGATTTTTATGAAATTAGTAGTGTATAATTACGAATTTGAAATCCATAAAATGTATTTATCTTACCAAATATTTATTTTATACATTTATTTATAAATTAAAAAAATTTACAATCCCATAATTTAATATTGAAAACATAATTTATATTTTTTAAAATAAAATTGATTTTCATACATTATATATTTTTATTTTAAAGTGAATTGTTATCACTATCAAAAATTGAATTAAAAAATTGATTAATATTTTTAATTAGTACATATAAATTATATATTATGTAATAAGTTATTTTTTGGAATAAAGGATGAATTACATAGAAGAGAACTACTTACTATGGAAAAAAAGTTTTAATAAAAATGAGTATCGTAAGGTGAAAATAGAGATACATTTTTAAATCATATATTTAATTATATTTTTGATTGTTTTTGTAATTTATCTCTTCTCTACTTCAATATTTCTCAATATTGGATTGAATTTATTTGAGATAGACATCCCATTATTGAATTCACTTTTGTATTTATAAAAACTCTATCCCTTTTAACTTATATAATGGGAAATTCACTCCTCACGTCAAATCACACCATAACCCACATAATTCATCCCAATGCCAGCCCAACACTCTAATAAAAATTCAAAGACACCTTCTAGTGGTTATGTTCTCGACAATACTCCATTAATCAAATACCAAACCCCCTTTTTGTAGTATATAATCCAAGAAGTGACATATAAAATTTAACCACAACTTTCTCATTTCTATTTCCTTATATACATTAATTCTTCCTCAAATTCCATAACACATTGACTAAATGATAACATAATTTTAATTAGTATGCTAGTATATTGTCATAATGAAGTAAAAAAATCATTATCTATATTTATCACTTTTCCATTTTAAAAAAATGAAAATGTGAATCGTGCATGGATACAGACCTATACAACAACAAAGTAACATGTCAAGTTTCCATCAACATAGTAAACAGTTTATAATAATATAGAATTTAATATATATTTACAATAATTATTTCTCATTTTAAATTATAAAATTATAAACATTATAACTATTTTCTTTGATTTTATTTAATAAAAATCATCACCCCTATTTAAGATCGGACTAGAACATCTAATGATTGATGTTTACTATTTTTCATTAAAGAATTTAATAAATAGAAATAAGAATATTTTTAAAGGTTAATTATGATGTTTTTATATGAATATGGGTTTCTAAATTCATCGTTAACAAAATATTATTTTTATGAGTGAAGAAAACAAAATTAATATTATAAAAAAAGTGATTTAAGACAAAAACAATTTATTCATATAGTGTAACTATTTATTATAACAAAATTATTATATAAAAAATTTAAAATTATGAAATATCACACTAGTATAATATAAATTAAATCAATATTATTATATTATATTTATATTTCAAATAAATTACCACATAATTATACATTAATCATGGTATAGTCATGTTTGGGATAGTTTCACCACCTACATGAACAATGATATGAAATTGTATAGTAGATAATTTTTAAATATTAATAAATAGTGTATAATAATTTAAATATTTAAATAAATAATTTCATTAGTTATGGAAGGAATATATCAATATTTAATTCATCAATTAAGAACAAACATGTATGGGTTGAGAGTCATGAACATATGAATTTTATTGATTTCATATTATAGGTATAACACTAAATCACACATAAAGAAAAATATAATATTAATATATCAGTTAAAATAATACTTCTTAGTAAAATTATTTTTTTTGCAATTATTAACATCAAAAGAAAAACAATACCAACACGACTCCCACCAAACTAGTTTAAACCTTAAGCACCCGATGTGAGAAAATAAGTAAAAAAACAACCAATATATATGTATTCAATGATTATAAATGAGGATTATAAAATATTATATTTTTGAATAACGTTCTTGTATATGTAATTAATAAATTTATTTTAAATATTAATTATGTATGGGTTAATTAAAGACTAAATAAGGTCCACAATAAATATTTACATCTCAAATTTCATTATCTGAGATATTTTTTTGTATTATGCACCTAATTTGTTTATGGTATATTTGATACCAAATTGATATATCATTTCAATAAATAACTTTTATTGAAGGTAATATAAGTTAAAATAAATTCTCTCTATTTACATAGGTTTTTTAAAATTAATCTCAAATTGTGAGGGTTGTTGCTAACTCAATTATTATTCATTGAAGAATAAATGTTATTCTTGAGCATATTTCACATCTGATTGGAAAAATTTTCAATTTGATTTTATTATGATGTATTTTCCTTTTTTAATCATTTTATTAAACTCCCTCTCATATAGAATCCTTTTAAAATGTTTCTTAATTGCTGAATTATGTTTTCCATAGGAGACTTGGTAACATAAATATATTTACTGAAATTATAAAATTTATATTCAACATATACCATTTAAATTATCATTATTAATTTATTTAAAATTGTATATTATGTACTAGTTTAACATTATACAAAGAATGAAACTTTTGATTTAAATCTTAATTCAGTATTTTATTATCACTTAAATGTATAATGTAAACACGAATGATCCTCTACCATATAATTTTCTCTATTTTTCAAGTTCAAATTTTCTAAATGGACAATTTCCTCCAATATATTTGGGAAACATAATGTGGATTATTTTCTTCTAACATAATAAATCTATTTATATTTTTGAAAATTATAATAGAATAATTATTTTATTATTTGGGTTTCCAAATAAAGGTATTTTAGAATACATTACATTCTTTCAATGTAAAATGATTTCCCTTAAACCAAACATTACCTTTGACAATCATTACGAATTTTTGAATGAATAATTTATTAATGTTACTTTTTTAAAGATTTATGTTGTCCATAATTTTGAAATATTCTTTTTGAAAATATGTTTCTGTTGTGTTGTATAAAATTTTCCTTCAATGAATGTGTTTAAAACGTTCGCATTTATTGATTTATATGGGAAAATATATTTACTCTTCTATTGAGTTTTTATTTGTGAATTTCCTCAACATTTTCATGGTTTTTAAAAGATATTATTTTTATTATAGAATTAAAAAATAACTCATTTAAAATTCTTTTAAATGATCAACGATATTTCTTATTATAAAAGTGATTGTTCCCAAACTAATTAAATTTATTTTTCAACTATGTCAATTGCACATTAACATATCTTATGATATATGATGGATAATTTTCAAAAAAACAACCCGAATTTATTCATATAAAGGATTATGTAATTTCATTCCATTTTGAAAAATTATCAATCAACCCCTTTATCATTCACATCATTTTTTGTGTATAACATTATTTTTTATTTCGATGATTTTTTTCCATGAATACCCATGTTTTTTTTGATTGATATGTGTTAAACTGTATTCCATAACTTGATTGATTGGGTAAATTTATTTTCCTAATTGTATAAACACTATATATACGGTGTAAATGTCATATGATATATTTTTATTTTGGAATTTCTTTTACCAAGAATAAACGGTGTATTGATTTACAAATCAATAGATAATGGTGAAAAAATATCAATGATTGATCAAAAATGGGAAATAGGTTTTGAGGAATGATTTTTGTTTGTAAATAGTTGATTGAGTCCTGATCCACTAGAGGAAAATGTTGAGTAAAGTCTGATCCACTCAAAGAATTAGGTTGTGATACTTGATCCAGAATGTTATGATTAAAATAATTATAGATAGACCAAATTTGACATGTATACATTATTTATTTAATATACAATATTTTCATTTTGGATTAATTTTTATGTTCATATGATTTTTCAACACATTTTTGGGAATAAAATTATTATGTATCATGATTATAACACTATTCATATCTTATGTTCACTTAATATCTTAGTTCATTTTCACTTTTTCACCATTACTATGAATATGATTTCACCAATTTTATATGATTCCATTTCCCCAGGTTAAAAATAATTGAAACGTATAAACTGTATAGAATATTTTATTATCTTGATAATATATGAGATATGTTGAAGACTCGTTTTAGATTAAGTACTTATGATTATTTTGAAAACAATACCAATTGATTCAATTGACTGAATGACTAAATATAGTGATAAAAATCCAAATTATCTAAAATTATTATCCTAATAGGTATTGGGAATATATTTTAAGGATAGATTGTTTTTTATTTTATTAGAATTTATTGAATATTCTATAGGTTTACAAAATATGGATTCAATTTATTCATATATATAGAGATATATAAACTACACACATTAAAATTAATTTTCTAAAAGATGTAAATAAACACACGCAGTGATCATAGAGTTTGAATCCATCATATAATAGTTCAAAAGAATCCCCATTAAACCACAACTTAAACTAGTGATTTATGAATAATATCAACAAATTATGGTTTTTTATAATGGAAGAACATACAGGAAGGGATGTGGATAAGTGAAAGGAGTCTTAACATCACCAACTTTTTCATACACTCTAATATTAAATTATTGTGAGAACTATGATGAAAAGAACAATCAATGTAACACCGTGTAATTTTTTTAAGAATTACATTAACCTTGTTTCCCCACATTTTGGTTGGTCAGGGTTTAGGTGTGCTTCAAGTTAAAATTTGAGACATTTCAAGAATAGATGAGGTTTTCAAGAGTGTACATTGTTGTTTCATAGTTTACCAAAATGTGAGCCCCTCAATGGAAAATTATGAAACCCTATTCCAAGATTGTTTTCATGGTTGGATCAAAGTTTCAAATTCTGCACCTTACCAACACATAACATGATCCTTAGATAATGTTTCCAAAGGGGGTTCATTATTAGGGTGCATGGTTTGTCCATCAATATGGCCCCTCCCAAAAACATTTCTCATGGTATGGATTAAATCCAAAAATTTATTTTAATTTCCCAATACCCCATTTATTAAACTCAATTGACCACCATTCAAAATTAAAACAGTTTCTATAGACTTTGATGCTCTTAAAAGGTGGTTTTTACTCTTCCAAGGCTATTCATTGGAAAATTGAATCTGGGCAATTGAATATTCTATTTTGATTTTTTATCTCATATATCATTATATCCAACATTAAGGGTTTAAAATATCCATGTTTTTATCGATATAATCATAAATTGATTGAAATGTACTTATAGATTTTATTTATTTATCTCTGACACCATCATTCTTCATTGTTTAATCCCATTATGGGTGTTTTTCATGATATCTGATAAATGATAAGTGGGACTGTTTGATATTTGTCATATAATTTAATCCATGAATTCAATAATTAATTCTAAATTGATTTTAAATGATTTATGAAAACAAACTTTTATATTAATTAGAACTGTAATTTTTAATGGAATTTATTATTTTAAAACCCCCTTATGCCAATAGAAATTAAAATGTGGGGAATATTTTGAAATTGATTGAATTGATGGAATTTTGTGTGAATAGATTTTATAAAATTTCATAAATTTATATTTTGATAAACATTGTATAGTTTTGTATTGAAAAGGAATAAAATGATTAAAACTCATGTTTTGGTTTAGAAATTGATTTGTAATATTGAAATGAAAAATTCAGCAATTGAAATTTAAATGAGGATTGATTTTAAATAAAATGATTTTTCCTTATTTTATTATCTATTTAGATCATGTGATATTGGTTAGTGAGTTGGTTATTTGGGAAAATAATGATATGATTTTGATTCACTAGAAATGGATTTATGATGATAACTCTTTTTAAAAACTATTTTAGAAAATAATATGACTAATGGTATGTTTATGAGTCCTATTCATCATAATATTAAGTGATGTGTGTACACATATTATCTATCATGAATGATATAAGAAGTGTGAGTACCCAGTAAAAATATTATCATACTATAAGGAAGATGACCATAGTGATTTTTGTGGTTGTTTTGATATATATTAAACTAATTATAGATCTATTTCGCTCATGGAAGTTGATTGATATAACAATTTTCTATAAAATTATTATTTATTGAATTCCTAAAACGTTTTCCATCCTTTCAATTGACTGATTTTTTTTCAAATATGAATTTGATACAATATTCCATACCCAATTTTGATGAATTTAATGAATGAGTTATTTATTTTTATGGAAACTATAATACAATACTTTTTTAGACCCTACTAGGTTTCATAGATCACACCCTTCAGTTTCATTTGGGTTTTTGTAGATATTAGTATTCTAGGTATGAGTAATTGGATAGAACCTCATGGAGGAGGTGGATGTTATTGATCCTTTATTATTCAAATGATGTTTCCTTTTGGATATTTGAACTTTATATTTTATATTTTTGAGTTCTATATTGATGTACAACTTTCAGTTTAGTTATCCTTATTTGGTTCATAATACATTAATATTTTTTAGTGTTTAGAAAATATACTATAACTTTTATCCTTTAATACATTATGGAAAAAAAATTCCCACTATTCCTTTGATGATTATAGGTTATAGTTTTTGGATCGTAGGGATAGAGAACATCATTCAATTAATTTCAGTGTAATCTTCGGTATAAGGGTACCAGGTTATCTAGGATGGTTCAACAAAAATCTAAATAAAAGGAAGAGGTAATTAATTTTTACATGATCTTAGTATGTATTTTGGAATTCTATATTGGGAAATATTAGGTATTGGGAAGTCAGTGTATGGACAACTCTCTTCATAACAAGACTTATGTTACAATGTTTTGTTTTGGAAAGGAATCTTGGGGAATAATTTGATCTGATACTACAACTTTACCTACTTTTTATTTGGATATGTTAAAATAAAAAATCTAGATATCATATTGATTGTAATTATATTCTAATTTATCTTCTTTGATTCATTTATCTAAGAAATATTCTGATGTATTCAATGTTTTTTGGAAATGTTGTGTAGAATCATTCCTACATTAATATGTTTGGATATGCTCCCGGTGAAAGATAATGATTAATCACAATGAGAGAATCCTCACAAAGACTATAATCTCATTGATATTATTGTTACAATTTTTCATGCTATGGGGTAGCACATTCACCCATTCATATTTAGGATTCAGTTTTGGAACAATGAATGGTTGAATATTATAATCATTCCTAGAAATTCCTTCACAACAATCAACCAGAATTCCATGTCTCTAATGATCCTCAATCCTGACATCCCATCCTCTTCAATATCAATAATCATTTCCATATATATTAAATTCGCAGAGGAAGCGATCATGAGTAATAAATTTGGAGAACAATTATTTGGTAGAGTACCTTTCTAGAAACATAGATTCTTAAACTTCTCATTTGATGTAATCACATTTTCGAACCACACAAGATCATAAAAGAGATTCACATACTTAGTTATAGTCCTATAAGGCATATTGATTTTCCAAAACACTATAAACAAAGCTAGTAATACAGAATATGGATAGAAATTATCAAAGAAAATATTTATCAAGTTATTCCTCTCTAAACGCTTATGATTCCCCGATCTCACCATCGTGTCCCCCCAAATCTTACTAGGACACTCTGTATGAAGAGATAATATGGTAATTATTTTTCTTCATAGGTATTCTTATTATTCAAATCAATTTTATGTGAGTGTTTATGGTTATAAAAATGAAACATATTTATTTCATTTTTAGGATGGATTGAATTTTTTTTAATAAGGCTAAAAATTAATACTATTTTCAATGGGTGTCTATTATTGAAAATGATCGTGTGTGCAATATCATTCAGCTAGAATGGGACCTGAGGTTGAGTACATCCAGATATTTTTTTTCAAATATATGGATAATAATTTTAGTGTTATATTTGTATCTTAAGAGAGAATCATTGTCTAATGATATCCCCTCATTTTTTGTTGAGTATCGCAACATATAACTTTTTAATTTATATTGTTATAAAGTTGTAAGAGTGGAGGATATTATATTGATTTAGATCTTGGTACTCAACCTATATATATTATATCACACTAAATGGAACCAGATAAATGTAAATATTTTATCACTAATTTGGATGATATATTTGTGATATGATTTAAATTCCTGAGTGTGTAACTATGGATCCCACCGATTTTATTTCCTATGGAATCTTATTGAACAGTTCCACTTTTTTGACTACGTAAAACTCAACATAGTTAATAAAATAAACAAGTATCAGTGTCCTCATATAGATAATCATTTTAATCAATCGGTGACATCACTTTTTTCCTTATGTCCTAGAAGGATCATGTGGGTCATAAAAGAGAAGTTCTAGAATTTTTCAGAAAGAAATGAGTTTATGCTAAACTATATAAATTTAATTTGTGGATTAAGTTTTTGAAATTAATTGGACATTTGTTCTTGGAACATGGTATCTCATTAGAACCTAGGATGGTGAAAGCTATTAATACATGTGAGGAAACACATAATGTTATCTATATTCATATATTTTTGGGATTAGTTGGGCATTATTGCCAGTCTGTAAAGGATTTCTTAATTGCAGCCTCTTTGATGAATTTACACACTAAAAAGTATGTAATGTCTGTTTGGGATGATTAATTTTCTAGTTATTTTGTTTAGACTAAATTTATTTTGGATTTTTCCTTTTTTTACTCTTCAAGAGGATGGCCATGGCTATCTAGTCTTCTTTGATTCATTGGGTTCAGGTTTAGGTCGTCCTATTTTTTAGGGTTTTCATGACAATCCTATAGATCTTATCATATTTTTACAAGAAAGAATAATTATTCAACACATGAATTAGATATCATATTTTATATGCATGTGATTTATATTTGGTAAAACAACCTTTTAGTAGAACTATTTACCATGAATTCAGACTATTGGAGACTGACTTATATCCACTCTCAAAATGAATTGCATCAAAACCATATTAAATTGGTGGAGTACCTATAGTCTTTTGATTTTGACACTGCATATACCAAGGTAAAATGAAATTTCATTGTCTATCCTTTGACTATGAATCACTTGACCCATGTTTTTAATTAATAATCATAATGCATTACATTGTTTCCTCACTTTAGAGTGTTCATGTTAGGAGTCTGGGAGGAAGAGGACAATTTTTTATTCAACAATGTTAAGTTTATCTCTTATATTCTTGAGATTATTCAATTGGGAAGAAATATTGATGATTAATTCCAAACCATTAGGAACACACTTTTTGGTGGGGAGACCATTTTGGGGTGGTCGTTCTCCACAGGGGGTAAACTCTGTTTTTATTACCATCATATTGTACAATATACCATTAGAAAATTTAAGATTTTGTATTTCTATAATTACCTATGGGGTGTGCACCCTAGAATCACAAAGATGTCTTATGACATGAAGTGACAATTTTGGAGGCCACATATGTGATAAGACAATGATTATTTTGTTTCTTTTTCCAATGCCTTCTATCATGTCAATGTCGAGCACCATATACCTTCATTTATTATTTAGGAACTTTTATTTTCTTCATGAATGTGGGATGAATTACTATAGACTTGGTGGATGGGATCCATTATAACCTATTTAATGAACAATTTGATGTGGGTTTTGGTTAATAAGGTGACAAATCATCACACATTATACATAGTCATGATATAAACATGTTTTGGGAGTTTGGAAATATTAATTCATTTTCATGATCTTCAATTGTATATATTCTACTTTAGAAATCCCTATTCAACCTCCCAATTTTTTTGCGGCCTTTACATGTTGATTGGATCGTAGGTCTGTTCAATTTAGGCTCTCCATCATTAGAAAGATAGTCAGATTTGCAGTTATATATAGATTCATGAAGACATAATTCACGATTAATTCATAAATTTTGGGGGAGATTTGGGTGAACATCTTCATATGGCTGAGTTTGATTATAATAATATTTAATATTCCATGACTACAATGGCTCCTTTTGGTGTCTTGTATGTAAGGTTCTCTAAATCTCTACTCTATTGGTGATAGATTAGAGAATGTTACATATATTTCTTGAGCGTATTCAAAGAGTTGACAAAATATATTTTGTATATTTTTATAGAATTAATATGTAAAATATCAGGAATAAATATTATGAATATCAACATAGGTGATGATTGGATTTCAATGTTAGTGACCTGGTCTTCCTGAGAGTTTCACCCTGTTTGGGTCGCCGATGGATTGGGAGGTAGGGGAGTCATGCACCATAGTATGTGGGACTATTTGAGGTTGTTTATAAGGTTTGGTAATTGGATTATGGTTTATACCATACACCATAGTTTATGTCAATAAGAATTGTGGCCCTTGTATTTTTGCAATGAAAATATAGTTTAATCAATTTTATTTCTTATGTTTAGAGGATCTTGACATTGAGTATGGTTTATTCTACAACTGAGTATCCAGTTGAGATTATTGATTTTAAAACAAATTAATTTTTGGGGGAGAATGTAACATCATGTTACATGATATTATTTATTCCCAAAACCTTTTTTGTTGGATATATTATTGGGGGGAGGATTCACCGGAAAGTTGGATAATTATTGATAATTATGTAGGTTTCTATTTTATTTTTATTTTGCACACAATTTTTCCAAATTGTGCTCCCCACCAGTGAAAATATAAAACTATGTAATGTGAGGGTTTTCATTGTTGGTTAGTTTTAATAACCATGTGAGTCCTATGATAAACTATGTTACATGAATAGTGATTCTAGAATGAGTTCAAGATTAGTGATCACCATTTTTCAAACCATGATTCCCTCTCTAGGAAACCATTAATGTAGTAATTCTTTATTTTAAAAATCGTAATTTAATTTTCCAAACCGTTTAATTTAACTCCTTAAAGAACCCTATTCGAGATAACTCAACAACCATGCATTTGGAGGGTCTCAAGTTACAATTTTTATTCCCTCAATCCCTTTAATTCGAATATCGAAGTGTTTCATGTCACATGCAATCTATTCTAGGTATGTATATCTTCTCTAATTTGTTTTCTTCTAGTCTAATATTATTTTATCCTTAAAGGGTATTATGTAATTCTGTTTTAATGGGTCTAAACTCATGTTTTTTTAGATATTAGTTATTTTATTCATTTCATGATATTTGATTCCATCATTATTTAGTGGAGAATCCCACTACGAGTGTCTATATATGATCTTTGGTAAATGGTAAGTCATTATATTTGAAACTTATTATATAATTAATACCATGATTTTCATTATTTTTTCAAATGGAATTCAATAGGTTTATGAAAACAATATTTGATATGAATTGTAATTGGAAATATAAATTTAATTCATGTTTAGAAATCCTCTAATAGGAATATAAATTTTAATTTGGGGAATATTTTTAAATTTATGAAAGTGATGATTTTTTTTACAAATTTCTTTTATAAAATGGATTAACTTGAAATAATGAAAATATATGCTTGTTTTTGCTATTGAAAATTCATGATATGATGAAAACCCATATTTTTATCTTAAACTAAATTTGTAATTTGAAATGAAAAAATGAAAATTTAATTGTATATGATGATTGATTTAGACCGAGCTGATTTTAAATTTTCTAGTGATTGATTGAGTAAATGAAAGAATTAGTTCTTATTAGGGATATGAATTCTTGTATTTTGAATCCATAGAAATGGATTTATGATAAAATATCCAAAAAAATCAGTATTTATAAGGTTATATCCTTTATGGGATGTTTATTATTCCAATATGACCAAATCCTATAGGATATGTGTAAACATATTTGTTGTGATCACTGAAATGATAAGATTTAGGATCATGTAAACAAAAACTATTGTACCACTAGATAGATGAACATAATTATGTTTTTTATTGTTTGGATATATTTTATATTTATTAGAGAAATATTTTACTTATGCTGATAGATTTTAAAAAGTTATTATATAAAATTTATATTTGATCCATTATTGAAATATTTTCCATCTGTTGAAATGAAATCAATTTTTGTTAATATGATCTTCATAAAAAATTATATGCAAATTTTTATTTAAATATAATTAATAGATTGAAATATTTATTAGGAATATACTATAGAATAATTGGCATGACCTTACAATACCTTATAACTCAGACCCTAAATTGGAATTCAAGAGAATGTAGATCTTCTTGTTACATGTCTGAGTGAAGGTAATGCGACTAATTGAGGAGATGGAAGTTCTTAGTTTTTGGGCTTGGATTTATGTCTCCATTGTGACTATTAATGTTTAATATACTAGTTTTTGATTAATTTGATTGAATAAAACATGAGGTTTTATATACCTATTTGGTTTCTATTTAATTCTCATTTTTGATTGTTGAGCAACATGAATTGTATCTTTTATATTTCTTTGTATTTTTGGATAACTTGTTCCCACTTGTTATTGTATGAGACTAGGTTCTACTAACAGACCAATAAATATCAAGAATTCCCTTTGGGATATGACATTGATATCTTTGGTATTAATGAACTAGTTTATGTGGGGCAGTTCATGAAAAAATAACCCATGTATGATCCCATGTATATAGGTCCAAAAAATGAGATAAATATTATTGTTTCAATGGAAATAAAGGCTCAAAATATCATTTCCATGGACATTTCTAATAATATATTATTCATATTCATGATTTGGAATGAAAATTGTGAACTATAAAAAAATTACTCTATGATATAGGGTTTGGTAACATTACATACCAAAAATTTGTAAAAATATTTCTCCTACCTAACGATGAAAAATTCTTCATTATTGTTTCATGGGGATATCAAATATTTTTCCCAACCGTATGATAACTATTCAGACCTCTATAACCAATAAAACCATATTAAGCACACATAAAATTTTAGAAACTAGACTCATACCCTTTAATTTTTAAAAATAAATAATAATACAATACATTACACAAAGAAAATGTAATACCCCATGTTTTTATGAAACATTTTTTTTGAATATTTTTAATTATAATATATTTATTAATACAAAATAAGTCAATAATTTCAATCACATTTCACTTACTTGGTGTATATTTGACATTACATGAAACCAACTACACATATGTTACATAGAATATAGACTTGGCATATTCTACACACAACAATTACTTGGCGTACGTTACAAAAAACAATGACTTGGAATAGGTTACTTGCAACACTGATGTTTATACGAAACACCATTTTGTTATTATCATTATTTAAATGAAATAATTATAACCTAGCCATTAAAAATAGTAATATAAATTTTAATAACTAATTATCAAATATTTTTTTAGTTTTATTATATAAATAAGACATATTGATAATGGAAGATATAAGTTTTGGTAATTTAAATATATGTTTAAAATTACCATTCTCTAAAATAAACTTCTTTAAATGTCCTTTGGTGAAAAATACTGAATATAATTTAAAAAAAAATTGAAATTAATATTTACAAAATAATCATCATTTTTTAATATATTCTATATAAATTATCTAAGGGTGATTTGTTTATTTCTCTGAGAATAATTGTTTTGGTAAAAATCGAGAAAAATAATTTATTTTAATTTCAAACTCTTTTTCATCTAATTTAATTATAAATTTAGATTTTATTTTAAATTTATATTAAATTTTAATTTTAAAATATTTTTATAAATTAATAAAATTTGGGTAATTTTAACTAATTTTAAATTATAATTGTATATAAAAACATAGTAAAATTTTGAACATTCTTTCTTTAAAAACCCGCTTTGTTAACCCAAATATGAGATTAATTATAAATTAATTTCACCAACTAATATGTTTGGAATTTTTAAAAACGGATACAATATATTTAATAAAAATAATTTCTAATTTCTAATAATTTCACACTAGTTTTGACTAAAAATATTAGTGAGTGAAATAAAAAACATTACATTGACTAGGGTAAAATTATTCTTAAGTAAGGACTGAAACATTCATTTAATACCCAAAATGGACTAGATTCTTTTAAAACACCAATTTTATGCCCATATTTATACCCTATAATCTCTTTTATCGACTTGGTACCATTATTTTCTTCACATTGTACATTAAAAAAGTGGTATAAATTCACTCTTAAAAAATTTACAAGAGTGCCACCCCTCCTCTACTATAAAAAGGGATCATTTCCTCTCAATACCTATCACCTATGAAGCACCTTGAATCTCCAAATAATGCTAAAATATGTTACCAAAGTTCCTACCTTCATCCTTGAAACCTTACTTTTGTAAAAAACTATTCAATAAAATCATTTTGGCATATACCAAAAGGAGGTACCATGTTAATAGGTAATGTCTTATCTTATCATCCTTTATATTATTTTCTTAATCCACCCCTACACTACATTTATTCAAATATTATTAAAAAATGTTTACAAAATATACTAGTAGTTTTTATTCATATTTTTAAACATACACTTACACACAACCCCATATAATGGATAATGAACATAATGTTTATGTGTATGGTGAACTACTGCCTCATTATACAATGATTATAGAACATTATTTACCACCTCTAGTGGTGTAAATTATTATAGAAATTATTTTTATATATGATTTATATTATATATAATTTTTATATAATCTTATATGTACCTTTTTAAAAAATATTATTTTACATTCCATTTGTTGTATATATGATAATTTCATTTGAGGAAGTGTGGACTACTACCCCTTCAATGTGATGTAACTCACTCAAAAATTACGTTGAATAAATTAAGCATAGGTTTGTTGAATTTATATGATATATATGATATAAAAATTCTAATATAATAATTATATATATATATATATTCATTTTTCATTTGCCTTCTTTCATTCAAAAGGACAATAAAAATAGAAACAATGTTTATGTGTATGTACAACGTAGTGTCACCATGAATGGTGTATTCATTTTAAATACTTCTATATTATATAGATTATTATAATACACATATAATTAATTTAATTTTTCTATATAATGGTTTACAATATTTAATCATGATATATGTATAAGAAACAAGGATATAAAAAAATAAAACACAGGTGATGAACAAAACGAATATTACCCAAAGTTATTCCTTAAAATACGATTGTTAACAAGAAGATACTATATGGTTACAATAAAAATATATATGGAATTATATATTTGAATATATTTATGTAAATTGGGTATAATAAATTTATATTTATTATACTAGTGATTTGATGGAGTACGATGAGAGTCATGATACCGGGTAAGGGGATTTTATCACACTTTTTATTTCCATGAGATGCATGCTATGTTCACCACTTATTCCTTTGGTGGGGTGAATGTAATTACAATTATTGTGTTATATGTATATTATACTTATATTTAGGTGTATTCAAATATTCAGTTTATGATATTTCTTTATGGGGTTTATGTTTCAAAAGTTACCAAATCGGTAAAATAGTTTTGTTCAATAATTCGTCTTTGAGACACATATTTGGTGGTTCACCTAAAATATAAATTTAGGTGTATATAATTCTATTTTAAATTTTATATCTTTAATTTAATTTATTTATATTTATTTTATTCTTTAAATAATTTCTCTTTCTTACATGGAGTTCATGATCCCAACTAACTAAGTGATAAGAGTCTATTATGAAAATCTCATTACATTCTGAGATTATTTTTGATGATGCTTCTGAAGATGAAATATTATGATTCATGTCTCAATAACAATCATTAGTTTCATTATACTCCATTTTATAAAGATATATCCATGTATTATTACCATTTTATACACTTTGTTACTTAAGATAATTTGTAAGTAAAATATAACCACCACTATCTTCAGTCAAAAATGTATTGCATTCAAAAACCATGCCTTCAAAAATTCAAGTGTAGTATATATGAATTCCATATTCACAGAAAATGTATTTTAAAATATTTATATGGTTCTAAGTTCTTACCTTATTTGTCTTCAAGTCTCTTTTCATAGAAAAATATTTTCAAAAAAGTTTTATTCTTAAAAAATCATTGTTAACGCAGAAAAGATATTTTCCCCAAGAAATGTTTTCGAATGTTATTTCAAAATTATTTCCCATCTAAGATAATATCCATTGGTGTAAATAATTACATTATGGAGAAATCATTCAATTTTTGAATTCTTATTATTTATCTTAATTGATTATGTTTGGATCGTATGATGTTGATGAATCTCATTTCTCTTTCATGGGTTATATTATTTTGAAACCCACTTCTTTTCATAGGTTATGTTTATAATAAAATGGCTATGTGAACATCCTTTTCCCATAGTTTATTATATGGTTACATGTTTATAATACCAATTTCATTTTATGGGTTATTATATGATTAATAATGATCGTGTCGAACATGTATGTATGATTTCATTTTGAGTTGAGTAGGACACATATCTCCAACTAATGCATTTGATAATAAATAATATCTCATGGGATATAATAAGATGGAATTGGGAATCAATGTTGACATCTAAGATGGCCGTTGGAGTGAACCAAGAATACCATGAATGTATTAGGAGTGAACACATGCTAACAAGATGTCCATGGGAGTGAACCTTGATAAGAAATATGGTATGGGGAGTGAACCTATACTAAAAATATGGTCTTGGAAGTTATTACTAGGCTACTATAGAAATCATATTATATGATTATGTATCTTCCACAATTCCTTGTTTTATTCCATTGTTAAGTATTCATGTATTATCTTTTTTATTTCCTTATAATCCATGTCTTAGGAACTATTTCTATTTATGAAATGATTCTTTTATTTCCCTTGATATTATGGATATGATCTTCTCTTTTCTTGATAATGTTCACATACCCTTATTTTTATGATTCTACTTACATGTCTCCTTTGTTTTCACTTACAGAGTAACTGAGATCACCCATTTTTTATGTTTAATTTTCCCATATAAGGACGATAGGTATTATATTTGATGTGTCTAATAATGGTGATTGTCATTAATAACTTAGTGGATGATTATTTTTCTCGCGTATATAATCGTGTTTATGTTTCCATGATTCTAAAGGCTCTAAACTAGTATGATATTCTTATTTCTACTTGTGTAATTTATTACGTATTCCGAAAAAGTTATGTAATGTTAATTTATTTTAAGACCGGTTCACTATTGTTGTTATAAGAGGAATGTTTTAGATAAAATTTGGAATCTATTATGATAAAACTTTAGTGATAACCATATGGACATGTAAAAAATATGTTTAAGGAATAGAACAATAATAAGATTTTTTTTTATTATTTTGGTAAAAGATTCGGTGAGTGATTTCACATAATTGAATCCCTATATGGATACTAAAAGTGTAATTTTTTCTATAACAGATGTACCTTGGGGTAACAACTCTAACAAGATGTTATGGGCCTCACTCAGGGTAATATGGTACATCAAGGTTGGCCTTGTTTCACATTTGGATTGAAACTCCTGGGAGATATGCATTGTAAATTCAAAAACTATTTGTGAACCATTATGGAGGATTTGGAAATAATTTTTCAATTAATAAAACTAGGTAAACCTAAGGTTTCATAGATTATGGAAGTTTTCATAACATAGAAATCCTATAGGTGAATTTTTTTGATTATGTGGTTCTTCATTATGATAATTGTTTCATACTCTATACTTTCGGTTTCAGTCTGTTGGTGGATTCCCAAGGAACCACATTAATGGTTACTGTGATGGATAATGAAATGATTGCCCCCCTAAGAATCTAAATGATATTGGAGTTAAGTGATAAACCTTATTTCTATGCTCAACCAGCTTTCTCAAGCTATGAATCATGGTGAACGTCAAAATTAGAAAAGGAGAGAACAACATTTTGTTAGGTCATTCATTAGTAAATGTCCAAATTATTTCACAGGGTCATCTAATAGACTTGTTTCTAAACTATGGATCAGTACAAATGAAATAATATTATCCAATATCGAGTGTTAAGATTATTAGAAATTCATTTTGGCTCTATGTCGATTAGAATGAAAAACAGACCAGCAGTGTACTCTAATCACGAAGTCGAGGTAGAATGATGGGATTCAATCCATGGATTGTGAAGAGTTCAAGAACATATTTTAAAATATATACTTTCCCAGGATTATTCATACCAATATGGGGAATGCTTTCATTGAGTTTAAGCAAAACAATTATGAATCTATTAGCATCTACAAGGCTAATGTCACGAGACATGCGAGGTACATTTTAGTGATTATAATCCATTCCAAAAGTAAAGATGATTGGTTCTTCAGTGTCTTAATTACATGTCTCATAAAGTGGCTGGACCAAAGAGGTATTACTAGACGTGAAGCAATTTTGTGTTGTGCAATCGTGGTTTTAATGGAGCATCAACTCACATATCAATATCATGGTTTTGATAAGAAGAGGAAGATGAATTATAAAGGAAAATCTAAAAACCTTGAAGAGAAGAAAAGGAGATTACCATTATGCTCTATGTATGAGAAATTATCATGGGGGAAATTTCTTTTAAGGGTATAATAAATGTTTTATGTGTGAAAGGAAAGTCCATCATGATTTTTATTTTTGATTTGGTGCGATGAAGTAAGAAAATTTTGTGATTGTGGAAATAGTAGAGCTGAATACACCTACCACGATTCAGTGCTACAATTGTATGGATAATGAGAATTATTCTAACCACTATAAAAACCCAAGGTCTAGTGATTATGATTGACATCAACAAACTCTTAAGATGAGGGACAGGGGGAAATCTCATGAAATCTCATTTCCTGGCGAGGTTTGTGATAACGACATTATGAAATGTATACTTATCATTCACTCTATAACTACTATGGTCATATTTGATTCTAGATCTACCCACTCATTAATAGCTAATGCATTTTATACGGGTGTTAAGATTCCACCAGAATAATTTGTTGTGAAATTAGAAGTTCAAACCCCTATTGGTACAAAGATTTCATATCAAGTTTATGATTCCTCACTAATTGAGGTTTTTGGTATTTTACATCATTCAAACATTGTCAGTATACCATTGGTTGAATTAGATGAAATCATATGCATGGATTGTATTTCACTTCATAAATCCTAAATAAATTATCATGAATGGGAAGTTAATTGTTATTTTTAAAATCCATTCTATGATCATCCATCCATGTTATGATATGTATGAACATCCTATGGATATTAAATCAAGTTTATGGGTCTTAATTACCATTCAAAATGACAGTTTATCTGAAATGGTTGGGTTGAGAATCTATAAAAACGGAATACTTAATTTCCAAGAGTTTTTTTGGATGTTTTTCCAGAAGGGTTTCATAGTCTTCTACCAAAACATGAATTTGAGTTCTTAATAGAACATATAATTGATTCCAAAACAATATCAATATCTTCTTATAGAATTTATCCATTTGAGTTATAGGAAATTGAGAAGAAACTCCAATATAACATTGACAATGGATTCATTCGGACAAGTGTGTTACCATGGGTTGTACCTGTTTTTGTGTGTGAAAAATAACAATGGATCAATGTGACTCTGTATTATTTATCATGAGTTGAAAAAATATCACAATCATGATTAAGTATCCCCTTCCCCGTATTGATGACTTGATTGATCAACTGTGTGGTTCTCAACACTTATCCAAGATTATCCTTTGTTCTAGATATCTTCAATGGATAGTCAAAAATAAGGATATACCTAAGATGGAAATTCGTAAAATGTATGGAAATTATTAATATATAGGGATAGATTTTGTTAGTACTAATTCTCCTATTATATTCAAGGATGTAGTGGATAGAGTCTTAGAGATTACGTCGATATATTTTTGGTAGTCTATATTTATGATATTCTTATCTATTCAATGATAATGTAATTGCATGAAGAAGAATTTAAAATTGTAATAAATACCCTATGAATAGAGAATCTATATGCTAATATTGAAAATAATTAATTTTGGGGGGGAAGAGTGTTCATTTTTTGATCACATAATCTCAAGAGATGGGATATCAATCGATCCTTCAAAGATGAAGATTATTGAATGCTGACCTAGACCAACCACAATGACTGAGATCCATAGCCTTATTATATTAGATAGATATTATCGATTATTTTTGGAGAGTTTATCATTATTATCAAATCCTATGACTATGTTAACATAGAAGGGTGTCAAGTTCCTCTAGATAGATGAATGTGATGAAAATTTGGAGGAACATAAGATTAGGTTATATAGTCCAACTTTGATTACATTAATCTATACTATATGATGGGTTTTAATATTTAGTGATGCATCAAAGAAGGTATTTGGATGTTATCTTATGGAAAAAAACATGTTTATCACTTATCCCTTGTGGAAGATGAAAATTCATGAGAAAAGTTACCCAACTCTTGACTTGGAGTTAGCAGTGGTAATTTATTCATTAAAGAGATGGAGGCATTATCATTATTGAGAAATGTATGATATATATATACTGATCATATAAGTGTAAAATATATATTGAAACAAAAGAATTTGAACATGTGTTAGAGAATAATTTTTGAACATATAATGAATTATGAATTCTCAGTATGTTAGCACCGTTGGAAAATGAACAAGGTGGATGATTCTTTGAGTCGAATGAATCATGATAGCATATCCATGATGGGGATCAAAAAAAGATCATTATTTCTAGATTTGAAATGGATGGATCTAGAATTCCAAATAGAAGGGGAATATCATATCTTTCTTAAATTAATGTTCAACCCTTTATCCATTTTATTATTAAAGAGGTGTATAAGTAAGATGATGAACTATAAAAGATAGTCATGAAGGCTACTAAATTTATCAATGATCATGATAGAATTATATAGTTCAAGAACTATGAATGTGTTCCATCCGTAATAGATTTGAAGAAGGAGATGTTAGAGGAAACATATATTTCATATATCACTATTAATCATGGAAGTATAAAAATTTATTGGGAAATGAAACAATACTTCTGGTGGGATGGAAAAAAGTTATATATCATAGCATTTTTATCTCACTGCTTGGTATGAGAAAAATTTAATGATGAAATAAAAAAAGATAAAGGTATGTTTTATCCATTACCCATTCCAAAATATTATTGGGAGAACATCAATATGGATTTTGTCGTCATAATAACCAAAACCACAAATTAGATTAATGTTATATGGGTGGTTGTCGATCACGTCACAAAGTCATCACACTTCATTACTATTAGAGAATACTTCCCACTTGTTCAATTTTCAATGATATCGATCAAGGAAGTGGTAAGGTTCCATGGATTTCCACATTCCATTGCATCATATCAGGATCTAAGGTTTGCCTCAATGTTCTGGTGAATTATTTAACAAGAACATGATATTGAATTGAGTTTTAGCACTATTTATCATCCTCAGATAGATGTTCTATTTGAAAGAATGACTAAAACCCAAGATGATATGTTGATATCCTTTTCTCTATATTTCAAAGGCGGTTAAGATCAACTCCTTACTCTCGTTAAGTTTTCATAAATCAACATTTTTCACTCATGAATTTAAATGGAACTATATGAAGCCCTATATTAAAAGAAATATAGTGATATGACATTATTGGATGAATTTCGAGAAAGAAAGATATTGGGAAATGAGATCACTAATGAAATGGGCAAGAATGATAGAACCATTCATTAGCATATTAAGGAATCTCAATGCTGGAAGAAAATTTACACTCATAACCGTCATCTCAATCTAGAATTTCATATTGGTGAAAAGGTTTTTCTAAAAATTTCACCCTGGAAGAATGCTATGAGAATCAGAAAGAAAGATAATCTAATCCCTTGGTATATCATTCTCTTTGAGAATCATGATCGTATCGGGATGGTATCCTGTCACTTTTCACTTCCTCCAAATCTCTCTCAAGTCCATGAAGAGTTCCATATATCTATCCTATGGAATTACATAACTGAACCTTTACATATGGTTAACTCAGATGAAATCCCACTGGAGTAGGATATTTTTTACAAGGATAAACCAGTTGAAATTATAAAATGTACAAAGAAACTTTTATGATATAAGACCACTTAACTGGTCAATCATTTGTGGGAAATCACTAGTTAGAAGAATATATATGGGATATTGAGGGTATAATGATGCAAATGTATTCTCATTTGTTTTTACATGAGTAATTAATTTAGAGGTAGAAAATCATTTTAACGGAGTACAATGTTGCACAATATATTATTAGGGACCTTTTTTCAAAATAATTAAATTTTGATTATTTTTTTCAATGCACTAAGTCAATAATTCCTTTCATACAACACCGAAATGGATTAAAACATATGTTACATGACACCAAATTGGAATATGTTACATAAAACATTGACTTGGAATATGTTTCATGCAAAAATTACTTGGTGTATGTTACAGACAACAATTACGTGGCGTACATTACATGCAAGACTGATGTTTCAACGAAACATCATTTTATTATCATAATTATTTAAATGAAATAATTATAAATTAGTCGTTAAGCATAGTAATACGAATTTATTTGAAAATTTTAAGATAATTTTTATAATGTTTTTATATAAATAATTTATATTGATAATGAAAGATTTAATTGTTGGTAAAATCCATATATGTTTAAAAATACTTTTTCCCAAATAAAGTGCTTTTAATGTCCATTAAAAATAATAAAACTAATTTTAGGCACAATTATACATTTAATTTGATAGAATATTAATTTTAAAATTATAATATCGATAATATATTATGCAACTTTTTTTTAAATTTTCTGAGAAACTTCATTGTTTTGATGAATAGTAAAAAATAATTGATTTAAATTCAAAACAACTTTTTAATATAATATATTTATAATGATAAATTATATTTTAAATTGGGTTGAAGTTTTAATTAGAAAATATTTTTATCAATTAATCCAATTTTGGTAATTGTAAACAATTTTATATTAAAATTCTATATAAGACCATAGTAATCTTCTTATCATTTTTACTTTAAAAATTTGCATTACTGACCAGACTCAAGGAATAATTTTAAATTAATTTTTACAGCTTCATTGTTTGGAATTTATAAAAATTGATTATATATTTTTATTTATAATACATCAAAATTTCTAATAATATGAATTTATTTTTTAGAAAGACTATTGAAAAATTAAATTATTTCTAATTGCATCGATTATGGAAAAATTAAGATTAACTAAGGGCTAATACTTAAATTTTTGACACCAAACAACCTAAAAACTTTTCCAAGACCTATATTAATTTCATATGTAGACCCTATAATCACTTTTCTAGGATATGGTCTATTATGGGATCAACATTCAACATTGAAACCGTGGGTGGAATTCTTTCTTCAAAATATTTCAAGAGTGCCACTTCTCCCCCACTATAAAAATGGATACTTTCCTTCCAATTCCACAACCCTCACATGCCCCTAGGATTTTCCATCCTATGCTCAAATATTCTCCCAAATTCTCTCTCAGCTTCCTTTAATCACCATTTTTGGTAGGAATTCTTCGCATGTAATCCTTTTGGTAGAAACCAAAAAGTGATACATGCCTAAGAGGTAACCTATTCTCTCATGCTCCTTTCATTTATTTTCTTTATCCACCCATTCAAACATATTTATTACATTAATTTATAACATCATTAGTATCCTAAATAATGTAGTAATTTTTTATTCTATATTTTCAACCTAATATTACCCACACCACCATCTAATAGATTATGAACATACTACTTATGTGTTGGCGAACTATCACCACACAAAACGATGAGTGTTTATTTTTACATTCCACCTATAATGGGGAAACTTCTGATGGAAACACTATTAATATATTTTATATATTATATTTATAATTTATGAATGTTTATGTATTCATTTTACAATACATATTTTCTTAGATTCCATTTATTGTAAATATGATAATTTCTTTTGAGAAAGTGTGGATTACCGCCCCCTCAAAGTGATTTGACTCGTTCAAACACTGCATGGAATGTATTATTGTTGCATTTTGTGTAATTATATGATATATATGATATATTAATTTTACTATACTAAATATATATATATATATATATATATTCAAATTTCATATAAAATAGTTCTTTCAATACCACAATAAAAACAGAAACAACGTTCAAGAATACGTACAAATTACAATCTCCAAGAACCGTGTATTCCATGTTCATACATAAATATTCTATAGATTATTGAAACATAAATATACTGAATAAAAAATATATTCATAACATTTTATACATTATATCATCATGATATAAGTATAAAGACCAATGATATAACAACTTAAGTCAAATGAAAAGGTCAAAGTGAATATTACTCAATATTAAAACATAACATGTTACTATCAACAACCAGGATATATAATGTCATAAAAAAATCTTGTATCATATTAAAAATAATAATATACTTCTTAAAAATATTTAATAATATATTTAAATAAATTATAAAGTGGGTTTGAATGATAATGATGGGTGTCAAGACATAAAGTAGGGGATTTTATCTCACTTTTTTCCTGGGAGATAAATGTTATGTTTGCAAATCTTTCCTCTTAGGTTGTTTATATAATACCCAATATTTTAATATATGTATCTTATATATAAATTTATGGTTATTCACATATTAATTTTATGATCTTTATTTCATGTAGATTATGTTTAAAAACCAAACAAATCGTTAAAATGGATTTGTATCTATTTTCCTTCTATGAGACATTGTATTTTTTATGCACCTAAATTATCTTTAGAGGTGTATGTACATCCATTTTAAATGATATATCATGAATTTAAATTCTTTATTTATATATTAATATATAGGTAATTTTATTTTCTTACATGGATTGTGTTATCCCATGTTACCAAGTGATAAGATTTTATTGTGATAATCTCACTACTTTTTGATATAGTTATTGATCATGATTACTTTGATTGAATATTATGATCCATCTCTCAAGAACACTATTGGGTATCTTTATTCTCTATTTATTAATTATAAATTCATTTATTTGAACAATTATTCCAATATATTGTTATTAATATAATTCTTTCAAGTCAAATATGACCACCTCTCACTTTGGTCAAAATTCTATTATACTTAAAAACCAATATCTCAAAAAAAAAATTAAGTATGTTTTAAAATGATATTTGAAGAAAATTTTAAATGAAAAATGAATTTATAAAATTTTTATGGTTCTCAATACTTTATTTATATGTTTTTATGCTATTTTCAATGAAATATATTTTCCAAAAGATTTTATGTTTTTAAAGGCATTTTAAATGCAGAAAGGATATTTTCCACAATAAATTTCATTAAAATTATTTCAAAATTATTTCCCTTAAAAGATTACTTCAATTGGTGTTACTCATTAATTGATGTGGAAATAATCCACTATTTCCATTTATATTATTTCTCATAATGTAAAATATTTTCATTGAATGATGTTGATGAACCCTATTTCACTTTCACGGGTTTTATGATTTTAAAACCCTCTTCTTTTAATAGTAAGGTTTATGATGAAATTATTATGACTCATATATCTTTTTATAGGTTAGGATATGATTACGTGTATATAATACCCATTTCATTTCATTATTTACGATAGGATTACTTATGTTCTATGGGAACATGTACATATTATTTCATTTTTAGATTATTGGGACCTATATCTTCCTCAATTTCATTAGGCAAAGATTTATATCTCATGAGATAGAACAATAATGTCTTGGTAATTATCCTTGAATACTAAAATAGACATGGGAGTGAACCATGACTACCATGATGGTATTATAAGTGGACTCATTCTACCTAGATGGCTATGGGAGTGAACCATAAGTAACAAGATGGTAGGGTGAGTGATCTTATACTACTAAGATGGTCTTTGAAGTGATGCCTTGGGTACAATGAAATTAATATTATATTCTTATTGTTAGCCAAAATTCCCTATTTTATTTTTATGTTATGACTTCATGGATTATGTTTTTTTACTTATGATTCTTGTATTATTAACTTCCAATATTTATTACATGATTCATGTTTATGATATTTGATATGTAGGGTATGATTTTATATTTTTATGAACATGTTTTCATTACCTTATGCTCATGATTATTCATACATTCCTCCTTTGTTTACCTTTACTGAGCATCAGAGATCACTAATTTTTATGCTTCCTTTCTTCGAAATTTTGAAAAAAATTATTGTGTGTTTATGGGTCTGATAAGGGTGATAGTAATGAAGAACATAGTGGTAGATAATGTAGCTCTCTTTTATACCAGTGATTATGTTTCCATTTCTCCATAGAAACTAGACTTGTATGGTCTTCATGTGTATGATTTTGTAATATTTTATACATTTTGTAAATTTTATGTCAAATTAATTTAAGAAAAATCTAGGTCGCAATACCAAGTGTGTAATATTCTCCCCACCATTGATATTTACATCCTAGAAAAATTTTAGATTTGTGTTTTCTTGATAAAACTCTATGAATTACTGTAACATCACATTATGTTTTCCGGTACTTTTGATGTATCTAAGTACCACTATTTTGGAGTAAAGACTTGGGGTGCTTTTGGGAGAACATATAAGGAAGACTAAGGGACTTTGAGTAGTGCACGAGCGGTGCACAGTTTGTCAAACCGTGCAGCCAACCCGTTTGAGAAGGGAGGTTGTGGCATTAGATTCTGCACTGCTAGCACACAGTTTGTCAAACAGTGTGGCTAAATCGTGCGTGAAGGGTGGCCGAGATAGTATCTGATGCACGAATAGCGCACAGTTTTTCCAACAGTGCGAACTAACCGTGCAGCCACTTAAATGAGATCCTTAAATAGTGAACCTCACTCGGTTTTCCCTCTAAGTTACACGTTTGTCCTTCTAAGGGGATCTAATTACGTATTTTTCTTCTCCTAAGGTCAGAGAAGGTGCTCCCATCATTATGGAGGTGATCCAAAGTCTCCTCTTGGTGAATCAAAGACAGATTCTTGAGGTATGTGATCGTTCTTCATCGTTCTTGATTAGTTTCATAGATCTACTTAGAGTTACCTCTCTTCTTCTCTCAGTTTCATGGATCCATGCCTGTTGAGGGTAGATCTAAGTGTGTGGTACTTTTTTTGATGATTTTTTGTCTTGACCATTTGTGGAGAAGAGAACCAGGGAAAGTTCTTGAAAAAGAATCCCGGTTTTCTTGAGCATTCTCGACCTTTGTGGATTTGGTCCAAACCTTCGAGGTAGCTGGTTCCGCCCCGACATGCCAAATTTATTATCAATGAATTTTATTAATTTATTTCAATTTTTGATTTAAATTAAATTTCTCAAGTTACATTCAATTAAATTGATAAAAACTCGATTCCTTTGAATTGAGATATTTGAAATGGTTTTGGCTTAGAAATTAAGGAAAACCCCAATTCCATTGAATTGGGTGTGTCTATAAAAAATTGGTCGATTTAAATTGTTTAATTTAAAATGTGGATTAGATGGAATTTCATTCAATTGAATTTTTGAATTTTATTTTTGAAATGAAATTTTTAATGATGGAATTAGTTTTTAATGGATTTCAAACTTATGAAATTGTCTTAAAATGATTTGATAAAAACCCATTGGTTTTATCTTGTGATAAAGGCATGTTTTTGAATAAAACCTGTTATAGTTTTAAATGGAATGAAGTTGGAACTTTTGAAATGGAAGAATGGGATTGATCTTATTTTAAGAATTATTAAAATAGTTCTCCCATCATGTAAGAGCACATGAAATCCTTATGTAGTTAGTGAATTATTTGGATACACTCTACGCTATGAAAATGTTCTAAAACAAACTTGCGGCGGGTCACATCCCCGATGGGTTGGTGACGAGTCTCCTTTATCTAGTGTCATAGGGACATATGTATACACATTTTTCTGAGTTCACATAGAGAGTGTGGAATTCTATAACTAGTTAGTACTATCGAACATTTTGGCAGATGAGCATGTTGCTCGCTTGTTTGTTTATATTTGAGAGATAAATGTATGCAAATGCATTTGAACTGCCTTACATGACTGCTAAATTTATATCAACTATTTTATATAAATTTTCTTCTCAAGACATTGTTTTAGAAATATTTCATCATTGTAAAGCCTTTGATTAAATTGATTTTTTCATCATTAGAAAATTTATAGCATGTTTTGTTGAAATATGTTTTTAAATTGGCATAACTGTTTATTTTAAAATTGAAAGCTTTTCATTGGATAATTGATTTTTGGAATCTGGTACAAAATCTTTGGTGGTATCCTACTAGGCATAGGCTCACACCCTACTTTTTCCTTCGAGTGTTTATTGATTTCCTCCTTTCCAGGCTTGAGTAAAGGGGAGGTATCTCTTGGAGGAGGATCTAGCTGTTGATCTTCTCTTGGTGATTTGTGTCATTAGGGACTTTTGGACTTTTTTTCTCTTTGTAGTACTTGGGTTGCAGTACATTGGGATTTTATGCCTCTTTGTTTTCTGGTACATTACTCCCAGTGGAGTTTTATTATGTTATGCATATTGTCTTGTTCCTTTTGCTTCCGCATTTTTGTGGAAAAAATAGTTCCCACATGCATGTTGTGTGATGCTAGGTGCTAGCCGCTAACCCATGGGGATCGGGAACGCCGTTCGGTCTATGTTAGGGATGGCTCTGTTATTAGGTTACCAGGGTACCTGGGTAGGTTCGTGACAAAGTGTTATAAAATGGAGGTTAAGCATCTTTCCTTGATGATAGTATGCATTTCAGTTTTCTTGTCGGTACTTGGGTGGTAGTTTTGATTTAGATCCTGGCCAGCTCTCACCACAATGAACATTAAGTCACTAGGGATTTTTAGGGAAATATGACTTGTGGATTAGTTCTAGTAATTTCCCTATTTCGATTTGGATAGAGTGAAATCCAAATCTTGTTAATACCTTCTATTAATAATAGTTTTCCTTGTTACTCTATTTGAGTGTTAATCAAATGGATTTTTGGGTTGTGTAGAAACATTCCTCCGAGAAGACGAGAGAATATGATCTAAAAAGAGGCTTCTGCTGAATCTCAACAATAATGTCCTACTGTGGATCTACGTCTGGTTGAGGTGATTGTTCGCATTATCCATTCTCTAGGACAGGCACCACCTCCACTTCTTTTTCAGACTACGGCTATAGATCATCATAGTGATATTCTCAAAAGTCATTCCCAAGAGTTGTTATGCCAGAATAAAGATGTTTTCAAAGGGTCTACTGACCCTAAACATGATGAGGAATGGTTGAGTAAGATTGAACATCTTTTTGGGTTTATGGAGACACCTTATGTGATCAAGGTGAAGTGTGCCACTTTTTACTGGAGGGACCAAGTAGGAGATGGTGGGACACAATGGTGATGGCTGGGAAACATGAGGGTTTGTAGTGGAAAGACGTTAGGGTTCTTTTCACTAACCAGTTCTATCCAGAATCAATGGTGTTGGCCAAGTCTATGGAGTTTTTCAAGATTGAGTAGGCCAAAAAAAACTGTGACTGAGTACTCAAATCGCTTTTCTGAGCTAGTACAGCTTGCTCCTGAGATTGTATATAATTAGAGGATTAAGGCTCGGAGATTCGAGTTGGGACTTCGATTAGATATCCTTTATCAGGTTTTCCTACTGGAGGTACCCAATTATGATGATGGTCTTGATAGGGAAATGATGGTTGAGATGGGCATGGCTGGAAAGTCAGGGTTGAAGGTGGTTATTTTCCCTCCTAGTGGCAGTGTTGGTTACTTTAAAGGAAAATGGATGCAAGATGTTCCTTATGGTTGTTCTCGAAAGAAGAGTAATTCTAGACCTCTAGTAGCACAAGGAGGGTCTTCATTGACTTGGTATCAGTGTGGGAAGCCAAGAAATTCTAAGAGGGTTTTCACGGAGGCACCCATGAACTGTAGCTCCTGTGGACGTTTAGGGAACCTACAATGATTCTTCCATCACATCTCTACTCCAAGTGGTGGAACATGATCATCAACACCTCCAGAAAGTATGGGGAAATCAAATGCTTCACGTAAAAAAGGGTTACAGCCACAGGCCTCCGGAACGAAGCTTCTTCACACAGTGGAAGAGTCGCTAGAGGTAGCTGATACATGTCTTGCAACCTGGAAAGGTACTATTTCTATATATTCATCTTTAGTGAGAGCTCTTTTTGATACTGGTGCATCTCAATCTTATAATTCAACCAATCTTGTTAATCTACCTAATCTACATATGGAACCATTATCTTGTGCGATGGATATTACTACACCCCTTGGTATAATGACAGAGAAGGGTCTCCATAGTCCTGCTTATGTATTCTCTCCATCATATGTTGACCATGCTTGGAGTTTCTTGGTTATTGACATGAAATATTTTGACGACATATTTGGGATGGATTTTCTCATTGCAAATAATGTCCGGATCGATTGTTACCTTTGACGGGTCTACCTTACTACACCCAGTGGTGTGCCCCTTGTTTTTCAAGGAGAATGGGACCCAAGGTCAAGTCGAGGTGGACCCTCTTATCCAGAATTGGGGAATTTTATATCAGCATTTGATTTTGATCAAGAGAGACATTTAATGTGTGGTGATCTTCCTCCAGTTGTCACGGAGTTTCCCGACGTGTTTCCTTCTGACATCTCTAGTTTTCCACCAGTAAGGGTGGTTGATTTCACTATTGAATTAATGCCTGGTACTCAAACAATTTCTATTCCTTCTTATCGAATGGCTTCAACTGATCTAAAAGAACTGAAGTCTTAGTTAGATGATCTTCTTGTGAATGGTTTTATACACCCGAGTGTCTCACCTTGGAATGCACCTGTTCTATTCGCCAAGAAGGCTGATGGTTCTCTTTGCTTATGTGTTGATTTTCAGAAACTCAATTGAGTTACGATAAAGAAAAAATATATGTTAACACGAATTGATGAATTGTTTGATCAATTGAAAGGGGCATAGTGTTTTTTAAAAATTTATCTTTGATCCAGGTACCATCAATTGAGGATAATGGAATCTGACATTCCTAATACCGCTTTTCGGAGTAGGTATGGCCATTATGAGTACTTTGTTATGCCCTTCGGCTTATCAAATGCTCCTACAGTTTTCATGGCATTGATGAACAAGGATTTCAATGAGTATATAGACACTTTCTTGGTAGTCTTTATTGATGAAATTCTTGTTTACTCCAAGTCTAAGGAGGATCATGTGCATCATCTGAGAATATTTTGGAGTCTTCTAATGAATCTCCAACTTTATGCCAAGCTGTCAAAGTGTGATTTTTGGATTCGGGATGTGAAATTATTGGGACATGTCTTGTTAGAACAAGGAATATCAGTTGATCCTGAAAATGGTGAAGGCTGTTATGACTTGGGAACAACCACGAAATGTTTTCGAGATTCATAGCTTCTTGGGATTATTAGGATATTATCACAGATTTGTTAAAGAATTATCAATGTTAGCTTCTCCAATGACTGCTCTAACTCGAAAGAGAGTTTGGTTTTCCTAGAATGATAAATTTCAGAGCTATTTTGTTGAGCTAAAGGGTCTCTTAACTACTACACCAGTGATAACTCTTCCTAAGGCTAGGATAGGTTATGTGGTCTTCTGTGATGCATCAGGTTCAGGTTTGGGATGTGTACTCATGCAGGGTAATCATGTTGTTTCCTATGGGTCTCATCAGCTTAAGCCTCATGAGAAGAACTATCCTACCCATAACCTTGAACATAAAGCTATAATGCACACACATATGTGTTGAATACATTAACTTTATGGATAAAGGTTTACTGTGTATTCAGACCACAAGATCTTGAGTTATATCTTCTCTAAAAAAGATTTGAATCTTTGGCAAAGGCATTAGGTTGAGTATCTGAAATCTTTCGACATTGACATTGCCTATACCCTAGGGAAAGGGAATTTAGTTGCAGATGAATTAAACTAGAAACTTCCATCATAGGCTATGAAAGAATATTCAGAAGAGTGGAGTTTGATGGTTCTTTTTTCTCTGTTGCATGTTGGAGTTCAGTGGAAGGGGAATAAAGTTTCTTTATCCAGTGTTCAGTTGACTTCTGCTCTCTTTAAGTTAATTTTTCAGGAACAACAACATGATGATAAATTCCATACCATTGGACTCTCTTTATGGTGAGTAGATCGACACTCTGTGGTCTTTATCCAAATAGGGTGTTCTATGTTATCAAAACTGTTACATTGTGCCGTTACCAGCAATGAAGAATGTGATGGGCAGTTTCCATAACTCTCAGGGGGATGTACCCCTAGGAACCAGGAAGATGTTCTATGACATGCGGTGACAGTTCTAGTGGCCAGGTATGAGACGAGACATTGCTGAGTTCGTATCTCGTTTCTATACATTCCAGCAAGTGAAATCTGAGAACTTGAAACCTTCAGGTTTGCTACAACCACTTCCATTCCCTACATGGAAGTGGGATGAAATCTCTAGGGACTTTGTGGTTGGGTTACCTCAAACCCAGATGAAGAAGAACTCGATATGGGTTGTGATCGATAGGCTGACCAAGTCAGCTCACTTTATACCTATTCGAGATACAACCAAAGTAGAAGAGTTGGGAAATATCTATGTGAAAGAGGTTGTTCGTTTTCAAAGAGTTCTTTCTGCTATAGTCTCTGATAGAGATCCTCGGTTTACTTATCGCTTTCAGGGAGGCCTTCAAGAGGCACTGGGATATCATGTTCATTTAAGCATAACCCACCATCCATAGTCAGATGGCCACATAGAAAGACCTATTCAGATCCTTGAGTATTTTCTCCACGCTTGTTTTCTTGACATTAGTGGGTCTTGGGATGATCATCTGGGGCATGTTGAGTTTTCTTATAACAGCAGTTATCATTCTGTGATCAAAATGGCTCTTTTTGAGGCTTTGTATGTCCATCCTTGTAAATATCTTTTATGTTGGCTGGAGTTTGGTCAATGTTCTTTGGAAGGACAGAGTTTGTTCTAAGAGACAAAAGCTAAGATCCAATTGATTCGTCAGAGAATGTTGATAGCACAGAGTCGGTATGTGTCTTATGCTGATCGTCATCATAAACCATTAGAGTTATCAGTTTGTGACTAGGTGTTTATGAATGATTCTCCCCGTTTAGGTCATCGACGGCTTAGGAGGAAATGGATGCTTGCTCCTCGTTTTGTGGGACGTTTGGAGGTTGTTGATCTTGTTGGGAAAGTTTATTAAACTCTATCTCTACCACCACAACCGACGTTAATACATATCGTGTTCCATGTATCATAGCTGCGGAAGTCTCTCTAGGATCCATCTAATGTTGTGAGGTGGAGTGATCTTGATATTGAACCGGATTTATCTGTTATTGAACGACCAGTTAGGGTTGACTATTTTGAGACCAAAGTACTTCGTGAGAAAACGATACCCCTGGTCCGGGTACATTGGAAGCATGGTTCTGATTCTCTTGATATGTGGGAAAGGGAGGCACTTATAAGTGATCAGTGGACTCATATTTTTGACGTGGAGGATTCTTCATAGGCTTTCTGGGGATTGAAAGATCTTATGGTGGGGAAGTTTTAACACCACGTTATGTTTTCAGGTACTTTTGATGATTCTAAGTACCTTTATTATGGAGTAATGTCTTGGGGTGAATTTGGGAAAACATTTAAGGAAAACTAAGAGACTTTGAGTTGTGCATGGGCGTCGCATGGTTTTTCAAACCGTGTAGCGAAACCGTGCGAGAAGGGAGGTTGGGATAGTAGATTCTGCATGGATAGTGCACAGTTTGTCAAAAATTGCAGCAAAACTGTGCATGAAAGGTAGCCGAGATAGTAGCTGATTCACGGCTAGCACACGATTTGTCAACTCATGTTAACTAATCATGCGGCCACTTAAATGAGATCCTTAAATTGTGGATCTCACCCGGTTTTTCCTCTAAGTGCCTTGTTTGTCCTCTTAAGAAGCTCTAATTCGGGATTTGTCTTCTCCTAAGGTATGAGATGTTTCTCCCATCATTCCGGAGGCAATTCAAAGGCCCCTCTTGGTTAATCGAAGAAGGATTCTTAAGGTATGTGATCCTTCTTCATCGTTCATGATGGGTTTTTTAGATCTACTAGGATATACTTCTCTTCTTCTCTCGGTTTCTTGGATCCATGATCGTTGTGTTTAGATCTATGTGTGTGGTAATTTTTTTATGAGTTTTTGTCTTGATGATTATAGGATAAGAAATCTAGGGCTGGTTCTTGAAAAAGAAACTCGGTTTTCTTGAGCATTCTCGACCGTTGTGGTTTTAGTCAAAACCTTCGAGGTAGGTGGTTCCATCCCAACTTGCCAAATTTATTATCAATGTATTTGATTATTTTATTTAAATAATTGATTTAAATTCAATTTCTCAAGTTACATTCAATTAAATTGATAGAAACTCGATTCCATTGAATTTTTGATATTTGAAATGGGTTTGACATAGAAATTTGAGAAAACCCCAATTCCATTGAATTGGGTGTGTTTATGGAAAATTGGTCGTTTCAAATTGTTTTATTTAAATTTTGGATTTGATGGAGATGATTCCAATTAAATTTTTGATTTTAAATTTGGAAATGAAATGTGTAATGATGGAATTGGTTTTAAATGGATTTCAAACTTATGAAAATGGCTTAAATATTTCTAATACAAACCCATTGGTTTTATCTTGTGAAAGAGGCATGTTTTTGAATAAAACATGTTATGGTTTTAAATGGAATGAAGTTGGAACTTTTGAAATGGAAGAATGAGATTGATCTTATTTTATTAATTCTTGTAATAGTTCACCCATAATGTAAGAGCGCATGCAAGCCTTAGGTAGTTAGTTAGTTATTTGGATACACTCTACGCTATGACAACGTTCTAAAACATACTTGCGGCGGGTCACATCCCCGATGGGTTGGTGGCGAGTCTACTTTATCTAGTGTCATAGGCACGTCTGTATACACATTTTGCTAAGTTCACATAGATAGTGTAGAATCCTATACCTAGTTAATACTATCATTCCTTTTAGCAGATGACCATGTTGATCGCTTTTTTTATATTTGAGAGTTAAATGTATGCCAATGCTTTTGAACTACCTTACATGCCTTCTAAATTTATATAATCTATTTTATATAAATGTTTTTCATAACCATTGTTTTAGAAATATTTCATCATTGTAAATCCTTTTCTTAAATTTAGTTTTCCATCATTTGAAAAAGTATTGCATGTTTTGTTGAAATATGCTCTTGAATTGCAAAAACCTGTTTATTTGAAAATTGAAAGCTTTTCTTTGGATAATATATATTTGGAATTTTTTACAGAATCCATGGTGATATCCTACTGGCCTTAGGCTCACTCCCTACTTTTGACTTCGGGTGTTAGTAGATTTCCCCATTCCATGATCGAGAAAAGGGAAAGAATCTCTTGGGGGAGGATCCAGCTGTTGATCTTCTCTTGGTGAATTGTGTCCTTAGGGACTTTGGGACTAATTTTCTCTTTGTACTAGTTGGGTTGTAGTACTTTGGGATTTCATTGCTCTTTGTTTTCTGGTACATTACTCCCGGTTGTGATTCTTTTTGTTATGCATACTATCTTGTTCCATTTTCTTCCGCATTCTTTTGGAAAAAATAATTCCAACTTGCATGTTGTGTGATGCCAGGTGCTTGTCGTTGACCCGTGGGGATCGGGAATGCCCTTCAGGCTATGTCAGGGCCGGCTTGGTTATCGGGTTACTGGGGTACCCGAGCAGGTTCGTGACAATTACTCCAACATAATGTATTAATGCTCTTGGGTCTCATCGAAAATTCAGACTTCCAATTAATATATACATACCCGATTGATTCACTAGGCTTAAAATATCATATATTTCTTATCTATAATATGCATCATGGTGTTCGCGTGTGTTTAATTTGGAAAAAACATAATGTAAAAACCACTATGCATGTGTCCTTTGTTAGGATTATGACATCCTATATTTTTTAATAATTATTTCATGATATATTATATTATGATACAAAACTACATTACCGAAATAATTAGAGTCCTAGTATATTTGGGTAATTTTATAAGTGTCTTAATTAATTGAATTAATGATACAATAATATTTTATAAAATACTCAATAACATGCCCTTAAATTCCATTGATTTTATAGTAATGTAATGGGTAACCTTGGGATGTACATAAGAAAGGGGTGATATATAAATCCATGTAAGGGAATAATAAAAGAATATAATTGATTGGTGAGGTAAATTTGATTAATGTAATATAATATGTTGACATATAATGTTGTGAATCGTAATCATGAACACTAAAGCATTACATAATATTATAAAACCAAGGTAATATATGAATGTGGGAAAAAAATAAAACATGAAATCACAAGAATATGTCAAGTGTAGCTATTTTTATATCCTAATATAATTTTCTTAGAAAAACATACCATGGACCGAAAATGGTATCTCAGGGCATGAAAACACTAACCAATTAAATAGAGAACTATGTAGTTTTATCCCTATCCATCACATTCATATAATGTTCATGAATATTTGTTATACATTGACCATACAACATAAATATGTATTTCAACAAATTGAATACCTATATTAATGAGTTCTAGTTAAATATATGTATGTATCTATTAAATTAAGGATTGTTTTTAAGATGAATACACATGAGTGGAAATTGGGATGATTATTCAAAATATAAATTTTTTTTAAGGAAAGTCATGGGATAATTTCATAAACATTATGTGGGAACATAAAGGATCATGGAAATAATTAGTGAGAGTGAAAGGTTTTCTATAATTAATTTTGAATTATAATATTCATAATGGGATGTGTCATATAATATATAAACATGAATATTTTAAAATAAAAAAACTAAATTCAGTGAAGGTACACGAATATAGTGATGGGGGAAGAGAATCCATTACCATGATAGGGTTCTTTTATAATCATTGGAGGATCCTTTTAATATATTGGGAACACCTTGGTAGGGTTTTATATAAATATGGGGATAGTTTATTCATGATTCAAAGGATTTGATTATGTAGAATGGGGGGTGTTTTGGTCATTTCAAAAAAAATATAGGGGAATTAATAATTAATTTTTAAACAATTTTCATGAATTCAATGTGATAAAATATTAAAAACCACAAAACATCCCATGGGATTGACCATGGATTATTCCAAATAGTGTGGAATCTAATATTTTACTTCTATAAGTGTCAAAATTTTGAAAATAATACCACACTTTTTGTGCAAACTAGCCATGATAATAATGAATTGTTTTGAAAACATTAAAATATATTATAATATTTCTTGGATTAATTATATATTTAAAAAAATATTCAAATAACATCAAAAGTAAAATAATTTTAATGGGTAAAAAATGAACGTTTGAAATTTTATTTTATTTATTACATGACTTTTCATCTATTACGATTTCATAATTTATATCTTATATTTACAATGTATATAAAATTTACAAAAAGAATTATTGGCTCTGAAAATTATAAAACACGCCCTTATCTAATTATTAAAAAATAATTTAAAAAAATAATATATATTTTAAGCAAAAAATTATAAATATTAGAAGTTCTAATTTAAATATAAATTCATATTTTTTTAAAGAATACTTATTTTTATGACATAACCAACATTCTTATCCTTATTAAAATTATGTAGACATTAATATATTATATTAAAAATTTTATTTAATGAATTATGATCTAAATGGACATTTTTATGATGAAACTTCTTTATTTCTAAAAAAATTGAATTAATCATAAAGATTTTTTAATTTAAAACTATATATATCCCAAAAATAAAATTTTTGTTTCGTTGAATCAAAATTTGTTTTTTAAATATAATTTTATATAATCACATATATATTATTAAATAAAATTGATAAAAATAATAAATATTTTATCAACGTAAAATATAGACATTCATTTACTATGATGTTGATATATAACCACTTATAAATCCATATTGCATTGAAGGGTATGATTTGTGATTATTGTATATTCATTGGGTGATTCAGGGAACATGGTTTGGTAGGTTATGTCTTTTATATTAAACATATATCATAAATTTTTTTTTGATATTTTTTTTGAATCAAAGATTTGGGATACTCAATGGAAAATCCTAGTGCTTCTATCTCCCCTGGAAGATCCTATAATCGGCTTCATACTGTATGATCCTACTAGTCTCAGACTACAAATCCTCCTTCTTGGTCAATTTGATTTTTTTGATTTAATTAAAAGTAAATGTATTAATTCAAAATTCACTTTTGAAGAATAATTGAGAAAAATCATAAGTTCAAAATGATTTTTTTTTAAAAACCATAAGAAATCCCTAAACCATTGAAGGAAATTTTATAATTATATTAATCTTTCTACCTATATAATCTCCATTTCCATGTGGTTAACTTTGTATCTAGATCATCCTTAATAAGATCATTGAAATTATTGGGATTCGTTTCCCAAGTTAAAAATATAATGCTCTAAATTTATCCTAATTTTATTGAAGCCTCATTCCATAAGGTGATCTTTTTTAGTGATACACATATTTTTCTACTTGTTATTATAAACATGAATTATTCTCCCAAACTCCATTTTTACCTTCAATTATTAAACATTGATTGGTTAATCTACATCTATTATCTATTCCTTATAATGATGAATGATATATGAAAATTATTCTTTTTTCTACTTCCTCCATTTCTATCTCCATATTAAAATAATAATCCATCAGTAATTATCGAGGCTCTAAATTGTTCATAGGGGCCTCCTGTAGTTTGGGTCTTACAACAATATTATTATCACCTGAAACCATGGATCCTTCTAAAACATATTATATAACTTCCATATTGTCATCTAGATACCCTTGTTCTTTAGATTCACCAAACCCACCCATTTTATTTCCACTCTGAAGTGTCGTACACTTCTTGTGATCATGGTCATGCATTTTGACTTCACATTTCACTTCCTTTTTAGCCCCTACCGTTTTAGAGGACCTCATTTCCTTATTTTTAGGTATGTTAGAGTAGTCCTCAATCAATTTAGAATTCATTCCCTTCTGCATAATGTAGCTCCCTGATTATGTGATTCCCTTATTCCAATTTTTCCAACTTTGGTTGTGATGTACTCTGACATTCATTCAATCAACACTATCCATTTAGAATTGACTAAAGATATCATCACCTAACTCTACCATAGTGAGTCCATGAACATCATTATTTTCTAGTTCTTCTTGATTTATTTCTATTCTAAACAATAACTATGATTAATATAATACTTTTTAAGTATCTAACTACCATTCCTCTTATTCATTAAAAATCCCTTTATATTCCAAACCATTATTTTGGTTTTTCAAATTTATATTCAGAATAGTTGTTCTCTAAATGAGCCTATTTCTTACATTCACATAGCCTTCCCTTAATGTTTGGGTGACCAATATTAGGCATCCATATGGGATGAATAATGATATATGTTCCACCCTTCTCATGTTAAACAATTTTATCTGTGTATATTCATCTACAATTCACACTTCATGCTCATAAGATGAAGTCTTAGGATGGGAATCCTTTGTTTTGAAGGACATAATGAATGTATCTCCTCAGACCGTGAATAAATGTCACCATTTTTTACCTATTACATCATTCCTACACTATACACACAAAATATACCATCTTCATATAGACCTACTCTAATACCCAAACAATTTTAAAATTTATATAATTTATTCATGATCTCGCACTGACAAACTATAATCAAGTGACATAGTCTCACTCATGAAGAGTAGAAATCATATCATGTCTTAATGACCAAAAAAGGATTGTAATGAAACTCTTCCCCAACTGTGATCTAATGATAATATTCTTTAAATTTTATTTATTATTACAACTAATATTGGTAAATCTTAATGGTCACTATAGAGTGGTCATATTATGAATGTTTAATATTCTAAATTTTATTTTGAGTTGTTTAGTATAAATATGTATATAGTTAAAAATAGTATAAAATAAAATATAGTGAATGTGATTTCTAAAAACAAATTACAAAATAATTAATTAACTCAGAATAGAATTTTATTTATAAATGTTTTGATCGCTAAACTCTTCCCCCATTTACAAATATCACCAATTAAATTTTTTTATACACTATAATAGGTGATAGTACATGTATTTCATCACCACCTTCAGTTTCCATGTAGCATCCTCAAAATATTGGTTCTACCATAGTACATTGACAAGGTGATTTGTACTTTTTCAAAGAAACGTTTCTCAACTATCTATGATATTCATCAAATGATCCTCATATGAATGATCATTCCCCAACGGTACCACCTCAACATATAGAACATGTGAGTGTTATAGTATATATATCCTTAAGAGGGAGATAAATACCTTATTATATACTTAATATTGGTTGGGATTTAGTGTTAGTAAATATTTCATATCTGTGAAGTGATCAAGAATATCAATTTTTTAATGTATATAGGACTATGTTTTCCATTATTCGAAAAACTCAAAAAATTTATCCATGGTTATATACTAAATAATACCTTCTTGATAACCTTGAACTCAATGTTTAGTAAATGATTTCCTGCATATCATTTATTTAAACATTCTCTGGATTTCATATGATGCAGGATGGTTTTAACCTTCTTATAACATCTATTGGATATGGTCATTTCCTATTATATTCTACTCTAAAAGGTTATTACATCATCTTTAAGTATAGAACCTCATATAATAAAAATTCTCATTAGGTTCCCTTTGAATGTTATAATTGAAAATTATTTCATATGGCTGAATGGACTAAACACCTTCTTTTTTTTATGGATTTTTGATAAAACCCATTTCAAGGGATGAGGGGGAACCCTTACAAGTTCTGTAGTCATAGAGATTACAAGGCCCAAAGGATTAGGAGATCACATGACACAAAGGTGTTATGGAATTCAACGGGACTATCTACCAGGAACTTCCCCTCCCCAGCATCTACATCATGATTATAGCTCTCCCCCTTTGCATGGCCATCAAGCTAGGCTTCTTGTGCAAGCATTGGATGGTCCTGATGGCATAGCCATACCTTCTCATTCTGACAATCCATTTGGCTATACTCTGGAGAGTTCACCTGCTATAAAACCTCTTCTGGGGATTCTCCTTTTTTGTAGTGTCTGTCTAGGGTAAGAGCATGTGGCCCGAAGGCCATGAGGTGGCCCAGATGCCTTAAAGGTTGTCTGAAATCCCTACTAACCCAAAGGCCGAGGTGGCCCACAAACCTTAATGGATCCCATCCCAAACCGATGGACTAAGGTGAATATTTCTAGATGCTACAGAACCAAATAGTAGCAGCTACAGTTCCTACTACAGTGACTACTACAATACCCGCACAATGTACTATTCTCTTGCAGTACCACACAATGTACATTTCTTCTACAGTACCCACACATTGTACAATCTCTACTATAGTACCTGATAAAAAATCTACTATAGTACAAGAAATATGCCTATACCTGGTTTTGAACAAGGATCTCATGGATGCACTTCAGGATACCTCACCAACTAGGCTGAGGCTAATGAGAAAAAATTAAGTCATATGAGAAATCTACTATGGGTATTTGTTTGTGAAAACATACTTGGAAATATATTGAACAATATCTCATCATACCATTAAAATTTTGGATATTGGTCATGTACTAACCATATGTCTTAGAATTATAAATAGAGTTGAATCTTAGCTTTGAATCCAATTTTTTCTAAAGTCTTATCTAGAACCACAAGGTAAACCGTAGATCTTAATGTTTTATACTGGTCCTGTAATTTATTCTGGTATAAATATATTCTAAATTTTTCTATGTGATATATATTCTATTATAGAAATTAAATTCATCATTTTTTAAGGTGATCAACTACCACTGAAATGGTGTAATTTAAAATAGATTTCCCATGGATTCATTGAATGAAATGCATGGTTATGTATTCTTATTTCAATTATTGTATGATCAATGTTTTCATAATACCCTTAGGCTTTATTCATATATAATTGAATTTCTGACATACCAATAGTTGAGATAAAAATCATGCAAACACAAAATTTATGTTTTCCCATTATATTTTTTCCATAGATTTATACACATTATATTAATTAATGGATGAATAGAGTAGTTTGATATATTTAAATTATCACGATGTTCTTACGTTAGTTCTATTTTATTTGGGAAATATATCAATGATCAAATAAATGGAACTCCATCTATAGAAATGATAAAATCTATAATATATTCTATCATTAATTATATCTTGTTATAATCATTTAGACTTTCTTGATCATCTTAATAATTTATAGTTGAACCATTATTTGATAAAGTTATTATGATGTTCCTTTTAAGAATTAAATTTCTATCCTTATGATGTCCAATAAATATGGATCCCCTTTATTTTTATTATTGATATGGTTAAATGTTTTAGTCTATTCATAGAATATAAAAAATTATTCTCCTTCCTAGAATTTTAATATATCTAATAGTCACAATCCTTATTCATATATAACAACAATTATTGGTTCATATTGAGTTTCTTTTGCATTAATATATACTTACATGATTTTATGGTTAGAAAATATTCCATACTTCTCCTTGTAGAGATAATTTCACAAAATATTGAATGTGATGATTACTATATCCAATTCCAAATTATGTGTCTATATGTTTTTCTCATGGATTTTATCTTTTTTGAGGTTTATTCATTAACCTTGCAACTTTGAATGCATACGCATCCCAATACATTTCAAGAGGAATCATTGTAGACACCAAATTCATTTCTATTAGTGGGTAATGTGAGAATATGTGAAATGATTATAATTTTAATTAACCCTTTGAAGCACACCTTACATTATAAATCTAGTTAAGATTTACCCATTATATGTCTGGTTGGTAAGTGGGTTTTTAAACCATTATATTTTTATCACAAATTAATTATATTTTATACATAATCCAAGGAATCTATGGATATAAATTCCATTTCATGGTCTAGAATAGCCCTCAATTACCTCTACCCTTGAAGGATCCGTAAATATCCCATTTTAGGATATAACATTCCACATGGATGTTATATGCGCCATCTAATACTCACATGCATTTTAATTTTCATATAATTATTCATTTCATCAGGTCATCAACACATCATTATAATGACACTCATATTCCATCATTCATTTATATTAGATAATAATATCATCTATAAACACTACCAAAAATGATTTATAGTAATCACTAAATAACCTATTAATTAATTTAATAAAGCAAATATGTGTTTTTTGAGACATAATTGAATCACAATGACCTCTTAGTGCCTCAACATTGTCTAAAAATAAGTCCCTTGGATATAAACCTTATTTACCATTAGTGGATAATATATCATTCGAAGATCCATCATAAAGATGTGTAGGGATACACATAGTAAGAGATTATATTGGATTTATTATATTATGTTCAAACAATGAAAATAGATGTAAAGACACATTGAAAATTATTTAGTCATGATAAAAATGACAAATTCACATCATTGGAAAACAGTTTGGAATGTAATCACCTTATAAATATTTTCGTTCATTTGTATATTTATCACTTATTGTTCAATAATGGACATTCTATATAGTGTCTTAGATATTTAAAGTAGTTTTTATATATGTTCTATTGATATATAAACCTCTCACATAATAGGAATACTATGATATTCATTAGGGAACACATCAGCATATTCCATTAAAATGTGTATTTCATAAAGGTTGATCATTTAACTACTCATAATATTTTTTCCTAGATACACTATCATATTATAATAATATCCATTCTTAATATGGTTACTCCAAAATAGATACCTCAACCTTTATAAAATTTATTATAATTTTAGGGAAATTCATAACACATATCGTGATTTACTTCTCATGAAATGTTATGGTATATCAATTCAAGAAAAATAAATACATATGTGGTAAAATATACAATTCATCTAAAGAGAGTATCATAAGATTCACTAGGAAATTCATCACCTAAATATTTACAGTGGAGTAATTATATACAAGGGATGAAAATGTTTCCCTCTCTATTATTTTAAAAAATAAACCAACATCCACGTAGCGAGGTGATGTTTGAATAGTTATAAACATCATCCCTGATATGAAATTATGTATATATCTATAGTCACATTACAAAGTTTTTTGTTCATTAATGTATAATAATCCTTAATTACACTATTTATTTCAAGTTCTAATCATCTAACTCATAAACAATAGATTTAAGGATGTGAAATTTTAATATTTTGAACATATAATATGGATGCTATAAACATTTAGGTGATATATAATAAATTAAATATATTAAAAAACCTATGAAATTCATGGATTCAATATGAGATATCAATGGTATATTTCATTAAATTAAATTTCATTATCATTTTTTCCTTTCATAATTATTTGTGAATAGAATTTTAATAACTAAGGCATATACCCTTAGATTTTTCAAAGGTGTGTAATGTTATGAATTTTTTTCTTGAATCAGTTATAGGTTATGTTAATACCCAACAATGAATTATGGAATTATTACGCCTAGGTACATCAATTCTTCAATCGTAAATACATTCCATTAACTAAGTGTGGTTTAATATTCGTTAACTCCCAAGTACACTTAACTTTTTTTAAAAATAGGGATTTATTACTAAGTTTATTCATATCCCTATAGTTTATACTAATGTTTATAACCCTAATCCAAGAAAAATATCTCCACCATTCTCTAATAACAACAATTATAAAAAATATTTTATATACACTTTTTAATGATATGCTACAATAATATACATACTAGAAATCTCCAAATTGTAAGAGTCCTAGTGTATTTTTGTAATTAAATACATAAAAAAATAATTTTAATTGAGGATAAAATGACATATTTTAAAAACTACCATAACATTCCATTATACTGCATTTATATTATAATATGACATGGGATAACCTAAGGATATATATAATAAAGGGGTGATATATAGAGCTCGAGAAGGGTATAATAATAGAATATTATGATTTGAAAGGTGTAAATTGGTTTCATGGGACATACCATGGGGATATAAAAAGTGAAAATAAGAACAATAAACATCAATGTAAGACATATGATGATAAGAAAATATATAGATGTAGAAATAACATAAGATATTCAATCATAATGATAAGTCAAGGCTTACCACTATTAAATCATATCATATTGTGATTTAGATAACCATATATTCACCATATACAATATCTCATTAGGTAGAAATATAACACAATTAATTTTAAGGAAATATAATTCTAGACCCACCCCTGACATTCCCATAGTATACATGCATTTGTGTTCCACATAGATCATACATCATATAGAAGTGTTTCATCCAATTAAATAATAAAATTATGGATTATGAGAAAAAAATGGAAGTACCAAATTATGTACGGATAGATACATTTTGGCGATGACTGTTGAGTGTAAATTCAGATTTCCATTCAGAATATAACATGTTGACAAAAAAAATTCTAGGGATAATTTTGGTAGAATAACAGATTTACATAAAGGTTCATGGATGTGATAAATGAAAGTGAAATGTGTTCACTAATTTCATTGAAATAATAACGATGGATGTATAAATGATTATGTAATATCACCAAATATAAATAAAAAAGAATAAATAAAATAATTTACATAAATAAAAAGGATTAGTAAGAGAATCCCTTACCTTGAGAGGATTCTTCTAAATTAATAAGAGGATTATATTATGTGATTTGTAAAATCATTAAGAGGTATTAATAGAGGGGGTAGGGTGAGTAAATTGTTCTTTAAATAACTTTTAGTGATATGGAATTGTTTTTATTGTGGGTATTTACATCAAAATAAAGGTTAATTCCTTATTTATTTCTATTCCTTATTTTCAAACCCTATGTAATAAAAAAATCAATAGAAAAAACATTCGAGTGGTTCTTGACCATTAATTATAACAAATTATAGAGGATTCTAATATTTTATTAAGTTCATAACAGAACTCCAAAAGTTAATATAATTAATTATGTGGAGGTAAGTCATGTTTAAAAAAAATTGTATTTAAAATCATGAAATATGATATAGGATTTGGAAGAAACATTATAGGTTTTTAAAATTAATCAAATAACTTATGAAAACCATTATTGTAAGGGTATAATACATTTCAATTCATGGATGCCATTTTATAGTTGTTACTATATCGATTTTGTGATATTATGATGTCATAATGCATACCATATTAAATATCTACCCAAATCATAATGTGTCTCATAAAATTAGAAAAATAATAAAATTATCTAATTTCATCATGATTATTTTATAATTATTATTTAATTGACACAAATAATTTTTAGAAAAAATGAATTTTTTTTAAATATCCATATTTATTAAAAAGTAATAATTTCTATGATGAAAAAAAATTTCCATCCCTTATAAATATTTTTTTGAAAGAAATTAAATTTTATTTCCATTTAGATTGAAATAAATATTTTATAATAAGACTATTTCATAAAAATTGAATTTATATAAATAAGTTGATGTTATCTAAAAGAGTGTTTTAATTGAAATAATATATTTCTGAAACATTAAAATTTTGTTTCATTGTATCAAAATATACTTTTCTCATACTCAGAACATATATTTATGGGTTTATATAATGTAATAATGAAAAGTGTTAAATATAATCATTATATTATTAAATAAAAATCTAAACAAGTTTACTTCTATGATCAAGATACATAACACCTTATTCCACACATTTAAAACCTATTGGTAAGGTGTGAGATAGTAATATTTTATTGACTTTTTTAATTAATATTATTTTCATGGAGATCACTATAAGAATAAAATATACCGATAAATGGTTGCACTCATTTTTTTCTTTGTTGAATCTTTCTATGGATATAGTCAATGGTAAATCCCATTGATTCTATCTACCCCGGCCACACCGATAATTTTGATTTATATTGTATGATCATACTAATTAATGCCATGACTTCTTAATTTTGTTTATATAATTTCTATTATAACACTTTATATATATTCTAATCTTAACAGTCATTATTAATCAATTATATAAGAAACAATTATGATGCATAATAGTCTTTTCAACTTGATTTTCCAATTATCGATATAATAAAAATTAAAAAATAGTTCATGTGTTTTTTGTAACTAAATTAAATTATAATAAATTTATTTAGATGGTAATTATATATATATATATATATATATATTTGGGTCATTAAGTGGATCATACTTTTATTGGTGACATATGTGAAAAACATCAGGTGTTATGTTGAATTGAGGAGGTATTTATAAATAGAAGGATTCTAATTTAACAATATCAATAGTTTAAAAGGTCACAATATACCGAGGTAATAATAACCCTTTCAAACCAAAGGGAAATATATATAATCATAGAAATACATTCATGGAATTATGATTTCTCACATATAAATATAGATTAAAATGACACAAATAAGGTTTCTACTGTATCTTAATCATTGAATTTCCATTCCTAATCAATTTAATTCATTGGTAATATTTCACATAGTAATTTGTCCACAACTAAATATTTTTCTAATATCCACTTATAAATTTTGAGACTGATGTGGATGAAAGAAATTCTTTAAGATGAGACATGTGCAGAATTTATAGATTACTGATGTCCTATAAAAAAATATAATAAAGTAAAATTTCATGTCTATTTGAGGATGGTATGTCGTGCTCATGGTTAACTATAATTTTATGTGTTATTATAATGACCCCCAAATGATAACTAAGATATAGGTTCTATGTTATATATAATGGAATTTAGTATAACATGAAACATCAACACATCATGGGAATATAACATTTAAAAATCATTTAATGAATCAATTTCCAAAATTGTAATAGAATTTCATTGACATAGAGAGATTCAACTATCTCCATGATGAAATAAATATTCTCATGAATATCAAGAAATCTATTTAAAAATCAATTAAAATTTTCATCAATCAAATTATAATTAAAATTAATAGTTAAAAAATTCATTATATTTCAAAATTTTCTTTTTAAATGGTAAGGCATATAGCCTGATGCTCATCTGCTTTCAATTTTAAATCCAACTAATACTTATATTTATACATTTCCTTCTCTATCCTTACAATACCTAATTATATAATCTATTTTGGATGAAGATAGTTCTATACAGACTTATATATTTCAAAGGATTAATTTTTCTTCTATATGAAAAATGAAATAGACAATTGTTATCTTATGCGAATCCAGTAATGCTTCCCTTCTATTAATGAATTCCCTGAAATTAAGGTATCATAGGTTTGATTACTATCCTTCCAAAACATGTTAGACCAAATCATGAGTGAATTATCAATAATTAAACTAGAGCCACATCCAAACATAATAAATCAAAATACATGATAGTGATTTTACAGATCAGTTATTATTGATCCTAAACATAATTAACCACTTGATTATTCGACATTATAGGTATACTATGAAACCAACAATTGACCATGATGTGTAACTATTAGTATTTTTATTAATTAAAGAGACATTCCATATGAAAAAATATCCTCACACTAGCAATAACCAAAAAGTAATAGAGGAGAAATATCCTAAATGTGTCCATAAATGATACAATTTATTAGTTGTATTAAGAATACTAACTTGTTACTATAGAAAAAAGGATTGACTATGTAATTATTGTCTATAAATGTATTTTTAAATACCACCATTTTAATAACATCATTATTCGACTTTAGTCAGCGACTCCCAATCATTGACAAACAAGTGTTCATATAACATGATTTTTCTTCACTTAGATAAAATTAGATTTTCTTCATGGACTCCCATCATGGTAATACTATACAATTTGTGGAATATTTATACTATTTGTTACCTTAGAAACCATCAATTTTATTAATTAAAGTTTAAAATATGTTTTTAATAATATTTTAGAAAAAGTTATTCTCCTTCCTTATTCATGTTCCATTCCACTTTGAAATAATAATAATATCCATAACGATATGTAAAAATAAATAAATGGATATTGTAACGAATATGAACATTGAAGTCTACACTCAAATACATCGCTAAAATTATAATATATATAATTAGGTATAATTTCATATACTCTCCATGAATAGGACTATGGAAATAATTATTTAGTATGGAAACCTGTTTAACTCTAATAAAATCACATTTTTTGGGAATTGATCTGATTCTCAATATATGAAGCATTATTTTTACATTTATCGCCAATTTCCCTCTCATCAAAAAATTTTCAACATATTATAAGAAAAATGAGAACCATAATAAAAAATATAGAAATTATAATGAAAATTTAAATAATAAAATATTCTGAGACATTATCAAAATGAATCATCAATTAACTAAATTATATTTTTACATTCCATTATATATTTACCACGCACTAATTTATAATTTCACTCTATTTTTTTAGAAAAATAGTCAATGTAAATAACTTGAAAAAAACTATAAGGTTTTATTTAATAATTTTCCCCTAATATATATTTAATAAAAAATATTCAAATTATTTCTTTATTTAAAACAGCAGTAAAACCACTCAAAATATACCCAATGAAGTTTTTTTACCTGAATTTTTCAAAAATAATTTAACATTTACAAGAAGGGAATATTTAAGTGGAAAATATTTATTTATGGAATCACAATATAAAAACACAAAAATTATGAAAATAAAAAAGTAGACACCACTAACATCACATTATAAATATTCACTTATCATTTAATATAATTTAAATAATTACCAAATTTTATTTCAAACCATGATATATAAAACAACTCAATACAATAAAAATGTTAAAAAATTATGAAAATAAAATAATTGATATATTAGTTTCATGCTTTAGGTTAGTATGATTGAACCATGAATATCATTATTTTCCTACCAAGAAAAAGAATTAATGAAAACGTTCAATTATCAATGTTAATTTTTATAATAATTTATAAATATATGAAAACTAGGGAACTAACTATCACAAATTTCTGAAGTCTCAGTAAGAAATAAAATAGGATATTATATTTAACCATATAATATATTTTCTATTAATATTACTCATTATATTTATAATTGTTTTCTAATTATGTATATATCATGAAATAACAACAAGATGTTCTTATTTTAACATATCTATAAATTACCCAAGACAGTAATAACTCAAAATTACAGAATGATATTTCTAATGAATGTCATCGTGATTTTAAAATTAAAATCATGGAATTTATGTCAATTCATAGAATGTTATAATTATCCTAATTTATATGACTAAAACAATTTACCCTGCCCTGTTTAAAGGGTTTACATACTATTGAAATTTCACCAATCATATTTCATATATAAATGTAAATATAAAATTACGACATGGATTAATCACCATCAATTTTTTAAATTCATATTAGAAATATATAAATTAAAATTTCCATAAATTTTGTTTCTTACAATAATATTCACCACATCAAAAAGATTCAATTCCATACCTGTTTTATTTTCCTTTTTTGAATAAGAATATGGGATACACAAATGTAGATAAATAATGAAAAGAATTAATACTCAATATAGAAAAATATTTGGTTACCATAGTTAGAGAAATGTTTAATAAAATGAAAAATTTCATCCAAAAGATAAAAATGGGTACTTCAAATAGGGTTATCCTAGAAAACATTCAAAATCATAACCAAGTTTGTAACGACCCGAAATTTTGAATAAATCTTGTTTCTTTATTTTGTGTGTTATTTTATTTTTTATATTCAACAAAACTGTTTCATTTGATAACATGAGTATAATTAAAATGAGACTGTTGGGTTTTGACTGTTATATGACCATTGGTCAATATGACCGCTGGAAACTAAACATGTCGATATTTGTCTCTAAATACAAGTGATCATGGTTAATTAAAATAAAAAGAATATTCGATGGCCTCACCCAGTAGTCTTGGACCGATCGAAGCCCATCTAACAGAACATGGGAAGGAGGTAGCACCACTGGGCTTTGCTCTAGACCAAACCCAAGCCGAACTTCATCATGTGAAGCTAGAACGGAATCGCCTTCCCGAGATGTTCAAACTGATAGAAATTTGTACTCGTGTGATGTTGGTCGAGCCTCCCTCAAATTCTCTAACCTTAACACACCTTACACTTAGGTCCTATGCCGGTGTGATAAGGGGATATATAAGGAGTCCGTAACTACCTTGTGTAATCCTTTTTTTAAATAATTTTTTTGATTTCTTCTTATGATGAAGTTTATGAATTTTCAAATGTCCGGATAAATATAGTATGCATATTTTTGGTGAATTTTAGTGAAAGGATATTTTAAAAAAAATGTTTATGTAAACCTTAAATAATTAAAAATGTGTAATGATTTTCAAAAAATGGTCTTCTACAATTATGTTCAGTAAAAAATTTAGAGTCTAATAAGATCAACTAAATTTTTGATGAATAGAAAATTAAGAATAGTGTTTTTTCTTAGGATTAGTAATGTGACCAAATGGATTAGTAACATCACTTAAGGAAAGTATTAATATAATATAGGCACCTTGATTAAGTAATCTGATTCAATAAAATGGTTAAATAACGTTTTCAAAGATAATTAGTCAAGTATTAGTTTTTTATGGTGAATAGTATTTTTAATTAAAAATTTAATTAAAAATATTTAGAAAATTATTTTTAAAAAATGGATTTCATTTTTGAACTTAGAGCATCGATATTATGTTAAGTTAATTTTTGGGGATTTTTCTGAAAAAAATGAATTTTCGGTGAATAATTTATTTATTTAAAAATTAAATTAAAAATATTTAGATTTTTTTTAAAAATGGAGTTCATTTTTGAAATCAGAGAATTTATATTTGGTTAATGTGAAATTTAGTGATTTTTCTGAGAGAGTTGAATTTTCGATGAACAGTGAAAATACAGTTTTTAAGTTACGGGTGTTTAATGACATCATTAAATGATGTATTAAGTATGTAATCAATATGGTCGACTTATGAATAGTAGTATAAGGTATTAGGTGTACCAAGTAGTGGTCGACTTATGAATAGTAAGATAAGGTATTAGGTGTCCCAAGTGGCCAATACTATGGGCAAATACCATGGTCAAGCGCATGGTTTTTCCAAAACCACTAATGAGGTGTCCCTTGGCCATTACTGCCTTGTCCCCTCACTATCCCTATAAATACCAAGACATCCTCTCATCCATTCGACTCCCAACTATTACCCAACGAATCTATGGTCTCATTACCTCCCATGGAGTCCTCCCAAGGTGTCCCCAATCCCTTAAGGTCCCAACCTTTGAGTTTTAAGAGTTACGTTTTAAGGTAAGGGATCTGACCTCTCTCTTTATTTTCAAGTAATATTTTTTATGTCATTTATTTTATGCTCCATGTTCTTATTTTGGAGGATGTTATTTTATATTCATCTTAATGCAATTTTTATGTTCATATGATGGGATACCCCCTCCTTCTATCATCAATTCGTTTTAAGAAAGTTTATGTGGCGCTGTTAGGCTGCCAAATTTTAAAGGGATTCTTTCACCTTTCTCAATTTTCAAAGTTCTACTTTCATGTCAAGTATTTCAAGTTTTTTTTATTATTTTTGGGTATGATATATATATCTATAATACTTATATTTTATGTTCATATGATGAGAGACCCTATTTTATCTCTTCAATTCATTTTTGTTGAATTTTAAGTGCTTCCGTTAGGCTGTCGAATTTTTAAGGGGTTCTTTCATCTTTCTCATTTTTCAAAGTTCATCTTTCATGTAAAGTCTTTCAAGTACATTTTTATTATTTTGGGGTATGATATCTTTATCTTTAATAATGATATTTTATGTGCATATGATGATAGAACCTATTTGATCTCGTCATTTAATTTTTGTTGAAGTTTAAGTGGTGCCTTTAGGCTGCCGAATTTTTAAGGGATTCTTTCACCTTTCTCATTTTTCAATGTTCTACTTTCATTTCAAGTATTTCAAGTAACTTGTTATTATGTTGGGGTATTATCTCTATATCTATCATACTGATATTTTATGTTCATATGATGAAATATCTTATTTGATCTCGTCAATTTATTTTTGTTGTAGTTTATGTGGCGTCGTTAGACTGCCGAAGTTTTAAGAGATTTTTTCACCTTTCTCATTTTTCAATGTTCTACTTTCATGTCAAGTCTTTCAAGATACTTTTTAGTATGTTGGGGTATGATATCTATATCTATCATACTGATCTTCTATGTTCATATGTTGATAGACCATAATTGATCTCTTCAATTCAAGTTTATATGACGTCGTTAGGCTGCCGAATGTTCATAAGAGAAATCTTATTTTTTTGCCTTCCCTCAATTTTTTTATTTCGTAGGGTATGTCTTTAAAATTTCAGTACAATGTTCATATATCAATTATTATCTGTCCCTCTACTGTTTTATGTGTCATTTATGATTGGTTGACCCATGTACCCTCTCTTTTCAATGTTTTCTAAAACCCCAAAACATACCTCTTATGCTGCAGAATTTTCGTCTCAAAATGTCTCTCTATTATTTTCAAATTCATTTATTTTATTTAGTGAATACTCAAAGCTATTTCAACTAAAGGGGTATTCACATATATACCAAAATTTTATATTTTAAATTCTGGGAGTTACATACATGAGACCCGCTTTCCCTTTCCATGGGTTTAACATGACATAAAGATCATGTCTTTAAAGTTGTTTTGAAAACATTATGATTATGAAATGAACCCCATTTATTTTATGCTATATGGGTTGTTTATGAAATTATTGATGATGATATATGTGGCTGACATGATAATAAAGACATCTCAAGGGTGCAACCTGATAGCGCTCTAATGCATTGGCTAATGACTTAATCTTTAGAGATGACCATTTAGACTGATACCTTGGTGAATAACCTTGGTAATTTTTATTGACACCTTGGGGATGGACCTTGGTGAAACAGAAATGATTGTCTTTGAAAAATGTTGTAGCCAGATCTTGAAGTTATGAAAAACGTGATTTTTATTATGATATGCCTCATGATTTCTTTCTCATGCCTTAATGTTCTTTTTCAGGACATTGTTGATGTATCTCAAGTTCACATGTTAAATGTTTCCCCTTGTTTCCCTTACTGGGCCTTCTGCTCACCCTTTCTTTTGATTATGTCCCCAGGTTATGAGATGTCGTAATGAAACTAGGATGAACATAAGGATAATCCTTTCAAGTGTTTAAGAAAAATGTTTTTTTTGTTTCATGTATTATGTTCTTAGTTTCGAAGACACTAAACCTTAAAGATCCTCAGTTTTGTATAATGTAATGAAAGTTTATGTGAAAAAAATGCGGGATGCTATAAAGATATTATCAATTAAATTATTTAATCTCAGTGTAAAGTCTCAATACTAAATTATAATATCCAATTATAATCATATTAAACCATTATTGTGAGTTGTTATCCTTTTTAGATTTATTTGGAATCAACATGAGACTATTAATACACATGTTCTGTGATTTTTAGTATAATGTGGTCAGAGATGACATTTTGAACACTATATTTTGTTATAAAAAAATGTCATATATCGATGCCTACCATTTATATTGATGGATCATCCTAAACTAATAACCTTTATAATATCACAAACCTAAACTATAATCATGGGATATATTGGATTTATTGCATCCATAGGTGTATCCACTATACACCAATGTAATAAAATAACTCAAAAGGGATTGAAAATATCATTGGGATAGAATTTACAATTTTATATGAAATAAATAGTTGTAAAAATCTTCAAATAATAAAATAAAGATATGATGCATTTAAAAAAATAAAAAATCCAATACATAACACTAAAATAATCCAAGATGAGATAAAACAAAATATTTTTTAAAATTAATATATGACCAAATAGTTAAGAAGAATTTATATTGTGTTAAAATGGAATTACCCAAATCTCTAAATCCCACGGTGTAGAATTTCCTTTTCTAATCCATCTTAGAGAACTAAATTTATGTTAACAATACATCCTATTTAGATAACATCCAAACAATAGAGACACTGAATCATCTTCAATGAACTTGAGGTGTTTGGTGATTTTTCATGTGATGAGATATGAGTACAATGGGGGATTCAACGATGAAGTATGAACAATATTTTAATTGTGATTTGTTTCTAATAGTAGTGGAATATGGGTTGGATCATGAAATTTGGCTTTGGGGTATTGTGATTTTGGAATGCGTTCATGTTAAAAAATTTGGGACCTCCAAGATTTATCTATATATTTTTTAGGAAGTTCGTTATTATAGTTTTTTCGCCTAAATATTCTATCATTTATTAATTATCTACTTTTACAGTTATAAATAGTATGGTTTCCATAATACATTTTTCTACATTGATTTTAGTGTGATGTATTGTGTAAGATTTTTTAAGGGCCCAACCATAAACATTACATAATACTATGTTAAGTGAATCTTTTGACATTTTAGGATCTTTTCAGTTTTATAGATTAATATAATTATTCCTTAAATCATACATAACAACTCACATATTATTGATTAGACAATTTTACATCAATACCCATTTTTTAGAAAACAGACTACTAAAATAAAACACAACTATTTTTATGTTTAATCACCATAAATTTTCCTTGACACTATCCCTCACTTTATTCTCCATTAATCCATGTGATTTTTTTCAAAACATGGGATTAGACTAAAAGCTCATTAAGGGATACACAAAGAAGGAAGAGTGTTAGTCTTCTGAAAACATGAAAACACATTCATAATTTATAATAAAGTAATACATTCCACCCATAAATTATAGTAAACGATTTCCTTTTAATATGAGATCATTTTTATTATTTTATAAAAAAAATATTACTATAAAACTTATAGAAAAAAAATATAACATATAATAGTAAATTGAGAGATAATTATACCTAAATAGAATAACCATGCTATCGACTTCGATACATGTCAATATTACAAATAGAATATTCATACAACAAACATCCATACCCAATTTGTTGAGAGTTATAACGAAACCACCCATCCTAGTTTCACACAGAACCACTGATGATTTTTTATCATATAACCACTCGTCAAATGACCCAATCGGATTATTTAATCAAATCACACATAAGTGTGAAATTTTTCGCATTTCATTCATAAAATTTATTTTTTAATCAGAAGAAATAATTTTATGGTGTTAAAATAATAAATCAATTTCCAAAACAATTTTCAATTCTCCATAAAATGAAATTATGGATTTATTTTACGTTTAAATTCATTATATGTTGTAGAGGAATCCGAATTTAGAAAAATGGTTATGGGGATGAAGAAGTCATTGTCATTGTATAAGTTAAAGAAAATTTCATTCATCATTTTTAAATAAATTTAAACACTCAATATAGAGCACGTAGAAATATTAATTTTTTAAACCCATTGAATATAAATTATGAGCCAGGTGTGTTTTTTATAGACCTCATAAATGAAGGTGGTGTCTAATATCAAAATAGTCTTCAATAAAAGGAGATTGAGATGAATCCCTTACCTTGAGTATGATTCATAAATTATGTTACATATCTTCCTAAATATTAAAACTAATTAAATTATTACATTATTGAGATCCTTTTCACCATTATAATTTATTATATCACTTATCACTATATTATCACAATTACTTAATTATTTATGTTTTCATTAAATGTTTTGATGTTATTTGGTACATGAGTAGAAAATTGGTTGGTATGACGTCTTTAGTTAAATGATTCCAATATTATAGAATAATTATAATGAAATAATTATAAATTATAATCATTAATTATACTTTTCAATGAAACCATTAATTTATGTTTGTGAAAAATGAAGAATGTTATAATCACAGAGATGGTAGACCGTACATAGGCATGATTAGTGTTCCCATTTTTCATTGATTATTTTGGAAATAAGGTATTTATTTTTCATCTTTTTAGATTGATAATAATATCATAAATATAATATTTATAATTTAGATATAATTATATATATCATACATGATATTTGGGGAAGATAAATATATCATATCACTTCGTGGATATGGTAGTTCACACTTACACATGAACAATTTAATCATTTTTGTGCGTGGAATGTAAGAACATAATTGATATATTCTTGTATTATAGTGATAATTATGTAATTTAGATCATTTATAAACATTAATTCCATAATTATAATCATTATATAGAGAGGGTAAAAGCAAACATAATTATGAGTTTGTGAAGGTGATAGTTCACATGTACACGTGTACCATTAATACCTTTCCAATTTTATGTAAGTTGATTTGGATTTAGGAGGTTATATTATCATAATAACTTCTAATTAAATTAATGATAATGCATATAATTGTCTAATAATGTTTTAAGAATAATTTAAGGATGTTCAAGGAGAAATAAAACAGAAATACTTGATTAAAAATGATACCTTTCCTTTGGATGACCACCCTTGATTAACACATGATGACCTCTAAGGAAGGTTTTGTACGTAAATTAATACCTCAAATATTATTGGATGGATTATACTAATATATTTTAGATGATATTGAATGAGCCAAAATTATTTTTAAGTCATAACAAATGATAAGAAGTAGTGCACTTTTATAAGTCAGTGGAGGGGCACTTTTGGATGTCTTCATAATATTAAATTAATATAAATTATTTTATCATTAAAAATGAATCCATATTGATATAAATATAATACATTATTTTTTTTGGATTGAAATACATTCTTCCAATAAAAATTACACATCTGTTGATCATTTTCTTATTCATTATCTTTTTCTAACCCTTTTAACTCTTACCATTTAGTTAAGTAATTTTAACTTTAAGGGTCATTATAATTATACTAACATGCCAAATGACCAATAAATGATTCATTGGTCACATTTATGACTTATTAAAAAAACTTTTCCCAATAATATTTTTTAATTTTATAAAATTTAATAAAATGTTTTATATTTTAAAATACCATTAGTTTCAATTTTGACACTATTCATTTTTTGACATTTAAAAAACATCATAAATTCAAGATATAGTTAAAGTAACTTTTTAAAACAGTAATAAAATGTAAAATTAATCAATAAAGTTCTATTAGCGGATCTAATATGTCAAATTATATTTACTTTAATATTTATAATATCATTTATTTGATACATTCAATAATTAACTAATTACTACATCATTATTGTGTCCCCATTTAATTTAATTTTTATATCCTAAAACATTTAAATAGATTACCATGCTATATTTAATCATGGTAAATTTCTAAATACTATTTATATTCTATTATATCCCTTATATATCCCCAAATTAATTTTTTTTAGTTTTATCTGACATGATTTTGACATCTTTGTCTTTACATTAAATAAAATGTTATAAATTCCCTAATCAAACCCAAGTGGATTATTAAGGAAAAAATTTCATCCCAAGGATTTCATTGGTGAAACATAATTCATAAAATAATCTAATGAAAATAGTTATTGTAGTTTTATTATATTTATAAGATTTTGTTAACGCTTAATTACATGATTGACCCTTAATTGTGGTAATAAAAAATAATCACTACAATTATTATTAATTAATACAGAATTATAATTGCTTATTAACATAATTTGAAAATTCTAATTGAAAATATGGAATCCAGTTATCAAAATTCAAAACACATAATTATAATTAATAAATAAAAAAATAATATCATTGATGAAATAAGAAAACGAGTTTTTAAGTAAAATTTCCAAATGTTGACAATGTTTTTATATCCAATTTCGATATGAAATTGATTCTAACAAACTAAATTAGATTAAATAATAATAGAATAATATAATTCTTCTTTAATACCATGTAAAATGATAATATAAAAATATAAATAAATTACTCAACAAATAAGTTTTTTATTAAAACAATGTATTGTCACTATTCATTACAAATATATTTTATTAGAAAAATAAAATAAAATTACAAAGAAAATTTTTATTTCCCTATTCCAAATAAGAATATTATTATTTTAAAAAAAAATAAACAAAGTTTCAAGGACTAGATTTATAATTGGTTCTCCATCAATATATGTTAAATTTCTTTTAGAAAAGTAAGGGTTTTGACCATAAAACTACTCTTATCATATACATTGTTGAATGTAGTGTATATTTTATTTTATATATAATTCATAAATGAAAATAATTAAGTTTTTATTTCCTAGTTTGTCTTTATTCCCCAATTTTGTAAATTTAATCCTCAAAATTTCATTCACTTATCAAACAATTTGGGATATTTTTCCCTCATATAATTTTCAGATTCCCATGTTGTCTCTTCAACCATATGGGTTTTCAATAAAAACCCATAACCCAATGAATCAAATTACTCGGAAACACACTCTATCCATGTTCAAGAACCTTGAATTGATGTTCCTCATAAGAATGATTCTCTTCCAACTTAATGACTTCTAAACTCAAAACATGAGATGGATCTTACATATAAATTCGTAACATTAGAAATGAAAAACATTGTGCACCTAGGATTAAATTGGAGGCAAATCCACTTGGTAGTAAAATGATAAAAAATCCACAAGGATTTCATAGCTTCTAATGAAGCTTGGAATCATCTTCCTTTTCTTACCAAAACATATCACATTTTTTCATTGAGAAACATTAAAAATGACATGATCACCAACCTATAAGGAAAGATCCTTCTTCTGGTTGTTCACATTATTTTTTTCCGTTATCTGAGCTATCCTCGTGTGTCACTAAATAAAATAAACATTCTATATAATATTATCTTCCAATTAAGGTCCCATCAACTTCCTTTCACGTACATCATACCAAAAATATGGAGTTTGACATCGAATTCAATACAATTTTTCAAATATTTCTAAATGTATAATGGTATGAAAAATGTTATTATACGAAAACTCAAACAAAGAAAGATATTTACCCAAAAATACTCAGTAAACCATTGGACATGAATGTAATATATACCCAGACATATAAACTTGTCACTCTCATGTCCCTTATCATTGAAGAAGAAAAGATGAAATGAAATTTAATTCAGTAAGCAAAGATATATATAGGGATTTCCAAAAGATAAAAGTGAGTCTGGTATAAGGATAAGATACAATGGGTAGGGGACCCCTTTGTAACCATAATAACACATTAATATAAAACCTAGAATGTTTATCTAGATATATTGCATATCAAATAGGAATATAATTGGTAGATTTTTTCAATCTATCAAAAATAACCCAAATTGAATTCATACCTCCAGAAGTCATCAGTCATCCAATTATGAAGACAATATATATATTTTATCATTTTAACTCTATCACAGGAAAAGGATGAAAATTAAATTTTGGTAACATCCTATCTGATTTAACCCATTAAAAATTGAAACATCTCATGGTAATGTAAGTAATATCTCTTCCCATTCGATCTCCCTTGTAACACTCCAACTCATATTTCTACAACATAATGCTACACAGGAGAATATGAAATGAAGAATTATGAGACTCAATTAAAAATCCTACCCTCAACATCGAATCATAATTCACACATATTCCCTTCCCAAACCTCAAACCACAATATTTATCAATGTTAATTTAAGGAAACTTACCCTTCTTGAGGAATTCAACCTTTTTATATAACATATTTCATTCCTTATGAACATGAATAATTCTATATGATATAGATGGTTTCACTGAACAAAATTTAAAAAAATAAATTTCATTCACATACAGATTCCAAGACAAAATTCCTCAATTCCTTTACCAAGGGGTCACATTCCAATAATTTTATGGTCAATATAGCATTAAGTTTTCAACTAAATTCACAAGAAACTTTATATTCATTTTCATTATAGAAATGAATCATGCAATCATAATCACGGAATAGTTATATACACCTTTTCAATCTAATGTTCAATTCTTTCTTAGTGATTATATAATTCAAAAATTTGTGATCAGTATATATTTCACACTTTACACCAAACAAAATTTTCATCCATATTATTAAGGAAACAAATAACAAGCAAATTCCAAATCATGTATTGGGTCATTTAACTCAATAGGTTTCAACTAATATAAATCATAATAAATTACCTAATCATGTTTATTAGAAAACATCCATTTCCTTTCAATGTAGCATCATTCTAGATAACAAACTCACAATATCTAGAATACATGTCCAAAATTGGAGCATTTACCAGTCCTATTTTAAGATTCTAAAAACAACCATCATATTCTTTTGTGCAGATTATCATAAATCATTTTCATTTTGACATTGTTACTAAGCCATATAAGTGGTAAAATTTTCAATACTCAATCATTAATAACTCATGAATCTAGGAAAAATTAAAATATCTTTGAAATTGGTAGGTCTTGTTTACTCATTAAAAACATTTGTTTTAGAATGGTTAATGATTATGAAATATTTAGAAATAAGATGACCATGGAATGGAATTTTTTGCAACAAAAGTTCTCCCTTAGTAAACATTCCATTATGTTTTTTCCTTTATTGTATGAAAATTAATCCTTAGGAGACTTTCATATTCCTCATGGATTTTACAATATACCAAAATATCATCTATAAACACAACAAAAAATATCTCTAAAAACTAATGAAAGAGTCCATTCATGTGATTCATAAATAAATAATGTGCATTATATAACCTAAATGGCATAAAAAAATAATAAATCCAATATCTTGTCCATAAAAATATAACTGTAATGTCATCCACCTTCACATTCACCTGATGTGACCCAAACACGATATCAATCATCGAAAAATACTGGGCTACAAAGATCTAACCAAAAAAATTATCGATATGAGGAAAATGATATTTTTTCCTAATTTTGTTGTCATTAAAAGATATATAATCAATATAAAGGCTAATTTAACTATCCTTATGTTTTTAAAAATAAAATAAGAGCAGCCCATTGTGAAGTGCTTGGTCGAATGAAACCTTAATCAAGTAATTCTTGATTTTTTTATTTCATAAATTCTAGTTAAGATATTTGAAAAGGGGTATTAGAAATAGGCTTAGCATAAAGAACTAAATGAATATTAATATCATCCTCTAGATCAGAAATCACAACATGAAATTATTCAAGAAAAACATCCGTAAATTAATTCATGATTGGAATGTAACTAATGAAAACTGTTTCTTTCTTTTAGAAAAAACATTCCATATAACATATACTTGTATATTTAATAAATAACTCAAATTTTTTGTATCTTATAAAAGGTATGAAATCATGGAATAAAACATTTTTAGATTTACAATATAATTTAGAATGTTAAACTAAAACCCAATCCATACCAAAAATTATAGCAAACTCTACTATGAGAATTTCAACATGATTTGCAAGAAATAAAATCCCAACAATGACAATAATAAGATTAGTATAAATATTGATTTCTTTAATACATCCATAATATGTTTCTACCAAATGTTATATACATTATTAATGAATAGAAAATACCAATTTACTTGTAAATCACTCAGAAATAAAACACTGTAATGTTCCAGAGTTAAGCAATGTATGGAAATATTTTTTAGAAACCCATAATATACATTTCAAAAATAAATTATATAGTTCAACATCAACTACAGTATTATAAAATAATTTTTACACACCATTATGTTTTCAATATTCCTGTTTTCAACCCTACATAATTAACTATGGACACTCATTTGCATAATTCCCTTAAACATTGTAATTAAAACATCTTACCATTGGATTTTCATTACATGCCTAATAATCTCACTTACAATTAAGAGAAATATGATGGGTCTTACCATATTTGAAACACATCCTAGGCATTGAATGAAATTATACAGTTTGATTTTTACCAAAATTATTTCAAGATATAATTTTAGTTTTATTAATTCTAAATTTCATTGATGAATTCTAAATTTCATTGATTAATTCTTGCCTATTTCCTACCAACTAGACCTATTTTTTTTCTATCTCTTGAGGAACACAAGGTCATCAGAAAAATCCATTTCCATATATTTAACAAAAAAAAAATTTATCATTGATTTTCATCACACAAGAATCTAATTCACTTAGATATATCATCTTCAATACTAAGTAAAACCGATTTATCTTAATATCATGATCATAGATAAATTTTTTGATTTACATTGCCAAACTGGTGAAATTTTATTCATACACAACCACTGAATATTCCTCTTTTTCCTTAATTCCATGAATTTCTTTTTCATCACATGACTTATATCCTTAGGAACATATTTCTCAAGGATGATATTTTTAAATGCATCCCATTCAATTTCATCAATCTCTTCACTTCCTATGATATTTTTAACCATAAACAACCACAAACTAGATTATCCTTCAAACTGATAATTTAACGAGTTACCTTTTGGTTCGCCAAACAACCCATGACGTAGAATATATTATCAGGGGATTTATTCCATCCCATAGAAATCATTGTGTCATATGATCCTCTGAATGATGCAAGATGTTTTCTCACAAAATTATATACTCAAATTATGTTTCTCTATTGATGATTAAAATTCTCTATTGCATAGACACCACCATCATTTATCACCTGTATCAACAAATCTATCACTAATTCAAACTAATCACGTATGATTCTGACCATCTAAGGATTCTAATTTGAATGGTTGATTTTCACTAGATTCCTTCACAGCACATCTTACATCATTCATCTATTGAAAACCATTTTGAGTAGACATATTATAGATGATGAAACATAGAAATATTTAAATGATATAAGAATTTAACATGAACATAATGCAATATCATTCAACAAAAATTTATTAATTTTACTCTTACCTCCAAAGTTATATAAACCATACTATGATAAAAACTATTAGGAAATATCCTTAAACATTAGTTAGTATTGATTTATATCAGTAATTTGACTTCATTTCACATTGAAGATATATTCAGGTTTAGCAATTTAGATATTTAGCCCATTATCCTAACAAAAAAACTCAAATATTTCAATTAAGACACTTCTAAATCAATATAATTTTTTTGTAAAACAAAATCATTAAAATTTAAACATGGTTTCGTTTCTTGATTAATCATAATAGATTTTACAGGATCAAATCCCAGACACAATTCTTCAATAAATCATATAAAAACATTTAAAAAAAATGTAATGAGAATCAAAGCTTAGTAAGGGATACAAAAAGTAGATAAACTATTATTCCTCTGAAAACACAAAAATCCAATGATAACATGTCATAAAGTAATAAATTACACCCATAAAATGTAGTAAAAATGTTCCTTTGAATATAATATCATTTATGAACCTTTTTAGTCAAAATATTTCCCTAAAACCAATAGAAAACTCATATAACATATAAATATAACATGGGACATAATCATACATAAATTGAATAACCATGTGGTCGACATCCATACATTTAACTCTTAAAAATAGGATAATAATATGACCAAATTCCACACCCGTTTCATTAGAGGTTATTACATAATCACCCATCCTTGGTTTATCATGGAATCACCCATCTTTTGTATATCAATAAACCACCCGTAAAATGTTTTTATACAATTATCGAATCATAATAGATAAAATATTGAAATTTTTAAAATTTTATTCATAAAATTACATTTTTAATTACAATAAATTATTCAAAGGAATTGAAATAAACAATCCATTTCCAAACCCATTTTCAAAAACATAGTTATTGGAATAATGGATTTATTTTTCTCTTAAAACCATTATGGTCATTGAGAATACAAATTTAAAATAACATTTATGGTGGTGGAGAAGACATTGTCACCTTATACATTAAAAATATTCCTTTTATTCATTTTTATATAAATTCAGATGCTCCTTATAGAAATAATAAAAAAATACCTTTTTGAAATATTTGAATGTAATTTGAGATTCAACTGTGTTTATTGTGCATATCATAAAATATGGTTGTATATAATATAAAAATATTCTTCAATGAAAGGAGATTGAGATGAAGTCCGTTTCCTCGAGTTTGGTTCAACAAGTATGTTCCTTATCTTTTTGAATAAAAAAGTTAAGTTAATTATTTTATTTATATATATAATATTTCAATTTTATTATTATATTTATATCACTTATCACCATATTATAAAAATTACATAAGTATGTATGTTCACATTGGATGTTTTGATAATACTAGATACATGAGCCCAAAATTAATTGGATTGGTGTATTAATTAAAAAGCATAAATTAGTAAAGAATAATATATATGACATAATAATCACTTTTAAAAATTAATTACAATTTTAAATCAACCCATTCATGTATGGAAATGATAAATTAATGATTCTATTATCATGGAGATGGTAGGTCTCATGTACCCAAGTGTAACGTTCTCAATTTTCATTAAGAATTATAGAATGAAGGTAATTATTATTTTATCCTTGTATAATGATAATTATATTTTAAGTATCATAAATATGATATTAGTGATTTATATATACTCTTATATATAATCCTTGTTATATGGGGATAAAAAATGTATCACAACGGTTCATGGTGGTGATGGTTCACATATATTCACGAATGATGTTATCATTTTTATAATCATGGAAGGTAAAAATATAATTGATATATTATTTCTATATAATGATAAATATTTTATTAATTTCATATATAAAAATTAATTCCCTCATTATAACCGTTATTGAGAGATGCTAATAGAAAATGATTTATATCAGTTCCTAAAAGTTGTAGTTCACAAGTATGCCCATATGATTAATTATTTTCTCATCTGATGGAAGTGGAGATGGATTTTGATGATGATATTAACATAATAACAGTTCATTATATTGGGTATAAAATAGTTATCATATTATCATTGAAGAGTAATACTTGATGGAATATGAGTAAGAAATAAAATAGAAATACTCAATTACAAATGATACCTTTCTAGTGGATGATATCCTTTAGTTAACACCACAACACCTATAAGAAAGGTTTTCTGCAAAAACTAGAGCCAAAATGATGTGGGGATGGATTTGATGATGTTATATTAGATGATATTGTTTGAACCAAATTTTTTTCAAGTATGAAGAAATGATAGGAAGTAGTGCCTTTTTATTAGAGAGGTGATGGGCACTCTTGGAATTCATCAAGATCATAAATTAATATAAATTAATTTTCAATTATATATGTTTAAAAATTGATTTAGTTCTACGATAGGATGATTATAGTTCTAAATCCCTTAATACAAAAAATTTAATCATGATTTTTATTTTTTTTAACCCTTATCATTTTGTTTTCACCATTTTATCTCATACAATTATATTATGTAATTTACAAATTAAGGTTCATTATAATTACAATATCATGAAAAAATTACAATAAAAGTGACATTTATGACATTTAAGGACTTATTTAAACTATTATTTTAATCTTGTATTTTGATAAATTTTATTATATTTAATAGAATATTTTTAATTTTAAAATGCGATAAGTGTCAATTTTGACAATATTAATTTCATGAATTTTAAATAATATAATAACATCAAGATATAGTTAATGAAAAAATTTTCACACATCGCCAACATGTGAATGTAATCCTATAAATTCATTAATGGCATAAATCTTGTAATTTTTTTTATATTTAAAATATAATTTATTACATTCTTTCATTAATTAAAAATATAATACATCATCATTTCATCCCCATTAAATTTATTTATTAATTTTCAAAAAATTATAAATAAATTTCCATGACGTATGTGATCATGTTTTATTTCAATATATGATTTATATTCGATGATATAACTATTATAACCCCATATTAAAATTGTTTTAATTATAAGAGATGAGAATATGGAATCTTTTTCTTTACATTAAATAAAATATTATAAATGTCAAAATAACACCCCACTGGATTCAAAATGAAACAATTTCGGTCCATGGATAGTATGGAATGAAAATAAATAATCCAATAAAATTAGGACCATTGTTATCGTATTTTTATCGAATTTATAATATTTTTCAATATTTAATTACCCAATTTACCCTTAATCCTAGAAATGAAAAATAATTACTAAATTCATTATTCATAAAGGCAAAAAATGGGAAATATTGACATAATTTGGACTTTATGATTCCAAATTTTGAATATAGATTTCCAAATACAAAATACATAATTAGAAGAAATTTATTAAAAACAAATCCATTTAATGAAATACGAAAACATGTTTATTAAGTAAAACATTTATAATTTCTTATGGTTTTTTATCTAATTTTAATATAAAATTAATTAAAATGAACTAAATTAAATTAAATGATAAAAACATAATAAAATTATACATTAAAATCATGTAATATGATAATATAATAATAAATGTAAATTATAATAAAAAGTACTTGTGAATTAAAACGTTTTATTTTTCATTATTTATTAAAAATGTATCATATCCAAAAGAAACCAAAAAAGATACCAAAGTAAAATATTACTAACCTAGTACAAATAATAAGATTAGTTTTTCAAAAATAACTTATAAAAGTGATATAATATAAATTTAAAATAATTTATCCATTTAAAGGTTGTGAAACTTATTTTTAGAAAAATAAATTTGTACCATAAAACTAGTTTTATAGTATATTTTATTATACATGGTGTTTATTTTAATTAATATTTAATTAACAAATTGAAATATTTAATTTATAATTTCTAGGGTTTTAATGATTCCTCCTAATTTGATGTCATTTTGTGGTGGGTTCCAGAAATGTTAATTTAATACAAAATATTGGATATCAGGATCAAGAGTGCTAGATTACAAATTGGTGGTAGGATGGCAATGATGTTGTCTTTTTAGAGACTTCTCATAGTGATTGATTATAAATAAAGAATTTTATTTTATTATTTCTTCCACTGGTTTGGTAAAAAAAAAATTTGATACTGATTTCACCTTGGGGACCTCATACACACATTATTCATTTGCCTCATTCCTAACTCACATTTTCTTTTGGATTTGGGTTATAAAATATACATTATATCTTATTTTCATGAATTGGTTAATTTTTTTAGTATTGTTCTCTAGTTTGTAATTTTTATAGACCTAAAAAATATGATTTGTTTCTTTTAATGAAGGGTTGGTTCGCCTACAAATCTCATCAATTTTCAAAATTTTAACTGTATTCTATTGTCCAAATAAAATAATTTGTGATGGTAGTATATTTCTTTTATATATATTTGATCTCTTGGGGTAATGGATTTTGATATGTAGCATCAACTGGGTATGTAATCAAAGAATATGTATCCTATATCTGTGTCGGATACCTTAGAACTTGTAAATGAAAATATATTGCGACACTATTTTATTATAACCATCAAGTGATACTGATGATATATAACGAGGAATAATGGAAACTAGTGGAATAAGCCACTTTAATTCAAGGTTTTTCTTATTCTATGAGAATAGTATCAAATCATTTTGAAAGATACTCTAGAAATTTGCTATTTAAGAGATATATAGCATCTTAAATCATGAGAATGAATAAAAAAATATATTTTTGTAAGAGTATATACAAGTATACCTTGGATTATATATTGACCACAGACAACCTTATTTTATATGATGACAAATTTCATAGTCATCAGATGGTCATTATTGCTTTTAGTTAACCAATAAAATCGACCATTTTTTCTAATAAGTCTGATATTCATTCAAGTAGACATATCTAAAGGTCCATCCATATCCATGGAATTATATGTGTTATATTATTCTAGAGATTTTATATTCCTTTCTTGAATGTAGATAAATATTTCGACTCGTTATCACTGTATTTTTATTTCAATCAATACCGAAAATTTAACTGATAATTACATAAACATTGTGTAGGTGGCTCAAAATAATGGAATAATGAATTTTCATTTAAATATGATTCATATCACCCTATATTAATTCATTTATAACCAAATATAATTTTTTTATTAATGAATGGTTTTTAAAAGTAAATCCTTAAAATATTAGATCTTTTACCCCATATATTCACGATTTCCTAATTATTTCTTCGTTATTTACATTTATTTTTTATATTCCATTTGTAAGATACAACTCTTTTGATTTAGATTACTCATATTCAATAAAACAAATTAATAATCTTTAATAATGGGTGTAATTTATTTAGTTTTAATATACATACTTTATTTTGTAATAACATTTCTCTATATCTGTATTGTGAAAGAAAATTTAATTTGGAATCTACAAAAATACTTTCCCTCAGGATGTATTTTTTCCCTAGAAAGGTTTCTCTATTTGAATTATTTTTGTGATCTACTTAGATTAAATAACTATATCGACTAATGTGGATAGAGAAGTAGTAGAGAGGAACTCTATAAGTTTGCCTTTTTGTTCACTAATTAAGAGATAAGTAGACTAGGTTGTAGTAACATCCATATCTAGCACTAGTATCTCATGTAAGACTCATATTAAATTATGATGCTTAATCAAGGTGGGTATGAATGATAACGAACCTTAAGGTAAAACCTAAAAGTTGATTAATTAACTGAATAAACATGTATTTCTTCCCAAATCTATAGTTCGATAAATACTATCACAAATTAGAAACTGTATGGACCTAGGAACCTGTAACATAATATTCAAGAGATAGAAATATTACACTACACACATAAAAATCCTATAAATACCAGATAATTATTTTCAAAATTCACTCAAAAGGGGATTATCTAGTCGATATAGGTCAATAAATTTTTCAATAAACTAAAAAATTAATCATAAATAGTATAAACATCTTTCATAATAAAAAATTCTTACAGTCAGGTTTTCTACTATTCCACAATCTTGAGAAACCCTGAGATCAATTTGTATAACATAATTGAACAATAGAGTATTTTTCGATCCTATAAGGAAAAATAAAATATAACTACCCGAAATATATATTCCATAAAACTATGCCGAGCCATTACGATTCATATGTGGTTATGTAATTATTTTGATAGAATCATGAATCTTGAGATAATATACACCATAATGGTTGAATTAATTTTTTCATGTGTTCTCCTTTCATGCACCAATATGATCATTCTATTACTGCATTTATTGGAATTACTAATATAAATTTATAAAGATATTAAAATTATTTTTCACTAATAAAATCATTTTTTTGGGATAACTTGTCCAACCTCTCTATATAATTTTATAATATTGAAATTTTTCTAGTTCAATGTTGTGTTTGATTTGAGGATCTATAAATAAATTATCTTAAGTGCAACTTTATGATATGTTTACAAGATTATACATGGTAAATTTTTAGAAACATCATAAATTATACCACATATCCATAAAAGTTGTAAAATTGTGTTGGTATTCAATTTTTAATATCTTATATTTGGACAGTAATGTGAAGTATCAGTATAAGATGGAAGTGTTCATTGGGGATCATGAAACTCTCCTCCCCTTCCGAGAGATTGATTTTTAAGTGTTTTGTAATATCCAACCAAATATTTTTAAGATTTGAATTCCTAGATAATTTATTTTTTCAATTTTGTTGAATAATAACCTTAAAAATTTTGACCTGAGTTATTTAAAAATGTATTTATAAGCTTTTTCATTAATTGAGATGAACCATTTCAATTATTAGTAAAAATTGAGAACACACGAATTATTTTTCATGTATATACGAGTTTTAGAATAAAGTGGTGATGGTTATTTTGTTGAGTAAAATCCAAAATATTTATGAGTATTTTTTATAATAATTTCTAGTTAATATACATCAATTATAAGAATGCACTGATTGAGTTAACATAAAAAACAACTAAAAAATCATTCATTACCAAATCCAAGACTACTTATTAAGATTTCCTTATTATTTTGATTCTAAAAATATATATCCCATAACCTCAAATTTATTCTATAAAGTGAATATTTTTATATTGGACATGTGAATTTCCTCAAATTTTGGAAATCAAATATAGAGGCATCAAAAATCTGACCCAAATCCTTCCTATTATCCTTCAGTTCTCTCAAAATATTTCTAACAATTAATTCAAGAAACAATAAGAAAATATATTTGTGGACTTGATTTAATTCTTTAAATGGTTTTATTGAAAAATGTGGGGTTTGTGTTAGCGAATTTTTGGAAGTTATTGATCAAGAAGTATCCAAAATAGTAACATGTTACTTTATATGGTAGGGGATCTGGATGGATTTATTTTTTTATATTCAGATTTATTCTATAAATGTTCATAAAATAAGTAGGGGATGTTGTTAATTTTGTTTTAGTATAGTATAAGTGTAGAAATATATTTGTGGTCTATTTATGATATGGTATTCAATATGTTAAAATTTTAAGAGATTTGTTGGGGAGAGGATTATATAATGGTGGTGGTTAAGGAAAATATGGTCTAAAAAGGAAATTATTTCAGGAATAATGGTAATAAATAATTTTATGAAATTTTAGATGTTTAGAATTTTGGATGTTATATGTTGGTGATCATAAAAGAGAGTTAATTCGCACTAGTAAATGGATCAATTTATTTAGATACATGAGGACAGAATAATGGTCAGAGGATAGATTTTTACAATAATATAATGAATTTTATTGTTGGAATGATATTTTTATAAATTTTCAAATAATAATTTTCTTTTATTTCAAATAATATAATGTATTTTTTTAAGAATGTTTGGAAAAGAAATAAGGGTGGAAATTTCATTGTGAAATGATTTATGAGTAGATTATTTTTCATTCTATTAACCAAAATATTAAAAACATATATTTCATGGACAACATTATAATATCCATTTTTTTAACATTAATATTGATCTAATATTTATGATGTTGTATACAATGAATTTCATATATTGGAGGATAATTTTTTTACAGTATCACTATATTCAACTATATGATAGGATATAATAAATAATAGTTTGTATTGGCTTTGATCCTTGAAGAATATAAGATGTTTCTTCTCTGTAATGGACAGAATGGTTATTTTTTACTTGTTTTACATAAAAAAAATCATGTTCAATCATTTTTTTCAAATTTCATGATTTATTTTTGGGTAATTATGGTTGATATAAAAATATTTATAGTACATGTCCTTGGAAGATAAGAAAGAATTACATATATTAAGTCTATTTTAACAAAATTAGATTTTGGAAAATATTTATGTTTATAAAAAAACCTTTTTTTATTTTTGAGAAATGTATAATTGTAATATCAAGGGATTATGTGATAGAAATTTTGGGAGTTTTTTTTAATATAATTATATTGTGGGTTTTCACCATTTCGTTTATAATTTCATGGTACCTTTTAAAAATAAGGTTCACCATATTCAAAACAAGTTACTATATAGGGTCATGGGATTTTTTCAAGACGTTCTAAATTTTAATTAATATATTTTTTCAATATATTAATGGGAGATATTGTTCATTGATAATGTTTGTTGTTTATGGTCTTATTATCTGAGTGAAATAATAAAGGGATTTTTTTTTCAATTTGTGGTTTGGATATATGATGAACCAGTCAATATATGAAAATAAGAGGGGGGAAAATTATGGGTATGGTTGTTTAGATATGGTTTTGAGTTCAATGTGAATTATGTTGAAAAAAATTAATATTATTTTTATGTATGTTATCATTATATAGAATAAAGAATCCAATTTTGAAAAGGGTATTAGAGCATCACCATTTAAATTTAGTAGGTGTGGTTAGTTTTGGGACCAAAATTACTTTGATAAAATGAATACAAAATAGTTATAATTGGTAAATATGGAAAAACAACATAATCAAAGAAAACTCACCATATATGGTGATAAGGTAGAACTATCCCTCCAATTACCACAACTAGTAGGCTATAGGTCTGTGACTGGTACTGAGAGGGGACATAAAAAAATACAGTCATTATTCTCTAATCTAGTGACAAAAACCACTAAAACACTGAAATTATATTTTGATAAATAGTAAAAAGATCAATGATTTTGATAAATTAATAGATTAATTCAACACCACTCATTCATAATCTACTAATACATAATTAATGTCCTTCTTCAAGGTTACTAAATGATAATATATCATATATATAAAACTAAATTGAATGTAAAAAAATGTAAATACATTAATAAACTTATCAATACAGCTCCATCAATATAAATTTTATTATAATCATATAGTCAATCTCTAAACATAAAACCAACATCAATACATATCAATGATTTTTTTGGAACTTCAAACATTTTTAAAACCTCAATTACCGCACTCTTCATGTTTATATACAAGGTTGAGTATAATGACATAGTAAAATATATCAACTATAAAGCATACCCAATAGGGAGATCATGACTATATAACAATGAAATAATATTAGATTCTAATATATACTATAGATCTTTAGGATTATGAAACCATGTCATAAAATAGGATAACTGTAAACTATAATAGTGTATTATCCATATGTTTGTTTAATATATCATATAATCACTTAACCCATATATGAAATAAAAAATTTCATAATAATTGTAAATTTTATAAATATTTTCAATTTATAATGATCATATTTATAGATTTAATACTCATAAATCTTGTTTGGTTGGTTTATTTTTGAAGGATTATTTATTGGAAGATAACTAGTGGTTTTGGGGGATTTTTGTATAAGTATATATCGTTCTCATTATGATGGGTTTTAATGGAAGAACCAATCTATGGAATCATGATATAGTTTTATCACAAATCCTAGTAGTGGAATGATCATAGAATATTATTATAAGAGACGACATGTGTATATTGAGATTTATAAAATCAGTTTCCCCATGTATAAGAGATTCTTAACAGTTTTATAATTTTCTTATAGAAACATAATTTTTATTATGTGAAAATGTATTTTCATGGTATGTGGGTGATGTTTTGGATATTTATATGACATTTGTATGAATTTTACTATTTAATCCCGTGTTTTGTGAGGTTTATCCATTTTTAATAAAAAGTGATCATGATAATACAGAATAATTATTTACAATGCACAAATGGTTGTCACTCCCTAGAGCACTAGATGTTGGGTGATATATTTATATATGAGTCTCTAAAAAGTCTAGAAGAATATATAATTTAGAGATACATCATGAATTATGGAGTTGTACCATGATAGTAATTGGGGATAATCATACCTGGGAGTATCATATAAGAGATCTTATTATGGACAATAGAGTCAAACCATTAGATAATATTGTCTAATGAGATATTAAATTACATAAGATTTGTTTCGTGGAATGTGTGTAATAATTAATAACTTATTGATCTATTACATTGATAGTTTTGATGGTTTGAGGGGATTTAGAGTATATTTCAAATATTTAACTAGGTTTTCTACTCAATACTAGTCAAATCTGTTATGTGGATCCATCATCTATGATAAATCAGTTGTTTTTTAATATCTCTTACATGGAGCTGTCAGCTATGTGAAATTAGTAATTTTGATGAATTGAAGTCATGGATCGACTACACGAGTTATAAGAAATGTGAATTGTCTATGTGACTAATAGTATACATGAGTGATCAGTTTAGTGAATCGCCTACCTAGATGGATCGACTATGTGGATCAACTACATGTATGAATTTAATATGTGGATTAAAATGTAATGTGGTTGGATCAACATCATTGATAAAAAATATGAGTGATCTACTACATGAGAGATTATCTACATGAATTAGCTATGTGGATATATCCTCTTCATCGATCAACTATTTGAGTGATTTTCATTGTGAGATATAACTTTCAAGAGTGTTCAGCCACATTAGAGACTGTATACTTGAATTGACTATGTGAAAATGGATGCATGGTCTTTTTGATATTTGGGGCTGGTTATGTGTTGTGTCTGGCTATTAGAAATCAGTGACTTGAATATTTCTGGCAGTTACATAAAAAAATCCATGAAGTTATTTTGATTTCCTAAATCAAGGTATATAAAAGGATTATTCATCAATGATAAATATATATAGATTTTATAATATTTTCTATGATATAAAAATTTCTTTCATTACATAGTTAAATGAGATGTACAATAGTTTGAATTGAGTATTTCAAAATATGAAATTTTTATCACCATGTATCCGTCAATGTGAAAATGACTATCCTTTCCTATTTCATAACTGATATATTCTTATTGAGATTAGTTGTTCTAAAACCTTCATATGTTTTCATGAAATATTACTTTCATTGTCTCGTGTTTCCTCCAATCAAAATTCCATCTTGCATGCGCCCCATGTTTTTGGTGATGCGAGTTGAATGAAGATTCATTCTCCATAGTAATAGATTTGTTTCTTATCATTTTAATTAATTTGAAATAATAATGTTATCATGGTTTATCCCTCTTCAAGGAAATGTAATTAACCAAATTAATATTAAAATGAATAAATAAATAATTTAATTGAGATCATATGTTGTTATTTTCTATTATGATAATGTTTTTCTTCTTTATTTTCTAGAGAGTGTTTTTTCTTTATCATGAATATGAGGCATGTTTTTTCTACATGTGTTATCATATTTTTTTTAAAAAATTTTAAATAATTAAATCTAGAAATGTATTATTTTTATCATAATAATTTATGATGAAGATTTTATGATATCATGTGTTGTAATTTGAGGACAATAAAAATTGATGTAATGTTCAATTTTAACTATTAAAATATGTTGTTACATGTGTTAATGGAATTGATAAATAATGTGAAGCATTGTAATTATTTTTAACGTAAATAATTAATGAAATGTTAATAACATGTATTTCTGAAAATCATCATGAAACTATAATGTATGTTTGGAAGCATTATAATACAATGTAATATTAATTTAGTATATTTTTATAGCATGACACCTTAGGATGGCCATATTTTGAACCTGAATAAGTGAATATTTATTTAAATATAGATTAAAGAAAACTTTTTTGATAAAGATAATTTCTAGTTCCAATGTTTCCCATCTTCTTGAGATGTTTGAGTGGCCTGTGTTTGTATTCGTGATGGATCATTTTTCTGTGAAGGATGAATGCATTGTTTTAGTGTCTTAATTCCCCTATTTTTTCCTTTTTTATTACTACCATAAGATATTCTCATGAAATGATGGTTTCTATGAAATGTTTTATGATCATAGGATGGTTGATCACAGGATGGATTATGTGACCTGGGGAGGGAGGCCAAGATTATATAGAAATAATTGATTCCTTTTTGGTGACATGCATTAGGATATGAATGTGAGTGTATGATATAACCTTAGAGGTGATGAAATAGTTTGAATTTGTTCTTTCCCATTGTTGATATGATAAAATTGGATGCTTTATTTAAATAAATTTTTTTTCGGATGATATAACAGAAACTTGTTTATATGCATTCCAATCGACATTACATGATTCAGCTAGATGTAATTAGTTTCATGCTTCTATTTGGTGGTAGATTACGATGGTTTTCATAGATTTCATGTATTTAAAAATTGTTAATAATGATTAATACATGATTATCCAACGGGGTTTGTGATGATGGAATGATATTTATTGAAATATTTCAATCATTAGATACTATGGACCAATTTTGGATTATGTCTAGATGGAATGGACATGATTTTATAGATAATTATTCAATTAATTATTTTTTAGGATTTATGGGAAATTTATAACATAAATAATGCAATTGATTAAAATGAAATAATTATTTAATGTATATAATTTTATACTTGTGTTCTTGTAAGACAATTTTTCGTAGTAGTGTAAATCAATAATTTTAGTGATGTTTGCTATAGTTAAGACTCAGAAATGGTTATACCCATTTTGTGTTCATGAAATATAATATATCAGTTATACTCTTTTATTTTATATGATACACCACCCATGTAGGATAAGGTTAATGACAACCAATGGACTCTAGGAGGGTGTTCTTTTTCAATATCCTGATAAGAGGCTAGATGGATAACTCTAGAGAGGTTCTTTCCCCATATATTTGATAGAGGTACATGGCATGATGTTATTATTTTAGACACATGTATCCCCATATAGAGATTACAAATTGTTATAATATATATGACGTGTATATGATTTGAATGCTTGACATACAATACTCTGTATGAGCTTTTATGACTTAATATATAATACCCAGTGTCAGATACATGTGAAATGAGCTATAGTAGATATCAGAAATTACCATATTATTATGTGATGATTTGATATTTGATGATGTAATGATGTGATGAATGAGTATAATTTTTTGATACGTAGCCTAGCATTTTTCATGATTTCATTGTTTGGAGAGATATGGATTTATATAAGTGATGTTGGGGATGAACAGAAATATAGTGGGGGAAAGTAAGAGGGGTAACCATGATATTTTCATGTTATATTTTTTTTGATACATGGTGAGTGTTATCTATGGTGTGGTTGGGAACTTGTTATACATATTTATATGGTTATTCAGTGGAAATATTGTTCACTGTTCATTAGCATGTTTCCTCTACCTTTCACATGAGAGGCTCCAAGGAGTATCTTATAGAGTATAATGTTGTTTCCACCCAACGTGTATAACAACTATATTTAGTTCAAAAGTATAAGGTTGTAACACATTATTGAAATATCTAGATTATGGTTTTATAGATCCATTTGGGATTCATGGTCACTATATCATTAACTTTTTCGTAATTGCAATTTCCTTTTATGTAAATATGCCACTATGTGAAATTGAATTTATGAACACTGGATTTATTATATATATATTTATATCTATAAATGTTTTTATTAGTGTAAATTTATTATCTATCTATTATTTATGTTCCATTATATTTTAAATCCTACTATATGTGTGCTTATTATACACATTATTCAACTATCTAACAAAGGGAATATTAGATGTAGAACTCGAGCTGTCCCCATCATATTTCCAAAAATTATCAGCCCATGTGGGGGATTAATTAGGGTGAGGGGGTCATCACATATAGTTATTAGAGTTTCAGGTTGATGGACATGATAAATCATCGAGTTTGAAAATGTTGAGGTTACAAGGGATGATAGGGAAATGGTGACAGCTATGTTTATTAATAAATATAAAAGGGGAGACCATCATAGAAACATGTATTCATTGAACCGGTGTTCTAATACATTTGACCATATGTTTAAAGAACCAAATAAATGTAGATATACTATTTATAGGTTACAGCCCATGGAAATTATAATTCAGCATTCTTTTTTCACATTTATTGGAAATGGGTAGTCCTTAGGATAGGTTAAATCATTAATAAGAAAATTTATCATTATTTAAGGATATTTATTCTGTAATTCGGTTTTAGGATTGTAATTATTTTTATTATGGCAGGTATAACTCATGTAAAAAATCCTCATCATGTTCATTCCAAATATGTTAGTCATGATAGGCTAACAAACCGTACAATAATAGAGGATTAATGGAAAAAATATTGTAGGATAACACTATGAAAGTTATAATAGAAGAGTATGAAAAAGTATGAGTAATCTATATCAGATTCATTCATTAAATATTGGTTATAGGATGTCTAGATTACATTCATTTATATCCATTTCTATAATGATTAATAGATTTCATTGGATGTGATGATTATGTGTGGCATTGTAAGTCAAAGGTGGTTCATGTACATAGGGGTTCTTGAGGATTTTATATTCCTCTGATAGATATTCTGTAATCAGTTCATTGTGTATTTTATTTAATAACTACAAAATAAAACAAATCAGCATGAGTTTCTTACCCTTTGATATGGGAATATTAATGATTCCTTTCAAAGTAGAGTTACGGTATGATGTTCCATGATTCCAATATATAAGTGCTTTCGATCATCTGAAGGTTGGTCCAATACTTCATCTCATTTCTATAGGGGTGGAATATGTCAATAATATTTGAATTGATTAGAATATTTTTTTCCTTTGGATGTTGAGGATATCCATGGCAGGAGTTCACATCATTTTTAATCACTCATCTAGTGTCTTTTTTATCTCTTACATGTTCTTCCACTGAGGTAATTTTAGAAGATGCTGCATTATTAGTGTATTCCATTCTAGGATCTATAGATAGAATATGGGACAAGATTAGTACATTACTTATTCAATTTTTCACTCAAATATAAGATCACTACCATGGAGGTGGTCATTATCAATGTTGAAGAGTACCTAGAGAAGTTAATGTTCATATTCTTGTTTTAACGTTTCTAGCATTGGGTAAGATAGATGTCGTTCGAGGTACCCATTTATTATTTTCTACATTTTTGCATGAGATTTTTATTTGGGGAGTGACACAATACTTTATATTATCTACCCTCATCTGAACATTCTGGAATGAGTTATAAAGGCTTCTAGTCCACTTAGCATTGAGTACACATGTTTTAAGACAAGATGACATCTATGACTTATTTGGAGACTGTAGGTTATTAATGGGGAACAATTGTCCATGGGGAGAACTTCTAGGTTTGTTGATATATCCATATGACATCAACCTTAGCATGTGTTAGTTTTATTCAATGCAGTATATCATGGAAAACATTAAATATGAAGTTGTTTTCAATGATGACGATGGAGAGACAATAGTGTTCAGTGGCAAGAGAGTCACTCAGATTGTTCTGAGACATGGCCCATCCTTGACTTCTAATATGGAAATGTTGAATAAAATATTATAAATGGATGAGAAGTTAGTCTTTATAGGGATTGTAGATGAGTACCGTGATGTATTTGTAGAGGTGGTTATAGAGTTACCCCCTTAATGAGAGATCAGGTTTGGGATCAAGATATATTAAGGGGTGTCTCCTAAAATGATTTCTCTATAATGAATGGTTCAATATGAGTTGTGAGTATTGTGATTAATGTTTTATTATTTTTTGAATATTTTGTTTTCATCCAAGATTGTCACCTTAGGGTACGTCAGTATTATCCATGAAGAAGGATGATGGTGGTTTGTGGATTTGTATTTATAATCATCCCATGATCCATGTGATAGTAAAATAATATTGATCACCATCATAAAATGTTGATTTTTTGATCAATTAAAGGGATTATGGTTGTTATTGAATTTTTTTAGTTATCATATCATCAAATGTGTGTTATTGATGAGTATATTCATAACACAATGATCGATTTTCATCATGGTCATTAAAATTTTATTATGAGTCAAATTGGTGTAATAAAATCTTCGGAAATTTTTATGGGGTCGATGAACATATTTTTTTGTGAGTTCATGTATATGTTCATAGTAGTTTTTTTTTTGAAAAACATCTGTACTCTACATTTATGAATTAGCATGAAGATAATCCACATGCAATTTTGGATGTTCATTGTCATTAAATTCCATTTATAAAGTTATAAATTATATATTTTTGGGTATGTGAAATCTATTTCAAGGGTCAGGTTATGTCCTAGTAGGGAGTATCTATGGGTATTTCAATAATATAGGAGGCAGTGTCTTGGGAATCCCCCCAAAACCATTGCATCAATGTGTAATTTATTTTTTTCATGAATGATATTTTAGGTGTTTGATAGTTTATTTCTCACTTGTTGTGACTCCTATGAAAAACATGACCAGAAAGGATCATGAATTTTGGAGGATAGAACAATTCTACACCACATTTGAGTATATAAAGGAGATTTTTTTCAATGATCCATTCAATTAATTTTTAGTAGAGGTATATTTGTTTATGGTTTTCAATAACACCTTTAATCTCTTGTTATGATGTGTTATGATAGAACATATATTAATTTTTTCTTAGAGGTCATATAATTTTTGTCCTCACGAGCATAAATATTCCACCCATGATCTTGAGTGAGTGGAAGTGGTGTTTTCATTGAATTTGTGTTGTGATTATCTTATTAGATTGAATTTTGTGTGTTTCACTGATCATAATAACATGAGTTATGTCTTCTTCTTGCATCACTAGAACATACCTCAGTGATGATGGATTCTATAAAAGATGGATTATGAGTCTGAGAAATCATATATTCATTGATATAAAAATGTTGTGGATGATGTGCTGAGTAGGAAGTCAGGTAGAGTTTTTTCTTTAATCTAGTGATTCCTAGAGAGTTATTGGAGAACTCATAGTTATTCATTTTGATATAGGAGAGGATGGCGTCAGAGAATATATTTTTTATATAAAGGTGCATTTTTTTGGTGCAATAAGTGGAGGCTTTATTTTTGGGGGATTTTGAGGAGTAGGTATAGAGATATATAGTTTTTTAAGGATTATCCTTATAGTTGTTCTAAATACGGAGAGAATAGGGTGTTTTTTTGGAAATATATTTTATCCCATTGATAATGTGCTAGATTGTTCTCTACGAGTTCTATATCTCACCTAGGATGGTACAACCCAGTTTGAATAATATATACCGAGCCTTGAGAGGTTTTTTTGGGTGTCCTGTGTTGAGTCATACCATTACAGAGTTTATTTCTTTATTTTTGGTCTTCCTGAATGTGATGTCCAAAAACCATGGTATTGGTGATATTTAATATCTATTAGATAATTCCCAATAGAAGTGGGAGGAAATATCTATAGAATTTGTCACCAGTTTATCTCAATCCCTAGAGAGGTTATGATGTCATCTGGGTGATGGTTGATCATTTTAAAAAGTCATCCAACTTTATAGTGACTATTGAGATGATCACATGGGTGGTTTTCTGAATATAATATCTGGAGGTTTTTTGTGGCTCCATAACATCTCATCGATGATAATATCTTATTGAGATCCTTATTATACTTATATGGTGTAGAGAGGTCTCTAATATAATTTTGGATGTAAAATATTCCTTAACACTTCATTCCATCCGTAGTCTAATAGATTAACATAGTCGACCAACTATACTCTTGAATAAATCTTAATATTTTGTGTCATAGATTTTGGAGGTTCATTGATGAGGAAAGTGCATTAGGTCATGCTTTTACGGAATAATATTTTCCACTACACCATTGGAATGACACCATTTGATGATTTTTATGATGACAATTACATTCACTATTTTGATGGACTAGGTTTGGAGGGGTAGTAATTTAGAGGATGTAACTAGTATACTATAGAATAGATATGGATTTAGTAATTTTTTAAAGGATGAAGGTAGATCTAGATCATCCTAAATCCCATGTAGATCATAGTTGGAGACATATAGAGTTCATTATTGTAACTATGTGTTCTGAAAGGTGAGTCTCATTATGGGAAAGGAATGTTCAGTCAATGGAGTATGATTTATTCATGCTTTGTTGGGAAAATAATTGAATTGGATTTTGTTAGAGTTGTGGTGTATTGGATAGAACGTCCCCCAAAAATTAAAAAGACACATGATGTTTTTCATATGTCACATATCCACTATTTTCATTCATGATATGTCATACATTATCGATTGGGGAGAAATAATTGTTGATTACGATGTGTTCATTGATTAGTAGCCTATAAAGATATTGTAATTTTTGGAGAAGGTTTTGTGTGGACATTATATTCCCATGGTTCATGTCTTTTTCTATGATTTGTCCTGGTAGTAGAATAACCGGTAATGTGAATCGTAAACTCACACTTAGTAATCTAATCTATTTGGTGTTTTTTTCTATTCATATAACCTTTTCCCCTTGTGTATTTTAAAATTTATTTTTTATGAGATAGTTCCCACTTGTTTTGTTCTAGTATTCTAAATCTCGTTGAAGGGGTATCTTCCATAGAGGGTTTTTATGATTTGGGTGTTCTTTTTTTATGGATTTTCTCTTTTCCTCTAATGTGGTAGTTGATCTCTTGTGATGGTGGGATTCTTTCAGAGCTGTCATTAAAGGTAGATCAGCATATGAACTTTCATTCCAATTTTTTATTGTCTATTCTCAAGTATTATAATCATTTGAGAAGTATTATATGTAACATCTCATACCTTCCTGACCAATTATTTTTCTTGCCTTAGTGGTTATAGGGCATCTCGATTCCTTTCCCCTTATTTTTTTGGGGTTTATTCACAAGGACAATTGAATTGACTATATTGATCCATCAAATAGATGAGATCAGATGTGTGGCTGGTTAAAATATTTACAAACATCAGTTGTGTGAATTCGAGAATGTGGTAGAATCAGCTACTTGAATTTTCTATGTGAGAGATCGACTATATTTTTTTATCTGAGATATCAGCTACATGAATTGGATATATGAGAGATCACAGACATGAATCGTCTATGTGGATGGATTATCAATGTGAAATGGCTATGTGGATAAATTAGATATGTGCATGACTCATCTACATGTGATATTTTCTATGTTGATCAACTATATGATTGATTGGCTTAGTGAGTTAGCTGCGTGGTTTGATCAACTACGTGGATAGTCTATGTGAGTTATTAGATACATGAGAAATTATTTATATGATATATGACTTACGTGGGAAATAAATTAAATGAATTTTCAATGTAAAAATGGATAGTTTTTAATTTTTTCTATGTGGCGACTTTGGCAGCGTGTGGATCTCCACAACACCAAATTTTCTACATTGATTTTTCTTTCAGTTTCATGAAAACAGTCTTGTAGATATCTCAACAATTAAAATGAGGGTACATTACAAAAAAATATATCAATTTTAAGTATATCCTTGATTTTATGAGATTGATTTTTCGATAAATGATTCATTCCTTACTGAGTTTAATGATATCTATAATAGTTGGAATTAAATATTTCTCATTCTGAAATTCTAATAATCCAGAATATATCAAATTTAAAATGATTATCCACATATTATATTATTAATTATTTCTTAATCTAGAGACTATAGTTTCTAAATCCTTCCCCTGTATTTTTGTAATCCCATTTTATTTGGCACATGATTCCTCAAGGGGTGGTTCCATCTTTCATGCACCTGTTGTTTTTGGTGTAGTGAGTTTCATGAAGATTATTTATACCATGTAGGGAATGTTTTGATTCGACTAATTATTTATGTTAAATGATAGTTATATAATGGTTTATACCATTGTAAATAAATTTAATTAAGGAAATAAATATTAAAATGGATTAATAATGATTTTTTTAGTGATCACATGTTATATATTTTTACCATGATAATGGTTTTCATCATGATTTTATAAATAGTTATATATCTTTTGTATGATGAATATTGATGTTTTTGTGATTGTATTATATTGATTTTCTTGTTGGAAATATTTTATGAATGTAAATCTAGAGTTAATTGATTAGATGGATTATAAATTAATGATGAGGCATGTTCGAAATTTTGTGTTATAATTTGTTGATAAATCAAATTGATGCAATGTTCATGATTTTTTGATAAAATATATTATTTCATGTGTTAAGGGAATTTGATAAATAATTCTATGTATGATAATTATTTTAAATGAAATGAATTATGTTCATGTTAAAAAATTATAATTTCACATTTCTTATAGAAAGAAGAATGTATGATTTGAAGTATGTTTAAATTAATTATTTAATTAATATTTTTTTATGTTATAGATTGATGTGTTTTGATTCCCATATTTTTAATGTGAATAATTGAATCACCTGATTCAGTGTTGAATAAATATGAACTATTTGATAATGATAATTTCTAGTGCCTGTTTTTTCTATCTACTTCAGAAGTATGAGAGTGTTTTTTTGGAGTGGTGAGTGCTAATTTTTTTTTGATGGATTAATGAATTTTTTTTGATACAATGTATTTTTGGGTGGTTATATGTGTTTTATTTCATCATTGTGATGTTCACTACATTCTACCATGATTATGAAACATGATATGGTACTGTGATGGGTGAGCCTGTGATAACTTATGGAAATTAGTTTGAGAGGCCTGATAATGTGCCATAAGTGGATACCTATGATTAGAAGATGCATTGTGATATGCATTCCAGTGATGTGGATGTCACTGGAGATTATAGAATAGGATTAAGATGATATTAATAGTTGTTGATGTGATAATGATTCATGATTTCTTGAAATTAACCTATTTAATGTCTGATGTATAGGTTACATATTTATATGCATTTATTTTCTGTAAGAGTTAGGTAGCTGAATGTGCTTGGTTGAATGTTTCCTTTTGGTGATATCTTATAATATATTTCTATGAGTACATGAATTATTGAGTTTATAATAATGATTAATAAATTTGTAACCCATGGGGTTGAGGGAGATGGAATGGATATTTTGGAATGATGTTAATCTTGAATAATTGTGGAATTAGTTTTGATATTAATGGAGGGAATGAACATAGTTTGAATGATACCGATTAATGTGTATTAATGTAGTAAATTAATGGTTAATTAGATAATTAAGGTATTGAAATGGTAAAAGTAAATGAATTAATTAAATTAGATCTCTAAATTCTTGTGTGCTTATAGGATATCTAATCTTAATAGTGACAACTGGGAGTATGAGTGATGTTGGCTACGATTGACTGTAATACTTGGTTTTACCAATAATAAGGTTATGAAATATATTATATCATGTATATTATTTGATTTCATATAATACCAAACCAATTTCAGTTTGGTTAAATAACACCCGAAGGACTATGAGAGGATATTTTCCCCAACATCCCTGTGGGATGATGGATTTAAAACTACAACCTATAACCTCGATCTCTTATATTAGTATTTAATTTTCCTGGTACGATAAATACCTATTTCATTCATATATGTGGATATATGGAATTTATGTCTTATTGTTATCTCTCACACACAGATATGTGGATATAGTATCCAAATGGTTATTAATGGTATGATGTGTATAGGAAGTGATGGCTAGAGGAACCTTACTCAGTGTATGAGATTTAATTTCTTGGGGTATAATATAGGATGAATGATACAAGTCATACAAGATATGGTTGAACTAAAATACTACTTAGTCACTATATGATGATGTAATGTGGAATTATGTGATGACATGATGCATGAGTTTTATTTTTTGGTACATATCCTAGGTGTCTATGGGATATCTTATTTTAGAGAGTGATGACTTAGGACATGCTATATTAGTGAAGATATATCAACTACTTGGTATGTGGTAGTGGAATTCCATTGATGTTTAATTATTATATAATATGTTATCTTATATGTGACACTTGGATAGAGTTATCTAGGGTGTGTTTTGGAACATAGTATACCAGTTTCAGCGATGAGTTAGTTCTAGTTCTGTTAATTGTGCTTTAGAATTAATTATTTAACTTTTGGATGAGAGGATATTTTGAGGATTCTAGTGATTAAATTTTTATTCTCACCATACATATATATATGAACAATTCTCAGGTTCAAAGGATAAGGTTGGATATCATGATGGATATTACTTGATCGTAGTTTTATATGAGCTATTTGGGCTTCGTGGTCCCTGGCATCTTTATCTTTATGGCACTAATAGTTTCATTTTCTATATTTGGTACTATATAACTTATCATGTATTCATGTGGGAGTTCATATATATATATATATAAATAAATATATATTTTATGTAGGTGTTGATTTTTTATTTATATTTACTCCTTAATCAGCATATTCGCTTACATGGTATTGCCTCTCATATGTTTTCTTATTATACTATCAGTTATAGTCACCATCTGGGAGCCTACTAGAGGTAGGACTCGGGTAATCACCATCTACCTTCCCTCATTAACAACATATATGGAGAACTATTTGGGATATAGATTAATGAAAATGTATCTCCATCACATCATGGAATATCTAAGAATGAGGAATATGGATGGGATCTATGATGATATTGTGAAATATTTCAACATGATATTTTTGTAATTTAATTTAGAACAGGTGTAGACCAATTTGTAACATCATGATGGTTCACATGATATTGTGACATATGTTGTCAAAAATATTATGTAGGATCCATATTCTATCTGTTCTACCAAATAACATGCTTTCTCCCACCTCTATTCTAGGATTAGAAGGGTGTGTATAAATATTGAGTTTTGTTATGTTTTTGGGTGTTTCATATTTTATGATATTTTACATTTGACTATTTTTAACTACATAATTTTTTAATGTTCTTTTATAATTCATTAAATTTTAGAGTTTTACATTATGTGGATTCATCTATTACTTCAATTGTTTCTTTTCACATAATTTTTATTCTCTTTTTCATTGTTTGTTATTTTTAGTATCATTCTTATTAGGAATATTCATCCATGTATATTGAGAAAATTAACCACCCATCAATTATTATTTACTTATATATTTAATTATTAAGAGTATATGGATGTGTTAATGATTACATAATAGCAATATTCATAAATATATATTTTTATTAATAATTTCCTTGTGAATAAAAATTTAACATATTCGCTTTCATATCTTAGAATAAGATTAGTCTGAAGTAAACCCAATGTAATTTATAATATTAATATATTACTAGGATAATAGATTTTATATCATGATAATAATGAATCCAAATTCAGTTTCAAAAGTATAATTCTCTAAAAAATATATTTTTTTGACCTATGTAGAATCAATTATCATGCTTTTAAAGAGATGAATTTTTTTAATGAATTTTCAACCAATCTGAGGGGATAAATCCAGAGTCATAGTGGTTATATATTTTGAATAGTTCCTTGAAAATATATCATGATTACCTTTTAGTACATTTAATTTTCCCACAGTAAATTTATTTTTAAATTTATTGATTTAATATTTGATTTTATAGTTCAGTTCACAACATGAATTTATATTAATCATGGGGGTAAAAAATATTTCCTTATTGAACCAAAATTGAAATAATAATTATCTTATTTAGTGTTGGGTGAATTATCAGGAAATATAAAATTCATATCCTCTAGAATACCACCATATGTAACAATGCTAGTGATATCTATAATGTTTCGGTGCTTTTTCCTGAGATGGACATTGAACTGAAATGTTCGTAAAATTTTTTTGATTAACTAATTATAACCCTTTCCCACATATATATTTTATTATTTATTAATTTTATGTGAATGGGTGTTAGTTTCCAAAAAATACATGTTGATAGATGAATGAGAAAGAAACTGATGAAGCAATCGTGGAGTTCCAATTCATGGGAGACACTTGAATGAACCTAGATATTTAGTTGTAACACTAATCATGCAGATTTATCAATATGTAAGAGTTATATAAACCTATAATACATATTTTAGTCAATTGAAAATTCACCTATATATATCCCAGGAATACAACCCAACTAGTCCCTCAGGATAAAAAAATTATGGACTATGTCATTGCAATAATTTTTAGGTCTAGATTGATCCTTGTCCATTCTATCATCTTGATGATCAATATAAAAATCAAACATATTCTCATCCATATAATTCAATTTATATTTATAAGACAATAGGGTGAGATTCTGTAAAAAAATACAATTTTTTGTGTTTTATGTTATATTTATGTATAATGGAATATCACGATATTCCATTCCCTTATGTCTATTCCCATTGTTACTGCATGAACGTGTCAAGTAAATTCTCAGGATTCAACAAGTATGATCCATTAAAACACTAGATTAGCTAGTGAAATTTCTTATTTAGAAATTTAATCAATAAACTAATATCCAAAATTAAACACTGAACTGATATAAAAAACACATTTGAATCAACAGATAAAATTAATGGGATGCCAAAAAAATCCCTCATCAAAAGAAGATTTTTTTACTATATATAAATAAGTTTAATTATGATCATAATACCATAACATGATCTTTATATGATGAATCATCCCATGTTGGAGTGATTAAAAAAACTCCAAATATTAGAATATAAATTCTTGATGGAATGTCTCAAAAATTAGTCTCCAGAAAAGAGATATTGTATCATTATGAAGAGGAATGTATTAATTAGATTAATCAAATCACTAATTCACCTATGTGGAAGTGTTTTTTTAAACTAAAATATTAAAAATTTAATGTGGAAGATACTTAGTAACAAAAACTATCACAATAACCACCAATAGTCAATTTTGAATCATTTTTTTATATATTGGGGTATATATGTGTATAACATTTTCTATGCTAGATAATAGGTCTATAATCCCTTTTATATTAACTATGTAAGATATTATGGAGACATAAAAGAGTAATAATGTACATAAATTTCATGGAGAACATATATCTAAAACATTAGATGATCAGATATAGGAAATAAATATAGGTAGGTTTGAACATTAATAAAAAATGTCCTCTTTGATATCCACCACAACCATAGTCTCAATTGACATTACAATTTCTCCCACGCCCTCAACCTAAAAAAAGTTCATCCATTTCAAGAATTCCAAAATAGAAAACAACCACCTTACCCACCCCTAAAACCATATTTCAATAATATTTTCATGTATAAATTATGAAATGAAAATAGTGAATTACTACCCAATAGACTTCTATAAGGAATCATAATTTTTCCCTCTAATGCAACATGAATAATTTGAGGAATATTACCAAATGAATTTCATTTGGATTTATATGTTGAAAACCATGTTTCATAGTGATTATTCTAATAAAGGATACATATTTTTTGACATTTTGAAGCAATTAATAGCTAGATGGGAGAAGAAATATAATTATTCCAAAGTAGTGGAAAAAATAAGCATAAGAAGGATTCTTACACACATTATGAGAATATATTTCATGATAAAACCAATGATATGAAATTTGAACAAAAGGTTCATGTTTATGTAAGGTTAAAACATTACTAAAATTCAGGACCACACATATCCACTCTACAATATTGGGAATGATGAGACAATAGAAAGTTGAAATTCAATATAATAAATTTTTATAAATATTAAAAAAGTTTCGCATTGAAATAAATTTTTATGAATCCACTTAATATATGTTGATAGATGATAAATTTAATGAGGAATTATTGTTAAAATAGAAAAATATAGAATATATAAGAGCCATTTCATTGAAAATTGACTCTTCGGTGGTGGTTCAATGGATGATGACACTAAATTTGAGATATATAGTAATTATTAATTCAATTAACTATTGTATTGTTCATTTTTTGGAAGATGATTTTAGATTTAGATGATAGTGTTAATATCATTCCATTGAGTTATTTTAGAAAATACTAATTCGATGTATCGTAGATGATGAAGGTATCACTTATAGTGTCTTTCCAATGTATGAAATAATAAATAGTAGTTATAATTAATGTTTATATAATTCTTGAGATACAAATACAAATAAATTATATGATGTTTTTGGTTGTCAACCATTGAAGACTCATCGTCAGGGTTTGAGATTAAAAAGTTATCATTGATCTAATTAAGCGGACGATGGATGATACTAAATAAGATGAAAATCATGAAATGTTTTTTGAAGAAGAAGAAGCCTACATTGAAATATTATAATAATAATACGGTCATAACATGATTCATTTTATTCATGAGGTGGTGGAATAAAAATAAGAGAAAATTCATTTTATAGATATAACCAAGTCTAAATACTTATTGTAGACATATAATTAGATAATGGATTCATATCAAAGTATCATTCCTTTTATCTTCAAGACACAAACACATGAGTTGATGTCACTAATCGGTTTGTTGAATTAATAATTTTTATAATAAATGGGTCCCATAATTGTAAATAAAAAAATGATTTTGATAGAGGAATATTAAGATATATTTATGGATGTTAGGAATAAATAATGGAATGAAATTTCCTGGGATATTCCCAACATCAAATAAATTATTCTGACTATTTTCGTACAAAGAGTTATAATAAACCATGTAATCAATGGAAATAATGTTGAAACTAATAATGGATGATATGGTAAAAAATAGTTCACAATCACGATGATATGGTAATTCCATTTTATATTTATGAAAGTGAATCTGTCGACCCATTAAATTTTTTTCATAAGAACACAGGATGAAATATGGAAAAATAATTAAGTGAATGAGTTCATCTAAATACGAATTGATATTTTATAGAAATATGGTGTGAATTATTTCGAAGTTAAATTCATCAAAATGATGCAATGAGTTTCCACTATTGGTCGTTTCTTATTTTTTTAAAAGGTTATCTAAGAATAATATTGAATTATTCTCTAACTGATATGATATTTACACTATAATACCAATGTACACAATTTATTAGTCAATTAAATCATTAATAATACTTTATATTAAATTCTCCTATAATCCCATTTCATTTGGAATATTCAATACTTATATGAAATTTCAAAGGTGGATGACACATTCTTTTCATTCCTTGGAAGTTCTGTTTATTGAAATAATCTTGTATTAGTTTTTAATTTAGGGGAGGTCCTTCAATGTGTTATTGGAGAAAATTCTCTTTTCACTCAAGATATTAAATAATAAATTTCTAAAAATTAACTGGAAAACATTTTAATTTTCTGGGAAATAGGACATTATAATTGAGAACTAAATATCCAATTATAGAATTTATTTTTATCCCACCATGATAATTGTAATATAAGTGATTTCAGAGATAACCATAGTAAATATAGTCAGGAGATTTCTCCATCATGTTGGATTATATTACTACTGTAACACCCTGAGATTTTATGAATAGTATTCTTTTTAATTTTATTGATGTCTTGTGTTTTAAGCTACACAAAAAGGAGCTTGCAATACACACATCCCTATCTTGTCTTTCTTTACACGCAATCACGACCTTCCATGATAGCGTGTGTTGTACGCAATATCGAGTTTCACTAAACAACGATATGTTATTAAAATATTATATAAACTAGCCATTAGGAATAGTAATACCCTCTTTTTGAAATTTTATAAATTTTATCATTCAAAATGGGCATCTTTTTTGGATTCGGAATATTGGAATTATCCTAGTGTAAATTTTTGGTATTTTTCTGAAAACGTCCTATTTTTTATGAATAGTGAAAACACCGGGTGACTATTAAAAACCCGACATTTTATTTAAATTATAATTTATTTTATATCAATTTATATTAGGTGAAAATTGATACATAATACCTATATAAGTTAAATGTAATTCATTACAGTCATTATATAATACTTTTAGATATATAAAAATTTTATTGAACTGTTCACCATCTTTACCTACCTCTTAGAAGCTTTTTGAAAACATACATAAAACATAATATTAACTCATATGTGAGTGGAACTTCAAAAATCTGAGAGACACGATTAATATCAAGGACTAAAATGTGGTTCAATGAGATGAAAATATTTTTTGGTGAATAGTAACTTTTTACTTTTATTTACCACGGTTATTAGTAAATAGGGTAATTAAGGGTAAAAATGATATTATTACTACCTTCAAACATGTCCTAATTATATTGGATAAGTTTAATTAGACCAAAAAAAACCATAGGAAAAACATATGACCATTTAGGTCTACTTGGATTAGATAAGTACATTTATTATTAATTTATTTAAAGAACGACTAAAATAGTTAAAATCAATGTTTAATAAATAAATAATTTTTAAGATATGGTTATACATAATATAAATCCAAAAATAAATGTTAATTAGAAATATAAAATGTTTTCTTACATAATTGTATTTTATTAATAATTTTTATACATTAAATAAGATAATTTATTTATGACACAATGATGATGGAGTAATTACCTTATTAATGAAATATTAACATAATTGATGTTATAAATACACAAATAAATGTAATTTTAGACTTTTTTTATAATTAAACTAATTTTATTGGTTAATATGACATGTTAGTATTAATTTAATTAACTTTTTTCGAACTAATAATACTGTTATAATTTTCACAAAAATCAAGTACAAAATAGTTTCAAAATGGACCTAAAATATTTTTTTAAAAAAATATTATATAAATAATTGTTATTTTATTCCTAAAAATATAAGGTTAGTCCAAATGACTTAGATAAGGATATATATATATTAATAATGAACCACTTGTGGTTCGTTTGGCTTGTCATAGTATGTTTCTTAACCATATAGTATAAGAAAACAAGAAGACACGGTAAAAGTTAAATTATTTAACTTATAGTTAAATCTAAAAGATAAGGTTAAAATAGTAATCTAAACTTTTCTAAAACCTATTTTATGAGAGTATTTCGACCCATAAAAACATTATCTTCAAAATAAATCAATTAGGAGATATTATAAACCGAATATGACTTTATTATAAAATAATATTTTATGTTTTTTCAAAGACGCCCCTCTCCTCCCTTATAAAACGGGAACCCCCTCACTCTTCTCTTCACACCCTTTTGAGCCTTGCAGCTCAGACAAACCCTGACCATTTCTCTTCTCCACTTACCTAGAAACATTCTGGAGGTTCTGGTATTCTCAAAAGCCCAACTCTACTCCCCTAAGAGGAATCTTAATGGAGGTGCGTCGAAGAAGAGGTAATCTCTTTTTTCGATTCACTCAAGTTTCTTTCTTATTATACTTCTTCTTCTTTAGTTGTATAATTATAAAGTAATAAGATCATTATTAATTATATAATGATATGTTATTACAAATATGTAACAACCCTATTTAACCTTCTATCTATCCTACGGAAAACAAAATCACCGCGCGTGCGTACGTACGGAATACCATCTCCACGCTTTGGTGTAATCTGTTTTCGACCACAACCTTACTTGTATGGGTATAATGGTGTAAATAAATAACTATATATGATTATTGTAAAGTTATATTTATTCTGAAATATTATACATACTCTTCAATACAATTCCAAGATCATGGGAATGGTATCATCACTTGTGCGTACGTACGGACTACCGTCTCCACGACGCGATGAGATTCATTCTCCAGGTTATCCATTCATGAATGATTATAAAGTATATATAATAAGTAATAATGAAATATATGAAAAAATAATGATACTGGATTTATATATATATATATATATGTATGTAATCTACTTAATTCCATTTAATTCAATAATGAAACGGAAACAACGTTCATGCGTACGTACAGCCTACCGTCTTCATTAACGGTGTATTTCATTCTATTTATAAATCTATCATATATATGTATATGATGAATATATATTATATATAAATCATTTTTTAAATTCTTTAATTGAGTAAATAAGTATATAATAATAAATATCACGAAAAACAAGTCGAAACATGTACAATAAATAAAACGATTTTACCCAAATCACTGCGTTTACATCGAATTTACAGATGAACGGGTAATATAAAGTCATAAGTAAACCATATATGATATCATAACAATGAATATGATTCTGTAATAAGTCAATGACATTATTTATGTTATTATACATGAGTTTAGGATACGTAAGAAGCATATCAGACATAAGGTACGAGATAATTATTTCAATCTCATTTCTTATCCAAGATTGTTTATTCCTAAGTATTTACTGGGGTTATCTTTATCACCCATGTTCATGTTTTCTCAAAATGTTTTCATAAAATATTTAATATTCTTCCTTTTATATTAAAAGTCATTTTTACCATTTTTTACTTTTACCACATGGTAAGGAAAGAATCTTTCTTTTACGATGTACTTTTTGACATTTCCTGCAAAAGTACGAGGGGAATGTTTTTTTACATATACAGCATGAATGAATATTTATTTTTTTATAACGAATCATTTTCCTGAATCTTAATCTACAATATTTTATGATCATTTTCAACAAAATCATTTTCTTTTAAAATTGAATGGCATTTTTTGAAAAGAAAATGATTTTGAAGAAGAAAGGATATTTTCCTCAAGAATTCATTTCAAGTGTTTTATCAAAACAATTTCCCATATAAGATGAAATTATTTCATATTTGTATGTTTCAAGTATAATGTATGTATGATTTACATGGTTTAATTTTTCTTATGATGAAATGATATCCATTTGTATTTATTGGATTAGGTGATGATGGGATGATATTTATGAAACCCATTTTATTCTTTGTGTTATGATGAATGATCTATGTTTATTTTGTTGCACAAGTAAGAATAATTTCATTATGAGATGATTGGGACCGATAACTCCCTTCAATTCATTGGGAAATGATTTATATCTCATGAGATAGACATGGATGGAATGGTAAGTTAATCCAGTTCTGTGTTACAGGACTAGAACGAGGAGTGAGCTCGATTGAGAAAGGGACTTTGTCCACTAAGATAGTCTTGGCAGCAATGCCCTCGCTACTATGGAAATCATATCATGTGATTAATGTTTTTCCACAATTACAAGTTTTATTTCCAAGATACTTTATCATGATTGATGTTCCATTATGATCTATGACTTACGTACGGCCATGTTTTATGACATTTCTCAAGATTTTGATGTTTAAAAATTATGTTCATGTTTTTAAGGTCAAATGTATATGATTTGTTTTATTTTATTAATTCTTACCCTTAAATATCATTTGATCTCACCCTTTATATGTTTTCTTTTCCCCATGATATAAAGGAAGGTTTTAGGTAAGAAAACAAAAGGGGAAGATATTTATGGGAGATGTTGAAGATCTTTCACCACGATTAGAACATTATGTTCCGAGTTTCCAAAGACACGAATCTATTATGGTCCTTGTGTGTTGGTTCTTATTATGTTTTAAGTATTATTCAAATGTAATGAAATTTCCATGTACGTCAAGATTTATGTCTCTATAGTTGGTATCAGAGGAAAGGTTTAGTTAACCTTGGGAAACTAGGATGCGAAAACTTTAGTGAGATCCCTAGAGATATTTCTGAGGTATGTCTAGGGATGCCCCTAAGGTTAATTATAAGTATAGTTTATAGTCCTAGAATTATGTTAATGATATTAGAATTAAACCTAATATGTTAGATATCAAAGTTACTACCCTTTTATTATGATTTTTCCCAAGTATGATTTTTGTCTCCAACACTATTCTTCTTGGGTTTTAGACGACGGCTGGAACCTGAAGGAACCGTGTTGATCAATGCAATGGAAAATGCAATGATTGTCCTCCTGAATAAACAAATGTTTTGGGAGATGGAGTGAAAAATCATATTGTTATACTTACGAAAGCTATGAATCATTCTGGACTTCCAAATTAGAAGAGAGTGGAACAATATTCTATTGAGTCCTTCATGAGGCAACGTCCACCTTCTTTCAATGGGTCTTCTGATCCACTTGTTGCTATAAAATGGATTAGTACCATTGATAAGATATTTTCCAAACTTCTCAGTTCAGAACATGATAAATTCATTCTAGTTATTTACCGCCTAGAAGGTGAAGCAGACCAGTGGTGGACTCAAATTAAGAATACAAGGCCCCAAAATGGAATTGAATCCATGGAATGGGACAAGTTCAAGAACTTGTTTTTCTGTAAGTACTTCCCTTGTATTCTTCGAACAATGATGGAAAAGGAGTTCCTTGAGCTTAAGAAGAAGGATGATAAATCTGTTGGTATATAAACGAAGAAAAATTTTCAAGGCTTACAAGGTATTCATCTTGATTTATCATCAAACCTGAAAGTAAAGAGGATTCTTCAGTGGCGTAAAACCAAGTCTTCTAAAGGCATTAGCTATAAGAGACTTCATAAGCTATGAAAAAATTGTGTGTTGTGCTATCATGGTAGAAATGGAAGTTGGTGTTACAAATCCATCTCATGATTTGGGAAAATAAATGAAATATGGAGTTAAAGGAGAAATCTATGAACAATGGTGAAAAGAATATGAATGTTTCTTTATGCTCAATGTGTGGAAAGAAGCATGGTGGAGATTTTCTTAAAGGGACTAGAAAATGTTTTATGTGTAGAAAAGAAGGTCATCGAGTAGCTGAGTGTCGAAGGAATGGAAAAAGGGTTTCTAATGATGTGAATAAAGAAAAGGCTGCATAGAATGCACAACCAACACTTCAATGCTTCAAGTGAAATGAAATGGGGCATTATGATATTCAATACCCTAATCTAAGGGTTAATGATGATCAACATGAGCAACCACTTAAGGAAAAGGACCAAGGGAAGTCACATGCGATCACTATTGGAGATGTTGAATATGACAATGATGTGGTTGAATGATTAAGTGTTTATGTAATAGGATTCCAAAATAATGTTGTATATAGTATCATGGAATATTGGAATATTTATATATTGGTCTATTGTGGTTTTCTATAATTTTACGGTACCAGTAACCATGGAAGGTGATTGATATATTTTTGGAAAGAAGATGATATGCACATAATGAAGGGTTAAGGAGAAAATGAAATGTCTAACCATATTCATGAGCTCATGACAGATATAAGGACAAATTTATATCATGGTTTGAGTGTATAGAATTTTTGGATTTTGGTATGTGGGAATAGTTAACTTTTGACAGCATTCATGTTTTCACTAAGGTTCAATGGGTATTCATTTTTCAAGAGAATACATGATTAAGGTATTCATATGATTGGAATGTGACCAACAAGATATATGAGAGATAAATGATGGTATTCACATTCTTTTTATATGACCTTTTTAGTAATCGTTCTCTTTATTCTATGAGTTTGGAAATAAGTATTTTGGATAAGCCTAACAATTCGAATGGATTATGTTGAACATAAGTTAGTATTGTTTAAGTCCATAATTTTATTTTTATATTATTGATAGAATGTAATAATAGTATAGTTTTAGAAAAAGGAAAACCCATAGGATGGGCGACAACCCGTCGCTTCAGACAGGGTTGCGAGAATTGAACCCACAACCAAAGTACGACAAGCCTTCATCGACTACCATTGTCCTACAAGAAGTCTCTAGTTAGTAGAAACTAGTTTCATTTTATAAAGCGTTGTGATAGGTGAACTATAAGTCTGTTTTAGAAACCATATATGATTAATATCAGCATAGATGGACTTTTGTATATTTAATAAATTGTGCTAAACTTCTTTCTATAGAAATAGTCGGAATGACCTATCATTCTATCGCATAATCTGCTAACACTTCACAGAAGAAAAATTCAACTTCATTTCATTATGAGATGAACTTGAAATTTTTCAAGGCACGAGCAATGGTGAGATGATACCAAAATAAAGTAAGTATTTATTCTAATTCAAATTCATCAAATTTAGGGAAATGATCCTGAAAATAAGAAAATGTTGTCCTAGTTCTCTAATATCTGATGAATCAGATGGTACCTTAGATCATCACAAATTTATGGCTTTGTGATTGATGGTTTTTTCATAGCCATGTCCTCTACCACTCTTCATTAGATGTTGATGGTTATATTTCTCTTCTGTATCCATATTTTCACCTATGTTCTCCTATGTGGAAACCCATTGATTAGTTAATTTGGGTAACTATTACGTTTCATACATTAGTTTTTAATGTCATGTTTTGGTATTCCTTTTTACGATGTGGGTTTCTATGAATGAAACTTTAAAGTAGTAAACCATTTGTAACCCCGATGAATTTCGAGGGCGAAATTCATTTTAAGGGCGGTAAAATGTTACACCCCATGATTTTATGAAAAATATACTTTTTAATTTCATTGATATCTTGTGTTGTATGCTACACCAAAAGGATCTTTCACTACACACATCCCTGTCTTGGCTTGCATTGCACACAATCGCAACCTTCCACGATAGCATGTGTTGTACGCAATATCACGTTTCACTAAACAGGGATATGTTATTAAAATATTATTTAAACTAGCCGTTATGAATAGTAATACCCACTTTTTGAACTTTTATAAATTTTATCTTTCAAAATGGACTTCAGTTTTGGATTTGGAATATCGAAATTAGACTAGGGTGAATTTTTGGTATTTTTATAAAAACCTACAATTTTTGATGAATAGTCAAAACACTGGGATACTATTTAAAAACCGAATTTTTATTTAAAAATTTATTTATTTTATTTAAATTGATTTTATGTCTAAATTGATACATAATACCAATATATGTTCAATGTAATTCATTGGAGTCATTTTATAATAATTTTCTATATATAAAAATTTTATTGAATTTTCACTGTCTTTTACCTAACTCGTAGGAGCTTTTTGAAAACTTACATAAAACATAATTTTACCTCTTATGTGAGTGGAATTTTGAAAATCCGAGAGAAAAAGTTAATATCAAGGATTAAAATGTGGTTCAATGAGATGAAAATAATTTTTGGTGAATAGTAACTTTTTACTTTTCTTTACGACGGTTAAAAGTAAATAGGGTAATTATGTGTAAAAATGGTATTATTATTAGCCTAACACATGTCCTATTTCTATTGGATAACTTAAATTCCACCAAAAACAACCTTAGGATTAAAATATGACCATTTAGGTCCACATGGATTAGATTAGGACATTATTTATTAATTTATTTAAAGAAGGGTTAAAATAGTTAGAATCAAAGTTTAATAAATAAATTATCTTTAAGATAGTGCTTTAAAAGAGATAAATTCGACTATAAATATTCATTAGAAAGATAAAACGATTTCCTACTTAATTCTGTTTTATTTTTTATTTTTAGGAATTATATATGTTAATTTATTTATGACACATTGATGATGCAATAATTACCTTATTAATGAAATATTAACATAACTGATGTTTTAAATACAGAAATTAATGTAATTTGAGACTTTTTATGAATTAAACTAATTTTAAAAATTAAAATTACTTGTTATTATTCATGTAATTAACTTTTTTCGAACTAATGATGGTGTTATAATTTTCACAAAAATCAAGTACCAAATAGTTTTAAAATTGACAAAAAATAGTTTTTTAAAAAAAGATTATATTATTAATTGTTATTTTATTCCTAAAAATATAAGTATCATACTAATGAATAGATATGGATATATATATTAATAATGAACCACTTCGGGTTCGTTTGGCTTGTTATAATCTGTTTATTAACCATATTGTGTAAGAAAACAAGAAGACACGGTAAAAGTTCAATTATTTAACTTAGAGTTAAATATAAATGATAAGCTTAAAATAGTAACCTAAACTTTTTTAAAACCAATTGTATGAGAGTATTTCGACCCATCCCCACATTATATTCGAAATAAATCAACTTTTATCTATTATAAACCGAATATGACTTTATTATAAAATAATATTTTATGTTTTTCCAAAGGTGCCCCTCTCCTCCCTTATAAAAAGGGCACCCCTTCCCTCTTCTCTTCACGCCCTTTTGAGCCTTGATGTTCGGCCAACCCCTACCCATTTCTATTCTCCACTTCCTTATAAACATTATAGAGGTTATGGTCTTCTCAAAATACCAACTCTACTTCATTAAGAGTAAGCATAAAGAGGTGCATCGAAGAAGAGGTAATCTCTTCTTCCGATTCTCTCAAATTTCATTTTCTTATAATTATTATTGTTTAGTTGTATAATTATAAAGTAATAACATAAGAATTAATTATATAAATATATGTCATTATAAATATTTAACAACCCTATTTCACCTTCTATCCATCCTATGGAAAATGAAATCACCGCGCATGCGTATGTACGGAATACCGTCTCCACGCCATGGTGTAATCTGTTTTCGACCACCAACTTACTTGGATGGATATAATGGTATAAATAAATAACTATATATGATTATTTTAAAGTGATATCGATTCTGAAATATTATACATACAATTAAATAAAAATCCATGATCATGGGAATGGTATCATCGCTCGTGCGTACGTACGGACTACCATCTCCACGATGCGGTGAGATTTATTCTCAATGTTAACCATACATGAATGATTATAATGTATATATAATAAGTAGTCATGAAATGTATGACAAAATAATGATACTGGATTTATGTACATATATATATATATATGTATGTTATCTACTTAATTCCATTCAATTCAATAATGAAATGAAAACAACATTCATTTGTACGTACGGTCTACCGTCTCCATGAATGGTGTATTTCATTCAATTTATCGATCTATCATATATATATATATATATGTATATGTGGAATATATATTATATATAAATCATTTTTTACATTATAGAATTACGTAAATCAGGATATAAGTAATAATATCATGAACAACAAGTCTAAATACGTACAATAAATAAAACGATTTTACAAAAATCGCTGCTTTTACATCGAATTTACAAAGAACGGGTAATATAAAGTCATAAGTAAACCATATATGACATCATAACAGGGAATGTTATTCGATAATAAGTCAATGACATTATTTAAATCATTATACAGGAGGTTTGGATACATACGAAGCATATCTGACCTAAGGTAAGGGATAATTATTCCAATCTCGTTTATTATCCAAGATTGTTTATTCATAAGTATTTACTGGGGTTATGTTTATCACCCATGTACATGTTTTCTCAAAATGCTTTCACAAATATTTTAATATTATTCCTTGTATGTTTAAAGTTATTTTTACCCTTTTTTACTTTAACCACAATGTACAGAAGGAATCTTTCCTTTACGATGTACTTTTTTGAAATTTCCGACAAAAGTATGAGGATAATGTTTTTTACTTATACGGCGTGAACAGATTTTTACGATTTCATAATGCCTCATTTTCATGAAGCTCCCTCTACAAGACTTTATAATTATTTTCAATAAAATTCATTTCTTTTAAAATTAAATGGAATTTCTTGAAACGAAAATGATTTTGAAGAAGAAAGGATATTTTCTTCAAGAATTCATTTCAAGTGTTTTATCAAAACCATTTTCCATATAAGATGAAATTATTTCTTATTTGTATGTTTCAAGTATAATGTATGTATGATTTACATGGTTTAATTTTTCTTATGATGAAATGATATCCATGTGTATTTATTGGATTATGTGATTATGGGATGATGTTAATGAAACCTATTTTGTTATTTGGGTTATGATGAATGATATATGTTTTTTGTGGCACAAGTAAGAATGATTTATTTATGATATTGGTGGGACCTATATCTCCCTCCAATGCATTGGGTAAAGATTTATATATAATGAGATATACATGGATGAAATGGTATGTTAATCTGATTCAGTGTTACAGGACTAGAACGAGGTGTGAACTCGATTCAGAAAGGGACTTTGTAGACTAAGATGGTCTTGGCAGTAATGACCTGGCAACTTTGGAAATCATATCATGTTCATAATGTTTTTCCACAATTACAAGTTTTATTTCAAAGCTATTTTATCGTGATTGATGTTCCATTGTGATCTATGCCATAACTACTGCCATGTTTTAGGACATTGCTCAATATTTTGATGTTTAAACATTATGTTCAGGTTTTTATATTCAAATATATATGATTTGTTTTATTTTATTCATGCTTAGCCTTACTAAGAATTTGAGCTCACTATTTATATGTTTTCTTTTCCCCAGGATTTAAAGGATGGTTTTATGTAAGAAAATAAAAGGGGAAGATCGTTATGGGAGATGTTGAAGATCATTCACCACGATTAGAAGATTATATTCCGAGTTTGCAAAAACGCTGAACTATTACGGTCCTTGTTGTTGGTTCTTATTATGTATAAAGTATTTCGAAAAAGTTGTGAAATTTCCATGTACGTCAATCTTTGGGTCTCTATAGCTATTTTTTAGTGGAATTGTCTAAGATAACCTATACATTCATTAATATCAAATTGAAATAATGTTATCTGGAATATGAAAAATAATCTTAGAAAACTATTAATTCAATGAAATGAAATGAAATTTTCATCCTGATTACTATTTCCCCAAATAAGGTAAATATTTTCGATCCAATGGGTATTTAATGAATTTTTTCTTTAAGAGAATTTATGGTAAATTTAGTTAATCATTTCCATCAATAATTTTACTATATATGCTACAAACTCAACAATTCTCAACATTTCTTCACGACTATAATGATGAACCTTATTATATTGTTACTTATTTTGATAACTTTATATCATAAACAACACTATCCAATTAAAGTTTCTATATATATCATTCTACTATAAGGAACATATTAATAAAAAACATTAAATTTTAATGTTTATTTGATTAATATATCTTTTACAGGTGTTTTGAATTATGATAAATTGTTTATTTTTTTGGATAATGTGGAAAGTCATCCTTTTTTGGACTATAATAGATGACCATAATAGAATAGGATGAGATGAATATTACTATAATGATAATGAATGTAAATTTTTTTATTATTGATTTGTATGGTCACTCTATTTGTATTGAAATAGAATATTATTTTTAGAAAATGTAATTTTTCCTCATCTTCCATATTTATATTAAATGATATTTTTACATAATGACTTTCAATACATCTCAGATGATTTATTTTTTAATGAAATTTTAATATGAATTCATTTAGTGATGTTATCTATAATGAGAGGAGAAGATAAAGATTGAATTTGGTCACTCTAGACCCATAAAAGGACACCATGTTCCAGATAAAGAAAAAAAGTCATATAAAGTATATTATATGGATCCTTTTTGTACTAGTATGAAAATGAATTAATGAAAAAAAATTATTAATGTCAATGAAAAAGGAACATTGGAAGGGAAAAAATTCGCAAGTAAAATATTCTTGAAGATAAGTTATTCTATGTTTGGGTAGTTGTTATTTAAGACCCTCAATGAATTTATTTGGAGACACATTCATCTAGATATTTTTGTATTATATTTAAAATAATTTTGATGTGGAAGTCATATTGAGAAACATTTCCAAATTGGATGATCTTGTTTTTGCGGAATAATATTTTTTCCAAATTTGGAATACCTCATTTACTCATTATTGACCGAGGAACAAATTTCAATAATTACATGTTAGGGGGATATATATATATATATTTCTCTATAAATTACCACACACCATTATAAATAAGAGAATTGGTAATATAGAGTTATCCCAGTGGGAGATTATGAAATGTTTAGTTATGATAGTGAGAAAAAAATCATTAGAGTGGGATGTATAATGATTAATTATGGGAACACCAAATACCCTTTAAAATTATAAAATGTATGACCACATACATGTCTATATATTTAAATACATACAATGTACTTGTATATAATGTGTATAAATCATATTGATTAGTGAATATAAAGAATAATAATTGATAATAGTCCAGAAAGAAGATAATATTGTATCTATATGAATTAGTATAAATCAAGATAATGTTTAAGAAAACAAAATAATTTTTCAAGGGAATATCAACATAAGGAATTACCGATGAATCAATAGGAGAGTATATTTACCTAAAGGAAATGAATAAACAATTAACGCATGGTTAAAATGTATTATAGGAATATTAATGTAGTCATAGTCAAGACCTACCATGCTAATGAATGATTATATTCATTGAGATATTGATATATAAATGAATTAGTATCCCACATTCAATATCAATGTTGAAAGTATAACTTCCTACATAAAAACAAAAAATATTCGATAAACATTCTCATTACTATTTGATATAGGATAAAAAATATATTACAAGCTATTGATGTTAAACCCTTCAAAAAATCAACAGTAATCTAGAGACATTTTCATTATTTGTTTTTATTCATATAAATTTGTTTATGTAATTTTAATATTTAACAAACTATAGTAATCCCCTCCATTAAAATACATAAACCTCAAAGGAACCATGCCAATGCCAAAAATGAGTTTTAAATTGATAAATCACATCGCATCTTAACCATATGTCTAATTTCAAGACCTTTTCCTAGAATACATGATTCATGGTGTGACAAAATGATTCACTATGTAACAAAAAAATAAAAGAAGAATGAATAAACCTAATTTTCAAGTTATCTTTATCAAACATCTAGTCTATCACTATGAGGAGTTAATATATAGTGTATAAAGACTATTATAGTGTGAAATTGGTCCTTTAGTACACAATTAATTATTTGTTCCTTTTTTAGGGTTTATCATTATCCTTGTTCATCATGGAATAACCCTTATATATTAGCGAGTACGACATGACATTAGTTGAGAATGATTCTAGATTTCCACTCAGTAATGAATCACCCCACACCATGGACCCTAATAAATCATGTAATGTAAATCATTAAAGAATTTTCATTCAACAATAATGGAATGGAGAAAAATGTCACACAATAACTCTTTCTATCCCAATATATTTTTCAGTAACAACCATCAATAGAAGGATAAAAATTAATCTTCCCACAAAAAGTCATCTTATGGTTGTTGCCACATATTATCCCACAATGTATTTAATACTTAACTACACATAATTATTTTAATGAGATCCTCCCATATACAATTTATTACACATATTAATTCTCAAGATACATAATCATTCCCTCATAACATCACCAAACTAATTCCTTAGTTCATTCCCTATATTATAAAACATTAACATCCCTTGTCCCATAAATTTTTCATTTAATATATTTATCTATAGTTCAACACAAGAATTTTTTTACCATATTCAATTATATTAAGGAAATAACCCAATTCCAAATGATATTATAGGATAAAAATTTTAATAAATAGAGGATGGGAGAACATGAAACATCATTTAAATCTTCACATATATATTTTTTGTTCTCATACTCTATTTTAAATCCCACCCCACAATATTTTTATTTTTCTCAAAGAGGGTGTTTACCTCATTATGATAAACATGGATGAATTTTTTTAACATGTTAATGATCCAAGAGATATTTTCATTAATAAACATGACGGTAATATGAAATATAAATTTATAGGGAATGAATATCATACAATAGATTAATATAACAATATGGAAATTGATTTTCTGAAGGAGAAACATCCTGAAGGTATATCATAGGCCTTAAAGGCGGCCCATAGAGGGTTTATTCTAGAATTACATTTTAAATACATATTGAAATAAGATAAATTAAACTACCATCTTTGACATATGTTTGGGATAATTCAAGTCATTATGTTTTAATCTTTGCTCCGTATTTATAACCTATAATTATTATAAACCCTAGAGTAGGATTTACTCATACTAGAGATTAAAATGAATGTGGAGAATCCGTGTTGGATCATGAAAGATAATGCCAAAAAAAATAAAACACTACCTAAAGAATATGAATATAAAACAACTGTTAACATCACTCAAGGGGTTATCAGTTTAGGTCATATCACATGCTTCACTGGATAAAAGTGAACCCTATAGGTTTGAAACATATATAGGTTCTTAAAATTTTTATCATTTTACAATGTAAATTGACCATCAATACGACCAAAAAATGTAACGACCCAAAATTTCATTAATGGAAAATCTCTCTTGATCCAGTTAAATGTTTCTTTATGAAAAATGTTTTTATAAGATATCAACTTTTTTAGCTTTACTTTAAGATTTGTGAGCGTTACTTTTATAGCCGTTGAACAGTGATCATCTGGGTAGTTTAAATATAAGGCTTTAACGAACCAATTTTCTACTCAGACAAAGGAAGCGATGGCCTCATCCAGTAGAATTGCCCCTTACGATGCCCATTTGTCGGAGCTCGGTAAAGAGGTGGCGTCTTTGGGCTTTGCCCTTGACCAAGCCCAAGCTGAGCTTCATCAAGTCAAGCTCGAACGTGATCGTCTACGGGAAATATGGAAGTTGATAGAGATTACCACTCGAGCGATGTTATCCGAGCAACCCCAAGAGTCTGTCACCATCGCGCACCTTACCCTTAGGTCTTATGCGTCTATTTTAAGGGGTTATGTAACAAATAAGTAGTACCATGTTCATGTACATTATTTTTTGTATATAATAATGAATATAATTTCTAGTCATTTTTGATACATTGTAATTAGTTTTTAAAGTACAAATGATGTTTTTAGTTATTATTTAATTAAGAATTATATTTTATTAAATTAAAGGATTTTTGAATTAAATAACATTTTAATAAAATATTATTATTAATATTAAATTAATTTTTATTAAATATAAATGATCTTATAATTTTATGAATGCAATTAAAATTTTTATTAAGGTTTGAAAGCCATTTCTGTCAAAACCCGTGAATATTTTATAAATGTCGGTTTTTATTTTAAAAGTGAAAATTCACATATTTAGAAAATTATTTAGATAAAATAAATATTATTTTTGGAATCAGGACGTCGAAATTATCCAACGGTGAATTTTTCATAATTTTCTGAGACAGTCAAATTTTTGGGTAAAAATTAAATACCATTTAAATATATAATGTGTTTTATGACATCATAATGACCCAATGGTGATGTAATAAAATACCATAATCCTTATGTTCGGCCAATATGTGTTTTATCATTAAAATAATGAGGTTTTGGGTTTGTTTGACTCACTTTTCAAAGCATTAATGGAGCCCTCAAGACTTATTCAACACTTTGCCTTTTTAAATTAATTTCCATGGGAGTGTGACTCACCTCCACATAAGCAACCCTAATTTTTTAATAAGTTCGGACCTTGGACTTGTAAGATATTGTTTTCCTCTTTCCTTTTCCAGAAACCATGGGCAAATACCATGGGTTGGTTTGTGGTTTGGATTATTTTAATATAAGGGGTCCCAAACCTAAATAATAAAGAATTCTCTCACCTTTCCTATATAAACCCACCCAAGCTCCCACTTCCTCCTCACTAAAAGCCCTTGAAGTTCGTCCAACCTCTTCCATACTCTCTCTAGAATCCTCTCAAGGTTCCCCAAGCTCCCAAGAAGCCTCCCACAAGCCTCTCTCTAGCCTTTGGAAGCACAATTCCAAGTAAGGGTTTTTCTTCCTTTCTCATTTTTGTCAATTTTCTTTAAGTTGTATTGCCCTTTTAATTTCATTTATGAATGTTGGGGTATGGTTTCACACCTCTCCCATACTGCCCTCTTATTGTTTGAATGATGGGAGACCCCTTTCTCTCTCATTAAATGCCTCCCATGTACACCCGTTACTATGCCGAAATTCCGAAAGGAACCTTTTTCTCCTCTTCTATATTCAAGAAATACTTTTGTATCATAAATCTAAATTCCTTTTCAATTGTTGGTACATGTATCTATATGACCTTCTTACTGTCCATTACATGTAAATATGATGAGGAACCCCTTTCTCTCTCATCAGCCTTTTTTTTGAATTCTTATGTCACGCCGTTACGCTGCCGAAATCACACCGATTTTCTAAGCCAATATCATTGTGTAGTGAATACCATGCTCATTTATCCATCAAGGGTATTCACCTTTATGCAAATTTACTTATTTATTGTAAAGTTTCATGTATTAATTCCACATTCCTTTATCTTGGAATAAATGATTATGTTTTATGAATCCATGTTTTATGATCCATGTGGCACACTTATGCATGGAATGAAATGTTTAAGAAGGGTGCGCCCTGATAGCGCTCCAATGCATAGGGTAAAGTATAGTATCATGATACGTCATGTGAAATGAGTGTTTACTCATGATAATTCAAGTGCAACGAGGGTTTACTCGTGCTTCAAGTGCAATGAGGGTTTACTCATGCTCCATGTGCAATGAGCCTTGGCTCATGCTAATTCAATGTTAAGTGTTGTTGCCACATTTCCATGTTATGATTATCATGCTTTATCATGCCTTTATGTTCATGTCTCTCTTATGCTCTATTGATATGCCTATTGCCTAACATGTATTGTACTCCTCATGTTATTCATTATGTACTCCCTTACTGGGCTTTATAGCTCACCCTTTTCTTGTGCATGTCCTCAGGTTATCCCATGCAATGCTAAGTACGAAGGAATGTAGTGGTCATGTAAAGGAAGTTTTCAATAAGGATGTTGTATTTCAAGTTTAATGTTTTTTTTATGTAATGATCCTAAGCCCCAAAGACACTAAACCTCTCGATCTTCTTTGTTGTATCAAGTGATGTTTTATGTAATAAAGCATGTTTAAGTTGTAATAAAAAGCAGGGTTGTCATAGTTGGTATCAGAGGATAGGTTTAGTTATTTTTGGGATTAGGAAACCCTAGTAAAGCCTTAGATACAAGACTAAGCATAATAAAAACATCCCTAAGTTTTGGTAAATACTAAGTAAGTGTTTTATCAAACAAATACATCCCTGTCTGGATACGAGCAGGTAGAGGCGGCTCTAGCACAGATGTATCCTAGGGGTAAAACCCGAAAACACCGCTTTGAGCTAGACTCGAACGGGAACTGGTGCACGACAACGGGCCTTGCTGCACTCTTGGTTACGACACTCCCGAGGGATATGTTTTGATAAATTCACAATCTTAGTATGAACCCTTATTAAGGGAAAAATGCCCCTAAGAATATATGTTAGAAGTAAGATCATGAAAAGCCTGGATTGAATCCTATAGACTCATGAGTTAAAGAGATTAAAGTTTATTTATAAGTCATCAACTTTTGTCTTTGGATTACCCTTTATGTGTTACCCCTAACTTTCTTTTATTCCAGCCAATGGCCGGTAATAGGAGAACTCGGGCTAACAACCGTTGTGAAGATCAGTGTGATGATTGTACTTATGAGATGCCCAATCCAATGGGAGCGGGAATTGCAAACTTTGTCACGCTTCTCTCTCAGCTAACTCAAGTTTTGAATAGAAACACTGGTCAAGAGGAACGTTCAACCCCCCCTAAGAAAGAACAAGTTGCTATTGAAAGCTTCATGAGACAAAGGCCTCCTACTTTTAGTGGATCATCCGATCCCACGATTTCTGAACAATGGATCAACTCCATTGAAAAGATATTCTCCATCCTCCAATGCTCTGAAAAAGAGAAGGTTCTCCTGGCGGCTTATCGTATGGAGGGTGAAGCTGATCAATGGTGGACTTTGATCAAAAATACGAAGCCTGAGGAGGAGATCGAGGCTTTGGAATGGAAGGTATTCCGGAAGATGTTTTTCGATAAATATTTTCCACGCACCCTCCGTCTTAAGATGGAAAGGGAATTCCTTTCCCTCAAGCAGAAAGATGAGGAATCTGTGGGAGCGTACGAGGAAAACTTCACAAGGCTTGCACGATACGCTTCCGGCTTTGTCGTTACCCCCGAATGCAAGGTTGACTGCTTCTTTGGTGGGCTGAAGCCTAGCTTGCGAAAAGCATTAGTGATTCGTGACTTCGACAGCTATGAGGAAATTGTCCGATGTGCCCTCAAGGTTGAAATGGAGATCGGAGAATCACAAGGGTATCATGGGGACAAGAAGCGGAAGACGGACTTCAATGCTGGTGGTCCGATGGATAAATCCAACGGCGCTAAGAAATTCCAGCACCCCACTTGCCAAAAGTGTGGAAAGAAGCACCCTGGAAATTGCCTTAGGGGGACAAGAAAACGCTTCAAGTGTGGAAGAGAATGGCACCTAGCTGTTAACTGTCATCAAGAAGGACCCGCGGCTGCGACGGAGGGGAGGAACGCTCCGTTCGAACCTCAACGCATTGTTCAATGCTTCAAATGCAAAGAACCGGGTCATTTTGCGAATCAGTGCCCTAATCCAAGGGTTATCGGAGGCAATCAACAACCTCTAAGACAGCAAGGAAGAGATTTTGCCATCACTTCTGCCGAAGTTAACCCCGACAACGAAGTGGTGACAGGTACGCTAGTTATTCATTCAATAATAGCGAACGTACTTTTTGATTCAGGTTCTACGCATTCTTTTATATCTCAAAAGTTTAGTAGAACAATCCCTGCACCACCACAAATCATGGAAGTAAAGATGTCGGTGAGTACGGAAAATGGGGAAATCATTGCATCCCATGAGTATAAGTCCTCCCCTGTTTTAATCTGTGGATTGAATTTCCCGGCGAACCTCGTCATACTCCCTTTGGTGGAATTTGATGCAATTCTTGGCATGGATTGGCTTTCCTTATATAGAGCCAACATAAATTGTCGGGAGAGGGAAATCACACTCCATATGGAGAATCGACCCCCGATTCTTTACAAGTGTCAGGAGGAAGATGAATCTCCTTTAGCTCCATCATCTCAAGCATGGATATTACTGCCTTATGAGCACGCATATCTGGCTCAGATGATTGAGTCCAAGGAAGAAACCACCCTTGAAGAAATGCCTATTGTAAGGGAATTCGCTGAAGTATTTCCTGAGGAACTTCCTGGTCTTCCTCCAAGAAGAGATGTTGAGTTCTCAATTGAACTTATACCTGGGGCGCTACCAATATCCAAGACTCCATATAGAATGGCTGTGGTTGAGCTTGAAGAACTGAAGAAACAACTACAGGAGAATCTGGAAAAAGGGTTTATACGCCCAAGTGCATCACCATGGGGTGCACCAGTCCTCTTCGTCAAGAAGAAGGATGGGTCAATGCGGCTTTGCATCGATTATCGTGAACTTAACAAAATCACGATAAAGAACAAGTATCCTCTCCCAAGAATCGATGACTTGTTTGATCAGCTGCGTGGAGCACAATACTTCTCCAAGGTCGACTTGCGGTCGGGATATTATCAAGTACGGGTGAAGAAAGAAGATATCCCCAAGACTGCTTTTCGTACAAGGTACGGGCACTATGAATTCATAGTAATGTCTTTTGGACTCACCAATGCTCTAGCAATATTCATGGAATTGATGAATAGAGTCTTTAGAGATTACCTAGATAAATTTGTGGTAGTCTTTATAGATGATATTCTAATATACTCCAAAACCAAGGAGGACCATGAGGAGCATTTAAGAACTGTACTGGAGACTTTGCGCAAGGAGAAGCTCTATGCAAAGTACAGCAAGTGTGAGTTCTGGTTGAAGGAGGTCTCATTCTTGGGCCATATCATCACAAGCAATGGGATATCTGTGGACCCCTCCAAAACAGATGCAATTGAGGGATGGCTGAGGCCAACATCGGTAACTGATATCCGTAGCTTCTTGGGGTTAGCTGGATATTATCGACGATTTGTGAGAAACTTCTCACGATTGTCCAACCCTCTTACCAAGCTAACTCGAAAGGGAGTAAAGTTTGCTTGGAGTGATGAATGCGAAGAAAGCTTCAAGGAGTTGAAAAGGAGGCTTATCACTGCACCTGTGCTCACTTTACCCACAAGTGGGGAGATTTTTGTGGTATTCAGTGATGCTTCGAAGAAGGTCTTAGGATGTGTGCTGATGCAGAATGATAAAGTGATATCCTATGCCTCAAGGCAGTTGAAAATCCATGAGCAAAACTATCCAACGCATGATCTGGAGTTGGCGGCGGTGATCTTTGCCTTGAAAATCTGGCGGCATTATCTCTATGGAGAGAAATGTGAGATATATACTGACCACAAGAGTCTTAAATATATATTCACACAGAAAGAGCTTAATATGCGCCAGAGAAGATGGATAGAGCTCATAAAGGATTATGACTGTTCAATACATTACCACCCTGGGAAGGCGAACAAGGTGGCGGATGCCCTAAGTAGAAAGGATCCAGCAATTCTATCAATGATGAGAATTGAGAAGGATCCAATCTTCTTAGACTTGATGAAGATGGACGTGGGAATCATAAAGAAGGGAACATCATCAATCCTTTCACAAATGATTGCTCAACCATCTCTTTTGGAAAGGTTAAAGGATGCTCAAAAGGGTGATGCGAGAATCCAAGAAAAAGTGGAAGCTATCAAAAAGGGAAAATCCTCAGAGTTTAATGTTAATGAAGAAGGAATTGTGCGGTTTGGGAAAAGACTATGTGTCCCATCAAGTTCGGAGATGAAGAAGGAACTTTTGGATGATGCACATAGTTAAAATTTCTCTATTCACCCAGGGAGCACAAAGATGTATCGAGATCTCCGAGAAAACTTTTGGTGGGATGAAGAAGGAGATCGCCGAATATACATCAAAGTGCCTTGTGTGTCAGCAAGTGAAGGCAGAGAGGCAGAAGTCTAAGGGGATGATGCAACCATTGCCCATACCAGAATGGAAATGGGAGAACATCACCATGGACTTCGTCACTGGACTTCCCAGGACATCCAAAAGCAACAATGCAATCTGGGTTATTGTGGATCGTCTTACAAAGACTGCACACTTCATTGCTATTCGAGAGGATTTCTCTTTGGATCAACTGGCACGGATATATATCAGGGAAGTGGTACGGTTGCATGGAGTACCACTATCTATTGTGTCTGACCGAGATCCAAGATTTATCTCTAAGTTTTGGAAGAGTCTTCAACATGCTCTGAATACTGAACTGAACTTCAGTACGGCCTATCATCCTCAAACTGATGGCCAATCCGAGCACACTATCCAAACACTTGAGGATATGTTGAGAGCATGCTCAATGGACTTTAAAGGAGGATGGGATCAACATCTTCCTCTAGTTGAGTTCTCTTATAATAATAGTTTCCACTCGAGCATCCAAATGGCACCATATGAAGCCCGGTATAGGAAAAGGTGTAGAACACCAGCATGTTGGGATGAGGTTGGTGAACGTAAGCTGCTTGGACCAGAAATGGTCGAAGAAATGGTGGAGAAGGTGAAAACCATTCAGCAGCATATCAAGGCAGCCCAAAGTCGACAGAAGAGTTATGCAGATAATCGTCGACGAGACCTTGAGTTTAAAGTCGGAGACATGGTGTTTTTACGCATATCTCCGTGGAAGAAGGTCATGAGGTTTGGAAAGAAAGGGAAGTTAAGTCCAAGGTACATCGGCCCATTCGAGATTCTTGATCGTGTTGGGGCTGTGGCCTATCGACTAGCACTTCCACCTACTATGGCCAAGGTGCATGATGTCTTCCATGTATCCCTCTTAAGGAAGTACATACCAGACCCTTCACATGTACTCTCTTCCGAGGTGGTACAATTAGAAGACGATATTTCTTATGAGGAGCAACCAGTGAAGATCTTAGATCGTAGAGAAAAAGTTCTACGAAATAAGACAATGCCCCTCGTCAAGGTGTTGTGGAAAAACCACAAGTTTGAAGAAGCAACTTGGGAGTCAGAGGATATGATGAAGCTAAGTTACCCACATTTGTTTTAGTGTGGGAAAAGGAAAATTTCGAGGGCGAAATTTCTTAAGGGGGGAATGTTGTAACGACCCAAAATTTCATTAATGGAAAATCCCTCTTGATCCAGTTAAATGTTTCTTTATGAAAAATGTTTTTATAAGATATCAACTTTTTTAGCTTTACTTTAAGATTTTTGACCGTTACTTTTATAGCCGTTGAACAGTGATCATCTGGGTAGTTTAAATATAAGGCTTTAACGAACCAATTTTCTACTCAGACAAAGGAAGCGATGGCCTCATCCAGTAGAATTGCCCCTTAAGAAGCCCATTTGTCGGAGCTCGGTAAAGAGGTGGCGTCTTTGGGATTTTCCCTTGACCAAGCCCAAGCTGAGCTTCATCAAGTCAAGCTCGAACGTGATCGTCTACGGGAAATGTGGAAGTTGATAGAGATTACCACTCGAGCGATGTTATCCGAGCAACCCCAAGAGTCTGTCACCATCGCGCACCTTACCCTTAGGTCTTATGCGGCTATTTTAAGGGGTTATGTAACAAATAAGTAGCACCATGTTCATGTACATTATTTTTTGTATATAATAATGAATATAATTTCTAGTCATTTTTGATACATTGTAATTAGTTTTTAAAGTACAAATGATGTTTTTAGTTATTATTTAATTAAGAATTATATTTTATTAAATTAAAGGATTTTTGAATTAAATAATATTTTAATAAAATATTATTATTAATATTAAATTAATTTTTATTAAATATAAATGATCTTATAATTTTATGAATGCAATTAAAATTTTTATTAAGGTTTGAAAGCCATTTCTGTCAAAACCCGTGAATATTTTATAAATGTCGGTTTTTATTTTAAAAGTGAAAATTCACATATTTAGAAAATTATTTAGATAAAATAAATATTATTTTTGGAATCAGGACGTCGAAATTATCCAACGGTGAATTTTTCATAATTTTCTGAGACATTCAAATTTTTGGGTAAAAATTAAATACCATTTAAATATATAATGTGTTTTATGACATCATAATGACCCAATGGTGATGTAATAAAATACCATAATCCTTATGTTCGGCCAAAATGTGTTTTATCATTAAAATAATGAGGTTTTGGGTTTGTTTGACTCACTTTTCAAAGCATTAATGGAGCCCTCAAGACTTATTCAACACTTTGCCTTTTTAAATTAATTTCCATGGGAGTGTGACTCACCTCCACATAAGAAACCCTAATTTTTTAATAAGTTCGGACCTTGGACTTGTAAAATATTGTTTTCCTCTTTCCTTTTCCAGAAACCATGGGCAAATACCATGGGATGGTTTGTGGTTTGAATTATTTTAATATAAGGGGTCCCAAACCTAAATAATAAAGAATTCTCTCACCTTTCCTATATAAACCCACCCAAGCTCCCACTTCCTCCTCACTCAAAGCCCTTGAAGTTCGTCCAACCTCTGCCCTACTCTCTCTAGAATCCTCTCAAGGTTCCCCAAGCTCCCAAGAAGCCTCCCACAAGCCTCTCTCTAGCCTTTGGAAGCACACTTCCAAGTAAGGGTTTTTCTTCCTTTCTCATTTTTGTCAATTTTCTTTAAGTTGTATTGCCCTTTTAATTTCATTTATGAATGTTGGGGTATGGTTTCGCACCTCTCCCATACTTCCCTCTTATTGTTTGAATGATGGGAGACCCCTTTCTCTCTCATTAAATGCCTCCCATGTACACCCGTTACTATGCCGAAATTCCGAAAGGAACCTTTTTCTCCTCTTCTATATTCAAGCAATACTTTTGTATCATGAATCTAAATTCCTTTTCAATTGTTGGTACATGTATCTATATGACCTTCTTTCTGTCCATTACATGTAAATATGATGAGGAACCCCTTTCTCTCTCATCAGCCTTTTTTTTGAATTCTTATGTCACGCCGTTACGCTGCCGAAATCACACCGATTTTCTAAGCCAATATCATTGTGTAGTGAATACCATGCTCATTTCTCCATCAAGGGTATTCACCTTTATGCACATTTACTTATTGTTTGTAAAGTTTCATGTATGAATTCCACATTCCTTTATCTTGGAATAAATGATTATGTTTTATGAATCCATGTTTTATGATCCATGTGGCACACTTATGCATGAAATGAAATGTTTAAGAAGGGTGCGCCCTGATAGCGCTCCAATGCATTGGGTAAAGTATAGTATCATGATACGTCATGTGCAATGAGTATTGACTCATGCTAATTCAAGTGCAACGAGGGTTTACTCGTGCTTCAAGTGCAATGAGGGTTTACTCATGCTCCATGTGCAATGATCCTTGGCTCATGCTAATTCAATGTTAAGTGTTGTTGCCACATTTCCATGTTATGATTATCATGCTTTATCATGCCTTTATGTTCATGTCTCTCTTATGCTCTATTGATATGCCTATTGCCTAACATGTATTGTACTCCTCATGTTATTCATTATGTACTCCCTTACTGGGCTTTATAGGTCACCCTTTTCTTGTGCATGTCCTCAGGTTATCCCATGCAATGCTAAGTATGAAGGAATGTAGTGGTCATGTAAAGGAAGTTTTCAATAAGGATGTTGTATTTCAAGTTTAAAGTTTTTTTTATGTAATGATCCTAAGCCCCAAAGACACTAAACCTCTTGATCTTCTTTGTTGTATCAAGTGATGTTTTATGTAATAAAGCATGTTTAAGTTGTAATAAAAAGCAGGGCTGTCATAAAAAACGTATCTTCTAAAATAAGGGTATGGTTTATAAATATCTAAATGACTCATTGATGAAAGATTATTTCATTCCTAGAAAAAAATATGAAATTAATTGATAAATTGTTAACCCTTTCCTACTTGTGGTGGATTATTATGACTGCATTCCCATTTATTTTAATGGGTCTCAAAATGATTAATAGAAAATTATATGACTATAATTATGTGTTTTCCTGAAATTTAAATGATAAAAATAGAAAAATTTTCCACTTTTAAGATACCTATTCATAATTATCATCCTCTACACCACTAAGGATATAAAATCCATTATTTTAAATAATACAACTCTGCCGTTAATTCCACATGAGTCATGAAATTGAAAATTTTAGCTTACCTAATTTTTTTTGTTTAGATTATGTTATTTCTCAATATATGGTGATAACATTCACTACAACACCAGTGCACCCAAATGATTATACACCACATGAATCTCCAATAATAAAATTAATTAGAGAGACACCTATTACAAACATCCAAACAAATCATAAAGATATTAAATAATAATTATTTCTTTTGGGAATTATTATTAGAGGCCATCTATATGTTTTATCTAGGTCATAAATGAGATCCTAATTATATTTACTAATTTTTTGTTTTATATAAAACATTATATTAAGTGTCCTTTTATGGGAAAGGGAGACTCCACTTATAATATGAACGAGGAACCCTTCATGGTTCTTGACAGTCACCAAAGAGAATTTGTCATTATTTTAGTGTAATCTGGTGAATGTGATATTGATTTAACCTCATCATCCCTATAGATCACACCACCAACTATGGAACCCACTACTCTATCACGATTATTATATTTTCTTAAACAATAGTTATGTGATGCCTTGGATATCATCCCACTAATCATGGAACTCTATAGAATCGGGTGTGGTCGAGAAGAACATCAATACTAAACAGATAGATGATCGTAGTAGGATTAAAGTGGATATTTCCCTATAATCATAGGGAATCACCTTTCCAATTTTCATTTTATAACTGGTATATATATATATATACTTCTATAGATATTAAGATCATGTATTGTATTATTTGTTTATTCTATGAAAAATTTATATATCCGATGTAATTTTGTGACATAATAAATTAAAAAGATATATTATATAATAGTTATTCTTGTGGATTATTTAAATTGATTATATTCCCAAACTAATTTTCAAGTGTAGGTTTTTTCTTTCAGGGACAACTCAAGGATTTGAAACTACACAAACATTATTAATAACTCAAACCACTTAGAAACATAAAAAGTGTATTCTATTTTCTAAAATGGATTAATCAATTTATATATTTTTTTTAAACTTTTTATATGTTGTATTCATTACCCATTATGTTAATTTTCCTTCACCGTGATATTAAATAATGGGGGATTGATTCTAAAGGAATGTTATATTTTCATTGAAATTAATTTTCTAGCTTAAATTTTATCAAAATATTTATAAATTTGATATGATAAATTCAGAACAACCACATGAATAAATGTAGTGTTTTAGGTTTAATTCATTTAAAGTCACTATATTGTTATCATTTATGTTAATATATAAATTATTTTTAAATTGAATCATTCTTATAATATTAATATTCTAAACTAATTAATGATTTATTGATTACATAGAATTCATGTTTTGAGTAATAATATAATTTATATATATATAATTCATGAGTGGTTTTCTAAGACACTTTTGGTGTAGTCTATCTTATACAATTATTCCTGAGGGATCATGGGACTACAATCAATACTAGAACAAGCACTCTAATCTCATCAAAGATTGATGAGTTTATAGGCCTCATAGACATTAGTAAATATTATTTAATTTACACACATTACTCCAGTATCTACCATAAATCTAATTTTATTTTCATATCATATTATATGTGGAATACATCTATATTATTCTAAATAAAGAGACCTTTTATCCATCCCACCAATAATAATTTTCATTAATTAAATAATTTTTCTTACTCATTATCGTGTGAGATATTTTTACACATAGAACTACTATGTGATAATTTTATGTATAGAAATATGTGAAGTTACAATTAAGAAGTGGGGATATGATTCATATAATATTTACACAATTCTTATTTGATTCCTTTGTTTTTTTTAAATTTTATATTATGGGGTGTATCTTGGACATGTTTATGACTACACTAGCATTAAAAATGGTAATTATATTTTTTTTAATGTTTTGTTAACAAAGGGACCAAATAAGGGTATTGTTATAGATGTATGGTTTCCAGAATTTGTTATTTATATTGTAAAAAATTAAATGTAACACAAAGTTGTATTGTGGTTCATTAATGTTATAAATGAGAATCACTCATATTTGGGGAGACTGAAGGGAAATTATATATTTTAAATTATGCAAGATATTATATTTTTAGAAGTATAAATAAGAGATCATTCATTATATTCAAATAATTGTTCCACCTTTTACTCGAATAAATTTTCATGACACCATATTTAACCACCCAATTTAAATCCTTAATCCTTAAAATCCTATTCAAAAGTACTCTTGATTTACATTTATGATTATAATAAATGTATATATTTATATGCTCTTAAATCATTTGGATTAAATTTATGTGATTTATATTTCTCAGAACTCTATATCAATTTTTTTTTATAATGAAGTCAAAATATTATACGAAGTTACATAACAACATTTTCATGGATATCTGAGGAACTGTTGGAAAATTGTAATATAAGTTAATAAAAATCAGGGTATACATTTCAAATGAAGCTTGAATTGATACCAATTAATAATAAGTTATTAGAGTATAATTATTTTAAGTTAGACTTTATTATTTACTTGATTGGTGTGGTTTTTAACATGTTAATAGATTATAGTACTTTTGGATTTATGTTTATAGGGATTTTCCATAAGGATATGAACTTTTTCGTATATGAAAAATATTATTCTTTTTAAATGTGAAATAATTTTCCATATGGATTTTAGGGATTTATGGATATTATACATCCTATGTTGTTGTAATTTTGGATTATTTTTGGAAATAAAGATGTTTTGAATATAAATTAGATATTTTTAGAAGATTTTTATAGAAGTTTAGATTATTCATGATGTTATAGGTGTATTTAATGAATGATTGGGATAATGGAAAAAATGGCTATGAAATTAACATGATGTTTTTTATAGATCATGTATCTAAAATTGACCATAGAACTTATAAATTGGAAAAGTCATGGGTTTACAATGATAAATTATTGTTGGTTTATTTGAGAAACTCTTGATTTTAATGATCCCAAATCATGATTATTTTATTACTAATGAATTATAAGTTGTTTGATACAAAACTATATTTCTGGTAAATTAATGAAATTGTAATGTGTATTGACTCATCTTTTATTTGATTTTTCTTCTAACATTTTTATAAAAAATTTCATCCCAAAAAAATACATCATCTGTGAAAGTAATTTATCATCTATGAAACAATGTTCCTAGTGATCATAAGTTGAAATATTTTATCGAGGATCATTTTGGAAAAGGATATATATCAATAATTGGTTTATTTGATTGATTATGAACACAAATAACTAACCACTATAATTATGCATGAACTATAAATAGAAGGTTGAAATTTTTACAATGTATAAGTTTTCCATATGTTGAAGTTAGGTGTATATGTATAATGATGGATTTCATGTGAGAATGATTTGTTATTCTGTATTTTAAAGTTTAAATCTTTTATGAAAATGAATAAATACCTATGAATCTATGGGAATACATAATTTTTTCTATGTAATATAATTCCATACAAAGAAATAATAATATATTTGAAGATACCAGACCTTCCAGGAGATGCTACCATAAATTGTAAGATGAAATAAAATAATATGTGACATATATGGATTCCAATCGGTAAATTCTTTTTATTTAGTACCATTTCTAATGAATCATTCCTATAATTATTTTAATGCATCATTAATTCATTACTGTATATCTTCTATGAAATAACCCCATCTACACAAATGTATGGACCCCCTTTGACTATGATTATCAATGAAGAATATATTTTTTATTACATTGATATGTTTAGGAAGATAAAATAAAATAAATATAATTTTTTATTCTTATAATGTATAATCAATTAAAGTAACATATTATGGTTATTAGTAAATAAAAAATTAGAAATGTGTTTATTACAAATCGAAGGATATCCCACATTCAATAAAGAATGAATAGTGTCAAACATACTAGGATACTCTATTACTTACTAATCCAATGAATAAATTGTTTTTATCACATCCATTTTACATCTATATAGTGTAATTATAATATCATTTAAATGACATAAAAGGAACAATTAAAATATAATTGATAAACATATAAAGATTAGATATTGAGGTTAATCAGAACACTATTTCTGAAATTGGTCCATTCTATGTTCTTTTTCTACATTTGAGTTGTACATATACTACTTGTCTATTTACTGAGAACATACCAATTACTATAATAAGGGGGAAATTGATAATAAATTATTATTATTTTATACTTTTTATCACCTGAATAATAATATACATTTCTAATTATATATAGTACTTCACTGCATGTATTTTTTCATGTAAAATATAATCCAAGTTGTGGTTCTGTTTATTTATTATAATAAGAATGTGTTATAGTGGCATCCTTTCACGTGGGGAGAATTATTTTCCACCATGGAATGAAAAATCTTATATTTAAATCTATTTTGTGATATTTAGTTTTTTATTACATTTTCTAAAACAATTTTCTATTTAATAATATATTTAGCTATTATATTTTTATTAAGTATTTATAAATTTTACTTTTTAAATAATACTTAGATAGTTAAATTTAATTAGTGTTATATATAGTTTTCTTTTTGCGATTAAAATTATAATATAAATTAAAGTTATTACAAATTTTTTAAGTAGGACTTGATCATTCCGTTGAAAAAAATGAAAAATTACAAATTTTATATATCTATTATATTAGATATTATGGTTCTTTTATATTGGGAATATGGATATAAATTTATTTTCAATGAAAACTTTTATATGATGCTCAATGCACCCCAAACTCTCTTGAGCATTGTACTATAACTAATAGTGGAATCAAATGATATTTTTATATGCTTTTACCTTTTTTTACCATGTTCGGTTCTTCAAGATTAATATATTCATTTCTATTTTATTAATACCATTGATATTATGGATACCTATAATCTTTATTAAAGAGAATTTAATATTCAATCATAAATTAATGGCTAGAACAATGCACAATTGAATATAAAAAATAATATATATTTTAAGATAATTGGTTATGACAATTAGTTTATTAAAAATATAAATATGGATGATAAAAAACTACATATGATTATATCCATAAATTAATAGATGTTTTGTAAATTGTATTAAGAGATTATAAATGTAATTGAAATTTTTCATGGAGTACTACTTATCATATTTTAGATAATACTGTTGTGTCTAAAAAAGTCACATCCATCTTTAATATAATGATCTAAAACACATATAACAAAAAATATGATAAATTTAGGATGAAGGATGATGAATATATTTTTCACATATATCTATTGATTAACACATTTAATAGTAATGGTGATGAACTTATAAATACTATAGATGAAAAATAACAAGTATTAAGGATTTTGATATAGAAATATAACTAATACTGAGGAACATTACTATCTATTTGGGAGTCATGTGATGATAGTAAGCTCAAGTAATGAAACAAATCTTATAATTGATGATGTTTGTAGAGGAAATAACTGTTAATGAAAAGAATATTAAAACTATCTAGTATATTTCCTATAATGAATCCCAATAAATTTAATAAGAGGTCATTATGGATTAGATAAATGGTGTCTATGATGGTGACACTGATAGTGATAAAGAAAATAATAAACTATAGATATTTATTAAGATGTTCTACAGTAAAAATATTTTCTTAAAATTTTTAACTTTTAGGAGTAAATATGATATAATAGAAATGTTAATGTATAATGTTTTATTCTAAGAGGTTACTTGTTATGAGTTAATGAAAAAAGACACATTAAAGAAGATAGTCTAATACTTAAATATAAAATTAAATATGATAATAAAGGGTTGAAATTTATGAATGAAATGAATAAAACATGTGATTATTTATATGATTAACTTATTAACTCATACTCAAGTAATTAATATATTGGTGAGAATGATAATATCTATTTTAAATATAAAAAATTCCATATTTTCTTTATTAGATGGTGAATTTCAAGATTATTTTGATATGTCTAATGAAGAGATAGTTTTTTGTCTCTCAAATCAGGTGGATACTATGAATGGAATAAAATATAAATATAAGAATTAAATGAAAAAATCTACATGAACTATTTTTAAAATTAATTTGAATATTATTGAATAATAAAATATTGTTTTTCTGCTAAAATAAAATAATAATTTAAATTTATTTATTAAATAATATAAAATCTATATTGAAGGATTCATTGATAGATCTAAAATACTCGATACAATTTTGGGTATTCCTGAATTATATAATCTATGGACTAGTTTTGGTTTTCATCCATGATATAAAATAATATTTTAAAAACATTATTTTCTTCCAATTTCGAATCATATAAAAATCATTAATATGTAACATAGAGAGAATATAGAAGTATGAAGCATACAGTTTGGAATTCGAAACTCAATTTTATATAATTCAGTGAATTATTGAAACAATTTTATATATAAAATTATTAGATATATTTACATTCCAATTGTATCATTTTAAATTTATTATGTACCAATGAAGATCAAGGTGCCAAAATTGTTTCTTGTCTAAAAAATTATTAGAAACCTGTATGAAGAAATTTTTGAAGGGCCTATAGTATCTAGATATTGGATTTTCCTAACAAATGTCTACATCATTCTCAATATTTAACAATTTATTGAAGGCAGATGGTGGGAATGTCACTTTAAATGATAATTCCGAAATAGAAATAATTTACATTATTCAAATTATTAACTCTCGATTAGTTATTATTTTTGATGATTCATTTTTTAGGTTTTAATGAATAATATTATTAGAATATCCCATATGCGTGATGAAAATTTACATGTTATATTTTAAAAAGGTGTTTATAAGAAATATTTATAAATATAAATTTATGAAATTTATTTAATAAATAATAATGAATATATTTCTCATTTAAAATAATAATTTTCACAAATTGAATTTTATTTAAATTAATTTCATCAGGAATATTAGATATTGAATAAGATAATTGGACACTACAATGAATTCCCACATAAAAAATATTTATAAGAGACTTAATCCTAGATATATCCAAGCTATAATTTATAAAAGATAAAATGTGAAATCATTATCTGAAAGGGAACTATCACAGAATTTCATTCATATCAGATAATGATGCTTCTTAACTCCCATCACCTATATTATGTTCATATCGATTTATTTATAAAATATATAGTTTATCATTTATGTGGAAATAATTATTATCAATTTATTTTTGATGACCATTCATGATTTACATGGTTATATTTCGAAGATCATAAAATTTAATCTAGTAAATGTTTTAAAATTTATAAGAATGTTGGTAGGATTATTTGTTGAAAGACCATTAAAAATTAAAGAAGTGATCATAATAATGTGTTTGAAATTTAATATTTTAAAACACTATCCTATAAACATGTTTATATTCACAAAATTACTAATCATATGTCTTATCACCCAAATTGAGTGGTTGGAAGAAGAAATTTGATCCTTTAAGAAATTTCAAGAACCATGTTATTGAATATACTTTCCAAAACTGTTTCTGGGATGAATCTATAAATAAATAATGATATATTACTAGCAGAGTCTAAATAATACATTTTTTTGAAAAGGATTATTTTTTAATTATTGAATGGAATAAATAATATTATGAATTACCTCATAGTTTCTTATTATAAAATATTATCTAGAAAAAAATTCACCCCAGGATGGTGAAGGAATTTTCATTATTTATTTTGCATTAGCCGAGCATATAGTGTCTTCATTTAAATAACAAATGATGTAAGAAGAATAATTTCACGTCTCTTTCATAATATAGATCATTTTCAACCAAACTATTAATTTAAAAAAAAAATTGGAGGATGATATGTCAAATTTGAATACCAATAATATATCAAAAAATATTGACCATGTTATACATTTAGCTAAAAAATAACCATTTTTATATTGATTTTTTAACCTAACCAAGAATAAGTCTTTAAAGAAATAAGTAAATCAATTTGAATACCATTAAAACACATAACTATCACCCAATACAATTTGTAGTAAGTGCGCTAGAAAATGGACTCAAACATGGACATCATTAAGAAATAGAGATAATGATATAGACATATTGTATTAGGTCAAACCTATGAACATCAATTAAAAATTGTTGATATACATTGGGTAACCAATATACTGTATAAATATAATGAATATGAAACGAATAGAGTATAGGATGTTGTTATAATACCCAATTAATTCATTACTATTAACATTAAATGATTATATAAAAAGTTAATGGATAGTAACTAGAATGTGATGTATCTTTTATGGGTTATCAATAAAGGGATCCCATCGCAAAAGGAAATTTGTGGTGGGGTCTATACGCAAATGAAACAATGTAAAAAATGGCATTACAACTATTTTTTCTGTGACACACCATCACAAAAATGTTATTTATGATGGGTAGGGCTCCAGTAGATAATAGTTCATCCCGTTTTTTTAAAAACTCTTTTGTAATGGGTGGATGTACTTGTCGCAAATAATTTTTATTGAAGGAATTATCCACCCATCATAGATAACGTAAAAATATAATAAAATAACAAAATAAATAAATAATAATAATAATATTGTAATAAAAAAACTAATAAAATTTTAAAAAAAGAAAAAAAAATAAATAAAAAATACAATATTCACAACTATATAAAATAATAATATCAAAAAAAATAATGAAATATAATAATTTAATAGTATAATAATATAATAAACAAATAAACACTAATGAAATAATAAAATTATAAGTTAATAAAAATATATAATATTAACAATAATATAAAAAAATATTACATATAATTGTAGAAATATGAATAAATAAGAATATTACAAAAAAATTGAACATAAAATTTTTTATCAGAAAATGTACAAAAATCCCAGAGAGGGGTTATCTAGAGGAAATAGTGAAGGGAAATTTATCCGTAAAACATGAGTTAGATGTCACGTGTACTCTATTATCTACTCTTGTTGAGGATCCTACCATCGACGCATAACCTCATATTGTTATTGTTTCCGATGTCAATGGATCTCTTCCTACTTCCTACGCACAGTCTCTATAAGCTCACTGAAAGATCATTGCTGGTGTTCATACTATGAAGATGATGATGACAACTCTCCATCAGCTCCTCTAGAGATAAATTTTGAAATCACAATGGAAGAAAAATAATTTTTAGTTGTTAATCGAGAGATAATTTCCACAACTTAGACTTTATCAAAGGAATATTGAGCCAACTGTATGCATGTTTCATTTGTAAATCCCGATGCACTGGTGGTCTGTTCAACAGTCTTGTCCAAACTCTCAACCTACATTTTGGAAATCACATCCTTATAGGTATCCTATATTCTTAATTTAATATTGAAATATTTAAAATATTCTTTTCAGATAATTTTTAAACTCAGAGACATATTATACTAACTACAACAGAAAAATGATGATCACCTCTATTCTCTCTAGTGACATAATATTTGTTCATATTCATATAAATTTCGAGCGCTAAAATGTTAGGATAATCACGTTTTTATCTGATTATAAAATATATATATTTTACATTTACTGTTATAAAATTATTTAAAGTGTACTTAGAAAATGTTGTCTACTAATAATGAATGTAAGAAGACCAGCTTTATAAGTCACCTCTTGTCTATGCCGGTTCTCTGGACATAATGATGCACTCCAATAAAAACTGAATCACATATTGTATTCACATAATCCCTCTTAAACATGATATGATATATAATTTGGCTATTGGGAGAAAAATGACCGAACAAAATCAGTTACCCTCACTTTCCACATTGTTGTTATCCTCTTATTGTTAAAAAATTGTCAGAAACATTCATTCACACCTTCCTCTCATTCTATCCAGATAGAGACTCATAACATATTTGTAATTACTTATAATTATTACTAGTTACTAATAATTTTTATGAATTATAGCTAATTATTAATAATTACCACTAATTTTTTCAAATTACCACCACTTTTTTCTAATAACTACAAATTTTTACTAATTACAACTAATTTTTTATAATTACCACCTATTTTATTTAACTACTTTTATTTATTACTAATTAACAACAATTATTACTAATAATCTGTTATTACTAATATGGACTTCTCTTTCTTTCTATTTTCTACAACTTATTACTAATTACAACTAATTTTTAATCATTACCTCTAATTTTTACTAAATACTTTTAATTATTACTTAATGAAACTAATTATTAATAATTAATGTTAATTTTTACTATTTATAAATATTTTTTACTAATTAGAGAAAAATTATTACTATTTACCGATTATTATTACTAATTACTACTAGTTGTTATTGATTACAACTAATTATAAATAAATACTGCTAATTAATACAAATTACTGATAAAATTTATCAATTACTACTAGTTATTACTAATTAATACTAATTGTTACTAATTACATGTATTTTTACTAATGAAACATAATTATTACTAATTTCAACTATTTTTTCTAATTACGACTAATTTTTACTAATTACAATTAATTTTTATAAAATACTGTTATTTTTTACTAATTACCAATTATTATTACTAATATCTACAAATTTTTACTATTTACTACTTATTATTAATAATTACAAGTAATGTTTACTAATTACTACTAAATATTACTAATTATCGCTATATTCTACTAATTACGGCTAATTGTTAAAATTTATGTTAATCTTTTTGAGTTACCGCTAATTATTACCAAATACTACTAATTATAACTAATTCCTACTATTTACAAATTACTATTGGAAATTATTTATATTTACACTAATTATTTCTAATTACAACTAATATATACAAATTGTCACTAATTATTACTAATTTCTGTCAATTGTTTCTAATTACTATTAATTTTTAAAATCTAAATAAATTTTTTCTAGTTACAACTATTTTTTAGTAATTAGAGCTTATATTTACTAATTAGCACTAATTTTTTTATAAAAATTGATATTTTTTACTATTCACTACTAAATAGTACTAATTACTACTAATTATTACTATTTATCAGTAATTTCTATTAATTACCTCTTATTTTATGAATTACAGAAAATTTATACTAATTAACATATATTTTTACAAATTAACACTAACTTATATAAATTACTACTAATATTTAATAATTACAAGTAATTATTACTATCTACTGCTATTTTTAACAAATTACTTCTTATTTTTACTAATTACAGTTAATTTATTCTATTTTCTACTAATTTTTACTAATTATTTCTAATTATTACTAATTTCTGGCAATTATAACTAAATTCTACTAATTATTAGTAATTACCGGTATTCATTACTAAATACCAATAATTTTCACTAATTTCCACTAATGTTTACTAATTACATCTAATTTTTACTAATTGCAGTAAATTATTTCTAATTACAGCTACTTTTTACTAATTACCACCATATTATACATATTATCAAAAAATTTAACTAATTTAAACTGATTTTAAATATTAACTTTTGATTTTTAATAATTACCACTAATTTTTACTAATTAAAGCTAGATTTTACTAATTGCTAGTAAATTCTACTAATTATCGGTAATTTTAACTAAATACATATAATTTTTAATAATTACCACTTATTATAAATAATTACCACAAATTATTACTAATTAACACTAATTCTTACACATGGTAGTTAATTTTTACTAATTGTGATAAATTATAACTAATTTCCGCTAATTTTTAGTAATTATATCTATTTTTCATAAATTACCTCTGAATTTTACTAATTACGACAAATTTTTACTAACTGCATCTAAAAGTTTCTAATTACATCTAATTGTTACTAATTACCAATAAGTTTTACTAATTGTAGCTAATTTTTAAAAATTTACACTAACATTAACTAACATCATCTTATTTATACTAATTAATGCTAATTTTTACTACTTACAGCTAATTATTACTCATTACTGCTATTTTGAACTAATTCTACAGAATATTTATAAATTTATAACAATTTGTTACTAATTACCTCTAAATATTAACGAAATGTTTTAAATATTACAATAAATTACTAATTTTTACTGAGTACTACTAATTATTAAAAATTATTTCTATATACTTGTACTTAAAATAATTACATTTACTTGAGGCTAATTAATGAAAATTAAAAATAACTAATTATAATTAAATCTAATTACTTCTAAATAGAAATAATTATAACTATTATAAAATAAAGTAAATAAAATAAAAAAATTTAGAAAATTAAATTTATACTTAAAAAAAGAATCTTTCAGCGGATTAAAAGATTGCATCTTTATCTCCTTTTACTTTTAAAACGTTTAAAACATTAGATAGAAGAATCAGAGAGGAAAGTGGAGAGAGATGTCCAAAAATTAATGGAATGGAAAAATAGGGGGTATATATAGTATAGATCATTTGCGAATGAACTATTTGTGATAGGAATTCTCTATAAAATAATAGTATTTAATATGGGACACATCACAAATAGTAGCACTGATATTAATGATTGCTGCGATAAAAAAACATATTTTCGATGGGACCAGTCAAAAATACAATCTTTCAAATTTTTATTTGCGATGAGAACAATTCTTGTCCCAAATAACATAAAATCACATAATGTATTTGCAACATGGGTAAACTCCCCATCATAAATACCCTTTTCATGGTTTGATGCACATTTGGTAGCAAAGGTATTTATAATGGAATGATATTCCCCTCTAAAAACCCTTTTAACCAACCATTTGTGATGGGTTACAATTCCGGTTTTAAATTGTCTCTACCATGTTTTTATTTGTAATGGGACCCTACCAGTCATAAATAACCCATTGCAAAATATCAAAATTCCCATTGTGGATTTAGTATTCTTGATAGAAATAAATTTGGAATGGTTACACCAGGATTTTGTCAAGAGGGAGGTATTTCCTATAATGAATACTTTCACCAATATCAAATCATTATGAAATCGAAATATTGGTATTGTCTTCAACAAAAAAAATGTCAATAATTCTCAAATGGATTCCATAGATGATTTCATAAATGGATATATTTTTGAGTATTATTTTGTTGAGCAACCCTTAATATTTTCAAATCTTTATTTTCCAAACCATATTTTAAAATTGTAAAAATACCATTCCAGTTCAATCTAGATCCATGGTTTTTGTATGATAGGATTTTAACTTTTTCAATAAAATATGGATTTTCAAAAGTTGTTGCTTATCATAAATTTTTTATTAAAATAATTCCTATATATTTTTTGATTGTTCAAATATATATTTATTAAACCATTTTTGGATATACAATAAATTAATTTTGTATTGAATTTTTAAAAATTATTCAAATTGAATTGGAAATGAGGTTAATGTGTGATTTAAAAGTATTCATTTTTTCCCACATTTTATAAAATAAATATGATATTTGATGAAAGAATGTAAGTAATAAAAATTCTTTTTAATTTTTTTTTGGAATGAGAGAATAAAAAATTGCTTACAAGCCATTTAGTATAACATAAAAAAATAGACATTTATGAGACCGTGACACAATTTCACTGAACTATTTTTAGGGGTATACATAGTAGTATGTTAAATTAAAAGATAGTCCCGGCTAACATTATATTTAATTAATGAATTTGTTATCATTTTCATGATAATAATATGAAATCCCATCTCAATATAGTGAATTTTTTTAAATACCTTAATGGTACAGAAAATTAAAGAGTGTTTTACCCTATAGAGAATGATTCTGAATTAGTTAATTACATGGATGTTTATTTTGGTTGTTGTAAGATAGATCATAAAATATCCTATTATGTATGTCACTTTTTGAGAGTGGAACTACTATCATAGTATTGTAAAAATAACAATTTGATTGTTCTATCTATGATGAAGATGAATATATAGATTCAAGAAGTTGTTTTTCATAGATTTTATGGATAAAACACAATCTCTAATATGATGTATATTAATTATGTCATGTCTATATAAAATGTTACAAAATAAGTGCTATTAATATCTCTAAAAATATTATATTAAATTAAAAGAAAAACACTATCGACGTAATACAACAATTTTTGAGAGATCATTTCCAAAAAGGTTATATTCCACATGGGTTCCTTGGAATAGAACATCAGCTGGACGATATATTGGATACAACATTGAGCGTTGATAGATTAACATATATCATACATGAATTTTCAGTGATAAACTTTTTTGTATTCTTTTTTTTATTTTAATATACATTAATGATTCAATGATCAACTTTACATGCATGAACTATATTTTTTCAATATTAAGTAGCACTTTTTCTCCTTGTCATAACTATAATTTTAAAATACACCTGGTTTCATATCATGTTCATTTAAACTATGTTATTAGTTTTTAGACTCCATGAAACATAGAATCCATGAAAAAAGAGATAATGTGGCCTTGATTTTGTAAATAGTTAGCTTTTGAGAAACTTTCATCTATGGAATATTATTTTTAAGACATCCACACATAGAACATGGGTACAAGGGACATGATTCTATAAAACATTATTTCAGGGTTGATTCCATCAACCTTCTTCCATGAATTTTTCATTATGTGAATTATATACAACATCATTAAATTTATGGGGTCAAAATTTCTTCTTCTAATTTGTAGATCATTTTTTGTTGATTTATTGATATATATAAATGAAATTAATGACAAAACTCATAATTTCATATTTGAATCAGCCACATTAAAACACCAAAATACTCTCATGATTCATTAAATCTCTCTTGCCTCTATATCGACTTATTCATTTTGTTATACGCCTCAAACCCTTATTTAAATAGTGATAGTTAAAATTCCATAGGTTTTATATTATCATAATGAATCTAAACCTACAATGAAATAAATATATTGCCTAATAATTTTATTAATCCATATAAACCACATATATTAGCTTTCAATGTTGTTTTAGAGAAGGAAATTGATTTTGAATAGTTGTTGAAAAAAAGGTATATAACATGCATATTGGTTCAAGATCTGGGATAGAATGAGTCACTCATTACAAATTATTTTCCTTATATATGAGGTTTGTATGAGATGCTAGTTTTCTTTCTGGTTTTGAGTTGATGGAAATGGAATATTTTATGTGAATGTTTTTGAATGAAGGGGAGCTAACATTTTCAATAAAATATAATGAAATATAATTAATAGTTTCTCTTGGTGGAAGGTAAAAAATAATATTAAAGATATTATCTAAATGGAAATTCAAGATTTCATATTTAAAACAATCTTCTAGAGATCAATGGTTATGGAATATTGAGGAGGTAAAATTATGCCTTACATGATGGTGAATGTGGTCTACTAGTCATGTTCAAACATCAGAATATATATCCTTGGAAAGGGGAATTTAGAATAATATAATATCAGGATGTGTTCTTGTTATATATCAAAATGAATAGGTAATAGGTTATAAGGGAATGATATTTACTATGGAATATGTAGTAGTTCAATAATCATACACCTATGTTTATTTTTTTATCGTTCCATAAGTTTATATATTTGTTATTGGATTATAAGAATATTCATCTTGATAGGGAGGTTAATTTTCTACCACATTTTCTAGTATTAGTTATAGTTAGTAAACTTGTATAAGGATAAAGATAAACTATAATCCCTAGAAGAATGTAATGGTTATAAACAATGAGAAAATATGTAAAATAAATTTATTCCATTTAAGAACCTACTATTTCCTAAAAATATAATTGAACATGGTTTGGAACTAGAATAATTTTTTACATAATAATTTGAGGATAAATTGGTTTCTAATGATGTTGATGAACTCTTTTTTGGATAAATAGGGTGGTTGGTCATATGATGGTGATTATAAATGTGTATAATTATTATGATGAAGAATCATTGTTAGAGTTCAGAGGTGAAATGATTTATTTTAATTCAATTTTTGAGTGAATAACCCAATCATATAGTGTATCAATAAAAACATAATACTCCTTTGAGTATCTTCTATCAAGTATGTACTTTTGAGTTTTGATTTGTTTATTGACTCTGATGTTTCTCTTCTTTATTTTTATGGGGAATCTAATTCAATATCTGATAGTGGTGATTTTAAAGAATGCATACCCAAATATATTATGTTATTTTAGAAATATTCTAACGATTTATATATTATTCAAAACATTGGGTTAACTACAAGAACTATGGAAGGGTGATCATTTGATAGGGTGGATAAATAAATAGGATCTTCTCTACATGGTGTTGTATATTATGATTTTGATCCAAATAATGATGCAAATAATGAGAATCCTGATAGAGAAAATCTACCTAGACCTGATGGAATTATTATTTCTGTTTATCTAATATATTGATTATTATATCAGTTTGACGTGGAATGAATAATGTATCCTCCATCACTTTGTCATATTGTTCATATAGAAAAGCCTCATAACCGAATTGTTAGAAAATAAGTGGTTCATCAAAAATAATTCCTATGGTGGTTGATTGTGAATCATATTGTTTAAGGAATGATTTATTTCCCATAAAATGTTAATATTAATCCTTTGGATATATTACCTGAGATATAACGAATAAATTTGATGGATATTTTAAAATATAATAAATCATATATTTCTTGATTTTGTATCCACATTTTTTATTTGAAAGAGTAAGGGATATCAGTGGTTTTGTCCTCTATTATCTATAATATAAGACGCAAATTTCTATATTAATTTAGTAATCTATAATAAGTTAATTAATGTATTTACAACCATATTAGAGTGATTTGTCATCTTTTGGATGAAAATATAATTAAATTAGCATAAACTGATCTTAGAATATTTTCCCTACAGTCATCTATTTCCTCCACCTCCAGAGCTTCTAGAGATTTTACTTCTACTAATCCTTTTTCTCCTTCACCCCTATCTTATATTGATAAAAACATTATTATAAATACATTAAAATATTTTGTTAAAGCTATTTCTAATTAATATTAATAATCCTAATAAATTTTTCTCCATATTATTCAGACTCATGTTGCTAAGACACTTGAACTAGACAGAAGTCATTTCAAGAAACCAATGTAGAGAGTGAAGTCTATCAAAAGGGATATTGAATATTATTTGAGGTAATTTTTTCTTGAATTAAATTGTAACGAATTTTTTAACCATTTTCCATTGACCTTCGAATTCCACCTAGGAACCATTATTTTTAGTCTCATTTATAGAATTTTATGGTGTGAAAACCACTGGTGGAAACCATTATATTGGATGAAGATGAATTCTTATATACTATAAAAAATGGTTCTTGAGTAATTAGTGAGTTAATTACGGTTATAAATTCATAACATTACACTATAAATTATATAATTCTATATCCTCAAACTATATTTGTGACATATGTTCCTACCAATACCTCCCCTTCTCTAAATGATATTTTTTCCCTAACTCAACACTTCCTATTCAATATCTAAGAAAGGATACCAGAACAGTTTTCTGTTACCATCCTACTCATTTACATAAACAAATATCTAAACATTCAAACTCTATATATAGTCTAGATTAATATTAGGCATCTAATAAGAAATATTTTTTTTAATTTTTAAATTTTATTTTCACTTCATAAAAATAAATTAAATTCTATAATTATAATAAACAGTTCTCTTGGTTATATTTATCTGTTTTTGTATCATTTTGATAATCCCATCAGAGGGAGAATCATGTAACATGTATAGAATATAATTTTTAAATTTAAAATCATGACATAATTAAAATGACTTTGGAAATATTATGTTATATTATTAATCCAAAAATTCTATTCATAGTCAATTGAATTTCAACCCTTTAAATTTGTTGATTTTTTATTGTAAAATCGGTGAGGTAGTAGTATTATTCCAGAAAACTAAGTAATTTTTTTATTTTTTATGTAAAATGTATATTTTATATTCACGTACATCATTATTTGTGAGTAAATTTTCAATGCGATTATAAGTAGAAAACATCTATGGATGATCCTTCATGAAAGGAAATTTACCAACTTAGATTCATGATTATTGATGATGTACTCATACCAAGTTGATGAATGAATTATATATTGATTGTGTATTGTAGAAAAAATTTCATAAATTATGAGTCGATTGAATGTTGATGTAAATTTTCAGTGTGTATAGATGGGTCTTCTATGGGAATTATTTATTCTTCCTTTTGATGAAGTATTAATGTTCTATGCATATTCGGCTATTTGAACACTCAAATTTTCATATGCATTTTGAGACCATGTAATGGAATGTTCATTCATTTAAAGAGATTAAACCATACCTTGGAAGGGAAGATCAGCCATAAAATGAAATTGACACATATTTTAAATGTATAGATTCATGCATGAGATGTATAAGTCCTCCATTATTTTTTTAGTTATTAATTTTGGGAACTCCTTATGTGCCTCATTAAGATCATTTTGTCTGGAATATATTCGACCATTATTGAAATTCCATTATATAGAATTTCTTAAACAATTTCAATCATAGTGTAAATTTTTATTTATTCCAATAGCTAGTTTTCTAAACATTAAATTATAGATAGGGTATTTAATAAATATTGAAATTATTATAAAAATTAGGAATTGTTTATGATTATTACTCTATGAATAATTAGAGATTATTTTTCAATAAATCCAAAGAAGTCTCACATTAATTAACATGAAAAATGTGTTAAATTTAAAAGGATAATCTGTTACCTACTTATCATCATGATACTCTTTTTTTTGTACATGAAAAATGGATCTAAATATAATATTGATATGATTGTTTCGTCATCTTCAAATGTTATATTAAATGGAAATTGATTTATGTTTGATGATTATAGATTGAACCGCATCAAACCTATCTTTCAATCTTTCTTCTCTCTCATTTTTCTTCACATTGTAGTTGTGCATGTCCATATTGTTTATTTAATGAGAACATCTAATGTAACATAATTTTGGGTAGTCTGATATTCCTTATTTATTATATTATACATTTTATGAAGTTGATTATTATAGAAATGGATATTTCTATAATGTACTACCTTATTTCCAATTTTTACAAATAAAACCTGATCCGTGTTGATAGTCAATTTATATATTATAAATAATATGGTCAGTAGGGGTATTCATTCAGGTGGGGAGGACTAGGTTGAAAATTTGATATGAAACTCTTAATTTTTAATTCATTGATTGTTATTAAGATATTTATTACAATGTAGAATCTTTATTTTCACATTATATTATGTCTTACAATTATACTTTGAATTAAGTATCTATAAATCATGTTTGAAAAAACTATTTTGATTGTTAATAATTATTTGTGATATATATATTAGGTTTGGTGCTCCCCATAGTTGGATGGGGTAGTGAGGGTGGGATGAGGTTTGGTGCGTGGTCGTGGGGTCAAGTCTGATAGCCAGTATGTTTCTTTGTAATTTACATGATGTTTATGTCAGCTACAGTTGGATGTTTTACCTTATATAAACATATTATGTCTGGTGTAAGAAAAATTATTTCTATACATAAAGAGATTTCTTATTTTTTATTGGATTTTTATCATGACATTGTGAAAATATTTAAAAACACTAATTTATGAATTAATACAATATTATTCCACTAGGATATTTTAAATTTTATGATAAATAATTAAATTTATCTGACATAATGATTTTGGTGTTGTTCCATTCTGGAACCAATACTCCACCTAGATCACTGCTCTCTAATTAATAGTCATATATTTTTCCCCATATGTAATAGTTTCATGATGGTTTTTTACTTTTCCACTATTAAAATAATCATATATTTATCATGTTGTGACATGTATATTTCTGTGATATGGAAAATCATAAGTCTCACATATATAATATACATGTATTTTCTATTAGACCCTTGTACACTTGAACATTTTTCTGATGAAAATAGGAATCATGGTGATATGTATGAATTAATTATGTAGTTCCCATGATTATAAATAATGGAACAAACACATATGTTATTGAATCCAAAGTAATAATAATCAAATATGCAAAGGATTATTTCATGTGATGGTATGAATTAATTCTAAAAATAACATGCAATTGATTACATGAAATCATATTATGGTTGATGAAGTCAACCCCTAAGATAATGAATCCATATGAGATAAGTAATTCTTGATGATTTTCCTTATAACTATTCCACAATAACAATATAAAAAATATGGTATTAAAATATGGGTGTTATATTTAGTAAATTAATAAAAAATTCCATTTCATTATAACTGTGAAATAAAATGTTTAATGCATATATAAAGATGTTAGGTTTAGATAGTGTACTTCACTCTGAGACTTATCCAATCTAGGTAATTAATATTGATTCCTTTTTCCATGAACCATACCTAAATCACATAATGGTTCATGAAAGAACACATGAAAATAATGAATAATGATATATATAAGGTTTATTCGAGTTTTTTGGGGGACTTTTTTTTTATGATTTTTTACTTTTTAAATTTTTAGAATTTCTTTTTTTTCAATTTCATTTAAACCTATTTATATTTTGAATTATTTTCCCCTAATTCACCTATTATATTAATTAATTCCTTTACCCATAATTTTTATTCAGTTTGTATATTAATTTTTTTAATTACCATAACCAAATTCTATGTGTGATGCATATACATGTGGTCAGATTCTTCCCCACTGTTTTTCATCAATTATCTTAATGGTTGTGGGATTTACAGTAAAATGATGTATGTATAAATTTTTAGTACTAAAATTCATGGATGAAAAATAGATTTTTCATATACATTTTCATGTCATTGACTAAGATATGGGGGGATGAAGGAACCAAAATATGATTGATTGAGTTATTCTATTCCTAGAAGAATAGATTTTTATTTTCACTAAATATATAAACTATTGAACATTTTGTTATAATATTATCCTATCAGGTGATTTTTAACCTTAGTAGAATCAATTATATTGAAAATCTGAAGTCATAAATTTATCATGTATTTAAAACAAACAGATTTATCTAATTTGTGAGTCGGATTGGTAAACTCTTATGAGTTCAAACTTGAAAATTAATATTAATCACTTACTTTAGTAAATTTCATCCACATATAGTTTTGTTTTTGAAATTTTTATGCAAATTTTTTAAACATTTTATTATATCAAAAAATAATTAATATATATTTTTGGGACTATAAATTTATCCTCATCGGCCAATCCCTATAATCCACTATTCAAATATTTTGTTTTTTTTAATGGATTAGTTTATAAAAAAATTTAAACACTAATATACCTTAAAATTTTATGAATCTAGTGGGTCATATAAAATCATTACTAATTTTTTATACTCTGTTATGAAACCATCCCCTATATAAAAAAATATAAATCTCCCAAAAATATATTTTTCATTAATACAGATTCTAAATATAGAACAAGACAAGCACACTGTTATCCTTTAAAATATTTGACTGAATATATATGGTATCATGTAATATCATAAATAATTTTTTTAATTGAATACCAAATCCCTTCATCGAAGATCACATAGGGTTTTGTGCTACTGTATATAAAGGAATATAAAAATTCAATGAATTGTCATGTGCATTATCACACATCATCATTAGTGAACAAGATAAAATAATTCTAAAATTCACTATTAATTAATTAATAAACATGAAATATTAGATAAAAAGTCATATATATGGATGATTCACTCCAGAATCCTAATATATCCTAGGATATCCCCCATACATACCAAAATAATGTTAAGGAATATCTAATAAGAACTATATGTTCTATAAAAATGTAGAATTATCATAAAAATAACAATAAACATCCATTAATTAAACATAAATTCAATCATAAAATCATCTAGTTGGTAGAAAATATAACATTAACATATATAATATTATCCGACCTATGGTAACTTATAATATCATCATCCCATAAATTTTTATTAAAGTGAATCTAAAAAGAAAATAAATATTTCTAATTTAGAAATTTAGTTGGTTTACTCACTCATAACAGTAGAGGATAATAAATACCACTCATTTAATCTTCTAAAATGGTCAATTATATAGGTTACTAAAATTAAAATATGAATCTATTTCATTAAAAAATAAAAATATTTCATCATTTCACATAAATGATCATTATATATCTCCCACATAGTATAAAAAAATATTTATGACTTAATACCAATAAAAATAGATAATATTACGAATCGTGATGATTGTGTCATCAAATAATAATATCAAATAAAAATATTTATTTAAAAATAATATAAATGTAATTCTTTATATTATATAACACATCATGTTTTTTATCAAATATTAAAATGATGTTTTATTTCTATATTTAATATCATTTTGATATTATTTGGTATTCCTCTAAACTAAATGGTTCATCCTATTTGTAATTTTTATTGTGAAATACAATAATATCTATTTTTTGTTCAATCCTATAAAACTATTACTGAATGGTATTATCTTAGCCATAATCTATAATTTTCATTTCTAAAAATTTTAGCTTCACAATTTCTAATTGAGATAATTTAATATAGAGATATATTCAACATAGTAAAACAAACAAAATAATACTCTATTAATTTTTTAGCTTTGAGTAATTATAAAATTACTGTGTCCAAATATTTAAAATTTATAATAATTCATTTAAATTATATTTAATTCCATTAAAATACTGACCATATTGATAAAAATAAAGAATCTATTAATACATATTATAATTATTTCAGAAATAGTAACCGTTAAAAATTTTATATTTTTCTAAATTTTTTGAAAGTAATATTGTTGTTATATATCCTATAGATGAAGTGTACACAGATTCGTTACTCATTATGTGGTGTATTTGACATTGTTGTCGATCTAACTCGATATGTCGGTTGAACCACCTGACTTGGGACCAGGGCATCTTGGGTAATCATTCTCCGACAAAATATAAATTGGAGTATTTCTAGTACTATCACTTCACCTCTTTTTACCCAAAATAATTCATTGTGAGATAGGAAATTTTAACATCTAAATAACGAGTGATCCCAAATAGAATGATTTATCCTCTTATCTAAATAGTATATCTTGAGAAATCCAATCAATTTTATGTGGGAAGAATATTTAAATTTTTAAAAATAAAACAAATTAGAAACAAAAAATAGATTTAGGAAAATTTTAGTCTCCTATCATAGGTTACACACTTCCATACCTACATTCAACTCCATTAGTTATACATATCCCCAAAATTACACCATGTTTCTATGAACACATTACATCACCACCATCAATGTTGATCCACAACTTTCATAGTCATTCATACTAATATACCTGAAGAAATAATTGTGTTCATTTATTTCCCTTGAAAAGGAATAATGGTATCTTCCCTCAGTAAAACATCAACACAAAATTTCACCACATTTCTTCCAGATGAATATATATTTTCTATTATAGTCATCCATTAATTAATCAATAATGGTTATCATATATTTTATTTAGTTTATTTAGATTCAAAAAAATTAAAATTGATAATCATAAAATTTAGAATTATGGTTATATTATGACATATTTGGTAGAAGCATCACAAACAGATATTTATTTTCCTAACTTAGTCTTTTATTATCAATATGTGGATCATATATGTTTTGGATTCCCATGATATATTAATTTCATAGCTGATTGACCACAATTTTTGATAATTGTCGGATTTTTTTTATATTGAACCACCAAATAAGATAATGAAAATTAAAGAATTTTTTTAAATATTTTTTATAATTTTTATTCATCAACCTAATATATATTATTATTAATCATGAAAAAAATATTACATTAATCATATAGAAGGGTATATATCAATATCCCACTAAATACCCTCCTTTTACATGGTATCCTTATATATTCCTTGACATCCTTATTGGATTGTGAGAAGTTTTGTTTTAATAAAGATAATAAAACTTATATAAGGAAAAATTATTTATGGATTAATTTATTAATTAATATATTCAGTAGATGAAACAAAATTTCTAAAAAAAACCAAATGTGTTTATTTCTAACCTCATATCTAATTTAAAGATACTTTATTTATTTCATTGGGGTCCCCTATTTTTAAAAAATATCTACTTTTATGTTTGATTTAAAAAATTTGAAAATTATATAATTAAACCTCATAAAATAGTTATTTATTAATATAATGATTAAAAAATCATATAAAATTAAAGAAATTCTAAATTACTAGATTAATCAAATTCATTTTCAAGAGAATTAACATATATCACCATTGTGGTTCGAAATTATAGAAATATATTATGATTTTAAAAAATTATTTATTTAATATAAAAAATGGTTTCTCTTATATTTAAATATCATAAACAATTTACTATTTTTTCAATGCTTAATTAATAATAAAATAAAATATAAAATTATTGTGATAGAGAATTGATATGTTATTATTTCAATGATGGATTTTTTTTAAGAAATTATTGAATAAAAAAGAATAAATATTGAGATGGATATTGTTATTGGTGTCTTGGATTCGACTAATAGGGAATATTCAATGTGAACCATGATGTTTAAGAGACCCCCACACTATAATTTTTGTTCATTGAATTTAAAATTAATACATTAACATTTATTGAACAACTATACATAGTTAATAATGGTTTAAATTATAGTTATGGGATTAATCAATTAGAAAAGCATGATATTAAAAGAAAACGAAAAAAATACTTATCATGGAATACGTAAAAAATAAATTAGTTTTATATTCCATCCATTTACTAATTCATTTATGTGTTATTCCTATAGTTAAATTCCTCTATCATAATTTCATATGTTATATTGGATTAATTATATGTCATAAGTCTTAAGATATATCCATAATATCAGTTTATTTATATATAAAATTCACATTTTAATAGACACATCTCAACAAATCCATATAGAAATTTCAATGTAAAATAAATGGAATTGGACAACATTTAATATGATATCATGGATGAAATTAAAAAATTACCTAAGAATAAATTTTGAATTCTCCATGGGGAAAGTTTAGAAATTGATACATTATTAATTCCATTTATTATTTATTTTATTAAATATTGAAATATTTTCCACTAAATATTTCATTATATCTTCTAGCACATGCAACTATAAAAATAATTTATTTTTATATAAATTATAAAATATGTTAAAGGAATTTTTAAATAAATTATCATTTTTATATATATTTAAAAATCTGTATCATGGTTACCATAAATTATCCTAAAATATGACTTTAATAATTGAGTCATGAATGTTATTATATATTTATATATTTCACAATTAAGCATCTACGCCAAATTATTCATTCTAGTGTTCAATTCGTAATACAAAATTACCATTAACACATGATTAGATACCATTACTTATAAAGTGGATTAATAGCGACATGGGATTCCCATATTATATTTATTTCATTAGATTTAAAATATTACGCATAGTATGTTATTGATTTTGTTTATGATTTAACAACCAATAAAAACATGGATGTTCCAAAACATAATAAAAAAATTATGTAGTTATTTATAATATATCTTTTTAGTAATGTATTAAATTTATAAATTTTTAAATAATTTGAAATATAATTTTATATATAATTTTATATTTATTATTGATGGATATTTTAATGGGGCCGATAAATTCGATTCGAGAAACATTAGATATATAAAATTCTAGAATACTATAACATATCATTTTTCATCATAGTAATTTTAGTTCATATTTAATTATTATAGGATACTTAATAATACCATGCCTCTCATTAGAGAAAAAAAGACCCCACAATGAAGAATCATTTTTATCATTTAATATTAATTTTTTGTCCTCATGCAGATGATAAATGATAAGTATGTATTTCTATCCAATCTTAATAACTGAGTATAAATTGTTGGATTATCATATAAACGTATATTTTTCATAATAATCGGTAATCCAATAATTAGTTTCATACCTTAGTTAACAATTTGTCATTTTTTTATTTTAGGTTAAATAGGTATAAGGTTCAAGTTTGTGTAATTCATTTTTAAAATATTCAAATAAATCATGATTACATAAATTCTGATAAAATCGTTTTTTCTTAGTAAAATATTCAACAAAATATATTTTCTATTTATTATGAAAAATAATTTCACTCTAGTAAAAAATATTCAATGGAAATATTCTAAAAAATCTTATTATATTTTATCCTAATATCAAACTCTTATAGTATTAAGATCCATTAAGTAAAACATATATTAGAATTTAAAATTCAAAGAAGATACATTAAGGTGAGTTTATTCGTAATGATGTAAAACTTGTAGAGGATAATTTTTTTATAAATATATCATTAGTGAATACCTATGTTAATAGATTGATGTAAGTGTTATTGTAGTTCAATAATTTTTTATTCAAGAAATTATTTTGAGAAAAAAAATTTAAAAAAATTGACATTTAATAATATTTTAAATAAAACTACTTTGAAAATATGCGTACAGATTATTTTAAAACATTATAAATAATGAAGTTGAATTTTGAATAGAGTGGACACTGAATTATTATTTGAAATTTGAAGGTTTTTATGAATGACTTATAATATAAAATAAATAGATAATAAGTTTCAAATTTTCATAGAAACAACCTAAAAGGAATATTTTAATTTTTATATAAAGTATCCCTTTTCATATAAAACATTTAATATTCATAGTAATATTAGGTAGAATATCAACTAATTTGAATTTATCTTGGTTGAATCCACATAATTTTCGTAGAAAACTTGTGTCCATTAATCATCCCATATAATATTGAATGATATGTGTGAATATCACATGGAATATTTTGATACATAATGAGAAATTACATTCCAATGCATTAGTTATAGTGTTTGAGATATTGAACATAATAGGGAAAATTGATATTTAATATAACTGGAATTCCATGTTTTATTATCATAAGATATCAAATTCCTAATAAATATAATCGTTCAAAATTGTAGCCAAAAAGGAATTATAATAATGGAATACATTATTTATGTGCTAAAAATTACACTTAGATATAATAAAAACGTTTCAAAGAATTTTAAATGTAGGACTTAATGCATGCTTTTAAAAAGTATTGGGAATTACAATGCAATTATTAAAGAATGTATACAATTCCCATAAAAGGATAATTGATCCAATTTAATAGTATATTTGAATCAATAAATCATTAAAATATAATATAAATCATTAATTTAATTTTACGCACGTTGATAGTGTATTTATATTGAATTTGATACTGATAACAATGAGTCATTAAAGTGTACGATATGATTTATCATTAACTAGAGTTATTTAGAAGAGCGATTTTAATTACTGACACTTTAGGATCTACCCCATTCATGTGTGAATATAAGGATAAAATTACTAAAATATTGTTTCGTTATGTTTTTATAATATGTATTTGATTCAAACAAATCATTATTATATCTTATAGAATTGGATTATGAATGAAAATTCTAAAAATAATGGACAAATATCATCATCCCTAAAAACTATTAAGTGGAAATACAACAACAGACATGATACTTTTTATATTTTTTAATTGAAAATTATATAAAATAAAAAGAATGGTATTTACATATATGCTTTTTATAAAAGCGGGTTCCATGTACCCAACATGATAAGTAAATTTTCACAACTATATAATGAATAATGATATTTAATAATGATTTATTCTTACCATAATAGTTATATTAATTCATCATATGTTATTTACATATAAATTTATATATTTTTTTCCACCAAAGTTTATATTAGTTTTTTACTATAAAGTTAACCTTTAGATAGTATTAAAGTAATATTAAATAATTTTTTATAGTCTAGATACCTTAAAAAATGTGGCACAAATGATCACTATATATAAAGTGTTCTTGGCTCAAAATCATTAAAACATCATTCCTGGATGTTTTCACTTGGTTATCATGAGTAGAAGATATTGGGATGGATAACCAGCTAATAGGAACACATAATTCCTTGGTAATCATTGTGTGTTTATATCTATGTTCATGTGTATTGATATCTCAATTGTAGATAATTAACATTTTGTATCATTTAATCTCATAATTTTATGTAATATAAAAATCATAACATTTATTTTTGTGGTGTGTTATCCTATGTTGGGTGAATAATTGAGGGTATGAAAATGATTGAATGATCATGACATGATTTGAAATATCCAAAAAAATAATATATATTTTTCTACATTGTGAGATGGTAGTAAATTTACTAAATCCCCGACCAAGGTAGATGATGTAATGTCCATTTAAAATAGAAAAAAAATTATGTGATTCATTTATTAATGATGATACAATATATTAGTCAGGTTATATAAGATATCAGGGAATACGATGAAAAAATTACAAAATTATTGTTAATAGGAGGTTATTATAGTTATAATGTATTCTATTCACTTTGAAGGATATGACGTGTTTCAGTTAATCACTTTTTCCTATTAATATCATTTTACACTAATGATATATGGTAATGGTGGGATTCATATAATGTGTATTCACAAGATACACCAACTCAAATGAATTTTAATTTATTCCAATGTGGGCCCCATGTTTTTGATCTGGTGAATCTCTACATGTGACCGATAACACTTAAAAAAATCATAAAATTATATGATTTTAAAATAAAAATAATTGAATTGAATTTTATATTTATTCTTAATTAATTTATATAGAAAATTTAATATTTGTAAATATAATTTTTGGAATTAATAAACGGTGTTCGTGATTGGTAAAATAATTTTGTGTGGAATATACATACTTAAAAGTTAAAAATTCATCACATGAAACTTATGAGTGTATCATGTGTGTGATGAAATATTCTTTAAATTGTTAGTAAGTTAAATATTAAATTTTTAATTTTTTTGGTCTATTTGAATGGTTGAACTCTATAAGGACCAAAATTTAATTTATAGATGTTTTGTCATAGCTATTTGATTAATTTAGATCCAAAAGTTTAGGAGATTACTCTATATTGAAATAAATATCTATCACCATCCAATTATGTTCAATTGATATGAACTCTAATAATGAATATATATCAATTGATTTCATAGTGTGAATAGATAACACATTTCTTTGGAAAAAATATATTCATTGTAATGATCTTGATTAATTCTTTCTACTAGAAAAAGAAATTAAATTTGTAAAATATGATCTATGATGCTATTATGTTTGATTTAGATGTATCCCTTCTTGGTTTCATCAATTTATGGTAATCAAAATTTGAGCTAAGTACATTAGAATTTCATTGATCTATAGATTCACCATTGATGACTTATTTAACCTTTTCATCATAAATTAATATTTTCCACATGATCCAAGTGTAAATATGGGGTATGAAATTCCAAATACTATGTAATTACTTAGGTCCAGGCTATAAAATTATATAATTCTATTTTTATGTAATATTATGTTTTGGGGATAATGTAATTTATATCATAGAAGTCATGAGAAAATTTAATACAGACCTAGACCTAGTCCACTCTACCAAAAAATGCACAATCCATTACTTGTTATCTCTAATAGAGTTCTGATGCATAAAATTAAATAAACATTTAAGAATAAATTATAAAATTTCAAAAGTAATTATGTTTTTATTTATGAAAAAAATTATGGAGCCATTAAACATAAAGATAATTAAATAAAAAAACCGATTATAATTTTAAGAATTAATGTTATACATCATGTATAATTTTATAATCATATATTTTATTAATCTTGATAAATTAATTTGGGCTGGTTATGAGATCATGTTATCCTGTCAATGTTTAGGAATTTATTTTATGCAATTTAATTATTTTATTTATGTTTTAAAATTTAGATTTAATATATTAAATATCATTTTATGATTATATGTGAATATTTCCATAATATTTAAATGTTCTAGGACCTACGTTTACACATTTATGTAATAAAAATTTAAACTTGTATTATGATTAACCCTTATCATGATTGTATGTATAAATTATAAAATATAGAAATTCATGACTATAAATTTTAGTCCAGAAGTGGTGTAGATCAAAAAATGATGATTTATTTGGGCGATTATGGGGAACTATAATTTATGTCAATATACAACCGATAAGTTTACCCCAGTATAATATTTATTCCATTGACGTCTAGACATATCAACCTATAATGAACCAAAAATTTATATAACAAATTTACCATTGAATTAATAAGTGAACATTATGTAATGAATTTATAGAAAATACTTTCAATGCATTTTTTATTTTGGATTATTATTAATTATTTCATTTCAGACATAAATGACTATTATGAATCATCACCACTATTAATCATTTTATTCAATAGTTATAATAATGTTTATTGTATAATCTGGGTTATGATATTATTTAACTAACAAATAAGTAAGAAGTGATTTCCACAACAAATAGGATCATAAATAATGAAGGCTGTTTTTTTAGGGCATGTGAGGAATATAGCATCAAATCAATCTTTACATGACTGAGACTCATAAGAGATTCAAAAATTGAAATTTGACAAAAAACTAAGTATAGAAAAAATTTGAGATTATCATTATCACTAGGAAAAACATATTCATCAAACCACCCAATAATGTACCAATAACACACACCATAAACATAAGAAATATACTAGGGTAACAAGTAGTTATTTATCTAGATCCATGTTATATGATTGTTTTTAATAAAATAATAATTATATTTATACATATTTATTATTACCGTACGCACATGATTACATAATAACATTAAAAACATTAGGTTAGATACAATAAAACCAATTTTTTGGGGAATTATATAGTTTCAATTAAAATACTAATTTTGATAAATTGTGGATTTTATAAATAAATTTTAAATTCAAAATAAATCTTATTACATAATATTTATTTAAAAACAAATTAAAATATATTTTAATTATATATAATTTCATTTTATATGGTTTATAAAGTTGTATCTGTCATAGAAAAAATCTAGTTTCTTGTAAACAATGATTTTTTATTCTATAGTGTTAATTTTCTTTTTTAGAATATTATTTTGGAAAAATAAACACTATTTATGAAATCATATATATGAAATAATCCAATATTAATTTTTTCTTAATTTCATAAGGTATTGAAATTTTGGCATAAAAATTAAATATGATATATATATATGGTATGTATAATGAAATCATAATAGTAAAAAATAGATGTAATAAATAATAAAAATGGAATCAATGAACTAAAATATATTTCACCTTTAAAATAATGTATTTTTGATATTATTTTTATAATTTTCCATACCAATAATTAATCCTCAAATACATATATTTTATTTTTTGGATAAAAAATAATTATTTATGGACAATCCTAATTTTCAAATCTTGAGTGGGATTATATTAAAAATTGTGGCTCATACAATAAAAAATTTAAAATAAAACATCATTGATAGAAAGTGTGGGATAACCCATAGTATGGTTTTTGGTTTTTTAATTTTATCTCACTGAGTGAATGGCCTATGTTTATAAATTAATAAATAGTTTACATATTATTATATAAATAATATCCCATTCCTATTCAATAAAAACCCATATGTATTGAATTGTCCTTCCTTATCCCACAACAAAAACCTAAAATTTTGTTATTAAACACTTATAATACCCCTTTGAAACTTATAGAAGTTCCTTATAAAGGTTAGATATTTTATTCATACTTCTGACTATTCATGTAATTTCATAGTATTGTGCCATTGGAGTTAAAATTCTTCATGGTGTGATATGAATTTAATCATCCCTTTAATATCTATATAATTCCCATGTAATTAGTAGCATTATTAAACTATAATTAATCCCTTCTATGACCCATTATGTACACATATTATAACGTAGAAACTATCTCATGATTCTTCATGAAAAAAATATATTTTTTGCGAATACAAATCCAAATTTATTCTCGTGGATAGTAACCTAGATTTAAAAACTGTTTATTGATTATGGGATTCAACTTATTTAACCAACAATTCATAGTTTGGTGAATAAATTGATGAAATATGATATTTTTTTGTACGATCGAGATGGCACAGAGTGGTGTGGACATGATATAAGTGTGAAGGGTGGTCCCAGAATTATATAAATCTCTAATAAATTCATTATTTTTATAATATCATAGGATATCATGTACTATTTATGTGAAATTATCTTAAGCATTCTATGATAATATATATTGACGTTTGGCCATGACATATTCTTATGGTGTCATGATTTATGTTGTTTCCACAATCATATGATGCCTTTATGTTTTGGTGATATGTTACTATTCTATGTTCATGTTTATGATTCTTACCCTTTTATGTTTCTTGATATGCCTTTTGAGGCACATTTATTACTTACATCATGTAATTCATTGATTATTCTATCACTGTTCTTTATAGATAACCCTATTTTTTTTACGTCCCTCTGTTATCTTATGCTGTATTAAAAGAAAAATGTAATTTAATTGAATGTTAAAGGTATTTTAAATAATTTTTTTTGTTTCTATTTTTAGGATATTATTATATATATCTAATTACCCAAATACACTTGTCTTGTCAATATTTTGTGATTTTTTTATCTTTACAAAACAAATTCATGAAATAATTTGAATTGATGATTTGGGTGTTCATAATTATTATGAAATTATGGTCTATATATTTTTATGTAATAATAATAGAAAATATTATTGGAACCCATATTGAAAAAACTACACATAGAGAAATTTCTATATATTTTTATAAATAACAGAGAAAGTGGTTTTTAAGAAATAAATCTTCTTTCAAGATACTACATGTGGAAATGGGGATAGAATGTATATACCTAGGGTTAACATCACTAAAAAGGATAATTGGGTGTTAAATCGAATTGCTTCTAGTGAATGACATAGAAGACTTACTTAACATCTCCTCTAACACTCCATGGGGATATGATTTAGGAATTTCACATCCTATATTCAATCTTCTTTGAATGCGAATATTTGTCCTGGAAAATTCATGATTGGAAATAGACCATGGATAATAATGACAAAATCAAATAAATTAATTTGTTAGTTAATACATCTCATTTAATGGTTATCCATTAAAGGTTTATAGTTTCCCTTTAACATATTCATTAATTTGAAAATTCGTTTCCCATGGAATATTTTCGATGAATTAAATTTTTAGAAATATAAATAAATAGTGAAATCGAGTATTATAATCAGGTAATCTATAAATTAATTCACATCATGAAATTTTTTGAGAATAATTCAAACAAAAAATCAAATCCTGGATGTAAAATTATAAATGAAAATAAATATTTGATAAATTATTCTATTTAAAATATATAATGTATCCCTAGTCAAAATTTTTTTGATGAAATTGTAAACAACCCTTATGAAACTCTATATAAAAGAATTTAATTATATTAATAATATATACTATATATCTATGTATAGGGGTAAGATGAATTTCTAAGAGAAGGAAAAAAACATTCTTTTGTTGGATCTCCCCCCAATTCTATCAAATTGTAAGGGAATGATTGATCACCTTTGGAATCATTATCTCATTAAAGTATATTAGTTATTATGAGAAATTGTACCTTGACAAAATAATTTATACCTTTTAAAATAATATCCTTGATGTAATTCCCATTGAACGTTATTATCGTAATTTTCTTCTCAATTTTTTTCTAGTTTTCTTCTAATTAGAGTGGTTTAGTTCCAAATAAAAATTATTCATAAATATTTCGAAATTTTATAGACTCCAAATACATTTTTCACTTTTAAACATGAATATCTGAAGAAGAAAATACATGTTATTTTTTATAAAAGTTTTATATTTTAGTGTTCTTAACCATTGGGTATGAAAAAATATTTAATCACAATGAAGGATTGTTAATGATCATATTTTTTCATTATGAGTATATCAAAAATATAAATATAAAGAAAAAAATCATCTGGCATAGATTGATGACATATTTTTTTAGGTACATGGAAACTAGTACATCTCAATAGTGTATATTTAGTCAAGATATTCCTGATTAGTGGTGAAGAATTACAATATCCCCAAGGATAATTTTTTATAAGGAATAAATCCTATGAGTTAATAGTAATTACATTTAAACTCACTATTTCAAATCAATATTCATGGAATTAAGAAGTTGTGTTTTTAGGTATTACCCTAAAAATTTTTGTTCATCATTAGAGATGATATTATTATCTGCAAAGAAATAAAGAGGAACATAAAGAGAATTTTATTTAATTAAAAAATACCATGTAACAAAAATTACATGTGATATAAATAAAAAGATAGCTGTAGATGAAGAATGTTACATTAACAGGTTATGTAATCACAAGAAAGTTCATATATGTGGATCTTTTAATGAAATAGAAAATTTAAATATTTACTTAAACAATATCGTTGATGGGTATCCATAAAATCAATAGATTAGTTGGGTACTATCATTAATTTTTAGAAGCATATCATGTTTATGAATCCAAATGACTATGAAAACTCCAACGTGGATGAATTTTTTCTAGACTAATAAAAATTAGGATAGATTTAAAGAATCAAATACGGGGATAATTAGTGTATTATAACTAACATTACCCATAATTGTTGATTTATTTGTGACCAATATTGATTCATCAAAAAAATGATTAGAGTGTGATCTCATATAACATGAAAATGTGAAACCTATGTCTCCCACCAATTAATGATCTACGAGAAGAAGTACCCCAACAAATGATCTAGGACTGATTATAATGATCTTATAACTAAACAATTACCAAAGTTATATCTACATGGATTTTTGTTACAAATATATTGTTCGCAATTTCATTAATTATTTATTCACACAAAATGATCTCTATATGAACCATTGATGTCAGTTAATGTAGATCAAATATTATTGATGATTAATCCATTTTATTTCAGGGATAGAAAATAAAGTGTTAGATGATATGAGTAGTAAGTATCCATTAACTCTATCCATGTTGATGATTTAAAGGGATCCAAGATTATTAGAGATGAAAAGAATGCACATGGGAATCATAAAAGAAACATAACCATACCTTTATAAAATAAATTCACAAAAAACCCTTCATGAGAGGATCATGGAGGAAAAAAAAGTTTCTACATATCTATAGAGATAATTTGTGAATATTCTAGAGCTCATCATTACTAAATATGTAGTTATACTATCTATAAAACTACCTTTGTGTCTTATAACAATTAAAATAGAAGTGGTAAATTCATGATTAATTTCATGTCTCATCCTTTTCTATCCATCCATGAATCACTATGATTTATAGAGATATAATGAAAAAATTATTATGTTATAACATGAGGGGATATAATGTAGAATATGTATCTTGATGATTAGTAAATGAACAAGTAATGGTTGAGTAACATGTTATTATGATTATAATGTAAAAATTCCAATACAAGAATGAATATTGGAAAACAAAACCGAGGAATTTGTTATAGGACATCTAAGAACATCTATAGAAAAATACTCCATTTGGGTGGTAGTAAACCACCATACAATTCTAGATATTTTAATTTCTATCAAATAATATTTTCCTCTTGACCAATCCACTATGATATATATATGGTACGTAGAAGGACTATATGTAGTGGCACTCTCTATTTTATCACATTGAGTTCTATGGTTTACCTAGAGGTTCGGGGGAGGCCTTCAACAATTTTTGGATATAGAGATGAGTTTTGTTACTCAACATCCCCATGAGATGGATATTCACTATCAGAGAAATATTTAAAATCTGGAGGATATAATGAGATCGAGTTAAATGAATTTCAAAAAATGTTTAGATCAGCCCCTTACCAAAGTAGAGTTCTCAAATAACAATGTATTCCATTTTAAGAACCAAATAACACCTTAGAATATTTTGTATGAGACGAGGTGTTGGACTCCAATATTAAAGGATTATGTTATTGTAAGGAATTCGATGGGACTTGATATTATCTACGATATTAGAGAGAAGTTTCAATACATGCATTATCAGATTGAATCATTTTAATGTCGATAGAAAGGATTTGTAGATAATCATTGTTGAGGCCTAGAGTATGTGGTTCAAAATAAGTTGTTATTTTGTATAGCACTATGGAAAAATTTAATGGGGTTTAGAATTAAGGGAAATCATATTCCAGGATACATCAGTCCCATTGTGATAATTGATTGCATCAGAATTGAAACCCATCTACTAGCACTACCACACACTTAATACCATGTTTGTTATATATTCTATGTATGTTTCTTGTGGAAGTAAATACTTGACCCCTCACATTTACTGAATCTGTAGGGTGTACCATTAGATAATGATATTTCATATAAGGACAATCCGTGGAAAATTTTAGATCATAAAAATAATGTTTAAGGAAGAAATAAAATCCATATAGTTTTACTATTTTGGAAGAGCCATATATTTTAAGAGGTTACTTATAAACCAGAAGAGTTAATTAAACATAAGTAACCTCATGTATTTTTCTGTGTGAAATTAAAATTAAACAGTGAAATTTTTATAGGTGGAATAATGTAATAAAGGAAACATTGATAAAGAAATAAATTTTTTGTATGAATATTTTCCAAGTTACGTAACACTGTTATAGAAAACAAAAGCACCACATATGTTATAATAGGTCATTATAAAATATAGAATCTCATAATTAAATGAAAATTATGAATCATAACCATTGATACTATAGTTTTCATATAGTGAAAAATGATTTTATTATATTTTAAGGGTTATGGTAAAATTAAATTGACATAGATGGAATAAATTATGGCCTTGAATAGTTGAATTGTACACTATGAATCCAATTTATTGAATCTCCCATTTGTGATGGAGTCAATAGGCTTTACCATTAACCATTTCCAAGAAAATATTCATCAATTGAAACATTTATTATACCATTTATATTAAATTATCATTATTATTGATATCATCTTCCAAATAATGTCTGTTGAACCATGATATAAAATTACCACCACCATACCACTTAACATAACACCGCACACTAATGTAATAATGGGTTATGTATCTAGACAATAGTTATATTATTTTTTATATTTTATTTATATTAAAAAATATCTATATTGATAACTATTAATTATTATATTATTATCATTATTATATTCTGAGTTTCTTATAAACTTTATTTTGATACAAAGAATTAAATTATTTTTTTCCTGAAATATATCATTTCAATTAAAACAAACCATTTGATAAATTCATGAATCCTAAAATAAATGATCTTCTCCAGAAAAATTATTTCTATGTAATGGTTATTAAAATATTAGTGTTAATTTTAATTAATAGAGTGCAATGTAATTTTTATATTGTTTAAAATGTTGTTATTATCATAAATACGGGTGTTTTTCCATAAATAAGTTTGTTTAAATAAAAGTGAAAATTATACTATATATTAATCTATTTTAGAAAATGTAATTTAATTTTGAAATCAGCATTTAAAAATAATATAATGGTTATTTATTCTTATATTTTAGATACAGGATAATTTTTTGGTTAATTTAAAATCTTTATAAATATATGGTATATAATTTGAATCCTAATAGCTGAAAAGTGAATTGATAAATAATATAAAATTAATACATGAAAAAAATTATTATTCTTTAAAATAATTTATTTTTTATGTTATTTGATTCAATTTATGATCCCATAAATAATCCTCCAAAACAAATATTGTAATTTATGTTTTAGAAAATTATTATTTTTGAACATGACTCACTTCAAAATAATGAATTGTATTATTTTTATAATTTTAATTCATATAATAAGAAAATATTTAAAAATAATCCTCATTGGTCGAAAACATTGAAAAAATAATAGGATGGAATGTGGTTTTGATTATTTTATCACAAAATGTAAAAAATCTTAAATTAGAAATTAATAAATAATTCCCCTCTCTTTTGATATGTATAATCACCTAGACTCACAAGTCTCATCACTCAGAACCCATTTAGCATTAATTTCCAATCCTCTGCCCACTATAAATCCCTACCTAAGTTCTCCCATTATCCTATGAAGATCATCCCATGCTTTTATAAAAACCCTATAAAGGTATGGGATTATCTTCCACACCATCTTTATTATAGTACATTATTTATTTTAATCCTATTACATATCCCTTTATTTTACTTATGATAACCATGTAATGAGATTCCAAATTTCACTTTCATTAGTCCATTATATAAAGCATTATGTACACCTGTCATGCTACCAAAATTCACCCATGAATTTCCATTCCAATATTTTGTATAGTGATTAACAGTCCCCATTTCCAGTCAATATTGTTCAACTAGATGTAATTATCCTTCATTTATTTCATAAATCCGTGTATATGATTAACAATCCTTAATAATATTATTAAAATTGATTAAATTTTTTCTTATATTCTATGATCTATGTGAAAAATAGATGTATATAATATAAATCTAATGGATGAGAAAATAATTATTGTTCCCTCATATCAATTTGGTAATATTTTTATCTCATGTGATACATTGTACACTGGATGGTTGGTTAGCTTAAGAACAATACTTTTTGATGAATTAGTGGTTAAAATTAATATAATCATATGATGTAATTTTTATGGTATTTCCACATTCTAATGATGACACAGTGTAATCAATATATTCCATTCTTCGATGATAATGTTTATGATTCTCACCATTTTATGTCTATATTTTAGGACTATTTTTTACCATCATCTGATCTATTACTCTATCACATGGAAAAATCATGTTGGTTACAAGACCTCATGTGCACTCCTACATTTCCACGAGGTTATTTACTAGTAGTGAGGATGCAAAGAACATAATTGGAAGAATATACTCCTTTGTATAGAGTTGTAATGTAGTGAATGAAAATAAATATTAGGGTAATGACAATAGTGGAAATAATACATTATAGAAACACAAGATAAATGATGAACCATGTAAACATAATAATAATGAACCATGTAATCTGAGGAAGGAATGCTACCAAATGGAATGATGGAATAAATATAGATAGAATGACGAGTTGAAAAACATAAAATAAAAAAACTAAAGTAAAATCCTTGTTCAGTTTTATTTCTATGATCCTAGCCATCCAAAAAACAATCTTCAATAACAAAAAGGTCACATTCCCTTGTCCAAATATAAATCAATGCAATCTACTCGAATACTAAAAAATGACCCTTAGAGGGTGTGAGTAAAATCATTAGGATGACACCATCACATCTAAAAAACATGATAGATAAATAGTGCATGTAATTAAGTGAAAAACTAGTCTATTAATTAATAAGTTAATAAACTTTATCAATCAAATAACTTTTTTACCATGCCAAAATTTCTCTAATCACGTATAATAACAATTCCAGCCACAAACAAAAATTTGGGGAATAATCACATAACTTGGAAGATATAAATGTATAAATTTGTTAGCATAACCGAGCCATTCATTACAACCATTACTACATAACATGACCATTTACATTATATTTACACTCCATCATAACCAAGACAATACCTATGTTAATTAATTCCAACATAACCAGGTAAATCTGTCTATATAAGAATTAAAACATATCCATCCATATAAAATTATAATAAAATTTCATCATAATTAGTCCAAGACCATTGTAGAATAATTTTAGCATGAATCATAACAGAAGTCATAATTGAAAGAGTAAAAATACATACATCATAGTCCATAAAGGTTGATTCAGTTGTTTACCCTTATTCTATTCAATCATCTTCCATTAAAAATGTTTTTCTTGTCCCATAAATAATATTGTGTACACAACGATATCATAAAATATTATCACTAGTCATTTCACATTAAAAGTTAACCCACAATCCAATGTAATCCTACCAAATGAAATCACATAATGTTCCTTTCCATTATAAATAATTTTTCGACATTTTCTAGTTCTCTATTGTTCATTTATAGGCTCAAACTATGGGTATCCATTGGGTAGGTATCGATACTACTAAATACAAATACATCCAAGTGGTAGTCCATCACACTATTTGACATCACCCGTTATAATGTATAATGATGAAAAACAATTTCTTTCAATCATTGAATATTTCAGACACAAATAAAATACACACAGACCACATGGATTTGTTCTTCACAACCTATCGTTTTCTAGAGAATGAAGAAATTATTTCAATGAATAATTCTAATAAAAAATTAAATGGTTATCAAAATGAATAACCTGATCACACAAAAATGATGATCAAAACATGATTCAATAGATTTAAAGACAAAATAACTCTATATTGGATGATAAAAACATAATGATGAAATAAAATTATAAGTAACTCCCAAAATATTAAATGATAGATTCTATTATCTTGAACGTAAGTAAACTATATAAAATCTCCTTATGATACGCTAGGGTTTGATAGAGAAGGTTTCTAATTAGATGAAAAATAAATCAAATGATGAACATTGTTTTAAACAACTGGAAATGAGATATTAAATATGTGAACCATTTAATGAATTTAATATCTCAAATTATTAGAAATTTTTAAAAGCACACTGCCTAATTTTAAAATAACCCTCATGGACCATATCCTGATGTGATCTATTTCACAGTGCTTAAAATTTTCTCCCTTTTAACATTTTCAATGGATTTTTCTTACAATAGGTTCTTATTGAATAAAATTTTAATAATGTAATTGCGTCGAGTAGATATCACTCAACATATATTTTTTAGGAAAACATTGAACCACCTCTATATACTTTAAAACAAAATAAATCACAAATAATACCTTAATACATTTTTACTAAGAATCCATTAATTCAAAAGAACAAATATCCACGAACATTAGGTCATTTCCCACGAAATCGTTATCCACCACCACACAAGTATCAACCCCAATGGATAAAAAAATTGAAAAAATACCAACTAATAGAGTTTTACCCAAAATTCAATAGCATTGTAAATAGAAATATATGGGATCAAACAACTACACCACCATGATACAGCTCATCCTCATGCTATTAAAATCTTCATTGTGGGATATTGGTGAACTTTTCTGGAAACTATAGTCATATATCAGATTCCCTCCCTAAAATATCCTCTTTCTCAGGCCAATATTACCAGTACAAATGAATAATATTTGTAGTCTTTACCTATAGATACTTCTCAATATGCTTCAAAATATGTATCAGATGCTCCTCAAGAGATACATCTACACCAAGATTGATGTTACCAATATCTTCTACATGAGATGGTCATATATGATATCTATAAATTTGAAATGCATGAAACACATAATTTATTGAAATATAGAACTATGTAGGGTCCAATTGGTAGGTCATTAGACCTACCATTTATAATAAAATTATATTCTTGAAAAACCATTCTAGTAATATTCTATGTTTCTATATATGTCTTTGTCCAAAGTTGGGAATAAATGATGAAAAACAAGATGTAATATCCTAAACAGTAGTGGTATTCTCCAATACTCAGTGTAAGATTTATTCCTACATTATATGGTCACAATACACCCCCTAATTTAGCGAACCATATCAAAATTACCCTATAGAAGACCATATCAAACATACGATGACTCACCAAAATCCAAAAATCAAAGAGGTTAATGGCATGACCACCTCCCAAGGCCTCAAATGGTACAATTTGGATAAATTCCATAAAGCTCTAATTATTAAAAAAACTCAATGACTGAAAATTTATGCTCTCATGAACCAATAAAATCAAATACATAGGCTCACATCATATCCTATAATATCTGAATTGTCCATTCATAATGGATGTTAGTTCATGAATGATATGATGTGATCAGAATAACATCCGATTCTAGATCCTTTTTAATACCCAAAAATAATCGATATGTTAAATAAATTTCTCTATATGTAACAATACTCCCTAGAACATTGTTTAACCAGACTATCTCTCACACATAAATAATTCATATATAATCATCAAATAAGGTCTCATGGATTTGTAAGAAGTGTGATACCTTTGTCTGTCGATCTAATATCACCCATTTAAAAATATTTTTATGATATTTCCTAGGTAATTCTACAACAAAATCCAATGAAAAATAATCCCATTTCCACTCTGGAATGTGAAGATGCTACAATATTCCAATATGTTTCTCGCACATGGAATTCACCTACTAATATTTGAATCATCTTCACATGGGGACCAATACCTCCTTATTCAAAACTGACCACCATTGTTTTATATATAGTTCACCGTAAATCATTTTTTGACCATGGTATATCACCAATATAGAATAATTAATCTATTTCATCATATTCCCACATAAGACCATGAGAACTCATAAATTTCCATGGATAATATATATATCACCAATTCCAAGAGACCATCATAATGGTGTAATCCTACTATAAAATCTATCCCACAGAGCCAATCCATAAATATCAATTAACATTAATTTCTTAATACAATCAACATGTTCATGTATTATACATGTAAAAGATAGAGATACTTGTCTTTGGGACACCTAAATATCAACTATTGTTTTTGAATAGTGTTCTATAATCTTCCACTAAACACCAGACTCCCACACTTCTTCCACATGTGTACTCTAGCTCATGGCATTTGGAATGATGTTACAATTTCCTAGAGTGTCAGCTTTATAGAAGTGGAAATATTTTAGATACTCAAATATACTCCTTTGATTATGGTTAAGGTCTTTCTATGAAAATATATACGTAATGATTTTTTAGTATGGGTATAGAAAATACTCTTTCCCATAAGATTATATCTCTATCATCTTAGGAAAAGTACCGCCAAAAATAAATCCCTATCATAAAGAGGATAATTAATCTCATGCAGTCTCGGTTGTCTGGATTCATAAGTAACAACTTGGTCCTCCTATATCATAAATGTTATGAATAAAACTATAGATGTTTCACAATAATTTGTATATTCCTTACCAATAAAAGGTAAGGTGAGGATATGATATAAGTTTAGCTTTATATTCATCTCTAAAAAATTCCTCTCATAAGAATCTGACAAAACATACTTAACCACTTTATTGTTCATCCTGGAAATTGATGCTACTAGAAGGGAGAATACATGGATGAAATACTATTTGTAAACTTCTAAACCCATAATGATATGAATCTAAAATACATACAAGGTAATCTCCCAATAAACCATGGATACAAATTTCTATTGGCCCACTGATACTCAAGGATCTAAGATTACATGACCCAGTAAGTGAAAATTATCTATCTAGAAATGGAATTTAAATGTCTCGGTATAATTTCTATGCTCTATCAATGTACATCAGACCACCTTAAGATTTTGAGCATGATATTATGCTGATAAGAAGTATTATAATAATTTTATGATGAAAACCATAATAATATAATATAGCAAAGGATAGAATATTTGATTCATTAAGGAAATGAATACCATCAATGAGTTCATTAAACCAAACGACATCACTATAATCATACAAAATCCATACAAAATCCTAAAATTAGTTTGAGGCATGTATATAAGTATTTAACTCAAACTAGTCATATCCTAATATCATGTATATCATATAGAAAATATGAGAACCTATCATCTAATCAAATTGATCACTGATTGGTGGAAGGGGATACATGTTGTTTTCCATCATCGGGTTCGTTCCTTAATAGTCCACTCACAAGAGAAAATAACCATCATACTTCTTAGAGAAAAAAAAATATAATCCCTTGGTGATTTAGTAGGCCGTATAAAATCTTTGTCTTAAATATTTAGAATAGAACATTCTTCTCATAAAGTTCTCTTGATTATGTACAATAAGATAGAAAACAATGTTGATCTAATCCCTACACCAAATCGATCATGAACTTGATCATCTACATGAGTGTTTTGTAATAAATCTCCCTTGGAAAGCCATATGAAAAATAGATTGAAAATAGAGGAAAATTATTTCGATTCATTACATATTATTCTATAGAAATACATAATATATGAGATATGATTCATTATAATATTCACTGAATTAGTCCCACATGACTAGCTTCAAGATCCCACTCACCCTCATAAAAATACCTTATACCTTTTGGATAAAAAACATAATTATCCTCTAGTAACACTCAATGATATCCAGTTACAGAAAACACAAAATCTAAATGAATAAGATGCACATTTATAAAAATTAACACAAAATAATGTATACGATATAATAATAGTTCCTCTTATAGTATAAGATAATATATCCAAAACAGCCACAATAGATTGTATATCATGTAACTGGCTATATCCTCATCCTTAGGCTTCATTCTGACACCCTTTTTTTGTTCTCTCATCCTGGTATTTTCACTCTTATACTAGTTTCCACATCCATTTCCTCGACCAGAACATCCAGTGGAACTCTATCTTCTAGTCTATTGAGGGGTATATTTGTCATTCAAATATTTCAGTACAAATCATGGTCTACAGCCTCTACTCTAATATTCAATTCACCAAAAATCCTATGCAGGTGCCCCAAACTACTACATGTACATCCCATAAAATAATGGTATATACACAGAAGTTAATTGTAGAAAACTAGTCCACACTGATTGCACTAAAATAGAACATGGTCATGAGATAGATATCCACTACCCTGATTGCTCATCCCACTGTTTTCATAGTGATTACTATCATTGTATTAAATCTTTACACCAAAATAGGAGCTCCCAGTTCACAATGATAAAATTTCATGGCTATTTCTCTTGGGCTATATTATGATCTATTTCATGATGAGAGCCAAATTCACAAAATCCAACTTTTGTCACATGGAACAAACTCTCATATATGACCTGATCTCAAAGTTAATACAATATTATAAATTCATCATTAAGTAAATATCATCAGCTTCATATTATGGTTAAAATAATTATAGGTTGGTGACACATCCATCTTAATTTACCATTGACATTACCTCTAACATTTGGTGCATAAACTCATGATCCTAATCATCCTTCAACCTCTAGGGGTAGTAGTGGATTAAAAAAATTCCTTGAATACCTTCAATTATAACTCCTAATACAACCCAGACATTAATATAATATGCCCCACAAAAACATTTATTTTCTATGAAGAATATATATAGCAATATTCACACTCCCATCTATGGGTTTCTCAAGATTCCTGAAGATCTTTAAGAATGATTCAATTGCGAAAATAGATTCCTGGTGGCCTCCCTCCCAAGTGAAAATATAGTGGTGTTGTAGATTAAATTATCTTTTCATATTAGTAATCGATAGAATTTAATTATTATTCTCCCTTTACATGGATTTTGTGGACATTAAAAAGTTATTATAATGATATATAAATCTATATGATACTGAATATCTATATAATGTTCCAAATTAGCAGCATTAAGAGTATACTGATTTCTGCTCTCTTGATGTTCAATTATAATATGAAATGGTGGAATTTTATCTATAATAAATGAAATAACCTTATAAAATTATATACCAAAACATTCAACCTTTATAGGTGATGATAACATCAATCTTATCTCTCTTTTTGTCAGACCCGAGTTTTTTTTCAAGTCATGGTTTTCATCTGGTTTGTAGGAAAGAAAGATCATTTTTATGGGTTTTGGGTTATATGAATGTTCATTTTTGAAATACCATCTACTTCTAATCATCGTACCATGGGTTCCATATAGCCTGTTTGAATGTTTTTTTAGAAAAGGGTGGTCACTTCATGATTTGAACCAACCGTGAGGCCATTTCAAGATTTTTACAAAAAATATTATTTTATAACATCTTCATTTTTCATTATATTTCACTCATTCCACTTCTTAATTGGAGTCACATGAACCATTAAACACAAAATTTCATTTTTGACCCCCATATGAATTCATATTACCAGTGGAATTGGGTTATTTATTTAGGTGTTGGGCTATCCCGTGAACCCATTTCATGTTTAAAAAATAACATTTTTTTTATTTTATATCATATTAATTTATTAATAATTTTCCATGATTCCACCTCTCACATGTGACAAAAACCCTTGGTGCACCCCATGTTTCATTTTCCCTCTTTGGAACTCATTTTAGTTTGGCATTATTGAAAATTTTTAAGGGATTCTCATGTCATCCAAATTTGGTAAGGCAATTTGTTTCATCATAAATCATTCATTTTTTTCTTTTCCCCACAAATATTATTTAATAAGTTAATAAATTCCTAATGAGACTCTCCAAGATGTTCCAATCTGTTCCATTACCTCTATTGGTGTATATCTATGGGAAGATTAAGAATTATCTAGTTTCGAAGGTGAGATTCCTTCTCCATTCTCCCCCTCAATCTTCTCTTTCCACTATCTTTTACATTCCTTTTCTCCCATGGTCATTAACTACATATGTTTTTTTTATTCCATGATTTTTATGGTTTTTTTGTTGGTTTAGAGATTTTTTCATAGATCTAGAGTGTTAGTAACTAGGGCGGGCGATATCAGATGTGCAATTTCTTTTTTCCACGGTTTTGAGCCAGGATATCCCTCCACAAACATTTATCATTTAAATTTCTCCATTTTAATTCTGTTCTCAAATGATATATATGATTTTCAGCCTTTGGATAAATTTTTTGGAGTACAACAAAGTTGTTAAAGACTTGTTTTTTGAATATTAGTGTTGTTTTGTTATAAATGTGTACACCACTTACTTGCATAAATGCTATGTTAGCTTAAACTCCTAGTTTATGGTATTTTCAACATGGATTAGTAACTTGAAAATCATTATGGAATGAAAATTTTATTTTATCCATTTTCAAGTACTTCAAATTTTTTTTTAGAAGTGCATGTCATGTGTTCATTAAATTACACAGTTGAATTTTATGTGCATAGTGTGATTTAAAATGATTTGTTTGGATTTATAAATACATTTTCAGCATGAAAATGGTATTTTTTGGTCCTTTTATGGAATTCAAAATTTGTTTTGGTTTTATACAGAACTGGGTTTTTAGTAATAAACATGTTTTCTCCCAATTTTCAGGAAAATGCCCGGTTTGGCATCCTTATAAAAATGGTCCTGTTTCAGATGTACAACCTGAATCTTTTTTGAAAGTTATATTTTTCTATATATGTTTTCTATATATATATTTATTAAAATTGAAATTTTTACCTTTTGAAAATGACAGTATTAAGAAATTCTTAAAGCCCCATTTTGTATTTCTTCTTACAAAAATGGTTTCCATGTGTATATCATTTTTGTATAATTTGGTTCAATTTTATGGGCCATGAAATTTATTGATTAAATGGTTTTGGGGATTTAATTTTTTTTTGATATTTTATTGGTGTGGTTTTTTCCTGAAATGAAATTTTTTGAATAGATTTTACATGCAAGGCATCATTATACTTCTTGATATTTTTTTATGAAAATTTACGATGATTATTGAACTATAAAAGGAATTAGAGTCATGTGTGTGGGCTGTTTGATGTGATTATGATTTGTAAATAAAATAATTTGGGGAAAATGGTATTTCATAGATGTGTAACTCATTTGAGCATAAAAAAGGAAAACATGCGTAACTAGTTGGGTGAATGTTTACCAGTATGTTATTGATCTAGGGGTCTTTTGTCCCTATTTTACCTAGAAAGTTTGAAAATAATGACACTAAGTAAATGATGATGATGATGTTATTGAGGACCACTAGGTAATAGATATTTCTCCTACATGTGTGTTGTGGAAATGATAACATATATTTTTTATGGTTATGTTTACACTAAGATATGATGTACCTAGGGCTCACAACGAACGTGTGCCTATGGGTTTTCTAGTGACTTATGCTCATTGGCTATTTTGTACTCACCACCGGAATATGGTGTGTTTAGTTGGTAAATTCATAAGTGTGTGTGTTTTATTTAAATATTTACATTATTTAAATATTTATTCTTTAAAACTATTTTCATTTTGAAGTTTCACCTCTTTGAAATTTTTTTACTACCACTCTTGTTTATAATACATGAATGTTTTTGTCTGGGAATTTTTGTAGCATGAAACCTCATTTTGAAGAAATATTGTTATATATTTTTTTCTCAAAATTGAAATTGAAATTTCTTTTATTTTAATTTATGTTCATTGTGAATATAATATCCGACTAACATACTGAGTTTTAATGCTCACGTCTATATTTTTCTTCTGTTGTTCGCCCTTGTGCAGGTTTCAGCTTGAGTTTTGTCTCTTCAGGTGAAAAGTATTCGTTGTGTTGTAGAGTGACCAGTGGGGTCACATGGAGATAGTTTGTTCATCAGGTATGGTTGGTTTGTTGAATTGTTTACTTGTACTTTCTATTTCTTGTATAAATAATGTTATGTTCAATTTTATATAAATTTATGTTGGGCTATCCGTTTATCTTAAATACATAGTTCTTGATTATATTTGTGTTATATCATTACCATGAGTACTCTGTTGATGCTTGACACTGTTTTTCATCATTTGGGGATCGGTAACACACTTAGGGCCAAGTCATGGATCTGTTCGGGTTCCTGGTTCGTGGTCGACCCATGCTTGATCATGAAAACATATTATCAAAGGAGGTTGGCTCCTAGAGGTCCATTATTTTTAGATCACTCATTATTATTTGGAAATGTATAGGTAGTTGAATTAGGACTATTGGGTCATGATGGGAAGGATCGGTAAGAGCGTCATGAAATTTTACTCATTCCGACTCTTGGGATTATATGGGAAGTCTGATTTTATTGGTGTCTCTGGTTCCTGTTGATTGTTTGATGATGGGATACAACAAGGGGAGTTGTAATAATAGTCTATGTGATTTTGTAGGGCCTGTAAAGCCTTGTGGATCTATGGAATGGTCCTATGAAGGATATCCATGTTGGTGGTGTGTTTGGAATATGGCCCCCTACCATCTGTTCAAGTCACCCACTAACAATGGTTCCCTTTTGTGGGAATATTGGACTTTTCATGAATTCAGAATTATCATTTCAAAATACATTTGTGAGAATTGTGAAAATGGGTTTTAAATGAACAGTTGGTTGTTGAAAATTGTAAAATGGGTTTTCAAAAGTTAATATTAGAAAAGCATTGTAATTTTGGGATTTTTGAAACAAATCATGATGATATAGAGGAAATGATTTAATGGGATTGAATTTCCTTAATATATAGACATGGTTTCGTGAAGTGAATTGATTGGAATGGTAAGATTAATTTAAAGTGATTCTGATCTATAATTTAAATGGGTTGTTTAGGGAAGTTGAACGTTGTTTTAATTAGATGAATTTATTTTTGAAATTTTTTTTTAAGGGACTGGTTATTGTATGGAAAGGGGTGTTTGCCATTGTGGCTGATGAATTAAGAAAAGTGACATTGTTGAATTTTTTAAAATTGTAAAGGGGTATTTTTAATAGAATGGCTGTTTTTGGAATTTCTATTAAATTAAATGGATTGATTTATTTAATAAAATTGTCCTTAATGAAGTGTGGTATGTTTTATGAATTCTAAAAATGGTTTTTGATTCGGTCTTTAATATTCATTAAGAAGGTACATGATTCTTTTTGGGTTGATGATTATTTTATTTTAGCCATTGTGTTTTCACGGGTGCTCACATGCATGGTTCTATGGACATATGGATGAATGTCTAGTATGGAATGGTGGTTGATGCCTGAGGTGGCACAAAAAGGTTAATACGAGTTAAACATGATGAAACACTATATGTGAATGTGAAATTACACCAATTTTCTGTGTTTTATAATAGTATCTTAAGCTGAAAAATTGTGGTATTTGTTATAAAATAATGTTTATGTGGCTGGTTTATCCTATATATTAATAGTTTTGTTTATTTGGTATTGTTCCTTGCAATATGAAAGTCATACTAATTTTTTGTATAGATATGGGATCATGCTGGTGGATTGATTTTGAAGAAATATTTAGTGGGTTTCTAATGATGTGTTGGATGTTGTGATGTTTCCATGGATGGTTCTCTGTTTGTATGATTTCTAGGTGATCATCCTTTGTATTCATTCCAAATGTTCAATCCGCCTATTCAAATGATACCACATCCCATTTTTTAGAATTGAGAGCTTTTTGGGATCTATTTAATGCATATTTCCATTACAATGTCTCCCTATGATGGGTTAGTTTTTCTCGGTGAGGTTGATGTGTTTACAATGTACATTGTCTAGTCTTCTCCTCATTCAAGGTCGGAGAAAATAGTGTTAGGTATCTCCAAGTAATTTTTTGGGTTAAAGTGTGTTGTTTAGAGAAAGGGAGTTTCATGGTGTCCCTTGATCTGTTGTTTCAGACTAGGAGGGTTATGTTTTACCAGGTCGAACTAAGATGAAGATTTCATATTTTGGATTATCAATGCCTAACTATGATGCATGCTATGCTTCTTTCATCAGAGCTCAATCCATAGGATTTAGAGTTATGCTGGCACATATTCAGGATTCCCCTTAAAATGGGTAGTATTGTAAGGATAAATCTTCTACCATGGAAGTGTGGTTCTTCATTTATTTCGTTTGTGGTTTTAGTGGACTAATGACCGGGTCCCCTTCCCAGCCTGCCCTAAGTGGTGGGTGTTTCGATCCATGGAGAATGTGTTATCCAAATTCGTGTCCCCCCCCTTTCAGAGTGGGTGGGGTGGGGGGGGGGTTAAATGTTCATTATGTGTTCCTCTTTTCATGGGTTGGAACGTAGTTTTGGGAGAGTTTCAGTGGGTTGGTGTGTGAGATACTCTTTCCTAGTTCATGTTTAATTCTCATTTGTTTATTGATCTTTGGTTCATAATGGTGCGGATAACCACCATGGGTCTCATAGAGTTTCATCCTAATAATATAGTGACTTCTAGTTTTTCTTAACTGTGAAGAGTCCATTAAAGAATCCCTTGAAATCATTGGTTTTCTTGAGTTCTTTTTTTGTTTGGGTAATAATTGGGTTTATTGGGAGAAGGCCCAATAATCTAGTACTTGGTTTGGTTGTGGATGTAGTTTTTGGTTGGAGTAGAGTACTCAAGAGTGGGGGTGAATTGAGTATCTATAAATATTTTTGTTAAAAATGTATTTTTAAAAACGTTCCCCAATAAATTTAAATACAGCCCAGTTAATCAAATTTATACGGTTACGTATGTTTGACTATTTGAATAAATCCCCAATGATTTATTAATTATCAATAATCTTAATAATATTTATTAACATTACTTTTGAAGTTATTCTAATAAGGAAAAACAATTATACCTTATTTCAAAGATTAACTGTCAATGTAAATTTAGTGACTGATGAAATATACTGAAAAATAGAGAAAACTAAATTAAATAGAACAAAAAATTTACAAAATTTTGTTTAGTCTCATGCCAAGACCTAATCCAATGCAGTTAGTGATCACTTTCCACCATGCAGTATATATAAATAAACTTTATCCACACCCTAGATTAGGGTTAACAACAGTACGAGTGAATGTCCATATCACCTGACCTCTTCCACAGTTCTCCATGGGTATGAACTAATAGGTCACACATGGACCTCTTCCACACTTATCTATGGGAATAAAAAAGTGTAAAAAGATTTATGAGAAGGGATATCTTGTATCCTTCCGTTTAATACATGAGAGAGTGCATGTTTTTATATGAACACACACACACACACACTAATTGAAAGATAAAAAGAATAAAAAATAGAGAAGAAATGATGAGATAAGGTTAGAAGTACTCTATGTGTTAGTCGATGCATATATTGACTTCTTGGATGAAGCATATGCAGAAACCAAGTCCAATTTCCGAAAACATTGAATCACAAGTCAGCAAGATCTGGATCATGTTCATCATGGTGTTGATAGATTTAAAAATGTTTTCAACTCTAGGATTAGATTATGCTTTATGTGTTCTACAATAGTGTCAGTTTTCATGTGTCGATTCTTCTTTTAATAATGATCATTCTTCTTCGCTATTGCGCATACACTTGTTTCTCTATTTTCAGTACTGTTGCCATAATCACCACCTTTTATTTTGGACATGTTGTTATTTTTATTCATAGAAGGCATGTGTAGGAGCCAACATGATGCATGTATTCTTCACCTCCATAGTCGTACCATCACGTGTCATGTCTACAAAGAAACATTAATTATGTCAGTGAATTTATGTTCATCAAATATGAACATTAGATATTAAATTTAAAAACAACAATACAGATTAAAAAAGGGTGTAATAGTCTGTCTGGAAATGGTGTCTCTAGAAATAGTGACTTCATGAAAAGGTGTATCCTTGTCTGTCTTTGGGCGGTGAGAGAGCTATGATGGGACAATTGTATAGGGATCAGGAACCAGTAGCACAGATGCAGTGTTTGATCATAGTGTCTAGACATAGTGTCCGGATGGCCATGATGTCTGCATGGTCATAGTTTCTGGATAGTCATGGTGTCTATATGGTCATGGTGTTGTGAAGGTCACAATGCCTCGATGGTCACAGTGTTTAGACAGTCACAATGTCTAGACTATCACAGTGTCTGGATGGTCACAGTGTTGGGTCATGGTGTCTGGGTCATGGTGTCTGGTCACGGTGTTTGGGTCCTTTTCCATAATAACCTAACTCTGTGGCAGACTCATGGTATCTTAGACATATCCAGAAATATTTATATATAAATAAACAATGAAATTCATATAATGGATTAGAAATAATCATTTATCAAGGAAATCCATTATTACACAGACTCAAAATATTTTACAGTCATTAAACATAGAACTTAGGCTCTTGGAAAGGTTTTTTAAAATCATAAATAAACTAATCATCTGCACACATGATTATAGATTGATTAAATATTATTATAAAGCATAATAGAATATATTGGATTTGTGATCATTAAATCAAAAATAACACATGAGGAGTCCGACAATCTCCCCATTTTGATGATAAAAAATCATGTGAGTGGGAGCTTTAGTCTTAGGTAATGTGTCTGTTCATTAATGTGTATATAGAATGCATAGTTCTCCCCTTTTGGGATTATCAGAATGAGTAAATATAAAATAGAAAAAAAATCACTATTCATTAGATGGATAAAAAGTTCCATGAAAAACAGTGAGTAAAAAAGAATACAAAATTCATTAATATCAAAATATAGTAGTAACTAATATTCATTGTTTTTGTGTCTTCTCTTTGCACTTGGCAGCAGCATCAGAAGAAGATTCCATGGGAGCAGAGGTGGAAGTGGAAGAAGGGAGTGAACTAACTGACAGAGAAGTTAAAGGGAGTACTTCCAAAATACAAGGGGCCAAGGTAGGTGCAGTGGAAGACCGAGGCAACTATTGATCTAGGATAACAGTACTGATCTAACTCAGATCCAGAGAGATAGACACAGATGTAGAGTCAAGGACAAAGGATGAAAATGTAGGAAATCTAGATCTCAATGGTGCAGTTGTAGGTGCAATAATGGTAGTTCTCAGGACATGAAGATATTGCCTCAAAATATTGATGATGTCGGAAATGATCTGTCCACCACAATACAGGGCTTTCCCAAAGTCATCCATGTTCTCCATAAACTTATCCAACAAAAGAGTTAGCTCTTTGAGATTTTGGACTTCAGTTTTGGAAGCATGAGTAACATGAGGGATTCTTAGATTCCCCACTAGGTATATGAAATGGTTGTTCATTTCATTATTAGAGAAGATCTGATTGAAGTAGAAATCCACCATCTTAGCAATTTCATACTGAGTATCATTGGTAGTATTGCAATGTATTCTCACCAAATGAAGATCTCTATCACTATTCTTGAAAACTCTGGATAGATATTCCTCGTCAAATCCAATGTTCACATATTGAAGTTCTTTTTTGACAATAATTTTTAGCAGATCACTAGATAAGGGTGGTTCAGATGGTTTTCCAGAAGTACAAGAAGCTATAACTTCTGAAGTAAGGGATTTCAATCTATTTAAAACTTTTGGGAGAAATCCCTTATACTCATAAGTTAACTCATTAATACCAATAACAATCTCATGCTATTCTTGAACAATCATCTTGTTTCATTCAGCTACCTTGTCGGCTAAGGAAGTGAGATTAGGTTGAATTAGGAATGCTACATCCGGTTGAATCTAACTAACTACTTCCTCAATGGGATATGAAATAGGATCTAATATTTAGATCACCACTCTCTACATTTCATTAATCATACTTCTGAGATTATTTATTTCATCACATAACTATTTTTTCTCAACTATGAACTCTTGAATACCATGAAGCAAATTTGGCTGAATCTTCCATGTGATCTTTTCCAACAATATGGAAACATCTATTTCACCTAATTTGTTACAGGTTTCAGTTGGGTTTTCATTATTTTTTCAAATCCATCTAATAAGGTAGTTACAAATGCTTTCAGATTCTCTATATTCACCATGTTTGGAGGTTGTCGTGAAGGTTTGGGGATAAAAGATAGGACATGGTCAGAATCATTGGCAGAGATAGCTTCGGGTGTAGATTCCAATTTCAATTGAAACATAGTTAACAAATCAATACCATTTACTGAGACATCCCTTGAATCATTCACATCCTACTAAATAGGGAAATTATACCATGTATCTACTGAGCATGGATCAATGGGATTAGGTACTTCAACACTTTCTAGACTCGGAGGATTCTCCCCCTCACTAGGTTCATTTTTCTGTATATTGATAGATTTATTTCCCTTATCCACTTCCAAGATTTCATTCCTGATATCCCCACCCATTTTCGTTCTAGCCAAATGAGGGGGTTTCTCCACTATTTCTTTAGAAAATGGAATAATTTCAATAATAGATTGTTCCTCTAGGTGTTACTTAAAAGAAACTTCTTTCACAACAGAAACATATAATTCTATATTCTATTTTTTATAATCCTATTCATTTAACTTAGAAACAAATTCTTCTTCAGTAGTAGGTTGTTCATCCAAATCTACAACTTCTTCAGGATCTTGTATTTCCTCCTCAATTAACACTTGAGGATAATATTCACTATCTTCCTCAACAAGAACTATTTATATTGAAGGTACAACATCATCTGTTTCTTCATCATCATCATAATAATCAACAATTTCATCTTCTTCCAAAGTAGAATCATAAATATCCTTATGTCTTTAAGAGTGTTCTACCAGATTATACTTTTCATAAACCCTTTCATTATCTTACACCCATGATATTCTACAAGGATTCCAACTTATTTTCATTCCCTTTAATATAAGTATGGAATGAAAATACACCTAAAACTTAATGGATTCTTTATATGGTCCAACCAACCCTTTTTCATGAAGCATAGCTGAGATAATCCTTGAATAGAATAGGGAGGCCGACTTGGAGGTTGTTTTCTTCAACTCACACATATGGTGTATAACATACTTGTATAGGATGATATTATTCCATTTATCATGATATGTATAAGAAATATATCTTGAAGCATGAGTTTAGAAAAATCATCTTTTCATGGGCTAATCAGATTCTGAACAAACATAAAAATAAGTTTGGTTTCACCAATAATCTAAGAAGTTACGACTCTTCGAATTGTCTCATTCCCAGATAATCTTTTCAACGCTTATTCCAAAAACAAATATCTCACTTGGAGGTGGAGGACCTCTCTGGTTGTCCTAAAAAATACCCTTTTGAGGTATCCTAAGGAATGAAACCCAAAACCTAAAAGAAAACATGAACCTTTGACCATTGATCCAGCTTCTCACAACATATCCATCTTCCGAATCAAAATAGAATTGAACTTACTAATAAAACTATAAAACTAATTTCGGAATAATATTATTATCCTCCACTATGAACCAATCCAGTCATACATGCTCTTTTATTACTTTCAATACCAATGAGTTATTTGAAAGAATCCATTTAAGGGAAAATATCTCCTTTTTCGGGTACCACTATTCTGTCTAGTAGATTTGGATTCATAGGACCTTGAGGTGCTATCTTCTGTGCTATTTTCAACTTCTTAGTTGAGCTGCACTTCTCTGGATATGACGATAATGGGATTTTAATCCTCGGAATTCAATGATGGTTCAAGAGAGAGATAGAGAGAAAAAAATACTGAAGGGTTGAGAGATGGATTACAGTTTGAGAGAAGAGAGCTCAGGTGAAGAAATAGTGAATGTTATTTAGATTTTATCATTTAGGGATATCAAGATTCAAAGAATAAAAAATGTGGGTAAGAATAAAGTTAAAATAATTAACTACTATGACATAAGTTAAAATGTATAAATAAAACAATAGATCTTCATTATGGTGAGACTATAATCATATTTCAAGGTGAGACCGTAACTGGATTTCACGGTGAGACCGTAACTATGTGATTTCTAAAATGTGGGACTATATTGTTTGTTATAGTATGTTCCAGACATTAACTAAGAAATAGTAACCATGCAAATGTAAACATGAAACAAAAATTCTTAAAACAGTAAATGTATTGAACTTTTAGATAGTGACTTTTGAAACCGTAAATTGTAAAACAATATACTTACTACTTAAGATTTTTCATTTCCATTTAATGTATGATTTAATATATTCCTTATGAATTTAATGGTTTTTGAATATATCAGCAAGCTGATATTATGTTCCAATGAATTTCAAAGTGATGTCAGCTTTTTGGTAATGATCAATCAAAAATTGATGTCTTACATCAATATGATTTGTCCTAGAGTGTAAAACATGATATTTTGATATATTAATAGAACTTTATTTGTCACAATTTATAGGTACATGTTTGAATTGATATCCATAATCTAGTAATGTGTGTTTCTTCGAAAAAAATGTTCACAAGAACTACCAGTGGCTATGTATTCAACTTTTACAGTAGGTAATGCATCATTGTTTTGTTTCTTACTACTCCATGATACTAGTGACTTTCCTAAAAACTGACATGTTCCAGAGGTGATTTTTCTATCTGACATAGAACCACCTAATTCTACATTAGAATAAATTACTAACTCAAATGATTGTCCTCTAGTATACAACAATACTAGATTGGGTGTATGCTTGATGTATTTGAATAATCTTTTAACAGTATTAAATTGAAATTCCTTAGCATTTAATAAAAAAACACGCATTGATACAGACACGAAACATAATGTCAGGTCGACCAACAGTTAAGTAGAGTAAGCTTCTAAGCATTCCTCTATAAGTGGTTTGATCAAAAGAATTCTCATTTTCATCAGGATCCAACTTACAAGTAGTACGCATTGGAGTGTCACTACTATTAGTGATATCCAATCCTAACCGTTTTACAAGATATATAGTATATTTTATTTGATTTAAAATAATAACATTATTATTTTGAATGATTTGTAATCCAATATGGAATTTGAGATCACCCATTAACCTCATTTAAAATTTATTTTTCATCATTTTAGATAATTCAACACATAACTTTTTTTATGGTCCAAAGATATTGTCATCTACATAAATTTTTATTACTAAAACACCATTGGATAATTGTATTATAAAATGGTTGGGATCGGGTATTTTTTTTATGAATCCTTTGGAAATAAAAATAGTAATTGGTCTGTCATAAAAGGATCTTGAAGATTTTTTAAACTATATAAAACATTTGATAATTTAAAAATACTGTTTGGAAAATGAGGGTTTGTAAAACCAAGGATTTCCTCAACAAAGACATCTTCAACTATATAGCCATTTAGAAATTCACTTTTAACATCCATTTGATATAGTTTGAAATTTAGTAGTGCATCATAAAAAGAAGAATTTTGATGGCTTCAAGATTAGATACAGGTGCAAAGGTCTAGTAATAGTCAGTTCCTTCTTCTTGACTATAGTCTTGGGTATCCAATTGAGCCTTTTTTCTAACTATATTACAAAATTATACTTCCATATATATAAACTCCCATTTAGTCCCTACGGTGAATGTGTCTTTGGGAATTTCAAAAAGGTTCCAAAAATTGATCTTTTCAAACTTATTATTTTTTTATTGTATAACCATAACCCAAAATTTATCCTTGACAATATCATTAATTTCTTTTGTTTCATCTTGTGACAAGACGACTTGATGTTCAACCTAATTTTTAAGAGAATATCTAGTTTGACTTCCATTATCTATATCTCCTACAACATCATATAGAGGATGGTTCTTTAGAGTTGAAACAACTCTAGGAAAATAAGGACTAGTGAATTCAGTTTCTTCTATAGGTTCAAGTTCATTATGACCTGAATCTATAGAATTTCCTGAATTGTAATTTTTCACATATTCCATTACAGGATGGTTTGGGGATTTTCAATTAATGTACATTTTTGATACATCATCCACGAGGTTCTCTAGAGTGGTTTAAGGATCATGTGGATCTGTTTCATCAAATTTGATATGGAATGATTCTTCTACACATTTAGTTGTTTTGTTAAAAAGTATATATTATTTACTAGAGATTAAATATCCTAAAATTATTCCTTCATCACTATTGGATGCAAATTTTTCAAGATTTTCCATAGTATCAAGGATATAGACTTTGAAACCAAAAACGTTTGAAGTAGCTAATTATGGGTTTTCTATTGTTCCACAACTTATAAGGAGTGGTTTTAAGAATATATCTAATCAAAACTCTATTGATAATATACCATTATTTATTTACAGCCTCAACACAAAAATAAATAGGGTATTCATATTCACTATGAATGGTTATAGAAATCCCTTACAGGGTTCTATTTTTTTTATACAACTCCATTCTGTTGAGGTGTTCTATGGCTAGTGAAATTATGACTATAGAAATTTTGTGAGAAAAAGGATTCATACTCTTTATATCCAAACTCATGACCATGATCACTTCTTATGGATTTTATTTTATATCCACTAATATTTTCTACAGTTTTTTCATATTTGGTTAATTGAGAGTAGGATTCACTATTGTGAGAAAAAAAAGTCCATGTAGATATAGAAAATTCATTTAGAAAAATATACCCATAGTTCTTCCCATTTAAACTAGAAATTCTATACATTCCAAAAATTCTATGTGATTCATTTATAGAGGTTGAGAAGTTGAAACTTCTATCATTGGTTTGAGTGAAATTTTATGTTTCATTCCATTTTGACAAGTATTACACACTTTTTCATTTCTAAAATCATGTTTAGGTATGTATTTGAATAAACTGTTTCTAATTATAAAGGATTGAGTATTACAGTTTCCTATTATTATATGGAAAGGCAAATATTCTTTGTGAAATAAATCAATCATGAATAATATAGAGAAACTAACGATTCTACATTAACAGAGTAAACATTTTCATTTCATAATGAAGAAAATACTAATTCAATTTTAGAATAAAAAAACTGAAAGAATCATTTTAAAATTTAACATGAAATCCATAATCACATAGTTGTGAAATACTAAGAAGAATATATTAAAATACATCATCAAAAAGGTAGTTTGGAAATAAAAACTGAGTTAGAGTTACCAATTTGGGCATGGAAAATAATCAATCCTTTGGCATTGTCCCCAAAGGTGACATGTCATCCATAAATTTTTATTAAATTAATGAAGCATGAATAGTCTATTTTCATGTGTCTTAAACACCCAATGTCCAATTACAATATGATTTTATAAGAATCTATTAATCCATATTTCCTATAAAATAGTTAGATAACAATAGAATTTGGTACCCAAACATTTTGGGGTCTAGTAATATTAGTGACTAGTGCTTTATGAACCCATATCCGCCTCATTGGTTTCCTATAAGAATTCTGTAAAGTACTTGAATATAAACTCTATTTGGTCTAGAAATGTATGAAATAGTAGATAGTGTTTCATAACATGAAATAGATGAATTCTTTCCAGAACGAGTATTAAATTTGTATGTCCTAGACTTAGAAACAAAACTACTTTTTTCCAAAATTTATTTTAACAGGTTGATAGCCAATGACATTAGTATATTTAGGATCAATATGATTTATAATAATTTGTACCAAGGTATCATTACCATTAGTAAACCATTCAAGATCCTTTTTCAATTTATCATCAGATAGATTTAGTTCTTTGTTCACATTATGTAATTGATCATTTTATCCCTTTCCACAGTGAGTTGAGTTTAAATAGTTGAGGTAAGACCATTTTGTTTCCTTGAAGACATAATTTATCCTTTAGTTCATTTCATGTCTCTTAAATCATATTACAGTACTCAAACATTTCTCTCTTAGGCATATTTTTAGAGTCACTCTCATCTCTAGAATAATAGGCTCTATGTACAAGAGATTCCAGTGTTACCTCCGATGTGTTTGTCATAAAACACATATCATCTTTGTCAGCCTGTTCATCATGTGAAGATTCAGTGTCAATTGTACTATCCTTATGAGAACTCCATTTTTATTTAATTTCCTTTATATACGTTATATATATTTCCTCATATTTCTTCTTGTTCATGAGTTTGGGACACTCAGCCTTGATATGACCGTTTTGCTTATATTCACAGCAGACTATCTCATCCGTCTTGTCACTCATTTTCCAATACATGGTCCATATTCCATTTTGATCATATATTCCATTAAATATAATCTTTCTAAAAATTTTATTTCTTTGTAGATTCTCTTAAATCTTCTGGATAATCGATCCATCTCCACATCACTTTAATTTGATGATTATTCACTGCTGAAACATTTTCCACAAATATTCAATTTCTCTTTATCTTTGTGTTTAGAGTTGGTTTCCCTGAAGGAAACTGATTTTCATTTGGGTCCATCCTCATTTTTCTTGTTTTCTTTTAGCTCCTCTTCATACATCATCAGTTATACAATGAGTTCTTTTACATGTAAATTACCGATGTCGCGTGACTCTCTAATAGAGACAGAGGTTCCTCTCTATCTATCAGGTAGGCATCTGAGAATCCTCATGATCTGTCCTTCTGTAGTGGCTTATATTCCATGAGATATCATTTTGTTGAAAATTTTGTTGGTCCTAAGATACATGTCATAAATAGGATCTTTAGGTTTCATTTTAACGTTATGATATTTAATAGTATAAGTATTAATTATCAATTCATTCAGACTAGAAGTTCCTTCATGTGAAACAGATAAGGTATCCCAAATTTCATGGACAGTTTTACATGCATAAATTCAATTAAATTCCTCATCTCTTAAAGAGAAATATAATAAATTCATGATGTTTCTATTATTATTAACAGCGGTATTGGTAGGGTCATTTCAATTGATTATATTATTTTCATGAATCTTATATTCATCTATAATGTAAGACCATATTGAAAAACCCATAATTTTTAATTTAATATAAATTTTAACTTTCCATTATGATTAACTGGTTCAATTAATGAATGGTGGTCTGTTTTTTGCATCACCATAATAAATAAATACACTAAAAGATATAGAAATTTAGAATTAATAGAAATTAAAAGATCTTTAATGTACAACAATAATTGTAGTTGAGTAGGGTCAAAAACTGAGTGTCCATAAATAAAACACTGATAAAAAATGTATGAAGGAGTAGAGTACCAATGAGGGGGAGAATTTAGTATCATTAAAAGTTTCTGTTTAACATTTTTTCATAAAAAGGTTACCCCACAAATTTAAATACAACTCAATTAATCAAATTTATATAGTTATGAAATATTAGCTGTTTAAATAACTTCTAAGAATATTTATTAATTCTCATTAATCTTAATATTAGTTATTAACATTACTTTTCACGATATTATAAAATGGAAAAAACAATTATAAAATCATTACAAGATTAACTGTAAAAGCAAATTTTGTGACTTTTGAATTATATAGTAAAACAAAGAATTCTAAATTAAACAAGACTGTGGATATAAAACAAGTGGTTCAGTATCAAGCTAAGACCTAATCCTCCCCTCTTTTTGACCACCTTCACCCAAGAATATAATATAAATAATATTGATCCACACCCTGGATCAGGGTTATCAACAATACACACGACTGTCCAGGTCACACGAACTCTTCCTTAGTTTTTCATGGGTATGAACTAATAGGTCACACATGGACCTCATCTACACTTATTTGTGGGAATACACAAGTGTAAGAAGATTTATGAGAGGGGATATCTTGTGTCCTTTAATTTAATGTAGGATACAATATGTGTTTTAATAAAGACACAAAGACACTACTCGAATGATAAAAATAATACACAATAGAGAAAAAAAATGATGAGATATGTTTAGAAGTGCTCTTAGTGTTATTCAATGTAGCTCTGGACTTATAGGATGGTGTAGATTATGAAATCTAGTCCTTTTACGAAAAAATAGAGTATTTAAAGTTATTATTTCATGGATTCATGTGCTTCTTCATTATCTCTCACACACTTGTTTCACTGTTGTCACTGGTGTCACCTTAGTCACCACCTTTTCTTCTGGCCACATTGTTCGTTTTATGCTTAGAATGCATGTGTTGGACCCAACTCGATGAATGTATTCTGCACCCCGTACCTTATACTATTAGGTGACATCTCAACAATGAAATATTAATTATTATAGTGAATTTAAAAGCTTCCAATATGAATGTTATAAATTAAACTGAAAAACTAAAAACAGATTAAGAAACTGTGTCACAGTCTGTCTGGAAATGGTGTCTCCATGAAATGGTGTATCCTTGAAATAGTGTGCCCTTATTTGTCTTTTAGAGGCAAGACATCAATGATGGGACAATTTTATAGAGATTAGGAACTTGTAGAATAGATGCAGTGTTTGATCATAGTGGATGATCATGGTAGCTGGATGGTCATGGTGTCTTGATGGTCATAGTGTCTAGATGGTCACGGTGTCTCGATGGTCAAGGTGTTTGGATGGTCACACTATCTAGATGGTCATGACGTCTGGATGGTCACAATGTCTATATAGTGACGACTTCAATATAGTCACGGTGTCTTGATGTTCATGGTGTTTGGATGGTCATTGTGTTTGGATGGTCACAGTGTTTGGATGGTCACATTGTCTGATCACAGGGCAATGGGTCTCGGTGTCTGGTCACGATGTCTATGTCATTTTCTAGAAAAATATAACCATTGGAAGACTCATGGTTTCTCAGGCTTATCTAGATATCTATATATAGGCATAAATAGTTATATTCATAGAATGGATTAGACATAATCATTTTTTAAGGAAATCCATTTTTGCAAAAACACAAAATATTATAAAATCATTAAACATATAACATATGATCTTGGATTGGTTTATTTAAATCATAATGAAACTAATCATCTAGACATATGATTTTTGATTGATTAAATTGGATTATAATGATTTAAAGAATGTATTGTATTTGTGATCATTAAAACATGATTATCACATGATGAGTCCAACAGTAGTGACTCGAACTTTTGGTTGATTCTCGGGATGTGGTTGGAAGTTGGTGTTTTAGTTGAGGTAAAAGGATTTTGTTCCATTAATTTTGGATGAGGTACCATAGAATTCAAGGGCTACACCATATTGATAAATAATATATACGTGTTGATAAATCATACGGAATGTGTTGTGGCTTTATAGGTGTGGAAAGCTTTAATGGTGGGAAGAATTGTCACACCCGATTTTTTTATGTCTTGGTTTTGATCCAGTTTTTAAAAAATATGGATCATTTTCATGGGTTATGGTAGATATTAATGTTGAGTTTGGAAATATCATTAATGTATAATCATCCTACCATGGGTGACCGATCTATTTTTAGGTGTTTTTTTATTAAAGTGTGGTTACTTCATGATTTTGGCCAACCGTGATCCCATTTCCAAATTTATAAACAAAATTTGACTCTTTTATAAATACTTATATTTTCATCATTTATCACTCCTTCCACTTCCAAATTGGGCTTCCTAGACCTATTAAAACAACCATTTACTTTTTTACCCCTTTTGGAATTCATAATCATGGTTGATTTGGGTTATTTGTTCAAGAATTGGGCGAGCCTGTGATCCCATTTCGTATTTCAAAAAAATAATCATTTCATTTTATATCATATTAATTTTCGTTATTTTAATTTCATTGATTCCACCTCTCAATCAAGAAAAATAATCCTATCCACACACCCCAGGTTCTATGTTCCCTCTTTGGAGATCATTTTAGTCATGGATTATAGAAAATTTTCTAAAGGCTTTCAAATCATCCATAATTTTTAGGGTAATTTTTCTCTTACATGAATCATTTTTTTCCTCTTTTCACACCAAATAATATTTCCCTGGTTCTTCCACATCTATAGAGACTCTACATGAAGTTTAAATACATTCCCTTTCCACTATATTTGTAGATCTATGGGAATTGGAATAGTTCTCTAGTTTCAAAGGTGAGATTCCTTCTCAGGGCTCCTCCCTCTTCTTTCTCAATCAAATTTCATTTTCTTTCCTCCTCTCCCTTGGCCACAAAATACCTAGATTTTTGTTATCCATGTATTTTTTATGGGTTTTTGGTTCATTTATGTGTGCTATTAATAGATCTATAGTGTTTGGAACCGTGGCGGGTGATATTAGGTGTGTTATTCCTTTTTAGCCTTGGTTTTGAGGTAGGATAACCCCTTCACAATAAATTATCATCCATGTTTCACCATTTGCATTTTATTTATTGTAGATATATATGTTCAGTATTTTTTTAAATTTTTATAATTTTCTTAGTGTGCAAAATGGTTGTTTAAGCCTTATTTTGTGAAAAGTTGCGTTGCTTTGTTATAAACATGTACACCTGTTGCTTACATAAATGTTATGATAGACTACAATCCATGTTTATGGAATTTTGAGCATGGTTAAGTATCTTCAATTAATTTATGGCTTGAAAATATTATTTTATCCCATCTCAAGTGCTTAAAAAAAGTCGTTTCTTTAAAATTGCCTGCCATGTGTTCGATAAATTTCATAGTTGTCTTTTACATGCTTAGTGTGATTTAAAATGATTTTTATGGGTTTACTAATACCATTTCATCATGAAAAAATGTATTTTGGGGTCCTTTTATGGTTTTCAAAGTAGTATTGGTTTAATAAACAAGTGGGTTTTTGGTAGTAAACACGTTTTGGCCCGAGTTGCTAGAAAATGGCCCGTTTAGCACCTGGATAAAAATGGTCGTTCTTTGGATGTGTAACCTAAATTTTTTTATGGGATTTATGAAAGTGTTTTTATACAATATATTTTGTGTATACATTTATTTATTAAAAGTTAAATATATACCTAGGGAAAATGTATGTTTTGAGAAATAATTAATGGTATGTTTGTCATTTTTTCTTGTAAACATGGTCTGCATGTGTATTTCATGTTGTATCATTTTGTGAAATTTCATGCTCCATGAAATTGATTTATTAATTGGTTTTGGGATTTTCAAATCATGTTTCATATTTTATTGAAGTTTGTTTTCCTTAAAATATCATTTTGAATGGATTTTATATGAAAGTCCTCGTTATAATTATTGAAATTGTTTTATGAAAATATTGGTTGTTTATTGATCTGAGAAAGAAATGTGAGACATGTGTGTGGGTTGTTTGATGTGTGTATGATTATTAAATGGAATATTCATGAGGAAATGGTATATAATTTAAGTGTAAATTATTTTAGTTCGAAATGGAAAAGCCAGGTATCTTGGTGGGTGGACGTCTACAAGTATGCTAGTGATCTGGAGGTGTTTTGTCCTTGTTTCATATATCAATATTGAAAACAATAGCCCTAACTAAATTATGATGGTGATTTTTTTTGGGAACACTAGGTTATTGATAACTATACATCTTGTGTCTCATATTCATGATAACAGATATTTTTTATGGTTACTTTTACACCAAGAAACTAGGAACCTGGGGCCCACAACGAACTAGTGCCTATGGGTGTTCCTGTGACTTGTTCCCATTGGATATTTTTTCACTCATCATAAACATTAGGTGTGTTTAGTAGGTAAATTTCTAAATTTATTTTTTTTATTTAAATTTTTACATTCATTAAATCATCCCTCTTGAAAACTCTATTCATTTTTATGATTCACATATTTTGAAAAATTGTTACTAGAATTCTTGTTTATAACACATAAAATTTTTATCAATGGTAATTAATATAACAGAGAAACTCATTTGGAAATCATATTTTTATATATAGTATCTAAAAAATGAAATATATGTTTCATTTATTTTAAAGTATTTTCAATGTGAATATAATATTGGGCTAACCAAATGTGTTTTAATACTCACAACAATAGTTTTATTCACTTTTTATCCCTTGTTCATGGTTCACCTTGAGTTCAGTCACATTGGGAGACAATTATTCATTTTGTTATAGAGTATCTAGTAGGGTCACATTGTATTAGTTTGGTCATCAGGTTTGGCTGGTTTGTTTTATTATTTATTTTTACTTTCAGTTTCTTGTATAAATATTGTTCAGTTCAATTTTATATAAATGTCTGTTGGGATGTCTGTTTCATTACGCTTCTTAGTTCATGAATATATTTAGGTGAAATTATTCCCATGAGTACTCCATTTATGCCTGGCACTAGTTTCCAGCCCATGGGGATTGAGAACACTCTTCGGGCCATGCCATGGATTGATTTGAGTGCCAAGTTCAGGGTCGACCCGGGCTGGAGCGTGACAATTGGTATCTGTAAAAATGGATTAATAATTGAATTGGAAACACATTGAAGTGCATTAATTTAAATTACATGATATCACAAGGTTCACTTTTAATTTTTCATATAGAAAAACATATCACATGTAATAATTATATCCCTATCACGGATAATCTATGTCAATATAAATCATTGTATGCCTATCAAGATGCAGAAATAATCATATTACACCATACCAGGTCATGAGTATAAATTTCATGAAACAATAAAATCCAACAATATTAGATTCACGCATGGTTAAATAATATCAACCATAATAAAAAAAATTTGGAAAAAATCTCATCCCCATGAACTCACATTTCCCACATAAATTCATTACCATGTCCCATTCACAAGACCATTTCCAAGACTTGACAAATTCTAGAATCCTTTTTACTTTTAATTTTTTTAATAAGTTGAAGGAACACCCCCATATTAGATATAAAAACAATATAACTTCTTTTCAAGAATGGGAAAATCATAAACCCATAACAACAATGTAGAGAAATTTCTATATGGAATACATGACCAAATGTTTTAAAATGGAAATGAGTTCCATTTGAAATATAATCATCTGTACTAATTAATCAGTTAATAAAAATATAGGAATTAATTTGATTCTAAACCATGATGTAATATCTCTGAACATGTATCAAAATCATGCCAAAAACCCAAAAAATCCATTACATAATCACATAAAAATGATAATCTCTCTGTTGAATCATTTTATCATAATTTTGTTGAGGCATACAAACATTATTGCATAACGGGTCCAAGCCTTCTATATAAATATTTCTACCCAACTATTATAGGACCACTATATAAAAATTATAATATAACTTGGAAATGCACTCTATAGAGTCATTAAAACATTACTAAGAAAATCCCCATATATATGTATTTTGAAATAACTAGTCCACAACGTTTATATAATCATTTCATCATGAATCAAATCGAAATTCATAATGGAAATTGAAACAAATCAAACATCATAGGACTAAATATTAAATTTTGTTTATTAACATTATTCTCTTAAATTTCCTTCCCTTAATCTTGTTAGGTCTTGAACCATTATCTTGTCAGTTTACACAATCATATCATATCAATGTATCATGTGTAAATTCAAGTAAAAAAATTACAAATTTTATAAAGGAATACTACCACATGTATTTACCTAAGGTCTCATGCCATGGTAAAGAATATTTTCAATCCATTATATAGTTTTTTATTAATAAAGGGTAGGATTGGACTATAGGTATCCATAAACAGGGTTACAACACTATTAGATCCAAATTAATCCATGATGTATTCCATGAAAGGATTTATCACCACACATTATTATATTATTTAACTCACATGTTTTGTTAGGAAAAAAAGAATATTTCACAAAATAAAAAATACAAACATACTGTAGAGCTTTGTTCTAGACCACCTTCCATTATCTGGTGTTGGAATCAATGATTTCAATAGGTAACAAAAAAAATGATTGAAGGTGATAGTAATTGTAATGAAATCCTAGATCGTACAAATGATAAAAAAAGAATTCAATGGTGGTCAAGTGTTCACACTTATATAATAAAGGATATGATAAGGAAAGTAAAAAACCAAATAAAATATAATCACAATAGATGAAACACTTACCAAGATGCATGGAAGGGATTCAAATGCTCCAAAATCACATGGATTTACTATATGGTATGAGAGATTTTGTTGTGTGGCTAATGAGAAATAAATAATATGAACATTTTGGGTTAAAATTTATGGTCCTGATATATTCATAACATGAACCCATTTACTGATGTGAATTTTGTGATTTCTAAGATACCCTAGAAATTCATCAAATCCAGTTAAAATAATCATGATCATCCATTTCACAATTTGAAACAGTTTTCTGATTTGTATTCATTTATCAATTAGAATGAGCTTGATGAATTTTATTGAAAATAAGTTAATGTCATTTTAAATGATCATTATATTAAAGGGTCTGGTGAAAAAATCTCAACCCATCTCCTACAGGAAAATCTTGAACCACCTCTACAACAAACCAAACCATAGTATACTATCAAAATCCCTTGAAACATTTTTACTCAAATTTTTTTTTAAATAGTCATACATCCCCAAACATTAGTTCATTTTCCATATAAAAATTTATCCACCCCCATAAAAAGGCTACACCAACAAGGTTTTAAAAGTGAAAACCCAACTAAAATAGATTTAACAGACACTAATGAACAACTAACCTAGAAAAATATGTGATCATACATAGTGACTCACTTGTATTACTTATATCATGTTATGAATAAATATTTCCCTTCCTGGGATTTATATGTCACATGTTTCATATGTTAATCCATATGATATCCCATGTCATTTAAGAATATTTTTAGAATTTAATGGAATGTTATGTTGTTTTCAAATAATGTTTTGATTCCATATTCATGTTTTTAGGATATGTTTGTAATTAAAAAAAATACACCAGTCCACTCAAACATTTTGAATTGATTCATGTGTTTCTCTATTTAATATTTCATAAAATAAATTTCATTAAAGATTTGGGTTTCCATATTACAAGATGAAAATATCTCACAATGACATAATTTTCTATTAATTTCATTATTTATTGTTAATTATTTTATACTTTATTTATTATATTCTATCTCATTTGATAAATAACAGTTTTATATACTAAAAAAATAAAACTCCTGATAATTACTTATTATTTATTTATGGTTAATGTTGTGGGAGTTATCACCTATTAATAAAAATGATTAATAGATTGAGATTTTATTTTATAATAAAAATTAGAAAACATTAAAATTATCCACTATAAATATTACGTAAAAACGACTTACACCACTTAATGAATAATGGAACCATAGTTTACGGTGACTTCCAATCATCGTTAATTTCATATTCTTCTATGTGTTTTATCATGATTGGACTTAATGTAAATTGAAACTATAAAATAACCCTTGAAAGATTAGTAAAATTGTTATTAAAATTTTTGTGTTAATATAAGTTACAAATTCATTGGTTATGGATCTACAATAAATAGATCAAGGGGACTTGTTTAATGAAAATTTTTTTCCAGAAACTAACTGTAAATATTTATGTAGTGGTGATGTCATCACTTGAGAAGTGAATAGAGATTTAAGAATCTATTATCAAAAAAATACTAAATCAAATATGTATTCTAATTAAAATAGTTGAGGGATAATAGGATAAAAATAAAAAATTTCTAGAAATTGAACATTAATAAAATTACAATGGATGATAATGGTAATAAAGCTAAAATTTTAATATGATAATATTTTTATTTATTTTAAAAATTATTACGTATAATTACTTATGGTCAATATTTGACAATGAACAAGTACTTATCCAAAATAATTTCAATGATAACTACAAAATCTCTCACATTATAATATGATAAAAATTAGATTGTATCAGTAGGTGTCTACACAACCAAATAACCCACATCATGACTAATTTTAGAGTGAAATAGAATAACTACATGAGACTCATTAATTATTTTTTTTGATGTTGATATAACAATTTAATCATCCATGTCCAATGATTTTTGGTAAAACAATAATGAAACATATGGTTACAAAATGTTTTCTCATCTTCTATAAGTTTTGGGGGATAATGTTAAGTAATAAATTAGTGATATAATCATTATACTAAATGATGAGTATGTTGAATGATGGAATCTCATATTTTCTTCATTTACTGAAGATTATGTAGTACAATAATCTATTGGTGGAGTTGGGATTCATGTTGAATCATTATATTTGAACATATTTCATTCTATGGTAATTATTACCCATTTTACCTAGTCTTATTATGAGTTTTGAATATTAAATTATAGATAAATCACTTCAACAATTTGAAGGTATAGTAATGAATGAAGATATAACATTACAAATAGATAATTCACCTCTTCTTATGCAGATCCAGATGAGATAAATGTATAAAAGGATATTGGATTGTGGAATGAAAAGTGGACCATAAAAATAAACATATATAATACTAGAGATAAGGTTAAAGGAAAAAATAACATAACGATATTTAAATATCATTCTATTTGATACTTCATTGGAAGAGTAATAATATTTAATTAAAAATGAGAAATTGTAAAAGGTTTTAAAAACTGAAAATTTAAAATGAAAAATATTCACGGAAAAACAAACCCAACACACGTGTATTTTTTTCTCTACAAAATGATGAAATATAAGGTGAATGACTCCCGTTGATGACATAACAATTATCTGTACATGCGATCACATGACCCTTGGAAGGACATGTGGACAAATCATATGTCTTGAATGATATTTCCTTCACCACAAGAGGTCCCTTAAATAAGAATCACTATTCTCATGAAGGCATCCCGACAATCATGTCTGATCATGAGAATATTTTCTTATAAGAACCTATGATCATGCATCTCTTAAATCAACAAGAGGTGTAATATCATCCAATACTATATGTGAAATAAACGATGAAAATGTGCATAAATCATAGGCATCATGCGGTCCATGATTTTCATTCATCAATCATAGGATGTTCACTATACCCCCCCCCCCCACAAACCACCTATGGATAAATTTACACCTTTTCAAGAAAGGGAATGTTGGCATGTCACCTTAATTATGAGAAGAGTCTCATACATGCTCAATCGCTTATAATCTTCCCCTCTGTCTCAATAGAAAAATAGAGGTATTGTCTATGACAATGCTCACTCATCAATACACAATCTAATATTAGAAATATGGAGCATCACATTCAAGGAGAGCGATTATCTTCAATAATACTCACATAGCTATGTTATGTCTCTTATACTTTTAGAATATATAAGGAAATAAAAAGTGGTAAATGGGGAATATTCTTGGGAATTATGGAAAAACAATCATTTTTGTGAAATAGGACATACACCCACGTCGACCACTACTGATAATGAGATTCCCCCATTGACATCAAAACCTTATCTCACAAAGACCCCTCAACATGTTAGCTTGTTCACACATTTTAAAATTATGATATTTAGAAAATTAATTGTTATATTATATGGTGTATAGGATACACAACAACAAGCTTAAATAAACAATGAAATAATATAATTTAAATTTGAATGTTATTAACAAACCATTAAATGAGAGGGAATTAATAATATAAATAGAATTATGATATATAGATATATAATGATCGTACCCATCACTATTTTATTAATTTATTAAATATTTGTAAGTACTAGATTTTTATTAAAGTCATTTTATTCATCAAAAAATCATTATATCTTAAAAAATAATTTTCATTTATATTTATATAGAAATAATATGTTTAATTTAAAAAAAAAATTGTAAATTTATTTTAGAAAAATAAATTAATTTTTCAAATCATTTTATTAAAATTTTCTTATTTGAAAATTATTATAATTTTGTAAAAAGTTAGGTTTTTCAATGAATATTGTGAAATATTGATTTTTTTAAAAACATTATATTTTATCATGTATTTAGAAGGTAAAATAATTTTTTACTTGTTTGAAATTTTAATAAACAATTATTTATTTTGAAATAATAAATTTATGGTTCTTTAAATGGATTTTATAATTTAATTTGGTCTAAAATATTTTGATTTTAAAAGACTATTTTTTTAATGAAAATTTATTATTTGTTGTAATTTCCTATTTTAAATTTAAATTAAATTCTAAAACTCAGGTGTTTTGAATTTTGAATAATTTATGTCTTATTTAAATTCATATGATCCAATACTATTAAACATACAACTATTATTTTTTGTTAATATGAATAATAACCTCGGTAAATTTGTGTTATCATGGTTAAGGTTAATATTGGCCAATTAAGGATAAACAACACAATGATAACAACTATATATTTAAAATAGAACTTCAAAAAATGTTATTAGATAACATAAATTTGACACATAACCCTATATATTTGAAATTGAGTCATTTAATTGACTCAGTTCTATAAAAATGTCATAGATATTTTTAAAATCAATAAAAGTTTCCAAATTTCACTCTCTTATTCTTATGTAAGTGTAATATTTATAATATGGTGATTAATAGAAGGTACTCTCAACTATAAATATTATTTTGAAATGTACAATGTTATCTAAATCAGGGATATTTATTTATAATATTTAGCTATGAAATAATTACCTTAAATAATCACTCCACATTGATAAAGTAATTATTATAATAATGGAAATATCAAATAAATGATATTAAATTTTTTAAAATACATATTATTAGAATAATTATTGTCTTCAGTGAGTTCTTTAGATGAACCTGACATCTTAGGGATATAATAAAATATATATTTTTTAAATTTAACATGTTTTCTTTATATTTTTAAATGTCAATGTAATGAATAGTGTCGAATTTGATATTAATGATATTTTAAAATATATAATATTTTCGTAAATTATATTAATTTTCAAAAAATACTAAATTCAGAGAAATAATATAGATAATGTTTAAAATTTATTCTATGATTCAATTAAGTTTTTTTTCTTTTTATAGTAAATATGTGAACACTCTAACAATACAAATCCAGGTTTTCATGATAAGGGTTAAAGAGAATAAATTAAGAATAAAACCAAAATATAAGGGCTTAGCCATAACCTAAACATATCAAAAAAATTATAAAATGATTACTACATGACCATTATCAACCTATTCTCATGTTTGAGTAGTTTAAGGGAATATTTTCCATGAAAATGATTATATTTTATTCAAATCAATAATAGTCACAAAATTTCACTCTCTATGTATATAAAATCTTTTAAGTGTCCACATAGGGAAATAATGATGATATGAATGAAAAAAGTATACAATGATATTAATATAAAAATTCCCATTATATATATATATGTAAAATTTTTATAAATTATATATTTACCTAAAATTATTGTCAAATTCTAATAAAATATTTATTTAAGTAAAAGAAAAATAAAATAAATTACTTTGAAAATATTAATTTTGGTATATTTTTAATGTCTCACTGTGTGAAAGGAATTTTCAAGATATATTTGAAATATTATAGAGTTTGGAATGAGTTATATTATAAATATCACTTTTAATATATATATATATTTAATGTCAATCTTTATAAATAGTATCCAAATTGACACTAATTGTAATTTAGAAATTAATATATTGTTAAATTATTGAAAAAATATATAAATATTTATAAATACCTATGAAATTATTATAAAGTCTAAAAATACAGCAATTTTTTATTTATGGACAATTTAAACACAAATAGTAAAAAATATAATATTTGACTGTTAATATAGGTATTACCATAGGTAAAACTAAAATCTCTTTCCTAAGGGTTAATAAAACATTTCACATTTTAAATTGTACAAAAACGTCTCTAAAATGTATTGGTTTATTATATTAAAACATTATAATATATAAATTTTTAATCCATTGGATTTTATTATGTATTTAGATAGAAATTGAATATATTTTGAAATTATATTTCAAAACATTTTAGATGTTCCCATCAACTCAATTATAATAGGCACCTCCCCCCTCAATTATTTATATAACATTAATCCTTATAGATAAATCAGATCCTATATATTTTTATTATCAACTTTTCAATACCTATTCTATTAGTTTTAATATTCTCTAAAGACCACACCTAGAACCCTTTAGAGGAGTTCCAAAGGAGACATTATGAAGAAGATGTAACCATAGTAACTGATCACTTTCTTCTTATATTTTTCTTTATCACCACTAAATATATATTTTTTGTCATAAATAATTACCTCTGTTACCTAAATATTAAAAAAAATTATTATGATTATTAAATAATCATTATACCCCTTTTTTCCAATTGAAAAATAAGTGGAATTATTTCCTGTGCATACGTACAACATATCATCTCCACGTAGTGATGCAATTCATTTCTCACCACCATCACCAATGGATGGGTCTTATTATGGATTCAATAAAAATATATGATATATAGAATATAAAAAAAATTATTTTAGTGTGATATATTATTTACCATTATTTCATTCCATCAATCAAAAAATCATATTGACGTTCATGCGTACGTACGATGTACCATCTCTATGAATGGTGTAATTTATTTTACAATTTCCACTTTCTATTAGTGAATATAAATATAAATATAATGATTATATATTAATATATACCCTGATAATAATTCTTTTCATTAAGATACCAATTTAAAATTTTAAATACCAATACAGGAAAACCAAAAAAATATTCGAAAACAAAGTAGTTATCACTCCCAAAAATTGATTTTAATAACAGATTATTAATATAAAAGGTGATAAAATGTAAATAATAAGAAATAAAACATATGATGTATATAATTTTTACTGAATATATGTATAATAAATAATTATTTATTACACAATATTTTACAAAATGATCAAATAATTCTTAGACTTGAGGTATGGTAATTGCTCACTCAATTTTCATTTCTTGTGTCAAACTACTATTTCATTTACTATATCATTCTACGATTATTTGTGCAATGAATTTTCCTTTTATACATTATATTTCCACTTTTATAATCTGTATTTATTAAAAAAATTCAAAATATATTCATTTTATTAATGTTCACTTAAATGGAATGATAAATATTGGTAGATTTTCTAGTCATATTTATATATGCATGAATAATTCCATATCACTATCCTTTTAATTTGTGTGGTGTAATAGTATCCATAAATGTAATACATGATATTTATCCTTCATTTTTTTTATTTACATATCCATTTTAGGATCTTCCTTTCGTAGGGTATATGTTTTAAATTTTACCAAATCTCTACGGATTTTTTTTATTAATTCTCTTTCTATTAGAAATATGTTATGATATACAACTATATTCCTTTAGGAGAATTATATTATTATGTTTTATGTTTTGTATAATGATTCGATTTATAATCATAATTTTATTTGTCTCATGTAATGTTATTTTCTATCCATTATAAAATCAATGTTCTTATAAAAAATGTTTTTTAACATTGTTTTAAATATGTTTTGAATGTTATTTTAAGATAAACATCTATTTAAATTATATTTTGATTTTTTTTATGTTTTGAAAATGTTTTAAAATTATCTTTTCATAGAATAATTTAAATTTGAAATCATATAATCAAATAAAAAGGTTTAAAAATGTATTAGGATTTATAATGTGCTTTTTAATATGAAATGTTGCTCTCTTCAAGAACTGTTTTTAATAAAGCATTCAATAATTATTATACATATAAGATTTAATATATTGGTGTTTTAAAAGATTAGTAATTATATGATGCAATAGTACAATTATTATTATTTCATTGAATTATTTGTTTTTATGATTCTAGGATTTTTATTAATTATCATACTATTTCATGGGTCCTGTTACAATGAAATGTTTATCAGAAAAATATATTATGGGTTATGATAAGATGAATGATTTATATTCTTATGGAACAAATATGTATGGATTTTATTATATATTGTGTGGGACCTATATATACCTATAACTCATTACGTAAATATTTATATATCATGATATTGACAGGAATGTAATAGGGAGTGAACTTAGTTTAGTTATTCAGTGCTAGAATGGGGAGTAACCCCAGTTCAGTAAGATACTTTGTCCTCTAGGATGGTCATGGCTGGGATCCATGGATAATATGAAAATGAATATTTATGATTATACATATGGAATGATTTGATGTCATGGGTTATGATTTCATGGCCCATGTTAATTAAGTATTTTATGACTAATGTATTTTGAACATACATGTTTTATTACATGATTCAATATTTTGATCGTTTATATACATGGGGGAATTTTCAAATGATTTGTTCCTGATCACATAAAATTATTCACATATTATGTTTTCATATTATATTAGTTTTATATATCATATGTTTACACTTTATGATAATATGTTCTCACCATTTTCTTATGTATTTCACTAGTTTATTAGGAAATATGTTAAATGGGTTTTTTCAATAATTATTTCACTTGGATGACGTTGATGACCAATATTGAAATAATAAAATCTGGGTATTGTGAGAGATTATATTTATTTTATGAACTATTTTTTTATTTACCCAACATGTGATGAGTTTCTTATAATTTAATAAAACTATAACCCTAAAATGTCATTGGGTATGGATGTTGGACCCTATTTTCTTTTCTCATTGTATATTTTTTATGGTATAAAAAATTGCATCACATTTGTATAATTAATTACTTTAAAAGAACATTTCAAAGCACATAATCTATGCCATTACATTTGGTGTAGAGTTAGGATTAAATAACTTCAGATATTACTATGTTTTCAGGAGAGAAAATCTTAAGAGTTATAGATACCATGATGTATATATATAAAAAATGTTCAGAATCATAAACATCACTTTTTAGGTTTTATGTAATGGAATTTTAAGGGGACAAATGATATTTAGAGAGACATTTATTATTGATGTAATTATGGGTTATTACATTTTGGGATGAAATATGAATGATATGAAAACCCTTAAAAAAAATTTCATTAATGTGGAATATGTTAAGGTTGTATTTTAGGATATTTATAATGTGTCAGAAATTTAATAAAGATTATGTTAGTATATTTTTTTAATAAATTAAATATCATGTGATGAGTAACACCTCATCACGTATGGAATGCCCATGGGGATTGAACCCAAAACCGGCGGGTGACAGGGGTGAATCACCTTCCACTAGCCTACATGATTTCCCAATTAGTATAGAATTTTATTTTTTGATAAATAATTTTACTAATAAAGAATAATTTGAATTTGGGGAAAATATGTTTTATCGTGAGTTTATATATTTATTTTTAGGTTATGTAACAAATATTATTTTGGAAAGAAATTATATTTTGGAAAAACATTATATGATATTATGTGATATTATTTGATGAATAAAGGTTAAATTTCCTTAACAATTATATATGTTTTTTTATATATATGGTGATTAATGTAATATATAAGAATGGTTATCATATCTTGATGATTATTTTGGTTATTTTATTTTATAATAATTCAATAATTGTGAGTAATGTTATTTAGAGATAAAAATAAAATTCATCATGGAAGAATTTGGGATCAAATTTATCTAAATGTTTGTGTTTGAATATTAGTCTTGAATAATTTTGAGTAATTTGGAGGGTTATTATTTTTTAAATGATCTATATTGAGAATTTGATATTACTAATATTAGGGTTTATTCCTTTTAATGAATTTTCATATCTTATACTAACCAGTTTGGTTTTTATTAATTCCCAATGATCTGGAGAATATATAGTTATTATTTTGTGGATTATGTGATAAATATAAGAGGATTATAATGCATTATCCATAAAAAAGTATTCATTAATACTCATATATAGGGAAAATATGAGTTTGTGTTTGAAAATTACATAAGGAGAAATATATAATTCTCATGTAATTATATTTTCTTATATTCTGAATATATGTTATAAAATAATTATTCAATTCTAGGAAAACGAATTTAGAAATAAAAACTATACCTTTACTTTTCTTATTGTGGAATTAATGTCGTTTTAACCCATTATAGATTTACGGTTTTCTGATTGTTGAATTTCTAATGACCATTTTTTCTATCTCCCTACACTAAATAATTATAGTTATAATTATCACAAATTTTTTATTGAAAATCCATTATTTTTCTCCAAATCATAACCATATTTTTGTGGTGACATTCACACATTCATTTTCATCTTTTTATAAGGATGTTTTATTGGACCTTTTTCAATGTGAAATTTCAATAAAGATATCCTAGAAATTCAACCCTTGGTTATCAAGAAAGAATTAAAATTTCATGTTTGTAATTTTTTAAAGGGTTTTTGAGGTATTTTAAATATCTAATATTATAAAATTTATTAAATATGTTGTATAAGGTACTAGATACCCCAAGAATATCCAAATATTGAAATATTATTTTTTAAATGTGACCTTTATAATATTTTCGTCAAATTATTGTAAAAAATAGTATTAATGATATAATAATATATATATAATGGTTATAAAAATTTATAATTTTGTAATTAATTCTATTTAAATATGTTCTAGATTTTTAGTAATTATATTTTATTTATAAAAAAAGTGAGTTTCTTCATAAATGATTTCTATTTCTCTTTCGGGAATAATAATACAATAAATTTTTTGATATTTTAGGAAATCTATGAAAGACTACTAAATTATTATTATAAATAATCATATGAAATTTTATTTTGGTAAAATTTTGATAATTTTATTGAAATATTGATTTTTTAATGCATAGTGAAAAATACTGATTTTTATTAAAAATTATATTTTTCAATATTCAACAAGGTGAAATTATATATTAGATTAGTTTAAAATTTTTATTAGTTAATTTTTATATTAATTTAAATATTTGTGGATTTTAAAAAGTATTTTATACTTGAATTTATTATACAAACATTTTATATTTTAAAAGGGAATTTTTTTGTGAAAATTGTTTGTCATTGCATTATGGAGGTTTTATTTGAAATTATTTACTAAAATAAAAATGTTTTGAATTTTCAAAAATTTATTTATTATTTTGATTCATAATTTACATATTTATTAAATATACCTCTCTTAGTTTTGTTCAAAATGAATAGTATCCTCAGTAAATTTGTGTTGTAGTGATTAAGGATAAATTATGTCATTAAGGGAAAAAATGATATTATAAAGTCTATAAAATTACCCTTAAACATTAACAATTATATTTGGATAAATTAAATTCCACCATTAACAACTAAATTTTTACATTGATTTATTTAATGGAAAAATTTACATTTAAATGACATAGATATTATTAAAATCAAGAAAGTGGCAAAATATCACAATCTTATTTTAATATATGTATAATATTTTATTATATGTGGTTGAACATATGGCATGCTCAACTATTAATATTATTTGGAAATATAAAAGACGTATATAAATCATGGTAATGTATTTATAATTTTCAGGGAAAAAATAGTAACCTGAAATTACTACATAATGATGATGCATCGATTCTGTTATTAATGAAAATATCAAATAAAATATATTAATATTATTGGCATAAATATAATTTGAGTTAATTAATACCATTATCTAATATTATTGATATAATTGTAATATTAGTGATATAATACAATATTTTTTTCAAAGTTATCATATTTTATAGATATTTTCAATTTATAATGTATTGAATAGTATCAAAATGACGATAATGATATTTTAAAATAAATAATAAATTGTTAAATGATTGAAAATTCATAAAAATTATAAATTCCACTAACAGATTATGATTACCTTATAAAATTCATTTATGAATAATTTATTAGACTTTTGGAATTTTACAGTATCTATATAAACCGTCGAAGAAAAAGTATTCATGTAGTAATAGTAAGAGTTATATAGATTAAATAAAAGTTAAAACCATAATATGTGAGTATAACCATGACAAAAACATATTAAAAAAATATACAATTATTAGGATTCTACCGTATTCACTATAGTATTGATGTGAGTGGTTTAATGGACACATTTCAATGAATAATAATTTTATATTATTTAAATCAATGATAGTAATGAAATTTCACTCTCTTTATATTTAATATCATTTAGGTGTCCAAATAAGAAAAAATAAATATATAAATGAACATAAATTTATAAATTGATATTAATTTAATTATTTTCATTATATAAATCTATTATTATTATTTTTTAAATTATATAATTAACATAAATGCATTTGAAATAGAAATACAATATTTTTTATGAAACATAAAAATTAGATAAATTACTTTGAAAATATTAATGTCCGTATATTTTGATTGATTTAATTTCTGAAATAAATTTTATTTTTATATAATAATTATTAGATTTATTTTGAATCATTGAATTCAAATTTTCCCATTTTCTTTTGGTATTTTTATAGAAAATGATTTTATTATAAATTAATATTTTTTGAAATTCCATAAGTTTCCCTCACCAGAATTATAAATGGGAACCACCTCCCTCAACTCTTTACATCACATTGATCCTTATAGCTGGAACATACACTAAAAACTTCTATTCTAAACTTCTATATCCACATTATATAGGTTCAGGTACATGAAAAATGCAACCATAAATCATTTGAGAGGAGATCCAAATGAGATATTTTGAAGAATATGTAATCTCTCTTACAAATCAAAAATTTTTATACACTTCCATAAATCCTTTAAATCTATGATTATTATCGTAATAAATTACCTAATTATCCTATATACTCTGAAATATTATTATGATATTTAAAACACTGTTATACACCTATTTCCCATCAAACATATTGTGATAGTATCGTTCATGTGTATGTACGTCCTACTGTCTCCACAGAGTGAAAAAAATTATTTTTATTCAACATTATTTATGGATGGGTATTATTTTATTAATTAACATATATTATATAGATTATGTAATAATTAATTAATTAAATATTAATTGTTATTAACATTTCTTTTATTATATCAATTAAATAAATGAAAACATCGTTCATGAGTACATACAACCTACTATCTCCATGAATGGTGTAATTCATTTTTCTATTATCACTTACGATGAATTAATATAAATATGAATATAAGGATTATATATTATTTTTATACCATGATTCAAAATAATTAAATGATTAAATTTTTTTATTCTGATAGGAAAACGAATTTTAAACCAAAATAAACTTCGAAAACAATGTTGTTTTCTCTCAGAACAATGATTTAAATAACTAAATATTAATAAACCGGTGATAAAATGTTATAAATATATCATAAAATATATAATAAATATATTTTTGTGTAATATAATTATATTAACTCTCTATTTATATTACATTAGTTTCTAACATGAATAATTAATGTTTATAATTACGATAAGGATATTCTGAACACAATTTTTAATCACTAGGTCAAACTACTATTTCATGAATTATGTCATTATACGATTATGTGTGAAATGAATCTTGAATATATTAATATTTATTTCAATTTTTTAATGTGGATATATATTTAATACACATATTTTATTTATTGGATTAATTATCACTTCAATGATATGATAATGGTAAGGGGATTTCTAGTCTCACATATATTTTTGCAGTATTCAGGAAATATCAGCACTTGTTTATTATGTGTTTTTGTATACTTCAAATAAATTTATTTTCTAATATATTCCCCTAAATTTATTGGTATTAAAATATATATTTTATGATATATTTATTAGTGGGTTTTTGGTTTAAATTTTACTAAATCGGTAAGGTGATTTTTTTTTTCTAAAATTGATATCATTAAGACACGTGTTATGTTATGACCAAATATTCTTCTTAGAAATGTATATATTGTGATTTTAAATTTTGTAACATAATTCATATTATATACACTATATTATAATTTTTATGTAATTTTATTCTCTCTTCAGTCTGATTTGTTTTTCAAATTTTTTTAAAAAAATTGTTTTCAATATTTTTTAAATGTTAATTTAAGATCATTATCAAGGAAAATGAATTTTATAAAATTGTTTTCTGTTTATTAAAAATTTTAAATTATTTTAAATTCATCCATTAATTTTTAAAGGTTATTTTTAAATAATTTTTTTATATAGTTTATATATTTAAAAGTTCTTTTATAAGGAAAATAATTTCTCTTAATGAAATTATTTAAACAAAACTTCAAAAATATATTTTTCATATAAGATGACATATGATGGTAATAATCTTTCCATAATGGGAATACAAACCAATTATATCATTATTATTATTTCTTTGAATGGTTTATGTTTATGATGGCATGTTTTTTATGAATTCTGTTACTTTTCCATGGGTTATGCAATAATGAAATATTTATGAAACCCATATTTTATGGATTATGATATGGTAGATGTTTTGTATTATAATATAACAAATATATATGGATTTTATTATGTGAAAGGATGGAAATTTTACTATATATTATTTTTTTATTATGTAGTTATATCTCATGGGATAGATAAGCCTAGAATAGTGAGTGAACCTTGTATTGTAATATAGGGCTAGAACGAGAGTTGAACTCAGTTCAGCAAGGGAAATTGTCCCCAATAATTGTATTGAAAGTGACTGTTGAATAATATAAAATTGATTTTCTATTCATATGTGTATTCCACAATTTCATGCCTTATTTTATTCTTCAATGGTTATTAATCTTTGATTATTTTATCACTCACATCTTATAATCATCTATGTTTTATTTTATGACACAAAATTTTGATATTTGATATACAAGGTCAAATTTTCAATTTTTATGTTCATCATATCATACCCATGTTCGCATATTATTATTTCAAATGATAATGGTTCGATATCTTAATTTTTGTACCCTTACCGTGCTTCTGAGCTCACCATTTTCTTATGTCTCATCTTCATAAATTATGAGAAAATATATTAAATGAGTTTTTCTAGAATGATTTAATATGGATAATATTAATGTCCTGTAGAGATATAATAAAATATTTCAGTGGTGTGATATAGTGTTGTTTATTATGAACCAATTGGTTTTTAACCCATGATGTGAATATTTTTTCATAAATCTCTAAACCTGTAAACAAAAAAACTATAAGGGTACATAAGTGATAATTTTTTTTTTCAAATTCGTAGTTTTTAATGGAAAAAATTGTGTCACATTTGTAAAATTTATGTCATTATATATAGACTCGAAATTTTTGATTCTGGTCTGATACAGACCCATTCTCACATGACTATCCATCATTGTGTTCTGCATGACCCCATTCAAGTCATCTTCAAAAACACAAAATTTTTTATAATGGGGTCCTAATCTTGAGAAGACTACTACAAAAGTAGAAATGACATTGTAAAAGACCTTTTAGATGTTATAAATGTTAGGAAAAATCTCATTAATCATCTAGGAGACAACAAATAGGATGATGGTGGGAAATTCTTATGATCACTAAAAATAAAGTGATGCCCCCAGATGACCTATGGTGTGATCATGGAATGTGTGTCACACAAAAATATATCCATCGACTTCATCATATAATTTTGATATATCTTTCATGCAATAAATGTATAACCTGGGCGGTGAGGCCAAAACATCACCCCTAAGGATTTGTAGAACACACATAATGATGACGGCAGGAGCTCATAATCAGACTTCTTAGAGTATAATGTCACATGATATCATGGTATTCCATTATGATAAACATTGGTAACAACCTAATAGTTCACATGAAAAAATATGGGCTTCACCTGATCACTTTTTAGATGTTTTCAAGTAATTAAAACATCTATGTATGATTATGTGAATATGGTTTTTCATATTAACTATGTCACATGAATCCATAATAAGAATAATTTTCTAAATTACATGGGTAACATAAGGAATAAAGAATGAAAAGAGAAGATGACTTACGAGCTGCATAATAGGCTATCATGTGGGTGCATCATGTTTTATTCATGACCAATCAAGATCATTTGTCAGTGATAGAACATATAACATATATCTCACAGTTCCCTTAAACCATGTCAACCATGTCATTTGATGAACCCAGACATGTAATTCATTAAATGTGACAAAACAAAGACATGTCATCCAATTCTCACAATGTTCATTGGATATATCTATAGAGTCACTCTAGTTTATGTCATTCATATCTCATATATTCTTCCATAAATTTCATCAAGTTTCACAAAAAGATCAGGGTCTATTAGCCAAGTCAGGAGATGACCCTTAAATATGTCATCAAGTTCATGTGATGTAACATGGACATTTCATCCATTCCATGTGATGGAACATAAACATGTTATCCAGGTCATGTAATGTGATCCAAACAAGTCAGTCAGGTCTTAAAAATTATTCAAGTCATATTGAGCAGGTCATGTAGTATCCCCAAGACATGTATGATTTGATCATGCGATATCCTCCCAAACATGTCATCTAGGTCTCACAAAGTACCTTTGGATTGTTCGAAAAGACTTGTGATACCCTCCAGAGGTATCCTCTTTGACCGTGTGATATATTCTAAACAAGTCATCCATATTATGTGGTTTCGTTTGGATAAGACAACTAAATCATGGAATTATTTTATTGCCATATAATCTAGGAAACCTGAATATGTCCCTACATCCTCATACATTTTTTGACAAAAATCATGTCATGTAAAACCAAAATCTAGAAACATAACAACTATGTAAAAAAGATGTATTTGGAAATACAAGCCATTGAACTATGAATATCCAAGATATTTTGGATTCCTCTCTAATCCCCATGATCTAATAGTAATACACCATGGTTTAATTCAATTCATATATAAAACATATTACCCTCAGGGACCCAATCATCCCCAAGGGTCAATAATTATTCCTCCTCCATCCCTAGATTGAGATGATAACTAAAATATGAGAACTCATATTCCTTCTATAACCATGATACCTAGGACAAGTCATTTAGGCTTGTGCTCTAATAGGAATCCATGTCAGTGTAAGTCACTTCATTTATATAACATTATAACCATCATGATTTAGTATCTCTGATTGAATTATAATTCTTTAATATACATTAGTAGATTCTGTGGATAACTGAACTATGATGAATTTGATTTCTGTTATAATAAAGATACGTTGGATGCCTTCTAAAAGGCCTAAGATCTATATCAATCAAGCCATAATTTCCACCCCAATACATAATTCCCACATACTCAAGTAGTGAGAAAGATTAATTGCATCCCTGATTTCTCACACTCAGTATATATTATAGTGGATTTGGGATTTTCAATGGTTATCTCATTTATATAATAAACCATTATCGGTATGTGAAACCTTGGAGTGTAATCCCTATTTATTTTCATGGCATGATATCCCTATACAAGGGAATCTACCTCATGTTAATTCCATGGGTGTTCGAACTATTTTGACTCTGATTATTGAAATAACAATTATTTTTATTATGCCTTCATGAGGATCAACTTTAACCCCTTGTGCCTAATCATCTTTATATACATCCTTGTCGCATGATGTTAAACAGAATGTGTTCCAAAAACTACATGTGTTTTGATTTCTATAATAAACGTGATGTTAGGTATGAACTAGTAAGGGAAGTTATAATAGGGGGGTATTGGACCAAAATAAACATCCAAATGATTAATTAGATTAATTATATTAATAATAAATATAAATTATTAAGGTTAATAAGTAGTGGTAAAAGTAATGAACACAAGGGTGTTTTTTATAGTTTTTTATTCCAAAGTGGGCCTACTCTACTATTATACCTCTCTACTCATTGATAGATACATGTGAACAAATATAATTTTAATGGGGGAATCATAACCCAATTATATAATACTTTTCTAGTGCAGGGATTACCACAATGAAGACTTTTTTATAGGGAGTCACAACATATACCACCTGACCTTACACACTGAGAGTCACATCGGAAATATTCCTAACATTAGATATAATGAGTATAATCCCTTAGATCCATAACTTTGAATCTATGAGTCACAACCATGGGAAAATTAATAAAAATAATTCTTTTATGTGTAAAATCATAATTATATAAATTAGAGTGCGTGTGAGAGATGTGAAATTGTGTTATATACTCATAAACCATAATATAGATTATAAATAATGATATTACTGGTACAAGTAAGGGATATTATGATTATCGCATCTCAGTACAAAAATTGTACTTGAAGAAAAATTAATTATTCAAAAGAGAGAACATGGAATTGATGATACAAAGCCTCACATGGAGTTTCAAATGCAAATTAGGTTCAATGTTCACATCAGTTTCTCTTCAAAAAAGTATCAAATATGTTATCCAGTGTGTATGTCTATATTTTTACAAGGAAAAATATATATAGAGGGATAATAAATATTCAACCGTTTTATTAGCTCCTCATCCTATGGATATTCAATATAATTTGACACAAAAACATTATTAAATATCTCTATAATAATCATAGTTGTGTTTCCTCTTCACTCCTATAGAATAAACATCTGATAAAATAATTCAAGAATGATTTGAATAAGTCCTCTGATAAAATCCCCAGAATTATAGAAATGTTAAATGATTTAAAACACCATTTAATTTCATTCAAACATTTTTACCGTAAACAAATTTTTCTATAAAACTAGCAACACAAACAATAATTAAATTCAAACTTTTTAAATTAAATAAAATTTCATCCTCCAACTATATTGGGTAAATATGTTAAAATAATTTATTAATTTTTCTCTTCAAAAAAATCACCAAAATCATTAAAAACTCATTGATCATATTACATAAATTTTATATGAATTTTTATTGTAGAAAAACCTTTCTAAATATTCCATATATATATGAATCTCAAGAAATTTCATCATCAAATCACAATGCATCAGCAAAAAAGTATGTTTAAGAATGTAGGGAATGAAAAATAACATAGGATATGAATAGTAGCAACGTGAATGAACAGTAACATAGGGTTGTTGAACAATAATTTTCTCTTTTGCGAATATAGGGTTGTCAAACCATACTTTTTACTATTTTGAAAGTATTGTTGTGGAACCGTAATTTTAACTATTCATGAATATAGTGTTTCACAACCATACTTTTTTACTATTTCAATAGTAGGGTTGTCGAACCATAGTTTTCAATATTGTGAATGTAGGTTTGTTGTACCATACTATTCACTGTTGGAGAAAAAATAGGACAATACACTTTAACAGACTTAATTTTTTTAAAGGATCTAAACATTATATAAAGAGTTCGGTTAAGAAGGCTTATTTTTATAAAAAACATATTAGGTTTTCAATGAATTAGGAAACACAAAAACTGAATTCCTAAAAACCTGAGATCATTGAATGACAGATGCGAAACAATTCTAGAAAACTGCAATTTTATAACAACATTTTATAACATCAAATTATTAAATGACCATTAAAACAAAATTTTTATACATAGATGTAAAAAAATGAAATAAATATAAACATGTTGGATTTATATAAAATATTGTTTTACATGAATCCTAAATATTTAGAAGCAGAGGTAAATTACATATAGAATTATTTTATAACCAAAAAATGTAGTGTTTCAAAAACTGCAGGAGATAAGTCATTGAATTTTTAGAGTACTATAAAAGCAATTTCAGACTACCTCATAAACTAATAAAGTTTAGATAAATATATTATCTATCAAAATTTATAATAATAACCTAAAACAAAACAATATAGTTAATGATATTATTAAAATGATGAAATTTATTTCAAATAAAATCACAGGTAATCAATCAAAATAATAAAGGGTTATTAAAAAAGGGAAGTAAAATTACATGTAATAAAACTAAAAAAGGTTCACATGTACAAAAAATCTCCCCATTTTTTATTAAATTACCAAATCATTTAAATTATTTAATTAGTCTTTCAAAAACATTAAAAAAATTAATCCCCCCTTTAAATAAAAGTAAAATAAAAATCCCTCTAAATAAATGCAATAATAAAAATATATAATGACAACATATGAAGATAAATTTTATTTTTTTCAAACTGGGATGAATCTAAAAGATTATTAAAAATATTTTATAGCACACTTTAAGAAGGAATAAAATCTAAAAAAATATCACCCTTGTTCATAAGATCTATAATAAAATTAAATCTATGTTTTATAATCATTTCTCTCGAATATTGTAAGGGATTTTTAGGAATAGACATTGATGTAGTATTATCACAGTAAATAGGCATATTCTAAATACAAACACCAAAATCACATAATGTTTACTTACTCCATAATTTTTTAGGACAACTAAAAGTAGTAGAGATATACTCAACTTCTATAATAGATTAAGAAAATAATAGTGGTTTCATAGAATACCTAGAAACTTTATCATCGACAAACATTTCTACAATTAAAATATTTTTAGTGGTTATTTTAAAAAAAAATTTGGATCAAAACAAACTTTCTAAAAACAATTATTTATCAAAAATAAACAAAGAATTTTATAAAAAGCATGAATTTTTTATTTAGATCGTAAAAATATTTACATAATTTAAAAGCATAGTTATGAAATTTTCCACTTTAAAAACTACTGGGATGAGAAGAATAAACATCAATTCTAAATCCATTTAAGAAAGAAATATTTACATCCCTTTGTTATATTTAAAATCATTAAAAATAAGAAAAATAATATAAAATTCATATTTCATGTAAATTGGAATCTAGTGAAAGATTATCTTCACTGAATATACCTTCTTTTTTAGAGTATCGTTGGTAAAAAAGTCAAGCATTATTTTTGACAATCATTCTAGATTCATCCATCTTGTTTCAAAATTTTCACTTAGTTCCAATAAACTGTGTATCTTTTGGTAGTTTTTCTAAATTCCAAATGATATTTCTATAAAATTGATTTAATTCATCATGCATATAAGTATTATAGTTACATTTTAAGAACCATGATTAATTATAAACAGAACAAAATCAAAAATAAAAAAATTGCATAATAATTTCAATTTGAATTTTGAGGTTTCACACTATAATTAACATTGCAGATTACATTTTCAATAGGTTGATCTATGTAAATATTCCATGATTTTGGATCTATTTTAGATGGAGTAGGATTCCATTCAATTGATTCATTCATATCTTGAGTAATTTCTTCACAAATATTGAATTCTATAAACTCCTCATTAATAGAATTAGAATTAGAATTTATTTTAATATTAATTTCAAAAAACTTAACATGAAAATATTCTTCAAAACCAATATTTATTTAATTATAACCTCTATAATATATAGTATTATTAGAATATCCAAAAAAATATTAAGGAAATTTAGCATCAAATTTATCAAAATTATCCTTTGAATTTAAAATAAAAATATTACAACAAAAACTCCAAAGTAACCAACTTTTGAATTTTTTATTTTAAATATTTCAACATGAATTTTCATTAATAAAGGTATTATGAGATTTATATTTGATATATAACATGTTTAAAAAATATTCCCATTCAAAACATATCTTGGAAAATTATATTCACTTAACATTGTTTAAGAAATTTCAATAAGATTTTTGTTTTTCTAATCTATAACCCCATTCTATTTTAGAGTTCTAGGGGTAATTTTTTTTGATCAAATCCATTATTTTTACATTATTTTTTAAAATATAAATTATTAAATTCACCTCTTTTATCACTATTAATAAATGTAATCATATAGAATTTTTCATTTTTAACTAATTTATAAAAAGTAGTAAATATAGATAACATATCATTTTTATGAGAAATAAAGTATACACATGAAAATAAATAGTAATCATCCGCAATAAATACTGTTACTTTCCATCCACCAGGGAGATAAATTTTCGTGGGTCCAATAAGAACATGATGTACTGATTATATAGACCTATTAGTAGTTATCTGATTCATTGGACTAAATGCAATTTTGAATTCCTTCCCTTTTGTGAAATTGTAACATACATGAAGATGTTATTTCTTCAAGGAAGGTATATGTTACAAAATATCATGTTTTGAGAGTTCATTTAACATTTTGAAATTAACATGACCTAAATATCGATTCCAAATGATGTTTTCATTCTATACAGCATTCAAACACCTTACATGTTGTAATAATAGTTCTGAAAGATCAATAATATAAATATTTTCTTTATATTAGAATAAAATAATAAAGAATCATTTTTTATAACAAAAAAATTATCATTTGGAAATTTAACTTCTAGTTCCTCATTATATAATTGTGATATAGTAATTATATTATTTATTAATCCTTCAACATATAAAATGTAGAAATAAAAGTAGAACTTGCAACAGCAATGTTACCAAAACATTTTAATTTTCCTTTGGAATTATCACCAAAATTAATAGAACTTAATTCACATGTGTTGTAATATGCAAACATCTATGGGTCTTCATTCATATTCCTAGAGCATCCACTATCCATGTACGATATGTCATTCCCCCGAAGAATAAAGAAAAATTCCTATAAAAATCAATTACCTGATAATTTTAGTACCCATATTACTAAAGGTCCAATGGGACTCGTAATAAAATTATTCTGTACCCATACATAATTCAGACAATTAATTTAAGGTACTCATCATAATAAAGAGATATATATATTATATATCTATTATTTTTTGTAAATCCATAAAACTATTTATATCTAAGAGAACTATCATTACATAATGAATTTTCATGACATATTTAAAACAAGTAACATTTAAAGTACAAACATTTTTATCATTTATCAAAATGAGTTTTATATATTTGGGTTAATTGTCTATAATATACGAAACCATAATTATTTTTATTAGTTTTAGTCAAATACATTGTATCATGATATTTTTATCAACCCTGAATAAAATAAGATAAGCATTTTTTCAGAAACTCAACTTCCTTTTTTAAAATAATTATTGAAATATATTGAGATTTAAAATTTTAATAAACTTTAGAATGAGAATTAGAATCACTGTGACGTATTTTTTCATTTTTATGTAATCATATTTTCTTTTCCAAAACATGTTTACCATTATTTTATTTAAGCTTATTATATAAGTCGATAGCTTTGAAAATATCATTCCTTAATAATTAAAATTCTTTATTTAATTATGAAACATTTATATTTTCAGAATCATAGTCTTAATCATAATATCTAGATTGAAAATTATAATTAATAACCTAATCCAGTGATTCCATGAACTACAAGATAGAAGTTTGTTTTCAAATCCAGAATTTTCACTCAAATTTCATTCTTTTATATAACTCAAAATGATTATTTATTCATTATTGACTTCTTTTTTCATATATCATTAGTATTATATTTTTGATGATCAGTAAGTACTTCAAATTTATTTCTTCAATCAAAATAGGTTACATATTATTTGTTGATATTTTTTCTACCTTTGATATCAGTGTTATAATTTTTTTAGGGTTTCATCTAATCTAATTCTTCAATACTTTGTTTTTCATTATTTTTTAAAATACAGCCATAATCTGGGCCATATATTCTTTTTTAATATTATATATACTAGAATCATATGATTTAGTACAACCAACATTCATATATTTAAATATTACACCTTTTCTTTTTGTGGTCTCATCATTACTTATCATCTTCAATTCCAGTTCACATTAAAGTAGCCATCCAATCAATTCCTCAAGTGTGTATTCTGTGAAATTATTTCCTTCATCAATGGAAACCTAAATTCCATTACTTTTATTTGGTATAGATAATATAACGTGTTCAATTATTATTAGTTTATCTAGAGCTTCTCTAAGTGAATTCATTCCATTCACAATGCCTGTGAATCTGTGTAACATTGGGGTTACTATTTCAACTTCAGTCATCTAAAAGTCTTGGTACTCAACATTAAGAATTACATGTTTAGTTCGAATTAATTCTATCATGCCTAGTTGAGTGACTTTTTGAATCTTCCATATTTAATAAGCTATCTTACAAGTAGACACATGATTAAAAATACTTTTGTTAATATTACAATATAAAACAGTAACAAAATATTAATTTAAAACATATGTGGTAGCATCAATTCATGTAAGAGTATCTGTATAGTATTCATGTAGTGTGTATTGTGTGAACATTAATGACCATTTCCCAATTATAAACTATTTGAGGTAATATTCCATTCAAGATCTTCAATGTTCATAGTCATTACCGTCAAATTGAGGTAGATTTGGAGGTATCCAAACAAAATTGTGGTTCAATAATTCCTTCTTATAAGACCTTTATCCATAGACTATGATGTCTAGGAATAGGTTATCACAATTAAATATAAAAATAAAACTCTCTAAAAGTGATGGATAATATCCAGAAGGATCAACCAATGATACCAATGTTTGGTATCGAGAAAGAAAATGAATTAGATAAAATATTCCAAAAATCGTATTCCTATTATACTAGTTCTTATGTCATAACTGGTAATGAAAGATGTTATAGAGTGGTAGGTTTTTTCCATATTAAAAAATTTGAATGAATAAATTTATTAATTATATTATTGATAAATGTTAATTATAAATGTTAATTATTGTGGCTAATTAGAAATGTAAAAAGTAAAGGACAAAATGGATTTTTTTTTGTATTAGTCCAGTTATATATGGGCCAAATCTACTCATATACCTCTCTACTCAGTGAGAGATACATGTGAAATAATATTATTTTTATCGTGGAATCATAAACAAATTGCAATTCTATTTTCTAGATGAGGAATAACCATGAAACTGAATTTTTTATGGTCAGTCACAACCCTTATAACATTACATTATACACGTACAGTTACAACCTAAACAATCCTGACATTAGATAAATGTAGTCACAACCCTTAGAATCTAATTTTAGAATCTGGGAGTCACAACCAGTAGAATAAATAATAAAAAATAATTATTCTGTGTGTAAAATAATAAATAGAAAAAATAGAGTGCATGTGGGAGATGGAAAATTGTGTTACAGACTCAAAATTAGACAAGTGAAGATAAACAAGGAATTCACTGGTACTGGTTCATGGGATTTGGATTAGCATATATTGTCAAGGTATTTTTAGTCAATGAATAATTAATTTGACACATGAGGGAACATTTATGGGACGAAATGAAGTATCACAGGACGTTTCAAATGCATATAAGGATCAAAGTACATATCACATTCTCTTTGAAAAAACCAAGTTCCTATTATTTTAACCAATGTGTATATAACTATTTTTGGCAAGATAGTGATATATATATAATATATATTCATAATTTTCAATATATCCTCTTCCTATGTATATTAAAAGTAAATTGAGTTACGATCATTCATAATTATCTCTATAAAAGTCATAGTATCGTTACCTCTTTATTCCTATAGAACAAATCTAAGAAAAATAATTAAATAATAATTTTAATAATTCCTCCGGTAAAATAACAAGAATAATATTTGTTTTAAATGATTTAAAAAACCATTTAAATCAATTCAAACATTTTAAATTTAATCAAAATAGTTCATAAAACCTAGTGACACAAAATAAAAGTAAATTCAATCATTTGAATTTAAATAAACTGAAAACCTTCAACTTTATTGGAAAAAGATGTTGAATTAATTTATTAGATATTCTCCTTTAAAAAGTGAATAATTTAATTATACACTCATAGATTATATTCTTTATTTAGAATGTAAATATTTTTATTAGAAAAACCTTTCAAAATAATTCATATATAAATGCATAAAATCAATTTTCATCATTAAAGCACAATGCAGTAGTATCAAAGAAGGTTATTGAAAGTAAGGTATGGACAATAATGTAGGATAAGAATAGTATCCTATGGTATGAAATGTAATGTAGGGAATTAATAATATTGTATGGAATAAATAATAACATAGGGTTTCCAAACCATATGTTGCACTATTGTGAAAGTAGGGTTGCTAAACCAAACATTTCACTATTGAGAAAGTTAGTATTCAGAATCATACATTTCACTATTCAGGAATGTAGGGATGATGATTCATAATTTTCACTATTTTGAAATTATGGTTTATGAACCATGCATTAAACTGTTAAAAAATTAGTATTATCGAACCATACTTTTCACTGTTCATGAAAAATATGGACAACATACTTTAAAAAAATTAAATGAACTTTTGATGTTTAATAACAATAGATTCAGCCTTTAGTTAAAAATAGTTATTTGTAGAAAAACTATTTACCTTGAAAACAAAACAATAAATTAAAAAAGTTGGATTATATATCTCACTATATTTTTAAAAGACAGAGGAAAAACATTCTGGAAAACTACAGCTGTGTAACATCATTTTATAACATCAGATAAGTAAATGAAAAATGAAATGACCTTTATAGAGTTAGATGTAAACAAATGAAATCAAGATAAACATGTTTTATTAATATAAATCAGGTTTCTTGAAAATTTGATATATATATAACATGATATAAATTAATTATATAAACTTTTTAAAACTAAATTTTTTAGATTTTCTAAAACTCCATCAGCTACATTGTTGAATTTTTACAGTACTAGAAAAGAATTTTATGAATACCTCAGAAAAAAATAATTTATATAAATATCTTATATATCTACCGTGATAAAAATAACATAAAACTAATAACTATAGTTTAATATATTATTAAAATATAGAAATTTATTTTAAATAAAGTCATATGTTATCAACAAAATCATAAAGGGTTATTAGAAAACAAATGTAAAATAATATATAATAAAAAAAATACACATGCACAAAAATATGAAACATAGTAATCATCATAAAGGTACAATATAATCGTTAATATATTAATCACCTCCCTCGATGATATAACACTCTATATTTTGATGTTATATGTCTTCAAAATATAGACAGCTACCCATTAATGGGAAATTGAAATGGAAATTATGATACATATAGATGGACATCGTAGTTGAAATCCAATTTTAACATGAAAGGATTCATGATAGGATATTTTTGGTAGGGTTATTAGTTCCATACAAATATTATGAAGATATTCCTAAACATATCATAAATTAATAAAATGGTCCTAGAGTGGGAAGCAACCCCCACCCCCGAAGGGTGTGATGAGCCAAACCTCGCATCCTCTCAACCAATGTAATTTTAAAATATTATTTTGGTATCAAACCCCAATTGGTAACCTACCATTATAAATATGATCAATAATTGGATATGGATGTGGGAATCTTTGGTAGTTTTTTTAAAATGGAAAATATGGTAACCAGGGTGTTTAGAATTTTGTATCACATTCCACCCACTCACAATAAATAATCATGTATACCAAGAAGCATCTACATGTTTTTTGAAACAAAAATGGTGAACCTAATAGGAAACATTTAACTAAAGATACACATTCACATGTTAAAAATGATAATTTTTTTAGTTCAATCATACAGTTTTATTTCGACCAAGGAAAGTGATATTTCTCATTAAAACCAAATTGTAAACCCAATGTGGATATTTCAAATGAAAAAATGACTGGTTAACAAAATATATCTGTCATTCCCATGAAATAAGTCCATCTTTTATTTGACAATTTCACTTGATTAAAATTATCAGACTAGTAATAAGAATTGAAAATTGTGTTTTTTCTGTATAATTTTTTGTGATCATATCATGCCTATGACTGTCATTGATTGGTGAAAGTTATCATTATTTTCTAGATGATTGTAGAAGCACCATAACTCAAAATCATGTACTTATTTAGTGAAAATTCTTGAAAATATAATATGCCTACAACCCTTGTGGGGTATAGAATGGCCTCACCCACAAAAACCATCAGTTTTATGTAGTGAATGAAATAACATGGGAATGAAATCAACACAGTGAAATCCCAATCATTGAAGCTACACGTGAGCGTATAAAAATTCTGAATTTGATGAGTCAACATCATTTGAAAAAATCTGTAGTAAATACAGTGGGGATCATTTGCACCACTAATCACATTCAATACCTATAGCAGGATCACGATAATCACAAACGTTATTATCTCATTACAGTAGATCATGGGGTCAACTTCATCTCCCACCTAGTTATGGGGCCACTAAGGAGGGTTCATGTAAATTGTTTTCACCAACACCATCCTGATGAATCTCCTCGTCACTATTTGAGGGAACTACCCCATATAATTCTACATTTGAAGATATTTCATGGGAACTAAAGAAGACACAATAGGTGTGGAATGATTTTGATAACCATTAGTTGGATTATATCCCCTCTTTCACTAATGTCACAAGAAGGTATATTTTGGTAGTAGCAAGTGACCAATCTCATATCTCTTACCATTGAGAGCATGTACACAAGAATATTCATGAAACAAGATTTGGGGTTCCTCATATAACTATCCCATGTATGTATTTTATTATCATATTCTAGTGTCAAAAGTATGATAGAATGAGGAAGATATCCCCACATAAATTAAATATATTATACAGTTTATATTGGTGATAGAAAATGTGTGGTAATACATTCATACACACTCTGTAATAAATGTCAATAAATTATAGTTACAATTGATTATCTTAGTAGGAATATTACAACACTATTAAATATATAAGGGAATACCATATTCATATTTCTATAACTAGGGAAGGACAACAATTTGATTAGTATGAAAAAGTTGTTTCCCTAGACCAAGAATATGTTATTTATATCATATAGTATGATTTTTGGAATATTCTTTTAATGGAAGATGAACTAGACCTTACTAAAATTCCTTTTCCATCTAGGCTCACAATGTGAGGTTGGAACATTACTATGAATCGAAGGACATTCCTTTCAAAAAAGACAAGTGCCATAATCCAATGGAACATGATAGGGCTCCTATCTCGAATCAAATTACTGATTACCAAATGTGATAGCAATATTCCATGGAATATTATCATATTCCTATTGTAAAATAACTATATCATATTCCAAAATAACATCATTTAGATCATAAAACCACTCCTACCGGGGGTCACTATGATATAGTGTCACATTTTTCTGGACAAGATCATATCCTTATCAAAAATGTCCAATGAAATGTACCAAAATTAAATTACCAGTCTCATATCCCAACTGCAACTAGGGACCACTAGGTAAGAGAAACACATTACATAGGTTGGGGTCAAATTCTGATTAGTGAAGCTACATTGAATAATCTAGCAGCTCATATAATCCAACATCAAAACCCTAATTCAGCTGATAAATGACTAAAATGGTATCATTCATAGTTTATATAGGTTGTGGCACATATCACTTTACTAATTCTCGAGGTTTATGTACATATTTTTGTAGGTAATGAATATTTCTATTTGGCCTATATGCTCACATAATCTATGATTGATGGAAAATTTTTAGAAACCACACACATTGAAGCTCATATTGCTATAAATTATATATAATATGACATTCATACTCCAACATCTTCTCATTAGTTTGAACATATTCTAATAGTTCATAATAATTATAAACATATTATAGAAGCCTTCATAAAATAAGATCATATCATTGCTCAATCCAAAAATGAATGTTAAAATACTCCATCCATGATGCATAACTAGGATAGAATCCCAATTATACTGAATTTTTGTGTCCTTTAGGACATTTGAGAGACATTTTAAATATCTCAAGGGTCCTCGGACTCTTCAATATTTGTAGATGGTGACTATAAATTGACTACTCCTCAATAATTTAGTGTTAAGACGGATCATAGGGACTCTACTTTAGACATCCATTGTAGTTAATTAGTGTATTCCAATCATGTTTTGTATATTATTTTAATAAATTGATTTATTCCTTTAAATTTTGAATATTGTAAATATGTGAATAATTAAATATATTTTATCTTTTATTAAAGGTTATGAACAACATTTTGAAAATGAATAAAAAATATAATGAAAGACACGTCACACCATGAGGGAAGCGAATCATTGTGAAAATAGATTTTTAAGGAGAATAATGGTAGAAAAATACATAAGAACATTTACAAAACACTTATTACATTACATGATGTGATTTTTTTTGAGAAGTTATTTTGGAAGAGATACATAAATATTTTTATGACTTCTCAGATTGTGAAAGATAAAATATTACATGGTGTGAATGTTTTACATGTCCTTTATGTCATAGTGATAAAAAAATTAAATAATTCTGCAACCAAGGGTTTGATGGGAGGTATTTTCATTCACCAAATTTGGATTTTATTTTGAAGATATTGGAGGGGAGTCTCGATCAAGGATGTTTGATGGACCGAGTCTCACTACTGCAGATCCCTATTGTGGCTACTCCTCTATTTGTTTTTGTATACTTTTTTCGTCTCCCTCTCATGAATAGTTTTTGGGGGAGATTTAATGTTATCATGGTGTGAATGATGAATGATGATTTATTTTATGATGCATTTTATTTTTTATTAAAATCTATTATATGTTTTTAGGTTTGATATTCTTTGATATTTCTTCCATGATTTCCTTTTTCATTTCCATTGGGAGTGGAATTAGGAAAAGTGTTTCATTAATTTATTTCATTGAAAATGTTAGTATCCCATGTTGAATAATTTTTTTGTTTAATATGATTTCTAGTATATTAGAATTCCACCATGACCATGGGGAATGTATATTCCCAATGCTTATATTGGGTTTCCAGTTACCCATCCTTTGTAATTCGATGTACTTAACCATGGGAAAATGCATTTTTTATGGAGATTGTTTACCAGTACCATTTCACATGCTATGACCTAATTCTGAAGACTTCATGATTTTTAAATGATTATTTCATACCTTATTATCCCATTAACCTCGATTATTTACTAACCAAATCATTTTTTATATTTTCTCCTACCAATTTCACCACCAATAAAATTATCTATTTTAGATATTTTAATTTTTAGATTAATGTTTGTTTATGTATTATTTATATAATTAACAAATTATCTACCCATGCCATCAGGGATTTGACCCCAGATATATAAATAAAATATTAAACATAGTTTTATTAATAGTTTGATTCATGTTTTAATTATCTAAATTTGGTTTCCTTATTGGAAACAATGATGCCCATGGGGATATCAAATTTTTCGTACTATATTTGAGGATATGAGTGGGGAATTTATATGTTTTAAAATTTTTGGATTGTTTTTCTCAAATTTTAAATTTTTTGATTTCATTATAGTTTTTTTATTTTATTTATTTTTATATAATGTTTATCAAAATGAGTATTTTTGGTTATGATGTTTGCAATACATGCTATGGCGACTACTAATGAGAGTTTATCCATTATTATGAATGACATGAAATAGATACTCAATATAGATAGAATGATGAATAATCAATTCAACATAAAACCACAACCATACCTAATATTTGAATACACAATACCCCATATTTTGGTTCAAGAATTCTATGTGCGGCATCATGATAAAAAAAGAGTGGATAAAGAAGATAAGCTATAAACAAAATTTTATGATGATTTTTATTCTAAACACAATGCCCTAGACTTTTCTGGTTCAGAGTGTGATCAAGGCCCTACTTCAAAACATGAGTGTGATGATGATTAATTCTGAACATATAAAAAATTGAACAAACTTTTAGAAAATATGAAGAATAGTCCTCAACTACCAATAAGATAAAAAATTTCCAATAAAACATGGACAGTGACTAAAGGAAACTTAATAAGAAAAAACTAGATGCACCCTACACTAACTATGAAAAAATAAAAAATATAAGAAGAAAAAAATTAATAAATTGAAAAGATAGTTGTTAAGCCTTAAGTGATCATGAAATAAGTATAACACATGTATCTAGCTTGTTAATTGAATAATTTTATCAAATCTGGACAACTGCAAAGATCAAATTATCTATTCTCTTTATATTAAGACTCGGGTCACAACCACTGAGTTCTTTGCTAATTTCAAGGAAGTGAAGTTGAGAAGATCTTGGTGGATTTAAATTTCAAAATTGGGTAAAAAAGATATGATAATATCTTTACCAAACTATGATACACTTATCTATGCATGTAAAATCTAATAGATCATTACAAATAAGAGCTTTTGAGAGGCAACACAATTTTTATTACTTTCTAGGAATTTATATTTTTTTATTTACTAAAATATAAATTTAATTTTTGATTTAATTTCAATTATTGTATTATTTTTTGAGAGATATTTAATTTGACTTTTCTATCAATTTAATTTTATTTTTCTGGTCCATAAAAGGTACTATAAATAGAAATATAAAGAAGGAAGAGAACCTATAGGATCAATTGCACCTCGGGAACACCATTAACATCAGAAAGACCATGGATCACATGTTGTATGTTATATAAAAATTGTGAAAAGGTTGAAGTATAACCTATGTAACATATGACTGAATCCACAATTATAAATGGATTATGTTTTTTAATTCACTAATTTTTAATTTTATTCCATACATTAATATTTTAGAGGACTAAATTCCCAATATCATGGTCTCACATAATTATTTCATTATTCAATAGAACAAGGAAACATAAAATACTTTGGATAATTATCATACCATGAATTCCAAATTTTATTTTAGGAAAATAGAAATATAAAAAATAGGTAAAATAATTAGTAATGATTTAAATATTTATTAGGATTTATAAAATCTTGATTTAGGAGAGAATGTTAAATTGGGTTAAATATTTTTCATTTAGATTTGGAACTCTATGAATTATTTATATTTTTATTAATTTATTTTACTATTCATATTCATTTATATGAGTGATTTCCCCAACACATTATCTCATTCTGGAGATCTGTTTTGTGGATAATATTTTATATTATTTTTTATAGTATATTAATTGTTAAACTAATCCATTAATTCTTCTAGAATATTCTTTCTATCTTATCAAATCAATGGATGAACATAATCACTTTAAATACGATCGATGATTATTTTTTTAACCCATATACTAAGACCTATCTTACATTAATCCATTTTGTGCATGTATAATCCCTAGAAAAAGTTGTTATGAAATTAACCATGTTAAAAGTATATTTTTTCCACTAATACATTATTTTAAATATATTTAATGAAATTTAAATTAATAAATTTGGGGGAGGTATTTTCCTTGGTGTAAAAGGATATAATTCATTGAGGATATTTTTATGGGGATTTTTATTATTATTATATGTATAGAGGAAATTCCATCTTTTATTGTACATAATTATTCAACTCTATTTATAAAAATAATTTTGAAAAAGGTGGTGTTTTGGGTGTTTCAAAATTCACTATATTCTATATGGACTATGTTTTGATCGTATGAGTTTATGTGGGGGAAGTGAGATTTTTTCTAATCATATATTTTGAAAGGGATAATAAAAATTAATAAATTAAACATAAAAATAGAAGATGATAACAATTTGATTCATTCATTATTCTTACATTTATTATGGTCACACATTAAGATTTTGGGGGGAAGAGATAGATGAAATATAGATAGAGATCAATATTTATATTATATTAAGATATCATGAATTATTATTTAGATAAACCCTAATTTTTTATATTTACATTTTACATCATATACCTACATAATTTAGATCCTTAGAGTCATTTGACTCTAAATAGTGTTGGCCTCATGATTTTTTGTTATTTTTTCATTAATCTATGGATATGTTCGATGTCTTAAAATACTATGGTAGTTAACATATTTTTATGCTATGTTATGAATTATATTTACATTTTACCCTGATGATGAGTGTAAAATATAATGTTTTGTAGGATGAAAAAGTAAAACAGGGTAATAATGAATTGATAAATAAAAATTGTTGTTATAAATGATTTATTATTTCAAAAGATAAATGTATAATACATGATTGACTTGTGTCCTTGAAATGTTAGGCAATGATGAATTTTTATTATATTGTTATTGAACATTTAATTTCCATTTGATTAATATTTTTATTGAATTTGAATTTGAACCATTATAATGTGAACATCCATTGTATTTTGTTGAGATTCCATCCATGAAGACAAGGATGAATTCATGTAATAGGGTATTTGATGAGAATATTTCATTCCTGAATTTCATGGAATTAAAATACATTGATTTCTCTATTTAATTGATGAATCATTCCAATTTTTGAATGATTTAAATTTTTTATCTTTTATGGAAAGACAAATCCATCATTTGGAAATGGTATCAAAATTTGATGTGAAATACACATCATGTTGTGAGAAAATCAATGTGCCATGCCACCAAATATTTTAAAGAGACACATGATAGAAAATTGTAGTAGAACATTTACACATCATGTTTTACATTAAATGATTTAATAATTTTTGGATATATTATTTTGGAAGAGACATGCCCAAATTTTCAATGCCATCTTACATCGTGAAAACTAATGGATTACACAATGTATAGTATTTACACATAAAATATGTTTTAGAGAATATAAATTTAATGGTCCGGGTAGTCAACAGTTTGATGGATTGGTCTCACTATTCACCCCCTTTGGAAACCATTTTGAAGATCATGGGGGTGGGGAATCTTGGAAATGGATCTATAGAGCACTACTACAGATCCCTACTATTGATGCTCCTCAATATTGATTGGTTTATTCTTTTAATCACCTTCACATGGATACATTGAAGGTTGATTTTATCATATCTTGGAATTTATTATGAATGTTTTTTGATTTTTTGAGGTATTTTATTATTTTTAATATAACTAATGATGGGGTTTCTTGTATTTTCTCCATTGATTATTCTTCCATGATTCCCTTTTTATTACCATTGTAAATGGGGTTAGGAAAAGGGGTTAATTTCATTCTTACATTAAACATGACAATTTCCTGAGATGAATAAATTTTTTGTGAATTGTGTGATATAGGTTTTTTGATATTAACCATGTCCATTGAGTTTGTTTGTTCCGTATGTTTATATTAGGTTGGGAGTTACCCATCCTTTTTAATCATAAATTACTTTCCATGATAAAAGAAGAGTTCCCAATAGAGAGAATTTACCATGACCATTTGACATGCTAAGACCTGATTCTGATGACTGAACGATTTTGAGATGATTATATCATAAATCTTCATCCCATATACTTAGAATCATTTCTACATAATACCATTTTTATATTTCCTCCCCCCACATTCTTCACCAATCACTAGCATAGTATATTAGACAAAATTTATGAAAATAAAAAATATTTTTTTTTATATTAATTAATATTTTCTCTAACCCTATCCCTATGTGTTTCACATCATACATGCAATTACCATAGAAACATATATTTTAGAGGTCTATTTGATTCATTTTTAAATTTTTAAATTCAATACTCTATTTTGATTTAAAAATTACCACGGGGCTATCAGTGGTACACCTGCCCATGGTGTTATCTTCCTAAAAAAATCTAAAGCTTTCCAATACACATCAATAGAGGTAGGATATAAAAACATTGAGATATCTATATAAATATGTGTTCGAAACACCAGGGTCAATTGTATGTAGTTCTTCCATCATCTACCACTAACCCTTAAACACAGTTATTATGTAACCATACAAATAAACCTCTATTGCTTTTCCAGGTAGAGGCATGCATTTTTATTACGAGGAATCTAACATTGATAAATTGATATAATTGAATGAAAAAACCACATAACCATGTTTTGGCCTCTTTACCTATCTAAATATGAGATGCTATGCAATATATATGGAATGAATTAACAACACAAAAATAGGTTGGAAATCATCTGCGATTAAAATCAAGAAAGCCCTATTATCCAGGATATGAGTATCAGCATTAAACTATCAAGACACTTTTTTGTCGGTTTGATATGGGCACCATTTTCATAACATGAAAACCAGGAGTATAAGAACATGACCAATACCTACATATTATTCATCGTCATACCATGAAAATACTATATTGACAAATTTCCATTGAATAATCAAAAATATATATATAAGGATAGGTGAAATTTATAAAATTATAATTTATTATATAACTACAATAGGATAAATCATGAGATATGGAATCTTGAAATGACAGCACCTCATGCCATATTAGTGCACTAGGTAATGTGTGAGCCAATTGGTCACTATAATAGAAATTTCCTACCATAATGTTGCCAAAACATCACAAATGGAAGGAGAGTGTTCTAGATCATTTTTGAACTCAACCCCACATCATATTGAAAAAAAATTCAGAGATGGAAGAATAAATTTCATCCAACCCCACAAATTCGCAATTAAAATGACCCAAATAATATAATTTCATGTAACCTAGATCATACATGATTGATCATTCAAAAATCAATTAGATTTTGATAACAACTAACATAGTATCCATATATGATAAAACTAATCTTATTTGGACGGGGGATTTATATCGCTGCCTATACCCCTCAGATCATAAATCCATAATAGTATTATATATGTTAATGGATAATCTACAAACCAACAGCAATCCATAGTTATGGGGGATTTATATCTCAATTTCAATCATCTTGTTCACCACTCCCCTAGAGGTTCCTATAGAAAGGGAAATGCTTCCAGATCAACCCCAACCCATTGGGTTAGGGGAATTTATACCTCAATTCACATCCCATGAGTTACCATATCCATTACCAGAACCATCAAATCCTCATAATTATGACAAAATTTCCCATGGACCCCATTAATAGTCCCCATCCCTTAGGGATGAGGTCATTTTTATCATAATAATATTCACTATAGAGGGAATTGATTTTCTATAAGTTGGGTGGTAAATATCAATGGTTGGAATCACATATATTACACATTCCACAAGTATAACCTATCATATTTGGGACCTATTTGGTAATAATTACAAAAAACGTGTTTAGGTTCACTACACACATACATAGATTGAAAGAACGTACAATGGTGACAATAAAACCCCCTAAAGGGTGTAGTCAAATACAGTCCAATATGCATAGGGGTCAAGAAATAAACTATGACATGATTATTGAATAATTTTATATTGTGTTGATATTAATGGTCAAAAGATCATTTCTCAATATTCAAAAGTATATGTTATCACTATCAACATAGATAGTAACGTCAATAAAGACACAAATGAAGTGGTACACAATATGGAAAAACATACCTTGTGAGTATGGTGATTTAGAGGAACCAATTTAAGTTTTAAATGCATGGAATAAATCTATAATCCTAATGCATGAAACCTATAAATATTGATCATCCACCTATATGGGGGAACACTACCAATGAAAATGGGAAACTAAATTTCATATCCTTCTCACCACCCAAAAGTGTATAAATTCCTTCTATGGAGGAACTTATTGAAAAATATGAGAACGGGGATATGAATATTTGATAATTTACTGAAGTTATAAATAGGTGGATCATTCTCACATGGTTTTGTCTTTAGGTAGATAATAATATCACTTCCCACACATATCAAGAAAATATCCAATCCACCTAGAAGAGTATAATTCGATCATCAGGCTGACAAAAAATCAATGAATCTAGTATAAATAAATAAGTATGTCAAATATGATCATTCCTTCAATCCATTATAGTGAAACCTCACTATCTCCATGGTGATCACTAATTATTAGAAAAAATAAAAAATTATTGGGATGCATAAATAGGTCCACATCATCAAGCCCCACTAACTCCCAATATAAGGGATGTTCCCTAGATAGCAGTACCTAAAAACATAATAATATTATAGAGTTGCAGAATGCTTGATTGTAATCGATGTAATAACAACATAAAATTGTGTATGTTGAGAAGAAGCCTTTTCCTGAAAGGGTGGATGAAACTATTCGTCCATCCTAAATCAACAATGAAATTTCCTCTACAATTTTTAGTGTAGTATTTATATCCCAACAACTATCAAATTTAATGTCATGGTGTTATCCAATGATGGTCCATCACGATCCCCATGGCATAACCATGAAAAGTTATCTTGTACAAACTCTAGTACGGTCATCCTTCATTTGTTTAAATATCCTTCCATTAGGATCCTTTGGGATATGTTAAGACCTTCAACAACAATTACATTACCAGTTGCACTCTACAATATGGGAAATAACAACTGTTATCCTGAAAAACGACATTAATCATGAAAATAAGCGGGTTTTTTTACATCATAGCTAGATGGTAGGATCCAAAATATTCACTAAAACTATGTCTTTCAGAGGATAAAATGATGGAACAATTTGTTGAAAATCATTGGGATGAACTATGAACACATCTGATCCCAATGATGTATCTATATATGTTCATGGTAATTTTCTAAAAGGGAACAATTCATAGAGGATGAAGTTGAATTGAAATTTGATAATTCACATCACATTCCTTCAAAATAGTGAAAAAGGATTTTTAAAAAAGAGACTTCTGTTGTTACCCTCAAACTAGTTGTCCCATCCATTCAAGTGCCAGTTCATGAAGCCAATAAGGACCTAAATTTCATGGTGCCTCTCATTGAGAAGAATCAACAACCAAATATCTGTCGACCATATGTGAAACTAGATCAGGGTAGCCCAATAATATTGGATTTGATGAACAATGAATACTACTTCCTATATGAGAAGTTTTTGAGTTATATATCTGCATCTTTAGAGAATAACCAACTAATGTTACTATATCCCAGGAAAACCAATGTGGTCAAACTAACTGATCATCCTAACTATTTTACATTTCATATTAGGATATGTTACAACATATATGTTTTCCTCATACCCACCTAGATCCTATAAGGAATGATTGATTTTTGATAGGTGATGTTGTACAACAGCCTAACACAAGTGTGTTTTGTAATCATTTCCTTCTCAGAATAAGTTGATGATTGGTAAAAAGTTTCATTTTGGTGATGGAATATTTTTTATAACAATATGACTCAAAATATCATTTTACATGAACATTCCACACTAACATAATAACATTAAAAACACATAAAATTAATATCTCCTAAGGAGGAGACATTATAAACACCTCTTGGTGGAGGATTCAATCACTGAAAAAAAAGAAGAAATAGAATGGGAAGAGTGACATTATCCTCTTATGTGTTCCCTAATATTTACATATTTCATTATTTCGGCGTTTAGAGAATGGGAACCTCTCCCCTCAATAAACTAAACCCTTATTGATAGAAGAGAATAATTTTGGATTTATTGAAATGATTTAGTTGAAATAATGCTTCTCTAATGATAAATATGCCTCTGAATACGAGTTATAAATACTATACTGGTAAAGAGGATTCCAAAGTCATATAATCTGAAGATAGAGGGGATAACATGGCTTGTTAGGAATCAACAGCTCGGTCACATCCCCAAAAAGGACATATATGCCACTAATTCACATGGAAAAGCTCTCTAGTAAGAACAGAAGAAACATAACGGTGTCCTAGAACCCTCAAGCCGTTGTTCGATCCCAGTAAAATTATAAAATATCCAAATAGAAGTGAAATTATCTAATCAGACCAAAAAAAGGAAGGATAGCTTGACCTACATAGCTGGAAGAAGATTCTCACTCAACCTCTACTTAAGAACAAAGACATTTCACAACAAACACCTCATAAATTGATACAAATAACTGGGAGTAACCTTATATCTAGTAGCAATAAAATTTGGATCAAATGTATGATATTATGAAATATTTGGTGATTTTACTACAAAAACATTCAAATTCAGATCCTCTCTATATTTCAAAATAATAAGTAGAGATTCTCCTTGATATCCTTCATGGTGCTCAAGATTTTCAGACCAAATTCATTTCTGATGATATTTATCAAATGAAGACTATTCCATAAAAATTCCATGTCTCCATCTCATTCAAAAATTTATATCAGGGGGAGGTCATCTAGCGATATATCAAACCCCTATATGTTCAGTTAAACTCAATAATATTGAAATTTGAAGGGATCATATTTGAAAAAAATTAGTGATCAACCTCATTCAGGTCAAGACCATTCAACATTTATCACATAGATAAAGAGCTATATCTCCTTCATAGATGACCATTCAAGTGTATAATAAGAGAGGGAAAATGCATATGGATAAGATAATTCTAAAGGATTATTTGGTGATCTCACATCTGATGATGAGTTCATGATTGTCCAACATGACATTGTATTTAATTTCCATCATTTAATTCCCATATTTATTTCCATGTGGTGGTATCATCAATATTCCACCTACATTTTAAATATCCTATCAATGAATATATTAGAAAACTACATGGTGGCATCGATACCATTGAGTCATGTGATTCCACCTATACTGAAGAATGTATCAATATAAGATACGAAAAATATACAATGGTTGTTGAAAATATATATGGTGTATCTCCCAATGTATTAGGGATCACCCCCAATAATCCTTGAAGTATGTTCGATATGGACTATGGGATACAATGATATATTATTGAGGTAGTTGAGTTAATAAAATATGTCTAATTTCCTCCCATCCTAATTGAAAGATTAAAATAAGATAATTAACAATAGATCTCAGTAATGAGCCCATAATTAGAGGATGAAATTTCATATAACCATGTCAGCAATAATCTTGAAATGAAAACATACTACCTCAAATTTTCTACCACTCATGAAAATTACTTAATAGACGTAGAGGTGGATGAAGAAGTGCATGACCTTAAGAATTCTACTCCTACACATGATGAAGGAAACTCTTCCACCCTTGATGAGATTAGGGAGAAAAATATGGGAATATATTAAGACATGATTCATATATTGATTAGTTCCTACAATCCTCTTGAATTGCAATCTATGTAAATTTAATTTCTAGAGAAATAACAATATGTGATCACTTGGAGTTATTTAAAAATTCATGAACTGAATCAAGATGTGGATATGCACCATTTAGACATACTCAATGACAATATATGTTTCAAGTAGGTGGGAAGGTGTAAAACCCATATCATACCACTAATACAGAGTTATAAGTTGTTATATTGATCCAATGCATCCTTTTTTAGGAGGTGAAATACCAATGATGGCTTGCCATCATTGTCCTTGTCACCTCATGGTTATGGAATCAGATATCTCAAAGATCAATTTCAAGAGAAGTTATTTAAAATATTAATATAATGTTATTTCATCTGGAATAAATAACATTGATGATGTTTTTATGTTTTTGATGAAGTAGATATTCCATAAATATATCAATACAATTTTATAGTATTTTTTTGATATCATGGGTTATTTGAGAAATAAGAAAGAGAATGACCACAATATTAAAATAATAATGGGAATCTTGATGAGTCCCCATAATTATGTGAATTAATCCTATTGAAATTTCTAGATTCAAGAGGTGATGTTTTAGGGAATGTGATTTCAATACATGACCTCTCAATTGATCATGAAAAGGTGACTTTTTCAATTTCACCGAAAGATCCATTGAATTTCATTTAGATATTGATATTTTTAGCCTTATATGGATATTATCGGGGATTCATGATATATTTATCAAATATAGAATCTTCATTGAAATATATAACTGATAATGGGTTGAAATTTTCAATTTATTCCTTATGTCAGGACTCTTTTCATGATCATGAAAACATCCCGTAATGGATATTATTCTGATCTTGTCGCGGACCAGTTAGGATTGCATTGTTTTTTATGCTTCCGGTGTTGATTAATATCCTTGTTAATGCAAGATGATCAGGTGGTTGTGTATGATTGTCATCATAATTAGTCACTTGAGAGGAATTGTCCAACTCATGACTATAAAATCACTGATATTGTAAATTCTATTAAGGGCTGCTCATATAATATTTTTGGGATAGGATTGTGGTCTATTATGATAAGAAGATTGTGAGATATATATATTTTATTAGAATGAATTAATCCTACAAGAAAGGAAATGGGTGGAGTATCTCAAGATATTTGAGTATGATATCACATTCACCCCTATGAGGGGGGTTGCCATTTCCAGCACTCTTGGTAGGAATTTCCCTTCATTGAGTGTCATGGAACCGAAATAATAATGGAATGTTATGTTGATTTCCCATCACTTTCATCTGGATGTGCATGTGGATGATTTGAATATTTTTTTAACTGGCAATCAATTTCTGTAATGTCTAAATGATTCTATTATATACGGTTAGTATCATTATTAAGAGCTAAATGGAATTGAGTAACCCTTATATGTCGGGGATATAATTCCTAGTTGGTTTCTCCTCTTCATTGGAATTCATCTTTTTAGTAATTGGTTCTCCATCACATTTTCTAAAAAATATTATATGTTTGTTGGTTTTTAGAGTTATTTATTCCCTATTTATATCTTCACAAATAAGAGTGATTATGTTATAATAAGACGGCTCTGCTCACTAGGTATGATTTGGAACTTTTCTATATTGATTTCTCATTGTTACACTTTCCATAAAAAGGTACATAAAATAAATCCTTCTAGTTTTATTTAACATATACTAGTGTTGGTATTAAAATTTTATGAGGTTTCTATGGACATTATATCTTCTTATGAAAGACTTCGTAACAAAAAATGCTATTTGGGTGGTGATTCCCGAGTTGATAAAATCAATATATTTCATTCTGATTAAAAAAGCCAAAAAGATAAAAATATTAGAAATTTATATTTTCTTGAAATTATAAGGATTCATCTTGTCCCGCTAATATTTTCATAAATATGTATCATATTATTACATCTTGATTCTAGAGAAGTATGAATGAGTAGATGGAGACTGAAGTCATATTTAGTACAAATTTTCACCAATAAATAGATATCCTAATAGAACATCCTACTAAGATTCTATAAGAAATGTTCCATGATTGTTTATTATATTTTGGATTATATTGGGATATCTATAGGTGATTATTCTATTTTTTATATATTAACAATTACCTCACATTAATTATAATATCGACCTTTATGGTTTTTTGTATCCACCCATGCAGATCGCCTCCTTGGTTGTTAGAGGTTTGTCGGGCTCCATTGTATTAATGAGTTTCATTTTAGAGACATCAGTGATGAACTCGGATATAAAACAATTTTTAAAAAGTACATAGATTAGAAATAAATCTTATTTAAGTCTTCAATGTTATACTATTATGTTTCTACTGTTTATTAGTTACTATATATTGTTTGTTATCTATTATGTCACCACTAGCTTTTGACACAAGGGGCGTTCTCTCTATGATATGCTAAACCTATTGATATCACTAAGTGGGTATGATGGGTTTCTTTTTATTTGGAATGAAAAAATCAATTCATATAAATTCATGATTTCTTCCATATACATTAGATCATGAAGTATCATCAGGATCCATCTGATTTTCTTAATTGGGAGAATGTTTTGTTGGATCCAGAGTAATAGCTTGGGAATCAACTCATAGATATAATTTAATATTATGTAAAAGAACTATATGAGTATTATATTTTTCTGTTCAATATAATATTTATTTGAGATTCCCAGGATATGTGGGATTGCGAATCTATGGTGAGGAAAAAATCACCTCACCTTTTTTAAGATCATCATTCAACTGCCTAAATTTCAATGGAAGAAAGTCATATGGAGGGTTGAATTATCAGATCCCACCTCAAAGCATGGGTGTATTCCATTTCTATATTTATTTCTATTCCTAGTGTTTTAAATCATGTTTATTGGTTTTAGGAATATATGTTTTGTGTTTACAGTATGGTGGGAATAAAATTGGGATTAATGGCCACCGTATAAGGCCATTGACAATCTTGAAGAAAAATTGTATGGTGTATTTTATATAAAATATCTTATGAATAGCCATTATGAAATCCAAATGTGCAATTACTATATCTAATAACACTATCCATCTAGTGATATACAATGGTTAGTCATTGGCATCGAGATGGAAAAGATTAGAGAGAAACAAATTGGACATTTATGCCCCTAAAAACCCTGGTTAAAAACTCTTATGACCCCCATCAACCACAAATAACTATATATAGGTGAAGGTGATCTCTAGGGCTAGGGTATCTTCCATATACCATCATTGGGAATCATATTGATATTCAATTAATTGGTTGTTCCTTCCAGGGTTAGTTTAATCAAATATCTCTTATTTCATGTTTTATCTTGATATTGGAAGTGTTTTTATGATATGATATCATAGTTTATTGAACAAGTTATGACATCTAATTATCTATTATAGATTCATCATGTTCTTATTTCCAGGAGGCTAGTTCCCTTGTTGATTATGGTATGATGTATGTGACCATTAAATTATGTGATGATATATATTCTTTTATTAACTTTTATGTATAAAATCTTGATTATAAGATATAGGAATTAATTATTATGAATTATATCTATTGATATCATTTTCATATTAATTTTTGTTTGTAGATCTCTATCTGGTTGTCATGAAAGCAAAGTGTTAGGCTAGTGGTTTCATCTCATGTATTTTGTTATTGAACAAAACATTATCTATAGTCTCAAAAGGTTTTTCTAAATGACTATTTGAATCATACTATATCTTCAAGATTTGTAACAAAAAATTTATTTTGATACTTTTTTTATTTCCCCTTATTTTGATAAATAAATGTTGTTTCTAAAAATTAAGATTTTTTTTAAATTTTATTTCAAATAATTATTTTTGGATAAAATGGATGTTGGAAATTAACATATGAAATGTGATAATATCTTAAAAACTTATTTGACCAATGTAGTACAATAGGTCCATGGGTACCTAGGTGAGGGTATAGTGTGGTCCTTTTATTCGTTTTCATAAGGGATTCACTCATGGGTTTCATTATTTATTCCAAGGCCTTGTGACATAGATACATGATTATATGACATTAAAGGGGATACAGTCATGATGTGTTACTCTACTTCCTTAACATTGTGACTTAGGTAATTGTTTTGTGTATTAGTCTTGATTGATTATTGTGGTATGATTGACCTAGCTATACCATACCAATGTTATCCTTGAGGTAATATCTATTGGGATTTTTATATTCATTATATTGTATTAGATATAATACGTGATGCATACTTTGATAAATATAAAATGGAATATTTGAACTGTACTTTGAAATTTTATAATTTAGATTTTTTATGAATTGTGAGAAATGGATATTTCTTGTCATTATTTTGATATAAATGTTAAAATTATTTTATCATGACATGGATTTTATATATTGACCATGATAGGATAATTTTACATATAATTACTATCTAATGCTTCAGTGTGATCCTAAGAGGCCTGTTATTCTCAATACGTCACACTCTCTTTGGTGATATGTTGACCATGTTTTTTATGATTTAGCAAAGGAAAAGGCACCAAAGTGTGGTAGTAAGGTTTCTTAACAGTTTGTTATGGGTTAATAGTGGAGAATCTATGGTACATGTCCTTCATATATGACATATTAAATTTATTTAGTTTTTTTCATGGCAATTTACTTCGAATGGTGACTATGTTTTTCCTTCTTACATTGGTTTTCTCACTAAAAATATTTTTATTCTTTACAATTGAATATTTATTTTATATTAAATTTTTTCTACATGTATAAAATATACACTTTTAAATATTGATATATAATTCCATATCTTCATTTCTTGTTGATTAGGTGATAGGCACTGACCCACGGGGATCAAAAATTACCATCGAGTCTTTTCTGGGTATGGTTTAGAGGCTATACAGATTGGTTGTTTCGGTCATGGATCGAAAATGATCAGGATGACTTAGCTTAAGGAATGGAATTATATGTCTGATATAATGAATATCATTTATATGGGAAAATTTATTTTTATCAATTTGATCATTCCCATACATTTTTTATCATGGAAATTTAACAATTTAAATTTCATTTTTTTAGTGAATTATTTTTTGTTTTATATTCCTATAATATTATTTATGTTTGTCTTATTATTGGTTATGATAACTTGTTATTATATAATATAGTAACATATAATGTTTATTTTATCTATCATTTTTTAGTATCCACTTCCTTATGTTAATAAGGAATATATTAAACCTAATATGTATTACATACTAGAATCAGTGGACAATTTGAGGGAGATGTTGAATAATTAGTATTCATTATGTAATTTCATATATAATTGAAAACATTTAATTTTTATTTTTTGTTAACCATCATATATATAATTTAATAATGTTTAATTTAATAAATAAGTATGATATTTGTAACATATTTTAGATTTTGGAATGAAATACACATTAAACATTTCTCTTGTTCTATGAAAAATGAAACCGACAACCATGAAAACGTTTATACTACCCCCTCTATGAACTAATTGATTTATGTTTTTTAAAAACAATACATCATCTACATTCATTATTGAATTGAAAATTATTTTAATGGATAAATAAAATGTTTACTAAAATATAAAGTTCATTGAATGAAAAATTGGACAACCTATTGAATATACGAGTAATAAAAAATTGTGGTAAATAAAATCATAAAAAATAGTATTCAAAGAGAGAGAAAATGACTTATTCATACAATGAAATAACATTGAATAGTTTATATTCATTATTTGATTCTTTTCAATTATAAAATATCCGAGTAATAGACACAAAATAGTGTTGACATAGACATCGTTAATATATACCCAATTTTAAATATTTATGAATTCATATTAAGTACAATAATATTTTTTTGAGGGGTTTTAACCAATGGAAAGGTTGGTATTATAGTTCACAAAACAAAACCCAGTATAAAAAGTTGGGGGAAATGTTTTTAATTTTTTTAAAGGAAGATAATTATAATGACAAAATTATAAGAGTTGAAGTATATATTATTTTTAAATCAAAGGGTGAAAAAATTTGAATTGAATCCACTAAAAACATAAATGGGAAACAAAAAAAAATAGATATTTACATCAAACAATAGATGATATTCATGGGTTATTTAAAAACATTTTTTTAAATGGGAAACTTTACTCATTAAAATATTAATTGATTTTCAAATATTTTAAAAGGGGTTGAATAATCTTCATATGCAAGAGAATATAAAAGTATATTGTTGGTTCTTTAATTTTTACACTTTAAGAAACATTAATCAGACAATGAATTTGTTGAAAAAGTCATTTAATGTAATCTTTGTTGTCATTTTTGGTGTTTCAAATTTGAAAATGATGTAAAAAAATTAATTTTAAAGATTCCAAAATGGATCTTAATAATATATTATAAAATTTTGAAAACTAAGTAAAGGATAATTGAAATGAGAAAACCCAATAATATTTAAATTCACAAGAATATATAATTATCCTACATTCATATTAAAAATATGTCTAATAAGTTACAATTCCAATCAAAATAATGAAATAAAAATAAGGGGAATGGGATCTCCCCAATTTGTTAACTAAAATCTGTGTTTTTGAATCTATATACCCTAGGTATCCAGGTCTATCAAAATCTCTATCCCTCTCCATCAAAAATCCCTTAATGTCTTCTTCTATTATATTCCCTCAAATTTAAATCATCTGTTGTACTCTAGTTAGTCACCAATATCATTCAACCAAAGTAACATGGTATACTCTTTTTCATTGTCCACATGTTGCAGCCTCCTGCAACCCTCGTGAATTGAAAAATTCCCTTTTAACTACTGCATAACACCCACATTAATTCAATTATGAAAGAACATCGATGACATCTGGACCTGAATTTTTACATCAGAATAGATATAGAAAACGAGAAAACTGTTGATTAAAAAATTAAATAAATTTTTGTATAAAATTATTTTCATAAATATTAAATATATTAATAAAAAAATTTATTAATTTTATAATTATTTATATGATTATATGTTTAAAACTAACTAAATTTTTATAATTAAAACCCTTATTATTTTTAGATTTTGATTTTAAATAATTTTGTTTAATTAATTTTTTTTATTAATAATATTATTATTTATTAAGTTATTAAAATATAAATATTTATAATAATTACTGTTCATGGAAATATAATTCTACATTTATTAACCTTTAATAAAAATTATTTTTTAAAAAAATAACAGATTAGAATAAAATTTATATTATTATGGTTGGTTATTTAATGTAATTTATTTAGGTTTATAATTATTTAATATATTTTTTTAATTAATTAGTTTTTTAATTATTATTTATTTCATTTTATTTATTTATGTATTATTATTTTCCTACTTTTCCATGTTTATATGTGGCCATTTGGGCTGTTTTTCTTCTCCCAATAGGGGTGGTCAATCACGGTGGAATCCCCTTAGACCTCAGTGCCTCCTCCTCCTAAAATGATGAGTAGCTACAGTGGCCCCTAAGGATGAGGGAAGATTCGATTTTGGGAGGTCTGCATATGAGGTCAGAGTTTCTTATATAGTGATATGAGGATTGGGTATTAGACTCGGATCATGTCCTCCCTTAGTAACAGAAAATGAATGGATTTGGATTCATCAGCAAGGAGATGGTGGATTTGGTAGTGTGGAATCCAGAATCATCTAAGGGAAGTGGGCTATGGATCTCTAGCTATGAGGTAGCGGTTCTCCAACGGCTTGAGCTCATGTATTTCAAAATCCCTGGAGTGATGGGGGTATCATTTAGGTAGCCAATGATTTATATCTGGAGTATGTAGGGGTGATATTGTCATCACAATTGTTGGTGGGTCATGAATTACAGAAGGTTGTCCATGGAAATGGAAGGATGTTCGATGGTGAGTTATATTTTCAGTAGTTAATGAAGAAATTGATGGTGATTTTGTGCTTCTCATGGAGGGTGATGAGCAATAGTGAGTAAAGGGTTGTGCCACCATTGCGAGTCTTAATGGTTGGTTGAAGAGAGAAAATGGCGGTTACCCCAATAGTGGGTTGAGATTTTGGGAAAGTGAGGGAGTGAGACACTATTAGAACAATTCAAATGGTGGGGTTTTTTTCAAGAGAAAGATCCACCAGGGAAAATATTCCAACACTAGGTAATCATTGGGTTATCCAATTGTGGGAGTCATCGTCTTTATGCCAATAGTTATTCAAGTGACGGTGGTTCATGGAACGGTTACTCATCTATAGAAAAGTAAAATAAATTAAAAACAATTATAAAAAAAAATTAAAAAAAGTATTAAAAAAATAAATATAGAAAAACCCATTCAAATAATTAATTAATTAGTTATTCACCTCAGAATTCAATTATAAATTTAATTGATTAAAATTTAAAACAATTGAATAATTATCCTAATCAATGGTAGAATAATTAATATTAAAAACTAAATGTATATTAAAATCCAAATTACATGTAATTCAATTAATTTATTTTGAAAAACTAACAACAGTTGAAATAAAACAATAAAATTAAACCATGTAAAAAAATCAAAATAATTTAATCCCATAAATTGAAATGCATATACATTAAAATATTAATATTCATAAGAATTTATCTAAAAAACAAATTAATGTAAAAATAATTAAATGAATTAAGAAATATTAATTTTTTACTTAATATAAAGAAAAAAAATCGTAAAATTAATCATCCAAAGTCTAGTAGAATATAAAAATATAAATTAATTACAAAATAATGAATAAAAAATAATTAAGACAAAATTAAATTAATTTAAAATATAAAAATAGAAAATTAGTTATTAAAAAAAAATAATTATATTATGGTGTAAAATTAATAAAATTCAATTATTTAACAATAACATCATATATAAATAAATTAATTATAAAAAACTTAATAAGGAGATGTGGAAAATCATGATACTTTAAGACAACATAATATATCCACACACTTGATCATTAATTTCACTAAATCCATTGCATACTTTTAGTCTTTTTGAAAAAGAAACTTTTTTATACATATAGTTCAAATAGAAGAATGTCAAAAAATATTAAAATATTGAAAAAACCGTTGAATGAGAATTTTCATATGAATGATTCAAAAGGGGCCATTCCAAAATTCCAATACCTACAAAGAGATATATAGAACAAAGAATCATTCACTAATAAATATTTCATTCCACTTATTTAAAGCCAGCTTTTGAATTACTTCAATTCATGTACATGTTCTAATTCTATGATTAATAACATGTTATAAATAAGTGGAAATAAAATCCCGACAATAGGACTTCATCTTCTTTAACCTTCTCCTTAGTTAAAAAAATAAATGTTTTAAATTAATTTTTTTAATCATTTTATTGATAAAACATAAATGATTTCCATAGAAGTCAATTTTACCCTTCTTCATCTAGAATTCAAAATTTCCCTCACATTAATAAACTCATTTTTACAACTTGGAACATTATTGTTTTTTATTTATTAACTAACTATGTAACTTGTGAAAACATCTATACATATGAACTTATTTTAAACGTACATATGGCTTACACACTAACCCAATGTCTAGTGTCCTAGATGTTAACATTGGGTTACCATTTTTCAATTTTACTCCATTTTCAAATGACTTATAAGGGTACTCTTTCAGTTGGATCCTTAAGGTGATTATTATTTTAATATAAAAAGTGAGACCACTAAGATAAATTTCAAGCTACCAATTTCCTTCTATCATGACCATAAGTCCATTAATATATGTATCCTATATAATTATCATACTAACTCATAAATTTAATAATGTTAAAATAAATATGAAAATTCAATCTGCAATCATTTTTCCTAAAAAATGTTAAAATCAATAAAACTATAAATAACAACTATGTTATTTACAAACATGTAAGAATTAAATAAATCAAAAAATTAAGCCTAATGAACCTCATATTTTGGAAATGGTTTGGAGAAAAATGTTGAAAAATTTTTTAAGAAAAAAAATATTTTTTGGAATTCAGTGGGATTATATTTACCCACATATTATCTCAGAATATGAATACCCCATACATAACATATAAAACCAAAATTTTCCCCCAATTTTGAATTCCATGGTTGAAGAAAAAAATTTAAATTTAATGATCAAAATAGATTTTAAATTCATCAGTTTCATAAAATTTTTTGGGGTCACAATGAAGTTTAAACAATATGTTTTTCACATTAAATAATTTAAAAAAGATTAACAAGAATTATAAATAAATCTACTGTTAATAATTTATAAATTATTTTCTAAATTTATCATGATTAAAATTTTCTACACCATGAATTGGGTGTCAAAAATTTAACAGATTTTTTTAAAGTAGATTTTCAATAGAACAGATAAATTGAATTCTTAATACCCCAAAACCATGAACAACCATTTTAAAACATAGAAAAGGGGGTATTATTCCCCCATATGTTAATCTACATAGTGAAATGTTAGAAAAATAATTGATGTACCTTATTTATACATAGTAGAACATGCAACAAAGATGAATAATAATAACGATGTTTAGATATTTGATGCAGAAATATAAACTATTTGTTTAATGAATCTTTAACATCACAGTTATTAAATGATTAATTCTTCTATCCTACATGAATGAAATCATATGGTTTATTCTATTTTAGTATTAAAAAAATATTATAACAAGAATTATATAGATTAGAATAGAATGTTATAAAAAACAAAGGGTTTGATATTATAAAAATATTGTCCAATGAGACTCCAGTATACATATTCATTTGAATTGAGAACAAATTTGAATTCTGCTTCTTTATTGACCCAACTAGAAACATTTTTAAAGTGAAAAGTTGAGGAAGACATAAAACATATATCTGGGTGTAACAGAGAGGAAAAATTCCATTCAAAGAAATATATTATGAAACAATAATAAAAAAATATAAAATAATGAAAATCAAAAAGGTGACTACCATGAATCACAAAAATTTATGTATTTAGTTAGAAAAAAAAGAAAATAAATTTTCAAGAACATAGATAGAAGCCAATAACATTTTATTCCCTTCAAAATGATTATTTACTCTTTAAAAATTAACAATAATTTGATTTCACTCCACTCATCCATCTTCCATAGCTCCATTATTCAAAATAGTAACAAAAATTAAGGGTCTTGATCAATTAAATGGTTTTTACTAAGAAATAGGTTATCCATGAAATTAAGGAGCTAAACCATATATACATGTTTTGCATCATTATTTTGAAAGAAAAAATCATGAAAAATTATATACCTATCTTTGTAAATCCTAGTGTTATCATAATACACTCTCCTAATTTCATCAAACTCACTATGTTTCACTACATTCCTATCTCTAGCTAATTTATAATCAAAAATCATTACCATGACTTCTTAACATGATGTATTTTTTAACTCCATAGGAAAATGATATAAATTCACAAATAAAATCATATACGGATACATACTTAATGTGGTTTTGAAATCTATTTAATAAGACCATAAATCCCTATTTAATTTCATAGACCAATCCTTCCAAGTGTTTGAAATAATATTTATAAGAAAAAGTTTCATCTCTCTATTTTAGATTTCTACCTATCCACTATAATTTTGATGTTGGGTAGTTCAATTTATTTTGGTGAATCTATATTTCTTTATCAATTCTATTAAATTTTGTGTTATTAAAACTGGTTCCATGATCCAGGATAAATTTTGTCTTCATCCTAAACCGTGAAATGATGTTCTTTTTGTGAAATTTCATCACCTTTTTGGATTGATTGATGTTAAATTCTACACCCTCAAACCATATAGATATATAATCAACATCCACTAAAATATAATCATTCCCATATGATGATGGGAATGGTCCTATAAAATTTATACCACTAACAAAAAATATGTCATTATCTGGAATACCATTCTAAGGTAAATTATATTTTCATCCAACATTTCCTAACATCTATCATCTATCATATCCCACTAAAAACCCCATGTAACCCTTGAATAATTGGTCCAGTAAAATTTAGCATGAAAGCCATATTTTTTTCTCCTCCCTACACCATGATGTCGACCCCAAGGTGAGGAGTGAGAACTCTCTAGTATTAACAACATTTCCTCTTCCAAAACACACCATCTTAATATCCCATCATCGTATCTCCTAAATAAAATAGGTTCATCCTAAATAAAGTATATAATATTCTAAATTAATTTCTTTCTTTGGATGTTTGAGAAATCCGTAGGAATAATACTTATTTCCAGAATCTTTTTAATGTATTAAACCCATGAAGATTTCATAATAATGGTAGTGAAAAGATTATCATTTAAAAAGGAAGAATTTATCTCCCTTGTATATTCACATTGGGGATTACAAATCCTATATACACGATTTGTAAATATATTCTTAACTCCTTAAATATGTCTATTTTCAATGTCAATCTCTTATGAAACTAGAATAAAAATAATGAGCCTAGGTTTAGCCTCTTTCTTATACATCATATAATTTTAAGAATAATTTTCAAATGAGGATAATTATATAATATTATAAATATACTACCTAAATTTCTATATAGAGAAGACCAGGTCTAAAAACTCTTCCACTATATTGGTTTAATTCATTTTTTCCTCATATAAAGGTCCACTAGAATAATAAACCACATATAACCTATTATTAATCCTCCATCAAAGGAAAATTATAATAGACATTTCATTTACTACAAACATATTTTGAAAAGGGATTTTTTAATCAGGTGTAGTTGTGATCGGTGATGTAGTGTGTTTTTCATTAACAAAATTACATGATTCCAAGTGAAATTGATGAAATGGAAAGTCCATCCTTGACCAATAAAGAACACTTGTGATTTTTTTTTGGAACAAAATTATAAAGCTCCAAAAAAATCAAAATAGCCTAAGAAGCTTCTAATATCCATAAATTTTCAAGTGGGTCTGATTATTTAATAACTTCATTCATGGTATTGTCAAACTCTAAACATATGTTCAAAAAATTATGTCCCAACATAATTCCTTTAGTGACTACAAACTCGCATTTTTTCACAGTTTAGAATGAGTTTTTTATATGCATATTTCTAACAAAAATTAAAAAAATTAGACAAGTCTCAATAATTCATGAAACAATGTAGAATCCATCCATGAAAACCTCAATTATCCCCTCAGTCATGTATGAATAGATAGTCATAAAACATTTATGGAGAATATAGGGAGCACCACGTAATCCAAAGGGTATTTGGATGTCGGTGAACATCCAAAAGGAGAATTTGATGGTAGTTTTTGATTGGTCTTCTCAGGATACATGGATTATTTTTTTTGTAGAATAGAAGTCCCAAAAAGTAAAATAATTCATTGTTATCATTACATTAAAAAAAATTCAACAAAGGTAACTAGAAAATGATCATTCCTAGGGACTAATTTGATCATACTATATTCAATACCAACTATCCATTTGGATTCCTTCCTCACATGAATTCATTATTATATTTCATTGGTGAATATAGTGAAACCAATGTTTTTGGGAAAACATGGATCTGACTAACCCATGAACTTTCAGAAACGGGATAAATAATTCATGCGTCTAACTATTTGATAACCCCCTCTCTCACAACTTCTTTTGTATTGGGTATTAATCTCCTCTGACATAATCTATTGGTTTGTGGTCCGGTCTCATAGGGCTCTTGGGATTTTCAGATGATGGTATAATCCATTTTATATCACATATGGACTAACTAATGGATGATTAAGATTTCTTGACAAAAATTAAATTTTTAATCTTATTTTTAAATTAATTAATATGATATAATCATATGTTTTTTATCATGTCATGTATTAATGATTATTTCAAGATTGAATGGATCGTATTAATCTCTTATGTGGGTTTCATTTCTATTGAAGGATGTCTCTTAGGCATAGGTGGTCTATAATATTAAACATGTCTCTTATAATTAATTTTAAATGTAAATGATTTTTAATTTAATACCACTTTTAAGAATATATTCACTATTTAATGTGTGGATAACTCATTATCAAATTATTCTTCTTCAGAAATAGAAATATTTAATAAAGTACAATAATCCAATTGTTTAATCTGCTTCCCCTAAAATAAGTCAAATTGATCGGTAGTGATTTTTGTTATAGTATCAACCTCATATTATAACATAAATTCAATTTTTTCAGAAACAAGTTATTTATTCATAACATTATCATAATAAATACTGCTATCTAGATCTAGAAAAGTTTCTAGAAACTCAACATGAGGTGATTCAATTGAAATTCAAATGTCATTTTCAACTTCCAAATGAATTTCTTTATAAAATCGTTGTTTTTTAAATTCTATTAAATATTAAATTGTTCTTTAATATTATTTATACACCACACATGAACAATTATAGGGGAATTTGGTCCCATTACATTTATGAACATTTTGAATTATTCTTCTTGTACACCAATTTTAATGAACAATTTACAATTACAGACATTCATGATAGCTAAATCAGAGGCCAAAAATAGACTACCCATGATGATAGTCACCTCTTTTCCACACTACATGTCTTACAAAAAGAGTCCAATGGAATAAAAAACTTTCCAAATCTAATAATAATATAATATTCCCTTCATACAAGACATGTGAAAGAGAAAACATCCATCGGTATGAAGAAATTACTTGGTTTCTGATCACCCAATACCAACTATTGAAAAAGTGAGAAATGGTGCACTTTGACTATAAAACCTTAGTAATAGAGACAGTTGATATTACAACTATTACCTATACAATAAGGAATGAAAATTCTATCAGGACCCTTGATATTGAGAGGGTATTTATTTTGATGAATAGAACATCACTCTTCATTGAGGATATATGTAGCATATTCCTCAAGTGACTTCTAATTTGAAACAATTTTTAAGGATATTTCATATTTTATGGTATTTGGATCAATGATTGTATAAATGGAATTTTCACATGGATCACGGTCAAAATCCCAAAGAATTTAAAAAGGACAACCATGTTGTTAGTCGTAGAATTTATTTTTATTATGGATGGTATGGGTGGTGAACACTTCTAAAGAATATAAGGAATTGACCCTATTTCTTTAAAAAAATTATACCATGTTGTAAATTATTTTAGGAAAAAATTCATTTTGACTATAAGGTGAAAAATGAGATTTTTTTGGTTTTAATGCTTTTTCTATTGATCTCCACATTGTAAATTCAATAGGTTTTGATTTCAGGATTCTGGTTGTTTTCCAATTTTATCATTCCTAGAGTCTTATTCAATTTTATTTTGAGTATTAAGAACATTATTGTAACAACATACATGAAAATATTCTTATGGTTATTTTAATATATTCTAGGAAACATGAATATATCCCAAGATTTAGTGTATCTAGCTCTTTCACTCCATTTGGGATTCTAGATTGTGAATTCTATCAACATATTCTGCTTTATGGGATTCATGTTGGGATTTTTTAGAATTAAATTTTTCTTGTCATGAGTCAAATATATTAGGCACTAGATCAATTTTATTACCATTATCCCGAAAATATTCCATTTGGAATTTTATAAACCTCACCTCTATTTGTATTGAATCAATTTTCATGGTTGATTTTGGTAGGTAGTGGAAATATGTTTTCTTATAATACCTTGATCTTTACCGGATAGATTATAATTGTTCTTATTTCCTTAGTTTTACTTTTTTGATTACGGATATTCTTTGTTTGTCATCCAAGTTATATAATTAGAAATGTTTCCATTTTCATGTTGGGTTTAAATTTGAAAATTAGTAACAAAACTTTTAGTGTTCCCAAACATCCCACACTGAGCACAGTGCTCCCTATGTGGTTGGATTGGATTTTGAAATCCCACATGGTTTACAGATTGTTTTCAATTTTAGTTCATTAATGATCGAATTTGTTTTGTGATTTTCAAATGTTTTCCATGAGTATCTACTTTTTGACCAATGTTATTTACACTTTCGTTAACACTCATCCTCCTATAGTTTCATTGATGAGTGTTTAAAGAATCTTTATTGAAAATTTTTCTTAGCACATCACCAGTATTATCATTATCACAACCTTTAGTAGATTGGTAAACAATATTTTTACATGAAGAAGAGAATCATTCATAGAAGGTTTCTAAGAGAGAATGATATGTGAGTTGATTATAGGGACACTGCTTAAGAAATTATTTGAATCTATACCAAGCCTCTTTAAAGGAATCACCATCTTCTTGATAAGAAACTGTGATAGTTCAACCCTTAGTCATTGGGAGTAGAATTTCATTACAAATTACAAGTACACATGGTCCCAATTTAGAAAAAATGGTCTGATCTAGACATAAAATCCCATTTATAGTATTCCCTTTCCTGAAAAATGAAAGTAGTATCATTCAATGTTCTTTTTTAGTTGGTGAAATACGTGGAATTTGATTCACTGTTTTATTGAAGTATCTAATGAAGGATAGTGCATCATCATTATATATTCCATTAAAAGAAGGAAACAATAATAGGAATGATTCATTTCACACATAGTTTTTGACTCTATGAGATAGTGTAATTTAATATGGGTTTCATGAAACATTATAGGGATTAAACTCCCTCGTCATAGGCCTCTCTATTTCATCATTATAAACATGTTGATTTTTTTGGCGATTATTTGTAAATTAAATAAGTGTATCTCCTAAATTTTTTAGTTCAATTTTGTTTTTATTTATTTATGGAACAAATTATTTTATTTATTTATGGATTCTAAGGCTCTAATATTTCTGTTGAAGACCTTTTTCTCTTAATGTAGGCAGAAACAACCATAATTCAACAAAAATGTCAAAGGTAATTGAAGAGAGTATGAGTATAATATAATAGAAGGGTGATATAATTTCTTTTTAATAGTAATTTTAAACTGTATATGGAAATTTTATTTGAATTTGATAAAAATAATTTCTTTAGTTATATGAAAAAAAATTCTCACTTAAAGACATCAATGGAAACAGAACAAAAATCATGACATGTGCATCGTTAATACATGAAAATGTTAAATTATTTATAAACTCCTATTAAATTTATTAATTTGATTTTTAATTTTTTGATCCAAAGGGAATGTGGGTTCCAAATGTATAATAACATAACCCACTATAAATAGTCTGTTAAAATATTTATTAGTCATTTTGTATGAAATATAATTATTAAGAAAAAGTGATAACAAATGAAGTACTTGTTTTCTTGTAAAACTAGAGGGTGCACAAAATTTAAATTAAAAAATGTAGAAAAAATGAAAAATAATAAAAATAGAGAATGAGATCATAAAATAGATGTGATAAATAAGATATCTAAACAATACCATGAAAAATGGGATTCATTACAAATGAAAATTTTAATTGATTTCAAGATCATTAAAATGGGATTGAATAGTCACCATCCCTATGAGAATATAAATGAAGATTTATGGTTCCTAAGGTTCAACACTTCAAGAAACATTAGTCAAAAAAATAATTTAAAGAAAAATTTCTTTAGAAGTGAACTCACTAATCATTTTGGAAGTTTATAATTTGAAAATGAAGGGCACAAGAAAATTAATTATTCCAGAATTGATCTTGCAGATTAATTATAATTTTTTTAAAAATATTGAAAATAATATATATACAAGTAATTATAGTAATTCATAAATCATTGAAAAAAAGACTTAACAAAAAATAATATTCAAAACATGTTTAAATAGTTATAATTTCATTAAAAATAATTAATGAAAAATAGGGGAAAATATATCTCCCTGTAATATCAAATGAAATTTGTGTCTCTTATTATATATTCTCTCGGCCTCCAAGTCTATCTCCATCTCTTTCACGATCATTGTAAAATCCCCCAATATCTTATTCGGTTGTATTCCCTCAAATTTTGATTCTCCATTGCATTCCATAGGGTCTCTAGTAGCCTCCATACAACTTAACTCGATCATCTCTTTTCAATTTCCCACTTATCGTAGCCTATTGCAATTCTCATGACTTTATTAAATCCCATCTCACTACTACATATATGAAAGAACATATATTACTTTCTAGATCAAATCTTCAAGTCACAGTAGAAAAGGATATTCAATAAAGATGATGATTAAAGATCATTAAATAAATTTGAGTATAAAATTATTATTTTAGAAATTAGTAATATATCTAAAAAAATTGATTATTATAATTATTAACATGAAAATATGTTTATAAATATAGAAATATTATTAATTTTATTCGTTATTATTATTGGATTTAATAAATAAATAATTATGTATAGTTATTTAGTTTTATTTATTTTATTTATTAGAATATATGATAATAAAATTATTATAATATAACTACTTATTATAATATTTATTATAATAAATATAATTATAAAAATAAATAAAAATAATATTTTTAAAAAAACCATTAATAGATTAGAATACATTTAATATTTTTTTACCCATGTTAATTTATTTATTTGAATATACAATTATTTATACTTATTAAATTAATTTATTATTATTATTATTACATTATTATTATTATTTATTTATTTTGTTTTTTATTTATTTAATATCCTTATTTTCATTTTCCCTTGTTTATCAATGACCTCCATCGGTGTTCTTCTTCTCATTAAAGGGGTGTTCCATCACGGTGGCGACCACTTTGACATTAGGACCTCCTCCTCCTAGAATAGTTAGTAGTAGTGGATTCATCTACAGTAAATGGATGATTCGGCTTCACAATATCCTCATCTGAAGATGATGTTCCTCAAATGGTGACATGCGGAATTTTTGGTGCACTCGGTTATGCTCTTCCATCAATTGTAGATGGTGTCGAGATTTTTCATCATTAGTAAGGTGATGTTAAATTCGGTAGTGATAAATAAAGGGGCTTAAATTGGCTATGGGATGAGGATCTCCATATCTAAAGTAGTGGGGCTTCAATGACTCAAGATTGGGTATTTTTAGATTTGTATATCGAGGGAGGTATCCTTCAATAGGTCACGAATTTAGATCCATTGGAGTCCAGGGTGACGATGTCATACCCTTTGACGGTGGGTCATGGATGAAAAAAGGTTTTATATTATATAGGTTGGATAATCGGCTATGAGTTGATTTCTTAGTGGGGAATGAAGAAACCAGTAGTGACTCAGTGCATTTAACGTATGGTGATGAGCCGTGGTGTGTGTTGGGTGGTTCCACCATTTATAATCCCAACAGTCGGTCTAACAGGGGAGAGGAAGGTGGCTACCCCAATAGTGGGTTGGGATTCACTAAAAGGGAGGAACTGAGCTACCACTTCAACCTTCCCAATTATGGGTGGTTTTTTGAAAAGTAAAGAGCCACCATTGGTAAGCTCCCAACAACATGTAATCTAGGGTGTTTTCCAATTGTGGGAGTGACTGTTGGCATGACAATGTTGTGTTATGTGTCAGTGGATTTTGAAACGGTGACTCATCTGTATGAAAGTAAGAAATAATCAATTAGAAAACAAAGTTAAATAATATTGAAAAATACAAAATATTAAGAAATTTATTCAATTAAGTAATTAAATAATTATTTAAATGAGAATTAAATTAAAAATCAAATTAATAAAAATTCAAAACAATTAAATAATTAACTTTTTCAGTAACATAATTTTAAAAATTAAAAAAACATAAAATGAAATGTAATTAACATGAAATTAAATTAATTTATTTAATAAACCAACAAAGGTAAAAGTAATAACTTAAATCTCAAAAAGGATAATATTAAAATTGAGAACCATATAATTCATTAAATTGAAAAGTATAGATTTTAAAATATTAAAATATTGAAAATATTTAATGAAAATTATATTAAAGAACTATTAATTAAATAATTAAATAAAAATGAATTGATTAAATAATAAAAAGAAACAATTAAAAAAATTAATAATTGAAATTCAATCATAAAAAAAATTAAAATTAAAATATATAATATTTCAACAAAAAAATTACATATGAAAAAATTGATACCTTTAAAATCTAAAAATAAAATATTAATTATACAAATGATTAATTATTAAATTCATCTACACATTTATTAAAGTGAAATTTTTAAATAATTAACAGATATTAAATTAATTAATTGAGGAAAAAATTAATAAAAATATGTCTCAAATCTTGTGAAATCAGTACCCATAAACTACCATTATGATTATTTTATAACAGTATAACAATTAAAGTGTTTCTTAAACATCAATTAATTACATTGTGTTCTAATTTGGTTCAGTTTAACCTCCTACTTGAATTTTTTTTAATTTATAACATAAATAACTATGGGGATTTAATTTCTTCTAATATATGATAAAATAATTAAATAATTATTTTACTTTAGTTTTGGAATGATGACATTTATGTTAAACTCATTAGTAAATATACCAATGTCTGCTCATATAAAATCACAAATACATGCTCATTGTGGATTTCAGCTCTATGGATTATAACTGTTACCCTACTAGGAAAATGAAACATAATAGTATAAATTTTAATACCAATTTTATAATGTTGTACCTTTATATTAAAAATCCTACCTAATTAGATAATCGTAGTTATGTTCGGTTAGTATTGATTAGTGTCCAAATCATTGACAACATGGGATTTTTTCTAGTGTGTGTGCGTGAGTGTGAAAACAATTAATGGACATGTGTTTCCTTATAGTTTTAGTAAAATATTAGATATTTTCCAAGATTGGTAATATCTTTTGGTTTTTAAAAAAAGGAAACTATGGAATTATAGATTACCCTTTTTGTAGGATAACTAGGTTCATGGCCACCGAATGTTGAGTAGTGGCAATAATTGGAAACCAATAAAATAAAATTATATCCTTATAAATAATAAAAAACGTAAATTCTAGTTTATTTTATGATACAAGAATAATGATAATTTGGATGTGAATGTTGAACAACAAAACATTTATGAAAATCATTCAAAATGAAAAAGATTACTCACACCTGATGTTAGAAGATGTTAATAACTAACAAATATACATGAAGAGGAAAATTATAAATAGTTCTTATAAAAGGATATATATATGAAATGGTTTATAAAATGGGTGAGTACGATAGAATTTTTTTATACAAAATGGTACTGTGGATTTCAAATAAGACTGATTTAGCTTAAGGGTTTGTGATAACTCAATATCCATTCATGGTGTATAAAAAAATATTATTGAAAGTATTTTCTTCCAAGATTGATTTTTTCTTTCTAATGAATACTTGGTATTTTATTTCATCCTTGTTTTTGTGTATTATATAATTAATCCTTATAACCTCATTATAAAATGATTTATACCTAGCTGATTATGATACTATTAAGGGTTATGTGTCTTAAATTCTAATTCCTTAAGACTATATTATTTTATCAATCTTGTTTTCTGTTATATGATATACTCAATTAGCCTTTGATATATAATGTCACAATTAACTCCTTATTATATTTATTTAATGATACATTTTAAATTATATCCTTCATGGGGTTTCGTTTAAAATTTTATAAATCCAAAATTGTTATTTGTCTCTATTTCCAATTCCAATAGGCTAATTTGATTTTTCAAGCCAACATTTTTTTTAAATGGTGTATTAATCTAAAAAAATGTATCTAATTAAAATTAATATAATTTATTTCATAATATTTTAATATCATGGTTTTCCCATCATATTAATTTGAATTTTTTTATCATTAACATAATTGTTTCTTTATTGCAATTTTAATCCACTAAGATACAATTCATATATAACAACTATTTCTTATTTTTGGTGTATATAAGAGTCAGATATTTCCTTCTAAATCCTATAATAATATTTTAGTTTTTTATTATACTATTATTAATCAATCAATACTGTTGTATTCATGAGTCCGCTTATATTGTGGGAATGATTTTTCTTAAAAAAAATTCACCTTTGTTGGCACTCAGTATTTCCTTCCTTTGATTGAAGGGTGTTCATAATGAATCGAGTTATTGATTTCTTTGGGGAAATTACTAACATTACATATACCTATTATTGTATTCAATGTTACATTAGTGACGGTTATGTAGAATGTTATTTCATATTGATTTGCGAAATGATTGAAAGATAAATAAATGTTATTTCAATATGGATGTTTAAGGATTGGTAATCTATATTCATTTTTTATTGTTCTACCACCCACCTTTTTTTTCTAAATGGATTGTGTCCATATTATCCAATTTAATAATTGGTAATGTATTTATGTTTTTCATGTTTTAATCTCAATATGATTGTTTATTAGTTCATAATTCAAGTTGATTATGAATTTTTTCGACATTCATATCATTTATATGAAGACTAGTTTTTAAATTATTTATTGATAGAAGGGGTTGGTATTATATTTCCTCTTGAGGTATAGATATGCCTCCGGAGACCAATTAGATTTTTATTTTGGTGTACCTTTTCCCTCTGATTGATATTAAATAGAGAGGGGGAATTGATGATGTGATAATGATGTTTTTACTTAGTATATGGAACTAGTTCACTATCATTATGAATTTCATCACTAAGAAACTAGATATTATTATCCATGTGATGTTATGATTTCAATTTTTGTTCATTGGTATATCATTATTTTAGTTTTATTCTATTATGGAATTATTTTTTGTTATATATTCCTTCCATAATTTTTTGGTTCCATGTAAGATCAATTATGATATTTTATTACTATCACTTATGTTTAGTTTTACATAGTGTTCGATATCACCCTTCAGAAATTTTATTTTCCCCATGTAATGATAAATATCATTACACGTTTTTTGTTTTATAGAATATCATGTGTAGAATTTTTGGGATATTAATAAAACATATTAGGGGTTGATTGTTTTATTATATAGTGGGATAAATGTCTAGTTCATGGGAATGAAAAATGGATTTTCAAGTTATATATGTTTCCAAAATACATTAAAAATATAATCTTAAATGGTCATTAGAATGTATGTGACACTATTTGTTTGTGAATTTTAAATTATTAATAATTAAAATTGGGTCATTTTAGTTCATTTCAATGTTGGTATATAGAGACTGTATTTATAAACAATGGATCAATATTTATAGGTTTGTGGTTTCAAAACATGTTATATGACGGATTGTATAATTAGATAATTTCAATTAGTGATTGGAAAAGGTCATTAACTAATTTCAATATTTTATATAAACCTCACATTTATGGCTAATTATAGTATTATTATATTACATGACGTTTTTATAAAAGGTATATATTTAAACATCATCAATTAAAAAAAAATATATTTATTTATATGGTATTAAATAAAATATATCATTTCCATTAGGGACCTTAACATAACACATCAATACTCATAATATTTTATAAAACCTTAAATGATAAATGTTAATTAATAAATTAATCATATTATTCATTCAGTAAACAAATAAATGTTATATTAAATAACCTATGAATAATGAATTCATAATATTCATCTCTCGTATATTCTAAATTAGAATAAGCTGTGATATGAATTTTTCAATTATTATAACTATTTGTTGGATTGAGTATCTCAAGATGGTGGGATGAATTGAGTACACAATAAAATTTTCTACCAAAAATGGATTATTTTATAACCTCCCAAATATTTAAATAAAACTATTTTTATCAAAATATGTTGTATTATATATATGTTATTCTTTATAAATATTTCTCTAAATATTCATTTCGTCTCAGTTGAATAATATAAAATATAATTGGATCCTTCGAAATCATTTTAATTAATAAAAATACTATTTGAACAAAATTTAAGATGAAATATCAATGTATATATATTTTTTAGATTTTTTTCAGTTTTAAAAAGAAAATAATTTGAAGTTAAATTAAATCACACATTGGAAAGAATTAATATATGAGGTATAGTCTCAAGTCAAGACTTAGTAATCTCTAATTACTGAGAAACCTCCACAAATTAGTTTATATAAAAATATGATCTGAACCTTGATCGACTTTTATAATAGTTAAAAAACTTGTAGGTCACACACGTCCACTTCGACATTTATACATGATAGAAAAACTAAAAAAAACCACTCAAGGATCTCTACCAATCTAATTATTTGTAGAAAAAAATATAAAAAAGTGTTTAGGAATATGTTGAGTTTCTTTTAGTGTTGCATAAGAGATATGGTAAATGTGATAAAACATAATGTGCAAAAATACTACTCAAAATGTAATAATCATAATCAAAACAAATAATTCTAAAAGTGCAGTGTTTAGAGATGATCGGTATGCATAAATTCATCTTGTAAATCTTCATATTATTTTGTAGTGATTCTTGAGTCTGGTTCTCTTGAAATAATCAAGAAAATAGACTATTTTATTCTCTTGTTCATTACCTAGAGGAAAGTGGTAAATGTGAATGTATAGTTTGTCATGCAGTCACATGTTAATAGAAGGTGAGGTCTTATAGTTTGAAATTATGTTCAACTCAATTTATGTCCATTAGTCACAATATCGTAGCATGCGGATTTTTTTTCATGTACTATTTTTTCATGATAGTATGTGTTGTCCGTTAATCAGCCGCATCATGAAGAATTTTTTTATTTGTTGCTTCCTCGTACTACACATTAAAACGCTATATTCAATGTTTTATATTTAGAATTTATGTGAAAATCAATAATATATAAAATGGAAAAATACTTCAATAAATATATCTATTATAATAATGTGATTCAAAAAGATTAGTTAAGAAAATAATGGTTGTGCCTTAGAGTCACACTGACTCAAGGTATGATGGTATCTCGCTCTAGCAGTATGTTATTTTGGTGGAATTATACTAGTAGTGCCCTATATTTATCAAAATTCCCACTGTGATAGCGGCATCTCAATTATCAATGACTGGTTTGGCAGTTTGTGGTTTGATCGTGTCTTAGACATAGAAAATATTATGTATTGGTAGTATGGCACTAGCAGTGCCTCATCTAGTGGTAACTAGTACATAGAAAAAATTTGTTCTCTTGGAATGACATCCAAAAATTATGTCCACTAACAGTGCCTCATTTTTTTCAATTTTCGAGACCAACGGTACGACATTTTGGTTATGTGATATCCTGGAAGTATAAGGACCATGCCTTAAAACATTACATAACCATGAATTATATGAATAATTCACATTTAAAATCTTTTCAGGTTTACTATTTTAGAGAATTAGGCCAAAACTATTACATTACATTTCAAATTTTTACGAAGTAGACACTTCTACATTGTTTACATTTTCTTCATAAAATAAAAACTCCTGAAAAAAGACTCATGTCTAGTTTCTTGTTTTGGACAACATGACTTTTACTTGATCCCATCCATGAACCATTCATCTTTACGTCCTGTGAAAAAAATTTAAAAACTCGGGATGAGCATTAAAATCTCATTAAGGGTTATAAAACAAAGAATGAAAACATTATTTCATCCTTATATAAATAAAATAAGATCTCAAACATATATCATGATAACAAAAGATTTATTAATAACACATGGTAATCAAAAATAATAAAGGAAACATGTGGAATCATTATCATACTTACATTGTAGCTATTAGAAATACGTAGGGAGTTACATATGAATACCCATCACGGTATATATCCTAAATCACCTAAGAGAAACAGTCATGTTTAGATCGGTCACGTTACCCAATGAATTAGAGTGCTATCTCAGGATCACCCGCCTATGGTTTATCACGGAACCACCCGTATTTGTATCCAATTCCCATGTACCGTAACACATAAAACTAACATAAAGGAATGATATCATTTCCACATTTCAATCACAATATTTAATTTAAATATATTGAAGTAAAAAAACAATTATCAAAACCATTTTGAATACCAAAATACGTAAAGGAGTATATGGTATTTATTTTTCTTTTAAAAACATTACAGCATGTTAAGGAATCCAATGATCCAATAACACCCACGGTGGCGGAAAGGTTGTTGTCACCCCATACGTTATAAAAAACATTCCTTTTTGTCATTTGTAAAATGATTCGTAGAAAAAGATTCCCTTTGAATGAAATGAAAATTAAAAAGTGTTTATACAGAATATAAAATAAATGTGTGTATAAATCAATGAATGATGTAACTAAGAAGGATATGATCAACCCAATGAATAGGAATTTGGTTATGAAGTTCCCCTAGCTCATGTCTGAATTGGCCTGTTCATTCTTTAATCTCATAAATAATAAATTAAAGTTAATTTCTAAATTCATAAGAAAGTTTATCCGGTTTATTATTCCTATTATATCACTTATTACCATGTTATAAATATTATGTAATCATTTATGTTAATAATGGTCGTTTTGTCGATATTTGGTACTTTAGTCAAAAATATACTTCTTATATTTACAATTTGATCATGTGTTCAAAAGTTCATTATATCCATAATTATATTCATGATTTAGATATAATATATATCATATATATATCCATAATGTACATGTATTTATATTAGAATGTAACATTTGGGGTTATGAAATTAAATGCACCATTCATGGAGACGGTAAGTCGTACAAACGCATGAAGGATACATAAAATTCAATTTCATATTTTGATGGAATGAAAACCTAATGATACATATATATATTATAATTTCAGTATGATATAATTTATAATATCATTAAATCCACCATTTATAGGTCCCACATATGGCATTAATGAGTCATATCACATTGAGGGGGCGATAGTCCGCACTTCCTCAAATGAAATTTCCACATTTACCCAAAATGAGAACCATAAAAGGAATGAAATAAATGGAAAATACAGAATAATAAAAAAAAATTAATCATAATATATATCATATATGAATAGAGTTCTATCATAATGGACACCGTGACAGGCAGTTGGAGATAATTGAAAAATCATCATTTTGTGAGGCGTTTGTTTTCCCTCCACAGAAACATTATGTTCTTTACACATTAGATAAAGGTGTGTGTAAGTTTAGTTTTAATCCTCTACATAAAAACATCCTAATATATGTAGGAGAATGTTTTTGTTATTAAAGAATGAAATAAAAAGTGGTTAGGGGTTGAATATGTAAAATAAGACAAAAGATCTTAATTGATGACGTTAACTTTAAATCGAGTAACTCCATTTGGTTTAACAAAAAGAGTTATTAATGTGATTTATTACTAAGGTAAGGATTTTAGGATGAATAGAGGGATCATGGGAGCTTATTTTAATTGAGTTTGGACATGCCAAAGGGCTTGAGAAGTGTAAGAAATGGGTAGGAAGTGAGGTGGTTTTATAAGGGAGAGGAGTGGCTCATTTGGAATGTTTAAAAATAATATTTTATTATATAATGATTTTCGGATTCTAAAAGTCCAAAAATCATTAAAGTCGATGAAAATGTGGACTATGTTTTAAATAAAATATTCCAATAATAATTTGACAGGTTTTGGATATTATTTTAATTTTTTTTCTTCTTATTTATTTAAATGTTCAATTTATGACGTAAACACTGCATCATCATTGTGTCCTAAATAATTTTATTTATTTGACGTCTAAAAATTATAGAAAAGTAACATGATGTAGGAAATATTTTTATATTTATAATTAATATTTATAGTCAAATATATCAATTATATAAACCAACATTAAAATTGTTTTAGTAATACAATAAATGTTTATGACATTTTTATTTTTACATTAAATAAAAAGTTATTAATGTCATTATTTTACTCAAGCAGCTCCATGGGACCCAAAATTGACCCATGGATTGTATTGGCCACCTATGACTCATCCAATAATATTATGACAAGTGTCAATGTAATTTTATATTATTATATTATTATATTATTATTTTAACCTTAAATTATCCTAATTGCCTTTAATCACGGTTAATAAAAGCCAAAAAGATACTATTCATCAAAAATTATTTTCATCCAATTGAACCAATTATTACTTAGTAATAACAACCATGTATGTTATATTTTTGGAATTCAATTCACAGAAGTGGTAAAATTTCATTCAAATGAAAAATTCAGTTTTTAAGTATTACTTAGTGGTTTCACTCTTCATCAATAATCGAATGTTTTCTAAAAAATTAAAAAAAATTACCCTAAGATAAATTTGATATTATGAATTAAAAAATGATATCTATTTTAACAAATTAAAAACATATATTTTTCATTAATTAATTTATAATTAATTCTCGTTATCAAAACAAAAAGCGTGTTTTTTTGAAATAAAAACTATCAAAAGATTTACACTTTTTAAGGTCAAATTTCAAAATGAAATTACTTCCAATGACCAATGTTGGATTAAATGGAAAAAATATTATCTATTTATAATTTAAAACAAATAAAAATATAATCTAATGATACAAATAAATTCAATTAAAAGGTGGGTTTGTATAAAAATACGTCATTTTTTCAATATTCATAAAAAATGGACATTATAAAAAAAATACCAAAATTTCATCCAACGTAAATATTGATTGTCACAGTTATAATGAAGATTTTTATTTTTTCTAATAGAACATATACGAGGGACAAAAACTGGATTTAAAAAGGGTTCTCTATCAAATGTCGGAAAAATGACCTTTTAAAGATTATTAGAGTATTTATGCTTAAATTCAAATTCATTTCCTATTTTATGCCTATACCTATTATTGGATAAATGTAAAAACATTTATAAAACATTTATAATCATATTTTAGTTTTTTTTCCATTCCCACCAATACAATGTCTAGGTATTAACAACCATTTAAAATAATTATGTTATATTATTAGTGTGCAATGTACGATTTTAATGAAAACCCATTGTTGTGTATCGGGTACGCCATCAAACATAGATACCCATTTAAAGTAAAAATAATGTTTAACACACAACTATTAATAAATATGAAAAATGTATTAATCTTTATTTACCTGTGATGTTACCGGAACTGTCTCATACTTAGCGATATTTTTATGCTTATGGAATGTCATGGAGAATGGAGTCTTCAGTTGGAAGTGTCAATCTCAATAGTTTCTCATCCTCAAAAAATCACCTATATATGATTAATGGAATATTTACATAAAACATTATACTCATTAATAACATTAAAATACTTGTTTTTTGGTCATTAAAATAAATAGGTCTGGAATCTCACCCATTTTGATGATCAGTAATCATGGCATCAAAAATAGTAAAAAAATATTAAACATGATATCAATGGTAAGATAAATAAATCAAGATATACACTGATAATTATCATTTTTAGTATGTGAATATGATATCAATAAAAAATAATAAAAATATTATGCATCAAGGTATGTTACAAATATTGAAATATCAAAAAAGTATCAATGATAACACAAGAACAATGTTGTAAAAAATACTTAATTCTATAAGATTTTCAATATGACATAAGAATTATCCCCCTTTTGGGATTGTCAAAAAGGTAAAGATTAGAAGAATAATGATAATAAAAGAAAGAAAAAAATAAAATTCTTAGAATGAAGGTGAGAAAATGAATTCAAACTTATTATCAAAATTTTGATACAAATTTTGTCCCATCGAAGACATATAATCAATTATAACAAACAAAAAAGGTTTATGATATGGAATAGTAGTCCTTTTATTATTTTTATTTATCCTCGTATTTCTCATTAGTTATGGAATCGAGATATGATGATGTTATGATAGGTGGAACACCATGTGAGTGTCCAGCTACAATTCAAGGACGATCTTCCTAAAAATCAATTGGTCAGAGGTGTCTTGAAGATTGATCATGAGGCATTGGAAAAGGTTGAAAACTAGAAGAAAAATGTTCTAGAGGATCCAGAAACTACTAGTCCAAGAGATAACAATGGTTTAATTAAACAAAACCTCCCGATAAATAACATATTAGCCATGAGCATGAAGAGAATTATTCATGATATTTATAAAATACATGATGATATTTCATCCTATTTCCATTGACCTTAATAAATAATCTTTATCTTCCATAAATTGATTGAAAAAAAGAGTCATCTTCTAGATCTGTCTTACATGTTTTTTAAATACTATGTCACACGAGGCATCCTAAAATTTTCATCCATGAATTTTACATTTTCATGAATTTTATGCTATGTATATATTATTTATGGATAAAACATTACGAAACATAGTAATGGATTCCATTCCATATATCATATCATGGGAATAACTAGTAATACAAACGAGAACATGATTTGAGTTATGCCAAACTCTTTTCAAGGTCTCTTGGGGATGGTTAGTGATACTTCCGGAAGGATTGAAAGAGGCATCATACATATCATCTATGAAAAATATTCTTAACTAAACAACATCCGTTATATGAGTATAAGGAGTATAAGAATCCAAGGTTGTTTCTTCAATGAAAATTAGGTTACCTTTGATAGAATCTGAAAATGAGGACATCAAGTCATTGAGAATAGCCTTGACGGACTCCAACTACCTTCAAATTATCTTATCCATAATATCCACTTATCATATAGGAATCATCTTATACGGTTTTGATATTTTTAAAAGAAAACATTAAAATTTATCTTGAATATTTCTCAAAAGTGATTCTTTCTATATGAGGTATCTTCTTTATAGATAAACATAAATCATACATCAACATTTTACCAAAATAATCTATCTCACCATTATTGACTAAATCAACTGGATTAATATGAGGAGTTGGAGTAACTACTCTATGTGAAAGAGGAATCACATAAGAAAACATTTCCAAAATACCTTCAAAGTCTAATTTAGTTATAAAATATCCATTAAAATTAACATCAACTCAATCCTCAAGACCATTGTTCCTTGGTCAACTCCATTAAAAATTATTGTAAATTTGAAATTCATCGTACATATGGTCAAACAAAAAATCTATTTTGGAAACTATAATAGAATTAGTGTAATGTGGTACCACACTAGTAGGAATTTATAACACTTCATTCTGACACTTTATGGAATTTTAGACCATTAAAACTATGTACAAGAGAGGTATTGTGAACACATGATGGATTACATTATCTCTCTTTATCAACAAGGGGTGCCAAATTTACCTGATCATCATACTTTTGGACATCAAAAATAATATAAAAATATATATGGATGTGAACATGAGTCTTATCAATAGCCAAGACATCAATGTTAACATCAATACCTTTCTCGTAATATGACATTTTAATTTTATCTAGCATAGACAGTTGTTTCTTTACAGCAGAAATCACACTCAATTGTTCCATCAATGAAGAATTTAAAACTATATGACCAGTGGAAATAGATCTGGCCTCCACATCATTAACTGCTAGAGCTTTATGAAATATTTCCTCATAGGGGGTTTTATCTCCCTCAATAAGTGCATCCTGATGCTCTAGAGGTATTTCCATATATTTTATTTTGATTCGTCCCCTTGAACAATTAGGATCATAATCATTATCACTATCAATTTAATCATATTCATCCCATTGATTTTCATAAACATCTCTTTGTTCCATTTCATCCTCTTCATTATAATCATAATCATCATTTACTTCAGAAAAATTTTAACTCTTATACTTATAATATTTAGAGACCTCAATCTACTAATCATGACTTATAATATGATGTTCTCTTTTTTGAGACATTCTTGGAGGACTATGAGATTAAATAGTAATTGGAGATGATTTGGGAAAAGTCCAGATCACTCCCCTGATTAGAATATGGTTAATTTTCTTATTCTTCACCAACATTTTCTTCTTTATCCACATTAGAGTATTCAAAAATTTTATATATATCTAATCCTAAATCAACTTAATCACTTGTTCTTGTTGGATGATAAACTAGATTATGCTCAACATATAATTTCCCAGAATCTCAAAACCTCAATTTATTCGAAGGGTTATAGCTAGTTTTAATCCATGAACATTTATCACATGTATGAATGAAACCACCCCACTCCATACTAGACTCTTCACTCCCACCAACAAGGTTGTATTCCTTCAACATAGAATAAATAATATTCAGCTATATCAATGAATTTGATCTTGAGGATGTATTTGTTCTCTCACACCTTTTCACCATGAGATATCTACATTGATTGATCATGATACCTTCTGTGATAAGTGATAGAAGATAAAAAATTTGGTAACTTAAATTTGGTATATCACCCTTTTTTGGTAATACCATGTGCTTGAAAAAACATAATGAGTTTCTTACATTCCCCATAAAGATATGAGAAAGTATTTCTTTCGTTGATCCTTTTCCTATCAATACAATAATATAATCCTCATATATAAATAGATAAATGTATTTTGGAATGTTTCAATGGTATTCATAAAAAATTATATTATGAGGTATACTTAAACATTTATCCAATTTCATTGATGAAATACCAAATACATTTCACCTCACACAACTTATTACCCAATAAGTACCATCTTCATAAAATGAAAAATCAACATGCTAACAAAACTCATAAAACATATTAGAGTAGAAATGTATCATGATTGATAATAACCACTCTTACCAACCTTTGTTCTAGAGAAAATTTACTACCAAGGACATAATAGAAATCAAACACTTTGATTCATCTTCCTTTTCTGGTACAAAAATTATTTTTTCAAGATAAGGATTAACAAGTGGAACTAGAGAAACTGGAGCATGTTTACTATAACATCCTAGGTAAATAAAGAATATGAAAATTTCATATTTATTAAGATTTGTGAATTAAATAATAATTTTTATTTAAAGAGGATTCTATTTTTTATGGATTACGGAATACTGAAAAACTGGTTTCTTTGAAATATTATATTACACACAATGTTATGTAATACTGAAAATTAATAATATGATATTATTTTAAATGGTAGCTAATCCTTAGACATTGCATTGTAAAGAATGAACATAACTAACCCTATTATGATTAAACATGTTTATTAAATGTTATTTCATTTATATAATAAATGTTAGAGGTTTAAATTGGGAATGAATCTAATTTTAAGCATAAATATTCTAATATTCTTTAAAAGGTCGATTTACCACCTTTTGATGGGGAACCCTCATTAAATAAAGTTTTGGTCACTTTTATATATTCTATTTGATAAATTAAAATTCTTATATATAATGTAGACATCAAAATTTACTTTGGGTAAATTTTTGGTATTTTTCTTACAAAATTCATTTTAGTGATTAGTGAATAGCACTGTATTTTAATTCAAAACAACATTTTGATATAATTTATTTATATTGATTTATTATCTTCACAATTGGTTTTAAATTGTAGATAGAATATATTTTTACCATTTCTTCCAATATTGGTCATTGGAAGTGAATTTACAATGAAATTGGACATAAACAAGTGTCAATATTTTGATAGTTATTAATTCATAAAAAATCCTTTTTTGTTTTTACAACTAGAATTAATTTTAAATTAATTATTGCGACACTTATGTTTTGAATTTGGTAAAAAATAAATCATTTTTGAATTTGGAATATCAAATATAGATTAGGCTGGTTTTTTTGTATCTTTCTGAAAAACATCCAATTTCCATGAATAGTGAAAACACCAAGTAGTAGTTAAAAATAGACTCTTTAATATAAATGAAATGTTTCCACCTATATGAGTTGAATTTTAAAAATATGACATTCATGGTTGTTATTGGTAAATAAAATGTTTTTAAATAAGAGAAAAATATTTTTTGGTGAACTGAAACTTTTGACTTTTATTTACTACTCTTATTGATAAATTGGTTAATTGATGGTAAAAATAATATTATAAAAATATTAAATTATACTTAAATATGTCTTAATACTATAAGATAATATATTTATGACAATGGAAATCTTTGGGTATATTTTGGGACTCCATTGAGCCAACTAAGAGTAATAATGACACTTTATATTAATTAAATTACTGTTATGAAAAAATGAAATAAACATATATCTTTTAGTAAATAAATTCTTACATAGGTTTATATATGTTATATATTAGACTATAAATAGTCATTTAAAATATAAATATATTTCCTACATTATGGATATTTTTTTATAATTTTTATACATCAAATAAAAAAAATTATTTATGACAAAATAATGATGCTGTGTTTACCTGATTTATAAATGATTTAAATAAATTGGATTATAAAGAATAAAAAATTATCCATCACATGTCCAATTTTTATTTTATAATTTTATTTTGATCATGATTCATTTTATATTCGAATGTATTAATTTTTTTAACCTTATAAATTGGAAATCATTATATAATAAAATAATATTTTCAAATATTCCAAAAGATCCCCACCTCCCATTTTTAGAAAGCCCAAACCTATATCCCATTACTGATACCTCTCAAGCCCCTTATCTCTTCCATCCTCTACCCAAATAATCTATCATGATCCCTATTTTCCACCTATAAGACTTACCTTATGCAGAAGGCACTTCAATAAATCCCTTTGGTTCAAACCAAACGGAGTTATCTGATTTAAAGGTAACGTCTTCTCATAAGTTTATTTTATTTTATTTATCCTCTTTACCCCCCTAACATTTTTTTATTCCATTATTTTATAAAAAAAACGTAACCTAAATATAATATTTTGTTTATATGAGATTTATTTTAAATAAACTTACATACACCTCCGTGTAATGGTTAAAGAACATACTGTTTCAATGGAAGGAGAACTACTTCCTCTGGAAATGATGATTATTCAATCTTCTCCTATCACCTATTATGGTAGCCATTAAGATGGAACTATGTTTACATTTGATATATATAATATTTATATTGTCTCTATACTTCTGTTTCTGTCATTTATATCATATCTTTTTGGTTTCCATAATGTGTAAATTTGATAATTTCATTTGAGGAAGTGCGTACAACTGCACCATCAAAGTGATATGACTCATTAATGACATACATGGAATTTATAAATGATGGATTTAATTAAATTATATAACATAGATATTATAATATAATTATAAAATACCTATTTATTATTATGTTTTAATTCCATTAAATATAAAATTGAAATTAATGTAGCATTCATGCGTACTTACAGCTTACCGTCTCCATGAACGGTGAATTTAATTTCATAACTCCAAATGATATGGAATATTATTAATACATATACTCTGGATATATATGATATCTAAATCATTAATATCATTATGGAGAAAATGTACTTTTGACCTCATGGACAATTTGTAACTATAACATGTTCATTTTTTATTAAAGTTCTGATCATCGAAAAAATGTTCGATATTAACTCAAATAATTAACTAATTGTTATAGAAAGGTAGAAAGTGATATAAAAATAATAATTAACATGAAAAATATTCGTAAGGATGTATAAGTATACAAAATTTTATTATTCAAGAAGATCACATAACATATGAGTCATGTCAGACACGAGGTAAGGGGTTTCTTATCTCACTATTAATTTAGTGAGATTTTCATTTTTCAAAACGTATTTATTGTAGGTGGTGTATTGTGTACTATCATTTGATATATAATATCATAATTCTATTTATATTCAGGGTATTATGTGATTCATTTGGTGGTTATAAACTTTTGGTCTTATGACCTGATTGATTACAATGTGGTAAGGGGTTTTAATCTCACTTTTTATTCCAGTGAGATTCATGCTATATTTTCCTCTATTTCCTTTTGTGTGGTGTATGTACTTCCCATGATTTTATTCATTTGTAGATATACATTAATTTATGTGTATTTAAATCATCATTTTATGTTCCTTATTTCATGTGGTGTATGTTTCGTAAGTTACCAAATCGATAACAGAATTTTTTAACCCAATTTCCATTCCATGGGTTAATGTTTTAATTCATAATTATGTCCTGCTATGATTATGTGTGGAATAATTTTTTATAATTAATGTTTTAATTTAAAATCCCCATTCATTTTATATACTATTGATACACGTAATCAATTCATTTATAAAATATCCTGTCATTTTTATGAATTTGATAAGGGTAATCTTAACACAATTTCCTTTCATTGGATAAAAAATCTAAGTCATTGGTTTGGTTTTAAAAAGGACATGTGTGAACGAATTCTGATTGATTTAAACAAAATATCCAATAATATTTAGTGTAATTATATTTTCCAAACATTATTATGTAATTTTATTATCCATAATCCAGCAATATAGTTATTATAAGGGATATACTCTCAATTTACAATCCATTAAGACTTCTTTGTTGTTATGCACCAATTAACTTTTATATGGTCCTAATACTATTTTTTGGAATAATTTATCATGAATAACATTATTTTCATGATGTTATAATGTTTTTATTAATTTTTTTCATCAATTATTTTTATTCAAGCATCTCTCATTTGGTTAGGAACCCTTTAACTGAAATATCATCTGAAAAGTTTTAAATATTTGTTATTCTAAATATTTTTCATTACTCTCCTTGTTTTAAAAATGGTCTTAATGATTTAATTATATGGTCATGAATATTTTGATAATAAAATTTCATTCAAATTCTTCAATGTGTTATTGGACACATTTATTAAAAAATTTCTTTATTAAATGTTTTAAATGGTTTTGATGATAGTTTGATAAAGCATTGATTATTTCAATATCATGAAATGATATATTGTTATTGTGATGTAGAAATTTTATCTTTCCTTTATTCATGTTATATATGTTTTGAATCTGTTGTGGTTATTGGGAATTTTTAACATATAAGGGTTGTTTTGTGATAATCCTAGGGCAGGTGAGCCAGAGTTAGATATCCAATGCATTGGTTAACGTGACAGAGGTAAATATTAATGTATCTTCTAAGAAATTTAGATAATATACTATAATGGGTATTCCAAATGTAACTCCCTACATAGCTTTAGAGGCTATAATGTATATATGTTATGAACTCCATAATTTACCTTTAAGATTTAGGATTTCTGTGTGTTATTCCTAAATCTTATGTTTATATGGGGAATGTTATGATTGAAAAGTATATTTTCATTGATATGTATTTATTGATTATTTAATGTTTCCTTTACTTATTTTATAACCCTTACTAAGATTTTTATGCTCATCCCATGTTTTAAATGTTTTTCACAGGTATTAATGATGAGTAGTGTCAACAATAGGATCAATTAAAATCCATGCTTTCTAAAACATGGAACTATACATGACTCTTTTTTCAGGAATTTTTATTTTATGAAAAAAATGGAAAATTAAAAGAAGTTACTACATTGTTATTTCGTTGATGTAATGTACCAGTAATGGCATGATTCTGTAAAACTCTAAACATGAAAAGATCATCAATTTGAAATATTAATTTAATTCACGATTATGTAATGTTCTAAGGTTGTGACCTTATAGTTGGTATCAGTATAAAGGTTCATACAACATTAGGAATTAAGAGTATTTGGTAAACTCATGGTTAGTTTCTATGTCTACTCCTTTAGTTAAATCCTTATTTTGTATCTTTTTTCGATCAAGTAAAGTCTTGAACAAATGGAAGGAGGAGGATCCCAAATGTCATTATTATCTTTTCCTGATGACATGCGTGCAATAATTGTTACAAAGTCATGTCCAGACAATTATGAATGATTTTATAACGTACAAATCACTTAAAAGCAATCGTTTGAGTAATAAAACACCTTTTCAATACCTCAATATCATCAGGGATCATGGGTTTTGTTTAATCAAATCCTATTTTTTCAATATTCTCATATTTTCAATAAAGTTAAATATTATCAATAAAATTTTAAATATTTTTCCTTATCACAAGACATTGAGTCAAATTATGATTTCGAAAAAGGTTCTGAAGGAGGAGACTATTTCGCAACCTATTTATATTTGATTTTGAATTTTAGTCATTCATCACATTCTTATGGTAATTTAAAGGGACCATTGATTGAATGTTTCAACCCAAACATGGTCTGACTATATTATAGAAACAAGTTTTATCAAATGTTTTGAAATTATATGTCATACACGATTATTTTCTGAAATTGTTTTCCTATAATCACTGATATGTCCCACGTTGTAGGAGGTCTATTTATAAAAAGGAAGTATATGATCTTAAAGTATCTCTAAATCATTGTTGCAATATATGGACCATATATCCTCATGAACATGATAACGATGAAACCATGTGGACACCATGATCATGGTACGATGTTCTTTATTTTGTAATAGTGTAATTTTATGTCAATATATATAAGACTTCATGAATTCTGATATTGAGGTCAAAATGAGTTGGGATGAAAATGAGAGATATAAGAAAACCATTGAGATTAAATCGCGTTATGTTATTTTGGGGAGTTTATCTCATTTTTAGGAATGTTATAAAATTGTATAGTTTTTGAAAAAGGACAACACTCAGACTGTGTGACAACCCGTTGCGTCGGACAAAGCTACGGGAATCGAACCCACAACCAAAGTGCGACTGGGATTTATCACCTACCACTGGACTATGCGATGTCCCAGGTTAGTATGACTTATTATTTTTAGTTAAATTATTTTGTATAGGAAGAATATGTTGATTTTGGGAAATTATGTTTTATCAAATTGATATCCTTAGTAAAAGAAAATGATTTCGGGATTATGTTATATATGTTATTTTGGAAGACGTTTTCTCTTTTTTGGAAACCAGATGCCTAAGAAAAATAGAATACTTTGGGATTTCAATTGAAGAGTAATGGTGGAATTTTATTTTGAGAGAATTTGTGTATTTGTTATAGACGTATATAGATTTGGGTAATTTATGGAATTGATTATCTATTATACATAATTGGTGATTTGGTAAATTAATTTTCAGTAAGAGACATTATGAAGAACCACTGTTATTTGGAGATAAATGTTATGATCTTTGTAAAGGGATATGTGATCAAATCCTTCTAAGTTTTTTGTTTAAATCTTACTTTGGATTATATTTAATTATTTTATGGACAATTGTGTATTGAATGGTCTTTGATGAACTTTGGGTGTTGTTTGTTCAATTTTGGATATTAAAAATAGTATTACTTTCTAAAAAGTATTATACTTTTGGGGGTTATCCATTCTTGTACCAACCATTTTGGTTTTGGCTAACATCTATAAATATGATAAATCTATTGTTCGTCTTTTTTGTATTATGGGATTCTCTAGAAGTTCATTCTAGAACTTCAGGTGTGACGAGGTCATCTTGAATACTCATCATTTGGGGAAAATATGAGTTTTTTGTAAAAACATACTAATGGGTGAAACTGTACATGAAATGTAAGTATATTACCTTATATCCTTTGTAAAAAATCAATATCAATTCTCCATTTTTATGATATCACACTTTAAAAAAGTTATCTGTTTAATTTTCGTACTATGAAACCAATGACCGTTTAACCCATCAAAATATTGTGGTTTTTTTTGTTGTCAACATTCTCCAGATCATGTTTTCTATCACTCTCCATTAGAACATGATGGTTAGTTTTCTCTTCTATATGCATGTATTCATGGAATCCTCGAATGGGTTATCTTTATTAATCATCATACTTTTTATTCATTCTTTTAACGTTATAGTTTTATTAACTCTTTTTCTAATGTGGTACTTTTAATGAAATTTACTATCCCAAATTTAAAAATTTTAGGATGTAATTTCAAAAAGGGGGGAAGGATATGACATCCCATGTAAATAAATAATATAATATGTTCATATTTATTAACATTTCTGAATTAAATATCAATTTTACCTTAAATGGGATTCTATGTTCAACGGCGTAGCGGATACACAACAATGGGTTTCTTTGAAATCATACATTACACACAACGTTATGTTATGCTAAAAAATAAAAATATTATATTCATTTAAATTGTAGTTAATGCCTATACATTTTATTGGTGGGAATGAACATAACTAACCATATAAAAATTGAACATGTTTCTTAAAAGTTTTTACATTTATCCAATAAAATATAGAGGCTTAAAATTTGAATGAATCTGATTTTACAGATAAATATTCTAATATTCATTAAAAAGGTCGATTTACCACATTTTTATGGAGAACCCTCGTTAAATATAGTTTTGGTCACTTTAATATGTTTTATTTGAAAAAATAAAATTCATCTTTATATTCAAGACATCAAAACATTCTTTGAGTAAATTTTTTCTATATAAAATTCATTTTTTAATGAAGAGTAAAAAATATTGTCTTTTAATTCAAAACTACCTGTTAATCTAATTTATTAATATGGTTTTATTATGTTTTTAATTGGTATTAATGTGTATTGATATTATATTTTTAACATTTAATTCAATGTTGGTCATTGGATGAAATTTCACTTTGAAATTGGACATAAACATGTGTCAATATTTTGATAGTTATTATTTCTTAAAAAGTAAGGTTTGTTGTTTAGACAACGAGAATTAATTTTAAATTAATTAAATCAACTTGTATGTTTTTAATTTGGTAAAATATATATCATTTTCGAATTAGAAATATCAAATATATCATAGGGTTAATTTTCAGTATTTTTCTGAAAAACATCAAATTTTGATGAATAGTGAAAACATTTTGTAGTAGTTAAAATCCAAATTTTTCATTTAAATGAAATTTTACCACTTCTATGAATTGAATTTCAAAGCTCAAACATACATAGTTGTTACTATAAAATAAATGTTTTTCAATAAGATGAAAATAATTTTTTTGAATAGTAACTTTGGACTCTTTTTACTGTGGTTAAAGGTAAATTGGGTAATTCAAGGGAAAAATAATATTAAAATAATATTAAAATATCCTAACAATTTTCCTAATCCTACTATTTGAAACATTTATGACAATAGGAATCCTTGGTTTTATTTTTCTTCCCCTTCACTTACTTGGGGGTACCTATTTTTTAGGGAAGACCTAAAACTATTTAATTTTCTAACATATTGGATCAAATTATTAAAAAGCTCTCTAATTGGAAAGGCAAGTCCCTCTCGATGGCTGGCAGAATCTATTTGGTAAAATCGACCATTGCCTCCAAAATGGTCTACACCCTTATGATTTACATATTGCCTACTGGTATTTTCAAAAGAAATAACACCTATATTAAAAATTTCATCTGGAATGGAAGTATCTTTCAAAAAACATTTCACCATTCTCTTGGTAACTTGTTTCAAACCAAAGGAAAAGTGGGTATTTGTATTAAAAATATAATGTTGTTTAATGATGCTGCTTAAGATTGACTTACTTGGAGACTTGTCAATACTGACTCGAATTCCATCAATTTCCTTAAACATAGATTCATCTCCATACTTTGGATGGGGAAATTCAATTATATATCTATCTTGATATGGCCTTAAATTAGGTACAATTTTCATAAAATCGTTGAAGAAGCAAGATTGATAGTGAGCTGTGACTCCAATATAAATTTCTGGCTTGACAATTGGACTGGTGTTCCACTGGTCCTGATGCCTCCCCCTAATTATAATCTGGTCGACACTAGTCACACTAATAAATATGTTCTCCATTCCAATAGAGATAGTCTTCCTGATAATGTTTCTCATATCATTGATAAATATCCTTTTATTAACTATGATGATGTTCATGTCTGGGATCCCGCTCCAAATGGTAATCTTGACTCAAAAAATTCCTATATGCACAACTTTATTGGATCTGAATCTAGATTTCAATGGTTAAATACATTAAATAAGATGTGGATTAAGCCTACTAGAATAACTCTAATTTGGAACATTGGTCATAATAGATTTACCACTATGGTCTACATTCAATCTTTTGGTATCCAGTTATTCTCTAAATGTTACCTATGTAATCAAAAAAGGAAAGACACTTACCATATATTTTTATCTTCTGCCACAACCTCTACTATTTGGAAATATATTTTTGACATTTTTGATTGCAGATGGAATACCCCCCCCCCACAAACAATTTTCACCCTTTTTAAATGTTTTGTGCATCGCCAAGCCTCGTAGTAAATTGAGAACATTTTTCTAGCTGCTGTTGCTAAACTCCTACATGTGGTCTGGTATGACAGAAATGATATTCTACATAATAAATGATCATTAAATCTTGATACAGGGAAATCACAGATCCTCATTGTGATTCGAGAAGCTTCATCGATTCAAAAATCTCACTGTAACAACTCTGTTGGTGACTAGGAGATTTTTCACGGGATTCAGGTTGATGGAATATATCGTCAACCTCTTTACACCTTTATTGTTTTCTGGAAAATGCCTTTGCTGAGATGGATTAAAGTCAATGTTGATGGTTCCACAATGAGAAATCCTAGACCTTCTAGCTACGGAGCCATTTTCAGAGATTCTTCTGGAAAGTGTCATGGGAGTTTCTTTGGAAATTATGGCATATCTTCAACATTGGAGGCTAAAATGATGGGATTAATTCATGATATCATGTTTTCCCTTAAAAAAGGCTGGAGGAAACATTGTATTTAAAGTGATTCTATTACCATTTTCTAGGCAATATGGAATGGTGTGACTCGCCTTGCATGGCCTTTGATCAATATTTGGATGCAGTTCCGGGACTCTCTGCATGATATAGAATACATTGTCACACATACCTTCATTGAGACCGACATTGTTGTTGTTGCCCTTTCCAATAAGGGTGTTCATCAGACCATGTCCTGGATGGACACCCTCCCTCCAGATTTACTTCAGCTATTTGATAAAGATTGTAAAAATCTCCCTTCATTCCATCTCCTACAATCCTTTCAAATTTTTTATTCAATAAAATGTTTTTAGGTCTTTGACCGAGGCACCACCTTTTCCTAAAAAATGATATAAACATTTATGTTTTATTAAATCAATTATTACATAGGGTTTTATAAGTTATATCATTGACATTAAATATTAATTTCGAATCTAAAACTATTTCTTATATCATGGTATTTTTTTATAATTTTTAGACATCAAAAAATTAAAATTATTTATGAAACAATAATGAAACATTGTTTACCTCAATAATGAATGATTTAAATAAATAAGATTATAAAAATTAGAAATTTATCCAAAACATGTCCAATTATTATTGAATGATTTTATTTCGAACAAGAGTAATCTTCTCATAGACTTTAATAGGTTTTGGTTTTTTAGAAACCGAAAACCATTACATAATAAAATAATGGTTTCAAACATTCCAAAAGATCCCATCATCCCCCTTATGAAAATTCCTCACCAATAACCCATTACTAACACCTATAAATCCTTTTGGATTGTCCATACTCTAACCAAATAGGATCCAAATATCCCTCTATTCCACCTATAGAACATAAATGAGGCATAAGACCCTTCATGAAAACCTTTTAGTTAAAACATAATGGAGTTACCCGATTTAAGGGTAACATCTTCTCTTAAGTTATTTTATTTTATTTTACTTCCCCAAACACTAAACACCTTTTATTCTGTTCATTTATATAAAAAAAATACTGTACCAAATATACATTTTTGTTTATATAAGAAGTATTCAAACTACACTTACACACACCTCCTTCTAATGGGAAATGAATATAATGTTTCAGTGGATGGAAAACTACTGTCTCACGAAACGATGATAGTTCATTATTCTCATACAACCACTTATGGTGTCCATTAATATGGAAGAATATTTAAATGTGATATATGTTATATGAATATTGTCTTTATACTTATGTATTTTTCATTTATTTCATACAATTAAGGTTTCAATAACTGGTAAATATGATAATTTCATTTTAGGAAGTGCAGACTCCCCCCCCCCCCTCAAAGTGATATGACCCTTTAATGCCATACATGTAATGTATAAAGGATGGAGTTAATTGAATTAAATAATTTAGATATTATAATGTAATTTCAATATAAATATTTATTATTAAATTATCATTCTATTAAATATAAAATAGAAAATGAAAGTAGTGTTCATGTGTACGTACGACTTACCGTCTCCATGAACAGTGTGATTCATTTATTAACTCCAAATGATATGGAATATTATAAATACCTATACAATATATATATATGATATATATATATGATATATTAATCTTGAATATAATTCTAGAGATAATAGAATTTTGACCACATAGACAATTCATAATTATAACTTGTTCATTTTTTACTAAAGAGTTGAACAGCGACAAAATGTCGAATACGAACACAAATAAAAATCTAATTGCTATAGAAAGTTATTTATTGATATAAAAGGAGGAATAAAATTGAAAATTCTTCTTAATCTAGTAGAAATTAACTTAATTATATTATTCAGGAAGAACATGGAACATACGAGTCATGTCGGACACGAGGAAAGAGGTTTATTATTTCACATTTAATTTTATGAGATTTCAATTGTTCACCACTTATTTATTTAACTTGGTTTATTTTGTACATACATTTGATATATATCATCATGGTTCTATTTATAGTAATGTTATTATCTTATTCATTTGTTTGTTATTAACTTTTGGTCTTATGACTCGATTGATTACAACTTGGTAAGTGTTTTTCATATCACTTTTTATTCCCGTGAGATTCATGGTATATTTGAAACTATTTCCTTTTTTGTGGTGTATTTACACCCCATGATTGAAATAATTGTGTAATATAATTTAATTTAATTTTATTTACATCTTCATTGTATGATCCTTCTTTCCTGTTGTGTATGTTTCATAAGTTACCAAATCATTAAGGGAACGTTTTTACCCAATTTCCATTCCTTGGGCTAATTTTCTAATTTTTAATTATTTAATGATATAATTATGTGTGGATTCACATATTTTTTATTTATGTTGTAATTTATACTCCCCTTTATGTGGATATACGTTTGAAACACATAATTACTCCATTTATAAATTCTCATGTCATTGATATGAACTTGATATGGGTAATATCAACTCAACTTTCTATCCTTGAGTTAAAAATTGAAATAATTCGATTGGTTTTAAAAATAACATGTTCGAATGTCCTCTAACTAATTTACCCTTAATATCAAATCATATTGAGTGTATTTATGGTTTTCACAGATTATTATGTAGTAGATTTATCCTTAATCTGAGGATACAATTTTATAAGGAATTTCGTGTCAATTAATATTCCATTGAGACTTCATAGTTATTTTTCCCCAATTCAATTTTTATGGTGTTACTAATTTCCTTTGTAATATTATATCATTAATACATTTATTTTCCTAACATTATAATGTAATTATTAATGTTGTTCTTTAATTATTTCAATTCAAGCATATATAATTTGGTTAGGAACTCTTTAAGTAGAATATCTTATTAAATGTTTTAATGATTTAATCAAATAAATAATTTTCATTAATGACCATGTTTTAAAAATGGGTTTATGGATTTATTTATATGGAGATTAATGTTTTGAAATTAAATTTTCTTTCCAATGCTTCAATGTGGAATGGGACACTTTGACTCAAAAATATCATTATTAATTGTTTTAAATGTTTTTGTAAATGGATTGATAATGTATTGCTTATGTCAATATCATGAAATGATATATTGTGATTGAAATGTGGAAATTTCATCGTTCCTTTATTCTTGTTATATATGATATGAATATTTTACGATTATTGGGTGTTTTTTGCATTATGGGTTGTTCCGTGATAAACCTAGGGTGGGTGAGCCAAATATTTCTCTAAAATGCATTGGGAAACGTAACGGAGGTAAACGTTAATGTTTATCCTTATAGATTTAAGGGAATATAGTGTGATGGGTATTTCAAATGTAACTATCTACATAGCTGTGAAAGCTACAATTGTATGTATGTTTTGAATTCTATAAGTTACTTTTATGATTTATGTTATCTATGTGTTATTCATAAATAATATGTTTTCATGATTTATGTTATGATTGAAAAGTATGGTATAATTGAATTGTATTTATTGATTGGTTAATGATTCCATTCCTTATTTTATAACCCGTACTATTATTTTTATGCTCATCGCATGTTTTGAAATGTATTTGACAAGACAAAAAGATTAATAAGGTTAAGGATGGGATCAAGGAAAAGTCATGTGGTCTTAATCATGGTACTAGATATGACTATTTTTCTCAAGAGTTTTTATTTTGTGATAAAATGGAAATAGATTGTAGTGTATACTTTATAATTTTTGAGATTTAATGTAATAGTTATGGCCTAATTCTCTAAAACTCTAAACATGAATAGATCCACAATATGAATAATTAATTTAATTTAAGATTATGTAATGTTTTTAAGGCTGTGTTTTTATATTTACTCGACTCTTTCTTCTACATATTAGAATATCTAAAATAAGAAGGTGGATAAATGGAAGGATTCATCATTCTTGGCAGGCATACTTTTTTGATAATCTCGATTGAGGATGAGGAGATGTTTTTAAATATGATAGGGGAAAGGGTTATAATAGGCTTAAGAGAGAAATATATGGGCATATCGTGCAGGTCTTAATATGTGTTTGGAATAGACATAATTATATTTTAATATCCTTTGGGATATTAGGTATTCTAAAATAAAATTAATACTAGAATCAAAATCAAAATCAGGGAAAAAGTATGTATTATGTTACAGGAAAGAACATAACTGGGAAATAAGCCGGAATTTCAAAATATGGTCAAATAGAGAAAATTTGAAAAGGAATTAATAGAAATGGAATGAATAGACAAAAACATGACATTCCAAATGAATTAATGGTTAAAATAAAGACATTTCAATTCCATTTTATGCCAACAATATCATAATACAACATCATGAAAAGCAAACAATGTATTAGCATAATGGAATTTCATCGTAACGGCGTGTCAAAAACAATGGCTTGTCACTAAAAATTATTCTTAAATAAAATTATACAATCCCAATTAATATTTTATATAATTAATTATATTATAATTCAATAGATTCGTAATTATATCAGTTAAATAATGTTCTATTCCAAAAAATTCATGACTGATATGTCTTTATGGAAAATGGTGTCTCAAATATTGATGTCTTGTATCAATGTGTTTTTTCCTTGAATGTGAAACAATATTTTTGGAAATGTTAATAGAACATCTTCTGTCATAGGTTATGAGTGAATTTTTTAAATAATACCAATATTTTTGTAGAGTGTGTTTCATCCACAATATTTGTTTGTAGTAACTATCTACAGTTTTGTACTCTTCTTCAATAGTGTATAATGCTATAGAATTTGTTTCTTACTACACCATAAAACTAGATATTTCCCTAAAAATTGAAATGTTAGATAATGATTTTTCTATGTAACATGCATCCACCAAAATCAATATCATAAAAAATTACTAAATGAATGCATTGTCCTTTTGGGTAAAATAACTCAAAATTGGTTTTATATTTGACGAAATTGAAAATTATTTTAACAGCATAATGATGTGACTCATTTTGTTTTTCTTGAAAATGAGCACACATTCACACAATAGATATAATACCAAGTTGACCAGTAGTCATTTAGACAATACACCCAATCATACCATCATCATTGGTTTGATCAACATGCATCCCACCTTCATCATGATATAATTTATAAATGGTACTCCATAGAGTATCACAAATCTTAGTTTTATCCATATTAAAAAATTATATTATTTTTTGTATATTCACATTTATTTAATTAATTATTTCATTGTTTTAAATTATCTGCAATCCAATAATGAAATTTATATCTCCGATTATATTCATTTCAAACTCATTTTCCATCATTTCAGAAAAATAAATACACAGAGTCTTTCTTGAAGATCCAAAAATAATATCATTACCATCTATTTTTTCTACTAATAAATATTTTGAAATTTCCTTTATTAAAAGAGTAGGATAACATATTCAATTTGAAAATATTTTTGAAAATATAAAATTACTCATCCTATATACCAAGATCCATGTGCTTTGTTTAAACCATATATATATTTAGTTAACTAAAAAAATCAATTTGGAAAATTAGAACTATAAGAAGCAGCGTTTAAGAAAAAAAATAAATTATAAAACCATTTATTAATTCACTCTTGTTAATTATATCAATAAATTTATTTTTACTATATAATAAAGAAATATTCTTATGAATTCATGTTCAGATATAGGTAAAAAATTTCCTCATAGTTTATACCTTCTTATTGACTATAACCTTCTTTAACAAGTATTGCCCTATTTAAAACTATAGTGCATGAATCATCAACTTTATTCCTAAAAACCCATATAGTTCCAATAGTCATGGGGTCCATTGGACTATATACAAGTTCCCAATTTTTTATTTCATTCTAATTTAAATATTATTTCATTTATATAACCCAAAATTCATCATTAACAGCTTCACTGATGCACTTCGGTAAAAGAAGAGACAAAAATCTTGATGCTCAACCTTATTTATAAATGAATATCTAATTTCACTTCCTATAAATAAATCACCTACAATAGAATCTAAATAATAGTTCATAGTGTTCTTAACAACTCTAGAGAAATCCTGACTACTCACTTCTATTTTTTTGGATCATTTTCTTGACGTTCTAGAAATTATTCCGAAGAAGATTATTTTTCTACTTGTTTTATTGTAGATTCTCAAGGTTTATAATTTGTATTCAAATATAATAAATAATACTCAATTTTTTGTAAGGTGGAATTAGGATCATGTGGATCTGTATCATCAAACATGACATGAACTGATTCTTACACAATTTTGGACTTCTTATTGAAAACCGTAAAGGCTTTACTGGAGATTAAATTACCCAAAAAATATACTTCTTAAAATTTGGACTAAAAATTTTGAGGACTATGCTTCGTTTTAAGAATTAAGACATTTCAACCCAACATGATACATAAATTAACATAAGGCTTCCTATTTTTCCATAACTCATAAGGGGTCTTCTTAGAGATAGGTCTAATCGTTACTCTATTAATGATATAATAGGATATATTGATTGATTCATCCAAAAAAATAGATAGTTAGGAAATTAACATTTTAAATAGTGTAGATTATCTCTTATATGGTTCTGTTTCTCATTTCAATAACTAAATTTTACTAGTCTATCATAAGAGCATAGAAGTTATGAGTATTACCATTTTGTGATAAAAATGATTCAAAATATTCATTTTTAAACTCAAGATCATGTTCAATTATTAAGGACTTAATATTATTTCCACTATGATTTACTATATACATAGCTTAATTGGTAGAGTTAAAAAAGTTTTTTTTTGAGATAGAATTTATACCCATGTATATGAAGAATAGTCATGTAATAGATCATAAAATAGTTTTTTCCAATAATACATAAAACACAATAAGGACTAATTATATCCATGAAACCCATCTAAAGGTGTAGAGAAGTTTAATCATATTTATTTAATTTAAATGAAACATTATGGAGCTTCCTTTTTTTACTGTGGATATAGAATTTTTCTTTTGGGAACTCAAGATATGGTTGATTCCAAACTAACCCTTTCTTATTTAGCTTTCTATGTGAGTGAATGTTTCAATGTCCTAATCTCTAATTGAAAATCCACAACTCCTTACAAAATTCACTTCATCGCGAAACATTTTGAGAGATCAATGAATTTAAATCTCTAACATAAACATTTTCATTCCTAAAATTAGTAAACACTGTGATAAATTTTTAATCAGAGTAATTTCCATAATCATTCTAAAATTTAACATATAAACCATCATCACAAAACTGAGAAATCACTAATGGAAAAATACTTTATACCAACAGTTTGGAAACATTGGTATTTGTCTCCAAACCTTTGGTATATCCTATTCTAATGGGTTGAAGTACCTTTGGCTGGTTTGGAGTTGGGATATGTATATACCAACGGTTTTGGGAAAAATATTGGTATATACCTCTACCAATTGTTTTTCCAAACCCTTGGTATAGGTCATTTAAAAAATATATACCAACAGTTTCGTAAAACCGTCGGTATATGTAATTCATGAAAAGAACCCTGACTTGGTTTTAATCCCATCACATCCCATTTATTATCCAAGAACCTAACCATTAACCAAACATGACTTTTGTTAACATAATTTCATAAATATATATAAATATATTAGTAAATTCTTTAAATTTTATTTTATTTGATTTTATTTTAAAACATATTCCATAAAAAATATGTGTACTTATACCAATGGTTGTCAAAATAGATGGTATAGACATATATCAATTGTTTTGTGAACTGTTGCTATAGGTTCTAATATTTTTTGATCTATACCTACAGTTTTGGTGAAACTGTTAGGATAAGGGGAACCAATATTATTTGTTTTGAAAAAAAAGATGGAATTGGGTCACTATAATCGGCCTATACCAATGTTTTGAAAAAAACAGTCTATATAAGGTCTTTATACTGGACCTATACCAACAGTTTTGGCCAAAACCATTGGTATAGGTCCACGTAAGCGACCTACACAAACTGTTTTGGCCAAACCGTTGTAATAGGTCCAAAATACTGACCTACACCAATGTTTTGGGAAAACCCATTTGTAATGGTCCTATTTATAGTAGTGAATGCTAATAATATTATACTTCAAACCATCAACATATAAAAATTTAGAAATTAATATGGAATTTTTGTTACCCATCTAGAATTTGCTGATGATTTTTCCCTTAGAATTATCACCAAATGTGACATTTCCACCATCAACCAGTATGAGCCCCTTAAATAATGGATAATATATTTTAATATGTCTCAAAAAAACAACTTCGATGTACGATAAACATACAATGGATTCCCTCAATCATTCATCCTATAAAAATGTTTTAAACAAGAAATTCTCAAATATTTTTGGGTCCATAAATGTCAGTTATCAAGGTTTCGATAACCCATATTTTTCTAATGGGTTTATTATGAACTTATTGAAAACAATTATTAAAAAAACTTGTTACTTTCTCTTTATAAATTATTCACAATATAACATTCAGGTATCGATTTAATAACAAAATTACTCTTTGTTATCTTCCTCTATCTAGGAAGGTATCCAATTCCACTAAAAAATTTTATTGAAACAAATCATTCAAAAAAATCTTTGTTTGTGTATCACTAAAAGTTTTGAACATTTATTGACATTTCTTAATTTATTTCATTAGATACTTCATGTGATGTGTTTTTTTTGAGTATTTTAGCATTTTTTTCTTTTTCTATACACAATTATGATTTTATAATTATAGTTATCTCATGCTACTATTTAAGTCATTCATACTAATCCTTTAATTAATTAAATTCACCCTCTAGTACATTGTAGAATTAAAATAGTTTTTCATTTTACATGTTATTATCATCATGTTTCTCATTTTAGGAGTTATCTGAATCATGCATAGGAAAATCCTAGATATTGTATTTAATGTATAAACCTCAATAAATTTAGACATAAAATATGTGTTTTATCTAACTATATTTCTTTAAAGTAATGCATCAGTGTCACTGGATCTATCCTATAAATAACTCCATATTTCCTTCATCTCCATTTATATATACTATCCTTAACCTCATATTTCATTTTGTACATAATATTTGTAAATTTACATTTTATGTATCTTTTCCACTTACATTAATAAAAAACAACTTCTTTTGGATCAGCATACTTCTTCCATTCTTTCTTATAGTTTAGTCTATTTTCATACGTTTCATTATAGTTCAATTTACTAAAAACCATTTCCTTCCTATAAAAATTATTAAATCTTCTATCTTGATGATCCATCTTCTCATCACTATCAAGAGGTGATTCATTATCTCCGGAATCAGAAGCATATACATTATCTTTTTATTTTAAGATTTTTTATAGGTGATTTTGTCAAGAATGTTACTAAATTTATTTTAGGCTCCTCATTTTTCAATGATTTATTATAATTCTTCTTTATTCATCATAAGTCTTCCAATCAACTCATTCACTAGAATTTTACTTATGTTACATGATTTTATGATTCAAACAATTGTACAACTCTATCATAATGGTAGTCATCTTAGTAATCTCCAAATCTTATCTTTTTGAGATACCATTTTTCAAATAGAACTCACTGTTTTTTAATCTCATTAGAACTAAGTTACCTCTCATAAATGGGTTCATCTGGATTCATTCTAAAATTATGAAATTTAATATTATAAATATTAATCCCCATCTCCTTAAATTTTGATGTTCCCTCATGGGAAATAGACATTTGCCCCAAATTTATTATTTTGTTTCACTTTTAGAAATTATATTAAATTCATCATCTTGTAAATATTAGTAATTTTCATTCATATATTTAAAATTATTATGGTAATAAATTTTTTTGCATCATACCATGTTCTTCTATAATTATTAGCTTTAAACTATTCATCTTATATAGATAATCAAATATAAAAAACCGTGATTTTGATATGAATGTTCATTTTATCATCCATTGGACATAATTTGTACCATTGAAGAAGGGAGTTTTTTTGTTAGTAGAAAATTATTGTCTATTTTTCATTTAAACACCTAAATTAATAAGTGATAGAAATTTGAGATCATTAATGTATAAAAAAATTTATAGTTGAAAAATATTTTTAAATTTTAATACCAATGATTTAAACAACTAAACCCAAATGTTGTTTGCTGTGTGTATCTCAATATGGTTGAATTGGGTACCTAATGGAAAATTTTATCTGAAATAAATTATTTTGAAATCCCCCAAATATTTAATAACAACAATGTTTATCAGAATATGTTTAATGATATAGATCTCAATATTTATAAAGATTTCTCTAACGATTCATCGGGTCTCAGATTAATAATATACAATATTATTGGATCCTTTGAAATCAATTTACATGATCAAAATACTATATGAACAAAATTTTAGATATATTATCAAATAATTCGTCGTATTTTTAGTTAAAATAATTTTTAGAATTAAATCATAAAAAATGGAAATGAAAATAAAATAACACATCGGATTGAATGGATACATGTTCTCTACACTCAAGTCAAAACTTATTCCTCTCCACCTGGGGATCACCCGATACTAAGAAATTTATTTCAAATAAAACAAAATGATCCACAATCTGGAACATGTTTTACGAACAAACTGTCTAAATCACACTCGACCCCTTCCATAGTTGTATGTGGGAGAAAAGCAAAACATGCCACACATGGACCTCTACCTCTATTATCTGTGGGAGAAACAAATATGAAATGTGTTTAAGAAGATATCAAGTATCGTCCAGTTGAACACAAGAGATAGTGTGTATGTTATAAAATAATGTTCACACGCATTGCTCAAAATGTATTTAGATAAACACAATAGAGAAATGTAAAAATATAGAGTTTATAAATTCATAGTTTGTTGGAATGAGTCTTATGATTTTTTATTTTATTATGCAATAATGATTGGGTAAGGTTATCTTAAAAACAAAAAGAAGATAGAGTGTATTGATCTTCTGTTATATAACTAGAGGAAAGCCACAATAGTGAATGACTATTTAAGCATCCAATTTAATGTTTTTATTCAGTGATATCTTCTTGTTTTAAATTTGCTTCACCTCTATGTATGTTCAGTATTCATGATCTCTCCTCTTGTTGATTGTTTTCTCCAGAACTATTTTTTTTGGGTGACTGTGTTTTACTTTTATCAACAATAGAAAGGAGAATATTCAGATAAGCTATATCGTAATAATTTACAATATGATACTATATTGAATTATTTCTACCAATTATTTGGGATAAAATAACTTAATTATTAAATGCCATTAACTTCAACAAATACTGTTTTTAGAATAATGTGTTTCAATAAGATAAGTTAATAAAATTGTGGCGGTGTCTGATATGATAGACGAATCATAGTCTGACAGTGTCTCACTCTGGTGGTATGTTTTTCTAGCAGCATGAGATTGGAAGTGTCTTAGACTTATCCAGATTGCCACTATACTGGTGACATCTCAACTAGTGGCACCTGGTATGGCGGTGTGTGTTTTGACGGTGTGTGGTCTAAAGGAGTCTTTGACATAGCCAAAATTATATGTTGGTAGTACAACATTGATGGTGCCTCATTTGGTTGTATCTAATACAAATTCAAATTGAATTTGGGCGGCATGACATCATGTTGGGATTTTAACTTATGGGGTCTAAAACTATATCAATTTTCAGATCAATGGTATGATATTTTGTTGCTGTGATATCTTGGTTTGGTCACATTCAAAGCAAGATTGTTATGTCGGTGAAGAGTCATGGACAATGTTGTCTCATGTGGATGGTGAAAATCCTAATGGTGTCTCATCCTTAGAAAATTTTATCTCTTAACTCATATTAATAGAATACATACATAAAACATCAAACTCATTAATGAAATTAGAATCTTGTTTTTATGATTATTAAAACAAGGAGGTTAACAATAACCTAAATAATCATTATTCCATTGTAAAGAGAATAATATTTATTTATATATTACATTCAAATGTAATTCAACATATCTTATGGATACACTTATTATGTAACCCATTATCCATATTTCTCATAATAATTAGGTGTTCCTTCTAAAATTACAATATTTTATGTTGCAATATATCAATGAATAAATATATAAAGAATATATTATCATGAGGACAATAACATCATTACCAACTGTAATGTTTTATATAATCCCCTTGTATTGATATATTATCAATAAGCTTTCACACGTGTTTCCTCAACTTATATTCTTGAATATCTTTCATATACTACCTCAAATGAACTCATCTATAAACCTTCATTTCCATGGACATAATCGAACATTTATATTTCTATAAAAGAGTCGAAAATATGATTTTATCATCTTTAAGGTAAAAAATCATTTCATTGAATATTCAATAAATTTCAGATCCATTATGACCTACCAAATGTATCTTAATTCACAATGATCATATGTCATCATCGTTTTCAACAAAACATCAATGTAAATTGTTTATAATATACATCATTAATAATCTCAATGCCATGGTATTAATGACATGTTCATTTATTCGAATATTCAATGACACATAATTATTGTGAAATTCCAATAATCTAACATTACTTCAAAACCTTTCAATATAGATATTACCATGTGAAGAACATCAAGAGAAAAATCCTCATCCACATATAGTCACAATATAATCTATGATATATTTGATGATTTAATTTAGAAAATAACACATTGGTTTAATAATATTTTTACATTTCATAAGTTTCCATAATACATCAGCAATATTCTAGGACAGTTATATGAGACTAATACACTAAGTTCATTTTATCATTTAAGAATACACTAAATATAACACCCAGAGATTTTAGAATGTATTTTCATATAAATGTTACTATGTTCGATAGATTATGTTACACAAAACACATAAATAAATTGAATAAGACCTTATTAAATATAATTTTAATCATTAATTCATACTGAATATTCAATTTTTTTAAAAAAATTATAGTCATATGTTATTGATATGAATTATACTAAATAACACTTAATGATTAAAATAGACATTTCTAGTTAAAATTATTTTTTATTTACAATTTATATTTTATTTTATATTTTATATTTATTATTTCTAAAAAATTAAATTTTATAAATGAAATTTAATTCATAATTATAGTATATAAAATATATCCTTAGTTGAATATTTTTTTTTGGGAATTGTTTATTTTTTTGTTTAATTGTGTGAAATATGTTTTCCTTAAATACTGTAACTTTTCATTTGATTAAATATTCACAAGATGAATTTCTATTTCATATTTTAAATAAAGTATAATAAGTATAATTTTTATTTCCTTAACAAATAATTTATTTGGCTATCAATTCTACACATGATAATGATATTAAATAAAAAATTTTCCTAAAAAATCATTTTATAAAAATAATGTTTATCATTGTATTTTTCTAATTTTGGATAATATTAATCATTCCCACTATTGGAAAATAAATATTTTAAAATGGATTCCATAATTGGGATCATAATATTAATATAATTTAACATAGAGTATTATTTTTTATTATTAAAATTACTATAATAAAATGTTCACACCACGACATGGTATTAAATGTTTAATAAGGGGAATAATATAAAGACCAACCAAAAGGCATTATGTAATAAATATTTTTAAATCCAAAATTAATTTTATTAAATTTAGTAGATATTTACTATTCATATTTTAACAAACTTATGTAGATGAAGTAGCATCAAAGGAAATAGTGACCACTAAATTACTTTTTTATTTAGTATATTCCAATATATTAGTTCATTAAAGATCCATGTTTTATTTATATCAATGGAATTATCAATTTAAAAGGAAATATAATCTCATGAAATTAATTCATTCCATTTGGTAAGAACATTATAGTTATCAAAATTAAAACAAGAATTTACAGAAATATTCTTATTATCCTATTTTGAATGATTTTTAGTACAAACCATGATTTCTTAACCAATATATATTTTAAAATTATTATAGGTATGGAATAAATTTCAGTTTATCTTGATAAAATAGATTTCAGTGCTAATAAAGTTATTTTTTTGGAATGGGTTTGTGTTGGAATTTAATAATGAATTCATACGGTTGATAGTATATCAAAAATCTGGAAAAATGAAAAATTATAAAAGTGAGTATTATTGTTAAGATATTATTTCTTATAAACGAACAATTCAAATTGGACATTTAATAGTTGTAAATGATTATATTTATTTATTTATTTAGAAATTTAATGGTATTATTCTTGATTGAGAAGAAGAGTTCACTATTGAATTATTTTAAAATTCTCTGTCAATTTAAAAACCACCCAATAAAATGTATTTAGCATACTTTTTATAATTTAAAAAAATATTATGAGAGTTATTTTATAAGACAATCATCTATTGTTACACTTCTAATTGGCATAGTACAGTTGTTTTTTATAAAAATAGTGATGGTTCCTTGTGTTTTTAATTGATTATATATAACTCAATAGAATCTATGTTAATAATAAGTATTTATTTCCTCATATCATTGACTTATTTAATTAGTTATATAGTGGAATTGTACTTTTCAAATACTGTTCTTATGTCAAGGAATCAACATCTAATGGTGAGGAGGTTATTATTTTAGGGATGGAATGAAATTCAAGGTATGGTCATTGTATGATCATGTATGTGCCTTTTGGGTTAACAAATGTGGACATTGTTTTAATAGATCTAAGAAATAGATTATTCCAAGTGCGTTTTGATAAATTTATGGTTGTTCTTGTAGATGATATTTTTTAATACTCAAAATTATATATGAAACACAAAAAACAAATATGATTTATTTTGAAGTCATTAAAACAAAATAATTTTTGTAGAAAATTCATTTAATTTGAATTTTCATTATGGAGTATTTTTTTTTTGTGAATATTTTTCTACATATAGGATATTTATTGATCCTCTTAAATATAATGTGGTGGATGTCTGTATAAGTTCCATAAATTTATTTAATATTTGAAATTTTCTTTGATTAGTGGGTGAAAATATGAGATTTATTGAGAAAAATTCTCTATTATCTAGAATGATTACTAGGATTAATTGAAAAGGATTTAAATTCATCTGGATAAATTAATTTGATTGATGTTTCTGGAATTGAAAATTAATCTGGTTAATTCCCTATTATTATCCCTTACATCAACGAATGATTATTATTTTAATATCTGTGAGGCTTATTTGAAGGGATATGGTTGTATTTTAGTGAATACTAATTAAATTATCACATATGCATCATGTAAATTTAAACATGTAGAGTAGAATTATCCTAAACAAGTACATGATATGGATAATTTATTTTTCTACTTAAAAATTAATAGGACACATTTATACGGTGGGAAATTTAAAATATATACTGATCATAATATATTAACTAAAAAATAGTTGAATATAAGTAATAGTATATTTCTATAACTAATTAAGGATTATGATTGCATAATTCAAAATAATATAGGTAATGTAAACAATGTTTATGATGCCAAAAGTTGAAATTATATTGTGTTACAAACTACCTTAAAACTGGAAGACGATACGTTAGTTAATTATTTAATGAAAGTTAGCCATAAAATATTTTTGAAGAAACATATGCCATTTTTTATCCAGAATCATTGCAAAATTATCTTTCATTTAGAATTAAAAAACCTCAGACGAAAGATCTTGGTTTTCAGTAATGATTTGAATCAGTCAAGATGGGTAAGTTTCAATATTTTAATGTTGATAAAGTAAGTGTTATCATATTTGGATAAAGGCAATCTGTTCTATGTGATTCCTGGTTCATGAACAAATTATTAAGTGAATATCATATCTCTTCCTTTTTTATTAATCCTAGGAACACTAAAATGTGCATATAACATCAAGAATATTTTTGGTGGAAAAGTGTAAATAAATATATATATAAAAATTTACATTGAAAGGATTGATGTGTCAATAGCATAATTGAAATTAAAACTATTAAAGGGGATTCTTCATCCACTCAATTTCCCATAATGGAAATGCGATAATAAATCAAGGGATTTTATAATACGATTAACAAAGAAATATCTATGTTATGATAAAATTTGGTTAATTTTTAACTGCTTCACTACTATGTATTATTGGAGATTTTATGTAACTATAAATCTTTCTATATAGTTCTTTAGTGTTTGGGGCCATTAAATGTTATTTTTGAGAATAAATTCCTTGATTCATATTATTTCTATCCATTGATGAAATTGTGTGAGGATTAGTTCTTTTGTATAATGGGATATTACATGATTCCATAATGGTTTTAAAAATCATGTGTGTTTCAGTGGGAAGTAAATAAAATTATTTTTTGATGACAATACCTTCACCACTATTAGTGCATGGTTTTCAAAACCTTAAGCAAAAACCCTTATGGTTGTCTAGGTAACATAATTATTTTAGATATAATAGATGTTCTCTTGATTGATTTAACCCCTCATAGTATAATTTCATATACAATGCATGTTTAACCCTCTGCATTAGAAATTTATCACTTCCCTTATCCTTGAATATGTATTTTTTTATTTCATGGTAGATTTTTTTTCAATTATTCAGATTTTATTCATGATTTATCCTTTATTCCCCCTTTCCAACATTTTTTCTTCCTTTTTCATTTACATTAGATATACTGGAATAATCCTTTGATGAAAATAGGTTATTTAATGGAATTTCTTTTTTGTTTGTTTTTTTATTGGTCTAAGGACCACTCTTTCTCGAATCTAGTGGTTTTCATTGATGATAACATGTTTGGAATTATTTTTAAGGTAGGTGTATATATTTATGTGTTATTTCAATGGATAAAATTGTATTCCTTCTATCTATTGGTTTTCAATTATAAAAATGGATTTAAATTAATTTATGATTTATATTTATTCTACGATTAATTTGATTTACGGTTTCCATTATAAATTTGATTTTATATGTTGGTTTTAAAATGGATTTGGATTAATTCACTCTGTGTGTTTATAAAAATTCCCTTTTATATTTTATTTTTAAAATGTATTTTTAAAGGGGTTTTTAGATTGATATTAAATGGAGTTGATAATTAAAATGAAATAGAAAATTGATTTATTAAATTGAATTTTTAAATATATTTTATGAATATAACTTGTAGATGTTAGTATATATGGAAATGGAAATCACATAGGTCACACAGGTTATTAGGTTATGTACAGATTATATGAATAACTTTTTGACCAAGGGATCAAGAGATCCTTTGGGAGGTGGATTTGGGGATATTCTATAACAGTATCCTAGTGATTGAGATATAATTTGGATGGACGACTAAGTGAGATTTCAAAAAATTGATCAATGGTCAGAGTGATCTCTTGGAATGTTTTTCATGGGGATGAACCTGAGATCATACAACTTTTTATATATTCAAATCCATTTAGAAAACTATGCTTTAGTATATGAATTATTATACACATATCGTTAAATACAATGATTCATATTTAGTATACACAATTTATTTATTATTTCTCACGTATTATGCTACTTCCATTTTAGTTTTAGATATAATGTCATATGTACATGTATACTTATTTGGTAATATTATTTGGATTATAATAATAATCTTATTATACTATGTATGGTTGTATTCTCCTTGATTGTGTTGTGTGGATTGGTCGTTTTATTTGGGACTTACTTTACTCAAGCCTTCAAACATGATTATCTTAGGAAAACCTAATGGGATTCAAAAATGGAAAATGAATTCAACATATTTTTTTAAAGTGAATTTCTTTAAAATGAGTTTCAATATGTATTAATTGTTTTTCATTCATAAAATCCTTATTTTGATCAATATTGGTATCCAATAGAACATTGTTCCTCATACCATTCATACACCATTTTGTATAAATCAACTTCTTGTTAATGACAAGGATAGGATAGTATGATATTTTGGCTCATAATTATTGCTTCCATGTAGTGTTTTAAATTATAGGAGATGTGGTATCATTGGGATTAACTCATGAGGAGCTCTTTTCAGTTTTTTATTTTGAAGGAATATTATTTGATACACATTTTAGTCTTGATCCTTGTTTTGAATTTTGGTTTTTTTGTTGTGGAAATCATATATATATATATATATATGTCATATATTTCATATCAAATATGGTTATAAGATTTCAATTTTGATATATGTTATTCATCATTACTATGATTACACTTTTTTACATTTTTCTAATTTTACATTGTTATTCTGATTGGGTGACTAATAAATTATAGGAAGGATCATGTATAATTTCTTAAAGGGATTCTATTCACATAGGTATATTTTTATTCCCTAGTTATTTTAAATAAGACATAGAAATATAGAATTTGCTTCAAGTATTGTGGTATGATGGATATGGTAATGGGTTGGGTTGTCCCGAAATGTTTTTGTACAAAATTGTATCATAACACCATAGATTTATGTGTTAGTTGTATATTGAATCAATGACCATTGGTTATTGATGTGTAAGAGGGGATGAGTTTAGGGAAAACTATTAATCATGATTAACCTCATGTTTCCATGGGTTTTTGGGATCTTGTTTATTTTTTGATCCCAATTATATTTTAATTTTTTCGTATTCATTATATTTTCCTTTATTCTGAGTTATAGGGTGTGTACGTTAGTTATTTAGAGATTTAGGGTGAAATTGAGCGGGTGTAACAAGAGGATCATGGTCAAGGAGCACATTTAGGTATAACCTTGTAAATCCCGTGTGGCCATATCTATCACCTTCAATTTGAACCATTATTATTGGCATATGGTTTTTCTTAACCATGCATCCAAAAAATCCACATTATATTTTTCTTTATAATTTTTACTTTCTTCACCCATTTATAATATGTATTTCTATTGATGCTAATTCATATTCATTAGGGTTCATTATTAATGTTTACTAGGGTTTAAATGATTTAGTTTTAGATTCATGTGTTTATGGGATGATCATCTATCTTTTTTTATGATAAGTCCACTCGTAAGGGACTCATATAAGAATAATTTCTATGTTGAAAATAATCTCCTACCCGTGAAACATGTAATTAATATGACTTTTTTCGAGTTAATGATTTATATAATTTAATGCATATTACATGAGAGAAGGTGGGATCAATCATGGATGGTGGACTATTCTTATCTATTTACTTAGAAAACTCCACCAATTATTCACAGTGAAAAGGTAACGTAGTATCCAATATAATGTCTTGAATTTATTGAGTGTATATGTATGTTTTTGATGACTAATGAGACCTCAAGAATTGGAATCGCCAATTATATATTTGAAGGAACTATTTTTAAAAAGTGTTAATCCATGGTTCTAGTGAAGTGACATATGTATATGACATGGAATACATTAAAAGTTTTTTAATAATAATTTATATTTGATACAATAACAGTTGTGAAAGAATGTGATTTTATTATAATTTATCAAGGAGAATGTTTAGTGATGCAATTTTCTTCTCATTTTTTTGATTTTTGTTATGTGTCATCTGATCTCTCTATAAATTATAACTATAAAGCTCAGTGATTTGATAAAGAATTTATGTTTTATATTTGGTTGATTCATATCCAAATTTTCAGACCAATATGTGTGAAGGTAGTTAATAATGTATTTATGGAACATGTAGACTTTTTAGGGAATACAGGTATCAGTTTTTATATTTTACTGGGTGGTAGCCATAATTCAACTTTGGGATAAAAGTGGAAGTGGGATATATTTAATCATTCTGGTAGTATGATCATTGGGTATTCATCGATCTCAGTGATAGTTGTTTGTTTATGGTGTGATCTAGTGGTTTTTAATCGTTGTATTATTTCTATTTATTTTAGAACATATTTCCCTAATGTTATGATGAAATTCCAGTAGTGTGGGAATCCAATCCACATTCAATGATTCTTTAATACTCCCTCAAAATAGAGTAGAGTTTCTTCCTCATTTTTCGACGTTTGACAAGTGCAGTCAGATTATTCTATGGGAAGAGGATGGTATCCGTTGGATAAATTGGATTCTCATTAGGTAAATATATTTTAGGGTAGGGCTAAGTATGTTAGTCTTTATTCCATAGATATGGAACCTATAGATACCAAATTAGGGATTTCCACCATAGGAGGTACAATATTATTTCATCTTCTTACACATTTAATTATATTTGATATGGTTGTTTTCTATAAATTTAGCACATTAAATATTAATTATTTTTTGGAAATTAATTTTTAGATGATTCCCTTTTTGATGGATTTTTTTAACATGTTATTCATAGTGAATGATCAAGGTAATTTGTGCTCGATGTTTAATATTTAGTTATTGATGTAGAAGTCATGTGGTATTTCTTTGTGTTGTACCTGATCACAATCAATATCATCATCGATAAATTTGATCATTTTAATCAAATAAAAAATTGATTTTTATCACAACACGGGTATGTTTCTATCTCTTTCTGGGAGAACTCACATCTTCATGAGTGAGTGGGATCTGCGATCATGATGAGTATGGGAAATGATTTTATGGATAAGGTTGATACAGTGTTAGATATATAAGATTTTCATTGAGTTCATGTGGTGGATTTTAGTTAGATATCCTCTATTGGTGGGGAATGGGTACCCTAAAGTGTTTCTAGATTAATATAACTGGTTTATCACTAGTGATATATCAATTTTATGATCAATATCATTCCTGTTTGGATCCCCATTTCATTCTTATTTTTTCGGATAGCTCCAGCTAATTTGATTGAGTTCAAATTATTGTGGGAGGACATTCATAGTAGTGGATTTACTCATCCTAGTGTGTCACTATCATACTGTATAGTTCAATTTTCCTAGAAGGAATATGTGAGTATCATAATTTTAAAACACCATCATAATCTTACTCATGCGATTGTAAAGAATAAATACATATTTCTTATAATTGAGGATCTTTTTATGTAGATCATATAATCTTTTTGTTTTTTAGATCCAATTGTGATTGTGGTACCACCATTTGAGGGTTTGAAGGGAGGATTCTTCTATGTCCTCATTTTGATGTTAGTATATCCATTTTGAGTACAAGGTTATGTCATTTTCCCTGCACAATTATCAGACAATGTTTATGGAAATGATGAACGTAGTCGTCAATTTATTTTTATACTTCACTATGTTCAGGTTTTGTTTATGAAATCTCTGTATATTACAAGACTAAGGGGGACCATGATAAAAATTTGTGCATTGTTTTAGAATCAAGATAGATTATCATATATATTAAAATCAATCCGATTTTCAATTTTTCGCGCATGATGTAATGTTAATTGGACATTTTATTTTTGATAATTTAGTTTCATTAGATACCATGAATATTTTATCAACCATGTCTTCTAAGCATCCTATAAATGTGTTCAAGAGCATGATTTTTTCTTTCATGGATTGGTACCACATATATTTTTCATGAAAAATCTAGGACACATTATCGACCAACATATTCAGAAAATAATGGGGTTATGTTATGATGGGATGAGAATTTCCAAAGATTATTTGACGATTTTCAAACGTGTTTGACAACTTTTCCAGTTTTAATTTCTTCTATGCTAGGAAAATTTTATGCATTTTTTTATGTCTTAGGTGTCATGGTTAGTATGTGGGCTGATGTAGGGTAATATTTTGTTGTACTGTGTCATATAGTATCTATGCACACATTAATTTAATTACCCCATACAAAACCTACTTTTATTTGTTTTGATGAATGTGTTGAATTCAGGGAACCATTTCCACTTTTGTGGATTTCTTACAGTTCATTCATATAAAAAGATCCTTAAGTATATCTTCCCCCATTGGTACATAATCCTAATGAAAATATATTAGATATATTATAATTACACATTTTATTCAGATATATCCAATAAACTATGAAGGGTAATTTTTTCACTAAAACATTGAGAAGAATTTTTTGAGTCTAAGAAATTCATAAATTACCAAAATTGATTTGGTTAATGATTTTATTATCAGATATGTTTTTATAGGAACATGAGGATGGAGATTAAATTATTTTGAATAATGTGTGGTTCACCAATTCTATTTTAAAATAGGTTTTGATGGGGTTGAATCTAGACATGAGTTTTAGTAGATTATGAAGGATTATATACTTTTGATACCATTGGTGATAGGTCTCATGATCCTAATGGTTTTATCCAATTCAGGAAGTGGCCGGTGGCCCCATTGTCCTTGAGTTAAGATGTGATGTGTGTAGAGAATCATTCAAGTTGTGTCATATTTCATGGTGATAAAATGTTTCTTTATACCTTTATTGGTATGTATTTGGGTCCGGGTATGAGGTAATTAGTTAATGATTTTGTTTCATGATATTTTACCTACCAAAGGATTTGATCTGAGATTCAAATATTGAACAGTTTATTTTAACGTATTAACAATCCTGTTTGGAAGTGGGATAAAATATTTATGAATTATATGATTAGAATAGCACATACATTTTGTTTGAATGATTCCATATGGGTGTTTTTGTATTATTTGATCATGTCTACCAATTTTCGTTCCATAGGGAGTTGACAAATGTATAAAAGTTTAAGAACATCTTTGTTTGAGACGTTGTTAGGTTTTTTGGGGTACCCTAAGAGATAGGTTATAATTGGGAGGGTCATTTTAATTATTTTTATTATAATGTACAACATGAATATTAGGGAACCATTTTGAGTTTGAGAGCAACATATCAACCACCGTTAAATGTTTAGTGTATGTAGATCATCCAGACTATTGAGGATTGCTTTATGGAGTGTGTTCATTAATTCTAAAGTTCGTGGAATAGGCATAAATGATTGGTTGGGTTTTCTTATAAAACTATTATTAAGAATCGATTAATATTTCTTCATTTGAGGATTTGTATGGGTAGGCATTCTAGTCCCAATTATATTGGACTTAGGTGGATGATCATTTTTTGGACCAATTATAATCAAAGAGATGATGGAGAATATATGGAATATTTATAATCTTTTTGCAATATCTCATATTATAAATAAATTATATGATTATTGAAGTCATCGACTATTGGATTTTATGTTTGGGGATCAGAAGTTTATTTGGGAATCTATTAGTCTAGGAAATAATCGCTTCGAAAAAAAGGAAGTTGTTTCCATGTAATTGTTAACCATTTTTTGACTATGTAACATATTGGGAAGGAATCATATTATTTGATGTCGCCACCATAGGAGAACATGATACACAACATCTTTTTTGAATCTTAGATGAATCAATATCTTCCAAGACCACATTATGTGGTATACTAGAACATTTTAGAGTTGGAGGCTAATGTCACTATTATGGAACTAACTATTCTTATCTTAGAATATCAAAAAAATAATCATGGTTATAAATTTACCCCTTTGTTCTATGATCTTTGGAAGTGTGGTGTCAAAAATTGTGAGACATGGGAGTTGGAAGCATTGTGGAGGGAGTAGTGGTCTCCAATTTTCCTTCAATGATGCCAGAGGACATTCCAAGGGTATAAAGAATCATGGTGGGGAGGTTTGATCCATCTATCAGGTAACCATCTTGTATTATTTTAATTTTTTTAATTTTTTATTCTTTCCTTCTTGTATTTTACAGACGTATAGAGTTAGAAATTTGTTTTGGGTGAAAATAAATACATGTTCATGGTTGAAACAAAATTTTTGTAACATATTTTTCAACCTTGTGAATATGAGGTTCGGGGATAATGTGATTTTATACATTTTATGCATGGTATATCAATCCATGTGAGTTTTAGTGGGAATCTTACTACTTCAAATTAGAGATATAATTGTTATAGCATGGTCAGTGAAAGAATTTCCTAATAGTTCATCCAAACCGAGAGGTTTATCCAGGATATTAATAAAATAATATAAATAAAAAAATTTCACTTAATGGATTTAAACCCACTTTTCCCCATTCCATATCCCACACATGCAGAAAACATTACATAAAAATTCAATCTTCTCATATATCCCTTGTGGTGAATTTATCATTTTTTATTGGTTGTTTACACGAGTTAAAACCATTATCCTAAATTTTTCCCCTTCCATATAACTATTCTAAAATTGTTTTTCCTTTTTCATAGAATTAAAAACCCTAGTATAATCCATGGATATATTTTGGGTTGCTAATGACATATTTTCTTCATTATTTATTTTTACTATGAGGACCAATCCAAAAATCTATTTTTTTCATTTAAGGACAAAAATATGGAAATGTATTTGTGGTAGGTGACTATAATTAATGGAATTTCTTAGGGAAGATGTTGATTTCCTATCACATTTGGTTTTTACTAATCAAATTTCATTTAAATTTACCAATAATGTATTTTTATTTCAAAATATATATGTTACAGGGTATTTCATTTAAATTAAATGTTTTAGAGTATGTTTTATAAGGGAATTACCTTAATGAACTTTGTATGTTTGTCAAAATAGATCATAGAGGATTCAGAATTTCAAATTGGGTTTTGAGGTTGGTTTTCAATGTGTTCATTCATGATGTGTATTCATAACGTGAAAATTGAATGATGATTGATTTAATTTCACTACTAATATTTAATTTTAATGAATCTTGTTGATGTTAATATGTTTCCAAATAAGAAGAACATGGGTGACATTGGGTTTGAGGGTGTATACAAATTTGATAAAAATAGTGTCATCCTTAGGACTAATAGAGTATTATGGAAGAAGACTGAGGGTGTTCGGAAAAAATCTATCAATGTGTCTTATTGGTATATTTTTCATGTGATTGTTTTTCTTGACAATGCCTAATGATTGTGAATGATTACGAATGGTGTTTTCCAAAGAAGGTGTTCAAGGTGGCATAGCTTTCCATTGATTTACATATTTTTGGGCCTCAAAATAGGATTTTTGGTTTTTAAAAAAGGTTGATTTCTGTATAGGGTAACATAATACACATAATATGAAGCAATGTTTCTAGAATTCATATGGTGGTATGCCGAATGTCGAAGGAAATCGGTGAAGGAAGCGAACCCCCAAGCACAAGAAGTATGAAACATAAGAGGAATGGTTCACTGAAGGCATGCATTATGTATAAGGCATGTGGTATGTGGTATGTCTTATCATTCAGAAACATGAGGTGGTGAGTTGAGAAGCTATGGAGGTATTATTTCATGAAAACATGACTGTGATTAGGGCCTATGTAAAGGAAGAATGTTATTATGTAGACCATGTAGGGGAGAATGATCAGGGGGTGATGCGGTACGTGGTGAAGGTTATACCACATTTATGATTTGGGTAATCTCAGATTAGAGAATTTTGCAGATCTACTTTCCTTTATTAGGAATGTTAATGAAATCATTAAATTGATTAAATTCCATTAGATAAAATCATTGCTCTTGGAATTCAATAAAGTCCGAATAATGTTCATGAGAGAGAATTTAGTGAACTGTGAGGTGGTTGAAGTTGAAGAAATTCCATCAATGTTTTTTGTAGGGAACCATAAACGTCAACGGAAGTTGTACATAGGGGACTGATACCAGGTAAATGGAGGAGGAAGTATAAGAATTCAGATGAAGGAATTCTCAAGAAGTAAAAGTGGTACGTGGAAGTAGTACGTGGAATAGTTAGTGAAGGCGGTATGGGAGGTGGTAATTAGAGGTGGTACACGGAGGCGGTATGTGGAGGTGGTATGCAAGGGAAGTATGCATAATAGGTTGTTTGAAAACAATAATAGTTCATGAAAGAAATTTCCACTGACCTAATATTATATGGAAACGTAGAATTCACCTACGGGTGAAAACAATACTTCAATAGAGAATCTACCATAGTTGAGGATGAATTCGTTCATGAAAAAGATGGGTCCTACAAGTACATCAACTATGAGTGGATCCCATCCAAAAATTTAGTTAAGAAAGAGGAAGATGGTGATCCTTCCCACCAGAGGAGATCTAGAAGAATATACATAGGTATAGTCCAATTGGAATTCATTGAGTAAAATATAATCCTAGTAAAGGTAGTGACCTTAGGAATAGAATTTCTATCCAAAAACTTGTAATTAGGAGTGGAATTTGGTAGATTTAGTACATCGACAAATCATCATTGTATTCTCCTTATACGTATACTAATGAGTCTAAACCAAGTTAAAATACATGTGCTGTGTGCATGATTTAATTTTAGTCCATATATCACTAGCGGATAAATCGAGACATATGTTTTTTTAACCATGACACAATATCTGAAGAGGTAATAGCTTAATCTGTCATACCCTGATTCCCTCACCCCACCCCCACCCCCACCCCCTCTCAGGGTATTTGACCAAGTTGACTTAATAAATAGAGATTTCATAATTTCTTCAATGGACTAGGCGATCATTTGAGAGGAAGAACGGATGTGATTATAAAACATTGACCAAGGTATAGAGAGTGATATTGGAATCCATGGGGCTTATGATGTCGAATGAGGATATATTATGGACTAACTTTAGAATTTTTTTTATTAATAAGTTATATCCAGATACAATAATGGTGGTGAAGGGTTGTGGGTACATACGAATTGTGAAAGGGGAATGTGTGGTGATGCAATGTTCTTCTCAAAATTTTGAGTTTGGTTATGTCTATCCTGGTCTCCACATAATTGATAACCCTACACCTCAGTTATTTGAGATGGGATTGAAGCCTGAGATCAGGTTGATTGTTATCCTTTTTTTCATAACATTATAAGATAATGTGGTTAATAAGGTGGTTATTAAAAATGTATACATGGCATGGAAGATAGGTATGTTTTTTATTTCAGTGGGTTGTAGCAATATATATTCATCTGGAAGAACATAGATGTTGGATATACCTCATCATGATGGTAGCATCAGCATTTAGTAGTCATTGTCAACAATGATAGTTATTTATTTAGGGTGTGTCCGGGTGGGTTTTTATCATTATATAATTTATATCCATTGACAAAATTCTTTCCCTATGGTTATGAAGGGAATTACACTAGTGTGAGAATCTACGACACATTCAATTATTCTTTAAGACACACTCGCAAGTAAGATGATTTAGTTCCTTATTATATAAATGTTAAAAAATGTAACACCCTGAGATTTTATAAGATAATTCTTTTTAATTTCATTCATATCTTCTGTTGTACGCTATACAAAGATTATCTTGCACTATAAGCAACATCGTATTTTCTTTCAGTATACACAACACTATTCTTGGACCCTGTTACACACAATTTCGAATATGTTTGATAGTAGTTATTATACACAACATTGTGTGTATATATATATAGTAAATGTATAAATGAAATATGGTTGGATTTTTTTATACGCAACAACAATGGATTCTTGCACTACACGCAACCCTGACTTGGCTTTCATTACACGCAATTATGTCCTTCGTCGATAACGTGTGTTGTACGCAATATTGGGTTTCACTAAACAACAATATATGGTTATAATATTATTATAAACTAGCTGTTATGAATAATATTAACTAAATTTTGAATTTTATATCCTTATTATTAATCATACACATTTTATAGAACATTTTATGCAAATAAAATAAATATTTTGGGTAAAATAATTATTTTTAAAAGAATGATGTTTTGACGCCTTTTGTTGGAGCACCAATTTTTAGTATAATTTTTTTACAATTTTATAAGTTAAATTTTAATAAAAAAACTTCTTCTATTGAATCATGATATAAAAATTTACATTGGATAAGGTTTTGTTATTTTTCAGACAACGTTCTTATTTTGATGAATAGTCAAACACGCTAAATTTTACTTAAATACAACTTTTTTTATCGAGATTATTTATACGGATAAATTATAATAGTAAATTTTTTTAAAGTATAAATAGAATATATGTTTACCATTCAATATAATGTATGTCATTATCATTTATTTTACATTGATTTCATAGGTTAAATCAATTCAATCTTTTGAAATGTTTTAAACAAAACCCAATTTTTTTGCCAACGTGATTAATTTTTAATCAATTACTGTAACTTCTGGGTTTTGAATTTGGAAAAATTTATTTCATATTTGGATCCACTAGGTCCAAATTATGTTAATAGGCTACTTATAATTTTTGGGCATTATGAATAGTAACTATGGTAAATTATATTTATCACATTTAAAGGTAAATTATGTAATTAAGGTTAAAAATAATATTATAAAATTACCCTAACATTTGTCTTAATATAATTGGATGATTATATTTCGTCCTAAGTCATATTTGGGTCGAAATAGAATCCATTGGAACCCACTTGGATGTGATTAAGACCATTAATTTATTTTATTTTAATGAAAGTGAAATATGTATCACTCAAACTTTATTTATTGGATTATTATTTATATAAGGTTATACAGAATATAATTTCGATTATAAGTACTCATTTGAAAGCTAAAATGTTTTTATTTATCGTTGTAATATATTTTTAATTTATAATTAATATTATATTACCTTAATAACTTATACATTAATGATGTAGAAATTATTTATTTAGTGAATAATCAATAATATAGTTTTTATTAAAACAATAATACATCTCAAAAAGACCAGAAACATGACCAACCCTTATTGGTCGAGTATATATACACCCAAATCATCCATGTATCACTTTGGGGACCATTTGGTGCCTTATAAAACAGATTAGGACATTTATATTCTTTTATTTTAAATTATGTCAATGATGTCACCTTCATAATTTAATAAATATAACAATTTAAAAGATGTTATTTTAAGATGATAAATTTTAGTAAAAATGTTATTATAAATTTTATTATATTTATATTCATCATAGGATTTTATTTTTAATTTTTATGCAATTAATATATATATTAAATGATTATACAAGAATGATGTAGTAATTTTTTTATTAAGAGAAATGTCAAATTAATGGTTTTATAAATATTAAAATAAACATTATGTGAAATAATTAATGTTAAAAAATATTTTATAGATGAATATGACATGTTAGTAATATATTAAACATTTTTTCCTAATATATCCTATTTTTGGATTTTATTTAAATTCAAATAAATGAATAGTGAAAAAATTAACACTATTGTTATTTTATAAAAATAACATATTAGTAAATTGTTTAAAAATAACATAAATTTTTAAAAATTATAAATTTAAATTTATATGGTCTAACATGTTATTAATTACCCAATTATGTATAGTTCCCAACAAAAAAGTAATTATTTATAACAATTTAAAATTTAGAATATTATTACCACAAATAAGATTAAATAAATTAAATAAGGATAACTCAAATAGATTAGGTTTAAAATAATTTCCCAACATGTCTAAATTTTATTGGGTGATGATATTACAACCCTATCTTACCTAATAACCTATTTTGAGTCACATTGGATTTTATTATGTGGGGTTTGTGTTTATTATGAATTAATATTTTTGTGGATTCCAAAAGTGCCCCTCTCTTCCCTTATAAAAGGGCCCCTCCTTCATCAATTATTCACAACACTTTGAGCCATAAAAATATGCCAAACCCTGACAATTTCTCTTCTTCACTTATATAGAAACATTATAGAGGTTATGGTCTTCTAAAAAAGCCATCTCTAGTTCATTAAGAGGAAGCTTAAAGGAGGTGCGTCGAAGAAGAGGTAATCTCTTCTACCGATTTTTTCAAGTTTCATTCTTCTTAAACATCCTCTTCTTTAGTTGTTTCATTGTAATGTAATAAAATAAGTATCACTAATATACTTATATGGTTTTATAAATATTAAATTATCCTATTTCACCTTATATCCATCCTATAGAAAATGAAATCACAGTGCGTGCGTACGTACGGAATACAGTCTCCATGTCGTGGTGTAATCAGTTTTTCCACCATCAACTTACTTGGATGTGTATAATTATGTAACGAATAACTATATATTTTTATTATAAAATCATAATTATTATGAGATATTATATCATCCACTCCAATTCTGTTCAATAATTATGGAAACAATATCATCGCTCGTGCAGACGTACAGACTACCGTCTCCACAAACGTGATGATATTAATTTTTCATGATTAACCATTCAAGTATGATTATAAAGTATATATAAAAAATAATCATGAAATTTATTAAATAATAATGATACTGGATTTATGTACATATATGTTACAGTTACATAATTCCATTCAATTTAATAAGGAAACGAAAACAGCATTAATGCGTACGTATGGCCTATAGTCTCCATGAACAGTGTATTTCATTCCGTTTATCTATCTATCATATATAATTATATGCTGAATATATATTATATATAAAACATGTTTTACATTATTGAATTAAGTAAATCAGGATACAAGTAATAATATGATGAACAACAAGTCGAAACACGTACGATAAATGAAACAATTTTACCCAAAACGCTGCTTTAACATGGAATTTACAAAATAACAGGTAATATAAAGTCATAAGTGAACCATATATGATATAATAACAATGAATATTATTATTTAATAAGTCATTTACATTTTTTAAATCATTATATAGGAGGTTCGGATATATACGAAGCATATGAGACATAAGGTAAGGGATAACTATTCAAATCACATTCTTGTCCGAGACAGTTATTCATAGGTATTTACTGGGGTTATTGTTATCATCCATGTCCATGTTTTAGAAAAAAAATTCATGTATTTTTAATGTCATTTTTATCCATTTTTGACTTTTACCACATGTTATTGAAGGAATCTTTCTTTTGTTTACTATATGAGGAACTTTTTTGACTTTTCCGAAAAAAGTATAAGGATATTGTTTTTTTTAACTTATACGGAATGAACAGTCTATTAGGGTTTCATAACGCATAATTTTCATGAATATTACTCTACAATATTTCATGATTGTTTTTAATAAAATACCTTTCTCTTAAAATTTTGTGGCATTTTTTGAAAATAAAATGATTTTGAAGAAGAAAAGATATTTTCATCATGAATTCATTTCAAGTGTTTTTTCAAAACTATTTTCCATCAAAGATAACATTATTTAGTAGGATTATGTTTCATGTATAATGTCTATATTATTTACATGGTTTTATTCATCTTATGATGAAATGGAATCCATTGTTTTATCTGGATTATGTTTTGATGGGATGATTTTTTTGAAACCCATTTTATTCTTTGGATTATGATGAATGATTTATGTTAATTTTGTGGCACAAGTAAGAATGAATAAATTATGAGATGGGCGAGACCTACATATCCCTCTAATTCATTGGATAAATATTTATATCTCATGAGATAGACATTTCTGGAATGGCCAGTTAATCTGGTTCAGTGATACATGAATCGAACGAGGAGTGAACTTGATTCAGTAAGGGACTTTGTCCACTAAGATGGTCTTGGCAGCAATTCCTTGGCTACAATGGAAATCATATCATATGCTTAATGGTTTTCAACAATTACATGTTTCATTCCCATGCTATTTTAATATAATTGAACTTCCTTTATGATATATTCCTTACGTACATCCATGATTTATGTCATTGCTCAAGATTTTGATGTTTAGATTTTATGATCATGTTTTTGCATTCAAATGTTCATGGATTGTTTTATGTTTTCTATGTTTACCCTTACATAGAATTTTAGAAAACCCTTTTTATGTTTTTTTCCCCAGGATATAAAGAAAGGTTTTCGGTATGAAAACAATAGAAGGATATCATTATGGGATATGTTGAAGATCATTCACCACGATTAGAATATTATGTTCCTAGTTTCATAAGACACTAGACTATTACGATCCTTAGGTGTCAGTTTTTGTTATGTATTAATTATTACGCAAAATTAATGTAATATCCTTGTACGTCAAGCTTTGGGTCCTTAGAGTTGGTATCAGAGAAAATGTTTATTTATCCTTTGGAAACTAGTATGCAAAGACTTTAGTGAGATCCATAGAGATATTTCTAAGGAATATCTAGGGATGTACCTAAGGTTATGTATAATTATAGGTTATATTCCTAGGATTATGTTAATGATCATAGAATTAAACCTAAGATGTTAGATATTGGATGTACTCCCCCTTTATTATGTGGTTTTCTTAGCATGATTTTTGCCTCTTACACTATTCTTTTTGTGTATTAGATGATGGTTGGAAACCAAAAGAACCATGTTGATCAATGTAATGGGAAATGCAATGATTGTCCTCTTGAACAATCCAATGTTATGAGAGATGGAGTGAAAAATATTATTGTTATACTTACACAAGCTATGAATAATTTTGGGCTTCCTAATGAGTTGAGAAGGGAACAATATTCTATTAAATCCTTTATGAGGCAATGTCCATCGTCTTTATGTGGGTCTTCTGGTCCACTTGTTGCTGAAAAATTGATTAATACCATTGAAAATATATTTTCCATACGTCGATGTTCGGAACATGAAAAACTCATTCTGGTTGTTTACCATTTAGAAGGTGAAGTAGATGAGTGGTGGCCTCTAAGTAAGAACACAAGGCCCCATGGTGAAATTGAATCCATGGAATGGGACGAGTTCAAGAACATATTTTTAAATAAGTATTTCCCTTGTGTTGTTCGAAAAAAGATGGAAAAGGAGTTCCTTGATCATATGCAAAAGGATGATGAATCTGTTGGTATATACAAGGAAAATTTTAAAAGGCTTTCAAGGAATGCATCAGGTTTTGTCATCCAACCTGAATGTATAATTGATATATTCTTTAGTGGCTTAAAACCAAGTCTTCGAAAGGCATTAGCTATAAGAGACATTAGTAGCTATGAAGAAATAGTGCATTGTGCTATCAAAGTAGAACTTGAAGTTGGTGTTACATATCCATATCATGGTTTTGACAAGAAATGAAAGATGTATTACAAAGAAAAATCCCAAAATAATGGTGAATAGAATATGAATGTTTCTTTATGTTCAAAGTGTTGAAAGAGTCATGGTGGAGATTGTCATAAAGGGAAATGAAAATGTTTTTAAGTGTGGAAAAAAGGTCATCGAGCAGCTGAGTGCCGAATTAATGGGAAAATGTTTTCTAATGAAGTGACTAGAGAAAAGACTACAGAGAACACTCCACCAACACATCAATGCTTCAAGTGCAAGGAAATGGGGCATTAGGCTAATCAATGCCCTATTCCAAGGGTTAATGATGATCGATGTGAGCAACCTATTAAGGAAAAGGACAAAGGGAAGTCACATGCGATCACTATTTGTGATGTTGAGTATGACAATGATGCCAAGGAAAGATTAAGTGTTTATGTAATGGGATTCCAAAATAGTTTCATTGAATCTCATTTATAGTATCGTGGAATTTTTGAATACCTATGTATTGGTTTTCAATAATTGTATGGTACTATTAACCTTGAGAAGTGATTGAAATATTTTTGGAAAGAAGATGATATGCGCATAATGAAGGGACAAGGAGAAAATAATATGTATGATATTATTCATGAGCTCATGACTGATATTGGACAATGTGATATCATGGTTTGATTATATCAAAATTTTGGGATTTTGTTATGTGGAAAGAGTTAACTTCTGACAGCATTCATGTTTTCACAAAGGTTCTTTGGTAATAAATGCTTCACGAGAATTCATAATTAAGGTATTTACATTTCTGGAATGTGACCAAAAAGATATATTTTATATAGGGGGGATAAATGATGGTATTTACATGATTGGTAGATGACCACTCTAGTAATATTTTTCATTATACTATTAGATTGGATATAAGTGTCTTGGATAAGCCTAATTGTTGGAATGGATTAAGTTGGACATCAGATAGAATTGTTTAAGGCTAGAACTATTTTGATACTATTTCTGGAATGTTATAATAGTGTAGTTTTAGAAAAAGTTCAACCCATAGGATGGGAGACAACCCATCATATCGGACAAGGTTGCGGGAATGGAACACACATCTAATGTGTGATCGGATGTTATCTCCTACCACCGGCCTAAAAGAAGCCATTGGTTAGGAGAAAGTAGTTTTATTTTATTAAGAGGTATGATAGATGAATTATAAGTCCATTTTAGGAACCACATATGATTAATCTCACCATAGATGGACGTATGTATTTAAATTTTGCTAACCTTATGTTTGAGACAGATGGAATGACCTGTCATTCTATCGCATGTTCTGCTAACTCTTTACGGAAGACGAATTCAACTTCATTTCTTTAAGGGATGAAGTGGAAATTGTTCAAGGCACGTACAACAGTGATATTGTACCAAAATCAATTACGTATTTCTTTTCATTCAAAAATTCTTCAACATTAGGGAAATGATCTTGAAAATCAAAAATGTAGTCCTAGTACTCTCATATCTGATGAATCAGACGGTACCTTAGATCATAAAAAATTTATGGATTTGTGATTATAAGATTTTTCATAGCCATGTTCTCTACCACTCTCCATCATAAAAGAATGGTTATATTTCTCTTCCATATCCATATTTTCACTGATATTCTCTTATGTGGAATCCTAGTGATGAGTTACATTGGGTATCCGTTATGTTTCTAATGTTCCTTTCTAAAATGATGATTTAGTATTCCATTTTACGATGTGGGTTTATATGAAAGAATATTTTAAGTAGAAAACCATTTATAACCCTGATGAATTTCGAGGGAGAAATTCATTTTAAGGGTGGTAGAATGGAACACACCAATATTTTATAAGATATATATATTTTTAAAATTTCTTTCATATCTTTTGTTGTACGCTACACCAATATTATCTTTCGTTATACGCAACACCGTATTAGCTTGCAGTATACGCAACAATATTCTTGGATCATGTAACACACAATTTCATGTTTGGTTGATAGTAGTTATTCTACGCAACATTGAGTGTATATATATATATATATATATTCAATGTATAAATGAAATATGGTGGGATTTTTTGTAATGTCCCGGAAATTTCAAGGAATTTTTTTTCTTAAATACGATGGAATTTTATGAGTTTGTGGCTTCTAAATGCACTTGATTCCAAGGCCCGATGTGCCCGGAATCATTTTCCAATGTTTAGCTCGGGTACGTTCAGTAGACGAAGGAGCATGTTTTTTTATCTTTTGAACTGGTGCTCGGAATTGAAATCTGAGGGAACCAATTAACTCGCGACGCCAGTAATTTATTAAGGGGACCTCTACCGTAGTTGCGTTTGCACGGGATGAAAAGATAAGATTGTGAATTAAATAAGAAGTGAATCAAAAATTGTGGAACAATTTTTATGTTTTATCTAAGGTGGTTATATCCTACATGGGGGAGTTGGGGTGGGACCCACAAGCACCTAACTACCCATGTGAGGATATTTGTGAGGTGGGGCCCACATGAGCCCCAACCATTCACATTCCCTAAATCCCTCAAACCCTTACTTTAATTTTTAATCCCCCTTTATTTGAGTAACTCTTTCTCTCACCTCTCTCCCTCAATTATTCTTTCCAACACACACTTTAATTAATCTATATTTAATTAATTATGGGGATTTGATTTTTGAATTTTGAAAAGCGTGAAAAGATTAAATAAAATAGGGAGAAGCCTTATTTTATTTGCGGTTGGAAATTTTTGTGTGGGAGAATTTGGGGGATAACTCTAGAGTTTTGAAGAACATCATCCTCAACGAAGAAAGGTTCTTCTCCAACAAATACCTTTCCTCTCGGCGAAGAATGAACCTCGTTCCACTAATCCTTTCTTCTTCCTCTGTGACTTGTGAGGAGACGCTGCTTTCTCCTTGGATGTTCTCCGTCGACGTCTACGAATCCTCACATAACAATGTTGTCAAATGTGATGTTGACATTCATCATCAATTGTTGTGGTAGGGTGAATTGTTTCAATTTTATTGAAAATTAAATTGTTTGGTTGTGCTTCGTGAATCTTGTTCATTCATGGATATGTGTTATTGTATAACGCGGAGGGCACGAGCTGAACGAACATGGCCCGACGACCGTCTGTTGGAAAATTATCCCTTTGGAATTAGAATCTGGAGGCAGGGAAAGAACGGCGCCATCGTGCCATGCCGGAAACATAGAGAAGGATGTTGGTGTCGTCGCACAGGTTGTGCGGGAGGAACCGCAACCCGCATCGGGGGCCGCTTCGGCAAAAGAACCGGTTGGCTTGTCGGCCAGCTGGGTGGACGAGAACCACGAATCTAGGAGGACGCCGCGCTAGGATACCGGCGGCCCTCCCGTGTGGGATGCATGCGCCAGAAGGCCGGTCGGCCAGTTTGGGAGGGCAGCGCCCTAGGGCGCCGCCGGTTCGGGCTGCTGGGGGTCGCCCCCCCCCCCCCCCATCGAGACTGCTTGGCCTGCCGGCCGAGCCAACCGGGCCACGCAGGGCCGGGCCGGGCCACGCCGCGCCGCACCCCTTCCTACCGAGTTGTATTTTCCTTCGGACCAGTCTGACACCCCTACCGGGTCGGACCCGTCAAACTGGGTTAACCCGACCCATCGGCCAACTGGGCTAAACAGGTTGGGCCCGTTATTCACTTGAACGTGATTAACTTAAGGACCGCACGTCTGATCGACCGCCATCGACAACAATAGGATTATTTCAATGAGATAGTACTTTTGTGATACTCTAAGTGAGTTTTGGACAACTTTGGTAAATAGCCAGGTTTGGACCGAGCATATTTCCAACCGGGCCCCTGGAATGATAAAGCCAATATCTCTCAGACTGGGTGTCAGTTTGACGCGCTGTCTCTCACGTTGAGTTCCTTTTGACGAGATGGAACTTCGGGATACATATACACTAGACATCATGATAGTTTATGTGTCGACCCCTTTACTCGAGGAGCTGACCCTCCCGGAATCGAGCTCACCGTGTGCGGGAATCCTAGAGCTTGTTGCGGTTGCGACGACGATGACGACTGTACATGGATCCTACATGGGTTCGGAAGCGAGGAAGATTGTACTTGGATCCTTCCTGGTATTGGCAATGATGATGACTATACTTGGATCCTACGTGGGTTCGGCATTGATGGTTACTGTACATGGATCCTACATGGGTTCGGCAGTGACGACTTCTGTACTTGGATCCTACGTGGGATTGATAAATGGGATGATTCAGAGGCTACATCTAATCATCTCCACCCCTCTTCGGGAGATCTATACATGTGTGAGATGAGTCTCTACTTTCAATCATTATCATTGGTATTATTGAGTTCTTTACTATGTGGATTGGTTGTACATGGGCTCGGAAGATGGGGCCATAATGAGATTGATGACCTAGGTATATGTATGGTCACATACCAAAGTAGAGTTGGTTTATAAATTGTGTTTGTATATTTCCATTATGGTTTAACTATTGTGGATTCTGGGATACCTTTGGGGGTCTCGGGGTCCCTACTGAGTATTTTTACACTCACCCCAACATGGGAATTACCCGCACTAGGTTTTGTTGGTTGCAGACGATGGACATCACTGACCGTGGTTGAGGCTTGTGGAGCAGGACTGTATCCGGAGGTGGACCACCGGGCGGGATGTGCACAGAGCTGACAGACGGACCCGAGGTACCGACGAGACTATTTGTACCCACCCTTATGCTGGGATTCTCGGAGGATGACTTGGTGGTTTTTGAATTAAATTTTAGCTGTTGTACTTTCATTCCCAGTTGTACTGTACTTTCAGTTGGGTTTTTATTCTAGCCAATTTACTTTCCATCACTTACTTTTGTACTCAGTTTACATTGTGTTTACTCTAGCTTGTGTACTTTGTTGTGTTTGTGTACTTTTATAAATCCAATTCCTTCCATTTTTACCGGGATTTACACCTTTGGTGCTAGTCGCCGACCCCTGGACTATGGAAGGCGGGCTTGGGGTAGTCACGACACGGGCCTCGAGGACGGGTCGTGACAAATTGGTATCAGAGTAGTCGGTTCTACCACAGAACTCAGTACTCTGATAATTTCTTTCTGTGGAGAAATAGTGTTATGGGTATTGAGTGTGGTTATCAGGCCAGGGAGTCCAGTGTTGGTACGGCGACCAACGTATCCATACATTAGGACCCTGACTTCTGATTTCCGACTCAGTGCGAGGTAACATTGATTGCATGTGTGTTTCAAAAGTATTCGTTGTGATTACAATGTGTCAGCTCACGAGGTCTATTGTATTAACCGTGGTGCACCTGTTACTTTTCATGATGGCCCCACGAAGGCAGCCAGCTAGGCTTCCTAGTTACGTGCGGGATGGAAACCTACCGAGTGATGAGGCATTGGTGTAGGTCCCCATTACAGCAGAGGAATCAGTAGTATCTCTACCCGATGGGCCACCTATACCAACAACCCCAGCTGCGGAGAGTGCACTTCGCCTGAGTGCGCTGCACGAGTTTCAGTGATAGAGGCCACCCAGGTTTTGCGGAGAGATGGACCCTCATACAGCCAAGGATTGGCTGGAGGCTATCATCCGAGTCTTCATATTGGTAGGGACACCATCAGACCCTATGGTGATCCTTTCTGCAAGTCTCTTTCACGTAGTAGTAGATAGATGGTGGAGCTTGATGCTCCATGTGCACGAAGAGGCATCTCTACTTTGGAAGGACTTCGAGAGCCTATTCCACTCAGAGTTTGTTTCAGCCACCTTTCGTGTGGTGCGAATCAAAGAGTTACTACAGTTGAGACAGGGCAGCATGTCAGTACCCCAATACTCGGCGAGATTTACCGACCTCTCGTGCTACTCCACGGTCATGGTACAAGACCAATTATTCTGGGCCTGGACCATTGAGCAGGGACTGGGGCATGATATTAGGGCTTCGATGATCTCCCTCAGCATTCTGATACAATCAGGAGTAGTGGAGTGATCCCTTCTTGTGGATAGCTTTCTTGCTGAGCCTACGCCAGCAGTGAGGCGTACCGCAGGGCGACACGTAGCGGTTTCTTCTGCATCCGGAAGTAGATAGATGTCACAGAGGTCCAAGAGGACTAGGAAATATGGTGGGCGACCTCAGGTTACTGGTTCAGATTTGCGGGGCACACGGAGTAGATCCATCCATACAAGGGGCAGGCAGTGTTATGTAAGCGGCGGGCAGAGCCACATGGCTCATGACTGCCTGACCTGCCATGTAGAGGAGCAGCATATGCTTGAGGGAACACCCAAGCAGAGGCAGAGGATCGACCATGGAGGTCCGTAGGGAGCATGCGGACGAGGCAATGGAGATGGCCGAGCAGTAGGTGGTGGATGATGCTTCGAGGCTCTACCACAACCACCACCAGGAGAGCCACCCCGACCAGAGGGAGCTGGCTGACAGGGGAATGCTCAGCTCCAGGAAGTCGAGGAATATGACTACAGTGCACATGAGATGATTCGAGGTACTATCTGTGTCTACTCCACCCTTTCTACAGTTCTTATAGACACAAGATTGAGTCATTATTTTATTTCCATTTCCTTTGTTCGGAGCTTAGAGATTCTGAAGGAGCTATTGGCTCAATTCTTACGGCTAGAAACTCATACGGGAGTAGACTCGACGATTATGCACTTGTGCCGGCTGTGTGAGCTTACTCTAGGAGGCGAGTTCTTTGGCTAGGATCTTCTTATAGCGGTTTCAAGGCCTTACAACGTCATCTTGGGTATTGACTGGTTATCTACAGTCCATGCCCAGATCGACAATTTTAGGCGCAACGTGTAGTGTGTCCACACATATGGGTGCAGGTTCACCTTCACATGTGATAAGGGTGCATTTGCAGTGCAGGATGGACTTACGCAGTGGAGAGGGCAGTCGATCACCCATCAGTTGGCTAGTCTCATCCAAGGAGAATTGTTTTGCAAAGTCTGAGTTTTCCTGTTGGGGTGGATCTGAATGCGGATGTTTTCCCTAACGACGTTCCAGGACTACATCCTTGCAGAGAGGTAGAATTCTATATTGACTTGTACCCCGGGAAAACACCGATATCTACTCCAGCATATCAGATGGCTTCCTCCACGCTTCGTGAGATGCGGGTACAGCTGGAGGATTTTATAAGGAAAGGGATTCATCCGACCCAGTGTTTCACCCTGGAATTCTCCAATTTTATTCACCAAGAAGGTAGGTGGGAGCTTTTGAATATGTGTCGAATATCTTTGCCTGATTCAGGAGACTGTGAAGAAAATTTATCCACTTCAAAGGATTGATGAACTCTTTGATCAGATCAAGGTAGCATGGTGGTTATCGAAGATAGACCTCAAGTTAGGCTATCATCATCTCATAGGTCGAGACGAGGATGTGCAGAAGACGACCTTCAGGTGTCAGTATGGCCACTATGAGTTCTTGGTTATTCCCTTCAGTGTAACCAACACACTAGCAGTGTTCATGAGTCTCATGATCAAAATATTCCTACCTTAGCACGATCGTTTTGTCGTAGTCTTCATCGACGACATACAGATTTACTCGACTACTGAGGAGGATCACGCCTAACACGTGAGGGTTGTCCTGGACACACTCCAAGAGAACCAGCTTTATGGTAAGCTCCTGAAGTTCCAGTTCTGGATTTTAGAGGTTCACTTCTTGTCTTACGTCATCTAGGAGGCAGTAGTTGCTATGGATCCTACAAAGATCGAGGCAGCACATGCTTGGGAGCCACCCAGGAGTGCGACAGAGGTGCGGAGTATCCTAGGTCTGGCTGGGTAATATAAGAGATTTTTGCCCGACTTCTATAGAGTTGCAGAACTGCTTTCAGCTTTGATGAAAAGGGGGAAACCCATCGTGTGGTCAGATAGATGTTAGTAGAGCTTTCAAAAGTTGAGACAGATATTGACCAGTGTGCCAATATTGAGGCAACCAGAGGAGGGCATAGGGTACGTAGTTTACTACGATGCATCAGGGACTGGACTTGGGTGTGTCCGGATGCAGGAACTGGAATTGATTGCATATTGTTCATGATAGTTGAGGAAGAATGAGTAAAACTATGCTACCCATGAACAGGAGATAGCAGTAGTGGTGTTCGCCTTGAAAATGTTGCTTCACTATCTGATGGGTGAGCACTTTACAGTCTACTATGACCACCAGAGTCTCAATTATGTCTTATAATATAAGGACATGAACCAGAGACAGTGGATATGGCTCGAGTTCCTCCAGGACTACGACTTGGAGATAGTCTGTACTCCTGGGAAGGGGAACGTTGTGGCTGTTGCTCTCAGTAGGAGATCGGGCATTCAGCTACTTGGAGAGGCGACAGAGCAATTGGCCGCTTTATAGATATCCTTCATGGATAGAGATGGGTTATCCATCCTACAGTATCTCACAGTCACTCCTCTACTAATTAAGTGGGTAAGAGAGGAACATCGTGGTGAAGTTGACTATGAGACGCGATATGCTCAGATTTCCATAGGGTAGACGCCTAATGGATTTTCTGAAGGAAGAGAGCAGGTCATTCTCATAAGGGTACGTACCATGGTACCAGTTGCACTGAAGGAGGTTATGGTGAGAGAGTTTCACACTTCCCCTCTTTCGGTACATCCAGATGTGGAAAATATATACTAGGACTTCAGACGACATCACTGGTGGCTGGGTATGAAGAAGGCTATAGCAGAGTTCATTACACGATGCCTCACATTCCATCAAGTGAAGGCAGAGCAGCAGGTACCAGCAGTCTTGGTACAACCCTTAGATCATCCGAAGTGGAAGTGGGATGGGATATCCATGGATTTCGTGATGGGTCTCCCTCGTACATCAAGAGGACACAACTCCATTTTGGTGATCATAGACCGACTCACCAAGTTGTCCCACTTCCTTCCGATTAGAGAGCAGGGATCAGTAGGGATCTTGGGATACCTCTACGTTAAGGAGATCATACGGCTTCGTGGTGTGCCATCGTCTATCGTCTCCGATCGAGACACTCGCTTTACTTCCCGGCTTTGGAAGGGGTTGCAGGAGGCATTTGGGATGCATTTACACCTGAGAACTACCTTTCACCCTAAGACTAATGGCCAGATAGAGAGGACCATTCAGACACTCGAGGAAATGCTCTGTTCATGTGTCCTTGACATTGGTCACAGCTGGGAGGATCACCTACCCTTGGTGGATTTTACATACAACAACAGCTACCACTCCACCCTTGGGATGGCACCTGACGAGGCATTGTACGGCTGACCGTGGAGATCACCTTTGTGTTGGACTAACCCTGGGGAGTCAGCACTCGTAGGACCAGAGATGGTTCAGGCTATGACGGATAAGGTACTGATCACCCAGGAGCGGATGAGGACTGCATAGAGCAGACAGAAGTCCTATACTAATAGGAGGAGGAGACCACTGGAGTTCAAGGATGGTGACCAAGTTTTCTTACGGGTCTCACCATGACGTGGATTATGGAGATTTGGATGGGGCTGCATGTTATCTTTGCTCTTCATCGGACCATTCCAGGTCCGAAACAGGGTAGGCGAGGTGGCTTACCACCTGGCTCTTCCACCTCAATTGTGTTGGGTGCACGACGTCGTCCATGTATCTCAGCTGAGGAGATACGTGCACGACCCAACTCACACCATTGATCATAGAGAGCTGGACATCAATGAAGGGTGACATTTGTGGAGGCCCGATGGAGATCAACGATTGATAGGATTATCTCCAATGTGGACAGTCAATTCCTCTTGTGCCCATTTGTTGGCAGCACAGGAACCTCCAGGAGATCACATGGGAGCGAGAGGCCCAAATGCGTGCTCAATACCCTAATTTTTCCCCTAGTTTATGTTGTATCTTTACGAGGATGTAAATCCCTGAGGTGCGAGTAATGTAAAGACCAAGAAATTTCATGTAAATTTCTTTTCATAAATACTTTGGAATTTTATGAGTATGTGGCTTCTGATAGAACTTCATTCTGAGGCCTGGTGTACCCGGAATCAATTTCTGAAGCTTAGCTTGGGTACGTTCAGTAAACAAACGAGCGGGTTTTTCTATCTTTTGAACCGGTGCTCGGAATCGAAATATGAGGGCACCGATGAACTCACAATGCCGGTAATTGCTTAAGGGGACCTTTACCATAGTTTCATTTGAACGGGATGAGAAGTTAAGATTGTGGATTAAAAAGAAGTGAATAAAAAATGTGGAACAATTTTTATTTTATATCTAAGGTGGTTATATCCTACAAGGGGGAATTGGGGTGGGACCCACAAGCACCTTACTACCCATGTGAAGTTATTTGTGAGGTGGGTCCCACACGAGCCCCATCCTTTCACCATCCCTAAACTCCTTTAACCCTATAATTGTTAACTCCCCCTTTATTTGTGTAACTCTTCATATCCCCTCTCTCCCTCATTTATTCTTTCCAACACACACCTTAATTAAACTAGATTTAATTAATTAAGTTGATTTGATTTTTGAATTTTGAAAATCATGACAAGATTAAAAAAATAAGGAGAAGCCTTATTTTATTTGGATTTGGAAATTGTTGTGTGGGAGAATATGGGGGAGAACTCTAGAGTTTTGAAGAACATCTTCCTCAACGAAGAACAATTCTTCTCTGATGAAGACATTTCCTCTCGGTGAAGAACGCACCCCGTTCCTCCAAAATTTTCTTCTTCCTCCATGACAATTGAGGAGATTCCAATTTCTCCTTGGACGCTCTCTGTCGAATTCTATGAATCCTCACCTCAAGACGTTGTCAACTGCGAGGCCGATGTTCTTCATCAATTGCTGAGGTATGGTTAATTATTTAAATTTTATTGAAAATAAAATTGTTTTCCTGTGCTTAGTGAATCTTGTTCATTCATGGCTATGTATTACCATATAATTAGGAGGGTGGAGGCCTAAAGAACATCTCCTGATGACCATCCACTTGAACTTTATCCCTTTGGAATTGGAAAATGGAGGTGGGGAAAGAACGGTGATGTCGCGTCGTGCCAGAAAAATGGAGAAGGAAGCCGGCGCCATTGTGCTGGCTGTGTGGGAGGAATCGCGACCCACATCATGGGACACATCGGCGAAGAAACTGGCATGCCCATCGGCCGGCCAGGCAGAGGTGAACCGCGATGCCAGGAGGTCGCCGCGCTGGGGGACCGGCGGCCTGCCAGTGCGGGCCGCGTGCGATAGAAGGCTGGCCGTTTTGGAAAGGTGGCACCCTATGGCGGCGCCAGTTAGTGAAGCCAGGGGAAACCCCCCCCCCTCAGGACCTCTCGGCTGGCCGGCCGAGCCAGCTGAGCCACTGGGCCGCACGCCCAGCCGGGCCGCACCATGTCAGGCCGCGCTGAAAAGGGTTGCGCCCCGCCGTTCCGAGCCAGACCCCCCCACCCTGGGCTGGGCCGCACCTCGCCGGACTGGGCTGCGCCCCTTTAGGCCGAGTTTCATTTTCCTTCAGACCGGTCTGACACCCCTGCCAGGTCAGACCCGTTAAATTTGGTTAACCCAACCCGTCGGCCCACTGGGCTAAACGGGTCGGGCCCGTTATTCACTTGAACATGAATAACTTAAATAAGGCGCATTCAATCGACGCACCATCTGTTGCACTATGATTATATCTACGATACGGTCCTTTTGCGATACTATAATTGAGTTTTGGAAAATTTGGTAAAGGGTTGGGTTTGGGACGAGTATATTTCTAACTGGGTCACTGGAACGAAAAAGACAATATCTCTTAGACCAGTCATCCGTTTGATGTGTCATCTATCGCTTTGAGTTCCTTTTGACAAGACCGGACTTTGGGATTCATCGGCTCTGGAAATCATGAAATTTGATGTATCGACCCCTTTACTAGAGGAGAAGACCCTCTGAGAAATGAGCTCGCCATGTGTGGGAACCCTAGAGCTGGTTGCGACTTTGACGACGATGATGACTATACTTGGAGCCTACATGGGTTCAGCAGCGAGGACGACTATACTTTGATCCTCCATGGGTTCGGCAGCGATGACGACTATACATGGATCTTACGTGGGTTTGGTAATGATGGATACTGTACTTGGATCATACATGGGTTCAGAAGTGATGACTTCTGTAATTGGATCCTATGTGGGTTTGGTAGAGGAGATGATTCAATGACTCCATCTAATCACCTCCACCACTCTTTGTGGGAAGTATACCAATGTGAGCTAAGTCTTGACTTTCAATCATTATCATTGGTATGATTGAATTCATTCCTATGTGGACTGGTTGTACATGGGCCCAAAAGTTGGATTCGTACTGAGATTGATGACTTAGGTATATGTATGGGAATATACAAATGTAGAGTTGGTTGATACTTCAGGTTTGTATCTTTCCTTTTTGGTTTAACCATTGTGGATTATGGGAGACCTTCGGGGGTCTCGGGGTCCCTACTGTGTATCGTTATACTCACCCCTGCATGGGCATTGCCCGCACTACATTGTGTTGGTTATAGACGACGGACATCAATGATTGTGGTCGAGGATTGTGGAGATGGACGGTTTCCGTAGGTGGACCACCTGGAGGGATGTACACGGAGCGGACAGATGGACCCGAGGTACCGACGAGACTATCTTTACTCACCCTTCAGGTGGGATTCTCGGAGGACGACTCGATGGTTGATGCTTTACTTTTCAGTTGTTGTACTTTCTTTCTCAGTTGTACTGTACTATCAGTTGGGTTTGTATTCTGGCCCATTTTCTGTCCAGCACATAATATTATACTTAGTTTACTTTGTGTTTACTCCAGCTTGCATATTCTGTTTTGTTTTTTTTTTACTTTTATAAAGGCAATGCCTTCTCTTTTTACCTGGATTTACTATTTTGGTGCTAGTCGCTAGCCCCTGGCCTATGGAAGGAGGGCTAGGGGTAGTCACAACACGGGCCCCGAGGACAGGTAGTGACCTTTTTTTATGCGCAAAAAGAAAGTAGTCTTTCACTACACGCAACCCCAACTTGGCCTGCATTACACGCAATCACGACCTTCCTTGATAGTGTGTGTTGTACGCAATACCAAGTTTTACTAAACAAAGATACATGTTTATAATATTATTATAAAATAGTTGTGATGAATTTTGTTAAATAAATTTTGAATTTTATAACATTATTATTCATCTTAAACAATTTCTAGAACATGATATGAGAACAAAATAAATTTTTCGAGTAAAATATGTTTTTTCAAAAAATAATGTTTTGATGCCTTTTGATGGAGCACCCATTTTAAATATAATTTTTGACAAGTTTATATGTTAAATTTTACAAAATATACTTCTTCTACTGAATCAGTATATAAAAATTTACATTGGATAATTTTTTGATACCTTTTTTACAATGTTCTTATTTTGATGAATAGTTAAAACACGCAAAATTTTTCTTAAAACTAATTTTTTCATCGAGAAAATTTTTATGGATAAATTATAATAGTAAATTTTTTTAAAGTATAAATAGAATATATTTTTACCATTTAATATAATTTATGTCATTATCATTTAATTTACATTGAATTCGTAGGTTAAATCAATTCAATCATTTACAATGTTTAAAAAAAACCCTTTTTCGACAACATGATTAATTTTAAATTAATTACTCCAACATTTGTGTTTTGAATTTGGAAAAAATGATTTCATATTTGGAATTAGTAGGTCCATATTATGTTAATAGACTACTTTTTATATTTGGGCATTCTGAATAGTAACTATGGTAAATTTTATTGATCACAGTTAAAAGTAAATAAGATAATTAAGGGTGAAGATAATATTATAAAATTACATTAAAAATTGTCTTAATATAATTTTATGATTATATATCGTCCGAAGGAATATTTGGGTCAAAATGGAATCAATTGGAACCCACTTGGATGTGATTACGACCTTTAATTTAATTTATTTTAATGAAAGTTAAATATTCCTCACTCAAACATTAATAATTGGATTATTTTTTATATAGTGTTATACAGAATATAATTTCAATTATAAAAACTCATTTGAAAGATAAATTGTTTTTTATCTTTGTAATTTATTTTTAATTTTTATGAAATATTTAATTACCATAATAACGTATACAATAATGACGTATGAATTATTTATTTAGTTAAAAATCATAAATATAGTTTTTATTAAACTAATAATTCCAATAAAAAGGACCAAAAACATGACTAAACAATTTTGGTTGAGTATATATATACCCAAATCATCCAAGGTTCGACCTGTGGACCATTTTGATCCTTATAAAACAGATTAGAACATTTATATTATTTTATTTTAAAGGTGGTCAAAGATGTCACCTTCATAATTTAACAAATATAACAATTTAAATGTTGTGATTTTAAGAAGAAAAATTCAATTAAAAATATTATTACTAATTTTATTATATCTATATTCATCATAGTATTTTTAAATTTTAATGCAACTAATATGTATATTAATTGATTATACAAAAATGATGTAGTAATTATTTTATTAAGATAAATATCAAATAAATGGTATTATAAATATAAAAATATACATTATGTGAACTAATTAATGTTATAAAAAATTTTCTAGATGAATATAACATGTTAGGAATCTATTAAACATTTTGGATCAAATATATCCTCTGTTTGGATTTTATTTAAATTCAAATAAATGCAATTTGTCAAAATTAAAACTATTGTTATTTTATAAAAATAACATATTATTAAATTGTTTAAAAATAAAATAAATATTTAAAAATTTTAAATTGAAATTTATATAGTCTAAAAGGTCATTAAATACACAATAATGGATAATTCCCAACGAATAAGTAATTATTTATAACAATTTAAAATATATAATATTATTACAACAAATTAGATTAAATAAATTTAATAAGGATAACTAAAATTGATAAGGTTTAAAATAATTTAACTTTATGTCTAAATTTGATTTTTTGAAGAGATTACAACCCTATCTTACCTCAAATATTAATTTGAGTTACATTGTAATTTTTTAAATGGGGTTTGATTTTATTATAAATTAATATTTTTGATGATTCCAAAAGTTCCCATCTATTCCTTTATAAAAGGGAACCCCCTCCCTCTCCTCTTCACAAAACATTGATCCTTAAAGCTCGAAAATCCCCTGCCCATTTCTCTTCTATACTTCCCTAGAAACATTCTGGATTTTCTGTTCTTCTCATAAGCCTAACTCTAGTTCCATATAAGGATGCTTAAAGGAGGTGCGTCGAAGAAGACGTAATCTCTTCTACTGATTCATTCAAGTTTCATTCTTATTCAACATCATCTTAATTAGTTGTTTCATTGTAAAGTAATACAATAATTATAACTAATATACTGATATGATATTATAAATTTTAAAAACCCCAATTTCACCTTATTTCTATCCTACAGAAAATGAAATCACCACGCGTGCGTACGTACGGAATACCGTCTCCACGCCGCGGTGTAATCAATTTTTCCACCACCACCATACGTGGATGGGTATAATGGTTTAAATAATAACTATATATGGTTATTATAACATCATACTTATTCTAAGATATAATATCTTCCATTACAATTCTATTCAACAGTTTTGGGAACAATATCAACGCTCGTCCGTACATACGGACTACTGTCTCCACGAACACGATGAATTTCGTTTTCCATGATAAACCATTCAAATATGATTATAAAGTATATATAATAAATAAAAATGAATGATACTACATAATAATGATACTGGATTTATTTACATATATGTTTCATTTACTTAATTCCATTAAATTCAATAAGGAAACGAAAACAATGTTCATGAGTACGTACGGCCTACCGTCTCCATAAACGGTGAATTTCATTCCATTTATCGATCTATCATATATATTTATAGGATGAATATATATTATATATAAATCATGTTTTACATTATGTAATTAATTAAATCAGGATATAAGTAATAATATCATGAACAACAAGTTGAATCGCGTACGATAAATGAAACGATTTTACCCAAAACGCTACTTTAACATTGAATTTACAAAAGAATAGGTAATATAAAGTCATAATTGAACCATATATGATATCATTACAATGAATATAATTATTTAATAAATCAATGAAATTATTTAAATCATTATATAGGTGGTTTGGATAAATACGAAGCATATCAGACATAAGGTAAGGGATAACTATTCAAATATCGTTCTTATCTGAGATTGTTATTTGTAAGTATTTACTGGTGTTATTTTAATCATGCATGTCCATGTTTACTAAAAATGTTTTCATGTATGTTTAATGTCCTTTTTATGTATTTATGACTTTTACCACATGTTATGGAAGGAATATTTCTTTTGTTTACCATACGAGGAACTTTTTTGACATTTCCGACAAAAGTACGAGGATATTGTTTTTTTAACTTATACGGCATGAAATTTTTTTACGGTTTCATAACGCCTAATTTTAAGGAATCTTACACTACCCATTTTCTTGATTATTTTCAATAAAATCCTTTCCTTTTAAAATTGTTTGCAAATCTCGAAAAAAAAATATTTTGAAGAAGAAAGGATATTTTCTTCAAGAATTCATTTCAAGTGTTTGGTCAAAACTATTTTCCATCTATGATAACATTATTTTGTATGATTATTTTTCTATTATATTGACTCTATTATTTACATGGTTTTTTTCTTCTTATGATTAAAATATATCCAATGTTTTATCTGGATTATTTTATGATGGGAGGATGTTTATGAAACACATTTTATTCTTTGGGTTACGAAGAATGATTTTTGTTTATTTTATGGCAGAAGTAAGAATGATTTCATTATGAGATGGGTGGGACCTACATCTCTCTTCAATGAATTCGGAAAATATTTATATCTCATGAGATAGACATGGCTGGAATGTAAGGTTAATCTGGTTCAGTGATACATGACTGGAACGAGGGGTGAAATCGATTCCGTAAGAGACGTTGTCCACTAAGATGGTCTTGGTAGAAATACTTTGGCTACTATGGAAATTATATAATGTGCTTAATAGTTTTCCATAGGTACATGTTTTATTCCCATGCTATTTTATCATGATTTATGTCCCTTTATGATATATTCCGTACGTACATCCAAGATTCGTGTCATTGCTCAAGATTTTGATGTTTAAATATTATGTTCATGTTTTTGAATTAAAATGTTCATGGATTGTTTTATGTTATCTATGTTTACCCTTACTGAGAATTTGAGCTCACCTTTTTTATGTTTTCTTTTCCCCAGGATATAAAGAAAAGTTTTATGTAAGAAAACAAAAGGAGAAGATCATTATGTAAGATGTTGAAGATCTTTCACCACGATTAGAAGATTATGTTCTGAGTTTCCAAATACATTAAACTATTATGGTCCTTGGGTGACTGTTTTTGTTATGTATTAAGTAATCTAAAAAATTAATGTAATTTTCATGTACGTCAATCATTGGGTCTCTACAAAAATTGTGAACAAAATCTTTTATTAGAAGATGATATAATCCTTATGATAAATTGTATTCCCACTAGTTAAATAAAGATCAGCCTAGGCTAAAGTCATTATGTCATTATCACACAAATATATAATCTAAGGAAAACAATTCAAGGTTTAAAAATATATGAGGTACAATTTTATTAGATATTCCATGTATTTGATTTTATTTAGTACATGTGTTTCCCATAGATTTACCACATTAAACTTTCTTGACTATTTTAAAATGAATATTTAGATAATCCCATTTATGATAAATTTTCATACCACATCTGGTAGAATAAAGGATCAATAATATATGTACCTGAAGTTTCTTGTTTCAGTTGTTAATATGCATTTCAAGTGTTATATCATTGTGTTATACGAAATCACATTCAATATCATCATCATTTAAGATTATGTCATATGCTTCAACGAAAAAAAATTGAATTTTATCACAACATCGGTCAATTTCTAACTTCTGATGAGGGTGCTCACATCTTTCAGAGTGAGTGGCATCTATGATCATATAGTGTATGGGAAATTTTTTGAGAGATATTATTGATATTGTTTAATATATATATGTTTTTAATTGAGGTCATATGGTAAAGTTTAATTCGTTTTCATCAATTGGTTTTGTATTGGTACCCAAATGTGTTTTTGGAGGATCCTTTTGGGTGTGTTCCCGTAATAGAAGTCATGTTTATGATCGATCATCTACCTGGTTTAATCGCCATAAAATTGTTTTTTAATCAGATAGATCCATCCAATTTTATGGAATTTAAATAATTGTGGGAGGAAATTTAGAGAAATGGATTTACTCAACCTATCATGTCAGTGTGGGCATTTCTAGATCAATTTCAAAATAAAGAAGATGTGAGTTTCTAAATTTCATAGATTATCTCAAGCATAGTCATGTTAATATAGATAATAAATACTTATTTCACATAATTGAGGATATTATTGTTCAAATCATAGGATATTTTTTGAATTATAATATCAATTGAAATTGATGTACCACTAGTCAAGGGTTCTATAGGAGGATATTTCTAAGACAACATTTCAACGCTATTATAGAACTTTTTAATACATGGTTATATAATTTTTTCAGAAAAATTCTTATGAAATGTTTATATAATTGATGAAATAAATCACCAATTTATTTTTAGACTCTATTGTGGTCATGATTACTTATGACATATTGGTGTATTACAGGATGGAGGTAGACCACTCTAACCATCTAGAAATTTTATTTGGAATAAATAGATTGTATAATACATATAGAAAACAATCAAATTTATAATTTTATATTCATGAGGTAATTTTTATAGGATATGTGATTTTTCAAAATGGATATTTAGAATATCCCTTGAATATGTTAATAACAATGTCTACGTATTGGCCTAAGAATGTGTTTGAGATCATGATATTTTAGGTCTTGGTTGGGTACCATCGACAATTTTTTGAGACATAACATGGATATCTTATCCCTAAAAATATTTTACCATGAATGATGTAATGATTGGGATGGATTAAAATTTAATGACTTATTTTGATGAGTTATAGGTATGTCTGAATTCTGTTTCCATTTTTATTTCTTATATTCCATGGAATGCAATTGTACTGTTTTTTAATTGTAGAAGTGGTAGTTTTGGGATGTGTGTTGATTTAGTATGATCATTTGGTGGCCTATTCCTCATAGTACTAATGCCCGCTTTATTGGAATTGTCCCACATATAAACTAGAGTTAGTATGTGTGATGCATATGTTGATGTCATAGAACCATTACATCTTATAGTAATATTTTATAGTTTATTTATAAAATAAGATCATAAAGGATATCATTACAAATATAGACTTAAACATATGGAAATATGATAGCTAGATTATATTAATGATTTTTTTTATAGCCAATATGCCAAGAAGGATAATGCTTTCAACAATGCATTGATAATTTTATTTTGTCTATGATATTTAGAAATAAATATAATAGTTTTTTTTATGAGTTTATTGTCCTGTATGATTTTATATTCATAGAATGATAGAGAGTAAGTGTTTTTAAAATTTTACGTGTCACACCCTCAAATGTCAAACATGTTTAGTGTAGGTTGGAATCTAGACCTATGATTAGTATATTAGAAAAAATTTAACTAGTTTGGAAACCACATGTCATTAGTCTTATTCTCTGAATGATTTTATCAAATTCATGTTGAGCCTTGTGATTACATTATCCTTGAGGTATGAGGTGATGCATGTAGGGAATAATTCACATTGGTTCCTTTTTTTTGATAGAATTTGGTTTTGTACCATTAAGAGTAGGGATTTGTGGCATGTTATCTGGTAATTAGTTAAAGATTTGGTATCATTATGTTATACCTTCCAAATTATCAAATATGAGCATTATATATTATCTAGTTTATTCCAACCTATTCCCATTACAATATGGAAGTTAGATGAAATCTCTATGGGTTTTTTTATTTTATTACCCCGTAAATTGATTAGGAATGATTCTATATGGGTTATTTTGGATTATTTGACCATGTCAACCAATTTTATTTCCTAAGGGGGATAACAATGGTTTAGGATGATTTAAACTTGCATTTTTGATAGCTTGTTAGGATTTATGGGGTTCCTTATGTGAAGTTTCTATTTATGATGATAATTTTTTTTTCTAATTATTATAAAGGAAACCATAGTGGTTTTGGAACCCAATTGAGTTTGAGCACAATATATCACCCAAATGCAGATGTTTGGTCTTAGTTGATCATTCAGAACCCTTAGGATAGGATCCTGACATGTGTTCATAAGATATATGGTTTATTGGATAGGTATAAATAAATGGATTATTATACATAGGAAAACATTTTTTAAGAATTGATCAGTATAGCCTCATTTGAGGATTTATATAGGGGAACTCTATTCCGAACTGTGTTGGACTCTGGTGGATGATCGTCCGTAGTTAGGATGACGACTCATCCAAGAGATGATGGAGAATGTATGATTGATTCAAAAAAAATATAAATTGCTAATAGTCTCCATAAATTGTGCGATGATTGATTCCATAAACCATTGGAATTTATTGTGGGGGTCATATTTTTTTGTGGGTATCAATTATATTGGGACTTCATTGGTTTGGAAAGAAATGGATGTTGAATCGATTTTAATTTGGCCCGTTTTTTATTGCGGAATGTATTTGGAAGGAATTATATTATTTAGAGATAACACCATATATGAACTCAATAAATGACATATTTTATGTATAATAGTATAATCAATAGCCTACATGACCATATTATGTAGTATAGTAGAATTAATTAGAGTTCGAGGATAATGTCACTATTTTGGATCTTGGAATTCGTATCATGGATTATCAAAACAAGATTCATTGTCATAAATCAATCACATTGGACTATGTTATTTGGAAAGGTTGTCTCAATAGCTATGAGATGTGGGAGTTGGATTCCTTGGTGAGGGAGTAGTGGTCTTCTATGTTCTTCTAATGATGCCTGAGCACTTTTTAGGTGAATGAAGCTTCATAGTGGAGGGGGGGTTTACATCATTTAGGTAACTGGTGTATTTTCATTAATTTTTTATTTATCTATTCATTACATCTTGGAGTTAATAGGCATTATGGTTTATAAATTTTGTTTGTAGAGAAAATAAAAACTGGTTCATGGTTGACACAAATTTGTTTTACCCATGTTGCTAACCGTGTAAGTGTGAGGTTTTGGGGAAAATAGGATTTTCTATGGTTTAAGAGTGGTATATCAATACATGTTAGTTTTAGTGGGAACCATATAAATTAATTTTAGGGATACAACATCTCTAGAACATTTCTTTCATGGATTAACTAATAGGATGTGAAATCCATGTGGCCTACCACGTTTTATAAGAAAATATTGCAAAAATAAAATGCTCCATGAATGTATATAAACCCCCTTTGCATCATCAATCCTTCTCCCATGCATTAAAAACCCTATAATTTTAAATTATATAATCTCTCATATTCCTTGTGGTGTATTATTATTTATTTCATGGTGGTTTACCTTGAGATAACACCATTATCTTAAATATTTCTCAGTCCTTCCCCTATTCTACCCTTTTTCTTCATTTTTTATGGAACTGGGAAACCCTAATATAATACCTGGCCAGATATGTAGATATTAGTGACTGATTTTTTTCATTGTAGTTTTGTTATTTGAGGTCCACTCCTTAAATATTTATTTTTTAATTGACAGATATAAGTATTGAATTATTTTTTAGGGATGTAACTCGAATTGATGGAATTTCCTAGGGTTAACCCATTGATTCCCTATCACCTTTGGTTTCCACTTATAAAATTTCTTTTAATTTTTCTTATGATTTATGTATCTTTAAAAATATATATGATGAATGTTTTTTTCTAGAAAATATATGTTTGAATGTGGGATGTATATGGGAAATAACTTAATGAACTCTATATGTTTTTTAAAATGTATTAAAGTGGTTTTAACATTTCAAATGGGTTTTGTAAAGGTTTTTTCAAATGGATCATTCATGATGTAGATGATTAACAAGAATGGTGAATTTTGATTTATTTAATTTTTTGTTGAATATATTTTATGAATGGATAGTTTTGATGTTGATATGTTTCAAAATGTGAAGATCATGAGTGACATAGGGTGTGAGGGTGTCTATGAATTTTATTAATAGATTTTTGTCTATGGGACTCATATATACTATGGGAATAATTCCAATGGAGCATCAATAATGATTTCTAAGTCACTAGGGTAACCATTTGGAGAAAGAACGAATGTGGTTATAAAACATTGACCAACAGACGGAGAGTACTCTTGGATGTTTGGAACAGGGAAAGACTAAGAAATATGAAAGCTTTTACTACATTATTATACATATATAAGTCTACATTTTAGACTAATTCCAATTAACTTTATTGTATTATATCCCATGTTGCATATTTTTTAATCCTAGTTGATTTATATTATTTCATGACTTATGTTAGATCCCTATTTGATTAATATATAGTTTTTTATTTCCTTTTTCTATTATTTCATTATATAATGGTTTTAATTAGTATACCCTTTTTTGCCTTATTTTTTTGTAATTAGAATGACTATATTTTGTGTCATTATATTTTTCTTTCAGTATTTCTTTAATAATGAATTGAAATATGAATATTTTTAGAAAATAGAGTGGGATTTAAAAATTGAAAATGTTGTTATGTGAGATTGTTTAAAAAGTAAACATTGTTTTGGAAAAGTGTTTCAAATTTTATTTTTTTTATTTCATGGATACAATAATTTTTTTAGATTCGTGGTTGTATCCTGCTAGGTTTTTTTGCATCGAACCCATAATATGTCTTTGGGAGTATATCGATATTATTTTATAAGACATAGTAAATGACAAGGGAACCGTTATTCTTAATGTATCTTCTTGATTACCATAATTTGGTAATATTGTGTGGGAGGATACCTGGTGTCATGAGGTTTATCTCATGATTTTCTTATTAATGGTTTTTTGATGGGATATTATGTATTCCCATTTGGGTATTAATCTCTATTTTGAGTTCTAATATTTTGAATATGGATATTATTTATATATATTTTATTACACATGTTATGTATGGTGATGACATGGTGTTTATGATATTTTATATTTTTCATTGTTTCATTTACTCTTCATAAATTTATCTTTGTTGATCATGTTTATTCAGTTGGGTTGGACATCTTAATAATGGTGGGTGCATGTTAGTCTTACAAGGTAGAGACCACTCCAATAAGATTTTTATTGTTATTTTGTTCTTGTATCTATATTATGGTGGTTAAGAACACACATTGGGCCTTGTCACATGCTGACTTAGTTATCGGTTTCAGTTGACCTGAGCTAGTTCACTACTCCATACCTTTTGTCAATAATCAAGGTGTATACACAGATCAAGAAGGAATGATGTCCATATAATTATGAATATGGAGAGAAAGGATTCCATATTATTGAGACTCTAATTTATTTTTTGACGAATAATTTCCCATGTACTACATCAATTTTATTGAGTATACAATGTTTTGAAGTCATATCTTATAGGATGGTGTTCAAAGTTGTTTTCGTTATCTATATGACATCAAAAGAATTCATTCCTTGGTATTTTTTAGATTTTTTTATGAATGATTTATAATATCATTAAATGTTTCTATTTCTAAAGTATATCTATGGTAAAAAATAATTCACCTCTATGATGTAGGTTTTTGTTATGAACTATCTATAAGTATTTTATTATTTTTGTTACTATTGTATCATGATATTTATAGAGTTAATTAAATTTTTTGAGCACTATATAATAATATTAATAAATTTTTATCAATTTAAGATATTAAATTGACCATATATTTAATGATAAATGTAATACCCAAATAATTTATAAAATAAAACTATCTTTGATAGCATATTTGACACACAACTCTAAGAAAAAATGACCCATGTAATCTAAAATTGTCATAAAAAAGTTGTTATATTAGGTAGTATAAACAATATTAACTACAATTTGATATATATTAATATATATATATATATTTTCTACCCAATATAATTTATTTATAAATTCTTAGTACGTAATCAAATAATATTTTGTAATGTAATTTTATTCTTCAATAATAAGTTTTCTTTAAAAAATATTTTTATTTATTTTCATGAAAAAATATTATAAATATTAATTTTAGTTATTAATGTGTTATTTTAAAAAATCATATTCATTATTGAAATCATAATTTTAAAATTTACTTCATTTTAAATTTTTAGATTTTTCTTAAAAAATGATTTTTTATTAAATAATAATAAATACAAATTTTTCTGAATATTTAATTTATTTTTTATAAATTTAAAAACATTAACGTTATATTATGAATTTAATATAATTAAATTTTATATAAATATTATTAATTTATATGTAATTATCTTAATTTATTTTTAATCAAAATTATATTGTATTTTAGTATAGTGTAGTCTTTGGGTTTAAGAAAAAACATTTTTTGAAATCTGTTTTAAAGTAAAAAATGCTTCTCCTTTAAAATTATTTGATACCACTATTAATTAGGAATTATTTGAAATAAATATATATATTTTATACCAATAAATATTAATTTTTATTCATAAATTTAATTTTATTATTCATACTGTTAATATAAAATCATCTTTTAATGAAAAATACACTTCTAGAAATCCCACTTTTTCATCGCGTATGCAGGTTTAATTATAAATTATATTTGTAATATTATATTAACTGAAATTTGGAAATTTATTCCTTATTTTTCACCAGAATGATTCATTCTATCTAATAATGTATACTTGATTTTTGAACATAATGAAAAGTGATAACAGTAAAAAAAAAATGGTTATGTTGAAAACGAGATTATAGGGGGTTAAAATGAACTTTTAACCATCGAAATGATATAAACAATATTATAAAGCCTATTTTAAGGCCATATTTATAACCTATAATATCAAATAATTTATAATGTTCTATTTTTATCATTTCTTCATTTGAAAATGGTGGGTACACCTTTTTCCTTAAAAAATTTACTAGTGTTCTACTCACCACATATATAAAAGCACACCCCATCTCAACACGTCTTCATAACATCATACAATTTGGATCATTATTGAGCTTTGAAAATATCTTATTGAATTCAATACCATATTTTTATAAGACTATATTTAGTTATAATGAAATTATTAGAATACTTTTTGTATAATCTTGTAGAGGTGGTCTGAGAAGAGGTCAAATTCTGAAATATGTGTTTTTTATTTCATATTCCAAATCCTTAAAATCATATTAAAATATGATTATATGATTAATAAATATCTAATATATAATTGTCTAAAATTATATTAATTTTAAAAAATACCTCTTATCCTATCAAATGGTATACACAATCATCATTCCTGTGCGTGGAAAACTACAACCTCAGAAACCAAGGTAATCAATTTTCTATCATATTCTATAATTAAAGGTTCTAATGGTTGTTTTAATGTGTATATAAGATATTTGTTAAATATTTATACTTATATAGTTTTTATACCACATATACCTGATTTATTTTAATTTTTTTGGGCTATGCGATTGTGTCGCTCAAGTGCAAGATGTATTTCTGCCATGCGAAGCGATATGACTCATATTTCACTGAAAAATTACATGAAAGTTTATAAAAATATTAATAATGAATATATGTGATGTAAATGAAATAATATTATATTAACTAAAAATATTCTTCTAAAAAGATAATATAACATTTAATTTCTTACAAAAATGATAACGTTATTCTTGTATGTGTGGACTACCACCTTCACAAATTGATACTATTAATTTTTGTCACCACATCATAAGAATGGTATATATAAATATATTTAAAACAACTAAAATGGTGTCTATGATATTATTATCATTTTTTAATGATAAAATAATATATTCTTTCATTTCATGATGATCATTAAAGAATATAAATGTTACTAATGAGTAAATACAACCTACTATCTCCATGATCTTGAAATTGTTCATTTTTCATAATAATTATTCATTATTGGTATTAATAGAATAATTGACAAATAAATATAATAATTAATTCATTAATAATTTTAGTTAGATTCTTAAATAATATTTTCCTTATCAATGGTCATCACCATAAAGTTGTTTTGAAAGAATGAAATGATTGTCATAAAAACACCCAACATAGACTTAACAGATTATGTATTCAAAAAGTTCTTCACAACAAAGAAAAATATTTATTAAGTAAAATTTTTTAACCCTGGGGGAATTTATTATGAAATAAAATAATTGATATAATCTTATTAAAGGGGAGTTAGAAGACATTCATCGAAAGTATGGACCCGAGGATTGGAAATTCTAGTCTCACTTTAATTTTTATGTTATGGATTTAATATTCATCAAATATATTTATTGTGTGTTATATATAATTTAAATTTACATATAATTACATTAATCCTTCATATATCATGTTCGTATTCGTTTTTATTTTAATTATTTAATTCAAGGAGAATTTAATAGAATATTATGAAGTGGTAATGAATTTATATACTCAATATATTTTCCTAGAGTTATATAAATTCAATTTCAAATTTTAATGAAATGATTGCGGGTTCACTGAATTTTTATTATATTATTTATTATTTCAAATTATTTTATGTGGTTTTACATTTGATACACATAAAATATTCATTGATTAATTCTAAATTTCAATTGATTGATTTTAAGCGTTATTCATCTCAAATTCACTTACATTAAGACATATGTCTATGATATGTCCGTATATTAAATTTTGTGGTTTATATACTTATATTTTACATGTTATATATTTAAAATAATTTTTTAATGATAGAAAAAGTATCACTTGATTTTATTCATTGATGGGGATTATGATTCCAGAGTTATTGATGTGTAAAAGGTATTATGTTATACATTATTTTCATTCATCATTTTATATATTCATGTATATTTTGGAAGAAATAATGTGATATTATTTTCATGAACGAAACTTATTTTACTCCCTTTTAAATATAGATATTTATCACATTGTTTAATTTTATTTTCCTTCCATAATGATTAAATAATCATCAAGAAAAATATTTTTAAGTGATACAGATCCTATGTTTTATTTTATGTTTAGTGTCATTCTCTTCCATAACCATGTTTTATAAAATTATTTAAAAAATTATATTTTATAAAAATAAATGATTTCTAAATCTATATTACTTGATCTTTTACATTATTTTAAATGGTTTTAAATTTAAATTTCGTAATGTTTTCTATATGGTTTACTTTTAACCACCTTTTACTAAATGTACTGAAAAGAATAATTATTTTAATATGAATAACATGAATGGATTATTGTAACGTTAGGAGAAATAATTGAAACAAAATTTCTTTTATATTATTCCATTGGTGTTATTAATTAAAAATATATTCTCAATTTTTTTTTGTGCATTTTTAGTTTTTAAATTTTTTTTAAAAATTTAAATATTATATTCCCCAAAAAATATTTTAACAAACTTTTATTAGTATTTTTACTTGTAAACATCAAAAAACCTTGTTGTTAATTGTGATCCATAAGGGATAATTTTTAACTATTCCATCCCCATTATATTTATTGATTTATTATATTTTATTCAAATATTATTTATAGAATCCATTTGTTTTCCATGGGTTAATCAAGAGTCAAATAGATTATTATGGATCTCATTTTTTACCATGGTTTGATAATGATTTAAATATATTTTTATGAACCCTCTTCCTTTTCCTTGGGATCATAAATTTTTAATAATATTTTCATGGAACCTATTTCTATTCCAAAAATTAAGAATGTTATGAAAGGAATGATGATTTATGGGGTTTATGATAAAATGAATTCTCTATTTAATTTATTCACTATAATTTACTTGGGAATTTTTTATGATGATATGTTTTTCTATTATAATACAAGGTCAAGTGCTTATTTTATAGACCAAGGATGGTGGTTCAATTATAAAAAAAATGTATTCTTGGTGATGTTGGTAACTAAATATGAGTGGTTTGTTGATAAACCAATATTGGGTGGATCTATTATCGCCCTCTGATGCATTATTTACTATAGGGAAGGAAGTTGGATGTCAACCCCGACCATGAACTCAAATGTTTTTATTTTATTTTTCTATGACCCGCAACTGTGGGTAGAGTCGGATTTGGGTCCAGGTTTGAATTTTTGAAGCGTTGATTTTTTCGGTGGGTCTTGGACCAATGTGTAGTCACCACACTACTAACGGTCACCGCGTATTTGGTCCGGGTTGGTACGTGATCGCCGCGGTTTCCCGCCTGTTTAGAAAAATAATAAAATTAATAGAAAAATTAAATAAAGAATAATATTATAAAATGATTAATAATAATAATAACAACAATAATTTATATAATATTGTTATTATTATTTTTTCTATTGTTTTTAGATTATTATTATTATTATTATTATTGGATTATTATTATTATTGTTATTATTATTATTATTATTATCATCATTATTATTAGTGTGTTATTATTATTTATTTACTTTAACTTTTTATTTATTTATTTTATCTTATCCTTTTTCCCTCTCTTTCCCCTTATTTCTTCTTCTCTTTTCCTTTTTTTCATGTCCCTTTTTCTTATTCCATGTGGCTGCCCCCTTAGCCAGCTCCCTGCGCGACCTGCCCCTGGAACCCTTCTTCCTGCTACAACCCTCCTTCAACAGTGCCTCGTTCATCCATGTGAGTGCCGATCGCCATCCCTCCTGCAGCAGCGCCCAGCTCCGGCTCACCCTTACTGCTATCCCTCCTCCTATAGTGCGCCTACAACACCTCCGTATAGCCGCTCCATCGCGCCACCCTACTTCTGCAGCGCCTCTGCCTCTTCCCCGCTTCCTGCACAGCAGCGCCGGTCTGACCCACTCTCCCTTCTCTACCTCTCGATTTGCCTCCACCCATCCCACTGTGCAGTGATCCGGTGCACCCAGCTCGTGGTCGTCCGCCTCCGCTAGGCTCCTCCCCATAAGCTCCATCTGCAACCAACCCACAACACCCGCATGGCGCTGCTCTCCTACTGCTCCTCATATCCTTCCCCTCATTAGTAACGAGCAACCCCCAGCCAGATCCCCTGATCGTCCCCCCTATATGGTCGTCGCTGCACACAGTAGCCCTACCACCGTCACCCCCTCGGCTCCCCTACTACCTACAGCTGCTCGTCGCGCCTTCATGTTGCCTGGGGCCTGCTGCACCTAGCCCGCGCAGCTTGGCCATCCCGCGCCCCCCAACCAGCCCGCACACCTCCCTGTTACAGTGACCTAGCTTTTGGTTGTGGCCACTTCACTACGTTACCGACGGCCCATCCAGCCAGCGGTCTGCCTCCACCATCCCTCCTCCGGTGAGGCCTCCCGCCGGCACCAGATGTCACGACCCGTCCTCGGGGCCCATGTCGTGACTACCCCAAGCCTACCTTCCATAGGCCAGGGGATGTCGACTAGAACCAAGGTGTAAAACCCAACAAAAGTGAAGGCATTTCCTTTGAAAAGTAAAAAAGCACCACAGAGAAAGAAAGCGGAAAAGTAAACACTAAGTAAAAACTGTAACAAGCTGTGCTGAAAGTAAAAGGGGCCGGAAATACAAGCCCAATTGTAAAGTACAACTAAAAGGAAAAACAGCTACTGAAAGGAAAAGCCGCAGCGTCGAGCCGTCCTCTAGATGTCCCACCTGAAGGGTGGGTACAGATAGCCTCCACAGCTCCTCGGTCCAGCCGTCCGCTCCGAGTGCGTCCTGCCCGGTGGTCCACCTACAGGTACCGTCCAGCTCCGCAAGCCTCCACCACGATCAGCGCTGTCCGTCGTCTGCAACCAACACAATGTAGTGCGTGCATAGACCATGCAGGGGTGAGTATAAGCTACTCGGTAGGGACCCCGAGACCCCCGAAGGTCTCCCGAAATCCACAAAGGATAATCCACAAAGGAAGGATACAATCACTAAGTAACATCTGACACAGCTTAGGTATATGTCCATTCATATACCTAAGTCATCAATTCTCGTTAGGCTCCAACGCCTGAGCCCAAGCACAACCCAGTCCACACAGGAATGAAAATGTAAACCCACACTTGATAGCACAACACAATCCAAAAAGGAGAGTAAACAGTAAATCCACAGAGGATAGCTCAACACAATCCACAAAGGAGAGTAAACAGTAAATCCACACAGGATAGCTCAACACAATCCACAAAGTAGAGTAACTCAAGATTCAGCTCACACAGGTATACTTCATCGGATGATGATAAAGATGATCACTGGTCCATCTAAGTCGTCATAACCACAAAGGATCGATAGGTAACTAACACCCGCAAATACCCACACAGGATCGGGCCCACACAGGACCTGTAGGCGCTGGCTCACACAGAACCGCTGAGCGCTGACCCACACAGGATCAGACCCACACAGGATCGGGCCCAGACATGACCTATAGCACTGATCCACATAGGATCGCTGAGTGATGTAGTCTTCGCAGTCCACTGAGGATCTCTACATAATCGTCATCACAGTCCACTGAGGATCTCTGCACAGTCGTCGATGCAGTCCACTAAGGATCTCTGCACAGTCGTCGCTGTCGATGTAGCAGTCGCAGCCAGCACTAGGGTTCCTGCACACAGCAAGCTCGTTCAGGAGGGTCCGCTCCATGAGCCGAGAGGCCGATACATCAACTGTCACAAATTCCTATGTTGATGTATCCCAACGTTCCGTATCCCCAACAGGAACTCAACGTCGCAGACGGCGCGTCGATCAGATGCCTGGTCTGAGAGTTATTGGCTTTTTCGTCCCAGGGGCCCGGTTGGTTTTCTAAGGCAAAACCAACCCAAATATACTCCACATGCGTCCAAACCACGGGCGGAGTGAGCCAAAAGATCCGTCTCACTTACTGGAATTCAACAAAGCTGATGGCACGTCAATCGGACGTCCGTAGCTCAAGATATGAGTGTTCCTCTCCAAGGGCCCGATTGGTTTCGTGTACGAACCAACCCGGCCGAACTCAAAGTATTCCGAAACCTTGAGTGAAATATACCGAAACGACCGTCTCGATACAAGGATAGTTTTTCCGCTGACGGAGAGTCGTTTGGAGGCCCGTAGCTCATGATACGAGCATTTGACCGAAAACGGTCTGAAGACGGGGGGTCCGGGCCCGGCCCGACCCGGCCCGACCCCCCCCCCCCCCCCGGGTCGGCCGCACCGGGTCGACCTCGTTCGGCCGAACCGGGTCGACCCCGTCCGGCCGAACCGGGTCGACCCGGTCCGGCCCGGCCGGTCGGACCGGCCTGGCCTGGCATGCCCGGCCCGGCTCGGCCTGGGGGCTGCGCGGCGCGGGGGGGGAGCCGCCGCCCCCGCATGGCACCCCCGCGGCACCCGCGGGGTGTCACCCTGGACAACCCGAGCGACGCGGGGGGGAGCCGCCGCCCCCGCGTGACAACCCCGCGGCACCCGCAGGGTGTCGCCCCGGACAACCGGGCGCGGCATCAGCAGCGTCCCGCGTGCGCGGGACCCGCGCGACCGTGGGTCCGCGGGTGCGGCCGCCGCGGCTTCTGCCGCGGCGGCCTTGTCTAGCAGCGGGCCAGGGCGCCGCCGCTCCCGGCGCCACCGCGCCGGCGACCCGCGCCGCCGGCGGCTTCTGCGGGCCCCCGGAGGCGCTCCGGTGGTCCGATTCTGTTCCCATCTGCGCCACTGCTCCTCCCGGGACTCGTTCTTCACTGCGGAATCCTCAAAATTCAGTTACGGCACATTCCGTCGTCGCCCGTCAAATCCGCACAACAATGAATAACATCAGAGGGTTGTCGGGCCGTGTTCGTTTGGCCCGCACCCTCCACGTTAGAGATAAACAACGGAAGAAACACATTCAACACATGAATACATATCCGAAAACAATTTTTAATGAAATCAAATTGTTTTATGAATCAGTTTCTTCATTCTTGAATGGAAACAACACGGGAAATAAGGGTATTTCCAAAAATAAAATCCCTATCTCGTAGTCGTCGTCGAACGCACGTTCTTTGAGGATTTGTTCGTCGCGGAAGAGGGGGATCGTCGCGTCGTCGCGGAAGGGTGTCGCGTCGTCGCAGAATCCGACATTGATTCGGTGAACTCAACGGACCATGAAACAATAGATTTAATTTAATTATATAAAATTAAATCCGTGTTTTATTAAAAAAACACAAGGGAGATTTAAGAGAATCTTGAAGTCTCTTACCTCAAATAGCTGATCGAAGAATCGTTGCGGAGGGAGAGACGTCGCAGAAGAACTTTGCAAGAAGGGAACGTCGGTGTCGCGGAACACGGCGTCGCGTCGTCGACTTCCATGGGTTCGGAATTCATCGTCGGAGGCCGGCGTTCTTCGCGTTCTTCGCATTCTTCGCGTTTTTGCGAAGGAGGATGAAGGCTCAAGAACTCTGACAAACCTCCCAACGAGTAATCCTCCAAAAAGACATGTTGGTCTTATTTTATTATTACGCCAACAAACGAAAAAGGTAAGTAACGACCCATCAATTCATTGAATTAATTCAACGAAAGAAACCGCCCATTTAATTCACGAAATAAACCACCCAATTAAATGGTGCATTAAGAATTTAAGAAAACGCGTCAGTTGACTTTCATAATGACGGGTTTTCGCGGGTGCGTTACTTAGAGGAAAGAAACGACGGGGCGCGTGCATGCCCCACCTCATAAATATCCTACCAAGGGGGTAGGATATTTCTGGATAGCATCCTATCTGGATCAACTCAGCTTAAGCCTACTTTAAGTGGCTTCAAGTGGCTTCCAAGTGGCTTAAGTGAAATAAAATAAAGTTGTCGTAAAATTAATTTATTTCATAACTTTAAGCCCGAAAATTAAAAACCACAGCCGAGAAAACACAACTCCGGAAGAGGCGTTTCTAAGCGAATACCGGCACTGCGATTTCATCGGTGCCCTCAGAATTCGATTCCGGGCACTGGTTCAAAAGTTAGAAAAACCCGCTCGTCCATTAACTGAACGTACCCGAGCCAAACTTCGAAAAATGATTCCAGGCACACCGAGCCTCGGAATCTGGTGCCGTCAGAAACTGCGTTCTTGAAAAATTCCAAAGAAAATTAATAATGAAATTTCCTTGAAATTTACGGGTCTTTACATTACTCCCACCTCAGGGATTTACGTCCCCGTAAAGATACATCATAAGCTAGGGAAAAAAATGTGGGTACTGAGCACGCATCTGAGCCTCCTGCTCCCATGTGCTCTCTTGGAGGTTCCCGTGCTGCCATCTGATGCGCACAAGAGGAATCGATCATCCACGTAGGACCCACTTCTGTCAATCCTCTATCTCCACTGGGACCTCTGCAAAAGTCGCCCCATCATCCACGTCTAGCTCCCCATAGATAATGATGTGCGTCAGGTCGTGCACGTATCTCCTCAGCTGAGATACGTGGAAGACGTCATGCACCCGGTGCAACTGAGGTGGTAGAGGCAGGCAATAAGCCACCTCGCCAATCCTACTGAGGACCTGGAAAGGCCCGATGAAGCGTGGAGACCACTTTCCGCCTCGGCCAATTCTCCGTAAACCACGTCGAGGTGAGACCCGCAAGAAGACGTGGTCGCCATCCTCGAACTCTAGTGGCCTCCGCCTCCTGTCAGCATATAACTTCTTCCGGCTCTGAGCTGTCCTCATCCGCTCCTGGATGACTTGGACCTTCTCTGTCATGGCCCAGACCATCTCTGGTCCCAGTAGTGCTGACTCCCCAGGGTATGACCAGCACAAAGGAGATCTGCAAGGCCTGCCGTACAATGCCTCGTAGGGTGCCATCCCGATGATGGAGTGGTAACTGTTGTTGTATGCGAACTCCACCAAGGGTAGGTGGTCCTCCCAACTATGACCAAAGTCGAGGAAACAAGCGTAGAGCATGTCCTCGAGAGTCTGAATGGTCCTCTCTGTCTGACCATCCGTCTGAGGGTGAAAGGCGGTGCTCAGACGTAGCCGCGTCCCGAACGCCTCCTGCAACCCCTTCCAAAGCCGGGAAGTAAAGTGAGCATCCCGATCAGAGACGATAGTCGATGGAACACCGTGAAGCCGTACAATCTCCTGAACGTAGAGACTCCCCAAGCTCTCCACTAAGCCCTGCTCTCGGATGGGTAAGAAATGTGCCGACTTGGTGAGTCGGTCAACAATCACCCCAATGGAGTCGTGACCTCTGGATGTGTGTGGAAGTCCAGTCACGAAGTCCATAGATATGTCGTCCCACTTCCACTCCGGGACCTCCAAGGGTTGTACCAAGCCTGCTGGTACCTGATGCTCTCCCTTCACCTGATGGCAGGTGAGGCACCATGAATCGAACTCTGTCACAACCTTATTCATGCCTGGCCACAAGTGCTGTCGTCTGTGATCCTGGTACATCTTCGCCACTCCAGGATGTACCGCCAAAGGAGAAGTGTGAAACTCTCTCATCACCTCCTCTCGTAAAGCAACTGGTACCAGGGTACGTCCTATGAAAAGGACTTCGTGATCTTCTCCAAGGGAGAAACCATCAGGTGCCTTTCCTGAGAATATCTGTGCACGCCGTGTCTCACAGTCGGCATCCTCACGCTGAGCCACTCTGACCCGCTGTAGAAGTGGAGGAGAGACGGTGCGAGACTGAAGAAAGGCTGCTCCGTCTCTATCCACGAAGGATAACAGCAAAGCGGCTAGCTGCTCTGTCGCCTCCTCAAGTAGCTGGATGCCCGTCCTCCTGCTGAGGGCATCGGCTACCACGCTCCCCTTCCCAGGAGTATAGACTATCTCAAATTCATAGTCCTGGAGGAACTCGAGCCATCGCCGCTGTCTCAGGTTCAGGTCCTTCTGAGAGAAGATGTACATGAGACTCTGGTGGCCAGAAAAGACTATAAAGCGCTCGCCAATCAGATAATTCCGCCATGTCTTCAGAGCGAAGACCATTGCAGCTAACTCCAGGTCATAGGTAGCGTAGTTCTTCTCATGCGGCCTCAACTGACGTGATCCGTAGGCGATCACTTCCTTCTCCTGCATCAGGAAACAACCAAGTCCGGTCCCTGATGCATCGCAGTAGACTACGTATCCAACTCCCTCCTCAGGCAACCTCAAGATAGGTGCACAGGTCAATCTCTGTCTCATATCCTGGAAGCTCTGCTGACATCTTTCTGACCACACAAAGAGTTTACCCTTCTTCGTCAACACTGAGAGTGGCGTCGAAACTCTAGAGAAGTCCGGCACGAATATCCGATAGTATCCGTCTAGGCCCAAGAAACTCCGCACCTCTGTCACGCTCCTGGGTGGCTCCCAAGCTAGCACTGCCTCGATCTTCAGGGGATCCACTGCAACTCCCGCCTTAGAAATGACGTGCCCCAAGAAGTAGACCTCACGTAACCAGAACTGGCACTTCGAGAGCTTGCCATAAAGCTGGTGCTCTCGGAGTGTGTCCAGTACAACCCACAAGTGGCAGGCGTTGTCCTCCTCTGTGGTCGAGTAAACCAAAATTTCGTCGATGAAGACCACGACAAATCGATCGAGGTATGGCTGGAAGATCCTGTTCATGAGGCTCATGAAAACTTCTGGAGCGTTGGTTATGCCGAAAGGCATAACCAAGAACTCATATTGGCCATACCGACACCTGAAGGTTGTCTTCTTCACATCCTCATCTCGAACTCTGAGCTGATGATAGCCTGCCCTGAGGTCTATCTTCGAGAACCACCGTGCTCCCTTGAGCTGATAAAAGAGGTCTTCAATCCTCGGTAGCAGATACTTGTTCCTCACTATCACATGGTTCAGGCGACGATTATCGACACACATTCTCAAGCTCCCGTCCTCCTTCTTGGTGAACAATAACGGCGAAGCCCAAGGTAAAACTCTTGGTCGGATGAACCCCTTGCCCTGCAAGTCCTCCATCTGTACATGTAGCTCTCGATGCTTGGTGGGGGCCATCCGATATGCTGGAGTGGATATCGGGGGGGGGGGGGAGCTGCTGCCCCCACATGACAACCCCGCGGCACCCGCGGGGTGTCTCGCCGGATAACCGGACGCGGCTTCAGTCGCGTCCCGCGCGCGCCAGACCCGCGTGGCCGCGGGCCCGCGACTGCCGCCGCCACGCCTTCTGTCGCGACGGCCTTGTCCGTCAGCGCACCGGGGCACCGCCGCTCCCGGCTGCCATCGCCGCCCCGCCGGTGACCCGCACCGCCGGCGGCTTCCGTGGGCCCCCGAAGTCTCTCCGGTGGTCCGATTCTGTTCATGTCTGCGCCGCTGCTCCTCCCGGGACTCGTTCTTCACTACGGAATCCTCAAAATTCCGTTGCGGCATGTTCCATCATCGCCCGAAAAATCCGCACAACAATGAAGAACGGCGGAGGGTTTTCGGGCCGTGTTCATTTGGCACGCACCTTCCGCGTTAGAGATAAACAACAGGAGAAACACATTCAACACATGAATACATATCCGAAAACAATTTTTAATGAAATAAAATTGTTTTATGAATCGGGTTCTTCATTGTTGAACAGAAACAACACGGGAAGTAAGGGCATTTCCGAAAATAAAATCCCTACCTCGTAGTCGTCGTCGAACGCACGTTCTTCGTGGATTTGTTCGTCGCGGAAGGGGGGATCGTCGCGTCGTCGCGGAAGGGCGTTGTGTCGTCGCGGAATCCGGCGTTGAGTCGGTGAACTCAACGGACGAAGAAACAACAAATTTAGTTTAATTATATAAAAAATTAAATCCGTGATTTATTAAAAAACACAAGGGGGATTTAAGAGAATCCAGAAGTCTCTTACCTCAAACAGCTGATCGAAGATTCGTTGCGGAGGGAGAGACGTCGCAGAATAACGTTGCAGGAAGGGAACGTCGGCGTCGCGGAACACGGCGTCGCGTCGTCGACTTCGACGGGTTCGGAGTTCTTCGTCGGAGGCCGGCGTTCTTCGCGTTCTTCGCATTCTTCGCGTTCTTCGCGAAGGAGGATGAAGGCTCAAGAACTTTGACAAACCTCCCAATGATTAATCCTCTAAAAAGACATCTTGGTCTTATTTTATTATTACTCCAACAAATGAAAAAGGTAAGTAACGACCCATCAATTCGTTGAATGAATTCAACGAAAGAAACCACCCATTTAATTCATGAAATAAACCACCCAATTAAATGGTGCATTAAGAATTTAAGAAAACATGTCAGTTGACTTTCATAATGACGGGTTTTCGCGGGTGAGTTACTTAGCGAAAAGAAACGGCGGGGCTCGTGCGGGCCCCACCTCACAAATATCCTACCATGGGGGTAGGATATTTCTCGATAGCCTCATATCTGGATCAACTCAGCTTAAGCCTCCTTTAAGTGGCTTCAAGTGGCTTCCTAGTGCCTTAAGTGAAATAAAATAAAGTTGTCGTAAAATTATTTTATTTCATAACTTTAAGCCCAAAAATTCAAAACCACACCCGAGAAAATGCAACTCCGGAAGAGGCGTTTCTAAGCGAATAATGGCACTGTGATTTCATCAGTGCCCTCAGAATTCGATTCCGGGCACCGGTTTAAAAGTTAGAAAAACCCGCTCGTCTGTTCACTGAACGTACCCGAGCCAAACTTAGGAAAATGATTTCGGGCACACCGGGCCTCAGAATCAGGTGTCGTCAGAAACTGCGTTCTTGAGAAATTCCAAAGAATATTAAGAAAAAAATTTCCTTGAAATTTACGGGTCTTTACACCAGACTTCTCTTCTCCAGTGGTCGGGCCCTTTCGGCCGACCCACAACCCTTCTGGCTGACCCGTGACCCCTTCGACGGCCCTCACCCAACATTATCCCTTGTCAGAGTTCACCCCAGATGGTAAATACCTCTCCAACGCACCCTCTCCTCATGAGCGTGGCAACCCATATTCCCGGTGATGCACAGTTTTGATGCCTGCACCCTGCCGGTGCTGCTCAACCAGCCCTCCGATGGACTTTTTCTAGTCGTGACCCCCCGTTGGTATACCCCTTTTATTTTATACCCATTTATATTTATATTTGATATATATATATTACTTATATATATATGCCTTGGTTTGATTAAAATTTTTATTAATTAAATTTTATTTGGGTAAGTATGACATTTTAGGACCCACAAGGGGTGTTTCTGAGTGAGTGTCATCACCACGCTTGGGTTCCGAGTGTGCACCGTCATCGTGCCTTTGTCTTGAGGTAGTTCCCCCACTTCACTCACCTATAAATTAAGAATTTATTAATTTCTTGATGTTTTATTAATTTTAATAAATAGTAAATAATATAAGATAATTAATTTTTAAATGATTATTTGGTGAAAAAAGAGCCATTTATTTTATAGATGACACATGGAATATTTTCTTGAAAAATGGACACCCAATAGTGAAAGAATGCCCATTTTGATTTAAAACATAATTCTCATAATATAAAATGTAGTTTTGTTTTAAAAGATATATGATTTCTTCAGAACAAGTGTTTTGGGTTTTCTTGAGAAATGAGGTTTTTCATTAAAGATGGTGAATGTCCGTTAGGAACATTAATAAAATATATTATTTTAGAAAAACTCACTTTGGGGTTATTAAGGGTTGATCTTTGGTGGGCATTGATCGTGTGAGTTTTGTGTGATATTTGTGTAAAGTGACTGATTGATTTACATTGTGGACACACCCCTTTTTACTGCATGAGTTTACATGGGAACCTGGCATAGTGAGTGAATCCTCTGAGAATAATTATAGCAATTGTATATATTACACACTGGATAGTGGCCCCATAGTAGGGGAATACTGAGTTATTGCTTCTATAGGGATTTGGCCCCTCGGTTAGGCCATGCAGGGCTATGCTGAGCATTAGGGCATTATGACTTCATCGAGTTAGAGAATGATTTCAGGATTAGTCATATGTATTGTAAATTCTGGATTGTTCATGGTCTCCTAGGTTTGACCCATGTTTCATTTTTTGTTTATTTGTGTGTGGCGCACGATTGAGAGGTCTAGTTCGGTTGCTGGCTCGGGTGTGCCATTTTTCCCATTGCCCTTGGCGCGTGTTGTGTGTTATGTGTGGTTTTCCTTTTTAGCTTATAACTGAAGTATTGATTCCTAAATTGTATGTAGAAAATGTTTTAAAATGAAATTTACCTATACCCTTAAAACAATAAACTTGTTTTTTAATTAAAAAGGGCAATGGACTGATACTTGTTTTAGAAGTGAAATAGTGTGTGAAAACTAATATTTTATATAATTTAGTCTAAAACTGGAATTGTTAGATTCATTATTTAAAGGTAGTTCATTGGGAATAGATATCAGGCTAGCCTACTGAGTTTTAATACTCATTCCTATAGTTATTTTTGTCTATAGTGTTTGTACAGGCTACAGATTGGGTGCGTTCGTCTTAGGTGACATTTGGTTGTGAGTTGGAGAGTGACCCGCGAGGTCACATGGATATAGTTGTTGTCTCTTTTGGTTAGTTTTATTTTATTTTGTTTTGTTAGTTACTTTACTCTGTTTATTTACTTTGAGATTATCTGTTTTATTTCTGATACTTTATTTATTTATTTTTACTGGGTGAAATCATTCCCACAGCCTCTGTTGATACCCTAGAGCATGTTGCCAGCCTGGGAGGATCGGGAACGCCTCTCGGGTCATGTCACAGACCAGATCGGTTGACCGGTTCAAGGTCAAACCAGGATGGTTTGTGAAAAATGGTGTCTGAGCAGGTTGGGTCCTAGAAGAACTCACATTTTATAGTGCCCTTTGGTATTTGAGATGTTTTGTAGAAGGAGATTCAAACTGTAAGGGCTCAGGAGGTAGGTTACGGGTCGGTGCCTGATCCCACCACTCATGAAGAGACCTGAGTTACCAGGGTTATTTCGGGATTTGAGCCACTTGTCCTTGGTCGTTTCAGATTGAGGGATATAAAAGGAGGAGAATTAGTTCACATTGCAGATTCACATGGGGTGGTGACCCATGTGGATTCCAAGAGTCCGGTTTAAGGTCCTCTTAGTGTTTTTCTTTACATGGGGCATGGCTCACCACCATGCCTCTGGGTCATACATATGCACTAGTTCTTCATTCTAGTTGGTTATTACTGCTTCTGTTTTGTTTTAGTCTCATTTGATTTAAGTGTGTGTTAGAAGTGAAATTGGTTTTAAATTGAAACGTTTTTCTTCCAAATTGTTTTTGAAATTATTAAAGTTGGTATTTAAAGATGAGGCGTATCGGTTTGAAAAAAAACAAGGTATGTGTTTGGATTTGGTATGAAAAATAAGTGGTTGTAACTAATCACTCTTTATAGAGGGACACACGTGCGTGGGTATGTGTGGAATGCGCGTGGAGGAACTTGTTTTCCAATGATGTGAGCGGGATTGAATAAACACACATGTGACTGTTCATAAGGTTCCATTGGTGAGTTTTATTTAAAATTGTAAAGAAATAATGGTTTTCGAAAAGTATTTTATCCTTGTTTTGTATATGTTTGGATTATGGGCCTATTTCCCTTAGCTTGTGTTACTGATTTGATTGAATTTTGGCTTGATGCCGGTGTCGATGGTGTTTTTCGTGTTCTTATGGGTATGCGGCCTAGAATGAATCCAAAAGGTGTCAATGAGTTATGCTCAGTTCTCAGTTCCTTTGGTGTGTTTCTTTCTTATCGAGGTAGTTGAAGTCTGTTAGAGGTAGTTGTTTTATTCTGAAGGATAGTGTGTCTTTGGGTTGTTGGGAACTCCCTGGGTAGTTAAGGTTCGTACCACACTAGAGGTCTTTTAGGGTTCAGTTCTAGGTTATTAAAGATGAAATATATCATCGTTGTTAGAGTTTTGGGTGTGATTAATAGTGGTCGACTTCCGCGAAGGTTCCCCACATAACAAGGAGTACGGGCCAGTGGAACATGTCTCAAAGAAACCATCCTCGTCGGTACCAGCTCCTAGTTTGTCGGACTTCTCTCTTGTGCGCCACCAGTATGACCTGTCCAGATATTATAAGTCGTCTTGTCGTATCCCTTTAAAAATGTACGACCATCGTGGTTGTTTGAAAAATCAAATGGAATGAGTTAGAGACCAGAAGATGAAAATACTTGACTATGAGTTAGGAGATGCTTCAGCCATCAGGGCCCCAGCAATAGGTCTCTGGGTGAAGCTCGTGCATAGTCATGAGTTTCCGAGGTTGTGTGGAACCTTAGTCCAGATAATGTCTTCGGCTTTGGAATGGAAATATCCAAAATTTCCCTTGTTCTATTATCATCGTTGTCGTATGCTCATCCCTATTTTGGTAGCGTGATGAGCTCGTTCCCCCACAATCCAAGTGGTCTTATCGGCTCTCAGTGTGGTTCTTATGTTGATTGGTCTTTTTAAATGTTGTGGGCCCGTGAATAATGGGACATGTTCTAAATTTGAGTTGGTCTCAGGTGTGTTCATTAGGGAGGTGTTCGTGTCGTGAAATTGATGGGAGGTGATGAGTGAATTTATCATTCTCAAGTTGATGGATTGTTCCATAGAAATATTTTCTTCAATTTGTAGGTGTTTTGTTCGGTACATTTGGGGAAAATGAATGATATTGGTTTGGGAGTCAACATGTTTCCCCTGGGGGTAGTTTGTTCGAGTTTAAAGGGTTTTTGTATTAGTGAATTCTTGAGGTGGAGAGAACCCCATCATTCTCTCCCCTCAATCTCAGGCAGTGGTTTTACTCGAATTGGTCGGGTGTGACGTTTGTTGGGACTGGTTACCCCGAAGCTCTCAATTATCAAGAATTTTGTCTGGAAATGAACTCATGTCATGTCAACTATTGCCATGGTGACATTGTGGGGGCAGAAAGTGTCTGTGGTGGAGAGAATTGTCACACCCCGACAATGGACTCCCATGTTTTTATTTTATTTTTCTCAGACCCGCCACTCTGGGTATAGGCGGATTTGGTTCTGGATTTGAATTTATGAAGCGTTGATTTTTTTTTAGTGGGTCTCGGGCCAATGCGCAGTCACCGCACTGCTAGCATTCAACGCGCATTCGGTCAGGGTGGGAGCATGGTCACCCTGCATTCGGTCCAGGTGGGTGCATGGTCACCGTGGTTACCCACCTGTTTAGAAAAATAATAAAATTAAAAGAATAAATTAAATTTAAAATAATTTCATAAATTGATTAATAATACTAATAAAAATTTATAATACTATTATTATTATTATTACTATTGTTTTTAGATTATTACTATTAATGGATTATTATTATTATTATTATTATTATTAGATTGTTATTATTATTTATTTACTTTAAATTTTTTATTTATTTATTTTATCATATCCTTTTTCCCTCTATTTCCCCCTCTTTGTTCTTCTATTTTCTTTTTTTCTTCTCTCTTTTGATTCTTCCACGCGGCTGCACCCTCAGCCGGCTCCTTGCGTGACTATCCCATGTGCTCCCTTCTTCCTGCTACAACCCTCCTTCAATAACACCCCTTTCGTCCCTGTGTGTCTCGATCGCCATCCGTCCTACAGCAGCGCCCAACTCTGGCTCGCCCTTCCTTCCCACCCTCCTCCTGTAGCACGCCTGCAGCACCTCCGAACAGCTGCTCCACCGCCCACCCTCATTCTACAGCGCCTCTGCCTTTTCCCCACTTCTTGTAGAGTAGTGCCGGTCCAACCCCCTCTCCCTTATCTGCCTCCTGATTTTCCTCTGCCCCTCCCACTGTGTAGTGATCCGGTGAACCCTACTCCTGGTCATCCACCTCCGCCAGGCTCCACCCAATCACGAGCCCTATGCAACACACCTGCAGCACCCGCATGGCGTTGCTCACCTTCTGCTCCTCATCTCCTTCCCCTCGGCAGCGGTGAGCATCCCCTAGCTGGATCCACTGATCGGACCCCCTCTCTGGATGCTTTTGCACACAGTAGCCTAGTGACCAGCAGCTCCCTCAGCTCCCCTGCTACCCACAACTGCTCCTCGCGCCCTCCTGTCGCCTTGGGCCTGCTACACCTAGCCCGCGCACCCTGGCCAGCCCGCCCACCCCGACCAGCCCGCACACCTCCCTTTTATGGAGACCACGCTTTTGGTTATGGCCACCTCCATTCGTTGCCGACGTCCAGTCTGGCCAGTGGTCTGCCACCACCTACCCTCCACCGGTGAGGCCTCTCGTTGCCACTGGACTTCTCTTCTCCAGCAGTCTTGGCCCATTCGGCCAACCCACATCCCTTTCGGCTGACCCGAAACCCCTTCAACGGCCCTCGACCAGCCTTCTCCCTAGTCAGAGCGCGCCCTTGATGGCACGTACCTCACTGATGCCCCCTCCCCTCATGAGTGTAGCAACCCATTTTCCCGGCGCTGCCCTATTTCAATGCTTTCACCCTACCGGTGCTGCCCGACCAGCCCTCCAATGGACTTTTTCTAGTCAGGATCCCCCATTGGTATACCCATTTTATTCTATACCGTTTGGTATTTTTATTATATATATATATATTCCTTATATATATATATTCCTTGGTATAATTAGAATTTTTATTAATTAAATTTTATTTGGGTTAGTTTATCTTTTTAGGACCCATGCGGGGTGTTTCCGAGTGAGTGTCACCATCGCGCCTGGTTTTCGAGCTTGAGACGTCGTCGAGCCTTAGTCTCCAGGTAGGTCCCCCACTACAATACCCTTTAAATTTATAATTTATTAATTGCATGATGTTTTATTAATTTTAATAAATAGGAAATAATATAAGATAATTCATTTTTAAATTTTTATTTGGTGTAAAAAGCGTTGTTTATTTTATAGATGACATTTGGAATATTTTCATTACGAACGACCACCCAGTAGTGAAAGAATTCTCATTTGGATTTTAAAAATAATTCCATGAATTTAAATTGTATTTTTCATTTAAAGATAAATGATTTCTTCTGAACAAGTGTTTTCTTGAGAAATGAGGTTTTTCTTTAATGTTGTTAAATGACCATTTGGTACTTTATTAATATAAATTATTTTGGAAAAACTAACTTTGGGGTTAGTAAGGGTTGATCATTGGTGTGCTTTGATTGTGTGAGTTGTGTTTGATATTTTTTCATTGTGACTGATTGATTTACATTGTGGACGCACCCCTTTTTACTCCATGTGTTTACATGGGATCCTGTCATAGTGAGTGAATCTTCTAAGAACGATTGCTACACTAGTTTAGATTATGCACAGGCTAGTGGCCCCATAGCGGGGGAATACTGAGTTATTACTACTAGGGGATTGGTCCCCTCAGTTAGGAAATGTAGGGTTGTACCGAGCGTTACGGCATTATGATGTCATCGAGTTAGAGCATGTTTTCAGGATGATTCAGATGTATAGTACATTCTGGATTGTTCACGATCACCTAGGTTTGACCCATGTTTCATTTAGTGTTTATTTGTGTGTGGCACATGATTTAGAGTTCTAGTTTAGTTTCTAGCACGTTTGTTCCATTTTTCCCATTTCCCTTGGTGTGTGTTGTGTGTTATTTATGGTTGTTTCCTTTTTGGCATATAACTGATGCATGGATTCCTAAAATGTTCGTAGAAAATGTTTTAAAATGAAATGTACCTATTCCCTTAAAACATTAATCTTGTTTTTTTAATTAAAAAGGGAAATGGACTGATACTTGTTTTAGAAATAAAAGACTGTGTGAAAACTAATATTTTATCTAATTAATTGAAACCTGGAATTTGTAGGTTCTTTATTTAAAGGTATTTCATTGGGAATAGATATCGGGCTAGCCTTCTGAGTTTTAATACTCACACCTATAGTTCTTTTCTATTATTATTTTTTGTACATGCTACATCTTGGGTGTGTCTATCTTGGGTGATGTTTTGTTGTGAGTTGGAGAGTGACCCACAAGGTCACACGAAGAGAGTGGTTGTCTCTTTCAGTTAGATTTATTATATTTTGTTCTTGTTAAGTTACTTTACTCTGTTTATTTACTTTTTGCTGCTCTGTTTTATTTACATATTTTTACTAGGGGGGAATCGTTCCCACAGACTCTGTTGATGCCCTGGCACTTGTCACCAGCTTGGGAGGATCGGGAACGCCTCTCGGGTCATATCGCAGACTGGATCGGGTGACCGGTTCAAGGTCGACCTGGGTTGGTTCGTGACATTAGACATATGGGTTATTACATTTCTAAGAGTGATATGTTCAAAATTTTATATGATAATAATAAATTTCATCAAATAATTCCATCGGTTTATAATGCTTTCTTTGATAATTATGGATGATGATTTTTTATTATGATGAGTCTTTCCATTAATAAGGCCCTATGAATAGTTTTCATGTTTTATGAAACATGTATTGATGGGTAAGAATATTCTTTTGTTTTTATTCATGCACTTTGATTATTTCTTCATACCCTTATACCCTTCTTATGGTCAATGATTACAATTAATTGGTAAATCTTTATTTACCCTAACATTGAATTTGAGATCAACCTTATTATGTATCATTTTATATAGTTCACAGGAGCCTCAGTCCAGTTGGTGAGGACTAGGGAGGTAAATCCATGAGACCAGAGTTCAAAACCGGATGGAGACATATTTATGGTACTGTATCATACTGTAGCAGGTAAATTAGCAACAATGTAGAAGTCATTGTAGTGGGCGCTATAGCAATCAAGACTATTCATCTAATTTTTCATTTGGGCCACCATTATGGGACTCGGGTCCTTCAAGGCCTTCATTCCACCCAAGGACTTCAGACCAGTAAGGCATTTGGGACACCAGAAGGCCTTCGAGCCACCACCAGGACATTGAGACACCACAAGGCCTTCAAGCAACCTCAAGGGAATCGGGCCACCTGAAACTGGGCTTAATGACCAGGATGACTCTATAATGGAGAAAATACTGATACGGAGTTAGAGCAGTCACATTCACCATAGTAGAAGATTAAGTTGATTTTTTAAAAAGAGTGGGTGTGTAATTTTCCAGTGGGAACAGCATGTTCATGCACAAGAAGCCAATCCAATGTGGCCATACAAATGTGGTGAGATGACATCATGATAAAAAATATAGGGAGTAAATGTTACATCAAGATATACCCTGTATATTTCCTAAGACCTACGGGTAATGTAAAATCTATTACTATGTCCCTTGTAAGGGTTCCCCCTCATCCATTATATGAGGGGTAATAAAAAAACAATAAAAAAGAAGGCCTTTGGGATATTTGGGGGGTGTCATTTTCAACAGTTTATAAATAAAAATGATGAATTAAAATTCATGATGTATTTCATTTCAATTATTATGAAGACACAATTTGAAATAAGAAATTTTTGGTTTAATATGAGAAATTATTATTTAAAAAATTATTATTTTTTATAATTGAATTTCAAAATTATCCACAACTATAAACAATAAAAGTCCTTGGGTAAGTATGTGATCCAATTTATCATTAAGATGTTTTTTATAATAGGTTGAAAAAAATTGGTCGCATTCATGGATATCATAACTAAAAATATAAATTTCATGTTTCTAGAACCCGATATGGGAGTGAGGGTTCATGTTTATTCTATTTTGTAAAATAGGAAATGTTTGTATATTTTTGAATGTTAGGATTCATTCATGAGATGTTTTCTTAAGAGTTTTGGATACTAACATAGTAATATATTAATAATTTTGAACATATATTCTAATTCATTGACATAGATTATTGGGTTTCAAATGATGATATCTTCATGTAATTAATGACACTTTAAGAGAGTTTATTGGGATGAATTATCTGTAAATATTTTTTTTAATGTGATAAATTACTTTATATTTTTTATAACTATGTTTTATAATTTTTGTAGCCACTATGTTTAAATGATCTTGGATATTGATGTGATTAGGGGAGGATATGCTTTCTCATATAGATGACAATGGGAGTAAAAGGTGATTTTGTGATTATGTGCTTAATGTTATATATAAAGGAGATCAACATACATTTGTTCTTGTAATCTGATAGGATTGACATAACATTTGAGGTTAAAAGATAATTTAGTTTTAATGTTATTGATATAATTTGGGATATATTATTATAAAATGATTTATTATAATTTTTTTTACTATTGTAAAATTTTTAATATTACTGTTTCATATAACGGTTTCTTCATTAGATAAAAATCAAACCATGATATAACCATTTTGATTTTGGTTAATTTAAAATGATAGGAGGAATATATGTTTTTCAATTATAAGGTTGTGTGGTAATTAAATGGTGATTTTAGTGCTTCTCATATGAATAATTCCTCTTGAGTACTCATCATTTAGAAAAAAAGATGTTATTATTGTGTAAATTGAAAAAATGATGAAATTATACTCATCAAATAAGTATATTTCATTATTCCCTTATGCTATTTGTAAAATAATACTTAAACACTATGAAAATGATATTGATTAAAAAATCATATTAGCATCACTGATTATTAAATCAATTTCCTTTTTTACACCTCATTGATTTAGGGTTTTGTGGATATTAGATTTCTCTTGAGGATTCACATTCTTGTGATCAATGATATTTGCACTCCATATCATTATTTTAGGATTATGATTTTATTCATTTTATAAATATTCACTTAAACCTATGTTCTCATATTTTGAAACCCAATATGTGTTATTTTGGATGACCTTCACATGTCCAATTAGATTTTATTAATAGGATGTTTTATTAACCCTTATTTTGAAGTGGTTTTAAAACAAAATTTTTATCAAATATCAAAAAATTGATTACCATGATAAATTTAAAATTGATACAATTTAATTTATTAATATATTTAGATATATAAATTTTATATTATAGTAAATAAAACTATGTTCAATATCATATTCAATATGAAACATCATGTTAAAATTACAAGAAAAACACACAACCGTTATAAACCAGTCGTTAAATTGCCATGTATATATATTATTACCTAAATTATAGTATATATATATATAAATATATAATTTCTAATCTCTATAATTATTATTGGTAAATTATTATTATTTTGTCATTCAATTTTGGTAAAATAATTTTATACACAAAAAATATGTTTTCTCGTAAATAACATTTATTAATTATCATTAAAAAGTCATGTAATTATTTTTTAAATTTTTTTAAAATATATTTGATAAAGTTAAAATTAATATTAAAATATTATTTTTAAATTTTTATTTAAAGTGAAGTTTCGGGAATTTTCAAAAAATATTTATTTTTTGCTGGATAGTTTAATTATCTATTATTCAAAAAATAACATTTATTTTAAATAAATTAAGAAATGTAAAAGTCAAATTATGTTTTAAATGTGAAAATAATTAATATATTTATTATTTATATATATTTAATATACTTATTTTCATTTTAATCAATATAATAATGGAATTTTTTATACGCTTGTCTTTGGGTTTAAAAATGATATTTTTATAAAACTATTTTAAAGTATATAATGATACTCTTTATTAAATAATTAATTAAAAACCAAATATGAAATTACTTAAATTAAATTTATTTATTATTTCTCAATAAATATTAATTGATATTCTTGAAATGATTATTATTAATTATAGATTTAATATAAAAGAATTTTTATGGAAAAATACACTTTTTGAGAACCAGCTTTTTGATTGTGTTTGCAGGTTTAAATTTTGTTTAAATATTTCCAATTCTCTTTATTAAATTTGATATAATTGAAAAAATATTTTTATGATAAATAATTTATATTATTTAACATATTATCCATCATTATTACTATAATGAATAAGAATAAGAATATAAATTAATTAACGATGTCATGGTGTAAACTATTTTATCGGGGTTATACGAAAAAGATATGGGTCACAATTAAATAAAATTAATTAAATTTTTTTATGTCCATAATTTGTCCTTATGATTTATAATTCCAAATAATGATCCAATTTTATCCTTATTTCATTCAACCAATGTGAGTACACCTTTTTCATTACAAACATTACAAGCGTTCCAATCACCTCTCTTATAAATGGTAACCCCATATACTATTTTCTACAAGCATTTACACACTTTTTGATCGGAAAATACTAATAAAAATAACTTCTAAAATCCATACCGTAATCATAGAGTCCATTTTTGACAAAAATCTAATATAATATTACATTAGGTATAATCCCAAATAGGTGATCCTAGAATAGGTAAAATTCTAAACTATGTTTTATAGTATTATTTCCTTGTTCACCAATATTAATTGTTATTAAAATATATATATATATATATATTATATAAAATTAATCGTTTATATAATTATACGTTATTGTGTTTATTTAGTCACCTAAATTGATCATATATTCTATCAAATGTGACATGAAATCATCATTCACCGATTAGACAGACTACAACCTCGTGAAATGATGTCCTTTGTTTTCCATCATCGCTTCTCATTATTTATTTTAATGTTTTATTTAATATATATATATATATATTTATATATATATGATATTTCTAACATATTTATACTTATGGATTTTCTATATCACTTTTAACATTTTATATTCCATTGCGTGGAGGATACGATAACATCGCAGTGAGTAAGGCGAACTACCGCCTCGTAAAGCGATGTGATAAATTTTTCTATAAAGATTCATGTAGAAGGTAACAAGGATGACTTAAATGAATATATGGGATATTATCCACATAATAATGATATTAATTTCATATTTATCATTCTTAATTGATAATATATCATTTCAATACATACTACAAAAAATGAGAATGGCATTCGTGTACGTGTGGACTACAACCACCATAATGTGATGTGATTCTATTTCAATAACCACATCACAAGAATGATATATTTAAATATATATAAAGACTCTATTTTTTATTTATGAAATTATTACCATTCTCTAAAGATATTTTAATGCATACCTTCTTTTCCTGAAAATCACTGAAAGATTGAACTTTTCATCATGTGTTTGTAAGACCTATCATCATCATGATCATAACATAGTTCATTTTTAAAAAATATTTTTCATGCTTTGTTTTAACATTTTAATTTAAAAATAAAAATAATAAATATTATATTATTATTTGTTTGGAAATTTTTAAATAAAATCCTCTTTGACCATGATCAGAACACTGAATCCATTTTTAAACAATGAACTGAATGTTCTCAAAACATCCCATGTGGAATTATCTAATTTAATTTTCAAATATGTCATTATAAATGAAAAAAATATTTTATATAATCATATAGAGTATAATGCCATGCATGGAATGTTTGGACTTAATTTAATGCATTTTATCCTATTACTTTTACATTAACGAGGCATATTCCATATTCACCACTAATTTATATTATGTGGTTTATATAATTCACATATACATGTAATAATAATAACTATATATATATAATTTTATCTTATTTTTATATTTGAATAATTTCATTCAAGGGGAATTTGCATGAAATTTTTCTCGCAGTAAAGAATTTCATAACACAATTTCTTTTCATGAGTTATATTGCATCCTCATTCACATTATCATGTTATAATTATGTTTATAATGACTTATGATTATGTTTTTTTTAATTCCATGTCATTTATGTGGTTTTACATTTGATACCCATATTTCATTAGTTTATAATTTCTCAAATTCATAATTATTATTTTTCTAAGGGTTATTCATCTAAACTTTTCCTTCTTCAAGACAAATATTTATAATACATGACTTTGTTTATAATTATTGAGTATATAGTTAAATTTTCCATGTTACATCATGAAATTATTTATTTATATTATATTTATTGTATCGTTTTATGTTAATATTTCTTGGGGATTACGATTTGAAGAGTTATCAATGTGAAATAGTAAATATGTTACAATATCCTTTATTTATGATTATTTATGTTCTTTTTTATTTTGGTGGAAAAAATATGTTATTATTAAATTGAACCAAATATATTTTATTCTCCATTACTTTAAAATGGGTTTAACATATTTAATTTACATTTTATTCCATATTGATTAAAGAAACATCAAAAAATTTGTTTCCAATTGATATTAATCTTTTATTTTTTGTTAGATCGGCTATATTTATCTTCCCCAACCATGTTTTCTATCATGTAATAAAAATTAGAATTTTTTAAAATAATTTATTTCTTAAAGACATATTACATTATGTATTACCTTATATTTGTAGGATTTAAATGGAAATTTCTTATCGTTTTTGAAATGGGTCACTTTTGACACCTTTTACAAACTGTTTTAAAAATTATTTTTATTTTTAACCTGAATGACTTGAATAGATTTTCCCACCATCATGTAAATCAAATTCCTTGTAGTTTCCATTATATATTTAGAATTTTGTTTTCATATATTTTTTTCCTCACAGTATTATATAAATTTTTAATTTTTAACAATTGTTTTCTAGATAAAATGATTATAAACCTAAAAATGATAATAATGATCTATTAATGGTATTATATTTGGTTAATATCATCACTCATATTTTTTATTTTTTATCTAATGGGGATATTCTTTAATGATACCATACATGTTATATCTCTTGAATAATTAAGTGTTTTTGGAACCCATTTTTTTCTATGACAAAATCATGTTTGAATGGTATTATTATAGAACACTTTTCATTTCGATGGGGAATTCATGCATCAATGATATTCTTCCAAAAAACATTCATTTTATATGGATTATTCATTTTTTAAAAGATATTTTCGTTGAACATGTTCCTTTTCGTTGGGTTAAAAACGCAATGAATGGAATAATTAATATTTCTATGACTCTATTATGAAATCAATGATCTTTGTAATTTATTCATTAGTGAATTCATGGAAATTGTTTATAATGATGGGTGATTATATTATAAATGAATAATTGGTGGTTCTAATATTTAACTAAGTATTATTTGATATATTATAAATGAATCATGGGTGGTCTTAATATTAATCAACAATGAGATGTTCTGAGAAAAGCCACAGGTGGGTGGGTTGGTTGTATCCATCCAATGCATTTTGTACTATAAAGATAGAATTCAGCTTTATTGGATATTAAATTTTATAAAGTTATATGAATAAATTTTTCAAGGATACCAATTCATTTTATCTATTATTTCAATGGTATTATAATGTTTCTTATAATAATGATTGATATCACATGGATCGTTGTTTTTAATTCCAATGACTCTTACATTTTTTAAGGCCATATATTAGGATTTCGTGTTTGATGATTTTGGTATTTATGGGTATGAATATTCTAATGGGGTATTAATTCAATTTTATTATGTCATCGTACTATTATGCACTTCATCATCTCACTGATAACATTCAATTGTTAATTCTTAATTTTACCCTTAATATGCATTTGATCTCAACCTTTTTATATTTATTTTTCCCAAGGTTATAAAGAATTAATTTTTTTAAATTAGGTCATGAAGGGTTCCCCTTATATGATGATGATGACTTATTGTAAAATAAAAAATCTCGGTTAAGTTTGAAAAATTTTCATTTAAAACATCAGTATTTTTTATGTATGTGATTTTCCTAATTCTCTAAAACTCTAACCCTAAGAGTACCTTAGGTATATTTCTAATTCAATTTTATATTATGTTTTATGTTTTGGGTCGATAAAATTTTCCCACTTTAATCAGCATCGAAGATGGAAATGTAACGTTTATGTTTTTTGCAGTGGACTTTTTAAAGTGGGTTACAGGTTGTAATAGTAAATCATATAATGATTTTATGTGTTGATATTAATGGATTGAATACCAAAATCATTGTGAAATATTTTGTTTATGTTTGTTGAGTATAATTTTCCAACTAAAATAGATTCTAATGTAAGAAATCCTTGATTCCATATAAAATTACACAATTTCATGGTGGTAACTATGGTTTCTATAATTTAGTTTTAAAACTATGGATTAAAAAAAGATAATTATTAACATAAAACTATTTTATATGTATTTTTAAATGTAAAAATAAGAATCCTATTTCTTGGTGAAATATCATTGATTGTTTTGTTTATAATTGAGGAATCAGAAATATAATTTTTTATGAATATCTTGATATCAAGAAAGAATATGTGGATAAATCCATTTAATTAAACAATTTAGTTTCTAGAGTCACCTATTAAAATTATTGATGTGTTTTTTAGATATAATTTAACGTATATCACATTAGTGTTTGAAGTTATAATGGTAAAATTGTTATAACTAAATGGTCGTTCATGGTTCAAGGATGTTTCAATATTGATTTCCATACCCTCGGGTAATATATTTTCATAAAATGAGACATATTATATCTCATGAGCAAGTAGATATATTTATATGTGTTTCGAATATGTTTGAATTATCATTGAAATTATTAATTGAATGCCTTAATTGGTAGAAGAAAGAGAAAAATAAGTAGTTTTCATCTACATTCAGTAATGTTTCTCTGCATTAGGGTATGAAGTCATGACCATCCTTGAAATAACATGTTTTTTAGGATTTACATAAATTCCATGTTATTTTGATCCTATTTACGTTAAGAAGAAAAAATTCAAGATTATTTTTAATTAGTAAAAAAAATTAAATCAAGTATTCACACAATTTAGTTAAGGATTATAAAGAAGATGAATAGAAAATTAAATTTTTATTCTTTATATATATATCGTTATTGATGAAGTGATATAAGGAGACTCTTAATAATGTTTTGAATAAATAGATCTGAGATTATCAATGACCATGATGTATGATCTAAAACATTAATTTACATGAGGAAATATTTTATATCTAAGAAAGATATGTTTTCCAATGTAGTTTATTATGAAGTGATGAAGAAAATAATAATAGGTAAGAAAGAGAGAAACTATGTAGTCAAATGATCCAAAAATGAAGAAGAATATTAAAACCAGTGAAAGTGAACAAAAAGATGACATAAGTGGAAAAAATAATAAGATGGTATATCTATTGTGTTCATATATGAAGGTATTATGAATTATATCTTTAATAGGAGTGAGAATAAAGATTAATTCAATGAAATGGGTATGTTTTGAGAATAACAATTCTTTCTTGAAAATAATAAATGTAGAATTGATATTTTTTGGCTAAATAGAAGTGGATTTGGACAATACTATTTATAAAAAAGAAGAATAAAGATATGTGATCACTTATTTTTTATCAATAAACACTTCTTGAATTTTGATTTGTATGCAATACAAGTGGTATAAGATCCATGAATCACATCAATATCTTGTAAATTTCTAATTAGTGATAGGGTATTTTCTTTTTACCCCTATACTATCATTTTAATGGTGTAGATTAACCTATGTGTGGGATGCACAAAATCATTCTATGTAGGTTATACTCTCATCAATTCTTAAGAGATTATAAATTAAATTTCATAGGTTGTTACTTGTGAGTTAATTAGTATCATATAAATCAGGATAACACGAAAGATTAACCTTCTATTATTGATAGGTAAAAATTATAAATAATTAAACCATCTATTTTTATATAATGGAATGTTCTTCATTCACGAATTAAGGTGAGATGATACAGTAATACAACCATATAAAACTACCAAGTTATAATGGTAAAAAATTACTCTGTTTAAAACTATAAAAAAGATTAAAAATCTCTAACAATTATTCTCTACCTAGATTAGAGTTTATTCATACATAGACCCTCAATTGTTAAAAAAATACTAGTTCTAATAAGATTGAATTCTCTATATTTTTATGTTTTTTATCCATTAGATATTTTATTGAATATATTAATTTTAAATTAATTAAATTTTATTTAAAAATAATCTATTTCTAATAAAAATTTAGCCTTTACAAATAATATGATAAATAAGAGAAAGAATGATAAAATAACCTTAATAAAGATTCCCCTCCTGTTTGTAGAATAAAAAGCCTCCAATGCCCCATTAAATATTACTAAAGAATAATTATATGGAATTGTTGGAAAATAAAATTTTGTTCGATCAATGAATAAGGAATTGAATATTCCATATAACACTATATATACAATGCATTCAAGTGTTCTTGAAATATGTAAAATAATGGTCTGAAATTTCTTCAAGATGATCCAAGAATAAGTGGGAAGGATGTTATGATGGAATATGATTTTGTTTACCCATTAATTTTTTTATGATTTCCCTTATTAAATAACATGTTACAATATTTATGGTGTTGTTGTAAGAATTTATGATGAAATAACTTTTTGTAAAGATAAATCAAATAATTATAAGTTGGTTATGGAAGGAAATATCTCATCTAGTGTAATTCCATATCAACAAATTGTATTAATATAAGATATAAATGTGATTCTAAAAATTAAGGTGATCATTGTATGAAGAATATTATCGTAGAACAACTAAATAAAATTATTAGGTAACTAAGTAATTTCAAGTGATGATCAATGAATTATATGTTAATTTGATAAAAGAAAAATTGTTTTCTAGAATATAAAACTATTTTTCAAATCTAACATTATCACTTATTTTGAAACATTTTTAATTTAAAACATTTAAATGAATGATTATTAAGTCGGTTGGATGAGGAATGATTGTGAATAGAAATTTGAATTCACTACATATCATAATAATTCAGTTAAAATGATGTATGTAGTATTTGAAGTAGAACTTCACAATCTTGAGATGATAATAACTGAGTCTTTATAATTGAATAATAAATATATTTTACAATATAATATTATAAGGATATATATTAAGTCAAAATAAATCCATTTTTGGAAAAGAAAATCATTACACCATATGATTATCATTCTCAAGAAAATAATAAAAAAGAATATTCCATCAATTAGGAATTTTTATTTTTGATTTATTTTTTCTAATAGTTCATGTTTAAATACAAAATAGGAGAAAAAATGGAATAGTAAAGTTATTGAGATACCTACCAACATTCTTATAGTAGAGAGAGTAATTTTTTAAAATATATTGTTTCACAAAATAATATCAATCTGTGGAGGAAACCCACATAAAATACTATATAATCTATTTTTTATATTTTAGATAGAATACAATGAAAAAAATAATATCATGCTTTGTGGGGAAATGTCAGTGGTGAAATAGATATGGAAATTTTTCATTGGATTATTGGTATAATCAAGTAATTTAAATTAATTAGATAAAACAATTTTCAATGTGGATAAAGATATATATGTTTCAACCATAATAAATAAACTACAATTTAGCTACCTTAAATAGATTTGAAAATATTTATGAAAATAGTGATGTTTAAAATGGTTGTGGTCACAATAATATCTAATCCACATATATGCTTATATCAAAATTAAATGAGGAAATAATACAACATAAGTTAAAGAATGAAGTTGAGCTAGCCTTTGTAGGGAATCGAAAGGAGGTTACAAACCTGAATTCCCCCAAAATATTTTAGAAGAAGATTATTTTTTTATTATACTCAATATAGAAAGAAGATTAGATTCAAAGTACATATAATAAGTTTCTTAGGGCGGATGTTTCTAAAATAAAAAATGTGAATAAAATAAATCAAAAATAGAATCTATTTGGATATTTAAAAGAAGCATTAAATGTAACTATATACTGTTTAGAAATTTTACAAATAGATTTTTAAAAAATAATAAAAAATGGAAAAGTGGATGTTAAAGATCATTCCAATGGAAGATAAAAAAATATTCATTACATTATTTTATTTTATGAGTCGTTTTTAAAATATTACCTCACTATAGTAAAATATGAACAGTTTGGAAGATGAAATCAGGATCAGATGAATGAAAAAATATGTTTAAGGATGGTTTGAGAACAATAATAATATGTAAATATGATAAATTCTATATTAGGTGAAAAGATATATGAGAAGAATAATTATCAGTATAAGTATGAATATAATTTAATGTTTTATTTGACATATAAAAATATAATATTATAAATATAGATGTGGAATCATTAAAAATATAGTATCTTAGTTGAGAAAATATTCTCCACCATGATGATGAAAATGAGTACAAATTGGTTACAGAATATTCACTTACCACTATGTTTGGTATTTGTACATTAATCCTAGGGAATTGAAGTTAAATAATTCTATATGGGGGACACATATGTATGAGTGGGATTTATAAAAACTGGAACAAATGATAATAAGACAAAATATTTTATTTATTAGTAAATTGGTGTGATAAAAAAAATTAATTAAAAGAATCATTCATAATAATGTTAGATGATTTGTTTCAAAACATGGACTCAAAAATGATATAGATACCATCACATAATCATTCCTTAATAAGTATTATAAATGAAATATTACAAATAAAATAAACATGGATAACGATGAATATTCATTCACATTTTAAAAAGAAATATAAAAATTAAACTATCATATATTTATCAATCATTGTTTATTTTAATGGGTATGTAATGAATAATAAAATCCATTATGAAAATGTAGAATTTTTAAAATTAAGAAATTCATTTGAAAGGGCCCATATTAGTGCACTCTAAAAATGTTGTACCTTGGAGTCAATCTATAAATGATATTCACTAGGATAAAGGATTTTTGGATTATCTCCATGAGTGGGTGAAAAATGAAAAATTAAGAAGAAGTAGCAATTATCATCCAATGTAAATTAAATAACTATTAAATTACAATGGAATTGTTTTATCAAAAAAGAATTATTTCTGATCTCTCATCCTTGGAAACATAAATTAAATTTCAATAATTTATTGGTAAAAAATAAATTAATCAACATCAATAATGTAAGAGTTCTATGTGTTCCAATGTTATGGTAAATATTTCTATGTTTAATTGTTTTAAACAATGTATTCATGTTGATAAATAAAATTGATGTAGAATTTAATATTCTATCTCTATTATATATCACTTCTCTAATATTGATATAGTTTTAATATTAATTTAAATTATTTTTATGATATTTATCATTTTAGTTTTTATTAGATTCAATTTTTAAAAGATATATTTTCTTATCTAAATTAAACCCTCTTATTTTCTACACAATGATCTAAACATGTAGATTTAGAGTGAAATGGTTTATGGAGTATTTTGAGGATTTATATTCATCAAACTATCTCCCAATAAATTGTATTTTTTAATATAGTTGGGAGTTAAATGAAATGATATATTGATGAAAATGGAATATAATTGTATTGGTATATAATACAACATCATCTTATCTGGTTAGTAACCCAAAATAAAAACGGGAGAATGTTGATAAAATTTCATATGTGCTTTATTATTTGTAAATAATAATGTTGAATCCATGAATCATTATAGATCGATTCATATGTTTTAATAAGAAGAGATTATTTGATTTAATATAAAGGATAATCCATGATTTTTCTCAAAAATCTTAGAGTATCCATGAATCTTGATTGCTTGATGACAATATGTTTATGAGGAAGAATATATTGGAAGTTAGATTATAGATAATACTTCATTATGGTTAAATAATATGATCTCATTTGTTTTTTCACTTTATAATTTGTATACAATTTTTTAAAGAACATCTTGGATGATTGTGTTTTATGTTGAATTTCATTCATTATATGACCAAATAAAGTGTTCTTTCCAATTGAGTTTAAGGGGATTTATGTATTATTACAGGTAAATGTTTATAATGATTTAGGGTTTCATGAAGGATTTTTAATGAGAATATTTCACTTTTTATAATGAGGGCGTTGGTAGCAGTCCATCCTAGTATTTCCCATTAATTTTTAAATCCAAATTCCAATGTCTTATATAAAGATAATTAAATTATATTTAAATATAAATAAATGTATTTTTGAGTATATATAGTATTTTCCTTATCCTAGAAATTATTTATATATTGGTAGGTGTAAACCAATTATCCATCTAATATGGATTTTCTATAGGTTTGTATCATGTGACTTGTAGATGCATTGATGTCCTAATTGTAACCAGGCCTCAACTATCACTTGAATGTATTATTAATTCATCATAAATTGTATTATCAATACAATTATTTCTCAAAATTCTAATGAAATCAAAATTTAGGAATATTTAATCAAGAATAACGAAAATTTCCTTATTCCAAGAAATAACATTATTTGAATGTGTAAAGTCCAGGCTCGGGTGCCTCACACCTGTTCCCAGTGATGGTTGGTCACATGACCTCATGTGCACCTCCCTATATTCTAATGGATTCTTACTAGCAGTGAGGGTTTCATAAGTCCATCATGGGGAGACTATACAGTTGTATAATTAAATATGTATGATTCATAAGTAAATATTTTTCTCATTATCATTTATTATCTACTTAATGACATTATCTATTGGGTTCCTGAGGAAACCCGTACCTCAACTCTTGCATCGTCTTATATTAGATCCTGATTAGTTATGAGGTAATTTCAAATCTTTATTTATAATTTGGCTCACACTGGATCCCAAAGTGTTCTATGCTTATATCATATCTTAATACATTCTCCAATTCATGCTATAACATGATATATTCCAAAGTGAGGACATATCTCAAAGTTAAATAGTTACATTATTTAGTTTATACATGAATTCATCTTTTACCATTAATAATACAAACAATATAATGACCATGTTCCCCTTATTTAATTCATACTTTATTGGCCATGTTATGATCCATACATCACACATTAAAATGAAAATGTTCCCATTATCTAATTCATAATTGAATGTTAATGTTACCATTCATAATCACCAATTTGAGTGGATATGTTCCCATTATTTAATTCATACATGAATAACCATATTTCCATTCATAAACACACATAAGAATTAATGTGTTTGCATTTGTTAATTTATACTTGAATGACCATGTTACTTTTTAGAAACACATAATTAATATAGTAATTAATTATACACAGAAATTAAATTACTAATTCAAATATCAGTTAAAAATAAAAAATACCATTAGTTAATTAAATAATTAACTAAAGAAGTTAATATATTTAATTAATTAGAAAAATTAATTAATAAAACCTATTTCATTACACATTCTATAATTAGATCATCACACAATTACCCACAATTGATTCATTGATTTATTAATTCATCAAACCTGTTAATTAATTTAAGAACTAATAAATAAATCTTCATAATTAAAAATTCAATAATTAATATTTATAATGAATAATCTCATTCACAATCTCAATTATTCATAATTAATTTCAAAATTAATTACCTAAATATATGATATAAATATCACATAATTAGTCCAAAAATTAGTTATCTCTGTTCGTAACATAAAAATAATATAATTAATTCCATAAATAATTAACTCAATTTAAAAAATATCAATATCGCATAATTATTTCCTTAATTATTTTTATAAATTAATATCCCTAAATATAATAATTAATAAACAAATTAATTTTCTAGTTAAAAATGCTTCAATTAATCAATTAGGAAAAATAATTAACCAAAATTAGGAGTTTTAATTGATAAATAATTCTAAAAAATATAAAATTTTCATACATGTATAAAATGAACAACTACTAGAATTGAATATTATAAAACATACCTCAAATCATCAATGAATCATTATCTAACATAATTCCCCAAAAACTGAGAAACCCAATGATGATGATCTATATTCGAATATCAAACCCTAAATCAATATTAATAAAAATCTAGACCATACAAATCTATATCCAAATCTATATTCATATATATCAATCTTAATAAGTCGATTTAGATATATCCATAATAGCATTGTGCATCATTGAATGAAATCGAAAAGAACTAGATAAGATAGAGAGAATAATCGTGATAGTATTCAATTACTGGGAGAGGATAAAACCTTAAATCCGAGATATGAGTTGAGAATAATGATGGTTTGGAGGTCTTGAAGTTTTTTTGAGAGGAAAAAAATATAAAAGTCCACCTTGGCCCAAATTTGGGTTTAAATGGGTGAGTTTCGGGGGATGAGGGAATTTTAAAATTTATTTTCAAAAGACTATAATTCACACACATAGTAATAAGAGATTGGGTTCTTGGTTTTCCCTAACCGTGTGCCTATGTCATGAACCTATTATTTCATGGGTACATGGTTACTCCTAATAGGATGACTGATTTAAAAAAACATGGATTAACAGTGAAATTCCCCTATGTTCATGATTGAACGATTAGCTGGGATGGGGCACACAGTTAGGGAAATCCTTCTCCCAACTATGTGGATCCCAATAGATTATATTTTTCTAAAAATTACACCAATACACACCACAAGTCATAATCCCAAAAATGTTCCCAAAATATGGAAAAACTATTACTTGATTCCAAGATGATGTCAACTCCATCAAAGTTCAGGATCGCATAATTGATTCACCTTATAACACTGCCAACCCCAATATCACTCCCAATCATCCCTAATATTCTGAATCAAGAAAATTATTCCACTAAACCCACATATCTGCTTCCCTTTCCCATGTATCCTATTACACATGCCCATATTTCAACAAAACATGAACTATCATCACAGTCTTTCTCTGTAATACAATATCACAACAATCCAAAAAATGTGTTGGATGCTAATAAAGGGACGAATCTACCCCAAGATCAACTTTATCAACATTGATGACATGATAATGGTTAGGTTGATACTGCCAAAGCAGTGATACACATAAAAAATCATTAATTACACTATATTTTTTCGATGATCCAATCGGTACGTTGCTGGTCGAATTCTCTCCGCAACCTTAAACAATCATATGAACCAGGGCACTAACATTCCATGTATCCATATACAATGTTGATCTAGTCTATATAACACCCTAAGTAATACATGATCACCCCTTATAAACTCTATTGGTCTTAAATTTATATTAACATACTAATTTAATCTATATTGAATCATTACCATGTGTTTTCACATTACCTACACCTGATCTGGCATCTCTTGCATAAGACACGGTCACAAAAATTCTGTTTCACATACCCCCATCTGGAACAGCTGTGATTTTCCTAGAATATAATAAATTTCCTAATATTGTTTGATATATATAGTTACCTAAGAACTGTTGATATTGTAAAACTCCACTAAAGAAAATTATTTCTACCACGAACCATTGAAGTCAAGAACACATTTCAAAATCACATCCTCAATAACCCATAATGTATGCTTTGACATCCCATATATCTCTAAGTGATATTTTATATTCAATAATACATGTGTTTAGATCAACTTTTGTAATCCCTTCATGAAGAGTGAAGTGAAATACGAGTCAAGATCTGAAACTATAGTCAGTGGAACACTGTGAAGATTGACTATCTCTCAAACATAAAAATATTCTAGATGTAACTATGAAAATGTCTCCTGTATAGGCAAGAAATGTGATATATTCATCTGTTGATCCACAATAACCCCAATATCATCTTTCTTCATAGGAATCACTAGAATCCCCACCAACACATCCCTAGTCACATTATCCCACTTAAATTTTGGAATTGGCAATGGATGTAAGAAAACCACGGTGTCATTTATGTTCTTCCTTCACCTATTGATAGGTGTATAATCATTTCATTATCCTTAATAACTCTATAATCACACTCAGCCTTGAAAAATATCATCGTAGGTCATGGTAAATTTTAGTTACTCCTAGATTACCAACCACTTCTTTGGTTTAAATTCATGTATCAACTCCTTTTACATAATCAAAGGTGAAAAAACATGATTCCTGATATATATTTTATCGTCCTCATCTATGTATCAGTCTGAATATTACTCCACACCTTAATGGATTTCCCTCAATGGAAAATATTCAAAATCGCCATACCTATTATCTCTAATCTGGTTCAGAAGTGTATACTTCACTAAAACCAATTTGAGAGTTATATGACCCTAAATCACTTGAACCCCCAAATTTATCTCAGGTAGTAGAGTCATCACATTGCATTAAGAATGATAATCCTAACCATTCAAATTCAACTTTTTTCCTTCTCAAAGCAGCATCCAATTTTTCCCTTTCCTAGGTGTATACGCTAGCTCAAAATCAGATGACAACATATAATCAACCCATATCCCATACAGAATATTCATGTGATTCTGGGAAACGATATAACCTAATCTATTATAATAATTAATCACTATAAACTTATTTACCTATATATAAATCAACCAACACCTCAAATCATAAATAATAGCATCAATCTCAAGGTCATGCATAGGGTAGTTTCATAGTGTAGCCACATCAATCGAGACCCATATTCCATAACTCGATCTTCATGCATCAACACATCTCTGAGTCTACCCAAAAAAACCAGTACAATAAACCATGTAATCCTCACCTGGATCCAGTTGTATCATTATTGTTATAGATGTAAAATGCTTATTTAACTCCTGGATCATCTTCTCACATGCTTCTTTCCAATCATGCTTTATCCCAATTCTTCCAAGAACAAATTTAGTTCTAGAAAATGATAAAAGTCATGGATGAATCTATGATAATATAGAGATTACCCCATACTCCAGATAACCCCATAAATATATTGATATTGAATAATTTATTGGGAATATCTCAACAAACCACTACTTACACAGTGTCCTAGTCAACTAACATTTCTTCCTCATAGATTATGTTTCCAAATAAGTGAACCTCTTCTATCAAAAACAAAAAAATTTATTTTTTGGAATATTAAAGTTGTTGTCTTAGTTTATTCAAGATGATGTTATGGTATTAGGGATGATCATCAAGAGTCTTCGAGTACACCAAGGTATCATCCACCAACACAAAAACAAACTGATTCAGGTATGGTTGAAATATTATATTAATCAAGGCCATAAATATTACTGCTTTATTTTTCAACCCAAATGTCATCATGATGAACTCATATAGTCCATACCTGTTTATAAAAATATCCCCTAGTATATTATAAGTCTTAACTCACATCTGATCATACCCTGATCTCAATCCAATCCTTGCGAACAGACATGCTTCTATCAACTGGCCAAATGGATCATTGATATTCATAAGCCAATATTTTTTCATCATAGATTCCTACAAGACTTCTTAGTAATAAACATAGGAGAACCCCGAGGTGACGTACTCAGATAGATAAATCCATTATAATGCAATTTCACTACCTTAGGCTAAAGTTATTTCATCTCCACCAGTGCCATTCTGTATGGTGGAATAAAAACTAGCTAAACTCCCTTCATGATCTCAATAGTTAATTATGCATCTCTCTCGGGTGGATACCCAAAGATGTATATATGAAAAACATCCTGAAACTATTCCACCACATGTGGAAGGATATCATGTTTTGCAACTCAATCATCTAGTAATAAATGAGAATCATGTGCTATGATCCCCCCAGTTCCTGAGTAATTTCCCTCCTCCACATTCCTGGGGATCCCACTCTCTATAGTGAATATTATTATCACCCGTATGTGACAAAATGGTAACTCTCATATGGTAACAATCAATGAGGGATATGTATGAGACTATCCATTCCTTATCCATAATTAGGATGAATCTTGACATGTCAAGGATATAGAGATCCCACAGAATATGATAATCCCCAATCTCAAGAGAACATTCTCTACACAAATACATGGATCTAGACCATAATCCCAATGGTGTATATATCTTCACTGATCTGCCCATAAAATCCTCTACCAAACTCGAAACATTAATAGGTTTTCAAGATAATAATGAATGAGAGGCAATAGTTTCAAATAATGAATTTTCTAATGTAGAATATTATAGAATATTTCATCTCACTGTTGATGGTATGGCCTCTCTATCTACAAGTGTAGTCTTCACTAAATGAAGTTTTTATTCCTCCATTCCATGTGATGTAGTCTAACTACCCTAGGATTCATCACATAGTAGATATGGGAACTATTTCCTAGAACCATCATTCCCACTACCTGTACCACCTTCTCCAACAGAACTTCAGCTGCCAGACTAATATGGTACAGAATATCCCCTTTATGCCCATTGTTCTATCTAGCTCCTTCATCACTGATCATCTGTCAACGTTTCCCATAAAATATATATATATATTTCTCTTATTTTCACAGGATGTTCAATCAACAAGTGTTTAGGGACAATGATTATGATAGTTCCCCATCCTACCACACTAATGATAGATAACTCTACTATGGTCTTCTGTAACTGATCCCTCTGTATGTGCTCATGGCTTCCATGTTCCTAAGATATATTTCACATAATAATACTTTTTATCTAATAAGTATCACTGCATGATCATCTAGTATAAACTATCTATCTATTACTCAAAACTTTCTTCATGTTCCACATATCAATGAGATCCTGATCCACCACCATATAAAAATTATTTAACCTAAATAGGTTAACAAGTGAATTAATTTCACACTAAAGTCCATCCTAAAAGCATAATGTTATATTTTTATTATCCATAGTGAATGATAGAGAAAATAACATAAGGTCAATAATGAATCCAACATATTCCATCACTTAAATGCTTCTCTAAGTCAGCTTCATCAACTTCACCTCTCTCCCATTCCTTAGTGTCTCTGGACAGAAGTTCTCTATGTACCACTCCTAGAAGTGATTATATAACATACCGTCACTTTTTAAAGCCTATACCTGAGTGTACCTCCCCCGGATTTCCAATCCTCATAGCATTTAAGAAACCAAAATTCCCCTCCCCTTAGAAGGAGTATCAAAATGGTCATGAATTATCTCGATGGACTCAACATAGAACTCACCTCCCTCTACATAAACCTCTCCAGTATAATTCATAGGGTTGTGTAACTGAAACTCTCTCATCATATAAAGAATTCTGTTCATAACATGCTTTCGGTCTCTTCCCAAGAGTTTAATTAAGATATTAGTTTTCACTCAAAATTTCTCACATTCTTCCACACCCGACACTATCATTGCCTTATGTTCAACTACAGGTATAGAATTATGAGCTATATCCTCTTATCATCCTCTCAAAAAGCATCGATGTGGGGGAATATATCTAAATATTCAAAAACAACACATAGGAATCATAACACAACTTTAATACATTTAGATAATTGTAAAATCATAACAATTCACAATAAGTATTTTCCCCACATCTCACAATGTATTTAAAATCGAGGAACAAACACTAACCTTAACTATACTACACATTGGACTTAGTTATAAAATGGTAATCTCAATTTCATTATTATAATTCCATTAGACACCAATTTATTAACATTTAGTAAAATTTTAACATTTTTAATTCCCGTTATAAAAACATTTTTCAGATCAATTTCAGAAGAATAGTAAAAAGTCTAATTTCAATGACATACCCAAAATAATGACACTGATGAATCCCAATCGAGACCCAAACCATGTATGGTTCTGAAATCCAATATCAATACTAAAATAGCCATATAATACATTATATTTTTCATATACATGTCATTAAATATTAAATTTTATTCGAGTGCCATTCAGGAAAACCAAGTAGGTTGTACGTAAATCTCAATAGTTCACCATCAATTGTGTTTAAAAAAAATCATGTCAACCAGTGTATGTTTTTGTGTAAATAGATAACAATAATTCATAAAGAAAAATTTATCAAATTATCATTTATTCTTTGCTTACCACATTAATTATGAGGTTCCCAAGAAACCAGTACCTTAGAGCATGCATCGGCTAAAGTCGATTCCAAAAGTTATCTTAGTTAATATCATATCTTAATACCTTATTTGGCTCATGTAGTTCCTGATATATTCCAAGGTGATATCATATCTCAATAATTTCTTCTTCCCACCCTTGATCCTAAAGCATTACAACATGAGACTGTATCTTAGAGTACCTTTATATGTTATTTAGTTCACACTTGAATTCTCATGTTACCATTCATAAAATTCACAATATAATGACCATGTTCCCATTAATTAATTCAAAATCGAATGACCATGTTACAATCCATACATCACACGTTAGAATAACCATGTTCCCATTATATAATTCATACATGAATGACCATGTTATCTATAATAAACACACATTATAATAACAATGTTACCATTATTTAATTCATACTGTAAAGAATATGTTTCAATTTGTAAACATGCATAAGAATTACGATGTTCCCATTAATTAATTCATAATTGAATGACCATGTTTCCATTATTAAATATATAATTAATTTAAAAATTAATTATCTACATGAATTCAATTACTAATTGAAAAATTTGTTAAACAAAACAGCCCCATTAGTTAATTCAACAATTAATTAATAAAATTAATAACATAAATTAATTCAATAATTAATTAATTACATTAATTACATTACTAATTTAGAAATAAGTTTATCGCATAATGAAATTCAGTCAATTAACTTATTAATTAATTCATCAAACCTATAAATTAACATGACAACTAATTAATAAATATTCACAGCATAAAATTCCATAATTAATTTTCAAAATTAATTCTCTATTTCAGAATCTCAATTATACATAATTAATTCCAAAAATAATTACCTAAATATATGATATCAATACCACATAATTAATCTCAAAATTAATTATCTCAATTAATGACATGAAAAGACATAATTAATCCATAAATTAATTATCTTAGTTCAACAAATTAAATACCCATAATTAATTTCCAAATTAATTATCTATATATAAATTCATAGATCTTATAATTAAGCCCCAAATTAGTTTTATATTGCAACAATACTTACATTAATCATTTATAAACACTAAATAACCCAATTTAGGAATTCCAAATGAAAATGAACACTAGAAACTCTACAATTTTCATACATGTATCAAAATCCTGACTACGTGAAGCGAATATTAGAGAACCTATCTCAATAATTGTAGAATACTCACCCAAAGTAAATCCCTAAAAAGTGTGAAGTATTATGACATAAATATATATCTGAATCACAAAACCCTAAATCAAGAGTAATGAAAATCAAGATCTTATAAATTTAGATATATATATTGATTGATATATATCACTCACTAAATCGATTTGGATATTTCCATAACAAGTTATTATATCACTTCAAGATGCCGATAATAATTGGATATGAATATGAGATGAATCGAGATTAGATTCACCTACTGAGAGTGGAGAGGAGCTTTCGATCTGGGATTTGATTCATGAATAAGAGTGGTCGGGTGGGGTAGGAACTCATACAAAGAGCTCAAAAAAGAGAAATTCCATTAAGGGTCGAATGGGGGTCAAAATGGGTGAGTTTCGGGTGCTTGGAAAATTTTAAAACAAATTTACTAGAGACATTAATTCTGGCACAAAGATATATTGTATTTGGTGAATGGGTTTCCACAACTGTGCACCAAAGCTGTGAGCCTGTTATTTTAGGGGTGAATGGTTACTTCTATGAGGGATAATGGGTTGAAACACCGTGCTCCAATCATATAATTCTCCTATATCCAGAGTTTCCTGGTCACCTAGGATGGGGCACATTGGTAGGTAAAAACTTGGACAACTATGCACTTCCCTATAATTTCCATTTTTCTTAATATTCCACTCAAAGACACTGCAATCCATAAACTAAATAAAAATTACTCTAATATGAAAAAACGTGTGACTAAATTCAAGCCATTGTCAACTCCAGAAAAGGTCGAATTCTTACAGTATTAATTCTTCAACAAAAATCATATATTTAAATGTTAAATTATTATGAAAATATCATTGTATTGTAAATTATTTCACATTAATCTATTATAATTATAATATGGACATGTCCGAGAATACAATGTAAAATTAAATGATACATTGTTATATTTAATGTTATTATAATAGTGTCAATGACCAAAAAACATAGATTCAATAAAATATTAAATAAGGACATAAATATATTGATAATTAATGTTTTATATTAAAACAATTCCTCTATAAAATATAATAAAAAATTAATGAAAAACTAAAAAAATAACTTGAAGTTTATTTTGTCCGAATATTTTTTAAATAACATTCTATAAAATTATTCATTATAGAAAATAATGCCCTTTTATTTAGATAAATTTTATATTTGGATTCTGAAAAAATTGTGAAACAAATCTCTTTGATAATATAACAACAAACCTATAATTGAATATTAAATGTAAATAACCATGATAATGGTAGGAAAATATATTCATGATGTATAAGTTAAAAGATAACATTATTATCCCAATTTTTAAAATTTGAAAAATTGACATGTTCATACAATTATAAAAAAAGTAACCCTCGGTAAATAATGTCAATGGTACTGATAATAAAATTTTAAAAACATTTTTTTCAAAATTAAAACATCAATAGAACTATATAATGAACATTTTTTTAGAAGAAAAGGATTCCTGAACAAAAAATGAATATGTTCTATATGACATACATGTAACTTACATTATTAATCATGATAAAATAAGATAATACATGGAAAATAAATAAAATCCCCAAACAAAATGTAGGGAGAATAAAATAGATTAGTTGTTTGATATTAAAATCATATAATTTTCCCAATGTAAATGTGAACATAATCATTCACAAAATAAAATGAAATTGTAAAACAAATCCCCTACCATGGGTATGTGGTTAGTAACATATGAAAGATCCTATTACATAATTAATTAAAAGATAATAAATACATTATTACAAAATATTTATATTCCCTTTTTATTTACTTTTTATAATTATTTTAAATTTATTCATTGAATAAATCATTTTTATATCACCCACTAAAGGTTGTTTGGTCAATTCCTACACAATTAAATTTGTTTATTGTCCATGGTTAAAAGAGTAGTGAAATGAATTTATAATATCTAAAAGTTTAATAGTTTCATGAATACAATATATATTCATTATATGTAGTTTTATAATCATCCATACATATTGGTAACATATAAACAAATGACATATCTTTTAGGGGTGGTAGTTTGCACATACTCATCTGTGACAATATCATTTTCCAATAAATTGAATTGTAAGGATGTAAGAATAATATTTAATTAAAATAATAATAATTATGTGATAAATTTAATATATTTTGATTATTTATATATTTATAATCATCCAAATTATGTGGTGATGAAAAAAATTAAACCACAGCATGATGATGGTGGGTCATACGTACGCATAAGCGATGTTTTTATATTACATATGATAGAATAGTGGTATAAAATGTAGGAAACATTAACATAAAAATATCATTCTATGGTTAATATATGTATTTAATTATTTTAATATGTTTATTGAATATTTGGACGATATTAAAGAAGAAATGAACTATAAAAAGATTGGTTAGAATATATACCACTCTTTTTGGTAACTACCTTTTTGTTAAACCTTAATCTATATTGAATTAGATTTTTCATCATAATATTTCTTATAAAATGTGTATAGAGACTCCGGGAATTTATTTTCATAGGTATATGTCATGCTATGTTTCACATGACGTGTTGATAAGGGAGGTCACAATGTTCCCATTTATAAGTTATGTAGGAGGAAAACTTACCAATAAATGAAACATTATTGTATTATATATGCATTACAAAAGTAACATGGTTTAAAGTATTCGTAACATTGAATATGATAAGGGTATTGAGATAAAAATAAAAAATGTAGATTTAATCATTTTTTTCATTTATCTTTACTATTTAACGCTCTATTGTGTCCAATTTATTTCATTTTATCCTAAACTGAATTTATAATATTTATGAGGGTTAATATTTACTCTAACCAAACATTAATTTGATCATATTACATAATATTAATTATGATAGTTTAAAAAATATAATAGATTTTACAATATTAAATTACTTTATGTGATAAAAATTACCTTTAATATATGTCAAAAAATGAAACTAAAACATTACATAAAAATGTTAGTTTTGAGCATAAAAATGTTTTAATAGAACAATAGAGTATAATAATGGTTAAAATTTAATTAATTTGATTATTTAATATCAAATTATAATAAATTTTCATTTATAAAAAACCAGAACCTAAACCAACCTTAGAAATAAATTATTAATAGAGATCAACTAAAAGAATTTTTATTTAAACAAAAGTGTAACATGGATTTCCAAAATGTAGAGAAAGGATTTATAAATTAAATATTATAATTTAATATTTATTATACTAATTATTATAAATATAAATTATCCAGAAAATTTATTTCATAAAAATTATGTTATTCTTATATAAATATAACTTCATGAAAGTGATAGGTTTTTTAAAATAAATATTTTTCACTATTCATCAAAAAAATCAACTATTTCTAAAAAATTATAAAAAATTCATCATAATATACTTATAACATGTTAAACTCCAAAATTAAATTACATTCAAATAATTACATTTATTAAATTTATGAATTTTATTTTTAATTAGAATTTGGAATAAATATATGTGAATTAACTAGTTTTTTCATTAGAATGAAAATCATACATTATACAAAAAATATAATGTGTATCATTATTTTCTACTTCATAATTTTCGACCATAAATCTAAAAACAATTTCCTCATGATAATATTTTAGTAATTATTCATATTAACATTATCACGTTCACAATTTTCCTACTCTATTTTATGATTTCCCAAAATTTCCTTCACTATTAGAGTTGTTTGATAATGTGACACTTGTTATTAATTGTCAAGAATCCATATAGGCTATTCCAAGTAGGAGAAATTCGGTTCAAATAATATTTCATAAATACTGAGAACATGTTTTCGGTTTGGTATGTAATTCAGCAGTAAAGAGATATGGAACACATAATGAACATGAGGGAGGATATGGGGAATTGAAAAATGGTATTCCACAACACGAATTCGTTCATGAATTTCAAAAATAATACTTTATCTATGATATAGTTTCTCTTCCTTTTAAAACTATATACAACAATAAATTTTAATTTCATAAAGAATACCTTATCCCCAACATTAAATTAATAATTTTTTTAGTTATGAGTCTAGAAATTTTTCATGCTTTACAATGCCTTGATATGACATTGAATTGTTCTCATATTCAAAACATGATCTAAGAATTAATGATTATTTTCTCTAACATTATCCCAATAATATGGTGTATCAAATATTTTCATATAAATTACTTTAATATAATATAGTATTATATATAAATTCCACCATTAGTAAATACTGATCCTGTAGACCATAAAAGTCAATTAAGCATGAATAAAATATATTTAATATCTTAATAGTCCTTTTTTGAAATCCATCTATATATGGATTGTATGTAGTGCTCAGATATAGCTCTGTGTCAAGATAATTTTAAAGAATATTCTATAATTCAAATTTAAATCATGGTTCATTATCCAATATAATTGAATGAGGTGAAACATGAATTCTCGTTATTGGGATGTGAAACCCTTTAAAATTCATCATATTTGTATAGAACTGGTAGTTCAAGCATCTAAATTATGTTCACAATAATTTCATTTCGAAGGATTTTTGACTCGATATAATGTTTGCGATAAAAGATATTCTCCAATGGTAACAATGTCTATTAAATTTTTTCCTCTACTAATGGTTCTAGGATGGATTTCTTGGAGGTCTAGATGTTTAGTAAATAAAATGGTTCACAATGATGGTATCAATAGTCAAGAAATTTTGTCTCTTGATCTAGGATTTTTATGGAGAAATTTCATTTTGTTTGAATTGTTTTTATGATTATTTATTTACATTCTGTATTTAGTGTTATTTTTGTGAAAAAAAAAATTGATGACTTTATTATTTATTGGATGGATAAGATGTTTTTCATGATTAGTTTGTTCTGTAATATGTTTGTATCACTAATAATATTATACTTATAATAAAGTGATCATCTATTTTTTTTCAACAGTCATGTTTTATATCATTTCTATCATGATATATATTTTGTTCGTTATCCTCATTGTATATTTAAATCGAATTTTTTACAATTGAATGTATTTATGGTATTTTTTTAACTATGGTGTGCATGTGTGGGAGATCAAATTGTTGGGGTGTGTGGGGTAATCTGTCTTCAAACATATAATTCACTCAGAGGAGGGGGAAAAGTACTTGAGGTTTAGATTTTTCTACTACACATATCAATGTGGGAACTTCTCATAGTCGATTAATTGTAAATATAGAGGCCTTATCTGTATCACAGGTGGTTTTATTTATATATTTTAATTCCTATAAAGTGGTTTAAATTGTATTTTTAGTGTTAATAGGTTGTGACCCAAACTGTTATAAATGATGTTTCTCATTGTGTTTCAAATTAAATGTCCTATTATTTAATATGGTTACAGAAAACCCATGAACTTCCTTAGTTATATATTTGTATTTAATGGACCGTTAAGAATATTATCGTTGTTAATATAGTCATTAAATAGTGATCACGTGATTAATAGAAATATAGGGCATTACCAAATCCATTTGACACATACAAAGGAAGTAGTGGCCCCATATAATAGGATTTTACTCTTTTGAATTTCATTTTTTGGAGCTTATAATGGAGATATAATCTCTGGTATTTTCCCTTGAAAATGTCTATGATGAGATCCAACAAACTAAATATGAGGGGAACTATTTAGAAGAGATTTTCAAGCTCATCAAGATCACAAACTGAACCATGTTTGTTGAACACAACCATGAATGTCTCTCTGATGGGAACATTACTCTTAGGGTGTACTCATGTGTAATAATATTATATTATTCAAGACCATAATAGTATGAATATGTATATTTTATATAATAATGAAATTTTTTAATTTTTATTATTACTTTATAAATAACATTTCAATTAAACACAAATTTTATTTTCAGGTAATATTAAATTTTATTAATGGGATTTATTTTTTTATATTAATGGATTTTTGAAAAAAATAGTATTTAAATAAAATGTAATTTTAAAATATGATTTATTAATTATTAGTGTTTGTATAATTTTTTTTAAATGAAATGCACATTTTATAAGTGTTCAAAAACTGTTATTTTAAAAAATCCAACATTTTTAAACGAATGTAGAATCATATTTTAAAAATTAAAATTCACATATTTAAAAAAATTTCTATATAAAATGAATAATTTTTTGCTTCCAAATTTTGAAACAATCCAATGGTAAATATTACATAATTTTCCGAGGAATTTGAATTTTTGGGTAACAATTATATACAATATAAATATATAGTCTGTTTTATGACATCATAATGACCGAAACATAATGTAATAAATATTATAATAGTTATCCCTAGCCAATAATATAGTATCTAACTAATCAAATGTGATTTTATGTTTACCTTGTTAATTTCACTAATCCATTATGAATCATCCTAAACGTTTAATATTTTGTAGAGATTTAAATTAATTTCATTAAAAATGTTACTCACCTCTACATAATAATGGTTAATATTTTAATATGTTCGTAAATTTTCTTAATAAAATAATTAAAAAATTTCCACTTTGGAAAAACACATGTGGGCAACCTTGTGAATGTTTTTGGTTTGAAATATTTTATTTTGTAGTGCCCACAACCAAATATTAATGAAATCCATCTCTTTTCCAATATAAACATAACCATTATCGCAAATTAATTCACTAAAAATACTTATATCAAGGCCTTAGACATCCCTTCTCTATCTATAATCTTAGTTAGGTTTCCACAATTTCAAAAGAATCCTCTTTCATGCTTTTTGTATCATACTCTTATGGTAAGGGGTCCTATCTTTCTCTCTTTTATTCAAAATCAATTCTATGTTATGACATTTAATTTTAATTTTCCTAATATTGGGGTATGTTTTATAACCTCACCCATTATGACCTTATTCAGTATAATTTATTATAGGCCCATTTATCTCTCATTAATCACTTTCATTTTCCAGTGTCACCATGTCGAAATTTTGTAAGCATATATTACTTTCTATTTTTCCTAAAGCTTATTTATTATTGTATGAAATTTTTTCTATTTATAAATATTTGCAAATTTCCATCAGGGTCTCTATTACCATCCACTTCATGTCCAAATTATGATACACTCATTTCTCTCTTATCAGCCCAATTTTTTAACTTTCATGTGATGTTATTATGCTGCTGAATTTTCACCGTGAATTTCCATGCCAAATAAAATTTGTAGTGAACACCATACATATTACGTATCAAGGGAGATCCCATTTAGGCACATATAACTTTTATTTGGAAATTTCATGAAATTATTCTACACTCCATGATGATGGAATAAGTTATGATGATTAATGAATCATTGTTTTATAATCATTATTGAACACTTAACATGAGAATGAAATGAAAATGACCATTGCGCCTAAAATTATATAGCGCTCTAACGAATTGGCTAATTTTTAGAATCATGATACAAAATTTTGGGATAGAGGTGTACCTGAATCCTTTATGAGACATTTTCTAGCTTGAATTCCTTGTATTTTATCCTTGACCAATGTTTATGATGCAGTGTTTTGAGTTATTGCCACATTTCTCATATTATTCTAATTATGTTATATCATGCCTCATTATTCATGTTTTGTATGCCTCCTTAATATTTCTTGTATAATATGTATTATTTTCATAATTTTTTTCCATTTTTATTCCCTTATTTGGATTTATGGATCGCCCCTTCAATATATATTTTTCCCAGGTAATCCAATGCATTTTTATCCACAAGCATGTAAAAACAATTCTATGAAGATGTTGTAATTCATGTTTAATGCTGTAATTCAATGAACCTAATTCCAAAAGACACTAAAATTTTCAATAATTCATTATGTATTATGTTTAATTTTATTTAATTAAATCATATATTAAAGTGTAATAAATAGAATGTTTTTTGTAGTTGGTTTCAGAAGAAATTTTTTGTTTTTTTTCTGTGAATAGGATTAGAAAACTCTAAAAACCCTTAGAGAAAAGACTGGGTATATGAATGCTTTCCTAAAAATTTAGTGAATATAGAGTAATTTTTATATCAAAAAAATATATCCATGCCTAAATATGACATGTGAATCTACTTCTAGAACAGATGTATCGAGGAGTGACACCTCCGACAATGTGTTACATGCATGCCTCTGGGTAATCTAGTACACGAAAATATGCCTTACAGTGCACCTTGTTTGACACTCCTAGGAGGTATGATTTGGTAATTCATAAGATCAATACGAACCATTATTATGGTAAAAAAAATCCCATTAAAAATTTTGTTATAAAATAGATCATGGATAACATAGATTGAAGCTGAGAAATTCATAAGTCAAGGAAAAACATTTAATTTATAATTTATCTGTTTAAATTAATTGTATTATAAATTATTTGTTAAATAGTTTTAAAATTGTCATCTATACATTCCCTTTAATTCTAGACAATGGCTAAAAATAGGATGAATCTGGTAAAAAACAATATGAAGAGCAATGTGATGACTTCCTCAACATGATTCACAACCTGATAGGTGTAGGAATATCACACATCAATGTGATACTCTCTTAGATGAATCCGGTTATAAATCCAAAGCTAGACCATGAAATTTTTCGAATTCCTCCTAAGAGATAACAATCTTAAATCTAGAGTTTCATGCCTCAAAGGCCTCCTAATTTCATGGATCATTTGATCCCTTATTTGTTGAAAAATAGATCAACTCCATTGAGAATATCTTATCCATCCTTCAATGATCCAAAAATAAAATGGTTCATTTGGATTTTTATCATATTGAGGGTGTATATTATCAATGGTGAACATTGATAGAAAATATGAAGCCTGAGTAAGAGATTTATGAAATGGAGTGGGTAGATTTCGTAAAAATAAATCTTTAAATATTTTCCCCACATCCTCTGACTTAAAATAGAAAAGTATTTCATTTCCCTCAAAAAAAGATGAAGAATCTATCAAGTTATATGAGGAAAAAAACATAAGGATTTCATGAAACACCTATGGATTTGAAATTTCCGCTGAATTCCAATTTGAATGCTTCTTTGGTGGGAAAAAACATAGTGTACATTAATCTCTGTCAATCTATGACATTGAATGCTATGAAGAAATTATCCAATGTGCCCCCAAAGTGGAAATGTATATCGGGTTATTTCATTCGAATCATGGTGATAGGGAGTAGAAAGTGGATATCAATTATATAATTATGATAGAGTTATCTAATATTTCCATGAAATTCCAACACCCCACTAGTCAAAGGTTTCGAAAGAAGCACCTTGGGAATTCCCTTAAAGGGTTGAGGAAATTATTTAGGTGAAGTTAGGAAGAGAACCTAGAAACTAATTACTGATAGTAGAATCCTACTAATACGATGGAGGAAAGGAACACTCTAGACATCCCTCATCATATTGTTCATTTCTACAACTTCAAGGAACCATGTTATTTTGTGAACCAAGGAAAGGGTTTCCAAAGAAAACCGACAACCTCCAAGTCATAATGGGATATGATTTTCAGTCAGTACTACTAAATAAAATCCTAAAAACTATGTGGTGATAGGTATGCTTATTATTCATTCAGTATTAGTGAACCTAATTTTTTATTCAAGTTATACACTTCCCTGTATATCAAAAAAATTTATTATCACTATCCAAACACTACCTCAATGCTTGTAAGTAGAGTTGTCGATGAAAATGGAAAATAGGGAAATTATTTCATACAAAGTATATAATTCCTTCCCTATCAGTGATTGTTAGATGAATTTACTAGAGAACCTTTTCATACACCCTAAATTGGAATTTGATTCAATTATGGGCACATATAGTATTTATCTATGTGGGGACAACAAAAATTTATGCGGGAAAGAAATCACTCTCTATATTGTGAATCATCCTCAAATTCTATAAAAATTAATGGAAAAAGATGAATCTTATTTACCACCATCATTTTTAGAATAGATAATATTTTCCAATCAGCAATCATATCTATCTCAAATGATTGAGCCTACAGACAAGACAATATTTGAATATGTTCCCATTTTGAAGAAATACACTGATGTGTTTTCCAAGGAATTTCATGGTCATACGCCTATCTGATAGGTTGAGTTTTTTGTTGAACTTATAAATGGGGAATTACCATTAAACCAGACTCCATATAGAATGGTTGTTGTGGAACATGAAGGGTTTTGAAATAACTATAGGAGAATTTGGATAAAGGTTTTATACACCCATTTGCTTCGCCATCTGGTGAACCATTCCGATTAATCATGATGAATAATAGGTCAATGTGCCTTTGGATATATTATCATGATCTCAATAAGATCAAGATAATGGAATAGTTTCCCCGGAAACTGATTGATGACTTGTTCAATCATCTATGTGGATCAAAATACTTTTCCAAGGTGGATTTGAATCCAGGATATTACCATGTAAGGGTGAATATGGAGGATATCATCAAGAATTCTAGTTGTACAAGGTACGAGCACTATGAATTTAAATTAATTCATTTTGAACTCACTAATTCAAAATCTATTTCCCTAGACATGATGAATGGAGTCTTTAGGTATTACCTCGATAGATTTTTTTGGTAGAATTTATAGATGATATTATAATATACTCCAAAATTAAATTGGATAAAGTGGAGGATTTGAATATTATACTAAATACCTTGTGAAAGTAAAATGTGTATGCCACGTACAGAAATATATGATTAATGTTTTAAAGATGTATATTTTTTAGAGAATATCATCACATGAAATGGGATATATGTAGATCATTTGAAAATAGAAGTAACAAGATGATGGATGAGGTCAAAATCTCTAAAAAATTATCTGTAGTTTCCTTGGGTTATCTGGGTATTATCGCTGACTCATGAGAAATTTCTTGTGATTGTAAAACTCTCTCACCAAACTATCCTAGAAGGGATTCAAGTTATCTTGGAATGATGAATGAAAATAATTCTTGATGGAGATGAAAATGAAATATATCACATATCATTTTCTTACACTTCCATTAATTGTTGAATTTTTTGTGGCATTCAGAAATGCTTCGAAGAAGGTTCTAGACTGTGTGTTGATGTAAAATGAAAAATCCATTGACTATGCTATAAGTCAGTAGAATGTTCATGAAAAGAACTACCCAACACAAGCTATGAAGTAGGCTGTAGTGATATTCACATTAAAAATATTGTGGCATTATCTATTTTTGGAGATGTTGTAAATATATAGGGATCAAAAATGTCTCAATTGTATTTTCAAAGATAAAGCTATGAACATTTTCTAATGAAGATTTTTAGAGCTGATCAATGACTATGACTGCTCAATTCATTGCCATCCGAGGAGTGTGAATAATGTAGAAATTCTCTAATAAGAAAGGATTCAGCAATTCTATATTTAATCCGAATTTAGAGGGATAAAATATTCTTATATTTGAAAAGGATGTACATGGGAATCATACTATAAGGATCATCATCAATCCTTTCACAGATAATTGATCAAACAACTCTTTTTGAGAGGTTAAATGATGATTAAAGAGTTGATGTGGGAATTCAGAAGAAAGATAAAGATTTTATGGAAATATAAATCCAAAGTGTTAAATGTTAATTATGAAGGTAATATGTGATTTGGGTTGAGAAAATGTGTAACATAATATCCATAGTTAAATATTGAGCGGTCAGATGATTTACATTTCTCAATAATCATCATCCACACAAGATGAAAAAAAGATATATCGTGGTCCGTCAGAACACTGTTAGTGGAAAAATATGAGGTAGGAGATCAGAGAATATAAATCAAGATATCATGTATACAAGAATATGAAAGGGTAACGAAAACAATCCATGGTGATGATGCAACCATTACCCTTACCTACATTTAAATGGGAAAAAATCACCATGTACTTTTTAACTAATCATCTGAAGACATCAAGACGGAATAATGTTATATGGGTTATAGTGGATCATCATATAAAGAATGCAAACATTGTTTCAATACAAGAGGAATTCTCACTATATTTAATTAAATTGATATAAATCATGTAATTGGTTATGATACATGGAGTACAGGAATCAATTGTATCCGATTGGCATCCAATATTAATGTCTATGTTTTGGAAGAGAGTCCAACACACTCTGAATACTGAGTTGAACATCAGCACTACCTATCACAGTCAAACTAATGGCTAATCTGATGGGACTATACAGACACTTTAGGTCATGTTGAGACATTTTCAATGGATGTTAATGGAGGATGGGATCAACATCTTCCCCTAGTCTAGTTCTCTTACGAAAAATATTTCCATATATGAATCCAAATGGCTCCCTATGAAGACATTTATGGGAAGATGTGCATGACACCTTCATGCTAGGATGAAGTTGTGGAATGAAAACTTCTAGGTCCTAAAATGTTCAAGGAATTAGTTGAAAATATTAACATCATTATGTATCACAAGAAGGTTTCATAGAGTTTAAAAATGTGCTATGTTGACAATCGTCGATGAGACCTAGAGTTTGATATTTTAGACACAGTAATCCTATAAATATATCTATGGAAGAAAGTGATGAGATTTGGGGAGAGGTTATTCTTATTCTAAGACATATTGCCCCATTTTTTATATAATTTATCGCATTGGATCGATATATAATCGACATGCACTCCCACTAATCCTATCTTGAGTTCATGATGTATTAAATGTATCACTTTTGAAGATGTACATACCTGACCCCTCACATGTACTGAATCCAAAGGTGGTACCATTGGATAATGATATTTTCTATGAAGAGTATCTAGTGGAGATCATAGATCGTGGAGACAACATTGTATGAAAGAAGACAATTCACCTTTTCAATGTGATATGGAGAAACAAAAATATTGAAGAAGAAACGTGGTAATCAGAGGAAGTGATGAGACAAAATTAATCTCATTTGTTTTAGGGGTGTTGAAATGAAAATTTCATGGATGTAATTTCTAAAGGGGGTAATATTATAGTGACCTGTACTTTTATAAATGAATTTTCATTTTTTGTTTTTAATTAAATGTCTTATTATGTAATATGTAAAAGAAAACACATGAACATACTCAGTTATATATTTTAATTAAAAATTCCTTTAATAATATTACCATTGTTAATATTATCATTATAATATTATCACATCATTAATATATATATACGGTACTAACATATCCAATTGAAAAATACAAAGTAATTGAGTTGAGATCCAACAACTTGAGAATGGGTGAAACTGTTTACGAGACATGTTCAAGATCATCTAGATCACGACCCAAATAGTGTTTGTCAAATGACCCCATGAAAGTCTCACAGTCACGATCCATACAATTAGAGAGTACGATAGTGTAATAAGGTTATAATTATCATGACTTTAATAATATGAATGTTTTTATTGTATAAAATAATTAATCTAATTTAATTTTTATTGTTGCTTTATAAATTATTATTCAGTTCAAAAGAAATTTTATTTTTGGGTAACATTCATATTCAGTTAAAGAATTTATTTTGATGAATTAACATATTTTTAAAATAAAATTTATTTTAATAAAATTTTATCTTTAAATAATGTTAGTTAATTATAATTTTTCATATAATTTTTATTAAGTGCAATGTTGTTTTTATATGGGTTTAAAAACTATAATTGTCAAAAACACAACATTTTTCAGTACAGGTAAAATATTACATTAAAAGTGAAAATTCACATATTGAAAAAATATTTAGATAAAATGAATTTTATTTTTGGAATGGTAACATTGAAATATTCAAATGGTGAATTTTTCATAATTTTTTTAGAAAGTTGAATTTTTTGGTAAAAATTAAATAATCTAGAAATATATAGTGTGTTTTATGATGTCAAAATGACTAAAAATGATTTATTAAATACTATAATATATATACTCATCCAGACATATGTTTTATGATTGAATTAATTTTATTTTATGTTTAATTTCTTAATTATTTTAAGCCTTTATGAATAGTCCAAAACATTTAGTATATATTGGAGTTTTAATTTCAATTCATAAAAAATGTGGCTCACATCCACATAAGAAAGGGTGATCTTTTATTATTTTTGGACATTTTTATAATAAAATAATTTATACTTCTACACTTCGACAAAAACCTTGGGCAAAAAGCATTTGAAGGTTTTTGGTTTGAAATAATTTATTTTGTAGAGTCTCAAACCTAAATATTAAAGAAATCCCTCTCTTTGCCTATATAAACAAACATAATATCTCGCTTATCAACACTAAAAAACCTTGTAATAGAACCTTAATCTTCCATCAACTCTCTATAATCCTCCCATGGTTCTCGCAAGCTATCAAGAATTGCCTTTCAATCTTTTTGTGTCAGACTCATAAGGTAATGGATCCTCTAAATCTCACATTTTTTAAGAATCTATTCTATGTTGTGGCCATTTATTTTTAATTTACTAATGATGGGGTATGTTTTCAAACCTCCCCCATACTTCCCATATTATTTCTAAATGATTAGATTCCCATTTATCTCTCATTAATCCTTCCCATGTACACCCATTACATTACCGATATTCTGTAACCATCCTTTCCATTGTATTTTTCTTCAGCATTATTTATTATCGTATGACTTTTTTCAAACTAAAATAATATGGCCATGTAAATACATGTCCCTATTGTTTTCCACATCATGAATTAATTATTATATATCCATTTATCTTTCATCAACCCATTTTAGGATCTTTTATGTGATATTGATATGCTGCTTAATTTTCACTACATTTTTTCATGCCAAATCAAATGTGTAGTGAATAATGTACTCATTTCTGATAAAGGGTGTTCACTTTTATAAACATATACCATTTTTCATGAGGCATTCATGTATATATTATATTATTCTTTATCATGTAATAAATTATTATGATGAATAAATCCATATATTATGAACTATGTAGCACACATAAGCATTATAATGAAACAAAAATGCTGAGTGTGAATGGTATTATATAACACACCATTGATTTAGGTGTTGTTTAGTATCCTGAAACATCATGTTGGTATAGGGGTGTACCTAATTCATTTATGGGACTTTTCCCACCATTTTGTATTGGAATTTTATCCTTGACGTATGATTATGAGGCGTTGTTTTATGTTGTTACCACATTTCTCATTATATGATTATCATGTTATATCATACACTATTATTAATGTCCCTTCATGCCTTATTGATATGACTTGTCTAACAATCATTATTATATTCATGTTATGGCATGTTTATTTCCTTAATAGGCTTTATGGATCACCCCTTTATTATGTATTTACCCAATGTTATCACATGAAGTTTGAAGATCAGGAATGTTAAATAAATTTTCAATAAAGATATTGTAATTAATTTATAATGTTGTATTGTGATGTACCTAATTCCCAAAAAAATTGAACATCTAGGTATTTTGGGTTTTAATAACTGTAATTTTATGTTATTAAATAATTCATTAATGTGTAATAAATAAAATGGTTGTTGTACTATAGGTCAAATGAACTAGTAGTAGTTTAGGCATGGAATCATATGAAAGAAATATCCTGGTTTATAAATTCAATGGAATGGTTTTTAGATTCTGATTAATAACTATTACAGACTATATGTTTTAAAAAAACACAGTGGTTACCTTATTAGAATATAAGAGAGTAATGATTGATGAAGAGTAATGGGAGGTCGTGGATGTAATGTTGATAACTCATTTAATATTTTATCTTGGATGGAATATTGAATTCAATATCTAAGAGAAGATGACCACAATAAAATAATGAAGGAATTTTTGGATATGTTTTAGAAAATTAATACCATTAAAAAAATAACCATTCTATGTTGGTTGTTTGGATTATGGTTAATATAAGGATTAGAAGTGATATATTATGTTAATTACATCAAGTTGATTCATGGGAAGCCTTATATTTAAAGTTATATTTTTTCTGAAAATATATGTACATCACACACGATGTTATCATTTCCACATATATGGGATGTAATGGATACTATTTTTTATAACTCCATTAGAAATAAATTATTGATGTTGAATTATATTTCGAATCTGATGCTCAATGATGATCTTCAGTTAAGCGATGTTTAGGTTATAATTAGTTGTTTCAATAATAATGACTGAATATGAAATTCACCTAAATAGAATAAAATCTATTTGAGGAATTCATTAATAGGTATGTCCCATGTAAGGCTACAGGAGAAGAGCCAAGGAATATTATTTGTCCTAATTCCATCCTACTGAATATGTGGGAAGAAATGTAACACCAAAAAAAGAAAAAAAATTTTAATTAGAACATCAGGAAACCATCAATGATTAATAGTTAAAATAATATTAGTTTAAAAACAGAACGAAATACATGCTTGATAAGAACTAGTACATTGGTTGAAACAAGGTATATTGAATCTGGATCCTCATATCATTCAACTGATGATCTATAATACATATGTAATAATGTATCAATTAAATTTTTTAAACACTATCTGGAAGAGATTGAAACCCTATAAGTTATTATAAATGGAGATATAAACCTCTAAATAATGAATTTAGAATACATGATGATATCAGAAAAACAAACAATCTCAATTCAATATGAGAGTCTTATTTCTATTGGACAATTGAATGGTTAAGGTTTTGGAACTACCACTGAAAATGGAGACTATAAAGGGACACGAGGATCAACAGTTATTTCAAAAGTGGTAAAGGATGGGTCCTTGATCGTAACATGAAATTTTAAACAAAAGTGAAATGATATAATTTTCTACATCCAATGATATAGATCATTGACACTATAGGTTTGGTCCCCCCAATGAGAAGAACAATACATTTCTAAATTCATAGGTAATACTAAATCATGCTCATTCAATAATTGGAAGGTGTAAACACTATGGGGTAGGAAAGAATAGAGCGTCTTTCATCTTTGGTGGTCGAAATCCCAAGGAACAGAATTTGGATCATGTACACAAAGATGTTTTGAAACCTATCAAAGTTTTTTTCTATATTTTTTATCTGTAATTCATATAATTCGTTGTTAATTATAAATTTAAATTGAGAATTTATTTCTTGAAGTATTAGTCTAACGAATATCATGTGGTTACTCAATGAAAATCCTTGAAAGAAAGGGAATGCAGTCAAAATTTGAATTACATATGAACGAGTACTGGTGGCGAGTAAACACAACAGAAAACCCAAAATTTATGAAAGAAGTAAGGCACAATACATGAGATATAGATTCCCAGAACTAAAAACATAGTATAGTTGTTGAATGTATGATGATCAATCTAATGGAGAAGTCTAAGATTAATTTAGAAGCACTTGATAATGACTGCATCAATTTTGGGTGAAGGTACTCATCAAAAAGGCCTATCATAAAATCATAATTCCAACTTCAATTGTCGGGTAGGAACATATGGATGATTTTTCATTGGGAAAACAACAAAAAATAATCATTTCATTGTTTCTGGTTGTTTAGAAAATGTTTATGTATATTCTAGATGGAATTAAAATCCCATATATTTATTTTCCTTGGTTATGGGGATAAAAATTTTGGTCATTATTTTTTTGATGGTGACAGAAGTCAAAACATCAAAATAAATGATGTTGTCATATATAAATAATTTTTATGGAATTATAATTTTTTTGTGGAATATGAAGCTGAAGGATATTCAACTATTGATGTCCATGTTGATCAGAGTAACAGTATCTCTAAAAAACTAGATAACTCATATGTATGTGTTGAAGGAACCACATGTCTAGATAGAAGGATATCAATGTTGAGGAATATCTAAAGCTATAATTTGAGAATCTGATTTATATACTATTGAATTATCAATATTATAATTTTGTGTGCCTGTTGAAAGAGAAGTGTTAAGCAGTTTTGTTCAGTTGAGAAGATCAACAAGAACAGGGAGACCAGTTTAAAGAAATGGAGATGACATGAACATTCTACTCCTAACATATGTAGGGGAACCTGAAAATTCTGAGATGGAAGATTCTCTTAGTAAAATTAGGTAGGGGGATTCAATCATTAATTATGATATTGATTCATTTAAGATCAATAGTTATAGGATATGAATGAAATACCATAGGATTAAAAGGATGTTGAAAATAATTTGTAAGACCCCAAGGTTCTGTAAATAAATATAGAATGAAATTTTATCATCTAACCATTAAACACAACTTTTTCTCTTCTATGTTTTGAATTTCAAGAAATGGTCATCTAGAGTTGTGTTCAGTAATTCATTTGGAGTCTGATAGAACAAACCTGATTTTTGATGAATAGTAACATACCCTTATGAATAGTAATAAGAATAGTAATATAACCCTAATGAATAGTAAATTTTATTATTATTTTATTTTATTAAGGATAGGTGATAATTACATTTTGATTAATTTTTCATTATGATAAAGAATTAGTTGTAAAATTAGAATTGTTAATTTTTGAATTATGTGTGCAATTATTTAAAATATAATTTCATAATATTTAGAAAATTATTTTTCAAAAATGGACTTTATTTTTTAATTCTACACGTTGTAAATTGTTAGGGGTGAATTTTTGGTATTTTTCTGAAATTCATGAATTTTTTATGAATATTAAAATACGATAAAATACGATAAATGCTAAATACATGATTTACTACATCATAGGTGATGCAATGATGATGTAAGACCACATGGTTCTAACTCACATTTCATTATTAATATTAGGGGTGACATGAAACAATATTATTGGTTATCTTGAGGGAAATAATAAAATAATTAATTAAATATACAAAAAGTACTCTTCTCCTCCACTAGAAACACCCCCACCACCACCTCTTTTCTCCACACCTCTAAGCCTTGAAGCTCCTCAAAGTTCTGCCCATTTACCCTTCCCCGGTCTCTTCCTACATACAAGAAGCTTTTGGTCGTGCCAAAAGACCAAAACCCCTTCCCTTATGGAGTTTCTCAAGGAGGTTATCTCAAGAGGTAAATCATCCTTCTTTCTCTTTTGGTTTTATTTCAAGTTATCTACTTTTGTTATACTCTCCTCACCTCCTCTATAATAATGATCATGATAACTCCATCAACATCTATATACTGGATTTATATCATGTGAATTCAAGAACCATTATAAATATTCTTAATCCCTCCCTTTTATTTTATAAACAAAATCGACATCCATGAGGTTTCGATTTATAACCTCCATGGAAGAAGAAGTTTTGTTCTTAAATTTCATCTTAATTACATGTCACAACACCATATTAATGTTTAAAACATAATATAATATATGTTTTATAACTTAATTAATATTCAGGAACCATAATATGTACATATAATTAAGTTATATGACAAAACTAGTTCATAATATTCCAAATACTGCAGAATAATCAATGTGGTGGTCATCTAATGGTTCATCCTTATTCCATGTAACCAATTGATTTAAATGACCATTATCAATTCTTTATGTTCATTAATAATTTATAATTCCATTCCTGGATATTTATAACCATTACACATGATCTTCATTACATAAAAACATGTGAACCAAATATGAAAACAAAGGAAACGAACACTCCAAAACGACGGAATTCAATACAATAAATTTCCAATAAACATATTCAGAAGCTTATGTTCAAGAGTGGAACACGTTCAGAGTTAAGGTAAGGGTTTTTTCACCCGAACGTCCATTTTAATTCGGGATTCTTTTGTTGACAAATTACCTCAATAAAATTATTATGTATTGTTATGTACTCATCATATATTCTGTGTGAGTATCATATATATGTGTAAAAACGATAACGCTTCATTATTTTATGGGTAGTTACACATTTTTAAAAGAACTTTCAAAGTTGTTTCCAAAATACAAGCCTGGTCCAAGGGAATTTCTCACATTCTTTCTTATTTTCAATGGCACTCTATGATCTTTTTTTGGAAACCTTTATCTTTATAAAATCACTGATTTTATGATGAAAATACTATATTACCTCACTTCTTGTTTTATACAAATATTTTTCCAAAAGAACACTTCTTTGAAAAATAAAAGAGTATTTATCTCAAGAATTGCATAATGATTTTATAAAGGTGTTTTCATCTAATTCAATAATGTTTTTTATTCCATGGTATTATTGGGATTAATCATTTATGAAGTCATATACCATTTCTAATTTAATGGTTTATGAATAACTCTATTGTGGATGATCTACCCTAAAACCATTGACCATATTATTCTGAATGGTTAGTGTTTTATGTTTAATGATTGGGGAAAGATAGTTACATTTCATATGATTGTTTCAATATGAATGTATTTGTTGTTTATGTTTATCCCCGCTCATATAAGGAATGCATTCGACTTATTATGTGACGTGTGGGGCTCGCTATAGCCCCTCGATGCATCGGTAGGTCTCAGGAGTCAAATAGATGTGGAATTGGCCGAGGCCTTTCCCAAAGTGATATGGATTTTGGCCGAGGCCTTAATCTCTATATGTCTGGGTCGTGGCCATGAAATTTTTTTCAGAATGTCCGGCATATTCACTTAATTCATTATGATGCTAGTAATTGATTGTTCATGTGGTTATTTGAGTAGTATAAGACCCATGATTATTTTTTATTGCATTATTTACTCAGCTCTAATTCCTTCAATAATGCGTTTCAAATTTATTATTAAAGGTATGCGTTTTCAATTATTCACCATGTATAATGTCTATATTATCTTCCACTATATTGCTTACTCTTACTGAGTGTTTGAGCTCACCCTTTATTATGTCTCATTTTTCTAAGGATATGAAGAAGTAAATTATGAATGACATGCAAGTTCAATCTAGGAGACATGATGTTTCTAGTTGAATAATTTACTGTTGTTTTTCCTATCCATATGTAATGATGAACTTATGTATGTAGCTTGTTTCCAATAGTAATAAACTACTTGGTCCTTTGGGATTTCGTATTCCTTGTATGTATGCCAACATAATCAAATAATTCACTGACTCCGACAACTAGGGTCGGGTCCTTGCAGTTGGTATCAGAAGATGTTTAGTAGAATACTTGGAATCTAGATTTAAAAAACGTAGAATTATGGAAGAGTACCTATGTTATTCTTTGAGGCTATACATACAATTACATCCTAGTATTTTAATAAGGAATAGATTGTGTGGATATTTCAATCAATACATCCATGTCTGGATACGAGCATGTAGAGGCAGCTCTAGCACAGATGTATCTAGGGGTAAAACCCGAAAACACCACTTTGAGCTAGACTCGAATGAGAACTGGTGCACGAAAATGGGACTTGCTTCACTCTTGGTTACGACACTCCCGGGGGATATACTTTGGATAATTCACATTTTCATTACAATCCATTTTGAAGGATGGAAATTTAAAATATCCCTCAAAGAAACCATATTTGTGAATATGGGATTAGCCATTTGTTGGATCTCAGATTTTTTATAAGTATTTTGTTATGTTAAGATTATACATTATGATTCATAACCTAATCTAGTGTATGCTATTATCTCGAGATGGCTCTAAGTTGAATGAATTGAAACCGCACAAACACATGTGTCACTTGTAAGGATTTTCCTCTGATTCTAGATAATGATGTTGGCTCTGGTGTTGTGACCAGTGCTGAGAATCTCATAAATATACTGGGAAAACATACTCAGGTTATGAATAATAACCTTACCCATAGGGAGCATCTGAATCCACCAAGTGGAGGAGCCATGATAGATCACATTAGGCGATAACAACCTTCATCTTTCAACCTGACTACAACCCCATTTATAGCAGAGTAATAGATATGTTCCCTTGAGAAAATATTTCTCACTTTGGGATGTAATGAAAGATAAAAGGTTGTCATGGCAGTATATTGTCTATCGAGAGATGCAGATCAGCGGTGGTCATAAATCCAAAACACAAAGGGGGAGGAAGAGACATAATAGATGGAATATATGGATTTTAAGGAAATATTCATAGAAAAATATTTCCATCATGAGCAGCGAACAGATATTCAGAGACAATTCTGGAATCTAAGGCAGAAGGAGGATGAAAATGTTTCCAAGTTTGAAGCCAACTTCACAAGGTTAAAAAGACATGTTGTGGACTATATAGGAAATCCAAGGAGAAAAATTGATCGATTCTTTGATGGCCTAAAGCCATTCCTCCAGTGGGAACTGGTCTCCCAATGTTTTTCATCATATGATGATATAGTTACATGTTCCATCAAGACAGAAAAATAATTCTCTAAGTATAATGACTTTAAGGGAATGAATGAAAACAATAAGGCTACTGAAAACCCTGTGAAAGAAAATAAGGAAACATGGAAGAAGGGAAGAGTCGAATTTCCACAATGTGACAATTCTGGAAGGAAACACCCTGGTGCATGCTTAAAAGGAAAAGGCGTATGCAATAAATGTGGTCAGAAAGTCCATCTTGCAGGTTATTACAATGGGAAGAATGAAGCCAGTGATGTTCAATGAAATAGTTTTCAGGATATGGGACAATATGCTAATGATTTTCCAAAACTTCTTTGAAATATGCAACAGAAATGGGAAATGGAGCAGGGACAAGATTATGCAATCACAATTGCGGAGGATGAAGTTCCTAATGACATGGTGGAAGGTACTTTAATTGTTTTCTCAAGTTTAGACAATTCTTTATTTGATTCTGGATCATCACATTGTTTCATATCATCCCCTTTTGCTAAGAAAATTAGATATTTTCAATTTGATTTAACAAGGGAGTTGACAGTCAAAACTCCCAAGGGAAGTATCATTGCTACAAATTTCTGTGAATCAGTTCCCATTAAGGCATATAAATGTTCTTGATCTGCTGATCTCATCGTCATACCCATGATTGAAGTTGATATAATCCTCGGTATGGATTTTATTTCAGATCATGATGCAAAAATTTATTATAAGAAGAAGGAGGTTTCAATTTTTAATGACGATGATAAATAAAACCTTATCTTTAGAGGAGAATACTTACCACCTGATCATAATCTAGATCCACCCCATGTAGCTCAACTAAATTTAGATATTGGGGAGGGAGATAATGAAATATCTATGGGTGAGGAAAGAAATGTTCAAATAGAGGATATACCTATTGTGAGAGAATATATAGACGTGTTTCCAGAATATTTATCTGGACATCCTCCAGAATGAGAAATTGAGTTTTTATTGATTTAATTCTTTGTTCAAGGACCATATCAATGACACCTTATAGAATTGAAATTGTGTAATTAGTGGATCAAAGTAAATAGCTAGAGGATTTGAGTAATAAGGGATTTTTCCTCCCAAGTGTTTCTCCATGGGGAACCCCAGTCCTCTTTGTCTAGAAGAAATATGGATCCATGAGGCTTTGCATTGATTACAGAGAGATCAATGTTATAATAATAAAGAAAAAGTATCCCCTACCTCACATTGATAATTTATTTGACCAACATCATGGAGCACAATAGTTTTCAAATATTGACCTTCGATCTGGATATCATCAGTTGAGTGTCAAGAAGGAATACATTCCGAAAATAGAATTTTGAACCAGGTACGGGCATTACGAGTTTATAGTAATGCCTTTTGGATTGAATAATTTACCCTCTGCCTTCATGGATCTAATGAACAGAGTTTTCAAGGAATATCATGATGATTTTGTAGTGGTATTTATTAATGATATCTTGGTATACTCTATTAGCAGCGAAGAACATGAAAATCACATGCGCATTATCCTGAAGACTCTTAGAAGACATGAATTATATGGGATGTTTAGCAAGTGTGAATTCTGGCTTCAGGATATTTCTTTTCCTACCCATATTGTTTCTAAGGATGGAATCCTAGTTGATCCTACAATGAAAATGCAATCCAGGATTGGCCCATGCCAACAAGCATAATAGAGGTACGTTGTTTTATTGGCCTAGCAGATTATTATCGGTGTTTTGTATAGAATTTTCCCAACTATCTAACCCACTAACGATGCTCACACGTAAAGGGGTTAAGTTTGTTTCGAAAAAAGATTGTGAATAATGTTTAGAAGATCTGAAGAGAAGATTAGTCAATTCAATTATATTGACTCTACCATCGGGGAATGACAGGTTTGTTATTTATAGTGATGCTTCAAAGAAAGGAATTGGTTGTGTCCTTATTCAAAATTATAGGGTTATTTCTTATACATCAGGACAGCTAAAAATACATGATCAAAAATATACTGATCATGATAGTGAGTTAGATGTTGTAATCTTTACATTAAAGATACGAAGAAATTATCTATATGGTAAAAAATGTGAGATTTATATTGATCACAAGAATTTGAAGTATATTTTCTCCAAGAAAGATCTCAACATGAGGCAAAGGAGATGGCTTGAACTACTCAAAGATTATGATTTCACGATACACTACCACTCAGGGAAGTCAAATAATGTAGAAGATGCTTTGAGCATAAAGGATCATGGAGTATTGAACAAGATGAGAGTTGAAAGGGATCCTATTTTAATGGATCTAGTAAATATGGATATGCGAATAAACATGGAAGGTGAAACATCAATGCATTTTTAAATGGTTTCCAAAAAAACATTACTAGAATTGATAAAAAGTTTTGGGGTAGATAATGAGTATTTTCAAAAGAAGATTAAAGCTGTGAATGATGGGAAATTGAGTGAATTCGTATATGAAGATGGAATTTTGAAATTTGGGAAGAGCCATTGTATTCCCGATATACCTGATCTAAAAAGGGAATTTTTGGATGATTCTAATAGTTACAATTTCTCTATACACCCTAGTATCACTAAGATGTGTAAGGATTTGAAGGAACATTTCTAGTGGGACAACATGAAGAGTGAGATTTCTGATTTTGTGTCAAGATGTATGGTTTGTCAACAAATGAAAGCTGGAAGGCAACAGCCTGGAGGAGTATTTCAACCTCTTACCATACCTTAGTGGAAATGGGATAATATCACGATCTACATTGTCATGGGACCACCAAAGACTCCTAGAAGGAACACTGCAATATGGGTCATTATCGACTATCTTACCATGTCAGCACATTTTATTTATATAAGATACGATCTACCACTTGAACTTCTTGAAATTCTATATATTAAGGACGTTTTGAGGATTCATGGAGTACCCCTATCGATTGTTTCTGATCGTGATCCACGTTTTATATAAATATTCAGGAAAATTCATCAGAAGGCCCTAGATACCGATCTTCATTCGAGCACTGCCTACCACCCACACATTGATGGACAATCAGAATGCAAAATTCAAGCATTGGAAGTCATGTTGATGTCTTGTTCACATTATTTTTAAGTCATGTGAGATCAACATTTACCTCTCGTAGAATTTTCCTACAATAATAGCTTCCATTCAAGTATAAAGATGGCATCATACAAAGCATTATATGGGAGGCGATGTCTTACACTAGCTTGCTGGGATGATGTTGGTGAAAGAAAGCTTGTGGGCCTAGAAAATGTTGTATAAAAAATAGAAAAGGTGAAGATTATCTCGTACCGTATCAAAATAGCTCAATGTAGGAAAAAGAGATATGCAGATAACCGATGGAAGGATTTGTAAATTTAGGAAGGTGATCACGTTTTCTTAATGGTATCTCCATGGAAGGGTATTATAAGATTCGATGAGAAGGGGAAATTAAGTCCCAGGTACATCAGACCTTTTGAATTTCTAGAACGAATTGGAGTCGTAGCTTACCATTTAGCAATGATGTCATGTCTCTCCAGGGTTCACAATGTGTTCCACGTGTCAATGTTAAGAAAGTACATGCCAGACCCAACACTTGTACTCACTTATGAAGAAGTGGAACTTGAGCCTGATATATCATAATTTGAAGAGCCTATTAAGATTCTTGATACTAGATAAAAATAATTGATAAATCGGACGACTCGTCTAGTAATGGTTTTATGGAGTAACCATAAGATGGAGGAAGCAACTTGGGAACCTAAGGAGCTTATCTTAAAGACATATCTGAATCTTTTTAGGTAATATTCTATGAATTTCGAGGAAAAATTCTTGTATGGAAGGGAGAATGTAACACCCCAAGGTTTTGAAAATATATATAGAATTAAATTTTATAATTTAACCATTAAACACAACTTTGTGTCTTCTATGTTCTGAATTTCAAGATATGGTCATCTAGAGTTGTGTTCAGTAAGTCATTCGGAGTCTGATAGAACAAACTTGATTTTCGGTGAATAGTAACATACCTTTATGAATAGTAATATAAATAGTAATGTAACCCTAATGAATAGTAAATTTTATTATTGTTTTATCTTCTTAATGATATAAGATAATAACATCTGGGTTAATTTTTCATTGTGATAAAGAAGTAGTTGTAGAATTATCACTGCTTATTTTTTAATTAAGTATTATTTTATTTAAAAGTTAAATTAATAATATTTAGAAAATAATTTTTCAAAAATGGACTTCAATTTTGAATTCTACACGTCCAAAAATGGTAGGGGTGAATTTTTTGGATTTTTCTGAAATTCATGGATTTTTTATGAATAGTAAAATACAATAAAATACGATAAATGCTAAATAATTGATTTACTGCATCATTGGTGATGCAAGGATGATGAAAGCCCACTTGGTTCAAACTCACATGTCATTATTACTATTAGGGGTCACATGAAACAATACTATTGGTTGTCTTGAGGGAAATAATAAAATATTGAATAAAATATTCAAAAATTACTCCACTCCTCAGCTATAAAACCCCCCACCAATACCTCTTCTCCCCACACCTATAAGCCTTGAAGCTCCTAATATTTATTCCCAACTACCCTTCCCTAGTCTCTCCCCACATCCAAGAATCTTTTGGTCTTTAAAAAATAACAAAACCCCTTCCCTTAAGGAGTTTCACAAGGAGGTTATTTCCAGAGGTAAGGCACCTTTCTTTCTCTTTTGGTTTTATTTAAATTTATCTACTTTTGTTATCCTCTCCTCACCTCCTCTATCCAAATGATCATGATAACTATAGTAATATCTATATACTGGATTTATATCATGTTAATTAAAGAACCGTCATAAATATTCTTACTCCCTCCGTTTTATTTTATAAACGAAATCGACATCCATGAGGTTTCGATTTATAACCTCCGTGGATGATGAAGATTCATTCTTCAATTTCTTCTTCATTAATGTTCATGAAACCATATTCATTTTTGAAATAGACTATGATATATGTTTTATACCCTAATTATTATTCAGGAACCATAATATGTACATATAATTAAGTTATATGACAAAACTAGTTTATAATATTCCAAATACCACATAATAATATAAGTGGTGGTAATCTAATGGTTCATCCTTATTCCATGTAACAAAATGATAGGAATGACCATTATAAATTATTTAAGTTCATTAATATTATATAATTCAAATTTTGGAGATTTATAATCATTCCACATGAACTTCATTACATAAAAACAAGTGAACCGAATATGAAAATAAAGGAAACAAACACTCCAAAATGACGGAATTCAATACAATAACTTGTCAATAAAAACATAAATAAACTAACCAGAAATGTGGTAAAATAAAAACATGTATAATAGGTTATGAAATAATTTATTAACAAGTATAATTTCATATACCGAGAGCTTAAGTTCATGAGTGGAACACGTTCAGAGTTATGGTAAGGGGGTTTCCACTCAAGCTTCCATCTTCATTCAGGATACATTCGTTGTCTAATTACCTCAATAAAATTATTATGTATTGTTATGTACTCATCAAATATTCTGTGTGAGTATCATATATATGTGTACAAACCATAAACCTTCCTTATTTTATGGATAGTTACACAATTTTAAAGGAACATTCAATGTTGTTTCCAAAATACAAGCCCGGTCCAAGGGAATTTCTCAAATTCATTCCTATTTTCATGGGCACTCTATGATCTATTTTTGTCAACCATAATCCTTATAAAATAACTTATTTTGATATGAAAATAATATCTTACCTCACTTCTGGTTTTATACAATGAATTCTCCAAATGGACTCTTCTTTTCAAAATAAAAGATTATATATCTCACGAATTGCTTAATGATTTTATAAGGGTGTTTTCATCTCATTCAACACTCCTGTTGATTCCATGTTATTATTGAGTTTAATCGTTTATAAATTCATGTACAATTTTTGATTTAATGGTTTATGACTAACTCTATTACGGATGATCTATCCTAAAACCATTCACGATATTATTCTGAATGGTAAGTGTTTTATCAATAATGATAGGGGAATGATAGTTACATTTCATATGATAGTTTCAATATGAATGTATTTGTTGTTTGTGTTTATCCCCACTCATATGAGGAATTAATTTGACTTATTATGTGAAGTGTGGGTCCCGATATATCCCCTCGATGTAACGGTATGTCTCATGAGACAAAAAGACGTGGAATTGGTCGAGGCCTTTCCCAAAATGATATGGATTTTGGCCGAGGCCTTAATCTCTAGATGTCTTGGCCGGGTCCATGACAAAAGGATTCAGAATGACCATCATATGCATTTAACTATTTATGAATCTAGTAAATAAAAGTTCATGTGGTTATTTGACTAGTAGAATACCCATGATTATGTATTATTAAGGCATTATTTACTCAACTCTTATTCCTACCATAATGTGTTTCATGTTTATTATTAAAGGAATGTGTTTTAAATTAGTCACCCCATCTAATTTTTATATTATCTTCGTATGTATTGATTACTCTTACTAAGTTTTTGTTCTCACGCTTTATTATGTCTCACTTATCTCAGGATATGAAGAAGTAAATTATGAATGACATGCATGCTTAATATGGGAGACATGATGTTGCTAGTGTAATAATTTAGGGTTATTTTACCTTTCCATATGTAATGTTGAACTTATGTATGTATGTTGTTTCCAATATTAATAAACTAATCAGTCCTTCATGAATTCGAATTCCTTGTATGTATACCAGCGTAATGAAATAAGGCACCAACTCCGGGCAACAAGGGTCAGGTCCTTACATAATTGGGTTTACCATATAAAGAAAAAAAATTATGGTGACGTCCTTTAAGGATGTACCACCAGGTCCCACCTTCATGTCTGCTTCAGTGGATCTTCCATGTATTCTGAGCATCTCGTTACCTCCTCAATCGATCTATCCTAGAAATATTTTGATGATGTTGTGGACATCCATAAACTTTATTGGGTTGCTCGGTTCGGTCATTAAATGACCTCTCTCTAGCATTTTCTCGGTATGGCTCAAATGAGGGCTTTTTAAACGAGGAGAGTGGTTCTCACATAGTCGGCCTGTCAGCCTTTCCCTCAACTATTGTTTCTTCCTCGTATTCAGAATTGGTTCCTATTCTCTGCACTTTTTAGGCAATAGATCCTAATAGTCCATGGTCTTCTGAGGTGCCTCTGGTGAATATTCCTTCTGCTGGGGTCTGTTCTACCATTAATATGGGAGAGGGTATGCGTTTTTCATATCACTGTCCCTAGGATATCATTAAACTTCATGATGGTTATCAAGCTCCTCTCGGTCCTACTTCTCTTGTGACTGAGGATCTGTTCATCCTAGAGTCTATGAAGGATGTGCTCAAGGAGCTGGCATGTCTTCATCATCCAAGGGTTCCTTCCAAGTCTTTTCCACATCATCCACCAAATGTACGTATGGGGATTTGGAATCATCCTGCATTTTAATCCAAAATGTTAGCACTGCTATGTGTGGCGTCGTTGCATTTGGACATCCATTTATCTATGGTTATTAGAGAAGGCAAGAAGACGATGCCCATGACTCTCAATTATGATGGATGTCCGGTCACCAGGAATAGAGCTACTGGCCTCTCCACAAAAAAAATTGTGAATCAAGATAGGTTATTCATCATGCCATGAGGACTCCTCTTCTGTAGTTTAGTGGTTTCTATTATCATCTAGAATGTGTGTGGACTAGGTACCCGGGAAAACAACAACCTTTATTTGCAAAGAATATAGCATTTTATAGGCGTCTATCATTGTGGAGTTGGAACAAAAACATCAGGCGGGATGTTTTTTGGTTTTATCCATAGACTTGGGATTCTCAGATTGCATGCGTACCATCCCATGCTATTATCGTATTGTAGTTTTTTGTAATGTGGGCGTTTCGGCGGTTACTATCAAGGATTGTTCTCAACAACTAAATACTAAAGTGATTTCTGTTGTATCTAAGTTCTTTTTCAATTTTTATATATGTACGATGTGGAGTGGCCGAAATAATGGATATTTTTAGTAATCTCTCAAACTTTCATCTGGGAACCTCCCTTGGTTCGTTGTATGTGATTTCAACATCAAAGTGGAGGCATCTGAAAATGAAGGTGGTGCTATTTTTTCATTGTTGCTTCACAATATTTCATCCACTTGATGGAAAACAAGTGTATTGTGAATTAGGTTTCTCAAGGAACATATTTACATGGTTCAATAATAGAAATATATTGAGTAGAATTTGGAGCATATGGGAATTATAATTGGCTAACCTTCATGGTATGACGTATTTATCTCTGGTTTCTATGGTTAATATTATTCAATCCCTCTCAGATCACTCTTCGAGTCTGGTTAATCAATAAGGGGGGGGGGGGGGGTGCAACGTGAACTCATTTTCTACCCTAGATACTAGAAGAATGTAGAAGGATTTAGGGATTCGGTTCAAACATCCTGAAACAAACCAATGTTGGGAGTCTCATTGATATGTCTAACTCATAACATGCATGTTCTATGGAGGGATATTCTGTTCGGACCGAAAATGGTTGGCCTACTGGTGCAGAGATAATCACAAGATAAAAAATTTTCAAAATGTGGAAATAAAAGTGACCCCAGATGTAACATCGAAAACCCCATATAATTAATGGGGTAAAAAACCTCGTGAAAATATATGGATCACTATGGATAAAACTGGGTACACAATCTCTCTCACTATTAGATGAAGAAAACCCTAAGAAATATTCTCTCGTGAATAAATGGGGAAACCGCCTAAGAAATATCTCATGAATAGGATAAACGATGATGAGATTTCTGGTGAAGTTGATTCTCTCTACCATGATAGAGAACATCCTTTTATAAGCCTCCCCCCCCCTGCCTGTTTCCTTCTACAACTATGAGGTTTGGTGGAGTAGGCCACCAACCACCTACCTCAGGCCATCCCCATTGACAAAACATGGGGCGACCTCTATCCGTGGAGAAGAAAAAGTCTTACGACACAACTCCTATTTTATGATTTTATTGAGAACCAATCACATCTCCACAAAACCTTCATATCTACTAAACCATGATTCTCATTTATCTTAAAGACCGCTTGAGGATATGAACCATCTGAACTTATAAATTTCAATCAACTTCGTATGGAAATATTCCATATTTGCTTTATTGTGAACCTTCTATGTGTCCACACTACCTTCCTCCACCACATCTCAGACATAGTGATATTGTACCCCAATGTGCTTTTTCCTGGAAGGAATAGATGGATTCCCTACAATATGTAAGGCACTCTGACTATCACAAAACAATTGAATCTACTCTTATTTGTGCCTGAGCTCGACCAACAATGTTATCATCCATATTTCCGCTTTTAATTCTTGTGTTTCTTCCATTTGCTCTCCCTTTATCGTGGATAAATCCACAACTGACTGTAACTTCGAAATCCAGATCACAGCTCCTCCAACAAGAGTAAACACATAACTAATAGTTCATTTCCTCCTGTCAAACTCACCTAAAAAATATGAAACAACATATCATCTGATAGTAAAATTTTATCCTCCATAAAATAATGCATTATCTGAGCTATCCTTAATGTATCTCATGATCCTATTCACTGTGCTCCAATGCTCCCATCCCTGATTTTACATGTACCTACTAACTGGTCCCACTACATGTGCAATGTACATTTTACTAAAAACCACGGGGAACATTATAATACCCATTAATGATGAATAAGATACTCAAGATGTTTCCATCATCTATGCTTTAATGCAAGGACTCATTGTAGAGGATATCATGAAATTAATGGGAATAGGGATTGAGATTGGCTTACAGTCCTGTATGTTGTACTATTTTAAGATGATCTATAAGTAACTCCTCTATGATTGGAAAATCTTCCAATTATTTTTATCTCTGAAAACATGTATCCAAAGAATCTTGTTTGCTGGTCCCAAGTGATTCATAACAAACACCCTAACCAATTGTGCTTTTGTATCCTAGATTTGAACTTTCATTAGGCCTGAATCCAACATGCTATCCATATACAACAGAATAATAATGAAAACATTACCATATGACCCTTGTAATGTGGAAAACGTATTGAATGAATTATTTTGTAACCAAGGATTATGATATAGGAATCAAATCTCTTGTACTAATCCAGTGGAACCTGTTTGAGACCACACATATAATTTTTCAACCTGCAACCCAACTTCTTTTTTCTTTCTTCTAAAAAACCATATAGTTGGAGCATATAGATCTATTCATCAAGATCACCATGGAGAAAAGCAGTTATACCATCCAGCAGCTCTAGAAGTATGATTTATGTATCATACATCGCCAGAACATACTAAATAGTCGTCAGTCTAAGAATAAGAAAAAATATTTCATTGAAATCAATACCTTGCTTCTGTGAAAATCCTTTGAACACCAATCGTTGTCGATATCTTTCAACCTTATACTTTCTATCTTACTAGATCTTAAAGCTGTATTTTTTTCCGAAAACCGTTCCTTGACAAGGTAATGGAACAAGATCCCAATTCTTGTTCTTGTGCATGGATTCATGTTCCTCCAAAAATTCCGCCATCAATGAGGATACATCTAGACTCTGGGTCGCCTCCAAAAAAGAAGATGAATCTACATCCTCTGTTAATAAGAATTACGCAATATTGCTATCCGTGAAATATTCTTGAGTTCCATAATGGTGATATTTCCCCCCGAGTTGACTGTCATGGTCCAGATTCAACTGGAACTTGATCATCGTGCTCTAGTAACACTTCATAGGAAACTGATTCTTTATTGGATTTTTCCTATACATTGACTATTGTAGTCTTTTTATTATCCTTCTATGTGTCTTGATTAGTAGTCATTTTCACCTTGAATTCTGGAAAAATGAAATCCTTACTGATGATAAATTTGGGGGAAGTGGGGTTCCATTAACGATACCGCATCACACCATCAATGCTCCCAAATAAGATACATTTCCTGGATCTCAAATCCATATTTGATCATTCCTGGTCATTAAAAAAATGCATATATAGGACACTGAAAAGTATGTATCTAAGAATAGTCATCGGGATTACAAGTCCACATCTCCATCAGTGTCTTTAGCTCAATCGACAGTGAAGGAGATCCGTTGATCACATAACAGAAAATATTCACTGCTCTACCCAATGTTTTTTGGAAATTCGTACAGTCTTCAACATCACCCTTGTTCCATCAAACATGGTTCCCTTCATCTTATCTAAAACTCCAATGTGCAGATGAGTGCATGCCACAATGAACTTTCTTTTGATTCCTTCCTGTTGAAAAAAAGTATTTGTAATGCCTCGACCCCAGTTACCTAGAGTCGGTGAATTATTACATAACATTGGCATGATAACAAGAAAGATCAAATCTCTAAAGACCGATTAGTTTAGTAGCCTTGGAAACACTAGATATATTCATAAAGTTTTAAATTACATCATAAAAATGAAAACTTCAACAACATAGTCTCCATAGTCTATACTCTTATCCCCTCATACTATCCCTGCAGGTCATTTATAATTTACTTCTTCACATTCTGGGAAAAATAAAACATATAAAAGGGGTGAGCTCAAATTCCCAATAAGGATAACAATATAGCAGAAACTTTCATAAACAAGAATAAACATTTAAGGCAATGTATAACTAAATAAAAGCCTTTTAAACATGAACTTCAACATAGTATGGAAAAAATAAAATGAAATAATTCCATTTATTTATTCACATGGATATTCTACTAATCTAATATTAACATGAAATATCAATAACCACTTTAATAATGATGGAATGCATAATGCCAGACTATGATAACCACATAGCCAAGGCCTTGTGCCAAGACTACAAAAAATATTTTGCCAAGGCCTTGTGCCAAGACACTAGATTGTCTCATGAGACCTACCGATGCATCGAGGAGCTATATAGGGCTCCACCCGTCTTATATTAAGTCCAATGCATTCCCATAGGAAAAGGATTAAACATAACATAAACATTCGTATTAAAATTAGCATACGAAATGTCACTACCTTCGTCACAAACCATGAATGGTATAAAAATAACACATCCACAGTCAAAAAAATCACAAAACCTTCAATACAATATGGATTTTTTGTATCATAATAAATCAACACTAAATAAACATAAAATCCATCAAAGGGTGCTGACATAGATGAAATCAAAACTCTTTTTAGAGAAATATCTCTTCCTATTTTGAAATCATTTAAGAGTCACATAATTATTAAATAAAACATTTACTTTGAAAATTTTCTAATAATAATGTAAGGGAAGCTTCGGAGATTTTATAATGGTGGAAAATATCTGCACCCGTCGTATAAGTTAAAAAAACATTCTTACCATAATTCTGTCAAAAAGGATAAAATGAACCTTGTTTGGAAAATGACAGAAAGATTCTTTTATAAACCTATTATAAACAGTCAAAAAAGGGTATAAATGACATTAAACCATATTCTTGTAAAATGTAAAAATGTTTTGAAATACATTTTTAAGAAACATGGATGTGGATGATAAAGAGATCCCAGTAGATTATTACATATAAACAACCTCAGATAATGAAGAGATTGTGAAATAAACTATTACCTTGTACTTTTTCGCGGTTGAGGGTAGGTTAACCTCATGTATAATGATGAAATAATTGTTATTAAATTATACAAGAATCATATACATTAATATGATATCATATATGATCTTTTAACATTGATTTGTTAATAATATCTTAGTATTATCGTCAATTTGGGTGTTAACTTACTAGTTTTCTTTTATATGTTTACTTACGTAATTCGGGTTTCTCATGGATAGGTTGTATATTAATCACATCCAGAATGATTTAAAGTCCTTGGATTCTATTATTAATCATCAAATGAGAATTAGACTTGAATGGATACGATGGAGAATGAATCTCATCGTGTTCGTGGAGACGGTAGTCCGTACGTACACACGAGGGCCAATATCATTCTTTTGTAATTAAAATAATATATAATTGGATGGTATATTATATATAAAGAAACATTATCATGTTATATTTATTATTTACATGAATTACACATCATTATTATACCGATCCAAATAATAATTTATTGAATAACTATTACACCACGACGTGGAGACGATAAGCCGTACGTACGCACGTATAGTGACAAGTTATTAAAAGGATGGATAGAAAACTGAATATGGTTGTACAATATTTATAATAACATCTCATTATATATAAGAAAAGAGATTTATTATTTTATAATGTTAATAACAAAGAAAGAAGAAGTGGAAGTAGAAAGGAACTTGAAAAATGGCAGTGAAATCATTACCTCTTCTTCGAGTTCTTCCTTTTGATTTGATCAAAAGGGCTCTATAGGTTGGCATTATGACTAAAGTAAGGCCTCGAGGATGAAGTGAGGGAAGTGGAGAGAGTATTTTGGCATAGTTTGGCCGAGGAAAATGGCTTTTAGGATGTTAATTAATGAGAAGGGGGAGTGTCCTTTTATAAGAGGTGTTAGGGGCACCTTTAGGAAAGCTAGAAATATTATTTTATAATAAATTAATATTCGGTTTATAATGGCACCAAAGTGGATTTAATAGTGGTTAAGGTGGGTATGTGGAGAAAACCACTCATCCAATAGAATTTAAACAGGTTTGGGTCATTATATTAACCATATCATTTAGATTTAACTCTTAGTTAATTAGTTTGACACTTACCCTGTCACATTGTATTTTTATATTATATAGTTATTAAACTTACTGTATACCTCCAAGACACCCCCAAGTGGTCCATTAATGATAAACCTATCATGATATATGCCTCTTGGTCGATCCATAGGTTTTTAGTAATTTAATATCAATTAATAATATAATTTTTTTAAACCTTTTTATGTCAAATTTGACACTATTCAATAATTGATTTTTGTAAAAATCATAACAGAATTATTACTACAAAAAATGATAATTAAATCATTAAAAATATGTCATATTGACTTATAAAATTATTTTAGTTCATAAAAAGTCTCAAATTATATTTATTTGTGTATTTATAATATCAATTATTTTAATTTTTCACGATTATGGTAATTATTGCATCATCATTGGGTCATAAATAAATTAAATTATTTAATATCTAAAAATTATAAATAAAATTCCATTATATATTAAATCTTTTTAGCTTTATAATTAATATTTACAATAGAATTTATCATGTGTATAAACCTATATTAAAAATGATTATTAAATAAACTTTTATTTTAACTCTTTAAACTCTTCATTGATTAAATAATAATAAATGTCCTAATCTAATCCAAGTGGACCTAATTGAAAATATTTTATTCCTAAGGTTTTTTTTGGTCGAAATAAGATTATCCAATAGAATTAGGACATTTGTTAGGGTAATTTTAATATCATTTTACCCTTAATTACCCTATTTACTTTTAACCTTGATAAATAAAAGTAAAAAGTTACTATCCCCCATATATTATCTTCATCTCAATGAACCACATTTTTGTCTTTGATATTAACCGTGTCTCTCGGATTTTTGAAATTCCACTCACAGAAGCGTTAAATTTTTTTTATGAATAATTCAGTTTTTTAACTACCACTTACTGTTTTTACTATTCATCAAAAAATGAAGTTTTTCAGAAAAATACCAAAAATTCACCCTAGGCTAATTTCGATATTCCGAATCCAAAAATGAAGTCCATTTTAACAAATAAAATTTATAAATTTCAAAAAGGGGGTATTACTATTCATAACGACTAGTTTGATTGGTTGTTGTGTGTTTGAACTCGATGTTGCATACAACACACGCTATTACATTATTCAAAGAGAAGCGTATCATAAAAGCTTGGGGTGTTACATTCTCCCGTCCTTCAAATAATTTCATCCTCAAAATTTCTAGAATACTACCGCATGAAAAGACTCGGGTGGTTCTTCATCATAAGTTCCTTGGGTTCCCACGTTGCCACTTCCATATTATTGGTTTCTCCACAAAACTTTTACCAGACGAGTCGTCCGGTTTCTCAGTACTTGTTCTCTCATATCAAGAATCTTGACGGGATCTTCGCAATAAGACCAATCGGGTTCCAGTTCTAATTCCTCATAGGTGAGTACATGCCTTGGGTCAAGCATGTATTTCCTCAATAGTGATACGTGGAACACATCGTGATCTTTGGAGAGATTTGGCGACATTGCCAAACGATAAGCTACAACCCCATTTCGTTCTAGAATTTCGACAAGTCCGATGTACCTGTGACTCAATTTACCTTTCTTACCAAAATGTATGACTCCCTTTCATGGAGATACCTTCAAGAAAACATGACCACTGAATTGAAATTCGAAATCCTCCCTTCGAATATCAGCATAGCTCTTCTATCTACTTTGAGCTGCTTTTATATGGTTTTGGATTACCTTCACCTTTTCCGTCGTTTCCTCCACTAGTTCTGGGCCTACAAGTTTTCTTTCACCAACGTTATCCCAACAGGTTGGTGTGTGACATCTCTTTCTGTATAACGCTTCATATGGTGCCACATGAATACTCTAATGGAATCTATTATTATAGGAAAATTTTACCAGAGGTAAATATTGATCCCACATACCCTGAAAGTCAGGTGAGCAGGATCTCAACATGTCTTCTAAGGTTTGAATAGTTCATTCTGATTGTCTATTTGTTTGAGGGCGGTAGGTAGTCCTCAAATGAAGTTCCGTATCCCAGGCTTTCTGAAGACTTTTCCAGATTCATGAAGTAAAACGGGGATCACGATCAGAAACAATCGATATGGGCACTCCATGAAGTCTCACAACTTCATTAATATATATCCTTGCTAGTCGTTCAAGCGGTAAATCTTGCCTTATAGCATGAAAATGTGCTAACTTGGTAAGACGATAAAAAATGACCCATATTGCATCATTCCTTCTAGGTGTTTTTGGTAGCCCCATGAAAAATTCAGTCGTAATATTGTCCCATTTGCACTCCAGTATGGGAAGAGGTTGCATGACCCTTCCAGGTTGTTGCCTGCCAGCTATCAGGTGTTTACAAACCATACATCTTGACACAAAATCTGCAATATCCCTCCTCATTGTTGTCCCACAAAAAATGTTCCTTCAAATATCTATACATTTTGGTGCTCTCATGGTGTATAGAGAAATTGGAACTATGAGAATCATCTAGAAATTCCTTTTTTAGAACAGGTATATCGGGAACACAAAGCCTCTTCCCGAAATTCAAAATTCTTTCTTCATACACAACATCTCTCAATCTCCCATCATTCACAGCTTTAATCTTCTTTTGAAATTCTTCATCAGTAGTCTGAGAACTCTTAGTCCTTTATAGTAAAGTTGGTTTGACAACCATTTGAAAATCCACTGATGTTTCACCTTTCATGGTTATTCCCATGTCCATCTTCTTTAGATCCATGAAAATTGGATCCCTTTCAATTGTCATATTGTTCAAAACTCCATGATCTTTTCTTCTCAAAGAATCTGCCACCTTGTTTGCTTTTCTGGGATGGTATTTTATTGTGAAATCATAATCCTTGAGTAATTCAAGCCATCTCTTTTGCCTCATGTTGAGTTCTTTTTGTGAGAAAATATACTTCAAACTCCTGTGATCAGTATAAGTCTCACAATTTTCATCATAGAGGTAGTGGCTCCATATCTTCAAAGAAAAGATCACCACTGCCAACTCGAGATCATGAGTGGGATATTTTTGTTCAGGAATTTTTAACTGTCGTGATGCATAGGCAATAACTTTATCATTCTGCATAAGATCACAACTAAGTCATTTCTTCGATGCATCACTATAAATAACGAACCAATCATTCCTGAATGGTAGAGTAAATATATGATCATTGACTAGTATTATCTTTATTTATTCAAAACATTCTTCACACTCTTTTGTCCAAACAAATTGAACCCCTTTAATGGTGAGCTTCGTTAATGGGTTAGCCAATCGGGCAAAATTCTGGACGAAACATTGGTAATAACCAGCCAAACCAATAAAACTGTGTACCTCAGTTATACTCATAGGTTCTGGCCATTATTGAATTGCCTTGGTCATAGAAGGATCAACAGAGATTCCATATTTAGAGATAATATGGCCAAGAAAAGAAATCTCCTGAAGCCAGAATTCTCACTTGCTAAACTTCCCATATAATTCAAGTCTTCTCAGAGTCCTCAGGATAATGCACATGTGAATTTCATGATCTTCATCACTTTTGGAGTATACCAAGATATAATTAATAAATACAACCAAAAATTCATCAATATATTCCTTGAAAAATCTATTCATCAGATCCATGAATACAGAGGGTGCATTAGTCAATCATACATGCATTACTATACACTCGTAATGCATGTACCTGGTTCGAGATGTTGTCTTCGGAATGTCTTCCTTCTTCACACACAACTGATGGTATCCAGATCGAAGGTCAATCATTGAAAATTATTGATCTCCATACAGTTGGACAAATAAATCATCAATGCGAGGTAGGGGATACTTGTTATTTATTGTTATAGCATTGATCTCCCTGTAGTCTATACATAACCTCATAGATCCATATTTCTTTTAACAAAAAGAAAAAGGGCTCCCCATGGAGAAACACTAGGGCGAATAAATCCCTTAATACTCAATTCCTCTAGTTGTTTATTTAGTTCAACTAATTCTACATTTTCTATTCTATAAGGGGTCTTCGATATAGGACTTGATCTAGGAATTAAATCAATGGAAAAATCAACTTCTCATTCTGGAGGATGTCTAGGTAAATCATTTGGAAACACATCTACATATTAATTCACAATAGGTACATCCTCTATTTGAACATTCCTTTCCTCACCCACAGTCATTTCATCCTCTTCCTCCCCAATAATTGAATTTAGTTGAGCTACGTAGGGTGGATCTAGATAAGAATTAGGTGGGGACGATTCTACTCTAAAGATAAGGTGTTCCTTATCATCATCATCAAAAATCATAACCTCATTCTTCTTACAATAAATCTTCGCATCATAGTCCTAAATCGAATCCATACCGAGGATTATATCAAACTCAATCATAGGTATGAAGATGAGATCAGCAGATAAAGAAAATTTATGTGCTCTAATGGGGATTGATTCAGAAAACGTTGTTTCAATGATACTTCCCTTAGGAGTTTTAACTGACAACTCCCTTGTTAAATCAAATTGAAAATATCTATTTTTCTTAGAAAACTGGGAAGATATGAAACAATGCGATGATACAGAATCAAATAAATCATTTTCTAAATATGAGGAAACCATTAAATTACCTTCCACCATGTCTTTCGGAGCTTCAACCTCGACAGTAGTGATAGCATAAGCATGGACTTGATCCCTTGGCCTTTTCTGAGGTAAGTTCCCTTGACTCTTAGGACATTCATTTTCATAATGTCCCATCTCCCTGCAATTGTAGCACTGAACATCGGTAGCTTTCTTCTTCCCTTTGCAATCACGAGCTTAGTGGCCTTTTTCACAACACTTGTAGCAGACACCAATTCCCTTCAAGCAAGTACCGAGGTGATTCTTCCCACATTTACCATAGGATGGATATTAAACCTTTCACTACTTCCCCTTATTTCCATTTCCAGATTGATCTGCATGTCTCTTCTTCTCTTTCTTCACTTTAATGTAATAAGACATAGAGAATTCTTTCTCTATCTTGATAGCACAAGAGGCAGTGTCTTCAAACGAAGATAAGGATTGTGAGACTAATGCTCGACGAAGAAATGGTTTTAACCCATCAATGAAATGAAAAATCATACTTCTTGGGTTACGTATATAATCTCCAGTATACATTGCTAACCTTGTAAAGTTATCCTCATACTTTGCGACATTGTCATCATCCTTTTGTCTCAGACACAGAAATTGTCTTTCCATATCTGCTCGATGGTCACGAGGAAATTATTTTTCTAAAAATAGATCTTTGAACTCCCTCCATTTCATATTTTATACTTCATCATCTTTCTTCATGTTTTGAATCAATGACCACCATTGATCAGCATCTCTAGTGAGGCAGAAACTGCCATGATAACTTTTTCCCTTTCACTACTCCCCAAAGCCTGAAATATTTTCACTAGTGAATTTATCCATTTCTCAACTACTAAGGGATGTGTAATCCTATTTAATTTTGGTGTTTTTTTCATATAAAGTGATCTAACATTGATCCTCCATGTTGCGGATCAGGGTGCTCCATAAGGGTAAGGTTAATATTCATAACCGAAGTGAGTTGTCCCAGTATGGTGATTAGGTGATCAGCACCAGTTGCATCACCAACTCCACTATAATAATATTGAGCAGAAGGGCAATCCCTACATGGAGTGCATGCATTGATACAGTTTCCATTTCTTCCACATGGTGGAATTTATAAACAATGGCATAAACTAGATCAGTTTATGAATAAAAATACATAATTTCGTACTAATAAAACACTTAACATAAATTGAACTATTTATGGATATAATCCATAATCATAAAAATGTTTTCTTTGTGAAATTATATACTCATAAACCCTTCATAATTATTTGTAAATAAAATGAGAGTTATCCTATGCATATCCATTGGGATTGTCGTAACCGAGAGTTCAACAAGGCCCATTGTCGTGCACTAGTTCTCGTTCGAGTCTAGCTCAAAGCGGTGTTTTCTGGTTTTACCCATAGGTACTTCTGTGCAAGAGCCGCCTCTACCTGCTCGTATCCAGACAGGGATATATTTCTAGGAAAACTCACAAAATCTCTACAATACCAAAATTCTAGAAAGTTCTTCTATACTAATACTAAAAGTTCATCTTAAATATATGTGATCTAATCAGAGTTTATCTAAATCTAGCTTCCAAGGTTTGTACTAAGCTTCCTCGGATACCAACTGTAATGCCCCGACCCCAGTTACCTAGAGTCGGTGAATTTTCACATAACATTGGCATGATCACAAGAAAGATCAAATCTTAAAAGACCGATTAGTTTAGTAGCCTTGGAAACACTAGATATATTCATAAAGTCTTACATTACATAATAAAAATTAAAACTACAAAAACATAGTCTCCATAGTATATAATCTTATCCCCTCATACAATCCCTGCAGGTCATTCATAATTTACTAATTCACATCCTGGGAAAAATAAAACATATAAAAGGGTTGAGCACAAATTCCCATTAAGGATAACAATATAGCGGAAACATTCATAAATAAGAATAAACATTTAAGGAAATGTATAACTAAGCAAAAATACTTTTAAACATGAACATCAACATAGTATGGAAAAAATAAAATGAAATAATTCCATTTACTTATTCACATGGATATTTTATTAATATAATATTCAAATGAAATATCAATAACCACTTTCATAATGATGGAATGCATAATGCCAGACTATCATAACCACATTTTCATGGCCTCATGCCAAGACTACAAATAAGATTTTTCCAATCCCTTGTGACAAGACAATAGTTTGTCTCATGAGACCTACCGATTCATCGAGGAGCTATAGAGGGCTCCACTAATCCCATATTAAGTCCACTTCATTCCCATATGAAAAGGTTTAAACATAACATAAACAATCATATTAAAACTAGAATAATAAATGTAAATACATTCTCTATAAACCATGAATGGAATAAAAATAACATATCCATAGTCAATCAAATCTCAAAACCATCAATACTATATGGACGTTTTGTATAATAATAAATCAACTATAAATAAACCTAAAATCCATCAATGGATGTTGACATAGATGAAATCAAAATTCTTTTTATAGAAATATCTCTTCTTATTTTGAAATCATTTAAGAGTCACATAATTATAAAATAAAACATTTACTTTGAAATTTTTCTTATAATCTTGTAAGGGAAGCTTCAACGATTTTATAATGGCGGAAAATAGCCGCACCCTCCGTATAAGTTAAAAACAAACATTCATACCTTAATTCAGTCGAAAAGGATAAAAGGCGCCTTATTTGGAAAACGATGGAATGATTCTTTTATAAAACTCTTATAAAAAGTCAAAAAAGGGTATAAATGACTTTAACCCATATTCTTGTAAATAGTAAAAATGTTTTCAAATACATTTTTAAGAAACATGGATGTGGATGATAAAGAGATCCCATTAGATTATTACGTATAAATAAACTTAGATAATGAAGAGATTGCGAAATAAACCCTTACCTTGTACTTTTCCTTGGTTGAGGGTAGGTTAACCTCCTGTGTAATGGTGAAATAATTTTTATTAAATTATACAAGAATCATATACATTAATATGATATCATATATGTTCTTTTAACATTGATTTGTTAATAATATCTTAGTATTATCGTCGATTGTGGTGTTAACTTACTCATTTTATTTTATATGTTAAGTTACGTAATCCATGTTTGTCATGGATAGGTTGTATCTTAATCATATCCAGAATGATATAAAGTCCTTAGATATGATTATTAATAATCAAATGAGAATTATACTTGAATGGATACAATGGATAATGAATCTCATCGCGTTCGTGGAGACGGTAGTCCGTACGTACACACGAGCGACAATATCATTCTTTTGATATTAAAATAATATATAATTGGATGGTTTATTATATATACAGAATCATTATCAGGTTATATTTATTATTTACATGAATTACACATCATTATTATTCCCATACAAATAATAATCTATTGAATAACAATTACACCACGACGTGGGGACGGTAAGCCGTACGTACACACGTATGGTGACATGTTATTCAAAGGATTGATAGAATACAGAATATGGTTGTACCATATTTATAATAACATAACATTATATATAATATACTGTAGTTATTATTTTAGAAAGGTAATAACAAAGAAAGAAGAAGTTTAAGAAAAAAGGAACTTGAAAAAGGGTGGAGAAATCATTACCTCTTCTTCGGGTTCTTCCTTTTTATTTGATCAAAAGGGCTCTTTACGTTGGATTTTTTACTAATGTATGGCCTCTAGGATAAAGTGAGGGAAGTTGAGAGAATATTTGTGCAGATTTTGGCCGAGCCAAATGGCATTGAAGATGTTAATTAATGAGAAGGGTGAGTGCCCTTTTATAAGAGGGGTGAGGGGAACCTTTGGAAAAGCAAGAAATATTATTTTATAATAAATTCATATTCGGTTTCTAATTTCTCCAATGTGTATTATTTAATGGTTATGGTGGATATGGGTCTAAAAACACTCATAAAATAGAATTTAGATAGGTTTTGGTCATTATATTAACCTTATCTTTTAGTTTTAACTCTTAGTTAATTAGTTTGACACTTACCATGTCACTTTGTATTTTTATAATATATTGTTAATAAACATACTATATACCTCCAATCGACCCCCAAGTGGTCCATTAATGATACACCTATCATTATATAAGTCTATTGGCCGATACTTAAATTTTTAGGAATTTAATATCAATTAATAATATAATATTTTTTTTAAAACACTTTTATGTCAATTTTGAAACTATTCAATAATTGATTTTTTTAAAAATTATAACAGAATTATTACTTCAAAAAAGTTATTTAAATCATTACTAACATTTCATATTAACCTATAAAATTAGTTTTATTCAAAAAAGTCTCAAATTATATTTATTTGTGTATTTATAATATAAATTATTTTAATTTTTCACTATTATGGTAATTACGGCATCATCATTGGGTCACAAATATCATAAATTATTTAATGTCTAAAAATTATAAATAAAATACCATTATTTAGGAAAGATTTTTATATTTCTAATTAATATTTACAATCGAATTTATCTTATTTATAATCCTATATTAAAAATGACTTATTAAATAAACATTGATTTTAACTCTTTTAACACTTCGTTGAATTAAATAATAATAAATGTCCTAATCTAATCCATGTGGACCTAAATGATAATATTTTATTCCTAAGGTTGTTTTGGGTCGAATTAAGCTTATCCAATTGAATTAGTATGTGTGTTAGGTTAATATTAATATCATTTTTACCCTTAATTACCCTATTTACTTTAAATCATGGTAAATAAATTTACAATGTTACTATTTACCAAAAATTATATTCATCTCAATGACCCACATTTTAGTCGTTCATATTAATTGTGTCTCTATAATTGTCGAAATTCTAATCACAGAATTGGTAAAATTATGTTTTATGAAAAATTCAGTTTTTTAACTACCACTTAGTGGTTTCACTATTCATCAAAAAATGAAGTTTTTCAGAAAAATACCAAAAATTCACCCTAGGCTAATTTAGATATTCTAAATCCAAAAATTATGTCCATTTTGAAAAATAAAATTTATAAATTTCAAAAAGTGGGTATTGCTATTCATAACGGCTAGTTTGATTGGTTGCGGTGTGTTAGAACTCGATGTTGCGTACAACACATGCTATTGCATTATTCAAAGAGAAGCATACCGTAGAAGCTTGGGGTGTTACAGTATCGAACTCCTCACTTGTATATTCTCTACCATTGCCAGTCATTACTCACTTTATCTTAATTCCAGAGTCAATCTCTTTCCGCACATTGAATGTTCTGAAGATTTAAAAAACATATGCCTTTTTCTTGATTAGGTACAACCAACATATAGTGTAATAATCATCAATGAATAATTCAATGAAACATGGTCCTCCATGGGATATAACTAGTACATTCTAAATATCGTAATGAATCAATTCCAAGATTCCATATATTTCATTATTGTTGTCTCGAATATTAAGCTGTGTTGCATGCTCAAACTCAATGATAAAAAAATGGTATGGGTACCTTTATCAGCCCAGTCAGTAACTTCTGATCCACAAGAATTTTCAGTCCTCATTCTAACATATGGCCTAGCATCCAATCACATAACTTCATCAATGCTTCTTTCGAGCTTGTTGATGCAACAACTTTCTCCGCCTCCTTGTACATTTCACCAATAAGCACATACATATTTTTTGAGATGTTCTCCACCTTTATTACCACAAGAGAGCCTTTCACAATTCTTATCAGCCTATTCTCGGTGCAAATCATGCATCTGATGAAATCAAATTGTACCAAAGACAATATTTTCTTCTTCCGTCCCTTCACATGACGTAGTTCTTGGAAGGTTTGTACTATGCCATCATGCTTATTCAGTTTTATGTTACCAAATCCAATGATCATCAGAGTGTGATTGTTCCCCATCTACATAATTCCTTATGGGATGGTTTCATATAGGTTTAACCATTTCCAATGAGACCTCATTTTACATGTTTCTCTTGAGTCGATAATCCATGCATCGTCGAGATGCTTCCTTCTTCTAGTAGTCATTGCTGCTTCACTGACTAGTATATCTTCTTTTCCAGAAGTACTCACCACATTTCCTTGAGGGTTATTTCCACCTCTCCTCTTATTCCAACAATCAATCATGGTGTTCCCCTTCTTTCCACTTATGAAACATGTGACATTATTGTTCATTCTCCTTGATTCGGACCTAGAGTGATTTTCCGTCTCACTAGAACCATGTTAAATCATCCTTCCTCTCTCCATCGATAGGAAATTTTCTTGGTGCGAAGTTCTTTGTCTGTCCTCCTTGGTCTTGCACCGACTTTATTCTTCACGAATCGTGGCTACAATATCATTAAATAGCAGCACATCCGTCAAGATATTTTTGGTGAGGTTAATTATGAGTTGGTCATAAGAATATGGAAAACTTCTTAGTAGAATCTCCGCTTGTTCAATATCCACAATTTTATAGTTGAATGTAATGAGCTGAGTGAACTGGGTATTGATGTTTATGATGTGATCAGTTACCAATGATGACTCCATCATCAAATGAGTGTACAATTTTCTCTTCAGGATATTTTTTTTGTGCAATGACTACCCCTCATATTTCTTCGTCAGAGTATCCTATATTTCCTTTTCCATCTTTTTATCCACATTAAGTGATTGTACCCCATCTACCAAAACCAAATAGATGATTACAATAAAATTTCCATCCATATCGTTCATTTCTCTTCCCTCACACCCTTCTACCTTTCAATAATTTCCAGTAGACAATTATCCTTCAGCATCACTTCATGCATCTTCATTTTTTCCAACAAAAAAATTGTTCCCATTGAATTTTTCAATCTTGAATTTCACCACCATTTAGACTTTATATCAGTACAGAACCACCTTCATTTCACAATGGTGTATTAAAAAATCTCAGTAATGTTTTTCTAATGTGGAAGATTAATCAGAGATTCAATCACACAATATACTCAAATTAATGATAATTATTAATACCCAAAAATGTGAACAACAACAGGTTAGAACCTTTCCTCTGATACCAATTGTTGGGATCGTAAAATATTTCCCACCGGTGATGTAATAATCACGAGATAAAATAATGCAAAAAATGTGAAATAAAGGGACACCAAATGTAATGTGGAAAACCCCCCAAAATGAAAGGGGTAAAAAACCATGGGAAAATAGATGGATCATGATGGGTAATAGTGGGTACAAATTATTCGTCACTATTAATAGAAGAAAACCCTTGTAAATAATTTCTCTTGAACAAATGGGGAAACTACCTCACAAATACCACTCGAATAGATAACAAGGGATGAGATTTCCGGTGAAGTTGATTCTCTCTACCGTGATATAGAACAACCTTTCATAGGACTCCTCCCCCTGCAAGCTGCCTTATCCCGCTGGGTGGTTGGGTGGATTTGGCCACCAACCACCTACCACAGGCCACACCCTTTGAGAAAATATTGGGCGGCCACCATCCGTGGAGAAAAAAATTTAATGACACATTCAAGGGTGGATGGCAAGATGAATGTGCACTGAAAATATCTTGGTTGAAATCAAAGGAGACATTAGTAGGCTAGATGAGAAACTACAGAATAATTTGGAAGATGATATATTTTTTTCTCTATTTAATAATGATGTGTTGTTGTCTGAGATAATTATAGAAATTGGAAGGGTGTGGCGTCATAAATCTAAAAACATGTGGCTTATGAAATGGGATATGAACAAATCCTTAATTTCGGAGTTCTTAAATGAGAGGAAGATCCTCAAAAATGGAATCTCAAATTGTACGATGGGTCATACACATCATATATTGAGGTTCTAGGAAGATGAAACTTCAGCATTTCGTGGATCTATTGGTAGATGTCAGTAACAATAATGGTGGAGGTTTTTCTGGGGCTGGCCTAGGGCCTCCTTTCTGAGAATCATTCTATGCTGGGTTGAATACTATGACAATGACCTGTTGGAGGCTTTTCGGGACAAAATGCATATACAAGAGGTAGTGTGAAGTATGAATTTAGAATGGTTTCCTCGCACTTATGGTTTTCTTGGTGTGTTCTATGTAGATTATTGGGAGATCCTTAAAGACCAATTAGGGAGGAGGTGTGAGATTTATTCATACATGGTAGTCACAATAGTGCAATGTCTGCTTCCAAGATGGTTCTAATCCAAAAATCCGTTGAACACATCTCTATTAATAGCATCTGTAACCCAAAACATCAAAATCATGTAAGGGATAATCTAAAAGGATGTATTTACAGTGAAAATTTATCCAACCCCTTACTCTATTTTGAAATCTAAAAACAATATTATATGAATATATATATATATATAATTATTTTTTATTAAATATAATGACATTAAAAACTAAAAAATGAAAAAATGAAAAAAAAAACACAAACAGTGATGCACCTCTCTACAGCAGAGCGCCTAATATATCATTCCACTAAATATCCCCTTCAATTTAATGTTGGATTTATCACTTGGTTGGAGGGTTAATTTTACTTCAAATTGGCATTTTTGGAGCTCCGTTGACGATGGTCTAACAAATTCATGTCCATTTGTCTCTATAATTTCGCATACAAAATCCCCTCAAGTCTTATTAATAAATGTCTTAATGGTGTTATTCAAGGACTTCTCTCAGAAGAGAATCACAGATTTATAAAAGGGAAGAGTATCAAAGGAGAAAATGGGACTGGGAAGGAGATAGCCGACGACATCAATAGAAAATATCCATTATCGAATGTTGTGGTCTAAGTGAACATGGATTATAGCGACCCGGCCTTTTATTACATTACTATTACATCATTTCAAAGATAAAAAACATAATAGTATAACACATGGAGGATCTAGAGGTTTAGTGTCTTGGGAAAACTAGGACAATACATAACAAATACAACAACAAGCATAAACATTCATTTAATCTTTTCATCTATAGCTTATTAGTAGAACTTGTCCTCCCCTTAGTACATGTAGCCACCAGAGAATATAAATAAAAAGGGGTGAGCTAAAAGCCCAGTAAGAGTATAGATTAGAACAATATAGCATGGGGTGAGCATAATCATGAAGAAGATCTTTAACATGAGAGTAGCGTAAACAATAAACTTGAAATGTGGCAAAGCATAAAAATGAAACATCATGTCTTAGTGGTTAACTACCACACATACTTGTGAACAAAGCTAGCATCGTGTTCACGCATCATTTCACATTTACTCATGAGATTCATCACTTTACCCAATGCATTGGAGCGCTATATAATTCTGGTTTCACCCGTCACATTTAAACATTCATATTGTGCTATATAATTCCGGGCGCACCCGTCACATCATAACATTATCATTATCATTATTGCAACATAGAACACATATCAAACATGTACATAAATAACCCATGGAAAGGAATGGGTTTCATAACACATTCATAAGCTTTGGGTTCCCAAAATAAAGAGGGAACAACATACTTGATATAAGAACCATCAACCTTGAATGAGAGGTAAAAGGTGAGATCTTGAAAGAAGAGTTATTTTGAAATTTTTTTTGATAAACATAAAAACCAATGAAAAACATGTATATCCCATAAACGTAAAGTAAATTATGAAGAAAAGACCTTTCAGAAGTAACCATATCAAAAATGGAGTGAAAGAGGGAGAACCCGAAGGAAGAAAATTGGGTTCGAGATTTCCCCTTACCTTGTACTCGAATGCCTCCTTCTCTTTAATGTCCTGTATAATGACATTATATTCGTTAATTAGAAATTTAAGAACATTTTATTCATTAATAGGGTTCATTCTTGTTTCATTATTTCATATTATGTTCCTTTGGATGACTTGTAGAGTTTAAAAACATTGATCGGGGATGTTCGTTTTCATGGTTTTCTTGAGCGGTCCAGTTGTATTCTTAATTTGATGTTTGGGTAGATCATGGGTAAACATCTAGAACTGATATTACATGTAATTAATGATATTACAGAATCTTGAATGATTTTATAATGAGTTATATTAGATCCATGTGGCCGAATCATTAGATAAGAATTAAATGAAGATTATTTGGGCTAATTTGAGCGGTTTTTGGATCACAACAAAATCATTTTTACTTTTCACTTAGTAGTATGGCCATAGGTTATTTCCAGAACATAAAATAGAACATAATACATATAAAACATTATGGTTCAACAATAAAAATGGTTTCATGACCAGATTTATGTTATAAATGGAAGAAGAGAGCATGTTATTTTTGAAGGTGATAAATTATAACCACGTGAACAACGTTCTCTTTAATACAATAAAAGGAAGAGGAAAAGGGTGTGGGGTGATATAATATACCATTAGAATAATAATATTACAGTATATATATAATACTGGATTTACAGAAAATTTTGGATGATGATAGGTAGGGAGATATCAAGAAAGGAACTCGAACTTGAAAGGAAATTAAAGGAGAAGAGAGAGAGAAATTACCTTTAGAATCCTCCTCTTGAGATCCTCTTTAAGGAAGCTAGGCTTGGTATTTTGATGAGACCAGCAGCTTTTGGACGTGGGGGATGACCTTGGGAAGGTGTTTGGGCAGAATTTAGAGAAGTCATGGAGCTTGAGAGGTGTGAGGAAAAGAGGGAGTGAATGGTGGCTTTTATAGTGGAGGGGAGAGGGGTTTCCATAATATAAAATTGATTAGTTTATTAATTTCAACTAAGACAAGGAATAGTGAGTCTTGGATGACCAATAATAGTAATTTTATAATGTAATCCCGAACCAAGTGGGCTTACATCAGCAGAACATCAGCAATGACTCAATTAATACATTATTTAGCTTTTATTGTGAATTATCGGATTCCACTATTCATCAACAATTCAATTACCTCAGAAAAATCCTAAAAATTTACCCCAACCATTTTTCGAAATGTAGAATCCAAAAATGAAGTCCATTTTTCAAAAATAATTTTCTAAATATTATTAATTTAATATTTAAATAAAATCATAATTTACTTAAAAAAACAGTTTTTAAAATTAAAACTGATTTTGCAGTTCATTCAAAATTTACTTAGGATCTTATAAAATTATCTAAAAACTATTAGACATTGATTTCATAATTTATGAATATATTTCAGGAAAATAAATATTCTTTTAAATTAATTAATTAATTATAATTATTTATTTATGACTTATAAAATACCAAAAACGTTTACTAAGGTCAAATTATCATTTTCCATGATGTCTAAATTTTATTTTATTATTCATAGGTAATGATACTCTTATTTACTATTCATAAGGTCCATATTACTATTCATAAGGGAAGGATACTATTCATAAGGGTAGGTTACTATTCACCAAAAATTATTTTTGTTTCATTAGACTCCATAAACTATCTTGAACACAACCGTGTATGTTGGATTTTTTAAATTCCAAACATAGGAGTGACAAAATTATGTTTAATGGTCACTTATCACTTAGCAGTTCATTATTTTGTGTTTTTATGACATAGATATAAGAAGGGAATTTTATATTGAAAAACTTTGGGTCGTTACATTCTTCCCCCCTTAAGAAATTTCGCCCCCGAAATTTCACTTTACACAAATAGGTGATGGTACTTCTCCTTCGTTGCCTCTTCCGGTTCCCATGTTGCTTCCTCAAACTTTTTTTCCTCCACAACACTTTGACAAGGCGGGTTGTCTTGTTGCGTAGAACCTTATCACTTCGGTCAAGAATTTTTACCGGCTGCTCCTCATATGAGAGATCATCTTCCAACTGTACCACCTCTGAGTTTAGTACATGTGAGGGGTCTGGAATGTACTTCCTCAGTAGTGATACGTGAAACACATCATGAACATGAGCCATATTCGGTGGAAGTGCCAGATGATAGGCCATGGATCCTATACGATCAACGATCTCAAAGGGGCCAATGTACCTTCGGCATAGCTTCCCTTTCTTCCCGAATCACATGACTCTCTTCCATGGAGATATTCGAAGGAAGACTTTATCTCCAACGTCGAACATCAATTCCCTTCGACGATTGTCAGCATAGCTCTTTTGCTGACTTTGAGCAGCTTTGATGTGTTTCTGGATGACTTGAACCTTCTATGTCATCTCTTGAACAAGATCAGGACCAAGTAGTTTTCGTTCTCCAACTTCATCCCAACAGGTTGGAGTTCTACATCGCTTTCCATAAAGAGGTTCATACAGAGCCATATGAATACTCGAGTGGAAGCTATTATTGTATGATAACTCAACCAATGGAAGGTGCTGATCCCATCCACCTTTGAATTCAAGAGAGCAGGATCTTAGCATATCTTCAAGTGACTGAATAGTCCTTTCAGACTGGCCATCGGTTTGGGGATGATAGGCCATGCTGAAATTTAATTTAGTACTCAAAGCATGTTGAACGCTCCTCCAGAATTTAGAAGTGATCCTTGGATCACAGTCAGAGACAATAGAGAGTGGAACACCATGCAATCTCACTACTTCCTTCACATATATCCTTGCAAGTTGTTCAAGTGAGAGGTATTCCCGAATAGTGATTAAATGGGAAGTCTTGGTGAGTCGGTCAATGACAACCCATATCGCATTATTTCCTCTTGACGTTTTCGGTAGACCCATGACAAAGTCCATAGTGAAATTTTCCCATTTCCACATGGGTATAGGCAATTGCTGCATCATACCTTTGGAATTTTTCCTCTCAGCTTTAACTTGCTGACATACCAAGCACCTTGATATATATTCCGCAATCTCCTTCTTCATGTTATCCCACCAGAAGTGTTCTCGGAGATCACGATACATCTTGGTACTTCCAGGATGAATAGAGAAAGTTGAGCTATGTGCATTATCCAATAGCCCCTTCTTTATTCTGGGTGATGAAGGCACACAAATCCGCATTCCATACCAGATCACAACATCATCGTCGATATGGAAATCTTGCAGCTTCCCTTCCTTTACTGCATTCACCCTCTTTTGTATCTCCACATCATCCGTTTGTGCTTTCTTAATCTTCTGTTGGATGGATGGTTGCGCAATCATTTGGGCAAGGTAAAATGTATCCCCTGCCCTTACGATTCCCAAATACATCCTTTGCATATCCAAGAAGATAGGGCCTTTCTCAATCCTCAACATGGATAGAGTAGCTGGTTCATTCCTGTTTAGAGCATTAGCTACCTTGTTCGCCTTTCCAGGATGATAGTGAATAGAGCAATTGTAATCCTTGATTAGATCTAACCATCTCCTTTGACGCATGTTGAGCTCCTTTAGTGTGAATATATACTTTAGGATCTTGTGGTCGGTGTATATGTCACACTTCTCACCATAAAGGTAGTGCCGCCATATTTTCAAGGCAAAAATCACGGCTGCCAGCTCTAGATCGTGCGTCGGGTAGTTCTGCTCATGGATCTTCAACTGTCGTGAGGCGTAGGCTATCACATTATCATTTTTCATGAGTACACAACCCAAGCCATTCCTTGAAGCATCACTGTATATCACAAAACTGTCTCCACTTTTCGGTAATGTGAGTACAGGTGCAGTGATTAGCCTTCTCTTTAGCTCCTTGAAGCTTCCCTCACATTCATCCGTCCAGACATACTTTACCCCTTTCCTTGTTAACTTAGTTAGCAGGATTGACAATCGTGAGAAGTTTCTCACAAAACGTCGATAGTACCCAGCTAATCCAAGAAAACTACGGATTTATGTGACACTAGAGGGCCTGAGCCATTCCTCAATCGCCTTTGTCTTTGAAGGGTCCACAGAAATTCCCTCGCTTGTGATCACATGTCCCAAGAACATGACTTGATTCATCCAAAAGTCACACTTGCTGAACTTGGCGTAAAACTTCTCCTTTCTCAATGTCGCCAACACAAGTCTTAGATGTTCTTCATGTTCCTCCTTACTCTTGGAGTAAATGAGAATATCATCAATAAACACTACCACAAATTTGTTGAAGTAATGTCTAAAGACACTATTCATCAAGTCCATGAAGATTTCAGGGGAATTAGTAAGTCCGAAGGGCATTACCAAAAACTCATAGTGCCCATACCTTGTACGGAAGGCAGTCTTCTGAATATCTTCAATCTTCACCTTTACTTGATGATATTCAGAATGAAGATCCACCTTTGAGAAGTATTGAGCTCCTCTTAACTGATCGAACAATTCATCAATCCTTGGGAGAGGATACTTGTGCTTTATGGTGATCTTGTTTAGTTCCCGATAATCGATACACATCAGCATGCTTCCATCCTTCTTCTTCACAAAGTGCACTGGCACACCCCAAGGTGATGCACTAGGGCGTATGAACCCTTTGTCTAGATGCTCTTGTAGCTGCTTCTTTAACTCCTCCAGTTCGATAGGAGCCATCTTATAGGGGCACTTTGAGATAGGATTAGCTCCGGGTATGAGTTCAATTGAGAACTCTACCTCACGATCTGGGGGAATTCTGGGTAACTCTTTGGGAAATACATCGATGTATTCCCTTACGATGGGAATTTCCTCAAGTTTGGAACTTTCCTTCGACTCAAACATTTGGGCGAGTTATGCTTCTTCATAGGGAATCATCACCCACACCATTGAAGGATTTTTCAAAGGATATTCATGATCTTCCTTGCATTTTTAGAGGAGCATGGGATGGTTCGGAATATGAAAATATTTTTCCTTTTCCTGACAATTGATATGTGCTCTATATAACGAGAGCCAATCCATTCCCATTATAGCATCGAATTCCACCAAGGGAAGTATTACGAGATTTGACGGAAGAATCTTCCCACATACGTCAATAGGAGAAGAGTAAAACAATTGGGTTGCAATGATTGCACCACATAGTGTTTTTATAGATATCACTACTTCAAGGTTTCAGGGCTTTGATTCTATAGTTCTAGCAAACTTTCAATATATAAAGGAATGCGTAGAACCAGAATCAAATAAGACTTTTTCCATTCATGAGTGAATAGGAAGTGTACCTTGTACGACTTCATTATCTTGTTCCACCACCGCGGTAGTGATGGCATAAGCCTTACCTTGTTCCCTTGGCTTTGGTGGTTGTTGGCACTGATTACCCTCGAAAGCTCGAGGTTTAGTGCACTGGTTTGAATAGTTCTCTAGCTCCTTACAGTTGTAGCATTGAACCACGAGTGGTTCTCTCCTTTCATCTGCTACATTATCCTTCCTTTTCATGTCTCTTCGATACTCGTTAGATAGATGTCCTTATTTCCCACACTTGAAGCATTTCCCTATCCCTTTGAGGCAGTTCCCATTGTGCAACTTCCCACATTTTTGGCAAGTGAGTCGTTGTGTTTTCTTCCCATCATTATCAGTAGATCCCCTAGCTTGAAACTCCGCCTTTCTTTTCTTATAACCATAGCAATGGGACCATTCTCCAAACTCCATCTCCACCTTGAGAGCAAACCGAACAACTTCTTAATAACTCCCAAAGTCTCGAATTGCAAGAGCTTTTCGAAGATGTGGTTTTAATCCACAAAAGAATCTATCAATTTTGCTATCATTGTTGATAACAAAACCCGAAGCATACCTTGTGAGCCTTGTGAAATTTTCTTCATAGGTTGTGACATATTCTCCTTCATTTTTCTTGAGCTCTATAAATTCTCTCTTCATCTTCGTGCGAAGAGTTATTGGGAAGTACTTATTAAGAAACATTATCTTAAAATCTCTCCATTCCATCTCTTCAATTTCATCCCTTGGCTTGGTGTTCTTAATCAAAGCCCACCATTGATCAGCTTCTCCATCTAGATGATAAACAGCTAGAGTCACCTTCTCTATCTCAGAACAATGAAGAACAGAAAATATCTTCTCCATGGAGTTGACCCACTTTTCCGCAACTACTGGATCAGAAGATCCACAAAACATCGGTGGTCGTTACCGCATAAAACATTCGATAGCTAGATGCTCCCTCTTTGGTGAAGGAGGATATTCCCTATTATTATGGTTATTATTGATAACCCGGGATAATTGGGTAAGCATCGCCATGAAGATTTGAACTCCACCTCCAAAATCATTGGGGATGTCGTTCGGGCAATCGTTGCATTGGCCTTCGCAAGAGTTGTTGGCCTGATTTCTCCTTGTTCCCACCATTTTCTAAAATAGAAAAGGATAGAAAAAAACATAAGTAAACAAGTCATGAATAACTTATCCTTTTAAAAATTTATACCAATAACACAACATATGGGATCCATAGGTAAATATCCTTGTGTGCATATTTGTACTTAGTCTCATGCTAGAGGTTTTCTTTAGGGTTCACTAATCCTAATTCCCAAATTATCTAAACCTTTCCTCTAATACCAACTATAGAGACCCAACCTTTTCTTACATTACTATTACATCATTTCAAAGATAAACAACATAATAGTATTACACATAGAGGATCTAGAGGTTTAGTGTCTTGGGCAAACTAGGACAATACATAACAAATACAACATCAAGTATAAACATTCATTTAATCTCTTCTTCTATAGCTTCTTAGTAGCACTTGTCCTCCCCTTAGTACATGTAGCCACATGAGGATATACATCAAAATGGGTGAGCTAAAAGCCCAGTATGAGGATAGATAAGAACAATATAGCATGGGGTGAGCATAATCATGAAGAAGATCTTGAACATGAGAGGAGCATAAACAATAAACTTGAAATGTGGCAAAGCATAAAAATGAAACATCATTTCTTAGTGGTTAACTACCACACATACTTGTGAAAAAAGCTAGCATCATGTTCACGCATCATTTCACATTTACTCATGAGATTCGTCACTTTACCCAATGCATTGGAGCGCTATATAATTCCGGGCGCACCCGTCACATTTAAACATTCATATTGCGCTATATAATTCCGGGCGCACCCGTCACGTCATAACATTATCATTATCATGCTTTCCACATAGAACACATATATAAAATGTACATAAATAAACCATGGAAAGGAATTGGTTTCAGAACACATTCATAAGCTTTGGGTTCCCAAAATAAAGAGGGAACATCATACTTGATATAAGAACCATCAACCTTGAATGAGAGGTAAAAGGTGAGATCTTGAAAGAAGAGTTCTTTTGGAAAACATTTTTATGAACATAAAAACCAATGACAAACATTTATATCCCAGAAAAGTAACGGAAATTATGAACAAAATACCTTTCAAGAGTAACCATATCAAAAATGGAGTGAAAGAGGGAGAACCCGAAGGAAGAAAATTGGGTTCGAGATTTCCCCTTACCTTGTACTCGAATGCCTCCTTCACTTTAATGTCCTGTATAATGACATTATATTCATTAATTAGAAATTTCAGAACCTTTTATACATTAATAGGGTTCATTCTGGTTTCATTATTTCATATTATGTTCTTTTTGATGACTTATAGAGTTTAAAAACATTGATTGGGGAAATTCGTTTTCATGGTTTTCTTGAGCTGTCCACTTGTATTCTTAATTTGATGTTTGGGTAGATCATGGGTAAATATGCAGAACTGATATTACATGTAATTAATGATATTACAGAAGCTTTAATGATTTTATAATGATTTATATTAGATCCATGTGGCCGAATCATTAGATAAGAATTAAATGAAGATTATTTGTGCTAATTTGAGCAGTTTTTGGATCACAACCAACTCATTTTAACATTTCACTTAGTAGTATGGCCATAGGTTATTTCCAGAACTTATAATAGAACATAATACATATAAAACATTCTGGTTCAACCATAAAAATGGTTTCATGACCATATTGAAGGTATAAATGTAAGAAGAGAGCATGTTGTTTTTGAAGGTGATAAATTATCACCACATGAACAACGTTCTCTTTAATAAAATAAAAGGAAGAGGGAAAGCGTGTGGGGTGATAAAATATACCATTAGAATCATAATATTACATTATATATATAATACTGGATTTACAGAACAATTTGGATTAATATAGGTAGGGAGAGATCAAGAAATGAACATGAACTTGAAAGGAAATTAAAGGAGAAGAGAGAGAGAAATTACCTTTAGAATCCTCCTCTTGAGATCCTCTTTAAAGAAGCTAGTCTTGGTCTTTTTATGAGACCAACAGATTTTGGACGTTGGGGATGAGCTAGGGAAGGTGTTTGGGCAGAATTTAGATAAGTTTTGGAGCTTGAGAGGAGTGAGGAAAAGAGGGAGTGAAGGGTGGCTTTTATAGTGGAGGGGAGAGGGGTTTCCTTAATATAAAACTGATTAGTTTATTAATTTCACCTAAGACAAGGAATAGTGAGTCTTGGATGGCCAATAATAGTAATTTTATAATGTAATCCCGAACCAAGTGGGCTTACATCAGCAGAACATCAGCAATGACTCAATTAATACATTATTTAGCTTTTATTGTGAATTATCAGATTCCACTATTCATCAAAAATTCATGTACCTCAGAAAAATCCGAAAAATTTACCCCAACCATTTTTCAACATGTAGAATCCAAAAATGAAGTCCATTTTTCAAAAATAATTTTCTAAATATTATTAATTTAATATTTAAATAAAATCATAATTTACTTAAAAAAACAATTTTTAAAATTAAAACTGATTTTGCAGTTCTTTCAAAAATTACTTAGGGTCTTATAAAATTATCTAAAAACTATTATAAATTGATTTAATAATTTATGAATATATTTCAGGAAAATAAATATTCTTTTAAATTAATTAATTAATTATAATTAATTATTTATGACTTATAAAATACCAAAAACGTTTAATAAGGTCAAATTATCATTTTCTATGATGTCTAAATTATATTTTATTATTCATGGGTAATGTTACTCTTATTTACTATTCAAAAGGTTCTTATTACTATTCATAAGGGTAGGTTACTATTCATAAGGGTAGGTTACTATTCACCAAAAATTATTTTTGTTCCATTAGTCTCCAAAAACTATCTTGAACACAACCGTGTATGTTGGATTTTTAAAATTCCAAACATAGGAGTGAGAAAATTATGTTTAAAAGTCACTTATCACTTAGTAGTTCATTATTTTGTGTTTTTATGACATAGATATAAGAAGGGAATTTTTCTATTGAAAAACATTGGGTCGTTACATGGATAAATCCTACAATCGTCTTGAATTGAGATTGAATCATCAGGTTATGAGAATGTTCAGATTCATTTGGTGGATTTGTGAAATATACATCAGAATCTTTGCATCTTGATGACTATATATATCTTGGATGGGGAGGGGATTTGGATTCTTCAGATGTTTTAGAGGAGTAATGTTGGGTGATCCCTTGTCCTCCATTCTTTTTATTCGTTATCAAGAAAATCTATTGAGGAACATCATGCGAGGCATTGATGAGTTAATGATATCGCCTTTTATATGTAGATCAGGGATTGGCTATATCTTTTTTCTCATAATTGATGAATGTTTTTTCATGAATGGTAGGATAAAATCATCCAGTGTATTCAAAATGTTATGGAAGACTATGCCAGATGGAGCGGATAAATAATCAACCAAAGGAAATGCAGTGTTTTCTACTCTAATTATCATTCCAATAGGTGTGACAACATCATTCCAATAAAATTATATATGAGGAGGGGATCCCTGCAAATGTTGTATCTCAGTGAACAAATCTCAAATGGTGGGATTAAAAAGATTTTTTTAAAATAAATTATTTGTCAGATTGCCGGGAGAAATGTGTCTGTAGGAATGTTTTTCTATCCTTTTTGTGGTATAATCACACTTCCCAACACCGTTCTAATTTCCATCACAATGCATGTACTATCTATTATATAAGCCCCAAATTAAATTATACATAGGATTGAAAAATACTTTAACCACTTTTATATGGGACACAAACAAAGCTGTAATATTCCCTTGTGCATCCAAGAAGAGGATGTCTAGACAGATTTTGGATATTGGAGCTAATATTCAGAGCGTCTCAGACATTATGATCTCCATTCAAGTATTGATTTCTAGGGAACTCATTAATGGTCAGAATTTAAGGGCTATGTTAATGAGGTGATGGTATAGAGATGTCTGGAACAAATGTGGGAGGTAATAGGACACACCCCATACTGTCCAAATGCACGAAAACTCATCTGGAGATTCTGAAAGATGATGTCAGTTGGGTTTTGGGTCGTTCTGATATCAGATATTGGGAGGACAACTCTGCTGGGAAATCCCTTCCCTTTCTAGTTTTTCATGTTATCGGAATATCATTTTTGGTGGTGATACGGTTCCCAATATTCATCAATGCCACTCTAGATCATCAACAAAAGTTCCTATATGACCATATCCTATTGAACGATGAACTCGATGTGTGTGTGTTTTCTCACGATCTACAGACAGCTGATTCCATACCTATGATTTATAGGCATTTATTTGTAGAAACTAAGTGAATCAAGAATGGGAGGACAGAGCATGGTGTAAGGATATCCCATTAAATATGAGTGACATGGTGTTGTTTTCTCCCTATGAATATAACTCTTACAATTATATAAATGATATTGAATTCATATAATTTAAACTACTATATGCATGGAGAAAAAAATAACAAATCACCACCTTGAAATCAAATAAATTCAATGATTATGTTCTCAAAACCTACATTATAGAATTGAGTCTAAATTCATAAGCATAAAACAATCTTTGAATTTTGATAACGGAATAGCCTTAGTCAAATTATCGGCTAGGCTTCCATTAGTGGGTATCTTCAAGACACTCAATTTATCAGATTCTATAATATCCCTAAAAAAATGTAATTTAATGTCTATGTGCTTCAATATCTCGTGAAATACATAATTATTAGTTAGATTCATGGAATATTGGCTATCACATTAAACCATTATACTATCAGCAAATAATTACAACTCAAAAAATAAACAATTAAGCCCAATGGCTTCTTTAATATCTTCTATTAATGAAATAAACGCTGCCTCAATAGTGAAAAGAGGCCCCACTGATTTCACGTTTCATTTCTAGGAGACCGGTCCTCAGTATATAAGGAAAACAAAACTTGTGATAGACAATCAGGTTATAATATTTGCAGCATAGTCAGAATCATCAAAACCAACTATATCATCCTCAAAATCAGTATTCAAACCATATCGAATTCATTGTTTTACAATCATAGAAAGATACCTTAATAATTTTTTTAAAAGAATGAAAATAGTCCTTACATGGTTTCCCCATAAACCTTCTTAGTTTATAAATATTAAAGCTAATATCTGGCCTAGAATAGACCATGCCATATATAAGACTTCCTTCAACATTTGCATATGGAATCTTACTCATAAATCCAGTTTCATCTTCATTACAAGGGTATTGAGTCAAGGAAAATTTTAAATTCTTCCCCAATAAAATATTTAAAAGCTCAATGTTCTCAAATAGGTATATCTTTAATACATTCCCAACATAAGAAAATGTGGACAAGTATATGGTTATGGCCTTCCTATCCCAAATTATGTCCTTACCAAATAATTGATTTTTATGGACTAAATGTTTCATTTTAGAGGCACAATTAAACAAGTTCATAAATAAATTAATCATACTCATGTTTTTTAGGATTAACAGCATATCATAAACATATAATAAAAGATAAATAGACTCATATCTAATTGTTTTAAAATACACGCATGCATCAAATCTGAATCTAGAAAGTTGATTTTCAATCATAAAAGAACCAAACCATTTATACCATTGTTTGGAATATTCTATAAGCCTATACAAGGAATTTTGTAAAATAAAAACATTATTACATTTGAAAAATTTTGAAAATACTTCATGTGGGGTCATATAAATTGATTCATCAAGGCTATCATGTAAAAAATCAGTTTTTACATCATTTTTTTCAACATGCAGATCGAGTTTGGTAGAAAATGAAAGTCGATTTTTAATGGATGAATTCATAATAGCAAGATACAATATTTCACTACAATCAATACCTTCACACTATAAAAAATCATTATCTACCATCCACACATTTAATGTTATCTTAGTCACTCCTATATTTTTTATTTATTTTTATATATCCATCTAGAACATACAACTTTCTTGTGATTGGGTATGGAAACAAAAAAACATGTATTATTCTTAAAAAGGGAATTCATTTCCTCTTATATTTTACTTGGCCAACTACATGTTTCTTTGGATTTAATGGCTTGACATTAAGTTTGGGTCTCTTCATTAAACAAGTACTAAGATACATTGAATTCATAAGAATAAATATATTCATGGTTAAAGATGGAAAGAGGTCTAATAACTGTCATCTATCTACCCTGAGTAAGATGATAGTTACTCAAGTAATCAGGTTCATGGCCCTCAGGTTCAGATTCTGAATTGGAATCCAATTTATGTTGGATATGGATAACAGAAGGAGTAGGACCAACACTAGACATGGGTTAGTCACAGAAACTTGATGGAACTTCAACACCTAATGTTATTTGGATTCCTATGGGTTCTACATATTCTTCAGAAGATAGAACATGTTTAGGTTCTTTGTCTTTGTCAAACCAGACTCATAGAAGACAACATCATGTCTAATGATGTGTTTCTAGAAACCAAGTTTATCTACCCTTAAATGATACCCTTTAACACCATCTGGGTATCCCATGAATAGACACCTAATAGCCATAGGAGGTAGCTTATCATTACGTGAATGTTCATAATCTATGGATCCAAATATATAAGGTGATAACGATTCAGTGGTGAACTATTCCATAGATCTTCTAGTTTCTTTAAAGCATTGGAAAAGGATGGGAAACTGTTAATGTGGTACACTACTATAGAAGCAACCTCAACCCAAAATTATCGTAGTGAGTTTTGAGTGTGACAACATACACATCACCCTGTCAATGGATCTCTTATTAATTAATTATACTTAACCATTCTATTATGGGGTTTCAAAAACAGTATGATATATTATTATTCCTTCAGATTCCTAATATTCAATGAATTCAGTTGATAGATATTCTAAACCATTATCAGTACTCTCGGCCATAAGTTTCTTATTACCCTCACTCTATATAGTATCCTTCCTCTTATTAAATGTATGAAAGGTATCATACTTTTGAAAGATTATATAAATCCTCACTCTCAAGGAGAAATCAAAAATAAAAGTCACAAAGTATATGCCACCACCATGGGAGGTAACCCTAGAAGAACCCCATAGATTATAATGTACACATACAAGAGGTTCTTTATGCTTATACAAAGACCTATTGAAACTGAATCTCAACGAAATCCCAAATACATATTATTCACCAAAGGGTGGACTTCTACGAGTGATTTTTAAAAGAAGTTCATGTTATTTATAGTCACATAGAGCCTTGGAACTAACATTCCATATTCTCATATGAGATAAATTAGTGGAATTGATTTCTGAACTAATATTCAACTAATTTCTAAACACTTTACCATCTAACACATACATGCCATTGCGAACGGTTCCTTTCATAAATGTGAGGGATCCTCAGGATACTCTATGTCTTCTAGATCCAGAGATTATGTTTTACCCTTTCTGGTAAATTATTCATAGGGATATTAGTATTTTTTAAATTCGGGTACCCACCAAACTTCCCCAAGAGACTTAACAGCCCCATCAAGAATATCATGTAAAATTGGGCCTATTCCCATAATGTGGTAGCTCCTATTATTTTCTAGAAAGACCTCACTAGACCTGAATTCCCTTAATTCATTAAATAACTCATTTCTAAGACACATGTTGAATGGGAATCCTAAATCCAATATCCACTAATCTAATATGGCTATGTCAATGACATTTAACATATCAGTTGTGTCAAATTCTAGTTCATGTAATAGGGATTGATCGTTTTTACTATCATTATCGTCCCCCATGATATAAGAGATGTTACTCTTGATATGTACATGTTGTTTACATTAAAATCATTTTATTAACATGCCTTTGTAATTTATTATATTTTTCTAAGAATGAATATTATTTTTTCTTCTACCCCTTGACACATTCCATCCTCTAGTTTCACCTCTTTCCATAATGTTTAAAGCCTTATCCTCAGTTTTCACATTTCCTTTTTTTGAAGGTCTTTAGATAGAAATGCATATTTTATTTCTTCTGGAGTTAATGTGTCTTTTTCATACATTATAGAGTCTTAAATAGAGTTAAATGAATCATCTAATGATATTAACTATATAATGGCTTGGCCTTCATCATCCAATTTAATGTCAATGTTGTTTAGATCTAATAATATTTTTTTAAATTCATCCATGTGTATCCTGTTGCAATTATAAGATTTCAATACCATTTAAATTTATAATTCATTTGACATGGCATCTGCATGCATCCAAATGGATTTGGTGATGTGGCCCTTTTTTATTGGTTTTCTATTTTACCGCAAGTTTGTTTTAGTTATTATTTGGATTCACTGCTTTCTTGGATCACTGATTTCATTATATTAAATAGTTTATATTTCAGTCCCATGATAACCTTTGATCCAACGATGCTAGAGAGGTAGTGTTGTGTTTTCTTTGGCTGACCATGATTCACTGTGCATCATTCAGCACCACTCAGAACTCACCATTTGTCCCTCATGATGTCGCAGCTTCGGTTATATGAATTTTTACTTTGATCTCAGTCGTCCACGTAGCTTCCATCTTGAAACTCCACTTTACAGTCAGAAAAATTACTATTGTACATTGATTGCGCTTACTTATTCCAAGGTTTTGAGAGCTTTCATTGTCTTCCTCTTGGTCTAGTAAAGATCTTGATTTCATTGTACGTGCCACCACCTGCAACTGAATTACATCTCCGGTGGAGATTCAGTGGGGATCATATCAGTTATGGGTGTACAAATAGATATAATTAATGTGGTAATAGCCTTTACATATTTTTCAATCGTATTCAAGATCTGTTTTATAGGACTTGAATATGTAGCGATTCATCTTTTCTTCGACATTTTTGTAGTTGTATCCTCTTGTGTGCACGCATGAGTCCATCTAGGAGTGGACGAGGCTAGATCTATGTGAAATGATTGATAACTTACACATAGTTTAGTACGCTCGACCTCCATGGATAGTATCTCTGGCCTTTTAATTTCTACATCTTAGTCTACTATCTATGCCTATTTTGATTCTTACTTTTGTAATAAATTGGTTCCCCTAGTGGTGTTCACAACAAGAATGTCGGTCCCCTTGGGGCCGAATCATGTTACATATATTTTCCCCATTATTTTATTTCACCGGCTATTTTACCTGTTCTAATTTCTTGACTTAGTGTGTCATTCTCAATCCAATTCGATAATAACTAATCCATTAATTAATCATATGAATTGTTTATCCATTATAAGAGACTGTGGATATTGGGTTATATAAGATTTAAGTAATTAATCCCAACACCCCGTGTGGTGGATGATGAACCAAGATATCACTACTAATGACAACATGCAATGAAAATGGGACACTCTACCCACTTTCTGTAGGTGCTGCTCCACCACGAATCAGGAAACTGTTTACAAAATGTTCTTCCGAAGTGAATGGGCTTATGGGATCTAGAACTCCTTGTACATGAACTATATCTCAATGGAACTATTGAGTGAATTCCACAATTTTGGACCCATTTCTTTCAAGGGGAGGGGAGCCAGGGCCACGACACCAAGCACGAGAACTTATTTTTGTTGGTGTATTCTAGGTCCTAAGGGACGCATGGAATGGGGTTGCTGGAGGTAGAAAGTTCTCAGATCTATTTCTCAATGTTCTTGTGAATTACAAGGTGAAGGAACTGGGGTATATCATCAAGAGAGGGGAGTAAACATCACTACTCAAAATATTTATTCCTATAGTTTATTTTAACAGGTAGTAGAGATAGGGGAAATACAGAAAAATGTGTAAGATGGATTCCACCTGGAAAACAGTTAAGGATGAATGTTGATGGCTCCTGAATATCTAAAAATATGCAATTTCATACCTTGTGAGATATTATCAACGTTTGGTTCTTATGGATTTCATTCCTTATTTCAGTCTTGGAACCACCTTCGAAGTCGAGATGAGTCCAATGAACACAGGCCGCCTACATCTCAGACATTACAATGTTTTTCTTGATTAGGTGGAATCAAATTCTAGGGTTCTAGTTGGTATTCATCAAGTTAGTGTTAGTAGTCCATGTTATTGAGGTATCTTCTTGTACTATTCATATCGCTCATCCTTCCATGTATCAATTTCAACCATAAATGGATGGAAGTGTATTTTATTCTATATTCCGTAGATAGCAAAGGGAGTTCGGGTGATTGTATTATTGTGTAGAGTAATACTGGTTCTTTACCAATTGAATGCAGTCCATTTATACGGATGGATAATATTAGTCCTTATCATTTCCACCCTCTTTGACTTAGGTATTCTTGTAGGAACCTATATTATAATTAAATAAAAATTTTGAGTGTGGTTGGAAGGGTTCAGTAGAATTGATGAATAAAATTATTACAATCAATATAAATTATTGTTTTTGGAATCTCATCATATTAGTTATATATGTGGATGAAATACTACATGATTGAATGGATTCCAAGAAAATTCAAAATATGATGTCTAATTTCTCTAGAATACTCGATATTATATATCTTATATAGGGAAAGAGTATTCTTGGGATAGAGATAAAGAGAGATAGGAATGACCTGACTATATTTATATCACATAAATATTATATTAGAATGATGATGGAACAGTTTTGGATGGCTGAATGTAAGTTTGTATCAAATTTGCATTCATATCACATTATTTTTTCCAACTAATTGGTACTATTAATAGAATCTGAGGCCATGTACATGGGAGAAGTACTATAATTATCATTTTTAAAATGATTCATGTATGTAGTGATTTTCACTCGGCTATATATTTCCTATACTATGGGAATTACTAGTTGCGAAATGGAAAATATTTGGAAAGTTGATTGGGAGGGTGTGAATTAGATTCAATAGTATTCAAAAGTTTCATAAGATCATGACACATGAAATTGGATGGGAAACCATTCTATGAATTTTTGTAATCATAATATGTGGGTGATATAAATATAATGAAATATACTATATATCAAATGTTTAATTTTTTAGAAACAACTACCAGATTTTCACCAATGTTGAAAAATATTAGTTCTCTAAATGAAATAGAAGTTGATTAGACACCAGTATTATAAGAAAGTAATGAAATTTTGTGACTAAAGAAAATGTTAAAGGATCTAAGAAGAGTTAAATAAGATGAAATACTTTATTGTGGAAACCAATGTACATTTCAAATTGAGAAAAATATATTTTTCAATTATCATATGAAGAATTAAAACATAAATCATAAAATCACCATGAACATTTTATAGGAAATATAATTTGATATATAAATGGTATAAGGAGTTCAAAATTCAGATATATATTCACTAATGTGATTTTTTATAAAATCATGATGAAGCATCATGCCTTAGTAGTTCATGGGTTAATGATTGATTGAAAATATAGGAATGTTACTAAATGATATATGTTATAGGGTTTCTAAGGATTTCCATAAAATGGTTTATTATGTGGGATATTACTGGGATATGAATCCTTTCTCAGATCATCATATGTTAAAAGCAGTGAATGATTGATAATTGAAATTATATTCACTTGAAATATAGATAGAAGGAAATTATACTCAATGTGAAGACACTCTTGGATTATCTTGTCTAATGGTATTAGTTCAATATGATGTTCAGAACTACCGATGGATCTATGGGAGAGTGTTAGGAGGTCTAAATGTTTAGTTGAGTTGATGATAAATTGGTTTGGTAAACTTATTTAGGATTTCATGTTTCATGGCCTATGTTTTCAAAAGGTATGTTTAAAAATTTCCAACTGGTTCAACATGGTATTTATATACGTGGATCCTTTAGTGAAAATTGTTAGAATAAATAGTGGTTCAATTGAGAATTTAGTGGAATTTTGAGATATTATTGAATCTTACAATATTTTGTAATCTTTTTTATCACCTATAATATACGATTTATAATTAATAAAGATAAAGTCTATTTTATCCAATTTATAAAGTACATGGTTTGAGCCATAAATAATGTAGTTTTATTTCTATACTTTTTGTATTTAATTTTATAGTTTTAGCTATAAATATATTTATACTACATTTTTTTAGCTTTTACTGAGGTGTGTGTGCGAGATCTACTTTTGGTGGTGGGTAGGGTTTTTTCCTTCCGACTTCTCGTATGATGAGTTGGGGTTGAATTGATATTTCAATGGATTTATTTTTTATGATATGCTAATATGTATAGGAACTTGTTGTGGTATATTTATCATACTTTCAGTTTCATAATATATAGTATATGTGAACAAATTTTTAAATTATATTTCCAAAATACATTGAAGTATTAGTATAGTGTTTTCTTGCGGCCTTCATGTGATAGATATTACCTTATAGAAACTATAAGTGCATATATTATAATAAAAACATTAATATCCAATATGAAATATTACTTTAATTTTTTTAGAATCTAGTGACATTATCTATTATAATATAGTCCCATTTATGTTCAAGAATAGGTAGAGGATTAATTAATCCATTAGGATGTTTTCAATGATTCTTTGTCTATTAAAAAGGATGTATCATGACATAAAATAAAAAAAATCTATTTTGAAACATCTCACCAAAAAGGATCCTCCATATCCCTATACATTTTAGTGCTACCGAGTTGAATAGTGAAATGTGAGCCATGAGAATCATCTAATAATTTTCTTTTTAGCTTAGGAACAAATGTAACACATAGCCTCTATCAAAATTTCTATATACCATATTAATAAATGAATTCAACCAATTTCCCATAATTCATGACATTAATTTTCTTTGTAATATTATTTTCATCATGTTGGTATATTTAAATTTTATTTAATAAGGATAGATTGACATTAATTTTGAGTATATTTGATGTTTCACTATCCTTAATGATTCTAGTTTACAAGAATACTTAATCAATGAATATAAGATCTTATTAAATACTCATTTAATTAAAAAACCAACAATATTTCATATTCAATGAATCGACCTCCATATTTTCCTTACGAAATTTGTAGTGTATTGAGAAATCATATTCATTTAGTAGTTCAATCCATCACCATTTCTTCATGTTGAGGTATTCATATGAGAATATATATTTCAAAATTTTATGATATGTATGTATTTCACAATTTTCACTATAATGGAAATGTCTTAAAATCGTTAGGGAAAATATTATGGCTTCCAACTCAAGATCATGGGTTATGTAATTTCGTTCACGAGTTAATAACATCCCATATATATATCCAACAACTCTATTATTATATAATAATTCACTGAGAAGTCCCCTCTTTGATGGTAATTTCAATACCAGTTTGTTGTCCAATATCGTATTTCATTATTCCAAACATTCATTACATTATTTTGACAATATGAAATTTACCTCCTAATTAGTCAACATGGTTAACAGGTCAGCTAATCGATAGTTTCTTTGAACAAATCAGAAATAGTGACATACTAATCTGTTACATACCTCACTTATAGCATTGGTCCAGTCTATTCCATCACTGAATTTGGCTATTATGGATCAATTTATATTCATTATTATAGAAAATATGTCCGTGTAAATAAATATCCTAAATATATTACCAATATTTTCTAAATTTTCAATATAACTTTGTTTCTATAAGTGATTTATAAATGATTCACAAATGATTCTGATTCATATCATAGATTTTAGAGTATATCATGATATCATCAATAAATAAATAAAATTATTTATTCATATATTCAATGAATACGTTGATCCTCAAAACAATTAAAACATCTGGTTTTTAGTCTATTAAAAGGAAAGTACTATAAAATTTTATTGGTAATACTTCTTATGAAATTTATGATATGAAAAATCTACCTTCATTACTCATAGTTAATGATATAAATAATGAAGATAAATCAGTGATTAATATTTTTATCCTTGAATATGATCAAACAAGTCATCATTTTCTGTCATGTTATATAATTTTTTCATAGTAATGTAATTTTTTTTCAAGTAATTGATGCACAACATTATATACCTATTTTTTATCATAACAAAAAGAACTCCAGCTCCCAATGATAAAAAATTGGTTATATAAATCGCTTATCAAAGAATTTTTGTAATTTTTTCTTTAGTTACTCTAAATCTATTATGGTAATAATATATAGAGTTATTGATATAGAATATTCATTCGGTTTGAGATCAATGAAAAAAATCAGCTTCACAATCTAGTGTATGTTTAGGAAGTTCATCTAGAAATGCATTGATGTAATCATTCAAAAAAGTAACATCTTCTATTGTATGGACACATTTCTAATTCATATGTTGTGTATTGTACTCTTCTCTAGCTATTTAATTATGGAGATGTACTAGAGGTGGATTAATAAATGATATAGATGATGCAGTCTCTCCTATGAAGTTGAGGTATTCCACACCTCTATCGTGAATCTTAAACTCTTTCTCTTTAAAATGTATTCTTTCTTTATAATTTGAAACTCAATACATATCATGAAATCTATCAAATTCAACCACATGTATAATAATATTGATTTTATTTAGGGTATTTCCATGCATTATAACAGTAACTAGCTATCTTATCATAGTTATATAGTAATTAATAAATAATTAATAATCATATCATATAAATTTTACTTTTAATTTAAATGATCCATATTAATATTTTTTAAAATATTTTAAAATATAATTATATATAAAAATAAATAATTATATAAATAATATTAATAAAATATATAAAATGATTCCCCCATTTGCAATGTAACGAAACAGTCACTGTTAACAAATATTCATTGTGCCTAGGGTAAACCCCACATCCCCGACGAAACGGTGATTTATAGTTTATCATATGAAGCATATTTTCAAATATATATTTAATTTTTAAAATAATTTATAATACATATATTAAATTAATTATCCTCTCCTGTAATGTAACTACCCGACACACTGAAATCTAATGTTGGGTCCAAGATTAATCCCACATCTCAAACCCAACGGTGATATCCAGATTATCCTATGTGACACCGTTCAAGATATATTACATTATTTTTTAAAAATAGCATGTGTCTTGTATAATATATAATATATTTTTATTTTTATCTACACTGAGCCCTTACGGGCCCTATAATGTAATGTTAACCTAGTGCCTCACTTTACTCATATTTTATAGAATATTTCAAGATTGTAAAATGTAATAATAATTTAAAAATATTAAAAATTATTATCAATAATTATTCTTATTCTTGTGTTATTTAGATAACCATGGACTAGGGATGCAGAAAAAAATGACTATTATTTGATCATGATTGGGAAAATAATCTCAAAAATCCAAATGGATCTTCTTTTATTACAGTCTACATTGAAAGTGTTGAAGACATTATATCATTTTAATCCTCAAGTTAAGATTTTGTTTATTAAGGAAGAATTAAGAATCCATGTCATAAATATCATATTTGGTCATTTCAAACATTTGACAATGTTGGTCATCATCTTTTCTTTACAGTTTTCAGAAATATTATATTTTTTGGTATCAACATGCTGAAAAGAGTTCAGTAGAGAATAATTATTTTGTTCGAGATCCATAATTTTAGAATTTAATACATGACGTAGCAGATCCATCTATTCCTAAAACAACAACTCAGAATGAAATTCTAAATCCTGAATCTAAACCTTCTCAGTTTTACAATTTGCTACAATCCATTGAAGATGCCTTATATCCAGGAATCCAAATGAGTAAACATGATGTTGTAAAAAAATTTGTGGCTATTAAATTACATTTTGGAATATATAATAGTTGTTTTGATCAGATTTTATATTTTTTAATGTCATTGTTTCATGACCGAAATAAATTACCTTCATGTTTTTATAAATGTAAAAGGTTTGTCCATAATTTGGGTCTATGTTATCAGAAGATCCTTTCTTTTTCAAATGAATTCATATTTTATTTTAGGGAATATGAATAATTTATTAATTTTAAAATATATGGATAATTAAGGTATAAGGTGGGAAAACTAGGAATGTCCTCAGTTCCCATGAAACAGTTGAGATATTTTACAATTACACCTCTTTTACAATGTTTATTTATGTCTCGTAGCATAGTTGGATTTATAACATGGCATAAAAAAGATTTCCATCACAAAAAGTATAAATCATCCATGTGATAGTGACTAATGGAAATATTTTGATCATATGAATCCTTTTTTGCTGAAAAAACCTCATAACATACAGGTGGGCCTTTCAACATATGGTTTTTGTACATTTGGTTTTTACGATATTGAATATTCTTATTGGCATATTTTCATTACTCTTTACCACTTTCCTACTTAGATGTTGATGAAGGAACCATATATATTTGATTATGTTAATCCCAGGAAAACAAAATAAGAATATTAATGTTTATTTGAAACCAATAATCGATGAGTTAATTTCAATATAGAACAACATTGTTACTATATTTGATATAACTGTAGATTAGAATTTTCATTTAAAGGTTGCATTACTGTGTACAATTAGTGTCTTTACAACATATTTTATGTTATCTACATGGATCACACATGGTCTAAAATAATATCCATACTAAATGGATGGGAACCAAGAGTTTATTCTTTGTAATGGGAGAATGGTTATTTATATTTATTTTAATTAGAGATTTCCTTCTACAGATCACCCTTTTCTAAGAAACATAATTAACATTACAAAAAGTTGAATTGAAATAGACTCACCTTCAGATGTGCACACAGGTAATCTAGTTAAATCTATATTCTCTACATTACCTCATATTACTTTTGGACTAACCATAAATTAGAAAAAATATTCTTTTGGGAGAGATTATAATTGGATAAAACAGTTTATTTTTTCTGACCATCCACAGAAGACTGATTTTTTTGGTTCATCACATGTTAGATGTAACGCATATTGAGAAGAATTTTTTCGATAACATGTTTTATATCGTTTTGGATACACCTAGTAAGACCAAAGATAATGTATTGTAATGGATATATCTTGGACAGATTTGCAGATGCCCTGAACTTAAATTATTTAAATATGAATGATATCAGAACATAATAAACCCAAATGTTGATTACTCAATTAGTATAAAAAATGATTTATTATTATATTAATGGATTAGAGATTTGAGTTTACCATATGTTTATGATTCCAATTTATCTCATTGCATCCAAAATGGGCATATTACAGGGTTAAAAAGTTATGATTGTCATGTAATAATTGAAGGGTTATTACCTGTTGGTGTTAGAGGGATATTTAATTCATCAATATTGGTTGTGGTGACCAAAATATAATTTTTACTTGATATTTTTGTGGAATAATTTAATTATAATTAATTTAATTCCGTAAATAATATGTGTTTTTTAATAATATGTAAATTAGAGAAAATATTCCCACCGAGTTTCATTGATTCCATGGAACATTTAATATTTCATTTTCTATATAAAGCTAAGGGGGGGGGGACTATAAAATTCTGGTGGATGTATCCACATTAGAGATGTATGAAATAATTAATGAAGAATGTACGTAACATTGAATCATAGGAAGGGCCAATTATAGAAGTAAAATTACAGGAGAAAAGTTCAAATGTATCCTCTTATAATTTAATGTCCGAATATCTTTCAAAACACAATCAAATGGGTCATAGTGAGAAAAATCTGGATGATGTCATATACCATCAGTTGTCAGTTTTTAATCATCCTGAGCTTGGTTTCTATGGTTATCATGTGCGATGGATTACATATGAAAAAATACATGTAGATCATACTTATGTTATGTTGAATTGTGAAGAAATGATATGATTTGTGCAGTAAGTACATATATTTTTTTAATTTTATTAAATATTTTTAAAATATATATTTATTAAAATTGAATTTTTTATATTATATGAGAAACGTATCAAAATTCAATTTCTACAAATTACATATACTTCTCTTGAGGAACACTGAAAACAAAAATTTTCATATTAGATTCAAAGACTGATAAGTAATTTTTTCAGATTGAATAATAATTAAAAATTTCAATGATATATATTATTAAAAAATTTATTGTTTATAGGTAACAAAACATGAATATAAAATTGATATTTGATTATATATTTTCAAAAACCCTCCATATAAATTGGTAAAATCATATAATGGGTATGTGGTTAATGGATTTTGAATCCATAATTGCATATATCATGAGTCAAAGAAATCATTGAATAATTGTATTTTTTTGAAAGGATACTATGACAAGTAAGGTCTTGTTTTCTTTTATAGTTTTCTAGATGAAATAATTGATTTTTTATATGGGACCAAATTATGTTACAATGATTAAATTTCATTGGTTTGATACTGATCAGGGGTTGCAAGTGCATCCACGTCATGGAGTCATTGATATTAAATATAACAGACTTCTTGCATCAAGTGAACCATTTTTGTGGGTACATAAAGCGCATAAAGATAACTATGAAAATTACTCAGATGATTGAATAAATTTGAAGTACTGCTGGAGTGTGATAAAAAATAAATCACGTGACAATCAGTTTATTGAATCAGAAAATGGTTATGTATAAGTGAATCATATTGATATTTTTCATGAAACATAAAAAAATATATCTCTTTCCTAATGGGATATAAATATTGATTATAAAAACCCTCAGTTATGGGACAATACAATAAATAATTGTGATCATGTTATAAGGGATGATGAAACTACATGTCATATGGAAGATGAAAATGATGAATATGTGGACAAATACACTGATGTCGATAAAAGTGGTGATGAAGATAATGATTGTTGTATTATTTTCAGGTATTTAATTACAGGTAATTATCTAATTCAGATATTTATTAGTTTTTTAAATTTCATGTTTGTATTAACTATCTGTTATACATAACATTATTTCTTCAAACATTCATTTGTTTTTTATATTTCATATTTTTTTTAACAATCTATTAGTGGGGAGAATATTTGTTTTAGGTTGCTAGAGATTATCCTCATGGTGATTTATTACATTTTCTCACCGATGTAATTATTCCTAATGGTGAGACTGATTCATATGCTCCTCCTATGGCCGATGCGCTTATAAGAAGGGGGTATGGTATTGGTCGATTACTAATTCCAAACATAATTGCATAGAGGTGACCATATATTGATTTTGATCAGTGTTTATATAGGTATGTTTAATTGTTTAATATGAAATTTATTTTATATTAGCTATGTGTATTATTTTTTATTATAATTTTTTGATTATATATTTGATTCAATTTTCATAGTTTTTATCATTTATCCATTGTACAGGCTGGTGAGATGCTGAGAAATTATTTTTCTAAGCCATGGGTGTTAATGAACCTAGTACCCATGACCGTACGTGGCTAGATGTTCGACCAATATATTATTATTTATTAAATAATATATAATTGATTAAAATTTAATTAATTACGAACAATTTATTTAATTATCATGTAGAATTTATTTTCTCTAATTTCTAATAGATAGAGATGTCTTATCCAAAAGACCTGGAATACTATTATATGTGAGAGATTTCATCAGTTTCAACACAACTTCAGAAAGTGAGCTATGTATAAATCCTATGTTATAGTCTTTGATCAGTCTTGTAAGTCTCATAGTCCTGGGTATATATCATCTCATTTATGGGACAAGTTGTGCTTCTTCTGGAATGGAGGGACTTTTTGGAGGACATAATCAGCTGGCCATCAAAGACGGGGGTGGAAAGAGGCCACCCTTTAGGCAAAGAGTCATACATTTGGAATACATAGAGGGCATATGGTAAGTGATATTATTTATCAATGTATATTTATTTTAAATCTAACATGTTTGTTATATTATACATGCCAATAATGAACCATCTAATATGGAGTGTGAAGTTCATTTGATGTATTCTGATAATTGTATATGAGATGTTATACATGAAAAATAGCGTCAAAATGTGGTTTGTAATTTTTTTGAACAATGTCATCAATATTAATTTTATTTTTATTCAAATTTGTAATTATATTTAATGAAAACCTATATGTCTATGGATCCTCATTCACGAGAGAGTTAATCTGAGGACGAAGAAGAAGTCAATGCTGATTTAGGTTTTTATGAGTGGGCTTGGATACATATGAATTTGTAGGTGGTCAAGAACAGTCGAATGATTGGTATTGGTTCTTCATTATCACTTACAAGTTGTTATGGTACTTCTACGATGGAATCAATGAACATGATGGGAGATCTTAGTGGTTCTTCAATGAATCTATCATCTACTGCACATTATATGGAGAGGTTGAGTGCTTAGGATGAGATAATAGAACAAATTTAGAGGCCAAGGGTAGTGGATCTTGAAAAAAAGAAACTAAGAGAGGAGGAGATGAAGGATTATATGCGGCAACATGGGTGTAGAGTCGGTATATATTTTCCTCCCCCTATTCCATCGGTTGATCATCCACAACCGGATGTCAGTTGATGATTTATTATTATTTTAATGATTGTTTTGTAATTTGGTTTTTTAAACATATTATATTTCAAATGATGTATTACTTTTCGGTGTGTGTTAATTTTTTTAACTATTTTTTATTGATTTTTTATAATTTTTAATATTTTTTATTTATAATTATTATAATTATTTTCTTGGATTAAAGGGTTTTTACGATAGATCATCACAAAAGGGTTATAAGTAATATTTTAGGATTTTTTTTGGGATGAAATATATATACATCTCAAATAATTATATTTTTGATTCCTTATTTCACAATGAGTTGTTGGCAATGAACAACTATTACAAAAAGTCATATGTGAAGAGAATCTGTTGCAAATGCACCATCATAATGATAATAAATTCCCATTGTGTATGATGTGTGATACATGGCCTTACCCAAATAAATATGGTAATGGTGATCACAACAATGGATCTCACAGATGGGTTCATGGACTTAATTTATAAGGGGAATCTCACATCCAATTATCATGAAAAGATTCCACACTTATCTCTTATGGTGGAAGACAGAGAAAACTCACCCATATTGAATTTTAATTCTTACCAAATAAATTGGGGGTTTACATAGACCTAGAAAGGGGATACATTATTTTTAACTATTGACCACAAAATGACATAGATATTTGGGCATATGAAACTATTTCTTCACAATAACATGGTACTTCAATGTACAACTACTTGGTCTGTGAAGTAGTCACATGGTGTATTGGTACTCTCTATAGTAGTCATTGTGTACCTCCAATAGCTCATAAGTGTACTGGTGATAGTAAATGAGGTTTTCCCCACCCAACATTTCATGTGGGGACACATGGTCTCTATGTGTATAATTCCTATAAGGGTTATGAAATATTGCTTGTGGTAACATGATATGTTGTTCAATCCACAATGTTTTATATTCAATTTCCATGTAATCCATAGTAGCAACACAGAGAGGGTTGCACGACATGTGTTCTCTCACACTAAATGAAACGTAGATGGTAATTGAGTTCATTAATGTATATACTTTTATAATTATATTGATTTCACTCATTATAGAAGGAACCAAATTTACCGTGTCCATGTCATCATTGGGGGATAGATTCCATCCATTATTCAAGGGAAAAAGAGACTATGTCATCATATGTGTCATTTTCATACTCTGACTCATGAATACATAATCTCTAATTTGTATTTATATTTCTTTAATCATCACCATTTAAATTTTTCTTCATAATATTCATTTCAAAATGTAAAACTATGATATATTGAATCCATCAAATGATTCTTCATCGGAAAAGTGTTGCAAGAATTATGTTGAAGCAATGGACAAACGAACAATGGTGATGAACACATATGAAATGAAATGATAATCCAAGAAACACATATGAGTATGATAATCATATCTAGTATCTTGAGTATAAAATGTATTCCATTATAGAAATTGGGATCTGGTTGGTTTGGATAAAACAACATTTCTTGCTTCTTAGAATATAATAATCGATGAGCTAATAAAAAAAATAATGATCAACAAATTAATTCTAAATGAATTAAATTTTTTTATAACAATATTAAATAATGGATATAAAAAACTAAATTAACATTGTTGTTTTTAGTTTTTTCTTTGGGGTATAACACGTTTCACATGTGGTGTAGTCGAATAATTCCATTGAATTATGTCATCGATTATTCATCATTAATCATAGATATTTATCACTTATGTGGTCCTACACCGTGTTCACTCTCTAACAAGGTCAATGATTTTAGGGATAAAATTAAGATTCTTATATAACCTATTATAAATAGAGGTAAGCAAGGTTTATTAATATATTAAATTATGAAAGATTGAATTTTTCAATAATTCCAAGGATTGATACATTTAAAAAATATATAACACGTACAAAATTTATGATGGGCCTAGGGTAAAACCAATATTCCATATTTAAAGGTATTAATGGCATTCCCACCTCAATCCGAATTCAAGGGAAATTTTAAAACATTAGAATTTATACATGTATAAGATTTATAATATTGAATATTTTTTATCTAACATTTCCATGGTTCCATTGGGCCTATAATTTCATATTGGCTGAGTATATGAATCCAAAAAATTTAATTAAAATATTTCAACTACTCGAATAAAAATAAATTACATTACAACTTATTTTAATTATTTACATTAATGATATATTATCTATATATTTTTTTCATTTTTTGATTAAAATGACACTTTAATTATATGATGAAATTTTTTAGAATATGATTCCCTCCGAAGACTTAGCCAAATCCAATAAAAGTGATGGTCAATATTGATGTTCAAATTACATATGTAGTTTGAAATATTCATGGATGTTCTTGTAAATTTATTTTCAGACTCTTTAACATATTATTCATCATTCTAATTTAATGAGAGGGACACCATCTCCATTTCAGTTCATTTATAGAAAGAAATATATATTGAAAAGTGTACCACATTAAATGATATCAATTCCATAATTTATAAATAATAATACTCTTTATATTCTTGAAAATGGACCACCATTGAACAACATATTCCTTCATATAATACACTACCAAATTTTACTTTTCCATTTAATTATTTCCCATTTATATAAATATGTTTTTTAGGGGGTAATTCATTATTCAACCAAAAATTCTTTAGTAGTTACATTAAAATATGTATCCTTCAGGTTATAAAGTTATCCAACATTTGTTAATTGTCTTTAAAAAAAATATTACCCAATAAATTAAAATTTTATTCATCATAACATCACTAACAACCATAACATAGACATAATATACCATACTCCAACACCCAATGTATTGGATTTCATGGAAAAGCAATCATTACATTTTTTATAAGTGTTGATTCGTATCATTCCACTGGGTTCCATCTCGAAACAGTGTCACACACTAAGTTATCTCATAATAAAAATGTATAACAATCCATTTGTGGGTAACATTTCTATGAATCCCTATGATAATATATTTATTTTCATTTTGGTTTTGTACATTTAAAATATAGTACCAAAGATCCTACTAAACTTTCTTTGATATCTACAGTATGAACTCATAATCTTATAACCTCGACCCAATATTTACATTATTAATATAAAGACACTATTTTTTCTTTTTAGATATTGATTTAAAATAAGGAATACTTTTGGAGATGGTTGTAGATATGATGTGAGGTTTTGAGGCCCGGTTAGAACACAATTTATTTTTTAAAAAATATTTAATATATGTTTATCATGTATAAAATGTTTTTTTGGACATAATGGAATATCTCTTGAAAGGAGATTGAATAAAAAATATAATTCCATGGCTGAATCTAAAGAACATGGCATTCCATGATTTTGAGACAAGGATGTTCAACATTATACATTTTGATAAGGCATCCATTGGTGTGTATGTTTTGTTAACATAAATAAATAAACAATTTATTTATAATATTAAATAACCTAATTAAAATGTTATAAACATATCCTATTTGGATTAATTATAAAGGATTGGACTCATAACCATTTATATATCTGATATGAGGAAGATTTCATTTTTTATTTCAAAAATGTCCTCAAAAGACCCTCGGGTTGTATTGGAATAAGAGATAATGAAGACAATTGATCTTCCCCATCATTCGAAAATGCATTCTTCACCAACGATTGATCAATACTTGAGGTATGGATGATAAGTTTTAATTTATAACCATGATTAATATATTGACCACTGATTTTATTAATATTATTTTTATCTTTTATTTATATTTCCTTTTCATGATCCCAACCCTTGTAAATTAAATTTTTGATATAATTATATCTTTTATGCCCGAAAATCACCCTAATTAATCGATAATTATATGATCATTGTAAAATAATTATTTCATAATGAAGATATAACATTTTTTTATTATGGATTTCTCCCACAATTTGTTTTAATTATTAATTTTTAGACCATTGATTAATGATTCAACTATTTATGAGTAGATTCGATCATGGGGATTCCCCCAGATTGAGGGTGGATGTGTGCATAATAGAGAGATCAATGTGATGATTGTTGATCAAATATAGTTTAAGGAGGTATCCATGTATTAATGGATTTGGCATCTGAATTTGTGCTTCAAGTGGCTTGTGATATAATGGGGAAAGCTGTGGGGGGGTTTGGAATGATATAATTTTTCCATTACTGACAGAATAGGAAGGGGTTTCACCAGATCAGAGACCCCTTGTGTGATTGGAGGCAGAAATAGTTTTAATAGAAATATGAAGATAAAATTTGAATATTTCAATGATTTTATATATTAAAATATGGACTAACAAATATGTATTGGGATGAATACAAATAGCATAGTCACCCATTTTTGGTGGCCTGGGTAACTGAAAAATGAAAAGGATCAAACACCAAATGTCTAGGCCACACACCGTTTGACCCTTCCCTAGTAGCCATGTTGTTTTCTATCTGTACACACATATTAACCCATGTAGTTATAAAATATGGACTCTTTGTGTACATGTTAATGTTTCAATACCCAAGAAGGACTGGGAACATAGCTAGGTACACAACATGATCTAACATACATGTGAATGTTCAAGATCACATAGTAAAGCCTCGGGTGGCTGAGACACGTTGTGTGGACACCATACACGTTGCATATACAGAAATATCCATTGATCCAATTCAATTAGAGAACATGAGAAGACAAAAGTTTAGTTATATAGATCATGTGGTCCCCATACACATCATGTACTCTGTGTCATGGAACTCCAAAATTTCAGGTATCCTTCATTTGGCTCATATTTTTCCCATTAGTGGTCTGTCTTGATATTTTTTCATTATAGAATGTAATTGATGTATTTATTACTGATGAATTAGACACAATGTGATATTTTCTAATTGTTACACTTACATAGGAAAATATTGGTGATGGATGAGATCAGGCATGATCAATGGTGAGTTTAGATAGAGATTTTACTCCCATGTAACATCAAGGAGTTTATCTTCTATTTCTAGAGATGGTAATCCCCTATCCCCAAGGGAATTGTTCCTACAATGTCCTTGTTCATATATATATGGTAATACCATACTACACTAGGTAATGTGTCCTCTACAAATGGATATAGTAATATCGTGTTGCACCTGGGTGTGTGTCCTCCATACTCAATGCTCAGAATGAGGTCATATGCACCTATCACACAATAGCATGGTTCCTCTTTCTATGTATATGGTAATCCCCTGTCACATGAGGTATCAGGTCCATGATACTCATATTTTTGAAATAGATGGTAAAACCTATTGTTGGGAATAGGACTTCTCTCTATGGGGAGGATACTACCCTATTGTACCATAGCGTAGCTCCACCATACATTTTTTAGAGATATAGAGATCACACTCCCCTACATGAATGCAATCCCCCTATCTATGGGGATGGTACTCCCTTGTCGCACTATGTAATTATTCCTCTATATTATATGCATAGATATAGACATGATACTCCCCTAAATGGGCACGATTATATAATAAACTGAGTTCCATCCCATGTTTTACAAGTGTGTGGGTCCTCTATGATTTATATACTTCTTGTCCCTCATTATGTGGAAGAGTATAGAGGTTCAGACCATCCTCACGACTTCATTGAATATAAACACAAGAATCTAGACATCGATGATAGAACCTTGTTGATGCAGGCAGACTCATAATATTAGGATAGGTTATGCGATGAAGTTCCCCTTTATCTCTCAGATGTGTTTCATATATGAGAATATATATGTGATGTTGGGTTTTGAATCCCTATTGATTTGGGTTTATCTAATTTTTTCTATAATGTAATATATTAAAACCAGATCATTTTCCAGCTCATCAAACTTGGTATGTAAATACTCACTCCTACAAGAGATTTTCATACACATGTCACGCCTTATGCAATCGACAGATTGATTAGTGGTTATTTTAATGGAGAAATGAGATATTAATTTCCAAAAACTATGTATAGTAGTCTATAATATAGATCAAGAGATGGAATCAGTTATATATTTTTTATTCTATTTTTTTAGGTATGGATTTTTTTTCAAAGTAATAATTATTTTTTCCCTTTACATTTTAGATTTTCCATTACACAATTTATAATTCCCTATAGACTAGTACATGAATCAGTTTTTTCTATAAATTTTTCGATATTTCATTATTATTCATCTTCACTTATACACCGATATATTTTAGTGTATACATATATTTATGTTAAGATATAAACTCAAATTTTCATAATTAATTCTTAATAGTTGTTTCCAGGAACTTGCCTATGGAGGTTTATTGGGGTTAGGGTGGACTTATCTTCCAAAGGACATGCAATCCCCAGTGGGTTGTATCATTATAGAGTGGTATCCCAACTTGTTAAACCATGGGATGTTGTTTGGTGTTTTTACCCATAGAATTATTTGTTGCGAATTTAGGGAAGGTTGTAAAATTATCTTGACTACTTCATTCAGACTAGGAAACCTTCATTTGTTGGAGCAGGTGAGACATCAAAATGGTAGGACTCTAGATAACTTATTCTCAACTCAATATACTGAGATACTAGTTTCAGAGAATTTTATAACATTTATTATATATTATTAAGTCATTTTAATAACCTTAAGAGTTACATATATACATATATATATTTATTTATTTATATATTATCCTCTGACCATGGTAGATCATGAAAAAATTCATGACTCCTCCCTATAGATATCCATCCAGGAAATCAATTTATTTTTGTGATGACATTCCAATTAGTGAAAAATCATTAGTTATGGATCCATCTCATAAGATCTTTCCACTAGGTGGGATTTAACAAGAACCACATCTGGTTCAGTAAAACATTGTACCGTAAGAGAAGGAATATGGTGGGTGTAGCCTAATCACACTACATGAGTTCCATTTACAAATGCTAATGAGTATATATGGTGAGAAAGATCCTAGTATGTAAATGATTGTATTGAGTCAGTGATCGAGGTTTTCATAAGTGTATGGACCCAGACTGATCATATTATTGTACATTATTTGAAACATTTCCATGAATAATATGGGGACTAATAGACTCTATTATCATGGATGCATGATGTTTCCATAGTTTTATTGTATATATTCTAGTAGCTATTTTCTGAAGAGTAATATCCCTTATTTGTGTGCTTATTTTAGATTCATGAGTTTTTTAGGATATAATAGAGATGCATGATAGTTTTTTTGTATTAAGTGAGATGTACCGACCTAAAATAGAACTCATTAGGCATGATTATGGATGGTTACTTTTGGGCATAGAAGTTTGAGAAGGTCCTCTATAGATACATTCATGCATGAATGAAACCATAGTGAATTGTAGATGGAGAGGGTTCTAGATATAGAGAGATTCTTATCTAAGGGACACGATATGGCTGAGAATGGAAATTGTAATCCCATAGCAGATTCATCTATAGGATCTTCAAAAATATAGTAGTTGAGATACATGACATGTACCCATACTCAAAATCAAGAAAACTATAATGTAGATCAACGAAACCACGTAGGACTAAAATTTCATAGATAGGAGAAATTGAATACATGTGATGATTGATGTTATATGAAACATGATTTACCTACCCAACATGACGGGGGGTGAAGGATTAAACCAATTGGACCACCATGATAGGGTAAAAACAATGATCACGATTCTCCCAGGCATGGAATGGGTGGATACTAGTGAGGAGAAAATAATAGAGGCATCGGTATGTCTCATAGAGGTGGTAATGGTGGTGGTGGATAATATTATTATCTAATTAGACCACCACCAACGGGAGGCCCACTATGAGCTTAGGAAGCTAGTAGTCAAGTCTGTGGGTAGCTACAACATTTGGAGGTATATGATCTGAATGTTCATGAGAAGATTATAGATACGATATGTATTTATTCATCTACTTCATCAATATTACTAGACAAATGTTCATTTCATTTATTCATCTCATTACTCCTACTAAAATAAATGAATCTCTTGGTTGGTATGATAGGCCATCAACATTGACATGAGGTTCTTACGGTGAATGATTATTTTATATCACTTCTCTTAAAGTAGTGTGAGTCATATCTTAGGTTAGAGAGTTTATCATGGGGCCTTGTGTTCATCACTCTAAGGCCTGACGACCTAATCTTTAATATGGACTAATATTCCATAGTACGATCCCTAATTAACTATGGCCATATATGAGATATATTCCTTCGAAAAAATGGGATTGTATTCTTATTGGTTGACGATATAAATCTCATGGAATAGAATGTGGGTTTTGTGAGTCGAAAGAAAAAAACCATCACCAATTACATCGCGTGTTTATCCCTTGGCATAGCTAGTTCATCAGTAAGTGGGGATACTTTAGTCAAGAATACTTATATTGATGTATTTCTCACTAAAATTTTGGGGATATGATAGGTTCACAACGCTGAATACCCTGAGAGGTGGGGGTGAATCAAGGATTGAATAATTTAAAATTAAAGCCCGTTCTGATCTTGTTTCACTGTTAAGCAAAACACTCTTCTCTCCTTTTCTAGTTTCACAATATAAACATAATGTAAAGCATGTGCATGACACGTCAATTTTTACTTAGTTCACCCTCACTGGGCTACATCTAAGGAGCACACACCTGCAATGTGCCAATGTACCAAATCCACTATAAGCACACTACTGTTTACAAGGTTTGGGAAAGATAACTTCTATTCCCAGGTACACTGCCTTTACATTGTTTATGGCCAGCTCACTGCTTTCCCAAGGGTCACTCCCTATTTCTCTCTCTTTCTGACTCACTTCTGGTGGAGAGTATCACCTTCTTCCTCTTCCTTTGCTCCCTGCTCTAGAAAGCATCCACTCATGGTTTATATACCTATAGGTCTCTTCATTATAACTAATGAATACATCCTCTGTTGTGTGTAGATGTACTGTTGAAGTCCAACTTTCACCCATAGATGAATCTCACTTTTCACCGAAGGTATCGAGAAATCTTCCAGCTTTCACACAGCCCTGAATCACTAACGTGTAACAACCATTCTTGGCGCCCTTCTCTAAGTCGGCACAGAAGTCTTCAGCGCGCAAGTTAAAACGGGCGCACAAGTACACCTCAACCACTGGCACGACAGTAGCTTCTACAACTCCAAACTTGCAAAACTCACTTTCATTCTCACCAAAACCACCTCAAGAGCGCAACAATCACTTGGCGTGCAACTTCTACTTGTGCGACCACACCACAAATGTGCGACCACCACACCTGCGTGACGAGAGCTCTGATTTTTCTTTGTGTTGAACTCTACATCGAATGAGGAGGGGTTGGCTTTTATTTTTATGAATTTGGATACCCCATGCGATGGGGTTCAAGTCTCCCCTCAGAGCGCAAGTCTCTATGCACATGTATCTTCCATTTGTCTCTGTTTATTTAGTCACTTGTGCGACCTAACACAAAACATGTGCGACCCTAATCCCTTTGCCATATTTTGGTGTTCTGATCTTGAAAAACATATGGCATGAAAGATTCCAAACTATCAAGTACACGACACGCATGTCCCTTTTCCAAAAACTACATTTCTCCATTTGTCGATTTTCAGGCCCAAAAATTTGGAAAACACTGGAAAATGGCATCACCTTGTATCTATTCTTTTTTGTACCTCTCTAGATCATTCATTCCTTTTTTGACATTCTTGAATCAAACATGGATCGTTAACCACAACCCTTGAACTCAACATGCCACCATGGAATCTCCTTTTTCCATAAATATGTATGTACTTGTTTTCTTTGTCAACAATCACAACACAGATATCCACTTTGTTAGCAAAGACAATCAACTCAAAAATGCTTCAATGACACCTTGAGGGATTTTTTCCCAGAAGGCTACCTATAATGTGGGAGATGTAGTTTATCACCAAATGGAACCCTATGAATGCACCTATAACATATGTGAAATATCAGATAATCCTAATGAGATTTTGTTGTAGAGAGTGAAGTTTATGTCCTTCAAGAGAAGGGTTATTTCATTCACATAGTGTCCCCCTGTGTAGATCTTGTTTTGTTCATGAAGAAATGTGGATAGTATATTGCATCATTATGTTGACTATCACCTCAAAAAACAAGGAACTATAATGAAAATGTACACATTATCGAATATTTAATGCCTCTTTAATCATTTTTTTGTAAATAGATTATTATCTAATATTGATCTCGGGTTTCTGTATCCCAAATTTAGGGTTTTATGAGAATGATATTATAAATATAGATTGTTGATGTCCCTATGTACACTAATAATTTTTAGTGAAACATTTCAGTGTGAGGAATGTCCCAATTGTGTTAATGGTTATTATGAACCATATATTTTAACCATACATAGAGTGTTTTTATTATAATTACTAAAATAAAATAATAATCTAAGTTAGAGGATGATCATGTAGATTGCATAAGGATGGTCCCACCCATGTCCGAGAGCACCAGGTTTGTGGAAATTTTTTGATGTTCAAATTTTAGATCCATAAGGTTTACTTTAATAGTTATATCATTTCAAAGTATAGATTCATTATTCCCCAAACCATGATTGATGAATCACTTTATTGGGATCTTCCAAAGAAAGTTTCATAGCTGTGATATTTTATTCCTTTGGTAGGGTAATAAATGATATTTTCCGTGGATTTTTCCCTGATTTAAGATCATTTTGTTACCTTGATGTAGAAAGGGGTACTTTTTACCTATAACATGTACTATTAAAGAACCTTTGAGATGTTGAGATTGAGGCTGATGGGTGCTATTATTTTTATACTGCTGGATGAGGGCATAGAGCACATAATGTATTATGATTCCCATGTAGATGAGATTATTTTATTGTTAATGAAAATGAAGAAAAATATCACATCTAGTTAGAGGTAGTTGAGTCCCTATGAATAGAACTATGTGACTGAAGGCATATTTTTGTAGAATTAGTATTCTCTCTAATCATGTAAGGGCACTATCATATCGATGATAACCTTATTCTTTATTCAAGAAATCATAGTCTTAGGTATATTTTAATGGAGTGATTTTTTGAAATTGATAAAGGGGTCATAGTGGGTTTTAAAATAGTTCTGTGACAATGATATAATACATACTAATAGGAAGGTAAATATTATGGTAGATTCCCTTAGTAGGATGTTCTATTCTACATTAGTGGAGGAAGAATCTAAGTAGTTGGATTCTCTAATGATTTCCCTATTAGAGGAGATTGGTACAACTTATCTTTAATTGATGGTGTTGAATCATCACTTATCAAAATTATGATAGAGGCGTTGTTATGATAAAATTAATTTTAGGTCCTACATAACTAGTTATACTCTATAGATAAACCAAATTGATTCTCTAAATGAGGGAATCACATTATCCTTTTAGATGGAAGGATTTAGGTTCCAGACACATTGGGAGTGGAGCTGATGATGTATTTTTAAAAATATTCTTTTTCTATAAAATCCATTCTAGGAATGATGTACATAGTCCTTCAATGAATGTTTTGGTGGCCTGAAATGAGGATGTGTGTGACCGAGTTCATCTCTCAATGTCTCACATGTAAGTGGTTGAAGGTTGAACACTAGGTTCCATATGGGTTTTACAGCCTATTGTGTTTCTAAAGTAGAAATGGGATGGAATATACAACGAATTAGTGAAACATATTCCACAGATAGTGAGAGTTAATGGTTAAATCTGGTAGATAGTTTAACTACAAACCAATTTGGTTCACTTAGTGGATATTATGGAATATATTTCTTTGTAGAGTTTAGGGTATTTGTACATGTGAGAGATTTTTCAACATCATGGGGTTCCCTCTATGATTGACTATTTCTATGATGTGATGTTCACATCATTCTTATAGAGAGACTTGCATGAGGTATTTAGGACCCATTTGAGTATGAGTACATATTTTATCCCCCTGATAATTGTCAAGACCAAGTCCACTATACATGTGTTGGAGGATAAGATAAGGGCCTTCATGTTAGAATACATTCGAATCTTAGTGGATCACTAATCTGTAGTATTGTTTTCTTATAATAATACTAACCACTCTACTATCAGTACAAAATCATTTAAAGACCTATAAGGGATACCCTACAGGTCACCTATATGATTGTCTAAGATTGGTGAGGCATATCCAATTAGAAAAGAGATGGTATGGGTGATTATGGAGAATTTCCAAGTGATCCACAAAAGAACAAGAACAACCAAAAGAAGAAATTAATCATATGAAGAATGACGTCACATGACCTTCATGTTTGATAATGGAGACCATGTTTTCCTTATCCTCAAACTATAATGAGAATTTTTGTGATTCTTCCAGGGAGGCAAGCTATCCAAAAGGTTTATCAACTAGTTCGACATCCTATATGTGGATGACAGGGTTTCATACCACCAATCATAACCCCCATTGTTGGAGAAGGTGTATGAGGTTTTACATGATTCATGGATGTGGGGGATAAATTCATGATCTTATTCATGATATTTACTAGGGAAGATAATCATTGAGTATGGATCCACCTCGTGTAGTACACAACGGTGAAAATAGAATAAAATGAGAGGATCGTATGAGGATAGAATATTCTTTTAGTATGCGCGTAATGTAAGAATGGGAGGATACTAGAGAGCTCCTAGGAGTAGGACATCCTGATGCATGCTTAGTATCCCCACCTTTTTTTATTTTACGCTTTTCATGGATTAAATGTCATAATTGTGGGAATAATGTTCTTACCCTATTCTTTCAATATCATACATTGAAATTTATTATGCAATTTTTTTAGATATAATCCCTAAAAGGGTGAAGATTGTGAGAACAAGTGACCCCATAATTAATTTTATAAAAATACTAAATGTATTTGAATCATGTAATTTTTTTTGAAATAACTCAATATCTCCTAAATAGTGTTTGAGATTAAAAAGATAAGGACATGGTTGAATCTAGAGCACATGTTTACCCTAGGCATGACCTATATTGGGTCGGTGTCAGATATCCAATTGAAACATCCTTTGGAAGACATTTTTAATTAATATAAATAAATTAATAAATAATTTATTTTAATAAATGACATATTTAAAATAATATATAAATTGAAACATATAAAGTCGTTACAAGTGTTTATTTGAAAAACCCATTCTAGATTTGAGAATTGAGGGAGTGTATTCTTAATTAGAAGGTTAATAAAAAAAATATCATACCGAGGTGGATTGATAGACAATAAATGCATCAAATCATCCTCATTGCTGGAAAATATGTACTTTAGCAAAGATATATTCATAATAGATATACGGATCATCCATTATATATTTTTTTCATAAATTACTGATTGGGAATGGAATTATTAATCCACTTTTAATTTGTAAGTTATCTCCCCATATAATTATCCTTATTTTGATAAATTATTATTTTTTGATTTAATTTAATCTTATATTCCATTAAATCACCCATTCTAATCTCTTATTCTACGATCCCTAGAAAATAATTCGTGGCCATTGGAGATATGACCTTTTTTATAGGCCCTTCCCCCACCGTTTTTAATTGCATCCTAAATAGAAAAATGGGTCATTGTTCATCATTTTTAATTTGGATTAAAGAGTGATTGAACCCTAATATTAATAGGGGTTGTGAGCTTATTGACCATATCAATGTTTTTTAGAAGAATTATATTGTATTATAGATATATGTGAGGTATGTTTGGAGTGGGTATCTGAAGCAGTGTTGGTAGTGGCACCAATGAAAATGGGATAATCCCTGATGATATTAGATGGATGGAATCTAGCCATCAATTATGGATCTAGTATATGAGGCCCAAATTCCATGACCATGGTGAAAATGGAAAATGGTACCTTACTAATGGCAATTAATAGTTGACATGAGATGCTTCTCCAAATTTTTTTATAAAAATAAAAACTACACATTGTGTAATGGGATGAAGACAAACTATATGGTGGACTCAATAACCATGTCTTATAATATTAATGTCACATAATGAGTGGTTAATTTCCTATGGGTCTATTAAATTTTTTTTTTTTAAACCTCAAAATATGCAACTAATTTAATGAAACGAGTAAAGAAGAACATCTATGTTGATCTAAATAGATGGTAAGAATTAGTTTGATTGTGTTTAAAAAAAATATATTATATTATTATACTAAAGAAAATAGTGAGAAAAGTTAGGGATAATTGATTTTAAGCAAGAAAAATGAAAAATATCATATGTGTTGGATGATTTCTAAAAATATTTTATTGTGTGCAAGAGTTTTTTAATTTTAGAGATCAACTGAAATTGGATTTAAGAAAATTGTATGAATAATTCATTATTTTTTTCATATTTTAGATGAGGATGTTCGAATAGTTCGGGTATTCCCTTCTAAACATGGAAACCCAATATTATCCTTAGTTTGATAATATAGGTTTTTTCAGAATCATGTTATTCTTGATACAATATTTAAGCCAAATTTCCCTAAAACTGGACAATGGTCATGCCTAAATTAGAGTTTAAATTTTCTCAATTTTATTCTTCCATTTAGATTAATTTGTAAATTTTCTTGATAAATGAAAAATAAATGGACTAGGAAGTGATTGAAGAATTGCGTCAAACCAAATACATTAATTTATACAATGAAATATATTCTATGAACCTTCTAGCTTTTATTACATTACCCTACCACAAGCCGGGTTTACCCCATCATCCTAGTGATTAGAAGATTAGAGGGAAGGGGAAAGTGAAATAAAGTGTAAAGAAAATAGATATGACTATGGGAGGCCCTACACAAGGCATCTTTCCACTCCATGCTTCGAAATCTATATATCGTCAATAAAATGAGGTTGTACCTCTATTTATGTACATCATATGGGCTTCAATATTAATAAATATCATTAAAAATTCGTCCAAAGGTGGCCTCTCATTGGTCCCATGTCACAAATTGTATAAAAAATCAAAGATATGCTGATTTTAGGTTTTTAAAATTCATCCCAACAATTTACACAACATGTAACTTTTTTACACAATGTTAAATCATTTTATTGATAGGAATTTGGAGTTCCGATCTATCTCATCCAAAAAAGTATCTTGTAAATTCTCAGATCTTGTAAATGTAAATAATGTCATTTAAATTCTCTACTATTGTTTTCCATCTCTACTGCATCCTTAAGAATCTGGCGTCACATTGAATTTCTTTGTTCGTAGCACGAAGTGTCTTTTAGCCCAATGTTTTATTCTTTTTTATTATTTTCAAAATATACTATGTACACATCCATAAAACATAAAAAAGATAAAGTATTAAAATATGGGAAATAGTAATAAATTAATTTCATAAATCTTGATATTTAAACACCATAAAATGTATACATGGAATACACATGTTCAAAAAAACCCTCACACGAACTCATACATGTGGTCATGGATGAAATATCAATATACTACAAAATAATTTTACTTTAACATGATTCCAATTATATTTGAATAAAACCAAGTGATCAAAAGGAGAGGTAAAATTTTGATCATCATTGTTAGAAAACACATCAATGCATCATTTTTAAAGAATCATAATCAACCATGTAATTTACTTTCCATTTTTTGAAACATCCAATCATTTTCATTCATCCATTTTAATTTTCTAATTCAATATTAATTTGAATTAAATTTTAAATTTAACTGACTATGAATTTATCATCACATCACAAGGATATTCATGAATAGAGTGATACACAAACATCAAGAAGGTGTAACTTACCATAGTCTTGCAAGGATTCTAAAATATTCACCTCATAACGATAAAATCACAATTAATCGTGACGACTTCACCATTTAAGATTAAATGAAAATGAAGCTTACAATAGGTAGGTAAATTTTTTCAATTTGATAAGGATAAAAAATGAGGTTCAACTATAATTTATTTTCATGATAATAAAATAATATCAATGAATGTTGCCTCTCCCCCTAGTATCTCAGAACATGATCATAACAAGATAAAATGAAATAAATGATACACCTTATTTGATTATTATTTTTGTTTTCATTTCTTTTTCGAATGTTAGGTTGTGTGCAATTATCAAATCCACCACCCAACCTATAATTATCTCCTCATTACATTATTTATAATAGTTATAACACGATCCCCAGTCATTTAATACCGAATTGTTAATTTTCCCACACACAAACCGTTTTCATTTCTATTTTAAGAGGTTGTGCGACAAATAAATTGAATGTGCCTTCCAAAAATCTCATAAAATCTCTACCACAATTATTTATTATAAAATTTTCATCCCATCAACAAGTTTCATTTTCCTCCACACTTATGTTTTATAATCATGAATAATATTTATAGGAATGTAAATAAATATTAGATAGGATTTTAACATGTATCATTTCCTTATAATATTTTTCATAGATTTTATGGGATTAAATGGATTAATTTATTGTGGATATTAGGATAATGTATAATAAATATAACGGAACCATCATTTTAAAAAATATTATGTTAATTCATATATTCAATAAGATGTAACGAATGTTCTTGTACAATTCATATATGAGTTTTTCAAGAAATATGCTATAGAAATAATGGAAAACATTGGCTTTGTGGATGTCTCAAGAATGAGATGAATAAGGGGGAAAAAATTCATCAAAATTCACACAATTAATTAAATCAATTAATGCCAATTAATGTAAATTTAATGAATGGACATATCTCATAAAAAAATCATTTATAATGGTCAACATGAATCCAAAATAACGATTTCGTAATTCTTAATACACATTATTATCTCTAATTATAAATTTACACATTTTTATCAATCAAATTTTTTGAAATAGAAATTTGAATTTCATGGGATGCTAATTGTCATTATTTTTTTAACTTATCCATGTAATTTTGATTTATAGAATTACCAAGAATGAGCACGAAATCATTATTTAAACACACTAATTATATGTGGGTAATTAATTTGAAATTTATTCTATTTAAAATTATTAATTCCATTTCAACTGGTGTTTCGATCATGTATTTCTCAGTTCTCCCTACAATAGATTCATCACATGTACTTCTTTCAAGATGTGTAATTTTGTTGTAGATGCTTTTTTATTCATGTTTGTAACTTCCAGTACCATTGATGTACGTGAAATGTTCTATAAAATAAATTATATCACATGAATAATCAATGATTATTGAAATATTTGGATAAAGGTAATAAACCAAAAAAACATAAAATAAATAAACAAAAAAAATTCTAGTTACCTACCAAAATAACATTTTTTTACAAACATTGGATTGAACTTAAATCATTTAGATTCAGCTCAGATGAAAGATAACTTATAATTTTTTACCGATTTAGTGTACATAAATGGTATCTGGTGTGTCTTATCAATGTAAGTCAGCCCTATTCCGTCATATTTGACCAACTTAATTCTTTTGTGTGGTAGTACTTGTTTCAACTCTATTTGGCATATTAAAAAATTCGTCTTCAATCATGGTGATCTAAATGTATGTTCATAAACCATCCATATTAATTTTCTTATCAAATTCTATGGAATCAATTTATCCTCTAGTTTTAGCTATCATGGACTTGTGCTTCCCATTTTTCATCATTTAATAACCCTCTTGAACAAATCATCTAACTCTTCTACCTCTTATATTTCTGTGACACACCCAAATTATGGTTTCTTATACATCTCCAACATCATTTTCCTATTGAATGTCATAGTTATTCATTTCCAAGTGAAATTTGAAACATACCTGATCACTAAAAAAATATGAGAGATCTATCTAAATTTAATGTCAATCAGCAGATGCCTGGTGACCAAAAATTGTCTTCTAAAAATGAGATGATTTCTCACTTCTTCCATATCCAGCACTAAGAAGTTGATGTGAAAGTTGAAATTTTCAACATTGATCAAGCTATATTTGATGAATCATACATGTGATTCTACTATTTAATCATCTAATTGAAGAATTACTGTCATCGGTTTTAGTCTATCTAGTGGAAAACTCTTGAATGTTGTGTACGACATTATATTGACACTCTCACCAGGTCACATAAATATTTTACACATTTGATATCTATGATAATGATAGAAATTGAAATGATAACTATAAACCACTTTTTCTTTTTAGGTACTTATATGCCACTGTTTGACACACTTATGTGACTAAAATAGTGCAAATATCTTCTATATTCCTCTTTTTGGTTAGTAGATATTTCATAAATTTTGAATATACTGACATGTTTAAAAGAGCCTCTACAAATAGTATATTAAAATATATATTTTTAATGTTTTTAAGAAGCATACATTTATGCATGATGTTATTTAATTTCACCCCTCATACTATAAAAGGTAATATTCTGTTTTACTATGGTGGTTCATATTATTATTCTATATTATATACTTGTTATTTTCTACTTTCATCTTTCTATTATCTTGTACCAACTGTTTTTTCCTAATAATTCTATACCGCTTCTTTTTTTTACCCACTTATAAGATATATATTTCAAATTTTCAGGTCGGTATACTAATGTGCATTATGTCATTGTTCCTATAGGTATCTCTCTAAGAGAATCCATAATTTCTCCATCCTGGTTCTTAGATTTCCCAATGCAGCATTTTGGTTTGATGAATCTTCTTTTATGTCCCCGTGTATATCCCCATAAGAAATCATTAATGTTTCCACAGTCTATTCCAATGTATGAACTAAACTCATCACTCTGGGCCACTTTGGTGACTATTGTTGGTATCATTGTGGTCTTTATTGATGGCTTTTTCGATATTGTTGTTGTGGTATCAATACCCTAAAATTGGTTACACCAATTGTAATCCACATATTTTTCATCTTCTATACATATTCCTTGGATGTTTTCCTATTGGACCATCATGATACCCATCTTCTAGGTCAACAACTCTAGTTGTACCACCATCAAGTCAATGTTGTTTTTTCATGAAATTATATTTTTTATATTCCTTCTCAGTGTCACTGGAAACCATTACTCACCAGTTAATCAAACAAGTTATAGTTGGCTTCAGGTTACATCATAATTAACGATTCTCCATCTATAATGACTGTAATCAACATATTTCCCTTTGACAAACCCTTATAGAATATTTGTGTTATCATCTATATTTATATTCCAATATTGGTTTAATTTTTATTAATATATTTTTAATGTTCCCAGATGGAATGTAGATATTCATCTTCAAATTGAAAAAATAGAATATTTACCTGTATGAAAATTGACATAGAAGGTGGAACGATGTAGGCAAGGACGTTTCAGGCTAGATCATCCCATGTTGGGATTGAATGTGATGCAAATATTTCAATACAATCTCATGATCACTCACATAATTAAAATTGGAAAAGACAGAATCTTACCGCATCGCAGGAAATGTTCAGGATTTTGAATGTGTCACAGTGCTCAAGGAAGGATCCCAAATGATTGTTCTGATCTTTATATGTAATTATATTGTATTTCACAGTATTAGATATCATTTATATTCTTGTTGGATTGATCAATAAGTGATTTTTCAGAAATGGGGGTGCTAGGATGCTTGGTTTCAATACTATGTCTGATGGTCACCTATTTTCTGCGAGTATCTTCTACCCTTGATCTCTATGAAGAGCCCCAATAGGCTGTTTTTGTTCAGCATCTACCAAGGTTGTAGTTATTTTATTATATGGTCTTGGTTCTAAAGGTGTGTTGACTCGATGATTTATTTTCAATTTTTTAGCGTTGTTTTGGTTCATTTAAAAATAAAATAAATGAGATACTCACAACCTGAAAACAACCAATGCAAATAGAGAAATTAAAATAAACCATTAAAATAAAAATTTCACATCTGCAAAACCAAAAAGAAACCTTCCATGGAAACTTTGGCATTTTGAAATGCCTAGACGGATTCGTTAATTCCCCATTGGACAATCTAAAACGACAATTTATGAAAAACATAAAAAACATGACTTATTAACTAAAATGAATAAGGAATAAGGTCTATGTTGATTCATATCAATTGTGAAATTAGTTTGATTTGGTCTCCCAAATATATTACTATACTAAATTAAATAAATTGGTGAGAGTACATGGGTATGATATATTTTGAGTATAAAATATTAAAACGAAGTAGACTGATTGGTTGATTTAAAAACAGATTTTAAACCATGCTTGGGTTCTTTAATTTTAGGGTTCATGTAAAATATAGTTTAATAAAACAAGATAATTAATTCATTATTTTTTTGGAGTCTGGATGTGGACCCTCCAATGGCCTAGGTATACCTTTCTCAATACGGCAATACACTATGTCCCTTTGTCTTGTAATTTAGGGTTTTGTCGAATCAAGTTTGTCTCGATAACATATTTAAACATGACATCCTCTAAAGTGGAAAGTCATAATTATTTATTCAAGGTTGTCTATTTCATAATTTTATTGTTCCTTTTAGGTTAAATTATCAATGGTCGTGATAACATAAAAATAAATGGGTTAGAATGTTATTAAATAATTATATCAAACCAAATACATAAATAAATAAAACAATATAATTATAACATACCTTCCATATAATATTATATAACCCTATAAATAGAAGAGTTTAACCCTCATACTAGTGATGATATGATTATAGTTAATTTAATTGCAAATAGAAATAAAAAAAGAAAATATAGATGAACTCGGGGAGGGCCCTGCACAAAGATTATTTCTGCTCCATGTCTTGGTATCCATATCTACTCAAAATTAGAAGGATGACGTCTTTTTATAATCTTCATATAGGATCCATTAATAATGAATATCATTATGAAAAAGACCAAATGTGTCCAGGTTTGAATCCCTTATCACAAAACTTTTAAAAAATCAATGATGCATTGATTCAGGGTCATTAAAAGTTTTCTGAAAAATTTGTGTGATGTGTATTGTTTTTACATGATGTGTAATATTTTAATTTCTAGTTATCTCAAATTTTGATGTCTCTCTTCCAAAAAATAATCTTGAAATATCTAACATTTTGTAAATGGAATACATGACCTATAAATTCCCATCTTAGTTTTGTTGTTCCACTTCATCCTTAAAAATATGGCACAATGCCGATTCGCTTCACACACCACGTGAAGGGTCGTTTTGATCCAATATTATCCTATTTTCTATAATTTTCCAAATATAATCTATATCATTCCATAAAACATAAAACAAGTTAATAAATTTATGAAATGGGAAATAATAATGATGAAAATAAATAATATAAGTTATTATAACAACATATAATATATGAATGAAATACACTTATCATAAAACTACTTTGAGGATGAATAATGTGATGTGGTTACAGTTATTGAAATATGTGTTTCATGTGACATCTTCACCAACAAAAATAATTAATCTTTTTTCTTTTTTGACTCTATAGTTTTAATTTTGATCTTATAACATTAGTTTTGGAATATAGAAGAATAAAATATTGATAATAAACTTATGGTTCATCATAAATGGGTGTTTCAAACAATATTTTTGTTTTATGAACTATGTAGTTATGATAAAATTATTACTCAAGAATGATCTTGGGAGAATTATTCACATCAAATAAAGAGTAACCATGATTGAAATATGATATGTCTCTCATTCATGCACACATAGTTATTTGTGATTCAAATTCAGGTGTATTATCTTGTAGTGGAGTTGAAAAATTTCAATATTTTTTTATGTCAATGAAGAGGAGGATATTATAGCAATGTTCATAATATTTTCTATTTATTTTATCGTAATATTATATTTTCCATTAAATAAACTCATTTAATATGAATATTGAAAAGTATTACATGTTATGTGGATATGGACAAAGAGAATAAGTTGAATTATAATAACATTAATTACTAAGAATTATAGTAATTCAAATATAATATTCATGTTGTTTAGTTAATGTTTATGGATAATGTAATATTCATTATAACATTATATATATATATATAGGTTGATATAGAGAGATATAAGGATAAATTTGATATATTTTTCTATGTACATATCTGAGAATAATGATGACAAAGAGGGAAGATCATACATTTTCATTTTGTGGAATAAATTTCATGTGTTGAGTATAAAAGAAGGGTTCCACCATATTTTCATATGTGGTGATGAAGAAAATAATAACATGAAAGAAAGACTGAGAATATGTATAACATTTTTTAATTGGAACTGAAGTATCTTGTATCTGATTAAAGTGATTAAGATGACGATGTGATTTAGATAATATGAAGCAAATTTGGATACGAATGTTATAAAATTTGGCATTGTGCATTCTTGTTTTCACATAATTTAAAAGAAAAAGGAATTATGTGATTTTTAGGATGTTATTGGAATAGTTATAACATTTAATATCAAATGATACCCTCATATTTTATTTTTTGAATACAAGGGGATATGAAAACTATTTTATAAATAAATTAATAATACGGAAAAACCCTCACCTTCTACTATGGACATACACCACATTAATACTAATATATTGAGAGAGAGGAATATATAGAAGATAAATGAATGACATCAACAACTTGTGGAGTTATAATTACAAAAATACTCTTAATTTTGTTACCCATATTCTATCAATTTCATGGTTTGGGATACATTGATGTTAGGGAAGAACCAATACAAGTTTTAAATGGTGCATACTCTTACAATATTGAGAGACCATAGTGTAAATTTTAGTGTCGATACAATTGGGTTTTCTGATGTTGTTGAAAATAGGATCATGAAAAATATTATACCTTAAATTTTTAGAGGTATATGTTTTAATTTTTTGTTCCTATTATCATGAATAATAGGAATCTTGGATGATTTTGAAATATTTTAATTCATAAGAAGATCATTTTTTTATGATAAATAATGTCATAGATTTATATCGATCATCAGGAATATAGTAGGGATTTTTATAGTAAACTACTAGGAGAAAATATAATTAATTTCATCATACTGAGCTATTTAACGATATTTATTTTAATAATTTTTGTATTATTAACATCATAAATATCTTGAAGTCAACTAAAACTGAGAATAAATAATGTAACCCCCATGGAGGAAACCATTAAAAAATCATATCTACTTTATTTTTCATTATTTACTTTTTAAAAGTGGGTTAGTGATATTTGGTTTTAGAAGATCTTAATTTTCACTTGTTATGGATGTTGATTTATATTATGAGATAAATCAAAAAGTTGTAATCACTAAATCTACCCATACCCTCTTCTAAATATTATAAAGTTATTTCCTAGTCATTTTTCTAGTCATGTACATGAAAGTGAGAATGTTTTGATATAATGGAGATCTCAATCATCTTCCACAGTAAGATATCTTATACTGATTGTTATATAATGTGATGTTGTTTAACAGTTTTTTTAAATATTTATGAATTTTTTTATGTGTTTATGAGTTTATTAAATATAAAAAAAAATCTTGTAAATAGTTTTAATGTTATAAATGTTTATTAAATTTTAATGTTATTTCAATTAATTTTTGAAACATTTTATAATCCAAAGTGATTTTATGGAAGTATATAATTTTTTTAATCATACTGAAGTATGATAGTTTAATAGATATTTAATAATTTAAAAATATCTAATAATACTATCATTTATCCCTATATTTATATAAATTGTACTAATGAGCCATTATCTGAGGGATATTCTTATAATAAGTATTCAAAATTATATGAAAAAACATATAGACTACCCCTAAAAGATGAAGTTTTTGGTTTATTTTAATAGACCTACCTTAATCAATATTTAATATTATATTTTTTAATTTATTCAAGAGTGTGTTATGTTACTCATGTTCAAAAATATTATTCAAATATTTTTTAGAACCTAGGAAAATATCATATGTTCTTATATGTTCATTTTTATGAAATTTATTTTGAATATTATAACTTAGAAATATTATTATATTCACTTCCATAAAAATTGGATAAACGTTTTGAATCAATTGAGAATCTATACAATTATTTTTTCATGATATCCAATGTGTAATTTAAATAATATTCTTAGTTTTTTAGTGTAATCCTAACTATGAAAATTAAAAATATTAAATGGAAGGATTTACGAAATTTATAAAATCACATCATGGTTTTAGAAACCTGGTATGACTAAAATATTCATAAAAATATAGTACCATATAATCCTTATTTTTATATCATTTTAAGTCAAAAAATCTGTTATTTATAAATTAATATTTCTTTAATATGAAAAAACATGTAACGATTTAGAGAAACCATTTTTTAATTCAAAAAATATATTTTTTAAAATCTATATTGTAATGAAATTCAAAAGACTAAAAACGACAACGTTCATTTGTCAATTTTTTTTTTCATATATGAAGAACCACATTATTATAAATTATAAAACATGATTTCATTTTATAATTTATAAATTAAATATTTGTTTTTTTAAAATTCCCAAAATCATTATCCAGAACATACCTCACCAGTAGAGGCACAATATTTTTATATTTTTTCACAATGATACTATTTGGAAGTCTGTAGAGTAAAGTGGGAGGTAAAATTGTTGACATAATGAAGATTTTTTTGTGGATTAATAAACCATATTGTGTTATATATTTATTATTTCATAGTTAGTTAAAGACGAGTAAATTTTAGAATTTTTTTTTATAATTGATGATATTAGTAGTAATGATTCCATTGGTTCACTAAACATATAATGCATTTAATGGTCTATTTATCCATTTTCTAGTAGATAATAAACATTATTGTTTAGTGGATTCAGTTTAAATGGATTTAATATGGATAATAGATATATTTATATTAGAAACATCACATATTTATTAAATAAATTTATTTGGTGTTTGTGATGAGTTTTTTTATGTGATTTAGTTTGTCTACTTGATGTAAATAGAGTTTTCATCATGATTTAACCAAGAAGGTGTTTTCAGAATGATTTTATGGAATAATATTTGTTTTATTTAAAGGATAAATTTATATATTATGTTTTTTATGTGATCATATGTTAGAATTTTTTTGTTGGACATTATTATCATCCCATTAAACAATTATTCTAGTGATTCAAATAAATATAAATGTTTGAATGAAATAAATAAATAAATAATGTTTACTTAATGAGGTGTAGTATTATTTATTCATTCACCGAGGAGTTTTTGGGAAAAAATATTATTCATAAAAAATGAAATGTTTCATGGTGTTATGACAAAATATTTTTTGAGTTGTATAATTTTAAATAGATGAAAAAATAAAAAAATAAATCACATATTAGTTTTTTCTTTATTTACAATGGAGGTGTTGATTCTTTTTGTAGTCTTCATGAAATATGTTTAATGATTGAATGAAGAATTCATGTTGTGATTTGGTTTCATTTTCATTTATTGGGAATATTTTTGGACCTCAATGTAAGTGGTTTCACTGTATGTTTCATTGTTACACAATAATTTTTGGGTGTGACAAAATTTGTAGCATAATACTCCTTCTGGGTTATTTGATAAGTTTTAATTTAATGAAACATTATTAGAGATGAAAATATTATATAAAAATGTGTTATGAGTCAATTAAATGATTCAATCAAGATATCTCATTTTGGGGTATGTTAGCGTTAAATAATAAAAAACTAGACTCAATAGGAAATAAATTATATGATCTCACAATGATTTCTAAAAGGAGTTATTTTTATTAATTTTAAAGATATGGATATTTTAATACCAGATGGATCTATTACTCCTCTATTTTTAAAATATTGTTATCATTTACTTGAATATTTTAATTTCTATATTGATTTGAGGTATCTAAATGATGTGGGTGTCTATTGACATTGATATATGATTATTATATTGAATATGAATTTCAAAACATGGTGAATGTGAAGGTATGTAATGTGTGTCATCAAGTGCCGTGAAAAGAATTTTATAATGCTGGAATAAAAGAGTAGAGAATAATATAAATAAATCCATTGTAGGAATGTAATAGTCATGTTATTTACCAACAAAATTTCACGAAGGATAAATCCTTACATTGTAATGATAGAAGGATTACATTGAAATGGAAGATGAATTTCATTTTTTGTGTAGTGATATATAGATGTTGTTATTGTTGATTGATTAATCGAATATATTTTATACATAATGATATATCAATATAATATTAATGAATATTTTGGGTGATCATAGAGAAGAGTTCATTAAAAAAAATTTGGAGTTGGAATGTTTGTAAATGGGGTGAAATATGGTATTAATTTTGTTTATTAATTTGGGGATTCACTACTAAGTTTAAAATTTTTATTTTTCAACTTGTTAAGATTTATATTTTAACATAATTAATTGCACTATATTTGTTGGGATACATTTAAAATTTAAATATATTATGTATTAATCTTTTGTGCTTTTTCTCATTAGATTAGACACAGGGATCATATTAAGATTTGTGAAACTGTTCAATGATAAAGATATAGAAATTAATTTTAAAAGATGGATAATATAAATCTATGTTTTTATATAAACTAAGTGATTGTGGATTATTAGATTATATAATTTAATAATGTTACATCATTTCATAAATTTGGTTTTCTAAAGAATATTTGTGGAATTATAATTTGTTTCATATTAAATGGTGAAGAATACTAATTATAACATAATAATAAATTATTTCCATTTACTGATTACCTCCCCCCTCATAGAGAATATTTTTTTTGAACCCTATCAATTTTTATATTTAATGATTCTATTAATGGTACCATATTATTTTTTAGGATTTCTTTTAATTAAATCATGGTTTTTGGAAGTGTCGGTGTACTTCACTCTATATTTTGAATGTAAATTTATAGTTTTATTTTATATATCAACAATCGATTGTATTAAATTAATTACTATAAAATTATCAGCCTCATTTTCATAAAAATATAAAAATATTATTATGGGGAATAATACATAAACTATTGACTCATTGGGTATGGAAGTCAATGTTTGATTGATGGAAGAACTCCCATTTATTTTTAATTTTTTTATAAATTGAATTATATACTTATAAGTAATTTTTAATTTTCAACCAATAAATAATATTTAGATAAATTTTATTAAAACCATTTCTAAATATAACATTTAGATTATTAAAATTAATATTTAAAAAAATATATGAGTTTTAAAAAAAATTATTTGATAATTTTTACTAATTGGAAAGCCATGATTTTTTTTATTTTATTAGTGAAATAGTATTTATGTATAATCGGTATTTATAAATATATTATATAACTACATTCATATAAAAATATTTAAATACACACATATATCTATAGATAATTACATGCATATATATATATATTAAAATGTACAGATATATGTAAATATATATTAATATATATAAATGTATTTCAAACACAGATACACCCACCCATACTCAAATATCTGTATAATAATACCTGTAAATATTATAATTAATAAAAACAATGATGATGACTATTAGATATTTCCAAAATGAACTATTTTGTGGGTATTTTAGCAGTACGAGTACTTTAGTAATCACTACACTAGATACAGTTACTGTTGATGCACATTTATTATGTTAGGAACTATTGAAATATTACTATAGTAAAAAAACTCACCAAGTGGTCCCTAATACAAAAATTTGGTATTTATGTTAGATAAGGTGTTTCATAAAAAGAGACTATATGCCTTTGAATTGTAATAGGATTAACATATTGGTGGTTCTATCCATGGGATTGGTGAGGTCTCACCCATGTTTCCCAATGAGTGAATATGTGTTTATATTTTTATTTGTAAACCCCCAACCTATTCTGAATATTTATTTTTCATCTCTATTGAATAATAATGTTTTATGATTTATTGTGGAGATGAAATTCGTTGAGAAAAAACAATACATGTAAACCACAACTCCTCACATTCTAATTCATAGTTTATATTCAATCAAAATAGATTAAGGACCAGAAGACCTATATCCACTGACTGACTGCATCACACCATGAGGCATGATATCTTCCTCCAACCACATGACCTAACACGTAATTTTATCATTTTCACCTTTTATGATTGTAAGATAATACAACTGATAAATTAGACAAACATCAATATTGTGGAATAATTTTTTTCCATGGAATTTTGAATTAATAAAAAATAAGAAATGTTGTCGGGACCCACATATTATTAAAAATGGATCAATGAGGTGTCAAAGCTATTAATGCATATTAATATCAGTAGGAAGGGTGAATGGGGTTAATGCACCTTTCATAATTATTACAATGTTGGTGCCAACAAGGTTTACGCCTCCTCGCCAGAAAACAAAACAATAAATAATGGTTAATCCCACTCCATTTTCAATTATTCTACTCAATATTTTACTATGTATCTCTCATATAATTATTAACCTACATATATTTTCAGATTTTATGAATTCTATATTTCTATTTAAATTTGTTTATGTTTAAATTTTCTTTATTTAATTCGTTTGTGTGATTTATTTATTTTTTATGTATGGATGTATGGATGAATGGATGAATGAATATAAGAATAATTTAATTTATTAATTATTATCCATTTTATGATTTAATTTTTGTATGAATACTATTTTTATGAATTCATTTAAATTTAACGATTTAGGAAATTTAAATATAGTGTTTACATTATTTAAATTTTATCATTAAAATATAACATATATGTAGGGAAATTTTATTCTTTTTATACAAATTTATTTATTTTTATTTTCAATGGTGAATAAAAATATAAGAATAGAATTATATGTATTAATTTTTTATTAAAATTAAATTAACATAAGAGTAAAGATTAATATTACATTCACATATGCAATTAAAGTGAATCTAGTTATATATTTATAAAAATTAGGATATGAATAATTATTTAAAAAATAATACTACTTATATTATGTGTCATATTTATATTTAATTTTTTATATATAATATTATTTTCAAATTTCAAATAAAAAATTTTACTATAAATTATAAATTTAAATTATACTATATATTAATTATTATTATTTCAAGTAATAATGTATAAAATATAATTACATTAATTTTGGAAAGTAAAAATACTATAAGATAAATATATATATATAATAATATGGAAAAAATAACATTATAATATTTTAATGGTATAGAAAATATAAATTATATTTATTTTATTATTTAAATTTACTAAAAAAATTTAATAATATTTATAGTATTTATGTATTAATTAATATTATTTCCATTTTGAAAACTATAGGTCATAAAACTATTTGTATTTATATTTGAAATTATTCAGAAATAAAGTCTATTATTTTTCAGTTTTTATATAATCATGTTATATGTTTTAAATATATTTATATGAACATATTATTATATATTATATCTAAAGAAAAATAAAAATAAATTATAATATTCTATAGTCATAGGTAAATAAAGTGTATCTACCTAAATATATACACACATACACAATGATGTGTTTAAAATTTGGAAAGAACATAATATTAATATACGGATACATATGTAGATATTTATTATATATTAGATACACTTATATGTAACTTTATAATAAGTTGATCATAAAGGAATCCCAGAAAACATTTTAAGAGAATTGTGTGAGGATTAGTCTTGAGATGAATGACCAATGAATAATTTGAATTTCATGTATTTATATGTGTATGTGATTATTTAATATGTAATAATTTTATTTTATTTTCATTGATGATCATAGAGTAATCTGTTTTTTTATTTATGTACAAACCTTTATGTCGGGGTAAAAATTTTACATTTTCAAAACTCATAGACCTTGTCAATTTTATGTGAGTTAAATTATGATTAATTTTTTTTTTGACAATAGGTGTTCACCAAGACACATTTTTATTTGAAATGATACTGATGATTATTTAAATATGCAATTATAGAGGCTCCAATAGTTCCTCCTTGGTTTTGGTTGTTTTGTCAAATAATTATAAACGAATCCATATTAAAAGTAACATGATCATGTAATAGTAATTTATTCATTAATAATTAATACATGTTAAAAATAAGTTGATGTGGTATAAATATATATATAATTTTTTTAAATATTATTTCGTTATAATTATTTCATCATCAATATACTTTAATAGTGAATTAATTTATATCAATCCTCGTTTTATTTATAGTATACCACATGCAATAGTGAATTTTTTTATGAATGTATGAATATATATATATATATATCCATATATATATATAATTTATTAAAAATAGTTATTGGTAATGTCACATGATGTAGAACATAATAACAATCACAATCAAAAATTTTAAAAATCATATATGATGACCATTATTTTGATGACTTTTTAATATATGTCTGATATTTGATGTTTTATTTTTTTCTCTGATTATTTAATTTGTAGTAATTTAATTATCATGATATGATAGAACATTGTATGATTGAAATTGCATTTTGTGTGTTTTTAAGATATATAATTTGAAATAAATTCATTTTTCATTTTCTCATTAGTGATGTTTGTTTCATCCTGCTCTTGAAGTATGTAAGGAACCACATTTCTACATAAAAATTGTTATGCATCTCAATCCCTGAGACCCCTTCACAAGCATCTGATTATCATTGTTGTAAAATGGTTTTTGAAAGAATGTGTAATTGTCTAAAGATGTTTTTTACACCAATCCTAAAATAATTTTGATGAATGATGGAAGATGAGACAATAGTGGTTCAAGGAGTTTCCCTATGTTTTGGTTGTTTACAAAAAAATGTTAATCCAATCCATATAAAAATTCTCAAGATCAAGTCAAAATTTTTTAATCATAATTAATTAAAAATAATAATTATTTCATGATGTTCTATATAATTTTTTTTAGTATTATTTTATTTGTAATCATGTATTCCACAATATATTATAATGGAAAAGTAATTTATATAGATCATGATTTTATCTGTAGTTTTACAGTTGAATGAGTGGAAAATAAACATGAATGTGTGACATTGGAAGATATTCATAGAAAGATTCATAGTCATTTAAAACAGAGTGATGATCATAGAATTGCATTTATTATATATTAAAATATTCAGTATCCTAACAATATATGGAAAACAAAGTATCTTACGGTTGCTGATGAGGATTTGAGGGACGCATCATTGTTATTATTGAAGTAGTGAAAATGGTCTAATAGAATTATTTGTGGTTATTTATGATTTTAATGAGGCACAACCTACTATTACAGAACCATGTTATATGGGATTTATATATGTTCTAACTTCACAACACTCATATCATTTGCTACTCATGTTAGTGCAGAAATAGAAACAAATTATGAATTGGATAATCATAATTTGAATGAAACTTTAGGAGAGATCCTTTCGTACAATCAAAATTTACTGAATAACACCTTATCTAATTAGGAAGTATCTGGTGACACATCCTGATATGATGTGAATGAGGATTATATAGGTAATGATCCCATTCAGGTGACTTTGATAAATATTCCCCCACATGTTAGTGGTAATTATCCTATATTATTGACATCATTAGTTGATGTAATGTCATGTTCACAACATTTTTACCAGGAACATGTTACCCATTCAACTAATTTCCTATGAATTAATAAGAACAAATCTGCAACAACTGATAACACCATATATGTGGGGAAACGGTTTGATAGTAAAAGTGTTTTACGAACCTCCTTCACTAATATAAGGGAAGGGGTGAAAAGGGGTTACTACCTTTTTTATTCATGTTGAAAAATAGATAATGAATCATGATTCCCGCCTTCAATAGTCCCCAGGGTGGATACCATCACCAAGAATATTCAAATATCACAAAATGGGAATAATTTCTATTTTTATAGTAATCAGGATTGAGAGATAATATTTTTCAGACTCAAAAAATCCAACATATATATATAAGATAAAAAATTCCATTATACTGGAATGTTTCATATAAAATAGTTAGAAAATACAATGAAAATATCTGAATGAATTACAAAAATAAAAACTAAGCAACGACCCAAAAATTTTCCCCAATGTTTGAGCTAGTAAGGTCTAACAGAATCCACATAATCTCCCTAGAAACCTGAAAAAATATTTATATAAATCGGTTGGTGGTACTCTAATTCTCATCAAGAAAAGACAATGTAAATCATGCACAAGTGGAGAAGCATATTGATTCTTATGTGAGAAAAAAACCCAAAAGCTGAAAACATGGTATACTAACTGGCCAAACTCACCAAGGCACGATCACAAATTAATTCAAGTCAAGTAAAGTATATTAGTAAGCACATCAATAATAGGGTACCCCCACCACATCCCACTCGTTAACTTCTCATCCCTAATTGTTAACGTCCTGATACTACCACGCTCTTCCACAAACCCCACTACCATAGCTTGCCCGCACACACTAGGGACGCATATCAAATCCCACCCAAAAACACCTCATCTGCAATATCACCACATCCTACCCACAAACACCAGGCCCAAAAAACAGAACCTCATCCTAAAGACACCTGGGAAATCACAGCAAATCTCATCCCGAAGGTTCCTGGGAAACACTCCCCACACACAAACTCCTGGGCCACAAAACTACACCACAACCTTCTTGAAGAGTCATTGTATTGTGATGCCTAGAATAGGGTGCATATAAGAGAAGATAACAAGTCATTCATCATCGCATTAAGATATTATGAAAGGAAATCCTCTCCTATAACAACACAGGTGTTTTTAACGTATTTCCCAACATGGTTGGGGGCGTATTGAAATAAAAAGGAACTACATTTATATATATAGGTAAAACACACTCATCCCAAACTATTGATTTTCAAACAAACAAATGGAAAACAAAAAACTTCCTTCCCTGCCAACTATAATTCCTGACCCCATAGCCAACCACAAACCTAACTCATAACCCCAACCAATTCCTCTAACCATTTACCATTCTACGTGATCAATTTGTTTAATTATTTATTCCATCCCTACCTGAGAAACTACAAAAGAAAACACATCCCATGTAACATCATAACCCAAAAAAACATTAAAAAAGTATCTAGAATCTCTGTGAGAATGGACCACACCTGTAACACAATACTTCTTCAAAATTATCCCCCCATACCTTCCTCGACAGTCCCACTGAACAAAAACACCACATCCACTATAACAACAAAACACAACCAGTTTGCAGTCCAAATGCACGAACAAACCATTCCCACCAATTATAACACAACCAAGATTCATACCAACTATTAACAATGGTCCTCCATTCCATAATCAATCAAACTCTGCATATTGAGATTCCATTACATCGCCTTCACCTCCCCATAGACACAACCACACTCCCACTCCACCATAAGTGATATCCTCCGACACAAACATGCCACACCACACCCATAAAACCAAACCCCTTGTCTTCCCATATACCCACAACTGTGCTTCCAACTATTGCACCACAAAACCAATACATGGCACAACAAGGAAAGGATCCACACATAGAATACAACCACAAAAAACAAGGTAAATGTAATTTAGATATAACACGATATTATATAATTCCACTTTGATAATAAGGGGTTATCAATGAAGAAGTTTTATCCTATATGATCCATTTAATTTAACTGGATATACATGGTTAATTATGTTTTCATGTTCATAGTCATTCAAAAGATGGTTAACAACAAGTATTCAGGAGATAGGTGCAGAAACAAGGATCACCAAAATCCATGATTTTTAGAAGGAATATAGATAACACATTTCAAAACAAGGATCAAAGATAACTGATAAAACAACACCAGAATCATTATCATCTTCTCCACCAATCATTTATTACTAAGTTTTCCAAACCCTTTATGGAAACAAATCCATTTATCTTCATAATACCATTAGTTTTGATTTGTATATCATGGTATTCTCACATAGGCATGTGCTTACCAACCCCACATGATACTCAATTAATAGAGGGATAAAGGTATCCATACCTTAAAAATCAAATGATCAGTAACTCTTCCATGCACCAAAACACGTGGGGTTACTCATGAAGTAAGAGACACCAAGGGAAAACTCGACTTGTGTCTACCACATAGATGAAAATTCTTGGGGAAGAAATGTTTTAAGTGGACCAAGATGAAACAAAAACACACTGAGAGGAGAAGATATTGTCATAGAAGATCTATATCCTTTGTCTGTGGATGGAATCCTTTTCAAGGGAAATTAATTTTAGGTCACGATCAAGAATACACGTGTTGACTATTTCAATTTCCTAGGGGTGTTATGATATTAAATATATAATTATGTTCCTTTCACACTCCTTTTGAAATGATCAAAATAGGTTTTAAACTCATTTTAAATCAAATAATATGTAAGAGGGGTTAAACGGGAAAGACAGGATAATATGGAAATGACTTACCGATGGGTGAGTCACTGACTCAAGTCACTGATAGCGACTAACCAATAGTGAGTCACAGATACGACCCACTGACGCCTGACTCACTGACACGAGCCACTGATGCCCGACCTACCATACATGACCTACTGATGCCTAACGTACTGACGCCCTGACCGACAAACACCCAGACCTACTAATGCCATGCTACCAACACCCTCACCTAACAACACCCTGACCGAGCGATACCCTGACCTACTAATCCCTAACTTACCGATGCTGAGCTACCAATTATAAGTCAACGACACGTCCTAATAATGGAGAAACTAAAATATTGGAAAACTCTAGAAATGAGCTATCATTGCCTCCCAGAACACCCCAAACACTAGATTTTGGAAAAGTAAAGTATTCGGGAGGTTTTGTACATTACATAAGATATCAATAATATTATTCTATCCCTAGAGAATTCAAAACCAATCCTATAAGAAAAATGGATATGATCAACCACCCATAAGATACTTCTCAAGTATAAACCACCATATATTGTTTGAAATATGAATTGAAACCTCAATATCAAAGAAAAACTCCTCCCACGTCTTCAAACACAAGAATTCAAAACATACCCCACACAATCAGCAACTGTAAAGACACATGAAGTAGGGAATTCCTTCCTCCATGTTAAGATACTATTTACTTTGGCGGCACTAACTTAGCTGCATGGGTTTAATCACATTTTAGTTAATGCATCATGATTAGTAATTTTTTCTCCCCGCTTTCACATGTTAGGACATCATCACAAAATATGTAATGAGGATGTAACACATAAAATAGAAAACAAGGTCCAATCACTACATCACAAAGCAAAAGGCACAATAAAATCGTAAAAAATATAGGTATTAGGAAGACATCTGCGTCTCCCATTCCCATGTACTCTCCTCCAGGCCACCATGCCTACACAACACGTGAACCAATGAAATGGTCCATATATGCAGTACCTTCTCTTGATGATCTTGGATATCCACTAGCTAGTACACAAACATTGAACCATCCTTAATATCCAACATTCCTCTGTCAATGACATGGGGGTCAATGTAAAGATACAAACAATTATGGGAGACATGAATGATGTCGTGGATCCTCTCGAAATATAGTGGAATTTCCTACTGGAATTCCACCTCATGAACTCACATATACTCCTTAAAGGGTCCGATGTACCTGGGACAATGATTTCCCCCTCGGAAAAACCTCCACTTCCCATGTTTAGGGGAAACAATAAATAACATGGGGTTCCCAACCTAGTACTCCAAGGGAACTAGCCAATGATTAGAGTGATACTTATATTAGTCTTGTGCTACTTTGATCCTTTCAGAGACAAGCCACACCATTTCAGTCGTACTATGCACTACATCCAGACCAAGTACAACTCCCTCCCAAACACCCATACAACATAATGGTGAACGATAGAGACTATTTTATAAAAATCCTAATGGATCCGTGCCAAAGGTAGAGTGATAGATATTATTGTATGAAAACTATACAATGGGATAATATCTCACCCAAGACCCACCATTATAAATGATTCATGTTTGCAGCATATTCTCCAATATCTGGATGGTAGTATCTTTATAACCACCTATCTATGCATGGAAAGAAGTGATGAGGTGTATATGAGTGCCAAAAGAATGCTACAATACATTCAATACTCATGAGGTAATAACATATCCAGATCAAATACAATGGATCTTGGAACTCATTGTAGTCTCACCAACTCATAAACATACCTTCTCGCCAAAGAATCCACAATGCTCGACTACTTAATTATTAAAAGTTAACCTATTTCATTATCTGATCTACCAATACCCATATAGAATAACATCCTCCTCATTTAATGGATAATCCTATGATGAAATCAATCATGATTTCATCCAACATTAACCTAGGGACATCTAGGGGATGCAACTAACCATCATAAAATGTTACTGAACCTTTACATAATGGAACACTAGACACTTTTCCAGAAACTCCACCACTTCTTGATTTATCTTGGACAATGAATACCATTCCCTCTATACACGGTCCATCATGGAAACTCTTGGGTGTAATACATGGGGTGATATATTAAACTCTTGGCAAAGTCCCTTGCACATTGACACTAGAAAAAACTACTTCTCATGGAACATCATCTAATTTTGACCACTCTTTGACCATCCCTCTAGAGAAGCACTCCAGTCATGAGATCTTGTATCACCTCATTATCTAAGTCTGCCAACTCAAACTCCTCCACCTACTACCTCATAATGACTACAAAATTATCAAAAAAATAGATATCTTCTTCCTACATCCATTCCCGCATCTATGTGCAAGGCAACCAACTACCCCATTTCCTTCCAAGCATTAGAAATTTCATGAAAAACTCCATTTATGTCATCCTACTCAAAGAATCAGCTACAAAATTCCGCTTTTATGAGGATTAATAGATATCAATGTCAAACTACTGGAGATACTCAATACAGCATTGAAGTCACATGTTTAGAACTCCTTAGGAAAAGATGCACCTCAAAATTCTGTGATCTGTGAAGTCCAAAAAGCACTCTCCAAGGAGGTAGTGCATCCAAAACTAAAGAGGAAGAACCACCACTACTAGCTTCATATCATGGGTGGAATAGTTACGTTCATTGGGATGTAATGGTATAAACCCATAAGAGATCAATCCTCACTTCTACATCAGCACACATCCCATGCCTAGGTGGGAAGTATCACAAAATACCTCAAACATCACACCCTCTTCTATAAACTATAGTAATGGAGAACTATCCAACATCCCCTTCAAATAGCTAAATGTTGCCTAGAATTGCTCGCTCTACAAAAAATCAGGGTCTTTTATTATCATATTTGTCGACAGATTTTCCACATAAGAGAAATTACATAGAAATCCTTTGTAATATCATGTAAGACTAGGAAATCTACGAACCAATGCCACAATCTTTGGTTCTTCCCAAGAAACAATTGCCTTGATCATCAATGGGTCTAATACTACACCATTTTGTAACCCAACATTCCCAATGAAGTGGAATCATTGTGTCCAAAAATTTCACTTGTACAACATCCCATAGAGATGGTGGCATTGAAAGAACCCCTAAGATAGCTTTGAGATCCTCAGTCTGCTCCTGTATTTACTCCCACTAGATTAGGATGTCATGGATGAACATGTTTATGAACCAGTATAGAAACTGATGGATGATTGAGTTCACAAGACCCATCTAAACAATTGTTCCTCTCGTAACACCAATTGATATACCCAAAAACTTGAAGTGCCAATACATGAACCTAAAACAAGTCTTCGGGATATCATCATCTTTCACACTCAACGGGTGATATCCATACCAAAAATCAATCTTAGAGATCAAATTTCTCTCCTCATCTGACCAAAAATCTCATCGATACTCTGGAGATAGTAATAGTTCTTAACTGTTTCCTAATTCAAACACTGTTAGTCTATAAAAATCCTTAAACCACCATATTCCATATTCGCAAAAAACATCATATCATCCTATAGTGATAAACTATGTCTAATTAATATATTCTTCAATATAACATCAATATGAATCCTTATCACCCACAAAATTGATGTTTCCATCTAATATGTATCCATAAAAATTGAAGAATCATATGGTTGCATGTCTATCCCAAAATCAATGTTGTGTTGAAGTAGTAGAGTCAAATCCTCCTCAAGAAAAACATCCAGGAACTCCCTAAAAACTATAGGAACCCCCACCATCTCAACATCTTCTAATTACACTAACATCTCGGCCAACAAGGAAAGAAGTTTCTCCACATAATGAACTCCCACCAAACAACAACACTTGCCACCGAAATCCACATGTAGGACATCCACATCTGAAAACATGAATCTCCTCAAAATTCAATCAATGACAGAATACATCGAAAACAAGCATTCTATGCCAAGTATGACACTGTATGGATGCATCTATAGCAAGAAGAGATACCCACTAGACTAATGAGGCCGTAATATTATATTTCTTCCCTAAAAACTTCAAACAAGATGGTCTGAACTTTTACAATTGTACTCACCACCAGGGTCATGGAAATACTCTCTATGTGTCTTCCTAGAGCATGGGATAGATCGTGTGAAAAAAAAGTAAGGAGATCCTAAATCAATCAATGCATAATAAACATCTCTAAACACACTGATTGTACCTTAAATGATCTCTATCCCCACTAGAACTATTTCTTCTACAGAGTGAAATAGAAAACACATAGATTTTCTACCCCTATAAATTCATCCTCCTCCTCGACCACATCTGGGTCAAGGTCCCTAAGGAACACTCTGAGGTCGGCCTCCGCCTACTCTGTCTCCCATCAGTGGAGTAGGAGCCTACTATCCATAATGCTAAAGAACCTGGAGGACAACTGATATTGAGTTAGACATTGAACCTACCCACCTCTATCATATTGAGATCAAATTAATGACTAACTCTAAAGGTACATGCATCCTTCACAAGTGAAACACCTCAGTCCCAAGAATGTGAGAAGATAATGAGGACCATAAGTTTGAAATCGAAACTACTAATGCCGATTCCCCTCTAGAGGAGTCCTCGAAGGCCATGTCCCCAAGACCTTCTTCTAAAAGCCTTTTCCTTCATAAAAACCTTCTGGATTCCCTATCATGTAAGAAATAATTTTGAGTTAATCCTCTCAACCACTATCACCTTCTTCTGGACCTCTAGGTATGTGGTCAAGGTGAAGGGATTACACGTGTACTCAAGGGAAGGATGGAGTGCCTCCTCTATGTGTCTTGCTCAAGAATCATCATTTGAAAATATATATTTATAATAGTTAATCATGTCATTAAACATGATCCCTAGTTTCAATACTAATATAATCTCTTGATAGAGGGAGAGTAGCTCATGTCACTTCTCAGACTTCATGGTCGAAGAACTAAATTTCTCTTAGAATTCATTTTCATAATCAACCTACAAACCATCAGTCTATTTATTCTACCCCAGGTAGAGGATACACCACTGATGTGAATCACCTCACATATGGCTCACCGCTAGTGGAACCTAGTACCCCATCAAATTAAATATCAAATTGAAAGTGATCACCCACTCCTCAAGAAAACTCCCCGCCTTTGTATTTGAAATGCTGCATTCATACTTCCCCAGAGTCTACTTGTAACACCCCGAGATTTTATGAAAACTATTCTTTTTATTTTCATTAATGTCGTGTGTTGTAAGCTACACCAAAAGGAGCTTTCACAACACGCATCCTTGACTTTCCTTTCATTACACGCAATCGCGACCTTCCTTGATAGCGTGTGTAGTACGCAATACCAAGTTTCACTAAACAACAATATGCTTTTAAAATATTGTTAAAACTAGCCGTTATGAATAGTAATAACCACTTTTTGAAATTTTGTATATTTTATTTTTCAAAATGGACTTCATTTTTGGATTCGGAATAGCGAAATTAGCTTAGGGTGAAATTTTGGTAATTTTCGGACAAATTTCATATTTTGATGAATAGTGGAAATTACTAAATTTTAATTAAAAACAAATTTTTCAATCAAAATAATTAATAGTGATTATTTATTAATTTTAGTGGGTTTAAAGTATATTTAGAATATATTTTTACAATTTAATACAATGATGGTCATTGGATGTAATTTTACATTTAAACCAATTATAAACAACTGTCAATCTTTTGATAGTTATTATCTCTTAAAAACAAGCCTTTTGTCTTGACGATGGGAATTAATTTTTAAATTAATTAATGCAACTGATATGTTTTGAATTTGGTAAAATAGAAATAATTTTTGAGTTCATAATATCAAATATAGCTTAGGCATAATTTTTGGTATTTTTCTGAAAACTTTCAATTTTTGATGAATGGTGAAACCACTAACTGGTAGTTAAAAAAACTGAATTTTTCATAAAACTTAATTTTACCGCTTCTGTGAGTGGAATTTCAAAAATCCGAGAGACACGGTTGATGTCAGTAAGTAAAATGTGGTTCAATGAGATGAAAATAATTTTTGGTGAATAGTAACTTTTAACTTTTTTTACCACGGTTAAAAGTAAATAGGGTAATTAAGGGTAGAAATGATATTATTATTACCCTAACACATGTCCTAATTCTATTAGACAATTGTAATTCGACCAAAAACAAACTTAGGAATAAAATATGGCCATTTAGGCCCACTTGGATTATATTAGGACATTTATTATTAATTTATTTAAAGAAGGGTTAAAAGAGTTAAAATCATAGTTTATTTAAAAAACATTTTTAATATGGGGTTATACATAAGATAAATTCGACAATAAATATTCATTAGAAAGATAAAATTATTTCCTACATAATGGTATTTTATTTATAATTTTTAGACATCAAATAATTTAATTTATTTATGACACAAAAATGATGGAGTAATTATCCTAATAAAGAAATATTGACATAATTGATGTTATAAATACCAAAATAAATGTAATTTAAGACTTTTTGTGAATTCCACTAATTTTCTAGGTTAATATGACATGTTAGTATTGATTTAATTATCTTTTTTCGAACTTATAATTCTGTTATGATTTTCACAAAAATCAATTACTAAATAGTGTCAAAATTGACATAAAATAGTTTTTAAAACAAATATTATATTATTAATTGTTATTTTATTCCTAAAAATATAAGGTTCGAAAAAATGACTTAGATAAGGTTATATATATTAATAAAACACAACTTGGGGGTCTCTTGGATGTATATGGTAAGTTTATTAACTATATAATATAAAAATACAAAGTGACATGGAAAATGTCAATCTAATTAACTAAGAGTTAAAACTAAAAGATAAGGTTAATATAATGACCTAAACTTGTCTAAATTCTATTGGATTAGAGGATTTCGACCCATCCACACCTTATCTTCGAAATAACTCAATTTGGAGCTATTTAAAACCGAATTTGGATTTATAATAAAATAATATTTTTAGTTAATCCAAAGGTGCCCCTCTCCTCCCTTATAAAAGGGAACCTCCTCCCTCTCTTCCTCACACAACATTGAGCCTTCAAGCTCGGCCATCCCCTGCCAAATTCTCTTCTCCACTTCCCTAGAAACATCCTAGAGGTTCTGGTCTTCCTCAAAGGCCAATTTTAGTGTCCTAAGAGGAGGTCTCAAAGAGGCCCTTCAAAGAAGAGGTAATTTCCGTTACCGATTCTTTCACCTTTATTTTTTCTTCCACTTCTTCTTCTTAGGTTGTTTCAATATGAAGTACTAACATAAGTATCAATCATATACTGATATTTTATTATAAGTATGAAACAATCCTATTTCACCATATATCCATCCTACGGAAAATGAAATCACCACGCGTGCGTACGTACGAAATACCGTCTCCACGCCGTGGTGAAATCTATTTTCCACCACCACCTTACTTGGATGGGTATAATGGTGTAAATAATAACTATATATTATTATTTTAAAGTGATAATGATTCTGAAATAGTATTAATACACTCCAATACAGTCCCACGATCATGAGAACGATATCATCGCTCGTGCGTACGTACGGACTACCGTCTCCACGACATGATGAGATTCATTCTCCACTTTATCCATTCATGAATCATTATAATGTATATATATAATAAGTAATCATGAAATATATGACATAATAATGATACTGGATTTATGTCTATATATATGAATTTCATCTACTTAATTCTGTTCAACTCAATAAGGAAATGAAAACAGCATTCATGCGTACGTACGGCATACCGTCTCCATGTATGATGTATTTCTTTCCATTTACTGATTTATTATATATATGTATATTCTGAATATATATATATATATATATATATATATCATGTTTTATATTTTGTAATTTAGTAATCATGATCTAAGTAATCATATGAATAATTACAAGTCAAAACACGGACGACAAATGAAACAATTTTACCCAAAACGCTCTTTAACATGGAATTTACAAAAGAACGGGTAATATAAAGTCATAAGTGAACCATATATGATATCATAACAATGAATATGATTCTTTAATCAGTCAATGACATTATTTAAATCATTATACAGGAGGTTCGGACACTTATGAAGCAAATTGGACCTAAGGTAAGGGAAATATCACAATCTCATTTTTATCCGAGATTGTTTATACTTTAGAATTTACTGGGGTGTATTTTATCATCCACATCCATGTTTCCTCAATATGTAATATTATTTCCATTCCCATACAATTGTTTAAATCGTAATTTATCCTTCGATGAGATTTTAGTAAATGATATGAAAGGAATATTTTGTCGTTTTTCGTACGAGGTACTTTTTTGAATTATCCGACAAAAGTACGAGAAAAATGGTTTTTTTACTTATACGACATAAATTGATTTTTAAAACATTATTTCCATGAAGCTTCCTTTACAAGTTTTCAAGTTTATTTTTAATCAACTTCTTTTAGTTTATAATTTTACGACATGTTAAGAATGGAAAAGTGTTTTTGAAGTAGAAAGGATATTTTCCTCAAGAATGAAGTTCAAGTGTTTTATCAAAATTATTTTCCATCTAAGATAATAAAGGGTTCTTTTTTTATCCCTATTATTACATTGATTTGATTATGTTGTGATGGAATTGTTTTTATGAATTTCATTATCTTATATGAACTGTATTATGATGTCATGATGTTTAAGATTCCGATTTTTATTACATGGGTTATGCAATGATGTATGATTTAGATTTTGTGGCACACATAAGAATGGTATCATAATGAGATGGGTGGGACCTATATCTCCCTCCAATGCATTGGGTAAAGATTTTATATCTCATGAGATAGACATGGTGGGAACGGTAGGTTATACCGGTTCAGTGAAACAGGACTGAAACGAGGGTGACTCGGTTCAGAAAGGGACTTTGTCCACTAAGATAGTCTTGACAATGAGTCTTGACTAACAAGAAATGATTCTCTATTATTATGTGTTTATTCCACAACGTTTCATGTTTTAAGTTATGATTATTGTGATTACATTTCACTTCCATGAGTTACTCCATGTTATGAAATTATGATCTCTTTTACAGGTTAAGATTTCCAAAAGTTATGTTCTTATGTATATGATGTGATTGATATATCATTTGTTTAACCTTACTGAGCATTTGAGCTCACCCTTTCATGTTTTCTTTTCCCCAGGATATAAGGAAAGGTTTTAGGTATAAAAAAAAGGAAGATCTTTATGGGAGATATTGAAGATCTTTCACCAGGATTAGAAGATTATATTCCGAGTTTCCAAAGAGACTAAACTATTACGATCCTTGTGTGTGTGTTTTTGTTATGTACTATGTATTCCACAAAATTATTGTAATTTCCATGTACATCAGGCTTCGGGTCTCTACAGTTGGTATCAGAACAAAAGTTTAGTCAACCTTTGGAAACTAGGATGCGAAAACGTTAGTGAGATCCCTAGAGATATTTCTAAGGTATGTCTAGGGATGTCCCTATGGACAAGTATACGTATAGGATATAGTCCTAGAACTATGGTAATGATATTAGATTAAAACAAAGATGTTAGATATTGAAGTTAATCCCCCTTTATTATGATTTTGCCGCTCACACTATTCTTTTTGGGTTTTAGACGATGGCTGGAACTCAAAGGAACCGTGTTGATCAATGCATTGGACAATGCAATGATTGTCCTCCTGAACAAACAAATGTTATGGGAGATGGAGTGCAAAATCTTATTTCTATACATACACAAGATATGAATCATTATGGACTTCCAAATGAACAGAGAAAGGAAAAATATTCTATTGAGTCCTTCATGAGGCAACATCCACCTTCTTTCAGTGGGACTTCTGATCCATTTGTTGCTGAACAATGGATCGGTACCACTGAAAAGATATTTTCAGTTCTTCAATGTTCTGAACATGATAAAGTCATCTAAGCAGTATATCGTTTGGAAGGTGAAGCTGATCAAAGTTATAATCTTATCAAGAATATGAGGCCAAGAGATGAAATTGAGTCCATGGAATGGGACGAGTTCAAGAACTTGTTTTTCAGTAAGTACTTCCCTCGTATTCTTCGAACAAAGATGGAAATGGAGTTTCATGAGTTGAAGCAGAAGGATGATGAATCTGTTGGTATATACGAAGATAATTTTACAAGACTTGAAAGGTATGCATCTGGAATTATCATCCAACCTGAAAGTAAAGTTGATCAATTTTTCAGTGGCTTAAAACCAAGTCTTCGAAGGGCATTAGCTATAAGAGACTTCAGTAGCTATGAAGAAATTGTGTGTTGTGCTATCAATGTAGAAATGGAAGTTGGTGTTACATATCCATCTCATGGTTTTGACAAGAAACGAAAGATGGAGTTCAAGGAGAAATCTCAGAATAATGGTGAAAAGAATATGAATGTTTCCTTATGCACAAAGTGTGGAAAGAAGCATGGTGGAGATTGTCTTAAAGGGACTAGAAAATGTTTTAAGTGTGGAAAAGAAGGTCATCGAGTAGCTGAGTGTCGAAGTAATGGAAAAATGGTTTCTAATGATGTGAATAAAGAAAACACTCTAGAGAACGCACCACCAACACTTCAATGCTTCAAGTTCAAGGAAATGGGGCATTATGCTAATAAATGCCCTAATCCAAGGGTTAGTGATGATCGACATGAGCAACCGCTTAAGGCAAAGGACAAAGGGAAGTCACATGCGATCAGTATTGGCAATGTTGAATATAACAACAATGTGGTGGAATGATTAAGTGTTTATGTAATGGGATTTCAAAATAATGTGGTATCATAGAGTATTGGAATATTTATGTATTGGTCTAATGTGGTATTCAAAGTCATTGAGATATTTTTGGAAAAAGAATGATATGCGCATAATGAAGGGAAAACGAGAAAATGAAATATTTGATAGTATTCATGAGCTCATGATTGATATAAGGACTAAGTGATATCATGGTTTGAGTATATAGAATTTTGAGGATTTTGGTATGTGAAAAGTGTTAACTTTTAACTGCATTCATGTTTTCACTATGGTTCAATGGGTATTCAAGAGAATACATTATTAAGGCCTTTGAATGTTTGGAATGTGACCAACAAGACATATCTTATGATATATGGGGATCAACGATGGTATTAAATCTCTGGTAATAGTTTTCACTATATTATGAGAGTGGACTGAAGTATTATGGATAAGCCTAAAGATTGTAATGGATTATGTTGGACATAAGTTAGGATAAAACGTTTTTCGATATTATTGATGGGATGTTATAATAATATAGCTTTAGAAAAAGGACAACCTGCAGGACGGGCGACAGCCCATCGCGTTGGACAAGGCTGTGGGAATCGAACCCACAACCGAAGTGCGACTGGCCTTTATCGCCTACCACTAGCCTACAGGAAGTCCCTGGTTAGTACAAACTAGTTTTATTTTATTAAGCGGTATGATATATGAAGTATAAGTTCATTTTTGGAACCATATACGATTAACCATAAGATGGACATATAACTTTTTCTAACCTTTTATTTGAAAGAGATGGAATGACCCATCATTTTATCACATGATCTACTAACACATCACGAATGACAAATTCAACTTCATTTCTTTAAGAGATGAAGTGGGAATTTTCCAAAGAACGACAAACGGTGAGGCTATACCAAAATCACAAAAGTATTTCTTCTAATTCAAATTTCATCAACATTAGGGAAATGATCTTGAAAACCAAAAATGTTGTCTTAGTGCTATTATATCTGATGAATCAGATGGTACCTTAGATCGTCACAAATTTATGGCTTTGTGATTTCTAGCTTTTCCATAGCCATGTTATCTACCACTCTCCACCAGAACATGATGGTTAGATTTCTCTTCCATATCCATATTTTCACCTATGTGGAAACCTAGAGATTAGTTTATTTGGGTAACCGATACGTTTCATAATTTTGTTTTTAAATATTGGTTTTGGTATTCCTTTTTACGATGTGGGTTTCCATTAATGAAACTTTCGAATAGTAAACCATTTATAACCCCGACGAATTTTGAGGGCGAAATTCATTTTAAGGGGGGTAGAATGTAACACCCCGAGATTTTATGAAAAATATTCTTTCTAATTTCATTAATGTCGTGTGTTGTACACTACACCAAAAAGATCTTGCACAACACGCATCCTTGAATTGCCTTTCATTACACCCAATCGCGACCTTCCATGATAGCGTGTGTAGTACGCAATACCAAGTTTTACTAAACAACGATATGCTATTAGAATATTGTTAAAACTAGCCGTTATGAATAGTAATAACCACTTTTTGAAATTGTGTAAATTTTATTTTTCAAAATGGACTTCATTTTTTGATTCGTAATATCGAAATTAGCTTAGGGTGAAATTTTGGTAATTTTCGGACAACTTTCTTATTTTGATGAATAATGGAAATTACTAAATTTTAATTAAAAACAACTTTTTCAATCGAAATAATTAATAGTGATAAATTATTAATTTTAGTGGTTTTAAAGTATATTTAGAATATAATTTTACAATTTAATACAATGATGGTCATTGGATGTAATTTCACATTTAAACCAATTATAAACAAGTGTCAATCTTTTGATAGTTATTATCTCTTAAAAACACATCTTTTGTTTTGACGATGGATATTAATTTTTAAATTAATTAATGCAACTGATATGTTTTGAATTTGGTAAAATAGAAATCATTTTTGAGTTCATAATATCAAATATATCTTAGGCCTAATTTTTGGTATTTTTCTGAAAACTTTCATTTTTTGATGAATAGTGAAACCACTAAGTGGTAGTTAAAATAAACTGAATTTTTTATAAAAATTAATTTTACCGCTTCTGTGAGTGGAATTTCAAATATATGAGATACACGGTTGATGTCAGTAAGAAAAATGCGGTTCAATGAGATGAAAATAATTTTTTGGTGAATAGTAACTTTTTACTTTTTTTTACCACGGTTAAAAGTAAATATGGTAATTAATGGTAGAAATGATATTATTATTACCCTAAAACATGTCCTAATTCTATTGGACAAATGTAATTCTACCAAAAACAAACTTAGGAATAAAATATGACCATTAAGGCCAACTTGGATTAGATTAGGACATTTATTATTAATTTATTTAAAGAAGGGTTAAAAGAGTTAAAATCATAGTTTATTTACTAAAACATTTTTATAATGGGGTTATACATATGATAAATTAGACTATAAATATTCATTAGAAATATCAAAAGATTTCCTACATAATGGTATTTTATTTATAATTTTTAGACATTAAATAATTTAATTTATTTATGACACAAAGATGATGCAGTAATTATCTTATTAATGAAATATTGACATAATTGATGTTATAAAAACAAAATAAATGTAATTTAAGACTTTTTATTAATTCCACTAATTTTCTAGGTTAATATGACATGTTATTATTGATTTAATTAACTTTTTTTCGAACTTATCATTCTGTTATGATTTTCACAAAAATCAATTACTAAATAGTGTCAAAATTGACATAAAATAGTTTTTAAAACAAATATTATATTACTAATTGTATTTTATTCCTAAAAATCTATAGATCTGCCAAATGACTTAGATAAGGTTATATATATTAATAAAACACAACTTGGGGGTCTCTTGGATGTATATGGTAAGTTTATTAACTATATAATATAAAAATACAAAGTGACATGGTAAATGTCAATCTAATTAACTAAGAGTTAAAACTAAAAGATAAGGTTAATATAATGACCTAAACTTGTCTAAATTCTATTGGATTAGAGGATTTCGACCCAGACCCACCTTAGCTTCGAAATAACTCAATTTAGAGCTATTTAAAACCGAATTTGGCTTTATAATAAAATAATATTTTTTGTTATTCCAAAGGTTCCCCTCTCCTCCCTTATAAAAGGGAACCTCCTCACTCTCTTCCTCACACAACATTGAGCCTTCAAGCTCGTCCAACCCCTGCCAAATTCTCTTCTCCACTTCCCTAGAAACATCCTAGAGGTTCTGGGCTTCCTCAAAGACCAATTTTAGTGTCCTAAGAGGAGGTCTCAAAGAGGCGCTTCAAAGAAGAGGTAATTTCCGTTACCGATATTTTCACCTTTATTTATTCTTCCACTTCTTCTTCTTAGGTTGTTTCATTATGAAGTAATAACATCAGTATCAATCATATAGTGATATGTTATTATAAGTATGAAACAATCATATTTAACCATCTATCCATCCTACGGAAAACGAAATCACCGTGCGTGCGTACGTACGGAATACCGTCTCCACGTCGTGGTGAAATCTATTTTCCACCACCACCTTACTTGGATAGGTATGATGGTGTAAATAATAACTATATAATATTATTTTAAAGTGATAATTATTATGAAATAGTATACATACAGTCCAATACAGTCCCATGATCATGAGAATGATATCATCGCTCGTGCGTACGTACTGACTACCGTCTCCACGACGTGATGAGATTCATTCTCCACTTTAACCATTCATGAATGATTATAAAGTATATATATAATATGTAATCATGATATATATTACATAATAATGATACTGGATTTATTTTTAGATATATTAATGTCATCTACTTAATTCTGTTCAACTCAATAAGGAATCAAAAACAGCGTTCATGCGTACGTACGGTCTACCGTCTCCATGAACGGTGTATTTCTTTCCATTTACTGATTTATTATATATTTGTATATTATGAATATATATATATATATCATGTTTTATATTCTGAAATTATGTAATCATTATCTAAGTAATCATATGAATAATTACAAGTCAAAACAAAGACGACAAATGAAGCAATTTTACCCAAAACACTCTTTATCATGGAATTTACAAAAGAACGGGTAATATAAAGTCATAAGTGAACCATATATGATATAATAACAATGAATATGATTCTGTAATAATTCAATGACATTATTTAAATCATTATACAGGAGGTTCGGACACTTACGAAGCATATCGGACCTAAGGTAAGGGAAATATCACAATCTCATTTTTATCCGAGATTGTTTATACTTTAGAATTTACTGGGGTGTATTTTATCATCCACATCCATGTTTCCTAAATATGTAATATTATTTCCATTCACCTACAATTGTTTAAATCCTAATTTACCCTTTGGTGAGTTTTTAGTAAAAGATATGAAAGAAATATTTTGTCGTTTTTCGTACGAGGTACTTTTTTGACTTTTCCGACAAAAGTACGAGAAGAATGGTTTTTTTACTTATACGGCATAAATGAATTTTTAAAAAATTATTTCCAAGAAGCTTCCTTTACAAGTTTTCATGTTTATTTTTAATCAACTTCTTTTAGTTTATAATTTTACGACATGTTAAGAAAGGAAAAGTGTTTTTTAAGTAGAAAGGATATTTTCCTCATGAATGAAGTTCAAGTGTTTTATCAAAATTATTTTCCATCTAAGATAATAAAGGGTTCTGTTTCTATCCCTATTATTACATTTATTTGATTATGTTGTGATGGAATTGTTTTTATGAATTTCTTTATCTTATATGAATTGTTTTATGATGTCATGATGTTTAAGATTCCCATTTTTATTACATGGGTTATGCAATGATGTATGATTTATGATTTTGTGGCACACATAAGAATGGTATCATAATGAGATGCGTGGGACCTATATCTCCCTCCAATGCATTGGGTAAAGATTTTATATCTCATGAGATAGACATGGCTGGAACGGTAGGTTATATCGGTTCAGTGAAATAGGACTGAAACGAGGGTGAATCGGTTCAGAAAGGGACTTTGTCCACTAAGATAGTCTTGACAATGAGTCTTGACTAACAAGAAATGATTCTATATGATTATGTGTGTATTCCATAAAGTTTCATGTTTTAATTTATGATTATTGTGATTACATTTCACTGCCATGAGTTACTCCAGGTTATGAAATTATGATCTCTTTTAGAGGTTAAGATTTCCAAAAGTTATGTTCTTATGTATATGATGTGATTGATATTTCTTTTTTTTTACCCTTACTGAGCATTTGAGCTCACCCTTTCATGTTTTATTTTCCCCAGGATATAATGAATGGTTTTAGGTATAAAAAAAGGAAGATCTTTATGGGAGATATTGAAGATCTTTCACCAGGATTAGAAGATTATATTATGAGTTTCCAAAGACACTAAACTATTACGATCCTTGTGTGTGTGTTTTTGTTATGTACTAAGTATTCCGCAAAAGTAATGTAATTTCCATGTACGTCAGGCTTCGGGTATCTACACTACTATAAGAAAGAACGATGTATATTATTCCACTAATCAACCTCCCACACAGGTTCAACCCTATTTATTTCAACTAGGTTAGCCTATTGAGCCTATAATAATTCTATAACAAATTGACGATGACCGAGCGTCATAGATGAAAATGGAAACAGTGAACTCCAAAACCCGAGAAGTATGGAATTTATTTTGCATTCATTTTATCACATTATTTATTTAAATTTCCTGATAATTCATAAACCAAACATGAAAACAATTCATCATGATGCATGAACCTTCCCTAGGGTCTCTACCTTACAAATAGTATAGCCTCACTTGGTCATTTTATAATCTCATATTCCTTTCATTGGATCACGAGTGTCCCTAAAATCCCATGTACTAGTCATTCATCCTTGGTCTACGTCACAAATGATGATTTACTAACACTACTTACCTACCATCAGATGCAGTCAACAATATACCTGACTCCAAACATCATCTTGTCTCACAACCACTTGCCTCTAATACCATTCTTTCATGACCCTTATTTTTTAAGATGAGGAAACTGCTGGGAAGTGATGTGACCTTCCTTCTTCATGATTTATAAGAGATAATGACCCCCTGGGTTCCACCTCTAATAGGACTCACAGTGGTGACCATCACCAATTGTATTAAAATATTGCAATGTGGGAGGCATTAATCTTTTAATAGTATCCAAGATCGGGATCTATGATATATCAACATCAAAAAACACCAAGACACAGACACCCCCCCCACACATATATATATGAGAAACCAAAATGAATACCAATTGTATTTTTAAAGTAAAAATAATATAATATAATATGAAATTCTCGAATGTAAATTCAAAAAATAAAAACAATGTAGTGAAAAAAAAATATCCCTAATGTATGAGCTAGTAAGGTCCTTCTCGGTCTGCGTAATAACAATGGAAATCTAAAAATAGCTATATACATGTAGGCTGAGAAAAAAACTATTATCAGTAGGAAAATCCAATTTCGCTCATCCAAAAAGTGGAGAAACATACTAATGCCCCCCTGCGATAAAATAGAAAACCTAGAAGAACCTTACAAGGTATACTATCCACCCAAACCTCACCAAAGAATTCTCCCCAAATAATGAATGTCTTATACTGTAAATTAGTAATAAGATCGACAATAGGGTTCCCCACACCCATTCCCATAGGCTAACTGCTCATCCCTAACAACAAACATCATGATGATACCACACTCTTCTACAGGGACAACTTCCATAGCCTGAACACACACACTTCGGCCACATAGCACTTGCCTCCCACAAACAACTAGGACACAATCACACCAAATCCTACTCGCATACACCTAGGCCACAAAAACACAACATCACACTGAAGACACCTTAGAATGAAAAAGGCATATCATCATAAAGAAACATGGGACCCAAACCTCTCTTGTAGACACCGAAGCCCCAAATCCGTAGCACAACCTGCCCAAAGAGTCTTCAGCTACCAATGCCTTTAAGAGGGAGTAGAGAATAGCCAACAACAAGACATCCATCATACCACTATGATGTTGATAAAGAACACCATCCACCATAAAAATTGGTATATTTTCAATGTAAAAATAAACATGGTTTGGGTGTGTATTGAAATCATAAGGAACTACATATATATATAGGTACCAAAAACTCAGGCCATCCTGTGTGTTTTCAGAAAAACTGTACCACAAAAACATACCCCTTCTTCCACCTCTAATGCATAACCACAAATCCAACCTCATACATGATTCATAACCCTATAAAACTCATCTAACCAATTTTTATTTTGTGTTAAAAATTCATTTGAAAATTTATTCCATCATTACATGGGAATGTACCATACACAACATGCGACATGTAACATCATAACCCAAAAACACTTCACAAAAGTCTATGGAAACACCAGGTAAAGGCCCAACACAAGGTAACACCATCCTTATTCAAAAATATCCCCGACAAACCATCCTTGATAGCCCCACTAAAAAAACCACATCCAACAGAACAAAAATACAGAACTAGGATGCAATCACACTTAAAAAATATGCCATTCCCAAAAACCACAACAAAACCAAGACATAGACCCACTATTCAACAAATTTATCCATTCCACAGTCAATAAAACTCACCAACCTAATATTACATCATACCACATCCACCTCCCCATATTTACAACCACACTCCCATCCACCAAAACCACATCCCTATTACACAAACATGCCACACAATACCCATAGAACCAACCACCTTTTCTATTGTTGCACCCAGAACCGTGCTTCCAACCATAGCACTAAAAATCCCTCACAAAGCACAAGACAAAATTTTCCATATAGAGCATGCAATCACACAAAAAAAGGAAAATGGCATTTCTATTTAACACACTAATCTTTTATTCAACTTTGATAATCAGGGGTTATCACAGAACTAGTTTGACCTATGGAAATCTATTTACATAACCAGATATACGTTCTTAATCCAATTTTCATGCTCCCAAGCATTCAATGGAAGGATGAAAAGAAGTATTCATGAGTCAGGTTAACAAAAAGAGACACCCAAAGAACATTTTTTTTAGAAGGCATATGGAAAACACCATTCACATCATGGATCAAAGAGAATATAAAAAACTATACAAGAATCATCATCATATTCCCCACCCCACATTTACTACTACAGTAGCCAAACCCATTATTATAACATGTCTATTCATATTCACAATACCATTATTTTATATTAGAAATTGGCCATTTTCTTATAGAGGCATCGGTTTATCCACCCTGCATGATACAAAATTAAAAGAGGGATGAAAGAGTTATATCCTAAAAAACAGATGATTGGAAACTGCTCCTTGCACAAAAAACACGGGGTGTCATGCAAGAAGTTGGAGAACTTAAGGGAAATCTTGATAGATGTCTAGAACACAGATTCATCTCCTAGGTGAAGAAAGGATTTAGGTTCACTAGTAGAAAATAGAGTTACAATAGGAAGAATAGTTATCAACATAGATGATCCATGTCCTATATCAATGGAAGGAAACAGTTTCAAGGGGAATTACAGTTGGATCATGATCATGATTTTGAGGTTTTATTATTTGAAAGGACCGAGGGTGTTAGAATATTAAATATACAATTAATACCCTTTTAAAAAACATTATAAATCCTCATAAAATGCTTTAAAATAAGTTTATGTAAAATAAAATAAAGAGGGGTGAGACTAGAAAGACTAGAATAAGATGGAAATGACTCACTAATGGGTGAGGCAATGATGTGAGTCACCAAAAATTACTCACTGACAATGAGCCATCTATGAGACCCACAGACACGAGTCACTGACACTTGAACTACCAATGCCCAAACTATCGCCAACCAACCTTACTATTCTATAACCTACTGATGCCCTGACCTACTGACGCCCTGACCTACCATTGCTGAGCTATTGATTCCCTAACCCCCTGACGTCCTAACCTACGGACACCCTAACCTACCAATGCCTTGGACTATCGACAATGAGGTACAATTTATGTTCTACAGAAGATGAGTCAATGATGCATTGTACCAATGAAAAACCTGTAATTTTGTAAAACTATTGAAATGAGCTATCATTTCCTCTGAGAACACCCCAAACAGCTTATTTTAACAATGTAACGTATCAAGGGGTCAGGGATATTATAAAGTTCATTAAAAAACATGTTAAATAACTCACATAGATAATCATTTTTCATTAATGGTTGATTATTCCATGAAGAAAATATATATAATTTAGTGTGAAAAAATATGGGGCAAAATATTGATTTTTTTGGTTTAAAAATATGATTTATTATCTTTTTCGAAGACTGAAAAATTTGATTGCCCACCCACTTTTGTATATCAAATATTGTCAAAATAACACTCATCAATTCATTCTGAGTGTACAAAAACAATTATTGTAATGATGAAACTAACTTGTCTGGATATTACATTTTCAACTGTTCATGAATGAATACAATAGTTGATCAAATATATGATATCCTACCAAATCATTTTGAATGAAACACAATTGTTTTTTATTTTCTATATATAAAGGAATTGAGATATCCATGTTCACATGCTATTTCATTTAGATAATTTATTAATATATCATGGGATCCCTATGTTTACCTGGCTTGTCATGTGATCACTCTAGTTGACCATTATTGTTTACAATGGATTCTTTTTTATTATGTTTATATTATTTCCTTTCCTATAGATTAGATTAATGTTTTCTATAATATTTCATGGTTTTGTATTATAGTTTCTTATTTTATGAACTATATCATATAAATATATTTTTAATTATTGTTTTTTCACATTTATTGTTTCAATCAGATTATTTTTCATATTTCATTTTTTTACCTTTATCGCTAATTAGAAAACTATGGTGATTGATATTACCATGTTCTGTCCTTGAGGATGTCCCTCATATAATAAAATGATAAATAAAATGAAATGGCCTTTTAAATGGGGAGGGGACTTAAATGTAGAATTTGTTACATATATGATCATTCTCGTAAAAGATATCTAAAAGTTGTATGAGATGGCTCCACATGACATCATCATTTATCGAGTTCATGAATTATATCATTATTGTGTGCATTTATTAGAATGCCATAATTTTTAATTAATAGATCATTTTACTTCTAAATTTATTTATTTCTAGATTTTTGGATCTTTCATTTGTTTGATTTCTGAATTCATTCGGAAATAGTTTTTCGATAAATTAATATTTAAAGAAATAAATTCACAATGTAAAATATTAATAATAGTTTCATCGGCTAAATGAATTTTCCTCAAATCTATCCTCCAAATCACATGTTCAATTGAATATATCATGCATCCAATTGTGTCATACATGATATTCATCATGGTAAAAAAATAAAAAAAATTTGTAATACGTAATCATGATTGGAGATAATTAAAATAGCAAATTGATATCTATGATAATTACTTCTATATAATCTATTTTTTTAACTTATTTTTCATCATAATTTTTAATTATGATTTCTATTATTGTAATGTCTCGGATTTCTCCATATTTTATTTTAATATTATATGGGAATTCTTTCAAGACCAGGCATTGTGACGACCTGTGGTTCTGAGGCCTAGTGAGCCCGGAACAAATGTTTGAATTTATTTTAATACGTAAATAACATGCGCATGTGGTTTTCCTGAAAAAGTGGAATAACTCTTGAAATTTTTCTCAGATCAAAAATCCGAGGGAACCATTGCATTAAGAGCTATGAGTCTACCTTAGGGGAGGTCTAACATCGACTGGCACAGGTCTGTGGTGAAATCTAGTTTTTGGAGGTAACCATAATATAATACTTAATAAAAATATTTTATTAAATATTGTTTTATAAAATATCATTTACCTATTTAAATATAAATTTGCACAGGTGTCCAGGGTGATAGATCTCATAACCTTAAATTTCCCCTGGACGCTCTAGAAGGCTCTGGTGGAAACCCCCAATGTGGCGACTACGTTCTTGTTGAGCTTCACCGGCGATGATGACATGGCAATTGGATCATCGCCAACAAACAACGTGGATACAGGTCAGTTGTTTGACATTGGTCACCTTTCCCCGTTCTAGATTCTTATGATGAACACGGACTAATCCACGAACAGATTAGCCCACGGATGGATCGTATTTTTGGGATGGGATTTTTGCGGGGATTTTGGGAATTGATTTTTGGAGGTTATGTTTGTTTTTGTTTATCCTTCTAACGGTGACGAGCCATGATAAACATGAACATCGATCGAGGTTTATCCCTCTCTATTTTTTTTTCTTTTCATCCCCAATTTCTCGCATTCTTCGTGTGTGTTCTATGAATTCTTCACGTGGTACAAACACTGATCGATTGCAACTTTGATCTTCGGGGAAACGATCTGAAATTGTAGATCCAACCTCAATTTGTAGTATGGGTAACACGACATGTGTTTATCGGTGGACCACCTGGTGTGTACTCCGGGAGAACATGGGCACGAGATGGGTACACGACCAAGGACATGGTGTGTATACACTTCCCTAGCCAGACCCGACCAGATACACGAGACAACCCGTGTACTGGTGCATGGGCAAGATAACATGGGTCTAGGCTATGTACGGGAACATGGCCAGCATACATGGAGCGAACCCCAGGCCCCTGGACTTGGCATTTACTCTTTCTACATGTCGTGTAGTTACATTTTATATTACAATCCTAGAGACACAAGCAGTTTACACGGGCATTACCCGATGTTAAGGAACATGGAGTGTGATCCTTCTACACGCCGTGTTGTCTATTTTTACACCCCAGAAATGCAGACACAGTCCATTTACAAGGAATTACTCAGATTCAAGGAAAAAAACATGTGATCCTAATACATTTTGTTTAACCTTTTTTTACATGGCTTGAGCCATTTTTCTTCTGTGACTTGGACTTTTTTCCTTAGGGTTCATCCCCTTGGTCTTTCCCCTAAAGGTTTCTAGTATGATTTCCTACTTACTGAAGTATGATCCCATCTGTAGGACTTCAATAATAGAGTTTTTTGAATCCCCTCTATGAGACGTAGTTTCAGATCCTCTATTCCATCATTGTACTCTAGGTAGTATTTCGTGGTATCGACATGACCTACTTTACCTGGGCACCAATCCTCTACTTTGCAGGTTAGTTCGAACAGAGTTGTTGGAATCACCCCATAGCTACTGGTTGCGATCCTCATATGACGCATCAAGTATCTTTCTTCAGACTTAGGAGTATGTTCTCCGAGATACGTGCTTAGTGGAATCTTTGACCTGGATATTAGTGGTGGTTTTGCGATAGTCGATCATGTATGAGTATTTTAGGATATTTTTGTAATATGTTCTGTAGACATATACTATGTAGAGATGACTTTATCTATTCCTTTGTGGTATTTTCCATTGTTATATTACTTTTTGGTTTCAGGGTGTCCTACTAGATATTGTTATACTCACCCCTGCACAGGATTTTCCAGCATGTGTCATGTCTTGTGCAGACAAATGAGCCGTTGACATGATTCTAGGTGGACCAGGACCAAACGGTGCTCAGTGAGATCAGGTAGGCTGAGTTGTGTTCCTATGGCTATAGATTGTAGTCTCTGTAACATTCTATATAGGTTGGACTTTGTTGCAGACTCCATTTTGGAGGGCTTGTACTTTTGGCCCAGAGTTTTACATTACTGTATTTTTCATTCCTATCATACTCTATTGGTTTGAATTTTAGTGTATTCATGCATTTCCATTTTTAGTAGTTTTTTTCTTTTCTACTTTGTGGGCTTGGAGATGTGTATGTGTGTCTGTACACTATTATATGCAATGCCTCCCTTGTTAGTGACATTCCTACTCGGTGCTAGTCACCAACCCCTGTCTTATTAGAGGCGGGATTGGGGAGTTGCGGTACAGGCCCCACTAGGATGGGTCGTGACGGAGTGGTATCAGAGGTGGTCAGTTCTACCTTAGAAACGATAGTATGTGAGTTTGTTTGGGGAAACTGTGTTATGTTTTTCGAGTTCTTCATTCATGGTAGGGACCCCAGCATTGGTACGGGCTGCCGACGTATCCATACAACATGACTCTGAAAACTTTTTTTTCGAATCAGAACATGAGAACACTAGTTTCGGGGGAAAATAACGGTACATGGATTATATAGGAATGGGTTGTGGTTTCCATGTCATTCTTGTGTCATATCTCCAGATATACTCACTGACCGTGATACATCTTGTTTTTTATAGGATGCCTCCGCGATGCACACCCACTAGGATATATCAGCTCAACCATCATGATGAACCCTTCAAAGATGATTCTTCGATACAAGGATCAGATCCCCTAGTTTTACCTTCAAGTGGTGGGCCAGTTATTCTGCCACTTCTGGAGTAGTGTTTAGTGCCTGCTGTTCCAGTAGAGGAATAGCACAGGTTGAGCGCACTCCATGAGTTTCAGAGACAGATACCCCTCAGGTTTCGAGGCGAGCCTCAGCCTGAGGCAGTAGAGGACTGCATTGAGGCAGTGGCTGGAGTCTTCCATTTGGTCGGGACACCAGTAGACCAGATGGAGATCCTGGCAGCAAACCTTCTGCAACGCTCTCCAGGTCGAAGGTGGAGTATGGTTAACTAGAGTCACGATGAGGCAACTCTTGCATGGTTAGAGTTTGAGCACCTCTTCAGAGAGGATTTTTAACCAGTTACCCTAATAGTAGTACGTATACAAGAGCTTCTTTAGCTCCAGCAGGAAACCATGACAGTGGCAGACTATTCATCGAGGTTTATCGACATCTCCTGGTACTCTATGGATATGGTTAGGGATCTGTAAATCAGATCTCAGACTTTTGATTGTGGAATGCGTAGAAATATTTGAGATAGCATCATCTCTATGAGAATTCCTACTTAGGATGGGGTGCTCAAGTGGGCTTTGGTGGTCAAGAGCTTCTTGGCAAAGCAGAGATAACCAGCAGTTGCCAGTAGTGAGCGAGCATGGATCAGAGACCTCAACAGCAGGGAGCAAACTTCAGTGACCCATGTGTGAGATACATTTTCAGAGGAGATCCTAGGACTGAGGATCTACCATGAAGGGTTCGTAGGGCGCCTTCAGCAAGAATCGAGAGAGGCAATGCTACTCTTGTGATGGCAGGGGACATCTCACTCGAGATTGTTCGACACGCCGTACTAATGACATGGGAGCGGTGGATGGACCACCGAGGCAGTGGCAGCGTATTGAGCAGAAAGATCTGTGGGGTGGCAGATGCAGTAGTGGAGTTGGGAGAGCAGCTGGAGGTGGTCGGCGTTTAGACAGTTTACCACCACCACCCCCTGGAAGTCCAGCCCAGGTTCAGGGAGCTGCTGGACAGAGGTAGGGACAACTGCCAGCAGTAGAGGCTAATGACCCACGTACTCTCAAAATGATTAGAGGTATAATCCGTGTCTTTTCTACTTTCACTGCTAGTTTCTATTCATTCTTTTCTGGATTCTAATCTTGTTTGAGTCCTTGAGATTCCAGTTGAGCCGTTGACTCGACCCTTACGCATAGAAACACGGACTCGAGATGATTCAGAGATCACACACCTTTGTAGACAGTGTGACCTGACCCTTGGAGGTGTGATTTTTGGATGGAACCTCATGGTGGTAGTTTTGAGGCCATACGATGTCATTCTTGGTATGGATTGCCTATCCACAGTTCCTGCCCAGATTTACTGTTTTAGGCGAAGGGTTCGGTGATTCTATAGTGAAAGAATTAGGTTCTCCTTCATCCCTTAAAAGGAGACATGTGCATGAAAGGATTGAATTGTTCCTAGGAAGGTACAACCGACTTCACATCTGTTGGATAGCTTAGCAATTGGCGCAGAAGATGTTACTAGTTTCTAGTTTACACCAGTAGTGGCTGAGTACAAGGAAGTCTCTCTGGAGGATGTCCCTGGACTAACTCCCCGTCAGGAGATAGATTTCTCTATTGAGTAGAATCTCGAGATGATACCAATATCAGCATCATCATATCAGATGGCTCCTGTAGAGCTTCGTGAGCTGAGAATGCAGCTGGAAGACATGCAGAGGAAGGTCTTTGTGAGACCCCGGGTTTCACCCTAGGTGGCCCCTGTGTTGTTTTCCAAGAGAGGAGACGCGAGCTTGAGGCTGTGAGTGGATTACTGGAGCTTGAATCAAGTGACCATGAAGAACCATTATCCACTATCGAGGATCGATGACCTCTTCGACCGGTTAAGTGGGTCATGATGGTTCTCGAAGGGTGATCTACGATCATGCTATCACCAGTTTCGAGTACATGATGAGGATATACCGAAGACGGATTTCATTTGTTTCTATGGTCACTATGAATACATGGTAATGCCCTTAGGCGTGACGAACACCCTGACAATTTTTATGGGACTCATGAACCGTATCATTAAGCCCTATCTAGATTGGTTCTTAGTGGTCTTCATCTATGATATCGTTGTGTACTCTGCATCTGAGGAGGAGCATGCAAGGCACCCAAGGATGGTTCGAGACACACTCCGAGAGCACCAGTTGTATGGGAAACTATTGAAGTGTCAATTTTTTATAATGGAGGTCCACTTTATGGGACACGTTAACTTATCAGATGGTGTAGCAGTGGACCCAGCCAAGGTAGAGGTAGTGTTAGCATGGGAGCCACCCTGGAGCATAACAGAGGTGCAGAGTTTCCTTGGGTTGGGAAAATACTATTGGAGATTCATTCTTGATATCTCCAGGATTTCAGCACCCATGACATCTTTGACATGAAAGGGGAATCCTTTCGTGTGGACTGAGAGATGTTAGCAGGCTTTTCAACAGTTGAGATTGAGTCTAAAGAGCACCCCGATCTTGAGGAAACCAGAAGAGGGTCTTGAGTACGTATTGTTCTGTGACACATCAAGAACTGGGCTTGGATGCATCTTGATACAGAGGCAAGTGGAGATTGCCTATGGATCACGTCAGTTGAGGCCACATGATAATAACTACGTGGCCCGTTATCTTGAGTTGGAAGAAGTATTCATCGCATTGATGATGTGGCGACACTACCTGATGGGTGAGTGGTTTATCGTCTTCTTGAGTTGAAAGAAGTATTATAATGATAGGATATGAAGACCAGTGGAATTAAAAGAGGGAGACCATGTCATCTTACAGGTATCACCCTGATGAGGATTGTAGAAATTTGGCTAGGGAGGCAAGCTATCTCCAAGGTTTGACAGACCATTCCCGATTCTCAGTGGAGTTGGTGAGGTGGTGTACCGCCTTGATTTTCCCCCATAGATGCACCAATTGCATGATTTTTTCCATGTGTCATTGTTGAGAAGATACATCCAAGACCCATCACAAATCATCAACTAGGGAGAGAATAAAATTGGCGATGGGGAGACTTTTACAGACTTGTCATTGAAGATAGAGGATTGACAGGAGCAGATCCTTTGTGGACGGCTGATCCCTCTAGTGTTGGTTCGGCGGTAGCACGAGAACATCCAGGTGTGAACATGGGATCGAGAGGCTTGGATTCATCCTCAGTACCCCAATTTTTTTTCTTATCTTTTGTTTTTGATTTTGGAGTTTTAGATCCTTATGGTGGGGAGAATGTCAAGACCTAGAAATTCCATATATTTTTTTATTATATGGAATTTATTCGAGGCTGAAAAATTGACGGAATCTGAATTCGAGGCCCGGTGAGCCAGGAATTGTTTTTTTAATTTTTTTAAGTTCACTTATGTGAATGTGTAGGTATGTTTTCTAACATTGAATCAGTGCTCAGAATTGAAATCTGAGGGCATCATAGAACTTTCAATGCTGGGATTCACATAGGAAAATCTTTAAATTGACTAAAAAAGTTCGGACAAAAGAGTTATTTTTTTGAAATTTGGAAACAATAATAAAATAAATAAATGAGTTATTTAATTATTTTTTCAACCATAGAGTGACGAGTGGAAGAGCAAAAATTGTTTCTATATACATTAAATGAAATGTAATTTAATGACTCGTTTCATTGGTTGTGTGACCACAATGCTCATATCATTATTGGATCCCTAATTAAGGATCATAAAAGAACCACATTAATGATAAATGTCAAATCCATTATATCTTTGTTTAATTAATCTTTTGGTGAAGGGATTTGAAACTGTGGGAATCCTTTGAAGAAGTGCCTACAATGTCACTCTCCAATGAATATTGGTGATGGATTGGCAACTATGGGATTATTTGTTTTATAGATCGACATATGATAATGAATTCCTTCAAACGAAGATTATTTCATCCATCTGCAGCATATTTCTCTAAATCTAGGCATGGGAATTAATTTATTTCTTAGTGTTTAATGTTTCCTCCACATTCATGAATAATGTGGATAAACAATGATCATCCGACTTGCGGGCTGATACAGAATTCATTCTATATTGTGGGAGGTTGTTTTAGGGATTCACGTTGGGGTAATTGTTAAAAATTGAGATGATTGTTTCCTTACCCTAGTTGAAATGCTTACATAGAGGGAAAGGGGCAATCCAAATAAGACCGAGACCCTCCGACAGTCTCGGTTTGGTGCGTTCTATGAAGGAGACCAAACAATGAGTTGGTAAGGATAATCCAACGAGCTTGCATTGAAGGCAGCGACCTGAGAGGCATGTAGGCCCAAACGAGAAGGAGAATGGATCATCACAACATCTCTAGTGGCTGTCAGCGTGACACCACTAGTGCACCGGTGTCAGAGATCTGCAGTGGTGGCCGGCCCACATTGGCCTCATAGAGGAGGCGGTGCCTATATGCACTGTGGTGGCAAGGCTCCATAGGCTGTCGCCAGCCTCAAAGAAAGACAACGACGGACTGCGGCGGTGAGGTGTTGTGGCGAGACCGTAAGGGTGGGTGGTGGACATGGCACTGATGTGTCGTGTGGAAGGAGATTGGCTACTCGGGTGGTGCACCAACGCAATCTCTTTCTTTCCAATTTGGGAGACGGGGTGGTGCCCCACTGCCGCCGCCACCTGGGAGAACAAAATTCCATGCATTTGGTCTAGTACCACTGGCCCACACCTCATGGGTCAAGTTCTCCAAACTGGTTGGACCCGTGCTAGCCAGGATGGGTAGACCATCAGTGGACCCTCACCAGACCCTCGTGTCGGACTGGACCCGAACTCGATCGGCCCCATTTCACTAAAACAATTATAACTCATAGAATGTGAAACCTATTGACGCATCATCTATGGTGTGATGACCCTCGCAATGAGGCGGTCATTTTGAGATACTCCACATGAGTTTTTATAGAAGTTGGAGTACATACGGGTTGGATCAGACATAATTATAATAGGGACCTATTTAAATTTTTGCCTATATCTTACAGACCAGTTCTCTAATTGACACACAATCTTCCACGATGTATCCCTTAAAACAAGATGGTCATTTCTGTTACATCTATGTGGGACTTCATAGAGGTTTATATACGACTGGTGGCTTGAGAAGTAGATCGTTCGGATATCAAACATGATAATTGAGGGAATCCAGTGGCTGGCTATGATGTGATGAAGAAATAGAAATCCTCTTTGTGTCATCACTTATTGATCCTCTGTGGGCCAACACATAGCAATCCACTTTGGGTCAGCATGTATGGATCCTCTGTCGGTCAGTACCTATCGATCCTCCATGGGTCAGCATGTATTGTTCCTCTATTGGTCAACTACTAGAGATCCCCTATGGGTCAGCACCTAGTGACTCAGTGCATTCTAACATCAAAAGACTCTCTAATGAATAAGTTTAATGAGAATTATGACTAATCTTCTTTATTTATGATCTTATAGTTTTATACATGGTGTGAGATTTACTTTACTCTATGACATGTGGTTGATAACATGATTTGTGTATTTTTCACTTTTTTGATTTTGATAGACCTTCGGGGGTCTTGGGGTCCCTACTGAGTATTGTTTTACTTACCCCTGCATGGGCTTCACCCGCACCTTTTTGTGTCTTGTGTAGAAGAAGGACATCTTGACTGAGACTTTGGAGAGAAAGGGATAAGCGGTACACATAGGTGACCGATTGACGTGGTGAACCATAGTTATGAGTAGTACATACCATTCTGATAGGATCCTTGTTGGATTCTCTCTAGACCATGTTTTTCATTTTTCTATACAACTATTTTTGTTTGGATTGTATACGGGTCCCTTCTTTACATTTAGTTATTACTTTAAATCTTCGTGGTGGTTCATAGTGGTGGCTTTAATACTTTTTTACCATTGTGTTTTACTTTTATATAGTGTACATTGTTTGTGTCTATATAGGGATAAAGGTAATGCCTTCCCTTTTTGGGTTTCACCTATCCGATGCTAGTCACTAGTCCCTAGACTATGGAAGATGGGATTGGGGTAGTCACATCACAGGCCACACAGGATCGGTCGTGACAACAAGAATCTCATTTTCAACTTATTAATATAGGATTATTCACTAATCAATTCTCTATATAGAATAATCTACTCAAAGACCCATGATATAACATGATACTCTCATAGAAGAGGTCTAGATCACTGGTCCCCTCCCACAAATGCTCACTAAAATAGAATACCTTAAAAAATATAGGGGGTTAAACCCAAAACTATTTGGGGACACCACACACCCAATATGGATCAACTGGGTACATAGGGGATTATATTCCAATGATATTGTGAACCATACTGATACATCCATCAAGATGATGGAAAATTCCCTAATCAAGGATGTCACACTGATTCCACACAAACAAAATAAGGTATACAACTGATAGAATATCACTCTCTAGTATCTTAGAGGGACACCACATACTCCAGTAGAGACTCATCATCCATAGGGGATGAAAATGTTGTGATGTGGAAGCAATGTCACATAATATAGTTGATGGAATGGACCGGGGGAATAAGCTCATCCATGGATGGTTTAGAAAAATGAAATGTAGGGCAGAAAACACCCGTAAATGGGGTATATGGTGTGTAATGGGGGTACAAGATGTTTATAGATATACCCAATATCTCTGTTTCATTAAATCCTCACACAACGTGTAAATATAAAATTAAGAAACTTGTAGAGATCTGTTGACACATTCTTTTATTACCTAGATTTGTTTATGTACATTGGCAGTGTCTTTGTACCATCTCATGAACACCTGGCTATGTTAGTGTCCTTGTACACAATTTTTCACTAATAATATACTTTTTTACCTATTTATATACATCATGACTCACATACCAATCCATCATGTTAGGGGTCACATTTTGTGTGATGGCCAATGTGTGATTCTTACCCTAGCTGAGACCATATCACTGCAAACAGCAGGTCTGACATGGTGTGTAATCTTGAATTACATGAATCGTTGACCATGATCTTGTAGATCAGTCAAATATTCCTCCATGCCTTCTCTTTCATCACCAAATCCACCTCCCTTTCTATAATCAGTAAAACATGGGTCGTGTGAGACTTTATTCCATGTATACGAGTATTCTAGGCATCAAAACCACTAATAAATGAAACATCGGGTTATATATAGCTACCATGTTGAAACTAGTCTGAAGGGATACCAAAAATCTATTATGATCCACCTATGATCACCAACCACTTATTTCACACCTTGTCCTCATCAGAAATCATGAACCGCAGCCTTGATAACGATTTTTTGCATAGATGAATGATCACACAATGATAAAATTCTGAGTAGTCATCAAACCATGGGCCAAATAAACACACTCCACAAATGTACAAAGAATGGGTGAACAAATCCAAAACCTGAAAAAATTGTTACAAAAAAACCTTACAAATATTTTTTCATCCTAGATACATGGTCTTAGAAAAATATCATCGAAGAGAAATGAAAAAAATGAAAAACAATAATTCCATTAATATTAATTATAAAAATTATTCATGTAATGATTATATCCATTGAATTGATCTGCATTATTCCAGGATTAAAAAATGATAAGAAAATCAAAAATTAATAGCATAACTAGAGTTTGTATCAATCCCAATGTATAAATGGTGATGTGTTTCCATTGTTGACGAGATACACAAACTATTTTGGCATAGGAAGACATAATCTGATATCGATCCATTAACATATGATTAAAATTATCTCAAAAATTCAACTAGATATCTAAGGGTTGGGTGGCCAACCATTAGGACATAAAATAACATTGTACTTATTAGAGGATTCGGTCACTGCTTCAAAAATAAATAAATAAAAATAATTTATTTATATATATATTTTATTCACATAGTTTAGTGAAAAAGATTCTACAAATTCCATGCACTAACAATGATTATGTCTCACCTAGTGTAAAATCCACATTTAGAACTCAAAAGTTCCCTCAATTTTAAGATCCATGTACCCATTCTTATGTTAATTATATTTCTCAGGAAAACAATGTGAACATGTAATTTAATATATTTCATTTGTTTCAAAAAAATATTTTCTGCACATAGGGCCTTAGAATTATAAATTGTCTCCACTCATGGTCTCAAAATAATATTTATAATATACAGAAATAACACACCTAAAATAAAACCCATTACATTCTCCCCACCTTGGATATTTTTTCCCAATATAGAAAAACCTACAAAAATGATAATGGTATGAGGCTCTCATCTTGTTATTTGTCTCCCATGTTATCTCTAGAATATTTTCATGGTTCCACCGAACATGAACGAGGGGAATAGATATCCAATAATGGGAATAAATCATTTTGATCAATGGTCTCTACTGGGTACCCTGGAAATATAACTTGATATTTGATGTACAACTCCCCTCAATCGATAACATGTGACGTGTTTTGTACGTACATCCTCAGTTGTGACAAATGGAGGATGCAATGTAGCCAATCAGGATTTGGTGGTAGATCACTATGGTATGCCACCTCCTATGCTCTATGTAGTATCTTTAAGGGACAAATGAATCTTATAGAAAACATTCCACCCCTATAAAATCCATTTAATCCATGTAGAGTTGAGACTGACAGGAAGACATAGGCACCCTCTATGATTTCCAGACATCTCTAACATTAATTAGTAAAGGAATTATGATGTATCTACGAATTCTTCAACCACTCCTAGATAGATTCTTCTTTCTTGGTAGTATTTGATATAACATCCATGCCTTTGAGTGCTGACTTTCCTAGAGATGTCCAATAATGTGGTGATGTGTTGAGTCACCCATAAAAAGACATGAATTGTTCCATTCCAATGGTTGAATGGTAACTTTTTTTTGTACATAAATTCAAGTAAGGGTAGATGATCATCTTAACTAAGGAGAATCTCTGACATGAATGATTGCATCATTTCCTATAAGACCCAAATTATCAACTCATTTTGGCCATCAGTCAAGGGGTGAAAGAGAAGGTCGAGCACGTAACTGTTGGCCTCCTCGACTCCAACAACATTATGATATGATTCTCCCCTGAAGATGTCCTGATTATCACTTGGTCGAGAAAACCTATTACTTTATATGGATACTTCGTTCTCCTAATTAAATGGTCATATGACATTCATATTAAATGAGATCCTACAAAGATACAAATTTGTGTATGTTTTCCATAAAATCCTCTTCCATTCCAAAATCCCTTGGTTCATTGTTTTCTCAGACATCTGGTTGGGAGTTTCCTATATAATAACAATATAACTCATTTGATGTGTCATTTGATTTATCTGAGGGCATGTGTTGATATTTATGTTTCTAAAGATCCCCTTATTTTATTCTGGATTTCTATTGGTGAAGAATTTAGATATATGTAGACTATAATTTTTAAATCATAGTTTGAATACTTTCTTCGTGAATGATTTTAGGGAATAATTGGGGGATATATAGGCATTGGGTGCGGCAATATGGAGATACTCTGAAGGTCCATGAATATTGTGTCTAGGGTGGTCCTCCTAGTAATGATGGTATACTCCAAGATAGGATTGGTTTAGTGTCTAGTGATTATTGTGATAGTTCTGGTCAGGGGAACAACAAGGATGAGGATACCCAGTGTTCATATGGAGAAATGATGAAAAACCCATCAAAGAGATTACCTACTAAAAATAGTATAGTATTGAACTTTAACAGGGTCTAGGCGGATTGGGATAGTCCTCATGGAAAAAAATCATTAGGAGATGGTTCCCAGACCAATGTGGTGGTCGATGAATCTCCGTACAAGAACAATACTCATTCTTATTCTCTGGGGAACCCTTTGTATTTTTTTCAGCTTCCAATGGTGTGGTGATACTAAATTCATGCACATATTCTATGGTTTTTCATGTTGTTGATAGCAACAAATCATAGGTGGTGACTCATTCAACTAGAAATGGTTAATCCATGGATTGATATAGATGATAGAAGCATGCACATGAGTTGGGAATTACATTTATTACCAGATAGGGAACCAACTTGGGGAAGAATTTTTCTTGACTCCACACAAACAATCAATTTGATGTTTTTTGTATAGAGGGGGAGTGTAGAGACCGGAAGCTTGACGTACATTGAAATTACATTGCATTTTTGGAATACTTAGTAAATAACAAAAACACACGCACAAGCATCGTAATAGTTTAGTGTATTTGGAAACTCGGAATATAATCTTCTAATCCTGGTGAAAGATCTTCAACATCTCCCATAAAGATCTTCCTTTTTTTTACCTAAAACATTTCTTTATACCCTGGGGAAAAGAAAACACAAAAGGGTGAGATCAAATGCTCAGTAAGGGTAAACAAAAGAAATATCAATCACATCATATTCATAAGAACATAACATTTTGGAAATCTTAACCTGCAAAAGAGAGCATAATTTCATAACATGGGAAAAATCATAGTAGTGAAATGAAATAAAAATAATCATAACATAAAACATGAAACTTTTTGTCATACACACATAATCATATAGAATCATATTTTATTTGTGAAGACTCATTGCCAAGACTATCTTAGTGGACAAAGTCCCTTTCTGAACCGCGTCACCCTCGTTTCAGTCCTGTTTCACTGAACCGGTATAACCTACCATTCCAGCCAAGTCTATCTCATGAGATATAAAATCTTTACCCAATGAATTAGAGGGAGATATAGGTCCCACCCATCTCATAATTATACCATTCTTATGTGTGCCACAATATCATAAATCATACATCATTTCATAACCCATGTAATAAAAATGGGAATCTTAAACATCATGACATCATAAAACAATTCATATAAGATAAAGGAATTCATAAAAATATAATTCCATAAAAACATAATCAAATCAATGTAATAATATGGATAAAAACAGAACCCTTTATTATCTTAGATGGAAACTAATTTTGATAAAACATTTGAACTCCATTCTTGAGGAAAATATCCTTTCTAATTCAAAATCATTTTTCCTTTCTTAACGTGTCATACAATTTTAAACTAAAAGAAGTTGATTAAAAATAAACTTGAAAACTTGTAAAGGAAGATTCTTGGAAATAATGTTTTAAAAATCCATTCATTCCGTATAAGTTAAAAAAAACATTCTTCTCGTACTTTTGTCGGAAAAGTCAAAAAAGTACCTCGTGCGAAAAATGACAAAAGATTCCTTTCATATATTTTACTAAAAACTCACCGAAGGGTAAAATTGGATATAAACTATTGTATAAGGATATAAATATTTCATATTTAGGAAACATGTATGTGTATGATAAAATACACCCCGGTAAATACTAAAGTATAAACAATCTCGGATAAGAATGAGATTGTGATATTTCCCTTACCTTAGGTCTGATATGATTTGTACGTGTCCTAACCTCCTGTATAATGATTTAAATAATTTTATTTACTTATTACAGAATCATACTCATTGTTATGATTACATATATGGTTCACTTATGACTTTATATTACCCTTTCTTTTGTAAATTCTATGTTAAAGAGCATTTTGGGTAAAATTGTTTCATTTGTCGTCCGTGTTTTGACTTGTAATTATTCATATGATTGCTGAGATCATAATTAATTAATTCCATAATATAAAACATGATTTATATATAATATATATTCAGAATGTACATATATATAATAAATTAGTAAATGGAAAGAAATACACAGTTCATGGAGACGGTAGGTCGTACGTACGCATGAACGCTGTTTGCATTTCCTTATTGAGTTGAATGAAATTAAGTAGATGACATACATATATACATAAATCAATTAGCTTTATAATGTCATATATTTCATTATTATTTCTTATATATACTTTATAATCACTCTTAAATGGTTAACATGGAGAATGAATCTCATCGCATCGTGGAGATGGTAGTCCGTACGTACGCACGAGCGATGATATCGTTCTCATGATCGTGGGACTGTATTGGAGTGTATGTATACTATTTCAGAATAAATATAACTTTAAAATAATAATATATAGTAATTATTTACACCATTATACCCATCCAAGTAAGGTGGTGGTGGAAAATAGATTTCACCACGGCGTGGAGACGGTATTTCGTACGTACGCACGCGCGGTGATTTCATTTTCCGTAGGATGGATAGATGGTGAAATATGATTGTTTAATACGTATAATAACATATCAGTATATGAGTGATACTTATGTTATTACTTCATAATGAAACAACCTAAGAATAAGAAGTGGAAGAAGAAATAAAGATGAAAGAATCAGTAACAAAATTTACCTCTTCTTTGAAGCGCCTCTTTGAGACCACCACTTAGGGCACTAAAATTGGTCTTTGAGGAAAAAAAGAACCTCTAGGATGTTTCTAGGGAAGTGTAGAAGAGAATTTGGCAGGGTTTGGCTGAGCATGAAGGCTCAAATTTGTGTGATGAAGAGAGGGAGGAGGTGCCCTTTTATAAGGGATGAGAGGGGCACCTTTGGAATAACTAAAAATATTATTTTATTATAAAGTCATGTTCGGATTTAAATAGATCCAAATTGATTTATTTAGAGGCTAAGGTGGGGATGGGTCGAAATCCTCTCATCCAATATAATTTAGACAAGTTTAGGTACCTATTTTATCCTTATCATTTAGATTTAACATTAAGTTAAATAATTTTACTTTTACCGTGTCATCTTGTGTTCTTACACTATAAGGTTAATCAACTTACTATAAGAATCAAAAATAACCCCAAGTTGTTTATTATTAATATATATAACTCTATCAAAGTCGTTTGGACGAACCTTAGTTTTTTAGGAATAAAATAACAATTAATAATATAATATTTTTTTAAAAAACTATTTTATGTCAATTTTGACACTATTTAGTAATTGATTTTTGTGAAAATCATAACAAGATGATAAGTTCAAAAAAAGTTAATTAAATCAATACTAACATGTCATATTAAACTATAAAATTAGTGTAATCCATATAAAGGCTCAAATTATATTTATTTGGGTATTTATAACATCAATTATGTCAATTTTTCATTAATAAGATAATTACTGCATCATCGTTGTGTCATAAATAAATTAAATTATTTAATGTATAAAAATTACAAATAAAATACCATTATGTAGGAAATATATTTATCTTTCTAATTAATATTTATCGTAGAAGTTATCTTATGTATAACCCCATATTAAAAATGTTTTAGTAAATAAACTTTGATTTTAACTCTTTTAACTCTTCTTTAAATAAATTAATAATAGATGTCCTAATCTAATCCAAGTGGGAATAAATGGTAATCCTTATTCCTAAGATTGTTTTTGGTGGAATTACAATTGTACAATAGAATTAGGACATGTGTTAGGGTAATAATAATATCATTTCTACCCTTAATTACCCTATTTACTTTTAACCGTGGTAAAAAAAAGTAAAAAGTTACTATTCACAAAAAAATTATTTTCATCTCATTGAACCACATTTTACTTACTGACATCAACCATGTCTCTCGGAATTTTGAAATTCCACTCACAGAAGTGGTAAAATTATGTTTTATGAACAATTCAGTTTTTTAACTACCACTTAGTGGTTTCACTATTCATCAAAAATTGAATGTTTTCAGAAAAATACCAAAAATTAGACCTAAACTATATTTGATATTATGAACTCAAAAATTATGTCTATTCTACCAAATTCAAAACATATCATTTGCATTAACTAATTTAAAAATTAATTCCCGTCATCAAAATAAATAGCGTGTTTTTAAGAGATAATAACTATCAAAAGATTGAATCTTGTTTATAACTGGTTTAAATGTGAAATTACATCCAATGACCATCATTGTATTAAATTGTAAAAATATATTCTAAATATACTTTAAAATCACTCAAATTAATAATTTATCACTATTAATTATTTCGATTGAAAAAGTAGTTTTTAATTAAAATTTAGTAATATCCACTATTCATCATAATATGAAAGTTATCCGAAAATTACCAAAATTACACCCTAAGCTAATTTCAAAATTCCGAATCCAAAAATGAAGTCCATTTTGAAAAATAAAATTTACAAAATTTCAAAAAGTGGTTATTACTATTCATAATGGCTAGTTTTAATAATATTTTAATAGCATATCGTTGTTTAGTGAAACTCGGTATTGCGTACTACACAGGCTATCGAGGAAGGTCGCGATTGCGTGTAATGCAAGGCATGTCAAGGATGCGTGTTGTGCAAGCTCCTTTTGGTGTAGCGTACAAAACAGGACATTAATGAAATTAAAAAGAATATTTTTCATAAAATCTCGGGGTGTTACATTCTACCCCCCTTAAAATGAATTTCGCCCTCGAAATTCGTCGGGGTTATAAATGGTTTACTATTTGAAAATTTCTTTGATAGAAACCCACATCATAAAAAGTAATTCCAAAACTAATCTTTAAAAACAAAAGTATGAAACTTAACGGTTACCCAAATAAACTAATCACTGGGTTTCCACATATGTGAAAATATGGATATGGAAGAGAAATCTAACCATCATGTTCTGATGGAGAGTGGTAGAGGACATGGCTATGAAATATCCAACAATCGCAAAGCCATAAATTTGTGATTATCTAGGGTACCATCTGATTCATCAGATATATGATCACTAGGACAACATTTTTGGTTTTCTAGATCATTTCCCTAAAGTTGAAGAATTTGAATTAGAATAAATACTTACTTTATTTTGGTACAATCTCACTGTTGTTCGTGCCTTGAAAAATTTCCACTTCATCTCTTAAATAAATGAAGTTGAATTTGTTATTCGTGAAGTGTTAGCAGATCATGTGATAGAATGACGGGTCATTCCATCTGTCTCAAACTAAAGGTTAGCAAAAGTTATATACCTAAGTCAATATATAGTGAGATTAATCATATATGGTTCTTAAAATGGACTTATACTTCATATATCATACTACTTAATATAATAAAACTAGTTTCTACTAAACAGGGACTTCCTGTAGGCCAGTGGTAGGCGATAAAGGCCAGTCACACTTCAGTTGTGGGTTCGATTCCCACAGCCTTGGCCGACGCGATGGGATGTCGCCCGTCCTGCTGGTTGTCCTCTTTCTAAAACTACATTACTATAAAATCCCATCAGTAATATCAAAAAAAGTTCTATCCTTAAACGATACATAGAATATGTCCAACATAATCCATTCCAATATTTTGGCTTATCTAAAATACTTCGGTCCAAATTCATTTATCCCCCATATATAAATATTGTTGGTCACATTCCAATCATGTGAATACCTTAATCATGTATTCTCTTGAAAAATGAATACCCATTGAACCTTAGTGAAAACATGAATGCAGTTAAAAGTTAACACTTTCCACATACCTAAATCCTCAAAATTCTATATACTCAAACTGTGATATCACTTAGTCCATATATCAATCATGAGCTCATGAATACTGTGAAACATTTCATTTTTTTTCCTTATCTCTTTATTATGCGCGTATCATCTTATTTCAAAAAATATCAGAATCACTTTGAATACCACATTAGACCAATACATAAATATTCCAATACTCTATGATACAACATTATTTTGGAATCCCATTACATAAACACTTAACTACATCATTGTCATATTCAACATCGCCAATAGTGATCGCATGTGACTTCCCTTTGTCCTTTTCCTTAAGTGGTTTCTCATGTCGATCGTCACTAACCCTTGGATTAGGGAATTTATTGGCATAATGTCCCATCTCCTTGCACTTGAAACATTGAAGTGTAGTAGGTTCATTCTGTGTATCCCTTTGTTTGCATCATTAGACATCTTCTTCCCATCATTACGGCATTCAAATTCCCGATGACCTTCCTTTCCACATATGAAACATTTACTTGTCCCTTTAAGACAATCTCCACCATGCTTCTTTCCACACTTTGAGCATAAGGAAATATTAAACTTCTTTTCACCATTATTCTGATATTTCTCCTTGAACTTCATCTTTCATTTCTTGTCAAAACCATGAGATGGATATGTAACTCCAACTTCCATTTCTACCTTGATAGCACAACGCACAATTTCTTCATAGCTACTGAAGTCTCTTATAGCTAATTCCCTTCTAAGACTTGGTTTTAAGCCACTGAAAAATCGATCAACTTTATATTCAGGTTGGATGATAATGCCAGATGCATACCTTGCAAGTCTTGTAAAATTCGCTTCGTATATACCAACAGATTCATCATCCTTTTGCTTTAGTTTAAGAAACTCCTTCTCTATCTTTTTTCGAATAATACGAGGGAAGTACTTATTGAAAAATATGTTCTTGAACACGTCCCATTCCATGGACTCAATTTCATATCTTTTCCTCGTATTCTTGATAAGACTCCACCATTGATCAGCTTCACCTTCCAAACGATATACTACTAAGATGACTTTATCATGTTCAGAGCATTGAAGAACTGAAAATATCTTTTCAGTGGTACTGATCCATTGTTCAGCTAAAAGTGGATCAGATGGCCCACTGAAAGAAGGTGGATGTTGCCTCATCAAGGACTCAATAGAATATTGTTCCCTTATCTGCTCATTTGGAAGTCTAGAATGACTCATAGCTTGTTTAAGTATAGCAATTATATTTTGCACTCCATCTCTCATAACATTTTTTTGTTCAGGAGGACAATCATTGCATTGTCCATTGCATTGATCAACACGGTTCCTTCGGGTTCCAGCCATCGTCTAAAACCCAAAAAGAATAGTGTGAGAGGAAAAAATCATGATAGGTAAAACAACATAATAAAGGGGGAGTACCCTCAATATCTAACATCTTAGGTTAAATTCTAAGATCGTTAGCGCAATTCTAGGACTATAACCTATACGTATACTTAACCTTAGGGATATCCCTAGACATACCTTAGAAATATCTCTAGGGACCTCATAAAGTTCTCACATCCTAGTTTCCAAAGGTTGACTAAACATTTCCTCTGATACCAACTGTAGAGACCCGAAGCCTGATGTACATGGAAATTACAATACTTTTGCGGAATACTTAGTACATAACAAAAACACACACACAAGGATCGTAATAGTTTACTGTCTTTGGAAACTCGGAATATAATCTTCTAATCCTGGTGAAAGATATTCAACATCTCCCATAAATATCTTCCTTTTTTACCTAAAACATTTCTTTATACCCTGGGGAAAAGAAAACATAAAAGGGTGAGCTCAAATGCTCAGTAAGGGTAAACAAAAGAAATATCAATCACATCATATTCATAAGAACATAACATTTTGGAAATCGTAACCTGCAGAAGAGAGCATAATTTTATAACATGGGAGAAATCATAGTAGTGAAATGAAATACCAATAATCATAACATAAAACATGAAACTTTGTGGCATACACACATAATCATATAGAATCATATCTTATTAGTAAAGACTCATTGCCAAGACTATCTTAGTGGACAACGTCCCTTTCTGAACCGAGTCACCCTCGTTTCAGTCCTATTTCACTGAACCGGTATAACCTAACATTCTATCCATGTCTATCACATGAGATATAAAATCATTACCCAATGCATTGGAGGGAGATATAGGTCCCACCCATCTCATAATGATACCATTCTTATGTGTTCCCCAAAATCATAAATCATACATCATTTCATAACCAATGTAATAAAAATGGGAATCTTAAACATCATGACATCATAAAACAATTCATATATGTTAAAGGAATTCATAAAAAAATAATTCCAAAAAAAAAAAATCAAATCAATGTAATAATAGGGATAAAAACAGAACCCTTTATTATCTTAGATGGAAAATAATTTTGATAAAACACTTGAACTCCATTCTTGAGGAAAATATCCTTTCTGCTTCAAAAACATTTTTCCTTTCTTAACATGTCATACAATTTTAAACTAAAAGAAGTTGATTAAAAATAAACATTAAAACTTTTAAAGGAAGCTTTTGGAAAAAAATGTTTTAAAAATCCATTCATTCCGTATAAGTTAAAAAAACATTCTTCTCGTACTTTTGTCGGAAAAGTCAAAAAAGTACCTCGTGTGAAAAACGACAAAAGATTCCTTTCATATCTTTTACTAAAAACTTACCGAAGGGTAAAATTGAATATAAACTATTGTATAAGGATATAAATATTACATATTGAGGAAACATGGATGTGGATGATAAAATACACCCCAATAAATACTAAAGTATAAACAATCTCAGATAAGAATGAGATTGTGATATTTCCCTTACCTTAGGTCTGATATGCTTTGTACGTATCCGAACATCCTGTATAATGATTTAAATAGTGTTATTTACTTATTCCAGAATCATAGTCATTGTTATTATATCATTTATGGTTCACTTATGACTTTATATTACCCTTTCTTTTGTAAATTCTATGTTAAAGAGCATTTTGGGTAAAATTGTTTCATTTGTCATCCGTGTTTTGACTTGTAATTATTCATATGATTGCTTAGATCATAATTACTTAATTCCAGAATATAAAACATGATTTATATATAATATATATTCAGAATATACATATATATAATAAATTATTAAATGGAAAGAAATACACCGTTCATGGAGACGGTAGGCCGTAGGTACGCATGAACGTTCTTTTCGTTTCCTTATTGAGTTGAATGGAATTAAGTAGATGACATACATATATACATAAATACAGTAGCTTTATAATGTCATATATTTCATTATTATTTCATATATATACTTTATAATCACTCTTAAATGGTTAACATGGAGAATGAATCTCATCGCGTCGTGGAGACGGTAGTCCGTACGTACGCACGAGCGATGATATCGTTCTCATGATCATGGGACTGTATTGGAGTGTATCTATACTATTTCAGAATCAATATCACATTAAAATAATAATATATAGTTATTATTTACACCATTATACCAATCCAAGTAAGGTGGTGGTGGAAAATAGATTTCACCACGGCGTGGAGACGGTATTCCGTACGTACGCACGCGCGGTGATTTCATTTTCCGTAGGATGGATAAATGGTGAAATAGTATTGTTTCATACTTATAATAACATATCAGTATATGAGTGATACTGATGTTATTACATCATAATGAAACAACCTAAGAAGAAGATGCGTAAGAAGAAATAGAGGTGAAATAATCGGTAATGGAAATTACCTCTTCTTTGAAGCGCCTCTTTGAGACCTCCTCTTAGGGCACTAAAATTGGTCTTTTAGGAAGACCAGAACCTCTATGATGTTTCTAGGGAAGTGGAGAAGAGAAATATTCAGGGGTTGGCGGAGCTTGAAGGCTCAATTTTTTGTGAGGAAGAGAGGGAGGAGGTGCCCTTTTATAAGGGAGGAGAGGGGCACCTTTGGAATAACTAAAAATATTATTTTATTATAAAGTCAAGTTCGGTTTTAAATAGCTCCAAATTGATTTATTTCGAGGCTAAGGTGGTTATGGGTCGAAATCCTCTCATCCAATAGATTTTAGACAAGTTTAGGTTCCTATTTTAACCTTATCATTTAGATTTAACATTAAGTTAAATAATTTTACTTTTACCGTGTCTTCTTGTGTTCTTACACTATAAGGTTGATAAACTTACTATAAGAAGCCAAAAGAACCCCAAGTTGTTTATTATTAATATATATAACCTTATCTAAGTCATTTGGCCGAACCTTAGATTTTTAGGAATAAAATAACAATTAATAATATAATATTTGTTTTAAAAACTATTTTATGTCAATTTTGACACTATTTAGTAATTGATTTTTGTGAAACTCATAACAGAATGATAAGTTCGAACAAAGTTAATTAAATCAATAATAACATGTCATATTAACCTATAAAATTAGTGTAATTCATAAAAAGTCTCAAATTATATTTATTTGGGTATTTATAACATCAATTATGTCAATATTTCATTAATAATATAATTACTGCATCATCGTTGTGTCATAAATAAATTAAATTATATAATGTATAAAAATTAAAAATAAAATACCATTATGTAGGAAATCTTTTTATAGTTCTAATGAATATTTATAGTCGAATTTATCTTATGTATTATCTCATATTAAAAATGTTTTAGTAAATAAACTTTGATTTTAATTCTTTTAACCCTTCTTTAAATAAATTAATAATAAATGTCCTAATCTAATCCAAGTGGGCCTAAATGGTCATATTTTATTCCAAAGTTTGTTTTTGGTCGAATTACACTTGTCCAATAGAATTAGGACATGTTTTAGGGTAATAATAATATCATTTCTACCCTTAATTACCCTATTTACTTTTAACCGTGGTAAAAAAAGTAAAAAGTTACTATTCACCAAAAAATTATTTTCATCTCATTGAACCACATTTTACTTACTGACATCAACCGTGTCTCTCAGAATTTTGAAATTCCACTCACAGAAGCGGTGAAATTTATTTTTATGAACAATTCAGTTTTTTTAACTACCACTTAGTGGTTTCACTATTCATCAAAAATTGAAAGTTTCCGTAAAAATACCAAAAATTAGGCCTAAACTATATCTGATATTATGAACTTAAAAATGATGTCTATTCTACCAAATTAAAAACATATCAGTTGCATTAACTAATTTAAAAATTATTCCCGTCATCAAAACAAATAGCCTGTTTTTAAGAGATAATAACTATCAAAAGATTGAAACTTGTTTATAACTGGTTTAAATGTGAAATTACATCTAATGACCATCATTGTATTAAATTGTAAAAATATATTCTAAATATACTTTAAAACCACTAAAATTAATAATTTATCACTATTAATTATTTCGATTGAAAAATTTGTTTTTAATTAAAATTTAGTAATTTCCACTATTCATCAAAATATGAAAGTTATCCGAAAATTACCAAAATTTCACCCTAAGCTAATTTCAATATTCCGAATCCAAAAATGAAGTCCATTTTGAAAAATAAAAATTACAAAATTTCAAAAAGTGGTTATTACAATTCATAATGGCTAGTTTTAATAATATTTTAATAGAATATCGTTGTTTAGTGAAACTCGGTATTGCGTACTACACATGCTATCGAGGAAGGTGGCGCTTGAGTGTAATGCAAGGCAAGTCAAGGATGCGTGTTGTGCAAGCTCGTTTTGGTGTAGCGTACAACACAAGACATTAATGAAATTAAAAGGAATATTTTTCATAAAATCTCGGTGTGTTACATGGAGTTTGATTGAAACTCCAATAACCCATTTGAGGTAGAGTCTGATAGAGATACCAAACCCTCAGATGACAGTGGTTTGGGAGGGTTTATTAATGGTCTACAAAATAAAAGAAGGAAGAATGGGAATGAAGAAAATCATAGACCCATGAAGCTGTTTTCTTTCCATGAAGACGAAACCTAATGGCCTTAAAGACTACTCAGTTCTTCTTAAACTAGTGGATACTTGGTTGGACAATAAAGAGGGTAATCTCAATGAGCACGAGATCCATCCAGAGGCAGGGGAGGAGGCTGAGTATGATGGTGTCACATAGTCTCAAGTGAATGTAAAAGCTGCATCAATGGTAGATTACCAGCAAGAGGAGATGAATATGCATTCTAAGGATATGATGCTGGTGATGGAGGATTCTCTCCAGCCTAGAAAACAATGTGAGGTAGGATATCTTGAAAGCTTGAAGTGTGAGAAGCACATGGATCTGGATACTCAGATGGAACTACTCATGCACTATGATAAAGAAATGGAGGATATTCTGGTGACATAGGCTGCAAGTGAAGAAATTGATCAAATGACGGGAAGATTGATCCATGTGGATGTTTCTAGGGAGAAAGATGAATGGATTGACAATAATGAATTTATATTTATTATAGGATTCAATATGAATAATTTTAATAATGAAGAAAAAATGGAAGGATGGGAGTATCTTTTAAGATAGTATGAAGAAAATATATTGGAATATGTAGACTGATAGGTAAATTCCCTCACCTAGAAACTATTTAGGGAAGAAATTTCCAATTACATTATACTATTTTTTAATAAGCAAGTTGTTTTCTATGATGGTTGACCTGCTTTTCTGTGAGGGTTATCACTCCCCCCGTAAAAGTGTTATAAAATATAAAATATAACTAGGAGGTGGTTTAGGGGTGAAACTCCATGATCATGCATAACTGAGTCCTAATTAACTCCTTAAGTTTTCTATATAATAGTGATTTATTGTGATAATCATGATATGACATGATCATAGAGGGAACTCAATGGAATCGGACAATCTTCTACACATAGAGGCATGTCAATCACTAAATTGAATACTTATATCAAATGGAAAGAATGTAAGATGACATGGTTAGTTAGTCTATGATTCAACAGATGACATCATTTCCCATTGAAATACCCAGTAACCCATCTCAATGTACATATATATCCCATATAACATGCACTTTCACACCTCAAGGGGTTGAGGAAAAAACACTATAACCAAGAGCTTATATGTCATCTACTGAAAAGTGAGGAATCAAGAGACAAAATCTAAAACTCTCATCATCACGACTTGCCAAAAAATATGATATTTGGTGTCTTGGTACAACATTTCCAAACCTATATAAAAATATAATGGAGATTTATTAAACTCTAGCAACATATACCACAACAACATCAACAGTACCATCATCCATTCACTGAAAATGGTAGCATTCTACCCACCTTTAGAATATCCATCTAGATTATATATGGTCGATATCTAATTTTTTTGGTCCCATAGATAGTATATCTATATTGAAAATCCCAAACATATTGTTCAATATATTGTGCGTGTCACGACTCGACCCTACCCGGGCTTGAGCCGCAACTACCCCAAGCCTGCCTCCATTGGTCAGGGGCTGGCGACCAGCGCCGAAGGCACAACAACTCGGGGAGGCCTTTTCCTAAGTACCTGTAAACACACACGTAGTACACTCAGTGAAACAGTTCAGAGTAAAAGAAGAGACATGTAAAGAAAAGAGGCAACTACTATACATATACAAAAAATGTGCATCGAGCTCTAAAAAGTACAAGTAAAGTGATGAAAAGGAAAAAGGGGCATAACATGTGCCCAAAAAAAAGTGCCACAACATGGAAACAGGTAAACAAAATGAAAAACCACAGGAAGGGTCCCCCACCTGGAACCTGACTCAGACCACCGCACGCGGTCCATGCACCTAAGCTCCTATGCTCCACTGAAGTCATGCTCCACTTTTCCGTCATCTGCAAGGGCACACTAAGTGTGGGCAAGGCCCAAGCAGGGGTGAGTATAAAAATACTCAGTAGGATACCCTGAAGGCTCGAGTGAGCAACAAAGGAGGTACCAAAGGGTGAGCAGTAGAGATAACAGAATGAGTAGAGGAGTACAACTGAAAGTGCAGTAAGAGTAATTGTATAGATTACAGCTCAACCCAACAAGAGGAAAAAAGGTAGACTCATCCAGACATAAGGAGATAGAAATGGTGAGAATATGAACATCCCATTGAGTCTTAGCTACCTATAGCAGGAGAGCAGACTCGTCCAACCACGAGAAGCTAGACACGGAATGCATGTGGCATTCCCCACGCGTCTTCGCCTCACTTGGAAGGAGAGTAACCAAACCCAAGAAGTGGGTACCAGAACAAGGTATATACATATCCATATGATCAACATGAATCCCGAACAACGTCGTAAGGGGATCTTCATCCCGTAGATCAGCCCATGAAAAGAGTAGTAAACAGTCCCAGAAGAAATACAATCGATGCCCAGCATCCCGTACGTCTGCCCCAAACTACAAGTCAAGGGCTTGAACCACCACACCTCAACACTATCCACTTTGGGCGACACTGACTCGCCTGTACAGTTTTAGGTCGCGTCACAAGGACGCATCTCGGTGGGGGAAAAATATCCTCTTACTTGAGAGTTCTGGGGGAACATCAACCACAACTCATCACTACCCGCAGTCGAGAGGTCTGCTCAAAGTTGATAGGTGGCCCACTGCCCAGCCCTACTGGAGGATCCCTGGAAGTCAATGGGTTCCCACTACAAGGAGGCCCGGAATGTTCATGGGTGTCAGACTACCCAGTCCCGTAACAAGGTAATCCACTGGAGGGCGACCCGGCTAAATTCTGCGACGAGACCACTGCCCAGCCCAGCTGGAGGTAAACCGACATCGGGGACCACTGCCCAGCCAAACTAGAGGTATGCCCGGCATCAGGGACCACTGCCCAGGCCAGCTGGAGGGAAGACTAGCAACAGGGACCACTGCCTAGCCCATCTGGAGGTAAGCCAGGCATCGGGGACCTCTGCCCAGCCTAGCTGGAGGTAAGCCCAGAACTGCTCTGGCCTTCCCTGATGGATGGTATTACTCGGTGAAAACCACTGTACTGGACATCCCTGCTGGATGGTAACCCACTGATGAGCCCTGATCGATAAAACCTCATCCCTACTAGAAACAACCTCAGCCCTACTGGAACAACCTCAGACATGCTGGAAACAACATCAGCCCTGCTGGAAATAACCTCAGCCCTGCTGGAACAACCTCAGCCCTATTGGAAACAACCTCAGCCCTCCTGGAACAACCTCATCCCTCCTAGAAACAACCTCAGCCTTGCTGGAAACAATCTATCCCCTGCTGGAACAACCTCATGGGTAGAGGATCGGTGCCCACATAAAGTGTTGGTCACATTGAAACCACAAGCTCTACCAGGGAACACAGAGTAACGGGAGAAACTCCCCAGGCCTCACAAGGTGATCCCTCTCCAATCCGCTGATTCACTGTCTCAGCGGACCGAGACATCTCATCCTAGAGAGTGGGGAAAAGACCCACACTGCACGGACACCCGTAGCCGCAAACAGTGCCGCAGACCGGTGAAAGGGCATAATACTGAAACCCCTCACTGCTGAAGAAGCAGAGGAACCAAACTATCTCTGCCAGCCAATCCATCGAGTACAAGACCAGGGGGAGACCACCCAACCCTGCTATTCAGACAAAAGATCACCAGGACAGGGGAAAATCCACCCACTTGGTCAAAAAAACGAACGCAGAGGGACCTTCTACGTCACGAGAGGTCAAAGTACGTAAAGTACAACACGACACGCATGTGGGGACCATACGACATGTGGCCCCAAGACAACCCCAACTGAGCGCACAAACATTATCAGGTACCAAAAACCATACGTAACTCCATGCGCTCCCGTATACTCCCAGAGTATACCTCGTTCCAGCCCAAAGGCTAACGTGCACATGACACACAACGTCAATGCGAAGGCGTGAACGAATCAACTCCAACTCAAAGGCCCAGGCACGACCAACCACATCTTGTGAACCATTTACATCACTCCCAAGAGTGCACACAATCACACGACATGGCTCCGCTACAAACACAGTAGAAGAACCACCACCGAGTCACCTTTAATATTCCACATTAAATAAGATCACATAAGAGGGTCCACAAAACCAAACGACAAGGGTCCTCTACAAACACGACTTCCAGTGATCCCGAGACTCGGCCCCGAAAACAGTCGGGCGTATTGCACCATTATGATCCCCTCGGGAAAACACGTCAAAAGCACTACTCACTTGAGTGATACAGATATCCGGAGACAAAAGATGCATTCTGGTGCACCGCACACGCGCGGTGATACGTGGGACCTGCTTCCTGGTCCCGAAACACATCGAACGGATCACACCATTGCGATCCTCTCGAAAAAGAACACTGGATGGACTAATCACTTGTCCAAATCAGACTACGGGTGAAAAAGATGGAAAAATCACCGTCAATTCCCAAACGGCCCTCGCGGCCCCACACCATCATGTCGAACTAGAGCAGGCAGATTGCACCATTGCAATCCTCTCGGAAAAGAAACCAGAATCGACTGCTCGCACGCTCCGAACAGACGTCTGATTAAAAGTCATGAAACACTGCCCGCAGCTCAAAAGACAGGCCGTGGGCCCAATGCCTCAACTTCGGCCTCAATGCCTGAAACCACCGTGGAAAGCTCCGCTTTGGTGAGAGGGTTCCAATGCCATTGACGGTGCTTAATTTGGATGTCGGACGCGTCTGCGCCGTCCAAAACAAATTCCCCCGAAGGAAACGACAAACCACTTAAAGACATGTCGCGCCTCCGAGGCTGCTCATTTAAAGAATTAGAAATTCCCAAAACCATCTCAAAAAGTCTTCCTCGTCGATACGGTTCCACCACCATAGACGACACTCAAAACGGACACCTGTAGCGGAAAATACGGGTGTCCGAACACCGAGGGGGCAAGGCCCCTGGGGCTGGACCGGCCTGGACCGGCCGGTCCACCCGGCCTGGGCCGGCCAGCGGCATAGCCGCATAGGCTGGCCGCGGAATCGCGGTCTGCGCACAGACCGGCCACGAGGGCCGGTCGCGGCAGCAGTGTGAAGACCCGCGCGGCGCGGGTCTTTATCGCCGCGACCCCTCGGTCGCCGCTCCCTGGCGCCCCGCCGCCGTGTCGGGCTCTCCGCATGAGCCCCGGCCTCCTTCGGACGCCGCCCCCTCGCCCTCAGTAGAAGGCACGCCGCGCCCCGGGCTTGCCACCCTTCTGACACCCACGACGCCAGGCGTCCCACTGTCGCGCCGTCCGCCCTAGCCGCGCCGCCGCTCGAACCCGCTGGAAACCGAAAACCCGCCAACTTCGACAGATGATTGCGGACGCCACGGGGCTCAGAATTAGATTATGAAAGATTCGTTGGAAAGGAAATAATCTATACTACGCATTAATCTGATTTTTTAAAAAATACAACTGCAATTATATTGTATTAAACATTCTCATAGTAGGCGAGAGAAGACAAAATGCAACAAGACCCTACCTCGTGGGCGTTGCCCGGAGCTTCGCCGAGATCTGCCGCCTTTCCAGAGCTGCCTTGCCGGAGACGTCTCGCCAGAGTGGAGGAGGAGAGGAGGGAGGGGGGGCTCCTGCTAAGAGATGAAGAGAGGGGATGAGAGGGGGGGGTTAAGTGTTTAAATAGAAACACACTTAACCACCCGCCCGTCGGCCCGAACCCGAACCTTCGGCGGATACGAGGTTAAGCCTCCCCTAGGCCAAACACCACCTCCAGAGCACAACGGCGATCTCAGAATTTTAATCTAAGGCCCTGTTCAAAAGATATAAAATTTAACGTCCGAATCCGCTAAATTACAAAAACGCGTATGGGCCATTTTTCCCAAATGGCCCGCGTCCACCAAACATATACCCCTCCTAGGGTAAACAGCACACTCCGAAGTCAACGGTGCCCTCTGTTTTCCAATCCGAGCCCCAGTTTAAGATATACCTGCGTTTCAACATTAAATGAATAAAAAAATTAATTAATTTATCCATTTAACGTTCTGAAAGCTAGAGAGGGGTCCAAACGTCCCGCAGCGACAAGTTTTATGTCGTTCCTAGGGTAAACACCCCATTCCGGACCCATCCGTACACTCGGATCTCTGATCCGGTGCACCGTTTAGGTGTTATCCCATTTATTTGGCATTTCCAGTGTGAACGTACTGAAAATTTCATTCAGGCCACTCCGGGGATCGGAATCGCACGCCGTCTGAAGGCGCTGCTCTGGAATGTCATCAAGAATATTCCAAAGTCTTTCACAGTAAAAACCGGGATCTTACATCATTCCCTTCTTCAAGAGTTATGTCCCCGAAAGGAAAAACTAGGGAGAAACACAGGGTACTAAGCCCACACCCGGCTCTTCCATACCAAGAAGAACTCTCGCACACCTCTATGCCACCGCACACAGACCAAAGGATTGATCCGTTCACGCGAGGTCGGCCATTGCTGAAGTCATGCACCCACTCTAGACTATAGGGTTAGGGCAAGGCGGTAGGGAACCTCGCCATCCCTTTGCACGGTCTCAAACGGCCTAAAGGCTCTCAGGGGTAGATCACCCCCCCCCCCCCCGACCGAACCCTTACGTCGCACGCCATGACGGGAATCACCGCCCGCACCTGGAACAAGGCCTGGTGATTCCCTCCTTCAGAATATCCATATGGTGTAACACCCAAGGATATCTAGTTACACAAGATTTCACAGTCGATGTCTCTCAACCAAGACTCTCTTACACACTTGTAAGTGAAGGAGTAAACACCATCGACTAATTGAAATGGTCTCACACCTTTTTCCTTACCAACACAGGGTTACACCCGATGCCCTGCGTCACCCTGGTAACACCTCAAACAATGATCAGGGAGAAAATCCTCTCACACGCAGAGCCTAACAATTCTACTGCAAAAAGTAGAAGAGTCTCAAGGGGTACCTCTAACAATCCCATGCTCTTAAAGATAGTAGACATCCAAAGCTCGCTGCTGTCCATGGTCCCAACTGTCAGCTCCCAGAGCCTGACGTGGACTGCCTAGTTGTGATGGAATGACCTCGTAAAGCCATCCCCCACTACCAACTCCTCCCACTCCTCTACTAGAACCACCTCTCTGGGTACTACTCCGTTCACGGTGCTGCCTCTGTCGTGGTGGTGCACCTGCTGCCTGCCCGAAGCTCTTCGCAACTCGGGTCGGGCAGTATCGTTCCAAGTGACCTCGCCCGTAACAAGAATAGAACAAACTATATTTGGGCTGTACTGGTGCCCTCCGGCGCCACTTTGGTGTACGACCATTCCCCTGAGTCTGGTTGTCAGAAAGCCACATGCGTCGAGGTCTTGCTTGCCAATGCCCGCGAGCTGCGGCAGACGTCTCGGCTCCAGCGTGCCTGCTGCCACTACCAACTCTAGAACGTGACAGGAAGCCCTCTATTACCAATGCCTGCTCTCGCACCCCGACATATGTGGAAATTCCCAAGGGTACTATGACAGCACAAATCTCTCGACGGAGACCCGGCTCAAACTTCTGTGCTCGGAGGTTATCGTCATGGACCATGTCCAGGTAACAACATGCACGGTCTACAAAACTAGCCACGTACTCAACCATCATCATCCCTCCCTGCTGAAACTGCAGGAGCTCCTGAATCCGAACGGAACACAAGAAGGAGGGGAAAAAATCCTCACAGAACAAAAACTAAAAGTCTCCCCACAAAAGCGACGACTCGTCAAGAAGCTGAGTCACCGGACTCCACCAACGCCAAGCTTATCCACGAAAAAGGTTGGCTTCCAAAGCCACTCTCTGATCTGTCGGCATCTACACAAGACTGAAAAGAAGAACCACTACCACTAGCCAAACATCTTCTATCTGAGGGTCTGGATCACTACTGAACCTCAGCGGGCTCTGCTGCTGGAACTCACGGAGCGCACTCAACCTGCGCTCAAGCTCAGCCTGCTCTGCTGAAGCTGTCTGATGCTCAACAGGTGGGGGTGCTGCTATCGGCCCACCCTGAGAATGGGGCATGCATTATGGGTCCTAGACTATGGCCTCGTAGCTCACAAGGTCGTCGTCAAGCACCAAATCTGGTATCCTGGCTGGCTGTCTTCACAGAGACATCAGGAATATTATCAAGGAGTGTTGCGGTCAGATGAGCATATATGTATATACCAATAACAACAATGAAGGGGATCTGACTCAAGAAAGATAGTCAAAGACTCAATCCTATGTGATTCACAAACAAATTTTCCCTGCAACAAGTGTCTCAGCATGCCGAGTCAGCAAGCAGGTTATCAAGGTCCTGGTGAATGGATACATCGGCCGCTGCACCATCATTGGACTCTCTGGCCTGAGAGCAACTCTCGAGACACGTTAACACTGTTTCCCTAAATCCCAACCAATTCCTCTTTTAGGGACTTCCACACAAAATCCCACGGAAAGAACCACCTCTGATACCACATTGTCACGACCCGACCCTACCCGGGCTCGAGCCGAAACTACCCCAATCCCACCACCATAGGCCAGGGGCTGGCGACTAGCACCGAAGGCCAATCAACTCGGGGAGGCCTTTGCCTAAGTACCTGTACACACACACACACAACACACTTAATGCAACAGTGCAGAGTAAAAGAAGAGACAAGTAACGAAAAGGGGCAACTGCTATAAATATACCACAAATGTGCATCGGCCTTTAAACAGTACAATTAAAGTGCTAAAAAAGAAAAATGGGCAAAACACGCACCCAACCAAAAAAGTGCCACAACCCAACAACATGTAAACAAAAGGAAAAAACTGCCGGAAGGGTCCCCTACCTGGAACCTGACTCCGACCACCGCACGCGGTCCAAGCTCCCAAGCTCCTATGCTCTACTAAAGTCACACTCCACCTATCTGTCATCTGCAAGGGCACACCAAGTGTGGGAAAAGCCCAAGCAGGGGTGAGTATAAAAATACTCAGTAGGATACCCCGAAGGCTCGAGGGAGCAACAAAGGAGGTACCGAAGGTTGAGCAGTAGAGCGACCAGAAAGTGTAGAGGAGTACAACTGAAAGTGCAGTAAGAGTAACAGTAAAGAGTCCAGCTCAACCCAAAACGAGGCAAGAAGGTAGACTCGTCCAGACACAAGGAGCTGGTAATGGTGAGAAGATGAACTTCCCATCGAGTCTTCGCTACCTATAGCAAGAGAGAAGACTCTTCCAACCACGAGAAGCTAGACACGGAAAGCACGTGGCATACCCCATGCGTCTTCGCCTCACCTGGAAGGAGAGTAACCAAAACCAAGAAGTGGGTACCAGAACAAGGTATATACATATCAATATGCTCAACAAGAAGCACGAACAATGTCGTAAGGGGATCTCTGTCCTGTAGCTCAGCCCAAGAGAAGAGTAGCCAACAGTCCCGGAAGAAACACCATTGATGCCCAGCATCCCGCACTTCTGCCCCGAACTACAAGTCAAGGGCTTAAAAAACCACACCTCGACACTATCCGCTTTGGGCGGCACTGACTGGCCCGCACGGTTTTAGGTCGTGTCACCAGGACGTGTCTCGGTGGGGGAAAAGCTCCCCGTACAAGAGAGTTCTGGGGGAACGTCAACCACAACTCGTCACTGCCCAGCAGTTGAGAAGTCTGCTCAAAGTCGACCGGCAACCCCCTATCCAGCCCTGCTGGAGGATCCCTGGAAGTCAACAGGTTCCCACTATAGGGAGGCCCGAAATGTCGAGGGGTGCCACACTGCCCAGTCCCGTAACAGGGTAATCCACTGGAGGGCAACCCTGCTAATGTCGGCGATGGGACCACTGCCCAGCCCAGCTGGAGGTAAGCCGTCATCAGGGACCACTGCCCAGCCCAGCTGGAGGTAAGCCCGACATGGGGGACCACTACCCATCCCAGCTGGAGGTAAGCCCGGCATCAGGGACCACTGCCTAGACCAGAAAAAGGGTAAGCCCGGCATTGGGGACCACTGCCCAGCCCAGCTGAAGGTAAGCCCAGAACTGCTCTGGCCATCCCTGGTGGATGGTACTACTCGGTGAACACCGCTGTACTGGCCATCCCTGAGGGATGGTAACCCATTGACGATCCCAGCTCGATACAACCTCAGCCCAGCTGGAAACAACCTCAGCCCTGCTGGAACAACCTCAGCCCTACTAGAAACAGCCTTAGCACTACTGGAAAAAATCTCAGCCCTGCTGGAACAACCTCAGCCCTGCTGGAAACAACCTCAGCCCTGCTTGAACAACCTCAGCCCTCCTGGAAACAACCTCAGCCCTGCTGGAAACAACCTCAGCCCTGCTGGAACAACCTCCTGGGTAGAGGATCAGTGCCCGTGTAATGTGTTGGTCACACCGAATCCACAAGCACTAACAGGGAACACGGAGCAACGAGAGAAACTCCTCAGGCCTCACAAGGAGATCCCGCTCCAATATGCTGAGTCATTGTCGAAGCGGACGGAGACATCTCATCCTAGAGAGTGGGGAAAACACCCACACTGCACGGACATCCGTAGCCGCAAACGGTGCCGCAGACTGGTGAAATGGCATACTACTGAAACCCCTCACAACAAAAGAATCAGAGGAACCAAACTATCTCTACCGGCAAAACCATCGAGTACAAGACCAGGGGGAGACCACTCAACCTTGCTGGTCCGACAAAAGAGCACCATGCTAGTGGAAACTCCACCCTGCTGGTCAAACAAACGAGCACAGAGGGACCCTCTATGTCGCGAGAGGTCAAAGTACGTAAAGTAGAACACGACACACATGTGGGTCCCACATGACATGTGGCCCCAAGTCAACCCCAACATAGTGCAAAAACATCCTCAGGTACCAGCAACCACACGTACCTCCAAGCGCTCCTGTATAATCCCAGAGTATACCTCGTTCCAGCACAAAGGCTAACGTGCACACGACACCCAACGTCAACGCAAAGGTGTGAACGTAAAAACTCCACATCAAAGGCCCAGGAATGGCCAACCACATCTTTTGAACCATTTACATCACTCCCAAGAGTGCACGTGATCACATGGCAAGGGTCCCCTACAAACACGGTAGAAGGACCGCCACCAGGGCACCTTTCATATTTCACATTTATTAAGATCATATAAGAGGCTCCACACAACCAAACGGATCAATCCGTTGTAATCCTCGTGGAAAAACACACGAGATAGACTACTTACTCTCCTCAAATGGATATCCGATGAAAAAGTCACCAACACCGCATCACACTCGAACAACGTCCCATGATCCCGAGCCTCGGCCCCGAAAACAGTCGGGCGTATCACACCATTGCGATCCCCTCGGGAAAACTCATAAAAAGCACTACTCACTTGAGTGCAACGGATATCCAGAGAAAAAACATGCATTCTGGTGCACCACACACGAGTGGTGCTACGTGGGACCCGCATCCCGGTCCCGAAACACAACCAATGGATCGCACCGTTGCGAACCTCTTGGGAAAGAACACAGGATGAACTAATCACTTGTCCAAATCGGTCACCCGATGATAATGATGGAAAAATCACCGTCAACGCCCAAACGATCCTCGCTGCCCCGCACCATCATGCCAAAATAAAGCGGGCAGATTGCATCATTGCAATCCTCATGGAAAAGAAACCAGAATCGACTGCTCGCACGCCCCAAACGGACGTCCGATGAAAAAGTCATGAAACGCTCCCGCAGTTCAAAAGACGGGCTGTGGGGCCCATGCCTCAACTTTGGCTTCAATGCCTGAAAGCACCCTGGAAAGCTCCGCCTCTGTGCCAGGGTTCCAACGCCACTAACGACGCTTAATTCGGACGTCGGACGCGTCCGCGCCGTCCGAATAAAATTCCCCCGATGGAAAGGACAAACCACATATAGACGTGTCGCACCTACGAGGCACCTCTTTTCGGGAATTGAAAATTCCCGAAACTGTCTAAAAAAGTCAGCCTCATAGATAAGGTTCCACCGCCGTAGACAGCACTCAAAACGGAAACCCATAGCGGAAAATACGGGTGTCCGAACACAGAAGAGGCAAGGCCCCTAGGGCTGGACCGGCCTGGGCCGGCCCGGGGCTTAGCCGTGCGGGCCAGCCGCGGACTCACAGCATGCGCGCAGACCAACCACAGGGTCCGGTCGCGACAGCCGTGTGATGACCCGCGCGACGCAGGTCTTTGTCGCTGCACGGGTGTCGCGCTCCGTGACCCCGCGTTCACCGCTCCCTGGCGACCCGCCGCCACGCCGGGCGCTCCGCCTGAGCCCCGGCCTCCTCCGGACGCCACCCCCCTCACCCTAGGCAGAAGGCACGCCGCGCCCCGGCCTCACCGCCCTACTGACACCCTCGACGCCAAGTGCTCCGCTGCCGCACCGTCCGCCATAGCCGCGCCGCCGCTCGAACCCACCAGAAACCGAAAACCCACTAACCTCGGCGGATGATTGCGGACGCCACGGGGCTCGGAATTCGAATCCGAAAGATGCGTTGGAAAGGGAATAATATATACTAAGAATTCATGGCCTTTTTTTGAAAATCCAAAAGCAATTTGACAGTATTAAACATGCTCAAAGTAGGTGCTGGAAGACAAAACACAACCAGACCCTACCTCATGGGTCTTCCCGCACGAACCCGAGCACAACGGCGGTCTCGTAATTTTAATCTGAGGCCCCATTCAAAAGTTGTAAAATTTATCATCTGAAGCCGCTGAATTACGAAAACGCCATGGGGCCATTTTTCACGAACGGCCCGCGCCTGTGAAACTTATACCCCCCTAGGGTAAATGGCACACTCCGAACTCAACGGTGCCCTCAGTTTTCCAATCCGAGCCACTATTTAAGAGATACCTTCGTTTCAACATTAAACGAATTAATTAATTAATTAATTTATCCGCTTAATGTTCCAAAAGCGAGCGAGGGGTCTAAAAGTCCCATGTAGACATGTTTTATGTCGTTCCTAGGGTAAAAACCCCATTCCGGACCCATTCGTACACTCGGATCCCTGATCTGGTGCACCATTTAGGAGTTATCCCATTTATTTTTCGTTTCTAGTATGAACGCAATGAAAATTTAATTCCGGCCACTTCGGGGCTCGGAACCGCACGTCGTTTGAAGGTGCTGATCTGGAATATCATCAAAAATATTCTGAAGTCTTTCACAGCAAAAACCGAGATCTTATAGGGTGATAATCATCAGTTAATGATATGAAGCATAAAAAATTTCCACTAAGGGTGACATTAAAAAGGCTAACTTCTCTAACACCTCAACCAAAAAGTTTATATTAGACCAATTCTTGAGAGTGTCTTTCACTACGGTCCCCTTCCGAGGGGTATAGACAATCACGAATTCATTGTCCTGAAAGACTGATACCCATCACTATTTTATTTTGTAAAGATAATTCTACGAGAATATATACATGATACTATTGTGGCCATAGTGAATGATAAACAGTTCGACTATCTGGTAGTTTCAACTCATCTTTAGTGTGAAGACAACCGCTATTAACTCATGATCATGGGTATTTCTACTCAAGTGGTCTCTGTTAATGTGAAATATAGGTAATCAATGACTTCCACAACATTAAAAAACTACCAAGTCAGGTCCCTAATATATCAAAAACTATGATTTAATCAAAACCATCCTCTAGAAATATAACGATTGAGTGCCCATAAACCACTGGAACAGCTCCTCAAAGCACTGCTAGCTCTTTTATGTCTATATGAAGGGCTTCACTTTTCAGGGCAAAGCTTTATAGGCATCGACCACTCAAGTTAAATAAGGTAAAACTATCAAATAGTACCCTCCCAACCAAAGGATACTCCATAACCTAGTGAAATTCTTGGTGGGATCCTAAAAAATCACTGCCTCATCCTTTATCAAGTATGCCACTAATCTTTCCCCTAGGATGATGTGTCCCTAGAAATGGACCTCAAAAATTAAAAATTGATTGTTGGAGAGATTATTATTAATATATTTCTATCAGAGTGTTTCAAGGTCCATTTTAAACTTTCTCACATGGTCCTCATCAGACGTTAAATACACTAGGATGTTTTCTATGAAGACCCCCATAAAATGGAATAGGAAAGGTTGAATTATATGGTTCATGAGTCCCTTGAAAACTTCTGGTAAAATTTTCATGTCTAACTACTTCCTTACATACTCATAGTGACCATAGAAACATTTTTAATCCTTCTTTGGTATATACACACCCCATAACAATTGTTGGTGATATATTGATCTATGTTCAATAATAGAGAATGATCGTGACCCTACCAATTGAACAAAGAGGACATCTATACTCGTTATAGGATACATATTATTTATACTCACCAAGTCCAAGAATTTAGATTCCACACATAACCTCATGGTCTTATTGTCTTCCTGGTGAAGAATATTTGGGGTTCCCTAGAGGAATTTCTTAGTCACAAAAAGACCTTATCCAAAATGACATCCAACGGCACCCTTAGCTCATAATGCTCAATGTGATCCATATAATATATTGGTGATGATATCAGGAACAAATCGAGATGCAACAGAATGTATAAATTTAGCGCTCACCTTAAACTTATTCTTGATACATCCTCAACAAAGACATTTTCATACTCCTCCACCATCATAGGAATCTTATAGCAGAAAGTATCAATCATTCCAAGACTCATTATTTCAAACTATTGTGTAATCAAGATATGTTTTATATTCATAAGACCATCCTACTCTAAGTCGGTTTTCAATTCACCCAAAAATTAAAACCTAGTCCCCTAAATGATGAAAAACCACATATTCCACCTCAAATAGTTTATCTGGTCTTGAACTCTGGATAGCCATTTCATACATAAGATGAATTCAAAATCTCTCATCGCTGCTATAAAGATATAAAATAAAAACCTCTCTCCTCTCTGAGTAAGATTTTAATATTGATGCAATTGTGTAATCACTAAGTCATCTCCTGTTAGAGTCTCTAACTATTGGGGTCAATCCAATGGCTGAACAAGAATCTCTATGTCTTGAACCTGAGATGAGGGCGAGAAGGAATGAATTGCACCTATGTGTATCAGTACTAAAACTAGTGTAGTAAACCATAGATCATAACTTATATCAGCCATGAAGCCTCAGGGTCATAGGCCTCTATATCATGCAGTAGGCCACAACCATGATCACAGCCACCCTAATCCTAGAATGGGCCACCTAGGGGTTGTGGGGGGAATAAGTCAAACCTTAGACCACCTCCTACTACTCTGTCAGACCCTCTAAAACACCCTCTGTCCTATTGAAAACACTTCATTTACCTATATCTATTAGTCAATGATCCCTAAACCTTATCACATTCATTTATATTATGGGTCGAAACATTACATGCAATATTTCCTTGACCATAATATGAGAAACACTACATCTCCCACTACTGATTGACGCCATATAGATAGCCCTGTACCACTAACCCTATGTTCTTAGACCAACATTGGAATCATCTGACATGATTGTATCCCTGTGAACATCATTTTAAACCATATGATGTGGAATTATCTTCTCTATTCCATCTACCAGCACCCATTATTGGAGCCTTCTCTTCTAGGATTCTCTCCAACATCAATGATCTCTCAATAACCGTAACATATATAGAAATGAAAAGGGATACCCCTAAATACCTAATGTTCAGAGATAATCCATACTTAGTGGAACATTTCGGGAAGAATATCTCTCAGAAAATATCCATAGATTATTGTAAGAGATCTGTAAACCAATTTGAGCAATAAACTACAATCAAAATACATTACTATAGATAAATAATCTCATGTATGCACAGTAATCACATCATGGCTGGACTTAACTCCTCCAAGAATAGACACTCATATTCCTTCTAGGAGAAAGTTTTCTATTAATGTGACAAAGTCACTAATATCCACCACTACCCGGTAAATCCAGGAATAGGAGTCATAGTGAGTACCTACATATGATCTGAGGACATCCTAACTATTTGGAAAATTTGAGTGACTTACTGAAGACAGTCCTCAAACACTTTGAATTCTAGCTGACCTTAGATCCTAGGATGTAAATTCCACTAAAACGTGTCACTACTACAAATATGGCATTTATTAGTGCTAGAAAGGTGCATTAACAACGCTAAAAAAACATTTTGAACTGAGTCAAAGATAAGGTGGACACTTTGATCAGTGCTCAAAAAAGTGTGGATAATGGTACCTTTTATCAGTGTTAAAAAACTTTGATCAAAGACCACCATCATCAGTGCTAAGAAAAGCGCTGATAAAAGGGGTCCTATATCAGTGCTTTTGATAGCACTGATAAAGGTGGACTTATATCAGCACTTTTAAGAATCACTGATAAAATTCTAAATAAATAAATAAATAAATAGAATTATATAATGTGGTGGGAGATTTTAACAGTGCCGGACCCCCCCCCCCCCCATTTATTAGTGCTAGGCGGACCCCCCGCCTCACACTCTCTCGTGCGCTACCCTTCCCATGCATCCACCACATGAAGCCACCTCCTTGCTTCCACCGAACTCAAACCCGCAACATCCCCCTTGCGAGCCTGCACATTTACTAGTATGACATTTCAATTTTTTTCTATTTAATGATATATAAATTTATTTATATATATAGTTATATTAATTCATATATTAATATATATTCCTATTAATATTAGTATATTTAGTTATATTAATACATATATATTTATTCATATGTTAATATATATATATATAGTTATATTTATTCATATAATAATATATATCCATATTAAGATAAATATATTTACTTATATTAATACATATATATTTATTCATATATTCGTATTGATATATTTTTTTTATATTAATTTATATTTATATTTATATATATATATATATATATATATATTTTATTTTTTATACATATATTTATTTGTATAATAATATATATTTATAAGATTAGTATTAAATACATTTATAAAATATGTTAGTTATTTGTGTTTATAAATAAATAAATAAATAAATACAAACAAACACCATACACAAAGACACACACAACACACACACATAATCCTTTTTCAACTCCACAACCAGTCAAATCAATGAAAATGAATCAATCTTCTATATGATATGTGGTATATGCCTAATGGACATCTGGATCAGATGTTATACTTGTTTGAATGTTAACAAATCGGGGTATCCCGACTAAAAACTAAGATTTGGAGGCCTTCTGAGCCTTTTTTGGCCAAGAAAAATGCGAAAAAAGCTATTATTTATATATTAGTGTCTAATAATCGGCGCAGGCTTAGATTTGATATATTGTAGAGATAAAAAGGACACCCGGATCAAAAGTTATGTCCGTTTGACGTTTGAGCTACATTTTCAACTTATTTTAGATCTTTTATTTTTTTTTGATTTTTTGTGTCATTAAAATGTTATTAAATGATTATTAATCAATGATAATTAGAAAATTTTTAATTAATAATATTTTTTAAAATATTTTAAATCTTTTTCACAAATTTCCTTATATATTAAAAGTAATATCAATGTTTATATATCTAAAACATATATAAAAATTATATATTATATTTACATCAATATCAATACAATTATATAACAATATTTTATTTTTCATGACTTGTTTTGAAATATAAAATATATCAGCGGTAGGAAAGGGTGCTGATAAATTCGGCCTTTATCAGTGCTAAAAAAACTGCTGATAAAGGCTCACTTTTAACAATGGGTTTTTAGCGCTGATAAACGGGTAGCGCTTCCCTTTCCCATTTTTGTAGTATTGTGTGAAGCACACTCTACCTTCATGAATCCTTAGATAAAAAAAGTAGTTATATATTATATTAATCATATTGGAAAGGGGATAGTAAACCCCCAAGAGGTTATATCTCTAGTATAGTTCCCTATAATAAATCCTCACCACTTGGTGGATTCGCCCCATGATCTTGAAGTGGAATCCTGGATGACTATTTTAATGGAGGCATCCGAAAATATAACAAGATATACTTCAATCACTTTTTATATAGAATGTATAGTACATTCTGATATAAATGATGTACCAAAGTATTTATTTGAATCCAATTGTAACATGTACTATATAGAAATTTAGGTGAGTAGATTCATTGCGTATAGATACATGGGCCTTTTCAACAACACTGGAGTCCCTAGTCTGAAATCCAAATTAAAAAAACTACACAATGTTTTCCGAAACAGATCTCAAAAAATCTAGTCATACGATAACACCAATATCTCAAATACCACTCCTTCACAACCTAAACTGCTTTTATGTGGCCAGGAAATCCCTATGATTGCCTCCAATATTCCAGGGGTTAGCGAAAACCACTAATTATGAATCTAATAAATATGAGTGGCATTATACGAATGTACATTTATAAGGATACAACTACCCTAGGGAACAAAAATATGAAATGTAAAAAAATAAACAAATTCATGCATGTATCTATAATCCCACAACTAGGGTTTGATAGTATAATACTAAAATATGAAAAAGGGGCCAAAGAAAAGACCAAAAAACTATAATGAGTACAACCTCTTTTATGGTTGATGACTATGATTAAATGGAATATCAAGGTAAAATAATCTGTCTAGGAAGCTCTAAATACGCTCCCCAGCTCCACGTCATCTAAATAAACCATTCAAAGTGCCTCCATTCTCATAACATATGACACGTATAGGTAGATCCCATATGTGGGTGAGTATAAAAATACATAATAGAAAGGGAAAAAAGTACACGTGAATAATAAATTATAGTTAGATAGGTACAAGGATAAAAAATCAATTTATAAAAAAACACCCAAATATTCTCGATAAGGACATCAAAACACCATGCCCTCCCAAAAATATATCATCCCTAAGATTATACATGGATTATTTAATTTTATGGTAGAATCCACTCCAAATGATATGTAATCACTAGAAACTATCAACAAAGATATGTATATGATTGTTCCCACCCAAAAAATCCCAATGGTCTTTGAATAACTAAATACTTATACATGGGTTCATGCCTATAACTACTAGGAGACACCAAGAAATGAATATAGGTTAACCGTCTACATAGGCGAAAATTTTTTAGTGAAACATTAAATCCTACTGATACATATTGATAGATGGGGAATCAATTCCTCACTCAATGTGGTCAAAATGATTCCAAAATCCCTAACTATGGTAAAAGGATGATATAGTTTCACATAATAGTCTCAATGAGGAACACCACAAATGTTACATGAGACTCATCCTCTTGAGGGTATCACATTCCTATTATATCGATTCCTTTCACTTTCAGGCTTGGGATTACCTCTTGTGTACCCTCTTATTTTAGTCTTAGGATGCCCTATTGTTTCAATTTTATAATTCCATCCCATTTAACATATTACTATGGCCTTGGGATTCCCTCCCATGTACCCTATTATTTTAATCGTAGGATTCCATCTTGTTCCAGGATTGGGATACCCTATTATATACCCTCTTAATTTGGGATTGGGATGCACTACCATTTACCCTCTTGTTTTTGGATTATGATTCCTTATTTCTCTGAGTGTGGGATTCCCTCCCATGTACTCTTTGATATCCTAAAACATTTATCATTACAAAACGAATTGGAGGAATAAATTGGACTCACCTATTAGATAATCAAATCAATCATGCATGGGAAACAATATGGAAGAATTTTAATCATTCCATGGCCCACAAAAAGATATGGGTTTTCATAAAAATCAAATCGTAACCTATGAAAATAAATGCGTACCATTAAAATTTAATCACATCATTACCTATGGAAAATATATATGATTTGTGATCATTACATCAATGCATAACTTATTAAAAGAATAGAAATAAAAAATTATATAAATCATGGAAGATAAACAGTTTTTGCAAACATTATTCCATTAAATAAAAATATGAATGGTATTATAGGATCATGAACCCAATATGATTAAAACCTATAAATGTATTCCATCTTATATTTGAAATGATTTTGAAATATCACTTGGAAAATTTCTTAATGGAAAAATACTATCATCTTAAATATTTTTCTGAATACCATTTCAAAAATCATTTTCATGTAAAGAATGATTTACAATATCACTAAAAACATTTGTTAAGAAAAATATCATTTTCCAACTTAAAAAATTATTTTTAAAAACTCAATAATTTTTAAAACATATTTTATTTAAAATATCATTGAATACATATAAAAAACTTGAAAATATTTTGAAATCGATTTTATGTCAAATCACATTGAAAAAACATAAAGAAATCATTAAAAAAAATTGAAAAACATTTTATTTTAAAAATAATTAAAAAAATAAAAAGAAGGCCTAAAATCATTTTTGAAATCCATTATAAGAAAATAGATTTTAAAAATTTAAATAATGCATGAAATCATTGAAATAGTTTTAAATTAAAATATCCTTTTGAGAAAATATAATGGACGCATTGAAATTCAATAAAAAACATTTTAAATATAAAGCATTTTAGAAATCATTTTTATATGAAAAAAACATTAACATGAACAAATTTCTAGAATATTTGTTACATAAATATTTTAAAACTAAAATGTAATATTTTTTATGAAGATTCAAGGAAATGATATTCATGATGTTGGGTAGGTTAATACATGACGAACATTCTTTTTCACCATAATCGTTTAAAAAAGTTCCTTGATCGAAAAATGAAAAGTGTATTACATTTTAAATTGTATTGTAAATATGGTAAACCATTGTTAAAATTTTCCTTTAAACATTATAGGATACTTGTAAAACATTTTTGAAAAAATTTAAAAACACAATTTTCTTACCAAAAAGGGGAATAAGGCCATATTATCATTACAAATATTTTAATTATATCATGCACAAAAGATTGTAAAAATGATACCATTACATAGATATAACATGATTAACCAACGGGTAACAAAATAAATGAGAGTTCATGAGAGAAGTGTCATTAGATTTCACCAATGGAAGCATTTTCATAAACTAGCCTTATAAATGATGATATTGTAGAAATAAACCATCACAACATTGGTAAATATGACTCATACTATACAATAGAGAATAACATTTTATGAAGCATAAAATATCACTAATGAAGGAGATTCAAGATATAACATCTTAAATGGTAGTATATACACCCCATATAATAATATAGGTGCATGACAAGAAATTTATCTCAATAAATCCAAGAGAAGACACTAATTACTTAACAAATTTGGTATCATTTGTACTATAAAACCCATAAAAGAATGATCAAAATCTTAATATTCAAATAAATATAACAATGAGGATAATAATCATAGAATAAATTAATGTCAAGTGTAGATAATACATAAAATAAATGTGCGATGAACATGAAATATATCTCACATATATAAAAAGTGAAATGATAAAACCCTTACCATAAAGGGATTTAGAGGTGTTAATACATGATAGGGGTGACTGCATTGTTTTAATAGAGGAGGAGTGACATTATAGTCAAATTTTGAAAAGGGAATTCATCCGACATTTTTTCTATGTAATGTGGCTAAAAAAATTGTTTAAACCTATAAAAATGGGTGATATGGTTTAAATATTAATCGATAATGGTGTTTATAATAGTGTCTTGGACATTTTGTGCCCTAAGATTAAGGATTATTCTCTTGGTAAGCTATTTTTTCTCCAAATCATTATAATTTACCCTAATAAATTTTCTAAGATATTGGGTCAAAAAATAATTTGAAATTATTAGACATTATAAATTATGATTATTCAAAATATTGAATCCTTTTTTAAAAATTCTAATTACATAAGTTAAATAAATTAATTTACGTTTAATCCCACATACAAGATGACAAATCAGGGTTTTAAAGTAGAGAATTCAAAATGTTAAAATGTATTTATATCCAATTTGAATGTGAAAATGATTCAAATGTATTAAATTGAATGAATAAATGAAGAAATGATATAATTAAACATTAAAACCAATTTTAAATATAATTTAATATTTTGAAATATTTAGATGAATTTTTTTTGAATTAAAATTCAGCCTTTTTTCATAATTCATCAAAATATGAAACTTCTCAAGATAATACACTTAATTTAAAAAAAATAAATTTTTATATCCTAAATTCAAAAAATAAAATTTTTTTCCAAATAAAAAATATAAAAGTGTGGGAGATTATATAGAAAATTAATTCTCCATTAAAATGTGGTAAAATTACATTTTTCAAATATACATCTTTTTATTCATTAAATTATATTTATTATTATATTATGATTATAAAAACTATGTGATTAGTGTAAAAAAAATATATATAATATTAAAATTTTATTAAAAAAAATTCTCAAATAGTGGGTTGATTAATTTATTAAGATAAATTCGTGTCTATATGTATTTATCTTATTAAATGGATCATTATTTTAAACTTGTTCTTGCATTCATTTTTAACTATCTCATAACAACTGGAATAATTTTATATACATGTAAACTATGGATTCATAATTTAATCCATCTCATTCACATATTACATTCTAATGTCTAAGTAATAATAATAATAGAATATTAATATATATAAAAATATTATATTGCAGTTCGGTAAAACAAGGCCTTGGTAAAACTAAAAATTAAATTATTTTGGGTATGATGACATTTTAAACACTCATTTTCAAATAGATCCCATCCCAAATGACCTGTTTCCAAAAAAATTGTTGCAAATAATTTGTTTATAGACAACCCTTTGTAAAAAAATATTTTTTAACGGTACATATTCCTTGGAAAATAATATTTACATAAATATAAAAAACCATTTATGATCATATGATTCTACCATGAAAAATAAAAATTCTCAATGAATGTGATTTTTTATGGTAATATTCTCACATCGCAAAAAAAGTAAACAATAATATTAAAAATTAATAATAAAAAAATAAATAAACAAAAATAATAATAATGAAATAATAAAAATAAAAAGTATTTTCAAAAATTTAAAAACACGCTATATAGAACTATAAATATATTAATTAATAAAAATACTACATAAAATATGTACATTTAATTATTTATCCAAAAAAATTCGAAAACAAAAGGCATAAATCATTGGGGGAGGGGGTACTCTAGAGAATGTGGTGGAGGGAACTCAATCCGTAAAACCGGAGTCAGATGTCCCATATACTCCATCATCTGCTCGTGCTACTTCTTCTGCCATCAACTAATCTCCTCCTCCTCCACCTTGTATTAATGACATAGCTCTTATGAATCTCTATGCATGGTCTATATAAGTTCATCCTAAACCCAAATATGCTCCTCATACTTTATAGTAGAATATTATGACTCTCCAAAAGCTCCCACTAGTACAGAAACATTTTTTTACGTCCGTTTTTTTCTTTTTAACGTTGGTTTTTAGGCGACGTTATTTTGAGCAATGTTAAAAATATAATTTTTTCTATCGGTTATTTTTTAACCGATATAAAAAATAAGTTGTTATGGGTTTTAATGCTGTTTTTTAAAATACCGTTGTGAAATACGCTCTGGAAATGGCGTTAAGAATCCATTTTTTTAAGTCGGTTATTTAATAATAGCCGTTAAAAGTTATTTTTAACATTAGTTATTATATAATAGACGTAATTTTTTTTATTAAATTTTGTATAAAATTTTTAAAGCGTTCATTTGACAGGACATAGAGATGAAACAGAGTTACGGATCAAAAGTTATGATCATAAGAAGATTAATAATTTTTTCGAGGAAAGATTGAATAATCCAACATTAGCTTCATCTTATATATAATTTTTGAATCTTTAGGGGGTTTCATAGTTTCACCATGGTATAAATAATCATCAATCATTATAATAAATTAATAATCATTAATTGGTATATCAATTATGATAATTACTCACAGATAATATAAATCATGGGAAAATAATTACAAATACCATGACGAGGTCGCAGAAATATGAAATCGTTGATTGAAGTGGAAGATCAAACACGTTGATTCAGTGGAACGATTATGGTTGAATAAAATGAATGTAAAATGCTATATCAATTACGAAAAAAAATCATAAAAACCATAAATCATGGATATATGATTAAGTATACCAGGACTATATCACGTAATGAAAAATAAATGATTCACGTTGAAGATCAAAAGAATATATTTGGGGGAATGATAATGGTTGATATAAATGATCGTTAAATTATGATATGTGTATAGTGGAAACATATATTTGAGATGAAAATAGAAAACATGGTATTAATAATTTTAGGCAGCAATTCAAAATTTGGATGACGCGATGTAAAAAAATTGAAATTTCAAGTTCACAAGATATTTAAATAATCTTTGAAGTCGGTTTTATGTTATCCGACGTGAAAAGATATTAAAATTTTCACTTATTCATCATTTAGGTTATTATGAAAATGACACGAAAAATTAATCTTCATCACATTTTCTTGTCGGTTATTATAAAACTGATATGAAGAATTGATTTTCATGACTTTTTCATGTTTATTATTTAATAACCGATGTTATAAGGAATATTTCACGTAGGTTATTTAATGACCGATCTAAAAAAAGTTTAAAAAATTGTATTTCTCTTCCTAATATTTAATTTTACAGGTGATGGAGCTCAAACTGAGTTACGGATTAAATGATATGACTTTCAGATATTGATCATCTCTAAATGATGTCTTAGGTAAGAACACCTTATGAAGGCCATATCTTTTAATCCGTAACTCTGTTTGAGCTCCGTGAGCAGTCAAATTAAATTCGGGAAAATGAAATACATATTTGTAAAGTTTTTTCATGTCTGTTATTAAGCATCCATTGTGAAAAATATATTTTAACATCATTTCTTAAATAACAGATATGAAAAAGTTATGAAAATCATTTTTTCACATCGGTTTTATATTAACCGGCGTGAAAAATAAGCGAAAAAATTAATATACTTTAATGGAAATGGACTTTTCACATATTTTCTTATATAACTGATGTGAAAATTCCGTGGAAATGTATTTATATTTAGGTTATATAATAACCGACCTGAAAAATTTATTTTTACATATTTTCACGTCGGTTCTCAAAAACCGACGTGAAAAAGTGCGACGTGTAATTTTTTTTCTACTAGTGACCCCTCGAGCAAGATGACAACATCACAATGATACCAAAATAACTCTCATACATCAATTGATTTTTGATACCAACAAATCATCCTTTCTCTAAGACATACTGAGTCACCTACATCCATATTATATAATCAAATCCAACTAAACTGGTCCTCTAATTATCAGTGATAACCTGACTCCGACCCTGTTTTTAATAAGATGTGTTATCACATGAATCCTTCAATTTGAAATTAAATTAAAATTGTAAATATAATATTTGAAGTTAATTTTAAAACTAAAAAAATTATATATAACATAATATGATGCTAAAAATAAAATATAATCTCTCTAGTGACAGTATATATGTAAGTCACTTATAGACATTGAACAATATATTATTAGGATGTTCGACTACCTATATGAGTATAAAACAATAATTAATATTTAATGTTATATACATTATTACAAAAAGTAAATACAATATGATTCTAAGTTGTAATGAATGTACAACTACCAACTCGATGCATCACCTCATACCTCCCCCGGTTCTATCGACCTAATGACACTCTCCTCTAAAAACTATCTGTCAAATAGTATAAACATAATCCATTCAAAACCTAAGATGATATGTTATCTTGTCTATGGGTGGAGAATGATTGGCCGAAATATGTGACGCCCAAATTGCACATAAGTTTCCCCCTCATATTGTGCAAAAAATGATGACAGCGATCATGCATACAGACCTACCATCCCTCCCAAATAGAGGCTTTCATGCTATCATCATCAGGAGACCATAAATCCTACAAATAAATAATTATATGAAGTTATTAATTAAATAAATTAAAAAATAACTAGTATTTATTATTGTTCTATTCAATGATCAATAATGTGGTTCTTAAAATAAATGGGAATATGATCCCATGTCACCTAGGATTCAAAACATTTTTTAGGCAATATAACACCCCACTATCCAACAACTATATGTGATATTATATGAAAAGGTACACATAATTGAACAATTGGTATGTAATTAAATTAATGAAAAATAATAAGAAGTAACAAAAATGCACTACCGAACTTACCTCCACATGCATGGATCCAACTCTAGAAGAGAACACCACTCACATATTGTTCTAGTAGTCAATAATATCACAAGGCCAAATCCCCTTAGATTCATCTATAAATTTCTAGTCATCTGAGGTTTAGATAATGTAGCATCAGACTTGTTACAAATTAGTGTGGACTTAGGCAACAAACATAATATATCATAAAACAAGTCCTAAATCATGTGAAAAACAAAACAAATATTGTAAGTAAACAACCAGAAAAAATTATTTTACATATATTATATTTTATTATAACTAACATTTTATTTTTATCAATCTACATTTTCATCATCATCGTTGTATATGACGTAGACATTATCCTTATATTCCTCCTCCATATCATCAATTTATAAAGGTGTTTCATCTTCATCATCCCTTTCTATTTAAAATTAATTTTAAATATAAATAACACCATCTCTTCCATCCTCCCATTACTATGGGGTGTCATAATAGATATTCGTGAAACATCATGTAAAAAATGGTTTTGAAGTTGATTTTTGGAAAAAAATTGATTCCATTCACTTCAGCGGAACCACATACAATTTGGATATACATTTTTACAAAATATTAAATTTTTATTATGCCCCACTAATATCATTACTGTCTTAAAGAAGAAAAATAATTATCATAATAAATTTTATGTTTTGGATAATCCAAAACAAATTTTTCATTACTTTTAAAAATGATTTTGTATTTAATATCAAAAATTCCATGGCGTGGATGAACATGGAATCCCTGTCATTATACAACCAATGACATTAAAAAATCATTACGTAATTGTTTCCCATAAAACACAATTCAATTAATTCGTATAATAATCCATAGAAATCATCGTCACATTATCTATAATGATATCATCTATAGAAAACATAACTATTCAATTCTTTTTTATTCCCCCTATACATGTGTATGAAATAGAAAACCATTAACAACACATTAAATATAATATTATAGAATTTTTTATGGTGGGTAACTTAGTAAAGACAAGCAATTATCGATTTTATCTTCTTGTTGTGATAATTGTGAATTTGAAAAACAATTATCAACATAACAAGAAATAAATTGGTTTTATATATTATACCATAAATAATTTATTTACAAGTTTTTGAAACAAGTAGGGAATCTTTTTCTGATGCTCTTCTAGATAAGCTACTATAATTTATGAAATTTATTTCTTGATTTCATTATCAAATAACCTATAACAACGGTAATATTAATTAAATTAAAAAATTAAAAAATAAGTGATAGTGGAACTCTCAATAAAAATGGTTGCATTTCTACATTGTTGAGGATAACATATGTGTGGGCCCTATCATTGTCACCATCTAAAGTTTATTTTTGATTAACTCCACCATATCCAAGTACAAAGTGATTAGAAAATGATAATTGATATCTCATTTCATCTTCAACATTTACCTCATTACGTCCCATTTAGTAATGTTTTGAAGGGAAATCAAATTGAAAATAATGAGAGCATAAAAATGAATTTTACTCCTAAAATTATGTTTCACCAATTAATCCACAATACAATTATTTTTTATGTTCCTTTTTCTTTAATTTATTCAGTAATCTCTCATTGGGGAACATCCATCCAAATTGTACCATCCCACCACATTTTTCATCTGGCAGAAAATGTAATATCAATTGTTCTATTGAATCCCTGAATACATAAATATTTTTTTTCCAATTTACATGAAATTAAAACAAACATATTTTATGTTTCTACTAAAAGGATCATTGTTTTGTGTCATTACACAAATGTATTGGAAAAAATATGTTATTTTTTTTATTTCATCCAAAATCATAAAATTCAATGCATCTTTAAATCCTATTGGTAAAAGTATTTCCATTATAAAAAGTCAATAACGAATTTTTAATCTAGTAATATGACCAATTCTGACACATAATGAAAAATTATAAATATAAAAATATAAAATACCCAAATCTGGAATCCCCTAACAAAATTATAAATTATTTTTTTTGGAACCTATTGAAAATGTATTTTGTTTCATTCACTTCTATAATATTTCATTTTCGAATTGTTCTGGTTCTCTTCACTAAAAATATGGGAAAGATCTAATTATTACATTATATTATCTTATGTATTAAATTTTCTATCCAAGTATATATAAAATATAGTATCGAAACATTTCTTCTTAATACGCATGATATCAAATAAGTGACAGAACCAATAATTAGTCCGATATAGAAGATCAAAAAATGATTCGTTTCATAAACTTGTGTTCATTCATGAATCCATATATTTTTTGTTTGTTTATAATTATTTTAATGGATATGGGAGGAAATGAAGTGAAAATATATTTTTACCCAATACCTGAGATCATTTTTTGTGTTCCACCTCATATCATTGGGTATTTTTTGAAATGATATTTTTTCCTCAAAAAATGATGATGGGTAGGAAGAAATCTACAATAATATTTGAAAAATAAATGTTTTCTTCAATTTTTTAGAATAATAGAATTGATATAACTCATAAAATAAATACATAGTTTTGAACAATGTGTTCTCCAGTATGATAACATTATTTATGATGTAAAGTAAATAATTTTTCACATCAATGAATGTTTCATTAAAAAATATTGTTTTTCAACAACACCATATTTACTGACACCATTACTCTGTAGTAAATTTAACTCATATATCAATTTCTTCATATAGACATCATAATTATTTTTTGAATTTCCTAGAATTAATAAGGGAAAAAATATACATAGATCATTAATCAATATCCATGGAGGTTAATTTTATAAAGTGACAAAGATGAGAAAAAAACGATATTGGCTACTTTAAGAACTAAATTTATAGAAACCAATTTGTAGAAAGACCAAATAACTCATTTTTGTCTTCCAATGATAAAGACAAATTAAAGTGATCAAAATAATTAAATGAATTTCAATTATAAGAATTATTTAATCTTTTACCGGTGGAAATATTTATTTCAATTCGTGAGAATAATGACCATATGTTCTGAGTCTTATATAAATCTTGTAATCTGGGTGTATAAGGGAAATATCTTAACAATTTTAATGCAATAAATCATGATTTCCCTAGTTTAGTTAGTTTTTAACTTGATTTTCCACATATAAGAAAAAAACCAATTAATAATTTTCACAATATAATAAGATGAAATCATTTTATGATCCATGAATCTTCTGATAAATAAAACCAAAATTATTAACCTGGATCTTGTTCCCATAAAATTTTTTAGGCAACACATTTAATTTAGGTAATGGTGCTTTAAAAAAGATATAATCTCTGATCAACACAATTATTTGACATTTAGGTATCTGATTTAATAGTAATAAATTTCAAAAACCCCTTAAAATTTTCTTATCTTGTTTCTATGGTATTACTCATCCTCCTCAAACATCAAAAACATATAAAATTGAGATGGTTCCAATATAGGATTTATATAATAATAATCCTGAGACTCGGTTTTTTGAAATAACATGCCAAAAGCATCATGTACTAAAATTTTAAACTGTGATGGATCTAGAACCAAATTATTAATATATTATCCATAACTATGGTCACCATGTTGATACTAAAAGACATAATATATTAAGAAAATGAAATACATGAACCACTACATTTTTAATTTTGTCAAACCACTTTAGATCAATTTTCTTACAAGGAACCAAAATTGTTCCATATATGAAATTTGAGGTTTTGATGAGTCAATTATTAAATAAACTTCAACTTCCTAAATTTATATATGTTATAGAAAATAACCATTTCAATTCCTGTAATGATTTATCCAATCTCTATCATGCAATAAATAAAATTTTCAACTAATTTATTCCATATTTCTATAAAAATATGAAATAAAATAATTATTTATGAATAATTTGAAATAGGAAAAACAAAAAAAAACAAAATAGTGTAGACAACTTAAATATATTATTATAATTTAATTGTAAATTTTGTAAATTTTATCTATTTAAAACTGATTTTTCAAATTTCCACTGATTTTTATTAATTATCATAACTTTTTACTAATTATTGTTAATTAATGTTAATTTCTAATAATCATTACTAATAAACACTAATTTCTACCATGTTTTGAAAATTACCAATAAAATTTAGTAGTTATAGTGATTTACCGTTAATTTTTACTAATAAATACAAATTTTCTAGTAATGATTACTCATTAATGCTACTTTACCAGTAATAAAAATAATTATTTTGAATTATCACTCATTTTATTAATTAAAATTAATTTTAACTATTTAACATAATTTTTTTTCTTATTATAGTAAAATAATGTTTATTTTTACAAATAATTACTAATTACTGATAATTATTACAAAACTTTACTAATTACCATTAAACATTAATATTTATAATGATTTACTTTTAATTTTTCCTAATTACTACTAATTTTAAAAAAATTAAAGTGATTCAATATTAATTATACCTCCTCCTTTTACTACTGCCATCAATGCGCTACATCCTGCTAGCCCCGATTTTACCGACCTAATGAAAACCTTGGACACGGGTGACACAAAATGGTAATTTATAATATCCTAAAGATTTTAAATTCAATGATTTTCAAATTATTATTAATTTATAATATATTTTATTACATTGTATTAAATTATACAAAAAAATTAAAGGTAACTAGTGTAAATTTAAAAAATTTAACACTAATTAACACAACTTTTTTGTATAATTTAATATGAATTAATATAATGTATTATAAATTAATAAAAAAGTTATAAATATTATATTGTAAAATAAATAGGTGATTAAACCAAATAATTCTATTCATTTACCAATTTTTCATTACACAAATTTATGCTAACCATGTTGAAATTTTTTCTTGCTTGTCACTACTAAATTGATGACCTATTTAATTTTCATCATTATAGTAATTTACACTAAATAAAACTATGTATTATAATATATCTGTAATAAACACTAAATAATACTAATTACCCGTAATTAACAATTTTTATTACCAATCATTAAAAAATTTCTATTTATTACTAATTTCCACTAATTATTACTATTTACTACAAAATTTTTACTTTATTATATTATTTATCGTTATTTATTTCTAGAATAGTTCTTATAATGAATTTGGATTCCCAAACTCACGAACCCATTAATTATTTCAAAAAATTAGAGTAAAAAATATACACAACATAACAGAGATCCAAATCATAAGGTCGGTTGACCCACACCCACTATCATCTCCAATATGTCAGAACAATGTCACACCCAACCCACATGGGTCATTACCCGATCCAGAGTTTTATTTCACAAAATCCATCATGCCTAATGTATGTTACACATCCAAAGGTCACCTCTTCATCCTGATATCACATCCGACAACCATATTTCTAATGATCACCATGGTGCAGCAGCCATCACCAATGCACATGGCCTCTCGTTGCCATCAAGATCCCAAATCCCTATCCCATCATCATTAGGGGTCATCGTAGAGACCCCATCCGATGTCCACATCATCATCAAGAGGATCCCATCTTATGTAACAATTAATTTTATTTCCAATTCAATGTCACTTCCAATCATTGACCTGCACACCCCCTGAATCCCACACAAAATCCTCGAAAAAAGATTACAAATGTTCCACCCGCTCAAGAATCCTACCTAACCCAGCTCAAATGGAGAATGAAGACAAAAATTATGATGGGTATATATATTTGTAATTAGTAGTGATGTGAACATTTGTGATGGGATTCAACTTTTAATAAGTTACTACATTAAATAATATTGGTGGGGGTCAATTTTTTTTTTCAATTGGCACTGTCGCAAATACTAACCTACAAACAGAGTATCTATATCAAGAATTAATTATCATAAAAAATAAAAATAATAATCAAAGTTTATTTTTGGAGGTACCATTATAGTGTCATAATTCACATTCCATGACCAGGTTTGTTTAAAGTAGTAACTGTGTCCCAATGCATATTCGCATTCCCACGCTATGGCTGGAAGGCATGCCAAAAGTATTTTTGATGGGTTCTTCCTCCAATAAAAAATAATTGTTTATTTAATTTTATTATTAATGGGATTTAAATTCAATCACAACATGTTTTTTATCATAGTTTTCATGTAACAAAAGATAACAAAGTGACTCAGTATTGTGTGTAACGCAAGCCGAGCATAATTTTTTGTGTACCGTAATTTGTTTTATATGTTCCATGTAGTGTAAGATTGACATAGGGTTTTGTAAAATGAAATATTAAATTTCCACTTCATATAATACAAGATAAATTCTGTTTTTCCTAAAACTTAATATATCAAGAAGATTAAATTAATTAGATAAATATCACCAAATCTCGTGTTGGTACATCATACCCCCTTTAAAAAAATTATCCATCAAAATTCATATGGGTTATCAACAATTTAACAATTTAATATTCCATTCATAGAAACCCACATCATATAAATTAACACTAAAACGTCTTATAAAATTGGAATGTTGGAAATATAATGCTTATAAAAAGTTACTCAAGACTAGGTTTTTATATCAGAGAAAATAATATAGGACTGAATATTGGACATAGATGAAAAGAATAAATAATTATTCATAATGATGATGATCGTTGATCACCTTAGATTAATAATCAAAGGTATGATGGGGGACTCAAACCCATAAATCTAAGATGATTTATAATACCATTGGTTCAACATAAACAAAGGAATTAGGAAATGTATTTTTTAAAATCATTATCCTATATTGGAGGAATTATTTTAATATATAATAACATAAGAAATTATAATTAAATGATTTCATTCCTTTTCATTTTCACAATATTAGCCTTTGGTTTTGTCTTTACCTATTTTTACTTCATCACATACTCCTCAAATATTAGGTAAATTTTTTATCTTTAATGAATTAATAAATCATAAGATCCTTTTTAGAATAATAATTCGTTCTATATGTCTATAGTTATCATCATAGAAAAAAGGCCAGAACTAGTTATCCAATATGAAAAAACTATTTTAATGTAAAAATAATTACTTAATCTCTAAAAAACAATTTTATTTTTAACATAAACCATTCAATAAATGGGTACATTTTATCCCTACCAATAGATGAAATCACAAGATGAATAAATAAGGGCACTTAATTTCTAAAAAAATTATTATAATTGATTCCCCAGATACCATAATGTTTCTCTTGGTTGTAACATTCAAACCATGTCAATACCAATGTCGTGTATTTTCTTGAATCTTTCTAATAACATAAATTATAATTCATCTTTTTTGAAAATGTTCATGCTTTATTATTCTAAAGAAAACTGGATATATTCATTATATTCTTTAATCACCATTTGTGATAACACAAACCTCTTTGTGAGAGAATACTTTATAAGTTATGAGGTCATTGATACTATCAAATATAATTTATAGAAATAAATTATATCATTATCTACGATAAACATAATTGTCTCAACATATTGTACATATTAAGGGCTTCTTTCCCTTAATTCAAAATATCACATTACCTTTAAATATATTTTGTTACTATTCATAACTATTCAACATATCCCTTTTAATCCATAATGAAAAAATAATACTAAAAATAAATACATATTTTATGATTCAAAAAACCTAATCATTGAATTCCAAAAAATATACACTTCAATCATAAAACTTCATTATTAAACATTATTCATGCCTCAACATCTTATTTCATAATACCCATTTTCAAAGAATATGAAATAAAAATAATTTATTAAGGATCCTCAACCACAATATGACCTATGGGACATGTAATAATTACACCTATGGGCCATGTTTGTTTTCCACCTCACCATTTCAATGGTGGATTATCAAAAATAAATAAAAAATAAAGGCCTTCGGGCCATTGGAGGATGATTGAGATGGATGTGGAAGAGATTGGTGGAGTGCTTGGTGACTCTACTATTGTTTCAGAGTTGCGGCCATCTTTTATGTCCATGAAGGATGTCATGGATTCTTATAATTTTGTAGTTCATGGTGTGATGTAGGGGTGTCAGTTACTCATTAGTTTGGTTGGGCATGGTTTGAATCCTGATGGTGTTTCAGCATACCCAGTGAGGAACAAATTCGATTTGAAGGTTATGCACTCAGGTGGTCCAGATCATCTGTGTCACATGTATAATCCCCTGCACACGGGTTTTTTGTTTGATTCAGTCTATTTGTAACAATATATCCTTATATATGAAGGTAATCATGTCTTTAGAGTCTTAATTTTTATGATCTGTTATTGGTTTCTTCAATGTTAATGGAATCCTCAAGCTCTTAAGAAATTGTTATATGCTTGTATGTTTTCCATTATTTGGTCTCTCAATCATGCTAAGGGTGACAAAACATTGAACTTCAAGGAGGATAAAACATAGATCTCCCTGATTTGATGCATTTAATAGTTCTGGATTGTTCCTATTGGATGAGGTTATTTTCGTTGTTCATTATCTAATACAGATGATAGGGATTGTTCTGGGTGCTCTAATTTTTATTCCCTTAATCCAGGGATCCTTATTGTTTCTACAAGGTATTTGAGTTTCAAACCGCATTCAAAAAAACATACAACTGCAAAAAATATAAACTAGAATTTATGGTATCAATTTATTGCTATAGAATCCTATAATTTTTATGATCTTGTCTCTTGTATTGGTGGACCCTTAAAGATGGATGAGAACACTATTGAAGTGAAATTTGTGTATTTTGAAGTGTCCTTCTAGAAGTTAACATGTTAAACATTTTCCCTAAATCAGTTTCTATAAAGTAAGATAGTGACAATATTGATGATCATTTTTAATATGAATTCATCACAAAATTCTATAATTTATACAAGGATTTAGGGCATGAAGTATCAAATTGCAGGAATGTTTGAAATATTCATGTCAAACATGTAGTAACTTCTTTTCTGTATACTATGATTTTTTTCAGAAACACATTGTGCATAGTCGAACCGATGATGATAGGGGAACAACAATGGATGTTGAATTTAAGGGGAATGACATGCCTATGTCAGACTAGAAAAATGATGCACCCCCTTCAAAAATGAAGATCGGAACTCTTATTTCTAATGAAAATAAGGGATGAATGTAGTCATGGAATTAAAGGTGGTTGTTTTTTCCTTCAAATATGTCTTTATAATGTATAAAAGAGGACCCATGCAACTTGATGAGCCAGTGATGGATACTATGGTCATTTTTCAAACTTATTTTGGGAGGGTTGTTTATAATTATGTTGATAAAGAACTAGGGAATGTGCTTTCCTTTTCAAGAAATGTTAATAAAAAAATTCATGTAGATGTTTTTTTAATTATGAAAGATGTTTCACATGGGGAATCCCCTCACATGGGGTAGTATCTCATGGATAATATCCCTCATGATTGGGAAGAACCTAAAGGGGCTTGGAAACAACCTAATACAAGAAAATGGGGATATATAATGGTGGAGGCTGTGGAAGAGATGTGTATGGATGGTCTTCTAGGATTTCTTCTAGGGAGATCAATATGGAATTGCGTTTCAATCAGAATAAGTTTCACCCATAATGGGAATCAACTGATGAAAACCCTTATTATAGAGATGGCACTTTTTATTTTTCATTTTAGATAAGGGCTTTCCCATTGTTTGACCTTGTCCATTTTTATGTGTTTCATTTATTTTTCAATAAATTTTAGGAGGATAAAGTTTTCTATGCTCCTGGACTATTTTGATAAATGTGAGTAATGTGAATATTTAATTATTGAATTAAATAATTGGACTAATGGGATTGATTAACGAAGAATTAATTAATGATGTAATGCAATTATTTAATAATTTAATTAAATAATGGGATTGGTTTGATATTTTAATTTATGAATTTATTAACATGAGTAATGTGAATATTTAACTTTTTAATTAAATAATGATATTGATGTGACTAATTTCTAAAATAATAAATTAATTAAATTAATTTGATTATTTTATTGTTGAATTAAATAATTGGATTAATGGGATGAGATAATTTATGAATTAGTTAATGGAAGTTATTTGATTAATTAATTTTGAATTAATTAACAATATTTGTAATGAATAATTAATTGGTGAATTATTTGAAGGGATAAAATGTGATTAATTAATTTTGAATTAATTAATGGAATATAAAATTAACAAATAATTCCAGACTTAATTAAAGTGATTGATTGTGAATAATTAATTTTGAATTAATTAGTGGATTTATATATGGATAAATAATTAGAGAATTAATTTAAGGGACTAAATATGATTAACTAATTGTGAAATTTAAAAATGGAAACGACATAAAAAGCTAATTAGTGAAGTAATTTAAAGTGTTAAAGTTATGATTATTTATTTGGATTAATTAGTTATTTAATTAATTAGAGGATTATTTTGATTATGGAAATAGTTAATTGGTTAATTAATTATTGAATTAATTATTAGAGTATTGAAATTATGGAATTTGGGTGAACAATTGATAGTTGAATTTATATTGGAATATTTATTTTTGAATTAAAATTATTTATTGTTGAATTAATTATGGGATATTAAGATTTTTAAATTGTATAAATATTTTTTGAATTAAATTTTTGATATTGGTATTTTTTATTTTAATACTTAATTTTTTAATTAATTATGATTTACGGAGATTGTAGACCATGGATTATTAATTATTGAATTAATTATGAGATATTGATATTTTTTTCTTATGGTAATTAATTGTTGAAGTAATTATTGAATATTTATATTGTTGATTAATATAAATAAATAGTTAATTAATTTTGAGATATTGAAATTTTTGAACTGAATAATAAATTATAGAATTTATTATTGAATATTTTGTTTGTGAATATCAATTAATTAATTGGTTAATTTATTAATGGAATTTGTGTGATTAATTTATTGGGGAATTAATTAAGGGTATTGATGTGATGATCTAAATGTTGAATTAGTAATGGAAATGAAAAGAATAATTAATTGTTAAATTATTTAATGTAATGATATAAATATCTACTTTTTGAATTTCCTTAATTAGGTTTTTTAATTAATTAAATTTTCACTGAAATGTTTGTGATTTTTGAAAATGAATGGGAACATGGATATTTAAATGTGAATTTTTATTTTTAATGGTAACATGGACATTCATGTGATTTATATAAAAACGATTGGTAAATGTTTCATTCATTGGTTAATTTTGATTACAAATTGTCACATATAAATTAAGACAAGTCATAAAAATAAATTATAACATTTATATTTATTTGTTAATTGTGGTAATGAATGGTAAAATTAACAATCACATTTGTTATAGATTAATAAAGAGTAATTATTGACTTCATTTGTTAATTGATGTGAAGAATGTCAATAATGACATTTAGATAAATGATATCCCTATAGGACACTTTAGGATATAGTATGAACCGAAAAAGTTATTGAGGTATAAGTGTCTATGAGATCTGTAGCAATTTTGTTGTTAAATTATGATTATTTAAAAAATGTGATAATTTTCTACTTATGAATTGAAATTATTTATTTATACAACTACATACACTATTTTTTTTTACTATATATTGTTTTAGACAAACTTTTTGTGGCCTACTGAGTTGTACTCATTCCAGACTTGGACTGCCTGATCATTACCTGAACAGCCTTCTTGAATGTACAACATGATATAGGAAAAGGTCTTTTGTTATATGGATGATTTGGGATGGATCAGGGGTGAGGGAAATAGATGTGTTTTAGGGCCCACTTGGGAGTTTTCAATTTATTAAATTTAGAGTAGAATTTTGACACATCGAATATACTCTAGAATGGTATATCTAATGTTGGTTTTGGATATTACATTTTTGGGGTTGATAATATTGTGATATTGTATTGTCCATGTTATGTTATATAATGATTTAATTATTTGTTTATTTATTTCCACTGGAGTATTAATCTGATAAAATAGGGTATAGTCTCACCATTACTAATATTAGACCCTTTCAACTTGTGAGTATCATATACTATATGAGAAGGTTCACTTGAGGTCACATAGAAGATCGGCACGGGGAACCAGTGTGTGGCATCCGGTCATTTTGTCCCTCTAACTTGTGGTTTAGTCCTTTGATAAGATATTTTTTCTCTTAATCATTGTAATTAATCTTAATCACATTTACTAATATTTTTGGAAATAATATATTGGTATTATTCAATGTTATTAATTTTAACTATTCCAAATATATTATCAATTTTTTCAAATTAAAATTATAGAGTTTTTAGAAATTAAAGTAAATTTAATCCTGTAGAACCGATGAAAGAGTGGGGATCAAAATTTAAATAGTTAAGAAGCATGAAATGTTTTTAAATATGATTTTAATATAAAATTGATTCCAATGACCGGAATTAGATTAATTAATTTAAAATTGATCTAATTATACATCAAAAACAATTACTAACATAAAATAACCATATAAATTAATTAGATGAAAAATAATTTTTATTTAAAATTTATTGTTTTACCACTATTCATCAAAATATGAAACTTATTTTAAAATATCAAAATAATTTAAAAAGTAAATTATTATATACACAATTTAAAGATTATATTTATTTTTTATAAAAAATTATTTAATTTTTAAAAGTAATATTTAAAATTCATTCCCCATTAAGAGGTCCCAAAATTACCATTTAGAAATATATATATATATATATATATATAATCATAAAATCATATTAATTTTTAACTTAGGACTAAAAAAACCAATGGATGACTGAAAAAAAATTGATATATAACATTTATATTTTATCAAAAACAATATTCAATAGTGGGTTTTTAATTTATTGAGATAAAATGGTATTTTTGCATTGTTTTAATAGAAAAATATTTTTTTTCAACTAGTTCATTAATTTATTTCTAACGAATTGATAACAAAAATATTAATTTAATATACATTTATAACCCATATTTTTATAATTTAGTCAATATGATTCATGTCCACCATTATAACAGATGTGTGATAATAATATAAATAGTTTTTCAATAATATTAATAGTATAATATAGTATTGTAAAACTCAATTTTCAAGTAATGTAAGAAATCAAATGGACTCATTATTTTGTGTAAAATAAGATAAACATTGTGTTGTCTGTACAAAAATATAATTTATGTTCTCCATGTAGTGAATAATCAACATATTTTTGCATAGAAATCTTGAATAACATTGCGCATTCATAAAACACATGATAAATTATGTGTTGTATAAAATGGAAAATATAGAAAGTCTAAATTAATTAATAAAAATCTCAAAAAATTCGAGGTGTAATAGCCTCACACATTGGTTCATCTATAGATTTTTTCTTTTCATATTTAACCTAAAAGGATTTCTTTTCTGAATGATTTCATTTTTATATGAATGTTGCTACAATTTTCAGATATGATGAATATAAAGGAGGATTTTTTGATATGGGTTTTTTCAAGAGAAAGGCTTGTAGAAATAAAGTGTCATGAAATTTTTGATTCAACTCCATAGAAGAGAAAATATTTTCAAGTATGTGAATGTTATTGTGTTGAGAAGCTTGATAAGGACATTGATTTATATTATCATGATTTGATTCTTGAATTGATGCTTTTATTATGTTTTTAAGGGCGATGGTAAAGATTAAATCTTGTTTACATTGTATTGAAAGAGGTAAATATATTCCTATAAAAATTTGGCCTTTATTTATTTATATTTTCCATGTAATACATTTTGATAAAGAATGGAATTTTTTTTATACCAGGAGGTAAGTTGGGGTGAAATTATAAGGCACAATGTTCCCAAAATAAATGATTGAAATATATTAACTATATTAAATATAAATCATGAAAAGTTATCATTAAAAGGGAAACAACTTCTAAATGGGTTACTGGATTAGAAATATGAGGGAACCGTTGAGTAAATTACATGAGTTTTACCCTAGGCACTACATAACCTTAGTTAGTGTTGGACATTGTGGGACATCTATTGCGGAATAATTATTTTATTTTATTTGATTTGTTGATGCAATGACTTTGAGGCCAAATTTTCTCTCTTTAAATGTGAACCAATGTAAAATTATATGGATTATCCACATTACCCTACAAATAATTGTACATCCATTTGGAGAGTGTGTCATTAGTTTCTATTTAAGGATGATGACCATATCAAGGATCAAAAACCGGAATGGGGCTGAATCGAAGGATCACACCAAAAACTATGACAATGCATTGTTTTTTCATTGGAGATTGATCCAAAATAGATTTAGGGTGGTTGTTTGATTTGTTTTCATTCTCCATTATTGATTAATATGATGAAAACAAATCAATGAACCAACAAATTGATTCTTGGATAGTGCATATTTGTAGGATAGATTTATTAAAGGGTGATTTTGTGAGAATTATTTTGAAATTGATAATTATTCATTGTCATTATCATCGTAACGAATAGATTTTGAAAAAAAAATCAATCATGATTTTTTCACTAATTTTTTCGTATGCTTCTCTCCTCTGGTATTTCATTCATGATAGGAATTATTTATTTGGATATGGGATCGACAAATCCCAATCAATAAATCATTTCACACCATTTAATTGACCCAATGATCAGTTATCGTAGATATGGGATTGACATGAAATGAAAATGGTGTGAAAATGGAGATGATGGCAAATCAGATGACATTGATACCTAATTTATAATTATAAATTTTTTACTTATTCAATTGCATTTATATATATTTATATTATATTTTCATTTATATGATGGATAAATTTTATTTATAAATTCATAGGTGGAGAATCTATACTATTTTCCAGTTTACTATTCATATGAATTATTGTATTATTCCAAATATCATGTGACTATTCTAATGATTTAAGTTACATACATTTATAAATACACCTTTTTTAATTTATTTATCATTTTTATTGCTTGTATTGTGTTCTATAAGTGATTTCATGTGATTTATATTATATGAAATAATTATAAGAAAGAAAACATTCATTGATATATTTTAGGGTCGTTGAATCCCCCCCATATGAAATTTCACCATATATAATTTGTTTTAAAAACTATATGGAAAATAGTTGATGATACTTATCTTTCACTGTTTCCTCTTCGTAGTTATGTTTTTCCATAGTACTTTGATGAATTGAGAGGTCCTGTTGCATTCAACATTATCTCAATGATCTGAGATCCTCATCAGCTACTCCTCATAAGAGAGATAAAATTCCCACTACAACACCACTTTATTTTCTAAATTTAAGAGATATGTTATATACCTCTTCAATAGGGATAATTGGAATACATTATATACATGTGAAATGGTTGGTAGAAATTCATGTCAATAGGCCACAACTCTAACATGATCAGGAATCATAGAGGGAATAATGTACCTGGGACTCAACATTCATTTCTTCTCAAATATCATTATACTATTAAATGGAGATATACAGAGGAATATTATGTATAAAACCTCAATCTTATGATCATTTCAATGATTTTCCTCATATATATTCTATTTATATAGGGATACATTGATATGATGATTAATGATTTCCACGTTTTCAACTATTTATTTGAAATTTTCAAGTCATAGAATCTTACAATCACCAACATCATCCCAACATTATTTTATTCTACATGTTTTCCCAAAAAAAGATTTATATGTAGACATTAGGATCCTCTAGTAGAAACTATTGTGAGAAAAACCAACCAGAGAAATATGTTGGTCTCGTCCTCTTTTAAAGTCCATAGAATGGTCTCTCAACATTTATTATAATGCTGAAATAGTCCACTCAAACTAGATCTCTTTTTGAGCATGATAGGTTATAATGAAGTTCAACATAGTGTTTATGAAATTTTTTAGGATATTCCATAACATGGAGGGGAATCTCCAATCATGATATTATATAATAGATAGCGGTACTCATTATAACCATAGCAATTTTCAGATTTATATTTGTGAAAATTGATCTTGTGAGACAACATCTTGAATTGCGATAATGTGACATCTATTAGTAAGATGATCCTCAAAAACCCTTATATCATTATTTCATCTGGATATCTTTGAAATTATAGTTAAAATGTTTACGGTGATGTTTTCCCATTTCCATGTTGACATGGGTAATTGTTGTAATCATCCCTTTAGAAACATTCCTTTTGAACACCACTTTTGAACATACCTATCACATTAATGTATATTCAGAAATCTATTTTTTCATATTATCCCACCAATCGTTCTCTCATAGATCTAGATACATATTTGTGCTCTGAGTGTGAATAGAGAAGTTTGAGCTATTTGTATCATTCAAGACGCTCAGAACTTATCATTTTATTGTATTTTACACATATTCATGACCCATATATCACAACTCCTTCATTACTGATATCAAACTATGAGGATTTTCAATTTCTGATAGCTTCTACATTTTTTTCGAATTCCTACATAATTTCATTGAGAATCCTTTATTTTCTCCCCATGGGATGGTTGGGAAATCATTTGAGAAATGATTTATGATCATCCATCCTTCATGATTACCATTATTATAATTTTCTAGTCTAAGAAGATTGTATCCTTATAAATTCTCATCGATGATAATGATGTGTGATCCTTTACAAATAAAGGACTTTCCACTTTATTTTCATTACCAGGGTGGTAGTGGATTTAGCAGTCCTAATTCATAATGAGATCTAAGAATGTTCATCGGATCATATTATGATCCTCCTCTATGAATATATATTTAAATCTATTGTATTCATTATATATCTCTTACTTCTCCCCATAGAGAAAATACTGCCAGATTTTAAATGGAATGATCACAACTGCAAACTCTAAATAAATCTTGAGATTGTTTTTCTCATGAATATTCAACTACCTTGAGGAAAATTCATTCATATTATCATTTTTTATCAGTACATATCCTAATACCTTATGTGAAGAAACATTATATAACAAAAAGGGATCTCCAATTTTTTGTAGTATGAGAACTACTTCAGTGAGAATACATTTTTTTAACACTATGAAATAGTCTTCATATTCACTATGCTAGAAAAAAATCACTCTATTATATGTTATCTTAGTTTTTTGGTTTGATAATCTCGATAATTTATTCAAAAATAATATGTAACTCCCATCAAGATGAATGAAACTTCAGATATTTTATGCAATTATTAGTTTGGGACACCCTTCAATTGCATTTGTCTTAGAAGGATCCATAGATATTCCATTAATGGATTGAACATTCCCCAAAAATGATTCCTCCTTCTTCCATAACTCACATTTAATGTACTTTTCATAATGGATTTCCCTTCACAATTTCTTCTTCATAGTATTCAAATGATCCTCATGTTCCTCATTTCTATTAGTTTACAATATTATAACATCAATAATGAATACAAAAAATATTATGAGGTAATATATAAAGAATATATTCATTAAGTCCATGATAATTGATGGATCATTATTGATTATGAATGGAATCATAATGAACACAATGTATCTATACCTTATTCGAAATGAAGTATTAGTAATATCATTCTTACACACCATTAATTAGTGATATTCCTACAAGAGGTCATACATTGAGAAATACTTCTCCACACATAGTTGATCAAACAGTTCATCGATCGATTGTTGGGGATACATGGATTAAAAAATCAATTCTGGGGTGCATTAATAGATTCATAATCTAAAACAATAGTACTGGCACACCCTAAAGTGAATCACTCTGGCGTATAAAACAACTATCAATATAACCCTATATCTTCTTCATTATTTTTTCTAAATGAACAATGGACATTCAATAATCTATATTTTATAAAGGCAGAGATCTATAGATATGTTCAATTGAAAACCAAACTTCTCAATCCATAGGAAGACCATGAAACTCTTTAAGGAACACATCAGTGTAGACCCACACAATATTCATGAATAGGATCATGATTTACTCCTTTGTCTCAATAATTTTATATAGATATGTTTTGTTATAAATAACTAATAACCTTAATTTAGGCAATGATCATGATGGATATTTTTCCTCCTCCTATCCATAGTATATAATTGAAGGATACCCTGGGATTTTAAGAGTGATCTCCCATTCATAATAATTGAATTTGGTAATAGATATATATAACCAATAAATTCCCAATATATCATCAAAATATACCAATGGAAGTAATAAAATATTAACATGGAGGTCCAATCCAAAAAACATTTACCAAGTAGGAGTTATATACATTGGATGCAATAATTTTCCAATTTTCTCTTCTCACAGATAACTCATTCTCTATATTTAGAGGTGTTTTTGAATAGTTCTACTAAACGATGAATATATGATATAATTAATATCAATATAATAAAATAGTAGATTATCTATTCCTAAATGAATAACTAGAATAACTTTGAAAACATCATTATTAGGATTCAACTCAGTAGTAAAAAAATATTCCTATCATTGTTGTCTTGGGTGTAGTTGTTATTGATTTCCCCCAACAACCGTTGGCATAGGGAAATGGTCTTTAAAATTCCCATATTGCTTACTGTTGATACAATGCACTGCAGGAAGAGTATTTATCTAAACGTTCCCCTCTTATTCTATATTAGTTTGATACATAATATCCCTTTAATAGTCAATTTCTAGATGAATGATTCTTACACATTTTAAGTATTTCTTTGTTCTATTTAGATACCTCCCAAGATTATTCATTCTATAATTCTGACATGTGGTATGATGGGATTTAATTCCATCACACGATTTATCTACTAATCCACCCATATTAATTTTTTTCCTTTTTATCTCTTACACCACAACTCTAATGAGAGTCTCTAATCCCTATTAAATCCTTATTGTCATAGTGTAAAATTTCTTCATAGAAATCAATGTATCAAATCACCAACATTTTCCATTGACTAGTATTTAGTCCACTATGGATGTTATTCACCTTTATTTTAGTGTTCATGACAAAGCCAAAGGAGTATCGTGCAAGATATCTAATTTTTTCTTCTAATTACCTAATATAATAGCTTTCATTATACTTCTGTCAAAGGAATACGTTTTCTATCTTGAGATGCTGCGTTCAAAAATAAAATTTATTTAAAATTGTTTTATTTAATTTCTCACAAGATATGTATTAAATTTCATCATTTTAATTTGAATTCATGATCATTTTCCGCCACTAATCAAATATACCATCAAAACGATAAATTTACAAAAAAAAATTCTCTTTTTTTGAGCACTAGAGAAGAAATAATATATTATCAATAGAGTTAATCCATTGCTCAGGGGGGGGGGGGTGATCATAAGATCCAATAAACATAGAGGCCTTTTCTACATGAATAGTTTGACATCATCTTGATCGTTCATAGGAGACAAAGGGATAACACCCAATTCAATGTATTATTTATAACATAATCTAGTTGAGAAAGTACATTCCGAAGGACTTGATCTCCCATAACAATAATATTTTGAATTTCAATAGGGTAATCATCATAATTATGATCACATTGATTGATGGAATGAGTTCGTCTATTTCCATCCATTATCTATGAAAACCATTATGTACAACTAGGTATATTTAATACAGGTCTAATAAGAACGTAAAAAAAGAAACATTCTAAATAACATAATAAAATAGTAAATAAAATTACATATTAACATATGATCCCTTAGGTTTTAATATAGGATAACCATGGTTATAGAATTATCTCTAAGGATATTACTAAAGTTATCTAGTACCAAACTAGAAAAATAACTAGACCATTATCATATGAAAACTATAATGGACCTATCCTTTTAAACATATTATTACATGATTTTATGATTATCTAGCAATGAAATTCAAACCAATGGTTTAAAAACCCAGATTATTTGGAATATTTGGTACATAATTAAACATCATGAAACCAAAATAAAAAATTCATTTATTTAATCTCCATAATCCGATCCTAACATCCCCTGAGGTCTTACATTTTTATAAGATTACATAGAATATATGTGAACAAAATAATTATATAGATGACAAAAATAAAGGAATAAGAATTTGAATAAATCACAACTCATGGGTTATAAGGAAGATAATGGCGAAAAAAGTCATTGAAAATGAATAAACACATGGATTCATTATGTAATGAACGTGATATAGTTTAATAAAAATATCATAGAAATTTGGAAGAAGAATAAAAAATGACATAAACATGATTTAAGGCTAACCTAAAAGACCAATTTACATGGAGGATAATGAATCAAGGATAACCACCAAGACCATTTCACATGGAGGAGCATGAGTCGATTTTTACCACATATACTATTACACATAAAGGAGCATGATTCAAGGATAACCACCAATACCATTGTACTTGATATCTCATTGGACCAAAAACAAACCAATTAACTTGTTAACTATCTTGTCATAACCATCATAATATATATATATATATATGAATATTTTTCTACATGATGAACCAAAAAAACACTCTTTCCCTATATAAATAAATGGGCATCAAAATCATATAATAGTGCATAACCAAAAGGGAATATCCTAAAACTGTTCAGAAAAGAATCTATTTAAAAAATTTAATGGAAAATTATACTTGAAAATAAGAAAAAATAATCAGAAATTATCCCAAATAAAGTGTAAACTAGTCAAAATTGTCCTTAAGAAGCTTTAGAATTGAGCCTCTTTAGTGCCATAAATGGAAATTTTTTAAGGAGTATTTAATGAAAAAAAATTATAATTGTATGAATAAAACCAAACCTGAACCAATATGGGTTTTTATGATAATATGTGTTCAATTATAATAATTATGGTGTCCTAGAAAATGTTATATCATGTAGTTAAACATGGGTATGAAATCATGAAGTTCCTCGTAATCCAGATTGTTTATCGGGAATAATTGTGAATGGAAACTTTTTTTACATGTATTTCCCCATAAATAAATGATTATTTGAACTGAATAAATTAATTTGGAACATATAAACATAATTTATAACAGATATATAAAAAATAAAACATAATTGGTCTTTGATAAAGAGATGGAATGCTTATCCCAAAGGGAATACAAGGGTTTATAATGAATCCCTTTACTTATGTCTAAATATGTTCTAAACATGTACATAATGTCGTTAATAACGAAGTTTTATTCATTAATAATTTAATTAAATGTCATATTTTTCAATTATTTTAATTGGTATAAATTTATTAATTTCCTTTATATCTTTTTTTATTAGTTAAAAAATACAATTTCATTATTGTAGGAGTCGTTGTTTCCTATGATTTCATGATCGGTTCACCATTATACGTATATGGAATGTATTGTAAAATGAAAATAGTTGTAGGGAATTGAAATTATATTTATTAATTAACTTAAATAATATTAAGTGGTTTTACATATCAATTTTTATATATACTAGGATGAATCATTAAACAAAATGTTAATGATAACTATTTAGATTATTTTGGTATTTTTCGATCACCACAAACTAGTAATGTTTTATTAATTAATATTATGTATATTTTGGTTCCAAATAATTAAATAAATTATAATACATATTTTATAATATTATTTTACCATGTAAATGGTTTTATTAAAATATATTACGGTGATAATAGGAACTACAAACCTTTCATCATTCAAGGCAATAAATTGTCCCATCAATAGCTATGTTTTCATTTCAAGAAAATACGGGGACGGGAAGAGAAATGATGATTGATTGTTCCATTAACATAATACAATTAAAATATTTAAATAATATTGGATTTATAATTAATCATGTATAAATGGGTGAGTATCTGAAAAGAAAATAAATTAAATTGAGAAGGAATTTAAAGAAAAAGAATGCATGTTTTACCTCTAGAATTATTCTCCTAAAGAACATCTTTGTTGAGCATGAGATTGGATTTTTTGTTGAGAAAAATGTATCCTAGTTTAGGGGGCGAGATTTGGTAAGAATAATGGCATGAATTTGGACAAGATTCATGGATTTTGAGGTGTGAGGAGAAGAGGTGGTGTGGGGTGGTATTTATAGGGGATGAGAGTGGTGTTTTTTGATTATTTTATTCATTTATTTATTCATTTGTACCAAGACTATAAATTGTATAAACTATATAATTTAACATATTAAATAAAGGAATCATTTTTAATAATATGTTATTACATCATCCATTCATCACCCATGACTCAGAACATCATGTATTTAGCTTATATCAAAAATTAAATATATTTCACTATTTAATAAATATTAAACAATATTTATAAAATCCCAAAAATTCATCCCAATATTTTTTTCCTTTTTTTTAATTCAAACCTGAATTACAATTTATGAAATATATTTTAATATATGATAAATTTAATTTTTAATTGAAAAAACATTTATTAAAAAATTACCAATTTTTATCATTTTAACTGATTTTATGACACCTTGAACATTTAGTCAAGATCTCATAAAATTATTTTAAAATAATAATAGAAAAAATATTAATTTATTAATACATTTAATAAAATAAATTTTCCTTCAAATCATAAAATTAATTATAAAATTGAATATAAATTTTTATGTTTTAAATAAATAGAAAACATAATTTTTTTTATATTTATTTACTTATTCCAATATGAAATTATATCATATTTTCATTTATAAGATTCATAAATTTTATTTATACTTTCATTGGTTATGTTTCCATTTTATAGGTCACTTTAAAATCTATAAGGATAATATTACTATTCCAATGGTCAGGATACTATTCTATTAGTTTAGGTTGCTTAATTTCATTAAATACGACATAATTTATTTATTCATAATATATAATGTTTTAATTTTTTTCATGGATTGATATTTTTAGATTTATTCTACATGAAATAATTATGTGAAAGGAAAATTTAGGTGATATAATTCCGGGTTATTATAGCCTACTATTCTGGTTTTGGAGGACATATTGTAAGATTTTATGTTAGATTTTGTCTGTATTGTGGAGGATATCCAAACTCTAGTGGAGTTTGAGTTAAAAATATATACCATTCCACCATTAGTATGGAATCATTCACGGATTTTTATGGGTGACCCTGTAGGTGGCCACTTTTCTAGATGAGCCCATGAGATTCGACATTGATAGGCATAGAGTTGCTATGGGAAACTATTGAGATGGTGCAGATCATCTTGGAGTAGATAAAGATAGCACAAAGCAGTTATAATCCTTATACGGATATAAGAAGAAGTCCTTTTGAGTTCGATGATGGAGACCATGTGTTCTTACACTTTTCACATTAATGTGGACTACAAATATTTGATTGGGGAAATCTATCTATGAGGTTAATTTCCCATTTTCAGATACTATGATGATTTGGAGAGGTGGCATACTGCATAGCTCTACCTAAATAGTTATACCAGGTACATTGGGTCTTATTTGTGTCGTATCTAAGGTGGTATGTTCATGAACCATCTCACATTATCGACTAAGGTGACATATACATCAATGATGGATCAACCTTTGCTGAGTAAATAAAAATGAATGTGGATCAGAAATAGAGGGCCCTCAATGGGAAATTTATTCCTTTAGTGTGTGTCAGGTGGAAGAATAAGAACATAATAGAGAGCACAAAGGATTGGGAGGCTCATATATGTGCACAGTAACCACATCTATTTTTGTAGTCCCTATCTTGGATTGATGGGGTGTAAATATGTTGGTACCAGGTTGAATGAAGATGAAAGTTTGAAGAGTTAGCTTTTGCAGAGTGTTGTATTTTGTTGTCAAAGACGATAAATCAATTCACTGTGTAGAAGGATCATAAATCAGACGATGCTTTTCTGGTATGTATTTCACACATATCATGAGTTAGGAGAACTTGTGATGCAAGCCTTATGAAGGAAAGGGGGAGAAATGATGATGCCAGTTATACAATGTTTTGATTGGAAGGGATGATGCTGCTGGAAGATAAGAAAGATTCAATTCCCATTGCAACTCTGACGATGCTTAAGCTGATCTATCAAAGGATAAATATCACGATAGTGGGATTCGTGATAAGAGCAGAAGAATGGATATGGGAAGCAGTAAAGAGATAAAATGGCAAAGCAATAGACAATCTGGGGATGGCAGAAAAGCGCAGTTTAAGGTGGCGCCGTTTTCCACTGTTTGCCAAATTTTAGGGCCTGAAAATCGGGAGATGAAGAAATTTTCTTGGTAATGGATGTTGCGCTGAAGATGGTTTATACGTGCAAAAGAGTTATTCAAGGTCAGAACTATGAAACATGACAAAGGAATGGAGTGCGCGGAAATTTAGGTACGTTTCGCGCAAAAATAAAGTGGTGCGCGCAATATCTGCGGGATGCGCGAAATAGTAGCGGGTTGCGCGAAAAATCTGCGGGTTGCGCGAAAGATTGGCATGGTGCGCAAAATTGGGGAATGAAGTTTTCGCGCAAATGATGATTCGAGATCAGAAGATCAAAAATTGGCCAAGGCATAAAATGCGCGAAATATTGGAGCAGTGCGCGAAATCTGATGTCGCAGGAAAGATTGGGTTTGCGCGCAATATAGAACGCGGTGCAGAATTTTGCGCGCAATTGTTGCTTCATGCTTAGAAGGAGGAAAAATGGAAAAGGCATGAGGTGCGCGAAAACTTGAAGCATGGCGCGAAATATGAAGTTGCATAAAAGAGTTTTTACGCGCATGGAGGAGGTTTTACGCGCGGATTAGTGTTTTTCGCGCGGGTTCAAAAATGCCTATAAATATGAGGCTAATCCCTGTTAGATGGTAATGCTCGACACTTAGAAGAAATCCCGAGCTCTGGTGCGCGTAAATTATACGCTAAGTGAGTTGCGCGAAAAGAGGAAAAGTTGCGCGTAAAAGGAAAGTTGCGCGAAAACGTTTTTCGCGCCAAAAGGGAATTTTACGCGCAGGCCATTTGAATTGCGCGCAAGGCACCCTAAAGGCTGCGCGAAATATTTGGGGTCTTCGCACGTATTCAGTTGTGCACGAGAGAGTTCTTACCGGCTTCTGGGTAAGAAAGTGAAGATTTGTACTTCGGATAATACATCTGTTTAATTGTAAAGAAGCACTGAAACATTGTGTTCTCCTATTTGTGCTAAGAGGGAGCACACGCACTATTGGATTGTTTTCAGAGTGCTGCATGAGTGTAAGGGTATATCCTACTCATTGTATTCCACATCAAAGGATTGTTTTCTAGTGGATTTTGTGGTACTGGATTATTTCCGTACCATACCAAGGACGTAGCTACTCTTGTTGAGTAGTGAACCTTGTAAATCTTGTGTTCCTGTGGATGTGTGTGTTCAGCAGGGAAGAAACTCTTTAACAGGAGGCGAAGGTTGTTTAAAAAAGGGGAAACTTAAAAAAGAAAAAGATATCACTGATTCACCCCCTCCCCCTCTCAGTGATACTTGGATCCTGATTGGGAACTTCAAAATACCCAAGGTCGAGAGAATGTATTGAATTGGAGTTTCCATATAATTTTTTTTGATATTTCATGTACTATTTTAAAAACATTGCACTAAAATGGGGTGTGATACATAGGCTAGATATTCTTAGAACAAATGTTTGAAGTATATTTAAAATATTACATAGGATGACATTTAGTTTTATTATAAAGCGGAATAACATATAAAATTGTTTCAAAATGAGAATTTATAGGGAATTGTTGAGTTCATAACATAGATTTCCCCCATGTCCCAACATAACATTAGTTGTTATGGGTTGTTTCAGGAAAGACTTCGTGGGAAAAAAAGAATAAAATTATTAATCAAATTATTTTATTTTTTTTGATGATGCCAAAACCTAATTTCATTTATTTAAATGTGCACATATTGTGAATTTTTATGGTTAAATGTTTAACCCTGAAAATCATCATAAACCCATTAGAGATAATGGAAAGTTATTCCATTACGGAACAATAACCAGATGAAGGATCGAAAAATAGAATGTGATGGAATCGAAGGATCTCACCAACTAATATGAAATTGCATCATTAATAATTAGTGACTAATGAAAATCTAGGAATGTTAGTTATTTTATTTTTTTATATTCACCATTCTTAATTCCTATGATGATCATTGATTAATCAACCAATGGATTGATCTATCCATATTTTTTATTTGAGAGATGGTTTATTGAGGTGATATTTATTGAGAATTACTTTGAATTTATGATTTCATACTTTTTACTCTCATATAAATGAATCACGATCATCAGTGACATCAATCCATGTCTGTTCCTCTCATTTATTATTGGTATTTTCTCTCACAGTTATTCGTTCACCATGAGTGTTATTTGTTTGGATAGAGGTTCTAAATATCCTTATTAATTTACCATTGTATCCTTGTTTTTTGGCACAACGATCGGGTATCGTAGATATGTGATTAGAACGAAAGGTTGTTGGTGGGAGAGGGAGATGCCATTAATCAGAAGACATAGACACATGATTTTCATGTTCTTATACTCACAATTTAGAATGATGATGATCCTATTTTATGAGTAGATCAATGGCATGAATCTTGTTAATTTAGTGATAGAATGACTTTATGAGGAACGATCATTGTTTTTACGACAATGTGATCGGGAGATTTAAGGACAAAGATGTGAATGATGTGTACAGAACATTAATTTCATGTAAAGAAATTACGACATTACCCAACATGTAAACAAGATCTACACATGTTCACGACAAATTTTTGGGGGCTAGGATTTCAAATTGGAGTTAAGTGTCACAAAAATTGTGACCCTATCACATGACACGAGGCCTCTCCCCAAAGACTCATAGTGTGCCTATAATGGTACATGAACACGGGTTAGGGTACATGGGTTAGAGTACGTCGTGTGCTCCCCCATGAGGACATGCTCTATAACAGTTATATGAGATAAGCTATTTATTGGTACATGAGAACATGTAAACCGGATAGATCTATGTATTGAAACACATTTAGACTACACAAGAAACCTATACAGTCAGAAATTCTACATGGAAAAAGACCTATCCTGAGACATGGGATAGATGCATGTGTAGGCCATGGGGTCATGGGAAATGACGTGTGACCAATAAAAACTCTAGTTACTTTTATAGACATGGATTTAGTCCCTTTTTCTCTATATCATGGACATGTTTCATTTTTTTGTGTTCACCTAATCGTTTCCCTAATGGTGGGTTTATTATCATCTCAAACTCCTACTCCTATGATCCATTTAATAGTATCACCCTGGATAGGTTTCTTTGATTTCCACTAGGAGGATTGGAGTGAGATCATATAGTCATCTTTGTGCATTTGGTAGAGTTATTTGTATCTTCATGACCAAAACAACAATAAAACCAATCCACTACTTAGTAGGTAAGTCCAACTCATGTTGTTGGTTTCACCCTATGGACTTGGGAGTGATCTTAAACAGTGTGTCATATCTTTTTGGAACAATAGCATGTACTTATAATGATGATAGATGATGATCACAATATCTCATACATACACCATTATTACTATCATACTATGTATTTTTTTCTCATCTACGACGGATTTGTTATTCCCCTGATTTGATATCTTTCACCTGTATAATTTGTTTTTCACTTGTGTTTAGATTGTTTTCTTTTATTGAGTATATATTTATATTCTTGTTATATGTGATGTATAAATATGACTATGTATAGCTAAATGTATTTTAGTTTTTTTTTGTTTTAATAATGGTTTCAAGGTGTCCTTTTGAGTATTGTTATAGTCACACATCTATGGTATTTTATCGCACTTGTCATGTATTGTGTAGAATATCAATATTTTCACAGAGACCTAGATAGACGAGAACAATATGTTTCTTAGTGAGACTTCCCAAACAAAGGTTTTTTCTTAAGGATTTTGATAGTAGTCCATGACACTTATGTTAAGGTTGTTATTATGTTTCATACACTTTATTTTGGGTTTTTATTTTCATCTTTTTTACATTACATTACTTCCTGTTGTACTATAGTTGTAGGATTTATATGTATAAATGAATGGGTTTTCAGTGGTGTTTTTACATTTTAGAATTTTTATAATCATGGAAATGTGTGCATAAGTATAAGAACATATGATAATGCTTCCCATGTCAGTGATATGAATACTCGGTGCTAATAACCACCCCTTGTACTATTTGAGGTGGGATTGGGGAGTCCCCACATGAGTACCATTTTGATTGGTTGTGACATAATTATAAATAAATAAAAATTAATGATAAGGTTGGGAATGATAAAGAAATTGAAATTCATAAAATATTAATGACAATAAATTTCATAAAAATATAACTAATGTATTCAAAAAATCTATTTCATTGAATTAAAATAATAAAAGAAAACAATATGATGAAAGATGAAGTAGAAACAATCCTTTTGAGATTGAACCAAATCTATCGGAATCAGTAAGAATCATTGCTCAAAAAAATTTCTATTATATTGTTCATGATTTAAGAAGACTACGAGAAACTATTCCATATTTTATTAATATTGAAGAGTGGATATAGAATCACCAAGAACTTCTATATCAATAAAATAGATTCAATAACTGTTTTTATAGAATATGTTATTTTTATTGAGGTAGAATTGATGATATTACAAAAAAATTCCCACACTAAAAAATCATTCAATCCAATTGTTATTTGTTATAATTAGGCTGATAGAGATATTGAGAAGTGTGATGAAAAAATTGATGAAGTTAAAATGATAATGGTAGAGTCATCTGGTTATTTCAATCAGTTATAAAATGATATGGCTGAAACATAATATCATATATATATGGAGTTAGATATGTCTATAATCATATAATGTTAAAATTATCTTATAATTTTGAGAGAAGAATACAATGAGTTTTTGAAAAATATTTAATTCAAGAAGAAGTTGATGTGACGATGGAGAAAGACCAGAGGGAGATTAAGAAGATGATTTTTTTGTCCAAACCCTGATGAAGAAAGATTATTTTTTCCCCTTTAAATATCATTGTATTTATTTTTTAAGACATTAGAATGTATTTTTAATAATGAATAATCTTTTCCTCAATTTTTTTTAATTTCCTTCCAAAATATATTGGTGACATGTTTTTTCATCATTTTTAAAAATGATATGTTCATTAAATGCATCGATTCATATTTTTTATCCCTACAAAATGGAGAAAATAATTTTAAATTCCCCATTTTTTAAATATTATAAAGAGGGATAATTTTATTGAAATGGGGAGAATATATTATCAAAGGGTGAGAAGTATTATATACAGAGATATGTTTCATTATAGGGTAGAATATTATTCAATGAAATGAATGTTTTTTTATAAGTGAAAGATTTTATCCAAAGGGGGAGTCTACTATATTCAATATCATACACTTCATCATATTCATATGAGTTACAATCATAGGGGAGTAAATTTTAAATAATTACTCTAAATACAATGTTATTAAAATAAAAAGGGTTTGATGGTTTTTAAATTTTATTTTCATTAAAGGATTGAGTTTTTGAATTTTTTAAAGGGGAAAATAATAGATTCAGAAGTCATACTTATTACTTTACTATTCCATTAGTTTTGGAAATTACAAAAATTTTATTAAATCAGATTTATTAACTTTTTATGTCATTTGTATTTTATAATGTTATTATAGAAAATATATATTTTACAATTTTTAGAAAAAGTTTTAATGTGTTACGAAAATAAAAAGTATTCTATTATTTATGGTAGACCTAATTAAAATGACTATGATTATCAGAGTCATTATTATTATACCATATGTTAATCATTATTCAAGTCTATCATACTGTTAAAAGTCTTGAAAATTGGTCTGATTATGGTACTAATAAAATTAAAATAAAACTCTTAATAATTATTATATTGACATTTTCATGTAAGAATATCAGACTTACATTTCATTACAATAATAATATAAATTCTTTTTTATAATTTATGGATAATATTTGACACTATAATGGTGTTAATCAATAAGTATTAAAAATTTATATTTATGATGAGTTGTTAAGATCCTGGTGTCTGAGTCCACTGAAAAAAACATGGATATATAAATTCTATATAACCATTTGGAGATAACTATAAATACTGATTCATCTGTTTTGTTATGAGTCGGTTGATTAATCATTTATAAATAGATCTATGTGTAAACCATAACACCGAGTTATTCTAAAGTAAGATCATTGTATTTAATAGCATTTATAACTCGAAAATAGAAGCGCATAAGGGGATATAATATCATAATTTATTATACTATATTTTATATTTTAAATATATTCAATTTATTAAATATAATTTTATGCACAAAACATTGAGTTATATTGTGTTATATGATAGAACGGCATTGATTTGAGTTTTCATTATAAGAAAAACTATTTTTTACCGAAAAAATATATTATTTACATATTATAATTTAATACAATAATGTAAAACAATGATATTAAATTGATGGAAGTAAATAGGAATGACGTTCTGAATTTATTGATTGAAATCTGAATAGAAATTAATATCAAAACTAATATAATATATATGAAATGTTTTTATAAAGAACTATTTTTATGATTATAAATGAGTTTATTCATAATAAGTTAAATTAATTACTATTATATAAAGATATTAATGAATATATATATTATATATGTAATAAAATATATTTCCACTCATAAAATTTAAATGATAGGAATAAGATAAGAATAAATCCAATTTTAATCATTAATGCATATATTTTTATAAAGGTAGTTTTACTGTTATTTAATTCCATACCTACTTTATATATAAATGTTGACACTATTATAAATTTAATAATAAAAAGGTAGATTAATTTTAAAATTAGAAACATCAAAATCCGTTTAGGATTAAATTTTTTTTCTATGATGTTTCAATTTTTAATTAATATTAAAAAATACAAAATTTTAGTTAAATATTTTATTCGTAAAATTTTTATATTGTTAAAATATGTTCATGATTAGTATTGAAGTCAAATTATGTCAATTATACATCAATTAATATAATTCATGAATTATGAATAAACTTCACTGTGAAATTTGATATAAAAACATTAGGTTAAATATGATTATGATTGGTATAAATGTTAAAAAAATGTCAATTAAACTTCAATTAATCTTATTAATGTATATGGAATGAATTTCACATTGAATTTAGATAGGAAAACATATAAATCTTTTGACTGTATTTACTTTAAAACCCATCATTTTCATCCCATCTATAAGATTAAATTTATATTTAAATATATTATTTGAATTTGGGAAAAGGGAGTACTTATTTTCAATAATAAAAATTTATACATTCTTATAAATTAAACATATTTTCATAGAAATATTTTTAGTGAAATGTATTATAATTAATTATAGTGAATATGAGAAAAATTAACTTAACAATGAAATTATCCTTAAACATATGGCCCAAAATGAAATATCAAATTGTTAAAAAGCCATTTTATGCTCAAATATCTACCATATAATTTATTTTATCTTATTTGGACCATTATTGGATCCATAATAGTAATGTGACTCCTCCGTAACTATAAAAGGCAATCACCTCTCCCAATAATTGACTCCTCTCAAAACATTTGGATATCAAATAATATAATAAAATATGATCCCAACACCCCTCCATTAATTATATTATCCCCACCTTGGGAAAAAATAAGTCCACAGAAGTCTTTTGGTATAAGCAAAAAGGAGTTACCCAAAAATGAGGTACCATTCTTAAATGATCACTTTCATTTTATTTCCTTCTCCTCTACCAAAAAATATTTTTATTCAATGATATAAGAATATCATCATTAAAAGAAATATAATTATATATTTTTATTCTAATTTTTCTACATAGACTTACACACAAATCCATATAATGGGTAATAAACATAACGTTCGTGGGTACTAGAGATTACCACCTCATGAAACGATGATTGTTACGTCTTCCATTACCACCTCTCATGCAATGAATAATTACGAAAAAAAAATTATATATGACTTATATGATATTTGTAATTTCATTAACCATTTTTAATTGTTATATACCACATAACATATTGTGTTCTATTTTGTGGTAATATGATAACATAGTTTGTGGATGTCTTGACCACCATCTTCTCAATGTGATGTGATTCATTTATACTATACATGGAATGTGTTTGGGATGGTTTAAAATAAAAATATGTAAAATAAATGAAATAAAAATTATAATTTATTTATAATAAAAATATATATTTCATTTAATATTTTTGATTATTATGAGAATGAGATAGAAGTGGAATTGATGCATATGTACGGTCTTCTGTCTCCATGAACAATGCATTTCATTTCATATCTCTGAATATTGTTGATGATTATAAATATATATATATATATATATTGGATATATATTATTTCTAAATTGTTTGTTACAAAATCGCCATGATTATATCATGGTCTAATTAAAAATAACAACTTGTTTCTGGTTAAAACATACTCGAAGAACGAGGAAATTAACACTCGGAATAGTGAAAATAATGAATTATTATTAACAAAAGGGTAAGAAGATATTAAATGAAGATAATATATGATTTTATAAATATGTGTAAGTTTCTGGTATTTATATATTTTCATGACTAAAACCATTATATATGAGGTTATATGATTTGTACCCAAAAAGAGACATCGAGTTAGCAATTTCATCTCAATTTACATTCCACTAAGAGTTATTGGTTGTTATGAAAACATTCTCTTCATTGTGGTGTATGTTACACCCCTTTTAATATAATATCACAATTTACTAATACTTCATGGTATTTTATGTTTCAACTTTAATTATCTCAACCAAGGGGTTTATCTCAAAAATTACCATGTGGTAAAATTTATCTCTTCAATATCTCTTTCTTTTGTGATTTTTATCCCTATTTTAACACAATAATGGGATTGTAATAATTTTTCTTTGTAATTTTACTTAAATATATATATAATTGACATATGGACATTATTATTTCCTAAAATGTATACCATTGTAACATATGGTGTTTACTTTGATTGTTATTCGATTATATGTGGAAAATTTTATAAATATGTATTCTTTATTAAATATGTATATTTGATAAGGAATATTTCATGTGAGTTAAATTGTTTAATAGATATATATAATGATTTTAAATTGAAGTTAATGGTGGGGCCAAAAATTTATATATCCCACAATTCATTTATTGGTTCTCATGACACAAATATGTTGGCCAAATTAAATGAGTTTCTACATGTAGTTTGAAACTGTTTTTTAAACGGTATTGATGGTATAGGTTTTCAATGTTCCTCAGAAATGATTTCTAATAATTAATACGTTCCATTATATAAATTTTAGTTATCATTGTTATTATCTATGAGGTATTCATATAATAATCTCTATTTATTCATTTCACTCTCAGTATATTTACAAGATGGAATGATTCGATATCGGTCACCACTATATGTGGATTAATTTTTGTTGATTATTTGTTTATTATATGTGATATAACATTACTAAGAATTTTAATTAATCCTTATTATATTTACTTTCCCTAGGCAATGATAATTAATACTTTGATCATGTTTCATGTATTCAAAGATATAATTTTTTCGTTATTTATTTCACTTCAAAATATAATATGGGTATCATGTATGTGATAATGTATTAAAAAAATGATAAACTATTTAGTCCCATGGGATTTTAATCTTATATCCCATAAAATTTAATAAAATAATACACCAAATCCATAATTCTAGTGTTGAGGTGTTATAGTGCGTATCAGAAAAGGTTTAGAAGAATCCATGGAAACTTGATTTATAAAACATATATTAGAAAACATAACCTAAAGATAGACATTGAGAATAATTATAGAATAAAATACTAGAATTTTGGTAAGGTATATATTATGCGGTCTTAATTTTAATACATCCATGTATGGATAGAACATGTGGACATGGTTCTCGAAAATATTTACTTAGGGATTATAACTATGAGAAGGTGTGTTGGTTCTGATTCGAGTATAACCATGTACACAACAACTATCCTTACTATGAACCAGGTTTGACACTCCCTGGGGATACACATAAGATAATTAAATTTTTTTACAAACAATTATGAATTATTTTAAATTAAATATATCCTAGAATAATAAAATTTTATTATTATGATATTATCTATGCATTAATTTTAAATTTATGTTAAGCCTTATACCATATTTAAAATAATACAAAGTTCATAACATTATGATATAATCTAGTCTGTGGAATAGTTTAATAATATAATCTATAAGTATGAATGATATCAATATTCATAGAGAATGTATATGTTTTCTTAATAAAAAATATGATATAGATTGTATGAGAGCTATGAGTGTTATGAATTTACTAGGCCAACATAATCATGTTATGGAACATAATAATTATAAGAGGGAGAAAACTATTCCATAATGTTATTATCTGATGATGGATCACTTTATTCAATATATTCCCCTATAATTATGTTGGACAACTTACTCAATCTTTTCTTGAGAAAAAGTTTATGTATTTGGAGAAGATATTTATGGTATCGTGTTGTGGTGAAAAAGAAAAGGATACACAATCAGTGTATTATATTAATAATGATGTGGATCAATGGTGGTAATTGATCCATGATACTATGGAGGAAGGATAAATAAAACTCATTGATCATAGAACTTATAGGGACATATTATTAGAAAAATATTTCCTCATATGGAAAAAACATAGACGAATAGAATTTTCCTCAGTATAAAGAATGTGGGGGAAAATGTGTTATAGAATATGGAACTACCTATAAAAGGTTAACAAGGAATTATAAAGATTTCATATGTAGAACAACTTGAATGATAGAATATTTCATTGAGGGTCTTAAGATATGTCTTTGAAGGGGACAATGTCTCGATAATTTTCTTTATATGATGAAATCGATTTATGTTCTATCAATACAAAAAATGAATTATACAAGTCTAATGGATTCAAATGGAGGAAAAATGATAATAGAAAAGAATAGAAAATTTTAGGTAAATTAATCAAGGGAAACAATGATTTTAATACATATGATAACTACCAAAACAAGCACCTTGGAAAATTTTGGAAATGATTATAGTTTGTTATAGGTTTGGAGATATGGGTCATCAAGAAACAGAATGAAAATGAATGAAGGAAAACACCACTATTATGTGTTATAGTTAAAAGAATATGTGGAATTATGAAAATTAACTCTCTAAGTATTAGGAGAATATACATCGGAATAAAACAAGGGAGTAATGGAAATGATATTGTATTAAAAAACTGAAAATGAGTCATTAATGTAATACTGTATTTGGATCTAAGAAATATGTTTTGAAAGTATTTCATTGATTATTTTATCATCACTTGAATTATTAAACATATAATTGATGTACTAAATTAGATTTTCATTAATGATTTAAGATCATATGTGTAATGGGACCAAGAAATGTGTTTCAGAAGCAATTAACTCTTTTTTGAAAATACATAGTTGAGGGAAAGATAACCCTTTAGATGATTCAAATGTTAAGACAATGTTTTCTGGAAAAATAATTGAATTATTTTAGTAAGTGATAAGTTTCTCTGAACTGAATAATGATTTATGAAAAAATTATTTTATTATATGATATATGGTGTTGAAAAAACTTTTTGATTTACCAAATACATCTGATAACATTTGATTTCTTTTTAGAATAAGTAATAATGCATGTTTCCAAAAAAAATATTGTAATTCATGTGATTACTATGTTATAAAATAATACTGGGTGAAGGTGTTCACAATGAATGGTAAGTGATGATTAATGATCAATATTATGTTTATTGAAGGCTAAAGATACGTTCATTTTTTGAATTTCATGGACCTTCTATCAAATGTTTTGGATAATATACTTTTGAAAATGATCAGCATTTACGAATTGGCTTACGTTTATCTTTGGATTCGGTCTAATAGTATTAAATATTACTTTACCATGTGATGAACCCGGTGTAAGGAAAATGATGAAAAAATGGTTCAAGGAACCACCAAATGATAATATTTAACTTATTAAATATAATTATATCGAGTAGATATATTTATCTACATTTTCAAAGAGTGAATTAATTATTATATTAAAATAATATGGTCCTGAAAAAAATATTTTATTTTATTATCATCATTTTTGATTATATAAATGTCCCTTTACAACACCTCTAGTTCATGGATTTGTGGTCAAAAACATTATCATGGATAGGTTATCTATCCATATCACCCATGACATGATAGTAAAATTTCTTTTCAGATCAATGTTTTCACTAGTGTTCTCCAATTGGATAGCCTCGTTTTCTGGTTTCATTCTCATTTCCCTTACATTCCTTTTGAAATGTTGATTTATGATGCCTATTTTCTATGTGGGTTTTTAATCAATAGTATTTTAAAATATTAAACCTTCAATTACATATTTAATGTTTAAATTTTGAGGACAAAATTTAATTAGGTTTGGGTGAATATTACACAACTAAAGTCTAATGTAATGAAATTTTACTAAATAGCATGTATGACACACAACACCAATCACATATGGAAATATTATATATAAAAATATTTAAAAATATTAGTTTTAAATATATTCAATATTTTCTATATCCAATAATCAACACAACACTATGTTATTATGAGTTCCACATAAGAACAAATTTGTTCGGTTGTTTGCATTACACATATTATGAACTTTTACAGAACGAAATTATTTTTTTAAGATATTATTATTTAATATAATAAGATAAAAACAAGACATTAAATAAATGTTTATAAAAATCAATAAATTTATTAATTATTTAGTTATTAACTATATATATATGAAAATTAAAACCAATTTAATATATAAGAAATGCTTTTATTAAGATCAATTTTTATGATTCCATAAGTGTTAATTCATAATAAATTAAATTAATTCCTATTATATAAATATATTTAGTAATTATATATGTTATATATTCATCCATAATTTTTACCTTAATCCATTATATTTTATACGAATATGATAAAAATAGTCCCAATTTTACACAAAAAACATATATTTTAATAAAAGCAGTTTTATCATCTTTTAATAGTGTACCTAATTTGAATCTAAATATTTAAACTTTTCTAAATTTATTATGATAATATAAAATTAATTTTTGAAATAGAAACATCATAATAATGTTAGGCTTAATTTTTTGGATTTTTTATAGTGAAGCTTCATTTTTTGATGATTAGTGACAAAATTGAATTTTAATTAAAAACAGATTTTTTGGTTAATTTATTTACAAGGATAAATAATTTTTTAATTTTTTTAGATTAAAATTACATAAATAATCTAATATTTAATACAATTTAGTTTAATTAAATCACTTTAAATTTGTTATTGGATATAAAAAATTAAAAACTATTGAACATTTTTCATTAAAAAACCTCCATTTACGTTCCATCTATGGGATTAAATTTTAATTAGTTTATTCCAATTTTGTGATAATAGTTTGTGAAAATGGAATAAATATTTATAATAATCTAAATATTTTATTAATAATAAATTAAAATATTTTTTGTATAAAAAATAATAATGAAATTGCTTAAAATTATTTACAGTAATTAAGAGAAAAACTAGCTTAATGATGTACTAGACGTTAATATTAAGGGACAAAATAAATTAAAAGATGATCCAATATCCATATTTTAGTATTTCAAACCAATAATCACTCTTTTAAAATATTTAATTTTAGTGGAGCATATTTACAGGGGTAAAATGTCAGTGGAATTCCATTTTCAAAAATTTACAAGAATCCCACTCCACCTCTACCATAAAAAGGCATTCAACACCCACACTAATTTGAACATCTCAAGACCATTGTATTAATAAAACTATATGAAATTATTATCTTAAAATACCTCCAATAATCATAGAATCCTTACCTTTTTTAATAAAGAAAAAAACGTATAACTGTTTTTATAAACGAGAAGGTGTAAACTGAGACGAGGTAATATTCTTCAACAATCAATTTCAATTTTATTTCCTTAAAAAACCCATAAAATCATATAATTACATGATTATATAATATAAAAGGTATCCTAAATATTTTTATATGATTTTATTCTATTTTTTTACCAATACATAACTACACATCCATCTAATAGTATACAAATGTACAGTTTATGTGTATAGCTGGGAACCACATTATGAAACAATGATTTTTTGTCCTTAATTACCACCTTTCGTTATGGGGATTATATATATAAAAAAATTATATATGATATATATAATAATTAATATATTAATAATTTTTATATTTAATATCACACATACATTTAATAATTCCATTTTGTGGGAATACGATTACATCGTTTGTGGAAGTGTGGAATACCGCCTCCTAAAAGCGATTTGATTCATTCAAGATAAACATGGTATATATTTAGGATGGTATAAAATAATATATTTGAAATATATGATATATATAAAAATATAAAATTATATTATACGTATAAATCATTTATTATAATTTTTTTAACATGACAACGAGATATAACTAGCATTCAGGCATTAGTAAGACTTACCATCTCCATGAACGGTGCATTTAATTTCTTCTCGAAAAATATTATGGATTATTTTAAATACATATATAAATTATATATATATGATATTTTAATAATTTTATAAATTATTTATATTGTTGAAAAGTTTTATAACTTCTAATAACAATAACTCAGAAGTCATAATCTAATCGAAAAACATGGTAGTTCACCCTCAGAATAGTGAAAATAATGAATCATTATTAACAAACGGTTAATAGGATATTATAAAAAGATAATATAAGATATTAGAAATGTAGTTATTGTATTTATATAAGTTTTTAACATTCTCATTACCATTATTCATGAGTTTAAATGATTTTTACACAAATGGAAATGCATGGTATGTGATTTCATCTCAATTTACATTCCATTGAGAATTATTTATTACTATGAACCAATTCTGTTTAATGTGGTTTCTATTCTAAACCTAAAATAATATAATATCTTGATTCAATCATACATAATGGTATTTTAGTTTTCAATATTAATTATCACACCAACAGGTTTAGCTTGAAATTTACCATGTGGTATAGGTTTTCGTAGCAATTCCACTTTCTTTTGTGATTGTTAAATTTCTCTTGAAACAATCAAATTATTGTAATAATTTTTCATTGGATATTTTTTTATAGGTTAAAATTTTTCAGTACTGGATATTATTCTTTACTAAACCATATGAAATTTTTTCATATGGATTTTACTTTTATATTTATTTGATTTTATGGGGAAATATTTTTAAATCTACATTCTTTATTTAATATAGATATTTCATGTGTCATGATGTTTATTAAATGAATAAATTAATCTAAATGATGAATGATTTCGAAATGAATTAATGGGTGGGGCCCATACATTATATATCCCCTCTATGTATTTATAAGTTCTAATGAAGAAAATAAGTTCTCCAAATTAAATGGGTTTCTAGTCATTGTTTTTAACGGTCTATTGAAAGGTATGGAATATATGGGGTTACATGTACCTCTGATAAGAAATAAAATAATTTATAAACTAATTCATATATATTTATGTTATTATTGTAAATATCCATGATGTTTTCAAATTATAAAATTTATAGATTTATTTAATTCTCATTTTATTGACAATATGACATGTGTCTGAGTTATTAATCATCCTATATTGATTTATTATTATTGATTTATTAGTAATTATACTTTCCATACCCCTACCAATTATTTTAACTCACCCTTATTATGTTCCCATTACTCAGGTTATGTTTAGGACTCCATTGAGTGAGTTTCAATTATGTAGAGATTTTATATTTCTTGTTATTTATTAATATTCTCATTGTAATGTGTGTATCTTGAATGCAATATTTATTCCCAAAACTATTGAACTATTCATTCCCATGGGATTAGATTTGTATATATTTGATAATTTAATTAAATAAATCACCATCATTTTTATTATAGGGTTTTATAATCACAATTACTATTTTGTTAGGTTGTGTAGAAAATGCGGTAACTTGATTTTGAAAACATTTATTAGGGAACATAACCCTAAGATAATGATTGATGATATGAATAGAATAACATGATAGAATTCTTGGAAGGTAGAGAACATGTGGGTATTCATATAAATACATCAATATCTTGATACTAAATGTGGACTTAGTTCAGGCACACATGTAAATAGGGGTATAAATTCCCACAAAGTGCATTAGGAAGAACTCGATCACAACCTACTACATGATGGTGTGCCTTAAAATACATCTTGTTTTAAACTATGAGGGGATAAACTTAGGATAATTATAAATATTTTAAAAACCATTATGAAGAATTTTATTGTAACTATATTTCCAAAGAATCCATGTTTGGGATTATGAGATTAGCATTGATTTTTTTTAATTTATGTGAAGTGTCACAAAATATTTATAATTATACAATGTTCATAATTTTATGATTGAATCCAGTATGTGCCATTTTTATGAAATTGAATCTAGAAAGATAAAATGAATCAATATATAGAGAAAATATAGAGGATTAACTACTATAAAACCCAATATAAATGGTATTGTAACTGATGAAGTTGTGGATAAATTAGAGAAGTATAATTAGGATATGACACATATCCATTCATGGATGAAGTAACATATTCTACAATGAAATTATCCAATGTTGGATCAAATTTTGAGAGAGGGGCCCCAATAATTTAATGGGAATATAGATCTAATTGTTGATTAGAAATAGAAAAATTCATTAAACAATACATTTATGGAATTTGTATGCGGTGAAAAAGAAATTTTTACACTTGTATTGTATTTTCTCAATGATAAAATGGGTCTATGGTGGTCATCAATCCAGAATATCAGAAAGGAAAAAAAATAGAACTATAGGGATGGATAAATGTTACATAAATATTCATTAAAAATGTTTCCCTCATGAGAAAAAATAGTGATAAATAGAATGGTCATTAATTTATGTAAAAATGAGGTATAATGTATTTCAGAGTACAAAGATACCTTTACAAGATTAAGAGGGTATGATATGGATTTAATATGCAACGTGGGGTGAAATATTGACCATTTCATTTTTGTACATAAGACATGTCTCTAAAGAACAGTGGGATCTCAATTTCTTTAATGATCAAATATATTTATTTTCTATCACAAAAGGGAAATAATTATCAAATTATTATGTATTAAAAGGGAAAAAATATAAGAGGGTAATGAAATAAAAAATAAAAAATAAATTAAATATGTGATTGAAGGATTTGTTGAGCAAGTGTTTTTTTCAATGATACATGATATTTTTATTAATAAAGGGGAGATTTTGGAGAACAATACACTATATTTATGATGATTTTGATGCTCACAAATATCCTTAATTGTTTTCAAATGATTTTATATTTTAAGTATATTTCCAGAATTTATTATTTTTTGTATTTCTAGAATAAATAATTAAGTTCATGAACAATGAGATTTAATAGCTAATGTATTTGCATTAGCCAGTTCTGGAAACAATTTTTATGCTCTACATATTCGGGAATAGGATAAGCGTGTTCTAGAAACACTGTTCATACTCTACATAGAGAAATGTAGAGTAAGGATGAAATGTGATGTATAATTTATGAGATATCTAAAAAGTATGGTTAATCAACCATATGTTATCGGAAAAGTATGGATTAGAAACCCTACGTTAGGAAGGAACCATAAATTTGGGTTATTGAAAATATATTGTTCGAAGAACCGTACGTATGTTTTAAATGTCACATTTGTTTGTCAAATGTATGGTTCATCAACCTTACTTTTGTAAAAAATCTTACATTTCATCAAAATAATGGATCATGTACCTTATGATTAAAAGCTAATAAAAGTATGGATCATTTATCGTACATTTTATTTTTGAAAAAAAAGTATGGTTCATCAACCCTATGTTTTTATTCAACCTTAAGTTTGAAAGATGTGACATCAACCATACTTTTATGTTCAGCCTTATGTTTGAAAGATGCATGCTATACAGTTCAACCTTACATTTTGCATCATAGAATTAAAGACAGTATTATAATTAAATGGTCTGCAAGTGGATTATTAAGATAATTTCAAGACGGATTTATAGTTGATTTTAAAGTTCGTCTTTGACTAATTAAAATCTATTTTATCAATGATTTAAAGGATCAATTTAAAAAGTGTTTTTTCTTCCAAATCTTCAGGGCAGTTATGAATGATCTGTTATTTTTAATTTTTTATTATCAAAAGTCATAAGGTGACTCTTGGGGATCTAAATTTTCAGGATAAGTGTTCGATGTTATTATATAGATGTGATATTTACACAGAGTATATATACGAGTTTTTTCGAACAGAGACATCGAAAATCCGTAAAAAGTAGTAAAACATAGACTATCAAAAACACAAAACTACGGATTCAAAAGAGTGAAAAAGCTTTGTTTGTTGAAGAAGATGAATCATGATAGAAGATTCACTCATTCTACATCCAATATCTACTGTGAATCTCCTACTGCTGATGTTGTGAATTATATATTTTTATATATAATGAAACATGATTGAATCGGAACGACTCTTATTTGAAGATCATTATTTCTGATGGATACATTCCATATACTGTCAATTTCATTCTGTTGCAATTGCGAAGAATGATTGGAATGTAATTTCAAAGTATAAATACCTCTATTTTCTATACATGAGTGATTTTCTTCATATACTAAGTTGTATTGTTTTTGTGAGTGAACCAGAAGGTTTTTTTTGTCATTGATTGAAAAGGTGTCAACTTCCTATACTCAATTGTGGAATGGTCTATTAAAAAGAGGTCGAGATGGTGAAAATCAACAAGCTCGTGGAGTATAGTGTTGGTGGAGTGGAATAGAGTCCTTCTGTTCCCCCAAGCACTATACATCACGTGTCTCTGCTATTTAAATTCCCACTTCATTAATTCATATAATTAAATTTAAATGAAAGAACATGATCTTTGAAATAATTTTTAAAAGACACAATTCACCCCTCTTGTGAATATTTGTTATAATCGGATCAATAAATTGTTATTAGAGGGTGGTCTTTCAGATAAAGCATTAACAAGATTAATGTTGTTATACACAGAGAAAAATGATTAATACAAGATAGGGGATGTCTATGATCAGATCACAGTACATAAATGGTGAAAATTATGGATGATGGAAATCAAGAATGGTAATATTTCTACAAAATCTTGGATACAAATATTATTCATTGATTTTGAACCCTTATGAAATACCTAAAAAAACCCCATACATGGAGTGAAACTAATAAAATAGAATAATATATGAACTTGAAGGCAATGAATTCTATTATATGTGGTCTAGGACCTGATGAATTTAACATAGTATCTCAATGCCCAACAATATATGAGATGTGGTAAACTATTGATGTTTTTTATGAAGGAACTGACAATGTCATGAAAATGAGATATGCTAATGCTAAGCATAAAATAGACACATTTGGAAATTTTTAGGGTGAAATAATTACTCAAATGAATGGAATATTGATAGTGATTGACAATAATATAACCTATTCGGTAGACCCAATCAAACAAGATGATCAAGATTTAAATGTACTGAGAGTACTGCCTACTAAATGGAATGGAATCTCTGCTGCTATCAGACAGTCAACACCTGTCAAAGACATAACCATGAGAGATTTGATTGGAACACTTATTATGTATGAAGTAGAGATAAAAGATGAGGTAAATGAGAATAAGGTAATGATCATTAGAAAATATACTTCCTTAAATGTGTCATCTCAATAGAAAATAAAAAAGATAACGAAAAAATAAGTAAAGGTGAAATCAGAATGTTTTGATTCATCAAATTCTAATATAGAACAAGATCAGCTAGATATAAAGTTTATTAAATTCATCAGAAAAAAGAAATGTTTAATAAATACATTCAAAATTTATGAAAAGAATGTTAGATGTTTTGAGTGCAATATTATGGGTCATATTAGACCTGACTGTCCACGGTTAAAATAAGACAAGAAGAAAAAGTTCTTCAAAAGGAATGATTATGAGTAAAAAGACAAGAATGTAATGAAAACTACATGGAGTGTGTCTGAAGACTCCCATAACCCATCAGAATCAGACTTAGAGAATGAATATGTAAATCTGAAATCCAACATATGCTTTATGGAAGAAAAATATGAGGTACAAACATATTACTCTAATAAATCTGAAGCAAGTTCTGAAACAATCTTTTCTAAGGAAAAACATACATCCTACTACAACATGCTTGAATAAAAATATGACTCTATTTTTAGGGAACATAATTAATTAAAGAAAATTCATCAGGATTTTACATATCAAAGAGAAACAATGATAAAGCAATTTATTGAGTTAAATGATAATTATAATTAAATAAACATTGAATATACAGATCATGAAGGTAAAATAAAAACACACCAAACAGAATTAGAGACATATAAAATTGCAACACTTATTTTTACAAAACAATAAAACTACATGAATGAAATTTTTGGAAAAACTATTTTTATGAATGAAAGATTTGGTATTGGTAATAAAGGTGAAAACCTAAGATGTACAAGAAATATTTATATCCAAGGTCAAAAAGATTAAATTGTAATTACTGTGGAACAAGGGAACATATTTCTAAAAACAAATTTTAATGACAACCTCTAATTAGTCATAATGAGAAAGAGTTTGATTAAAAAAATTTAATTGATTCTGTTGATTTTGGGAAAAAATCATGTCTGGATTCCTAGATATTTGCTGGATAACAAAACTGGACCCAATGGAATATGGTTACCAAAGAAACATGATTAAATGTCTTCGAAGGAAGTAGGTCATAGAATCAAAAAGACCATATGGTATATGGACAGTGGCTACTCAACACATATGAGGAGAACCTCATCGAATTTCTCAACACTCACTCAAAAAGATGGTGGACTAGTCACTTTTGGTGACAATGCCAAAGGGAAGATCATTGAAATTGGAATATTTGGAGCTCCCGATGATGTCTCAATCAACAAAGTACTTTATGTACAAATATTGAAACACAATATGATAAGTATCTCTCTCTTATGTAATGATGGTTATGTTGTTGATTATTCTAACAGTTTCTGTTCTATTTTCAAAAATGAACTGCTTAAATTTAGAGCACCTAGAACTGACAATGTGTATACCCTGGATTTAAATTTCTTTATGTAAACGACAAGTACACTTCTTAACTTCTAAGATAAATGAATCCTAGATCTCGCATGGAAAACATGGACATTGAAATATATATGCTTTACATAAATTATCCAAGAAATAATTAGTTTCTAATTTTTATATACTCATTTGAAAGTGATAGATTCTGTGAAGCATGTAAACATGGCATATAAAATAAATCATCCATTAAATATGTTAACAAAATTTCTACATCAAAGCCTCTATAACATATCCATATGGATTTTTTTGGACCATCAAGAGTAGCATGAATGGATGGTAAATTATATTTATATGTTTTCGTTGATGACTATTCTAGAAATACATTGGTTTTATTATTAAAATTTAAAAATGAATCCTTTACATTAGTTGAATGTTTTTGAATAGTTTTTCAAAATGAAAATGGTTTTAAAATAATTTATTTAATATGTGATCAGGGTGGAAAATTTGAGAATCTAGAATTCAATTCCTTTTTCTCAAATATTGTTATTAAACACACCTTCTCTTCCCCAAGAACACCTCAACAAAATGGAATTGTTGAAAAGAAGAAAAATGTCTATTAATGAAATGGCTTGGACTATACTAAATTACTACAATCTTCCTACCCTTTTTGGCATAAGCTGTAAGCACAATCTACTATATAATGAATAATGTTTCAATTAGACCAATTTTAAAAAAGACACCCTATGAACTCTATTATAACATAAAACCTATTGTAAATTGATTTAATGTTTTTGGATTAAAAATTTACAACATAAAAATCAAATACAGTCATGGTAAGTTTGATCAAATATATGATGATAGAATTTTATTAGGATATTATTCTACTTCCAAATATTAAAGAATTTCTAATAAAAAGACAATGATTTTTGAAGAATAGGTTCATGTGAAATTTAATGAATTTGATCCCTTTGAGAAAAGGACATATCAAATGGATGAGCATCATTCTAATGATAACATGAGACTTGAGAAACTAAAAGATAATTTTCTAAAATATATAAATGAAATTCAATCCAGTCCAGAAGAAATTGACACTAAAGAACCTATAAGTTTAATACCAAGACAGTCAAGGACCCTAAAGAATCACCCTTTAGAAAATGTAATATGAGACTCAGAAACAAAAATAAAAACTAGAAGGAACATATGAAACCATGTTGACTTTTCCTCCTTTCTAACCAAATGAGAACCAATGTCTATAGAAGAAGATTTAGATGATTAAAGTTGGATGATAACAATGAAAGAAGAAATAAACCAATTCAAAAGAAATGATGTCTGGAAATTAGTTAAAAGACCACAAAATTATCCAGTTATTGGAACCAAATGGGTTTTTAGAAATAAACAAGATGATAATGGAATAATAACTAGAAATAAACCGAGACTAGTAGCTAAAGGATATAATCAAGAAAAATGTATAGATTATGATGAGTCCTTTTCACCTGTATCTAGATTAGAAACCATTAGAATCTGCTTAGAATATGATTCTCATATGAATTTTAAATTATTTCATATTAATTTTAACTCTGTATTTTTAAATGGGTTTTTTATGGAGGATGTTTATGTTGAGAAACCTCCTGGTTTTAAAAATTCTAAAAAACTAGATTCTATTTTTAAACTTATTTAAGATTTTTATTGTCGTAAATATGAACCTAGAGCTTGGTATGATATATTAAGCTCTTCTCTTATGAAAATTGATTTTACTATTGGAATTTCAGATCCAACACTATTTAAGAAAACTATAAATTCTAATATTAAATTGGTTCAAATTTATGTTGATGATGTAATATTTGGATCAACAAATAAATTCCTTTGTGATGATTTTTCAAATCTAATGCTAAAATAATTTGAAATGTGTATGATGGAAGAATTAAATTTCATTTTATGACATAAAATTTTTCAAAATGATTTTGGAAATGTTTTAAATAAAAGCCAATACATTAATGATGTACTAAAGAAATTTGGACTTGAAAATAGTAATACATATAAAACTACTATGTGTACTAATATAAAACATGATTTTGATGAAAATGGAAAATCATTTGACACTATGTTATATATAGGAATGATTGGTAGTTTATTATATCTTATTGCTAGCAGGCCAGATTTAATGTATTCATTATTTCATTGTGCATGATTTTAATCAAATCCTTTAGAATTCCATTTAACTGCTATTAAAAAAATAGGTATTTAAAAGGAACAATTTTCCAATCTCTTATTTATCCTAAAACTTATGATTTTAATTTAATCCCATATTCAGATGTAGACTTTGGGAGACGTAGATTAGATAGGAAAATCATTTCAAGTACTTGCCAATTTTTTGAAAAATCCTTAGTGTCATGGTCATGTAATAAAAACAACACTCAGTTTCCCTTTCAATTTCCAAGGAAGAATATATATCTACTGGAAGTTGTTTTTTCACATGTTTTGTGGATGAAAAACACCCATATGGATTTTTGACTAAATTTTAATAGTACACCTATTTTATGTGACAATACTAGTGCTATACATATTTCAAAAAATCCGTTTATTTATTCTAGGACTAAGCATATTGATATCAGACATCATTTTCTAAGAGATCATGTCCTTAAAAAGAATGTATTTTTTGAATTCGTAAGTACTGATATTCAATTAGAAGATATTTTTACTAAACCGATTCCCACTAAATGGTTTTATTTTATTAAGCAGGATATAGGTTTATTTATTTTTAAATAATGTTTAATTTTTTTATGTTGTTTCTTTATTTATTATTATTTAAAATAAATTAGTTATTTGTTTTTCAAACAAAATAAGTTTTTTTGCAGGATAAATTTTATTCATTTATAAAATATATTTAATAATTATTGATGACACAGGAATAAAGGATATCATAAACCTTATGAATTCTGAATCATTTCATTTTCTACTAAAAACCTCTTCGATCCCATGACACTTTATCTCTCTTTGTCTATTCGAACTTGAACCATAGAAACCCTAATCCTGTTTCAAACCATTAGATATTTTTTCAAAAAAATGGCCAAGAGCAAGAGAACAGATGATGATGAGACCGCCACAATAAAGAAACAACGCTCCGAAGGAAGAAAAATTATTCCAGGAAATTTCATCGCTCTAGATGGACATTTCAGAAGAATCTTCTACTGAAACAAGCTCTTGATTTTCAAAATCTAGAGCAGAACATAATTAGTGAGAAGTATGAGTTTTTTTATGAGATAGAACTATGATATTTCTTTATGTATACTATTTGTTCTTGGGGAAGATTAGGATACTTTGGTAGCGAAGAATGAAGATAAATATGTTTCGATATCCTCTGTAGAGATTGGATAGATTCTGAACAAACCTCATGAGGGATTTTTTCATTTTTATTTGAAAAATATATTAGTTTTAGTGCATAAGACTGAAGATATTGTGTCTTTTCATTTTGGTTCTACTTATATCATGATGATGTTGATAAAGGTCCTAGAGCCAGATCAAATAATCCTATTGAAATTTGTGCAAACCGTGATTACACTGAGGATGTCTGAGTTGGGGAAAATCTTGTATCCAGGAATGTAAATAATTTTTATATTAATTGTTATATCAAGATTAATTTTTCTAGTCACATGGTATGTATTTTTCATTATTGTTTTCAATCAGAAGCTCGCATGTATTTTTATCTTTTTGGTAGACTCATTTCAAAAAGTATTTTCAAAAAGGATATGGTGAGGCTTGTGGAAGCCAAAGTTAGATGTCATGAAAGTATCACTTTTGGTGTTGGGACCCTGAGAAAGATTGGTTACTTATGGAGCACATTTAATGGAAAAATATTTCCAGTAGGGGATGAGTAAGAAGAAGGGAGTTATGTAGCTCAGACTGAAAGTTCCAAGGAGCGACAGGATGAATCTAGAGTGAGAACTGCAGTAAAGGGAATAAGATTTGAAACTGAAGAAACTCATGAAGAATGAAGTTTGGAGGGACATCAGATAAAAAAGAAAAAGAACTTGAAAATGAGGTACATGTTTCACCTATTTCGACAATAAGTGATTTACTATCTTATAGTTTTGTTAGAGAAGAAATTGTTGAAAAGACACAAGAAGAGGATACCTCTCAAATTACAATGACTCCTCATGTAAAAACTAAAATTAAACATCATATTGTAACTGATGCTGACGTTATAATTGAAAAGGAAAAGGAGGCAGAGCCTGGTGAGGAAGTGGCCAGTCCTCATGAAAATCAAGAATATATTATTTTAGAAAATCCAATGGAAGATCTGATTTCTGATGTTCGCAATTAGAATGTTTCTGATGTTCAAATAGAGGTAATTCATGATGATTTTCCTGTGTATGAGTCTGGAAAATAATCTAAGGAAATTTTTGTGTACTAGCCATCTCAAGAGGAGGAAAAAGTAAAATCTGATGCCAACACTTTTCCATTAGTACCGCTGCATCAAATTGATGTAGAAAATGAGAAACAAGCACATGGTGCCTCTAATTTAGTGAATAAGGAAGTAGAAGCGCTGTACAGAATGTTGTCTAATTTGGAATCTGAAAATGTTGATCTGAGGAGATACTTAGAGAATGAACAATTAAAATTTCAAATACACAATGGAAGTACAGTTTCTTGACAGGAAGTTGAAAATTTTAAGCAAGGGATATTGATAGAGGTACAAAAGCTGAAATCAGAAATGGTGATTAAGTCAGATCTGCCAGAATTTAAAACCTATTTGGAGAAAAAGTTTGCATCTATCAGAAGTGGTGATTCTAGTGGATCAGTTACATCATCATATTTAATCAAGTGATTTTAGGATATCACATTAGAAATGAGAAATATGATTGACATATATCATGATTTACAATGAAATAGTGCTCCACTATCAGTTTTGTTAGATAATCCGATGTTTTTGGTTAACCATATGACCTCAAATGAACCATGTATTAGAATTGTGATGACTCAGTTCATAGAGAAGTTAACAATGTTTATGGAAAAGCAAGAGACACTTCATGAGTTTTTTAGAGTAAACACTATAGAAGATATTCATATGACTCAGGAGGATCAATATCTTATTATAAAAATGGGATATGGAATAATGAAAATGCTAAGAGAGCAGTGGACAAAAATCAAGACATTAGTTTAGAAGAAATAGATCCTATCTCATACACTTACCATACCCTGATTCATGTGATCATAATGATTTTATATATTCAATTTTTTCAATGAAATTTTGATTCACATTATCTTTGTTTTTTAACTATATTTGTTTAGATATGCTAGTAATCCATGCCCAATTATTGAAAAACGTCTAATAATAGTTTTTACTTAAGTTCATTTCTATATTTAATGTGCTTCATTCCATATTCTAAAATTCTTTTTGATATCACAAAAGGGGGAGAAATTTGGATAAATATAACATTTTATTTTAACATTTTCAAATAGTAAGTGTTATCTTAATCTTTTAAAGGGGAGAAATTGAGTTAATTCTAATATTGTATTTATCAAGGAAAAATTCAAAACTATATGTAATTAATTTTGTAAGTTTATTTCAATGGTTATTTTATGGGATTTTTGATCATCAAAAAGGGGGAGATTGTTGAGAAAGTGTTTTTTTAAAGATATATAATATTTTTTATTAAAAAATGGGAGATTGTTGAGAATAATAGTATATCTCTATGATGATTTTTATGCACACAAATACGCTTAATTTTATTCTAATGATTTTATTTTTTAAGTATACTTCAAGAATTTATAATTTATTTTTCTATATCTGGAAGAAATATTTATGTTCTTGAAAAATGAGATTTAATTGATAAAGTATTCTCATTAGCATGTTCTAAAAACACTATTCATGATCTACATATTCGGGAATTTCTTAATCGTGTTCTGGAAACACTATTCATACTCTATGTGGAGAAGCATAGTGTATAGATCAAATTTGATGTATACTTTATGAGATAATAGAAAATTATGGTTAATCAACCATACATTATCGGATAAGTATAGAAGAGGAACCCTACGTTAGGAAGGAACCCTGCATTTGGGTTATTGAAAAAGTATTGAAGAATAATCGTACGTATGTTTTAATTGATATTATTGTTTCTCAAAACTATGGTTCATCAACCTTACTTTTGTAGAAAATCGTATGTTTCATCAAAAGTATGGATCATGTACCATAAGTTTGGAACCTTATAAAATTATTGATCATTTTTCATACATTTGATTATTGAAAAGAAATGTATGGTTCATCAAACCTATGTTTGTAATATACCTTAAATTTGAATGATGTGACATCAGCCTAACATTTCCGTTAAACCTTAAGTTTGAATGATGCATGCTATACACTTCAACCATATGTTTGGCGTGAGAGAATTAAAGACGATATTATTATGAAATGGTTTTCTCAGGGATTATTAGGGTAATTTAATGCTGTATTTAATGCTGATTTTATAGTGAATATTTGATGGATTCAAAGCCATTTTATCAATGATTTATAGGATCAATATTAAAGGAGACTTTTATGTCGAATCTTCAGGGAAGTTACGACTGCTCTATTATTTTGAATTTTTGATTATCGTTAGTTAGAAGGAATCTTTTTTGGATCTAAATTTGGAAGATAAGTGCTCATAGTTATTATATTGATGTTGTATTTACACAGATAATATATTCAATTTTTTCAGAACAACAACATTGAACATTCATAAAAAGAATGAAAACAGAGAATATCGAAAACACAGAACTTCTAATTCAAAAGAGAAACAAAGCTCTGTTTATTGAAGAAGAAGAATCACGATAGAAGATTCACATGTTATTTATCGAAGATATACTGTGAATCTTCTACTGCTGATGTTTTGAATTATATTTTTTATATCTACTGCAACAGGATTCACTATAAATGACTCTTTTTTGAGGATCATTTTTACTGGTGCCTATGATCCATCTACTTCCTATTTCATTCAGTTGCAATTATGAAGAACAAATGGAAAGTATTTTCAATTTAAAAAAACCATTATATTCTATTCTTGATTGATCAGATTCTTGTACTAAGCTGTATAGGTTCTGTGAGTGAACCAGAATGTTTTTTTTCCTTAGATTTTAAATGTTTCAACTGCCTGTACTCAGTTGTGGAATTGTCTATTGATAAGAGGACCAGATAGTGAAAATCCCCAAGCTCGTGGAGTAGAGTGTTGGTGGAGTGGACTACATGACATATGTTCCCCAAACCACTATATATCGTTTGTCTCTGCTACCTGCATTTCCTTTGCATTAATTCATCTGATTAATGTTAAAGGGAAGAACCTGATCTTGCAATGAATTTATAACAGACACAATTCACACCACTATTGTGTATATTTGGTATAATTCGATCAAACATGACTTTCAAACATGTTTTAAATGTGGAAATAATCACCCTGATAAACGTTTGAATAGATGTGAGTTTGTTTTAAGTATAGAGATGAGGTCAATTAGGAAAATAATATAATGTATAGAATTAAAATGTTCTTATTTAGTTTTACAATTGCAAGGAGATGGGTCATTATTAAAACAAATTCCATAAACATCAAGGTAAAATACAACCAATGAAGATAAGGGATCAATTTTAATCATATGTGATTGATAAAAACAATGTGGAGTGACTTATTTAACTATTTATTTTAATCAATTAGATATGTTGTTAAATTATTTCATTGATTACGTTCTCAATATATGAATCATGAAATATATAATGATTTTACTCAAGTATGTTTTATTTAAATAGTTTATATCATATGATAAATGTCACCATGAAAAGTGATACAGTGGAAGCATAAATTTTTTTGGATAACACATGATTGTTGGAAATATAAGCCTTAATATATTCTTACTGATGAGAAAATGTTTTTTGAATAAATAATTGAATGATTTGGATATGTTCTGACATCATTCGATCTAAATAATGATTTTTTTACAACGTAGTTTATACTATAATTGATATAGTATGAAACTCATTTTCATTCATTGAATATGTAAAATAACATGTGTTTTATTAAATGAATGAGAAATAATTATGGTTTCCATTAAATTTTTATTGAAATTAAAGTTATTTATATATTTCAACAAAAAACATGGCTAAGGTGTTCACATGTATGGTATGTGATAATTAAAAATCCTCTTCATGATTATTTAAGGATAATAACGTGTTAATTTTGTATATTTCAAGACCTTACATCCAATTTTTTGTACAATAATACTTGGAAAATGTTAACTTCTTATGAAATGGTTTAATTTAATCATTGGATGAGGTTTTAGAGTTTAATGTAATACATCACCAAATGATTAAACTTATGCAAGGAAATGAAGTAAAAATGGGGCAGGGGGCATCCAACGAATAATATTGTTCTTAGTAAAAAGAATTATATCTTGTAATTATATTTCATTACTCTCTTATAGAGTGAAATAATTCATTAACTATAAAAAATGTTCCTGAATGAATAAAGTTGACTTTTTATGAATAATTGCATGATATAAATTACCTTTCTAACACACCTAGATCATGATTTTTTTTTCAAAAACGTTAACATGGAAACTTTCTCTATCACTCATTATAAAAAAATTTATAATTTAATTACTCTTCATTATCCTTGTTTTCACTGCTGTTAACCTTTTTTAAAGAAAATTTATTTTTTGAACATCACATTTCAAATTAATTATTATTGATAAGATTTTTTTATGAAACCTAATTATGATATGTGTTTTTTAGAAATATATTTTTTAAAGTATCAAACCCATATATTATTAAGAATATGGTAAAATTGTGAGGACACAATTTATTCAAGGTGGGTAGAATGAAACACCTCAAAAATATAAAGTAAGACCAATGTTTTTTATAATGTGTATGACATGGAATAACGAGAACATAAGAAAATGTAATATCCAAAGATAATGAAATATATATTATATTTTAGGTAGATTAAATATTTTTTATTAAAGGTAAGAAACATAACATTTAGTTATCTTTAATTAAACATAAGAATCACTTTGTTCGATAGTTTTTCTTACACCCAAGAAGAAGTGTTACCGAACGAAAATATATTATTAACATATTATTATTTAATACTATAAAATAAAACATATTCATTGAATTGATTATTATAAATAGAAAAAACTAGATAATTTAATTAATAAAAAACTAGATAGAAATAAATTTTAAAACCAATATAATATATATGAATTTTTTTTATAAATAACTATTTTTATTCTCCCAAAGGAATTATTTCATAATAAATTAATTTAATTAAAATTAGTGAATGATATTACTGAAATATATAAATTATATATTTAATATTTTTTTATTAATATAATTTTTTGATGGTATAAATATAATAATAATGCCAATTTTACACTTAAAAACCAATGTTCTTATAAATAAAATTGTATCACCTCTTAATAGACCACCCTTTATAATATGAATTTTGATACATTTATAAATTGAATATGAAAAAAATATATTCATTTATTTAACCTAAATTTAAAATTATTTTAAGATGATTTTTTTTATTTCTCCATGAAGTTTCTATTTTTGATGGATATCAGAAAATATTGAATTTTTATTCAAAAATGTGTTATAGCCTAATTTATTTATAAGGATAAGTTTTGTTTTATATTGGTTTTATTTTTTTTATATATTATATGTAATTTTATCCAATTTATGGAATTGTAATAATCATTTCAGTAAAATATGATATAAAATAATAGAAAAATTATGAACATTTTTACTTTAAAAAATTGAATTGTATTCTCATCGATAGAAATAAATTTAAATTAATTTCATCAACTTAAATGATAAATTTTTTGAAAAATGGATTCCATATATTTAATATTAATAATTTATATTTTTTACTAATGTAAACATAGGATTTGACCAAAATTAGTGAATGTGATTATAATTTTTTACAATGATAAAGAGAATAATTAGCATAATAAATTACTAAACCTTAAAAATTAGGCCCAAAGGACCTAGAAAAAAAGTCCAAAATCCATTTAATGTTCATATATAGTCCCTATAATAAAATGGATATAATATTTACCATTATTGATGAAATATTGAATGAGAAAAATGTGAGTGGAATTCTGTTTTCAAAACATTCCATGAATGTCATTCATCCTCCACTATAAAAAGTCACTAATACGTCAAACTTATTCACATATCTCAATCCATTTTTATCACCATAACTCTTATAAAATAATATCACAACATCCCCCATTAATCCCATAATCCTCACATTCTTAATAAATAAATCAATGTATGTAATTTGGTTTAAATCAAAATTAGTTGCCTGAAAATGAGGTGTCATTCATCAATGATCACATTCATTTTATTTTATTATCCACCCACTAAAATATATTTAATACCTTATTTTATGATAAAATAACAATAATTTTTATATTTATTTTTTATTATTTGTTTTTTATTATTATTTTTTTATGTTCACTTACACACACATCCATTTAATTTGTAATTAACTTACCATTTAGGAGTACATCAAACTACCACCTCATGAAATGATGATTATTCATTACTATTTTAACTCATATCATAGTAGGAATTATAAAGGACAGAAAATTAATATTATATATATATATATAATATTTATAATTAATTTGTACTTAATTAATCCTTATATAATATATTAACTCATATGTTCTATTTTGTGGGAATACAATGATATCATTTGTGGAAGCTTGGACTACCGCCTCCTTAAAGAGGTGTGATTCATTTACAATATACAAGTAATGTATTAGAGATGTTATAAAATATAATTATTTGAATAGTATGAAATAAATATTATACATTAAATATAATTTAATTATATATATATATATATATCATTTACTTTTCATTTAATTAATTGAAAAATATATGAAAGTAACAGTCTTTCGTATCTACAACCTACCATCTCCATTAATAGTGCATTTAAATTATTAAATAAAAATATGTTGAAATATAATAAATAAACATATAGTTGTTATATATAATATTTAAATCTTTTGTTACATTCTTTACATGAAACAAAATTAGTATCTAATTTTTAAAAATAACAAGTAACACATCCAAACATACTCTAACAAATAGGCAATTAACACATGAAATAGTGAAAATAATGAAATATTATTATCAAAGGAGTAATAATATATTATTAGAAGATAATATATTATATTATAAATATTATTAAGGTATTATAATACATTCTAACAAGCTTACAACCATTATACATGATTTTAAATAATTTTCAACAAAAAAGAAATGCAAGGTAAGATATTTACTCTCAATATATATTCCATTTAGACTTATTTGTAGTTATTCATCAATTATATTTAATGTGTTTTGTATTATTCCCCATTTTTCTTATAATATAATTATTCCCTCATATTTTATGGTATTTTAAGTTTCACTATTAATTATTTCACCTAATGGGTTTATGTTGAAATTTTCCGTCTGGTGAAAGTTATCTTGACAAACACACTTCATTTGGTGATGGTTAATTTATCATGAAAATTAAATTTATTATTTTTATTTTACATTGAAAATTTTGTTAAATATACCAATTAATGGGTTATGGAAAATATTATTTTCTAGACTCTATACATTATTTACTTATAGTGTTTTCTTTGAATGTAATTTGATTATCTGCAGAAATATTGATAAATCCATATTACTTATTCATTATGGATATTTGATATATCAAATTGTTTATTAATTTAATAAATTAATCATTATTATTAATTATTGTTATAGGTAGTGATGGGTGGAAATCATAAAATATATAGCTCCTTGTTACATCGACAGGTTCTCATGATACAAATAAGTTGGGAAAATTAAAATTATTTATACCCATAGTTTTAAACCATTTTATTAAAGGTATTGATAATATTGGTTTTCATTGGACTCAGACATGAATTCCAAAATTTTAACATTTCATTTATAGATATTTCATTTATCATTATAATTATCCATGAGGTTTTAATATGGTGAAATTTGTGGAAGAATTTCATTTATAGCTTATTGACCAAATAGAATGGTTCGACATTATTCACCATACCATAAAGATTTATTATTATTGAATGATTGTTACATATAATTTAAGTACCCTTACTGATAATTTTTTCTCACCCTTATTATGTTTCCTTTCTAAATTTCATTATTTTGTATCCATTTAATGAGTATCAAGATTGATATGCATTTAATGGTTTATCTTGATCTCTATTCCCAATGTAAAATAGTCATTATGTATATAATATTGTTTAAAAAAAGTATAAAATATTACATCCAATTGTAGTTGAATCATGTATCTATGAAATATATAGTAAAACAATGCATTGGATCAATGATTCTGGTCTTGGAGTGGTACAAGAAATTTTGTTTCATAGTTACAATTTTTCCATATTAATTTATTGTTCTAATAAATCATTAAAAAGGATTTCTCTATAAAAGATGTTTTAATTTTTACTCCCATATGGTAATTGACATGATCAAGGGATGACATAGAGACCTGGTACTTTCCTTGTAATTCAATGAAATATTTCATAAATATGTATTTACAGAGCTAAGCACTAAGACAGTGTGTGATTCTAAAGCCTAGTGTTCCAAAAATTAATTTCATAAAATTATTTAATATATTATATATTGTGTGAACGTGATTCCTCAATGAAAATGGGATAACTCTTAAAGAGACTTTTCAATTATAAATATGAACAAATTTTTGAGTTTGAAACAAGATTCTTACCCTAGGCATGACATAAAATGAGTTGGACAATGATTTCCAGACCCCTCACTCATTGGTGGTGTGTTTTAGTTAATTAATTAATTAATTTAATAAATTGATTAATTCTAATAACCTTAGGTGGTTATTATAAATATATCATTAATGTAAATCTTCTATGGTTTCATCAGTTCATTTTAAAATTCTCCAGAAAGATAGCTCCTCCCTCCTCCCTTCGATGAATGGAGAAAAATATCTGGATCAAGGAGAATAAAAGAATGATGAATTCATCAGCTTCTTCTAATTGTTGTGAGAGTGCATTCTTCACCAATGTTTGATTGAAAAGAAATTAGGGAAGGTGTCTTGGTGTTTTTAACATACGGATTAAATGTATGAGTTTATTGATAATCATTCTTCGATATGTTCCCCTCAATGCAGAAATTCCATGTGCTAAAGTATTGGAAATTAATTATTTCACTTCATTATCCAACCCTTGAGAACGTTATTGATCATTGTCCAGGCCCCTTGGCCAATTATTGTTCATAATATGGTTCTTCTTCCATTCTTCCAAAATTCTTTATGTTCTTCTCCGATGGAATCCTTATGGTTCCCGATTTGATAATTTATTGGTGACGTTGTGTTTGATTAGGACCCTAGATCCAAGTTGAATCAATGAAACATGAATTTTTTGATGATATAAGCATAGATATACAAATATTATGGTATGGGGATGATTTATATGGGGGTTAATTTACATGAAATCATGTATCGAAGGAGAGGTGGCATGTAGAACTAGTGGTGGTTCAATGGATTCCTGGTGGAGATTATTTATGGTGAACGATGGTGAGAGACCATGAGATTTGAATATATCTAATGATTTTAGATATATTCAATTTAGAATCCTTGGATGCTGGACTCGATTTAATGAAGTAGATCATATCTTAGTTTTTTAGAATAAATCGCAACTACACACCATGTATAATTAATAACACACATCATGTATCCCCATCCAATAGAAAATCTTGGGTTTTGGAAACCCATAAGGATGGAATTATGTGTACTTATCTTCACATGTATACTATCGTATTTTTTTGTGAGGGTGTCGTGTTAGAAATCACATGTCTTGGAAAACACCATGTGCAACGAACATAGACACAACATGAGTACTCAAGTGGAATCCCCTATGAAGCCACATGTCGTGTAGCATAGTACACAAGAAACATGGTCTTAGTACATAAACATTTCCAGTGGAGACATGTCTCATGTTAGCATTGTCCTATAAACACCATGTAGTACACCTACACGGTGTGTGACATTACAGAGACCGAGTTGATTGTACTGGCCAAGAACATGGGAGGGAATTGAAGTTGCACCACATGTCATGTGGTTCCCCTCACTTGTCGTGTTCTCCATGACCTCTCATCTGGATTTTTCGATCATCTATATGTCCTTCATTTGGACATGGATTTTGGAACATGAGAATCTTATTCGAAATTCTTTTCCTTGTATAATGTGATTGTGACCTCAAAAGTGGATTTCAAGATATGATGTCAAATTTTTCGAGATTATCACTTGGTGAGACGAAACCCAATGAAGAAAGTAATAAAACATAAAAAATGGTGCATTCTATATATAACCCTCTAGTAAGGATGGGTGGGAAATTTTCCAGATGTATTTTTACCGAGGTTTACCCTCGAGCCGGGTGGGATGGTGGAATTCCCTGACGACTTTTTAATGGGTGTTACCCTTTACATGGGATGGGAAATGGAGTTCCCCAGATGGCTTCTACATAGAGTTACCCTCTAGTAGGGATGGGATGTGGAGTTTCATGATGAAATTATTGGGAATTAACCTATGACAAGGCCAGGCAGTGGAGTTCCTTGATGACATTCCCGGGCATTATCCTCCAGCTGGGATACACATGGGAGTTCTCTAATGACATTCCAGAGCATAAACCTCCATTGGGGATGGGAAATGGAGTTCCTTTGTCACTAGCATAGTAGGACCCTGCTTTCCTACTAGGAAACGAGATCATTACATATACATTGTGGCCTTTTAATGGTTCAATAGTGTTACAAGATGTGGTTTGACTTAGCATTGGAATAATGAGAAAGAGTGACTCTTTCCCCAACAAGAATCATGTTTCTAAGGCAACATACATCCAGGTGTGTGATTCACTTCAATCCAAATTGGATAGAATCAATATTTGGTGATTGAGTTTTGAAGAAATTTTTGTTTAGGGATATGAATCGGACACTAAGAATCATTGATGGGCCTTTTCAACTTTGGGATCCCCTTTTTATAGGGACGAGTTGTGAGATGGAGATGCCCTTACTCTCTCATTTTGGCTTCATTGACTAAGCATATATATTATTGTAGATTTACTCCAAGGATTCAGATATTTTTCTTTAAGGATAGGGGAGGGCATGTGTGTTATTCCATTCTCTTTATATGTTTATCTTATCATGGTTGGATAAATCTAGTCTCCAACTACATATAGTGAAGGCTTGACAGGTAGTTCATATACACAATGTGTTTGTCACCTTTTCTTGGAAGATTTTTCTTTCAATCCCATGTTGGGTTGAATTGTATGTTTTCAGTGTACCCTATTCTAACTACAGTTTTCTTCTTCATTTGTATCTATTACTACTACCCCTTCACCATTTTTTGGCATTCTACTGGGTATATATATAGTAACTGATAAATGGGAATTTCCATAATTTTCGTGTCTGTTGAAGATGACAGAAAGGGTGGCTATTACTTCAAAAGCCTCAGAGATACAGGGTTCTTGGACTGCATAAGGATGTATCTTGAGCATACTCATTGATTTCAAGCATCTGATATTACTATTGTTTGGCAGTGAGCAAGATCCTCATGCAGTAGGGGATTTTCTAGAGTCGGTGGTCCATATCATCATATTTCATTTTGGGTGTTAGTGAACCTTATTACATAGATGCACGATAGGTCGTCACAGTTCGGGGACGACTTCACACAGTTGTTTCATGATGAGTACTGCCACTCTTTATTACACTCTGTCTGGATCTAGGATCTTCTAGGGATTACACATGGATGGATGATAGTTTATGAGTACTTGATAATGTTCATGTTCATTACATGTTACTCCCATGACATGATCTATGATGACTACATATGACCCGATATCTTTGAGTAGGGACCCCATAGAGAGATTCAAGACATTGTTTCCCGTTGTGCATCCCCACCTGTGAAGGGGTGTTCAAGAGGGAACCTTTCACAAATATATTTCTACTAGATGGATTACAAATATATGGAGATGGATGAGGGTGTCCAAAATATGATTTGTTTTCAGCACATAGCATACCCTCTTTTGATAGGATATTAAAATAAGATACCCTTTCACTGGAAGTATCAACAACATGTTTTTTTGGGGATGATGTAATTTTTAAGACCTTTGAATTTTAGATATGTGTGTTTATATTATTTTGATAGGAGAGGTCATATAGAAAATGACATTCCCATGTAGATGTGTTGAGAAGCCTATAAAGATATCTAATGGACAACCATGGTAGATGATGTGTTATGACCAGGGTACCCCATTTGTGGATAGGGTGGTCAGGGACCCTTGGAAGGGATATCTATTTGAAGATAATGATGATCTATAGGTAGAGGACGATGCAATGGAAACCCCCCCCCCCCCCCCCCCCGCACCGGGAAGCCTATTTCGGGCTCCTGGAGATGATTCATGGAGATATACACAGCTACATTCTTTAGATGTATATGATCCCACAACATTCAAAATTATTCAAGGTACAATATGTATTCATTATGGTCATGCCTCCGTATTAGTAGACACAAGTTAGTATCATTCTTTTATCTCTATACTCATGTAGCGGGAGAAGGATATCCATATAGAGTCTGTGGCATAACAACTCTATCATGAGGTTCCTATAGGAAACACTTCTTCTGTACTTTCATCTATCAGTAGTGTGTGCTATCTATTATCAGAGATTAATTCATGTTGACCTATTTTTCATATAAATAGAACATTATTGATAAATATTGGTTATGGATTGGCGTTCTAGGGTCAACACTATGATTTATTATCACCATTGACTTGTAATATGATTATGAAATGATTGGATGAGGGTCTCTATTTCCGGCAACATATACCTCATAGTATGATATATATTGTCTATGAGTAGGTGGATTCATCCCATTACCCCCTTTGTTTTAATATGAGTCCATTGATATAGTATTTTAATCAGGGATCTGGGTACCTTCAGTTATGTTTGGTTATATGGGTATTTTCCCAAGGAAGTTTTTGGACTACCTATGATATCTGAGATGCGGGTTTTCATTGATTTTCATCCATGGCAATCCCCAATATCTTCTATGTATATATCAGATCGAACCTATCAAGACACATGAGCTAGGGATGTAGTTATAGGACCTTAATAAAAATGGGTTCATCGAACCCAATGTTACCCCCTAAAAAACTCTTGTCTTGTTCATAAAATTAGAGGATGTAAGCTTATGACATTACGTGGATAATCGCCACCTGAACTAGGACAGTATAAAGAAATTGTACCCTTTACATGAATTTATGAACTATTTGACCCACATTCAGGATCTAGATGGTCCTCCGAGATCAATCTCATGTCCAGCTACCCCAAGTGCAGTTTTGCAAGGATAATATTCAAATGATGTATTTTCAGATGTCGCTACAAACAATATGAGATCCAAGTGATTCATTTTTGAATTATGAATTCACCCATTGCCTTTATTGATTTGATGAACCACGTTTTCTAGAAATACATTCAAATGTTTTTTATTGTCTTTATTGATGACACAATTTTCAACTCTACAATAGATGAGGTGTATATAGTGGACATGACGATGGTTCTTCATATACATTGAGTTCACCACCTATATAGAGATCTCTTGAAGAGCATGTTCTGGATTCACGAGGATCAATTTCATTGGAATGACATTTCTAAATAATTTTTTTCTATAGATCCAATGAATATCCAATGACTTTCATCTTAGGTTCCACCCAAGAACATATCAGATGTGAAAAGCTTCCTTAACTTCTTGGTGTACAATATGAGATTCGTGGCAGAGTTCTCCAAGATCGCAGCCCCTTTTACAACCAGGACGTGGAAGGGGAATCTTTTTACTTTGATTGATATGTTCTAGAAGTATTTTTAGGACTTCAGTCAGTGGACGAAGAATGATTCAATGTAAAGACAACCAATGGAAGGTGAGGATTTTTTGTGTTTATTTTGATGCATCTGGATATGATCATTGGTTGCGTGCTAATAGAACATTTTGAAGTCACCATATATGGGTTAAGGTAATTGATTCCCCATGATAAGAACTATACGACTCAAAAACTAGAGTAATAGATGGTAGTCTTCTACATGGGGACATAGTGACATTATCTTATTTTAGAGATCTTTGTGGTTTACTCAGACCACCAGAGTCTCAGGTATATCTTCATGTAGTGATACCTGAACATGATACAATGGCTATGGTTGGATTTCTTGTAGTACAATGACTTTGAGATAGTATATACTCTAGTAATGGTGAATATTTTAGTATAAAACCATTGTACGAAATCCAATTCTTACCTAGTGAAGAAATATTTAAATTAGATATCATCAATATGGCAGAAACTTTTGAAGAATGAGGGTAAATTTTGTCATTAGTAGATGGTTTTGACTCCTTTGGTTCATGGCCATGTGATAGAGTCTTGGATATAATACATTAACTTTGGGGTTTTACGTGATTATATATCCCCAAGTGATGCACTATATGGGTATATTGAAGGAGGGAATCATGAAATATTATTCTAGAGGTGAAAAAATGGTTCAAATCATGTTACAGGAGGAGGTGATGATATATTTCCCCACTTCTCCAATTCCTATACATACCGGTATGGGGAATATTTATAGTGTAATGGATCAAACATTTATCAGTGAAATTTATCCCATCTTATAGTTATATTATATAGTATACTATAATAAAATAACATTGGAAAAAATATTCAATTTCAACAAATAAATTCTATGTGTCCATTAAAAATAATTTCTCCACTTCTATGATTCTAATTTCAAAAATCAGACAAACATGGTATTGCTATTTAAGTTGTTCGGTGCCTGATAAGACAAAATTAATTTTCAGTGAATAGTAACATACCCTTATGAACAGTGATGCAACCATTATTAATAGTAATCTGTATGTTATTAATAGTGAATTTTCTAAGTGAATAGGGACCTTACCAATGACAGTATAAATAAAATTTATCTATCCAATAATTGACAGTATAATATAATTGTATTATAGTGTTGGTGATTTTGTAAGTCATGAATTTTTAATGATTAATTTAATAATTTTAAATAAAATTTATTTTCATAAATTGTATTAATAAAAAATTAGTTTGATGTATTAAGATTATATGATAATTTTATGAGACCTTAATTAAAGTTTTAAAGTTCTATAGAAGAAGTCCTAATTTCAAAATTTTTATTTTTCATGTAAATTATGATTAAAATTAAAAAATAAATTATTCATATTTAAAAAATTATTTTCATAATATGGAGTTCATTTTTTAATTCAAAATTTCAAAATACATTCTGGGTTAGTTTTTGGGTTTTATTTTATGTACTTGATTTTTTAGTGAATAACAAAATATACTAATTTACTATATATATACATGATAAATTAAATCATGTATTCCTAAAATCATGAGTGATTTAAGAACCCAAATCAAGAACTCACATGCACTATTTACTGTATCTATTCATGGAATCATCAATATTTATTTTCTTGTGGTAAATTAATAATATAATGAAATAAATATTGAGAAAACAACCTTCCCCACAACTAAAAATTACACCCCACACCACCTCATTTCCTTACACCTCTCAAGCCCGGGGCCTTCCCAAAAGTAAACATAAATATATTCCCCAGATAATCCCCCACGTCTAACAGAACGTGGTATCATAAAAATTCTAAAACATTCACCTATAAAGGCTCTCAAAGAAGATATATTGAAGTGGTAATTTATCCCTCTTTTGTTTTAATTTCCTTTCAAATTTAATTAATTTAATTTTAACATCCTCAACATATATTATAAAACATTAATTATAACTCTAGTATGATTGATTTAGTGGTATTCTATATTGTTAATGTAATATTATTAATTATAATCCTCCCTCCCTCTCTCTCTTTGTTTGTAGAAATGAAATTGTCGCCCCTGATGTGTTAATTTACCTATATCGTGGCTGATGCACATCCATTTTCCTTCAACACCTTAAATAATTTTAATAAAACCATTAAATGGTTGAAAAAATATTTTAATATTTATTTTAAACCCATTTGGGTTATGGAAACATCATTTTTTTCATGATACTAAATTATAAAAAAACTTGTTCATTTTGACACAAAAACCGCCAAAATTAACCAAAAATGAACATCATTAAATTTTAACATATGAATAATCATCATTTCATATATCCAAATTATTTATAAGATCATTTAAAATCTGAGGAATATCGTTAATAGAATGTAAAATAAATTATGGATGTTTATGCATGTTCTACATGAACTTCAATTCAAGTGTATTAGTTAACAATTAATTAAAACTAAGAAAAAAACACAACCGAAAAAGAAATCTATAAATTATTCGAAGGCTAATAAATGAAAATAAAAAAAACCATAATGAATAATACTCATTTATAAATGGTTCTTTAGGTTTTAATTAACTAATCTAAAGTGGCGATACATAAAATTCATGCGAAGGAAGCATTTAGGAACAAGGTATGGAGGATTCTCAAACCCGACATTCCTTCTTTGGGTTTCCCCTTTTTCACTCCATTTTCAATATGGTATTTCTTTAAAAATAATTTCTTCATAATTATATTTCTTTTTATGGTATATTCATGTTTTCACTAGAGTTTATGACAAACATAATTTTCTCAAAAAATAACTCTTCTTTCAAAAATACAACTTTTACTTCTCACTTATGGTTGAGGGTCCTTATATCACGTATGGTATCCCCTCATTCATTTAGAAACCCAAAGATTATGAATATATTTATTATAATGTGAAACCCATTCCTTTAATTGGGTTATTTTATGTTTGATATTTATATATAGGCATGCCTAACAATGAAAATGTTATGAAGTGATCGGTGCGCCTAGAATTATATAGAGCTCCAATGAATTGGGTAATGTGAAGAACCACATGATTAAAGTTATGTATTCATGAAAATGATTCAATATTTGTACAAAAATATGTTTAGTAGATAAACACTGTGAAACAATGAATCTTTTTTATGCATTTTCGTATTTCATGCCTTTACCTACTGCTTTGCCTCATGATTAAGATGATGGAGTTATGAATATTCTCACCGCATGTTATATAGTATCATGTTATTACCATATTTATTTGGAATTATCTCATATTTTTTTTATTTATATCCTTAGGTGACTACTTGTACTATTTAGAAGTTAATATCCAATAAGAATCTAGGGAATAAAGAATTAAAGAAAACATATATGTTGAAAATGTTATCAATAAACCTTTGGTTCCTCGATGTGTAATTGTATTATGGTTCTTATCATTAAAATTATTTAAATACAATGTTAGAAAATATAAATCCCTATAGTTGGTATCATAGAAAATATTTTATTTAATTTGGGAATTAGGATTATAGAACCTTAGTGGAAACCCTCGTATGAGACTAAGTATATGTAAGCCCACAAGAAGATTTTAGTAACATAGGGATCCCATAAGATATGATTTTAGTGTTAATTTCTCAATTTAATAAATTATTTTTTTCATGAATTTTGGACTTTTTTTTTCTTCTAAGAATTTCTATTTTTTAAATTGTGGAAACTAGGAGAAACCAGACCAACAACCTATGTGAGGGAAAAAGCAGCCACTGCCTAAATGACATCACCATTTCATTGGGAGGTGGAGATCAAAACATCATTGCAATGTCTACATAGTTCTATTATGATATGAAAAAAAGTTGAATAATGTGGAATATACTCCATCACCTAAGTGTGAGAAACTAGATATCGAGTGTTTCCTGAGGAAACGTCCACCAAAATTTGTTGGATCTTCTGATGCACTTATTACAGAACAGTGGGTCAACACAATGGAGAATATATTTTCTATTATTAATAATTCTACGATGGAGAAGATGACTCTGTTCATTAATAATCTCAATGTATATGCTGACCAGGGCTGGGATTTGATTAAGAACACCATGACGAGAGATTATTCGAATTGATCAAGTGGGTAGACATTAGGATAATGTTTGTCAATAATTATTTCCCAATAAATCTTTTTAAGAATATGTAGATAGAATTCCTAGAGATAATTAAAAACAATGAAGAATTTTCCGTAGACAACAAAGTGAATTTCACAAGGGTTGAATGGTATGATTTGAGGTCTTTTATTTAAAATGATATAAAAATTGTAATATAATTTATTAAATTACAACAACACCTTTGAAAGGTATTTAAAATCAGGTCATTAAGGGTTATGATGAAGTTGTTTGATGGGATCTCTATGTGGATAAGGAGTTTATAGAGTGGTCCTATTTCTATACGGATAAGAAAAGAAAGGAGGATTTTAATGGTGATGGATTTAATGAGAAAGTTGGAATGAAAACACAACCAACCACATGTCAGAAATGTTGGAAGAAGCATCATGTGAATTTTATCGAAGGGATTGGGAAATAATTCTTGTGTGGGAGAGAAGGCCACTAATATCAAGAGTGTTGAAAAGACATAAGAAGGTAGGAGAATGTGGTGTAGTAAAGGAGAGATCCACCCATGGTCCAATGCTACAACTACAGAGAGAAAGGGAACTATGAATGAAAGTGAACAAAACCTCAGTCCCTTGAGGGTAATCAACATCATCATCCCCCAAAGATAAAGGATTAAGGGATGGATTATTACATCACTACTGAAATAGTGGATCTAGAAAATAATGTCATACCAGGTACACTTCTTATTTACATATGAAAATAAAAATGAATTATTTTATTCTAGTTTTAAGATTATTTTATATATCTCATGTTTTTTTATAACTATGGAATCAATGCCCCGAGACCATGAGGTGGAGATATCTATAAAAAACCAAGTAATCCAATCATTGCAACCCAAGTATTGGACTCTTCTCCTATTATTGTATGTGGGAAGATTATTCCATTGAATCTCCTGGTACATAACTTGAAGTAATTAGATGTGATCATGGGAATAGATTGGATATTGTTATATAGAGAACATATCAACTATAAGGAAAATGAAATATATTTTCATTTTCCGAACCCACCCATGATCCACTACAAATTAAAGGATGATCCTGAATCTCATTTAGAAAATATTTAGATGGTGTGGGTGTTTATTCCCTATGGAGAAGCATACCACACAAAAATAGATAATTAAAAGAAATGTGTCAAACTAGAAGAAATTCCCATCATGAGGGAATATGGCAATTTATGTCACAAAGAGTTAAATGAAAGTACCCCATATTGTGAGGTAGACTTTTCCATATAACTCGTACCCGAATCTACACTTATAAGGACACAAATTTCATTACATTTATTATATATTATTTTACAGATAAAAAACATAATAACATTACACATCAAGGGACCAAAGGTTTAGTGTCTTTAGAAGACTAGGACAATATGTAACATTTACAACATAAAGCCTAAAAATTTATTTATTCCATTCTTCTACGGCATCTTATTTTTTCTTGAAAACTCTTTAGTACACATACTCACTTGAGGATTTTAATAATTAAGTTGTGAGGTAAAGTCCCAATAATAGGATAGATATGAAAAATATAACAATGGGTGTTAAAAATCATACATAGGAAAAAATAATATACATGGGAGGAAGCATTAATAAAACAATTGAAATGTGGAAAATCATAAAAATAAAACATCATGTTTTAATGTTCAACTACCACACATAGTTGTGATAAATGACAGAATCATTTTATGGCATCATTTCCTTTTAGCTAATGAGATTCAACACTTTAACCAATTATTTGGAGCACTATATAATTCCATGCACCCCCATCACATCATAACATTCATATTGTGCTATATAATTCTGGGCACACCCGTTACATAATAACATTAACATTTCCATGCAAGCCACATAGAATATATTTCAGACTTAAAAATATAATAACCCTTCGAAAGTAATGGTTTTAACATCATGAAAAATAAATTCCTAAATATTTCTCTCCCAAAATAATGAGACTATAACATTATTGAAATGGAACAATCAACGATGAATGAAGTAGAATCTATCTTTGAGAAGTAAAAAGATGGTGTTTATTTGTTAGGAGAAAAATTTTGGATGAACATTGGTGTTTTTCAAAAACTCAATTAGAAAAAATATATATCTTAGAATACATAATATGAGGATGAAAAAATGATTATGAAGGAAACTCCATACTGAAAAGGTGTTGAAAAAGGTAAGACCCAAGGTATGAGAGTAGGGTTCGATAATTTCCCTTCACTTTATATTTGAACACATTATTCACTGAAATATATTGAATAACCACATTAAATTAATTAATTATCAATTATATGAACCTTTTTTACATTAATAAGATTAATTAATGTTTTATTAAGTTCATTTGGTGTATTTTTAATGATTTATAAGGTTTAAATTCATTGTTCAAGAATGATTGATTGTATTGTTATCTTGAATGGTTCCCTTGTATTCATTAATGAATGTTCATTTAAAACATGGATAAAAATCCAGAATTGTAATTATATATTTTTTATGATGTTATAAAACATGAAATTACATAATAAATAATTTTTTATATACCACAATAATGAGTCATTATAAAATAATTTAATGATGATCGTTTGGGTTAATTCGGGCTGTTTTTTGACCACACCGAACTTGTTTTGTTTAATCATTTAGTAATACATGCATAAGTTAGTTAAAAAATATAAATATGATATAATAAATATAACATAATCTGGTTCAATCATAAAAATCATTTCATGACCAGATCATAAGGTGGTAAAGAAAAATGAAAACATGTCATTCTGGAATGTGAGAAATTAACACCTCGTGGGAAAAAATTTCATTTCTAAAATAAAAAGTAGAGGATAATGGGGTTGGATGATATATTATCCCAATAGTATTATAAAATTAGATTATATTTATGATAAAAAAGTTACCATAACCTGTGTATGAGTATTTTTTGGGAAATATTATGAAAAGAACTTCAAATTGAATTGAAATTAAAGGAAAAGTGAGAGGGGGAATTACCTCTTGAATCCTCATTAAGGAACATTGGATTGGTCTTTTGATGAGACCAGAAGATTTTAAAAATTGAAGAGGGGATACGTAATTTTTTTTAATAGTTTAGAGAAGTATTTAAACATGATTGGTGTGGGGAAATGGGGGTTTGAAGAGTGGTATTTATAGTGGAGGGTATGGGGGGTTTCTCAGTATACTATTCATTAATTTCTTATTTCTCCACAAGAAAATAAATTATTGTAGTTTACTATTCACAAAAATCATATATTTCAAAAAAATCAATACAATTAACCCTAACCATTTTTTGACATGGGGAATCCAAAAATGAACACCATTTTTTGAAAATAATTTTATAAATATGATTAATTTTAATTTTAATTAAAATTCAAATTTAAATGAATAATACATATTTTAAAATTAAAAATGATTTTATAATGCTTTCCTAAATTAAATAAGGGCTTATGAAAATATCAAAAAACCAAAAGACAGAAAATTGTTAATTTATGAACAAATTTTAGGAAAATAATTTTATTGAAAATAATTAATTAATTATAATTTCGTTTTTTACAAAAAAAAATACAAATACTTTTACTACGGTATAGTTTTTACGTATAATATACCTAAATATTATTTATTAATTCCTTGTGAGATGATATTATTATAGATGATTCAATAATCGTATGTGTCATATCACTATTCATAAGAATATGTTACTATTCACATGGTTAGGTTACTATTCAGGAAAAAATAACCATGTCCAATCAGACTCCAAACATCATACTGATCGTAACCATGTATGAATGATATTCAAAATTCAAAACACATCAGTGGAAAATTTATGTTTAATTTTCATGTTTTAGTTCATTTAAGAATGATGTGGAATTTTCTTTCCAAATGTGATTATACATTAAGGAATTATCATAAAAAGGGATTATAATTGATAAAAATTTGGGTCATTACATTCTTATCCCCTGATGAAATTTATCCCTTGAAATTTCACTTTCCACAAATAGAAAAGGGCACATCTCTTTCTGTTCCTACTCTAGTTCCCTAGTTGCTTCCTCACATGTTAAGTTTGTCCACAAAACATTGATAAGGTGGGATGTATTATTGCATAGAACCTTATCTCAATGGTCTAGAATGTTTATCGCCTGCTCCTCATATGAGAGATCATCTTCCACTTTTACCACTTAAGAGTTCAGTACATGTGAGGGATCAAGTATGTAGTTTCTCAAGAGTTACACATGAAACACATCATGAATGTGAGCCATATTTGATGGGTGTTTAGGATGATATTACATATCTCATATGCGGTGAAGGATCTCAAAGGGGAAAATGTACATTGGAATTCACTTCTCATTCTTTCCAAAATGCATGACTCTCTTCCATGGTTATATTCAAAGGAATTCTTTATCTCAAATGTAAAAATCCAAGTCCCTATAATGGTTTTCCGCACATCTCTTTTTCTGAATCTGATCAACATTGATATGTTTTTGGATGAATTCAACGTTCTATTTCATTTCTTGTATACGATCAGGTCTAAGAAGATTTCTTTCTCCAGCTTCATCCCAATCGGTTGGAGTTCTACATCTCTTTCTTTTAAGAGATTCATACAGAGCCGTATGAATACTTGAGTGCAAGCCATTATTGAATGAAAACTCAACCAATGGGAGATGATGATCCCATCTACCTTTTCATTTTATATAGCAGGCTATTGTCATATCTTCAAGATTATGAATAGTTCTTTCAGAATGGTCATTGTTTTTGGTGTGATAGGCCATGCTGAAATTTAATTCAGTACACAAAGAATGTTGATGAATCCTTCAAAATTTGGATGTGATCCTTTGATCATGATTAGGGACAATCGATACAGGAACACACTGCATTCTCACCACTTTATTAACATATATCATACTATTTTGTTAAATAAAGAGATCATCCCAAATAGTGGGAAAATGAGAAGTCTTGGTGAGTTAGTCAACAAAAACCCATATGAAATTATTTCCCTTTGACGTCTTCGGGAGACCCATGACAATTTACATCGTGATATTCTCCCATTTCCACATGGTTATATGAAATGGTTGCAACATCCCACTGGAATTTTTTCACTCTGCATTTACATGAAGGCATACCAAGCACCTTGAGGTATAGTCCTCAATCTCCTTCTTCATGTTATCCCACCAGAAGTGTTCTCGATGATCTTGGTACATCTTGGTGCTACAAGGATGAATAAATAATGTTGGGATATGTGAATTTTCCAATATCCTCCTATTTATCCTTGGAAATGAAGTAACACAAATCCGCATTCCAAACTAAAACACACCATCATCATTGATATGGAACTCTTACAGATTTCCTTCCTTTAATTCACTCACCCTTTTTGTAACTCCTAATCATATATTTATGCCTCCTTAATGATCTCTTGGATTGATTGTTGTGCAATAATTTGGGTTAGGTAGGATGTATCCCCTACAGTTATGATTTACAAACCCATCCTTTGAATATTAATGAAAATAGGGTCTTTCTAAATAAGTATCATGAATAGTTTAGAAGGTTCATTTTTACTTAGAGAATCATATACCTTGTTCACCTTTCCATGATGATAGTTAATAAATAAATCATAGTCCTTGATTAGATATAACCATATCCTTTTGATGTATGTTGAGCTCCTTTTTGGTGAATATATACTTTAGGCTCTTGTAGTTAGTGCATATGTCACATTTCTCATCATAAATGTAGTGCCACTATAATTTCGATGAAAAAATTACTACTACTTGATCTAGATCAAGCGTCAGGTAGTTCTTCTCATGGATATTCAACTTCCACGAGGTGTAGGAAATCACATTATTAATTTTCATGAGTAAAAATTGAATCCTTTCTCGAATCATAATTGTATATCACAAAACTTTATCCACTTTTTAGTAATTTGAGTACATGTGTAGTGATCAGCCTTATCTTTATCACCACAATGATTCCCCCACATTCATCAATCAATATATAAATTACCCCTTTCCTTGTTAACATAGTTAGCAGGCTTGAAAATTTTGAGAAATTTCTCACAAAATGTCAGTATTACCCTACTAATCCAAGAAAAAAACATATTTCAGTGACCCTATAGGTTATCATCCATTCCTCAATCACCTTTTTTATGAAGGGTCATAGAAATTCAATCACATGAGATCACATGTCCCATGTACATGTATTTTTTCATCCAAAAGTAACACTTGCAGAACTTGGTCTACAAATTCTCTTTTATCAATGTCTCCAACAAAAGTATTAGATGTTCTTCATGATAAATATTTATCTTGGATTAGATGAGAATATCATCGGAAAACAGTAACAAAATTTTTTCAAGGTAATGTCTAAATAATATATTCATAAAATCCCTAATGATTGTATGGGAATGTGTAAGTTAGAAGCGCATCAATAGAAACTAATAGTGTCTATACCTTGTATAAAAGATAATATTCTGAATATATTCTTTTTTCATCTTTAGATGATGATATGTAAAATGTAGATACACCTTTGAAAAGTATTGAGCTCCTCTAAACTGATCGAACTTGTCATCAATCCTTGAAAGAAGATACAATCTCTTTTTCAAGTTCTTGTTGAGTTCTCGATAATCCATACATAGCCTCATTTATCCATCATTATTATTCACAATGATCACTGGTGATCCCCAATGTGATTCACTAGGGTATATAAACCATTTTCCGAAATTCTTTTTAAGCTTCTTATTTATCTCCTCCTGTCTTATACGATAAATACTATAGGGACACATTGAGATAAGAGCAGCTATGGGTTTAAGTTCTATTGAGAACTCCACATCATGATATGGGGGAGCTCTGGGTAACTCTTCAAGAAATATAGCACTGTATTCCCTCATGATGGAAATTTCTATAAGGGTGGCACTTTCCTCTGACTGAACCATTTGAGTGAGGTAGTTATCTTTATAGCAAATCAACACCCACACCATTGAAGTATTTTTCATAGGATATTCTTGATCTTCTGTGCATTTTTAGTGGAGCATTGTATGGTTTGGCCTATGAAAATATATTTCATTTTCCCAACATTTGATATGTGCTCTATATAACGATAGCCAATCCATTCCTATTATAGAATAGAATTCCACCAAGATAAGTATTATGAGATTCACTATAAAAATATCTCCAAATAATCCAATAAGAGAAGAGTCAAACACATGGGTTTAAATGATTTCAACACAAGGTATTTATATATATATCTCTACTTCATGGATTTGGAACATTGATTCTGTTTTTCTAGAAAACAGTCATGATATAAAAGAGTGAATAGAATCAATATCAAATAAAACAATTCTTATTCTCAGTGAATATGATGTTTACCTTGTATGACTTCATTATCATTATCCACTTATATTGTAGTGATGAAATAATCCTTCCCTTTTCTCTTTGTATTTGGTGTCTAATCACATTTATTACCCTCGAAGACTCAATGTTTAGTGCACTGGCTTACATAGTGCCCCTGCTCCATATTGTTGTAGCATCAGAATGTAGGTGGTTTTCTCCTTTCTTCCACCACATTATCCTAAAATAAACATGTCTTTTTACAGTAGTGTGAATTGTGGCCTTTCATCCCATACATGAATCATTTCCTCTTCCCTTTGAGGATTTTCTCACGATCCATCATCCCTCATTTTTTGGTATTTGGGTGGTTGAGTTTTCATCCCACATTGATCATTAGATCCTCTAGAATGGAGATACATATTTATTTTCTTATCACCATAGTAACAAGACCATTCTAAAAACTCCATCTAAACATCTAGAGCACATCTAAGAACTTCTTCATTACACCCAAAGTCCGAAATTTCAAGAGCCATCTGAAGGTTTGGTTTTAATCAACTAAAGAATCTATTAATTTTGGTATCGTTGTTGATAAAAAACTCAATGTGTACCTTGAAAGCCTTATGAATATCACTTCATAGGTTGTGTCATATTATCCTTCCATTTTCATGAGCTCTATGAATTCTATATCAATATACATATGAAGAGTTTATTGGAATTACTTATTAAGAAACATTGTCTAAAAGTCGTACCATTCCATCACTTCAATTTGATTCCATGGTTTAGTGTTCTTAATCAAATACCATCATTGTTCATCCTCTCTATCTAGAAAAAAAACTACTAGGGTCACCTTCTCCATCTTAGAATAGTAAACCATATAAAAGATATTCTCCTTGTAGTTCAACAACTGTTATGTAACTAGTAGATCCGAAGATCCACTAAACGTCGGTGGTCGTTGCAGCATAAAACAATTGATTGCCAGTTTTTCCTTCTATGGTGAAGGTGGATGTTCCTCATTATTCATGTTATAATTCATGACCTGAGATAGTTTTGTAATCATGGCGATGATGTTTTGAACTCTACATGCCTATGAGTTAGGGATGTCATTCAGGAAATTGTTGGATTGCGCCTCATATGTGTTGTTGGCCTGGTATCTCCAGGTTCCCTTAATTTAATAAAACAGAAATGTTTAGAACAAAAGAAAAGTCAACAAGTCATGAATGAATTATTTCTCTGTGCAATTTAAACTAAAATAATATCTTATGAGATACCTATTTTTAGAAAACATTCTTGAGTGTATATTTCCAATTAGTCTCGTACTATATTTTTTTTATAGGGTACACTAATACTAATTCAAAAATTAATTAAACCTTTCCTATGATACCAAATATATAATCCCTACATTTTTTACAATACATATACATTATTATAGAGATAAAAACATAAAAAAAGTACACATGAATGATCCAATGGTTTAGTGTATTGGGAAAACTAGGACCATACATATCATTTTCAATATAAAACACTAACATTTACTTAATCCATTATTCTCTTATTTATTGTTGTCCCTTAAAAAAACCTTATACCCAAAATCACCTGTTGATATACAAAACAAATGGGTGATATAAAAGAAATATAAGAGGATATATGTGAACAATATAACAATGGGTGAGAACAATCAGAACATAGGCAAAGGATCTTGAACATGAGAGGAATCGTTAACAAAAGACTTCAAATGTGGCAATGCATAAAAATGAAACATCATGTATTATTGGTCAACTACCAAACATATTTTTGAAAAAATTTAGCAAAATTTTCATGCATAAATTTAATTTAAATAATTATATTAATCACTTTTCTCAATTCATTATAGATCTGTATAATTCCGGGTGCGCCCGTCACATCATATCATTAACACAATCATGCATAACACATAGAAAATATGCCAAAATTAAACATAAAATAACCCCTTGAAATGAATGAGTTTAAAATAATAAATAATAAATTAATAAAAATTTGGATCCCAAATTAAAGAGGAAATATCATTGTCAAGACTGAACAATCAATGATGGGTGATGTAGAAACAATATTTGAGAAGTAAAAAGATTGTCATTATTTGTAAGGAGGGTTCTTTTGAAAGAACATTTGGTTTGTCATATAATCAAATAGAAACTATATATATACAATAATAGGTAATATATGGATTATTAAATGATTCCTCATGAATATACACACCAAATATGGGTTGAAATATGGAAAACCCAATGTGTGAGAGTTGGGTTCGAGAATTTCCCCTTACCTTGTATCTAAACAATTTCTTCACTTTAATGTCATTTGTAACCACATTATATTCATTAATTGAAAATTAAAGGACATTTTATAAATTAATAAGATTAATTAAGGGTTTATTAAGTTCATTTATGGGTTTTTGGATGAGTTATAGAGTTTAAATTCATTGTTTGAGAATTTTTTTTTATTGTTTTCTTGAACGGTTCCATTGTATTCGTGAAAGGATGTTCATTTAAAATGATGATAAACATACTGAATTGTAATTATTTATTATTTATGATTTTAAAAAATATCTTATGAATATTTTTTTAATATTCATACTACTAATTAATTAGTTAATATTTTAATGTTCATTGTTTGGTATAATTCGGGCGGTTTTTTGACCACAATAAACTTTGTTTAATAAGTTAGTAATTTTTACATAATTTAATTATAGAACATTAAAATGGATATAATAAATATAAATTAATCTATTACAACACTAAAAATTGATTCATAACCAGATCATAAGGTGGTAAAAAATAAAATCATGTCATTCTTGATGGTGATGAATTAACAATCCATGAACAATGTTTACCTTTCTAAAATAAAAAGAGGAGGATAAGGGGGTTGGATGATATATTATAACAATAGTATGATAAAATTAAATTATATGTGTAATAATGGATTTGAAATATTATGTGGATGAGTATAGGTGGGGAGAGATTAAGAAAAGAACATGAAAGTGTAACGAAATTAAAAGAAAAGGGAGAGGGGAATTTCTTATTGAATCCAACTTAAGGAACCTTGGATTGGTATTTTTTTAGAAAAGAATCTCCTAGACCTGGGAGAGGGGCTAGGGAGGATTTTTTTTTAGTGTTTAGAAAACGATCAAATCTTCATAGGTGTGATGAAATGAGGGTGTGAAGGGTGACATTTATAGTAAAGGGGAGGGGGTTTTCCCAATATAATATCAATTATTTTATTACTTATACAAAAGACAAAAATTATTAATGATTCAATGAACATTAAAAGTAATAATTTCATGTGAGTTATATATTTGGGTGCTTACATCACATATGATTCATGTAATAGTGGATTTAAATTAAAATATATTTATACATAAAAATAATATATTTTACTATTTACCTAAATTCAAGTATATTAGAAAAATCTCAAAAAATCACCTTAAAACATATTCAACATGGTGAGTCCCAAAATAAACTTCATTTTACGAAAATAATTTTATAAATATTATTTATTTAATTTTAAATTAAAATAATATTTTAATTGAAAAAAACATATTTTAAAATTAAAACAGCTTTTAAAATTCTTCCCAATATTTCAGAAGGTCTTATAAAATTATCTTAAAACGAGAAGATATATAATTATTAATTTATGATCATATTTTAGGAAAATATTTTTTCTATTAAATTAATTAATTAATTATAATTATTTATTTATGACTTACAAAAATACCAATACTTTTAATATGTTCATATATTCCATTATATGAAACATAATATATATTTAATCCTTCTTGGGTGAGGATGCTATTATTTTGGATGATTAACTATTAATAAGGGTCATATTACTATTTATAAGGGTAGGTTACTATTGATGAGGATAGGTTACTATTCACCAAAAATTAATTTTGTCATGTTAGACTCCAAACATATTACTGATCGCAACTGTATATGTCAGATTTTTGAAATTCAAAACAAAATTGTGCAAAATTTATGTGTAAAGGTCACATAGTAGTTTATTTAAGAATGATGCAGCGTTGTGCTTCCTAATGTGATTATACATTAAAGAATGATCATAATAATGTAATACCATTGATAAAACATTGTTTCATTACAACTGATATTTCAAAGTGTCTATATAGGAAGACTTCTATCAAATTGGATGAGTTGAAGAAGCAGTTGGAAGATAATTTAGATAAAGTGTTCATAAGACCTAGTGTATCAACATGAGGTGAAACAGTGTTCTCTGTCATGAAAAAGGATTGATGAATACAATAATTTTTTGATTATTATGAACTCAATAAGATCCCAATAAAAAATGTATCCACTCTGATTGATTGATGACATGTTCGATAAGGTATGAAGAGACATTAAATCTCAAAGGTGGATGTGTGTTCTGGATATCATAAGAGAAAGGTGAAAACGAATGATATTAAGAAGACTTCCTTTTATACAAGTATGGTAACTATTGGTTTCTATTGATTCCCTTATGATATACCAATTCCCCTAAAATCTTCATATATTTTATGAATAATGTCTTTAGGAATTATGTCAAAAAAATTATGGTAGTGTTTATCGAGGATATTCATATCTAACCTAAGTAAAAGGAGGAACGTAAAGAACATCTAAGGCTTGTGTTGGAAATATTGATAAAGGTTAATTTGTACACCAAGTTCAGAAGGTGTTACTTTTGGATGATGAAATTCACGTTCTTGGGACATTTGATAACATGTTTGGGAGTTTCTATGGACCCTATAAAACAATGGTTATTGAGGAATGGGCTACACCCACTAGTGTCACAAATATCCATAGTTTTCTTGTGTTAGCTAGGTACTACTAATGTTTTGTGAGAAATTTCTCTTGATTTTCAAGATTGCTAACAAGGTTAACAAGGAAAGAGGTAATATTGGTCTACACAGATAAATGTGGGAAAGAAATCATGGTTCTAAAGAGAGGGTTGACTACTAAACCTCTACTAATATTACCAAAAGGTGGAGTGTTTTTTAGGTGTATAGTGATTCTTCAATGAAATTCTTCAGTTGTGTACTCATGAGTAATGAAAATGTCATAGCCTATGCCTCATGGTAGTTGAAGATTCATGAAAGGAACAACCCAATGCATGATTTGGAGCTAGCAGCTATGATTTCTACCATGAAAATTTGGTGGCACTAACTATGTGGTGTGATTTGTGACTTATATACCGATAAACATAGTCCAATGTATATATTCACACAAAGGGAAATCAAAATGCATCAAAGGAGATGGTTTTAGCTAACCAGAATTCTGATTTCTCCATTCACTATAATCCTAGCCACTATAATAAGGTAGTTTATGCTATTAGTTGAAAAGAACATACTACACTATCCATGTTGTAGATTTATAAAAGCCCTATCTTCATGGATATAAAAAGGATGGATTTGGAAATCACAATGGAAGGGAATAAAACCTAATTTTTTTGAAATTATTCCTCTACCATATATCTAAGAGAAGATTAAAGACTCACAAAGGGATTATCTGGAGTTGAAAAATAAGGAGAACATAGTAAAGGAAGGGAATGATGCTAGTGTTCCTTATCCATGTTGGTGGTGTGATTTGGTTTGGAACAAGTTTTTGTGTGCTTTCATCACTCAGGATAAAGAAGGAGTTATTGGAAAATGAATGTAGCTCAACAATATATATCCATCCCAGTATCACCTAGATGAACCATGATCTACAAGAAAACTTCCAATGGGATAACATGAAAAAGGTGATTGCGGAATACTTCTCAAGGTTCATTATATGTCAAAAATATAAATGAATGAAAAAAGGTCCAAATAGAGGATGCAACCATTGCCTACACCCATGTGTAAATAGGATAATGTCACTATGGAAATTTTCATGGTTCTCTTGAAACCATCCCAATGAAATAAAGTGACATGGGATGTGGTAGACTTACTCCTCATAACTACCCACTTTATTTCTATTTGGGAAGATCTTACTCTTGAACAACCTAAAAATATATATGTGAAGATTTTCATAACTCTTCTTTGGGTTCCATTCTTAGTTGTGTGTGATCATGATCTAAGGTTTATATCTAAATTCAATAGGAGTATGCAATATTCCATGTGTAATGAATTAAATTACAATATGACCAATCAGCCCCTAATTAATGGCCAATCTGAAAGGAATATTTATATTCTCAATGACATGCTAAGATAATTATATTTATAATTCATATGTGGATTAGATTAGCATCTCCCATTGGATTTTTTCTCATATAAAAAAAATTACACTCAAGTATTTAGATAGATCTAAATGAATATCTCTATGGAAAGAAATTTAGAACTCCAACCTATTTGTATGAAGTTGGAGAAATAAAGATACATGGACATAATATTGGGCAAGAGATGATAGAAAAGGTTCATGTTATCCAAAAAGAAAGGAAATCTAATCACATGGTAAATTGTATCCTTTGAGAACATTGAACATATATGAGTTTCACTTCCACCTATTATGGATCTGGTTCATGATGTTTTTCACATATCACTCTTGATAAAGTACATACAATATCCCTCAATTATACTGAACTCAAAGGTCGTATAACTGAAAGATGGTTATTCTTATGAGGAGTATCCATTAATGATTATGTACGAGAGAGATAAGTTTCTACGCAAAAATAACACCCACCTTATAAATTTTTTATGGAGTAACCATAATAATGAAGAACAAACTTGGGAGCCATAAGATATAATGAATGATAAGTACCCACACTTGTTTATGTAAAAAAAAATTTCGAGGGTGAGATTTCAACGGGGTGCAAAATGTAATTACCCAAACTTTTATCTATATAATTTATCCCTTATTATAGTAATATCATATAGTATAATAACATAAAATCATAATTGGATCACAATTCTAAATGAACTACAAAATCTTATGTTCCAATAAATAAAAGTTTTTCCACTTTTTTAATTTTAATTTTGAGAATTTAACATACAAAGTTGCAATCAGTAAGATGTTTTGAGTCTGATAAGACAAACAAAATTTTTGGTGAATAGTAACAAAACCTTACTAATATAAATTTACCCTTTTTAATAATAATATGTACCTTATTAATAGTAAATCATCCATGAGAATTGGAACCTTACCATTGATACTATATTGAAAATTTATCCAACTTATAAATGAAAATATTATAAAATTATATTATTGTGTTGGTATATTTGTATGTCATGAATATTTAATGGTAAATAAAATAATCAAAAAGATTTTTTTTTTCAAAAAAATTATTCATAAATATTTATTTTGATGTCTTATGATTATATGATAATTTTATTACACATTAATTTAATTATCAATGTTTTAGAAACTGAGTTTTAATTTAAAAAATAGATTTTTTCATTTAACTTATGATTTTGATTGAAAAATAAATTACTCAAATTTAGAAAATTATTTTCATATAATTTAGTTAATTTTATAATTCTACATATCAAAAAATGGTTTGGTTGAATTTTTAGTATTTTTCGGAAATAATATATTTTTAGTGAATTGTAAAATATAGTAATTAATTGTATAAATACATTATATGTTATATCAACCATTACTGAAATCACAAGTGATATGATCACCAAAATATCAAACTCACATTCCCTCATTACTGTATCTTATCATGGAATCATCACTATTTATTTTTTTATGGAAATTAATGAACTAATGAATTAAATAATGAGAAAAGAGCCCTCCCCTCCACTATAAATCCCACCACTGAAAACCTAATTTTCTCAGACCTCTCAAGCTGTATGAATACTCTATATTCTACTCAAAAATCTTCACAAACTCCTCCATCACATCCATTTGCACTGGGTCTCATAAAAATAAAAAAACTCTCCCCTAACAAGGCTCTCAAAGAAGATATACTCAAGAGTTAATTTCTCTCTCTTTTCCTTCAATTTTCCTTCAAATTTCATTTCATATATTCTATAATCCTCCACTTCTGATATTTTAATTTCATGATAACTCCAGTATGATTAATATAATGGAATTATTTCTTGTTAATTTTAGATTAGTCATTATTCTCTTCACTCTCTCTCTATTTTTCTATAAAAATAAAATATTCTCTACTGATGTGTTAATTTATCGACATCGTGAGCAATGCATTTCTATTTTCCATCAACATAATAGAGGATATGTATAAAATAAAATTAAATAATTGTGAAAATATTCAAATAATTATGTTTTAACACATTTTATTTTATAGAGACACGTTTTATACATAATATTAAATTATAAATAGATCATGTTTTTGTGATCCAAAGACCACCCAAATTAACCCTAAACAATTATCATTGTATTAAAACTGTGTATTCATCCTCATGGTATATAAAAAAATTAATTGTAAGATAATTTAAATCTTCTAATATCAATAATATCATGTAAAATAAATTATTTATGTTTATCAATGTTTCCCACGAATATCCATTCAAGTGTATATGCGAATCATTCATGAAAGCTAACAAAAATAAAAATCCCTAACAATTACTATATATAAATATAAATGCATATAAAAGAACCAAAAAAACCATGATATATCAAACTCATATTTAAAATGTTCTTTAGTTATAAAATAATTTTTCTAATGTGATTATATAGGAAACTAAAGTGAAGGAATCATTCAGACACATGGTAAGGGGAGTTATGAAACCCACCTTTCATTCATAGGGTATCCTTTTCTTGCACTCCAATTTTTATAGAATTTCTTTAAAAAAACATTGACTATCATTATCTTACCTTTTCTATGATATACATGTTTTACACCAAAGCTAATGTAAAACATAATGTTTTCCATAATAACCCTTCTTTCAAAAACACACTATTCACTTATCACATTAGGTTGATGGCCCTTGTATCTAGTATGGTATTACCTATTTCATTTGGGAACCCAATGTTTATGAATTAATGATTTGTAACGTGAAACCCGTTCATTTTAATAGATTGTATTATGTTAAATATCAATAAATGTTCTATGTGTCATACATGATAATGAAAATGTTATGATGTGTTGGGTGCACCAAAAATTATATAGCACTCTAATGCATTGAGAAATGTGAATAACCTCATGATATAAGTGAATCATGATTGAACATGATGATAGATTTTTTCACAACTACGTATGGTAGATGAACACTAAGACAAGATGTATCATTTTTTTGAATTTCCACATTCGATGCGTTTAACTAATGATTCTTTTCATGAATATGATGATGCAGATTTTATTATTCTCACACCATGTTATATTTCATCGTGTTAATATCCTCTTATTGGTCTTTTAGATCACCCATTTTTTATGTATATCTTCTGGTGGCTGCTTGTACTAAGGAGAAATCAAGATCCAATAAGAAGCTAGAGATGAAAAAAAAATGAATGTTTTATGTTGTAAATTGTATGTATGGTCCTAGTTTTCCCAAGACACTAAACCTTTTGATCCTAAATGTGTAATGATATTATGTTGTTTGTCATTAAATTATTGTAAAAGTAATGTATCAAATTAAGGGACCCTATATACAGAGTCCTTCAGCAGTAGTTTTGGTGGTCCGTCATGAGACGAATTGTAGATGATTTGTCTAATAGTGCCTTATCAATTTCCAGGTGAAATATAAGCACCAAGTTATGGAGGGTATTTTTCATCCCCTTGATATATTATATTGTAAATTGGATGGAATATCAATTACCCTGGTCACAACCCTTCCAAAGGTAATGAAGGGCCTTGATTCCATTTGGGTGATAGTTGATCGTTTGAAGAAGTCATCACACTTCTTTGATTTCACATAGTATATTTCAATGGAGAACCTAGTGAAGATATACAAATGAGATATCTCCCACCATCACAGGGTTCCATTATTTATTTTCTCTAATCATGAAGTGTGGAATACTTTAAAATTGTGGAGAGGAATTTAATATAAATTCAAGACCTATATGAGAATGACTATTTCATTTCACCCCCCTGACCGATGGGCTGAATCAGCCCATATCAAGGTGGTAGAGGATATGAAAAGATATAATGTATTAGACTTCAGTTAGATATGGAATGATCACATTACTTCATAATGTTTTTTTACATTAAATTCTACCACTATAACATTGGCATGTCACCATTTTACACCCTATAAGGGGGACCCTTTAGGGCACCCTTTTGTAATACAGAATTGGGGATAAATCACTTGTTGGACCAGAGTTTGTGCATGTGACAATAGATAAATTCTAGGTCATCTGACTTAATATGTGGATTGCCCATATCAGATAGGAATCCTACAAAAAACATCATTATAGGACCTTTTAGTTTGAGTAGGGATTCCTTGTTTTCTTTTGAGTCATTGAATGATAATGAATTTGGAGGGTCAAAAAAGAAACAAGATATCCTTGAGGATGATTGGACTGTTCGAGACCATGTAGAGGGTTGGCAAGGTTGCCCACTGCCTATCCCTACCACCGTAGCTAGAGACGGTGCACAAAAGATTCCACATGATGCATCTAAGAATATATGTTCATGATTGTACACACATGACCAACTGGGGAGAGGTTAACATTAAGGATGGATCCTCCTTTTCATAGCACCCAATATATGTCAAGGACTAGCATAAGATGAAATTTCATTGATGATCCATGCCATGGTTTTCAAGCTGTTGTAGCAGTGAAATATGCAAGAGAGTTCCAAGGAGTGGGATATCCAGATGCAGTCTCAGTATCCTGAGTTGTTTTTCTATTTTTATCTTTTGGGGGATGAAAATATTTAGGGAGGGAATGATGTAAATGCCCAATTATTTCATTATATTTAATTGAAATATTTCTTATATATATATATATATTCAGAGCTAACCACTAAGATGGAATGCGATTTCAAGTCTTAATTACCCCATAATTAATATTAGATAAATAATAAATACATGTTATATTGGTAACACATTATTCCTTAAAAATGGGATAAATATTAACCATGATTTATGATTTGAACTTTGAGACCACAGTTGAGTCCAAAATGTCATGTTTACCATAGGTGCGGCATAATATGAGTCAGCATGAGACGTTCAGACACATCTCTCAATGGCGGTGAGTTTAAGTGAATTAATTTATTTACTTAAATAAATAATTAATTATTTTGACCAAAACAAATGTTTACAAATGTACAGTTAACGAAACATTTCCATTGTTGGATCATTTTTTTCTAAAATTCCATTGATAGGGATCTCATTGCTCCTCTGTTCGATGAATGACAACAAATCTCTTGATCATGGTGAATCAGACAATGATGAACAAATCGTTCTCATACAGTTGTTGTATGAAGATGTTATTTACCATTGGTCAATCCAATATAATGGTAGGTATTGTATTTTTGTATTTCTCATCACTAGATTATATTTTTTTAGTAGATTTATAACAGTAATTTGATTTTTTCTGCTCTTTTCTGCATTTTCATGTGCCATGGTACTAGAAATTAATTAGTTCATTTTTTCATCCAAACATAGATAATTTTTTTGATCACTACATAATAAATCAAGGCCAATGATTATTCCAAAAATTATTATGGTTCACATCTTCCTAAATTTATCATGTTCTTCTCAGATGGAATTCTCATGGTTCACAGTTTGACAGTTGTCGAATAATGATGATTGCAATTGTGCCCCAGATTAATGTTGGATTGATGAAACCGACATAGTTTAACTATTTGAGAATAAATGTTGAATTATTATAGGATGTTGATGCTTGGGTTTTTGTTTTAATTCCATGAAATCATTGATTATAAGAGTAGTTGCATGAAAAATGATGGCTGGGAAATGTGACATTTTATAAGATCCAAATATTTCAGACTGATTGAAGGAGGAAATCATGGATTTCGGATAAGATTCATAGAGACAGATCATATCGAACATTTCTGGAAATATCATGATGGATCACCATGTACAATTATGAACAAACATCATACAACTTATTCTAGTGGTGGTGCTACGGTTTTGGAAGCTCATAAGGATTTCATGGCATGTACATCCTCTAACACACCGTGTATACCATTTCCATGTGAGTGAGTCATATGATGGATCACATGGTCAACCACACACCATGTGAAAAGTAAATTGTAATAGCTTGAGTAAATGGACAATATTCCTTATTAAGACACATGTTGTGTACCATAGTTCACAAACCCAGTGTTCGTGTAAATGGACACGATCATCGAAGACATGACATGTGTCCTTGTGAGCCTTGACATCACATGTAGTGCACCTATATAGCATGAACCTCAACACAAACTAGGATTCATTTACCATCCAAGGACAAGAGTGGGCGATGAAGTGGGACCACACACCATGTTGGTCGCCTCACACTACATGTTCTCATTAAGTTTCTTTTAGATGTTTTTTAATGTCTATATTCCCTTCGTTTGAACTCTAATATTGGAATACATGTAGCCTATCTTGAGTGTTTTTATAATTGAACATGTTGGTATCCTATGAAATATATTTCAAGATAATATTTTAATTTTTTTCATGGAATGAGTAAAGGCGTTACCCGATGATTGATGTAATCATAAAGAATGTATAGGGATTACTGTGAGTAACACTCCAGCATGGATGAGTTATGAATTAAATTGAGGATACCCTTTAAGAGAAAACCCCCCATATATGAATGTTAGTGGAGTTACCGGATGTATTATTATCCAGTGTTACCCTCATTCTAGGACGGGTAGTGGAGTTCCTTAATGAATTCTATCATAATGTTACCCTCAAGGTGGGATGGGCCGTGGAGTTCCCCAAATGGCTTCTACCATGCGTTACCCTCCAAAATAGATGGGCGATAGAGTTTCCCAAAAAATTCTCTAGGAATAAACCTATATTCAGATTGGGAATGGTAGTTACTCAATGGCATTCTTGGTGTTACCCTCCTGTTGGGATGGGCAGTGAATTTTAGCAATGAAATATCCGAGTGTTACCCTCTAGTGTGGTTGGGCAGTGGTGTTCCTTGGTGACTAGAATAGTTGGAAACTCTTGTCATACCTGGGAAGGAGGCCATTACCTTTAATTTTTATCCTTTTGAATGTGTTACACCGTTATGAGATTTGGTTTGATGTTGCTTTGGGATCTCAACTAATTGGGACTCCTTCCCCACCAAGAAGTGTTTTTTACGCAAACTAAAATCGTATTTGTGTGTTAGTGCCTCCCAAAGTGTATTTTATAAAATTTTGTTCATTTAGTTCCATATTCTTTTGTGTTGAAGGTATACAGATGGGATTCTAATCATCACTGACGGATTTTGGGAATAGTTGGATACACTCCTTATTAGGTTGATCTATTAGATGGAGATCCCCTTACTCTCTGGTTAGGGGTTCTTTGACATCACATATATATTTTATTACTACGTGATTCATAATCTATTTTAGATACTCCCAATCCAGTAGTGGAAAATATTCATAGTGTATGCACATAATTTCTATGTTTATCTTCATAAGGTTGGATGTGTCTACTCTCCGATTATAGGTATCAAATTCTCAATGGGTAGTTCATATTCTCACCATGTTTGTCCCCTTATTCTTCGATGAGATTTCGTTCAATCCATTTTTTTGTTGAGTTATAATCTTCCACTATAACTTGTTCTATCAACTATTTTCATCTTTATTTTTAACTATCATTTCCCCCCTTCACCCTTTTTTGGTGTTCTACAAGATATGTATATACTCACTCATTATGGGGATTGTCCCACACAAGCCATTCCTTTTAAAGATGATGGACATGTCACCCATTAATTTATATGACCATTGTGATACTAGGTACATGGACAACATATGATGGTTATAGATTATGATATGGGATATAGGATCTCTCAATTGTTTACTCTTTTAATGTTTTGTTAGGATGTCACATATTTCCATTTGGACATGTATTTTCCTCTCTACTTTTCATTTTACAATATCAGACTTTTATACTATCTAGTTGTTAGTTCATGAATTGTTTACTTCATAGATTTTTTGAGAACTTTATTATTTCCTCTAAACATTTATATTTAGTTTGGTGTGTGTGTTTTTTGGAATAGGTTATTAAGAAAATGAATCCCCAAGTTAGTTCTTCCTTCTATGCTTGTCGGCACCCCTAGCCTATAGAGGTGGACATGGTTATAGTGCGAATCAATACCGAACATTTTTCGGGCCATGATATATTTTATGGATAGAATGGGGGTGAATATGATTCCTCATATTGTGATAATCCCTTAAACAGATGATAAATTTGATCATCATATCAAGGGCTTCACAGATTGGAATATAATGAAGATATGATCTTCATATTAGGGGATTTCCTAGTAAGGAATGACAGAAGATACAATAAATATAAAACATGGGAATATTATTTTCATGTATATTTACTTCCATTTTTTTAATGTTAATAGAGTTATCCTTTTAATAAAATCATGTATTCCATTCCTACTTTTACATGTATACTGTATTAATTTTTTTAATAGTCTCTATTCTGCTACATGTAATAGAAATTTGGGTATCATACTCATCTTTCTACGTTGATTGTTTTATCGATTAAATGATTAAATATAATGAACATACTTTGTTTAAAATTGACCGTAATTATTATGAAATTTTACTATTAGTTAATCCGGTTGTTGTCTGGTTCTGATATTGTGACTATGTTAATTGGACTGTGTCAATGTCTAATATTATTTCATTAAAATGTTTGTATATTGATTAGCTTAATTCTATTATCCTATGATTATAAAACTACAATTCACCCCCTAAAGTATGTAAAATCATTTTATTATATTCTTATAATCTTACACACAAGGCCTTGGCCCCATGGGTCATGCAATGGGTCTCCCTATACCAAAATAAGGAGGTATTATTGTCAAAATAATGATAAAATTTAGACAAATGTTTTTTAAAAACAACATATTTTTGATGAATTGAATGGATATTGAATTAGAAAAACAATTTAGAATTAAAAGATAATGTTTTTATAGAATCTTGATAATGATATTTATATATATAAACATCATTCATATTTGACCCATTCTCTTAAAAATATTACAATGTTCATGAATTTACATGCTCAATAATTTAGTTGTTTCAAAAAAAAAATATATAATTTAGAAATTGTTAAATTTAATTTCAATAATTTATTTAAACAGAAATATTATGATTGAGAGTTGAAGAAAATAACATTTTTCCTGTCATGTTCCAATATCACTCAATCCCAATGTGTTGACATATTTCATATCATGCTTTTTTTATTTCTATCAGACACTTCCTATCAAAATATCAATAATACAAGACATTGTATTCATATAAATAAACATAATTTTCATTAAAAAACCAAAAATTATATCAATAAAAAAATCTTGGTACTCTTAAAATGATAAATGGATTCTTTATAACTTAATTATAGATAGTGACTCATGATAGATATGGCCACTAAATTTATTTTGATTGTAGAAACCTAACCACTATTCAACTCCTACTTATATTCTCTCCATTACTCACCAAATTCTATGATTACTATTGTACCTATAGCCTCACCATGGGGAAAATTATAATGAATATGTTTCCAAAATATTAATTCATATAAATATAATAATAATGTAATATTAAATATATTTAATTTCCTTAGATATATATTCCTATATGAATTATCATTTAATTCATTTTAATGTTTTTTATAGTTGAGTGTAATGATGGAAATGATGTGATATTTTTTATAAAGTGTGAATACAAGTCGTGGATTCTATTAATAATTTTTTATTCATTTGATAATAATAATTATACACATTCATCATCTATCTATGATGGTTCGAGATCTCATGAATGTGTATACACCAATTCTTCCCAGTGGAAGATATTGCTGCGAATGGTGGAAAATGGTACACCGGTAAATATTATAATGAAACTTAATTATTATAATAAAACTTTACTTGGGTTCTATAAATAAACCTAATCCATATTGATCAATGGGTATTTTTGTATCCCTTATCAATGATAGATCATTGTAGTGTATATTATATGTGGGGTTCAATTTCTTCTTAGGAGGCTCAGTATGTGTTAAGTTATAAGTCAAAGGATAGTGATGAATAAGCTAAGGGATAATGAATTAGAAGTGAGAGAATCTATAATATACGTATGTATAAAAGTATTATAATTTTTGGGAGTGTATGTCACCATTGGATAAGGTAAATATGTAAGAGAGAGAGAATTTGATTTAAATTGTTGCCAAATATAAGCGGCCTAAATATCATGGGTTCCATGAATGACACTGTAAGAAAATAAAGTGTTCTAGATGGAATATATAATAAATGGATGGGGTGTGATTGACTATGGAAAATTATTCAATTACCTATAGTACAACACTCCCTCACATTTTCTTATTATACACTATATTCCACATGTTTTTTCAAGGAATAATTTTCTTCTGGGTGTTGGTACCTCAATAAATGTTAAAAAAAGTAATCACATGAAATTATTTGTTATTTATAAATATATTTGATATAAAATTCACATAGTCAAAACTAGAGGTGAAAGAACATATCTCTCATTTGGTGATTATTGTTCAACATCCTCATCATTTATAACTCTTAGCTATTTTTCATTTCATTCATTTGAAAATAAATACACAGTTATGTGAAAAGTTATAACCAACATGTAAACCAATGAATAAATAAATTTTGATATGACTTAGTTATACAATACTAATTTTCAAAAATATAATAAAGGATAAGACTTGAGGTAAATAAATTATGTTATATTTAGTGGGATGAATATCAAAATAGAAAATATATCTCATATATAAATCAATATATTCAAATTTTCATGTATACTATGGGTGATATTTTTTTTTCATCCTCTAGTTTCAATTAAGACAAATTAAGTTTTAATTATGTCATATGGTTAATTTTGGATAATTGAGTTGGTTATTTTCCCATTTTTTATGTGAGGACATTTAATTCAATTATGGGGTTTGTTAAAATATGTACATTTTCATTAGGTCATTATTTTTATTTCTTTTGAATTTCAGTATAATTATATTATAATGTTTCAGTTCAATTAATCGTATATTTATTCTAATTGGATTGTTTTTCTAGGTTTGAGAGTTTTTAATAGAGTACAATTCATATTAGAAAATAAATTTTAATGAAATTTTCAACCAGTATATATTGAAAATTCACATAAAGGATAATTTGGATACAAAATATTTCAAATCAATATTAAATATTTTTGAATAGTATAAAATTGAAAAACCCAAGTCAATCTAAACCAAAATAACTTACAAAAATACTGGATTGTTCTATATATTTTTCAACTCAAACAATAGGTTCACAAAAAACACTGATAATTAAACTACTGTTCTCATAATAAGTAATAAATTGATAATTGAAAATGGGTGTAGTGATGGTGGAATTTTGATGGACACCATTTGTAAAAATATAAATTGGGATTACTTACAAAGTGAAACAAATTCAGGTCACATGTGATTTTTCACATACTGAACTTATTTTCTTAATAATTTCAATATATATAGCTCATTATTTGGAAGGGTAAAAGTTTGGTAAATAACTAAAAATCTAAAATAATTAATAAATGTTTCATGTCTCATCATTGAATCTATACATGTTCATTTCATCATAGTCACTCAAGAAATTAAATACGAGAAATTAATTACGAAAATCTATTCCTAAAATTTAATTACGTGGATTGTGATCCACTTTGTTATTTTCAAACTATTTATGAATAAAACTATTTGGGTGAACCAACGAAAATAATATTGAATTTTAAATAAAAATAAAACAAAAATGATATTAATTATTTTACCTCATATATTATTCATAATAATAGGACCTGAATGTTTTCCATTCATGATCCCCCCAAAAAACATCTTATGTGAATTAAAATCAGTTAAAATAAACATAATCACAACAAACATCTAATATATGAATTATGAACAAGAATAATATGTTCTCCCACCAACATTTCAATTATTATTCAACTATTTTATTAAAGGATTCATATCTAAATCTAAATCATTTCCTAGATTAAAAGGTATAGATTTGAAAATATTAATGAAAGTGAATGGTTTTTTCAGACACATACATTGATGAAGGTAATATATAAATATGAATGGTTTCTATATGTTTTTTGAAGAATGAATGGTGTAGAATGGGTTAAAATAATAACATTATAGTCCCAACATCACATTGAATAAAATGGATAAAAATTCGGGAGATTTTTGATAAAATATTATACATGTAATTCCATATATAGGACGACCAAAAAAATAATTAATTTCTTTCCTCAATATCATTCCATCAAATATTTTTTAATATTTCACCAGAAATGAAAATACTATAGAGTCTATCAATGGATGAAAAGATAAGAATCACATTTTATGGCCCCTGAGATGTTGTTTTTTTAGTACATAGATTCCATTTAAAAGTGTCTTAGTTTAAACAATCATCCCATTAGGTATTTTACACCCATAATAAGCTATAATATTTTGGTCAAGCATGAATTATATTAATGTCGAATACAAGTTCATTAATTAAATAAGATTCCTTATAATGTTTTGAGGGAATATTTACATCATATGGATTTTATTCCATCAAAATGTTTATAAAATACTGGATAATAGTATTAAAAATCCAATACATGGTGGTACTATGAATGATTTAGATTATGAATTAAATCATTTTCTTTATACCACATAAAGTGATATAATGGATTCATGGACACATCATTAATTATAGTCACCCTCTCCACATCATAATTTTCAATATCATTATCATGTGTTATTTTATCAAATTCTAATTGGGTTTTAATCCTTTATTTCTCATGATAAAATATAAATAAAATCAGTTTATCTAATAAATTCTCTAATCCATTCCTCTTAATAAATTCATTAACATGTTGAGATTTTATTTTCACCACATTATGACACAAAACATAATATTGTTTTGAAAAAAGATATTTTTTAGGAATGATAACTTTTTCATTAGTTTACCATGTTATCCTATCACAATTATAACATGGGAGGTGTATATGTTATCAACATGAAGCATTGATAAATTAAAAATCTAAAAAACACTCTAACATGTTTTGAATGCTTCTTGAGATAAAATAACTTTAATATATCCAACATATATACATTCTATAAAAAAATTTGAATTCCATGTCGCAAAATAAATTTAATTAGATTGATGTTAAATATAATATATAATTAATGAAATGATAATTATTCAATTTATATAAAATGATAACTAACAATGATCTATATTATAATTATAATATAAAATTCAATAAAATATTATATATAAATAAAAAAAATTAATAAATATATATTATAATGATGTTGAATTCCATTGTATCAATGGGTTAGTTGAAATGTTTTTTAGGACATATTGTTTTCATTAGGATAACCAATTATCATAAAAAGTGTTAGTGATCCCCATATAGAGTCATCAATGAATCACAATCTTTCCAATATAATTTCAAAAAACAAGACAAACTATTAATAAGAATTTAATTTATTTTGAATGGTTATCCTAATTTTAAATTTTAGCTTGAAATTTATGTAGTTTGGCTCATTTTCCAAATGGTGGCCAAGATTTTGATTTATTACTCATTTGGAAAATATTTGTTTTATTGAATGATTGATTTTATCACCGTTAACATATTCTTGAAAATCTAAAAATAAAAAAAGATAACTGAAAATCATCCCAATAGATCCCAATTAGCATTCACAAATAAAAAATTCAATAATGATAACTATAGTGAGGCACCCATCACTATGGAATTATTCTTTTGGGATTGGGATTTAAAAATAGTCTACATAAAAATAATATTAAATAGTTATATGGAGTGTAAATAAAAAATAATTGAACTAAAGAGAGTGAACAAGTTGAAAATTAATGAACATTCCTTAAATTGTTGTATGGAAAACCTTGTTTTAATAGCACACAATTAGGAAAAATTCTTAAAAATTTGAGTAGATATCACATGAAGATTAGACTCATCCTCTAATCATTGAACACCACAAATAGAAAGATATAATTATAAAAATAAACAAATATATGAAACAAAAAATCATTCATACATGAATAATGTCAATCCACTTCAACTAAAATAAACACATCAGCTTTTAAAATCAAAATATTTCTGTATATATCACTGAAAAATATAATAATAGAATGATTCAATAGAAAAATCAATTAGATTAAAAAATTAATTACTACAATCTATGAGTACTATTACTTACCGTTGTTTAATGAATAAAGAATAATTATAAAATAACAAATTAGGATTAGTGATTTATAGATTGATAAAAATGAAAATGATTCTAGGAATATGATATGTTGGAATTTGAACTCACCAATTTGAGGTTGAATAAAAACTGAATGAAAAGTGAAATCGAGGATAGATCACCATGATTGGGGATGAAAATGGATTGAAAACATAGTGTTCAATGTGGGTAAGAGTAAGATCCGAGGAGGGGGAGACCAAATATAAAATTTGGGATTGAGTTATATTCCAATGGTTTACTGAAAAAGTTGGTAAACCTATAATTTTAGTATTTTATATGATAATGTTTATATAACCTTCTGTATTGCCTTTTTTATAGACTACTATATACAAATGGTTCCAGTAAATCATTGGTATTTCCTTCAATAAAACATACCACCCTAATAGTTTTCTAAAATAGCTTGTGTTTCATTATCTATAACAACCTATACCAAAGTATTTTGAATACTTTTGGTATAAATTCAGCTATTCCATGAGTTACATTAGAACGATCGTATAGGCATGTTGGTAAATCTACCATTTCCACTGATTGGTGGATGTTATCTCCCAAGTATATAAGGTTTCTAAAGGTGTAGACAGTGATATTATATGAGATTTTGGTTCATTCCAATCTAGTTCCTCATGAATAACGTTAAGGGAATTATATGGTTTCCATTGAGCTGTAACATGTTTGTGGATATGGTTATCCTTGTTCAGTCTTATAATGTGAATAATGAATCTACAAACATCATCATTCTGGCCAAAAATTCCTTGACCATGATGTTGCAGTTGAGATTCTTACTCATTGTCCCTAGGAATCTATCATAAAGGATGCATAGGCTGAGCCACTTCCATATATGGAACTGTTATTGAGAGCTATTGATATGAAGGGAGGGTCACCCCACCATATTAGATTAAAATATTGGTGCTCATTTTTGAAGATGAATAAACATGGATTTTGGCCAAATCCTAAAAGAGGGGTCATCACCAAAGAGGGAGGAGTGATGGTCAATGTCATTCTGTCAAATCATAATGTTGTTCATTTTTATTTGGAAGTCTTCCAATTTTAAAAATTTTCACTTGATCTTTTAAGAAGTTTCTTCTTAGCACTTCATAAAATTGGGTAATCACTATTTTCCACAAGCAATATCACATTATAATAAAGTAACCATGAGTTTGGATGTTGATCCTCATTGACTGAGGTCGATTTTTATTAAATATTATTTATATGATATTAATCATGAACTCTTATTTATATTAATTATAACAGATTATTTTTTTAATAAATATTATTTAATTCAATATATTTTATTTATTTCATAAATTTTTAAATATATTAAATAAGTAATTATATTATATTTCTTATTAATTATAACTTATTATTAATTATACAAATTATTAAATATGAACTATTAAATAATAGTTAGTTATTAATTATTAAATATTACAAAGAACAGCCTAAACCACATATTTAATGTCGTGGCCCTGGAAAATTTATTATAAAAAAGGAAACTCATAAGGAAGGAAGGGTGATAAAATATCAAAAGTGTCACAAATAATTCCACTAAAATTGAAATTATACATTATCTTGGTATTATACCTACCAAACCCTCCACAGAGGCCACCTTGACCTATCATGTGATTTACTTTCTTATACTACTGTGTATCCCTCAAATTGCAATCTTAATAATCTATACATAATGATTCATCATCTACATCATGAGTCTCACATTAATGACCTCGAGTGAAATCGGTTTTTAATATCATAGACGATCCATCATGAATTAAGATATTATACATTCTGTCATAGTTACTCATTTCCGTGACTTTATCAATGCCTGAGCCTTATCTAGTAACTCTATATGATCTATGATCATTACCTAATTACTCATGGAAAAATTCCCTACAACTTTATCTATATAAAATGTTATGCATGTTACATTTTTTTACTAGTACTATAGTATAATGGGATTGTGAACACACCATTATTCGCCTTCACCTCTAATGTACTACATACAAATAGATCTCCCACTATATCATCATGACCAACTTCATTTTCCATACCTAGTCCCTTTTATTCTAGTGATTCATGATATTCATAAGTAGCATACATAGAGACATTATAGCTAGATAAATTATGTTGATCAACTACTTCAATAACATCTTATTCAGTCCTCTATCAACCTTGATGGTTAGTCAGGACTTATCCTTAGATAGGGGTTGAAATGTGGGTCAAAATATGTATTTCCCATTTATAAACAATAGATAGACCTCATAATCCACTAAAACATTTTTTTCTTTTGTAATAGGTCATTTATTTTCAATCTGGTCAACCTAATTCATACATGAAGTTGGATAAAAATAAGGACCATTAATTGGTATAAATATTACTAATTTCTTATTCAAATTTCTATTACTATCCAGGTCCATGCATAACACCAGGTCAAGTTTCTTATAAACATCAAATTTGATAGTGGTTTCATCATCAATTTGAACATATCCCAATGAATAGATATCTCCAACACAAGATCATATAATTATAGAATATTGGAAGAGGGTATACATATAATCAATGAATTCAGATGACGTCATAGATAAATTAAGTCCCTTCTTTCTTCAATCATGGACAACCATTCTCAAGATAGAACCTTTACTTTTATAAAAAAACTATTTCAACTTCTGTATTAACATTCATTCCTTCAAAAGAAGACCATTAAACATAATCCTTGGATCCCTCCACCAAATGTTTAGGTGAACCAGAAACTATATGAGTCATCTAAAATAGATATTCATTATCCAACTGTAATCTATTTTCCTTTATAGAACCATGAAATCCCCTAACAATTAATTTTCCTTGACGATTTCATCATATAGTATATAAAGGAAGACGTGATTAGTTGAAATTTTATTGATATAACCCTCATATAGAATCTGAGAAAAAAAATATTGATCTAAAAACATTAATTGAAATGACCAATTTCATGGGGTTCCCTATTGTATGGAGGGTATTTCAGAAATGAAATCACTGTCACCAACACTTCCCCAACAGGATGAAGAAAATATCTAAATCATGGTGTTGGTAGACTATGAACTAAATGAATAAACATGAGTTCCCACATTAGAAGAATATAGACCATGATGAAGTAGAAAATAATGTGAAGTTGATGAAATAGAGGAAAATATATTCATTTTATATTGAGGCATGGATCTTTCATATAAAACCCTAGAAAGGGTGAGTTAATGATGATATTTATCCATGGTTTTATAGAACCAATTTGAAATTTTCATTAGTTTATTGAAATATCACTATGAATTTGAAGTGATTTTTAGTGTTGATTTTGAACATTGATAAAACTAATGGTCAACACAAACACACACAGATACACACACACACACACATATATATATATATATATAAATAATTATTGCAAAATTCATTTAAAATAATTGTGAAATATATTATTTTCATATTTAGAATATTAATAACTTGATATTACATAATATTGAAGAATTATTGAAGAATTGTGTTTCAATTTATAGTTATTTTTCAATGGTTGTAATTATAAATTAATTGTAATTTTTATTGAAAATGTGTTATACAAATATATTTTTATTTATAAATATATAATATATTTTAAATAGTAATACACATAAATTAAAAATTTTGATATTGTTTTTTTACTAAAAATTTGATTATAAAATAATTATAAAATAATATTAATGAAACTTTTATTGATTAAAATACATTTAATAAAAATTTTGTTATATAAAATATTATTAAAATATTTAATAGCTTATGATGATGTGAAAACATAACATGAATTTCAAATGACCATAACATATTAAAAGTGGGTCAGTTTGGGTTCATAGAGATTCCAAATAGAATCATGTGGAAAGATCTATCAAATTTAGATTATGATTATTTTTATCCCTATTTAATACATGTTAACAATGTCTTAGAAGGACACTGAAACCATGTTCTTAATTTGTATTCCTTGTTTATTAAATATTTAATTGAATTTATGCTTCTACAGGTTGGAACTTCTTGTATTTTTTTTAGTGAAGACTAAATTTATATCCAAATAATATATTCATTTGGATATTATGGTCTATAAACTTATTCATTTTCATTTTAAGTGTTATCTATAAATAAATAGATATATAAATAAAATAATTATTTTATTTATATATCTAATAATAAAAATATAAATGTATAAATAAATAGTTAAATGTATTACTAAACAGTATGTGGGTGTATATATATTACACACTTTGTGTGTATATGTTTATTTTTATATGTGTTTATATATGAATATATATATATATATATATATATTAAATTATACCTATTTATATATAAATTCATATGTATTTATTTATATTTATGTATGTCTATATGTATTTATACTTATATTTATATTTAACTATATTGATAGATTTTTATAGATTTTTTCACATATATTTATGTATATAAAATATATTTTCTTTTGTTTCGATATAGATAGGTAATTATATTTAATAATATATATAAATGTGAATTTATAAATAATTATGTAAAATTATTTTCATTTATATATATCTGTGTGCATTTATTTCCACATATAGGTTTATATAGTTTTATATCTTTCTATGTATTTATATAAGGATATATTTATTAATTTTTATATATATTCATATATATATATTATGTATATATGTATATATATAATTATATATATTTTTATTTAAAACTATATATATATATATATTATGTGCATATATATATATATTTAAATGATGGATGGACGAATGAGGGAAACTGGTCCTGAAGATCTGGAATGATTACACTAAACTCGATGACCCAATGACTATTAATTTAATCTCATATGTTTTGGATCCCCATGTTGGTACGTAAGGTTTTTATTCTTGATGGAAGATCAAGGAGTGTTAAAGTGATGCTCTGAAGTGTTTTTTGTCATTCTTGTGATTTTTTAGAGGTTCATTCTCTTGGATAAAGAATCAGTTCACAGAAAAAATTATCAGAAAAGTTAAAACTACTAAGGAATTATCCTAATATAGATATTATTTAGAAAAGAGAATTCTATGTATGCATTTTGTTCTTGAAAATATTTCTTTGTCAAAATACAAGAATCCTTGGAATGACTTAGGTCATGCTTCTCGATACGCATATAATTGGGGTATTTCCAACATTATATGGGTCTACCATAACCATGGATTCGATTATATCCAATCCCCTTTTATGGAATTTTATGGTCAACTCAGGATTATGGGATCAATTAACGTATAGTTTGGAAACATAAGGGTCACAATTGGAATTTAAATTTTAACATAAGTTTTCTAATGAATCTTAAACTCAGTTATGGAATAAAATCCATGTATAAAAATGTTTTTTATCATATATAGATATGTTTTATGACATCACTTTTTGAATTATAATTTTTATCTTGTTGAATAATTACACTAAAATTGTTAGATTAAGTCATTTTATAAGGGTTATTGTTTAATTATTTATATATTGCAATCTGATTGATAAAGTGGTTATATCCACATCATTGGATGATATTAATCATATAATTGAGTATGAAAAAAATTATGTTCTTTGAAATGTGTTGATTAATTGGAAACTTGATGTCCATTTATAGGGTACATGTTGTTTTCACTAAATTCCAATTATGGGGTCATGTTTTGTAGCACTACCAAAGGGAATAAAATAATAGGAATGTCGTGTTGACAGATATTCAGAATAAATATCTCTTTAAAGATGATCTTTTCTAAGATTACACTTCATGGAATATAAAAAATTATTGGATAGGGCAAGGTTAACATTGAAAAAACAACTTATGGAATTTGAAGACATATTCATGAGGATTCTTCTCATATGGATGATTGTATAGAGGATTTTATTCTTGATGATTTTTATCTCTTAGAAATGAAAAGGGGTCTTCTTATCATATTCAACTATATCATGATAAGTCGAAAAACACTTAAGCTGGCATAAATTATGAGATTCATAAGGTTATGGATAATTTTTTTAAGGCTCCATTATCTTGGGGCATGATGGATGACCATGGTGGTGATGAATCTAATGACAACCATGTGGTCAAGGATCTTTCTAAAAAATCTAAACTGAATTTCAAAAAATAATAAAATAATTTTCTTACAGAGAAAATCCCCAAAGGGATGCCAAGATACATATGGCCACATCAATGAAATATAATTCCAAAAATACTCACATTCTTTATTAGATATGACAATATTTCCCTATGAGGTAAAATGAGAAGGTGTTTTTTCCTCTTTGTTATTCGATTTCTATAAAACCAATTGTATCCCATATGATGGATTCAGAAAATAATATTAATTTTATGGAGTCATTAAAATATTATGCTACTCTTCATGAATATTTCCATATAGAGGTTGATTTAGTGATTGGATCAAAACAATCCATTGATGTTCAAAATGATCATTCATGGAATATATACAGTTGTATGACAACCCCTATTACCACTTCTTTTAGTGAGTTAAATCTTCATCATGGACTAGGTTTTCACTCAAATAATACTCAGGGAAGGATGTCACATAATTTATTTGTAACATTACCCTTGGCACCATGGTTGAATATTAATCAAGGGGTAGAGATAAGTTTTATGGCTAATCATAGCAAGAAGCATGGGGGTTATGGACATGGTTTTGATAAAGATTCTCCAATACAAATATTGTAGAATCTCAAGATGGATAAATCAAATAATTCTTCTTCATAACTCGTTATTAATATTGTATATATTGTGTATGATATGTCTGATATTATTGCTTTAAGGCATAATTCTTTTGTGTTTCTTGCATCTAGAAGTAGACAACACGATGGAAAAACAATGATCGTGTATTGGAAGAAGAAGAATAAAAAACCATTGCTGATGAAAGACATCTAGATATTGAACGTGGTTCATATGTACTTTTCATAAAATTGATATGGAGATGACATCATCATGTTCGAGTTGGACGCTCCTTTTATGATAGTATTGGCACTCGATGTCGAGTTAAATAATTTCATTTGGATTTTATTTCTTCGTTTTTGTTCGTAGAAATTTTATGTATTTCATGATCCTCTTTTATGATTTGTTTTTATTTTATTATTGGTACATTGAGCCTTTGCATTATATATATATATATTTATATCTTTATACATTTTTCTCAATATATATTTACTTAAATTTTTTATATTAATTTATATTTATATATATTTATATGGGTGTGTATATATATATTTCATTGTATTTTTATATATTATGGTTATATATATACCTACATATGATTATATTTAATTATATATGTGTCTCTGTGTTTATTTAAATGTGTTTAAATGAATATATATATTTATGTACATATATATTTATATTTTTCTATTTTTATTTATTTTTATATTTATAATTTATATAATTTATGTCCTTAAATAAAACTATATATAATTATATATATATATATGGTTATATATATATTTATATATATATTTTTAAATTTATTTATATCTATGTTTGTTTATATTTATTTATTTAGATTTCAGTTTTTTATATCTATTTTTGCATATGTGAACATATTTATATTTATCATGTCAATACAAAATTATTTATAAATAGATATATATAATTATATATATATATATATTATGAAGAAATATGTGTAATTATATGTATCTCTCTCTCTCTCTCAGTGTGTGTGTGTGTGTATATATATATTTATATTAACATATATATGAGCATATTAATTCTAGATTGGTCACCACATGAAAGGATTGATGGAGTCGTAAAAGTATTAAATAATAACCAACCATATATATAATTAATATTAAAAAGTTGTTCTGGGAGGGCTATTAAATGGATTAAAAATTAAATAAATGATAATAAATATTAAACAAGTAATAATAAATATTATTTTTTAATAATTCATACTATATAAAAAAGAAAAGATATAATTAATAATTAATAATTAATAGTAAAAACTAACAACTGTACTAGAATTAATAATAAATTATAATGCATAATTTAATTATATATTTAATAATAAATGAATAATAATAAATTAAAAAAAAAATTAAACACTGATATTTTAAGCGTTGCTTCTTAAAACCGCCACCTAATCATTTCACAATGGTTTTCTGAAAGTAAAGATAAATGATTTGCGAGAATGCATTACAAGACCATATTGAATAAAATCATGAAATCATATTTGTACCATTTAAACTATTGTTAAATACCAATAAAGATCTTCAAAATGTCATTTTTTTGCATAGTGCTGGAGAGTATGATTGGTAGTTGGCGGAGTGATGAGCCATAAAGGGATTTAATATCCTCAATACCCCACTACATATTATTGATTATTATTATTATTATTCATGTCTTTATTATTAAAATATATTAACATTTCATATATGCATTAATTATTTTGATATATTATATACATATAAATTACTTTAAATTAATTATAAATGAAAAATATGTAATACATACAAAAATAAATACATATATGCGTACATAGAACCAAATTTTGATTATTAATCATTTATGTGTAGACATATTCTAATATATATATATATATTATAATTTAGGGCTAATACATCTATTTATTATGAAAGTGAAGGCATCATTATAACTTGGTATAAAGATACCAATTACATATAATGTTGTCCCATAGACAAGGGGCCAATGAACATGTTCTGATGGTCATGGGGCATGAAATCCCTTATTAGAGGCCCAAATCCCATTTCTTGACCAAATGTCCCTTCGGATGAATAGTATTCCAAATGTACATGGGTTGATAGAGTATTGTCACCACTACAGTACATGAAATAGTACCCACTACTTCTATATTATTTCATATACTATTGTTTTTCTGCAACTATAATGCTCTAATTGTACACATAATATCACCCCAGGCCAGGTTTTGAACCTGGGTCTTTTTGATGTAGGCTTATGACATTTATCATTCTGGTACCAACCAAACTGTATAATATAAATATAAATGTGTGTGTTTTTGAATTATATATGTAAATTTATATAAAATTAATTTTATAATATATAACAAGTAAGCATAAAATTTTCATATAATTATGCTATACAAATTTATATATACAATATAAAAATATTATTTATTAAAATATGATAACAATGTTTTAAAAAATAATAATAAATTTTATAATCCAATTCAACAGAAACTTAAAAATAAATATATATATATATGTGTAAATATATATATATTAATAGATAGATAATAGATTATAATAACACTTATCTATATAAATATATAAATATAATCTTAGAAATATATATTATAAATAAATTCAAAAAATTAAATTCTAAATTAAATGTATATATAGATATATATATTTCATTCATATTATTATATAAATGTATTGATATATATAAATAAATTAGTATTAAAATGTATATAAATACATATTTATATATATTATATAAAAAAATATAAATACGTTATATAAATATATTTTCAAATATATTTATTAATAAATATAAATATATGTACAATCATGAAAATTTTATTAATAGGTGGAGTACAGGAATATGGAGGTCTAATGTGGTGATGTCAAAGGGAGACACTGTGGAATCCCATACATCTATGAGGTGGAGATATTGTACATTATAAAAAAATGTTGGGAAGAGTGGATGACAATGGATTTAGAATCCACAATATCAGATGCTTTGTTGAATTCACTACACTTGTGTAGGATTTCACCGTTGGTATCCTGAAATCCCAATTAATAACTTAATAATTATGTAATGGACCTGTGAATGAGATCGAATAAGAACATGATATTTATTAATATATCATAGTTATATTTTACAACTGAATGAGTTCTAGTAAACATGTTATAATTACATTTATCTTTATTTGTAAATCAACACACTAGGAATATGTTATTAGATGGGAAGTGGATACTCTACAAGGCATTATCCCAAGTATCTGAACACTGATGGACATGGATGACATGATGAAATTCGAGAGTAGATAACTTTTTGAAGTTCAACTGGTTGAAAATATAGAGATAAATATTATCCACCATCTTGGTAGAGAAAGTAGAGGATTTATGATCAATGTTCAATAAATACATAATTTTCCTTCATTGATTTAAGACCTTGCAAAATTTCATATCAGGATTGGTAGTTCTAGTAAAGGGAGTTACAACCCAACCAATTTTCATTAATGATTGATATCTACTCAGGAATAATTATCCTTCTAAATCATGCATAGAAGGTGTGAAAAATACAAAGGAGATTACATTATAATGGGGTTTCCATAGTGTAGACACCACAATCTGATCTAGAGATACATCCATTCGAAGACATTATTAAATCCACCCTCAATTTATTACCTAAAATTTCATTCAATTCTAGTTTTTACTTCACAAAAGTCATGTATTCCTAAATCATTATCATATTGATATCAAGTTCATCAATGGTTTCATTCCGGTGTTCACAACTATCCATGTGTTTTGAAACCTTTTTCCAGGAGTCCCTTAAAATGTTTTTAATTGTGATTTTAGTTTTTTATAATGAAAATAATAGGCACCTTAATAAAATAATTAAATATTTATGGGAATATAAGAGGTTATTATTTGATGATTACTCTACCTCGATGAGATTTAAACTAACTATTCTATATTTTAATACGTCCAAATATTCTTTACACAATGTAATCAAAATGGTGTTTGTATATCTGAAACCAAAATAGGGGGATCCATGAAAATTCATTACATGAGATATCTTAGGGAAAACATGTATTTATAATGATTTGATAATAATTGGATGAGTAGTTTGTATTGATTATCTAATCCCAAAGAGATCATAATTGATAAGAAATTGGAAGAAAAATTGGATTAATATCAACATGAGAAAATCATACAAAAACATCATCTCTATACAAATATATCTACAAATGGAGATCTCAATACCATATCACTAGATGTTTTAAAACACTTATATTAGATCAAAATAATATCTCATGGATCTAATATTTGATGGTGGAATTCTACCAGGGACCTCGTAAAATATCCTTGGTGGGAGGTTTAATGTTTAACACTACTCTCCAACCAACCCTATTAAATCACCACTTACTATTGTGGTTGGAGTTACTGAATCATACAATGACAATGGTATATTGAAAAATTTATCAATTCTTCCCATCCAACTATAATCTGCTGAAGCATCAGTAATGTTCCATGTTTTTATGAGAATCATTTTTTCAACATATTTATCAGGTTTTACTTCCTATGGATCATCTCATGTCATAGCACATGTCAATCCATCACATTGTGTATCCAATGATATTGAATTGTGATGTTCTTAGTTAGAGAATGATACATCGAGTCATTTCTCATATAAAATGAATCATGACTATCAAAATGAACATAGCACAACTTTTAGATAAATTCCAGCTCCAAGAGAAATTTTTATTATTCAAAAAATTATTTTTACATATTTTGAAATAGAAATTTACTCTTCTTCTATCACAGAAAACATGAAATAATTTTCCAACCTAGAATTCCTTGATACAACTCCTCCAGCAAAGTTATAGATATATCCTAATGTATAATTCCTTCTATTAGTATCTCCAGAATATCTGCATTGATATAGCCCTCCCAAATATGTTCATCTCCCATGTTGAGAAACATAACATTGAAGCACATTTATGATAACTCAATATGGACAGACTGTATCCTAGTGACACTACACCAAATTAGAGATAAATTGGGTCACAATATCTAAAGCATGGGCAATGTGTGGACTCATACTCATCATTTCATACATCATTTTCCCAACTAATGAGTAAAATATCATCTTAATCAACTAAATTTATTCATTGAATGAATGAAATGAAATACTTCTCAACATAAAATGGTTTGGAAGTGTTATTGTTCTTTTTTTTCTATATACATGTTTAAATGTTTTATTCCATGTTCAATATAATTCTCTTCAGATATCAATAAAAACCTCCACTTTCTTTCATGGGTTATCACCAACCTAATGTAGGTTTAGCATCTCCCATAAATATTCTGTAAAAAATAATTGGATAACATCTTTTTAAACATGTTCATATTTAAGAAATCCATGAAAGAGTAAAACTTCTTATACAACCACCTAAGATATTATTTTAGTCTATACAATCTATTATTCAATTTAGAAATGATGTTTTCTTGTCCAGAAACATAAAAAACATTAGGATGCACCTTATAGATCTCCTCAGAGTTTTCATTGTGAAAAAATATATTTTCACATCAATATATTAAAATTTCAAGCCCATGTGATCCACTAATCAAAAATGAATTGTTTTGTATCCATATTTACCATAGGGGAAAAAATATCATCAATGTCACCACATATACAATGAAGGAATACCATGAGTACTGACAGATATTTTGGGTTAACCTCATTTTTTTCGATGATCCTTCTTTATCATAAACACCCATAAGTTAATCAGTTCATTCTTTCCAGTTTGTAGTTCAAAAAATCACATTAACAATTCTTCATTAAAGAATACATATCATCCTCAATTAATTAAATACACATGATATTTTAGGATGAGTCACTACTTAATTGTATTATTCTAGCTCCCCCTTCTCAGTCTGCAACATGTACTCTCATATCAAATACTGTTTTGATGGAATCTTCCCTCATGATGATCATTGAACCTGTGAAATGTTAAATTTGTAGAGGCACAACATCACTGAACAATATTATGGTTTTTATTCTTTATGGGGATATGATGGAGTCATTATTTTCCCAATATGATCATCCAATACCTTGAGGGTATTTTGATGTAGAGTATTGTAGAACCACATCCTCTAAATTGAAATTTGGTTCTTCCACAGTCATTATAAAATGAATTTATTCCTCATAACATTATATTAAATAGATTTTAGGAATTTGAATGTCCATAACCATATGATTCTCATGAATTTAAACATATATTCTTCTAAACTCCTTTATATCCTTCTTGTCCCAAATAATGTATTTTAATTAAATATTTCTATTAATGATTATGATACAAGGAGAATATAATCCATATAGATTTTTTATGAGCTCTTGGAATACATGTCAAAATTTAATACATACAAATAATCATAAATGACTGTTAGTGGATTGTTTAACATAACATATCTTATATGAAATATCAAAATTTATTTGGACCAATGGTGATCTGTTGAATACATATAATGGATCTAGAACAACTTAACCCCAAAATTTCTTATCCATCTTAAATAAACTCATTGTGATTATATCCTTCTCCATGATGGTTCTGTTAACCCTTTCCACATGTTCATTTTGTGTTCATGTTTTTCATTTCAATATCCCATGTAGGATTTCGTAAAACCTACAATGGGTAAACATTCCAGGGATGTTTACTATACACCATTATTTGAATGAATAAACTTAATATTACTTATAGATTGATGTTCCACCATAGAATGGAACATAATAATGTATTCTAGTACATAGTTCTTCATCCACCAAATGAATACTCAAACCCTTATATATGAATAATAAATAAAGGATAGTAAATATTTGTTACCACATAGCCAATCCCCCTCCATTGGTCCACATTAATCAGATTTAACTACATATAGAACACATAATCTACATGATGAAGAAATAATTAAGGAGACTCAATACTACTTCCCATACAAGTTTTGTTTTCAGTGACCAAGTATTGAATCCATGTCAACACTGACGTACTTTCTCATTGTTAGGGTAGATAACCTTATATCACTATTGTAGTTGTGTATCTTATGAAATATATTGGGAGACATATATCATTCCTCCATATTTATATTTTATCCTCATATACATACATTATTTTTGTATAACATACCACAAATGTGTCCTCAAGGTGAGAATAATGGATTCATTCATCATATTCCATGCTCTTTTACTAAATATGTCATCATAACCATTTTTTATATGCTTGTTCATGATAAAATCTTTAGATGAAGGATTAGAACATTTTGATACATTAAAGGGATTTTGTATCCAATATTTCTCTTGACATGGATATCAACTGTGACAAAAATATCCAGAAAACAATCATTTTCTATTATTTGGCGCCAATGTCACCAGTTTGATAACCCATGAATTACTCACGATGAACAGTGACATGTTAAAATTTTGTAGTATCGACCAACCATTCTGTTTTCCAAGCCAGATGTATGAAATAATTAATCTTATTAATTATTTATGAAAATAACGATATATCTAGAAACACATATATGTACATATACAATTTTTCTTTGATGATTTCTCCTTTGACCCTTTTCTTGAAAAAAACATTATCCTTTCTTATTCATGTTTCCTTAAATGTCTCAATAGTAGACCTTGTATATTGGAAACCTTATATATTTTTGACATTACTTTTATCATGATTTTATATCTACTTATTTATTCTTAACCTCCTCATTCTTGTCTACATCGCCTCTATATACTGAAATATTTTATCTGTTTATAAGTTGCATCCATCATTCAACATGCTCATTAAAACATTAATCATTTACTATTTTCTTAGTATGTTTTATTCCGAGAACCAAATTTTTGAGTGAGACCCCAAGCATATCTCACCTATCAGAAAGAGTAAATTGTAGGTGGTTCTCTTGATCTCTATTAATTAGAGTCTTACATTTATCCATGGGTTGATCCACTAGGGTTTGGAAATTGCTATTGTATTTTCCTATAGAACTTCCAATCTATAGTCAATTATTTCTCAAATTATCTGTGAAGATTATATTTTTTGAGCGATTTTGGACAGTTATGTATCTTCCAACATCATCCAAGATTTTTTCATTCCAGAATCATGTTAAACATGGTGATAGAAATTTTAATCAATCCATTTAATTATTATATAGATCTTAGACTTTTTCAGCTTCTTCATGTATTATTCCTTGTTGGGATCATGGTTGAATTTATTATTCTTAGTAGGGTCAAAAATAAACAAATTATTAATGATATATTCCATCTGAGACATAGAAGAGAGTAGTTTTAATAATAAAACATTATCATACCACCAATCAATTGTCTCTCCTTTTATTTTAAAAAATATATAAATCGATGATAATTTTGGTTAATGGATCATACTTTTGTGTCTTGAATGGTACAAAATTATGGATTTTACTCTTGGGTCATCAAAATCAGACTCTTATGGATCATGATATGAACAAATTAGTGTTAATATATTTGATCAACTGATGAAACAGCTAATACGTGATGTTGATGTAGCTTTCCCAGACAACTACTAAAATCTCACCAATAATGTTGTCATCACTAGAAAGAAGAATTATTCTCTATGAATTGGGTGTTTTACCACCTTAAAATTATATAAACATTGACCAAGACTAGATAGATTATTTTTGGACAATTATTGACTCCATTTGGTATCTTGGAATTTCTTCAACAAAAACTTTCAGAATCAATCATCAAAATATGATTCCAGAAAAAAACAATTTGTAGGCAACAAGGAATAGCCATTTTTAGAAAATAATTTCATAAAAATGGATATGATACCACCTTTTAGGATTCAAAAATCACAAATATAGAGGAATACATAAAGAAAATTTTAAAAAAATGGGATTTATTTTATCTTGAATAAAGCATATAAAAACATCTTCTCAATACCTTGCTCTATAAATGGATCCATGATGGATATATCATGGGATAGAATAGATCATTTATTTTAAATCTTAATAATATATCATGAATATAATTGATGATGGTAGAATGCTCCAATGGGCCTCATTAAATTAATATGTTGGGAGGAGTTAATTTTAAAAAAATAATGATTCATATAATACAAAAAGAACACAAGAAGTCCTGATATAGAATAAGATAAAATATTGAGATAGAAAATTAAATCCTCCATAATTTTACAATTTTTGTTGATCATCATGGTTCAATTAACACATTTTCAATATGTGAGATGCCAATGGAATTTTTGATATATTATCCACATGATATTTAATTCAAATGAATTCAAATATGACTATGTTAATATCCACCTTTTCCATTGTTAAAGTCTACCATATCATAACGTGCTCCATGTGGTCTAGATAAACCAGATTTTTTAACTATCTACTATAGTCTTTTTCATAATAAATAATAATTTCATATATTAAAATTTTTATCAATATCTTAAAATAATTTTTTTTACCTAAATACAATTTAGAAGACATAGTAATTGAAATGTATTCTATCTCCAATGTGATTAATAAAACACAATCATATTTCATTATTACTAAACTAACACAATCGTCCCAAATATAAAATAGATCCCCAACTATATATTTTCAATAAAAACACCATCATTGAAGTAAACATACGAATATAAAAAAAAGTCCATTTTTATACATAAACATTAAATAATAATGTATTGTTACATTGAAAAACATCATTATTCTTCTTAAATCTTTGAGATGTTCATTATTAGACTATATTGGAATCCTTTTTTGGGAGAATATATCATAGAATATATTTGGAATTTATATAGAATTATGGATAAATTTTTAATTATTCAACTATATAAATTAATTTGTACTCCTTCATTCTTAACATTTTTTTTACTATTTTAGAGTTGTACATATTTTGGAGTCTTCCATTACAAACTTATTCATGAAAACAATTTCAGACATCAGCTTTGAATTGAATGTTTTAACATTATCTTGAAGAACATGACAGTACTAAAAATATATCAATTCCATGGCAGTGACACTACAAACATATAACAAATAAATTCTAATAATTTATAAGTATAATTATGCTTACTAAAATTTAATATGATGTCATCTACTAACACCAACACAATGATATCCTCTTCCTCAAAAAAAATTACATTGATGATGTATCCAACCCAACTTATTTCAAACTATATATTCCTTATAAAAGAATCTACTATCTCTTATGACCCACTAGCTTCATTATATTGGCTATAAAATTATTCTATCATCTTTCAAACTTTTTATTGATTATTTACATGAATATATACATAATGTAAATCAATATAAACCATTTCATTGGTCAATCCATTAAAAAATATATTCTTTAAAATATTATTATGAACATTTAACGTTACCTAGATTATAAAAACTAAGATGATTATAATAGATTATATTAATTCCCTCGTTGTAAAATTATCTTAATGTAAAATTCCATTAAAGTTATTATATCCCTTACAAACCAATCTAGATTTATTATGTATTACCATTACATTTTTATCCATATTTTTCTCCAATACCAATTTTTTAAAAATATAATTTTTCTATTTGGTCAATCAAAAAGATCCCATGTTATATTTTTTATATTTGACCCAAAGAATTATTTATAGATGTCAAATATAAATTTTAATTTTCAACTTCTTCAAATGAAATAGGGTAAATTTCAGATAACATATTATTGTGTTGTACAATCATTAACATTCAAATTAGAGTTATGAAATATGTTTATTTTATAATAATATATTGAATAAATTTATCCCTTTTCCTCATATATTGAGTCATAATTTGACCCACCTTTTGACATTTATATTTTATAGATTCATTATCATGAACACTTGGAGATTGAAAATATTTGTATTCTACTGAATATGTATTTTATGGTTCAGTTTCCCCAATTAATTGTTTAAAAATAGAAACTCCATAATAAAATTTTGGATTCATTATGAACAATATTTGAATCCATTTTTTCAATAATTATTTTTAAGGTCTTATTAATTTTCATTATGTTAACTTGTTTCTTATTTTCTTAAGAAGACACCTTAATCCATTGCATCACTATAATTTTCAATTTTACCTTCATTATTTTTAAAGGAAAAATCATCCAAAAACCCATAGATGCTTTATTTAGGGTTTCCATCTCGGACATAATTGTTATGACATCTTCATGACCCCTACACTGCATAGGAATACTTTTTCATTATAATGACCCACATGAATTAATTTTTTAATTATAGTGGAAAAATATCTCACTATCATTGAATTTTGAATTTCCCATAAATTTGACCATATAATTTCTGATTTCAATAACCAAATTATGATGTAGGTCTCATACTAAATATGCTTCATGTTCAATACCATGTTATTGATAAAAATTTACAACCTCATATGTTGTGAACACTATTATACTATCTATTATCATAATTTGGAAAATTATTTTGGTTAAATTTTCTACATTACTCAAAAATATATTGATGTGGACCAAATCATTTATATGTGGTCATATGAATTATGAATTTCCCATTCTATTGTAATAAAAAATAGATAGGATAAAATTTGAATCACCATAGGTTTATGTTTGACAAATTGGACAACACACATCAGTATTAATAATTTTAAGGAAAACAAATGATCTCTTATTCTTTATGTGATATTTTGACAACTTCAGGTTTTAAAAATACATTGAAATGTATGAAACATTGTTTTAATTAGATATTTATAAACTATATGTTAAAAAAATTCCACTATTAGGAATTGAATTAAAAAAAACTTATATCATTGTGATAAGTAAGTAATTTGGAGTCTGATATAAGAAAAATATTTTTTTGGGGAAAAGTAACATTATATATTGAATAGTAATATGAGTATGATGAATATCAAATATCATTATTTTTTTATTTTATAAATTTTATAAGATAATGAGATCATGATTAAATTTTCAAGGATATATGTAATCAGATATTATTTTAAAATTGTTATTTTTAGAATATAATATAATTATATTTAAAAAATAAATTAAACATATTTGGAAAACTACTTTCAAAAAATGGATGTTCATTTTTGAATTCTACACATCAAAAAAATATGGGTTTTTTTGGTATTTTTCTGAAAAACTAGAAATATTTAGGAATAGTGAAATACAATCAAATACTACAAATACAAATTATCAGTTAAATTCAAAAAATTTGACATCAGGACTCATTCAATACCACTTGATTCAAAATCAAATAATCTCTACTATTTTTATCAAAATAATGAATAATATTCATCGTCATGAACTTAAATATTAAAAAATTATTTAAATAATGAAAAACTCCTCCTCTACTCTACTATAAAGACCACCTTCATTACCATATATGTCTCACACATATAAAGCCATTAGAATTGTCTATGTTAATCCAAAACCACTCCCCAAGGCTCTTCCCCACATCCTAAGACCATCTGGTCGCACCAAATATCCAAAATAAAAGGCCTTATGGAGGATCTAAATGAAAAGAGATCAATTGGTAAAGAACCTCATTCATTTTATAGTGTTTTCTTTTCAATTAATTTTTTTTCTTATAAAATCGTCACCTAACCATATACTAGAGTAATGACATCTTAATTAATATATATATTTGGGACTGTTATCATGTTTTTGGGAATATTTATCACCAATATTATTTTTTTTATGAACTCAGATCTATTTTTCATGTATGAATCTTGATTTCTGGTTGTTTTGGTGAAAAAGTGGACTTTCAAGAAATTTATTAAGTACACATCATAAACATTATATGTACACATAGTGTACTCAATTATAATGTGTATCCAGGTGCTGGCCATTTAATGGCTATGCACACGGTCGTTTGTGGTGACCTGCAGAACGCCTAATGTGGGTGCTGGTTATAGAAACTATACGACATGTACTTATAATGTACACAACGTGTATGTTTTTTTCATTAAATGGTATGGGGTCGCATCTGATGGACATAACACACTTCTTCTTGACCTATCTCATCCATGAGATTCTGTATGACTGAGAGTCTTTTCTGAGCCCCCGACACACCGACCGTTCTATGAATTGACTATCGTCAATTGCATTGGAATCACAAATGTGAGTTATTCCTTCTTCTTGAAAATCATCTCCTGATTTATCCTCTTTCATGAGATGTCCTCGGATAAAAGTCTTAAGTGTTTTTGTACATATACGGAGATATATAGTGATTAAAAGAATAAGGATCACGTATATCAATCTCAGGACACCGAGGTAGTTTTTTTGTTCCTTTCTGTAGAGAGTCATTGACTTTTATGCACAAAAGTGCCCAATGACCAAGAACTTCATATTGTTTGTTAATGGGTTTTAGCCATTTTAGTTTCTGCTATGCATTTTTTGTATGGATAGAGGTTAATTTTTTGATAATATTGTTATCTTTTCCAAGCTATGGATGTCTTTCCCAAGTTCGCTTATTTCTGACTATTTGGTCAAGCATTGCCTATTAGGCTGCTTCATTTCTTTTTGTGCCTAGTATTGTTAATATGGAGTGATTATTATTTGAAATGTTAAGATATGATGTAGATTGTTTATCCAAGTAGTTCTTGAGGTTTAATTTGGATTCTATGTACCGTTTATGCACAATTGACTTACACAAGACTGTGGGAACCTAGTGTAGTAGTCCATAGGGAGAATGGATGTTGAGGACTTCTCTAGAGTGTCTGTTTACTACTACATTGAGAGACCATAGGGGGGATGGAAATTTTGATCCCTCAATGTGTCTGTAGTTTCCTATATATAGTCCATAGGAGAAATTTTTCATTTAATTCTTCCTTAGAGTGACTATTAGTTACTGATACGAGACCGCATGGGGAATTGATGATGAGTACTTCCTCCGAGGGTTTATGCCTAAGCTAAACCAAAGGGGTTAGAATGTTTTTACTTTATAGAGGGTTTTTTTTCTTGTTAGGTGGAACCATAAGGGTTAGGCAGTGAGTACTCCCAAATGGTTACATACTATTGTTCATCTGCTTAATTGGGATATGAAATTGAATGCTTTGAAACTGTAGGAATGTTTTCTGGGCACTTCCTTGATTACTTCTTCTTTTTGCTTATTGTCTACCATATATATTCATAGACTGTTAGGCACAGATCTTTTTTTGATTTACAACTGGGATTTGTATCACACGCTATTTGGGTTAGGCTTTTGGGCCCAAACAAATTATATTCATGGAGGCATCGATAAGGGAAATCTCCCTTATATATCAGGTACTTGATTTCTTTAGAGATGGAGAGCATGGAACCAAGCAGTGGCTTGCGATGCTGAGGAGTTGATTACCTATTTTTTTGTGTAATTGGTTTAGTTATGTATTTTAGAATCATGAATTTTTTGGGCTACCTTCCTAGATGTTTGTATCATGTGTCATTTATATATTTTATCCAATAGTTTCTTACTTTCAGTAATCAATAGTTTACTATTATAAGATATGTTTACTGCATCCGCTATTTATTATCAATTTTACATCCACCCTGTTACTCTGCCAATGAGGGAATAGTTTCCCTACTATCACACAAAAGGCCCGCGCTGCTAGTCGGCAGCCTCTGGTGTTTGGGAAATGAGCTTGAGGTCATGTTACCAACCGGGTACGGGGAACCTCACGGTGGCTTCTGAAACCGAGACATTACAAAGTGGTATCAGAGGAATTTTCTTCTTCTTGAATTACTTTTTGGAGACTATATCTATAGATATTAAGGATTATGTTCTTAGTAATAAATTGTGCTCATGAGTATCTAACCAGTGTATAGGGAAACCCCAATTTACATCATTATTGAAATTTTATGGTTTTGTAACATTATAGTTGATTTTATATCATTATTGGGTGATTCACATATTTTTTGTGGTTATTTTTAATATTATTTAGGTTCTATTTCTTTTTAATCCCGATGAGATGAGGGTATTCCATCTCATACATCATATATTATGTTTCTAGAAATCACATGTCATGCATTCTTTCCTTTCCATATAGGGTGTATTAGTGATTAAATGATGTTGTGATAAATTTTGTGTCAAATATGCATGTTGTTGTGATAGATGCCTTGATAGAGTACATGATATTTGATTGGGGTATTGGTTTGTTTTTTGTTTTGTTGAATGAACACCAATATTTGGTTCTTGAGGTGTTATGGGCCATCATGGATCAGAATTTGGTGGATCATTGCCTTGTTATTCCTTGTACGTAACATGTTAGAGATTCCATGATTTAATTCAGGGGGAGTATGGTCTCTCACGGATCAGAATTTGGTACTTTGATGTTCATTTTAGTGTTTTCATGGGTTCTTGAGTAGTTTCTAAGGCTTAATGTCAATAAAAATCACAGAATACATGGCGTGTAATGCTTAATACATGTCATGTGTCCTTCTATTTGAAAAGGAATTATTTTTCATTAGTACAGACCGTGTACTGATTGTACATGCCATGTAGTCTCAAACTGTGTCACAGGCTGTGTGGGCAGAGACACGGGGTTGGGAAATATTGGGGAAACAGGATGTGTATCGGTTGTACATGTCGTGTTGAGTGGACCATGTTTCCACCTATGTGACTAACGACACAGATGGATAATATATAGGTTATACATGTCATGTCAGGCTTGAACACGCTATGTAGTGTAACCCTTAAATTTGACCTCATAACAAAAAACCCGGGATGGTGGAAACCTTCTTCTACAATCTACGTCTAAAATAAACATGTCATGTATATTTATTAGTGTGTTCACCCATGTGACTAACAACAAGGGTAGTTGAAACCTAAGATTTACAAGTCGTTTCCATCTGGAACACGCTGTTTTGAGTGATCCATGTAACCGACAATGTCACTAACAACATGGGTTGGTGATGTTCTTCTAGTACACGCTATATTTGGCACAAACATTTCGTGTAGTCATGTTCTAGGAGAACCATGTGGCTTAGCCGTGAATAAGGACTCAAGTAGGGTAAGAGGATTCATGTACACATTTTATGTTATGAAAACACACTCTATGTATGGGGTGTTACATGACCAGTTTTGGTAGAATTACATTCCCACGTAAAGGCTTAATATAACACACCATGTAGAAATTAGACACGTCGTGTATCCATGTTTTTAAAAAAAACATGAATGATTAATTTCTATTGATCCCTTATTAAACTTATATGTTTTAGACCCTGTTAATCTTGATCTATGGTGTGCAGTTGACCTTGTAGAGGCACGCCACCGAGACGTCCTACTGTTTTCTGCCAGTTATAGTGCAGTGATCAGACACCTTTCATGGTTTATCAAGGACTACAAGTAGGTCCCCTAGTTGTGCCAACCTCAGCCACAGACACCATTCTTGACGTAAGTGCAGACACATAGTTCAAAGAGGGCTTCATGAGGTTTATACAGAACTTCCATGGAGTCTTGCATCCTTCTCCTTCCATGGCAGAGCTGATGTGGGTTTTCCAGCAACATCATCCTCCCACCTTTATAGGGGAAGAAGGACCTCATGCTGTAGAGTCATGGATATAATCCATGCTATCTATTATTGATCATGTGGAGACTCCCCCAGAGAGGATGGTGAAGCTTGATACGTACATGCTTCGGGATTCCACCAAGACATGGTTGGATGTGATCTCACAGGCAGGACACCAACTGGTTACGGCTCGGGATGAGTTTCATCATGCCTTCTATGACTACATCAAACCATAGACTTTCAAGGCCGATCAAGCCCGAGAGTTCATAAACCTAGAGCATGGTACTCTTTTTTGTTATGGAGTATTTTTATCGCTTCACAAAGCTACATCACATCACGCATATTCCTATAATTGATGAGTTATTATTGTAAAGGAAGTTGAGGGATGGTCTTAGGCACAACAACTGATCTCAGTTGAACATCTTCATGTTGACTTTCATCAAATCTATATTAATCTAGGTGCTGATCACGAAGCACAATATAATGGATTATGAGGGTATGATAAAGGGAGGATCGACATTCAAAGATGGTATCCCTCCTACTAACAGTTGGAAACACCGCTAAGAGTCTACGTGCATATATTTGAAGAGGAGAGATAATTCTTCTAGTATCCAGGTGGTCTGCTACCAGTGCGGGATGAGTGGGCATAAGATGCCACACTACCCAAGAGACCCAGTGGAATGATGATCTTGTAGCAAGATCGAACATATTCAATGTTTCTTTTAGATCTTCTCACATGTAGCTGGTGAAAATGGTTCTTCTATCAGTACTCATTCTAGAGAAGCACCACTGGTTTCTCATCAGTATGGGAACTGGAGTTATTTCTGTCATTCATGCCAAGGTGGAGGTCATGGAAGTGGTAGTCAGTCACCAAGAATTTAGTGACAGTTTGGTGGATTAGCTCAGATTGTGAAGGCAGTGTCACAGGACCGCAGTGAAGGTCAGACTTTTGCAGTGGAGTAGACCTAGCTAGAGTAGGATCTCGGACCCTCTACAGTTCAAGGTACAATTCTAGTTGCCTCATTTTTATCTTCAACTCTTTTCTATACAGGGGATTCCTATAGTTTGTTATATATTACCATTGGGGATAGCCTTGGTATATGTATCTTTACATGTTCCGATATCTTGACGTTTGATACTCCGTTGGGGACTAGAATGACTAGTGTATGTCTGTTTAAGGAGTTCCCTCTTGAGGTTTGTTGGTGTCACCTCTTAAGGGACCTCTCTGTCATAGAGATGACATGTTATGATGTCATTCTTAGAATGGAGTGGTTTTTACCCTTCCAGGATGTTGTCAAATACTATCAATATACGGTGAGTTTCACATCACCAGAGGGTGGATCGTTTCATCATAAGGGAGAGAGTGATTTCCAGGCGAGAAGATCGGGACCCGAGCATCATGGGTTAGGAGGAGTTACATCCCAGATTTCTAGTCAATATATGGATGTCCAGGGGTATTCACAGTTTGAATTTCCTCTAGTATTTTATCATTTCAGATACAAATTTCTAGAGGACTATTTAGGTTTTCTTCCAGAATGTGAGGTATACTTTTCTATTGATCTTGTGCTAGGAGTGGCATTGGTGTCCATTCATCCTTTTAGGATGGTTACACCAGACTTGTGGTAGCTCAAGAAACAGTTGAATGAGAAGCAGGAAAAGGGTTTCATCCGACCAAGTACCTCTCCTTGGGGATCACCTATCCTATTTTTGAAGAAGGAAGATGGTACCCTCAGACATTTTGTGGATTATCAAAAGCTGAACAAGTTGACGGTCAGGAACCGATATCGCTTACGAAGGATTGATGATCTCATTGATCAGCTTCGAGGAGCCTGGGAGTTCTCGGAGATTGACTTGAGATCCAGTTACCATCAACTACATGTTTCACCACATGATATACCTTTTACAGCCTTCCAGAGCACGTATGGGCTATACAAGTACATGGTTATGTCGTTCGATATCATGAACATGCATGCAGTCTTCATGGCACTGATGAATGGAGTGTTCCATCTGTACATGGATTATTTCATGGTAGTGTACATGGACAATATCTTGGTGTACTCTCACACTCAACACGACCATTCCACACATCTTGAGATCATTATTAGTACACTGAGAGAGAATATGTTAAATTTTAAGCACTCAAAATGCCAATTTTTGAAGGATCAAATACAATTTTTTTGTCATGTTATCTAAGAGACAAGAGTATCAATAGACATAGAGAATGTGAGAGAAGTAGTTTACTGGGAGCATCCAATGAACATATTTTAGGTATGTAGTTTTCAAGGGCTGGATTAATACTACAGATGTTTCATATAAGACTTTTCAAGCTTACCATCTCCACTGACGGGTCTGAATATGAAGGGTGTGATGTTCTTATGATCAAATTCTTGTGAGTCAGCCTTTTATAAAATGAAAAGGAGTTTTATTTCAGCACAGATACTAATATTTTCAGATCCAAGAAAAATCTATTATATTGACTATGATGCATCAGGTATTGGGTTGGGAGATATGCATATGCAATCGGAAGGAGTCATTGAATACAGGTCTTGGCAGTTAAGGCCACATGAGATGAATTACCTGACACACGATCTTGAGTTGGCTGCAATTGATGCACAAATGCCGCAGGGCTTGGACAAAAACAATTATATTTTTTTCCTAGTGGAGCATAGTGGCTGACCGGGGTCTTCTCCCTTGAGGAGCCTTTCAATTTTGTTCACTTAATTTATCTAATTCATCTAATCTATCTATTTTTGATATTTTTTTATTTAAATGAAAGGGATAACAATATTTTTTGTGTTTTTGATATGAAAAATATAAACTATCATGCAATTATAAACAGAATAGGATAATGGATTCAATCATAATTTTCTTTTATGTGTTTGATTTTAGTTTGATAATACAAACATGAAATCACATATTTGAATCACTAATCTCTTCCAGAATAGAAATAGTTTGAGTTAGATGTCATTAGTGGTCGTCACCCAATCGGGGACATTTGCCTCACCAATGATTGGTACTAAAATCTAACACAAACATAAAATAAAATTTAATGAAAATTCAAAAACACATTGACCTCCCCCTGAGCCAAGTCTTGGGGTTAGCATTGAAAGAACTCGGATATTCGTTCAGGTATGTTTTACCTTTTTTCTGGAGTTTTTAAGGAGAATAAATTTTCTAGAAATTTCAGAAGTACACGCCATGTACTTTCTCAGTACATGTCGTGTACTCTGTTTTAGCCCGAAGCTGTGTGATGGATGTGTCCCGGCCACACACACGGTGTGTACGGCTGAGGTGGAGGCCGGTTAATTCGAAGTATGGAAAAATTGAAGTACACGCCGTGTACTCAAGATGTACACACTGTGTACTTTTTTTTTCATTAAACGGACCGGGGTCACGCATAAACCCCAAAACCATCTTCTTCTCCAGTTTTCTTCTATCCGAGAGAAACCGTATGGCCGGATCTTCGACGAACTTCCACCATGCTGTCTGTTCTGCGATTCTAGAATGGTCAGTTGCGTTGGAATCGCAGTGGTGAGTTCTTCTTCTGCTTTAGCCTTGATTCTTGATTCCTCCTCCTTTCCATGTTAGCGTGGGTTGGACATTTTCTGCGTTTTTTCATATCTACATTGTTCTAAGATGAATCTGTCATCTATGTTCACGTATATTCATCTCCTAGAATCGAAGTCGGGGGTTTGTGACTTTCCATAGAAAGTTGATGAATATTTTGTGCAATTTCCACCAATACGCTTGAATGGGGTATTGCGTGTTCCTTTTTTTCCCTTGTTGTATTGCATGTTTTTCATGATTTCTAGAGTAGATGTTTTGCCTGTGATTATTGGTTACTTTACTGAACGTTGGATGTTTGCTATGCTTGTTCTACCTATTTGTCATTTTTCCAGTTGTCATGCTTAGTCATAGGATAGTGGAACTACTACCTTGTTATGCTATTGAGCCTTTGTTGATAGCCAAGTAGTTCTTGAGGTTTACTTTTACAATACACACGCATTGAGCATGTTTAGTTATACTCATGACTATGAGAACCTAGAGTAGCAGACCAAATGGAAAATTGACAGAAGGGATTCTCCAGAGTGTCTTTTAATTACGATGCGATACTATAGGGTGAATAGACGTTGAGTGCTTCCCCAGAGAGTCTGTAGATCGACGATGCGGGCCACAGTGGGAATTGACGTTGAGTGATTCCCCAGAGAGCCTTTATCATGATACGAGACTATAAGAGGAATTGACGGTGAGTGATTCCCCAAAGATTCTTCTTAATTACATAATTGAACCACAGGGTTGAGATTGTTCATTCATCCTAGAGGGTTGCTTGTACTTATAGGTTAAACCATAGGGGTTAGACTATGAGAGATACCCATAGGGTTACCTATTTCTTCATTTGTTGCTGGATGTTTACTTGTGTACTTTACTTGTTAGAACTGTGGATTGTAGCTTCTTGTGCATTCCTGTTTACTGCTTCTTGTTTATTTACTACCATGTATTCATTGACTGTTAGGCAAAAAACGTTGGGTGATTGTCTACTGGGATTGTATCTCACACCCTTTTTGGGCCATGCTTTTGGGCCCAAGTAGACTATGTTGTTGTAGGTATAGATAAGGGAAAGTGCCCTTCTACTTTAGGATCATGACTGCATTAGGAGCTGGGGAGCATGGGACCGAGCCGTGGATCGCAATGCTGAGGAGATTACATTGTTTTATTTTGCACTTGGTTTTTGTTGTATTTCAGCACGTTGTTGTGTTTGCTATTTCCTTAGATACATGTACCTACTGCATCATTTTCATCATAGTTATATATCTACATTGCTTCTGCTATTTGGTTTCTGTTGATATGCATGTTTTTGACATATGCTTCGGTTTATAGTTGTTTTCTTACCTTGTACACCTTGCCGAATGAGGGAATAGTTTCCCCACCGACTCACTAAGGCTCTTGTTGCTAGTCGGCAGCCTCTGGCGTTTGGGGAAACACGCTTGAGGTCATGTGGCACACTGGGGGCACTAGTGGAGGGGCTCCAGACTCGGGTCGTTAAAAGCATCTCATTTCCGAGAGTAGAATATCACAATGGAGGACGGATTGGTAAAGATAGAGAGAGATGAGAGAGAAATAAAGAGATGAAAAGTGGGTGGAGAAACACAAAGGCATGGAATGATTAAACTAGAATTTAAATTACAAAAGAAAATAAAGCTAAAATAAAACAAAAATGAAAATAAATTAAAATGAAGAAATGAGAGGGGAATAGAGGAGAAGCAGAGACATGTGCCCCAGTGGGATCCCTCCTTGGCTTTGGGTGTCAAGCTGCTGATTTTGGAAGGAGGGGAGGGCATCCTTTTATAGGCAGCATTTTATCCTCTGAAAGATTGCGTGTTGTGGACCAAATAAATGGCAGCTTCACGCATTTACCCATTATTCACTATTTTTCATAAATTTGTTTTCCGTTCAACCTCAAAATTTCAGAGCATTTTGACACTGGATGTAGGAGTTGTGAATTTTTCACTAAATGCTTCTATTTCTGGATGAAGAATCTAAGAAGGTTGCTTTACGAATATGTAATTTAATATCCTCCTTAATGGATTTCAAACTCCATTTAATTTATTGTGTTAACGACTATATGAGTCATCTTTACTCCCCAAGAGGAAGAAACGTATTTTAAGGTGTTTAGTCCGAGTTCTAGTTCTATTATAGTGGTGTGGTCCACACTGTCCACCCAGAAAAATGTCAAACTTCAATGCATTATGAGGACCACTAGATGGCCGAATCAACTCCTGGTTCAGAAGACAATGACGGAGGAAATAAAATCAGGATTCTAAAAAAAATATATTCACTAAATTTGAAATTATATTTTTTATGAAATGAAGAAAAATACCCTTGTGTTAAAAATCTATCCAAAAATCCAAAATTGTGCACTTTTAACAATTTTGCACATTTTCATTATAAAATTAAAATTACCCATTATTTTAATAAAACAATTAAATACATGGGTTTTATCATTGAAAAAAATTAAAAAAATACTCAATATTTGATCAAATATATCCATGTAAATTTTCTCTGTCAAATCCCCCCACACTTAATCCATGCATGTCCTCACGCATAAAATCTCAACATGGAAATTAGAGGATACCAATGTTACCTATATTCAAATTTCAATGCAATAAAATCAAAGAAAAATTCAATATGAAATTTAACTTTAAAAAATTTGCAAAAAATATCAATATATTTTCCCATTTTTCAAATAAACCAATAATTCATATATTTTACTTTTCACAATTGAAAATTTATGGAACTTAACCTTTCATTCATTCAATCTCCTTGATTCATCATTATTAAACATGCCTTGTCATTATTTACCTCACTTTTGAATTTTTTTCCTCTCATCACTCATGATACAATTCAAGTAGAGTTATGATCATATCATGAGAAAATGATTCTTCTCCATAGGCTTGTAAATGAACTACATTCTCCAATTTGAAAGAAAAAAGACACATAAAATCCTGAGGACTTTCCATAAAGGTCAAAATGAATCTGAGGCTTAAGGTTGGTAGGATTTGATGATTATAAAATTAAGGCTAAAGGAGGAGGATAATCTCTGAAGTAAAATTCATTATATTAAAAGTAAAACTGTAATGAAAATATCCCCTTCAAAATAGAAACACACACTTCCCAAAACTCAATGAAAATGTTATGATCAAGTAAGAAAAATGGATGATTTGTGCACCCTCTTGATGTTTTTTTGTCATTTTTTTCATTTTTGAAATGTGATCATTAGATCGAACCTCAAATCCATCATCTAACAACATACGATCATAAGATCATTGGTCTGGAAATTGGTGATTTCTGGTTCTCCAAAATCAAAACCCATTTTTCTATTTTTTTTATTTTTGTCATTTTTTTCTTTTTTTTAATTCAAGAGTGGTAAAAAATAGATTATAATGAATGACTTCACAACCTTTTACAATTAACACAATAACACACCCACACTTCTTCCTCACAACGTGTATCATCCCATCCACCATGATTCCCTTTACCCCCACACTTCTACATTAAAATATCATGAAAATACCATGATTTGGGTATGAATGGATAAAAATGGCTTGAAACATGGATCATCCCTATAAAAGTCATTCATGGTCTCTTTGGGCTAAACTAAGGATTAAAATAAAGGTGGTATTTTAAGGAAATTTATCTTTTCAAAGGATGCCTCAATCATTTTAAATGTTTTTTTGCATAGTCATATCATTGAAAAGTTTCAATACAAGTTTTGGTCAGTTACATGTCCCAAGATCAATCAATAAATATGCTCAAGAAAAAATAGGAAGTACTTGGTCTAGAAATCCGCTCGGGAATGATAAATATATCATTGGAAAATCACTCATTGCATGAATAATAATAATAAATCACTTCACATAAATTTCATAAATTCATAGCTTGAAAGATGGTAGAGAAATTTCATTTACAGGAATCAGTTAATTCCTTCCAATCGTGAGTCATTATTTCAATATTTATGCTTCATATTTAAAAATGCAATTCTCTATTTCAGTCATTTAATAATATAAACATTGAATCCTAAAACATGACATCACTATGTTCCTAATAAACTTATGTATCCTAGATAAGTCGAGTAAAACATGAATTCAAGTGTGGGCATGAAATTTTTTCTTTAAAGCTCAAAAAATGTTATGGACTAAAATGTTGAGAGTTTAAAAGATAGTACACTAAAATTGAACTCCATTTTTCCATGAAAATACGTTCCTTCACTTAATTGTATGGGTTTTCCTTCCACAATTATGAATCTATAAAATAAAACAACACAATTAAGCATAAGGATCATGTCATTTAAGCTCAAAAAATATGAGGGAGGGGGCTGCATGCTGCACTACGTCTAAGAAACGAAATTAACATCTAATTTCTTAGAAATCTGGTAAAGATAAATCTTGTTATGATCCCCCAAGTAAGCCCTTCCTTCTTCTACTGTCTCCAGAGGGCAATACCTGCTGTTATCCAAAGTCTGATGGTTGTTGGGGCTTCTTTGACATGAACCACCACATGTGTTTTTTATTAGTATTCACTTATTCTTTCTTTTTGTGGAGGACTCCATGGATAGATTATACTAGATACGTCCCCTTTACAATTTGGTACAACTTGTATGGAGGGGGTAAGATGATGCATGGAACCTCCTCCTTATTCGTTTCTCCTTGTTCAACATTTTCCATCTCTTATTGTGCTCAGTCTAGTGAATATTCATTATCTTTAGGTCACTCAAGGTGTTCCTCAATAGGTGCATCTTCTTTTGTCTCTTTATCCTCCAGGGCATAATAGGAGTCATCTAATTCTGAAAATTCCAAACAATTGGGAGTTATACTCAAATTCGTTTCAACAAAATTAAATGAATTTGAGTTCAAGAATGTATAATCTCTCTGAGTTGGTTCATCTTGAATCTCTTCTTCGATGGAAAATTCCTCTTGGAGTTGATCATCACATGATGGATGTAGGTAGTCAGGATCCTCCATTTTGAGTTTTGCCTCAACTTCATGGATTTCTTCAGTGAAATCTGGGAAGACTAGAGGCACTTAATTCTTGTCGTCGAATCTTTTTATGTCAGTTTGTAGTTCATAGACCATGGCCATAAAATCTTCTTATGAGATCCATGTTTCTATGCCACTTTCTTTTTTCTTGAACATTATCATCAATGCATCAGATCTTCATTGGAGGGCCTCCTCATTGTAGTCCTGTTCTTGGACCTGTGAGTAATTTTCAATCCATGTGGAATAATACTCATTTGAATTCATCATGGAAATATTTTTTTTATGTTTTCTATTTAAAAAAAAGCAATCTAACTCAGATGTGAAATTATAAAAAAAATGAATAACCGATTGGCTCCCCAGAAATGGTGCATGTTTTGACACACGCCTATCGCGGGGCGTGGGCAAAAACAATTTTATTTCTTTTCTAGTGCAGCATAGTGGCTGACCAGGGTTGTCTCTCTTGAGGATCATTTCAATTTGGTTCAATTAAATTATCTAATTCACCTAATATACCTATTTTTGATATTTTTTTATTTAAATTATTGGGATAAAAATATTTTTTGTGTTTTTGATATGAAAAATATAAACTATCTTTCAATTATAAACAAAATGAGTTAATGAAGAAAGAACATGATTTTGGGGTTCAGTCTTGGATTCAATAATTATTTTCATTTATGTGTTTGATTTTAGTTTGATAATCCAAGCATGAAATCTCATATTTGAATCAGTAATCTTTTCGAGAATAGTAATATTTTTAGTTTCATGTCATTGTGGGTCGTCACCCAATCAGGGACATTCACATCAACAATGAATGCTAATCAAATCAACCACAAACATGAAATAAACATTAATGAAAATTCAAGAACACCTTGACCTACCCCTGTGCCATGTCTCTAGGACAACCTCTCATTTCTGAGTGTAGAAGATCACAATGGTGGATGGATGGAAAGAGAGAGATGAGAGAGAAATGATCAAAATAAAAGAGTGTGGAGAAACACCATGGCATGGATTGATTAAACTAGAATTTAAATTACCAATTAAAATAAAGATAAAATTAAATAAAAATAATAAATGAGGGGGAAAGAGTGGAGAAGCAGCGGCTCCTGCCCCGGTGGGTTCCCTCCTTGGCTTTGGGTGTCAAGCTGATGATTTTGGAAGGAGGGGAGGGCCTCCTTTTATAGGCAGCATTCTGTCTTCCGATAGATTGTGCGTTGTTTTGCAAATAAATGGCCGCTTCACGCATGGACCCCTTATTCAATGTTGTTCAAAAATGTTTTGTTCGTTCACCCTCAAAATTTCAGAGAATTTGGACATCGGATGAAGTTGTTATGATTTTTATTGAAGGCTTCTTTTTCTGGACGAATCATCGAGGAAGGTTTCTTTAAGAATATTTCATTAAATATCTACCTTAATAGATTCCAAACATCATGTAATTTATTGTGTGAACTCCTATTTGGGTACTCTTTCCTCCCCAAGTGGATTCAATGTATTTTAATGTGTGTAGGCTGTGTTCTAGTTCTGTTATAGTGGTGTGGTCCACATTGTCCTCCCAGAAAAATGTCAAACTTCAAGAATTATTAGGACCAATAGATGGCCGAATAATCTACTGGTCTAGAAGACAAAGATGATGAAAATACAATCATGATTCTTAAAAAATTATTTTCACTGAATATAAAATTATATTTTTTATGAAATGAAAAATAATACCCTTCTGTTAAAAATCTGTCCAAAAATCCAGAATTGTCCACCTTTCACAATTTCGCACATTTTCATTCTAAAATTCATATTACACATTATTTTAATAAAACAATGAAATACATGGGTTTTATCATTGAAAAAAATTAAAAAATACTCATTATTTGATAAAAAAATATGCACGTATATTTGCTCTATTAGCTATTTTTTAGGCATTATGCTATTTGAGACATTATCTTATAGGAGAGAATTTTTTGGTTGCACCGACCATAAAATTCCCATGCACATCTTTACTCAGTGTGACCTAGATTTTAGACACCAATGGTGGGTTTAGTACCATTATTACTTTGACATTGAGCTTCCCTACACACTAGGGAATGGAAATGTAGTGGCTGAGGCACTGATCACGAGGACTCCGATACATGTAGTTCGGGAGGCCAACAATGAGTGCTGCTTATGCTTCTGTTCATTGAGATTCCTTTGGAGGATCACGAGAGACAGGGGAATCTAATCCTTTTATCTATATCTATAACCTCTAATCTTAATGATTGAGTGTGAATGAGGCACCTATCAGATTCTGAAGGCCTTTTCCTACGGGAGTATGTGTCAGGAGAGGACCCTATTCCTAGATGAATCATTGGTGAGGATGAGATCTTGCGTTTCAGGGGCATGTGTTGGTGCTAGAAGTCATATTTGAGGAGCTGATGAGGGACTTTAATTGCTCAGTTTGGGCAGTTTATCTTGTTGTCACCAAGAAGTATCATTATCTACATGGCCAGTATTGGTGGCCTACAATGAAGATAGATTTTTTTTAGTTTCATGATGAGGTGTTCCACATGTCAGCATGTGGAGGAAGAGAATCAGCAACTAGAGAGGAATTTTCAAGAATTATCATTTATTGAGTGGGAGTGGAATGATGTCATAATGGATTTCGTGATAGGTTTTCTGAGGTCGCCTCGCGAGAATGATGTAGTTTGGGTTGTCATTGACAGATTCACAATGGTTTCTCACTTCATTTCGGTTAAGGAGGAATTCAGTGTCGATGAGCTAGGAAGGTATTACAACCAAGAGATCGTACATATGCACGAGGTTCCAAACTATATTGTTTCAGACTAGGTCAAATGTCTTACCTCTTGGGTCTGGCAAGGACATCAGAAGGATTTGGGAACACAACTACATTTCTGTACAACATACCATCCATAAACATATGGCCAGTCTGAGCATACGATTTGGGTGTTTGAGGACATGCGTCGAGCATGCATCCTGTATTTTTGAAGTTATTAGGAGAAGTACATACCTCTTTTGGAGTTTTCCAATAATAATAGTTTTCCAACAACTATTCAGATATCACCATACAATGCTTTGTAAGGTAGGCCATGCCGATCACCATTATGTTGGATGGCGGTAGGAGAGGCAGCTATGCTGGGACATCATCTATTCAAAGATACCACATGGAAGATAGAGTTGATCCGAAAGTGGATGGCTACTGCACAATCCCAACAGAAGTCTTATGCTGATCGACAGAGATGACCTATGGAGTTCGAGGATGGATATCAAGTTTTCCTGTGTGTCACACCGCAGATGGGACCCATGAGGATTAGGATATAGAGTAAGCTTTCTCCGAGGTACATTGGGCCATTTGAGTTGTTGGAGAGAGTTGGGCAGGTTCCCTATTGGTTGCAGTTACATCATATGTACTAGGCTATGCACGACGTCTTCCACGTTTCTCGTTTTTGATGTTACTTTTCAGAAACGCCATATGTTTTTCAACCGAAGGAGGTTGATTTAAAGATCGACGCCTCTTTTAAGGAGCATCCTCTCCAGATTTTTGATCAAATTATGAAGACTCTCAGTGGATGGTCTATTCCACTAGTACGGGTCCTATCGCACCCCTGGCTAGTACATGACACGATCTGGCAGAGGGAGGCGGATGTACGATCACATTGGCTAGAGATATTCGAGGATTCATCTTTTAGGCCGCCATGGTAGGGAAAATTGTAGAAAAATTTCTTTAATGGGGGAAATTTGTAAGAACCTGAATCTTCTTTTCAGGCATGAATCTTTTTTTCTGGTGGTTTTTTAGAAAAATATGTGTTTCTGGAAATTTCTTAAGTACATGCCATGTACTTTATAAGTACACACTGTGTACTCAGTTATCACGGGTAGCCGGGTTCTACCGTGTAACGGCTGTGCACACGACCGTGTGTGGTGACCTGGATACCACCTAATGCGTGGTCAGGTTAAAGCATGTACACACTATGTACTTATAAAGTAATGGTTGTGTACTTTTTTCATTAAATGGACCAGGGTCGCTTCAAATGGAATGAACACAATTATTCTCTACCTATCTCATCTAGAAGCATCCCTCCATCCATGGATCTTCTATGAGCCCCTGACTCACCGTCCTTTCTCCTAATCGTCCATCGACGATTTCGTTGGAATCATCATGATGAGTTCTTCCTTCATCTATAACTTCATCTTTTTTTTTCTCCTCATTCGCCAGATACCTCGGTTGAATGTATTATTTATTTTTTAGATTTATAACGTTCACGTATATCAATCTCATGACACCAAGGTAGGTGGTTTGTGCCTTTTTGTCGATAGTCCTTGAATTTCATGTGCAAAAATGCCCAATAACTAGGAACTGGATATTGCGTGTTCCTAGTTTTTAGCCCTGTTATTTCATATTATGCCTTGTTTGTATAGATTGATGTTAATTGTTTGCGAATATGGTTTTCTTTGCCATGATATGGATGTATTTCCCATGTTTTCTTGTTTTTGATTGTTTGGCCTATCTTTGCATATTAGGATGCTACTTTTCTTTCTGTGCATAGTATTGTTTGGATGGGGTGATTATTATTTGACATGCTATAATATGTTATAGATTGTCTATCCAAGTAGTTCGTGAGGTTTACTTTGTCTTCCATTTATCCTTTCTTCATGTTTGACAAACACATGGATGTGGGGACCAATTGTAGTAGACCATAGGGAGAATGGACATTGAGTGCTTGTTTAGAGTCACTGTTTACTGCTACATTGCCAGACTATATGGGGGATGGACATTTTAATCCCTCAGAGTGTTTGTAGTTTAATCTATATGGGCAACATGGGGAATTTGACCCTGAGTGCTTCCATAGAGTGCCTAATTGATACCTATATGAGACCACAGGGGGAATTGGCATTGTGTGCTTCCTTATAGAGTCTATTCTTAAGCTCAGCCTGAGGGGTTAGAATGTGTGTAATTCAAAGACGGTTGCTTGTTCTTCTTTGGTTGAACCAGAGGGATAGGCTCAGAGTACTCCCAAATGGTTAACTACTTTTGTTCGTCTTCATAGTTGGGATGTGAAGTTTAATTATTTGAATCTAAAGTAAGGCATTCATTTGACTACATCCTTGGCCACTGCTTCTTTTTTTTCCTATTTATTTCCATAAATATTCGCTGACTATTAGGCATAGATCTTTTAGTGGTTGCCTACTTGGATTTGTCTCAAACCCAGTTTTGGTCATGCATTTGGGACCAAACGGATTACATTTCTACAGGGATAGATAAGGTCAATCACCCTTCTACATGAGGTACATGACTTCTTTGGAGCTCGAGATCATGGGACCAAGCTGATGCATGCGATTCTGAGGTGTTGATTACCTATTTTTTTGTACATGGTTTTGTTCAGTATTTCAGCATTCTGACTTGTTTGGATGCATTCATAGACTTATGTATCATGAATCATTTATATATGTCATCTAGTCATTTATTACTTTTAGTCTTCCATTGTTTATTGTTGTACGGTATGTTTACTACTTTCGATATTTACTATATGTTTTACTTCTTCCATGTTACTCTGCTAATGAGGTCATAGTTTTCCCACTATCACACCCAAGGCCCTAACTTCTAGTCGGAATCATCTAGGGTATGGGGAAATATTCTTGAGTCCATGTGACCAAACAGGTACGGGGCTCCTCTAGTTGGATTCCATAATCAAGATGATACATTTTTATTCAAAAATTTAAAACAATATCTGTGATGTACTAATTTACCAAAATCATGGATGATGTGATTATTCATTCAATTAAATCCATCAAAACTGGTTAGAAAAAAGTTTAATGGTTGAAAAAAAATCAATGGGTAATATATATCATTTTTCATTTTCAGGATTTAACATATATATATATAATATTATTTTATATTATAAAACTAGTTTGTTTTTTTGAAAGATCTCTAAAAATGATCTATACAGATATTACTAAAGAATTATCAAATGACTCATCCTCATTCCATATATCCAAAATGTGTTATAGCATAAAACTATATAATGGAAACATATTAATAAAATTTTATTCTATTTCTAAAATTTCATGTCCATATATAAATAAAATCAAATACAAACCGGCCATGAAAGTCATTTAAAGAAAAAACCCGAAACAATGGATGAAACAAAACACTGGTAATTAAAGGGTCAAAAGATGCTTTCAAATCACAATATATGGTGTTATAAACATGAATATTTTTATATAAGATTATATTAATACTCATTTATCCCTTATATAAGAGTTTTAAACATGTTTTAAGTAAGACAAACCCGAGGTAAGGAAATTCTTAACACAATTACCAATCACTGGGTTAACATTGTACTTTATTCATTATGTGGTATTAAGATTAGTTGTGTGACAGATTATTGTTTATATTATTTTGTATTATGTGTATTTATAGTGTATACACATATCCATTCTATTACATTAATTCTCAATCCAATTATATTTTTAAGATACTTTTCTTTTTAAATCATTTTAAAATATCTTTAATAAATTTTAGAATGATTATTTTTTGATATGTATGGAACGTGTGGTTTATACTAATATCCTAATAATTTATTAACATGATATGTTTCTTTGACAAGTTTATATTGTGTTGAGCCCATTATAGCTCATGATATATTGGGTTTTTTCCATTATATCACAAGATATGACAAGTGATCTCAATTATAAATCTCTAATGCAATAGGTACTCTAGAGATTGAATTTGACTAAATGGTTATTCCATGGGTAAGAAATATTGTTAGAGTAATATGGTAATTATTTAGCAAGGAAAGATTTGATTTTTCTAGGACTGTTATCATGTTTTTATGAAATGGGTTTTATTTCTTTTTATGTTATCACATGACTAATGATTTCATTCCTAATATCCCTTACTAAGATATTTTGGATCATCCAATGTTTAAAAATGTTTTTTCACAGGTTATAAGGATGTGTAAGAGACTAAATGTTGAAAATTTAAACTTTATGAATATTTTTCAATAAAATTATGTTTTTATTTACGTTTTATATTTTTGAATAAGTGGATACTGTTTTATTAGAATATCCATGTATAAATATGTGATGTAATATATGTTTTATGACCTGATTTCTCCAAAACTCTATACCTAATAAGATCCTAAATAAACAAGAAATTATTTTCATGTATAAAACTCATGTTTATATAATTTTATAAGGATGGGTTCTTTTAGTTGGAATAAAAATATAGTTTTGATAACTTTAGGGGTTTAGATGATGTCAAAAGAAAAACATTAATAATATTTACTATATGATTAATTTGAAATTTTATACAAGTAAATGATTGACATGTTGCTTCATCTAAGATATACCTATTCAGAAGGGTTTTCCACAAAATAAATAGGGATGTGGAAGTATAAAGTCATCATGTGGCTGATGTGTTTCTGAATCTGTAGTATAGAGTAGTGGGAATCAGAACCGAGTTGTTTGTGATAGAAATGGATCAATTGACTCAAGAAATAGATGGTGGTGGAATACATTCCATTGAAGAAGATGATCCACTATGAAGAAACATGTATTTTGCAGAGAATTTTATGAGGCCACATCCTCCAACATTTATTGGATCCACTTATACAGTGATAGCCAATGAATGGATCAATGATCTAGAAATGAAATTTGATGTCATGTGTTGTTTAGAATGTCAAAAGTTAATACTAGAAATTCATCTTTTATAAGGTAAAGAAAATTAATGGAGGTATTTTATTAAGAATACGAATCAATGTGATGAACTTGATAATCTAGAATGTGATGATTTTAAATTTCTTTTCCTGAATAGTATTTTCTTAAAACTATTCGACTCGGAATGAAGAAACAATTATTGGAACTGATGTAGATAGATGATGATATTTTGTGAGAATATGAAGCATATTTTACATGACTTTCCATGTCTGGACTAGAATTTACTAGGTATTTTAACATTAAAATTAATTTATTCTACTCTGAATTGAAACCATTTTTTAGAAGATATTTTATTTCATGAGAGTTTAAAATCCATGAGAATGTTTATTATTGTGATAAAAATGTTGAGATGCAGTTTTATGAAATGTATGTGACTCATGATGATAATAATAAGAAAATGTCAGGTTGACATGTATTGGGGAAGAATTATTCAATGAAATCTGGAGGTTAGAAAATTAATTTCCATTCTTGTGAAATGTTTGGTAAAAAGAATCCCGATGAATGTCTTGTAAATTATAGGAAATTCTATCGATGTGGAATGTTTTGAAATATGTCTCATGAGTGTAAATAAATTGATCCAAATATCAATGAGAAGTATATGGTGATAAGATTTAACTATCCAGAATTAGGTCATTTTGATAATGTTGGTCTGAATCTAGTCACTCAGGCAGGGAATCCACAAGATTGGATGTAGAAGGGTGTGGTAAAATAATTTCTACCCTCATTATTATATATTGAGACATAAAATGAGGTGGTGTCAAGTAAATTTTGTGTCTTTATATATTTTTAAAATGTTTTGTTTGATTCAGGGTCAAAAAATTCTTTCAATTTTGACAAATTTCAAGAAAAATTGGGAATTCCACCTCATGAAATGAAACAAAAAATAACTGTGAAAAAACATGGAGGAAATATTATGGTATGTTGAAATTATAAGAATATTCTTATATTTTTATGAGGAAAGAGGTTTCATGATAACCTATTTTTATTACCTACAATGGGGTTTTTTGTTATTCTAGATATGTAGTAGTTTTTTTTCATCATGATATGATAGATTCCAGTGAAAAAGATTTTTTCAGAAAGAGTTTCAGTTTTTCTTCAAGAATGAACCCATTCCATCGAGAGGTTCTGTTTTCTATTGAATTTGTTCTTGAAGCTAAGAAAATTTCTGAATTCCCATATCAAATGGCACAAATGGATCTTCTATTATTAAAAATGTAGTTGCAAGAAATTATTAGAAAAAGGCTTAATCCGACCTAGGAATTCACAATGGGATGCACCAGTATTTTTTGTTTAAAAAATATTGTTCAATGAGACATATAATTGATTATTGATACAAAAACAACATTGTTGTTACAAACATGTACCCTTTGCCTCATATATGGGATTTTCATGATTAACTATGGGGAGAAAAATATTTTTCGAAGGTTGAACTAAGGTTGGGGTACCATCAATTTATTATAAAGGATGAAGATATCTCGAAGACTGTGTTTTTTACAGGATATGGTTATTATGAAATTGTAGTTATGTATGTTGGTTAACTAATTCACCTTATGTATTAATAGAGAATATGAATATAATATTTACTATGTTCTTTGATATGTTATTGGTTGTGTTTATTGTTGAATTTTTTTTATATTCTATAAGTGAAAAGGATAGTTAAAACCATGTAAGGGTTGGTTGGAAAAAGTTTAATGAAATGAAACTATTTGAAAATTCAGTAAGAGTGAATTTTTGTTGCAATAAATTTTTTTCCTTGGTTATATTGTTTATAAAGATGGAATATTTTTTGATCCTGCTAAAATAGAAGTTTGTTAATGAATGATACATACACAAAAATATAACTCGGATTCATATTTGTCCTGGTTTGTTAGGCTATTACATGAGGTTTGATAATAACATTGCATTGTTATCTTTTCCCCTGACTAGGTTTACTCGAAAAAGAGTTAAATTCAATATTAAAAAATTATATGAGGATTGTTTTCAGGAATTGAAAATAAGATTGGTGAATTCTCCTGTTCTATAACTTCACTCTAGAAGTGGTGGTTATTTCTTCTGGAGTGATTCATCTTGGGAGGGACTTGGTTGTGTTCTGATGCAAAATTATCAGGTAATTTCTTATGCTTCACGTCAGTTAAAACCACATGAGTGATAGTACCTTACAAATGATTTGGAATTAACTATTGTTGTTTTTTTCATTACAAAATTTGAGGCAAAATCTATATGGATAGAAATGTGAAATATATACAAACCATAAAATACTGTATTATATATTTTCTCGGAAGGAACTAAACACGAGACAAATAATATGCAAAAAAAATTTCAAGGATTATGATTGAATGATTCATTCACAATATAGAAAACCAATAATGTGTTTGATGTATTGAGTGATACATGTAATTTAAAATTAACCATAATATATTTAGAAATTTGAAACATTGGTGGATTATTTGATAAACTTGGGCATGGATGTTGTTGGTGTAGGAAACTAATCTATTTTGTTTTAGGTTTCAGTGTATTCATCACTTTTATACTAAGTTAAGAAAGTGTATAAATAATAAATCATGTTACTGAAAATTGTATAATTGGTTAAAATGGGTACGATACCATAATTTATAATTGATAATGAATTTTTTTGAGGATCAAGAAGATATTATTTGTTTCTAGTGATTCCTAGTTGAAGAAAAAATTGTTATGTGATGCCCAAAATTATAGGGTTTTAGTTCATCTTGGAAGGACAAAGATGTATTGAGATCTTCGAGAGTATTATTGGTGGGATGGAATGAAACAACATATTGCATATTTTTCTGAGAAATACCTGACATGTCAATTGGTTAAAGAAGAGTGGCATTTACTAAAGTGGATTCCTTATCCTTTACTGGTTTAGAGAGTGAATGGGGAAATATATCAATGGAATTCTTTAATGGATTACTGAATACTTCTCGAGGTAACAAAACATTATGTGTAATTATTGATTGATTGAAAAAATATGCTCATTTCCTTCCTATTCGACATACAATGTCTTTGGATTAGAATTCTAGACTGTATCTCAAAGAGATTGTCAGGTTACACAGAGTTCAAAATTCTATTGTATTTGAACGTAATATCAGGTTTTCTTCTATATTTTGGAATGGTCATTAGAATTCATTGGGAACAGAAATAAATTTTAGTACAAATTTTCATCCTCAGTCATTCCAAACAGACGAGTTAGACTTTGTATGATATTATTTAAGCTTTTTCAAAGGACTTCTATGAAATTTGGGATCAACATTTATCATTTTTTGAGTCTTCTTATAATAACATTATTTATACCAGTATACAAATGGATCCTTTTGATGAATTATATGGGAAGCAGTGTTGAAGTCAAGAATTTTGGTATGAAGTTGGGTAAGTAAAGATGATGAAACCAGAATTTGTAGAGGAAGTGGGTAAGAAAGAAAATATTATCCCGCAACATAGGAGGATAGATAATAGAAGGTAGAAACATTATGCAGATAACAGGAGGAAAAATTATTTTCACGATAGGTGATCATGATTTTCTTAATATCATTGCATGGAAAAATGTTATGTGTTTTTGTAAAAAATATATGCTTAGTTCATGATTCATTGGACCATATGAAAACATTGATAATGTTGGACTGGTTTCCTATAGTGTACCATTGCCTCCTATTTTATCACATGTATGCAATGTTTTTCATGTTTTTTTGTTGAGAAAATATGGGACAAATTCTTCTCATGTTCCAATCCTAGAAGCAGTTCTGATGGAAGAGAAACTAACTTTTGAATAGATACATGTTCATATTCTTGATCGTAGAGAGAATGAATTGCAGAATAATGTAAACTACTATGTAATGTTATTTTGGAGAAACCACATGGTAGAATAAGAAACATGGGAGTATGAACATGCTATAAGGGAAATGTACCCAAACATTCATAATAAGTAAATAGAATTGTGAGGAAAGAATATCAGAAGGTGTAGAGAATGTAACACCCCGGGTTTAAAAAAACTGAAATGCATGAAACATAGTTTTAATATAATTTTATAAAATTTCTTTTTCACATAAATCATTCAGCTTCTATGAGTTTAATTTTTTTAAAAAAGATACTTGGTTCTAATTAGTACGTATTTTGGAGTCTGATAGAACCAACAAATTTTTTTTTTGTGAATATTAACATACCCTTATGAAGAGTATTATGAAAATTAATATGATCCTTATAAATAGTAAATTTCATTATTCTTTTCTTTTCTTATTATTATATGATAATGAGATCCTGATAAATTTTTCATGGTGATATAAAATGGGTTATAGTTTTAAAATAGTTATTTCTCAAATATAATATGATTTTATTTAACAATTAAATTAATCACACTGAGAAAATTATTTTTAATAAATGATGTTATTTTTTTTAATTCTACACGTTGAAAAATTGGTAGGGTCAATTTATTTGTATTTTATTGAAATTTATGAATTTTTTTATGAATAGTAAAATTTGATAAAATACAATATATAAAATGTTTTAGTTAAAAGAAACTATTTTTGACATCACGATTATTGCAAGCCCACTATTTTAAAACACACATACTCTCTCTACATTGTTTCTCACAAGAATGAAGTCTATTCCTAGACATGGATAAAATAATAAAATAACGATTTAAATAATGTAAAACCCCTCCTCTCCTCAACTACAAATACAACCATCATTCCCTTCTTCTTCTCAAAACATGCATGATTTTGAAATTTTCTATATTCCTTCAACTCCACTCCACATGGTTCTTCCCAACGTCCTAGACCAACTGGTCTCATGAAGAGTCCAAAACCAAAGGCCTTATTGAGGATCTAAAGGAAAAGATATCAAGAGGTTAATATCCTCTTTAATTTTCCCGAGTTTTATATTTTATTTCGTTCTTTAATAATAATTTCCTCACCACCCTTGTCCTAGAGGAATGAATTCTCTATTATGATATATATTCTATATTTTTATCATTTAAAAAAAATATTCCTCGTCATTCTTCCTATTCCTCTAAAAATAATACACAGTCGGTGATGTCCCAATTTAAAAAACCATGGATGGTGTGTTTACAATATCAATTACATCATTAAAAACAGGTTAGAAATAAATTTAATGGTTGCCCAAAAATTTATTGTTTATTATAGATATGGTTTCATGTTATGGAGTTAATATATATACATCATATTATGTTATATAAATAATCTAGTTCTTGATGGTCAAAGATCTACAAAAATGATATAAATAGATATCAATAAATATTTATCTAATTATTCATCATCATATAATAAATCAAAATTATTTAGGGAATAATTTAATATTATAGAAACACATGAGTACAATTTAAGTATACTTATGGAATTTCATTTACATATGACAAAAAAATCAAATACAAACAGGCCATGGAAATCATTTCTAAAATGAGCAGAAACAATGCAAGGATCAAAATAATAATAATTTAAGTGTAATATTATGTTTTGAAATGATCATATAAGGAGTTACAAAAAAGAATATGTTTATTAGAGATATTAATTAAACTCTATAAACCATTATATAAGATATTCAAATTTTTTAGAGGTTAGGTGAACATGAGTTAAGGGAATTATTATCATAATTTCAAATCATTGGGTTAAAATTGTAATTTAATCCTTTTGTGGTATTAAGATTCTTTGTGTTATAATTGATTTATATTTTGTTTTATTAAATGTATTTACAGTGTATAATCATATCCATTCCATTCCATAAATTCTCAATCCTATTATATTTTTAATGGAATTTCATTTAAAATATTTTTAAAAGTATCTTTAATAAAATTCAGAATGATTTTTTTTATATATATGGCATGAGTGGTTTCTCCTAATTTCATGATACTTTCTTACCATGATATTTTACATGGAAATATTTATCTTGGTTTGATTCAATTATATATTAATATATGTTCTGTTAAGCCAATTTTATCTCAATATATGACGGGTGATCCCCATTATAGCTCTCCAATGCATTGGGTACTCTGGAGATGGAATTTGACGAAATGGATATTCCATGTCTAAGGTTTATTTTAGGAGTGATATGTTAAATATGACCCAAGTAAACAAAATTATGATTCCATGCATGTTAAAATGATTTCATGAAATGGGTTTTATTGCATTTTATGTCATCACTTGACTAATGATATCTTTCCTTATATCCCTTACTAATATTTTTGTCCTCATCCCATGTTTTTAAATGTTTACACTGATTATAATGTAGTGTAAGAAAATTAAAGAAGACTATTTATAATGATATTAATATTATTCAAGGGAATAATGTTTCTAATTATGTATTATATTTTGGAAAAATCGGATACTATTTTAGTAGTATCTCCGTGAATGAATATGGGATGTTATGTCTATTTTATATCCAGATTTCTATAAAACTCTAAACCTGAGAATATTATGAATGACTAAGAATTTATTTTCATTTATAAAAATAAATATTATTTAATTTTTTTAGGATGGGTCCTTATATATATCAATTGAAAACAAAAATTTCTCAAATTCAAACTTTAATAATTATTTACAGATCTGAAATCCTACTATGAATGTAACAGAATGAGATTTTGTGACAAATTTTCTGCAAATTAATTTAATCTTTTTGGTATTTTTTTGATGGAGCACTAAATATATTGTTAGTTATATGAAAGATAGAATTTACTATTACTTTTATGGAAACACCATGTTGAGGTTTAAACAAAAAAAACACTTAGATAATATTTAGGTACAAGAAACACTATGTATGTCATGTGTAACACATAATGTCTTGTAGTTTTGAATGTTTCTGTTACATGAAAGACCATATTTTCATAATCAAAAATATATTATTAATATATTATTAATTAATATAATTATATATTACCTACCTTATATATTATTAGTATGAATATTATTAACTAATATTATTAAAATATATGGTTTATAAGAAGAAATTATTGGTTACAAATTACTTATAAAACAAAATATATTTTAAATGAATATAAATTAAATATTTTTTTAATAAACGAAAAATCAATTTGTTTTAATAAATTAAATTAATAAAAATTAATGAATTATATTTTTGAAATATATATCTTATATATTCAATCAATTTTTTTAAATTCATCCAATAGTGATTTTTGGAATATGATAAGAACAAATCTAATTTTATCCATAAAGCCACCATTTGTCTAAAAGGTAATTTTACACCTTTTAACGAAGAACACATTTTAAATATAATTATTTAAACGTTCAGGATTATTATAAAACGTAATTAAAATCATATTTTAATGCATAATATGAAAATTTACATTGGTTGAATTTTTTTTATTTTTAATAGAAGTTTCAGGTTTTGATGAATAGAAAAAAATATTGAATATTTAATTGTAAAGAACTTTTTCATGTTAAATTTTTTTTGTTACATTATATATTTTGGTTAATTTGTATGTATAATTATATTATATTTTATGATTTATTATAATTTTGGTAATTTAATGGAACTTTATAGTGTATTTGGATATTTAGATATTTCAATCGTTGGAACATTTTCATTTTAAAAACCTATTTTCCTTTCCAACAAAGAGATTATTTTTTAAATTATATATAGTACACTATGTGTTTTGATTTATTGAAAATTGATTCAATACTGAAATCGGAAGATAAAAATTTATTAAATTTGTTCTTTTTATTTTTGAACAATATGAATAATTATTTTAGTAAATTTAATTAGCTTCGTTAAGGATAAATCGCATAGTTAATGGAAAAAATGATACTATAAAGGTTATAAATATACCCTATCAGATGATAAAAATTAATTCGATGATGGTAATTATACCATTATCAAATAAGGGTCTATATTGAATAATTTAATGGTCACTTTTCAATGAAAACAAGTTTGAAATTATTAAATTCAAAAGGAGAGACAAAATGGGACACTCTTACTTTTAATATGAATAATATTTTTTATAATGGGATAAATTAAAGATATGTTAGAAATTATATAATATTCTTAAATATAAATATTTTATCAAGCTCATATATATATATATATATATATTTTAATTTGTAGTGAAGAAATAATTATCTTAAATAATTACATAATGATGATCTATTGATTACACAATTAATGAAACATTCATTCAACTAATATTATAAATATCAAAATAAATATGATTTGAATAAATAAGTTGATGCATAAATTTTATAAGTTAATATGAAGTATTTTTTATTCCTTTAATAAATTGGATCGATATTATCATGTTGTATGGATTTTATTAAAGTCAATGTAAAGAATAATGTCAAAATTGACAGTAATGATATTATTTGAAAACAAAATTTAATAAAATAATTTAAAAAACATAAAAATACTAAAATAGTATAGAGATGATAATTTATGTTCTATGATATCATAAATTTTCCATATGGTCCAATATAAAATTTTTATGTTATAATAACATCATCTTAATATTTAAAACATTGTTACCATTGTAAAAAATTTAATATGTTTACAATGATTTAATCCATAAGATAGGGGACAAAATTACTTCAAAACCAATATAAAAATAATTATTTCATGAAATTAAGACCATATATAATTTTATATTCGAATATACATCATATTATTGTAATTTTTAGTGACTTTTTATTTATTATAAATTAATATGTTGTAGAGTTTCCAATGTGCCCCTTCCCTCTCTTTTAAACGAGAACCTATACTTCTCTTTTATTCATAAAAATATAGCCATTAGGATAGTGAAAAAGCATTCCAAATATCCTAAATAATTCCTTAAATTCATCCTATAATCCTTAATGTTTTAATAAATTCAACCACATATTTCATTTTTTAAAAATCAAAAAGAGGAATCCCAAAGAATAAGTAACATTCATCGATGAATGTTTTTGTTTTATTTCTTCATGGAACCCCATAAATTCAATTTATTTAATTATTATAAAATGGAATAATTATACTAAATATACTAATATGTTGTTATATTAATTTTTAATCCAACACATCCACACACTTCCATCTAATTAGTAACGAACATATTGTTCGTGTCTACCTTATACCACCACCTCCTAAAACGATGATTGTTTGTTTTAAGATTACCACCACTCATGGTGAGAATCATGATGGAAAAGATATATTTTATGATATAAATGAAATTTATGACATAATTATACTTTTTAATTACAATATTATGTCTTCCTTTTTACCAAATAATATTTTGAGGAATTATAACATCGCTCATGCATACATATGGCTTACCATCTCCAAGATCCGATGTGATTCGTTTTTCATCTATATTTAACATGGATAGTAATAAAGATGATTTTTATGAATATATATGATATATATAAGAAAAATAATTATTTTTATGATGATATATCATATAATTTTCCTTTTTAAAAATGATAATAAAATAAAAACAACGTTAATTCTATTGTACGACCAATCGTCTACATGAATGGTTTATTTTATTCTATACAAATAAGTTTTATGAATCATCATAAATACATATATTATTAATATATATAATATTTTTTCATGTTTATAATTCTTGATATGATGAAATCGTGATCTTTGTAATAGTACCAAGGATAACAAGTCAAAGCCCATGTGATAAACAAATTTGATATTACCCGATGCAAAACAGAAACATAGAATTGTAAATAAATGGGCAATATATTTCATAATTAATTAGTATATGAAATTTTATCTATGAATATGTTACTAGAATTTATTTATAATAAAATTGAATTTATTAAAAAAAATTATGAGTATGATGAGATTGAATATATAAGGAACCATATTTTTTGTCTCACATTATTTATATGAGATAATTGCGAGAATCTCCCATCATTATTGTTATGTGGTTTATATATATTTATTTAACATGTTATATATTTAATTTACATTGTTTAATGATATTTAATGTTTCAATTGAATTTATTCTTTCCTAGGGATAATGACTTATAATTTTCCCTAATAGTAAGGGATTTTTGTCTCACTTTTATTTTTGTAGGACACATGCCATATACACTACTTGTTTATTTTCTGTGATTTATATACTTCCTGTGAATGTATTTTTGGAGTATTATTTAAATATAACAGTATATTAATATCCATATAATGTTTTTTCTTTCAATGAAATAATATTATATTGATTATAATGTGATATGTATTAATTCCAAAATCTCATCAATATTTAGGAATATTTTGTTTTAAATCTCAATGGGGGGATATTTTTAATCTATGACTATTTTTTAAAAAATGTTTTCAAAAACTATTTTACATTTATACTAAGAATATTTAATATTAATTTCACTAATTCATTAACTTTCAGTAATTTTTTTTGAAATCAATCTATTTCTCTTATACGAAATGTGGTAATTTGTGACATTTCCGAATAAAGTACAAAATGGATGTTTTTTAGTGTTTACAGAATGGATAGATTTTAATGAATTCATGATGACTTATTAAATTGAATCTTACCTAACAAGATTACAAGGATATTTTCAAATAATTTTTTTCCCATTAAAATTTTTGGCATTAAAAATGATTTTTTTTTCAAAATAGAAAGGATATTTTCTTCAAGAACAACTTCAAGTGATCTATCAAGATTATCTTCCATATAAGATCATATTATTTGATTTTAATTATGTTTTATTAAGGATATGATACAATGATGATAACATTATTCTTTAACTGAATAATTTATGATTTTGAGGGATTGATTTTTATTAATTATGTTTATGTTCCATGAGTTGTGTTTGGATAAAATGAATGTGAATCTCATTTATTTGAATGGTTTATGATAAGATTTTTATTCTTATGAAACAAATAGGTATTGTTTTCACTATGTGGTGATTGGGAACTATATATCCCTAGAATGAATTAGGTAAATAAGGATAACTCATGAGATATATATGTTCTGTGTGAAACATGTTTTTGGTTCACAATTTATGCATGGAACTGGTTTTCATGTCCATTATTTTATGCATGGACGTAGTTATAATGTCCATTTATTTATGGAAGAGCCTAATTTCATATCCTTAATTTAATGATAGAACATGTTACCATTTATACTCGTTTAAAATATAAAAAATCTTTGTGTATTAAAAAATATCAAGTCATGTGTCAATGTTATAATGTTGTGGATTACGTTATTTAATTTTCATATGATTCATGTTTTCTGAACAACAAATATTTATTCCAAAATTCATGTTTATGGTCTTTTATATGAAGGCTATGATATTTTAATATTATGATCAGAAAAAGCAAACCCTAATACTAATGTTTATTCTTATATATCAATCTTGTTTAGAATTACTGAGAATATAAGATCTCCATTTTCTAATACTTCCAATCCCCTTGTTATAAGAAAATGTTTTTAAGTAAGGCTACTAAAGTGAAAGATCATTGTTGGAATCATTGAATATTTTACACCATACTAGAAGTTTGTGATCCATCATTTAAAATTAACTAAACTAATACTATTTTGGGGAATGTGTTTTAATAATTTATGAAATGTATTGTAAAAAGTATAAAATATCCACATATTAAAATCTTGGGTTGTTATATTTGGAATCAAAGAAATTATTTATTCAACCATAAAAAACTAGGATGTCGAAACATTAGTGAGATCTATATGGATATTTATAGGAGTATATCGAGGGGTGTCACTAAGGATATCCATAGGGTGGCATATATTTTAATGTAGGTGACCTAATTTAGGCATCATAGAAGTAAATTTTCAGGATTATGTGTTTTTATGATATAATATCTTTTTATAAAACAATGATTTTTGGTCTTAGTTAATACTGCAAGCATGAAGGAACATTGTTAACATTGAATGTTTAATATGTGAAATTTATGATTATAATGAAAATTTATGTTCTAAGTTTAAACCGGTGAAGAGAATCATAATGGTGGTTTGAGTATTTGATATACTATTGGGGATAAAGATATCACAAATGACATGTGAAAGAAATGGTATGTTCTAATAGTATATTTTACCTTATGAATTTTAATAATGATTTGATTGAGGCTGAGGATCCTTAATACATGATTCATATTTCACAATCATTAAATGATTAAGATGATAAATCTTGAATACTTTTTTATGAATAAATTTTGATGATTTATGTGTATACTTGTTTTTGGTATTCAATGATTATGTGTTATATATATACGTATTTTATGTATATTTTGTCCATGATGTATTAAAATTGAAATGACCAATTGTTCTGAAAACATAGAAAATTTATTTAATAGAAAGGTGATATTTATGGGAATAACATGTTTAAGGGAATGATATCCATGAGTATGTTATTAATATAGATATAATGGTTTTTGGTTAATGATATGTTTGATATGACTAATTAAATTGGACATTATGGATTACCATGGAACTGAATAGTATTTATTGAAAAAGTGGGTTATACTATCATGGATCTAGTTTAGGACATTTTTAGACATATGGAATATGTCTTGAAATCAATAAAATAAGGAATAATGCATGTTTTCAATAAGGATTTATGGTAATTTAGGTTATTACCTTGTTTCAAAGGAGTGCGCAATGATGGTAATCCAATGTTTGGTTTTTGGGAAACCGAAACTACATTATGATATAGATGGGATCAATGATAATTTTTGTGATAAATTTAATGAAATTATTTATAATTTTTTTTGAATTTAGTCGTTAAATTTTTTTATATGTTTAACCATTTATGGAAGCTTTTATGTTAAACATCAGACGAATTATTAGAGATTAAATTATTATCTCTCCATATGAGGATTTATGAATATTGGATAACTTCTGCTAACTATTTTTTTCGTGGTAATTGAAGATATGAAAAACTATAATTCTATTTATTGAAGTCATGATCTGAAAATAAATTTTTATTGAGAAATACACTTTCATTTCATTGAATAATAGAGGAAGTGTAAATTGATCAAGGAACAGTGAAGGGTGAGCTTTTGATAAAATAACGCAAGTATATCTTCTCATGAAAATTATTCATTTTATGAAAAAGGGTTCTCAAATAAAATGTTTCGCAATTATCATAATTTTTAGGATATCAATGATCCTTTTCATGACTCTTTAGTTTATAGATTTGTTTTTTTTAATTTTATCCTCACCATGTTCCTTATCACTCTCTATTAGAACACAATGACCATTTTTCTGTTGTAATTCCCTGTTTTCACTTTCCACCTATGCACATCTATTTGGAAACCTATTTATGAGTTAATTTGGGTAACTGTTATGTTTATAACTTTATATTTTTAATGTGGAGTTTTGTAATTCACTTTTAGGATTTTGGTTTAAATGATATGAACAATGATGTACTAAATCTTTGATAACATAGAAAAATTTCACGGGACAAATTCATTTTATGGGTGGTAGATTGTAAATACTAGAGATTTCACAAATCGTATTTTTTAAAATTTAATTCAATATTTTTTAAAATTTTTATTTCACACAACACTATATATATCATGTTTTATATGAAAGCCACACGTTGTTATTTCTTTTTACACAACACTGAGTCCGGATTTTTCTACAAGAAACTCAATGATTATATTTTGGTACACGATACACTATGTATGGATTTTGATACATACAATTCAGATTTCTTTTGATAGATTGTATAACATGAAAGAAAATTTTTGATCGAGAAATAATATATTATATAAATAATATTATCTGAATAATTGTGAAAAATAATTATTTTTTAACTGAAAAAATAATTTCCTTCTTAATAAATTATAGTGTTAAATTATATTGTTGGTTAGTTTTAATATATAATGAGATTATTTTTTAATAATTTAATCTATTTTTTATAAATTGGAATCAATTTGATATTGTATTTGGATATAAAATAATTTTAATCTTTCCCATGATTTCAAATTAAAACCCACATTTCGCATTCTGTCAATGAGATTTTTTTTTCAAATTAACTATATCCAATTCTGTGTTTTTAATTTTCAAAAATAGTTTCAATATATAGAATCATATTATTTAAAATTATAAAATGGGTCCCATTTATTTCTCAATAATGTGAATACTGAAATTACTGATTTTTATTTACACAATTAAGGGAAAATCATCTAATTAAGGTAAAAATAAAAATATATATATTATCAAAATATTCTAGTACCTAACCAAATTTTATTAGATGATGGTAATTGGTCACGGGAAAAATAAATTTTTTAAATAAAATTATTTAATGATATATTTACCGTGAAAATTACATTGATATTATAAAACAGAAAAGTAGTAGAAAAATGTCACACTTTTAATTTTAATATGATTAATATTTTTAATATTGGTAGAATTTTATGATATTGTAGACTATATATATTATTAGAAAATATTAAACAATTATTTAAATAATTGAATTATATTTTTAAATTTTTTTAGAAAAAATTACTATCATAAATTATTAGAAAGAGATGATACAATAATTATACAATTAATGAAATAATCAATTAAAATATATTATATATAATAAAAGAAATAAAATTTTCTTTAATTAACGAAAAAAATATTTATAGGTTAATATGACATATTTGGAATGTATATCATATATTTTTTAATTTTATCTGGTTTTATGGATTTTATGAAAGTCAATGTAATGAATGGTGTTATAATTGACAGTAATGATATTTTATGATAATAAAATTTTATTAAATTATTCAAAAAACATAAAAACACTAGAATATAAAAAAGAATAATAATTAAGGACTAAAATGTTAAATAGTTTCAATTTATGTGTCAATTAAGACTTTAGATATAAAAATTAAATCCTTTTAATATTTAATACATGTTTACTATCATTAAAATTCGATAAGGATAATTGAGTGTTAATGAAAATGATATTATTTAAAATTACATCAAAACCTGTATAAAATATATTGGATTTTGATATTAAAATCTTATATTATTTTATATTCTTATATATTAACTTTTGGAGGTTTTTTAATTGTGTTTATATTTAACTTAAATTAATAATTTGTAGAGTTTCCCAAAGTTCCAATTCACTCTCCTATAATAGGCCACCTCTCTTCATCATTCATTGACACCTATAAGGACATTCTTGGAAAAAATCATCCATAATTTCCATAAAACATATTTACTATCATTCTATAATCCTTAATTTTTTCAAAAATTGAATTAAATAATTCTTTTTGTGAAAATTAATTGAAGATTCCCAAAGAAGAGGTAACGTTCATCAACAAAGACTTTTTGTTTTATTTTCTAATAGAACCCATAAATTTGTTTTATTTAATGACTATGTAATTAAATAGGTATGAAAAATATATGGATATATTTTAATATTAAGGGTCCTATTACATTTTCATGTACATCCATCTAATGGGTAATGAACATACGGTTCATGTGTAAGACAAACTACCACCTCACAAAACGATGATTGCTCATTTTTCCTTTACCACCTATCATGGTATAAATTATGATGGAAACAATTTTATTTGATATCGATTATATTTATGAGATAATTATATTTATATAATGGAAATATTATATATCATTTTTTACCATTTAATATATCGGGAAATGATAATGTCGCTCGTATGTACATATGGTTTACCATCTCCACAATACCAAGTGATTTATTTTCATATATATTTCACATGGATATTAATAAAGAATAATTTTGTTAATATAACTTATATATATATACTTAAATTTATTTTTTCTGATAATATATCATATGATTTTCTTTCATCGAATATGATAAAATAATGATAATAGTATTCATAAGTATATATGACCAACCAACTCCGTGAATTATCTATTTAATTTTCTACCATTAAATATTATGAATAAAAAAAAATACATATCTTATAAATATATATGTTATTTATTTCATGGTCATAATTTTTGAGATGATTAAATCATTATCTTTGTAAGAGGAATAAGGATAAAATGTCAAAGGACCTGAAAAACAGAGCAGATTTTACCTGAAACATATCATTAAAATAGAATTGATAATAAAAATGTAATATAAAATCAAATTAAATAATATATTTGATTATATATAAGAATATGGTATATTAATAGATGTATAATAAAAAATTAATTATTTTACAATATGTTTGTATGAGTGCAATGAGAGCTAGGACATAATGTAATGGATTTCTCGTCTCACATTATTTATGTGAGATATGTTTCATAATCACAACTTAAAATTGTTGTGTGTAGTATGTGATTCCATTTGACATGTTATACTCATAATTTAAATTTTTTAATGATATAAAATGTTTCAATTGATTTTATTCATTCATGCCTATCACAATTCAAAAGTTAACCTGGTAGTTAGGGATTTTTACCTCACTATTATTTATGTTGGACACAAGCCATATACACTACTTGTATATTTTATATTGTGTATATACATCAACTGAATTTATTTATTATTATTATTCAGAAATTTATATAATTTTTATATCCATATAATTTTCTTTCGTTCAGGGGAATATTATTCTACTAATTATATTGTGATAAGAATTTATTCCACAATCTCATCAATATTTTGGGATTATTTAGTTTTAAATATACGATGGAGAATATTTATCCTCAAAGTCAATGTTTTATAATAAAATTTAATTTTTTTTTTTACTTTTATCCAATGAATATTTGATTCAATTTTCTCCCTTGTTTTATTTTTTACTATATTAAATAAAATGAATCATTTTCTTGTTTCCTAAATGAGGTACATTGTGGTTTTTATAGAAAAAGTATGAAATAAATGTTTTTAAAAGTTATACATCACGAAAATATTGTTATTATTTTAAGAAAAAATTATTTCCTTGAATATAACCTTATAATATTATAATGAAATTTTCAAAAATAACTTTTAAAATTGTACATATTTTTAAGGAAAATATGTTTTCAAAATAGAAAGGATATTTTCCTCAATAATGATATCAAGTGATATCCCATTATTTTTTTCCATATAAGATATATGTTATTTTAGGTTACTTATATTTTAATAAGTATATGATCCAATGATATTTTTACTGTTATTTAACATAGTATATTATGTTTTTATAGATTAATTTTATATAAATTATGTTTCTTTTTCCATGAGATATGTTATGATGAAATGTTTATGAAACACAATTATTTTTATGGTTTCAGATATAATGTATGTTCTTGTTCCAAAAATATGTTTTATTTTAATTATATGATGTGTGTACCATATATATCTCTTGAAATGATTAGGTAAATATGGATAAATCATTCGTTATATGTGTTATGCATGATCCTGATTTCATGTAAACAATTTTATGCATGGACCCGGTTTTTATGTCCATAATTTTATGTGTGGAACAAGTTTTAATGTACATATGTTTATACAAGGGCTTGATATAATGTTATTAATTTAATGAATCAACATGTTATAATTCACAAACTATCAAAAGTTATAAGTTTATGTTTATACAACAATTTCATGTCATATGCCGGTGTTTTAATCTCATGAATTGTGTTCTTTTATTTCATTATGATTCATGTTTTATTAGATACCAGTAATTATATAGAGATTCTTATTTATGATATTTTATATGTAGAGTATAAGTATGTTATTTTTTGATCACATTATCATTCAATTCTTCTAATATCTATATATATATATCTATTCATTGTTTGCCCTTACTCATCATTTGATCTCAACATTTACTTTTCTTCCTTCCCACATGTTTATATGGAAGCGTTTCAAGTTGGAGTACTAAAGTGAATGATATTTTAGATGAAAATTAATGATATTCCACCATACGTGATGTTTGTGTTCCATGTTTACAAAGTCACTAAACTAAGGAAATATTTGTGCATGTTTTTATAATGTGTGAAATGCTCCACAAAAATTATGTAAAATACATGTATGAAAATACTATGTTGTTATAATGAATTTACAATAATAATATCAATTTAACAAATTAATCAATTATTTTTTGATTGAAATTTCCATACCTATGATGAAAAAATATGTTCATTCCTCAATAACTTATAAATAACTAATTTTATTACAATATAGTTGATATAAATTGACTCTAATTGTATAACCATTCAACAAAATTCAATGTCATTCCTCTGAATTATTATATATTATGACTAAATATGGAATCCAAAGAGGATTCATAAATATGAGTAACACATAATATATTTACAAGTATTCTATAAAAATAATGAAAATTTTCATTATTCAATTTTTTAATAGCGATTTTAATGTTTTCAAATTGTTTAATATATAATATAGCATCCCTTTCAAAGTGAACAATTAAATCAAGTCATACTTTATAATTATTTTTAAAAAAATCATATTACCTTTTATATTGGATTAACAACCACTACAAAAAATCATTATATTTCTATTATTTTCTTTATTCTGTCAATTTCAGCAGTATCTTAATTCTAAATCGTCCTTCCCACCTCCGGTGGAATTCCCTATTGATATGAGACATTTCATGTTTATTAAAAATTATAGAAAAAACATTAAATAAAAATATTATACATCATGTTGATATAACATATTAGTTGAGGTAACTAAATTAGAAATCCTAGAATACACCTCACTTTGGATTTCATTAAATGAACTTCCTCTTATCTTCTTAGAATAATTTTCGGAATGTCAAATGTTCAGATAATTATGATTGTGTCAATGAAATGAATTTATTCCCCAATATAAATAAAATATTCCAAATAGCATATTCAAGATTACAACTTCTCATAGTCTAAAATAAATTTAAAAATCATTAAATTAATATGTATTTTTTCTATGAGATCCACAAAATTTGAAATTCATCAAAGGCAATATATTAGTACATTCACAACATATCATATTATTATATTTTTTACAAATAAATATTTACTGATAAGTATAAATTGGAAGAATAAAATATCTATTAAATTAATTCAATTTGGCCTTCACCCATACATTTTTTTATGTTTCCTAATAAAATAAAATGAAATTTTTTGATAAATTATTTTTCCATTGTTCCCTAAACATTTCATAAAATGTTTTTTTTAAATTGATAATCAATTCCATTAAGAACATTGTTAGATCAATTCCAAAAAATGGAGCATCTTATTTGAATAAAATATCTTAATTTTAGTATATAAATTATTTCTTTGGGAATATATTTCTTTTTCATGATCTTCAATGTTTTGAATTAATATTTGATATAAAATGTAGATAATCAATGCTCTTATTATGTTCATAAATATTTAGTCAATATTTAAAATAATCTTTGAATTTCATATCCTTTAACCGTTATTCATTAATTTTTTTATAGTTATGAACGTTATATATATTATTATCAATATAACTTGAAGATTAATTCAAAAAAACAATGAATTTTTTAATCTTTATTAAATGTAATTCAAGTTCATAAAAAATAATCCCAAATCAAATTTAAGATCTAAAATTGCTTCGTGATGAGTATCAAATAGTTATTTAGATTTAGAATATTCTAATGATTCATTCATTATATCCTCTATTTAAAAAATAAACATTGTTTTAGTTCCTTAAAGTTGATCTTCATTAAAATTCCATTATTCCATGTAAACATTAACCATTCATTATGACTTATTCCTATATGAATTTATATAATTGAAGATCATTATAAAATGAAAATTATGAATAATTTTTGTTCTCAAACTCACCATCCTCTTCATCAAAATTATTTGGTTTCCAATATGTTATGTTTCCAAAATTAAAAATATATATAGATAAAATTCCCCCAAATTAAAATTTTCCTTTATTTAACATCCTTATAATAAGATATTTGACATCCTAATATACATCATTTTCATTATTGTAAAAATGAAATTTTTAGATAATAATATAATTGGTTGTTTTTTCCGTCAAAAATACTTATAAATTGATATCGTTGATGAAAATTAATTCATATGAATCCAGTTTTTTAGAAAAATCATCAAGTGATAACTCACTAAGATTATTTTTCTCAAGAGATGATGATTCGAGATTAAACATATAACATATTAATTTAATAATCTACCTCAGTATATTAGAATCATTTATTTCCTTATAGATACTTTTATTGGAATCGACAATTTAAGAGTTATATTTTAAGAGTCCATAGAGGATTTCACTATAACTCATATTAATATCATTAAACATATTATAAATGACATGCAGCTCTGCCTCCATAACTTTTGATTCATCTTCAAAGATATTATAATTTTTATCCCCAATACATTTTTCAATTTATTAGTCCATCACTTTAATCATTATTTTATATGAAATAACTCCATATAAGATATATTGAGCCTTAAAATAACCAATCAACAATTTTTATTTTCAGACTCCATCATGACATTTCTATTTGGATCACTTATTTTTAACGCATGTACTACATCATATCATAATTAAATCCCAATATAATATAGATGATATATAATTATATTATATTAAAAATGATATTCAAATCCACCAAATTAGGGTAAAACAATTACATTTAAATTTTTTCCATTATTATAACATAATATTAATAGATTCATGAAACAACCAATGTATTTTATACAAATTTTTGTAACATGTTCCCACTACATGATCTAATATGATGGTTTGGTGGTTAAATTAGGGTAATTGATTTTATTATTTTATTTTAGAACTTATTTCATCTTGTATTCATATTATAAAAGACAATATTATTTTGATTTTGATATCAAACCAATTAATAAAATATAAAAGCATAACCACATTGATTTAACCTATTCGACATATAAAATCATACGCAAAGAATCACATATTAATAAATAATTGGTATGATAATTAATCACTAAATCATTGCAGTGTGATTAAAAAATTAGAAATATATCACTACTCTATTTGGTACATGTCATCTTCATCTCTAAGACACACTCTTCTGAAGATTAAAAAAATGATGAAATTTAGTTTTAAGATAATATCAAATTTTTTATATCAATGTCAATAAAAAAACCATGGGTTTGTTTTTATAAATCTTAAATAATCCCTTTTAGATTAATCGACGGTAAGAATAAATGAATATTTATTCATTATTGATAATCAAAACACATAGACTTCAAACAATTTTTTTTAAAACAATGATTCTAAGACATTAAATTACCGCTATCTTTAACATCCCATCTTATATTTTTCTGGAGTGTGATACATTTATTCTTGAAAAAATAATTTTCTATATGAATAGAATTTTTATTTCAAACATGAATTTCTAATATCCTAAAATATCAATTATTTTTTTAAATACATATCCTTCCATTGATTAATCATCCATAAAATCAACAAATTTAATTTAAAATTTGGTAGTATTAAATGTTTAACAAATCGCTTAATTTCTACAGAAATGTTACACGACCATCCCTATTAGTATTGTGTTAAAAAATAAATCAAAAACAGAATCCATCTTTATTAAATGATATTTTGGATTTAACATAAAAATATTTATTCTACAATGAATGCATAAATCTGAAGAAATTCGTAATGGTTAAATTTAAAATATATTTGACCAATATCTATACTATTTCAGTGCTCAAAATAGACCCTCCATGAAAAATTCAGTTATTATAGTGTCATAAATTTTTTATCCACTATATATATTGAATGATATTTCATCGATGTTTAGAAACTAGTAAAAATGGAAAAAATATATCCTTTACACTAAAAACAACATAATAATTATGTTTATGGGAATATTTTGTAGTTTGGAATTCTCCAAATCTCTATTTTCATTTTAATACTCATAGTCATCCATGATGTGTAGACTCATCCTCCATGTTGTAGATAGAGTATTTAATATGTGGGTTCAATCCTTCGTGTTATATTTTAGGATCAACTAGTTTTTAGAATATAATAATTTGGCTCAATACCATATTAAAATTAAATTGAGGAATGGAATATTCACAATCATAGATAGGAAACATGTTACCCAGAACATATCTCTTCAGCACAGCACAAGTTAGTGGGTCACTATGTGGCCCTGAGAGGTGCTCTTGTCCATGGTTCATCCCTATATCATTATCATAATTATTTTCTAGAATTTAACTACACTAGGATATCTACATGTCCATGGGTCATCCCTACAACGTTATCGTAATTATTTTGTAGTATTTACCAACAAAGGGATATCTACTCTATTATCATTTTTCATGGATCTTTAATTGGTTATGATAATTCCCCATAGATTCATAATACAACTATAGTGATGCATGGTTTGAAATATTTTTCATCATTGCTAAATGACTACAAAGACAAGGGTAGCGGTCCTATATCATGGAAATTAACCCTAAAACACACAAAATAGAAATATTTTGATCCTCACTATCTATAAAAATGATTCCTATGAATTTTCAATTCTATTTATTCTTTTTAACATCATCATCAATCATGACATTATACACTACTATGAGATGTGATTTCTCTTTCCATCTTCCCAAAATAAATATTATTTACTCAATTTATGTATTCCCTCAATTAATTTTGACGGCTTTAAAATAACACATAAAAGTTTATTTATATTTAAAACTAATTCAATAAAATGATACCAATAGATTTTAAATTTTTTCATTGAAAACATCATGAATGAATATTATCTAGATACAAAATAGTATGATTTGATCAGACACGAAGGGAGATATAAACATCCTAAAATTATTTATAATTTTTAGAGAAGGAAAATTCATAATTGGATGTGTTAGATCCAATAATAGGAAATTAGAAATAAAAAATTTAATATCGAAGGTCAAATCCATTGTTATTGGTTTTAAATATAACATAATTATTATTTCTAAAAGCTATAAAAAATTATAGGATGTAATAATCTGAAAAAAAAATTAAGACGATGAATGATGGATGTATTATAAGTCAATGACTATAAAACATAGGTAACCAATTACACATGAGAGAATCTAATAATTCATGTTATATGAGTATAATGGAGGGTAATGAATCATGGAACCATATAATTCATCATATTAGAAAAAGGACGATCATATGGTTGAATTATGGAGAACATTTTATTGATTTTAAATTTTGAAGTTATATAGACATAGGAAATGGAATTATATGACATGTTAATAGAATAATAATTCTTATTATTCACACATTGTGAATAGAATCAAAATAATAATCCCATAAAAATATCTAGGCACAATAATTATAGAAAAATTAAGATTACATCAAATTAAAAAAATAGTACCATCTCACAAATTTATAAATTAAATTTTATTAAATAAATCATATTTATAAGGGATATTTTTGATTCATTGATGTTGTTAACAATTTTCAAGTGTTTTTATTTATAACTATTGTTTTCATTTATTAAATTATAATCAGACCACAAATATTAATTCAACTTTTTAGGCTTATTTTATGATGTTTGTTATTTACCACATGTAGAATCAACCATATAACCCATAAAAATGATTTTTATGACATAAATCAGCTTTTTTAAAATAAATAGAATAATATTTATAAACCATGGATCTTATCACTTTTATTAGAGATTAATTATTTCTGTAATGATATTATATGAGACCAATTTTTTATATCAACCATATTTCAATATATTCTCTTTGAAGATATTTAATAATGTCAAGAATTCTTATATCATGATGTATTTTAGGGTGTTTTATTTTATTCATATTAAAAAAGTAATGATAACCAATATTAGTAATTTTGATCAATGAGAAGATTAATAGAATGTTTGTGGATAATCACTTATTGTGAAGGGATATCAATTCTTTAATGTTGAATATATAAATTTAGTATGTGTGTTTAATATGAATGTATCTAGGAACTCATTTAATGACATTCTAAAATTTGCAAGTAATATGACTAATTAATTGTAAAAGGTGATTATTTTCATTAAATAGTTTAATATTCAATAGTAATAATTTTATTACAATGAGAGGAATGAAACATTGGAGTTTTTTATTAATCCCAAAAATGATAATGTTATTAGAGAAAAATATGTTGTTATAAAACTAAATGTCACATAAGTGAAGATAAAAGGAAACCAGATGATTAGTTTCTTGACAATTCATGGATTTTAAATATTTATAATGACGAAAATTATCAAAGGTGGAGTTTATAGTGGAAATAAATATAAACATGGTTATTATATCAATTATATTTACAAAAAGTGTTGGAAATTTCTAAGAAATAGCATGTTATCTTATGTTGTTTTTCAAAGATAACATTCAAATTGGTATCATTCTATAAATTGTCTCTCAATTTATTAATTCATATGTTTTGAGGGAATTTTAATTTTAATTTAATTAAAATATATCCATGTATGAGTTGATTCCATATTATTTCTAATTGAAAAGAAATGATTTTAAGATTAATTGGATGGATGAAAATAATATTTTGTTGCATACTTGTCAGGTTTAAATAGAGTGTAAGAGAAAAATATTTTTCCTCTAATTTAGGAATTTCATGATATTTTAATGCATCATTTTTATTATTTATAATGTGGGCTTGAAAAATTTAGACTATTCTATGATGAGGAGGTCTAAAAATACTGTTTGGTGTGGTCTATAGGAGTATAAAGTAGTGACGTGGAAATAATATTCACTACACTAGATTATAATAGTCTATGGGGGAAATGATAAAACACAATTTTGATGGGTCACACTATAACTAACTTGATGTAAAGATGACATGTTATAAGGATCAGTCTATAATTCCATGGGTTATTCTCTAATAAGGGAAACAATATTATGTTTCTTTTGTGAGAAATTTTGAAAGATTTTAGGGTCTAAATATCATACCCTGCAAATGAAACTATAAAAATTAGAAGATATTAAAAAATAAATACATTATTTTATCAAAAAATATGGTTATAATAAAATATATACTAGGGGTTTCCAAAATCCTAATGCCAATACATCATAATGATATTATATAAAAAAAATTAAACCATTTGTATACATTTTTCTATAAAACATAGTCACATGACTCCCTCCACCAGTACATAATTATTTATCACTAATGTTTTATCCTACAAAACATCTCTCTAAAGTAGTTGACAAAATCCTCCCTCCCATTTATATTTTTTTTATTAAATTTCACCTCGACATAAAATCAAGAAGTTTTATATCCACTATCTATTTCATCTACTGTCGCTTGCATTTATTATTCGAGGTATAAAATTGTAGTCTTTATCCTGTTATAATTATTAATAATGGAATAAATTAATGTTAAATTTGTTTATAAAATATTATACTAATACATCATAAATGTGATCGTAGGCTGTGATTTTTTTATCATTTTTACACTATATCTCTAAAAAAATCAAATGAAATTTTTTTACAGGACAAATATTATGGTGTTATGAAATTATTCATTATATTTATTAATTATTTTAATAATTTAATATAAGTTTTTTAATTTAATTAATTAACTATTTTAATTTTTGATAAGGAATTATAAAATATTTTTATAATTGATTTCAATCAAAATTTTCTAATAATTTTGGAATAGTTCGGATGGTAATTATAAAGATATTTTTTATAAATAACTTCATATTAAAATAAATATTTTCTTTTTATATTTTTGGAACATAATATAATTATTTATTCATGATTATAATTAGTTTTAATGTGTGAATTATATTTTTTAGTAAGTATAATTACATTTAAAATAGATCACGAGGAAGATGTATAATAATGTATACTTTCTTATGTTTAAATGTTAACATACATGGATTTTGTTTCATTTTATTTGAATGAATGATTATGTATGAATAAGTTAAAAAATTTATAAAAAATAGGGTAGAATTATTTATTGTATTTATCATGAAAATTAATGTTAAAATTTTAAAAAAATTCAAACATGGTGATTTAATACAGTTGTGTCATTATATATGTAAATATTTTTTATTTCAATTTTTTTGGATGGATTCTTGAGAAAATGATGTCAATATACTATTTTAAATAATTGAGAACTAAATATGAAATCATAATAATACATATTATATTTCTTCATTAGTCTAATGAGTATGGTAGAAGATTAATGATATTCGCCAGTTTTTATATGTTTAGAGATTCAATTACACGGGTTAAACGAGTAATGTTATTTTTTATTAATATTTGTAATTAATTATTTGTACATGTTATCTAATTGGAAATAATATGAATTGAATGACTGATTTTATAAATAATATTTTTTTATATATTTATAAAAATATTTGAACCACACTTGACTATTGTCGATAATTAAACATATTGTTTATGATTATATGAGATATAATCGACTACCAAAATATTATATTAAAAATATTTACTATATCAATGTATTTAGAAAAAATAATAACAATAAAAGATACTATAAATTTTTTGAACGAAATTTATGTCTGACAGAATAATTATTATTATGAATTTGATCTTTATAGTGAAATATTTTTTATTTAATAATAAATCAAATTTTTATGGACGTATAGGATTTTCATATATGGTATAATTGATCTCAAATATGATTTAATATGATATGTATTTACTTTTAGGTTTTCATTTAATAAATCCCTAGATGGATGGATTATTAAAATACCTTATTATGGTTGTCAGAAATTACTATGCTAATTTTAGAATGATTTTATTTACAATATTAATAAAATTTGGTCTTCCAACTAATTATTTTTTGGTATAAAAATAGAAAAAAAATCAGTAGTATATGGTTGATGAAATAAACAAATGGAGTGGATTTTAGACTTTGATGTTTGTTAAATTTAGATTTATTCATTATAAAGAGAATTGAAGTTGGAAAATGTATATAGAACATTTTTTGAGTACACATAATACAGGTATTGTGGATGATGAATTTGAGAGTGGAAAACATTTATGGATGATATAAAAACTCAATTGTACCAAGGATACTATAAAATGACAATGTTCAAGTTTTCATTTCGAATATATCATTGGAAATTAATGTATAATTTTTTTTTTAATATTGGTATGGATTATCTTTTTACATTTCGGAATTACTTACTTCTCGGTGAAAAAAATATTCATACCATAAATTATAGGGAATCAACATTAATTGACCAGATTCTATTTTTATTTAGTGAAATTCATAAATGAAAAATGGACTATATATATTTTTTAGAGGAAATAGTAGGCCTTAATGTGTGAAAAAATGTATATCTAAATGGAATCCAAATAAAAAAGGAACTAAATCTTGTGATACATATAAATTTATTGGTACCCAATTATTAATTCCTAGGAATCAAAATATTTTCATGTATCAAGAAATTACAATCAATATGTAGTGTCATTAAGTTGAGATAAATGAGGATAAAGATGAATTACTCTATTATAATGATGGATTAACATGATAATAATTGTTGGCACCAATGTTTTTTTAATTGATGTATGTAATTTAAGGTTTCTACTATATTACATTGGAATTAATCATTTTCCTTATATTAATACATTATATAATAAATGTAAATTTTTTAATAACATTTTTAACCATCCTTTGTGGATGTTTATGAGTTTTTCCCAATTTTACATATTTTTATATTTTGAACATATGATCATAAAAAATATTTATAAATTACTTGATTTTTTTTAAAATGGTTGAATTGTATTTGGAATATGAGTGTGTTGGGATATAAAGCTTTATCCATATACTAATTTTATACGTTTTAATCACTTATTTAGATGAGAAATTATATTACTATGCATGAAGTATGAATATGATGGGTAAAATATCATGTCTTTCACGACACATCTTCGTGGCCCGTTCCGTGACTACCCCAAGCACACCTTCAATAGGCCAGGGGCTGGTGACTAGCACCAAAGGTGTAAATACCAATAAAAAGGGAATGAATTGCATTTATAAAAGTAAACAAGCACAACAGAGTATGCAATAGGAGTAAGCATTGACTGCTCCATGTACATTTCACCAAGTGGTCCACCTCCGGGTACCATCTACCTTTACAAGTCTCTACCTCGATCAGTGTTGTCCGCCTTCTACATCCAACACAATATAGTGCGGGCATAGCCCATCTAGGGGTGAGTATATGATACTCAATAGGGACCCTGAGACCCCCGATGGTCTCCCAGAATCCACGAAGGATAAACCACAGAAGAAAGATATGATCACGAAGTATCATCCAACTCTACTTAGGTTTCTTCCCATACATATACCTAAGTCATCAATCACAGTTTGGTTCCAAATCTTGATCCCAAGAAATACCCAGTCCACACAGGAATGAAGTCAAACATGTTGATGATAAATATTGAATGTCTAGACTCATCTCACACAGGTATACACAACATAAAGAGAGTAAGAGCTGATTATTTTAGCCATTGAATCATCTTCCACTATCGAACGACAGATTCCCACAGAATCCTAAAACAAGAGTATGTTGTTGTTGTCGAACCCACTAAGGATTCCGTATAGTCTCATTTCTATCGATCCCAAGGAGTATTCAGTCTTTTCTTGTTGATGTCTAACCCATAGAGGATTCAGTCCAGTCTCATTGCTGTTGAACCCACAGAGGATTCAGTCAAGTCTCGTTACTGTCGAACCCACTGAGGATTCATTCCAGTGTCGTTGTTGTTGGACCCATGGAGGATTCAGTCCAGTCTCGTAGCTATTGAACCCATAGAGGATTCAGTCCATTATCGTTGTTGTCCAACACGCAATGAATTCAGTCAAATCTCATTGATGTCGAACCTATAGAGGATTCCAGTACAGTAGTCGTCGTAGTCGCAGCAAGCTCAAGGGGTCCCGCACACAGCACGCAGGATTCTGGGAGGGTCTGATCCTCGAGCCAAGGGATCGATACATAAACTATCACAATTTCTAGAGTTTATGTATCCCGAAGTTCTGTCTCTTCAAAAGGAACCCAACGTGATTGAAGACGTTGTCAATCAGACGCTCGGTCTGAGAGTTATTGGCTTTTCCGTTCCAGGGGCCCGGTTGGAATTACGCTCATTCCAAACCTGTCAATTTACCAATGTCATTTAGAAGTCACTTAGAGTATCTTAAAAGGACCACCTAGTCAGAAGGGTCCCAGTGTCGCAGATGGCACGTCGATCAGACACATAATCATTAAGTTATTCACGTTTAAATGAAACGGGCCTGACCTGTCAAGCCCAGTGGACTAGAGGGTTGGCCCGACCTGGTTTGGCGGGTCTGACCCAGCAGTGGGTCGGACCGGCTCGGTGAGGCACGGCCCGACCTGGTGGGGTGCAGCCCAGATAGAGGGAATGTGGCCCGACCCTAAGGGGTGCTTCCTGGCCCTGCCCGGCAAGGCCCTGCCCGGCCCGCATGGTCGAGCGCTTCGGTGGGCGCGGTCACTCGGATTCCCAAACCGGCGTCCCCAAGCAGCGCCACCCTCCTTTCCAGCTGGCCGAAGTCGTCCCATCTTCCCGGCATGAGGGGCTTGAATCGGCGGGCCGCTATCCTCTCAGGTGGCACCTGCGTGTGTTGGGACCTTCTTCAACCCAATCGGCCGCTGAGTCGGCCGGTTCACCAACTGAAATGGCCAGAAGAGCGTGGGCCGCAGTCCTCCGCAGCACGGTGCCACGGGGTGCCGCATTTCCACTAGCTCTCTGGCCTCGGATGGCTGGTTCTTCTTCATCCGAGTGGCCCACAGATACGGGCCGCGGTTCCCCTCCACGCGGCCGGCATACGGCTGCCGATTCCTTCGGTCGCTGCCACCTTTTCTATCACCATCTTCATCAAAATAAAACGAGGATCAACAGAGGGCCGTCGAGACATGTTCATTCGACCTGAGCCCTCGAAGTTACGCGGAATCATATGGATGATGATAAAAAATAGTTTTTATGATGAAAAAAGAACAATTTTGTTCAATTATAATTGAAGAAAATATCTTAACTCGATTTCAAGAGCGGAGCACTTCAATGAGTCTTGGAAGACAAGCGTTGCAGAGGTCGGGCATCATGGAAAAAGGACGTCGATTCAGTTGACGTCGGAGTGCACCCTAAGAAGAATCATAGTTGGTGACTTCACATTCTTCTTCGGAGATATTCATTGTCGAGAGAAGAACAATATTCTTCTATTTCTCAAGAGCTCTCTCCAAAATTTTCCCAACACAATGACTGCCAAACTAAAATAATTGTTAAGGCTATTATTTTATTCACCTATGAATTTTTTAAAAATCAAACACATTAATTAATTAATTTTAGGGTTCTTTTCATTAATAAAAAGTGTTTGATAAAATTAATGGGAGAGAGTGAGGTGAAGATATCACATTAATTTAGGAGAGAGTTTCCAAATGAATTAAGGAGAGATTAATGGGGTCTTTAATGGAGTTGAATGGTTAGGGGTTCATGTGGGCCCCACCTCACATTATTCTCTCATGGGTGGTTGTGTGGGTGTGGTACCCACATATAAATTCCCCTTGTAGGATATAAAAAACATCTTCAAATAAAATTATGTACAACAATTTTATTTATTTTTTTCGGAATCCCCAAAAAGTAACTCTCAACAAGAATAAAACGAAACTGCGGTAAACGTACCCTTAAGTGTATACCAGCGTTGCTAGTTCAACCATGTCCTCGGATTTCAATTCCAAGCATTGGTTCAAAAGAAAGAAAATCCCGCATGTACGTTTACATAACGTACTCGAACAAAACATCAGAAATTGATTCCAGGCACACCAGGCCTCAAAATCAAGTGTCGTTAGAAACCACAGACTTGTAAAATTCCAAAGTATTTATGAAAATAAATTATTGAAATTTCTGGGTCATTACATTACTCCCACCTCAGGGATTTATCTCCCCGTAAAACTACAACACACACAAGGGCAACAAATAGTGGTACTCAGCTCGCATCTGAGCCTCCCACTCCTGAGTGCTCTCTTGGAGGTTCCTGTGCTACCAGCAAATGCGCACTTGAGGAATTTACCATCCACATAAGACCCTCTCAAATAGATCCTTGATCTCCACTGGGACCTCCTTGAATGTCTCCCCTTCATCGATGTCCAGCTCCCCGTGGTCGATGATGTGGGATGGGTTGTGCACCTTTCTCCTAAGCTAGGATACGTGGAAGACGTCATGCAACTGGTGCTACTGAGGTTGTAGAGACAAGCAGTAAGAAACCTCTCCAACTCTAATATAGACCTGGAATGGTCCAATGAAACGCGTAGATAACATGCCACCCTAGACAAATCTCTGTAGTCCTCGTCGAGGTGAGACCCATAAGAAAACATGGTCTCCATATCCTATTATCATAGGACTTATGTCTGCTCTATGTAGTCTTCAACCAATCATGGATGATCCGCACCTTCTATGTAGTAGCCTAAACCATCTCTGGTCCTACACGTGCTGACTCCCTAAGGTCAATCCAGCACAGAGGTGACCTGCAAGCTCGGTCGTATAATTCCTTGTAACGGGTCATCCAAATAGTGGAGTGGTAGATGTTTTTGTACGTAAACTCCAACAAGGGTTGGTGATCCTCCCAGTTGTGACCAATGTCGAGGACACATTCACGGAGCATGTCCTCGAGTGTCTGAAGGGACCTCTCAGACTGAGAGTCCGTCTGATGATTGATGGTGGTTCTCAAGCGAAGCTGCATGCGAAAAGTCTCATGTAATCCCTTCCATAGCTAGGAAGTCAGGCGAGCGTCTCGATTGGAGACAAAAGTCGATGGTACACCATGACGTTGTATGATCTCTTGAATGTAGAGGCGTCTCACTGTCTCTATTGAGCCCTGCTCTCTGATATGTAAGAAGTGGGCCGACATGGTGAGTCGGTCTACGATCACCCTGATAAAGTCGTGTCCTATGGATGTACATGGAAGCCCCGCCACAAAATGCATAGATATTTCATCCCAATTCACTCTAGGACCTCTAAGGGTTGTACCAAGATTGCTGGTAACTGTTGCTCTGCCTTCACATGCTGACAAGTGAGGCTTCGTGAAACGAACTCTACTTCAACCTTCTTCATACCCGGCCACCAGTGTTGTTGTCTGAGGTCCGGATACATCTTCGACACTCCTGGATGTACCACTAGAGGGGAAGTGTGAAACTCACTCAGCACCTCCTCCTATAGTGCAACTCGTAACATGGTACGTCCCCTGAAGAGGATGATGTGCTCCCCTCCTTTAAAAAATCCATCAGGTGCCTACCTTGTGGATATCTAAGCACGTCGCGTATCACAGTCAACATCCCCACATTGTGCCTCTCTAACTCGCTAATGAAGTGGAGTAGTGACAGTGAGAGAATGCAGAAAGGATTCTCTATCTCTATACACAATGGATATCTGCAACACGACCAGCAATTCTGTCGCGTCTGCTAGTAGCTGGATGCTCATTCTTCTTCTGAGAGTATCTTCTACAAAGTTCCACTTCCCATGAATATATACTATATGGAATTCATAATCTTGGAGGAACTCGAGCCAACTTCACAGTTTCAGGTCCATTTCTTTCTACGAAAATACACACCAGAAACTTTTGAGATTATAGTAAACCGTAAAACATTCACTGAATGAACTATGGGTGTGACTAGACATTTGTAAAGAACTGAACTATACCATTTTTTAATTATGTCCTACAAGAGCTACTAATATTTCTCTATTGATGAAAAGAGAAATCAGGTCTCATCCCCTAGAGGAACCACATTCTTTTTCTAATAGAGTCAATCCTGACATGAATGGTACTATTTCATGCGATGAACGATGTATTAAGGCCTCGACGCTACTACCAAGTGATCCAACTATTACTCTCACCTCTAAGGGTCGAGTCACACTGTCGGTAGCAGTGTGTGGTCACTGGGTCTCCTCTAGTAGGAATCATGAATATGAGGGTCAAGTCAACAGTTTTAACCGGAACCTCATAGTATCATCCACATAAAAAGGACAGGGAAGCAAATGTCACAAGGAAAAGTTTCTTTTATTGCAACATCTCAAAGTACAAAGACACAAAGAAACCTCAAAAATTGACAAAAACAAAGCTAAAAGCATCCTGAAAAAAAGTCTTCATTCTTGGAGCTAGTCCTCCTCCTGTCCACCTGCTCCTGGAGAACAATGGTCATAGGCCTCAGCTGCATGGAGCTAAGCTCTCCCCTATCCACTCGTTCCCTATGGTCGGGGTGGACCTCTTGGTGGTGGTGGTGGTAGGGCCCTAAAACGTCGTCCACCACCTACTGCTCGGCTATCTCCTCTACCACATCATCTTTCCCTTGGAGGACCACCATGGTCGAACCTCTACCTCTTCCTAGGAGGTTCGTCCCTTCCTGCTGCTCATTTGAAGGGAGGGTCGGGCAGTCTCGGGCCATGTGACCCTACCCGCCACATGGATAGCACTTCCTGCTCCTCACATGGATGGCTCTAACTCATGTTCCCCGCAAAACCATACCTGTATCCTGGGGTCTCCAACCTATTGTCCTAGTCTACTTGGACTTCTGTGTCATCTGTCTACTACAGGATGCAGAAGACTCTGCTACGGTCGAAAAGCCCTATGAAAAGAGAAGTAGCTCCTGAGCCCGCACAGAGCGTCGAGTTGCTGGTACAAAATCGGCCCTGAAAATTCCTTTGAATTCTACCCAGGTGAGAGTTGCCTCGTCATAAAACTAGATCAACAAGCTCCACCACCTCTCAGCTGCTCCCTGAAAGTGACTAATAGCTAGGTACACCATCAAGTCAGTGGGTGTCCAAACTGTGTGGAAAACTCATGCTACGACCTCAAGCCAACACACGACTGTCTAAAAATATATCTCGCCTAGAACCCTCAGAGGCCTATCTCGCAGAAACCCATTAAAATAACTCATGCGGTGGGAAACCTCTTTTGTTGGGGCTGTTGGCAACGGTAACCCAGCGGTTAGTGGTACCGTTGGTTCCTCTGTTGTGATAGGTGCATGCACCATGGTCTCACTGCTTGGTGGGCTACCATCACGCTCCCCACTCGGATCCCGCAATGAATGAATATTTGAGGACATCGTTAAAATAAATTGCTGCTCCAAGATCAAAGTTATATCTGGTGAGATGACACAAAGTAATCACGAAGTGAAATTTTTCAAAAGAAACACACACGCAATAAGTGTTTTCGTGCACTATGTTGGAATTCAGAGATCAAGGTCCTGGTGTATGAATATGATTGCCTTCACATGAACACTGGACACCCTGGACTGAAAACCACACTCAATACCTTTAACACTGTTACATCATATAACTGAATGATCATAGTCTTGTGTTCTGAGGTAGAACTGACTCCTATGATACCAATTTGCCACGACCCGTCCTCGGGGACTGTGCCGTGACTACCCCAAGCCCGCATTTCATAGGCCAGGGGCTGGAGACTTGCACCAAAGACATATATACTGATAAAAAGGGAATGAATTTCCATTATAAAAGTAAACAAACACAACAGAGTACACAACAACTATCCTAAATGGTCACAATAGGAAAAATGCTCATTTGTTTCTCCTGAACGGTCACTTTAGGGACATTGTGTTTTGAACATGGTCAACAGATATCCTGGATCATTAAGTCCACCCCAGGATGTGTGAAACATCATGTGTAGTATTTTATTCTTCCACGTTGTGTCTTCAAGTAATGAACTCTCTTTTGGAGATGCCAACCATCAGGCCCTTTGGCCTTCTCAGGACCTCATACCTCTTCCTCACTACAAGACGTTAAACTGCAAGCTGGTTAGGCCTCCCTGAATGAGGCCTAGACTAAGGCCCCATTGCCTTCTCATTCCCCTGACCATCGTCCTCACTACAAGAGGTTAACCTGCATTTTGGCAGGCCTCCTTGGCCGAGGACCATCCTCAGGGCCCATGGACTTCACTGGCCCCTGTCCCTTGTCCTCACTGCAATACATTAATCTACAAGATGGTCAGGTCTCCCTGACCGAGGCCCAGCCTCAGGCCCCTTGGCCTTATCAGGACCCTGAACCTCGTCTTCACTGCATGATGTTAAACTGCTAGTCGGTTAGGCCTTCCTGACCAAGGACCAGCCTCTGGACCCTTGGACTTCTCCGGCCTCGGCCCAGGTTCTCTAAGGGGAGTGTATATTGTGGTGTGGGATTACTCCTCATTCAAATCTATGTATTATCCTTCTCATACACCACCCTGCTTTGGGAGTATCCTACTACCCTCCTCATCCTGCATGACGTTAAACTACATCTTGATAACTAAGTGTGGCTTGATTCCCATCCTTATGGGGTACGTAGGACCACCCGAATGCCTAGGCATTGGGTCCAACCCCATATCACAGAAATCTACATTTCACATTGGCCCCTTGGCTTACCCTTCCCTGGGGAGGGGATTATATGGCATGGTATGGAATTATGTCCATGTTCACGTCAGTCATATAATGACATGCCATGTACCTCTCCCTCCTGAGCCACCCCATTAACCTTCTTCAGCAGTTCACCGATGTTCCTAAGGGTACTCTAGATTAGTACCTGGAATGTCAGACTATACTTGGACATGCTTCCACCATCTTTTCAGGCTTTGTTTTTCTCTTCATTAGGGCTTCCATCACCTTTCACACCCAATGGGACCCCCCCCCGAGTGTCATTGATGATAGGCCTGAGGGATATCCTACCATTACGGTCCAACGCCCCAGAGGGTCATGGACATCAAATTGATACAAATCCCGCATTGCGAATATGGTACGTGGTCGATGCTTATTTATTGTCCCACTTCAGGATAGAACGGTATGGATGCTGTGTTTCTACCACGGTTAACAGTTATCCTCCCTTTCCACACCAACTCCATTAAGCCTAAAATGTTGGTTACGTGATTCAAATCCTTCTTCACCTCATCATTTCCAAGTAGAACTTCGAAACACTTGGTATTAATCGTTAGTGTGCATCTGCACGTTAGGAAGACCAAATCTACAAAAGAAGCATTATTCAGGGATCCGAACCTATTTCCATTTGGCGTATGTTCCGGGTATTGCCAAACACATCTTCCTCCCTTGATTCCCACACCTAGATTAACTCACATAGTCTTAGGGATTAGGTTTAGTTATGTACTTCCTTGTTGGGTTTTTCACTCCTCTACGGTATGAGCTCAAAGACCATAAACTATGATCTCTTTAGGAACTACGTGAGGCTTGATTCTCAATCTTATGGGATACGTAGGACCACATGGGTGCTTCGTCTTCGGGTCCAGCTTAGTTGGGAGATAGTTTCTCCTACACTTTTTCTTCTTACCCCTATTTTGGGCCCCTTGGTCTATTGTTCGCCTCTCGGAATTGTGTACGGTGTGATATGGGATCATTTCCCCATTCACATTGGGGAGGTTTTATTTAACAGTACACATTCCCCACCTAGTATCATCTCTGATAAATATTCACTTCGTGATGTTAAAATTCATGTCTGGTCCAATCACATGACCATAAACATTGATATTATCGTCCAAGATGCACGAAGAAAAACGACACTGCATCTTGATGTCCCCACCCAAGGGGACACCATGTTTTTTATTGGGCACATGCCATACAATTTTTCAATTCCTACTACGGCTTGATTCTTGAGGCGATGTCAGGGCATGCTACCCTAGGTCTGTCAGTTCACAAAAGAAACTACTCACCTTAATGTACAAATATGATTTATCAAATTATGCTTCTCTTGGTGCGACGGCCACGCCCTCACACCCATTTTTCCCTGGCATTGGTATCCTACCATTCCACCTCAAGAACTACATGTAACATGATCCCCATTCTCATGGGGTATGAATGAATGCCTTTGCACTTTCCCTTAGGCCAAACTCAACTCTCTTTTTCGGTCCCTTAACCTAAAACCTCTACAAGGAACATGTTGTGGTCGGAACCCCTGGTTCTCATTCGCATCGTGTTTTTTAATTACTCACCATGAGTCTCCCGTGATTCCTACCATCAATGGCCTGAGTTCTATGACCCCAAACTAAGATCTCCATGTTGGAAAGGACTCTCCTTTATCTATCTAATACATCTTTTTGTTGTATTAAGATGTGTTTTGATAGAGATCCCTAATTGTGGAATTTTTATGAGGACATTCCCCTCGTTCCATGTCCAAGATTTGTGAGATCGCTATATAGATCTTCATCCACTTCCACGTCCAAAAGGACCCTTATAAGACATGGATGATATGACTAAGAATCTCTGTGGATGTTAGGCCTAAGGGCACTCATACCGTTTCAGGCCAACATCCCTAATGATCTCAAAAGACATTGGTGACTGGAATCGTGTTTGGAACATGGTCAATAGTCAACCCTGATTTGTCTGTCCCCATTTAATGATAACACGGTGTTGATGCTGCATTTCCGTCAAGGTTAATGGTTATCCTCCATCATCACGCCACCATCATTATGGTCCAAATCAGGAGTGTCATGATTCATAAATTTCCACTCTCTCATGTTCATGTGGAATTCCTACATGCTCAGATTTGTCTCTCCACACGTCTAGGTGGGATTCTTGGTTGATTTAGCATCATTGGTCTGGTATTAACTGAGTGTCCCTTCATCCTAACATGCCCCTTCCGGTGTCGGGAATGTCCCACAACTACTGGTTTCCCACACCGAGCACAACTCATCTGGGATTAGTAGTTTTGGTAGGATGTGTACCGATGTGTCTAGGCTTCTCATCGCCCCACATGATGTTAAACTGCACTTCAAGAACTACGTATGGATTTATTCCCATCCTCATGGGGTATGTAGGGATGATCAACCACTTTACCTCGGGCCCAGCCTAATTCCCACTCTTGGTCCCTCGACCTGAAGAGGTTCCTCTGGGGATACGTGGTGTGATTTGGACTCCAAGTCCTCATTCACATTGGATTGATAGCTACCGCACCACATAATCATGGGGTTCTTCCCTTATACATCCTATCATATGATGTTAAACTACAGGAGTCTATATGTCCTCAATACAAGACAATAAAATGCGGTTCTTCCCTGAACAAGTTCGGGATGCCCCATGTTAGTGAACAGATGCACCAGGTCCCCTACCAAAGAAGATTTCACCTATAAGTGTTGATCTATTATTACATTGTGCTTCAACAACTACATACAGCTTGATTCCCATCATCACGGGATAATAGAGACACCCCGATATTTCTCCTAGGGTCTATCCACAATAATAATAATTCATGTTCCTCAACATTTTCGGCCCCTGGCCTGACCACTTGGGGGTAACCATGCAACTACAATTCTTCCGTAAACAATTTCAGGATGCCCCAAGATGACATTGGGTAGTGATGTGTCCCTCGCCAGAGAGGTCCTTCCTGGAAGAAGGAATGATCCATGATCAAACCGATGTGTCCATCTATTGTGCTCCCTCCATGGTGGCGTAACTTCGGGAGTGTCAGATTTCTTATTTGAAAAAACCCTCACTCTGAGGTCCACGCTTTGCATGCACCTTGTTCAGACCCTTGTCCTCTTTCATGTCTTGAGGAACCCCTTAATAGTATGGATGATTGGCCTATGGCCCACCTACTATCATGGTCCAACATTCCATAAGACTAACGGATGGAATTTGCGATAGGTCCTGTGTTTCAAACACGGTCAACTGTGGACCCTCATTTGTTATCCCCACTCTATGATAATACAATAAGAATACTGTGTTTCGAATGCAGTAAATAGTTACTCTATATTGTCATGCCACCCCCCACAATGATCCAAATCCTGGGTATCATGATTCACATTTCCCATTCCCATTTTTTGGATCGCTTTCAGCGCCCCTGGTGTTACAGCATTTGTGGACTAGAGGACACTGGAAAAACGACAATTTGGCTATTCTTAGTACTTCATTCTCTAGCAAGGTCTCTCCCATTTCCTGGAAAACCGAACTGGTTGTCCATAACCCAGATTCCCGAATCTTGGTTTTCAATCCTACATTTGGATGGGGTGATGAGGTAACCATTCCTTGTTTCACGGAAGTGCTGGCTCAGTGTTCAATGTCGGATCACGGAGTGAAAACGCGGAGTTGAAGACTCACTGTGTGCCGCGAAGCCACGATTCATAGAGATCACTCACGGAGTACACAGAGCTTCGCGAATCGGGAGTGCAAGAAGAAAAGATCTCGGTGAAAGTAAAGTACAAAAGAGAGGTCCAACAACATATTTATAGGTGATGACCATTGGAGAATTGCGACACCTCCAGTCTGCACGAATCTTCACGGCATGTGCGGCCCGTGCTTCCCATGTCCACCTCGCGATAACACCTTGGGAATCCGCACTGCGAATGACTGAGGATTTTTGAGATTTCCCTCAGACATTGACCCTTTATCCCTCCGCCGCACTATGTCAGAGTGGTGGGCATTTGTTGGCACTAAAATTTAGAATGATAAAATGGCACCAAGACGGCCCCACAGATTGCCTTGCGAATCCCCTTAGCGGAGCTCCCCAGCACCGCGACCGACGCAAAGAAACGAAAGCAGGAGGATCCACAAACATCGTTGACATTCACGAGCCCACCATGAAGACAGGGAGGCGAGATGCTCTGCGACCCCATATGATGTTCGTGAGCCCGCCGCGAAGACACCCAACCCCTCTTCGCACCACGTGAGCCCTTATCTGCAGCGCCTCTTGCCTATAAATACTGGACTCCCCCTGAGAACATAAGAGGGACAATCCGACCTTGCGGATTTTCATCTCTCGAATCGCGATGCACTATTCCGCTCTAAGAACCACGCTCTATGTGAGGTACTTCTACTTCGTGAAGTGCCTCCCCATTTCTCGTTTTGATCACCTCTTCTGAGAGAGATTCCTTTCGTGAAGCCTAAGGGATTTTCCGATGGAAGGGGATCCCCAAGGGGACCCGGGTCATCGTGGAGAGTTTATGATTCACGAAGTACCTTTCATGTACACCTGATCCATTTTCTAAGGCATTATCACTGTACTTTGAAAAGAACATTGCATCCCAACACCTTGCTCCACGAGGCACCTTTGCTCTTTGAGGTTGTGATCCGTGAACTCCATTCCACTCCACGAAGCACCTCCCATTTTCACCTCCACCCCATACTAAGGCTAAGGCTCCCCACATCGCGAAGCACACCTCTTCCCAAGTTCCTTCCGCCACGTGGAACAAATACAAGGCCCCATAACATGGACCCCTCCGCTTGGAAAATCCTTTTCCTATGCGACCCTCCATGTTGGCATGATGTAACTTCAAATTACCCTGGATGATACCGCCCATAGTGTTGTTGCACCTAATGATTCATCGAATAGTCCCGCTAGTGGCTATTGCTTCTTCGCAAAGCCACGCTAACGTGGATCCCATGATGGTTTGTCCCACGAAACCCCCTCATTACATAATTGCTGATTCCTTCCCTCCCACAAGGAGCAGAGGGTACAAGTTATGTATGTCTTAGAGGTGTAGAACGAACCCACCTTGTCTGAGTAGCAGGACGATAAACTACCAAGCACCTTCGTCCTCAACACATGATGTTAAACTGTGACCTGACCCCGTACCTCACACCCAGGGTCCCCCTATCCTTGGGAATTCTCCACCCCCCCAGTCTCCATAGGGGATGATATCCTCCATGGAGTGGAGTTTTTCCATGGTGAAGGGCATCCATCTTAGTGTAATCCCCTAGCTCTTCTTGTAGGAGTCAAAACCCCTGATCCTCTTCACTACCTCGGTGTCAAGGATAGCGGAGGGCATGATAGAGGATGGGACCCTCCTCTCTTCATAGGTCCCAAGACCCTCTCCCACCGTGCTTTGTCACCGTCGGGCCTCCATCCTAATGCAAGTCCCAATATTCCTCTCTCGGGGCTGCTCCACGTGTAATCCCCATTCTACATCCCATAGACACACCTTTCACGACATGATCCTAAATTCTCTACTGTGTCTTGTTTCTCACACCGAGCATGACTCACTTGGGATTAGAGTATGCATCGACTATGACAACACCCCTGCCCCGCATGACGTTAAACTATATTTCACCATCTTCCCACAAGACGTTAAACTGTACACCCAAACTACAAAGACTTTGATCCATGTCAAGGAATGGTATATAGGAATCCTCCCTGAGGTTCAATCCCAATAACCATTAGCCATAACCATCTCCCTGTCGGTGCGCCAAGCCCCATTAAAACCCTGGGCATCCTAGAGTGTAAGCCCAAAACCACTCTTGAACTACATGGTCTTTGATCCATGTCAAGGCATGGTACGTAGGAAGCCTCCTTGAGGATTAAACCCTTCACCAATCGAACAATGGTCTTAATTCGCGTCGGTTCCCCGACACACACACCATCCTGAAATATGGGGACTTTGATCCATGTCAAGGCATGGTATGTAGGAAGCCTCACGAGGTTCAAGCCCACCACCTGGTTGTTCTAACCCCCTTCACGTTGGTTCACCCCCGTCATGCATGACGTTAAACTGTAATCCCATACCATCCCAAACTACAAGGACTTTGATCCATGTCACGGCATGGTACGTAGGAAGCCTCATGGGGTTTAACCTCATCATCCACCTGGACCAAGGTTCACCTCCACTTTGGTTCGCCGAAACACCCCATCTTGAACTATGAGTACTTTGATCCATGTCAAGGTATGATATGTAGGAAGCCTCATGAGGTTCAATCCCACCACCCAGTTGTTCCGACCATGTCGTCTCACCAACAACTTGGGCTGCTTAGAGCGTAAGCCCCAAATTCCCTTGTCCTGCATGGGGTTAAACTATATTCCCCACTTTCTGAACTACACGGACTTTGATCTATGTGAAGTCATGGTACATAGAAAGTCTCTTGAAGGCTCATGCCCAAAACCATCATCCATCCTGACTCTTACTCGGGCCACCACATCCCGGTGATATCATGTCAATTCATTCCCCTCCACAGCATTTATGGATCCACCCCTATGTTGGCCCCAATATCGGTGTTCACCCAGGGGGTTATTTAATCAGATCTACTCTAATCAGTGTTCTGAACAGTCTAATCGGTCCCCTCTGGACATTAAAATCGTGGAATACCTTGTGTTAAACATTGGAAGTTGATGAAAACCTTAGATATATGCTTATGGAATATGATTCCCCACGTTTGATATGGGATGCATCGAGCTTCCTCTCCCTCAAGAAGCCCTATAATAAGGGACATAAGAATGACACACCATTCCCCAGGGTCCAGACACACCAGTGATGCCCACCATGACTACACCACTAACCGAAGGTTGTTTCCCTGACCGGACCCCTTGGAATGTTCTGACAGATGCAGCGTAATTAACTGGTGTCCATAAAATTATGGCGTCCGGAATAGTTTCATGAACAACATATTAATTCAATGAGGGAGTCCCCGACTAGGTGATGAGTTTTGAGGAGGATTCCACGGAAGGAAGAACCCATATCCCATCATCCTGTTTCGATCATGGAGGAAACGTCCCGGAAGAAGGAGCGAATGTTTCATTCCTTTGGAAAGAAGGAATGCGGGTTTACAAAAGTCATTCTTGTCGCACTCAGGCAGACAGATGTACGCACCCCAGAGAAAGTTTCGGAAACAACGGTCTCATAATAACTTCCCATGTGTTATTATTTAATATTTTTTTATGTTGAAAATGAATTAATTTAACCCAAATTTCATCCATAATATATTAATAAAAAGTATTGTTCCATCATTGATAATATAAAAACCTTTTATGGAGCCTTCATAGTTCTTATTTAAATGTGGTTTTATTGATCTCTAAGAATGTTGTTTTTAGTGATTACATGCATTCAACATCATCTATACAAACCCAGTCAGACAGAAATGTAATCATCATCAATATAGATGTTATAGGATGTATAAACATCCCTTATAACCCCATGGTTAATAATCATCATTGAAATAATCATCCTCCAAAAATGATTACTTTTCATGTCAATAATACTCATCATATATTTATGTCTATTTATGTTTCATTATCATCTGATCATTTTCAACAAAAAAACATCATTGCATTCAATAAATTTTAGAAGACAATTATTTTATGAACATGTATATGATACTATTTCATGAAAATCCATGAGATATTCCTCCATCACCATGATATTCAAAATTTCAATTATTTCTTTTAATGAGAATGAAACACTTAATTCCAAACACATGTAAGAATTTATGGGAAGGATTCCATCAATACAAGAATTCAAATTGTTTTTTGTTATTATTACGACCCAAGAAGGCATTGTTTGATATGTATAAAACATCATGATCTAGTTTATTCCCTTATTTCTCCATTATTACATTTTCAAGAATCATATTTTGATCAATATTTCTCATGATGTAGTTTTTCTTTCAAAATGTTCATTATGTTGAGGACTTATAACCAATTAAATTTGTACTAAATGACACACATTTCCAAACAATCATACAATTAATTATTTATGAATTCTATTTCATTTTCAATGGGAAGCATTTGAATTTTTACTCCAAGAAAATTTTCAAACAAAATATAATATCTTGTGATACATATAAACACATTAGATTTTTGAAATATAACCATAATCCAATAAATTATACTAAATTCACAACAAAATATGATTTAGTTCCTTTTTTCATGGTTTTGTTTTTAATTTTTCAACTAACATACACACAAATTTGCGTAATAAATCTCGATGAATCCCACCTATTTTCCTTGTATGTGTTTTGATTAATAATCCACTTTTATCATGAATTTATTATTTTTGTTATCATAGGTAATCATAGGGTTGTTTCATGATCCTTTATACTTTACAATATTATTCAAATGTTAATGGATGAAAGGGTTTAGTTGTTTGGGCTATAGTCTATTTTCACCAAACATGGACATCTTACACAATTTCTCTTCAAAAATATTGAAATAGTTACCTTTTCTATGTCTTCCTTATAGAAATACTGAACCACATTTTATATATCTATGAATACATTCTTATTGAACTCTATATCATCTATAAAGATACATAATTGACTAAAATTATGAATGTTATGATTGAGGAATTTGAAATGAGAACATTTATTCATGTAAGATATTTAATACCAGCTTTATCTTTTCGGGATCCAATGATGTTGAGACCCTCATCATTTTCAAAATTGAAAAAAAACTTATTTATTTTAAATTATTTCAATGATGATGTATTCATTTTCAGTAATACGATAGGTAAACCACTTATCAAAAATTGAAAAACTAGACTTTTCTATTTAATTGAAATAAATCTCATCCATATTAGCATTCTCAAACATTATTTTCTTCATCCAAGGATTCTAGTCCAACTATATTGATGATGGAAGAACATTATTTTCATTTGAATCTAATAAGACTTCTTCATAATAAAACAATTAAAATATATTCTAAACATTAAGTATATTTGTTTATGATTTCAACTATTGTTTTCCTCCATTCCAATATTGTATTGGAATCATTTGAATTACTCTTATTGCATAAAACATTACTTAATACCAAAAACATTAAAAAAATATAGACTTTAAAAACATTGTAAAATTTATAAATATAAATTGATTATTCTTTTAAATCTTATTCTTATATATATCTATTACTCATATAATACACATATTGGTTGTGTATCATCAGTAATTATTAAATAATATGATTTTTGGTATATTATTTTTAAAATGAATAAATATAAATATGACTTTCGAGTGTTGTGAATATCTACTTTACATTTAGGTGTTTATTCATGAGGTTTATCAATTACAAGGGTGGTTTTATTTAGTCCATCATTCCCTAAAACATATTTCCCATGATCATTAAAGCACTGTACACATGGAATGTGAATATATTTATTCATGAACTACTAATAAAACTTTTTATTAGGATGAGATAAACTCCTTTTATATTTTTTGTGTCATACAGGTTGTGAGAAGTTTTTATTTATCCTCACACTTTTGTTTCCATGACACAACTTATTCATATAGATTTTTCAATCATAATGGAAATCCAAACATCAATTTCTTCATGGGTTGAGTCATGTATAACCTAATGTTCAACTATACCATTAAAATCATTTTTAGCCTCAATGTAATTATCTTATGTAACATCCAATAATGTATCTTCATAGAGATGCTAACAATATTGACCCTCTTCATATTTACCAAAATCCGAGTTGAAATATTCATGTGAGAAAAAATATTTAATTTTGAATGCAATTTTCATTTTCATCACATCTTCCTTCTCATCCTTTTGAATTTTATATGGTCATTTAGAAAAAACAATTCCCCTTCTCCAAATTTTAAATTGGTAAGTTAATGCATTCCATCAAACAATTGTTTTCACCTTTTAAGGATAGAGTGATGAAAGGAAATAATATGTCAATTTTATAATGAAAAAAATTCCGTCACTGTGAGTTTTTTCATAGAATTAAAATCTACATCATGATAATTTTCTGTAACCCCAAACTCATTTACGTCATTCAACATGTCACATTAATTAGTAGTTATATTAATGAAATATATAGAGATTTTCATCAAATGGTTTTATTCGAGAACCAGTAAATTTTCATTGATGTGAGGATGATTTCATATCTATATTCCCTTAATTGTATTCTATTCTTTTAGAACCTCATAATTACAATACTTTTATTAAATACGTTGATTCAATAGATCATGAAACCCATCATTGGTATATTTGGGACTCATTAAAGAATCTACAAATTTATTCAATAGAACCTGTAAATTGGCCAGAAAAATCCTTGAATATAATTCATTGGTATTCATATGTTTTCCCCATATAACATGTGTGTATTTAAATGAAATTACCAATGTGTATATGGGACTAGAAGAATGGATTTCTTATTAATTACGTTCAATCTCATGAATATCAAATTTTCGTTTATCATCCTATGATAAATATCTATTATACATTTTCCAATAAATATTATACTATATAGACATATTAATGTACATACATATGTTTCATAAATATTTTTGATGAAGCTCTTCCATAACATAAAATTAATAATGTCAATGATAGTAATTTATTTTTGGTTCAAAATTATATCCATTTAAAAATACAAATGTGAATTATTTAAATATAACATTCATGATAATTTAATAGTGATTTAATTTTCATTAAAAATATATAAATAATTTAACGGTGAAGTATTTAATTGGTTGAATGAAAATAGAGGAGGTTAGGGATATATATTATAGATGTGTTGTGTGTGTGTTTCATAACCCATAATGATGTTTTTAGTTGTCTAACTCATTTTTTCAAAATCTACAACTATATAGTGGGATCAACATGAAGCAGAGAGAGATTGAGAGACAAAGAGATGCCAAAAGAAAACCATTATATACAACATGTTGGTCATTTATCGTGAAATATACACATATAGGGGGGTGGGTTGGTGATCTATTCTTTGTGGTGAATCAAATTATTTTATTAGGATTGATGATTTTTTATTTTATTATCTAAACATTGAAAATACTGCAATCTTTCAATTTCATTCACTCTTGCGTAAATAAAATATTAAATAATAAAAATTATTTTAAATATTTTAAATATTTTTCCCACACTAGGAAATTACAAAGAGAATTCATGGAAGAATTTAAGAACAAAAATCATTATAAAATCTAATTACTTTAAAATGTACATTTTTATAGAAGTCTCCTTGACTCTATAGGTTCACTTTCATGAACAATGGGAAATATCACGACTCTCTAGCACTAGAGAAGTCAGTTCTTATCAGGGTGATGAATATAATTCATTATTCAATGGTGGCAAGATATATAAACCACATGTGATGGTTTTGTTAATCACAGTTTCATCAATCATACATAGAGAAATAAAAATATTGGAACACCTATGTGCTTGAATTTTTCATTCTATAAGAGGATTGATATCACCTTGTAACATTAGTGAGAGATATATGATTTCCCATATCCCATAATTTTTTTTGTATGTCATATATTTTTTCATAAATTTTATCCCTTTTAAAATAATATATTCATTTTTAATTTCCTCCATTCCAAAAAATGCATGACATTTTAGTCCTTCAGAATTACAAAAAATATTCCCATCAATACACCATTACAAATATCAATAAATCCAAAATTTTAAGGATGAGTAATTATGATATTTTCTAAATCAATTGATGAAATCGATTCCAATATGTGTAGGTGAGAAATTATTTTCTATTTTAACCTCAACACACTAAGCACCACCCCCATTTTATAATTATAATTAATTTTTTATAAGATGTTTTCCTCTATTTAATTTTCACCTTTTAAAAAAACTTCATCATCTTCACTATGATATTGGGATATTTATAAACTATCGACCTGTGGGGAATAGTATGGTCATATCCACACTCATGGTGATCTAAAAAATGATTAACAGGTAGATTCCTGAGACACCATTCCCTGTTAAATGGAACGATTCATTTTGATTTTCCATTTTCAACTCACCACAACAACCAAAATTCCTCAGGTGTCCTTGGCTATTCTTCATAGGTTACATATGTGATAAAAATTCCTACTAATATGAGTGTGGTCACCAAACCAAATGGTAATAATATATTACCCCACCTAGATGAATTCACCATGGTGTGTATTAACCTTTTTTTAAGAAATACATACCTAAATTAAAAAAAATTCAAAATGAAAATTTTTAAATACCACTATCTTCAATGAATACATCATTATTATGATTTTTTAAAAGACACCACAAGAAATACATAAAATGGGATGAATTTAAAAAAAATGAATCAAATGTTTATTGTAACACTAATGATTATTCAAAATATATAATAATTTATGCATTGTAGCATGGTTAAAATATTTGTTTCTATATTTTCATTTTTTATCATTACTATTTACATTAAATTTATGATAATTTCATTAGTTTTTATATAGATTATGTTTTCATAGAAAATCATGGGTAAAATCATCCAACGTCACCTAAAATGACTAAATAAATTAAAAATATCATATCTGATGAGTCATGGTTTATATCTATGATATTTTCACATATTATGGTGTTCCATAATCAAAAATAATATGGATTAGAAGAATAAATTATTGAAATCAATAGTTTCTATAATTTTTTGAAAACAAAAATGATACTATGAACGGAGGCCAACAAATTTTTACATTTGGAGATAAGATTATACAAACTATCCACTTTATTCTAATGATAGCATCATCGTAACCATATTAGAGTAAACTAAATATTAATAAGACTAAATCATCTTGTATACCATTTTCACATAAAAAATGGTGTGGAATAAGTGATTCCCAACATGGAAACATTAGGGAACCACAACATAGGGCACTTATCTGTGTTATACTAAATATCATATTCAGTTTCCATCTTGGAACCAATGAATCCTCACATTCCAATGAAATAACATTATTTAGGAAAGATATTGTTCAATGAAATTATCTATATTTATAGATATCTAAAACTATAATAATTAATTTTGTGGTATTTTATGTATTGAATTACATTATTACCTAAAATTGATCCTTCATCAATTGAGCATTTAATTAAAACAAAAAAAATGGTTTCATGAAAATAGAATCTTCTAAATGTATTAAAAATTATAAACCATATCCTATAGTATCTGATGCATACATGGAAAAATAAATATATAAACAAATATATAATCTATTTAACAGGGTCCATAATTTCAATTTCAGAAACACATTAACCTCATTCAAACCTATCATCATTAACTTGGGAATTCATGTAATGTTTTAAAATTACATGTTATAATCATAGAGAACTTCTCTATTCCATGGAACCTATATTCACATGTGAAAGTTCATTTGTTCATGTTTTTTATCAAATCATTAAATGGAAAAATAATATATCTATATTTGATGATCAATAGTTGAGAAGAAATATTACTTATACATTTATTTGGGTGTGTTTGAAAATTTTTCTTAAATACTAAGTAAAGTAGTTATTAAATGGATGTGATCAGAGAATCACATTACATGTATTCATAGAGAAATTTTTTGTGGAAAATAACACTTTATGATTATGGTAATAGAAGAATGTAAGGTTATAAAATTGGATGTTCACTCAATATTGGAATAATGTACACAAGAATTAGTTATAGTTAGTTTAGGTTGAAGATAATTATTATTGAGGATTATATGAACCAAGAGGATCAAACAATTGATTTAGAGGAAGATTATAGGAGCCATTCCACAATATTATTGGGAGTTATAATCCATTGATGTATTTATTATTTATTATTATGGATTATATCAAGAATTTTATTTATTTAATTTCTGGTTTTTTGTTTCTATTGAACTTATTTATTCTCTTCGTATAAGATAGTTTATGATAGTTGATTCATTCCCACTCACATAATTCTTCGCCCATCATTTTGATGGGTTTATTATCATTATATCCTTGTGAAGTGAATGTGGAATAAAGGATATGTTTGAGAGTTTAGAAAATTAAAACTTGTTGTGAAGATCAAGTACCCTAACATAATACCCATGTTTGGAATTTAAATCCTCCAAAACCATTCCATATCCCTTTGGATAGTTATTGATTTACAACACAACTAAACTACTTCCCTTAATCCTCATAATAATGTCTAATAGGAAACAATAATGGGATTTTTTGATCCTTTAAAAATTATAAAGGATGTCTTCATGGAGAATTGTATTTGGAATAATGGTGACTTTATAATTAATTTTCAATCCTTATATGAGTAATTGAGTGGGTTTTTTGGATTCACTTAATCTTAGTATTTAGAAATAAAATTACTACATGAACATTTATTATAGAATCTAGAGAATCGTTAACCATAAAATTATTTCATATATAACAGTATCTATTTGAAAATCAATCTATTTTCTTAAATCCATTAACAGTAGACAAATTATACCAATGATTAACTCATTTCCAGGACAAAATGTCCAAGTTCTCTTACATATGTTTTCCACTAACCATGTAATCTAAAAGGGGATTAATTAATATAATGATTTATTTTTTCAATCACTTTATCAATCTCAAGTAGTATTTGATTTTTTGTTTCATGGGTTACATTCATTTTAGATATAAATAATGCACAAAAACTACATAATTGTTTTTGGAAATTCAAGGTATCTTACTACAGGAATTTTATTTTCAAGACTTTATTGGGACATTTATAAACACATATTTATCTACATTAATGTATTAAATTATATAATTTCATAAGGTTATTAATAGATAAATTTCTATACCATTTATAATCATGTAATATTGTGGAAACCAACAAGTGGTCTGTGGAGAAACGTTGCACAAATACATTGAACTTTCATGTTGTAGATTTGGAATCTTTTACCACAAAATAAAAAGTAATTGAAAGTACCTAATTTTTTTGTAATCAATCATGCACAAATGATTCACACATGGAATGTAAATTGAGCTCACGTACCATAAATTGCATCTCAATTTTTGTTTCAAATTTACCTTGAAAATATTATCATTCATACATTAAGGATTTCCATATAATATTTAATTAATTACCTATATTGGGATTTAATAAAGGTTAACTGTTTTTAAAGTAGAAAAATTATTTATTTTATGGTGAAAAATATGGTTTCCCAAATAATATAATAATAGTTTGATTGATGGTTATCATTACTTCATTAATTTTTTATAAAATATATTAAATGTGAGAATAAAATATATGTATGATCAGGATCAACAAATTCAATCAAGTTTGGCGATCACTTATATAAAACACAGGAGTGAAAAAATGGATATTTCTCAAAATTATAAACCAATCAAATCCAACCAAATTTTATCATTAAATATATTTATAAATGTATCAAAAAATGTTGTAAAAATATTTGTTTACATAACTATTGGATGGATTTATTGAAACATAAATTAATTAGTGCTATTAATGATTTATGAGATGATAGAATTAATTTTTTAAAAGTTAAACAAGAACAAAAAATGGTATCATGACCAAAATTACTAATCAAAAATGATTTTAATTTCAATATTAATATTATTAGAAAACATGAATGTTTTTATTAAAAAGAAAAAAGAGGATAAGATGGAATGATTTATTTGGGAGTGTTTTCAAGAAGCTCAAATATATGGAAAAATTAAGATTCTAAAATTACTATTTAACTATAATTAAAATATAAGTAATGGATGACAATACATGTGAAAAATATATTGTAGAATAAAAAAATTAATGAATAGTTGATCAAGGATGGTGTAATGAGCTTGATTTTATTTTGATGAATAATTTAAAATTCAAGCAAGATGGGATTTAAGATATTTCCGAATCTTCAAAAAAACACCTTGAATGTATAGAATGACATTATTATCCTCATAAGGGTAAAAATACGTTTAAAATGATATATTTTTTTGATTTAACTTGAAATTGAGTGATGTAAAGATGGTTATTGATTACAGAAATCAATTATATTCTAAATCATATCCATGATATTTGAGAAAAAAATTTAACATAAACTAAATATAGAAATATAGAAACATCCGTGAGGAAACTTATGGACTAAAGAGGAAATGTGAAACTTTATTTTTAAATTATAAATTAGAGAAAAACTCATGCATAACTAAATATATATTTTATCTTGAAATTATATTGAAGAAAATTTAATTAATTATAGAAATATATCATGAATTGAATGTAAAATGTGAAAATAATTTCCAAAAACCAAGGCTCAATCTTAGAAACATGAACCAAATTATCAAAGATGGATTAAAGAATTTAAAAAAATTAATAAAAATAACTAATTAGTAATTAATAGTTTTAAGTGTCACTTGGATGTTAATTTAATAAGATACAATAAAAGGTATGATAATTTATTAGAATCAAGTACAAAACCTATAATATATAGAGTGTTATGTTAATAAATTCAATTAAAAACAATGATTTTAATAAAATTGGCAAAAAATTATTTTTGATACTATTTTTTAGAATTCAAAAGTCTTCAAAATTACAACATTCAAGCTCGATGTTATTGAATAATAAGATAATGTGAACATATTTTAAATTTAAAAAATACAATATCATGATGAAACTATATTTGAGAAGGATGAATAACCTATGAAATAGGGAAATATGAGTTACGATGAAGAAAAATATTTAAAAATAAACCCTATGTGTATGGATCATCGATACCTAAACCTAAAAGGAACATGGATACGACTCAAATAAGATTAATTATATGTAGAAAAAATAATTACATATTGAAAAAAATAATAAAATTTATTTCGATTTAGAATATAATATAAAAGGTGAAGGTAGTTAATAGGATATAGGATATATATCGCATGAAAAATATCACAGTGTATTGGAGTTTTTATTATAACTAAATCAATATCCATTAATTGAAAATATAATTTGACTTTATTAAATACTAACTACATAATAATAAAGTTTATGTAGAATATTTTATGAATATGTTTCATTGATATTAATTTTATTGAATACATCAGGAGTATAAATTTTTTATGTATTATTATAGATGTGAAAAATATAATTATTAATAATTGTTTTAGAGGAGAAACTTAGGTTCTCATTGATGAAGAACCAAATACCATGGGACCTTGGTCGGTCCAGAGATGGATAAATTAAATATGAGCTATTAAAATAAGACCATATTAGGAGTAATCACAATCATTTGATATTATTTTAAATGGTTTTGTTATTTTAAAATGTCATATTTTATATAAATTAAAATAATTTATGTATGAATGAATTTTGGTGGAAATATCATGAAATTGATTGTTAGGATACGTCAATGTAAAAATTCTACAATCATTATAAGGAAAATAAACCACAATGGAAGGGGGTTTTATATCAACCCATACAATTATATCAAATATGATTGAATTTGTTTAGGTAACTAAAACATCTCCCCATGTTTTAAAAATCATTGACCATACATTCAAAAACATGCGTGAGGGTAGAGATAAGTGGTATTGTGTTTTGTAATTATTAATGATCACATTGAAGAAGAAATATCTATAAATACTCAATGGGATGAACTAAATTCTAAAAAATAGATACTCTATTAAATTTATCATAAAATAAGTGTAAATTAAATTGGAAAAAAATCCCTCAATATTATACCAGATTTCAAAAGATTGATAAAAGAAAACAAATGATATTTATGTTTTCTAGACTCGAGGGATTCATCAATGTTTCATCAAAAATAAAATCTAGAAAATCATTTCAAATGGGGTAAAGTGAGTAGTAAGGATATGAAAAATTCATTAAAATGATATACTAGCACTTACTGTGAGTGTGAATAATTTTCATTCATAAAATAAGTGAAATTACTACATGAGTGTTAGTTATGTTACCCAACTTCCATGCCATGTATATTAGAATTAATATTTTGGGTTATTATTTTTATATGGTGGTTTGTATCTAGGTGGTTTACAATCATTTAATAAGTCCATTTTATATCAAATATAATCCAAATGACAATAACAGTGAATTTTCACAGCTATTAAGGAATATAGATAGTTATGTGAATATTTAAATCAATCCAAAAATGTGTGTATATGGAATAGAATTTTTGTTTCTGTTGTACCAAATATGCCCAAGGTTGATCAGTGGATGAAATGATATTGGGTGATGGATTTTAGAATAATTTAACTATTTATGTTTGGACTCAATTAATCTCTTACCACATTACCATCATTATAAGAGGTCTTCAATTTGAAATGAACTGAAATGGTGTGATTTTATTTATCAATAATATTTCAATAGGGATTATTAGTCTCTCTAATGTGGTTGGATGTGGTTAGCCTATTTTTAAAAAAAATTATTATTTTTTGTTTTAAATGAAATTTTGTTACATATTATTTTATTTTATAGATTTTATAAAATCTTGAGGATAATTTTCATACTTATTCTAAAATGAAGAAATCTAATGGATATTTCAAATTCTGTAAATAATTATTTTGGGTAAAAAAATTTTTATAGTTTTTAATAACTCAATGAATTATGATGTGAATAATGTAATTAATTAAATAAATGTATAATACATTTTTCAATAGAATACATGATAAAACATAGGGAAGTCAATGTAGTCTTATATTTTAGGATTATAATATGCAATCCCTCAAGAGTTTTCAATAAATAATCACCCAAATTTATAAAAAATAAATCCAAGAAAAAAATGAATAAAATAGATCACTGATGTGAGAATTTTTCATGTCGTAAAACCCTCAGTCAATATTTTCTCTTTTAATGTAGCATAGTGGTGACCACAGGGTTGTCTCTCGAGGAGGTTGCAGTTCGAGTTATAAAATTGTCACTTTTTTTATATGTTTTTCTTGTTTTTGCAGAAATGAAAATGGGGATTTGATTAAAAATTTGAAAATAAAATTTTAATTAAATACTAAAATGAAATAATTTTAAAGGAAAGATAAATTGTTTATTAAATCAATAATAAAATCAGTAGTCACAGACAAGCTTCACCCTCTCAGACACTCCCCTCTTTCTTGTATATAAAAAATATATCTTAATTTGAATTCCTAAATGTACCCACAAGGACCCCCAGGTGTACACTCAAATTTGAAAATAAATCATATTTAAGACTTAAATTTTATTGTTGTACCCCCTATATATGTGACTCAATTACTTAAATACCTCTAAGTAATTGAATCTAATTGAATTCTCTATGCTCAATGGAAAAACCTCACCAAATAATTTTAAATAGAGAAATCAATTGTTCTACTTTATAGATGGAACAACGATCAATTTTTTTTTTAAATAAATTTATGAAATAAATCAACCAGATTCATTCAAAAATATAGGTTCAAGAGAAATTCAAAAAAAGATTACACTTTAAAATCAAAACTCGGAAGAGATTGTCTGTCTGGTGTCGTCGTCTGCAACCACTTTCCGCTTTTCCTTCCATCACTTGATAATACTTAATCTTTTCTATTGAATCTTAAAAGCATTTCATCTTCTTAAGGATCCAAATATCTACCTTCCCCTGCTCTCTCTCAAGCCAACTCCCTTTGTGATGATTGGTGTGGTGAAGAATGGAATGTGATTTAGAGGTAGGATCCCCTCTCCATTTATAGGAAGATTTCTTCATCAAAAATTTGTCTCATTTTTGACCCATTAATTGGCCGATTAACGCATAGACCTCTTCATAAATATTGTTCATAAATATGTTTTACATCCACCCTCCAATGACAGGATTCATTGGACGCGTATGGAAGGAGTTATGAGTATTTTATTGAAAATCTTTTTCTCTGGATGAAGCTTCCTGGAAACTTCCTTCAAAGCTCTATCACTCAACGGCCATAATAAAGGATTCCAAACGGCTTGAAATTAATTGTGGAAACGCTTCTGGGAGTCCTCTTGCATATCCATGTGGAATCGCATAATTTGGAGGTGTCTAGGACGAATTTGGTTCGTTTACCAATGTAGGGTCCACGTAGTCCGCTCGGAAAAATTGTCAATTTCATTGATTTTTTTGGGCATCAAGATGCATGAATATTTTCCTGGTCCTGAAGCCAAAGATGAGTGAAATAAAATAAGTATTCTAAAAAAATTTGATTCACACAATTTGGAAATGTATTTTATGATAAATGACCAAAATACCCCTATGATAAAAATCCGTTAAAAATCCATAATTATGCAATTTAAACTTTTTATCCCAAAACACACTCTAAATACAAAATTGATACTAATAAGATCAATTTGTTAAATTTTTGAGTTTTAAATCATTTAAATAGGCATTAAAAATATTTTAAATATTAGCTCTATCAATTACCCCACACTTGGCTCTTGGACTCCTGGACAAGTGAGCACGATAACATGAAAAATAAAACACATACCAATGGAGTTTACCAATTTACCACAATGAATGAAAAAGATATCAGGCCTCATTAAAGAAAAATATTAAAATTATAAATTCAAATAATTCAATCCATTTCCACTTTTTTTGTCTTCCCATGGACACAACACTCTTACCTCACATTTATTTTCTCTCAGCACACAATATAGATTTGCAACAAGGCTTTTCTCATCCAACTCATGCAAGAATTACCATAGGCTTGATAAATTTCTACATCTCCACCCAATGTGAACCAAAAACATGTGATTATCATGAGGACATTACAGGGTTTTTGTTTGGCTTGGGGTTGGAAGGATTCAAATGTGAGAAATTATGTGGCTCAATAAGGAGGGTTTGGCACTTTTTGATGTAGAAATGTATGATTCTAATTTTTACTCAAGTATGGTATCCTCCATATTCACCTAAAATAATCAGCTCTGATCTTCTGTTTTCAACCCCATTCCATCAATGTTTCAATATGAAATATGACTTTTTTAGAAAGATCCAGATTTGGCACAACTTATTTCCATTGCGAGCTCCAGACAGGCACAACTCCATTTCATTTGAGAGCTCCAGATAGGCCCAACTCAATTTCATTTGAGAGCTCTAGATAGGCACATCTCTCAGAAAAATATATTCCATCATCACAAATATATCTTCAATGTTTGAATGTCCTCCCAAAACAACACCAGATGATGTAGCACATCAGGAGTCATCTTCCCCCCCACACTTAAGTTCAACTTGATCATTCATTTATACTTCCATAGCAGGTTGGAAAGGGAAATTTGGCTTGTAATCTGGCTGACCTAACATGCTATACATGGCTACTAAGGGCTCAAGAAATATCAAATGTTCAAGGAAGGTAGAAATAAAATGGATAATAATGAAAAGGAGGATCTAATATTCAAACAAATGCCTCAATCATTTTAATCACAAGTATCTCAGTACTCAAGTTTTGATAGAAATAAATCATGTTCTGGTTTAAACAAACATTAATTGGTTCTCTCAAGAAAGCGGTAATTTTAAAGAAGATTTAAAAATGGGTATATAGGCCTCACAGGAATGAGAATTTCAATCTAAATGTCAGTGATATGTGCCATGTGATTTAAAAATCAGTGGTCATTTCAAGAATTTTCTAAAATTTTGAACTTGAAACAATGTCATTTTCAGCATTCATTTATGTTCAGTTTCAAAGGATCAGTTGGTTCACTCCTTGGAAAGAGTTTTAAATGAAATTCAAAAATTCCAAAACCTTTTTATATTGAAAATGTAACATGAAGAAATAAAAAAAAATGGAAAGAAATTTTGAAAAATAAAATTATAAAAAAAGTTCATAAAAATCTAATCTCCCCAACATTGTGTCCCCCACACTTATTCTATGCAATGTACTCATTTTATAGTTTTTTTAGAATGAAATTCCACAAATTAATGACATAGACAAAATAAATGATAAGAAAAGTCACAACCTGGCATCAATTATATTCTGCGTCATTAAGTTAAATCTCCTCCCCTAGAGGATCTTGAAAATTTTCTCAAAATATCTTCAGCATATGACCTTTGATAGTGAATGATGTCTCTTTGTCTGGATCTTCAATCTATATTGCATCAAAAGGAAAAACATGAGTAACAATGAATGGGATAGACCATTTGGAATGAAATTTACCTGGGAAGAGATTCAATCTGCCATCGAACAGTAGAACTTTGTCTCCCTCCTTGAAGTTTTTGGTGAGAATCCTCCCATGATGAATGGGTTTGATTATCTCTTTGTATAACCTGGTGCATTCGTATGCATTATTTCTGATCTCCTCCAACTCCTGGAAAAAATATTTTCTTTCATTCCCAACAGAATATAGGTTCATGATACATGTTTTTACAGCCCAAAAAGATTTGTGTTCTAACTCAACTGGTAGATGACAAGCTTTTCAATAGACCAATATAAATGGTGACATTCCAATGGAGGTTTTGAAAGCAGTTCTGTGGGACCAAAGAGAATCATCAAGTCTCAAACTCCAATCCTTACTATTTGGGTTCACTATTTTTTCTAGGATTTGTTTGATTTCCCTATTGGACAACTCAGCCATTCCGTTTGTTTGAGGATGATAGGGCATAGAGACCCTATTATTAACACCGTATTTGTTCAAAAGAGATTCCAATGTCCTATTACAAAAATGGGTAACTTGATCAGTAATTAGAAACTTTGGAAATCCAAACCCAGAAAAAAAAATTCCTTTCAAAAATTTGGACACAATTTTTTCATCATCAGTTCGGGTGGGGATAACCTCCACCCACTTGGACAGATAATCAACAACCAACAAGATGTAGAGATATCCAAATGAATTAGGAAAAGGCCCCATGAAATCCATTCCCCATACATCAAAAACAACACAAAACAAAAGTTGGTTTTGTGGAATCTCTTTCCGCTTGGAAATGATTCCTTGGAATTGACAATTTTTATAGTTTCTGCAGAATTCGAAAGCATCTCTAAAAATGGTGGGCCTATAAAATCTTGAATCATGAACATTTATTGTTTTTCTCTGTGGTCTAAAGTGTCCTCCATAGTTTAATGTGTGGAAGAAATGTAGGATGGATTGAAATTCAGAGTTTGGAATGCATCTTTGTATCATTTGATCACTACCAATGTGCCATAAATAAGGATCATCCCAAATGTATTTCTTTGAATCGCTCTGAAGTTTATCAATTTGATTTTAGGAAAACAAATGGGGATGTTCATCAGAAAATAAATAGTTTACAAGATTAGAAAACCATGATATTTCACTTTGAGCAGCAAATAAATCCCCATCTGGAAAGGTTTCCTTAATTGGGGAAAACATCTAAAAAATTTTATTCTCAATAGATGGTATCCTGCTCAAATGATTAGAAAAAAGGTTCTCAAATCCTTTCTTATCTTTTATTTCAACATCAAACTCCTCTAAAAGCAAAATCCATCTCAGATGTCTTGGTTTTGAATCATGTTTCTTCATCAAGAATCTGATTGCAGAATGATCAATAAAAACAATCCCCTTGGAGCCCAGTAGATAACTTCTAAATTTGTCTAGAGAAAAGACAACACCCAGCAGTTATTTCTCAGTAGTTGTGTAGTTTGATTGGGCTTGATCAAGAGTTCGGGATGCATATGCAATCACATGAGATTTCTCTTCTGTCCTAGGACTCAATACTGCCCCAAGAGAAATGTCAAATGCATCTGTCAATATTTCAAAGGGAATATCCCATTTATGAGGTTGAACAATGGGAGTGGTTATCAATCTTTGTTTCAGCTCATGAAACGAATTTATGCAATTCTCATCATAGGAAAATGGGAAATATTTTTGGAGTAATCTAGACAATGGAAGTGCAATCGTACTGAAATCTTTAATGAATCTCTTATAAAATCCCGCATGCCCAAGGAAGGATGTCACATCTCTCACAGTTATTGGGTATGGTAATGAAGAAATGACCTCAACTTTGGATTGATCAACTTGAATTCCATCATGGGACACAACATGTCCAAGAACGATTCCTTTAGCAACCATAAAATGGCCTTTTTAATAATTTAGAACAAGGTTCTTTTCAATGCATGTTTTAAGGACAAGTTACATTCTTTTCAAACAACTTTCAAAAGATGATCTATACACAGTGAAGTCATCCATAAAAAACTCCATTCATTTTCCAAAAACTCAGAGAAGATGCTTATCATACACCTTTGAAAAGTTCCTGGGGCATTAAATAATCCGAAAGGAATCCTTCTGTATGAAAAAGTTCCAAATGGGCATGTGATGGTGGTTTTCTCTTAATCCTCATGTAAAATGTGAATATGAAAATATCCAGAGAATCCATCTAGAAAACAGTAGTGGGTTTTCCCAACTAGTCTTTTAAGGACATGATCATGGAATGGTAATGGGAAGTGGTATTTCCTTGTAACCAAATTGAGTTTCCTATAATAAATGAACATTATCCATTTATTTGGAAGCCTTATTAGGACAAGCTCACGAAATTCATTCCTTGAGATTGTAAATCAACTTTTTTTTGGAATAACATGGACTGGACTTGCCCATTGACTATCAGATATGGGAAAAATAATTCTAGTAGCCAGCAAGGTGGTGACTTCTTTCTTCACAACCTCCAGAAGTGTTGGTTTCAGTCTTCTTTGAAATTGTCTTAGTAGTTTAGCATTCTCCTCCTGTATAATTTAGTGCTTGAAAACCGAGGGGATGATTCCTGTTAGATTAGAGAGAGTCTATCATATGGCTTCCTTTTGGGACTTGAGAACTTCCACCAATTGGTTTTCCTGGACTTATGACAAATCATTTGAGACAATTACAGGGAATTTTTCATTATGACCTAAGAAGGAATACTTGAGGTTATCTGGAAGGGTATTCAATTCTACCACAGGTGGGTTGGTTTCATTGATTACATGGAACTCATCAGAAGTTAGATTGTTTAGTGAACCTCCGTGTTCATCATAGTGATCTCTTTCTATGATCTCAAGGCTTGTTTTATGTGAAAAAATGGAAACTTCTCCTAGAATACCACTAACAGATTCAGTGGTTTTTAGAAATTCAACTTCATCATTGCTCAGATATCCAGTCTCAACATACAAAGACTCTTCACAGTCTCCAATTTCATCCTCATTTTTATCTGATTCAATATCATACAAATTGCCCACTTTTTCCACATCAGTTGGTATTTCATCGTAGAAAAAATTAGGTAACACGCCAGAGGAAAACCAATCCATCATGTTAACATGGAGAGTTGAATGACCCTCAACTGGGAGTTTCGTTGAATGAAAAATTTTGAAATGAACAACATCTCCTCCAAAGTCTAATGACAGTGTTCCCTTGTGAACATTGATGATCGATTTCTCCGTTTTTAGAAATGGAATCCCTAAGATGATGGGATAATGTGTGATAAACTGATCATCTTACATATCCAAAACATAGAAGTTAACAGGAAAAATCATGTCTCTCAATTGAATGAGAACATCCTCTATAACTCCAGCAGGTTTGGTGGTACTTCGGTTTTCAAGTTGAATGATAATTACAGAAGGTTTCATGTCTCCAACCTGAAAGGATGAGTAGACAGAATGTGTCTTGACATTGATGGAGTCCCCTAGATCAAGAATCACATCTTTGATTCAACATTTCCCAATGGTACATGGAATGTTAAATGTCTCGGGGTTTTTCACTTGACAGGAAGGGCATGTTGAATCATCCATGAAACATTCCTTCCTAAGTTTACATTTTCTCCTCCTTTTAACATTCTATTGTTGGTACACATGTCTAACAGAAACTTATCATACCTCGGAATTTGTTTTACAGCATCGAGCAATGGAATATTGAATTGGACATTCTTGATTGTTTCCAAAACCTCATTACCCAATTCTTTTTTAGCACTTGACTTTTGTGGTGGTTCATACCTTGGATAAGGCAGTGGAGGCTTGAATATTTCTGGGGGTATTATGAGTATTTTTTGGAAGAACATAAGGACCAGACATCCTCTTCCAATCATTCTTTGTTATTTCAAACAATATTTCCTCTCTTGACTATTAGTTTCTATCAACTTAATATTTTTCTACATTTTTATCAAGGGTTGGATTTTCATCAACAGTATCAGCAGAAGGCTTGATGTTCTGAATATGAGGGTTGTTCAATTTTGTTCCACTCCTAAGTTCAATTACACTCACATTTTCCTTCCCATTATTCCTCGGATTTACTTGTGTCTGTGATGGAAAACCACCACTCATTTGATTTGTTATGCAATTAACACAAGGGGAAAGTTGGCCCATTTGAGTCATCAAGGTATTCATTTTGTTATTTTATTGTTTTGAGTATTCTTTTAGTTCCCTCATTTCTTATTTTTGTTTCCTCATTTCCTCTTGTTGTTTCATCATTGTTTCTTCAACGTTCTTATCAGAGTTTTGAGTTGGAGGGGTAGGGTGAAAATCGCTTCAATAATGAGTATTGGATTCCTCATTGAAAAATCTTGGTTGAAAATTACATGATTGTCCTTGGAAGAATTATCTTGGTTGTTTAGGTTGAAGAAATCTTTCATTTGAGTTGTTGTTCCATACTTGATTGAAATTTTGGTTGTTTTGAAATGGTATTTTCTATTTTGTTTGAAATGGTATTCTAAGAAAAATTGCATTGCAGTTCTCAGGAGGATCTTGCATTTGCGGGAATTGGTCACTAAAAGGTTCATACGAAGAACAAATCCCAGAGTGGACATGTAGTTGGAAAGCCTCTTTATGATTGGGTTGGATTGGTGGGGTGTTAGACAACATTATTGACTTTACCATGGTGGTAAGATCAGATAGTTGACTCGCAATTGTGTTGTTTTTGGGACTAGTAGTAGGGAATTCTTGTGTAGCTTTGACATGAAGAAGGCCTCTGGTTCCAAATTGTTGGGCATTCTGGGCCTTGTTTACAATTAAAATCCCTGCACCAGCTGCTGTCTTATCAACTAAAGCTCCTCCTGCCGCAGCATCGATCATACTTCTATTAGTGAGACACAATCCTTCATAAAAGTATTGAATGAGAAGATGGTCACTGATTTGATGATGGGGGAAGCTAAAACAAAGACGTTTGAACCTTTGTCAGTATCTGTGAAGTGTTTCTCCTTCTGTCTACCTAATTCCACAAATATCCATTCGAATGGAGGCAGTTCTAGACGCAGAGAAATTTTTTTCAAGGAAATATTTTTTATTTCATTCCAATTTCTAATCAAGGTTGAGTGAGAATAGAAAAACCATTCCATAGAAACTCCATCTAGAGAAAACTGAAACGACCTCAGCTTCATTTGATCTGCATCGACTCCATGAGGTTTCATGTTGACACACAAGTAAATGAATTCTTGAAAGTGTTTGTGTGGGTATTCACCAGGCATCCCATTGAATTTTGGAACCTAGTGGACGAAACCAGACTTAATTTCAAATCCAGCAGGGGCATTAGGGTACTCTACAAGATTCTCGTGATTTTCATCATAGGACAAAGCCAGTTCTTTCAATGTTCTATATTCAGCCATTTGGATTTCAGTTTCGACTAAGTAACTCCAAGGTGTATTGGTGGAAGATTCACAACTTGCAACTTTTTTATTATTACCTCTAGCCCTAGTGTGAATAGTTCTATCAATTTCTGAATCTAAAGGTAACAAGTTCGGTTTAGACGTTCGGTTCATGCAAGAAAAAAAATAATTAAAATAAAATCAACTCTATCAACCTCCCCCGCAACGGTGCCAGCTGATGTGAGAAGTTGTCGTGTCGTAAAACCCTCAATAAATATTTTCCCTTTTAATGTAGCACAACGGTGACCACATGGTTTTCTCTCAAGGAGGTTGCAGTTCGAGTTGTAAAACTGTCACTTTTGTTATATATATTTTTTGTTTTTGCAGATATGAAAATGGGGATTTGATTAAAAATTTGAAAATAAAATAATAATTTAATACTAAACTGAAATAATTTTAAAGGAAAGATAAAATGGGTTTTAAATCATGAATAAAAACAGCAGTCGCATTCAAGCTTCACCCTCCCGGACACTCCCCTCTTCCTCGTAAATAAAAAAATATCTCTTAATTTGATTTCCTAAATGTACCCCCAAGGATGACCAGGTGAACACTCAAATTTGAAAATACATCATATTTAAGAATTCAATATGATTGTTTTTCCACCTATATAAGTGAATCAATTACATAAAGTCCTCCAAGTAATTCAATCTAACTGAATTCCCTATGCTCAATGGAAAAACCTCACCATAGAATTTTAAATAGAGAAATCAATTGTTCTACTTTATAGATGGAACAACGATCAAATAATTTTTTTTGAAAATATATTTATGAAAGAAAACAACCAGATTCATTCAAAAATATAGGTTCAAGAGAAATTCAAAAAGAGATTACACTTTAAAATTAAAACTCAGAAGAGAGTGTCTGTCGGGTGTCGTCGTCCGCAACCACTTTCTTCTTAGCCTTCTATCACAAGAGAATCCTTCATCTAATCTATTGAACCTTCAAAGGATTTCATCTTATTAAGGATCAAAATCTCCACCTTCCCCTTATCTCTCTCAATCCAACTCTCTTTGTGATGGATGGTGTGGTGAAGAATGGAATGTGATTTAGAGGTAGGAGCTCCTCTGCTTTTATAAGCAGATTTCCTCATCAAAACGTTGTCTAGTTTCCAACCAATTAATTTGTATATTCGTGTGTATAGATCTGGATAAATATTTTTCATAAATGTGTTTTCCTTCCTCCCTCCAAATTTCAGATTTGTTGGACGTGTATGGAAGGAGTTATGATTTTTTTATTGTAAATCGCTTTCTCTGGATGAAGCTTCCTAGAAGCTTCCTTCAAAACTATATCACTCAACAGCCATCATAAAGATTCCAAACGGCTTGAAATTCATTATGGAGACGATTCTAGGAGACCTCTTTCATATAAAGATGGAATCGCATCATTTATTGGTGTTTAGGCCGACATTTGTTTCCATTACCAATGTAGGTTCCACACAATCCGCCCGAAAAAATTGTCAACTTCATTGATTTATTTGGGTATCAAGATGCATGGATATTTTCCTAGTCCTGAAAACAATGATGATGGAAATAAAATAAGGATTCCAAAAAAATTATAATCACAAAATTTGGAAATGTATTTTATGATAAATGACCAAAATACCTCTGTGATAAAAATCTGTTAATAATCCATAATTATGCAATTTGAACTTTTTATCCCAAAACACACTCTAAATCAAAAATTGATACAAATAAGATCAAATTGATAAATTTTTGAGGTTTAAATCATTTAAATAGACATAAAAAATATTTGAAATATTAGCTCTATCAATCACACATGAGCGATATAAGAGTGAAAATAGTGTCTTGTAAGAGTATATTATCATGGTATTTCATGTGATCCTTACACTTCATCAATCATCAATGTACATCTTTAAAACCGATGAAGATTCCATTTTCCCGAAAATGTTGCCTAATGTGCCATCAAATAATTTTTTCTTATGGTAATATAAATATTTCTGTCATAATTTATATTCTAATATGATTAAATTCCATAGTGATGAAATCCGAGGGAGTTCAAACATAGCCTAGTGTCATTTTTTACATTATTTAATTGCTAATAAATCATCATATCTTTTTATAACATACATTATCAATCCAATATAGTCACACATATATCAATCATTTTACATCTAATTCTTATCACTTTCTTGTCTCCAGCCATGAAATTATATATTACCAACAATATAGAATGTAATTAACTGAATAATGATTTTTTGATTTGAAAAATCATAAATAGAATAAAAAATAATTATTATTCACAATGGAATTCGATGGAGGCTTATTAAAATCATTTTCTATTTTTAGATATCATCCACATTATGCATGTAAAACTTGTAGAAAATCAACTATCATCATTTCTAGTATTTCACCAAATCAGGGAATGGGACATTAACATATCTCGTTGACATTATCATGATTAGAGATGAATAATTTCATGTATGTTAAGATATAGATTTTAAAAGAATATAATAGATGTTTTGAGGATATATATATACCATATTGGAGTGATTTAAACATCAAAATACATCGATTTATAGCCCATCAATTGATCCTAAAAAAAGATAAGGTTAGGTTATTAAATATTATTAACATAAATATATGAGGGAGTTGACATGGGGATAAGAAATATTATATTAGAAGAAGTTATAGTTATAAGAGGCTAAAAATATGAGTTCGAGAGGATGTGATAAACATGGAGGAGAGTAAAACACTTCTTGAGGAAGAGTGACATTGTTCATTATATGGAATTAAAATATTTATATTCACTTACTATTATTATAATATTTGATTTTGGTGTATATTTTCCTAAATATTTGTTGATGTTTTGGATTTTTTGAACAAAATTCTATATTGTATTCATTGAGGACTGTCTATTTTTTTGGTATATTTTTTCTTATGCTTCTCCCTATGATTTTTTGTTTATATGATCACAGGATCCATATGAAATGAATGTGGAATATGAATTATGCACTTTTTCTTAAAATATTATCAAATTGTTAAAAATTTATTTCGGGATATACTACCCCGAAAGGATCTCAAAAACTAGCTGCATCAGGTCACATCCTTAAACATAGTGGTAGTATAAAAGAAATACAAAATCATTTTCTTTAGTCCTAAAAATATATTTTTTCATATTCCTTAATAGGGTCAATGTATCTATTATGATGGACATAAATATCTGTAAATAGTATTGAATATCTGAATAGTCGGCACAACATAACTCATTATCATTCATAATGCGAGGAATTGAGTGGGTTTATTATATTACTTTATAAGTAATCATATCTTATACAAGTATTGTTAAAAGTTTGATTTTTTGAATCTATCCCATGGGGAACCCAACTATTTTATCATCTATGACATTTACTAGTTTACATTCCATCAATTCATTTTACTCAATTAACACATAATTATGTTCAATTTTGAATCAATCATATCCCAATGGATATATTTTGGGAAAATATAAATTATTTTTTTTCATTTATGAATTCGAATAGATAAATAATATTTAATTTTAATCAAATATTAAATGATATTTCTTATTTTTTATTATGTAACTAGTTATATACAAATTTTTATCTTATTTGTTATATTTATAATTATTTTAAAGTAATGAATATTTTTTTACATAAATATAGTATTGCATTATTTTTTTGATCATGATTTGATTTATTAGAAGAAATTATCAACTATAATTGTTGTTAAACCAGAATGGATATGTATATTTTACATATTGAATTTGATTTAAGACAATAAAAATCATTAATAATAAATATTTAATTTATTAGATAATTTTTTTATTAAAAAATTATTTCTATAAAAAAATATTTAATAAATATTAGCAATCATAATTTAATAATGTGATGAATATTGGTCCCAATATGATGGAATGGGGGGTAATTAAATTAGAATCCTGAAAACTATATATTTAATAATAAATTGAATAAAAATATAAATACAAATATAAAACCGAATATATATACATATGAAACCAATGAGTTTTACGAAAATTTAAATAGTAGAAAACTAGAATTATGTTCAACACACACTTTTGGTATAAAAAAAATACTCACTATTCACTAGTTGTAACAGTTCTAAAAAACTCTTAAATTTATTACTCCATAATTTATACTGTTATAATTTTTTTTTCAATATATATCATTAACAAATGGAAATGATTCTCTCAAATGGTTTTTATATACTAATATATGTAACTTCAGGTAAATATATTATCATATAAATGGAAAGACAATGTATAAGTTTTGATGATTGATTTGTATACAATTTCATTATCTTTCTGAAGAGAAAAAAATGACTATACTAAAACATTATTAACTCTATATAATATTAAAAAAATAACCAAAATATAAAATTTATAGATTATAGAATAATAACATAGATTTTTTTTTGTTTTTTCACAATATGATTATAATGACTTGCCAATTCTCATTTGCATGAGAGTACCTCGAGTCATTACAAGGCCTGAAGCGATATCCCCAAGGGGCCAAAGGCAGGTAATAAATTTTGGAGGGTTTCAAGTACAAGTGGGGGACGATTTACCCTTTAATAAATAAACCCATAAACCAACCATTACCAAACATTCAATATATGATGCATGAACAAATGAAAGACCAATAAACACTTCATTTATATTAAACCGCATCAAAGTACAGAATAGAAGAAGGCCAAACTAATCATCAAAGTACAAAACAGATGAACAACTCAGGAATCTCAAAAGAAACTACAACTCCATGCTCCACAAGCTCCAGGCTCCACAATATCTCACAAGAATCCCCACAAGACTCTACCAATAAGATTCTTTACCTTTACCTCTGTCCCAAAATACATTATCTACAAAAGAACCAACGTTCCTAAGCAGGGGTGAGTATAAAACATAATAGGTTTTCCCCAGTGACTTCCATACTCATGCCACTTGGATAGAAGATTTATCCATATTTATATAATAAAAATTTATATAAAACATTTTCTCAAAAGTAGTTTATAACTAAATATATACAAGTTTCCAAAAGTATTCATAACCAATGGCATTCTAATAGCAATTTAATCCAACTTTCCAGCAAGTTATTTTTCCAGGAATATAACTAAACAAGATTAAAAACCAATTCACAAACATTCCTTTTTGGCATACCCAACTATTTCCAAACCTATGCTGCCAACCATGCATGCTTTGTTATGACACTTCCATAATCAGGAGCGGTCTCTCGTCTATCTACAAAGTCGTTAAAAGGTAATTGTTTCCCATGTTTCATTACACCTTTTGCACCAAGCACAAGGTCATATTTCATCCAAGCCTCATACAAGTAGTTACGATTATTCCATTAAACATTTCGTACCAAGCACAAGGTCATATTTTAACCAAGACCCATACATATAGTTACCATGTGACATTAGAACATTGGCACCGAGTACAAGGTCATATTTCAACCAAGCCTCGTACATGAAACAAGAACAAACCCCACATATGCCCATCAATCATGCCAAATCACCCTTTTAATAAAAAAACATTTTAATTGAAATCCATTTCCATCAAAACTATTTCAATTCAAAACCATTTCAGTAAAACACCATTTTTATTAAAAACAAATCCATCAAAGTCATTTCAATCTCAAACCATTTCAACAAAACTCCCTTTTTATTAAAAACTCATTTTTCATCAATCTATTTACAATTTCAGATATCATAATATAAAATAAAAATTTTAAATTCAATGAGCCAAATCACTTTTCACAACAATTCACCAAGATTTTACAATTTTATCAAAACCATATATCATCACTAAAGAATATTTATTCCATGCATTTCTCATTCAAAACCATTCAAATAAACCAATTGGAAACTAATCCAATCAATAGTAAAAAGAGGAGTCGAGAGTTAAGCCTCCCACCTCAAAGGATTTGACGGAAACCACAGTAGTCGAAGAACGTTCAAGAAACCCAAGTCGATTCTCCAAAAACCCACATTAGATCTCTTCTCCTAGAAAAATAAAGACCAAATATAATCATATTTGGCATCCACACACATAGATATACCCATAAAAGTCATAGATATATGCAACCAAGACAATAGGAGAAGTGGATCTTTTTTAATCTAAGAAAGTGATCAAGAATGATGAAGAACGATCACATACCTCAAGAATTTGGCATTGATTCACCATGAAAAGCCTTTGGAGCGCCTTCAAAACGACGGGAGAACCCCCTTTGACCGTAGGAGAAGACAAATATTGAGTTATGGCTGCTTAAGAGCTTAAACGAGACACTTAGTGGAAAAACTAGTGAGATCCACTTTTATAGTTTCTCAATTAAGTGGCAGCATGGTTTGATCACACGGTTAGACAAACTGTGCACTAACGCTGCGTCAGCGACTGCCTTGACAGACCCTCCATACACATTTTGGCCACACAGTTAGATAAATTTTGTGCCACCCATGTGGAATCCACTACCTCCAAGACCAACTACGCACGGTTTTTCCGCACGGTTTAGACAAATTGTGTGCCATCTGTGCGACTTCCCCTTTACCTCAAAACCACGTTCAATGTTCTCCTGAATCTCCCATTCATCACCCTTAACATTATAAACCTTAAAAGATTCATGAAAGGGATACATAATAGAAATCGCGGGTACTATATTCTCCACACCATTGGCCTTTTCCTCTTCCGAATATAGAAAACCTTCACCCAACAGAAAGAGTTATGGCCATTGTTCTTTCATTTCCTTTTCACATTCCCAAGCCTCTTATTGAATCTGACCATGCTGCCATAAAACCCGCACTAGATCGATGATTTTTCAATGAAATACTTTCTATTTCCTATCCAAAATCCGTATTGGGATATGTATCAACGAAGCATCTGGCTCTAGTTGAACGTTATCCCATCTGATCACATGGTAAAGATCAGGGTGATACATTTTCAACTGAGATACATGGAACACATTCTGTACCAAACTAAACCATTGTGTTAATGCTAACTGATATTCCACTTCTCCAACTCATTGTAGTATCTCAAAAGAGACAATGTATATAAACATTCCATGCTTCTTGGAATGACGATAGCCAAGCCTTGGAGAGATATTCAAGAAGACATGATCACCCACAAAGAAAGACCATTGTCCTAAACGGTGATCTCCATAAGATTTATGAAGAGTCTAAGCTATATTCAACCTCTTTCAAATCAACTGGAACTTATATGTTTTCACTTGGACAAGGATTGGCCTGACTAGTGATGTTTTACCCATTTCCACCAATCATAGTGGAGAACGACAAGGACACCCATACAATGCTTCAAACGGAGCCATGCGTATAGAGGCATGATAGTTGTTATTTTATGAGAACTCCACTAAGGGTATATGATCCTCCCATGATCCACCAAAATCCATTACGTAAGACTAAAGCATGTCTTCCAATGTTTTTATCATTTTCTCAGATTGCCCATCCGTCTGGGGATGATACGCCGTGCTCGTAGTCAACAGAGTTCCAAGTGCATACTTTAATGATTCCTAGAAATGAGATTTGAACCTCAAATATCAATATGAGACTATAGTCACTAGTACACCATACCTCTTTACCACTTCTCAGATATAGTTTTTTGAAATATCTTCCACCGTATGGGTTTCAATAATATGGATGAAATTGACCTACTTGACCACCTTTCTTTCCATGCCCCTCCACAAAAATTGTGCCTTCAATGCCTTATACATCTTCTTTGTACCTGGATGTACAACCCATATTGAATGGTGGTAAGCATGAAGGAGTTGTTCTTCAAAAACAATAGGTAAAATCATCATATCTCTGAAGCTCAAAACAAAACCCCCCTCACGTTTCCAGACCTCAATGGTCTCCACACCATTGAATTTTGAACATATAAATGGACATTATGTATCATATGTATGTGCCTCTCTGATCATTTTAACTAAATCAGGAACAATTATAGCTGAAAAGAAAATGGAAAGATCGCCTCGGACTTTACAGTCCACATGCATGTCATCTAAGACCGACATCAACTGCCATTCATCTAAAGCTTCTTTTGCTAACTATGAATATGAATTTCTACTCAATGCATCCACCACATAATTCCCTTTCCTTGTGCGTACAAGAAGTAAAAGACAAACATCTTGAGATACTCTATCCATATCCTTTTCCTCAAATTCCAACCTCGCTGTGAGAAAATGTTTTTCAAGATTTTGTGATCTATAAGAACAAGTAATTTCTGACCAAAGAGATAATGTCTCCATGGTTTCAAGGTTTGGATGACTGTAGATTACTCCAAATATTGTTTTGGGTAATTTCTATCATGAACCCTCAACTGCCTTGAACCATAAGGAATCACATGATATCTTTTCTTGAGAACACAACCAAACATTGATCCCAAAGCATCACAAAACACCACACATCCCTGTATTGATTTTGGAAAGATCAAGATAGGTGTCGATGTAAACTGAACTTTCAGTTCCTGTAAAATCTTCTAGAATTATTTTTTCCATTATACAAGATGGAATTTCAACTCAAAGACCATGAACATCGACGACCACTTGTTAGTCAAGGATCAAATAAGCAGATAACATTTTTAATGGCTCTCCAATTCTCATTGTCTTGAGTGTACCACGAGTCATTACTAGCCCTTAAGGGACATCCCCAATGTGCCAAAGGTAGTCAATAAATACTAAAGGTTTTCAACTACAAGTGGGGGAGATTTACCCTTTATGAAATAAACCCATAAACAAACCATAATGAAACATTCACTATATGATGCTTGAAAAAATGAAAGACCAATAAAAAATTCATTTATATTAAACCACATCAATGTAAACAACAACAGAAGACCAAATTAAGAATTAAAGTACACAACGATTGAACAACTCAAGACTCTCAAAAGACACTACAACTCTATAATCCATAAGCTCTAAGCTCCACAACATCTCCCAAGAATCACCACAATTCACTAGCAATAAGATGCTTTACCTTTACCTTTGTCTCCGAATAACTCATATGAAAAAGCACCAACGGGCCAAAGCAGGGGTGAGTATAAAACTCAGTAAGTTTTTCCCCAATGAATTCCCTACTCATGCCACTATGCGACAAGAGTTAGCCACTTTTATATAAAAATAGTTTATATAAAACATTTTCTCAAAAAAGTTTATAACTAAATATAAACAAGTTTCCAAAACCATTCATAACCAAAGGCATCCCCAGAGAAATTTAAACCAACTTTCAAGCATGTTATTTTTCCATAAAAATAACCAAACACGCTCAAAAACCATTTCACAATCATATCTTTTTGGCATACCCGACCATTTCCCAACCCATGATAATAACTATGCATTCTTCGTTATAACAATTCCATACACATGATTTGTCTCTCATCGATCATCAAAGTAGTCACAAGTTAATTGTTTCCAATGTTCCATTACACCTTTGGCACTGATCAGAATGTCATATTTCAACCAAGAATTGTACAAGTAGTCACCATTGTTCCATTAAAATTTTGGCACTGAGAACAGGGTCATATTTCAACCAAGCCCGGTACATATTTTTACCATGTACCATTACCCCATTGGCACAAAGTATAAGGTCATATTTCAACCAATCCTCCTACATGCAACATGAACACACACCACATAAGCCCATCAATCATGCCAAATCACCATTTCAACAAGAAGACCTTTTAATTGAAAACAATTTCCATCAATACCTTTTCAATTCAAAACCATTTCAATAAAACTCCCTTTTTATTTAAAACCAAATCCCTTAAAGCCATTTCAATCTCTAACCATTTCAATTCCAAACAATTTATAAAAATTCCCTTTTTATTGAAAACCAAATCCATCAATGTCATTTCAATCTCAAACCATTTCAATACAACACACTTCTTTTAAAAAACCATTTTCATTAAACAATTTACAATTTTTGTAATAATAATTTGAAATCATGACTTTAAATTCCAAGAGCCATATCACATTTTAGAACATTTCACCAAGATTTCAAAATTTCATCAAAACAATAAATCATCACTAAAAAAGATTTATTTCAAGCTCTTCACAATCCAAACAACTCAAATAAACCAATTTGAAATGAAGCTAAACAATTCTAACATTGTGGAGTCAAGAGTGAATCATCCTACCTCAAAGGATTTGACAAAAACCACAACAGTTGAAGAACGTTAAAGAAGCCCGGGTCGATTCTCCAAAAACACGCATTAGATCTCTTCTCCTTGAAATGTCAAAACCAAATATCATTATATTTTGCATCCACACACATAGATCTACCCATAATGGGTTTATATCTATGAAACCAAGAGAAGAGGAGAAGTGGGTCTTTGTAGATCTAAGAAACTGATCAAGAATTATGATGAACGATCACATGACTCATGAATCCGTCTTTGATTCACCATGAGAAGTATTTAGATCACCTTCAGAACTATTGGAGAACCCTCTTTTAACTTAGGAGAAGCATAATCACTTTTTATGGCCGCTTAAGAGCTTAAACGAGTCACATAGAGGAAAAAATGTGTGAGATCAACTTTTATACAATCTAATTTATGTGGACGCATGGTTTTCTCACATGGTTAGATAAACCGTGCACTAATCTTGCATTATCCACTACCTTGACAGACCCTCCATCCACGATTTGGCCTCTTGGTTAGAAAAACTGTGTGTCGCCCGTGTGGATGCCGCGACCTACAAGACCAACTACGCACGGGTTAACCCCGCCGTTTAGACAAAATGTACGACATCTGTGCGACTTCCCCTTTACCTCAGAACATCATTCAATCTTCTCTCAACTATCCCATTCATCACCCTTAAACTTAAAACCATTAAAATATCATGAAAGGGTCCCATAACAGAAACCGGGGGTACAGTAATGTTGATATATAACATTTTCCTATAACTTAACAGAATATAAATTTGATATAAATTATACAATTTTTAATATGAAAATAATTTAAGTAGTGATTAAAGTTACAATGTGATTTTAATTAATCTAAATATTTAATTTCATTAAAAATATATATCTATATTTTGATATAATTTTTTACACTATTATTGTTATACAAAAATAACATAAAATTTGTTAAATACTGCTTGAAAATAAGATGCATTCATATTTTTATCCTTTCTCTTCTTCCTGATTTGTCCTGAAAATTTGTATTCTCTTATAATTCTATTCAATAATTTATTCTTTTTTTCTTTTCTAATAATAATTCATCGATTATGTTTTTCCACCACTTATTCATTGTTGTTGTTGAAAATTATTATGACATAAATATATCCTTCCACCTCTATTCTATTATTTTAATTTTACATCAGTAATATATTTAAAATGAACAAAAATTTTCATTTAATTATATAGAATAAATAAATATAGATCAATTTTGAATAAACTGAATTTATGATACTGATTGATGAATGTATGTGATTATAAAACATACCATAGTTCACATTATAAGTATTTTAATTGAAATATATATTAAATACATAATTTAAAATGGAAAATTATTAAATATTTTATAATTTTAGATATGAACCACTATACATGTAATAACTATTCTTTTTTCATACTAATGATTGTGGTGAACATGATGAATATACATTAGGTGTGGTAATTGAGATACTCAATGCACCCGCCTTACCTAATCATACCCAGAGACATTCCCACAGATCCTATTCACCTCAATTTTTCTTCTCATAGCCCATATAAAGGATCCATGGATTATCAAAGCACCTATGTTTAAATAATCATTTTAATAGATAAATAATTCTCATATACTATATCCTTATATAATGAAAGAGAACCTTCCCTAATATCCTTTTCCAATACCTTTTATGGTCCCTCTAATTACAACTTCTCCCATCACTCCAGGGTTCTACTCTCTTACTCCTTATACATTTTCACTAGTATTTTCTACTCATACATAGAATATTGTTGATATAAAACATAATTTAATGAATAATGAAACATCATAGGCTCTTGATACATCAAATCCTATAAATCCAAAAAATCCCACTAATTATCCAACATCAAATATATGTTTAAAATTCCATTTAGTTTTCCTAGTTATAATTTTTATGTTGTAATGTGCATTAATTTTGTATTTTACATTAATCTTTTTATCATTTGTTGTATTAATAATTAATGTAGGATTAAAAACATCTGTGATTTATGAAACATAAAAACATAGTTCATAGTATATTATTATAAATCTAGGTTGAGAATATAGATGTTTTATGATAATATTTAAAAATATAAGGATATGATATAAATGAAACCAATCATCTGAAGACACATCAATGATCAATTGTAGAATAATACATGGAATAAGACATGGGTAAGTAAATAAAATCGATTATCTTTATAAAAAAACCCAGTAATGATGGAATAAATAAATTTAAATATTATTAACATGAATAATATAGTTATATTCCTAATTAAATATTTCATAATTTGTATATCAAAAAATAAATTGTACCAATTAAACTATTTTATTATATGGATTTGTTTAAAAAATAATTTATATATTATATAAATCCAACATTACAAAATAAATTTTATTTTTTAAAATCTTCATTTCAAAATTATGTATCATTGAATTTTCTGAGAGTTTGCCTAGATTTTTTTTTTTTGATTATGTGAAAAATATTGAATTTTAATTAAAAACTACATTTTTATAAAAAATTAAAAAAGTAAAATTTTATTTACAGTTGGGATTAAATAAAAATAAGTTCAATTATATATCTCTTTAATATATTTATCCCAAATGAATATTTTTCCTATAGAATATCAATATAAAAACATAGTAAACTTTTGAACATCTTTTCTCAGAAACCCTACTGTATCATCGCATCAATAAGGATAAATTTAAATTAAATTATACAAAATATATGATTTGAATTTAATAAAATTAATTACATATATATAATAAAATTATTTTATATTATCTGAAAGTTTAAAAAATATTTTATATTGTAGTTATTACAGAAAAATGTTCAAAATTAATTTTTGCAAGTAAGGTTAAATTTGATGTTTTTTGCATCACATTCCCTTATGAGAAAATTAAATTTACAAACCACAAGGATTATTATTTAACAAAGTTCATATCATATTATTAATAACGAGAAATATATTTCCTAATAAGAATTTTTTTATTCTATTATCAAATGATAAATTACATAATAATAAAAAACTACTTACCATATTGAAAATTAAAATGGTAAAAGTGAGTAAAACAAAATGGATAAGGAAAAAATGTTTAAATTTAGTGTTTTGAATGTGACGGTGAGTCTAGAACTTATAAACCATCAAATACATTTTTTTAATTTTTTTATCCACATGAGATGTGATTGACCTTTAACACCCCCATCTTCAATGGTACGTTTTCCTTTGAATAATACAGTAGCTTGTGTGGTATGCAACTTTGATTTCAAACACACCAAAACAAATCAAACTAGCCGTTATGAATAGTAATACCAAATTTTTTAAATTTTCTAAATTTTATCATTCAAAATGGTCTTCATTTTTGGATTCAGAATATCAAATTTACCTTGGGGTTAATTTTTTGTATTTTTCTGAATACTTTCAATTTTTGATGAATAGTGAAAAACACTGAGTTATAGTTAAAAAACGAATTTTTATATATAATTAATTATTTTATTTAAAATTATTTTACATAAAAATAGTTAAATAATACATATATATGTTAAATTTAGTTCATTGGAATGATTTTTTAATAATATTATATATATAATATTTTAATGATCTTCTCACCGTCTTTTACCCACCTCATTGGAGCATCTGCAAATTTATAAAAAACATAATTTTACCACATCGTTGAGTATTACTTCTCAAATAAAACCGAAATAGTTAATATAAAGGAGTAAAATGTGGTTAAATAAGGTAAAAATAATTTTTGTTAAATAGTAACTATTAATTTTTATTTACCACGGTTAAAAGTAAATAGGGTAATTAACAATAATAATGATGTTATTATTCCATTACACATGTCCTAATTCTATTGAATAAGATTTAATCAACCAAAGAAAACCTTAGTAATAAAATATTATCCTTAATGTCCACTTGGATTAGATTAGTACATATATTATTATTTAATTCAAAGAAGAGTTACAAGTGTTAAATTCAATGTTTAATAACTAAACCATTTTTCATATAGGGATACACATAAGATAAATTCTACTATAAACATTAATTTAGAAATATAAATAGATTTCCTAAATAATGGTATTTTATTTATAATTTTTAGAAATTAAATAAATTAATTAATTTATGGCACAATGATGATACAATAATAACCTAATTAATAAAATATTAAAACAATTGATATTACAAATATCCAAAGAAATAAAATTTGATACTTTTTATTATTTCCAAAAAATTTATTGGTTAATATGAAATATTAGGGTTCAATAAATGAATTGTTTTCTTGTTAATAATGTTGTTATGAATTTATTAAAAACAAAATTCCAAATAGTGTCAAAATTGACATAAAAGAGTTTTTGAAACAAATATTATATTATTAATTGATATTCTATTCTTAAAAATAACAGGATAGTCTGAAAAACTTATATAATGATATATATATCATCAATTAAGCACGTGTAATTCTCTTGGAAGTATATATTAGGTTTATTAACCATATAATATAAAAATACAAAGACACATGGTATTTGTCAAACTATTCAACTGAGAGTTAAATCTAAAATATATGGTTAATATAGTGACCCAAACCGGTCTAAATCCTATAGGTTGATTGGTTTTAGACCCATCCTCGCCTTATCGTCTAAATTATTTATTTTGGTGCCATTATAAACCGAAAATGAATTTATTATAAAATAATATTTCTAGAATTTCCAAAGGTGCCCCTCACCCATCTTATAAAAGGGCACTACCCCTTCTCTCTAATTAAGACCTTCAAATCCATTTGGATTGGCCAAAACCTACCCAAATTCCCTCTCAACTGTCCTCCATTAATACAAGAGACCCTCCTTTAGTCATAAAGCCGACCTAAAGTGCCCTTTTGATCAAATTTAAAGGAAGAACCCGATTAAAATGTAAATATTTCATCACCTCTTTCATGTTCCTTTCTTCTTCCACATCCCCATTCTTTGTTTATTCTATTCTAAAATAATAAATATAGTATCATCTAGAAACTGTGATATTGTTATAAACATTCTACAACCATATTCATTATTCTATCCATCCTTTAAATTACATGTCACCATACGTGCGTACGTACGAATTACCATCTCCACATCGCGGAGTAATTGTTATTCAATACATTTCTATTTGGATGGGTATAATAATGATGTGTAATTTAGGTAAATTCTAAATATAACATTATAAGGATTATTTATATATGATATACCATACAATTATATATTATGTTAATTTCAAAATAATGATATTGTCACTCGTGCGTACGTACGAATTACCAAGTCTACATGAACGCGATAGGATTCATTCCCCATCGTATCCATTCAAGACTAATTTTCATTAGAAGATTAAAAATATTGTATAATGACTTAATATCATATTGAATATTAATAAGATACATCCTATCCATAACATACATTACATACGTAACATAGAATATAAAGGAAAATGAATCGGTTAACACACAAAACGACGATAATACTAAAAAAGAAATGTTATAAGATCATATATGATACCATATTAAAGTATATTAATTAATAACCATTATTTAACCATTACATATGAGATTAACCTACTCTCAACCAAGGAAAACTATATGGTAAGGGTTAATTCTACAATCTCTACATTATCTGAGGTTGTTTAAACGTAATTATCTCATTGGACTTCTTTATCATCCACATCCATGTTTCATAAAAATGTATTTCAAAACATTTTTACTATTTAATAAACTAATATTTAAAGTAATTTATACCCTATGTTGACTATTTATAAAATGGATTGAAAGGAATGTTTCCGTCGTTTTCCAAACAAAGTTCTTTATGACCTTTTCTACAAAATTAAGGTAATAATGTTTTATTAACTTATAAGGCGGGTGCGACTATTTTCCATTGTTATAAAATCTTCAAAACCTCCCGTACAATATTATAAGAATATTTTAAAAATAAATATTTTCTATATAATTATGTGACTCGTAAATGATTTCAAAATAGAAAGGGATATTTCTTTAAAAAAGATTTTGATTTTATCTATGTCAACATCCTTTGACGGACATTATGTATATTTAAAGTTGATATATTATGATACAAAATATTCATATTTTATTGAAGGTTTTTTGACATGTTTGACTGTGGATGTGACATTTTTATACCATTCATGGTTTATATATAAAGTATTGAAATTTTGTATGCTAGACTTAATACGAATGATTATGTTATGTTTAATCCTTTTCATATGAGGAATGCATTGGACATAGTAGATGATAGGTTGAGCCTGATATAGATCCTAGATCCCGCGGAAGGACTCATGAGACAAACTAGTGTCATGGAAAAAGGCCTTGGAAAAATCTCATTTGTAGTCTTAGTACACGGTGTTTACTATGTGGTTATAAAGTCTGGAATTATGTATTCTGTCATTATGAAAGTGGCTATTGATATTTCATGCGATTATTCGACTAGTATAATATCCATGTGAGTAGGTATATGGCTTTATTTGGATTTATATTTTCCTTATTATGATTATGTTTTTGAGGAAAAAGGTTTTTTTTATTTAAATACGTTACCATAAATGATTATGATTATTTATGAATGTTTCTACTGTATTGTTATCCTTACTGAGCATCTAATCTCACCCTTTTTTATGATTTATTTTTCCTAGGAAGAGAAGACGTATATTATGACTGACCTGAAGGGATAGTCTATGTGATTGTAGTGTTGTATATGGAAACAATTTTGTTTTAGTTTTTCATTTTTTGATGTAATGTAATCCTTATGAATGTTTCTATTACTTCCAAGGCTACTAAACTAACTGGTCTTTTGAAACATGATATTTTGTGATATTGCCACATTTATGTAATATTGCACTGACTTTGGGAAACAAGGGATGTGGAGTTAAAGTTGTTATCAGAGAAGTTTAGTACACTCCTTGGATATTAGATTTAGATAAACTCTGATTAGAGCACATATCCCTGTGCTAGATTTTGAAGATTAGTATAGACGAACTTCCTTGAATTTTGTTACTATAGAGATTTTTTGAGTTTTCCAAGCAAATTCATTCATGACTGGATATGAGTGGGTAGAGGTAGCTCTGACACGGATGTACCTAGGGGTAAAACCCGAAAACACCTCTTTGAGAAAAACTCTAATGGGAACAGGTGCTTGACAACGGGCCTTGCTGCACTCTTGGTTATGAAACTACAGGAGGATATGCTTAGGATAATTATCATTTTCATTACAAACCATTATTAAGGGTTTATGAGTATATTTATCCTCAATGAAATCATTTTTTATGATTATGGATTGTCTCCATAAACTATTCAATTTATGTTATGTTTTTTACAAGATTGGAATTATGTATTTCGATTCATAAACTAATCTATTTTATGACATTGATTAAAAATGGAACTTAGTGAAAGGAATGGAAACCATAACAATGGACGCACTACTTGTAATGATTTTCCTCATTCTCAAGATAATTATAGTGGAGCTGGTGATGCAATGGTTGCTGATCATCTAATCACCATACTGGACAACTCACTCAGGTTATGAATAATATATTTACCCGTATGGAGAACCCTGATCCACAGCATGGAGGATCAATGTTAGATCACTTCATGAAGCAAAAAAATCAACATTAAATGGGGTTACAAATCCACTAGTAGCTGAGAAATGTATAAATTCCATAGAAAAATATTCCATGCCTTGGGGAGTAGAAAAATGTAATATGTTGTCATGGCAGTTTATCGCCGCACTGAAGATTCTGATCAATGGTGGTAATTGATTTTAAACACAATGGAATATGATGATGTATAAAATATGGAATGGAGGGAGTTTAAAGAGATTTTCTTAGAAATATATTTTCCTCATGGCCATTGAGCAGTTATGGAAATACAATTATTGATTTTGAGGAAAAAGGAGGATGAGAATGATTGAAAAGTATGAACCTTACATTAAAAAGCTAGAGAGGCTTCCCATAGATTATATAAAAAACCCAAGAAGTAATATTTATTGTTTCATTTATGGGTCAAATAAATTTCTTGGTCGAGTATTAGTATCACAATCCATCTCAGCATACGATGATATTGTCTCATGTGCTATCAAGACAGAAAAATAATTCTCTTTGTCTTAGGACTTTAAAGAAAAGTAAGGGAATATTATATCTGATGAACACTATGGAAATGGAAAGGAATTAGGGAAAAGATGAATATCCATCATGCAGTAAATGTAGGAAGAATCACCCTGGTAATTTCCTGAAGGGAATCGGAGTCTATTACAAGTGTGGTGAAAAATCCCACCAAGCTCGTGGTTGCAATGGGAAGAAAGTGGGTTTCGAAGGTGAATGAAACAATTATAGAGAAAGGGGGAATTAGACGAATTAATGTCCTAAGAATCAGGTGAAATTACCTCAGAAAAGGCCAAGGGATCAAGGGCATTCTTATTCTATCACTACTACTGAGGAGGAAGCTCTGAAAGACATAGTGGTAGGTAATTTAATGGTTTTCTCAAGTTTATTCAATGCATTATTTGATTCTGGATCATCTCATTGTTAAATATCTTCCCAATTTTCTAGGAAAATTATATTTTTATAATTTGATTTAACAAGGGAGTTATTAGTCTAAACTCTTACAGGAAGTATCATTGCTACAATGTTTTGTGAATTAGTTCCCATTAGGGCATATAAATGTTCTTTATCTGAGGACCTCATCGTCATTCCAATGATTGAGTTTGATATAATCCTTTATATGAATTTTCTATCAGACCATGATGAAAAAATTTATTGTAATAAGAAGGAGGTTACTATTATTGATGATGATAATAAAGAACACATTATCTTTAGAGAAGAATTGCCACCACCTAATTCTTATCTAGATCCACCACCAATATCTCAACCAAATTCAATTATTGGGGAGGAAGATAATGGAATAAATGTGGTTGAGGAAAATAATGTTCAGATATAGGATGTACCTATTCTGAAAAAATTTGTTGATGTGTTTCAAGAATATTTACCCCGACATCCTCCAGAATGGGAAATTGATTTTTCTATTGATTTATTTTCTGGATCAAGAACCATATCAAAGACCCCTTATAGAATGACCACTGTTGAATTAGTTTAACTAAATAAACAACAAGAGTAATTGATTAAAAATGGATTTATTAGACCTACTGTTTCTCCAAGGGGAGCCGCTGTCTTTTTTGTTATGAAAAAAGATGGATCTATGAGGTTGTGCATTGACTATACGGAGATCAATGCTATAACAATAAAGAACAAGTATCCCCTACCAAGAATTGATGATTTATTTGACCAACTTCATGGAGCTCAATAATTTTGAAAGATTGAACTTCAAAATGGATATCCTTAGTTGTGTGTGAATAAGGATGACATTCTGAAAACCGCATTTCGAACCAGGTACGGGCATTACAAGTTCACAGTCATTCCTTTTGGATTAACTAATGCACCCAATGTCTTCATGGATTTAATGAATAGAGTTTTCAAGGAATATCTTGATGACATTGTAGTGGTATTTATTGATGATATATTGGTATACTACAAAAGCTATGAATATTATACAATCCACTTGCAAATTATTAGAAATACTCTTAGAAGACATGAATTATATGGGATGTTTAGCGAGTGTGAATTTCTTTATTAAAGAGATTTATTCTATTGGACACATTTTCTCTATATATGGAATATCTATTGATACTTCAATGTCCAAGGAAATCCATGAATGGCTAGCACTGGTGAGTGTAATTGAGGTACACAGTTTTCTTAGTTTAGCAGGTTATTTTCTGCGTTTCATCTAGAATTTTTCCCGATTGGATATCCCATTAACCAAGAAAAAATGTAAAGGGTTTAAATTTGATTGGGTAAAAGAGTGTAATGAATGTTTTTAAGAACTGAAGAGAAGATTAGTCAATGATCCTATATTATCTCCACCATTGGGGAATGATGGGTTTTTTATTTATAGTGATGCATCAATGTAAGGATATGGTTGTGTCCTTATACATAATGATAGGGTTATTTCTATGCCTCACGACAGCTAAACATTCATGATAAAAACTATCCTACTCATGACGTTGAGTTAGATGCTATAATATTTTCATTGATGATGTGGAGACATTATCTCTATGGTGAAAAATTTGAGATATATAATGATCAAAATAGGTTGAAGTATATTTTCTCATAGAAAGAACTGAACATGAAGAAAAGATGTTGGCATAAAATAATCAAGGATTATGATTGCACGATACACTACCACCCGTGGATGGATGATAAGGTAGAAGATGATTTGAGTATAAATGATCATGGAGTTTTGAACAAGATGAGAATTGAAAGGGATCCTATTCCCATGGAACTAGTAATGATGGGTATGGGAATAACCATGGAAGGTGAAACATCAATGATTTTTCAAATGGTATCCAAACCATCATTACTAGAAATGATAAAATTTTCTCAGGCAAATGATTATGAGTTTCAAATGAAGATTAATGCTGTGAATAATGAGAGATTGAGTGACTTCGTATATGTATACGGAATTTTGAAATTTGGGGAGAGACTTTGTGTTCCCGATATACCTTATCTAAAAAAAAGAATTTTTGGATGATTCTCATAGCACCAATTTCACTATACACCCTGGGAGCACAAAATTGTATAGTTATTTGAAGGAACATTATTGGTGGGACCACATGAAGAGGGATATTTTTTATTTTGTGTCAAGATGTATGGTTTGTCGAAAAGTTAAAGCTGGAAGGCAACATCCTGGAAGAGTAATGCAACCTATTCCCATACCTGAGTGGAAATGGGATTATATTACGATGGTCTTTGTCATGGGACTACTAGAGACTCCAGGAACGAACAATGCAATATGGGTCATTGTTGATCATCTTACCAAGTCAGAACATTTTCATGCTACAAGAGAAGATATAAATGTTGAACGTTTAGAATGAATGTATATTAATGAAGTTGTAAGACTTCATGGAGTACCACTATCGATTGTTTCTGATCGTGATCCATATTTACAATCATGATTCATGAATCGTATTTAGAATGAACTAGATACTAAACTTCATTTGAGCACAGCCTACAACCCCCAAACTGATGGAAAATCAAAACAGACTATTCAAACGTTATAAGACATTTTGAGATCATGCTCACATGACATTCAAGGTATGTGGGATCAATATCTACCTATGGTATAATTTTCCTATAACAATAGCTTCCATTCAAGTATTCATATGGCACCATATGAAACATTATATGTAAAGAGATTTCTCCCAGCAACCTATTGGGATGATGTTGGTGAAAGAAAACTAGTATGCCCAGAACTTGTGGAGGAAAGGATGGAAAAGGTGAAGGTAATCCAAAACCACATCAAAGCAGCTCAAAGTATGTAGACAAGCTATGTAGATAACCGGATCAAGGATTTAGAATTTCAGGTAGGAGATCATGTTTTCTTTATGGTATCTCCTTGGAAAGGTGTTATATGTTTCTGTACGAAGGGAAAATTGAGCCCCAGGTGCATCAGACCTTTTGAAATTCAAGAATGAATTGGGGTTGTAGCATACTGTTTGGAAATGCATCCATGTCTCTCCGATGTTCACTATGTATTCCACGTATCACTTTTGAGAAAATACATGCATGCCCAACACATATACTCACATATGAGCAATTAGAACTAGAACCCGATCTATCTTATTGTGATGAGCTTGTCACAATTCTTGATACAAGAGAACAAGTGTTGAGAAATCGGACGACTCGCCTGGTAAAATTTCTATGGAGAAACCATAAGATGGAAGAGGCAACGTAGGAACTCGAGGAACTTATGATTAAGAACCACCCAAGTCATTTTTCAGAGTAATACTCAATAAATTTCATGGAAGAAATTATTTGAAGGAGGGGAGAATGTAACACCCCAAGCATCCATGGTACGTTTCCCTTTGAATAATATAGTAGCTTTTGTTGTATGTAAAATCGTGTGCAAACATGCCCAAACCAATCAAACTAGACGTTATGAATAGTAATACAAACTATTTGAAATTTTATAAATTTTATCTTTCAAAATGGACTTAATTTTTGGATTCAGAATATCGAAATTAGCATAGGGTGAATTTTTGTTATTTTTCAGAAAACATTAAATTTTTTATGAATAGTGAAAAACACTGAGTTATAGTTTAAAACCTAAGTTTTAATTAAATAATTAATTATTTTATTTAAATTTATAATAGGTGAAAATATATATATAATGTAAAGACCCATAAATTTCAAGGAAATTTTTTTTCTTAAATTCTCTGGAATTTTACGAGTATGTAGTTTTTGATGGCACCTGATTCCGAGGCCCGGTGTGCTCGGAATAATTTTCTGATGTTTTGTTAATATTAAATTAACCTGAGTAAGCAGTTTTCCTGAAAAAGTGGAGTAACTCTTAAACAGTTACCCAGATCAGAAATCTGATGGCACCGTTGTGCTCAGTATGGTGGGTTTTTCTTAGGAGTGACTTATGTTTAGTCGGTGCATGCCTCCTGTGATAAAACCTATATATGGCATAACCTTAAATAAAATAATTAAATAAAGTTATTTTATTTTTCAAATGCTTATAACTCACAAAAGGTAACTCGGATTAAAAATCTGATACCACCGCTGAACTTGTGAGGTTATGATTTCTTTATGCTGATTCTAACTTTGGCTGGCACGGGCCACCATAGAAAGTTATTTTTTGGCCGTAAATAAAATAATTAAGTGATAATTATTTTATTGAAAAATTCATAACATCTAAACAGTAACTCGAATTGAAAATATGAGAGTACTGTTGAGTTTTTTGGGGCATGTTTCTCATAGGAAGAGCCTAACCTTGACCACATTGGGTCGAGGGTGACTGATAATAATTTTCCGAACTTCTTTTCAGGTACATTCAGTAAACGTATGTGTTCCATTTTATATCTTTTGAACTGATGCTTGGAATCGAATTCCGAGGGCACCATTGAACAAGCAGCGCCGATATTCTCTTAAGAAGACATTCATCTCAACGGCAGATGAGCATGAATAAAAGTTAGTTTTTTTCTTTTTATAAACAAAATTATAAAATAATGTACAACACATTATTTTATTTTTTTATGTTTCTGTGTGTTGAGTGAGTTAGTTAAAACCTCCCCTTGGGAGTTGGAGGTGGGACCATCACAAACTAACCTCCCATTTAATAGGGAGGGAGAGGAAACCTTTTATCCCCCCATAAATTAATTTTATGTGTCGACGTAAAATAAATTCCTCTCAACTAATATTATGTGTCTACGTAAAATTAATTGCTATAAATTAATTTTATGGTTCGACGTAAAATTAATTGATGTCAGTTAATTTTATGGGTCGACGTAGAATTAATTGTTGTCAGTTAATTTTATGTGTCGATGTGAAATGAATTGCGGTCAATTAATTTTATGTGTCAACAAAAAATTAATTCGTGTATTGTATTTTGACACAGGCTATGTGGGGGAAACTTCTTGGCTTCCTCCCCTCTTTAGTTATGGCAACTCACCTCTTAAATTGGGCAAACACAATTTAATTCGCCCGAACCCCTTTTTAAATTATGTAACCGCATCGTTGGAATTTTGGAAGGTTCCAAATAAATTAACCATCATAAATTCCATGATGGTTACATACCTCTCTCCCTCTCCTATATATAGGGATATTGGGAGATGGTTTTGAGACGGCTTAACCAAGCGACGAAGCGGTGGTAAAGTATCGCGACACCCAACACTTGGTGAAATCTTATCCTCTCCAACGAAGAATGGGAAGAACGCCAATGTCGATATTCCATGTGATTCATCTTCGACCTTGCTTCCCCAAACACATATCCTCTGCAACATCGTCATTGAACTGACACAGCTCAGAATTGGGGACGTGTGGCGGACGCGACGAACGACGGTCTTCATCGTCTTCCATCCGCGACTTCGCCAACGAGCGATGAGCAAGAGGTATGGGTTTTATTTTATTTAATGTATGAACATTTCCCATGTTCTTACTTTCTTTAAAAATGAAGAACGATGCTTGTTGTGCTTCATACTTGTGAGAACCTATTGCTACCACCATAAACGTGGAGGGTCCGGGCCAAACCAACATGGTCCGACCCCTCCGTTGTTCTTTTTGTGATGACTCGACGACGACATGGCAATGAGGTGACGACGACAAAGGCAGTGAACAAAGTACATGCTACCCGCGACCTCCATGAACTACGCCACCCTCGATGCACCCTGGCGCACACCCAGTGCCCCGCACCCCTACCGGGGCACTGCCGGCGCCCCCTTGGTGCCCTGCCGGTACACCCCCGGTGCCCTGCCGGCGGACCCCAGCACCCTACCAGCATCGCCTGGTGCCCCCCGGCATGCTGCCCGTCCCACACTGTGCCCTACCCCCATGCCCGCAGCCTGCCTGGTGCCCCAGGTGCCCCTACCGACGGCCTGTGTGGCGCACCCCGGCACCCCCGCGGTGCCCGGCCGCGCTACCCTGCACGCCCCCGCGCGCTGCACGGTGTTCGGCACCCTTCCTGGCGCACCCGCGCCCTACCCAGTGCATCAGCGACCTACCCGGAGCCCATCCAGCCTGCCCACGCCCCGCGTGGTCGGACCGTTGGCCTCCTGGTCACTGGCCTGTTGAACCGGCCCACGACGCCCCTACGGTGTCACTGGTCGAACCGGCCCGATCTCCTGGGCTGAGTTACTGAGCTGCATACATGACAACTAATGGGCTGAACCACCCTCGCGGTCCGCTAGGCTGGACCCTGCAGACCGGGACAAAACATAGCGGTATGACTCGCCCAATGGGCGTGGTCAGACCCAGCAAGTCTAACAGGGTCAACCAGTGTAAAGACCCGTAAAATTCAAGGAAATTTTTTTCTTAATTTTCTTTGGAATTTTACAAGAGCGCGGTTTTAGACGGCACCTGATTCCGAGGCCCGGAGTGCCCGGAATCAATTTCCGAAGTTTGGATCGATTACGTTCAGTGAACGAACGAGCGGGAATTCCTAAATTTTGATCCGGTGCTCAGAATTGAAATCTGAGGGCACCGATGAACTCGCAGCGCCGATATTCGCTTAAGGAGACCTTTTCGGAAGTTGCATTTGTTGCAGGTTGAAAGTTAGTTTTTGGATTTTTAGATTAAGTTAAATAAAATTTGTGAAATACAAAATTTATTTTAACTTGATGTTTTTTATAAATTCTTCCAAAGATAGTTGGGAGTGGGACCCACATCCACTTAACCTCCGTTGGGAGGATTAAGTGAGGTGGGGCCCACACGAAACCCAACCTTCCACCTCCCTTTAACTCTCCTTTTATTTAATGTTTGACAACTTAATGTATTAATTGAGTTGAGTTGTTCAAATTCAAACCTTTGAAATTCATGTGGTAAAGTTGTGTCATAATATAAGCTTAAAGCTTATTTTATTCTAGTTTAATTCTTTTACCACCTTGAGAGGAATTTTGGAGCTTCTCCTTATTCTTCTTCTTCTTCAACTCTGACGAAGAACACGAAGAACCTTCGAACTTCGACGAAGAACTCCACGTTCTCGGGAACCGTCTTCCGTGACGACATAACCGCGACATCGACGTTCTTATCGATCATCGGACCTTCTTCGTCGGCATACGAAGATTCGCCAACGACGTATCTCTTCGGGCGTATCTCTTCGTCAACGGATTTGACGAACGACTACTGCGACGCCCGACCTCCGCGACGTTGTCTTACGTGGGACGTTGACAAATCTTCGAACCTATACCCAAGGTAGGGGTTGTTGTTTTGTTTATTTATTTATCCTTGTTCTTAGTTCTTGCATTACTAACGTAAGGATTTTATATAAGTGTTATTGTATAATGTGAGGGGGCCGGACCGCATGAACACGGCCGAACCCCTCCATCGTTCTTGTTGACTTACCTTGCGGGTGGAAACAAGGTGGCGTGGTGCCGTCGCACCACGCGGATAATCGTTCAATTATTTTGCGCGGCGCCATCGCGCCGCGCCGGGGATGAATCATCAAGAACGTGATGTCGTCGCGCCACGTCAAGGGGAATCGAAGGCGTGGCGGAGGGGCGCGGTGCCGTCGCACCGCGCCGGACGACGAACATCGCGGCCGGTTCCGGGCCGTGGCGGAACGAGGAGACCGGCGGCAGGGCCGCCGGCGTCGGAAGCCGAAAAGGGGACTGGATTTTCCGGTCCCGTAGGAGAAAAACCGGCCGGCAGTTGGCCGGCCGGAATGTCAAAGGCCGGGGGAAATAAATTCCCCCGGCCAGCTCAAAACCCCCCTCATTTAAGAGGGGGGCGGTTCCCTTGAGGGGGGGAAGGAGGCCCCTCGGTTCCCTTGAAGCAATAATGTTTAGCGTATTGAGTGTGGTTATCAGTCCAGGGAGTCCAGTGTTGGTGCGGCGGCCGACGTATCCGTACACCAGGACCCTGACTTCTGATTTTCTGACTTAATGCACGAAAACATTGTTTGAGTGTGTGTTTCAAAGTTTTCTTTGTGATTACTCATATCCGCTCACCAGGTATACTGTTCTGACCGTGGCGCACCTGTTTTCTTTTCAGGATGGCCCCACGACGGCAGCCAGCTAGGGTTCCAAGAGTCGAGCGTGACGACAGCCCACCGAGCGACGAGGCCTCGGTGCAGGGCCCTTTGTCAGCAGTGGCACCGGCGGTAGCTCTACCCGCCGAGCCCCCGATGCTTCCAGCAGCAGCCGCTGACGATGCACGTCGCCTCAGCGCACTTCCTGAGTTTCAGCGCCAGTGACCGCCCATGTTTCGCGGGGAGACGGATCCCCAGGCAGTAGAGGACTGGCTGGAGGCAGTGGTACGAGTGTTTAGGCTAGTGAGGACACCAGAAGACCTCATGGTGATCCTCGCTGCGAGCCTACTACACGCAGCAGTAGGACGATGGTGGAGTTTGATGCTCCAGGTGCACGATGAGGCATCTCTACTTTGGACGGACTTTGAGAGCCTCTTCCGCTCGGAGTTCGTCCCAGCCACCCTTCGTGCGGTGCGTATCCAGGACCTTCTTCAGCTGCGGCAGGGCAGCATGACGGTCGCTCAGTACTCGGCGAGATTTACCGATCTCTCGAGCTACTCGACCGACATGGTACAGGACCCATTCTTCCGGGCCCGGACCTTCGAGCAGAGTTTGAGACACGAGATCAGGGCATCGCTGATCTCCCTCAGCATACCGACTCAGACAGGAGTACTGGAGCGGGCCCTTCTGATAGAGAGCTTCCTTGCTGAGTCTACACCAGCGCAGAGACCCACCGCAGGGCGGGACGTGGCAGAGTCATCTGCAGCAGGCAGTCGACGGATGACTCAGGGGTCCAGGCAGACCAGACCTTCGGGCAGATGACCTCAGGACACTGGCTCAGCAGTGCGGGGCACACAGCGCGGAGCCAGTCTTTCGAGAGGCAGACAGTGCTACTCGTGCGGCGGGCAGGGCCACATGGCTCGTGACTGCACGACCCGCCGTGCCGAGGAGCAGCAGACGGTTGAGGGACCACTGAGGCAGAGGCAGAGGGTCGACCGTGGCGGTCCGCAGGGAGGAGGCGGACGAGGCAGAGGAGCTGGGCGAGCAGCTGGTGGTGGGAGACGCTTTGAGGCTCTGCAACCACCACCACCACTAGGTCCACCCCGACCACAGGGAGCTGGCGGGCAGAGACAGGCACAACTCCAGGCAGCAGAGGCCTATGACTACGGCGCACCCAAGATGATTCGAGGTACTATCTGTGTCTATTCCACCCCTGCTGCAGTTCTTATAGACACAGGAGCGAGTCACTCTTTCATAGCCGCAGCCCTTGTTCGGAGCTCGGAGATTCCGACAGAGCCGTTGGCTCGATCCTTACGGCTAGAGACTCCTACGGGAGCAGACTCGACGATTACGCACTGGTGCCGGCAGTGTGAGCTTACTCTAGGAGGCGAGAGCTTCGGCTGTGATCTTCTTGTAGTAGCGTCGAGGCCTTACGACGTCATCTTGGGCATGGATTGGCTATCTACAGTCCATGCACAGATTGACTGTTTTAGGCGCAAGGTGTGATGTGTACACACCGACGGGAGCAGGTCCACCTTCACCGGCGAGAAGGGAGCCTTTGCAGCACAGTATGGACTTCCGCGGAGGAGAGGACAGCCCATTACTCATCAGTTAGCTAGCCTCATCCTTGGAGCAGTTGACGTGCGGAGTCCTGGTTTTCCTGCAGTGGTGGATCAGTTTGCGGACGTTTTTCCCGGCGACGTTCCAGGGCTACCTCCTCGCAGAGAGGTAGACTTTTATATTGACTTGTACCCCAGGACAGCCCCGATATCCACTCCAGCATATCGGATGGCCCCCGCTGATCTTTGAGAGCTACGAGTATAGTTGGAGGACTTGCAGGGCAAGGGGTTCATCCGACCCAGTGTTTCACCCTGGGCTTCCCCGATTTTGTTCGCCAAGAAGGCGGATGAGAGCTTGCGTCTTTGTGTTGACTATCGTCGCCTGAACCAGGTGACAGTGAGGAACAAGTATCTGCTACCGAGGATTGATGACCTCTTCGATCAGCTCAAGGGAGCACGGTGGTTCTCGAAGATAGACCTCAGGTCAGGCTATCATCAGCTCAGAGTCAGAGACGAGGATGTGCAGAAGACAGCCTTCAGATGTCGGTATGGACACTATGAGTTTTTGGTTATGCCTTTCGGTGTAACCAATGCTCCAGCAGTGTTCATGGCTCTCATGAACAGGATCTTTCAGCCATACCTCGATCGGTTTGTCGTGGTCATCATCGACGACATTCTGATTTACTCTACGACAGAGGAGGAGCACGCTTATCACTTGCGAGTTATACTAGACACACTCTGAGAGCATCAGCTTTATGGTAAGCTCTCGAAGTTCCAGTTCTGGATACGTGAGGTCCACTTCTTGGGACACGTTATCTCTGAGGCGGGAGTTGCAGTGGATCCCGCGAAGATTGAGGCTGTGTTAGCATGGGAGCCACCTAGGAGCGTGACTGAGGTTCGGAGTTTCTTGGGACTAGCTGGATACTATTGAAGATTCGTGCCAGACTTCTCTAGAGTTGCGGCATCACTCACAGCTTTGAAAAAGAAGGGGAAACCCTTCGTATGGTCAGACAGATGTCAGCAGAGCTTCCAGGAGCTGAGATAGAGATTGAGCAGCGCACCTATCTTGAGGTTGCCTGAAGAGGGGGTAGGGAACGTAGTCTACTGCGATGCATCAGGGACCGGACTCGGATGTGTTCTGATGCAGGAGCGGGTAGTGATCGCCTATGGATCACGTCAGTTGAGGCCGCATGAGCAGAACTACGCTACCCATGACCTGGAGTTAGCAGTAGTGGTCTTCGCTCTGAAGACATGGCGACACTACCTGATGGGCGAGCACTTTACAGTCTTTTCCGATCATCAGAGTCTCAGGTATATCTTCTCGCAGAAGGAACTGAACCTGAGACAGTGGCGATGGCTCGAGTTCCTCCAGGACTATGACTTTGAGATAGTCTATACTCCTGGGAAGGGGAACGTAGTAGCCGATGCCCTTAGCAGGAGGACGGGCATTCAGCTAATTGAGGAGGCGACGGAGCAGCTAGCCTCTTTGCAGATATCCTTCGTGAATAGAGATGGAGCAGCCTTCCTCCAGTCTCTCACAGTCACCCCTCCACTACTGCAGCGGATCAGGGAGGCACAGCGTGAGGACGCTGACTGTGAGACACGGCGTGCACAGATATCCTCGGGACAGGCACCTGATGGTTTCTCCCTTGGAGCAGAGCACGACATCCTTTTCAGAGGACGTAACATGGTACCAGTCACTTTGCGAGAGGAAGTGCTGAGAGAGTTTCACACTTCTTCTTTGGCGGTACATCCTGGAGTGGTAAAGATGTACCAGGACCTCAGATGACAGCACTGGTGGCCGGGCATGAAGAAGGCGGTAGCAGAGTTCGTTTCTCGATGCCTCACCTGCCAGCAGGTGAAGGCAGAGCATCAGGTACCAGCAGGCTTGGTACATCCCTTGGAGGTTACGGAGTGGAAGTGGGACGGCATATCTATGGACTTCGTGACTGGACTTCCACGCACTTCCAGAGGTCACGACTCCATTTGGGTGATTGTTGACCGACTCACCAAGTCGGCACACTTCTTACCCATCAGAGAGCAGGGCTCAGTGGAGAGCTTGGGACGTCTCTACGTTCAGGAGATTGTGCGGCTCCACGGTGTTCCATCATCTATCGTCTCCGATCGAGATGCTCGCTTTACTTCCCGGCTTTGGAAGGGGTTACAGGAGGCGTTCGGGACGCAGCTACGTCTGAGCACAGCCTTTCACCCTCAGACGGATGGTCAGACGGAAAGGACCATTCAGACTCTCGAGGACATGCTCCGCGCATGTGTCCTCGACTTTGGTCGTAGCTGGGAGGACCACCCACCCTTGGTGGAGTTTTCGTACAACAACAACTACCACTCCACCATCGGGATGGCACCGTACGAGGCGTTGTACGACCGACCTTGTAGATCTCCTTTGTGCTGGACAGACCCTGGGGAGTCAGCACTTGTGTGACCAGAGATGGTCCAGGCCACTACAGAGAAGGTCCAGGTCATCCAGGAGAGGATGAGGACAGCTCAGAGCCGGCAGAAGTCATACGCTGACAGGAGGCGGAGGCCACTGGAGTTCGAGGATGGCGACCACGTCTTCTTGCGGGTCTCACCTCGATGTGGTATTCAGAGATTTGGCCGAGGCGGCAAGTTATCTTTGCACTTCATCGGACCCTTCCAGGTCCTCAGCAGGATTGGTGTGGTGGCTTATCGCCTGGCTCTACCACCTCAGTTGAACCGGGTGCACGACGTCTTCCACGTGTCTCAGCTGAGGAGATACGTGCACGAACCGACGCACATCATTGATCATGGGGAGCTTGACGTTGACGATGGGGAGACTTTTACGGAGGTCCTGGTGGAGATAGAGGATCGACAGGAGCGGGTCCTGCGTGGGCGATCGATTCCTCTTGTGCGCATCAGATGGCAGCACGGGAATCTCCAGGATAGCAAATGGGAGCGGGAGGCTAAGATGCGTGCTCAGTACCCCTATTTGTTTCCCTAGTTTTTGATGTATCTTTACGGGGACGTAAATCCCTGAGGTGGGAGTAATTTAAAGACCCGTAAAATTCAAGGGAATTTTTTTCTTAATTTTCTTTGGAATTTTACAAGAGCGCGGTTTCAGACGGCACCTGATTCCGAGGCCCAGAGTGCCCGGAATCAATTTCCGAAGTTTGGCTCAGGTACGTTCAGTGAACGAACGAGCGGGAATTCCTAACTTTTGATCCGGTGCTCGGAATTGAAATCCGAGGGCACCGATGAACTCGCAGTGCCGATATCCGCTTAAGGAGACCTTTTCAGAAGTTGCGTTTGTTACGGGTTGAAAGTTATTTTTTGGGTTTTTAGATTAAGTTAAATAAAATTTGTGAAATACAAAATTTTATTTTAACTTGATGTTTTTTTATAAATTCTTGCAAAGGGAGTTGGGAGTGGGACCCACATCCACTTAACCTCCCTTGGGAGGATTAAGTGAGTTGGGGCCCACACGAAACCCAACCTTCCACCTCCCTTTAACTCTCCTTTTATTTAATGTTTGACAACTTAAAGTATTAATTGAGGTGAGTTGTTCAAATTCAAACCTTTGAAATTCATGTGGTAAAGTTGTGTAATAATATAAGCTTAAAGCTTATTTTATTCTAGGTTAATTCTTTTACCACCTTGAGAGGAATTTTGGAGCTTCTCCTTATTCTTCTTCTTCTTCAACTCTGACGAAGAACACGAAGAACCTTTGAACTTCGACGAAGAACTCCACGTTCTCGGGAACCGTCTTCCGTGACGACATAACCGCGACATCGACGTTCTTATCGATCATCGGACCTTCTTCGTCGGCATACGAAGATTCGCCAACGACGTATCTCTTCGGGCGTATCTCTTCGTCAACGGATTTGACGAACGACTACCGCGACGCCCGACCTCTGCGACGTTGTCTTCCGCGGGACGTTGACAAATCTTCGAACCTATACCCAAGGTAGGGGTTGTTGTTTTGTTTATTTAATTATCCTTGTTCGTAGTTCTTGCATGACTAATGTAAGGATTTTATATAAGTGTTATTGTATAACGTGAGGGGGCCAGACCGCATGAACACGGCCGAACCCCCTCCATCGTTCTTGTTGAATTACCTTGCAGGTGGAAACAAGGTGGCGTGGTGCCGTCGCACCACGCGGATAATCGTTCAATTATTTTGCGTGGCGTCGTCTCGCCGCGCCGGGGAAGAATCATCAAGAACGCGACGCCGTCGCGCCGCGTCAAGGGGAATCGAAGGCGCGGCTGAGGGGCGCGGTGCCGTCGCACCGCGCCGGACGACGAACATCGCGGCAGGTTCCGGGCCACGGCGGAACGAGGAGACCGGTGGCAGGGCCGTCGGCGTCGGAAGCCGAAAAGGGGACCGGATTTTCCGGTCCCGTTGTTGAAAAACCGGCCGGCAGTTGGCCGGCCGGAAGGTCAAAGGCCGGGGGAAATAAATTCCCCTGGCCAGCTAAAAACCCCCATCATTTAAGAGGGGGGCGGTTCCCTTGAGGGGGGGCAGGAGGCCCCCCGGTTTCTTCAAGCCGGCCCCCACGTGGGGGGCCGTTTTTTTAAAGGGCGCGGCATAAGGCTGTGCCGTCTTCCAGTCAAGCGGGGGCTTGATTCCCCCCGCGCGCTGTCTCCGTGCGGCGCCAGGCCGCTGCGCCGCCGGTCGGCCAGACGGGCCGGGTCGGACCCGGGTCGGGTCGACCCTATTCGGGCCGTCCCAGGGGGGGGGGGGTCAGGCCGGGTCGGCCCGGACCCGGACCCCCCCGTTTCGAATCAGTTTCGGTCTTTTGGCCATAACTTGAGCCACGGACCTCTGATCGACGAACCGTCTACGGCAACGTGATCCTTGGATCGAGACGGTCATTTCCGTATATCGCACTCAGGGTTTCGGAATACTTTGAGTTCGGCCGGGTTGGTTCGTTCACGAAACCAACCGGGCCTTCGGAGCGGAAACACTCATATCTTGAGTTACGGACGTCCGATTGACGTGCCATCAACTTTGTTGTGTTCCTCTTAGTGAGACGGATCTTTTGGCATACTCCGCTCGAGGTTTGGACACAGGTGGAGTATGGTCGGGTTGGTTTTGCCTTAAAAACCAACCGAGCCCCGGGGACAAAAATGCCAATAACTCTCAGACCGGGCGTCCGATCGACGCGCCGTTTGTTACGTTGAGTTCCTGTTGACGATACAGAACTTTTGGATACATCAACTCTGGACTTTGTGACAGTTGATGTATCAGCCTCTCGGCTCGTAGAGCGGATCCTCCGAACGAGCTTGCTGTGTGCGGGAACCCTAGTGTTGGCTGCGACTGTTACTGTGACTACTACTGCTACTACTGCTTCTGTGACTGTGACGACGACAATACAAGGATCCTGTGTGGATTCGACGACGACGACTACAGCACTCAGCGATCCTACATGGATTAGTGCTACAGGTCCTGTGTGGGCCCGATCCTGTGTGGGTCCGATCCTGTGTGGGTCTTTGCGCTCAGCAGTCCTGTGTGAACTAGCGCCTACTGGTCCTACGTGGGACCGATCCTGTGTGGGTCTTTTGCGGGGGTTAGTTACCTATCGATCCTTCGTGGGTCCGACGACTTAGATGGATCAGAGATCATCTTTATCGTCTTTCGAAGAAGTATACCTGTGTGAGCTGAATCCTGTTGCTTTCCTATGTGGATTGTGTTGTGCAATCCTGTGTGGATTACGTTTTGCTTTCCTGTGTGGAATACGTTTACTTTCCTGTGTGGACTGAGTTGTACTTGGGCTCGGAGGTTGGAGGGTATTTGAAATTGATGACTTAGGTATATGTATGGGCATATACCTAAGCAGTGTCGGTTATTACTTCGTGATTGTTCCTTTCTTCGTGGTTTATCCTTTGTGGATTTGAGAGACCTTCAGGGGTCTCGGGGTCCCTACTGAGTAGCTTATACTCACCCATGCACGGGCTTTCCCGCACTACGTTGTGTTGGTTGAAGACGACGGACAGCGTTGATCTTAGCTGAGGCTTGCAGAGCAGGATGGTACCTAGAGGTGGACCACTGGGCGGGACGTGCTCGGAGCGGACGGCGGGACCCGTGGAGCAGTGGAGCTATCTGTACCCACCCTTCAGGTGGGATTTCTAGTGGACAGCTCGGTGTAGAGGCTTTTACTTTTCAGTTGCTGTTTTCCCTTTCGAGTTGTACTTTACTTTCAGTTTGGTTTTGTACACTATCCCATTTACTTTTTCGCACTTACAGTTGTACTCTGCTTTTGCTTAGTGTTTACTTTCCGCTTGCTTACTCTGTGGTGTTTGTTTACTTTACAAAGGCAATGCCTTCCCTTTTTACCGGGATTTACGCCTTGGTGCTAGTCACCAGCCCCTGGCCTATGGAAGGCGGGCTTGGGGTAGTCACGGAACGGACCCCGAGGGCGGGTCGTGACAACCAGGACCAGGTCGGCCCAGTTTGGGTGAGCCTGAGTTGGTCTGACCGGGTCGGACCAGACCCAGGCTCATTACTGACCCATTACCTTCTCAGGCAATATCTTTGGCACCAAAATTCCATTTGGCGAACCGTCAGTGGTGCCGATAATCTTGGAGAATATCCATCCCTTTGAGTATACCCCATATGATTTGGGGGTATAGTTGAGATATGGTCGAGTTGGTTCGTCCACAAAACCAACCGGGCCCCTGGGACTAAAAAAATAATAACTCACAGACTGGGCATCTGATTGACGCGCCGTCTGTAGCGTTGACACCCCTATGACGAGGTGGTCCTTTTGTGTTACTTCTACATGATCCTTCGTGACAATTGGAAGTAAAGACCAGTACCTCTTAGAGGGGAACCTACCAGAGACGAGCATACAGAGTGAGGAGACCTATTAGTTGTAGACATGACGACTGCATGACCGATTCGACACGGAGTGATTCGATTAGACCAGTGGACAAAGCAACTGATATTTGGCGGCAGACACACATTGTACGAAGTTCCTAGAAGTTGGAAGCAGACCCATGATACTGGACAAGAGGAGTACCTCTATAGGATATTAGGGTGGGGGTGCCCATAATTTGGCGGTAGACCCACTACGGACTGAGTGCCCGGTATTTGGATGTAGACCCACGGTACTCGACAGAAAGGGTAACTCAGTAGTCTATGGTTAGCGAGTAGCACCTCAGGGTCATGACAGGGCCACTGTACTCGATAGAGGAGTAGTTCTCCAGCAGTTGGGGTTTCGATTATGAAAATCCTGGTTTGAGCTAAGTCAACGACCTTTGTGTTTTTCTCATGATTAAGATGAGTTACTTGATAACTTATATATATGTATGGGCATATACCTAATTAATGGTTATATGTTGAGATATTTCTTTTTGGTGTAACCGTTTTGGAATTAGTGGGACCATGAGGGTCTCAAGGTCCCTACTTAGTATTTTTATACTCACCCCTACACGGGCTATGTCTACAACTCATTGTGTTGGTTGCAGACGACAGATAGCAGTGGTCGTGTGTGAGGCTTGTAGAGGTGGACGGTACCCGGAGGTGGAGTTCACGATGAGACGGTACCCAGAGGTGACAGACGGACATGGAGAGTGGAGGTGGCCATTTGTACCTACCCTATAGGAAGGATACCCGAGGACGATCCTGGAGCTCCTTCGCGATTCATCTATTGTCTTTTTAGTTGTAATTTACTTTCAATTGTAGTTGTACCTTTTGGTTGGGCATGTATTTCTTTCCCCTTTGTACTTTCATAACACTTGTTATGTTGCATTACTTAGTGTTTGCTTCCACTTGTTCTCTGGTTGTGTGTGTTTACGTATAATAAAGTCATTCCCTTCCTAGCTTTTAAGGAGTTACACCTTTGGTGCTAGTCTCCAGCCCCTGACCTATAGAAGGCGGGCATGGGGTAGTCATGATATGGGCCCTGGGGGATGGGTCATGAAAATTGGTATCAAATGGGTTGGTTCTACCACAAAACATAGGACTCTGATATTTTCTTTTCTGTGAAGCAATAGTGGTAAGCATACTGAGTGAGGTTTTCAGTTCAGGGAGTCTAGTGTTGGTGCGGCGGGTGACATATCCATACACCAGGATCCTGAATTCTGATTTCTGACTCAGTGCACAAAAACACTGATTGCGTGTGTGTTTCGAAAAGTTTTCATTAAGTAAGTTCAAACCAGGCCAGCTCAACAGGTATAGTCTATTGACCATGTCACGTCTGTTTCTTTAAGGATGCCTCCCCACGGACGACCAGCTAGAGCCATGAGATTTTTACGTACTGACATCCCACCAAGCGAAGAGGCCTCAGTACATGGCCCTCTTCCAGTTGAGGCACCAGCGGAGGCACCAGCAGTACTACCACCCGTTGGGCCACCGATGCCACGAGCCCCAGCAGTAGGCGATGCATGCCCCATGAGTGCGCTGCATGAGTTCCAGTGCCAGAGGCCACCCAGGTTCCGGGAAGAGACGGACCCATAGGCAGCTAAGGATTGGCTGGAGGTTGTGGTGAGAGTCTTCAAGCTAGTAAGTACACCAGCGGACTTCATATTAATCCTTGCTACTAGCCTCCTTTAGACAGCATCATGCAGATGGTGGAGCCTGATGCTCTAGATGCATGACGAGGCACCCATTTATGGGCAGACTTCGAGAGCCTTTTTTGGGCGGAGTTTGTACCAGCCAACCTTTGAGCGGTGCGGATACAGGAGCTACTTCAACTGCAGCATGGCAACATGAGTGTAGCTCAGTACACAGCGAGGTTCACAGACCTCTCGCGCTACTCCACTGATATGGTACGAGACCCATTCTTTAGGGCCCAGACCTTCGAGCGAGGACTCAGGTGAGAGATAAGAGCTTTAGTTATCTCCCAAAACATTCCGATGCAGAGGAGAGTATTGGAGCGATCCCTTCTAGTAAAGTGTTTCATTACTCAACAGTCTCTAGTAGCGGGACCCACCACTAGTCGAATGGCAGTGGAGTCTTCTTCAGCTGGCAGTAGACAGACGACACAGGGGTCCAAGAGGACTAGACCCACCAGTGGCCGACTACATGTCTCAAGTTCAGTTGTGCAGGACAACCGGAGTGGGGATAGAGCCAGTCGTGCCAGGAGCGGGCAGTGTTACTCCTGCAGAAGACATGGACATATGGCACGTGACTATCTGACCCACCGTACAGATGATCAGAATATAGATGAAGGACCTCCCAGGAAAAGGAAGAGGTTCGATCAAGGTGGACTGTAAGGAGCAGGCGATCGTGGTAGTGGAGCTGGCCATGCAACTGGTGGTGGACGATGCTTTGAGGTATTTCCACCACCGCCACCAGGAGGACCACCTTGACCGCAGGGTGCATGGGGGCATAGGAGAGAATAGCATCATGCATCTTAAGCATCCGACTATGGAGCTCCAGAATCATTTGGAAAGGAGCAGTACTAGTCCCAGGCATGGAGGCCTTCGTTCTTGGGGATTCTAGTTTCCATGATGTTGTTGTTTGTAGATGTTGTGTGTCTTTTTACATGAGCTTCATTAATAAAAGACACTTGTCATTATGATTCATTCTTCCCTTCCATTTTTTGTGGTTGATACTGAGAGGTTTGGTTAAAACAGTTAACATGACCATCACTATAGAGATTCCTACTGGAGGATCCACACACTGATGCCGACAGTGTGACTCAACCCTTGGAGGCGAGAGTGATGGTTGGATCAATTGATAGTAGCGTCAAGGCCTTAAGATGTCATCCAAGATATAAAGTGTACAATTCATGTCAGGATTGACTGTATTACGTTAAGATTTTATTCATCCATAGGATGATACCAGATTTCTCTTTTTTGGAAAAAGGGAAATCTATATACCTCTTGTAAGACCAGAGATGGTGCATGCTACGATGGAGAAGGTGCAGATCATCCATGAGCGGATGAAGACATCACAGAGCAGACATAAGTCCTATACTGATAGGAGACAGAGACCACTCGAGTTCGAATATGGTGACCAAATTTTTTTAAGGGTCTCACCTCGACGTTGACTACAGAGATTTGGCTAGGGTGGCAAGTTATCTCTACGCTTCATCTGGCCCTTCCAACTCAGTTGAAACGGGTTCATGATGTCTTCCACGTATCTCAGATGAGTATGTACATGCATGATCTGACCTACATCATCGATCACAGGAACCTCTAGGAGAGAACTTGGGAGCGAGAGACTAAAATGCATGGTTGGTACCTCTTTTAGTTTCCATAGTTTGTGTTGTAGCTTTACGGGGACATAAATCCCTGAGGTGGGAGTAATTTAAAGGCCCATAAATTTCAATGAGTTTTTCTTTCATAAATTATTTTGAATTTTACAAGTACGCAGTTTCTGACGACACCTGATTTAGAGGCCCGGTGTGCCCAGAATAATTTTATGAAGTTTTATAAAGCTTAAATTAACGCGTGTAAGCTGTTTTCCTAAAAAAGTGGAATAAATATTAAATGGTTAATAGGATCAGAAATCTGTTGGAACCGTTTTTCTCAGGATGGCGGGTTTACCCTAGGCATGATTTAAGCTTAGTTGGTGCATGCCTCCTGTGAGAAAACTCGAAAATGGCATAATCATAAATAAAATAATTAAATAAAGTTATTTTATTTTTCAAATGATTATAACTCAAAAAAAGTAACTTGGATTAAATATCTATGAACACCGCTGAACATGTGACGGTATGATTTCATTAAGAAGATACTAACTTTGTCCGGCATGGGCCACCTGAGAAAGATAGTTTTTGGCCGTAAATAAAATAATAAAGTGGCAATTATTTTACTGTAAAATTTATAACATCTAAACGGTAACTCGAATTGAAAATCCGAGATTACCATTGAGTTAGTTGGGGAGTATTTCTTCTAGGAAAATCCTAACCCTGACCGCAGTGGGTCAAGGGGGATTGATAATAATTTTCCGAACATTTTTTTGGGTACCTTCAGTAAACGTACGAGCAATGTTTTATAACTTTTGAACCGGTTCTCATAATCGAATTCAGAGGGCACCGTTGAACTCGCAGGACTGATATTCACTTAAGAAAACTTTCATATCAATGGGAGATGAGCAGGAATAAAATATAGTTTTTAGCATTTTATAAAAAAAATACTAAAATAATGTACAAAACATTATTTTATTTTTTTTAGTTTCCATGTGTTGAGTGAGTTAGTTAAATCCTCCCCTTGGGAGTTAGAGGTGGGACCACCACACCCTAACCACCCATTTAATGGGGAGGGAGAGGAAACCTCTCAACCCCTCCATCAATTAATTATATGTGTTGCCATAAATTTAATTTCTCTCAATTAATTTTATGTGTCGACGTTAAATTAATTTCTCTCAATTTATTTAATGGGTTTGATGTAAAATTAATTACTATCTGTGAATTTTTTGGGTCAACGTAAAATTAATTATTGTCAGTTAATTTTATGTGTTGACGTGAAGTTAATTGCTGTCAATTAATTTTATGTTTCAACCTAAAATTAATTTGTGTCTAATGTTTTGATGTAGGCTATGTGGGGGAAACTTCATGGCATCCTCCCCTATGATGTTGTGACAACGCACCTATTAAATTGTTCCAACACAATTTAATTCACCCAACCCCCTTTTTAAATTATGTAACCACATCGTTTGAAATTAGGATGGTTCCAAATAAATGAACCATCATAAATTCCATGATGGCTACATACCTCTCCCTCTATCATATATATAGGGAGTTTGGGAGAAGGTTTTGGGATGGCATCACCAAGCGACGAAGCGCTGGTAAGTGACGATATTCCACGTGATTCATCTTCAACCTTCCTTCCCAGGACACCTATCCTCCACAACATCATCATCGAACCGACGCAGCTCAGAATTTGGAATGTATGGCGGACGTGACGAATGACGGTTTTCATCGTTTTCCTTCCGCAACTCCGCCAATGAGCGATGAGAAAGAGGTAGGGGTTTTATTTTATTTAATGTATGAACATCTCCCATGTTCTTACTTTCTATAAAAATGATGAACAGTGGTTCTTGTGCTTCATACTTGAGAGAATCAATTGCTACCACCCTAAACACGGAGGTTCCATGCCAAACTAACATGGCCCGACCCCTCCGTTTTTTTGTGATGAATCCATGATGGCATGGAGATAAGGTGACGACGACGAAGGCGGCGAACAAAGGCCACGCTACCTGCAACCTCCATGAACTATGCCACCCTCGCAGATCCCTGGCGCGCACCCGGCTCCCCGCGCCCCTGTCAGCGTGCTGCCGGTACACCCGCGGCGCACTGTCGGCACACCCTGGCGCTCTGGTGGCACACCCTGGTGCCCTGCCGGCAGAGCCCAGTGCCCGTCGGGGTACTACCCGTCCAGCCCGGCGCCCCGCGCACTATCCGGTGGCCTGCCCGGCACCCCTGGCGCCACTACCCGCGGCCTGACCGGCGCACCCCGGTGCCCCCGCAGTGCGCCCTCACGCGTTGCCCGGCGTTTGACATCCTGCCCGGCGCACCAACACCCTACCTGGTGCACCTGCGGCCTACCTGGAGCCAGCCGGCCTACCCGCTCTCTTTGCAGTCTTCCCGCTGGCCTCCCAGTCACTGGCCCGCTGAACCAGCCCGTGACGCCCCCGGCAGTGTCGCTGGTCGAACTGGCCCGGTCTCCCAGGCCGAGTTACTGAGCCACCTACGTGGAGACTATCGGGCCAAACCTCCTGCACGGTCTTCTGGGTCGGTCCCAGCGGACCGGGTCAAAACATAGCGGGCTGACTCGCCCAATGTGCTAGGTCAATCCCATTGAGTTTGACCAGGTCGACCCAGACTAGGTCGGTCCAGTTTGGGTGAGGCCGAGTTTGTCTGACCTGATCGGACCGGACCCGAGTTCATTCCTGACCCATTACCTTCTTGGGCCATATCTTTGGCACTGGACGCCAGTTTGACGAACGGTCAGCGGTGCTGGTACTCTTGGAGCATAGATGTACCTTTGAGTTACCCCATGGGAGTTTGGGGTATAGTTGATATACGATCAGGTCGGTTCGTACAAGAAACCAACCAGGCCCCCGGGACTAAAAAGCTAATAACTCACAGACTGGGCATCTGATTGATGTGTCATCTATTGCGTTGAGACCCCTATGACGAGGCGGTCATTTGGTGTTACTTCTATGTGAGACTTCGTGAAAATTGGATGTAAAGTCCAGTGGCTCGTGGAGCGGACCCTCATGGAGATGAGCGTACGGATTGCTGAGACCTAGTAGCTATAGACCTGACAACTGCATGACCGATTCGACTCAGAGTGATTCGATTAGCCCAATGGACGGATCAACCGATATTTAGAGGTAGACCCATGGCGGGCAGAGCGCCTGATAATTGGCAGCAGACCCGCGGTACTCGATAGGAGGAGTACCCTTGTAGGCTATTAGGGGAGAGCTCCTAGTAATTGGCGGCATGCCCACAGCGGACGGAGCGCCCGATATTTGGTAGCAGACTCGTGGTGCTCAACAGTAGAAGTACCTCTGTTGTATAATGTTAGTGAGTAGTGCCTCGGAGTCGTGACATTGCCACTGTACTCGACAGAGGAGGAGTTCTCCAGCAGTTGTGGTTTTGATAATGAAAATCCTGGTTTGAGTTGTGTCAATGACCTTTGTGTTTTCCTCATGTTTGAGATGGGTTACATGATAACTTATTTATATGTATTGGAATATGCATAAGTAAAGTTTATATATTGAGATATCTTTTTATGTTTTATCCTTGTTGGATTTAGTGAGACCTTGAGGGTCTCAGGGTCCCTACTGAGTAGTGTTATACTCACCCCTTCACGGGCTACGCCCGAACCTCGTTGTATTGGGTGCAGATGACGGATAGCACTTGTCATGGTTGAGACTTGTAGAGCTGGATTGTACCGTAAGGTGTAATTCATGACGATACAAAACCAGGAGGTGACAGACAGACGTGGAGAGATGAGGTGGCCATCTGTACCTACCCTACAGGTAGGAACACGAAGGACGATCCAGGAGCTCCTTCACCATTCAGATGTTGTCTTTTCAGTTGTACATTACATTCAATTGTAGTTGTACCTTTCTGTTGGGATTGTATTTCCAGCCCCTTTGTAATTTCATACCACTTGTTATATTTCATTACTTAGTGTATTCTTCTGCATGTTATCTGGTAGTGTGTGTTTACGTTTTATAAAGGCAATGCCTTCCCAGATTTTAGGGAGTTACTCCTTTGGTTCTAGTCGCCAGCCCCTGTCCTATGGAAGGAATGCTTGGGGTAGTCACGATACAGGCCCTGAGGGGCGGGTCATGACACATAATACCTATATATGTTCAATTTAATTCATTGATGTCATTTTGTAATAATATTTGATATATAAAATTTTATTGAACTTCTCAATTTCTTTTACCCACCTCCAAGGAGCATTTTCAAATTTACATAAAACATAATTTTACCGTTTCTGTGAGTTGAATTTTGAAAATCTAAGAGACATGGTTAATATCAAGGAGTAAAATGGGGTTCAATAAGATAAAAATAATTTTTGATGAATATTAATTTTTAACATTTTTTTACCACAATTAAAAGTAAATAGGGTATGTAAATTTAAAAATCAAAATAATATTACCCTAAAACATTTCCTAATTCTTTTTCATAAGAGTTAATCAACTAAAAAAATCTTATAAATATAATATGATCCTTTAGGACCACTTGGATTAGATTAGGACGTTTATTATTATTTAATTTCAAAAAGAGTTAAAAGTGTTCAAATCAATGTTTAAAAAGTAAACCATTTTTAATGTAGGCTTACACATTAGATAAATTCGACTATAAATATTAATTAAAAATATAAAATGATTTCATACATAATGGTATTTTATTTATTATTTTTTTAAATTTAATAATTAAATTTTATTATGACATAATGATGATGTAGTAATTACCTAATTAATGAAATATTAAAATAATTAATATTATAAATTTCCAAATAAATTTAATTTGAGCCTTTTTATGAATTACACTAATTTTCTAGGTTAATATGACATAATATGATTGGATTAATGATTTTTTTTCGTAGTAATAATGCTATTATTAATTTAGAAAAAAACAAAATACCTAATAGTGTCAAAATTGACATAAACGAGTTTTTAAAAAAAATATTAAATTATTAATTGATATTATATTCCTAAAATTCTATGTTTCGGTATAAAGACTTATATAATGATAGGTGTATCATTAATAAACCACTTCGGGTTCTCTTGAAAGTATATAGTATGTTTATTAACCATATAATATAAAAATATATAGAGACCTAGTAAATGACAAATGATTTAACTAAGAGTTAAATCTAAAAGATAAGGTTAATATAGTGACCCAAACCTATCTAAAACCTATTGGTTTAGTGGTTATAGACCCATTCCCAACATAGACTTTAAATAATTCATTTTGGAGAAATTATAAACCGAAAAATAATTTATTATAAAATAATATTTCTAGCTTTTCCTAAGGATCCCCTCACCCCTCTTATAAAAGGGCACTAACACTTCTATATAATTAACACTTTCAATTCCATTTGTATCAGCCAAAACCTTCCAAAATAACCTATAAAATGTCTTAAATTCATTATAGAGGCCTTTCTTTAGTTAGAAATCCAACATATGTGGAAATGTTGATCAAATCAAAAGGAATAACCTGAAGAAGAGGTAAATATTTCATCACCACTTTCAAGTTCCATTCTTCTTCCACTTCCTCTTTCTTTTATTGTTCCATTAAAAAATAATAAATCCAGTATCTTCTATTTAATGTTATGTTATTATAAATATTGTACAACCATATTAATTATTCTATATATCCTTTGAATGACAAGTCACCATACGTCCATATGTACGGCTTACCATCTCTATGTTCTATTGTAATTGTTATTCAATACATTATTATTTGGATGGGTATAATAATGAAGTTTAATTGATGTAAATAATAAATATAACATGATAACGATTCTGTATATATTATATACCAACCAATTATATATTATTTTAATAATAGAAAAATGATATTGTCATGCGTGTGTACCTATGGATTACCGTCAGTAAGAACGCGATGAGATTCATTCCCCATCGTATCCATTCAAGAATAATATTCATTAGATGATAAAAAATAATTATTAAATACTTAATATCATTCTGAATATAAACAATATTAATCCTATCCATAACATACATAACTTACGTTACTAATCATATAAAGGGAAACGAATCAGTGAACATTGGAAACGACGATAATACTAAGAAGGAAATCTCAAAAAATTATATATGATATCAAATTCATGTATATGATTTAATAACAATTATTTCACCATTATACAGGAGGTAATCCTATAGTCGAATAAGGAAAAGTATAAGGTAAGGGTTAATTCTACAATCTCTTTATTATCTGAAGTTGTTTATACATAATTATCTACTGGGACCTTTTAATCATCCACGTCCATGTTTCTTCAAAATGTATTTAAAAACATTTTTAAATTTACTAGAATATGGGTTAATGTAATTTATACCATTATTTTACTTTTTATAAAATGGTTTCAAAGGAGTATTTATTTCATTTTCCAAACAAGGTAATTTACGACCTTTTCCAAAAAATTAAGGTAAGAATTTTTTTCACTTATACGACGTGTGCGACTATTATCCACCATTATAACATCGTTGAAGCTTACCTTAGAAGCTTATAAGAATAATTTCAGAATAATACTTTTCGTTTTAATTATGTGCCTCTTAAATGATTTCAAAATATAAAGAGATATTTTTTCGAAATTTGTTTTGTTTTAATCTATGTCAACATCCTTTGATGGATTTTATGTTTATTTGAAGTTGATTTATTATGATACAAAACATCCATATTTTATTGAAGATTTTGTGATATGTTTGACTATGGTTGTTCTAGTTTTATACCATTCATAGATTATGGATAAAGTATTGACATTTTGTATGCTAGTCTTAATACGAATTTTTATGTTATGTTTAAACCTTTTCATTTAAGGAATGTATTGGACTTAGTAAGTGACGGGTGAAGCCCGCTATAGCTCCTCAATGAATCGGTAGGTCTCATGAAATAAACTAGTGTCCTTGCACAAGGGCTTGTCAAAATCTTTTTTGTAGTCTTGGAACAAGGCTTTTACTATGTGCTTATGAAAGTCTGGCATTATGTATTCCATCATTATGAATGCGGCTATTTATATTATATGTGATTATTTGACTAGTAGAATATCCATGTGAGTACGAAAATGGAATTGTTTGGAGTTATATTTTCCATATTCTGATGAATTTTATGGTGAAAATTATTTTTTATAGTTCTATACATTGCCTGAAATGTTTATGCCTATTTATGAATGTTTCTGCTATATTGTTATCTTTACTGAGCATCTATGCTCACCCCTTTTTATTTTTTATTTTTCCCAGGATTCAAATATGTATATTATGACTGACCTACAGGGATAGTCTATGGGATATTAGTGTTGTCTATGGAAACAATGTTGTTGTAGTTTTCCATTTTATGATGTAATATAAACCTTATGAATGTGTCCAGTACATCCAAGGCTACTAATCTAATCTGTATTTCAAGACATGATCTTTTGTGATTATGACAATGTTATTTAATAATGCACCGACTTTGGGTATCTAGGGTTGGGGCGTTACATGACAACCCATTATTGATTATTTTGGTTTGTTTTTTTAAAAATGTCACTCCTCAATTATAAAATGAAACTCAATATTATCAATTATTCGGAACTATCAACAATTATGGACTGAAAAAACTGAAATAAAATCCCTAAAAAAATACATATAAATATTATGTAGGTTTGATCATAACAAAATTCCAACCCTAGTTTCATTAAGATGATATTCAAAGGAGGTTTCTCATAGATATGAAAATTTTCATTACAAATATATTTCATTTAGTTCTTCAGTTCCCACATTTTATAATTTCATTAAAATTAAAATATAATTATAAAAGTATAATATATATAATAATATATTTTAATTTTTGTGGAATAATATTTATCACTTTACACATCTATAAAATGGGTTAAAAATCGTCATTTTTCTATACTTCTGAGTAACGCCTCACGAACCGTTGTGCTTCATTTTTCCATTAGAAGTTCAAAATGTTAGTTTTGATGAAGAATGTAATGTATAAATATGATATTTATAACAAAATAATAAATCATAAGTAATTATATTATATATATCTTTTTTTTTACATTTTATTCTATAGGGGACAGAACGAGTTTTCTCTTGGGTACGAAAAACTACCACCTCATGAATTATGTAGGTTTGTTTTCTCAAAATAATCACATGGATGGTAATATGTGGAGATATAAGGAATATATTTAATATAAATGAAATAATTATTATCGTAACTACATATATATAATTCCTAACTGATAATATAACATTTTGTTTCTTACCTTTTCCCTCATTGAAAATAGATAATGTCGTTCGTGTACGTATAGACTACCAGCTTAACAAAGTGATGAGAATCTCTTTTCATCCTCTTACAACATGGATGATAAATATGAAAATAATTAAATATTTAATATTATACATTTGATATTATGAATATTTTTAAATGATAATATATTACTTACATTATTTTTATAATGATATTTAAAAAATAAAAATGTCAATCATGCATACGTATGACATTCCATTTAATGGATTATAATGTAGTTCATTTTTCAGAATCATCTATAATTATTGGTCTTAAATGTATAAATGATAAGTATAAGTTTTTTAATTTTTTCATGATTATTATTCTTGGGATGTTTAATTAATATCCTCTTTGACCAAATTGAACCTGCCAAAGTCATCCTAGATACATAAGTCACATATTGGAGAATTATCTAACATAAATTTTGTTAGATAAGTTTTCATATATTTCATGGTTATAAAATTAATAAAATTAATAATAAATATTAAAAATTTACTCCAGAATGTAAAATATTTTCATATGTTTATTATTGAAAAAAATAACGAAAAATGAAACAAATCGGACTCAAGATAATGGAAATCGTCTAAATTACCTTTCATTGAAGCATATTTTATTGATATACAGCTATACTAATTTACGAGGTGTATATAAATCCCAATTTATTTTTTCAATCATTAATTTCTCTATGATGATAGTATTGATAATTTTCTCTAATGTTATTATTTCACAAGGTTTATTATTTAAATATATCCAACGTAATAAGTGACTTTTATTAAAAATAATTACTATTAATGTTATACATCCAACTTATTCATTACCATTTACATGATTTTAAAAAAAAATTAATTTTTATATGTAAATAAAATAATATTAAAATACAATTTATGTCTATTTATACATTATTTTGTAACTATTTCAAAATTTAAATTATTAATTTTATATACTAAACATCTTGAAAATTGTAAAAGTAATGCATTATTCATAATGTGCATAATGAAATATATTTTTTATACACCTATGGAACATATTTTATTTATATATTACATTGAATGATTTAATATTTTATTAAATTAAAATAAACATTCCTTTTCGAGGGATTAATTTTTTTTAAAAAAATAAAATGAATTTTTGATAACCATAAGTTATTTTTATACATGTTTAAATGAGTTTTTCAAACATTTTATGTTGAAAAAGTGAAATCCAAATGTACATTATTAATTATATTATTCATGGAAATTAAATATGATAAGTGAAACAATATTGGATTGGATAATCACATTATATCATATACAATGAGTTCACCTAGACAGCGATCCAATACATTGGGTAATCATTATGTTCATTGGTGATCTATTTGGGAACATTCCAGGTTATTAGAATTTTTTTCATATGATTTTTGGATACTATGGGAAAGAAAGTTGTCCTATTAAAATCCCAGATGCATTTTAATAAAAAAATGATTTTTTGTTTAAAAATTATTATATGGTAGGAAAATTGGATACTAATTGGAAGTGTTAGATTATATTTTACGGATATATTATATATTATTTATGAAATAATTATCTAAATATAAAAACATGAAAATATTATAAAATTTAAGAGAATAAATTGTTGACATAAAACTCAAGACTATGTAATTTTTAAGGTTGGGGCCTTAAATTTTTTATCCATTGAGGAGTTATATAACTTTAGACATTATTATAATACTAAAATTCGTTCATAGAATAATGTGACTTATGGTTATGTTGAAATTATTTATCAATTTTGGATTACCATGTCGAATCATATGAAAGTTTTCTATTCAGAGCATTTTTTAGTAGATAATATACGGATGTTTTAGTGTGATGGAATGGAGAGAAAATGGCCATCTAAATCAGTATCATGAGATGCATTGAATTGGATCAGATCATATTTTTTTGAGTGATGTATCATTTGAAAGAATCTATAAAAGGTGATGGTATTAATGATATAGATTATTCAAATATACTAGAATGAAAAATGTCTGTAGCAAAGAAATTCATGAATATATATTCCCCAACATTAAGTTGATCATCTAAGATTGTGATAGATGAAGGGTTAAAAAATGAGCTGGAGAAGAAATTTGATGCCATCTGATTTTAATAAAATCAAAATTTAACTCTTACCATTTATCATATTGATTGTGATGTTGGTTGATGGACGTCATGGGTTAGTAATAATAAATATAAAAATGAAATTGATGATATAAAATGGTAAAGAATTTAGTAATTCTTAATTGAATAATATATCCTTATATTTGAGTAACATAGTAAGGAAAAATATTATTAGATAATTTTTTTGTTTTTATAGATGATATTTGTTATATTATAAAATATTATAGGATCTTGAAAGATACCTTTGGGTTTTATTTCAAACCATAAAATAAATTAAACCATATATAAAATTTATTAGGTTTGAATTTTGGCTAGGAAAAAATTGTTATGTTGGACATATTTTTTATAAATATGGAATTATTTTTGACCATAGTATTTTTTTGAATAATTTCTAAAATCCATAAATTTTATAGGGATTCTTATATTTCCTTGATTAATAGGTTACTTCTATGTAGTTTTTTATAACTAGACATGGTTTTCAAGAAAATAAACTATGTTAAATTGAAAAGCGGTTAAAATCATTGGTAAAGAATAATGTGATGTTTGTCATCAAAAAAATCAAATGGAGAATGGTGAATTATTGAGTTTTTACTCATCCTTCCTGTAATGGTGTTTCATTTCTTCTATAATGATTCTTATTTGAAATTAATTAGATTAGTCCTAAAATAGAATGATTAGGTAATTTTATATGATTCATGTTAGTTGAAATCACACGACATAAATTACCAAAAACATTATATAGAAATACCAGCTGTTCTTTTTCGTTAAATATTTATAGGAATCCTATATAAAGACTGAAGTGTCCAATATATACTAATATATATATATATATATATTCACTAAGACTAAATTTAACAGGTGAGGGAGAATATGGCTATATATAATTAATGATTATGATTGCATGATTCTTTATAATCCTGAAAAAAACAAAGTGATCAATGGTTTTAAAAAAAAAAATGAATTCAAAAATAAACATGTTATATATGGAATTCTACTCTATTTATTAATAATATGCTAAATTTTGGAATCTAATTTATGGATGTAGTTACATATTAAATTTAGTTATAGGTTTCAGTGTAAGTGACATAATCATAAATAATTAATGAAGATAAAAGAGATGACGATTACATGATTGAAAAGGTATTATCCATTACTAATGGGAAGTTTCAGGTTTTTAATACAAATAATGAAGGTGTTTTTCTAAATTTTTAAATATATTATTAGTTCCTTGTGATTATTAATGAAAAACCGATTTGTTGAGTGGTACTTAGAAATCTCTATTTTTCATTCATCAGAGAAGTAATAATATATTTTTAGTAATTTAAGATTATATCTAGAGTTATGTAATGAAAATAAATAATAATAATTTTACGTTAACTGTTTTAAGTTTTACTGGGCTAAAGAAAAATTTTAGTTAACGAAGGTAATTTTAAATTTGTGGCTAGTTTAAAAGTGGAAATAGAAAAATATATTAGTTGATTTTTTGTTGAATTTCCAATAAATACATAATATATTAATTAAATTTAGATTATTTTTGATATTTTATCTAAATCTACACATTTCATTCATAGTAAACATAAATTTTCTTTACATTATCTTTCTTTCCTATATCTAAGAATATTTTCCGGTCCCATGTATTACCTCTCACAATTGTATTAGAATATGATTCAAATTTGACTTATATTTCTTGGAATAGACATCCAAAGCACATAAGTAGTGAATTAACATTTAGTATTACTATTTGTTCCACAATATGATAGGGATATTTATTGAAAAATTTAATCAATGGTTGATATATTTTTTTCTTCATTATATTACCAAGGAATTTTGGATCAACCTATTTATTTGTTTAATTATTATTATTATTATAATTTTAATTTCATTATATAAATGGAACAAATTGAGGTATTATATGAATACTATTTTGAAAAATTGGTTTTTTGGGATTATATAGGAGATATAAAATTGACAGGACTATATTTGGAAGAGGAATTGGACTATAAGGTACTATTAATTGAGTAAAATATGTGTCTGGACAAGAGTTTTCGAAACATTTATTCATATAATAATAAAAAAGTTCTTTATTTTGAGGTATGTGGTCATTTATTTCACAATGATTATCTACAAAAAAGTTTTCTGAATTTTGGTAAAAAGGGGAATTTTTTTAAAGGTGAATTAAAAATTATTAAATCTTGGAGAAAGGTGCATTATTTTCCGACCAATAGTCGTTACCTATGAGTTTTTCTCATGTTCAAAATGATTTTCATGATTCAATGTTATGAAAATATATGTCGTCTTCATCTCATTTTTTGTACCAAAAAGTAGTCCAGATGGAAGATAATATTTATTACAAAAAGAAATTTTATATCTTTTACAATATAGTGTTAGTGTTGTGGAATAAATTTTTTCTCCAGGTTAAGGATTTATAGAACTTCCATATGACTGAAGAGGAAACATGAGAATTTGAAAATGAAATAAGGGAAATATGTACATATATATCTAATAAGTGAATAAAATTATGAGGGTAAAACAATGAAAACATTTGAACATTTTCACATTCAAAAACCTGATTTCTCATCCCCTTAATTAGATTAATATAAAATAATTTTTTTTCCAAATATGAGAATTAAGTTTTTTTAAATGATTAATTATTTTAAATAATAAAGCAATATATTATATCTATGGTTGAAATTTTTTTTATCACAATGAAAAGTGAAAATAGTATAAAATACATAATCATGTTTAAGGTTAATACAAGTTTTTTGTGTTTCAAGCTTTTTTGTTAAAATTAATTTTACAGAACCCTAGTTTTTTGTATAATAAACTTGATTTAATGATTATAATAACTTGTTAGTAATTAACCAATTGTTAACATTTTATTAATGGCTTATTAGATAAATTACATATGTTAAAAAAACTACTTATTCTATAGAAAATAAAAATGATAAAGAAGACTAAAACATAATAGATAAGGAATAAACTTTTAAAAACATATTATATATTGTTGACATGTTTGTATTTCATATATTACCTAATCTGCATTATTTATTTATTTTTAGAGCAACATGAGGTGGGGGTGACCTCCCATTATAGAATAAATGTGGTTATTTACAAAAATTACACTCCACAATTATAAAAGAGAACACACTCACATATCGAATATAAAAACATCATCACCATTTAATTTATCAATTATTCCTAAAATACCTCCCAAACATACTTATATAATTTATAGTGCTTCTGGTCATACAAAATTAATAAAACTATGGTACTTAAGAGGGCATCCATATGATGCTCCTCTTGTAGAATTTTATTTCTTTAAAAAAGCGTTATTTTTTTATTTATCCACTATCCATAATTTATTAAACGATAAAATATAATAATAAAATTATAGTCCAAGTAAATAAATGTTATTATTATTATGTAACAATATTAATCATAATCCACTTCCATCAAATTGGTTACTAAATCATCATTTGTTTGCATGGTGGTCTACTGGCTCACGAACCGATGTCATTCGATTTTTTTCCACCTATCATTATTGGGTATGATGGTGCATGTAAATAATATATATGATATTACAACATAATTAACAATATTCATTAATTATATAATATATAATTTTTTTAACTTTAATCTCTATATAGGTCATGATAATGTCACTTGTATATATGGAAGACTACCTCCTCATGAAGCGATGTGTTTCATTTTTTACTAATGATTTAGATTTAAGGTAGTAAGGGTAAATATAATAAATATATATAATAAAAATGAAACAATTATTATATTCATGAAATATTTATCTTTCTGAAAAGATAATATGATATTTTCATTCCTACCATTTATCTCACTAAAAAACGATAATGTCCTCGGAGTATGATTTGAATACCGCCTTTTCAAAGCGATGTGATTCTCTATTCAACACCAAAACACAATAATTATATTTATAAGTATATTTATTGAATTAAAATGGTATATATGAAATTATTATCATTATTAAAATATAAAATATTATTTACATCTTTTCAATAATGATTGTCGAAGAATATAAGTTCCACTTAGGCATAAATACAACCTTCATTCTCTATGATTGTAACATATATAATTTATCATAAACATCATTCACGATTGGTCATAAAAGTATAATTTCTGTATAAATATGATAATTACATCATTATTATATTTATTTATATGTTTAAATACAGACCACTTTTTCCATATTAAACCTAAAAATTTAGTTTTTGAAAAATAAACTAAATATCATAGAAACATTAGACACAAAATTAATTGATTAAGAAATCAAATGTAACATGGTAATAAGTGAAATAAAATTAATAATAAATTTGAAAAAAGATCTCAAGAAAGTATATTACTAAAACAGATTTATTATTTATTAATATAATCACACATGTGACAACTCACACACAATTTAAGGGACTATCTCTCAATTTCCTTTCATTGAGGATTATTTAGATATTATAAAACTATAAATTTCATCAGGTGTGCATACATCCCCTTTGGATAATTATATCTAGATTTTCACTAATATTATGGTATTTATAGTTTTTGAAATTTTATTTTTCATTGGGCATATTATTTAAATCTTATCAAATCGATAATAGAATTTTCGTAAAAAAAATATGTCTTCCAATGTTTTCCTTCGAACAATTTTTTTTCAATGTAAATATATTAAAAATGATTTTATGAAATTTTTTATATGGAAATAAAATCTTTATGAATTTCATTTTATATATATTTATATTTTATATTCATATGATTTCATGTGGAATCTTTTACTTTTTTTATATGAGAATTTTTTAGAGATTATATAAGCAATGTTATATTTTTAATGTATATTAAGATAATAACTTTGTACAATGACATTTTTATTATTTTACTTGTAAATTAAATTTCAATATTTCATGCTTTATTTGGGAAAAAACATTTCACTCTTGTTATGTATTTTGGTATTAAATATGGGGTTTTCATTTAAAATTATGGTTTGGTTTTCAAAAGGGATTTGTAATGAGTTTAAAATAGATTCTTGAATGTTATTTTAAAGAGAATGTGAATGAACATAATATTATATTCATATTTTTGTTAAAAGAAAATTTTCTATAATGGTTGATACCAGATAAGACAAGATAATACAATCATTTCTTATAGAATTGGTACACCCCGAAAGTACTCTATTGCATTGGATAATGATTATTTTATAAAAATAATTACATTGGATATTTGATGTATGGTAATTCCAATTTAAATGGGTTTTTATGTGTTATGTAATGGTTCTATGAATGATGCCACATGATACCTATATATATTTTCTATCTGTACTAATGATATTTTATATAAATTATTTACATTCATAAATTAATATAAATGATGTTTTTAATGTTGTCTAAATTCCCTTTCATCGTAAAAATTTGTGATTTTCTGAAATTATATTTCATGGGTATTCATGTTTCTTAGCATAGATCTATCAGATCGGTTCATCTGGTGTCGAATACGTTCCCTATTGGTTTTTCCGCCACATCTTGGCATCGCCTTGACTGGTTCCGGTGAGTTTACATGGGGCATGACATCGATCTGCAGTTTTGGAGGGGGGTGATTTTTGATCTTGCTATTTTATGTTTTCTACAGGGTTTATTCCTCGTAGATTCTGGATGCAATGTTGGTTTTAGGTTCTGATCTGGATTTATGGTTTGCAATGGAATTTTTAAAACATTATCCTCAAAAAGTGTTTGAGTAAATATAATTTAATTTTCAGTCAGTATATTGTACTACAAAATGATTTTCTATTAGAAGAGTGATTATGTTAACATACTATTAAAATATATTATACTTCAATGATAATTATAATTTTTTATAATAATATGGTTCTTAATATTTAACATTATTAGTAGGGGTTCATCATAAATAAAAAATGGTTCTTTGATGTAATGTGATGAATTTATAACATAAGGACTCATAGAAACATGGGATAATCTATATATTTTTCATGCATGATTATATTTTTCAGTGTTATTTAGAATATCAATTATAAATAATAAAAATTATTATGTTGTAGATATATTTTATTTTGATAATGTTTTTTAATTAATATTATAATAATTATTATTGTTTTCTTAAATCAATTTTTATAGTGTGTGGTGAAAAACATTAAAGTTCTTGAATTATGAGTTTTTTATTCATCTCTTACAAATTATAATGTGGATTGTGTCTTTAGTAATGATAAATAAAAAACAATATAAACAATTCTAATGCCTACAAATTTCAATTACACTTTCATCCTTAAATATGTAATAAAAGTTTTTGAGAAATTATCAAGAGTAAAATAATGAGAAATAAGATTACATTTTCAGCCAATTTTTTTTGATAATATATATTGCATGAAGTTAAATAAGGTAGGGAATACTGTATTATTAGGAATAGTTTCATTTCCATTTGGTATTAGACAACTTCAATAAATTCCAACACCTCATCTAGTACTATAAAATTTGTTCAAGTGGTATGTTCAAATGAAATAGAGAAAAAAATATTAATATAGACATGTGATAAAATTATAAATATCCTTAAGTAGTTACAAAAAAGTATAATTTCTATGTTTCTGTTACATTAATTCAATGAAATTTTATATGTATATGTTTATGATATGATCATTATAAGATTATTTACCTGATGGCAAAATATTCTCTATTGGTGATTTTGGTGATAAACTACCTAGAAAAAATGATAATGATGTTATTAGATAATATGATCATAATAATGAAATTTAGGATATAAATACTGGTAGTGGTGGCCATGAAGATTAATATTTATATAATTAAATTGATTAGAATTATTTATAACTTCATTTTTCTGAATTATTGGTTCATAAAGATGACTTCTTTTAACATACTAAAATGAATAGTTTTTTCATGTTATATTTAGATTTAAATTTATTAACTATTTTAATGAATAATATAAAAAATTTTATTTTTAAAAATATAATGTTGACTAGAATATTTTTATTTGTAGATTATACGTTGAATGATTGAAGTGTCATTAATGGAGGTTTTGGTGAATGTGGTGTGAAACATGGTTAATTTTAAAGGTTTTGGGAAGATTATACACAATGATAACATGAATTAAGGGTACATATATATACATGGTTGTGAAACTTTTACTATAGACATATATACAAGATGATTTAAAGAGAAATTGTAAAAAGATAATTTTAATTGGTTGTAATACCAATGGTTCTTCCATCCATTATATAGGTTATTCTAATGGTTCAAATGTTACAACCATAGTTTTATATGATGCTAGAAGGGTAAATATATAGTAGTGGGTGTATTTTTATAATTTTGAAAGGTAATATAAATATAAATTCATCCACTTAGAGAAATGTGTGGAAAAATATTGAGAAAAATAACCACACATTCCTAGGGTAATTTTGAGATATTTTGGTTGGGATTTATGATAAAACCAAATGTGAAAATCTGATCTTTCTTCGAGAGTAACATGAGGTTGGATATAATTGTTTATCAATACATTAAAACTATTATATATACTCACTATGATTTTATATAAGGACCATATTCCTACTCCTATCACCTTTTTCATATTTATATTATAATAATAATGTGTATAGTGATATTTCAATTATTATACTCTAATGATTATCCAATTGTTAAAAATATTGTTTACAATATTTATAACCCCTAATGCTGCGGTTTTTCATTATAAATATATATCAAATCATTAAATCAATTTATACTTTATCTTTAACTCAAATCGAATATTAAAATGTTATTTTTAGAGTTGGCATTTTGGTAACCACTTATTAATAACACTTTAATGGTGATAGATTCTAATCTTTTTCTAACACCTGTTATTAGAGAATAATTTGTCATAGTTAAATGTATTTTTCCTTATCATATATTTTTATTATTCAATTATAAAATATTTTTCATTGATGATATCTATGAAAGTATAGAACACCGTAAAAAATAATGGAGTCCCCATGTTTTATAGGAAGGACTTCAATTTTTGGAAGAAGTGTATTGTTTCATATTCTCATTATCAAAGAATCATTATTCTTCAAATAATAGATAATGGTGTATGTATTCCAATAGATAAGATTAAATACCAATTTGTTGGAAAAATATATAAATATTTATGGTTAAATATTAAAATTTTCATATTTATCCCACTTGGAGAATGACTCTACATGATTTGTTGGTATAAAAATATTCATAATAATAGAAATAAATTTTGTGATATCCATGTGGGAGTTAATAATGTAAAATTATAATGGATATAAAAAATCATTCATTATTTTACGAAATTCAAATGGTTGTGTTATTCATTAAAGGGATCAAAATTATATATATTATTTAACGTTATTTAAAAGTTCTCAAGAACTCCTCTTGGTGGACGAAATTTATTATAATTCACATGGATTAATTTTCTGAATAAATTTTTTCTCTAGATAATCTTGATAGGTGTGATTATACTATTGATCAACATAATAATTTAATTATTTCCAATAAATTATGAGAGGTCCATCATCGTCTTAAAATGTAAAATATATAAAATAGACTACACATAATAAATAATATCATTTAAAACATCGTTAATTTAAGAGTTCACATATAGGGGAAATCAATTTGAAGGATTATTCCACAATTTTAAATTATTATTTATCATTATTTTCAAATAGAATTCTTGAAAAAAAAGATAAATATATGGAAAAACTATCTTTTAAATGATTCAATTATAGCACATTTAAAATTAATTCAGATATAATAATTAGTAATAATAAAAGAGACTAATGATATAATAAATTTGTAAGAACATCAATGAGAATGAATATGTCATGTAGTCGAAGTATATGAAAAAACATTAAAAGAAAATTTATATATAATATATTAGAAATGAATTATATTTCCCCCAAAACATGATTAAGAATCATTAAGACATTGATCTGAATATAAGAGTGAATATTTTTATTTGTAAGGGTTCAAATAATTTATAGTATAATGAAAATAGTTTAAGGAACCAATTTTTTATGAGGAATTGATAAATTATGATGGGGCTAGTAAACCGAAATGTAATGTTAGTGTGGCACTAAAATAATTCCATATGAGGATATATATTTTTGTATATTTGAATGAAATCATCATCATTATATGAATAAAATATTTTTGAGTAAAGAGGATAAATCATTTATAAAAAATCAGGAGAATTATAAAAAGATAACATGATTAATGAGATTGAGGTGCTGTTTATATGGAATATGTGTGATCTTAATACTATCCATGAAGCATGAGTTATTATGCTTTAATTGACTATCAAAAACATATTTTCTTGGAACAAATAGGTAGATAATATTGATGAATGGTTTCTTAATGATGATAATTAAAAGAGTAACCCTCATATTAAATTTCAATAATATAATCATGATATTGTTTAATGTTTTAAATTTTATTACAGGGATATAGATTCAACTATGTAATTTAATGATTATAGTATGTTATTATAACATATTGTGTTGTAAACTCATTATAGTAATATAAATTTCGGCCACAATGACATTAGGGGATTAAAAAGGTGACCACTTCAACGTATAAGGAGAAAAAAATATTTATTTTAATTTTAGTGGTATGAGAAATTTAATTGTCTAAGAGGATTATAAAACTACGAATATTGAATCTAAGGCTACATTAAAATCCAAAGTTAATGTGGAGCCATAAATGAATTAGAATGACTCAATGAATTTGTATATTAAACTGAAAAGGAAAAATATTTCATTATTTAATATAAATTATTAGTTTAGGTGAATCTATTTTTATAGTGTATTTCATTTATTATTGAGTTTATGAATAGAAATAAAATACATTAATTTAAAATTTATCACTCCGTATGTAAAATATATGTCAAAAATAAAGTATATGAAACATAAATTTCGTAGATGCTATCCAATTCTACATCCAAATGAGAATATAAAATGAAATAATTATTTTAGATCTATTGTGAAAAAATATGGGAGTTTTAATTACCCAAACACACCACAAAAAATATATTCACAATGATCCCATGGGAAGTAAAACAAATTAGTATAAATATTATAATTGGGGAAGAAATTAGGAATTATAATAGGTGGATGGGGTATTTTAAAAAGCTATAAACTATTGAAATACAGGGATAAAAAATAGTTTTTTCTCATCACACCTAAAGATAAATAAAAATGTACTAAAATAAAATAAATGTTATTATGGATGAGATGTCACATTAAAAAAATGGTAGATACATCAATGTAAAAGGGTTCAGAAGTAAAAATATTTATAATATAATCCATAATAAATAAACTTAGTTTCTTCAAAATGGTTAGGGAAATTTATCATGTATGTATCCTAGCATTTCAAAAATGAATATTTGTGAGATTTTCACACAATAATAAATTATTAGATGTTTGAGGAATTAAATTATCATCATGGAGGCCAAAAAATTTTATTTCAAAATTTATTTGATGAAATTAGTATTCTCATGATTATTAAACTGTTAAACAATAATTGACAAAGAAGACATAGAAATTGAGTAAAAATAACAATGATAATATTAACAAATACAATTTTTTGATGAATTTTCAATTGATAAATAATGAATTTCTCAATAAATATGACCCATGGAATGATGGAAAATGGTGAACATGACTCACAAGACTATGGAGAAGAAAATAAAGAAATATCTTGGGTTGATATATTCATATTTCTATAATACAGTGATATAAAAATTAATCAATGATGATAAATATTTCTCTTCATTTGTTTATTAATTTTATTATATGATCGATATAAATTCGATATAGAGTGAATCCCAATATCATGATATGTTTCTACACCCTAAAAGTTGTCTTTAGACATAAAAAACATGTGCTATAATTATATACGTTTCAAAAATTGTATCTATATAAATTAATAGAAAATTTAAGGTATAATTTGATATATATAAGATAAATCATGGATATATTTCTCTATATATATCCTAACAATTTATAGATTCCTAGTAGAATAAGTATGATTTCGTTAATATGGAGAGTACCATGTTATCATATCATCTATCATTGAAATAAAACAAACCATAATGGCTATATTATTTGACTAATTGTTTTTACATCAATTACATTTTGTCAATATTTATTTTGAGTTATGATTTTAGAAACTTTTATGAGAGGTAAAATATTTTAATATTAAATTAATATATACATTGTTGAAAGAATTATTTATGTCATAAAAATATTTGTATGTAAAATTTTTATAAATTCAATGTTATTATTTTTAAAAATTAATATAACATACAAATTATCATTTCCTATTGATGATTTGACGGGTGATATATAAGGAGAATTATTTAAATAAAATGGGAGAGAGTTAAATATTTAAGCATTGAATGTGACAGAAAAAATTATTTGGATGAAATCACATTCAAAATGTATAATCGACTATATTTTATACCCATTAAAAATATTGTTTGATGATTAAAGTGAAATTAAAATTTTATGCCATCTTGAAAAATATTTTATGATTAAACATATTAAAATCATCCACCAAATCATCATGTATAAAGAGGAATATGTTGAGATTTAATTATAGAACATTTAAATTCTGAGAAATTTTTAGTTATCATGATAAATTCATTTAATATAAATTATTTCTCTAATATGAAAATTTTTTTGGGAGTGACTTATTTCCCAAAATAACTCTATGTTTTTTATTTTTTTATTTTATATTTAATTATTATTTTTTATTTCAAATGTGGTGAATAATATGTATTTCATTTTTTAAATGGGGGAGACTAATTTTTCTGGTGATGATCAATAGGGGAAAATATTAAATTTCCTTGAAGATAGAGACATGAAATGCATATATCTAATGTTTATGCTAAATTTTAAGTGTTATTTCATATTAAGTTATCAAATAAGAAGTTTAATATTTATGATCCCTATGGTTTGCATTTATGATCCCATGATTTCTTAATGATCGTTGGATTTTTAATATCCTTCATAAATGTAATTTACAAAGTGGAGGTAATAAAGTGATCCTAATTAAGACATTATAAATGTGAAATTGGAAATTATTCTTATATTTATTAATTATAAACATATTATTTCAACCCAAATTGTGATATTTGGATTACATCAATATTTGAGGAATTATATAAATTCTCTATTGAGATATTATAGTCAATTTTTTTTGATTAATTATCATTTTAAATTTACTAACAACATTGAAACAGATTATTTGAATACAAATTTCATATAAGTAAATAAAAATGAATGAAAATTTTATTATTGGAATGAAAGCATTATATTATGTGTAATTTTGAGTTTGGAATTATAATATAAAATTTTTTAGTGCAAAAATCTTCATGGAATCCAAGATAGAGTCCACACTCGGATGACATAAGTCATACACATGTTAAAAATTATCTCTCTAAATAGATAATACACCAGTGAGGTTAACATGTGATAAGTTATTGATCAATCCATGATGGATGAAGATATAAAAAAAATGTTCTTAATATAGTGATTTGGTTTTGAGAAACTCCTACTGTGAGTAATACAGATGTGTCATCTGTTGTTTAAAAAGGGTTTTCAAAACTAAAAATCCATTTTTACAGACTTTTTCACACTGTTGAGGTGACTTAAACTCTTTAAACTAGTAAATTATATCATTAGACCCAATTTTCAACTTTTCAACCACTAATTTAACTACTCGGAGAGCAAAAATGGACTGACAAATCAAATTCTAGGATTATTTCAAGATGGGAATGATTATTAGTGTAGTGAGAAAATTTAAAAAATGAAATGTAGTCTTACATGAATAAAAAAAATATTTAGAAATATATCCAACTTCGTAGTGTAAATTTTCACATTAAAGGCCAATACGTTGTGTCATTGAATTAATTTATTATAGGGAAAAATTAATCCTTCAATTACATGTGACCCTTTCTTAGGTGGAAGTTGTTTGCGGATTATTAACAATTTTCCATGGTGACTGCATGCTTTTCATCCTTTATTGAGGTAAGGGACTGGTTTTATGTACACAAGTAATAGTAATGAATGTACATATTATAGGATAGAGGTAATGATTACATTACTACAAATACTAAAATTAATTTTGGAAATGGGTCAATGATGACGACATAAAAGTGACACACTATAAGTAGAAAATTCACATCATTTATGAAGCACACCACTTATGAAGCATGTCACTTACAAACGATGTTGATGAAAATATCATGTATTTTGAAAATAATGATAGAGATAATGGTATGGGAACCATATAAAAATAAAATTAACATTCCCTCTATTTGTGATAACATCACATATGAAGGTATTATAAAAAACTCTTCGTGAAAAATTTGTATTTAACCCTATTCAATTTATAAAATCCAATACAATCTCAAAGATCGATATTCACATGTAAAATTAAGTCTTACTATTGAATATGTCCCCCATTGAAAATGTCCACAACTGTATAGGATTTCGTGTAAAACCATATTACATTGAATTATTTCCTTTATTGGTTATACATTCATAGATATGAAATCAACACATTGACTCTAGACACACATATTGGTTTCTTGAATTACCTTTAATATAGATTATACAATTAGTATCTTCATTAAACCATGATGTAAGATAATCTTATTGGTCTACACAAAACACATTGAGTATATATATATCAATATATATCTTCTTATACTTTGAGAAACATTTTTAATATTTTATTACCAAATCACCTTCCTCTTGACACATTATAGACTAAAAGTATTTTATTCTCATACAAAAGTCCAAAAATAACCTTTTTTAGGTACCGTTCAAAAATTATTCATATTTGTCTAAATTTAAAGTACATATCCCCACGTCTTTATTGAATTATTAAACAAAAATGATGATTTATATCATATAAACATAAATTTTGAGACTCAAACTACCTAGGGTTTTTTCATGACTCAGAAGGATGTGTGTGATTTATCCCTATGATTTAATTCTAAAAATTTAGTAACATTACCATTCGTACATCCCATCAATATGTGGTATATCTAAGACATTACCATCCATCAAATGTGACAGGTATATGATGAACCATAATTCCATATGAGATGAAAATGAGATTACATTATGAACTATCATTATGTACAAATATATGAGCCTCATACAGGATATAATCACCAAGTTTTTCAAGAAACAATAATTACCATGTTAACAACAAATAGGGGGTATGAAATCATATCTTGGACATCACCTTTTTGTAATAGAATTTTTTTTATTATTCTTTTTTAATATTTTCACTAAAAAATACATGGATGAACAAATATTTATGGACAAGTTAATAGGTACAACACCAAAACATTTCATAATATATTATACTCTTTATGATTTAGGTCTCCCTACCTTGTCTACATACAATCAAATAGTCGGTGGACATCGATATATGGGCTTTCGGCAATGTATAATCCCCAAAAATATCATCTCTTATCTAGTTAAAAATGGATATAGAGAACTAGAAATGAATTCATATTTTTAATTAAAATATAAAATATTTCTAGGAATCATCAACCTAGTATTCTACTATGAATTCCTTGATAACGTATTGGATGATTTAACCAATTCATGACCTGAAAAGGTACCATTATGTTCCTCACTTCAGGACCTAAAATGTAAAACATGTTTTTTATTAGTCTTCGATGTACATGGGTTCTCATTACCTTCACATGAATATATTAAAATACCTTCTCATGAGCTTGATCCCAACTCTATAATAGCTGCTTAGACATTTTATAAGAGTATAATGTCTCCTCAGATGAATATATACCCAAATATGAAATCCAATACCTCATCAAAAGATAGAGTAATAAAATTATTGGATAAAAAGAGATATAATATAATCCTTGATTGTAACATTCTCTTAAATTTAGGATTTAGTAAATTATTTTCCTTATGTAAAACAATGTTCATAGTGGGAAGGATTCTTGAAAATGTCCAATATCTAAAAGAGAGTCCAATTTTAGGATCCTAAAAAATGTTTAGAAAAAATTCCATGTACTTGACCAATGTGAACTAAAAATTTCACTGTTATGTCCAAGTGACAACCTACCTTTATAAAGCTAATTTTAACAAACATATAATGTTTAAGGTTGAAGTGAAATTAAAAAAAAATTATTATGTTGACAAGATGAAATTTTTCATACTTATGAAAATGTAATATAAAAAATATCTATACATTATATGATGGAGATTAATCTTAATGAGTTATATTGTTTAGACATTGACATTATGAGGATACATGTGTCTATTATGTGTTACTTTCTATCAGATAAAAAGTCCATGCCAACAAAATTGAATGAACACTGTCATAACAAAAAGATTTCATATTTTAGTTCGTTATGTCAGAAGTTTTTTAAATGAAACTTTTTGGGAAAATTTAACATCATTTTGAAACTGAATATTTGAAAATATTATTGGACTCACACAAATATGATATGATATATAAATAAAATCCTAATTATATAATTAAAAAATTAGTGGAGTGAATTTTTCTATTCAGAAAATATATATTAGAAAATATTCCTCTTTTTCATGATCTCAAAAAACTGTTTTATCACCATGATGTATTAAAGCATAAGATTTATGATATGCTCAAATCAGATAATGGAATGATGAATCATTGGGATAACTGGATACATATTACTACGATCAATATAGGGAGTAATTTTGAATGATTGAAGATAGGAATGAGGTTTCACGAATGTTATATATTCTATATGTTTTTGAGGAAGAAACATTAGGATCAATATATTGATTCAAATCCAGATAATTCATTCACATTTGGTTTAGAAACACCAACCAACAACTAAAACATTAATCTGATGAATAATAATATAATAATTTAGTTGTTATCATCAAAAAATTTCGACATTATGTATTATGAACTTGATAAATGTTGTAAATTAAGATTATAAAAACCCTTGTGATATATATATTCTTTATTTTTCAATTACAAATCATTACACATTTTTGTGTTTTATCCTGTACTTTAACTAGTCATGGGTAAATGATTTTAATTTTTTTAATTTTTTGAAAACCAATAATTAAACCTTCTCATCTTAATAGTTTGTTACTGTGATCTATTCCTTATAAAAATAATTTTAATGAGATGGTATATATGATAATGAAAAGTAAAATGCATGTATACAAATTATATACATAGGTCTGAGGCCTATATTAACAATTTCATTTTAACATTTTTCTATGATTAAAAATATATAGATATTTCTTGTTATTATCAATAAATAGAGATAGAATATTTTATATATGTATAAACAACAAAAAATGACTTATATCAACAAAAATATATTTACCTAAAATATATATGCTGGTAAAAATATGAAATTTCAGTAGATATTATGTTTTAGTGGTATTGATTTTTTCTACCAACACATGTTTCTACCAACCATAATATCTGTTGGTATTTATCGTTTAACACCAACAAATATTTTTCCAATAGTTAAATCTATTACATTATCATACTAAATAAATAATTTTTTACCAATGAATGAATCTATTATTAATAATAACCACTACCAACAAATCCTTTATCATCAACAGAATTTGATATAATAAATATTTCAATTATTATAATCAATCATGATAAATAAAAATATTTATATAGATTAATATTTTTATGACCAAAATCAATATTCAATTTTAGAGTTTTTATTAAAAATATCTCATTGATAATGATTATATATTATAATGTTTTTAATTTATTAAAAATTAAAAATACATAAAAAATCTATACCATTCCCAATTCACTACTTCCAAGAATCCCTTCCTCCCTACAATTCGTCGAATCCCTACCTCTCGGCATCCCCACCTCTATTACATTCCATTGTTCTCATCGCACTCAATGTCTCCTCCCTAATTAGAAACCACAATTTTCTTAAGAACTCCTCTATGACTCCCTATAGCAAGCTGATATTGATTGGAGAAGAGGCTAATCTTGAGGTCATTCCTAGAACTCTTCATGATTCTCTATTCAGGAAGTTTTTTACTTTCAGCTATTTGTTTGGAAACAAAAATTGAAAAATAATTTTTATTCACAAGAATGTATAGATACTAATGTGAAATAATCCCTACCTTGAAGTAGATTCATTACAAAGACATACCTAAAAAACATGCTCCTACTCTTGTCACATTAAACATTTCATCCATTCCCTAACCTCAGTTAATAATTGAAAACTTAGGTCATTCATTGGTGTTCTTCGATGCCTGTTTTGATTCAGGGGCAGCAGTGAATGTTGGATTTTGGTAATCCTCATTCTTTACTACTAATATCACAATCTTAGATTTCTGAAAAATGAGTCCTTTGGTTTCATCCCTTGTGAAAATTGTAGAGATCATAATATTTTTCTCAATTGTAAATCCTTTACATTTCAGTATATCAGAAAATTGTAACCAGAATTGGAAAACCCATCCCAATGTAAGACAACTCAACATTTCAGTAAAAATACATGTATTTCTCTTCGAAAAATTAAAAATTTATATTATGATTACCCAATTGTAGTCTTGAAACACCATTAAATTCCTCTATTTTACATTATATATCTACTACATAAAAACATATTGCATGTCATCATAAAAGAAATGAACTTATTCTATGTAGTATCTTTAATACTAGTATATTGATCCTAATGAAAAGAAACTTTTTAAATATGAAAATGACTTGTTTCATAGTGTATTTGATATTGAATAAATGTAAGGGTTCGATGACGGTGAATGGGCAATTTATTGAAATATAGACGAACCAAACTCCATTCTAAGCCTCATTCTACGTACAAATCCCATTTTAAATAAACTAAAATGTTTCCGTTCACTACATTTTCATAAAACATACAATCCAAATTAATATTTTACACCTTAATGTAGGGTATATTTATTTTTTATCAAATGGGTGCATCCTAAATCGTCTAATTATAAGGGGATTCATTATTACATTTGTCAATAATTTTTTTTCTTTCTTGAATCTTCTTACAATACATTTTTTATAAGGAATGTGGAATGGTACAATGTTGTGAATTTTATTTATTAATATATGATTTCATTTCATTTTGATGTGTGGTTTGTTATATTAATAATTTAGTGTACTATTGAATTTTATTTTGAGATTCTATACATCCATGATTTTCAATAACGCATGACTTGTGAACAATGATTAATTAGTGGGACTGCGTATAATAATTAATATCTATATTGAATTTAATTTATATTTTGAAGTTCATAATTATTTATTTATGTGGCCATAATATAACTATGTTTCTTGATAAAGAATCAAAGTTTATTTATGTATTTAAAATTAATTTCTCTATATGTTCATTCAGAGTAATATTATTTTCCATTATAATATTACGAATTTATATTAATTGATGAGAAATATTAAGTTAATAACTTTTATTTTTCATATTAATTGAGAAGTTTTTGGTAATTGTTCATTAATTTTTTAAAAATGGTCATCCTTCTTAGTGTTTTCCATACAATGTATTTTTGCAAGCGCCCCTCTAGGACCATCACATTAAAAAAATAGGTTGGGTCTGTGAATCTCTCTTTCAATGGTTGTGAATTTGACACCCACTATTTTAGAAAGAAAATAATTGTGTCTCGAGATCATGAATGCTCAATATATAAGTCATTATTGGGATGGAACAATAATTTTTTTAATTATATATTCAACATGTTATTACTTATACATTATCTTGATTACAAGAAACATTATTTGAAATTAGATCATATATAGAGATAAATAAGACTTTGATATGATCTTTTAATATATTTACTGATCTATTAACCATTGTCATTATGAATCTAAAGCCCTAATTTGTTAACATGCTGCTCGATTGGGTCCTGATCTGAAATGATTGGAGTCTTTGTGGTATTTTCGGCTTAGTATTCCTTTAGGCACTAGTGTCCTGTGTTGTAGTGTGTTGGATGGTTGTTCTTATGATTCACCTCTTTTTCATAATGGATCATTTACATGTAGCAGCTATTAAAATTGTGTGATGTTTCACTTTAATTTCTGGTTGAAGGATTTATATATTTCATTTGGGTGAGATTTATTGATTCTGATGATTGAGTTGTGGCTGGATTACGGAATTATTTTTAGTGGTGAACTATACTAGATTTTCATCTCATAATTTTTAAGAATTTCTAGAGTTTTTTTGGTGCATTCTGACATCTATTTTCCTATGGACTAGGTGTTCTCATCTATATATGAGAATTGAAAGTCATGCTTTAGTCTGGTTTCAGGTTTCGGGCTTTTGTAGTTGTTGTTGTATCTCTTCAAATGTTGGGTGTTTTGGTTTTCTATTTTTTATTTTGATTCTTTTCATGTGTTTTTCTATTGCTGAAAATGTCATTTTATATAAGTTCTACCAAAAATAGGGTTAATATATTGTCTATAATCCTAGTTTTAAATTATTTAGTTCTATATAGGTAACATTGTAATATTTGAGGATTATAAAGGGTGAGATATGGGTCTGAATGATATGTTTATTGCTAGTGATTAGAACTAAAAAATGAATATAGATCATCAAACTTTATCTTCTTCTAATCACCTAGAAATATCCAAAAATAATTATATAAATTTGACATATCAATAACCATGAATTTTAAATCTTTAAAATTACCCTTGTGTGGACATAATATTCTTTGATGAATTATACCTGAATCCCTTATTCCAATTTAATCATTAATTGTATTTTTTCACTGTTAGTAAACATATCTCTAGGGTAAAATAAGAAAAAATTATTTTTATTACTATTTTATCAAATATATTTCTAATTCAATTGAACATATAAATTTCATATCTTATAATAATTTACATTCAATTTGATTTCTCTTATCATCAGTTTATTTTTATTAGTGAATTTCATGACCGTTACTTTCATTTAAATTATAATAACACCATGAATACTCTAATTATAGTAATGTTGATTACCCCAAGATTCCACAATATCAAGACCAATATAAATTATTATGCAAAATAAAATAACTGCATGACCACATCTGATCCATTATCAGATTTTATATACCACTTGAATTTTACCCATCATTTTTAAAAATTTATTTTCATGTGATATTTATTTTTAGATATTAGTTGAATTTATGAATTTCTATTTCCGAACACTCAATAAATAATATGTTCAAGTAAATGTATTTTATTCAAATCTGTGGATGTTTATTTTGTATTCGGATTTGGTGGTTTGGCATGGATGAATGAAATATGCCTTGGGGCAATAGAAGACCCATCCGGAAGAGGTTACTGCATGAATGGTCGGCCAGTGGATTTGGATGCAAGACTACGTGGGAGTGCACAAGGTCATTCTAGCAATTTTTTGGAGTCATGAACCTAAATTAAGAACTATGTCATTTTTAGAACCTTATACCTAGAGAATTATTTCATCTTCTTCAAACTGATTATTCAGTAATTAGAATACCAGATGTGGCCCTCATCCTAATAATCAACAAGGATGATGTTGTAAACTATGTGCATCATCATGGTAGGATCTCATACCATTGTTCTTTGATGCTCAATGTTTACCAGAATCCATTTAGAATGAAACATTATTGGATCCTTGTTTTTTGCATAACATGACTAAGTATGTTTTCGATCTCGAGTATTTATATTCACAATTATGTTTTTCCATTTTTAAGAAACAAATGGAAACTCCTATAGTCACTAACGTTTATAATAGTATTGAGGGACATTTGTTGAACTGAAGTTATTGTTAGGATAACAATGATGATGAATGAAAAATTATCATTTTATGCAAATAATTATTTTTATATTTTCATTTATTTATATTTTGGTTCCAATTAAATATATATTTTTCACTGATTTATTGGTATTCTATTTGGTTTTTTATATAGATCATACACCTAATGGTTGTGGCATAGAAGCGAATTGAGGTTCCTCTATCGTATTGGAGTTGACAAGATTTCTTATGATCACAACTAGGATGATGAACGGAAAATAATCATTATATGCAAATCAATTTTTTATTCATTTAATTTTTTTGGTATCAATTCATATAGATATATTTTTCATTTATTGGTGGGTATTGGTTTTGGTTCATTGGTTCATATCATGGAGCTGAAGGGTGTGGCATAACAGAAACATGAGGTTCCTCACTGGTATTGGTGTTGACTTGGTTTGTTACTTCTAATGGCTTACTTGGTGGGTGATGACTGATATTTTATGGAAATATTATTCTACCATGATGGTTGCTGAAGGATTTCATCCTAGAGATGACATGATCTTTTTTTATTTTTGTGGGTGGGAAGGGGGGAGAGGTTGTGCATAATGGATCATGGGTTTTGTTGTTTTTTTGATCTTTTTATGTATCATTCAACCTAAACTACATATTGATTCATTTTGTACTAAATTCCATTATTAATATAACAAATCATTTTTTAATTTTGAACATGTGTGAAAATCATCTTTGGTTGGAAAATCAAAAAAAGTTTATTATATATGATTAATTAATAAATATAAATTTCAATTCTACCAAGAATATAAAATTATAATTTTTATTTAAATGTTATTTATAAACTGATATTATATGTCCTTAATTTTATTACCTACAGATATATAAGTCATATAAATATGTTTATAAATACTTTAACCAATATACATACTATCATTTGGTATTGTTATAATTATAATAGAACTATTTTATCTACCGCAATAATATTTATCAATAGCATTTTTACTGATAGTTTAGTGACCGGATGATTTTCATTGGTAAAATACTTTACCAAAACAAAATTCACTTTTACCAATAGATATACCCATTTTGAAAATTGATAAATATTTTTTAGTGATACCAACTTTATTTTACGTAATATGGAGTGTTTGGTGGAATTTAATATTGAGAAACACAATTATTTTTAATGAATATCATGATAGATATGATTAAATATTGATAAATATATACATATATGGAAGAATACTTGAAGTCACAGTATATGAAACCTGACTCATGCATGATGTCATTGATATTCAAAACATTGTGAGTAGATAAAAACCACTATATAAAAAAATGAAATAGTTTTCTCTCTATTTTATACATATACTTATGATATTATATATTTCTTGAAATTAGTAATATTTTTTCATAGATTTTCTATTTATATGAATTATATATTTTAAATATTAAAGTTGTAATTTATGAAACAATTATTGAAAATTTGTATTTCTCAAGATAAATATTATACATTCCTTTATAAAGATAAATATACATTTGAATTATTGAATTTTTTTTGAATAATTTTACAAAATTAGTTAGTTTATACACTTATTTAAATAGGAACTAATAGATCAAATGATAAATATGAAATTAAGAATTATCAAATGTAAATTATAAAATATATGGTTAATTTTATATATTTAACATCTTTGATACCTTATATAGTTCATTTTGTAACAATGTTTTAATGGTAATAATGTGTTAGTAAAGGCGTTATTATCACAGTAAAAAAATTGAATTAAAAGTGACATTAAATGCACTAACAATTATGGTTTTAAATATAAACAAAATTGAATGTTGGATCTCTTTGATAATATAGATAAAAATTTATTGGACATTCTAACGATCCAATGTCCATATATAATGTAATTCTTATTCAATGAATTATAGGTTCTACATGGAACATTTTAATATTTCACTATATCCATAATAATAAATCAATTATTTTGCATAAAGACATGAATTTAATATCATAAGTCAGAGTAATGTTACTCTTATTTTGGGGGATACAATAATTTATATTTCATAAATATTTCATGAAATCTACATTTGAATTATAAATTGAGAAATAATTATTCTAGGTTGTATTTTTATAGGGAGATAGTGGATGATTTCAATTTAATGATTAGTTATACTCTTATAAAGGATAAAATCATAGATTCATTTACTATACCATTTCCAATGATAAATTTAACACAATAAGGTAGATTATGGTTGTCAAAAAAAATATTTTCCATGCTATAGTACTCTCATTCATCACCTAATAAGATAATTCATGAAATATTATTTTTAGAAGGGGATAAATATATCAAAATAAATAGGTATATATATTAATTATTGTGATGGGATAAAATAAGTTATTTAGGGGGTGTGATTAAGGGTAGTTTTTTAAATGTTTAAAATTTTGGAGTGTGATTTTTATATATGTAGCCTATGTGTGAAATTTTGATTCACAAATGTGTTTCTAAATTTATATTATAGATTTATTTGATTTATTTGATTAGTATATTAACAACAATTATTATTGGAATATATAAGGGAAACTATTTTTGAGAAGCGTAGTTTGAATGTAGAGGATATCGAGAAGTGAATTTTATCTACACTTATAAAAAAATTAAATTATTAATAATTATTATGTATCCTTCTCCCATGTTTTCTAACATATTTATAGAAAATATGGAATTATGGTTAATTTATATGTTTAATGCTGATTTAGGTTATGTAGATGAAAAATAAATCTACATGGGTTTCATATTGTGTCCAAGAATAATTTTTATAAGATTGAGGTTTTCTTAGAGATTTTTCATTTAAATGGTATACTTTTTTGTTGAATTGTTTGGGTAGAATATGTGTTTGAATATGAGTGTTTTGTTTTTTTACAACCCACCACAATATTAATTAAATAATTTGAAACATTTTTATTGTTGATATTTTCTAGTTTTACCCAGTGTGTAGAATAATAAAATGTAGTACATACAGTGGAAAAATATATAGCTACCTATGAATTATCCTCAAAACACTCAAGGTTTTGGGGGCTTATCTATAAAGTATAAAACTATTTTATTTTTTAAGGAAAAAATAAATTTATTTAAATAATTGAGACATAATAATAAAACATTTAGTATTAAATAAGTATGGAATGTTGAGTTGATCCTTGGTTGTATCTGGGGATAGATTTGAGGTATTTGTTTTCGTCTAAACATTCTTCTCATTACATAAATAAGAGTCAAATGAATGATATTTGTTCTCTCAAATCAGTCACCAATTTTATTCAGACACTATTTCAATGATAGTATCCAACTCACATAGAGTATTGATTTTATGAGAAGTATATGTAATTTAAATAAATTAGCACTGAATATGAGTATTTGTTAAAATATATGATTAAACAGAAGAAAACGAATTATTAAATCGAGAATAAAAATTAACTAAATGATTATATGTTAAAATCCAATGTAATAAAATCCTACAAAGACCCATGAAACTACCTGTGATCAACCCATAAAATGGTTATCTTTAGATTTATTCAAATATAACAATGGAAGATGAGAATATAAATAATTATGTGGGATTGATGATGATAAAATAATAAAATAACAAACAATCCACTGTAGTGAATTGAATTTCAAGCATTTTTTTGTGAATTATTTCCTAAATATAATAAATGGAATCATTGTGTTTATAATTAAGATAGAAAATGAGTATAATAAGAATTTATTTATGAAACTAAGGTTATCCAAAAAACATATTTTAGAGAAATAGAACTTGTGATTAAAAAATGATATTGTTACATTACAATTGAAATAAAATAACATGAACTCCTTATTAAATCCCCACTAATACCCTGAATATAAATTTTATGATTATAGGGTAGAATCCACATAATTTAATTTCTTCACTATTAATTTGTATAATAAATGGTTATTTTAAATAAAATAAATAAAACACTTCAACTTTGACAAAAATCAGACTATATTCATTCCCTCGATTGATGTTTAAATTTAGTATTGATGGTGGAATATATTGGGACGGTCTTATAATAGGAAGATATTATTACTTATGTGCTCCTATATAAATAAAACCATGTATAAAAATATATTAGAAATATTAATTTCACGATCAAATTGGTGTGTTATCTTTTTACATGTTCAAATATGGACCACAGTTCAGACATAAAATTTGGAAGATGAGATAAAATAGAAAACATCTGAATTAGCACTATAGAATGATTAATTAAATGTCAAACATGATTTAATATATATATATATAATTAAAAATTGAGCATTATTGGGATTTAATTTTGGGAACCACATTTATTTTAAATGCGTAAGTCCCAATCTATTTTGTTTATAAATTTCTGAATCCATGGGAAAGAATTCCCAACTCCCCTAATTATTGTTCCATTGATAATAAAAGAAAAACGATTACACACAAAATTATCAATAATATCCTTAAATCCCAAAATTAAATAATGAAAATATTGTTTTCCACAATATAATGATTAATTGTTCCAAAATTGTAACACCATAAACATCCATTACACATATTATACGAAATATATGTTCAAATTGTAAAATGAATCTAATGTGGATTTTATGAAAAAATGTACATGAAATTTCAACCAAATATAATTAATATTATTTACCTTATGTATCCAATGAAATGATCAATTTGATATTTACATGTCCCTAGGGAACTACTAAAGATCCAAATTGAAACCACTCCTTCAAATATGTTTTAACATATAGTGTTTAACTCAATAAACTCACATAAAAAATAAGGAATCCATAAAATCAATAAAAAAATTAATTTACACAAGAATATATAAATCCCAAGCAAATTTCATTTATACAATTAATCGCAAACCATCATTAAAATCGAATTTCCTTGAAGATTTTTGGTCAATCACAAAATAAATGAGTGTTCATTTTTGATATAGGTGAATAAAATATATTTTCTATGTAGGGACCACATTGAACCTTAAGATGGTTACAATTTTTTTTGTCTTCTTTAATGTTTCTTACCGACAATATAGATGAAAATACCTACTAATAGGATTGAAACTATAGAGTAATTTTTTCCACGTTTCGAACACCACACATTTTGTCAATTCCTTTATCTACAATGGAAATGTAATGAAAAACTCTAGACAAGAATAACATGAAATCATGATCCTTATGTTCTTAATACTATACATAAGGACAAAAAATTACTCTATGATGTCAAATTTTTTTCATTTTCTAGTTGGATACTCATATTCTACCTAATGTGGCCACAAAACATATTCATTGATTAACGAGACTCCATAACTCAAACATACACCCAAATATTGGCATTCATAGAATATTTTTAATAAATTTAGGAAACATTATATAGAAATATATGAAATCAATACACCATTTCAAAAAACATTATACCAATAAACCAATAATTGTATAAATATCAAAATCAAGGTACTCAAAATCAATTTACATTAATTTTTTATTTTTCAGATAGTATATTCTACATGCAAGGAACATGAATTAAAATTTTCGAATAATAACATTTTTATTAAAAAATAAACATCATATTTTTATAATTACATATTGTTACTCACCTAAAATATAATTTAACTACCTGTAGTTTTGAATATCAATAAATGAGAAGAGATAGTTAATTTTTTGGGTGAAATAAGGAAATAATTTTATTTTAAATATAATTGTGGGACAAAATCATCATTTTTGTAGAGGAATAACCATCCATAAGTTATTGATAATTCGAGTTCCTTGTTAAATATCAAATTTTAATGGTTGATTAATGATAAATACTTGAATTAAAGAATAAATATGGACTTTAAAGGATAATCATTAACATCAACGTCTCTAAAATATGAAACACAACAAACATTATAACACAATAGAATCCCTAAGGGGTTCCCATTACAAATAAATGGCGAAAACAATTATGCATCCAATTTCATTCTTAATATTTCCTAATAAATAAAGGAGTATTAGTATTATTATATTTTAGGGAGGTTGAAATTAAAACCATCATTTTTTTACCCCTATGAACAAAAAATTTGAGAGAGCTTAATGACAGACCTTGAGTTTGGGATTGGGTTGGATAACACTTTCAGATACTGGAAAAGACAATGAATTTGAAATTTGTTTTATTTTACAAATTAATCAATATAATTGGATTACTTTTTATATAAGATTAAAATAATAATTTTGAATTATGAATGTTATGAATGATTATTCACTTTAAGTTAATTATTACTCTAAATTGATCCTTGATAGGTAGCACAAAAATATCATCAACGAAGATATATTACATAAATTCAATCCAAGAAGATAAAGTTTCCCCATGTGAAAAATGAAAAATAATATACTCCTGAAATAAATATCATTAAATAAATCCTTCACGACCTATTGGTTCACTTTTATTATTCCCTAAATGATTCTATTCGATATTTTGTTCAGTTGTTTCATATTCAAATGTTAGTTCTTCAAATTTATCATGTGATTTTAAAGAAGATGATTGTAACATACCTAATAAATATGAAATAAGATACTTTTTATATTTATTAATATTTTTTAATGAAATATTAATTTTAATTTAAAGTGGACGCCATGTTCGATTGCATACCTGATACGCAACAACAGGTTTCTTTGATATCTTACATTGCACAATAATAATTTAATATTTTCATTTTAAATGGTATTTTAGGCCAAGTCGTTGTATTGGTGGGAATGTATAGAACAATCTAAAGTTTGAATATATTTTTTTAAATGTTTTTACATTTATCGAATAAATTTTAGAGGCTTCAAATGCGAATGAATCTAATTTTAGGCAGAATTTTCTTTTAAAAGTCGATTTACAACCTATTAATGGGGAACCCTCTATAAATCTAGTTTCGGTCATTATTATTTGTTATATTTGACAAAATATGTTTCTTCTTAATAATAAGGACATCAAAATTTACTTTGGATAATATTTTGGTATTTTTCTGATAAAATTTATTTTTAATGAATAGTGAAAAATACTGTATTTTAATTCAAATCGGCATTTTTATCTAATTTATTTACATGTTTATATTTTATTCTTAATTGTTTTTAATATGTAATTAGAATATAAATTATTACCATTTAATATAATTTTGTTCATTTTATTTAATTTTTTTTATATTGGACATAAACAAGTATCAATCTTTTAATAGTTATTTTTTTCGTAAAAACACGATATTTGTTTTGATAGTAGGAATTAATTTTAAATTAATTTCTTCCCACTTCAAAGTATTAAAATTATAAAAATGGATTTCGTATTTGGAATCAGTAGGTTAAAATTTTATAAATAGGTACCATTTATTTGTAGACATTTTAAATATTTACTTCAAAAAATATTTTATTTACAATGATTAAAAAGTAAATATATTAAATAAAGGAACAATATAATATTATAATAATATTAAAGTACCGTAACATATATCATAATCCTATTTGATGATATATATCCGACCATTGCCATCCTTGGTTCAAATTTGGAAACCCATGGAGCGACATGGGAGTAATAATGACACTTTATATTAATTAAATTAAATTAAAGACAAAAATGTCATAGAAAAATATATTTTACAAAATCAATTTTTACATGGGGTTATATAAGTTATCATTTTGACTATAAATTAACTTTGGAAATTTAAAAATAATTAATACATCACTGTATTTGTTTTATAATTTTAGGATATCAAATAAATTAAATTATTTATGATACAATAATGATGTAATATTTATCACATTAATAAATGATTTAAATAAATAATATAATAAATATTAAACCAACATCCCAAACCTGTCCAATTATTATTGGATGATTTTATTTAAACCATGAGTAATATTAACTTAGATGTTAATGAGTATTTGACCTTTTGAAACTGAATATGAGTTTATAATAAAACAATAGTTTCAATATTTACTAAAGAGCCCCTCCTTTTCCTTATAAAAGCCCTCAATTCTATCTCATTCCTCACACTTCTAAATATTTTGGCACATAAAAACTCTACTATAATAAGCTTACAATATCCCTATATTAATACTAGAGGCCTTACCTTAGGCAGAAATCACATCAAGTGACCATTTTGGTTCAAACCAAAGGGAGTTACCTGATTTAAAGGTAACGCCATCTCTTAAGTTCTTATGTTTTTTTCTACATCTCCAAACACCTAAAATAATTTTATTCCGTTATTTTATAACCAAAAATATATACTCAATATACTATGATGTTTTTATGAGAATGATTCATTCTGATCATACACACACCTCCATTTAATGGGTAACGAACATAATGTTTTTGTGGATGTCAAACAAACGCCTCATGAAACGATGATTGTTCAATTAACTCATACTACCTATCAGGGTGGATATTATGATAGATTTTTATTTATATATGATATATATAATGTTTATATTTTCTTTATGCTTCTGTATTTTTCATTTATATCATACCTTTATGGTTTCCATAATGGGTAAAGACGATAATTTCATTTTAGGAAGTGCTGACTAATGCCCCCTCAAATTGATATGACTCGTTAATGCATTATGTTGGATGTATAAATGATGGATTTAATGATATTATATATGATATTATATTTTAATTATAATATACCTATGTATAAATATTTTTCATTCCATTAAAATTTGAAATATAATTGGAAGTGGCGTTCATACGTACGTACGACTTACCGTCTCTAGGAACGGTGAGTTTTATTTCTTATCTCCAAATGTTATGTACTATTATAAATACATTTATATACTGGATATATATTATGTATATGACATCTAAATCATTAATATCATTCTATAGATAATGGATTGATGATGAAATAGAAAAAATATAATTATAAGGTGTTAATTTTTACTCAAGTACCAAATATCGTCGAAACAACCATTAATAACATAAATTATTACATAATATTTATAAAATGGTAATAGGTGATATAAATGGAATAATATACTTGAAAAATTTTCTGAAGCAAGTAGAAATTTACATTAGTTTATTATTCAGGAAATTAAATAACGATTCGGTCAAGTCGGACACGAGGTATGGGACTTCATCTCAATCTCTTTTCATTGAGGCATATTTTTGTTTTATTCTAATCATTCATTTATATGGTGTATAAATACCTTTTAAATTTAATTTAATTCAAAGGGAATAATTTCCTATGACAAATTTTACTAAATGAAAAATTTTAACATTTCTTTTTAACATAAGCGGTGACAAAAACCTTTTCCGCCGCCGTGAGTATTATTTGATCTTTGGCTTCCTTAACAAGCCGTAATGGTTTTAAAAGGAAAATAAATATCATATACACTTTTAACATATTTTGGTATTGAAAATCGTTATGATAATGTATTTGTTATTTCAATATATTTAAATGATATATTGTGATTAAAATATGAAAGTGTTATCTTTGGTTTATTTTGTTTCATGTGTTATGAATATGTTATGGTTCCTGGGAATTGTTTGTGCATACAGGTGGTTCTGTGATAAACCTATAGTGGGTGAGACCGAGATAGCTCTACAATGCCTTGGGTAATGTGATGGAGGTAATATTTAATGTTTCTACAAAGATATTTAGGGAATATACTATGATGGGTATTTCAAATGTGACTCCCAATGTAGTTGTGATAGCTACAACGTAAGTAAGTTATGAATGCCATAAGTTACCTTTATGATTTATGTTTTCTATGATTTACTCATAAATCTTTTGATTTAGTAATGTATGTTTTGATTGAAAAGTATTGGTTTCATTGATTTGTATTTATCAATGGGTTAATGTTTCCTTTCCTTATATTATAACACTTCCTGAGCATTCTATGCTCATACCATATTTTTTGGAATGTTTTCCACAGGACATAAAGATTAATAGGTTCAAATATGGGATAAATGAAAAATCATGTTGTAAAAAACATTGAACTAGACCTCTTTATTTTGAAGAGTTTTTGTTTAAAAAAATTGATACTGGGTACTAGTGTCTACATGTAATTTTCATGTTGATATGTAATAGTTATGGAATAATTTTATAAAACTCTAAACCTAAAAAGATCCTCAATGTGAATTATTCATTTTATGCATGATTATGTAATTTTTAAGTTCGCGTCCTTATAGTTGTTATCAGAGGTCGGTTTAGACAACTTTAGGGATTATGAGTTTTCGATAAAAACATGGTTAGTACCAAGGACTATTATTTTAGTTAAATCCTTGTTTTATAGCTATTTTCAGATCAAGGAAAGTTAGTTATAGATGGAAGTATGAGAATCTCAAACTACATTCTTATCTCTTCCTGATGACTTGCTTGTAATATTTATTGCAAAGGCATGTTTGGATGATTGTGAAACATTCTATAGCATACAACTCACTTGCAAACAGTTTTTTGAGATATCAAACACCTCTATTATACCTCGGTATCATCATGGATCATGGGTTCTATATAAAAAAATCTTGTTTTCACAATACTCACATATTTTCAACAATGTTAAACATTATCAAGAAATTTACAAATATTTTACCATATCAAAAGATTTTAAAGCATATTATGATTTTGAAAATGGTGCTGAAGAAGGAGACCCTTGCACAACCTATTTATATTAACTTTTACAATATTGTCTCTGAGCACAAACTTATTGTATTTTAAATAGATCATGAATTGAATGTTTCTACGCAAATTAGGTCAAACTATTTTATTGAAATCTTTTTTTATCAGATGTTTTGATATTATATGTCATGCATGATTATTTTCCAAAACTAATTTTCTGTGAACACCCATATGACCCAAGTTATATGAGGTGTATTTGGATGAAGGAACAGATGATTTGGAAGGATATATAAATAATTGTTACAATGCATGGACCTTATACCTATGTGGAAAAGATAAAAATGAATCCAATTAGAAACAATGATCAAGGTATGATGTTCTTTATTTTGGACATCGTTTCATTTTATCATATGGAGGTGAAATTAAATAAATGACAATATATATAAGACATCATGAATTAAGATGTGGATATCATAATGAATTGGGATAAAAAATAAGATGTATAAGGAAAACATTGAGGTTAAAACATGTTAGGGTTATTTTTTAGTTTTATAAAAATGAAATCACGCAGATCATGTGACAATCAGTCAGGTTGGACAAAGGCATGGGAATCGAACCCACATATAATGTGTGATTGGGATTTATCATGTAACACTAGACTATGTGAAGTCCCTGGTTAGTATGACTAATTATTTTAGTAAAATTATATTATGGAACAAGAATAAGTTTAATTTGAGAACTTTAATTTTATCAAATGGATATAATTTGTATAGAAAAATGATTTAGTGATTAAGTGATAAAGGTTTTTGTGGAATATGATCTCTCTTTTCAAGAAACACTATATTCTTAATGAAGATAGAATACTATGGGATTTCAATTACGGAATATTTTATGAAATTTTAGATTTTAAAAATCTATTTTTTTATTGTAGAAATATGATGATTTGATTTATTTATGAAAATGTTTAATTTATCATATAGAATATGTGATTTGGTTAATTACATTTCAATATGAGACTTTATGAGTAACTGGTATTATTTGGAGATAAATGTTAATATGTATCTTGGAAGACTATATAAATAATTCCTTATTATATTTGGGTTATAATATTAGTTTGGATTTCTATTTAAGAATTTAATGGAACATTGTTTTTTGAATGTTCGTTGTTGAACTTTGGGTTTTGTTTGACAAATTTTGGAGATTACGAGTATTTTCTGTTCTTGTAAAAGATATACTTTTTGGGTATTATCTGAAATAAAACTAATATTTCTAGATTTAGTTGATGTATAAAGACAAGGGGAATATATAGTTCTTCTTTTTTGGATTATGTGATTCTCTAGAAGATGATTCTTGTGCTTTTCATTTGACCATATCTTTTTTAATGCTCATTTCATGGAGAAATGATATGTTTTCGGTAGAAACTTATTGAAGGATGAAACTCATATTGAAGGTAAGTATATTTCCTTATGTTCTTATTCTAGGTAGTAAATTAAATCATCAAAATTATGAAAAGTAACGTAAAACAAAAACATTGTTTGTTTACATTTACTACTAGGTAATTAATGATCGTTTAACACATCATATATTTGTGATTTTCTATTGGTTATCTGTCTCCTAATCATGTTTTATATCACTCTCTATCAGAACATGGCCATTTTTTCTCTCTTCCATATCTATGTTTTCATATATTGAATCATATTATAGGTTATCTCAGGTGACCTTTGTACTTCTATTTTGTTCGTTTAAAGTGATAGTTTTACTGACTATTTTCCGATGTGGGACATTAAATGATGTTTCCAATCCCAATTTTGAAATTGTGAGGATGAAATTACCAAAAGGGGGGAAGGATGTAACATCCCAGATAAATAAAGAATAATTCACTTTTCATATTTATTAATATTTGTGGATTAAATATTAATTTTACTTTAATGGGGACGCTATGTTGGATGGTGTATCTGATACGCAACAACGGGTTTCTTCAAAATCTTACATTGTATACTAATAATGTAATATTATTATTTTAAATGATAATTAATGATTATCCATTTTATTGGTGGGAATGATTAGAAATAAATAAAAAATGATTATATATGTTTGTTAAATGTTTTTACAATTATCCAATAAATTTAAGAGGCTTAAAATGTTAATGAATCTAATTTTAGGCATAATTTTCTTCAAAAAGACATTTTACCGTCTTTTAATAGAGAAATATCTTTAAATATTTTATTTTTAAATCTTATATGTTTTCTTATTCAAAATAAAATTCTTCTTTAGACTCAGTACATCAAAATTTACTTTGAATAACAATTTGTACTTTTTCTTAAAAAATTTATTTTTTAATCAATAGTGAAAAATACTATTTTTTAAAGGTTGGGGCCGAAGCATCATTTATTATTAAAGAAAAGAAACGATGACTTTTAACTGGGTAGAGAGAGACCCATTACATAGCCCGAAGGCCCAGTGGACGTTTAACCAATTACATGGCCCGTAGGCCAATTTTTTGGCCCAAAGCCCATTCTGTGAATAGTACTGCTACAGTACCTTGACTGCTACAATACTGCACATAACCACCACCGCTACAGTTCCCACCATTGCTACAGTGTGCTACTGATATAGTAATTCTATAGTAACCTAGGCCCAATGGGTTTTGAACCCCCATTTTTTCATGTAAATTAAGGGGTTCTTACTACTAAGCCAAACCCCAACTACAATAGTGAAAAATACAGAATTTTAATTCAAATATTCCTTTTTGACTAATTTATTTATATGGATATATTAATTTATTTATTGGCTTTAAATTTTATTTAGAATATATATATTTACCATTTAATCAAATTTTAGTCATGGAAAGTAATTTTATATTGAAATTGGACATAAACAAGAGTCAATCATTTGATAATTATTATTTCTTAAAAAACGCTATTTGTTTTGGCAGCGGTAATTAATTTCAAATTAATTTCAAAGACTTATATGTTATTCATATCAAAAAATGGATTCCATATTTGAAATAACTAGGTCCAAATTGTGTAAATATGTATGTCTTATATTTAGACATTTTAAATATTTACATCAGTAAATATTTTATTAAATTGATTTAAAGCTAAATATAGTAAATAATGGTAAATTATAATATTATAATAATATTAAATTACACTAACATGTGTTTTAATCCTATTGGTTGATATAAATCCGACCATGGGCATCCTTGGGTCTAATTTGAGACCCCATAGAGCCACATGGGAGTAATAATGACACATTATATTCGTTAATTCAGAGTAAAGACAAAAATGACATAAGCCAATATCTTTTAGTAAATCATTTTTTACATGGGGTAATAAAAGTTATCTTGTAGAAAATAAATATTACTTTTTAATTTAAAAATATTTCATATATCATGGTATTTTCTTATAATGTTTGGACATCAAATAAATTAAATTATTCATGACATAATAATGATGCAATATTTACCTCATTAAAAATGATTTAAATAAATAAGTTTATAAATATTAAAAAAACATCCAAAACCTATCCAAATATATTGGATGATTTTATTTCGACCATGAATCATATTATGTTCATAATTAAATATTATTTGACCTTTTGAAACCATGTATGAGTTTATAATAAAATAATGGTTTCAATAATTCCTAAAGATCCCCTCCTCTCCCTTATAAAAGCCCCCACTTCGAACTCATTTGTTACACTTCTCAGTCCTTTGGCTCATAAAAATTCTTCTCCAATATTCTACCATTATCCCTCTATTAATAGTATAATCCTTACTTTTGGCATAAATCACTTGAAGAAACACTTTTGGTTCCATCCAAAGGGAGTTACCCGATTTAAATGTATCATCTTTTGTTAAGTTCTTTTTTTTTATTTTACTTCTCCAACCACATAAAATCATTTTATTCCTTTATTTTATAACAAAATAAGTATCTTAAAAAAATAGGATGTTTTTCTATGTGATGTATTCTAATTACACTTAAACACACCTCTATCTAATGAGTAATGAAATTAATGTTTCTATGGATGCAGAACTAACGCCTCATGAAACAATGATTGTTCCCTTAACTCCTACTGCTTATCATGGTGGCCATAATGATGGAACTGTATTTATAAATGATATATATTATGTTTATATTTTATTTATGCTTTATTATTTTTCATTTAAGTAATACATTTATGGTTTCCAAAATGGGTAAACGCGATAATTTCATTTTAGGTAGTGCAGACAACCGCCTCCTAAAAGTTATATGACTCATTAATGCCATATGTTGGATGTATAAAAATTGGATTTAATGATATTATATATGATATAATATTGTAATAATAGTATAACTATATATAATTATGTTTTAATTCCATTAAAATAGAAATAGAAATAGAAGTAGCGTTTATGCATATGTACGACATACCATCTCCATGAATAGTAAATTTCATTTCTTATCTTCAAATGTTATGTACTATTAGAAATACATATATATAACATCTTTAAATTATTTATTTGATATCTAAATCATTAATATCATTATGGGGGAAATTATTCTGTTGATTATATGGAAAATGTTAATTATAAGGTGTTCATTTTTACTAAAGTACCAAATATCGACAAAACAACCTATAATAACATAAATAATTACATAATGTTTATAACATTATAATAAGTAATATAAAATCAATAAAAAACTTGAAGAAGGTTCTAATGCAATTATAAATTATCTTTAGTTTATTATTTAGCAAATTAATGAACGATCCGGTCAATTCGGAAATGAGGTAAGGGAATTTGACTCAATCTTTTTTAATTGAGGCACATTTTGTTTTATTCTCAACATTCAGTTATACAATGTATAAATTCCATTGAAATTTCATTTTATTAAAATGGAATCTATTCCTGTTATTTGTTTTACTAAATGATGAAAAAGAATGTTTCTTTTTAATGTAAATGGTGACAGCGACCTTTTCCACTGTCACGACTATTATTTGATCTTTGGATTCCTTAATAAGTCATAATGTTTTTAAAAGGATAATAAATACCATATAATGTTTTTACGTATTTTGGTATTGAAAATGGTTTTGATAATGGATTATTTATGTTAATATTTTTAAATGATATGTTTTGATTAAAATGTGGAAATGTTATCTTTCCACTTTTTTTGTTTCATGTGTTATGAATATGTTATGGTTCTTGGGAATAGTTTATGCATACTGGTAGTTCCATGACATACGTAGGGAGGGTGAGCCCGAGATAGCTATCCAATGCATTGGGTAACGTGAAACATGTAAACATTATTTTTTCTCCTGAGACATTTAGGGAATATACTGTAATGGGTATTCCATATGTGACTCCCTATGTAGCTGTGATAGATACAGTGTAAGTATGTTATAAATACCATAAGTTACTTTTATGATTTATGATTCATGTGTGTTATTCATAAATATTATGATTTCTTAAGGTATTTTAGGATTGAAAAGTATTTGTTTCATTGATTTGTATTTATTTATTGGTTAATGTTTCCTTTCCTTATTTTATTACTTTTACTAAGCTTTTTATTCTCATCCATTGTTTTTTGAAATGTTTTCCACAGGACATAAAGATGAATATGGTCTAGGATGGGATCAAGGAAAAGTCATGATGTATAAAACATTTAATTATACATGTTTCTTTTTAAGTGTTTCCATTTTTAAAAAAAAATTGGTTACTGAGTAGTAGTGTCTACACGTAATTTCCAAGTTGATATGTAATAGTTATAGACTAATTCTATAAAACACTAAAAATGAAATGATACTCAATGTGAATTATCAATTTAATTAAATATTATATAATGTTTAATACTAAGTCCTTATAATGATTATTTATAATTAATGGAGTTGGTTTTTAATTTTTGTTCACACAAAATATTTACAATCGTAGATTTGAGATTTTGATGAGAAATGTTTTTGAAGAAAAATTCTTTCATTGCATATAATGATGGGATTTCATCTATTGTAATGGCTTCCATAATTTTTTTCTATTGATTATAATTATAATATCAATAATTATACTTATTATTTCATTCTATACATTTTTGGATAACATTTATCAATTCATGATTGTGTATTAGGATGAAAAAGTGGTTGATCCATGTTTTTTTTCATAAGAGGATTTTTTATTGGATATATTATTTAATGGGTTCTTTGAATTGATCTATAATAGGATATAATTAGGAATGATAGGTTTTATATTGGTTATAAGATCAAATTTTCATTGGAAAGTATGTATATAGAACATTATATTGACATTTTTATTATCAAACCAATGTATTCTATAATGATCATTTTATACCACACATGTTGTAGGGTAGTCAATAAAGAGATATGTTCCCCGTTTATCTATTTGTTAAAAAATTTCATCCATGGTACTGAATTTTTTTGTTTTAATAGACATTTCAGTTGAGAGTAGGATGTGAGTGTCTATGATAAAATAAATTGGTCCTTTAAAATAGTACCAAAATTTTAATTCACCCAAATTTACTCTACAGGTAGATGTACTATTTATGTTATAGGTAAGGGTTGAATCCACAAACACAAAAGAAGTAACTTCGAGACACTCAATTTTTTTTATAATTTGTATATAAGGAGTCCAAATAATTTTTTCAATATAAATAATCTAATAATTTTATTTAAATAAAGGATGTAAAATAAAAAAAATAGATTAAAATAATAATGAAATTTTAGTCAATCATAGGTTATCACTATGGTTATATTGGGAAATTGTTTTCATATACAATATTATCTCATTAATAAATATGCCTAAAATATATGAGATATATTCCCTTAAAGTACTTAAATAATTAATTTCCATAAATATATTAAGTCTAATAAATAATTAACTTAGAGGATCATTTTTATGAGCACTCTATGTAATTTGATCTTATAAGAACTCAAAATTTATAGTTTTTATCATCCTCTATTAAAAATAAGTAAATCATTCAATAAATATAGCTAAGAAATTAGTGAAAAGATTATTTATTTATTAAACGTGAAAAAAATACAATATACCAAATTGAAACAATCATGAATGAAATAATAAAAGGGCCAGTCTTCCATTAATGTAATTATCTCATTCTAATATTAGAGTTGAATTAATGAAGCTGAACTGAAGAATTGGAAAAATTGAAATAAAAATATCTCCACCAAAGTGAAATGAATTTCACAAATTTGGGTGTGAAAAAATTCACATCATGAATAAATAGTAAAAAATGTAACAAAAAAATATGATAATAATAATAATAATTTTTTATAATAAAATAATGTTATTTGAACTAAATACAAAATATTAATTGAATATAAAATTACAAAACAACAATGTGATAGTACAATTGATTAAATAATCTCAAACTCCTTACACTATGACCATCACCGACATAAATATAAATTATATAATTAGAGTATTGATCCACCATAATTTAATTTCTTTTAAATTTATTAGGATAGTAAATTGTTCTGGGTAAAAAATTGAATGAATAATTTTCCACTGTGATAAAATAATCATAATGTATTCTTTCAAATAATAAAAATTAAAATTATACTTTATATATTTCCAATTTTGGAAACATCATAGTATATAGAAATATTATTCATGGTGTCTACTAATATCATTAAAATTATAATTGAAATTGGACAAGCCATTTGAATTTTATGATAATGATATTGGGATGCGTTTTAGGACTTAATTTATATCCCCTAATTTATTCCTCAAATTAGGGCATCATGATAAACATGAAAATATTTTAATTTTCATTAGAAATATTGATATAAAATGTAACCCATAATTTCATCTATCTACAATTAAAATTTTAGATTCAATGAGTTTCAATTGTTTCCTCTACATTTATTCTATGGGAATATATCATAATATTCCCTGCCTAGAAATAATTTCATCCATGGAAAAAAATTACCTTTCCCCATATGATTTTTCTATTGTGCAAAAATGAAAAAAAAATTCTAAACAGATTCATTAAAATAAATAAAATGGTATATTTCCCAAGGTTATTATTATATTGACCCAAATTTATACAACTTAAACTTGTATTACTGATATTATGTTATGTGAATCTCAAATAATAAATTTAATTCACCAAATATTTTTAAAAAAATAAATTAAAAGAAACTTTTTCAAAATTTATTGAAATTTAATCAATTCTAATAACCTTAAAATGTTCTTATTTCATAAATACAAATGTAATCTAGTATTAATGATCTATGAGACCATATTAAATTAGTTGAAAAGGCCTTAGTGATGTTTTTGTCATGTATAATAAAAAGCACTATAATAAATGATTTTAAAATATAATATCTTTTTGTTTAAAATAAATAACTGAAATATCACACCATTGAGAAAATTAATTGTATCATGGTTTTTTAGGTGAAAAATATATTTTTATAATTTATGTAATATAAACTATTATGTGATGGGGAGATTATGATATAAATTTCTTCTTTATGGGTATTGAATTTCGTTTGATTCATCATGAAGTAATTGATAATGTTATGAGTTTGCTAATCAAATATCATTAAAATTTTGAATGATAATTAGTGATCGACTCATCCACGTTGATTGTGGGTTATGCACGGAAAATAAGTAAAAATTGTGGAGTTGAGTCTACTACTATGTAATGTAATATTTGATACCAAAAACATCTTTTGAGAATTTAGGAATAATTAATATTGTGTAGCAATTGTTTTCAAAATATATTCATTACATATTGATGTATAGTATAACACTAGGATCATTCAAATAATTATGCTTTCATTTTTTTGTTAATTTGGATTGGTGTATACCCAAAATAATAATTCACTATCAACTCCCTACATTTATATTACATGGTGATGGTGATTTTTAATTCATGAATGATTATATTGATATGATAGGGTCATTGGTCAATGTATCTTGGTATGATAGTTTAATTTTGTAATTTGATGTAAAACATTTAATAAAAGTGATCATATGTGATGAATGAGTGAAATTTTTTAATCTAGAAGGATAAATTTAAGATGAAGTGAAAGTGGGGGAATAATATGATATGTTTCAATATTTTTATTTGTAAACACAAAATAGTATATGATTGATTATTAAATTTCATGTATTGAAGATTTATAATGATAAAGAACATGATCTACTCTATTTTTGTGGCATATAATAGTTGTGTATTTTATTTATTGATAAATTTCATCTCATATATACATCTAGTTATCTTATAATATTATGAAAAAAGATGTTGGGATATTATATAAAACTGTTTATTTAATGAATTTTTGAATATTAGTTTTATAATAGGACTATATTGATAATCTATTTAGATATGATTTAATGTTTATGTTATAGGAAAAATAAACTATTTTATTAAAAATATTAACAGTATTCCTATTAAGTGTGGGATCATATCATATTAAAAAATGAATACATATTTCATTAACAAATTCGATAAGATAAGTTGTTCGTATAGAAATGTATGATAACATTGCATGCCAAGTATACATCTATTCATTTTTTTATAGAAAATATTTTATATATCTTTGTTCATTATAGTTTTTTGAGAGTGGATAATCATAAAATGTATTTTGATTAAGTTGAATCATTTCATAACTTATGTATTGAAAAATAAATTAGTTGATAAATTAAATATTTCATCATAAAAAGGAATAAAGATTTATTAGAAGATAACATAAATATATTCAATAATTTACTCCAATGATAAAACATTTCGTACAAACTCACAATTATTAAAATTAGTTATTGAATAATGATTTTATAATATATCATTGAGGGAAAAAACTAAACAAATCGTTCTTTTCAACACAATTCGTTTATAATCATTTAGGTTCCCATTGTATATAATGTTGTTATATTTTTTCTTGATGGAAATATAAATATTAAATTTTTTTAGACTCGGAATTGATGAGTGAAATATGACTATATTTTATATCGAGAAGTCATTTTTTATTAATTATTTTAAAAATAATTTAATCAAATTGAATCATCCAAAAATCTTTTAAAATTCCATGTTGACCATTCAATGATCATGTCGATGATATGGGAGATATTTTTATTAATGATCAAAATTTATTAATAAATTTTTTGGTTAGGAATGATTGGATAAAATAATGAATTTTTAGTTAGTGGAATTATGGATCTTTTATGAAAACATATTTGTTAAATAATTTTTATCAGTACTTCTCTTAGTGATATATGCTTCGTGGATGATGAAATATTAGAACACAATATAATGGAATGAAAATTAAAAAAACATTATGTAAAATAAATAGAATTTCCATCAATGTGGTAATAAATCGAATGTTTGTGTGATTGAATAACAATAAAACAATTTATATGATAATATATATTTTCAATGATTTAGTTCTTATGGGTGGATAGATTAACATGATTTTGATGTAATATTAAGCGATCATAAAATATTTTATAACAAGAATAGAGAATGGATGTATTACTTTCATAATTATTTTATATTATATCATCATGAGGTTGACAGAGTGTTAAATTAAAATTAATAATTAGATATTATATTCTTAATAATATGGTTGAGAAAGGGAGTTTTTTAATTAAATAGATATGTTATGATAGAATATTGAAATATTATTTTTTGCATGATAAATTGATATTTTAGAGTCTGTGGGGAGATACGAATTACAATATTTCAAAATTATTCTATAGCATTAAACAGTAAAAACTTTTATTTAATTAGGTATATTCCAATGCTGAGAGAAATGATTATTTTGTGATGATTGGAATACATGAATATATTTCAGGTATATCGATGGGATTGGGATTATAATGGATGTGAAACACTATGGATTAGGTAGTGATCTTTTGGAGAATATTTTTTTAGATTTTGATAAATCTATAATGATATATATATTAATAAATTTTAATTATATTTCATCTTATTAGGTTAAATCCCTTAAGATATGATGTTGGTGTTTTATTTCAATCCATGTGATCCTAAATATATCTATTATATTGTATTCATATATAGATATCCCATGAATAATTTAATATCCAATTTTCATTCCCTTATGTATGTATTATTCATTTGATATATTGCATAATATATATACTTTACCCGAGAATATACCATGTGTTTAGTGTAAGATTCAATGCGAAGTTGGTTATGGGGTTACACTTATATTCGTAATTGACTATGAGTCATACCAATATGTTATTTGTTATTATTTGGAGTTTGAGGATATATTAAAATAATATAGGTGGGATCATTTATGGGACAATCTTAAATATCAATTTTTTCTCACTGATATTGGCTTTTGAGTACTTCAACCACATTTACATTATGGTATTATGTCAGAATTTAAAATGTATATTAAAATATTAACCCAAACTATTATCAATTTAATATATTCTCATTCATGTTAGTGGTTCCACATGGAATTATATTCATCGATTATGATGGAATTAATGGATTATATGATATTTTATAAATATTTCCATATTTATAATAACTAGGTTGAGGATTATTATATTTTTTGTAGTCTACTACATGGATTATTTTAGTTTATCGATTTAATTAAAAAAATTATATTTTTATGTACTGATAGTGTGATGTGGGGGTTAATTGAGATTATTTTTTTTTATTTCTAAAAAATGTATAATACCCCTTATGAATTTATTCTTTTTCCATTTCTGTTTTTATCGGCCTCATAGATTATTATAGGTATGTTTTTTAGGCCAATCAAGATCCAAATAATGTGTAAATCTGGTTCTAGTGATCAATGTATGTAACTACATAATATTGGGTCAATGATTTAAACGTATTTTGGAGTAATGAAAAATGAGCATATGATTGATTTAGTGAGAAAATATAATATATTGTGTTTACATATAATATATAAAGGCTAAATAAATAATGGTTACATTCGTTGATAAATTCTATCATGAGGAATGTGATTTTATACAAAACAATCATTGAAGATGTTTTGTTATTATAATGGTACACTGCTATATTGGAAATAAATCATACAACAACAGGACATGATGATTACATATGGTAATTTTATTTTCCAAGGTAAAACATGATTTAGTGGTTTAGCTAAAACATTTCCATATACCCAAGACAAATGTTTTTTTATCAGATTTTGATACATTTATTACTCCATTTTATAGTGTGGATTTGATAGAGGAAGGGAAATAATATACTGGTTTGGTTTATTAGATGATTGATTAAAGACCTAGTGAAACTTGGAGGGAAACCATATGATAGTTTTATAGAAATAATATACCATGGTCTGAGTTGGAAATTTGTGATCAGGTGATGAAATTTTAGATGTTTATGGTGATGATTTCTTTCTTGTTGATTTGAAGGGTGGAGAACCATTGTAATGTATTGACAAAAAGATTAAAAAATTAGGATGGTATTTGGAGGTGGAGTAATTATGATGGTGATCAAGATGCATATATGGTATTAAATAAGAAATTATATGGGTAATTTAAGGTAAAAATTCTTTCATCTACCCTCATAGTATAATAAAATTAGGAATTATTGAGTTACATATTAAATAGATCTATCAGTGGAGAATTTGGATTTCAGGTCATATAAAGTCTATAATATTCATTGTGTTTATTGTATGATAAATAATTGAAGTCATGAAATATTAAGAGAGACATGGTCCTACAGATCCATCATCGGGTTATTTGAATCACCTTGATGACCATGATAGAATTGATTATTAATGATTAGGAAATAGATCAATAAATTATCATAGAAATAGTATAGCTATAGTGTATATTCATTAAATTACCATGTAGAGTGGTTGAATAAATTTATTATCATCATTCCATGAACTTCCATCCTTATGAAAAAATTATTGAAACTAATCAATCCCATATTCTAATATTATTGGTTTTATAGTTATAATTATTTGGCTATAACTCCCAATGTGATGTTCATCTTTTTTGGTAGTTATGTACATCGGAAGAAACTATTTCCTTTATAAATAAGGAGCTTATATAGGATTTTTTTTCCGTCAGCTGCTAAACCTAATCAAATTTTACCAGAACCTTAATAGATGTTCCCCCTTGAACATATATTCATTACCATGAAAATAAACTATTTTAACCACCAATAGATGGTTGTGTAATAGTAGTATAGTTATGGGAAAAATTTCACCATAATGGACATTAAGAACATTAAGTAAAATTTTGTAATTGATATCACATGTGATTAGGCTGATGATTCATATTTACAAAACATTGTGTGACAGAGTAACCATTCTAAGAGAAGCTAAATATTCTTCTAAGAATATTTTTCTATTATTTTTCTTTGCATATATCCTTATAGATTTTGAAATTTTATATTATTTTATTAATCAACAATTAAATTATGGATTCTGACTCATTTTATAATATATTTATGTACAAATATATTATCCATCCTCCTGTGAAATTAGATTATGATAATATAGGTTTTTTGGGTGAGAGATATTTATAGTGAGATCTAATTCATATTAGAAATTTTTTATTTTCAATATGAAAATATAAAATTACTTCCTCAAAATGTATTTATTTTTTTATATGTATTTCTACATAGATTTATTTTAATATTTATTTTTATTCACTAGCCATAATGATTATTTGATTGTTCTTATTTGACAGTGGGATCAGATTATGGATAATCATCATATGGAGCCTTTAATATATTAGTTAAAATATTTATTATTTTTATATTTGGATGGCTGATTTTGTAATATTAAAGGTCTAATAAAGTCATCATTATCATTTTTTTCTAATTAGGCGATGTATTCTACTATTCATCTTAGTAATTAATTTTGAAAATATTTTCATCTAAGATTATAACCTAACAACATTCCACCTTATAATAAGAATCATGATGAGAATTAATGTTTGTGATTTAAAATTGTTGTCAGTCTATGTATTGGTTATATTTATTATACAGTGTTATCATGGAATAATTGAGAATATTTTTAAAAGTAAATCATAAATAAATATAGGTTTTTAATAGATTATCAGCATTTAAATAAATTAATTATCAATAATTTATATCATTTAAAATATATTGAATAATTTAATAAGAATATAAATAAACATATCTTTTTTAATGATTTTATTTTGTAGAGATATTTGAAAATAATAATTACATAGTAGTATGTTGTAAATAAAACCTTCTAAAATTTATAAGGCCATTTAAATTTTATTCAAAATTCCATTAATTTTATAAAATAACATATTAATTTTATTATGGTGAAGTAATTGTAGTTCGATCCCTACAGTTATTTTTTAATCGTATTCTTTAATGAGGTTTTGGTTTAATATTGGTTGGAGGAAGAAAATGAAAAGTATACAGGGAAATTTTTCTGTCTCCTTTACTAACAATAGAAATATAGAAATAAATCAATGTATAATATCTATATATGATTACTTCATTAAGACCCATAAATATAGATGTTATTATATAATGGGAACTGTAAATGAATGTATCATATGTGTGTAGAATTATTTTTTTGGCCATTCATGATGTTTGGTTCATATTTTTTGTAATTTTTACTATTTGAACTACCATAACCACGATAGATCACAATATTCTGCAGTCATATAAATGTCCACACACATTAGAGTTTGTAAAAATGAAATTTATCTATTCATATATTCATACTTTTTGGAAATAGGTAGTTATCTTTGATTTTTTAAAGGATACTTGTTATATAATATTATTCAATATATTGATGTAAGAGATATCATGTATATCATATGGTTCTATGGATAAATAAACCCATAATAAATAATTAAAAAATTATATTTTATATTTAATGAGTATATTATTTATTTTACTGAAACTTGTGATATACACTTTCATTTATTTGCTTTATATGAAATAATAATTATCATCACCCATCACCATTGTATGATTCAAAACATAATATGGGTCACCTTGATAGTATGTATTATATATTTGAGGAATTGTTAAGATAAATATTATCTAAATGTATGTGGATCATGATACAAAAATAGGTTATAGATTATTTTTATATATAAAAATAATGGATAATATATATTGAAGAAAAAATCTAACTGGGGGTGGATACAATTCAAATTCATTGTTGAAGATTATTTGTTTTTGAATGTTTTCATATTAAATGGAAAACTCAAATTTTGGATATGTGGAAATTTAATCATGTTTCTTCGTATATATAATTATATTAGATCTAATTGGTGAAACAAAATATCAATTACTAATTCAAACTAGTCAACAAGATTTCTTGTTTTTTTATCTATCATGACGGCTGATGTCACATCATGATGATACTAGTTTGTATGATTTTAGGTCTAAGACAAAAATATGGATCTTGTGGTTATTTTATATCTAGTAAATATTCAATCTCAGTTAGATGTGTTGTTGTATGCATAGATTATTCCAATATTAATTTTTCAAGGCATGGTAATTTGGAGGGTTTCACATAAGAACATGAGACTTACATGAAAGTTAACTACATAATTTTTTGAAAATTATTTCTATTATACATATGTGGAACACTAATTTCATATTTAAATTTAATCTGGTTTAACTTATTATGATTGGAATATGATGGTTAACAATTTTTTTTTATGAATAAACTCTTAGAGGTGTCATATTTTTCTATTAGTTTTTATAGTAATTAAATTAATCTTTATTATATTATATGTATTTTATTTTTGGGGAATAAAATCATATATAATATACATAACATAAAGTATAAAAAATATTTCATTCTTTAAATAAAAAATATAATGTCTATATTCACACAAACATAATATTAATTCATTTTAAAAATAAATATAATCATTTTACACGCACAAATATATATATATATATATATATATATGTATAATGTGTTTTAGAGTTTGGGTGCATAATAATTTAGTTAAAAAATAAACTACCTCCCCTTTTTATTTCTATATTCAATTTAAGAACTAATATTTGATCATTCTTTTGTTGTATTAGGGGATATTATAGGGACATAAATAAAATAAAATAGATATATAAATGTCCAAAAATAGAAATAATCTAGATAAGCATGAAAGCTATATACGGAAAGAGTCGAAATCTATATCATAGATCCTAAAAGTTGAATATAATTAATAAATGATAGAAGAAAGGTATAAGAGTGATAATAGAATATAAACATTGTGATGATAAAATAAATAAAATGTGGGACAATCATATGGATTTACACCATAAACATCAGTTAAGGATTGCCTCCATGACATTTTAACCCTATGGACAATTCTACTAGTATCATGCCCATGTATAAAATTAGAGAAAAAATAACCAGGTCAACATAACAAAAAACGACAACACGAGATATAAATAATTTTTTGATTTACTTGGGGATGTTAAATTCTTCAACCACATATCACATCCTATAATCCACACAAATGTGTTCCAATTAAAAAATAAATCAAATATAATTAAAAGATATAAGAAAACCCATGAGACGAAAATGAGTTATATATTCTTTTTACAAATGATAAAAAATAAATCATTATAAAGGTTTCCAAAAAGGATGAATTATGAATCTAATATTTTTATCGTTAAATAATGATTAATTTATCTTAATGAAAGAGGTAAATTAAAAAAAAAAGTTCATTAAATGGGTGAAAATGAGGGTATAAAAATGAACACCATAAATAATTCATTAATAAATAGTTAATGAACCATTATAGAATATATGAATGTATATTTTTAATCAATAATATCAATGAAACAATAAAATTTTCAATAAATTAATTTATATTTTCAGAAATCATATTTGAAAAAATCCATTAAATGAGTTAAAACTTAAATAGAATAAAAAGTAAAAATGATCATTTTTATTATTCTATAATTGAATATATAACTATGATATAATTTTCTAAATCATTTATCTGACCAAAAAAAGAATGGAATATAAAATATAGAAGTATAAAGTGAACATATATATATATATATCATAGAATAAAAATATATAATTAATAGAGATATAAATTATGATATATAAATAGAGTTCACAACCAAATTGAAGAAAACTTGTTTGGAAGCAACCTTACCTAAATGATGACTCAAATGGGAACAAATATATCCTCATGAATTATAGTATTAGATAAATTTAATTTGTTTTAAATATAATAAAAAGAGGTAATTTTAACTATTACAAAAAAATTAAAACATTTTTTTTAAAATTTTAGACATTTTTTATTCGAGGTGTGTAACGCCCAGACCCCAGTTACCCAGAGTCGTTGCATTATTACATAACATTGGCATGATCACAAGAAAGATCAAATCTCGAAAGACCGATTGGTTTAGTAGCCTTGGAAACACTAGATATATTCATAAGTTTTACATTATAACATAAAATGAAAAACTACTACAACAACATAATGTTTCCACAGTCCACACTATAATCCCCTCATAATATCCCTGCAGGTCATTCATAACTTACATCTTCACATCCTGGGAAAAATAAAACATAGAAAAGGGGTGAGATCAAATGCCCAGTAAGGATAACAATATAGCGGAACATTCAAAAATAAGCATAAACATTTAAGGCAATGAATTACTAAAACAAAAGCCTTTTAATCTTGAACTTCAACATAGTATGGCAAAAGTAAAATGAAATAATGCCATTTACTTGTTCACATGGATATTCTACTAATCGAATAATCACATGAAAAGTCAATAACCACTTTCATAATGTTGGAATGCATAATGATAAACTTTAATTACTTTTCAAGGCCTCGTCCCAAGACCTTGGGGCTAACTGTAACCGGAACCCAACCCGGAGTGCCTCTAATAACCGGACACCAACCCGGAGTGCCTCTAATAACCGGACACCAACCCGGAGGGCTTACTTTTACCAGTCCCTAACCTGGAGGGCTTACTTTTACCAGTCCCCAACCTGGAGGGCTTACTTTTACCAGTCCCCAACCTGGAGGGCTTACTTTAACCAGTCCCCAACCTGGAACATACTTGTCCAACACATTCATATAAAGTAAAGATTGAAATATAACATAAACATTCTTATTGGAACTAGCATACGAAATGTCAATACTTTCACCATAAACTATGAATGGTATAAAAATAGCACATCCACAGTCAAACATATCACAAAACCTTCAAAACAATATAGAAGTTTTGTATCATAATAAATCAACTTCAAATAATCTTAAAACCCATCAACGGATGTTGACATAGATGAAATCAAAATTATTTTTAAATAAATATCTCCTTTTTTTTGAAATCATTTAAGATCCATATAAAATCAAACATTTTCTTTGAAAATAATCTTATAAGCTTTTAAGGGAAGCTTTGACAATTTTATAACGGTGGAAAATAACCGCACCCGCCGTATAAGTTAAAAAAACATTCTTATCTTAATTCTGTCGAAAAGGTTAAAAAGGACCTTGTTTGGAAAACGACGGAATGATTCCCTTATAAACCTCTTATAAAAATTCAAACAAGGGTATAAATGACTTTAACCCATATTCTTTTAAATATTAAAAATGTTTTGAAATACATTTTGAAAAAACATGGATGTGGATGATAACGAGATCCCAGTAAATTATTACGTATAAACAACCTCGGATAATGAAGAGATTGTGAAATAACCCTTACCAGTTTGGTAACTTATGAAACATACAACCCATGAAAGAGGTATCATACAATGAATATGTAAGTACACATAAATTAGAGTGTATTACACAAAGAATATAATTATGGGCAGTACATACACCACACAAAAGGTAATGGTGGCAATATGGCATGAATCTCACGGGAATAAGGAGTGAGATGAAAACCCCTTACCACGTTAATCAACTGAGTCGCATGGCCAAAAGTTAATAACCACCAAATGATTTACAGAATAACATGAATATAAAGTGAATCATGATAATATATATCAAATGGAAGTACACAATACACCACTTTCAATAATTTAGTAGCGAACAATGGAAATCTCACAGAATTGAATGTGAGATAAGAAAAATCCCTTACCTTGTAGTTTTCCTTGGTTGGGGTAGGTTAAACTCCTGTATAATGGTGAAATAATTGTTATTAAATTATACAAGAATCATATATATTAATATGATATCATATATGATCTTTTAATATTGATTTGATAATAATATCTTAGTATTATCGTTGTTTCGGGTGTTAACTTACTTGTTTTCTTTTGTATGTTTTGTTACGTAAGACATGTTTGTAAAGGATAGGTTGTATATTATTCAAATCCAGAATGGTATCAAGTCCTTAAACATCATTTTTAAATCATCAAATGATAATTATACTTGAATGGATACGATGGAGGATGAATCTCATCGCGTTCGTGGAGACGGTAGTCCGTACGTACGCACGAACGCAACTTCCATTTAATTTTTATTTTAAAAGAATTGAATCCAAATGATACTTAGGTATATTACTATTACAGTATAATATAATATTTTATATATGTTACTTTAGTTTCATTAACACCATCCTTTATACGTTCCATGTGTGGTATGAACGAGTCATATCATTTTAAGGGGGCGGTAGTCCGCACTTCCTCAAATGAAATTATCGTATGTATATACAACATGAAACGAATAATGGTATGAAATAAAATGGAATTACAGAATCTTATATATAAAATATATATCATTAATATCATATTTAATTACAGTGCCATCATAATGGCCACCATGAGAGGCGGTAAGATGTATTTGAACAATCATCGTTTCGTGAGGCGTTAGTTTTCCATCCACAGAAACATTATGTTCATCATCCATTAGATGGAGTTGTGTGTATGTGTAGTTTGAATACTTCTTATAACAAAATCCTAGTATATTGAGGATACTGGTGTTGTTACAAAAGAAATGAAATAAAAAGAGTTTGGTGGTTGGAGAAGCAAAATAAATGAAAATAATTTAAAAGAAATCGTTACCTTTAATTTAGGTAACTCACTTTGGTTGGAACCAAAGGACTTATTGAAATGCTTTCTACCTAAGGGGAAGCTTCAAGGAGGAGGATAGGGATGTGGGGAGATTATTTGGGCAGAGTTTGGACGAGACAAGTGGCTTGAGAGGTGTGAGGAATGAGTAGAAGTGGTCTCCTTTTATAAGGGAGAGGAGGGGCTCTTTAGGAAAGAGTGAAAGTATTACTTTATAATATAATTATATTCGGTTTATAATGGTCCAAAAATCATTGAGGTCTAAGATAAGATGAATCATATTCTAAATAACATCAACCAATAAGAATTGGACAGGTTTTATATAATATTTTAATCATTATAATCTTATTTATTTAAATGATTTATTAATGAGGTAAACATTGCATCACTATTGTGTCATTAATAATTTAACTTATTTGATGTCTAAAAATTATAAATAAAATATCATTATGTAGGAAATCTTTTTATCTTTCTAATGAATATTTATAATCGAAATTCCAACATGTATAACCCTATGTAAAATTTGTTCTTCTAAAAGATGTAAGCTTATTCCATTTTTATTTTTATTTTAACTTTATTAATATAAAGTGTCCCTACCACATACAAGTGGCTCCAAGGGGTCCCCAAATTGACCCAAGGATGCTCATGGTCGGGTATGTGTCCACCAATAATGTTAGGACACGTTTTAGGGTAATTTCGTATTATTATAATATTATTTTTTAACCCTTATTTACCGGATTTACCCTTAACCATGGTAAATAAAATATTTTCCACAGTAATTATTCAAAATGTCTAAAAATAAAAGTTAACTATTTACACAATTTGGACATCCTTATTCCAAATATGGAATCCATTTTTCTAAATTCAAAACACAGAAGTGGCAGAAATTAATTTAAAATTAATTCCCGCTGTGAAAACAAAAAGCGTGTTTTTAAGAGATAATAACTATTAAAAGATTGACACTTGTTTATGTTCGGTTTAATTGTAAAATTATGTCCAATGACCAACATTATATTAAATGGTAAAAATATAATCTAAATATACTTTAAAACTACTAAAATTCATAATTTATCACTATTAATTATTTTGATTAAAAAAGGTGTTTTTAATTAAAATTTAGTAATTTTCACTATTCATCAAAATATGAAAGTTATCCGAAAAGTACCAAAATTTCACCTTAGGCTAAATTCGATATTCTGAATCCAAAACTGAAGTCCATTTTAAAATATAAAATATATATAATTTCAAAATTTAGGTATTACTATTCATAACGGCTAGTTTGATTGGTTGTGGCGTGTGTTAAAACTCAAGGTTGCGTACAGCACACGCTACTATTTTATTCAAAGGAAAGCGTACCGTGGAAGCTTGGGATGTTTCATTTAAATTTTTTTTTTGATGTCCCAATTTATTCTGATAGTTTAAAATATTTTATTTAAAAAGGTTTCACTATTAAAGTTGATAAAACTGCAATACTGAAAATGAATCTATTCTTGCATTATGACTAAGAAACTCATAATAGGGATTCTAAAATTATAAGGATTATATAAAGTTCAAAATGTTGTTAATATTATTCATGACCTCTTTTAATGGCTTTTTTTTTGTACGTCATGGTGTGATTGAACTCGGTGTTGCGTGTAGTGCAAGTTATTGAATTATTTTTAAGAAATAACACACTATGAAATCCTGGGGTGTTACATTCTCCCCTCCTTCAATAAATTGCGTCCTCGCAATTTGAAATTGTTCTTCAAAAATAAAAGGTTGAAAATAGAAAATATCTTTGTGGGAAAACCCACATCGGAAGTTAGGTTACTAAAATTTAGTCTTAATATGAGGAAAAGAGAAATGAAAGAGTCACCACCAAATTATGATCTCGATTAGGAGAACATTGGTGGAAATTAGAGACATATAATTGGAGGAAAAACGTAAATATTTATAGGTAGTGATTGAGATCATCAATCACAAACAAGTGTATAATTGAGGTCCTTAAATTCATCAATCTATGATGATTTGAAATACCATCGGTTCAACAAAACATAGGGTATTAGGATAACACATTTTTGACATTTCAAAATATCATAGTTGAAATCCCACATCGAAAAATGAATTAACGAGGCCTCTATTTAAAATAAAGAGTGGAAAGTATGAAGATTACCGAAAATAACACATACTAGGGTTCCATGTAAAAAATATGGATATGGAAGAGAAATCTAACCATCAATTATTTGATGGAGAGTGGTAGAGAACATGGCTATGAAAAGGCCAACAATCCCAAAGCCGTGAATTAGTGATGATTTAAGGTACCATCTAGGACAACATTTTTGTTCTGAGTTCCTTTTATTAATGTTGAGGAATATATTTATGAGATTGGCTAAGATCATAAGGAGATATACTTACTTTATAATTAGAGTTTTATCCATTAATAAATTTCTACCACAAACTCATCTTTCACTCTAAAAGATAATAGAATGTAATTTTTTTATTTATACTATTCGTACAGGGTTCCAAAATAAATGAATTTATAATTCATCTACCAGATCTTAAAAAAAACAACATTATTTAATCCAGGACATCTCGTGGGCCAGTGGTAGGTGATACACCCTTGTCGCCCTTCGGTTGCGGGTTCAAGTCTCGCAGCCTTGCCGGACGCGACGGGTTGCTGCCCGACCTCTGGGTTGTCCTTTTATGGTAATCCAAAATAATCCAAACTAGAACTATCCAAAATACTTCTGTCCAAACTCACAGTCCAACATTTATAAGGAAGGTAAACATAATATAGTTCCTTTTTACCCCATAATAGCATATGAATACCTTCATCTTGTATTCTTTTAATAAACTGAAACATCTTGAATTACCATATTCCTTATTGATTACATTCATGCTCCCCTATTCCATATAGAATGCTGGATATACTTCATCAATCCAAAAATGTTTTAAACCCCAAAAAAATGATGGAATATACAAATCATTAATCAGTTTCAAGGTAGTCAAGAATATCCAACATAATTTATCCAAATCAATCATGTATCACTAACTCAGTATCAGAACCATATTATGGTTTATCTTTCTCTCAACCATATATTTTCCAAAAAATTTATCCTGCTATTGAGTCACTTTTCTTTGTTCCACACAATCTCAAGTCCTTAATGAAATAGTACTGCAGTACAATCCTTATATACTCCATAATTATTATAACAAGTACATTGTTGATACAACACTCAATTGACATAATCAACATAAGAACTCTAATCATTCCTCTTCATCTGTGGTAGTATCATAACTTGATTATTATCCAATAGCATCATTTGCTGCATAGTCTGATGACTAGGGCATAGGTTCGCGTAGTGTCCAAACTCCTTGCAAATGAAGCATTGTACATTTGAAACCATTTTCTCACCCTTGCAGTCACGTACTTTGTGCCCTTTTCCTCCACACTTATAACAAACTTCCATTCCTTTCAGGCAAGTTCCAGGGACTTTCTTCCCACAGTTACCACATATGGGAAAATTCTTCTTTTCCCTCTTCCCTTTATCCATTTTTCTCTCTTCCGTCCTTTTCTTCTCTTGCTTCCCTTCAAAGCCATAGGACTCAGTAAACTCTTTACTTATCTTATCAACACATGATATTATTTCTTCATATGATGATAATACATGGGAGACTATTTCTCTTATCAAGTCTAGCTTAAGACCATGAAAGATATGATCCTTCCTTCTCTTTGGATCATGTGCATTTCTGGAGTTCTCATTCCTTCTACTGGGTGCCATTTCTAAACAATGGCATAAACTAGATCAGTTTATGAATCAAAATACATAATCCCATACTTATAAAACACTTAACATAAATTGAACTATTTATGGATATAATCCATAATCATAAAAATGTTTTCTTTGAGGAAGTATATACTCATAAACCCTTCATAATGATTTGTAAGAAAATGAGAGTTATCCTAAGCATATCCCCCGGGAGTGTCGTAACCAAGAGTGCAGCAAGGCCCGTTGTCGTGCACCAGTTCCCGTTCGAGTCTAGCTCAAAGCGGTGTTTTCGGGTTTTACCCCTAGGTACATCTGTGCCAGAGCCGCCTCTACCTGCTCGTATCGAGACAGGGATGTATTGCTCGAAAAACTCACAAAATCTCTACGATACCAAAATTCTAGGATGTTCTTCTATACTAATCCTGAAAGTTCATCTTAGGTCTGCGTGCTCTAATCAGAGTTTATCTAAATCTAGTTTCCAAGGTTTGTACTAAACTTCCTCTGATACCAACTGTAACGCCCCGACCCCAGTTACCCAGAGTCGTTGCATTATTACATAACATTGGCATGATCACAAGAAAGATCAAATCTCGAAAGACCGATTGGTTTAGTAGCCTTGGAAACACTAGATATATTCATAAGTTTTACATTATAACATAAAATGAAAAACTACTACAACAACATAATGTTTCCACAGTCCACACAATAATCCCCTCATAATATCCCTGCAGGTCATTCATAACTTACATCTTCACATCTTGGGAAAAATAAAACATAGAAAAGGGGTGAGATCAAATGCCCAGTAAGGATAACAATATAGCGGAACATTCAAAAATAATCATAAACATTTAAGGCAATGAATTACTAAAACAAAAGCCTTTTAATCTTGAACTTCAACATAGTATGGCAAAAGTAAAATGAAATAATGTCATTTACTTGTTCACATGGATATTCTACTAATCGAATAATCACATGCAAAATCAATAACAACTTTCATAATGTTGGAATGCATAATGCTAAACTTTAATTACTTTTCAAGGCCTCGTCCCAAGACCTTGGGGCTAACTGTAACCGGAACCCAACCCGGAGTGCCTCTAATAACCGGACACCAACCCGGAGTGCCTCTAATAACCGGACACCAACCCGGAGGGCTTACTTTTACCAGTCCCTAACCTGGAGGGCTTACTTTTACCAGTCCCCAACCTGGAGGGCTTACTTTTACCAGTCCCCAACCTGGAGGGCTTACTTTAACCAGTCCCCAACCTGGAATATACTTGTCCAACACATTCATATAAAGTAAAGATTGAAATATAACATAAACATTCTTATTGGAACTTGCATACGAAATGTCAATACTTTCACCATAAACTATGAATGGTATAAAAATAGCACATCCACAGTCAAACATATCACAAAACCTTCAAAATAATATAGAAGTTTTGTATCATAATAAATCAACTTCAAATAATCTTAAAACCCATCAACGGATGTTGACATAGATGAAATCAAAATTATTTTTAAATAAATATCTCCTTTTATTTTGAAATCATTTAAGATCCATATAAAATCAAACATTTTCTTTGAAAATAATCTTATAAGCTTTTAAGGGAAGCTTTGAAGATTTTATAACGGCGGAAAATAACCGCACCCGCCGTATAAGTTAAAAAAACATTCTTATCTTAATTCTGTCGAAAAGGTTAAAAAGGACCTTGTTTGGAAAACGACGGAAAGATTCCCTTATAAACCTCTTATAAAAAGTCAAACAAGGGTATAAATGACATTAACCCATATTATTTTAAATATTAAAAATGTTTTGAAATACATTTTGAAGAAACATGGATGTGGATGATAACGAGATCCCAGTAAATTATTACGTATAAACAACCTCAGATAATGAAGAGATTGTGAAATAACCCTTTCCAGTTTGGTAACTTATGAAACATACAACCCATGAAAGAGGTATCATACAATGAACATGTAAGTACACATAAATTAGAGTGTATTACACAAAGAATATAATTATGGGCAGTACATACACAACACAAAAGGTAATGGTGGAAATATGGCATGAATCTCACGGGAATAAGGAGTGAGATGAAAACCCCTTACCACGTTAATCAACTGAGTCACATGGACAAAAGTTAATAACCACCAAATTATTTACAGAATAACATGAATATAAAGTGAATCATGATAATATATATCAAATGGAAGTACACAATACACCACTTTCTATAATTTAGTAGCGAACAATGGAAATCTCACAGAATTGAATGTGAGATAAGAAAAATCCCTTACCTTGTACTTTTCCTTGGTTGGGGTAGGTTAAACTCCTGTATAATGGTGAAATAATTTTTATTAAATTATACAAGAATCATATATATTAATATGATATCATATATGATCTTTTAATATTGATTTGATAATAATATCTTAGTATTATCGTTGTTTCGGGTGTTAACTTACTTGTTTTCTTTTGTATGTTTTGTTACGTAAGACATGTTTGTAAAGGATAGGTTGTATATTATTCAAATCCAGAATGGTATCAAGTCCTTAAACATCATTTTTAAATCATCAAATGATAATTATACTTGAATGGATACGATGGAGGATGAGTCTCATCGCGTTCGTGGAGACGGTAGTCCGTACGTACACACGAACGCAACTTCCATTTAATTTTTATTTTAAAAGAATTGAATCCAAATGATACTTAGGTATATTACTATTACAGTATAATATAATATTTTATATATGTTACTTTAGTTTCATTAACACCATCCTTTATGCGTTCCGTGTGTGGTATGAACGAGTCATATCATTTTAAGGGGGCGGTAGTCCGCACTTCCTCAAATGAAATTATCGTATGTATATACAACATGAAACGAATAATGGTATGAAATAAAATGGAATTACAGAAGCTTATATATAAAATATATATCATTAATATCATATTTAATTACAGTGCCATCATAATGGCCACCATGAGAGGCGGTAAGATGTATTTGAACAATCATCGTTTCGTGAGGCGTTAGTTTGCCATCCACAGAAACATTATGTTCATCATCCATTAGATGGAGTTGTGTGTATGTGTAGTTTGAATACTTCTTATAACAACATCCTAGTATATTGAGGATACTGGTGTTGTTACAAAAGAAATGAAATAAAAAGAGTTTGGGGGTTGGAGAAGCAAAATAAATGAAAATAATTTAAGAGAAATCGTTACCTTTAATTTAGGTAACTCACTTTGGTTGGAACCAAAGGACTTCTTGAAATGCTTTCTACCTAAGGGGAAGCTTCAAGGAGGAGGAGAGGGATGTGGGGAGATTATTTGGGCAGAGTTTGGATGAGACAAGTGGCTTGAGAGGTGTGAGGAATGAGTAGAAGTGGTCTCCTTTTATAAGGGAGAGGAGGGGCTCTTTAGGAAAGAGTGAAAGTATTACTTTATAATATAATTATATTCGGTTTATAAAGGTCCAAAAATCATTGAGGTCGAAGAAAGATGAATCATATTCTAAATAACATCAACCAATAAGAATTGGACAGGTTTTAGATAATATTTTAATCATTATAATCTTATTTATTTAATTGATTTATTAATGAGGTAAACATTGCATCACTATTTTGTCATTAATAATTTAACTTATTTGATGTCTAAAAATTATAAATAAAATATCATTATGTAGGAAATCTTTTTATCTTTCTAATGAATATTTATAATCTAAATTCCAACATGTATAACCCTATGTAAAATTTGTTCTTCTAAAAGATGTAAGCTTATTCCATTTTTATTTTTATTTTAACTTTATTAATATAAAGTGTCCCTACCACATACAAGTGGCTCCAAGGGGTCCCCAAATTGACCCAAGGATGTTCATGGTCGGGTATGTGTCCACCAATAATGTTAGGACACGTTTTAGGGTAATTTTGTATTATTATAATATTATTTTTTAACCCTTATTTACCGGATTTACCCTTAACCATGGTAAATAAAATATTTTCCACAGTAATTATTCAAAATGTCTAAAAATAAAAGTTACCTATTTACACAATTTGGACATCCTGATTCAAAATATGGAATCCATTTTTCTAAATTCAAAACACAGAAGTGGCAGAAATTAATTTAAAATTAATTCCCGCTGTCAAAACAAAAAGCGTGTTTTTAAGAGATAATAACTATCAAAAGATTGACACTTGTTTATGTTCGGTTTAATTGTAAAATTATGTCCAATGACCAAAATTATATTAAATGGTAAAAATATAATCTAAATATACTTTAAAACTGCTAAAATTCATAATTTATCATTATTAATTATTTTGATTAAAAAAGTTGTTTTTAATTAAAATTTAGTAATTTTCACTATTCATCAAAATATGAAAGTTATCCGAAAAGTACCAAAATTTCACCTTAGGCTAAATTCGATATTCCGAATCCAGAAATGAAGTCCATTTTAAAATATAAAATATATATAATTTCAAAATTTAGGTATTACTATTCATAACGGCTAGTTTGATTGGTTGTGGCGTGTGTTAAAACTCAAGGTTGCGTACAACACACGCTACTATTTTATTCAAAGGAAAGCGTACCGTGGAAGCTTGGGATGTTTCATTTAAATTTTTTTTTATGTCCCAATTTATTCAGATAGTTTAAAATATTTTATTTAAAAAAGTTTCACTATTAAAGTTGATAAAACTGCAATACTGAAAATGAATCTATTCTTGCATTATGACTAAGAAACTCATAATAGGGATTCTAAAATTATAAGGATTATATAAAGTTCAAAATGTTGTTAATACTATTCATGACATCTTTTAATGGCTTTTTTTTGTACGTCATGGTGTGATTGAACTCGGTGTTGCGTGTAGTGCAAGTTATTGAATTATTTTTAAGAAATAACACACTATGAAATCCTGGGGTGTTACATTCTCCCCTCCTTCAATAAATTGCATCCTCGCAATTTGAAATTGTTCTTTGAAAATAAAAGGTTGAAAATAGAAAATATCATTGTGGGAAAACCCACATCGGAAGTTAGGTTACTAAAATTTAGTCTTAATAAGAGTAAAAGAGAAATGAAAGAGTCACCACAAAATTATGATCTCGATTAAGAGAACATTGGTGGCAATTAGAGACATATAAATGGAGGAAAAACGTAAATATTTATAGGTAGTGATTGAGATCATCAATCACAAACAAGTGTATAATTGAGGTCCTTAAATTCATCAATCTATGATGATTTGAAATACCATCGGTTCAACAAAACATAGGGTATTAGGATAACACATTTTTGACATTTCAAAATATCATAGTTGAAATCCCACATCGAAAAATGAATTAACGAGGCCTCTATTTAAAATAAAGAGTGGAAAGTTTGAAGATTACCGAAAATAACACATACTAGGGTTCCATGTAGGAAAATATGGACATGGAAGAGAAATCTAACCATCAATTATTTGATGGAGAGTGGTAGAGAACATGGCTATGAAAAGGCCAACAATCCTAAAGCCATGAATTAGTGATGATTTAAGGTACCATATAGGACAACATTCTTGTTCTAAGTTCCTTTTATTAATGTTGAGGAATATATTTATGAGATTGGCTAAGATCATAAGGAGATATACTTACTTTATAATTAGTGTTTTATCCATTAATAAATTTCTACCACAAACTAATCTTTCACTCTAAAAGATAATAGAATGTAATTTTTTTATTTATACTATTCGTACAGGGTTCCAAAATAAATGAATTTATAATTCATCTACCAGATCTTAAAAAAAACAACATTATTTAATCCAGGACATCTCGTGGGCCAGTGGTAGGTGATACACCCTTGTCGCCCTTCGGTTGCGGGTTCAAGTCTCGCAGCCTTGCCGGACGCGACGGGTTGCCGCCCGACCTCTGGGTTGTCCTTTTATGGTAATCCAAAATAATCCAAACTAGAACTATCCAAAATACTTCTGTCCAAACTCACAGTCCATCATTTATAAGGAAGGTAAACATAATATAGATCCTTTTTACCCCGTAATAGCATATGAATACCTTCATCTTGTATTCTTTTAATAAACTGAAACATCTTGAATTACCATATTCCTTATTGATTACATTCATGCTCCCCTATTCCATATATAATGCTGGATATACTTCATCAATCCAAAAATGTTTTAAATCCCAAAAAAATGATGGAATATACAAATCATTAATCAGTTTCAAGGTAGTCAAGAATATCCAACATAATTTATCCAAATCAATCATGTATCACTAACTCGGTATCAGAACCATATTATGGTTTATCTTTCTCTCAACCATATATTTTCCAAAAATTTATCCTGCTATTGAGTCACTTTTCTTTGTTCCACACAATCTCAAGTCCTTAATGAAATAGTACTGCAGTACAATCCTTATATACTCCATAATTATTATAAAAAGTACATTGTTGATACAACACTCAATTGACATAATCAACATAAGAACTCTAATCATTCCTCTTCATCTGTGGTAGTATCATAACTTGATTATTATCCAATAGCATCATTTGCAGCATAGTCTGATGAGTGGGGCATAGGTTCGCGTAGTGTCCAAACTCCTTGCAAATGAAGCATTGTACATTTGAAACCATTTTCTCACCCTTGCAGTCACGTACATTGTGCCCTTTTCCTCCACACTTATAACAAACTTCCATTCCTTTCAGTGAAGTTCCAGGGTGTTTCTTCCCACAGTTACCACATATGGGAAAATTCTTCTTTTCCCTCTTCCCTTTATCCATTTTTCTCTCTTCCATCCTTTTCTTCTCTTGCTTCCCTTCAAAGCCATAGGACTCAGTAAACTCTTTACTTATCTTATCAACACATGATATTATTTCTTCATATGATGATAATACATGGGAGACTATTTCTCTTATCAATTCTAGCTTAAGACCATGAAAGATATGATCCTTCCTTCTCTTTGGATCATGTGCATTTCTGGAGTTCTCATTCCTTCTACTGGGCGCCATTTCTAAACAATGGCATAAACTAGATCAGTTTATGAATCAAAATACATAATCCCATACTTATAAAACACTTAACATAAATTGAACTATTTATGGATATAATCCATAATCATAAAAATGTTTTCTTTGAGGATGTATATACTCATAAACCCTTCATAATGATTTGTACGAAAATGAGAGTTATCCTAAGCATATCCCCCGGGAGTGTCGTAACCAAGAGTGCAGCAAGGCCCGTTGTCGTGCACCAGTTCCCGTTCGAGTCTAGCTCAAAGCGGGGTTTTCGGGTTTTACCCCTAGGTACATCTGTGCCAGAGCCGCCTCTACCTGCTCGTATCCAGACAGGGATGTATTTCTCGGAAAACTCACAAAATCTCTACGATACCAAAATTCTAGGAAGTTCTTCTATACTAATCCTGAAAGTTCATCTTAGGTCTACGTGCTCTAATCAGAGTTTATCTAAATCTAGTTTCCAAGGTTTGTACTAAACTTTCTCTGATACCAACTGTAACGCCCCGACCCCAGTTACCCAGAGTCGTTGCGTTATTACATAACATTGGCATGATCACAAGAAAGATCAAATCTCGAAAGACCGATTGGTTTAGTAGCCTTGGAAACACTAGATATATTCATAAGTTTTACATTATAACATAAAATGAAAAACTACTAAAACAACATAATTTTTCCACAGTCCACACTATAATCCCCTCATAATATCCCTGCAGGTCATTCATAACTTACATCTTCACATCCTGGGAAAAATAAAACATAGAAAAGGGGTGAGCTCAAATGCCCAGTAAGGATAACAATATAGCGGAACATTCAAAAATAAGCATAAACATTTAAGGCAATGAATTACTAAAACAAAAGCCTTTTAATCTTGAACTTCAACATAGTATGGAAAAAGTAAAATGAAATAATTCCATTTACTTGTTCACATGGATATTCTACTAATCGAATAATCAGATGCAAAATCAATAACCACTTTCATAATGTTGGAATGCATAATGCTAAACTTTAATTACTTTTCAAGGCCTCGTCCCAAGACCTTGGGGCTAACTGTAACCGGAACCCAACCCGGAGTGCCTCTAATAACCGGACACCAACCCGGAGTGCCTCTAATAACCGGACACCAACCCGGAGGGCTTACTTTTACTAGTCCCTAACCTGGAGGGCTTACTTTTACCAGTCCCCAACCTGGAGGTCTTACTTTTACCAGTCCCCAACCTGGAGGGCTTACTTTAACCAGTCCCCAACCTGGAACATACTTGTCCAACACATTCATATAAAGTAAAGATTGAAATATAACATAAACATTCTTATTGGAACTAGCATACGAAATGTCAATACTTTCACCATAAACTATGAATGGTATAAAAATAGCACATCCACAGTCAAACATATCACAAAACCTTCAAAACAATATAGAAGTCTTGTATCATAATAAATCAACTTCAAATAATCTTAAAACCCATCAACGGATGTTGACATAGATGAAATCAAAATTCTTTTTAAATAAATATCTCCTTTTATTTTGAAATCATTTAAGATCCATATAAAATCAAACATTTTCTTTGAAAATAATCTTATAAGCTTTTAAGGGAAGCTTTGACGATTTTATAACGGCGGAAAATAACCGCACCCGCCGTATAAGTTAAAAAACATTCTTATCTTAATTCTGTCGAAAAGGTTAAAAAGGACCTTGTTCGGAAAACGACGGAAAGATTCCCTTATAAACCTCTTATAAAAAGTCAAACAAGGGTATAAATGACTTTAACCCATTTTCTTTTAAATATTAAAAATGTTTTCAAATACATTTTGAAGAAACATGGATGTGGATGATAACGAGATCCCAGTAAATTATTACGTATAAACAACCTCGGATAATTAAGATATTGTGAAATAACCCTTACCAGTTTGGTAACTTATGAAACATACAACCCATGAAAGAGGTATCATACAATGAATATGTAAGTACACATAAATTAGAGTGTATTACACAAAGAATATAATTATGGGCAGTACATACACCACACAAAAGGTAATGGTGGCAATATGGCATGAATCTCACGGGAATAAGGAGTGAGATGAAAACCCCTTACCACGTTAATCAACTGAGTCGCATGGCCAAAAGTTAATAACCACCAAATGATTTACAGAATAACATGAATATAAAGTGAATCATGATAATATATATCAAATGGAAGTACACAATACACCACTTTCAATAATTTAGTAGCGAACAATGGAAATCTCACAGAATTGAATGTGAGATAAGAAAAATCCCTTACCTTGTACTTTTACTTGGTTGGGGTAGGTTAAACTCCTGTATAATGGTGAAATAATTGTTATTAAATTATACAAGAATCATATATATTAATATGATATCATATATGATCTTTTAATATTGATTTGATAATAATATCTTAGTATTATCGTTGTTTCGGGTGTTAACTTACTTGTTTTCTTTTGTATGTTTTGTTACGTAAGACATGTTTGTAAAGGATAGGTTGTATATTATTCAAATCCAGAATGGTATCAAATCCTTAAACATCATTTTTAAATCATCAAATGATAATTATACATGAATGGATACGATGGAGGATGAATCTCACCGCGTTCGTGGAGACGGTAGTCCGTACGTACGCACGAACGCAACTTCCATTTAATTTTTATTTTAAAAGAATTGAATCCAAATGATACTTAGGTATATTAATATTACATTATAATATAATATTTTATATATGTTACTTTAGTTTCATTAACACCATCCTTTATACGTTCCATGTGTGGTATGAACGAGTCATATCATTTTAAGGGGGCGGTAGTCCGCACTTCCTCAAATGAAATTATCGTATGTATATACAACATGAAACGAATAATGGTATGAAATAAAATGGAATTACAGAAGCTTATATATAAAATATATATCATTAATATCATATTTAATTACAGTTCCATCATAATGGCCACCATGAGAGGCGGTAAGATGTATTTGAACAATCATCGTTTCGTGAGGCGTTAGTTTTCCATCCACAGAAACATTATGTTCATCATCCATTAGATGGAGTTGTGTGTATGTGTAGTTTTAATACATCTTATAACAACATCCTAGTATATTGAGGATACTGGTGTTGTTACAAAAGAAATGAAATAAAAAGAGTTTGGGGGTTGGAGAAGCAAAATAAATGAAAATAATTTAAGAGAAATCGTTACCTTTAATTTAGGTAACTCACTTTGGTTGGAACCAAAGGACTTCTTGAAATGCTTTCTACCTAAGGGGAAGCTTCAAGGAGGAGGAGAGGGATGTGGGGAGATTATTTGGGCAGAGTTTGGACGAGACAAGTGGCTTGAGAGGTGTGAGGAATGAGTAGAAGTGGTCTCCTTTTATAAGGGAGAGGAGGGGCTCTTTAGGAAAGAGTGAAAGTATTACTTTATAATATAATTATATTCGGTTTATAATGGTCCAAAAATAATTTAGGTCGAAGATAAGATGAATAATATTCTAAATAACATCAACCAATAAGAATTGGACATGTTTTAGATAATATTTTAATCATTATAATCTTATTTATTTAAATGATTTATTAATGAGGTAAACATTGCATCACTATTGTGTCATTAATAATTTAACTTATTTGATGTCTAAAAATTATAAATAAAATATCATTATGTAGGAAATATTTTTAGCTTTCTAATGAATATTTATAATCGAAATTCCAACATGTATAACCCTATGTAAAATTTGTTCTTCTAAAAGATGTAAGCTTATGCCATTTTTATTTTTATTTTAACTTTATTAATATAAAGTGTCCATACCACATACAAGTGGCTCCAAGGGGTCCCCAAATTGACCCAAGGATGCTCATGGTCGGTTATGTGTCCACCAATAATGTTAGGAGACGTTTTAGGTTAATTTTGTATTATTATAATATTATTTTTTAACCCTTATTTACCGGATTTACCCTTAACCATGGTAAATAAAATATTTACCACAGTAATTATTGAAAATGTCTAAAAATAAAAGTTACCTATTTACACAATTTGTACATCCTGATTCAAAATATGGAATCCATTTTTCTAAATTCAAAACACAGAAGTGGCAGAAATTAATTTAAATTTAATTCCCGCTGTCAAAACAAAAAGCGTGTTTTTAAGAGATAATAACTATCAAAAGATTGACACTTGTTTATGTTCGGTTTAATTGTAAAATTATGTCCAATGACCAACATTATATTAAATGGTAAAAATATATTCTAAATATACTTTAAAACTACTAAAATTCATAATTTATCACTATTAATTATTTTGATTAAAAAAATTGTTTTTAATTAAAATTTAGTAATTTTCACTATTCATCAAAATATGAAAGTAATCCGAAAAGTACCAAAATTTCACCTTAGGCTAAATTCGATATTCCGAATCCAAAAATGAAGTCCATTTTAAAATATAAAATATATATAATTTCCAAATTTAGGTATTACTATTCATAATGGCATGTTTGATTGGTTGTGGCGTGTGTTAAAACTCAAGGTTGCGTACAACACACGCTACTATTTTATTCAAAGGAAAGCGTACCGTGGAAGCTTGAGATGTTTCATTTAATTTTTTTTGATGTCCCAATTTATTCAGATAGTTTAAAATATTTTATTTAAAAAGGTTTCACTATTAAAGTTGATAAAACTGCAATACTGAAAATGCATCTATTCTTGCATTATGACTAAGAAACTCATAATAGGGATTCTAAAATTATAAGGATTATATAAAGTTCAAAATGTTGTTAATACTATTCATGACCTCTTTTAATGGCTTTTTTTTGTACGTCATGGTGTGATTGAACTCGGTGTTGCGTGTAGTGCAAGTTATTGAATTATTTTTAAGAAATAACACACTATGAAATCCTGGGGTGTTACAAGGTGTATGACAAAACAAAGTGCTCAAGAAGAGGGATGAGTATTTTTATTGTGAAATATTTTATTTTGATTCAATAGATTCCCAGTAGATCCAAGATAAAACATCATTTTTTATGTAATTTCATGTGGCTGGAGAGAGTCATCGACTATCTGGTGGCTTCCATATGAAGAAAATTTATCAGTGGTGAAGAGGGACCCAAATGCCTAAATGCAACCCTAATGGAATGACTAAGCAAAAAAACATTCCATAATGATACTAATCTATTTTAATACATAAATAAACTTCCTAGTATTCTTCAGTTTTTTGGATAAGTTGAAGATCAATTTATATATCATTGTGATTCCTATTCATTGCTCTTAAAAATTCTCTTTGAATTTTATCAATTCCTGCCATATTATCTTTTTTTGTTCTTACTAGAGAAATGAGAGAAATATTAAATGGGATTTCATAAAAAAATTACTTCTTTATTTTACCAACTTCTCACTAACATTTCAAATGATAGTAATATGATATCACTACCTCAAAATAAATGAATTGGGTTCTCAAGGCCGTTGAGTGTGTGAAAATAGGTGATAATGACCATAAAATTGATGGTAAATGTTATTATAGCCACAACCACTATATGTTTATTTGTTATTTGTTTATCGTGAAACCATACACTGTAAATAAAGGGTATTACATCTTATAATTGGATTCCTTTCTATGACCACTAAAATGAAAGGGGTTGGGATTCTTTATAAAACCATTAAAAAAGGTTTAATTAAAAACATATATATTTTATTTGAAGGTAGTATAAGTTTAGATATTTTTTGGATTACTAGTAAAATTATGTATCAATTTATTATTATTTTAATGTAAAATTTAATTTTTATTTCAGTAAAATATTATAATTTTTGTTTGTTTAATTAATTATTTTTATTCAATCATTTATTTTTAATTTAAAAATTGTTTTTAAAATAGAAATGGCTCCCCTCAAGCCATATTCACTTAGAAAAGAAATTGTTTCCAAAGACAATGTTTATTTATAAACCATAAAGAATTACGAGGAACAATATTTTAATAATGGAATTTACCATGAATTCGCAGTGATCTCAATAAGGGAATTATATGGGAAGATCTAGTTATTTTTTTAATAGATTATGGTTATTTGAAAAAAATAATTTCTAGATTTATTCGAATCGTAGGATATGTGGCTTAGAAAAATATAACCATTACTATACCCCTTATCAAAAAAAATTATAAAAATATACCCTTTATTATATTACATAATTTGATCTTGGTGGAAAATTCATGAATTCTATACATCACAGTTTAAATTGAAATTAATTAAATTGTGTTTCATTATGTGAATCTGGTCATGAAATATTTATACTATTTGAAGTTCCATGTGAGTTATTTAATAAATAATGTAGAGTATTATTGATATGTATAAACAAGGTTTTGATATATTGATTATGCATCCTAGTAAATATTTAAATAAATTTATTTCTTATTTTTTCATATTAGTAAGGAAAGAAAGTATCTAGAAGATGTGTATTAAATAGAGATAATAGTAATAAAAAAATTGGTCTTTCAATGTTCTTTGGAAAATATTGTGATGATGAGTCAAAAAGTGAAGTAAATAAAAAATATGTTTATAGAATAACTCATATGGACACTCTTTAACAGTGATATTATAATGAAATGGAATTTCATGATGTTTGATGAAGAGGGTAGGAATGAAAAAATTGATTTTTTTCCCCTAGTAAAGTCATAAATGATCATCCAAAACTGATTGTGATCTTGGATAATTTCCTTATATGATATTTATGACAATGAGAATAAAAAATAATCTTATCATGCTAAAAAGTATAAATAAGAAGGTAAAATAGTGGTATGGTCCTATGGTTGTATGAAAAAAAAACCTAGATATCCCCATATAAAAAAATAAGTTGAATGAGAATAAGGAAACTATTGATGAAATCGATGTAAAATATTGGAGTACAAGCGATGACTACATATAATCATGAATCAATGTTAAGGGTATACATGAATTCGTTAAGGACAATGATGAGGGAAAATAAACTTGTTCCCTTTGTTCTTTTTCAAATTATTATTTATCCTCTATCCTTCTCAATTATTAAGATTTAAATTATGCTATAAAACAATTTACAAATGTATTTTTTTTTCTCACCACAAATTTAAAATATCTTAAAAAGAAATATATTCTTATTATTAGTGATAAAGATATAGACACTAATGAATAAAATTATTAGATAAAATGGTAGTTCATGCATTCCAATCTAAAAATGAATAAAATAAAAAAAATCTATTCCCATATTTGAAAATGTTGAGTAGAATTTGAATTTATTTTTTAGATCTCAACATAACAAAAAATGTAATTACAGACTCATTTATTATGTAAGGACCTGAAAAAAAAACAAATTTAAAATTATTTTTTGAGAAATCTATAAACATACATTTTATATTATCATAACACATCATGAAACTACTAATTAAAATAAACTTTTAAAAATTCCAAATATGGTAGAAAAAAATTACCAAACACTCTTTAAATACATTGTCTATAAAAGTCCATTTTCTTTTGGAAATTGATATCCAAAAAATTATGGTATCTAAAGTCCTCATTAGAAAACATATGTTGATGAAACATTATTGTGTCCCAAAACCTTAGGATACATGATAATTTTTTAATAATCATTTCTTAAGATAAATTCACATGGAGGAATTTTATAAAAGAATAGTGGGTTATGAAGACATTTATGTAGTGAAATATTTTTGTTTTTGTTTAAAACAATTTAAAATTAAATATCATTAATAATATATATTCTATTTGGATAATACCCTTGGCGTAAAATAATTTTTAAGGGTGGGGTATATCATTTTTTTCTATGAATTTTTCTTATAGAAATAACCATTTAAAAAATTATGTTTGTTAATAATAAAAAATTCATTATATTTATAGTAATATTAAAAAGAATGTTAAATTTTTTTAATAATATTAACTAGAATATAATAATGATTCATTTTCTGGTTACTTTTATAATTTTATTATTAAAATAAAATCTTATTTCATGTATTGTGTTTTTAAATAATTTTTCAAATTATTTGGATGTAACATTTTGAAATATAATTTGTAATCATTTTTATAATATACTTTAATACAGAATATCCATTTATCTAAAATTTTGTTATATTATTATGGGGAGGTAGAAATAGCTATCATTTGTGTCAATTATTTAAATTTGTAAAGAATAAGGATTTTCCACTCTTTTATAATTTCCAATCATTATCATTGTTTAAGTAATCCTTATTTTTTCGACCTTTATATTTATTGACTTATGTTATGTATATCAAAATTTAATTATGTTTATAAAATTTCACTTTTAAAATTCAAATTATTTATCAAATTATTTTTTATTAATATCATTGATGACTCTTTTTAAAAGGTGATTTAATTGATTAATTTCTTAAACTATCTTTGGAGGATTTCTGTTTTCTATTTGACTGACTCATTAATTTCATGTTTTTTGGTGGCCCCTTATAATTTTATTCGTATGAATAATTTAGGGGGAGTCAACCCAATTGAATTTAAAAAGATCCAAATAATATGTATGTTTATTTTTTTAATTTCTAAAATAAATTTTGAAAAATAGAATTTGTTTTCTCTAAGAAATTTGATTTAAAAATAGTATTTGTTTGAATTCCAGATTCTGTATATAATGTTATAAATGAGGGGGGCAGGGTTAAAATTTATTTTTCCTAGAGACACACTCTTTTTTGAATATTTTTAATGTTTATATGCACTCAAAGTTAAGTTTTCTAAACATGTAGATGTGTTTATTTGGTTTCTAGTTATAATAAAATGTTTTTGAATGTTTGAACACATGTGTGTAATGTTACAATTTTATAAATATATTTTCCCAAACTAAATGTTTTTAAGACAAAAAATAAATTTTCATTTTTGAACACTCCGGATAAAACATTAGGGGTTATAAAATTTTCATTAACATTTTATCTCTCTTAATATTTGACCATATATTATCTTGTATGCATTAACATAATTTCTGAACCATCAGAAATGTGATTATTGATAATCTGTTATTGGTAGTGGACATTGATTAAATTAAAGGTATCTTTTCCCTAATTCATTTACATAGTTAATATATTTTAAATTTAAATGGGATATAATATTGATCATAAGTGAATAATTTTGACATTTAGGGGGAAAGGCTATATTTTAGAAGTAAATTAAATTGATTTAATTATTTTAAAATATTCATGTTACTAAAATTGATATATTCATGATTTATAATATTTTCATTTTTGATTTTTGATAATAAAAATGGGGGAGAATTTTTTTAAGTATAATTTAGGATCAAATGTGTTTTGAAATAATTCTTGAAATCCAATTCAAAATTATCTAATGAAATATTGACATAATTGTTTTGAATTTAAATATGAAATTTTGATTCTTTTTTATATTCAGATCATTTATATATTTATTGATTACATTAATAAATTTATTTCATAAAAAAAGTTGATAATGTGGTAAATATTACTATATTATGTGGTTTTAACCACCAAAAAACACAATTTGGTTTTTTCATTTTTTTCGTTCAATGGATTACATTGTATAATTTTTTGGTATTTTTCCATTGTGGTACCATATCCAATAGAAGGATCAATAGTTTCAATGAGGATGTTTTGAGATAATTCCAAAAATATGTTACTATATCCATATATTGGGACCAGGATAGAACCATTATTCTTTTCAGGTGCCACTGACTAACAGGTTCAACCTTCCTATTATCTAGTGGAATATTGATATACATAAAATACAACCATTGAAGAGATTCACATATGCCTTAATAAAACCCCTAATGGCTTTATTATACCATTAAATCCTCAAGAATGATCCTAAGGTTAATTAAAGAAATTAATATTTCCTAATGGTGTATGGATTTTTGTGGATACCATGAAGATAATTTTAATATGAATTTTCTTCATTTTCGTCATTATTAACCTCCCTCTCTCTATATCACAATTGTCTATCTTCTTACCATACCTTCTTTTTATATTCATGATCAAGGAAAAACGGTGTGAATCAAAGAAACCTTCTCACAAGTATCTTATTTTTCCTTTTCTCAGGTTCTCATTACAATTGAGTTTGAGGGATATTGGATATCACAACCATTAATGATAGAAATTTTTTTATCACTACTATTGAGTGAGTGGGGAATATATATCACTACCTTAAAACCATGGGAGATTGTTTTTCTATCTAAAACCATTGAAATAATATTAATTCTTTTTATTTTTTTCGTACGAACTAGTCATAAATTATTTCTACTTCCTTTTAAAAGGTTTCCGTACTACAACCATTTAAATAAATGTATTTTTTTCTTGATTCAATAATAAAAAATAATGGTTTAGACAAAAAAATCACAATGTAACTTATGGGGAGGAGACATATGGTTCCCTTTTAGAGTTTTTCCCAACCCTACTATCAATTTCTTATAAATTTGATTTTTAATTTCTCTTTCTACTGCACATAAATTTTCTAATTTCAGTTAATTGACTTGATTGTATTAAAACAATCCAATTAGGTTTTTCTCTAAAAAATTATTAAAAATAAATTGAACCCCTTTTATTATATTTAATCAAACCAAATAAATTAATATTAAAAAATATTTATTTATTTTATTTAAAAATATTACAATTTGTTTTACAATATTCTTTGAATTCATTGTATTGATTTATCTTATGTTTGTTTTTTGGGTTTATTTAGTAAACTGCTCCAATAATACTTTAGTAATATGGAAATGGTCATTGGTGTGTTAAAATTGATAATAAATCTCTAGAAGTATAATAGAAAAGAATAATCATCATTATAGTAGTATATTTGTTACACATTACAATATACTGTAAATAATTGTTACAAATTATGAATTGTGTTTTGGAACTCGTGTTTTTAGTAGTTTTAATGGCCATTATGTTTTATAATATTACAAATTAAACATGTATTGTCCTTAAAAACCCAATAAAATCAATAAAAATTAGTTACTAATATTTTAATTAATATTTAATCTCATTTTTAGGCCTATTTAAAAATTTCAATTATAAATAAACATCATTATTCACATAGCATGTATGAACAATCCATAATGTGAATTCTGTTTTTATAAATATTACAAAAAAAATAATTGGTAGTAAATATATGGGTTTAATAAAAATATTTTATTAGAGATATTCTAGTGAATAATTTTTATTATGGTTATAATCAAGTTTCTACATGGTTGTATGAGAAGTATGAAAAATAAATCATAAGGATGACATGCCATGACCTATCCTCTAGGATGCCTTTTTTATATTTTCCCTTAAGGATTCATAGAATTTTCTATTTCTAATTCCAGGAATATAAAAAATGATAAAGTAGTATTGGAAAAAAAATTTCTTAGCTATTAGGATAGGGGAAAACATTATGTATTCAATGAATATATTATTTTATAAATTATTTTTTTATTTTACAAATAATTTTGATGTCGTTTGGAATACAATATATAAAATATATTTTTTTATGATTAGCTAAAATGTCAAAATTTCATGAAAAATACCACAAAACAATGATATGATTATTTGAATGTGTTTTTTATTATAATGAGGACCATCATACCAAAAAAAAATTAAATTAGATAATTAAAATATATAATTGTTAAAAAAAATTAATGTTTTACTAGATAGATTAAAAAATCAGTATTAAATACTTTCACTTATACGTTGTTATTGTTATATAATTTGTCAAATAATTATTTGATATATGTTTATTTATATTTAATTATTTTATTAATGGTAAATATTAATTATCTTATAATTTAATATTGCCAATGGGTAGTTTTTATTTCAATGGTCTGTTATTATTATAACAAATAGTTTCTATTCAAATGATCTTATAAAACATATACTCTTTATTGATAACACTTGATGCTCATATATTTCATTCAATTAAAAACCTACCATGATTTTATTTACATATTATAGAAATTACAAAAAAAAATTATAATTGTTTTATAATTTTCATAATGGATGTTGGAAATCTAGCAGACCACGGTGCACTATAATTTCAAATTCTAGTCAATTAACATTTCTTAATTATTTTTTCATTATAATTTTTTCTATTTTTTAAATTCATTTATCGTTAAAAAGTAATTTTCTATATTAATATAATAAAATAATTTCTATTATTTGTAAATATGAGTTATTTTTTATGTCGTAACTAAACGTAATATATGTTTTTAATTATACTACACCTTACAATAGTTGTGAGTTCGAAAAATTATGATTTAATTTTTTTCTTCTATATTTCAATTTTGATTCATAATATATTATTTTAAAAAAATTAAAATCATATTGAAATTTATTTTAATATAATTATATAATTTGTACACTGTATTTTGAATAATTTAAGATTTCATCATATTGAAATAATTATTATGTATTTCTGAAATATATAATACAAAATATAAAATTTAAAAATTTTAAATACTATAGTACTCATTATTTTATATATCATGAATTATAATTTGGATAGAATTTTCTCATAATGAATTTTCATGTTAATTTATGAAGTGTTAATAAATTAAAATATAAAATAAATATGTATATGTATATATTTATTTAATAATTTTTCATAATTTTTAATTTAAACTTGTTATATTACAATTATTTATTTAAATAAATATTTAAATAATATAAAAAGGAGTATCTATATAAGATATAATGATGTGTCAATATATATTGACTTCTAAGTATTTTATTTATATAAAATTCTTATATAATAGATATGAAATATAAATGTATTATATTTAAAATATCATATATTGTTATAAATTCCACATAATGGATAATACAAAGGATACATTATTAAAAATAAATATACATTCATTATATTTATTTAATTAAAGATTTGTCATAATGCATGGTTAGATTATAGACTATTTTTAAATTATTATTTTTTTCATATATGTGTTACTTGTGTCTAAATATTGTAGCTATTATTTTATTTATTTTGATTACCTAATTTAATGTTGCATATAAATTTTAAATTATTAATAGGTGTATGATAGTTAAAATGTTTAAACAATTACTTAAAATTATCACACATGCATATAAGGAGTTACATGTTAGATTTTAGCATTCATTTTATATTCTTCAATGTTGACATCAAATTGAATTTGGATATGGGGTTGAATGAAGTGGTTAATTATCATTTATAAATGTTAGGTGATATAATTTTTAAGAAATTGAGTTGTATATGGAGGGAAATACCCTGGGTAGAGGGTCATCATTTTAAAGTATATACATGAATTGGATCTTGGGAAATATCTTCAAATGTCGGGCTTAACAACCTATCCTTCCATATTTACTATTTTAGGGAATTTTATTCTCATATGATTATAAAACATTACATAAAGAGGATATATATACCTCTTACATGGAATGAATTTGAATTATTTTAAATATAATTTACTTTCAATATATCATACACAAGTTATGAGATTTATAAGGTGTTATACATTAATATGGTTTGTATATATTTATTTACTAGTATTATTCATTAAAAAAATAATTTTTCAGTTGTAGCCATATATTTCAAATAGATAACATGAGATTATTTATTGAGATATTTAGTCCCATTAAATTAATATGTGTTGTATTCCTTCATACAAAGATAAATGATGGCCCAAAAATTATCTTACATGGTAGTTTAGAGCTAAAGTATGGTGCCCATTGATTATCCTATGTATGTAATGGTGTAAATAGTTAAGCCTAAGGTCATATATTTTTGTGACCATTGCGTTATAAACTACTATGAAAACCTTTGAGTTAGGATACTGGAGTAATATACTTTCATTTATATACATTATGTAATGTTCAAATAGATATCCACTCAATTATCCAAGATTCATATGAGATATTATTGGCATATATTCCTACGTAAATAACTAGCTTATAAGATGAACACTATGTTGAACTCATTACAATGTTAAATATAGATCGTGCACTACAAATGTATATGATGTAATTTTAAATTGGACTTCATTTAATTAGGGAACATTTAATAAATGTCCTTTTTAACTGGTTATAAAAAAGGATTATATTTTTTCAAAGTCTTGTATTATATATTAATGTCATATAAATCATAACTAATGATGTTGATATAAATATTTGAGAAAGACAATATTATACGATGAAATAATCTTAAATTGTTCACAAATAGAATAATAGTCTTATGCAAGAGGTAAATTTTAATGTATTAGTGAAATCCCTAATTAAACATCCCATAATTGAAAAATTCCAAATAGACCGATATGAATGATTATGAAGAGTAGAAAAATAATCATTGAATGGATCCAACCTTATTATAGTATATATGAGACTATGTATTAAAAAATTCAAGAGAATATGGATGTGTAAACAATATTTGGCAACCTGAAAAGGATTTATATAGAACATGATAGGTATGAAAGGCACATGGTTTCAAATAAAATTTTAATTTGAAATATTTTATAACAAAAATTATTATTCTATCATTTGATCCATATTATTTGGTATATTATTTACATAGAGAGTATGGGGTATTCATTATGGATTCATCAAAATACATAATTGATTCTAAAATCTCTACTATAAGTGTTTTTAGCTTATTGATCATTATAACATGATTGAGTTAAAAAATCAATACACAATCACCTCATTATATTGAAAAAAATCTAATCAGTGTTTGTATATTATTTGATGAAGTTTTATGTAATAATGAAAAAGGGTAAATAATGTTACTGAAATAAAAAATTCATTTGATTGTAAAAAACACTTCCTTTCAATATACCTTAATTGAATTTGAATCCTATGGGATGAGTCATGAATGAGGGTCACGACATCTCTTATAAAAAACCATGTCACTAGAGGGTTAATTTATTTGAATAATTAATGTATTAGAAGAAACACGGTGGAGTGTCAATGTTATCTATATTGTTTTAGAATAAATTAATAGATTTTTAACTTCATATTATAAGTTTAAATGGATAGTATGATTAAAGTGGTTGTGGGGGAGATTAACTTTGTAAAATTCAATTTTACTATATCTTCTTTTACTAGAAATTTATCATTATAATCAGTTGATATTTGATTCCTTCACTTGTGAAATTAACTCCTATCCTTCAATAAAATTTGTAAAGTGAACAAGATAAGATTGACAATAATTTATATAGGGTTACACCATGGTGTTAAATCATATGTTATACCAAATAAAATTATAATCTTGAATACATAATTTAGACTCTATATCAATCAATAACTTTAAATGGGTTCAAATTACTAACTGTCATCCAATATTTTCAAAACATCCCATTATGTCCATTACAATCCATCTCACAAGTCATACTCATCATAACACTACATAAATTGAGGGAAAAACTAAAAAGATAACTTGATTGTCCCAGTTAAATAAGATATTGATAATGGTCTTTATCTCAAGCCAAATAGTTACTCTAAATTCAATTTTCTAATGTAATTCCTGAAATACATCAATTTACAACTATAATGATAGTTCTATTCATTTAATGAACTTTGTATGAACATCATATTAAGAGTTTTCATCTTATTTTTTTCCCAATTCTATAATATCAATCGAATATATTTTTATATAAGAACATGACCCCAAATTTATCATATTTCTCTCCCAAAAAATAGTTTTTTCTCAATGTTTATTATATTTATATCTTCCTAATAAAACACATATTTATTAAATAAAAAAAATTATTATGGATAAAAAATTAATTCTGTATATCTATTATATATATCTATATTTTTATAAAATAATTTTTCCATATCATTAAAAATGATAACTCATCGAGTAAAATAATATTGTGAGATTCCATGATCTTTATTTACAATGATCATTTAAAAACTATCACATTGTTATCCCCCAATTTTTTCATGAAATGTAAAAAAATTATAAAATCCTCATACTTAGTAACACGATATCATTGATATCGACATATAAAATACTCATATAATTTATATTTTTAATAAAATGGATAATTAATTGTTTTTATACTCAAATTTACTGGCTAATCTCAATTCAAAAATATTATATGTAGTGAGTGAAACAAAGGAGGAACAAAAATTCTCAAAACTCAACATGATAAAATATATTATGAACTCAAAACCATGATCTTAAATTAATGAAATTTATTTCATGTATGAAGGAATTACAAAGAATCATTAGTCTAAAAAATATATTATTTATTAAAACAAAATAAATTTACTAAATTTTGAGTTTATCTCACCTCATTGATAACATAATTTAAAAGTTTATTATCTAATTTAGGATCAATTATTTTTCATAATTCAGGAATCAAAAAATAATCATCATATTTTATACAAAATGTATTTCATTCATCATCATCTCATTTTTATCATCTTATTATTTTCATTTCGGTAAATATGGGTTTTTATCATGTATAAAATCATATAATGTATGATATTTTACACTGTGATTTTCTATCCAAAAAACATGCTAAAATTGTCTTATATTCATCAAAACATAATATAAGTATAATAAATATCTTATTCATAGATGAATTTACATTTTATAAATTTACAAAACCTCTTAAAAAACAAAAATATCATAAGTAGAAACATAATATCGTACTATGGATGCATAAAATCACTTAAGTGGATAAAAATGGTATAGATGTAAGATAATTATCTTATGTCATGACTAAATAAAACTATGTGAGGCCTTATTGATAATTCAATTAGAAAAAATTTAAATGAATGATATAGGATACAATGGAAACAAAAGACACTCAATAACATCTTTGATCCCTTTCCATCCACATTTAACCATATGAAAAAATTCTAATCATTAAAAAAATAATATCAACGACATAAAATGACTAAAAATAATTACATAAAAAAAATTAAAACCTTCAAAAAATCTAGGGGAACATAAATATAACCATTTTTGGCTTATTGGAAACAACAATAAACTCTTCCAAAAAAAATGAAATCTTTCTCAAATTTCTTGTTATATATTGAAAATAAAATCACAGCTGACATAATTAGATATGTGTATTTCACCAAACTAATTTATAATTTAAAATTTTGGAGTTAATAACATCCCTTAGTGGAAATAAATTTTGTCAATGTGTAATAAAATAAATCCCCATCAATATATTACAAATGATCCCCTTTGAAACTATTTTTGATTTCTTCTAGTCCTATTCTCCCCTTTTACCAAATATAAAAAAATTTATAATAGGGTGGAATTACATTATAATATTATCTAAGGGGTATGGTTGAATATGGTGTTGTATCCAAACTCAAGAACCCTAATTTTTTCTAATTATTTAGTAAAAATGAGTTCCACTAGTTCTTTGGTTCCAATGATCACTAGTATCAAATAAAAATTACTTACAAATTCACTAATAATATTATAGATAATAAAAATTTTCTTGGATATATATATTGTAATTTTATTTTGATATTTATCTATAAAAAATACATAGTCCGATGAAATAAATTGTGTATTATCATCATAATATATTAAAAATTATAATTGACATTATATGCAAATAATTTCTGTTGAAGTGTTAGTGGATATTATGTACTCAGATTCAAACATACTAAATTAAAAATATATTTTATTATTAATACAGAATAAAATAAAATACTCACAATGAAACAATTTGAAACCCGAATTGGACATCCTATGAATAGAATATTTGTCCAATTTAATGTCCTTAAAACATTATAGACTCATCTATAAACAGGTATTTTAATGTTTTAAGACACTTATTCTATGTTCTATGTAGATCAATAATTTCTTGGCAGCACATTGTAATGATAAATATAATTTAATAACAAAAAAAATTAGTTCCAATTGGTTTTTAAATAAACTAGAATTTAACACATTTTCTGAATTTATTCTTATTCATAAAAGTATTAGTCATATACTCTCCCAATATGTTAACAATATCCATATTTATAGTAATCATTTTTAAGACATAAATTAAATATTATTTTACAATTACATTGATTTATTTTAATTAGATAAAATGATAGTATCATCTCTTTATATGAATTGTAACCATAGAAAACTTTTCATCTCACAAATCATTGAAATTTAAAAAATAAATTATTTTCCATAGAAAATCATTCATACAGATACTAGTTGTAACCTAAAAAAATAGTATCATCGTATTATAGTATGAAAATATCAATACCTTTGGAAATATCCTTCCCATAAATATTACTATCATCATTTACCTTTAGAATTCAAATCCCCTCAATAATTAATTAATATTATAATATCAAGCTCCTAGGGCCTCCTTCAACACAAATATTTGTTTATTAAACCATAACATCATGATTACATCTTGTTAATTCATAATTCTTTATCAACTACCTATTATATAATTAGATCCTCGACATGTTTAATAAGTGATGTGATTTTTCTAATCACAGATTTTTTCAGGATTGCATTTTTACATCTTGTTTAAAAATAGTATTCTTATATTCCCTCAGATTCCTTATCCTTTAATTCATGTACTCATGATTATCATAAAATTATTCATCACATGTTATATTTGATCCAATAAAAATGACATCCATGTTTTAAACAACATGTTTAAAAATAAGTTTTTTTATCTTTTTTCTTGTTTCTAGTCATAACTGATTCGTATTAAAGTAAACCAGGTACTTTATATGTGATTATTATGAATTATTTTGAAATATTATTGTCTCAAAACCTTATGATTATTTTTAATCATATATTTTTAACATTAACTATTGAAAATATAGGAAAAACTATTTTTAAAAAACATTTTCTTCAGACTGCAGACAATTTTTGTTCTTAATATTCATAAAAAAAGATTCTGATAAAATATATGTATTTGAATTTTTTTTATGAAACATCTAAAATATTATCTTATTAATATTTATTCATAAACTAGAAACAATGTTGTATTTTAATAGTACTGAAAATATCTTAGATCTAATTAATCATTCGATGTTTGTTCCTGTCTACCATAGTCTTACAATTTCCATAATATTTTTATTTTTTTATTCACCATAAATATTCGTTAAGGGTGTATGATGTTATATATTTACTTTTATCCGATTTTTATGAGAAATTATAAATGGAAATAAATTTGAATTATATTTTCTTTCATACCTCATAATTTTCATGTAAAAACCAAAATCATTCTCTACATGCCACCGAAAAATTCTAAATACCTAAATATATTCTTATATGGGAATCAAAAATAGTAAATTTATAATTTACGTGTATTAATCAATGAATTTAATCAAATTTATATCTTTCATGTATGTATTATTCGTCAGAGGAAAACAAAAATCTAAATATATACATTCCAATGGTTTAGTGAATTGTATGTCCACCTTCATGAATGTCATTTTAATCATCCCCTTATTTAATGATTATAAAAAACATATCTTTATCTTTTTTAAGGTATATTATAAATTTATTAAAAGATATAATTATAATTTCTACATCCTATATTGTCCAAGTATCCTATTATATTTATATTTTTCATGTTTGTAAATAATAAATTAATATTTTTATAGATAATCATTATAAAACATGTTCCCAATTATTCTTTAACCTCTTGTAAAATCTCTCCTATAGTTGGAAATTTTAATAATGTATGATTTGTTAAAAACAATTCCCTTTATTACATAGTTTTATGAAATATAAAATTTTCTATTCTATCTATTGCACAAATAGTACATATTTAAACATGAGTATCCTAAGATAATTTTAAACAGTAAAGACACCTTTGATAATTAGTACGAAATAAATTTTAAAAGTAAAAAATATTCACTTATTATGATCAGTGTATATCATGATTTTTTATCTCCATTAGTATGTTAATAGGATCCACTATCATGTATACATTCTCTTCATTTCCTTATTTAGTTTAACACCACTTCAATATAAAAGGAATTGTATTCCAATTCATCTTGTGAAATCATTTTCACATTATCCTATTATTATAAATGTTATGGAAGTTTTTTCAAAAAATTATTAGCAATATTTCCTTTATTTTCAGATCCACCAAATTATTTTTTCAATAATTCAATCACATTATAATTATATATTTTATTTGACTTTTTTCATTACAATATTCTATAGGGAATCATTTCTATTAATTTCATATATTCACCACCTTGAATTAATTCTCTTTTTATGAAGATACATGTATTAACATAATGTGTTTGGTCGTGGCTAAAAATTGAAAAAACCTCAACAATAAACACTAAATTTAGTTCTCAAAAATAATTCTATGATTATCTTGTAATTTTCAATAAAAAAAATTTCTCTGCTATTTAGAAATTCCTTGATCATTATTTTTTATTATTTGCATTTATTTTATTTTCACTCTACTCTCTAACATAGATTTGTAACAGCATTTCTCATCATTTTTAGTGTCAACCTTGTGTAGATTTTGAATTTGAACATTTGTAAATTGTTACCAAATATTAAACATCTAGATAAGAATAATAAATTGATAAACCTAAAATTATGTGTGATAACTCTTATATTTGATTTCAATATCTTTATTAATGTTTTCATTGACTATTTTCCAATCCTTTACAGTTGAAATATATTTTAATTCTAATCTAATACGTTTTAATTTTTTGAGGACCATTTTTTATTTATTATATTTCATGAAATATTCATTCTCATGCACATTCAACATTAATTTCATTAGTTTTTCACTTTTTTAGTTTCATTCATAATAAAAACATTAGTTGATTCAGTCTTTATACCATCAACATTCTTTACCCTTTTATCTTTCTTCATAAGGTTTATTTTTTTTACAAGGTACTATTATAACTCAAATCAATGTAATTTATCCACATATATATAATGGTGCAAAAATCATTGAGGTAGAAGCTAAGATGACTAATATTCGAAATAACATCAACCAATAAGAATTGGACAGGTTTTAGATCATATTTTAATCATTATAATCTTATTTATTTAAATGATTTATTAATGAGGTAAACATTGTATCATTATTGTGTCATTAATAATTTAAATTATTTGATGTCTAAAAATTATAAATAAAATATAATTATGTAGGAAATATTTTTATCTTTCTAATGAATATTTATAATCGAAAATCCAACATGTATAACCCTATGTAAAAAGTTTTCTTCTAAAATATGTAAGCTTATGCCATTTTTATTTTTATTTTAACTTTATTAATATAAAGTGTCCCTACCACATACAAGTGGCTCCAAGGGGTCCCCAAATTGACCCAAGTATGCCCATGGTCGGGTATGTGTCCACCAATAAGGTTAGGACACGTTTTAGGGTAATTTTTTTTATTATTATAATATTATTTTTTAACCCTTATTTACCGGATTTACCCTTTAACCATGGTAAATACAATATTTACCGCAGTAATTATTCAAAATGTGTAAAAATAAAAGTTACCTATTTACACAATTTGAACATCCTGATTCCAAATATGGAATCCATTTTCCTAAATTCAAAACTCAGAAGTGGCAGAAATTAATTTAAAATTAATTCCCGCAGTCAAAACAAAAAAGCGTGTTTTTAAGAGATAATAACTATCAAAAGATTGACACTTGTTTATATTCGGTTTAATTGTATAATTATGTCCAATGACCAACATTATATTAAATGGTAAAAATATATTCTAAATATACTTTAAAACCACTCAAATTAATAATTTATCACTATTAATTATTTTGATTAAAAAAGTTGTTTTTAATTAAAATTTAGTAATTTTCACTATTCATCAAAATATGAAAGTTATCCGAAAAGTACCAAAATTTCACCTTAGGATAAATTCGATATTCCGAATCCAAAAATGAAGTCCATTTCAAAATATAAAATATATATTATTTCAAAATTTAGGTATTACTATTCATAACGGCCAGTTTGATTGGTTGTGGTGTGTGTTAAAACTCGAAGTTGCGTACAACACAAGCTACTGTTTTATTCAAAGGAAAGCGTACCGTGGAAGCTTGGGAAGTTTCATTTTAAATTTTTTTGATGTCTCCATTTAGTCAAAAAGTTCAAAATATTGTATTTAAAAAGGTTTCTCTATCAAAAGTTGATAAAAGTGTGATACTGAAAATGAATCTGTTCTTGCATTATGACTAAGAAACTCATAATATGGATTCTAAAATTATAAAGTTTAAAATTTAGTTAATACTATTCATGACCTCTTTTAATGGCTTTTTTTTTGTACGTCATGGTGTGATTGAACTTGGTGTTGCGTGTAGTAAAAGTTATTGAATTATTTTGAAGAAATAACACAGTATAAAATCTTGGGGTGTTACAACCACTACCCCTAAGTGGTCCACCACAAGCTTAGGGAGAAGGTGGATGGCGACAGACCCAGCTACAGGCATTAGAGACTCACTATCCTGACATCCCTGAGATGAAAAAAGGTAAGATCTTTATCATATCAATATTATTAGCAGTGCATATTGAAAAAGGATCTAGAAATTATTTCATTTTTGGTGACCTAGTTCGAGACTCTGAGATTTTGACTGAACTTCATGCTCAACATTAGCTTGGGATACTCTTATGAGAGGAGATTCAAAGGACACATACTGGTGCCAACTATGTGATCTTACAATAGGGGGAGAGAGTTTCAGATGTGATCTTCTAGTAGCTGTGTTGATGCCCTACAAATTCATTATTGGCATGGAATGGCTATCAGCAGTTCATGCATAGATTGACTACTTGATTCGTACAGTGTGATGTGCACGAAGGGATGGATTCCATTATTCCTTTGTTGGTGAGAATGAAAATAGAGCAATATGAGATCGGCTTGTCTCAGGAGGGTGCAATTAATTACATATTAGCATGGTTTCATGACTATTAAAATGGTGGATGAGGCATTTCCATAGTTTCGAGTGGTGGTGGATGAGTATGAGTATGACTTTCCAGAAGATGTCCCGGGACAACTTCCTCATAGAGAGGTATAATTCTGTAGTGACTTTTACCAAGGAAAAACACGAATATCTACACCATCATATCAGATGGCCCTTGAGATGCTCCAGAAGATGAGGGTACAATAGGAGGACTTATAGAGGAAAAAATTTGTAAGGCCCAATGTTTCTCCATGGTCATCCCCAATTTTTTTCCCTGATGAAAGATGGAATTTTGAGGCTATGTGTAGACTTCTGACGTCTAAATATGGTCACCAAGAATAACAAGAATCCTTTTTCATGTATTGATGATATGTTTGATCAGTTGAAAGGAGAGAAGTCATTCTCAAAGATATACCTCAGATCAGGCTATCATTATCTCAGCGTACAAGATGTAGACATAACGAAGACAACCTTCAAATGTTGGTATATCCATTTAGAGTTATTGGGGATTCTTTTTAGCACAACCAATGCTTCAGCAGTTTGCATGGGGATCATGAATAAGAACTTTCCACCTTACCTTGATCTCATTGTAGTGTTCTTCATCGAAGAAATCTTGGTATACTCACTGTTTGAGGGAGATCACATTGTATACTTTAGGATAGGTCTGGACTCACTCTAGGAGCACCACTTATAAGGGAATCTCCTGAAGTGTGAGTTATGGATACGAATCGTCTAATTGTTGGGACACGTCATCTAAGAGGCTAGATTTGTAGTGGATCTAGAGACTATTGACGAAGTACCTTTTTGGGAGCCATCTATTAGTGTTACTGAGGTGCGGAGAATCCTTAAATTAGTAGGATAATATTAGAGGTTCATAAATGATTTATCCATAGTAGAAACACCAATGACTGTCTTGAAGAAGAAGGGGAAACCCTTCTTATTGTTAGAGACATTAAAGTAGAGATTTCAATAACTGAGGAAGATCTTGACCAGAACTCACATCCTATGGTTTCCAGAGGAGGGAACAAACTACATGGTTAATGTTGATGCGATACGGATGGGACTCGGTTTCATCCTAATGTAGGATGATGCAGTGATTTCTTATGGCTCACGAAAGCTGAGGACTCATGAGAAAAATTATATGACTTATGACTTGGAGTTGGCAATAGTAGACTTTTCACTAAATATGTGGCGAAACTATTTGATGGATGAAAAATTCAGTGTTTACTCATACACCAAGTGTCTCAGATATATCATCACATCGAATGATCTAAATCTATGAAAGCGACACTCTCTTGGGTTCCACAAGGAATATGACTTTGACATAGTCTAAACTTTTGGGAAAGGGAACGTAGTGGAAGATACACTTAGCCAGAGATCTATTTTTCATATACTAAATGAAGCTTCAGAGTAGTTATCCTCGCTTCAGATATCCTAGGTGGATATAGAGGATAAATTATACCTTTAGTGGATGGTTTTTTCCCCTAAACTCCTTTATCATGTGAGGGAGGTGAAACACGGAGACAATAGATGTGGTAAGACACATGCTCAGTTATCCTCATGTCATTCACCTGATGGATATTCTGAAGGTGGGGAGAATGCTATCCAACTCTGAGGATGTACAACTGTACCAGGGGTGCATAGAGAGGAGGTGTTGACGGAGTTCAATACATCCTCTTTTTCACTACATCCAAGCATGATGAAGATGGATCAGGACATCTGACATTAGTACTGGAGGCCATGGATGAAGAAAGTTGTTGGGGAGTCTGTTTCTTGATGTTGCACTTTTCAGCAAGTGAAGGCTGATCACCATGTACTAGCTTGTTTTTTCCAACCCCACGATATACCAGAGTGGAAGTGGGAAGGGATATAGATATACTTCGTGGCTTGTTTACAATGTACATCCGTAGGGAACAATACCATCTGGGTGATTGTGGAACGACTCACCGTGTTGGACCACTTCTTTTATATTCGAGATAATGGTTCGGTAATGAGATTGGGAAGTCTATGCATTCAGGAAATCATGTGACTTCTAGGGTTGACTTCGATGACATACTTAGACTGTGACGCACGCCTCACATATCGATTGTTGAAAAGAATGGTGGAGGCTTTCAGGACTCATCTTCGCTTGAGCATATCTTTACATTCGCAGAAAGATGGTCAGACTAAGCTGACCATCCAGACCATGAAGGACATGATTTGTGCATGTGTCAAAGATTTTTGTCGAAGTTGGGAGGACCAGAAACCCTTGGTGGAGTTTGTGAACAACAAAAACCATCACTCCTCCATTGGTATGACCCCTTTTGAGGAATCATATGGGAGACTATGCAGATAGCCCTTGTGCTGGATGGATCGAGGAGAGAGAGCACAAGTGGTCTCAAAGATGGTACGGGCTACCACCGAAATGGTGCATGTCATCTTAGAGCGGATGATGAGTGGACATATCCAATAGAAGAATTATGCTGATAGGCGACGAAGACTACTGTAGTTCCCAGAGGTGGACCACATATTCATGCATGTCTCCAATTGACAAGGACTACATAGATTTGGACAAAGTGAAAATCACTCACCGATGATTATCGAACAATTCCTAATATTTGGAAGTTTGGAAAGGTGGCATACCACTTAGGAATACCACCGTAGTCTGATAGGGGGCATGAAATCATCCACATATCCCAGCTCAGAAGATAAGTACATGACCCATGACATTCTATTGACCATGGAGAGTTTGAAATTGACAATGAGATGACTTTCGCAGAGTTCCCAGTGAAGATAGAGGATTGAAATTAGCATAAACTTCATGGGCAGTTCAAACCTCTAGTGTGCGTTCTGTGGCAGCACGATAATCTCCAGGTAAGAAAATGGGAGGGACATGATCATTTGCATTCCCAGTACCCCTCTTTAATTATGTATCCTTGTTTGGCTTTTAGGGACATAAATCCCACAGTGGGAGAATGTAAAGTCCAAGAGAATTCCATCTAAATTTATTTTTATTATTTGGTATTTTTATGAGTCTTTGAAAATTGATGGCACGAGATTACGAGGCCCAGTGTACCTATAAGGAATTTCTGAAATTTTTTTATTGTACGTTTAGAAAACACATGAGAAACATTTTCTATATTTTGAACCGGTACTCGGAATAAAATTACGAGGGCACTGTTGAATCCGTAAAGCTAGGATCGATTAGTGGAAGTGTCACTTTAACCGAAGTAGGTCAGTAGAAATTGTAAGATTTTAGACTTTATGAAAAAATATATAACATAACAAGTTTATGTATTTCTTTTCTCTAGTAGATGAGCGGCAAAGGTGGAGACGGATGACTTGTCAAGCTAATTAATGTCTTAAATCACCTTTTTTAGACACACTGTTGTGGAATTAAGAGGTTCATTCATTAAATAAACCTCGTTAATTCCTCAGTGTGTTACTCACCTTTCCCCTCATATTTTGTTGGAGCATGGGGATGGGTTTCGGAATAGCTTCCTCAAATGAGGAAACTGTAGTGCGGTTATGTGATAACATCCACCAATGGAGGATGAAATCTTGGGTGCCAATGATCTAGGATCAATGAATGGGGATCACTCCATCCAACATGGGTAAATGTTTATGTTTGGATGTGGTTTTACATTATTGAAATATGATGAATAATTATTCCCGCTTTTTACAATGATAACATGGAAGGAGAGAGCAAAAAAACAACACCTAGACCTTCTGCCGCATCGTTTATCATTGTGTTCTTTGGAAACAGTTTTCACAATTTGACAGAAACACATGACAGAGGGTCACGATGTGACGAAGACATTCCCTGAGGCCTATAGGCATAGACGAGAAGCGAAAATGGAGCTATAAAGCATCACTGGAGCCCCGTGGGAGCTCCACCGACACCACCCCGACATCTGGTGGTGGATACAACAGTCGGTGCGTGCCGGTCATGGAAGAATGTGTTGCTGATCAGCACCATGGTGGTCAGACAAGCTACCAACAGTGGGCCAACCATGAATGTGAAGGCATCGCACCATCGTGTGCCGTGTTTAAGGGGAGCTACCGCTCCAAGTCATGTTGTGCTAGAAAGGGTCCCGCCTCCTAAGGGTCATGCATGTTAAAAGGTGTCACCTCCTGAGGCCGCCCTTAAATGAAACTGAATGGCTTTATGATCCATTTTAGGAGGCAGACTACACACGCTGTGCGGGGCACGCCAGCTGGACATGTATTGTCACCGAGCAGGCTGGCCCAAATAGCGGGTCAGCCTGGTCGACAACCTACCAGACCAGGCCTGTTGTGGCCCTGCCCGACAATGGTGGGCCGGGCCATTCTACAGCCCATCAGGCTGAGCCCAATGTGAATCAACCAAACTAGGTTGGCCCATACCGGTGCATGTTGGGCTAGGTCCAGCGACCCGAACTGGTTCGGGATGGCCCACATAGGTTCGGACCAGACTTGGACCGCTATCTGGCCTTGAAACACTTAATGGGACATAACATGTGAACCCTACAACGTTTTTATGAAAATTCCACGACGCTGGGATCCTTGGAGTGAGATAATCCTTTTAAGAAACTCCAGGTGTGTTTGGGTGAATGTTGGAGTAAATCTGGGTTGGAACGACTCTAGATCTAACCAGGCCCGAAATACTGAAATGCCAACAACTAACGGACCTTATGTCTGATCGACGGGCCATCTGTGGCATAATGTCCCTTGTGGAAAGATATTCCTTTGGATATACTCCATGTGAGTTTTGATGGAGTTTGATGTGCGACTTATGTTGGATTAGATATGAAATCAACCAGGCCCTTTTTACCAAAGATCTTAAATCTCATTGGTCGTGCATCCGATCATTTCATCATCTGTCACATTGGGATCCATATGATGGGGTGGTCTATTGGGTATGATTTTTGTGGTACTTTCTTCTAGTTGAAATATGATGGATGTATTGTGGATAAAAAACTATCAATGATCAGGTGTGCTACATTCGTGAATCCAGTGGCTGGCTGTGACATGATGAAGAATAATGACCAATTCAAGTCAGCATTAGAAACACCAGAGTGGGATGATCTAGATTTATTTTAAATCATACCATCTTTTGTATGAGTGAAAAATACGAGTCAACACCAGCGACCAGTATAGGTCATCCAAATTGACTAATACGAGTCTTTACCCATGACCAATATGTGTTGGCACCATCTACCAATACAGGTCAGCCCCAATGACCAATTGAGGTCAGCATCTAGCAACTAATATGGGTCAATATACAATGACCTATACATGTCAGCTGTAGAGTTACTCTGAATAGGATGATCTGGAATTATGACTAGTTATCCCTATCCAGCAAGTTTTAAGTTATAACATTAGAGTGAACTGTCTCATTGAATTTTTCCTTCATGATTTATATCGTGCTTGTGATGCTTTCCTTTTAATATTACTGAGAGACCTTCAGGGGTATCATGGTCCCCTAATATGTTGTTATACTCAACCATGCATGGGCTCCGCCCGCATGTGTGTCCGGTGCAGACTACTGGGGTTTCAAGGCAGACTCTAGGGGCTCATGACTTGGTGGAGCCTGGTGCGAAGAGAGAAATCGATATCCTCTTCTTGGACTTCATACTTATAATTACTACCCTACAGGTATAGCCGAAGGGCAGACGTGATAGCTGTTTACGTTCTTTTAAGTTTGTAGGGCTTGGATTTCAGCCCACTTTTTTCAGTTTACAATTGTACCTGTGGTTGTTTATTACTCTCATTGTTGTACCTTAATTTTGTTGGTTTTTTTCTTCAGTTCCCTGTTCTGAGTTTGTATCAGTCTCTAGGTAAAATCTTCCTTGTTTGAGAAAAGCCTTCAGGTGCTAGTCACCAACCCCTGGCCTATGGATGGCGGGCTTGGTGTTGTCACATTCGAGCCCTGGGGGACGGGTCATGACATGACATCTACTCATCATTTCCATATAGAATGTAATACCTTGATTTAGTTACATTGTTTCTGGTGATTTTGGGTCATCATCTTGAAGATTAAAAAGGATTTATACCTCTCATTTTCATGAAACTCAGTGTGTCTTGTCTCGTGGATTGAGTTATCTTTGATGATCATTGCATTGTTACCACAAGTTAGATTCTATGGACGATATATGGTTTTGGACCATGATTCATGGGATATTTTTTGAGTATATGTAGGCTTTTTTATTGGATACCACATGTAATGTGTTATACTGTTGACATACTAGGGGGTGCTAAGAAAACTAGTCAAGCATAGCTAGGGTGTTGGTAAGATGGATTTTCTCTATCGCATGGGCTTCCTCATTATATGGTAGAGTTAAGTAAAACCTATTAATTTATATTTTTTTTGGGTTTTTGGGGTTCCATGTAGGTATTTTTATACTCACCCATGAATGGGAAATGCTCACACATGTTGTGTCTTGCATAGAATACTGGTGTCCAGGAACCTTCCATGGGGGACCATGTGTCGAAGGATCTTATAGTAGGGATAGATACAAAGAAGAGTGCTATCATAATGATTTTGGACACATTACCCATCTTCATATCTGGTCATAAATTTATGTTGTTTTATTTTGGGTGGATTTTATTTTTCCCTTTTTATCGCTTTTTAGTATCATCGTACAATGTTGTTGTTTATAGATGTATGGATTTATTTTTATTAATTCTCATTTATATCACTTAACATTTTAATAGAGGATTTTGTGGGTGACTGAGTATAGATACAATAGGAAAAGTCCCCAATGTGTGTGATATGACAATTCGGAATTGGACGCATGTCCCTATCCTATGGAGGCAGACATGGGGAGTTACGACTCAAGACCTATTGACTGGGTTCATGAAAGTATAGTTACTTCATACATGAACCCAACCAAGTTTTATAATATTTATAGGCACACCAAAATTTTAACCATGATAAGGGCTCCTAGAAAATGTGTAATCTCTATAGAATATTTCAATGGTTATTTGAATGTTTTTTAAAACATTTGGTAAATTACGGAATCACTATATAGAATGGTGTGTCCAAGATAATAAGTCTATACTTTTTGTCACATTGTATTTAAAATAGTAATTCCAAAAATTATAACCTTTTAAAGATAAATAGTTAAAAATATCTTTATCCCCACGTGACCCTAAAACCTAATTTTTACCCTTTTTGGAGAGCATCAAATCCCTTACATAATCCCAATTATCCAATTATTTAATGGTGGTTCATCATTGATCATTGTGAGATGGAATTTCCATTATGTTCAATGAATATATAAGGGAATTGATGTGGTTCCTCAACCATATTCTCTTCATTTAGTTAACTGAATTAATATATCTCTCCATTTTTGTCTAATATACCCTTCTTTAATGGATTTTATAGTTTCATAATTTCTCATAATTTTTCTCTAACTGAATGTTGTTATTATAATTGTAGGCTACTACGAGGCTATGTTAGATGGTTCCAATATTTAACTCATAGGCTCCTCATGTTTTTTATCAATTTTTTATATTATGTTCTCTCTATATTTTCCCCAAATTGATGTAATCTAAATCTAATTCTTAAATAATATATTCATATTTCATTTCCATATTTGTTTGTATTGAATCATAGGAAAAAAGTAGAATCCTAATGGAATTACTTGGTGATGAAATTCACCATAAAAATGGAAATCCAAATGGTATGATAGCCTTTTAAATTATAAATGTATAATGTCAATAGAATTATTATATTTGAACCATGACCATTTGTGTTTGATTACTTTATGTGGCTAATATTTTTAATATATTTTAAAAGATGATTTATTATTTATATTGATGATTATGAAAAGGAAATTTAGAATTGTTGTTATTTTAAATGGAATTGAATTTTTTATAATATTCTAGTGAAATGGAGGGTGATTCAATTATAAATCATATATTTGATGGTAAATCATGATATTAGAATTTTTGGTAGGTTTTTAGTAATATAATTATGATGTATATTCAAAAACGGTATTGGAAATTTTAATGATATTATCAAAAAAAGTAAATTTGAATTAAAATGGATCGATGAAAAAAAAATTTCTGTGAAATGAAATTGTTTCTATAGGAAGATGGAAAAACATGTTAAAAAATTAATGAAGTTAAATTTTATCTATAAATGTGGAGTTAGACATGGATTATGGTCTGTTTATGGTATGTAAAATGTGTTTTGAATTACATTAAATGGAAATAAAATCACCCTTGGAGAGATCATAAAACATTAATGGAAAACACCAATTGGGAAATATTAGATATTATATAGAAAATGACCAATGGGTAGGTATGTGATAATTTATACATTATATTACATGTGATATAATCTCAAATACATTATACAAAAAATGACATATGTGGATATCCATGATAACCATGAAAACTCTCTTAGGTGAGTACTGTGAAGTATAAAAAAACACGCTTAATGGGAGTTTTGAGATGGATATTGAAACCTCCTTTAGGGGTGTTCTACGATGACTAATTTGAACTACCTTAGGGGAGTTTTTTTAAAACTAATACAACATGTGTATGGGTGGACTATGAAGCGTTTATGGAAAAAAAGTGAAAAGGTTGTTGTGACACAATGGTTGAAACAATCACAACAAAATACTTAAGGATACCCTATCACTCGTCAATTCAGGAACAGTTGATCATGGTCATAGATCTATGGATCCATTTTATTTTTTTGATCATGATTTTCATTGTGGAACACATGCATCATCATTAATTTACTACTTTCTATCCATTTTTGATAAAATTATTAAATGGAAAATCCAACATTTATTCATAAAAATTTATTTCAGAGATTCTATTTTTGGGTCACATTTAGTGGTGGCCTATTGAGTTATAATCACACCCTATATGGACCACTATAGAACTCAGGTACATGATAAAATATTTTCATTTGGTTATCGGTTATAGGTTTTGAGAAAAGGCCCTGTGCGAGGTGATTTGCGTGTCTTAATAATATTGGGTATGGATGTTGGTGTCAATCCAAATATGCAATCATTTATTATGATCTATATATTTAAAATTATTTTCATATTTTTTTTGTCCTATATATTTGATCCTACATAAATAGGTATATAGTAACAAGCATGTTATCATCCATTATTATATCATTTTGATAATGTATTTACTTTGTCACTTTCCTTGACTTGTCTGTAATGGTCATTGTCATAATTTATGTGATGATTTATTATTAATATTTTTGTATAAACTTATAATAGTGTGTAAAATCTACCCAATGTACCACCATACTCCCACATAGCTATTTAATAGACTTTAGCCTATGGGGAGTCATTCCTAAGGTAATGTAATGATCATCAGTCTGGGAACCAATCAAATGTTCATGGAAAAGGAATGTTATAAAGTGGTATATGCGTTTTCTTTTATTTTTTATAATATTTTTGACACTATATAAATTAGGATATAAAGATTCATGATAAATTAATGACCTCGTAAATTTGAGTTCTCAACCCATTCATGGGTGATAACTAATGCTTCCAGGGGTGGTCCACATTTTTATAGAATTCATTGTTACATTTGTATGTAATTTTCACCATGTGTGATTCACATGAATTATAATGATATAAATTTCTAGGATATATACTCATGGCTAGTTATGGAAAGAGGTTGAATTTTTTTAAGCATCATGTTTGCCATATAGGGTTTATATGTCATCCTTTTGTTTCCTCAAATACATGAATTCTTGTGGTTTATATATTGTAGGTATCTATATAGTCTCTATGATCTATATATATATGTGGGTGAAAAGTTATGTGTGGGGTTTGTTATTTAATATAAAATATACAAATTATATGGTGTTTTCCAATATAAATATATGGTAGAATATTTCATGGCCAACCCTTTGGGTGACTTCCTATAAAATATAGAGATATAAATTTACTTATAAGAAAGTAGTTTTGGTTAAAATATGTTCTAGTAAGAAACATATAATATTTTGTCCATTATAAATATTGAATGGAATTATAGCCATTTTTAAAATTTTATAAAATAGTGTAATTGATAAAAATTATAATCCATTAAATTATAATATATTTTTATATTTCAACCATGTGAAATGATAAATTCCTAAGGATGTAGACATGTGAAAAAAATAACATTAAATAAGTGATTTGAAAGAGAGTCCTATTATTATTCGTTATACCTTATTTGGGTAGTGGGGATATTTTGAACACTCAGGTTATTGGATTGTTATAAAACATGGTAAATGAGTACTATAAAATTGGCTTATTTTCACTTTATTTAAGATGAAATGTTAGAAAATTACTAGTAATAATGTGTTGTAGTCTGGGCTTCGTGAATATAGATGTGAAATGGCCTTAGTAATGGTAGATGGGATTAGAAGATATAAAGGTTTATCAAATCCTCCAAGACTTGAGGTTTGTTAAATAATAGTGATAGATACATTATGAAACATGTTGAAAAATGACCGTAAGATGATGGTGAGTACCTTACAATGAGTGGTGAACCATGTGGGGATCAGTTATATAGCTAAGTGCTTGGACATATGAACCTTTGATATATATCAGGATTTATTGAGTTTTACCCATGTTATATCTGAATGTTATCCAATATAAGGGTTTATTAGGACATATGTGATGCATTTATATATGTATTTCATGGGTATATTATTCAGATTATGTGGTCAGTTTATATTTGGTATTGCAGAATATTAATGAAAACATGGTTAAGAACCGAGAGTGATAATACCCTATATCTTGGGTTGTTTCAAAGGGCTGTATAATTGGATTCATGAACACATATATTTTGGATATAATTTTGATAAGTGTATAAATATACGTAAAATCATTTTTTATCGAAACATCATGAAATATTATGGGTGTTATATGCTTGGACAGATATTTGAAATGTTTCAGGGTCTTTTGTATGAGCAAATCTATGATTCCAGTTATTAATTAATTGGGATTACTAGAAGCCTAGTACATTGTTTGAAATTTCATAAAAGCCTAGTATTGGTGATTTTTTCACATGATATGATTGACCAAAATCTAAAAACTAGACGTTTTGGAGATGTGAACCATGTGTCTCAATATGATAGAGTGGTATAAAACCAAACAGGAGATGTTTGTGATGAGATTTTTTCACTTGGATCATTGGAATCAACTGAATAAGGTTCCTTTTAATAATATTTAAGGTTATATAGAATCATGAATGGTGTGATGGATATTTCTAGGTTAATATTTGGTCTATGAAATATTTGAATAGAATGAAGAGTCCATATCATGTTTCATTTGTTAGGTCACTCTTACTGTGAGTTGATTATGGAATTGGTAGATTTTTATGAGATGAATGAACAAAATGATTGGGGGGGGTTTGAGGTCTTAACAGTAATGTACATGTTTGTGGAAGGACTGAGATATAGTGACAAGGATGACTAATGTTTGACCCTTGATACATGCATCATTGGTTCGGTGTGTCAAACAAATAGAGGCACGACTTCCTTTGTGATGTAAATTTTTTGGGATATACTCTATTATAAGAACAATGTAAGGCCATATGGTGGGGACTGAACCTTTGTAATAGTGTTGTAATTAATATTATATTATTATATTTATAGTAAATATTGATCAGGATGTTTTTATGAATTAGGAATAAGTGACTTTTTGTGTTTCATATGAATCGATCGTGCATGAACAGAAGGTCCAAACCCGACTATTATGATTGATGATAAATAATACATAGGTCCAGGAGATCATGATCATATAATAGTGAATTAGTGAAAATGATTCCACTACCGTTGGAATCATCATGTGGGTTGTGGAATTTTGAGACTCACATTTTAATGGGTTGTTAATTATACAATTCATTCATTAGTGATCATTGTATTAGGATGCTAGTTAGTGAGGGGACTAAATTTCACCGTTATTCCTTTGTGAATTAAAGAATTGAATTCTAATTCTATATGGATTAGGTTAAATCTATAGCATCATTATAAGAATGAAATAATTTATTCATTTATGTGTTATAATTTTAATTAATTAGTATATTGTTTTAATATGATTATAATAATGATATTTTCGCATTCCATTCATATAAATGACAATAATTTTCATATTGATACACAAATGTGTGAATTCAAATGAATGCAGGATTTCCATCTAGACACGAGACATCGTGTTTAAATGTAATTCTGGTGGTCGATGATGGGAGTTTGAGATAAGTTATTAGAGGAGGTAAGACCTATTGATTAAAATTGAAACTAATGTGGATGATGAGAAACTGCTTTAGGAAGTGTGGTTTGGAAGCGGTGGATGTGTTTTGGGATCAATATGGTATTATTAGTCATATGTAGATGTGTTTTTCCCCATGCGTGGATGGATCTATCACCATATCAAGTGACTTAACTAATGGTTGGTGTTGTAGTACATCTAGGAATGAGTGATAGATAAGAGATGTGACCAGATCTATCTATCGTGGGGAAGATGTTGACAGTGGGGTGGTGAAAATTTTGAATGTAACATCCCAAATATGGATCCATATGCTGGTTTCATATGCTGGTTCTCTATATAACCTCATGCACTCCTCCACGTATGATAGAGGCATCTGACGAGATGTGATGGTCTATTAAAATCATGTCGATACTATAACCACTTTATCAGAGTGATACACCAGTAGAAATAAAAAAAACATTACCAAATGACATAACCATAACCAGAACAATCAATTTCACATGATGACCAAAACATGAAATACAATATCCATAACTAAAATACTAGATTGGGCATGCACTAAATGTGTCAACTGCTAATATGAATAACCCAAAATAAAAAAATACACTGAAAACACTAAAGAGGGTCCTGAGAAAAATTAATTTTCCCTCATCTATTTTCCATCTCATATTATATATCTAACATATGTAACATTCAATAAACCTATACTACTATAATAAATATTATTCAGGTACCAATCAGGAAGCCCATGTAGGGTGATAGAACAACTCGGTAGGACACCTCTACTGGATTCTAAAACATATCTAGTTAACAATATTGTATGGAGTTATATTTAAAATTATATACATTAAATAAACTAAATATTTTACAATAACTTGAATATCCATTATTTAACCGCATAAAACTCTATATTCCAATGGAATCACGACCCAATATACCTATTTCTCTCTAAGATAGAGTCTTAACTATATCACATATTCATTTCACATTTCATTATAACACATGGTCTTTCATTATCTATGGAATTTCAGTTCATTATCCAGGGTAATTGGAATCAAATTCTAATTCCAATTTGATGGGCCTTGAATTATGTGTCTAGTAATGCTTTATTATTTAAATCATCATTTCTTATACCAAACCCAATGGGAATTTGGAGCAATAAATTATGTCCCATACAATAATATCTCAATTCATGTACTTGAGAATCTATGGGTATTTAGAGTTTCAGCATGTGTCCCACACTCATATATCAATCAATTTCATATGGGTATTTGGAGATTCATTATGTGGCCACCATATCAAATATTAACCAATCATATATATAACATGTATCAAAATATCATACATAACAAAATATCCCAATTAATTAACTCACTAATTAATTAATCCTTCTAAAAAAACTCATACTCATAACATTACTTCAATTAAATGAAAAATTAATTAATCACATATATTCCCAAAATTATTTCAACAATTAATTATTCATATTAATTCCATTAATTAATTCTATAATTAATAAATCAAATATTTTATATTATTTAATTAAATAGTTAATTAATCACATAACTTCCATAAATTAAATATATAATTAATTAATAAGATATATTCAATTAATTAATTCCAAAATTAATTATACACATCATGAATTGTATAATCGCAACAATATAAATAAATTAATTCAACAATTTTCTAATCCAATTTCATAATACCAATATCCCAGTAATTAATTCAATAATTAATTTTTCATAATTGATACATTAAATAACCCTAATTTCATAATCCATTAATTAAATAATAATCCAAATTAATTAATTCTATTTATGAAACTAAATTCTTAATCATCTAATTGAAATTCTATAATTACACTCAAATAATTGAAATCAAGACATTGGTATTTGACTAATAGACAAACTTTCTCAATTCATTTATGAAAAATCACCCAATGGAAATCCCAAATTAGGAATGGATATGTAAAACCCATGACGAAGAACATGATCTAGATTAAAAACCAACATCCAATGTAAAATAACACAAGATATATTAATCCTATATCTAATACCATTCGAATATTAGTTATAACATCCTTCTTTTATTCAGAAGTGGAGTAGCTGATTGAGAGGGATCTAATTGGGATGAAACCACATAACTGAGGAGCTGTAGATCTGAAAACATAGCATAAAATCACTATGAAAAGATTACGTAGGGCCTTAAAATCTGTCCTAGATATATAAATTTTGATAACATTTTTTCAGTTGAGCTAGGGATGTTCAGGGGTTAATATGTGGAGTTTGATAATTTTATAACAATTAGTTGATTAAATTAAAATCATGGTAATGGTTTCCGAGGTAGGAGAACGTAGTTTTCCGAACCATGTTCCTCTACTATAGGGTGCTCAATTTCTCCTTAGAGGGCATACAGTAAAAAAACAGTGACCCAGCTATGAAATCCCTCTTAGTGAGGGGCTTCAATGTTTTCTATGCTAGGGAACATGGTTTTCAGATAGAGCTTGCCAATCGGGGAATTTCCCTCTTCCATTCAAAATTATCAATTTTCACCCAAAAGAATCTCATGGTAAAACCCAAAAATAATTTCTACAAAACAATGCAATAGAGTACCTATATTCAATCACATTACATATCCCTAAAGGGTCATGCTCCTTAAATCCCCCCAACATATAACAGATCATTACCGATATGTACTCTAAGCATCTCTATGATTCACAATCAAAAATATTGATACACTGATCCCACATATAGGCTTATCAGTCCCTTGGTTCATCTTGGAACATGTCAATGTTTCCACATCACATGAAATATCAATATGGTCTTTCCCCACAACACCTTCTTACTATGATCCAATAATCGTATCAGATGATCCTCAAATGACACATATTTTTTATGTTATATATCATCAACATCAATCATATGATAGGGGTTAATTTGGTACCACTGAATTTGTGTAACATGAAACACATCATGCATTTAACTATACCTCTATAGAAGGGATAATAGGTACGGTGCCAACCTGATTCCCTCCAAAACCTAAAATAGTCAAACAAGACTGGGTGATATCATTCCATTCCTCTGTATCCTGTGGTGTCCCAATCTAGGTGACATCCAACACAAATCACTATCACCCTCTATAAACACTAGCGGTCATTGATGACTATCTTAAAATGAATTTTCTCTACTCTCAACCAGATCCATACACATTGGAAACAATTAACCTACTCTAAGGCCTCATGTATTTTACATTATCCCAATTACTTTGACTCAGCATCCTCTATCCAGTATAGAGGTGATCCACATCGATTACTATATATAGCCTCGTATGGTTCTATCTGAATAGTTTATTAATAACTATTATTATAGGCTAAATACACCAAAGTTAGGTGATTGTCCTAAGATCCACAAAATCTAGTAAACACTCCGAAATCCAATCCCTAAGAACCTATATAGTGTTCCCAGACATCCAATATATATATATGGATGGAATTCTGTAATTAAAAATACTTATTTACCATGTTAATAATGTAACAACATCCATAAGAGTAAATAAAAACATGAATCATCATATGAGAAAATAGTCAATGGTACCCAATGTAGATGAACTATCTCTTGAAAATACATGTCTCTAAAAATTTCCCCATAAAATGTCACCCTTACTAGAAATAAATGTGCTACAATTGTTAAATGGTCCACAATCACTCAAACTGCCTCATTCCTCCATGGAGTCCTTGGGATACCAACCTCAAAATCCGTAATAACATCATCCCACTTCAATTATTGAATTAGAAATGACTGTCGTAAACCACCAAGTCATTGAATCTTGACCTTCACCTATTAGCAGGTGTTGCATCAGGTCAGGAACCCGGTTTTCTATTTTTTATTTCCCATCCTCCAAAACTACTTTCATAGGTTACAATGCATTTTAGTCACCCCATGATACATTTTCCACATCGAGGAATGAAATTTATGCATCAACTCTACTTGCATTATTGTATATACAATGTCATGATTCCTAACAAAGATGATATCATCATCATAGATAGTCCAATTTATTGGGGAAACCATGCCTTAATAGAATTTCATCCATGTTAAAAATTCTAGTTCCTCATATTGCATATCCTTAATCTATCTAAAAAGTTCATAACCCATTGAAAATGATTTGAGAGGCTTCTTATCCTAACTCCTGAATCAGAACATGCATCTCTTCATATAATGTCATCAACTTTCACTTTGAACTCTACTATTGAACTTCATGGGTTTGAGTTTTTCTTTCACGATGAGTCTGCAACACTATTTCTCTTGTTAGGAATATATTATAGATCAGTGTGAAATGAATTCATAAAGTAAACCAATATCATATTATGATGATTGATATATATTTTCAAAAATATATACTACAAACATTTGTTATTAGTATACCGAGTAATCTTTTCACCCAATATATAATTCCACTAACACACAAAAACATAAGACACTGCAGCTTGCTCAAGGTCATGTATAGGGTAGTTCCATTCATGTGGCCTCAACTATTGCGACTAACACACCATAACTTCATCTCCTTACATGAACAATACTCCATGACTGATCCCAAAATCAACATAAATCATATAATAGTCCTCACATAGAATATGTTGGATCGTTATTTTATCCACTGAAAAATGATTCCTTTTCTCATGGAAATCATTCTCGCATGTTCTAGTCTATTCGAACATTACTCCCTTCTTATTCTAGATGGAATGTGGTGCCTACAAATAGTAGAAGTCATTAATTAACCTTTTGTAACATATAGAAACCCCTAGAAATCTATGTTTATCCAAAAACATTCTTGGACCTCTCCCATGATACAACCACCAGAACCTTCTATAGGTCCACTGACACACCTTCCTATGAGATTATTTGTACACAAAAATCTACATGATCAATCCAGAATTGACACATATATTTCTTCTTGTATATATTGTTATCTCTAAATATAGTTTTGATGACGTAAGGATATTGGTAATGATCATCATGAATCTTTAAGAACATCAATATTTCATCCATAAACACCACCACAAACATAACTAGGCATGGATTAACTGTTTTGATAACTGAGGGAATAAAAAATGATGGTCCATTTTTCATCCGAAATGACATAATGATAATCTCATATAGGTCATAACTATATCTAAATGGAGTCCTCAATATATCATATGGTCCAAATCTCAACTAATAATACCCTGATGTCATGTTAAAAATTGAGAAAATAGAATCTCTCGTTAACTAATCAAATATAGCATTGATACACATAATTTGATTGTGGTTGTTCACAATCATCTAGTTCAACATATCGTAATTACAACACAATAGTAGAGTCCCACCACCCTTCATTTTGAAAATGATTATAGAACCCCAAGAAGACATACATGGATTCATATTCCACTTATCCATCAACTATTCCTACTAAGACATGTGTTCTTGAAGTTCTATAGGTTTAATTTTGTATGGTGGAATAGAACCCGACTTTACCCCTATCATGATCTCAATTGTAAACTTGAGATATCTATCACATGGAGTCTCGGAGAATTATACAAAAAATATATAATTAAAACCATCCACTATAGGGTAAAATACTTCATTTTTTGACATCTATCATCTAGAATCATTCTATCATCCTAGGCAGTGAGCTCCCCCATGTGATGATGAACTAGCCCGGCATCGCCTGCCTTGATGTCCCATTCTCTATTGTGAATATAATTTTCTCCCATAGGAGTTATAAAATTCATTCTCTTATATTTGAAAATAATGTGGTCCCGATATGATAATAACTAGAACTTTCCTATAATTAGGTCAAATCCTGACATATCTAGAATCCAGAGATCCCATAAAAATTGATACTCTGCATCACCAAGAATCCATCACTTGCACAAGAAGATGTATTTCATCCGTACTCCAAAAGGGGTATCTATTGTCACCAAAATATTAAAAATATCCACTTAGAGCATAAAAAAATTCAAATGTTGTGACAAAATAATAGAATAAGAAGAACTAGTATCAAATAAGGATCTCTCTAGAATATAATCTAAACAAATAATACCTCTTACTATCGATGGTCCTTCCATAATAATAAAAAGTGTAGGCCAAATATTATATAAATTTTTAGGTCCTCTCCCCTGTGATGTAGTCTATGTCCCCACATTACACCACTATACTAATATATGAGCTCTTTTACCGAAGATCCATGTATACTACCTCTATGACCATGACCAGTAAAAATCCAATTTCTAGACTGATATGGTGTAAAAGTCCCCCTTACAACACTCAAGAAATATATAGCTACTCCATAAATAATCACATATCATGGGTTCCTACAAAACCTCTATAGATTCATAATCCTTCCACATGCACAGTACTCTACCTGTGGTTGGTGAATATGTTTACAAATGTGGCCTCGACTACTGCACTAGTCGAAAAGAAACAGGGTAAGATCCTGAGTAATTGATCCCTATGACTATTTGATATGGTTCCTGATATCATTGTACATTATAGTAATGGGGATTCCTACTCTCAAAATTAATACATCTTATTAATCCAGAATAACCCCACTATTTAATTTAGAACCCCCATTGAAGATTCTGTTCGATATGAGATCTTAATTCACCACTTTTGAAAACTTCATTAGCTTGATGATATTCTCATGGGTCTTAATTTCATATTTATGACCTTCTGGAATAATTTTTGTCATAGTAACCCATATCCTTTCAATGGTATAAAAAAGTGCTACAAATCTATAAATCTTTCAGGATTTTCTATCATAGCCATGCTCTCCAGAGTTAATCTACCAAACATATCCTCTCTCTCCTAGTAGGTCGTATCGGGTTAAAAATGAACTACGAACCTCCAATGTCTCTAGCTATCTATCTTGAGTCTTGATCTCCCACCATTTCATTTCATGTCTGGGTATCATGTATTCATCCCTTTTGGCTCTTTTCTAATTTGGAGTCTCGATGTGGTCAAGAGTAGTCTATATATTCTTTATCCAGAAATTGTTAACCTTAGGTCAACCCTCTATGTTATATGTTAAAGGGATCTGCTACTAGAATTCCTATTTCAGATCAGACATTCTCTCCACCACATACCCATGTTCTCCGTCCATAATCATCATAAATCATGAATTTTTATCTCTAAAAAACTATTGAACTTCCTCACATGACTATACTAGTGCCTCAAATTCCACTTCTAGAGGATCATTTCAAGTTATGTCAACCTATTATATTATTAATAAGTGTTTTCGGGGAGGAATATCACTATAATTCCAAACGCACATCTTATGAAATATAATACATCATCAACGTATTTACAAGGATTTAATGACACATATAAGTCACGCCCCCCAAAATCCCACGACTAGGTCCAATCCGAGATGCTATAACTAAACTTAATCATACTATATCTAGGCCACAGTTAAAAAAGAGGGTAAAATAATTTTTATCTTCAATAATCTCATTAGAAACCCTTTACATGAATTTTTCATCATTTATAAAACATTAAATTCATATTAGTCAATATTTTAAGATTCATTTCATAGGAATGGAAAACCATTTCATGTTCAACAAAATTACAAAAACACATTTTCTTATGCATTCCTAAGATGATGCATGTCAAAAAATAATAATGAGATCCTATAATAAAACCTACATAATAAATCATATTCCCTACCACAATACATGTAAAATCCAAAAAAACATTAGAAACCATAATGACATCCCACAGAAAGTGAATCACCCATCATCGAATAATGTCCAATTATAACAGAAAATACCAATGACAACAATCCCGCCCTGGGTACTCAGGTTCCCTCTCATACATAGGTTAGCTACTCCCACGCATGTGCTGATACCCAAGGCCTAAATGTTCAAATTATTCTATATAACATTCCAAAATAGTATGATTAAATAGGGGAAAAGAGAATCAGTCTCTGATACCACATTTCAAAGTCTCGAACCAGGTTCTAAATAGTGGAGCCCTGATTCTGTTGACTACATGATCCCAAGCATGCCTCTTCTACACTATAAGTTTTATACTAGAATTGAGGGTCTAATATTGATCAAGGGGAGACTATAAACTCATTATTTTGGTAATACAAGAAATTAAATTAACATAAAATTGCCAAATTATGAAACCATATCAAGAATAAATAATTTTATAAGATGTCCAAAACATGAATACAATATCCTAAACTAAAACAGTAAATATCTCATCACAAGTACATGTATAATCTCACTACTAAAAATCCAAAATAAATTAAGACACTAAAAACACCCAACAGGGTCCCAACACTGATTTTGGTACCCTCATCAATGATGCATCCCATATCATCAATCAAACATAGGGATCCTTCCATTAACTTGTACTACAACCATTAATTCTATTCAGGTACATTTCAATTAGCCCGAGTAGGGTGTGAGTAAAGTATAGTACGCCACCACAAATGGATTCTGAAAAATATATAGTCAAAAAGTTTTATTTTGTTTTATAAATAGTGAAATAAAAACATTAAATAATTGAATTTAAATTTATTCAATTTCATTTATTTAACCAAAAACCCCCCAAGTTCATGAGGAAACTCATCCCAAAATACCTACATCAGCTCGTGAAGGAGTCTAATCTATATCACATATTATATTCACATTTTATTATAAAAATTGGCTTTTATAATCCATATCATTTAAATTCATTCTCACTTCCAATTTGATCCATTTTCCAATTCCCATCCCATGGCCATAGAACATCGTGTGTACCACTATGTGAGTATTTTAAGCACAAGTCAATGTCCCACACCCTAGGGGTATTTGGAGTATCATTTCATATCCCAAAAAATAGTATCATTGTACATGTAATTGGAACTATATGGGTATTTGGTGAATCATTCGGTGTCCCACACTCAAATATCAATCAATCACATATGTGTATATGGATCATTAGTTTGTAGCCCACAATCATATATCAACTACTAACATATATCTCACGTGTCACATTATCATAATTAATTGATTCACCAATAAATAAATCTAAGAGAACAATTTCATACTGATATAATTCCATTAATTAATTAAATAATTAATTAATTTCATATATTCCAATAATAAATTCAGAAATTATATAACAATATCAATTCCATTAATTATTTCCATAATTAGTTATTCACATCTCATCCATTAATTAAAAAAAATTAATTAATCCTAAACATTACATTAAATAATTGAAAAATTAATTAATCACATCTAATCTAATAATCAGTTAAACAATTATTTAATCACATAATGAATTTTTTAATGTCAATAATCTACATTAATTTCTTCAACAATTAATGCATAAAATTTCACAACTCCAATATCCTTTCTAATTTACCCAATATTTAATTAATCTAATTCAATCAATTTGATATCCCCTATTTTACAATCCCTTGATTAATTAATTTCCTATATTAATTAATTCAAATTTTGAAACTCAATTTCTGACAATCCGACAGAAATTATACAATTGAATGTGTATAATTGAAATCAAGACATTGGGATTTGAATAATAAGCCACCTAAAAAATTTATGAGCAATCTCCCAACAGAGATCCCCAATTTGAAATAGATACATCAATATCATGATGAAGAACATGATATAGATCTAAACCCTATATAAATGTACAAATGAAACAATATCATGTAAAACCTGATATAAACCCTTTCAAACATAGTATAAAAACCCCATTTTGTCTAGAAATCATTTTTGGATTGAGAAATAGATATATAATCTAGAAAAAACCAAACACCTAGGGAGGTGTCGATCTAATATCCATGATTCAAATCACCATGAACCAAGAACATGTAAATCATTTTAGAGCCTCCAAAAGGGGGAGATAATTTTTACGGTTGCTCTAGGTCTAATTAGGGAATAATATTCTAGGTTTTCAAATTTAAAAACAAATTATCTCGTACGTTAAAAAATCGTGCTTGGTTTCATAGGTAGGGGGAAATGATTTTCTAATACCTGCACCATTTTTAGGGGAATAATGGTTTCTCAAAATAGGGTGAATTATTTAAAAAATCATGTTCCATTAGTGCAGTCTTTCACTGTGAGGGTTCTCACAATTTTTTTTTGAAAAACATGTGTTGATCATGCATTCATCCTCTTACTTAAAAAATTATCAATTCTCACTTGAACAAACTATATGGAAGAAACCAAAAAAATCACCAAAACAAGGCAAAAGAGTAACATTAAACATCCATGAGATACATTTCAAAATGATAAGAATCCTAAATAGAGTGGAATAACTACATGGGTTTTTGTGTTGGGGGTGAATATATATTTTAGGATGCAATTCCAAGTGATAATTAGTTAGTTCAAAATAGTTTCATTATCTCATGAGGCCTGATGATGGATTATTGATAGATGAAGGATAAAACTAGGAGTGGGGCATAAGAACAGTTTTGAATGAACAACTACAAACGCCATGGGTTGATGGAGTTAGATTGGGAAATGTTTTCAGGACAATACCTAGTACTATGTTTTTTAGTTCTTAAAATGGTAGTCAATGGCCGTAATGGTCGAGGATAAATGCATATGGAAGATTGATAATTCTTCAAATCCTAGTTGGGGATAAAATATTTTATGGTGCATAGGTTTTGAGATCCTTTAATAACCATGAGACTTATTTCTATTTAAAATATTTCTGGATATCATGTGATAACATTATTGGTAATGTAGTCAGAATCTATGGTGGTCTTCAGAGCATACTAGGGGTTTTGGAATTGGAATTTCATATTTTTATAGAGTCTTTGGGAACACACGGGATAAGTGATAAACATTCAACCCAACAATGATGGATAATATTTATATGTTCATAGTTTGTTTATCCAGGATTGGTGATCTAGGAGGCTGTGTAATCTAAATAGAAAATTGTAGAGGCATTTCATTGGATTGGATATGGTTTGGTAAACTATGTGAAATAACTTAGAAAGATAGTGTGTCATGAAGATTGAGTTTAATATCATTGGAGGACATTTTTTCCATCAATTTTTTCAAACTATATGCCCCATTGAATTTTATAACATTAAAAACAATCACTTATGACCCCTTTAACCTTAAACATTATTTTTTATTATTGATTCTAGATGAACCATCCTTACAACACCTCCTTACTCATTTTCCTATATGGTGGTTTTACGTTTATCATTGGGATCATAGATTTTCTTTGGGTGTGATCAAGACCTAAGGGTTAGGCTATGTGTCCTCCTTTCCACGTTCTTAATTTTTTACAATATCCCTATCTATGTCTCCATTTCTGTCTAATATTACTTATTTTAAAGGATTTTTCTACTTTTAATGATTTTTTCTAATTTCATATTGAACTTAAACATGGTAAAAATGATTAGTCTCCTACAAGGATGAGGTAGGTGGTAATTAACACTAACCCATAGACTCTATGAATTTTTATACAAGTTCTTTATTTTAAGGCCCTTCCATCTTCGTAGTGAGTTGACTAAATTTAAATTGAATGTTTAACAGTAATTTTCTATTGTTTAATCCCCCTTTTATTTCCATAAATCATAGAAAATGGTTATTCATAGTGGAATCCCTTGGTTATTAAATTAAACCTAGAATTTTCTAACAAAAATTGAATATATGAATTTAAAAAAAATTAAAATGTTAGGGTCAAATAGATGAATCTAGTTGAACCATAACTTATTTTTGTTTGGTATTTATTTGTACGGATAATACTATGTAAACAATTTTACAAGGGATTTAATGATAAATTCATGATTATGAAATTGAAGTTCATAATCATTTATCTCTTAAATTGAACTCAATGATTGGTAACCTCCTTATGAAATTTTGGGTGATTCCATGGAAATCAATATATTGGAATGTGACTATTTAATTAGGCCAAATGTTTTAGTATGTGGTGAGTTGAAAATGTTGAAATTTAATTGGAAATGGTATTAATAATTGGAATTATATATTCATAATTTTTAAATTTGAATTTTAGTGGTTAGATAATCATTGATTTTGTGTAATACTAAATAATATCCTTGAGAGGGTGGTTCTGATTGCATACAATTTAATGAAATTCATTGATAATTGTAATTAAAAAGGAAATTGCAGATTTGGTCTACTTAGGATATGGTAAATTTTTTTTGAATTATATTAAAAGGAATTTAAAATTCCTTTAGGGGCTATCAGGATGTTTGAATGGAAGACATACTTAGGGATGATGTCGATATAATATAGGAAACACCATTCTAGGTGGTCCACCATAAATTTTATAGAAAATTCCACATGAGGAAGTATATGATACATTATATAGAAATAATAAACTGAGGTGGTTCATGATAACTATGAAATATCCCAATGAATATGTCTATGTTGATTAATGAAAAATCCCATTGAGGGACATCTATGATGACTTTTGATAAATCCATTATGAGATGTCCTTTATAACTATATAAAACAACCATGTGGGAGGTTTTTGAAAAGAAAGAAAACACCAATATAGTTATTCTATGAAGCTTATTTTTAATAAAATTAAAATAGTTATATTGAAACTATGATTCCTAGAGTCAGAATGACGTTCACATAAAAACATAGCAACTATCCAAAACATGTTTGTAGCATTAGGGACATGAACCTAGGGATTGATAGTGGTGTTGAATTTTAATGGGTGTAAATATGGAACCCTAGAATGGATGCTGGTTTACATAAGTTTACTGAATTTAATAAAAACTATTAATGTTATTTACCACACTTCTGTATAAAATTATTTCATAGTGGTTATTTTTTATTCTATTGGTGGAAGCCTACATATATATTATCACACTCTACTCAAAAAAATAATAATTGGGGACCTGATAATATATCACTAATTTGAAACATGTTACAGGTTTAGGGATTTGACCAATTGAAAAATTAATTTCATGGTATACATTGAGAGTGTATGATAATGGTACCATAAATGATGTGGGACAAGTTGTAGATGAGATATAGATTCAATTTAATTTTATTATTGGGAATTATATATACATAATCACAAATATGTGGATTAGTTATTTCAGGTTTTCCATCATCTATTGTTTTATTATTTTGATACTAAAGTTACATTAGATGATTTAATGATTTTTATGTGATTCTATTAATACTTTTTATGTGATTGATTATTATTTCAACTATTTTTACAATTCTAAATAGACCATATTTTCTCTCCTCTATACCACCTTACACACACACTACTATTTGATAGTCTCTCACAAATAGGGAGGTACACCTATAATGAAAGGAAATTTTATAAATTAAAATACCTCTTTAAATAATTAAATTACATATTATGAAATGAATTATAGAACATAAATTCATTACATTGGTATTTATACCATTATATGTTTAATCCTTTTAGATTTAAAATACCATAAAACATAATAACAAATAATTGTATACCTTTATAAAGTTATCATGTGATTACGATATATAAAGAGTTATGATAAATACAATTAACAATGATATATCAAGTGATGGCCTTAACTAGTAGGATCATACCCTATAAAGCCAATTTATTAGAACTTTTGACAAAGATAGAATCACTGGGATTTTCCCTTAACCAAAACTAATACACAACTCAAAAACATTAGAATGAGAATAATCATTTTTGGGGAAGTTCTATCTTTTTGTGATCATGGCCCAAACCATGTTCACTAAACCACCACATGAAGTTATCTTAATCACGTACCTTACCTTTAGAGAGATCACTATTGTTATAATTGAATATATATCAAGACCATAATAATATCAATTTTTATATTTTCTTTTTAATAAGAATTTATTACATATATCCATATTTATTAATACATTATAAATGATTAAATAAATATTTTCATAAAAATTATAATCTGATAAAATTATACACAAATCATAATTTCAAAATATTTATTTTTAATGAAGACACAAATTTTGATGAATTTAATATTTTTTGAAATTACTATTATTTTAATAAAATATTTTAATAATTTTTACTAAAATAGGTATTATTACATAATATTTTAATGATAAATGAAATTAGTATAAGTTTCAGCAAATTGTTATTTAAAAAAACACTATATTTTAATGAATTTGGGTATTTTGGATTTCGAATTAACATTTAACATAGTGAATTATTTTTATAGAATAAATATTATATTTGAAATCACCAAGATGAAATTATTCAATGGATATATGCTTCATAATTTTATAGTACAATATAATTTTAATTTAAAAATTTATTAAAATAAAAATATATGATATGTATTATGATATCATAATGAGAAAAAAAGTGATGGAATATATTTAATAAAATGTAACAGGAAAACATATTTTTCATTTAAATTAATTTGTTTTTGAATTGATATGATTAATTTTATAAATCCTTAATGATTCAAAAAAAATTATATTTTAAGGTTTTAAAATCCATTATTTAAAACATGACTCCCCTCTACATCACCTATTACATTATACTAAGGATTTCAATTCACAGACAAACAAATATAATGAAAACCAATACTATTTTGAAAAAAATTTGGTAAAAACCATGATATTTTTTACTCGTTTGATTACTTTATCATATAGTGTTCAAAACCTTTGTTTGAAAACTAATAATGAATTCCAATCTTTTTTTTATAAAAACACACCCAGTCTCCCATTCACCTTAACTAAAATCCATAAAATAATTATTTTATTCTACCCCTCCCTCTATAGATCCATCTCACATTTTATTGGTGCTCATAAGAATCTCATAATAAGAATTTAGAAGTTCCATCCCAAATTATGGGATCATCTTTTTCTCTAATTTATTCAAGTTACTTATTCATATTATACCAACTGATTTCCATTTCATCACACTGGAATTTGTTTTCAAATATTTTTCATAAATTAAATTTTATTGACATGTTATTAAATTCCCTTCCACTCTCATTAAACCCTTCCATTAACATTTACATTAACCTTTTATGGGGCCAAATTAACCCAGTGGTATTTCCCTGCTAAATATTATTTTTGTGAATAACCATCCTTATTTCCACTAACAGAGAATTCACCTAGATGTATATATACATCATTTATTGGAGACATCCCTGAATTTAACCCAAAATAATTGATCATAGGATTAAAAATAATTAATGGAATCTTTATGATGTATGATCAATGTGGAACACTAATCCATATAAATGATATAATCATTTTGGGTGTGTTGAGATAGAGATCAATTGAATTGGGTAATTTTTTAATCTCAATAGATCCCATGCATAGTGAAAAGGATGATATCCTATGAACATTTTTTATGAATTCTTTGTGGTTATCCTTGAATTTCAATTATGCAGTCACTGTATATGTTTCTCCAAAATTCCATGTTTCATTTAATATGTCAAGTTATATCATGCCTTGTTTGTTAAATAATGTAATTTTAACCCATATTATATTACCTTGAAAAGCCTCTTGGATCTCATGTACAAAACTACCTTATTATATTGTTTTTTTATTAAATTATTTCAATTTTAGCTCATCTAAATCTTATATACGTCCCTAGTATATCCCAAGCAGTATTAGATTTTCAATTGAATTTCAGGTAACATGATATTATATGATAAATTATGTGTACTATAGTTTAATAAAAAATGAATTAAATTTTATTCATTATATGGGTTACCATAGTTGGTTTCAGTGGGTGGTCTATTTAATTTAGTATTAGGATCATAAAACCCTTGTGAATAACCTATGAATAAGTGTAGAATAATTAAATCACCACTAATGTATGGTTATTTATAGAGTATGTGGTTTCCCGGAAAATGCATCCTTTTATAGAAAAACATGTAGATGAGGTATTTTCATTGATATAATGAGAATTAATAACCCCAAATATTATTAATTGAACTATAATGTTCATTTTATAGGGAATGAAAATGTTCCCTGATACATACCTGGTCTTACACTCATTTGAGATATGATTTCATCAAAATCATAAGCCTCTTACAAATTATAATTTATGAAACATAGAGGCCCACATGATTTTATATTCAGATATATATCTGGGATTAAATAGATAGAAACCTACAAATTCATATATTAAATTGAAAATATCATCTGTAGGTTATCCCTTCAATGTTTATGGTCACTAATTTATTTATTCAAAAAATTAAAAACTAAAATCCAAAATTTTTTCCTTTATTTTTATACAGTGTATGGAAATAAGTGTAACTATACCAAATATGAATGTGAAGAGAAATGTTATGGATCCCCAAGTAAACTTTCAAACCTGATTACAGTAGAAATTTTGAAATTTGTTATGAAACATTGTGAATTGACACAAGATTTGAACCAAAAATTAAATCTGGAGGAATTCTAAAATCCACCTATGAATTGATAAGATTCAAATAAATACATTATGTCATAAAATCCTCAAATGTTAATTATATCATTCGAAAAATAAATTTTTTATAAATGGGACAACTCCATTTAATTTTTATTCTATAACATTTAATTCATTTAAAAATATATGGCCATGTGTCCATTTTATCATATATATGGAGAAGAATATCCATGGTGGATGTTGGTGAAAATATAAATCTATAGTATAAGATAAAAACAACGTAGTGGATGAAATTATAGAAATGAAAATTATAAAAAAAAATACATGCACTCTACAATATAAAACAGAGTGGAATTTTCATATCCTCATAAAAAATGGGGATGACTCTATCGGGGTGTATGAAGAAAAATACAAAAGAAATTATTGTTATGCATGAGAAATTTCCATTGACCATGAATGTAAATTTGGACACATATTTTATGGGTTGAAGCCAAATATATGTAATGAGTCATATATTGAATACATTAATAACTATGAGGAAATTTTCATATGTTCTATAATGTCGATACTAGATATCAATGAATCCCATTATTTTCATGGTTATAAAAATATTAAACAATGAACAGAACGTAATTATAGTAGTGATATTGGAAAATATCATTAGAGTAATAAATTCCAACATCCCACTCATAAAAAGTGTGGGAAGACACATCCTTAATGTCTTTAAAATGGGATAAGAAATGATTTTGGTGTTGGATTTTCACATAGATACGAATTAATGAATCGAGAAACCCACTAATGTAATAGATAATAGGTATTCTCTTGTAAAACCATTCCATATTTTCGATTTTTCAACCTTAATGATTATGGATAATGTCAATATAATGCTAAATATAAAAGTTTTAGATGATAATCTAAAATAACCACCTTAATTACAATGATAGAAGGTTTGGGATCATACATAAATGACAGATGTGGTGGATCTTGAAAATTAAATTGTGGCAGGTATGTTAGTTCATCATTCATTGATAGAAATTTTATTGTATGATTCTGGTTCTTTGATTTTATTAATATTTCACAATTTTAATTTAACCATTCACCCACAATGTCACTTCCCTCCATAACCAAGATGAGGGAAGGGAAAAGAACTACCATACCCTTCCATATTCATGTTTAATGAGAGATAATTACCGAAAAGTCCGCCGCGTTCAATAGGTACAAGAGTGGTAACTAGAGAAAAGGGTATAGAATGACACATAATATGGAAGGCATTACACTTTTTGAGGAAAAATATCATAAGATAAGATGGTAAATATCCCATAACTCCAAATACATAGAGTAAAAGTATATAGAATCCCCTTTAAACACATGAATACTCAAAATAAAGTGCTACGAGGAACGAGAAATCTCTATAGGAATGTAATGAAAGAAAATAAATCATCAACAACAACTATCCCATCATCCAATTTAGAAGGGTCCCCCACAGTTTTCAAAGTCCTCACGGTAACCTGAATGTAGTTTTATATACATAGCATGAGTATAAAGTTATACTCAGTAGGTATAAACAAAAACCCTCATGCATAAGTGGTGAGGAATTCTAATGCCTGATGAGAAAGTAGACGTATCCAAAAGACCTAGCAAGAGAAACTACACACCTGGCCTAACCAAGGCGCACTACCCTATTAATAAAATTCAGGTATAGTAATATTAATAGCATATCAATAATTGGATACCCCGCACCTCTCCCATCCATCCAAGGGCCCGAAGGCCTTTAATTTTAATTTTTATGATAATACCCCCTTTAAGGGAAAAAGGGGGAAACCCACAAAGACTTAATGGAAAAAAGAAAAATCACACCTGAAATAAAATAAATTAAAACCAGACTCAAGATATGGAGCTGCACCTCCCCAGCATAAAAACATGATGACGCTCTCCACCGTTGGAAGGAAAATCGGTAAGCAAGTGTCATGTGTCAAAGCACATGCCCGATCTGATGGAAAACACCATACCCTCTCAGAAAACCAAAATTGAAAGGCTCTGTAATGATGAAACGCCAGCTCTTGAACCTCCTTTGGGGCATGCTCCATGTGGTCGAATCATAATTAATTGTTTTCCCTCCATCAGTATTACTGGAAAAATTACAAAACAAAAATTCACAAACCCTTTCACCATTCACCAGAAATTATTCAACAAGAAATGACAAACCCCGCCACACTCCACAGGACTCCTACCAACACTACGGTCACCGGAGTGGTTGGAAGATGGTCCAAGGAAAGCAAAGTCAAGCCATCTTCGCCTAGGACTGGATCACCCAACACAACTCCAATGAAACATCGCTAATGAGGGGGTCTGAGCCGTTCTGAACCAAAAACGCTACTTCGGGGCATATATCCATTCATATTGGAGCTGCATATGAACCCTCATCAGATTTCGAAACAAGAATACCACAGAGAGTGAGAAAATCCAGGGAGTGACAAACTCAAACCAACTGTCGCACTTCATTCCAATATAACCACCATACCAAGAGAAACACCCTTTCACCGCAAGAAGAAAACAATAAAACAACAAAATAGACCTAAAGGAGAATGACATGAACACTGGAGAGGAAACACGATTCCTCCCCCCTCTACACCACTCTGAGACCAACCATGTCCCTAGGACCACCAGTGAGATGCAGCAGGACCACAGTGATTCTCAATCAAACCAGGGATATGTGAAGATGAACTGGAACATCGGCGAGCTGAGAAGAAGTCGAAACCACATACTCACTAGGCCTAGTCGATGGAGCCCTCCTCTGCAGAAGAAGCTGCACAAGAAATTTACTGATCCGAGTAGAATTTAAAGCTTTGATATCACCATGATGAGACACTAGATCCTTGAATGTGAAGATAAAACCATAGGATTCCAGTCCATGCCATGCCGAAGTCGCGTCGAAGGAAACAGATGTCGATCTGCACGAGCCGTGCTGGAGGAGGGGAGGGGAAGAAGTCCGAGAAAAAACCTAGCCCTGTTGGTTGGAGAGAATGATGTTGCTCTGAGGCAGATGGATATCCTCACCCCACACATCTTTTTCATGGGTAATTGAAGCCATCCTACGCTTCAGTCCCTCCCTCCATTTTAATGTAGTCACACTTCCACCCCAACAACAACCTTATGCGCCAAAAAAACCATGCCTCCCTATTACAGACACTTGGGCCACCACAACCACACATCCCACCAAAAGACACATGTTCCACCACAACCATACATAACCAAGCATGTAGACGCCTCGACCTGAACAAATACCACCACACATGAAAAAAACTATGTAGCATAACAATCACCACTCCAAAAGACACATGGGAATCATACTAGAGACACATGGGAATCAAACCTTCCTGAAAAAACTAGATCCAACCACCACAAAATACCCTTCCCAAAGGGTCTTGGGTGATAATGGTCCTTAGGCCCTCACAGCCTACCAGATGAGTATTGGGATACTTGGGAGAGTGAGTAGGAAAGGAGCTAAAAACTAGACACTCGTAGGAGTGTTATAAAAATATCCCTCCCCCGTGAAATGGGGGTGTTCGACATGAAGTTCTGAATGTGGGTAAGAAACAAAAAAAACAAAAAAATTAAATTTAGGTAATTAACTACTCACCACAACTTATGGTTTCTGAAACCATTTCGTACACAAACACCCTCATTACTGTTCATATATGCACAAATGCACAACAACCACAATGAGAGAACCACCCATTGAACCCATTATTGTTATCATGTTCAAGTGATGTCATTAGAAATAATTCTCTACTACCAGGAAGCTAACATGCACATTCATAAGTCATAAAAACAATCAATTGAAGAATAAAAACACACACACAAAATATAAGCTTTCACACCATGTTATCATAAAATGTAAAAAAAGGATGTATGAGATCCCTGAAATTACTAGAAGATAACTAAGCCCCATTATTCTACCTCGCACGACCTCTGATCCACTAACCAAAAACTAAACAGCATGGGTTCACATCCCATCCATGTCACCCCACAAGCATTAAAAAGATCAACTATTCTTATTAGTAGAACATATAGAGGGAGTTTACAGATTTAACCATAGAATTTAACAAGTTCTTTCCTTCTGTTTGGTTAACTGGGGTGATCACACAATGATTCTTAGTCATTGGGAATCAATTTAATCAACCATGTTTATGTGATTTACTATTTTTCATGTTACATCCATTCAATCACAGTTTTATCAAGAAAAAAGAATATCGTTACTGCGCAAGAAAGGACCACCTATGGCCACAATTTTTAGTGTCCATAATCCCAAACATTTCACAACATATAAAATAAGTTAAAAGTGTACATCAACATCATAAACAAATAGACCACTTCATTCATTATAAAAAATCCATTTACTATCTTAATTAAAGTATGGATTTATCCACGCCCTGAGCAAACATTATCATACCCATCCTGAATGATACAAAAAAAATAGTGATCCAGGAAAACCCCTAGATGGATGATCAATGATCAGAGTTTTATCCTTGTCCCATGAACTGGGGTTGCACGACTTGCAGAAGAAGAACACCATGGTCTCTATGGTTGAGCAGGAAGGTCTTTAATATGGTGCATGATTTATCTCCAAAATAAGGACTACAATTTGACCCAGGATATGACAGGAATCAAGTGTGAAGAAAATAAAACATTGTGTGATAAATGTCTATATCCTTGAGTAACCCAATATGAAATATCGAACTTATTAATAGGAGGATCATGGACCCACCACATAGTAGGGTGGTTCCACATGATGTTATTAATTTATATTTAATAATTATCCTTATAGATGATGGATATGATGATTGTAAATTAATATATATCCTTTAAACTATGAAAATCATATAACATGAGAGACGGTGGAAGGAAGAAGGATATGTGTGACACCGAGGAAAAATCCACACATTTTTGTAATATATGGGTCACATGAAACGTTGGGGTTTAATACATCTTTTACTAGATTTAAATGGATTTTAAAAAGGGTATTGAAACATTTTAACGTCAAAAGATATGTTAAGAGATCATTAATAACAAAACATGGAAACTTAGAAAAAGAAAAAGGTGGGAGACACGGTGCCACCGCTTCGGTGAGACACCGTTAGCGATTCCCCCGTCTTGGTGGAACCATTTGGTAGGACCTATTTTTTGAAAAACTCTTTAATGAGTAAATAGTGGTCCCTAGGATACCTCATACAGTATATATATGGAAAAATAATGGATTCAGAGGGTCTGGGCTCTTACATCAGACACCTCTCAAACTATTCTCGTCCTCGAGAATCTTTGAGTAAACCCAAAGAAAAGATATTGGTCCAAAAACCACCTTGTAAGTTAACTCTCAAAGAAGAAAACCAACAAATAGTTGCTCAAAAGCTAGAACAACCCTTGATATCCACGAGTATCTCTCTCACCCATATTTTTAACAATAATAAATCGACTAAGGAACCATAGAAACACAAAATTCAAATCATCCAGATTCATGGATTAGTGAGTTCCATCCTCCCGGTCAAGGTACTATCCTCTTCGGGAGACAGTTACTCACATGCATGAGTTTAATCACATCAAATTTAATGAATCTAGATTATGGGTCATGTTATACCCTCCCCATTGTTGGGCCTATTCACACACATTCATAGAACAAGGGAAACAACCCATATAACAGTAAATATGTTCAGGCATTACATCACAGTCAAGTACAAAACAACACAGAACAAAAATCAAAATAGCTCTGGGTACTGGGCACGCATTTGTGCCTCCCTTTCCAAGGTACTCTCCTCGAGGAATCCATGTCTCCTTAACACACAAAATAAGGGACTGGTTTTTCCACGAGGATCCTTCTCCTCACTATCCTCGATCATCACTGGTCACTCCATGAATGTCTCATCATCCTAAATATTTAGACTCAGCCAATCGAGGATATGTGAGTCGTCGTGTAGAAACCAATTAAGCTAAGACACATGGAAGATTTCATGGACCCTTAGTACTGACAGTGGTAGAAACAGCTGATAATCCACATCATCGTCCAATTGCAACACCCCGAAGGGTCCAATAGACGTAATAGAGAGCTTACACCCCCAGAAGAACCTCAGTTTTCCATGCTGAGGGGATACCTTTAAGAACACATGGTCCCCAACCTAGAACATCAAGGGTCTCCTCCTATTTTTGTCATACGACTTATTCTGGTCCTGATCCACATTCATCCTCTCACATATAAGCTAAACCTTCATTGTCATGATCTTCACCACCACTATTCCAATAACACCTGCTTCCCCGACCTCATCCTTTAACCTCTGCACTAAGTAATCCACCACACATGAGTCCATGACTTCCATGACGTTAGCTAATTTCATCAACCGGTGTACTACAACCCATATTTCATCGTATCCTCCTTGAACCATGGGAGGTCCCATGATAAAATCCATCTATATTTCATCCCAATTCAATAGAGGGGAATTTAAATGATACATCAGACCACCTGGGATGTGATGTTCAGTCTTCACCTGATGAAACATGAGGCCCTTTTCCACAAAATCTTGCACTGTTTACCTCACTCCGGGCCACCAGAAATTACCCCTCAAGCACCACTACTTCCATGAAATTTTATAGTGTACCTCCAAGGGTGAATTATGGAACTCACAAAACCTTCTCTCATATTTCCACAGAGAAAATATATATTCCATGAAACATCATTTAATTCTGACCATCTTCCAACCATCCTTTCATAGTATTACCCATGCTAACACGATTTCGAATCACATCAGCATCTAAGTCCCCCAAAGGTGACTCTTCCACCTACAATGTCAAGTAAGACAACATGGTTAGCTAGAACATACATCATCTACCACCATCCACCCTTTCATTCTTTTTTAATGCATCCAATTCCACCATCACCTTCCAATAATCTACTAATTCTCAAACCACATCCTTCTACGACTTCCTTTTCAATGAATAGGCCACCACATTCCCTTTATTGAGGTCTAGGACAAATCAATGTCCTAGTCATAAAGAAACACGATCAACATCCACATATAAAATTTCACTTATCACTGGGAGAAGAAATACCTCAAGATCATGTCATCTATGAAGACCTAGAAACATTAATAGATGTGGTAATGCCACCACAACATCAGCGCAAACACAATTGCTGTGAGATCTAGGTTGTGGGAGGCACAGTTACACTCGTGGGGACATAAAAACATAAACCCATAAGAGATCACTCCCCAATAATGCATAAGAAAAAACTCCTCACCTAGGCCTAAAGAATCACATAACACATCAAACATTAACCCTTCCTCTAGAAACAACAGTACTGGGTAACTGACCTGTTTCCCCTTAAGATAACAAAAGTATGTCAAACACTTCTCAATACAAACAGAAGCCTTTTAATTCTTGGTCAATGATATCAAAGGTGCTGATACTCAATAGATGTTGGGCATGAACCTCCATTAGTAACTTTCATATCCCATGAAACTACGGACTTCTACTGCGTTCTTGGGTTCTTCCTAGGAAACAACCGCCTCGACCTTTAACATGTCCACTTCTATTCTCTTCTAGGACCCCCCCCCCCCATGTCCAAAGAAATTCACCTATCACATCCATAAAATTCACTTGGACAACTTCCCTTATAGATGGTGTTGTCGGATGTCCTTTAAAACTATCCCCAGATTCTCAATGTTATCCTCCTATGATATTATGATTAGTAGGATGTTGTCGATAAACATGACTATGAACCGGTCCATATATTCTCAGAATATAGAGTTCATGTTTCCCATGAACATGGATGGTGTGCCTATAATTCCATAAAACATGGCCAAAAACTCAAAGCTCCCATATCTGCACCTAAAACCAGTCTTCGAGATTTCACCCTCCTTTACACTCAATTAGTGATATCAAAACCATAGTTTGGTCTTAGTGAACCCTCCTTAGCCCGTTTAACTGGTCAAAATGATCATTGATCCTCGGGAGAGGGTACCAGTTATTCACCATCACCTAATTCAGCCTTCGGTAGTCTATACACATCTTAAGACCACTATCTCCCTTTATTGAGTAAAAGACTGGATCATCCCATGGTGATGTGATTGGTCTGATAAATAACTTCTTCATTAGGTTATCAACATAAATCTGCAACTTAGAAGGCACCATCCAATATAGAGCCATCGAAATCATCCAGGCACTGAGTTACAAGTCTATTCCCAACTAAACATTAGGTCGAAAGGGTGGAGTCACCAAATCTTCATCGAAGATGTCCTATAACTCTCTGACGATACTCAGGACTACCACGATCTATGATTCTACGAACTCCACTAACAACTCAGTTAACAAAGAAATAAGGGGCTCCACTCTCCGAATTCTATCACAAAAACCCCACTCGCCAGTGAAAACTGTTTGTTGGCCACCCATATCTGGAAACACAACCCTTATCCAGAAGCATTTGATTATGAAAAACACATAGAATATCCATTTGATTCCTAAAATGTCATCATATGGCTACATCTGTACGGAAAGAGGGTCCCCACTGGACTGATGTGTCCCCAACATCAGTCTAAATCCTCAGAAAACATAAGACAAGATGGTATGACCTTTTACCAACATACTCAATTCTAGGGGAACGAGAAGTCTCTCTACATCTAGACCTAGATTTTGGGTTAGACTAGGTGCAACAAAGGAGTGTGAATATCTTTAATCTAACACGACACAAGAAAGAGTACTAAACTAGTAGATTGTACCTCGAATGTCCTCTCGCCCTATTGGAATAGTAGCCACTATGACGTGCAATTGGCCATGAACACCACCTTTTCCCCTCGGATGTCAGCTACATACCTGACCACGCTCTGGTCTAGGTTCTTGAGGATCTCCATGAGGTCGGCCTACTCCTACAATGTTTGTTCTCAGTGGAGCGGGGGATCTCTGTCCCCACTGCAGTAGCTGAAATGGCCTAGTTGTAAACAGCTACTTTTGAGGTGGGCACTGAACCTTCCCAAATCCACGGTACTACACTCAGTTCGGGTACTTATTTTTGAGTTTTCCTCGGTTCCCATAAATAAATAATCTCGTTTATAGGCCCGCATATAATGGGCATGGAATGGGAGATCGAAACTGGAACTAATGGGGAATGCTCCCCGTCGGTCAAAACCTAAAAGGCCCTGAGTTTGGTGGCCTACTACTATTTAAATTCACCATCAATGTGAGAAATAGTCTCCCGACTCACAGAAAACCTCCTAGCATGTGCATTATCTCCACCACTTTATCCTTCGTCTGAACCTATATGTTTATCTGTATAGTAATGGGGGTTACATTATATTGTAGTGAAGGTCGGAGTGCCTCACATAAATATCTCAGCCTATAATTCTTATCTAGAATGAATTTTTGAGAAAAACAAAGGAGATCCATGAACTTGATTCCCAATTACCTCACTAACATACTCCCCTGCTGAATTGAGGGTATCTACGGCCTCTTCTCATCCTTCATTGTTGAAGAGATGATTTCTTCTTGGATCTCCCTCTCAACATTAGTCCACAAATCATTAACCTCCCTATTCTCCACGATAATGATCTTCCACCACTGACGTGCCACTCCTTACATAAGGATTAAAGATAGAGTAACCTAGTACACTGTTGGAGTGTGGATCAAGATGAATGTTATCACAAACTCCTCATGATATTTTTTTATCTCCATGTCTGAGATGTTGCCCCGTACATCCTGAGGGTCTTCCTCTAAAAGGCCTGATGCATCTTCTGAAACTTGTCATATTACTTCTCTCCATCCTCCCTCTGTTGATCTACCCGCTTACCATCCTAGGCCTTCATCGTCCGTACTACTAGTAGATTTCATCCAGTTTCCATAGCTATAATGTAAAAAAATAATTCCTTAGCCCGGGTAGTGTAGATGGTTTATTTTAAAATTTTCATAATTTTTTTTCATTTTAAATTCCTAAAACACCCATAACACACAAGAACACCAGTGTTTATGATGCATGTATCATTTATATGGTATCTACCTTGAAATCAGGGTAGCCTCCCATGCTCATTTTGTAGGCCCAGAGTCATTGCATCAGATCATGGGGGGCCCTAAAATCTATGTCATATCTGGTCTTCCATAGCCTATTTCATGAACCAAGAATTCCTAACATTGTAGACATACATCCCATGAAATCGTCAGTTTTATAAACATTGAACTCTATATTATCTATCAACCATCACCCCTGATACTATACTATCATGAACCACCTTCACCAAGATGAAGGAAGAGACAACAAACTGCAAGACCCTTTCTTATTCAAGTTGAAGGAGAGATAATGACCCCGATTCCAGCCTTCAATAGGCCACAAAGTGGAGAAATTACCGAAGGGTATAAAATTACACATAATATGGAGGAATTACTCTTTTTATAGAAAAATAATAGGAGATAAGATGGTAAATATCAAACAACTCAAAATACATAATCTAAAATAAAAAACAAACCCCATTCCACATGCAAGCTCAAAATAAAGTGTCACAAGGTACATGAAAACTCGTGAGAGAAGTACTGAAAGAAAATATAATAGAAACTCTCCCATCATCTGAGAAAATATAGTCTAACATGATATGAGAAGTCCTATGAGAAAAATAAATGTAGTTTTATATACATATGGTGAGTATACAGGTATACTAAGTAGGGAAATTCAAAAGCTGTCGTAAACATGTGGGGAGGCATTCTAATTCCCTATGAGAAAGAAATGGTATCCAAACGACCTAGCAAGGGAATCTACCTATCCATCCTCACAAAGGCACATTTCCAATTAACGCACGTCAAGTAAAGTAATAGTAATAGCACATTGATATTTGGGTACCCCGCAACACTTTCCCACTAGTTATTGAAGACATCCTATGCGACTGATATCCCACTCCATTTTCACTACAGTCCCACATCCTCCCCAACGAAAACCTTATGGGGCACCACAAGCTTGCATCCCACCAAATGACACCTCTGCCACCACAACTACACATCCCACTCGTAGACATCTTGTCCCCCACAACCATAAGTAACCACTCACACAAACACCTAGGCCATAATAAGTACTGTCACGTTCGAAGTCACCTAGGAAGAATAACAACAGCCATGCCCAAATACACATAGACCTCATCTTAAAGACACTTAAGAAAAAACTTTCACACACACACACACACACACACTTGGTCCAACCACAACAACCTACCCTGACCAAAGATTCTTCTATGATAATGGAAAATTGGTTGTCAGCGCCAGCCAGAAGAGTCTTGGGATACCCAGGAGAGGGAGCAGAAAAGATTTCAATAACCATCCACTCGTAGGAGTGTTGGAAAAAACAACCTCCCCAATGAAATGGGGGTGTTCATCACAAAGTCCTCAACATGGGTGGGGTGAATATAAGAAACAATAAAAACTAAACATTTATATGCAGGTAATCAACTAATCACCCAAACCAAAGGGATTTGACATCAGACCTTACACAAAAAACCTCATTAATATTCATACATGAACAAATTCAAAACATCCACACAGAGAGAACCAACTATCGAAGACATTATATTTATCATGTTCATGAGATTTTGTAAGAAATAATTCTGCACTGCAAGGGAAATAAATGTCCCATTCACAACTCAAATCTAATGTGGACTGATTAAAAAAATAACCAAAAAACAATTTAAGCATTCACACCCAATTCTCCTGTTATGTCCCAAAAACAAAAGGGATCCCTGAGATTTTTCAAAGTACATGAACTAAACGAATCCCCAACTTATTTCCCCACACGACCTCATATCCATAAACAAATAACTAGACAATAAGTGATCCAATCCCCATCGACTTCGCCCCACAAGCATTAACCAGAACAACTATGCTTATTAGAAAAATATAACAATGAAGTTTTCAGATTTTACCAAACCATTGAACAAGTTATGTCTTCCTGTTTGGATAACTGGGGTGATCACAAAAGGGTTCTAATTCAATGGGATTCCATTTAATAAATGAGGTTTACATGATTAACTAGTTTCCTTGTTATTTCCATTCAATCACAAGATTATCATGAAAACATAGCTTCATTAGGGTGAAAGAATGTGTCACTAACTACCATGTTTTTTAGTGGGAATAAGCCCATAATGTTAAAAACATATTAATGAATATAAAATTGTACATCATAATCATATACAACAATCCCCTTTATTCAATAAAAAAATCCATTTTTATCTTCAATAAGGATTGGTTTTATCCCAGCCGTGTGGAAACATTATCACCCGCACCCCACATGATAAACATGAAATAGAGATGAAAAAACCTAATTTGATGAACAAAGATTGTGGTTTTATCATATCCCCAAGAACTAGGGATGTGTGACTTGTAGAGGAAGAACTCCAAGGTCTTCAAGGCTTAGTGGGAAGGGCTTCATCCTGGTACTCAATTCGTCTCCAAAAGAAGGACTCCAAGCACAGCAAGGAAAATAAAATAATCAAGGATAATGAAAAAGAATCTTTTTTTGATAAATGTCTATATACTGGAGTTACATGATATGAAATATCAAACCTCATAAAATGTGTATCGTTGTTCCAACACATGGTTGGGTGGCTACAAATGATGTTATTAATTGATATCTACTAATTATCTTCATATATGGTGAAGATAACTGTTGTGAGTCAATAGATATACATTAATAAAATTAATCCATGTAACAATGGAGAATCTGGAATGCATGGGGAAAGGTGTTACATTGAGGAAAAAGTAACATGTTTTGAGGAATTAAGGGTGGTATTACTCTTGGGGGTTTAAACCAACTTTTTCTGGCATTAAATAGATTTAAAAAGGGTACTAAAACACATTTACTGTCACGACCCATCCTTGGGGCCCGTGCCGTGACTTTCCCAAGCCCGCCTTCCATATGCTAGGGGCTGGCGACTAGCACCAAATGCAAAAATCCTGATAACTAGTAAGCAATTTCCTTTATTAATGTGAACAAAACACCCCACAGTACAAGTGGAATTAAACAATATGTATAGTAGTAATAAAAGTGATGATAGTACAAAGTGGCCGGAAATACAAGCCCAAAATATAGGTACATCTACAAATGAAAGTAATCTACCATAGAAAAGAAAAGAAGCTGAAAGATGACATGCAGCTCATAGGTCATCCACCTGGGATCCTACCTGAAGGGTAGGTATAGATAGCGCAACTCCTGGATCATCCACCACGAATCCTCCCTGAAGGGTAGGTACAAATATCGGGCGCTCCGTGTGATGTGGGTCTGTCTCCAAATACCGGGCGCTCCCACTAATAGCATACAAAGGTACTCCTCCTGTCGAGTACCACGTGTTTGTTTCCAACTACCAGGTGCTCCATCCACTGTGGGTCTGCCACCAAATATTGAGCGCTCCGTCCACTGGGCTAGTCGACTCACTCCAAGTCGAGTCGGTCAATCAGTCGTCAGGTCTCAGCTGGCTACATGGTCACCGTACTCCGTACGCTCGTCTTCGGGGGGGTCCGATCCACGAGCTACATGTTGATACTCCAAGTATCACAAATTCCAACTATGAATTATCTCAATGGACCGCCTCGTCATAGGGGTCTCAACGCAAGAGACGACTCGTCAATCGGACGCCTGGTCTGTGAGTTATTAGCCTATTCGTCTCAGGGGCCCGGATGGTTTCATATACAAATCAACCCGACCGTATCTCATCCGTACCCTGAACACTCATAGGGTAAACTCATAGGGACCGTTTCTCAACGTGATCAGCAACGCCGCTGACGATCCGTCAAACGGACGTCCGGTCTGCAAGTTATCAGCTTTTTTGTTCTAGGGGCCCGATTGGATTTTGGGATCAGTCCTACTCGGCCACTATCCAACTGCGTCCAATCCTTAGGTGAAGTATGTAAAAAGATTCATCTCATCAAGAGAAATCCAACAAAGTCAATGGTACGTCAATCAGACGTCTGGAGCTCAAGTTATAAGCATTTCCGCTCCGACAGCCCGGTTGGTTTCGTGTTCGAACCAACCCAGACATACTCAATGTTCTATGAAACATTCAGTGTAATATAATGAAACGACCGCATCGATCCAAGGATCACAATTCAACTGACGGTGCATCGATCGGAGGTCTGTAGCCTAAGATACGGGTGATAGAATGTACCTGTCCGCTTTATGGGGTTTTGGGCCCGGACCGACCCGGCCCGAGACCCCTTGGTTCGGCCAGAACCGGGTCGAGCCGAACCGGGTCCGGGTCTGGACCATTAGGGAGCAGCCCCTACCGGCGGGCGCGGCCCGGACCGGCCTGGGCGTGGCCCGGACCGGCCCGGGCGGCCCGTGCGGCCAACCCAGCCACGCCGAGCTGAGCGGACGAGGGGGGGGGGGCTACCCCCCTGATTGATGAATCATGGCCCCCACGTTGGGGGGGGGGGGTGCTTCTTCAGCCAGCTGGGGGTTACGACCCCCAGCATCATGGAAGCCAGTCGGCCCTGTCCGGCCGGCCGCTGTTGCTGCAGCTAGACTGTCGGGGTCCCGCCCTTCCGAGGTGCTGGCAGTTTCGGCCACCCGACCATGCACCGTCATGGCTTTGTGCGACCGGCGTGGCGCAACAGCGTCGTGTCCCTCCACTGCGGACCCACTACAGTCGTGGTGTCTTCAGGGATTCTCCGGCGAGGTGAAATGGCGACGCGCCCCCTTCGCTGCGACCCGACTCCGGTCATGGGTTCCTTTGGCAACAACGTCACGGCGCGACGGCGCAACGCATCTTTGCCACATTTCCCCATGTTTCCGCGCAGTGCAGTAGCAGCGCGCCTCCTTCTTCAAACCGCAAAAAACATAATCATCAAAGGGGGAGGGGGTTTTCGGTGTTCGTGCGGTCCAACCTCCTCCCGTTATTACGATAACAGGCGGCCCAAAAAGAAGTCAATGAAAAGTAAGGGAATAATTCATGAGCAAAAACAACTATGCCCTGCCATTGATTTATCGGGGTGCGTGTTCATCATGGGGGAAGATGATGACGTCTCTCACCACACGCTTCCACTTCTGAGTTCATGTCTCGGTGTGTTGATGATGAGGAGGGAGGAAGGAGGGTCGTCAGAGAAGCACCACGTCAGAAAGGATGGGCTCCGAGGAAGAAGGCCGAAGAAGGTCGAGGAAGAAGCGTCGCCGGCGTTCTTCACGTTCTTCACTGGAGAAAGAAGTTCTCTCAAGCTCTCCACCCAAAGGCACTAGAATGTGCCAAAATAATAGAATATAATCTATTATTCTTGGTGGAGGAAATTAATTAAGTGGGCCCCACTTAATTAAGTTCACAATGGTTGGCACAATTCAAAAATTAAATAGTGGAGATTCTCCACCAAATTAAATGCCAGTCTGGATGACATAATTAATTTGAGGAGTTTCGAGGGGGGTTTAGGGCCTCGGGTGGTCCCCACCTAATTAACAAGGAGAGGGTCAAGGAGTTTCCTCTCATTGAATAGTGGGTTTTGAGGAGGTTTTATTCTCCTCCATTAAGAGGGTAGTTAGAGTCCAAGAGGCTCTCCCTCATTAATGGGGGAGTGTTGAGAGATTTCCTCCCATACCTTTAAATGGGGGATTAAGCCCAGTGTGGACCCCATGTCATAACCTCTCATGGGAGGTTATGCTGCTCGGTAGGTCCTCACATTAATTATCCTCCCATGGGAGGTTTGGGTGTGGCAGTCCCACCACCAACTCCCATATGGAGCTTTTAACCAACACTATCCACATGGCCTGGGTTTAACAAAGATAAAATAAGTTGTCAATTATTTTATTTTATTAATCCACGTGAAACCCAAAAACAAATTCTCAAACCCGATCATCTTTCGTCGAGGTGAAAGTCCTCTTAAGTGAAAATTGGCGCTACGAGTTCAATGGTGCCCTTATATTTCAATTCCGTGCACCCGTTCAAAAGATAGAAAAACCCACTCGTTCGTTCAATGAACGTACCCAATCTAATCTTCGGAAATTGATTCCGGGCACACCGGGCCTCAAAAACAGGTGCAGTCAGAAACTATGTTCTTGTAAAATCCTAAATAAATTAAGGAAAAAAAATTTCCTTGAAATTTCTGGGTCTTTAATTACTCCCACCTCAGGTCATTAAATCCCTGTAGAGCTATAACACAAATTAGGGAAACAAAAGTGGTACTGAGCACGCATCTGAGCCTTTCGCTCCCATGTCCTCTCCTTGAGGTTCCCGTGCTGCCAGTGAAAGTGCACCTGAGGAATCGACCGTTCACGTAGGACCTGCTCCAGTCGATCCTCAACCTCTACTGGAACCCCGCAAAAGTCACCAAATCAGCAAAGTCCATCTCCCCATGGTCGATGTTAGGTGTTTGGTCAAGAACATATTACCTCAGCTGAGATATGTTGTAGTCGTCGTGCCCATGTTGTAACTAAGGTGGATGGGTCAAACGGTAAGCCACCATGCCTACCATGCCGAGGACCTGAAAAGGTCCACTGATGTGCAGAGATAACTTTACGCCTCAGCCAAATCTCCGTAATTCCACACCGAGGTGAGAACGGTAAGGAATCGCGGTCGCCATCCTCTAACTCTAGTGGCCTCTGCCACCTGTCTGTATGAGACTTCTGTCGGCTTAGAGCTATCCTCATCCATTCCTAGATGACCTGGACCTTCTCTGTCATGGCCGGGAACATCTCTCGTCCCACAAGAGCTGCTAAGATTTCTTCTTTTCCGATAAGAGAAATCTCTTCTCATCCCCTGGATGAACCACGTTCTTTTACTAATACTGTCAATCCGGACATGAATTGATACATTCATGCCATGGATGTCGTCATAAGGCATCGATGTTACTACCAAGAGATCCAACCGTCACTCTCATCTCTAAGGGTCGAATCACACTATCGACATCAGCGCGAGGTCACTAGGTCTCTTCCAATAGGAATCTCGAAAGTGAGGGTCAAGTTAACAGCTTAAACCGGAACCTCTTAGTTCAAAAAAAAGAATGTTGAAAATGTCACAAGGAAAAGTGTCTTGTATTACTAAATCTCGATGTATAAAGACACAAAACAATGGCAACAAGGAAACTAGAAGCACCAAGACCAAAGGTCCCATGCCTGGAACTAGTCCCGCTCTTGTCTGTCAGCTTCCGGTGCTCCGTAGTTATATGCTTCTGTTGCATGAAGTTCTGCCCTCCCATGTCCACATGTTCCCTACGGTCGGGGTGGAACTCTAGGTGGTGGTGGTGGTAGCAATACCTAGAAGCGTCATCCACCTCCAGATGCACGAACAGCTCCCATGTCTCGGTCTCCTATTCCATGCTGTCCGCCTTGATCAAACCTCTGCCTCTGCCTGGGAGGTCCTTCGTTTATTTTATGGTCATCTGTACGGCAGGTTGGACAGTCACATGCCATCTGACCAAGCCCACCGCAGGAGTAAAACTGCCCACTCTTGGCACGACTTTCTCTGACTCCACCCATGTTTCCCCGCACAACTGAACCTGAGTCGTGCAATCAACCACTGGTAGGTTTGGTCCTCTTGGACCCCTGCGTCATTTGTCTACTGCCTGCTGTAGAAGACTCTGCCGCATGCAGGCTAGTGGTGGGTCCTGCTACTGGAGACTGCTCAGCAAGGAAAATCTCCACTAAGACGGCTCGCTCCAACACCCCTATCTGCGTCGGGATGCTGTGAGAAACAACAGAAGCACTAATCTCTCGCCTGATCACCTGCTCGAAGGTTCGAGCCCTGAAAAATTGGTCCCGTACCATATCTGTGGACTAGCGTGAGATGTCTGTGAACCTCGCTGAGTACTGCGCCACAATCATGCTACCCTTCTGTAGATGTAGCAGCTCCTGTATATGCACCGCTCGAAGGGTGGATGGTACAAACCCTGCCCGGAACAGGCTCTTGAAGTCTTCCCATAGAAGTGTCGCCTCGTCATGCATCTAGTGCATCAGGCTCCACCATCTTCCTGCTACTACATGGATGAGGGTGGCAGCAAGGATCACCATGAAGTCTGATGGTGTCCCTACTAGCCTGAATACTCTCACCACAGCCTCTAGCCAATCCTCAGCCGCCGGCGGGTCCGTCTCTCCCCTGATCCTGGGTGGCCTCTGGCGCTGGAACTCGTGCAGTGCACTCATGTGACGTGAACTCTATGCTACTAGGGCTGGTGGAATTAGTTTCCCTATGGGTGGTAGTACCGCTGGTGCCTCTGCTGGTGCCTCAACTGGAATAGGTCCCCTTACTGTGGTCACGTCGCTCGACGGACTGTCAGTAAGTACAACTCTCGGGGCTCTAGATTGTCGTCTGCAGGGAGGCATCCTGAAAGAAACAACCATGTCATGGTCCAATGATTTATACCTGGTGAGCTGACATGGTTTGATCTGACTTTTAAATCTTTTGGAAACACACACGCAATCATTGCTTTTGTTCAAAAAGTCGGAAATCAGTTGTCAGGGTCCTACTGTAATGATACGTCGGCCACTGCACCATCACTAGACTACCTAGACTGATAACAACACTCAATACCTTTAACACTATTGCTTCACATAGAAGAAATATCAGTGTCCAAAGTTCTGCGGTTGAACCGAACTCTTCTAATTCCAATTATCATGACCCTTTCTCGGGGCCCATGTCGTGACTACCCCAAGCCCGCCTTCCATAGGCCAGGGCATGGAGTCTTGCACCGAAGGCGAAAATCCGGATAACATGGAAGGCATTGCCTTTATAAAAGTGAACAAAACACCCCAGAGTACAACAAGAATGAAACACTAAGTACAGCAGTAACAAAGGTGCTGAAAGTACAAAGGGGCCCGAAATACAATCCCAATAGATAGGTACAGCTACAACTGAAAGTAAAGTACAATAGAAAAGACAAGCAGTTGGAATATGACACGCATCACCTAGGTCGTCCATATCGGATCCTACCTAAAGGGTAGGTACAGATAGCACAACACCTGGATCTTCTACCACGGGTCCTACCTGAAGGGTAGTTAAAGATATCCTCCTCAGCACTCCACGTCTGATCGTCCGTCTGTCTGTCCCCACCAGGTATCAAATCGACATTAAATCCACCTCCGGGTACCGTCCAGTCCTCAAACGCTCGACCTCCGTCAGTGATGTCTGTCGTCTGCATCCAACACAATGAGGTGCGGGCATAGCCCGTGCAGTAGTGAGTATAACGATACTTAGTAGGGACCCCGAGACCATCAAGATCTCACGAAATCCAACAAGGATAACCAAAAAGAAGGATCTCAAAAGATAACCCTTGCATAGGTATAATCCCATACATATACCTAAGTTATCAAGTAACCCATCTAAATCATGAGGAAACACAATGGTTATGAAATCAACAGATAACCACTACCCAGGTATATGCCCATACATATACCTATGCTGTCAAGCGACCCATCTCAATCACGATGTAAACAAAAAGGTCATAAACATAGCTCAAACCAGTATTTTCATTATCGAAACCACAACTGCTGGAGAACTCCTCCTCCGAGTACAGTAGCCCTTTCATGGCTCTGAGGCACTACTCACTAACCTTAGACTGCTGATGTACTCCTCATGTTGAGTACTACGGGTCTCCTGCCAAATACCAGGTGCTCCATCCACTGTGGGTCTGCCGCCAAATACCGGACGCTCCCCCTAATAGCCTACAGAGGTACTCCTCATGTCATGTACCGCGTGTCTACTTCCAACTACCAGGCGCTCCATTCGTTGTGGGTCTGCTGCCAAATATCGGGTGCTCTGTCCACTGGGCTAGTCGACTCACTCCAAGTCGAGTCGGTCAAGCAGTCGTCAGGTCTCAGCCGGCTACACGGTCTCCGTACACCGTACACTCGTCTTCGGGAGGGTCTGATCCACGAGCTACAGGTCGATACTCCAAGTATCAAAAAGTCCCACGAAGAAGTATCTCAATTGACCACCTCGTCATAGGGGTCTCAACGCAACATACGGCGCGTCAATCGGACACCCGGTCTGTGATATGTTATCCTTTTCGTCCTAGGGCCCCGGTTGGTTTCGTGTACGAACCAACCCGACCGTATCTTAGTCGTGCCTTGAACTCATATAGGGTAAACTCATAGGGACTGTTTCACAATGTGATCACCAATGCCGCTGACGGTCCATCAAACTGACGTCCGGTCTGGAAGTTATCAGCTTTTATGTTCCAGGGGCCCGGTTGGATTTTGGGTTCAATCCAACCCAGCCACTATCCAACTGCATCCAAACCTCATGAAATTTATGCCAAATGTTTTGTCTCATCAAGAGGAATCCAAAAAATTCGACGGTACGTCAATCGGACGTCCGAATCTCAAGTTATAAGTGTTTCCGTTCCGAGGGCCCGGTTGGTTTCGTTTTCGAAACCAACCCAGCCATACTCAATGTTCTCCAAATCCTTGATTGTAATATACTGAAGCGACCGTCTCGATCCAAGGATTGCATCACAACTGACAGTGCATCGATCGGAGGTCTGCAGCCCATGATTCGGGCGAAATAACGTACCAGTCCGTTTTTTAGGGGGTTTTGGGCTCAGACCGACCTGGCCCGAGACCCCCTGGGTCAGTCCGAACCGGCTCGACTCAAACCGGGTCCGGGTCTGGCCCATTCGGGTGCGGCCGGGCCTAAGCGCGACTCGTCCCGGCTTGGGCGCAGCTCGACCAGGCCTGGCGCGCGCTAGCGGCCCACATGGCCAGCTCGGCCACGCCGAGTTGAGCAGACGGGGGGAGGGGGGGGGGGATGCCCCCTTGATTAAGGAACCACATCCCCCACGTGGGGGAGGGGCACTCCTTTGACCAGCCGGGGGTTACAACCCCTGGCTTCTAGGAAGCCGTCCGGCCTGGTCCGACCAGCCGATGTTGCTGCCGCGGGACCGCCGGGGTCCCGCCCTTCCGTGGTGCCAGCATCAGGCAGTTCCGGCCGCCCGACCTTGCACCGCCACAGCTTTCTTTGACCGGCGCTACGCGACGGTGCCATGTTCCTCTGCCGCGGCCCTGCTCTGGCCACGGTGTCTTCTGGGATTCTCCGGCGGGCCGTGACGGTGCCGCGCCCCCTTCGATGCGGCCCGACTCTAGTCGTGGGTTCGTTTGGCCTCAACGGTGCGGAGCGACGGCGCCACACATCTTTTCCATATTTCCCCTTGTTTCAGCGCGGTGTCGTTGCACCGCGCCTCCTTCATTGAACCGCAACAAACACCATCATCAAAGGGGGAGGGGGTCGGCCGTGTTCATGCAGTCCGACCTCCTCCCATTATTAAAATAACATGCGTCCCAAAAAGAAGTCGATGAATGGAAAATGAATAATTCATGGGAAAAAACTAACCCCTACCATTGATTTATTGGGGAGCACGTTCGTTGTAGGGGAAGATGATGACGTCCCTCACCGCACGCTTCAACTTTTGAATTCATGCGTCAGTTTGTTGACGACGAGGAGGGGGGAAGGAGGGTCATCGTAGAAGCACCACGTCAGAAAGGAGGGGCTCCGGAGAAGAAGGCCGAAGAAGGTTGTGGAAGAAGCGTCGTCAGCGTTCTTCACGTTATTCATTGTAGAAAGAAGTTCTCCCAAGATCTCCACCAAAAGGCGCAAGAACCTGCCAAAATAATAGAATATAATCTATTATTCTTGGTGGTGGAAATTAATAATAATGGACCCACTTAATTAAGTTCACGATTATTGGAACAATTCAAAATTAAAATAGTGGAGAGGCTCCGCCAAATTAATTACCTGAGTGGGTGAAATAATTAATTTGGGGAGTTTCGAGGGGGGTTTAGGGCCCCGGGTGGTCCCCACCTAATTAACAAGGAAAGGGTCAAGGAGTTTACTCCCATTAAATGGGGTGTTTTGAGGAGGTTTTATTCTCCTCCATTAAGAGGGGAGTTAGAGTCCAAGAGGCTCACCCTCATTAATGGGGGAGTGTTGAGAGATTTCCTCCTATCCCATTAAATGGGGGGTTAAGCCCCATGTGGACCACATGTCATAACCCCTCATCGGAGGTTATGCTGCTCGGGTGGTCCACACCCTAATTTTCCTACCATGTGAGGTTAGGTTGTGGCAGTCCCACCACGAACTCCCATGTCGAGATTTTAACTACAATATCCACATGGCGTGGGTTCAACAAATATAAAATAAGTTCTCACTTATTTTATTTTATTAATCCACGTGAAACCCAAAAACCAATTCTCAAACCCGATCATCTGTCGTCGAGGTGAAAGTCCTCTTAAGCGAAAACCAGCACTACGAGTTCAATGGTGCACTTAGATTTCAATTCTGAGCACCCGTTAAAAAGTTAGAAAAACCCGCTCATTCGTTTAGTGAACGTACCCGAGCTAAACTTAGGATATTGATTCCAGGAATTCCGGGCCTCAGAATCAGGTGCCTTCAGAAGCTGCATTCTTGTAGAATCCAAAATAAATTAAGAAAAAAAAATTCCTTGAAATTTCTGGGTCGTTACATTTCCGTCAAAAGATACGGTGCAGGTGTGGAACTAGAAAAACTCGGAAACTAGAAAAAAATAAAATGGTGGTTGACATGGGGCCACCATAATGGTGTCACTGGTTTGGTGAGACCCCATAAGCGATGCCATCGTTTGGGTGTGAAACTGTGATGAGTGTGATTGTGATGGTGTTTTCATTTGGTTGAACAATATTTTTGATGAAATCCTTAATGGGTCACTGGTGGTCCCCAGTATACGTCATACACTAGAAATTTGGCCACGTAATGGAATAGGGGACCCGGGCCGTTACACACAACCTCAAAATTTTCCAAATGTATTTGTTGTTAAAAATGAAAAATGAGGAAATATCAGATCACATGTATATAAATCCTCCCCTATACATATTTACATGTTGAACTTCCCATAAAACCTTTAGATACATCCTTTAGAAAATAGTTGTTATATTATAGATATGGATAATAATTCACTGAATATGGAAAATTAAATTTATAATAGAATTATAGTACACTAATTGTGTAAAATTAGTCTATGGTTCTATATAGGTGTAACGAGGAGTATGAATCTCCTTTCATATCATCATCTCTATAATTCTCGTTATTTACTTATGAGAAATCATATCTACATCAAGTCATTGATACTAAGGAAATGATTATCCTTGATTACATTCCCATTATAAGGGAATATAGTGATTTGTTTCCAGAAAAATTTACTAGGCCTCCTCCTAGCTCTGAGTTTGAGTTCACAATCAAGCATATGCTCTGAAATTTTCCAATATCTAAGAGAAAAATAGAATGGATGTTTTTTAACATGGGAAAATGAATCAGAAAATATATATTAATATGGATAAAGGGTTTATATGACCCAATGCTTCCCCCTGGGGAGGGTTATTCCTCTTTATAAGGAATGCATATTTTAATATCCACCTCAGTATTGATTATATTGAGCTTAATAAGATAACATTAAATGAAAAGTATCATATATTATGGAATGATAATATGTTCTACCAACTACAAGGATCTCAATACTTGTCTAAGGTAGATAATTTTTTATGTTATTACCATGAAATTTAATTAAGGAGGATACCCCCAACAATTTATTTTAATATAATGTGATGGAACTAAAAGTTCAGAGTGATTACATTTAGACTCACTAATTCCATATATATCATTTTCAACCGAATGTATGGAGTCTTTTGGGGATACCCTATAAAATTTATTACAATGTTTTCAGCTAATATTATTATCTAATAAAAAATAAATGAATTATATGAGGATAATTATATACTATAATGTTTACCCTGAAGAAGAAAATTCTATATATAATGTATATTAATGGTAATTTTTTGTCATAGAGTGTAACATTAATGATCTGTGGTATCAAAAAAAATAAAATTTGTGTGATTCCATAAAAAAACTAATGCAATTAACAGATTTTCCATGACCAATATCTATGATATAAATCCATTAGTTATATGGATTATATGGTTACCATCATTGATTATTGATCCCATGATTGGGAATCCCACATACCACTATCAGTCAAAAACAAGTTATGTTTTTCTTCACAATAGAATGTGTGTAGATATTTGATAGTATAATATGAATCAAATTAATTCCCATGTACTCAGATAACATACCAGTAGAGAAGGAATTTAGATCTACAATGGTTTTTTTAAAATGGAATCATGTTGAGTACTCGTGGAAGATTAAAATTGTGTAGCCCATTACAGTTTCAAATTAAATATCCATGTGAAGAATTATCCATTTTATTATCTTCAATTGAATATAATGATATTCATAGTAATGATTTTGTGACATTATCCCTATTGGTAGAAGTGTTAAATATATATATATCATAAGAAACTAATTTATATACTCAGAGAAAGGAGATTAATGTTTTGTAATGTAGATAATTAGAGATGAAAAAGAATTATGATTGTTCAATCCATTACCATCATGGGAATGCGAAAATATTTCCTGATGATCTTAGTAGGATGGATCCCAAAACCATATCCATTTTGACTATTAGAAGTGATAAAATATTTAGGAACATGTAGAAGATGTAAATGGCAATAATAAAAAGAGAATTCCTCCCAAAATTCTAAAATTAAATATAAATCCTTTATTCTGAAGTGAATCGATGATTTAAAAAAATATGATGAATTTATACATATAATGGTAGAGAATATATATAGATTTCAACATTGCATAATATTATGTTATATGGTTTGGAAAAAACATATATTCTCCTTTATGACTATAATTTAATGGGGAAAACATTTGGAGGTTGCACATATATCATCCTTCTTCATTCATCCTGGAAGTGCTATAATGTATAGATATTCAAAGATAAAATTTCTTATAGGATAACATGATGAGTGATATTGTATATTTTTTATCATGATGCATCATATAATAACAAGTCAATGATGTATGATAGATGTCTATTCTTATGATGTAACCAATTCCAATTTTACTATTGAAATGAGAAATCATAAGTGTGTATTTCAACATAGTACCTACCAGGACCCCTATGGGAAATAAAACCATATGATAGGTAGTTTATCACAATACCAACTCATTTCATTAAATTAATATTAGGGAATATTTTTCTCATTACCAATTAGTTGTGATATATATAATGGATGTATTATGATATTATAGAGTTCCACTTTCTATTGTATCTGATCAATATATTAGGTTTACCTCGAGGTTCTGGAGAATAGTTGAATATAGAGTTAATGTTAAACCCTAGTTGTCACAAACATATATACGTCTAGCCTAAAATGACAATTCAAATTCAATATTATTTGGTAAGGTCATTTTTAATGAATTTCCAATGATTTTTAGTTCTACCCTACCCCTAGTGGAGTTCTCATATAATAGTAGATTATATTTTTCCAATCAAATGGAACCTTATGAGGCAATATATGGGAATAATTTTCAGAATTTATAGGTTTTGATGAATTTTAAGAGAAAATATGATAATAACTGATGACATCTATGCTATGACAAAGATGGTTCAAACTATTCATCATCATATGAAATCCTCACAATGTCGATAAAAAACTATTTTGAAATTTTTTGTTGTGATTTGGAATATTATTTCAATGATGAAATGTTCATTTATAAATAATTATAGATGAATATCTGGATGTTTCTGAATAAGGGAATGATTATTCCATGATACATTATCCCATTTGAGATCCATAATTGTGTAGGAACTATTGATTATAAACTTGGAATCTCATCTAATCTTTCTCAACAACATGATCTCTTCCACGTATCTCACTAGATGATGTACATAATAGATCCCCCACATGTACAGAATCCATATTTAGAACAATTGGATAGTGATCAATTATAAAAGTTGGAGTTGGATAAGTTCATGTATTTTCTATAAAAATTTATAAAAACCAATAAAACTCAGCTTGTTAATTTTATGCAGTGGAATCACAAGTATTAGGAATTGATGTGGGAACTAGAAGAGGCCATGAAATAGAAGTATAATCATCATTTTGAGTGTATGAAATAAAATTTAAATGGAAGAAATTAAAAAGACGTATGATTTTTGTGACCTTAAATGTTTTAAACGAAAGAACCTCTTTAAATTAGTCAATTATTTATTAATAAATGACATTATAAAAAATAAATTCATACATCTGTTTTTGGTACATTAAATGTTTTATTATCTCTAATTTAAAAGACTGGTATGAATCATAACCATTGATTATATAGACATTATACAATTATCATATGATAATTATATATATAGGGGTGTGAGGAATCAAATTTCCATAGAAAAAAAGAATAGAAGAACTCAACTAGAAGGATCATACCATATATGTCCCATTTATCAAAGCATCCAATGGGTATAACATCACTAATATTTTCCCTTGACCAAGACTTGTCCATCATTCAACAAATAATTCATGAGAAAAAATGTTTATAGTTTAATTTTATGCTCATTAAGATAAAGACACAACCTAAGTTCACTAAACCACCCAAAGAAAGTCCCACCATTGAACAGCTTATCCTTAGGTCATTAAATTGTGTAATAAAGGGCTATTTAACTATAATATAATGTCAAAAAAATTTATATATTAATTTAAAAATAATAATTATATTTATCTATTTTTATTAAAAAATTGAAAATGATTAAATAATGTGAATATAATATATTTTTTGATACAATGAACCAAAAATCGAATTTGGGGGAAAATTAAATTTCATTTAGGAAACACATTTTGAAAAATTAAATAATTTTTGAAATAAATTTTAATTTAACAAAATATTATTAGAATTTTTATTAAAATGTAGATTATAATATTATTATATGATGTCAAATGTAATTTTTATAATAGTAAGAAAACTTCTAATGCCAAAAAATAAATATTTTTGTGTATAAGTGGAATTTAAATTTTAAAAAGTAAACTATAGTATTTATATAATTATTTAGATAAATTATATATTATATTTTTAATAAGAAATTCAAAATTATCCATTTATGATTTTTTCATTATTTTCAAATATATTTATTTTCAAAGGTAAAAAGTAATTATAGAATAAATATTAGATATGTATTATGACATCATAATGACCCAAATGTGATGTAATATATTCCATAAATGATATTCATGACAAAATAGTTATTTTTAATTTTAGACAATCATTTTTTGATGTTATTTTATTAATTTTATAATTCCTTATTGTATCCCAAAAAACCATTATTTTATGTGAAGGTTTTAAAATAAATTTTTTATGAACAAATCAAATATCAACATCACCAAGGGTACGATTGTAAGGTTATAGGTTCTTAACACTATAAACTCATTAGAACAAACTCTTATTTCAGATAAACTATTGATAAAATAATTATTTTGGATGTGGTTTTGATTACATTATCATATAACATCTGAATCCTATATTTTGAAATTAATATGTTATTACACTCACATTTTCATTAAAACAAACCTAATATCCAGTTTTTAATCACTCATATCCCTTAGATAAAAAATAGACTATTCCCTTCCTAATCCGTTGTCCTGGAAATGTTTCGCTGAGCTCATAAGAAGCACCTAACATGTATTTAGAGGTTTTGTATGAAGGTAATGTGTCATCACATTTTTCTATTTAATCAACAATATTCTAGATATTATTCCATTTAAATCCCATTTTATCATGTTTGAATATCTTTTTACATATCCCTTATAAAATAATTATTATTTACATATTTTGAGAATGCCCTTTCACTACCATTAAAACATCAGGTGAAGCATTATGGACCAATGTTATATAAGTAAAATTATCCTGTAATTTATCCATGCCAAAAATATTTATTTTTAATAAATATCCTTATTTCCACACAAGATTATTCACCTATATGTACCTTCACATAATTAACTAGTGAATTCAATTTATGTGCTCCACACTCCTTCATCATGTGATTAAAATTAATGAGTATCATTTTTATTTTTTATGATTTATAGGTCATACATAAGAATGTACATTATATTAAAGTGATGGGTACAAAATGATGGTGAATGAATGCATTTGGTGATATTTTAATATCCTGAGATACAATTTAAGGTGAAAATCTGGTCATTATAATATCATTACACTTACATGTCTCAGTGATTAGCCTTGAATTCTATGTATGATATCATGTTTTATGTTGTTGGCACATAACCATATTTCATTTTTGATATCATGTTTTATCATACCTTATTCATCAAGAATTTGATTTTCACCCCACTTATTCATCATCAATATTCATGTTGTATCATATATAATAAATTAAATATTAGTATTCTTGTTATATTTTTTATTTTATTTTAGATATGTAAAATTTCTTATGTATATCTTGAGCTTATCCCACATAGTACTAGAGGGTCAATGGACGATAAGGTCATGTTATGGAATTATTATATAAATTTTTTGTATTTTAATATCATGTTTTAATATTATATACCTAATTTCCAAAATACACTAGACATCATGATATTATATGATTTTTTGTATGTAATTATATTTAATAAACCATGAATTAATGTGTACTCAATATATGGGGTTTCCTAGAACCTATGGTGTTATAATGTCCATCAGGACGGGCACCAAATAGAAGGTCAGAGAAGTGATAAATTACAAGTGGGAGGGTTTTCATAAAATGACGATATTGACAATTATAATTATTTATATTGATATATAATGTTTTTTCGAAAAACATAAAATTCACAAAAACATAAGGGGTTCTGGTAGTCCATGGTAGGAGGGATGAGACTGTTTCTTATGTAAGGTTTTGTTCGTATATTCATAAAAGTGTTTATGAACATAGGAAAATATATCATGTTCTACCCAAGGCCTCCCCAATTTATCTTTCAATCATATTGATTTGTATCTGATACATGTTGTGAATTAATAATTAACATATCCAAGTATGAATCTGAGTTATAAAAAACCAAAATTCTCCCTAGAGTGTTATACTTTGTGACCAAATGTTAAAAACAGAATCAGATAGATATCATATAAGGACAATAAATAGTCTAATGGGATATAAAATGAACACTTGTAGTATCATACAAAATATCATTATTCTACTAGGGGTTCATGTTTATTATTTATATTTTAATATTGCCCTTGTCAAAAAAAGATACCTAATTTAGTAACCATTATACATTGACACTATTTTGTTTCTTATCATTGGGTTATGCTAACCAATGGTAGTTGATTTTTATGATGACCATTCCCAAAGCTATTTTTAATGAATAAGGGATTCCTCCTCTATAATGAAAATTATGATAACGAATTTCTCAATTTTCATAGAATAAGGAAGTGTATATTTATATTAAATATGTCACATGTGATTTCCTTGTGTATTAGAAAAGGGGAATGCTATGTTTTCACGTATCATATTGAATGATATGCGATTCGTTAATTTATAATGTTAGTAAATACATAGAGAATCAAGAAAATATGTGTAGTTATACATGTTTTACATTCATCATGTTTTATTGTCACTGAAAGTATATGTAAAATTGATTATATAATTGTTTTCACGTATTAGATATAAGATGTTGATATATTTATAGAGGATCATGAGTTCTATAGAGGTCACACTACATCCCCTTACAGCTTGAGCAGATTTATTTATTTTAATGAGGTCTCATTTTGATTTATTTTATAAATTAATGAATTAGAAATTTTTCAATACTGCAATGGAAGATGGTGTGAAACTTTTGGTTTGACTGAAAGTGGAAGGAAAAAAAATAACCTAGAGGGTTTCCCTAATAGTGTTATGATTGTCTCTAATAGTATTCATATATGGATATCCTCAAGGTATTATATATAATGTGATGCATGATAAAGTTAATTATATCTTTGTTAAAGTGTTTTATAAGATATCCAAATGGAAATTCAATATGGTTTCACATATTAATTTCTATATTACAATATAAGATTTAATGGAATGATTATTATAAGGATTCAGTGTAAGTTGTAGATTAATGAATATATTCCTCAAATACTATATATGCTCATTTTAGTATAATAACATAGGGAATGAAATATAAATTTCATATGGTAATGTTTATTAGAATACAAGGTATATTTTATTCATTGGTGAAGGATATGTTGTAAGGATTGATATATGTTATCATGCAAATTATTTGGTCGGTCATAGTTTATATCATAATTAAATAATAATTTAATTCTATATAATAATAAATTTCTTTGAATAATATATAATATTATGATTAATAAAGATGATAAATGATAAACGATACCTTTTAGTTTCCCTTAAACATCATGTATCATTGATCATGACTGTTTTATATGAGAAAAAATATGGGAGAATGTAGAATGAGTTTATATGCATGATCAGTCATGGGTTATAAATATATTAATTAGTTTATTACTTTATGATTTTTTATAATATAAATAATTTTATACTAGGCTTGTGTATTATCCTTGATACATATATAAAAATAAAAAACATCATTAAAATTTCTTTACTTTCTATGTAATCCTACCACAAATTATCACAATGCTCCCTTTATCATCTTCCAATACCATTAAGAGATACTAAATATTCATTGTTATAAAATGGATCCAAAAAATGCATTCGATGATTCGTTAACCCATAGATACATTCAGAATGATTGACTACTCATCCCAAATATAATTTATCTTCATCAGGAATTATGATTTAACACATGAGATACAACAAAACATTAGTCTATGTTTTGAAAAAAAAATTAATCTTATATTACAATATGTATTAGTTTCACAAAAACGATTTTTATTGCTTCTGATTTATTATTATATTTTATTACTTATATAAGTCATTTTCCTCCAATAAAAAATCATAAAAACTATTATTTGGAATGTTTTCAATGAATAATGAATTATTAAAATAAAGTGTAGTCTATAAAAACATTAAATGATGAAACCATACATTGAAGAGGTAGATAATTCTAGAACACTCCTTCAATTAACTATTAATGCCAATACACAATTAATTAATTCTAATTGGTGGGTATATTTTTCTTATAATGTAATAAAAAAGACAGGGTATGTGTCTATGTTGGGTAGTGATTGAAATTTTTCATTAGATACACTAAAATTACAAATACTATATTTATTAAATTTGTCTAAAGTGGTAAATAATTTATAATGAAATTTTATATACTTGATATTTTATTATAATTTGAATTAGCTATATATTTTATTTAGTAGATACATAGAGATATAGTATTCCATATAAAATAAATACATATGTAAATTAATGATATTTTAGATGTTTTATTTTTAGATATGTGAGTTGATAATTTCAAATCAAGAACATAAGTATTATTTTTAAATGATTTAATTTTCATGGAATTAGTAAAAAGTATCACAATTCATATTGTTGAATATGATAATATTCTAGATATTTCTTGAAGTTGATGAGAAATTGAATTTTTGAATGGTATAGTCTTGACATGTAGATAAGGTAAGTACTACATAGAGTGTTTTAAGGGAGATAACCTATATTGTTTCATGATAAATATAGATCAATGAATGATAAAAACTTTTATTGAATTGGGAATATTTTTTTCGAGGGTGAAAAAAATTTATTTTGATATTTGATATAATATAGGGATATAGGGTGTGAATATTGAGATAATTGAGATAGTATATGTAGTGATAAAATATAATTTGGGATGAATTTTAGAAAATGTTTGAATATATATTTAAATTTATAAAAAATGGCATATATTTTAATATCCATTCTCCACATAACCTCTACCTATGTGAGATTCCATTAGATTCAATGTTCATGTTCTATTTGAATAAAATTAACCCCTAAAATTCATTTAGTATTAGTAAATCATATACTAACATCTATTTTTTATTTATTCATGATCTATTATAAACCACATACAAATTATATTTCCTAAATATATTAATTATTTTATGTTTTATTATGAATGTTTTAATTGAATTAGGAGGTCTAAATGTGAAGTAAGTTATGGACGCATTGACCTGACCATAAACATAACATATTCTAGATCTTTTGAACTATAATTCACATGTGATGATCTTTTAAATTTAGAGTTTTAGAGAATTAGGTAAAACTTTTCCAAAGTAAAACGATAGATTACATTTAGAAAAACATACTTATTATCCCATTTTTAACAATATAAAACCAATTACAAAAATCATGATATATCTTTATGAAAAATATTAAGAATTATCCACTTGATCTCATTTGGGTGTCTATTCCTCCATAAACCTAATGAAATATTATTTAAAAACCATGGGTGATTTCAAAATCTCAATAAGGGATAAAACATAAAGAAATATTTTATTTTAGTAAAATCGTGATAACTCATAGAACATTTACCTTTATCCTCAAAAATCATTAAGAATATTAATAATTTTTAAATAAAAAACATACACACATTTTACTCAATGAAAATAATTAAATACCATAGCATGAAATGAAAAATCATTTATGTGAATTAGAAAATCACATACATAAAACCCAATAAAAACCCTTTTAATTTGAATAACCCTAAGGATGACTTTATATTATTAAATTACTTTCATTCCTGGTTCTATTTGGTCCACACCATGATATGATATAACATGGATTTTGAAAATTGTTTGGCCCACCCCATGATATGATGTAATGGGCTTTCTGAGCACTATCTCTTCCACCACATGTTAAGATGTAACATGATTACACAACAATATCTGGTCCACCCCATTTATAAGTTGTAACAGGATCACCTGATTCCTATGATTCTTATGTACCATATCATTACAAAAATAATTCCATCATAAAATCCTATGAAAACTCATTTAATCCCATATTAAAATATATTTTTTTCAATACAATTTTCTTTCAAGATCCCATTTTAAATACAAAAACTACATTATCATTGAAAATACATTTTCAAAAACACAATACAAATGAAATTTAAATATTTTATCTAACCATGGAAACATTAAATATTTAAATGGAATATGAAAATAAAATATTGTCCGCAGTGGCAAGAATTTTTTTTCACTTCATATTTGTAGAATATAACAATTTTTTTGAATTATTCAAAACATTTAATATAAAAACTCATAAAGTGTTCCTTTATGAAATATTTTTAGTGAAATATAAAATAGAAATAATGTTTACTTTATAATACAACTATATCAATATTAATAATTATCAAAAATAATATCAAGATTAATGACATGGATAAATGTAGTTGGTGATTATATCATTAAACATTAAAGTTGTCCCATAACCCTTTGACCATTTAAATAATATTCTCAATAAAAGAATAAATGTTCAAAAAAAAGATAAAAAATATTATTTTAGATATAATTTGGATATTAAATTTTATAATAGCTACATATACACCTTATAAATGAATAATGGTGCATAACATCGTGAAATGCCTTAATGAAAGGATATTTTGGTGAAATCCCATACCATGTGTATGGCTCATCATGTGCAATAACAATAATCACGATTAATAAATATAGATCAATTATTTAATTTATCAGGACCATTTTTATAGTATATGAGCTCATTTACATCATATATTATCAATTTATAATAATTACTTTGTAATTAAACTTTAGGTCAGACATTTTCATGATATTCAGAACATGAGTTAAAAATGACATTAGAGTTATTTCGAATGTTAAAGTTGTAATTATTACCTCATTTTGATAATAAATTTATGACATTTGAGTCATAATTGTTGAATAATTATTTGTTTAATTCATCCTCTATTTATGGGTTTGAATAATGAACAACGTTATAATCATGGAGATCGTAGGCTGTATGTACTCATGACTATCTTTTTAATTTTTAAAATATCATTATTGAAATAAGGAATGTATTTTTTATTATATAAAATATACCATAATATAATTAATATTATATTAATATTTTAAAAATACATACATACATATATATTTATATCATTCTAGTTATCTGATGATGAATAACAAATCATCTCACTTTTTGGAGGTGATAGTTCACACGTACGTACCAAATATGTTTTCATTTGTATGTCCATCGAATGGTAAGAATTTTAATGATAAATATTATTCTTTTTATAATGATAAATATTTCATTAATATCATATATAAAAATTAATATCATAATTATAACAAGTCTTGATTAATTGTGATGGAAAATTATTTATATCGATTCGTGATGTAGTAGTTCTCTATAATCCAGAATGATAATTCATTTCTCATTCAAAGGAAGTGGATAGGAATTTTAGGTGATGATATTAACATAATAAATTTTAATTATATTTAAGATACAAGATATTTTATTTCATAATTTCTTAATTGTATTTAAATGAATTGTATAAATAAATAAAAAAACTTTTATTTATGACGACATATCTTCCTCAAATGATCCTCATTTATTGACATGTTAACACATATAAGGAGGGTTTTCTACTGAAAAATAAATCATATAGAAGGTGGTGATGGATTCAAGGAAGTTATTTAGATGGAGACATTCTGAAAAGACAGGTTTTTACATTTATTGAAACAAGAATAATGTTTTCCCTTTTTAAGAGAGGGGAAGGGCCAATCTTAGTATTGATTAAAATATTTATTTAATGTAAATAATATTTAGTTTCCAAATGGGTCTAAACTAATTTATTTTTATTCGTAATGAAATTAGGTCTGATTTATTTCATCCAATGATAATTTTATATGTTTTTATTATTTTTTAATCCTTATCATTTTGATTTAAACATTATTTAACCATTATAATTCATGTCTTGATATCATGTAATTTACATTTTTAGAGTTAATACAATTATTATAAATTTACAAAAGACCAATAAATGTGTAATTTATTTCATTTTTAGACTTATAAAATCATTTTTCTAAATTTTGTTATTTTATAAATTTTATGTCATTTAACAAAATATTATTAATTTTAAAATATCAATAATTTCAAATTTGACACTATTCATTATATGCCTTTCTAAAAAGATCTTAACTTCGAGATAAAATCAAAATTATACTAATAAAGACACAATAAAAGGTCAAAATATTCAAATTAAGTCGTTTATAACATTAATCATATCAATTTAAATTTTTTTATGTATTAATAATAGCATTTATTGGATATTTAATATAATTAAAAAATTACTACATCATCATTGTGAAAGACATAAATTAATTTATTTCTTATAATAAATTACAAATATGTTATAATGATAAATATAAAAATTTTAGATTCCAAAAAAAATATTAATTGATGAATATATTCAAAATATAACGCCATATTAAAATTTTTTTTTGCTTAAAACCAAAATTTTTAAATAATTTACTTTTCATTTAATATAATATTTTACAAGTCACAATATAATCCATGTGTCTCAAAAATGAATTAATTTTACCCTATTGATTATATAGCTGTAAGAATAATCTTCAAATGAAATTATGACATGTATTAGGTAGATTTTATAACATTTCAAATATTATTTTTACCAATAATTACCTGATAAATCATTAATCGTGTTGATTAACAAATTAAATGTTACTTTTCATATTTTCCAACAATAAAAGATCCATATTTTCTAAATTATGAACATATGATTCAAAATATGGAATCCAAATTTCCTAATTCTAGAAAAATAATTGGCTGATGTTTTTTTAAAATTCATAATTTTTATGGAACATGAAAGTGTTTATAAATGTAAAAACGTAAAAACCTTAAAATGTTTTCATATCCAACATCAATGTGAAATTTATTTTAATGAACTAAATTGGATTAATTGAAAATAATTTGAACTATTTTTATATTACAATAACAAAATTATGGAATATAATACTTTGAATAAAATTGATGAATAAAGTAGTTTTTGAGTAAAATGATTTATTTTTTTAACTAGTCATTGAAATATGCAACATAGAAAAAAATACCAAAAATTAAACCAACGAACATTTTGTTTCTATTATTAAAAATATTATGTTTTTTTCATATTAAACATATCAATTTTTCAAACACTATATTGAAAATAAGGGCCACATCAAAAGGTGGTAAAAATGACTTTTTGAATAATATTATTTTATTTTTGAAACTGTATTTTTATTTTTATCATGTGTAGAAAACACAAAAGATGAATGTTAAAAATAAAATTCTATATATATATATATATCATTAGTATAAACTGACACGAGGTATTTTTTATTTAATATTATTAAACACACTTGTGCGCAATTAAATTTATGATTAGGAAACTGTTTCCGTTTATTTTAAAATGGGTTTTATTTTAATTTATCCTTAATTTCTCACCATGTAATTAATTATATATACATATTAAAACCATATTTTTATATTACATCTAATAATATTCATTCAGTCCATTCGAATGACTATGTTATAATGGTATCATTTAAATAATAATATTTATTCACTCGTGTAAGATCGATGTTGTGTATTATATATGATATATAACTTAATGATTCATTCATAAAATATCATGATATTACAGTATCAAAACATTACTGAATTTTATCCTAAAATTTTGAATTTGTTTTTGGTATATAATGTTTGAAATTTCAAAATACCTTTTTTGAAATCCCACTTCAGAAAAAGGATTAATGATACTTCTACATTAAAATATAGAAATTGATGTACACTGGTCACATGATATAATACATAAAAGGTTTATATGAAAGAAAACATGTAAATGGAATTGAAAAATAGCTATCATGTTATGATGGAGAGAGATATATAAAATGTTTCTAATAAATCATGTAATCACAAAACTCTAAATATGTGATGGGATATAAGTCAATTAATTCCATAGTAAGATATGTAAACAAATTTTATTTCTTCTAAATATCCTTTTCATAGAGTTGAATATCTATTCTAACACATGTATTGGGAATATAAGGAAATATACATACATAAAAAATATTGGTTCATCATCTAATCAATTTCCACCACAATATCATCTTTTTCCCAAAATTATAAGTATTCAAGATCTATTTTAGTTTCCTGAAGAACTATAATCAACTTCTATAAAATCACATAATCCAGAAAATATTGACTATGTATTTAACTTGTTTTTATCAATTATCCAAAACTAAAATGGTTAGGATAATATAGATTAATTATATATCAAGGATAAACCATTAAATGGTGAAATCTACTTTAATCTCCATAAATCAACAGAAATACCGAAAATTTAACATATATAATTTAATACTAAACTATCCTAACAATTCCTCAAAAATATTCTATCTATGATCAAAAATATAAAAATTAATATATTTAATCATAGATTCATCCAATAAAGAGTTTATCATTCATCTAAAAATAACATCAATTACTCTTAAAGTCTCCTACCAAAAGTAATTTCCCAAAATTAGATTACTACTATGTATTCAATCCATTAATATAAATAACAAAAATCACCATAAGTCCAAAATTAAAGCATATATTCTTTGAAAATATAAACAAAACAGTATCCATTAAATAAAATCAAATTGTATTGTTCTTATCAAAAACGTTTATCAAAATGAAATAAATGTATCAAAAAAATTATCAATACTTTACCACATTTCAAGGGTATCAATTCAATCAAATATTGTTTCAATATTATAATAAAACAAAAATTACAATTTAATTATCATTAGGTGTTCCATGATTCCAATTTTATTTACAAAACACAATTATATCCGAAATTAAAAAACTCAATACCTGAAACCAACATTCGTTAAACTTTCTTCTTAAACCATTAACCATGATTCATAATCTATTTCCTCAAGCCATTATCCCTATAATAAACTATTTGAATTTTATAATAGTGGTTAATAAATATCAACTCAAAAATGTTTCTTATATAGATAACAAGGAAATAACATTTACGTTAAATCCAAACCCCATGATTTCATTAATATCCACTTTTGTCTTCTGAAATGATTCACAAAAACTATAGTGTAAATGATCATATAATTTTTAGAATATAGCTTTTCTATAGAGTTGATAAATAGTAAATTTAGAAAGAAAAATAAAAAGGTATTGTGACACACAATATTATTTGAATAAAAAAAATAGTTGTAATAAATGTCAAATTGATATTCGTAGGTTATTTAAATAACCAAAAGGATATCAAAATCATATAAAAAATATTATGAAATAATAATGATAATCATATAATATTTAGGGGAGAAGAATTTGGTGAAAATATTTTCATGTACTTCTTGATAAATTATTGTTAGTTTATATAACATAACATCAATGAAACCTTAAATGAATTATAATATATTTAAATGAAAACAGTCATAGAAAATAATATCCATGGAAACTCTATAATTCATTAAACTTACAATACTTTATACCTATGTTGAATACCTTTATAAATATAGTGTGCAATAATAAAAAATGTGTACTTATAATTTCATAACATATCTCCTCAAAAGGGGTTTCAAGGACACCGAACATATAATAATCCAAAAAAATTAAAAAAACTCATCATGACTTCTCTAACTACAAATCTAAAATTCTAATCACACACGTTTTCTAAGACGTCATTTGATACTAAAATTATAGAATCCACCATAAAAATATCATATTCAAGTATTTTGTTACTAAAATTTACATTAATTTATCTTTCCACATTATAGTTTTAGATAATTTGGAAAAATAGTTACAAAGTAAACCCATATATTACAAATGAGAACTTATAATCCGTTTCAATTTTAAATCAACATAAAACTCATTACAATAAAAAATTATATCTATCTATAAAAAAACCATACAAATTATCCCTTTGATCTCACCTCTATCTCAATTACAAATTAAACCGTATGAAATAGATTTTAAGAAATTTAGGTTAGCACATAAGCTCAATAAGGGGTATCAAATAAAAAGAAGCCATTATTTTAGTAAAAACATGAAAAATCATATAATATTTATATTTATCTATAAATCTAATCAGAAATTTAAAAACTTCCATGGGAAAACACACATTTTAATAAAATGACACAAATAAACCCCTAAACATGCAATTAAAACTAATATAGGTAACTTAGAGCCTTATATGCTTAAAAATAATCCAAAACACATTTTATTTTAATAAGCATAAGTCTTAATTACAACTACAAGATTAGGGGCTTACTCAGTTCTACATGGTCCACCACATTTTAACCTATAACGAGCTATCTTTTAGTAATCTATTCCACCCCATGTTAAGTTGTAACGTCCTTTCCTAGTGCTATCTGGGACCCGTCATGTTAAGCTAAAACGAGTTTACCCAGTGCTATCTGGGCCACACCATGTATAAGCTATATTTGGCTCACCTATTATCTATAGTTATTAAGTAACATATCATTAATAAAATTCATTATTCAATGATTTTTTTGAAAATGATTTTTAATTCCATATTAAAACAATTCTCGATGAAAATAAAATTTTTTTCAAAGAACACTTTTAGATAATAGAACACCATTTTCATTAAAAAGGCATTTTCATCAAAAAATAACCTAAATTATAAATATGGTTTTTCATTTTTCTGAAACATGAAATAATGAAAATGAAAATGATAATAAAATAATTCACATGGTGTTAGAAAAGTCATTTTAAGCATATATGTGAAGAATATAACAATCATTTTTGTGGTTAGTGATGGAGTTCCATATAATAACACATAAAAAGTTTTTTTTATAATTTTTTTAATAAAATAAAATTTTGAAATAAAATATCATTTATAATTCAGTTATATACATATAATTAAATATATAATATAATATAAATATTATTGACATAGATAAAAATAATTCATAATTAAATATATAAAAATTCATGTTATCATGTTCCACATTAAAAATTTCAATCATAATATACATGAAATAATACATTTAACAAAATATTAAATAATATTATTATGGAAAAAATATTTATTTGAAATTTTATATAATAGGTATATACACCTTATAAAAGAATAAAGGTTTGTATCATCATGAAATTATTCAATGAAAGGATATTGGGACAAAATCCCTCAACTAGAGTCCAACTCATCACATACAATATTTATCGTCATGAATAATTAACATATGAAAAAAATTTAAATAATTTACCCCTTTATAAAAGTTTATTATTGATTTTATATAACTTACAATCATCTTATAATAGTTACATAATAATTTATGCTTATATCAGACATTTTGACGATATTTAGAAAATGAGTCCAAAATGACCTTGGTGTGATGTCAAAAGTCAAAGTGGAAATTATTTCATCATATATAATATAATATTCATAAAATTATTATCATATCTATGAATCATTTATTCTTTTAAATTAATTCATTCTGTATGGTATTGAAATTTGAACTATGTTGTAATTATAGACACGGTAGGTCATACTTACACATGAGTAACATTTTCATTTTTCAATGATCATTATATAAAGAAGGTAAGTATTATTTTTATTTATAGAATGATCATAATCTCATTAAAATTATAATAAATTATTATATATATATATATATAAATATATATATATCATTAAAGTGTTCTTCTAATGAAAAATCAATCACTTCACTTCGTGGAGATGATAGTTCACATGTAAACATAAACAACTTTATCATTTTTATATACAGGAAAGGTAATACTAGAAATGATATATATTATCCATTAATAATCATAAATATTATTGAGATATAATATATAAACATTAATTTATTCATTATAACTAGTCTTGATAGATTGTGAAGGTAAATGAATTATATCAGTTCATGAGGCGTTAGATCGCCATCAACACGAATGATAATTATTTTCTCATTTGATGAATGTGGAGAAGGATTTTCAGTGATGATATTAACATAATAAAATATTATAGTATTTACATTACAGTAGTTACTATATTATCATATTTAAAAAAGTTGTTAAAGAATTGTATTAATAAATAAAACAGAAATAATTTATTAAAAATGATAGCTTATCCTAGTGAAATATCCATTGGATAACAATTTAACACATCTAAAGAGTGTTTTATGCCTTAAATAAGGTCTATATAATGTATTTAGGCATTCTATTAATGGATATTTGTAGGTCATGGCTTCTAGTAATCTAGTATTATCTATATCTAGATGAGAAGAATGGATTCCCATTTATTTGATAGGGGAGGGAACTCATCGAATTCATTAAAATATTAATTTAATATTAATTGCTTTTCTATTATAAATGGATAAAATGTGATTAATTTCCAATTTTGGATGATATTTAGGGGAATAAAATTCATCCCAATAGAATTAGATATGTTTTAAAAACTTTGTAACCTTTATATATTATTTTAATACTTATTTAACCATTTTAATTCTTATTGTGATATCATGTAATTTACAATTTAGGTGTAAATATAGTTACTATAAAATAAAAAACGACGAATAAATAATTCATTGATGACATTTTTAGCATTATCATACTTATTTGGAATAATTTTAAATTTTTATTAATTTTATATCATTTATAGAATAATTAATTATTTTAAAATATGAATAATTACAATTTCGACTCTATTCATTACATAACTTTATAAAAATAACATAAGAGAAACATAAATTATAAAAAAATAATTATCAATAATAACTAAAATTTAAAATTCACATAACTATTTTTATGACAATAATCATCTCAAATTATATTATTATAGTATTTTAAATATCATTTCATTGATATTTACTTTAATTAAATAATTAATGCATCATCGTTGTGCATTCCAGTAGTTAAATTACATCTTATATAAAAATTAAAAATAAAATATCATGATAACTATAAAATAATTATATTAAAAATACTATATACAGTTTAAAATATCAACTATATATCCCCATATTAAAAATATTTCACTTGTTAAAACAAATATAAGAAAAAAATGAATTTTCATTTAATATAATATTATAAATGTCATACTCTCTCCCAAGTGTCTAAAAAATGTCATTGTTTTTGAAAAAGGGTTATTTTTGTCTAAAAACACTTATAAAATGAAATTAGAAATTTTTTAGGGTAATTTTAAAATATTTATAAAATAATTTTACCCCTAATTTACCATAAATATTGTTAATAATTGAAATTACTAAAGTTAATATTATTATTTAAAAAAATACTGACCTATTTAAATAATTTTTCTCTTATAATTCCAAAAATAAAATTCATTTTCACAAATTGAAAATACATAATTGGTATAAATTAATTTAAATATTACCCCCTTCATGGAATAAGAATAAGTGTTTTTAATGTAAAAATATTAATATGTTAATAATGTTTAATATATCAAATGAATTATTTTATAACTATTCATCAGAACCTGATACTTATCAGAAAAATACCAGAAATTCATCCGAAGTAATTTTTTTTATATTATTTCAAAAAATAATGTTTTTTGCAAATATATCACAATAATGTTTTAAAAACAAGATTTAAGAAAAATACACCATAAATAGGTTTCAAAACATCCTTGTTTTTAAAATATAATGCTTTTATGTGTAAAACAGGATTTTTTATTATATCATATCTATAAACCACATTAAATGGAAATCTAGAATTATATTATATATATATATATAATTCATTGATATAATACAAGTATAGTGATTTGTTTATTTATTGTCATTTAAAAAACTTGTTCACATTTAATTGGGTTAAAAAATAGATTTTCTTTTATATAATAAAGGGTATTATTTTCATTTAAAATAAATTGACCTCGAAATTATTAAATATATATACTTATGTAAACAATATTTGTAAAATTCGATTAATGTTGTACATTTACACCGTTCTAACAACTTAATTATTACAGTAGCATTTAAATAATAATTTTAAGTTGTTTGTTTAAACTCGCTGTAGTGTATCATTTAAGCCATTGAAAGTAATGTTTCATTCTTAAAATCATAGGATGTTACAATGTAGTCCCATTATCATTATTATATAATTATGATTTATAACTATGTAATTTTTTTTCTTTTTAACAGCATGTGATTACATTGATATGAGGTTTATTGATATTCTATTAGGAAGAGATAATATATTTATTATAAAGGAATATGTATGAATTTTCAATGACGAAAGAAGGGATTATATAGAGTATCCCATGGATTTTAGTAGTATAATTGAAACTCTATTTATCATTTATGTAACCAAAATATTATTTTTATAGTATTTTTATGTTATATTTGTTTAGACTGCATGGGGTTATCAGATGTTAGATAAAATATATTCCTTTATTATTTTTCAATATAGTATGTTGAGTAATATGGAATTTATTTTTTTACAGAAAAAGTAATTATTTTTAATCAATTTTCTTATATATCATGAATTATTAGTTTCATATAGATATATCATTATATTATGATAAAAAAATTAATATAATTGAAGTGTTTTTTATAAATAATATAGTAATGCTGCCCATAAAATGATTGTTTTACACATTATTCTAGTTTTCACCAAATATATTTGTAGAATAAAACTACCTAGTTTCAATAAATTACATTATTGGAGTTCTGTTAGGTTTTTGATAAGACAAAATAATATTATAGTATCATTCATGGTGGACTTAAAACCGGAAACTAATATGGATTTCATTTTGTTGAGAAGTTAATAACATATTTCATCATGGGAGAGAATATAGTAAATAGAAACATGTTTAGGGTTTGTTATTAAATTTATTTTTATTCATAGTACATGATTAAAAAAAATTTGTATTTGGGAGATAATTTATTATTTATTAGGTTCTATTAAATGGTGTATATACCCAATGTAGTACTAGGTTATATTGATTTTTTTCTGATGAATTAATAATTTCTTTTAAAAATTATGACAATATGTAATGATAAATTTTTTCTGCATCCCTAGGATTATTAATTATTCTTATAAGTTTTAGATAATTTACTTTATTTTTTTTACCATATATATTAATTTGGAAAAGGATAGTATCCTCCGTAATTAGTAAACTAGAGGACAGATTTGGGATCTAGTAGATTTGGGTGGGTAACATTATATGTGATTTTGTAGTATAATTAACCATTATTAAGGAGTATGTTTTCTATTAGAATCCCATGTAATAGAGGAAGTAATTGTGAAATACATATCATGTAAATATGGTTTTGGATGAAAATCTCATACTTTTTTCATTTGTTTATAATGAGGGGTAATTAGACAGTGCTTGATTCCTAATCTCATGAAACTGTTTCTTTTAGAGTTATCATAGGAAAAATTCCATGAGTGTATCAAGGGAATGTATCTCTCAATGATTTTCATTATATAAAGATAATTTTATTTGTTTAATAATATATATGCTATATCTCACAAGAATATAAGTAGAGATCGATTCATGAAAATACTATAATACTTATAAGAGTTTCAAGATGAAAAATTAATTCGGAAGAATATTTCAATTATGAATGTCACATTGAGATCCAGTTACTGGTATACATTGTCACCCAAAATACTAGAATTCGGGTAATGATTAAATATGTGGTTGTTTATAAGTCCATATATTAAATTATTAAATTAGTTTAAGATATTTGTCATTTAACTCTTTAGAGTGGGTGTATATATGAGATCTATTTATTTTATTGACATTCAGTCATATAATCTTGACATAGATTTAAACATATACATAAATCAATTTTTATACATAGATGTATGCTTCATTTTATGGGAATATAGATGTGACATACATTAGATATGGTTTTAATGGTCATTTATTGTTTACGTAGATTACACAATAAGATGAACATCATGGGACTATTATAGTGGAAGTTAATGGAAATTACCACTTTTAAGAATTATTATATCTATAACATCATACCTTATTATAACTATAATAATATGAAATATAATTTAATGGATCACCTATATAGGGTGATTTGTATTAGTAATACAATGATATATTTATCTCTCTTGTGTAACAATAATAGAGTAATGATGAGGTAATTGTCGATATCATTAGTGATTGGGTTGGGGAGATTGAGGAGTAAAGACACATTCATGGCAGTTACCTAGACATAAAGGGCTAATGACCTTTTAAGGTATTAATTTCTTTTATTATATCCCATATTCTATGTTATGAAAATATATACCTACCTATTATGTTATTACTCATTCATTAGTTTGGGAGTTATCAATCAAGGTAGAGAAAAATCATATACCCATAGTTTACGTATCAGATTTGGAGGTTACACAATACTTATAAAACAATTTCACAGTTTTATGTTGGTTATGAGTTGGTATCAGTCAACTTGGGCATTGAAGGTACTATAAAAAATCCTTATGCTACTCTCCTTGGTAAAAAATAGTTGTATTATATGATTGTTTGAGTTTATTTCCACTAATGTTTTGTTGTGACCACTATATGGGAAGGTGATTTAATTACATTATTCATTGAGTAGGATTATCATATATATTATTTCCATGTAGATTATAAAACCATGTTGTACTCTATTTTAAATTCTTTCTAAATTATAGTTTGAATGGAATAACCTTATATAATCATTGAATTCATTTTTGACATTTTCTTTAAATAGGATGCAGTTTTACCTTTCAATATTAAAATTGTAATATATTTATATCATGAAATTTATATTATCTCTATATCACCTTACTTTGTGGTTCCTAAACTGAATAGAGGGTTATAAAAAAATTAACGGTTTTATTTATCCCAATGATTCCCTATTAGGGGATCTAATATTATTTTAAAAAATTAAGATGTATTGTTGGATGAATATTTATATCAATTATTGGAATTTGAGTCATGTGATAGTGAACATATCATATGCTTTACATAATACTGTAAACAGCCTAAATTATTTTAAGGGAGTTAACTAAATTTTTATTGTATATTACTACTTAAAATATCCCCATATATGTGTGAAAGATAATATAATTTCAATGAATAAATTATAAAATTCATAATGGAATTTATCATATAGTGATTAATTTTTGAGTTATATATATATGTGGTATATAAGGGGTTTATTCATTATATTTTTCCTCATAAAAATGATATTTATTAGGGTATTAATAGATTTTATTTAAGGCTTTTCTAGGAAAGAGTAAAAATAAAAATAGATCTTTTGTTTGTTTTAGGAATTCTTCATTAAAAATTTTTATCCTCACAATTCATGGTGAATTTTTTTTATATTATATTTTTATTTTCCTAGCAATGTTTTCCTTCATGTAAGTATATTCAATGGAACATATATTTATAATTTTTTTTGTTTCCTCAAGAGTTATAATGCTATACTATGACGTGTATAGTTTTCATGTTATTATAGGTTATTACTATATGATCTAGATAAAATTTTCCAAACTTATAACATTTTTATCTATCAAAACATCGAATAGATCACAATTTTTCTTGGACTATATTTTTTAATTTACATTTATATAGAAAACAATTATTTGGATCAGTTACCGTATTAAATATTTTTTTAGTTGAGAGAATTAGTTTACACTTACTAAGATAATCCTAATTTGTACTAGGTTATGTGTCTATATAAAAGAGATGAGTTATATCATGATGGTCTATACCATTATAACCCCATTAATGATAATATAGAACCACTATCCTTGATATCACAACTATTGTGTTTTTTTGAAAATTTTAATTAAATGATCGATATGGATTTATTTTTTAATAAAATATTATAAAATATTTTGTTATGTATTTTCACATATATATTTCATCCCATTCCAATAAATATGGGTTTAATTGATATAGAATTATGATTTAAAATATATATTCCTTTCATGAAAATGTGTTCTGCTGACTATCCCATTAAAAAAGAGGACCTCTACTGATATATATTGAGATGGAAAAAGGATAATAGATTGTATTGGGACACACGACAACATAGAAAGTAGAAAAGTATGATTTTGGTGGTGATTGATTATTATATCGGATTACAGTAAATTCTCATCTTCATTATAAAGAAGAAAAATCTATGTTTTTTGACCCATTTAGTAAAAGTTTGGAAACATTTAGTGTTTTAGGGATATTATCCTTATATATAGAAAAAGGATAGGGATCAATGAGTGATTCTCTATTGGATGTTATATTTACCTTGTATTAAAAATGGGATTGTTTTGTGAAATTTCTATAGCGCACACATTGTGATGTATTTGAGCATTAGGAGAATGAATCATTACATAGAGTATTAATTAATTTGGTCACAGATAATGTTTTTTGATCATGGATTCATACATTTAAAATAATTAAATAAGTATATTTAATCATAATATGGGTATAACAGCCATTAAATTTTCTATATTGGATGTTGGAGGATGTATCTATAGAAATTTTAATTGAAATTTTATTATAAAATTAATGGGTAATATTTTATATGGGTATTTGATTAGATGTTAAAAAAATCAACTCATTCATTTATAATTCGATAATCATATACAGGGGATTTTATTTAGGGTTCTATATAGCAGATATAAGGAAAATATATGGGGTACTGAGAATGATTAATTCAGACCCTGAATCTTAATTCACATAATAGATATAGTGGTGAGTGAAATGTGAATTATATATTACGTTGTCCTATAGAACAACATTTCACCCTCATACTGGTAGTCAATTTGAGTATAGATTTTAGTAGTTTGAGGGAGATGTTTAGAGTCTTCATTATATATTTTTGTGAATCATGGGTGTGATAATTACCCCATATTAATGATTTCAAATAGTAAATATTATTACTCAGCCATTCACAAGGAAAGTATTAGATATATATATGTTTGGAATTATTAGTAATATTTAGGATGGACTATATTGGTGAGATTATGATTATTGTATTTGATTCGGTAAATGATACAAAAATAATGTTATAGAAAATTTTGGAATATATAAATGAAATACCTGATTTTTATAAGTTATATATTGATTTGGAGAGAATAAAATTGGAATTTAATGTTTATGATCTAATTTTATTAATAATTAGTAATTTCATATATAATGAAAACCTAGAATAGTTGATTTTTTTTTGTTATTTTATTTATATCCACTACAATACTGAAGAATGTATGTGAAAATGACTATCCATAAAAACTCTTACTAAGGACGTATGAAGTCTTTGATAGTTTAAGTTTTTTAGTTGTAGATATACCATATGGAAGGAAATGAAATGATTAATTAGTTTGTGATACTATAATGGCCCGACCATGTTGGTCCATTACCTTCCCAATTCTAGTGCTTGGCATGCCCGGGGCATATGTCCATTGGGCGGAGTGTCGGCAGAAGGTTGTCATCGTGGTGTCACCCCACAGTGACCCCAATTGGTGAGTCACTGATCACTATATTGTCGATCGGTGCCACACACGATCGGTTCCACGAAGGGCTTGTCAGGGTTTTCTTTCCCTATTTTCTCATAATTCCATCTTCGAGTATTTTAACCTTTTTAAAATATTGTATAGTCATTTCATCCCCATAAACAATGATATAAATCCCTTAAGGGTAGGCAACCCCCAACAGACCAATTTTCCTCTCTTAAAATGAAATCCTTTAATCCATATCTATTTTGACCACCCTTTTGATGAGAATTAATAAATAAAAATTAATTCAAATATCTGTAACCATCTAACCACATGGTCACCGCCAATCAGCCTTCAATTCTATATAAAATTCATATCTTGTACCTCCAGTATCTCTCCTTTTTATCGCACTAGAATTCATTCTTTCTACTTCTTAGCTGGTCTTATTTTATTCTGTTGTGCATTTGGAGTCCCCCCTTCCTAAGGCTAGAGGTGTGCCTATATTGGAGCCATTCCTACACAGCCCTGGTGTTCCCCAACATCATCACCTTAAATTTTTTCATCCCAGTTACTGGAATGAGGACAAAAATGTCGATCGTTGATCATCCATGTGGGGTTCTTCCTTCGTCTCTCTTTACTGTGTATCATGTGGGGTGGGCATGATGATGATTTTGTGAGGATGGATGAATCCAAATCATAACGAAGATAATAATTGTTTTTATTGAATTAAGGGGTGTTTTTTATAATGTTTTTGTACTCTTTTACCTCTCCATATATGCGGTGAATTGAATTTTCTTATGTCCACTGAATGTCACGGCCGTTGGAGTTCTTTTACTGTGCACTAATGAACCTATGATCTATGGATTTTTTTGTGATAGAATAGATGTAACATGTAAATTGGTTAATTAGATAAACTAGGTTGATTAAATGGATTAGTAACTAATAAAAATCTTCGTGTGGACACCCCGATTAAGAAAATGGAAAGACGGAATTAAAGAAATGGTGCGCTAAATCTGAAAAATCCCTTTCTCAATTCTGATGACATGTATAGTTGTTCTTCTTGATGCTTTTGAGGTGACATGGATGGGGAGGGGATCACCTATTGTGGTACAGTTTTTGGTTTGAGTATATAAGGTTGTCAGGGGCTGTATGTCTGGGTTTGGTTTGGTTCCAGTACTTTGACGGATCTCACAGATCCTTTTTTGTTGTGACATTACAAGAGAACCTAGTGTGAATGCTTATTTTGGTGCTTAGTTGTTTTTCCTTCCTTGTCCAGTGTCTATGCCTATCAATTTCATAGAAGATAATAATTCTATAAATGGAACCACTGGAATGTGATAACAAAAATGGTCTCAGAAAGGGGATTTGTTTTCCTAGAATGAGGTGTTGCTTTGTTGTGGTCATTGTGCTTTTTATGAATTAATAGTAACAATGGTGTTTGCATGTGGGATTGTTTTGTAACCCCTAGGTTGGTACGAGTGCTTGTTTACATATATGTATAATTTAGTTCTTATGTTTCTAATTCGGTCCCACCCAAGTTGAAAACATTGTGCCGAACACCCACATTTCATGGTGGAGGGTGTTTTTTCCAACACTCCTATGAGTGGATGGTTATTAGCTCCAATTATTGTACCTCTAACAAGTATCCCAAGACTATTAGGGAAGTCTATGGTGGCCTGAGGTATATTAAAGCACATGATTCATCGGTCAGGGTATTCCTGGTGGTTTGCCCAGGTGTGTGCATGCTGGTAGTTTCCCATGTGTCTTCGGGATGAGGCTCAGGGGTCTTCGGCCATTGCAATGGTTGTTTTTGGGTCATGTGTCTTCATGCATGGAGGTATTTGTTCTTAGAAAGGTCTCATGGGGGATGGTTATGAATGATTTTTGTGTCCCAGGTGTATGTTGGCGGGTTGTGTGGTTATGGAAGCCCATGTGTGTGCGGGTGGGGTATGGCAGTGGGAATGTGGTGAAAATGGTAGGGGAGGTTTAACACATTTGATGTCTTAAAAAACCGGTGGGAATGTTGTTCAGGGTACCCAAATAACAATGTGCTATTACTATTACTTTACATGATTTTCATTATTTGGGGAGTGTGCATTGTTGAGGTTGGGTGGGTAGTTTCCTTGATATTTTCTTTGGTTTACTCGTTTTTCTCACAGGGCATTAAAATGCCTCCCTAATTATACATGAGAGCTTTTGGTTTTCTCTACTGATTATAACTGTAAGATCACCCTACATATATAAAACTAAATTTACACTCCCATGAGGACATTGAAGACCGTTCCAGAATCTATTAGCTTGGATGCCAGGACCATTGACATAGATGGTTTTCTTTTCTTCTGTAACTTCCCATTGGAGTTTCTATATTTATTTGTAGAACTTATTATTATAACATTCATATTGGAATTATTTTTTGTTTAATTTTACATCCATTTTTTGTGTTGTTGGGATTTAATAACATATCCTCTAATCCTACTAAATAAAAAAGGGCAATGCCTTCTATTTGTAAATGATATTCTATAGCCTTGATTCTAGTCGCCACACCAGGGCCTTTTGAAGGCAGATCTCGGGGGGTCATTATCTCACCTTCAACTTGAAGAAAGGGTTTGGAAATCTGTTATTCCATCCCTCATCTCGGTGGAGGTGGGTTGTGATAGAATGGTATTAGAGGAGATGGTTGAGGTATAGGATGGCGCTCAGGGTTATGCATAGTGAGGATTGTACGTGATGGTAGGGAAACCGTGTTAGTCAATCTTGTTGTGTCTAATAGGCCAAGGAAGACCAGCTATGGAAGAATATTTTTGGGCCCACCATGATCTGATGCGAGTACTCAAAACCTACCGAATGGCTATGTGAGGCTTCACTGAATCCAGGGTAGAGACCCTACGAAAGGTACATTCATCATAATGACTTGCGTTTCTTTTCTATTCTAGGTGTTTTGGGAATTTAGGAAAAAGGTTTAATCAAAATTTAAAATAAATCATCTACACTACTCAGGCATAGGATTTCCATGTTTAACTTCTAGTTATGGAACACAGACGGCGACCACAAGTAGAGTGGGCAATAGAGGCCCAGGTTGTTGTTGTAACTGATTAGAAGAGGACAAATCGAGAGGAGGATGCAGAACAGTGGAAATAGACACTTCGTACCTTTTAGTGGCACCTCTCTTAATGCATGAGGGCATCATCATAGTAGAGAAAGAAAGCTAGATTGAGGAGCTGGTGATAGCTTTTAGCTTGATCCGGTCTCAGACTGAGTACTATGTTTTCTAGGCAGTCAATCAGATGTGAGGAGTTACACAGTAGTGGTGAATTCTCTACATTAGAGAGAGGATAGATAGTTGGGTTTTGCAGGGTGACCTAGAGAACGAATTATTGGTGGAATTCCTTTCTTCTACGATGAAGGAAGAGAAGAGTCAAGAGCTACTCTCCCTTCAATAGGGGAGTATGTCTGTGAGGGATCCTTCAAATGCTCAAGTTGATGTATATGGGGAATCACCCAATAATGCGATGAAGGGGAATAGTTGTATGGGTCTGATAGTCTAGTATATGAGGTTTGTACCCAAATTCTCTCGAGTTTCACCTCCTTTAACAACATTGACCCGTAAAGACCAGGCCTTCATGTAGAGTGAGAAACGTCTGGCACCTTTCATCTATATGAAGAAATGGTTGGTCAGTGCTCCAGTGATCAGGTTTCTAGAGGATGGAATGTTTAATGAGGTATTTTGGGATGCTTCTAGACATGTCATGGTGTTTGTGCTAATGCAGCACTGTGATTTATATCTTTTTGGTCTTGGAAATTAATTCCTCATGAGCATAACTATGCCACCCATGACCTAGAGCTAGTATTAGTAGTGTTCGCGTTGAAGTTGTGGTGGAATTACCTCATCAGGTGAACTTTTTGGTCTTCACTTATCACAAGAGTTTGAAGAATATATTTACCCAGCGGGACCTAAACATGCGACAAAAAAAGATGGTGGAGTTTCTTTCGGAAGTCAACTTCGAGATCTTTTACAATGATGGTAAGGGTAATGTTGTAGCTGTTGCCTTCAGCAGGATGTCATAGAGGGATGTTGTTCAAGTATTTGTGGATGCTTGGAAGGCAATGGAGGATTTGGATTCCTTACACCTGGATGTGAGGGTGGATGGTGGTAGAGGTTGTCTGTTTCAAATGATAGTGCAGTCCTCTCTTTTGCGGAATGTGGACAAGTCTCATTGGGGAGAATTTGCGGTTGATGTGGTGTGATATCGGGTTGACCAAGGTAATACTATGAAAGGGTGGTAAGAGGATGGTCAAAATATGATTCTTTTATGAGAAAAGTAGTTTGTCTCAGAGACAATGAGTGAGGGAGTTCTCCATGAGTTCCATAACTAACTTTTAGAGGTACAAACATGAGTTTCCAAGATATACCAAGGCCTTAGGGAATTGTTTTGGTGGCCTGGGGTGAAACGGGTGGTGACAGAGATTGTGGCAAGGTGCCTAGGGTGTCAGCAAGTAATGGTTGAACACCGCATCCTAGGAGGTTTGTTGCTGCTTATATATGTCCCCAAGAGGATGTGGGAGTACATCTCAATGGATTTCATCACATGACTACATAGTGTTCAAGGAGGATGTGATGCTATCTGGGTAGTGGAGGACTTGCTGACAAAATTAGCTCACTTCTTAGCGATCAAGCTGTCGAGTGCAGTGGATGACTTAGCACTGAGATACATGGATGAGGTGGTGCGGTTTCATGGAGTTCCATGTTCCATAGTCTCAAATATATATTAATGGTTTACTATAAAAGTTTGGAAGGGATTTAAGAATTCTTTAGGCACCCAGAAATTCCTTAGCACTATTTTCCTCCCATAGATAGATGGGCAGACACAGTGGACCATCCGGACATTGGATGATTTGTTACGGGCTTGTGATTCGGACTTGTAGGGATCATGGGAACAAAATTTTCCTTTATTATATGTTTTCAACAATAAAATCCATCACTCTACTATTAGCATGGATGTTCTTGATGCCTTCTATAGGAGGTCATGATGATCACCCGTGTGCAAGACTGACATTGGGAGGGATGTGGTTCTTGGCCAAGAGGTAGTGCAGAGAACAACATAAAATGTTCAACTTGTGCAGGAGAGGATGAAGGTAGGCCTGAACCAGAATATTTCATGTTCTGATCATAGGATGAGGCCCTTGGTGTTCAAGGTGGGATACCATGTGTTATTGAATGATTCCCGTCAACGTGGGTAGTGATGGTTCGTAAAGGGGGGAAATCTGTCTCCTAAATTAATCCAGCCTTTCATATTGTTGAGTCTAGTCAGTGAGGTGGCATATCAGCTGGCGTTTCCACCACATTTTGAAACGATCTAAGATGTTTTCAAGGTATCCAAACTTTTCTAATATCTACATGATGACTCTCATGTCATTGAATAAGGATAGATGGATATAAGGGATGATGCAATGTTAGAGGAGAAACCAGTGGGGATCTATGACCAAATGTACAAGTGCCACATGGATGAACCATACCTTTGGTTCATGTTTTGTGGAGGCATGGTGGTCTCAAAGAGAGTTCATGAGAGAGAGAAGCTCAAATTCGTGCCAAGTACCCTGAGCTATTTTGAGTTGTTGTTCCGATACTTCCTTGATGATATTGTTTTTTGGACCTGCAATGTTGTAATTCTGACCATTTTGGTTTATGAGATGATTTTTATCATTTCCTTGTGAATGGTTATGAAAATTCACAATATGTGTAAAAGGGATCACCTAATTCTTAATCATGATGCATCAGCACTTATGCGATTAAACATGTACATGTGATTCAATGCCGCCCAAAACATATAGTATCTTGACATGGAGGAAGGAACTCCCTGAACCGTGTGTCAGGACAATTTGATCCTTGGAAATTCATATGGCTATCTATGGTGGTTTTTCCCCGAGTGGTATCTTTTGTTGTGATATTTCAGGTTACTTTTTTATTCTTGAGAATGAGAATATTTTGGGAGGTATCTGATGTAATGGCCCAACCCTCTAGGTCCATTACCTTTCCAATTCTTTTGTTGCGCATTCTCCATCTTTATGTCTAGAGGTGGTGAGTTGGTGGTAGGATGTCACTGTGGTGTCACCCATTAGTGAGACCGATCGGTTCCATGAGGGGAATGTGGGGGTTTTCATTCCCAGTTTTCCTGTAACACTAATTTTGAGTCTTTTATCATTTTAAAAATATTTTGAAGGTATTTTTAAACTCATAAAAAATGTTATTATTCACCTAAGGGTAGGATACCCTAAACAGACTCGTTTTCCTATCTTTAAATGGAATCATTTAACACAAAACTCTTATGTCCACCCCACCGATGAGAATGGTTAAATAACAATTAATTCCATCATCTGTTACCATCCAACAGCGTGGTGAAACCATGATCCACCTTTACTGTTGTTCAAAATTCATATCTTATACATCCAGTATCTCTCATTTTTATCGCATTTGAATTCCTTCTTTATTCTTCTTAACTGGTATTATTCCATTTCTTGGTGCATTTAGAGTCCCCCCTTCCCGATGTTAGAGGTGTGTGTGTGTTGGAGCCTTTCCTACTCACCCTTCGAGTTTCCCAACATCCTCCCATTCAGGTCACACGTCCCATTTTTTGCTGGAGTGGAAAAACATAGATCATTGATCATCCTAGTAGGTTTCATCATTAGTCTCTCTTTACTGTTTATCTTGCGGGGTGGGCATCATGATTTTTCTGTTGGGAGGGTTGAAACCGAACCTTGATGAAGATAATAATTGATTTTAATGAATTAAGGGATATTATTGATAATTTTCTTGTACTCTTTTACCTCTTATTATATGATTTTAATTGTCTGGGCTTATTTCCACTAAAATTCGTTGTCGTTGGTGGTACTTTATTTCAAAAAAATGAAAATATGTTTTCTTGATTTGTTTTTTTGATAGAAGGGTTCTAACATAGAAAATGGTTAATCAGATAAATATGGTTGATTAAATGGATTACCAATTAATATAAATCCTTATGTGTTCAACTCGGTTAACCATATGGAAATATGGAACAAAATAAATGGTGTGTCAAATCAGAAAAACCCTTTCTATATTTTGAAGATGTGTACGGTTGTTCCGCTTGATTCTTGTGAGTTGACGTTGATTGGAATGGGATCCCCTATTGTGGTGAAATTGTTTTTTTGTGGATCTAAGGCCATGAGGGGCCGTATGTTGGGGCTTGGTTTGGTTCCAGTACATTGAGGGATCTCACAGATCCCTTTTGTTTTTTTGACTTTACAGGAGAACCTGGTGTGAATGTTTATTTTGGTGCTCAAGTGTTTTTCTTCCTTGGTGTGTGACTATTCCTATTAGTTTCCCTATAGTGGTGAATTATTTAAATGGAAGGACTAAAATGTTATAAAAATAATGGTCTCCCAAAGTGGATTTGTTTTCTAGGAATGATTTGTGACTTGGTTGTGGCCGTTGTGATTTATATGAATGAATAGTAACAAGGGTGTTTTTTGGTGGGCGGGTTTTGGAACCCCTAGGTTGGGATGAGTGCTTGTTTACCAATATGTATAATTTAGTTCTTATGTTTCATAATCACGCCCCTCCCATGTTGAGGACATCGTTCGAAACACCCATATTTCAGGGTAGAGGTTGTTTTTTTTGACACTCCCATGAGTGGCTGGTTATTAGCTATAATTCTCTACCTTCTCCTTAGTATCCCAAGACAATTCAGGTAGGATGGAATGGCCTAAGGTCCATTATAGCCCATGATTCATCAGACAAGGTAGTCATGGTGGTTTTCTTAGGTGTGAATGGGAAGGTTGTTTCCCTTGTGTCTTCATTATGAGGCCCATGTGTCTTCTGGCATGGAAATAGTTGTTATGGCCTAAGTGTCTTTGGGATTGGAGGTATTTGGTATAGCCCAGGTTTCTGTGTGTGTGGATACATATGGTTGTTTTGGCTAATGTGTTTGTGGGCAGGATCTATGGTTGTGGTAGCCAAGGTGTTTGCGGGTGGGGTATGACAGTGGGACTGCAGTGAGAATGGCGGGGGGAGCATTGAGATGTAAGATGTTTTCAATAAAAAGTCTGAAAGTGGTGTCGAGTTCCCAATTATTAATGTTCTATTAATATTAATTTATTTTATTAGAGTTAATTTAGGAGTGTTCCTTGGTGAGGTTGGGTGGATAGATTCCTTCCCATGTCCTTTAGTTAACTCCTTTTTCTCACAGGGCTTTAGAATGCCTCCTCACTTGTGAATGAGAAATTTTGGTTTTCCCTACTGTGTATCACTGTATGCTCACCCTACACAAATGGAACTTCTTTTAGGATTCCATGAGGACTTCAAAGACCATGACATACACTATTATCAAGACCCTGGGTCAGTTAACATCATTGGTTTTCTTTTCTTTTGGTACATCCCTTCAGAGATTATTTATTTCATTATAGCACTTATTATTTGAACCGGCATATGTGATTTTTTTGGATTTACATTTACATCATCTTTTTGAATTGTTGGGATTTAATATCCTATCTCCCAATTCAGATAAATAAAATGTTTAATGACTTCTATTTTTACGTGTGATTACATACCATGGTGTTAGTCGCAACTTTGAGGCCAATTGAAGGTGGGTCTCGTGGGTCATTATGTCACCTTCAACTTGACGTGTGAAGGGTTCACCAATATGTTTCCCCTTCCATCATCTTGGTAAAGGAAGGTCATGATAGATATATATTGTAAAAACTTATAATATCTTTGATTTTATTAATAGAACAACCTTTTTCATAATGACATTTTTATTTTGGGAACATGAAAATACCATAATATTCCCTAAAAACATTACAAATAATATACTGATATGGACCATTAAAAGTAGTAATATTAAAGGGATAATAAAATAATAATAAAATATTCAATTAATGAAATTCTATAGGCTTGAATTCCCCCATAACCATCACTCCATCTATAAATAATATAAAAACATATAGAAGGGTTTGGAAAACAATAGTTATTAGGAAGAGATGTGTATGAAAAATTGTTATTAGTTAATAATGAATCAAGGATGATTTTGAATTTAATTTGAAATATGGTAGTTCATCATTTTAAAAAATTTCTAACACATCTGATGTACACTGTGAATATTAATTAATAAGAAAGATAGTTCTTATTATTGTAGGTTATGAATATCCAATAAATAGATTATTCGGATTATGAAGGTTGAATGGAAATTATAATATAAAAAACAATAAATATATTTAAATTCTTTTAAAAATATGTCGTATAGAAAATTAATATTTTTAAAATAATTTATTTTAAGGAAATAATATTAAAAACAGTTTTTCAAATGATAATATAAGTAATCATAGTCATAAGTATGTTTTATGACGGCAATACAACTTATTATGTCATTAAACTGTTAATTTTCAATGAATAATCATTTTTATTTAAATGTTAAATTATCATATTTATAGAACAATTATTATCAATATATAACATTTTTTACACACCCAATCATATTTATATTATGATGAATTCTTCAGTTTATAGGGAAAAGTTTATTTTTTTAGAAAAAGTGAAAATTACAGTTTTATGAGTGATGATATTTTATGTAATCATTATAATTTTAGAATCATTAAAAATTTTATAAAAAACTTCTTTTCTATAAATATATATTTTATAATTGTTAAAATTAATTAATAAATATTATTTTGATTTTTTTTATTAATACATTTCAATTTTAAACCAATAATATTATATTTGAGATAAAAATTATTTATGGATTGGTGAATTAAGTGGGATGGTTGATGGTGAATTTAAAATGTGGAGGTATTTGAATGTCAACAAACCCTTACTCACTCATTATTGATCCATAAAAAAGAATTAAAATTGATTTGACACAGAAGTGTTTGGCTTCTATAATAAAATAACAAATACTTTTACCCTTAAAACCACACCTCCACTAGTATAAATACCCAAACATCCACCTATTACACTCCAATTATATACCATTAATCACGAATTTAATATCAATATTTCAAAAAAAATCCCTTTTAAGTTGTTTCTAGGAATCTATGGAGCCTATCCCTATCTCTAATAAGCATCCCCTCAATGCAAGTTTTCTCTCCCCCATTTTAATTCAAGTTCTTCCTTTATATAATCATTTTGAATACTGATTTTTTGTATTATGATGTAGAGACACAGTTTTTTTCCTTCAATGAAATTGAAATATTTTTATATATATTTCCAATTCTAGTTACTATGACATAGTTATATTTTGAGGTATGATGTGCCTGAAATTAATCTCATAAAAATATTAAAATATATTTTATATTATGCATGCATGATACCTCAAAAAATGATATAACTCGTATAATCAAATTTATATTAGGAAAACTAAAATATTTTTGAGTCTAGAACATTGTGTTTACACTATGAGGAACATAAAATGGGTCGACAGGAGGTGTTGAGACTCATTATTCCTTGGCAGTACATTAGGTGAATAAAGTAAATATTAAATTAGTTAATAAATTAATTTTAATGAAAATCATAACTCTATTAAAATAACACAAAGATTATTTCTCCATGGTAATACACATAAACCATAGGATAAATAAATATTTATTCATCCCTTCTGAACTGGATAATCACGTTGAACGATTACAGAACTCCGGATCAGATCATATCAGGATGCATTTTACAATACAAATTTTCCCAATCATTATTTAATATAATATTCATAAATTAATGGTCTATAAGTGAAATTAACCTCATCATTTAGTGTTTTTAAACCATTTAATTAATTTTTTTATTAGATCTATCATTTTTCATGGGTATTCATATGTTCTTGTACAATTTCATATTCCCATGTATAGAATTTAAATTATTTACAGATGTTTTCTAATATGGAATCCTCATTCTTGATCTGTTGGACAAGAATTATCAGAATCAATCATTTTACTTTTATCTTATGATTTCCCCACTATTTTCAGGATGTTAATACTGATTTATTTAGAAGGCCTTTGTTTGAAAATTTATAAGAATTTCAGATCTTGATCACACTCCAAGATTCATAGTTATTTGACAAACAAGGAGCAGATCGAAAAACTACCTATAGATTAGGGATCCTTACATGTATTGGATTATATTTTTTTTATTAATGGCTAATACATTACTCATGTAATATTATTATTCCTTCGCAATGAACAAAAAATAACCACAATGAACGATGCTTGTTTTTATGTGAGCGACGGAAAAGTTATGCAATAAATGGATATATCCATTTTTTGGGTCTAATTAAATGCTTAGTCTAAGTTGGTTTATAATGATTCTAGTGTGGACCAAAAATATGAGACATCTAGAGAAAATTGGACTACATACTGTGTTCAAGGATTTACACATGGTGTGTTTCCCCCTCATCGATGGTGGCTAGTGGTTCCGAAACATTATGTTTTATACTGTGTGTAGTAATCCTACAATCCATATACCCATTTCTCGATTGGACAACCCCTATTATGGATCAAATGTGAATGATCCCATGTTGGAGTACACAAATAAGTTACATGGGTAAAACTACGAGTGAGAAAACCCCCCACATATGATGTATATGGACATGGGGTTCAGTACATGGGAATGGCCAACAGGTTATAGACCCGATCCTGATTTTTCATGAAACTTTATGTAGTAAACCTACTAGGTATGTACTACTACATAGGATGGATCCCTATACCATAAAATGACATGTCCAAGTTTTCATGACCCATCCAAGTGGGCACTATGTTATGACTACCCCAAGCCCGCCTCTAATAAGTGTAGGACGGTGACTAGAACCAAGTAGGTATATCCCACAAATAGGAGACATTTGACTAAGTACCTCTATGCACTAACATATATCCCTGACAAAAATGCTTAAATTTAAATTCTCTAAGTAAAAAATGAATGAACACAACTATATCCCACAAATATTGTATGATAGTAAATGTTTTGGAAATTAAACAACACGAAAATAATCCCACCAAAAGAAATGAGGCTGTAGCCAAAATTCCAACCTATAATGTTAGAGGTATTGGGATTTTTGTTTGAAAATCAGTAAAAACACACCTCATCATGTCAGTTCTCTCAAGGAACTGCCTATTCCTAGTCATCATGGAACTCCATTGAAGAGTCAATATTCTTCCCAAGAAACAACCCATGCGGCCAATGCTTGTGCAAGGGTGGGTAAAACAGTACTCCGTATGACACCCCGAAACCATAAAGGAGTACCACAAAGGAAATAGAACCATCGAAATACCACAAAAAAAATAAAACAATGGAATACCCCAAAGGATGAACCATCAAGGATACCACAAAAGAAATACCACAAGGTAATACCACCAATTAATACCATAATGGTATACCAAAACATAATTCATAGTAAACACCACAAAGATATATGTATACAAATAATATATCATGAATGTCCTGATATACTCAATCCAATAGTACACACAGTCTCAACAACCCACATAGTCTCTATAAAGGAAATAGTCTCCATAAGACCCATAGTCACCATAAGACTCATAGTCTCAATAAGACACATATTCTGAATAAGACATAGAGTCTCTAGTTCACATACAACCACATAAATCATTTCTCAATGCATGATCCTTATGGATGAACTCACCCCTAAATATACTAGATCTAAAAGGCACCCTCTTAGAATATTGACTTACCGTTGATGTCTAACAAAACCCAGATGTTGCAGCCAAATGGAATTTTTGTTGACCGTGGCTCACAAATGAACTTCAGGGTTGACCATGGCCCTATCTAAACTGTTATGCTGAGTCAAACTACCAACCCCGATTGGGCCCAGTCCGCCTTGGTGGCCAATACCACCACACTATCTTGTCTATCTCGGGTGACCAGTTCCACATTCCTAGTTGGTTTGACTCACGTGGTCACCTACGATGATCGACATTGGTCCACGTGGAATTAACATCGCGTCGCACCACCGTGCTTCATTGGTCACCACTGTCGACGTCAAATTCCGACCCCCATCTTTACACGATCTTTTATTATTCTTTCATTCCCATAATATATAAAACGAAGACACCTATGTGGTCATTGGGTCCTGAGCTACACAGATCCACCCTCTTTTTCATCATTCCCCCAATCCTGGTGTTTGATTGTGTTTGTAGCCTCCTGGAATGTCGAGTCGTGATGAAAAAGATTCAATGGTGATGAATTCCATTAATGAGGGAGATAAAGAAAAAAAACTCCTAAATAATTAATCCGTGTCTTTATTCATGTTGGCCTTAATTGTTTCTCTTTATATGGATAATCTAATAGGATTAAAAAATATTCCATGATTCCCACAACAATAACTCATCCCACAACAACGGTTAAACTGCAAATAAATCCCTTTGTGTATTGTCCCACATTAACTATGAAAATAAATAAAGGGGAAAATAAATCAGAAAAAAAACCCTAGAATATGAATGATTTTTTTTATGAATGATTCTTGTTGGTGATCCATCCAGAAAATTCACTAATCCTGGTGTTTGTTGTCGTTGTCGACAGAATTTTCTAAGGATTCTCCCCATAACCACCAATGAATTTATAGGGTTGTGAGCCTGTCCTTGGGTACCTTCCCAGATCTTTATTTTAACTAAAATTTGTTGCTCAATTGAAATACCATAAAAAAATAATCTCCCTGTTTATTTTAAAAATTAGAAATCCAAAAAATATTTTTCACAGCGACCCATTGCCAGTCGATGGTATGCCTCGCATAGGGAAAAAGCACATTAAGAACTCAAAAGTGATATCATATTTATTATTTGATTCAATTTTTATGAGTAATTATTATTTTATAATAAAATTATTTTATTTAATAATTTTATTCACCGTTATGCCCTTTGGGACTTTTTTTCCAAATAACCTGCACCGACCATTGTTATGTCGCACATAGGGTAAAAATGTCTTTCTGAATTTAATTTTTCCCTTATATTTATGATCCATGGATCCATTTAAAAGATATTACACATTTACAAGTAATCAAAATTCACATTATATTTAAAATGTATCATTTTTCAATGAATTGTTTCAGGAAAACAGAGGAATGGAATCACATTCCTTATCACCACCTAGTCTATGATATTTACTAGATAATTTTTAAAAATGAAATAAGGAATATATGAGTAATTATATTATCCCCACCATAGGTAATTATTTCCTTAAAGTTCCCAAAAAATGGATAATCAAACAAATGAGTGTACTAAGCATGAATCCGAGCAACCCCCTACTGTGTTCTCGCTTAAAGATTCTATTGTTGCCACCGAACATTCACTGGAGGATTCGACCACCAATGAATATGATCCCTGATATCTTCTAGGTACTCAGAAAAATTTACCCTATCATCAATGTATATCTATCCCTAGTCAATAATGTACGATGGGTCCTGCACGTACCTCATCAAATGCAACATTTATAAGATGTCATTTTTCCACTCTAATTGTTAATGTAGAATGAAGTGGTACACCACCTTTCCAACTCTATGTAGTATTAGGAATGGTCTTATTATCCTTAGATATATCATTCCTCTTCATCCAAATCTTCATAATCTACTTTGATGTGAGACTCGAAGGAACACATGGTCTCCTTCCATGAACTCTAAATTCCTCCACCGTATTTTAGAATAAGAATTTGGATGGATATGTGTAGAATTCATCCACTACTGGATGATATGAACCTTTTATGTAGTCGGCTTCTCTAACATCAGGCTCATGGGTGTTTACTCTCCTAGGTCAATCGAGCAAAGTGGTGACCTGTATGGTTTCCCATACTAGGTGAAAAATGGAGAAATACCGAAGGTGGAATGGATGTTTTTGTTGTACAAAAAATCAATTAGGGGATGGTTATCCACCCAAATGTGGAAAAATATAACATTCATGCATGTATCATGTCTTCTAGAACATGTACTATCTAATCTGTATGGTCATCCATCTATGGGTGTAATGATGTGCTCAAGTGTCAAAGAGTCCCAAACTCTAACTACAATCCATTCCACACCTATGATGTAAAGTGAGAATCATGATATGAGACTACATTTGATAAAACAACATGGATTCGAATTATCTCATACATGTAGAGTCTTCCAAAACTCTCTACTAAATTCTACTATGAAATAGATAGGATGTGGACCAACAAGGAGAGTCAGTAACGATCACACAGATGGTATCTTTTTATATGGACGTATTTGGTAAATCTATCATGAAGTTTATCGATATCCCATCCCAATTCCATTTTAGAACATTTAGGGTTTGAGTCAAACCCATGGGAACCTCGTGATTTGTCGTCACTTGCTGACAAGTGGGGCATTGAGAAACAAAATCTGCAACTCCATTCATTATCCATGGCCACCAAAAAAACTTTTGGGGGTTCTGGTACTTCTTCACCACACATGTATGTTCACCTAAAGGGTTTGTATGGAACTCCCTCAAAACCTCCTCCATTAGGGTCATGCCATGTGAAAATATGATCACATAAAGTCTTTCATTTGGTATCCCCATGTCATTACTCCCTCACTAATTATAAGAGTCCAGGGGTAACAACCACTAATTGGAGGTAAGCATCTCCATCCACATCCATAAAAAATATCTGCAACAAGGACAACTACTCAAATGCCGTATTGTTCAACTTTGAACCTGATCTCCTACAGAGAGAATCTTCCACCATTTTCCACTACCGATGAGTATAGAAAATCATAAATTCATGGTATTATATGAACATTATCAATCGCATCTGCCTCATGTTTGGATATCTACTACAGAATATACACATTATAATCTTATGTTTAGATTAGATGATAAACCACTCACCCCTCAAGTAGTGTCTCCGCATTTTCAAATAGAACACTACCAATGTTAAATCAATATCATGGGTTCTGTATTTCTAGTATTATGGTATAAACTGCCATGAACCATAAGTAATCACCACTTTCCCCTGATTCAAAATACAACCAAGCCCAGTTCTTGATGCATCGTAGAACACTAAATACCTAGCACACTCATTTGGAAAACTCAATAAGGGATTCCTCAACAATCTATATTTCAACTACTTACAACTCTCCTAGAACTTCATTGTCCACATGAAATTATATCCTTTTCATGTAAAATATTTTTTTAATGTTTCCACTTTGGAAAATTTGATTACAATACTCTTCCTATTTCAATGAAACCATGGAAACTCCACACCTAGGAAACACTCTTGTGCATCACCCAAGCATGCACTACCTCAATCATCACTGAACCCACTATAACACCAGCATCTGAAATGATGTGTCCTAGAAAATGGACCTCTCAATTCAGAAAACTGAATCTTTGAGTGCTTCCAATAATTATGGTGATATCAATGTGTGTCCAGGACCATATTCAGGTTTCTTGAATGCTCCTCTTTGGATTCTATGTACACAAGGATGTCATCCAGAAAGACCACCATGAACTGGTCTATGTAATGTTGAAAGATCGTGATCGTGAGTTCCTGGAAAACTATTGGGGAGTTATCCTTAAAAAATAAATCAATATGTTCTCATAGTGGCCATTAGGAAATTTTATGGTCTTCTTTGTTATATCCTCATCCCATACATGAAGCCGGTGAAAACCATATCTATGGCCAATCTTCGAGAAACATCATTATAACGACCCACACTTTACATACATGTTTATTAATTTAGAATTGAAGAATACTTATTAAAACATATAACAAAACAATGATAGGACCGTATATGTATAGTGCCTTTAGAAACTGGGAAACATAAAGAACAGGTTCATAAATCATCTACATTGTCTCCTATTTATTTCATCATATATAAAGTCCCTGTTTGAATATCCTACCTAATACCCTTCTTCTAGACATGTGGAATACAAAACATACAAAAGGGTTATCTCAAATTCTCAGTAAGGGTAAACAAAAGAAATATCAATCAAATCATATTCATAAGAACACAACACTTTGAAAATCTTAACCTGAAAAAGTGATCATAATATCATAACCTGGGATAAATCATAGTAGTGAAATTTAATCCCAATAATCATAACATAAAACAAGAAACATTGTGGAATACACAAATAATCATAGAAAATCATTTTATATTATTCAAGTCTCTTTTCCAAGACCATCATAGCGGACAAAGTCCATTACTGAACCAAGTTCACTCCTTGATGTAGTCCTATATCACTGAACCAGATTAACATGCTGTTCCAGCCATTTCTATCTCATGAGAAAAAAATATTTACCCAATGCATTGGAGGGAGATATAGGTTCCACCCATCTCATAATGAATCCATTCTTATGAGTGCCACAAAATCATAAAGCAAATATCATAGCATAACCCATGTAATAAAAATGGGATTCTTAAACATCATGCCATCATAACAGAATCCATGAAAGATAAAAGGACATCATAAAAATAATTCCATCCTAACATAATCAAATCAATGTAAAAATAGGGGTATAAATAGAACCATATATCATCATATATGGACAGTAATTTTGATAAAACACTTGGACTCCATTCTTGAGGAAAATATCCATTCAACTTCAAAACCATTTTTACATTCTTAACATGTCATAAAAATTTAAACTAAAATTAGTTAATTAAAAACATACATGAAAACATGTAAAGGGAGATTCATGTACATAATGTTCTATGAAATCATAAAAATCCATTCATGCCGTATAAGTTAAAAAACATTCTTCTCATACTTAATCCAAAAATGTCAACAAGTACCTCGTACTAAAAGACAAGAGATTCCATTCATATATTTTACTAAAAACTCACCTATGGTAAAAATTGGATTTAAAAATTTTAGGAGTATAGAAATAATATTACATATTGAATAAACATGTATGTGGATGATAAATATCACCCAGTAATTACCGAAGTATAAACAATCACGGATAAAAATTGAGATTGCAAGATTTTCCATTATCTTAGGTCTGATATACTTCGTACGTATCTGAACCTCCTATATAATGATTTAAATAATGTCATATACTTATTATATAACCATATTCGTTTTTATGATATCATATATTTTCATATTCTTATCTTCTTATTAATAATATTTCATTGCTACTTGTTATTCGGGTGTTCATTTCTTTATGTTCTTATGGGTGTTTTGTCATATAAATTATTATTATTCTTTTTATGATATAGATAAATCATTTTCAGAAGGGTATTAGTATAATACATATCATATTTATTCATTAAAAACATTTTTATAATCATTATTCAATAATGATCTTGTAAAATGAGTCGCATCACATCGTGGAGATGGTAGGCAGTACATACGAACGAGCGATGATATCATTCCCATGATCGTGGAATTTTTTGAAGTGTATTTATACCATTTTAGAATCAATATCACTTTACAATAGTCATATATAGTTATTATTTACACCATTATACCAATCCAAGTAAGGTGGTGGTGGAAAACATATTACACCACGACATTGAGATGGTATTCCATACGTACACACGTGCAGTGATTTCATTTTCCATAGAATGGATAGAAGGTGAAATAATGTTGATTCATATTTATTATAACATATAACTATATGAGTGATACTGATGTTATTAAATCACAATGAAACAACTAAAAAAGGGGAAGTAGAAGAAGAAATAAATTTGATGGAATTGGTAACAGATATTACCTCTTCTTCGACACACCTCTTTAAAACCTTCCAATAGGGCACTAAAATTGGCCAATTAATAAGACTAGGACCTCTAGAATGTTTATAGGGAAGTTTAGAAGGAAAATTGGCAGGTTTTGGCTGATATTTAAGGCTCAAAATTGTGTGATGAGGTGAGGGAGGAGGTTCCCTTTTATAAGGGAGGAGAGGGTCACCTTTATAAAAGTTTTAAATATTATTTTATAATAAAGTCATATTAGGTTTTTAATATCTAAATATTGATTTATTTATAAGATAAGGTAGTTATAGGTCTAAATCCTCTCAACCAATAGATTTTAGACAAGTTTAGGTTACTATTTTAACCTTATCGTTTTAATTTAACTCTAAGATAGATAATTTAACTTTTACTGTGTCCGCTTGTTTTCTTACACTATAAGGTTAATAAACTTACTATAACAAGACAAACTAAACCCAAGGGGTCCATTATTAATATATATAACGTTATCTAAGTCATTTTTACGAACCTTAGATTGTTAGGAAAAATATAATTTTTGTTTTAAAAACTATTTTATGTCAATTTTGACACTATTTGTTAATTGATTTTTGTAAAAATCATAACTGAATTATTAAATCGGAAAAATCTAATTGAATAAATACAAACATTTCATATTTACCTATAAAATCAGTTTAATTCATAAAAATACTAAAATCACATTTATTTGAGTATTTATAATATCAATTATTTTAATATTTCATTAATTATGTAATTACTCCCTCACCATTGTGTCATAAAAAAATTAAATTATATAATGTCTAAAAATTATTAAAAAAATACCATTAGTTAGGAAGTATTTATATCTTTATAATTAATATTTATAGTCTAATTTATCTTATGTATTACCCTATATTAAAAATTTTGTAGTTATTAAGCATTGATTTTAACTATTTTAACTCTTCTTTAAATAAAATAATAGTAACTGTCCTAATCTAAACCAAGTATACCTAAATGGTCATATTTTATTCATAAGGTTATTTTTGGTCGAATTAAACTTATCAAATAGAATTAGGACACATGTTAGGGTAATAATAATATCATTTTTACCCTTAAATACCCTATTTACTTTTAACCACGGTAAATAGAAGTAAAAAGCTAATGTTCAAAAAAATTATTTTTATCTTATTAAACCACATTTTACTCCTTCATATTAATAGTGTCTCTCGGATTTTCGAAATTCAACTCAAAAATGTGGTAAAATTATGTTTCATGTACAATTGAAAATGCTCCTAGGAGGTGGGTAAAAGACGGTAAAAAGTTCAATAAAATTTTTATGTATCTATATTATTATAAAATTACACCAATGAATTACATTGAACTTATATAAGTGTTATGTATCTATTTTGACCTAAAATAAATTTAAATAAAAAAATTAATTATTTAAATAAAAAGTCAGTTTTAACCAATAAGTCAGTGTTTTCAATATTAATAAAAAAATTGAATGTTTTTAGAAAAATACCCAAAATTCACCCTAGGCTAATTTAGATATTATGAATTAAAAAACGAAGTCCATTTTGAAAGATAAAATTTATAAAAATTCAAAATGTGGGTATTAGTATACATAACGGCTAGTTTATATAATATTTTAATAACATATCATTGCTTAGCGAAAGTCGGTATTGCGTACACCGCAAGCTATCGAGGAAGGTTGCTCTTGCGTGTAACGCAATCCAAGATAGTGTTGTATGTAGTAAATGATTAATTTGTTGATTTATATAACATAAAAACCAAATATTTCTCATAAAATCTCGGGTGTTACATTCTACCCCCCTTAAAATAAATTTCACCCACGAAATTCGTCACATTGTAACAAACAGATGAGGATACCACTCCCTCATCATATCCTTAAGTTCCCATGTAGCTTCTTCTAATTGGTGTTTCCTCCATAAAAGATTCACCAAGAGAGTGGTCTTGTTCTGTAGAACTTTTTCACTATGATCGAAAATCTCTATCGGCTGTTCTTCATAAGAATGATCTTGCTCCAGTGGTACAACTTCTGAGCTTAGTACATGTGAAGGATCGGTTATGTACTTTCTCAGGAGAGATACAAGGAACACATCGTGAACTTGAGAGAGATTTGTTGGAAGTTCCAATCTATAAGCTACCTTCCCAACACAATCTAGTATTTCCAAAGGACATATATACCTTGGGTTCGCTTTCCCTTATTTCCAAATCTCATTACTCTCTTCCAAGGAGATATTCATAAGAACACTTTATCACCCACTTCAAACACTAGGTCTTTTCTTCGGTTGTCAGCATAACTATTTTTTCGACTCTGAGTTACTCTCATGTGATGTTGAATAGATCTAACCTTTTCTGCCATCCCATCAACAAGATCTGGTTCTAATAGCTTTCTTTCCCCAACTTAATCCCAGAAAGTTAGAGTTCTTCATTTCTTTCCATAGAGATCTTCATAAAAAGCCATCTGAATAGTGGAGTGATAGCTATTATTATAAGAAAATTCCCCCAAATGTAGGTGTTGATCCCAACCACCTTTTAAATCTATAGAGAAAGCTCTCAACATGTCTTCTAGAGTCTCAATTGTCCTCTCAGACTGAAATTCTGTCTAAGGATGATAAGCAGTGTTGAAACTCAACTCTGTATCTAGAGTATGCTGAATACTTCGATAGAACATTGAGGTAATCCTCAGATCCCGATCAGATATAATGGAAAGTGGTACTCCATGCAATCTTGCCACTCTCTTTACATATATCCTGGCAATATGATCAAGAGAGAAATCATCTCCAATAGCAATGAAGTGTGCCGACATTGAAATAAGATCAACTATAACCCATATAGCATTATTTCCTTTTGATGTTTTTGGAATTCCAGTGACAACGTCCATAGTGATGTTTTCCCATTTCCATTATGGTATGGGTAATGGTTGTAACATCCCCTTAGACTTCTGTCTCTCAGATTTAACTTGCTGACAAACCAAGCAACGAGAGACATATTTAGCATCATCTATTTTCATTCCATCCCACCAGAAGTACTCTTTCAGGTCCCTATACATCTTTGTGCTTCTAGGATGAATAGAGAATGAATAACTATGAGCCTCATCCAGTAGCTCCTTCTTTAATTCTGGGATGTGAGGAACAAAAACATGATTCCTAAACCTTTTTATCCCATCTCAATCAAGGTTGAATTCAAGAACATTTCTCACCTTCTTTTTTAACTCTACATCTTTTTTTGTGCCTCTTTAATGTTCTTATGTATAGATGGTTGAACATTCATTTGAGAAAGATATTATTTTCCCCTTCCATTATAATTCCCTGATCAATCCTTTTTAAATCCATAAATATTGGATCTTTTGTGATCCACATCATGGATAAGCTAGCATGGTCTAGTCGACTTAATGAATCTTCCACCTTGTTAGCTTTCCCAGGGTGATAATGAACTGAGCAGTTTTAGTCCTTAATCAACTCCAACCATCTTCATTGGTGCATATTCTTCTCCTTTTGTGTGAAAATATACTTTAAACTTTTATGATTAGTATAAATATCACACATTTCACCATAAAGATAACACCTCCATATTTTTAATGCAATGATTAACGCGGCCAACTCCAAGTCATATGTTAGGTAATTTTGATCATGGATTTTCAAATTTCATGAGGCATAAGCAATCACCATATCATTTTGCATGATAACACAACACATTCCATTCTTGGATGCATCACTGTAGATCACAAACTTTTCCCCACTACATGGCAGTGTGAGTACAGGTGCACTAGATAACCTTCATTTTTACTCTTTGAAATTCTCTTCACACTCCTACTTCCAAACAAACATAACTCCTTTTCTAGTTAATCTGGTGAGTGGAGTAGATAATTGAGAAAAAGCTTTCAAAAAACGTCGATAATATCCAGCCAAACCAAGAAAACATTGGATCTCATTTAATGTTGTTTTTATCGACCATCTATCGATAACCACTGTTTTTGCCGGATCCACATATATCCCCTCTTTTGAGATTACGTGACCCAAAAATGAAACTTTTTGGAGCCAAAATTAACAGTTGGTAAATTTGTAATAATGATTCTCCATTATTAGGGTCTTTAATACAATTCTCATGTGACATTCATTTTCTTCCTTGCTCTTTGAGTAGACAAGAATATCGTCTATAAATACTAGCACAAACAGATGTAGATAGTCTCTAAAAACACTATTCATTAGATCCATGAAAATTTCAGGGGAATTAGTAAGACCAATTGGCATCATTTTAAAGTCATAGTGTCCATACCTTGTACGGAAAGCCGTCATTGGTGTATCCTCCTTTTTTCCCATAATTGATGATACCATAAACAATGATCAATCTTGGAAATGTATTGAGCTCAGCATAGTTGGTCAAATAAGTCATCAATTCATGGGAGAGGATATTTTTTCTTGATAGTGATCTGGTTAGGTTCTCGATAATCAATGCAGTGTCTCATTGATCTATATTTCTTCTTAATGAAAAATACATGTGATCCCCAAGGTGATACACTAGGGTGTATGAATCCCTTATCAAGATTCTATTGGAGTTGATTCATCAATTCCTGGAACTCAATTGGGGCCATTCTATAAGGTGTCTTGGAAACTCAACTTCACGATTTGGTGGAAGACCTGGAAATTCCTTTGGAATGACATCATCAAACTCATGTACAATTGGTGTATTCTTAATCGTGAGTTTCTCTCCAACCATTTGAGATAAATAACGTTAATTTATTGGAATCAAGACCCATAAGATGGAATAAATATTCACTTAGAGGTTATATTCATCCTTGCATTGATAGATGATAGTAGATTTATCAGGAATATTAAATGTGATTTCCCATCTTTGTTAATTGGTATGAGCATTGTATAAAGAAATCCAATCCATTCCAAGAATCACATCAAATTCCCTTATAAGAAGGATCACAAGATTTTCAAGAAGCACATTCCCAAAAATTACAATCGGAGAAGAATTGTAAACTTTTGATTTGATTGTTGTGCCATTAGGGGTTGTCACAACTAACTCAATATATAACTGCGGAGGTAATATGACAATACTCTTATAAAATTCATCATAAATAAAAGAGTTGGTGGATCCATAATCAAATAAAAAAATTTCTACTTTAGAGTGGATGGTAAGTGTAACTTTCAACAATTGATTATCATACTCCACATCGCCTATAGAAATTGCATGTGACTTTCCCCTATCTGTGGACATAAGAGTTTGTTGACGTCGATCATCATCAACATCCATTGGATTAGGGAATTGATTGCCATAGTACCCCATTTCATTGCACTTGAAACAATGAAGTGTAGGAGGTGCATTTCGTGTATCCCTTTCGTTGTTCCCATCATTAGACATCTTCTTCCCATTATTTTGATATTCAACTGCCTGATGACCATCTTTTACACACTTAAAACATTTACTTGTCCCTTCAAGACAATTCCCTCCTTGTTTATTTCCACACATTGAGAATAAGGGAAAAATCATCTTCTTTTCAGTGTGGTCTTTAGATTTTCCATGGAATTCCATTTTCATCTTCTTATCAAATCCAAATGATTGATGGGTTACTCCAATCTCCATATCAACCTTGAGAGCACATCGAACAATTTCATCATAGCTATTGAAGTCCCTTATGGATAATACCTTTCGAAGACAAGGTTCTAAGCCACTAAAAAATAGATCGATCTTACTCTCAGGTTGAATAATAATTCTAGAAGCGTACCTTGCAAGTCTTGTAAAACTGTCTTTGTTGGAACCAATAGAGTCATCATCATTTTTCTTTTTTTCAATAAACTCCTTCTCCATATTTTTTAATTGAATACGAGGGAAGTACTAATTGAAAAATATGTTCTTGAACTCGTCCCATTCCATGTACTCAATTTCATCCCTTTTCCTAGTATTCTTAATAAGATTCCACATTTTATTAGCATCACCTTCTAAACGATATACAACTAACATGAATTTATCATGTTCAGAATATTGTAGAAATGAAAATATCTTTTCAGTGGTACTGATCCATTCTCCAGCCACTAATGGATAAGAAGACCCGCTGAAGGAGGGTGGACGCTTTCTCATGAAGGATTCAACATAATTTTTCTCTTTCCTTTGCTCGTTTGGATGTCATATATGGTTCATAGCATGAGAAAGTTGTGTGATCATGGATACATTACTTTTCATTCAAGCTCCTATAACGTTCGGTTGCTCAGGGGGATAATCGTTGCATTGCCCGTCGCATTCAGCACTAACACAGTTCCTTCAGGTTCCAGCCATTGACTAAAACCAAGAAGCATAGTGTGAGAAACACTAATCATAACCGGAAAAAAACATAATCAATAATAAAAATTCACACTTTAGTTCTTATCATAGGTTACTCATAGACATTTCTAAAACACTTATATTCTGTTCTGTGCATAGACATATCTTAAGGGTTCTTACTAAGGCATTCACATCCTAGTTTCCAAAGGTTGACTATATATTTCCTCTGATACCAACAATAATGACCCATTCATTAAATACATGTTTATTACTTTAGAATTTAAGCATAATTAATAAAAAATATATCAAATCCATGATAGGACCGCATTGGTATAGTGTCTTTAGAAACTGGGAAACATAAACAACTGGTTCATAAATCATCTACATTGTCTTCCATTTATTTCATCGTACCTATAGTACCTTTTATAATCTCATAATTAATACCCTTCTTCCTGACCTCAGGAAAAGAAAATATACAAAATGGTGAGCTCAAATTCATAGTATTGGTAAACAAAAGAAATATCAATCATATCATATTCATAAGAACATAACATTTTTAAAATCATAACATGTAAAAGAAATCATAATATCATAACATGGGATAAATCTTAGTAGTGAAATGTAATACCAATAATCATAACTTAAAACATGATACTTTGTGGCATACACACATAATAATAGAAAATCATTTCATATTATTCAAGGCTCGTTTCCAAGACCATCATAGCGGACAAAGTCCATTACTAAACTGATTTCACTCCTCGTTCCAGTCCTGTATCACTGAACCAGATATACATGTCATTCCTGCCATATCTATCCCATGAGATATAAATCTTTACCCAATAAATTGGTGGGAGATATAGGTCCCACCTATATCATAATGAAACAATTATTATGTGTTCCACAAAATAATAAAGTATATAATAGCCTAACCCATGTAATAAAAATGGTATTCGTAAACTTCATGCCATCAAAACATAATCCATGTAAGATAAAAGGACTTAATAAAAATAATTCCACAATATCATAATAAATTAAACATAAAAATAGGGATAGAAATAGAACCCTATATCATCTTAGATGGAAAATAATTTTGATAAAATATTAGGACTCTATTCTTGAGGAAAATACCCTTCCTACTTAAAAAACATTTTTTCCTTTCTTAACATGTCATAAAATTTTAACCTAAAAGTAGTTAACTAAAAATATTCTTGAAAATATGTAAATTAAGATTCAGGTAAATAATGTTATATGAAATCATAAAAAATTCATTCTTGTCGTATAAGTTAAAAAAACATTCTTCTCGTACTTTGGCCAGAAAAGTCAAAAAGTACCTCGTACTAAAAACGATGAAAGATTCATTTCATATCTTTTACTAAATACTCACCAATGGGTAAAATTGTATTTAAAAAATTTTAAGAGGATATAAATAATATTACATATTGACGTAACATGGATGTAGATAATAAATATTCCCCAGTAATTACCGAAGTATAAAAAATCTCAGATAAAAATTGAGATGGCGAGATTTTCCATTACCTTAGGTCTGATATGCTTCGTACGTATCCGAAACTCCTGTATAATGATTTAAAAAATGTCATTGACTCATTTAAGAATCATATTCATTGTTATGGTATCATATATGGTCATATTCTTATCTTCTTATTAATAATATTTCATTGCTACTTGTTATTCGGATTTTCATTGCTTTATGATCTTATGCATGTTTTGTCTATTAAATTCTTATTATTCTTTTTCGGTTATAGATAAAACATTTACAGAATGGTATTAGTATAATATATATCATATTTATTCATTCAATTCATTTATATTACCATTATTCAATGAAGATATTGTAAAATGAGTCGCATCAAATCGTGGAGACGGTAGGCCGTACGTACGCACGAGCGATGATAGAGTTCCCATGATCGTGGAATTGAATTGAGGTGAATGTATACTATTTTAGAATAAATTTCTCTTTAAAATAATCAAATGTTGTTATTATTTACACCATTGTACCCATATAAGTAAGGTGGTGGTGGAAAAACGATTACACCACGGTGTGGAGACGATATTCCGTACATACGCACGTGCATTGATTTCGTTTTCCGTAGGATTGATAGAAGGTGAAATAGGTTTGTTTAATAATAATAATAACATATCAGTATATTAGTGATAATTATGATACTACCTCATAATTAAACAACTAAATAAGATGATGTAGAAGAAGAAATAAATTTTAAGGAATCGGTAATTGATATTACCTCTTCTTCGACATGCCTCCTTGAAACCTCCTCTTAGGGCACTAACATTGGTCTTTGATGAAGACCAGGACCTCTAGTATGTTTCTAGGAAAGTTGATAAGGGAAATGGGCAGGGGTTGGCCGAGAAATAAGGCTCAAAATTGTGTGAGGAGGAGAGGGAGTATGTGCTCTTTTATAAGGTAGAAGAGGGGCACCTTTGGAAAAACATAAAATATTATTTTATAATAAAGTCATATTCTGTTTTTAATAGCTCCATATTGATTTATTTAAAATTTAAGGAAGGTATGGGTCGAAATACTCTAACCAATAGTTTTTATACAAGTTTAGGTTACTATTTTAACTTTATTATTTAAATTTAACTCAAAGTTAAATAATTTAACTTTTACTGTGTCTTCTAGTTTTCTTACACTACAAGGTTAATAAACTGACTATAACAAGCCAAAAAAACCCAAGTGGTTCATTATTACATATATAACCCTATCTAAGTCATTTTTATGATCGTTAGATTTTTAGGAAAAATATAATATTTTTTTAAAAAACTATTTTAGGTCAATTTTGACACTATATGGTAATTGATTTTTTTGAAAATCATATCAGCATGATTATTTCAAAAAAGGTTAATTAAATTGATAATAACATGTCATATTAACCTTTAAAATTAGTGGAATTCATAAAAAGTCTCAAATTACATTTTTTTGCATATTTATAATCACAATTATTCTAATATTTCATTAATTAGTTAATTACTGCATCACCATTGTGTCATAAAAAAATTAAATTATTTAATGTATGTAAACTTATAAATAAAATTCCATTTGTTAGGAAATATTTTAATATTTATAATCAATATTTATATTCGAATTTATCTAATGTATAACCCTATATTATAAATGTTTTAGATATTAAACTTTGATTTTAACTTTTTTATCTCTTCTTTATATAAAATAATAATAAGTGTCATAATCTAATCCAATTGGACCTAAATGCTCATAATTTATTCATAAGGTTATTTTTGGTCAACTTAAACTTATCCAATAGAATTGGGACATGTTTTAGGGTAATAATAATATCATTTTTACTCTTATTTACCATATTTACTTTTAACCGTGGTAAAAAAAGTAAAAAGTCACTATTCACCAAAAAAAAATTTATCCTATTGAACCACTTTTTACACTTTGATATTAACTGTGTCTCTCTGATTTTTAAAATTCAACTCACAGAAGCGGTAAAATTAGGTTTTATGTACAATTGCAAATGCTCCTAGGAGGTGGGTAAACGACGGTAAAAGTTCAATAAAATTTTTCTGTATCTATATTATTATAAAATTACTCCAATGAATTACATCAAACATTTATAGGTATTATATATATATTTTGACCTAAAATAAATTTAAATAAAAAAATTATTATTTAAATAAAATGCCGGTTTTAACTAATAACTCAGTTTTTTCATTATTTATAAAAAATTGAATATTTTCATAAAAAATACCAAAAATTTACCCTAAGATAATGTCGATATTCCGAATCCAAAAATGAAGTCCATTTTGATAGTTAAAATTTATAATATTTAAAAAATTTGGTATTAATATTCATAACGGCTAATTTATATAATATTTTAATAACATATCATTGCTTTGAAAAACTCAGTATTGCGTACAACACAAGTTATCGATGAAGGTTGCACTTACATGTAACGCAAGCCAAGACAGTTTTGTGTGTAGTGAATGATTCCATTGGTGATGTATATAACATAAAAATAATATATTTCCAATAAAATCTCGGGTGTTACAATCATTCCCCATTCAAATGATTGAAGTGGTAATTGATCCTTAATAGATAATACATATCCTTCATATTCACGTAGTTCAGCCCCCAAAATTCCATACAAAAATGCAAGCTCCAATCATCCAGCTTGGAGAACGATAATGGGGCTTCCAAGAGTGAAACACTATGTACAATTAATACCTTCTTATTCATGTACTCCGAATGTACCCATAGATCTCAAAGCTCTACTAGATCCATCTGATATGTAGGTAAAGATATCAGGGTCATCCTGGGGTATAAATTAATGGAATGTATACCTCCCTATGGGGAGGTAATCCTGGATCATCCTTCAAGATGATGTCCTTATACTCCTCCATCACTATAGGATATTGTGGACTCATATCATCCATTACCCTGAATGTATGGCTTGCCAATGGATGAGTAATCAGAAGCACCCTCATATGCCTATGTCCATCATGCACTTCTGGAATTTCCATTTCAATAACAAAGGATAACTTGGTCCCAACATTCTCGAAACTCTGTAATATATGCCTTAAATAGTAAATCTGAGCACGAAATATGTATGATCAGTCCATACCCAAAATGAAGTCAGAAGGCCTCGATGCCACTTCCAAGAGATCCTAACAAAAAAATCACACCTCCCAGAGTACGTTAACACTATTCAAACTAGTGTGTGATAATTGATTCTCTTCTTGTTTGAGTCTATAAGAAGAAGGTATGAGTCATGTTTCAACCATAATCTCCATGCCTCGAAAAATGTTCATAGAATTAAAATAATTGAGGGAACTATGTTTATAATAACTAATGCGATGGTTTAAAATACATAGATCAAACCTCTAATCATACCTAGATACATAGAGTCATAATCCTCTATCACATGTAAATAGAGTCACCCCTAACCACCAGCTCCCTATTACTTTTGTGGTCCACCTGGGTGTGGTGTTAATAGTTAACACCTCCGACCACCTCCAGATGTTTGGGATCCTCCCATTCCTATTCTACCCGAAAGCGGACCACCATGCTCATTCCTTCACCTCTGCCTCAGTGGACCCTTGACCATATCTTAATCAGTGGTACACCTGGTAAAGAAATATCATTCCATATTTCCCTGATCACCACACAGGTAACACAACCTATCCCTTAGCTGACTCGAGCTACCCAGGGAGCCATGTACCGCCAATCATATATCCTAGGATCACTCCCGATGCGGTTGAACAGAATGGGTCTCTATTACTACCCTTGGCTATATGACGTTGTGGTCTCAGTTACCTGGTTCCTGGTAGATTCTCCCTCTTCTAGTGTGTGCTCTACTAGAAATATTTCCACTAGAATGGATCACTCATATACCCTAGAATATGTTGGAATTCCAAGGGATATCATCGCTTCCCATATCCCTTGGAGTAAGACCTACTCGAAGGTTCAGGACCTGAAGAATGATTCTCCTGCCATATTTGTTGAGTAGCATGAAAGATCAGTAAATTTCCCCTGATACTTCACCCAATTTTGACTACCATATTAAAGATGAAAAAATTTCACATATGTGCACTAAAACAATGTGGACGAAATGATCTCATCTCTGAAGATGTGATCAAATTACTCCTAATAGAGAGTTGTATCATCTTTTCTCAGTTTGGTAATTTCAACCATCACCTAGACATAGACCTAAAAAATACTTTTGATAGAGGATTACATCTTTTTAGAAGGCATCCTCACATGGTGGGAGACACCAGTAACTGCCTCCTTCCAATACTCAACTGTCTGGGGGTTTAACTCACCCCAAAACTAGGGAGTTCGTTGCCTCTAAAACTCCTGAAAAAAAACACTCAATCTATATGCAACCTCATCTGGTAGTGTTATTAGTAGATACTTCTAGATGATATGTGGTGTAGTTGATAAACCACTCAGAGGTGCACTCTCCAGTATATGCCCCTATTTCGATGGTCGTCATTAGGAAAAGCATCTTTGTGATCACACAATAAAATATTGGTTGGCTATCTGCATGGAGGCATCATGTAATTAAAAATGATTGACCACAAAAAATATATTATATATGGAGATCTGACTCACGAAATACATGGAAGACACAAGCCATTCATATATGATTCATATACCATTATTTTTCATGCAACCATTGTTTTCATGAACTATGTCGAAAAGCATATGACCAGAGTGCAGAAGTATGGATATTCTATCCATGAAATAAACATTTTATTCAATATCCTAAAAGTCAAACACGAATAACTTAACACTATTTCCCCAAACCAACCTCATAGAATCCCAGTTTTAAAGCAGAACTGACCACCTTTGAGACCACTATGTCATGACCAATCATAGAGGGGCATGTTCCATGACTACCCATTTCCAACCACTAATGGGCCAAGGGTTGGTGACTATCACTGAGTAGGAATATCCCACAAATGGGATTCATTTCCCAATGTACCTATATTTACATACATATATCAATTACACAAATAATGAAATTTAAAAGAACTAAGTATAAAATGCATGAAAAACACTATATCCCACAATTAATGTAATGTAGTGGAAATTAAAGATCACAAAAAAATACAAACAAATAAATAGAGGTTGTAGAAAGAAGTACAACCTATAATGAAATATGTATCGGGATTGTCATTTGAAAAAATTTGTGAACTCACCTTAGACTATCCAATCTCACAAGGAACCGCATTGTTCTGGTCTTCCTAGGACTACATCAATGTGTCGATCATCGAAATAAAACATAACACATGATGGAAAATCCCATGCATGGGTGAATAAAAAACAATCAGTATGACACCCCGAAACCATAAATGAATATAAAAAATGAATTACCATGAATGAATACCAAAATAGAAAACCATAATGAATATACCAATAAAGAAAACCACAAAGGACGGTATAGTCAACACCGCAATCATATATGAATAAAACAAATATATAAATAACATCTAGATATACTCAATCCAATAAGACACACGATTTTATTTAGTCAGATAGTCTCCATATGAAAAACAGTCTCAATGAGACATATTGTCTCCATAAGACTCATAGTCTCTATAAGACACACGGTCTCAAGGTCACAGCCACCCCTAGAAATGATTGCAAGATGCTTTCTGATTCGAAGATAACCCACTACTCAATCCATTAAGATTTATTCACACTCACCAAAAAACCCACTTAGGATATTTTGAAAATACCACCTCATCATAAGGGTCACAACTCCACAGACGGATCATCAAATGGTAGTCATATTTCATTGTTATGAAAATTTTAAAATTTCCGAAGGGGGTCCAGTAGGATGTGGACTGACTAAAGTGGTCAACCGCCCCGATGGAGACTCAATTGAATTTGGATCATAGGTGACAACCATGATCAATCGTGGCCCAATCTAACTGGCCGAGTCTATCCTAGGTCCACCTGTGTCCTTCCCGACCCACAAGGTCCAACCTGGCCCACTAGGGTTGACCCGTTCCAGCTATTCCTAGACAACCTTGTCGTCACAGACCACCATGTTGGCCCGACCAGGTAACTCAAATTGGTATTCTTTTCAGGTTGGTTCATCTCATGTGGTCTCATATGGTGGCTGCCACTGGTCACCATGGACACCCCATGATGTCATGCGGCCGTCGTGCTGCCTTGTGACACCAGCGCCCTTCATTCCATGATCCATCATTCCTCCTCTAGTTCTAAAATCATGAAATGAAAAATCTTCTATGATACTCAGGTCTCAAGTTACATTTTTCCAGCATCTTTATCATATTTCCTCCAATTCGTGGGTCTGATAGTGTTCATTGCCTCCAAGAAAGTTGAGCCACAATCACGAGGGTCTAAAAATAGTGAATACCAAGAATAAGGGAAATAAAGAACAAGAATACATGAAGCAAAAGCTTTGGACTTTTTCCATATCATTTTCAAATCATTCTAGTAAAAATGACTAACAAATAAGATAATCTAATCTCTCGATAATCCCACAACAATAACCCATATACAACAACAATCGAACAACTAATCAATCTGTTTATGGATATACCCACGTTGATCATAAAAATAAATAATGGTGAAAAGAAATAAGAAATAGAGTTCCCTTCCTAGTATATGTATCATTCAATGTCGACTATTGATTTCCTTTCATGATTCGTTTAGAATTATGATGGATCCTGATGTTTGACGTCGATGCTGAGAAAATTATCTATAGATTCTATACAGATCCTCCGAGGAAATTACAATGTTATGATCCTGACATACGGTCTCTTATAGGCTCTTAATTTAATGTAAACATCATTCCTTAGTCGACATAATATTAAAATAAAATAAACTCATAGTTTATCTTATTCAATAAAATTACTAAAAACTAATTTTCACAAATGAACTACGCCGACCGATATTAGGACTCACTGAGGGAGAACACCGCATTATGAACACAATAGTGGACATGGATTTTAAATCCTAGTGATCATTCATGAGTTATTAATATTTTAAAATGGAATAATTTTATTTAATTTTTTTAGTTATGATTACGTCCTTGGTGACTTGTTCTTCTAGATGACCATCACTGAGCAAAGTTAGATTGCACGTAGGTTGAATACACCATTTTGATCACAACGTTGACCTAATATTTATTATTTGGTCACCCATTTAAAATATATTCCAACTCTTCATGAAGTACTTGCACTCATTATATTGAAAATGTAAATTTTATCAATGAATTTTTTCAGGCACACAAGGCTCAGATTCACACACTGTCTTATCACCTTTTCATGGAATTCCCCAAATTAATTTTTCAAAAATAAAATTACTAATATAAGAGTCCATACAAAGGTGGTGGAACTAAACCACTTTTTGTTTGGGTCCCCTGACACATTTTTTACACCTAGTTCTTTTTTTTGAAACTTCATCCATCTGTATCTCTTTTGTTTAAACATGGATCATTTCTTGTGAGTGTCCTATCATAAGTGTTGTTCCAAATATAATGCTCTTGTTCCCTTAGTGGGGGATATAATGAAATTATGTTAAATGCACCATCAATAGTTCATACATAGGTGATGTTTGACGGTGGAAGTGATCACATTGGATCAGCAATGACCTTCTAAGAGGAACCCTCCTCCAGGGAGGAACATGGTTCCTTAATGAATTAGTGTGGAACTCTCCAACAGAGATGGGAATACGACCTTCACCATACATGAGGGAGCTTCCTTAGGGGAAATGCATGGGTCCTTCATGACATCATATATAATTCTATAGCCGAGATTGGCATGGGTCCTCAACCTTCATCATGGAATCCTCTAGAAGTATGAGGACATATCTCCTCATTGACAATGAGTGGAACCTTCCAACTATGTTGGGAATGGTTCCTCAACCATTTTTGTGGAATCCTCATATTTTATCAGGGCATGGGTCCTTGATGAAAAATAGTTTTACACTATAGCTCTGCTGGTCATGGGTCATCATCCATCATATTGGAAGCCTCCTATTAAACTAGGGTATGGGTCCTATACCTAGATATTTTACCCCTAGTCTATGTTTCATATTGCCGATGAGTGGTTTGATATGGATGATTATCATCTAGGAGAACATGTGAGATGTTGGACATCCTTGATGGAATTTTTCAATTATTTTATACTATTCGTATGAGGTTAAGGTATGAGATATAGATCCCCTTAATCTCGAATTTTCATTTATTTTTTAAAAAGCTTATATATATATATATATATATATGTATTCTTCTTCAGTGTCACCACCCTCGATTTGTTTACTCTCCTTCGAGGAGAGGCAAATATGGACGGGGTATTCCGTTTTCTCCCAATGTTTACATCTCATGGATAGATTTGTCTACCATCCTAATTTAGGTGGTGAAGACTCTATGAGTAGTTTATTTACTCTTTTTTTTATCTCATTGTGTTTACACGTGCTTACATTCAAAGTTTTTGGGTAGATTTATACTCTTTCACAATACCTTCTATGATATACTATATTTCTCTTCATCATATATATGTTACCAATTCCCCCATAGCTATAGGGGTGTCCTTTTGGGTATTTTTATTCTCACCCCTACATGGGATTTCCCATCAATTGTCATGTATCAGGATGATAACTAACATTTCAGCCATGACTTTAGAGTAGCAGGGGTATACATAGTGACTGGACCACCTACGGTGGTCTTATATTTGGATTTTGGTGTTGGGATATCTTATATATTTTTATTTCTTGGTTTTTGTCAGGTTTGGATATATTTTTTGTTGGGCATGTTTTTTTCCCATATAAAAACTATTTTATAATACTCTACATGTGTACTTTGTAGAAGTTAATGCATGATTGTTTTAATTAAAAGTAGTGCTCAATATATTTACTCAATACCTATAATGTTTTTAATTGAGATGGATATGTGTGTACATAAAGTTACATAGGAAAATTCCTACCCAATTTAGTTATACCTTTGGTTATTGTTTCCACCCCATGCATATGGAGGCGGGCTTGGTGTAGCTGTGGCTCGAGCCTTGGCTTTGGCGGGGTCCATAAAGATTTGTTTCATAGAATGATCATTCCTTGGTATTTTTATCTAATATATCTCCTTAAGAATATTTGGTTGGGATTAATGAAATATTGTTGAAATGTCTCAATTATGGCTCTAAGGATTGGGAATCTAGTGATGGTGTGGCATATGATGTATCCATTCACCAAGGCCATGAGTACCGTAATGTCAACTCATCATACCATGAAATTGGTTATAGGGATTAAATGATCCATACAACATATATGAATGATTATTTTAATTTTCTTCATGATTCAGATCCCCATTATTGTTTTATATATACATATTCTCATCTATCTATGGTACTATATGATAACACTCTGAATGCCTCCATGGGAATAGCCTTCTAGATTGAAAACATATGTTTATAATGATGACATGATGAGCGATGAGAACTCAATTTAGGGTTAATACTATGATCCCCATCCACTTGGTAATATGTACAAGTACCTCCACCTTTCGAGCAAGAGATCGTTCTTGTAATGTAGGATGAGGACATGAATTGGCATAACACTCTCTATGGGTTCTAGTATCATAGTAGTTGAGATTCTATAGAGAGTCATATACATAGGTAGGATAGGATTGGGTAGACTCAGTGGTTTGTATCATTAGTCTAGTTCAGACCCCAGTAGAATAGGTTTTTTTGCTATGAGATAACCTCCTCCCCAGAGTAGTTGGGAGATACTGGAGTCTCGTTAATCAGACACATGATGTGTTGATAATCTTGTGGACTCACTTGTAAAAGTTGATTTATTAGGGATACTACTCATAAAACATTCCATCTATAATGACTAATTATGTTCTGGATCATCAATAGGGAGCTATTATGGTGGATGAGTACAAATTAAGCTTCACAGACCATTCCCGGTAATCCCATGACATGATATTGGATGACTACATCAAAGTAAAAAAAATTAGATGGGACTCCATCAATAGATATATGCCAGCATGGTGTCCTTGTACATCCCCATCTATGTAGCGGTATTAGAGAAGGAACTAGAGACAAAGATATTTCTATCATAATTATCCCATAAAACTAGAGCTGGAAGTAGGAACCAAAAAGTGGAGTCATATGAAGAATCTAGAAAATTCCAAGAGATGGAATCTTGGTGTAGGATATCCTCCCATGATCAGATTCACTCAAATATTTAGAGGCATCACAGAAGACTAATAAATCTGGGAGAGAGTTGGTGTTTCACCTGGGATAGGCGATGTCACATGGAATGAGGATTCCTGACCTAATGTGTAGAGAACCCGAGGAAAATAGATGATTTTCTATCACACAAGAGGAAAAAACATGATCAATGATATCCCAGGGTAATACATGGTGTTCACAAGGTTGATGGTGATAAAATCAGAGTAGGTGGATCTTTGTTTGGTTGATTTCATTATAAGATCCTTTCAACAACACCACCATGTGCCCGAAATCTAGCTCATGGGGCCTGCAGCTAGGGCCACCGATAGCTACAAGCATTGGATATCTTTGTCCCTTGGCACAAAAGATGATAAGAGGTATAATATATGTTTTATCTATTCTATCATCCATGTTAGTAATGAAATGTTCCATTAATTTATTTATATTTTTACTCTTGTTTCATGATTTTGAGCTCCCAGTTGAGGCACTATCTCAAAAACATTACCATGGTGTCCCTGCACATAACACTTATTCTGTATCTTTCATCCTATGAAATTGCATGTTATTGGTTGGTGGAGATAGGTTCGTGTGGGACTATTTGGTCTTCATGGCAGAACATTATGGCATCATCATGGGTTTTAATTTGATATCCAGGGTCTACGGGATAATTTACAATCACAAAAAACATTTAATATTCTTATACACTTATGTGACCTGATTCCCCATTTCTGGTGGAAGATATCTCATGGAAGGGAGAGTTTCATCTATGATAATGAGGTTCCAGACCATCACACATTAGTTTTACTATATATCTAATGGTGTAATAGGATATTCAGGAACCTATGTTACTTTAGTTGGGGATGATAATATAGACTTCTTCCCTGATGACATAATAGGACAACCTCTAAGGTGAGAGATATATTTTTTGAATTTATTTAAATCTCAAAACATATATAATAACTTTTGGACATATCAAATGGACCCTAAAGATTGTTGGGAGCATCAATTGTAGATGGATGAAAATTGAGAGAATGGATTCTTCATACCTATTAGGTTCCATGGGAATCTCTAGTATTCTTCACGAAACAATGGACAGTAGATTATGGATTTATATAGATTTTAGTCTTCTGAAATACAAAATTATAAAGATAATGTATCCATTTTCCAGGATTGATGATATCTTAAACATGTTTGGTTGTTCCAAATAGTTATCGATGTTCTATATCAGTTCTAGATACCACTAGATGAGGTCTATGGGGATAATATTCAAAAGTTAGATTACTGATTTCAGTACGTATTCTATGAGTTCCTAGTGATTGCCTTTTGTTTAAAGAATTCCCCCACTAATTTTGTAGCATTGATGAACCATGTCTTTTATCCATACATGGAACAGTTTTTTGTTCCCTCATCGATGATATACTTATCTACTCTATATCACAGGAGGAGAATGCAGTGTAGTTTTGGATGTTCATAGAATTGATTCAAGACCACCATTCTTATGGAATATTCAGGATTATAGAGTTAAATATTCAATAGTTTCAATTTCTAATCATGTAATTTTTAATCATGGTCTATCCATGGAATGTACAAATATCAACATATTTCTTACATGAGAGATATCCTTCAATTTTTCAATGGTGTATAGATTTCACAGTTGGTAGGGTAATACAGTAGGTTAGTGGGAGACTTCACTAGAATTTTATCCCCTTTGACATCCATAATGACAAAAGTGTGTCATTTACCAGGACATAGTAGTTCTACAGGGCCTTCCTAGAGTGGAGGATCCACCTGAAAATTTATCCAGTGTTTAGAATACTATAGGAAGGTGTAGATTATGTAGTGTGTTACAATGCTTCAAGAGTTGGTATTCCTTGTGTGTTAACAAAACAGTAGGAAGTTAACATATATAGGTTGAGGAAGTTGAAACCCCTTGAATAGAACTATGTGACTCTCATTTTGGAAATGAATGTTGTAGTTTTCACCATGAGGTTGTGGAGAGTCTACCATCTGTTGGAGTTCTTTATGGTGTAATCAGACCACCGTAGTATTAGGTAAATCTTCATGCAGAGAGACTTGAACCTGAGTATGTGGAACTGGGTGGTATTTCTAGAGGACTATGATTTCATGATAGTATATAATCCATGAATCAAAAATTTTATAGCAGATTCCCTTTGTAGAAACATGCAGACTCACTAAGAGATGGAAAATTCAGATAAGTAAGCTTCCCCAATGCTGACCCTGGTGGAGCTACAGGGTAGAACATTTTCTTCAGTCGATGGTGTTGAATCCTTCAATTAATGGGAATCTGAGAGAGTAACATCTATTTAAAATAGACTATTAGTCCTTAGATGATTATATATTATTATGATATGAACCATATGGATATTCTAAAGTAAAGAATCATTTCTTCTTGTTCTATGGAGAATAGTGGTTCCAGTATAAATACAGGAGGAGGTGATGTAGGAGAATGAAAATTCTACCCTAGTTGTGCATCTGCTGCCAGGAAGATGTAAAAATATCTTAAATGGCACTTTTGGGGGTATGACATATGAAAAATCATAGCTACGGTTGTCTTCTTGTGTCTCTCTTATCAGCAGGTGAAGGATGAGATTCAGTTTCTAGCTGTTTTGTAACATCACCTTGAGATCCCACAGTAGAAATTGGATGGAAAATCTATTGATATTATCACAAGGATTCCATGCATAGGTAAGGTCCATGTTACAATCAAGTAGATAGTTTACCGACTCAAAATGTTTTCATTCGTATTTTCTATCAAGGAACAGAGTTCAGTGGAGATTTTAAGGAAGTAGTATACATAAGAGATTGGTTTCCTTCATGGGGGACCTGGATGGTTATCTTAGATAATGAAATGTGTTTTACATCATGATTTTTGAGAGAAATATAGGAGGAATTCATGATCTACATGAGGATGAGTAAAATATTTCATCCCAAGACCGATTGGTAGACTAAATGCCTGAACAAGGTATTTCAGCAAATGCTAAGGGCTTGAATGTTAGACTTCAGTTTGAGCTAGGGGTATCACCAGTCTGTGGTAGAGTTTTCACAAAACATCAACTTTCACAATACCATCATCATGAAACCTTTTGAGGCCCTATAAGAGAGACCCTACATTTCCTCCTTGTACTAGACATAGATGACTTATTCATCTCTTTTTTCCCATAGATGTTGCATGTGATGATGAATAAATTCAATGTCACTCATGAGAGGATGGAAAAATCCCAGAGAAGATAGAAATATTTTATAGATCATTGTCATAGGCCGTTAGTGTTTGAGAAGGTCGAACAAAATTTCTTAAGAGACTACCCACGAAAAGGAATTCAGAGGATCATCTGGGGGGAATCAATCCTGAAGGATCATTGTGACATTAAAAATTTTACAAAGGATGGGTGATATTTCTTAACACCACCCCATACCCCATAGCTAGATTGGGGGTGCGACGTCTTCCATGTGTCGAAGCTCAGAATGTATGTCCATGACTCCACACACTTCAGTGACTTGAGAGAGATGTACATTGGGGAATGATACACCTATGCAGAAAACTTTTTGTTGATCAAGGATCAACATTAGTGGACCCTACGTGTATGAACTATCCCATTGGTCCACATGTTGAGGCAGCACATGATGATGCATGAGAGTTCTTGGGAGTAGTAGAGCCAGGTTCGGGCTCTGTATTATGATAGTTTATCCTAGTTGTTATCTTCAGGAATCAAATTAATGATTGAGGGAATTTTTTATGGACTCATTTTTTTAATACATTAATATATATATATATATTTCATGATCTACGCGCTGAGATGGATTAATATTATGCGTCCCGGGTTTCCCATAGTTAATATTATTAAAATATTTTTTTTATATTGTGTGCATAGAATATATAAAATAAAATATGATAAATCATAAAAGAAATATTATATAAGGAAAAATAGTCCTCGGTTGTGTCTGAAATTCCGCCATTGCCCTAGGAGTGACATAAAATCTGTCTGCATGGGGAATTCAAATTCTTTCCATGTTGGTAGTGCATTATAAGAATTAATTATTTTCTAAATTAATTTATTAATTAATTTCAAGGAAATATATGAATCGATAAAAATATCTCAAGCATAATATCTCTAGGGTTATCCACATAAAAACTGGAGGGTAGAAACATCTCTTTCTCCCTCCTCCAATGGAAAACCATTTCGAACAACGAAGAAAATATGGATCTAAACAGATCAGGACACAACAAATGAAACAAAATTTCCAACCATTAGAGAATGTTTTATTAATCATTGAATGAACCATCATTGAGTTAGGACTCTTTATTTTGGGTTTTAAACACTTTTATTAATTTTTTTAGAAAATCAAACGTGGTTCTTGGATCATCACAACTTATTGAACAATTTCATTCCCATTGTAAAGTTTTTTAATTTTTTTCAACTATTTTCTAAACTTAGATCCCCATTATTGATCAATTGGATAAAAAACTATTCAGAAATCATTTAAACATTATTATTTTTCTTTTACTACTATTTTTTCACAATCTCCACCGATTGGACCCTAAGGTCCCAGCTCTGCAATAGCTAACCATTACTCAGCACGATCGGACCACCATATTCATAGTGGTTTTTTGAACAATGATAAGATCGAAAAACCGATCATATATTTGGAAACGGTTGAAGGAGTGGATTATTTTTTGGTTATTAAAGATCAAATATGTATTGTATAATATTATTTTTCATTCAAAACTATTTAGAAAACCTCTACGAAAAATGATGTAACCTTTTCGGAAAGCGAAGACCAGGATCTGCAATCTCCAATGAATTCCACGAGTTTAGGATAGATTCAAGGTGGGATATAAGGATGATCAAGAATATTGAAGAGTGAGTCAAATATCTAAGATTTTATGTGAAAACCCAACTATGAACAATTATTTAGGATGAACAGACAAGGTGTATCCACCTCAGTGGTGGTTGTTAGGGTTTCAAAAAAGTTAAGGATGACCCACAGTGTAGTCCATTTACACTGTATGTATCCCATCATTTGTTATACAACACGAGGTCCAGTACAGGGAGAGGGCTTGTGGGACACGACCCCAATCTCAGTTAGTTTTGACATGTCATGTATAACACCTAAATCGAATGTACTAATATATGGGATGGATCCATGTAGCATCCAAGAATAGGTAACAGATTTAGAGTGGGACCACATGTTGTGTGGGTCCCCTCACACACCTTGTACCTCATGTTTTTTTTGAAAATTCAACAGTCTATATGTCCTTCATATGAACTCGAATTTAGTCCCATTAGTAGTCTATCATGAGTGGGATTCATAATATATCAAAAAAGTTCCCTTAGTTTTGGAATTATAGAAATGATGTGAAATGTTACTGTTGAAGTGATTACTTATACAACACTCGATGAAAAAAAAGTACACAGGATCATGAGAGACCTTCTGAGTGGCACCCATTTATGGGAAGGGAATGGGTACTCGATGACATAGACCAACACCCTCCATCTAGGTTTAGCATGGGTCATCAACCATCAGAGTGGTACCCTCTATAGAGGCATGTTGTGGGTCCATGATAAAATAGAGTGGCCCACACCATCTAGGTTGCGTATGGGTCTCAAAAATCTTGAGTGGATACCTCCAATGGTATCAGAGAATGGGTCCAAATTTACATAGTGTGGGACCCTCATCTAGGCTAGGAATGTGTTCTCCACCATCTAAGTGGAATCTGATTGTTTTATCAGTTCATGGTTTGTCGATGACATTGATTGGCACCCTCCATATGAGATATTCATTGGTCCTCAAACATCTAAGTGGAACAATCCTTCTATAAGGCCATAGCCTTAAACCTTACTTAATCTTGAGTTATTACAAGATTACACATTGAGGATCTTTTCGGGTTTAGAGTTTTAGAGAATTAGATCATAAAACTTGCATTACATTCCACATATAAACAAAGTTCTTACATAAAGATAGAATTCTTCATTCCCATCAATGGAAACACATTTAAAATAAAACATGGATTATTTCTTGACACATCCTTGACTCTATCATCTTATCATGTACCTTTCCCTTGACCTGTGAAAAACATTTCAAAAACTTGGGATGAGCATAAAAACTCAGTATGGGTTATAAAAACATGGAAAGGAAACATGGGTACATACATACATAAGAGTGAATTCATACTTTACCCATAAAACATAATCACTTTAACATACCTCATCAAATCATGAATAAATCATAGAAATCATAAGACATAAAGGTAACTTGAGGCATTCATAACTTTCTTACGTAGGGAGTAACCCTATTGGTTACGTTTGGAATACCCATCACAGTATATTCCCTAAAATATCTTCGGAGAAACCTTAACGTTTCACTCCTTCGCGTTACCCAATGCATTGGAGAGCTATAACGGGCTCACCCGCCCTTAGTTTATCACGGAACCACCCATCTTCATAATAATGCCCAAGAACCATAACATAATCATATCACATAAAACATGCATAAAGGAAACATAAAATTTCCACATTTCAATCATGAGATATCAATACAACACATTGATATAAAAACATTATGAAAACCATTTTCAATACTAAAATAAAAGAAAAGTAAAACATGGTATTTATTTTTTTTTTTAAAAGAAGGTATGGCTTGTAGAGGAAGCCGAAACTCAAATAACGGTCACGACGGCGGAGAAGTCGTTGTCGCCGCATACGTACGACAAAAACATTCCCTTTTGTCGTTTAGTAAACGCTTCGTATAAAAAAGATTCCTTTTGAATAAACGTAAAAGTCAAAGGAGTTTATACACCGTATAAAAGAAAGTTGTGTATAAAATAAAATATGCCTCAATGAAAGGAGATTGAGACGAAGTCCCATACCTCGTATCCGACTTGACCCGACCGTTCTTTAATCTCCTGAATAATAAACTTGAGTTAATCTCTACTTGCTTATTGTAACGCCCCAACCCCAGCTACCCAGAGCCGGTGCATTACTTCGTAACATTGGCATGATCCCAAAAGATCAAGTCTCGAAAGACCGATTAGTTTAGTAGCCTTGGAAACACTAGATACATTCATAAGTCTTTCATTACATCAAAATTAAACAAACTACAAAAAAACATGGTCTTCATAGTCCACACTCATATCTTCACTGATTATTCTTGCAAGTCAGTCATAAAATACTTCTTCACAACCTGGAAAATTTTTAAACATTGAAAGGGGTGAGCTCAAATGCTCAGTAAGGATAACAATAATGCGGAAGCTTTCATAAATAAACATTAACATTTAAGGCAATGTATAACTAAAACAAAAGCCTCTTAAACATGAACTTCAACATAATATGGAAAAAGTAAAATGAGATAATGCCATTTACTTCTTCACATGGATATTCTACTGGTCGAATAATCACATGTAATATCAATAACCACTTTCATAATGATGGAATGCATAATGCCAGACTATCATAACCACATAGCCAAGGCCTCGTGCCAAGACTACAAATAAGATTTTGTCAAGGCCTTGTGCCAAGACACTAGTTTGTCTCATGAGACCTGCCGATGCATCGAGGAGCTATAGCGGGCTCCACCCGTCACTTATTAAGTCCAATGCATTCCTCATATGAATAGGTTTAAACATATCATAAACCATAACATAATCGTATCACATAAAACATGCATAAAGGAAACATAACATTTCTACATTTCAATCAAAAGATTTCAATACAACACATTGATATAAAAAAAATGCTTTTAATACCATTTTCAATACCAAAATAAAAGAAAGATAAAACATTGTATTTATTTTTCTTTTAAAAAAAGGTATGGCTTGTAAAGGAAGCCGAAACTCAAATAATGGTCACGGCGGCGGAGAAGTCATTGTCGCCGCATATGTATGGAAAGAACAACATTCCCTTTTTGTCGTTTAGTAAAACACTTCGTATAAAAAAGATTCCTTTTGAATAAACGTAAAAGTCAAAGGGGTTTATACACAGTATAAAAGAAATTTGTGTATAAAACAAAATATGCCTCAATGAAAGGAGATTGAGACGAAGTCCTTAAAAAGATAATTTTTAAAATAAAATAGATATATTATGTGTATTCACTATAGGTACACATAAAGAAAGTAAAAATACAAAATAGGATATAATAACATCATGACATAATTTGAAAGTAGGAGATTAACCCAAAGAATGGAAGTTGGGTTAGGAAATTCCCTTACCTCGTGTCTGACTTGACTCAACCGTTCTTTAACCTCCTGAATAATAAACTAGAGTTAATATATACCTTATTAAGAACCATTTTAAATTTCATTATCCTTATTATATCACTTATTACAATGATATGAACATTATGTAATTATTTAAGTTAATAACGGTCGTTTTGTCGATCTTTGGTACTTGAGTCAAAAATAAACTTCTTATAATTACAAGTTGTTCATGTGGTGAAATATCCATTATATCCGGAATTATATTCATGATGTAGATATCATATATATCATATATACAGTATATACATTCATTTATAATATTACGTAACATTTAGAGGTAAGAAATGAAATGCACCGTTCATGGAGACGGTAAGCCGTACGTACGCATGAACGCTACTTTCATTTCAATTTCATATTTAATGGAAGTAAATCATAATGATATAAATGTATAATATAATTCCAGTATAATATAGTGTATAATACCATTTACTCCATCCTTTATACATCCCACATATGGCATTTACGATTCAAATCACTTTGAGGGGGCGGTAGTCCGCACTTCCTAAAATGAAATTATCGCGTTTTACCCATAATGGAAATCATAAAGTATGCCATAAATGAGAAATACAGAAGCATAAGTAAAACAAAAACATATTATATATCATATATAAAAATAGTGACATCTTAATGGCCACCTTTGAAGGTGTTATATGAGTGTTGAACAATCATCGCTTCGTGAGGCAGAAATTCGCCATCCACAGAAACCGTATGTTCTTTAACCATTAGATGTAGGTGTGTGTAAGTGTAGCTCGAATCCTTCTTATAACAACATCCTAGTATATTGAGGATACTGGTGTTGTTACAAAAGAAATGAATAAAAAGAGTTTAGGGGGTTGGAGAAGAAAAATAAAACAAAACAACATTGTAAAAGACATTACCTCAAAATCGGGTAACTCTTTTTGATTTGAGCCAAAGGCTTCCTTGGGAAGAGTTCTGCCCAAAGTGAGGATTCTAGGAGTAAGGGAGGAATGTTGGGAGAGTATTTGGGCAGAGGTTGGCCGAGCCAAATGGCTTGATGGTGTGAATAAGGTGGGAGAGGTGGGGGCCTTTTATAAGTGGAGAGGAGGGGCACTTTTGGAAAGTAATGAAATGTTACATTATTTGAAAATGTGTTTCGGTTTTAAAAGGTCCCACATTGATATAATTCGTGGATAAGGTGATAAGGCATCTAAATCCACTCATCCAATTGGTTTTGGCCATGTGTAGTTCATAGATTTTATATTATCTTTCCATTTTATTTAAATCGTCAAATAATGATGTCATCGCTGCATCATTATTATGTCATAAATAATTAAATTTATTTAATGTCTAAAAATTATAAAAAAAATACTATGATATAGGAAATCTTTTTATCTTTCCAATGACTATTTATAATCAAAATTTGGACTTGTGTAACCCTACTTAAAAATTGTTTTAGTAAAACACTTTATGTTAGTGTCATTTTCACTTTAACATTAAATAAAAAGTAATTTATGTTATTTCCCAACAAAAGTGGATCCATGGGGTCCCCAAGTTAGGCCATGGCTTGTCTTGGTCGGCCATGACACAACCAATGAGGTTGGGACATGTGTCTAGGTCATTTAATATTATTAAAGTATTATTTATACCTTAAACTACCCTAATTACCAGTAATCGCGATTAAGAACTTAATAAGTTACTATTCACCAAAAAATTATTTTTATCCCATTGAACCACATTTTACTTCTTAATGACAACCATGTATGTCGGATTTTTGAAAATCAAATCACAGAAGTGGTAATATTTCATTTAAACGAAAAATCAGTTATTTAACAACCACTTAGTGGTTTCACTATTCATCAAAAATTGAAGTTTTTCAGAATAAGGCCAAAATTTCACCCTAAGCTATAATTGATATTCCGAATTGAAAAATGATGTCTATTTTACAAAATTCCAAACATATTAGTTGCATTAATTAATTTTATAATTAATTCCCGCTGTCACAACAAATAGCGTGTTTTTAAGAAACAATTTATATCAAAAGATTGGCAATTGTTTATGTCCAATTTCAATGTTAAATTAATTCTAATGACCACCATTGGATAAAATGGTAAAAATATATTCTAATTATACTTTAAAACCATCAAATATTATAATTTATCACTATAAATTATTTTGATTAAAAAAGTTGTTTTAAGTATTTTTCACTATTTATAAAATTTTAGAAGTTCTCAGAAAAATACCAAAAATTCAACATAGGCTAATTTCGATATTACGAATACAAAAATGAAGTCCATTTTGACATATAAAATTTATAATATTTCAAAAAGAAGGTATTACTATTCATAACGGCTACTTTGATTAGTCGCGGTGTTTTAGAACTCGAAGTTGCGTACAATGCAAGCTATTGTATTACTGAATGAGAAGCGTATCGTGGAAGCTCGGGGTGTTACATTCTCCCCTCCTTCAATAAATTGCGTCCTCGCAATTTGAAATTTTTCTTGGAAAATACAAGGTTGAAAAGAGAAAATACCTTTGAGGAAAACCCACATCGAAAATAAGGTTAATAAATATATAACATTAAAAGAAAGCAGGATAAGTACAAAGGTCACCCGATATAGCCCATTATAGGATTCTATGAAAATATGGATATGGAGGAGAAACAAACCATCAAGGTCTGATGGAGAGTTATAGAAAACAGGATTAGGAGAATGTTTAACCACAAGAAAATCACAAACTTGTGATTGGTTAAACGGTCATTGAATCCCCAGTTGGAAAAGTTAACCGACAACATTTTTGTTTTAAGTTACCTTTTATAATGTTGAGGAATTTATTTATGAGATTTACTAAGAACGTAGGGGAATATACATACTTGTTATGTATACATTCATTCTTTAATAAATTTTTACCACAAACCCAACTTTTACTCCAAATGGTAACGGAACTCAAAAATATTCTATTTATCCTAATTGTATAAGGTTCCAAATGTTAAAACATACCATTTAGATTAGTAAAATTATTTTGTAATAACCAGGGACTTCCTGTAGGCTAGTGGTAGGAAATAAAGGCTTGTCGCACTATGGTTGTGGGTTCGATTCCTGCAGCTGTGTCCGACGCGACGGGTTATTCCCCACCCTGCAGGTTGTCCTTTTTCTAAAAATATAGTATTATAGTATTCCAGAAATAATCTTCAGAAAAGTTTTAACCTTAAACAATACTATTCAAAGTTCAACTTAATCCATCCCAACATTTATAGTTATCCAAAATACCTCTGTCCAAACTTTCTCTAAAAGGTCTCTTAATTCCAAAATCAATTGTAACATCAGATTCCCCACACAAAGAAAAGTTTCTCTTATTATCACATACTAAAAATATGATTACCTTAATCATATTAAAACCTTACTGAAACCAACAAGTACTGCAGTACAATCCTTATATAGATCACATTATTCTAATAACCAGAATATAATCCATGAGTCCGAAAGCATCAATACATTAGTTATTCTGCTTCAACTGTAGTAATAGCATAAGATTGTCCTTGATCCCTTGGCCTTTTCTGAGGTAAGATTCCTTGACGCTTAGGACATTCATTTGCGTAATGACCCATTTCTCTACAATTGTAGCATTCAACTTTGACAGCCTCTTTCTTTCCCTTGCAATCACGTGCCTGGTGACCTTTTTCTCCACATTTATAACAGACTCCCATTCCTTTTAGGCAAGTACCAGGGTGATTCTTCCCACAATTATCACATAATGGAAAATCCTTCTTTCCCTTTTTCCCTTTATCTGTCTCTTGTTCCACCGTTCTCTTCTTCTCTTGCTTTACTTTGTTGTCATAAGACTTAGAGAATTCCTTTTCTGTCTTGATAGCACATGAGACTATATCTTCGTATGATGAGAAGGATTGTGATACTAAAGCTTGACGGAGAAATGGTTTTAACCCATCAAAGAAACGATCAATCTTACTCCTTGGGTTACGTATATAATCGGCAGCATGCCTCGCTAACCTTGTAAAGTTAGCCTCATACTTTGCGACATTCTCATCCTCCTTCTGCCTCAGACTCAGAAATTGCCTTTCCATATCTGCTCGATGGTCACGAGGAAAGTATTTTTCTAAGAAAAGCTCTTTGAACTCCCTCCATTCCATACTTGATACGTCGTCATCTTCCTTTGTGTTTTGAATCAGCGACCACCACTGATCGGCATCTCCAGTGAGGCGGTAAACTGCCATGACAACCTTCTCCCTTTCACTACTCCCCAAGGCATGGAATATTTTCTCTAAGGAATTTATCCATTGCTCAGCTACTATAGGATTTGTACTCCCATTGAAGGTTGGTGGTTGTTGCCTCATGAAGCGGTCTAACATTGATCCTCCACGTTGCGGATCAGGGTGCTCCATACGAGTAAGGTTGTTATTCATAACCTGCGTGAGTTGTCCCAGTATGGTGAGAAGCTGATCAGCACCAGTTGTATCACTAGCTCCACCATAAATATCCTGAGCAGGAGGGCAATCCCTACACGGAGTTCATGCATTGATACAGTTTCCATTCCTTCTACTAGGCGCCATTTCTAAACAATGGCACAAACTAGATTAGTTTATGAATCAAAATACATAATTCCATACTTGTAAAACACTTAACATAAATTGAACTAATTATGGATATAATCCATAATTATAAAAATGTATTCTTTGAGGAAGTATATACTCGTAACCCTTCATAGTGGTTTGTAAAGAAAATGGGAATTATCCAAAGCATATCCCCCGGGAGTGTCGTAACCAAGAGTGCAGCAAGGCCCGTTGTCGTGCACCAGTTCCCGTTCGAGTCTAGCTCAAAGCGGTGTTTTCGGGTTTTACCCCTAGGTACATCTGTGCCAGAGCCGCCTCTACCTGCTCGTATCCAGACAGGAATGTATTGCTTGGAAAACTCACAAAATCTCTACAATACCAATATTCTAAGATGTTCTTTTATACTAATCCTCAAAGTCTATCTTCGGGCTATGTGCTCTAATCAGAGTTTATCTAAATCTAGCTTCCAAGGTTAGTACTAAACTGCCTCTGATACCAACTGTAACGCCCCAACCCCAGCTACCCAGAGCCGGTGCATTACTTCGTAACATTGGCATGATCCCAAAAGATCAAGTCTCGAAAGACCGATTAGTTTAGTAGCCTTGGAAACACTAGATACATTCATAAGTCTTTCATTACATCAAAATTAAACAAACTACAAAAAAACATGGTCTTCATAGTCCACACTCATATCTTCACTGATTATTCTTGCAAGTCAGTCATAAAATACTTCTTCACAACCTGGAAAATTTTTAAACATTGAAAGGGGTGAGCTCAAATGCTCAGTAAGGATAACAATAATGCGGAAGCTTTCATAAATAAACATTAACATTTAAGGCAATGTATAACTAAAACAAAAGCCTCTTAAACATGAACTTCAACATAATATGGCAAATGTAAAATGAGATAATGCCATTTACTTCTTCACATGGATATTCTACTGGTCGAATAATCACATGTAATATCAATAACCACTTTCATAATGATGGAATGCATAATGCCAGACTATCATAACCACATAGCCAAGGCCTCGTGCCAAGACTACAAATAAGATTTTGTCAAGGCCTTGTGCCAAGACACTAGTTTGTCTCATGAGACCTGCCGATGCATCGAGGAGCTATAGCGGGCTCCACCCGTCACTTATTAAGTCCAATGCATTCCTCATATGAATAGGTTTAAACATATCATAAACCATAACATAATCGTATCACATAAAACATGCATAAAGGAAACATAACATTTCCACATTTCAATCAAAAGATTTCAATACAACACATTGATATAAAAAAAATGCTTTTAATACCATTTTCAATACCAAAATAAAAGAAAGATAAAACATTGTATTTATTTTTCTTTTAAAAAAAGGTATGGCTTGTAAAGGAAGCCGAAACTCAAATAATGGTCACGGCGGCGGAGAAGTCATTGTCGCCGCATATGTATGGAAAGAACAACATTCCCTTTTTGTCGTTTAGTAAAACACTTCGTATAAAAAAGATTCCTTTTGAATAAACGTAAAAGTCAAAGGGGTTTATACACAGTATAAAAGAAATTTGTGTATAAAACAAAATATGCCTCAATGAAAGGAGATTGAGACGAAGTCCTTAAAAAGATAATTTTTAAAATAAAATAGATATATTATGTGTATTCACTATAGGTACACATAAAGAAAGTAAAAATACAAAATAGGATATAATAACATCATGACATAATTTGAAAGTAGGAGATTAACCCAAAGAATGGAAGTTGGGTTAGGAAATTCCCTTACCTCGTGTCTGACTTGACTCAACCGTTCTTTAACCTCCTGAATAATAAACTAGAGTTAATATATACCTTATTAAGAACCATTTTCAATTTCATTATCCTTATTATATCACTTATTACAATGATATGAACATTATGTAATTATTTAAGTTAATAACGGTCGTTTTGTCGATCTTTGGTACTTGAGTCAAAAATAAACTTCTTATAATTACAAGTTGTTCATGTGGTGAAATATCCATTATATCCGGAATTATATTCATGATGTAGATATCATATATATCATATATACAGTATATACATTCATTTATAATATTACGTAACATTTAGAGGTAAGAAATGAAATGCACCGTTCATGGAGACGGTAAGCCGTACGTACGCATGAACGCTACTTTCATTTCAATTTCATATTTAATGGAAGTAAATCATAATGATATAAATGTATAATATAATTCCAGTATAATATAGTGTATAATACCATTTACTCCATCCTTTATACATCCCACATATGGCATTTACGATTCAAATCACTTTGAGGGGGCGGTAGTCCGCACTTCCTAAAATGAAATTATCGCGTTTTACCCATAATGGAAATCATAAAGTATGCCATAAATGAGAAATACAGAAGCATAAGTAAAACAAAAACATATTATATATCATATATAAAAATAGTGACATCTTAATGGCCACCTTTGAAGGTGTTATATGAGTGTTGAACAATCATCGCTTCGTGAGGCAGAAATTCGCCATCCACAGAAACCGTATGTTCTTTAACCATTAGATGTAGGTGTGTGTAAGTGTAGCTCGAATCCTTCTTATAACAACATCCTAGTATATTGAGGATACTGGTGTTGTTACAAAAGAAATGAATAAAAAGAGTTTAGGGGGTTGGAGAAGAAAAATAAAACAAAACAACATTGTAAAAGACATTACCTCAAAATCGGGTAACTCTTTTTGATTTGAGCCAAAGGATTCCTTGGGAAGAGTTCTGCCCAAAGTGAGGATTCTAGGAGTAAGGGAGGAATGTTGGGAGAGTATTTGGCCAGAGGTTGGCCGAGCCAAATGGCTTGATGGTGTGAATAAGGTGGGAGAGGTGGGGGCCTTTTATAAGTGGAGAGGAGGGGCACTTTTGGAAAGTAATGAAATGTTACATTATTTGAAAATGTGTTTCGGTTTTAAAAGGTCCCACATTGATATAATTCGTGGATAAGGTGATAAGGCATCTAAATCCACTCATCCAATTGGTTTTGGCCATGTGTAGTTCATAGATTTTATATTATCTTTCCATTTTATTTAAATCGTCAAATAATGATGTCATCGCTGCATCATTATTATGTCATAAATAATTAAATTTATTTAATGTCTAAAAATTATAAAAAAAATACTATGATATAGGAAATCTTTTTATCTTTCCAATGACTATTTATAATCAAAATTTGGACTTGTGTAACCCTACTTAAAAATTGTTTTAGTAAAACACTTTATGTTAGTGTCATTTTCACTTTAACATTAAATAAAAAGTAATTTATGTTATTTCCCAACAAAAGTGGATCCATGGGGTCCCCAAGTTAGGCCATGGCTTGTCTTGGTCGGCCATGACACAACCAATGAGGTTGGGACATGTGTCTAGGTCATTTAATATTATTAAAGTATTATTTATACCTTAAACTACCATAATTACCACTAATCGCGATTAAGAACTTAATAAGTTACTATTCACCAAAAAATTATTTTTATCCCATTGAACCACATTTTACTTCTTAATGACAACCATGTATGTCGGATTTTTGAAAATCAAATCACAGAAGTGGTAATATTTCATTTAAACGAAAAATCAGTTATTTAACAACCACTTAGTGGTTTCACTATTCATCAAAAATTGAAGTTTTTCAGAATAAGGCCAAAATTTCACCCTAAGCTATAATTGATATTCCGAATTGAAAAATGATGTCTATTTTACAAAATTCCAAACATATTAGTTGCATTAATTAATTTTATAATTAATTCCCGCTGTCACAACAAATAGCGTGTTTTTAAGAAACAATTTATATCAAAAGATTGGCAATTGTTTATGTCCAATTTCAATGTTAAATTAATTCTAATGACCACCATTGGATAAAATGGTAAAAATATATTCTAATTATACTTTAAAACCATCAAATATTATAATTTATCACTATAAATTATTTTGATTAAAAAAGTTGTTTTAAGTATTTTTCACTATTTATAAAATTTTAGAAGTTCTCAGAAAAATACCAAAAATTCAACATAGGCTAATTTCGATATTACGAATACAAAAATGAAGTCCATTTTGACATATAAAATTTATAATATTTCAAAAAGAAGGTATTACTATTCATAACGGCTACTTTGATTAGTCGCGGTGTTTTAGAACTCGAAGTTGCGTACAATGCAAGCTATTGTATTACTGAATGAGAAGCGTATCGTGGAAGCTCGGGGTGTTACACTTATGAATATTTTTCATGTTCATTATTCCTTTTATACCATGTTATGAACATCATGTAATCAGTTAAGTTAATAATGTTCATTTTGTCGGTATTTGGTTCTTAAGTCAAAAATAGACTTCTTACACTTACATGTTGTTAATTTGGTCGAAGGTTCATTATATACAGAATGGTATTCATGATGTAGATATCATATATGTCATATATATCCAGTACATACATTCATTTATAATATTACATAATTTAGACGTAAGAACTGAAATGCACCGTTCATGGAGACGGTAAGCCGTACGTACGCATAAACGCTACTTCCATTTATATTTCATATTTTCTGGAATGGAATCATAATGATATAAGAGAATATTATAATTCCAGTATAATAACATATATAATATCATTAACTTTATCCTTTACACATCCCACATATGGTATTAACGAATCAAATCACTTTTAGGGGGCGGTAGTCCGCACTTCCTAAAATGAAGATATCATGTTTACCCATAATGGAAACCATAAAGGTATGCCCAAAATGAAAAAAACTGAAGCTTAAGGAAAACATAAACATATTATATATCATATATAAAAATATTGACATCATAATGGCCACCATTGAAGGTGTTAAATGAGTGTTGTACAATCATCGTTTCGGGAGGCAGAATTTCGTCATCCACGGAAACCGTATGTTCTTTAACCATTCGATGTAGTTGTGTGAGAGTGTAGCTCAAATAAATCATATAACAACATCCTAGTATATTTAAGATACTGGTGTTGTTACAAAAGAAGTAAATAAAAAGAGTTTAGGGGGTTGGAGAAGCAAAATAAAACAAATGAACATGAGAGAATGAATGACCTTTAAAAGTGTAACTCCTTTTGATTTGTGCCTAAAGGCTTCCTTTGAAAGGATTATTCCCAAAGGGAATCCACTAGTATGAGGATAGGGATGTGGAGAGAGTAAATGGGCAGGGGTTGGCCGAGCCAAAGGCTTGAGGAGTATGTGAAATAAAGTAGAGTTGGGGGCCTTTTATAAGAGGAGAGGAGGGGCACTTTTGGAAGGTAAAGAAATATTACATTATTTGAAAATGTGTTTCGGTTTTAAAAGGTCCCACATTGACAGAATTCGTGGATAGGTGATAAGGTTTCGAAATCCACTCATCCAATTGGGTTTGGCCATGTGTAGGTTTTAGATTTTTCATTATCATTCCATTTTATTTAAATCGTCAAATAATGATGTCATCGCTGCATCATTATTATTTCATAAATAATTTAATTTATTTAATGTCTAAAAATTATAAAACAAATACTATGATATAGGAAGTCTTTTTCGATTTCCAATGACTATTTATAATCAAAATTTGGACTTGTATAACCCCACTTAAAAATTGTTTTCGTAAAACATATTATGTTTGTGTCATTTTCACTTTAACATTAAATAAAAAGTAATTTATGTCATTTCCCAAAAAAAGTGGATCCATGGGGTCCCCAAGTTGACCCATGGAATGTCATGGTCGGCCATGACACAACCCATGAGGTTGGGACATGTTTCTAGGTCATTTCATAATATTAAAGCATTATTTATACCTTAAACTACACTAATTACCACTAATCGCGATTAAGAACTTAATAAGTTACTATTCACCAAAAAATTATTATAATCTCATTGAACCACATTTTAATTCTTAATGACAACCATGTATGTCGGATTTTTGAAATTCAAAACACAATGATGGCAAAATTTCATTTAAATGGAAAATCAGTCTTTATAAGTACCACTTAGTGGTTTCACTATTCATCAAAAATTGGAGTTTTTCAGAAAATTACCAAAAATTCACCCTAAGTTATATTTGATATTCCGAATTCAAAAATGAAGTCTATTTTACAAAATTCATAACATATAGTTCACATTAATTAATTTAATAATTAATTCCCGCTGCCAGAGCAAAAAGCGTGTTTTTACAAAACAATAAGTATCAAAAGATTGACACCAGTTTAAGTCTAATTTCAAAGTGAAATTGATTCCAATGACCACCATTGGATAAAATGGTAAAAATTTATTCTAATTTCACTTCAAAACCAATTCAAATCATAATTTAATCATATAAATAAATTAGGTTAAAAAGCAGTTTTGATGTAAAATGCAGTATTTTTCACTATTCATTAAAAAAGAATATTGTCAGAAAAATACCAAAAATTCACACAAGGTAAATTTTGATGTCCCAATCATAAAGGATAAGTTTATTTTGACAAACATAGTTTATAAAATTGTCAAAATATAGATTCAAAAATGATTTTCCATCAAAAGGTAGTAAAACAATCTTTTAAGAATATTAGTGTATTCCATGCATAAGATTGTATTTATTTTCATTTTAAGCCTCTATAACACTATCTTAATCATTAATAGACATAGATAAAAATATCTATTATTAATTACTTACTTGGGATGTTACATCCTTCCCCCCTTTAGAAAATTGCGTCCCCGCAATTTATTTACTTATCGAATAAATGGAGGTACTTATCCCTCATTGCATTTTCATATTCCCATGTTGCCTCTTCAATCATGTGGTTTTTCCACAAAACCATTACCTGATGAATCACTTTATTCCGTAACACTTGCTCCCTGTGGTCAAGAATCTGGACCGGTTGTTCCTTATAAGATAGGTTCTCTTCCAGCTGAACTACCTCTGGACTCAAAACATGAGATGGATCTGGCATATATTTTCTCAACATCGAAACGTGAAAAACATTGTGTACCTGAGATAAACTCGGAGGTAAAACCACTCGGTATGCAACTAATCCAACTCTTTCCAGAATTTCGTATGGTCCAATGAACCTTGGACTCAACTTTCCTTTCTTACCAAATCTCATCACACTTTTCCAAGGAAAAACCTTGAGAAAAACATGATCGCCTACCTCGAAAGAAAGATCCTTCCTCCAGTTATCCACATAACTCTTCTGCCTGCTCTGAGCTGTTCTCATGTGTTTCTGAATCAGCTGAACTTTTTCTGCCATCTCTTCTACCAATTCTGGTCCCATCAACTTCCTTTCACCCACTTCATCCTAGAAAGCTGGAGTTCGACACCGCTTCCCATATAATGCCTGAAATGGTGCCATCTGTATACTGGAATGAAAACTGTTATTATATGAAAACTCAACCAAAGAAAGATGTTGGTCCCAACTTCCCTGATATTCCATAGAACAAGCTCGTAGCATATCCTCCAATGTCTGAATTGTTCGTTCTGACTGCCCATCTGATTGAGGATGAAAAGCTGTACTATAATTTAATTCAGTACCCAATGACTTCTGAAGGCCTTTCTAAAAGTTAGAAGTAAACCTGGGATCACAATCCGATACAATGGAGAGAGGAACTCCATGTAACCTGACTATCTCTTTATGATACAAATGGGAAAGTTGATCAAGAGAGAAAGTATCTCGTATAGCAAAGAAATGAGCAGATTTGGTCAAGCGATCAACAATAACCCAGATTGCATTATTACCTCGAGATGTCTTTGGTAATCCAACAACAAAGTCCATGGATATATTCTCCCATTTCCACTCTGGCACTGGTAAAGGCTGAAGCATCCCTTTCGGTAACTGCCGCTCTGCTTTAACCTGCTGAGAAGTCAAACACTTCACAGTAAGATCAGCAATGTCTCTTTTCATTCCATCCCACCAGTAATACTCCCGCAGATCTCTATACATCTTAGTACTGCCCGGATGAACTGAAAACGGAGAACTATGAGCTTCACATAACAACTCTCTCTTCAACTGTGAATCACAAGGCACACACAATCTCTTCCCAAATATCAAAACGCAATCATTATCAATGTTGAATTCAGGCAACTTACCTTTCTGAACCAGCTCTACCATTTTCTGCAACTCACTGTCTTGCTTCTGTGCTTGCTTGATTCTATCTGATAGAGAAGATCTCACTGATACCTGAAACAAAACAGAAGGACTTCCTGCACCAACAAATTCTATTCCAAAGTTCATCAAATCGTTAACCAAAGGATCATGTTCCAAACGCAACATTGTTAATGAAGCATTACTTTTTCGACTCAAATAATCAGCCACTTTATTTGCTTTTCCCGGATGGTAATGAATTGTACAATCATAATCCTTGATTAATTCCAGCCACCTCCTTTGTCTCATGTTTAACTCTTTCTGAGTGAATATATACTTTAAACTTTTGTGATCGGTATATATTTCACACTTTACTCCATACAAATAATGCCTCCAAATTTTTAAAGCAAAAACAACAGCAGCTAGTTCCAAATCATGTGTAGGGTAATTTACCTCATGAGTTTTCAACTGTCGTGAAGCATAAGAAATTACCTGATCATTCTGCATTAGGACGCAACCAAGTCCTTTCAATGAAGCATTACTGTATATAACAAACTCCCCATTCCTGAAAGGTAGTGCCAAAACTGGAGCATTCACCAATCTTCTTTTCAATTCCTGAAAACAATCATCACATTCTTTTGTCCAGATAAACTTAACACCCTTCAGAGTTAGCTTAGTCATTGGACTAGATAACCATGAAAAATTTCTAACAAACCTTCGGTAATAGCCCGTCAAACCAAGGAAGCTACGAATCTCGGTTACATTTGTGGGTCTTGGCCATTCTTCCACAACTTTTGTTTTTTCAGGATCAACCGTTATTCCATCTTTAGAAACAATGTGACCAAGGAAAGAAATTTGTTGCAACCAAAACTCAAACTTGCTGAATTTTCCATACAGTTTCTTTTCTTTTAAGGTTTGCAAGATAACCCTTAAATGTATTTCATTCTCTTCTTTACTTTTAGAAAACACAAAAATATCATCAATGAAAACCACCACAAACTTATCCAAGAACTCACGGAAAATTCTATTCATTAAGTCCATGAATACAGCAGGTGCATTGGTTAGCCCAAAAGGCATTACTACAAATTCATAATGGCCATATCTCGTACGGAACGCGGTCTTCGGAATATCTGCCTCCTTTACCTTCAGCTGATGGTACCCCGATCTCAAGTCAATCTTTGGAAAAAACTGATCTCCCTGGAGCTGATCAAACAAATCATCTATATGAGGAAAAGGATATTTGTTCTTAACAGTGATATTATTCAAGGCTCTATAATCAATACAAAGTCTCATAGAACCATCATTCTTTTTAACAAATAAAACAGGAGCACCCCATGGTGATGTGCTAGGTCTAATGAAACCTTTCTCTAATAAATCTTACAATTGCTCCTTCAACTCTAAAATTTCAATTTGTGCCATTCGATAAGGGGGTTTTGAAATTGGCTTAGCATCAGGAACTAAGTCAACAGTAAACTCAACGTCCCGATCTGGTATTATTCCAGGAAACTCATCAGGAAAAACATCAGGATACTCATTTACCACTGGCACATCATTAATCTGAACAGTTCCTTTATTTTCAACGACGTGTGCAAGGTAACATTCATTTCCATCTTTTACAAGTTTCTCCGCCTCATGATATGTTATCAAAAGTAAGGGTTTATTCTTGTAAACAAACTGAAAGTCTTTCTGAAAAGAAACTTCTTTAGCTCTACAGTCAATCTTAGCATGGTAAATAGAGAGCCAATCCATACCCAGGATAACATCAAACTCTACTAGAGGTAGAACAATAAGGTTTGCATGTAGGTTCTTTCCACATATAAGAATAGGAAGATTCTAATAAATTCTTTTTGCCTCGACATTTCCCCCAGGTGTTTTTACCAAAAGTTCAGGAGTCATTTCTTGAGATGGTATTCCCATTTTACTAGAAAAGGTTTCAGAGATGAAATAATTTGTAGACCCCGAATCAAACAACACACTGGCATAATCTGAAAAAACAAACAAAGTACCTGATACAACTTCATTTGATGGCCCGACATCTGCTGAAGTAGTTGCAAAGGATTTCACCACCCCTTTCTGCTTGTAGTCTAACTGCTTTCCATCACTCAAGATCCTTGTCGGACACTCGTTTGCATAGTGACCCATCTCATTGCTCTTATAACATTTCACTAACTGTAAATCAAATTTGTTCTTACCTTCACCTTGATCCTTTTCAGTGAAATCACGAGCCTTATGTCCCATCTTACCACATCAGTAGTACTTTCCAGAATTCAGAAGACATTCCCCAGCATGCCTTTTGCCACATTTATCATAAACTGGAAACTTGGTTCTCTTACCATCAGACTTTTTTGAAAAATTCTTACCTTTCTCCTGCCACCTCGGTCTCTTCTTCAGCTGGTTGTTATAGAAAACTTGGTCATCGGCGAACTCCGTTTCCACCTTCTCAGCACATCGAACAAGCTTTTCATAACTTTTAAACTCACGAGAAGCTAATGCCCTTCGATACTTTGGCTTTAATCCTGAGTAAAAACGATTGATTTTACTATCACGGTCCCAGATAAAATTTTGAGCATACCTTGCCAATCGAGTGAACCTTTCTTCATAGGCAGCCACTGAGTCTTCTTCTTGCCTTAATTCCAAGAATTGATTTTCCATCCTAAGTCGAACAGCCTTAGGAAAATACTTCTCAAGAAACATACCTTTTAATTCATCCCAGTCAAGAGCATCAATCTCATCGGCATCCCTGATATTTTTAACCATAGACCACCACTGATCTGCTTCACCCTCCAAACGGTAAATAGAAAGACTAACCTTTTGATTGTCTGAACACCCCATGACATCAAAAATCTTCTCCAGTGCTTTAATCCACCCTTCAGCTAGTACAGGGTCAGATGATCCTCTGAATGATGGTGGATGTTGCCTCATGAAATGTTCCACCACTGACATGTTCCTTTGCGGTTGGTCTGGCTGATATCGTGTATGGATACCACCGCCATTTATCGCTTGAGTCAACTGCGCCATTACTGCAACAAACTGTTCAGTTCCAATTCCGACCATTACTGGATGCTGATTCGGAAGGTTATTTCCTTCTGTATGCCTTCCTAGCACTGCTTCCCTGTTTCCTCTGCGGAAAACCATTCTGAACAAACATGTCTTAGATGAAGCAACATGGTAATCTTTAAATGCTATATCATTTCAAAAAAAAATTTGGATAATCATTTAATAGAATTCTAACTCCTAAAGTTATCTAAACCGACCTTTGATACCAACTATAAGGCCCCAACCTTAAACCTTACTTAATCTTGAGTTATTAAAAGATTACACATTGAGGATCTTTTTGGGTTTAGAGTTTTAGAGAATTAGATCATAAAACTTGCATTACATTCCACATATAAACAAAGTGGTTACATAAAGATAGTATTCTTCATTCCCATCAATGGAAACACATTTAAAATAAAACATGTATTATTTATTGACACATCCTTGACTCTATCATCTTATCATGTACCTTTCCCTTGACCTGTGAAAAACATTTCAAAAACTTGGGATGAGCATAAAAACTCAGTATGGGTTATAAAAACATGGAAAGGAAACATGGGTACATTCATACATAAGAGTGAAATCATACTTTACCCATAAAACATAATCACTTTAACATACCTCATCAAATCATCAATAAATCATAGAAATCATAAGACATAAAGGTAACTTGAGGCATTCATAACATGCTTACGTAGGGAGTAACCCTCTTGGTTACGTTTGGAATGACCATCACAGTATATTCCCTAAAATCTCTTCGGAGAAACCTTAACGTTTCACTCCTTCGCGTTACCCAATGCATTGGAGAGCTACAACGGGCTCACCCGCCCTTAGTTTATCACGGAACCACCCGTCTTCATAATAATGCCCAAGAACCATAACATAATCATATCACATAAAACATGCATAAAGGAAACATAAAATTTCTACATTTAAATCATGAGATATCAATACAACACATTGATATAAAAACATTATGAATACCATTTTCAATACTAAAATAAAATAAAAGTAAAACATGGTATTTATTTTTCTTTTAAAAAGAAGGTATTGCTTGTAGAGGAAGTCGCAACTCAAATAACGGTCACGACGGCGGAGAAGTCGTTGTCGCCGCATACGTACGACAAAAACATTCCCTTTTGTCGTTTAGTAAACACATCGTATAAAAAAGATTCCTTTTCAATAAACGTAAAATTCAAAGGGGTTTATACACCGTATAAAAGAAGGTTGTGTATAAAATAAAATATGCCTCAACGAAAGGAGATTGTGACGAAGTCCCATACCTCGTATCCGACTTAACCCGACCGTTATTTAATCTCCTGAATAATAAACTTGAGTTAATCTCTACTTGCTTATGAATCTTTTTCAAGTTCATTATTCCTTTTATACCATGTTATGAACATCATGTAATCAGTTAAGTTAATAATGTTCATTTTGTCGGTATTTGGTTCTTAAGTCAAAAATAGACTTCTTACACTTACATGTTGTTAATTTGGTCAAAGGTTCATTATATCCAGAATGGTATTCATGATGTAGATATCATATATGTCATATATATCCAGTACATACATGCATTTATAATATTACATAATTTAGAGGTAAGAAATGAAATGCACCGTTCATGGAGACGGTAAGCCGTACGTACACATAAACGCTACTTCCATTTCTATTTCATATTTTCTAGAATGGAATCATAATGATATAAGAGTATATTATAATTCCAGTATAATAACATATATAATATCATTAACTTTATCATTTACACATCCCACATATGGTATTAACGAATCAAATCACTTTTAGGGGGCGGTAGTCCGCACTTCCTAAAATGAAGATATCGTGTTTACCCATAATGGAAACCATAAAGTTATGCCCAAAATGAAAAAAAAGAAGTTTAAGGAAAACATAAACATATTATATATCATATATAAAAATAGTTACATCATAATTGCCACCTTTGAAGGTGTTAAATGAGTGTTGAACAATCATCGTTTCGGGAGGCAGAATTTCGCCATCCACGGAAACCGTATGTTCTTTAACCATTTGATGTAGTTGTGTAAGATTGTATCTCAAATAAATCATATACAAACATCCTAGTATATTGAATATACTGGTGTTGTTACAAAAGAAGTAAATAAAAAGAGTTTAGGGGGTTGGAGAAGCAAAATAAAACAAATGAACATGAGAGAATGAATTACCTTTAAAAGTGTAACTCCTTTTTATTTGAGCCTAAAGGCTTCCTTTGAAAGGATTCTGCCCAAAGGGAATCCTCTAGGATGAGGAGAGGGATGTGGAGAGAGTAAATGTTCAGGGGTTGGCCGAGCCAAAGGCTTTAGGAGTGTGTGAAATGAGGTAGATGTGGGGGCCTTTTATAAGAGGAGAGGAGGGGCACTTTTGGAAAGTAAATAAATATTACATTATTTGAAAATGTGTTTCGGTTTTAAAAGGACCCACATTGACAAAATTCGTGGATAAGGTGATAAGGGTTCTAAATCCACTCATCCAATTGGTTTTGGCCATGTGTAGGTTTTATATTTTTCATTATCATCCCATTTTATTTAAATCGTCAAATAATGATGTCATCGCTGCATCATTATTATGTCATAAATAATATAATTTATTTAATGTCTAAAAATTATAAAAAAAATACTATGATATAGGAAATCTTTTTAGCTTTCCAATTTCTATTTATAATAAAAATTTGGACTTGTATAACCCCACATAAAAATTGTTTTCGTAAAACATATTATGTTTGTGTCATTTTCACTTTAACAATAAATAAAAAGTAATTTATGTCATTTCCCAACAAAAGTGGATCCATGGGGTCCCCAAGTTGACCCATGGCATGTCATGGTCGGCCATGACACAACCAATGAGGTTGGGACATGTTTCTAGGTCATTTCATATTATTAAAGAATTATTTATACCTTAAACTACACTAATTACCACTAATCGCGATTAAGAACTTAATAAGTTACTATTCACCAAAAAATTATTATAATCTCATTGAACCACATTTTACTTCTTAATGAAAATCATGTATGTCGGATTTTTGAAATTCAAAACACAATGATGGAAAAATTTCATTTAAACGGAAAATCAGTCTTTATAAGTACCACTTAGTGGTTTCACTATTCATCATAAATTGGAGTTTTTCAGAAAATTACCAAAAATTCACCCTAAGCTATATTTGATATTCCGAATTCAAAAATGAAGTCTATTTTAAAAAATTCAAAACATATAGGTCAAATTAATTAATTTAATAATTAATTCCCGCTGCCAGAGAAAAAAGTGTGTTTTTACAAAACAATAAGTATCAAAAGATTGACACCAGTTTAAGACTAATTTCAAAGTGAAATTGATTCCAATGACCACCATTGGATAAAATGGTAAAAATATATTCTAATTTCACTTCAAAACCAATTCAAATCATAATATAATCATATAAATAAATTAGGTTAAAAAGAAGTTTTGATGTCAAATGCAGTATTTTTCACTATTCATAAAAAAAAAGAATATTGTCAGAAAAATATCAAAAATTCACACAAGGTAAATTTTGATGTCCCAATCAAAAAGGATAAGTTTATTTTGACAAACATAGTTTATAAAATTGTCAAAATATAGATTCAAAAATGGTTTTCCAACAAAAGGCAGTAAAACAATCTTTTAAGAATATTAGTGTATTCCATGCATAAGATTGTATTTATTTTCATTTTAAGCCTCTATAACACTATATTAATCATTAATAGACATAGATAAAAATATCTATTATTCATTACTTACATGGGATGTTACACCTTCTACACTAGGTCATGGTTCCTCCTAGTAGAGATTTTTCCCTCAATTGTGTGGTATAGTGATAAGGAATTATTTGACATATATTATTACCATATGGTAGACACGTGTGATGTTGGGTATTATTAGTGGACATTTGGAACTGATGGCTACTCTTCTTCTTGGGTTGTTCTGGGTGATAGAGATCCCATTACAGCCTTGTTTGGGATTCATTTGACTATAAATATATATATTCTTCTTCTGTATCCACACCGTGGATTTTTTAACTCTCCTTCCAAGAGTGAAAAGAAACAGTATGGTAGGCCATGTGTTTTTTTTGTTTAGCTTCTCATTATTGAAGATTATACTACTTTTTATAGATGTATAAGAATAGAATATGTAGTTAACCAGATCACATGGTTTATCCCCTTATATTTGGATAAGAATACATTTACTCTTTTTTGGGTTGAGTTTTACTAATTCATTGTACATTATTCTATATACTATATTTATATTCCTTTTATTTCTCTCACTTTCCCCCTCACAATTTAGGGATTTATATTTCGTATTTGTATACTAACCTCTCTTGTATTTTTCCCAAACCGTTCATGTGATATGATGATAACATACATGTAATTTATGAATTCAAAAGTGGATAGGGATGCTTGGTGATTAAAGTACATATAGTGGTCATAGCATGGGATTTAGGGTATGTGATCTCCCAACTTTTATTCCATATTTCAATCTGGTTGGGACATATTTCTATTTGGGAGTGTATTTTTCTTGTTTACTTTTCAGTTTATACTACCATGCCTTTTTACTATCTATAGCCTCATGGAAGCATGTTAAATTTAAAGCATAATTGAATCTTTTAATATTTAACACAAAAAAATTACATCAAGATGGATATATGTGTTTGTGCATGTACTAAGGAAAATTCCACACCAAGATTGTTATTCTTTTAGTGATTGTCTCTACCCATAGACATATAGAGGTGGGATTGGTGTAGTTGCATCTCAATATCAGCTTTGATCAGGTGGTGAAATGAGACGTATTAATAAAAACTCCCATTTTTCTGAATTTTAGGTCTTTATAATGAGATTATTCCTTTATATTTCATTTTCTAGATCCCTTTTTCATACATGTAATGGTTCTGAAATCAATAATTTATATTCCATGGTATATATTCATTTATTGAATTCCCAACTATATTTCTATTCAAGGGTATTCAATCAGATGAGTAGTTTAACTTTTTATAGCTAAATTAAATTATAAAACACAATTTATATACACATATGTTATAAATGAAATGTACTTTTGATTAATTATTTACATTTCACACATAATGTTCAACAATTGATGGTTTCACCCTAATTAAAATATAGTACATTGGATAAATAATTAATCTATAGTTATGTCATGTTCCTAATACCATGAAATAATTAATTTTTAATGTTTAAAGATAATGTGGTCAAAATTAATGGTAATATAATGAATTAATTCTTATTAATGATTATTGATGTTATATTAATTAATTTTCCTATTGTACCAACATTTCCATGTTATCCTTAAGTTAATACATTCATGTGATCATGGTATGCCACCAATTCATATGTACATGTTATTATATTATCCTACATGTTTCGCCTATGATGTATTATTACATTTTCTAATCATTATTTGGATTTTGCCTCACCCTCATTCATATTCTATAAAATAATATGAAGCACTATGTTGTGAGATAATCGAGGGTGGGATAGTAAATATTCATTTAAATAGTGTTTAATTTTTTAGGATTTATTTTATATACCATGAATTTCATGTACTATGATATATTTTATGAGACACAAAACCTAAAAAGGTCCTTCCTAATTATCTATGCAATATTTTATCAATGAATAATGACTGAAATCATGAAACAAAATGTTTGTTGGAAATGATTTTATCAAAAAATTGTTTTCTTATTAATGGAAATAACGACTATAAAATACATAGTACAAAACCAAGAAATAATCATAAATATTGAAAAACACCCTATAATTTTTGTGAAATTTTTGGTTTTCATGGAATATAATCTATGAATGTATATTTCATTTGGATATGGCCCTAGAATTATTGATCATAGGGGTAGTGACCCCAAATGAGAGCATTGGGTATTAACTCGATCGTCACTTAGTTCATGATAATGATGCCTTTCTAGGAACTTGGTTTATACACTACTGGGGGACATTGTTTTAATATCATATTCCTTATACAAAACAATATAATATTATGTACAAAACGTGCTACATTTTTTCCTAAAATAATGAAATTATTAATGCATATAATCTTTGAATCTCAATGATCAAAAAATATTAGGATTAATTTTTTTTTGGAAACAATTATCCCAGTGATTCAAAAAAGTAAAGTACATAATATTATATATTTAATATTATGATAATGACTGGAAATATAAGAGTTATTATGAGGAATGGTAGAAATGTGAAATGTGACAATATCATTACCAATAAAAAGAAATATGGAGTTGAAATTTCCATGGTGATGTTATGTATTGTTATGAATTGGGTAGACTATCCAACATTACATAGGATTCAATAACTATCCATATAATATTTCATTAATTAATTACTACTATACCTTTTAAACCCCTATTCCACATTGATTGATGGAAAGGGGATAAGTATAATAAAAAATACATATATGTGACACACTATTTTGATAATGATAAGGTCTCGTTTTCTATATATCATTTGGATGGAGAAGCCGATAAATGGAATTCATTGACCTATAACATGAAGAAAAAGGAATAAATTTATGTTATTAAGTGGGAATATTTCAAAAATAGATTTCTGAATAAGTATTTTCGTCGCACCAAATGAAAAAAGTTGCAAGGGATTTCCACGATATAAATTTAATAAAAGGTGAATATGTGGGATGTTATGAGATGAACATCCCATATCCGGCACAATACACTTTAAGATTTTTCATCAATTCTAATGGGAATATAAGTAGATTTTTTTTGAACTGTGATGGAAGCTATAATTTTTGGTATGGAAATATGTGACATTAGTAGCTATGATGTAATATTATGTTGTTCCTCTAATGTTGAAATGGTTTTTAGGGATACAGAGTGTTACAATGGAAGGAATGTTGAAAATTGGAGGATGGAGGAAGAAATTGGGATGGATCCTGACCATGAAGAGGAAGGAATGAAACTACAACATCCCCGGTGCAATGATGTTTGATTAAATCAAATGGGTAAATGTCTCTTTTTATGTGGGAAGTGAAAAAAATATAGAAAATCTAGCCACATTGAATAATATTATCATGAAAATTAAAATCTAATACAACTTTATTATTTGTTTTAATGGAATGATAATTGAATCACATCATGTAGTGCATCAGTTCACATGAAGAGAGAATGTACACATTTTTAAACAGTGTCCAAATCTAATAATGATAGATAGAGATATAGTGTAATGTACATTGGAAAATTTTTATACATATTATACTATAAGAATAAAAACTATATTTTCAATTCTAAAATTTTAAGTCATAAATACCATTATTTTCAGTCAAGGATATTAATTTAGATGTATCATCTTACTATTTATTGGGTACAACCATTTATGAAACACACACTCATAACCCATTATTTAGAAATGACATATTTTTCGTATTCATGATCAATGTGGAACACACATTGTTTGATATATGAAAGGTTTGTCTCAATGAACTCAAATGAATTGCGTAATGTATTAATATCATGGGATGGTATGTTCGAGATTCCTTAGATGAATCCCATGTTAATAATTTAATATAATTTAGTCAAAATCCATAGTAATAATTTTTTATAAAACTATAGTAATGGGATTTGGTGATATGTGTATGAATGTATCATGTTTCTATTATAGCGTCATTTATATGATATGAATCTTGTTATTTTATTCATGAACATAATATAATACTGATGTTCTTATTCACATGTTCTTATGTTACGATTCATGTTTTTCAACATTATCATGAATTGTGGGTCCCTTACTAGGATTTATGCTCACCAATAATACCTGATAAATATCCCCATGAAATAATATTATATGATACAATATGGGATTAGATATTAAATAATCCTTTCAGGTGAGATGAAAATTTGTTTATTATTTATTTTATATACCACACATGGATTTTCAGAATGAACCTATTTAAAAGACAATCACTAGGTATGAAAACGTTATTTACGGTGGTTATTTTTTATTTTTTACGTCGTATATTTGGACAAAGTTATTAAAGGAGGCGTTATAAACATTGTTGTTCATGTCGGTTATTTAGAAACAGATGTAAAAACCAAAAATCCGAAAGATTTTTCACATCTGTTGCTCAAAAAGCGATGTGGAAAATGCATTAGAGACCTAATTTATTACATCATTTTTTAAATAACCAATGAGTAATTTGCATTATTATGTCGGTTATATAATAACCAATATAATAAAATACACCTCCAAAGCATTTTTCACATCGGTTATTGAATAAAATATGTGATAAAACAGTTGGAAAAGTGTATTTTTCATATCAGTTAAATAATAACTGACATGAAAACATATATACTACATCAATTATTTTATAACAGATGTAAAAAAGTATTCCACTACATTTCTTACATCAGTTATCAATTAACCGATGTAAAAACCCATCCACATTCATTATTATGTTGGTATTCAAATAACAAATGTTAAAACCCATTCCCATGTAGTTTTTACATTAGATATAAAATAAATGACGTAAAACCCGATTTTTTTAAAAAAATCATTCAACCACAACTATTCTATGCATGTGAATACAAGAAACATACCAAAAATAGGCCAAAACAAGAACAAAACTAGACCAACCCCCACCCCACCCTCCTGGATAGCCACCACCCCTATGGACAGCCCTCACACCCTCCTAGACACCCCCACCATGAACACCCTAGACAACCCCACCCCACTAAACAACCCTCCCACACACCTAAAACCCCCAATCCCCTAGAAACCCACCACACACCCCTGGACACCCCTTGGACAGCCCCCTGCCCTCATGGTCAACCCCTAAACCCCTAGACAGCACTGCCAACCTACTGGACACCCTCCCACACCCATGGATACCATGGACACCCACTACCACATGGGACAACCCTACCACACCCCTAGAACCCACCCACTGGACACATCCCCCCATCCATGGACACCACCTGGACAACCCCCACCTTCTTGGACAACTGCCGCCCCCTGGAAAACCCTCCCACTAGCCTGGGCACACCCCGCACCCCAGGACACTCCATGGACAATCCCCACCTTTCTGGATATCCCCACCCCTCTAGACAACCCTCCCACCCTCCTAGACACCCTACCACCCCCATCGACACCATGGACACCCCTCCCAAACCCCTAGAACCCCTTGGATACCCCCACACCCCTGAACACCCCATGGACAACCCCCTCCATCCTGGATATCCCTCCCACCCCCACAGTCCTCGATAGGCCTCCCACCCCCATGGACACCCTGGACACCCCACCCCACGGGACAACCCTACCACACCCCTAACCCCCTACCACCCCACTGGACACCCCCACCCACATGCATGGATATCCACCACCCTCATGAATAGCCCCAACCCTCCTGGATAGCCCACCCACCCTTCTAGACACTGTCTCACCCCCACGGACACCCTGAACACCCCCACCCCACTGGACATCGCTCTGACAGCCCTGGAAACCCCACCACCCCCTAGACAACACACCCCACACCCTTGGAAACCCCTTGGACATCCACCCACTATAGTGACCCATGCATTTGACAAATTACATTTCATGGCTTAAAGCATAATTAATCATCAGTGTACAAGACATGGATCATTAAATCTAGTTTCTTGGAAGACATGGTACATATTACATAAAAAATTGGCCTAAAATAATCTTCTTTATTTAATTTCCATAAAGAGTTCCTAACTTATTTATTCCTTTAATTATTCATAAGGTACCTTGGGGAACACATGAGCAAAGAGATGATCTAAAAATCCTTGTAAGGTAATAAACATAAGGATACATCTTCAACACATGAGTTAGGAGGCATGACATAATCATATTCATAGCATGAAACTTATAAAATAATTTCATATAATAATGGGATCATATAAACATGGAATCATATAAATGTGGTATAATATGAAAACAAATCTTTAGTATGGGTCAAGGCTAACCAACATTCCCTTTTACCATTTTAGTACTGGTCATGGCTAATCGCCAATAGCGTTTCAAATCGCATCACATTATACTCAACATTAACCAATGCATTAGAGCACTATGTAGGTTCACACATCTCAACATTTTCATGAATATAATTTCCACATAAATATTATTTCCACATAAATAATCATACATAATAATCCACACAAAAACATATGGGTACCCATGGAAAGAGTTTGGTACCACAGTCATGACAAAAATCATAACAAATGGGAATAATAAAAAAGTGTCCACGAAGGAAAGGGATTAAAACATAAATGGACCTTCATTTTTTTAAATATGCATATATCATGGTATTTTGTGTCCAATATAAGTTACATCATATAAAAATGTATTTGAGTAACATTATAATTAAAACATTTTTGTGCCGTTTTAAGGAAAATACTATAGATCTTTTAAAATAGAAAAGAAGAAATTATTTTATATAAAACCTGAATTTTACATAGAATGATTTCATAATGAAAATATTGATTTTATAAAGGAAATGGTGTCTTCAAACAAGTGATAGAGTGCACTTGAAATTTTGGTAAAAATTCAGGAAGTCCTTTTAAAACAAGTTTTCTTATCAGAAAGTTCTAACGAGGGAATATTTTAAAAAAAATTATATCCTCAAATGAAAATTATGAAGGGGTGTTGATATAATAATTTTTTTTAAAATTATCACAATTTATAAGATTCACATAAATAGATACGATAACACCATTTTGAAGGAAAGATAGGGATACCCGAAAGAACAAATAAGGTTCGGGTAAAATTCATTACAGTTTTATAGACATGGTGTCAGGTGTAACTAAGAGGGATTAATGAGAGGGAAAAGGGGTTTTTAATCACATATAAATCAAGAGGGAAGTATGGGTAGATGTGTAAACATATCTCATCCTTTGGTATTAAACACAAAAGGCCATAGCATAGAGGACAATATTGATTAAGACGGAAAATGAGAGGATCCCTTACCATAAATCCATTGGTTTTCTCCACTTGTTATTAAAGTCTGGAATATAAAAATAGGCTTATTAATTCAAAATTACATAACCTATTATATAAGTAATTGATTTATTATAACCCTTTTTAGTTCATTTAAGGCCTTATTGAATAGTTATAATGATCAATTTCATTGTTCGGGCTCGTTTGTTTACTTGGTTTTAAAAGTTCGGTTCACTTATATTCATGTTTGGATAAACATGAAAGATGGACGTGGTTGTCCCGAAATGACGTTATCTGATATTAGAAAACATCCAGAATATTATCTGTTTATAAATTTAATTTGGCTATTAAGATAGAAGTCCAACTAATATATAAAACCATAGTGAACTATTTTTGTTAATCGGTGGATTTATTTAAAAAGAACATGTTTTTCATTATAACATAATACCATTTTTACAAAAAATAAAATAAAAAACTATATATAGGATATATTATTTATATAATTATCCGGTTAATCCATAATACAAATGGTTTCATGACCAGAATTATGGATTTTAATATAAATTGATAAACGGTGGTCGTTGAATGTGCTAAATTAGCATATCTCAAATGGTGGTCTCATTTCATTCAAATTAAAGGTGAGGAAAAGTGACAAGATAATTAAATATCCTATTAGAAAAAATATATATATTAAATTTATTTTAATGGAGTTATCATACTATTTGGGTGAAGAGAGGTGAGGAAATAAACAAAAAGAAATGAACTTAAAATAAATGTAGGAATGTGAAAGAGGAATTTACCTCTTGATACATCCTCCTTTGAAAACATTTAAAGGGGGGGATTGGTATTTGAAAGTGGATAGAAGATTTTATAAGTGAGGGAGGATCTTGGGGAGTGATTTTATTAGAATAAAGACAAGGGAAAAGTCTTGAGAGAAGTGAATAGTCGAGGGAGTGAAGGGTGCTTTTTGTAGTGGATGATAGAGGGGATTTCTCAATATAAAATTCATTAATTTATTATTTGCACACAATACAAGGAATAGTAAGTATTATATTACCAAGAATAGTAAATGGGTCTTGTTAATTCTAACCAATGGTGGTGACATCAGATATGATGCAAGGAATAGTCTATTTAACTTGTAATTTATATATTAGACAAATTACCGTATTTTACTATTCATAAAAAGTAAAAGTATTTTACAAAAATCTAAAAAATTTACCAAACCATTTTTCGACATGTAGAATCCAAAAGTGAATACATTTTCAGAAATATTTTTATAAATATGATTATTTTAATATTTAATTAAAATCATAATTTATTATCGAAAACCAGTATAGAAACATTCATTAACATATTCTAAAATGTAGGTATATCGTACTTTCAACATGAATATAATTGTTATAATATAATATGTAAGGTTACTATTCATTAGGTTAAATCACTATTCATAAGGGTATGTTACTATTCATAATGGTAGGTCGATAGTCACCAAAAATTATGTTTTCTATATCGGACTCCAAAAAACTTACTGATTGCAATGGTGAATATTGGATTTTCGAAATTCCAAACTCATAAGTGAAAAACATATGGTTAAGGTCATTGAGAATTTAGTAGTTCATTTTTTTGAGTTTTCATGTGATTCTATGACAGATTTATAAGAATGGAATTTCCATTGAAAAGATTGGGTCATTACTTTCTTCCCCACTTATGAAATTTCGCCCTCAAAATTTTCTTTAACATTCTAAGCCAAAAACAGGTGTGGGTACTTTTCCTTCATTTCTTCCTCCATTTCGCATGATTCCTCTTTATACTTATGGTTTCTCCATAGTACCTTGACTATATAATTAGTCTTGTTGCGTAGAATTTTTTCCCTACGATCCATGATCTTCACTAGCTGCTACATGTAAGAGAGATCATCTTCCAACTCTACAACCTCTGAAGAGAGAAAATGTGAAGGGTATGGTATGTACTTCCTTAAGTGGGATACATAATAGATATCATGTACATTCAACATGGTAGGTGGATGTTCTTGTTGATAGGACACAACTACGACTCGATCAATTATCTCGAAGGGGCCGATGTACCTAGGACTCAACTTCCTTTTCATCCCAAGCCTCATGGCCTTATCCAACATTGATATTCGTAGAAATACCATGTTTCCAAATTTGATCTCTCGGTCTCATAGAAAGTTATCTCCATATCTATACTACTGACATTGGGCTACCTTGATATGTCCCTGAATGGTTTTTACCTTCTCCAATATCTCAACGACCATTCTAGGTCATATCATCTTACACTCATCGACTTCATCCCAACATGTCGTTGTTCTGCACCTTTTCTCATAAAGGGCTTCATATGGTGCCATTCAGATGTTTGAGTGGAAACTGTTGATGTATAAGAATTCATCCAATGGAAGATGTTGTTACCACCCTCTTTTTAATTCGAAAAAACTTTCTCTGAACATGTATTCCATTGTCTGAATAGTTCTCTCAGACTGGGCATCAGTTTGAGGATGATAGGTTATAGTGAATTTCAGTTCAATGCTCAGAGCATGCTGGAGACTATTCCAGAACATCGAGGTAAATCATGGATCATGATCAGATACAATATATAGTGTTACTCCATGTAGCCTTACCACTTAATTTATGTAAATCCATGCAAGTTGGTCCAATGAGAAGTCCTCTCAAATCATAATAACGTTATTGATCTTTGTAAGATGGTCCACAACGACCCATATAGAATTTTTTCATATGGATTTCCTTGGATGTCTAGTGAAAAAGTCTATGGTAATGTTCTCCCACTTCCATGATGGTATGGGTAGTGGTTTCATCACCCCCTTAGTCAATTGTCTCTCAGCCTTCACTTGCAGACATACAAGGCACATTGATGTATATTCAGAAATATCCCTTTTCCTATTTTCCCACCTAAAATTTTCTCTGAGATATCGATACATCTTTCTTCTCCATGGGTGGATAGAAAATTTCCGGCTATGTGCATCATTACATAGATCCTTCATTATTTATATATCGGGTCATACACATAATTGTGTCCCAAATCATACAACTCCTTCCTCAAAAATTTTGAAATATGAAGATTTCAAAAAAATTAAATACTTCCACCCTTTTCTGAATTTCCACATCCATTCTTTGAGCATCATTTATTTTCTCATAGAGTTATGGTAGAAAAATAATTTTCTAAAGGATTGATGATGTTCCTCCCTTGATAATTCCCATGTCCATTCTTTTCAAATCATTGATGATCAGATCCTTTTCAATTATCATAATTTATAATGATGCAGGATCCTTTCTATATAGTGCATCGGCCACCTTGTTTTCCTTAACAAGATGGTAGTGGGTTGAGCAGTCATAATCCATGATGAGGAATATCCATCTTTGTGAGGTCATATTATGCTCTTTCTATGTTAATATATCTTTGAGACTCATGTGGTTGTTATATATCTCACACTTCTCCACATAGAGATAATGCAACCTGATTTTCAACACAAATATCATGACCGCCAACTCCAGAACATGCATGGGATTGTTTTTCTCATGGATTTTCAGCTACCTTTAGGAATAGGTATCACTTTATAATTTTGAATTAGAACACATCATAATACCTTTATAGATGCATCACTATACACCACAAAGTGTTCTCTACTTGTGGGGAGTGTGAGTACTGGCGCAGTAATAAGCCTCTTTTTCAACTCCTTGAAACAGTCTTAACATTACAATGTCTAGACCAACATTACTCCCTTCTGTGTTCGCTTGGTCTTTGGGGTTTAATATCTTGAAAAGTTATTCATGAATCTTTGTTAATACCAATATAGACCCAAAATAATGTGGACCCTTGATACAAAAGTTGGTCTGGGCCACTCTTTAATTTCTTTAGTCTTGGAAGGGTCCACAGATATCCCTTTTCTGGTGATAGAATGCCCCAATAATGATTTTTCCACAATCCATAACTCAAACTTACTACACATTGAATACATCATCTCCCTTCGCAATGTCTTAAACATAATATTCAAATGAAGCTCATGTTTTTCCTTTCTCTTGGAGTATATCATAATATCATCAATAAAGGCTACCCCAAATTTGCCTAGGTAATATCTAAATACTACATTCATTATGTCCATGAATATTGATAGAACATCTGTGAGTCTAAAGGGAAACCCTATGAACTTATAGTGTCCATACATCATTCAAATGGATGTTTTGGAAATATAATCTATCCTAACCATTAGTTGGTGATAGCCCTAATGAAGTTCCACCTTAGAGAAATAATCGGGCCCATGATGCTGATAGAACAAGTCATTTATTCATAAAAGGGGATAAATTTTATTTATCGTGATTTTATTGAGATCATGATAATAAATGCATAGGCTTAATGATATATCCTTATTATTGATGAATAGGACCAGCACACCACACGCTGAAGAACTTGGGCGTATTAAACCCTTCTCTATATTCTCTACTGACAGCTTCTTCAGCTCTTCCAACTCTTCAGCGGTCATTCTATAAGTATACTTTTATAAAGGTAGAGACCCAGGGATAAGATCAATTTAGAACTCAACCTCTCGGTCAAGTGGAAAACCATTAAACACTTCATGGAATACATCAGTGTAATTCCTCATGATGGGCATGTTTTCAAGCATGATTCAATCCTTTGTCTCAATCATTTGTGCTAGATATCCTTTCTCAAAAGGAGAAAATATCCACACATGAGATGAACATTCTAAAAGAGACTCATATTCCTTCTTACACTTGTAAATTATTGGAGGATTCTTCGGGATGTGAACAGTTATCTAAATTTCCAGACAGTTGATTTTGGCCTTGTATAAAGATATCCAATCCATGCCCAAGGTTGCATTGAACTCCACTAAAATAATTATGATGTGATTAGCTAGGAAGTTCAGTCCACCAATGATAACTAGGTAGGAGTTACAAACCATGGAAGCAATAATTTCACCATTCGATTTACTCATAGACAACATTTCCTAAAAAATTTGAGGTTCTATTTTAATATCTCTACTAATCATGAAAGATATGAAAAAATGCATAGAACTAGAAACAAATAGCATGTTCGCTATTATTGTATTAATAAAAAATGTACATGTCACTATATCATTTCCCGAATCCCCCTTAGCAGTAGTGATTGCAGAAGAATGTCCTTGTTGCATTGGAAGTTGTTACTGATTTCCCCAAATATCCCCCTGCTTATGGCAATTGTTCGTATAATTCTCATTCTCGTGGTAGTTGTAACACTGTACTAATGGTTACGTTTTTACATGAGCCTTCCTTTCTTCTTCCATATTAGGGGGGTTTTTCATATCCCTTCGACAGTTCTTGGCCAGATGACCAAAACTTCCACATTTTAACCAATTTTTGGTTCCCTTTAGACAGATATTAGGATGCTTCTTCACTCAATTTTTGCAAGCGTAGAAGATATGATTTTTCAATCATGGTATTTTTTCGAGGAACCACCCATGTTGTTGTCCATTTTTTTCTTATTGTCACTAGGACCATGATACCACTGAGTGTCTCAAATAGCCATTTCATTTTGAGGGAACAACTTACAATCTCTTCATAACTTTTGATGTCTCCAATTGCCAATGCTTCTCATAGACTCAAATTTAGTCTGCTAAAGAATCAATCCACATTTCTTTCAGTGGTCATGATAAATCCAAAGGTATGTCTTGAAATCCTTGTAATTTTCTCTTCATACGCCCCGACAGACTCATATTCATTTTTCTTGAGTATGAGGTACTCTCTTTCCATCTTGAGAAGGAGAGATCAAGGAAAATATTTTTTGAAAAAATACTCTTTATTTCCTCCCAATTCGTGGAATCATTTTCCTCTTGGGGATTTTTATTCTTTGTCAGTGTCCACCACTGATCACCTTCCCCATCAAAACGATGGACTGCCAATACAATTGTCTCTTCTTCGGAGTACTGGAGGATGGAGAATATCTTTTCATTGGTGTTAATCCATTGTTATGAGAGGATGGGATCAGAAGAGCCACTAAACATCGGAGACCTTTTCGGTATGAAGGATTATATGGTAACTTGCTCATCCCATGGAGGAGGGGTATGTTCTACATTATTCAAGTTATTATTCATAACTCAAGCCAACAGATCATTTATTGTAATGATGTTTTCAACACCCAATCCCATCATATCAGGCATATTATTATATAAATCATCACATTATTGATCAAATTTGTTTTTGGAACGTATTCTTCTATTTACCGCTATTAACTATGGAAAAGAATGTATAATTAGAGGTCTTCAATACATAGCTATTGAGCATAAAAAAGAAAATTTCAACATAAAAGGATAAACTTATAAAGAAGAAATATATCCTAACTTGTGCTTCCTTTGGTTTAAATCTAGTTTATCCTTGGTCTATTTCTTAACTTATATTTTATGAGATTTTTTTCTATCCCCAAATAATGGTTTTTCCTATGTTCATAAATCTAATAAAAAATATCTCCTGAGAGTGTTGTAACCAAGAGGGAATCAAGGCCCATTCTTGTGAACCAGAATACCCCGGGTGACGCCCAAAATTCCATGTCGGAGTTTTCACTCCTAGGAAAAAGTGTACCAGATCCCCCTCTACCTATTCATATCTTCACAGGAACATATTTTCCTTATAAATCACTTAGTCAATACTAACCAAAATTTAGGAATGATTTTTATACTTTGTATTTTCCTTATGGTTCTCATTGAGGTGATCTATTCCAAATCTCTAGATATAACTAGTCCTCAATATAATAAAATCTATAGCGACCCAAGACTTTTACATATAACATTTCATCACTTAAAGCATATTTAATCATCAGAGTACAAGCCATAGATCGTTAAGTCTAGTGTATTGGATGACCAGGTACATATAACATAAAACATGGGGCTAAAAAACACTTCTTTATTCAATCTCTATAAAGAGCTCCTAACTTCCTTTGAGCCCTTACATCTGAATAGGTTCCCCTAGGTAACACAAGAACAAAGGGATGAGCAAAAAATCCCAGTAAGGGAACGAACACAGGGATATTTCTTTAGAACATTAGTTAGGATGCATGATATAATGATGTACATTTCATGAAACATAAAAACTAATTTCATATAAGAACGGGTTCACGTATACATGGAATCATATAAATGAGGAAGAATCATAAAACTTTTCTCTTGTATGGTTCAAGACTAACCGCTAATCCAATTTCCCATTTTAGTATAGGTCGAGGCTAATCGACTATCCCGTTACACATCGCATATATCTAGAATCAAAATTACCCAATGCATTGGAGAAAAATATATTCGTACCCATATCAACAGTTTAATGAATATTCATTTCACATAAATATTTATTCCACATAAATAATCATATTTAATCAATAATACATAATCATAAGGGTACCAATGGAAAAAATTGGATACCACAATCATGAAATAAATAATAAGCAATTGGAAAATCATGAAAGTGTCAATGAAGGAAAGGTATTGGAACAGACATGGACGTTCATAAGTTAATATAGTCTTATAACATGGTAAGTGGTGTAAAACAAATGTGACAACATATATGGAATGTATTTGAGGAACATTATCATTAAAACTTTTTTGCGGTTATAATGAAAATACTAGAGATCATTTAAAATAGTAAAGAATAATTTCACTTATATAAAACCATAACTGAACCAAGAAGGATATCATAAAAAAATAATGATTTTATAAAGAAAATTGTGTCATAAAATCTAGGATAAGGTGGACACGACATTTTGGTGTAAATTCGGGAAGTCCCCTTAAAACAGGTTTGCTTATCAGAGAGTTCTAAGGAGGGAATCTTTTAAAAACATGTATATCCCCGAAAGAAAGTGATGAAGGGGTATTGATATAATAATTTTGTAAAAATAACCATAATTTAGAAATTTAACATGAATAGATAATATAACAACATTTTGATGGAATGATAAGGCATCCTAAAAGAACAAAGAAGGTTTAGGTAGAATTTCATTCAGTTTTATATTCATGGTGTCAAGTGTAACTAAGAGGGATTTATGAGAGAGAAAGGGGGTTTCTCATAATTTATAAATCTATAGGGGTGTATGGGGGATGTGTTTAATAATATCCCATCATTTGGAATTACACAAAAAAGGGCATAGCATAGAGGACAACCTTGATGAAGAGTGAAAAGTAGAGGATCAATTACCTTAAATCCACTGGTGTTCTCCACTTGTTATAAAAGACCCAAATTAACAAATTAGGATTATTAATTAATACCTAATGAAACTCTTATATATTTAATTGATTTATTATAACCCTTTTTTCATTAAATTCCTTTTTTAATAGTAATATGATTCAATTTCATTTTTCGGGCTCATTTGTTCACTACACTTTAAAATTCCAGTTCACTTATAATAAAGTTCTAAGAAACATGAAAGATGGAGGTGGTTGTCCAGAAATTATGTTATATGTTATTATTAAACATCAATAAGATTATATGGTTTTAAATTTAATTTTGTTACTTATATTGAAGTCGATCTATTATGTAAAACCAAAGTGACAACCATTTTGATTAATCGGTGGATTTGATAAAAAAACATGTTTTTCATTATAATGTAAAACCATTTTTATAAAAGGAATCCAAAACTACATATAGGATATATAACATTTATAATAATCTAGTTCAACCATAACAGAAGTGGTTTCATGACCATAATTAAAGACTATTTTAGAAAATGATAAAAGTTTGTCCTTGAATGTGCTAAATTAGGATATCTCAAACGGTGCTCTCATTTCCATCAAATAAAAGCAAAAAAAATAGAGAAGATAATGAAATATATAGTTAGAATAAAAACATTCCAGTACATGTATGTTACTAGAGTTATCATACTATTTTGGGGAAGGGAGGTGAGGAATGAAACAAAATGAAAAGCACTTTAATAAAATGTAGGAATTTGAAAGAGGAATTTACCACTTGAGACTTCCTCCTTTTAGAACCTCTTAATGGGAGAGGATTTGGTATTTTGAAGAGGATAAGAGATTTTAGATGTGATGGAGGTTCATGGGGAGATATTTGGGCCAAATATTTTCAAGGAACATTGATTGAGAGGAGTGTAGAGAAGAGGGAGTGAAGGGGGATTTTATATTGGAGGAGAGAGGTGATTTCTCAATATAGAATTCATTAATTTATTATTTCCCCACAAGAAATGGAATAGTAAATATTCCATGACCATGAATAGTAAATGATTCATTTGAATTTTAACCATGGGTGGTGACCTAATCCACAATTATAGGAATAGTATATTTATCTTATAATGAATATATATGGTAAATAACCATATATTACAATTCAAAAAAGTTCATGTACTTCAATTAAATCTAAAAAATTTACCATAAACATTTTTTATGTGTAGAATCCAAAAAGGAAGTCCATTTTCAAAAATATTTTTCTAAATATGATAAATTTAATATCTAATCAAAATCATAATTTATTATCGAAAACTAGTTTTAGAACATTCATTAACTTGTTCTAAAATATAGGTATATCATACATTAAAAATGAATATTATTTTTATACTATCATAGGTAAGGTCACTATTAATTAGGGTATATCACTATCCATATTGGTATTTTAATATTCGTAAGGGTAGGTTACTATTTTCCAAAAAATAATTTTTTCTTATCAGACTCCAAATAACATACTGATTGCAACCGTGAATATCAGGTTTTTGAAATTCCAAACACAGAAGTGACAATCATATTATTAAAGGTAAATAAACACTTATTAGTTCATTAGGTTTTTTTTTCATGTTATTTTATGACATATCTATATGAAGGGATTTTTCATTGAAAAAAATTGGGTCGTTAAATTCTTCTATCGTTATAAAATTTCGCCCTCATAATTTCGCTTTAAAATCTATTCCAATAACATGTGTGGGTAATAATTCTTCATTTCTTCCACTATTTACCATGTTACCACTTCGTACCTATATTTTCCACATATTACCTTGACTAGATGAGTATTCTTGTTGTGTGGAACATTGTCCCTATGATCCAATATCTTCACTGGCTGCTCATCATAAGAGAGATCATCTTCCAATTGTACCACCTCTAAAGAGAGTACATGTGAAGGGTCATTTGTGTACATCCTTAGGAGGGATATAAGAAATACATCAAGTGATTTAGACATGGTAGGTGGTTTTTCCAGTCGATAGGCCATAGCTCCAACTCGATCAAGGATCTCGAAGGTGGTGATGTACCTGGGACATAACATCCCTTTCTTCCCAAACCAGATGACTTTATTCCATGGAGTTATGAGTAGAAATACTATGTATCCATCTTTGAACTGACGGTCTCATCGACTTTGGTCTGCCTTGATATGTTGCTGAAAGGTTTTCACCTTCCCCACAATTTTTTTGACCTTTCTAGGTCCTACAAGTTTACGCTCACTGACATCATCCCAACACATAGTGTTCTTCACCTTTTCCCACAAAGATCTTTATATGGTGCCATTCAGATGCTCGAGTGGAAACTGTTGTTGTAGGAGAATTTCACCAATGCAATATGGTTGTCCAATTCACTTTTTAATTCTATAGAACATGCTTTCAACATGTCTTCTAGTGTCTGAATAGTTCGCTCAGACTGTCCATCAGTGTGAGGATAATAGGCTTTAATGATGTCAATTCAGTTCTCATAACATTCTGGAGACTCTACCAAAACGTCAAAGTGAATCTCAGATCATGATCAGATACAATAGATAGTGGTACTCCATGCAGCCTTACCACTTCATCGATGTAAATCCATGCATATTGATTCAATGAGAAGCCCTCTCGAATCGTGATAATGTGAGATGTCTTCATTAAATGGTCAAAAACTACCAATACATCATTGTTTCCTCTAGATGTCCCTGTATGTCTAGTGATGAAGTCTATGGTAATGTTCTCCCACCTCTATGTTGCTATGGGTAGTGGTTGCATCATCCCCTTAGAAATTTTTATCTTAGCCTTCACTTGCTGACATAAAAGGCACATTGATGTATATTCAGAAATCTACCTTTTCATATTATTCCACGATAAGTTTTCTTAGAGATCTCGATTCATCTTTGTACTCCCTGGGTAGATAAAGATGTTGGAGCTATGTGCACCATTCAATAGCTCCTTCTTTATATCTGGATTGTATGGTATACATAATCATTTCCCAAATCATACAACTCTTTCCATTCTTATTTTGAAATCGGAGGATATCCCATTTTTAACAGCATCCACCATTTTCTTAATTTCCACATCCTTTTGATGAGCATCCTTTATTTTCTCTTAGAGGGATGGTTGAGAAATAATTTTCAAAAGGATTGATGATGTTCCTCCCATGTTGATTCCCATGTACATCCACTAAAAATTTAAGATGATAAGATCCTTTTACATTCTCATCATTGATAAAATTAAAGGATCTTTTCTACTTAGGGTATCTGCCACCTTGTTTTAATTACCTAGAAGGTAGTGTATTGAGCAGTCATAATCATTGATGAGCTCTATCCATCTTCGCTAGTGCATATTACTCTCTTTGTGAGTGAATATCAACTTGAGACTCCTGTGGTCGGTATATATCCCACACTTCTCCCATAATGATAATGCCGCCTAATTTTCAATGAAAATGTCACCACCACTAACTCCAGATCATGCATGGGTTAATTTTTCTCATGGATTTTCAGTTTCCATGAGCCATAGGCTATCAGTTTATCATCATTCAATAGCACGCAACCTAATACCTTCTTAGAAGAACCATTATACACTACAAATAGTTCTCCATTTGTAGGGAGTGTGAGTACTGGAGCAGTGATAAGACTCGTTTTCAACTCCTGGAAGAAATCATCACATTCCTATGTGAAAAAAAAGATTACACCCTTCCATGTGAGCTTGGTCATTGGGTGATAAAATCGTGAAATTTTATTCATGAATTGTTGATAATACCTAGGTGGACCCAAAAAGCTACGGATCTCTATTATAGAAGTTGGTTTGGGCCACTATTCTATTGCCTTCATCTTGGAAGGGACCAAATATATCCCATTGGTGGTGATAACATGCACCATGAATAAAAATTGTTCCATCCAGAACTCAAATTTACTATATTTTTCATACAACGTCTCCCTTCACAAAGTCTTCAACACAGTATTCAAATTCTCCTCATGTTCCTCCTAACATATATAGTATATCGAAATATCATCAATAAAGACTACCTCAAATATCTTGCGGTAATCTATAAATAATATATTCATAAAATCCATGAAAATTACTGGAGGATTAATGAGTCTGAAGGGAATCACTATGAACTCATAGTGTCCATACACCGTTTGAAAGTCAGTAATAAAAATATCTTCCTTTTTCACCTTTAGTTGGTGATATCCCTACAGACGTTCCATCTTATTGAAATAACTGGCCCCACGAATCTGATTGAAAAATTCATCTATCCATGGAAGTGTATACTTTTTCATTGTCGTGATTTTATTGAGCTCATGATAATCAATGCAGAGGCGCATTCATTCATCCTTCTTCTTGATGAAGAGGACTGGAGCACAACACAGTGAAATACTCAAGTGTATAAAACCCTTATCCATATTCTCTTCTAAATACTTCTTCAGCTCTTCCAGCTCTACGATGTCCATTCTTTAAGGTCCCATTAAAATAGGCAGAGATCTATGGGTAAATTCAAATGAGAAATCAACCTCTCAGTCCGGAATAAGTCCATGAAACTCTTCAGGGAATACATCAGTGTAATCCCTCATGATGGGCATGTCTTCAAGAATGATTCTCTCTATTGTATCAATAATTTGATCTTGATATTCTTTCTCAAAAGTCAACAATATCCACACTTTAGATGGATATTTTAATGGAGATTCATGTCCCCATTAAACTTGAAAGGAATGGAAGGATTCTTCAGGATGTGAAGAGTGATCTCCCATTCCAAAAATTTGATGGAGGCCTTGTACAAAGATAGCCAATCCAAACCCAAGATAGCATCGAACTCCACTAAAGGATGTATTATGAGATTTTCTAGGAGGTTAGGTCCACAAAATTTAACTGGGGAGGAGTTATAAACCATGGATAAAATAATTTCCCCCTCTCTTTTCACACAGATAAATTTTCCAAAAAAATTGGGGGTGGTGTTTGAATAGATCTACTAAACTTGCAAGATATGAATGAATGCGTAGAACTATAATCAAATAGTATGTTATCTATTATTGAATGAATAAAAAGCATAAAATTCACCACATTTTTGTCCAGATCGACCCCAGGGGTAGTGATAGCAGAAGACCTTCCCAATTGCCCTGGAGGTTGTTGCTGATTTCCTCAGACAACCCTTTGTTTATGGAAATTGTTCACATAATTCCCTAACACCTTGCAGTTGTAACACTGCATTGTAGGTTGAGTGATGACTTGAACATTATATTATTCATCCACATTACAAGGAATTTTCATATCACATCAGTAGTTCCAGAAAATATGAACAAACTTTCCTCATTTGAAGCAATTATTGGTTTCCTTGAAACAATTACCAGGATGCTTCTTCCCATAATTTTTGTAAGGAGAAATGTCAGGCTTCATTTCATCATGGTATTTTTTCGATGAACCACCCATGTTTTTGCCCATTTTTCGCTTCTTATAACTGAGCCCACAAGACCACTGAGACTCTCTAATCTCCATTTGAACATTAAGTGCACAACATGCAATCTCCTCATAACTGTTGAAGTCTAACATCTCCAATGTCCTTCATAGAATCGTCTTTAGTCTACTAAGGAAGCAATCCACCATGCATTATATGTTCCTAAAAAATCCATATAAATACATTGCAAGCCTTCTAATGTTTTCTTCATACGCCATGATGGAATCATCTTCCTTTTGCATGAGTCCAAGGAACTCTCTTTCCATCTTGATACAGATGGTCCAAGGAAAATATTTATTGAAAAACATCCTCCTGAATTCTTCCCAATACATGGAATCAATTTCCTATTGGGACATTGTATTCTGGATCAGTTTCCACCACTGATCATCTTACCAATCAAAATGATAGACTGCCAATACAACTTTCTCTTCTTCTAAGAACTGGAGGACGGATAATATCTTTTCAATGGAGTTAATAAATTGTTCTACGTGGAGGGGATCATAAGATCCACTTTTCATTGTAGGACTTTTCCACATGAAGGATTCTATGACAACTTCATCTTTACATATAGGAGGGGGACGTTCCAACTGATTCAAGTTATTATTCATAACTCGAGACAATTGAGAAAGTACTTTCATGGAGTTTTGAGCACCCTCTCCCTTCATATCAGGCATATCATTTGGGAAATCATCACATATCCTCTCATAGTGGTTGTTGGAATGTATCCTTGTATATCCTACCATTAACTATGATAAAGAACGTATAATTTGAGGTCTTGAATACTTAGCTCTGGAACATAAAAAGGAAACTTTCAAAATAAAAGGATAAACTTATAGTGAATATGTATATCCAAACATGTGATTCCTTATGATTAAATCTAAGTAATCCTCTATCTATTTCTTATATTATATTATTATGGTATTTTTTATGTCCCCTAAAAAGGGTTTTTAATAAGGTGATGAATCAAACAAACCATAATCCCCAAGGGTGTCGTAATTAAGAGTGCTGCAAGGCCCGTTGTCATATACTAGGATACCCCTAGTCAAACCCGATGTTCCATGTCAGCGTATTCAATCCTAGGTACATATAATCTAGAGCTGCCTCTACCTGTGCGTATCCAGAAAGGGACATATTTTCTTGATAAATCAATTACTAAATACTAACCAATATTTATGAAGGTTTTTTAATAATTGGTATCATTTTTAAGGTTCTCACTAGGGTTTTCTATTCCTAATCTCAAAATATAACTAGACCTCCCTCTAATGAAAACTATAGAAACCCAAGCCTCTTAAAAATAACATTTCATCACTTAATGATTAATTAATCATCAGATTAAAAGCCAAGGATCATTAAGTATAGTATCTCGGAAGACCAGATATATATAACATAAAACATGTGGATAAGAAAACACTTCTTTATTTAATCTCCCTAAAAATACCCTATCATCCCTTGATCTCTTACATCGTTATAGGGTACCCTGGGGAACCCATGAACAAAGGGAAGAGCTAAATAGCCCACCAAGGGAATGCACATAAGAATATATCTTAAGAACATGCGTTAGGATGCATACCATAATGATTTACAAATTATGAAACATATAAAATAATTTAATATAAGCCTGGGATCATATAAACATTGAATCATATAAATGTGGTATAATCATAAAAAAAATTCTTTAGTATGGGTCAAGGATAACCGCCAATCCTGTATCCGATTTTAGTATGGGTCAAGGTTAACTACAAATCACGTTTCACATCATATCTCTCTAGACTCAACATTACCCAATGCATTGGATATTTGTTTGGGAAAACCCATCTCAACATTTTCATAAATATTCATTCCACATAAATATTAATTCCACATAAATAGTCATACATAATCAACCATACATAAACATAAGGGTACCCATGGAAGGCATAGGATTCCACATTCTTGACATAAATCATAACCAATGGTGTATCATGAAATTATCAAAGAAAGAAAGGTATTAGAACACACATGGATGTTCATAAGGTTAAATAGGCATATAACAGGGTAAGTGGTGTCAAATATAAGTGACAACATATAAGAAATGTATTTGAGTAAAATTAGCATTAAAAGGTTTTTGTGCGGTTTTAAGGAATATACTATAGATATTTTAAAATAGAAAAAATGATATTCATTGATAAAATACAATAATTTATCCAAATAGGTTTTAATAATAAAAATACTCATTTTATAATGGAAATGTTGCCGTAAAATAAGGGATTGAGTATAATTAAAATTTGGGTAAAAATTCGGGACGTCCCCTTAAAACTGGGTTGCTTATCAGAAAATAATGAGGGAATCTTTTAAAAACATGAATATCCTTGAAAGAAAGTGTTTAAGGGGTGTTGATATAATATGTTTGTAAAAATAACCATAATATAGAATATTTACATAAATAGATACGATAACACCATTTTGAAGGAATGATAAGGCCATCAGAATGAACAAAGATGTTTTGGTTTGAATTCATTTCGGTTTTATGGGATGGTATCAGGTGTATCTAAGAGGGTTTGATGAGATTGAAAATGGGTTTCTCACCACTTATAAATCAAGAGGAAAATATGGGGGAGGTGTGTATACATATCCCACCATTTGGTCTTACACAAAAAAGGCATATCATATAGGACAATCTTGATTAATAGTGAAAAGTAGAGGATCCCTTAACTTAAATCTATTGGTGTTCTCCATTTTTATTATAGACCATAATAAAAAAACCAGTCTTGTTAATTCATAACTCAAGAACCTATTTTATATTTAATTGATTTATTATAACCCTTTTAGTTCATTCATGTCCTTTTGAATATTTATAACTTTATATTTCATTATTTGGGATCGTTTCATTACTTGGCTTTAAAAGTTCGGTTCACCTATATTCAAGTTCAGATATACATTAGAGATGGAATTTTTTTGTCCTGAAATGATGTTATTAGATATTAGTAGACATACCTGATATTACAAGGTTTTAAATTTAATTTGGTTACTTATAATGATGTCGAATTATTATATAAAACCATTGTGACAACTGTTTTTGTTAATCGGTGGATTTGATTACAAATAACATGTTTTTATTTTGAACAAAGATCCATTTGTAAAAAAGGATTACAAAAATAAAAATAGGATATGTTACATATATAATAATATAGTTCAACCATAAAAAAATGGATTGATGTCCAGAAATAAATATTATAGTAGAAATTGATAAACTGTTGTCCTTGAATGTGCAAAATTAGCACATCTCAAATGGTTCTCTCATTTCGTTCAAATAAAAGGTGGGGGGGGGGAGAGAGAGAAAGATAATGAAATATCCCATTAGCCTAAAAACATTCTAGTACTTTTGTGTTACTAGATTTATCATACTATTTTGGAGAATGTAGGTGAATAAAGATACAAAAATAAAATAACTTTAAAGAAATGATGGAATTGGAAAGAAGAATTTACCTCTTGATACTTACTCTTTTGAGAGCCTCTTAAGGAGAGGGGATTTGGTATTTTGAAGAGGATAGGAGATTTTTTCCCTGGGGAGGATCTTGGGTATTGATTTGGGAAGAATATTGGCAAGGCACAATGATTGAGATGAGTGAAGAGATGAGGGAGTGAGGGCGGGGGGGGGGGGGGGTTATAGTGGAGGACAGAGGGGATTTCTGAATATATAATTCATTAATTAATTATTTCCCCACAAGACAAGGAATAGTAAGTATTCCACGAACATGAATAGTAAAAGTATCATGTTAATTAAAACCATGCGTGGTGACATCAACCATTATGATAAGTATAGTCTATTTAGCTTATAATGTATGTGTACAGTATATTACAATATTTTACTATTCATAAAAAATTCAAGTATTTCAGAAAAAAATGAAAAATTTACCATAACCATTTTTCAACCTGTTGAATAAATAAATGACGTCCATTATTTAAAAAATAATTTTGTAAAAATGATTATTTTAACTTTTAATTAAAATACTAATTTAGTATCAAAAACCAGTTTTAAAACATTCGTTTACTTATTATAAATATAGGTATATCTAAATTTCAACATGAACATTATTTTTATACAATCATTGGTAAGGATACTATTCATTATGGTATATCACTATTCAAAAAGCTATGTCACAATTCATTAGTGTAGGTTACTATTCACCATAAATTATGTTTTTCTTATTGGACTCTAAATAAATTACTGATTGGAACCATGAATGTCGGATCTTCGTAATTCCAAACACAGAAGTGAGAAACATATGTTTAAAGGTAAATTCGCACTTATTAGTTCATTATGTTGTGTTTTCATGTGATATTATAACCCATTTATTATATGGTAATTTCCATTAATGAATATTGCACCATCACACCCACCATCCTAGACAACCTCCACCCCCCTCGACAGCCCTCCCACCCTTCCAGACACCCTTCCACCACCATGGACACCCTAGACACCCCCACCCAATTAGAAATTCCTCCCACACCCCTGGAAAACCCCCCAAAACATTGGACTCCCCCATTCCACTAGACACCCTTAGAAATGTCCCCACTCTCCTGGGTAGCCCCCACCCCCTTGGACAGCTCTCCCACCCTCATGGATACCCTCCCACCCCCATGGACAACCTGGACACCGCCACCCTAGTGGAAAAACCTACCACACCCCTAAACCCCCTAGACTCCCCCACAATACTGGACACCCCTAGACAACCCCCACCATACTAGAAATCTCCAACTACCCTAGACATCCCTCCCACCATCCTAGACACCCTTCCACCCCCATGGAAACCCCCATACCACTGGAAAACATACCCACACCCCTGGACACCCCCACCCCACTGGATACCCACACACCCATGGACACCCCCTGGGTATCCCACACCCTTATGGATAGCCCCCACCCCCTGGGATAGCACTCCCACCCTTCTTAACACCCTCCCACCCCCATAGACACCCTTGACACCCCCACCCCAATGGAAAACACTCCCACACCCCTAGAACACCCCCACCGCACTAGACACCCCCACACCCCTAGATAGCCCCCCCTCCTGGATAGTCCACACAACCCTAGATAGTCCTCCCACCCTCCTGGACACCCTCCCACCCCCATGGAACCCCTGGACGCCCCCCACTCCAATGGATAGCCCTCCCACACCACTGGAAACTTTGCACCCCACTGGACACCCCCACACCCATAGACCCCCCCATACCAGAATACATACAAGAAAACCCATCATAATTAGATGTAAACAAGAAGAAGATAGAAATTAAAGATTCCCATATATAACATTAAATACATCCAATGTCAGCTAAAAAACATAAATATAACATAAAATACTTCCAAATAAAAAATTATAATTACAATATTCAAAATTACATTATACACTTAAAAAACATTTATCCAATCAAACCTGTAAAATAATTTGACCATTCCACTTGTAAGTGTTTGACCTCTTGAGATCAATAGGGTTGAAGGTCCACAAATATATTCAAATTAATACGATAGTATTTTACATGTCTAATGAATAAATCAAATGAAATATAATGGAAATCTTTAAAGGAAAGCATTCTAGGTCGGAGTTCACAAGTGTTCTATTTGTACTAATTTCATACCTAAATTTTAACACATAATATCCACATTCGAAGATGACTTGTTTTTAAAGAAAATTCTATTTAAATGATGGTAAATTCAAAATATTATTTTTATGTAATACACCAAAAAGTAGAAATTATAAATGGATATTTACCTGTACTTTTACATTTTTGATCATCACACTTCTTTTCATTGTGTTTTTTGGAAAGTAGACTCATCTCCTATTAGAATATAACACTAATGGGATAAATTTAAAATTAATTAGAATATATAGAATTGTTAAGAAATAGAAACATACTTTTCCAACATATTCTTAATAATTCCCTTCACATCGCCATGGACAGAGCATATCCAACGAAGTGTTTTCTCCCATGGGAAAAAACCTAACATCAAATGATCACTGATAAAAGAAAATTCATGGTTAGTGGATTTTTTTGTTAAATGATAATGAACTAATTTCCAGAGATATATTCCATACCTATACCAAAATAGAATCATCCAACTCTGTGACTGTGTTCTGTTCAAATCATTAAACAATATAAAGCATTCTTTGTTCCTCATCCAATGCTTGGGCTTCATGGGTAATCAAATGTGGGTACATCAATCCATATACACATGTCCACCCATTCTTCTCACAAATGTTATAAGTATATATCATATAAAATAGACATATGTAAACATTTATATTTAATATAATGTAGGGAAAAGGTGTTAAGAGTTACATAGAATAAAATTACACCACATTGATTCCCAACTTATCTCCTCTAACTAGATCCATGAAATCATTTCATACAATCCCCAAATTTACTGAACGTCTTCAAACATTAGCCTTTATTGGAAACTCATAATGATCTATCAAAAAATTTGAATATCTTGAAAATTTATCAAGACTACTAGAATCCGTATTTGATGTCATAGCCATTTATATTTATTTCTGTCACTAAAATATTTCATTACCATTGATGTATTCCTATACAAATAAATTAAAAAATATGTTAGTTTTCAAATGTTGAAACAAATTTAATAAAAACATAAAATAGACAACATAACATGCTTACCTTTATCATAATTTGTCACAGAAGTCTAGATGGACAAATAAAAAAATGTTCGATATTATGTCCAACTATCATCACCTCATCTATAGGTGATGGCACCAGAGATGATCTATCTATAATACATTTTATAGTGACCATATGATTCTCTTACTCTAATTGTTTATGACGAACTGTATCTCTTACAAAATATAATATCACATATGCAACAATATGATGTTTATGATCATCAACAAACAACTGGAAATAAGTAGGAATCAGTGACAGAGGAGTAGGATAAAAAATGGGGTCTGCGTGCTGAGGTGGGGGAGTTGGATCTACTGGGGGAGGTGGAAGAGTGGGTGCTGTAGTCTGAAATTGCCTTTGCATGTCTACAAATATAGGTTGTACCAACACTCTATTCCTTTTCTCCACCATCACAATACTATTGTGAACTTTAGCCTCCCGGGATTCAATTTTTTTAGAAACACCCTCACTGGAAGAACATGATGAATGTGGAAACTCAATTGTTACCAATAAACCCATTAGATATCCTTCTACACAACCAGAATGTACGTGGATTCCAAATGATGCCGATAAAATGTCTTCCTTCCCAGCTGATGTAAATACCCCCTATGAGTTCTTCAACTCATAAAAACCCTATATTAATTAATTGATCATTTCTATAATATATTTAAACAACATAAATATCACAGTTAACATAAATAAATAAAATAAATATCTTACAATCTTCTTAGATATGATTCTAAATTCTGAAGAAATATATTTCCCATTTTTTCCAATATGAGATATCTTCCATTTTTCAAGTCTAGATTGAGGGGATTGAGGGGCAACCTCTCCCGAGCATGAAGACTCATTTCTCCGTTTTTTTAAATTTCCACCATAATTCATTATTCCAATAATGTATACCCTCCCAGATATAAACTGTAAGAGTAAAAAATTTTAGATTGGATCTCCAGTTGTGATGGCCTTGTTTACTATAAATTATGAATAAGAAATCATTGAGAAAAAATTATAAATATCATTTATTTGAGAATGCTTATAAAAGTTTACATTTCCCTTCCAAAAAATGAATCTTTTCTTTTACTTCTAACAAATTTTCTCCATGTGTATTCATCTATGAAAGGATATATATGACATGGATTTACATGACTCCTATGAACAAAATTAAAATCAGATGTGGGGGTTGATTTTAAATCCATACATCTCCTTAAATCCATCGATAAGCATTTCATCCTGACTCCTCCAAGGTTAGGAATATAAAATGTAAGGTGAAAAAGAATAGATAAAACATATTATACTAGGGAAATTTTAATAATAGGATAATAATATAAAAATAATTAATAAAAATAGTCTCCCACAACTGATATATTATCTCTTTGTCCACACATCTCCAATCATTATAGAAAATTATTAATTTTTTATTACACTGAGTTGATATAAAAATTTTAATATTTTTTTGAATTTGGACCCCAAGGAATATCATTCTCATCAAACACAATGATTATCCTAATTTACTGGGTACATGCTAATGATAATTTGTATAAACATGTGCACCCACATTTACCAACACTTGAACTTTTCCTTGTAGTTATCACATCACTTGAGGACGATTGGGTAACATCAATAAGAGCATGTAAATTCACCTCCCTAAAGGTATGATCATTATTCTCATCTCCATAATTAGGTGATTGATCAACTGATTGATATGCCATTATCTATAAAATCAAAAAACAAATGAACATTAGTTCACAAATATAGAAATTCAAATATTAAAATACTAATGTTAACAAAAAATGTAAAATTTAAATATGTTACATAATTGTACGAACGGTTAATTTTGTAAGTATGTTAAACAAAGGTAAAAATGATAAACATGGTAAAAATTATAGTGTAATTTTAATTCAACCAAATCAATAAATATATATGTTATGTAAATGTAATGTATATTAAACTATAGTAACCATGGTAAAAATGGTAATCATGGTAAACATGGTAAACATGGTAAACATGGTAAACAAGGTAGACATGGTAAACATGGTAATCATGGTAATCATGGTAAACATCGTAGACATGGTAGACACGGTAAACATGGCACAAATGGTAATGTAATGTTCACATGGTAAAATGGTAATCTAATGTTCATTCAACAAAACTAATAGATATATAATTTATGTAATGGTAAACATGATAAACTAAACCAAACAAAATTAAAATAAACAAAAACATCTACTTATTTGTTTTAATACGTGTTTTAATAATGAAAAAATTTAAAATATCAAACATTTTATGAAAATAATAAATTTAAACAAGAAATAAACATATGTTACATGTTATATTAGTAATGTACAAGTGGATTGTTTTCCCAAATTCCTTCATCATGATCGTTCCATATGGCACAAACCAAGTCTTCCACATGCTCATCATTATGTTCTGCTAATGTTTCCATGGATGTAGGGATCTCAAATAAATAAACATCTTCATTAGGATGATCCTCACAAACATATTGTTTTTTCCCAGGTAAAACAACAGACCACTGCGTATCTGATTTGTCAGCTACATTGAAAATATGTTTTTCATGTGTTTCCATTGTAAAATAATCTGTTGTGTCTACCAATCTATTAATATTAATAACGGTCATTCCAAATTCTTCGTGTTTTACACAGTTGTTACCGATAAACCATTTTTTGTTTAAAATAAGAACATAAATTTTAATGTAATAAATCTATCATATTTCATCAATGTCTTAATATTATGAACTTTTTGCAGAAATTGGGGTTTTTCTTTAATACATGAAAAATGGAATGCTTCTGCAATCATCAATACACCACTATTCTAAAATTCACTTATATTGTCCTAAGATTTCATATTAAATGTATAGTTATTAATTTCAAACTCGGACCATGTTATCACATTTCATCTTGGACCACCCACTAACCATCTTAATGTCTCGGATACATCTGATCTTCAAAACAATGCCTTTTTAAACAAAGACAAAAATGTTTTTTCGTGATCACTAAAAATTTGTATTTATTTATTCAATGGATGAAATTATTTCATCTCATTAATATGAAATGTTAAATACTGCTAAGCATTAGATGGGTTATTCAAGATGTGTAATTCTATCTTTTTCATATATTTAGTTGAATACGATTTGACATTCAATCCATGAATCACATTTCCCTCATTAGTAAATTGTTCAAGGCGGGGTGGAGGTAAACCTATGTGCTCCACCATACCCATGTAGCTCGTACAAAATTCTGCAATAATTTAAAATAATTGAGTCATCTGGTCAACATGTATTCTTGACATAACCCTTCAATAGTTTCATATACATTTCAAAATGATACATCCATCAAATATATAAAATTACCCAATGATTTTTATCTCAAACCTGATGAATCATTAAATGAACCATTATATCAATAAAATACGAAAGAAAAGACATTTCCAATTTAAAAAGTATTGAAGTTTCTTCTATTTTCAATATGTTCAACGCATTTAAATCCATTACCATATTGCAAATTGATTTGAGAAAATAATACATCTTCATAATATTATTTTTGACACAGATGGGAATCATTCCATGTAGTGAAACTCGTAGAAGTTTTTGCATCATGATGTGATAATCATGAGATTTTAAACCTATCAACTTCAAATCCTTCAAAAAGACCAAATTTTTTACATTTGAAGAATATCCTTGAGGATCATTGATACCATGAATACACTGAAAAAATCTTATTTTCTCCCTCTTGAATAATTTATTCCAAACCAGAGGAATAAATGTTCATATTCCATTATGAGTGGGAGATAACTCTATACATATTCCCATTGATAGTATTTCTAATATTGCATCCAGCCCATATTTTTTCATTCCATTAATATATAACAATGTTCCAATCAAACTATCACAAATATTCTTCTCCACATGGATGACATCAATATTATGATTAACTTCATGATATCTCCAATATGGTGGATCAAAAAAATATTGACATTATAATCCAAATATTTCTATGATTACACGATCTATGTGTCATTCCCAATCTCACACCAAGGTTTTTCACCCACTCAAAATAAAAATCTAGGGGTAAAGCTTTTCCGGAAATCTAATATTCCTATGATCCATTGAATTCTTTTTTTATTATTCTAGAAGGGTGATCCATTGGTGAAAACTTTTGATGAACCATGTATTCTATTCCCCCCCCCCCATGATGCAACTGATAATATGAAGTCTCTTAGTCTCAAATTGGACATTCGTTATGCCCCTTAACACAATATCAAGACAAATTTCTACATGGTTTGAATTCATTTATATTGTACATAAGCACTGCATGCAGTTGAAAATATTCCAATTTATAAGAATCATACTACCTAATACCACCCCCCAATAAAAGATTCAAACGATCAATCAATGGTGACATGAAAACATCATTATCAATTCTGGGTTGCCTTAGACCAGAGATCATTATAATCAACAATAAATATTAGTGATTTATACAAACATCATAATGGAGGTTGTAAATTACCAATAAAATAGTCCATGAACAATGTGTGCCACTGAGGGATCGGTATAGATCTATTCTATTGGTGCACAACCAAAGTGTATGATTTCTATGTTTATTTCAAAAAGTGGGATACTACTCATCATTTTCCTTCCATTGTGGAAAATCAGCAAGATAACGTATTTTTCCATCACATATACACTCATATGCATGTCATCTTAACCTTTTTGCATCATGTGAATTAAAAAATAAATGTTTCAAATGATTTATTATAGGAAGACACTAAAATACATTGGAAGGGATCTTTGAAATCTCTACATCAATATGTGAATTTTCTATCAACTTATACCGTGATGTCCCAAATTTAGGACACTCTAATAGAAACTCATATTCCTTCCTATATATCATAAAATCATTCACATAGGAATGTATTTTATTGTATCCCAATCCCATCAGGTGTAATATTTTATTGGCCATATAATGTGAATCTATAAGATCGTTGCCTTTTAGAAGAATGTATTTCAATAATTGTAGCATCTCTATAAAACTTTTGTCACTCCATAGATTTTTTTCCTTTAGGATAATCTATCTTTACACCACTAGAATACCATAAAATCCATACAACCAGGATACAATGGTTTTTCTACATCACCATATAGACGCACAACTGTCAATTCTATCTCAATTTGTTCTCCTGCAATATCACGAATCATTTCTTCAATTCCATTAGAGTTACCATCATGCAAATCATCATCATCAGTAGATATAGAATCATATCCAGATTCACCATGCCAAATACAAGGGCTGTAATTCAGATTAAAACCATGAAAAATAAGATGATCTTTGATGTCTCTACTTTTAAACTTCTTTATATTCAAACATTTCAGGCATGGATAGAGAAAAATGTCACTTCTTGGAACATTTCGTTTAGAAAATTCGAAATAGGCATCAACACCTTACTCATATTCATCATTTATTAGATGTTCCATTATCCAATTTCTACTCATTATTACATATAAAAAATATCAACATTATATATCTATTTAAGATAAGACAAATATATATATATATGGAAAATTGAATAATTGGAATGTAATACAATTTTTAAATATAAAACAAATCTATGTGTATTTGAAAATTATATTACTAAAAATTATATTATAAAAAAATTATTTTTAGATATAATGGTTTTAAATTCATATTGGATACATTATTCTAAATGTACACAAATAATACATCCCGGTGAAATAGGATACTAAATTTACCCTTTCGTATGAAATAAATAATAAATATAAATATAAAAATATGTATTTATTCACTAATAAAAATAACACTGATCCCAACAGTTTGAAAGAATTGGGATAGCCCCTAAAACCATTGGGATATCATATCCCAATGGTTTCACACACTATTGGCATGATGGTCATTGAAACAACTATATACCAAAGTTCAACAGTAACCATTGTTATAGATGACCTGATGTAAAAATATGCCAATAGTGTGAATGAAATTGTAAGGATATAACTTTTCCAAGGGGGTTTCCAAGGGGGTAGGGGTTGTCCAGGGGTGGTTAGGGATGTCCAAGGGGGTCGGGGATGTCCCTGGGGGTAGGGGGTGTCAAGGTGTCCAAGGTGTAGGGGGTGTCCAGGGGTGGAGTGTCCATGGGGGTGGGGTGTCCAACCCCCCACCCCACCCCCTTGGACACCTATTGGACACCACCACCCCCTTGACAACCAAAACTCCTTAAATAGCCCCCCACCCCTCTGGACACCCCCACCCCCTAGACTCCCCCACCCCCTTTATACCCCATACCACATTGGATAGCCCACACACCCCCGGAAACAACTTCCAACCTTGAACACCCCCACCCACCTAGACACCACCCCCACCCTGTACCCACTTGGACACCCCATGGACACCCCCACCCCTTAGATAGCCCCTCACCCCATGGACACTGATTCCCCCTTTGAATGACCACAGACCCCTAGACACCATCCCACCCCACGCCCCATTGGACACCCCCTGGACACCCACACACACCCCTAGACACCCCATCCCCCATGGACAACCCCCTCTCTCCGTGGACACCCCCACCCCCATACCCATTGGACACCCCCTGTACACCCCCACACACCCTATACACCCCCACCCCCCTGGACACCCCCACAACCCCCAGGACACCCCACCCCCTTGGAAAGCCCCATCACCCCTTGGACATCACCCCCACCCCATGGACACCACCACCCACTTGGACAGCCCCCCCTAGATGGCCTCCAAACCCTCTGCACATCCCCCTCACCTCTTGACACCACCCCCACCCCTTAGACAACCCCACCACCTTGGAATGCCCCCTCAACCCTCCAGACACCTCCCCCACCCCTGGACACCCCACCCCCTTAGAAAGGAACCTCACTCAGAGGACACCCCCCATGGATACTCCTTAGAAACCACTACCCCCTTGATAGCAACCGCCTCCTAGATAGCTCCCCAACCCCTCTTGACAGCCACCACCCCCTAGACACATCCACCCCCCCATGGATAGCCCCCTCACCCCTTGGACACCCCCACCCCTGGAAACCCCCACCCCTTGGAACCCCCACCCACTGGACACCTTCATCCCCACGGACACCCCATGGACACCACCATGCCATTAGACACCCCAAACTGCTGGACATCCCCCCAAACCATCTAGACAGCCCCCAACCCTAGATACCCCCACCACTTGGACACCCCCTACCCCTTGGGCATCCCACTCACCCACTAGACACCACCCCCAATCTCCTACCCCATGGACACCTCATGGACACCCCGACCCCCATGGGAAGCCTCGTCACCCACTGGGCACCACCCCCAACCCATTGGAAACAACAAAGACACCACCACCCCCATGGAAATCCCCACCCCTCTGCACAACCCCCCACCACTAGACATCCCCCACCCCTGGACATCCCCCAATCATTTGGGCAGCCCCACCCCTAGACATCCCCCACCCCTCTGGATAGCCCGCACCCCCTAGACACCCCCACCCATGGACACCCACTAATACCTTGCACTACCCACTCACCTCTCTTGACAACACCCCACCCCCTGGACATCCTGTCACCCTTGGACGGCCTCCACACCCCCTGGACACCCCCACCCCTTGGAAACCCTAATCCCATTGGACATCCCCCACACCCACTAGAAAGCACTCCCACCCCCTTTGACACCCCCTAGACACCCCCACCCCCATGGAAATCCCCCCCCCCTCTAGACACCCCCACCAACATGGACAACCCCGACCCCCTTGGACACCCCCTGTATGCGCACACAAACATGATAGAACACAAGAAAATCATAAACATTAATAATAACACTACTATGGATTATTTTACTAGAAAATAATTTATCATGGAATAAATGAACACAATGAATGTTACCATGATAGCAAGAACAAATATATAAAAATAACATCTCAAACATGTCGTTTATGACATCACAAAAAATAAATAATGAAACCAAGCTGTGTGAAGCTTACTTGAGTGTTACGAGTTGACATAGTAGATATAGTGATAATAAAGTTGATTAATGATGTTGATAAAATGAGGCTAGCTAGCACAACACTGATGAATCCTTTCTTTGTTTTCCGCTTGAGATAGTTGAGTCATCGGTCGTCCGCTCAAAAAAAACAGAATGACTGAATACGGGGCACGAGAGATCATTTAAAAGAATTATCATGTCAGTTAGATAATAACCAACGTGATAAATTATTATTTTTGGATTATAACAGTTGTTATATAATAACTGTTGTAGAAAATTATTTAACACGTAAGTTATTTTATAACTGATGTTATACATGACACTTTATCTCATCGGTTCTTTTATAACCAATGTGATAAATTGCCTAGATTTTCTTTTATTACAACAGTTATTGTATAAATGACATGATAATTCTCCCAGATTTGTTATTACATGTCATTTATAAAATAACCAATGTGATAAAAATAATCTTAGTTTTTCTTACGTTGGTTATAAAATACCCAATGTAAAAAATTGATTCTCATTGATTTGTCACGTAAGTATTTGTTTAACCAATGTGATAAATTCCAACATGTTAATTTTTTTTCCACTAGTAACATAACATAAGATGAGGTTTTATAGTTATCATTGTAATACAATGTCAAGGAATTATTCTTAAAATATTGAAATAAATGGAATGTATCCATATATAGTGGATGTGATATTTTGGGATAATTAAATAGAAATTTAGGACTATCAAGAGATAATATTATACATATAGATTATTCCATCTGTATATTATCTATAAATTCATTGTGTTTTGGAATATAGTTCTTAAGAAAAATATTTAGATATGAAATTATATTCCCCTGAGTTATTTTTAGATATTTTATTATAATTTCTGTTATAAATTTGAATTTGAATTAAAATTTGGTTTTTGATCATCATCTTATGATTATAATTTGATGTTTTGTTTTAATAGGAACAAAGGTCATTTGAAGGAATCATCATATTTTGATTAATTTTTGAAATTAATATTATATTTTTATGACATATTTTTTATATTTTTTAAGATAAATGTCCTTTAAGAGATATAGAATTGAATGTTCAAGAATATCATTTTTAATATATGAATCATTATTTGAACTATATTATAATATTATAAGATGAAAAATTAAGATGGAATTAATAATATATATAATAAAACCATTATGTGTTTCATATTTAATACATAATGGTTAGTTTTGTGAAAATATAATAATAAGGATTCATATGCATAATGATAGATATATATATATTAATAATGGTGTTGGTCAATATAACATGTAAAATAAATCATTTTTTGGTTCGCTATATTGTGGTTTAGTGGAAGCATAATAATATTTTTAACATTTTTTTGTGAGGATTTTAATCAAAATACAAATTAAAACTAAAAGAAAAAATATATCTTTTAAATATTTGTTATTGAGAATTTTAATGAAATTTTTTATAGTTATATAAAAAGTAATAATAAAGGAAATAGTCATTGTGTTACATTATGATCTCCTGTAAAATTAAATAAAATGAGTTGGTTTTATTCAATAAAATGTGATGATATTCAAGTAAGTGAACACTAAATATAGAAGTAATTTTTCATTTTGCTGTGGGAAAATGAAACCCAGAATAAATTTTGGATTGATATGTTTTTGGTAAAAACATGCAGTTTTTTCATTTGAAATGTAATGGTTTTATGAAATTATATTAAAAAATTGGTACACTCCTTAATTCCACCTTAATCAAGATTAAGACATACCTTGACCTATAGAAAAACAATACGGTGAATTAATATAATTTTATAAAGAACCAAATTATCCATTAATGGATTTCATCATTAGAGTTTTTGGATTGAATAATGGGTTATTATAATTTAGAATTCAGATATTCTTCTTATAACGAAGGAGTGGATGCTCAATACATTGGTTTGATTGAGTTTTTGAAGGATGGGTTTTTCAGACTACTAATCGGAGGTAAATTATTTTTGACTTGAAATGTGAAGTTTATTAATGTTCATTAGTGGACTTAAACAATGATTTGGTGGGTGATTAGAGATCCATATATATATATATATATCTTTATGTGTGTGTGTGTTAATTTATATGTATAATAATTTATTTCATATTTGGGGATTGATTCAAAATATTTTCACGTAGAAATGAGTTATTTGTGCTTAAGTGGTTTTCCTATTGATTGTTAGTATTAGTGTTGATTATAATGTATTTTTTTTAATAATAATGGAGTTTTATTGATAGTTTTATATCATAAATTCTATTATAGAATGTATGAACAATTTTTTTTGATATGTCAAAAAATATGTAATTTCATATGATTTATATAGTGATTTAAAAATTATAAATGATTAAATGTCATTTTTTTCAATCTGAATGGATTCAAAATACCATATGATTATAATATTTCAAATTCTGATTTGGATGACCTGATGTAAATATAAGAGGAATAATCAGATAATGTATTCATTAGAATATGGATGGTAAAGGTATAATTGTAATTGATGATATGTGTTATGATCGAGTTATTCTGTTATACTGTGTGAATAAAATTATGGATATATGGAGATGCTAATGAGATGGAAATTATGTTAAATCAATATTATTTTCATTCCATGAATATTATAATATTAAATGGAATTGGTTAATCATTATTAGAAAATAATACTATTATTTCTAGATGATTGAGTCAATATGTGTTTATAATGAAGATATATGGGATTTGAATGTTAATGAGAATTATCAAATTAGAACGTGAATATGAATATATGAGTATATTATTATATTTTCTCATTACAACATGGGTTGATGTTTCATTATCCATAAGTGACGAGATTAGTAGAAGAATTTGATATCGCAATACCATATTCCCATATTGTATTAGACAACAACATAAATCCAATATATACATTGGATTGTACTGTCATATATCAAACACTCATTTTTATGTTTATGATATATTTTATTTTTCTCATAGATATTTAATTCCATTACAAAATTACATAAGCGTAAATATATTTAAAAAATGATAAATTATTACCTGTCAAGTAAATTTGGATGAAATTAAGTCGTAGTCCCCTAGTTTATTATTGTAGGATATCAAATTATACTTCTACGATATTTTATATTTCTGGAACAGTGTGACTATAGTGAGATAAGATGGATTGGACATTACTTTTTATGGGTGGAAATATATATTTATATGTTTCATTTACATCCTATTTTGTATAATTCATCTATATTTATATTATGATTTCTTGGGAAGATCTTATTCCAAATAATGGTGTACTCTGCAATAATTTTATCATTTTCTGATATGTCGTATCGAGTGTAGGGTTAAGATGGGCTATATTTGCTCCATGTATATGTGAATAGGTAGATATGGAGTAGTATCATTCTATTTCCAATTTTCAATTTAGTTTTTTTTTCATTTTTTCAACTTACTTTGTTATTTAGATTTTTTATAATGAACTCTAAAAAGTTCTATAGTTTGATATAATTATTAATTTTTTTTGGATTTAGATATTGATTTTTTTAAATCATTTAAATATATTGGGTAATTTCTCCCAAAATATGAATCATATAATGCGGGTTTTAGTCACTAACTCATATCCTATGAAACGTGGGATTTAGGGGATACTATTGATATCACCATAGTTTATTAGGGTGTTCTTGTAGGATTTTCACAGGATAATACGTGTTTAGATTGATTTTTATGGGGGATTTAATCCAAAATGAATTATATCATGATGTGATCTATGATTAAAATATCGAATTTCATTTTTGTAATGTTGATCGTTAAAATATAAAGTGTTTATATTAATATAATAAGATAATTTATAATGTATTTATGAAATAAAATACATTTACATATATAAGAGTTAATATGATTTAATGAAATTTATATATTTTAAAATTATTATAGTTAATATTAAAAAAATTATTTGAAAAATTTATCTAAACAAATAAATAGTGGTTCGGTATATTTAATCATATGATGATATAAATAAAATTTATATGATATTTAAGTAATGTAAATTGTTTCCATTATTAATAAAAAGATTTCATATATTATGAAATATTAAGGGTCTATATTTCTTTTAAAAATATATATTTCAAAATGTATAATTTCATATGAATTTAATGAGAATGATAAAAAATGAAGTTTAAATTTTTTAAAATAAATATAATTTCTTTATATTTATAAAAATGTTATGGGATTTTATTAAAAGAAATATCATTTTTTTAAATTCTAAAAAAATTAATTTAATATTTTTATAAATATTTTATATTATTATAATCCTATATATTTACTAATTATCAATATTCCAAATTTATATATTTGTTCAAATCATGAATGGATGTATTATATATTTCAAATTGTTTAAACTATATCATAAAATTCATATAAACACTTACATGTTACGTACAATATATGTTTTAGTTTCATTTAAATATTAACATGGTTTCTTTGAGGTACAATGTGTCAAATCTAATGTATCCATCCCATAATTACATGACATATATAAAATATTGCACTATTAACATTTTCAAGGCCATTTGGGTTTAGATAATTAGAGAATCCATAAAATAAATTAAATGAAAAACACATATTCCTTTTAGAAATGATTTTTAATTCCACTAATCAAAACTATATAAATGATAAACATGATCAATATATTTACAATACCTCTCAATAATAACATTTAAATCATAACAGTTTCTACAGATCCATAATAAATAAAAAAATTATTTGGAAATGTGGGATGTGAACATAATCCTTATAATTCATTATACAAGAAATTTAAACCCTATTAAGCCATTGAAAACAAGTTAAATCTCGTAATTTATTTCCATTAAACAAAAATATTAAGATTCTATAAAACATACCCTTAAATAAAAATTCTAAAAATTTTATAGAAACGGATAAATAATAAATTCAAAAATATGAAATATTTTATGGTAAATATTTTATGGTTTCTTACTATTACATGGAAACATAAGAGCATATTTATCTAACGAAAAAAATTAACCTTTTAAAATATCATAATACTTCCATCAAATAAATAGATTTACCATTAAATAATCATTACATAACTAATAAAATAATATTATTTCCATGAAAATCAATGATTTCATTTTATATAAATAATAAAGAAACATAAATTTTTTTTGTGTATTTTATAAAATGATATTTATCACTTTTCAAAACCACTGTTACTACTTTCATTAATATGGAATAAATTCATCAGTTAATTCAAATATCATTTCCTTATAGAATATGTCATTACCCAACACATTAGGGAAATATAATCTAGAAACATTGTTATTTCATATATAATTTTGATGTACTTTATTATTAATAAAACAAACAGACTATTTCCTTACATCATTTGAAAAATAAAACTCATAATAATCATTTTTAATTCTGCAAAAACATGTTTTGTGTTTACCCATAATGTAAGGTTAATTTATTTTACTCATACACATTATGTATTTTTATAAAAATACAAATAAGGTCATACACATCGAAATTACATGAGAGAGTATTACAATATATATATTTTAATGCATAAAGGTTGATTTTCTAGAAAATAAAACACCTTATATTGAGCCTTTTAGAATAACTGACTGTTTTTTTTCCATGGGGTCAAACCCATATAGAATTTTCTATGAAAATATATGCTAAATAATGAGTACTGTTGAATTTAGAAATGGTATATGGAAAAATATATATTGAAAATAAAACCTCAAATGTTTATTAAAATTATATGAGGTTCCCCTTTATATGAAAACATCAATATAACTTCATGTAAATAATTTTTACATGAGATCTTAAAACCATTATGTTATATGAAAGGATTTTTCATGAATCATTTTCCCTTATGGTTAATTAAATTCTCAATGATCTGAAAATATATTCTGTAATAATGTTCTTATAAAATATTTTTTTTATAAAGTATATCATTTTTATATCACGCTAGACAAATATTTACATGAACCCTAAATGAATCTTGTGCATTACACACCCATGATCCTGTAAAAATATTAAATTAGCATTATTTTGATAAATTTATCATAAAAATATATAATTTTCAATTCAACCATAATTAAATAATGATAATAGGTTCATACACACCATTACTAGTTATTTCATTGATTTTAAATTGACCCAAAATAAATAATGTCATTTTATAAGATCTCTGAAAAATATTTTAACATCCAAAATTATTTGAGAACTCTTTTGAACTAATATTATTTGAATTTTAAAAATATTTATTTTCAACAGACTTCTATAGAATTGAGAAGTATTATGGTATTTACTCATTTGATAGCATTGTTTCCGTCATCATATGGTTTCATAAGAATATATATATATATATACATATGTATATGTATATATATATAACTAAATATTTACAAAAAATTATATTTTATTTTAAATAATATGATTTACATTATCTTATATTATTAATAAAAAAATTCCGTCATTTTATCCCTTGAAAAATATAGAATATATACTTCATGAAAGTTGATATAAAATGAAAAGGAAAAAACGTTAAACACAATAATATGAGATAGTATAAATTTTGATAGGTAATATTACATCATCGAAATAGCTCTTCTCAACATGTAGTATTCATTCTAGCATAAGATCATAATATCAGTAAGGTCCCTCACTTTCTGAATATAATTATTACAATCGGTGAAGGTTACCCTGAATAGAATACCTGAAAAATTGATATTTTTAATACATAAATATACTTCCAGAAAAATATGTTGGATCTATTATAGCTTACAAAGTTGGGATGAAAATTATTAAATAAATGGTTTTAGTAAAAATTATTAGAAAAATATATATTGTTTACATTCTCTTAAAAACATGAAATTGAAAAGCTATTGATTCCATCTTTAATGTTTAAGGTTTCGTTTGAGACTATGTGTGTGTCACCAACATTAATAAAAAATAAATATAGGGAAGAGAAATAAATCATTATGTTTTAATTAGAGTGACTGATGAGTGATTTTTAATGATAGGCATGTGATGCATAATTTTCCCAAGTTAATAAAGTATGTCATTATTATGGATCATATGACTTTTTATCCCTATATTGATATTGCTTGTCACTAGAAACGATAGATTTATAGATGTGGTAAAATTTAATAAATGAAATACTAAAAAATTAATATTTCAATGATTTAATTTAAATAAATTGATGAATTTTATTATATATCATAAAAATGATACATTACATGGAAATATAGTATTATGATTTATATCATATCACATAATACATCCATTAAATTGACCATGTCATGAGATAGATGAAGCAGATCCTGAGTAAGGACATTTTTAATATGAAAATGTCTAGAATGACAATGTGAATTGTAAATTAATTAGAAGGACATATATTATATTTGAAAAATCTATAATTTTTTAAATAAAATACTAATGAAGGAAAATTCGTCAAAAATAAGTGTTTTAGAAGGTTTATATAGTTATATAACACACTAGATTATGATTATAAGTGTCATATCATTATTGAATATCATATTAGAGCCATAATTTAAAATAATTCTTTCTCTATTTATGATGCATATGTTATTTGGATGATACCAAAATGTTGTAAAGGAAAAAATAATCAAAGTATATGTACGATATTATAAGAAATAATAGAAAATTTGAAATTATATATATTATATATTAACGATCAATCTAAACATATATAATAAATTTCTACTTATAATAAAACAAATGATATATATCATTTTTAAAAATAATGAGATGCATTTTTTATTACATAGGCATATATAAAAATAGTGAATAATAAAGAAAATAAAATTAGTATATTATTTTCTTTTCATCTTTAAAAAATGGAACATATAAAATCCTTCCATATAAATTAATATCATATGACTGATATTACTCCAATCCTTCTTAAGATATAATAATTTGAAATGTTTATTCAACATAAAATATGAGAAACTATGATTCATTTGGAAAAAATCCCATGAATTGATGAAATCTATTTTACTATAGAAAATAATTAATTAATTAATTAACTAAATACCCATATAGTACTATTATGAATAATTTCTTATTGAAACATATGTTATTGTTTAATGAGTTATAAAATATTTTCATTAGAAAGAAAATCATATAATTAAATAATTTTAAATAACGTTTCCATAAATAATATAATAATTTCAAAAGAATATTATTATATAATTAGATATACAATATCATATGAGACTAGATATATAAATTCATGATCATGAATATTATTAAATAATTAAGTCTATGCATTATTAAAATACATGTCTTTCTACTTTAGCCTCCCACCCTAATGATATAATATCCTTTTCATTTTAGTAAATTCAATCAAAAATTAATTTATCCATATATGACTAATATCTTATATAACATTTACTAGGAACATTAATTTATAATTTATGAATAATAAATATCTCAATTATTAAATAAATATTCGAAAGATGATGAATCCTTTTTTATAGAAACTCATACATTTTTTTAAAATTTCATGACACATATCTAGTTTTGTTTGTGATGATTTAAACATGTGTATTGATAGGTTTATATTTTTTTTTCTTGAATTTAATGAAATACTTTACTATAGATATAAGAAATGTAAGAAAATATAAATTGAAAATTTCTTTCCATTCTAATTGAATAAATGTTTCCTTTTATGGTGTTTTCATTATATTCTTCCACTGATTAACTACATATTCCAAAATGATAAATGCCATGGTGAATTTTTGAATCCCATTATCAAAATTTAAATAGAACAATAGTTCAAATATTGTTTATTTTACTTTATTAAATTAATGGTTTAATGAAAATGATTCCCCCAAATTATATTAGAAAAATAAACTCCAAAATGGTTGGTGTTAGTAATGAAAATACCCAAAAAATCATAATAAACCGTTATATGAAAGATAATTTGAATAATTAATTACACGTAAATCCATCATCAATAACAAATTTTTAAGCTAATATATTTTATATTTTACCTTCTAATAATTCATTATATCTTACGTAAAAAATTTGACCCCTAGAAATTATAAAAAATTAACCAATGAAAATATGAAGATTGAATATCATGAAAACCTATATCACATTTTTCGTCAATAACTAAATATAAAATTTATCTCAAATAACATAAGAATTCTTTCATTATTTTATCTTAACCCCAAATACATTAACTTTTTCAAAAATTTTATCGATCCATTAAAAAAATATCCACAATAAAATAACATATTCTTCTACAAATTAACTAAAGATATTTCCCAAAAAACATTATCGACCAATATGATATAATTTTACATAGCGGAAAATCACGTTTTATATGTACCATAATAACTTAATATTTCATGAAATGTAGTAATACTCTTCCAAAATAAATTTAGTCACATTTTCACTAATCACATGTCAAACCTCAATGTTATCTATTCTACTCAACATTAATTCACAAAATTGAATAAAAATATAAACCAAATAACCTTAAATACGTCCATATTTAAACATATTTTAACCATAATTGTTACCTATACCATAATATTTTATTCATCATAAAACCGTATAAACTTCTATTAAAATATCATTAATCACCTTAAAATGTGACCACATTACATCATAAAAGGGTATATGTTCCCTTTAATTTATGAATATCATTAATATTATTAACCAATTATTGTATTTATAACTCATACATATTCCTCGTCTGATAGTGTCATAATTTCTAAAGATATCTAAACATATCGCAAATAAAAAAATTTATAGTTATATAATAACCATTTCATTATTACAGGTTTTAAGAGAATATTTCAACATAGAAAAACCCTAAACCAATATTCATTTCTGTTTATAAAATATATAAAATCCATTAGATAATAAAACTCAAATTTTTTTCAACATATATAAAATTTGTGCACGATGAAAAACACTATAAATTATAAACCAAAATAACTCATGGAATAAACCTGATAATTAGAGAAATGATTCATAATTGTTCTAACTCATATTTAGTCCCAATAAATATGATTATATTCTAAAAAACATAATTTTGAATACAAAATAATTTTTTTTTTCTGAAATGGTTTTATAAAAAATATATATAAATAATTTAATAAATCTAGTGGCATGTTCTCGATTGTTCCTTGAAAAACATGAACACTAATGAAAAACTCATTTTGGAATCAAAGCAGTTTAGCTTTTAAATGATCATAATCATTCGATCAAATACCAACTGTTAACTATGAGAAGATTAAAAACATCCCCTTGATTATAAAATTGACTTATTATTTCAAAAAATAAAATAATTTATATTTAATACTGATACTTACAAAAATTAAAAAAATTAATTAATCTTGAGACATTATATTAATCAACCTTACAAATGACTTTATGATCACCCTTATAGTAGAGTTACATTATATGTTAATTTAACATAATTTATCTACATAATATATCATTAACCAAATAATTGGAGATCTTTATCCTAGGATCACCCTTCAATCATCTATGATTTATTTATGTAATTTTATATTATTATAGAACATAAGACCTGATATTTACTATTAAAATAGTAAAACACATAAAAACATATTTTCCAATCCTATAAGAACATATTTTACGATAGAAAATAATGGAAATTAATTTGTTAAAACTATCACATGAGTTATTAACAAAAAATATAAATAAGAGCTAATACATGTGAACGTCATAAAATAAAATATAATATAAATGGGTAAAACTGAATTGAAGAAGTTTCTGAGAATCATACCCTAGAACTAACATATTTAGCACAACTATGTATTTCTAGCCCCATAAGTATAAAAAATAGACGGAATTATCATTATAACTACATTATAATGAATATGGGAAGTTTCTATTTGAGATGGGATATGGAATGATGTAGCTATAAAATAATTCAATAGTTGTTTTGATGTAGTATAACATTTTCCAATCTATATAAAATTTTTAATGAATCATTATTGATAAGATTATGTATGAAATTTTAAAATTACTTGGTTGAATATGTGGTTTGTGCATGCATCCCTTCACATTAATTCACTTTAATTATTCCGTAATTAAAAGATAAATTTTTTTAATTTTATTATTTCTTATTTTTTCTATAATATATTCCATTTATTTCTATAATTTGACCCATATATACATATCCTGTTAAAAAACCAATATCGTGGATATCCTAGGATCCTGTAAAACTATGAAATTCAGGTTTACCAAATAAAATATTTCATTATATTTGTAACATCCTAGTTAACTATAGAATAATTATTTTTATATTTATTAATATTTTAAATTTTATTTTACTTTAAAATGAACTTATGTTGCATAGCATACCCGACACATAATAATAAGTTTCTACTTATCTTACATTGCACTCAAGACTAAGTAATACTGAAAATTAATATATAATTAATATTTTTATTTAATATTGTAGTTATTTCCAAGACATTATAATTGACTAAAAGAAATGTTTTAGCTAAATTATTACAATATTATTTACACATGTTTATATAACGTTTCATTGGTTACAAAATTTACATGAAATGAAACCAAAACCCAATTGAATATAAAAAATGAATTTTTATGAAAAAAATATTTAAATTTTAATAATTGTGTTTATAAAATAATAAAATGACTATTTTTGGATTAAAAATTCAATATAATGCTAAATATTCATCCTATAATTTCTAGAAATGACATGAAAAAAATTCCATTTTACTGATAAAAGGAGTGTTTCTGTAAAAATGCAGTTTTACCGCCATTTGATGGAACACCATTTTTAAATAAAGATTTTGAAAAAAATTTATGGTTAATTTTGTAAAAAGTAAAATTATTATTTGGATGTAGGGCATAAAATTTTACTTTGGTTGAAATTTTGGTATTTTCCCAACAAGATTCATATATTAATGAATTGTGAAAAATAATACATTTTAAATCAAAATTGAATTTTCTTCTAATTTAATTATATTGTTAGATTATAGTTTGAATTGGAATAAAAGTATAATTAAATAATTTTTTTATCATTTAATACAATTATCTCCTTGGAATCGATTTGATAATGAAATTTAATATAAAAGCAATGTAAAATTGTGAATGTTTTAGTTAAAAAACCCATTTCATTTTTCCATCAACGAGATTATGTTTTAATTACTTTCTACAAATTCTATATTTTGGATTTGGAAAAATAGATTCCATATTAGGAATCAGAAGGAACAAATTATATAAGTAGGTCCCTTTTATTTTTTGGCATTACGAATAGTATGTTTACTAATTTTTTTATTAACACAGTTAAAGGTAATTATTTTAATTAAAGGTAAAAATTATATTATAATAATGTAAAACTACACAATAAATTGACCTATTTTAATTGGATGAGTTTATCCTGCCATGATAATCCTTAGGTCTAGTTTAAGACATCTTGGAGCCACATGAATGATGTTAATACCGTTATAATATTATATTCAATGAATAATAATTTGTTTTAAACTGTTGTTTTTAATAAGTAAAGTATTTTAAAATAGTGTTATACATGGGATCACTTCGACTACAAATAGTATTTAAAAATATAAAAATATTTCCTAAATCGTGATAATATATATATAATTTTATTGAATTAAAGAATTAAATTTAATTTTGAAACAAAGATTAGGTAGTAATAGATTTATTAGAGAATGAATCTGAAAAACGATAATAATACTATTAAATTAATATATTATGAAATTTTTGATTCTATACAAGAATTTTTTGGATTCCTATGACATGTTAGGATTTATTTAATGTATTTTTTAGAATAAATCTAGTAGTTATGATATATTAAGGGAGTCATGTAATGAATAATGTCAAAATTAACATAATTCATACTTTAATATATATAATATTTAATTAAATGATATAAGTTTTAAAAAAAATAATATTCATCCAAAAAGATTATATAACTCTAAAAATATGATTAATTACTCATTCATGGGAATTTTTGTATTATTTAGTAATTAAATTAACCCACAAAGTGAAACTATCATGAAATAACTATAAGATTAAAAAGGATAAAATAAGGGTTGGAACTAAATCTTAAGGATTAAAAAATATTAAAATCTTTTATAATTTTAATTGGATGATTTTTATTCGACCCAAAGTCATATTTTATTCGAAATAAATTATTTAGGGAACATTTTGTATCGAAATTGAATTTATATTAATTTTATACTTTTCATAATTCCATTTGGTGCCCCTCCCCTCTCCTATAAAAAGAAACATTACTCTCAATTAATAAAACATTCCAAATCATTTGGTTCATAAAATCACTTCCCAGAATCCTTAATATTATCTATCGTACAATTATTGAGGACAAATATTTCGAAATACATCCTTATTATATGCATTAAGGTGTTAAGAAAGGTGATCATCTGAAGGAAAAGTAATGTTTTTATTCATGTGTTTCTATTTTATTTCATCTTCCACTGAATTTATTTTTTTTTCACCCAAGATGAAATAATAAATAAATTATAATAAATAAACTGAGATGTTATTATTATAATATCATCTCTTAAATCTATCCCCACTTCCATTAAATTGGAAAGTAATTAATCATTTGTGAATATGTGTGAACGCTCACCTCCGCGAAGCGATCTAATTAGTTTTACACAAAAGTCTCTCAAAATTGGTTATAATTATGTAATATAAGTTTTCATATTATTTTAATGAGATTATTATCATTATATGTTAATAATATATCCATTGGGTTTTTAATTGTTATGCACATAAAACTGATAACATCATTTGTGCGTACATGTGAACTATCACGTCCACGAAGCAATGTGATTCTTTTTTAATCACCACTTCACAAGGATAATATATAAAAGTATATGTAAATATAAATTATTTTATTATATATGTTATTATAATTAATTTAATGTAAAATAAGTCTTACCATTTTTCCATAACGATTAATGAAAATGAAAACATTACTCATGATTATGTATGCCTACCGTCTCCATAATTATAATGTATTCAATTATCATTCAATAAATTAATGGTTTGATTTAAAAAGTGTAATTTTTGTATAAAATTTAATGTCATTTCATTAATTTTATTCTAGATATGATGGAATTATGAAAAAATAGACATTTTTCAACAATCCAAGTTCATTTTTGACACATGTACCGAAATTCAATTGGATATCTAATATGAACTTAAATGATTATGTAATTATTATAACATATTAATAACTTATATACAAGTAATATAAAATATGAAGAGGTTAACATGAAATTTTTATTTATCCTACATTTATTATTCATTAATATAAAAATTTTATGTGGCTATTCAAGCTCACACTAAGGGACATCATCCCAATCTCTTTTCATTGTGGAAGTTCATGATAATATGAGAATTTATTCCTATATAAAGTGTATATAAAACCACAATGTAATTTCATATCAATATTGTAGTTATAGTACTGTAATTAATTATTTCATTAAATTTATTTTTTCATGGATATTATGAATGAAATGTTCAAATTGCAATGAGGCACATTGAATGTTTAAAGATTTAATTATTTAATCATTTTATTCATGATATTATCTTAAAATTTTATTTCTATAGATTAAAAAGGATTATAATGGACATTTTATTTCTAAATTTAATTTTATTCAATGTTCTCAAAATGAATATTTTTATTTCTATAGATATAAAAGGATTATACTAGAAATTTTATTTCTAAATTTAATTTTATTCAATGTTCTTAAAATGAATATTTTTATATAATGTGTGTTAGTTTCTTTAAAAAACAATCAAATGAATTGTTTTTGTTTTAACTTATACGCCGACAATGACTTCTCTGCCACTCTAACCAATCTTTGATATTTGGCTTCCTATATAAGACTAAATGTCTTTCAACGTGAAATTAAATTCATTATTAATTTTCATTGATATCATTGAATTGATAATGGGTTCTTTAATAAAAATGGTAATTTTGTAAGGAATATTTTTCATTATATGGGATTATAAGAGTTTTTCAAAAGTGTTTTGTGTTGAAAGTGTTTTTGAAAAGGTGCATGAGAATTATAAGAAATATGTGGTCCCGATATAGATTATATGAAGGGTTGAACCCATTATAGCTCACAGGGGAGACTGAAATAGCATATATAAATGTTTAAACACCATTAAAGATCATGGGTAGTCTTTTATAGATTATATGAAGGCATGCAACCCATTAAATCTCAAAGGTGAGGATGATGTACCTTATATGATGTATGATCCCCATTACAGTTCTCTAATTAATTGGGTAATAATAATATTAGAAATCAGTAATATCTTTATTCTAATTAAAAGGGGTTTGAATGTGATTAATTTATATGATGATCTAGGCCACCGAAAATAGTTTTAATTGATTGATATTGGATTTAATGATTTTCTCTAAGTATGTGTGTTATTTATGTGAAATTATTTGCATAACTCACTCAAATAATATTAACTGGGTTTTAATGTTTTTCACTAGAATAATGGTTTTCATTCATTTTGCGTCCTGTAATGAGATTTTGTATTTATACAAAGTTTCTAATAGTTTTTAAGTGGAATTATGGGACATTAGATTTATGGATGGAATCGAGGAAAAGTTATAATGATTGAACATGAAATTAAACAATGATTATTTTTAAAATTATTCATTTATGAATGAAATGGATATTATTGTAAGTGACCACTTTGTATATTTTTTTATGTAATAGTTATGGCCCAATTCCCTAATTCTCTGAACATGAAAATATCTTTAATTTGAATAATAGTAAAACTATTGAAATAATTCATTATTTATATAATATTTAAGGCTAGGGCATTATAGTTTGTATCAGAGGCTGGATTAAATAACATTTAGGTCAGTATCATGTCAATTTATTTCTTTTAGAGGACTTTACTTTAAGATTATGTAGAAATGATGTAGCACATTTAGATTACCATGTTGGTTCATCTAAACTATGTCTGGTCAGAATGGTTTTTTTGTAGAAGAAATAGGAATGTCGTAATGGGAAGGCATCAAGATGAAAAATAACATTTCAAATCAATATGATGAGGTGTTCAGAATCGGAACTGAAAAATTTCTTGTAGTGAAGGCGTAGTTGATTCAGTAAAAAAATGGTGGCGGTAAAAATGCATGATATCATCTAGATCAACCTTGGAGGAATATGTGAGTAGTGGAACATTATATTTTCAAACATCCCCTACTATTCAATGGATCATCTGGACCAGTGGTAGAAAAATATTGGATCTGTACCCTAGATAAGATATTTGAAGTCATTGGATGTTCATAACATCAATAGTAAACTCTTTCCATCAATTATATTAATGGTGAAGATGGTCGATCATGGTCATTTGATAAGAATACTCAAGAGAAAAATTATCCTGGTGGAATGGAATGAGAATAATTTAAGGATATTTTCCTTGATAAATATTTCTCAAAGGCTGTTTAACATAGTATGGAGAAAAAATTATTGGTATTAATGAAAATTGATAATTATTGTGTTGCCGAATATTATGAGATCTTAAAAATAATAGAAATTTATGTTCTGAATTTTATTTTAGTCATTGAAATTAAAAATAAAATTTTTCAGTTAGTATTGAAATTAGGGATACAATGAGATATGGAATCCTGAGAAATTAAAAGTTATAAAAAAAGTGGTTTTTTGTGATGTGAATGATTAAATGGATTTTGTCGCCACTAACGTGCCAAAATATGAAAAAAGTAAGAAACAATTATGGTGATGGGAAATGTAGAAAAAAATAATAATAATTCTAAAGGTAAGCCAAAATTGTTTTCAATGTGTGTTAATGTACATTTTGAGGAATGTATTTGTGGATATGGAAATTGTTACCGTTGTAGAATTTTTTGACCACAAGGTTCATGAATCCATGAAAATGGGAGCCAAACATTCCAATAAAGAAGATATTAGATAGTCAGTCTACAATACTATTATTTATCTATAATTATTTGGGTCGTTATTTAAATAATTTTCCGAAGACAATTACAGAAGGAGGAAGTCATTATGATAAAAAATATATTTGGAAAATCTTTTACTGCTACTCTAGTTTATGTTGAGACATCTGGTGAAGTTATAGTAGCTCCTAAGATCCATATATTTTTCGATGGCTAAAGATAAGTTCAATGTTTTTGGGAACACCATCTGAGGTTTTAGGTGGTGCTATAATAATCTATTGAGGACCTTTTTGGGAGATGTTTCCTGTAGTTTTTTAAATGTAAGGCATTTGGTTTTATGTGGAAGTATTCAACTACTTTTGTAGCTTTGTTTTACGATATTTATATCCCTTAGTATTGTGTGATTATTTACGTAAAAATTTATTATTATGGATATACTTCGTAATTATTGGAATAATATGACGATGAAATTCTACTTACAAAATATAAATTCGTCTAGTATGTATGATTCCTTATGTTATTATTATTGGAATTAAATTATATCATTAAATATATTATAAGGTTATTAGAAAAAATATATCCATTTAATCATCTCAATGGTATTTTGACCCCCCACATATTAATGGTTTTGTGATGGATAACATTTTGATTACTATGTTCTATATCACTCTCTATTAGTCATTGAGAGTTAGTTTCATTATCAATGTCCATGTTTTCATACATGGAAACCTAGTATATAATATCATAGGTGACCTTTGTACTCCAATTTCATTATTTAATGTAGAAATTTTATTAACTCTATTTCCAAATTGGGATTTAAATGAAGTCATATTGAAATGTGAAACCTTAGTTACAATGCCCAAATTTAAAATTTCATGGGCACAATTTCAAAAAAGTAAAATGATTCAACATCATGGGTAATTATAGAATAAAAAATTTTCTGTTTTTTAATATTTATGAATTATATTTTATGATAATGTGATTTAATATTCGATAGCATACCCGACACACCAAAATGTGTTTCTCTGAAATAATACATTTCACACAAGATTTTGTTATATAAATAAATAATATATTAATAGTATAATTATTTTACATAGTAGTTATCACTAGTACATTGTAATTGAAGGAATGAACAATGTCAACTGAATTATCTAAATATGTTTTAAATTTTTTTATATAATTATTCATTGGATAAAAAACTAACAAGAAATTAAAATAAAAACCAATTGAAAATTAATGATGTATTTTTATAAAAAAACCACTAAAATGTGAATTATTATGTTTTCAAAATAATCAAATCCATATTTTTGGATTATATTAACGAATCATAAATTAATTATAATTTTTTTAAATCATCCTAATAATTTTTTATACAAGATATACGAAAAAATTAAAATTTACCTTTAAAATGAGTATTTTTGTAAAATTGTTGTTTTACCGAATTTTGAATGTAATACCTTTTAAAATAATTTTTTTGAACTTTTTTAAGTTATATATCAAAATATAAAATTATTCATTATAATATAAACATAAAAATTTACTTTTGTTGAAATTTTGGTATCTTTATTTATAAATTAATATTTTAATGAATAATGAAAAATTCTACATTTTAAATCAAAACTACCTTTTTGACTAATTCTTTTAAGTAGTTTGATTATAAATTTAATTGGTTTTAAAGTACAATTTTATACATTATTTACAATTTAATTTAATTTTTTTTCCTTGAAATCAATTACATAGTGAAATTTAATATAAAAACTCTCTGAAGTTCGAACGATATATATAAATAACATGTTTTATTCTTCCGTCAATAAAATTAATTTATAATTAATTTATACCAATTTTGTGTTTCTAATTTTGAAAAATGGATTCCATATTTTAAATCCTATGGTCAAAATTATGTAAATAAGTCCCTTTCATTTTTGGTCTTTATGAATATCAACTTTTGTAATTTTGTTATTACAACTGTTAAAGGTAAATCAAATAATTAAAGGTAAAAATAATAAAATAATAACACAATAATAACCTAAAACATGTTGTAATTTAATTGGATGAGTGAATTATGATTATGATAATCCTTTGGTAGATTTTACGACCACTTGGAGCAACTTTTATGAATTCAATACATTTATAATATTATACTCAATTAATTGTAAATTTTATTACACGTTAGTTTTTTAAAAAGTAAAGTAATTTAATATAGAGATATATATGGGATATATATAACTAAAAATATTCATTGTAAATCCAAACATATTTGATTCATCATGGTAAATAATTAATTTTTTTATTATTTGAAAAATAAAATTTAATTACGTCACGAAGATGATGTAGTAATATATTTATTAAATAATTAATCAGATAAATGATATTAATACTGTTAAATAATAATAGTTTCAAATATTTGATTTTAGAAACGATTTTTTTGGATGGATATGAAATGTTAGGAGTGAGTAAATGATGTTTTTTCAAAGTAATAAAGTTTTTATGATATTTTTAAAAATTCATGTAATGAATAATGTCAAAATGAAATAATTTATACATTATAATATAAAATATGTAATTAAATGATATAAAATATCTAATAATATAATATTGAGAAAAATATTTGAGATAATATCTAAAAATTCATTAATTATTAATTAATGTTTCTTTTGTAATGGTTTGGTATTTATATTAACCCACATAGTGTAAATAACATGATATCATGGTATGATTAAATGTGGTAAAATAAGGGTTAAAACAAAACGAAAAGTATTAAAAATGGTTCAAAACATCAAAAAAACTATTTGATTGTGGGTATCCAACCCATAAATAAATTTAATTTAAATAAACTTGTTTGGATCCATTTTGAATCAACTATAAATTTATATTAATTCATTACTTCTAATAAGTCTAAGGGTTCCCCTATCTTCTCCTATAAAAGGACCCCATTAGTATGTGATAATAATTTAATAAAAACAATTTGGTTTAGAAAATATGAACCTAAACCCCATAACGGAATCCGTTCCCATGTTATTGATACTTTATAATCGGCATAACACCCTATTTAGAGGTATTAAGGAGTTAAGAAAGGTGATCATCCAAAGGAAATGTAATGTTTGTATTTAACCTTTTCCATTTTCATTATTCTTCCACTAACTTCAAATATACTTCAACCATTACGACATAATAACTCCAATATAATAAATATTATGATATGTTATAATTTTTATATCATCTCCTAAACAATTATCCACTTCCATTAAATAATAAATGAATAAATCTTTCTTATATAAGTGTGAACTATGACCTCCCCGAACTGATCTAGTTTATTTTCCGTAACTATCTCTCAATACTGACATTAATGATGGAATTAATGTTTTTTTATTATTTTCTTGACATATTTATAATTATAATAGAATAATATATCAATTATTTTCGTAGTTCTTATGCACAAAATAATGATAACATCGTTCATGTGTATGTGTGAACTATCACTGCCGTAAAGCGATGTGAATCGTTTTTAATCATCAAATCAATTGGATAATATATATATATATATGCATATTTAAATTATTATTGTTATAATAATTGTTTTATGATCATTATGGAATAATTGACTATGTATTACCTTATATCCATAATTATAAATAAAAATTGAAATAATTATTAATGCGTAGGTGCGGCCTACCATCTCCATGATTATAATGTTGTTCATTTTTTATATCATAAATAATTTTTTTATCTAAAAAGTATAAAAGGGTTACCAATATATTACTATTTCATTAATTCATTTTCTTATATGATGGAATTATAACCATGTGGACTATTGACATCATGCCAAGTTCATATTTTACTGAAGTACTGAATATGAAATGAACCTCCGATATGAATTAAATTATTATGTAATTATTATAAGATATTAATAACTGATATAAAAGGAATAATAAACATGAAATGGGATATAAAGAAATTTTAATTTAACATAATATTTTTATTAAATAATATAAAATTTTTATGTGACGAGTTAGAATCACATTAAGGTACTTTATCTTAATCTCTTTTCCTTGAGGTATTTCATGATAATATGCACATTTATTCTTTTATAAGGTGTATATATTGAAACTATGACATATCATTTCCAAATTTTAACTAGAATAATTTTATTTATTATTATTTTAAAATGTATTTATTCACGAAGACTATAACTTAAATGTTCTAGGTGGTTTGGGACACCTTGAACTTTTAAAGAATTAATGTTCAAATATTTTTCTCCATGATATTAATTTATATATATATTTATATGAATTTTAAAATTTATAGATATGTAATATTATGGGTATCATTAATTTCATTTAATGTTTTCAAAATGAATCTTTTTATATGAATCATTTTACATTGTTTTAAAAATGAAAAAAAATAATGTTTTTTGTATTAATGTATTCGGTGATAATGACTTCTCTGTCATCGTAATTGTTATTTGATATTTGGATTTCTCTACAAACCATAATGAATTTTACAAGGAAAAAAATTCATTATTTATTAATTAAAAATCTTGTTTTATAGGGAAAGTTATTTTATATGGGATTAGAAGAATATTTAAAATTTGTTTGTGATTAACGTGTTTTTGAAATGAAACATGATAATTTAATGAAACTGGTGAGCCCAATAACTTATACGAAGGGTTAATCCCCATTATAGCTTGAAGATTAGCCTATAACAACTTATATCATGGTTTTATCCCCATTATAGCTCATAGGTAAACCTTTTATTTCTTATATGAATGTATAATCCCCATTATTGCACAAGATTGAGCCTGATATATATTATATGTAGGGTGGCCCCAATTATAGATCTTCATTTCATTGGGTAATAATAATTTTAGAAGTTATCCATACATTTATTACAATATAATGTTTTATGAAATGTTTTTATGTATATGATTCTCATAGTCACCGATATGAGTTTTAATTTCAATCTACTAACATTAATGATTTTCATTGATTATGTGTGTTAATCTTGTAAAAATGGTTTGTTTCATTTAATGAAAAAAATTACATATGATTCCTTTTTTCACTAGACTAGTGGTTTTCATTCATTTTCTATCCCTTAAAATTATTTTATGCTCATCCAATGATTTTAATATTTTTTTCATTTTATTTAAGGGAGAGTAAAGTTATGGATTAAATCCAGGATGAGTTTAGATGACTAAAGAAAAAAACCATGTTTCATTTTAAAAGTTTTTGTGTTATGAATAATATTGATACCATTGAACTGTAAAATTTTTATGTTTTTGTTATGTAATAGTTATGGACTAATTATTTGATGTTTTAATCATGAATATATCTTCAATGTAAAATAAATTAAATTTCATGACCTAACTGATGATTTATATTATGTTTAAGGATGGGAAATTATAATATTATATAATTTTTAATTCAAACATGTATTACATGAAAATATGGGTTATATAAGTCCTTATATAATTATTTCATTTATATAAATATGAACAACAATACAAAACATCATTTAAAGAGATACTATTAAAGGACATTAATATTCCCACAAATCCAAAATGTCATGTACTGAATCTTGTTTCCATCAAAATCAGCACCCGACAAAGTCTTCGACATGTCCCGAAGGGCATTCCCAATCCCCATGGGATAGCACAAGTTCCTGGGTATCACAAAATTGAATTTTATAATGATTTACCAGACCTTTTTAACATAAAACAATAAACAAATACAATTTTAAAAATATTGATTATTCATAACAAAAAATATTTTAACAAAATAAAAAATTGTATTACATAATTTATAACAATTCAAAAAGACAATATCAAATGAAGAAACCCAAAAATGACTTCCCATGAACCTCCTCATGGAAAGAGGCATCGCCCTCAAGCCACCTCCACAACACTACATCACGAAGGACCGCTGGAAACCTAATCCTTTTGCAAAAAAAGTTGTACCCAAACCTGCAAACACAATATCCATGTCTAATTACACCCAAAGGTGTAAGTAGGGTGTGATAAAAAGACCATTAAGATTCCACCACTAAAGTATTCTATGTGATGAACATTCAAACAACTTGAATTTTTTCATAAACACGAGATACTATAATGAAGATTAAGGCGAATCAACATTAAATAAAAACAGTTTTCATGTGGGATACATTAGAAAATCAAAACATTTAAATTATAATTCCAAAGATACTAAATTTTACATCCAAACAAACCATATGCTGATTGTTATCATATAACATCTAATGAACACGTACAATGGTAAACAACCCATATGAACTAGCTCGTTGTGGGGCCAAGGTACCTCGTATCTTAGTTAAAGTAACCATCACATATCTATTCTCGTTCACCTAAGGAACTAGTAGGGATCATACCCATAACCTTATGGTCCCATGACATCATCATGTTATTCATCATCATTGTTTATATATTGTTGTCATCGTCAAACCAGCTACGTGAAATTGGGGGAAACCCCACGAGATCACTGGCATACTAGTACACATCCACCCACCTTGATACCCATGTTTTATATCCTATGCTGAAAAAAGTTTCACGATCCATTAAATACAATTTTCACATGAAAATTCCTCTTCCATGTCCCACACACACCAAACATCTCACATACATGTCACATAAAAGTACTTTCACAAGTAAAATTCAGTTTTTCACATTAGAATCACACAAAACAACCCATAAACATTCTTGTAACCTTTCGTGAAATATGTTTAAACAATTTAGAAATTTATAAAACACTCTAAAAATGTTCTGTATCTTAAATCACCACTTTTCCTCTAAAAAAACTGTCTTACGTGAACACAATCACCAAAACAGCCTGCAACATATTTCATATATTATTCACAATTTGATAAATCCTGTAAGAAATGTTGTAAAACTTTCTCAATATTTGAAACATCACACAAAATCCATTTCACAACACAGTGGGCCATTTTAGAGACCTACACCCACAAAAACAGTACATAATCTTCCTTTACACAGTTTGTGTAACTCAAAAACCCATTTTCAATCTTCATTAAAAACATTCAAGAAGTATAGAATGTTTCTTCACATAAAACTCATTCAAACCCCTCTCATGAGACCAAATTCACACTAAATCATTACTTAACTTGAATTGAATACCATTTCAACCAATAATAAATCACTTTCATATTTTTTAAAACTACCACAAAATATATCACATTAGTTACATTTGAAAAATACACAACATCAAGAAAAATGAAACTTTAGTACAAAAGTCTTTACTAATTATACCAAAAATGGTTTTCTTACAAAAAAAACATATTTCAAACATGTTATATTAGTAACTAATGTATGCTAACTCATAAATAATTGTTTACACATGGAATCACGTACCATTTGTGTCAAAAACCTCAATTCGTTGTGTGAAACATCAACCACACTGCCACCTTACCACGAGGGACTGTAATCCAACCTAAAACACAAATATTTGACAAGAAAAGACACCATGTAAAGCCCTATATATGAAAAATAACTTATGTCCATTTTATAATCTCAATAAAAGTGGAAGAGACTATACTAAAATGGGAGTAACATGAGGGGAAACCCACCTAGATGAGATATATTGAATAAAACGACCCAAATAAACTATTATCTAAATTTCAAAAAAAAATGCTTGTATGGTTCTAATAAGTCTGAGGATATTATTTATGAACTCAAATAGGAAAAAAATAGTAAAAATTGAATGAGTTATAAAAGAAAAAATTTACCTTTACAAATCATGGCAATTTGAGAAATCTAGAGAGGATTCACCCTAAATACCGATGAATATGATCTACAAAGAGTGGTAGGAGAGCATGGGGAGCCTTGGGTAAGTGGGATCAGGTGAGAGTTAGAATTAATGGAAAACCATAAAATTTTAATGAGATATTAATGAATTAAAAACACATTAAATCAGGAAATGGGAATTCAGAATGGCCCAATACCCTAATAAAAAACCCAAATACATCATTATTATTGATTCCAATGAGGTCCAAATGGATATGGCTGTTTTAATATACCTGGGGATTCCCATCAAGAAGTGTAATGGGTGTAAAATGTTCTAAAATTAGAGAGTTATAAATGAAAAGAAAATTGTTTTTGAAATCTGGGAATGGGTTCACGTTTGGGCCCAAATAATGAAAACTCACCCTTTCCTCCAAAAATATATGGGAAACCCCGACAATAAATAATTAATCAAAATTAAGAGAAAATAAAACCTTAAAAGATGTCATGGATTTGAAAATTCTCCCGACCATAATTCTTTCCACCTATATAAATCATTAGAAAGGCCAAAATCAAAAACCGAACCCAATCGATAAACCAAGATTTTCCTTCGTCATGTTTCATTACCAATGACGAAAAAACCTCTAGTGATCAATTAAGTAAGGAATACTACCACAAAAAACATAAAAGAAATCTATAAAGGGATCATGTACATTTATAATTTATCCCAAAAGAAAACTCCACAAGCACTATACGAACAAGACTCAAAGAATTTACCCACACTAACAACAACATTGAAAAAGGTTACAGTTACAATAATTTAAATATACCATTGGGCTCTCTCCAATCCCAACATTTACCAAGGGAAGCTGTCGGTAGTAAAATATATCAGAAAAAGACTAACTACCCTTAAACCAATACAATGGATAAAATTTGAGTTACTGGTTCGAGGTGACACAAAAGGGTTCCCCACTATATGAGACAACATAAATTTTCCTGAGACAAAATCAGGACACTGATATGGGGGGGGGGGCAGAATGGAGTCCTCAGAATAATGGGAATACTTAAATTAATTTTTTCCAAAATAAAAAACATAATACTCATAATGGGTATCCCTACCATATGATCCAACCATCATAACATGTACATGGGGTCCTTCCACCTCTTTCCATCCAATGGGTATAACAAAAGAATGTTGATGGAAATATAGGTTTAAACTATTACAATATTTCCTACAAAGGATATGACATTGAAAAGGGTTTTATTTACTCTAGGTTTTCCCTTGAATATGCACCATCTTCACTTCAGGAGATATGGGTAGAGCACAAATTATTGAATCATCTTCGACCACACAATTTGGCTTTGGAAACCCCCAAATGTGACTTCTTCTTCTGGTGCTACCCTCAACATCACCACAAACCCAGATGGATTTTTTAGTACCCCCAGTTTGAGTTATGTGGCCTTTTTTATGAATTCAATCTTTTTAAAGTGCATGAGATTATTTTGTGAGAGGTTGGGAGAGTTTGGAATGGTTTTGGATAAGTTTGAAAGATTTTCTAGAGGAGCACAGTTTGAGCATGTATAGGGGAAATTGTTCAGATGCTCTAGGAAACCGTTTAGGGGGAGACAGTAGGCTTCACACAGTTTGCACATAGTTTTCCAAACTATGAGAGGCAATTGTGTAGATCCTCTCTCTCTAGGTAGTATCATGAACACGGTTAGCGCACGGTTTTCTAAACCGTACTACATAACCGTGCCACCACTTAAAAGTAGGGTTTTAAAACCTGGGGTCACTCGATCTTGCCTTAATCCTTTCCAAATTCTCTCACACTAGAGCCTCACTCAGGTTCATAGGTTTTCAAGTGTTGGAGGTGCTCTCCCACAAATTTTTTAATCATTTTTACGGGGTTTCTATGTGGTGTGAAGGCGGTTTCTCCTAGGCAAGTCTATCCACTTGGGTTCATTGTGTTTTCCTCTTGATCTACTCTTCCCTCTTTCTTGGTTTCCTATATCTATACTTGTGGTGTGTATATATATATTTGTGGTTTCCTTGGATTTTTATTTTTAGGCTTGTGATGGTTTTGGAAGTAGATCTAAAGAGGCATCGGTGGTGCATTCGCCGAATTTGAGGTTCGGTTGCTTGTGGGTCGAGTTCACCGGAACCCTAAAGGTAGGTGTCTTCTCCATCGACTCCACTATGTTAGAACTACTGGTTCGTTTTTACAATTAATTTTTTGTGATGAAAAAATTAATTGTGTTTTGTTGTGTGAAATTTATTGGAAATCCCTTGGGTGATGTTTTGGTGATTTTTGGGAAAAGGGGTTTTATGGTGAAAGGCTCTTATTATGGATTTTAAAATAGTGAATTTAAAATGGGTTGTTGGGATTGATTTGGGAAAATGGTTGATGAAAAATGGTTTTCAATAAAGTATTTATTTTTATTGAAATGGGTTTTTGCATGGAAAATGGTTTTCATTAAATAAATGATTTATTGAAGTGGATTGGTATGAAATGGAATTGGTTGATTTGAGGTTGTTGTGACATTGGTGGGTTATATGCTTTTATGTGATTGATTGGAATGTTTTGCGGATGTGGAGAGAAGTACCACTATAAAAAGGGGATGAATAATGGAAGAAAGGGCCACCATCAAAGGATAAGTGGGCGAGAAGTGCCACTAGGTGTGAATGGGTGAATGGGTTGGATGGAAGCTCCACAATTTGGTTGTTTTGGTAGTTTTCTTGTGCATTGCTTTGCAAGTTGGAAAATATTGTGCTACTATGTGAATGATGAAATGTCTTGTGGCATGTTTGGTTGGATTTCCCTTGGGTTCTTGGCTTGGATATGATGGCTTGGTATGGGTGTGTTTGGCTTATGGAAATGGTTTCACATGTGATTATTTTATATAAATTGTTTTATATAAATGTGCTAAAAGATTTATCCTAGTGGTGTGTGTAGGGAAGTCATTTGGGGAAATCATTCTGAGTTTTATAACTCACCCCTTGCACTGGCACGTTGGTGTCTTTTCAGATGATGTGTACCGTGACATGAGAAAAGGTAAGGCATCAGCCTCCTTTAGTGGTGCATTGTAATGTATGGGTGAAACATGGAGCATGTAACTTGGTGTGGAGCCTTAGAGTGTGTCGGGGCTTATTTTGGGACTTTTGTTGAGTCTTATGCATAATACACTGATATGGTATTGGTTTTATTGGTCTTTGGTTGTATTTTAAAACAACATGGTTTTCTTTAGGGAACACATGCTTGAATTTTTAGATTGACACACATCATATGGTGGTTGGTAGTAGATTGTTTGGTTTGTTTTGTCTTAAGGGAAAATTATTCCCCAATTTATTCACAAAGCCCATGACATGTATTTCCAGCCTTTGGCACCTTGGGAATGTCGCCTATGGAAATGTAACCCTCACCGCCCCCTCAATCCAATGAAGTAGGGGTGGGGTGATACTAGTTGTATCATTTTGTTCGGTCCTTAGCTTTCAAGTGAGAGAAGATGTTTGGACGCTTTGGTGCCTTGGTTTTGGAGTTGAAATTTCTTGTGGTATATTCCTTGAGTAGGGAAGGTAACAAGGAATAGGAATGTCAGAACTTGAAATTTATAGCATAAAAGGACGTAGCTAACCCTCTTATGCTGAAATTCAAGTTACCGGGGAGTTGGGTACATAAGTGTTTTGGAGACACTTATAGGCATTGAAAATATCATTGTCGTGGGTGTATCCAATGAGATGTTCATTGCATATAAAGTAGAAATTACTTCCATCTAGGATTCATATTTCATTGGGGTATAATGATTTATAGGATGAATTGTGAAATGCTTTTGCAAATGTCTGAAATTGTAATTTGAATAAATATGGTATTTTGAAAATTGTTTGGTTTTCAGAAATGGTGAAACATGGCCAATGTGGAAAAGGGAGAAAGTCTTATTATAATAGTGTTGTGTAATGAGATTATAAATGGGAATTATATATTTCTACAGAAGTGAGACTCATGGTTGTTTTTTCATTGATAAAATGGCACTGAGTAGGCGTCGTAGAGACCAACCAGAGGAGGTTGCTGAGAATGTGGTAGGACCTGAGCCTTAGGTGAACCAGAAGCTAGTACAAATCATAGTGCATGCTTTCCATGTTGTGGCATGTAGAAATAAAACTGATGATCCAAGGAATGTGGATCATGTGGTTCAGTTTCAAATGCAGAATCCAACCATATTCAGGGGTGATTTAGTGCTGGAGAGGGCAGAAACATGGTTGAATAGAATGAATAAGATTTTTGAGTTCTTGGGAACACCAATAGAGTTAAAAGTGAAGTTGACCACATATATGTGGGAAGATCTTTCCCTTCAGTGGTGGGAGTTTGTAGTCCAAGAGGGGCGGACCAGGGTGTGATGTGGGAAGGCTTTTAATAGTTCTTTAATAAACAATTCTACCCACATACGTTCAGAATTCAGCGTATGATAGATTTATTCAGTTTGAAGCAAGATCTTATGTCTCTGACAGAGTATGAAACTATTTTTATGATCTTATTGAGGTTTAAACCGAATGTGGGGGGTAGCACGTCGCTGTATGAAAATATATTTGAAAGAAGGGTAAAGAAAGAAATCCATTCAAAGATATCAGTACTGTGTATACATGATTACACAGAGATGGTGAATAGAGTCTCAGTGGCTGAGCGGGATCTGTTGGGTGCTCCTGGCGGAGGATGCATGGTGGTACCCATGGGGAATAGTGGGAACTCTAAAGATAGGTTCAAGCAAAGGAGGGACACTTATTCCCAGGGAGGGACTACGATACATATTCTGACAGCAGGATCGGTGAATCATCCTCCGATCCCAAGAGAAAACCAGGATGTTTTCAGTGTGGTTTGATGAGCCACATCGAGCGAGATTGTATGGAACAAACTCAAGCATGTCATAATTGTATGAAGATGGGGAATATACATCGTTATTGTCAAAATAATCTGATGCCTGGTGCACATGATACTTCTCAGGGATCAAAGACATCGTATACTTCGACGAGATGGGGACAAAATCATACCCCTCGGCAGCAGAGTAAAGTGGGTCATGGTGATTCTCGGAATACAAAGACACCTCAGTAGGAAAATAAAGAGCAGAGCGTGGTAAGGAAACATGAGTTTGGAGCTGCTCAGGTTGAGGTGGATGATCAGTCAGAACTATCCACGGTGCGAGGTACTACTTTTTAAATTCTACCTTGATGCAAATTCTATTTGATATGGGTGCTTCACACTCTTATATTGATGCACACGTTGTTGATTGGCCAGGATTAAGTGTAAAAATGGTTCCCTTAGTTTTAAAACATCAATCTCCTTTAGGTCTAAGTGAGTGCAAATCCTTCTTGTGTAGATCAAGTTGTATCATTGTGGGAGAGGTGGATCTAATATGGAATTTCTCAGTGCTTGAGATGGGTGTGATGTAATCCTGATATTGGATTGGTTGGTGTCGTTTAAGTCTCACATTGACCGTGATGCGCGAACAATGGATTTTATGACACACGATGGCGTTAGACTTCTCTTTAGATGAGAGAGGCATAACCGGTAGTGTGCAATGGTTTTGTTGGAACCAGAAGTGGGAACTTTATTGTATCAGTTGGTGGTATTGTCATTGGAATCAGGAATGGGTGTTGAGAAGATTTTTCTTCCAGTAGTGGTGGATTATTTCATGGCCATTTTCCCTAATGATATATCTGGGTTACCTTCCATAAGGTTAGTGGAGTTTATGATTGATCTCTTTCCATGTTTCATCCCTATCTCACATCTGTCTTACCGGATGGCCCCTACTGAATTGATATAATTGAATGTTTAATTGGAAGAGTTTGAAAACAAAAGGGTTTATCTAGCCTAGCATGTCCTCGTCGGTATCGTTCGTGTTGTTTGTGAAAAAAGGAGGAGTGAATTTTGAGGCTATGTGTTGATTATCGTTAACTTAACCAAGATACGATAATGAACAAATATCCACTTCCATGAATTGATGATTTTTTCGACCAGTTGAGGGGAGCCCATTGGTTCACCAATATTGACCTGAGGTCAGGATATCATCAATTGCAGGTGTGGAAGGTTGATATTCCTAAAACGGATTTTAGAAGTAGATATAGCCATTATTAATATGTGGTTATGCCCTTTGGTTTAATGAATGTGCCAGCGGTGATTATGGAATTGATGAATCATATATTTCAATGATATCTGGATCCATTCATGGTGGTGTTTGTAGATGATATTATGGTGTATTCAAAGACAAATGTGGAGCATGAGTAGCACTTGTATATAGTACTAGGGATGTTGTGAGAATGTTGGTTGTATGAAAAATTTTCAAAGTGTGACTTTTAGATACATGAAGTTTGATTTCATGGCCATGTGATTTCAGAAAGGGTTCTTTTAGTGGATCCATAAAATATAGTGGCTATTTTTTCATGGAAAACACCAAATAATGAGTTTGAGATATGATGTTTCCTTGGTTTAGCTGGGTATTATCGACATTTCTTTTTTGATTTTTCATGCTTGGCTTCACTGATGTTAGCTTTGATAATAGAGAATGTTCCATTCTAGTGTAATTAATACTGCTATTAGTGTTTCGAAGATTTAAAGGGTCACCTTACATCAGCACCAATACTGGTTTTTCCAGATCTAAGAAAAGGGTACGTGTTGTGTTGTGATGCATCATGATCAGGTTTGGGGTGCATTCTAATTCAAACAAATCATGTAGTTGTGTATGGCTCACGATAGTTGAGGGTGTATGAGAAGAACTACCTAGCTCATGATTTGTAATTGGCCGTAGTGGTGCAATCTTTGAAAGTGTTGCATCATTATCTCTTCGGTGAGAAATTCTCGATATATAATGAACATAAGAGATTGAAGTATATTTTCTCACAAAGTGATGTTATCATGAGGAAAAGGAGATGGATGGAATATCTCAAGATATTTGATATTGACTTAATGAACACACTATGTAAGAAAAATTTGGTAGCAGATGAATTATGTATAAAATCATATTCTCAGGTGGGGGAACAGGTATCAGACTAGTAGCAGTTGATGTTAGTAAGATCAAACATGTAGTTAGAGAATGAGGGTTAGGGTGATAGATTAGTCTTCATTTCAGTTTATTTGATTCCTAACTAGGTCGTCCTGGTTAGAGAGTCATATATAACTGAATCTGAGTGTGTGGCCATAGGGTCGAGACTCAATGGTGGGGAGACCATTGAGGGTTCGCATCTGAATCAAGATTTAGTTTTGTGTTTTCAGAATCATATGTTTTTACTAGTTTCTTTTCAGGATAATCATCTCAGGGCGTACCATCATTCCAGGCCAGTTGTTCATCCTGGAATTAATAAAATGTATAAAGTGTTGAATGCATAGTTTGGTGGGTTGGTAAGAAATGGAGAGTTGCTAAGTTTTTTTAGAGATTATTGAATTGTTAGTAGGTAAAAGAAGAGCATCATAGGCCAACAATATGGTTGTAGTCTTTACCAATCCCTATCTTGAAGTGGGGGCAAGTAGCGATGGATTTTGATAATGGTCTCCCAAGAACGGTTAGAAAGCATGCTTCCATTTGGGTAATAGTGGATCAGCTAACAAAGTCGGCCCATTTCATCCCAATTCACGAATCTCATATGGTGGAGGACCTGTCCAAATTCTATATCCAGGAGGTGGTAAAAAGGAATGGTGTTTCGGTTTCAATTGTATCTTATAGAGACCCGAGGATTAAATCTTGTTTATAAAAATCCGTACAACAAGCCCTTGGAGCTAAGTTGACCAATATTACAATGTATCACCTTCAGACGGATATTCAATCCAAGAGGACGATACACACTTTGAGGGACATGATTCAGGATTGTGTTATGGATTTTTGTGGCTCATGGGAGGAGAACATTTCATTTGTTGATCTCTTTTACAATAACAGTTATCAGACATCCATTCATATGGCTCCGTTTGAAGCGTTTTATGGGTGGTCGTGTTGTTATCCACTATGTTGGGTGGAAATGGGTGAGTCCTACATGGTTAGACTAGCCTTGTCCAGGAGACTACGGAGAAAATCATGTTGATCAGGAAGGGAATGGAGATGGCTCAGAGTCATCAAAAATCATATGAAAATCATGTCGTTGTTGTTCAAGGTGAGTGATCATTTTTTCTTAAGGATCACTTCTTGGATGGGACATCATTGGTTTGGGAAGTAGGGAAAGTTATGTCCGAGGTATATTTGACCTTTTGATATTCTTGATCAAGTTGGTAAGGAGGCTTATCATCTGGGTTTTACACCTCAGTTCAGTCCGGTGAACAATGTGTTTCATGTTTCGCTGTTGAAAAAATATCATCCAGAACATGACCATGTGATTCGATGGGATCATGTTGAACTATAATCGGATGTTTCATTGGTGCACTTGCTAGTGCAGGTTGTGGATAGGCAAGATAATGACTTGCGTGGTAAAAGGATCAGTTTAGTTCATGTTTTATGGCAACATGGTCAGGTTCAAGAAGAGACTTGGGAACATGAGAAATAGATAGTCGAGCAGTGGCCCGAGCCCTTTCGACAAAGGGCGGGTTCAGTACTTTCCAGGGACAAAAAGTCCAATGGTGGGGAGAATGTAGTACCCCCGGTTTGTGGTATGTGGCCTTTTTATGAATTTTTATGTGTTTAATGTTCATGGGATTAGTTGGAAAGAGGTTTGGAGAGTTTGGAATGGTTTTGGATATGTTCAGAGGCTTTTCTATGGGAGCACTGTTTGAGAACAGTTATAGAAATCTGTGTGGATACTCCAGGAAACCATGCAGGGGGGGACAGTAGGCTCCACACTGCCTGCACAATGTTTGCCAAACTGTGCAAGGAAACTGGGTGGACCCTCTCTCTCGAGGTAGTAGTGTGTGCACTATTAGCGCACAGTTTTCGAAACCGTGCGGGATAATTGTGCGGCATCTTAAAAGTAGGGTGTTAAAACCTGGGGTCACTCGAGCTTTCCATGTTCCTCTCCAAATTCTCTCCCACTCGAGCCTCACTCTGGTTCTTCAATTTTCATTGTTTGGGGGTGCTCTCCCACCCATTTTTGAAGCATTTTGAAGTGGTTTAGAGGAGGTTTGAAGGTGGTTTCTCCTGGGTAAGTCTCTCCTCTTAGGATCATTGTGTTTTCCAATAGATCACCTCTTCCATAATTCTTGGTTTCCTCGATCTATACTTTTTTGTGTATATCTATAGTTGTTGTTGCTTTGGATGTTTATTTTAAGGGTTGTGATGGATAGAGAAGGGGATCTAGAGAGTATTTAGTGGTTCATTCGCTATATTTGAGGTTCAGTTGCTTGTTGGTCGAGTTCACCAGAACACTAATGTTAGGTGGCTTCCCTCTTGACTCCACTTGGTTAGAACTAGAGGTTATTTGTTTCAATTAGTTTTTTGTGCTGAAAAAAATAATTGTATTTTGTTGTGAGAAATTGGTTGGAAGTCCCTTGGGTGATTATATGGGGATTTTTGAGAAGAAGGGGTCTTATGGTGAAATGTTCTTGTTGTGGATTTTAAGATAGAGATTTTAAAATGGGTTGTTGAGAATGATTTGGGAAAATGGTTGATGAAAAATGGTTTAAAATATAGATGTTTTTTTTATTGAAATGTGGTTTCGCATGGAAAATGGTTTACAATAAATGGATGATTTATTGAAGTGGTTTGGTATGCGATGGAATTGGTTGATTTCATGTTTCTTTGACATTGGTTGGTTATATGCTTGGTTGTGATTGATCAGAATGATGTATGGAAGTGGCGAGAAGTACCACTATAAAAAGGGGTTGTATATTGGATTGAAGGGCCACCATCAAATGATAAGTGGATGAAAAGTGCCACTAAGTATGAATGGGTGAATGGGTTGGACGGAAGCTCAACTGTTTCGTTGTTTTGGTTGTTTTGTAGTGCATTGCTGTGCAAGTTAGAAATTGTTTTTCTAGTGTCTAAATGATGACAGGTATTGTGGCATGTTTGGTTGGATTTTTCTTGGGTTCTTGGTTAGGGTATGATGGCTTCGTAAGGGTGTTCTTAGCTTATGGAAATGGTTGCACTTCATATTATTTTATATAAAATTTGTTATAAAAATGTGCTAATGGTTTTATCCTTGTGGTGTGTGTAGGGAAGTCATTTGGGGAAATCCTACTAAGATTTAGTACTCACCCCCAACATTGGCATGTCGGTATCTTTGAGGATGTTGTGTACCGTGACATGGGAAATGTTAAGGCATCACCCTCAATTAGTGGTGCATCGTGATCTCTGGTGGAGAATGGATCATGGAGTTTGGTTTGGATCCATGGAGTGTGTCTTGGCTTATTTTGGGTCTTTTTTTTGAGTTTTCCACATAGTACTCTGATATGGTATTGAATGTGTGGGTTTTTTGTTGTATTTTGGAGCAACATGGTTTTCCATAGGGAACACATTCTCGAATGTTTTGATTGTCATGCATCCTATAGTGGTTGGTAGTGGATGGTTTGGTTGCTTTTGTCATGAAGGAAAATAATTCCCCAATTTGTTCTCAAAGACGTCGGTATTTATTACCAGCCATTGGCGCCTTGGGAATGTCGCATATGCCCAAGTAAACCTCATCGCCTCCTCATTCCAATGAGGTAGGGGCGAGGTGTTACAGGTTTACCATGAGACAGAAACACTCCAAAACACTCTTTACCCTAACCAATCATTTCATTGAAACATTTTCTGAGAAGACCCACACACATCAACCATTATTTATTCGTATAAGAAATGAAAATAGAAAAGAATATATTGAAACACCATCTTCTAAAAAAACGTTCTTGAGATTTCCTATGTGGAGATATACTTTTACCAAATAGAGGCTCTTAGAATATTTCACAACCTTCACATTTGTAGTCAAATGAGCCCATGACATCGCAAGGTGTCACAAAACATTACCCTTGCGACTGATAGAAACAATGCTGGGAAAGGGACATTATTAGAAGTCCCCAAACAACACACAATTCTAGAAAGTCGCCATTATAGACTCTCATGACCAAATTTACTATGATGGAGGATTAACAAGAAACCCTTATTTGAAGAGACTACAAAGGACCCATAGGCCCTCTTAGACACCATCCACACTAACAACACGTGACTACTTTTACCTTCAATGAATCTGATAACATAATAAAAAAATGTCTCTTTCATCCTTCCATGAGAACTCTCCCAGTACTAGAGGATCTGAAAATACATGAATGGAAATGGTGTAGACTCCAGCTCCAAAATATTGAGAAAAAGACTCATTATTTTAATCAAATAGAAGACATTACAACAAAGATGTAATTTGGGCTGTGCTTTATTCATGCATTAAATGTTAATGGGGGCTTAACCTATCCTATGAGAGAACCAAATGACTGAACCAAGAAAGTCCATTAGTCAAAAAAACATCACTATTTAGAACTGAACACTTGAAGGTAATCACAACAACGAACTCCCGATCTTTTCTTAGAAGAGGCCACTAATCATCCCTTCAACCAAACATAATGATCAAAGACAAACCCAAAGCATCATTCGAAATAGATGGGTTCTTGGACTCATAAAATCCCACAACAATAAAATTATCAAAAATAAATAAGGTACTCCATAATAAAACAATCATCAAGACATCATGGTTTCCTTTAAAATCATCTCTTTGAAAACAAACGGTTCGATGGTTAGCATATCCACCAATGGTACCTCATAGCCGTCACACATGCATGTTTATGTTCCAATCCAAGAACACTCCTCATATTGGATCCAAAACTCATATATCCATGTCATTAACCATCCATCATCCCATTTAACCACATTAATGTGGTCTCCCATGGAAATACAAATGGTTAAATCAAAAATTCCTTCCACTTTCTATAACCAAAACAGTCAACCAATACTTAATTTTTTCTCAATATCCCTAACCATGAAATTAAAATCCCTATATACTTCTTAAAAAAATTATTGAAAAGCCCAATAGTTAATATAATAACTCACTATCAATTCATAAACATTAATTTCAAATAATTTCATCTCATTTCAAAACATATATAATTTCGTGAAAAAATAAATTTCATAAATCCCTATTAAATTGAGGACTCATCTTTTCTAATTTTAAAACAAGATTCCAAAATTTCATTAAACTTTTCAGTTGATCACTAGTTACAAAATCAATGTCCATTTCCAAACTCCACAAATGCCATCCAAAGCATTCCATCCCTATAAAACACAATTCAATAGTTTAGAGAAATCTAATGGAAACACTATTTGAAAACCATCTTTAACATAGTTCTCGCTTTCAAAATAGGTGTAATCACACCATTATCCATTTAAAAAAAATTATTAAAATTACATTATACCTTTATTTAAATCATTCCATTAACTCTTTATTAGAAAATCATTTCAAAAAATCATTATGCTTCATAAATCCATGCCATTTTTTCTTTAAAACCAAACATCCATGATTTCAACACAAAGAGACACGAGAATTTTGAGATGAAAGTAGTTTTAGTGGATTACTTGGACATATGGTTGGTGGTTAAATGACAATCACTTCACCATCACCAATAGTGTTCTCGAAAAATATCCATGGATCCACATGGATTTCCAGGCCATAAAATCTCATTGAGACCATTTGCCCAACTCTCTTTTAATTTTCATTAATCATAAATAAATCATGAAAACAAAAGGACTCAGATAAAACTCGTCATCCCCTTGCAAGATGAATCACGTCATGTGGTGTGCATATGAAGCTCTCTACTAATAACTGGAATGTCATTCCCTTAATTTACTAACTCGATACTATCATGACTATTCGCCAAATAACATGAAACAATGATTGTGAACATCATTTGATACCATTTTGTCACAAAATGAATCTAGTAAACATAAAAACTGGCACCTGACAGGGTCTGTGACATGGATCGATGGGCATTCTCGATTCCCAAGGGCTGGAAAAAGTTCCCTGCTATCACAAAATGGAATTTTGGAATTATTTACCAATGTTAATAAACAAAAAACCACAAACAAATACAATATGACAAAATATGGATTTTTCAAAACCAACCATCTTTTAAAAAAAATTTGAATTGAATTAAATGATTCAAAACAATACTCAAAGACTATAACAAATGAATAAAACTAAAATGGACACCCCAAGAGCTTCTTCATGGAATATGGAACCTCCCTCAAGCCATCTCCATAACACTACATCACGAAGGACTGTTAAAGATCCGAACCATTGTCAAAAATATTTATTCCCAAACCTGTGAAAAAAATAACCAAGTTTACTTACACAAAATGGTGTAGGTAGGGTGTGATCCCAGGATCAATAAGATTCCACCACAAAATAATTCCATTTGAAAAACATTCAAATACAAAAATCCGGCATGTTTTAATAAACATGAGACTCAATTAAGAATTTTTGTGCGATTAAACTATAAATAAAAATAGTATTAAAGTGGGATACATTAAGGAATCAACACTTTTAAAATAGAATTTCAAATTAATTGAATTTTTCATCCAAACATAATGTATACTGACTGTATGAAAATAGAATCTAATGCGAACAAGAAATGGGAAACAACACCTAGGCACTAGCTTACTGTGGACCCAGGTACCTTGTATCTATGTTAACGTAACAATAAAATATTTTTTCTCATGCACATGAGCCTCTATTAGGGATTATACCCAAATCCTAGGGGTACACAACATCGTCATCATCATCATAATCATCATCATATTTTAGTTAGTGTTGTGATCATAAAACATGCTATGTGAAACTAGGGCCAAACCACACAGGATGACTAGCATACTGGTACACATCCACCCACCTGTATACCTTGGTTTTCCAACGTTTTCTCAATCAAGTTTCAGGATTCGTGAAATAGAATTTTTAAATTTTAATACCAATTCCTAGTCACACACACATACCAAACATCCCACATACATGTCACATAAAAATCCATTCACAAATAAAATTCATTTTTGACATCATACTCACACAAAATAGCCCAAAAACCTGTTTCGCACTTTTTATTCAATTTAATAAAATATTTCTGCAATTTATAAAACACTATAAAACTATTTGGTATCTTAAATCCCCACTTCACATTTGAAAAAAATATCTTAAGTGAACACAATCACCAAAACATCCCACAACATGTATCATATCTCATTCATAATTCGATAAATCCTTTAATAAATCCTATACAACGTTCTCAAGATAATCAACAATAAATTACACCCCATTCAAAAAAATTGGGCCATTTTAAAAACATACACCCACCCAAACAGTACATAAACATCCTTTTCGCACTTTTCATAACTCAATAACCCATTTTATATTTTCATAAAATACTTTCATGGAGTATGAAAAGTTTTTTCATAGAAAAAACTTTCAAAAACCCCCTCTTGAGGCCAAAATCGCACTATATCATTACCTAATTTGAATTGGAATCCCCTTTCAACAACTAAAAAATCACATTCATATTTTATAAATCCATCACAACAGATATCACATGAGTTACATTTGAAAAATATTCAACTTCAAGAAAAGTGAATATTTAATATTAAATGCTTAAATAATGCTACAAAATTGGTTTTTTCACTACAAAAAACCTATTAGGAAAAATATCAATTAGTAAATCAAGAAAAATAACTCATAAATAATTGCTTACACATGGAATCGCCTATCTTTTGTGTCAAGACCCAAAATTTGTTGTGTGAAACATCAACCGCACCACCGCCGCACGACGAGGGAGTGAAATCAAACCTGAAACCCCACTATTTTTCAAAAAATACACCAAATCAGGCACTAGTTATGGGAACTAACTTCTATATATTTTATAACCAAATGAAAAGTGGAAGAAACACTATGAGAATTGAATAAACATGAGAGGAACCCACTATCTTGAGATATCATGAATAAAATGACCCAAATACACCATTTGATGATATTCCAAACACCTAAAAATTCATGTGAGGTTTGAATAAGGATGAGTAGGTCATGTAAAAAATGGAATTGTTTAAAAAGAGTAAATATTTAAGGAGTTATGAATGAAATAATTTACCTCTTCAAATAAATTTGATTTGGGAAATCCATATTTGATTCTCCCTAAATAATGATGAATCTGATATCCCAAGAGGGGGATAAGAGAATGAGGGAGCGACATGGGTATGTGGGATCAAGTGAGAGTTTGAATCATTGAGAAGCGATAAATATTGAATGATATATTAAATAATTAAAAAAACATTAAGCAGACAATTGGATTTCAGTATCACTCAATACAGCAATCAAAATCTCAAATCCATCATGATTATAAATGCCTATTATGTTCAAATAGATATCTTTTTTTAATATAAAATGGGATGAAAATTGGGAATTGGAATATGTGTAAAATTTTTAATCATTAATGAGTTATAAAAGAAACAAAATTTGTTTTTAAGTACTGAAATGGGCTCATAGTTTGGCCCAAATCATGAAAACTCACCATTTTCATAAAAAATGTACGGGAAACCCCCACAATAAATCACGATTGGAAATTAAATGTAAAAATACCTAAAAAAGGAGTCATTTATGTGACAAACAATCCTTATAGTCCTAATAAAATATTATTTTAAAAAATAACTTTTACTATACATATTTATCATTTGGAAGTATCTCTATCATTACTCATATGATATTATATTTTGCAACATTACATGGTTTCAGTAGAATATGTTAATATATTAACATATTTGAGTGAAAAAAATATATAACACACAATAAAATAAGAAAAGAAAATTTATTTATCATTAAGAGACATGATATAAATAATTTCAAAAAATTTGTAAAATTAAATATAATTGAAAATAAGTTATTATTGAAAAAGATTAAAGGATTCATAAATTTTTCAGAAACATAAAATCATCATACGACTTAAATAATATGATTTTTTAGGGTAGTATTTTCAATATGTATGAGTCATTTTATGATTTTTCTTACATAATATGTCTCAGTAATTATAAATATTTAATATAAAATCATAATAATCCCTTAATATTTTTTGGATTGTATTTAAATACGTGAATGTCACAATAAATGAACATATTGAATGATGTGGGTTTTTTAAATATATAATGTTCATTATTGAGTTACAAGTATTAATAATCATTTTTTAATGAGTGGGACTAAAAATTAAAAATAGAATGTTGTATGTGGGATTCATATAAGGAATATATAAGAGGTTATTTGAGTTGTAATATTGAAATTATAAATTTTATTTTTCCCACAATGTTGTGTATTTTTTAACATTGAAATACATAATGGTAACCAATATTGAGTAAAAACATAGAAAAGGTAAAAACATCACCAAATTTACTTAATAAGGATTTATGGGTTATATTTATAGCTAATTTAAATAGAATGGAATATATAAATATTTTGATTAATGAAAATAATATATTAATCATGAATTATAGGATAAAATATCCCTATATAATAAATGTTTCTCCCTGGAAACATTAAAATTCATAGTGTGGAAAATATTGAAATAATAAATGCACTTCAATGGATATGTTTATGTAATAAAGATTATATGCGATGATTTATCCTTATAAATCATAAAATATGATTGAATACCTTTAAAACCATTGGATTATGATATAAATCATATTGTAGAATATTACTTATAAATTTACCATTCTTTGAGAGAGATGATCAATACTGTTATTGAGGATTTATTGAATATAGAAAAGTCTTAAATCATATTTTGGTAACAAAATTCATTACAATAAAATTTAAATATCTTAAAAAATCTATAAATAAGTTTAATATTTTCTAAATAAGATGAATTTTTCATATTGATTTAGTTTAAATGGATTCTAAATTCCTAGAACAATATATAACATATATAAAGGTGTTTCTCCATTAGTGTTGAAAAAATTAAAATTCCAAAAGAAAAAAAATACATGTGTACTTATGAAGAATAATATATTTATAGTATACTAAAATATAGTAAAGTAAAAGTACATAAATGGATATGGAAGGTCCTATACGAATTGATAGTAAATTTCAACGGATTTATTATATATTTTTTTAAATATTCATAAAATACAATATATATTTTATATAAGGACCTATACTTAATAAATTAAATAATCTTGAATAAAATGAAAAATTCACATTGAGTAAATTTTAAGTTTTAGAGTTTTAAATAATTAGGCCATAAATATAACATTACATCTCAAAAATTACAATTTAGACACATCTACTAACTTTCAATTTTTTTAATAATATAAAAACCCTTAAAAAATTGTCATGTATAGTTCCATGTTTTAAACAACATTACTTTTCCTTGATCCCATATTTTACCCTATTCTTCATTATGTGATGTGAAAAACATTTCATTACATGGGATGAGCATAAAAATCACTAAGAGTTATAAAACAAAGAAAGAAAAAATTAGTTCATCAATATATACATAACATAATCTCTTTAACATACCACATGAAATCATAAGATTTATGAATAAAATATAGTAATCGCCAATCATAAAGAAAACTTGTGGAATTTATAACATACATACATTGTAGCTTTCATAGCTACATAGGGATATATATTTGGAATACCCATCATAGTATATACCCTAAATATCATAGGGAAAATATTCATGTTTACCTCTTTCACATTACCCAATGCATCAGAGAGCTATCTCAGACTCAACCTCCCTTGGATTATAATGAAATGACAAGTATACGTAAACAATTCTGAAGAACCATTACATATTCACAACACAAAAAACAAATATAAAGGTAAGACAACATTTCACCATTTCAATCTAAAAAATATAATTTAAATATATTGACATAATAAATATATTATAAAAACAATTTTCAATACCAAAATATGTATAATATTATAGAATATTAATGTTCCTATTAAAAACATTATGTCTTGTTAAAGAATCCAAATATCGAATAATATTGGTGGCGGCGAAAAGGATGTTTTCACCGCATACGTTGAGAAGAAACATTATTTTTTCCATTATGTAAAATGAATCATTCAGAAAATATTCACATTGAATTAAATTAAAAGTAAAATCTGTTTATACAACATATAAAATAATGTCTTCTAGAAATCAAAATATGCCTCAATAAAGAAATATTGAGACGAACTCCCTTACCTCATGTCTGAATTGACTCGTTCATTCTTTATTCTCTTGAATGATAAAATAAATTTATTTATACTTTCTTAATAACCCTTATAATGTTTATTATTCATTTTATATCACTTATTACAATGTTATAATCATTATGTAATCTTTTAAGTTAATAACGGTCATTTTATCCATATTTGGTATTTAGTCGAAAATAAACTTCTTTTTATTAAAAGTTGTTCATTTGGACAAAAGTCCATTATCACATGAATGATATTCATTTTTAGATATCATATATATCATATATATATATATATATCGTATATATATGTATTTATAATACTATATAACATTTGCAGATATGAAATTAAATGCACCATTAATGGAGACAGTATGCCATACGTATGCATGAACGATACATTAATTTCTATTTGGTATTTAATGGACTAAAAACATAATGATAAATAACTATATTATAATTCCAGTTTTATATCATATATAATTTCATTAACTCCATCCTTTATACATTTTACGTAGGGCATGAACGAGTCATATCACATTGAGGGGGCGGTAGTCTGAAATTTCTCAAAATAAATTATCCCATTTACCAACTATGTAATCCATAATGGTATGTTATAAATAAAAAATAAAAAATCATAGATACAATATAAATATGATATATATCGCATAAAAATATAGTTCCATCATACCTTCCTCCATGAGAAGCAGTTGTAGATATTTGAACTATCATCGTTTCGTGAGGCCGTAGTTTTCCGTCCACAGAAACAGTATGTTAATTACCCATTAGACGGAGGTTTGTGTATTTCTAGTTAGAATTAATATCATAAAAACAGCCTATTATATTGAGGGATCTTTTTCTTAATAACATAAAGGAATAAATATATTTTTGGGGGATGTAGACATAAAATAAAATAAATGATATAATGAAATGACGATACCTTTAAATTGGGTAACTCCCATTGGATTGAACAAAAAGGATTTCATAAAGTTCCTTATGCCTATGATAATACTTATAAGAGGAAGATAGGGATACATGGAGATTAATTGGGAAGTGTTTGGACATTCCAAGATTCTTTAGAGGTGTTAGTAATGGGTTAGAGGTAACGGCTTTTTTGAGGGGGGAGGAGATGCTCTTTAGGATAGTTTTAATATATTTTTTTATTATATCATGATTTTAGATTTATAATGGTCCAAAACATATTAATGTAAAATATAAGATTACTATTGTTCGAAATAAATTCATCCAATAATTATTTGATCGGTTTTGGATATTTTTTTAATTTTTATAATCTTATTTATTTAAATCATTCATTAATGAAGTAAACACGACATCATTATTGTGTCATAAATAATATTATTTATATTATGTATAAAAATTATTCATAATATACCATGATATATGTAATATTTTAAGATTTAAAAATAATATTTATATTCTAATAGATAACTTATACAACTCCATGTAATAATTATGTTACTAAATGATATATGTTTATGTCATTTTGGTTTTTACTTTAGATTAATTAAGATAAAGTGTCATTGTCACTCTGATGTGGCTCCATGGGGTCCCAAAATCGACCCAAGTACCACCATGGAATGAAATGTATCAACCAATATGATTAAGACACAAGTTAGAAGAATTTAATATTGTTATAATAATATATTTCTACCATTATTGATAAGATTTAACCTTAAACCATGGTAAATAAAATATTTCGTAATGTAAATATTCATAATGTCTAAAAATACAAGTTACATATTTACCCAATTTGGTCCTCCTGATTCCTAATATGGAATCCATTTTTTCAAATGAAAAACATATACATGATAGAAATTTATTTAAAACTAGTTACCAATGTCAGTACAAAAAAGAGTATTTTTACAATATAATAACAAACAAAAGATTGACACATGTTTATGTCCAATTTAAAACTAAAATTACATCCAATGACCAAAATTGGATTAATTAGAAATAATATAATCTAATAAAACGTTTAAACCAATTATCATAACAATATAAAAATATAAATAAATTATATTAAAACGCAATTTTGAATTAAAATACAGTATTTTTAACTATTCATTAAAAACTCATCATTGTCAGAAAAAATACAAAAAATTTAGCAAATGTAAATTTTGATGTCCTAATTCCCACGAAAAATATTATTTTATCAATTAGAACACTTAAAAGTGACAAAATCATGATTTTAAAAGGGTTCTCCATCAAAAGATGATAAATTGACCTATCAAAGAATATTACAGTGTTTATGCTTAAAATTGGACTTATTCACATTTTGAGCATCTAAATTTTATTGGATAAATGTAATAACATTTAGCAGACATGAATAATAATATTGGAGTTAGTTTTGTTCATTCTCTGTAATAAAATGGATATGGATTATCCACCATTTAAAATAATAATAGTACTATATTATTTTTTAGTATAACAAAATGTTGTGTGTAACATAAGAGTTCAAAGAAACCCATTGTTGTGTATCAGATATGCCACTGATCATGGAATCCACTTTAATGTAATATTAATTTTTAATTAAAAAAAATTAGAAAATATGATAAATTCATATTATTTATTTACCATGGATGTTACAACCTTCCCCATTTTAGAAATTGCATCCTAGAAATTTTGTTCACTTATCAAATAAATGTTGTATTTATCCACCATACGAATTTTCAGTTTCCCACGTTGATTCATCAACTATATGGTTTTCTAAAAAATATATTAACTTATAAATTACCGTATTCTACAACACTTTCTATATTCAGTCCAAAATCGGGACTGGTTGCTCCTCGTAAAAGAGGTTCTCTTCCAACTGAACTACTTCAGGGCTCAAAACATTAGATGGATTCAACATATTCTTTCTCGACATTGAACCATGAAAAACATTGTGTACCAAGGATAAACATGGAGGTAAATCAAATATTTACGCACCTGATCCACCTTTCAAGTAGATTTCATAGGGTCTAATGAACATCGAACACATCTTTCCCTTCTTACCAATACGTATCACACTATTCCAAGGAGAAACTATGAGAATGATATGATCACCGAACTCAAAATAAGTTTCTTCCTCCGGTTATCCGCATAACTTTTCATCATGCTCTGACCTATTCTCACGTTCTTCTGAATCAATTGAATCTTTTCTTCCATCTATTCTACCAATTACGGTCCCATCATCAAACTTTCAGCCCTATGAACCAACTCTATCTTTTTATATAACTCCTTATCTTCGTTCTATGCTTGCTTATTTCTATTTTATATAGATGATTTCCCTAACATAAGAAACAAAAATGTGGACATTCCTGCACCAAAAATCTCTATGCCAAAGTTCATCAACTCAATAAACATTGGATCTAATTCCAAACGTATCATGGTTAATAAAACATCAATTTTTGACTCAAAGAATTAGACACATCATTTAGTTTTCCCAGATGATAATGAATTATCCAATCATAATCCTTGATAAATTACAACTATCTCATACATATCATGTTTAATTCATTATAAGTTAATATATACATAAAATATCTATGGTCAGTGTATATTTCACATTTTACTCCATACTACTGTTTCGTCTCGATTGCTAAATAGAAACCAACATTATCTAATTCGAAATCATGTTTAGGGTAATTTAACGAATGATATTTCACCTAGTGTGATTCATAAAAAATTACCTTATCATTTTCTTAAGGAAACATCCAAATCCATCAACTAATCATCACAATAGATAAAAACTCTCAATTTCTAGAAGTTAGTTCGAAAACATAAGCATTCACCAATCTTCTTTTCCATTCTTAAAAACAATCATTACATTCTTTTTTCCAGATGAAGTCAACACATTTTCAAGTTAACATAGTCATTGGATTAGATAAACCTGAAACATTCTCAAAAAAACTTAGGTAATAATCTTTAAAACCAAGGAAACTATAGATCTCAGTTATATTAGTTGGTCTGGGACATTCTTCAACAACTTTTGTTTTAGTAGGATCAACAGTTATAGAATTTTTTGATACAATGAGACCAAGGAATTAAATTTGTTGTAACAAAACCCCAAACATTCTGAATATCCCATACTGTTTATTTTATTTTATGGTTTACAAGGAAAAATTAAATGGAATTCATGTTCCTCTTTTCTTTTCAAATAAAACAAAATATCATCAATTAACACAAGCACAAGATTGTGGAGGAACTCATTGAAAATTATATTCATAAGAACCATGAATATAGTAGGTGCATTGGTTAATCAAAAAGGTATAACCACAAATTCATAATGGCCATATCTATTATGAAACATGAACTTTGGGATGTCTTATTACTTCACTTTATACTTATAGAACCTTTACATCAAGTCAATATTTCGAAAAGACTGATCTCCCTAGATATGATCAAACAAATCATCAATATGATTAAAAAATACATTTTCTTAATAGTGAGGTTATTCAAGGCTCTATAATCAATGAAACGTCTCATTGAACCATATTTCATTAACAAAAAAGAAATGATCACCCCATGGTTATGTGATAGGTCGGATGAAACCATTATCTAATAACTCCTGTAATTGATTCTTTAGCTCTAAAAGTTCAATTAGAGGCATTTGGTAATGGGGTTTTGAAATTGGAGTAGTGTGGGGAACTATGTCAACAATAAATTAAACTTCTCGATCAGGTATTATACAAGGAAACTCATTAAGAAAAACAACTAGATACTCATTTATACCTGTCACACCATTAATCAGAATGGTTCCTTTGTTTTCAAAAATATGTGCAAGGTAACATTCATTTCCTCCTCTTACTAGTTTGTCAGCTTCAATATATGTTATCAAAAGAAATAGTTCATTCCTGTATAGAACCTAATAATCGTTTTTTAATGAATCCATTTAGATATGCAATCAATCATAAAATGATAAACAGATAGCCAATCCATACCCCAAATAACATAAAACTATACTAGAGGCAAAAAAATATGGTATGCATGTAGAATCATTCCACACACAAGGGCAATATGGTTATTGTAATTTCTTTTTGTCTCAACATTTCATCTAGGGTTTTTTACTATATGTTCAGGATTCATATCTTGAGATGGAATACCCAATATAGTTGAAAACATCTCAAAAATGAAAGAGTGGGTAGAACAAAATCAAACAACACATTGACATACTCTTAATAAACAAACAATGTATCTGATACAACATCATTTGATGGCCCATCAACTGCTAAAGTAGTTGTAATGGATTTCACCACCCCATTATGCTTGTAGTCTATCTGATCATTCTTAGTTGAGTTCTTCATTGGAAACATAATTGAATAATGACCCATTTCATTGCACTTAAAACATTTTACTAACAACAAATTATATTTTTTCTTACCATAACCCTAATATTTTTAAGCGCGATTAAGAGCCTTATGCGCCATTTTACCGCATTGGTAGCACTTTCATGAATTCAAAAGTCATTATCTAGCATATTTTTACCACAATTTTCACAAACTGAAAACATAAGTTTCTTATCATCTGTGTTTTTTGAAGAGTTCATCCCTTTCAGCTATGACCTCGACCTCTTACTCTATTGTTCATAAAAGAACACATGATCATCGAAAACCTCCATTGCCACCTTCTCTGTATATCAAAAAAAAATTCATAACATTTGAAAAAATGATAAGATAAATCCCTTCAATACATTGGACTTAATCCTGAGTAAAAAATTATTGATTTTACTATCTAGATCTCATTTGAAATTTGGAGCATACCTTGCATATCACGTGATATTTTTTTTTCAAAAGAATCAACTGAGTCATCTTCCTACTTGAATTGAAATATTTTGTTTTTCCATCCTAAGATGAACCACATTAGTAAAATATTTGTCATGAAATATACCTTGTGATTTATCCCAATTAAGAGCATCAATATACTCAATATCCCTAAATTTATTCACCATCGACCACCGCTGATCATATTCACCTTTAAAACGGTAATCATAAAGACTTTCCTTTTGATCATCTAAACACCCCATGACATCAAAAATATTTTCCAGTGGGTTAGTCAACCCTTCTACTATCGTAGGGTCAAACGAACCTCAAAATTATGGGGGTTGTTTTTTTTTAAAATGCTCTACTACAGACATGTTTCTCTGTGGTTGATTTGGATGATCTTTTTCATGGATACAACCACAATATATAGATTAAATCAATTCTTCCATCAAGGCAAAACAATATTCAGTAATGATTCAAACCTTCTCAAGTTTCTTATTTGGATGGTTGTCTTCCTCCTGATGTCGTCCCATCATTGCTATCTTGTTTCTTGTGTGGAAGCCATTCTGAACACTGAAATATCAAAGGTGAATCAACATGGTAATCTGTAAATGAAATATCATTAACATTAATTAATATATGGATATTAATTTAACAAAATCATAACTTCCAAAGTATTCCAAATTTCCATTTCATACTAACTATTAGGACCCAACATTAAAAAATTACATAATGTCGAATTAAATGAATAATTCACATTAGTATAATTTCAGGATTAGAGTTTTAAAGAATTAGTCCATAACTATTACATTACATCAAAAAAATTACAAAGTAGACACTTCTACTCAAAACATGGGATGAGCATAAAATTCTCAATAAGGGTTATAAAACAATGAAGATAAACATTATTTCATCCATACATATATAACATAAGCTCATTAAAATACCTCATGAAATTATAAGATTTATTAATAACACGTAGTAATCACAAATTATAATGGTAACATGTGGAATCCATAACATAATTACTTTTTAGTTTTCATAGCTGCATAGGGAGTTACATTTGGAATTCCCATCACAATATATTCCATAAATCTCTTAGGAGAAACATTCAACTTTACCTCCATCACGTTATCTAATGAATTGGAAAGCTATCTCGGAATCACCCGCCATAGGTTCATCACGAAACTACCCATATACATAAACAAATCCCAATAACCATAACATATTCAAAACATATAAAACCAATATAAATGAAAGATAACATTTCCATATTTTGATCACAAAAATATCATTTAATTATATTGACATAACAAATCAATTACCATAACCATTTCAATACCAAAATTCGTATAATAAAATATGGTATTTATTTTCCTTTTATAATCATTACAGCTTGTTAAGGAAGCCAATGATAAAATAGTACTCGTGATAGTGGAAAGGTCGTTGTCACTATGTACATTATAAAAAACATTACTTTTTTCATTTAGTAAAACAAATGTCAGGGAAAATATTCCATTTGAAATAAAGTTAAATTCAGAAGGGTTTATACACCGTATAAAAAAATCATGTATAATTCAAAATATGCCTCAATGAAAACATATTGATAGTAATTCCCTTACCTTGTGTCCGACTTGAATCGTTCATTTTTTAATCTACTGAATAATAAACTATTGTTAATTTCTAGTTGCATAAGAAACTTTTTCAAGATTATTATATCTTTTATATCACTTATTACAATGTTATAGTACATATTTAATCATATATTTTAATAAAGGCCATTTTGTTTATATTTGGTATTTCAGTTAAAAATTAACTTATTATAATTAAAAGGTATTCATGTGGTCAAAATTCCATTATCTACAAAATTATATTCATGATTTAGATATCATATATATAATATATATCCAGTATATATATGTATTTTTTACAGTAGATAACATTTGGAGATAAGAAATGAAATGCACCATTAATGGAGACGGTAAGACATTCATACGCATGAACGCTACTTTTATTTCTATTTTAAATTTAATGGAATGAAAACATAATGATAAATAGGTATATTATAATTACACTATAATATCATATATAATTTCATTAAGACCATCCTTTATACGTTCCATGTATGGCATGAAGGTGTCATATCACTTTGATGGGGTGGTACTACACACTTCCTCATATGAAAATATCGCATTCACCAATTATGAAACCATAAAGGGTTGATATAAATGAAAAATACAGAAGCAAAAAAGGCAATATAGAAATAATATATATCACATATAAATACATTTCCATCATAATGGACACCATGATAGACAGTTGTAGATATTATAAAAATCATCGTTTCATGTGGCAGTAGTTCGTCGTCCACAGAAACAGTATATTCTTTACCCATTAGATTGAGGTGTGTGTATGTTTAGTTTTAATTCTTATCATAAAACAACATAGTATATTAATGACACTGGTTTTCTTATAAAATAATGGAATAAATAGATTTTAGGGGGTTGGATAAGTAAAATAAACAATATAAACATAAGAGAAGACGATACCTTTAAATTGGGTAACTCCCTTTGGTTTGAACCAAAAGTATTTCATGATGATCCTTCTACCTATGGTTTGGATTCTATATAGAATACATGGATGTAGGGAGCCTAATTAGGATGATTTAGGATGATCTTAGGGGTTTGAGAGGTGTGAGTAATGGGTTATAGGTGATTTATTCTTATAAGGGGGAGGAGGGGTGAAGATAGGGTTCCGCATCAGGGGGGAGCTGCGCTTCACGTTCCTTCTTCTTGACGGTGGCTACCAATGTGCCGGTCCCTCCCCCACCAGTGGGGGACGGACCTCCATCATAAATCAAAGCAGAAAGTTCATCTTTCTTCCCTTCTATATCCCTGACATTCTCCCTTAATTTCCTCATGCTTTATCATGCCCGAATGTTCCTGATTTATTCAACGGGAGACCTAATCTACCATTTCCGATCTTTTAGTTCAACAAAAACTTGATGCTTAGTAATCTTACACTGATTGCTCAGTTCAAGAAACGATGGTTGTCAGTGAATTTGTTTGATAGGTATGTCTTCAGTTCATGGGATATAAAGGAAAGGGCGATACTGGGTTTGTTCGATAGCAGACATATCATGATACTTTTTTCCTCGGAGGAGGATTTAATCAAAGTCTGGTCTAGTGATTCATGTACCTTCAATGGATATTAGTATGACCTCTTTCGATGGCCATACAATTTCCATATGAACCGAGATTCAACCATTGTGGTAGTTTGGGTATGTTTCTATAACCACCCACTTCCATTTCAAAATACCACAGTAATTAGATTTCTTGGGATTTTAGATGGTATATATCTATGTTCAGAGAGCTATATCAAAGCACTTTTCCACCCTATTAATCAGTGGGTCTTCATTTATGTAGATGTATCTAATGCTATGTTCTATTTTTTGGATAATATTTGAGGAATAATTTTACTGCAATCAAGAGGTGGTCTGTGTATCATGGTTTGATTTCCGTTTTGTCTGTAAGAGGCAGGGGCATTTGAAAGAAATTTTTTTGTGGGGACCTAAGAATCAGATGGGTGTGAGCAGTAATAATGAACTAGAAACTCATTACGCTGTAGGCTTACCTAGACAGAAGTTGGTTGCTGTGGACTTTAAGGCAAATTATGCAGTGGATGTGAGCTGTGGACCTCAGGTAGCTAATCCATTGGTGAACGATGTCTTCAAACAATTGAAGGAGATTTTGGGTGGACCGCAACATTCTCTGCATGTAGAGGGTGATGATGTAGAGGAGAGGCAACCCAACAGTAGTTACAATGTGGTGGATTCTAAAATAGTTTATGAATAAGGAATCAGTACTCATAGGAAAGATTCACATGAAGAGGATGTGCATGAAAGGTTTGGAATTAATGACGAAGGTCTGGAAACCAAGGCAGTAAGGGAGGGTGACCCTCCTTTTGGTAAGTTGCTACAATGTTATTTTGCGAATTTTCCATGTAGTGAAATTGTTGCAATTATGCTGAACAATAATTTTGATGGGCTTTCATAGGTTAACCCAAAACAAGTGGCTGATGTTGATCTGGTTAGGTACTCACTGAAGAAGGGGGATTCTGGGACAAAGTTTAGTGATGGGGAATATGAGCTATTATCATGATATATATTAGTATAATTAATGGTCGATGAGGTAATCTCGAGGAGATGTTAGATCCATATAGTTCCTCGGAAAGAGATAAGAGACTATTATTATTTACTACCACCAAGGGAGACCAGATCTACGAAGAATTTGAAAGCCAAGATGATGGTCTACAATCCCCTTTCACCATCCATGACTGATATTGTCCAACTACCCGAGTCTAGCACAATGAAGGATCCTTCTTTGGAGCTACTTATGTACTCGGGGGAGGAAATGGTTGAAACAGTTTCAACAATTAATGCTACTGAAGAAGAAGCTAATAGGATGATGGGATCAACTCTAAGGGTGGTTAATAAAGAGGAGAAGAGTAACTGGATTGAATAAAAGGATTTAATATTGATGAGGGAATTAAATTAAGGGAACCTCAACCAAGAAGAGTACATTCAGGCTTGGTACAAACTGGAAGACCATTTCGAAGACCGTCTAAATGAAAATTCTGATACTCGTGTTAGCACTATCTCTTGGAATCTATGTAGGTACATCAAATCTAATCAGCATAATTTTTTTATTAATGGTTTTTCTATTTCTTTTAGTGCTTGAACTATTGGTTGTTCACTTTTTACTAAAAATTGTTTCTTAAAGAAAGAATTTAATTTTCATTCAGTAAAAAGGGGCTCTTTAGAAAAGTTTTAATGTATTTTTTTTATTATAGAATGAATTTCAGTATCTAAATGTAAAAAACATATTAATGTCTAAGATAATATGATTCCTGTTTGAAATAAAATCATCCAATAAGAATTGGATAGGTGTTGGATATTTTTTTAATTTTTATAATCGTATTTATTTTAATCATTCATTAATGAGGAAAACACTACATCATTATTCTGTCATAAATAATTTTATTTACATGATGTATAAATATTATAAATAAAAAACCATGATGTAGTAAATATTTTGAACATTCAAATGATTATTTATAGTCTAAGAGATAACGTATATATCCTCATGTAAAAATTAATTTACTAAATGATTTATGTTTATGTCATTTTTTATTTAATTTAAATTAATTAATATAATGTGTAATTATCACTTTTTAGTGGCTACATGGGGGCAAAAAATAGATCCAATGATGATCATTGTCGGAAATGTATCAACCAGTGGTATTTGGACCCATGTTTGGCTCATTTAATATTATTATAAGAATATTATTTACCCTTATTTACAAGATTTACCCTTTATATATGGTAAATAAAATATTTATAAAAATAAATATTAATAATGACTAAAAATAAGAGTTACCGATTTACAAAATTTGGACCTCCTGATTACAAATATGGAATCCATTTTTCACAATTCAAATCATAGAAGTGTAAGAAATTAATTTAAAATTAATCCCCGTCGTCAAAACAAAAAAACATTTTTTAGAAATAAGAACTGTCTTAAGATTGACGTTGGATTATATCCAATTTCAATGTGAAATAACTTCTAATGACCAAAATTGGATCAATTAGAAAAAATATAATCTAATTAAACATTAAAACCAATTAACATAAAAATATAACTAAATAAATAAATTACATTAAATGACAGTTTTAAATTAAAATATAGTATTTTTTCTATTCATTAAAAAATGAACAGGAGTCGAAAAATAAGAAAATTTCACCCATAGTAAATATTGAGGCCCCAATTCTAAAGAGGAATATTATTATCTCAAATATGACATATAAAATAAACAAATAAATTATTCCTAAATTGTTCTCCATCAAAATGCGGGAAATCGACCATTTATTGAATATTAGAGTGTTTATGCTTAAAACGAGATTCATTCGCAATTTAAGATTCTATATTTTTTTTATAAATGTAATAATATTTGGAATACATGTATAATAATATTATATTTATTTCTTTTCATTCTCGCCAATACAACAACTATGTGTTAACTACCACATAATATAATAATGATATTATATTATTTTCTAGTATAACTTAACTTTGTGTATAACGTAAGATTCCAAAGAAACTTGTTGTTGTGTATCAGGTACGCCATCGAACATGTAATCACAATTAAAGTAAAATTAATATTTAATTCAAAAAATTTAAAAAATATGAGAATGTTATATTCATTATTTATCTGGGATGTTACATTTTACATAATTGAATCATCAATTATTATATGTTTTGATATCATATAAGGATACATAATTTTTTCTAAATATATTGGTTTCCAAACATTAAATGCATAATAAACATAAATAACTTCATAATATTCTATGTTTGGTATAGAATTTGATAAAAATATTCTCACCTAAACATGTATCATCATATTATTTTTAATTTAGTTATCTGTTATATGATACAGTATTTAGAAGACATTATTTAATATAAAATACGTGGAACCAAGAATGTAATCATAAAATAAAAAATACAATTCATTGAATAAAAATCATGTACATGAATATAAAATTACCTTTTTATGTAATTTCATAATGCAAAATGATCCATTTTGGACAATTTATTCTTAAAACCCATATTCATTCTTAATACCTCAAAAAAAATATTCTTAATATAAAATATCTAATAATTAAATATTTATAAATTATATTAATTTTAAAATAACATATTATTTTTACTAAATAATTTTTATCTAATTGATTATATAATATCACATGATTAATTATGTACTCTCACTTAACAAATATATGTACATTTATTATCATTAATATTAATAAATCATAAAAGAAATATATTATTTAAAATACCTGGGACGTTACATTTTAAATATAATAATAATTTTTTATAATGATATATGTGTATTATTTTTTTATATTATATTTGCATTAAGTATTATCTTCTGTTTTAATGGAAAAATATTTTGAGTTTAGTTCATCCAAAAATTCCTCCCAACAACAAAGCATAATTTAAAAAATGTTTGGGTTCACTACCATTCAATCAGAACTCTCTTTTGATGGGATTTATATATTATTTGTGTTATTATATTTCATAAAGATTTGAATATATATTTTTAATAAATGGGTTATGATTGTGATATTTTTAAAACACTTGAATATTACATTGTTTTAGATTATGTCATAAAAAACTCTTGTTAATATATCAATAATTGATATATGAAGGTTCATATAAATTTTAGTTTCCCATAAATTATCTATGTACGAAAAAAATTAATATATGTCCTTAATAGTCATATGTGACAATATTCAATGTTATAATTTAGTTACAAATTACTAATAAAACACAAAATATATTAAATAAAATTAGTGGATTTTAGATATTCAATATTATATATATTGAAAAGGATTTTAACTCTCAATTATGCCAATGTTATATAGAATTTTACATGTCATGGATTCACATCATGGTTTAAATGATAAATAAATGAAATATTCATGATTATTTCAACATTCTATGTTGATAGTTTGGTACGTTAAAATTGAATTTGTTATTGATTGTGTATTATTCAAAAGTAAAAATTATCACAAAATAATTTTTTTATTAACATTAATCAGTAAAAAATGATGTGCTTTAAATATAAATTTTATGGTCATTGCAATTTAAATTTAAATATTTTAAAATCATAAAAACAATTAAATTTTAATTTTAGACTTATCACTGAAATTTAGAAATACCATGGGGTGACACTGGGGACATTTATAGAAAAATTACCATTTAATGATAGAATTATTCTTGAGATTTGCTAGATTGGGACATGGGTAAATAATTGATGGGTTTTATGGTCTATTAATATAATGAAATGTTGAAAATTACTTTTCTTTTGGGTGAATGGTTTTTTAATTATGGATTTCATGGACTATTTACCAAGGTTAGTTAATTTTTGAATTTGGGTCTGTAGTGGATTGATTTTTTTGAACATAATTATTTTTAATGTGGTAGGTGATCCAAAAATTCATATTAATTACTATATTAATTTCGATATACCATGATTTAATATATATTTTTGGATATAGTAATATAACAATATTATAAAAATTCACTATATTTTTATATGTGGGTGATTTATTGATTTTTTGAATTAGTGTTTCTTAAATTATATTAATCATTTTTATATACTAGATAAAGAGGTTTATGGAAAATATATTACTAACCATTTTATTCCAAATTAAATTAAAACATAATTTTTGATGGGTGGAAAGATATAGAATATTATAGGAAATAGATGGGGATATATATTGTATAAATGATTAAATGTTCTATTTTGAGATATTTGAATACTTATGTAACATCCTAGATCTAGAAGCCGCCCAGAGATACCCCATACCCTATTGGTCAAATGGCCTCAAGTGCATTTCCCCGAACACCAGAGGCTGCCGACTAGCAATGAGGGCCTTGGGTGTGATATTAGAGAAACTATGCCCTTAGTGGTAGAGTAAAGAAACAAAAATAAATAGATATACAATAGTGGAAGTTTTAATAATAGCAAACATCAATAAAAAGTGGATGTCTGAAAGTAGGAAACAACTAGAGAACATATATAAATGATGTATGATACATATGTCTTGGAAAATAGCCAAACATGTCACAATGATGGAATACAGAAACAACCAAAGTACAACTGAAAACCGATAAACTCCAACATAATTAAAAGCTTCATTTAGTCCCTTGCTCTCCATCTCCTCAGCAATCATGTACCAGAAGTAGTATGGATATTTCCCTTATCTATACCAGCATCAATATAATCTCTTTGGGCCCAAATTCTTGACCCATACAAGGTGTGAGACTAATCCTAAAAGGCAACCACCCAAAGATCTGTGCCTAACAGTTAGTGAATATATGGAAGTCAGTAAGAAAATAAGGTTGTAAACAAGGAAGTACTCAAATGTAAACAGTACTACAATTTCATTTACAAACATTTATTTTTAAGTAGACAATCTACCATAAGAAAATACATGTATCCATCTCAGTAGTTCTCACAGACTATCCCCTGGGATTTAAAGTACATGAAATGATATACCAAAGACTCTCTTAGGAATCACTCACTGTCAATTCCCCCTAAATCCTTGTAGTGATTTAAAGACATTATGATGAAGCACTCACCATCAATTCCTCCTTTAGTCATTCAGCGGTAAACTAGAGACACTCTAAGGAAGTAATCGATGTTAGTTCCTCTTGTGATCTCATAAAGTAACGATAGACACTCTGAGGGAGAACTCAACGTCATTTCCCCCTATGGTCTCACAGTGTGATAATTATAATAGACACTCTGGGAAATCCCTCAACTTCAATTTCCTATATGGTCTCACTATACCAGGTTACCGCAACCTCGTGTAATGAAATTGTGGAAAAAAATAATCAATAGTAAATATAAGCCTCTAGAACTACTTGGATAAACACTCTATAACATATTATATCATGTTAAATAAAAATAACTCCATCTTAACAATTATAGTCATGGAAGTTAAATTAGTCTCCCAACATGCAAGGCTAGACCAAACAGTCAAAAATAAGAAAATATAGGCGAAAAATCCCTTACTTAACAAAGGTTACCATATTCTCAACAATTATCCTCTATCCAGTCAAACTAGGAAAATCAGAAAACAAAAAGGGCTAAAACCATAAACCCACAATACCCGAACAAGGGTATTGGGAAAATTTGCATATATAACTCAATGACTATCTGTGGAAAGTCCCTAACATCCTATGTGGGAGTTGTGAGATCGATATACTTGAATCTCATTCCTTGAATCACCATAGAATTCCATAAATCTAAAAAAACCTATAAAACATTCATCCAATGATATTTCATGAGAGATGACAAATCATGAAAAGTGGTTCAAGAATAAGAGATAACTCACAGATGAGATTCTAATGCAACCGGTGGAGTTTGATTTTGAGAAATAACGGCGAGTCGGGGCTCAATGAGTATTCATCGGTGTACAGATGCTCCTGGACAAGTCAACCCTAGAATGAGGTGTTTCTTGTTGATTTGATGCGACCACATTCCATTTAATGAAAAAAATGAAATTACACGATAGTAATTTTAAATTTAAATAGAGTGTAATTGCCTTTTAGAGACTCTGATTTGAGATGTCTTGAGGTCACCACACACGGCCATGTACTCGGCCATTACACGGCTGGTACATGGACACCAGTAGTAACTGAGTGCACGGCTTATACATATAATTACACGGAATGTAATTCCAAATTTTCCATAATCTCCCCTTTTATTGAAAACAACATAAAAATTATTCATACCTGAAAAGAAGATCCGAGTTCTTACAAACACCCCCCTAGCGAAATTATTCGCTGAATTGCCATAACAAAGCTGCGTAGAAGAAGAATCCTAAAAAAGATCAGGACACTACGATCGTACAATGGTCATCCTATCCCATGTATCTTCATGTAATTTCATTTTATATCATACCACTCGTACCTGAGGATGAAACCGTCCATGGAGAACCTTCACACTACGATACAAAATCTGGATAGGATGCTCCTAGAAAGAAGAATCCACCACGAGCTCAACCACCTCAAGTTGGAAAACATGATACGAGTCTCAGAAGTAAGGTAGAAGCTATGAAATGTGAAAGACATCATGGATATCCTGATACCTCTGAGGTAACTAAAGTTGATTTGAAACCATCCCCACTCTATCTGAAACCTCAAACGACCCAACATATCTCTGTGAAAGCTTACCCTGTCTCCCAATCCTCATGTGTCCCAACCTCGATGTGACTTGTAGAAAAACATGATCTCCGACATCGAACTCTATAAGTCATCTCCATCGATCAGTATAATAATTGTATAAATACTATGCAGTATCAATCCTATATTGAATCAACTCTATCTTCTTTATAGTCTATTGGAAAAGATGAGGTCCCAACATAGGTGTCTCTCCTACCTCTATCCAACATAAGGGTGATTGGCAAGGCCTACCGTAGAAAGCCTCATAAGGTTCCATCTGAATAGTTGTTTGAAAATTATTATTGTTGAAAACTCCAGAAAAGGTTATTGTTTGTCCCAATAACCTTCAAAAAACAGGATGCATGCTCGATGCTTTTCCTGAAGCACCTGAATTTTTTGCTCAGACTAGCCATCTGTTTGGGGGTGGAAAGTTGCACTCTAAAGTACCTGTGAGCCCAAAGCCTTCTAAAACCCCTACCAAACTCGAGAAGTAAAACACTCATCCCTGTCTGAAACAATGGAGTGTGGAACACCTTGTAAATGCACAATCTCAAGGATATATAACCTTACCAGCTCATTCCCTCAAGGTGACCACGAATAACCTATCACGAAGTCCATCACGACATCATTCTACTTCCTCTCGGGAATGGGTATCTACTGCACAAGTAATGCTGGTCGCTGATGCTTCGCATTCACCTACTGATAATGGAACACCTCATGATGAAACAAGTAACATATCTCTTTATACATGGCCTCCAATACTGACGGGGTAGATCACGATACATCTTGGTGACACAAGGATGAACTGCCCAAACTGAGGAATGAATGTCCCGCATCAGCTCCTCGTGTATCTCTGCTGAAACCCATATGCACCCATGAAAATGTAAGATATCTACCTCACCCATGGCCCATCTAGGAATAGGATCCTCTCCTAACATGTTTTACCATAGGTATATTCATTCTGAATCTGATAGATGCCCCATTCGTACTCAATCATGATGAGTAGAGGTAACAACAACAGAAGAATGAAACTTCTACCCCTATCTATCGTGAACCTCCAAATAGATCTCAGAGTATAGATACATAAACTTCCACTTACTGCAACCCTCCTGAACAACCTTTATCTGGGTCCTCCAACTTAGCGCATTAGCTACTGTGTTGCATTTCCTAGGAATATAGGCATGTTCAATGTCAAAGTACTGAATGTACTCAAACAACCATCTCTATCTCATATTTAGGTCATGTTGGGTGAATATATACTTGAAACTTTTGTGGTTGATAAAAACCACCAAACTCTCTCCCAGAAGGTAATGTCTCCAATCGTGTAAAGCATGAACAACTGTATCCAATGAAAGATTCTGTGTTGGGTAGTTACTCTCATGAGGCCTCAACTGCCAAGACCCATATTCTACAACTTCTTCCCCCGGAATAAGAACAACTCCTAGCCTGATACATGATACATCATAGTAAAAAGTGTATCTCTTTCTTGGATCTGGAAATACTAGTATCGGTGCTGAAGTCATCCTCCCATTCATCTCCTGAAAGGATGACTCGAAATAATCTGACGACAAGTACTTCACATCCTTCTTAGTCAGATCCATATGTGGTGTTGCTGTGCATGATAAGTCATTTATGAAATATCTGTATTATCCACCTTTCCCTAGAAAACTCCACACCTCATAGAGGTTCTTCGGATGCTACCAGAAAACTACTACTCTAACATTCTCTGGGACTACTGATACTCTTTTCTCTGTGAAAACGTGACCCATGATGTGAATATGATCCTTCCAAAAGTGGTATCTTTAGAGTATAGAATATAAATGATACTCTCTTAGTGTACAAAAAATGATCTCAGGATGGGTAGCATGGTCGTGTCGAGTGTTGTAGTACAACAATATATCATCCACGAAGACTATCGCAATGCAATCCAAGAACTAATAGAACCCTCATTTCATCAGTTCCATGGAAACTACTGGCGTGTTCATGAGACCGAACGAAATTACCACATACTCGTATAGACTATACATACTATGAAAGGTTGTAAGAGGTTCATATGATTGTATAATTTCCAACTGTTGGTATCCGGATCTGAAGGCCATCTTCCATAACACTCGAGCTATTCAAATGTGATCAAAGATATCATCCATCCAAGGAAATGGATTTCGTTTCTTGACTTCCAAATAGTTTAACATATGATAATCCAAAAAATGTCTGAGGGTACTATCTGCATTCTTCAGAAAAAGGATAGGTGAACCCCATGGAGAAGTACTGGGATAGATGAAACCCTTTTCCTACAACTCCTCCAACTTCTCAATGAGCTCCTGTAACATAGGTCTAGCCATCATATATTGAGGAATGGACACTAGTGCCGCTCGGGGCACATGATCTATAGAAAATTCAACCTCTCACTCATGAGTCCAACTAGAAAATTCCTCTTGAATGATTTCCCTAAAACGATCCAGCACTGAAGGAATGTTCATTTGTGAAGTCTCGTGGTCATCCAAATAGATACTAGCAATCTGGTCTGTATCTCCTCCCAACCCATGATACTCAGGTCACACTCTACTCACAAGGATGTCTCATTTTCCCGTATGAAGAGACAAACCACCCTCCGGTGATGTGAAAGTGACCCTACGATGATTTTAGTCGACAAAATCCGTGAAGGGAACAAACCAGTCCATTCCAAGAATGGAATCATAGCCTGTCATATCGAAGACATAGAGGTCCCATAAGAAGTGACACCCACAAATCTCAAGAGGGAACTCCTTACACTATCTTACACCTATCGTTCTAGTCCCCAACATAGTTTCTAGCATCATGATATTAGAAGAAGAAAAGATACATATCCCAAGTCTCTTCACAATAGAAATAAATATAAATCTATGGGAATCCCCTATTTCGAAAAGAGTAGAAGATAAAACTCAAGAAACAAGAGTCGTACCATGAACTGTAGAGGGTCCAAGATCTTGCTTCTTCTAGGTCTCCTCCACAGCAGAAGTTTGGTATGTACCACGACCATATGGCCCTGCCAGACCACTCTGAGCTGATCCACACTATTATCGCTAAATGCCTGGAAATAGACAACCACGACCAAGACCTCCTCCTCGACCTGAATAGATTTTTTAACTCTAGTTCCAAGGCTGGTGAGGAACCGGTTGTGCTTCTCCCGAACAAGGAGTCATCAAAGAACCCCTGCCACTAGCTACTGGTGAGAAGATCTGATAGAAGCGCTAATGATGGCCCATATTACCCAGATGATCGGCACTCTACTAGGACACTTGGGAAATGTGTCCTAGTATGCCCAATCATCCCACACTAGTAATATACCACCTGGATCCCTGAAGAAGTATCCCGACTACACAAATTGTAACGCCCCGACCCCAGTTACCTAGAGTCAGTGCATTATTACATAACATTGGAATGATCACAAGAAAGATCAAATCTCGAAAGACCGATTAGTTTAGTAGCCTTGGAAATACTAGATATATCATAATGGTTTACATTACATCATAAAAATGAAAACAACAACAACATAGTATCCATAGTCTACACTCTCACCCCCTCATACTATCCCTACAGGTCATTCATAATTTATTTCTTCACATGCTGAGAAAAATTAAACATAGAAAAGGGGTGAGCTCAAATGCCCAGAAAGGATAACTATATAGTGTAAACTTTCATAAATAAGAATAAACATTTAAGGCAATGTAAAACAAAAAAAAATATTTTTAAACTTTAACATAAAAATAGTATGGAAAAAAAATAAAATGAAATAATTTCATTTACTTATTCACATGGATATTCTACTAATCGAATAATCACATGCAATATCATTAACCACTTTCATAATGATGGAATGCATAATGCAACAATATCATAACCACATAGCCAAGGCCTCATGCCAAGACCACAAATATGATTTTTCCAAGGCCTTGTTCCAAGACACTAGTTTGTCTTATGAGACTTACCGATGCATAGGGGAGCTATAGCGGGATCCACCCATCACATATTAAGTCCAATGCATTCCCATATGAAAAGGTTTAAACATAACATAAACATTCATATTAAAACTAGCATACGAAATGTAAATACTTCATCCATAAACCATGAATGGTATAAAAATAACACATCCATAGTCAAACGTTTCACAAAACCTTCAATACAATATAGATGTTTTTTATCATAATAAATCAACTTCAAATAAGCATAAAATCCATCAAAGGATATTGACATTGATGAAATCAAAACTCTTTTAAGAGAAATATCTCTTTATATCATTTAAGAGTCATATGTTTATAAAATAAGTCATTTTCCTTGAAAATTTTCTTCTACGATTGTAAGGGAATCTTCGACAATTTTATAACGGTGGAAATTAGCCACACCAGCAGTATAAGTTAAAAAAACATTCTTACCTTAATTCTGTCGAAAAGGTTAAAAATCACCTTGTTTGGAAGACGATGGAATGATTCCTTTATAAACCCTTTATAAAAATACAAACAAGGGTATAAATAACTTTAACACGTATTCTTATAAATAGTAAAAAAAATTGAAATACATTTTTAAGAAACATGGATCTGGATGATAAAGAGATCCCAGTAGATTATTACGTATAAACAACCTCGGATAATGAAGAGATTGTGAAATAAACCCTTACCTTGTACTTTTCCTTGGTTGAGGGTAGGTTAACCTCCTGTATAATTGTTAAATAATTGTTATTAAATTATACAAGAATCATATACAGTAATATGATATCATATATGTTCTTTTATTATTGATTTTGTTAATAATATCTTAGTATTATCGTTGTTTTAGGTGTTAACTTACTCATTTTCTTTTATATGTTTTGTAACGTAAGTCGTGTTTGTCATGGATATGTTGTATCTTAATCATATACATAATGATATAAAGTCCTTAGATACTATTATTAATCATCAAATGATAATTATACTTGAATTGTACAATGGAGAATGAATTTCATCATGTTCGTGGAGACGGTAGTCCGTACGTACGCACGAGCGACAATATCATTCTTTTGATATTAAAATAATATATAATTGGATGTTATATCATATATACAGAATCATTATCATATTATATTTATTATTTAAATTAATTACACATCCTTATTATACCCATCCAAATAATAATTTATTGAATAAAAATTACACCACGACGTGGAGACGGTAATCCGTACATACGCACGTATGATGACATGTTATTCAAAGGATGGATAGAATACTGAATATGGTTGTACCATAATTATAATAACATCATAGTATATATAAGATACTAGAGTTATTATTTTATAATTGTAATAACAAAGAAATAAGAAGTGGAAGTAGAAAGGAACTTGAAAAAGGGTGGTGAAATCATTACCTCTTCTTCAGGTTCTTCCATTTGATTTGATCAAAAGGGAACCATAGGATGGCTTTTTGACTATAGTATGGCCTCTATGATGAAGTAGGGGAAGTTTAGAGGGTATTTTGGTAGAGTTTGGCCATGCCAAATGGATTTGAAGGTGTGAATTAATGAGACAGTGGAGTGCCCTTTTATAAGAGGGGTGATGGGCACCTTTGGAAAAGCTAGAAATATTATTTTATAATAAATTAATAATTGGTTTATAATGGCTCCAAAGTGTATTATTTATAGGTTAAGGTGTTTATGGGTCGAAAACCACTCAACCAATAGAATTTAGACAGGGTTGGGTCATTATATTAACATTATCTGTTAGTTTTAACTCTTAGTTAATTAGTTTGACACTTACCATGTCACATTGTATTTGTATATTATATAGTTAATAAACCTAATATATACCTCCATTCGGCCCCCAAGTGGTCCATTAATGATAAAACTATCATGGTATAAGTCTCTTGGCAAAACAATAGATTTTTTTGGAATTTAATATCAATTAATAACATAATATTTTTTTTATAAACTATTTTCTGTCAATTTTGTAACTATTTGGAAAATTGATTTTTGTGAAAATCATAAGAGAATGATTAATTTTAAAAAAGTTAATTAAATCATTAATAACGTGTCATATTAACCTATAAAATTAATTTAATTCATTAAAAGTCTCAAATTATATTTATTTGGGTATTTATAATATCAATTATTTTAATTTTTCACTATTATGGCAATTACAACATCATCAATGTGTCATAAATAAATTAAATTATTTAATGTTTAAAATTTATAAATAAAATACCATTATATAGAAAATATTTTTATCTTTTTAATGAATATTTACAATAGAATTTACCTTATGTATATCCCTATATTAAAAATGTTTTAGTAAATAATCTATGATTTTATCTCTTTTAACTCTTCTTTGAATTAAATAATAATAAATGTCCTAGTCTAATCCATGTGGACCTAAATGATATTATTTTATTTATAAGGTTATTTTTGTCAAATTAATCTTATCCAATATAATTAGGACAGGTTTAAGGTAATATTAATATCATTGTTACCCTTAATTACCCTATTTACTTTTAACCGTGGTAAATAAAAGTAAAAAGTTTCTATTCACCAAAAATTATTTTCATCTCAATGAACCACTTTTTTGTCCTTGATATTAACCATGTGTCTCGGATTTTTGAAATTCCACTCACAGAAGCAGTAAAATTATGTTTTATGAAAAATTCAGTATTTTAACTACCACTTAGTGGTTTCACTATTAATAAAAAAATGAAGTTTTTCAGAAAAAAACCAAAAAATCACCCTAGGCTAATTTCGATATTCTGAAAGAAAAAATTAACTCCATTTTGAAAAATAAAATTTATAAATTTCACAAAGTTGGTATTACTATTCATAACGGCTAGTTTGATTGGTTGTGGTGTGTTAGAACTCGATGTTGCGTACAACACACACTATTTCATTATTCAAAGAGAAGCGTACCGTAGAAGCATTTGGTGTTACATTCTCCCCTCCTTCAAATAATTCCATCCTCGAAATTTCTAGAATACTACCCCATGAAACGACTCGGGTGGTTCTTCATCATATGTTCCTAGAGTTCCCACATTGCCTCTTCCATCTTATGGTTTCTCCACAAGACTTTTACCAGATGAGTCGTCCGGTTTCTCAGTACTTGTTCTCTCGTATCAAGAATCTTGACGGGCTCTTCGCAATAAGATAGATCGAGTTCCAGTTCTAATTCATCATAGGTGAGTACATGCATTGGGTTAGGCATGCATTTCCTCAGAAGGGATACATGGAACACATCGTGAACTTTGGAGAGACTTGGCGGCATTGCCAATCGGTAAGCTACAGCCCCAATTCGTTCTAGAATTTAGAAAGGTCCGATGTACCTAGGACTCAATTTACCATTCTTACCAAAACGTATGACTCCCTTCCATGGAGATAACTTCAGGAAAACATGATCACTAACTTGAAATTCCAAATCCTTCCTTCGATTATCAGCATAGCTCTTCTTCCTACTTTGAGCTGCTTTGATATGGTGTTGGATTACCTTCACCTTTTCCATCGTTTCCTCCACCAGTTCTGGGCCTACAAGTTTTCTTTCTCCAACGTCTTCCCAACAGGTTGGTGTTCGACATATCTTTCCATATAATGCTTCATATGGTGCCATATGAATACTCAAATGGAAGCTATTGTTATAGGAAAATTCTACAAGAGGTAAATATTGATCCCACATACCCTGAAAGTCAAGTGAGCATGATTTCAACATGCCTTCTAAGGATTGAATAGTTCGTTCTGATTGTCCATCTGTTTGAGGGTGGTAGGAAGTACTCAAATGAAGTTCAGTATCCAAGGCTTTCTGAAGACTTTTCCAGAATCTAGAAGTAAAATGGGGATCACGATCAGAAACAATCGATAGGGTTACTCCATGAACTATCACAGCTTCAATAATATATAGTCTTCCTAGTCATTCAAGTGGAAAATCCTCCCATATAGAAAGAAAATGTGGTGACATGGTAATACCATCAACAATGACCCATATTACATCGTTCCCTCTAGGAGTCTTTGGTAGCCCCATGACAAATTCCATCGTAATATTGTCCCATTTCCACTCTGGTATGGGAAGAGGTTGCATGACTCCTCCAGGCTGTTTCCTTCCAGCTTTCACATGTTGACAAACCATACATCTTGACACAAAATCAGAAATCTCCATATTCATGTTGTCCCACCAAAAATTTTCCTTCAAATCTTTATACATTTTGGTGCTCCCTGGGTGTATAGAGAAATTGGAACTATGAGAATCATCTAACAATTACTTTTTTAGATCAGGTATATTGGGAACACAAAGCATCTTCCCGAATTGCCAAATTCCTTCTTCATACACAAAGTCTCTCAATCTCCCATCCTTCACAGCTTTAATCTTCTCTTGAAAATCTTCATCATCGGTCTGAGAACTCTAAATCCTTTCGAGTAAATATGGTTTTCCAACCATTTGAAAAAGCATTGATGTTTCACCTTCCCTGGTTATTCCCATGTCCATCTTCACTAGATCCATGAAAATTGGATCCCTTTCAATTCTCATATTGTTCAAAACACCATGGTCTTTTGTTCTCAAAGCATCTTCCACCTTGTTTGCTTTCTCCAGGTGGTAGTGTATCATGAAATCATAATCCTTGAGTAATTCAACCCATCTCCTTTGCCTCATGTTGAGTTCATTTTGTGAGAAAATATACTTCAAAATCTCGTGATCAGTATAAATCTCACATTTCTTACCATAGAGGTAGTGCCTCTATATCTTCAAAGAAAAGATCACCGATGCCAACTCGAGATCATGAGTAGGATAGTTTTGTTCATGAATTTTCAACTGTCTTGATGCATAGGCAATAACCCTATCATTCTGCATAAAGACACAACCAAGTCCTTTCTTCGATGCATCACTATAAATAACAAACCCATCATTCCCTGATGGTATAGTCAATATAGGAGCATTGGATAATCTTCTCTTTAGTTCTTATAAACATTCTTCACACTCTTTTTTCCAAACCAATTTAACCCCTTTACGTGTGAGCTTTGTTAATGGGTTAGCCAATCGGGAAAAATTATGGATGAAACCTCGATAATAACCTTCCAAACCAATAAAACTGTGTACCTCAGTTATACTCGTAGGTGCTGGCCATTCTTGGATTGCCTTGGTCATAGAAGGATCAACAGAGATTCCATCATTAGAGACAATATGGCAAACAAAAGAAATCTCATGAAGCCATAATTCACACTTGCTAAACATCCCATATAATTCATGTCTTCTTAGAGTCTTCAGGATAATGTGCAAGTGATTTTCATAATCTTCATAGCTTTTGGATTATCCCATGTTATCATCAATAAATACCACCACAAATTCATAGAGATATTCCATGAAAACTCTATTCATAAAATCCATGAATACAGAGGGTTCATTAGTCAATCCAAAAGTCATTACTATAAACTCATAATACCCGTAACTGGTTCGAAATGCTGTCTTCGGAATGTCTTCCTTCTTCAAACACAACTGATGATATCCAGATCTAAGGTGAAACTTTGAAAAGTATTGTGAACCATGCAGTTGGTCAAATAAATCATCAATGCGAGGTAGGGGATACTTGTTCTTTATTGTTATAGCATTGATCTCCCTATAGTCGATACATAACCTCATAGATCCATCTTTCTTTTTAACAAAATGAATAGGGGATCCCCATGGAGAAACAATCTGGTGAATAAATCCCTTATTACTCAATTCCTATAGTTATTTATTTAGTTAAACTAATTCTATAGTGGCCATTCTATAAGGGGTCTTCGAAATAGGCCTTGATCTAGGAATTAAATCAATGGAAAACTCAACTTCTCGTTCTGGAGGATTTACATGTAAATCTTCCAGAAAAACATCTACATATTCATTCACAAAGGGTAAATCCTCTATTTGAACATTCATTTCATCACCCACAGTCATTTAATCCTCTTCCTCCCCAATAATGGAATTTAGTTGAGCTACTGGGGGTGGATCTAGATAAGAATTAGGTGGTGACAATTCTTCTCTAAAGATAAGGTGTTCCTTGTCATCATCATCATAAATCAGAACCTCCTTCTTCATACAAAAAATATTCGCATCATGGTTCAAAAGCCAATCCATACTGAGGATTATCTCAAACTCAATCATATGTACGACGATGAGATCAATGGATAAAGAACATTTATGTGCTCTAATGGGGACTGATTGACAAAACATTGTTGAAATGATACTTCCCTTAGGAGTTTTAACTAACAACTCCCTTGTTAAATCAAATTGGAAATATCTAATTTTCATAGCAAAATTGGAAGTTATGAAACAATGTGATGATTCAGAATCTAATAATGCATTTTCTAAACATGAGGATACCATTAAATTACCTGCAACCATGTCTTTCGGAGCTTCTACCTCAGTAGTAGTGATAGCATAAGCTTGGCCTTGATCCCTTGGCCTTTTCTGAGGTATGTTCCCCTGACGCTTAGGACATTCATTTGCATACTGTCCCATCTCCCTGCAATTGTTGCATTGGACATCGGTAGTTCCTTCTTCCCCTTGCAATCACGAGCTTGGTGGCCTTTTTCACTACACATGTAACAGACTCTCGTTCCTTTTAAGAAAGTACTGGGGTGTTTCTTCCCACATTTACTGCAGGATGGATATTCATCATTTCCCTTCTTCCCTTTATTTCCATTCCCAAATTGATCAGCAGGTCTCTTCTTCTCTTTCTTTTCTTTAAAGTCATAAGACATTGCGAATTATTTCTATATCTTGATAGCACATGAGACAATGTCTTCATACGACGAGAAGGATTGTGAGACTAATGCTTGGCAGAGAAATGGTTTTATCCCATTAAAGAAATGTTCAATCATTCTTCTTGGGTTACGTATATAATCTCCATCATACCTTACTATCCTTGTAAAGTTATCCTCATACTTTGAGAAATTCTCATCCTCCTTTTTCTCAGACTCGGAAATTGTCTTTCCATATCTACTCAATGGTGACGAGGAAAGTATTTTTCTAAAAATATATCTTTGAACACCCTCCATTCCATATTTGATACTTCATCATCTTCCTTCATGTTTTGAATCAATGACCACCATTGATCAGCAACTCAAGTGAGGCGGTAAACTTCCATGATAACTTTTTCCCTTTCACTACTCACCAATGCCTCAAATATTTTCTCTAGGGAATTTATCCATTACTCAGCTACTAAGATATTTTTACTCCCATTGAACGTTGGTGGTCGTTTCATCATAAAGCAATCTATCATAGATCCTCCATGCTGCGGATCAGGGTGCTCCATACGGGTAAAGCTATTATTGATAACTAGAGTGAGTTGTCCCAGTATGGTGATTAGCTGATCAACAATAGTTGCATCTCCAGCTTTACTATAATTATCTTGAGCAGGAGGGAAATACCTACATGGAGTGCATGAATTGATACAGTTTCCATTTCTTCCACTAGGTTCCATTTCTAATCAATGTAAAAAACTAGATCAGTTTATGAATCAAAATAAATAATTCCATACTTAAAAAACACTTAACATAAATTGTACTATTTATGGATATAATCCATAATCAGAAAAATGTTTTCTTTGAGGATGAATATACTCATAAACCCTTCATAATGATTTGAAAATAAAATGAGAGTTATCCTAAACATATCCCCCGGGAGTGTCGTAACCAAGAGTGCAACAAAGCCCATTGTTGTGCACCAGTTCCAGTTTGAGTGTAGCTCAAAGTAGTGTTTTCAGGTTTTACCCCTAGGTACATCTGTTCTAGAGCTGCCTCTACCCGCTCGTTTTCAGACAGGGATGAATTTCTCGAAAAACTCACAAAATCTCTACAATACCAAAATTCTAGGAAGTTCATCTATATTAATCCTCAAAGTCCATCTTAAATCTATGTGATGTAATCAGAGTTTATCAAAATCTAGCTTCTAAGTTTTGTACTAAACTTTCTCTGATACCAACTGTAATGCCTCTACCCCAGTTACCTAGAGTCGGTGCATTATTACATAACATTGTCATGATCACAAGAAAGATCAAATCTCGAAAGACTGATTAGTTTAGTAGCTTTGGAAACACTAGATATATTCATAAAGTTTTACATTACATCATAAAAATGAAAACTACAACAACATAGTCTACATAGTCTAAACTCTTATCCCCTCATACTATCCCTGCAGGTCATTCATAATTTACTTCTTCACATCCTGGGAAAAATAAAACATAGAAAAGGGGTGAGCTCAAATGCCCAGTATAGAAAACAATATAGTGGAAACTTTCATAAATAAGAATAAACATTTAAGGCAATGTATAACTAAAACAAAAGCCTTTTAAACTTGAACTTCAACAGAGTATGGGAAAAATAAAATGAAATAATGCCATTTACTTATTCAAATGGATATTCTACTAATCGAATAATCATATGCAATATCAATAACCAATTTCATAATGGTGGAATGCATAATTCCAGACTATCATAACCATATAGCCAAGGCCTCGTGCCAAGACTACAAATAAGATTTTGCCAAGGCCTTTTTCCATGACACTAGTTTGTCTCATGAGACCTACCGATGCATCGAGGACCTATATCGGTCTCCACTCGTTATATATTAAGTCAAATGCATTCCCATATGAAAAGGTTTTAACGTAATATAAACATTCGTTTTAAAACTAGCATACAAAATGTAAATAATTCATGCATAAACCATGAATGTTATAAAAATAACACATCCACAGTCAAATATATCACAAATCTTTCAATACAATATAGAAGTTTTTATCATAATAAATCAACTTCAAATAAGCGTAAAATCCATCAAAAGATGTTGACATAGATGAAATCAAAACTCTTATTAGAGAAATATATCTTTATATCATTTAAGTGTCATATATTTATAAAATAAAACATTTTCATTGAATATATTCTTATTAGATTGTAAAGGAAGCTTCGACGATTTTATAACGGTGGAAAATAGCCGCATCCGCCGTATAACTGAAAAAAAATCTTACAACAATTATGTCGAAAAGGTTAAAAAGCACCTTGTTTGGAAAATGACGGAATGATTCCTTTATAAACCTCTTATAAAAAGTCAAAAAATGGTATAAATAACATTAACCCATATTCTTGTAAATAGTAAAAATGTTTTGAAATACATTTTTAAGAAACATGGATGTGGATGATAAAGAGATCCCATTAGATTATTACGCATAAACAACCTTGGATAATGAAGAGATTGCGAAATAAACCCTTACCGTGTACTTTTCCTTGGTTGAGGGTAGGTTAACCTCGTATATAATGGTAAAATAATTGTTATTAAATTATACAAGAATCATATTCATTAATATGATATCATATATGATCTTTTAACATTTATTTGTTAATAATATCTTAGTATTATCATTGGTTTGGGTGTTAACATACTCATTTTATTTTATATGTTTTTTTTATGTAAGCCATGTTTTTCATGGATAGGTTGTATCTTAATCATATCCAGAATGATATAAAGTCCTTAGATACTATTATTAATCATCAAATGAGAATTAGAATTGAATGGATTCGATGGAGAATGAATCTCATCACGTTCATGGAGATGATAGTCCGTACGTACGCACGAGCGACAATATCATTCTTTTGATATTAAAATAATATATAATTGGATGGTATATCATATATATAGAATCATTATCATGTTATATTTATTATTTACATGAATTAGACCTCATTATTATACCCATCCAAATAATAATTTATTGAATAACTATTACACCATGACGTTGAGACGATAAGCCGTACGTACGCATGTATGGTGACATGTTATTCAAAGGATAGATATAATACTGAATATGGTTGTACCATATTTATAATAACATCACGGTATATATAAGATACTGGATTTATTATTTATGAATGGTAATAACAATGACATAATAAGTGGAAGAAAAAAGGAACTTGAAAAAGGTTGGTGAAATCATTACCTCTTCTTCGGGTTCTTCCTTTTGATTTGATCAAAAGTGCTCTTTAGGTTGGCTTTCTGACTAAAGTAAGGCCTCTAGGATGAATTGAGGGAAGATGAGAGTGTAATTGTGCAGAGTTTTGCCGAGCCAAATGACTTTTATGGTGTTAATTAATGAGATGTTGGAGTTCCCTTTTATAAGAGGGGTGAGGGGAACCTTTGGAAATGCTAGAAATATTATTTTATAATAAATTCATATTCGGTTTCTAATGGCTCTAAAGTGTATTATTTAATGGTTAAGGTGGGTATGGGTCGAAAACCACTCATCCAATAGAATTTAGACAGGTTTGGGTCATTATATTAACATTATCTATTAGTTTTAACTCTTAGTTAATTAGTTTGACACTTACCATGTCACTTTGTATTTTTATATTATATAGTTAATAAACATACTATACACCACCAAGAGACCACCAAGTGGTCCATTAATGATAAACCTATCATGGTATAAGTCTCTTGGCCAAGCCTTATATTTTTAGGAATTGAATATCAATTAATAATATAATATTTGTTTTAAAAACTCTTTTATGTCAATTTTGACACTATTTGGAAAATTGATTTTTGTGAAAATCATAACAGAATGATTAATTCAAAAAAAGTTAATTAAATCATTAATAACATGTCATATTAACCTCGAAAATTAGTGTAATTCAAAAAAGTCTCAAATTATATTTATTTGGGTATTTATAATATCAATTATTTTAATTTTTCACTATTATTGTAATTACTACATTATCATTGTGTCATAAATAAATTAAATTATATAATCTCTAAAAATTATAAATAAAATTCCATTATGTTAGAAATATTTTTATCTTTCTAATTAATTTATACAATCGAATATACCTTCTGTATAACCCTATATTGAAAATGATTTAGTAAATAAAATATGATGTTAACTCTCTTAACTCTTCTTGGAAATAAATAATAATAATTGTCCTAATCTAATCCAAGTGGACCTAAATGATAATATTTTATTCGTAAGGTTGTTTTTGGTCGAATTAAGATTACCCAATAGAATTATGACATGTGTTAGGGTAATATTAAAAACATTTTGACCCTTAATTACCCTATTTACTTTAAACCGTTGTAAGTAAAAGTAAAAATTAACTATTCACCAAAAAAATTTCATCTCAATGAACCACATTTTAGTCCTTGATATTAACCGTTTCTCTTGGATTTTTGAAATTCCACTCACAGAAGCGGTAAAATTATGTATTATGAAAAATTTTGTTTTTTAACTACCACTTAGTGGTTTCACTATTCATCAAAAAAATGAAGTTTTTCAGAAAAATACCAAAAATTCACCCTAGGCTAATTTCGATATTCTGAATCCAAAAATGAAGTCCATTTTAAAAAATAAAATTTATAAATTTTAAAAGGTGGGTATTACTATTCATAACGGCTAGTATGATTGGTTGTGGTGTGTTAGAACTCGATTTTGCGTACAACACAGGCTATTACATTATTCAAAGAGAAGCATACCGTAGAAGTTTGGGGTGTTACACAAATATCCACATGTAGAATCCCTATAGTGTTTCCTATTACTAACTGGAGAGATACCTACTCTAGATACTGAACTTCCCTGGTTCTAAACTCCCAAATCCCATAGGTTTTGTTCCGTTATCAGCTCTTGGTTGAAAAAAGAAGTGATGGATGTCAATCTGATGATATTAACCTATGCCAGAATATCTTGCCTTAGGCCATCGTCAAACTTCCATTCAAGGAGAAAACCATTTTTGGCTAAAATAGTGCAAATCATTGTAGCTCTGTGAAGAGGAAAGAATACCCCATGACTGAAATAGTACCCTCGTACATACTCATGAACTCTCGGGATCGATCGGCCCTCAAAGTCACCGAGTAGAAGTAATCGTAGAATGTATGATGAAACACGTCCCACGCCATGAACATCAAGTATCTTGCTTGTGAGATCACATCCCAATATCTCTTCGTGGAGTCTCGAAGAATATATGTAGTGAGAATCAACCTCCAATATAGAGGCATATCTATGTGATCAAAGATTGAAAACATTGCTTCTAACCATTACTCTACATCCTGAGCTCCTTCATCCCTTGAGAAAGTGGGAGGATGTTGCTGTTGGAAAACCCACATTAACTATTCCATAGACAGGTTAGGATGTAGTGATCCCTGGAAGGTCTGGATCATCCTCATTAATGTTGTTCAGAACTGTCCATTAGTACCTGTATCCAAGATAATGGCTAGTGCCATGACTGGTACAACTGGAGGATCTTTTGGTGATCCCCAATCAGCCATATCTGATTTCTAATCATAACACTATAACTGACTTACAAATGGAGTAAATCTCTGTGGAATGACTCTGAAAGGTCATGAACACAACTTTTATCATGATTATCATGAACATAAACATACCATTGTAAGAAGAGAACATGAGAAAAAAATTATTCAATTTTTTCAAAACCTAGACACACGGTGTGAATAATTCTTACAAGGCGTGTTCCCATTAGTCATTACATGATATATACTTCTTAAAAAACTGGTAATGTAACACTCCGAACACATGGTGTGTTGTCATAACACATGATATTTACTTGAATAATCTTCCCCTACCATGGTTTTCATACACGACTAAGCCACATGGTTCACCTATAACAAGATTACAGAGTGTGTTTGTGCCAGAAACAGTGTGTACTAGACGAGATTCACTGACCAATGTTGTTAGTCACAGGTCCGATTACACGGATCATTCTACATATAGTGTTCTAGATGGACACGACGTGTACTTCTTAGGTTTCAACTTCCCGTGTTGTTAGTGACATGGGGGGGGGGGCACACAACTTACACTACACTGCATGTTTATTCCAGAAACAATGTGTAATAGAAGGATTTCACTTAATCATGTTGTTCGCTACATGTCTGGATATAGGGGTTACACTACATGACGTGTTAAATCTTGTCACAACGTGTGTATCCTATAATTTATACATTCATGTTGTTGGTCACATGGGAGGACACACAGTCCACACAACATGGCATGTACATCAAGTACACGGTGTGTTCCACCAGATATTTCCCAACCTCATGTATCTGCCTACAATGCCAGTAACATGATTAGGGATTACATGACGTGTACATATAGTACACAGTGTGTATTTAATAAAAACAGGTTTGTCCCCAACAGAAGGATAAATGGCATGTATTTATACTTACACAAGATGTATTCTGGGGTTTTCTTGACATTAAGCCTCACAAACCTCTCCGGAACCCCATAAAAACACTACATTAAAGGTCCAAATTCCGATTCATGAGCAAAAATACGCCCCACAAATAAATACATGGAATCATATACATGTCTTATACAAGAAAAAAAATAAAAAATCCACCAAATTCTGATCCATGAGGGCCCATAAAACATCAAGAACCGAAGATTGGCATTCATTCAAACATAGATTAGAAAATTTAATACCCTATCAAAAAACATGTATTTTATCCAGGCATATTTCACAATAACACGCATATCTAGAACACAATCTATCAGAAAAACATGAAATCGCTAAAGCACCCTAAATGGCATGGCATGAATGCATGGAATGTGATTCCTATCAAGTGTCGATAAGATGTATTATATGGAATAAAATAATCTAATTAGGTTGCAACAGAAATAAAACCTCAATAATGATATCAATAACCTCACAAAACAGGCGAATCACCCAATGATGAAATCAAATCAACTGTAAAATTGTAATACTAGAAATAAATGCAATAACAAGGAAAATTGGCTTTTCCCTATACATGGGTTAGCTACCCCCGGGAACAACATATCACCAAGTACCTCATTTTCCTATCCCTAGGTATAAGATCGAAACAGTACGTCAAGAAGAAAAGAGTTTCTTTGATACCACTTTGTAACATCTTGGTTCCGAAAGCCGCCCAGAGGTAACATGTACCTTGTCGATCAAATGGATTTAAGTGTATTTCCCCAAAATCCAAAGGCTTCCAACTAGCAGCAAGGTCATTAGGTGTGGTAGTGGAGAAACTATACCATCATTAGGAGATTAACACATTAGAAATAAATAGATATAAATTAACAGAAGCAGCAATAATACCATACAATAGTAAAAAACAGAAGTCTAAAAGTTAAAAACAACTCGAGCACATATATAAATGTTGCATGATACATATGTTTATGAAAAGAGGCAAACAAGTCACAATTATTGAAAACAAAAATAACCCAAGCACCAAAGAAAATATACAAACTCCAATAGAATCACAATCCTTATCTTGGTCTCATTCTCTCCAGCTTCTCAGCAATCATGTACCAGAAATAGAAGGGTGCTTGCCCTTATCTATACCTATATCAATATAATCTATTTGGGACCAAAAGCATGACCCAAATAGGGTGTGAGACTAATCCCATTTGGAAACCACCAAAAAATTTGTGCATAAAATTTAGTGAATATATGACAGGAAATAAGTAGAAGAAGTAGTAAACAAGGAAGTATAAAAAAGTAAACAATACTAAAATTTCATTTACAAACATTTACTTTTATGTATTTAATAAACCAGAAAAAATACAAGCGACCCTATGGGTAGTTATCATATCCTAACCCCTCTGGATTACAATAAAAAGAAAGACAAATCAAAGACTTTTGAGGAAGCACTCACTGTCAATTCCTCGTATTGTCATGTGTGATTTAAAGACACTCTGAAGAAGTACTCACCGTCAATTCCTCTAATAGTCCTTCAGTGGTAAACTACAATCACTCTAAGGAAGCCCTCAACATAAATTCTTCTTGTGATCTCGTAAGGTATCTATAGACACTCTGAGGAAGAACACAATTTCAATCCCCCCTATGGTCTCGCAATGTGATAATTACAACAGACACTCTGGGAAAGCCCTCTACATCAATTTTTCATATCGTTTCACTAAACCAGGTTCCCACAGCCCCGTGAAAAGAAATTTTGTATAATTGATAATATTCTACCAAAGTAATCATGAAGAACCACATGGTCAAACAATCTAATTCATATCATATCATGTTAGATAAAAATCACTCCATCATAACAATACTAGGCATGAAAATCAAATCATCATCCAAAGAGGAAAGGATAGAAAAAATTGAAAAAAACAAGAAAACATGGGAAAAACATCGATACCTAAACAAAGGTATCCATATTTTCAACAATTAACCTCTATATAATAAAACTAGGAATACCGTGTAATAAAAATGGAAAAAAAACATAAACACACAATACACCGAACAAGGGTATTGGGAAATTTTTTAGATATATCTCAAAGACTATATAAAGAAAGGCACAAAACACCTACCTCGGTGTTGTGAGATCGATATACATGAATCTCAATCCTAGAATCACCTTATAACAACGTAGATCTACCAAAATTTCTAGAAGGATCAACCAACAAAATCTCATGAGATATGAGAAATCATGAAACAGGGATCATGAAGAATAGAGGACTCACCGATGTGATTCCAACACAACTGACAGAGTTCAATTCGGAGAACAGACTGTGAGTCGGGTGTTCGAAAAGGCTTCTTCATCGTATGGCTGATCCTGTATGAGTTGGACCTAGACTGAGGAGTTTTTGTCGATTAGACGAGACCTGGTCTGTTTAATGAGAAAAAGTAAACGAAATGTATTTTAAAAGTACATGACATGTACTTGCCTTTTCAGCCTCCATTTTAGAGGGACTCCAGGTCACCACAAATGGCCGTGTACATGTCTGTCACAAGGAAAATACAAGGTTACCTGCAGTAACAAAGTACATGACATGTACATATAAGTACACTGTGTGTAATTAAATGTTTTATAGAAACTCCAATTTTCTAAAAAACACAAGAAAACAATATTCATACCTGGAAAGAAGATTGGGGTTCTTACAACTTATGGTATTGTAAATCACAACTTGATATAGAATTTTAGAAAGGTCTAATTTTAATAGAATCAATATGAAGAGTCAGATGTTGTACTGAAGAGAATTTGTATTTGAATGGAGTGGATAAAAATTATGAAAAATGAAATAAGTGAATTATGTCGTTATAATGTGTAAATGAAATAATGGATACGTAAAGCAGGTAATGATATATAAAATATATAGATTGTAGATTATTTAATGGCCCAAAATATATTATATATTAGTTCAATCAGTAAAATTACCCAGGAAAGTGAATATATTGATTCTTAGTAATTAAATCTTTCTGAGTGTATAATCTACATATATGGGAATGAGGTGGTAGATAGTATTGATATATTAGACTTGTGTTTATGATTTAAATAGTATATAGTCTTAATTTGTTATTAGTAAATTGTTTGATGCATTATTATCCAATAGTTATGAGAATACTAGTTGATACCGACCTCATAATACATATTAACAATATATTTTTTATTGTATGTGAACCAATTATTAATATTGCATTATTTTTACATATATAAATCATTTATATTTACTATCACATGATATAATATTATTCACATGGATCTTCCCATAAATTGATAAATTAAATAATGGATATTGTTATCTTACACCAACACCTCCTTATTTTATGGATCCCAAATCTGGTTTATATTGTTATTAATGGTGTAAAAACTCTAAAATTCTGTATAATTTTTATTTATTTATTTGGAATTATATAGAGATTGTGAAAATTGAAAGAACGTGATTCTGAGGCCCAAAGAGACCCGAATGGGTTTCTGATCTTTTTTTTGAGATACATTCGGTAAACGTGTGAGCATGTTTTTCTATCATTTGGAAAGATGCTCAAATTGAAAATCCGTGGGTACCGTTGAATTTTCAATACCGAGATTTTCATGGGTAAAGAATAACTTTGACCTTCAAGGTTCAAAAGAGAAAGATAATTTTGGGACATTTGGAAAAATAATAATTAAATAACTATAAGTTATTTCATTCTTTTGTAACACTATTGAGAGACACTTGGTAGAACCGTAGAGTAATGATGGTCATTAAATGAATAAATATTAATGAATTTTTTGTTTAGATGTGTAACCCCAACACTCATGTGATTAATTGGTTCATTAATTATTTTTCGTTACTGAACCACATTAATGAACACAACGTGGAATTATTTCTTTTTATTTAATCAATCCATTGGTGAATGGATTGGAAATCATGGGGAAACCTCTAATGAAGTGATGATGACATTACTCTTCAACATAGAATGGTGAACGTCCAATGATAGTTGGAGGAATCAATCTGGGGATCAATGATCGATTATGAATGTCGAAAGTCAATGAACAAGAAATTCATTCCATTCTCCACAACAGATTCCACCAAATCGAGGCAGAGGGTTTAACTGTTTTCTATGTAAAATTATTTCCACTTTCCCATACATAAAAATACAATGAACATGGATCGACCAAATAATGATAATGTTAGAGACTCATTTGTTCTTGTTTGAGGTTTTCACTGGGTATTAAATTGGTGCTTTCTTTATCCTATATGATTATTGTTAACCCCCCCCCTTCATAATATGATAACACGGAGGGAGAGGACCAATCAAAACAAGGCCCTGGCCCTTTTCTGCACTTATATATTGATTTTTCTTCATGGGAGACAGAGAAATGTGTCAGAAATGCGATTCTGTGGGCTCCACATTGAAGGTGGTGACCTGGGAGACCCATAGGCGCAGACAAAAATGAAAACAGACTACCAGAGCATCCTTACTGTCCTGTTAAAGCAGCCACCAACCCAGTACCACCGATGCAGTGGTGAAGGACCACATGTGTGCCAGCAATTCTAGGTGGGCTAGACCCACTGGCTGGGCCAGACCCGCTATCCTAGCCAGACCCGCTAGCCGGACCCCAAATAGACCCAGTCTTGACCGATCCCGTTTCACTAAATCTAACGTAACTCAAAAAATGGGAATCCGATTGACGCATAATCTATGGTTTCAGGATTCTTACCACTTGGTTGTTATTTTAACATATAGCACATGAGTTTTGGAGGATGTATGAATACTGTTGAGTTGGATCAGACTCGAATAAATCCGGGCCATATTTACCTTTGTGCCAATATCTTACAGACTGGGCATCTAATTGACACGCCGTCTATCACGTTGAAACCCTTACGATAAGTCATTCATTTGGGAAATTATTCATGCGACTTCATTGTGGTTGAGGAATGACTGATATTATCAGGATAAAAGCCTCTATAAATTATCCATAGCAAGGGATAAAATCCATAGGATTGTTGTAAAGTGAAGAGCGACCCTCCGTGGATCGGCATGAGATTGACTCGCCTTGGATCGACTATAGTGTGACCCTTCATGGATAACAAATAGAGCGACCTCCTGTGGATCAGTATGAGAGATATCATACATGGAATGGAACTACTTTTAATCTTTATGGATTGAAATTCATGCGACCCTCTATGGAATGGCAGTAGAGCGACCCTTTGTGTAACACTAGTATAACGAATCTCCATATATCAACAACAGAACCTCTCAAAAGAATAATGTGATCTAGCTCCAGAATAATCATCTTTATTTCTACTCATTAATTTGTATACCAAGTGTGAGTTGTCTTTTACTTTATTCTTTTAGATTGAGATCAGGATTTGTTTGATTTTCATTATAGAATTATAAGAGACCATTAACGGTCTCAATGTCCCTACTAGGTATTTTTATACTCACCCCTACATGGGATTTACCCACACCTTATTTTGTCTTATGTAGAATATGGAAATGTTGACTGAGACAATGGGAGTCAGGGATAGATGGAGCTCGAAGGTGAATAGTAGACTTAGTGAGCAGCAATTATGACAGAATATGAGTTTTACCAACCCATCAGGTAGGATCCTTCTTGGACAACCTTCAGAGCATATTTTTTTCATTTTTATTGTACCTTATTTTTAGTTGGGTTTATATACTGGCCCAATTTTACTTTCAGTTCACACTTTTACTATTAGTAGTTATTCGTTGTGGTTTTATTTTGTTGTGTACCAAGTATGTGTGTGTATAGTTTTATAGGTACTGCTTTACCTTTTTTGGATAATCTTTTCGGTGCTAGTTCCCATCCCCTGGCTTATGGAAGGTGGGCATGGGATAATCATGGAACAGGCCCCAGGGGATGGGTCGTGACAAATTGATTTTATATTTTTTATTAGAAAATGATTTAGTGTAACAATTTTTAAAAAATAATTTTTATAGATATTACCCTGATACCGTACCATGTGGAGGTAAGGTGACTATATCACCTTATTGAATGATATGTTTCACCTTACTGTATTCACAAAAACTGCTTAATGTTAGACAAATTAATTTTTCATCATGCCTTTTGTGATCATAATACAAAGATCAACTAACTGAAAGGCATAGATAATATTACCACAAGACAAAGATATTCTTATCGCAAGAAAAAGATAAACTTACTACGAGAATAATACAACTGGACGACCTGAAAAAATCATGTTATTATATAATGGTATGTATAACTCTATGTATTGTGATATATTAATTGTACAAATTTATTGTAGTGACCACATTAAGTGTTAATATTATGACATGAGGAGTTGATTTATCCCCTTGAAGAGTTTAGAAAACTGCATATATAGTCGAGCTAACCCAAAGATGATCACATCAAGAAATTAATAAACCATATCAACTTGTCACATCAGATGTTCATGAAATGATTCTATGATCAAAACTAACCATATGTCAATTGAAGAAAACACACCATGTTTGAATTTTATGTTGGGAATTTCAAATATACATCAACTATTTTTTGTTCATTAAATAAATATTAAAATAATTTAATGAATGATGGATAATCTACAATGGATTCTTCTATTGATGATCTCATTGTTAATGTCTATTTGATAATGAAGAAAAAAATATTGATGATACATTACTAATAAAAATCTATGTTAAATAGAGAATAACATCTGATTTCAATGACAGCTCCTTCTATGACCTACATTTTTTTAGAATTTGTCGATAATCAAGTTCAACATTCCTCCATATAAAAACTTAAGGGCACTAGATAAATTGAACCATTGTGGATCAAGATCCATAACACATTCTATTGATTTATCTTTATCCCTTTTCATTTTTATATTACTTTTGAGTATTGATTTTTATACTCAATATATCTTTACACACTATCTCCTACGAATGTATTGAAGAATACTTTATATTCTATAAAACTATTTTATAGGTATTCCCATGAGTAACAATTGAAGATGTACTTGGTTGACATTATTAATTTTAATCACAAGTATAATTGTGGATGTGGCCTTGATAAAGGATACTCTTAAGTGTTTTTGAGAGTAAAACCAGATCAATATTGTTGATGATGTTTATTATTTAACATACTATTTGGCAGTAATTGAATTTCAAGTAGAGGTGATTAAGTGTTTTCTTGAGTTAGAACTTCTTTATTAATTTCAAATAAATATATTTTTTTGATTATTTTAATTAAACTATGCATAGATTTCTATTTTAAAATAGTTATAAAAGACTATAAAGTTATTATTAGTCTTAATATGAGTTTATATAATCTATTTGATAAAATATCATAGTTTCAAAAGCTAAAATTATTAAATGATACTGAAAATATTTCTTTATCCCACATCTAATAATTTACAATAAATAATGAATTTATATAATCCAACTATTTTAATTAACTATGGTTTTTTTATTAGGTTTGGAAACATACTATTAATTTTTTGAAATTATATATTTAATTGGGAACACAATTCACCCCCTCCTTAGATACTCACCCCGACAAAAATTTGGAATCAGTGGCTATTTAAATATATATTTAAATTTGATTTAATGATATTTTTATTATATTATATTTCTATAATTTATAAATTTAATTCTTTATAAATAATAATTGGAAATAAGGAATTAACTATAATCAAGAACCATATATTAATGTGTCTAACTATGATCAATGGAATGTTAAAATGAATGTTAACAAAAAAAGTATGGGATATGATATTTAGTTAGTAATTGAAGACACATATGAGAAACATCAACCCAATATATTTCTATGGTGTGATGATACAAAAAATGCATATCCAAATAATTACTATGATATGAATTCTTTATATTTTACTCTGGAGGATGATGAGTTTAATTAAATACCTACTATTAAATGAAATATTATATTTGGAAAACAATGGAAATTTCTTGTAAGGTAACATACAATTTTAAATAATATTTCACTAATACTTACACCATTAAATATAATACATTTAAAATGAATCCATAAGAATCTAAATTTAATAAGTATCTCACATTTAATTAAATTTTGAACATGATTTATACACAAGGAATGGAAATTTATTTCAAAGATAAACTTATGTGACTTATCATATGTTTATAGAAATGTGGAGGGGAACATTTTGTGTTGATAATAGAGTCATTTGACATTAGTAATATTATACTAATGGAGAATATTGGAAATAAATTGATGCATGAAGAATAAATATGTGTTAAAAATGAATGATGGGATGAATCTAACTGAAATTATACAATTTTCAATGTAAAACTTTCAAAATAATTATTCGATCAAATATAAATTATCAGGTGATGATGTGTCACCGGATAACATTATGATATGGATCATCTTTTGGGGAATTTAAAAAATATATAAAAAATGAATATGTTATTCAAGGAATGAAATTAAAAAGTCATGTATTATAATATATTTAACTAGATAAATCATCGAAAGAATTATAACTCAACCAATGAGATAGTATACTATGAATGTAAGAGAAAATGACATGTATATGCTGGATTTCCTAAGCTATGTTATATGAAAAACTATGGTGATAAAAACAACAGATATATATAGTCAATTAATGAAAGAAGGTGTGATTCAGAATGTAGTAGAAGCTAATAAAATTCCACAAAAAATATTATCACAATAATGACAATATGAGTATTATGAAAAACACATCTTATCTTTTTAATTGTTTCCTTAATCACCGTCTCACGTATCGAAACATTGTAGTAAGGAAAATATTTGTGAAAAAATATTCTAGTAAATAATTTTTTAAATACAATATTATGTTGGAGGATAATTTCAAATAAGTTAAATATAAAAAAATTAAGGAAGTATGATTGTCCCTATAATCACTTTGAAATGATATTACTGTAATAAAGGATAAAATTTATAAACTAAAGAAATAGAATACTCATGTAAATTTTTTTAAAAAATAGTTACTAAATTATTTTGAATGATTTATGAATTGATGAAATTCCTTGACCCATATGGTTGGAACCCAAAATACAACTAAATATACTACTGGAATAGGATGAAACTATGGACAAGGAATGATTAATACAAAATTATTTATTCCTAATTTTAATTATTCTATTTTAGTTACTAGTCTATATTCTACTTACACTGATTTTTATTTCACAAACAATATCATATATTCCTGTAAATGACTTTTTAAACAATTATATATTCTAAGTGAACTTTTTTACTAAATTTATGGACACAATAAAATATGGCTACCATAGTGATTATTTGATTAATTATATTTTGAAGAATCCCTTTTTATTAATTTTTATGTTGAAATTAGGGTATCAGAACCATGATAATTATAAAAAACATGAATGTGGATTATTCAATGTTAAATAACATACTAAAGTTTGATGGAGGACATTTCAAATTCATTGATATCTTTTAGGGGAAGATAATTGGTCTTGGAAAAATTTGTAATGGTAGTAATGTTTTAATTTCTAAAGATTCATTTTTAGATGGATTGGAATACACTCCTCAATGTATTTCTAAATTAAGTGATAACAATTTCTATCTAAAATTTTAAAATATTTCCTAAAATATCATTACTATAAATATTCTTTTGTTCTGAATACTTTATGAAATTTAAATTTTTATACTATTAATTTAGATTAATTTTTTTATTATAATATTTTGTAAACACCCAGGACACATTAGCCCAAAGTCAGTGTCTTAAAATATTACATTTCCATATAAACAATAATGAATCTTTCCAAATGTATGAATAGTTTAGTATATTTCAAAAACAATATACATACATAAGTTCAAAATTACAAATTTAAATGAAATACCTCATAGAAAATCCTTTGAAAAAACACTTATTCTCCAAGATTATCATTGAATGTCATTCACAAAATTCAAATTGGAATCCTGGTGAAATTAAACAAAAGAATGGGGTGATCAATGATGATAGTTATGTATAATACTTCTTCAAATAATAAATAATAAACAATATGTCATGGTGGATTAAAAAAACCCACCTTTTATTGAAACAAAACTTGAATATAATATAATAAGAATAGAAAAATAGTAAATAATTCCATAATAAAAAATTTCCATGGAAATAATACTTACCCATGGATAATATACTAGTTGAATAATCAAATGGAAAATCAAATACAAAAAACCTAACAGGGAAATGAATAATTTGGGACATAATAAACATACTATCAAGGCTTCGGTTAAGACACCATATATAATCGAGTAAGAGGATATCCCATACCGAAATTAGATTGTCTCATGAGACCTACCGATTCACTGAGGGGTTATAAAAAGACCCACCAATTACATAGAACGTCCAATTAATTCCTCATATAATTGGGGTGAAACATAATCAACATATTCATACACATTGAAACTAAAATATGAGATGCAAATAACAATCCCCAATCAGTAAACATAATCACTAAACATTTAAAGTAATATGGTTAATGGTATCAATATAACACATCCATAATCAAAATATTTATAAAACATTAAATAAAACATTGTACAATATATCTTAAAATATTAATCTAAATTAAACATAATAATAATAAAAAAATTGAAATAGATGAAAATACTTATATAAAATCATCAAGTAATTCTGGAGATAAATAAACATTTTACTTTGCATAGAAGATTTATTTTCGAGAAAACCATTGTATAAAACAATAAATTACCTAATATGTTTTTCATTGAGAAATTACTGATTTTTGAAAAATAATGACTTCTTAGAAAATATTATATATTTTACTTTAAAATGGGTATCAAATCAAGATGTTCCCTTTAATCGAGCTTGTTTACATGGAAGAAATGAGAATGGAACCTTATAAGTAATTTATTATCCCATAGGGAAATGATGAAATAATCCAGCTATATGATTTTGGAATATATTTATATATATAATAAATTAAAACTATATAAAAATAATGATGAATTGCATTGGTCTATAGAGGGATCAATCATAACCCGGATGAAAATGGATGTTCGGAAAGAAGACTGTTACCCGATGTCTGATTGTGGTCTTTAATTGACCTTAATGTTCAGGATAATAAAATTAAACCTATTAATTTGTTAATAAAGAAATTTTTATACATTTACATTATATGGTATAACATTATTACATTCATTTATGGATTTTTTATGAGTTATAAGACAATATTTTACGATTCTGGAGCGTTTATTTCCTCGATTTTCTGGATCAGTTCAGTTATTTGTAATTAATGTAGTTCATGTAAATGGGTATAACTATTTAGAAATAGAATTACATTTTATAAATGAACATACATATTTTTAAATGATAATATATATCATTTGGATATATTTTATTAGTATGGATCATTATATTTGACTTTTATTGATGATCGTTTTGATTATTACGGTGGTTATTGATCATAATGAAATCAAATAGATTTATCATTTAATATTATCTAAATATGTTACATCCAACAAATAAAAGGGGTTATAATAAAAAATTTAAAATATATTTCAACCATTAAATATTTTTTGTGAATATAATTGAATTCAGTGATGTGAAATTAAAACTTTTCTTCCTTGAAGGCGATGAAACAACACCACACAAACGACATTTCCGTTTTTAGAATAAAAGGGGCATGAGATAGGGCTTGATGATGGATTATTACATTATAAAATTAAAATTCTATTACAAAGAATTTGTTATATTTTTCATTCTAATTTTTATTTGGGGAGGTTAGGAAAAGATGATAAAAGAAAAAAACTTCAAATTAAATCAAAAGGAAAATGAAGAGGATTTTACCTCCTAGATGCTCTCCTTGAGAACCTCCTTAAGGGATCTTTTTCGAAATATGTTAACAACAAGAGATCCTAGACATGTGGGAGAGTCCTGGGGACTATATTGGTCTTAATTTTTACAAGTATAAAGGATTATAGGTTTGAGGAGAACTACTGGTGAGGGGTGGTATTTATAGTGTATGAGAGTGGTGATTTTTGAATATTTAATTTATTTGTTTATTATTTTGGTCCAATGGAAATAAATTGTTTAAAAATAATAATATAATATATTCTCATAATTAATGGATGTTATATATAATGGATATTAGGTCATTCATTAGTCATGGAAAATTTTATTTAAGTTATAATGCATTTATACCTAAATTTCTATATTTTACTATTCAACAAAAATTCAACTATTTTAGAATAATCAAACCAAAATCCACCAAAATTTTTTTAGATGTGTAGAATTATAAATTTTAATCCATTTTATGAAAATAATTTTTTTAATTATGAGTTATTTTATTTTTAATTAATACCATCATTTACTCAAAAAATATAGATTTTAAATTTATAAATGCTTTAATAACACTTTCAAAAACTAACTAAGGTATCATAAATTAGTCCTAAAATAAGAATACAAAAAAATGATTATATATGAATAAAATTTATGAAAATAAATTTTCTTTGAAATCATTTCATTAATAATAAAATTTTAATTTAATATTTAAGATTTATAAAAATATCATCAATTAATTTATAATTTTTAATAATATTCATTTAACTAATATATGATAAAATTTAATCATTACATTATTTATAAGATTCCTAAATATTTTTTACACTTTCATTGGTGAGGTTACTATTAAATTTTTTAGATTACTATTTATTAGGTTTGTATTACTATTCCTATGGGATAGTTATTATTTAATCGGTATAGGATTCATGACTTATAGAAATGCATCTTATTTCATTCACTCATTATTTATAATGATTGTATTCTGTTATATAAGTCATTTAATATGAACTATAATGGAAAATATGAGAAGGAATATTTCATTGATAGTGTTCTGGGCCATTACATATAGCTTCTCTACTTTGGTTTCACAGATAATATTTCATTTTGAATAGTAGAATATGCCATTTAAACAAGAATTCACTTATAAAGCTATCTAGGAAATTGTTATTAATGTATCTCCCAAAAATAGAATTTAAAACTGATTGATTATGTAACCATTGTAAAAAAAGAAAACAATAAAAAATATATTTCAAAAAAAAGAATGATTTTTCATGTCAACAACCCCTATAGGTTTTTCAAATATATTTGATTATACCTTATATAGTATCTTTATTAAATGTAAATTGATAAATTGAAGTTATAGTAAATGCATTTTAGAGATACACATGGGTATTATTTCTTGATCAAAAAATTAAAACTTATTCCTATGCGGCTAAATATTAAAAATATAAATAATAATCTAGTGGACATAGAATTAAATCCTTATGAAGTAATCATGAACATGAGTTTGAATATCAGGGTTTTGAATCATTCTTCTCAACAAGTGGATATAATAATTTTTTTAACCTCTTATGGACACACAATATGTTGGATTAATATAAATAAAAAATACAACCCTTAAATAAATCACCTAGACCATTCTTAATGTGTATAATTTACCATTTTATTTTTGGGAAGAAGATATGAATAAAAATAGTTATATATTATATAGATTTTTATTCTTTTTTTTTCATTAGAAGATCTCCTTATGAAATATGGAAATGAAAATTCCAAATGTTAATTTCATTAGATTTTTTTTGTTACCATGTCTATATTCATAATACAAAGTATATTCTTGGGATATTTCTTCCACGAGTGATGAAGAAATTTTGATGGATTATTCAATAGCCTGTAAATCATACTATTTTTTAAGGACAATGATTGTGGACGATTTTGTAAAAAAAAAATTTGGTAAAATAGATCCACATGAGCCTAAAACCTCTTTATATAATAGTTAATATGATCTAATAAATTTTTATATAAACTATAGACCTACTAATAATTCTGTGAGACCGACCATAATGGACTCCTCCAGTTTGGATGAACAACCCGAACCCCAACATGTAGAGGATAATGAGATATCCATCCCTTATTTTCTAATAGTTATTTGGACTCATAGATATCATCCAATATATACTATATATGGAGATAGACATTGAGGAACAAAAACATGATATTATTATAGAAATTAGGTTTAAAACAAAATTTCATTCCATAGTATGAACATAAAAGCATCAATGAATAATTTAATGAATAATTTTGGATTATCATAGTGACAAAATGACATAATAAATTTTAATGAAAGAATGTTTTTGAACTAGTGGATTTACTTATACACTATTGATATTCTATAATAATAGGTTTTAACAAAGAAAATAGATGATTCAAGAGCAATGGTTTGAAACAAATATAAAATGGTTACACATAAAAACAACCAGTGGAATGCAATTGACTTCAAGGAATTTTTTTCACAAGAATCTATGCTTGAATACAATATAATATTTATTTCCCATTTATAACATTTAGATTTAAAAATTTATCAAATTGTTGTATGAATTCATGCGTTAAATGTTTATATATGTGAGGATGTTCTTTTGAACAACCCCTTGATTTTAAAATCCTCTTCTTACGAATCATGATTTTAAATAAACTATATCGTTATATGGGTTTAAACATGGTTTTAAAACTTGGTATGATAGTATAATATTATTTTGTATTTCTAAATCATTAAATAAATGGATTTATGTCTAAATTTATTTATAAATATAATTTTAAATATGTTTTATTTGTTAAAATTTATTTTAATGATATATTTTGTTTATCATCTAGAAATTATTTGTGTACTAATTTGTAAAAAATTATCTAATTGAATTTGAAATTAATTTAATTGATTAATTTATATTTGTTCATTTTTTCCTATTTTCAAATGTATGGTTGGAATTTGTTTAATTCAAATAAATTACCGTAAATTTATTAGGAAATTTTTTTTATAGATAGTAATATATGTAGTTATTCTACAGTTTTTAGAACCTATGAGATAATTATTTATGAATTTTGGGAATTAGTGGATCAATTAACTTAAATAATTATGATTTTAATATTACTGGTCTTAATTGATATCCAAAAAGATATTATGTTTTGTGTGTTTATGAGTTCTCATTTTCAAGAAAAACCAAAATAATAACATTTATTAGGTGTGAAAATAAATTTTAAATACCTCAATAATACAACCAAATTAGGATTATTTTACTCTAAATGACAGTACAATTAATTGGTTAGTAATGTATATAATGATTTTAGTGTTATAAGTTAGATAGAAAATCACTTCTGGAACATGTCACTTTTGTGGTAAGACTTTGGTATAAAAGAGTAGTAAGAATAAACACTCTATAGAATTATCCACTGTTAAATATAACGGCCTAAATAAAATAGTTTTTGTTCATAGATTAAGTGGATGAAACACTCATTTCTATAATATGGATAACATTTCAGATAAGTACCTATAAACTATGATAATACATGTGGGAAAAAATTATTTATGAATCCTATATCTCATTATTAAAAAATGTATATTTATATATAAAATAACTTGCAGAGATATCATTCCAATAATGTGATATAATTTTTGAATTCATTTTTACTGGACATTATATTATTGATATATTTAAAATAAACATTGGATGTATAGTGATTAAACGATATCAATCATGAATTAGGTGTGATAAATTATGTTTATATTATTATTTATTATTTATTATTTTATTTGATAAATTGATTTAAGATTTGATCATAATAAGTTTTTGGAAATATATATGAATTAAGATTCACAAAGTTTGTAGTGTGATAGTTAGATATTTTTTTATCATATGGATATCATTAAAATAGTAAAATCTTGTTACCATGTCAAAACTTCTCACATGGTCACTATTACTACCATGAATCTATGTTAATATGGATAATTTTTACTTATAATTTATTAATTGTCAGTACAGTTAGAAAACCAACTATTTGTTAGGATTCGTATGCTAACCGTTCTTATGATTTTTATAGATCCATACTAATATAATATTCCAAGACTTTTTCTCTTGTAATGTTTCATAAATATAATTTCTTGCGATTTTTTTTTTTAATATAATACCAAAATTTTGAAAATTAAAAGTGGAATTAAAATATGAACTGTTGCCTCTATTTTCCATTATAGAATCTCCATCCTTTTATGATATTTTGATATGATCATTTATCACTGTCTTGAACTTATCAAAATCTCATATCAAACTAAAAGATTTTACCTTATGTTTTTCGAACCACCATTGATCTTGAATCAAATAAAAATGTTTTGTATGAAGAGTTTGTCAAAAAATGATTTTTTAATTCTGTATCCTCCTAGGAAGAAGATTAAATCCATCTCGACTGATTCCAAAGAACCAAATGACTCACATGTAGTTATGTTTAATCATTCATTGGAGAAATAAGTTGACGATCAATGGTTGAATCATAGATTATTGATAGTCTATAGTGTGATTAAGAAATAGGAATGGGCTGAATGGTTTATGGATAATGGTATAACCTTCACTACAAAGAATATTATACACTTTTATATAATCATGAACTTTATCCCATAAAGAACATTGATAAGTTAAAATAAATTATTATTGTGGAATTTTATAAATTTTCATCAAATCACCATGTGAATGTTTTAGGCGCATGATACAGTGGTGATTATGAAACTTATCAGAGTTTTCATCTTATTAATCATGAGAAATAATGGCTGAGATTGATATGTATGATCATAGTTGGAATGAAATAGCTAGAAGACCCACTACTATAAATATAAGTGTTGAATGAAGTATTCTAATTAATTTTATTTAAAATTATATTTGTTTGAGGAAAAAATATGTTATTATTATTATTCATAGGGACCTATAATTCTTATTTTATTAAATAATAGTGTTCAAATAAGTAATTGCATATTTTCTATGAAGAATAATGTTTTTTTTGTCTTAGTGAACCTCGTGGTTATGCTCAATACCATATCATAAATTAATTTATGTTATGATTGAGTACAATGTAGTGGTTCCTCATGAAGAAGATAAAATAACTACTTCTAATATATTCTATCTTACTCCAAAAATCGTAAATTAGATGAAATATAATTATATCTCTTGGAAACAATAATGGGTAAATAAGACATATAAATTATACATATAGTTTAATGTGACTAATTTTCCATTTAGACAAATAGTTCTTTTAAATCCATGTTTTAATCCTTATGAAATTCTTGAGTTAAATGATGATGTTGTTTCACCTGTTGAAGAAGTAGAAGAATTGAATGTATTTAAAAAATAATATGCTATTGAATAATAAAATGAACAAGAAACTAAGATTGTTGACCGTAATGAATAATCCTGATTAGATTTTGAAGATAATATAGTGGGGGATAAATCATTTGGTTCTTATTCTATTGGGTATAAATTTGAGCAATATAATATTATTAAGGGTAACCATTTATAACATTTACCATATATACATTCTTAGGTATTGTCATCCCATAATCATTGGGATTGAACTTAAATTAAAATAGTTTAGAAGATGAAGTTCGTTGAGGTCATCCTATAGTACAGGGTGGACATTCCACTCTCTCTATTTAATGAACCATAGAAGGATCATTGAATGATGATGTTGATTTTACATATAGAATTGTAACATATCAACTTATTTATCATAATGACATTTTTGAGGATTTAAATAATGTGGAATTTGATATTTATTCTAGATTTATGGGAATTTATATGGTCAATTGTATAATGATTTGTTTATGCGGGGTATATGGTAGGAATTTAGTTAGTTATCTATCTATTTATGCTCCTTCACCTTCTATTACATAATACATATTCATTATAAAGGATTAATTGGTTGTATTGAAATTATATATATTGGAGATACTACAACAATCATTTTATATCTTGTAGACATATCAAAACAAAACGAGATAATAAGATCATTATAAATATGATACAATGTTTATATCTCGTCTATATTCCAAATAAAATTTAATAATATAAATAATGAAAAATGAGATTAGAGATCTGAGAGATCATTTGGGTGTTATAAAATACAATCAATCAGATAAGATGCTTCATTTTGACAAAAGATACATGAATTTAGTGTTACAGATGACTCATATAATTACTACTACTCTAGTTGAAAATGAAAAATTATTTATTCAAGAGGACATAAATGATTTTTATAATGAATTCCACAATAATAATGAATATTTGTATAATGGGTTTCAAAAAAATTCCATAAGACATTAAATTTTGCTCATGAGGATTCCAGACCTATTGTTTTGGAAAGAGAAACTATCAAAATGAAAATTTATTACTACTTAATCTTGATCATTAAAATGTAATTTTGAAAGGGTAGTTCCAAACTGTTTCTCAGTCTGCAACATCCTTGAAAATAAATTATTTTTTAATTACTCTAACTCACACATTTCACTATAATAGATCATTTTCACGATTAGTGGTTTCTGGAGACCCTACTACTTTATTTTATACTAAGACCACTATATCTATTTCCTATACCTCAAAATAAAGTGATTTTATCCTTACCATAGTTATGATATTAGACCCTTAGTGGGATTCTATGATGGTTTATTATAGGTATCTCAATAATTTATTTTTATTACTATATTGTGATATATATTTTTATATGGATGTCTTCCTCAATTTTTTCATTTTAATTTCGTTTATTTCTTATTTGGCCTTTTTGAGAATATCAAAAGTGGGTGAATAATATTAAACATAATATTAGTGAATTAAAAATTTGAATAATGTTAGAGTTATGTACTATGAAATTAAATTAACCGTAAATTATTATTGAAAACCATTTCATAATTTAATACAGACATTATTGTATTTAAATCCATTGAATATATTTATTTTGTGTATTAAATTAATTCCAATTTGATTGTCTTGATTTTTTATCATATGAAATGTAGATATTTTAGGTTTTAAAGATAACTAATTAATTTTAAAAATACTGAATCATGTATATTATTTTATTAATGGTTTTTATATTTTATGATTGAAAATCATTTAATGGATAAATATTAAAAAATGGATACGTATAGAGATTATGGTGAACCTTTTAATTGTGAAGTCCAGGTGACAATATCACCTTAGAAAATGACATATTTTACCTTTTCATTTGAACTTGAATTGAATACAAGAGTTATATTATCAAAATTTGTCCAATTCCTGAGTCTACCTCATTATAAATAACTCCTTTTCATAAAAAAATATTGCATTTACAAAGGGAAGAAACTAAAAGACCACATGATGAAATAAATTAACAGTGACAAGCTATATCTAAATTTTCATAATTTGATATAAATATAATAAGTTTCATTAGTAATGAACACACAGTTATTTGTGCTATCTTTAAGTATTGTTATGCTAACATTGTCTGTGTTTAGTTAACCTCATGAAGAGCTGAGATAACCATATGATGAAGAGATGAACAAATCATATCCTCTTTATGTGTATGTTAACCATGAAACTTTTTAATCATAACAACTGTATGTACCTCATGTGAATAAAACATACCATGTCTATCATAGAAGTGGATCATTAAAAATTTCTAAAATATTTAAATTATCTCTTTGAAAACAATCATTTGATTTTAATGAAAAAGTGATTATGTTCTACTGATAAAATTGGATATCACATAGAGAACAAAAGCGGATTTAAGTGGAAGATACTTCAACGAAAATATTTTTTCATAGACATAATGATAATCTTGTTTGGGACACCACTAACTAAAACCTCATGGAATCAAAAAAATTAATGAATCATGGATGGAGATTCATCACACATTCTATTAATCAATCATTCATTATTTCCATTTTAAGCCTTACTTTTGAGTAATGTGTTGTGATACTGTATTTATTTTTAGACACTATCTAATAGGCTTAAAAATAGAATACATGATATTCATTCAAAAAATTAATTTTTATTACGGTGAGTAACTATGGAATAGGTCATGTGTGGCCTGTATTGTTTTTCATCTCCTGAATTACTATAGAATAAGCATATATCCAAGATAGATCTATGTTCTCTTTAGTGAAACACTCCATCTAGGTTGTGGATCAAGTAACATTTTTAATTAACTATTGTATTAGGATATAACATAATAAATGGGATTAAGTATCTTTTTGAGACCAATCCCCAATATTAATTTTTACTATGTAATTTTCGATGTTTTATTTCATTAAAGTACAAATTTATTATAGTTTTACAAATTGTTAAAATAAATTTTACACTTAGAGTTAGTCAAAATATTTATTTATAAGAATTTTTTGATCATGTATCTGAGTTTCCAAAATTTACATATTTATAAGTTATTTTAACTTATCTGTAATCACACATCAAAAAAATTAATTGAAATATATAATTTATATTATCACACAATTTTAATTAACATGGTGTTTTTTTTAATTTTTCGGGGAGGATTTAAATTTTTTTATATGTAAATTATTATTTGGAAGTCAATTATCCCCCCCCCCCACTTTAGCTACTACCTATGAATAATATACATTATATTGATTAGGACACATTATTATCTGAAAGTCAAATTTCGAGAGAAGTTTTTTGTAGGGGGTGTTTTATTATGAAATGAGGATGAGATAAATCTATATGGTAGAATCAATTATTGGGAGTCTATTCTTCTAGTTAGATTTTAAATATAGAGTCTTCCTTGGGATGGGTTGGAAAATATTTTTTTTATTTTTCATTCAAATATGATTTAATATAAATCATTAATTTGATCCCTGGGATTAGGGGATAAATATATTTTTTAAAGGGGAATGTCCCCATAAATTTTATCATTTTTTAGCTACATGATTGATTGATTTGTTTTATTATGAAATATAATCTTCCTCTTTGTGGGAATAGATAGAGTTGGGGTAATATCATTCACTTTTCCTTACTCTATTGAGTATATTTGGGATTGTTGTCATTATTGTTTCTACTTAATAAATTATTTTGTTTTGTTTATTGTTTAATATACAACGTTTTGAGTTTAATATTGTGATATCATGATTTTGGATTAATAATTTTGATGTCTTCTGTGTAGTTGATTTCAAATATATAGGATAATTTTTCCTTTAATTTGATTATTGTAATTTTACTAATCGTCTCTCTCTTATCTCCAATCATAAGTGGGATTTAGGGTCTGTCTATATATTATTCAAAAAAGAGATGATGTTTTTTAGTGGTATTTTAGATGATATTATTCCCTCAAGAGGAATATAAATGGGGACATAGATCTTTCTAATTTCTTTAAAGATGATAGGTGTTTAATTCCTTGATGTTATATAGTAAGATTTTATTTTTTTAATATAAATTATTTATTTTAAAACAATATATTATTTTATACAGATTTATAAAATGAAAAATGATGCACTTTACATTAGATTTGTTTTTGAAAATTTTATAAATGTCAATATAATGTGTTATATTGAAAAAAAATATTGATAATTTTATGTAATGAATCAAAAATATTTTTAGATGATTTAAATATTCCAATAAATGAATATAACATAATTTATTTAAAAATAATTTATATTGTATATAATATTAATATGAATTATTATATATAGAGAAGTTTGAATTTTTTATATTTCATTGATATTGATACATTTTGAAATAATAACAGTCTTATTAATTCCATGTAAATGATGCAATATTAAGTGTTATTATTTTATATAATTTGTAATTATAAATATGTATTTATTATATGATTCCATAAATGAATATCATAATTATAATAATTATTTTTCATGGTTTTAGAAATTTAGAAATATTAGAAATGTTTGGAAATTGATTTCATCAATTTTTTTCATTATTTATTGGAATAATGTTTTTATATTATGACTCGTCTAGTTTATTAGTAATAATTCATACACTATATCAGACCATTCATATAAAAAATTATTATACGTAAACTATAGGTTTTATATTTGTTCAGAAATTATATTTAAATTTTTTTGGTTAAAATTTAAATATTAAAGGCTATTTATAATTTATTGTTTTTATGTGTTTGAATTATATTCAGTTTATGATTATTTATATGTATTTATATATAGATAGTGGGAAATTAGTTCAAAACCATAACTACGATGAGATATTTTTTATAACTATAATAATCGAGTGGTTTACTACATGTCTCCTAATATTTTCTATTGAGGAGAATTATATTTCGTATTATTCCAAAAAAAATTTAAATTCAGGTATAAATATACGAATTACAAAAAATATTTTGGTGATATTTTAAAAACTCCACAAAAATACTCTGAATGAAATTCCATCAAATGAAAGAACATTTTAACATTTCAATAAGCTAAATGTAATGTTTTATGCTAATGATGGGTCTTAATGGATTATCTTACGTATGTAAAAATGTATAGGTGAGATTAATAGGATTATTTGACTATACATGTTGTTACCTTTCAGTAATTCTTAACTAAGAATTCTTAAAATATAGCATGTAAGTGGAGTAGTTATGAGATAAAATCTATTATATATATGGACAAATAATTATTTTTTATAATATCCTAGAGTTATATATGATGTGAGTGAGATGATTTTACATTTAAGCGAATATGTTTTTAGTTGGACACTTATATAGACTTTCGTAGTAGATAAATTCAGATCCCTGACCAGTAATGATGGTGATTTATAGTCAGGTAATTATTATCTTGATAGTATATTTGATTGAAGTACTAATTATATAAACATAACATATATATATATATATATATCAAAAACTAATACATGGGTACAATATTAAATAAGGATTATTAAAAAATTTAACAATGTAATCAATAATTATAAATTATAAGTTTAATAAACAATTTTTTTTGACTTGAATATAAATATATGAATATATATTAATGATGTAAAAAATTATTACTGTGATAATGAATCTTCTTCCAAATCTAATATACATACAAAATTGTTGAGTATCTATATATCAGTGATTACATGAATATTAACAATGATTTTCATGATACATATATAATACATTTACAGATTCTAAAGAACATATGTGGAAAATGATAATTGATAAAAAGATTCATAAAATATAATATATTTCCTAAATAGGATATATCATTAACAAGAATATAAAGAGAGAAATTACTTTTTTAAGATTATTTTATGAAAAATGACAAATGGAACTTTAGCCTGCAATATTATGCTAAATATTATTATGTAAATAAATAATTTTGTGTCATTGTTGTCTTCTTTAAAACTAGATCTTATTATTGAATTTATTAAACAATCATTTCATAATGTGTTTCAATAACTTGTTGTTAACTATAATTCAAATGAATTTAAAAAAAAATTATATTTCACTCCGTAATTTGTTGGGGATAACTGAGCAATATTTATATTCTCTATTACATTCTTATTTTATGAAAGTATATAATGGAAAATTATTTATTTATAAGAATAGAAAAAAAAATTGTATCTAATAGTTATCCTATAATACAAACACTAAAATGAAATTTAATAATGGGTGGGGAATGTTTATATTATATAAATCCAAATAAATTCTAATTGAATTTTATAGAATGAATGATGTGGTGTATGAATCTCTATATCGAGGATATAATTAGAATTAATTTTATTCATGCAAAATAATTTATTTTAAAATGAAATAAAAAAAATATATTAGTAAATTATAGAAAAATATATATTATAGATGAAAATAAATAAGGCCATGAATAATCATGAATTTTACTTTCAAATAATGTAGGGTTATTTATTTTAAAGGGAAATATAATTTAAATAATTACTTAATATATAATTTATTCTTAAATTATAAACATTCATTTTAATTTTCATCTTTCTATTTATTATGTGATATGATCATTTTATTTCTAAAGAATATATTCCAATAATAACTGAGATTAAATTTTAGACACTGGGTTTTTTAATTTCATCTATTATATAACATAGATTTATAAGAATGGTAAAAGGATTTATAACTAAGATAAATGAATTTTATTATTCTATTAAAATTAGAGGGAAATTGTTCCTAAAACCTAATAATTGATATAATTAAATTATATTTCACTAATAATATAATAATATATTTTCAGATATGGTTATTAATCGTATTAATTAATAATTTCAATTAAGAAAGTGTTATTTTTTTCATAAAGAAAATATTTATTTTTTTGAATATATTATTTTAAAAATATATGTTATTTATGGTAGTTTTTTTCATTTAGTATAGTTTAAGAAAACCATGATGCATGTCCTGACCCATTACCAAAGGACTCTACCGGCACTAGAAATATTATTTTGGGGGATCCTTAAAACTCAACTTCATGATGTCACGATTTGGTGACATGCATAATCATTTTAATATACCATAAATTGATGAAATATACCATTGAGAAAACCCTAAGATGAACATTAATAACATTATTTTATTTTTGAATTAAATTATTTTAATAATGTATTTTTAGTTTTATACTATGTCATAAAAGGTTATAAAACAATAATCCATAACCACCATAGAATCTAAGAAAACATAAGAATTTAAAAATCCTATGTAAATTTATATTGAAAATAACCAACACAATTAATATCCCATTTCATGTTATAATGTCATTTGAAACCACCACCAAATAAATCTAGAAGACTTATAAAACATCATATATAGAACAGGGGTGAAAATATAAATTTACATAGAATATGTCTTCTCAAAACAATATTTTTTCCATTTGAATGATGTGTGATAACACATCTATTTATAACCTAAAAAAATTTTGATAATCAAACAAAAATAAAAGTTTTCAATCCTCAGAACAGTACTAATCTCAACCATAATATACAACCCACCTACCGTAGAATAGAATATCTTATATCTCTCTCCAAAGTAATCCATCATTCCAAACGAAAAATAAGTCAATGTTATGTAGTTTTCCACCAGTTTGGACAATAATATGAAATATATTGGTTGTGTATCTATTTAATCAATGATACTGTTTGTATGATTTGGTTTCTACTGAAGGAGTCATAGAATAAACTTTTTTACCCATTATTTTATATAATTATAGTGAATATTTTCAATCATAAAAACTCTCGTAGATACTATGTATGCAACATTTGTGTAATAACCAAGCATGAATAACTTATTAGAGATATCTATATTACTATAAGAAAAATAAAATCCAAATCTATACAAGATATGATAAATGTATATACAATGTATCTCATATAAAGGGTAGTAATTTTCCCTCCTTAGAATCATACTAGTTACATAGTATACCCTAAATGAAAAATAAAACAACTAATTAGTAGGAACGAATTTTTAAATAAATATAAACTATTATTCCAAGGAATAATATTTTATAATATAATGTACTAATTTCACACATTTTATAACACAAAATAATAATCAATATGTATTAAAAAATAATAAAAATTGTAACCTATTCAGATGTTGAAAATATGTACAAGATTAATCATATATGTCCCTATATAAAAAATAAAAGTGAGAAAAAGAAAATAAAAATTTGAGTAATGTAGTGATTGAAGAATAAAATATACAATAATTAGTTAGAAAATTGGATAATATCTACTTCCTCAATATTTCTATCTATGGAAAAAAAATGTCCAATAATGTATTTAGTTTAAATTTCATAATATCATTCGAGTGTTCTCTTCATTCCCATAACTATATTATGGATGAACTAGCTACATGAACTATAGGGGACATGTTTCAGGTTTTAGAAAAATGTATATAGGAGTTGTTTGCAACCTAACCTCTTCCTATAAGTTAAAGAACAACTTGATTAGTGATGAAAAAATATAATATTTAATAATAGTAAATAAATAAAAATCATATCAAATAGTTGACTATTTTAATCAAATTATACCACCATGTATATAGTTCCATTGTTCTAAGAAATCATATGTCGAGCATTCTATACTTCCTTGAGACATTATCAGGATCCTCATTGTTGAGTACTCAAGTAATATGAATGATTATTATAGGAACCCCATTATATTGGAAAAGGATAACCATTTAGCGTTAGAACAAAAAATATATTGTTATTATATATCAACCTAATCATTTCATATATAAATAGTATATATTAATTGATTAATATTCAATTTATTTTATAAATACTCATCGGAATATCAAACATGTTTATTTTATTTGGATACTAAAAAAATAAACTACTTATTTTAGAAATTATTCATCATCTCCCAATCTGATATTAACAAATAGATCCCTCTATAGACATATAATACTTATAATGTATCTTTATATTCATGAAAATGTATACACAAGAAATAGTGAGCTTAGATATCCAATATGGGTAAAAATGGGAGAAATCAATCGATGATCATAAAAAATTATATCAATATTAAAAGGATATAAATTCACAATGATAACTTTAAAAATTCATAAATATGATTTCATTGATTAAAACCACATGTTGTAGTATAAAACATTATCATCACAAAATATATAAATCATATGAGTGATAAAACATAATAAATCAATCATGAACTATACATTCATAATATAAAATATTTATAAATGTGTGGAACCATAATCAAAATAAAAACCATTTAATATTAAAAGTATAACTACAAAAATCATCAAATAATAGTAGATCATATATCAACACTTGTTTCCCATGTAATAATAGATCAGGAATTACCATTTATTTCCCACTAGTTTGTTAGGAATATCACCGTGCATCAAATAATATTCTCTTGAGATATAAAAGTTCTCCTAATGTATTAATAGGGTATATATATAAATTTTTCAACAAATATAATAATGATAACAATATTTAGTTGTTCCACAAGATCATCAAACAATAATCATATCAAAAAATCCTAATCCATGGAATGGAAACAAGTTTCCTAAAAATTTCATCAAAACTATTACCCATCGAAGATAACTAGGTTTCATAAAAATATAATCTCCATAATCATAAAATATCTATATAAATAGAATATATTATATCAATGGATCATATACCTAGTAATGAAGAATTATAAACAATGGATGTCTTCATATATTAAGGATTATTTAAAAAGGAAACTGAAGAATTTCTTTAGGAAAATACCCATTTAATATTGATTAAACATATTTACAATAAAAATAATAAAATATTATATAAATTTTTTTATTTCAAAATAAAAATTGTAAATTTTTAAAAGAATCCAAACAAAATTTAGTGGTCTTAACGGTGGGAAATTGTCTTCATACCATAATCATTAAAACCAAGATTTCGTCACATTTTTAATAAAAATTAAAAAAGCTCCTCATTTTGAAATTGAATGAAATTTTCATTTGAAATATTTTTGTTGAAAGTATAACATGGGTTAAAAATTAGTTTTAACAAATAATTTAATAATATTAAATAATAATTCATAAAATGTTTTAAATTTTATATATACATAGATAAAATGGATGTCCAAACGAATAGTAAAACATTTTTGGTTTTCCCTAAATAAATTAATTCAAACTATTGAATACATCATGTGAGAAAAATAAAAAAAATATGTATTATACAAAAAAATTATTACAATAAATGAATTATTTTTTTATATAAGTATCGTATAATTTAATTAATTTAAATTGAATCATAATATCCGGAATGAAATGGAATTGAGTGAAAAACCCCTTTACCTCAAGTCTCATCATTATTTGTACACATTCAATCCTATTGTAAAATATATATATATTTATAATAATTGTATTATAGGCCAATACTGATACTTATTTGACCATTTATGAATTAATTATAAATCATATCACCCATTCATAAATAATTTGTTAGTAAAATCCTTATTTGAAAAGATAATTACGCCGTTTTTCAAGCATGTTTTGGTTCATCTATCTTGATCCTTATATTTTGATCGTGGTTCTGTAATCATTAGAATCTTATTAATTTCAGAATTATTATATCGAAACATAATATATATCATTATACATATTCATAAAAATGTGATGAAAAAATAATTACAACACTTCTACGAGTTGATAACAATTATATACGCATATGTTATTTTCCCATTATTCCATGGACAGAAGTTAAGAATGATGTAAAATATGTAACATTTATAGAATAATTTTTATATATTATTTGTCATATATATTATTTAAATTTAACCCTATTTCTATTCATTTAAAATGAATGTGAAGGGTACTCACATCGCTTTGTGGAGGTGGTGTCAACATGTATAGATGAGAGACAGTATCATTTTTAATCGATATGAATAAATTGTATACTTGTTCTTCGATAAATATGTAAATATTAAGTTTCTTGAGTATACCATATTTAATTATGTTGTAATGGATTCAATATAAAATATGGTATTTAATCTATTATATGAAATTGAATACTCATGGTCAAGATTTAGACCTCTATATTGATAATCCGTATTTAACGTACACAATAAGCCTTCAAAAGGTTGGTGCATTTGGAAGAAACTAATTTATTGGATTTGAAGAGATAATATACTATTATTTATGGTCAGTATTTTATGAGTTTAAATTCTCAAAATATTTGAAAAATGGATGTGAGGATGTGCACTTTTTATCAGTGAGGGAAATGCACTTTTGGGATTACATAAAATATTAGATTAATATAACGGTTTTCATAAAAAATGGATCCAAACTAATATAATTAGAATGAAATATCAGTACTAGTCTAAATAATATCATCTAATAAAATCGTAACATGTTATGGTAATGTTCTTAGCCTTATATGATAGTTTTAACCCACCATTAACCATTTTGACAATTACTGCAATATCAATGATTTCTTTTAATTTAAGGTTATCAATGATACAATTAAAGGAAATGTGATTGGGAAATCAAAAATGGTCTATTTTTTCAATAATTTATCATTAATTTGTCCAATAATAGTATTTTTATGAATTATACATGATTTACTGAAATATTATTTATCATAAAATATCATTAATACAGTTTTTAGAATGATTAATATGATTTAAATCTAAAAATTACATGAAAAGAACCTATATCTAATATAAAATTATAAAACATCAATAATTTTGTATATATATCTATAAAATTTGAGGGGTTACTATAACACACTCTAAAAAACTACTATTATTGATTTATAATTCATTTACTTAATTTTTTGACATAATTCACTAGAACTCTGTCAGTGTTGTGCAAGAATTTATGATAATTATTTTATCACTAAAAATTATAAATGAATTAAAATTATAAAATATTTTTTTATATTTAAATTACAAATTATTAAATTAATATATGTTGTTTTAATACTCGTAAAAAATATTATTATTTTTAAAAGCAAGAAAGGGGCATTTTTAATTTATCTATTACATAAATTTTATAAAGACCTAAATCATAGTTAAATCAAAAATAAAGTAATATTATAAAATTATGGGTGATTTTGGATGATTTATAATCATGAAATTTAATATAGATAATTTTGTTAATGAATTTAAATATGTACCACACAAGTTTTAATATCAATTGAATCATTTTATCTTTAACAAGGTACCAAAAATTTACAATGATTACTATTCATATTGATCAAATTATAAAATTGAATTAATGAATAATTTTTTTAATAATAATTAAAATCCTGGAATGAATTTTTTATCATTGAATTAATATATAATGGTTGAAATTAATATAAGATAAAAAGACTAAAAAATAGTTTTTTCTTTATAAAATCTCCATTTATATTTCAAAATGTTTTTATAAAAAATTAATCCATAAAATTTATTTTAATGAAATTTATTTAATTATTAATAATATAATATAACTAATATTACTTTTCATCAAATTATAAAATTAATATTTTTAAAATATTAAATAAAAACAGTTTTTTAAGAATACATTATTTTTCAAGATTCATTAAAAAATAATATTCTCCAAAAAATATCAACAAACCACCCTGATAAAAATTTATTATTATTATTTAATAAATTATATAATATTTATGTTATAAAATTTCTTATGTTTTAGGAAATTATTAATAATATTCTCAAAGAAATAAATATAATTTTTAGAAAATATATTTTTAATGAATAAAATGACTAAATACGAGTGATTAATCATTAAGAATTAAATAATACATTTTTATTGAGTATGATCATTTATATATATTTATTTGAAAATGTGGTTAATGTTATTTTTTCACACTAATTAAATGACTTGGCGACAGTGGTTACATTGAATAATAATATTTCAATAGTATATTGTGGTTTTTCATACTCTTTAGTTTGTGTAAATCATGTTATAAATGAAATTAAATTTATTTATGTAGAAATATATCATAAAATCATAATGTGTTACATTCTAACCCAATAAAAATGAAATTTTCCCATAAAATAATATTACTATGACACAAAAAATTGGATATACCTTTGTTTTATAACGTCCTTGGTTTCCCAAGTAGAATCCTAAAATTCAATGTGTTACCAAAAAACATTGACCGGGTGGTTGGTCTTAATTAAAAGTCTCTTCAATATATGATCCATGATCCCCACTGGTCTATCCTTAAAAGGGATATATTTCTTTGGTGATAGGACCATTGATTTCAGTAAATATGAATGTTTTTGTATGTACTTCCTCATGTCATATATATGAAACATTATGTTATCTTTGGAGAGATTCGGTGGGTGTTCCAAATGAAAATATAACAGCATGATTAGATAATGAATTAAAAATTGCCTATATATACATGGATAAACATTCACTTCCTACCAAATATCATAAAATCATTCCTACGAGATAATCAGTGGAATACATTTCACATACATAAAACTCCAAATCTCAATTATGATTATCAGCATAACCTTTTTGTTTTCTATTATCTACTATTTTTTTATAGAATAATGGATATGAATTTCTCTTCTAATTACTTTCACGTATTAGATCATAATATATTTAATTATATAACTTCTTTCAGATATGATGAATGTATACAATTTACACCATAGTGGGATTCACATAGATCCATCATAATACATGAGTGAAAGATTTTATTTTATAAAAACTATACTAGAGGGCGGTTTTGATCCAAAAAACTACTAAAATTTATATAACTAGAAAAAATAATAATTTTAAGGGTTTGAATGATTCTATCAGACTTTTCATACTTATAATTTTTATAATACCTACAAAAACTAAATTCTAAATCAATATATTTTCCATTACATTTATATAACATTGAGGAAATCCACAGGTCCTAATCAGATATAATAAATTGTTTTATACCATGCAATTTCACTACTTAATTTATATATAATCTATTAAGATCATTAAGAGGTAAATCATCCCAGATATAATTGATGTGTACTATCATTTTTGGGAGATCATCTACAACCAAAATAGAATTTTTACATTTATGTGGTTTGGGTAGTTCATTGAAAAAATATAAGGTAATGTATTTTAATATTAAATTTAGCTATCAGTATTAGTTATTTAAACCTATTATAATTATTTATCTTATCCATAACTTAATAACATACATGACGTAGGGATACCTACTCTACAATAACCCTTTTCCTGTTTTCCCTCCAGAAATATTCTTTTGTACCATTATATATTTTATTACTTTACGAATGTATACAGAATAAGAAAATATTAACATCATATAATATATCCTTCATCACTTCTACAATTGATGGGATACATGACAAATTTGTGAAACTTATCATCGAATCACAGTCATGTTTGAACATCAGAACATTTCTTAATTTATTCAATTGTGCCAAATTTCCCCTTTGTGCATCTCTAAGGATGACATGGGTGGAGGGTTTAATTTTCATCTAAGAAATTTAGGATCATTCCCATTTAAATTAGAATTAAATTTCTATATAATTTAAAACAAAATGTTTTAGAATATTTTTAATGCTCATTATGGCCAAACTATTATCGTACTTCCCAAAATAAGCATAAAACACAATGTTCACTTTCCCAAGGTGGTAATGTTTTGAGAAATCATAATCTATAATCAATTCCCACAACATTATTTAAAGAATATAATATTATTTCATTGAATAAATACTTCAATGTTTTAGGATTCATATATATGTCACACCATTCACCATAATAATAATTCCGCCATATATTCAATGAAAATAATTACCACTGCATGCATCAAATCATGAGTTGGGCAATTTTTCACTTGTATCATCAATTGTAGTGTGTAATATGCAATAAAAATATATTTATACATGTGAATACATCCAAATACCTTTGTTTATGAATCATTATAGAAAACAATCCTTTATAAAGTATTGTGTAGTGTCAGAAAAAAGGTAAAATAACCAACTATCTACTTAGTTCAAAGAAATTAGTATCACAGTCCTCTGTCCATAAAAAAATAACATCATTCAATGACATATTTCATATTTTATTTTATATTCAAAATAAATATCTCACAAAATGTCATTAGTATCTATCTAAAACAAGATAAATACGTATTTCAACTGAAATGGTAAGTCAATGATGTTTCTCAATAACATCTATAATTTAACGATCCACCTATATAACCTCACATGAGATTACATTATTCTAGAATGATGCTTTCAAAAAAATTGAATTTTGTAAAATTTTAATATAGATTAATTATATATAGTTCTTTTTGCACCATTTTTAAAAAATCTTCTCGCTCTTCATTTATATTTGAATATATAATAATATTATATATAGAAAATTAAAAAAACTAGTAAAGGTATTCTATGAAAACACTAATCATTAAATCAATAAATATATTTGATGAATTTTTCAATACCATTTGAATCACTATAAATTCATAATGATCATAAATCGTATAGGAGTTTTTTATTAATAAACCCGTTTCATAACACATAATTGATGATATTGATATTTAAATTAAATCTTATAAATGTATCAATATACTTATAATAGAAAAAATAATCATCATTAAGGGTCATATGATAATTATTCTTGAGATTGATATTGTTATGCTCCCAATAATCAATGAAAAGAGGCATCGACACGTCGTTCATATTACTAAAAAATACAACTTATCCAATATTTTATGAACATGTGAATTTAAATACTTTATTTATATTATCTTATAGTTTATTCTTTAATGACAACAATTAAATCCTGGAAATTATATTCGGTGTATTTGAAATTGGTGCCGCACGATAATGAGTACTACTGAAAAATCAACATTCTGATTTAGAGTATTTCAAAAAAATTATTATGGACTGAATTGAAAAATGTTTTTAGAAAAATATGTATACTTAATGTTGATTTGAATCTCAACTATCAATGATAAATACCAATCATGGATGAAAATTATTATCTAAATGATATAAGTAATATCAATTGGATGTCAATATTCATCCTTCCACTGAAAAAATATTATAATTTTATTTAGAATAAGAAATCTAAATTCCATTGTATAGTATTTTTTATGGGATTCATATAAGAACTCCATTCCATTCCTATAATCATATCAAATCTGAAAGAGAATCAAATGACTTGTTGGGAGAAAAATCCCATAACCATTACTATTAAAGGAAGTATATATTTGAGATAAACCAATCATAACATTACGAGTTTTCTCTAATAATTCATCATCTAACATTTTAGATCTCAATTCAATAAATTTTAAAATTACATAGATATGAATTACTGGGTATATTTTTGAATAAAATGCTATATTAGTTGTTTTAGAGAGTATGAAATGTGTATCTTTAACCACATTATTTAGTAACCCAATTTGTCAATAATTATCACATGATATTCCCATTCATCATTAGAAAGAAGATCTTTTTTTCATCAACCAATGTAAAAAACCTTCATATTTGTGCATTGGATGGTGTTATTTCCATAATCCGTACATTTCTTTCAATGGAGAATGGAAAGATAATTAGTTGGAACCTTCCATTCCTCTATGTATCAATTTTCCATATCATCACCATTCAGTATTCATAAGCATTATGATCTAAATTTCAATATTAAGATAACCATAACAAATATTTAATGAATTCCCTGGATGTTTCTTCCAAAATTTATTACATGTATATTTATGGAATTTATTTCCACAATGTGATTTAAGAAAGTTTCATGAGACTCCAAATATTATTCTTATAAAATACATAAGAACTATTTGGATAAAAATTTTACATTTCTACCTTGTGTGAATATTATATGATTTTTCAGATCTATTAATTTAAAATGTAGCTAACACCTTTCATATAATTGGTTTTATGCTACCAATTAGTTTATCAATTTTTATTTCAAGGTTGATGATTAATCCAAAATCATACCATTGGATGTCTTGTTAAATTTTCCTCATATTCACCAATGGGGTCATTAACCTTATGATTAAGCTTATATAATTCCAACGTTATATTGTAATGTAGAATATGACGGATGTACTTACTACAAAATATTATCCAAAACTAATATTATCCAATGGAGAAAATTTACTCTACTTTACTAGTATTGTTAATATTTTTCAACGTTGATATTCTTATCATTGAGAATTATAAATAAAAATGACAACATTTTCATGGTCTGAGCACTATAGAATATTAAATACTTCCAAATTGTTTTTGATACATCAAATATCCACCAGTTGATCAGAATACCCACTAAATTATGGTATATGATTCCTCATGAATGACTTTAATTTACATTATTACTTCCATTTGTCATTTGGAAGATACAAATGAATAATGGATTGATACTATTTCTTGATCATCAAAATAATAATTTATATTACATATCCCATATAATTTGGTTTCTTAGGTGGAAAATCATTTCATTTTCCATCACATTCATTGATGGAATGAACTCTTCTCATTACATCCATGGACTAAAAGTATAATGCAATGTGTATGCATCAAACTATAATAACCAAATTGAGACATCATATAATCTGGTGATATCATGCATATGAATTAAGTATAAGGACACATTCTTATCAATCTATATATTTCTATGGATATCCTACGATGTCTAAAGAAAAAAAATATTTTAGAAGGTGATCCTATATTAAATCCTATCCCAAAGGATTTAATTAATGTTTTATATCTCTAAATTTAAAAGATTAACTAAACTAATATATGATATAAACTACTTCGACAGAAATTTTTTTACATTAGTATTACATCATACTAGACAAATAATCAACATTTTTTGAAATAGACAACCAAATATCGTAAAGGTTTAGTGTTTTAGAGTACAAGTACATAAATATATTATTTAGGAACTATGTTCACAATCCCACCCAAATATATTCACTACTATCACCAGTAATAGACATATAATACTTAATATTTTTCTCCATGACCTGGGGAACGTAAACATTAAAAAAATGAGATCTGAAAATCTGTAAGGTTTATCCTGGGATATATCAATCGATGATCATAAAAAGTCATAATATAAGAATAAGGATATGTGTTAATTATTATTAATAAAAATGTAAATACACAATATTCTATGGATAAAAATTATGATTCATGACATAAAACAAAATAATTTAAAAATAAATCAATAAAAAGTATGAGAAAACATCATAAATAAATCTTGATCCATAAGTTCATATCATAATAATTTCATAAATGTATATCACCATCATATTAATATAAACTATTGCATATTTCTTAGATAAAAACCCAAACCATAAAATCAAATTGTATTAAGAATCAATACATATTTCCCATATCATAAAAAAACATGCAGCATCACTTATTAGCTATATTGGATTGGGAATAAAAACTTTTTTATCCTATTGGATCGAGCACAGAAACCACCTCCCATTATAATATCATGATATTTAAAACATTATCCAATGAATGAGAGTGATATTTAATTCACAACACACATGAAAAAATGAAAATAAAATATATATGTTCACCATGATCATAAAATATTCATCTTATCATCATACAATTACAAGTAAAAAGAATATAGGATTCATGTTCATTTGATCATTGAATAACCAATTTTAAAAAATTGGTTTCATACACATAGAATAATAATTATCATAAAAAATCCAAAATAATAAAAATTATTGTACCATTAGATAATATCCTAGGTATATCATAGGTAACATCAAAGGATATTATCATAGAATAAAGACTAATTTAATCGACCCTAGGAATATTTCTTTTAGAAAATACTATTTTCATTTTAAATTAAAATATTTAAAATTAAAATATTTCAAAAATATTAATAAAAATAAATTAATTTTAAAATAAATATGGAACATTTTAATGTAATATTCAAAACTTTTATTATCAATTATTGTAATAAATAGTGTTAATATTGTATACTATAAAATAGATATTTCATTCAAAATTTCATCAAAAAATAAAATGTACCTCATTTAAAAAAGGAATGAAAGATTCCGTTGATTTTATTTATAGATATAAAAACATGGTAAAATTTTTTTTCAAAAAATATTGTTTAATAACAAAAAAACACCTTTGAAATATGTCAAGGAGAACGTGTACATTGTGGTAAATGATTCCCATCCAAACAGTAAAAAAATATTTCGTTTTCATTAATAATATTCAATCCTTTTGTTGTTTACTTAATGTGATGAAAATGGAATGAAACAATTTAATATCAACAAATATATATAAGAGAATAAAACATAATGGGATTTATCATATATGTAACTAATAATTTACTCATTGTAAAATCAAGTATAAATGATCATGAATGAAATTGGATAGAGATGTAAATCCTTTACCTCAATGATAATATTTCAACATGATTATTGAACACCAATTATAATAAGTATATTTTTTTAAAATGATATTATATAGCTATAATAATATATATAATACCGTAAATTAATTTCATTTACATTCATATTACTCATTTATTTATAATTATTTTTCTAAAATCATTATTTCTGGTGACAACTTAATCATTTTTCCTGAATGTTTTTTTGACTAGAATATGTCCCTAATATTTTTTTTCATTTTTGGTAACATTCATAATATTAAAAAATTAATTATTATATTATTTAATTATTATAAATATTTTTATAGGTATTCATAAAAATTGGTGATGAAAAATGAATTACAACACTATGTGGGGACGATAGTTTGTACGTATGCTGTTGTGATACATCAATTTTTTAAAATATGGAATGAATGAAGTGTTAATATTAATTAAACATTAATTAATATTTATTATATACTATATATCATATATTTTAATTAAATTTATCGTCATTTACATCCACATAAAGCTAATTCAAAGAACGAATCCCGACGCTTCATAGAGGTGGTTTTTTACATGTACGAACAATAGAAATTATCATTTTCTAATTGACGGGAGGATGAAAGGTAATGGTTATTATAAAAAAAATTACGTATTTTGAATATACATAATTCATTATTTAATAATTTCTTTCTTTCATTTAGAGGATGAGTAATAATAAATAAAAATAAAAATGCTCAATAAAGAGTTATACCTCATCGTTGAGATGCATACATCGTCTTACACATTATCCCTAGAAAGGATTAAATATATTTTAGAATAAAACCATAGGGGATATTTTTAAAGATGATAGTATTATATTAAGATATATATTTACTAATCTAGAATAATCTTACAACGTAAATTATTATTGATAGATGGTTCCCTTTTATAATGGATAAAAGGAGAAATCATGAAATAACATAAGGTATTAAATTAATATAATTTAATATGAAAAATAATATGAATGGAAAAAACTGTCTGAAAATTTAAATTGTAACATTATTATTAGATTATGAGTCTAAAATGTCTATAAAATAAAAATTTATCCTTTTTTCCTATTGTTTTAAAGCTTGTATTATATTTTTGACCCCATGTAAACACTTTTAAAAACAACCACAATATTATCATTTTCTCTTTGCTTAGTGGTACTCAATGTTACCATATATTTAATGAAGACTGATTAATAAAACATTGTATAAATTTACAGGCATATAAATTTAATCTTTCTGAAAATCATACTTTCATTTATTTTAAACCATTTATGAATATTTATTTATTAAAAAATATCATTAATGTAATTTTTTGGAACTATCCCTTCAATTTAAAATTTAAAATAACATGATAGAGAATTAATTTGAATATAAACCTTACTCACATATAAAAATGTTATATTTAACCATAAAATACATGGTGAATAAAAAAACTCAAAAAATTACTTTTAACGTTTTTAAAATAATTTAATTTTTTTTATACTACATGCAGACGAACTGTGTCGATGTTACATAATCATTAATGGAAATTAATTCATTAATAGAAAATAAATTATCATGATAAAAAATTGTATCATGATTCAATTAATCTTATGTATCAAATTTAATTCGTTTTCATTCCTCTGACATTATATTATTGATATTAAGAAAAAAAGAGTGAATATTATTACATCACCTTTTACATAAATACTATAATTGAAAAAATAAATGGAAAATGGAAAATGTCATATTATTTAATTTTGTATTATAATATAAAAAATATACTCATCCAATAAAATAATTTGTAGTTACTGGATGAATTTGTATCCTTATTGAATTAGATTAACCCCAAATTAACCCATTTTACCTTTATAGTGATAAAAATTTATTATATTTTCTATTAATTTTGATCAAGAATATAAGAGGGTCCTAATTGTTTTTATGATTACAAATATTTAAAAAAATTATGAGTTAATTTATAAATGTGGCAGATATTAGATTAATAGAAAAACTACAAATACAATGAAAAATAGATTTTCCCCATAATATCCCTTCTATGTATAAATTTATTTTATAAAAAATTAAACAATAAAATTTATTCAAACGGACATATTTTCATTATTAAAAATATATTATAAATAATTTTAATTTAATACCAATTAAAAGAATGTACGATTATATATTATTGAATAAAAAATATGGTTTTCAATAAAAATAATTAGTTTTCACTATTCAATTGAAAATAAATCGTTCTAAAAAAATTAAAAAAATTCTATCAAAGTTAATAGTGATCTAATAATTTCAATATTAATATCATTTTTATTGAAAAAAATTCTTATTGTACTATATTTTAATTATAAAACTAACTCAAAATATAACTAAAAGACATTGTTGACTAAATTATTTCTGAAGAATAAAATAATGAAACATTTAGTGACTATTTATTAATAATTATATAATATATTTTTATTGAATATGTGAATTTATATATATTTTATTTTTAGGTTAATATTATTTGTATCTTCCAATTCATTTACATAACGATAACTATTAAATTTAATGATAATATCTCAGTAGTATAATGTGGTTTTTTAAGACATGGTGTTTCATAAAAATCCCAGTATAAATATAGTGAATTTTATTTATAGTGAACAATATCATAAAATATTAGGGTGTAATAGATCATGTTCTATGATATTAACATATAAGGGGACGAGAAAACATGTATTGAGAAATATGAAACCCTGGTATAATATGACCTAGTAATCTATAATGGCTTGAGTATCTATAAACAATTTATTATAATGCTTATGACCCTCCCCTATGTATCATACAATAAAAACACACCTAAAATAACATTAAAAAACCATAATACCAAACACTCTGTATCAAAATATTTCATAAAAATGAATAACTAATAATATATAAATAAAATAAAATGTACCATAAAAAATAATATATACAATTTTCCTAATTAACTCAACCAAACTAGAATAATGATCCATTTTATTTTTTAAAATAATTTTTATATATAAGATTCATTTTATTGTTTTCTCTCTACATTGAATAAAATAGTAAATTGTGTCGATTTTTTTACAAACATATAGGTTTCCTACCAAGGTCTCCATTGAATCTTGTCATTATATGTAAAAGAAATACAAATTCCAAAATAATAAAAATTTGACATTTCTTGTCAATAAGATTCATGGGATTTAACTAAAATAATATGAAATAGATTTTTTTTAAAAAAATAAAGAAATGGTCTTACCTTAAACGTAGTTATGATTTTCTCTTACAATAGTTGAATTGATGAAGATCAAAATGAAACACGGAGTTATTACGAAGTCTTTGAAACTAATTATGAATGAAATATATTTCCATGATATATTAGGAAATATATGGGGAATAAGGGAGAAATTGTATCCATTATGTAATATACAAGATCTCATAACATATCAAAATTGATCCACCTCAAAATAATATTTAATATCATTTGGATTATAATAAGAATATAAAGAGTTTGTGTTGATGGAGCTATGGTGTGAAAATAAATGGAATTCTTAAAATACTGTTAAAATGGGTTTAAATGTTTGATGTGAAATTACTATTTTATAGTTAACATATGAAAACCCCCAATATTTCTATCATGTACTTGGTATAAGGCCCCAAAATCTCCACTTGAAATGTCATAAGGCGATATAGTTAAATCTTGATCGAACTGGGTACTTCGATCCAAGCACAACATATATGATGGTACTCGTACACCTAAACCTATTTTAATACCCCATATTACCCCACTATTTCCCCCCAATAAATCATAAATATAAATTTATAATAGTAAAAAATCATAATTAATGTAATTTATGACAAAATCCTACCGGGATTTAATGTAGGTTATTAGGCTCTAGGGAACTCATCACCTAAACCCACTATCTCTAAAATATATTTTTTGGGATGTCATCTACCCAAATTTAATCTTATAGATTCTATGTGTATAACATATGGGACACTCCACTCCTCAACTTATACCATCACTGTTATACATCACATTCCACTACCATGGGTTAGAAATAAAATCGATTTAATTATAGTCATTAATTATAGTAAATTGAATCAATCCAACACCATCCATTTTATTCCTAATTAAATATAAACACATATATTCATATAAATTTGCCAAAAGTTATTTATTAAAAATATCATATAATTTGACAACACCTGCACTAATTATTTCTATAATCTATATACCATTGATTTTATAGTTGCATCTCTAATATTCATTATATCCTGGATATTTTATAACTTTTATAATGAAAAAAATAACCGTCAAAAAAAAATTTCACATCAAATGAAAATATATTTACTAATATGAGAAACATTAAAAAAATGCATCAGGTGCAATGACCCAAACTATTGATTAAACCATATTTTTAATAATATTTTCAAGAAAAGTGGTGAATTTACTGGACCCCCATGAAACTCACCATATAAAAATTTATTTTATATAATATAAAATAAATTGAAAACATTCGTATAAAATTTGTGCATGTTATTATATCCCCATCGTATTATAAACCATTATTTAAAAAAAATATTCATGAAAATGGCATGAAACTTTCGATAAAATTTAATGATAGTTCAATGAATAGGGGTTAATGTTGACATTGGTAAATTAATTTAACTGAATAAATATATGATGCCTTTAAATTTTTTTATATATTTCAAAATTAAGTAATATTGAATACAAAAATGTTTGTTTATGATTATTAGGTCAATATTTTTAATGTTGGATTCTGAACTATAAAAATTGTATTATATGACATACAATACTAAGAAAACTAAAGAAGTGATTCTCAAACAACCAAACACTGTGAAATTAGACTTATGTAATTCTCTAAAAGAGATAATTTTCGCACAAAATTTAACTCCCAAAGATTTTAAGAATTAGTATTATTTAATTAATATAATTATTGGGATATTTTTCATTTCACATAACACTAAAAATGGTTTATTTTATATTAAATCACAATCTTTACCATTTGTTATGTGGAACACCATGATAATCTTCAACTATAAAAAACATAAATTTTATCATTCTCAAAATATAACAACATGTTTAACATTGTTACATATAATATTGACATTCCTCGATGAATTGCATAACAAGCATGACTCTATTTAACCAAAAAATAAGATATTATTAAAATAATTTTATTTAATATATTAATATATATCCAAGGAGTTAAATTAGAATTTATAAATAGTATTAAACATTTTATGAAAAAATTTGTTTTACACAAATAAATGATTAATTCATAGGTTATCAATTAATAAGAAATGAATATGAAAGTCTATTGAATAAAACCAAAAATATTTATATTTTTATGGTCAAAATGAAATTTTACCCAAATAAATTAATCTATTTAAAATTAGTGAGTGATATTAATGTAATAAGAAATTTAAATATTCAATCAACTTTTTTGGTATTAATTCAATATATTTCATTTACATATAATAAAGAACAAATCCATTTTCTTCCATAAACACACACATTTTTTTGAAAGTTGTTTTACTATCTTTTAATGGATATCACATTTTAAATATAAAATTTGAACCCTTTAATAGTATAAATATTTAAAAATAAACTTCATATTTGGAATAGAACCATAAAAATTATGTTATTATATATGATTGTTATTTTTCATTAAGCAATCATTTTTTAATGAATATTAAAAAATTATGGATTTTAATTCACAACTATGTTTCATTTATTTTATTTAGAATGTTAATTTATATTTTAGTTGTTTTAAAAGAGTTTATTTAGATATTTATTTTATCAATTAATTCATTTTAGGTTATTGGAACCAATTTTATATTTAAACATGATATAAAAATTATGATATTTTTTGATCATATTTACAAAAAAAACAGCACTATCCTCCCATCTCAAAGAAGAACTTTAAATTAATTTATACTATAGATTTTATTTGGAATTTTGATAATTGAATTACATATTTTGAATCACTATAAATTATAATTTCTATGTATTTAATATTTTTTTGAAAAAAAATATTACTGAATGTAATTAAAATTATTTATTTTGATTAAGGTTAAATTAATCTTAATGAGGGGCTAATCCGTAACCATAAGGACCAAAATGACCTATTAAACTTTCCAAAATAATTTTTATGGAAATATTTCATCCCTAAACCCCTTAATGAGTTTTTATCTATAGTGGATCCACATTAAACTTGAAAAACCTAGTTCATAATCTCTCTTCAAATATTTACATGAGTGTCACACCTCCTTCCCTATAAAAGGTCACATCCTCTCCCTCATTTCAATGCCTCTAAAAAAATATGTTTAGTCAATATCTTCCCAATAATCTTACCAAAATCAATAACTTTCTTTTTGAATCCTCCATTTTGGCATCAAATCATCCAAGGAAGCCTTTTGGCAGAAACCAAAAGTAGTTACTCAATGAAAAGGTAATGTCATCTATCAAGCACATTTCCTTTTTATTCATTTTCCACCCCTCAGTCTATTAATTTAATTATTGTATAAAAAAATTAAACTCAATGTAATATGAAGTTATTATGATATGTAATCTAAATACACTTACAGAAAACTATATTAAATGGGTAACGAACATACTGTGTTTGTGTGTCTGTGTACGGTAAAATGTTACCTTACTAACAATGATTGTTTATTTTTAATTTACTACCTATAATGGTTGAAATTATAATGGAAACTATATTTACATATGTAACATATTATATTTATTTTTTATTTTTTAATATTTAATTCTTTTAAAAACCCATATATTTTTTACTTTCCATTTTTTGGTAAATATAACAATATCGTTTGAGGATGTGTGGACAACCGCCAGCTCAAAGTGATATGATTCGTTGATGCACTATATTGAATGTATTAAAAATTAGTCTACTATATATATATGATTTATATTATGTCATAAATATAATTTAATAATTATATGAATATATATATTTATATATGTCATTTTAATTCTTTCATTAAATAAAATAACAAAAACAATGTCCACACGTACGCATAACTAACCATCTCCATGAACTGTGTATTAAATTTCATAAATTTAAATTATATTGATTATTATAATTCATATATACTTGATATTACATATATTTATATAATGGTTTAAATTCGGGAATCAAGATATTATTATAAAGACTATGTATATAAAAAATTCAGACACATACGAAGAACAAATCATATACTACCCCAAGTGAATATTTACCATAGGATGGATATCAAATGGGTAATATAAGGTTGTAATAAAACCATATACTTTATTATATATAATAATATTGTCCTATAAAATATTTTTAATATATTTATATTTATTATACATGTGGTTTGAATGAGTTCGATGATTTTCAAGACACAAGGTAATGGGATTTCATCACATTTTGTATTTCTATGAGGTACATGCTATGTTTGAAAATCATTTATTTTGTGAAGGGTATGTACAACCCATTATTGTATTATATGAATCATATAATTAAATTTTATGGGTATTCACATATACATTTTTTTATTATTCTTCGATGTTGATTTGGTTTCAAAAGATACTATATTGGTTAAATAGTTTTGTTTGAATTTTCATTGTTTGAGACTCATGTGTTTTCATACAGCTAAATTATATTTCAATGGGAATATAACTCTATTTTTTGTGTTATATATTAAATTTCCTTCAATTAATTCTATTCAAAGATTTAATATATTTATTTTCATACTTATTGAGTATGATCCCTAGTTTCTAGGTTTTAAGACTTCATTGATACAATCTCATTGATTTTCATGATTTTATTGTTTTTTATTCCTTTAATGAAATATTATGACCCATATATTGTTAAAATTAAATAATTTTATTTTCCTATGATTATTAATTATTTATTCATATATTGGTACCATATTATTCACTCTTTTCTACATAATAATGTTACGATGATGTTTTTAATAAATCCCATTTTTATCCTACCATCGACCAGAAATTTATGTTTCATTAGTGCCTTGTTTTCCCAAAAGGTTTTCTAGGATTATTTTAACACTATCATTTAATCATTAAAATGAATTTTACCCTTTTTGTCTTTTACCATTGTTTTCAAAGTAATTTTCTTGTCACTTTCCGAATGAGGCATTTTCTAACATTTACCATTAAAAGGGAATGTTCTTTTTACCATGGTCAACATGTATTGATTTATCCGCCATCAATAGTTTGAGTATTTCTCTTTATTTTTAATGTATAATTTTTAAAATAATTTTTAATAATATTTTTCTGGAAAATTGTTTTCAGAACATTTTCAAGATCCTTTTATATTTTTTCCAGGAAAATGGGTTTCAAAATTATTTCATGCATATTTTATTCGTTTTCATGGAAAATTGATTTCATAATGTTTTTAATCCATATATATAAGTTTTCAAATTATTTTAAAAGAATGGATTTTCAAAACTTTTTCAAGAATTAAATATTAATTTTCATACTATTTTTGAAGTAAAAGGTTTCAAAAATGTTTTGAAGATTATTTTACAAGTTTAATAAAAAATGTTTTCAAAATGACTTGAATTCTCCATTATATGTTTTAACCTTATTTTATAATAAAATTATTATTCGCATTTATATCTTTATTAAAAATCATTTTTATTAAGAGAAGTGATATTTATCCCCATGAATACTTTTTGAACGATATTTAAATTTTTTCATTCCATGAGGACATCCATTGGTGTTACTCAACCCTTCTTGGAAATGATCTAAATATTATATTCATCTACATTAAATGAATTTTTTACTCACAACTTCATGTTAATTACGAAACCCTTTTCTGTTTTACGGGTTTTATGTTTATGAAATACATTTTTCTTTCATCGGATAAATTTTTATTAAATATGTTTCCCTTTCATGGTTTATTTTTATGGAATGTGTCTATTTTTCATATGTTATATGATTATAAAATATATTTTATGAAATCTATCCATTTCTTTACATTGGTTATGGTCTAATTTTGTATGATCTTATGGAACATGTATGTATGATTTGACTATGATATTGGTGTGACATATATCTCCTTTCAACACACCAAGATGGTATGAGTTGTGAACTCATAATATTAAAATTGAAATTGGTGTAAATCATTACTACCTGCATAGTATGGGGAGTGAAACAATACAAACAATATGGTTCTGGAAGTGATTCCCGGGCTACTATGGAGATCATATTATATATGATTATGTGCCTTTTGGAATTCCTTGTTTTATTCCAATTTTATGCTTCCTTGGATTATATTGTGTATTTTCATATGATTAATGTCTTCTGAAATTCAACTTTTTATTATGACCACTACTATGTAGGGTATGATAGTAAAATGACAATATATAGTTCCATACCCTTTTAAAATTTTATTCTTATGCATTTATTTTATTTACCTTACAAAGCATCTTAGCTCACCCCTTTATTAAGTTTCCTTTTCCCGTTTTATGGAGAAAATATCTTGATTGAATTACTAATGGTGATGATATTTATGTAAGATATCGATGGTATTTCACAAGGATACTAGATTTTGATTCTATGTTTCAAAATATTCTAAACCATTATGGTCCACCATTATTATTTTTTAATTTACTGAGTATTCATCTAAAATGATGTCATATCCATGTATGTTTTGCCTAGGTCTCTAGTTTTGTTATAAAATGGAAGGTTTAATCAACCATTGGAATCTGGGATGATAATAATTTTGTGATATAAATAGGTATATTTATAAGAATATGTTTAGGGATGTCTCTGATGATAAGTACAAAGATGGGTAAATGTTTAATAAAATTTCTTGAATTTTGTTAATGGATAAAGTGAGTGGTTTCCTAGAAATAAATCCATGTTTTAATATTATAACTAGATATGGATCAGGAAGATATGTACATAGGGGTAAATACTCCAGAAATATGATTTGGGCTTGACTCAGGGTAATATGGAACACGATAATGGGCCTTATTGTACACATTGATTGACACTATTGGGGGATATGATTTTGGAATTAAAAACTCTTCCTGAACCATTATGAAATATTTGAATATATATTTTTCTTTTTAAAACATACGATGAACCTATGATGTGATTTAGTAGGGATGGATTTTTGATTTATATATCCTATAAGAAATTATTTAATTGGATATTTTGTTTTCTTATTTTATAAGTAATTCTCACACAATGCATATTGTTTTATTCAATGGTTGGAACAAGATTAACATTTAATGTGATGGAAGAATTAATAATCAGTTTCCAAGTGAGATGATAAATATAGAAAGTCGTTTTTTTTTCATCAAACCTAATGATTTTCATGGAAGATTATTCAGAATGTGTACTATATCAAACTCTCATACTCACCAATGAAGAGAAATAAAGTGTTCACTGTGAGTTCAAATAACTGACACCATGGACAATAGAATAATATATATCAATTGTTGCAATAATGTATAATTAATTTACTAAGAGAATTTCACAGAGGAACACGAATATGTTTTGACTATCATAAAAAAGGAAACAAATAAAGCCATTACAGGGGAAAATAAATAGTTCAGTTAATGGAATTGATGAGAATATTGGCCTTCTTAAGGAATCATCAAAGGTAATGTGTTTTATGTGTGAAATAAATGGTCATTATGAAACTCAATGTCCTTATAATAATGATCATTATGATTATCGGTGAGGTGGTATGAGTAAGGGTTAAAATACCGAAAATGGAGATACTATATATGAAATGTGAAAGGAAAGAGTTATTCTATAATATAATGAGGTATAATTTAGAATGGAATAGGGATGGTGTGGAATAATGAATGATTTTATGTATTTATATTCATGAAGTTTGTTATATGAATGATAAAATATATAAGTATTGTTCAGTTTATCTTTTTCATTATGGATTTACAAGAATAAATTGAATTGCTCAGATGAAAAAAAAGTGATATATTGGAAAAGTAGTGTCCATGAGAAACATATTATTAATGGAATGATAACCCTTAATATGATTCATATGTTATGATAAATTTTTTGGATAATGTTATGTGGGATTAATAGTTATATTATATTGTTCTTATTAATTTAAAACTAATTAAGGAATTGATGACAGGTAGTTTATGCTATCAGGGATGAAGTTTACAATTTTTTGGATTAATGGAATAAAACAAATTTACGTTATATAAGGATGAATTAATGTTTTAATTAATGATTAATGGTAATTAATGATATGATCATATATAAAAAGAATATATGATGGGTGTATTCACATGATTGGACGGTTACAACCTAGAGGTACATTCTGATATATGGGATAATCAATGTTAAGTTGATTTCTTGAATTTGTTTGAAGTTATGAATTTTTATATTTCATAAGGGTTATAAGGTTAACAATTCATGAATATTCGAAATTAAACATTTGATTAGGTATTTATGAAATGTTTTTGTATTGAAAACCATTGTTAAAAACCTATTTATTGATTAACCATATTCAAAGGATTCACATCTTATTTATTTTGTAAATTTTATTAGTGATGTTTTTGAAAAGGACAACATGTATTTTGGGTGATTACCAATCATATATACCAAGGTCGTGGGTCTTGAAACCATGAACGAATTATCATAAGGTCTTCATGCATACCACTAGGATATGCGATGCTCTGGTTAATGTATAATTATATTTCATGAATAATTATTTATGATAAAACTATAGTGTTACTTTTTATGTTTGGAGATTAATGTATTAACCATATTGATTTTTAAGAATATTTTATGATAAATATTTATCATTTTTTATATTTTATGTGATGTAATATATGAAAAAATGTTTATTTTAGTGCTTTAGCCATAAATGTTAAGATCTAGACATCCATTTGTTGAAGTAATGGATTAATTTAAAATTGATAAAAAAACAATTAAATAATAAAGCTTTGTTTATATGAATATTTCAAGTATGTATAATTAATTATATTCATGGTTAAAAAATAATTACTCAATGTTAGGATAATTATCAAAACAGAATATTATTTCCTAATACCTTAATTTAGTTTAAACTATGCCCTTTTAGATCATCACATCTTTGTGATCTTGTCGACCAAATAATTTCATTGATCATTTAACTGTTTTTTGATTGATGTCCTCAAAAACTCCATATATATATATATATATATATATATATATTTAAACTGGTCCTCCACGTCCAATCTTCACACCCAACATATGTTCTCTTATGTGGAAACCCAATTTTATGTTACATAAGTTAAATGTTATGGTTCTTTGATTCCCTTTTTTTGTAATGTTTTAATATTCATTTTAATGACTTGAGTTTCTATGAATAAAATCTTAAAGTATTAAAACATTTATAAACCAAAAAATTTTGAGCGTGAAATTCATTCCATTTAGGGTAGAATGTAAGACCCCAGGATTTTGTGAATTATTATTTTTTTATTTAATCTAACCATTGAGATAGTTTTCATTTCACATAACATTAAAAATGGTGTATTTTATGTTAAATATATATGTTTGGATTGCCTTATATGAACTATCAACTTAATAGAGCACTATGCACAACATAATTTTCACTTTTCTATATAGGGAACACTGAGGATGGATTTTATTACACACAATAATGACCTTCCATAATGGCTTCTGTAACATTCATGGCCTATTTTTTCCAAACAATAATATATTAATTAAATATTAATGTTTATTATAATAACCTATAACATAATAGTTATATTATAATATATGAACATTATAAACTGAATTATTAAAATAAATCATTTAAGAAAATAATAAGAATTCATTGGTTATCAATTAATTAGAAAATAATATGAAAATTAATTGAATATAAAAGGAACTATTATTATATTATGGTAACAATGTTGTTTTACATAAATTTATAAAATTAATTTATATTAGATATTTATATTAATGTAATATGTATATTATATATTAAATCAATTATTTTTTTTCTTAAATATATTTTATAAACATATAATAAATAAAAACCCTTATTTTTTATTAAAAACATATATTTTTAAAAATGTTTCTCTAATAATTTTTAATGGTGAACGCATTTTAAACCCCAAATTTAACAATTTTATATATTAAATATGTAAAAAATACGTCATATTTGTAATATTAACATAAAAATTTGGTTATTATAAGTTTTTTGTTTCTTCAGTAAGATTTCGTTTAGTAGTGAATAGTTAAAAATATAAGATTTTAATTGAAAACATATATTTTATTTAATTAATTGTTAAGTTTAAGTTATATTTTAAATTTTTTTAAAAGAATAATTAGATAATAATTTTATATATTAATACAATGTAGGTCATTATATCAAATTTGAAATTGATATTTGATATAAAAAGTCAGAAAATGTTTTCCTAGTTTTACATTAAAAAACTGCAACTTCGAAATGTCATTAAGATTAATTATAAATTAATTAATGTCACATATATGATTATAATTCATAAAAATATATTCCATATATTTAATCAGAATAATTTATAATTTCTACTAATGTAAAATTAATGTTTGACAAATTTTATTATTGAATGCAATTTAAATTAAATACATCGATTAAGGTTAAAATAAGATTTAAAAATTACTAAAAAATTACCTTAAAGCCCATAAAAAACTATAAAAATTACCAAAATAAATTTTATGGACTTATTTATAATAATAATCCCTTTTATTGTATTGGATCCACTTTCAAAATGAAAAACATGGGTGTAATTCTTTCTTCAAATATTTACAAAAGTGTCACTCCTCTTTCCCTATAAATGGCCACTAACTCTCCCTCTTCTCCTTACCTCTAAAACCAATTAAGATTGACCAATATCTGAACAATACACTTCCAAGAATCTCACCCATACTCTTTTGATCCTCCATTTGTTCATAACATTTTAAAATAAATCCTTTTGGCACAAACTAAATGGAGTTACCCGATTTATAGGTAATGATTTCCTTCACACTCCATTATTTCTATTTATTCTCTACAAATAAAAAATCATTAATCCATTATGGTATAGAAAAACTAGTATCCATAATATAATAGTAATTTTTTATTCATTGTATTCTTCCTTCACATTCACACTCATCTATTTAATGGGTAAAGAAAATACTGTTTACGCATATAGAAAACTACCACCTCACTAAATGATGATTGTTCATTTTTATTTTATTACTAATAATAGAGTAAATTATGATAGAAACATTATTTAAATATTTCATATATTACATTTATTATGTATTTAAGCTTATGTATTATTTTTTAAAAGACATATCTTCTTACATTTCATTTTTTTAATATGATAATTTCATTTGAGGAAGTGTGGACTATCATCCTCTCAAATAGATATGATTAAATCATAAACTAAAAAAAGTTTTAATGAATGATTTAGTGAATATATATGATATATTTTATATCAGAATTATAATTTAACAATGATATACATATATAAATATATTTCATTTTCTTTCTTTCTTCTGATACAATAATAAAAATAGAAATATTGTTTATGTGTACTAATGGCTTACCGCATCCATGAATGGTGTATTCCATTTTGTAATTATATATTCTATAGATTATTATAATAAAAATACTCTCGATAAAAATAATACAAGTATAGTGGAATACTTTCTAGAATAATGATATAATTATAAGGGCCTACAATATAATAATTTAAGACACATGTGAAGAACAAAGCGTATCTTATCTGATGTGAAACCATAACAAAAGATGGTCATCAATAATGTAATATAGGGTCATAATCCAACTATATATTTTATTTAAAATAATCATATGGTTCTGTAATAGATGTATATATATTTATATTTTTAATATAATTGTTTTTAATGATTACAAAGATAGGCAAGACACAAGTTATGGGTATTTCATCTAACTATTATTTTGGTGAGATATATCCTATTTTAGCATCATTGTTTTGTGCGGTGTATGTACTAAACCATATTTTATCCTATGTATCATATACTTATATTTAGTGGTATTCAAATATCTATTTTATGTGATTTATTTTACAAGGATTATGTTACAAAATTTGCCAAATGAGTTAAATAGTAGTTTGTCAATTTTCATTATTTGAGAGTCTTGTTTTCCTATACACCTAAATTCTCTTTAGATATGCATGTACATCCATTTTATATTTTTTATCATTAATTTACTAAATTTAATGATATTTTATGATTCAGTTAATTTCCAACTCTTACATGGAGTGTATGATCCCAAGTTACCTTGTTATAATAATTTATTGAATCAATTTCTTCGCTTTTGGATATTGTTTATGTTTATTAGTCATTTGATGAAATATATTGACCCATATATAATGAAAATTAATGAATTTTATTATCCTAGAGTTATTAATTATTTTTTTCCAATATTTTTAACATTTTATCCAATCTTTCGTAAATTATATAGTTGTGAAATTATTTTTACAAAATCATTAATTTACCCTCTCTTCAGTCAAAAATATATGTTTCTTTGGAACCATATTATATAATAAGGGTTTCCATAATTATTGTAAAATTATCCTTTAATATATAAAATAAATTTTTATAATTTTTATCTTTTTACAATATTTTTAATGGAATCTTCTTGGCACATTCCAGAAAAGGAATTTTTTAACCATTTTCATGAAAAAGGAATGTTCTTTTTACCAGATACGATTAGAAAAGATTAATCCAATTTCAATATAATAAATATTTCTTTCAAATTTTAATAATTTTTTTCCAAAATAATGTATTAAATTATATTTTCATGGAAAATGTTATCCAAAACGTTTTCAATATCATTTTAAAATTTATCAAGGAAAATTACTTTCAAAAATTTTTCAAGAATATTTTAAATGTATTCATGGAAAAAGGATTTCAAAATGTTTTTGAGGATTATTTAAGGTTTTTTAAATTATTTTTAAAAGAAACTATTATCAAAACGATTTCAAATATTGTTTATAAGATTTCAATGTGTTTTTGAAGAAAATGTTTATTAAAATATTATCAAGAGTATTTTAAAATTTCTCAATGAAAAAGTTTTTTAATATGATTTCTATTATTATTTATATATGTTCATGGTATTTTCTATGAAAATGGTTTCTATAATGATTTTATTTATTAAAAAAACTTTTTTGATGAAGAAAGGATATTTGACCACCAGAAACATTTTTGAATGATATTTTATAATTATTTTCCTTCTAAGATGACATCTGTTGATGTTACACATTCACTTATAGAGAAAGATATAATGGTTTCATTCATATTCATTCTATGAAAATATTATCCTTAATGTAATGGCCTTACAAAACCTATTTCCCATTCCTATGTTTTGTGTTTTTTAAATGTATTTCTCTTTCGTAGGTTATATATTTATAAAATCATTAAACCAATCATGGGTCATATTCTTATGAAATATTTCTATGTTTGAAGGGTTATATTTTTATGAAATCCATTTCTATTTCATGGGTTATGCATTTGATGAAATGATTATGAAACCTATCTATTTCCATAGGTTACGATATGATTACATGTTTATGATACTCATTTCATTTCATTGTTTATGAAATGATTTTTTTTTTGATCTCGTGTAACATTCATGTATGATTTAAATATGAGGAGTTTGGGACCTATATCTCTCTCAAATACATTGGATATAGATTTATATCTCATGAGATAGACTAAGATGGTCTTGGAAATGCACCTTAACTACTATTATAGCCATGAGATTGAACCATGACTACAAATATGGTATTAAGAGTGAACTCATGAGACTAATATGTCCATGGAAGTGAACCATGACTATCATGATGGATGAGGAGTGAACCCATACTACCAATATTGTCATGGAATAGATGCATTGGCTACTATAAAAATCATATTATAGAATTCTGTGTCTTAAAAAATTCCATGTTTTATTATGATGTTATGACTTCAGGGATTAATTTATTTATTTCCTTATGATTCATGTATTATATACATACAATTTTAATTATGATCATTAATATGCAGGGTATGATAATTAATAATTATACTCAAAATACACACCTTGTTGTTCATGTTATTCTTTTGAATTTAATTTATTTATTTAACTGAGAAACTAAGATAACCTCATTCCTATGAATCCATTACCCATGTTATGAAGATAGGTTTTAGGTTGAAGTACTAGAGGTGGAGAAATTTATAAGAGATATTCTAGATATTTCACCAGGATTCAAGAATTTGTTTCCTTGTTCCAAAGGTTCTAAAATTTTATGGTCCTCAAGATTATATTTGTGTAATGTATAGAGTAATAATCTAAAATGATGTTACAACCATTTATGTTAATCCAAAAATTATATACAAAACCTTCTATAAGCGGTATTATACACCCCTTTCTCTTAGTCCTAGATTACCATCTTTTATAATTCTTAGTGAGGATCATGACATGAAATCACTGGTGACTAGTGATGTGAGTGTCCACATTATCACATGAGTGATACAATCAAAAATATTTCATCAATTTTGTCATGGTAAGACAATTTATTACATAGTACCCACAAACATTGGTTATGAGAAACACATAACAATGATTCAACTAGTTCATTCATCTTATTCGGGGAATATAATACTACTTAAATAATGTTTCCCCATCATCAATTGATAATTCTGAGCACATGTATGAGTAACACATATGTCACCATTATAATGAAAATTATATAAAAGGTTTATAAATCGAATATTTTTTTAGATACATGTGTATTTTATTCGGATTCAAATTTTGGATGAGTTGTCATAGGTCAAGGGTGTGTATAAGTGGAAATATCCTTAGTAAAAATACTACATTTTCATCATAGAAAAAAACAGGGACCTAATTCATTGGTTCTAGATTATTTATTTTTTAGGAAGAGAAGGGACATGGTTAGTTTGTATAAATGTAACATAGTGAAACTTTAGAAGTCAATCTATTTAATACCATGTAACTAGGGAAGGGGATATTGTACCTGATGTCCGACTAATGTGTTTTTTAATATTAATAAAATTTTATTCATTTTTTAAAAAATTTATAAAATATCCCCACCATACACAATTGTATTGAATGAAATTGATAATGCATCTTCGTATTTACACTTATCATCGAATTTGTATCTATTGTATTTGATATTGGATGAATGTTTCATTATTTTATTAGATTTATATGGGCACATTAAAATTTTATCCACCCACTTTCCTATTTTTTCACAATAAAATTGTTCTTCAATATAAAGACATCTTTTATATGTATTTTTTTGGATTATGGATTAAATAATTTTTAGGGTATCATAATAAATTATATTTAATGATGGTTTACATTATAGTATATTTTATGTTCTATAAATATCATTCTAATATTATTTGAGTCACACATTCTACATTTTATAATCGAATAGTATGGTGTGTGTGAATTAACTAGAAAAAACCAAAATAGGTTTCCATATTTCATGTGGGATGACTATGAGTTTTTTAGCAATTTATAGAACCTCCAAAACTGTTACTTTTTTCAATATTCATGGAAATAAATATTTTCATAAGAATGTGGTGGGTGAGATTTGGATTTGATCTCATAAGTTTTGTTCATGTATTTGATTTGATTTTCAAAATCGTGTTTTGAGTCCTTAATCATTACCTGATAATGGAAAGTGTATGTATCAGATTTTCTAGAAGTTAAAGATCCTTATCCTGTATAGTTGAAATATTTATTGAAATAATTATTACAACACACACAAACACAAACATATATATATATATATTAATTTTTTTATTGGAAATTAATACATAAATATGGGATTCCTGGATTCATATATGAATCCAAGGCATACAATATATTATAAATTGGTCTTCTAGTGAGTTTTGTGGATTAGTGAGACCAATGCATTGGGTGATATTCCATTCACCATGAATTTTATTTATTATTTTATTTATTATAAATTAACATTTTTTTATGTTAATGATGATTATCAGTTAAAATCTATATTTTATGTTAAGGTGATAACTTTATGGTGATAATTTTGGCCTTTATTGAATAGATAACCCAGTTAACCATTTTATTCATGTTGTTATAATCAATTAAACTATTGAAATAGAGATCTTGTTCACTAATAACATGTTTGAGGGTGGTTATAACACATTAACCAAAACTCAATGTGAAACTGATGAACCATTCATTTTATATTATTTATTAGGAGGATAAAGTATTCACTATTGTTATATATAGTTCTAAAAACCATCCACCTTATGATTAAATATTTTTATGACTCATCACTAGTCTTATTAATTATTGGGGTTGATAAATTAATTAATACACTAGATTTTGTGGTATTATATTAACCATTATGATTTTGATTTTGGTTATGAACCATTCACCTAGTCTAGTTTTTTTATTTGTGGTGGATTCTTCCACTAGAGTCATTGTCGATTGTTAGGGTCTATTAATCCATGTTATTATTATAAATATTGAAAAACCATTTAAACATATTTTTTGATTATTTTACTAACTTTATCATTTGAACACAATATGAGGCATGTACAATCCTTCATGAGGTCCATTATTTAGAACCTCGTGACATAATGGTTGATATAATTATTATTATTCTATTATAATATTATATGATAAATTTGGATAATTTTATATGGAATAATTTGTTGAACTATTGGTTGTGGTCTTATAAGAATATTCCTCAAACCTTGAACATCCACATTATTGGGTTTGTATAATTTATAATCTGAGATGTATGTATAGTCAATGGTCTCGAAGTCAATGACAAAATTATGATGCAATAAAAAATGAATTCAGTTCTGGGATAAGGAAAATACTATTACTCAACTTTTTATAGTAACATGTATTCTTTATTATGTTTTTTTTTCTTTTTTATAAAATTATCTTATTTAGTAAACATATTTTAATTTATTTCTTCTATGAAATTACAAGGGGATCATATATTATTATTTAATGTTATGTATTATTATTGTTGGATTATATTTATAATGTATATAGTCATTTTTTTATCATAGATAACTGCTTATAATTATTTATTCTAGTATTTATGTTCATTAGATATATTTCATAATGTAATGGTCTATGAAATCTAAACATATTATATTTGTAGTCTGGATGTTGTATATATTCACATGAATTCTTATAAGGTTCTATAGAGGTTGGAGTTATAGTTCTGTAATTCAATGAAGTTCACATCATAAAACATGTGTTCATGGTGATATTTGGTGATTCAAAAAATTAATTTCCGGTGAACTCATATATTTTTATGGTAGAGATAATAAATATGAAATTTTTTAACATAATACATCTAAAATTCATTATTTTAATAATTCGGATTGAAACATTTGGATTTTAATTGGAAGTACATGTATTTTGATATTTAAAACATGAATCCAAATCACATCATTTATTTATTTAACACCATGTAATTTAAAACATTAATGTAGAATTCATGATATGAATTGGGTAGATTATATCCTTTATATATGTTTGTTTCTCATTAAATTTTCTCATTTGTCCATATATAATCTGGTTTTGTGGAAAATACTAGATTCTGGAGGAGGTTCTTCTAACTCCACATCCACCTGCATTGACCATTGTTTCTATATATAATTTTATGACATATTCATGATGCTCATAGTTTATTTTCCCATATAATCACCCTAGTTATTTTTTCATGAATTAGTTGTTGTGATGTTGGTTTTGGGTTTGGGTTTTCTTGTTATTTGTTTTAATGTTATCCATGTGTAGTTAAGGGTGATTAAATTTATCCTTTGGTGGTTGGTGTTTATTTTTTGTTTTCCATCTCATAAGGGTTTTCAATGAATGAGATTTTCCAATGCGGTAGGGGATCTTCATTATCCCAAAATTTAATATTATTTATATGAAAATTGTACGTATTTTCTTCAATCATGTGGATAATAAGGATTTTATTAATAAATAATGTAAATTGGTATATCATAAAATTGATGTGTATAAGGATAGAACACACAATTTACTTCATTAATGATATTGTTTTTGTGTTTATGCCCTATATTTCCTTACTAAAAACTATGTTTTTTGGGGGATTTCATGAATTATAAATGATATATTTTGATGATACTTTTGTGTTGTTGTTCATTATCATCCTTATTAAAAGGATAAAGCAGGTATATAAGGATAAATAATGTTACATCCAATATAAATATGTCTTTTAAAATACCCATTCAATAAAATATGTAATTTTAGAAAATTCTCTTTATAAATAATTTAATATTTTATGTTTTGTCCCCTTCTGTGGTTGGGTTTTCTTTGTTTCATTTAGTGTCCCAGGATATATTGTGGTGATGGTGGTGACTAGCGGGACTGTACGATCATTGGATCTATGATGTGTGATACAATAGATATTTGGAATGGATGTTATGATAGAATATGTTTTGTCTTAATGGTTAGGAATGTTGGAGATGAATGGTAGTGATAATGTAGTGGTGTGGTGTGATGTGGAGGTGACATGCGACGGTTTAAATATTTGGTTTTGGTGGTAAGATGGTTTCGTGACGTGGCATAATGATTAACGATGATGTTAGATGGGTGATTTCTTCAATGGTTTTGTTTTTTTAGTAACCTGGATAACCATGTAATAAAATGAAGTGATGATAATGGAATATTATGTGTTTTTAAATATATAAATAATTGAAAAAAAATTATATGTGGTTATATTCTTTATAAGTGGGAGTTTTTTAAACTCATTGAATATAGAAAATTGTGGGATTATTAAAGGAATTTTGTATTAGTAGTAGATTTGTGTGGTTTTTGTGTGGTGTGTTTCATTTAGTGGTTTGAGAGGTTGTGTAAGATATTGTGTGGTGTAGTGGTTGAGGTGTTGAGTGCCCTATAAATATTGATTTAGTCTCATGGGTTGGGTATTTTGTTATATTTATATATATCATGTATTTTATGTTTTTCTACACACAGTTCACCCAAGATGGATAAACATACTAACATTTAATGGTTTAGGGTTGTAATTCTTTCCCACAACATCCAGGGTGGTTATCAAAAAGATGGTTGGATACCCCCTCTTCTCTAATATACCTTCCAAAATGATGATATACTTTGGTGTTCTAGATTAACCAGTAGTGTTGGATATTTTTTTTATTGAAACATTTGATGTGATTCGATAAGGAGGTGATAAAGATGTGTTATGTGGTGTGGTCTTACATGGTTGGAGGAGGAAACAATATTTTTTTCCTTCAAAATTTTGATACCCTATATACATTTTTAATTGATATGATATTGTGATGATTAATTATAGAAATAGATGATAGGACTTACAAAAATGGGTTAGTTAGGGATATTTTCGGAACCACGTCATATTTTTATTATTGTGTCATGTTATATGAAAGAAAGGGATGGTTACATTTGACGTTCACTATTGGGATGTGAGAGTGGAAAAAAGTGGGGAACCTATATTAGGGATCCTTTTTATTGTATATTCTATTAATATATTGGATTCCTTATTTTTTGAGTAATCCATGATGAGGCTGGTTTTGGTTAGTTGACTTATTTAGATAATTATTGGTTCTTCTATTTATTCATATGTTGATAATCAGGTTTGTTTCATGAGTTCTTATGAGACATTGTTTATATTTTTAAGGAGTATATTTTTTATTCTTACCGTTAATATATAATCCATTTTCAATGTTTTTATGGGGACCATAGGGTCTAATATAGACATCATTATCTTTGGTTTTAGAGCTTCGGTTGAGTTCCTTCGGTAGGAATTGTCTTTCAGTAATGGATCAAGGTTGTAATCCATGAATAGATAAATATGTTTGGGTTTAATACAAAAATATGGTAAATAATAATAATGATAACCCATTAGATGAGGATAAGTCACAGAAAATTAAAATTCATTCCCTTTAGTGGTAGAGTTTGGGAATTTCTGAGGGGAGTGTTTTGGGTCTGGAGACAGAGTATTGGTTACAGCTGTCTGAGATCGATTTTTTTCTTATATGAGGTTTATTTATACTCTGTATTCTATATGTATACATATTTGGGTTTATATGAATAATTTTTTATGTTCTACCTTGTTTATCATAAAGATATGGGTGTGTTATAGATATAATATCAAAAGGAATTTTATATGGAATTACAATTGTGTATAATAATTGAAGCATTGAGGCTTCAATTTATCTCCCATAAGTAGGGTAGGATGTGTTTTGAAATATAACGATCATGTTAAAATACATCTTTCACTTCCCCAATTTTTTTCTAGTTATGTATAATACACTACGATGTATGGAGGAGGGTTTATTCCCTTTTTTGGTATTCAGTCACCTATTCTACACATTATACATCCATCGAGGTGCATAAAATGTTAGGGGATTTGTAATAAATTATATATTATATATTTTATACATGATAGGTGGACTATTAGTGAATCCTGAGAAATTGACCCTTAAGAAATGGGTCTTAGGCATTCAGGATGTCAAGGTTTCAACCTGTGGGGATCCTACTATGGAAGGTCCTTTATTTTCCATTGTGTGTAGGTGGATTTTGAGAACATGTTGAGGATTTATATTTTCATTATATGGTTTTAAGGGAAATGGTCACCACCAGGCTTAGTTCTATCCTATTCAGGGATTTACGTTCTAGATGGGTGGTCAATCCCCTTTTTGCAAGCATCAATTGGAGTCTTGGATATAGTTTTCTCAGTAGGGGTCAAACATTCTCATAAAGTAGCTAATGGTAGATGGTTTTGGTAGGGGAAAGAAAATGATTTCACTCATCCATAAGTAATTTTAGAGACCCAAGATTGACATACATAGGTATTACATTAATTTTGCGGAATACTTAATACATAACAAAAACCAACACTCAAGGATCGTAATAGTTTAGAATCTTTGGAAACTCGGAACATAATCTTATAATCATGGTAAAAGATCACAAACATCTCATATAAAGATCTTACCCTTTTTTTCTTACCTAAATCCTTTCTTTATATCATGGGGAAAAGAAAACATATAATGGGTGAGCTCAAATGCTCAGTAAGGGTAAGAATGGAGTTAAAAAAACAAACCATGTACTTTTGACCTTAAAAACAAGAATATAATGTCTAAACATCAAAATCTTGTTCAATGACAAAATACATGGAAGTACATAAGGCATAGATCATAATGGAACATAAATCATGACAATATATCATGGGAATAAAACATTTCATTGTGGAAAACCATTAAGAACATGAAATGATTTCCATAGTAGCCAAGGCATTGCTACCAAGATCATCTTAGTGGACAAAGCCTCTTACTGAATCTAGTTCACTCCTCGTTTCAGTTCTATATCACTGAACCATATTAACTTGTCGTTCCATTCATGTCTATCTCATGAGATATAAGTATTTACCCAATGTATTGGAGGGAGATATAGGTCCCACCCGTCTCATAATGAAATCATTTTTACGTGTTCCATAACATACACATAAATCATTCATCATAACCCAAAGAATAAAATGGGTTTCACCATCATCATCCCATCATAACATAATCCATATAAAATAAATGGATATCAATTAATCATAAGAAATTTCAAACCATGTAAATCAAAGAGTCATTAAACTTTAAACATAATCATACTAAATAATGCCATCTTAGATGGAAAATAGTTTTGACAAAACACATGAAATTAATTCTTGAAGAAAATATCATTTATTTTTAAAAATCAATTTATTTTCACAAAATACCATGGAATTTTAATATAAAAGGATTTTTTTTGAAAATAAAAATTAAATCATTCATAAGAAGCTTCATTGAAATAAGGCGTTATGAAATCGTAAAAATTTGTTTATTCCGTATAATATAAAAAACATTCTTCATGTACTATTATCGGAAAAGTAAAAAAATTCCACGTATAGTAAACAAAAGAAATATTCCTTACATACCATGTAGTAAAAGTAAAAAATGGGTAAAAGAAATTTAAACATAAATGAAACCATTTTTAGAAAATATGGACTTGGATGATTAATATAACTCCAGTAAATACATACAAATAAACAATCTCGGATAAAAATAAGATTGAAAAAGTTATCCCATACCTTATGTCCGATAAGCTTATTATGTATCTGAACCTCCTGTATAATGATTTAAATAATTTCATTTATTTATTAAAAAATCATATTAATTGTTATGAATTCATATTTTGTTCACCTATGACTTTATATTACCCGTTCTTGGGTAAATTCCATGTTAAATCAGCGTTTTGGGAAAAATCGTTTCATTTATCGTACGTGTTTCGATTTGTTGTTCTTGATATTATTACTCATATAATTATTTACATAATTCCTGAATGTAAAAAATTATTTATATATAATATTTATTCTGCGTATTAATATATATTATATATTGATAAATGGAATGAAATACACCGTTCATGGAGACGGTAAGCCGTACATACGCAGGAATGCTGTTTTCATTTCCTAGTTGAATTGAATGGAATTATGTAAACAAAACATCTATGGACATCAATAAAGTATCATTATTATGTAATATATTTCTTTATTATTTATTATATATACATTATAATCATACTTGAATGGTTAATCCTAGAAAATGAATCTAATCGCGTTCATGAAGACGGTAGTCCGTACGTATGCACGAGCGATGATATCGTTCCCATAATTATTGAATAGAATTGTATTGGATGATATAATATCTCATTATCAGTATGATGTTATAATAATCATATATAGTTATTCTTTACACCATTATACCCATCCATGTAAGGTGGAGGTGGAAAAACAAATTACACCATGGCTTGGAGGTGGTATTCTGTACGTACGCACACCCATTGATTTCATTTTCAGTTGGTGAAATGGGGTTGTTACATATTTATAAGATCATATCAGTATATTAGTGATACTTATTGTATTACTTTACAATGAAACAACTAAATAAGAGGATTTTTAAGAAGAAAACAACATGAAAGAATCGGTAGAAGAGATTACCTCTTCTTCGATGCACCTCCTTTAAGCTTACTCTTAAGGGACTAGAGTTGGTCTTTTCAGAAGTCCAAAACCACCATAATGATTCTAGGGAAGTTTATAAGATAAATGGGAACGTTTTATATGATCTTGAAGGCTCAATGTGTTGTGAAGGGGAGAGGGAGGAGGTTCTCTTTTATAAGGGAGGAGAGGGGCACCATTGGAAACCTCAAAAATATTAATATATAATAAATAAAACCCCACATATAAACCTCAAAAAATGAGTCATATTCTACGATTAGATTATATAGGGTTTTAATTTCATCAACCAATAAAATGTATACATGTTGGAAATTTATTTTAAATCTTATAAACATGATTTATCCTTATTTAATCTATTTATTTTTATTTGGGGTAATAAGAATATAAATTTTAAATTGTTATAAATAATAACTTATGTGTTGTTAATTGCCCAAAATTTGATAACTAATGATATTATCGAACATCTAAATTTTAATTTATAATTTTTATATATTTTTGTGAATTTTAAAAAATATTATATTATGATATTTTTATAAAATAACAGTAGTGTCAATTTTGACACTATTAATTTATTTGAATTTAAATAAATTCCACACATAAGATATGTTTAAACTAAAATATTTAATAGATAAATAACATATCATATTTATCTATAAAATTCTTGGAGAATATTATATAGTTTATATAATATTTATTTTAATATTTTTAATACCATTTATTTGATATTTCAATAAATAAAATTACATCAACATCACTATTGTGTCACCTTTAATGATAATTATTTATTACCTAAAAATTCTAAATAAATTCACATGATGTATATAATTTTATTATATTTATGGATACTATTCATGATCGAAGATTCATTAATTTTATCACTAAATTACAATTATTATACTTATAAAATTGAAGAGAGTGACATGTTGTCACATTATTTGGTTTTAATAATAATTAAATTATTTTCATATTGAAAAGTCCATAAAATTAATCTATTCCTACCCTTAGGTGATATGGGTCTAATTTTAGTCATGCAATGGAAATTTGGCATGTTTTAGGGTAATTTTATAATATTATTTTTACCCTTAATTACCCTATTTAACTATAACTACTGTATATAAATATTACTATAGTTACTATTCATAATATCAAAAAAAATAAAACTAACCTATTAAAATAATTTGTACCCACTTTATTCAAATATGTAATCCATTTTTCAAAATTAAAAACACAGAAGTAGCATTAATTAATTTAAAATTAATTCTGTTTTTATGAAAGCAGGGTTGAAAAGTTAAATCCTGGACAAAGATTGAAATGTTATTACTTATGAATTCAATGTAAAATTAATGGTAAGGACATAAATAATATTAAATGCTAAAAATATATTCAATTTATATATTAAAAACCTTATATATTATAATTTTACCATAAGAATTATTTCGATGAAAAAAGTTGTTTTTAATTAAAATATAGCATGTTTTTTCTATTCATTAAAATATGAAAGATATGAAAATAATATGAAATATTTAACCAAAGTAATTATTTATATCTTGATTCCAAAGAATAAATTTATTTTGTCAAATTTAACTTATAAACATGTCAAAACTATATTTAATGTGGGTTCACCATCAAAATGTGACAAAACTACATTTTTTTAAAATTACTTATTTTACCTGAATAATTTATTTTGTTCACATACCTTGTTCTAGAAAATGTTTACGATGAATAATAATGTTATAAAATTAATGAATTTATATAATACTATTCATAACCACTAATTTATAATAATATTATAACAATATATAATTGTTTAGTGAATCCCAGTATTACAGACTACACACGCTATCGAGGAAGGATATGATTGCGTGTAATGCAAGCCAAGTCAGGGCTGCGTGTAGTGCAATATCCCTTTGGTTTTGCGTATAGTAAAAGATAATCTTGGTGTAGTGTACAATAGAAGACATAAAAGAAATTACAAAGAATATGTCTCATAAAATATCGGTATGTTACATAAATAGTCTTTTGTGTCGAAATTAAGGCCATATATAGAGACAAAATAGAGTTGTGCATGGTCAGATACATGTATTGGAGGTATTAGTGCCAACATTGCTAGAGGTTTTCTATGGAATGATTATTTTACAATATAACAATGGATTTTCCTTGTTTGATTAATAATAATTTCACTACATTCATTATCCATAGAGTTTTCTATTTAATGGGTTTAGATGTGTAGATACTTCTAGTGCCCCATTTATTGTCTCCTTCAGTTGGAGTTTTCACTATTTATATGATGTTTAATGGGGATGTAGCCTAGTAATGGATCAACACTAGTTGAAAAACATTATATTTTTTAGATACACTTATAAGTGGTTATCATGAACATATATTGGTAGTATTATATGATCATAGTAATCAATAATTTACATAGGATTGTTTTTTATGACATGGAGGGCCAATGGGTTGCCGTTATTTGAGAGAGAGTTTCTTTAATCGGTGGTATCCATGTAAAGAATATTTTTCCTTATTTGGAATATCTGTCAGTGGAGGTGTAGGTAGATGAAATTTCAATGGTTTCTTGGGTGTTCTTGTATTTTTTTTCCCAAATGAGGTAATGAAAATGACCCCTAAATATGATGTTGAGTTTGGGATAACATTAAAATCAGTTGAATCTCTAATTTCAATGGATCACAATCAAGTGGAGCAAGTGAGGATATACGAGTTGGGATTTTTGGAGGATAAAATGATGAATAGTTTTTTAATCTCACCTAGGTTTTCCCATTGGGGTTCTACAATTTCTTTCTCCATGAAATAATGTTGTAGTATAAGTTTGTGCATTGACTACAGGATAATTAATTAGGTGATTGTCAAGATCCATTTCCCACTTTGGAGGATTAATGATCTGACTTACCTATTGATGGGGTCTAGTTGGGTTTTGATGGTTTACACGTGATCTTTATGTCACAAGTTGATTGTGTGAGATGGGTATATCTCAAATACAATATTTAGTGTAGGTATTGGTAGATCATGTTTTTTTGAAATGTCATTTTCTGTCAAAAATTCAATAAAATTTTTTATAAGGAATATAAAATCCATTTTCAAGAGTTCAATGACAAGTTCATAATTTATTTCATCTACATTATGATGATCTAATCAATGTTAGAGTACTAGTATACCAAGAATCATAGAGATATCATGTTGATCCTTCGACACCACTAGCTTAATGGGATGTCATCCAAGTGTATATTTTAGATGTAATTTTTGAATTTACTTTTGCATTTAGTTTCTCAAAAATGTGCGGCTATAAAACAATATATCATCAAGGTGGTATTTTCATTAGAAGTACCCAAGTAGGTTGTAGAGGAACATTGTTTTACTAGTTGTGTTTGCAATTATTAGAGGTCGGTGTCCAATTTAAATGGGGTTATTGTCTTGTTGATTTATTTGAGTAGTAATTAGTATATCTTAATTATGAAGAATCCAATCTAGGAAACATTTTTTAATAAGATGTATAATTTATTTAGTGACCCAGAGAATTAGATTATCGTGGAAGGAGTGTAGTGGCTGAGGTTTTTTTTGTTAGGTGAATGTGGGGTCATCTTTCATGTTCTAGGTGGATGATTATCAATGTGGATACATACCGATAGAGGTGTTTAGTGACCGTGTTGGCCACTGTGATTCTATTTATGGATGGTTGGAGGAGGGTTTGAACTAGGTATTGTTATAGGATTAGTTTTTAGCTATAAATATACGAGGAAGTTATTTTTTCAGATTTATATAAAACCATTAGAGTTTAATCCCAACATGAATAAAATGAAAGGTTCTTTGAGAAGGCATCTTTGTTGCATATGGATGAAACTTCAATTGGTCGAATTTGACGAAATATTTTTACATTTCTAGAAGTATAATGAGAAAGACCATATTTCTAGATGTTTTTATTGTCCTTGTATGTTCTTGAGTATGAATGGGAAGACAGATTCAAATATTTCATCACCTGGTAACCTCATTCTCTTGAAGAAAGTGATACAGTTTGGGTAATAGTGGACTAACAGATTAAGTGTGATCATTTTTATGTTGATATATGATTCGAGTACCTTGGATGTATTATAAATTTTTATGTGAATGATTGTATTCACAACTTACCAAGGATAATAACCGATGATCATAGTCTTCTTTTTACCTCTTACGTATAGTGGGGGATACAACATGCATTCAACATCTTTTTTTACAATAGCATTGCTTTACATCCACAGACAGATGGGAAGACATTGTATCCATCATGATGCTGGAGAATGTATTGAGAGCATGTAAACTAGATATTAATTCATTGTGGGTAATGAACCTTCATTGGTTGAGATAACATATAATAACATTGATATCATATCTATTGGAATTGTACAATTTAAAATTTTGTATGGGTGTTTGGCCAATATTCATTTTATTAGATTGTGGAGGGGTAGTTAGCAGTTCATGGTCTAAATGTTGTGTAAGCAATGACCGAAAATATATAGTTGGTCCTATAGAATATTTGGGACATGTTTGACTATTATATGAACTATGATAATAATATGTAGTGTCCCTTGGAACATTTTGTTATAGACAATCTATTTTTTTGATTATCCCCAAACGTGGGAAGCAAGGTTTTCTAGGGAATTATACTTTCTACCTGGTTTAATGAGCCTTGGGAGGTGTTGGGGAATGATGGTGCAATGATATATTAGTTAGAACATTCACCATGGATATATAGGATCCCTAAATTCTTCAATGGTTGCCACATTTTTTGGTATCTTCATAATGAATCCCTCATCATTGATTTGGGATAGTTGGATTGAATGGATAATGCGACATTCATGGAGTGACCTAAAGAGATATAAGATTATCAAGGCAAGGAATTGATTATAAGATCAACCACCTTAGTTCATGATCTATGGTGGAATATTGGTCCAATGGAGAGTACATTGGAGAGTGATACGAAGATGCATTGCTAGTACTTTGGTTTTTTTATCAAAGCATCATTATATTTTTTCCAATATTGTGAATTTTGGTTCATTTAATATTATGAGATGAATTTTTTTATCATGCAATCCCTAAAATATATTATATCATATTAAGAGTGGAAAAATAATTCTAAATCATGTTATATTATATTTTGACATGTATTTACACAATGTGGCTGAGTTAGTTCTACCCAATGAAGTTAAAATCATGATATAAAGGATATGATTTATTTATTTTTGTGCTTGGGGAAGTGTTATTTTCTAGATTTGGTAGTTTTTTTCAAAGGTAATTTTTTTTAGGTGGTTCAAGATATATTTATGTTGTATTGGGGTGGATCATGTTTATAATTGGGATGTGTGGTGTCATAGTTAGTTAGGTGGTGGTGTGGTTTTATGGGATGTTTTTTTGATGTATTGGTTTTTTATGTTTCACTAGTGGTTCTGATGCTGTTCTAATGAGATCCCTAAGAGGTGTCTCATAGGATTAATTTTTAAAACATCATATATTTGTCTTGGTTTTTTTAATTAGTATGGAAATAATTTTAGATGTATATAATGTTATGTTATGTGCCATCTCATGTCATTAAATTTTCAGTATATATGTTGGAAGTGTTTGGAGGAAGCATGATGATTTTTTGTGGAGATTATTGTTATAACTACACATCAATGGGATGTTTACATTGTGAAAGAAGATTTCATAATGTGATTTGGTGATTCGGACCATGAATATCTAACAAATAAAAAATTAAATGGGGTATATGAGTTGTCCATGACATGGTATCACATAACAAAACATCAATTGATGACCTGAATTTAATATTAATAAGGCTTCATGAGTATTTTTAGATTTATAAGTTTTGTGAAATTTATGATTTAATCCAATTAACTAATTTTATTTCTAGGACCCCATGAAATTAACATCATGAATATGGAAATAATTACATGAATAGTTGGATGTAAAACCATTATATAAGTTTTATTTTCCTTATTATATTTTTATTTGGACCCGGTTGCTCTCAATTGGTGACAAAACCTCTATGTTATTGGAGTATATTCTAGCATTCCTTACTCCTTCCTAGTTAAATTGTTCCAGGGTTTTATTTTCAGTGATCTTAGGTGAGATTATATCTCATTCCCCTTGTCCTTACCATCATTATTCTTTGATGAATTCACCGTGGTATTTTTAATTTTTCTTTACGGTTTATTTGGGCTATGTTATTATGATCCCTATGTTTGGTAACAGTTTAATTAATGTATCCTTTTAATATTTTGGTTTTATTTCACTACCATGTGGGGTGCAATGATTGAAAATATATTTTGAGATAGGTTTCCCTCATTATCTCATTATTTTATAGGATATGTGTAGGGATCACATGTTTTTCATTATATTGGACAAAATGTAAGAATCTTCAAATAAATTTAATACATTAAGATAGAATAAAATTAATATGTATGGTGATAAATCACATTTTTTAAATAATTAATAATATTTCAATGCATTTATTCCATGTGTGTTTCAATTCTAAAAATAATTATCATTGGGAGAATTTCTTTAGTAATTGATGAAATGTTGCAGTGATTGATGCAGTGTTTTATATTGATCTCAACTTGAATAAAAGGGTATATATCATATATGTATATATTGTTTTTTTGACACATGGGAATATAGTTTCTCGATAATTCCATTGTTAAATAATAATATAATCTGATTAGACTCCCAAAAACATATTGTGGAATATGGGATGTGATGTTTTCTTATGTTGTTGTTCTTGTTGGGATGCATTGTATGTTTTTAGGCTATTGTGTGGTGATGGGGATGACTGTAAACGCTATGTAATGTGTGGGGCTATGATTTTTGATGCATTGATTGTTTGACATGTGTGTGATATATGATATTTCATCTTGTTTATGGTGTGCATGGGTGGAGACACATGATGGTTATGATTTAGAGATATGGTATGATGTTGTGGCATTGTGTGAAGTAGTGGTTATGTGTAATGATTGTGACATGTTATTGTGGTGGTGAGATGGTTTGTATGATATGTTGTGGTGAATATGAATATTCTGAGATGAGTGTGTTTAAATGTGGTGTGGTTGTGTTAGTATCCCAATTTGATATTTTTTAAAATGAAATTATGATTATTAAATATGATGTGATTGTCTATTAGTAAATAATGGGAATGAAATTGATAATTGTTAACTATATTTGTATTTGGTAATTCAAAAAATATCAGTAAATAAGAAAAATGGTGGAATCATTAATGGAATGTGGGTTTTTTATGTTTTATTGCAGTGATTATGTGATTTGTTGAATTTATTGGGGGAGGATGTTTTGGAATATGTTTTGTGGTGTATTAGTGATGATGTGGGGGTATTCTAACACTATTGTTGTGGAAACATTACATGGAAATTCTATATTATCTATATATATCATGTATTTTATATTATTTCTATATGGTATCCACTCAATATGGATGACCATACCAACACTCATAGGTTCTAAGTGTCATTCCCAACACCTAGGATGGTTGTCATATAGATGAATCTCTAGGCCTTCTTCCATGTTTTTCATTCAGTAGTGAAGATAGAAGTTGCTAAAGAAGATTTACCAATAGTTTTTACCTAAATGTTTTTGATTCAAATGTGATGTGATGACACTAGGAGGCGGTGATTAGGCGATATGTGGTTTTGGTCACTCTTTTTAGAAGGGGTTCATGAGGTCAATTTCATTTACATTAAGGATAAACTACTTCCCAAGTTAAAAGTTATCATTTAGTGAAGACAGATTCGAGCATCAAATATTATACCAAGCGAGGTTGGGGTTGATATGGATTTATCCTAACACACATTATATATGTCTAGTAGTGTGATGTGGTATGAATGGATTCAAGATAGAACAAGATGTTGAACATATGGTCATAATATCATAAAATCAGTGGGTATGAGTTTGCGAGGATCCATTATTATGATTTTATATTATATCACTATATTGGATATGGGAATGTTTTATTGATCAATATTGATTATTTGATTGGTTAGTTAATATATTTAGTTGTATGTTGGATTCTTGGATAATTCAGTGGTACAATATCATTTTTTTCATGTGAAATTAAAACTTTGCATACATTCCAACTGATTATATTTAATATTCTAACCCAAACAATATAAAATATTTGTCATGTTTTTTGGATGAAATTGGGAATTGGTATTGATATTACTAGCTCCAGTTTTCATAATCATGGTGAGTTTATAATATAGGACATATGTTTTGTTGTCATCTTGGTTATTTTTATTTTTTATATTTCGACGTTGATCTGTAATCATGGGAATATTTTGGGATTAATTTTATATTACATGTTGTGTTTTCATTGTTTTTTTATCTAATATCCTAATCATATGGTATTATATCATATATTTCATTCTATATATTATATTTCATATTTTTTATTCATGTCACCAACTTGTGGCCTGTTGGATTAAGTACTCATTGCTATTTATCTCTCTTATACCATTTATATACATGGAGGGGTATCATTGGGGATAGGGATATGGACACATATTCTAGTAATAGTATCGATAAAACATAAATTCTAGTTGAAATCATATAGAAATTAATATTTAATTCCTAAGGTATATACAGGCCTGGTTTGGTTATAATTATGGTAGACTTGGTTATGGGTGTTTTAAATTATTATCAGATCCCAGTTTTAGTTTAAATTACAATATGATATATGGTTTAATTATGTTTACATATTTTTAATATTTGTATAAATCATATTAGTGTGATTATCTAACAAATTTATAGGAAGTTTCCAATTTCATTTAGCATGATATTTTTCTATTTTTTTTATATATATTATAATGTAAATTATTTCATTGAATATAGTGTGTGATTTATTAATTTTTAATTTACTCATGACCTAAAGTGGAAAAAATATTTGTTTTTGGAGACATATTTATTTTGTTGGAATTATATCACATTTATTTGATTTTATTTAATCGATTATCTTTTTATAAAATAATTTTTATAGTTTAATGATTAAAAAAGATTTATAAAATATGTGTCTATGTATTTAATTGGTCATGCTCCACATGATTGAACTACAGTTACTAGTTTTTTTGATACTGTTATATGATGTCTTTTTATGTTAATCTACATATATTTAATACATTCTCCAAGAGTGGGTAGGTTGGGCTGGAGTCTTGTCATGGTATATTAATACTCTTATTTCATTGTGTATTTATTGTTTAGTGGGACACATTTATTATTAGTTATTATCAAAATTATGATATGGAGAACTATGTTAGGAATTTTTTATATTATGGATTGTTATTTTAATGGGATTCTATATCAATTTACTCCTATAAAGCACTCTAAAATCATGTATAATCTTGATGTATGGAGTGTGACCACATATCCCCCTATTATTTATATATATCATATGGATAAAAATTTATAGTGAGATCTATATATGTATTAATATTAAATGGTTTGAGTGATCCAAGAACTAGTCTAACATTTTCAAATCACATGATAATGTTTAAAATATAGTATCCACCACTCTCTATATGCGAGGTTAGTTCATTGGGAATGGATTTATATATCAAGTCATATATTTTTTCCATATAATACACCAAGTGAGAGGAATGTAAATAGAGAAATGTTTATACTTCAAGGTACTATTATGAATTGGTGGGAAATAATTATCATGCCAGAAAAGTACATGAGGTTTACTAAAAGGTGTTTTTAATCATTTTTAGAGTAATAATTTCTAAAGACTCGTACAAAATAAAGGGACTTAGTGTTTATTCATATTTTATAAGGGTAAATGGATTCGATGGACTATATAATACCTACTTCAAAATGTTCTATTTATTATTTAGATCATTTATAATTGTGGTAAGAGAGTGCATTCTCATAAATCATTTTTTGTATATCATATTGACTTGATAAATTATTGATTACATAATTATAGAAGTGATTTAGTTGATTAATGTCTCTACTATATTTTATAATATATTTTTCTAAATAGGTTGTTAGTCAAAGTCCAAATAACATAATCTTCGGTACTTGTTTTTATATTTAGTCAATACATTGACTCATAAATATAATCTATGAGCATTTATACATATCTCATATATTGAGTAGGATGGTCTAGAGTTAATAAAACGTTCTGAGAGTCCATTATGTCATAGGGTGGTATATATTAGTGGGATTCATTTTTTATTATTTCTCTTTGAAAATTGTGATATCATTATATAATACAATCATGTTTTAACTATTAATTTATAAATTTACTTTGATTCCATTATGATTGAAATAAGTAGAAAACCCTAACACTAGGGTAGATTATGTATCATTCTCTATTTCATACAATATTTCTATAATTTTTTGAGAACCTAAAAATAAATATTATATAGAGATCGTGCTATAATAAAAATAATTTTTTAGACATTGGACTTTATGAAATAGGTGTGTCATGTTAGACCTAATTAGAGAGTTTTAGATATTTTATCCACCTCTCATTACTTACGCAGTGAGTTTATCAAATACTAAATATTATGTCGAGTTTTCTTATTGGAGACACATATCATCTGGGAGGAGATTACCTATTGAAGTAGTTATCATGAATCAAATTTTATTTTACAAAGTCATCCCTTGTATAGTATGTCGGGTAGATCACCTATAAAATTACGGAAATAAGGGTATACATTTACTGTTATACTATTTCATTTTATATATTTTTTAGAACTTATCTAACTGACCAAAAGGTTATTCCTAACCATCAAGTCACATAGAATAAAAATGTTTCCTATAAAATTTGTGAAAAATAATAACGTATTCATGGCAGAGTCACAATGATTATGATACATTTAATTTTTTTTCAAGCATGGGAATTCAGTGGATAGATTTTTATGGATTCCAAGATATCGAGAGGATTTATATAATGGTATTTAAATAATAAAATAATAAAATATATAACGTTATTAATTAATTATTCAATATATATCATTTTTAAATTTATCATCAAAACCACAAGATGTGGTCACTGTTTATGGTGTCGAGATATTAGTGGATAAGTCATTTGATAGACAAATTATATTCAAAATTGATAAGAGAAAAATTGTATGTAAACGGAAAATGATACATTTAACATGTTTATAGTGGTAGTATGAACATATCCAAGAATACATGTTGGCGAATGTGGCTGACATTCAATCACACAATCATAATAACTTCACTCAATATTATTGGTGATTTATTTTGAAGATGAATTTTTATATTGTATAGAGTTCCAACATTTTTTATGATGATGATATAATCATTTTCCATCAAGGTGACCAAAGAAAAATTCTCATCCTCAAAATATCACTCTCACAGTATGAAGAGGTCCCTTTTCAAATAATTAGTTGGAACAAATCTCGTATCTTCGTTTGGAATAATATTCCTTCTGTTAGAAAATGTAATATTATCAGTGAATTAGGTGGTTAAGAAGGTACAATTCCATTCATTTATTTTTTGTGTTCCTATCTTTTGGGGATGACCCAAGTCTTCCGACTTTGAGAATAGAGTTGACCAAATTCTAAACCAGCTATATTCATAGAAGGAAAAATATCTCTATTTGGCTGATAGGACTTGCATTGTGAAATCCACTATTGTCTCTTAGATGGTATACTCAATGTTGGTCTATAAATGGAATGATGGTCTTATAAAAAATGAACAGAGCTATAAAGAATTTCATATGGACTGGCAATACTCTTGAAATAAAGCTTGTGATTGTCCCCTGGACAATTAGTTGCAAGCCCATTGAGAATGGTGGAATATGCATTAAAATTATAAAGTACATTAATGAATCCCTTCAATCTAGACTCACTTGGATACCTTTCCACTATAATTTTGAAGCTATCACCTTCCTCAAAATAGATTTCTTGATAAACCTAATATGTGTAATTTGAATTTTATTAACTCCTCTGTATGGACTTCCAGAAAACAATTTTTCTTTCATATCAGGAATAATTTTAGATAGATAGTCTCTAGAGATTCTGCCATGATTTTTTTGTATAACTAGACGAAAAATAATCTATGTTCGATGATATATCCTGATAAGACCCCCTGAGAATCTAAAATTCTCTATTATTGAAATCCTAAACTATAAACTCATCCACCTCCTACATAATATTATGAATTTCAATGAAAATTTATCTTTCTCTTACAACAATGATTTCTTAATTTGGGAACCTGCTCACAATGGACTACTAAACTCGAAAATATTCTATAATAATTATTTTTCTAACTATAAAAATGTATAAAGTTGGTTAAAACAATTTAGAAATCCATGGATAAAGCATTCAAGATGCAATCTCATCTTACGTCATTCTCATAACAGATATTCCAAATAGTTTATTCATCAATCTTTTGGAATCAATATCTAATTGAAGTTAAATGATTTTAATCAACAAATATAAGATTCTAACCACATCGTTCTCTCTTGATCTACTTCTTATGCTATTTTTATCTGTATTCTTGACATTTTTGACTTCATTTTTTAACTCTTAACTCAATGAAAACTCAACTAATGAAATTTTCAGAAATTAGAGGTTGGCAGCAAAAATGTACCTTTTTCTAACAAAATTTTCTAAGCTCTAACATGTGATATTGAATGATAATAAGGCTATTATTCATAATAATTACTCAACCAATAAAAATAAAGGTCATATGAAGGTCCTTATTTATATAAATGAAGCTACTCTATTGAAAAATGGACATTGCCATAACACTGTGCAGGACTTTGGTGTCCAACAATATCTAAGGATTAATGGTAATTTTTGTCCACAATGTCGCACTCTGGGGGTGTTCTGAAGAGCTCCTCTTCCTGGATAGATCAAAATTAATATTGATGGAGCATTTAAAGGCAATCTAGGACCTGTGGGATATGTTTATATCTTCATGAACCATTTCGACCAGATCCATGGATTTTTCATTGGTAGTTATGGAATTTACACCTCTACTGAAGCTGAGATGATGATCTTAATTCATGTTATTGCTTTATGCAAGCTCTGTGGTTGGAAAAACCTCAATATTGAATGTGACTATATTACCATCGTCCAAGCAATTTGTAATCACATTGTTCCTCTTAATTGGCCTCTTACTACTCGTTTGATGGAATGAACTTGTTCACTTACCATTTATAACTCTGTAATCACATGTTTATCTAGAAGAAAATATGGTTTCCGATTACCTGGAAAACATGGGTATAAGTCAAGACGTCACCTGGTTCGAAGACCTCCCCATTGTTCTTATTTCCTTAAATAAAAAGACTGTAATTTGATCCCATATTTTAGACTCTGTAAAAATTATTTTGATAATAATTATGAATTGGTATTTTTGGATATGGAATCATCTTGTCAAAAACAATATTATAGTGGTTATAATTACCACCTTATAATCTGGTATGAAAAAACCTTATTCATGTCAAAACATATGTATTTTAGTGGGTTATCACTATTTGAGGTCATAGTAGAGGTTGAAGGTTGGTATTGGAGGAAGCATACTCGGATAGGAAAATTTACATTTGACAAAACATTGGAATAATAACTATGTTCATTTGTTTTAAACACATAGTATCTTTTCTAAAAAGGGATGTATTTCCAAGTGGATACTACCTATAACGTGGCCTATGATGTGGTATATTAATGATTCTCAAAAACCCAATGGAAGATAATTGGATAAAAAATAATTGAAAAATAATATTTGAAAATAATATTAAGGAAAAGATATATTTTTTAATATTTTTTGAAACATACTCTCAACCTCTTTTTGATAGTGAATTTACTAGATCAATTTTATCCCACTTTTCTCCTCTCTTTTGAGGTGTATTTTTCTTGTTAGATATCTTGTCAAATATCACTATGTTATATATGATATCTGTGCATTATTTTACCCTCTGTTCCACATCTATTTTTCTTTTTTTATTAAATCCCCTCTATGAAACCTATGAAACTATTTTGTCTATTTTTAGATAGATTGGTATTTTCATCTTATTAAGGGTGGTACATAATATGATCTTCAGTATGTGTATAGATACTCCCAATATTTTCGTAAAAAGATGTCACGTATTTTTATATTATTGGTCATTTCATTACCCAAAATCAAGCCCAATTATATTGATGATTACTGCATATAGATACATGAAACATATTATTCTTATTTAGTGAAAGAAAATATGCATCTCCAAACAAGATTTTCCCCATTTATACTCTTAATAAAAAACCATACTTATAACATTTAATCATAACATGGGGTTCAAAAAAGTAATAATCGGGGAGATCAATTTCTTAGTCAGGGTAAACAAGGGATATAACAACATTACATAAGCATACGGGTAAGATAACATGAAAATAACATTTGAAAACCATACCCTTCATCATAATGATGTGTCATGACATGATCATTGGTAGTTTAGAATACATGATTCATAATTAAATCAATAATATAAATCCATTAGTGTCATAATTTTAAGTGTCAAATGGAATTTTGGAATTCCCAAACGCATAGAAAATCATTTTCATAGTAGTCCCTAATTATATAAATGTAAATCATTATGGAATGGGTTTACATAAAAAACCATCAAAGTAGTAATGTTTCACAATGAAGACCCTCACAGTGGATAATTTCACTTACTTAATATCGTTCACCCCCAGTCCAAACTATCTTATCTCCTAAAATATAAATATAATCCCACTATATTGGAGGGAGGTATAGGTCTCACCCATCACATAATGAATATTATACATGTGTTTTAGATATGATCCTAAAACATTCATCATATAATAACCCCTATAAATTAATACAATTTATAAAAATTTAATCATAACATATAGAAAAGAAATGGGTTTCATAATCATTCCATCATATAATACACCATTTAAATGAAATGGGTTTCATAATCTATTCAAAAAATTATCATATCTTATCATATTGAAAAGGAAAATTTATCATAAATATATTGTAATCAAATAAATAAAACATTTAGAGAAGAACTAATTATTTTTTTTCTTGGATCATATCACCATTAAAGTAAACGTAACACCAAATATTGTCTTCATAGATTGAAAACAAATTTAAATGGTCACATTGAACATTTCTTGATGAAATAACCTTTGTACATCAATGAACAATTTCTAAAACATAATTAATTTTCAAAATATATTTTTTAAAATTACCTTTTAAACATATATTGTATTCATTAAATATCAGTTAAAACATTTTTTTAGAAAAATATCCTTTCATTATAGAAAAAACTATTTTGTAAAAAATAAAAAAATAAAAAAAATCCATTGAAAATAACCATGGAATAATCTAAATTAATCATTAATGATAATTTAAAATAACTAATAAAGTAAATATGATTGCCACTTTTTGAATCTATATTTATGTCATGAAAAATATTCAATCTCATTTTCATTGAATGTAACCTTGAAAACATATAAATAAGGCTATGAAATTTTTTTAAAACAATTATTAAAATTAATACTTTACACATTGAAGATATAATTTTAAAAACAAAAAATGTGTTTATTATATGAATATTTGAAAGAAAAATTAAATTATTATAAAATTAGATTTAAATACCACTGAAAAAAGTATGAGTAAAATAGCCAGCCTACTTTTAAAAACACATTTTAAAACATAAAAATTGTCAAAGTTATTTTATTTGAACATAACTTCATAAATTTATAAAGGATATTTTAAAAATTATGAAAAAACTATTCATGAGGAAAATAATCATTTCAAATATAAAATATACTATTAAAAAAATTTAACAATCCATTTTGAATACCCTTTTGTTTTAAAATAACCTTAAAACATATGCTGACTGATTCAAAGATAATTTGAAATAATTCTTAAGGATAATATCATTTTAAATTTGAAAATAATCTCTTAATAAATTAAAATTTCCAAATAAAAAAATTAAATTATTTTTTATTAAAATAACCATTAAAATATATAATGTATTATTTAGAACATTGTTAGTAAATTATGGCTCGAAATTTTGTTTATGTTGTACACATTAAAAGATTGATTCCTTCGTCAATTTTTGTACAATAGAAATTTGAATAATTTATAAAAATGACATCAATATTCCGTTCTAAAATATTTTTAAATTGGTAAATTCTTTAATAATATTAATTTTATATATTATTGAGTGTTTTGAAAATATTTTAGAATATAATTTTTTAGAAGATAACAGATTTTCGACAAAAGAGGGAAATAGATTCATATTTTATTAAAGACATTTCAATAATAATTTTATGTATAAAAGAATAAAAAATTGAGAATAATACATGAAATTTTAATTAATTAATAAAATAGATATATATATATATATATATATTGGTTTTATGATATAATTTTCCATCAGTTTACACATAAGAAGACATGAACTTCATCAATCTCGATTAATGACTAGACTGAGCAATAATCCCTTACCACTTTCATAACATTGGAATCATAAATCCCATGAAAGAGATATATTCCAATATAAATAAGAATACTATTAATTTTTGTAGAAATAATCATAAAATATATTCATGTTATTCTTATAAAACATATAAAATAAGCATGAGATGAATATGACTTGTGTCTCAATGATAATAAAAGTGAGATAGAAATCCCTTATCGTAAGTCACTACTTCTTCTATACATGTTCTGGATTACTAAATAATAAATAAAAATATTTTATACATATATTAATGAAACAAAATTATATTTATTACCATATAAGATTATATTATGAAAATTTATTACATATTTATTAAGAATTCCCTATTAAATAAAGGTTTTATGTAATAAATAACTCTTTTTTCATGTATGATTTGGGTGAGTTATTTCAATCATTATGTATTGATAATGGTTAAATAATTTATTTAATTTTATCCATGAAATTAATATCATATATATTAAATATATATGTATTTCAATTAATTCATTACAGTTAGATACAAAATTTTTATTACATTATTCATGAATATAGTAAGTTGTACGAATGAATGATATTTCCATTTACATGAAGGATATAAAATAAGAAATGGTAACATTATAATACCCCTAAAAATAATTATTATTTCATATATATTACATTATATATATTCTTTTAATATTTCCATTATACAATATATGTAATACAATAATGAAAAACACATTAGATTAGATCATGAGGCGATTATGTATCTTAAACAAGGGCGACATTATTGTTTTCTGATAGGCTAGAAGGAAGAAAAATATATTTCATATTTAATTTAAAATAGTATGGCTAGGAAATCAATATCACATATATTAATCAATATTATCTTCTATACCTTCCATATAATGTGTAATGGATGAACAAAACACATTATTTCTCTAGATGATAATCGACCATACACATGAGTTGTGTTATCATTAACCTAGTGAAATTGAAATTTAAAATAAATAAGTTATATAATAATTTAAGATGTACAAATATGTTATTAATATTATATAAATACACTAAATACATAATCATAAAAATATATTTGAAACGGTGATGGAACATCAAAATATGTTGGTTTTTCAGACGGTAGCCTTCTATACACATTATAGACGATTTCATTTTCCTTTTGAGGGAAGATGAAGTGGATGAACTTCATTAAATTAATGAAATAAAATATTACTATAAATTATATACTATTTATATAATGTAATCGTGGTTGTATAATATTTTACATGGTTAGAGAATCAAATAAATAGAAAACACATAGTTAAGGGTTATTCCTCTTCTTTGGGGAACTCTTTTTGGTTTAATCCTAAAGCATTAGTTGATGTGATATCTAATCAATATAATACCTCTAGAGAGTGATGAGATAATCATTTATTTTATATTTTTGGGTATTTTATTAATAATTGGGTTTTATATGATCAAATATGACACAATATGGGGTTATCTTTTATATGGGAGGAGAGGGAACACGTCTCCTTTTTGAAAACAAAAAATTGGTAACATTATTTGTCTCCTCGTAAAAGATAAAAAATGTACCATAACTGGTCATACAAGATTTATGATCAAACTATATCCACCAACGTGTTTTTGGAAAAGTTTAAAGGTCAGTTGACCCTATATGATCATATATTTAGGCCCCCTATAAACACATTCTCACCTAAACCGTGGAAATTAGTTTTTATTTTTTCTACTATTAAAAATGATAAAAAAAAATTATGATTATCCTTTTATAAAAATTAAATTATTATGATTCATAATTTTAGAACCATTTTCACAAATTAAATTCATATAATTTGAATACATTAATTTATAATTAACCATACAGACTCGATGAAAATATAATTTTTCAAATAAAAATTTATCAATAGTTTATAAGGTTTTAATATACCAATTCAATATTGAAATTATTACACCAAACCAAATTATATTTATCAATCTATAATTGAAATAAATTTTATAATATAATAATAAAATATTATTTTTTATGATTTTATATGATTTAATGAAATAAAAATTCTTAATAAAAACTTGTATTTTTCACAACATGTTGAAAAAGTTATCATTTTTTAGAACACTCAAAAAATAATCTAGGATAATTTTAACATTGATATTTATTAAATTATGAATCTTTTTGGAAATTAATTATTTTAATGTAGTGAAAAGTGTTTTTAATATATGTAATAAAAAGGAAGAAAACAATGTTTTCACTAAAATATATTTATTCATAATAAAGATAAGTTAATTATTATGCAATGAAGATAAAAAATATTATATTAATATTGAAGTATTTTATTGAATATGTGATAATTTATTTAAAAAAAATTATTAACCCGAATGTAAATATTTATTTTAAGGAGATAAAACTTATATGTGACCATAAAATAGTTTTTTGAATAATTTAACAATTATAATAAATTATTTATTATTATCATTTAAAATTAATTAAAAATTCAATAATTAATTTTATATTACTATATAAATATTTTTTTTCAATTTATTTAATCAAATTCATACCTATCATTCTAACAGAAAGTCGATAACTATCATATTAAATATTATTATTTTAATAGTTGGTTGAATTTCATTAAAAAAACATGGAATATTATTCAATCTAAACTCAGCTTTGTATGTAACATAATATAAAAATGGTTTTGAGTTTAATTAATTCTAAACACAATGTTTTTCATAATAAAAAATGTTGATGAATTCTAATTTTTTTTGGAAAAATAATTTCATAAAATCATTGGGTTTTATAGTTGATATATATGCTTCCTCGTTAAGTGTTACATAAACTATTCCATAGTTTTATATCTGTTTCAATTTTTATATATCATGTGGTCAAACGATGGTGTCTTGTAATGAAAAAAATAAAACCATATGTGATTACCTTGTTTTTGGTGGGATGACTATAATATCTTTTATATGTGATATACAATCTAAAATAGTTACATATATAGATGATTATTAAATTCAATGTTTCCCATCGAATTGTGGTGAGATACATTCAAATTGGAAGCCATGAAAAATTATTAAGATTATAATTTAATTTATGGTTCCTTGAGTGGTGTCATTGGGTGTTCATTAACGATCACAATATTAAAGAACTAGTCTAGAATAAAAATCGTGTAGTTCCCAACCCACCTCAACATAAATAAATAAATGGAATATATATCCAAATGTGTTTGATATGAGAACCATGGGTATCAACATAAAAATGTTAGAATTATTTCCCCGTTGAATAAACATATAAACATGTAGTGAAAACAACAATGAAACCAATCTAAACCATCTTGATGATTGAACTACCAATATATCTAAATAAGTAGAGACACATAAATAAAAAAAATAGGGAGTAATAAATTTGAAATCCATACAAAAAATATATATATTATGCAAAAATTGAAAATAAGATGATACAATTATTGATAATTTAACATATATATTATCAAATTGATCAATAAAACACACCAAAATAACAAGGACTCCAAATATCTATAGTGAATAATCTATTTGAGTCATTTACATTAACTACAATGTCACGGCCCTTCCTCAGGACCTGTGTCGTGACTACCCCAAACCCGCCTTTCATAGACCAGGGGGTGACGACTAGCACCAAAGGCGTATATCCCGATATAAGGGAAGGCATTGCCTTTTAGTAAGATAACAAACACCATAGAGTAATCAAAAAGAAATAAACACTAAGTAAATAGAGTGCAAAGGTGAGTGCTGGAATGTAAATGGTCCAGAATACAAACCCAAATGAAAGTAAAGTACAACTGAAAAGAGAGTACAATGGCAGAAAAGTAAAGCAGCAACACCGAGTTGTCCTGTGAAAATCCCACCTGAAAGGTGGGTACAGATAGTCTCCTTCACTCATCGACTCCAGCCGTCCTCTCCGTGTACGTCTCGTCCAGTGATCCACCTCCAGGTACCGTCCAGCTCTATGAGCTCCTACCTCGATCAGTGTCATCTGTCGTCTGCATCCAACAAAACATAGTGCAGGCATAGCCCGTGCATTGGTGAGTATACGCTACTCAGTAGGGACCCCGAGACCCCCGATAGTCTCCCAGAATCCACGAATGATAATCCTCAAAGAAAATATAAAATCATGAAGTAACAACAAACTCTACTTAGGTATATTCCCATACATATACCTAAGTTATCAATTCCAGTTTGGCTCCATCATCCGAGGCCAAGTTCGATCTAGTCCACACAAGATAACACAATCCAATCCACACAGGAAAGCACAAACCAATCCACACAGGATGGGCAAACAATCATATCGAAGAAAATGATTCAAAGTCAAGACTCAGCTCACACAGGTATAATTCTTCGTAAGATGATAGAGATTATCAAATGTAGACACTGATTCATCTTTGTTTTCAGACCCACAAAAGATACAAGACCAGCTAAGCCATCAGACCCAGAGAGGATACAAGACCAGCTACTCTGCCGGACCCCCGTAGGATTCAAGTACAGGGTCAAATACTGTCGGACCCATGTAGGATTCAAGAACAGTAGTCGTGTACTGCCGAAACCACATAAGATACAAGAACAATAGTCATTGTCATCGAACCCAAGGAGGATTTATATATGGTCCTTGTCGCTGCCGAACCCACGGAGGATCCCAGTACAGTCGTCATCGGCGTCGTAGTCGCAGCCAGCTCTAATGTTCCCGCACATAGCATTCTCGATTCCGGGAGGGTCCGCTCTATATGCCAAGGGGATTCGATACATCAACTAACATGTATTCCAGGGTTGATGTATCCCAATGTTTTGTCTCGACAATAGGAACTCAACGTGATAGACGGCGGGAAAATCGGCCGCCCGGTCAGAGAGTTATTGGATTTTTCGTCCCAGGGGCCCGGTTCGTTTTTAAGTCAAAACCAACCCGACCATACACCAACTGCATCCAAACCTTTATCACAGTAGGCCAAAAGGTCTGTCTCACTAAGGTGAAACCAAAAAAGTCGACGACACGTCAATCGGACGTCCGGAGATCTTGTTATAAGCATTTCCGCTCTAAAGGCCCAGTTGGTTTCATGTTTGAACCAACCCGACCATAGAAAAATTTCTCTGAAACCTTGAGTGTAATATACTGAAACGACCGTCTAGATCCAAGGATCGTATCCCAACTGATTTTGCATCAATCAGAGGTTAGTAGCCCATGTTATGGGCCTTTGAACTAAGCTGTCCGATTTTAGGGGGTGTTGGGCCCGAAACGACCTGGCCCAACACCCCCTAGGTAGGCCCGAACCGGGTCGACCTGACCCAGGTCTGGGTCCGACCCACAAGGTCATGGCCCGACTCGGCTGGCGCAGCCCGACCCTACCTGCGCGGGGGTCCGACCCCACACGAGCGGCCCGGCCCGGTGCGGGTGGTCCAGCCCGGCACGGCCAGTTGACTGGCGTGGGTACGGACTGCGTGGCCCACAACTCGACCATTTCGGTAGAGCAGAAAACGGGGGGCGCTGCCCCCCTTCTCTTGAAACGGCGTCCCCCCACGTGGAGGGGGCCTGCCTTTCTGCCGCTGGTGGTTAAGACCACCGGACTCCTCCGAACGGCAGGCCCGGTTGGCTAGCCGGTGCAACCACCGCGGGACCCCACGGTCCCGCCCTTCCGAAGCACCTACGGCCATCGATTCCGACCTCCCTCCCCTACACAGCTGCGGCTTAGGCCACGACCCATGTCTTTTCAGCGCGTCGTGATGGCGTCGCGCCCCTCCTCCACGGCCACAGCCTTTCTTATAGCTCTGGCGTGTTGCGACGGTGCCGCACCCCTCCGCCGCGGCCTGACCTTGGCCGCTGATTCTTCGGCTTCGGCGCGGCGAGACGGGGCCACGCTTCTTCGTCGCGGTCCGCTCCGGCCGCAGTTCCCTCATTCCCGTGTGGTCCGATGACACCGCATTGCCTCCATTCCGATCTGCAACAAGACACAACAACAAAGGGGATGAGGGTCGGCCGTGTTTCTATGGTCTGACCCCCTCTCGTTAATATGATAACATCTATCCAAGAAATAAGGAAGAACATCAATTTATAATTCTTGAACGATGAAAAAAAACCCATACCTCGAAGAAGTTGTCGAACGAGGATCGTAGCGGGAAAACGGCGTTGCGTGGGTGGTTTTGATGATGGCGTTGGCGAGCGTCAAAAAAGAGGATGACGTCTCACACCGGCTGCAGAGAAAGGAATGATCGGCACGCAATCTCTCTTTGCTGCTCTGGTGTTCTTCTCGTTCTCCAACAAAGAAGATGAAGACTCCTCAAGGTTTTGGGGATTCTCTCCCAATTCTTCTCACAAAACAACCCCCAAATAAAATAAGGTTCCCCATTATTTTATTAATTCCAGGCCATGAATTCCAAAGAATTCAAAATTCAACTCTTAATTAAATTCATTGAATAACTTAATAAAATAATTTAATGGGAGTTGACTTGAAATTAAAGAGGGAGAGAGGATGAGTTACACATTAAAGCTAGAGGGGGTGTTTAATGAGGTGTTAGGAAATTTAAGGAGGTAGGGGCTCGTGTGGGCCCCAAACCAACTTCCTCACAACATCCTTTTCCCTAACACTTAATGCACTAGTGGTATAATAAAATTATATTTGTAAAATAATGATAATTGTATTCTTCATATTTTTAAAAACTCCTCCCGAGAAAACGCTCCTTCGGAAAAAGGTGTTCCTAAGTAATTACCGGCGTTGCGGTTTCATCGGTACCCTTAGATTTTGATTCCATGAACCGGTTCAAAAGGTAGAAAAACCCGCTCGTTCGTTCACTGAACGTACCCGAGATAAACATCATAAATTGATTCTGGGCACACTGGGCCTCTGAATTAGGTGCTGTCAGAAACTGCGTACTCATAAAATTTCAATGAAATTAGGAAAAAAAATTCCTTGAAATTTACGGGTCTTTACATTACTCCCACCTCAGGGATTTACGTCCTTGTAATGATGCATCACAATCTTGGGGAAAAAATGAGGGTACTTAGTACGCATTTTAGCATTCCGCTCCCAAGTGCTCTCTTGGAGGATCTCATGCTTCCACTAGATGCACACTAGAGGAATCAACCGCCCACGCAGGACCCGCTCCTGTCGATCCTCGATCTCCACTGAAACTTCCACAAAAGTAACCTCGTCATCAATGTCCAGCTCCCCATGGTCAATGATATGCATCGGGTCGTGCACGTATCTCTTCAGCTAAGATACATGGAAGATGTTGTGCACCCGATGCAACTAAGGTGGTAGAGCCAGGCGATAAGCCACCTCACATATCCTGTTGAGGACCTGGAATGGTCTGATGAAATGTAGAGATAACATGCCGCCCCGGCCAAATCACCGTAATCCACATCGAGGTGAGACCCGCAAGAAAACGTGGTCGCCATCCTCGATCTTAAGTTGTATTTTTGTGCTGTCAGAATAAGACTTATGTGGTCTATAAGCTGTGCTCATCCACTCCTCGATGACCTAGACCTTCTATATCGTGTCCTGGACCATCTCTGGTCCCACAAGTGCTGAATCCCCAGGGTCTGTCCAACATAGAGGTGACCTGCAATGTCGGCTTTACTATGCCTCGTATGGTTCCATCCCGATGGTGGAGTGGTAGATGTTTTTGTACGTAAACTCCACCGAGGGTAGGTGATTTTCCCAACTGTGACCAAAGTCGAGGACACATGCATGGAACATGTCCTAGAGAGTCTGAATTTTCCTCTCCATCTGACCATCCATCTGATGGTGAAATGCGGTGCTCAGACGTAGCTGCATCCAGAATGCCTCCTGCAACACCTTCCAAAGCCGGGAAGTAAAGAGAGCATCACGATCATAGATGGTAGATGATGGAACACCATGATGTCGTACGATCTCTTAAATGTAGAGGCGTCCCATGCTCTCCACTGGGCCCTTCTCTCTAATGGGTAAGAAGTGGGCCAGCTTGGTGAGTCGGTCGACAATCAGCCAAATGGAGTCGTGACCTTTGGATGTACATGGAATTCCAATCATGAAATAAATAGATATCCCATACCACATCCACTCCGGGACCACCAAGGGCTGTACCAAGCCTGTTGATACCTGGTGCTCCGACTTCACCTGCTTTCCAGTGAGGCATCGAGAAACGAAATCTGCTACAGCCTTCTTCATACCCGGACACCAGTGCAGTCATCTGAGATCCTGGTACATCTTCACCACTCCTGGATGAACCGATAAAGGGGAAGTGTAGAACTCTCTGAGCACCTTCTCTTGTAAATCAACGGGTACCATGGTACGTCCTCTGAAATGGCTGACATGCTCTCCTCCCACAAAGAATCTATCAGGTGCATGTCCTGAGTATATCTGTGCACGCCGCATCTCATAATCAACGTCCCCACACTATGCCTCTCTAACACGATGTATTAATAGAGGGGTGACTGTGAGTGACTGTAGAAAGGCTTCTCCACCTTTACCCACGATGGATATCTGCATAGCGGTTAGTTGTTCTGTCGTCTCCCCATGTAGTTGAAAGTTTGTCCTCCTATTGAGAGAATTGGATACTACGTTCCCCATTCCAGGAGTATAGAATATCTCAAAGTTATAGTCCTGGAGGAACTTGAGCCATCACAGCTGTCTCAGGTTCAGGTCCATCTACGAGAAGATGTACCTGAGACTCTAGTTGTCAGAATAGATTGTAAAGCGCTCCCCCATCAGATAGTGCTGCCACATTTTCAAGGCAAAGACAACTGCTGGTAACTCTAGGTCATGGGTAGCATAGTTCTGCTCATACTTCCTCAATTATAGTGATCCAAATGTGATCACTTCCCACTCATACATCAGGACACACCCAAGTATGACCCCTGATGCATCGCAGTAGACTACGTACCCTTCTCCCTCCTCTGGTATCCCAAAGATGGGTGCGCTGGTCAATCTCTGACTGAGCTTCTAGAATCTATGATGACATCTATCTGACCACACGAACGGTTTCCCCTTCTTCTTCAATGGAGAAAGCGGTGTCGTATCTCTGGAGAAGTCTGTCACAAATCTCTGGTAGTACCCAACCAAACCTAGGAAACTCCACACCTCGTTCACGCTCCTGGGTGGCTCCCAAGGTAGAACTGTCTCGATCATCGTAGGATCCATTGCAACTTCCACCTCAGAGATGATGTGTCCAATAAGTGGACCTCATGTATCCGGAACTGACACTTTGAGATCTTACTATAATGCCAGTTCTCTCAGAGTGTGTCCAGTACAACCCACAAGTGGTAGGGGTGCTCCTCCTCAGTGGTTGAGTATATAAATATGTCGTCAATTAATACCACGACAAATTGATCGAGGTAAGGCTGGAAGATCCAGTTCATGAGAATCAAGAATACTACTAGAGCATTGGTTATGTCGAAAGGCATAACCAAGGACTCATTGTGTCCATACCGACATCTGAAGGTCGTTTTCTGCACATCCTCATCCAGAAATCTGAGCTGATGATAGCCTGACCTGAGGTCTATCTTCGAGAACCACTGTGCTCCCTTGATCTGATCGAATAAGTCATTAATACTCGGTTGCAGATACTTGTTCATCATGGTCACATAGTTTAGGCGACAATAGTTGACACACAGTTGCAAACTCCCGTCCTCCTTCTTGGCGAACTAAATCAGGGAAGCCCAGGGTGAAACACTGGGTTGGATGAATCCCTTGCCTTGCAAGTCCTCCAACTGTACTCGTAGCTCTCGAAGCTCACCGAGAGCCATTCGATATGCTGAAGTGGATATCGGAGATGTCCTGGGGTATAGGTCAATATAAATGTCTACCTCTCTGTGAGGAGGTAGTCCTGGAATGTCGTTAGGAAAAACTTCTACATACTGATCCACCACTACAGTAAAACTAGGACTCCTCACGTCAACTGCTCCTAGGATGAGGATAGCCAAATGATGAGTGATCGGTTGTCCCCTCCTCTGCGCGAGTCCATCCTATGCTACAAAGTCTCCCTTCTCGCCGGTGATGGTGAACCTGCTCCAATTGGTGCGGACACACCGCACCTTTCACCAAATACAGTCGATATGAGCATGAACTGTAGAAAACCAATCAATGCCCAATATGACGTCGTAAGGCCTCGACACTGCTACAAGAAGATCCCAGCCGAAGCTCCTGCCACCTAGAGTAAGCTCACATTGCCGGCACCAGGGCGTAATCGTCGAGTCTGCTCCAGTAGGAGTCTCTAGCCGTAAGGATCGAGCCAACGGCTCCGTCGGTATCTCCGAGCTCCGAACAAGGGCATCAGCAATGAAAGAATGACTCTCTCCTGTGTCTATGAGAACTACAGAAAAGGAGGAATAGACCCAGATAGTACCTCGAATCATCTTTGGTGTGTCGTGGTCGTAAGCCTCCGTAGACTGAAGCTGAGCCTACCTCTTCCTGCCAGCTCCGTGTGGTCGGGGTGGACCTCCTAGTGGTGGTGATGGTAAAGACTCAAAGCGTCTCCCACAACCGGCTGCTTGACCATCTCAACAACCTTGTCCACCAGATCCTTGAGTAACCCCACGGTCGACCCTCGACCTCTTCCTGTGTGGTCCCTCAACCGTCTGCTGCTCCTCTGCACAGCGGGTCGTGCAGTCACTAGCCATGTGGCCCTGCCCGCCGCTTGCGTAGCACTGTCTACTCCTCATAAGACTGGATCTGCGCCATGTGCCCCACACCTCTAAGACAGTGTCCTGAGGTCTTCGTCCTGATGGTCTTGTCTGCTTAGACCCCTGTGACATCCGTTGACATCCAGCTGTTGATTACTCTTCTATGTGCCGCCCTGCAGTAGGTCTCGCTGCCAGTGTAGGCTCAACAAGAAATCTCTCTATGAGAAGGGCTCACTCCAGTACTCCTTCCTGCGTCGGAATGCTGAGGGAGATCATTGATTCCGTGATCTCATGCCTTAGTCCCTACTCGAAGGTCCTGGCCTAGAAGAATGGGTCACGTACCATGTCCGTGGAATAGAGCGAGAGATTGGTAAATCTCGTCGGGTACTGGGCTACCATCATGCTGCCCTGCCGCAGCTGTAGTAGCTCTTGAATGTGAACCACATGGAGGGTGGCATGGAAAAACTCTTAGCGGAAGAGGCTCTAAAAGTCCGTACAAAGGAGAGATACCTCGTCGTGCACCTGGAGCATCAGGCTACACCATCTTCCTACTTTAGTGTGAAGTAAACTCGCTGCAAGGATCACCAATAGGTCAGCCGGTGTCCCTACTAACCTAAACACTTGTACAACAGCATCCAGTCAATCATCAGCTACCTAAGGGTCTGTCTCCCCGCGGAACCTCGGCCATATCTGACGCTTAAACTCATGAAGTGCACTAAGGTGACATGCATTCTCAGCAGCTGGGGTTGGTGGCATCGGTGGCTCGGTGGGTAGAGGTATCGCTGATGCCTTTGCTGAAAAAGGGCACTACACCGAGGCCTCATCGCTCGGTGGGTTATTGTCTCGTACAAAGCTATGAACCCTTGCTGGCTGCCATCGTGGGGCCATCCTGAAAATAAATAGGTGCGCCACGGTCAATACAGTATACCTGGTGAGATGACACAAAGTAATCACAAAGAAAACTTTGGAAACACACATGCAATCCATGTTTTCGTGCATTGAGTCGGAAATCAGAAGTCAGGGTCCTGGTGTATGGATACATCGGTCGCCGCACTGACATTGGACTCTCTGGACTTATAACCACACTCAAAACCCTTAACACCATTGCTTCACATAGAATAAAGATATGAGTCATGAGTTCTACGATAGAACTGAACTCCTCTTATACCAATCTGTCACAACCCGTCCTTGGGACCCGTGACGTGACTACCCCAAGCCCGCCTTCCAGAGGCCAGGGCCTGGCGAATAACAACAATGTCATATATCTCGATATAAGGGAAGGAATTGCATTTACGTAAGATAAAAAACATCATAGAGTAAGCAAGTAAAATTAAACACTAAGTAAACTGAGTACAAAGGTGAGTGCTGGAACATAAATGGGCAAGAATACAAACCCAAATGAAAGTAAAGTACAACTAAAAAGAGAGTACAATCGAAAAATATTAAAGAAGAAACATCGATCAATCCTCTAGAAATCCCACCTATAGTGTGGGTACAGATAGTCACCTTCGGTCCTCAGATCTAGCCATCCACTCAGTGTACGTCTCGTCCAGTGATCCACCTCCAGGTACCATCTAGCTCCACAAGCTCCTACCTCGATCAGCACTGTCCGTCATCTGCATCCAACACAATGTAGTGTGAGCATATCCCATACATGGGTGAGTATACGCTACTCAGTAGGGACCATGAGAGGCCCGAAGGTCTCCCAGAATCCACGAAGAAAAATCCACAATGGAAAGATAAAATCATGAAGTAACAACCAACTCTACTTAGGTATATGCCCTTACATATACCTAAGTCATCAATTCAAGTTCAGCTCCATCATCTGAGCCCAAGTTCGATCTAGTCCACACAGGATAGAACAATCCAATACACACAGGAATGCAAAACCCAATCCACATAGGATGGAGAAAAAATCATATCAAAGATAATTATTGAATGTCAAGTCTCAACTCACATAGGTATACATCTTCGTAAGACCATAGAGATGATCATATGTAGCCACTGATTCATCTAATTTGTCGGACCCACAGAGGATACAAGACCAGCAAAGCTGTCGGACCTACTAAGGAAACTTGACCAGCTACTCTGCCGGATCCATATAGGATACAAGTTTAGTATTCATCTCCATCGAACCCACAGAGGATTTCAGTGGGGTCGTCGTCGCTACCGAACCCACGGAGGATCCCAGTACAGTCGTCATCGTCGTCATAGTCACAGCCAGCTCTAGGGTTCCCGCACACGGCATGCTCGATTCTAGGAGGGTCCACTCCATGATCTAATGGGATTTGATAAATCAACTGATATGTAGTCCGGAGTCGATGTATCCCAATGTTATGTCTCGATAATTGGAACTCAATGTGACCGACGGCGCGACAATCGGTCGCCCGGTCTGAGAGTTATTGGCTTTTTCGTTCCAGGGGTCCGGTTGGGTTTTAAGTCAAAAAAAACCTGAACATACTCCAACTGCGTCCAAACCTAGAGCGGAGTATGACAAAAGGTCCGTCTCACTATGAGGAAATCAAAAAAGTCGACAACACGTCAGTCAGACGTTCAGAGTTCAAGTTATAAGCATTTCTACTTCAAAGGCCCGGTTGGTTTCGTGTTCGAACCAACCCAACTGTACCTAATGTTCTACTAAAACTTGAGTTTAAAATACCAAAACTACCTTCTCAATCTAAGGATCACATTTCAACTGATGGTGCATCAATCGGAGGTCTGTAGCCCATGTTATGATCCTTTGAACGATGCTGTTTGATTTTAGGGGGTTTTGGGACCGGACTGACCCAGCCCAAGACCCCCTGGGTCGGCCCGAACCGGGTCGACTCGACCCGGGTCCGGGTCCGGCCCACTAGGGGGAGGCCTGGCCCGGCGGGCGTGGCCCGGCCTCTCCGGCGAGGCCCTACCCGGCGCGGGTGTCCGGTCCATCGCGAGAGGCCCGGCCCAGCGCGGGGAGTCCGGCCCGGCGCGACCGGATGGCCTGGCACGAGCGCGTCCCGCGTGACCAGTAGCTCGACCGTTTTTGCTGAGCGAAAAATGGAGGGCGCTTCCCCCCTTGTCTTGAAATGGAGGCCCCCATGTGGTGGGGGCCCGCCTGTCTGCCACCTGGGGTTACGACTCCCGGCATCCTCCAAACGGCCGGCCCGGTTGGCCAGCCGGTCCCACTGCCGCAGGACCCCGTGTTCCCGCCCTTCTGAAGCGCCGGCGGTCGGCGATTCTGGGCGCCCTCCCCTGCAAGGCCGCTGTCCTTTTCTGTCAGGCACGGTGCGACGGTGTCGCTCCCCTCCTCCACGGCCCGCCCCGGCTGCAACACTTTTTGAAGCTCTGATGTGGCCTAACCTGGCCCGCGAGTTCTTGGGCTTCGGCGCGGCGCAACTACGCCACACTTCTTCGCCATGGCCCACTCCGGCCGCAGTTTCGTCATTCCCGCGCGGTGCGAAGACACCTCGTTACCTCCGTTCCAATCCGTAACAAGAAACAACAACAAAGGGGAGGACGTTCGGTCATGTTTGTGCGGACTGGCCCCCTCCCATTAATCTGATAACATGCATCCATGAAATAAGGAAGAGCTCCAATTGATAATTCTTGAACGATGAAAAAAAACCCTACCTAAAAGAAGTCATCAAACATGGATTGTTACGGGAAAACAAAATCACGGGGGTGGTTTTGATGATGGCATTGGCGAGCGTCAAATAAGAGGACGACGTCTCACACCGGCTGTAGAGAAAGGAAAGATCGGCACACCGTCTCTCCTTGGTGCTCTAGTGTTCTTTGAGTTCTCCAACAATGAAGATGAAGACTCCTCATGATTTTGAGGATTCTCTCCCAATTCTACTCACACAACAACCCCCAAATAAAATAAGTTTCACCCTCATTTTATTAATTCCAAGCCATGAATTCCAACGAATTCAAAATTCAACTCTTAATTAAATTCATTGAATAACTTCGTCAAATAATTTAATGAGAGATTTGACTTGCAATTAAAGAGGGAGATAGGATGAGTTAGACATTAAATCTAGAGGGGGGTGTTTAATGGGGTGTTAGGAAATTTATGGAGGTTGGGCTTGTGTGGGCCCCACCCCAACTTCCCCACAACTGCCCTTTCCCTAATACATAAACCATTTGTGGTATAATAAAATTATATTTGTAAAACAACTATAATTTTATTCTTCAAATTTTTAACAACTCCTCCCAAGAAAATGATCCTTCGTAAAAAGGTGTTCCTAAGCAGTTACCAGTGCTGCGGTTTCATCGGTGCCCTCGGATTTCGATTCGGAGCACCAGTTCAAAAGTTAGAAAAACCCGCACGTTCGTTCAGTGAACGTACCCGATCTAAACTTCGGAAATTGATTCTGGGCACACCGGGCCTCAGAATCAGGTAACGTCAGAAACTGCGTACTCGTACAATCCAAAAGAAATTACGAAAAAAATGTCCTTGAAATTTATGGGGATCCTTAAATTTTTATATTACATAAATTCTTGTTTGGACAAAATTTTCAAATACTGATTTGGACATGAGGTAGAATAATAAAAAATAAATTTCATTCTTTATCATATTCATTTCAAATACAAGGTAAAACATCATTAGAAAAAAATTAAGATCCATCAAAAATATAATCTAGATTCTTTAATGATACCAAAATTAATAGTTTTATTTTATAGTCTCTTTTATATACAAAAAAATAATACCATTAAATAAATATTAAAACCAATCATTTCTTCCTCATTCTCCAAGACATTCATGAAATTTGAATTTCAAATAAAATCATCTATATCCTTTAATAAAACCCTACATTCCAAAACAATTTTTAATTTTATTTATTATAAATTAAAAAAAATAACAAATCATATGGTATGAATACAATAATAATAAAATTTCAATTGAACAAAATATAATAACTAATATCTTGAAAAATTGACCACACATTCAAAATTTAGCAGATACAATCATGGTAGATATCAAAACTAAAAAAATCATCAACATGATCATGAATCATGGGAATTGTAGTGTCCAATTACATGAACGTACTAAACCTAGTTCATTAGATCACAATTTATAGGGGTCCCATATTTCAAACATGAATGTCTCATTCAGTACCCTGATTAGTTGTCGATTACTAAATCAACCTATAATCGGGCATAACATTCTTAGTGAACTAGTGATCCTACATAAAAAATCTTCTATAAAAAAATATGTTCCTTCTACTTAGTTACCTAGGTTCCCATTATATCAACAAATAGGACGAAAAAATAGAGTCATAATATCATCTCATAAATCAATATAAAATCAAATTTTATAAACTAGGTCTCATGTCCAACACCCACACAAGAAAAAACCCTTTTCACATCGATGAATAAAGATAAAAAATATAAAATATTATACATATCTATAATTTTTAAAATCCTTTTGGAACATAATATAATTATAGGGGAAATACAATGAGGGAAATAAAATTTTAAAGTTATCATTTTTTTGTTCGAATCAACAATTTGAAAAAAATACGGCATTACATACTACATTATCCATGTTTAAAACAGATCATTTAAAAATACTTGAAATAAAATAGTGTAAAACAATATATGTAAATATTTATATTATTTTGAATGATCTACTTTGTAATTTTATCCAACATGTTCAATGTGTGTAAGTTGATCCTTTTTTTATATTATATTTAACATCCATTGCCTACCCATCAATTTTAACACATATATGTATAAAAATGATAGATAATAACGTTAAATATCCGATAATCTTAGTGTATTTGATGTAAATTAACAATAAAAAAATTAAAAACAGTATAAAAGTAAAAGGAAATTTCAACATGTGGCATATAATTATGAAAGCCACACCATGAAATAAGGGATTATCTTCAAATGATAATAAAAAATACCATATATTAGAACCAAATAAAATCATAATATTTTCCCACATATTTATTTGTATTCATGGTAGAAAGATGAAATCGTGTGGAATGGTAAGGGAAGGATATAAGGGGTATAATGACTAAACTAAAATAAATAGACAACATGGAACAGTAGAAAGGCATACAAGAATCTAACGATGTATGTGGAATTATAATCTATCACTAGATAATTCTTGATCAAATGTATGAGTATGATAACGTAAAAGGTTCTGATATCCAAAAAATTCTATTGTTCAAAACACATGAATTTTTCAATATTTAAATATAGGTAGACAAAAAATCGTGTAATACCTTCCACTATGATGTAATTCCCCCTCACTATGAACCTATATGGAATAACCCACTTGTATATATTGAGGGGACATCTCCATGGGTGTTTCATACCGCTCGTCATTCCTAATATACTATGGTGCATCCAACTATGTTTAGGTTTGGGTTCCAACACCAAATACTCACATTGACATAGATATTAAGGCATACAATGTAATAACTTTTTTCAAGTGAACTCCATGTTGCATCACTAGCCTATGACATGGATCACCCTAATCATCTTGAAACATGATAATCCAGAACACTATGTCCCCATTGTGTAAAATTTCACTCCCACTGTAACGTCACAGATCGACTGGCATGTAATACGGAAGCTGAACCGGTGTGTCCCTCACCTTAGGAACTCCTTAAATACACCAAAGGCTACCAACTAGCAGCGATTGTGTAATGATGTTACCGTGGGGAGAATATACCCTCATATCAGAGAAGCATAGTCATAATATTGAATAAAACATTTGGAAATCACAGAAGAAGTTATAATATAATTACATTTTAGTGGAACAATAATTATATTTATCGAATAATGAAAGATGTCCAAATCCAACATAAAACTGATGCATTCATGTCCAAATGAATTTACAAAATCTAAAGAAAAATACATAAAACATGAAGTAACAAAATAAAATACTTGAATAAATAAATTTGAAGTAATTACCCTATAGATTTCTCCATGGGAATCCCAATATCCATCTCAGTTATGAGATCATGTCTTCTAGGTACAAGCTAAACAGCTCATGCAGTAAACTTTGGTCCTGCAAACAGAAGGTTTACATAGGTACACCAGTGCAATGGTTTCCTATGTAGAGTGTGAGATATAGATATGAGTAGGTTCCCACCTGTGATGACAATTATCTAATATAATCTTATTATAATGTAAGTTTCTCTAGTAATAATAATAAATAAATAGTACTGAAATAAATAACAGCTCGCCCGCTCAGGCTTATAAAAGCCACTTTGATGCTCTACCTATTTCAGATCATGGCTAGAACATAAGTCTAATTTGGAAGTATATATATAGTAATTACTATATATATAGTTTATTTATATATTTAATACACCTATATGTTCCATGTACATGTTTACCTATGTGTCCATATAGTTGGAATTGCAGGAGTTGGCTGGATTGGGGAATAACTTAGTCATCCATAACTAGTCTAAAAGAGCCTACAAGCTCACGAAATTGGGTGAATACCCTAAATACCAATAGAGTGAAAGGCGTTATTCTACAACAATTGGAATAGAAAATGGAATGCCATGGAAACACTCTAATCATCGAACATGGCTTCTCATCCCAATATACATATATTATCATTTATGTGAGATTCCCTTCTAAACACTTAATGTATGCGAGAGTGGTTATCGTCCATTATAAACACCCCATATCATTATAGACAATAGATATTAAAGATTGTCATTTAATATAATTCATGAGAAAAAATTTATCATGCAACTTAGTTATAAATCATATATAAATGAATCATTATATTTATAATGCAGAACACGAGGCAATAAATTTCATGCATTTCATTGAAATAAACCCTTTATAATCAAGGTATTATAAATAATATAATTTATATAAGAACTGTTTATTTATTTATTGAAAAAGGTGTGGTCATTCCACCAAATTCAATACATTTCAACAAAACAATTAAATAAAATCCAGGAGATCCGTAAAATATGAAGAGGATGTTATAATTAATGCATTCCATTTAATTTAATAGAACCTTGAAACATCTCTAAAAAAACTCAATAGGCTCTTATATGGTACAACTATAAATTGGAATTTACCATTTTGGAAAAATCCGTTTATACGTCAATCCAATTTATTTGAAATATCTTTGTTGAATAATAAATTATATTGGATTGACCAATTCATGCCATATATCAAACATTATTTCCATGAAATATGTAAAAGTAGAAGTCGTACGACCATGATGATATGAAATATCAAATTCCTATTTTTAATCTATAAGAAAACACCCCTAATCTATTGAGTTTTATTTTAAAATCATGATATTGTAATTAAAAAAACTCACTTATCATATTTAAACATCCATTTCCTAGGCATGTATCAAATTATCAAAAGATTCATTTAAAATAAACTACTATATATAGAAATTTAATTCATATGGGTTTAAATGGAATTTTTATATTTTATATTTTTATTTAGATATATAAAATAAATGGAATGATCCATTTATTTACTAATAGAAATTCATAGCTGGTGTTCCATGAATTTAAAACAATTAATTATAAATGAAAATTCATTTCATCACACCCATGGGTAGTCCTTGAACTAGGTTGAAAACCTCTAACATCAAAAGCATAATCATAGGGAGTGTATGTATGTGAAATGATAAATTTGATATGAATAACAAAATAAAAAGGATATGTTAGGAAAAGGGTAGGGTGTGACTCAACAACTCTACACATAAAATGCTAGAAACATGAAGAAGACGTTTTAGACCACCTACCTCATACATAGGTTGACATACTTGTCCAATATCTATAATTGATTCTGTTTGGTTTGGCATAGATGAATGAAATATATATTCACCATGGAACTAGGAAAAATTGACTAACATAAAAATAATGAAAACTATAAAAGATTAAATGACAAATTATTCCAAATGACTTGAGAGATTACCAATATGGATCCATAAAAACAGATGATGATCAGATCTGTCTTCAGACATAGTAGTTCTTGAAAGTCTTATGTTAGGGAGTTGGGAAGTAAAAAATTCACACCATAGATGAGCCTCACATAGATATTAGAGGGTAACGTAGTGAAGAATGAGGTTTAAAACACTTTATGGGTAAAATATTCCTTTTAACATACAAAAAATAGATCGAAGGTTTGGATGCATGGTTTGGATAAACTATGCACCAACTGTGGGTCACACATTGCTTAAAAAACCTTTTATATGTTTTGTTGCGTGGATTACATAACAGTGTTCCAATACTTTGATGAATAGGTCTTAGGTGATGACTAAATGGTACTAGTATTGTGGAAAATGAACATGATTTGAGTAAACCATGAACAACTAGTGTGGGAAATTTCTACTCCAAAGTGGTAGCCTCATGGATTTCTTCAGAGGGGCTTAATAGTTTTATAAAAACCGTGTACCCTATATAGACACTCTAAAAAATGAAATTTTCAAACCTAGTTCTCTAGAAATATGGAAAGACACCCATGAATCCTCTATAATCATTTCACATGTATAAAAATTATTGTAGTCTTCCAACTATCATTATTATATTCTGAATCCCATGATAACAAACAACCCGTATAGTTAAATCCAAAAGTTTAAATTCCATTGAATTTTTATCTTGTTAAAAACAATGGTTTTTATATCCTTTTCACCTAAAGCATCTCGTCCCTGAGAGTCCATAAAGAAAAGTAGAAACCTCATCTGACCAACATGGGTTATTATGTTTCATTCAAATAACTGCATTGGATTTATTAATCCCCAACACACATGAAATAATTAACCTAAGTATATGAAAATTAAGTCATTAAAACATGAACCAATGATTGTTTTCTGTACAAAACATTAAACAGTATTGACATGAGATTTATTAATTATAGACACAACCACATCATCATTTCTATATACATCATTCCAATGGTTTTCCCCATCTTATGCATTATCATAGAAATGAGCCAATTCTAAGACATAGTTCATCCACTGTCAGAATTATTTAAATAAACATGCCCATGTGTGTTCTAACGATGCTCTAAGAATGATTTTGAAATGGTAAAATAATTGATTCTACATAGAACTCACATAGATAGTTATATAAAATAATTCATGAAAATATTAGGCCGACACATACTTCAATCTTCTCCACCAAAAAATGTGTTTTAAAATGGTATTCACTAACCATATTCCTTGAACATGATGAAAATCCAGTAGAGTAGCGTTTGTTGACTTATCACGGAACAGAAGGCATAAATGGACATTGTCGTACAATTTAACTATAAAACCACCTTTATGGGAATCAGGTAATTAAAATACGTAAACTCACTGAAGTCTATACATGAATTTTGATGACATTCCATGGTCAAACCACAACCTTGTTATTTTACATTCAATCCATAACATGAACAAGGGGGAAACCCAGATCCATCCCACGAGAATCCTCGCCCTTTCTAAAACATCTCCTTTTATCCCAAAAACAAGTATAGGATAACCATATATTCATTGAAAAATTAGTCTATAAAAATAACCTAGGGTATTCCAGAATACATATTTAAAAAGAGGAATTTATTCAAAGCTAAAACCTCCACTTTAGATCATCAACTATACCAAAAATGACATCCTCCTGGAGATCATGTCAATGAATAATTAATAGTTTCCAAGAGTTCATCCAAGGTTTTACTTCTTGGGAACCCATGTACTACTCTGCGCTAGAAAATCCATGAATAAAACCATCCATCTAGTGTAAAACTCTAGGAAAACAACCAAAAAATTTCAATAGCTTTTAAAACATTAGAAATATATAATAATGAAGCTCTGTTATTGAATAAAGGATGACATAAATATATGTTCAATCATCATCTATTTCAAAATATTTAACTAAGGGTATCAAAAAAAATTAAACCACATTTGGTTGGAATTTGAAAAGAAGTTCAGCTTCAGTAGCTGATGGACTATCACAAACCAAATCATGTGACCTTTACCACACAAGGAATTCCGTGATTGTAAAAGATTAAACATCAATGTCCCTAAGAAAAATGGTGTTTTCAAAGGTTTAATAATAGCTACCCACATTATCATCTTGATTTTTTGAATACAGAATCACATTTCAAAACATACAAGCCAAAATGTAACTCGAGAAATAATCATTATTTCTAAATGGCCCTCTTAGGTAATGTTTCTCTACATGGAAGGGAACATATGTTTCAGAACAGACATGATTCTACCCACTAGTGAAGATTCATAGTCTTCAATAGAAGATAAATACAAGCTTATCATAAGCATGCAAGGTAAGATTCACATTATACGCACACATGATTCTCCTTCGAGCCAGGATCACATACGTCAAAGAATTTGGCATGATAAGAAAAAAAAACAAATCAACATGTGTGTCAAAACACCAATGTATCTTGAAACTCCATCCTATGAATTGGGAAAAATTATTTCCCTTTTAATAAGAAGGTCACCCAACCATGAAAATGACCAATGAATGTACTCAACATCCCAAAGCTCAATGATTCCAATGAACTCAACCAGTTTTTTACATCTTTTAACACATCATTGGCACCACGTACATGAACACATACTACCATGAGGTTTCAAAATAAAAATTTGATATCATCAAATACAATCCATTGGATATACTCCTTATAAATCTATTTTACTATTGGTCCATACAATATATTTAGTTCAGATTCATATTTCCACACCCAATTGTTAAAAAAGAAGACAACATACCATATATTCCATCAGTGAGGAAAACTAAGGGTCACCTGATGTATGAATGGGCTATCCATTCCCATGGCATGCCTAACCAACTGAAATCAAGCATTGCTGAAATCCCCTAACCATAACAAGGGTAAGTTTAAACATGACCACCTAATAAACAAGGGTTTCATTTGAATTTATGATTCCTACTATGGATAAAAGAACACAAAAAACTCCAAATGTCATAACAATTAAAGGGTTATCAGAGAATTTAATCTCTTAGGGTGATACCTAGCATGAAATACCCCTTATAAAATAAAGGACATTAACCCTATCATTTGGTCACACCAATATATTACAATAGTCTTATGGGTCAATCATTTAATCCATTTATAAACTGAAAAAGTACAATAGAAAATTCTCAAATTTCTATTTGAGGAAAATTATAAAGAAAAATAAAATAAAATTACATTAGGGTTTAAAATAAGGGAAAACACTATGAACCTATGTATAAAACAATTATTTACATTTTAAATTAATTTAATTAGGAAAACGGGCATGTAATATCAAAATTAATTTTTAAATCTTAATACATTTTTTAAAATACTATCATAATTCTGAAATTTATGTATTAAATTGATTTTATATGTATAAAAGATTAAAATAACTGTGAGGGTTCTATTACACCATCAAGGGTTCCTCAGAATGCAATATGATAGTAGTTTCGTAATTTTAGAAAATAAAAACCCCCAAATATATCCTTTAATAAGAAACATGACCTGAACAATCTTCATGGGTCCATTTTTTATTTTTATATGTTATCCAATTCATTTTCAGATTAAAATTAAACATCCTGAACATTTAAAACCCTTTCAAACACAACATTGTCATATATAAAATGGATAAAGAAAATGGGTGTCCATATACAAATCCATAATGAACCTATTAACATAAAATTTGGAATTTTTTTCGAATTAATTGAAATCAAATCACATAAAATTTTATGATTTAGTAATATTTACATTAGATATAATATTATTTAATCCTGTAATAAGCTTAAGGATGAATCGAGTGTACATGTTACCTATGTCCAATTATAAGGCACCCAAAATCATTAAAATAGAAAACTAGTTCCCATTTAATCACAACCATTATGTTTAGAACATGAAACCATTAAACTATACATTGAATCGTAATTATAATTATATCATAATAAATTAACATTGATAGGAATTCTATAAACATTGATGCATGATATAGAAGGAATACATAATAAATTAGCAGGTAGCAGATAATATGTTCATTGAATCAAGGGATATGAAAAAGAATTCTAATGAAATACCAAAATATGTACACACTATGAATATTATTAAAATGCCTAATAGTAAATATATCATCCAAGTTAGTAAATACAATATCATGTCATAGAATTCAAGGAACACAATTAAAATTAGTTGGTAGATCTTATAATGCAACTACATAGAATGGAATATACATGACATGTTAATTTATATTTGACTATAATGGTTCAGGTAATGACACATACATTATATACCACCACAAGGGAAAAAATAAATAATTACATTAATAAATAAGAAGTGGAAATTTATCTAATAACCCAAGGTTAAATATTATTATACTATAATTAGAAACCACAAGAAAAACAATTACATACCTGGACACTTGGAAATTTCCCTATGGATGGGTGGATTGGTCCTAGAGACAGTTATTTACCAAGAACTGAACCATTCCCTGTCTAATATCTAGCAGAAAAAAATATTTTGAAAAAGGAAGGGTAAGGATCTGATTCCACATTATAATATCTTGTCCTGATGAACACTATGATGGTAGTTGTACTAGTGTGTCACATGGCCACCAGAATGGCTCCCTATATGCTAGAGGCTTTTAAATAGTTGTGAGGGTGTAATGACGGTATAATGGGGTGACTATACACAGATATCGAAGGAGAACAATGGTATTCTAGAATTAAACATCATGAAATAGAAATGATGTAATAAAATAAAGACATCAGAGAATAATAATAATAATAATCATTGAATAAAGACAAATGGACATCTATAATATGTAAAAGATGCATTCGTGTCATTATAATCATGAATAATTTAACGTTAAGGACATAAATTAAAAAATATTACAATAGAGTACATGAAAGATGTAAATTAATGTAAATTTCCAAGGGTGATCTCCATGAGAATCGAAATCTCCAGCTCGATCATATGCTTCAAACCCCTAGGTACATGCTAAAATGCTCAGGCAATCAACCATAGTCTACAAACACAAGGTCTACTCGGGTACCCTAGTGAAATAGTAGCACATGATAGACGTGAGATATAAATCATAGTAGGTTCCCATCCATGATGTTTATGACTGAATATGATCCATGTATAATGTATGAAGTTTAGGGAAAATGAATAAAAACACATTTCGAAAATAAACAACTACCTGCCTACATAGGTTTATAATGGCCATATAGAAGCTCTACCTACTTCGGATCATGGCTAGATATAATTTCTTATCATGAACTATATATGTATATCAGTATATATCAAATTTATTCATGTTTTTTATCCACCTATATGTACCAAGTACATGATGATGTAACTGGCCATATACTAGGAATACTATGTTCAAACTAAACCGGGGCATAAATTAGTCATCTATAAAAATCATAAATGATCCTATAATCTCAAGAAATAGTGTACATTCCCTAAATCCAAATAGAGTAAGATAATTCATACTACAATACTTGAGATTATGAGTGATCTTCCATGGAAGTACTCTTATCATCGAACGTGGTTCCTCACCCCAACTTCAATATTGTATCACTTGTGTGAGATTCCATACACAACACCAGATGTAAGGGTTTTTCATTATCAACCATTTTTGATACCCCATATCATCATCCAAATCCTATATCAAAGCATATCATTTAATAAAATTCATAATGCGAAAATTCTCATGCAACATATTTATATAGCATATATAAGAGAATCATCTTATTCGTGATACAATCCACAAATAAATTACTATCATGATCTTTATTACCATAACCCATTATAATCAATGGCATAAAAATTATAATAATCATATATTCTGCGATTACTTAATTACCAAAAGAGGTGTTGTTTTACCACACGATTTAATTCTATTTCAATTAAACCACTAAATAAAATCAGGTAGAGAAATCCATCATGAAAAATCCACTAAAATAATTGTATGATATTTAATTAAAAAACCTGCAACAATCTTTAATAAATTGATGAGTTAAATAGATGGTAGAATAATAAAATCAGAATTAACTGATTTTGTGAAGTGAATTTATTGGTTAAGAAAAGTCCTTATAAGGATATTAGTTTAATAGACTATTATATTGTAGTGTCCAAGTCAGACCATATATCAAACACTACCACTATGGCATATGGAAAAATCAAATCCAAAAAACAAGCATGATATGAGAAATAAAAAACCACATTGTAATTTTGAAGACATTGAACCATATCCAAGGGGATTTATTGTAAAATAATGACACTATTCTTAGAAAGTTCCATTTATGATAATTTATCATCCATTTGAATGTGATTTATCAATATCTCAAATGATTAATTTCAAAGAAACTACCTCATAGGTGAATTTAAATTATAATTGTTTAATTGGATTTCAGAAGTTACCATTATCATTTATACAAATACTAAAATGTGGAAATGCATTTATTCACAAATTCGAAAGCTCAGAAAGCATCCTGGACCTTTAAATCATTAATTATAATGGAAAATTCATGCCATCTCACACATGGAGTGTCCATGATCTAGGTTACAAATCTAAAAATATTAAATAATTACTTGAGGGAGTTTATCTAGATGAGATGATCAATTTGATATGAAGAACCCAGGTACATGTTAATTGTCAACATCTTTTGGGGTGCATCTAAACGACGTTATTTATAAAATGGTGGAAACATGAAGATAATGTTTTAGACAACATTAATAATACCATGTTCGACCTACTCTTCTAATATCATGAACTTTTTCGGTCCATTTTTTATGATATATAAGTAATTAAAATTCTCCACGAAAAGAGAACATATGATCTCAAAAAAATAACACAATCTAGAGAATATTAAATGATGAAATATCCAAGACCATGTGATAGGTTATCAATACAGATCCACATAGACCGGTGGAGATCAAATCGGGTTGGAGATGTAAGAGTTATTGAAAATACAAGGTTAGGATTGGGAGAAGGAAACACATTCCATAGAGGAGACTCAAATGACAAATGAAAAAGAGAGAAATGGATAATGAGTTTTAAAACTCATTATGGGTAAAATATTCATTTCACCTACAAAAAATGTGTTTAATGGTCCTGGGAAATAGTGCGCCAACCATGTGATACCTCCCAAAATAAGAAACCACTTTCCATGGCTTGTGGCCCACGATTACCTGAATAATGTGGCAACCATGCAATAAATAGTTCTTTGGTTATTCGTAAATAGAAAATCTTATGCAGGAAAGGCAAACTCTTTTGGTAAATCCTGAAGAGAACATATGGGGAATTTATGCTTTTTTCAACAGCCACACATTTTTCTTCAAATAGGATGCACCGTTTTAGACAAACCATGCACCATATACATACCCTCTAAAACATGAAATTTCTGAACCTAGTACTCATGAAACTCGATGAGACACTTCATAAATTTTCGATCATTTTCCAATGTTAAAAAAATAAATTGAAGTTTTCAAAACATAGAATTACATTTTGAATCATGGTTCAATAATTGTACCATCTATTAAATTCCAAATATTCAAATCCATTTGGATTTTCAACTTGTTGTAAAATCATTTTCAATAAATTGACAACGAAAAATCCACCACATAAGAATCCTCTATTGAATTGACTTCAAAAAAATTACATTAAAATCAAATTAACACACACATATATGTAGGAAAACAAAAAAATGTATTATCCATCAACATAACAATGTAACCACCCTTTTATATATATAATTTTCAATGAGAGGAAATCAGGTTTCACTGTTCAAACGACTCAATATGAGAGCCACTAAAATGGTGCCCCATATCGATCAGTCACATGGCCCCTAGTGAGAATCCACATATTCTAGAGGATGTTGACTAGTAGTGAGTGTCTAATGATAATATACTGGGGATACTATAAATTCATAATCAGAGTATCTGAAAATTAGGTCAGATATAAATCAAAAAATATTGGATGAAGTGTAAATAAGTGACCTAGAAGAGGAAGTTAAATATAATAATTGACTAAATGGGAAACTCAAGGTATACTTTTGCAAATTTATGTTTGGAAATGTCTACCTAATCTAAATCAGTAAATTTATAATAGAGGATACATAAAATATATGAATAAATCACTGAATAAATTAAAACATCTATCCAAATGATTACCTCTAGCTCTATCTCATTCTTGTTCTCATATCTCCCTAGTACAGTCACAAAATCATAACCTCAATACAACAAACCTGATCCAACAACCAGGTATTCTTTTTGGGTACCCAAGTGCAATGGTTCCATGAACAAATTGTGATATTTAACCATTACTCCACCACCAATAATGTCCAAATCCATATAGTCCTTTCTTGTTAAATACAACAATGTATCTGTATAAATAAACAAATAAAAGTGATCTTGCTGAGATCAGTTTACTCTAGGACACATGGCCGACTATACCTACCTCAGCCTAAGATAGAATGTCTCTACACACCTACCATCATCTATATATATACATATGACACATAATCATTTTCATAAACATATATTCATTATCATGGACCCTTGGTTTTATTCCAAGGAATCGACCTGATAAATAGTAATAATGAATTTCACATTATAATTAAGGGACACTATATAATGTATTAGAATATATTTTAAGTAATTAAATTTCAGATAATGGACATAATCTGAAGAATCACATCAATGGGTTTTGTATCTCATGTTTGACACCCATGTATGGATGAACTATTAATCATATATAATAAATATTAAACATGATTTACAACATTCAACCTAAGGGCGTATCGAATACATTATATAATGATGAGACTATGTATTTATCAAGGAGTAGTGTCATTATATTTATTTAATGATGTAACACCCTGTTTTCGACGCTTTTACGTTGGGGCGCGCGTGCGTGTCTGTCACGCATGGGAGGACGCGCGGCTCGCAGACCCGTATTCCCACTTTCCAAAGGCGGCTGACATCCATTCCTTATTCAGGGACGTCTGCTCCTTGATCAAAACCGGGATGATGGGATGTTGGTTCTTCCTTCTAGGGATTCCTCCTCAGAGCTCTTCACCTAATTCGGGTCTCCCTCATAGATTTAAGACAGGTTCGTGAAGCTCATTCCCGGTGCCATATTTGCATGGACGCCAGTTAATTACGCTACTTCCATCGAGACGCTCCAAGGGGTCTTATCGGGGCAGCAACCTTCGGTGAGGAGAAAGGTCAAGTTGGGGTGTCGGTGGCATGTCTTGACGATGGGGATTGACATGTCTGTCTTTGGACCCTTATCACAGGATTTATCGAGGGCCAGGAATCCCAAGGAATCCCACATCGAATGCGGGGAATGTGCACCATCGGAGGTTTTCCTCAGCGTCCCATGTTTAACACGGGGTATGCCGCGAGTTTAACGTCTTGAAAAGATGGATTAGAATAATTGAAACACTGATAGTGGATCAGATTAAATGACCCTCTAGGGGGAACACCGATGTTGGGGCCAGCACGTGGGCGACTCCTCGGATACTATGGAGTGGGGTGGAGTGGCATGATCTCACCGGGATGTGGCGGCCCGGGTAAGGATCAGGATGGATGATGGAGTGAGGGATGGGGCTTATGCTCTGAGATGGCCCAAGAGGGGGATACAGTTTAACGTCATGCGGGATGAGGGAATACAGTTTAACTTCATGCGGGACGAGATACAGTTTAACGTCATGCGGGACGAGGGATATGGGGCTTATGCTCTGAGTCGGCCCTTGTTGGATTTGGGGCTTACGCTATGAGGCGGCCCGTGGTGGATATGGGTATTATGCTCTGAGTTGGCCCATGGTGGATATGGGGCTTACGCTCTGAGGCGGACCATGGTGGTAGGGGAACCGACGTTGAGAGGTCGGAAAGACCGGGTGGTGGGCTTGAACCTTGTGGAGACTTCCTACGTACCATGTGTTAGAACGGATCAAAGTCACGTATTTTGCTGGAATGGGGGTTAGGCTCTGAGGCGGCCCATAGGAGGATGTCATGGTCGATGCGCGCTCTAAGCCCACGTGAGCTATGCTCGGTGTGGGAAACAAGAGGCAGCATGGACTAGACGATCACGTCGTGAAGGGTGCATCTGTGAGAAGCGGAATGTGGCTTACGATTTGAGCGGCCCAAAGAGGAAACATGGGCATACTTGTGGTTAGCAGCCCTGGGTTCCGGGGATTACTCCAGAGTGGAGGCCCATGGTGTGACAAAGCACAGTGGGAAAGGGACTCCACTGGCCTTGGCAGGGGGGATGTACGGAGGTGCATGGGTGCAACCTTCCGTAAGAGAGTCTAGGGGCTTACGCTCTGAGGCAACCCTTCCCCCTTGGACAAACGCCACTCCGACAAGGAGTATCTCATTCCATGTGAGGAATAATCCATTCCTGTGGAGACGAGAGGCATAATGAATGTCTGAGTCGGGGGGGACAATGTGTGCGAAGCACGAGGTCAGACCACAGTTTAACGTCATGTGTTAAGGATGAGGTGCTTAGTAGTTTAACGTCCTGTAGCTTGGACGAGGTGGGTTCACTCCAAACACCTAGGGCTTACATTCCCAACGCCCTCTACTCATTGTGGGAGGGAAGGCATCGACAAGGCCATGATGAAGGTGGGCCGCAGGGTGAACCACTGGGGGGTCCACGTTAGTGTGGCTATGCGATGAATCAATATCCGTTAGTGTGCCTATGCGGAGACACATAAGGCAAAGAAACACAATGGGAAACACCGCCCAATGGACCTTGAGGTTACTTTGTACGAGCCTGGAAGGCTGTACGGGAAAAGAACGCATGGCGCGCATGCCCGGCAGGGAAGACATCTCATGCCGGCACGGAATGGCAGCCAAGGGGCATCAAGGTATTGGGGTCCTCGATCTTGCGCGCAAAAGGAAGGCTTTCGTGGAAAACATCGGGTTGGCGCGCAATGGGGCCAGAGTATTGCACAGATAGGGGATTGTGTGCAAGGTATTGCGAGCATAGAAGGGGATTGCATGCATGGGACAACGATCGCGTGCAAGGGAAGCAATGGGAGGAGGAAGAAAATTCACCGAAGCTGGTAAGTTCTGTGCAAATGCAAACCCAGGGGAAATGTTACGCAAAAAGAGGGATTACCTGGATGTCATATTCCATGCGGGAGGAGTCGAATTGCGCTCCCGAGATCCGAACTGAATTCCTCAACCCCCAAACCATCTGGGGTCACCTTCTATTTATAGGACCTAGCCGGCGCGGAATCCAAGCGGCGCGCGGAATTTTCCGCGGTGGGAACCGTCGGCGCGCAATGCTTCTCTGCGCGGAACCGGGGCGCGCAAAATTGCGCGCACCATTGGCCCAATTCCGCGAATCTCGGGGCTGCTTCGCGCGCACAACAATATTTCGCGCCAGCCGTCCTTTATTTTGCACACCACTTCCCGGGCCTCCGGATCGGGCCTCTGATGCCGAATATGACTTCACTTTGCTATTTCGAAACATCCTCTAGGAGTTTTGGAATTTTTTAGATGTCTACACACCCCATGGTTTTGAAAATAAATATAGAATTCAATTTTATAATCCATTTATTAAACACATATTTGCCTCTTCTATGTTTTGAATTTCAAGAAATGGTCATCTAGAGTTGTGTTCAGTAAGTCATTTGGAGTCTGATAGAACAAACTTGATTTTTGGTGAATAGTAACATTCCCTTATGAATCGTAATATGAAGAGTAATATGAATAGTAATATGAACCTTATGAATATTAAATATTATTATTATTTTATTTTCTTAAGGAAATATGATAAGGGGGTTTTAATTAATTTTTCAATGTCACATAAAACTAATTGCACTTCAAGATTGTTATTTTTCGAATTAACTATGTCCTTATATAAAATTTAAATTAATAATATTTAGAAAATTATTTTTGTAAAATAGATTTCAATTTTTAATTATACACATCTAAAAATGGTAGGGGTAAATTTTTGGTATTTTTCTAAAATACATGAATTTTTCATGAATAGTAAAAATACAGTTTTGAGTATTCGGTAGTTTAATGACATCATAATGATGTAATAATTAAATATAAAAGTATGGTAAAATTGTTTATAGTAAATAATGACATTAGGTGTCCAATGTGGATAAAACCATGGGAAAATTCCATGGGAATGCCCACGTTTTGGCAAAGACCACTAATGTGGTGTCCCTTTGAAATTATTAAAAAAATTAACTCTCTTTTTCTATAAATACCCACTCCTCCATTCATTTTATTTCATTCCAAAACCCTCATACTCAAATATATGGTGGTTTTACCTCTCTATGATTCCTCCCAAGGTATTCCTAAGCCCCCAAGGTCCCATCTTTCAAGATCTAGGAGTTATTCTACAAGGTAAGGGTTTTTTTCCCCGAACGTCCATTTTCATTCAGGTTACTTTCATGGTCAAATTACCTCAATGAAATTCTTATTTATTGTTATGTACTAATCATATATTCTGTGTGAGTATCATATATATGTTTACAAACCCGTACCCTTCCTTATTTTATGGATAGTTACATTTTTTAAAAGTAACAATCAAAATTGTTTCCAAAATAGAAGCCTGATTCAAGGAAATTTCTCCAATTCATTTACAAGGTAACTCTATAATCTGTTTTTGGAAACCATTATCCTTCTAAAAATACACATTTTATTATTAAAATACTATATAACTTCACTTCTGGTTTTATACCATGATTTTCCAAAAGAACTATTCCTTTAAAAATAATAGAGTATTTATATCAAAATTACTTAATGATTTTATAAGAGTATTTTTGTTCAATTCACTTATTGATTCTATGGTATTATTGGGTTTAATAATTTATTAAGTCATATACCATATTTTATTTAATGGTTTATGACTATATTTATTTTTTATTTTATATCCTAAAACAATTCGTCATATTGTTCAGAATGGTTAGTGTTTATGTTCAATAATTTGTGAAGGTTTGTTAAATTTCATATGATAGTTTCAATATGAATGTATATGTTGTTTATTTTGATCCCCCCTCATATGATGAATGCATTGAACTTATTATGTGATGTTTGGGGCCTTCAATATCCCTTCGATGCATCGGTAGGTCTCACCAGACAAACTATGGTCTTGGCACGAGGCCTTGACAAAATGATTATTTTTATGGTTCTAGCACGAGGCTTCGACGGTATGGTTATGATGTCTGATATATTACCTTCCCTCATTATGATACTAGTATTTTAAGGTCAGGTGGTTATTCGACTAGTAAAATACACATGAATTTGTATTTTTATGGCATTATTTATTCGGCTCATATTTCTGCCATAATTTGTTCAAGTTCATTATTAATGGCATGTGTTTTGAATTATTCACCCTGTCTAACGTTTATATTAACATCCACTGTGTTTCATACTCTTACTGAGCATTTGAGATCACCACTTTCTTATGTTTTATTTTCCCAGGACATGAATATGTAATTTATAAATGACGTGAAAGCATAACCTATGAAGACATGATGTTTCAAGTGGAATAAAATAGTGTTTTGATTCCCTTCATATTGTAATGATAAACTTATGTATGTAACTTGTTTCCAATATTACTAAACAACTCAGTCTATCAGGATTCGTATTCCTTGTATGTCTGCCAACGTAATCAAATAAGGCACCGGCTCTGGGTAACTGGGGTCGGACCCTTACAGTTGGTATCAGAGGAAGTTTTGTAGAATAAATGGAAACTGGATTTATAAAACATATAATTAGGGAAGTGTCACTAAGTTAGTCGTTGAGGAAATACATACAATAACGTCCTGGTATTTTGGTATGGAATAAATTATCTGGATCTTTCAAAGAATACATCAATTTCTAGATACGAGCAAGTAGAGGCAGATCTGGCACAAATGTATCTAGGGGTAAAACCTGAAAACACTGTTTTGAGCGAGACTCGGACGGGAACTAGTGCATGACAACGGGCTTTGCTGAAGTCTTGGTTATGACACTCTCATGGGATATACATAGGATAATTGAAATTTTAGTTACAATCCATTTTGAATTATTGAAATGTTATATATTGCTCATAGAAACCATTTTTGTTAATATGGGATTATCCATTCACAGGATCTCAATATTTCTATGTATTTTTAAGTTATGATTATACAATATGTTTCATTACCTAATATAGTGTATTCCATTATATAGATATGGTGCCTAGTGGAAGGAATGGAAATTGTACGAATGCACATGTCCCCTATAGGGATTTTCCCCTGACGCAAGATAATGATGTTGGCTTCAGTGTTGTGACTGGCTCTGAGCAACTCATAACTATACTAGGAAAACTTACTCAGGTTATGAAAAATGACCTTACCCATATAGAGCATCCAGATCCACCACATGGAGAAGCCATGCTAGATCGCTTTATGCGACTACAGCCTCCATCATTCAACGGGACTACAAACCCGTTTATAGCAGAGCAGTGGATATGTTCCCTTCAAAAGTTATTTATCGCTTTGGGATGTAATGAAAAAGTGATGGTTTTCATGGAAGTATATCATCTATCGGGAGATGCAGATCTGGGGAGGTCATTAATCCATTACAAAAAGGAGGAGGAAGAGATAGAAGAGATCGAATGGTGGGATTTTAAAGAAATCTTCCTAGAAAAATATTTTCCTCGTGAGAAGAGAGTATATTTGATGGGACAATTCTTGAATATGAGGCAGAAGGAAGATGATATTATTGCAAGGTATGAATATAACTTCACAAGATAATCAAGACATGATATAGACTACATACAAAATCCAAGGAGAAAAATTGATCGATTCTTTGATGGCCTAAAGCCATTCGTCCGGCAGGAACTGGTATCTCATAGTCTTTCATCATAAGAGCATATAGTTTCATATGCCATCAAGACAGAAAAAGAATTCTCTAAGTCACATGAATTTAAGGGAATGTAAGAAAAGAAGATGGATGCTGAAAACCCTGGGAAAGGAAATAAGGAAACAAGGAAAAAGAAGAGTGTTGAGTTTTCATCATGTGACAATTGTGGAAAGAAACACCCTGGTGCATGCTTAAAAGGAAAATTTGTATGCTACAAATGTCGTCTGAAATTCCATCTTGCTGGTAAATTCAATGATAAGAAGGAAGACAATGATGTTGAATGCTATAGTTGGCGGAAGATGTGACAATATGCTAATGATTTTCAAAAACTTCAAGGAAATATGAAAAAGAGAATGCCAAGGTATCAGGGGCAAAGTTATGCAATCACAACTGTAGAGGATTGAGTTCCTAATGATGTGGTGGCAAGTACTTTAATTGTTTCTCAGGTTTAGCCAAAGATTTATTTGATTATGGATCATCACATTGTTTCATATCTTCCCAGATTTCTAAGAAAATTAGATATTTCTAATTTTATTTAAAAGGGAGTTGTCAGTCAAAACTCAAAATGGATCTATCATTACTACAATGATATGTAAATAACATCCCTTTAGGTAATATAACTATTCTTTATCTGTTGATCTCATCGTCATACACATGATTGAATTTGATATAAACCTCCGTATGGATTGGCTTTCAGGCCATGATGCAAAAATTTATTATAAGAAGAAATAGGTTACAATTTTTTATGATGATGATAATGAAATCCTTATCCTTATAGTATAATGATCACCACCTGATTCTTATCTAGATCCACCCCTACTAGCTTAACTAAATTCAATTACTTTGGAGTAAGAGTGTGAAATAACTTTGGCTAGGGAATGGAATGTTCAATTAGAGGATGAACCTATTGTGAGAGAAGATGTTGATGCGTTTCTAGAAGATTTAACTTGACATCCTCCAGAATGAGAAATTGTGTTTTATATTGATTTAATTATTGTTTCAAGGCCCATATCAAAGACCCCTTATAGAATGACCACTATGGAATTAGTGGAACTAATGAATCAACTAGAGGAATTGAGTAATAATGGATTTATTCTCCATAGTGTTTCACCATATGGATCCCCTGTCCTTTTTATCAATAACAAAAGATGGATCTTTGAGGTTATGTATCGACTACACGGAGATCAATGCTATAACAATAAAGAAAAAGTATCAACTAACTCGCATTGATGATTTATTTGACCAACTGCATGGAGCTAGATACTTTACTAAGATTGAACTTCGATCTGGATATCATCTGTTGAGTGTGAAGAAGGAAGGCATTCTGAAAATAGCATTTCGAACCAGGTACGAGCATTACGAGTTTACTGTATTGCCTTTTGGATTGACTAATGCACCCTCTGTCATCATGGATCTAATTAAAAGACTTTTCATGGAATACCTCGATGACTTTGTATTGGTATTTATTGATGATATCTTGGTATACTCTAAAAGATACGAAGATCATGAAAATCACTTGCGCATATCCAGAAAACACTTAGAAGACATGAATTATATAGGATGTTTAGCAAGTGTGAATTCAGGATTCAGGAGATTTCGTTTCTTGGCCATATTGTCTCTAAGTATTGAATCATAGTTGAACTTGCAAAGAAAAAGTCAACCCAATATTCGCCCTTGTAAACAAACATAACTGAGGTACGCAGTTTTATTGTCTTTACAGGTTATTATTGGCGTTTTGTGCAGAATTTTTCCCGACTGGATAACCCGCTAAAGAAGATCACATGTGAAGGGGTTAAATTTTTTTGGACAAAAGATTTTTGAAGAATGTTTCAATGAACTAAAGAGAAGATTATTCAATTCTCATAAATTAACTCTTCCCTCGGGGAGTGACAAGTTTGTCATTTATAGTGATGCATCAAAGAAAGGACTTGATTGTTTCCTTATGAAAAATGTTACGGTTAATGCTTATGCATCACGAGAGCTAAAACATCATGAGGAAAACTATCTTATTCATGATCTTGATTTAGCTACTATAATCTTTTCTTTGGCGATATCGAGACATTCTCTCTATGGAGAAAAATGTGAGATTTATACTGATCACAAGAGTTTGAAGTATATTTTCTCATATAATGAACTCAACATGAGGCAGACGAGATGGATTGAACTACTCAAGGATTATGATTTCATGATACACTACCACCTGGGAAAGGAAAATAAGTTGTCAGATGTATTGAGAAAAATGGATCACGGAGTTTTGAACAAGATGAGAGTTAGAAGGGATCATATTTTCATGGATCAAGTTATGATTGATATGGGAATAACCAAGGAAGGTGAAACATCAATTCTTTTTCAAATGGTTGCCAAACCATCTTTACTAGAAACTATAAATTGTTCCCAAGCGAATGATGAGGAGTTTAGAAAAAATATTGAAGCTGTGAATGATGGGAGATTGAGTGAATTCATATATGAAGAAGGAATTTTGAAATTTGGGAAGATACATTGTGTTCCTGATATACCAGATCTAAAAAGGGAATTGTTGGATGATGATCATAGTTCCAATTTCGCTATACACCCTTGTTGCACTATTATGTATAAATATTTGAAGGAACATTTTTGGTGGGACAACATGAAGATGGAGATTGCTGATTTTGTTTCAAGATGTATGGATTGTCAACAAGTGAAAGATGGAAGGAAACAGCCTAGAGGAGTATTGCATCCTCTTCCCATACATGAGTGTAAATGGGATAATATCACGAGGTACTTTTTCATGGGACAACCAAAGACTCATAGAAGAAACGATATAATATGGTTCATTATTGACCGTCTTACCAAGTCATCACATTTTCTTACTATAAGTGGAGATCTACCACATCAATGTCTAGAAAGACTATATATTAATGAATTTATGTGACTTCATGGAGTACACCTATCAATTGTCTCTGATCGTGATCGACGTTTTACATCAAGATTCTGGAATAGTCTTCAGAAGGCCCTAGATATTGATCTTCGTTTGAGAACTGCCTACCACCAACAAGCTGATGAACAATCAGAAGAGACTATTCAAACATTGGAAGACATGTTGAGGTCTTTTTCAGAATATTTTAAAGGCATGTGAGATCAGTATTTACCTCTCGAAGAATTTTCCTACAACAATAGGTTCCATTCAAGTATTCAGACGAAACTCTATTAAGCATTATATGGGAGGAGATGTCGTACACCAACATGTTGGATGATGTTGGTTAAAGAATGTTCGTGGGCCCAAAACTTGTTGAAGAAACAATGGAGAAGCTGAAGATTATCCAGAACCATATCAGAATATCTCAATGTAGGCAAAAGAGCTATGCTGATAAACGAAGGTAAGATTGGGTATTTCAAAAATGTGATCACATTTTCATAAAGGTATATCCATGGAAGGGTATTATACGATTCAGTAAGAAGGGAAAATTAAGTCCCAGGTGCATCGGGCCTTTTGAATTCATGACCAAATTGGATCTACAGCTTACCATTTGGCAATGCCGTCGATTCTCTCCAAGGATCACAATGGGTTCCATGTGTCAATGTTTAGAAAGTACATGCTAGACCCAACACATGTAATCACTTATGAAAAAGTCGAACTGGAGACCAATATATATTAATGTGAAGAGCCTATCAGGATTCTTGATACTAGAGAACAAGTTTTGAGAAATAAAACGACTCATCTGTTGATGGTTCTATGGAGGAACTATATGATTGAGGAAGCAAAATGGGAGCCTAAGGAGCTTATGTTAAAGACATACCCAAATATTTTTAGGTAATATATTTTGAATTTCGAGGAAAAAATTTTTGTAAGGAGGGGATAATGTAACACCCCATGGTTTTTAAAATAAAAATAGAATGAAATCTTATAATCCATACATTAAACATAACTTTTCCTCTTCTATGTTTTGAATTTCAAAAAATGGTCATCCAGAGTTGTGTTCAGTATGTTATTTGGAGTCTTATAGAAGAAACTTGATTTTTGGTGAATAGTCACATACCCTTATGAATCGTAATATGAATAGTAATATGACCCTTATGAATATTAAATATTATTATTATTTTATTTTCGTAAGTAAATATGATAATGGGATCTTAATTAATTTTTCAATGTCACCTAAAACTAATTGCACTTCAAGATTGTTATTTTTAGAATTAACTATGACCTTATTTAAAAGTTAAATTAATAATATTTAAAAAATTATTTTTGAAAAATGGATATCAATTTTTAATTCTACACGTTGAAAAATGGTATGGGTTAATTTTTAGGATTTTTCTAAAATACAAGGATTTTTCATGAATAATAAAAATACAGTATTGAGTATTCAGTAGTTTAATGAAATAATAATGAATTAATAATTAAATATAAAATTATAGTAGACTTGTGTATTGTAACTTATGACATGAGGGGTCCCAAGTGGCTAAAACCATTGTAAAATACAATGCGATGCCCATGGTTTGGAAAAACCACTAATGAGGTGTCCCTTTGAAATTATAAAAAAAATTACCTCTCTTTTTCTATAAATTCCCACTCATCCATTCGTTTTCATTCATTCCAAACCATCACCCTCGAATCATTGGTGGTTTTACCTTTCTATGATTCCTCCCAAGGTTTCTCTAATCCACCAATGTCTCATCCTTCACGATCTAGGTGTTATTCTACAATGTAAGGGTTTTTTCACCCTAACGACAATTTTCATTCGGGTTACTTTCATTGTCTAATTACCTCAATTAAATTCATATGTATTGTTTTTTACTCATCATATATTTTGTATGAGTATCATATATATGTTTACAAACCATATCCCTCATTATTTTATGTATATATACACGTTTTAAAAGGAACATTCAAAATTGTTTCCAAAATAGAAGCCCAATTTGAGGGAATTTATCCAATTCCTTTACAAGGGAACTCTATAATCTGTTTTTGGAAACCATTACCTTTCTAAAAATACTCATTTTATTATGAAAATACTATCTTACTTAACTTCTGGTTTTATAAAATTATTTTTCAAAAGAAATATTTTCTTAAAATAAAAGGGTATTTATCTGAAAATTTCACAATGATTTTGTAAGAGTATTTTCATTCAATGCTCTTATTGATTCCATGGTATTATTGGTTTTAATAAATTATGAAGTCATATTCAATATTTTATTGAATGGTTTATGAATAACTTTATTGTGGATGATCTATCCTAAATCCATTCATCGTATTATTCCGAATGGTTAGTGTTTATGTGTAATAATTTGTGAATGTTAGTTAAATTTCATTTGATATTTTCAATATGAATGTATATATTGTTTATGTTGATCCCCACTCATATGAAGATTTCATTGGACTTATTATGTGACTGGTGGGGCCTGCTATAGCCCCTCGGTGCATCTGTATGTCAATGAGACAAACTATGCTCTTGGCATGAGGCCTTGATAGAATGATTATTTTTATGGTCCTAGCACGATGCTCGTATAGTATGGTTATGATGTCCGTCATATGAACTTCTCTCATTATGATGCTGCAATTTTAATTTCAGGTGGTTATTCGAGTAGTAGAATTCCCATAAATAAGTTTTATTATGTCATTATTTATTTGGCTCGTATTTCTGCTATAATGTGTTCAATTTCATTATTAAAGGCATTTTTTTCAATTATTCACCATGTATAACGTTTATATTAACTTTTGTTTTATGGATAACTCTTATTGGGCGTTTGAGATCACCCCTATCTTATGATTAATTTTCTTAGGACATGAAGAATTAAATTAGGAATGAAGTGAAAGCATAATCTCGGAGATGTGATGTTTCTAGTGGAATAAAATAGTGTTTTGATTCCCATCATGTTGTAATGATAAACTTATGTATGTTACTAGTTTCTAATAATACTTAACTACACAGCCTTTTGGAATTCATATTCATTGTATGTATTCCAATGTAATAAAATAAGGCACCGGCTCCGGACAACTGGGGTAGGGTCCTTACAAATGATCCGTGCCTTTTTTTTAAAAAAGGAATCCCATCTATTGGTCTTACTGTCGAACAGATCTATAATCCCATCCAAGGTGTTCTTCCATAGGTATAACCATGAATTGTTGAGATCATATGCCAATCATCTAGATTATGATCCCATCCAAGGAATTTCTGAATGATGAAATCCAAAAATTGATCAAGGAATAATATAGTGAATGTGACCTGTGATACCATACCAGGTACTCCATACAGAAGAAAATTTTTTCACTCAGTCTACATATAAGGTTTTTACCCATTGAGCTCATCAATATAATTCCATTCATGAACCATATATCACTTCTAGTGAATTATTATTTCTTTAACCTATGATATCTTCCAATGAATATTGTAAACATGAATCCATGTATTTTTCATGTCAAAAAACAATTATTCTACCAAATTAAACATAATTGAACATGAATTACATTTCTATAAGAATAAAATATCACAATTTAATTATACAAAAAGAGGGATACAACCTATCACATGTAATTTAGTAGGTCATCGAATGGTCCCTACAAATTAAATATTATTTATCAATATAATTTAAATAAAAATATATTTCTAATTTAATAGGTCTTCCATGATATAATAAATTACATGTTATGGTACTACATTCGATGTTTAATAATTGTGATAAATCATGCATTATATTAAACCGAGAGGACCATTTCACTTAGGGGTGTATCTAGAATAATATATTTTTTGTTCAATATAAGCATGCATCACCTGGACCACTCACGGTGTAGTACATACATTAAAACATTATTTTTAAATGAAAGTGACTTTTTATATCTTTCAAAATAACTAAAACTGTTAGCCTATATAACATGATCAAGGACTATGAGAAACATTCCCAATGGAGTGGTTATGTTTGATGTTGATAACCATCAATGGTCCAATATAGTGATCAATAACTAACTAATTAAAATCATTATATGTCACATATTAAATTTCAAAATTAAAGGTAAAATCTAGGTGAATCTGGAATGTGGAATAATTTTTTTTATAAATAATAGAAATTTTATGAAAAAACTATAAAAATCCTACCATATAAAAAATACACCTCACTCATCCAATATGAAGCATTGATTCAATATTTTTTGGGATAAAACAGTGAAAATTACAAATTCTATGAAAATAGATTGAATTAGATAACATGATAATAAATCTAGATATGGTGATATAAATAGATCAAATCAAATAGAGGACTGAATCAATTATCAATAGGTTTCTAAGGTGATATACATAAGTTTTAATGGAGTTTGGATGGAGTAAATATCTCTATGGAAAGAGTAGAGGAGGGGGTATCTTAGGGAGGGGCTTTTGTGCGCAGATGGTAACTAAAGGGTGGGGTGGGGGACTTAAAGGGGAAGTACAAAATCAATAGTTTTTCACTTTTATTAGGTGCATGTCCAGCCACACCAATTGGAAAAACATGTGTAAACCATGTATGAATCAGTACCCAAATTCGCACAACATTGAAAAGGTAGAAATATTATAATCCATGGATTTAAAAATTATGTTCCTAACCATGCATAACTAATGGTTACGTGTGAAAATGTGAGGGGGGGTATTCCCATGGATTGTGAAAACCATGACCATTATATAAGGTAAAATATTACAACTTATAGAATGTTTCATAGTTATTCATATCAGTTCAAATTATTTAGAAAAATTTTCCTCATAAGAAAATGCACCACAAGATTTTTTTGGATGGTTAAACAAATAGTGTCCCAACCTGATGCCTCATTCATCCCTCTATGAAGCAGTTTTATAAGAGGTTGATGCTTCGAAAAATCATCCTAAATATGAAGAATCCTCCCTTGATGTAAATATAATAATAAAAACTACATCATTATGTGTTCAATTGATTGTATTTAAATTCTGATGCATGTTTCATAGAAGGGTTCACCCACCAGTTGTTAAAATTAAAATTCCCATGAAAAAATAAATGGTTAAAAAACAGTGGATACAAAAATATCCCCTACATATATCTTCTCATAACATAAAATAGTTCAGGAAAAATAAAAACAACAACCTCCATACTCAAGTCATACAGTTCTATAGAAATGATAACGTTACATTTCACAACACCCAACACACCACTAATCATTAATTTAATTCTATGAAACATATGACCCTAAAACAATGTAAAATTATTCTTTTTCAAAATTGAATCATTGATATAACACTTAACTAATCCCTTATAACTCAATACATAATCACATCATCATCTCTTTCCCCATTTGGCCTATGGAACTCCATATCATAGGTTCTATTTTTTACACCAAACATCATACCACAACATCTCCACCACAAAAAGTGCCAATTTAATCATATAAATTGCACAATAACAATTCCACCAACATTATTATCAATTATATCAAATTTTTGGCTTCCAATAAACCTGAATTGGATTGTTCAAATATACCTCTCATGATAATCATTGGCAGACCATGCATCATACTCTCTCTTCTGGACAACGTGCATGATGTGGTTCCGAACTTTGACAAACTGAATAGGGTCACCACTAATTCATGCACCAAATACATCCCAATATAAGGCTATATGGGATTTCCATATTCCCATGGGATGTCAGAAGTTACCAGGTATCATTAATTTATGTTTGGGAATGATTTACCTGAGTATGAAAGCATAAAACATTAAAATCATTCAATAATAAGAATCTAAACTTTTCATGCCAAACACGACATAATAAAAAACTTGAAATTAATACATGGATTCAGATAGGGTAAATGATTTAAAAATATAAATTAAAACAATAGAATTGTATCCATAATTACTTCAAAAGAAGAGGGACTATCTGTCCTGATCCGTACCACAACACTGCACCATAGAAGGGGACTAAAAACCCGAACCGCCTTCACCCAAGGAATTGACATTATCAGAGCCAAATACAAATAAGTATAATTATACTGAAGGTTTATAAGTAGGGTTTGAGGATATTTCCAATAGGATTCCATCCATGGATTCTGATGATTACGAAATACAAGATGATAATGAAATCATTTTTAATATGTAAAGAAAAAAGTAGTGATAAATTCCCCGAAACATAGTTTTCAAAATAAAACATTCCAAATTTTAACAAATTATAATAATAATTTTTATCTAATATAATTTATATACAATAACACCCTAATACAAGATTAAATACCACAAATCCAATGATAACCAAAACTAAGGACATCCCTAGGAAACTAGATTGTCTTGGGCCCTTTGTACCTCGTACCTCACTGAAAACTATCCTATACACAATCATTTACCATGAACGAGACAATGGTAGGGGAAATAACCATAACCTATTTGTCCCAAAAAATCATACACATAGTCTATCTAGAGTTGTAGTTATCCATTTCCTCAGTGAAACTGGGACACAACACATCTGGTTCACTAGCATTACTATTACATATCATCCCCCCTAGGTACCATGGCTTCCTCCTTTGAGCTCAAACAATTTCATAAATAGACACACATCCCTTTGAATATAAAAATAACAATACTGGTCTTATAAAAACAATATAGTAGCTACACACACATTATATCTCAAAAAACTCCCAACAAAACATTTTGATTTTCAATAAAATAACTTCTCAAAATCCTGCATTATTTTTCACATGAAAATCCTTGAAATCCCCACTTTTCACACTATGTGAACACCCAAACGTCACCAAAATAATTGATGGAATCCCATTACCTTCGAATGAAACCAAAAAATTATAATTTTCGGCATCCCCTTCTGATTTAATAACTGATATCGTTGTAAAATCTCCATTTTCATACAAACATCGCACTTAAAGTTTATGTGCCTCACAAACACCATTAAAACATATTTTTTCACAAACCAATAAAAAGATAAACAATAAAAAAATTATTTTAAGAACTATTTTATCCCAATAAAATTAGAAAAGTAGTTCTAGGGTATCCCCAAATAAACTTTTTTTTTCAATGAAAACCCCCCAATTTCACATATAAATATCCCTTAAAATATATTTTCATTATAAATGACACTAAAACCAATTTTTTCAGAAACATTAAAATTAAATAAACATGAAAATATAATAAAAACATAATGGTAAGTCAAAAATGTTTCATAAACAATGGAATCACCTACCAAAAAAATGGAAACCCTTGAATCTATGTGTGAAAATGAAATTTCACCACCGACGCACCAAGAGAGACCTAGATCAATCATAAAACCACAGGAATAGACCAAAAAATCATATTAAAACTCTATGTAAGAATCCTCACATTCTGGAATTTATAAAATCAATAATAATTTGAATAAACCCTAAGAAAAGGAATGAAATCCTTAAGAAAATAGGAGGAAGAATGAAGGTGACCCACTTACTTGAGTGATCCTGAAGAAATCACCCGCAATACACCATTATATGAATTTCCAAACATCCAAAAAATGTATGTGAGATTTGAATAATTTATCAAAGGTCATGTGAGAACATAAATCAGGGAAAAATATTAATAATTTAATGATTTATGAAGGAATGAAATCACATCTTCATATCTGGACTATTTGAGAAACCCTAAGAAGTTTTTAACTACGTCGGAATGAATACGAGCTCCCACGAGGGGGAGAAGGATGATAGGCTTGAGGATGGGTTTAGTGGTCTCTGGCGACACTTGGAATCACATAACAATCATTAATATGGAATAACATAAATCTAATAACAAATTGTTTTTAAAAAATGTAAATGGCATTTTGGGATGTCCCAATTCCTTAAATGAAACCCAAATACACCATTATTATGGATTCATAAAGGGTATAAATTGAAGTGGTGGTGTTAATAGGTTAGGGGAGGACATTTTTGAAGTGGAAACAATATAAAATATTAATGAATGGAATAGTTATAAAAGAATCAATATCGGTTTTTAAATCTAGAATTGAGCTCACAATCTGTTCCAAATCACCATAACTCAACCATTCATACAAAAATGTATGGGAAAACCCCATAACAAATCATCAATGGAGCTAAAATGAAATTTATATATAAATATGTCATGGATGTGACAATTATCTCCACCATGAAAGATGTTTTTCCCCGAAAATTCAACCTGAAGATTGATCAGAAAAAAAGAATAGGTACTTTTCCTCAACTGATGACTTTTGGTCCCTTGTCTCAGGTTTATCTCTACCATTCTTCCAACAAACCTAGACCATCGAAATTGTCTTACCTTGTCGAATCGTCTCTTGGTATTCCACTATTTTCATTGGACACTCAAAAACTGACAAGTCGGGATCTTTCTCTAGTTCATCCCAAATCAGCACATGGGATGGATCCAGGTTGTATTTCATCAACTAGGAGACTTGGAAGATATAATGGATGGATGTAAACTAAAAAGGTTTAACCAGCATGTTTTCTACCTTCCCAATATGGTCGGGGATCTCCAAGGGTCCCACATACCGTGGCATCAACTTCCATTTCCTTCCCAATTGAAGATGACCCAGACAAGGGGCCACATTAAAAAAGAACATGTCAGCCACGAAAAACTATAGGTCTTGACACATCTAGTAAACATATTATTTATGAAGGATTCGAGATGATAATAAGTGCTTACTGATCAACTTGACCTTCTGAGATGTCTCCTGTAGCAAGACTCGGCCCCAGTAGTGAAATCTCACCTACCACATCCCAAAATAGTGGGGACCAACAAGGCCAACCATAGAGCTCCTAAAAAAATCCATTCGACTCGAGTATAGGTAATTTTTAATATAAAAATTCAACCAATCCCATATGGATATCCAAGGAACCTCCAAATTCCCTGACACATGTACAGAGCATGTCCTCCAAAATCTGATTCTTTCGCCCTATCTGACCATCCATTTGAAGATGGTATGTCATGCTCATCTTAATATAAGCCCCCAAGGACTTATAAAGGACTTCTTAAAACCAATAATTGATGTGAGGTCTCTATCTGAGACATCTGATGATGACACACCATGGAGTCTCACCACCTCTGAAAGATACAAAAGACCAAACTTATACACTTTAACTATAAATTTGATCCAAATGACTTGGGATTATTGGTTTAGAAAATAATTAACCACCCAAATGGAGCTCTTAACCTAACATGTATGAGGGATTCTAACAATGAAGACCATGAATACATCTTCCCACTTTCACGTAGGAATGGTTAATGGATGGAGCAAACTAGAGGGCCTTTGATGCTCTGCTTTAACATGATGGCATGTGTAGCACCTTGACACAATGCCATCTATGTCTTGTTTCATACCAAGACACCAGAACGGTCATCGTAAATCATAATACATTTTGGTTGCACCTGGATGGACAACCCAATGAGGTTGGGGGCTATCTTGCATCACCATTTTCTGTAGAGACGATTACTACTGAGTGGACCATGAAGCAAATGATTACCATAGAAGACAATGACCAATCAGAGGTTGTCTACCCAGCCTGAACAAACTTCCACGACCACTGAAAAATCTCAACAATAGGTTGTTTTAGCATAATCAACTCCAAAATAGAAGGAGTCAACAAGACTCTCACCATGAATACACCCCCACTATACTCATTGGACTCCACATGCATCTATGCTAAGAGTCTCATTAGTTCCCACTCACCACTAGACATCTTAAAAGCATTCACTGGAACACTTCTACTCACGGTTTCATCCACCACATTAACCTTTCCAGGGGTATAAACAATGTCAAAGTCGAAACCCTACAAGTACTCTATCCAACAATGATGTCTCAAGTAGAGGTCCTTATGTGAGAAGATATAGGGCATGATTTTGTGATTAGAGTATACCAAAAACTTCTCCCAAAAGAGATAGTGATGAAACATATTCAAAGCATGCATCACAACTCCAAACACCATATCTTGGATCGAGTAGTTCTTTTCATGTGGTCAGAGTTTGAGAGATCCATGTGCCACCTCATGATCATCCTGCATAAGCACACACCTGATAACTATACTAGAAGCATCAAAATAGACAACATGAACCTTCCATACTATAGAAAAAATCAGCACAATGCTGTATTCATCCTCTACACCAGCTCCTCGAACGATGTCAGACATTCTGAGCCATATTCTAGCTTCACCCCTTTTCGGGTGAGCGTGGTCATTGGGGAACAAGACGAGATAAAACCTAAATGAATCACCTTTAATAACCATCCCTGACAAGGAAACACATGATCTCGAACACATTCTTTAGTTTCTCCCATGATATGACCACAATGATCTTTTTGGGGTCCACTGAAACCCCCTTCTCAGAGATGACATGCCCCAGAAATTTCACATCCTAGATTTAGAGTGTTCACATTGACATCATTTCATAGAGACGGCGACCCCACAAAATGATCAAGACAATCCTCAAGTTATTTTTGTGTTCCTCATCATAGTGATAGTATAATGGAGTGTCATCCAAAAACACCAAAAAAATGGAATCAAGATATTCATGGAACACCCTGTTCATTAGTTCCATAAAGTCTGCTGGAGCATTGGTCAATCCGAAGGGCATGACCAATACTAAAAGTGGTCAAACATACTTTGGAAGGATATCTTCAGAATATATCTCTCTCTCACCCTATGTTGATGATATACCAAACTCATAACTATTTTTTATAACCTCTGTTACCCTTTTAACCGATTGAATAAATCATCTATCATTGGAAAATGGTATTTATTCATAATTTGTACCTTATTCATATTCCTTTTGTCAATGTAAAAACGAAGGTATTTGTAATCCTTCTTCACAATCAACATATGAGAGGCCCAATGAGACATGCTCGGGTGAATGAATCCTTTGGATTCTATTTCAACAAGTTATATCATTAATTCAATCGGCTCGGTAGGGGCCATGTGATATGATGGAAGAGATATCAGTTGTGTTCCCAACACCAATTCAATCGAGAACTCCACATCTCTCTCTGGGAAAAAGCCTGAAAAATCATCCAGGAATACCTCAAAAAACACATTCACTACATGAGGTAGTTCACCGTAAAGATGAATATCGTCGTCCTCAAGCACGAGCGATGAAAAATGTAATATAATACAGCCCAACTCTGGGACTGGAGGTCATATGCGACCTGACCAAGGAGCCCATTCACCACGAAAAATAAGAAGTCTCACGTCAGGTTCCATGAAACACACTCGCCACATAAAGAAATAAATGTGTGTATGGATGTGTACTGGCCAATACATGCCACGCATTATGTCAAATAACTCCAAATCTAGGAAAAAGATGTCACACTCCATCTTGACCACTCACACAGAAAGTGCACACGAGGGGAACCTGAGACCCTCCTTCTTCTTTCCCAACGACGCCACCAAATCCATTGCGAAATACAAAAAATTAGTTGAAAAATTCAACATATCCACAAAACGGTAACAAATGAGTTAAAAAGAAGCACCATCATCTAAAAAGTGTATCAAGTATTGATGTTGTGATCAAAACAGCTCCTTGAACAATCGACGGTCCCACCTCTGATCGTGTTGGTGCCTGATCCAATGCATAGATATTTCTAGTCTACGCCTAATGAAGATTTATAGTCTATGGATGTGCCCTAAACTGGCTCTACACAGATGATGACCTGGACTAACCCCCACTGCTCGAAAATCATGATCCCCCCATCCTCAATGGATCGGACTCTACTAGAACTCCTCTTGAAGTTGTTGATCCTACCCCACTCAGATATGTACATGCTACCCTGCATAAGGGATGAAAATGACACATACATCCCCATTGGTATCAATGATTCAAGGGAATTGGTCATGTTTTTTAGATGTTCCATGACTTTCCACATTGGTGTCAAATGACTGATCTAGCATTTGAAGCCAAAGAGGAATACTTCCTAGAAGAGTGACCTGAACTGCAACGTCATTTCTTCCCATGTTCCAACTACTTCCATTTCATCTCTAATGAGCTACCAATACCCACTACTAATACTAATCAAAATAAACCAGCCCTAACGTTCCGGTAAATCTCCACCATGAATGCCTATTCAATGACCTCAGCATAGTTCCTCATCTTAAACAAGAACACATGAGATTATATCTATGGTTGAAATCCTTTATCAAACCTCTGGTCCTTCACCTACTCATTATAGACAATTTCTAGAGAATTCCTAAACAAATATGAAAAATAGTTGGCATACTCCATCATAGATAGAATCCCTTGAACAAGTTCCATGAACTCTAAGGACCTAGAATATGCCAAGACCTCTGCGCAATACTAGTCATTGAAGACAACCTTGTAATCTCCCCAGCACATTTGCTCATTCTTCCTAGTTTAATGTAATGATTACCACCACCTACGGCTGGGACCCTAAAATATAAAGGAGGCAAATTTTTTCCTATGCACCTTGGGTGTATCCTAGAACTCAAACATGTGCTCGATCTTCTCATTCCATCCTTCTTCTTCCTAAGGCTCTCTGCATCTTTCGAAGGTGGGTGGGTAATTTTTTAGGAATTCCTAGTCCTTGAACTTTATTGGACCAATCTAATCATCTATAAAAAGTGAGTTGAAATAGTTTCTGATCATTTTCATAGACTCTAGATAGCCCATACCATGGCCTCGACTAGCCTCTGATCGATTGGTGTGGGAGAACTGTCTTTAGCTTCCTCCCGTGAAAGCATGTGAACTTTCTGGGGAGGCATGTTGCTTCAAAATGAGAAAATCCAAAAAACAACAGTAAATAAAAAAATATGAGAATTTTAATCAAATAAATCAATTATAAACAATCTAAAAACATTACACTAATAAATGAAACAATAACTCCACCCCCTCCTGATGTACATGTGTGGTCTGCAGCCCACACTTATCACATGAAAGTGAAGTCAATCAAACAATTCCAACATCCACTAGTGACTGAAGATTTTCCACAAGGGGTGTGGGACAAGAACCCTACTCATGACCAAGACCACAAGCCCCAACTATCCTAGCACTTTTCCATCCTGACTCATCCCAAAATAGAAATATTATTCAAAAATATTAACCTCCACTAATACCATTTTGACGCGAATCGAATGTAGTTTCCACTAATACCAGAACCTAATCATGACCATGATAATTCCCTAAGGGAGTTCCATATCTTCGGGGTTGTGAACAAGTTTCTGAATATATTTAATTAAGGATTGGGAATGATTTACCCAAGTATGAAAGTGTGAAAAATTATAAACATTCAATAATAAGAATATGAAATTTCCTTGCCAAAGAAGACTTAAGCACAAACCAAAACTGAACACATTGAGTTAATTGGTTACAATTGGTCCATATATAAATAAAAATGGAAGAAATTTATCCAAAATGACTCCACACAGCAAGGGGTCATCACCCCTGAACCATCTCCACAACAACACACCATAGGAGGGTACTAACAACCCAAACTTCCTTCTCATAAGGCCTTTCCTTTAAACGATTCAAACATAATAAAGTATAATTACAAAAAGGGGTGTCATTATGGTTTGAGACTAATCCCAATAAGATTAAATTCATGTATTCAATAGAGTATTCAATACAATGTGATAAATCAAGAATTTTTAATATGTAAAGGAAAGGTCGTGATAAATTCCAAGAATCATAACATTCAATTGAAAACAGTTTTCAAAATAAAAATTTCATAATGTAAACATATTTTAATTATAAATTTTATATAATTAAAGTACATCCAAACAAACCCTAATACAAGGGTAGATACCACAAATCCAATGAGCACCAAAACTAGGAACACCCTTTGGAAACTAGATAGTCTCGGGCCATATGTACCTCATATCATGGTGTAAACTATCCATGTCTGAATCCTTTCCCACGAATGACCCACTAGTATGGAACATAACCATATCCTAGTGGTCCCCAAACATAATCCACATAGTTTTTTACAGATTTAATTATCTATTTGCTCACTGAAACATGTAAACAACCCATCTGGTTCACTAGTTGTACTAGTACATATCCTCCCACCTAGGTACCCGGGCTTCCCCCATTGTGCTCAAATAATTTCCTAACGAAACACGCATCCCATTGAATACAATAACACCAATAATGGTCATAAACAATAAACACAGTATACACACAAAAATTATACCACATAAAAATCACAATAAAACATTTTGATTTTCAATAAAATAACTTCTCAAAATCCTGCATTATTTAGCACCCAAAAATCCTTGAGATTCCCACTTTGCACACCATATCGACACCCTCATGTCACCAAAACCAAATTGCATCCCAATACCTTCCTATGAATCTAAAAAAACAATTATAGGGAATCCCCATATTATTTAATTAGTGATAACATTGTAAAACACCTGTTGCCACACAAACATGGCACTTAATGTTCATGTGCCTCAAAAACACCATTAATTCAGAATTTCACAGAAACAACCAAAATAGAAATAAATTCACAAACAAATTTAAATTCCTAGTTAATCCCAATAAAATAAAATTATTAGTTATAGGTTACCCACAAATAAACCAATAATAGATTTTTATGAAAACCCCCAATTTCACATAAAAATGACACTTAAAATTCATTGGCTTCATAAATCCCACTAAACCCATTTTTTTGTTGAAACATTATAATTAAATAAACATGAAAATACCATAAACATATAAATATATGTCAAAACTAATCATATAAAATGGAATCACCTACCAAAACAATGAAAACCCTTGAATCTATATGAAAACATCAATCGCACCACTGTCGCAATAAGAGGGATCTAGATTAAGCCTAAAACCAATTGAAGAGACCCCCAAAACCAGAATCAAATCCTAGGTTTGAATCCCCACATTATAGAAATTATAAAAATAAAGAATAATTTGAATAAAACCTATGAAAATAGAAAAGACCCTAAAAAATGGGAGGAATAATGAAGGTGTCCCACTTACTTAAGGGATCTTGAAAAAAACAACCACTAATACACCAATAACTGAATTTCCAAATAGCCAAAATTGAATTTGAGGTGTTGATAAGTCGGATAAGATCACATGAGAGATGAATGGTGGGGAAGGAGTATGAATTTAAAGAGTTATGAAGGAAGGATATTACCTCTTCAAATCTGGACGATTTGAAAAACCCTAAGATTTTCTGCAATAAATCATGATGAATATGAGCTCCTAAGAGGGAAGAAAGAGAACATGTAGGCGTCGAGGTTCCATGGGCCTGGGTGTAACTTTTAATCACATAACAATAATTAATATTTAATATGATATTAAATAGACAATTTTTTAATACTAGAAATGGGATTTCGGGGTGGCCTAATTCCTTAAATGAAAACCCAAAAACACTATTAATATGGATTCTTAATTGGTCCAAATTGGAATGGTTGTGTTAATTAGTTAGGGAAGGACATTTTGGAAGTGTAATCCATGAAAATTTTTAACAAATCAAACAGTTATAAAATAATTAAAATTATTTTAAATCCAAAAAATGGCTTACAGTTTGGCCCAAAATCATGAAAACACACCCTTACTCAAACAATGAATGTGCAACCCTAAAAAATAATGAATAAAAAATAAATGAAAGTTACATTTAAAATAAATCATGGATGTGACAATAACCAAACACATTTATTTCCTCAATATGATGAATGTTGAGACACTTAGGGATAACTATTCTTAAAATCACATAGATTAGATGGATGATGCATTCCAAAAAAATAGATATTGATTCTTTTAACATATGGTTCCTTGAGATTTTCCCATAGCAAACTCACTAAATCCTATAACTGTATTCTTGTGACATCTCTAAAAAACATGCATCTAAGATCTCATGATATAGTGTAATCATGGGTTTATATACAATCCATCACACTTAGACTGTCACCCTTAAAAAATAAACCATGCTTGATTTTAGGTTTTGCTTACCTTAGATCAAATAAAGGATCCCAAGACTCGTAACCTAATTTTGTTCATTATTAGTTGTATACAGGTGATATATCAATATATAAAATAATTTCCATGCATAAAAACATTGAATTAAACCAATTAAAGTCATGTTAATGAGTCGAATGTTGTATTTGAGTTTTTAAAAGGAATTCCATATAATAAAATCATTCAACACTCATGCCAAAAAAGACTTTATAAAAAACCAAAATTTGGTAGGGTAACATCTATAGAGTCAATTAATATAAATATAACAGAATTTGTGATTTTCAGTTTGATGTATAACAGATACACCATTAGTGCACCGTGAATAATGTTGAGATAAAGGGCTTGATCATCAATATGATAGGAGTTCGATAATAGGATGTCGATGATTTATTATATAACCATTGAGAATTCAATCGTATCTAAGACAATGATCCCATCATAGATTCTGACCTACCATAATAAAATAAAAATGGAAATGGAGACCAAAGAACCCATGATTAATTTACTTAAAAGTGATCAAATTCTCTTATTGATGTTCAATCATTAACGAATATATATTCTCTCACTACAAATTCATTTCATTATTACTCAATCATAACCATTAAGTTACTTCCATGAATAATTATATTTTCTCTGATTTTGTACATGACCACAAATATCATTGTCTTGCTGCCTCATAATCACCAAAATATTTCCAAACTATAATTCGCCATGTGAATTCTATGAAAATATGACAATTTCCAAATTGTATCTTCAATTATTAACTCTCACTACATGGAAGGAAACAGAAATACAATTTAATGAAATAGTCCCCTCCTTATAATTATCCAAAATGTCATTTATTTATAATGGTAACTCAACCCATTGAATATTCACCTTTAACCACTAACCATGTGCCATTTAAATGGACAACATGCCTTTATAATGAATCTAATCTAATATAGAGGTAAACTAGCTTCTTAAAATAATTCATAATAAAATTAATATAAATTTACATTTGATCCTCATATTTAGCAACATCCATGTTTTCCATTACAATAGGCATAACATCCACAAAAATGACTAGTGTCTCAAAACACCTGATCCGATTTGGAACATCATAAGTATTATTAGGAGAGGTTATATTTACATTATATCTCATGTTACTCTACATCAGTGATGGACAATAGTTGAGGAATAATATGTCAGGAATTAATGATTTCCACCAAACCCATATAGTTTGATGAATAATTTTTTTAACTCGATGGGTACTGAGTGTATCAGTGCATACAACCTTAGATTTCATCAATACAATGACACAATACCTGATACCATCCATAGGATAATTGGACATATTATATTCCAGTATCTAATGGCAAATATGTGGGATCTACCTTATAGTCACATTACCTTGAGGGACCATTAATCTGGTTGACGACCTCCAGCATCGTAAACTACTGAAAAGTATGAAGGGTCGGATGACTAACTAAGTTTTTGACCAATCAATAGGCACATCTATCCTACTAAAACAAAGTATTACATGATTATCACATTCATAATTAAGGTTAAATTATCATATAACCACCCATAAAACCCATGATTCATTTTAGGAACTAAGACTCATAATTGAGGCAAATAAAGCTTGAATGATACCATATGTATGTAATAGTTCTCAATAATTTAGTATAAATTTTTATGATCTAAGGAAGGAACATTTCATAGGCTATCCCCTTAAAAAATAAAAAACATTGACCATGTTTCTAGGTCATGAAGAAAATATCACTAGCCTCCACCGCCTATCATGTTTGTTTAACACGACCTATTAAATGTGAAATGGGGTCTCTGGGAATGTCCACATTCACATGAAATACGTTTAATAATGAAAATTGACATGTAATCCCTCACATGGTTTTTTATGACAAAATAATAACTTTAAGGTTTAATTTTAACCATTTAACTAACTCAAATCAATGAACACCTAATGTATGTAAAAAAAATATTTGTACATTATTACTCAAACACCATAAAGAAACAGAGGAAGATTATATTAAAAGTCCCTTTCAAGAATTATAAATTTAACTAAAAACATCCTGAAAATAATAAATTTATCATAATATTTCTTTTATTTAATATTTTCATTCATAAGGATATCACAATTTTTCTTAATTAAGGAAACTATCAATTCGTATATATAGAGGAAGACACCCTTTAAGATGTAATTAGAATATTAATTATCTAATGCTTTATATAATAACAAATCAAAATAATATAAAATGACTATTATAAATAAAAATTAAGTGTACCATTCATGTACGATGTCAGAAGACATCTTTATATGAACCCATATATGTAGTTGTGGTCATTTTAACTACTCACCCTAAAAAAACATAAAAATAACCCCAATGGGTTAAGCATTATGGGATATAAAAATTAAAGGTGACCTATAAGGGTCATGATAATTATTACATGATTCAATTACACCTATTTTGGGATTATCTCATAATCCCAAAGCCCCCTGATTGAACGAATTGGGTCGAGTCTTGTCTATCTCATAACAATAATAGGTTAAGACTGACCTACTTAGGTTGAGTCCTGTAAAAGGTCCATACGCAACCAATTCATTTAAATTAAAAATTTAATATATATTATATTTATTAAATGGTATAATGGGATATGAAAATGTGATATTATTGTTTGATTATATGGGTTACCATTTACCAATTTATAAATTTCAAATACATTTTATAGATTTAAAATTGGATTCATTTTAATCTAAACACGTATGCTTCATCCCAAGAAACCAATAGACCATAGTTCAAAAATATCATATATTTTACTTATTCAAACACCCTTAATATATTCTATAAAATAATATTTATTTTGATACATAAACATTAATAAGAAATTTTGACTCAAAATTATAACTAGGCTTGGTATTAAAGGATTTAACCATATGGAAACATGGAATTTAATTATTTATTAATGATATGAAGATGTACATGCTGAAAAGTCATCCATAGTGGAACAGTAATCATTTAAACATATTTGATATGGAATAAAAAAATAAATCATAGATGAATGGTATAACACTCATGAAACATATTAGTATCTATAGTAGTTGAAGAATGAAACCTTCAAGGCATGGGATATGCATGGAAATTTAATCATTATGTGTCTATAGTGATGCATGTATCAATAATTCCTTCCCATATCTTTGTAAATGTAAAATACAATATTATTAAAAATTAGATATCTAAACATTATTATATTCAATAAAGGTGAAATCATAATCAACCATAATAACATACAACCTGAACAATAGCCCCATCCTGGACAACTTGGTATTTTTAATGTGTGATGGGTGGTCACTCCTAACTACAAATATTTACAAAACACCAAAACCATCTTAGTATCTTATTTAACAACCCAATACAGTCATTTAAACTAAAATAACAAACCCAAAATACCACTTTGTATCATCCCATTCTTGGATCCATTAAAAGAACCCCACAACTAGTCTGTCACATGAGCTTAGCGACACAACCGAGTATTCTAGAGGTATCCGACTTGCATAGAGGGTCTAATAATGTTATAGTGGAGATATTGTACCTGTAAAATCTGATTAGAACTATGGTATGTTAGATAAAGGTAAAAATATTGTGGAATGTATGAAAAAAGTGAATAGTAAATGAGGATATAAATAATAAATTATAAAATTCCCCACACGAAATATAAAAATCTGTATGATTGCCTATATGTGACTACATAAACTAAAGAATTTGATTCATTACAGGTGATAAAATATAGCAAATCAATAAACAATGAGTTATATTTCCATGTAAATTACCTTGATAATCCAGATATCTAGCTCAGTATTGTGCCCCTATCTCCTCGGTACATGAACAACATCACAGGAATAATGTAAATAACCTAATCCTGTAACTATATGTTATTTTTGGGTAACTAAGTTTAATGTCTTCATGATCAAGGTGTGATATATACATATTCATGTACAACGAATTTTCTCTAATTTTATCTACTCTATATGTATAAAATATGAAAATGTGTGGTTAAAGCAGAATATGTAATAAAAAACCTGTTAAAGTAAGTATCTCAGGCTCATGTTCTTCTAGAAAACCTGACCAACCATACCTGCTTTAGCCTATGAAAAAATGTATCTACACACATTCTATCTTGTATATATGTGAATATTACAGAATATAATTTTCCTACATATACATGAACGATCATGGATTTGAGGTTTACTACTATGGAGTCGACTTGAGAAAAAATAGTACTGAGTTTTAAAATATAGATAAGGGATACTATTCTGAATATTAAAATATGTAATTTGTGTTCAAATTATAAATTGTTCACATAAGCCCAAGAATCTATCAAAAGGTTCAATATCTCATTTTTGACACCCAAAAAATGAATAAGTACTAAACATACGTAATACTGAACAATCATGATATTCAGAATTCATCTGGTAATCCCATCCATGGAGTTCTGTATTTTGAATCCCATGTATTCCACTAGGATTAGTGTGTTTCCCCATATTTAATAATTATATCATTTTAGAACCATAAATATGATGCCCATGTATCTTTTAGAGTGTCCAACTTCCCAATGTGCCCTTCTAAGGAGATCCGTCAAAGGGAAACCCATGTATAACTCTGAGAATGTGGAAATTATCTATCCTATGCACCTGTCCAAGGAATTCCATAATGTGGAAATCCAAGTATCTCTCAAATAATAATATACTAAAATTGACATATGATATATTACCTGGTACAATTTAATGAGGGATCCAATATCAGTCATTGTATATATAAGGAATCATCTCGGTGATTCGATCCAGGAAGTTCTATGAAATGACCCATGTATCACTATGGACATACAAATATCTATTAATCCTATGATCCCATCATTGGAAGACTATGTAGAGGAATCCATGTTTCAATAAAGTATTAATAAAATTCATCATTCCAATTAATTTAATGTAAAATTGAGTTCCAGGCCTATAGGAATTCGATATCACATTTCAATTCTACTTAAGGTGGTCCATTCCCATTCATAAGTAATTTTAGTGGCCATTGAATGGACCTAGAGATTAAAATATTATTTTTCAATATTATTAATTTTTTAAATAGATTTATAATTTAATTGGACACCCATGTAATCATCCATTCCATGACATCATTCTAGGATAAATTATTAAAAATTACTATGAATAAATAATTACATTTAACATAGGAGACCATTTCACCTTAAGGGTGGATCTTGGATTATTTAATTTATGTTCAAAATCAATGTGGGTGTATTACACCATTGAATGTTTATTACTCCCATTATAAATTTTATTTTATGGGATGGAGTTTTTTGGACTCAAATAAAATTATAATTATATGGATATATATCACGATCAATGAATATGAGGGTAACACTAAAACGGGTGGTTCTAGTTGATGTGGACAACCTCCAATGGTAAACATTAATTGTTTCTATCATATTAAATAAAATAAATATATGATACATATTCAATTCCATAATATATAAAAAAATTATAGAACTACTCATGTGTCTCCATGAAATATTTTTTATATAATAAAAATATTAGGTAAAAAACAATATACCCCCAAACATATAAAAATGAATAATCACATGTCGGTTATCAAGCTTCGATCCCAAATGATTTAAGAGAAGAATGAGGAATCCAAAAAAGACCTAAAATAAGGAAAATTATCTTATATGAAGATATAAAAAATATGGAAAGATGAACATAATAAGGAAATAAGATTTCTGAATCACTTACAAAGAGTCTTGAAATGCGATATATAACAGATGAAATGTGGATTGGATGGAGAAAATATTTATATATAATCATTATAAGAGGAGGAACATCTGAGAGAGTCTATTTCACATATATTTGAAAACAAAGGATGGGTGGAAGAATTTAATTAGGATGGTAAAATCATCATTTATTCCAATATTAATATAGGATTTTTTTATACATGTTTTGGATAACCATGAACCAACCGTGCAGGCTCCCCCACCCAAAGACATAACCCATTAAAATTAGGTTCACATTTAGGATTCACGGTTTGAAAAACCCTGAGCCTAATGGTGCATAGTTACTGGTTAAGTGATAGTGAGGGTGAGGGATAGGAACACGGTTTGTTGAAACCATGCATAGCCTATGCAGGTCACCCTTACGCAACAACATCATGTGCCATAATTATTACTAGGGGGAACCGTGGTTTAACAAAAAATAGTCACATCATAATAGGGGCCACATAATGTTTTGTCACATTCAAACTAATGATTCACCATTCATGTGCCTCATTCTATACCACTAAAATATTGTGTTATCAGAGAAATTTTCTTCCCAAACATTAATGAAATCCCATGTAACCTCTGGGGGTAAAAATTATCTATAAAAACACCTTTATGTGATCTAATTAAGGATTTCGATTTAGTATATTTGTTTATGTAACAACCATTTCACCAATTGGTAAAAATCAAATTGAAAAAGAAATATATATTGTTCAAATAAAAGGGACACTATTGTTGTGGTCCCTAGAGGGTGTGATATGATTGACTTCCACCAAGGCAATGAATTCAACGAGACCTCTTGAAACACTATAGAATCATCATGAAAAACTTAAAACATACCAATACCTTAAAATTGAATAAATATAATACTACATTGATATGTACATATCCTAATTCTCCCTACCATATGATTTTATTCCCAAAATAATTCATTGAATGTGGTATAACAAAAAAATATCTAAATATTCTACACCCGTGAGTCAAAGTATTAATGATGGGAAGCACTACATATGAATCCTATAAAGAGTAAAAACCATTAAGAAATTAACTCTTCAATAAACTCATGATGACTTGAAAAAAAAACTATATACACAATCCAAAATACAATAATAACATAAAATTCTCTATGAAGAGATAGACATAGGATAGGTCTCCCAGAAATGAAGAATTAATCTAAAATGGTTAATAAATGGATAAACACAAATTGGGGAAATAAATATATCCAAAATAAAAACATTTACACAAATAATCATAGGAAATTATATGACTCCACCAACCATATATCAACACAAGTGTCTAAATTATCAAATAACATAACGGAGAACATCCCACAAAGTGACATCCAAAAGATGACAATTTTGGGTCGCCAAACCATTCCATGCAAAGGTGGGAGAAGAAGATTAATCAATAATGAACATTTCACAACACAAAATATCATGGTTCTGACCTCAGGTCATGGAACTACACATAGGGTAGTTCATGGATAGATATATTGAACACTTACATGTGATAATCCCCAATGTATTACTAAAATCCAAATTCACAACCCTAATACCTCATTCCAAACCCATCGAACCATCATGTAATCAACCATACAATATATATCCCATAGTCTATAACATGAACAATGATAATATGAATCCTCAATAAACGTGGAGTGAATATCTGAAATCTTCTACCTATCATAGGAGAGAAATCCATGAAGGCCACCAAATTTTATAAAAAATGATTGTCACCTCAAAACCTCAACCACTTTAATCTTAATAATGAATTTATGAAAATAAATCATCACACAAGTCTAGACTTTGTAAAAAAAATTAGTTCCACACCATATCCTTGTTGAACCACTGATGGTGAACTTAGTGACCACCACCAACATTAACCAAGAGAGGACACAATAAAATAGTTATTTCTCAACATATATGGTACCATATTAATTCCCATAAAACAATATCTTTAATAAATATTAAATATGAATTGAAACACAATAAGATGGAACACAGAAAATTATATAATTTAAATGGAATGGGATATGACCAACTATTATAAGGATATGACCTATTAATAAAGAAAATCTCACAAAAAAATGTCATCCATGAGACCATTTTTTAATATTCTATTGAAATTTTTTGGGATAACAAATATAATACTACAAAACATTAATATAACACACTCATGCTTGAAATACCAAAATGAATAGTCTCAACACACCATGCATAAAAATCCATAGTAAATAATCATTCAAGGAAAAATATAATATATTTATTTTTAAAAAAATGTCATTATATAATGAATTAAAAAAGAATTTTTTAGAAACACATGATCTTTTGAAAAGAAAAAAATCTATATTGAATAACAAAATATTACATAAAATTTATATTTCTCATGGAAAATTTAAATTATTTTATCAACATAAAAATCCAATCATAATAAATAAAAAAAATACCCACTCAAGATTCAAAAGTTGTAATATATTTCAAATGATTTTCAATAAAAATTCAAATTTTATAATAGAAAAAATCCTATTTAAAATCGTAAATAATTAACACTCAGGAGAAAATAATTTAAGGGGGTCAATTGTTTTTAAATTAAATACCCAACATGGTTTATTTTTATTACATGTATTTATTTCATTTTAAAATCAACCCTTTTCATAAAAAATCCAAATAACTAATTCCATTTTAAACTAATACCTTATGATTATTTAAAAAAAAATGTTTTTCAACAAACTCGCCTTTTACACTCACAGAATAACCAGTTTCCTCACCAACCACATAGGTGAGACATACCAAAATCAAATCCACATCATTAACACATCATCAAATACTTTTTGATTTATCCCCCATTATTGAAAATCATCCAAGATCATTCATAACATAAAATCAAAAATTGATTGTAAAAACGTGAATTACATGGATGATTTGTTTAATAGTCCAAAAGAAAATCTTGAAATAGAATAAAAATGATTATGGATTCATGTGGATAACATTTGGATGATTGTTAGGTCTTACCAATATTCAATTTTATAGTTATTCATTTTTAGTTCTCATAAAAAATATCATTATTCCACAATGAAATTTATAAATTGTCCATATGTCCAAATACTTTTATATCAATAATTAATATGAATTATGAAAAACAAAAATCAAATTTATAATACTAGTGTAATATTATGCTCCTTAAAAAAATATAGTTTTATGTAACTAACTAATGATCATCCTTGAGATCCCCTATGGTAATATTATTTTAAATTCTACAATGAATCCCCAAATAAAAAAAGTTAATTACATGAACCTAGGAAACTATTTAGAGTCCTGGCTCCAATAAATGGGTTTCACCATAGATGAATGGGGATGATTTCACTATCAAAAAATATAATAATAAATATAATGACAATTCTATACATACCTAACCATATGATGAACATAAATTCTATTCCAAATAAATAACAAAAAATAATTTAAGCAACTAATCATGGAATACTAAAATAAACATCCATCTAAAAAATTTGATAAAATAAAGAAATGCAAGAAAATTTTATTGTTTTCAAAAATCAATTTCACCAGGATGAGTTGGCTAGTAAAACACCCCAGAAATAATACATAACACGTACATATCCAATGAAACTTACACATGACCCAAATAATCACAACAACATAAATCCTAAATACCCACACTAAAAGAACAACTATGAATGAAATTGAAACTAGGTACGTGTAGATTAAAAATAAGGGATGCATACAGTCACAGATGTACTCACACATTTCATTGTATAAAAATGGGGTGGAAAAACCATACCCAATAAAATTTCACGTATGATTAAATTTTTTTTCTTTTATAATAAAATAAATAAATGTAATTTTGAACATAATTGATAAAATAAATTTAACAAATGATGAATAATTAATAAAAAATCACGATTTATCTATTTAGTTCAAAATTTATGTTAATACCACTTTAGAAAAAAACATTTCAACCCATAATAACTTGATGATCATTTAAATAACCATTAGTTATCGTTTTATTTTAAGATCTATTAATATAACCTGCAAATATTACGATTAAAATTAAAATCAAACAAAAAATTTCTTTTATTGTTCCCAAAATCATTCCTCAAATGTATTTTTCAAATCCAATGTCACTTTATTTAAAAACAATATATTCCAATACATTTTTTTATAATTTTTCTATTAAGGAAACAAATTAATAAAAATAAATTCAGAAAATAAATTCCATAAATATATAAATAAAACAAAATACAGCAAAGAATATTCAAATAAAGATTCTTTGAAATTTAATTCAAGGAGGCATAATCAAGGTATGTGTCAAAATCTCATAAAATAACATAAAAATTTTCTTTCTACCCAAGAAATTCACTAGGGTAAAAAATTATAATACATTTCATGTTTTGTTAAGTAAAAATATATAGGTCCCCATTTGAAAAACTAGAATATATCCTTTGAACCCTTTCAGGCTATAACGTACAAAAACATCCCCATAGAGGCAATAAAATTTATAAGTAACAACCTATCCAATAAACACTATGCATGTATAACAAAAATCCAAATTTTTTAATTATTCAACCATGTTTATATGATATTAATGAATAAGTGGTGAGAAAAAATTCGACTCATAATCACATATATATATATATATTTATAGAAAATGGAATAATCTTTCTCTCCCTTACAAAATCATCACATGAAACATACCCATTCACATCCGTGAAAAAGGACTCAATAATAATAAATAAACAACAGAACCAAAATTTAAACAATTTATATATAACAAAATATTATCCAAAGGCTTACATAATGAGGGAAATGAAAAATCAAATGCATCAATTTTTAAAGACTACCAAAGGTCCATCCAAAAGATTCTTGGAATCCCATGAATTTTTTTCCCTATTTAAAACCATCAATATAAATATTTGTTTTCTGATAAATAGTCTCACCCAACATTTTGAAACATTCAATTTAATCCTAAATAGAATATCGTTCATTTTTTCAAAAACATTTAATTTAATAATGTCCTTTCCTTGTTTATAAACAATTATAAAACCCTTTCAAACCTATCAAGGGAAACAAGAACACAAACACAAATATTTTGGAAAAATAATAATTTCAAAATATTATTTATCTGCTTGTGTATAATATAAAATAATGAAATAAACTAATCAACATAAATCTATATTGAAATAAGAAATATATTTTGAACTAAAATGATAGAATCAAAATATTAAAATAAAACACATTTCTCAAACCCAAAAAAACATACATATGGATATAAAACCTCTAAGACTAAAATCATATTTCATAGTTATTAGGGTTTATTTAGAAGTAGAAAAAATAAGGGTATTACAAGAGAAGTATATGAGAAAGAAAATGAAATAGCTAACCACAATAAAAAACATCGAATCGAATAAAAGGTCCCAAGAATCCATGGGATGGTTGGGAGTAAGAATGAGAATCCCACCTTGGATCACCACCAATCGAACACCATATAGAGTGAGAGGGAAGGGAAATGGTATTAAATAACTAAAACTGATTGGGTAAAATATAATTTCCCAAAATTCTAACCATGAAAGAAAAACATCACGGTGGAATTCCTTCTAAGAGAGAGTAATTCCTTCTTCTTAGGAACCTCATTGGTATATCCACTAGGGTTGTGGACATTGGGACCTAATTGATTTAGTGTCACAACCCTTGAAGACCGAGATCTATTAATGTGAAACACATAATGCAAAATATATATTTGACTTCTAGATACCTTCTATGAAATAGCCTTAAAGGCTATTAATATAGTTTCTTATTCTAAATGACCTCCTCAGTGTAGCCAAGAAAAACATTGTAGAGCGCCATAATCATGAAAATTCATGAATGTCTTGAGTTCATGTTCACTGTAATGAATCCATTTTATCATGTTATATAAAATAACCCACCAAATATACAACTACAATGTAACCCACATCCAGTCAATGTTGTTTCATTATTACACTTACACACAAAGACACACTTATACAACACCATAACATGGAGAAATCACTTACATTATAGATAATCCACCATTAAATCAATAATATTAACCAAAGGAGGTAGGTAGGATAATATGTTTTCAATTTGGGATATGATATGGTCTACTACCATAAAGGTGAAAACCTCTTATACCTGTTGAAACTACAAAAAAAAATATTGTGAACTCCCATAACATTAAAAAAACAAAAATACAATAAAATTTTAACCACGATGACATGGCAGTATGAATGGAAGCTAATATATTTAATTATATAGTAAATAATTAGTATTTTAATTATATTTGAGACATCAAGTGATAACTTTATTGAGACTGATACGAGTTATGTTTTTTTGTAATATCCCAAAACCACACTCACTTATGTGGTTTTATAAAAATATAATTTATACTTTGTATTTTATAAAAACTATGATAGATCAAAATTTTCCTTCCATAATTAAAATATCATTATAAAATATTTTATCATACAAATATCTTTGACCTTTTTATTTTATATTTTTACTGAATTATGAAAATAATTAGATAAAATTTCCATATACTTTTCAATGAAATGAAATAATTATTTTATAAACAAAGAATTCCTTATATTTATATAATTGTTTAACATATCCCACATAATTTTTAACAAAACATAACATTATTGAGACCACATACATAATTCTTCTGGTGTTGTACATATATTATATAATCAAGATAAGATTCGGGGGTGTTGTTAGTTCATCCCACAAAGCTGTTTAGAAATTATTATACCTGATCTACGAATAAAAATGTTTTAGAACATAACATAGGTTATTTAGAGTAATTTTATAATACAATTTCAAATTATAATTTAAATAATCTGGTTAATATTGATAGAAAACCATAGTAAGTATTAAAAAACTTAAGAACATATGTATTCTCCCATCCCATAATTTCCCCTCCCTCAACCCAATAAATAACCCCCATTTTACTCCACCCCTAAGTCCTTACTCGAGTACATCACTTCTACATACCCCATAAATGTCTCACTAACCAAAATTTATAATTATATCACCCTAAACTGAGAGTTCTCCCAAACAATCACCATCTCCCTTTACCTCACCACTGACCTCCCCCTCGATATCTATTTCCCTCCATGGATTCACTTTTGGATTATTTATCCTCTCTTTGGTTCTATTTTCCATGTTTTCTTTATCAATTTTTGATCGATAATCATCCAATAGATTGAATAGTGGTAAAATATATCAATTAATTAATTTGATAGTGTGTTCCATGTTCATATTATTATTTTTGAAAATATAAAGAATCCTCACAATTTCCCTATATTTTTGTTTATAAATTTTTTTAATAATTTAATAAATGTATTCATCATTGAAGAAAACCACCATTTTAAATAATATATATAACAATTTATAAACCATAATAGTGGAGAATTATTTGTTGTTTTAGTTATCATTTAGTTAATTTAGATTTATGGTTTTTATGTTATTATTGATAACATTTAATTTTTTATAGTTATTTTTCTATAAAATAATTGAATTAGTGTTATAAAAAACATTAATAAAAATATATATTTAAATAAAAAAATATTTTCACTTTTTTTATTTTAATATATATTTTATGATAAGGATATGTTAATTTAGTGAAATATGTATGAAAAAAATATAAAATTATCTTTGATTTAAACCTAAAATTCTAATGGTTTTGATGATTATTTAGAATTTTCAATTTCAAAAAGAAATGTTAATGGGAGAATATTATGTTCATGACCTAAATGAAAATTTATAATATGGTTGAATACATATGATGATTATGATATGTTTTTATAAAAAAATTACCACCTGAATATGTGTGTTGTATTTTTCATGCAGAATAAAATGTTATAGAAAATTTGAGGAATAATATCCCACAACAACGTTATCATTAAATTTCATCTACTATGGTCATTGAGATTAAAAACATTATAAGAGATTTTATTAGAATAATAATTAATCATAATTAAATTAACAAATATCAGTAAAAAATGTTGAATATACATATAAAATATTATCGTACCAAATCCAATTTCATGGAAATTTGGACCACCAGATCAATATTTCATGCTATCTATAAATCATCTTTTGTATGTTGTGGGGAATATTATAATAGATAACTAATTATGTATTAAACTAAATATTCATAATTTATTTAGCTATGTAAATGAATAATTTTATTACGTATTTATGATGTTAATAAAACATTATATTCTACTAAAGCTCTACCATATCATTTACCTATAAAAATTACAATTACTAAAATATTCATGAAATTCAAATTATTTTAGGTCACATTTCAAATATTAAATATATCCAAGATCGTGTATGACATGATGAATGTTTTTAACATTAATGGACTAAATTATACTAAAATAAATTCATTTTCCAATGATTGTGTGATATATTGTGGGGAGGATTAATGTAGACTACAGTGAAAAACATTATTCAGTTATAGGTGTAATTTATTTTGTAATGTTGGATGTTTGAATCAATATAATACTATGAAGAAGAATAAAAAAAGAACATCTTAGATTTTTTTTCATTAAATCCAATTAATAAACTGACTATCAATATTATTCATTGCATCAAAACCACATCATACATGAAGAAAAATTCTATAGATAATAATTATGAATGGTTAATTTTAAATCCATTATTTTTAAAACATGAAATAAGTTTTATTAAGTAAATATAGATTAATCATATTATCATAGTAATGAACAACTAACATTTTTTTCTAATGGAAGAATATCATTCAAGACAATGAGTACTAGTCATATCATTTGTAAGGATTTTTCGATCCCTTCGGAACTACCTATGTTGTGTTAATAAAACAAAAAAAAAATTATCCATTAAAATATTCTTCTTATAATAAACTTCCAAGAAATGATATTTATGTGTATAAGAATCATCTTATTATATAATTGATTTAGTTATAGAGAAAAAATGTTTATATGTATAATGTCATTATTGAAACAATGATTCAAATGTATGCTACTCTAATGTGGAACATTATTTACATACTTGGAAATCGGAACTGATCTGGTTATAAAAGTCACACAGTTTTTTCATTTATAAATTTTATATTTCAACATGATCCTGAACAACTAATATAAAGTAATATAGATTACTTTTTATTTCAACATAAGTACATCATTGGATCACATATAATGTGGTTGAATAAGAAAATTATTATTGAATAATTGAACATAGATCACCATAAAAGAGTCAAATAGGTTATAAAATATTGGTACTAATATTTTATTTTAACATATATTTTGTAAGGTTGTATCAGTTTTATTATAATAGTAATTGATTTCTAATTATTCCATTAGTTTAAATCTGAAGATAATAGTGATTGAAAAAAAACTTATTTCTCAAACACTTGTATTTGAAATTTAATTTATTTCATCATAATATTTATGTTACAAATATTTAGAACAATTTTTGGGGCTCATTGATCATCACATTATGTAATGAGCCTGATAAATAGAAGGATCGTATCAATATTCTGCTGAACTTAAAGGAAATGAATATTAAGCATGATATGTGGTCAGATGATAATGAAAAGAATATTATAATTCTTTTTGTAATGAAGAATATGGAGAATGAAATATTATACATATTTTAAAACATGTAAATGAACTATCTAGGTATTCACAAGTCTTAAAATGGGTTTTTTACTTAATGCATAATATTTTACATGAATTTTAATGTCATGATTTATAAATTTTTCTATAATAGTTTCTGCCTTCATTATTACATGAATTGTTACAGGAATGGTAGGAAAATCAATACTCAATTTGTACATATTGTTGAGAAATATATCTTAGAAAACACTAAAATCAGTTATACATGAAATGGTGGGGAATGATTTGTCCTAAAACATTATAAAATTGATACGATCATTTTTCCATCATCTTTTCCAATCATTATGTATTTAACTTTTAATTTTTTTTATTAAAATAAATTAGGTGGTTCATTAAATTATCAATGGATTTATCCAATTATGAAGTATTTTATTTATATTTTTTATTCATTGGTAAAAAATTATTGACAATTCAATTAATATGAAATTATTTTTCATCCATTTTGTTTTATGGATACCTCATTCATTTGAAATTGAATGCAAAAGTTAAATCACAACAAGAATGATCTATTTATAAAGTATACCTAGATGAGGACTGGGAAACCTTTTACTCATTACACAAAGATTATATTGAGACGATAATCAATATTGTAAGAAATTTTTGAGGGAATTTTAACACAATCATAACAATATAGGAAATCCAAAATCTTTACCACTATTGGTTGTCCAGTTGGAATGATATCATGAATTACAATAACAATATTGTAATTATTACATTCCATATGTTATGTACTACTAAATAGTGATTTTTTCATCCATTCATTGAAGAACTATTTATATAAACAAAGTCACACATGATAATTAAAACATGAAATTAGATAGATATGTCAAATGTAATTAACATAGAGCATGTATAATGGTATTGACATCATGTTTGTTTCAAAATATATCAATAAATATGAATATTAGGATTGAATTTATATGCTATAAATTTAATAAATATTATTATAATTTTTAGAACATGAATATTTATTATTGAGGTGTATTATTATAATATTAGTTGTTTATTTGGGAAAGGATCATATAAAAAAGTTTAGGAAGTTCAAATAATACAACGTAAATGGATACAAAATTCATATATTTGATAGTGAGGAGAATTTAGAAAAATAGAATATTGGTATATTTACTATTTCTAAATTTTTATTTTATGATATGTTTTTTGATATTATGGAGGTTGATTAATATGATAATTTTTTAGATGTATTATTCAAACAAAAGTGGGTCATTATTTCATGGGGTTTAAAACTAGATTCATTATAATTTACTACATTGGTCTTCTCTCATCTGATGGATATAAATGGTCATGAGGTACATGATTTTTATATATTCAATTAAAAAATTTGTATATAATTTTGATGATGCATTGGAATATGGCTGGAGTGTTGTTTTTTAACTGAATAAAATAGACTTATATGACATTGTTGATGAATTCAATGAGTTGTCCTAAATTATATAATACTATCAATAATAAGAAAATAATTTATTTTCCAATCATGATATTGAGAATGATGATATTTCATGGGAGGATGAAGTAGAAGAATTTACAATGGATTTTGGTAGTGATATAATTGAAAGAAATATGATTTTTTTCTTTAGTCATCAATTGTATAATAAACTAGATATATATAATTATATTCAATATTAGTACCCTGGATTTTTTATGAGACTAATTTTATTTTTATGCAAGAAATTGTTTATTTTAAAAGAACCTAATGTTAATTTTTTTTATGTGTAATTTTCTAATAACATACCAATGTATTGGATTTCTCATTTTTATTAATATCTATCTAGTATCAACATAAAAAAATATCTTGAATAATTTAAATTTAAAAAATTAAATTATTTAGTTTTTTATTAGTAAAATGATTTATTAACATATATATTACCTGTATATTGTAGTATTTATTAGTAATGTAAACCTATTAGATATTTTCATTTTATGTATACATAAATTATTTAATTTTGAAAAAAGAAATTTCATAATTGTATGAAAATATATTTTTTAATGTTGTTTTTACTTATTTAAATAACTGAAATGTTGAAAAACAAATTATAATAGAAATAAGTTAATTTTCAATTGTTGTTCCCATAACCATGTAGGCATAATCAATGTTGTCTGATGATCTCTATATTCCTACATATAGGACCCCTATGTAATCTATCATGATGAAACCTAGAAATACATCAATACCCCTCCTAATATGTTATGGGATTCTCCCCAACTTCCCCCAAGATAATTTTTCACACTACCAAACAATTCACTAGGTTCTGTATACAATTATTCAACCACGAGGGAACTTGTGGTCATTCTTGTTTCCTAATGAGGATACTGTAGGGTCACAGTTAGAGTTATAATATTTAATATAATGAACATCTTGTAATTTTTATATTAATAACTTCTTTATAATTAGTAGATAAATGTAATATATATATATAACATAAAATTTTATAACCATGGAATATAAAAATATTGATGATAATTGTACTATTTGATGGTTATGCGGTCCACGTAGATTATGTTGTTGGATATTTATCCACATTTTTGGATAGTTAGAATATTATATATTATAAATTTTCATTATATATTATAATTAAATTATTATTCCACTATCATGGATGAATAAGGTTTTTGATTCATAGAAAAATATAATTTTAATAATGAACCCTTTAATAAAATGTCGTTATTTTATTAAGTTCAAATATTTTGAACAAATATATTTTTTCAAATGTTTTTTCAACATATTATGGATAATTCTATCACACCTACAAGATAATTAAAAAATTTTATTATGAAATGGAATGCTTTAAAATGGATATGGTGTTATGAGTTCAACAATATATTTTTTATTACTCTATATATGTTTCTCGGTGTACTAAAAGGAGTTCCTCTAGAAGAGGGGAATATTTTGGATGATCTTTGTTGATGTGAGAAAAATCTATTTTTGAGTAATATATTATTTTATAAATATCATTAAACATATATTCACATAATAATTATATGGCATTGTTTAATCTACTATTTTTATATATATTTTTTAAAACCTAATGTTTCATGAAAAATGTATTGAGTCATGATAATGAAATCATCCCCCACACAAATAGTTAAAAGTGTTTTTTGAGAAATATATTCACTATAGCAATATTTTCATATTACTCAACAATAATTTGGTAACATTATATATTATATATCTTAAAATCTTATTTATCACTATTTAATATAGACCTTGATGTTATGGTTCCATGTCACCATGATTGAATTTTTTTTAAATATCCATATGAAAAATGAATGGAGTTCTCTGAATGATCATGAAAAATATTTATGGGTCTTAACATCTTTTCCAACATAATGATTCACAACAACATCTTAATACATGAATAAATTATAAAAAAATGTTTTATTTATATAATTTTATCCATCCTAAATTGATATATATTTTTTCAAGGAATAAAAATAAATTTTCAATTCGATTATATATATTTGTTATCTAAAATAATGTCTGTTATAAATATAAATACTATATAAACATATCATTATAAATATATGAGTGTTATGAGCTTATTTGTTCTTATAATATGAGGCTGTACTTTTCAATATGAGATGTCACTTTCACTATGGCTTTAGTTGATTATATGTATGGCATGCCATGTGTGAACACCACATGCTATGTGACCTTGTATTGATGGACACAATGTGTACTCTAGGAGAACATGGTCTTTGGAATGGTAGTAATTCCATTTAACAACGTACGTGAACATATCTTGAGTACATGGAAATGAGATTGACACAAAGTCTATGCTAACCACATGGGTGGGGCCCTAAGAATCAAGGGAACACCATCAATTTAACCCACATGTAGTGTATAGATACATGGTCTGTGACCAATGTACTTCATGTGACATAGAAAAATTATGTAGTAGGACCTCATATCATCTAATTCCCCTCACACATAGTACCCCTTGGTTGTTTTTTATGAACACAAAACATCCAAATCTCTTTTTATTGAACTCCGATTTTGTCCCACAAGTAGATTATATAGTATTTTTTTAATTTATAACATGGTGGTTCCATATACTATGTATTTGTTGATATGATATGAGATGTTACTGAAATAACATTTATTTAGGTGGTTCTTATGACATTAGTGATCCCAATGAAAATCCATAGTGACACTAGAGTGGAAATCCCATCATATTTTTTGTGGTTCCTCAACATACTGAGTGGAACCTGCCAATAAGATAGGTCAGGGGTCCCTGATAAATAGTCCGGAAGCCACCTATCACACAAGGTCTTGAGTCCTGGGTCTATAGAGTTGATCCCGCCATTAGCTTTGGAACTTGTTATTTGTATACAATGTGGAACCCCTATATTGAAAATGGTACATGTCATGGATGACAAAAATGGAACCCCATGTCACACGAAGCTGAAGGTGCTCAACTTAAAGTGTGGAATCAACCATTTTCTTGTGTTCTTGTCCTCTGCATACCAAGTGGGACCCCACTATTTGATATGGTGGGGTCCTCATTACTTTAGAGTATACCATCCCCCCTGATGCATTAGGGTGAGGGTCCACTATAGACACTTACGAAGTGGAACCCCTCTTACGCAATGGAGCATAATAGTTTTTCCCTATAAACTATGTACAAAAATGGAAATGTCTAGGCCTATACATTGTTACATATTATAAGACACATAATATGCTAGGCTTCACTGATCGACATCTAAAACTAATGGACACTCTATTCCAAGGATGATATATTATTTCGGATTCATTTCACTGAGCATATATTAACATCTGTATCCATCACATAAATTTTCATACTCATCTAAAATAGGTTGTCATGTAGTGCGAGGTATGGAACATACATTACGTGTATATCATATTGTGGATAGATAATGTTACTCAACTAAATTGGGTGGAAAATACATTACATATATTTCTACTACACATTGTGGTGAGCCACTTTTTCATAGATGAGGTGAAACATTCTCTTGATATATTTTGATGTATATTTTGTTTACTACCAATTGTCTTTATTTTTTTATTATATCACTTTATGACCACATGTCAACTTTTAGGGAATCCTTCTATGAATATATATTCTCACCCCTACATGGGATTTTTCGTCATGGTTCATGTCTTATAATCATGATAGACATTTCAATGATGTCAATAGTGGATATTCAGTTTACCTTATTCATTGCATCATGTCTATTGTTCATGGTATGGAGATTAGGTGTTTAGATCTCTCATCAATTTACATTCCATTTTTTTAGGTTTGGATAACATATTGTGGGGTTTTTATTTTTCCCTTTACTTTTCATTTTTCACAACAATACTCTTATAATGTATAGAGGTTTTACATGTGTAGTTTTTTAACTTTTATTTTCATATACTACTTTTCTTCCTCTACAATTTTCAATTTATATGGATATTTTTATGTATATGTACATATGAAAAGTCATCCCAATTAGAATATGCATTTCGATGCTTGAATACCCCATTTTCCAAGGAACTGGGCTTGGGGTAGTTGCAGCTCGAGGCCATGTTAAGTTTGGTGTGTGAAATATTGGTGTCAGATTAGTTCATTCTTTAAGATGGTGTTTGGACTAGTCCCCTTATGAGGATATATTTTGGATTATGGAATTTTTTTCAAAGTGTCTCAAGTTCATCTCTCAATCCAGTGAATCCAGTGATGCTATTGGAGGATGACATATCTATCCACCAGAACCATGATTGTCATCTTGTTGACCCGACATACCAAGGAATTGGTTACGTGGATCAATGATTCATCAATCATATAATATTGAGTTTTTTAATGTTCTTCTTGAGTTATCCACCAATTTTTGTTATATATATATATATATTCGTATCTGAACATGGTTTGTCTTGGTTAAATTTTTGGATGCCTTTATGATGATTTTTTTTGAATACCAGTTTTCAGTCATAAAAAAGTTTCAATGAGTGACGAGGCCCTAGTTTCAGGTCCATCACATGAGCATATTCCTCTAGGAGGGATGATAGAAGCCCAACCACATGTCGAGTAGATGATATTCCCAAGAGATAATGATAATGATGTTCATTGTCTTAGTGATATCCATGAGTTCCTGCACTATAGGCCCTGAGGATTCACTATGATATAGATCCTCAGAATCATGACGGTTTTCTAGATTTAAGGGTCCGTGTCTTTAGTCTCATACTGACACAGATGGATCACGTGGCTATGCTGACCACTAGGCATTTCGATAGAGTAGTTGGGCAATGGAGAAGCCTGGTTTCTATGATGTATAATTAGTCAAAAATATCATGTCCCAGCATACAACAACTATTTCATGATGAATAATACAAATCTTGTTTTCTCTTGGTCTAGATTTAGGATATTCATGAGTTATAAAATGGATGGATGATAGTGGTAGAGTATGGATTGAGTGTGAAAAACATTACATTGTACTCCCTAGACATGATATGGGAAGGCTACTCCAGTGCATGAATTTTTTAGTCGTCTATATATAAATATTTATGCAATCATGGTTCCCTTTTTCCAACTAACTTCTATAGGGTGGTGGAAGGAGAACAGGTGAGAGAGAGTTTCCTATAATAGGGACTCTATGTCGATTGAGCGAGTTGGGGATGTCACAGTGTTGAGTCTACTATATTAGCTAGCTAGTACCATTCAATAGGATCTTGGAATATGAAACCTATACATGATCAGGATTGGGATCATGGTTATAGAAAGCATACATAACCAAACATATTGAGTAACATATTGTGTTTTTTATTGTGATGGGCTAGGTCTCATGTCACATGACTATATAACCAAATATATTGAAGACAATGAGAAGATAGTTGACAGACCACCATGGTTGAGGTATTGAAATGATAATAGAAAACCCAGAAGAGGAGTATAATTATATGTGGGTTGTGTATGGAACTATGATAACCATCAATGTAACACCCCGAGATTTTATGAAAAATATTATTTTAATTTCATTAATGTCTTATGTTGTATTCTACACCAAGATTACCCTGCGCTATACGCAACACCGTATTAGCTTGCAGTATACGCAACACTATTCTTGGACCGTGTTACACATAATTTTGAAAATAGTTATTCTACGCAACATTGAGTATATATATATATATATATATATTAAATTTATAAATTAAATATGGTTGGATTATGTTATACGAAACAACGGAGGATTCTTTCACAACACGCAACCCTGACTTGGCTTGCATTACACACAATCGCGACCATCCTCGATAGCGTGTGTTGTACGCAATACCGGGTTTTAATAAACAATGTTATATTATTATAATATTTTCATGAACTAGCCGTTATTAATAGTATTAACTAAATTTTTAATTTTATAACATTATTATTCATCTTACACATTTCTAGAACATGGTATAAGAACAAAATAAATTTTTCAGGTAAAATAAGTATTTTTCAAAAAATGCAGTTTTGCCGCCTTTGGATGGCGTAACCACTTTAAATCTGGTTTTTGACATGTTTATAAGTTCAATTTGACAAAATAAAATTCTTATTTGGAATCACGAAATAAAAAATTACTTTGGATAAAATTTTCAAATTATTCTGGTAACTTTCACATTTTAATGAATAGTAAAAACACGCTATATTTTAATTAAAAACAACTTTTTTCATCATAATATCTTATGTGGTTAAATTATAATATTGAATGGTTTTAGAGTATAAATAGAATATATTTTTACCATTTAATATAATTTATGTCATTAGCATTGATTTTACCTTGAATTCGTAAGTTAAATCAATTCAATATTTTGCAATGTTTTAAACAAAAACCCGTTTTTATTCGACAAAGGGATTAATTTTAATTTAATTTCTGAAACTTCTGTGTTTTGAATTTTAAAAAATGGATTCCATATTTGGAATCAATGGGTCCAAATTATGTTAATAGGATACTTTTTGTTTTTGGGAATTATGAATAGTAACTACGGTAAATTTTATTTACCATAGTTAAAGGTAAATCGGGTAATTATGGGTAAATATAATATTTTAAAATTACCCTAAAAAATGTCAAAATTATATTGGATGACTAATAAACGACCCATATCACCTAAGGGTCGGATTAGATTAATTTAATTAAATTCTGTCAATGAAAATAATTTAATTATTATTAAAACCAAAGAATGTGACAACATGTCACTTTCTTAAATCTTATAAGTATAATAATTTTAATCTAGTGATAAACTTCATGAAACTTAGAACATTAATAGTATCCAGAAAGCTTATATAATTATCTACATCATAGGAATTTATTTAGAATTTTTAGAGATTAAATAATTATCATTTATTATGACAGAATGATGATGTAGTAATTGTCTTATTAATGAAATATTGACAGAATTGATCTTATAAATGCCCAAATTAATTTAATTTGATACTTTTTATGACTTACACTAATTTTCAAGGTTACTATGATATATTAGTGTTGATTTAATCAACTTGGTCGAACATATAATTCTGTTATGACTTTCACAAAAATCATATATCAAATAGTGTCAAAATTGACACAAAATAGTTTTTAAATAAAATATTATATTATTAATTGTTATTTTATTCCTAAAAATCTAAGGTTCAGCCAAATGACTTATATAAGGATATATTTATTAATAATAAGCAATTTGGGGTTCGTTTGGAATGTTATAGTAAGTGTATTAACCATCTAGTGAAAGAAAACAAAAAGACACGGTAAAAGTTAAATTATTTAACTTAGAGTTAAATCTAATTGATAAAGTTACAATATTACCCTAAACTTTTCTAAATCCTATTGTATGATAGGATTTAGACCCATCCCCAGTTTAGCTTCGAAATAAGACCCTTTGGAACCATTATAAACCGATTTTGACTTTAATATAAAATAATATTTTGAGATATTCCTAAGGTGCCCCTCTCCTCCCTTATAAAAGGACACCTCCTCCCCCACCTCCTCACACCAATTTGAGCACTCAAGCTCGGCCAACCCCTGCCAAAATCCCTTCTCCACTTCCCTAGAATAATCCTAGAGGTCTTGGTCTTCTTCAGAGACCAATCTTAGTTCCCTAAGTGGAGGATTCAAAGAGGCGTTTCAAAGAAGAGGTAATATCCATTACCGATCTTTTCAATTTCTTTCTTCTTCAACTTCTTCTTCTTTAGTTGTTTCATGATAAAGTAATAACATCAGTATTTATTATATACTGATATGTTATTATAAATATGAAACAACTCTAATTAACCTTCTATCCATCTTACGGAAAAAGGAAATCACCGAGCGTGCGTACGTACGAAATACCGTCTCCACGCCGTGGTGTAATCTATTTTCCGTCACCACCTTAATTGGATGGGTATAAAGGTGTAATGAGTAACTATTTATGACTATTATAAAGTGATATTGATACTGAAATAGTATACATACACTTCAACACAATTCCATGACCATGGGAACAATATCATCGCTCGTGCGTACGTACGGACTACCGTCTCCACGACGCGATGAGATTCATTCCCAATGATTAACCATTCATGAATGATTATAAAGTTTATATAATAAGTACTAATGAAATATATGACCTGATAATGATACTGGAATTATTTATATTTATATGTATGTCATCTACTTAATTTCATTCAATTCAATAAGGAAACGAAAACAGCGTTCATGCGTACGTACGGACTACCGTCTCCATGAACGGTGTATTTCTTTCCATTTACTGATTTATTATTTATGTATATTATGAATATATATATATATAATGATTTATATTCTGGAATTAATTAATCATGACTTAAGTAATCATATGAATAATTACAAGTTAAAAACACGTACGACAAATGAGACGATTTTACCCAAAATGCTACTTTAACATGAATTTACAAAAGAATGGGTAATATAAAGTCATAAGTGGACCATATATGATATAATAACAATGAATATGATTCTGTAATAAGTCAATAACATGATTTAAATCATAATACAGGAGGTTCGGACACTTACAAAGCAAGTTGGACCTAAGGTAAGGGAAATATCACAATCGCATTTTTATCCGAGATTGTTTAATCGTAAGTATTTACTGCGGTGTATGTTATCATCCACATCCATTTTTCATCAATATGTAATATTATTTACATCCACCTACAATTGTTTAAATCCAATTTTACCCTTCTGTGAGTTTTTAGTAATGAATATGAAATGAATCTTTTGTCATTTTTCGTACGAGGTACTTTTTGACTTTTCCGACAAAAGTACAAAGAATTTTTTTTAACGTATACGGAAAGAATGGATTTTTAAAACATTATTTCCAAGAATATTCACTTATAAGTGTTCAAGTTCATTTTTAATAAATTTCGTTTAGTTTATAATTGAATGACATTTTAAGAAAAGAAATGTGTTTTTGAAGTAGAAAGGATATTTTCCTCAAGACTGGAGTTCAAATGTTTTATCAAAATTATTTTCCATCTAAGATAATATAGGGTTCTGTTTTTGTCCCTATTATTACATTGATTTGATTATGTTTTGAGGAAATTATTTTTATGAAGTCATTTACCTTATATGATTTGTTTTATGATGTCATGATGTTTCAAGAATCCCATTTTTGTTACATGTGTTATGCGATGATGTATGATTTATGATTATGTGGCACACATAAGAAATGATTCATTATAAGATGGGTGGGACCTATATCTCCCTCCAATGCATTAGGTAAAGATTTTATATCTCATGAGATAGACAGGGCTGGAATGGTAGGTTATACCGGTTCAGTGAAACAGGAATGAAACGTGGGTTACTCGATTCAGAAAGAGACTTTGTCCACTAAGATAGTCTTGACAATGCGTCTTGACTAACAAGAAATGATTCTCTATGATTATGTGTGAATTCCACAAAGTTTCATGTTTTAAGTTATGATTATTGTGATTACATTTCACTGCCATGATTTATCCCATGTTATGAAATTATGCTCTCTTTTGCATGTTAAGATTTCCAAAAGTTATGTTCTTATGAATATGATGTGATTGATTTTTCTTTTGTTTACCCTTACTGAGCATTTGAGCTCACCCTTTTAAGTTTTCTTTTCCCCAGGATATAAAGAAAGGTTTTAGGTAAAAAAAAGGGAAGATCTTTATGGGAGATATTGATGATCTTTCACCATGATTAGAAGATTACGTTCCGAGTTTCAAAAGACACTAAACTATTACGATCCTTGTGTGTGTGTTTTTGTTATATACTAAGTATTCCGCAAATGTAATGTAATGTCCATGTACGTCAAGATATGGGTCTCTACAGTTGGTATCAGAGGAAAGGTTTAGTCAACCTTTGGAAACTAGGATGCGAAAACATTAGTGAGATCCCTAGAGATATTTCTACGGTATGTCTAGAGATGTCCCTAAGGATAAGTATACATATAGGATATAGTCCTAGAACTACGGTAACGATCTTAGAATTTAACCCAAGATGATAGATATTAAGGGTACTCCCCCTTTACTATGTTGTTTTCCCTAGCATGATTTTTTCCTCTCACAAGATTCTTTTTGTGTTTTAGTTAATGGAGGGAACTAGAAGGAATTAGGTTAACATTGAATCCAATGGACGAATTGGTGACTATGAGCAACAAAATTGTGTAATTCCTAGAGAGAAAGATATTGTGATTATGCCGAATCAGTCATCGCGATATATGATTAACAAGGTGAAATTTAGTGGTATTCCAAATTCATCAAATAAGAGGAAGATAAACTATTATGCATGTTCACATGTTGAGGAACATAATGAAAAGAAGATTGAGATTTCTAAAGAAGGGAAGAAGAACCTTGAGGAATACCTCAAATGGTGGGATCGATGTTATCTGTGTGGAGAAAAGGGTCATAGAGTGACAGACTGTTATAGAGTTCAATGTCTTATTTGTGGAGAACATGGGCATTACCCAACTCAATGCCCTAACCTAAAAAGTTACTTCTAAATCAAGGAAGGACTTATTCCAGGACAATCATTGAAGTGGATGGACTGAAGTGTTTATGTATTGGTATTCAAGAATAATGTTGTTGAGGTACTTTTATGGTGTATTGAAATATTTATGTATTGGTCTATTGTGGTTTTCAATAATTTTAAGTTACCGGTAACCATGAAAAGTGATTCAAATATTTTGGAAAGTATATGATATGCGCATAATGAAGGGATAAGGAGAAAATGAAATGTTTGACAGTATTCATGAGGTCATGATTGATATAAGGACTAAGTGATATCATGGTTTGAGTATATAGAATTTTGAGGATTTTGGTATGTGGAAAGTGTTAACTTTAAACTGCATTCATGTTTTCACTAAGGTATTCAAGAGAATACATGATTAAGGACTTTCAATGTTTGTAATGTGACCATAAAAACATATCTTATGATATATGGGGATCAACGATGGTATTAAATCTCTGGTAATCGTTTTCTCTATGTTATGAGAGTGGACTGCAGTATTATGGATAAGCCTAAAGATTAAAATGGATTATGTTGGACATAAGTGAGTATTTTTTAAGGATAGAAGTTTTTTTTCGATATTATTGATGGGATGTTATAGTAATGTAGTTTTAGAAAAAGGACAACCTGCAGGACGGGCGACAACCCATCGCGTCGGACAAGGCCGTGGGAATCGAACTCACAACTGAAGTGCGACTGGTCTTTATCGCCTACCACTGGCCTACAGGAAGTCCCTGTTTAGTAGAAACTAGTTTTATTATATTAATCAGTATGATATATAAAGTATAATTCCATTTTAGGAACCATATGTGATTAATCTCACTATAGATCGACTTATGTATATAATTTTTTCTAACCTTTTGTTTGAGACAGATGGAATGACTCGTCATTCTATCACATGATCTGCTAACACTTCACGAATTACAAATTCAACTTCATTTATTTAAGAGATGAAGTGGAAATTGTTCAAGGCATGAACAATAGTGAGATTGTACCAAAATAAAGAAAGTATTTATTCTAATTCAAATTTTCACCTTTAGGGAAATGATCTTGAAAACAAAAAATGTTGTCCTAGTGATCTTATACCCGATGAATCAGATGGTACCTTAGATCGTCACAAATTTATGGATTTGTGATTATTGGATTTTCCATAGCCATGTTCTCTACCACTTTCCATTAGAACATGATGGTTAGATTTCTCTTCCATATCCATATTTTCACCTATGTGGAAACCCAGTGATTAGTTTATTTGGGTAACCGTTACGTTTCATACTTTTGTTTTGAAAGATAAGTTTTGGTATTCCTCTTTACGATGTGGGTTTCTATCAAAGAAACTTTCAAATAGTAAACCATTTATAACCCCGACGAATTTCGAGGGAGAAATTCATTTTAAGGGGGGTAGAATGTAACACCCCAAGATTTTATGAAAAATATTATTTTAATTTCATTAATGTCTTATGTTTTATTCTACACCAAGATTACCATGCGCTATACGCAACACCGTATTAGCTTACAGTATACGCAACACTATTCTTGGACCGTGTTACACATAATTTTGATAATAGTTATTCTACGCAACATTGAGTATATATATATATATATTAAATGTATAAATGAAATATGGTTGGATTATGTTATACGAAACAACGAAGGATTCTTTCACAACATGCAACTCTGACTTGGCTTGCATTACACACAATCGCGACCTTCCTCGATAGCGTGTGTTGTACGCAATACCGGGTTTTAATAAACAATGTTATATTATTATAATATTGTCATGAACTAGCCGTTATGAATAGTATTAACTAAATTTTGAATTTTATAACATTATTATTCATCTTACACATTTCTAGAACATGGTCTAAGAAAAAAATAAAATTTTCGGGTAAAATAAGTATTTTTCAAAAAATGCAGTTTTGCCGCCTTTGGATGGCGTACCCACTTTAAATCTGGTTTTTGACATGTTTATAAGTTCAATTTGACAAAATAAAATTCTTCTTTGGAATCAAGAAATAAATATTTACTTTGGATAAAATTTTCATATTATTCTGGTAACTTTCACATTTTAATGAATAGTAAAAACACGCTATATTTTAATTAAAAACAACTTTTTTCATCGTAATATCTTATGTGGTTAAATTATAATATTGAATGGTTTTAAAGTATAAATAGAATACATTTTTATCATTTAATATAATGTATGTCATTAGCATTGATTTTACCTTGAATTCGTAAGTTAAATCAATTCAATCTTTTGCAATGTTTTATACAAAAACCCGTTTTTATTCGACAAAGGGATTAATTTTAATTTAATTTCTGAAACTTCTGTGTTTTGAATTTTAAAAAATGGATTCCATATTTGGAATCAGTGGTTCCAAATTATTTTAATAGGGTACTTTTTATTTTTGGGAATTATGAATAGTAACTACGGTAAATTTTATTTACCATAGTTAAAGGTAAATCGGGTAATTAAGGGTAAATATAATATTTTAAAATTACCCTAACAAATGTCAAAATTATATTGGATGAATAAAAAACGACCCATATCACCTAAGGGTCGGATTAGATTAATTAAATTAAATTTTTTCAATGAAAATAATTTAATTATTATTAAAACCAAAGAATGTGACAACATGTCACTTTCTTAAATCTTATAAGTATAATAATTTTAATCTAGTGATAAACTTCATTAAAACTTATAACATGAATAGTCTCCAGAAAGCTAATACAATTATATAAATCATAGGAATTTATTTAGAATTTTTAGGGATTAAATAATTATCATTTATTATGACAGAAAGATGATGTAGTAATTGTCTTATTAATGAAATATTGACAGAATTGATGTTATAAATGCCAAAATAAATGTAATTTGAGACTTTTTATGACTTACACTAATTTTATAGGTTACTATGATATATTAGTGTTGATTTAATCAACTTGGTTAGAACATATAATTTTGTTATGACTTTCACAAAAATCATATATCTAATAGTGTCAAAATTGACACAAAATAGTTTTTAAATCAAATATTATATTATTAATTGTTATTTTATTCCTAAAAATCTAAGGTTCGGCCAAATGACTTAGATAAGGATATATATATTAATAATAATCAATTTGGGGTTCTTTTGGCATGTTATAGTAAGTGTATTAACCATATAGTGAAAGAAAACAAAAAGACACGGTAAAAGTTAAATTATTTAACTTAGAGTTAAATATAATTGATAAGGTTAAAATAATACCCTAAACTTGTCTAAATCATATTGGATGATAGGATTTAGACCCATCCCCAGTTTAGCTTCGAAATAAGACCCTTTGGAACCATTATAAACAGATTTTTACTTTAATATAAAATAATATTTTGAGATATTCCTAAGGTGCCCCTCTCCTCCCTTATAAAAGGACACCTCCTCCCCCTCCTCCTCACACCAATTTGAGCACTCAAGCTTGTCCAACCCCTGACAAAATCCCTTCTCCACTTCCCTAGAATAATCCTAGAGGTCCTGGTCTTCTTCAAAGACCAATATTAGTTCCCTAAGTGGAGGATTCAAAGAGGTGTTTCAAAGAAGAGGTAATATCCATTACCGATCTTTTCAATTTCTTTCTTCTTCATCTTCTTCTTCTTTAGTTGTTTCATTATAAAGTAATAACATCAGTATTTATTATATACTGATATGTTATTATAAATATGAAACAACTCTAATTAACCTTCTATCCATCCTACGGAAAAAGGAAATCACCCCGCGTGCGTACGTACGGAATACCGTCTCCACGCCGTGGTGTAATCTATTTTCCGTCACCACCTTAATTGGATGGGTATAAAGGTGTAATGAGTAACTATATATGACTATTATAAATTGATATTGATACTGAAATAGTATACATACACTTCAACACAATTCCACGACCATGGGAACGATATGTTCGCTCGTGCGTACGTACGGACTACCGTCTCCACGACGCGATGAGATTCATTCTCAATGATTAACCATTCATGAATGATTATAAAGTATATATAATAAGTACTAATGAAATATATGACCTGATAATGATAATGGAATTATTTATATTTATATGTATGTCATCTACTTAATTTCATTCAATTCAATAAGGAAACGAAAACAGCGTTCATGCGTACGTACGGACTACCGTCTCCATGAACGGTGTATTTCTTTCCATTTACTGATTTATTATATATGTATATTCTGAATATATAGATATATAGATATATATATCATTATTTATATTCTAGAATTATGTAATCATGACTTAAGTAATCATATGAATAATTACAAGTTAAAAACACGAACGACAAATGAGACGATTTTACCCAAAACGCTACTTTAACATGAATTTACAAAAGAACGGGTAATATAAAGTCATAAGTGGACCATATATGATATAATAACAATCAATATGATTCAGGAATACGTCAATTACATGATTTAAATCATTATACAGGAGGTTCGGACACTTACAAAGCAAGTAGGACCTAAGGTAAGGGAAATATCACAATCTCATTTTTATCCGAGATTGTTTATTCGTAAGTATTTACTGGGGTGTATTTTATCATCCACATCCATTTTTCATAAATATGTAATATTATTTCCATCCACCTACAATTTTTTAAATCCAATTTTACCCTTCAGTGCGTTTTTAGTAAAGAATATGAAATGAATCTTTTGTCATTTTTCGTACGAGGTACTTTTTGACTTTTCCGACAAAAGTACAAAAAATGTTTTTTTAACTTATACGACATGAATGGATTTTTAAAACATTATTTCCAAGAATATTCACTTATAAGTTTTCAAGTTTATTTTTTATCAACTTCTTTTAGTTTATAATTGTATGACATGTTAAGAAAAGAAAAGTGTTTTTGAAGTAGAAAGGATATTTTCCTCAAGAATGGAGTTCAAATGTTTTATCAAAATTATTTTCCATCTAAGATAATATAGGGTTCTGTTTTTATCCCTTTTATTACATTGATTTGATTATGTTTTGAGGAAATTATTTTTATGAAGTCATTTACCTTATATGATTTTTTTTATGATGTCATGATGTTTCAAGAATCCCATTTTTGTTACATGTGTTATGCGATGATGTATGATTTATGATTATGTGGCACACAAAAGATAGGATTAATTATAATATGGGTGGGACCTATATCTCCCTCCAATTCATTGGGTAAAGATTTTATATATCATGAGATAGACAGGGCTGGAATGGTAGGTTATACCGGTTCAGTGAAACAGGACTGAAACGAGGGTTACTCGATTCAGAAAGGGACTTTGTCCACTAAGATAGTCTTGAAAATGAGTCTTGACTAACAAGAAATGATTATCTATGATTATGTGTGAATTCCACAAAGTTTCATGTTTTAAGTTATGATTATTGTGATTACATTTCACTGCCATGATTTATCCCATGTTATGAAATTATGCTCTCTTTTGCAGGTTAAGATTTCCAAAAGTTATGTTCTTATTAATATGATGTGATTGATTTTTCTTTTGTTTACCCTTACTAAGCATTTGAGCTCACCCTTTTATGTTTTCTTTTCCCCAGGACATAAAGAAAGGTTTTAGGTAAAAAAAGGGAAGATCTTTATAGGAGATATTGAAGATCTTTCACCACGATTAGAAGATTACGTTCCGAGTTTCCAAAGACACTAAACTATTACGATCCTTGTGTGTGTGTTTTTGTTATATACTAAGTATTCCGCAAATGTAAAGTAATGTCCATGTACGTCAAGATATGGGTCTCTACATTCAACCACCACTACAAGACATACCACATCAGTCTTAGGGAGTTGGCGGTTGGGGTAGTGGGCAGCTTCGGTCTTTGAAGGATTATAACTCTGCAATTTAAGTGATAATAAGTGATAAGATATGTGTTTTTACAGTTTTTTCATTCATAGTAGATTGTTTTTCAATCCATTAATTGATCTCTATACTATTGTGTGAAATCTCGAGCTCCTAGTTGAGGCACTCACCATGTATCTTTATCTTGAGATTCTAAAAGGGAATGATTTTTGATAAAAAAAAATCTCCTAGAAGTGCAATATATCTCTTAGAGGAATGGGGGTTATGTGGTAATTATTGATCAACATAATAGATACCTATCAATTCATCGTTGGTATGAATTGTTTTATCATGGTCAAATCCAGAATTGATTATTGCCATAGACGAGTTAAGGGTTGACACACTGATGGTATAAGATTCTTCTTTTGGGATGACTTATATTTCAAGGTAGAACAACTTAGATATTAAAGGAGGAAAAATACCATCCCCCATTATTTGGTGAGTATGTAACTTCTTTTAGCTAGATCATGAAAAATATATATTCTTTTTATTGGAGTTTATTTTAAGAATCCGTCCGTGAGGTTGTTATTGGATTACATTTGAGGAATGAAATGGAGTTTTGTATCGAAATTCATCCAGTGTATACAGTAATATCTTCTCACTAGTATAAATAAGGGATTTAATGTTGACTTAATAACATTGGTTTTTTATAAACCGATACAAATAGTATTTGCAGAAACTTATTGTCGTCAATTTTATGAAAAACGATGCCAGAAGCCATTATTCGATGATATTTCACATTAGTTTTGTGAAAAACGATGCCGAAAAAAAATGTTTTGGCGTAAGTTTTGAGGAAAACTGATTCCAAAAGTTCTATTTTCAGCGTCCCTTTTTTCCAAAACCGACGTTGGAAATACGAAACATGGAAATTTTCGTGGTCGGTTTTGTCCAAAACTGATGCTGAAAATGCGAAACATGGAATTTTTCAACATCGGTTTTTTCCAAGACCATCACTGAAAATTTGAAACACATATATTTTCAACATCAGTTTTTACCAAAACTGACTCCAAAAAAAAGGATTATCGGCATCGGTTTTCTCAAATTTGACGTTTAAAGTCTTCTAAAATTAATCAGGGTTGTGAAACCCTCAATTTGTTGGATCTTCGAAATCAAAACCCATGGTGGTGCCTTCGATTAGTGACGACATTCAAAGCCCAATTTTTGATCCTGGAAAGCCATTGTTGATGGTTTTAGCCCATTTTCACGATTTTCAGTTTCCACTCTTCTTTATCCATTATTAATTTATCTTTTATTGTTTATTTATTCTTCCATAACCCTATTTTACGCTACTTTTAATGGTTGATTGATTTTAGTTGTTTTTTATCATTATTTTTCATTTGTATTATCATTATTGGTATAGAGTTTCCGATGATAGTTTTTATATGTTATTAAAAAGAACAATTTTAGGATTGAGGATCAACATTCTGGTAAAACTTCAAATTTTTTATGTTTTTTATTAATTTTGTACTTAAATTATTTATCATTTAAATCTGTCATTTATTTGCATAATTTTTTTTATATTTTACTGTAAATGTGTTAAGACATGGATAAATATTCTATAAACAAGCATTCTAAAATATCTTCTCAACAAATAACATCTTTTTACATTAACTCCAATCAAATTTCACCCAAATCAGTTACTGCATCCTTTAAATTAATGCACTCTTCAATAATTTTCACACATGAAACATCGAAATACTGCAAAAACTATGTAAAATGAACTAATAAATATTTTAAAATTAAAATTATATTTAAATTATAATATAAATATAACACACATGTGTATTGTATGAAAATAAAATGATTACTATTTGTAAATGTGTTTCATATCTGATTTTTTCTATATGATTATCAATAGTTTTTGTTAAATATGTTTTTGTCTACAATTTATCTGATAGATATTTAAATGTTTATATTTTTTAATATATTCACCAAATATATGGTGATATCAGTTATTTAAGGGATTGTAAATGGATTCATTTATGATAAACCACTAGTGAATATAAAAAAGGAGTTGATACTTTTTTGGAATTTGCTGAACGACATCTTCAAAACGTTGATTTTATTTTCTGTACATGTGTGAAGTCTGTAAATATGATAATGTTAAACTCCTAAGAAATCATGTATCATATCATTTGTTATGGTTTTATCCTTAATTATACACATTGGATATGGCATGGTGAAAGAACTGAAAATTCAACATCCAATGTTGATGCCGATATTCACAATGAGGTAGAGGATCGTATTGAAGAATTAATTCATTATTTAGGTGTTGAAACCATCGAAAAAACACCAATAGTTGAACAATTGTATGGGGATTATGAGAATAAATTATTCCAAGGATGTATTAAATATACAATGTTATCAAAAGTTTTGAGATTAATTAACATAAAAGAAAAAAATGGGTGGAGTGGTACATCTTTCACATGTTTACTTGAGCTTTTAAAAGATCTACATCTAAATGGAAACATGCATCCTAACTCCAATTATGAGGCAAAGAAAATATTATTCCCAATGGGATAGGGGAATAAAATATTACATGGTTTCCCAAATGATTGTGAATTGTATAAGAATGAAAATGAAAATTAATCATGTTGTCATACATGTGGGACATTACACTATATGATAGATGGGAAATTTAACTCAAAATCATTTTTAGGTGAATTCATTTAACGTCATGAAAAATAAATTTTGTACTTTCCAATGATATCGTCCAATATTTTCTTCATACAATTCTAATAAATCAATTCTGATTCATTTTTAGGTACCCGAATCAAAACTCCTGTTAAATCAAATCGATACCTTCTGATAATTCATCGTTTAAAGCATCTTTTTGCAAATTCAATTGATGAAAAAAAGGTTATATGACATTCATATGAGCATATCTATGATGGTAACTTACTCCACCCTAACTATTCACCATAGTGGAAGATTTTTGTAAAGACTTTCATTATTTTTGAAGTGATGTCAGAATTATCAAAATTGGATTGTGTACTGATGGAATGAATCTATATCACAGCCTCATTATCCAACATCATTCAGGGCCTATTTGGAGGTAGTTTATAACATTACCCACATCTATGTATGAATAAAAAATAATTTATGATGAACATGAATATTTCTGGACAAAAAAATTGGGAAATGATATTGATATGTATCATTCACCATTGATTGATTATTTGAAACTGCTATGTGACGAAGGATTTATAGTTTTTGATGCATACAAGAATGTGTATTTTCTTTTTCATGTGATGATAATGTTCACTATAAATGAATTTCCTACATATGTAAACTTATCTGGATATAGTGTTAAGGGACATAATGCATTTCCAATTTGTGAATAACAAACATCGTTTTGTCAACTTATGAATGGATGAAAGAGAGTTTACATGAGACATAGAAATTTTTTGTGAACTTATCATCCTTATTGTATATTTAAAAAATCATTTAACAGTTTACAAGAATACAACCTACCCCCTTGATCATTGACAGTTGATGAATTCTATGACAGAGTGAAAGATATTGAATCGACATTGGGATAGAGAAGAAGTTCTAGTTTTCCAAAATATATCTGGAAGAAGCTGTCAATTTTTTTGAACTACCTTATTATAGATTTTTAGAGATAAAACCAAAAATTTATGTTATCCATGTTGAGAAAAACATATGTGACATTTTGATTGGAACATTGTTAGACATAAATGGAAAGAAAAAATATGGATTTCCTGCTAGATTGGGATTGATATTAATGAGAATACGCATAGAGTTAGCACCCACTATGAAAGGAAATAGAACATATTTACCTCTGGCAAGACACACAATAATCAGGATTGAAAAGATGAATTTTTTTCAGTGTCTTCACGGTATTACTGTACCTGGTGGTTTTTCTTCAAATGTGAATAATATGGTGTCATTGAAGAATTTTAAATTAATAGGTATGAAATCTCATGTTTTATATGTGTTGATGGAAAATCTTCTACCAGTAGCAGTGTGTGGTATATTACCGAAAGTTCTTAGAAATACTATCATCAGGTTATGTAATTTCTTCAAATCCATTTGTAGAAAAGTCGTTGATCCAAATTTGTTAGATGTGTTGGAGAATGAAGCAGCTGTTATTCTTTGTCAACTAGAAATGTATTTCTCACCCAAATTTTTTGATATAATGGTTCATCAACTGATTCATTTGGTGCATGATATTTGAATATGTGGTCTTTTTTATTTAAGATGGATGTATCCTTTTGAGAGATATTTGAAAATTTTGAGAGGATATGTTAAAAATATTTATCGACCAGAGGACTCTATTGTTCAAAAACATGTATCAGATTATGTGATTGAGTTCTGTAATGATTATTTGTATGAGGTGGAGCATATTGGTCTCCCTGTATCTCAACATATGACAATTTATAGTGAAGGTTGAGGGTTTCAAGGCATAAAGCTAATGTTAATTCCACATGATGATGTGATGCAGACACATTTATACATTTGGAAAATCCAATATGAGGTTCAATTATATATATCCTCAAATATTACTGAATTAAAGTTACAATATCAGAAAAGAAACGAAAAGATGGTGATGATTGAGCATAAGAAGAAATTTTTTTCATGGTTTAAAGATAAATTCACCCCAAATATATCTTCATCAGAAACATTGTAGTGGTTAGCTGGGGGACCATCTCTTAATGTGATCACATGGTCTAGTTTTGATATCAATAACTACACATTATACACAAAAAACATGGATGACAAGAGTACCGTTCAAAATATTGGTGTGATAGTTTGCACTGAAGTAGTGCATTTTTAGAGTGCCAATGATAAAAACATGATTTCTTCATCAAGGTAATATTTTGGAGTTCTTGAATACATATGAGAAATAGATTATTTTAAATTTTGAGTCACTCTTTTTTTGTGTAATTGTGTTGATAGTAATAGTGGTGTGAAACATGATGAAAATGTGTTTAAACTAGATGATTTGAAAATATTTAATTACAATGTGGAACCATCTATCATGGTGACACATTAAAAAAAGTATTTTATGTCATTGATCTATCAAATGATCAGTGGTCAGTTGTTTTTCAAGGATAAATATACCAATTGGGTGATGAGGATGATAATGATGATATTAGTGATTTACATGAGCCTTTTTCATCTATTACACAATTTCCTGATGATTAAAAGAGTATAAGACAGACATAGTGCATGCATTACATAATGATACTGATGAAGGCATGTGGGAAAACAATAAATGAATCTCCGAATTTTTCTGGAAAATATTTATATTTTTTTTCATTTTTGAAACTTACCAATGCAGGCCTCTTTTTTTACTTACATATTCTTGTCATCGTTGTTTCTTATTATTAATCTTTCTAATTATATGCAGGTTCACAAAATTTAATTACACTTTCTCGTAGAAAAGTCAAATAAAGATAGAGTGGATAAGTTATTGAGGTATATCTATTTTGACATATTATTAAATATTCAGTAATATACTTATTTAATGAAATAAAAATGTTATTTTAATAAAATTTGCAGGACTAATGATACATCCTTAGCAGAGAAGACATCTCTTGTTAGCACTGAAAAATATTGCTCTCAAGTTGGTAATTGTGGTATTAAACATTTAACAAAACTTTCTCTTGCTCATGATGATGAAAAATTTTGAATCCGTTTTGATTATAATAATAATGAAGTTGGCCCAAATGCAGTTCAGTTTGTCAGTTATATAGTAATGAGAAGCCATTACAAGACTAGTATTTTATATCCTAATTGGATGTCTGTGGACAGGACGACAAAGAAATGGCTTTGGGAGGTCATGAAGGTAAAATATCTTAATTGATTACTTTTATCTCTTTTTTGAATATTATATATTTTAAACTACATATTAAATTTATTCAATTACAGATGACATTCAATTTTGAGGAATCTAATGAAATTAAGAAAATACATAACTTTTTAGCGGAGGTTCGATGGAGAGATTTTAATACCAAACAGACAAAAAATTATATTTTTTGGAAAGAGAATGTTTGAAAGCCCATTTTTTAAGTATAAATTTATAGATAAACATATATGGAATAAATTTTTTGATAGCCACCGGGAAGAGAAATTTCAGTTATGGTAATTATTTTATATTTTAAAATATATGATATATTTTTCTTATTACATAGTAGTTTATTTTAATATAACAGGACTCCATGAGATCTCATCTAGAGATCCAGTTGATAAATGTATACCCTCATACATTTTAACGTGGAGGGTATTCATATTTGGAGTATAAAATGATTGAAGAGAAATTTGAAGCATTATGTGCTCGATCATGTAGTGGTTCAGAAGAGGTTCATTTTGGTTCTCCATCTCCTCCAACTCATCATGAGAGATGGAAAAGAGCAAGAAGAAGGAAAAATGAATAGTATATTATAGAGTTAACTCAGCAAGTAGATGATAGAATGTTTAATAAATATTATTTAATTTTTTAACAATTTTTCTATTTTATAAATTATAAAATCTATTATAAGTTTTTTATTTTTCATTTCAGCATGAACATCGGTTGAAAGAGACACATGGATCGTTTATCCCCGAGGGTAGGATGAACATCCTATCCCCTAAATTGGCAAAGTTAGAACACCTCGGTCATGTTAGAGGATATCAGGTCAGTGTTAGTATTCAGAAGGATTTTGCTAAGAGAATGAAATCAAGAGAACCAGAAATAGAATCACTTATAGAAGAGAGGAAATGTATGAAACAGTCTATGGGTGATCAAATTCAAGTAGAAATGCAGAAGGATTCATTAGAACAATTGGAACGATAGTCATAGTATGCGCAGCCTTCCTAGGTATATTATTTATTTGATATCAATTTTTCTATTTTATAAATTATAAACACTAATATAAATTTTTCAATTTTCAGCCTTCTCAGCCTACTAGCCCGAACTAGCCTGACTCGTCAGCTTACCCATCCCCATATGTGAAAACTTTCGAGGTATATTATTTTCTCTTAATCAATTTTACCATTTTATAAACTATAAACACAAATATAACATTTAGATTCTTTTTCCTTCATAGACATTTCTCCTGGAAAACTCTGCCCCACCTACTTACTCAGCCCCATCTATGTAGCCTTTCAAGGTATATTAATTTTTGTTCATCAATTATTTTATTTTAAATTTTATAAACACTAATATACATTTTTCATTTTTCAGCCTTCTCAGTCTCCTCACACGGACTACCCAGCCCCGTCAGCTTATCATGCCCCGTCTGCGCAGCCATTCAAGATATATTATTTTATTTTCATCAATTTTTTCATTTTATAATTTATAAACAGTAATATACCTTTTAATTTTTCTGCCTTCTCAACCTGCTCACCCATACTTCCCTTCCCCATCATCTTACTTTGAGAATCAGCCACCTCGCTCATATCATGCCTTATATTGCAAGTTGTTTGCTGGAGATACTCATATACATATTATTGGGTTTGGATAGGGGAATTTTTTGGGGGACTCAATACACCATCAGCCTATGCATATGGGTCAGGTTAGATTATCAGTACTTGATAATATATATCATAATACTCTACTATTGTTCCCTACTGAGGAGATCACCTGTGTTGGAGAATTTCTAAGCCATTTTTTACTTTGACCAAATAGTCTTCTACATTATATTTCATATGAGGTTTTAGTTGTTTTAAATATTAATTCTAAATGATTAAAAATTTCTTGTAACATTTTCATACATTTAACTCTTATAATAATATCTGAAATCAAAAGAAACTACCCATATGCAACAAAATATTCGGGAGCAGTCAGCTTTAGAACCTTTTAATATTTCTTCTGGGTTAAAAAGATTATCATAGGTATCTTCTTCCTTGAATTATATCTATGAGTTTCGGATGATTCCCAATATATGAGGAAGGGGTTATCAATTGTGAATAATGAAAGAAGATATCATGCATTTAGTTGATACTGAAGAGCTCAGGCTGAGTGTGGTGTAGTAGTTTTCCATGTTAGTAAATTGATGGGTGAATTTAAATTTCCATCACAAAAGATGGTTTTAAAATGACTAACTATATTTTCTTTTTAACTTAGGTATCTACAAAATCCACTTTCACAAAATAAAAGAACAAGAATTTACAGTTTTATAGATCAAGAGTACATTTCCTTGGATGTCGTAAATGTAACGAATGATGATAGAGTTCAATATATATCTATAATATTATCACAGATAGAGATTAAATGATCGTTTTTCAATTTCTTGATAAGTAAAAATATAAACATAATTATGATATAATAATCATTATAATGTCATTAAATATAATATTTTTGTATAGTAGGGTATATTGGATGTTTGTTGTATTTTTTCTATGTGAATGCACCTTATATTGGTTTTTCTCTTTATTAGGAACAGTTCATAAACCATTTTCATCGATATTAAATAAGTAAGTTTTTATTTTAATTTTTTATAAGGTCATTATGTTAAATATTAATTTTTTAGACATGTATTATTAGTTCATATATATGAAAATGCAGTTCATGGAAACAATTTAACAAGGCATACATGTTAGTAAATAATTTAAAGAAGATCAAATCTGTGGAAGTAAAGATAATTAGTTTTTATATTATTATTTTTTATTATTTTATTGTTATATATTGTATTTTGTACAAATTTACTATTTCATAATGGCAGGGTCATCGTCAAAATGGAAATGATGAATGTGGTTATTAAATTTTACGATTCATTTTTGAGATAATCACAAATGGAAAAAACTACGGATTTCCCTAAGGATAGTTGTATTATTGTTATTATATTTTTTTTCATTTATATTATTTTTTAACATCATATCATTCAATATTATTGTAGGTATTTAATGATTCACAGTCTTATTCCCAATCTGAGATGACCCATATTCGATCTACTTTTGCAAACTATTTGTTATATCTAATTTGGATTTGAGGTATGTATATTTTAATATTTATAAATAATAAAACTTATGGGTAAAAAAATAACTATTTTTACATATTAGGTGTTTGAACCTACCAATAAGAAAACAAATGCTTCAACAATAACCAACAATGAGTCTTCCATAAATTTCAGGTACGTCTATTGTATGTTTTTTTTTCAACGTCACCTTTTTTTGTTTATTCTTGGTATATGAATGTTATAGCTTTTTATTGAATGATAAATATTGTTCGACTATTGCAATATATTTTGTTTTTTTTGTATAGGGGTTTCGATATTTTTAGAAGTGAAATTTCCTAATTTTAAAAACAATTAATTTAAGCCATCAGTTATTTTAAAAACTGACGCTGAAACCCTTAACAAAATAATTTTTCAGTTTCGATTTTATAATAATCAATGTCGAAAATCATATTTGTTACGTCAGCTTTATAGACGTCGGTTAAAAAGAGACGTCATGAATAAAAAAAACAGATGTTAATTTTTATTCACTAGTGTATTATGCATATGTTATATTCATTTCTAAGATACAGTAGATGTATTTGTAGTTGGAAGACATTTGAGATAAGGGTTTCATCATGAACATTGTGTTCCCTTAAACAGCTCCAATTTTTTCATGAAAATGGAAGATGATATCTTGGTTCTTTTCATCGATTATCATCACATGAACCAGGTCAAAACAAATAACATGTACCCCATGACAATGATTGATGTCCTCTTGGACTAGTTTTGAGGTGCTAATTGGATATTGAAGATCGATTTCTGTTCTGGCTACCACTAGTTGAGGGTTCACAATGATGAAATTACGATCCTTTAATTTTGATGTCTTTATAGACATTATGATTTCTTAGTGGTTACCTTTGGATTAATGAATTCCACCACCATATTTATGGTTCTACTGAATTGGATCGTCTGGATGTACATGGACTAGATGTTGTCCATCTTCATTGATGACATACTGGTCAACTCTACATTATAGGATAAACATGAATATCACTATAGGATGGTTGTAGATTTTCATTTAGAGAACTGGGTTTATTGAAAGAACTCAATGTTCTAGTTCATGGGTCATTATTTTAATTATATGAGGCATTCTATATCATAGAACGATATAGATATGGAACCAGAAAATAACCCCACATTGCATTACTAGGATCCACCAAAGAGTGTGTCTGAGGTACCGAGCTTTCTTGGGTTGGTGGGATTTTATTAGAGTTTGGAAAAATACATCCCCAATATTATAGCCCCATTGACCTCAATGAAACATAATGGGAAACTATTTACCTCGACTAAGTAGTGGAAGGGGTATATCAAGGAATTGAGGTTGGGTTTGATGAGTGATCTGATGTTGAGATATCAAAAGGACAACATGGTGTTTTTAGTTTTTTGGGATTCTATAGGAGTATGGCCTAGATTCATATTGATGCATAGGCATATTATTATTTAATATGGGTCGAGGAACTTGATAACTCTTATATAGAACTACATTTTTCATGACCAAAAATATGTAACAATATTCTTATCCATTTCTATATGGAGGGACTACCTTTTGGGATAACTTTTTGGATTACTTTGTCCATCTGATAAGTAGATACACCTTCACACAAAGATACTTGAACCTATGATGGTGGCTTTCATTGGAGTTCATGTTGGACGTTGAATTATAGATAGTATAAAATCTATGGAATTGAAACATAATAGTGTATTTTTATGGTAGTAAGTCCCAAGATTTCCTAGTTCTTGATGCTTGGTGTCGTAGTATTCCTTATAACTATCCATATGGGATCAGGAGGAAACATGTTTTTTGATGTCAATGGTGTTGAATTATTCGCTTATAGAGCATGTGAGAGAGTACAAGTAGGTAATCCTCTATTTTGATGTCATAGATTACTGTATTTCCATGAGTGATTCTACATATGGATATTATTATGTATGTAATCATGTCATATTTTTCTATGGATGGATGGTGGTTCAAGTCATAGTGAGAGAGGAGGTTATACAAGAGTATCACAGTACAAATTTGGATTTACATCAGGGTGTAGATAAAATTTATAGAGACATTTAATGTATGTTTCTATGGTACTAAATGGGACTGAGCATAACTATGTTCATCTATCGATGCCTCTTCAATCAGCAGTTGATTTTTGAGCTTTCGGTTATGGCATGTTTGTTGCAGTCCATTGAGATCCTAGAGTTGATGTGAGATGACATATCAATAGACTTTGTGACAAGGATTTTTTGTAATGAGATTGGATGCGATTATATATGAATGATATTTTATAGAATCATGATATCAAAAAACGTCCATGATAATATATATTAAATTTTGATGGAGTGGTTGGGGCAGTTGTACATATGAGAGATTATTTTCCTCTAGGGGGTTACCTTGAATATTATATCTGATCATGATGCATAGTTTACTTCACAGTTGTAGATATTCTTGCAAGAGGCAATTGGTACATAAATATGGTTGAGTAGATCCCTTTAGTATCAGTAGTAAGTGAAGACCATGTCAATTATCTAGGTGCTAGAGGATATGTTGATGGATTGTGTGCTAGATTTTTGTCAGAGCTCAAATTATCACATTCCCTTTGTTGAGTTTGCTTATAAAAACTGCTACCACTCTAATATCAACAATGATCCTTTTGATTCCTTTTAAGGGAGACCATTTAGGTGACCCATGTGATGGAATGATATTGACATGATGTCTCATAGGGGTCTATAGTTTGTGTAGCTGATGATGAACAAGATCTAGGTCATCTATGTGCCGATGAGGATATCATAATGTTGGAAAAAATAAGACACAAATCAACATTTATGAATTTTATGTTTGATTTGGAGAAAATATTTTCTTAATATTATTCTCAGGATGATGATTTTGGAGGCTCTTCATTGTAGGAATTCTATCCCAAATTATCATCTAGCTATTTTAGATCTTTTTTTTGGATGGAAAGGTTTCACTCCAATAATGCCTACCCCTAAATTTGGAGTGGGTGCGCAACGTCCTCTATGTGTTGAAGTTGTGGAGAATATTTAATTACAAAACACCCTATATCAACTAGGTCAAGCTAGAAATTGATGTTGGAGCTACTTTTTTCAGGAACCTGATGGAGGTTTAGGATCGACATGAGAGAAACCTAAATGGATGAACCATCCCCTTGGTTCATGTGTTTTGGCATCATGAGAACATGTATGAGATATCCAGAGATTGGGAGATCTATATGTGGCCAAAGTAACATATGATTTTTGTTTAGGGATTCTTTTATGTGGTGATAATCTTGTTGGAGGGAATGTAGTAGTAACCCAATTTTGTGTTTATAATAAATTGAAATATTTATATTAATATTTTAGGAGATAGGAACTGAGAAGGTATTTGATTCCGAGGACCGGTCTGCCCAGGATTAATTTAATTAAAATAATTAATATATTTTTTATTACACATGTTTATTTTCCTAATGAAATTATGATTAATCTTAAATGAAATCTTAGATTTGAAATTTTTGACAACTTTTGTATATGGAAGGTGATGATAACCCTAGGTGTTATCTAAAATAAGATTCCATATTGAATTCAAATAAAATATTCTTTGAAAAAACGTTCAGTGGATTAGTAAATTAAATCATTAATTTATTTAACACAACTAAACTTCCTAAAAATACAAAATTATGGGGATTTTACTAGTATTATCCTCATAATTCTGAGTCAGTTGAAATCATCTCTTTCTTCCTTCCATTAGTGGATCGTATAAGTCAATAATTACAATCTGTACTAGAAATGTTCGAAGCACATAAAATGTAATTAAATCCTTAAATTATTTTAGAGAATGATATTTAATTAAAAATAATCAAATATATTGGTAGGACTCATAAAATTGTGGATTAAACACATTATTATTCAATTTATTGTGCAGATAAATCCACTCATTTTGTCCACACCAATTGTGGTCTTTTCATTTTCCCATTTACCTTTTTAATTGTTTATTAATTTGTTTTTAAAACTCTAGCTATCATCTTCATTTATTTTTATGATTTTATACATGTCATTGATAAATAAACAATTCTTATTTTCCCCTCAATTTCATCGCGTTATTCACTAGTTGTTCCTCGAAGTCCCGGTTGGACATTTCTTGGTGGCGCAGAGCCCGATCAGGCCCTCAGAATAATGATTAATTAATGTGTGACGTATTTATCAGCAATACATCTGTTTATTAAAAATTAATATAGTTCTAAGGTTTTTTGGTAGTTGTACACAAAATGAACTATGGTAGGAATGAAGGTTCTTGGAACGTGTTAAAAACCACAAAATACCAATGGAAATTGATTTCTGACCACCAGATGTCTAGAAACAACCTGTTAGGAATAGATCCATTAATTATGGATGGCGTGGAGGTGCAATATATTTTAAAATGGATAGATTCAAAGTGTAAAGACTATATCTATATTTTTCAAATTATACCAACTGCATGTTGTGTAACACCCAATATTTTATGAGAAATATTCTGTTTTTATGTAATATAAATCACCAAAGGAATCTTTCACTACACACAACAATGTCTTGTCTTGCGCTACACTCAAGAGCAACATTCCTCGATAGCTTGTGTTGTATGCAATACCGACATTCTCTAAGCAACGATATTTTATTAAAATATTATATAAACTGGCCGTTATGAATAGTAATACTCACCTTTTGAAATTTAATAAATTTTACCATTCAAAATGGACTTCATTTTTGGAATCAGAATACTTAAATTAGCCTAGGTTGAATTTTTGGTATTTTTCTGAAAACTATCAATTTTTATGAATAGTGAAAACATTGAGTTATTGGTTAAAACCGAATATTTATTTAAATAATAATTTTTATTTAAATTTATTTTAGGTCAAAATAGATACATAATACCCATATAAGTTCAATTTAATTCATTAGAGTAATTTTATAATAATGTAGATATATAAAAATTTTATTGAACTTTTTACCGTCCTTTACCCACCTCCTATGTGCATTTGCAATTGTACATAAAACATAATTTTATCACTTTTGTGAGTTTAATTTTGAAAATCTCAGAGACACATTTACTATCAAGCAGTAAAATGTGGTTCAATAAGATAAAAATAAATTTTTGTGAATAGTAACATTTTACTTTTATTTACCACGGTTTCAAATAAATAGGGTAATTAAGGGTAAAAATGATATTCTTATTACCCGAACATAGGTCCTAATTCTATTGGATAAGTTTAATTTGACCAAAAATAATCTTAGTAATAAAATATGACAATTTAGGTCCACTTGGTTTAGATTAGGACACATATTATTATTTTATTTAAAGAAGAGTTAAAATAGTTAAAATCAAGGTTTAATAACTAAAACATTTTTAATATAGGATATTATGTATGATAAATTCTACTATAAATATTAATTATAATGATAACAATATTTCCTAAAACATGGTACTTTATTTATAATTTTTAGACATTAAATAATTTAATTTATTTATGACACAATGGTGATGTTGCAATTACCTAATTAATGAAATATTAAAATATTTGATATTATAAATACCCAAATAAATTTAATTTGAGACTTTTTATGAATTACACTAATTTTATAGGTTAATATGACATGTTAATATAGATTTAATTAAAAAATTTCAATGTAATCATGCTGTTACGATTTTCACAAAAATCAATTACCAAATAGTGTCAAAATTGACATAAAATAGTTTTTAAAACAAATATAATATTTTTCCTAAAAATATAAGGTTCGACCAAATTACATAGATAAGGTTATATATATTAATAATTAACCACTTGATGTTCGTATGGCTTGTTTTAGTAAGTTTATTAACCTTATAGTGCAAGAAAACAAAAAGATGCGGTAAAAGTTAAATTATTTAACTTAGAGTTAAATCTAAATGATAAGGTTAAAATAGTAACCTAAACTTTTCTAAAACCAGTTGGTTGAGAGGATTTCGACTCATTCCTACCTATTCATCGAAAAAAATCAATTTGGATCTATTAATAACCGAATATGACTTTATTATAAAATAATATTTTATGTTTTTCTAAAGGTTCCCCTCTCCTCCCTCCTAAAAGGGCATGTCCTCCCTCTCCTCCTCACACAATTTTGAGCCTTAATTCTCGGCCTAACCCTACCCATTTACCTTCTAAAATTCTTTATAAACATATTAGAGGTCCTGGTTTTCTTCAAAGACCAATTTTAGTGCCCTAAGAGGTGTTTTCAAAGAGGCGTGTCGAAGAAGAGGGAATATCCATTACCGATTCCTTCAAATTTATTTCTTCTTCTACTTATTTTTATTTAGTTGATTCATTATGAAGTAATAACATCATTATCACTCATATACTGTTATGTTATTATAAATATTAAACAAAACTATTTCTCCTTCTATCCATCCTACGGAAAACGAAGTCACCATGCGTGCGTACGTACAGAATTCTGTCTCCACGCCGTGGTGTAATCTATTTTCCACCACCACCTTACATGGATGGGTATAATGGTGTATATAATAACGATATATGTTTATTTTAAAGTTACATTGATTATAAAATATTATAAATACACTTAAAAACAATTCCACAATCATGGGAACGATATCATCGCACATGCGTACGTATGGCATACTGTCTCCACGATGTGATGTGACTCATTTTACATGATCTTCACTGAATAATGATTATATAAATGAATTGAATGAATAAATATGATATATATTATATTAATAACATTCTCTAAATTATGTATCTATAAGATAATAATAATAATAATAATTTTTTCGACAAAACACGCATAAGAACATAAAGCAATGAACACCTGAATAATAAGTAGCAATGAAATATTATTATCAAGAAGATAATAATATGACCATATATTATATAATAAAAATGAATATGATACTATAATAAGTCAATTACATTATTTAAATCATTATACAGGAGGTTCGGATACGTACGAAGCATATCAGACCAAAGGTAAGGGAAATCTCACAATCTCAATATTTATCCGAGATTGTTTATACTTCGGTAATTACTGGGGCATATTTATCATCCACATCCAAGTTCTGTCAATATTTAATATTATTTATATCCTCCTAAAACTATTTAAATCCAATTTTACCCATTGGTGAGTTTTTATTAAAAGATATGAAAGGAATATTTTGTCATTTTTAGTAAGAGGTACTTTTTGACTTTTCCTGCCAAAGTACGAGAAAAATGATTTTTTAACACATAAAACATGAATAGATTTTTGTGATTTCATTGAAAATTATTTCCTTGAATATTCCTTTATAATTTTGCATGATTATTTTTAATTAACTACTTTTAGTTTAAAATTATATGACATGTTATGAAAGGAAAAATGTTTTTGAAATAGAAAGGATATTTTCCTCAAGGATGGAGTCCAAGTGTTTTATCAAAATTATTTTTCATCGAAGAAGATATAGGGTTTTCCTTATATCCCTATTTTTACATTGATTTTATTATGTTATGAACGAATTATTTTTATAAAGTCCTTTTATATTACATGTATTATGTTATGATGGCATGAAGATTAAGAATCCCATTTTTATTACATGGGTTATGCTATGATATATGCTTTATGATTTTGTGGCACACATAAGAATGGTTTAATTATGAGATGGGTGGGACCTATATCTCCCTCAAATGAATTGGGTAATGATTTATATCTAATGAGATAGACATGGATGGAATGACAGTTTAATCCGGTTTACTGATACATGACTGGAACGAGGAGTGAACTCGGTTCAGTAACGGACAATGTCCACTATGATGGTCTTGGAAAAGAGCCTTGAATAATATGAAATTATTATCTATGACTATGTGTGTATGACACTCAGTTTCATGTTTTATTTTATGAATATTTGGATTACATTTCACTACAATGATTTATCCCATGTTATTATATTATCATCTCTTTTGCAGGTTAGGATTTTTCAAAATGTTATGTTCATATTAGTATGATATGATTGATATTTATTTTGTTTACCCATACTGATCATTTGAGCTCACCCTTTTGTATGTTTTCTTTTCCCTAGGTCAGGAAGAAGGATATTAAATAGGATATTCCAAAATGGAATCTAGATATGTTGAAATAAACGTGAGACAATGTAGATGATTTATGAACCCGTTGTTTATGTTTATATGTTTCTAAAGATGCTAAACATATACGGTCCTATCATGGATTTGTTATATGTTGTAATAGGAATACATAAATTCTAAATTAATAACCATGTATGTAAAGTATGGGTTGTTATAGTTTTTATCAGAGGAGAGGTATAGTCAAACATTGGAAACTAGGATGTGAAAGCCTTTGTAAGAACCCAAAGGTTATGACTATGCATAGAACACAATCATAGTGATTTAGAAATGGCCATGAGTAACCTATTATAAGTCCTAAAGTGTGAAATTTTATTAATGATTATGTTGTTTTCCTTTTATGATTAGTGTTTCTCACACTATTATTCTTGGTTTCAGTCAATGGGTGGAACCTGAAGGAACCGTGTTAAAGCCGAATGCGACGGGAAATGAAATGATTGTCCCCCTGAGCAACCATACTTTAAGGGAGTTGGAATGTAAAATCTTGTAGCCATTCTCAATCAACTTTCTCACGCTATGAATCATATAGGACTTCCAAATGAAAAATGGAATGAGCAACATTATTTTAAATGCTTCATGAGGTGGCGTCCACCTTCATTCAGTGGGTCTTCTGATCCATTAGTGGCTAAACAATGGATCAGTTCCAATAAAAATATATTTTCAGTTTTACAATGTTTTGAACATGATAGATTCATCTTAGAATTATATTGTTTGGAAGGTGAAAATGATCAATGGTGGAATCATATTAAGAATGCGAGGCAAAGGGATGAAATTGAGTCTATGGAATGGGATGACTTCAAGAACTTATTTTTCAATAAGTACTTCCCTTATATTCTTTAAACAAATATTGGGATGGAGTTTCATGAACTGAATGGAAAGGATGAAGAATATGTTGGTACCTACAAAGAAAATTTTACAATACTTTCAAGGTACTCTTCCAGAATTATTATCCAACCTGAGAGTAAGATCGATCAGTTTTTTAGTGGCATAAAACCAAGTCTTCGAAGGGCATTAGACATAAGGGACTTCAATATCTACGAGGAAATTGTTCGATGTGTTCTCAAGGATTATATGGAGATTAGATTAACCCATCCATCATAAGGGTTTTATAAGAAGAAGAAAATGAAATTCAAAGGAAAATCAAAAGACGAAACTGAAAAGAAGTTGTGTTTTCCCTAATGCTCAAAGTGTGGAAAGAAACATGAAGGGAATTGTCTTAAAGGGACAATTTAATGTTTTATGTGTGGAAAAGAATGTTATCGGGCATTTGAATGATGAAATAGTGGAAAGAAGATGTCTAATTATGCGAACAAAGAAAGAGATGCATAGAATTAACCTCCTACACATCAATGTTTCAAGTGCAAGGAAATGGGGTATTATGCCAATCAATGATCCAATCCAAGGGTTGTTTATGATGATCAACGTCAAAAAAATATTAAGTCCAAAGTAAAAGGAATGTAACATAAAATTTCTGTCGGCAAAGTGGTGTATGATAACGAAGTGGTGAAAGGTACACTTATCATACACTCTAAAGTAGAAAATGTTTTATTTGATTCTGGATCCACCCACTCTTTTATTTCTGAAGAATTTTCTAAGGGTATTTCCATATTACCTCCGTAGTAAGATATTGAGTTAGCTGTGACAACCCCTAATGGCACAACAGTCACATCAAAATTTTACAATTCTTCTCTGATTGATGTTTGTGGGAAAGTTCTTCCTGCAAATCTTGTGATCCTTCCTATAGGGGAATTTGATGTGATTCTTGGCATGGATTGGATTTCTTTATACGGAGATAATATCAATTCTCAAATAAGTGAAATCAAATTTAATATTCCTGATCAATCTACTATCATCTATCGATGGAAGGATGAATTTAACCTCCCAGTGGAAATGTATTCCAACTTATGGGTCTTGATTTCAATAAATGAAGGTTATTTATCTCAAATGGTTGGAGAGAAACTAATGATTAAGAATACACCCATTGTACGGGAGTTTGATGATGTATTTCCAGAGGAATTTCTAGGTCTTCCACCAAATCGTGAAGTTGAGTTTTCAATAGAACTCATACTGGGTGCTATAACCATTTCAAAGACACCTTATAAAATGGACCCAATTGAGTTCCAGGAATTGAAGAAGAAACTCCAAGAGAATCTTGATAAGGGATTCATACGACCCTGTGCATCTCCTTGGGGAGCACCTGTATTGTTCATTATGATTTAAGATGGATCAATGAGACTGTATATTGATTATTAAGAACTTAAAAAGATCACCATCAAGAACAAATATCATCTCCCATGCATTGATTACTTATTTGACCAAATACGCGGATCTCAATATGTTTCCAAGATTGATCATCGTTCATGGTATCGTCAATTAAGGGTCAAAAGGAGGATATTCCAATGACGGCTTTCTATACAATGTATAGACACTATGAATTTATAGTGATTCCATTTGGTCTTACTAATTGCCATTCTATCATCATGGATCTAATGAATAGAGTCTTTAGAGACTATCTTGATCAGTTTTTGGTAGTCTTTATAGATGATATTCTTGTCTATTCAAAGAGAAAGGAAGAACATGAAGATCATTTGAGAATATTATTAAAGACCCTAAGAATGTAGAAGCCTTATGAAAAATTTACCAATATTGAATTTTTTCTCAAAAAGTTTCATTTTTATGTCACATAATCTCAAAAGAGGGGATATCAATGGATCCATCAAAAACAGAGGTTACTGAAAGATGGTCTAGACCGACAATAGTAACTAAGATCCTATGTTATCTTGGTTTGACTGGATATTATCTACATTTTTTGAAATATTTTTCATGATTATCTCATCCTCTCACCAGGTTTACTCGAAAAGGAGTTATGTTCGTTTGGACGGAGGAGTGTGAAGAGAATTTAAAAGAGTTAAAATGAAGATTATCAAGTGAACCTGTGCTCACACTCCCGTGTAGTGGCGAATATTTTGTGATCTACAGTGTCGCATCCACGAAGGGACTAGGGTGTTTTCTAATGCACAATGATATGGTGATAGCTTATGCCTCACGACAGTTGAAAATCCACGAGAAAAATTACCCAACTCATGATTTGGAGTTAGCCGCGGTAATCATTGCATTAAAAATATGGAGGCATTATCTTTATGCTGAATGGTGTGATATTTATACTGATCATAAAAGTTTAAATTACATTTTCAAACAAAATGCAAAGGATATGCGCCAAAGAAGATGGTTGGATTTTATTAAGGACTACGACTTCACAATTCATTATCACTCTGGGAAAGAAAAGAAGGTGGAAGATGCATTAATTTGCAAGACCATTCTATCTTATCCCTGATTAGGATAAAAAAAGATCCAATATTTATGGATTTAAAAATGATGGATCTTGGAATTATAATGGAAGGGGAAAAATCTTATCTTTCTCAAAAGAATTTTTAACAATATATACATGTGAAGATTAAAGAGGCACAAAAAGAAGATGTAGAGTTAAAAAAGAAGGTGAGAAATGTTCATAAATTCATCCTTGATTACGATGGGATAATAATGTTCAGGAATCGGGTTTGTGTTTCTCCCAGCCCAGAATTAAAGAAGGAGCTTCTAGATGAGGCTCATAGTTCTTCATTCTCTATTTATCCTGGAAGCACAAAGATGTATAGGGACCTGAAAGAGCACGTTAGGTGTGATGGCATGAAAAGAGATGTTGTTGAATTTGTCTCTTGATGATTGGTTTGTCAGCAAGTTAAAGTTGAGAGAAAGAAGTTTAAGGGGTTGTTACAACCATTACCCATACCCGAATGCAAATGGGAAAACATCACTATGGACATTGTCATGGGACTTCTAAAACATCAAAAGGAACTAATGATATATGTGTTATAGTTGATCGTCTTACGAAGTCAGCACACTTCATTACTATTAGAGATGATTTTTCTCTTGATCAGCTTTCCATGTTATTTGTAAAGGAAGTGGAAAGATTTCATGGAGTACCACTTTCCAATATATCTGATCCGGATCCGAGGTTTACCTCGATGTTTTGGCAATGTCTTAAGAATACTCTAGATACAGAGTTGAGTTTCAACACTGCTTATCATCCTTAGACAGACGGTCAGTCTGAGAGGACAATTTAAACTCTTGGAAACATTTTGAGAGCTTGCTCTATGGTTTTCAATGTTTGTTGGGATCAACACCTACCTTTGGTGGAATTTTTTTATAATAATAGCTTTCACTCAAGTATTCAGATGGTTCTTTATGATGTTCTCTATGGAAACAAATGGAGAACTCGAACATTCTAGGATGAATTTGGGGAATAAATGCTATTAGGACCTGATCTTGTTGATGAGATGGAAAAAAAGGAAAGATCTATTCAACAACACATAATAGCATCTTAGAGTCGAAAAAAAAGTTATTCTGACAACCGAAGAAATCACCTAGAGTTTGAGGTTGGTGATAAAGTGTTCTTACGGATATCTTCATGGAAGAGAGTAATGAGATTTGGAATGAAGGGAATGCTAAGCCCGAGATATATCTGTCCTTTCGAAATATTGGATCGTGTTGAGAAGGTAGCTTACCGATTGGCGCTTCCATCGAATCTCTCTCAAGTTCATGATGTCTTCCATGTATCTCTCCTGACAAATTACATACCCGATCCTTCACATGTACTATGCTCAGATGTTGTACCGCTCGAGCACGATCTTTCTTATGAAGAGCAGCCGAAAGTGAATCTAGATCGTAGTGAAAAAGGTCTATGGAACAATACCACTCTATTGGTGAATTTTGTATGGAGGAAGCAACAATTAGAAGAAGCTACATGGGAACTTGAGGATATGATGAGGGGTACGTATCCCCATATGTTTGTTACAAAGTGACGAATTTCAAGGGAGAATTTCATTTTAAGGGGTGTAGAATGTGACACTCGAGATTTTATTAGAAATATTTTGTTTTTATGTTATATACATCACCAAAGTAATCATTCACTACACACAAAACTACCTTGGCTTGCATTACATGCAATAGAAACCTTCCTCGATAGCTTGTGTTGTACACAATACAGAGTTTTGCTAAGCAACGATATGTTATTAAAATATTACATAAACTAGCTATTTTGAATAGTAATACCCACTTTTTGAAATTTTATAAATTTTATCATTCAAAAATGACTTCATTTTTGGATTTGGAATATCGAAATTAGCCTAGGGTGAATTTTTTGTATTTTTCTAAATACATTCAATTTTTGATAAATAGTGAAAACACTGAGTTATTGGTTAAAACCAAATTTTTATTTAAATAATATTTTTTTATTTAAATATATTTTAGTTTTATATAGATAAATAATACCTATATATTTTCAATTTAATTCATTGGAGTAATTATATAATAATATAGAAAAATAAAAATTTTATTGAACATTTTGCCATTTTTTACCCACCTTCGAAGAGCATTTGCAATTGTACATAAAACTTAATATTAACACTTCTGTGAGTTGAATTTCAAAAATTCGAGAGAAATGGTTAATATCAAGGTGTAAAATGTTGTTTATTAAGATGAAAACAATTTTGGTGAATAGTAACATTTTACTATTATTTACCACTGTTAAAAGTAAATTGGGTAATTAAGGGTAAAAATGATTTTATTATTACCCTAACACATGTCCTAATTCTAATGGATAAGTTTAATTCAAGCAAAAATAACATTAGGAATAAAATATGACCATTTAGGTCCACTTGGATTAGATTAGGACACTTATTATAATTTTATTTAAAGAATAGTTAAAATAGTTATAATCAATGTTTAATAACTAAATTTTTTTTAATATATAGTTATACATAATATTATTTCGACTATAAATATTCATTATAAATATAAAAATATCCCCTATCTAAGGGTATTTTATTTTTAATTTTTAGACATTAGAGATTTTTATTTATTTATGAAACAATTGTGATGCAGTAATTACCAAATTAATAAAATATTAAAATAATTGACATTATAAATACCCAAATAAAAGTAATTAGAGATTTCTTATGAATTAAACTAATTTTATAGTTTATTATGACATTTTAGTATTGAATTAATTAACTTTTTTCAAACAAATCATGCTGTTATGATTTTCACAAAAATAAATTACTAAATAGTGTCAAAATTGACATAAAAATGTTTTTTAAAAAAATATTATATTTTTCCTAAAAATATAAGGTTAGGAAAAATGACATAGATAAGGTTATATATATTATTAATGAACCACTTGGGGTTTGTTTGTCTGTTTATAGTAAGTTTATTAACCTCATAGTGTAAGAATACAAGAAGACATAGTAAAAGTTATATTATTTATCTTAGAATTAAATCTAAATTATAAGGTTAAAATAGTAACCTAAACATGTCAAAAACATATTGGATGAAAGGATTTAGACCCATCCCTACCGTATATTCTAAATAAATCAATTTGGAGCTATTAAAAACCGAATATGACTTTATTATAAAATAATATTTTATGTATTTCCAAAGGTTCCCCTCTCCTTATTTATAAAAGTGCACATCCTCCCTCTCCTCGTCACGAAATTTTGATCCTTAAAGATCAGAAAAACCCTGAAGGTTTCCATTATCAACTTCCGTAGAAACATATTAGTGGTCCTAGTCTTCTTAAAAGTCCAATTTTAGTGCACTTTGAGGAGGTTTCAATGAGACCTGTCGAAGAAGAGGTAATATCCATTTCCAATTCCTTCAAATTTATTTCTTCTTCTACTTCCTCTTCTTTAGATGTTTAATTATAAATTAATAATATTAGTATCACTAATATATTTATATGTTATTATAATTATGAAGCAACCCTATTTCCCCTTCTATCAATCCTTCGGAAAATGAAATCACCGCGTGTGCGTACGTTCGGAATACCGTCTCCACGCCGTGGTGTAATCTGTTATCCACCACCACCTTACATGGATGGGTATAATGTTGTAAAGAATTAATATATATGATTATTGTAAAGTTATATTGATTCTAAAACATTATACATACACTTCATTACAGTTCCACAATCATGGGAACGATATCATCGCTTGTTCGTACATACGGCCTACCGTCTCCACGATGTGATGCGACTCATTCTACAGGATCTTCATTAAATAATTATTATGTATATCAATTAAATGAAAAAATATGATATATATTATACTAATAACATTATTTAAATTATGTATCCATAATCCATAAATAATAATAAGAATTTATTTGACAAAACACGCATAAGAACATAAAGCAATGAACACCCGAATAACAAGTAGAAATGAAATATTATTGGTAAGAAGATAAGAATATGACCATATATGATATAATAACAATTAATATTATATTTTAATAAGTCAATGACATTATTTAAATCATTATAAAGGAGTTTCGGTTACGTACGAAGCATATCAGACCTAAGCTAAGGGAAAATCTCACAATCTTAATTTTTATCCGAGAATGTTTATACTTCGTTAATTACTAGGGCATATTTATCATCCACATCCATGTTTCATCAATATGTAATATTTTTTATATCCTAATACAATTGTTTAAATCCTATTTTTCCCATTGGTGGGTTTTTAGTAAAATATATGAAATGAATCTTTTGTTGTTTTTAGTACGAGGTACATTTTTACTTTTCCAGCCAAAGTACGAGAAGAGTGTTTTTTTATCATATACGACATCAATGGATTTTTATGATTTCATAAAAAATTATTTCCATGAATCTTCAATTACAAGTTTTCATGTTTATTTTTAATTAACTACTATTAATTTAAAATTTTATGACATGTTATGAATTGGAAAAAAAAATTGAAGTAGAAATGATATTTTCCTCATGAATGGAGTCCAAGTGTTTTATAAAAATTATTTTCCATGTAAGATGATATAGGGTTCTTTTTCTATCCCAATTTTTACATTGATTTGATTATGTTATGATTATATTATTTTTATGATATCCTTTTATCTTACATGGATTATGTTTTGATGGAATGAAGTTTAAGAATCCCATTTTTATTACATGGGTTATGCTATGATATATGATTTGTTATTTTGTGTCAAAAACAAGAATGGTTTCATTATGAGATGGGTGGGACCTATATCTCCCTCCAATGAATCAGAAAAAGATTTATATCTCATGATTTAGACATGGCTGGAATGGCTAGTTTATCTGGTTCAGTGATACAGGACTGGAATAAGGAGTGAACTCTGTTCAGCAATGGACTTTCCCTCTATGATGGTCTTTGAAATGAGCCTTGAATAATATGAAATGATTTCTATGATTATGTGTATATACCACAATGTTTCATGTTTTAAGATATGATTATTCAGATTACATTTCACTACTTTGATTTATCCGATGTTATGATATTATGATCTCTTTTGCAGGTTACGATTTTCAAAATGTTATGTTCTTATGAATGTGATATGATTGATATTTCTTTTGTTTACCATTAATGAGCATTTGAGCTCACCCTTTGGTATGTTTTATTTTCCCCAAGTCATGATGAAGGGTATTATGTACGATATTTTAAAAGGGAATCTATATATGAAGAAATAAATAGGAGACAATATAGATGATTGATAAACCAGTTGTTTATGTTTCCTAATTTCTAAAGACACTATAACTATACGGTCCTATCATGGTTTTTTTATATGTTGTAATAAGTATGCATCAAATCTAATGTAATAAAAATGTATGTAAATTATGGGTCGTTATATGTTGTATAGTTTTATGAAAACATGGTGTGTCGGTCTATATCAACGATAGCTAGGGTTTTAGTATGTTATTTATATCACACCCCATGTTAAACCCCCACATGCCATGTGAACTCATGCTTGAGGATTCGACATGTACTCCGATAGTACAAAAGAATGTGAATGCCTAAGCATGTCATGTACCAATGTTCATGGATTGGGATTTAGTACACAATGATGGGATATATGCAAGTACATGACCAGTAATACAGTAGGGACCCCAAGTGGCATAGGAATGATGTGTAGATACCCCACACATCATGTATACCAACACAGTTGGTGACCCATGTATCTCTAGGTTCAGAGCCAGGTAATGAAGCTGGACCACACATAGTGTGGGTCCCTTTGCGTAAAGTGTACCCCTTTGTTCTTTTTTAGGATTCTTAAAACGCCTATATCTCCTTCTTTTAAACTCATATATTGGCCCGTCTGCATATTAACCCGACTTTGTTTCCTCATAGAACATGCTGGTGACATCAATTGTTGATTTTGGGATATTTTGTAAAATATTTAAGGGATGATGATTATTTAGGAGGCACCCAATGATGGTAGTGATCTTGAAAAGTATCCCTAGAGACACATTATTGAAACACCCCCATCATCTTGGTGCATGAATCCTAAACATACCGAGTTGATCCCACTGAAGGGAGAGGGTCCTTGATTTCTACAGTAGAACCCCTTATCATAATAGGGCTTGAGTCCTCAACCTATAGTGTTGAATACCCAAAAATATTTGGAAATCTTCTTAAACATACTAAGTGGAACCCCAATATCACATATGAGGTGATTATTCGAGCACTAAAGTGAAGCCTCATGTTGCACCTGAGTGCTAGTCCAAAACCAGTATAGTGGAACCCCCATATTCTTGGGTACATGTACTCTATAAACTGAGGGGATACTAATATCGGATAGGGCACATGTCTTCATGATAATGGAGTGGAACCCTTCTCCTACCCCTAAGGCAATAGGTAATAGGTCATCAATTTATAATTATATAGTGAAACCCTTCTAAGAAACAAGGGTTCATGTACTCTACTTGGAGTTTGTATCCAATTGAATATGAGGAACACTGGTGATAAATGGTCCATTACATGGTGACTACTGAGAAGACACATGATATGTTGGTCATCATTGATGGACTACTAGAACTGATGAAGCCTACCATCCTTAGTCAAGCTCTCAGATGGAGATCTCATTTCATTCTTTTTTATCTTAGATTTTACTAAGTATATATATATATCTGTGTGTGTGTGTGTCTATACCTTTGGATTCCTTTACTATCCCATCATCAATTGTGATTATGTATGGGGTATGACATATGATTTATGTGTTTAGATTCTCAGGGTAAGATGAGGTTACTCTCATTATATTGGTGGAAAAGACACTATCTATAGTTCATCTACACACATTGTTTAGGACCTTATGATTGGATGAGTTTACTCTTTATTTTTATTTGGGTTCATCAGTAACTTATTTACTAAACGGATTAATTCTATTCATTATGGATATCTTTCTACTGCCCCTTAATCATTTGTGTCATCCAACTCAGTAAGTATATACTCACCCATGAATGGTATTTTCATGATTGTTTCATTTCTAATGATGATGACATATAAGAGGTTGGTGATTCTATATGATATTAGGTATACCTAGTACCTCATACTGTGTCTGGTGGTCGCATCTTGGAGATCATAATCTAAGAACTCTCAGCCTATTACTTTCGTGTTATTTCACATTGGGATATCATCTACTTGGGTATGTATTTTCCCCTTTACTTTTCAGTTATCACTACCAAAATATTTTAATGTATAAGGGCTTGACATTAATGGTTATTACCATAGTATTTTTCATCTTTTACTTTTTCTCCTCTAAAATTATCCATTGAAATTGAACTGTTCATGTACAAGTACATAGGAAAAGGCCTCATAATTTGGATACAACATTCAGTGTTTATCGCCACCCCTTGGCCAATGGAGGCAGGCTTAGGGAAGTTATGGTCGGTGCTTTGGTTAAGGTTGGGCTGTGAAAATAAATTTATTAGTTTCATGGATTATTAATTGTGAAATATTTTTTTATCTTTTCATTTTATATTTTTACTTTTATTTATATTATGGTTATTTCATTAGTGATTATATGAAAGAAAATTGTGGTGTTTATATTTAATATCTATTGGGGTATTGTTTTAAATTATTATTAGGTAAAAGTAGAAGTATTTTATCATGTTTATTTTTGAAATTTGATAGATATAAGTGCTTTAAACCACCTCTAATTCTGTTTTATTATATTGGTAGTTTAAATCATATGTAAAAAATATTATATATATATATACCACAAATATTTTTTTGGAAAACCTCAATTAATAATTATCGTGCATACTAATTAGAGTGAAATTAATTGATTTATTATAAATAAAACATTGTTTATGCTCCTTTCAAGTAAATAAAATTTTCATCTTCCCTCAATTATAAATTGTTCGATGAAATGAATTAAATCAATTTTTATACTAAAGGGAAATTTTTGTAGATATAAAAATATAGGTATTATGGCCTATAATTTTTTTACTGATTTATTTTTTGAATAAAAAAATACCCTTTCAGAAAAATCTAAAAAATTATTACAAATAATATTTTTATATGATGAATAAAAAATTTATTTTTTTATCCAATTTTATATTCCAGAATTAAAATTTTAAATAATGTCTTCAATAAAGTCTCACTAGAGTGTGATTGTGGGGTATATTATGTTTAACAACTATAAAATCGTCGTAGGTATTACATTATCCCTCCCATAAATAATTTCTTCTATAAACATTTCATGTAAATAAGTTATTGATCAAATGTGAATATTCATTTTTCTTTTAATCATGAGGATCATAGATATCCTATAATTGATTGTGATTTCTCTATTAGAATTGCTATAATTGGTTTATCTAATTCTGAAATACATTGTCTATAGTGTTAAGAATCATGATCAGGCTCTTCATTATATGAAATTTTAGTCTACAAAAATATTCCCTCTCATGTGAGAACATGCATTATATCTCACATGTATTTTTTTCAGTAATGAATGATGGATGATTTCATGTACTTTAGAAAGGGTTGTTGATGTGATAATTGGTATGCTACAATCTACATTATTTATAATATTTCTAATTGTCTTATATACCAAGTGCTTAGTACCCCCTTTATCGAATACCAAAACGTCCTTCCATAACTAAGCCTTCCAGAATATATGATACCCACCAAGAAATTCCATGTATTTATTTTTATTATCAGCATATATAATTTTTTTCATTAAGAATTTTAAGATGATGTTGAATATTTTAAAGACTAAAAATTATATCTTCAACAATATTTTGTCTAACTAATATTATTTCCCCAACTTCATCTCAGTAGTTTGGAGTACAACACCTCTTCATATTCAATGATTAAATAGTTACATATATATTCTTGATTGGAAGATATTATCATATGAATATTACACTGATTGTAGTTAGAAATCCCACAGACATTGGGAATCAAAATAAAATGTTCTAAAAAAGTCATACAATTTTGGGATAGTCCATTTAGACTACACATTAGTACAAGGATTAAAGACTGTTCTTAAATGTTTGTCATTTTTATGAGCCCTTTGAATAATCTAACAGAATGTCGAAGTGAACCATGGGTCATGATCTGAAAAATTTGATATTGGTTCCCCATTAAGCATTAAAATTTCAATAATATATAAAAGGGGAGGGTTCTCAAGAGTTATACCTTATCTTATCTATATGGAATGACAATACTTACTACGATGATAAATGATTACACATATAAAAATTATCATCCTTGGAGTCACGTGGATTCTAGTAATAATGTGAATTTCACCATTATCCCACATCCACAACTGTATAATAAGTTGATTCAAAACTCCCAAAGGATTTTTTATTACTTACTTTATGGAATGGAATACAATGAATATGAATACATAGTATAAAATTTCCCTCTTCTTACCATCTCTCCCGAAATGTTCTCCTAAATTCTTAAACATGTTTTTGCAACTTGGGTGACTTTAGAAATTTGAGTTATATTCATCATCTAGTAGTTTCATTTTCAACTCTGTCATTGATAAAATTTATGACCACTTACCAAATATCATTTTTCTCTGTATATAGAAATATTTTATCATCTTCCCATTAGTTACTATGATAATATTACAATGAATGTTCTCATCATCCTTATATGATTTCTCTATCATTTAAATTATGGTTCGATCAACAATTTATTATAAATGAATGACCTTTCACCTTTCCTATAAATCCACATATCCATATATAATAGATATCTTTATATTGAATATATATTTACCTTCTTCATTTTTGAAACTCAATGGTTGCTCCTACTAAATGAATAAACCCATAAGGTATTGGACATATTACATTAGTAAAAAAATGTACAGATCTCTATTTGTGGTTGCATAAGACCCTTTGTTATCAAATCCTTATTCAGTTCCAAAATATGTAGTACTATCCAATTTACTTATTCATATATGACTTTTTTTAACCAGAAATCATTTTATAAACATTTGGAACATATCAATGGTTATGTTTCAATTATTTTCGTGTTTCTAATGAATATAACCATACCAGTAGATTAATTTTTAAATACATCATAACCATTCTATATATCCTTTCAATCCTTAATAAAAAGAATACACTCAAAATATAATTTTATCTCGAAAAATATTAATTCCAAATAAAATTACACAAAAATCATCTAGTATTATTCTTATAAAATTTCAAATAATTCACAAATATTATATTTCCTTCAATATGAAATATGAACCATGTCTTCAGGTTTTTCTTCCTTTATATAATCATTATTATTATGTTTAATGTAAACAATGTTTTTAGAAAATATCATACCTTTCACATTTCGTTTGTAGTATCCTTTTTTGTAGCAGTATAACCAATATTGGTACCACCATCCTGATTCATCTCATGATATTTCTACTTAGGAAGTCTATTTTCTTAATTTCCATATAGTCCACATCTGAAATATTAAATGTTAGTAATGTTCCATCATGTTCCCACTACCCACTAAGTGTATAAATCATAGTGCGAACAACTATTATCATATCATAAATACACAAAATCATGAAAAATAACTTTTACGATTCCTAAATAATGGCAGTAATTTTCAAATCAATGAAACCACATGTTTTTCATTAGATAAATCCATTAAAATGTACATAGAAATGTCCATATATAACTTACTAATGTTTTCTAATAAAATTTTTAAATTTTTGCCAAAAAGTTTTATCTGATACCAATTATATTGAACATGTACTTTCATACATTGATATTAATTTTTTTTTGGAACATTTCAAATATTATACAAACACACACCCAAATAATGTATTAAATTTGTTTTTATGGAAGAATGGAACAAAAATTTCTAGTTTGGTTGAAGATCATCAATATTTCTGACAATGATCTTTCATTACTCACACTAAAAACATTTAGTTGTTCCTATAGAGAGGAAACATACTAAAATGGTGATATCATATTCTCAATAAGGGTAAACATTGAAGAGATATTTGAATAAACATGAGTATAAGGGAATGATAATGTTATAATTACATTAAAATATAATACCCTTCATATAAAAGATCATAAAAATTAATCATGGAATTAATATTGGATGTTCATAATACATGAATTATAGGGAAATTAAGTAACATAATTCATGGGATCCTAACATTGATATATTACATGAAATTGTGTAATGCACATAAACTTTTAACTCTGTGAACTTGTATAAATAGTAATATGTATGCACATTAAATTATGTAAAATATATAATAACCTTTCATTGAAATATGGGCATGTAAACCATGTCCAGACATAAAATTAGGGATATGAAAACTAGTTCCATGCATGAATTTGGGAACATGAAATTTGGTTCACAAATAACATATATACCACATTATTTATCCAAAATTACCCAATTTATTTTAGGGATATATTGGTATCAACCATCACATAATGAAAAACAATATATATATGTTTTATAATAACATAAATCAATCATCAAATAGAACCCATGATATTATATGGGTTTCATTAATAACATTCAATCATAAAATAACCCATTGAAATGATGTTGGATTAACAAATATCATTCAATCGTAAACATAAACCATTATAATGTATAATATAAATGGTAGCATTTAATAACATCCCTAATAAATAATATATTATATAAAATAATGTTATCATAGATGGAAAAAAAATTTATAATCACTTGAAAATTATTCTTGAGAAAAATATCCTTTCTTATTTGAAAACATTTTATTTAAATAAAATGAACCACATTTTTAAAAGGAATCATTTTCTCTGAAAATAATATTTTAATATTGTAAGGGATTATTCAGAGCATTAATGTGTCATAATGGAGGAAATATTTTTCCATGCCTTATAAGATAAAAAAGCATTCCAATCATAATTTTTCCAAAAAAGTTAAAACATAACACTTTTGGAAAAGTTAAAAATGATTCCTTTCTTAATATATATTAAAAAGTCATAAATTATTAAAAAAATACACTATACATCGATATGTAAATATTAAAATCATATATTGATTTTTTATTGAAAACATGTACAAGGAAAATAAATATTTCTCATTGGAGTGTTATAATGAAGAAATTCAAAATATTGATGAGATTGTGAAATAAATATTAATCACTTTATAATCAGTACAATCATATTACCCACGAAATAATGAAAATTATATATGGTTCCGAAAATACCATAATATTTTATATTATAATTATAAAATACATCCACGGGTAGTATATACCATGCATCTGAAAAACAAGTAGTGTATTAGGAATGTGTCCGACATAAATAAAAGTGAGACATAAATCCCACACATTATGTCTTTACTATCATCGTACTCATAAAAACATATAGAATAATAATAATAATAAGTTTATTATAAAACTAATAATAAACCATATTCTTATATCTGATATAATATATGATTTAATTATGAATTTATGTAACATGTTTATAAAAACATTTATGTTAATATTATGCTTCACTTAATATCTACTTGGTTTTTCACATGTGTTTTGACATGACATCTTAGGTCCTATAATATCGATAATGATTTCAATATATTTTTAATTATAACCATCAAATAATTATCATATATTCTTTTCATATATGTATTTATGGGGATTCATAAAATTTAATGTTAAAATTAATATACTCTGTTCAGGGAGACTGTATGTCATACGTACACATAAATGCTTCTTTCATTTTCATGTCATATTTGAAAAAAGCATTATATAATATATTATCATTTAATTATAATTTTTATTTTATATATATCCTTTATTTTAGTATATTTAATTCTGAGAACTATCAATATGAATTATATATGGAAAACAAATCACATCGTATCATGGAGATGGTAAGCCATACATACATAGTAACAAAGTTTTCATTTCCCAAAATATTAGATGGTACAAAGGAAGATATTAAATTGTGATTAAATAAGTATAATAATTTCATATATATAATATATATCGTAAAATATAGTATTTTCATCACAATTCACCCCATGAGAGTTGGTAATGGAAGAAATAATAATTATCATTTCATGCAACGGTAGTCCACCATGCACAAAAACAATATGTTCATTACCCATTCGATGCATGTGTGTGATTTTTTTCAAAAACCCTTAATATAAATATATATTTGTATCTTCATTATACTAATGTTATTATATAATAATGAAATGAAATAATTTAGGGGTTTCTACGAAGAAATAAAACACAAGTGTTCATTGATGAATGTACTCATTATTTCGGTATCTCATTTTTAGGTTCAGAGATTTATTTCATTGGATTTCATTTTCACAGTGTTATGGATTATTGGATGATTTTAATAATTTTTTATGAAATTTGGTAAGATTTTGGAAGATCCAAATGGATTCATATGTTTGAATAAAAGAGATGATGTTCCATTTATAAGAGAGAGAAGGGGTACATTAGAAACTCAAAAAATTGATAATTTACAATAAATAAAAACATAATATAAATACCTCAAAAAGATAATTTATTAAATTATAATACTATATAAGGTTTTAATATGATAATGAACCAAACATTATACTGGTTTTGATGTAATTTTAAATGATATATTTTTTATTACCCCTTAGTTATCCAATTTTAATTTTATCATTGGTAATAAAATTTTTAATATTAAGATGATGAAAATTTTAAAAATAATTTTTCAATTTGACCATAAATGGAAAATTTATAATATTTTATAGCATAATTTTTCGTTTTTCCACTATTTTAATATTTTTCTATTTTTTACTATTTTAGAAAATATTGATTTCTTAATATATCAGTACAGTATATTTAGAGATTATTCGTTACAATAATATTAAATAATTCTATATAGAAAAATAATGTAAAAAATATTCATGTAACACACTATTAATATGTAATATTGACCTATAAAAATTTTGGGACTATTTACGTTACTAAAATTGTATTTTTATTATAATTTAATTGTTTGTTTCATTAATTGTGTGTTTAATACTTCATTATTTATTAATTTTTAAGATAATTATTTAATAACAAAAAATTCAAAAAAGACAAATAAGTAGATAAACCGTTTATATCTTGGAATAATACATATAGACGAGAATATATTTAATTTATCCCAATATTGAAAAATATATACTTATTAAAAGAAAGAGTGTGGCATTTTTTCAATTCATTTTATTTTAATAATGACTAAGTAATTTTAATGGAAATGTTTCCATTAAATTATTAAATTTATAAAATTAGGTTTTAGTGGTCTATTTAGAATATTCCAATAACTTTTTTTCCATGTTTTATAAAAAATTTATAATATTTATTATATTAGTTTTACACTTAATTAGATGATTTACCCATAAACATGTTAATAATAATTATTAATGTTATAATTCATATTATCCAAATTTAAAATGGAATTATTTACTATAGTTTGAGATTAGAATTCCAAATATGGAATCCATCTTTAAAAATTAGAAACAAAAAATTCGATAAAATTAATTTTAAAAATAATCCACTTAATTGTAAGGGAAAATCAAATTGTATAGTGGAATGGATTAAGTGATTTATATGTTTTTATTTCAACAAAATGAAAAATTGTTTCCAATGACCTAAATTTTTTTAAATGATAAAAAATAATAGAACTATAAATTAAAACCAATACCGAATTGAATTTATTTCAGCGAAAAATCAAATTTTCAATTAAACAACAAGTATTTATCACTATTCATCAACATATTTATCATATCACCAAAATACCAGAATATCAAAAAAAGAAAAAAAATTATATACCAAATTCAAAATATAATTATATTTTATTCATATGAAATTACAATAAGTGTTAAAAATTATATTTATAATTTTTTCTCCATTAAAACGAGGTAAAATTATCTTGTTGAAAAATATATGTTTTATGAATAAAATTGGGTTCATTCTTATATAATGCCAATACAGTTAATTAGATGAATATATATTATATATTATTGAATATAAAAAATATATATTTCGTAAGCATAATTCAAATTTTTTAAATAATCTTATTTATAATAAAATTACTTTGGGAGAGAAGAAATAAAAAAAATTATATTTGATTTGTATAAATTTTGTTTCATAATTAATTGGTAACTAATGAATTCATCTTATAAACATATATTTTCATAAAGATAGTTAATAGTATACATAAATGATAATTTAACAGAAAGGATATAGCTTATTATATTAAATAATAATATTTTAATAATATTCTATTTTTTGGTAAAAGTCAGACTTTCTTGTAACAGAAGCTATCAAAGGAACATGGAAATGTGTTTAAGAAAAGTTAAATATAGTGTTTCATATATTAAAATTTATTATAAGTGTTGTGTGTAGTTAAAATTCAACATATATTTGTATAAAAAAGATTAATAACATAGATCATCCATATAAAACATTATATATTCCGTGTTGAGTGAAATAAAAAATTATTGAAAAGATTAAATTAATTTTAAGAATAATATTTCTCATAATATTAGGGTTTTAAAAAATGTGCCAAAAATTAAACTCATGTTTCTATTTTCATGATCATAAAAAATAATATAGATTTTTCTTTATTTATAGAATATATATTTACTTCATATATTCTATTATATTATGGTGTTTATGAACTTACATGTCATGAAACACATTCTTCAGGATGCTTGTTGACATCATTATATTAATGACATTACTTGTTTGAATTTAAATTAGTTTAATTTTTTTATCCAATAATATAAACGGAAGGGATCTAAAATTTCACTATTTAGTTGAAAATATATATTTTATTGTAATAAATAAATTATTTTTCAATGTGTTATTTGACATCCTCCAAACTCATTGTCTAATATTATGAAAGACTATTGATTTTCCATGTAGTTTACATTGAGATGAGATGTCACAAACATATCTAACTTGGTTGAATAATTCATAAATAATTTCCATATAAATAGTATAAAATTTAAGGGGTTTCTATTCCTTGTAATGTTCATAAATAGATCTTTTTGGTTCAGCTTTATTTTTGACAAGTGATTTCAAATGAATGATAATTTTTTGTAAAAATTATTTTAACATATTTATATATTTAATGAAATGTCAAAAATTTCATACCTAAGATGATAAATACATAAATATTTCACCACTCTAACGGATACATCCACTAATAGTGTATGATTCCTCTGAATTTTGTATTCATGATGAAATAAATAGATGAATGAATCATGACTATAATGAAATATTAAGGGAATGATCATATCCACTGAACAATTCCTATGAACAAGTAATTCATGACTCTTATCAAGATTATAATATCAGGACCCATCATGGATCCCATCCATCATGGCTCTAAACTGGAACCCTGCATGTCCCAAAGGGAATTATTGTTCCACAGTGGATGGAGAATAGAACCTTGATGTAAAATAAGAACTAAAGGAATGATTTCACCCAAGTTAAAACAAGATACATGGAAAATTTATAGGATGAAAACCAGAATGATTAATATTCAATAAATCAAAGAACAAAAAATCGAAATGATATAACCCAAAATTATCTAGATAAAAACATAATATAAATATATAAAACAACAAAAATTTCAATTGAAACTGTAAATAGTAATTCAATGTATTATATGGGAAATGTGTCACCATATTACCACTTTCTACCCATACACAAGTGAAATAAATCTCACATATTCATAGTAGCTCCATTCCCACTCCCACATTAGATAAAATAAATTATACACACCCCATGTGAGTGTATATGGTGTGATCTAAATAGGACTAGTAGGATCCCAACCAGGTGTTTCATATCATGAATCTGTAAAATAATAAAAATATGATAGATTGAAATTAAAAAATCCATGATAAGTTCTTAATAAATTTTAAATCAATATCATGGTAAAGAGTTCCCCTTTACCAAATGGTTCTTCAACATGGAAATGTAGTTTCAATGAAAAAAATACATAAACCATTTATATTTACTTAATCTCGTAGAATATTATATTAATGAAAAAATTATACAATCCAAAGAACCATGGTAAGAATCCTATGAACAAAAAAGGCCTATCTATCTAAATAACATGTACCACAATAAAAACCCACTAACTACTGTGCACTCAAGTACCTAGAGAATATGGAAAAATTACAGAGAAAGAAAACACTAGAATGTGAACCACCTAAATTTTCAACCATGTTCTAGATCCCACACATCCACGACATTGGAAGATAAAAAACCCTAGAATGATAATTCCATCACAATTTCAATTGGAATGAATAAATACTAAACCACAAAACAAGGTACTCATGGATCTCATGGGTGACATCATTCAAATATCTTCCCAAATGTCCTCCACATTTTAGTAACTATTCAAATAAACATTTTGTCATCAAATATATAATTTCAATATGAATTTCATAATCCATTTCATATTGATCTGGAATCAAACTTTATATCACCAAAATGGTGGGTGAAACATATATTCAAAAATTCCCATTTACATACAATAATCAGTCCATTAAATTATCATGATAATTTGTTAAAAATACAAATAAAACAAGAGATATTATGGTTCATAGATCCTAGTATAGAGATGAAACCTCTTAACTTATGTTTGGGTTACACAACAGCCACACTGAGATCCACATACATAGAAAAGGGATGAGACAAGAAGAGAAAGGAATATATGATTTAGTATCAATTCATAAATAATATATTCAAAATTCATTGTAAAAAAGGATAGTGGGGGTTATATAAACACATACCTATAGATTCTTGCACACCACACCACAACTGATAAGGAAACCGGCCTATGGAAGAAAATCATAGAAATTATCAATAAATTATTGTAAAATATCAATCTAACGATCCTAGTAATATAGTAAAACAACATTTCAAAATCAATGAGGGATTGCTAATAGAGAAATTTAATTATTACACAAACTGAAAGAGGAAAAACCAACCGTCTCAGATATCAAAAAAATAATTCATGAATCTTGAGAGAGATAGATTTAACCAAAATAGTATTGAGGAGTACAAGTGTTTAAGAGATAAGTTTTACTCCAAATATGAGAGGGATTATTCAATAAATTAATTCTAAATACTGGAAAAAATTATTCACATAGTGTATTATTGATTATTTATGTAAATATAAATGATATCATCGTACTAAAATATTTTACCTCCAAGATTTAACAATTTGAAATCAATGTTCAGGATGTGAATTTATTGAACATCATGAATGATTTTAATGAACTAAAATGGAATCTCATTGATAATTCACAGGAGTTATACATATAATGAATGTAGGATTCATGGAATTAAATGAATCTTGTATCCATCCATAATCCATGATTCTTTAGAAAATATATAGATATCATTTCGCATCGTATCCCAATTAAAAACTTCATAAAAATTAATAATAAACATACCTTAACCATGATGTTGCAATTATCCCAAATATAGGACTATAATTCCCTTTAAATTCATATTGAATAGTGATCAATTACAATGTTGTGAGGCCAATACTTCCTCAAAGATGATTCACTCTCCCATGTATCATGAGAGTATGCTCCTTGCATCCATAACATTTTGAAAAATTGAATAAACTTTCCCTGAAAAACATCATATAATAATAAAAATATATACAGTTGTTTCTCCACAATAGAAATGTTTTTTTCTTTACCTAAATCTCCTCCCATCATAGAACATGGGTTAGATCGACATTATCCTTATAGAGTTGAGATATTTGGGAAACATCATATATACCTATCAAATGAGCATGAAATTAAAAATAATAAGTAAATTGACCATGATGAAAAGTGATCTAAATTTGTGTGACATAATATGGATCTAGATCCCCCTGTTTCTTTAGCTAGTGGCGACCCAACAGAGGAGAAAAATTAAAGAAAACTAGGTCACTATTAAGATAATCCAAATAATGAAGCCAATGATATTCAAATGATTTCTCCTCACACTTATATATAACCATCAATTGATATATAACATGAATCATTTTTTGATGTCTCCTTAATGTGAAGTATTTCCACAAGAGTGGCCTCACAAACATATACCAAAAAAAAATTGTGATGTACATGGGTGACCATAAAATTCACTGAAGGGATATTTTCAGATCAATAATTGGTAACTATTATTATAATATTACATATCCAATCCCAAATGGACATTCCATTATGTAATGAAATCTATGGTTATGGAAATGATTATATCCTTTATAATTTTAATAAAACACTCCATGTATCCATTCATCAATTGATTAGAAGCTGTAATAAATCTAAACAGAGTCCCTATCACCTATTAGAGGATTCTTTAGAAAGAGGAAGTAAATTTGGGAGACCTGTTTGAGATAGTGGTATAGGGGATCCCATACACAACCATAATATCAAGAATTGTTAACATATTGAGATAATCAACATTTTTTGTGTCCCTAGACAGAATAATGTTGGTGAATTTGGTCAAACAATTAACCACCGCCAATACAGTATTATTTCTTTGTTGATTTCATAAATATACAATGGTGATAGAAATGTAAACTTCATACCCAATCTAATATATTATTTGAATATGTATGAGAAAATCCTAAGTGAGAGACCAACCTGAAATGGACCCACCATCATATAAGGTTTCCCAAACCCATATGAACTCCAAATAAAACATACAAGCATATATAATAGAATTAGATAGATATAATTATTACAAGACAATGTTCATTACCATACCTAGATCATTCACGTATTTGGAAATGTATAACTGATCAAAACCCATATAAGGTTCCACCCCTAAATGGAGTCCGAGATATGATAGGATGAAATTTTATTACTGATGGAATTGGTAATAATGATCCATTTAATTGTTGTGTATGTAATTTCAATGTCCAATTTATATGGTTATTCTAAATACTACGTCTATCTAGGATTTATTTTGTTATGAAAAGAGATTTTTCATAGGATCTTATAACCACAAATGAATGTGAACCTATCTATAAAAATATAGATCCACGAACACTAAAACATGTGAATAATTATAGAATATCTATAAATAATATGATGCTAAATCCATATCATGAATCTAAAGATGAAGAGAGTTTTAGGACACAATGTGATCATCTAGAAAATACACAAAACCCATACCAGCAACAAAATCATCAAATTATACCCCATATCCCTAACTGGGATATGGAAAGATTAATATAAGAGATATTGTTAGAATCATTATTCAATCCTAAAAATAAGTATCATAGTTCGAATAATTGTTTATTTTCACTTCTTTAGTTTAATGATTATTAATAGATCTTAAAATATTTGATATGTACTTGACATACAACTTATAATAACCTCTAAGTCCAGAGATGCTCTGAATATAGAATATATTTCATGGTTCCTCCTATGGTTAAAATGTGCTATATTTTCTGGATCAACTAATACTCCGTACTTGCATATCATGTGTCCTAAGAACATCACTTAATGGATTTATATATGTTATTTCTATATATTCCCATATACATCATCAATCATTAGGATATTAAAATCCAAAATCACATAGTGCTCATTCTCACGCTCAAATCTTGAATAAGCTAGGATATAAGGATGCCATGAAAAAAGTGTTAATATACCCAGGGATTATCTATATCATCAAATCCATGAGAACAAGTGTGGTGTTAGGTAGTCCAAAAATCCTTAAATGATTTTAATAATTGTCATACCCACTCCCAAAAGTGATCAATAGAAAATAATACTCTCATATATATAAATTATGATAATTTGATTTATGATAAATTATTGAAAACAACTTTTCACCATTAACTAATTGAATAAATCATTCATGTGGGTTAATGGTTATTAATCTTAACATTCAACTGATTTCGTAGTTGGTTGTCTATACAGAGAATAAAATAAACATATAACTAATTATAAAATAGTATGATGGTTTCCCAGTTCCATACATTGAGGTATAAAGACCTTCTCTAGTATGTCATCTCGTTGAATTTTAATCAGTTATAGATCGATATGTATCATTTGATAAAATGGTATCAAAATTAGTTGAGTTCCTAACACAAGACTGATTGATAATTATTCCTCTCTATTTGAAATAATATTCAAATTGTCTTAAATGAAAAAAATTTACAGATCTATATAACTAATGGAATATAAAAAAATAGTAAACATCAATGGGAAAAGTCAAAATGGTAGAAAAAATTCTTCAACTCTTTGGGTGGTATTGTATAGGATGATAGGACCATAGATGACACTATTAATGGGACACACAAGATTTCCCATAATTGTCATGGAATGACGCACCCAAATGATAACATTCAAACTCGAGATTATGAGTGATAATGAAATCTAACCCAATAAAAACATCAAGAGATCCAAATCAATATTTCGTATATCCTAGAATAACCATACATCTGATATCAAAAGAGAGCATGAAGAAGAATGAAACCAATACTCAAACATCATTTCATGGGGATTCACCTAATCTTCAACATTTTACAAGATATCCCATGGTTGTCTCAATACATAAAAAACAGATAAATATAAATAATAATGTTGTAAATATATAAAAAAAATTAGTTTCCATATATGATAATGATAGATTATACCACACAATGTAGTTGGGCCTCCATCAACATCTGTTGGAAACACCCCCCCTAAGTGAAGGTCTTTCATTATTAAAGAATATATCTAGATCCATGATGGTTTTGAATATTATAACTATGCTACAATAAACATTATAGATGAAGATCCTTGACTATAATGGGGAAATGAATTATCCTTGGAGAACCATGGTAGAATTAATTAGTGGCCTTAATAATTTAGTGTCTTCCCAGGTGGGGGATAATAGTGTCAGGTGTTCTATACCATGTTACACTGATTGAACATTAGTGACATACTACTAGAAGCCACTGGTGGTGTAGAGGAGGATTATCTCTAAAAACCACTGCCACCGTTAGTGTTATTATAAATCGTATTCTCCTTATTCCGATGTACACTATGAAATCTACCTTCGGTTGATGCTGTGGTCAAAATAATCAAACCATTTTCATGATATCCATTTTTTCCATCATCACCTTGATACAATTATAAACTTAGGTAGTAGTATTTAGAGTATATAAATATTATTGGATGTCTGGTAGTAAACACTTAAATATTTTTTACCTCTATACTGATCATTACTCACCACCTCTGTGAAAAAACAATATAACACTATTATATGTTTCATGAAATCCAACATGTAATGCTCTCCCTATTTCAAATAGAGGGGATCCATGATCATTGATAACATTAGAGACTATATATATAACTACTGATAGAATAGAGTCTTAAAACCCTTCTAATTAAATCCCATTTACATGTTTTCTATACCAAGGTGTCCCACCATCCCTTTTTGGGACCCTAAAACTCAATTATTTAGTATGTTACCTTAATATTATTAGGTGAATATTAGATTTAAAAGACCTGTTCGATCTTTCCTAGAAAGTCCACCACCACTTGCTGTTTATTCTCACCCTTAATGAACATGGGATTCACAAGTAGGACCTTTCATGATCAATCTCAGTCTCCCCCAAATACTATATATGTCACAACAACTTGGTTCTAAAACTGAGGTGTTTTTTGGTCCACTAAACGACTATCTATATAACATACTCTTAAAGATTTTGATCCATGATGGATTATCTTGAACAATATATCACATTTAACACTCTTAAGTACCCGATGAATGTAATATTATAGTTATGTTAATACATACAAGTATCAAATTTTAATGATCATATAATGAAATAATTCCCAGTTTAAAATAAAATATCATAAGAAGAAAATGAGATCAATATTAAAATTCTACATAGGAAGAACGCACCCTGATATTCCTTGTTTTATTTTGGATCATCATGTAATTATCTAGTAATAAAATAATTATAATAATCCTCTCATGTCCTAAAAATAATATCTCATATATACTAGATGCCCCAAGACATGGATGCTTATGGAAAAAATCCCTTTAATCCAAATTTTCACAACCTATCCCAAAACCCTATTCATCTTGGGTCCAAAACATATTGTGTTAGGATACAAAATGATTTATAGATCCCCATTTAATGGTGAATACACTGAATCATCAAATAACATTTATGAGGAATACTTTCATAGATTCTAAAACAATATACATGACCTATATAAAGGAGAAAATATAAGAAATTGAATATTACATAAACCCATGAATGATAATAGAAATGGTGTTACCCAATAGTATTCATATGAAAACTCAATGTATATTTCCATTAATCACCATATGTATAACTAAATCAATAATATTCATCTCCATTTGGCATGTATGAAACATCCCACCATCTCACAATAATCATTTCATGCCAATATGTTATAAATCGCACATCCTCACTAAGATTTTATTCCACATTCAATATCAGTTAGAATATGGTTTAAAAACTCACATGGGAATGAGTAGGGTGCGGGATAAATAAATGTAGTATGGTACCACAGTGTTTCCCGATTTTATTACTCTATAAAAAATCAAAATATTCTCGAATCAAAAGAAAAAAAGGCATGATAAATTGTGAAATAGTTTTATATGAAATGAATAGTAAAAAAGATGACTTTTCAATATATTTTGTAAACCTGGTAATGAAGATTCAGAGAATACATTCCATAAACCATGTACATTTTTTGATTTTGGTAGCATACATTAATGAGGATAACATAGTACGAGAGAAATATCAATGGTAAACACCCCATGGATAATAATTCTTAGTCAAGATAGTCCACATATACTGTAATTAAAAATAATTTAATAGTGTTCAAACATTTTTCTTGAGTCCATGAAGCAATGTGTATAGAACATAGGAACACACTAAAAAGTGAATACCATACAATTTAAATCATTCTATAAATCATATTAACCTACATTCCATGAAATAATAAACCCCAAATAATGTGAAGTCCCTCACAATTTGAATTGAAAAGGCCCATTATTAATTTCACCACAAAGGTACCAATGAATCCAATGTGTGAAATATATCAAATAATTTTCAAATTAGAACACAAATTTCTAAAACTATTGCAAAAACCAAATATTCATCAAAAAATGGTTTAAAAATCCCATTTCACAATGTATTTCATAGTTATTTGACCAAATCATTTATTCTAAAAAAATAAGGGGAAACCAAAATTTTCTCAAAACCATTTTACATAAAAAAATAATTCCATTCAAGGATAATTCCATTTTACATATAAAAAAATTTATAATATAAGAACATTTATTATTCATATAACATATTATAGTTACTAAACAACATACCTCATGAACATGATTTTCCCAAATTGTAATGGGATCCATATACATTATAATGGGGAGAGAATAAAAAAAATAAATAGAGGAAGAATTATAAATTATCAAATATTTATATTTATCTCTATAATAAAATCATTCAATAGAGAAGATACATTGACACATAAATCAATTTTCTAACACACTACCCCTCAACAGAAAGGGAAACTATCCTATGAAAGAAAAGTACACAATAAATCTAGATGGGATTAGTGAAGAATCATCACATGTTCCCTAAAACATATACCAAACTACTACCAATTCCTAGATGAATGGATAAAATGAAAATTGAATGATTAAACATACAAAAATAAGGGAAACTGACCAGACATATGATCAAATATCCAATTATAGATTGATATGAAGAGCAAGATTTACACAAAATCACAAGGAAAATCATATAGTATTATAGAGAATGTTTAAGATTAATAGAAGAATGATTTGGAGTGAAATCATTAAAATTAATGGATGAAGGATGATTCAGATCAAGAATCAAGGATTTGTGACATGAATCTCTTTTATGTAATATGTGAAGAAAAAGGTTTTATCTTGGTTTAAAAACAATAATGGAATGTTAATGACATTAATTGATATCCCATAATAAACTGTTTTAATTTCATGAACTTGATACTCTTGAATTGTACCCGAGATTCATTTACATTAATAAAGTAATATTCTTTGTCTAAATTTTCTATTCTAGCTAGCATTTATTCTAGTTTCATTTGAAAAAACCTATATTTCCGTTGAAATCCCACAGTACTAAATAAAAATTTCATAATCATTAAATAATATCACAATTTTACTGGATTCTTACAAAAAATGGTTGTATATTTTTTTAGATAGCACTCAAATGAATGTGAACAACCTGATTATAACTATATTTACCTGTTAATGTTAAAATGTATCTAATTACGAATGTAGTGAGATTTGTTGAAAAATATGTGAATACTGAATTTTGATCGAATTTATCTTATGATGATTTATTTAACATAACATGGGATGTTACATAAATACCCATTAGTACATTCGCATATTTTCATTTTCATTGAAATATATCATTCTCATTATATTTTAATGAAAAAACAACTACAACCTACATTCCATTATTATGTAGTCATAGATATTGATTTATATTCAATGTTGTTAAGTCCTTCCGAGTGTTAATATGGTTGGTATAATTTTAAAAAACATTCTTATCAATATGCATATTGTCATTATTATGATGAAAATATATTAAATCTCTAAAATGGATGTTTGAAAAATATACTTTTTTATTAAACTATTTTCTTCTAATTTTACTAGATAATATTCATTGTACTCATTCTGAAAAATCATTTGACTAATGGACTTTCTAAAATTAATATTTATCATTTAAAAAATATGAAAATATCATATAACATTTTAGTAAATTCGTAGGTGGTCAATGATTGATGATTCCATTTAATTTTAAATTTTTTTATAAAAACTAATGACTTGTATCATGAAACCTATAATGAAAATAGAAAAACTATTTTTTAATATATTATAATCATACTTGCCCAACATTAATTGTAAATTATAGGAAAGAAAAACCAATTCTAGTTTCTATCTAGATAAATTCCCATGTCCTTTGATGTCACTAACTTTCCACAATAGAGCATCATGCACGTTTAGGATTCATGGAATTATTGAATGATAAATCACAAAACCAATTCACTATAAATCCAATAATTCATCAATTATAATCACTATGTATATAATAATATCAATTTTACACAATTGATTTACAAAAATATTCCTCAAAAATATAAATTAACTTTTTTATACACATCGATGGAGAAAGATTGTAAGAATTTTGATTAGTTGAAAAAATGATATAAATTTTACTAAAAACTGAACTGGGATGAATCTATACGTTGAAAATGTATAAATAAAATTATTTGAATTAGATTATAAAATTATAGTTGTAAACAATATAAGGTATTCCATGATTTATGATCTCATGGATACAGAAATATAAAATCTATATTATTATATATAGACTAAAACTTCATGGGTGTTAAGGTTTTTTATAACATGAATAATATTTCTAGATATGGTTTCTATTTAAAATATTGAGAATTAAATAAAATATTTCCACTGTTAAATTTTTCATGGTATTATGTAGATTCATACATATATCATTACTCATTCACATGCATATAGAATATGAATTTTTTTCACTAATGTCTACAAGAATCCTCTATATAATAATCAATATAATAATTTTAAATGTATGATTAATAGTGTAATAGTGGATAATATTCTTATTGACATTCATGATATTATTAAAAATCCATGGACATTCTCTTCTAGAAATGTTTCACATAACAATTCAATTATTAAGGACATTTCATTATTTGTAACTATTCATTGTAACTTGATATTGTAAAAATACATAAGATAAAAATGCTTTGGATACATAAGATATCATTGATATATATTACAATTTAAATCCTCAACTAAATTATGAAATAAATTTTTTTTCTCAATTATTTTCCCTACAAAATTAGTCAGCATATTATTAAGAAGATAATTTCCTGATATATAAAAATATTGATATGGTTTTCCTATGGTTTTAAAATCATCATTTACAAAATTAATATTCATATTACGCATAGCTAGTTTTACTGAAAAAAATTTATTTAGATGATTTATCCCACAATTTTGAAAGCATCAATTTAAATATTTTTAACACTTATTTTCCGCAATAAAGGATGTTGAAAGATCATTCGATTGAATGAAATCAATTCTAAATCATTTTTGTGTCATATTATTATCTATTCCAAATACAGTAAAAATATTTAGTAGGAATTTTATTTAATATCATGTCATAATAAATTTAATATACCTTAAAATATATGTAAAATTAAAAACATAGAAATTTAAATATCATTTTTCCATAACAGATCGATTGGAAATTTAGAAATATAAAACCTCCACTGTACACTTCCACAATGAGGTTGCTTCCTAAGAAATTTTATCCATCCTTTACGAATATATACCAAACTACAAATATTCCTATCATATATGAGTTAATGGAAAATAGAAAATAAAACATAATTTTTTATTTAATATATATTTTTATTATTGTTCTTCATAATACTAATTCAGTAAATCTAAGGAAATTTAACTACAATTCCTTCACTAATAAATTTTTATCTAAAAAAATTGTGAAAATTATTCCCCTAAATACACCAAAATCTTTACAAATATTGATTATTTTAAACGCTTTGATCGGGTGTGGAAACCTACGGATATTATAAATAATAAATTAAATAAATGCTGATAACATGATGAATTATAAAAAATAAAAATAATATTATGGATTCTTCCAAATCACAAGAAGAATAATATACACATGTAACACACTTAAAAATAAAATAACAAATTCATTTTCCCTTCACATACCCTCCCAGTCCATTAGTCAGCCAGAAATGATGATATAAACTAGGACATGTGAATTAATGAATGGAAGAATTAAATGATTGTGATTCAGATGAGGCAATAAACAAGTGAGGAAGAGGGAAGAATTGATGTTAATGGCTATGGAGACATCATGGATTTGGTTGAAAATGATGACAGTGTGGGAGAATGTGGAGATGTATCGACATAAAGGGCATGGGGGAGATGACCATGGGACGATGCTCATTGGTGGGGGAAAGGGAAGCTAGGGCTCCAGTTGTAGGAGTGGAAAATTGGGGGGGGGGTAGAATTATCTATTTTAATTTATACATATATTTATATGTTTTTTGTTAAAAAAAAAGGATAAAAATTTTACATTTTCATTAGGTGTGTTTGATAAAACATAACAAAATTTCAATCTTTAAGAGTTAAAACATTTTCAATGTCTTGGAAATATGTTGTGGGGATCGTATCCACTAAACGTCAAGTCTCATTTATTTTAGAACATCTATTATTTAGAAAAAACTTATAAAGAAAACCTAATTCATAAGAAAAACAAATTTCTCCTCTATTCATCCTTAGTGCTAAAAAAACATCTTCACTATGTTACTCCAAAATCATAAGTTTTTTCTATTCTAGAAATAGTGAATCAATAATTTGTATCACATTTCTCATTGAATCCTTAGGACAAGGACCCCATTAATATCAAGGGCTTTCTTCTGTAACGGAACTCTTTCACCACAACCATAACTTCATAAATGAAAACACACATGTATCTGAAACAATAACCTTTATCTATGCCTTTAGATGTTGTTTCTAAGAACACCATAACGTCATATACTACCTGCTGATTCTTTAATTTGAAAATACATGTGTATGATCATCTTCCAATCGGTTCATATTGATTATAACAACCTTCCAAGTCATGTTCTATGTTGAGTCTGAAATTTAATATACCTCATCTAGAGATCTAACCCAATTGTTAATGGAAGGATACACCTTAGGAATAATTAATTAACCAAAAGGAATTGGTTCAAGGAATAAAATGTTATTATGTGATATGAGAAAACAGTTCACTTAATGTTGAGAATGAATAGTGAATATTTTTCACACATCGTAGTAGCTAGAGCACAACATCTCTATGAAAATTAATCATCTTGAATAAATGAACCACAAAAACCTTATTTCTGAAAAGGTGTGGTGAACATCTTCTCTCTTTATAATCCTTGATAATAGTGTGTGGACATTTTATTAATTCTTTCTCCCTAGAAAATAATTTTCATCCTCGAACTATCCTTGGTTGAGTGCAAGGCTACATATTTTTACATAATAAAATACCAATATTTACAAAGTAAAAATTTCATCCAAAACATTTATTTTAACCCTACAATTCATTTTAAACAAAAATATTTATTTCCTAGTAATATAATCTTCTTAATTTTTCTTTAAAAAATTTAATTATCAAAAAATAATTCAAATTCATAAAATATTTGAAAAAATAAAAATTTATCTAAAAAATTAATTAAATTTAATTGAAATGAAATATAAATTATAGTAATCATACAGCCACATAAAAAATATGATTTTTCTGAAGAGAAAAATATGAACTTATATCAGAAAGGATCAAAATTCTTTAATATTCATGTTTCAAGGAAAAACCATATAATCTATTTTCAATTGGGAGCCTGCAATTTTGAGAATCATATAAAATTATATTTTCAAATGCTCACCTCCCAATGAAATTGATAAATCTTTGATATATCATTTAACTTATTGAAATATATTAATCATATATAATGATAATCTGAGTAAATATTATTTATATTTAATATATATGAAAACCATGATCTACCTCAATATTCTTATTTCACACATCTCTCTTGGTAATAATTGAATATGGGTTTTCTCATATCATAAATATTTTCTCCACAAGATAGGTGTGTGTTGGATCTCTAATATTCATATCATAGAGAAAAAGATCTCAAATATATATTAGGATTATCATTAAAGATCAAATGACTCTGTGGATTTATGGTATGTATATAATAATGTTAAAAACTTATAAATAGAACAAGGACATTAATATATCATGAATATAGCATAATAGACAAAATAAAATATTTATGAAGGAATCCTCTTAAATATGAGATCTCTATACTTCAAGAAAATTAAAATTATTGTCATAAATAAATAAATGCATAATGAATGATAAAATTTTATCCTATATTTTTTTAAAATTTAAATGTATAATAAGTCCCAATTCCTCAAAAAAAATACCGGAAATGATCATGATGATCGATCAATAAATGTATATTTTTGAAACTATAAATATGAAACCCATTTTAAATGTATATTTGTTTACATACCCTTTCCTTTTGATTTCATAATTTTTCTTTTTTTTATATAACTTTTTTATGTTTTTAAAGAAGGTTACAAATCATTATATATTTAATAATAAATTTTGATCCTTAAAAATAAGCAGGGGTTGGGTAAGTTATCTACTCACATTAGAACACATACCATCCACAGAAAAATCAATATAACCCCATTATGAAACCACTAAAATCTTGAATAAAATAGTTAGTATGGGTATGGAAGGAAACTGTAGTATTTTACAATATACTATACAAATAAAATTTCAATTATGGATTATAGGGGTAATGTATGTCATAGTTTTTCTTGTAGGATTCAGGGATAAGATGCCAATAAATTAAGTCATCGGTCATATTAAATTTTACTTTGTTAAATTGTATCATTTAAATGATACAAAAAAGGTAGAGTATGTATATATGTAACATGTTATATAAAGATATATACTCAAGAAATATAAGAAATATTATTCTAGGAACCAATTTGTAATGTGAAGATATCAAATAGTGTTAGTCAATAATGGAATTACTAATAAAAATAAATCAATCAATTTGAACATAACAAATTTAAAGTCTAAAAATTGTTAAGGGAAATTTCATCTATATATTATATCAATACCCCCCCCGTAATTCATGAAACATAAAATAAACAGTCATAGTTTAATCTCTAATTATCCCCCCCTAATTTACACATTCAAATCTATTAACAATGAAATTTAAAATCTGGAATCATGGGGTTCCTAGGTATATTTCTATCACAAATTCAATGTATAAAATAAATATTATTATGGGGTATAAATTTTATTTGTTAAAAAAATATTTGAATGTAGTGTATTAATAATGTTTGATGAAATAAAATCTTACACACACTTTTTACATAAATATCTTATTATTTTTTATTTTTTATTTCCACCTCATTCATTAAGACCGTTATTATCTTGGTCCTACAAAATAAATGTAAACATAAAAATAAAATGTCCCATTCTCATGTAATCATATAAATATAATTTATTGTCTCTATATATAATAAAATCAAACCAAATAATAATTAAAACCCAAAAAATTAATAAATTAATAAATAATGGTGTTCTCCTCTTGAAGGAGTTATATTTATGGTGGTTATGCTCAACCTTACTTTTTTGAAATAAATTGGTATAGGTTTGGAAGGATAATAATCAATTTGAATCAATGAATATTGGGAGATATTATTCCACAATGTTGATTAATCTATTTCCTTTATCTGATATTATATTCACTCATTATTTATGTATTAAATAATATATACATTTGGTTCACCAAAATGTGTTTGGTGTCTCTTAAAAATTTCATTATCAATTCATGGAGCACAAAAACATTCAATACTTATCATAATTACCCATATTAAGTAGGATTTCTTATATAATTTATTTTCTCAAGAAACATTCTATTTTTTATTTCCTTTACCTGACATATATCATTATTTCAATTGGTGGATATATATTAATTTACCTCAATGGTAGAAGCATCTCTAACATCACTCTTAACTACCTAGCATTTATCCTCTAATTCTTCCACTAGACATTTCAATGACTAATAGATATTTATAATTTATTCCAAAAAATATAGTCTTAAACTAAGGTCTTCATACTAAAAATCAATAAAGTACCACTATAAAGAAAGGAATGGTCTTCCAAAAATTAGGTTAAAATTATCTGCATACATCTCCAGTACAAGGAGGTCATGCTAGATGTAAAATTTAACTTCATTGACTATAACATATTCAATGAATCTGCATGGCAGTCTCATCCATTCATTCTCTATATATAGTGAAACATATGTGGGATCTATCATTTCTATACTCATTCTCTAGAGTATAGAGTATTCCAAAATATGCACAATCCCTCTTAGATATCATAGAGTCTTTAAAAAACCCTTATACCCAATGTCTATATGAATTTAAAGTCTATGTTGGTGTTGTTCATTCATAAGTAGTTACCTTGAATACATTACAATGAATATTACCAGGAGTGGTATTATACCCAATTCATAAAGTTTCATCTTATTTGATAGTGGATATTTCATAACATTTTTTATAGGTGGTAAATTTGACTATGGAATCATAAAATGAAATATTGATATGTACACATTTAAAAATTAATACAAAATTAACTAACCATTCAAATAATATTTGTTGATTCATCCAATAAAAAAAATATAATTGGGATATATGGTGAAAGGGTTTATCCTCTATCATATTCCCCATCTTTTTTTTATTTCATTCCACATATATTTATCATTCAACTATTTTTATTTAATTTATTCATTTTATTTTTTGATATTTTTAGTGGTATAATTGTTTTTTACCAATTCTTATTTTGATATATTTCACAGAATCTTGTTTTGGGAAATAAATTATCCCTTTGTAATAAATATTAAATTATCTATATTTGTAGATTAACAGTTTGACCAATTTAACATTCATAATTTTTCATGGTAATATGTCGATCATTTAAAATATTCTTTAGTTAAATGATGGTATCCCTGTGGATTACCATAAAATACATTGGGGTTTATTATCGAGATAATTTTTATATTTTTTATGGATAGAATATGTGGTTATTTTAACCTTGGTGAAAATTAATATTACCCTTGATTTGGTTGATGTTGTGGCCTCCACCAATGAAAATAATTTTTTCAATTATAGAATTTTTGATAGAATCATTAATATAAATACAATGGGATTGTTTGATGAATGTCATTGCATCGATATTATTATATATGGACTCTTATTTAGAATTCATTGGTATATTATTTACCTTGTACTCCCCCCTCTATTCTATTTTTTTCATACTCATCTTGAAACTGTTTTTCTCCATTACATAGTGATAATTATATCCCTCTTTAAATGGTTTCGTATTTATTGAAATTCAATATGAAACATCAATTAAAGACATGTTTAATTTAATTAAACCATTATAAAATTTATAAATTAAATTCTATGTTTCTATTTTTGAGGTTGGGACATTGATATTAAACATTTACACTAATTTTATACATTTTATTTTTATTTTTCAATCTATATTTGCTTAAAATGTAATATATATACATGAAATTTCATGGACCATGATAGATTAATTAATCAAGTTAAACGTTTCCTAACAACTCATCCCATGTAGTAATGAAATGATGTGGAATTATTTGAATCCATTTCATTTCATTGTATCTTAATAAAAAACAAAAAATTATATACATTTTCTTATCACTTGAAAATTTATTAAATTGTAATGTATGACATTGTTCGATAAAAAATTTAATTTATGATTTTATGTCATCATGAGGTATCCCAGTAAATTAGAGCAAGCATGATACTATTTGAATTTTGGATATATTTATCATTATGAAAATAGGTGTGACCGTATATAATAATAAAATAAGATTCAAAAAAAAATTGATAGTCATACATATTTTATTAAATCTCTAATATCATAGTTTAATTATTATTAATCTTCGACCTCTCCCTGACATTCATTCTTATCCATCTCTTATTCATTGAAATTATTTTAACTTCATATTGTCAATTTATACTAAAAAGAATAATTGAATTATTATTTTGCATTGCCATGAGTAATATAGTAATTTGAAAACTTTTCACCTAAAACTATTGAATGATAAGATGTTTAAAATAAATAATAATAAAATTTATAGAAATTCTTTATTATAATATACATTCAAATAATCCAATAGTAATATAAATTAAAAAAAAAGTTGATCTGCCTACAGGATGTCATCTATTTTACTAGGAAATCAATTTAGATTTTATAATGATCGAACTACCTATTAAAGAACTAATATTTTAATTTATTTGTGTCTATGTAAATATGAAAGATAATTGTTTAAAATTAGTTCGTAAAATTAAGAATGAGTCGTGAAATCAGAGATTGATAGTGTTTTGAAAATAATAATAAATGATGGATAATATATTTGAGTCCACTCTCTAGTGATGTTTTGTGAAATAACATTATCTAGATGAAGTCATAATCAGATCATAGGGTGCGACATATTATATTAAAAGCTCTATATTCTAGAGACTATCATTTTCAACTATCGTATGCTTCTTTTGTCAACTATATCTACAATATGTGACCTATTTTAAATTTAATCACTTGTATCCACCCAATTATTGTTAAATGAACATGGATATTTCATTATTACCTTAAACCCATTCCAAAATCCTCTTACAATGGTCATGGTAGGAGAATAAGTATAAGATTAAACTATTTTATGAATCAATAAAAAAGAAATAATGGTGTATTTTTGAAAATAATATTTCAGTAGATATAATGCATCCTCAATATATTTATTTCCCCTATGAAATTTTCACACAAGATTAATATGAGAGGGAAAAATAAGTTAAATCTTTGGAATAACTAACAAATTCATCTATGTTTGGTCCACCAACAATTTCCTAGAAAAAACAAGTCCAAAGCTTCTATCCAAAAGGATCCTTCATAAGTTTACAATATATTATTTTTTATAGGTAAAATCATATTGAGGAATATACTATGTATCTTATCTCAAATAAACCAATCATAATTTTATTATATTTAGTAATTTGAGTTATAATTTTACTCAAATTTAATTATTATTTAAATACTATATTTAATTATACCTTAAATTTTATTTATGATAGATATATATTTGAATATTCTGTATATTTAAATGTATCTAAATCAATTATCTTATATATTCCTCCTCATATTATGGTTAATTTAGACTACTTTTAATTGTACATATACTCCCCATTAGTGTTGTTAAATACCCATACATGTATCATCTTACAACCCCAATGTATATTTCCGTATTATATGTAGGCGAGAGGTCCTTATATTTGGATATATATTAAAATAAATGTATTTTTTTCATGGAAATTGGTATAAATTTTTTATGACCATTAATAAAACTCATTGTATCCTGGTCTAGAAATTAAGAATTATTTATCTACCATATAATAAAACATTACCTTTATAATAAAACAACCTATAGGATGTAACAACAACCATCATTGATAACCCAACTCTAATGAATGTTATGTTTAAACTATGTTTTTTCAATGGTGAAAAAAATAACTTCACCATATATATATATACCCAATCAATGATATCCTCATCACTAGTTATAGTTAAACCACAATATATGGTATAATGATATTCAAATTATCAAAAATGGTCCCCTATAAAATATAGATCAACAATGGGGTAACAAAAATCCATAACCATATCAACCACTTCAAGCATTCCAACCATCACAATTCTCCAAACAGAAACGTCAAAAAAAAATTCTATTGTGTAGAAAATAAATTCATGACATGATCTCCTCCTTATTAATTCCGTCATTTCACTTCATGCACATGTGGAAATCTTCACAAGAATTTATGGATATGGACTCATGATTCCCAAGAATACTCAATGGCGATTCTTGTTATTTATGTACCTTAGCTTATGCTTTGTCGTCATTTTTAATGGCGGATTACTACATTGTAAGATAAAATTTAGTGGAATGAATCAATGTTAGGATGATGACAGGATTATAGACCAATGTGATAAAATTTTATAAAAGGATATATAGTACCCAAAACCACATTATCACATATCCATGTAATGAGAGATCAACCTCAATTTAGTAAGATGTATTTCTTGGTGAAGACTCCAAAATATCCCTTAGACCTCGAGAGAAAATACGTGAAGCTTCTCCCTTTCCACAACATAATAATAGTTTTATGAAATATATGTTCAAAATTCACACTAACAATAATTTTCATGTTCGGACCATCATTGACAGCTTCAATGAAAATGTATTTATACCTAAAAAATAATCAATTTTCAAAAGTAATTTTATCTTATAAAACAATAATGTTTTGGATTAAAACTCTTTTACAATATTATAAATAATTATATATTTTAAATTTATTTTTCAAAATTTTTTATAAAACTATTTATAATAACAAATTAACAAAAAAACCAATAAATGGGAAAAAATAAATTAAACTAAAAACTATATAGCATTTAATTAAAAATAATCTTACATAAAGTTGATTAATAAAACCTTCCACACATAAACCATGCTTAACATCAAGAATAAAATCTTTTATTTGAACATAAAAAGACCATCATCAAACCAATATCATTGTTGCAATGTAACAAAATTAAACAGGTCAAAATGGGGGATGCACATTCAATAATCACATATAATAAATTTTTCAAATTTTGATTTTTATTGAATCTAATTATCCTGATATTATATGTTTTTATTACCTAAATTGATGGAAATTATAGAAAACACAATTCAACAATCATAATTTAATATTATTAATAATTCCAATCATGATGTAACTCATTATTATACTTTTATATATCCCTCAAGAAATAAATTTATAATTTTTTTCTGTAAGAAAAGTAAATATAATTAATTATTATTATCACACAATTAAATTCGTTGGAATGAAAAACTATAGCTCAATAAAACAATCCTATTTAATATAATGTTTACCAACATCCCAGAAAGTCAAATTCAGTTCATGAATACATAAAATAATAACGAATGATACCCTATTATATTTGTTCTGTATTTATTTCGACTATTTCAAAAGTTGAAATTATGAAAAGACTCATTAAAACTTCTAAAACCCAAATGATCTAGACCATAGTTCTATGAAAAGTGAATTTAGATCATATAATGAAATAACCCATTAAATATTTTTCTTTTTTCCTTATCAATTTATTTCGTTTTTGATACTTATTCCATTATTCATTTATACATTTACCATTTTTTTAGCAGAATAGAGAATTTTAGTACAATTAATTATATATTACGAACCTTCTAAATACTAAATGAATTACATGAAATATATCTTCCCAATGGAAAACATCCCTTACACCGCAACGAACCTCTATCATATTAAAACATAAAAAAGCATTATAAATACAATGAATAAGTGTTTATAATGATAATTTTTTTTTAAAATGTTGATAATATCTACAAATGTTAATTCAAGAATTTTTTGAGAATAATTGGATATAATTTCAAGGATACATGTTCAGGATAAGGGATCAATGTTAAAAAAAACTCAATCATATTAATCGTGAATTTTTTCAATAATATATTTTACAAAAAACCAAGGAATGTTCTAATTGGTTTAAATTTTACAAATTATCTCAAGAAATATACTCAAGGTGGATTTGAAGTGTTGGTCTAGAATTTTCATGGGAATAATAATGTATATATATATATATATATATAGTTAATTACTCATGTCATGATTAATAATATCAAATAAATCCATATGATCTATGTACATTTATTTCCTGGAAATTTGTATGATATATTTTATTTATGAAAATTAACTAATCCCCTCAAATAATAACTTATTTAATAAACACCCATATAATAATCTATAATCATTCATATCCCATTTTATAAATTTATAAATAATGAAAATTATTTCTAAAATTGGGAGACATTGAATTTATGGTTAAATGTTTATCATATATTAAAAGTAAAATAGAAATCGTTGTATTGGGCATGCATATTTTGTTAGAAATAAAATATATTTGAATATTAAAGAGTATTAATGAGTTTTTATTTTAAAACATAATCCCATTTAAACATAATGATATTATTATATTTTATTTAGTATTTTCCATTGATCACTGTTCCATAGATCATAAATTAACAGAAAATAAAATCAAAACAATGAATGAACAAGACCTATACTTATTTAAGCTTATAATTGTAAGGGAATTTCATTACCTCCAAAAATAGAATTCAAAAGTCCCATAAATTAAATCACATACACCGATAATAAAGTAAAAAAATTGTTTGTTACTAAAATAATAAATTTTATTATACTTACAAATCTCCACCACACCTCTTTGAATTAACGTTCTATATGGTAATTATAATGCTTCCCAATCCAGATCAATGAGTTGTTGGAGATATGATCCATTTATATAGATAGGTCATTTTATTTTCTATGACATTAAAATCACTCTTTATTAAGGTATAGATTTCTCCCCATTGATCAATATATTAACAAATTGTTTGGTTGTTCTTGAAAATAGTTATTTCAACTCATGGGCCACTGAAAATTTTAACCAATCTCTAAACAACCTATCTTTATCAATAACTCTAATATCCTTGATCATCTCCAGTGATTTTCATCCAAATTTAAACCTCCTTTTTCATTCCATCATTAACCATATTTTTTATATGGAAACCGGAATCCCAAAATACATAAATTTTAACCTCACATAGAATATACTTTTTTACATCTATATTTTTCGTTCTATAGTAGATCCTAAATTTCATTTCCTCAAATAATACCCTTAAACTCATATCCCTACATAGGATTAAAAAATTCCTCTCTTTATAGTCAATAATGGACTTTAAAGTGTTATGGTCTAATTATAATCATCCATTTATAAATCAATATGGTTAATCATGAAGTAAAATTTTTCAATTGGATTACTATATCATAACAAAACCTCATGGTCATCTCACTGTTGTGTCATCCCATTATAGAGAACCTCATGTGGGATTCATCACCTATAGCCTCAGAATAATGAATGTAATATATTAATTAATATTAATAGATTTTCCCATATCATAGAGTTAGATTCCATAATATTTATACCCAATGCTAACAGGAATTGAAATACTACATGGGTATTGTTTATTCTTAAGTATAATCCTCAAAAACATATCTAAGAATTACACCATATGTATTGTTGTGAAATTACTCTAATTTTATATTATTTGATAAAAATCATTAATAAATATTTCATTATTGGAAATTTTCTCTATAATGTACGAAAATTTAATAAAAACTTATGATGTTTTAAATGTAAACTGAAATTTACCTCTCTCTTCATCTATTCTCCATTTTTGCATCTTACTCAAAAAAAATTGTGAAATGTATGATGGATGATTTTCTTATCTATCATATTCAACAAAAAAAATTCCTTTTTATTCTCTATCCCCTTATATTCCACCCTTATTTTCTTATACATCATTCTATTTTATAAAATTTTCAGAATTATCATTGGTTGTTTTACCACTTCTCATGGTGATGTATTTCACTTTTTGATTGGTGTGTACCTCAACATACAAAGGTTGTACTCATTATTACCCCTCTGTTATTTTAATAGAAATATATTCTTCTTGGATTTATATAGGGCATCAGGAAATATATTGATATTTTAAATAATTATTTAGTTCATTGTTGGTATCTCTTAGGGTTATCATAAATATTTTTAGGGTTTCCTCTCGAGTATGGATTGAGAATTTAATGGAATTTCTATATGGTTGAGGAACACTAGGGGATTTTGTTTTAGCAATTATTATGTTTCTACTGTGGCCTCAACCAATAATATTTAATTTTCATTTTATAATAAATTTATTATAAAAAATCAATGTTAAAACAATAAGGTTGGAACATAACCTTCAATAAGTTCATTTTCATTTTGATGTCCTCCATTTGAAAAGTAATTAATTATTTTCTACAGTGATCACTTTATATTTTTCAGTCCATTCCATTTTCCTTGGAAAAATTTTTTTATTTTTTTTTATAAAATAATAGAATATTTCAATGATTCTTCACCTACAAACATCCAATACTAACATCAATGATGTACTTAATTCCAGGAGACAAACCCATATAAAAATTGTAAATTATAAGTAATGTCTCTTTTCCATGATGAGGTAGAATCAATATTGTATTTTCAAACAGCTTCCATTCATTATATAATAATCCCTTGACATTAAAATTGACATTAAATATTACTTCATGAATATTACTAGAGATTTATAAGAGAAATAATCAGGATAGAAAGTTCATGTCGGAATCATCACATATATTAATAGAATGAGGTTGAATCTTTTAAATACATTCCATAGAATATTATATCAATAAAAATTAAAAAATTCATCCTTACCACATCAGCCAAATAATTATTAACGTATAATATATATCATACGTCATGAAAACTCTATGATTCTTAAATTTGATATTCAATCGATATTCAAACAAATTCTGTTGATGCAGATAACCTTTTAAATGTGGTCAGCTTGATCATAATTAGATGGGTTGTGACACATGATACGATTATACTAGGATTAACCCCCATTCAAGATGTTATTACACATTTTATTTAGTTTATCACCATTTTATATCATTGATACAAACATTTTTCCTCACATTGAATTACTTTCATTGATATCACATATCCATTTTTTCCCTTGGGGTGTTTTCTATATAAAGATTTAAATAACTCAAGTAGAGAAATAATTTTAAAAAATGGGTCCAGATTCTATTTTATTATAATATAAAAAATAATATAAGTAATTAAACCCCATAATTCTGAAAAAATACCATATCACATAAATCATAAGGAATTATTCCCCATCAACAAAACTAAAATGCATACAAACCTGATATGTGTCATTAGTTCCATGAAGAAATATATTTTTATTTTATTATTCTCATACATCCTACTATCTAGATAAATTTGTAATAGGTGGGATTCTAGGTTATTCCATGATAGAATATTTTACAACATGTTATGAAAATTAGTATTGAATGATAAAATGTGAGATTTAGAGTGGTTTTTCAATAATTAATATAAGAATGTATAATCATAATAGTATAATAGTGTTCATGAAATTTTATATAGAATAAATTGACATAATCCATATAATTTAATTACTTGACCAAAATGACCCCCCTAAATGGGTATAAAATTACAATTGTAAATACACCCAATTTTATCTCCCTCAAACATTAATGGAATAACTAGATATGAAATATAAAATATTTTTTAATTGAAAACAGCCTTTTCCATCCAATACCCATGGATTAAACATGTATAGGTAAATTTTTCATTTATAGAATACCGAAATGAATCCACAATGGTCTTGGTGAGTGGGAATTTAGAGGATTTATAATTTTAAAAATAAACATAAAAACCCATCAGAACATTAAGAAAAAAATATAATTAACCACATATTACCCTTGATAAACTAATTTTAATGGAAACCAACCCCCATATGCAAACCAAGATATGGAATAAAATTAAAATAAATGAATTTAAATATAAAAAATTTCCCCCAAAAATTATCCTATAGTAATTCCCTGGAAAAAAACTAATACAAAATGTCTATCTTAATGGACCCCTAAAAAGTCTATAGGAGATAAATTTTAATAGACAATGTATTGTTTAGATATATATCTTGTATTTTATATTCTCTATCATATTTATCATTATTTATATTTTCTGTTTCATGATAGCATCACACTTTACTTGATGTTTTCTATTTATTACTTATTAATATATATATATATATAATACTCATTATGAGAGAAATATGTTTGATACATTTTATATTTACATATAAATATATTTTTATCTCATATATCCATCCTTTTATTATTTTTAATTTACTCTCCATTGAATCGAGTTATGGGTGTTTATACTCTAAATAAAGAAATCTTACTAGAAAAAGTCTCTATAAAGTCCCTCAGACCCCAAAATGGATGACATAAACCCGCTCAATTTTAACTTATTTAAAATATTTTAAGGACTTTTCTCAAATATTACACCACAGAAAAATTTTAATATTTTGAAATACATTGGATGACATAATGGCTATGTTTTTCCCCCTAAAAAGGAATTTTTAAAAGTAAAATTCCCATTAAAAATCATTAATTTTTTCCATTATAAATACAATTTTTAAAATTCTATAAAATACATTTTAATTTAATTTTCTAAAATAGTTTAAAATTTTTAATTACACTAAAATAATGTAAAACGATAAATAAATTTGGGAGATAATAAACTAATGTCAAAAATTAGTGACATTTAATTCAATAAAAAAACATGATAATATTAGAGTATTGAAATCACCCACACTTAATCCATGCATGACCACAAGCATAAAATCTCTAAATCAATATGAATGTAACATAATGAAAAAAATATAAAATTATCCAAGAAAAAATATTAATCAATTTTTAATGTGATGAACGAAAAATAAAGCATCCCTATAAATATATATATTATTTCAAATCGTCACATTTCAACGAAACTTGTAAACAATGTATTTATATTTTCCCTGTAATTTTTTTTGAAAAATCCCGTCATATCAATTACTGAATTGTGATTTATTGTTATTTATAATTTCAATCGTGATCAAACTAATGATAATTCATTTAATAACCTCTGAAGTTATAAATTAACTATGGTATTTATGATTCCATGAATATGTGTTTTTAACCCAGGAATTCTGTTAGATCTCATATATTCACCATATAATGAAAATGATCACACGTAATTACACAAAATTATAATTAAGGATAAGATGAATGAAATAAATATGTGTATGTAGGAAATGATGTAAAAAAATAAATAACAAATTAAGTATAATATATTAATCGCCATGAATGATAGATAATAATATCGTGTAATTAAATACTCTTATTGAAAATAAAATATCCTCACATCCAAAAAATAACTTCATGTTCACGAATACATAAATTAATAAAAAATGATAACCTATTTTTTATCCAGATTAATCTAATTTTTACAAATATTGAACTTATGATATGTTTTACATCCACCGATCAAAACCCATATTATCAGGATCTTTTTTCAATCAATGGTGATTGCTGAATCTCCACCCAAAAAAACAAAATTTTTATAAATTTTTATTTATTTCGTAAATTTTTTTATTCATTTTTTCAATTTGGAACTACATATTTTATTTTTTACACGTTTGGTAAAAAATGTTAGTATAGTAAATGATTAATCATGAACCATCCCAATACACATGGAATTTACTCACAAATATCATTCAAATAGAACACATCCAATGCACTAGAAAACCCACTCCCCATACGTAATCCACCGCAAATAATGAAAATTTAAAATAGTAAGCATGAATGGATAAAGTAGGTCAGTAATCTCAATTTTCCATACATAGGGTGATTCTTCACTTCAATAGACCATGTAATATACAATAATTATGGTAGTTCTTAGGTAAAATATCTGAATAATATAAATATATCATTCATATTAAAAGAAACTTATTCCATCATACCTTTAACAAGATACCAATACATGTTATTTTAGGTTTACATGCTCCATGATCATTCCACATAAACAATCATGAAATTAAAAAAAAAATTAATGTTATTATAGGTAGTAATAACATATGATATATAATAATTAATTAATTTTATGAATGAAAACAATAAATCAATCCACATGAACACTATAAATTCAAATCATGAAAATTTTTTAGGTCATCTTATTCTACCAAAATTAAAAGTCACCCCAAATCATGAAACATAAAATAAATTCGCATATGTTTTTCATTAATCATTTATTTACCCATATTTATAATTAATATATAATAATAATTAATTCAAGAACACTTCATCATAGATTTCAAAGGTATATTTTTATCATATATTCAATGTATAACACAAATCTATGTTTAAGGCATTAATTTCTATCTTTTAAACATAAAAAAAAATATTTTAACATTGAAGTAATACCTAGTTTTAAATTAAAGAATACACCCCATTGAATATGAAATTGTTTAATCTTTTTATTGAAGGTTTTCACATTTTTCAAAATATAAATGAATTTTAGGGACATGTGAATGAATACAAAATACAATATTCACAAGATTAATTCGCATGTAAGAAAAAAAATATAATTGATTGTCACTACACACTAAAAAATGTTTAAAAACCTAAATATTAAATTACAGAATCTTATAATGTTAATAAATTACTAGATTCTTCCTATAAGATTTTTTATTAGGGAATAAATGTCAAACATACCTCCATGAATTCAATTGATAATTATAAGGAATTATATTATCTGATCCCATTCAAAGAATGATAATATATCCTATTTCTCCACATAAATACACCCTTATAATTTATTTCATATTAAAATCACTCATCGTTAAGGTAGAATATACTCTTCATTTACTTGGCTTATATAGTGGTGTTTATTTCTTCTAAAAATTTATAATGTAAATTCATGGACCACCAAAAACTACTGTTCTTTTCTAAAATTTACTGCTTCAGTGGTTCTTCAAATTTATTATATCTTCTCAATCAATGTTACATTTTTCTTTACATTTATTTTTCCTCATTTGTTATTTAATTAAAAAAATTAAATATTCTCTTTCCTGAAGGAAAAAATATATATTTTTTCTTATTTATTAACCTCACATAAATTATCGCATTCTTAATCCATGTTTTTAATTTTTTATATGTTATTGACCATGACTTACTCAATAACTACACATAAATTTAGTTATCAACTTTGGACATCAATGATGGATCTCCCCATTTAAAATAACACCCTTTCCAAAATTATGGGGCATTTCTCCTCATCAATGTCTAATTTAAGGATGTAAAATAGGAATTAAAATTTATCAACATTCAAAGTTACATCACTATATATTTCTCATGGAAATATCATCATCATGCTTTCATGTTTTACAAAAAAAATCGTATGGGGGTAATATACCATCACCTGAGTATCCTAAATATATTATAAAACATAATATTCACACTCAATCATAAATCATATTGGTCTACTTCAAAATCATTTGAACTAATGTTAATAAAAATAATAAAGTGGCATGGGACATGCTTGTTCTTTAGTAGACTACTTGAAAATTAAATATTATTTACTCTTTGGTAGAATCCTCAACAATACATATGATCCTTCTAATATGAGTTGTATTTTTCCCAATCCCTATAATTTTATCTTATTTGATACCGTCTCTTTCCTTAATTTTTCATAAATGGTCACGTTCTCTATAATATTTTTCAAGATAATATTAATATGTATCCTTTTAAACATCTATATAAATTTTACTATCTTTTCATTAAATTAAAAATATTTAATATTTCTCAGAAAAGGAAGTTATAGAATTGTGAAATTTTAATATATTTATAACCAATAAATAACTCCTATAAATAAAAATTCATTATATAATTAAACACGATGAAATATGTAATTTATAAAAATATATATAGATATATAATAAAAATTATAACTAATATGATTTATTATTATAATTATATATCATTATTTATAATGTAAAATAATAATATGTTTTAAAATTATTTTGTTAATTATAATTAATACTTAATAAAATTGATTTTAAAGTGTGAGTTATTATTAATTACATAAAAATACTTTAATTTTCATTTGATATTGATAGTTTTGGTTATTTCTAGAAACCTTATATTTTTAATTATAATTAATTTTTAATATATTATTTTTCATTGATATAATATGGATATATTTTCATTAAAATTAAATTAAATTCTAGTATGTTTTCATTTCAAAATTTATAAATCACCATAATTATTATCTTTTAAAATCAAAAGGGTGAATAATATCATATGGTAAATATGATAATTTATGAAACATTAATGATATATGATATTATATGGATTATATTATTAATAAAAACTATTAAAATTAGAATAAATGATAATATTAATAAATTATTATCATATTTAATCATTATAATAAATATAATGTTTGTTTATTATACATAAGATATAAATTTAGATTAAATAAATGGAATATATTAATAATAACGTATTGTAATTATTTTTGATAAAAGCAGAATTCAAGGCTTATTATACATAAAAATGAACCTATGTAATGGAAAGGTAGTGTTTTGAAGCAAATTAAAGGTCATACATAAGGGTATCAGTAAAATTTTAATATTTCAATTGGGTAAGAACTCAATTTTATTCTCATGTAATGGAATGTCTCACATGTATGAAGGTATATTCTCCAAATTATAGCTTTCATATAAGTAGTTATAACATTGTGTAATGTTGTTTGTGTTTTTCTAAATGTTTCATAATAGTTAGCTGGTATATATTAAAGGGCACTCTAGCATTTGTGTTAAGGTATCCCTAGTAGAGTTATGGTATGCTAGGATTTTCTAACCTATGGTAAGGGGAATAAAATATTTTTACAAGAAGTGTAATTGTACATTAACACATGTTAGGGTTCATATGACCACTATTTTAGGTTTCCTTTCCTATTTTATACAGTTTTAGATACACTAAATTTGTTTATGTTTCCACTCGGGTAAGTGTAGGCCACCAGTGAACCACCCATGTAAGAGTACATCGTAACATTCTTAAGGGTAAAAACAAATAACCACTCCAATGTTAATGTAAATAAAAAATCATATATCATTATCTCTATAAACACAACAGTACATAAGGGTAAAACAACATCACATAAATATATAAAACTCATATATGAAGGTAATTCCCATCTCACATAATGTTAAAATAAAGGCTACATAAAGATAATCACACTATCTAGTATAAACATGTTGCATCATGTATTCATACTCTTGTGAAATATATATATATATAATTAATAAAGAATATATATATATATATATATATATATATAATTAATATTCCATTTTTTATAAAATCTTGTGAAATTAATGAAATACCAGACAAATACAAAAAACCTCATTTATAAAACCTGTTTTATCTACTCTTGTCTTGGTATCAGTTTCTATCACACTCTCAAATCCATAATAACTCAACCACAATAAAAGATTCATGGATGGATAATTATATCTTATTAAAAAATTTCAATTATCTGTAGTACATAGATATATGTCTATATAAAAACATGATAATTCAAGAAGTTGAATTTAATATAAATGTCGAATAAAAATAGATTTTATCAAAATTATAGTGGATGTGGTACTTTAAACGTCATATTCCTAAAATTTATATATATATATATATATATATTATTTCCAGATATAGATGGATAACACTCATATTTTTTAGAATCCAATTAAAGGTCTACGAACTCTTAATAAAAATCCCATGTAATTATTCATAGTTCGTAGTTGTTTGATAAAGACAATTAAAATAATTTTGTGTTCAGTGGAAGACTATATTTTAAGAATTAAATTTTCCTTGGATAAGTATTAGTGTTCTAGTAAATTGATCATATAGAATAATTAAATTTTATAATAAGAACAATGTTAATGTATTTTGTCTCAATTTCTTTTTAGTGGTGAATTTTTTAATTATATACAAATAAATTCATTTATATGTTGTATTTACTACCATATTACATGTCATATGTTATATAATTAATAATTATTCATGTTTTTATTATATAAAAAATAATTTAATCCAAGGGGATTTAACTTCAATGATACCTTATGGTTAGGTATTTCAGAACTCAATTAAAATTCATTGGGTTATACTTATATTTCAAAAAAAAATTTATTCCATTATAATGTACTAACATATCTATAATTTTTATTATTATTTACACACTAAATTTTTGTGTATATTTAATCATGTTCAAATAATAACATCTTTTTGTAAATATATATTCTATTTTAGTGATGTTTTCATGGGTTTTGTTTTTCTCAATTTCTTTTTCTTGAGACTAGATTCAGGTGATGCACCATTTTTCCCTTATATAGTCTACATACATACTCATGAATTCACATTGAATTATTAAGTCAGGAAATTCATGGAATTTACAGATCTATATCATACTCATTATTCGATTAATTTTAAATTTGTTATTACCAAATTGGTAATGGATTTATGTTACAATCGTTTTTCTTTTCAAGACTCTTTATGTTCAATGTTACTATAGAAAAATAATATGTTATTATTTTATTGAAATAATTATATTTTATTTTAATGTAGTTATGTGTTCGGTTTATATGTTTTGTTTTAATTTAATCCCTTTATGAATGATGAAAAATCATGAAATTTTATATAAGTTATACTAATCTTCTATCCCCTTTTAGATAAAGAATCATTCTATTACATAACGATGATTTGTAAATTTTTTTAAAGAATATTATTTTATAAGATAAATTTATATCATAATGCTAGTTAAAATTATCTTCTACCTTACATTAAATGCATTTAAAATGTAATTTATTCTCTTCATTATTAATGGGTCACATTTGACTTTGTTTACAATGGTTTGAAATGAATATTTATTTTCATGTTTACATGATGAATTTTTTTTACCCATTTTATGAACATTGTTTTTAATGAATTATAATTTACAAATTTCAATGTAAATTTTTAAATTAAAGTATTTCCACAAATTTTTTCGGATATTTCCTTTTTAATTGTTTCTTTACAAGTGAAAATGATATTTCCCCTACTAGAGTTTTTAAAAAAAATTAATTTAATTTATATTTATCAATAAATAATATTTTGTTACTCATAATCCTATGGGTAAATGATTTTTTTGAACTAGAACCATCTAGGACATTAATTTGAGAAGAACAAGTGTTTTTATGTTATGGGAGGCAATGGTAGTTCATTTTAAGAGTTCCCAATTTCTAGTTTTTTCATTGGTGGCTCAGGTCGTCAGTATCAGTGAGTCAGAGGAATTAGTATAAGTGATTCCAGGTCATCAGGATCAGTGATTTAGGTTCGTCGATGACGATAAGTCAGGGGAGTCTTTTTTGTTGAGTCGAGGCAACTGTGATTGTGAGTCAGGGGAGTCGGTGTCGTTGATTCAAGGGCGTTAGTATTAGGGTGTCGATGAGTCATGGAATTATTGATTCATGGCATCTATATATTAGCATCTATGGATCAACATCAGTAGCACACCCATCAGTTGATCAACATTGGTGACTCACCCATCAGTGACTCATTTCTTGTTTTCTTAGTTTTCCCCATTTTCCAGATTCACCCCTATTATTTTTTATTTAATGAAAACCATATTTATATCCTTTTATGGGAATTTGTAAGGGTAGTTTAAAAGATATTGTGTATATCATTAATATTCTAACTGTGTGGGGGGGGGGGGGGGTTTGAGATACTCAAACTACGTGATCTTTACCATGATCCACATTAATGGATTATGAAAGAATTCATCATTTAATATATTATTTATCTCATCAAAGGTATGATCATCTCGCCTTATAGTTTTTTCCATTCCCATTTATTGTGACTATATTTTTCCTCTATAGATGAGTCATTTTCCTGTTCTAGATCCCCCTTATTATTATTTTTCATGAGGTTTTCTTCGTCTCGTGTAATCCCATGTTCTGGGTGAAAAGAGGAGATTTGGCCTCCTATTGTTTTATTTAGGGATTCTTCTGCATCTCCCTTTTTGTGTATCATGATGGTTTTATGTACAAATGTTTCTTCATGAATAATGGAATAATATTTCTTCTTGACATGAAATAAATGATGCAAAGGGAATATGAACAAAAGATAAAAAGGATCTGTGAATTAATGGGTTGGTAGTGGTTTGATGTTGGTCACATGTATTAATTGTTATATTGGATAATTTTTATTGTTATTTGTGGTTGTATTCTCTCAGATAAGAATGGTCTTTGGTTGTCTTCATGTGTTCTATAGAGACCCTTATAAATGTTGTGGTTTCTTTAGTTGGTGTAAATAATAATCTGGCATATCACGTATACCTGTTTAAAATAAATGGATTACCCATGATGAAAACCATTATGTGATCCCCCATGTTTATCAAAGTGGATTAAATATTACTGTTTATAAATTTGAACCTTTCATGTTGATAGGTGTGGATGTGTGATGTGTTTTTTAGGGTTTGTGACTTTTTGTGGGTTGTGTGGTGCTGCTGTTGGCCGCACAGTTATGGGTACAAGGGTGAGTAGAGGAGTTATGTTTGTGATAAGGGTGTAGTATGTGTCTACAGTGGTGTTTTAGTTTAATGGTATTAGTTTTGGGCATTGTGTGTGTGGTGGTAGATGAGGTATGTTGGATTTTCAGTTTTGGAGACTAGTCTATTGTGAAACGGATGGACTTTTAGGTTGTGGAACTGCCATTGTTTATGTTGTGGCCATCGAGTGACATTGTCCAGTGGGACTTCAATGTGGTTATGAACTAGTTATGTATTGGGACTTCATATATGAATATTTTGGGTAGTGGGGATTCATGTTTTGGTTTTGTCATGACTTCAAATTAATATGTGTGGAAGGTGTTGTGTGTTTGTGTTGTGGGGATTTTTGGTTTGGTTGTGAGGGTGTTATTTTTCTTTTCAAATTTGATTAATGAGAGTTTTCAGTGGTTCAATGGATGTCTAGGGAAGAAGGGGGGTGTTCAGTGGGACATCAGGTTGGTTGTTCTTGGTTTTTTTAAGAATGGGTTTTAAATTTAAATACTTCACGATGGTCCATCTTCCCTTGTTCATTATTGGATGCACTGAAAAAATAAGTGGGTTTCTTAGTGTGTGTTTGGTTAATTGGTCTATTTGCATTCTAAGTTGATGCAGATGTTCTGGTAAGTATATTCCACATTTAGTTATAGAATAATATAAAGTGAGCCAATTTATTAATAAATTGTAAATGGATGACTCAATATGGTGTTGGGTATATGCATTAGTAGTGATTGTTGTGTGGTTGTGCATATATGGGTAGCCAAAAATATGGTTTTGTGTGGGTAGGTTGTTTTTTTGGGACACGTTAGTTTGGATGATTGGTTTTTTACTTATGTATATAAATTTCTGTTCATTGTGATATCAATACGAACCCCACCCTCATTTATCACCTTGTTCCAAACACCCCCATTCCATGAGAGAGGGTGGATTCCCACCATCCTGATGGGAGAATGGACAGATGGTTACAAAATTTATTCCTTTCAACCTCTCTCAGGTTCTTACTTTTTAATAGTTTCTGGGTATGTTATATTATCATGAGGCCTACCATAGTCAATGATCATTCGGGCATGTTTATTATGGGTGTTAGGACTAGGTGTTTATGTATTATGAATTTTTCCAATGTGTATATGGGATGAGGGACCAATGTATTCAGCTGAGATTTGTGGTTATTGTGGCCCAGGTTTTTATAGGTGAGATGTGTGGTCTGGTGGAGGCCTAGGTGTATGTGGGATGGTTTTGGTAGTGGGAATTCATTTTGGATTAGTAGTATCATCATGACATTTTCCTTAAATAATAGAAGTTAACGAGTGGGAATGTGGTGTGGGGTACCCAAATGTCGATGTTCTTATACTTCTACATTACATTACTTGCGTTGTTTGGTGAGTCTGTCGAATTGAGGATGCGATAGTTTGTACTCCTTGGTTGGTTCTTTTAGGATCAACTATTTTCTCAAATGGTCATTATTATGTTCACACACTTGTTCATGTGTGGATTTAGTTTGCATAATGGGTTTACATTAATACTCACCCTACGTATGTAAGCTATTTTCAGGATTCAATGAGCTTCATGAGGACCATAATAGACATTATTATATTAGGGATTAGGATAGTTATTGTGCTTCCTCTTATTATATTTCATTTGGTACTTTATTTAGTAATTTTGTTTTACTTTTTCAAAGTTTATGTTTAAATCATTCATGGATTGGATCGTCATAAACATTATATAAAACTATGGCATTGTGGGGACTTTTACCATCTTATCTCTTGATCATGTTTTCGTTAAAAAGGGTAATTCCTATCATTTTGTGTGAAATTATATACACATAGTGATAGTCTCCACTCTGTGGCCTATTAAAGGCATGCCATGAGGGGTCATTATCTTTACATCATCTCGAAGAAGGAAGGGAATGGAAATTTGTCGTCCCTTCCCTCTTCTAGAAGAAGGTGAGTTGTTATAGAATTGCATCGGAGGATATAGTTGAGATATAGGATGTAAATACGAGTTAGGAAGAATTATAATTGAATGGGATGGTAGTGAAATGATGTTAGGAAATATTAGTGAGTGAAATAGGATTGGGAAGACCGACTAGGACACTGGTGTTTAACACCCCCCCACCCCCCCCCCCCCGCCCTTGAGATCTGAGGTAAGGACTATTGACCTACTAAATGACTATGTTACATAGTATTTATTGAATAGTATAGACCCTAGTGAATGTAAATGAATCATAATGGATTTTTTTATTCTCTGTCTTGGAAATTTTGGGAAATTAAAATGAATAATGATTTGAAAATATTCTAAAATAGAAATTTATATACTAACTGAGCTCATGAGTTCCTTGTTTACCTTTAAAACTATGAAACCTAGACATCACCAATTTTTGGTATGAGTAGTTGAGGAACAACAGGCTGACTTGGCTGATTAGAGGAGGGCCGATTGGGTGGAGGAATATGAAATGTGTTAAAATACCATTCGTGATTTTCAGCGGAAGCCCATTGGAAAGTAAAAAATGTAGCATTTCAGATGTAGAGGAGGAGGGATGAAATGAGGAGATGATAATCACCTTTACCTTGATATGTGCTCTGAGGGAGTACTAGAATTTTATGACAATGATCTAGATGCGTGGACCATCATGTTAGTGGTGTATGCTTTACCTCAGAGAGAGGAAGGAATCCAATGTTCCATGTGATAACTTTGAGATGGAATTTTGGGCATAGTTTCGTTCCTCAATGTTGAATGTTGACGAGGGGAAAGATTTAATCTCCCTTTATCTGGGGAGTATGTTAGTGATTGAACTGGCGATCATGATCACGGATATCCTGTTCTTTTCTCAGGACAACTTTCCGGATGAGGAGTCACTGGGGAGACACATGGAGGTTTCCCTCCTTTAATCTATTGAGTATGTTGTCATGCCCTTTAATCTTCCAAAATGCATAGTAGTTCAGAAGAATGCTGATGTAGTTGAGAGGATGAACATGTATGTAGGTGTATTGTGATAGGGGAGCTAGTTGAGTTCGTTGATGTGAAATGTAGTCAGTAGTGGGTCTTCAGCATTAGGGCCTTCCAGGTTTTGAAAGGCAAGATTAGACCTCTGTATTTACAGTTATGATCTTTTGGTGCTCCCCATTTCCCCCTGAGCGTGGGACCAAGTTTCATTGTCAATGGAGGTCAAGGAAATATTTGATACCAATGCCCAGTTCGATCTTGGTATAGTGCAGGTGGGAAGGTGCATTTCCCACCCGTGTAATAGCAGTTTCTATTCAAGCCATTACAGTAGTCGGGGCAGCCAATATCTTCTCCATTGAGAGTAGATGGTGCTGGAGGAGGCCGAACATAGGGTTACCTTTAGGGACCTCAACCATGTCACGGTCACAAAGGCGGTCAATATCAAAGGGGTATATGAGCTGGGTGTGGGTTGTTGAACACCACCAATGTAACAGATCAAGCATGGCCAAAGGTTGTTTGAGGTATGATCAGTCGGTTTATCACTCATTATTGTGCTTTAATTGATTCAAGAGCCTCACACTCTTTTATTTCACCTGGTCAAGATCATGGTCTTCTACTAGATGTGAAGAGGCTTTCCATTCCCCTAGTGTTGAGTATGCATGATGGAAGACATGCATGTTTTGTTTTATTCTTATCGTTGATGTAGACAAATGTCAGGGCCACAACAGTTCAGTGGGGAAATCTGTCTTCTAAAGATGGAGTTGTAAGATGCCATCGTTACAATGAACTACTTTTTTCTGTGAAAACTATTATTGAATGCTTCCTAATAAGAGTCTTGATTTTTTTTTGGAAGGCCAACATGAAGTTTTCATTGGTGAGTGGGGCTGTCAAGTGAAAGGTCAGTATGTGGAGAATCATCTCTCCTTGTCATCTAAACTATTAGTGGAAATAGTGTACATAAATATGGTGGAGGTTCTGGGGGATATTAGAGAGTTACAAGATGTCTTTCTAGAAAAGGTTAAGACCCTACCCCCTCGACATGACATGGAGTTCAAAATAGACATAAAACCTGATGCCCATCCTATTTCGAGGGATCCCAGGTAGATGACACCTTTTGAGTGGCAGGAGTTGCGAATTTAGGATAACGACCTGATGAAGAGGGGTTTTATCCAGGAATGTGTGTCATTGTGGGGTAACTGTTAAGAACTGTTACCCCTTCCAAGGATAAAAATTATTTTTTTTACTTACTGAGGGGAACCAGTTAGTTCACTATGAATGATTTTCGGTCAACATATCACCAGTAGAGTGTGAAGGAGTGTGACATCTTGAAGAGTGAATTTATGTGCAAGTATGGGCACTTTGACTTTGTGTTCATGTTATTCGGTGTCACGAATGAACCAACTCTGTTCATGGGTCTCATGAACTCTATTTTTATGTGAAATCCTAGACCAATTTTTCATCTTGTTCATCAAAGACATTCTAATTTACTCAATGTTCGAGGAGGAGCATGTTATACATATGATGATATTCTTGGATGTCCTCTGGCACCATCAGCGCTATGGGATGTTGTCAAAGTGTAGGCTCTGGAAGCGATATGTGCACATTCTAGAAAATCTGGAAATTCAGAAAATAATATAAATGGTCCAATCAATTGTTTAGGTGGTTGTTTCTTGGGTATCACCCAAGAATTTGGAAGAGGATCACTACTTCTTGAGTGTAGCAGGATATTAAAATAGGTTCATGGATGACATCTCTTGAGTTGCAGCTCCATTGATGACATTGAATAGAAAAGACGAAGAATTCATGTGGAGGGATCCATTTTATGATTCTTTCATCTACCTGATCGGAAAGATATTCAATATCTTGGTGTTATGGTTTCCAGAGGAAGGGGTGATGTTTGAGGTATTCTATGATGCTTCCCATCTAGGCTTGGTATGTGTGCTGATGTAATAGTGGTGGGTGATCTCTTATAGATCTAGGTTGTTATGAACACATGAATGTAACTATGACACCCACGATCCAGATTTTTCAGCGGTTTTGTTCTCAATAAATATGTGGAGGCATTACCTCACCAAGGAGTTCTTTATGGTCTTCACAGATCATAAGAGCGTGAAGTATATCTTCTCTGTGTGAGACCTGAACTTTTGTAAGTGAAGGTGATAGAGTTTATCAACGACTATGACATTGAGATATCTTACATAGGTGGAATTGGGAATGTGGTGGCCAATGCCTTATGAATAATTTCACATAAGTATGTAGTTTGGGATTCAATGGATTCTTTCAAGGAAATTGATGATTTTTCATTTTTACATCTATATGTGAGAGTGGATGACGGAAGAGGTTATTTGTTTGAGATGAATTTTTAGTCTTCTTTATTTCAGCATGTTGAGGAGACATAATGTGGAGACTATAAGACAGATGTGACACTTGATCGCACAGTCTAATGTGATTCTCTAAATGGATGTTTAGAGGATAGTCAGAATAAAATGCAGTTCCATGGGAAGATGTTTTTTCCTTTATGGAATTGTGTAAGGGTGTTATCTGTGAGTTCCATAGATCACCCTCGTAGTGCATCCTAGAATCTAAAAACTTTTCCTAGGATCGGTGGAATTTTTATGTGTCCTAGGGTGAAGAAGTAAATAGATGAGTTTGTGGAATGTTTCATAGTGTGTCAGCAAGTGAAGGCTGAGAACTTAGTTCTAGGTGGTATGTTTCATCCCATAGACATTCCAATGTGCAAGTGGGAAGAAAAATTTATGTATTTCATCATAGGATTACCCTGTGCGTAGAGAGGATGTGATTATCTTGGGGTTTTAGTGGACCAGTTGACAATGTCTTCTAACTTCTTTTAAATCAAGGAGTCGAACATAGTGGAAACTTTAGCAATAGAAGTATGTGGACAAGGTTTTGCGTCTTCATAGAGTTACAATATCCATTATCTTAGATTGTGATACATTTTTAACGTCGTGAGACTATAGGGGATTGTTTCCGGCCTTTGGCACCCATTTATGACTTAGCACTGCATTCCACCATCCAATGAATGGGAAAAAAGAATGGACCATCATGATTTTGGAGGAAATGTTACAGTTAAGAGTTCTGAACATTAGTTGGCCTTTTAGGAGACATTTTCCCTTTATAGAGTTTTTATTCAAAAATATATATCACTCTACAAATGGTATGGATTCATTATTTACTCTATAAAGTAAGTTGTGTTGTTCACCCTTGTGTTGGATAGACTTCAGGGAAATTTCCCTTCTTGGTTAGGATGTGGTGTAGAGTACAAAAAAGAAGGTATACCAAGTCCATGAGAGGTTGAAGGAACCACATGACTAGAAGAAGTACTATGAAAATCATAAGAGGATTCTATTGGAGTTTGAGGTTGGGGAAAATGTTTTCTTGTAACTATCCCCTGGATGTGGGCATCTGAGGTTTGGCAGAGGGACAAATCATTTTCCTAGGTTCATAAGACCTTTAGAGGTGTTTTGACGAGTCAAAAAGGTGGCATGTCAGCTGACATTGTCACCACTGTTGGAAGGAATCTGTGATATCTTCCATGTATCTTAGCTCCATTAGTATCTAAACAATGACTCCCATGTCATTGACTATGGAGATTTGTATATTGAGGAAGAAACGAAAATCATGGAGAAACCAGTAAGAATCGAGGATCTTGAGGACAAGGTTATTCGTAGATGGGACATTCCTTTGGTCTGTCTGTTTTGGAGGAACGGTGTCCTTGAAGAGAGTACTTGGGAATGAAAGGAAAATATGTGTGCCTTGTACCCAGAGTTGTTCTATATTTTGTTTCTATGTTTTACCAATTTTCATAGTTTTACGATGTAATGCTTGGGCCTGTTTGTTGTCAGATGTGCTTTTTTCCAATTCACTAAATGTGTGTGTAATGTCTTGACTGTGAGGAGGGGAGGAACATATCTCTAATAATGGAGCATTAATGCCGATGTGACTAAACCCATTGAGACATGTCAGTGAAACCAAAAGTGGAAAGTATCTGAATATGGAAGAAGGTGCTCCTTAATCCATGTGTCAGTACTGTGTGACATTAGTATTTGTGTGGTTGTTTGGGGAAGTGGGGACTTATTTTTTGTATAGTTTTTCAGGATATATATGTTAATGATGTGTTCTTCAATAACATTTTTTTCAATCATGTTTTCAAACAACACAAGGTGGTTCATCCTTGAGAGGTATCTTACATGGTGGTGGTTGTTACCCCTCCTTCTACTTTTGTTTTAAATTATCTAGGATGAGAAATAATTGAGAGCTACATGATGTAATGAATCAGACCCCTCTCGTATATTCCTTTGGATAAAACAAGTGGTTGGGGTGTTCTTGGAGGCAATGGTAGCTCGTTTCATGAGTTTTCAAAATATCCAATTTTACTATTTGTGACATAGGGAATTAGTGTTAATCAGTCAGGTGTGTCGGTATCGGTGATTCAAGGGGTTTAGTATCAATGAGTCAGGGGTGTCAGTATTAGTGATTCAGGGGTGTCACTATCGTTAAGTCATGGGTGTTAGTGTCAGTAATTCTAGGGCATCTGTGTTGGTGATTCGTTTGTGTTAATGTTGGCGAGTCGAGGGAATTGCTGTCAATGAGATGAGGGAATTAGTGTCCGGGATTCAGTGGGTCTTGTAATTGGATATTCATATCATTGGTAGCTCATAATCAATAGATCACCATTAGTGGATCCCCATCAGTAGTTCATGTAGGTATCTTACTCGTCAGTGGCTCAGTGTTGTTGACTCACCCATCAGTGACACATTTCTATTTTTTCATATTTTCCCAGTTTTCTAATTTCAACCCTCATACTTTTTTTATATAAACAATATTTAAAGACTTATTTATATGTATTTAAGCGCGTATCAAGTGATATTAAGTATATCCTTAATATCATAATGCTCCGGTGACATTTAGATACAAAACCCGTGTGATCTTGACCAAAATCCCTTGTTAATGGATTATGAAAATGTTCTACCTTTAATATATTATCTAGATATAAAAATCTAGGACCTTACCTTACTAGTTTATTTTGCATTCCTCCTTGGGGCGACTAAAGTTATCATATCTAGTAGAGTCAGTTTCCAATTCTAGTACACACTCTTGATCGTTTTTTTACGGGGTTTCTGACTACTTGTGTGATCCCATATTCCTGGATCAAACAGGATAATTGGTCACTTGTTGTTTCAGGTAGGGATTCATTTGACACTCCCTTCTTTGTATCATGTATTGTGGGTGTGTTAATGTTTCTTCATGAAAATTTTAATAAATGATTTTCCTAAAAAGAAATATATTAGGGAATGTGAATATGATCAAAAGATAATAGGGATCAATGTAAAAATTTACTGGGAGTGGTTTGAGGTTGGTTTCCTATTTTAATTGTTATCATTAATTATTTTGTATTCTATTTTATGCATATATGTCTTCTGATAATCATGGAAATTGGTTACTTTATCATTACATGGGTGATGGTTTATAACTATTGTTGTTTCTTAAATTAGTGTAAATATAAATTTGACTAATAACATATAACTAGATAAATGAAAAGGTTTACATATGATGAAACCCTTGTGTGATAACCCCAATTTATCAATGTGGATTAAAATAGTGTTTACTAAATTTGAATCGATATTGTGGATTAGTGTGGTTGTGTGTTGTGTTCTGTTAGGATAAGGAAGTTTCTATGGGGTATGTGGTCATTTTTTTGGGACAACAGTAATGGGAGCATGGGTGAAAAGGGGGTTGGTTCTGTAAGAAGGGTGTATCATGTGAGTATAGATGGGATGGAGTTTAATGGTAGTCGTTTTTTGGATTACTGTGTGGGGCGGTATAGTCAGTGTGTTGGATTCTCAGGATGAGAGACTAATAGATGGTTGAATGGATGAACTTGTAGTTTGTGGGACTAACATGGTTTGAGTTGTGACTAGGGAGAGACACTGGGTAGTGGGACTACAATGTGGTTATGAACTTTTTATGAAGTGGGACAATATTTGGGAATATTTTTCAAAATACGGCTGTATGTTTGGGTTTTTTATGAATTCTTGTAAATTTGTGTACCAGGTTTGGTGTATTTTTGTAATGAGGATACCATATTTGGCAGTGAGGGCATGAATGTGTGTTATAACATTGAAGAATTATAGTTGGAAATGGTTGAACGGGTGACTTGTTGAAAATGTGTGTGTATTGGGACAAAATGTGGGTTGTTTAATATTGTTTTTATGAATTGGTGTTAAATTGTAAATTTTTTACCTTGGCCCCTTATCCCATGATAATGGTTATTAGCACTGAAAAATGAAGTGGATTGGTTTGCTTTGTTTTTGGTTATTCAGGCTTTTCACCTTCTCTGGTGGTTGTTGTTGTTGTTCTCGGTATATTCCCCAAGTTTCGTTGGAATAAACTAATGTGAACTCCTAAATTAATAAATAGTAAGTGGTTGAATGAAAAAGGGATTTGGTGTATGCTTTAGCCATGGCTGTTGTGTGTTTATGCATAGAGGGGTAGCATTAAATGTGGTTCTGTGTGGGTGGGTTATTTGTTTTTGTACCCATAGGTTCGGCTAATTGTTTGTCTTGTTATATATATAAATTATAGTTCCATGTTATTTCTATACGCACCCTACCCTCATTGAACACCGTGTAACAAAAATCACCATTTACTGTGGGAGGGTTTCCTTCCCCACTTATCGGTGGCAGGATGGATGGATGGTTATTCATCCTCATACCCTCTTCCAGGATCACATTTCTTGACAATAGCCGGGCAGACTGCAATGGCTTCAAGATTACCATAGTCCAAGATCACTCATGCATGATTGTTGTGGATGAGGTGCTTAGGTATTGATAGGTCATGATTTTTTTTCGATAGAGTCTTCAGAATGCGACCAAGGTGTTTTCGGGTGAGAGGTGTGGTTGTTGTGGCCCAAGCGTCTGCATGCGAGATGTGTGGTGTGGTTGCAGCCCAGGTGTGTGTGGGTGGGTTGTGGCAGTGGGACTTCATTTTGCAAGAGCGTTAGAGTCAAGAAGATAGCCATTATGAATAGTAGATAACTAGTGTGAAAGTGTTGTGGGGTACCCAAACATTGATATGATTATACTATTACTTTACTTGAATTTCATTATTTGGTGAGTGTGTCATGGTGAGGATTGGTTGGTTACTACTACACGGTAGTTGCTTTGAGGTAATACTATTTTCTCACAGGTGCATCCATATGTTCCCTCAATAGACTACACCAAATTTTTTATTTTACGTCGGTTTAAACTGTCGCTAAATCATTCGGCGACAGTTTCAGAAAACCCCCACTAAATCATGTGTCGTGAAATAATTTGTGTCGGGTTTTTAGCAGTGGTTTTAACCATCACTAAATCAATTTTATTTATTAATTTATTTTAAATTAGTAATTAATTCATTATTATTTTTCAATATTTTCATCTTTAATTTATTTATTAATTTATTAATTTATATATTTATATATTAAATTTTAAATTTTAAATTTTTGTATATTTTTCAAATTTTTTTATTTATTTTTTTATTAATTTAGTTAGTTAGTTATTTATTTATTTATTATTACCATGCTCTTACCCATCTCCATGCATAAGTCCAGGTCCAATCACATGCCCATGTCATATATTGATATTCTGCATTAGGTTTTGAACCCCTTACCTCTTTCATAATCTTCAATGGCATTACCACTCCAGCATGCTCTTCATGAGGTCAATAAATCTAATTAATATTCTTATACACAAATATATTATTTGGAAAAAATGTAATACTTAACAAATAGATACACAATAATAATTACTAATCAATAATGATTAATCAAAAATCAAAAATCAATAATTAATAATAATAAATATATAATATATAATATAAAAGATAAAATATAGAATAAAAAATATATAAAAATATATATATTACAAAAAATATAATACAAAATACATAATAAATAATATATAATATATAATACCAAACATATAATATATAATATATTTTATATAATATATAATATATAATATGTAATATATAATAAATAATATATAACACGTAATATATAACATATAATATATCAGTAATGTATAAATAATAAATTAATTAAAAAATACTTTAATATATGATAAATATATAACAAATAAATAATAAATTAATAAATAGTATATAAATAAAGAAATAATAAAGGAATAATAAATATTAAATATTAAATATTAAATTATAAATTATAAATTATAAATTATAAATTATAAATTATAAATAGTAAACAATAAATAATAAATAATAAATAATACATAATAAATATTTAGAACTTAAAAATTTAGAATAACTAATAATTAAAAATTAATAATAATTAATAATAGATCATTAAGAATTAAGAATTAAGAATTAAGAATTCATATCTAATATTGTATAAATAATTAATAAACTATTATTTAATGATTATTAAATAATTAAATTATTAATAATAAATAATGAATATTGATTAAATAATAAAATAAATAAATTAATGATAAACAAATAATAAATTAATATTTAGTAAAATTATATATAAATATAAAATAATAAATAACTAATAAAAAAGGATAAAGAATAAATAAATAAATACAAAAATATACATAAAAAATAATAATTAATAATTAATAAATAATTAATAATTAATAATAACTAATAACTAATAACAAATAATTATAAAATTAAAAATTCTGAACTTATAATTGATAATTAATAATTAATAATTAATATTTAATAATTAATATTTAATATTTACTATTTAATATTTAATATTCAATTAATAATTAATTAATAATTAATACATAAATACTTAATAATTAATGAACAAATGAATAATAAACTAATAATAAATTAATATTTAGTAATCTACAAATAAAGTAAAAAATAATAAATAACAAATAATACTGAGTAGAGGATAAATAATAACGAATAAAGAATACAGAGTAAATAATAAATAATAAACAATGGATAATAAATAAATAAATAAATAGATAGATAGATAGATAAATAACTAATTAATAATAAATAATTAATATTAACTAATAACTAATAATTCATAATTCATAATAAATATTTATTTTATAATAATTAATACTGAATATCTAATATTTAACATTCAATAATTAATATATAATAAAAAAGTAATTAAAAATTTATATTTAATTAATATTTAATTAATTCATAATTAATAATGGATAAATAAATAATTAATGAATAATAAAATTTTAATAATTACTTAATAATTAATTAATTATTTAATTAATATATTAATAACAAATTAATAATTAATGTTTTCAAAAAAAATAAATAATTAATAAAATATTGAATAACCAATAAATAAATACATATATAAATAATAAATTATAGATATATAAATATTAATTAATTAATTAATATTTAATAATTAATTAATAAATAAATAAATATTAAAAAATAATTAAAAAATTATTAAACATTAAGAACCTCTTAAAACCCTAAAAACAATGAGATAACCTTAAAATATGATCTGAGAATCCTTTATCAGTTCCACATCCAATGAAATCTATGATGATGATATGTGCTTCAATATGATATGTGGTAGAGGCCAAACGGACGGCTCGATCAAATTTTATAACAGTTTAAATTTTATGAAATCGGTGTCTGCAACTAAAACCACTATTTCAAAGGCCTACTGGGCCATTCTGGTGAAATAAAAAGTTGTATAATACCTTAAGGGTTGGTACCAGACCTAAGAGGTGTAGAGTTTGTCGCTGGCATCAATTTGATATGTGGTAGAGCCAAAATTGACACCGAGATTAAAATTTATTGTCGTTTGAAGTTCGTGTTCGATTTTTGTCTTTTGAAAATATATTTTTCCTTTTATAATAATATGATTTAAATCTCACATTGTTTTTTTCTCATTTTAAGAACAATGATTTGACGGGTTTAATTGACTAAATGGACCCTCAGATCAGATGTTATGGTCATTAGATGCTGAAGTCTGTTCATCTACATATTCATGATTTGTTTTCAGTTTAAAAATATTATTAACTAATAATTATAAATATTAATTAATTTCCAAATTCTAAAAATTTAAAATTTAAAATTATAAACTATATTAGATTATAATCAATAAATAATATATAATAAATAAATAAATTTTAAACCTTATCTTATATTTTATGAAGATTTTTAAAAAATGATGCTAAAAAATTGAATTTTTATAAATATATTTTTAAAATTGTGTAATTTTTTTAAAAAAAATTATCACAGGTGATTTTATGGCGGTTTTAAAATCCATTGTAAAAAAAAAACTGCCGCTAAAATACTTTTTTCATGTAGGGACTTATTCATGAGTGTCTTCAGTTTTCCAACTAGGTATACTTGTATACAAACCCAACATCTGTAATACTATTATCAGGTTTCTATGAGGACTTTGGGGACCATGGTAGACATAACTAGCTCAGGCATCAAGATAATTATTGTAATACTACAAAGTCTCTTTCATTTCTTACATTCTTTTTCACTTTGGTTGTACTTTTTCTCAGTTTTCATTTAAATCATGAATACGATGGATCTTGGTTTCCTTGATATAAAAATTTAATGATATTAGGATTTTTACCATCTTATATTTCAATCTCAATTTGATTAAAAAGTGTAATGTCACCCATTTTGGGTGTGACTCTATAACCATGGTTATCTAACCTACTCTATGTATTATTGATGTCGGGACTCAAGGGTCATTATCTATCCGTCATCTTGATGAATAAAGGGTGTGACACTATTCTTTTCCATCCCTCATCTGGAGAAATGCAGGTCAGGACAGTTTTAATTATTGCACCATCATTCATTCTCCTGATAAGTTAGGACTAATTCAAACATATTATCCTGGATCATGTATTAACACTATTTATTAATAAGGTTATTAAATAAATAATTGTTGATTTATGATTTATTTTTGAAAAAATGAAGTCATTTATTATTTATTTATTTTATGGTTCTTATAAATTATTAATGATTGTGGGTGGTTCTATTACAAACCAAATGTGGTTGATTTTGTTATACTATAAGGATGAGTGGATATGTTTTAAACACAATATTGGTGGGTTCTTTATAGGACTCAAATTCAATGGGTAATGATTATTTTGCCTATAGAATTATATTTTATGTTGACTATATTGGTTATTTTAATTTTTGTAGTTTATTTAAAATATTCTATATTGTTAATGTTTCATGATAAAAAATTGTTTCCCTTATGATTTATGTTAATTTTATATGGTCCATTTGATTATTATTTATATCAAATGACTTATGAATATTAATTATTATGATTATTCCCTTTTGTAAATATTTATTCCATGTATCATAATTTATTTTCCAATTATTTATGTGACTGAATATTAATATTGTTTTCTCATGAAATATGATTATTCAATCATACACTCATTTTCATCTTCATGTTAGTGATTAAATTCAATTCATAATGTGTATCGTTACCCTAACAATGTATTTTACCTCACCCTTGTTATGTTTACTAATCCCAATTCCTATAGAAGGATTTATGTATTTTATTAATAATATGGTTACTAGATGTCAATAACATAGTGGGAGAATATATATAATTTTATTAAAAAATTGTGTATGTATCCAAGATTTCATGTATTTTTTTTCTAAATCTATAAGTCTCTAAATCTACTTTTTTTAGATATATATGTAATCCAATATTTAATTATTATTTCTTATGCTTTGTGTGGAGTATTGTTTTCACCTGTAATGTTATCAAATCCATAATATAAAATAATATGTATTTTTTTAGATCAATTAATTAGGGTTTGAGTATATTATAGATGGTATAATATGTTGTTTTAAATAAAAATCGAGTTTTTTATGATTCCATGTGACATTAACTAATGAGTCACGGATTTCATCATTGGTATATGTTTATATGATTGATTATAAGATCAAATTATTATACACACCTTTTGATTTTATAATACATGGAATTATTAGATGATTTAGAGTATTTTACGACACATTTATGGTAATAAAACACTTGTATTGAGTGTTTTTATTATAAAGATAAACATAGAAATACTGATTAATTATTTTATTGAAATGTGTTTAAGTGTATTGATAAACATTAGGGTAAAATTATTGTTATGACAATGTTCTATTATATACTCTGAGCATGTGATTTACCATATAGTTTAAATTTTTAATAGAAAAGTGATTTGTTGATTTTGTGATTATTATAATTTTTTAAGAAGATCAATATTTTGGGATCCCTGAATGAAAAAATTAAATGCAAATATTTTTTGTATATGAAGGAATTTTATTTATAGACTAACGATAGAGTTATCTTTTTAGGCATATATTATTTTATTGTAGATTTATAGAAATTTATTTTGTTTGTATATTTTTGAGATTATATGTTATGGACATATTCTTTTTGAGGTATATGATATTATATGTGAATAATGTAGTCTGAAGATAAATGATAAATTAATCTTGAATGAATAAGTCATCTAATATTTCTAATTCTTGGTATTATAAATGGTCAAGTTTATTTCTATGATTTTTATGGTCACATTCTTCTAGAATGTCCAATGTTGATCCTTAATTATAATTTTTTTTGAAATTTGAAGGCAAATTATTCATTTGATGGTTTGTATATTTTGGATATTATATTTTCTTGTTCCAACCTTTTCTATTTTTATTAATGTCTATTGGTTTTAAGAATATCTTAATAACTTTTTAACAATATGTGATCCATTGGATGTTGCTTTCATTTTTGATGCATGATATATTCATCTATAATACTAATCATTAAAGGAAAAATTATAACATTTTTGTGAGAATTTTATAAAATATTAATTTATACATGTCCTGTAATTATATTTCACTCTATTATTAGTCTATATGATAATGGAATTCTTAACGTCTCGGAAACTAATATTGAAACAAAACATTTATCTAGTTTCGATCATTTAAATTGAATCAATGATCTTTTTCCCAAGTCTTTTATTTTTTTATTTTTTCTCATTAACTGTTTCATAATCACTCACATTATTGTTGTCAATATTATTTCTCACACTTTATAATTATTTTGAAATTACTTTTTTATCTATTTCTATATTTTCACTCATCAGTAAGGATCTAAAATTTTGAAACATAGTAATATTTCCTTTCATATAAAGTTTTCATTTAATTTTTTTAATATTTTGAATGGTATGTTTTATTAACCATTTTTAAATTGGTGGTTCTTTAAAAGGTATTTTCAAATGTTAATGTATTTCTAAATGCACACATGTTCAAATATAATACAATCAATTTATTAATGGAAATATCGTAACATCTTGAAATTTTAATTTATTTATTTCAATTAAATAATATATATTATCATACAATATTTCTATAATGAAAACATGATGATATGTTTTTTCAATGTGCTTAAAGAAATTTTATTTAGATATTATCTCATACATTAGATATAAAATGGATAGAATGGGTGATATTTAAAAACATACCCCAACATGAACAAATTGTAATTAAAAACATAACATAGAAGAGTTTCTTAATGAAAAATCAGAGAGGGAGACCCCTTACTTTAGCACGTGACTACAAATGCATGGGGGATTCATGATAGAGATTTGGAAAATTATGAGGATTTAACAGAGTTAATGGATGTTTTTTTCATGTTTCATAGAGTTTTAGTGATGATAAATGAGAACTTGGGTGACTTTATATAGGAAAATACGAGGATCTCTTTAATATTTAGGATTGAAACCCTACAAAAAAAAATATCCAAAAACACAAACCATCCAATGGTTTCTTTCACAGTTTCAAAATTGATGGTATTTTTTTTATCTTCAATCTCAAAAATTAATAATATATTACCAATCATCGTGTAGAGGTTATTAACACTCCTAAATAACTGATTTTAAAATCATAAAAAAACATAATATGTTTTGGAGGATTCACAATGGAATTATAAAATAAATAATATAAACATAAAAGAAAATTATTTTTAATGAAAAAAATATATTTAATTATTAATCCCAGTTTTGTAACATACAACACAAAATTTGGGTCATTTTATTGTCGTAAAGGACAAAGTAAATTTATATTGTATTTTTTTTATCTGAAATTTTCACTTTCTCAAAAAATTATGAAGAAATCACCATTGGAAATATCAAAGGTTATTATTTTTAAAATAATATTAATTTTATGTAAATAATTTTCTATATATTTTAATTTTCACTTTTAAAATAATTACCAACATTTGTAGAAAATTACGGGGTTTTAAAAATAATAGTTTTTAAACAGTAAAAAGTATTTTATTTGACTTCATAAAATTTATATACTAATATGATATAAATACATTAATTATTTTATAAAAAAATGTACAAACTCATATATCCTTGGTATTGATACATATCCCTTTAATATAGAAGAAAACGACTTATGAGTAAGGTGTGCAATCATGAAAATTTAATGGGGCAATTCGGCAAACATGGTTTGTGTCATGATCTCGAGGAGCATGAACTTCCCTCATAAAAGGATTCTCTCATGATTATCTTGTTAGATATCATTTGGGAATGGTAATCAAAAAATACCAAAAATTCTATCTCCCACAAAATATCTGATAAATGGGATTCAAAGGTTGTGATCACATTGATCGAGGCCATCACTTACTTTTTCAATGTAAATTGGATTTTTTAAAACCATATGTTTATACTAATCACATAATCACCTTTCAAAAAATATAAAATCAACAATCAGGATATATATTGATATTTTAAATAAAAAAAATTTCATAAAAAAATCTTTTCATGTGTTTTCTATTACTATATTACTTCATAAATTATTTAGTTGAATCAAAAGGGATGTTTTATTTTAACAATTTAGATAAATAAAATATTCTACATGTTATAAATTTCAACTGCAAAATTTTATTTCCCCGCACAAAAACAAATGATCGTAAATCTGCTTCTTCACCTACTCGATTTCTAATGTTTCTTATTTAAACATATGGTTTCTTCATTACACTTTTATGAGATTCATTTTACTATTTCGTATAACTTTTCCTAAGTGATCTTAGAAAATTAATTTATTCTCCACATATGATTATAAAGTCTATAGTACTATCACTTTAGGATTCAATACATTTTATGGGTCTGTTATGTATTTATTCAATAGGGATACAAGGAATACATCATGTACTTGAGATGGGTTATGTGTGAGTGCTAATCAATACGCCACCATTCCGATGTGGTCAAGGTTCTCAAAACTGATGATTTACCATAGAATAAGGATTCCCTTCTTCTAAAATCATTTCAAATTATAACATGATGATATATAGAGGAATAATATTTCTCCAACATCAAAATATAGGTCAAATTGACAATTATCTAAATAGATCATTTGTCGACTCTGAGAAGACATGATGTTATTTTGAATGGTATAAGACTTTTCAATCATTTCCACAACCATTTCACGACCAAATTTTTTTTCCCCAACATTATCCAAACATGTAGGTGTGCTTCATCTCATCCCATAATGGATTTATAGGTATCCATTTGAATGATGGAATAGAAACTGTTTCTGTAGGAGATATAAACTAATAGAAGTTGTTGGTCTCATCCTCCTTTTAAGTCATATAAGCATGCTCTCACTATGTCATCATGTTTCTTATAGCCCACTCATATTGGACAACATTTTTCAGGTGATAAGTCATAATAAATCTCATCTCAATGTTTAGAACATGTTGGATAATTTTCCAAAATATAGTGGTGAATCGTGGTACTTGATTAGACACAATCGATAGTGGTACTCAATGCAATCTCCCCACTTCTCTGATGTATATCCATTAAAGATGATATAGTGGGAAATTCTATTTGAAACCAATGATGTGTATGTTTTTTAATATGTCCCACTATAAACTAGATAGGATTTCTTGTTCTATATATACAAAAGTCCAATGAATTAATTCATGGTTATTTTTTCCCACATACACTTTTGTATGTGTAATGGTTGCATAACCCAATAGATTTTTCCCATTATTCATTCACTTATTAAAATTCTTGGTACATTAATATATATTCCAAGATCTCCTTCTTCATGTTATCCAACTATTAGTGTTCTCAGAGATCATGATACATCTTCGGTATTAATAGGTGAATAGAGAATGTATAACAATTTTTATCATCTAATTGTTCCTTCTTTAGATGATGATGAAATAGAACACATAGCCTTGGATTAACTATGAAAATTCCTTGTTAATTATCATTGAACTATGAGGATTTCCATTTTCTCATATTATCCACTTTCTTCTCAAATACAACATCATCATTTTGACCATCCTATAAATGTTCATGAAAATAATGCTGAGAAATCATTTGTGAATGAATTGATGATGTTTCTTCCTTTATGATTCAAATGTAAATTATAATTAATTATAATAATATTATGTCTTTTTATATTTTCATCAATATTAAAGTGGATGGATCATTTCTACTTAGTGATTCATCAACATTATTCTCTATACCAGGATGGTGATGAACTATGGAGTCAATCTCCTCGATATGCTCTAACTATCATCGTTGGTTCATATTTTAATATTTACATGTTAATTTAAATATGTGGATGTTTTTATCTGTATAAATTATACACATCTCCCCAAAGATATAATTCCATCATATTTTCAAAATGATGTTCATTGTAGATGTTTCCAGATTATTTTTTGTATTGTAATGTTCTTTAATTTTCTACTACTTTGAAGAATAAGCTATCAATTTTTTGTTTTTACTCAACACACAACCAAATGCCTTCTTCGAAGCATCGCTGAATATTATGAAATGTTCTCCACCTAGGGCTAGTGTGAGAACATGGGAATGGTTAAGAATCCTTTTTAAATCATTGAATATTTGTTCACATTCATCACTTTCTGAATTCTTGACTTACTTACAATTTATATTATTAAGAGTTTATAACAATCGTGAATAATTTCTCACATATCGGTGATAATATCCAACCAACCCATGTAAAATACAAATATCATTCAAGGATGTTGTCCTTAACTATCCTTAAAATTATTTTTTCATTTAAGGATCCACATATATTCCATTGAATTTGTTGATATTTTCCAAGAATGATACTTCCTTTAACTAAATATCACACATTCTATACATGCATATATCTTCTCTATTATAAAGGTCTTTAGAACAGTCCTTAGGTGGTCCTCAGGATCCTCATTGGTTTATGATTATGTTAGGATATCATCTATAAAGACTAAAAACAATTTCTCTAGTTAATATATAAGGGTTGTACTCATCGATTCGATAAATATATCTATATAATTAATGAGTTTGAATGGAATTCTTATAAACTCATAGTCCCATACATTGTAAAAAATGTTTTATTGGTGATATCCTCCTTATTCACAATAACATGGTAGTATACAAACTATAGATCAACCTTAGAGAAGTATTGTGATCCATGTACCTGATTGAACATGTCATCAATCCATGTAAAAGGTTAATTGTTCTTTATATTAATATTATTGAGCTCATGATAATCATTGAGAAGGTGCATCAACCCATCTTTCTTCAAGATGATGAATACTGGTGCACCCCATATTGAATAACCTAGGAATATAAACCTGTTATCTATATTATCCAATAATTTTTTCTTTCGATTCTGAGGTTACAAAATAGAAATTATTTGTGGAGTCTTGGATATCAGAAATTATCCAAGTATCAGTTCGATTGAAAATTTATCCTCTCAATAATGATAAAGACCATGTTATTTTTCAGGTAACACATTAGTGTATTCCATCAAAATAGGCATGTATATGAGGATTATCCGTTCTATGGACTCAATCTTTTTAGCTAGATACACATTCTAATGGGGAAATAATATCTATTCTTTAGATGATTGTGCCAAATTAGATTCATCCTTCCCCTTGCACATGTATAGAATCCGGGGTCGATTCTCCAAACGAAGAGTGATTTCCTTCCCATGGAAATATATGTAATCTCTATATACGGAAATCCAATTCAGGGAAATAATGTCATAAAATTCCACCAAAGGGATTTTGATAATTTTTTTGGGATGTTTATCCTACAAACATTTATAGGGGAGGAGTTATATATTTGGGATAAAATATTTACCCCATTGATTATTTTCACTTACATATATAATTCCATGCTTTGTGGTTGTGTTTGGATAGTTCTACTCTACGTTCATGATATAAAATAAAGCACAGTACTATAATCAAAATTTTTATTAACTAATATTGAAAGAATAAATAAATTACCTTTCACCACATCATTTTCAGGAGTCACATATGTGGTAGTGATGGGACAATCTCTTCCTGGCTGCCTTAGAGGAAGTTGGTTGTCTCAAAAAACCCTTGGATTTGGGCATTAGTTTTAAAAGATTCATGGTTACTTGTATTTGATATAGTTTAGTATACATTGAGGGATGACTATGTAATTCCTTTCCTCCATTAAATTAATGGGTTTATCTTGTCTAAAATTTCTATCCATGAGTCCTTTCTTCACACACATAAAGCATTTATTTGTTCCCTTTATGAAATATATCATGTGTTTCATCATGCACCGTTGAAAACTAGGGTTTAGATATTTCATGGTAACGTTGGATATCTCTACTGGAACTCAAAAATTAATATCCAATCTCATCTTCTTATCTCCATGATACCAAAGAGATTTTATAATATTAATTTTGACTATGAGGGCACAACAGAAAATTTATTTATAGCTGTCAACATCACAGATCACTAGACCTATTCATAGACTAGGTTTAATCCCACAAAAGAATAAATAAATATTTAATTGAATGGTAAAGGAAAATAAAGAGGTGTATCATGAATTTAATGTGTTGTTTTCCTTGTACACCCTTATAGATTAAATTTATTACATGATGTAATGGAATTCCCATTCTATTTTACATTATATGTTTTGAAGAAAAATTTATCCAAATATATTTTCTAGAATTACAAACACTCCATTGATTCAAACACTTCTTCAAGATTTCAATTTTTGATAAATGTACACCATTGATCATATTATCCATCCATACAATCAAAACACAGCATAACCTATACTTCTCTGAAACCATGATGGATAGAGAATAACTTTTCAATGGACTTGATCCATTATCCCATGATTAAGGAATCAGATGATCAATTGAATGTAATAGTACTTTGTTCCCTGATGCTCTTGATTTCATATTTCAATCTCTCTTAGGGGGATTGGGTAATCGTATTATTATATGATTCTATTGATAACATGATTTATGTGAGAGAGTATTGTAACATTGATTTTGATTCCTTCTCCCATATTGTAGGGAATCTCGTTGGGGCGGTCATCTCCTTTCTCTACACATAATTTTTTAACATGATTCCACCTATTTCTAGAAATTGACTAGAATAAAAGGCCAATTAACAATGAGTATATTTATCTATTAAACTCATAAATGAAAATCCACCTATAATAAAGGGATATCTTATAAATTACATTTATTTCCTCAACTAATGAATTTATGGGCTTAAATCTATGTTATCCACGATCAATTTTCTAATATATACAATTATTCTCATCATCCTCATTAATAGTCATTCAAATGATCTTATGAGTTTAAGAAAGAATATCCAAGTTATTTTCAAACCAAGTGCACAGTAAGGTGATTTCCTTGTACCAGGGTTGCCCAAGTCGGACCAGGAACACCTTTCCGCAGTTGTTACTCATAGGTACATATGTGCCACAACCATGTCCATTTATAGTGTCCAGAGATGTACTTATTTTCCTAATAAAAAATGTAATATATATTAACAAAAACATAGGGGGTATTCCAGATACTTAGTGTTATTCCTACGGCTTTTGATGTAGATTTCTAATCCTGACAAACAAACTATCAAATCATTTCCTATAATAAAAAATTATATGTACCCTTATGTTATTTAACATTAATACATGATTTATGAAAAAATAATAAACATCATATAACTAGAATGATCAAAAAGTCTAAATTATTTGGTAATAAGGTACATTTCATGTCAAAAAACATATAATAGAAAATAATTATGTAAATATTATTTATCATTCTCTATGTACTCCTTCAAAATTAAAAATTTATAAAATAAACTAGGAAAAACAAAAGAAATTGGTTAGATACATAGATCAATATGTAAATATACTTGGAATAAGTGATATTTGTTAGAAAATATGTATTTAAATGATGGATAAATGTCACCTGAAATATAAGGTGTAATATATCATGATAATCATAACATGGGAACTGTGGAAAAAACATAAAACACAACATTATAGATACATTAATAGGATAATCCGACCAATAAATCATGGAGTTAAAAATACCATAAAGGAATTTGATTTACCCCAGATCCTGAAATGATATAACATGATACTAAACATTACCCAATGCATTGGTGTGGTATATAGGTGCACTCATCATATTTATTTCAAACTCATTCTTATGTGTTCTACATATATCATACATCATTGATTTATTCCTCATCTCAATTTATTCTATGTTAAATGAGGGTTAAATAAACATATTTACGTACCCAATAAAAATGTATATTTACATAAATGTGAATTACATTGATAGTAAATGGGTAAGTTATTCACTACACAATTTTTTTTGTCATGGGAATGTGCAGTGCCATTTCAATAGCATAATGACATCACATACAATTCATAAAATGGATTGATGATAATAAATGGGGTTCATCATCCTTAATAAATTATATTTAAAATAATAGGTACCTTTTAATACATTACCCATCATGATTAATTTGAAACATAAGTCTTATAACATTGAAAAAACATTAATAATGAGTGTGTTGATGATAGAGAAAGGGGTATCTCATAATTATACATAAAATTGATATAAAGGATGATATTATAGAATATATCCCAACATGAAAAAATGTTAAATAACAGGAATAACATAAAAGTGGTGTTTGAAGAAAAAGGATAGATGGAGATCCCTTAAATGAGTGTGTGACACCAAAGGTGCATGAGGGTCTTTTGTAGATATCATTGGATCCTTGGGAGTAATCAATGGTGTGGAAGGAAGACTTTTCTCATGATAAACAGTGTTTTTGTGAAGGAAAATGTGATCATGGTTGGGTTTACATAAGAAATGTTGGGGATTTCTTTATTATTTAGGTTGTGGACTCAACATAATAAAATATCCAATTCCAAAAAACATCCCATGGTTTGACCATGTTTGATACCAGCTGAGACTATTTTTTATTATTTTATATGTCCAATGTCTGACCTTATTATAATATTACCATTGGTGATTTAGAGGTTATTCACACTTTTAATGAAGTGACTTTTAAACCATACAATATCCCATATGTTTTGGAAGATTCACAAATAATTTATTAAATAAAAATAAAATAACATTATATTAAAGTAAAAAATATATTCAGAAAAGTTTCCCATTTTTATTAATTATTACATCAAATTTGGCTCATTATTGTGTCATAAAACACTTAGTATATTTGTATAGTATTTAATTTTTACCCGAAAATATCACCATCTCAAAAAATTATAAAGAAAACAACCATTGATTAATTTAGACATTTTGATTACAAATATAATAATAATTTTATATAAAAAATTATAAATATGTGAATTATGACATTTAAAATAATGAGTGACACTTATTGTAAATGTTAGGTTTTAGACAATAATAGTTTCTTGACATGAATAAAAATTTAATTACACTACATAAATATTATATGATCATTTATAGTTGAAAAATATTTTTTAAGAATTATTTTTATTAAAATATTATTTATTTAAAAAATCCCTTAATTCATAAATTCATTAATTGAATTTTAATATTAACCAAAAATACAATTTTTACATTATTATATCAATATAAAAATAATATACAATGGTACAATAATAGGATGAAGATATATTAATTATTATTTAAAAAATAATTTAAATAGATATATTGATTAGGTTATGATAAATATCCCTTTAATTCTGCATCAAACAAAATAAGAGTAAGGTTCTTGATGGTGGGACATTCATGGGGATGTTTGATGAACATGATTTGGCCAGTGATCCTGATGAGCTTGAACTTATCCGATAAATAGTATTTCACACAATTATGTTATTGGATCTCAGGTTGGTCTTGGTCACAGAAAAATCCCAAATAATATATCTTCATTGGAAGCATTCCTAAATAATCTTTTTATTTTGCAATCCTACTAGTTTAGGTTATATCTATCATTGTTTGTGTCAACTGGATTTGTTAAAACAAAATATTTATACTAATCACATGATCATTGTTCAATTTCTAAATTATCTATAGAAATGATACATAATAGTATTTCATATCCAATTGTGTATTATAAAAAATTAAATTCCTGTGTTTTCAACAGTCATATTACATAATAATACATTTATTTTAATCAAAAATTAAATATTTTTATAACATTTTTGGTCATTTCAACTAATGTAGAAATTTGTTTATAAATTGGTTATTAATGGGGTTTATTATTTAAATAAGTCATGAAATAAAAATAAAATATATAATTTAATAATTGATTATTTATTCACATGAAAATATTTTCACAAATGCCTAATGATGACAAATGTTATATCCTTCCCAGGATAAACCCATGTACTAAACTCAACGGTACACTCTGATCCCCAATCTAATCCTCTGATCACGAGTTAGTCATTTTTTCAATAAAACTAAATTAACAAGAGATTAATATATTTAATATATTTTAAAAATTAGTTCTGGGCACACCAAGCCTCAAAATATATATCAGTCACTGTGTCTAAACCAAAAAATATTCGTCAATATATTGTAATTTCTTATATAAGAAAAATGTTCAAAACATTATTCCTTCCTTCATGGATTTCTATCCTAAAAATAAAAAATTTAGAAAAAGGACAGGATACTCTAATCGACAGTATGTTTTCTAAACAGAAGAGCACTACCAACTCTCCAATGTGTTTTCAACAAATATTCCCCCATAGAAAACTCTTTAATAGAAAGGGTATTTTTCCAACCAGTCCCCAACATAACCTACTATATAAAAATGAATCTCCAATCTCATAGCCTAGCTCATCTTGATCGATATCAAAATATTAGTCATGAACATACTTCTCTTCAAAAAGAATTGGGAAACACTATAAAACTGAAAACTAATATTCAATGATGTTTAAGATACACAACACCTCATTAATTTCATATAACATTATGAAATGAATGGTTATAATGTTTTTTATTTTTCCATTAATTGTATAAAATATTTCATAATTCTCTAACTCCAATGGCATGTGTCAACAACCCACTGAGGACTATTAATGTTAACTAGGTAGTGATAATTCTCCATTGGATTAACTAAACCAATTATAATGAACACTTTCAATAGAACTAGTACCAAAGTACTATTTCTCACTAGCTTTGACTGGTATAACAGTTCCATGAAGGCTCACTCATAAATGTAACCGAGAAGGTGATTCTATGTTTCGGGATGGATGATAATCATGTTTTGAAAAATCCACTAATGATAGATTATCCTCCCATATATGGTTGAAAACCAACATGTAAATCCCAAACATGTTTACCAAAACTTGGATATTCCATGGTACCTAACTATTTGGCTAGGGAACACAGTTCCCAAATGAAAATGAGTCCCCAAAGGCATCACACATTCACTAAATTATCATCATATAAATTATGTGTCCATATCCAGTATCATCATTAAGTGAATTCCATAATTATGAACTACCTCCTTCACACTCTTTCATACCAAACACTCCAAAAATATCTGTTCTTCATCACCCAAAGATAGATGGAACAATATGAGTTTAAATAAAAAAAATTTGTAACTCATATTACTATTATACGTGATCTAAGAGATCTTGGTTATAATGACCCAATTATTTATCAATTGAAAATAAATTTTTATTATTATTTTATATAGTATAAGCACATATAGAACACAATAAAATAATTGTAAATGATGAATGAATGAAATATTAAGTGTTTCTGGAAGTTAAGGATCCTATACTAGTGAAATAGTACCTTTTAATTTGGAATAATAATGTGACGATTATGAAAAGTAAATTGGCCAATGGAATAGTAACATAAACTATGAATGTATATATATAATATATCCATCTTTTAAATGATAATATGATATAATCATAGTGTATGTAAATAAATATTTTTAATGTTTTAAATTAAGGGTTTTTAAATTTGTAAGTGATAAATATTAAATAACATTTTTTATGAATAATTTAATAATTTGAACTTAAAATTTATTATAAAAAATTATTAAAAAATTATTATTTTCTTATATTATGATTACATGATAGTTTAATGAGACTTTAGTTAATTTTTCAATGTTGTAAAAAATCAATTATAATTTTAAAAATTGAATTTCGCAACTAAATTATGATATTAATTAAAATTAATATTTCTCATATTTAGAAATTTATTTTCAAAAAATAAAGTGTTTTTTTCAATTATACACATTGAAAAAATTTTACAGTGAGTTTTTTGCTATTTTTTAAAAATACATTTATTTTTGTTTAATAGTAAAATATGAAAACATGTGATCAATGCTAGAAACCTGAATAAGAGAGTCCTAAGTGATGTAGTGCTGATGTATGCCCATTACCACGAACTCACATATTATTATTTATGTATTTAGTTTCAATAATTAACACTATTTAATTTATTGAGTGAAATAACAAAATAATGATTAAAATATACAAACAACACCTTTCTCTTTCAGAATAAATACCACACCTCACCACATCTTCACCTCACAGCTCTCATAAAATTAACCATGTCTAAATAGCTTTAAAATATCCTTCGAAGACCCTTCCTCACAACCAAGAGTTTTTTGTCTTAATAAAATACCAAAAACCAAACCCTTGAGGTGGTTCTTAAGAAGAAAGAATCCAAAGGTAAAACCCTCTTCTGTTTTCTTTCAATTTCTCTTCAATTACCTTTTTTTACTTATCTTTATTCACCTAAAATAATCCATATGTCATGAAAAATAAATTATCCTACATATAATAAAATTTTATCATGTTTATGGAATAATTATTCATAAATTATCTTCTCCCCTATCAATTATTTTAATAATTAAAACATTGTTTGTGGGTTGCTGATTAACCACCTCCGTGAATGACATTCTTTCATCATTAAATTCAGTCTTAAAGTATATTAATTAAATCATTTTTTAATTGTTAAATAATTCCATATATTTAAGATATCATATTTAATTTTTAACCATTATTTACACATGATAATAATTTATAAAAAATTGACATTGTTGTGATAAAAAAACTAAATTAATAAAAATGACTATCATTAATGATTAATATAATGAACCATAAAAACTAATGAAATACAATTTTATTTTAATATTAATATGTTAATTGATAACATATATGTTTTTTTGGATAAATATACAAATTCTACATGATTTTCCATACACATATAAAAGTAAACCGATCATGAAAGTCAAGGAAATCAATGCTCCCAAATGATGAAATTGAATCTATTAACCCATCAAAAAGTCCATAATTGAACATAATAAAGTAATAAATAATGAAATATATGTATAAATTTTTATGTAAATAATAATTAATGAATATAATTTTATTATTAATGGCATTAAGATCAAGTGAATAACTGTATCAGACATAACGTAATAGATGAAACCTGATCCATCATTATTCCATCAGGTTAGTCTTTCCGTATATTTACCAAAATGTAGTTATATATTAGTTTTATGTAATTATTATAAATTATGGTTCTATGTTCTAGAATAATGTATCAGTATCATTTCGTCCTTCTTTTTCTGGGAAATACATGTTTTTAAAAGGTCCCATACTCAATTCTTCCTGATAAGCCAGCCCGATTAATGGGAACTTCCCAAATACTTACCAAATTTCAAGTGCACAATATAATATATTTTAATCCTCAATTATTTTTCTAAAATCACTAATTTTATTATGTTAAAACTTTTGGTCCAATTATAGTATATATAACAAATATTCCTCTTTCTTTATAAAAATAATTTTAATATTTTCCTTAAACTACACTAAAATGATTTATTTATAAATTTTCTTAAACACCATATTTATAGGTATTACATTTAGATTTAAATCTATAATCATCATTTAATCCTAATATCCCTAATAAAAGTCTATTTTTGTTTTAAATTTTTTATTTCATGAACTACATTGTCATATTCCTTTATGGTGTTCCTTTTGACTTGATTTTGATGCCCAATTGATACCATGGGTATCCCTTATAACATTTTTGATTAATTATGATTGATTAATTATGTGTAAGGAATATTAATGATCACATTATTATTGGTTCACAAATAGATATCTCAAATTCATTGTGTAAAGTTTAACTAATGAGGCGTTATGTGCAATAATCATGTTGGTAGCCTTGACTTGTGATCTTGTATGTGCAACAAGCTTTGACTCTTGCTCCATTATATGAATCAATCCTAGACTCATACTAATATCATGAATTTAATTTCAACCATGTTACTATTAACCATGATTATTTTATCCCATGTTATGATTATTTATGTTATATTATGTTCCATTCCATTATATATCATCATGTTATGTATTCTAACTAATGTGTTAAGCTTTATTTTAATGTTTATTCCATTAATAAGATTTTTTATCATCCATTTATTCATAATATCTGTTTGTTAATATATACATATGTAAGTTACCAAAAGGAGTTAGGATCTTTTAATGGATGATAAATGAATAAATGTTTTATGATGACCCGTGTTTTTAGTTTTATGTACCTGGTCTTCCAAGAAACAAGAGAATACAATCCATGTATTGTAATTATATGTATAATTATGCTTAAAATCATGTATTAATATATGTAAAATGCTATGTTTTATTTGGTTGGTGTAAAATAAAATTTTATTTATTTTTTGAGACTAAGAATACCTCACTTTAGTAATAACCCTAGGGATAAGAATATGTTTAAGAAAAAGTTCCTAAATTTTGGTTATTATAGTGTATGTTCTTCATTTGAAAAATATGTCGCCATCTAGATAATATATGTGAGCGTGGTTCTAGAGAAGATGTACCTAGGATTTCAAACTATGATAATTTGTTTTAGGCTTTACTTGGGGTAACCTGGTATATGAAAATCGTCATTATTTCACACATGGTTTGACACTATTGGGGGATATGATTTGTTTAATTCATAAGATAATTAAGAGACATTATTTAGGGACCAATAAAAATCATATAATAATATATGATAGGATACCGATTAAGGGTAACCTAGATTGATACCTATGGAATAACAAGTTAGGATATACTTTTATGTTTATGATTTTATCCATGTATCTTTGATGTTTAATTTTTATGATTATTATCTATTTATTCAAGCCCTTTATTTGACTTTATTTTTCATATTTAATGTTGGAAAATAGATGAAAACATTCCAATAATCAATGTGATATGCAATGTGATGATTTCTCTAATTATATTCCAACTATGGTGGAATCATATTCTCAAAACATCATGAGAGTACTAGCTCATCTGGTTATGTTTTGAATAATAACGTGAATTTCATGGAACACCATCCATCGCCTAATAGAGGAAATGATTCCGTTGAATCATTCATGCATAAATGGCCTCCCATTTTTAGTGGATCTTATGATCCCCACTATGTAGAACAATGGATTAACTCTACTGAGAATATATTCTTTGTCCCCTTTATCTCCAAAAAAGTGAAATGTGTGCTCCCAGTTTATCATTTTGATGTGGAAGATTATCAGAGGTGGATACTAATCAAGAATAAAATTTCCATGGAGAAAATTAATTCCATATAAATGAATGATTTCATGAAAATATTTAATTAGTAAATATTGTCCAAGAACCCAATTTCTAAAGATGAAATGAGTGTTCTTCAATCATAAGTACAAGGATGATGAGTCCATTGGGGTGTTTGATGAAAAAATTACAAGGATTTATATAAATGGCTCCATATTTTTAATGAATACCGAATGACAGGTATGTTGCTTCTTTTCTGGACTAAATCCAAGTCTATGAAAAAGAGTTGGTGATTTGAGAAATAAAAATTTATGAGGCGATTGTACTATGTTACCTCATGGTTCAAATGGAGATCATAGACTCTCGATGTTCTGGAAGACACTGCAAAAAAATAATATAGAGTCTAATATGGGTGGATCAACAAATAAATCCCATGTTGGAAAGAAAACTAAATATTGCATGTTTAAAAATGGTTGGAAGAGTCATCCTAGAAACAGTCTAAAGGGGACTGGGCAATGCATCTTTTGAGGTAGAATGAGTATCTTTCCAAGAACTACTGAAGGGTGATGATGAATTCAAATAATGTAGAAGAAGAAAAAAGGTTTATATCAACACTCACCATGTAGTGCAATGTTTCAACTGCAAGAAAGATGTTCAGTTTGAAAACCAATACCCTAAGATCAGTGTTTTTGGAGGCAATCGACAAAAACCTCTAAGGAAACAAGGAATGTATTATGCTCCAGTAAAACTATTGTTTATTAGTAAAATTATGTTGTTATAGATTCAGTGTTTATTAATTCAATAATAGAGACCATAATATTTGATTCAGGTTATATGCATTCTTTCATATATTTAAATTTTCGTAGAACTATTAAAACAACACCTAAAAATTTGGATATAGATTTATCTATGATAATAGGTAACTGTTCAATTGTTTAATTCATAGTATATAACTCCTCCACAGTTAATCTTTGTCGACTAATCATCCCTGAACTATTTTCTTACATCCTTTGGATGATTTTGATACTATTTTGAAAATGGATTGGATATCTTTATAAAAATTAAACATCAACTGTCGTGAAATGGATATCACTCTTCACATTCTGAATCATCCTCTAAATCATTAAAAGTGTAAGGAGTAAGATGAATCTCTTTCAGAATAATCGTCTAAATTGTGAATATTTCTGCATTTGTAGGAATCATATCTTCTTAAAATGATTGAGAAAAAGGAGATTACCATGCTCGAAAATATTCCCATCTTTAGGTATTAAACTAATATATTCCATAAAGAACATGCTGGTCTTCCTCTTGACTATGAATTTGAGTTCACAATTGATCTTATTCCTGGATCTCATCCTATATCAAATACACCATATAGAATGGCCTCTATTGAGATAGAATAACTGAATAAACAGTTACCGGAGAATCTAGACAATGGTTTTATACACGCTTGTGCTCATCATGGGGTACACTAGTCCTCTTAATAAAAAAGAATAATGGATCCATGCACATGTTAATTGATTATCATGAGTTCAATAAAATCATGATATAGAACATGTATCCCCTTACATGGATTGTTGTCTTGTTCGATCAGTTATATGGGGATTGTTATTTCTCTAACGTGGACCTTTGGTAGAGATATCACCAATTAATGGTGGGGATTGGAGATATTCTCAATTCATCATTTTGAAAATGGTATAGATTCTATGAGTTCATTGAAATTCCTTTTGGACTCACTAATTAACAATAAATTTTCATGGGTTTAATGACGAGAATTTAGGTATTACCTTGAAAATGTTTTTATGGTCTTTAACAATGATATTCTGATTTAATCGAATAGCAAGGAGGAACATGAGGAGAGTTTGAAAAATGTATTGATGAGTTTTAGAAGGGAGAAAAAATATGTAACTTACATTAAATGTGAGTTAATTTTTGATGATGTATCATTATTAGGAAATTTTATATCTAGATAAATAATATATGTAGACCTTCCAAGACAAATGTTGTCAAAGAGTGGACTAGAAAAATATTTGTAATGAAGATCCGTAGCTTTCTTGGGCTCTTCAGGTATTACTAATGACTTGTGATGAAATTAACCTAATTATAATACCCATTAACCATGATGAAATGGATGAGAGTGATGTTTTTCTAGAATTAGGAATGATAGAGTATCATTTAGTATATAAAACATTTTCTTATCCCTGCACAAGTACTAACACTCCAAAAAAGTGGAGAACTATACATGGTGTAAAAAGATTCTTCAAAGAGATTATTAGGTTTTGTATTGCTTAACTATGTAAAAGTGATATCCTAAACCTCAATTCTATTGACAATTAATGAGAAAAGCTATCCTAGAAATGATAAGGCGATGGTGGGTACGATCTTTATGTTGAAAATCAACTCACATTATCTATATGGGGTGAAGTGTTAGAAAGATACTAATCACTAGAGTCTCAAATATATATTTTAGCGTAAGAAGCATAATATGTTTTAGCAAGTATGGTTAGAGTTCAATAATGATTACGACTACGTAATCCACTACCATCTTGTAATGGAAAATAAGGTGGAAGATGCTCAATGTCTAAAGGATTATACAACAGTATCAATGATGATAGTTGTGAAGGATACAATCATTGTATACATACAATGGTTGGATATTGTAATCATTAAAGTAAGAACATCACCAATTATTTCTAAAATGATTTCTCAACCATACCTTTTGGAGAAAATAATGGATGGGCAAAGAAATGGTGTGGAAATTCAGAAAATGGTTGAAGCTTTTAAAAATGGTAAATGGTTCGTGATCAATATTGATGTGTATGGAGATTTTTTATTTGGGTATTGAAATTGTGTACCCTCCAATCTAGAGATAAGGAATGAGATTCTGAATGAATCACATAGCTCAACCTTCTCAATTCACCCTTGGAGCACGAGGTTTCATCAAGAACTCCAAGAGAACTTTTGGTCGGCAAATATGAAAATTGGTATCACTTAATATACATCAATGTTATTAGTATGTCATCAAGTGAAGGTTGGAAGGTAAAATTCTAAAGGGATGATGAAACAATTAATCATACTAACCTAGAAATTGGAAAATATAATTTTAGTCTTATTCATTGTACTTTTAAATACATCTATAGAGAACAATTAAATATGGGTTGTTGTAGATTTTCATACAAATTCAGCTCGCTTTATCAAAATTTGAGTGGAATTCTCATGGGATCAACATACATAGATATACATCAAATAAGTTGTAAGTCTTCATGTAGAACCACTATTAGTATAATCAAATCTAGATCAGATATTCTTCATGATGTTTTGGAAATGTATCCAATATCTTGTAAGCACTAAGTAGAGCTTCATTATAGCCTATCATCCTCAAACTGATGGCCAATATGATTGAACTATTCAGAAAATGGATTATGGTTTGAGAGCATGTTCTATAGATTTCAATGGAGGGTGGGACCAACATCTACCACTAGTTGAGTTATCTTATAATAAAATGTTCTACTCGAGCATCCAAATGGTTTCATATGAATATTTTTACGGGAAAGGTTGCAGAACCCCTGCATGATGGGTTGATTTCGGTGAACATAAAATTTTAGGACCAGAAATTATCAATGAAATGGTTGAGATGGTGAAATCCATTTAGAATCACATTGAGGTAGCACAAAAATGAGAAAATATCTATGAAGATAATCGTCGATGGGGATTATAGTTTATTGTTGGATACATGGTATTCCATAAAACATCTCTATTGAAGTGGATCCTGAGATTTAGGGAAATGGGAAGGTAAGTCTGAGGTACATCGACCCCTTTGAGATCATTGATCATTTTAGAGCTATGACCTATCAAATTTAGCATCCACCAACTATGTATCATATAGACAATGTTTTCCATGAATCCCTCTTGAGAAATCATATACTTGATCCTTCACATGTAATTACGTCGGTGGTGGTATAATTTGAGATTCATCATTCTTACAAGGAGTATCCATTGAATATTTTGGGTCCTACAGAAAAATTTATACTCAAAAAGACTAATCACCTATACAATGTACTATGGCCGATCCATAAGTATGAAGAGAAAACATGTTAATTGATGGAAGCTTTGAAAAAAAGTACCCACACCTATCTTCAACTTATTATGTAAAATGAAATTTAAGTGTGAAGTTTAATAAGGATGAAAAATGTAATGACCCAATGTTTTATTAATGAAAATTTCTTTATTATAAATTTTAATATAGAATAAACACATATAGAACACAATAAAAGCATTATATGTGATGAATGAGTCAAATAAGATGCATTTCTGGAAGTTAAGAAACCTAAACTGATGGAATATAATTCTAACCATAGGAATAGTAACGTGACCCATATGAATAGTAAACTGGTCAGTGGAATATTAACCTAACCTATGAAATTATAATCATAATTTTATCATCATATAAATGGTAATATGATATTATCATTGTACATGTAAATAAATATTTTAATAACTATTAATTAACTGTTGGTATTTTTATATGTCATAAATATTAAATTATATTTTTTATGATTAATTTAATAATTTAAAAGAAATATTATTTTAATAACATGTATCCATAAATTTTTATTGTGATATACTATTTCTAGAAAATTATTTTATAATACCTTAGTTAATTTTTCAATGTGTTATAAAATGAGTTATAATTTATAAAAATGTATTTTCCATGTAAATTATGATTTAAAATAAATTAAAAATCTAAAAAAGTTAGATAATTATTTTCATAAAAAGGATTTTATTTTTTAATTATAATCATTAAAAAATTGTTAGGTTGAATTTTTTGGATTTTTCAAAAATACATAAATTTTTGGTGAATAATAAAATACGATATCCTGCGAAAAATTCTTAATACATGAATTAAGGGGTCATCTGTGATATAGGGATGATGTATTCCCATTATATCAAACAATCAAGATATAATTACTATATTTAGAATCATTAATCATCAATTTTGAATTTCTTGACAAAAATAATAAAATAATGATTAAAATATTCAAAAAGCATCCCTCTCATGCAATATGAATTCCACCATCAACGCCTCTTCTAATGACACAACATAAGACATTATCCATTTCCGAAATATTCTCAAATAACCTACCAATCCCATGAAATGTTCTATCCTGAGAACAATAAATTTATGTAAGGTATTTTGGTACTTAGGTGTAGTAGAGTGGATGACCAAGGTTGTCTCTCAAAGAGGCAATAAATAAATCAACTTACTATTAGTATTTGGAAGATAAAGTAAAATAATGTACAAACAATTATTATAAGATTTTGAGTTCAATTTTCACATTTATATGAAGAATATGTGTTCTAGAATAATAAATAATTTTTTTTGGTAATGAAATTCGATTAATAAGACATAAAGAAAAGTTTTTTTTGGAAAAAATTATTTTTAGAATGAATAATCAATCTAAATATACCTATTAGTTTAAATATTATTCATTATAATATAAATTAATATCCACTTAATTACGAACCCATAATTATTTAGCCCATAATAATGATGATAAATAACATAACCACCAAGAAGAAATTAATTAAACCCTAGGCTAGTTTCAGAACATGTAATCACGACACTGTGGTTTGATTTATGTTACACTTCTAGATTATGTTAACTGATAAATTATGTAACATATAAACTATATAAATAATGATTAATTTATTTTACGAATTTTATTTTAACTCCATAAATTGATCTCATGTGGTCTTATTTTACTGATTGAGATCTCCTTGTAACAATTCACACAATTCTCGACCTTCTGTATTTTGTGTTTATAGTTCAATTTCTTGCCTATATTAATTTAAATTAAAAAACAAATTACTATATATTTTAATTGAAGTTATTTATCTCATTTTTTCAATGTAAATTATTTAATTAAGGTAATGTGTAAGTTGATAAGTAATAAAATTTCTCTTCCATGGGTGAAGTTGTCATCATGGCGACATTTTACATAAGCAATCGAATGAAAGGGAAACACCTAATCATGTCTCGAATATTAATGTAAATTCCAAATAATTGAATTAAATAAAAAAATTGATAAAAATAGGATAAATTTAAGACAATATAAAAAGGTTATTGAATTAATAAAAACATTACAACAAATAGGGGGAAAATTAGAGGATTTTGGGGGAGATCCTAGCATGGTAGAATCCGTCCTCCAATTTTTTATTAAAATGGCAGGGAACCACATAACCTATTCTTCCAATCCCATAATTCACATACCAAACCCTCCAACTGATAGAATAAACAATTCATATATTCGATGGTAGACTAGGTTTGAAAAAGTTTCAAGTGTGAATGGGGAAATTTTTCCAAATAAAATAATCCAACACAAACGACATATTTCACAACAAAATTGTGTGAACAAGTTGTCTTTAAATAATGATGATCTATTGAAACTTAGAGATTCACTTCAAATTTGGTCTCAATCCAAGAAAGGATGAAGGAGTAATGGACCAAAAACTGAAGTGTTGTCCAATCCAGTGTTTTCATCCCATCATTGACTTCATGGTCCATCTACTAGAACAAAATGCACAATTTAGCTCCATTTCCGTGAATTAAATTTGTATCCAATTTCGAGAAGCACATAATTACAAAATTTTATGTCCAAATAATTAAAATTAACATATTTATGTCTAAAATACTTTAGAGAATTTTGTAGGGGTCAAACTATATTTTTTGTCCAATTGGAAAATGAATGATCAAATTCCAAATATTGCATAAATGATCAAATTTACCACAGTGTTAGAAAATTATATCATTTATTATCAATAATATATTCAATAAAAATTTGTTTTATAATGTCCCCCACACTTACCATTTTTCACACTTGGGCAACACCTTGTATCATGTAATCCTGAAAAATGTTACAATATATGCATGTTTATATTTCCCAATCCACATTGGTAATATGAAAAAAGTAAAAAAACTATCAAGACTCAATATTATAAATTTGAACGTCAATGTATCTTAAATTCTATGAGAATAAACACTAGTAAGGCAAATGACACTAATCATAGTGAATCAAGTTATGGGTCCACCATGCCCTTAATTCCCCATGTCTCTATGTGTGCCAAACATTTCAAGCTCATATATCCAACCATTATTTAGTATATAAAAGTAATGTAAAAAAATTATTCATTCATAATTTAATTAAATAAACATGTTCTACATACCATTGAAATCAAATTTCTAGACATAGTCACTTATTCATTTATGAAAATCATACTAGATGCTCACGACCTAGACATCCCCATTTGTCGTACATTTAAGTACTCTCATCATTATTAATAATTTTTTATTCAATTTTATTATTTTTTATTGATGTACAATTGGATGTTATCAGGTATACATGCATAAGTGATTTTGGTATAGTATCGAAATTGATCTAAAGAGAAACGAACATATAAACCAATCATTGATATAAGATTAATTTTTTAACCTATCTTGGATATACCATAAATTGTGTAGGGAAATTTTCACCAAGTCCTGGTTACCTGAAATGTTCTGTGGATAAATCGATGAAATTTTTTACCCTAAAAAAATATCATAAATTATGGTTCCAAAATATAAAAGTTTTTATAAGTTCATGAACGACCATATCATCAATTTCATCCATTTTTATAAAAATTAATTCTTAGAAATGAATTACATCTAATGGTTCTGGATAAATTAATGAATTTTAAAACAATTCATTTTTTGAATATGCTATATATAAATGATCATTTCACATTATATGATTTTTTCTTATATTAAATTAATCTAAAACTTAACAGAAAACACATTCAAATAACACAAATTAAAATCCTAAATATCTACCCCAAAATTGATTCTCCAACCCCAGACATAAAATATTACATTTTTCTCAATGTGAACTCATGAGGTAATATGTTCACATGAAATATAGTATTTTAAATAGGTAAAATAATATAAAATTGAAAGGGTTATGGAGAACATAATTTTCTCAAGTAATGATTGGGTTATGTAGTGTGATGAAATCAGCGGCATCGGTTGTAATGGCCCGGACCTCACTGGTCCATTACTTTGTGAAGATGTGGTTTTGGAGGTGTTCGGCGAGGTCAAGGTGACTTATCCCCAACACTTTTCCAAATATCCAGTTCTGTGAACAGTGTTTCCAGTTTTATGAACAGTATCGGTAGGTGAAAATTGTTTCTATCGGTGAGGTTCTATCAGTGGACTTCTATCGGTATACTTGAACAGTTTTTCTATCGGTGAGGTTCTATAGGTGGACTTATAATGGTAGACATGAACAGGGTTTCTAGAACGGTAACCATCTAAAGGTGACCTTATAACGGTAGACATGAACAGTGTTTCTAGAATAGTATCCTTCTAACGATGACCTTTTAATGGTAGACTTGAATAGTGTTTCCAGAACGGTAACCTTCTAACGGTGACCTTATAAGGGAATACTTGAATAGTGTTTCTATAACGGAAATCATATAACGGTAGACTTGAACAATGTTTCCAGAATGGTAACCTTCTTAACGGTGACCTTACAATGGTAGACATTAATAGTGTTTCCAGAATGGTAACCTTCTAACAGTGTCCTTCTAATGGTGGACTTCAATAGTGTTTCCAGAACGGTGAGGTCTAACGGTGACCTTTTCTTTCCTTTGCCAAATTTTGAGTATGTGAAAAGTATTTCTAGCTTCCTATAGTTTCACCCCATTGACGTTTCCTTTGATGTAAAATACATTTAAAGCTTTATATTAAGGACACCTAATGCCAATTCAAATGCCATAAATCCTATATTAATTATTCATAAGGCCTGGATATATTTACATGGTCAAACCGTAGGGGTTAATGTGATCTGTTTTTAATGGAGAATTAACCGGATCTTAAACCGTCACCTCGTTAGATCTTCAAAAAAGAATTAGACATCATTCTCCCTTGTTCTTCCTCCTTTTTCTCATCTATGAGATGCTAGAACCTGTAAATCCTTCATGTAGGATTTTCACAATCAATCTTTACTCCTAGGATTGGTTCTTATCTGTTTTGATTCAACCGAGCCATGTCGGTCAATCTTCCCAATAAGGAATGTTTTATTGTCGTTCCTTTGGGGATCATCTTCTCTTGTTTCTCCCTTCCACATTATACCATGTAATTTCCAAGATTCTGATGGGTTTTTCTTGGGGATGGTTGGTACTGTTGTACCATGGCATCCTCTGGTGGTTGCAGCTGTTGTGAGAGGAGGATTGTGACCCGATGCGTCGATAAAGGACATCAAGAACTCTTAAAGGTAGGGGATTAGTGGATTCTCTAATTGTATATGTGCAATCGTAGAATTTGCATGATTTATCCCTTTGGATCACAATGAAATTGACCAAACTAAATACTTGAACCGGATTAAAAGAATTGGTTGATCGCATGTTGATTCGTTGTACCGTGATAACAGTTTTCCTCATGTTTTTCTAGATAGAGTGATATCTATGGTTTCTTTGATTAGTTTTTCATTCTTTATAGAAATTGATAATGAACGTAAAGCTGGAATTAAGTGTTAGTTAATTGGCTAAAGATAAAGAGGCATGTAAATGAATCAGGTTGATGTCGTTGTTGTAGTTGTTCTTATTTAAGGTTAATCCAATTAGGGAAGTATGAAAGGTTATTTAATTGTGATAGATTTCTGATTAGGTATCCCGTAATTGGAACCATTGAATAACAAATCTGCTAATTCAATACGGATTAAAGAACAGATTGTGTGAGAATTTATAAAAGGGGTTCTGAGTTACCCTCTTGATTGTTTAAGGGCCAAGAGCCCATTGATGTGATGTTTTTTGTCCTTCTTCTTGTGATGTAATTTGAGCCTGGATGGCTGTTGTGATATGTGGAGGCATCGAGACTTGTGGTTGTGGAATTGGATGATGCCTAGGGTGGCGAGATGCATTAGATTATACATGTGGGTGTCGGGGAGGACACTAGGGGTGATGCAATTGGATAGATGTGGTTGCTAGATGTTTGTGGATTCTTTGAATGTTTATCTGCTTTACTTTTCCACACTGCTCAAGGAAGCTGGTCTTGCATACCCTTCTTCCGAAGGAGGCGAAGAGGCATGGGGTATGCCACATGATTTCCGTGTTTAGACTCTCGAGGGAGAATGGTTATATGCTCTTTATATAGGCGGAAAAGACTTGATGGGTAGTATATCTACTCACCATTTTGAGCCTCCTTTGTGTTTAGTAGCATAGGATGCTTTTCTAGAATTCTTGGGAATATGGGAAAGTAATTTTGTAATGAATTTTTGATTAAAAGGTGAAAATACACTGGGATGGAGATACTGGAATTTATGGGTGATGTGAATCATAAAAGGAGCAGTTGATTTTTAATGTGATTCAAATTCAGTGTAAAGACCCGTAAATTTCAAGGAAATTTTTTTCTTAATTTTCTTTGGAATTTTAGAAGAACGCAGTTTCTGACGACACCTGATGACGAGGCCCGGTGTGCCCGGAATCATTTTCCGAAGTTTGGCTCGTGTACGTTCAGTGAACGGACGAGCGGGATTTTCTAACTTTTGAACCGGTGCCTGGAATCGAATTCTGAGGGCACCGATGAAATCACAGCGCCGATATTCGCTTAGAAACGCCTCTTCCGGAGTTGCGTTTTCTCAGGTGTGGATTTTAATTGTTGGGCTTAAGGTTAAGAAATAAAATAATTTTATGAAAACTTTATTTTATTTCACTTAAGCCACTTGGAAGCCACTTGAAGCCACGTAAAAGCGGCTTAAACTGAGTTGAACCAGATAGGGTACTATCCAGAAATATCCTACCCTCATCGTAGGATATTTGTGAGGTGGGGCCCACACGAGCCCCGCCGTTTCTTTCCGCTAAGTAACGCACCCGTGAAAACCCGTCATTATGAAAGTCAACTGACACGTTTTCTTAAATTCTTAACAGACCATTTAATTGGGCGGTTTATTTCGTAAATTAAATGTGTTGTTTCTTTCGTTGAATTAATTCAACTAATTGATGGGTCGTTACATACCTTTTTTCGTTTTTTGGCGTAATAATAAAATAAGACCAACCAATCTTTTTGGAGGATTACTGGTTGAGAGGTTTGACATAGTCCTCGTGCCTTTATCCTTCTTCGCGAAGAATGCAAAGAACGCGAAAAACATCGGCCTCCGATGAAGAACGCCGAACCCGGAAATCGATGACCCGACGCCGTGTTCCGCGATGCCAACATTTCCTTCCTGCAATGTTCTTCTGCGATGTCTCTTCCTCCACAACGGATCTTCGATCAGCTGCTTGAGGTAAGAGTCTCAGATTTTCTTTTTAATCTCCTTTGTGGTTTTTTTTACCAAAACACGGATTTAATGATTTAATTCAATTAAATCTGTTTTTTCATGGTCCGTTGAGTTCACCGACTCAACGCCGTGTTCCGCGACGACGTTACTCCCTTCCACGACGATGCGACGATCTCCACCTTCCGCGACGAGCAATTCCGTTAAGGACGTGCGTACGACGACAACCAACGAGGTAGGGGTTGTTGTGAACATTTCCTTTTCCCCGTGATCGTTCCATTTTAAAAGTAAAGAACCCGGACATAAGAACAATTTTTATTACCTTAAAATTGTTGAATTCATGTGTTGATTTTATTCCTCCCATTGTTTATCTCTAACGCGGAGGGTGCGGGCCAAACGAACACGGCCCGACAACCCTCCAACGTTCTTCGTTGTTATACGGATTTGGAGGGAGACGACGGAATGTGCCGCAACAGAAGTTTGATGATCCCGCAGTGAAGAACGAGTCCTGGGAGGAGCACTGGCGCAGGCAGGAACAGAATCGGACCACCGGAGCGACTCTGGTGGCCCGCGGAAGCCGCAGGCGGCGGCGCTCGCGGACCCGCAGCCGCACGGGTCCGGCGCGTGCGGGACGCGGCTTAAGCCGCGTCCGGTTGTTTGAGCGACACCCCGCGGGTGCTGCGGGGTTGTCACGCGGGGGCGACGGCTCCCCTCGGTGTCGCTCAGCTGTCCAGGGAGACACCCCGCGGGTGCCGCGGGGGTGTCACGCGGGGGTGGCGGCTCCCCCCAGCGCCGCTCGGCCGAGCCGAGCCGGGCTGGCAGAGCCAAGCCGGTCCGACCGGCCGGGCCGCGCCCTGGCCGGGCCGGACCGGGTCCGACCGGGTCGGACTAGGTTGACCCGGTTCGGACGACCCAGGGGGGGTCAGGCCGGGTCGGCCCGGGCCCGGACCCCCCGTCTTTGGACGATTTTCGTTCAAATGCTTGTAACATGAGCTACGAGCATCCAAACGACTCACCGTCAGTGGAAACGCGATCCTTGGATCGAGACGGTCATTTCGGTATATCACACTCAAGGTTTCGGAATACTTTGAGTTCGGCCGGGTTGGTTCGTACACGAAACCAACCGGGCCCTCGGAGCGGAAACACTCATATCTTGAGCTACGGACGTCGGATTGACGTTCCGTTAGCTTTGTTGAATTTCTCTAAGTGAGACGGATCTTTTGGCTCACTCCTCCCAAGGTTTGGACACAGGTGGAGTACGGTCGGGTTGGTTTTTCCATAAAAACCAACTGGGCCCCTGGGACGAAAAAGCCAATAACTCCCAGACCGGGCGTCTGATTGACATGCCGTCTGCGACGTTGAGTTCCTGTTGACGATACGGAACTATTGGATACATCAACTTCGGACGTTGTGACAGTTGATGTATCGGCCTCTCTTCTCATGGAGCGGACCCTCCCGAACGAGCTTGCTGTGTGCGGGACCCCTAGAGCTGGCTACGACTGCTACTTCGACAGCGACGACTGTGCAGAGATCCTTAGTGGACTACAGCGACGACTGTGTAGAGATCCTAAGTGGACTACGACGATGACTGTGTAGAGATCCTCAGTGGACTGCGACGACTATAGCACTCAGAGATCCCGCGTGGATCAGTTCTACAGGTCCTGTGTGGGCCCGATCCTGTGTGGGTCTGATCCTGTGTGGGTCAGCGCTCAGCGATTCTGTGTGAGCCAGCGCCTACAGGTCCTGTGTGGGCCCGATCCTATGTGGGTCTTTGCGGGAGTTAGTTACCTATCGATCCTTCGTGGGTCCGACGACATAGATGGATCAGTGATCATCTTTATCGTCATCTGAAGAAGTATACCTATGTGAGCTAAATTTACTGTTTACTCTCCTTTGTGGATTGTGTTGAGCTATCCTGTGTGGATTTACTGTTTACTCTCACTTGTGGATTGTGTTGAGCTATCCTGTGTGGATTTACTGTTTACTCTCCTTTGTGGATTGTGTTGAGCTATCCTGTGTGGGTTTACGTTTTGCTTTCCTGTGTGGACTAGGTTGTGCTTGGGCTCGGACGTTGGAGCCGAATGGGAATTGATGACTTGGGTATATGTATGGGCATATACCTAAGCAGTGTCGGTTGTTACTTTGGGATTGTATCTTTTCCTTTGTGGATTATCCTTTGTGGATTTCGGGAGACCTTCAGGAGTCTCAGGGTCCCTACTGAGTTGCTTATACTCACCCCTACACGGGTTATGCCCGCACTTCGTGGTGTTGGTTGCAGACGACGGGAAGCGCTGATCGAGGTGGAGGCGTGCGGAGGAGGACGGTACCTGGAGGTGGACCACTGGGCGGGACGTACTCGGAGCGGAAGGCTGGACCGAGGAGCTGTGGAGGCTATCTGTACCCACCCTTCAGGTGGGACTTCCAGGGGACGGCTCGACGCTGCGACTTTTCTTTTCAGTTGTTGTTTTTCCTTTCAGTTGTACTTTAAAGTTGGGCTTGTATTTCGGGCCCCTTTTACTTTCAGCACAGCTTGTAAAGTTTTTACTTAGTGTTTACCATTCCGCTTTCTTACTCTATGGCGCTTGTTTACTTTTTAAAGGCAATGCCTTCCCTTTTTTTGTTGGGATTTACGCCTTGGTGCTAGTCGCCATCCCCTGGCCTATGGAAGGCGGGCTTGGGGTAGTCACGACATGGGCCCCGAGGACGGGTCGTGAAAAATTGTTATCAGAGAGGTCGGTTCTACCGCAAGCTCTGATATTTCTTCTATGTGAAGCAATAGTGTTTAGCGTATTGGGTGTGGTTATCAGTCCAGGGAGTCCAGTGTTGGTGCGGCGGCCGACGTATCCGTACACCAGGACCCTGACTTCTGATTTCCGACTTAATGCACGCAAACATTGATTGCATGTGTGTTTCATGTTTTCTTTGTGATTACTTGTGTCTGCTCACCAGGTATACTGTTCTGACCGTGGCACACTTGTTTCCTTTTCAGGATGGCCCCACGATGGCAGCCAGCTGGGGTTCCGAGAGTAGAGCGTGACGACAGCCCGCCGAGCGACGAGGCCTCGGTACATGGCTCGTTGACAGTAGAGGCACCGGTGGTACCTTTACCCGCCGAGCCCCTAATGCTTCCAGCGCTGATCGCTGACGATTCATGACACCTCGGAGCTCTACACGAGTTCCAGCGCCAGAGACCACCCAGGTTCCGTGGGGAGACGGACCCCCAGGCAGCCGAGGACTGGCTGGAGGCGGTCGTCCGAGTTTTCAGGCTAGTCCGGACACCATCAGACCTCATGGTGATTCTCGCGGCGAGCCTACTGCACGCAGCAGTAGGAAGATGGTGGAGCTTGATGCTCCAGGTACACGATGAGGCCTCCCTCATCTGGACTAACTTCGAGAGCCTCTTCCGCACAGAGTTCGTCCCGACCACCCTCCGTACGGTGCGCATTCAGGAGCAACTTCAGCTGTGGTAGGGCAGCTTGACAGTCGCCTAGTACGCAGCGAGGTTCACCGATCTTTCTTGCTAATCGACAGTCATGGTACGAGACCCCTTCTTCCGGGCCCGGACCATCGATCAGGGATTTAGACACGAGATCAGGGCGTCGCTGATCTCCCTTAGCATCCTGACCCAGGCAGGAGTGCTGGAGAGAGCCCTTCTGATCGAGAGCTTTCTGGCTGAGTCTACAGCGAGACCTACCGCAGGGCGGCAGGTAGCAGAGTCTTTGGCAGCTGGTATCCGACGAATGGCTCAGGGTTCCAGGCAGACCAGACCTTCCGGAAGATGACCTCGGGACATTGGCTCAGCAGTGCGGGGCACACAGCGCAGATCCAGTCTTCCGAGAGGCAGGTAGTGCTACGTGTGCGGCTGGCAGGGCCACATGGCTCGTGACTGCCCGACCCGCCGTACCGAGGAGTAGCAGACGGTGGAGGGGCCACCCAGGCAGAGGCAGAGGGTCGAACATGGCGGTCTGCAGGGAGGAGGCGGACGAGGCAGGGGAGATGGCCGAGCAGCAGGTGGTGGGCGATGCTTTGAGGCTCTGCCACCACCACCACCAGGAGGTCCGCCCCGACCACAGGGAGCTGGCGGGCAGAGCCAGGCACAACTCCAGGCAGCGGAGGCCTACGACCACAGTGTTCCAGAGATGATTCGAGGTACGATATGTGTCTATTCCACCCTTGCTACAGTTCTTATAGACACAGGAGCGAGTCAGTCTTTCATAGACACTGCCCTTGTTCGGAGCTCGGAGATTCCAACAGAGCCGTTGGCACGATCCTTACGGCTAGAGACTCCTACGGGAGTAGACTCGATGATTACGCATTGGTGCCGGCAGTGTGAGCTTAATCTAGGAGGCGAGAGCTTCAGCTGGGATATTCTTGTAGCGGCGTCGAGGCATTACGATGTCATCTTGGGCATGGATTGGTTATCTATGGTCCATGCACAAATTGACTTCTTGAGGCACAAGGTGCGATGTGTGCGCACCGACGGGAGCAGGTTCACCTTCACCGGCGAGAAAGGAGCCTTTGCAGAACAGGATAGACTTCCGCAGAGGAGAGGACAGCCCAAAACTCATCAGTTGTCTAGCCTCATCCTTGGAGCAGTGGACATGCGGAGTCCTAGTTTTCCTGTAGTGGTGGATCAGTATGCGGACGTCTTCCCCGACGATGTTCCAGGGCTACCTCCTCGCAGAGAGGTAGACTTTTATATTGATATGTACCCCGGGACAACCCCGATATACACTCCATCATATCGGATGGCCCTCGCCGAGCTTTGAGAGCTACGGGTACAGTTGGAGGACTTGCAGGGCAAGGGGTTCATCTGACCCAGTGTTTCACCCTCGGCTTCCCCGATATTGTTCGCCAAGAAGGCGGAAGGGAGCTTGCGACTGTGTGTCGATTATCGTCGCCTGAACCAGGTGATAGTGAGGAACAAGTATCCGCTACCCAGGATTGATGACCTCTTCGATCAGCTCAAGGGAGCACGGTGGTTCTCGAAGATAGACCTCAGGTCAGGCTATCATCAGCTCAGAGTTCGAGACGAGGACGTGCAGAAGATGGCCTTCAGGTGTCGGTATGGCCACTATGAGTTCTTGGTTATGCCTTTCGGCGTAACCAACGCTCCAACAGTGTTCATGAGCCTCATAAATAGGATCTTCCAGCCATACCTCGATCGATTTTTCGTGGTCTTCATCGACGACATTTTGGTGTACTCGACCACCGCGGAGGAGCACGCCTACCACTTGCGGGTTTTACTAGACACACTCCGAGAGCACTAGCTTTATGGAAAGCTCTTGAAGTGCCAGTTTTGGTTACGTGAGGTCCACTTCTTGGGGAACGTCATTTATGAGGCAGGAGTTGCAGTGGATCCCGTGAAGATCGAGGCAGTGCTAGCTTTGGAGCCACCCAAGAGCGTGACGGAGGTGCGGAGTTTCTTAGGACTAGCCGGATACTATCGGAGATTCATGCCAGACTTCTCCAGAGTTGCGGTGCCACACTCATCGTTGACAAAGAAGGGGAAACCCTTCGTGTGGTCAGACAGATGTCAGCAGAGCTTCCAGGAGCTGAGACAGAGATTGACCAGCGCACCTATCTTGAGGTTGCCTGAGGTGGGAGTTGGATACGTAGTCTACTGCGATGCATCAGGGACGGGACTCGGATGTGTCCTGATGCAGGAGCGGGTAGTGATCGCCTAAGGATCACGTCATTTGAGGCCGCATGAGCCGAAATACACTACCCATGACCTGGAGTTAGCAGGAGTGGTCTTCGCTCTGAAGACATAGCGGCACTATCTGATGGGCGAGCGCTTTACAGTCTTTTCTGACCACCAGAGTCTCAGATACATCTTCTCTCAGAAGGAACTTAACCCGAGATAGTGGCGATGGATCGAGTTCCTCCAGGTCTATGACTTTGAGATAGTCTATACTCCTGGGAAGGGGAACGTGGTAGTCGATGCCCTCAGTAGGAGTACGGGCATACAACTACTTTAGGAGGCCACAGAGTAGCTAGCCACTTTGCATATATCCTTCGTGGATAGAGACGGAGCAGCCTTCCTTCAGTCTCTCACCGTCTCTCCTCCACTTCTACAGCGGTTCAGAGAGGCTCAGCGTGGGGACGCTGACTGTGAGACACGGCGTGCACAGATATCCTCGGGACAGGCACCTGATGGTTTCTCCCTTGGAGAAGAGCACGACATCATTTTCAGAGGACGTACCTTGGTACCAGTCGCTTTACGAGAGGAGGTGCTGAGAGATTTCCACACTTCTCCATTGGCGGTACATCCTGGAGTGGTAAAGATGTACCAGGATCTCAGACGACAGCAATGGTGTCGGGCATGAAGAATTTTGTGGCAGAGTTCCTTTCACGGTGCCTCACCTGCCAGCAGGTGAAGGTAGAGCACCAGGTACCAGCAGGCTTGGTACAGCCCTTGGATGTCCCGGAGTGGAAGTGGGACGGGATATCTACGGACTTCGTGACTGGACTTCCACGCACTTCTAGAGGTCACAACTCCATTTGGGTGGTTTTTGACTGACTCACCAAGTCAGCACACTTCTTACCCATTAGAGTGCAGGGCTCAGTGGAGAGCTTGGGGCGTCTCTACGTTCAGGAGATTGTACGGCTTCACGATGTGCCATCTACTATCGTCTCCGATAGGGATGCTCGTTTTACTTCCCGGCTTTGTAAGCGATTGCAGGAGGCGTTCGGGACGCGGCTACGTCTAAGCACCACCTTTCACCCTCAGATGGATGGTCAGATGGAGAGGACCATTCAGACTCCCGAGGACATGCTCCGCAAATGTGTCCTCGACTTTGGTCGCAGCTGGGAGGACCACCTACCCTTGGTGGAGTTCACGTAAGACAACAGTTACCACTCCACCATCGGGATGACACCATACGAGGCGTTGTACGGTAGGCCTTGCAGATCTCCTTTGTGCTGGAAAGACCCTGGGGAGTCAGCACTGGTGGGGCCAGAGATGGTCCGGGCCACGACAGAGAAGGTCCATGTCATCCAGGAGCGGATGAGGATAGCTCAGAGCCGGCAGAATTCATATGTTGATACAAGGCGGAGGCCACTAGAGTTCGAGGATGGCGACCACGTATTCTTGCGTATCTCACCTCGACGTGGTTTGTGGAGATTTGGCGGAGGCGGAAAGTTGTCTCCACGCTTCATCGGACCCTTCCAGGTCCTCAGCAGGGTTGGCGAGGTGGATTATCGCCTGGATCTGCCACCTCAGTTGCACCGGGTACACGACATCTTCCACGTATCTCAGCTGAGGAGATACGTGCACGACCCGACGCACATCATTGACTATGGAGAGCTAGACGTGGATGATGGGGCGACTTTTGCGGAGGTCCCGGTAGAGATAGAGGATAGAAAGGAGTGGGTCCTACGTGGGTGATCGATTCCTCTCGTGCACATCAGATGGAAGCACGGGAACCTCCAAGAGAGCACATGGGAGCAGGAGGCTCAGATGCATGCTCAGTACCCACTTTTGTTTCCCTAGTTTATGATGTATCTTTACGGGGACGTAAAGCCCTGAGGTGGGAGTAATGTAAAGGCCCGTAAATTTCAAGGAAATTTTGTTCTTAATTTTCTTTGGAATTTTACAAGAACACAGTATCTGACGGCACCTGATTCCGAGGCCCGGTGTGCCCGGAATCATTTTCCGAAGTTTGGCTCGGGTACGTTCAGTGAACAGACGAGCGGGTTTTTCTAACTTTTGAACCGGTGCCCGGAATCGAATTCTGAGGGCACCGATGAAATCGCAACGCCGGTATTCGCTTAGAAACGCCTCTTCCGGAGTTGCGTTTGATCGAGTGTGGATTTTAATTTTTGGGCTTAAGGTTAAGAAATAAAAAAAATTTACGACAACTTTATTTTATTTCACTTAAGCCACTTGGAAGCCACTTGATGCCACTTAAAAGCGGCTTAAACTGAGTTGAACCGGATAGAGTACTATCCAGAAATATCCTACCCTCTTGGTAGGATATTTGTGAGTTGGGGCCCGCACGAGCCGCGCCATTTCTTTCTGCTAAGTAACGCACCCGCGAAAACCCGTCATTATGAAAGTCAACTGACGCGTTTTCTTAAATTTTTTACAGACAATTTAATTGGGCGGATTATTTCGTAAATAAAATGAGTTGTTTCTTTTGTTGAATTAATTCAACGAATTGATGGGTCGTTACTTACCTTTTTTTCGTTTGTTGGCGTAATAATAAAATAAGACCAAGCAATATTTTTGGAGGATTACTGGTTGAAAGGTTTGACAGAGTCCTTGTGCCTTTATCCTTCTTCGCAAAGAACTCGAAAAACACGAAGAACGCGAAGAACGCCGGCCTCCGACGAAGAACGCCGAACCTAGAAATCGAAGAAACGACGTCGTGTTCCGCGACGCCGACGTTCCCTTCCTCCAACGTTCTTCTGCAATGTCTCTTCCTCCGCAACGGATCTTCGATCAGCTGCTTGAGGTAAGAGTCTCGGATTTTCTTTTTAATCTCCTTTGTGGTTTTTTTACCAAAACATGGATTTAATGATTTAATTAAATTAAATCTGTTGGTTCATGGTCCGTTGAGTTCGCTGACTCAACGGAGTGTTCCGCGATGACGCGACGCCCTTCCGCGACGACGCGACGATCTCCACCTTCCACGACGAGCAATTCCATGAAGGACGTGCGTGCAACGACGACCGTCGAGGTAGGGGTTGTTGTGAACTTTTCCTTTTCCCCGTGATCGTTCCTTTTTAAAAGTAAAGAACACGGACATAAGAACAATTTTGATTCCCTTAAAATTGTTGAATTCATGTGTTGATTTTATTCCTCCCGTTGTTTATCTCTAACGCGGTGGGTGCGGGAAAAACAAAAACGGCCCGATGACCCTCCGTCGTTCTTCGTTGTTATGCGGATTTGGCGGGCGATGAAGGAACATGCCGCAACGGAAGTTTGATGAACCCGCAGTGAAGAACGTGTCCCGTGAGGAGCAGCGGCACAGGCGGGAACAGAATCGGACCACCGGATCGACTCCAGAGGCCCGCGGAAGCCGCCGGCGGCGCTAGCGGCCGGGAGAGGCGGCGCCCCGGCGCGCCGCCGAAGAGGGCCGCTGCGGCTGAGCCGCAGCGGCGGCGCTCGCAGACCCGCGGCCGCGCGGGTCCGGAGCCCGCGGGGCATGGCTAAAACCGCGTCCGGTTGTCCGAGCGACACCCCGCGGGTGCCGCGGGGTTGTCGCGCGGGGGCGGCGGCTCCCCCCCGCGTCGCTCGGATGTCCAGGGAGACACCCCGCAGGTGCCGCGGGGGTGTCACGCGGGGGTGGCGGCTCCCCCCCGCGTCGCTCGGCCGAGCCAGGCCGGTCCGACCGGCCGGGCTGCACCCTGGCTGGGCCGGAACGGGTCCGACCGGGTCGGACCGGGTTGACTCGGTTCGGTCGACCCAGGGGGGGTCGGGCCGGGTCGGCCCGGGCCCGGACGCCCTGTCTTCAGACGGTTTTCGTTCAAATGCCCGTAACGTGAGCTACGGGCCTCCAAACGACTCGCCGTCAACGGAAACACGATCCTTGGATCGAGAAAGTCGTTTCGGTATATCGCACTCAAGGTTTCGGAATACTTTGAGTTCGGCCGGGTTGGTTCGTACACGAAACCAACTGGGCCCTCGGAGCGGAAACACTCATATCTTGACCTACGGACGACTGATTGATGTGCCGTTAGCTTCGTTGAATTCCTCCAAGTGAGACAGATCTTTTGGATCACTCCGCCCGAGGTTTGGATGCAGGTGGGGTACGGTGGGGTTGGTTTTTCCTTAAAAACCAACCGAGCCCCTGGGATGAAAAAGCCAATAACTCCCAGACTGGGCGTCCGATTGACGCGCCGTCTGCGACGTTGAGTTCCTGTTGACGATACGATACATTTGGATACATCAACTTCGGACATTGTGACATTTGATTTATCAGCCTCTCGGCTCGTGGAGCGGACCCTCCTGAACGAGCTTGCTGTCTGCGGGAACCCTAGAGCTGGCTGCGACTGCTACTTCAAAAGCGACGACTGTGTAGAGATCCTCAGTGGACTGTGACGAAGACTGTGTAGAGATCCTCAGTGGACTGCGACGACTACAGCACTCAGCGATCTTGCGTGGATCAGTGCTACAGGTCCTGTGTGAGCCCGATCCTGTGTGTGTCTGATCCTGTGTGGGTCAGCGCTCAGCGGTTTTGTGTGAGCCAGCGCCTACAGGTCTTGTGTGGGCCCGATCCAGTGTGGGTCTTTGCGGGGGTTAGTTACCTATCGATCCTTCGTGGGTCCGACGACTTAGATGGATCAGTGATCATCTTTATCTTCATCCGAAGAAGTATACATGTGTGAGCTGAATTTACTGTTTACTCTCCTTTGTGGATTGTGTTGAGCTATCCTGTTTGGATTTACTATTTACTCTCCCTTGTGGATTGTGTTGAGCTATCCTCTGTGGATTTACTATTTACTCTCCTTTGTGGATTGTGTTGAGCTATCCTGTGTGGGTTTACGTTTTGCTTTCCTGTGTGGACTGGGTTGTGCTTGGGCTCGGATGTTGGAGCCGAATGGGAATTTATGATTTGTGTATATGTATGGGCATATACCTAAGCAGTGTCGGTTGTTACTTCGTGATTGTATCTTTTCCTTTGTGGATTATCCTTTGTGGATTTCGGGAGACCTTCGGGGGTCTCGGGGTCCCTACTGAGTAGCTTATACTCACCCCTACATAGGTTATGCCCGCACTTCGTGGTGTTGGTTGCAGACGACGGGCATCGCCTATCGAGGTGGAGACGTGCGGAGCAGGACGGTACCTGGAGGTGGACCACTGGGCGGGACGTACTCGGAGCGGACGGCTGGACCGAGGATCTGTGGAGGCTATCTATACCCACCCTTCAGGTGGGACTTCCAGGGGATGGCTCGACGCTGCGGCTTTTCCTTTCAGTTTCTGTTTTTCATTTCAGTTGTACTTTACAGTTGGGCTTGTATTTCCGTCCCCTTTTACTTTCAGCACAGATTGTATAGTTTTTACTTAGTGTTTACCTTTCCGCTTGCTAACTATGAGGTGCTTGTTTACTTTTCAAAGGCAATTCCTTACTTTTTTTGTTGGGATTTACGCCTTAGTGCTAGTCACCAGCCCCTTGCCTATGGAAGGCGGGCTTGGGGTAGTCACGGCACGGGCCCCGAGGACGGGTCGTGACATTCAGTTTAATGTGGAATTTTTCATGGTTAGTTAATGTTTAAAGAATTAATTAACATAAAGTTGAACTGATAAAATGATAATGGATTATCTAATAAAGTACTTCAAATGTTTGTGTGCTTATAGGATACCTAGTCCTAGAAGTAGTATCCTGGAGTCTATGAGAAGTTAGCTGCAGTTGTATCTAAGACTAGGTAATGCCCATAGTTTGTATGTGAGTTATATATATATATATTCTGTACTTTTTGTGTTTCTATACGCTACTCCACCATGTCGGTAAGGGAAACTGACACCTCAGGAATTCTGAGCCCTGGGGCGGGGGTGTTTTCCCCATCATTGTGATGGGAGGTTGAACGGCTGACTACCCCCTTTGACCCCGCTCTCTTCTCTTGGTAGATCATTGTAATGGTAGGCACCATGGTTAGTTTTACCCATATATGTGTGTAGAGGGCTGTAATGGCTTGTGGTTATTTCACACACACATATTCTGGATATAGTATCCTATGGACTACTATAGGTGTAACGTGTATAGGTTCTGATGTCTTGAGGATCCCAACTCGGTGTATGGGCTATAATGGCTTGAGGTATAATACTCGTTGTATGATACACGTTATGCGGCTGTGGTGGCTCCCGGAACTTACCTGGTTACTTTTTTTTGTAAGGATGGTGTGGTGATTCGCCTAGGTGTCTATGGGAAAGCCTTTGTGGTGCACGAGGTGCAGATTGTGGAGCTTAGCCCAGGTGTCTATGGGCAAGCCTTTGGAGAGAGATGCACATGACGTATGTCGTTGGGGCAAAGCGGCAAACCAGTAGGGAAGTAGTAGCAGGGTACCCTTGATAATAATTACTATATGCTATATTCTTGTATGCGTTACTTGGTGAGAGTAGCCATAGTGAGGTTGGGAACTTAGTATACCTGTTTAGGTGATTAGTTAGTTTCACTTGTTGTTCACTGGGGTTTAGCATGCTTTCTTTACTTTTGCACGAGAGGCTTGGGGAGGATCCTACTGACTATACTGTTATACACACCCTATGTATATATAAACTGTTTTTCATGTCACATGGAGCAGGTTGGAGATCAAGCTGGTTACTACTAGCTTGTGGTTGGAGGAGGAGCTGTTCGGGCTTGTGGTCACTGCCATTTTACTTTCTTTTGGGTACGTTTAGTTTCCCATTTCAGTTGTAGTACTTTTGCATGAAATTTCATATATGTACATGGGATTCTTTAATATTTCAGTTCTGAGTTGGAGTTTATTGGTGTCTATCTTATCTCTCTCTTCTGCATATGTTCTCTTAGAGGGTAATGCCTCCCATTTGTGTGTTTACAATACCCTCAGTGCTAGTCGCCAACTCGTGGGCTACTGGAGGCACGAATCGGGGGTCATTATATTCCTTCTCACATTGTTGTCCCAGGAGGGGTACACATTGTGGAGAGAGGGTCGTGACAGAGTGGTGTCAGAGGTCTAGTTGAGGGATGGGATAGAGTTTGGAGTTAGACACAGGTGAGGTTGCATGGGATGGTAGGGAAACAATGTCATTCATGTTTATAAAATGAGGTAAAATCTGGAGACCGGATGAGACATAGGCATTTATGGCCCCCTATGATCTGATGTACAAACCTTTATGATTATGATGGCTACTACACAAAGTGATACTGGTTGCAGGGTAGAGACCTAGGAAAGGATCATGCATCATTCTTCTTTGTGCCTGTGTTTGAATGGGTATACCTTGTGATAGGTTAACCTAAAATTAATAAAATAAAACTATTAATTTATTAATGTGGAGTATTCTATATTCTAGGGCTAGGAGCTCTTACAGTTGTTATTTTACAGGTATGGATCCAGGTCGACGTCCTCGTCAGGTTTGCATAGAAGATGTCCAGTAGGCTGTTCTAGCTGATCGTCATCGGGTAGGGGTTGACGACGATGACACTTGGAGGAATAAAATCCAAGAGTTTCAGTGCCAGATTCTACAGAAGTATGAGGGATCCGTTTTAGAAGCAGTCATAGAAGACTGGTTGGAGGAGGTCGAGAGAGGCTTCGGTTCGATTCGTTCTCAGAAGGAACACTAGGTGTCCTTGGTTGTGACGATGCTGCGTGGAGCAGCGAGGCAGTGGTGGTTCTTGTTCCTCGGGGATCGTGAGGAGTCAGCGATCTCATGGGACGATTTTCGAGACGGTTCTCTAAGAGTTCCATAGTTCGCCATTGGCAGTACATCCTGGTGTGACAAAGATGTACAAATCCTTGAGGAGTCAGTTTTGGTGGCCTGGGCTGAAGCGTGCAGTTGTAGAGTGTGTGTCTCGGTGTTTAGTCTCCAGAAGGTGAAGGCAGAACAAAGTGTTCCTTGTAGTCTTCTCTAGAAATTTTAGATTCCTCAATGGAAGAGGGAGGACATATCAATGGAATTCGTTACAGGTTTACCTCAAGCCACGGGAGGACATGATGCTATATGGGTGGTAGTGGATCGTTTAACAAAATCAACCCACTTCATAGTGATCAAGGAGTTGAGCTCAGTGGAAGTTTTGTCGATGAAGTATCTGGAAGAGGTGGTGAGACTTCATGGAGTACCAAGGAAGATCATTTCTGATCGAGATCCTCCTTTTACCTCTAGGGTGTGGAGAGGTCTCTAGCATGCTTTTGGCTCTCAAATGTGCCTTAGCACTGCTTTTCATCCTCAAACAGATGGTCAGACAGAGCGAACCATCCAGACTCTTAAAGACATGTTGCGCTCTTCTTTTCTTGATTTTTGAGTTTCATGGATGAAGAACTTACTCTTGGTAGAGTTTTCTTACAATAATACTTTTCAATCTACCATCAGTATGGAGCCGTTTGAAGCCTTGTACGGTCGGTCGTTCCGTTCTCCGTTGTGTTGGACTGGGGTCGGAGAGTCAGCAATTCTCAGACCAGAACTCGTGCAGAATACACCAGAGATGGTTCAAGTGATTCGTGATAGGATGAAGACAGTGCAAGATCGTCAAAAATCTTATGCTGATGAAAGAAGGAGACCCTTAGAGTTTAATGTTTGGGATCATGTGTTTTTGAAGGTGACTCCCCATCGTGGGCAGTGAAGGATTGGTGGTAGAAGTAAGCTTTCTCCACAGTTTGTTGGGACTTTCGAGGTGTTTGCTCGTGTTGGAGTTGTGGCGTATCGAGTAGAACTTCCCCCTCAGATCAGTCGGATACATCATGTTTTCCATGTATCACAGCTCTGTCGTTATCTTCATAATGAATCTCATGTTATCGATTGGGGAGAGATCGATATTGATGATGATGCAACCTTTGAGGAGAGACCTGTAGAGATCCAAGACCGTAAGGAGAAGATGTTGTGTGGGAATTCTATCCCCTTAGTTCGTGTCTTGTGGCGACACGGTGGAATGGAGGAGAGTACCTGGGAGAGTGAGTCACAGATACGTGCTCAGTACCCATAGTTGTTTAATGTTTATCTCCTTTTATGTAATGATGTTTCCATTATGGTTAGACCTTTTATGTTTTATTTTTTTACCTTTTATGTGATGTTATGGTTGAATTGTTTGGATATGGATTGTTTGTTCCCATACTCTCGGATGTCGTAGTTTTGTTCCAGCTTTCGAACAACTCATGGTGGTTTTCCCCTGAGAGGTATCTTATGGGGTGGTTGTTTGGTCCCCTCTTTTCTTCTTGGTTGGTTTGTAATTCTCGAGGATGAGAATGTTTTGAGAGGTGTTTAATGTAATTTCCAGGACCTCTCCGGTCCATTACTTTGTGAAAATGTGGTGTTGGAGGTGTTCCAGGAGGTCAAGGTGACTTATCCCCAATACATTTCCAAATTTCCAGTTTTGTGAACAATGTTTCTTGTTTTATGAACAGTATCTAAAGGTGAACAATGTCTCTATCAATGAGGTTTAGTGAACAATGTTTCTATCGGTGAGGTTCTATCAGTGGACATCTATCGGTAGACTTGAACAATGTTTCTATCGGTGAGGTTCTATCAGTGGACTTCTAATGGTAGACATGAATAGTGTTTCTAGAACGGTAACCTTCTAATGGTGACCTTATAATGGTAGACTTTCAAAGTGTTTCCAGAACGGTAACCTTCTAATGGTGACCATCTAACGGTAGAAATGAATAGTGTTTCCAAAATGGTAACCTTCTAATGGGGACCTTATAACAGTAGACTTGAACAGTGTTTCCAGAACGGTAACCTTCTAACGGTGAACTTATAACAGTTGACTTGAACAATGTTTCCAGAATGGTAACCTTCTAATAGTGACCTTATAACTGTAGACTTCAATACTGTTTCCAAAACGGTAACCTTCTAACAGTGACCTTCTAACGGTGGACTTGAACAGTGTTTCTAGAACGGTGAGGTCTAACGGTGACCTTTTCTTTCCTTTGCCAAATTTTGATTATGTGAACAGTGTTTCCAGCTTCCTATTGTTTCTCCCCATTGATGTTTCCTTTGACGTAAAATACATTTAAAGCCTTATTTCAAGGACTCTTAAGGCCGATTCAAATGGTATAAATCTTATATTAATTTTTCCTAAGGCCTGGATGTATTTACTTGGTAAAATTGCGTGGGTTAATGTGATCCATTTTAAATGGATAATTAAATGGATCTTAAATTGTCGCCTCGTTAGATCTTCAAAAAGAAATCAGATATCATTATCCCTTGTTCTTCCTCCTTGTTCTCAGCTATGAGACGCTATAACCGTTAAATTATTCATGTAGGAGTTTCACAATCAATCATTACTCCTAGGGTTGGTTATGCTCTATTTTGATGCAACCAAGCTGTGTCGGTAAATCTTCCCAATAAGGTATGTTTTATCATCGTTACTTTGGGGATCATCTTCTCTTGTTTCTCCCTTCCACATTATACCATGTAATTTCCAAGAATCTAATGGGTTTTTCTTGGGGTTGGTTCGTACTGTCGTACTGTGGCATCCTCTGGTGGATGCAGTTGTCCTGAGAGGAGGATTGTAACCCGTTGTGTGGATAAAGGACGTCAGGAACTCTTAAAGGTAGGGGATTCATGGCCTCTCTAATTGTATATGTGAAATCGTAAAATTTTCAAGATTTAGCCCTTTGGATCACAATGAAATTAGCCAAACTAAATACTTGAACCAGATTAAAATAATTGGTTGATCGCATGTTGATGCTTTATACCATGATAACGTTTCCCTCATGTTTTTCTAGATAGAGTGATATCTATGGTTTCTTTGATTAGTTGTTCATTCTTTATGGAAATTGATAATGAACGTAAATCTATAATTAATTGTTAATTAATTGTATAAAGATAAAGAGGCATGTAAATGAATCTGGTTATTTTCATTGTTGTAGTGTTCTAATTTGAGGTTAATCAAATTAGGGAATTAAACATGGTTATTTAATTGGGATATCTTACTGATTAGGTATCCCATAATTGGAACCTATGAATAACAAATCTGCTAATTCAATATGGATTAAAGAACATATTGTGTGAGAATTTCTTAAAGGGGTTCTGAGTTACCCTCTTGATAGTTAAAGTTCCAAGAGCCCATTGATGTGATGTTTGTTTTCCTACTGCTTGTGATGTAATGTGAGCCTGGATGGCTATTGTGATATGTGGAGGCATGGGGACTTGTGGTTGTGGCAGTGTATGACACCTAGGGTGGTGAGATGCATCATCTTATGCATGTGGGTGTCGGGGAGGACACGAGGGGTGATAGAATATGATGGATGTGGTTGCTGGATGCTTGTGGATTATTTGAATGATTATCTTCTTTGCTTTTCCCCACTGCTCAAGGAAGCTGGTCTTTCTTACCCTTCTTTTGATGGAGGCGAAGACGTGTGGGGTATGCCACATGGTTTCTATGTTTAGCCTCCAGAGGGAGAATGGGCCTATTCTCTTTCTCTAGAAGGAAAATACTCGACGGGAAGTATATCTACTCACAGTGTTGAGCCTCCTTTGTGTTTAGTAGCATATGATGCCTTTTGAGAATTCCTGGGAATATGGGAAAGTAATTCGGTAATGAATGTTTGATTAAATGGTGAAAATCCACAAGGATGGAGATACTGGAATTTAAAGGTGATGTGAATCATAAAAGGAGTAGTTGATTTTGACTGTGATTCCAATTCAGTTTAATGTAGAATTGTACATGGTTAATTAATGTTTAAAGAATTAATTAACATACAGTTATACTAGTAAAATGTGAATGGAGTAATCAAATAACACTCTTCAAATGTTTGTGTGCTTATATGATACCTAGACTTAGAAGTAGTATCCTGGAGTCTGAGAGACGTTAGCTGCGGTTGTATCTAAGACTAGATAATTCCCATAGTGTGGATGTGAGTTATATATATATATTCTATACTTTTTGTGTTTCTATACACTACTCCACCCTGTCGGTAAGGTAAACTGAAACCCCAGGGATTCAGAGCCCTAGGGGGTGTTTACCCCAACTTTCTAATGGGAGGTTGAATGGCTGACTACCCCCTATGACCCCAATCTCTTCTCTTGGTAGATCTTTGTGCTGGTAGGCACAGTGGTTAGTTTTACCCATATATGTGTGTAGAGGTATGTACTGGCTTGTGGTTATCTCCCACACATATATTCTGGATATAGTATCCTATGGACTACTGTAGGTTTAACGTGTATAGGATGTGATGTCTTGAGGATCCCTACTCGTTGTATGGGCTATAATGGATTAAGGAATAATACCCAATGTATGATACACGTTATGTGGGATATGGTGGCTCCCAGAAAATACCTGGTTACTTTAGGTTGTGAGGATGGTGTGGTGCTTCGCCCAGGTGTCTCTGGGTAATCCTTTGTGGTGCACGAGGTACAGATTGTGGAACTTAGCCCAGGTGTCTATGGGAAAGCATTTGGAGAGAGATGCACAAGACGTATGTCATTGGGGAAAAGTGGAAAACCAGTGGGGAAGTAGTAGCGGGGTACCCATGATAATCATTACTATATACTGTATTCTTGTATGCATTACTTGGTGATAGTAGCCATGGTGAGTTTGGGAACTTAGTATACCTATTTAGGTGACGAGTTAGTTTCACATGTTGTTTACCGGGCTTTAGCATGATTTCTTTACTTTTTCACGAGAGGCTTGGGGAGGATCCTAATGATTATACTGATATACTCACCCTATGTATATATAAACTGTTTTTTAGGTCACTTGGAGCAGGTTGGAGATCATGCTGGTTACTACTAGCTTGTGGTTGGAGGAGGAGCTGTTCGGGCTTGTGGTCGCTGCCGTTTTACTTTCTTTTGGGTACTTTTAGTTTCCCCTTTCAGTTGTAGTACTTTTTCATGACATTTCATATATGTACATGGGTTTCTTTTATATTTCAGTTCTAATTTGGAGTTGATTGGTGTCTATCTAATCTTTCTTTTTTCGCATGTGTTCTCTTAGATGGTAATGCCTTCCATTTGTGTGTTTACTATACCCTCGGTGCTAGTCTCTAACCCGGGGCCTACTGGAGGTGGGACTCAGGGGTCATTATCTTCATTCTCACATTGCCGGCCCAGGAGGGGTACACTTTGTGGGGAGGGGGTCATGACATTGGTAAAGATGAACACACTATATTTATGAAAACATCACCAATTGACAATAAAGATTCTTCTTGTGTCCTCTTGTTTGATCTCCACTGCACTATACGTAAAAATATTGGACACAACATAGGGACATAACCAAATATAATGAATCCTACCAGGAATCATCTTCATTCTTGAACTGTAGAGAAGTGATTTTTCTCAGACATATAATTCCTTTTTTGTATCACTCGATCATGTGATACTATTAATAATTACTTTTAGATCCATGTGTTTAAATATAATGACAATCAAATCTCCACAATATCTTTAATTTGAATCTTCCTTTGAATTATATCTTTGTCAAAATCCATGTTGCATTTCCTTATAGACCAATAATCAAGATGCTCAAATTCCATGGGCAAATGGAATGTTTTCCCGAAAATAAAATAAAATGGGGCATTACTAATTGGTGTATTTTATGTATCCCCAACTACCCAAATATAACTATTAAATAAATTGATCCAATCCTTCTTATTCTAATGCATGATTTTTGCCAAAATTTCTTTCAACATTTAATTTGAAGCCATAGTCTTGCTATTTGTTTGGGGGTGGTATGGTGTTGATGTTTTCTGTGTCACCCCAAACTTTTTAATGATAGAATCTAATTTAAGTTTAAATAAATCTATAACTTTGCCACAGATGATGTAATTCGATACCCCAAACATTTGAAAAATCAATGACTTGAAAAAATTGACTACAATACCAGAATGATGAGTCCTGATGGAATTGGAAATCACTGATATTCAAACAAAAACAATAGAAACCAAATTGTATAAGAGAAAAATTTATATAGAAAAGGACCCATAAATTCAATTCCCATACCTCAAAAATCTCACATAATAATATGTGTTTTTGAGTCATCACATGCCTTCTATAAATGTTTCTCATATTTTGGAAATTTGATCATGTCTTACCAAATAGATGAGAGTCATGTAATAAAAAAGGAAAATATAATTTAGAGTCTAAAACCATCATAACTATACATTGGGGGACCAAAGTGTCCCCCATATGAAATTTTATGGATGAAATATAGAATAGAGTAAAATTCATGATCAGGAACACCCTCATAATATCTTTATCCCTACACATGTGCCACAAGTATGGATAATCCCAAACCTAATACCAAGATTCACTATTTTATTTTGTGAACTTGATGTCTCATTAAATTTTAGGTAATTTATGAGGAAAGAAGGTAGTTAACTAAATATTCATTCCAAGGATGTTTACCTGATATTGAATAATGATGATCCTTGGGAAAATTCTTACGAAGTGGTAGCCGACACAATGTGTCTTCCACTGTTGTGTGATTAACCCTAATCATGTGGTCCTCCACCATGTTCTCTAACTACTTCATGTCCTTTATCTCAAAAAAAATTAAAAAAGAAGGATCATCCGTCAGATATGTTTGGGCTTTGTATGTGGCTTCATCAACAGGTCCTCAGAGCTACATGGTCAGAAAAAACATCTTCATTAGAAGCTAATAAATATTAATAGAATTTATCTAAAGAAAATATGATGGTAATAAACACTTTTTCTCGGTCTTGGAATTTTTTTGGATTATTACAATGTCCTATATTCCAGGGAAATCTCATGGGACTTCCCCACCAAACTCTATGATAAGACTACTCCATCTTTGAAATTTGAACCATCAGACATCAGCTCAGATGGAATGTCCCTCCATGGGGGATTTACGATCAGTGAAGTGGTCAGACACTATTTTAGTTCAACAATGGATTCCTTATAACAATCATAAAAATCAAATTCAGAATCATTTTGATATAATAGTGACATAGGTAGTTAAATATTACTAAAATCATTGATGAATCGCCGATAAAACACTGCTTTCCTAAGAAATGATCTAACACCATGCACACATGAAGGACGAGGTAAGGATAGAATAATATGAACCTTCAATCTGTCAACCTTTATTCATTGTTTTCACACTACATGCCCTAAAAAAATGACAAGGTCTACCAAGAAATTTCATGTTACAATGTTTAATACCAAATTATTCCTAATACAAGGATTCAGAAACATTCCCAATGTAGATATACAATCATCAAATGAAGACCCATGCACTGTAAAATCATCTATAAAGTCCTCCATGAAGGTCTCATGAAAATTAGATAAAATACTCAGCATCCATCTCTGGATGTTACATGAGGAATTCCAAAGTCCAAATGGCATCCTCCACGAGGAAAATGTTCCTTATAGAAAAGTGAATTTCATTTTATTCATATCTTATGGGGATATAGAATCATGAAAATATCCTAAAAATCCATCCATGAAACAGAAATGTCACTTCGCAAAGAGTCTCTCAATCATTTTACCAATAAATGGGAGGGGAAATTTCCCTTACAATATGATTGATTGAGTTTTCTATAATCAAATCACACAGGCCATCTATTTTGTGCCCTCATTGGAAATAAATCATCTCTTTCATTTGTAACCAAAGTAACACCACTTTTCATTACAACAACCTAAATATGAATAAAAAACATGGAATATTAAATTTGATAAATTCTAGTTGACTATATCCATCCATAAAATGATTACTGTGAATGAACATGGAGGGGATTATACCCTATATTTCTACCAAGGTCTATCCAATTTCCCTGATGTTCTCCCTAAAATGATTCAATTTTTTTATTCATGTCCAAACATGATATTGTTTGTAATTATAAAAGATAATTTCTCTCCACATAACACGTATGCGTATTTGAGATTTGGAGGAAATTGATTGAGTTCCAATGAAGGGTGGTGATGTATTACTGGTTATATAGAAGGAACATAAATATGACCAAAAATAACATCAGTATCAGAATAAAAAACATAAAAATCAGATATTAATGCCTCAAATCCATAAGAATACTCAATATCCAAGTCATTAATAGTGTGATAATGATCAAATATATAATATGAATCTATTTAAAAATCAAATCTAATAGAGTGTTGTGCATTATAATTTTGTGTGGAAGTGCTGTTAGATATCAAACTTGAACCAATACTCATAATCTCATTAATCAAAATACAATCAAGTTACATGGGGTTTTTTATTTGGTGGTTCAAAATGGGAGATTAAAAAGTTAGATTGGTCCTCTAAGGGGTACTTAATGAAGTACATAACATTATATATAACAAATTTATCTCAAAAGTCCATGAAATTTGTACCCTTAGGGACATTTATGACCTTTTTTTCAGTTTTGAAAAACATCCTACATAAGATAATGGGTGCATGAGATCATACCTAATTATCCCCCTTGTTAAGAATGTAGAAAGCTACTAGAATAAACATATCTCTTAACCAAAACAGTAAATCATCAAAGAATCCCACGGGATATGATGTATCTCTATTCTTGAACTGCACCACTACTCTATATGGTTTCAACTAACTAACCTGTAAAGAAGAGAACATAGAGTAAGTCCCAAATGGTGTATGGCATGGTGAAAATCCCTATATCCTTTCAATTTTTTTTATTTTCTTAAGTTGGTGTAATGAGTGTTGTCACATTCATTCAACGATTTATCCTCCCATTTACATTGAGACATCATCGATTGGATCAACGTTATTTTAAGAATTTGTTACACTTTGGGAGTTTCTTAATGGCCGGAATAAGGGGGTGTTTACAGGCACATTCTTAAATATGTCCAAAACATCTTTATTTTCATCACACATTGAAACTTATTCTTGATTTTGTCAAATCAATTTGAAAATGGAAGTGGATTTGGAGGAAGATCAGAAAAAAAAATAATACATTTTTCTATATCCATAGGTTTCTCCTAAATTATTATGTAATGTTGATTCTCTAGGGTTGAGATGAATTCTAGTGGAACGATAGGTGTATATGTATCAGCCATTTTCATCCAACATCTCAATGTGAAGTAACTAATATACCACTTCGGATTTGGAGTAGGTTGAGAAGGAATATTTATAGATTTAATTTTGACTGGCTCCCAAAGGGAAGTGGAAATATGGCTCATTTGTGCCTTTAACTCCCTTAACACTGAACCTTGACAAATCAACTAATTTTTTTGATTAAGAACAAAATGTTTCAAAACACCATCAGTATTAGAATATACCTTTGCTGGATAATTCAGCTGTTATTGATTTGTTTTTAATTTTGATTCAAATATCATATAGGCTCTTTGGAAACCCTGTTGGTAAGGTGGATGATGTTGGATGTTTGTTGAAATGGGTCCTTTTTTGTTTTATAAATACATTACACATGCATGATTGATCCTACAACCCTTGGTTGTATGTTTTTGAAACAAAATAATTATTATTTTGGAGATATGGATGGTGTTTCTGTAGTTATGGTATCCTAGGGAATACAACGTCATAATATTTTATCTGAGGTAGTTAGGGGAAAAAACAGTTGGATGATCTGTTTCAGTGCAAATTTCACAAGGCCTACTAGGATTGGGTTGTGATTTAGTTTGATCTAGAGAAATAAACATCACTATAGTGGTTAATTCATTCAACTTTTTATCAATTACATAATGTTCTAGATATGTTGGACTTTCCAGATGTACTCCTATACCATGTGGTTTTCCTAGATTTCCAAATTACTGGTACTTTTGTGGCATATTGTCAATCAATTCACATGTATCTGAAATTTTTTTATCGAACAATTATCCTTGTTCCATGGGATATAGTTTTCTTCTCTTCATAGGAGTGAGTCCTTCAATTAAGTAATGTATGATTAGTTTCTCACTAATTTGGTGATGCGGGTATCATACAAAAAACATCATGAATCGCTCATAATACTTAAACATTAAGTCACCCTGGTATTTCTTTATTCTAGATATCACATTGAAAATTGAAGAGGTCCTAGATCCTGGAAAAAATGACTTCAATAAATGTAATTTCAAATCAATCCAAAAAGTAATACGTCTAGACTTTTTCAGTTCTATCGAGTGAGAATGAGAAGGATCACGGTTTTATTTGATGTTAAGATTCATTTCTGGGGTTTACTAATGATAAAAATGAATTAAATTCTATTAAATTTTTATTTGTATCCTCACTATATAATTGATGAAATTTTATATGATGATTAATTAATATATATTTTACTTCAAATTCACCTCCATTTTTGGATATGCAAATTATTTTGTTCATAGTTAATTTCTGGTGTAGCCAATTCATGAATTGTTCTATTATGTTTATTTTTATTACATCCATTTGTTGTTTTATTATATTTGAATTATAGTTTCTGTTAATTTCAATGTTACCATAATTGAGGAATTATCCAACTGGTAGAATGCGGAAAATTTCCACAGAATGGGATAGTCATATTGGAGACCTAAGTTTGCACTAAATCTTGGGGTGAAGATCTAAGATATATTCAGTATTATCTTATGTCATAAATCAAATAGAAATTAAAAGTTGAAAATTAGACCATTAGAAAATAAAAAGGGGAAGTTTAAGATAATGTTTTAAAAACTAGAAGTAGAAGAATAATACAAAACGAGAAGAAAAACTAATACTATTTAGAAAGGAAGAAAGAAGATAAGAACAAAATAAATGAAAAATAAAAGAAATAAATATAACTAGTTGAAATAAAGACTTTAATCCCTATAAAATGTGCCAATATTTATGTCAAATTCATGTGTTCTTTCAAATTGTGTATGGTTTTTGAGTACATTGGTGCTGTAGAGTGGCTGACTAAGGTCGTCTCTGAAAGAGGCAGTAATCAAAAAACATATGAGATGTATTTTGAAAATAAAATAAAATAATATGAAAACACTACATTAATTTGTGGTGGGTTTATTATCATGTATTAATGAATAAGAACTATTATGGAAGAATATTTCATTATTTGGTTTTTATTATTGAAATGATATTCGATTAATATGATAGAATGAGAAGATATTTTCTTAAAAAATATTTTTTGGATTAATTAATAGCACTATACCTTTTCATTTAAATTTTAGTAAATAAAATTTAAACCAATATCCAATTAATTATTATACCTTAATTTTTTAACACCATTAAACTATCATAATTAACATACCGCCCATGATGAAATTAATTAAACCCTATGCAAGCTTCAGAACATGAAATCACAACACCCTACTTTGATTGATGTTAAAATGATAGCTTATATTTAAGCGTAAATTATAGAACATATCCAATCAATAAATAAGTATTAATTGATTTTAGGTATTATATTTTAAATCTAAAATTTTATCCCTTGTGGTACTATTTTACCAATTAAGATCATGCTCTCACAATTCACACAATTATCGACCTTCTGTGTTTTGTATTTATTATTCAATTTCTTGATTAGTTTACTTAAAATTAAAATCTATATTAATAGATCATATTAATGAAATTATATTATCTTATTAATTCGAAGTAAATGGATGAATAAGTTATTATTTATATCGATAACTACGATAACTAATCTTCGATGGAGTGAGTTGTCATCATGGGGACATATTCCATATGCAATAGATTAAAAGGGAAACAGCCAATATTGTGTCCATTATTTATTTCCAGAATAAAAAAGTGAATTAATTGTGAAGAATTTTTGGGAAAAATAATAAATTGAAGAAAAACTAATAATTTAATTGAATCTAGAAAAACATTATAGAAAATTATAGGAAAAAGGATTTTGGAGGATATCCTGGAATGCTAGATTACCTCCAAAAATTATTAATTTAAATTTTATAGATCCAATAATCATCTGAAACATGTCCCTTATTAGAATTTAAACCCCTCCAAATTCGAAATAATCCATTTTATTGAGTGGAGTGGAGGCTAGGTTTTAAGTGTTTTCAAGTGTGAATGGGGAAACTCTTCCAGATAAATTAATCTAACTTGTAAGGCGTATTTCACCACCAAAAAGTTTCACAAATATGTCCTTCCATTAGTATTATTTGTTATATAATTGATCCTAAATATATTATTTTAATTTTGGAACCATCCAAGCAGGAATGATGAAGTTATAGCCCCAATACTGAAGCGATGTTCAATAATGGGTGTCCTGACTACCTATGTTTTAATGAACCATTTAATCCAAAAAAATGAGATATTTAGCTCAATTGGCCTCAATAAAATTTGTAGACAATTATATATGTATTATTTTTACAAAATTTTATGTTCATGTAGTTAAATTAAAATATTTATTTCTGAAATAATATTGTTCATTTCTAATGGGTAAAACCGAAATTTTAAACCAATTTTAAAATGAATAATCTAATCTCGATTATTCCACAAATGAAAAAATTTACCACAATGTCAGAAAACATTATTATTTATAATCAGTAAAATATTTTATAAATATTATTTTTATCACCCATTCCCTGTGATCATGAGATTTTGGTATTCATAAAAGACCAAAATCAATCCCTTAAGGAGGTTCACAAGAAGACGAAATCAAGAGGTAAAACTCTGTGCCATTTTCAATTCAATTTCTTTTTAATTTCCTTTAATTGATTTTCCAATCCTCACCTCCAACCATATATATAGAATAAAAAATCCATTATCATTCATATAATATAATGTTATCATATTAATTGAATAATTCTTCATCAAATCTCTACTCCTCCCCCTCTTTAATTTTATGAATGAAAATATCCTCTATGATGTGAGGATTTTCCACCTTCATGGATGATGTAATTTAATTGTTCAATTTGGTCTTAATGTATATTCATGAAACAATTTTTATGGTTCAAAAATATTTTAATATATTTATTATATATTATGTAATGTTATGTAAACCTTTTTTACATATGATAGTAATTTATAAATCAAGATGACATTATTATGATCAATAAAAGATAAATTCATACAAATGGATATAATTAATGATTTCTCTAATGAATCATCCTCACTTATGGACACATAATGGTGTTTTAATATTAAATAAGTTTATTAAAAATATATAAGTTCATTTATGGACAAATATCCTAATTCTACATGAATATCCATATACATATACAAGTAAACTAATCATGAAAACCATGGAAATCAATGCTCGCATCCAATGAAATTGAATATCTTAAGAAAACATAAAAGAACGTAAATTGTAACATCTCATCCTAGATAACCATTAATAGAGTATTTTTATTGGTGGGTCATATGGCCTCATGTGGATCTCCCCGTATTCTAGAGCCTTCCGACTAGTAGCGATGGTCTCAAGAGGTGGTAGTGGGAAGACTATAACCTATTATCAGCACTGAACAACGATATTATTAGATACTAAAAAATAGAAATAGTCAATGTAGTATATAAAAAAGATGAAAAAAATAATAATTCATATATTAATGATTTTATAAATGTTTCCAATGATAGTTTACATGATGCATGAATGGCATGGTAATTATACATTAAAAAAGAATTTAGCATTAAACATGATTTTCAAAAAAGAAAATTACAAGACTCAAATAAGAGAAGGAAATAAAAATTCCTAAGTTATACTCAACAAGATTACTAATATACAACTCAATCCATTAATCCTAACTCTAGGTAAAAGCATACAACAACAAGCAAGGTGCAATGTCCGCTTTCCTACGAACAAGAAAGTTATTCTTGGGTTCCCTAGTGAAATAACGGCTGGAGAAGTTAGTGACATTTATATATAATTAGTCCGGAGCACCCGTGTATTTATCTATCAATATAGTTTAATATATATTTATTAGTGTACATGTATGAGGTATTAATAACGAAAACTGATCAAGTAAAAAACCACCCATCCAGGTTCCTAAGGGACCCCAGCTGGAAATATATACTTCGTCTCATAGCAAAAAAATATATCTAAAAATATCACTACATATATATATATATATAATATAATATATATATAGTACTATTATAAACATATTTATATATGGTGGGTTAGTTTGGAACATAACTCATAGGCATCCAATATGAGGGAAAATCTATCACAGTTTAATCCCTAATCCAACACCAATAGCAATCAGAGTCTATTAGGATGCATGAACTAGACGGGCCGGGATATAACTCACAACCATCCATCACTAGGGGAATCACACACAGTCTAACCCCTGTCCCAACAGCAGTATCATTCACAGTCTATTAGGAATCAAAAAGGAAGTTATCACTATCGTTTTTACCCAATGTCTCACACGATCCATTGTAAACAAGCATTGGATGGTTCGGGCTGTAACACACAAACATCCATCACCACGGGTAGTGTCCATAGTATATTACATGATCCAACTCCATGTTTCCTCATAGTCTCATGGAAATCAACATGGAATATCAAACAATATTCATCCCCAAGGTATCTCATGATCCCTTGGCTCCCCTCCCTATATAAATAGTAAGTGTTCATCATATATTTTATGAGGTGTTAAACTATAATTCCTCCCATTGGCCCATTTTCAAAACCATTTCACAGAAAAAGATTCATTTAAACCCTTTAACATAAGGCAATCAATTCAATATGAAAAATCTGTTCATTCAAGACATGAAATTTCGTATGATTCGACCCAATCAAGGTTGTTCTAATTTAATGATATCATTATCTCATTTAATAATATCTTCAGAAAACATTTCTTTAGGTGCGAAATCACAAACAGGGTCATCAAAAATGATTTTCCAAACATGGAAAACTAGGTTCCATAGTAAATGTTCCAAGGACATGGACATGGTCATTTTATTTAAGGTCTTCCCCAAACCTCTATATGTCATTCTAATGATTCCATTAACAATAGCCAATCTGTTTAACTAATTTATTTGTAGAAACCTCATGATATGTGTTCACGTGTAGGGAGTGGTGTCTTGTTATCAAGGCATGTGCCTACTTATGGAAAGTGACATAAATGGACAAACAACCTAACAATCCATTAAACAATTATAATCTCAAGAATAATGGAACCCCAAGGAAGAAGCATAAGGTGGAATCCAAAAAAATGAACCAAGAAATCCTAATGTTCTGAAACTACATTTTTAGCTTGGAGGCATCGCTCCTCCATCAGATGGGTTCTATTATGAAATCATAATGTTTTCCCACTAACAAATATCTCATCTCTTTTAATACTTTCATTAACTATATTAAGGGAAGCATTTAAACTAGGAAAACATAGATCATAAATTGAACTATGTGAATAGAAATTTGGTTAAATAATTATTAAAATTAAAGGGGCATGGAGAGGGTCCCTACCTCAAAGCGGTACCATGTCGTCCACATCCACTCATGGTACTTTCTAACTAATGGCTGGTACTCCCCAAGTAGGTATATACACCTTCATAAAAATACAAGGACACTTATATACAAGGAACATTCCCACATGACCATGAAAATATGAAAGGGATCCTTGCATATATGATTATATGAATAAACCAGTTTCAAGTCACATACACATGCATTTTTATACATATTCATAGCCATACATAGCCAAATACGTGAATAATCACTACGATGGATGATTATACACATAATGGTAGAACCCAAATATATATATTTACTAACATATGCAAATGTAGGTGGGTCTCCCTTGACTCGATGACTTGAAACCATGAAGAAGATTTCAATGCACTACATATTAAATACCATGGACTCATAAGCACCTTAAGGTCTTAATATAGGTAGTATGAAATAATGCATAAGGTGAAATGATTACCATGAATGAAAGTCAGTGGACTAAACCCACCCCAACCACATCGCCATCGGTGATGGTATTTGGATTAAGAAATAACACGACTTGAGAGGCTTCTACCACAACCTATCACAGAAAAAACATAAAATAATTGGGTTACTCCAAATCCTATGTTCATCCAAACATTGTAGTGTAAAGGAGAAGTAAAATTATTCCAAAAAGAAGCATGTTCAGGAGGGATAGAGACCTACAATGGAGTTTCGGACCAATATATGGTAGAAACTGTGAGGAATTGGAGTAGAGGAGGCCATAAGTGTGGAGGGTCATACATCAAAGGGGAAACCATATTGGTGGTGTTGTGTGAAGTGAGTCGAGAAGAGAGGGGCTGAGGGAGTGTTATTTAACATTTTTTATTTTAATTTAATTAATTTATTAAACATATCCAACTGCACATTTTGACCCTCATGTTTTTTAAAACTGTGCATATACATTGTGGGCCCCATTGTCTAAGATACTCATATTGCACGAGCTAGGCACATTGTTTGGAACATTGTGAGATGAAAGTGAGAAATTCCACTTCCCGCATAATTTGGGATGCACGATTACCTGCAGTGGGCTGCATGATTTCAGACAAACCATTTCTATATGTAGTTTTCCCAATTCCATGTTCTGTAGGACCAGCACTCCTAGAACACATCAAGACACCCAGTAATCTAAAAGGTCCTTCACCCAAGTCCAAAACCTCACTCTGATGTGACCCAATGATCAGAATTCCATTTTAAACCTCAATTTTAAAAATATCAGGTTTAGTAATTGAAAAAGTTTAAAAACCTTCACTTTTTAGTACATTCCAAAACACAGATCATTACAAACATCCCAACTTTGAACATTTCATCCCTCAGAATCCTTCAAGAAATAACATAAAACATCACGTGACATACATTTTTTTTGAATCATTGTTCAAATGGTTGGATTACATTCCCAAACATCCAGCACACCCTAAAGTACATCACATGTATGTAGAAAATTAGCCCTTATATCTGAACCAAGCACTCATTTACCATCTGAAACCCCGAGATGAAACTTACTCGAGCCCGTACTACTAGAGACATGATCACATCATCGTCTCATAATGAAATTTGTCAAAATTACTTCCCACCATGGGATTTAATGTTAAATAACAAATTTTAAACTACAAATCTCCCACCATTTGAATTTTATTTCAAAGAACAGTCCAATTGTTCCAACGATGCTCCCACCATCATTTTGAAATGATGAACCAGTCGAGTCCCCATCGACCCTAAATCCTGATTCAAGATGGATTTTCATGAAAAGCCTCGACGGACACCAACAAAACTCATCTTTTCCGGACAGTGTTCCTTAAAACCATTCTTCACCATCCCTAACCATTAAATATGTAAAGGAATATTCAAGGAACTACGATCGACTGAATAAAAAGAACCTCGACATAGAAAACTAGTGTCTTATAAGTTTAACCATAATTCCTTCTACCAAGGAATATCATATTTACAACAATCCTTCCCACCAAATCCTACACCTAACTCTTCATAATGTTTCTATGTTCAAACCAGTAGGGAAACCACACACCCCTCATTCCATAACAAAAGAAAAACAACCATAAAATCACATTATATTTAAATAATTAGCAAGGGTTATGATAGATACTCTCTCCTTGATATTCTAGGACGAGGACAAGATAGAGAACAAGCTTTCCGCATAGCATAATCGACATTGAGGATTGAAAGGATTCTAGTTAAACAAACATGAATACATGATGGAAGAATTTTTGAACCACAAATTGTCGAATTCAAAGCAGAAACATGGCATCGCCTACTGACGCATCACTACAATTGATCACAATCCCTCACCATCAAAAGCATTATGTGGTCGATCAAATTAAACCACTAAAGCTCGTCTATGTACAACAATGTTTTCAGTGTTCGCATACCCATCAAACTCAACGATGTTATGATTTTATGTATGCACGACCACATTTCCAAAAACCAAAAACCTCAATGGATTTCAAACATGAACAAACACTATCAAAATGAATTTTATGTTGAGTACCATTTAATTGGAAGGATACATTTTCCAGATTCCACATGACACACCCATATATAGTAGTGTTATAGTTCCCATGGAAACATTAACTATCTTCTCATAAGTACACTAGACTGGATAATACAAAAAAAACTATGATTATCTTACAAACATCCATCACCCCATCCACCATAAAAATAATATCATGGCCCAAATGAAACAAAAAAAATTGAATAGAAAATTAGAACATCCAAGTCTTTCGAATGCCACCAAGATCAATAAGATGAAACTGATTCTATAATGTTGGCCCACTACTATAGAGATGACCCATCCCCATAATCAGAATCATATGGTCTTAACCCCCCCCCCCCCATCATATCACCTCGTTCTACCACTCACATGGACAAAAAGGTTCCATTTCACCCACTACCAAGGAAAATAAAGTTTCAAACAATCGATGAAGCAACTGAATATTCCCTAGGCATGAATAATGAATGAAAATGAGCATTATTTATCTATCAAGCCAGTAAAAAGATAAAGGGAAGCCTGACCACCCATCCAGACAAGATTTTCCTTGGAAACTGAATGTCTTATAGGGTACAATTGAAAATGGAAGACACCAAACGTCAAAAATATCATGGTATAAGAAAAAGTATTTAGGTTCTAATAGTTCTACCTTCCCTGGGATAACACATTATAGTGAAAAATCATCAACCCAATCATTTGGTCATGCAAAAAATAAGTCACATGCTCATGTTCCAGAAATTTATTTCATTGCTAAAAATAAAAATTTCTACGGAGAATCCTACCATTTCTTTTCCAATGCATGTCAAGGGAAACTCAACCTACCCTAACATGATGGTTTTTAACCATAGGAAAAATCCACAGGTTCAATTTCTATTCTATATTAATTTAATCACAGTTAATATTTTTTTCACTCTAAAATAATTAAATAAACTTCAAATACTCATTATAAAGAAAATAATTAAATAATTATGGGACATCCATTTTACGAATTCAACAATTCGATGACATAATGTCATAAAAAAACAATTTATTATATCAAATTGTCTTTAATATTTAAGGAAACCTATAAAGGTTCTACCGATCCATGTCACGACCCGTCCTCGGGCCCGTGCCGTGACTACCCCAAGCCCGCCTTCCATAGGATAGGGGCTGGAGACTAGAACCAAGGCGTAAATCCTTGAAAAAAGGGAAGGCATTGCCTTTGTAAAGTAAACAATCACACAGAGTACAAGCAGAAGAAGTAAACACTAAGTAAAAACTGAGTACAACAGTAAGTGCGGAAAGTAAAAAGGGATCGGAAATAAAAGCCCAAATGTAAAGTACAACTCGAAAGGGAAAACAACAACTGAAAAGTAAAGCTGCTACGCTGAGCTGTCCACTGGAAATCCCACCTGAAGGGTGGGTACAGATAGCTCCTCTGCTCCTCGGGTCCCGCCGTCCGCTCCGAGTATGGCCCGCCCAGTGGTCCACCTCCGGGTACCGCCTCGTCATCACGTCCACCTCTGGGTACCGTCTCATCGTGAGGTCCTCCTCCGGTACCATCTCGTCGTATAGCCCACCTCCAGGTACTGTCCAGTCCTCGAACACTCAGCCTCTATCAGCAATGCCCGTCGTCTGCAACCAACACAACGAGGTGCGGGCATAGCCCGTGCAGGGTTGAGTATAACGATACTCAGTAGGGACCCCGAGACCCTCAAGGTATCACTAAAACCAACAAGGATAACCACATAGAAGATCTCAACAGATAACCTCTACTTAGGTATATGCCCATACATATACCTAAGTTATCAAGTAACCCATCTCAATCATGAGGAAACACAAGGATTGTGAAATCAACGGATAACTACTACCCAGGTATATGCCCATACATATAACAATGTTATCATGTGACCCATCTCAATCGTGAGGTAAACACAAAGGTCAAAAGTCTCAGCTCAAACCAGGATTTTCATTATCGAAACCGTAACTGTTGAAGAGCTCCATCTCTAGAGTGTACAGTGGTCCTGTCACGACTCCGAGGTACTGCTCACTAACCTAAGACTGCTGAAGTACTCCTCCTGTCGAGTACCGCGGGTCAGCCACCCAGACACAGTAGTGCTTTCCACCGAGGTATGTCACCCAAACACGGTAGTGCACACCCCCTAGTAGCCTGCTGAGGTACTCTCCGGACGAGTACCGCGGGTCTGCACTGTCACACAGGTAGTGCTCCGTCCTCCATGGGTCTATACCTCAGAAAGTAGTGCTCCGTCCACTGGGCTAGTCGACTCACTCCAAGTCGAGTCGGTCAAGCAGTCGTCAGGTCTCAGCCAGTTACACGGTCTCCGTACTCCGCACGCTCGTCACTGGGAGGGTCCGCTCCACGAGCTACAAGTCGATACTCCAAGTATCTCAAAGTCTCACGAAGAAGTATCTCAAAGGACCGCCTCATCATAGGGGTCTCAACACAACAAACGGCGGGTCAATCGGACGCCCGGTCTGTGAGTTATTAGCCTTTTCGTCCCAGGGGCCCGGTTGGTTTCGTGAGCGAGCCAAACCCAGCCGTATCTCAACTGTACCCCGAACTCTCATAGAGTATACTCATAGGGACCGTTTCTCAACGAGATCACCAACGTCGCTGATGGTTCGTCAAATGGACGTTCTGTCAGAAAGGTATCATCTTTTCCGTTCTAGGGGCCCGGTTGGATTTCTGTGCGATCCAACCCGGCCACTATCCTTCTGCATCCAAATCTCGGTCGGAGATTGTCAAATGTTCTGTATCGTCAACAGGAACTCAACGCAACATACGACGCGTCAATCGGACGCCCAGTCTGAGAGTTATTGGCTTTTTCGTTCCAGGGGCCCAGTTGGGTTTTTAAGGCAAAACCAACCCGACCGTACCCCACCTGCGTCCAAACCTCGGGCGGAGTATGCCAAAAGATCCGTCTCATCAAGAGGAATTCAACGAAACAGACGGCGCGTAAATCGGACGCCCGGTCTGTTAGTTATTGGCCTTTCCGTCTCACACCCACCCTGGAAAACTTCCCAGGAGGTCACCCATCCTGATCACTACTCTTGGCCAAGCACGCTTAACTATGGAGTTTTAACCACGTAGGCTCCCGAAAAGGAAGGTGCACCTTGAGTATAGAATACTGAAACGACCGTCTCGATCCAAGGATCGTGTTGCCTCTGACGGCGAGTCGTTTGGAGGCCCGAAGCCCAAAATAAGAGCATTTGACCAAAAGTGGTCTGAAACTGGGGGTCTGGGCCCGGGCCGACCCGACCCGACCCCCCTGGGTCGGCCGAACCGGGTCGACCCGCCCCGGGCGGTGACCCGACCCGACGACCCGACCCGGCTCGGAAAACCCGGTCCGGCGCGGCGGCGCGGGCCGGCACGGCGGCGCGACCTGGGCGCCGTTCGTGTGCCGCGCGCGGGGGGAAAAGCCCCCGCCTTTCCTCAGCTGGCGGCGCAACAACCTGCCGCGCCTAAAGAAAAATGGCCCCCCTCACGTGGGCGCCTGCCTTCGAGAAAACGGGGGGCCTCCTGCCCCCCCTTTGTGAAACCGTCCCCCCTCATAATGGGGGGGGGGCATTAAGGCTGGCCGGGGAAAATTATTTCCCCCGGTTTTCTCCCTTCCGGCCGGCACGACCTGGCCGGCCGGTTCTTCCTCAACGGGACCGGCAAGGCCGGTCCCCCTTCCGGCTTCCGACACCGGCGGCCCGGCTGGCCGCCGGTCTTCTCGTTCCGCCGCGGCCCGGAACTGGCCGCGGCCTTCGTTGTCCGGCGCGGTGCGATGGAACCGTGCCCCTCCACCGCGGCCCCGCTCCGGCCGCGGTGCCTTCAACTTTCTTCGACGCGGCGCGACGACGTCACGTCCTTGCATTATTTAACGACGCGACGCGACGGCGCCACACGTTTCTTGCCGCGTGATCCTGCGCAGTGCGACGGCACCGCGCCACACCCATTTCAATCCACAACAAAATCATCATGAATAGGAGGAGGGTCGGTCGTGTTCGTGCGGTCCGGCCCCCTCACGTTATTTGCTAACAATCAGCCTTTAATGAATGATAAACTTTCACAATATTTTAAATTAAATAAAAAGATTTGGAATCAAGGCCCGACAAATATAAACCTTCAAGTTCGAAGGAGAGATCCACATAACTTTAAAAAGTTAAAACCCCTACCTTGATTTTAGAGGTGACGAGATTCGGAGTCGCGAAAATAGATGTCGCGGAAGAAGATGTCGTCGGTATTGCGGGTATGGCGTCGCGGAAGACGGTTCCCGAGAACGTGGCGTTCTTCGTCGATGTCCGATTGTTCTTCGCGTTCTTTGTCAAGAGGATGAAAAAACTTCAAGACTTCTAAGCCTTATTTCCAAAAGCTCTAAAACAACACAACCCAACCAAATGAAATAAGTTCTCCACTTATTTAATTAACTTCACATGGCTTTTGAAATTCAAGTGTTTGAAATTCAAAAGACTCACACAACTCACCATATTAAAATCAACTCATTTAAGACATAAGTTACAACTAAGTTAAAATCATTTAAGTGGGAGTTGAGGGGTTTTAAAGGATATGAAGAGGTGGGGTTCGTGTGGGCCCCACCACCCTCATAACCTCCCATGGGACGTTGGGTGGTTACCCAACTTACACCATGAGCTAACACTTAGAGTATGTTAATAAAAATTGTAGTGTAGTTATAAAATAAACTTCCACAATTTTTATTATCAACACTCATGTAAACGCAACTCCGGAACATTAGTTCCTAAGTAATTATCGGCGCTGTGGTTCCATCAGTGCCCTCAGAATTCGATTCCGGGCACCGTTTCAAAAGATAGAAATTCCCGCTCGCTCGTTCACTGAACGTACCCGAGCCAAACTTCTGAAATTAATTCTGGGCACACTGGGCCTTAGAATCAGGCTCCGTCAGAAACTGCGTTCTTGTAAAATCCAATGAATATTAAGAAAAATTTTCCTTGAAATTTCCGGGTCTTTACAAGACATCCTATATTTCTTAGAGAATAACCCAATAGAAATTGATCCATTCATTTCAAATAAAAATTTAACATTCTTCATGATAAAAAAAATTTAGAAAGAATCATGGGATTACATTTAATGTTGTTTTCCATTTAACATCCATGATGCACCCGTACACTCTATAAATTGAAATTTACTCCCATTTATGAGAAAAATTCACATTTTAGAATTTCTACTTTCAAAAATGTTCTGGTTCAAACATATGGGTGGCCACCTACCAAACCGTAATGCCCCCATAAACTTTAAAACATTTCAATTATCTTCCTTAAATTACAATCACATCACCTTTGCATTTAAATGTTATTTGCCTTTATATTTTAAGTAAAGTAAAATGATGGCTCAAATATATGAGTTACCTTTTACCAATTTTACTGTGTACATAGACCTCACAGTTGAAAACCAGATCTCATTGTAATCACAAACAATTTACATATATCAAAATAATACAAGTCTGATATCACAAGAAGTATACACAAAAGCATAAGTTATTAAGAAACAAAAACATGTTATGTAGGTAAAACATGAAAAATAAGTAGGAAACCTGGAATATTAAAAAGTAATGATAAAAATAAAAAAAATTAAGAATAGGAATCTAACATAGAAGAATGTTATAAAATCAATCATGCCATAACACGCAAGGAATTAAAAAAACATGTGTCTTTATTAATTAAATTCATTGTCATGGTATATGAATGAAATGATAATTATTATTCTCTTATTTTGATGCATTCAATAAAAACTCTTTTTCATATTATGCCAAGGTAAAATTCAATAAATCATTGAGCGTCAGGAAATACAACAATCACCATAGGTGAAATCATATCAACTCTAATAGAAATAACATGAACAACAATTTCAGACCTGGACACTTGGTCATTTCCCATATGTGGGTTGATCATTTCCAAGAATGATTATTTACCAAGATCCGACATGTTCATAGTCTCATGTATACCATACAATAATAGTAAGAAAATGGAAAAAAAATCATCTAATAAAACTTTGAAACACCCTTTCCCATCTCCCCATCAAATCGAATGCTCGACCGGAGGGTTACATGGCCTCAAGAACATGTCCCTATATTCCAGAAGTTGTCAACTAGTAGTGATATTCTCTGGAGGTGATAGTGGGGAGACTATATCCTCCTATGAGATTTGAACAGTGGAATTATCAATGAATAAACAACAGAAACAATGGAAGAAGTACCTAAATAGTTTTAAGGACATTGCCTTAATCATTACATAACATTGAATTAAATAAATTATTCACATTGAGGATATTTTCAGGTTTAGAGTTTTAGAGATTTTGGTCATAAATATTACATTACAACATGAATATTATCTGTAGACACCTCTACTCAGTATCCATTTTAATCATAAAATAAAAAATCTTAAAAAGAAACATGTCTACTTCAATGTTTTAGATAGCTTGACCATTACTTGATCCCATCCATGACCCTATTTATCTTTAAGTACAATGGAAAACATTTAAAAAACATGGGATGAGCATAAAATGCTCGGTAAAGGTTATAAAATAAGGAAGGAAAACATTATCCCATCAATAAATACAAATCCATGAAACCATACTTTTCAATCCTAACATACCTTATGAAATCATAATATTTATGAATAACACACACAAATCATAAATCATTAAGGTTACTTATGGAATCCATATCAAACATACATTATAGATATCACTGATTCATAGGGAGTTACATTTGGAATAACCATCACAGTATATTCCCTAATTCTCCTAGGAGAAACATTCACGTTTACCTCTGTCACGGTACCCAATGCATTGGAGGGCTATCTCGGGCACACCCGCACTAGTTTTATCACGGAAACACCTGTATATGTAAAAAATTCCCAATAACCATAACATAATTATAACATATAAAACATGTATAAAGAAATGATAACATTTCTGCATTCCAATATATCAAATCATGATATTGAAATAAACAATGTTTTATCAAATCATTTTCAAGACCATTTAAAAAGGGATTTTTAAGTCAAAGTGTCCCATACCACTTTAAATATTTTAAATGAATTGTCATTTGAAAACATTAATGTCCATATAAATAAATCCTTAAACCCATTTTCAAAACATGGTCAATAATTAGAAATATTTAGAAGAATAAATCATTAAAACATTTAAAATGATATTTAGTTGAAGAGTTTTTTTAAAAAAGAGGGAAGATTCAATACAAATAATTGAAGAATAAATTTTAATCAGAACATTATAATATCATGAGAATAAATATATTCATTATATAATATTTCAATGGACTATATATACAACATATAAGAAAGAATTGGTGCATAACAATAATGTAGTCTCAATGGAAATGTAAATTTAGATTAAATCCTTAATAAAGATTGTATCCTTAAATTAAGGATAAATAAATCTCTTAATTATGTGTGAAAAATATAAATACACCAAATATATGTGGATATTAAGTGTAAAACAATCAGAGGTCATTCACACATATTCCTAGGATGACATAAATAAATAAAAAGAATATCAACCCAAAGAATGGGAATTGGGTTAAGGAGTTCCCTTACCGATTTGGTAACTTACAAAACATATGTCACATGAAAGAAGGATCATCCAATGAAGATGTAAATACTAATAAATGAGATTATATTAAAAAATGAGTACAATAATGGGCATTAAATATGCCACACGAAAGGAAATAGAGGCCAATATAGCATGAATCTCACGAGAATAAAAAGTGTGATGAAAAACCCTAACCTTATTGTATTCAAATTGAATCGTATGACCAAAAGTTAGTAACCATAAAATGAATCATAGAATACCATGAATATAAAGATAATAAAGGTAATATATATCAGTTGAAGTACACATTACACCACATGTAATAAATAAGTGGAGAACAATGGAAATCTCACGGAATTAAAAGTGAGATAAAAAAATCCATTTCAAAAATTGGGCAGCCTAACAGTGCCACATAAAAATTATTAAAATCAATTGATGACAGTAAGAGAGGGTCACTCATCATATGAAAATAAAAATTATAGTATGGTGAATATAAAAGAACATCCTCCAGCATAAGAACGTGGAGCATAGAATAAATGACATAAAAGAGAGTACTTGAAAAAAGAGAGAGGTCGAATCCCTTACCCCGTGTCTGACATGACTCGATCATTCATTAATCTCTTGAATAGTAAAATAAAGATAATTTATACTTGCTTGATAACCGTTATAAAGTTTATTATTCATTTTTATATCACTTATTTCCCTGTTATAAACGTTAAGTAGTCATTTAAGTTAATAATGTTCGTTTTTTCGATATTTGGTACTTGAGTCAAAAATGGACTTCTTATAATTACATGTTGTTCATGTGGTGAACGGTTAATTATATCCATAATTATAATCATGATTTAGATATCATATATATCATATATATCCACTATATTCATGTATTTATAATAGTACATAACATTTATATGTGAGAAATGAAATGCACCGTTCATAGAGACAGTAACATTTACGTACGCATGCACGCTGCTTTCATTTCTATTTCATTTTTTAGTGGAAATAAAACATAATGATATATAGTTATCTTATAATTCCAGTATAATATCATATATAATATCCTTAACTCCATCCTTTATACATCCCATATAAAGCATTAATGAATAAAATCACTTTGAGGGAGCGGTAGTCCACACTTCCCAAAATGAGATTATCGTAATTACCCACTATGGTAACCATATATTCATAATATAAATGAGAATTACAGAAGAATAAGGAAATAATAAACATAGTATATATCATATATTAATATAGTACCATCATAATGACCACCATGAGAGTCAGTAAGATGTAATTGAACAATCATCATTCAGTGATGCGTTAATTTGCCATCCACAGAAACATTATGTTCTTCATCCATTAGATGGAGGTGTGTGTAATTGAAGTTCAAATATATCATATAAAAACATCCTAGTATATTTAGGATACTATTTTTGTTACAATAGAAAGAAATAAAAATAGTTTAGAGATTGGAGAAGTAAAATAAATGAAAAAAAATTTAAGAGAAATTGTTACCTATAATTTGTGTAACTCTCTTTGGTTTGAACCAAATGACTTCTTGAAGTTACTTCGGCCTAAGGTAAGGCTTCTAAGAGGATGACAGGGATGTTTAGAGCTTAATTGGGAAGATTTTGGAGGATCCAAATTGCTTGAGAGGTGTGTGTAATTGGTTAGAAGTTGTCTCCTTTTATAAGGGAGAGCAGGGGCTCTTTAGGAAAGTGTGAAAACATTATTTTATTATATAATGATATTCAGTTTCTAATGTTCCAAAAATCATTATAGTCTAATATAAGATGAGTCATGGTCGAAATATTATCATACAATCATAATTTGACATGTTTTGGGTAATATTTTAATCATTATAATCTTATTTATTTTAATCATTTATTAATGAATTAAATATTGCATCATTATTGTTTCACAAATAGATTAATTTATTAGATGTCTAAAAATTATAAAAAAATATCATGATGTAGGCAATATTTTTATATTTCCAATGAATATTTATTTTTGAAAATAGGAATTATATAACACCATATAAAAATTAATTACTAAAAGAGTTTTGTTAATGTCAATTTTGTCTTTACTTTAAATTAATTAATCTAAATTGTCATTTTCACACCCATGTGGATCCATGGGGTCCCAAAATCGACCCAAATATTCCCATGGTTGTTAATGACTCATAAAATAAGGTTTGGAAAAGTTTTAAGGTAATTTTGAATTATTATAATATTCTTTTAACCTTGAATTACCCTATAGACCTTTAACCGCGGTAAATAAAAGTCAAAAGTTACTATTCACCAAAAATTATTTTCATCGTAATAAACAATATTTTACTTCTTGATATCAACCATGTATTTATTATATTTGAAATTAAATTCAAAAAAGTGGTAAAATTTCATTTAAATGAAAAAGTCGGTTTTTTAACTACCACTAAGTGGTTTGACTATTCATCAAAAATTGAAGTTTTTCTGAAAAATACTGAAAATTAAGCCTAAGAATTATTTGATATTCAGAATTGAGTATTGATGTATATTTTTCCAAATTCAGAACATAGAAGTGGGATTTGTTAATTTAAAAATTAATTCCCACTTTTAAAACAAATAGCATGTTTTTAGGAAACAATAACTATCGAAAGATTGATACTTGTTTATGTCCAATTTCAAAGTGAAATTTATTCCAATGAACAAATATGGATTAAATGGTAACAATATATTCTAATTTCAATTTAAAAAAAATTAATAAGAAAATCTAACCATATAAATAAATTAGACTGAAAGGCACTTTTGAATTAAAATGCAATATTTTCGACTATTCATTAAAAATGAACTTTGTCGGAAAAATTCCAAAAAATTTCACAAAGTAAATTTTTATGTCCCTATTCTAATGAAGGATTTTATTTCATCATATAGAATACATTAATGTTACCAAAACTAGGTTTAAAAAGGGTTCTCCATTAAAAGTCGATAAATCGGTCTTTTAATGAAAATTATGCTTAAAATTAGATTCATTAACTTTTTAAGCCTCTAACTTTTATTTGATAAATGTAAATATATTTATCAAATATTAATAATAATATTGTATTTATTTTTTTTTCAATCCCTCCAATACAACGGCTAGGAGTTAACCATCGTTTAAAATAATAATATTATATTATTAGTGTGAAAAGTAAGATTCCAAAGAAACTCGTTGTTGCGTATTTGGTATGCTATCGAACATAGAAACCCCATTAAAGAAAAATTAATATTTAATTCAAAAATATTAATAAGTATAAAAATAACTTATTCTTCATTTACCTCGGACGTTATATCCTTCCCCCCATTTGGGAATTGCTTCCTCACAATTTTAAAATTTGGCACGAAAACATAATTGAATGTCCCACATCAGAAAAAAGAGTCAATAAAACTATCACTTTAAAATAAAAAATGATATATATAAAGGTCACTCGAGTTAACTGATACTAAAATTCCAGAAAACATGGATATGGAGGAGAATGAAATGGGTCATGTTCTGATGGAGAGTGTTAGGAATCATGTTTAGGAGAATTTATCCTCAAGATAATCACCAACTAGTGATGGGTTAAGCCGTATTTGATTCCCAGTACGAAAATTAATCAGTCATGGTTTTTGTTTAAAGTTACTTTTAGTTGAGAAATTTATTAATGATCCAAACCAATAACATACGGAAATATACTTACTTGTCTTATAGACATTCATCTTTTACTAGATTTTTAACACAAACTCATATTTTCTCCAAACGTTGAATATTTAGGATGACATTTTTTCACATTGAGAGCGTTGTAATTGACTTCGAGAGAATAACTTAATCCACAGAATATGAACTATATATTTTCCATGTCTTTAGATATTAACTAACATAAAAACGTTTAGTATAAGATCAGATAATCCCCCAAAAAGATAAACTTTTACATAAAGAGAACCTACTCTTAATCTCCAAAATTTATCTTAACAAAACCCAAAGTTCATCAAAGACCATTCAATAAAAAATTGTCCCTAAAATTCTTCAAAAGTAATCCAAGCTTTTATTCTTACCAAAATCTCTTAAGGATTTAATTGCATAGACTTCCAAGATACATCTTAACATTTATCTCCAAGTAACACAAGTTTCTCATAAAGTCTCATATTGTAAAGTAATTAACCTAATAACACATTCTCCATGATAGGTTAATCATTTTCATAAATAAATCAAATCATCATGTGTCCATAATAAAAACATAGATTCTTCCAAAATAGAATTTCAACCATTATTCCATAATTTAAATCCCATAGTATTCTATATTCCTTAGGCATATAGTGTTTCCATAAAAGTGAGAACGTCTTCCACAACAACCTATTATCACTTAATCACTAAATCATTTTTCAATACTATGTATATACATTTGATAAAACATAAGTTCCACAAATAAACTTATTCTTATTCCATAAATTTTTTTTACTAAAAATAATAAGTCATACTAACCATGGAATTCAAGTAGGCTAGTGGTAGGAGATGCGCCCCTATCGCCCTTCAGTTGTGGGTTCAATTCCTGCAGCCTTGCCGGATGTGACTAGTTGTCACCCATCCTATAGTTTGTTCTTTTTATAAATCTCAAAAATAACCCTAACATGTTTTAACCTCAATGGTTTCCTTATACCTCTCATTTTCATCAAAATTCATTATGATCTCAACATCTTAATTCTTGATGTCCTATTTCACCACCAAATGATAATATAAAACAATCCCCAAAATGAAGAACATCATACCTTGATCATGGGGTCCATTTGGTTTCATCGTCATCTTGTTCACGTAGGTATAAGGTATATGCATTGCAACAATCATTTATAGATCCTTCCAAATAATTTTCTTCCTCCATTCAAATACACCTTGTACAACATGGGTCATATGGGTGTTCACAGAAAAATAGCTTTGGAAAATAATCATGTATGATATATAATTTCATAACATCTGATAAAACATGATTTCTATAAAAACAGTCGAACTGAATTTGAGATGAAACATTCAATTAATGGTCTTTTTAAAATACCATAAGTATGTGCTGAGATAATATATATTAAAATCAAATTTACATAGGTTGCGCAAGTGTCTCCTTCTTCAGCACATTTTTTAAAATCATAATATGCTTCAAAATCTTGTGATAAGGTAATATATTTGAAAAGTCCTTCATATTATTCACCATTCTTGGAAATATGAGAATATTCTGAAAATATGATTTTTATAAATACAACCCATGATCCATGATGTTAACGAGGTATATGGGGGTGATTGATATCTCAAACAACTGCTTGCAAGTGAATTGTATTCTAGAAAAAGTTTCACAATGATCCGAACTTGACTTTGCAATAATTATTGCAATCATGTCATCAGGAAGAGATAGGAATGTCATTTGACATCCTCCTACTTCCATTTGTAACTGAAATTTCCTGATTATGAATGTTATAAAACAAGTATTTAACTGAAATAATATATAGGGACTAACCATATGTCTAACGAAAATTCTAAATCCCTAAAGTTGTCTAAACTGACCTCTGATACCAACTATAAGGACCCGACCATAGTCATTACATATTATTGAATTAAATGAATAATTCACATTGAGGATATTTTCAGGTTTGGTGTTTTAATGATTTAGGCCATAACTATTACATTACAACATTCATATTACAAGTAGACACTTCTACTCAGTAATAATTTTTTATAAAATAAAAACTCTTAAAAATAAACATGTATAGTTCCATGTTTTAGATAGCTTGACATTTCCTTGATCCCATCATTGACCCTATTCATCTTTAAGTCCTGTGGAAAACATTTCAAAAACTTGGGATGAGCATAAAATGCTCAGTAAGGGTCATAAAATAAGGAAGGAAAATATTAGCCCATCAATAAATACAAATCCATGAAACGATACTTTTCAATCCTAACATACCTTATGAAATCATAAGATTTATGAATAATACACAAAAATAAAAAATCATAAAGGTTACATATGGAATCCATATCAAACATACATTTTAGCTATAATATCTACATAGAGAGTTACACTTGGAATAACCATCACAGTATATTCCCTAAATCTCTTAGGAGAAACATTCACGTTTAACTCCGTCACATTACCGAATGCATTGGAGAGCTATCTTGGGCTAACCTGCCCTAGGTTTATCATGGAACCACCTATATACGCAAACAATTCCCAATAACCATAACATAATTATAACATATAGCACATATATAAATGAAATATAACAATTCCAAATTCCATATATCAAATCAAGATATTGAAATAAACAATGTTTTATCAAATCATTTTCAAAACCATTTAAAAAGAGATTTTTTAATCAAAGTGTGTCATACCACTTTGATGATTTTAAATGAATTATCATTTGAAAACATTAATGTCCATATAAATAAATCCTAAAACCCATTTTGAAATCATGGACATTAATTAGAAATATTTAGAAAAATAAATCGTTAAAACATTTAAAATGATATTTAGTTAAAGAGTTTTTATCAAAAAGAGGGACGCTTCAACACAAATAATTGAAGAATAAATTTTAATCATAACATTATAATATCATGAGAATAAAGTGATTCATGATATAATATTTAAATGTACATTATATACACCATATAAACTTTTATTGGTTCATAACAAAAATGAAGTCTCAATGGAAATGTAAATTGAGATAAAATCCCTTATAAAGATGGTATCCTTAAATTAAGGATAAATCAATCACATAATTGTGGGTTAAAAATATAAATAAACCAAATATAAGAGGATATTATGTATAAATAAATCATAGGTAATTCACACATTTTCGTAGGATGACATAAATAAAAATAATAATATCAACCCAAAGAATGGGAATGGGGTTAAGGAGTTCCCTTACCGATTTGGTAACTTACAAAACATATGTCACATGAAAGAAGGATCATCCAATTAAGATGTAAATACTCATAAATGAGATTATATTACACAAATAGTACAATCATGGGCATTACATATTCCACACAAAAGGAAATAGTGGCCAATATAGTATGAATCTCACGGGAATAAAAAGTGAGATGAAAAAACCTTCATTGTATTAAAATTGAATCGTATTACAAAAAGATAATGACCACAAAATGATTCAAAGAATACCATGAATATAAATATAATAATGGTAATATATATCAATGTAAGTACACAGTACACCACATGTAATAAATAAGTGGCGAACAATGTAAATCTCACAAAATTAAAAGTGAGATAAGATAATCCCTTACAAAAATTTGGCAGACTAATGGTGCCACTTAAAAATTCATAAAATGAATTAATGAGAGTAAGAGAGGATCTCTAATCATATTAAAATATAAATTATCTTATGGGGAATATAATAGAACATCATCCAATATAAGAACACAGAGCATATAAGAAATGACATAAAAGAGTGTACTTGAAAAGAAAGAGAGAGGTCAGATCCCTTGCCTCGTGTCGTACTTGACTCGATCGTTCGTTAATCTCATGAATAAAAACTAATTTTAATTTCTACATGATTAAGAACCATTTTAAAGTTTATTATTCCTTTTTATATAACATATTACCATGTTATAAACGTTATGTAATAATTTAAGTTAATAATGTTCGTTTTGTCGATATTTCATACTTGAGTCAAAAATTGACTTCTTATAATTACATGTTGTTCATGTGGTCAAAGGTTCATTATATCCAGAATTATATTCATGATTTATATATCATATATATCATATATATCCAGTATATAAATGTATTTATAATAGTACATAACATTTATATGTAATAATTGAATTGCACCATTCATGGAGACGGTAAGTCGTACGTACACATGAACGCTTCTCTCATTTCTATTTCTTATTTTAATGGAAATAAAAAATAATGATACATAGTTATATTATAATTCCAGTTTAATATCATCTGTAATATCGTTAACTCCATCCTTTATACATCCCACATATGGCATTGACGAATCAAATCACTCTGTGGGGGCGGTAGTCCGCACTTCTTCAAATGAGATTATCGTATTTACCCACTATGGAAACCATAAAGGAATAATATAAATGGAAATTAGAGAAGAATAAGGAAATAATAAACATAATATTTATCATATATAAATACAGTGCAATCATAATGGCCACCATGACAGGCAGTAAGATGTAATTGAACAATCCTCGTTTCGTGAGGCGTTAGTTTGCCATCCACAAAAACATTATGTTCTTCATCCATTAGATAGAGATGTGTGTACGTGTAGTTAGAATACATCTTATATAAATATCCTAGTATATTAAGGATATTTGTGTTGTTACAAAAGAAATAAATAAAAAGATTTTATGGATTGGAGATGTAAAATAAATGAAAATAATTTAAGAGAAATCGTTACCTATAATTTGGGTAACTCTCTATGGTTTGAACCAAAGGACTTCTTGAAGTGCCTTCGGCCTAAGTTAAGGCTTGTAATAGGATGAGAGGGAAGTTGAGAGCTTAATTGGGAAGCGTTTAGACGATCCAAATGGCTTTATAGGTGAGTTGAAATGGTTAAAATTGGTCTCTTTTTATAAGGGAGAGGAGGGGCTAATTAAGAATGTGTGAAAACATTATTTTATTATATAATGATATTCGCTATCTAGTGGTCCAACATTCATTATAGACAAAGATAAGATGATTCATTTTCGAAATATAATCTTTCAATTTTAATTGGAAATGTTTTGTGTAATATTTTAATCCTTATAATCTAAATTATTTTAATCATTTATTAATGAGGTAAATTATTCATCATTATTGTGTCAAAAATAAATTAATTTATTCGATGTCTAAAAATTATAAATAAAATATCTTGATGTAGGAAATCATTTTATATTTTCAATGAATAATTATAGTCGAAAATAGGACTTATATAACACTATATAAAAATTTATTACTAAAAGAGTTTTGTTAATGTCAATTTTGTCTTTACATTAAATTAATTAATCTAAATTATCATTTTCCATTCCAAGTGGATCAATGGGGTCCCAAAATCGACCAAAAGATTCCCATGGTAGTTAATGACTCAACCAAGATGGTATGGACATGTGTTAGATAATTTTGAATTATTATAAAATTCATTTTAACCTTCATTTACCCTATTTACCTTTAACCGCGGTAAATAAAAGTCAAACGTTACTATTCACCAAAAATTATTTTCATCTTAATGAACCACATTTTACTTATTTTTAACAACTATGTATGTCATATTTTTTAAATTCAATTCACAGAAGTGGTAAAATTTCATTTTAATGAAAAATTCAGTTTTTTAACTACCAATAAGTGGTTTCACTATTCATAAAAAATTGATGTTTTTTAGAAAAATACCAAAATATTAGCCTAAGAATTATTTGATATTCCTAATTTAAAATTGATGTCTATTTTTCCAAATTCAAAACATATAAGTGAGATAAATTAATTTAAATATTAATTACCATTATTAAAACAAATAGCGTGTATTTAGGAAACAATAACTATCAAAAGATTGATACATGTTTATGTCAAATTTCAATGTGAAATTAATTACAATGATAAAAACTGGATTAAATGGTAAAAATATATTTTAATTTCACTTTAAAACCAATTAAAAAGATAATCTAACCATATAAATAAATTATATTAAAAGGCACTTTAGAATTAAAATACAATATTTTCCACTATTCATTAAAAATGAACTTTATCGGAAAAATTCCAAAAATTTGCAAAAAGTTAATTTTGATGTCCCCATTATAATGAAGGATTATATTTGGACATATATAATGTATTAAACTGTCCAAAACTATATTTAAAAAGGGTTCTCCATTAAAAGGGGATAAATCGGCCTTTTAATGAAAATTATTATTAAATTAGATTCATTCGCTTTTTAAGCCTCTAACATTTATTTGATAAATTTAAATATATATAACAAATATGTATAATCATATTATAGTTAGTTTTGTTCATTCCGGCCAATACAACGGATATGAGTTAACTACCGTTTAAAATAATAATAATATATTATTAGTGTGCAATGTAAGATTCCAAAGAAACCCGTTGTTGCGTATTGGGTATGATATCGAACATAGAAATCCTTTTAAAGTAAAATTAATAATTATTTCAAAAATATTAATAAGTATGAAAATATCTTATTCTTCATTTACCTGGGATGTTACAATAGTTCAAAAAGTAGCTGAAGATAGATAATAATCATTTTATAAATGTTGACAATGTCTGTTTACTGGATTCATAGATGACATAGTAAAGATACATAAATGAAGGAAGTTATCATACAACATTCATATCACAACAAAATAAATATAGGGCACAAATAAGGAAATGTATTAAAAATTCATAATGAAAACTCCACAATCATATAGTGATCATGATCAACCCATTTCTCTTATCTCCAGGTATGATCATAAAACAACTTCCAATGTCCAACGTCCATTGTACGACAAATAAGAATGTCTTACTAGGGTATCCTAGTGTAATGGCATCCTGAGTATGGTGAAAGATATAAATCATAGCTTGCCAAAACCTCCAGTGTCTACCCCTCTCGAGATAGTGTAATATAAATTAAACAATGAGTATGTATTAAGTATTAATAATGAAAACTGATCAATTAAACAGAAACCTTTCTAGGTTCCTTTAGGGGATCCTAACAGCAATAACTGCTTCCGCTCATTGTCTGAAAGTCTATCTGAACATGTCACTACATATATAAATATAATATATTAAAAATTATATATATATATAGTATAATTAAACATATATTTATATAGGTTTGATGGACTGGGACATAACTCAAAGGAATCCAATACCAGGGAAAATGTCTCATGATCTAATCCCAGACCAATCTCAAAGAGCTCTCCATGTCATTGGGGATACATGTGTGGTATGGACCGAGACATAACTCATAGAAATCCATCACCAGAGAATGTGCACATGGTCTAACCCCTATCCCAACTAAAAATGATCTCATTGTATCATTGGAATCAATAGGAAATATCCCACTGTCTTTCTTGACCAAAGGTTGGCACATTATTTTGGAAAGTAGCATTGGTTGGATCAGAACGCAACACAAAAAACAAACAACACTATGGGTTTTACTAACGGTCTATCAACAAGTTAAACTCCACAATCTCACATGAACTGATGGAAATCAACATGGAAGCTCACATGGTCTTCCTCCCCATGGTCTCTCAAGGTCCCTTACCTCCCTTTACTATTAAAAACATAACCATTACACATATAATAAATGAGGAATTAACCCCTCATGAATTCCAGTGGCCCATTTACTAATTCATATAGTGTAAAAAATTTCATTTAACCCCATGAAAATAGGAAATCAATTCAACATGGATAATAAATTCACTCAATATATTCCGTTTTTTTTGTGTCCACCCACTAAAGGTCATCCTAATTGGAAGATGTCATTATCTCATTTAATCAAAGAAATGTAAAAAATATCCCTTGTTGGACATAATCTATTGGGTCAACAAACTGAATTTTTCTAACATGGAAAATTTGGTCACATTGAAAAAGTTCCAAGGAAGGTGACAAGGTCTTTTATTTTTTGGATTCTACTAACTAGAATATGTAATTATAACCATTAAATTTACCTTAGACATTCCATTAAACCCATGAGACTTAGAGAATTCATGACAAGGGCTCATGTGTAGGGAGTGGTGTCAGATACTCGTGAAAAGCAACATAAATGATGAAACAACAAAGCACGCCATTTAAAAATTATATTTTCAATCATAAAGAAACACCAATATATGGGGCATAAAGAAAAATCAATTTAATGAATTATGAAATCATGAATGTCTAACAGTACAATTTTATCTTGAAGGAAGAGCTCCTCCATTGGAGGGGTTTCATTGTAAAAACATGATTTCTTCAAACTAAAAAATCATTCATCTCAGTTAATCCATTCATTTAAATTATCAAGGGAAGAATTTAAACCTAGAAAACATGATCCATTAATTAAATCTATGAACTATGCAAATAGAAATTTAAATAATTCATTACCAAAATTAAAGGGTCATGGAGAGGCACCCTACCTCAAAGTGAATCCAATATGTATATATTGGATCTTAGTGATTTCAAACTAAATTTTGTTGCTCCAAAACTGGGTATATGTACCTTCATAGAAATACAAGGACACCTCCCCTGAATGCATATCCCTGCATGGTCATGTACATGTGCATGGTGATATTTACATATATGGTTATATGCATATACCAGTTTCCACTCACCTATGCATGCATTATATATATACATGGGAATACTTTAGCCATATGTGAATAATCACTGCCTGGGATGATTACACATGTGAAATGGGAACCCATATATATATATATATATTTACTATCCTATGCATACATAGGTGAATCTCAATTGACTCGAAGACATGAAACCATGAGGTAGATTTCAAAACACTACCTCTCAAATACCAGCGAATAATAACCACCTTAAGGCTCTAAAATAGGTAGTGTGAAACAATGAAGAAGTTTCACATCTTACTCTGAAATAATGTTAATAGACTAAAAGCACCAGAACTACCTTTCCTTCGGTGGCAGTTGATGAAAAAATCAAGAACAGGACCCAAGAGGCCACTTTCACACCATATTAAATGAATAAATTCAAAAGAATTATGTCATACCCTACCATTGATTCAGTCGATCATTGTAGGGTAATGGAGAATCAAAAATTGGCTGAAACAAAGCATCAAAAAGAGGTATAGATACTTATAATGGATAATCAGACCATGATGTGGTGATAAACCATAAGGAATCGGTGATGGAGAAGAGGTTGTCTCAGGGGGTGGTCGTACGTCCAAGGGGGAACACATTTGGGGGTGCTACACTCTGTTGGTCGAGAAGAGAGGGGTGAGGGAGTTTCAGTTTATGTGTTTTTTAATTTAATTAATTTCTTAAAAGGATCCAACTGTATTATTTGACCTGCACATTTTGTCAAACCATGCACAAACTGTGTGGGACCCCCTATCTAAGATAAAAACCTAACATGATCTAAGAGAAAAAAAAAATTTAAACCATTTTATGCCCATGTGAAATTTTTATTCCCCATTAATTAGGTTTTCATGGTTTCACGGGGAGGGATGCACATTTACCTATAGTGTGCTGCAGGGTTTCAGACAAATTGTGTGCCCTATGCAGTTTTTGAAAAACCCTTTTTACTGGGTCTGTCACTCCCAAAACAATTTGATCCTCCTGGGAAACATTAAATTCCTTCACTCAAGAAAAAAAATTACATTTATGTGACTCAACACTCATAATTCATTTTCGAGTGTCAGTATTAAAATTCGAACGTTCAATAATTGAAAAGTTAAAAAACCATCGTTTTCTTTCGACAAAAAAATTAGATCATTAAATAAATTAACTTAATAATGTTATAATATTTTGAATACATGTATAAATGGTTCATCAATTATTAATTAATGAATCTAATTTTAACATTAATGACATTTAAATCATGTGTTGAATCTTTTAATACATTGAGTAACGGATTCTACCAGAACCTCAATTATTCTTCCAAGTGACTCTTTCTATATTCATACCCTAATTAAATTCTCATTAAATTTTATACTAATCTTTTAATTTTTCTATATCATCCAATAAAAAATATCCTGATCTGTTCATCATCCTTTTTTAGGAATATACATGTTTTTAAAGGTCCCATACTCATTTCTTCTTATTAAGTAAGCCCAATTTAAGGGAACATCCATAATTCATAACAAAATTCATGTTTAATATAAAATATATTTTAACACTCCATTATTTTTATAAAATAATTTATTTTATTATGAAAACCTCCATGTTTCACTTATGGTTTTATATAAATTATTATTCACTTTTCATTTAAATATTCTCTTAAATAGTTTCATTAAGTGGTACTAAAATGTTTTAGTAAAATTTTTCTTAAATTCCATTTTTACATGTATTCAATTCATATTGACATATATTATCATGATATATGCTTCATTTTCGTTAACTAAATTCCATGCATGTTTTAGTTTTTTTTCATGGAAATAATCGTGATATTCCTTTATGTTTTGCCTTTTGACAAGATTATGATACCCAATTCATACCATGGATATCCCTTATAATGAAGTTTGATTACTTATGAATGATTATTTATGTGGAATGAAAACTAATGAACATGTTATGATGGGAGTTCCCAGATAGCACTCCAATGCATTGGGTATAGTTTAGTCTCAATAGATGTTATGTGCATCTGTCTTCGTGGTAGCCTTAACATGTCCACCTCCATGTGTAATGAGATTTGACTCGTGATCCTCTATGTGCAACAAGCCTTGAATCATGCTGAATTCATGTTTTATATTTCTTCAACATCACTATGAATCCATGATTATATGATATCATGTCATTATTCTTTATGTTTAATCATTTTCTGTGCCTTAATATATCATTATCTTATTTCTTTTAACTCATGTTCTATGATTAATTTTAATGTTTATTCACTTAATGGGATTTTTAGCTAAACCCATTTATCATGGTATAAAGAGGATATATTATGCAGATGTATTGTCTTAAATGATGTTAGGATATCTAAATAGATGAAAAATAATAAAATGTTTTATAAAGTCCCATGTTATCAGTTTTCTGTAACTAGGCTTCCAAAACACAAGACTTTACGAACGATTGGTAGTAATTTTTTTTAATTATACATAAAATAATGCATTGATGTATATAAATGGATAGTGTAATTATATTGGTAGAGTCCCACCTCTAATAGAAGCAAATTTAATTGAAAACAACCTCTCCATCCCCTTTGCTTGCATCGCAAATGGAATCACTATGCATCTATACAAAAATGATCATGTGATTCTATCCTTCATGTAATCTATCAGGAATGTTTATCATGGATATCCAACAACTCAAAATCTCCATGTATATATCCCTAATTCATTTCTCCAAATCTTTTGAAGAATCTAAGAGGTAACAACCATATACTATAGTTATAATTCATGATCGTCAGCCCAATATGGTCAACATCAAAAAGTATAACATCTATGTCACCTCGCATGATAAAAATGTATGGAATACCTCATTGTGAATGTCTACTATAATTTAGAGGACTTGGGTGTCCCTAATGATCATGCCACAACAAACACTATTGCGTCTATTGTCACTCCAATGCTTGAGAAGTAATATTTCGGTAACTCAATCCATGAGAGCATCTATACTATAAGAACTCCAAGAGAATGTCTATCAATATCATCATGTGCCTAAAATTATCCACCAATGATATCGATGAAATAAAGGTAACATTGGAGAAGAATACAATAATTTAATCCAATAAATGTTAATAATCTTAACCGTAATTTTTGCAGACTATATTGTGGCATTCAACATACCAATAGGTATCACTTGGGAATCTATGAAAATATGACGACTCTTGGAAGCCAACATTAATTTATAAACCTATTAAACCAGGAGCTGGTTAAGACCCCTACCACATTTAAAATCTAATAGCTACTTCAACTCCATCCATTACGTGAAGAATTCATTGATTCCGATTAGTTGATATGCTCCCTTATGTCACCTGGTGAATGTGACAGAAATCCATAACCAAACTCACACACACATCTTTCTATCATGCGATAAACACATGGATTCCCATGAAAACAAAAAGGGTCATATAAAGAACCTAATCTATATACTCCTCTAACCAAACCTCTCGATATAATATCTACATGGGGTGATTTGATATTCTATAGAAGATATCTATTTGTCCTTGGTTAATGTCCATGTAAAAATACAACACTTCATTAGGAGGTAAACCGGACACGTTCTCAAGTAGGATTCCCATATACTCTTATACCTACACTGGAACTAAAAATACATTTCATCTGCAGCTCCGAAGGCTTCACTTTCTAAATGATATGAAATAATTCATAACATCATTCTCATGGTATTAACATTCTCTACACGGGGTCACTCTTTATCAAATGTGGAAAACACCTTCCCAAAAATCATAAGTAAATCTACACTCTCCTGTTGAAATATTATATAATAGATGGTAAAAAACCATTCAAAACTACTAAAAACGATGTAGGGTCTCACTTCCACTACTAACAGATTTGATGTGAGGTTGTCTATATCATCCCAATGCCTTTCCACACTATTAGTAGAATCATTAAATCACTAAAACATTCTACATTATGCGCAATGAAAAGTGTTGAGAAAAATGAGATCCACTACTATCATTAGTTCTCAAACAAGGGATACCGTCAAGTAAATGTGGCTCATAATTTCATATTAAAACTATAATTTTGGAATTACAGATACACGTCATAAATAAAAATTCATAGAATTCCTCTGTAATCTTCTACCACATGGAACTCATTCCTTCCTTATCCCAACTATTTACCACATCATGGTCTTTCTACAACATATTAGTTCATTAAAAATTAGAACTAAACAATCCATAGATACTAATCTATACCACATGGGAGAAATGATTCCCCATGTCACCCAAGAAAAGTATTGTCACCATGACCATCATCCGGGAGTGGTATTATCCAAGCAATAAATTTACATCATAGGATTACACCAGTCCTCCAAGACCTAAACATGGGGTATGGAACACCATGTATCCTAATAAATCTATAAATATAGAGATCCTTACCCAAAATCATCATTGTTGAATGATATTTCTATACCACTATATCCACTTTCTTCTATATCGATAAAACATGTCCCATGATCAACCATCTGATTGATCAGGATCTACAAATTCTAAAAATAAGAACCACTTCATTGAGTAAAAACACTACTACCTAAGGTTCTGTCTCATCCTAAAACATCAACAAACACCATCTCTAGGGACCTCATAACAAACTAATAAGGTGTATACAATCATCATGAAATACTATAGAAATATAATACTCCATATGTGGATGATCATCTTCGGGATCAACCAAAGGATCCCTGTGCTGTTTCATAGTGGGTAGCACTATTTGGTTCCTACCTTGAGATAAAATCTCATAAATGGGCCCTAATGTGTAACATAATCACTCATCCATTCTTCATCACAACAATATATTTTATTCATATTTTTTTCTCATTGTATAAGCTACTATAATATTATATACATATACCATAGAAAACAAGCATATGTAGAGAGGATTCTCAAGATGGACATGGTAACCACAACATAATCCAAAATGATTCATGCACTAATGTTTTCCTTATTACCAGTTTATAAATATATAATTTCAACAAGAAGGTTATCAAGCACCTATTGAATGGGTTTATCGGTTTCAACACTAACACTCTACATCATGGCATCAAATCCAATCTCCAAACACTTTAACACTTTTTTCACAGTTTCCAAACAAAAAACATGAACTAGGAAAAAGAATCTACATTAATAAACACAGTAAGTGTTAAACCACATTATGTTGGGTAGTCCTTTGATAAAAATATATCATGAACTGACATAATGGGGACTGAGAAGAAACTGCCCCACAACTGCCTCCAATGGCTCATTGGACGAGGACTAGCGTTAAGAAGTCCGGTCACACACACATGATGAATTACCCTAAATAACTATACATGCACACATATGTATTTCAATAAAATTATTATATGTAAAAAACATAAAATAATACATATGAACTTCTATAATCCTATAATTAGAGTACATAGTAAAGAAGAGGAAAGTATGAACAGGGGCCAAATATAAGCCCAATAGAAAAAACGAAAGTAACATCTAACCTAATTATAATGAGAAGAATTGTGTCCAATGAAACACTCATATAAACCAAGGTATATTAATCAAAATATAGGGAAACCCTATAATACTCTAATTACGAATATATAAATATTTCATTCAAATTTAGAAGACATGACTAGTGTGGGAAGAGAACAAACAATGGTGAGTGTATCAATAACAAGTAGGACACCCAAGTAAAACTCTAACCAAATCATCAAGAGTATCATACTCATCATAGGATATGTCAATATTAATTTGATACATACAATAAAACATTTAGATATACACAGATTATAAAAACACTCTTAATGTAAGATAATCCGCAGAAATCCACCGCAGGATTTAGGATCACAACTCCAATACCCCAGCTTGATTAAAATAAAACACTCCACAAACCAAAAAAAACTCATGAAAATCATTATAAATATCAAACTCAATAAATTGAGAGGGATCATCTATAATAAAAAAAATTACTGGATAACACCTCATTGGAAGAATTAGATATCGATACATAGAGAGGGTTGAACGCCCTGGGCTCACTAAGTGAAAACCTACACCTATTGGAATCGGAATTTTTAAATGGGGATCAATGGTTCTGTAAATATATGTCCATCCAAAAAAAATTAAACAATATATAATGAAAACTGATGGAAATAAGGATCATTCCAAGACTCTTGAATGGATACATTCCCCAAACAATTATGTCAGTAGTCGATGTGGCTTGAGACAACTCACTCGAGAATTAGGTAAAATTCCCTCACTACACAGATCATTACGAAGTTGTAGAGGCATCACATCCTATAATGAGAACATGAATCTTAACTAAAACCACATAATAATAGAAAAGTAAAAACACTAAGATGATATTATTCAATATATCATAGAAAATCTCACACTAAAGTGAAGTTGAAATGAATGTAGAATCCAATATGTTTTCAAGGATGTACACGGTGACACTCTGGTGGTACCTGGAATTTCTAACTATGAATATCACTACCTATATCTGCATATCACGTTTTATAAACTCTTCAATAATAAATGTAATTTTCTTGAGTAACATGTGGTGTCGGTGACTCCCTAGAAACTGGATTGTCTTTCAGCCCTTATTCATGTACACTAGACGGTGTCAGCATACGTTAGATGTGTACGAGTACACGGATCAATCTGTGTAATCTGCCTTCAAATCTAATTCCCAAGCACATGGAATGTGGTGCCACATTTCCATATATATGTGTGTAATACCTGTTCCCATTGATCCATCTTCTAACTATTATAATATCTTTAACTAGGTACACATGGTGTGAAACACTACATGGCCTCCTAGGGGTGTACACATTGTACATGTCGAACACGGCAGCAATGGTTCACATAGTGTGTTTCATTATTCACAAGGCATGTGATAAATTTATCTACATCGGAGCCCTAGATCCTTATATATGGTACTAAATAGTATGTGTTCATAGGACTACAAACTGTGTTGTTTTTTATAGAACATCTGAAATGATCAGACATCTTCAACCAAGCCTCTACACCAATTTATTTTGCTGAGAATGTCATTGAATTTCATAGATATGAGGTTGAAAAAACCTCATCACCACTAATATCTAGAACATATCCATATCACATGCTCATGAAACACTATAGACATGGATCATTGGTACCACATGAAAAAATTTCTATTAAATAAAAAACATCTAATTTTTGATCCACTACCAAAATCATATAGCATAGTCGTGTAACAGAGTCTCCATCCCATCACTTTGGTAATGATTTATTGCAAGAAATATAGAATTAAAAATTTCCATTCATATTGTACTCAACGAAATTTAGGATTAATGTAAATTCCAACAATGAATTAACATTTAATAGGGAGAGAAAACCATAATCCATAAACATGATGAAAAAATATAGGCCTTTATTATTTTAGAATATATTTTCTATTACAGAAAATATGAACTTGGTGATATAAATATCCATGAACTAAAATAATAATAGTCCCGAAATCCTTCAATTAGCCAATGCACACGAAATAATAGATCCATGAACCAATCTGTTAGCCGATTGATTCTTATACATTGTGGAACAAGAAACGGGAAAAAATGCACAATTTAATCATCACAAACAAATTCTTGTCTATTGAATTTGAGGAAATACATTACATCATTGTATTCATATAGGCACTTGACTACTATTAGCACATCTATTTTCATGGCTCAATCTATCAGTGTTCATTGATGGAAACTCCTCCATCAGATCATGTCACAAATTCCAAGGTTATGGGTCAAACAATTAAATTTGGTAATCACCTTGTTTATAAAAGAAATTTATTAGGTTGAAACATCATAAAATAAAAAAACAAATTAATTTATTTATTAATTTATTATTTTCAAAAATGATAACTTTTTCAATGAAAATCCTTCCAAACATAGGTTATGTTTTTCAAAGGGAAAACCCCTTTTTGAACACAATGATTCTCTTGTATTATTGATCAGGGACCTCATTCAGGGATTATTCCATTTTTTAGGAATCAAAAATTCATATGATATTAATATATTTAATATATTTCAAAATTTAATTCCAGTCACATTGGGAGTAAATTTCTCATTCCATCATAGCACCTCGATATAAAAATAATCAAATAAATGTTCAAAATTCTTTCACAACAATAAATGTGGCATTAAAATTTGTATTATCTATGATTCATTGATATAGATAATATTTTCATGATTCTAATATGTATTAAATTTATATTAATAAAATCAATTTATTAGTTTGATCACATATACAATAATTTTGGATTTATGTGTTGTTCTGGGATTAAATGTGAAATGTTCTTAATTCTGGAAATTTAACATATTCTAATCAGAAGTGTATTTTTGGAATAATTTTCAAAATATTAATCCAATTTGCGGAATTATTTTTATAGTTTTACTTGATATATTTAATTATTAATTTTATTCATGACCATGAACTGATTCGAACAAAATGTGGCCTGAATAAATCAATCAATTTTGAAAATTGTTCGGGTGGACAGTGTAGACCACACCTCCATAACAGAAGCATAAATCAACCTTAACATCTCCAATTGAGGTGATTGGAAATGTATTTGAAATTTTACATTGAATATAGTTACCCAAATTAAATTTATGATATTTTTTATCATTAAGGGGTCATTGGACATTATTCATTAAAGGATGAATTCTAGAAATCTCATCCAGAATAATTCATAGCCTATATAAATATCATAACATCTCACATTCGAGTCCAATTAATGTGAAATATCTAGGAATCCAAGGAAATTAAACTAAAAACATCACATAAGAAGGGACCTTTGGATCATTCAAACAAATGGTTTGATAAACATGAGAAATCATCCAGGAGATTGATTCAGGAGGGGAAGCTGGTGCAGCATTTTCTTTTTTTCATTTATTTTTATTTTTAATCTTTATTACTTTAGTTTTATTTTAAATTTAAATTTAATATATTTTTTAATAAAAATTATATTTCATTTATGATTTTTATTTTTGTGTCTTACTAAAAAAACAAATATTCTTTTCATTTCATTTCATCCATTCCTTTGTAATTCCACCTCGTTCTTCTCCATTTTGATTTCAAATACTTGTGGTGCCGAGTAACTGACATGAGGAATATACTGGGGGATTAATCTGGTGCTTGAACCTATGTCCATGTTTTTTTATAATTTTATTTATTTCTCAGGATAATTTATAGTGGTTTTAATCCTCAATGTGGTTTTCAATATTTTAACATCACGATCTGCAACCATTTTCCCTCAATTGAGGTGGTGGATAGAGGGTATGACAAAAGATCACTACGTACAATTTTCATTCTTAACCGGGGTAGATTGTGATGTGAAAACTTTTGATGGAGTTTCTTCACCATGTATATTTTAATCATTTTAATGAATGTTTTCCATGAAAATTCTATTGGAAGAACTTTCCTTCGTCTCACATTCCGTTCTGTTTAGAACATTCTAGATATTTAGAATTCATTGTTATTTTCATATTATTTATGAATTTCATTTACATTAATATATTAAAAGTTTTAAATAAAACATAAAAAAATTAATTATTTAGTTAATTAGATTAGTTAGTTTAATAAACTAATAAATCTCATCAACTGAGATGACCATGGTCATCCGTTATGGTACACTAGGAAAACATTGAAATTTTTTTTCACGCCCTATGACATGAGTGAATCAAAAACGGTTTTCGTTTTCAATATCTAAACAATTATTTTGATCACATTTTATTAAATATATTTTTTAAAAAAAAAATCACTGTATTTTTTATTTAAAATAAATTCTTAAAAAATTATTTCCAGTATGTATTAAAATTCAAATAAATATTAATGATTAGATTACTCAAAGGTGAAAAAATTAACAGAACAAAAATATGAAGAATAAGATGTATATAAAAAATTATACAATAGGTACCAGATAAAAGATCATAGATAAAGCATAAAAAATGATTATCAAATATACAATACCATTAGAATGTGTTTGGGAATTTCTAGAGAAACCTGAACATGAGTTTGAGAAAGAACCTGAGGTAGTGGGGGAATATATTTTACTACTCATCATTGAAATTGATGAACCTTATGAGGAAAAATTGGAGGTACCAGAATATTCATTCTTCCACACTCAATTTTTTTTTGGAGGGATAGATGAAATGGATTTTTCATATGATCATCATGGGGGAGATCAACATGAACATGATGATGTCTAGAATGAATGTTATGAATTAATTTATCTCTCCAAACCATGAAATTTAGAGGTGCCACCGCCATTTCATATCTCTGTAGATTTGGAAGAATAATAATCCTAATTGTGGAATTAGAAGAACATATAGAGGAACCCGAGTACCTATCTTCATCGAGTAATGATAAAATCCATGAGGAACATTTATTTGAAGAAGAGATTTAAGCTGAACTGACATAAAAAGATGATACAATCTTGAACTCAGTTTTTTATTTACAATAATTTGAGTATCACCCCTAATTTTTTTTTTAAATTTCACGATTCATCCAAATCATATTACACCCTAGATAAATATGGTGAAAACGAAGATGAACCAATTGAATAACACCTATTTATCTGTGAAGACATTAATCATTTACTGGAATGTGTACAATAAGAGAAATAGAATGTTTCACAAGTATAAAAAATTGAGGATGGGTTCCATACATTATCCAACCCCCAACATGAATGATGTACCACATTGAGAAGTGGCCAGATCTTGTGTACTATATCCATGTAGTACTCCTCCATATATAATAAGAAGTACATGTTGGAAGGAACCACAATTGCTGGCTAAAATACAGGAATCCTCAACCACCATCCAACTTTGGATAACAACGAGAACTACCTTCTAGAGGAAATAAAACATCAGGGCCCACATAGGGGATCATACCATGATTTATCTTTAAATTTTTTCTAGGAATTTAAATTTAAATTTTTTATTTCTATTTACTTAATCATGTGGCCAACACACTATTTTCTTTTAGATATTATATTACATGATAATTTTGATTAATTGATTAATTTTTATTTGTGGGATCATAATAGAAAATAACAGCCCCAAACATTAGAGGATGAGGACTGAAAAATTATTTTATAAGGTAGTTCACTTTATATAATTTTAAAATCATTACATTTTTTTCAAAATCATGATTTGATCTTTAAAGTGAAAAATTTCTTTCCATAACATGAATTCATGATTTACAAGGCTTATATGGATATATGGGTTTTTAAAGAATCATCTGATTCCATGTCTCATATTTGAATGATAATGTTATTGAATTGATAATTTTTAGAAACATATGATTAATGTGATGCAAGGATATTGAAATGATATCACATGATTTGAGGAAATTTTTTGATTCGTGTAAATGAGATTTACCAACCATTTATCAAGCATTGAATTTATGAAAATCATGTGAATTTATTTATTATTGTTAATCATTCCATGAGTTATTTTACAATATTATTTTCTCATTACTAAAAGTATTTATAGACAATGTACTTCCAATTTTATCATGAGCATATTTCTTGAGTGATCTTGTAACATTTCCATGGTTAAAACATTCATTTCAATTTGTAAATGTGATGACTATGAGAAAACACATTTATATTTATTGAAGAATCTTTTGAAACCTGCTTAATCATAAAATACCACCGTTATTTAAATCCTTATAAGAAAATTTGGAAAATAAATTAACTTTATTGGCATGATACATGTTTCAAGCCATTTTTATCTATTCCTACTATTAACTTGGTATTTTCATGATATTACAAAAATATATTGTGGTGTTAAATGTATTCATGGGGAATAGATGTTATATATTTGTAAGAAAGAAGTTTGGGTGTGCTATATTGGAAAATGAAAAAGTTCATTTTATTTAATCATTTTTCTCTTATTAATTTTTCATCTATTGAATAAAAAATAGAAAAAAATGGGTTGTGATTTGGGAAAACCAAAAAATCACCATTACTAGACCAATGATTTTTATCATACAAGGTTATTTGGAGGATCTGTGGATTATTATAAATAATTACATTAAGAAAAAATAAAAACTAAAAAGTGTTTTAAAAAAAATAAAAAAAATGAAAAGAAAAAAAGAAAAAATATATTCATGATATAAGATAAATAATTCATTATATTAAAACTATTCATGATCATTAATTTATGTCTTGGGGAAATATAGGGGTTATATACAATTTTAAGGGGAGAATTTCATTGAACTAATTACTTTGAATATAATTATTTATTATTTAACAGTTATACCCCATCCATGAGCATTATTTTTAGACATCAAAACCTACCATCATTAAGCCTCAGATTCATTGAAACCTTAATTAAAAACCCACCTCGTTTTGTCATCATTTTTTCATTACAAATTAGATAATTTAGTTATTTTACAATCTTATGGATAAATATAATGGTCTCATTATATGAGAATAACTACACTTGAATTGTATTACGAGTTGTGAGAGAAAATAATCAAAATTGATGTAAATCAGGACTTGGAATGTTTAATAATAATGAATTGAAGAACGTGAATGAATGAGAAGAGAAGTTCCACAATTTTAAAAAGTGAGAAAGTAAAATACAAGAGTTGATTGTTTCATTGAAAAATGTGAAATTGAATTGCTATATTATGTAATATTTTATTATATTATTTTTCATTGAAAATTATTTTAATTTTTTTTTGGAATTTTAATATTGGTAACATTGGTGCCCTCTGAATTCCATGTTGATATTTTATTCATTAGGATAATATTGGTTTGTGTGTGTGGGAATTTAAAAAACAAATAGTATTCATAATTTAATCTTGAATTTATATTTTTTAATCTAGAATAAATTTTATTTTTAGATAAAAATCCATATTTTAATATTTTTATTGTATAATGAGAATAATCCAAACAATGTCCTAATTTGGATAATATATGTTTTAAAATATTTTTATATTTCGGACATATATTTTTTTATACTTATCTAAATTAATAAATTCATTCTTTTTATAATTATATACATCTTGTGATTAAATTAAATAATTTAGATACATTTCTTAATCCTCAATTTGGAAATATAAAACCATCTCACAAGTTGGGTCATAAAAACACTACATAGATTTAGAAATTTATTACGTGGGGAATATAACTCCTATATGGGCTGAAAAATTTACTTTAAATTAATTATAAGGATGATAATGATATTGGGGAATAACGTTCATGAATAATTTAACTCATTATTCATCCTTCTTTATGGTCAATAGTGCATTATAATCCGAAGGTTAGAAATTTATAGTGTATGATTGGAGAGAATAAATGATCATTGTAAAATAGGCATAACTCTTTCTATATATGTCCAAATATGATTAAATTTGGAGGGGGACATAAAAGTTATTTTTAGACATCATTTATTAAGGGATCCTTGCATGAAATGGATATTTAATTGGTTAAATATTAGAAAATATTCGAGGACAAATTCTAGAACAAAAAATCTCCCTGATAAATTTTAAAATGTGGAAACCCCTCCATTACAATCCATTTCATTCCATCTAGGGCACCAAGGAGTGGAGGCTGAGGGTCATATTTATTATTAAAAAAATCATTCTTTTATTTTTATTTTAGTTTTATTTTCTCTAGAAATTGGTATTAATAATTTTATTAATGTATTTTCTTTTCTTCTTCCATGTCTTTTTTTCAACAATAATCTCATTGTATATCTTCTATCATTACATCATGATCTCTATTAACTTTTCATTGGAAAGTGACTAATCGGATGTTTGGACTTGAAGTGTTATTCATGGTTTTCTTTTTAATTTCAAATCAATTCAAAAATATATATACTATTTGTGGTAGATGAAAGAGTATTGCACGAGTTCGGAAGTCATCCATAATGAATTATTTTTATATCCATTTTTTTAATTGATTAATTTTTTTCATCCCTTATCTAGAGAAAACCCTTCATATAGTGGTGTTGGTGTTTTTTTGAAGTGAATAAACATCATATAGTGGAGCCGGTTCTTTTATGAATAACATTCTCAGTTGATTTGTTATCAAATTTTACTATTGGAGGAGTGGTTTTGTGTGACGGAGGCATGATATAATAACAGACTCAGTAAATTTAAAAAAATTAATTCATTAATGAGGTTTCACAAAATGAATTATAATTTTTTTTTTAAAAAAAAATAATTAGTTTACTAGTCTTAGACGACATTAGGATCTAGACATTTATTCACTAGTTTCATTTTTCTTTCATCTACATTTATATTTAAATTCCTCTTTACGTTATTTTAATTCCTTTTTTACAAAAACCCTAAAAATAAAATTTTACAAAAAAAATTATGTTATTTAGATTTTTTTATTGAACCAACTTCAATTCTCCTCAAGTGAGATGAACCAAGTCATCCACTATGATGCATTTGGAAAATTGATTTTCTTTTTTATATTCCCTATTACAGGCATGTATCAAAACGACATGCCATTAATATGGTGTGACTAATGAAAATTTATATTCCTAATGTAGCATAGAGGTTGACCAGGGTCCCTTTACATGAGGAGGGGTGCAGTCGATTCAGTCATTAATTCTAATTCACCAAATCTAATTATTCTTGTTTTATTAAAATTAATAAAAATGATTGGTCTGGTTTTCATTTGAAAATAGTTAAATTTAAATTTTGAAAATCAGAATTTATATATAAATGTGTATGAAAAAAATTTAATAATGGAAGAATGGTGTTGGTCCTTACGTCAGATAATATGTGTTAATTTATTAATTATTTCTTTTTTAAATTCAATTTGGTAAATCATTTGGTGAAACATAATTAAGAAATATATTTTCTTTGAATTATTGAGTGTGTGACTTTTTCATTACTCCAAAACAACCAAAAACACACCTCTAATTATAAAATATGATAACACCTTAATCGAGAATGTTATTCCTAAACGACCCATCACTATCATATGTCATTTCATCTCATCAAAAAACTGCACCTCCACTATATAAATAGTTTTCCCAGGAAAAGATATGACATTTAATTAATAATATAAAATAAATGTAATTAAAAATTATTTAATGTTAGAAAACCTCCTCACACATGCAATACTCCTCCATCCAACACAAATAGATTTAAAACATGTTGAATAGAATCACAATAACAAAGAACATTGTTAAACCTTCCCTAGGCCCAAGCCATGGTTTAATAACATTCCACTGAAAAATGAAATGATATAAAGAAGGGAATATAGAAGATGGAGATAATGAGATTAGTTTTTGAGGATAAAGGGGTGGAAAAAAATTAAACTCACTTTATTTAAAAAATATAATGAATGTATTACATGGGAATAAAATAAAAGAAAGAAAAAATCTAAAATACTGGATATCATTTTTCTAATGGAAAAATTATAATACATGAATAGACTTTATTCACTGAAAATTTAAAATAAAATTGATATTTCATGTGTATTTTTGAATGTTTTTTTGACATTGAAATTTTTTCAAGTTTATTACCTTGGAATTTTAATAATAGTTATATTTTTGTCCTCTGAATTTCATTTTATGATTTTATGTCTGATAAAAAGCATTTATTATGTGTCAGAGAATTGATAAAGCAAATGTTTTAGTCATTTTTATAAATATTTAAATTATTTAAATCCTATTAATATATGAATATTAGCTTATTTAAAACAATTTTGGATTGGTGGGTTGTTTGGGATAAAAGGTGAAAAGTGGTTAATTTTGTAAATTTAAAATATTATAGTTACATGGGTATTTTGGTTATAAATTTTAAAATAAAAATACAATTTGAGGGAATATTTTTTTCGATACCTTTATTTATTTTACTCATCTTTTTCTTTAGGATGAGGAGTTTATTCATACAAAATGAGGCCTGAAAAAATCAATCTTGTTGGAAAATTGTTCGGGTGGACAGAATGGACCCCACATCCATAACAGAAGAATGAGTTCACCCACACACCTTTAATTGAGGTGATTCGAATTGGATTTGACAGAGAAAATTGACATGAGTTTGTAAAATAAATTTTATGGATTCTTTCACTCATTAAGGTGTTCATTGGACTTTATACATTGAAGGAAGTATTTTAAAAATTTCGTATAGAAAAACTAATAGTAAATATTTATTCTATAATATCATATTTATAGTCAATTTAAAGTACTGTTTTGAGGAATCATAGAAAATTCAATTTAAAACATCCTATAAGAAAGGAACATGGGAACATTTGTACATATGGTGTGAAATAGAAGATCCAACCGTCATGCGACATAATCCGGAGGGGAAGTTGCTGCACCAATTTCATTTCATCTTTAATTTTGAATTTTATTCTTTTTACATTAGTTTTATTTTCACTACATTTATAATTTCATTTATTTTATATAAAATATAATTCATTAATTGTTTTTTTCTATGTCCTCTTCCATGAAACCCCTCTTATCTTCTTTTATTTTCATCACATCATTTCTCATTCTAACCAATTCTTCTATATTATGATCTATAATACTCGTGATCATGAGTAACTAAACCATGGAATATCACTAGGAGATAATTTGGTGCATAAAACAAATGAAATGTTTTTTTTCTAATTTTACTCAATTATAAGGATAATTTTTAGGTGGTGTAATCATCACTGTCATTTTCTAAAGATTAACTTTTGATATGTAACCATTTCTCCTCGATTCTGGTAGTGGATAGAGGCTGTTCTTGGTGATCACTCAGTAAAATTTTTATTCATAAGTAGATAAGATTTATGTGTGCTGAAAAACGATGTAATGTGTTCACTAAGTAGATTTAAATCTGTTCAATCAGGTTTCTCCCTAAAATTTATCTTGGGAGAGCATCCTTTAATCTATAATTCCATTCCCGTTATAATTGCATGGTAATTTAGGATTTAATGTCGGGTTTTCTTTATTTTTTCATTTCATTTATTTTTATAAATTCAATTTTTATAATAAAATTTAAAAAATAGAAAATGAATTCATTATTAGGATAATTGAACAAGTTATGTGAATAAACTGATAAATAGCCTCATGTGAGATTACTTTGGTCATCCATTTTATTGTACTAGTAAAAAATAGAAATTTGTTTATTCATGCCCCAACACAGGGAGTAAATTTACCACATGTTTAGTGATAGTAATGGAACACAGCTTGGTATTTTCATTTCTAGAGGGGGATAGTTTTTTTGAAAATTATAGTGTAAAACAATCCATAATCCCACTACAGAAGGACTAAGATAGTTGTCCCATGGTTTGGAAAAATATGCATTTTAACTATTTGATGTAGTGATCTCTAATGTATTTTTTGATGTAATTGTGGAAAAAGGTTTCAAAAAACATGTAACTAAACTATGAACCCATTATAATTTGTTTAATATATATTTATTACCAGATCATATATTTCTCCATCCCTTATTTTTCATCTCTTATATTTTATTTAACCCCCACATTATCCATCAGCATCCCACCTTTATACATATTCTATTTTTGGAGGTTAAGAAGCACTATTTTTCTATATTGAGGTAAAATAAAACATACTTTTTATTAATTTACCCTTATTATTACTAATATATAATTATATATTTCATTGATTATTTGTTTAGATGGATATTCAAACACATCTTAGTGGATATTTCGCTTTCCTAGTGGTTTTTTATATTCAATAGAGGAGATTTCTAGATTATTTCTATGCACTATCTCATGTAATTTTGTAGGTGGTGAGTTGTGAAATTATTTTTATTAATTTTTTTTTATTTTCAGTATCAGTTGATTTTTTTCAAGGAACTTTTGGTTGTGGATTTTCCAAAGAATGTGGTCAGGGTAATGTTAGGATTCTTTGGAAACTAGTTGGATTTAATTCTAATGTGGAATAATGACCAATTGAGTTTTCTGGAATTTTGTTAATCCATGATTTAAACAATATATTATTAATAATTTTTATTATTAATAATTATTGTTTCATTGAATATAGTTAGACATCAGGTTTTAAAGAAAATCCTATTTGGAAGCTAAGATGTTTTCCCCAGTTTTGGACAGGCCTTAGGATAGTTTCTAGGACATATGGTTGTTTTTTAATTAATAATTTATTAGGTATATGGTCTATTAATGTTTCACAAGGTCTTGATAATATTTTTTTTCATGTTTATGTTTTATATCTGATAGTTTCACTATGTAGTGTATCTATTTCATTGGTTTTTGACAGTTTAATTGGTCTTAAAATGGAAAAATAAAATAATCCACATATCCTTACAGGTACATTGGTTATTGTGAGACTTGACATATGACATCACAAGGGATGATCTATTTCATCAAAAAGGTAATGTTTGTCTTTAAAAGACGAATTAGTGGATTACAATCGTAAAAACATTAGCCACGTTGATTTTTATGGATGCATTGTTAACGAGATTGTTGGAATAACATAGAAATAAATGTTTATATCATGTTATGAGGATGAAATTTAATGATTTTATATCAATTAATTTTCATAATATCCAAAGGTATTTTTTAGACAAATTTAAAATTTTGTGGTGTATTTTAAATCAGTTTTAGTTTTCAATTTTAAAAAAACCACGTTTTGAAGTAGATATTTATTTAATGTGGTATTGAACTATAGTTGAATTTAAAAGAATATATTAAATTAATTTATATTGTGTATTATAAATAATTATGTGGTATACCCTTTCATGAAAAATCCATAACATATCTTTTAATTGTTTCAATATAAATGAAGGCTTTGTCATTATTTTGGATATTAAATAGGAATATTTGTGGTTCACGGGTGGCTTAAAAATATTTTCAAATGGATTTTTTAAGTCCATTGTTTTTAAAAGGGACATTATAATGATATTTTTGTTATGTGAAAGGGATAATAATTCAAATCCATGTCATGGTGTTGAATGAAATCGGAGCATAGTAAAATAAGAAATGTTGGAAAAGTTTCATCCTGGTTTGGTAATTTTTTTGAAAGGATAGTGTATTAAACCATGGAAACTAGAAAATAATGGGTTTTTTTAGAAAAAATTTATTTTTTATGGGAAATAGTTGTATACTATATGATTTATAATTTTCGACATCATTCTCCACAACTATGTTATAGATTTACAAATATGACGTTCCATATTCATTAAATTTAGAACTCCTGGTTAAAAATCAACATATATATTTTATGTTTTATATCAAAAATATGTTCACATATGGAATAATGTATGGTTTAATGTATATATTTTCCAATGGTTTGGGGCACCAATTAATAGATTTGGAAGAAGAGGGTATGATTGTCCACAATTTAACATCAAAACCCAAGGTCCAATATGTAAATTAGAAAAGGTATTCTATAAATAATATTTTCAATTATTTATTTTATGTTATACAACTATTTATTTCCATAAAAAACTAATATAAATAGATATTAAGTTAAAAAACATTGGGTGTATCGTAATGATTTATACTCATACACTACTTATATGGTTACTACACATGGGTTCCAATGATTATCTCCCATGTTTATTGAAGGAAAATGTTTGGTCTGGGGAATGAGATTAGTTTTTCACACCCATTATTAATATTCATGTTAGTATCATGAGGTTGTATGAGATCTGTCGTAGATAATCCTTGGATAACTTTTTTCTGGTTTATCATATTTAAGTGTGCTAATGTAACTCTCCCAATATGGGTTTATTTTTATTTATGGTATAGATAAACGAGGCCTTATTGTATTATATTATTTATTAAACCTTGATTATATGTATAGTACTCCCTTAATAGGTTATTTTGAGATGTTGTTAATTTATTTTTTAGTCTATAATATGAGGACTATAATTTATACATGATACATAGTTATTTTTACCATTATTATGCAAAATGATTAGAGGTTATGTTCTCCCTACGGAACTACCATAGACCACCATCAAATCTGTCGCCTCTAGTGTACAAGGATGAATACCAGTTGAATTATTGAAAATGATTGAAATTACTGTATCAAATGTGAACTGAGGAAGGATGTTAGAATGTGGAATCGTTTCTTTACATTCATTTTATTTTACATTTTCAAGATATAGTAGACTATATATTTAAGAATATGTTATATCATATGATGGAAACTGAGATCGTGTGTTGAGAAAACCTATTCCAATAGGTGGTATAGGTTAGTAGTGAATGATATTTCTTTTGTTTTTATATTATTATTGTTTTATATGATATCATCTTTAATTGGAATTTATTGCGGGTAAGATGATTTATTACAGAAATATATCTACTAGACCATTGGAAAGTGGATAATGATTTGATTTTTAATCATGGAATATAGATTCAAGATTTTTATATTGTATCATGAAAATAATTTTGGATCCCTATGTAATAGGATTAGTAGCGTGTTATTAAACTGGAAAAAGAGGGTGAACTCTTTAAATTTTTAATAAATTCTCATATTTTTCTCTCTCGTATATATACATGGTATGATTCAAATTATGTATTCAATCTTTTATATTAATTTCCCATTGATTGTAGGTCATGTGTATTTATGGTAAGACACTCAATGAAGAGGAATGATATGACTCAATCTTCATGAAGGAATGGTTCAATAACTAATGCAGGATTGCATGGAATAGACGAATAACTATTTGAATTGTGTTCCACTTAAACAAGTCTGGTGTTTATCTTATATAAGAAATGTGTTACAAATATAGGCTCTATGAGGGGGTCCTAGTGAGGGGATGAGTTTTGGTTATTGAACCACGTGTAGAAACAATTCTAGTAATACATGTCATTATAGGTGGCCACATCCATTATGTTGTTTTCTGATGTGTAGATTCATAGAAAATATGGATACTATAGATATGGGTTGGCGGTTTCAGAATATGATTGAATTCATATGAAAGACCCTATAGAGGATTTTTTTTACATTTTTATATTTGTGACTTTGGAATGAGAGTGTAGATTATTCCCTATTATTTTTACCCTTATGTGAGTTCTCCTAGACATAGGTCATTGCACATTGTGACGTTTCATTTGCAAATGGTGATAGAGATAGATTGAAAGACCTATTGAACTTCATTGAGGTGATTTTATTTTATGGATTCAGTTATATGTGAAATGTGATGGTGACATGTCAAAGTGGTTGTCTGATTTAGGAGTTCCATTGGGCTCATAAGTTACATGTTGATGTTTTGGGATATTCATTGAGGGGAATGAAGACTGTAACCTTGTATTGGTTTTGGGTGTGTATGATGAATATTTAAGAAGTATAACTTTTGTTCTTATTAATTAATTTCATGTTTTGTATCCATAGGTGTAGGATCATGTAGGATCCTAGACCGGGTTACAGCTATATATGCAAGATGTTCATATTGATTACGAGATGGATCAGGAGATCATGATCTTCTCAAGGGTTTTGGGTTTTAGGTGTTTCAGATTCCTATGGGTGGGTAATGGAATGTTGAGGAAGACCTAGTATGTTATAGGAAGCTGAAGAAGGATATACCAATGAATATGACATAAAAAATATGGTTTTGGTGCGGAGAATGTTTAGATACATGATTTTTTGTGTTTTCATAATGACATGGAGATCTTATTATTCAGTTGAATAAGAGAATTCCAAGGGAAAAACCAGATGGCTTCATAAAATAATAATCATTAAATGTGTCTTCATAATGTGATGAATGTGTAAGTGAACCCAATATATTGTTTTAATGATTACCGATACATTAGTGGTTATCCAAGTGGTTTATTTGTGGGGCGTTTTCTTGGGTTTTATGTAGTACCAGTTGTGATAAATGAAGGATGAGATGAGCATGTGGGAATGGTATGGATACTGGATAGGTATAGTGAGCCTACATTTTCATGGTATTTGAACCACTAGTGTCGAAAAAGAGTGTTGTGTTTTGGTTATGGGGGATCATGTGACAATTAAGCATCAATAATATATTGTAGGAATGAATTTTGGGTGATGTGATATGTCATTTGACTTATGGATATGGAATTATATAAGTTTACACACATGATTCTTGAATTATGTAGTTATTTTTGAGTTGGATGAGAACTATAGTCAGTATATTTATTGGCTTATAGCCATGGTGGTATATTCATCTATGTTGACAATGTAGATGTTTTGGGATTATGAATGGTAATGTTGAGAGAAAATGTGTGAAGAAAATATTGATCCGGGTTGATCCATGATGAGATATTCATAGGTTGTTATTATAGTAAAAAATATTGGATTGGGGGGACCGATATGTGCATGTTTACAGTTAGAATTTCTAGTGTATCACCCTAGGAATAAATTAATGTTGAACAGGTCGGTGTGGAGTACACCACTGGTTTTTTGTAATTGTCAAAATCATTTGGAATGGTCTTATGATTAATAACGTCAGTAAAATTTTAGTGATCCATGAGATGGAGTACGTTTCCTTTTTAGAGAGCCAAACAAGGGTGAGAAATCTCATCCCAGGTTTCAATTATGATTTGTTCTTGACAGATAATGGTCCATGGAGTAGAAGACACGGTTCTAGGATCAAATGACACAGATGATTCTATAGTGGAGATTTTTTTTATAGTGGGCTACCTAGCCTCTACAAAACAGTACTTGATTGAAAAATTATATCAACACAAAATTTCCTTAAATTACTATTACATTATTTTAAGATAAAAAACATAATAGTATTACAATAGAGGATCCAATGGATTAGTTTCTTGGGAATACTAGGACCATACATAGCAATTACATCATCAAACATAATCATTTTTTAATTTCTTCTTCTCTAGATTGTTATTGGCACTTGACCTCTCCTTAGTTCATGTAACCACCTGAGGATATAAATAAAAAGAGGTGATCTAAAAGACCAGTAATAGGATAGATAAGAACAATATAGCATGGGGTGAGAATAATCATAACATGGGAAAATGATCACAAACATGAGAGGAAGCATAAATAAAGGAATTGAATTGTGTCAATGCATTAAAATGAATCATCATGTCTTAGTGGTTAACTACAACACATAACAATGAACAATACTAGAATCATTTCAACATTATTTCACATTTACTTATGAGATTCATCACTTTATCCAATGCATTAGAGCACCGTATAATTCTAGGAGCACCCGTCACATTCAAACATTCATATTGCGCTATATAATTCTGGGCGCACCCGTCAGAACATTATATTATCATTTTCATGCATGCCACATAGAACATATATCAATAATTTACATAACTAACCCATATTAAGGAATGGTTTTCATCTCATAATAACACATTCATAATCTTTGGGTTCTGAAAACAAAGAGGGAATATCATACTTGAAACATGAACTATCAACCTTGAATGAGAAGTAAAAGGTGAGTTCTTAAAAGAATTATTCTTTTGGAAATAATTTTGATTGACATAAACAATAGTGGTAAAAATTTATATCTCATAAAGGGAGAGATAGTGATAAAAATGATTTTTTAGGAGTAACCATATCAAAATTGGAGTGAAAGAGGGAGGACCTGACGGATGAAATTTGGGTTCGAGAATTTCCCCTTACCGTGTATTTGAATGCTTAAATCTTGTTAATTTCATGTATAATGAAATTATATCCATTAATTAGAAATTCCATAACATTTTATAGATGAATATGGTTCATTTTGGTTTCATTATGTAACTTTATGGGCCTTTTGATGAGTTATATTGTTTAAAAAAATTGTTCAAGAATGTTAGTTTTTATTGTCTTCGTGAGTGGTTAACTCGTAATATTAAATTAATGTTCGGGTAGAACATGGGTAAACATACAGAACTTATATTACATGTTATTAATGACATTATAGAATTTAAAATTATATTATAATGAACTTTATTATATACAATGTGGATAAATCATTAGAAAAAAATTAACTGATGATTGTTTGTGTTAATTTGGATGGTTTTTCGATCCCAAAGATCTTGTTTTAATTTATCACATATTAATATGAACATATGTTAGTTCAAGAACGTTAAATAGGACATAGTTCATATAACATATTCATGATCACCAATAAAAAATGTTTCATGACATGATCTGAAGGTAGAAGTGGAAGAAGAAGACTTGTCGTTCTTGAAGGTGATAAATTAACACCTCACAAACAACGTTCTCTTTAATTAACTAAAGGGAAAAATAGAATGGGGGTTCGATGTTAAAATATCCCATTAGTATCATAAAATTCTAGTATATTTATTTTACTGGAGTTACCATACCATTTGGATAAAGATATTTCGGGAGATAATAATAAAAAAAAATTGAAATTGAATGGGAAATAAAGGAGAAGAGTGAGAGAAATTACCTCTTGAATCCTCCTCTTGAGATCCACCTTAAGGGGCATAAGAATAGTCATTTGATGAGACTAGAAGCTCTTAGATGTGGGAGAAAAGACAGGAAATATTTCTAGGTAGATCTTAGATAAGGCTTCATGTTTGAGAGGTGTGATGAAATGAGGGTGTGAAGGGTGGTATTTATATTGGAGGAGAGAGGGGTTTCCTTAATATAAAATTCATTAGTTTATTAATTTCCCCTAAGACATGGAATAGTGAGAGTTAAATGACCAATAATTTTAAATAGGGCATGTGAGTTCTAGATTTGAGTTCTTACATCACTTTTGATGTCAAAAATTGTGAGTTTAAATTGTAATGTATTTACACAGTAAATTAATGTATTTTACTATTCACCGAAAAATCATGTATATTAGAAAAAAACCATAAATTTACCCCAACTATTTTTCGATGTGTAGAATAAAATAATAAGTCCATTTTTCAAAAATACTTTTCAAAATATGATTAATTTAATATTTAATTAATATCGTAAATTATTATTAAAAACCCTGTTTTAAAGCATTCATTTACTTATTCTAAAATATAGGTACAACATATATTCACATGAGTTTTATTATTATACTATCATCAGTAATGTTAATATTTATTAATGTATATCTCTATTTATAAGGGTATGTAGGTATTCATAAGGGTTGGTTACTATTCTCCAAAAATTATTTTTGTTTTATTAGACTCTAAAAATCATCATCAACACAACCATGTATGTTATATTTTCAGAATTATCAATACAGATGTGAAAAACATATGTTTAAAGGTCACTTAGCACTTATTAGTTCATTATGTTGTATTTTCATTTGATTTTATGACATATTTATAATAAAGTAATTTCCATTGAAAAACATTGTTTCGTTACATTCTTCCCCCCTTATTAAATTTCACCCCCAAATTTTCACTTTACACAAACAGGTGAGGGTACTTCTCATTCATCGCCCCTTCAGGTTCCCAAGTAGCATCTTCAAAATTATGGTTCCTCCACAACACTTTGACAAGGTGGGTTGTCTTGTTTCATAGAACCTTATCTATCCGGTCCAAAATCTCTACTAGATGCTCCTCATAAGAGAGATCGTATTTCAGCCGTACCACCTCTGAGTATAGTATATGTGAGGGGTCATGTATGTACTTCATCAAGAGTGATACATGAAACCCATCATGAAAATTGAGAAATATTAAGTAGAAGTGTAACCCAATAGGCCACGGATCCTATACGGTCAAGGATCCCAAAGGGGCCAATGTACCATGGGAATATCATTCCTTTCTTTCGAGACCACATGACCCACTTCCATGGTGATATTTGAAAGAAGAATTTATCTCTAATGTTGAACTCCAAGTCCAAACGACGCTTGTCAGCATAGTTCTTTTTCGGACTCTTAGTAGTTTTTATGTGTTTTTTTATTCCATGAACCTTTTCTATCATCTCTTGCACATGATTGGGTCTAGGTATCTTTCTTTCTCCAACATCATCCCAACAGGTTGGAGTTATACATCTCATTCCTTATAGAGATTCATATGGAGCCTTATGAATAGTTGAGTGGAAGCTCTTTTTGTATGAGAACACAACCAATGGGAGATTTTGATCCCATCCACTATTGAATTATATATAGTAGGATCATATCATATCATCAAGCATCTGAATAGTCCTTTTAGAATGGCCATCAGTTTAGGGGTGATAGGCCGTGCAAAAATTCAATTCATCACTCACAGCATGTTGATGGCTCCTCCAAAATTTAGATGTGATCCTTGGATCAAGGTCAATGAAAATTGAGAGTGGAACACCATACAGTCTCACCACTTCCTTCACATATATCTTTCCATGTTTTTAAAGCAAGAGATCTTCCCTAATAGAGATAAAATGGTATGTCTGGGTGATTCGGTCAACCACATCCCATATCTCATTATTTCCCTTCGATGTCTTCGGGAGACCCATTACAAATTCCATAGTAACATTTTACCATTTACCCATGGGTATAGGAAATGGCTGCAACATCACTTTGGAACTTTACTGCTTTTCTTTTACTTTCTCGCAAACCAGGCATTTTGATATACATTCTGCAATCTTCTTCTTCATGTTATCCAACCAGAAGTGTTCTCGGAGATCACGATACTTCTTGGTGCTCCCAGTATGAATAGAGAAAGTTGAGCTATGTGAATTGTAAAATATATCCTTCTTTATCCCAGGTGATGTAGGCACACAAAGTCGCGTTCCATACCAAATCACACCATCATCGTCGATATGGATGTCTTGTGTCTTCCCTTACATTACTACATTCACCCTCTTTTGTATATCCAAATTGTCCCTTTTTTCTTCATTAATATTATCTCGGATCGATGGTATCACAATAATTTGGGAAAGGTTGGATGTATCCCCTTCCCTTATTATTTCCAAATCCATCCTTTGAATATCAAAGAAGGTAGAGTCATTCTCAATCCATAACATGGATAGAGTAGCCTGTTCGTTTCGACGTAGATCATCAGCTACTTATTTCTCCTTTTCAGGATGGTAGTAAATAGAGAAATCATAATCCTTGATTAGCTGTAAACATCTCTATTGATGCATGTTGAGCTCCTTTTGTGCGAATATATACATTAGGCTCTTATGGTCGGTGTATATGTTAGGCTTCTCTCCATAAAGGTAGTGAGGCAATATTTTCAAGGAAACAATATCAACTGCTAGTTCTATATCATGCATCATGTAGTTTTGCTCATGGATCTTAAATTTTTGTGAGTCATAGTCTATCAAATTGTCATTTTGCACGACTATTCAACCCATTCCATTCATTGAAGCATCACTGTATATCACAAATCATTTTCCTCTTTTCGGTAGTGTTATTATAGGTGTAGTGATCAAACCTCTATTTAGCTCCATGATGTTTCCTTCACATTCTTCCATCAATACATACTTTACTTCATTCCTTGTTAACTTTGTCGGTGGGATTGAAAATCGTGATAAGTTTCTCACAAAACATCTGTAGTACCCAGTTAATCTAAGAAAACTACAGATTTCGGTGACACTAGATGTCCTGGGCCATCACTCAATCATCGTTGTCCTTGATGGACCAAACGAAATTCCCTCACTTGTGATTACATGTCCCAAGAACGTGACATTCTTCATCAAAAAGTCACACTTTCTGAACATGGAGTACAAATTCACCTTTCTCAATGTTTCCAATAGAAGTCTTATATGTTCTCCAAGATCCTCCATGCACTTGGAGTAGATGACAATTTCATCAATAAACACTACCAAAAATTTGTCGATGTAATGTCTAAAAACTCTATTCATCAAATCCATGAAGATTGAAAGGGGGCATTAGTAAGTCCAAAGGGCATCACCAGAAATTCATAGTGCCCATACATTGTACTAAAGGCAGTCTTTTGAATATCTTCTTTCATCACCTTTAACTGATGATATCCAGAACGAAGATCCACCTTTTTTGAAGTATTGAGATCCTCTTAACTGATCAAACAAGTTGTCAATTCTTGTAAGAGGATATTTGTTCTTGGTAGTCATATTTTTTTGTTCCGGATAATCGATAAATAGCTACATTGTTCCATCCTTATTCTTCACAATGAGAACTGGAGAACCCCATGGTGATGCACTAGGGTGTACGAACCCTTTGTTCATATGCTCTTATATCGACTTCTATAACTCCTCCAATTCTCTAGGAGCCATCCTATAAGGACACTTTGATATTATATTAGATCCAGGTATGGGTTCAATTGAGAACTCTACCACATGATCTGGGGGAATTTTTTGGAAACTATTTGGGAAATACATCTATGTATTCCGTCAAGATGGGCATTTCTGTAGGGTTGGCAACTTCCTTTGACTCAACCATTTGGGAGAGGAATTCTTATTCGTAGGGAATCCACATCCACATAGATGAAGGATGCTTCCAAGGAGATTCATGGTCTTCCTTGTATTTATTGAGGATCATGGGATGTTTTAGAATATGAAAAGATATTTCCTTTTCTCGAGAGTTGATATGTGCTCTATATAATGAGATCTAATCCATTCCCATTATTGCTTCAAATTCCACCCAGGGAAGTATTAGGAGATTTGATGGAAGAATCTTCCCACATACTCCAACAAGAGAAGAGTCAAATTCTTGGGATGAATTAATTTCCCCTCTTGGTGTTTTCACAGATATCTCTACTTTGAGGATTCAGTGCTTCGATTCTATAGTTCTAACGAATATAAAAGATATAAAAGAATATATAGAACCAGAATCAAATAATATTGTTTCCATTCTTGAGTTAATAGAAGGTGTTCCTTGTACGACTTCATTATCTTGCTCCACATCCGTAGTAGTGATGGAATAAGACTTCTCCTATTCATATGTCGTTGGTGGCTGCTGACGCTGATTACCCTCGAGAAATCTAGGTTTAGCACACTGGCATGCATAGTACCCGAGCTCCCTACAATTGTTCCATTGAACCATGGGTGGTTCTCTCCTTTTAGTCGTTACATTATCCTTCCATTTCATGTCTTTTTGACACTCTTGATAATGACGTCCTTCTATCCCACACATGAATCCTTTCTCTGTCCCATTATGGAAGTTCCCTCGTGAAGCTTCCCACATTTTTTCATGTGGTTCGTTTAGTTTTTTTTTCACCTTTAACATGAGATCCACCGACTTGAAACTCCATATTTTTTTCTTCTCACTATATTTGTGGAACCATTCTCCAAACGCCATATCCATTTTGAGAGCATACCGAACAACTTCTTCATAAATCCGAAAGTCTCAAATTGCAGGATCCTTTTGAAGGTGTGGTTTTAATCCTCTAAAGAATATATCAATTTTTCTATCATTGATGATAACAAAATCCTATGTGTACCTTGAAAGCATTGTGAAATTCACATCATAGGGTGTGAACGATTCTCCTTCTTTTTTCTTATGCTCTATGATTTATCTCTCCATCATTGTGTGAAGAGTTCGTAGGAAATACATATTAAGAAACATGATCTTAATGTCTTCCCATTCCATATCTTTAATTTCCTCCAATTTATTTTTTTCAATCAAATCCCACCATTTATTAGACTCTTCATATAGACAATAAAAAGCTAGAGTCAACTTATCCCTCTCAGAACAGCGAAACACAGAAAATATTATCTCCATGGATTTGACCCACTGTTCTACAACTAGAGGATCAGAATATCCACTAAACATCAGTGGTCGTTGACACATAAATCATTCGATATCTAGTTTCTCTCTCTTTGGTGAAGGAGGGAGTTCCCCATTATTATAATTATTATTCATAACCTAATATAATTAGTTAAGAATCACTATGATGTTTTGAACTCCACCTCCTTAATCATTCGATATGTCATTCGGTAAATCGTTGCATTGGCCCTCACTCGAGTTGTTGTCCTGATTTCTCATAGTTCCCACCATTTTCTAAAATAGAAAAGGTTAGAAAAAAATAGAATTCAATAGATCATGAATATATAACATATTTATTTGCAAAATTTATACTAAAATCATAACCTATGGGATCCCTATATAGAGATTCTTATTTGCATATTTGTACTTAGTCTCATACTTGAGTTTTTCTCTCAAGGGTTCACTAATCCTAATTCCCAAATTAACTAATCCTTGCCTCTGATACCAACTATAGTGACCCAAACCATTCTTACATTACTATTAAATATTTTTAAGACAATCAAAAAAATATTATTACAAAATAGGATCCAAAGGTTTTGTGTCTTGGGAAATCTCGGACCATACATATTAATTACATCATCAAGAATATACATTCTTTTAATTTCATATTCTCTATTTTCTTATTGGCACTGGACCTATCCATAGTACACGTAGAAACCTGACGATATACATAAAATGGGGTGATATAAAATCAATAAAGATGATAGATAATAACAATATAGGATGGGGTGAGCATAATCATAACATGGGAAAAAGATCATGAACATGAGAGGAAGGATAAATAAAAGACATGAAGTGTGGCAACGAATAAAAATGACACATCATGTCTTAGTGGTTATCTACCAAACATAATTGTGAACCAATCAAGAATCATGTCCAAATCATTTCAATTTTAACCATGATATTCATCACTTTATCAAATGCATTGGAGTGCTGTATAATTCCAGGTGACCCTATCACATTCAAACATTCATATTGTGCATTATATTTCTGGGCGCACCATTCACAATATAATATTATCATTATCATTCATGCCACATAGAACATATATCAATAATTAACATAACAAACCCATGAAAAGGAATGGATTTCATCTCATATGAATACATTCATAAACTTTGTGTTCCCAAAATAAAGAGGGAATAACATACTAGATACAAGAACCATCAACCTTGAATGTGAAATAAAAGGTGAGTTCTTAAAAGAGGAGCTGTTTTGGAAAAAACAAATTCTGATATAAACATAGTGGTAAAAATTTTTATCCCTGAAATGTAAATACAATGATGAAAAAATTATTTTTTTGGAGTAACCATATCAAAAATGGAGTGAAAGAGGGAGAACCCAAAGGATGAAATGTGGGTTTGATAATTTCCCCTTACCTTGTATCTGAACACTTCCTTCTCTTTAATGTCATGTACAATGACATTATATTAATTAATTAGAAATTAGAAAACCTTTTATAAATTAATAGGGTTCATTTTGGTTTCATTATGTCATATTATGGGCCTTTCGATGTTTTATAGGGTTTAAAAACATTGTTAGGGAATTTTCCTTTTTATGGTCTTCTTGAGTGGTTAACTTTTATTCCTAACTGAATGTTTTGGTAGAACAAGGTTAAACTTCCAGAATTGATATTAAATGTTATTAATGAAATTCCATAAATTAAAATTATATTTTAATTAATTATATCATATACAATGTGGATTATACATTAGATAAAAATTAAATGATGATTGCTTGGGTTAATTTGTGCGGTTTTTCGATCACAAAAAACTCGTTTTAATTTATCACATTGTAATATGTACATAAGTTAGTTCCATAACTATAAAAAGGAAATAATACATATAAAATATTCAGGTTCAACTATAAAAATTTGTTTCATGACCAGATATGAAGGTTGGAATGGAAGAAGAAGACATGTCGTTCTTGAAGATGATAAATTAACACCTCACGAACAATGTTCTCTTTAATAAAATAAAAAGAATAGGAGAAAGGGGGATGGATGATATAATATCCCATAATTAATGTAAATTTATAGTATATTTATTTCAATAGAGTTCCCATACCATTTGTACAATGATAGTTGGGGATAGAATAATAAAATAACATGAAATTGAAAAGGAACTAAAGGAGAAGAGGGAGAGAAATTATCTCTTGAATCCTCCTCTTGAGATCCTTCTTTATATGCCTATGCATGGTATTTTGATGAAACCAGAAGCTCTTTGACGTGGGGGAGGGGATAGGGAAGATTTTTGGGTAGATTTTAGAGAAGGATCAAAGGTTGAGAGGTGTGAGGAAATGAGGGTGTTAAGGGTGGTATTAATATTGGAGGGGAGAGGGGTTTCCTTAATATAAAATTAATTAGTTTATTAATTTCCCCTAAGACGAGGAATAATGAGTCTTAAATTTCCAAGAATAGTAAAGAGATCATGTGAATTCTAGATATGGGTGCTTACATCACTTGTGATGTTAGGAATTGTGAGTTTAAATTATAATATATTTATAGGGTAAATTAATGTATTTTACAATTCACCAAAAATTCACATATTTCATAAAAATACCATAAATATATCCCAACCATTTTTCGATGTGAAAAATCCAAAATTGATGTCCATTTTTAAAAAATAACTATATAAATATGATTAATTTTATATTTAATTAAAATCATAATTTATTATTAATAAACCAGTTATAAAACATTAATTTACTTATTCTAAAATATTGGAAAATCATACTTTCACATGAATATTATATTTATACTATCAAAGGTAAGGTTACTATTCATTAGGGTATATTTCTCTTCATAAGGGTATGTTACTATTCATATGGGTAGGTTAATATTCAACAAAAATTATTTTTTTATTAGACTCCAAAAATAATCTTGAACATAACTATGTATGTGATATATTAAAAATTCCCAATACATAATTGAAAAACTTACGTTTAAAGGTCACTTAGCACAGAGTAGATCATTATGTTGTGTTTTCATGTGATTTAATGACATATTTATAAGAAGGGAATTTACATTGAAAAACTTTGGGTCATTACAAAGATTATTTATATAGTTTGATATTCATGATGTATTCTTACAATTATAGAGAAGTCCTTTTTTCATTAACTATTGATATAAAAATTTCATACGATTAATTTTCATATCTACTATTTATAGATGATCCCATACTATAAATAAAATTATGAGATTCTATGAAAATAATATCAAAAAATGTCTTATGGTCTAAATACATCATAATTACTGGACGTAGTTGATGTTCGACTATCAAGATATGGGTGCTCATTATAATTGTACTTTCTTACCATGAAGATCAAACATGCTGATATCTAGTAGTGAAATCATGAGAACATAACTGAAAATAGGAACACCACATGTTTCAGTTGTAACTATATGTTCTAATATATAGACATGTGTATTGGTCTCTTGTTTTGAGATCAATAGCAATGTGTTTCATTTAATGTAACACCCCAAGCTTCCACGGTACGTTTCCCTTCGAATAATGCGATAGCGTGTGTTGTACGCAACCTCGAGTTCTAACACACACCACAACTAATTAAACTAGCCGTTGTGGATAGTAATACCTACTTTTTGAAATCATATATATTTTATATTTCAAAATGGACTTCATTTTTGGATTCGGAATATTGAAATTAGCCTAGGCAGAAATTTTGGTACTTTTCGGATAACTTTTATATTTTGATGAATAGTGAAAATTACTAAATTTTAATTAAAAACTACTTTTTTAATCAAAATAATTAATAATAATAAATTGTAAATTTGAGTGGTTTAAAAGTATATTTAGAATATATTTTTACCATTTAATATAATGTTGATCATTGGGCATAATTTTACAATTAAACAGAACATAAACAAGTGTCAATCTTTTGATAGTTATTACCTCTTAAAAACACGCTTTTTGTTTTGACAGCGGGAATTAATTTTAAATTAATTTCTGCCACTTCTGTGTTTTGAATTTAGAAAAATGGATTCCATATTTGGAATCAGGATGTCCAAATTGTGTAAATAGGTAACTTTTATTTTTAGACATTTTGAATAATTACTGTGGTAAATATTTTATTTACCATGGTTAAGGGTAAATCTGGTAAATAAGGGTTAAAAAATAATATTATAATAATACAAAATTACCCTAAAACGTGTCCTAAACTTATTGGTGGACACATACCCGACCATGAGCATCCTTGGGTCAATTTGGGGACCCCTTGGAGCCACTTTTATGTGGTAGGGACACTTTATATTAATAAAGTTAAAATAAAAATAAAAATGGCATAAGCTTACATCTTATAGAAGAACAATTTTTACATAGGGTTATACATGTTGGATTTTCGATTATAAATATTCCTTAGAAAGCTAAAAAGATTTCCTACATAATGATATTTTATTTATAATTTTTATACATCAAATAATTTAAATTATTAATGACACAATAATGATGGAATGTTTACCTCATTAATAAATAATTTAAATAAATAAGATTATAATGATTAAAGTATTATCTAAAACCTGTCCAATTATTATTGGTTGATGTTATTTATAATATGAGTCATCGTATCTTCGACCTCAATGATTTTTGGACCATTATAAACCGAATATAACTATATTATAAAGTAATACTTTCACTCTTTCCTAAAGAGCCCCTCTTCTCCCTTATAAAAGGAGACCACTTCTACTCATTCCTCACACCTCTCAAGCCACTTGGCTCGTCCAAACCCTGCCCAAATAAGCTCCCCACATCCCTCTACTCCTCCTTGAAGCTTCCCCTTAGGCAGAAAGCATTTCAAGAAGTCCTTTGGTTCCAACCAAAGTGAGTTACCTAAATTAAAGGTAACGATTTCTCTTAAATTATTTTCATTTATTTTGCTTCTCCAACCCCCAAACTCTTTTTATTTCCTTTCTTTTGTAACAACACCAGTATCCACAATATACTAGGATGTTGTTATAAGAAGGATTCAAACTACACATACACACAACTCCATCTAATGGATGATGAACATAATGTTTCTGTGGATGGCAAACTAACGCCTCACGAAACGATGATTGTTCAAATACATCTTACCGCCTCTCATGGTGGCCATTATGATCGAACTGTAATTAAATATGATATTAATGATATATATTTTATATATAAGCTTCTGTAATTCCATTTTATTTCATATCATTATTCGTTTCATGTTGTATATACATACGATAATTTCATTTGAGGAAGTGCGGACTACCGCCCCCTTAAAATGATATGACTCGTTCATACCACACATGGAACATATAAAGGATGGTGTTAATGAACTTAAGTAACATATATAAAATATTATATTATACTGGAATAATAATATACCTATGTATCATTTGGATTCAATTCTTTTAAAATGAAAAATTAAATGGAAGTAGCGTTCGTGCGTACGTGCGGACTACCGTCTCCACGAACGCGATGAGATTCATTGTCCATCATATCCATTCAAGTATAATTATAATTTGATGATTTAAAAATAGTATCTAAGGACTTTATATCATTCTGGATATGAATAATATACATCCCATTAATAACGAATATGGCTCACATAACAAAGAATATAAAGTAAAATGAACCCGTTAACACCCGAAATGATGATAATTCTAAGATATTATTAACAAATCAATGTTAAAAGAAAATATATGATATCATATTAAAGTAAATTATTCTTGTATTATTCAATAACAATTATTTCACCATTATACAGGAGGTAAACCTACCACCGACCAAGGAAAAATTACAAAGTAAGGGATTCTCTTATCTCACTTTCAATTCCGTGAGATTTCCATTGTTCGCCACTAAATTATTGAAAGTGGTGTATTGTGTACGGCCATTTGATATATATTATCATGATTCTCTTTATATTCATGTTATTCTATAAATCATTTGGTGGTTATTAACTTTTGGCCATACGACTCAGTTGATTAACGTGGTAAGGGATTTTCTTATCTCACTTTCAATTCCGTGAGATTTCCATTGTTCACCACTTAATTATTGCATGTGGTGTACTGCCCATGATTGTATTCATTGTGTAACATACTTTAATTTATGGGTATTTACATCATCATGTTATGATACTTCTTTCATGGGTGTATGTTTCGTAAGTTACCTAATCGATAAGGGAATTTGAGATTTCAATTTCCACTCATTTGGCTTTACACATATTTCATTGATTATATTACTCCAAGATTTTGTGTGGAATCGCTATTCATTTGATTATTCCTTAATTTCCACTCCCCTTTCTGTGGATATACTGTTGATACACATAATCACTCCATTGATAAATTCTCAAGTGATCGGTATGAACTTGATAAGAGTAATTTTAACTCAATCTCCATTTGTTGAGTTAAATATCCAATTCGTTGATGTTGTTTCTACAAGAATATGTGTGAATATCCTTTGATTGTTTTACACTGAATATTCAATCATATTTAGTGTATTTATATTTTTCACACATAATTATGTCGTTGATTTATCCTTAACCTAAGGATACGGCCTTTATGAGAGATTTCATCTCAATTTACATTGAACTGAGACTTCTTTGTTGATATACACCAAATCACTTTTATGCGGTGTATATAATGTACTTGACATAGTATATCATGAATCCCTTTATTCTCATGATATTACAAAGTTTTTATTTCCTCAATTATTTGTATTCATGTGTCTCTCTTTTGGTTAGAACCTCTAACCAAAATACCATTTTAAAATGTTTTAAAGACTTATTCTTCATATCTTTCTCATTAATGTCCATGTTTTAAAAATGGTTTTAAGGATTTATTTATATGGACATTAAAGTTTTAAAATTAAAACTCCTTTTAAAAGTTTCAAAGTGGTATGGGACACTTTGATTCAAAAATCAATTTTTAAATGGCTTCATGACAAATAGTGTGACTTTTAAATGATTTCAAGAAAAGGGTGATATTTCCCTCTAATAGTTTTGATGATTATTTTCATCTATGTCAACATCCTTCATTATTCATGATTGAGGTTAATGTGATACAATAAAATCTTCCATATTGTATTGAATGAGTTATGTTTGACTGTGGATGTGCTGTTTTTATACCATTCATGGTTTGTGGTAAAGTATTGACATTTCGTATGCTAGTTTTAATACAAATGTTTATGTTATGTTTAAACATGTTCATATGAGGAATGCATTGGACTTAATAAGTGACGGGTGGAGCCCGCTATAGCTCCTCGATGCATCGGTAGGTCTCATGAGACAAACTAGTGTCTTGGCACAAGGCCTTGACAAAATCTTATTTGTAGTCTTGGCACGAGGCCTTGGCTAAGTGGTTATGATAATCTGGCATTATGCATTCCAACATTATGAAAGTGGATATTGATATTGCATGTGATCATTCGACTAGTAGAATATCCATGTGAGTATGTAAATGGCATTATTTCATTTTACCTTTGCCATTTTATGCTGAAGTTCAAGTTTAAAATGCTTTTGTTTTAGTTATAAATTGCCTTAAGTGTTTATGCTTATGCTATAATGTTATCCTTACTGAGCATCTGAGCTCACCCCTTTCAATGTTTTATTTTTCCCAGGATTATGAAGATGTAATTTATGAATGACCTGCAGGGATAGTATGAGGGGATATGAAGACAAGATGTTTTTTTTATGATGTAATGTAAAAAATTATGGATGTATCTAGTTATTCCAAGGCTACTAAACTAATCGATCTTTCGAGACTTGATCTTTCTCGTGATCATGCCAATGTAATTTAATAATGCACCGACTCTAGGTAACTAGGGTCGGGGCGTTACAGTTGGTATCAGAGGAAGTTTAGTACAAACCTTGGAAGCTAGATTTAGATAAACTCTGATTAGAGCACGTAAACCTAAGATGAACTTTGAGGATTAGTATAGAAGAACTTCCTAGAATTTTGGTATTGTAGATATTTTGTGAGTTTTCCAAGCAATACATCCCTGTCTGGATACGAGCTGGTAGAGGCGGCTCTGGCACAGATGTACCTAGGGGTAAAACCCGAAAACACCGCTTTGAGCTAGACTCGAACGGGAACTGGTGCACGACAACGGGCCTTGCTGCACTCTTGGTTACGACACTCCCGGGGGATATGCTTTGGTAAATTCACAAGATTAGTATAAACCATTATTAAGGGAATACAAAAAAAAATGCCCCTAAGAATATATGTCGGCAAATAGATAGTGGATAACCTAGATTTTAACATAGGGTACACCAAGTTAGGATATATTGTTCAATTACAAGATTATCCTATTATGTCTATTTTTTTTACATTGTTATTAGATAAGTATTCAAAAAAACCCTAATTGTATTTTCTTTTGTTAGTTGAAACATGGAGGGAGCAAGATCACGAACAACTCTTCTTCTCTCTTCATGAAGAACTACTTACAATTATTATCCAGAAGTCATGCGCAGACGATGTTGAAACTTTTTCAAATGTCCAAGTTACATGCAAACAACTTTATGAGACATCCAATACCTCTAGCATTGCACGATTCTTTCAAGGATCAACTACCGACTATGGGATAATGTTGCGCTCTCAACTTTCTTACCACGCTAAGCGTGGGAAGTACCATCAGGGTCTTTTCAAATTATTCACTTTATCTCAAAATTATGATGCACTAAATGATTTTCTAGATGCTGCAGAAGAGGGAGACCTTCGAGCAGCCTATATGTATCAAATTATATATTTATGTCTTTTGGGATATACGAAAACTGATTTACCAAAACCTTATTTTGAAATATTTGAAGATTAATCAGTGAGAATTTTTCTAAAAAAACATGTTAAAGACGATGTATGAAAATTATATATAAGAAATACCTATTTTTTTATGATGCATCGATGCTTCCATCGATATAATCCAAAATGGATGAGGAGTTTTTGGGTAAAGGAAGTAGATGATTTTGAAAAATTCCTGAGGTACCATTGTGACACATGAACGCATTCTACCAAAAGTCAAATCCGCCTAGTCTCTCCAGAGTTCATGTTGTGATCCACATACCTCTAGTGACAAAATACATGCCTGACCCAATGCATGTACTCACCTATGAAAAATTATAACTGGAACTCGATCTATCTTATTGTGAAGAGCCTATCATAATTCTTCATACCAAAGATCAAGTGTTGAGAAACCAGATGACTTGTATGGTAAAAGATCTATGGAGAAATCATAAGATGGAAGAGGTAATGTGGGAACCCGAGGAACATATGATGAAGAACCTATGTGGAAATAAATGGATGGTGAAATGTTTAAAAGTGTTAGTGCTCTTTATTGATGGGACTACTTTGGAATAATTTTCTCTTGTATGTGTAAACCTTCAATTTATAATGTGAAAATGATATCTGAGGAAGAATTATCTTTTCTGTTGCGGATATAGTTATAAATAACCATTTGGTCTTATATGATCATTGGGTTTGAGGAAATTATAAGTTATTATAATTTGGGATGAAAATGCAAGGTATGATATAATATTTGTGGTTAAATTATGTTATTTTGAGGAATTTATCTCATTTTTTTAATATTATAAAATATATTTTTTGAAAAAGGACAACACGTAGACCGTGTGACAACCCGTCGCGTCGGACAAAGTTGTGGGAATCGAACCCACAACCGAAGTGCGATTGGGATTTATCGCCTACCACTGGACTACGTGAAGTCCCTGGTTAGTGTGACTATTTTTTTTGTAAAATGATTTTATTGATCAATAATAATATGATTTGGGTTCTTATGTCTTATCAAATGAATACCCTCGGTATAGGAAAATGATTTGGTGATTAAGTGATAAATGTTATTTTGGAAGATGTTCGCTTTGTTGGGAACACTATATGCCCAAGGAAAATAGAATACAATGGGGTTTCATTTGTAGAGTAATGGTGGATTTTTATCTACGTTTTTATTGTTGATTTATAGTGATTTGGGTTATTTATGGAAATGATTAACCTATAACAGAGAATATGTGATGATGTTAATTACTTTTAAGTATGTGACTTTAAGAATATTTGATGTCATTTGGAGATACAATGTAACATGGGAGACTACATAATCAAATTCTTCTATGATTTGGGTTTCAATATTAGTTTGGATTATATTAAAGGATTTTAAGGACAATTGGTTATTGAATGGTATCTATTTAACTTTGGGGTATTGTTGGTTTAATTTTAGAAATTAAGATTAGTGCATATTTATCTCAATGAATATCCTTTTGGGGGATCATTAGATCATTCACTTACCATTTTGGTTTTGATTAATCTTCAAAGACAATGTAAATATATGGCTTATCCTGCATGGATCATGTGATTCTATAGAAGTTTATTCTAGCTCTTCCAGTGTGACCAAGTCTTCTTGAATACTCATCGTTTAAAAAAAATTGAGTTAGTGGTGGAAATTTATTAGAGAGTGAAAATTTACTTAAAATGTAAGTATATATCAAAATGTTCTTAGTCAATATCATAAATGAATTCCTCTTCCTTATGTAATGTAACTTTAAAAAAAATGTTGTCCGTTTACTTTCCTACTAGGAGACTAATGGTCGTTTGTCCCAACACAAGTTTGTGGTTTTATCATTGTCAACTTTCTCCTGATCATGATTTCTATCCCTCTCCATCAGAACTTGACACTTAGTTTATCATCTATATCCATGTTTTCTTACATGGAATCCTAGTATGGGTTATCTTGGATGACCCTTATACCTCTCTTTCTTTCTTTTAAAGTGATAGTTTTATTAACTCTTTTTCCGATGTGGGACCTTCCATTATATTCCCAAGCAAAATTTTAAAAATTTTGAGGACGCAATTTATTGAAGGAGGGGAGAATGTAACACCCCAAGCTTCCACGGTACGTTTCCCTTCGAATAATGCGATAGCGTGTGTTGTACGCAACCTCGAGTTCTAACACACACCATAACTAATTAAACTAGCCGTTGTGGATAGTAATACCTACTTTTTGAAATCATATATATTTTATATTTCAAAATGGACTTCATTTTTGGATTCGGAATATTGAAATTAGCCTAGGCTGAAATTTTGGTACTTTTCGGATAACTTTTATATTTTGATGAATAGTGAAAATTACTAAATTTTAATTAAAAACTACTTTTTTAATCAAAATAATTAATAGTAATAAATTGTGAATTTGAGTGGTTTTAAAGTATATTTAGAATATATTTTTACCATTTAATATAATGTTGATCATTGGGCATAATTTTACAATTAAACAGAACATAAACAAGTGTCAATCTTTTGATAGTTATTACCTCTTAAAAACATGCTTTCTGTTTTGACAGCGGGAATTAATTTTAAATTAATTTCTGCCACTTCTGTGTTTTTAATTTAGAAAAATGGATTCCATATTTGGAATCAGGATGTCCAAATTTTGTAAATAGTTAACTTTTATTTTTAGACATTTTGAATAATTACTGTGGTAAATATTTTATTTACCATGGTTAAGGGTAAATCCGGTAAATAAGGGTTAAAAAATAATATTATAATAATACAAAATTACCCTAAAACGTGTCCTAAACTTATTGGTGGACACATACCCGACCATGAGCATCCTTGGGTCAATTTAGGGACCCCTTGGAGCCACTTTTATGTGGTAGGGACACTTTATATTAATAAAGTTAAAATAAAAATAAAAATGGCATAAGCTTACATCTTTTAGAAGAACAATTTTTACATAGGGTTATACATGTTGGATTTTTGATTATAAATATTCATTAGAAAGATAAAAAGATTTCCTACATAAGGATATTTTATTTATAATTTTTATACATCAAATAATTTAAATTATTAATGACACAATAATGATGCAATGTTTACCTCATTAATAAATCATTTAAATAAATAAGATTATAATGATTAAAATATTATCTAAAACCTGTCCAATTATTATTGGTTGATGTTATTTATAATATGAGTCATCTTATCTTCGACCTCAATGATTTGTGGACCTTTATAAACCGAATATAACTATATTATAAAGTAATACTTTCACTCTTTCCTAAAGAGCCCCTCTTCTCCCTTATAAAAGGAGACCACTTCTACTCATTCCTCACACCTCTCAAGCCACTTGGCTCGTCCAAACCCTGCCCAAATAAGCTCCCCACATCCCTCTCCTCCTCCTTGAAGCTTCCCCTTAGGAAGAAAGCATTTCAAGAAGTCCTTTGGTTCCAACCAAAGTGAGTTACCTAAATTAAAGGTAACGATTTCTCTTAAATTATTTTCATTTATTTTGCTTCTCCAACCCCCAAACTCTTTTTATTTCCTTTATTTTGTAACAACACCAGTATCCACAATATACTAGGATGTTCTTATAAGAAGGATTCAAACTACACATACACACAACTCCATCTAATTGATGATGAACATAATGTTTCTGTGGATGGCAAACAAACGCCTCACGAAACGATGATTGTTCAAATACATCTTATCGCCTCTCATGGTGGCCATTATGATGGAACTATAATTAAATATGATATTAATGATATATATTTTATATATAAGCTTCTGTAATTCCATTTTATTTCATATCCTTATTCGTTTCATGTTGTATATACATACGATAATTTCATTTGAGGAAGTGCGGACTACCGCCCCCTTAAAATGATATGACTCGTTCATACCACACATGGAACATATAAAGGATGGTGTTAATGAACATAAGTAACATATATAAAATATTATATTATACTGGAATAATAATATACCTATGTATCATTTTGATTCAATTCTTTTAAAATGAAAAATTAAATGGAAGTAGCGTTCGTGCGTACGTGCGGACTACCGTCTCCACGAACGCGATGAGATTCATTGTCCATCATATCCATTCAAGTATAATTATAATTTGATGATTTAAAAATAGTATCTAAAGACTTTATATCATTCTGGATATGAATAATATACATCCCATTAATAACGAATATGGCTCACATAACAAAGAATATAAAGTAAAATGAACCCGTTAACACCCGAAATGACGATAATTCTAAGATATTATTAACAAATCAATGTTAAAAGATAATATATGATATCATATTAAAGTAAATGATTCTTGTATTATTCAATAACAATTATTTCACCATTATACAGGAGGTAAACGTACCATCGACCAAGGAAAAATTACAAAGTAAGGGATTCTCTTATCCCACTTTCAATTCCGTGAGATTTCCATTGTTCGCCACTAAATTATTGAAAGTGGTGTATTGTGTACGGCCATTTGATATATATTATCATGATTCTCTTTATATTCATGTTATTCTGTAAATCATTTGGTGGTTATTAACTTTTGGCCATACGACTCAGTTGATTAACGTGGTAAGGGATTTTCTTATCTCACTTTCAATTCCGTGAGATTTCCATTGTTCACCACTTAATAATTGCATGTGGTGTACTGCCCATGATTGTATTCATTGTGTAATATACTTTAATTTATGGGTATTTACATCATCATGTTATGATACTTCTTTCATGGGTGTATGTTTCGTAAGTTACCTAATCGATAAGGGAATTTGAGATTTCAATTTACACTCATTTGGCTTTACACATATTTCATTGATTATATTACTCAAAGATTTTGTGTGGAATCGCTATTCATTTGATTATGCCTTAATTTCCACTCCCCTTTCTGTGGATATACTTTTGATACACATAATCACTCCATTGATAAATTCTCATGTGATCGGTATGAACTTGATAAGAGTAATTTTAACTCAATCTCCATTTGTTGAGTTAAATATCCAATTCGTTGATGTTGTTTCTACAAGAATATGTGTGAATATCCTTTGACTGTTTTACACTGAATATTCAATCATATTTAGTGTATTTATATTTTTCACACATAATTATGTCGTTGATTTATCCTTAACCTAAGGATACGGCCTTTCTGAGAGATTTCATCTCAATTTACATTGAACTGAGACTTCTTTGTTGATATACACCAAATCACTTTTATGTGGTGTATATAATGTACTTGACATAGTATATCATGAATCCCTTTATTCTCATGATATTACAAAGTTTTTATTACCTCAATTATTTGTATTCATGTGTCTCTCTTTTGGTTAGAACCTCTAACCAAAATACCATTTTAAAATGTTTTAAAGACTTATTCTTCATATCTTTCTCATTAATGTCCATGTTTTAAAAATGGTTTTAAGGATTTATTTATATGTACATTAAAGTTTTAAAATTAAAACTCCTTTTAAAAGTTTCAAAGTGGTATGGGACACTTTGATTCAAAAATCAATTTTTAAATGGCTTCTTGACAAATAGTGTGACTTTTAAATGATTTCAAGAAAAGGGGGATATTTCCCTCAAATAGTTTTGATGATTATTTTCATCTATGTCAACAACCTTCATTATTCATGATTGAGGTTAATGTGATACAATAAAATCTTCCATATTTTATCGAATGAGTTATGTTTGACTGTGGATGTGCTGTTTTTATACCATTCATGGTTTGTGGTAAAAGTATTGACATTTCGTATGCTAGTTTTAATACGAATGTTTATGTTATGTTTAAACATGTTCATATGAGGAATGCATTGGACTTAATAAGTGACGGGTGGAGCCCGCTATAGCTCCTCGATGCATCGGTAGGTCTCATGAGACAAACTAGTGTCTTGGCACAAGGCCTTGACAAAATCTTATTTGTAGTCTTGGCACGAGGCCTTGGCTAAGTGGTTATGATAGTCTGACATTATGCATTCCAACATTATGAAAGTGGATATTGATATTGCATGTGATCATTCGACTAGTAGAATATCCATGTGAGTATGTAAATGGCATTATTTCATTTTACCTTTGCCATTTTATGCTGAAGTTCAAGTTTAAAAGGCTTTTGTTTTAGTTATAAATTGCCTTAAGTGTTTATGCTTATGCTATAATGTCATCCTTACTGAGCATCGGAGCTCACCACTTTCAATGTTTTATTTTTCCCAGGATTATGAAGAAGTAATTTATGAATGACCTGTAGGGATAGTATGAGGGGATATGAAGACAAGATGTTTTTTTTATGATGTAATGTAAAAAATTATGGATGTATCTAGTTATTCCAAGGCTACTAAACTAATCGATCTTTCGAGACTTGATCTTTCTCGTGATCATGCCAATGTAATGTAATAATGCACCGACTCTAGGTAACTAGGGTCGGGGCGTTACATTTAATTATGTACATTGATAAAAGAAAACCCCATGATAATGAAATTGCGGTGATATAGTTTTTCATGGGTGTGTCATTTGTTGTACAGATTTTTTGAATGATCTAGATCGAATTTTTCTTTTCCATATTGAGGAAGTAATATATCTGAGGCTAGGTTTATCTGAATGGTAGTACCATCATAAGTCTTTTCCCAAGGTAGTCAAAGATAAATATTCTCAGTAATATCAACAAACAATAAAGAACAGAAAAATAATGACACAAGTGTGCATCATTCTTTATGAGATATGTAATTAACTAGAGATAATATTACATAGTGTGTGTTTATATGTTTTTTTCACATCTATTACTATTACATATCTCTTAAGGAGTATTTATGGTTTTCTAGACTTCATTCCAGGTATGTGATAAATATTCACTACTATAGAAATATGGGCCTAGAGGGTCAATGAAAATAGCATATTCAATTATCTTCCCAATTCAATCAAATAGGTATATCATACATGGTGTGAACCAACATCAGGTTTTAGTGTTTTCCGGTTATGTATGATCATAAAATAAAAAAATATATAAATATTATTCATATAATGATTAATATGGTTGAATTTATTTATTAAAATTATTTAAAAAGAACTTAGTGAATATGGGAAAATATTATTCGAACTAATATTATTTTAATATTCTGGTTTTATTTAATATTAAGTGATTATTATTAGTCAAGTTAATGAATTTTTTTTATATTTTATTATACTTAATATATACTACATTTATGTGATTGATATAAATAATATTTATGTCCAAATTTGGTTCTTCAGAAATATTTATATAGTGTACATTTAATATACAGGAGTCAGGGAACCTATTCAAAGTATTTGAATTACCAATATAAATTGGAGAGAGAGGTTCTGGAAAAATAATGATTCCCTGTGATATTTTTAGATCCCATATGTCTCTTCACTTACTTTTTAGAGATTTAATCTATCGATCCCGGTGAATGGATTTAGTTCATCTCCCTCTATTGAAGTTATGTTGAAGCGTTGAATGTCGAGACGCTGAAGAAATCATCAGAATTCTGAGATATCACAAAAAATACTCCAATAGTTGTTCTTATATATTTTTTATTATAGTTTTGATGATCCAGAAATATTTTTATTTATATCCATCATTTAGTAATTTCATGAGACAATCAGTTTTCGAGAAGGACTTCAGATAGAAAATGAATGTTTTAAGTTTACATTTTGGTGAACTATTTAATTTACACCCCAACCTTAGAATGTACTGTATTAGATCTGAATGAAATTGTGTTACATTGGTCTTCCCAATTCATAACTGGTCAAGGTGGAATGACATGTCCCTTAAAATTCCTAGAACACCCTTTTCACGGCCCCAAACAACACTACACGATTTCAGCGTGACTTCTATTTGGCCTACGTGTGTTATAAGGACCCAGGATAATAAAAATAATTAATGAAATAATTCAATTCCATTGTTTTTTAAAATTAATTAAAATATTAATTTTGGTTTCAAAATAATAATATTAAAACCGGATAAAAATTAATTTAAAGTTGGTATCAAATTGAATTAAATAAATTTTTTTAAATTTTTTCATTTAAAAATAATTATGTTACCAAATATAAAAAAATTATATTAATTAACTTAATTCATTTAATTTAATTAAATAACCTGATACTTTAATGTATTATGATTTATTTTCTATTATGCCTTTATTATATTACTCATTGATTGGTATGGATCAAAGAAATTTGTCTGTCTGGTTTATTTAATTAGATTAGATTCGGGGGATCACGCTCTGAGTTGGCCGTCGATAACCAAGGAGATGATGGCCTTTATTCTAGTTACATACCCTCTAGATGAGGAGGGATCCTCATCCATCTCTTTTAAGGACCATCTATAAGCCTAATAAACCCTTTTGAATCCCAAAATTCTTCCTTCACACCCAAAAATATCTCTTTTCCATATTATTACCAATTTGACTAAAGGAATCCTACAAATCCAACTCTTATCATCGGAGTTGTCAAATTCATAATATCTACTAATTATTATGTTGGTTTCTAATTTTATGCATTGCCATTAATCAATGGACTGGTTAGATATATTTTTCTTTGAAACGTGGGTTTTACACGATCGGGAAACTGCTGACCTTCTTCATAATGAACACATTATGGTTCGTTTTTCATCAGAATAAGATATGATATTAGCCTATTATAGTGACCCAAGGTCTGGAATGGACTCCACTTCTTCATTTTCTGATGGTCATGTGGATATCATTTGAACAAAGACCCATATATAATGGTAGTTTGGTATAGTTTCCTAGAATATCCCCACCAGTTTCCAAAACATATGATCACACATATTCTTGGAAATTTAGTGTGTAGGTACTTATGATTTGGTAGTATAACTTGTGTGACTTTTCAATTGATTTATCCATGTGTTTGAGTCAAGGAGTATGTAAGTATAATTCTAGTGTAGTTTGATTGTATTTCGGTGGGGGAGGAATTTCGATACAAATAGCCTATTCAATTTGAGAAGTTGGTTGATTACTCTTCTTCATGAAAATATCTCAGTCATATTTTTGAACCATTTAGGCACATTATGTCGAATACCAAAGAGCCAGGTCCTCATAGAAAGTTTCGAGAACCTATGTTATATGTCCAGAAAGATATTTAATTTTATGGATACACGGAGCTGATGTTTTATTCACATAGTGAGGCTCATTTGAGGAAGACTTATCATAAAGTGGTGGACGTATTCCATTGGTTGAAACATAACATGGAATATTCTAGTGTTTGGACCAAGGAAGAATTAAGGGGATTTTGGGTATGGTGGATTTAGGTCATTGTTATACCAAGATGTTTTATATGTGGAGGTGGTGTTATTTGGAAATGCATCTAGTATCAAGGAGTGAAGTTAGGGGACATGTACTTATGTATCAGGCCTTGGATATGTTTCTATTGTGTCTCTCGGGTCATAATTTGGAAAGGTATATATATAATATACAACATATGGAATCCATGTTATAAGGGGTTTTTAGGTGACAACCAATTTTATTGACTCTAGGAATGAAATGTCAACCATTAAGATGAGATACCGGTATGGAGTTATGACCATTGAAGGATCAAATCTGGATCAATAAGAAATTATAAATGATGGGGATTCTTAGGGAGGGCAAGGTCTCTCACGGGTGGAGAAAAGTGATGTGATATACATCAATGTTCATGATAGAGTGTGAAGGGGTGTTATAGAAGATGACCTCGCAATCTGAGTAGGAGGGAGATGGTCAGGAAAGTCAATAAGGACCCCGATTGCTGCCTTTCTATGAAAAAAATTCTGAAGGTTGAAAAGATTCTCTCATCTTACCCAATACAATGGAGACATGATCTTCCAAGAAAATTTGGCCCATGTATATGGATGTTGAACCTATTAACAACCAGTAATAAGAGAAGGTACAGCGTGCTGGTCAATTGACAGTCATTACCAATAAAAAGGGTGAAGTGATTCTAGAAAGAAATAGGTTACAAGATTTTATGTCGGTGGTAGAACACATATTCAATGAGGATTCCATTGGTTGGGAAATCCCAATATGGGAGAATCCACTATCCATTAGTGGGAGGAATTAAAGGTAGTTCCATCATGGGAACTTATATGTCACCTATAGGGGGTTATGTTGGAATATTGTCTTCCAATCCTTGGCTCATAATAGGGTGTTGATAGGTTTTATGGGAGACAACTACTAGTGGAAAACAATTAAGCGTAGATGACTTGGGTCAATAGGAAATATCGTATTATGTTAAAAGGTTTTAATGAAGGGAGAATGACTATGGATGAGTATATCCAAACTTAGTAAAATATGACTTATTGGTTTGATGATCTTATCATGGATGATTCAGGAAAAGAGGTATACAATATCCATTGGAAATTAATTATGTAAAATATATCGAATAAAATGATATTATACTTTAATGGTTCGACAATCTTGTATGGTACCTGATTCGTGTACTCTAAACTTAATGGGTTCTATCTTTCCCTTAATGAGTTTTCTAAATAAAATATTTCTTTTCTGGGAATGTGTTTCCAATAAATTTTTATATTATCCTCCCGAGTTCTGATCACCTATGTTAGAGTATACTTTTACAATTTGTGGAGTCAACGTATGATATGGACCTCACTAAAATGAGGTTGTATTCCATGATAAGTAAATTGTATGATGTATAAAATGCCAGGTCGAGGTAAAATTCAGATTAGAAGTGGACCTATAAGACGGGGACAAGATGAATTATGAGTCATGAAATAAATAATGTATGATAACCATATGTAATGATTAGTCCTTTGATTTTAAATGAATCATCAAATTTTATATTCTCAAAAAAATTCAAGTAGTTAATTTAATTTATGCATTTATTTATTATTTAATATATTTTTTAAAATGGAGAAAATATAAAATATTAATCAATAAAATCCATAAAGATGCGACAAATGTTTTTTCTATTATTGTTTAGATGTAAGAGCGAGAGCATTGACTGAACATGATTAATATAAATTTAATATATTCCTCATGAAAACCCCCAAATTAAATAATAATTCATAAAACACACTCCATCATTAAAATTTGAACAAAACATAGTTTTTGGGGTGCTCATACACCAATGTTGAGGGTTCTACTTACAATTGAGGAGTTATCATTAGTGTTATGGGTTTAATTAACTTATGTTGAAATAAATGAAGTAACAAATCCAAACATTATAAAACATTAGAAGATAACGATGATAAAATCATGTGTATGATTTTATAATATGGGACATCATTCAACATATCAAGGAACTATGACTTAATGTCGGTGGCCAGTCAAACACTGACATTAAAATCTATGAGTTGTGGCATGGCTAATGCAAATATGATATGAGGTGAAGTTCAATAATCCATTCCTCTTGAATACTCATGTGACTGAGTATTCCTATTATATTAAATAGGGTTCCAGTAATTCGATAAATTAGTGTGTGAAATTTAATTATTTATTTAGTCAATCTATAATGTCTATTTTTGGTAAAAAACATAAAATTTAAATGTTATGGATTGTAAATGACAAAATTAATTACAATATTTTTTTCCAAATTAAATGTCCAATTTAGATAGAATTTCCAAGTTTAGTACATGCACATGCACATGATAAAATGATACTATAAATTATAGGTTCCCGTTTCCACAACACATATTATACCAACTCAGGAAGAAAGGCTGTAAAATTACATACATGAGACACATGTATGAGGTATATGAGGGTAATGTTATAAGGATATAATCAACATATAAAGTCTTTTGTGGACACTAAATCTAGTACTAATTGAAAAATAACATTTACTGTAAATAATATGATGTCGGTTTCTTATAAAATGACAAAAAATATATTTACAGAGACTTTTTGGTATTGGTTTTTAAAGAAACTTACACCAAAAAGTTATAAACCATTATATATGGAATCAGTTATTATAAAAATCCAATTCCAATAATGAAAAAATTTAATATGTTTTAGCCCATTTCATATGCTTTGATTTAACTAGTCATGAAGCTAAAAAATAGTTAAGGATTAAAAGATATGACATTCGAATTATGGAATTATTTAAGAGATGTTAGTAGAGACTTTTCTACATTAGTTTTGTTTAAATCCAATGCCATAGTAGATTTAAATTAGTTTTTTTGCATAATTGTTTTGGAACACCACGACAAAAATACATATTATTATCATTATTTGTGTTTTTTTAAAGAAACAGTCGTAAAAAACTAAAGACAATTATTTTAGTTTTAACAAAAAACGATGCCAACAATAAAAAAAATAATATGTTTTAAATCATTTTGTATGATTTCATTTTACTAGATGTGGAGCTAAAACTGAGTTACAGATTAAATGTTTTGAACATAAAAAATTGAACTTCCCTAAGAACATCTTAATGAAGTCCATCATTAAATGGATATTACTTTTAATCCATATCTCCATTTTAAATCCAAGACTAGTAATATTAAATAAAAGGAAATTCTCTAAATCATAGCATTTGTTAATTATTTGCAATGTTTTTTGTATAAATGGACCCAAAAATTATTTATTTAACAATTTTTCATCAATTGAGTTAAATAAATATGCTAAAAATGACACTGATGGGATTTTTTGAGTCTTTTATTGTAAAAAACCGACACAACAAAAAAAAAATTTTACCCACTATGGTATCATTTGAAAAAACTGACTCCGAAGTGTCTCCACAAATATGAAGAATTGATATTTTAATTTTTTTACAATGTGTATTTATCTTCTTTAAATTACACCAAAATTTTAAAACAAATACATTGAAGATTTTTTCATTTACTATATATCAATCAATTTTCTCTTTCATTTAGCACTATAACCTCTTTAGTTCAATCAAAATTTTAATGCTACATCAATCGATTATTTGAACACAGTATCGATTTAAATAAATTCTTTTATTTATTTATTTTTTTCTTTATTCTTAAAATCACGATATTCATCCTTATAATGATTATTTATTCATGAAATGGAGTTTCAAATATAAAACATTTGTATAATATTTACCAAACAAGGTGAAAATTTAATTATGGATCCCAATTTTAATTTCCTCCTTACTTATTCCCTAAATCTAAGGGATATGATGACAAAAAACATATCATTTTGATAGAAACACATAAAATAATCAAAATATATTTGATGATTTATGTTGATTTTATTTCATTTGGTTTGTGAAATTTCCAATCACGTTTCTCATGTATTCTTTGAAATTAGTTGTTTCTATCAAATATTTGTGAATTATATCTTTTGAAGGCCATATATTTTGATTCGTAACTCTTTTTACCTATAGGATTAGTCATATCAAAATGTAGGAAATTATTTAAAACATATTTTTTTATTGGAATCATTTATTGTAAAAATCAACACCTAAAATATATTTTTTTCTTTAAAAAAAACTAATGTCCAAAATATTGTTCTTTCTTTTTTGCGATTGTCTCATTAAAAACTATTTGCAAAATTTAGACGGATTGGTATTTTGGGGATAAATTTTTTATAAAATCAATACCAAAAATCCAATTTATATCCTTTTTGGTGTCAGTTTATAAAACCCTATGTCAAAAGTCCCAATTTTTATGTCGGTGACATCAATGTCGGTTAAAAAATAAAGTTAAAATATTTAAAATACAAATGTTAAAGGCCTTTTTTCTACTAGTGTGTCCATATATGATATTTCGTATAGTCTATTCTATGAGAATCATGCAATGATAAAGAGAATATATATATATATGAATGTGATAATTACATTGGATATTTGAAAATTGAATGACGTATCATGATCATTAAATGGGACCCTTTCTTATATAATTTCTACTCTATTTCTCAGATTTCATTTTAGAATAAAAAATGCAAATAAAGGAGTAAACACATCATTACATTTTGGAAAAAATTAACAAATAAATAAGAATATTAATGAAATATTAATCATTAATTATTTTTGCGACCAAGTTGAAATATAAGGAGAAATGGCCAATGATAAGTGAAACAATAAAGTTACCTTTATACTGTATTTTAAAGAATAGAGACTGGTTATTACACTAATACAAAACTGGGTTTTTTCAACGATTCCAAAAAAAACCGTTAAAAACACCATTTTTTCAGTTCTATAAAAAATCTCTATAAATGGGGTCATTTTCAACATTATTTAGAGCTAATAAATGTAGTAATTAACAGTGCTAAAAAATCATTATTAAAGGGGATCATTTATAAAAGCTTGTAAAAATTCACTGATAAAGGCCCGATATTTATCAGTGCTAGTAAAGATGTGATGATAAAATAGGAATTTGTCATCACATCTAAACTAAATCTTGGGTATTAAATAAAATTTGGTTATCATATGTATTTATCTAAATATAGTGACCAATTAAGTGATATAAACATTATAAGAAGTATGGTGTGATATATAGGAGGATGAGAGATGGTGATTCTTATGTTAGCGGTGAGAAACACAAATCATCTACTTTCTGTGATAACAATTTTGGTCAAACATTATTGATTATAACCAGAAAAATAATCTCACATTTTTTGTGGGTTCATGGAGAAATTATACAATTTCTGTGAATGAAATTTTCTTTTTATGTCTCATAATCAACCAATAGTTTTGTGACAATGGAATCAAAGATAATACATTATGAATATAAAATTTAAGACTCATTTCCTAGTTGTGGAATGATAATTCATTATCATATAAAACTAAGAGTTGATGTCAGGTATACACCCAGTTTTGTATTCAAAATTAGTAGGGTATTAAATCATAGTTATTATCTGTATACATAGTTTGGACAAATAACCCTTTATAATTAAAGATATGCCAAAATGCTTTTAGAATTCGGTCATCTAGTGAGTATGAACTATTTCAAGGGAGATATAGTGGTAAATACATGTCCTAATATTCCTTTATTTAAATAAGGAATATGAAAATTACTTATTCTATATGCATGTTCAGACGATATGAGTTTTTTTGTGTTGTAATTCCAATGAATATGTTGAATATGCATTCATTAATAAATATAATGTGGCATTGAGTAATTACTAAATACACATTGCCTTATCCACATCAGGGTATATATTTTAACAAGGATGATCAATGATATGTTATACATGTTACATTGATTAATAATATTTATTGGAGTGCCATTAATAAATACAAATTGTATACATCATAGAAACCGTGTATGTTTTATCAATATTCCATCATATAGAAATATCCATTATATTTGAAGTTGCACTTGTTCAATGACATTGATATACCATAACCACGTAAAAATTATAATGAAAAATAGTTATCTTATGACTAATATTATGATGGAAATACATTATGTCATAACAGAAAGTGATAATATGGTATGTGTTTTCTAGGATATAAACAAACTTGCATCGAGTAAAACACAATGTGCATATTATATAATTATTCTAAAAGTTTATTTGTATATTAGAGAAATTCCAATGATAGAAAAGTTTGTGTTAATTTATAGAATAAATTTATTTTAAAGGGTTCACATCTCAATTATATATAGTGGGATCCAAATAGACATGGGGTTTTAAATGCAAGAGAATCAAAAGTAGTAGGAATTGGAACTAGTTATACAAGTACATGTGGAATATTAATGTTCCATAGAAACATTCTATATTTGATGCTTGAAACCATTTTTATGGTTTTATATTCACAGTGGATGTTGATAAATTACAAATCCTACAAGTAATAATTATATGATATAAGAAAAGATAAAAACTATTCAATTAAAATTCAATAATGAATTCCATTTTTTTAAGTGAAAATGGGTTTCATATATTGTTTATTACGATATATATTAATATGAAAATATACATCTATGGTACAAGGATCGTACCAATAAGGATTTATTGTTTATACCATGTCATTTGGCCCCAATCCATTTGATGTTAACCTATCATTGTTACTTTTTTTGATCCGTTAATTGTGCATTTGATATGAAGACCACCAATCATGGAATGTGTCTATTAATTGTAAGCTGAAAGGGATGGAAACATCATTGTATTATAAATGGGTTTCAAGTTACTAAAATATAGTTTATAATTAAAGTTTGAATATAGATTATAGAATATCCATTTTGAATGAATATTTTCTATGTCTCTACCATAGGTTAGTGGGAAGGTAATTTTTTCCAATTAAAATATGTTTGAAACCATATAGAAAATAGAAATTAGTATTACTGTTAGTAAATAAAAGGATTCACAACAAAAATACTGTGTTTATCTAGTCCCAGGACATTAATAACGCTGGCTAAAAAAGTTGTTAATGACCCCCTTTGTTAGTTCTTATAAATTCACTATTAATGTGGGTCTTTATCAATGATTATGTATCGCTGTTAAAGGGGGTATTTAACTATGCTAAAAAAGCATTGTTAAAGGGATAAATTTATAAGTGATTATTTATTAGCGTTGATAAAAGTATACATAAAAATATTGCATTTCATTAAAAATAATATAATAATATAATAATATATTTATACTAATTTAAATATAATATATATTATAAAAAATATTTTTTATATAACGTAAATATGCATTTACACTTAATGTATAAGATATTTTGAGAACATGGATTATAAAATAATTAAAAACGATTTTAAATTAGTAACTTTTTTATTATTACTGAGTAATAGTCATTTAATATCTATTTAAATAGAAAAATAAAAAAATCAAAAAATGATCTCAAATTCGTTGAAAATGCAACTCGAACTTCAAGAAACCATAAATTTTGATTCAGGTGTACAATTAGGCTCTACCAAATATCAAATCAAATCCGATAATGATATCTTCATCATGTAGGTCCAGGACCATCTCTTTGATCATTGTCCCTAATTTCCCCCAGAAAGGCCTAAATGGCTTCCAAAAAAATGTTTTTAGTCACAAATACCAATTTTATAAAATTCAAACATCAATAAATTTTGGTCCAAATGTCTATTCTATCTGTAACACATATCATATTGATGATTGTTTTATGATATAATATTTGGCATGTTTTGGAGCTAAAAATGTAACACCCCGCCCTTACCTCGTTGGCTTGAGGAGGCAGTGAGGGTTACATAGCCTTAAGCGACGTTCCCAAGGAACCAAAGGCTAAAAATAAATGACGAGGGATTCAAGAACAAGTTGGGGAACAATTTTTCCTTAAGAAAAAATCAACCATCCATACATTATCAAACACTATATGATGCATGAATATTAAATTACCCAACCATGCATTCACAAATGTCAACCAAGTTGTTCAACGAAACTACCCAAAACTAATACAACCAACCATATCAGAGTACAAGCGGAAACTAAACAACAAAAATTGTGATCCATGATACCACCATAGCTCCACACCATGCTCCATGATCTGAGCTCCACTGAGACATCACATTTCACCATTAAGGAGGGAGATGCCTTTCCTCTTCCCATGTCATGATACAGAACCTCTGCAAAGATACCATCATGCCAAATAATGGGGTGTGTACTAAACCTCAGTAGTTTTTCCCCAAATGACTTCCCTACACATGCCACTAGGATAAAACCATTATCACATTTATATAAAACATTTTATATAAATTAAATTAGAAGTGAAACCATTATCATAAACCAAACATTCCCCTACCAAGCCATCAAACCCAAACCAAGAATCCAAGGGAAAGCCATCCAAATATTCTAGAAGCCATCTCATTATTTACATGTTAGCACAAAAACATCCATCTTGCAAAGCAATGAACAACAACCAACTAAAATGGTGGTACATCCACCAAACCCGTTCAACCATTCACTCCAAAAGAATCAAAACGGTGGGAATTCCTCCCAACCCGTCCACCCGTTCACAACTAGCTATACCTCCGACCACTACTCATCTGGTGGTTCTTCCGACCCCTATCCATCCCCATTTTATAGTGAGACATCCCGACAACTTCCATAAAACATTTCAACCAAACCAACACAAGTATAATCCCACCAAGGTCACAACAACATGCAATCAACCAATTACATTGCATATCAATCCACTTAAAAAATCACCCATTTATTGAAAACCATTTTCCATGCCCAAACAAATTTCAATAAAACAACCCTTTTTTTGAAAACACATTCCATCAATCATTTTCACAAATCAACCATATCATCCTATTTTAAAATCATCAGTTACAAATCCACAATAATAACATTTCACCATAAAACACCCTTTTCCCCAAAAATCCCCAAAACATCACCCAAGGGATTTCCAACCAATTTCGCATAACAATTCAAAATTAATTTGCCGCAAAAAAATTAATTGTTACAAGGAACCACTAGTTCTAACAATGTGTAGTTGAAATAGAAGCCACCTTCCTTTTACGGTTCCCGAGAAATCGACCCACGAACAACCGCGCCTCAAATCCAGCAAACACACCATCAGAACCACTCTAGATCCCCTTCGCTAAAATCCACATGCCTTAAATATTAACATCCAAGGAAACCACAACCATAGATCTACACTCAACAAGTGTAGATCTAGAAAACCATGAAAGATAGGGATGTATATCTAGATGAAAACACAAGATAAAAAATAGGAGAGACTTACCCGGGAGAAACCACCTTCAAACCACCTTAAAACCCCTTTGAAACACTTCAAAATAGAGTGGGAGAGCACCCTTAACCCCTGAGAATCCAAAATACTGAGAGATACTCTAGTGGGAGGAAGATTGTAGTGTTTTAGTTTAAGCTTGAGGGATCTCGGAAGTTATAATCCTATTTTTAAGTGGCCGCACAGTTAGCCCGCATGGTTTGGCAAACCGTGTGCTAACCTTGCACACGCTACTACCTCGGGAGAAAGGGTCCTCACGGTTTCCTTGCATAGTTTGGGAAACCATATGCTGGCCGTGTGAAGAAAATTGTTTCCCCTACACGGTTTCCTAGAGAACCCACATGGTTTCCACTAACTGTGCTCAAACTATGCACCCCTTTAAAAGCCTCCAAACTCATCCCAAAACATTCCAAACTCTCCCATAGTCTTCCCAACTCATCCCATGCACATTAAAAACATAAAAATGCATAAAAAAGGCCACATACCTCAAATTGGGGGTACTAAAATCTCTCCACCATTGGAATTTCTGTCCATAGAAAGTGGTGAACCTGCCATTTTCCGAAAGACCTCGTGCCACTTCTTGAACATCTCTTTCTCCCGAACCCAAGTCTCCTCTTGAATTTGACCATGTTTCCACAAAACATGAACTAAATCGATGCTTTTACCACGCATGACTTTTTATTTCCTATCCACAACCCGCACTCGCACGTGCACCAATAAAGAATTCAGTTATAGCTCAACATGATCCCATCGAATCACATGGTCATGATCCAGCTGATACTTTATCAACTGCGATACATGAAACACATTGTGCTCCGCACTGAACCTTGGAGGAAAAGCCAAATGATAATCCACCTCACCAACCTGCTCAAGAATTGTAACGTCCCGGTTCCGAAAGCCACCCATAGGCACCCCGTACCTGGTTGTTCACATGGCCTCAAGCGCATTTCACCAAACACCAGAGGCTACCGACTAGCAGCGAGGGCCTTGGATGTGATAGTGGGGAAACTATGCATTCTTTGGCAGAGTACACAGTGGAAGAAGAATAACCATGCAATATCAGAAGCAGTAATAACCAACTATATAAACAGCAGAAGACTAAATCCAAAACCTGGAGAACATATGTGCATATATATAATGATGCATGATATTTAACTAGAAAATCATCCAAACAAGTTACAATTATGGAAAACAATATAGTACCAAAATAAGTACAAAAGAAAAGTAAACATCTCCTCCGCATCCCAAGACAATGCTTGGTCCCATGCTCCCCTAATCCTAGGAATCAAGTTCCAGAAGTCGAAGGGCTCTTGTCATTGTCTATACCTGTGACAACATAGTCTTCTTGGTCCCAAAATCATGGCCCAAACAGGGTGTGAGATAAAATCCCAATAGGCATTCACCTGAATATATGTGTCTAATAGTCAGTGAGTATATGGCACGTAAAAGTACAATAAGCAGTAAACATCAACAACAAGCAACAGGCAGTAATAGTAATTAGTAAAATAGGATGATACATAGCAGGAAACAATCCACAACCAATCAACCGCAATGAAACAAACAACTAAATATCTAGAAACCCTCAGGGAAGTACTCGCAGCCATCCCCTCGGGTCCTATACAAGAAGTACCACAACCCTATGGGCAGTGCACTCAGCTAAACCCCTCTGGATTGGTCATAAGAATTTATGAGAATCTCTGGGGAAGAAGACTCATTCAATTCCCCTAATATTCAAGGGTAGTCAGGGACACTCTTGGAGAATATCATGCAGTCTAACCCTCTTAGCCCCGCGGTCTACAGACTCTCTGAGAAAGCTATATCGGTTAATTCCTCATATAGCCTCAGGTATACCATAGACTCTCTGAGGAAGCTCACTCAGTCAATTCCTCCTATTGTCTGGGAAGGTTCATAAAGAGATTCAAACAAGGTGAGACTCTCTGAGAAGGCTCACTCAGTCTACCCTCATGTAGTCTATAATATACAAGACTTTCTCGGATCCCACTCGGTCTGTCCACTCTATAGTCTATAATGTCTAAGACTCTCTGGGAAGCTCACTCCGTCTATCCCTTACAGTCTATAACACTTGGTTCCCACAGCCCCATGACAGTCAGTGCATTATAATGATATAAGGCCAAAGTACACCTATAGAGCTACTTGACTAACCAAAATACGGCTATAGAGCTACTTAGCTAAACAGTCTACAAGGCAATGATCATGTCATTAACATCACTTCAACCTATAACTGGAAGGCATGTAACAGGTGTAGAAACCAAATGCAAACGAGACCCAAAGGTCGGAAATAGAACAAAGAAAGGGAAAGTACATCCAATAACAATAAAATATCCTCTAAAAAGGTAAATTTACCTCTACAGAATCATATAAGCAAGTCAGGAAAACCATGAGGTCAAAAAGGTAAACACGCAATAGCCTGTTCACCGGTATTGGTGGAATTTGCACATAAAACTCAGAGACATTGAACGGTACGACACAAACCACCTACCAAAATCATAGGATATCGATATACTGGAACCATGATGGAAAATTCCCCCTAGAATGTCGTAGATCTGAGAACACGCACAAAACTTTCATCCATAGATAACTTGAGAAAGAGGACGAATTGGACAATAAGGATCAAGCAGAAGGAAGAACTCACTGTTGTGCTTCCAACGCAATCGACCATGCTCAAATCGGATAATGGATGGAGATGCGGGAGCTTGGGGAATATCTGGCCATACGACGTCTCCCGGTCGAACCGGAACTAGAAGAAGATGATTAAGGAGATTAGGTGCAACCCCGGTCCATTTAGTGAAAAAAATGAAAATGTACATGACGTGTATTTTTAAAGATCGCTGCGTGTAGTGGGTATTTCCGTACTCGGACAAAATAGGCCTCCATGTCACCCCTACACATCGTGTGTGTGGTCCGGACATGGAAACTACACAGTTTCGACTAGGAAACGAGTACACAATGTGTACACAGAATGTACAAGGCATGTACTTCAAAAATTTCCCGAAACTCCAAAAAATTCTCGAAAACTCCAGAAAAGGAAAGACATAACTGAAACGATGATCTGGGTTCTTACAAACTTCCCAGCGTTAAGAAATTCATCCCCAAATTTCCCTAGATGGGCGTAGAAGAAGAATCCTCGAACAACTCTCGCCACTACGATCGAACCTCAGCCTCCCTCTCCCCAGTCTCATCATGTACTTTCCTGTGCTTCCATAGCACTCGTACCAGAGGAACAAACCGGACATGTAGAACCTTCGTACCATGATCGAAAATCTGGATGGGATACTCCTCAAACAATGCATCTGATTTGAGCTCAACCTCCTTGGTCTAAAATATATGATAGGGGTATGAAAAGTAACGTCGGAGCTGAGAGACGTGGAAGTCTTCGTGCATAGCCCAGTACCTCTGAGGTAGCTACAACAGATAGGAAACTAGGCCAACTCTCTCCAACTCCCCAAATAGACCAACGTACCGCGGTGAAAGCATACCCTATCTCCGAATCCTCTTGTTTCCCAATCTCGGTGAGACACACAGAAAAACCTGATCCCCAACCTTGAACTCCAGAGGTCGTCTCCGCTGATCATCATATGACTTCTGTCGAGAATTTGTTGTAGCCATTCTCTTCTAAATCAACTCTATCTGCTCTGAAGTCTCCTAAACAAGATGAGGTCCCAGCAAAGCTGCTTCTCCTACCTCCAGAAAGCATAAGGGTAATTTGCATGGCCTACCGTACAGAACCTCATATGGTGCCATATGAAATGTCTCATAAAAACTGTTGTTGTAGGCGAACTCCACAAGAGGTATATGCTTCTCCCAACAAGCGCTGAAGTCTAGAATTCAAGCTCGAAGCATATCCTGAAGCACCTGGATCATGCGCTCAGACTGGCCATCATCCTGGGGATGGTATGCTATACTCAAAAGTACCGGTGTACCCAATGCCTTCAGAAGTCCCTACCAGAATCAAGAGGTAAAGTGTGCATCCCTGTCTGAAACAATAGAGTGGGGAACTCCATGTAGATGTACAATCTCTCGGATGTACAGTCATCCCAGATCATCAAATCTAAACGTCTCCTTGATTGGAAAGATGTGTGCGACCCTCATAAGCCTATCAACGATGACCCAAACATCATCAGTTCCCCTAGGTGACCTGGGCAACCTGATAATGAAGTCCATCACGATATCGTTCCACTTCCACTCCAGAATGGGTAACTGCTGAAAAATCCATTCTGGTCACTGATGCTCTGATTTCAGCTGCTGACAAGTAGAACATATCATGACTAAACCAGCAATATCTTTCTTCATACCTAGCCACCAATACTGGAGATGAAGATCCCGATACATTTTGGAGACGCCAGGATGAACTGTCAAAAATGAGGAATGAATATCCCACATCTGCTCCTCGCGTATGTCTGCTGCCACCCATTCACATCCCTAGAAATGCAAGATATCATCTTCTCCCATAGTCCATCCAGGAAGTGGGTCCCCTACAGACACATTCCCCCACAGGTCCATGGCCTCTAATTCTGATAGCTGCCTCATTTGTATCTGATCAAGAAGTGTATAGGTAACAACCTCATAAGATAGGATAGTCTGTCCATGCCTATCTTTCACCTCCATATGCATCTCAGAGAATAGAGACATAAGCTGCCACTCACTGCTAGACTCATAAACTACATGAATCTGAGTTCATATGCTAAACGCATCTGTCACTGCATTGCCCTTTCCCGGCGTATAGGCGAGCTCGAAGTCAAAGAACTCAAGATACTCGACCCACCTACGCTGTATCAGATTCAGATCACACTGAGTGAATAAATACTTGAGACTCTTATGGTCGGTGAAAACCACAATGTTCTCTCCCAGAAGATAGTGTCTCCAACAGCGTAAGGCATGAACAACTGCTGCCATCTCCAGATCGTGCTTCGGGTAGTTCCTCTCGTGCAACCTCAACATTCGAGACCCGTAAGAAACGACCCCATATTCTTGCATATGCACGGCTCCTTGACCAATACCCAAAGTATTACAATAAACAGTGTAGCCCTTTCCCAGCTCTGGAAGGACTAGTATCAGTAATGACATCAACCTCCCTTTCACCTCCTGAAAGGCTGACTCACAAGAATGTAACCATAAAAACTTTGCCCCCTTCTTGGTCCGACTTGTCAATGGTACTTATAGGCACGAAATGTACTGAATGAAGCATATTTAGTACCCTTATAGCCCTAGGAAACTTCATACCTCAAAGACGTTCATCTGATGCTCCTGGGAAAATACAGCTCTCAAATTCTCTGGGTCCACAGATACTCCAGCCTCTGAGATGAAGTGACCCAAAAAGTGAATCTGATCCATCCAAAAGTGGCACTTTGAGAGTTTAGCATACAGTAGATTCTCTCTCAGTATACTCAGAACGATCTCAAGATGTGTGGAATAATCACGTCGAGTGTGAGAGTACACCAATATATAGTCCATGAAGACCACTACAATGGATTCCAAGTACGGAAGGAACTCTCTGTTCATCAGTGCCATGAAGACCGCAGGTGAGTTCGTAAGACCGTACGACATTACATATTTTTAAAGACCATAACTACTCCTGAAATCTGTCAGAGGTATATCTGATGGTCTAATGTGCAAATGATGATAACTAGACCTCAATTCGATCATCAAGAACACCCGGGCTCCTCAAAGCTGATCAAAGAGGTCATCGATCATCGGCAAGGGAGATCGTTTCTTGACCATCGACAGGTGCATCTTCTGATAATTCATACAAAGCTGAAGGGTACCGTCTATCTTTTTTGCAAACAGGACAGGAAAACCCCAAGGAGAAGTACTAGGTCAGATGAAACCTTTCTCCTACAACTCCTCCAACTTCTTCTTGAGCTCCTTCAACTCAGGTGTAGCCATCCTATAAGGAGTAATGTAAAACGGTGTCATTCCTAGAATGAGCTCAATCGAGAAGTCTTTCTCACGCTCCGTAGGTATAATGAATATTCGTTTAGAAGGACATCCCTGAAACAATCCACCACTGGAGGAAATTCTAACTATGAAGTCCCATGGTCATCCAGATAAAGACTGGTAATTTGGGTTGTAATTTCCCCTAGCCCATTATGCTCTGGTCTAGCTCTACCCGCCTGTACATCCCACTCACCTCTATGAAGGAAGGATCCTCCCTCTGGTGATTTGAAACTCACCCTGTGGTGATAGTAATCAACGACTTCCTGGAAGGGAACCAACCAGTACATAACAAGAATGAAGTCATAACATGTCATCTCTAGGACATAGAGGTCCCATAATAAATGGAACCCAACATCCTCAAGAGGTAACTCTCTGCACTGACATACGCTAGATTTCCTCATTCCCAACGGTGTGTCAAGAGTCAACAAGTCCACAGACGAAAAGATATAGAGACCAAGGCTCACCATGACAGCAACATAGGTAAATTATTGGAAGAACCAGTATCTAAAAGTGCAAAAGAAAAAATTGAGGCTACTAAGATTGTACATTGAACTGCATAAGGGCTGGGATCCTGCTCCTGAAAGGTCTTCTCCATGGTGAAGGACTGGCCTACACCGCGGCCCTGTGCCCCTGGCTGACCGCTCTGAGATGATCCACTCTATTTTCACTGATGACCTGGTGACTGACCACCATGGCCGTGACCTCCACCTCGACTAGAACGGCCGGAATAACTCATGTTCCTTGACTGGTGGGAAACTGGTGAATAATCTCCAGAACGTGTGGTCATAGAAGAACCGGTACCAACAGTTGAAGGTGAGAAGATGTGATAGAATCACTAAAGATGGCCCATCTTGCCGCAAGACCGGAACTCCATCGGATCCCTCTAGCATTGAGGCCTTGTATTTCCACTCCTACTTCACTAGTATAATATAACCGGGCTTCCATAAGACGCATCCCACAAACCTTGAACTCCTCGATAATACTCTCAGTGACGCCTCCTACTATCCGAAGGAGGAACACCGGCTCTGGATATCGAACCGCCCTGGCTCACTGCTGCATAATCTCTCAGATAGCACTCGGTGATCAGTGCCTGGTTTACAATGGAGTACATCGAAGTCAACTGGAAGATATTCACCTAGGAACAAATATTCTGCCTGAGACCCTCCTCAAACATATTAGCAAGAAACAACTCATTGACAGCTGAGATCGATGTGAAACACAACAGCTCACTGAAAAGAGATGATTACTCCATACCAGAAAGAGTACCCTGCTGTAGACTCATAAACTATCGGGCTCGATCGGCCCTCAAAGTCTCTCTATAGAAGTATTCATATAAGGTGCGTCGAATTTCGTCCCAAGACATATCTTGTTGATTCCCTGACAGTGAGATCACATCCCACCACCTCTTGGTGGTGTCCCGGAGCATATAAGTACCCTTCATTACCCTTTTCTCCGGAGGGATATCTAGGTTGTCATAGAAGGTCATTGTGGCCTCTATCTATGACTCTGTAGCCTAAGATCCACTATCCCATGAAAAAGTAGGAGGATGCTACTACTGGAAAACCCACGTCAACTCAGCCATCGCTGAGGCGGGAGGTGCCGCTCCCTGGATGGTCTGCATACTCCTCAGGAAGTCCTCTATGAACTGCTCCTCAGTTCCTACAACGAATATGACAGTCAGTGCCATGGATGTATTGACTAGAGGATTGGTAGGAAGTCCCTGATCAGCCATATCTGGCGTCTGATCACTGCCTAATGACAGAAGTACAACCAGAGGACGTATCAGAGGCATAGCTCTGAAAGATCAAAATCATACCTTAGATCAAAAAACAAGGACAGATAACTCAAGATTAAAAAACAAGAACATGTAATGAAAAACACACAAGTTTACAAAACATGACTACATGACATGTATAAAAATTACATGGTGTGTCCTCTTAAGCCACTAACATGGGCATGTACCCCTTTCCTACAGGTCTTGTAACACCTCAAACTACACGGCCTGTTCACCCAACACACGGCGTGTACATTAAAACTATTCCCCTGTCCGAGTCTCTTTACATGGCTAACTCACACGGTTCAAACTAACCTCAGACTACACTGAGTTTTTCCAAGGGACATGGCGTGTACTAGACACTGACTCGGCGGCCCGTGTTGTTAGTTACACAGTTCTCTACATGGATGGACCTTACACAGTGTGTTCTTAAAAAACATGGCATGTATAGGAGATGAGGACATCATCCCGTGTTGTTCATGACACGGCCGGGTACCTGGGAAAAACGACACAGCTTGTTACAAAAGCAACACGGCGTGTCTAAGAGAAGGTCACACCGACCCGTGTGGTTCGTGACATGGTCGGGTAGTTGGACAGAACTACACGACGTGATCCTTTACAACACGGCGTGTTCTACTCGAGATTCCCTGACCTGTGTTGTTAGTTACACGGTCATGTACAATGCTCTAGAATACATGGTGTGTACATACCGTACACGGCGTGCTCCCAATGTTATTTTGACAACATTGTGTTCCTACACACACAGTCAGTAACACAGCCTAAAAACTACACGGTGTGTAACCAGAAAGTACATGCCGTGTATTCTGGGGTTTTCTGGGAAGCAGCTCAGAATCTGCACAGAATCCCATAAACAAAGAAAACAAGGAAAAGCGGTGCCAAATTCTGATATGTGAGGGCCCATACTCCCCGCGAATCAAAGATTGGCATCCCCAACAGTCATGTACTAGAGAAAACAGGATCATGATCTGCAATTTTCAATTCAAGAGGGACAATTATACCTCATGAATCAAAATATGGTGTTCATTTGAACAAAGTAAAATACAAACAATTCTCTAACAAGAAAAAAATATTCTATCAGGAATCTATCACAACAGTATGCATAATCTACACATCGTCTATCACAACAGCATGCAATCGCTAATGCACCCTAAATGGAAAGGCAAGAATTCATGACATGTGATTTCTACAACTGTCTATATTATGCATGAGATGGAATACCCTCATCTCTTCAGGTTGCGACAGAAATAGAACAATAACATCAAAACAATAACAGTACAAAACATGTGATTCACTCTAGGTGAAATCGTATCAACCGTAAAATCTCAAAACAAGAAAACAATAATAAACTAAGTAGTATGGATTTTCCATGTAGACGGGTTAGATACTCCCAGAAACAGCTTATTACCAAGTACCGAATTCATCTTATCCCAAGCTAACGTCCCCAAATAGTAAATCAAGAGAAAAGAAAATCCTATGATACCTCTTTGTAACGTCTCGGTTCCAGAAGCCACCCAGAGGCGCCCTGTACCCGGTTGGTCACATGGCCTCAAGCGCATTTCCCCAAATGCTAGAGGCTTATGACTAGCAGTGAGGGCTTTCGGTGTGATAGTGGGAAAGCTATGCCCTCTTAGGCAGAGTAAAGTGCGGAAGAAGAATAACCATGCAATAGCGGAAGCAGAAATAACCAACAATATAAACAGCGGAATACTAAATCAACAACCTGGAGTACATATTTATATATATATAATGATGCATGATACATAACTAGGAATGCTTCCAAACAAGTCACAATGCTGGAAAACACTACAGTACCAAAAAAAATACAAAAGAAAATTAAACAGCTCCTCAGCATTGCAAGACAAAGCTGGGTCCCATTCTCCCCTGCTCCAAGCAATCATGTGCCAGATTTCGAAGGGTTCTTTCCCTTGTTTATACATGCGACAACATAGTCTGCTTGGGCCCAAATGCATGGCCCAAATAGGGTGTGAGATAAAATCCCAGTTGGAATTCACCCGAAGATCTGTGCCTAAAAGTCAGTGATTGTATGGAATGTAAAAGTACAATAAGCAATAAACATCAACAACAAGCAATAGGCAGTAACAGTAAGCAGTAAAACAGGATGATACATAGAAGGAAACAATCCACAAACAATCAACAGTAGTGAATAAAACAACTAAACAGCTGGAAACCCTCTGGGACATACACGCAACCATCCCCTCTGGTCATATCCAAGATGTTCCACAACCCTCTGGGCAGTGCACTCAACCTAACCCCTCTGCCTTGGTCATATGAATTTATGAAACTCTCTGGGGAAGCTCACTCGGTCAATTCCCCTTATAGTCCAGGGTAGTTAGGGACTCTCTTGAGGAAGATCACGTAGTCTAACCCTCTTATCCCCAAGGTCTAAAGACTATCTGAGGAAGCTATCTCAGTAAATTCCTCCTATCGCCTCATGTATACCACATACTCTCTAAGGAAGCTCACTCGGTCAGTTCCTCCTCTATCATGGGAATGTTCTTAAAGATATTCTAACAAGGTGAAACTCTCTGAGGAATCTCACTCGTTCTACCCTCCTATAGTCTATAATATCCAAGACTCTCTGGGATCCCACTCGGTCCATCCCCTCTATAGTCTATAATGTCTAAGACTCTCTGGGAAGCTCACTCGGTCTATCCCTTATAGTCTATAGCACAAGGTTCCCTCAGCCCCGTTCCAGTCAGTGCATAATAATGCTATAAGGACAAAGTACACCTATAGAGCTACTTTTCTATCCAAAGTACACCAATAGAGATACATAGCTAAACATTATACAAGGCAATAAGCATGTCATTAAATTCATTTAAAACCTATAAATGCAAGGCATGTACCAGGTGTAGCCGCCAAAGGCAAACGAGACCCAATGGTCGTAAACAGAACAAAGTAAGGACAAGTACAACCAAGCACAAAAAACTATCTGCTAACAAGGTCAATTTACATCTACACAAGCACACAATAAAGGAAGAAAAACCACGAGGGAAAAAAGGTCAACCCACAATACCTCGTTCATGGGTATTGGTGGAATTTGCACATAAAACATAGATACTTTGAACGATATGGCACAAATAACCTACCTCGATCCTAGTAGATTGATATAATTGAACCACGTCGGCTAATTCCTCCTAGAACGTCGTAGATCTGAGAAAATGCACAAAAATCTCAACCTTAGATATCTTGAGAAGGAAGAAGAATTGGAAAACAAGGCTCATTGAGAAGGAAGAACTCACCGTTGCGCTTCCAACACAATCAATCGTGCTAGAATCGGTGAAGGTACGGAGAGGCGAGAGCTCGGGAAAGATCCTACCGTACGGTGTCTCCTGGTCGAAACAGACTTAGAAGAAGATTATTATGGTGATTAGGCATGACCCTAGTCTGTTTATTGTAAAAAAAGATAAGTACACGGTGTGTATTTTTAAAGTACACAGTGTGTAGTGGGTTTTTCCATACTCTGCCAAAATCGACCTCCACATCACACCTACACACCGTGTGTGTAGTCCGGACATGGACATCACATAGTTTCCAGCGGGAAAAGAGTAAACAACTTGTACTTAGAAAGCACACAACGTGTACTTCAAAAAATATTAGAAACTCAAAAAATTCTCAAAAACTCTAGAAAAGGAAAGACATACTAGAAAAAAAGATTTACGTTCTTACAAGAATTTCCAAAGGTCTTATATACTTCAGAGATAACTTTCCCTGCTTCCCAAACCGATGATGTCCCAACCTAGGAGAGATCCTCAAGAACATATGATCACTCACCTCACACGACAATGGCCGTCGACGATGATCCGCATATGATTAATGACGACTCTGATCCGTCTCCATTCTCTACCTAATCAACTTGATATTTTCCATAGTCTCCTGGACATGGATCGTCCAACCATCGAGGACTCACCTGTTTCCACCAAACATAGTGGAGAACGACATGGACACCCATAAAATGCATTAAACTGATCCATCTGTATGGATTCTTGATAACTGTAATTGTATGAGAACTCAACCAAACACACGTTCTCATCCCATGAACCACCAAAATCCCTGACACTAGCCTGCAAAATATCCTCCAGAGTTTGTATCATCCTCTTGGATTGACCATTCGTCTGAGGGTGATACACTATGCTCATAGTCAAATACATCCCAAGGTCTTACTGCAAGGATTTCCAGAAATGAGATGTAATCCTCGGATCTCTATCTGATACAATTGAAACTGGAACACCATGCCTCTTTACCACCTCCCGAATATAGATTCTTGACAGATCCTACATCGTATGAGATTCATGAATCAGGATGAAATGGGAAGACTTCGTTCACCGATCCACTATCACCCATATGGAATCATGCTTTCTGACTGTTCTTGGGAGACCTGTGACAAAATCCTTCGCTAACTTCTACAACTTCCAAACAAGGATTGGTAAAGACTGCAACATTCCTGCTGGCCTCTGATGCTCTGTCTTGACCTACTAATGAGTCAAGCATCTTGAAAAAAACTCAACCACACTTCTTTTCATATCATCCCACCAGAACTACGGTTTCAATGCTTTATACATTTTCAGAATTCCAAGCTGAACAACCCACCTAGAATGAGAATACACCCTAAGAAGATCCTCCTGACAAGAAACTGATACAACCATCTGATTCTGAAAACACAAAACTGAATCTCCATTCAGTTTCCAACCATCAATGGTCTCTCCACCATTGAGTCTTAACCCCATGGTCACACACTCGGAATCTGATATTTGTGCCTCTCTATCTAGGCCAACCAAGTCATGAATCAGAAAAACTAGAAAGAAAATTGCTCTATCGCCCTGGTTCCCATATTACAACTGCATATCATCTATAGTCGACATCAACTTCCACTAGTCCTATGCCTGTTTTACACCTTAGAATATGAATTTCTACTTAATGAATCTGCCACCAAATTTCATTTACCCAGTTTGTACATTAAGTCAAAATAAAACATCTGGAGATATTCCATCCATCTACATTTCCCCACGTTCAAATCCCATTGTGATAAATTTTTCTTTAAGATCTTATGATCTGTATATACCGTTAATTTCTCACCGAAGAGATAATGACGCCACACATTTAATGTATGGACCACTGCTTCCAACTCCAAATCATGAGTTGGGAAGTTCTTATCATGAAAACTCAACTACCGTGATCCATATTCAACCAAATGATTCCCTTTCATGAGAACACATCCAATCCCAGATCTCAATGTGTCACAATAGACCACATACCGTTTACATGATTCTGGAAAAACCAAGATTGGTGCTGATGTAATATGACCTTTTAGCTCTTCAAAACACTACTGACACTGTTCATTCCTATAGAATGGAACATTATTTCATGTCAAAGCTTTCATCGGCGAATCCAAACTTGAAAATTCATGAACAAAATGCTGATAATACCCAACTAGTCCATGAAAACTCCGTATCTCAAACACATTATTTAGTGGTAGCCACGAGATAAGAGCTTCTATCTTTTCCCGATCCACTGAAACAACCATTTCAGAAATCACATGGCCAAGAAAATGAACATCATGTATCCTAAAGTCAATTTTTGACAATTTGGCATAAAACCGATGATCATTCAAGATTCCCAGCACTGTTGCCGAGTGCTGCTCATGTTACACGATTGTCATTGAATACACCAGAATATCGTCTACAAACACCACCACAAATAAATCCAGATGTCTCTGAAATATCCGATTTTTTCAATACCATAAACACCACTGGTTCATTCGTTAGACCAAAGAGCATAACCACATATTCATAATGGACATATCTACTTATTAAAGCTATTTTAGAAATATCCTCCTTCCTCACCCATAACTGATGGTATCCCAACATCAGGTCGATCATGGAGAACCATTGTGCTCCCCTAAACTGGTCGAACATGTCATCAATTCGTGGAAGTTGATATCTATTCTTTATTTTAACTTGGTTAAGTCTATGATAATCAACACAGAGCCTCAATGTTCCATCCATATTTTTCACTAACAACACTGGCACTACCCACATAGATGTGCTAGGCCGGATTAATCCTTTTTTTCTAGCTCTTCCAACTGAACATTCAATTCTTTCAATTCAGCTGGTGCCATCCTGTAAGATGGAAGTGAGATGGGACTGGTCCACAGAAAAGATATCAGTCGTAAACTCCACTTCTCTTATGGGAGGTAACCCATAAAATTATTCAGGAAAAACATCCATGAATTGATCCACCACTACTGGAGGAACACTCTTCTCAACACCTTCTACTGATTCCAACGACAAAACCACCAACTTATACGATAACGTACCCACTTCTGGTGCCAACAAACCCATTGCACCCTGCCTTTCATGCTTCTCTCCTCCTAAGTGATGTCTAATGCCATCGTGTGTTGTAAAAGCCATTGTTCGCACAACACAATCGATGTGGGACTTAAACACCACCAGCCAATCCATTCCCCGGATTATATCATACCCATCCATCTCAAGCATTGAGAAATTCCACCCTTTCTCAACCTCACCCACAATGATACAAAATTATCTACACAAGAAGGCTCGACACTCTCTTTGACCCAGAGGATTTTAATGTATCAAACCCGAGGGCATCATTTCTACCCTTAAACCTAGAAATTTAACCACACGTGAAACAATAAAAGTGTGTGAAGCACCCATATAATACAACACCTATATCAATGTAGAATTTAATAGAATAGTTCCTCGCACTGTGGATGGTGCCATCTAATAATCCACCATAACATGTTCAACTCAAAACAAATGTTTTCTTTCCACACTCTGCTCTTTACTGGTCTGCCGAGGTGTCGTGCTATTCTGAGAGTCACCATGACCCACTCTAGTCTACTAAAGAGGGGTATGACGTTGTCCCTATCTCGTCGAAGCATACAACGTCTGTGATCTCGGAGGAGTGTCACACGCACCCGGCCTTGGAGCATTCTGACAATAATGTTGTAGATTCCCCATCTGCTTACAATTATGACTTTCTCGAGGTTGTTCTATACAATCTCGCTTGATGTGGCTCGTAGAACCACAATGAAAACAACATGTCTTGCTCTGGGAATTCAGATAAATATTTACCGATCCTACCGTCACATTATCTTCCATATTCCGTCCCTGGGAATATGTTTTCATCCTTCGCTTGAACCCAACGTTAGATTTACCACTATTCCACATGGGTAGCACCATGCTTCCCCCGCCGGGAGCTCCCAACAGATCCCACTCATCCACCGAGTCTCTATTAACCATCTCTATGTAATCATCTATACACAACACCACTATTTTTGAACATATTTCTTTCCATAACACCGTTTCAAAGATCCTTTCCTTCAACGACGTGATACCCGCCACCTCAGGTGAAAACCACACTATGTTCATAAACATAGCTGCATACTCTATCACAGACATAAGCTCTTGGTTAAAAATGAAGAAATCAGTATAACACTGAATTATAAATGTATGTGGGTAGAAATTTTTGTTAAACAATTCCTCAAAGCCTTCCCACATCATACCCTGGTCCGTCCCTTCCTGGACTACGAACTCCCACCACTGAAGTTCAAGATCATCAAACATATATGAGGCCAAATTCTCTTTAAGCTCAACTGGCGTTCCCAAGAACTAAATGATCTTGTTCATTCGATTCAACCATGATTCTGCCCTCTCTGGCTCTGAATCTCCCATGAAGATGGGTGGATTATGCTTTTTAAACTGAACCACAAGATTGAAATGCCTTGGTTTATCCACTTTATTTCTACTTTCCACAACTTGGAATGTTTTCACTATGCTTTGGACTAGCGACTGGTTCACCTGCTGCTCAGGTGCTACCACATTCTCAGCAGCCTCCTCTGGTTGGTCTCTACGATGCCTACCCGGTGCCATTTCTATAAACAGAAAATAAACAACCATGATTGTCACTTCTGTAGACCTCACGAAATCCCATTTCAAATAACATTACACAATACTATCACAACAAGGCTTTACAGATGTTCACATTTCCCATGTTTAACCATTTTGGATGTCACACCATTTTCAAAATATCAAATTTACTCACATTACAGTTTCAGACAAAAACCATTTCTCAATTCATCTATATAGATCATTATACCCGAATAAAATATGCGTCCTAGTGGGAAGTTATTTCTACCATGCCTTCCATGACCATCTCATTGGATACACCCACGTCAATGAGATATCCAATGCCTATATTTGTCTCCAAAACACTTATGTACCCAACTCCCTGGTAAAATTAATTTCAGCATAAAAGAGTTATCTACGTCCTTTTATGCTATACATTCCAAGTTCTGACAATCATACGCCTTGTTGCCATCCCGACCCAATTAATGTAACAGAATGAATGTCAACACAAAATCCGAGAATCAACGTGAAAGAACCGAACAACTGATACCACTTGTAACACCCCACCCCTACCTCATTGTCTTGAGGATGCGGTGAGGGTTAATTGGCCTTAAGCAACATTATCATGGTGCCAAAGGCTGGAAATAAATGTCGAGGGCTTCACGAACAAGTTGGGGAATGATTTTCCCTTAATAAAAAACCAACCAACAATCCATTGTAAAACACTATATGATGCATGCAATTTCAATTACACAACAATGCATTCAAAAAAGACAACCATGTTTTTCCACGATACAACCCAAAACCAATACAACTAAACATATCAGAGTACAAGAGGAAAATAAACAACAACCACTACATGACATGACACCAACATAGCTCCACACCTTGCTCCAAGCTCCAAGCTCCACCGAGACATCACAATACACCACTAAAGGAGGTAGATGCCTTAACTTTGCCCGTGTCATGATACACAACATCTGCAATGGCACCAATGTGCCAAAGAAGGGGGTGAGAACAGATACTCAGTCGGTTTTCCCCAAATGACTTCCCTACACAGGCCACTAGGATAAAACCGTTAGAACATTTATATAAAACCGTTTATATAAATTAAATCACAAGTGCAACCATTCTTATAAGCTAACCATGCCCATACCAAGCCATCACACTGAAACCAATAAACCAAGGGAAAGACAACCAAACATGCCACACGCCATCTCATCATTTACACGTTATCACAACAACATCCATCTTGCAAGGAAATGCACAACAAAAAACCCATACGGTGGGCCTTCCACCCAACCTGTTCACCCATTCACACCAAAACAATCAAAATTGTGGGACTTCCTTCCAACCCGTTTACCCATTCACAACTAGCGGTACTTATGACCACTACTCATATAGTGGTTCTTCCGACCACTATCCATCAAATTTTTATAGTGAGACTTCACGCCCACTTCGATACAACATTTCAACCAAAACAAACCAAACATAATCCCAAAAATGTCACAACAATATTCAATAAAACAATTCCATTGCATATCAATCCACTTCAATAAATCACCCATTTATTGAAAACCATTTTCCATGACCAACAACATTTCAATAAAACAACCCTTTTATTGATAACCCTTTTAAAAAATCATTTTCACAAATCAACCATATCATCGCATTTTGAAATATTCATTTTAAAATCCACAAGAATATCATTTCACCATAAATCACCGTTTTCCCAAAAAAATCCCCAAAACATTACCCAAGGGATTTCCTACCAATTTTTCATAACAATTCACAATTAATTTTCATCATAAAATTAAATTGTAAAAAACAACCACTAGTTCTAACCATGTAGAGTTGAGAGAGAAGACACCTACCTTTATGGTTCCCGAGAAATCGACCCACGAACAACCACGCCTCAAATCCGGAAAACGCACCACCCGAACCTCTCTAGATTCCCTTCCCTACCATCCACAATCCGTAATATTAACATCCAAGGAAACCACAACCCTATATCAATAAACTACAAGTGTAGATCTAGAAAATCACAAAATGGTGGGATGTATATCTAGAGCAAATCACAAGAGAAACAAGAGGAGAGACATACTTGGGAGAAACCACCTTCCAACCACCTTGAAACCCCTTTGAAACGCTTCCAAATTGAGTGGGAGAGAACTATTAACCCATGAGAATCCAAAATCCTTATTGAGGCTCGAGTGGGAGGAAGATTGGAGTGTTTTAGTTTAAGCTTGAGGGAACCCGAAACTTATATCCATATTTTTATGTGGCCACACGGTTTGGAAAATTATGCGCTAACCATGGGAATTCTATTGCCTCTGGAGCAAGGGTCTGCATGGTTTCCCCACACGGTTTGGCCAACTATGAACTAGCAGTGCGAAGCCTATTTTCTCCCCCACACGGTTTCCTGGATAACCCGCATGGTTTCCACTAACTTTGCTCAAACCATGCACCACTTTAAAATCAACCAAACACATACATAACCATTCCAAACTCTCCGAAACACTTCCCAACTCATCCCATGCACTGTAAAAATATAAAAAATCATAAACAAAGTCCACATACCACAAATTGGGGGTACTACAAGAAATGAATCCCAAATCAGATTTTAGGGACAATATAGTGTTTCTAGGGTCTTCAGAGTTTCTTAACGTTGGAGGGGTTTTATTTTTTAACATTTATTATGTAATTATTTATTAATTAATTTATTAATTTATTTATTTATGTTTTATTATTTATTATTTATTTTAATAAATATATGTATATATATCACACAAACCTAAGTATTGAATAAATGTATTTAAGAATAATTATATTAATATATGTTAATAAATAAGTAAATATATATATATATATATATATATATATCATTAAAAATATTTAAAAACAACATGGTGTAGTGGTAAAGTCATTCCATCATCAAATGAGAGGTGTAGGGTTGAAGTCCAAGTGGGCGGGCATGAGGATGGAAATTCTCAAAGGGATGAGAAGGGGGTGTTGGTGAAAATAACATATATATAAATATATATAGGGGTGGAGTGGTATTGAAGGGGTCATGGAAGTAGTGATAAAGGGGGTTTTACCCTCATGGATGTATGAATTATTTTAACACCTTTCACAAAGCTTCTTTTATTATCATTAAAAATTGCAATTATGGGGATTTTTTTAATAGTTCTATTTGAGGAATTTTCAATGTGGGATGTTAAAAACACATTTTTAGCACTGATCAATGATTAAGTCTATTAACTAGGGTAAAATTATCAACACTTTATTATCACTGATAATGGCATATTCTAGCATTGTTAATGGTCTTTTACATGTAGTGATAAAAATAATCACCAGTGATTGAATTAATGTAGGAACCAAAATACTATGGAAAATTATGCATTACGGTGGATTTAATAGTTTCTTAGATCTACTAAATCATTCACATATCGGAAATGTATTGGTAAATAAATTTTAAAACAATTAGTGTGTGAATTGTTTCATGTGTCAAATGGAATAAATATCTCCAATCCCACTTTAATAGGCATAAGAGGATGTTAAATTAGTGAGTTTAATTTCATACACTTCAACAATGTATCAATAACATATTCCATGATATGTAAATAAATTTATTACTTCCATGTTGTACTTTATTGTAGAAAAATATCAATTATTTCATGGATAATTGTATGTAATGCTGTCAGAACTATCGGACTATAATTGGGAATGTAAAAAATATATATACATGGGATACAAAGTGGAAGGATACTTTTTTTAGGGGAACCAAAAAATTATTCCATAGATCAATCTGATCTAATATCACATTTAGGCTAAGGTAATCAGAGAGACAAGCTCGTATAAGCCAGTCATTAACACATCTATAGATATCATATTTTTTCAGCAAATGATACATCTATGAATAATTTTTTAAACACAAATATTTGTTCAATTTCATGGAATCACAAAAATTAAGTAATTTTTTTTCATGATGATACATTTTTTACTAGTACTATACAATATTTCATGTTTTGATGGTTTTTATTGAGAAATAGTTAGGGATACCATATCATAAAATGTTTTATTCTAGGAAATGAGGTCACACTTACCAAAATATATATGCAGTGGATATGTTTTAGACCAAGCTAATAATGTTAGGACTTAGAATAATCATGATCTTAATCATGTTAGAGCTAACAAGTATTATTAACAAGTTGTCTGTAGTTCAAGTGGGAGTGTTGTAATAGTGGGTTACATAGACCCCACTAAAAAGTAAATTTTAATAGAAGATTGTGTATGTTGTTAGGTATAAATGCTATATTCATACCATTATAGTGTATAATTTTCTATGTGCACTATTCAAATTGTTATTTCCATTGAATAGAAGTCATATCAACATGTTACAACAGAACCCAAGATAAAATGAGAAACTAATGATACTATGACATTAATCATAACAAATGGTCCTATGATATAGATAAATCATACTGATTGGATTGAGATTATGTGTGAGTCTCAGGTGATGAAAACACATAATTATGGACAATTATTCTTCTCATGATGTTGATATTTGGTGATATCTAGAAGTTAGATAGTGAGGATAGACCCACCAATAGGAACACCGCATGTTTCTGGTTTCATTGGATGATCTTATCTACATGCATGTGTGTTGGTGTCCTGAATAGAGATCATTAATATTATGATTCATTTGATCACATAAATTGATTCATGGGAAAAAACCATTATAATGATACCATTTAGAGATAGTTCGTTCTTAGTGCAATGGAGTTGGTTGGTTGATGATGATTGAATTTGTCACTTCCAAGTTGAATAAGTAAAATATTTTGTCCTGGTAGATCAGGATTTTAGTACCTTCATACATTTGAGGGCATTGTAGACAAGGGGGATTAATACATGTTATATCAAAAAACAACAATGAAAGGATGATTACAAAATTTTGTGTCCTACATTATGAGATATGTAATGAAAAAGATAAAATATTACACAGTTTGTGTTCATAGTAAGGGTGTCGCTGCTATGGACATTTTTTATAACTTCAGTGGCCTTGGTGGGTTTCTGGACTCTACTATTATTCTATGAATATGATTAATTTCTATCAATATAATTTCCTATGGGGATACATAAGAATTATTATTCAAGAAGCATCCATATTCAGTCATATATGAATATTAGACAAGCTGGTACCCACTACATTGATTATGTGTTGTTTGAGGATGTACGAAAACTCGAAGAATAAATAAATTCATATTACTAAATTAACTAATAATTGGGTTGATTTATTTAATTAAATTATTCCCATGGTATTTAGAGAATAAATTATTATATTATTTGGAAAAATATAAATTTAATAATTTGGGTTCATTTAATATTAATTCATAATCTTGAGTTGAGTTTATTAAATTGTTTTACAATTTATGATATTTTATATGTATTGTAGATATGTTATATAATATAACTAATATTTATCATGTAGATTAATTCTCTAGAAATATTAATATATTGGACATGAAATATACATGGGTGGTGGGACCCTTTTCAGGTATTTTAACATCCACTGTAAATAGGAGAGAGGGGATCTCACACAACAATGATTCACAATGAGATTTACCGATCCTCTCTCTCATATCCTTCTATATAGAGATTGATTATCTCGATCCAGGTTAATGGAACAAGTTCATCTACATTAATCGATGGTATGCTGATGCATTGATCGTTGGTATATCGAAGACATCATCAGATTTCCGTGAAAGGACTCAGAATCTGACGATCAACGCTCCATTGGATGTTTGATGTGTGTGTGGATGATTTAGCATGGATTCATCTGTTCATCATTCAATCAGTGATCACAAGAGACAAGAATATTTGAATATCAACATCATATCGAATATTCATGATTTCAATTAATGTTATTGTGCTTTATTTTCCCAGTTAAGTCAAAATCCTTGGACCATACTGGGGATCATGTCACTAGAGACGACATGTTCTTCTATCCCGATAATGATATATCTAAAAATCCCTTCCCATCAGCTTCCATTTCATACTGTAGTACCTATAGGGAGTTTTATATTAGTATTAATAATACGACTCTTTAGCTAGGGGTATTGGAATTTTATGAGATCAATTGATAGATGCTCACTATGGATTTATGTTAGTAGTGAATATGATGAAATGATTAAATCAATATTCCTCTTATAATTATTGGTTATGACTCAGGCATGGAAGTTGATGGTGTATGAGTTTCGGTTTTGGGATAAGATTATTTATTCATATGTGATAATGATTAGGTTGATGTTGTGTTATTTTTAATAATTTGTTTCTATGGATGAAATGAATAGTTTGTGGATAAACCATATGATGTCATTGAATCTTATATAGAAACATTAAATGTTTTTTTTGGGTGATCACATAATGTCTCTGAGCATTAAGGCACAACTATCTATTAGATTATTTTAATAATAATTGTTGGAGTTGAGTTTTTTTGGGAAACGAAATTTGAGGATAGTAAAATATGGGTTATATATAGGATGAATGAAGTATGTTTTGAACCACATCCAATGTGTCATATTGGAAATAATGTTTGTGCTTTGGAAATTGGATATGGGTGTTTTGGAATATCCAATATGTTCATAATTCAAGCATAAATGGTCGGTACAAATCCTTTGGTTAGGATTTTTGGTTTTGAGGTCTTGTTTTGATGTTTTATTTTTGTTCTCAAAGATGTTTGGTACTTTTATGTTGATAATTGAATCGATCACATTAGGGAAAGATGAATTTTCATTTCCAAATGTATTTTCTTATAGAAGAGGTTCCATGCATCGAATGATGCTGCTCGTAAGTAGACAATCTTGTGGTTAAGCACCATAGTTCCACTATATAACTATATGATAAACCAATCACTGGATTTGGATAGATGGTCTGGGTGAATAACCTCTTAATGGTTAACTTTTAATAACAAATATTAGATCATTCTTTGGTATCGTGAAAATCTTGAGTTATAGGTTGTTTCATGAATATGTTGATGCGTTTTCAATTATATCTAGTCCAATTTCATGAAACTAGGTAACTGATATTGGTTTGGAGGTGTAGTGGCACAACCACCATGGATTCATAAGAATGAGATGTATTTCTGTGAGGTTATTTTTCTATAGGGTTTCACAAAATTTGAGAAATGTTTAAAATTTCAAAATGGTGGATTGGACTGTTATTATACTATTAATTCAAATATACTACCAATGCCTAATGTTTTTTAATGGAAGCATTTTGGATATAGAATAATGTTCTCTAGTGGGTTTATATGGTCATTTATGTTTGAGGGTTCAAGACCATGGGTTTTTTTTTTGAGTTGCGATATAATGAACACAAATAGCACACATTTAGGGATAACTATAAAACATAACCATGATTCTCAGTCTATGATGGGTTATATTTTTCGAAATTTTAAAAAGGATACAAAAAACCATGGGTGCACCTATTTTCAAATGAAAAGTTTCTATAAAGGTTTAGAAAACTATGAACTATAATCATGTGATGTTGAGAGTATTGGGGGTGTGTTGGATTCACAAATGGTAAACAGTTCAAAAACCCATGTGGGAAAACCTTAAACCATTTCACTAGTGTAAAATGAATGTTTACCTATAGACTTTTAACTGTTCACCACCCATTTCATCTCCTCTCTTTTAACCACAACACCCAGTTCCTCCCTTCAATTCCCACTTTCACCCACCATTGATTTTGGGAGATTATAATTCATTACTACAATTTTTTTATGTAATATATAACAATAAGAGGCATTATATTCAATTATTTTACTTTCTATACTATTTTTTAGTTCCCTATTTTAGGTTTTTTATAGTGAATCATCTAGAACATAGAGGCACACCCATTTTTCATTGGGATTTTCATTGTCATTCACAGAGGATATCATCAGATTATGTGAACACATCAAAACATGTCATTTTATTATAATAAAATTTCTACATTAATTTTATTTAGAATTTAAAAAAATGGAATAAACAAATGATAATCATGGAACAATTGGTTAGGGATTCGGCCTGAAATGTGGATAGGGGTATGCTTCTGGTATTTAGTGAGTGGTTGGCTTTAGTTCTTGCCTTTCATGAAGATTCAGTATGTGGTCCCACATTGTACAATGTCGATACATAAATAATTAATTAATTTTAACTATTATAATAACATAAATTATTTATTCTTGGTAAGAGGTTATTTATCATGTTATAAAGGGATTCTTTTTTGGAGTCCATGGAATTTGGAAGAGTTTTGGATGGGCCTAGTAAATTCCCTTGATTTTTTTGTTTGTATAGTAAAGAATCATTAATGAGGTAGGTTATCTAAAATCATTACACATAGACTCGTTTCCTTAGCTTTTAATGTGAATATAATATGTATAATATCACCTAGGTGTTGTTTTTTTCCTTACATGGATTAAGAAAGTGGTATTGGGATAAAAGGGAACCCTAAAACCTTTAATGGATCTTATCAGGTTAGTTGGTGTATGTTATAATAAACTAGTAGCTACCCATTGGGTGGGACATTTCATGAATGTGGTAAAGTGTGAATTACATTCGTTAAATTGGTATGTAACAGGCCTAACTCAATAAGGATCATTTTTTAGATTTATATCATGTTTAAGGAAAAGATTTCTATAAAATTGGAATTAATATTTATAAAAAGTAATGATTTTGAAATTTGATGAGTTTATTTCCTAATATTTCATGAATTTCCACTTAATATTTTTGACATGTATTTAAAAATGTATATTGAATTTTGATTTGGTTTCACATTTTATTTAATGAATAAATTATTTTTGAAGGGGATATTATTTTAAGATGAGTTGTTGACCTAAAATTGATTTCTTTAGTGTATTTTAAATGAATGGAAACTGCGGATTTCAAATGGGTATGTGGTTTCCCATCTATTAAAATTTATTAATGTAAATTTTAACAGTTTTGATGGAATAAAATTATTCGGACCTATTAATTCTATCAAATATAAAGACACATGTTTTAGGTGTCTCTTTGAAATTTTTTATGATAGATGTGTATGATCCATTATTTTCCAATGAGTGTTTGGAATTGTCTTCCTAGCATGTGAAATGGGTCGGTATCCAATGCAAAGATGTGATGTTGTAGAATGTTGGGGGAATTCATAAATATTGAAGGTTTGAATGGTTACTTCAGTATTTTGGAAATATTTTGATAGTCAATCGGCCAAACCATTGAATCTAGTGAATGAAGTGACAGTTTGTGCAACAGATTGAGGCCATATACCACAGTTGAATTTCATGTGGTTTAGAATTTTGTACATGAAACTTCACACCGATGGATTAAGATGTTGGATATCACCAACCATATCAATGGTTTAAAAATTTATAAATGAAACTCCACCCACATAGTTTTGGATGTTGGATATAACACTATACATATATGGATCAGAATATTAGTCATGACACTACACATCATTTTTTTATATTTTAAATTATCATTATAGGAATAGAGGAAATCCTATATGGTTTAAATTATGTATCACCATATGGTTTTGTGATAAGAAGATAGGCTTTTGATAAATCAAGTTTTGTTGGCCCGAGTGTCACATTAGACTCGAAAAAAAGAGGTTAATTTGTAATGTGTTGTTCTAAAAGTTTTTTTATTTTTTTTTTCATTTAGTGTTATCCTTATATTTATCCTTATAAATTTCTTATCAGTCTTGTTATCATTTAAGAAATATTATGTGGTTTCATACTTTGTTGTACACACACCAAAAATGGGCAACCACAGAACATTGGTAGATGAGAAAATATAACATTTTTTATTATGGAAGACATTTGGTTTGGGACTGGGTTTACTTTTTCATGATTAGAGTTAATATATTGGTGGGATCAACAGTCTGTATGTGATCTATAATGAATAAACATGTTGTTTCTTTTAGTTTTTATTATTTTATTTTAGTATGTTGACTCAACTGACCCAGCAGAGGGGCAGTGGTATGGTTTGAATGGATGTTCGAGAAAATAATACAAATTTTTAGTTGTTTAGTCAAGTATATATATATCTTCTTCTATCTATTTTTTTTTGAGATGGTGGTATTTATTTAAACATGGGTACTATAATTCATATGATTTTTATATGGTACTTGGTGATAATATTCCCTTATTGTGAACTATGACCATGGAATATAGTCTCACAATGGTACTAGTTGAGACCCCTGTAGTTAGCTAAAAACCACTTGTATATGAGAATGTGAACCTACAGTATAATGGTGAAGTACTACAGTTATTGTCTATAGAGTGAACTAGTGCGGAATGTCACACAACCTGAGGGAATCCTATGAGAAATTGAAAAAGAATATGGGATAATATGTGTACAAGGACATAGCTTTCACATGATTTCGTAAACATTGTGATATCCTTAAAAGAATGTTCAAAAAATTTATCTTTCTGTTTACCTAACAGGGATGAATTTTAAGAATCATTAGGACTATACAAGAGTTACCATAGGATGTGGGTTTGTCTTAGTTGTGGCTCTGACATGGTCGGCACCTGTCTTGAAAACCATGGGGGAAAAATAATTTTGCCTTCCATAATTTATTAAAAAATGATTTTCCCCTTTATTCATATTAAATATTAATCCTCGAATGGTCCATTTCCCAACATACTCATTAAAATAGACAATGAATAACACTATGGTATCTGTATCCCTACCATCCTCTATTTTGAGAGATTTTCATCTTTAATTCAAGTAGATTTTATATAATTATTATATGTATAGGTCTAGATCATTATAGCTCACCCATTGTGCATTGAGTGGTTGAAGGTGTCGTGAGGAGGCCTCAAGGATGAATAAGGGGAGTTGGATTTATGTTCTAGTAATATAGAAGGAATATAATGTAGAGTCTTGTACTACACAATGGATTATATGAGTCATAAATGTTGACTAAGAGCTACGACCTAGAATCATAAGGGGTACATATTTTTGATTCATCTAATTTATGTATCCCTATTTCATGGGATGTTGGATATAATGTGGAATCCCATAAGGTAATTTTTAGTGGTTCATCATTTATCAAGGACACTATTCCATATTGATGACTTATGATGTATCGACCTTTTATGTGATAAGAGTTATATGGTGTGGTGGTATCTCTAAATCCTATACCTATTCTAGATTAATAAGATCTATGGACTGTATTGAACTATGTTTATTGGATGTGAAATTGACCAAACATACTATAACATTCCCTCATTCCCTATGTAATTTTTTCCCATGTTAGATCCTTGGTATGATGTTGTAATGGGATACTCCATGATCATTTAATTTCTTGTTTTACTACAAATACCCAAACCATATAAAACTTCTCCTTTAGAATACATTTCCTCTCGAAACCTAGGTTACATATGTTTATATTTTATGATGATTTCAAAAATAGGAGTTTCTTTTTCCCATGTTCAATAGATGGATATCCAAGGTGAGTTTCCCTATTTCAATTGTATTCTAATATATTTTTTATTTTTTATTATTATTTGATTACTTTCCATGATATGCGGATTTATATTCTTCATTCACATGTAGTTATTTTAATGTTAGTAGTCATTTTCAAGGCATTAACTCCTTAGAGGGTTGTAGATTCATTATGAGTGACATGATTAGATATGTTTTTTATTGTTCCAATATCAAATAATGTCGAAATCATTATTGTAGGTGATTTGTTTGATATCCTTGTTTTTATGTGAAATAAGTATTTTATTATTCTTTAACTCTTTTTCTAAGGGTGTAACGAACCATAATGTGTACTAAATTGAAATTGATGAAAAAATAATTATGTACAATAGCGATCAGATGAGTTTATTTCATGTTAATGGTTTGACTAATATTTTTCTAGATAGTGTAAATAATATTTTTTATTTTATTGTTTAAAATAATTTTTATTTTGTAAATGGATTATGAAAATAAATATAGTAATGCTAGATATATACATAATAAGTAGTAACGGTGAATTAAAGTTCTCATTTTTATTACATGCAAAAATGGAATGTTTTTATTGATAAAATGATTAAATATATTTTATCTACTGCTAAGTGATTATTTAGGTTTCCCATTGTTGTAAAATACTTTAAAGGAATCATATAATTCATAATTTTAATGTATATGTTGTGTGATAAAATTAATTATTTACGGTCTGAGTGAGAACATAATCATTGGATAGCATAATGCCTAGATTTTAGGTCTATATGATGTCGTGTTAGCTTTTATTGTTTTCTTATGACATTTTTTGATTGATAAAGACTATTATCCATTATATGTGACATCATTTAATCATTTTATGGATAAAGGATTCAGTGATACATTGGTGTGGAGGCCTGAGTTTATTGTAGATGTCGAAGCCTATGATGGAAGGTTGTATGATGATATATATAGTGGTGTTGGGTATTGAACACGTGTAGATGGAGAAGTTTATATTATAACAAAACCATTATTATTATTCTAAAATATATGATGATTTCAAGATAATGAATGTATTTTATAGGATAGATGAGTGGGATATTTTTTCTGCATTTCTTTCCCCACTACATGAAGAAGATGGTTGTTCTTTTTATATTTATCTTCATCGGTAGCTTCGGATGAGGTATATAGTGACATGAATTATGGAATTATAATGAAAGTGAAATTAATTAACCCAAATGGTTGTGTGAAATGATTGAATAACAAATGATGATAACTATTATGAAACCTTTTTAGTGAATGGTTTATTCATTTGGGGCATGGAAATCATATTTTAATTAATGTAATATGCAATGTATAATATAATTTATCCAATGAGAATATATTTTGACTGAATGTATGCTTAAAGAATAACTATATATTATTAGTTAAAGAGGGGTGTCAATGTGATGATTAGTTCAAATGATTATAAGTCCTAATATATTCCCATACTGTGGTTGGGGAAATGTATATTTTTATGTATGATTTTCTTATTCTACCTCACACTTACCGGTAGGGTTACCATGTCTTAGTGGATTATTGGGAATGTATCTTCCCCAATATCCAGGTTATTGCTGAATGAATGGATCACAACCACCTCTTTCTAAAGTCTCTTATCCTTATATAATTATGTTTTAGTATGAATTATTGTTACCTTTCTTATATATATATGTGTGTGTTTAGAGATGTAATAGATTTTTTCATTTTGGAAACATATATCTCTAAATATAATATCATAAGAATTTTTATATGTATGTTTTTAAATGTTTGTGATGTATATAGGTATGATTCAAGATATATAAACTATGATGGATCCCATCAACTACATTATCAGTATATGAAGATGGGGTTATGTTGATCATATGTTTTAATGCATGAGGTACATGTTATGTTATAGTTTCTCATGTGTTTTTGAAGGATTATTTATTTTGAGATAGATGGATTACGATGTGAAAAATTGGGGAAGACTGGAAACCCAAAGGGTAAGTGGTAGTGGGGTACATTAATTAGATATTATATGGGATATTATATGATTTCATAGATTTAATACTTGGTGAGGGAGACATGGTAATGAAATAAACGTAGTATAATTGTTTAGTATATGGTTTGTTTCAATTATTTATTCATAGGGATTTAGTATGATTTCAATAATTTATTCAAAAGAGTATTTAGAAAGGTTACTAATGAGTATAAATTTTTTTCTCAAACTATTTTATATGGACTGTTTTTTAGGTATGCATGTGTTGGTTAGTGATGCTGATGGACATTACTAGATCATGGTGTTAATCATGAGCTCTTTGAGATGTGAGGTCACTAACAAGATTTTCATTTGGTGCATTTATAATTTTTATATAGTTTTAATAGTTTTTATGACCTTATATAGATGTATAGTGATAATTTATTTATTTTTTACAACTATTTTTCTTCTGTTTTATGATGTATATGGTTTTTCATTTTTTCTTAGTGGGAAATTATTCTGAATTTTTGTATGATGTACAAGTGGTTCTTGTTGAAAAACCAATTACTATTGGAGTATTCATTGAGGATAACAATCACTAATCAATAATGTCAAGACATGGATGGATACATTTAAGGGGATAATGTTATATTAGAGTTGTATAAATGGTTCAGGTTATGGGATATGATGATGTTTGGAGGAAGGAACTAGTGAGGACTACATGGGTTGTTAGGGTAGTGGTGTTAGTTGAGCATGGAATATCATGTAAATAAAATATAACAGTTATGAGATGAATATTTATAGAACAAATTGATATTATGTGAGTACATTAATCATTATTTCGATTATAGAGATATATTATATTGCATGTGGGGTAGATTACATGGAATTGATAAATCAAAATTATTGTTTCTATCAATGTTTGAAATGAGTTGTCCATAGGATAATTTTAAAGATTAATTCATTAAATAATCCACATTATTATATATTATTTTTTTAGAAGTTCATAACTATTTCTCCATTTTATGATATGGATCTATAATATTTTCTTCAACACGATTGAGTAAAATATGTTCTGTATAATGAGGAAGCAACTAACCAAAGGGTTGATTTCGCCAACAATGAATCTTTGTGGAGGACACTATGAGAGTTTCTATGAAATATTATATATATGTATGAGGGACTAATTTTAAATTAAGTGATTGTAACACCCCGAGATTTTATGAAAAATATTATTTTAATTTCATTAATTTCTTGTGTTCTATTCTACACCAAGATTACCTTGCGCTATACGCAACACCGTATTAGTTTGCAGTATACGCAACACTATTCTTGGACCGTGTTACACACAATTTTGATAATAGTTATTCTACGCAACATTGAGTATATATATATATATATATTAAATGTATAAATGAAATATGGTTGGATTCTGTTATACGAAACAACGAAGGATTTTTTCACAACACGCAACCCTGACTTGGCTTGCATTACACGCAATCACGACCTTCCTCGATAGCGTGTGGTGTACGCAATACCGGGTTTTAATAAACTATGATATATTATTATAATATTTTCATGAACTAGACGTTATGAATAGTATTAACTAAATTTTTAATTTTATAACATTATTATTCATCTTACACATTTTCTAGAACATGGTATAAGAACAAAATAATTTTTCGGGTAAAATAAGTATTTTTCAAAGAATGTAGTTTTGCCGCCTTTTGATGGCACACCCACATTAAATCTAGTTTTTGACATGTTTATATGTTCAATTTGACAATATAAAATTTTTCTTTTGAATCAAGATGTAAAATTTTACATTAGATAATGTTTTGATATTTTTTCGCTAACTTTCATATTTTAATGAATAGTAAAAACATGCTATATTTTAATTAAAAACAACTTTTTTCATCATAATATCTTATGTGGTTAAATTGTAATATTGAATGGTTTTGAAGTATAAATAGAATATATTATTACCATTTAATATAATGTATGTCATTAGCATTGATTTTACCTTGAATTCGTAGGTTAAATCAATTCAATCTTTTACAATGTTTTAAAGAAAAACCCGTTTTTATTCGACAACGGGATTAATTTTAATTTAATTTCTGCAACTTATGTGTATTGAATTTTAAATAATTGATTCCATATTTGGAATCAGTGGGTCCAAATTATGTTAATAGGCTACTTTTTATTTTTGGGAATTATAAATAGTAACTACGGTAAATTTTATTTACCATAGTTAAAGATAAATCGGGTAATTAAGGGTAAATATAATATTATAAAATTACCCTAACACATGAAAAAATTCTATTTGATGTCTAAAAGTAAACCCATATCAACTAAGGGTCGTATTAGATTCATTTTATGGACTTTTGACCATGAGAATAATTTAATTATTATTAAACCCAAAGAAAGTGACAACATGTCACTTTCATAAATCTTATAAGTATAATAATTTTAACATAGTGATAAACATCATAAAACTTCAAACATGAAGAGTATCCAGAAATCTAACAAAATTATCTACATCATGAAAATTTATTTAGATTTTTTTGGGATTAAATAGTTATCATTAATTGTGACACAATAGTGATGGAGAAATTATTTATTTAGTGAAAAATCAAGAATATAGTTTCTATTAAACTAATATTTACCATAAAAGGCACAACACCCTGACCAAAACTTATTGGTCATGTAAATTGAAACTATAAGCATCCAATTGTCGAATTTTTGATCATTTGGAGTCTTATACAACCAATTATGACACTTATATTATTTTATTTTAAATGATGCCAAAGTTGTCACCTTCATAATTTAATAAATATAACAATTTATATATTGTGATTTTATGATTATAAATTAGAGTAAAAGTATTATTGTGAAATTTAATATATTTATCTTCATCATAGGATTTTATTTTAAAATTTTATGCAACAAATAAGTATATTAAATAATTATACAAAAATGATGTAGTAATTATTTTATTAAGAGACAAACCAAATAAATGGTATTAAAAATAATAAAATAAATATTATATAAACTATTTAATGTGATCCACTAATTTTATAGATACATATGACCTTTTATTAATATATTAAAGCTTTTAGTTTGAACATATCTTCTGTAGATATTTTATTTAAAATCAAATAAATGAATAGTGTCAAAATTGACACTATTGTTATTTTATAAAAATAACATATTATAAAATTGTTTAAAAATCACAAAAATATTTAAAAATTATAAATTTAAATTTATATGGTCTATAATGTTATAAAGTAAACCATTATGGGAAATTCACAACAAATAAGTAATTATTTGTTATAATTTAAAATTTAGAATTTTATTACCACAAATAAACTTAAATAGATTAAATAAGGATAAATCAAAATGATAATGTTTAAAATAAGATCCAAACATGTCTAAATTTTATTGGATGATGAGATTACAACCCTATCTCATCTAATATTCTAATATGAGTAATTTTTGGAGGTTTTATGTGGGGTTAGATTTATTATAAATTAATATTTTTTAGAATTCCAAAGGTGCCCCTCTCCTCCCTTATAAAATGGCACCACCTCCCTCTCTTCCTCACACAACTTTGAGCCTTAAAGCTAGGCCAACCCATGCCAAATTCAATTCTCCACTTCCCTAGAAACATTCTAGAGGTTCTGGTATTCCTCAAAGACCAATTTTAGTGCCCTAAGAGGATGTCTCAAAAAGGCGCTTCAAAGAAGAGGTAATTTCTGTTACCGATTCTTTCACCTGTATTTCTTCTTCCACTTATTCTTCTTAGGTTGTTTCATTATGAAGTAAAAACATCAGTATAACTCATATAATGATATTTTATTATAAGTATGAAAGAATCCTAATTCACCATCTATCCATCCTACGGAAAATGAAATCATCGCGTGTGCGTACGTACGGAATACCGTCTCCACGCCGTGGTGTAATCTGTTTTTCCACCAACACCTTACATGGATGTGTATTATGGTGTAAAGAATAACTACACATAGTTATTATAACATCATAATGATTCTGATATATTGTATCATCTACTCCAATTCAATTCAATAATTATGGAAATGATATCATCGCTCGTGCGTACGTACGGACTACTATCTCCACGACGCGATGAGATTCATTCTCCATGTTAACCATTTAAGAATGATTATAAAGTATATATAAGCAATAATAATGAAATATATGACATTATAAAGCTACTGTATTTATGTGTATATATATTTATGTCATCTACTTAATTCCACTCAATTCAATAAGGAAATGAAAACAGCGTTCATGCGTACGTACGACCTGCCGTCTCCATGAACGATGTATTTCTTTCCATTTTTTGATCCATTATATATATGTATATTCTGAATATATATTATATATAAATCATGTTTTATATTCTATAATTAAGTAAAAATGATCTATGTAATCATATGAATAATTACAAGTTGAAACACGAACGACAAATGAGACGATTTTACCCAAAATGCTACTTTAACATGAATTTACAAAAGAACGGGTAATATAAAGTCATAAGTGAAACATATATGATATAATAACAATGAATATGATTCTGTAATAAGTCAATGACATTATTAAATCATTATACAGGAGGTTCAGACACTTACGACGAAAATCCGACCTAAGGTAAGGGAAATATCAGAATCTCATTTTTATCCGAGATTGTTTATACTTTGGTATTTACTGGGGTGTATTTTATCTTCCACATCCATGTTTACTCAATATGTAATATTATTTACATCCTTCTACAATAGTTTATATCCAATTTTACTCTTCGGTAAGTTTTTTTGTAAAAGATATGAAAGGAATCTTTTGTCATTTTTCGTATGAGGTACATTTTGACTTTTCCGACAAAAGTACGAAGAATGTTTTTTTAACTTATACGGCATGAATGGATTTTTAAAACATTATTTCCAAGAATATTCCTTTAAAAGTTTTCAAGTTTATTTTTAATCAACTTCTTTTAGTTTATAATTGTATGACATATTAAGAAAGGAAAAGTGTTTTTGAAGAAGAAAGGATATTTTCCTCAAGAATTCATTTCAAGTGTTTTATCAAAATTATTTTCCATCTAAGATAATATAGGTTTATGTTTTTATCCCGATTTTATTATGTTTTGATGGAATTATTTTTATGAATTAATTTATCTTATATGAATTTTTTTATGATGTCATGTTGTTTAAGAATCCCATTTTTATTACATGGGTTATGAAATGATGTATGGTTTATGATTTTGTGGCACACATAAGAATGGTATCATTATGAGATGGGTGGGACCTATATCTCCCTCCAATTCATTGGGTAAAGATTTTATATCTCATGAGATAGACATGGCTGGAATGGTAGGTTATACCGGTTCAGTGAAACAGGACTGAAACGAGGGTGACTCGGTTCAGAAAGGGACTTTGTCCACTAAGATAGTCTTGGCAATGAGTCTTGACTAATAAGATATGATTATTTATGATTATGTGTGTATGCCACAAAGTTTCATGTTTTATGTTATGATTATTGTGATTACATTTCACTGCCATGAGTTATCCTAGGTTATGAAATTATGATCTCTTTTTCAGGTTAAGATTTCCAAAAGTTATGTGCTTATGTATATGATGTGATTGATATTTCTTTTGTTTACCCATACTGAGAATTTGAGCTCACCCTTTTATGTTTTCATTTCCCCAGGATATAAATAAAGGTTTTAGGTATAAAAAAAAGAAGATCTTTATGGGAGATGTTTAAGATCATTCACCAGGATTAGAAGATTATATTCTGAGTTTCCAAAGTCACTAAACTATTACGATCATTGTGTGTGTGTTTTTGTTATGTACTATGTATTCTGAAAATGTAATGTAATGTCAATGTACATCAAGCTTCGGGTCTCTACAGTTGGTATCAGAGGAATGGTTTAGTCAACCTTTGGAAACTAGGATGCGAAAACGTTAGTGAGATCCCTAGAGATATTTCTAAGGTATGTATAGGGATGCCCCTAAGGATAAGTATACGTATAGGATATAGTCCTAGAAATATGGTAACGATATTAGATTAAACCAAAGATGTTAGATATTGAAGTTACCTCCCCCCCCTTTATTATGATTTTTTCCTCTCACACTATTCTTTTTGGGTTTTAGAAAATGGCTGGAAACAAGGTGGTTTACGATAATGGAGGATATGCTGGACAATGGAATGATATTTTTCATGAGCAACCAAATGAAATGGGATTTGGAAGTCCAAAAATTATTATTATGCCGAATTAGCAGTCTCATAATATTATCAATAAAATCAAATTGGGTAAGTTTCCTGACTCGGCTAATAAGAGAAAGATGGAGTTTCATGATGATCATAGAGGAAAGAAAGTTCAATTTACCCTATGTAAATCATGTCAGAAGAGGCATCAAGGAGAATGTTTCAAAGGAACTGGAAGATGATTTGGGTGTGGAAAAGAAGGACACAAAGCCAGTAAGTGCAATGGAAAAGTTTCAGTTAACACCATGGATGAGGTTAATGGTATTGCTACAACATCAACAATGGTTAAATGTTTTAAATGTGGAATGTACGGGCATTATGAAAACTAATACCCTAAGGGAATGTCTCATGAAGAGAATCGGTATGGTCGTATGGGTATTTTTTTTGTTGATAATGATGAAGAGACTACAAATGATATGTGGGATGAAAGAATTGTTGAAGATCGGTCAATGGTTTAAGAAGGTAGTAGAATGATTACATGTTTATCAAGTGTAATGTTGTACTATAAAATAAATAGACATCTAAGGATTGTTACACTGTTGTCTTTCCTTATGTTTTGAAAGTTTATGATGAATGGTATGAGTAACAATGAAAGGTTATTCAGATATTTTTTGGAAAGTGGATGATATGCGCATAATGAAGTGATAAAGAGGAAATGAAATGTTTGACAGTATTCATGAGCTCATGATTGATATAAGGACTAAGTGATATCATGGTTTGATTATAAAGAATTTTGAGGATTTTGGTTTGTGGAAAGTGTTAACTTTTAAGTGCATTCATGTTTTCACTAAGGTTCAATGGAATACATTATTATGGCCTTAGAATGATTGGAATGTGACCAACAAGATAGGATTGCAGTATTACAATATATGGGGATCAACGATGGTATTAAATCTCTGGTAATCATTTTCACTATGTTATGAGAGTGGACCGAAGTATTTTAGATAAGACTAAAGATTGGAATGGATTATGTTGGACATAAGTTAGTGTTGTTTAAGGATAGAACTTTTTTTTGATATTATTGATGGGATGTTATAGTAATGCGGTTTTAGAAAAAGGACAACCTGCAGGACGGGCGACGGCTCATCGCTTCGGACAAGGCTGTGGGAATCGAACCCACAACCGAAGTGCGACTGGCCTTTATCGCCTACCACTGGCCTACAGGAAGTCCCTGGTTAGTAGAAACTAGTTTCATTTTATTAATAGGTATGATATAGGAAGTATAAGTTCAACCTCACAAAAGACGGACTTATGAATATTTGATAACTATTGCTATCCTTTTGTTTGAAACAGATGGAATGACCCTTCATTCTATCACATGATCTTTTAACACTTCATTTCATTAAGAGATGAAGTGGAAACTGTTCCAAGCAGGAACAATAGTGAGATTGTACCAAAATCAAGTAAGTATTTCTTCTAATTCAAAATTTTCAACTTTAGGGAAATGATATTTAAAACCAAAAATGTTGTCCTAGTGATCTTATATCTAATGAATCAGATGGTACCCTAGATCATCATAAATTTATGGCTTTTTTATTGTTGGATTTTTCATAGCCATGTCCTCTACCACTCTCCATGAGAACATGATGGTTAGATTTCTCTTCCATGTCCATATTTTCACCTACGTTCTCCAATGTGGATACCCAGTGATTAGTTAACTTGGGTAACCATTACGTTTTATAGTTTAGTTTTTAAAGATAAGTTTTGGTATTCCTTTTTACGATGTGGGTTTCTATCAAAGAAACTTTCAAATAGTAAACCATTTATAACTCCGACGAATTTCGAGGGAGAAATTCATTTTAAGGGGGGTAGAATGTAACACCCCGAGATTTTATGAAAAATATTATTTTAATTTCATTAATGTCTTGTGTTTTATTCTACATCAAGATTACCTTGCGCTATACGCAACACCGTATTAGCTTGCAGTATACGCAACACTATTCTTGGACCGTGTTACACACAATTTTGATAATAGTTATTATACGCAACATTGAGTATATATATATATATTAAATGTATAAATAAAATATGGTTGGATTCTGTTATACGAAACAACGAAAGATTCTTTCACAACACGCAACCCTGACTTGGCTTGCATTACACGCAATCGCGACCTTCCTCGATAGCGTGTGTTGTACGCAATACCGGGTTTTAATAAACAATGATATATTATTATAATATTGTCATGAACTAGCCATTATGAATATTATTAACTAAATTTTGAATTTTATAACATTATTATTCATCTTACACATTTTCTATAACATTGTATAAGAACAAAATAAATTGTTCGGGTAAAATAGGTATTTTTCAAAGAATGTAGTTTTGCCGCCTTTTGATGGCGCACCCACATTAAATCTAGTTTTTTACATGTTTATATATTCAATTTGACAAAATAAAATTCTTCTTTTGAATCTTGATGTAAAAATTTACAATAGATAATGTTTTGCTATTTTTCTGATAACTTTCATATTTTAATGAATAGAAAAAACACGCTATATTTTAATTAAAAACAACTTTTTTAATCATAATACCTTATGTGGTTAAATTTTAATATTGAATGGTTTCAAAGTATAAATAGAATATATTTTTACCATTTAATATAATGTATTTCATTAGCATTGATTTTACCTTTAATTTGTAGGTTAAATCAATTCAATCTTTTGCAATGTTTTAAAGAACCTGTTTTTATTCGACAACATGATTAATTTTAATTTAATTTCTGCTACTTCTGTGTATTGGATTTTAAAGAATGGATTCCATATTTGGAATCAGTGTGTCCAAATTATGTTAATAGGATACTTTTTATTTTTGGGAATTATGAATAGTAACTACGGTAAATTTTATTTACCATAGTTAAAGGTAAATCGGTTTATTAAGGGTAAATATAATATTATAAAATTACCCTAACACATGCCAAAATTATATTTTATGGCTAAAAGTAAACCCATATCAACTAATGGTCGGATTAGATTCATTTTATGGACTTTTGACCTTGAAAATAATTTAATTATTATTAAAACCAAAGAAAGTGACAACATCTCACTTTCTTAAATATTATAAGTATAATAATTTTAACTTAGTGATAAACATCATAAATCATCGAACATGAATAGTATCCAGAAATCTAACAAAATTATCTACATCATGAGAATTTATTTACAATTTTTTGGGATTAAATAGTTATCATTAGTTGTGACACAATAGTGATGCAGAAATTATTTATCTAGTGAAAAATCAAAAATATAGTTTTTATTAAACTAATAGTGACCATAAAAGGCACAACACCCTGACCAAGACTTATTGGTCATGTAACTTGAAACTGTAATCATCCAATGGTCGAATATTTGACCATTTGGAGTCTTATACAAGCAATTATAACACTTTTATTATTTTATTTTAAATGATGCCAAAGTTGTCACCTTCATAATTTAATAAATATAACAATTTAAATATTGTGATTTTAAGATGATAAATTAGAGTAAAAGTATTATTGTGAAAGGTAATATATTTATATTTATCATAGGATTTTAATTTTAAATTTTTATGCAACAAATAAGTATATTAAATAATTATACAAAAATTATGTAGTAATTATTTTATTAAGAGATAAACCAAATAAGTGGTTTTAAAAATAATAAAATAAATATTATATGATCTATTTAATGTGATAAAATAATTTTATAGATACATATGACCTTTTATTAATATATTAAATCTTTTAGTTTGAACATATCTTCTGTATATATTTTATTTAAATTCAAATAAATGAATAGTGTCAAAATTGACACTATTGTTATTTTATAAAACTAACATATTATAAAATTGTTTAAAAATCACAAAAATATTTAAAAATTATAAATTTAAATTTATATGGTCTATAATGTTAAAAGTAAACAATTATGGAAAATTCACAACAAATAAGTAATTATTTTTTCTAATTTAAAATTTAGAATTTTATTACCACAAATAAACTTAAATAGATTAAATAAGGATAAATCAAAATGATAAGGTTTAAAATAAGATCCAAACATGTCTAAATTTGATTGGTTGATGCGATTACAACCCTATCTCATCTAATATTCGAATATGAGTCATTTTTGGAGGTTTTTAAGTGGGGTTAGATTTATTATAAATTAATATTTTTACGAATTCAAAAGGTGCCCCTCTCCTCCCTTATAAAAGGGCACCTCCTCCCTCTCTTCCTCACACAACTTTGAGCCTTCAAGCTCGGCCACCCACTACCAAATTCTCTTCTAAAATTCCCTAGAAACATCCTAGAGGTTTTGGTATTCCTCAAAGACCAATTTTAGTGCCCTAAGAGGAGATCTCAAAAAGGCGCTTCAAAGAAGAGGTAATTTCCGTTACCGATTCTTTCACCTGTATTTCTTCTTCCACTTCTTCTTCTTAGGTTGTTTCATTATGAAGTAATAACATCAGTATCAATAATATACTGATATTTTATTATATGTATGAAACAATCCTAATTCACCATCTATTCTTCCTACGGAAAATTAAATCACCGCGCATGCGTACCTACGGAATACCGTCTCCACGCCGTGGTGTAATCTGTTTTTCCACCAACACCTTACATGGATGGGTATTATGGTGTAAAGAATAACTATAAATAGTTATTATAAAATCATAATTATTCTGATATATTGTATCATCTACTCCAATTCAATTCAATAATTATGGAAATGATATCATCGCTCGTGTGTACGTACGGACTACCGTCTCCACGACACGATGAGATTCAATCTCTATGTTAACCATTTAAGAATGATTATAAAGTATATATAAGCAATAATAATGAAATATATGACATTATAAAGCTACTGGATTTATGTATATATATATGTATGTAATCTACTTAATTCCACTCAATTCTATAAGGAAACGAAAACAGCGTTCATGCGTACGTACGGCCTACCGTCTCCATGAACGGTGTATTTCTTTCCATTTATCGATCCATTATATATATGTATATTCTGAATATATATTATATATAAATCATGTTTTATATTCTATAATTAAGTAATAATGATCTAAGTAATCATATGAATAATTACAAGTTAAAACATGAACGACAAATGAGACGATTTTACCCAAAACGCTACTTTAACAAGAATTTACAAAATAACGGGTAATATAAAGTCATAAGTGAAACATATATGATATAATAACAATGAATATGATTCTGTAATAAGTCAATGAAATTATTTAAATTATTATATAGGAGGTTCGGACACTTACGAAGCAAATCAGACCTAAGGTAAGGGAAATATCACAATCTCATTTTTATCCGAGATTGTTTATACTTTGGTATTTACTGGGGTGTATTTTATCATCCACATCCATGTTTATTCAATATGTAATATTATTTCCATCCTTCTACAATAGTTTATATCCAATGTTACCCTTCGGTACGTTTTTTTTGTAAAAGATATGAAAGGAATCTTTTGTCGTTTTTCGTACGAGGTACTTTTTGACTTTTCCGAAAAAAGTACGAAGAATGTTTTTTTTAACTTATACGGCATGAATGGATTTTTAAAACATTATTTCCAAGAATCTTCCTTTAAAAGTTTTCAAGTTTAATTTTAATCAACTTCTTTTATTTTATAATTGTATGACATATTAAGAAAGGAAAAGTGTTTTTGAAGAAGAAAGGATATTTTCCTCAAGAATTCATTTCAAGTGTTTTATCAAAATTATTTTCCATCTAAGATAGTATAGGGTTCTGTTTTTATCCCGATTTGATTATGTTGTGATGGAATTATTTTTATGAATTCCTTTATCTTATATGAATTTTTTTATGATGTCATATTGTTTAAGAATCCCATTTTTATTACATGGGTTATGAAATGATGTATGGTTTATGATTTTGTGGCACATATAAGAATGGTATCATTATGAGATGGGTGGGACCTATATCTACCTCCAATGCATTGGGTAAAGATTTTATATCTCATGAGATAGACATGGATGGAATGGTAGGTTATACCGGTTCAGTGAAACAGGACTGAAACGAGGGTCACTCAGTTCAGAACGGGACATTGTCCACTAAGGGAGTCTTGGCAATGAGTCTTGACTAATAAGATATGATTATTTATGATTATGTTGGTATGACACAAAGTTTCATGTTTTAAGTTATGAATATTGTGATTACATTTCACTGCCATGAGTTATCCCAGGTTATGAAATTATGATCTCTTTTACAGGTTAAGATTTCCAAAAGTTATGTGCTTATGTATATGATGTGATTGATATTGCTTTTGTTTACCCTTACTGAGCATTTGAGCTCACCCTTTTATGTTTTCTTTTCCCCATGATTTAAAGAAAGGTTTTAGGTATAAAAAAAATAAGATCTTTATGGGAGATGTTGAAGATCTTTCACCAGGATTAGAAGATTATATTCCGAGTTTCCAAAGACACTAAACTATTACGATCATGTGTGTGTGTTTTTGTTATGTAATAAGTATTCCACAAATTTAATGTAATGTAAATGTACTTCAAGCTTCGCGTCTCTACAGTGATCGAATACTAGTTTTAGTACATGAAGCTAGCATTCAATTTGATCTATTTTTTGGATGATGTTTTGGGTATCATTGGTGGGGATGAATCAATACGGGGAAGAATAAAAGTGGTTGTTCTTTTTTCTTTAGGGATCATGAGGGGTCAACAGTTTTTTATGAGAATTTTGAAGCTGAATTCAAGGTAATAGATCATTTGTTGAATGTAAATACAGCTAGTCAATAATATGTTCTTTCAATAAGATAGTGAACAACTATTTTGTGGCTATTTTGGATATGTATCAAGCACCTTCTCTGATATGTTACAGACATTATAGTAGATTATGAAGCAAGGGTGAAGAATTTATAAGAGAAATTATATTAGAATAACTTTTTATAAGTCACTTATTTTATACTACTATCATATCTGGAGGTACTAATGAGAGAAGACATTGTTAAATGGTATACTACCCATGAACACATCACGAGAGTGAGGATTCATTATTATTTTCTATATCATAGAGCTATTGATCAGGGTTCCAATTTTCCTAGAATATTTTTGTGAACATCGTTTGGTACGTACCAACACATATTATCTCATTTCATTGGGGATGGTCACTATAAATCCCTTACCAATGTATCATACATCTTTTTCTATTATAGAGGTTATGGTCATCTTTGACATGAGTGAATTCCTTTCTTGAGAAGGAAATGAGCATATGGTTTTCCCCATCTATTTCTACCATTATTTCATTTTTTTTCTAAGGCATCCACATGAGGGATCTGTAGGTTCTGGTTAGCAGTGGAGAAATAGATAATTATGAGGAAAAAAAAATTAGTATTCTCTTCTTTAGGGAGAGTTCCATGGTTTGGTAGGATATTTCAATTCGTGAAAGAATTTATATTGAGCATGTGATGACTAGTTTTATGATTTTGAGTCTTGAAAACTATGTGGGGGTGAATGTTGTTTGGGATAAATTTTCATTTTTTTCTATATAGATTCAATGATAACCTGATTCAGAGCTACACATTCCTTCTTATCACCTACTATGGTCCATGATTTTGGAAATGAGGAAGCGAAAATTCTGGATCACTTGTCATTGAATGTTATTTTTGGAGGTAGAGTTTACATAAGGGATATATATAATGTTTGTGATCTTATGTTGTGGTAAAAATATTATTTCAGATAATTTATATATTTAGGTACAAAACCATACTACATCATCATTGGAATATACATTCTATATTCCATACACAATATAATGGGATTATTTTTTGAGGTAAATCATATTCAATGATGGTGATGGAGAGTCTGTAATGTTCCTTGGAGAGAAAGATCATTGGAATGTTTAGTTGTGGGTTCCAAATTTTTCTTACATTATTGATGAGTAAATGATTAGTACATCATTTTTTAAATTAAAATAGTTTCTTAGGGTTGTGGAAGAATACCGTATAAGACTTTCTTAGGTTGTTTTTTCATTAATCCTTAATGAAAAATCAAGTTCAGGACAAAGATCCAACTAATAGAGTATTTGTACAAGTTATAAACATATATTATGGTAACATGTGAGTTCCATATGATTTGAATTTTTATTCACGATCTCTTATCACATTGTTTTTTTTTTGGTTGAGCATGTCACATTGGGGTGTATATTTCTTTGGAAACGAAGAATTTGGTAGTCTGTATCTGTGAATCAATTATCATCACTTCAATTTGGAGACAATGAAGAAAAACTACCCTCATATATATGTTGATGATTTATTCAACTAGTTTATGGGGTCTATTTGATTTTCAATGATCAATATTCAAATGATATTTCATCATATTTGGGTAAATGATGAAGAATATTGAAGAATAGATTTAGATGTCATTATATAAATTATGAGTTCGTTGTAAACCTATTATGTGTGATTAAATATTAAGATATATTAATCGTGTTATTGAATGTATTAATCCAATATTTTATAGTTCATTTTGTGGTGGCTTTCATCATCAACATCATTATTTACCATCATTTGAGGAATATCCCATATAAAATCTGAATGTCTTTTTGGGTGTCATTATTAAACTGAATATTTTAAAAAAGTTATAAATGGGTGAGTTATGGTTTTCTAAAATTCATTTTGTTCAACGTTTCATGTCCAAGATTTATGTATTGGTAGTTAATTGAAATATTGTGGTGTTAATTTCATAGGAATCCCCCCAAAAATTTACTAAGGAGTACTGTTTCATTTTTTTACCTTCTATTATTAGTTGTTCATTCATAAAATCACTCATATTTTCTACCCCTATCTTATCATTATCCAAAAATGATTATTATTTTATTAGGACTAACATGTGTAAGGCTTTTCTGAGTATCTAATGGAGAATATTTTTCAGGCCTCAGTTCTTCAATTTCAAGAAAATGAAGTCCATTTTTATATTTTATTTGTCACTATAAAATTATTATTCAATGATTTTTGATCTAGAAAAAAGTAGTATTTAATTTGGGGTCATTATATTTATGTCCACATGAAGATAATTATAGTTTCCTTGAAAATTAGTCGGTTTAAGGTGTGTTTTCATTTAAGTTGTGATGCCACTACATCAATGGAGAACAATTTATAAGTTTCACCAATCACAAGAGCCTATGGTACGTCCGTCCCGCCATTACCTGAACTAGTGTGAGTGAAAATGATTAGAATTCTAATAGGATTATGGCATTGAGAATAACTATACTCTATAAAATAATTTTTTTTCCAATACGGTAAGAAAGAATTTTCACAATGCTGTCATGCATTAATTTATATATACTTATAGGGTGATGGAATAAATATGTATGATTCATCTTGATATATGAATGTTTGGTGGAAGAGTATTAATTTTTCAGATGATAGTAAGATAATATTCAGTTCACAGAGTGATAGATACCCATATGGGGTATTCTAAAGTAGAGGCTTTGTGAGATCATGTTTTATATTTTTATTACCCAAATTGATTGTTTAACAATGATCAATGAAGAATTTATTATGGGGATGTGTTTTTTTCCTTTACTGATGCATGAAATAGTTCTCAATGAGTTCCATATATCACCATTAGTAACATATTTTTTATTTAAAATTGATATATAATGATCATAGAGGTTAGTTTTTTTGTCATTTTTGGAAGCATGTAGTTGTATTGTTATTGTACCAATGCATGGTCTTCTTGAATTTAAAGGCTAAACATGTTATTCATAGGGTTTTTATCCTACCATTAGATATTACATATTTAAAGATGGAGGGAATATAAATTTACATAATTATAGATTTATATTAAACTCATGGAATCAATGATTCTGAATGGTTGATAGAGGATCATTTGATGAAATCATCTCACATCCTAGGGATAAAATATTTGATATTAGTAGAGGATTTATCTAAGAAGTATATAGAACAGATGGTGAGAATTTATGGAGTCTTGAGGATACCATTCTTTAATAAGGATCCTTCTTTTACCTCCAGGTTGTGGAGAGTTATTCAATATTATTTAGACTCTAAGGTTTCCATTATCACTTGATTTCATTTTAAAATATAATATATGGTAATGTGGTAAATATTGCTTCTTATGAATTATTTCATTCCTATTTCATTTATTTTAAATGTTCATAGGTGATGCACCTACCCTTTTCCACATCTCAAAATAATAATATTTTCCACTCCACCATTGGTGTAGTTCTACATTAATCATTGTATAGTCAACATAGTCATTCTATATCGAGGAGTAATAGGGTTAGAGAGTTAGTAATTATTTGGATGACATAAGTATATATAACAATCGATATGGTTCTTCGGATGTATGAGAGGTTTAAGGAATATAATGATAATTACAATTCCTATGATGACAATAGAATAATTCATATAGAGTTCAATATTGGAGACCGTTTTTTCATGACGGTTACACTTCCCCATAGACATTGATAGTTTATCCGAGGGAGTAATCTTTCTGTTCTATTTTTTGGGCCTTTGTATGGTTTTGGTGTGTGTGGGATCCATCTTTTCATAGATAAAACGACCCCATAGTTTTTATTGATGAATGATTTATTTCATGTCTAATAGCTTCACCACTATCATTATTAATATTCTAATGTCCTTGATTGAGGGGTATATTGATGTCCATGATGATGCGAACTTCAAAAAGTAGCCTATCGAGGTCAATACCCACCGAAAAAAAGATCTATAGAAAAAATTGCATTCCCTTGATTCATGTCATCTTTTGACACAATGTTATGGATTATAATACCTAAGAACATGTTTCAATGTTATTCAATTAGAATCTAGATATGTTTGTTACTTATTTCATCTTTTGTAATGATGCCTTCTAATATTGACCACTACCTAACTTATGATATGATCTCTATTTCTAAATACACTTTTTTTTATTTTATATTTATTAAATGACATCTTATTAATAGAGTACTGATTAGTGTTAATACATCATCCTCAAGGATATCTAGTTTTGTTCTTGTTATTGTGATATTAATGAGAGGTATCTCATGGGGTGGTTGTTCGGGTGACCATTTTTTCATCCAATCATTTTATGTTTTGATTAAAATATTAAGGGGGTATAATTAATTGATAGGTATTTTATGTAAGGGATCAAATCCTTGTTTCATTCACTTTGTGTGTTTTTATGTTGTAGGTGATGAGGGGAGGCTCATAAGATGTTGGATATGAAGTAAGCGGATTTTTCAGCTGTAGAGCAAGACTACAATACAATTTCATGTACATCACCATAATATATATATGAATATGGTGTGGATTATAAACTGTTGCATAAAATCTCAAAGGGGTATGGGGGGTACATCATGAAATTTAGTACCACTTTTGAGTGGGGGTATGCTATGGTATTGAATCACGAGAGATAGTTTCTATGGTTATTAATTTTAATAATTCCTATATTATAGATCAATTATGTAGTGTAGTACCCTTATGGGTTATTATAATATTATTTTTTGGTTCTCCCTTTATGATGTAATCCTATCCCACATTTATAATATATAAAATGTAATAAATTCCCATTTTCTAAGACATTCCTTTTAGATAATGCACTACATAATGTCTTCTTTACATTTACATTATTTTTTTCAAGTGGCAATACCTTTGTGTCGTGTTATAGGTGGTTTCTCAGGTGTCATATAGTTTTTAGCTCACTTATAAATCAACTAACCCTATTCAAAAAATTTAATCTCAAAAATCCCTCTAAATACATGGTGACAAGATGTCCTCTTTCAGGATTTTTTCATTACTTTTTGATTGGCCTTGATCATCAGCATACCTAGTTAGATTTATGGTGAATCAAGGTGTGTTTTCCGTATATCCTATGGATTCATACCATTTTGATTTTATATTATCCTAGAAAAAATTTACAAGGTATGGATGTCTATCTACTTCATTATCATGGGTTTAATTTTTGTTTTTTCATGGATTCTTGGGGTTATGTATTTATATATATTTAGATTCCATGCTAGACAGGTGATAAATATCTATAGTTGTAGTTCAATTCTAAAATAATTTCAAAATCCATATGTTAGGGGGTTCATGTTTTCTCTATATTTTACTAAATAATAATAAATTAATCATGAACTATCTATTTCTGTAATAGTTAAATTTACCGTAATGATAATAAAATGTTAATTATGTAATGATTTGGTTTTGGGTTATAGCGATTGTTTGTGTTTATGACGTGTTAATATTTTGCCACTTGTTTTTCTAGATAATTTATAATAATATATTTAAACTCCATTTTAACATTTATGTTATGTTTGAAATGGATAAATAATGTAATGTTTTTAATTATTTTTGTATAAATAAAAAAATGAATGGTTAATGAAAATTTCTCTTCCTTATATATTGATTAAATTGTTAGTTCTTCTTTTTTTCAATATCATTTAGATATTGATATTTGATAACTTAGATTTCATGAGGTTTTAACATGTAATTATTTAATTGGTTATTTCAATGTAGTAATGAATTAGATATTTCATAAAAATATTTTTTTGGGGGTATGGTGATCCCATATGCTTATGAAGGATGGATGGATTTGTTTTAGGTTTTATATTCCATGTTTAATTTCATTATTTACTTTTTACCTTGTGTAATATATCTATATGAGTATCTATTATATGCAATAGGAAAATATGGTTGTGGTAGACTAAAATTTTGGTAGTAGTATATGGATATTATGTTGAAATAAATGATGATACATGCAGTGATGTAGGTGATGGAACCAAGATTTATAATGTGGGTTAAAGATGGGATTGTGTACTATTTTATTTTGATAAAATATGATATTACTGCTTATTATTGATTATAATTTTTAGGTTGAGAGACCAGGTTTCTTATTTAATTATTCCATTATCTTCTTATTGATTTGATTTATTTTTATCTGTTTATGCATCATTTATAGGTAAATAAATAGATTCATAGAGTACATGAAATCATAGAATGATAATGAATGTTAAACAATTTTACCCATGAGGTTAGTGTCTTAGTGTAATCATAAATGATGATAAATGATGAGTATCCTAGGAATTTTTTGGTTTATTCTCATAGGGCATGGAAATTATATTGTAATTAATTTAATATTAATTAACTAAAAAATGAATGAAATTAAAATCATTTTGGAATGTTTTTGTGGTTATAGTATATCAATTCATTATGAGTGGTTTCTAGTTTCCCGAGATGAAATAACTATAGGGTATTATATGTCTAGGTTGTATATTATATTTTTCTTATGAGATACATATATATATATATATATATTAATATGTAACATAACATTCATACGAAATTCCATCCATGTGTGTATTGATACTGGGACATAGTTGACTATTGCGAGGTTTCCCCCCCAACATCTAAGATGGTGGGGGAATGAGTGGATGAATACAATATATTTCATCATTATATTCTCTTCATAGTATAATGTATTTATATTCTTGGTGGTTACCCATCAAATATATTTATGTAATTTTATTTAAGGGTTTTTAGTAACTTCACACACATGTATCTCAAGATATAGAATCCTAAGGATTATTATAAGTATCTTGTGCATGGGAGATAATGGATTCATTAATGATCCATGATGTGCGGTCTAGCATTGAACCCATAAACTACATGGATACTCTTTGGATGATGGCTTTTGATGATGAGATGATGTGATGTAGGGTTTTTATGTTATGTTATAGTTTCCCATTTTTTTACAGTAATATTCAATTTGAGTGAGATAGCTCAGGATGTAAATTGTGGGTGTAGAGTGAAAAACTAGTAGGAAAGTTGTTGAATAAATCATTTATTTGATAAGATGTTGAATACAATGTTATTACTTGTATGTAATTCTTTTTGAGATAGTATTGTTGAGGAGGAGAACCTAGTATACATATTTAGGTGAGGAATTAGTTTCAATTATTGATTACCTCATATATAGTATACATTATATTACCTTTTCACAATAGCATTTAGGGGAAGATCTTACTAATTATAACTATTATACTCAACCTATATCTATATAAACAAGTTTTTAGGTTTGTAGGGGTTGGATGGTGTTTTGCATGTACATTACTTTCTCGTGGTGCCGTGCAAGAGTTGTGTGTGCTTTGATGTCTCATCGAAGACTTTTCATTTGGTTTTGTATTCTTCCATTGTATTTGATTCGTCTTTTTATGACTATGAATTTCATTATTGGGATCTTCCATTTATTATAAGAATTATTTTTTGGTTTTTTCACTTTTTTTCATTCCTCTTGTTCTTCTTATAGGGAAATGCATATCATTTTCATATATGATATACCCTTGGTTCTTTTAATATTACTATGTAGATTATAGATGGTAATTTGGGATCATTTTTTATCTTCTATCATATCTACCTAGGAGGGGTATCTCTGGGGTGCGTCTTATAGAATTTTTCCTCTCTTACTATTCATCCCATTTCCATTCATATTTAACTATTGAATTACTTTTCATTTTAATCCTATAAGCCAAAGGGCATTAAATTATGTTTAGTGTTTCTTTAATCATAGGTTATCTAGTTATTTGGGATTGAGGATTACCTATTTTGGGTCATTTGAATATTCTCCATTATTTTGGAAAATATCCAGTTTGGTTATTACATGAACATGGTAGGTTTTTATTTTACATCCCATTAAATTACACTCCATTGGGTGATAGAGTTCATTATCATGTTTTTCATTTCAATGATTCTATATGTATGTTTTCTATGAGGAACAAATAGTAATTTTGATGTGTTTTAATCCATTGTCATGGAATGATATTCCATACAATGTGTATTTTAAAATTTCCAATATTCATTTCATGGTTTTTAATTACATTAAAATATTGGGGCATTTTTTTTGATATTTCAAGGGTGTTACAAAATGAATGGTTTCCAATTATATAATTTCATGTCTTGTAATGGTTTTTCATAATTTGAAAAGGGTTCATGTTTTCCCAAATCAATGATATTATAAATAAAATTAATATATTTAAATGTTTTCAAATGTTATTTAATGGATGTGTAAATAACAAAATTGATATTCTGGAATACTTTCATAACATTAGTTCCAAGTGGTGATTTAGAAAGAATTTTAAATAGTAAATATTGACTAGATATTCAAGGATTGGTACCATGTGAAAAATTATATTTCATGAAAGTGATGAGGCCCACTTTTATACCCCTATTAAATTGATTTTGTTAACTTGTGTTTCTTCACATATGTGGATTTATGGTGATGATCTAAAGAGTTTTATTATTTTAGGGATGCATAGGTGAGGTGAGATTTATTAATAATTATTTAAAACTAAACAATTTTTCTTCATGTTGATTATTTATTTCTCACTTCCACTGTTTTATATAATTGGAATTCCTTGGTAATTTGCAGGTGACATGTACTAGTGACATCCTTTATAAATGTTAGTGTGAATACAAGTGAATGATTACAAGATACACTGAGTTTGTGGGACCAAAAATTGTAGTGGGGTATGTGAGCTAGAAAACATATTGGGGCATGTTATGGAGGTGATATCCCTGGATGTTTTATTCACCCACAAACTGAAAATACTATTATGGTTGTGTGAAGGATCAGTATTAGTTTATTAGGTAGTTGGTTTCTTTCTAGGTATTTTTTTACTAGTGTGCCAAGACGAATTTCATGATTATAGGATCAATTGTTTTCACTTATGGTATTTATATTGTTACATAGCTTGTACAGCTGATTTATTTTTGTGACTTCATGAAAACATTTTCTGATTTGTTGTTCTTTACGTTATCATTGACCCAATGGGGCATGGGATGATTAAATCCCAATTTGGGTATTTTTTAATTTATTTGTAATTTTATTTTTTTATTGTGATAATGTGTTTTATTAATTGTAATTTTAAGGTTTTTTTTCAAATGGTGTTTGGAAAGAAATTATTTTTTACCTGAAACCATAATGTGTGAGTATTTGAAACCTATTTTCAATACCAAAACTTCCACATAAATTAAATTTTAAAGGATGTTTTTGAGAACTATATTAATTTTAAAACCTTCTTTAGTGGTGTGGTTTAAGAATATATTTGAAAATTTTGGGTTTATAAAATGGTTTAAAAGGAGTACATTAAACCAATGATTTCAAAAAGGGGGCATGGATAGGGAAAACTATTTACAAAGTGATTATTTTTGGTTCATGTAATGAATAATAACGGTTTGATACATGAAATTTATGTTTTGTAGGTTTCTTCTATAATAGATTAGCAAGACTATTTTTTTTCAATCTAGCATGTATGGAGTGTACTGTAAAAATGATTTTATAAATTATGTGGGTTGTGGACAACATGGTCGTAGAGATCACACCATCACATTTCACCTATAGTTATTCATTAGTTTTATTATTTAATGGCCTTTTAGAGGAAGATGGTTATTTGTATGGGAGTTTATATGTAACAAAAAGTCTTGTTGGAGTGTTATAAGATAATATTTATATTGGATAATTATATCGTCCACTTTGTGAAAATGTATTGTATGATTCTGAATTATTCATATTTGAATAACCCATTTTTTTATTTTTGGATTCAAATGAATCTGGATGAAATGTATATCTATTATGTCATTCTGGTTTAGATATAACATCAATTTTTTCTTATTTAAATTGTTATGTTATGGATAAATAATTATTAAGGAATTTTTTTTCCATGCATGAATTACCATCCCATAGTGTTTGGGAGTTCCCTCTAGGAACGTGGAATTCCTATTCGTGTGCTAGTTAATATAGAAGCATGTTTCATAGTGGGGCCATGGTTTTAATTGTGATATCTTGTAATATGGGGTTTTTATATATACAAAATAAATGTTAAAGGATATGAAAGGGTTGTGTGTAGGGAATGTGGCCTGATCTTTCTCTCCCAAATCCCCAAATTTACATGGACATTCATGATTTTACAATTGATTATATATTTCAATTTTTTATAATTGATGGATTATCATTTGATGCATATTATTATGTTTAATCATTCTAATTATCATTGACTGACTTTTTTATGGGTTATATATATTATTTTTCGATATAGAATGAATTGGGATTTGTGGGGTAATGATGGAAAACATGGCTGAATGAACATTAAATAAAAAATTTCATAAATCCAGACATGTTGTAGGGACCATTTCACGACTCACACATGGTCATAAACCAAATGAAAAATTGTATCGTTGTTTATACCATGGTTCGCTAATATAGTTGGGCCTATTAGTAAATGGGATACCTATAGTGGATAAGTTTTTTTCAATATTATCAATGTTGACCTTGTAATATGTTCGCATTATTAGGTTTGAATTTTTGGTTGAGGTTCATGTAAATTATTTTCCAATGAGAATTTTTTTGGACATGAAATTGGATTATGTTTCTGAAATGAAAATTTGATGATAAATTTTTTTTTTCAGTTTAAAACATGCTCTTAGGGATTTTGTTTAAATGAGATTGGAAATGTAATTTTTATTAATCTGTATGGTTTCACAACTTAATAAAGAATATATTTTTATGATCATGAAATCATTTTGTTTTTTAAAAAATTGTAATAATATATTTTTTGATGGAAATTATATTTTTAAAATATTATTTTGGTGTAAGGTGTTTTGGAAAATAAATAAAAATAATAATTGTGGGATTTATAAGATATGGGATTGTAATGATTATCATAAAATTGATTATTTTTCTTGTATGGGATTTTAACCATTATTAAATGGTATGAATTGGTTTCTTAAAAAAAATTGGAATTAAAAATGGGTTTTTTTGAATTTTTTTTACTAGGTGATTCCACTTTTGTGGTGTAATACATGGGATTGGTCCTATGATTTGTTTAATTTTGAGAATCCTTACTAATGTGTCCGTAATTTTAATATGTGTTAAATTTTAAAACTTTTTATTTTATCTGTGTTAATGTATTGATTTTAGAGACATTATCTTTAAAGGATTATGTGTCACTCTATTTAGTGAAATCTTTACAGAATGGTCTAGTATATGGTTACAATGCATGTCTGTGTATTTTTGTTATTTATTTTACCACAAACTAGGCTCCAAATGAAATGGTATGTATTCTAATCTCCTCTTATAAGTCTGTATTATATTTATCAAAGTATGATATTTCATAATGAAAATTTTATGTACCTTGAATGTCACATGTTTCAAATGTGAGTCTCAGATTGATATTTGAACCATTGAGGGCCAGTTCTCATAGTAAAAAAATGGGATCTTGTTTGGGATGTTTTTTTCAAATGAGCATGGGGATGATTAAGATTTCTATAGTCTACATTTTTTACAGTTTCTTTTAGGTTTATAGTTGAGTCTATTTTGTAAGAAAACTAGTCTAAAATTATATTCTCTATTTGTTTAGAGTATCTATTGACTTAGTAAATACATTCCTGATTTAATCAATAGGTACCTTTTATGATCGTCTCTATATGGGAGGTTTTTTATAGTTTTCATAATTATTTTTATTCCTTTTATTATGTTTCTGAATTGTTGGATTCAATATTTGGAATTTGGATAATAATGATGTTTTAATGTTTTTTAGACATGGTGAACCATAGGGAAATTTAAAGGATTATTGGGTCAGTTTTTATTTTGTTTTGGTTTGGACCATGGGTTTAGATTATCTACGTTTCCATTCAGAATCACCATTGGATGGTATTTAACATGTTTAGACCAATAATCCTTCATATATAGCTTGGAAAACAAGGGTTATAGACATTTCATTTTGTGACGAGTATTATCTCAAAAAACTCAATTATTGGTTTTGGGATACCATGAATTGGATGATATGGTCTTTTAGTACATTTGAGATGATTTTTACATTAGTTCATCCCTTGTTCTTTGGATTTTATTTTACTAGATGGGTGTGGTCAGTAAAATAATGTAGTTACATTATTGATATTTTGGGAATCTGGATGTTTGGAGACATCCACTATATTTATGGTATATAAGTTTTCATTCGATCATCAATTATACGTCAATTCTATATGGTGGTGAAACATATGCTTGGTCTCTATATACATATATATTCACTTCAATAAAATTAATAATAGTTATTAATGTTGTTTAATAAATTTTTTTGGAGTATTAAAATTTCATTTTAGAATTTTGTTTTATTCTATCTATTCATTCTATATTTAGATAATTACCAATGACACCATTAGAGACACACTTTCAATTGAAATCTACTACAACCGGAGACTATTTTGTGTTAGAAAATTGAATAGTGAGGAGAATTGTGGCACATTCTATGTCACTATAGATTATATGTTTTTATTATATATGTTTATTAATGATTTCAAGAGTTTTCTTATCAAAACATGGAAACTATAGACATTATCCATTAAGGAATGTAATGAATGAATGATTTTAGAATATTTTTGTGGTTTCCATTATGCAACCATATTATTAATTTATATTGTTATATTAATGAGATTTATACATAGCTATCATATGGTTTTGTCCAAATCTATGAAATTATTAGGGGAAATTGGATGAGAACAAGGGTTCATATGTGTAATGGAACACATATTTCACCTTCTTTATAAACAATTTTATAAGAATAGGTTTTCAATTGGAATGTTTCATTTTTTATTGTTGTTGCATGGCTTGTCATACTATGTGAAATCTCTATGGTTAAACATGAAGGGTTGGCTAGGAAAGATATTTGAGATCCTATTTAAAACGAATGGTTTGAAAAAATCATGAATCTAAAAAATGATTCCTTCCCCTATTAATTAAATGATCATTTTATCATTTCCTATAATTTATTTATACTCTCCACCATCTCATATTATCCACCATATCATTTGAAGGATCTTGGAACACCCCCATGAATTTTTTCATATACCTCATATCCAATTTAGTGACTTTTCTCTTTTGATTCAATTATATTTTTAATGTATTCTATATATGTTTATTTTTTCCCTTATACCATCCCCTTTCTCACTTATTATATTTTGTCCCATGAACACTACATGCCAAGAGGACTAAAATTAAGGTTAAGGTGACATTAAAATTGGATTTATTTCTTTTTTTGACATTAGAAGGACCTCATATGGCATGGTTTTGTGTTAAAAATAAAATAAGAAAACATAAAATTTGGTTTCTTCAAGAAAAGTATCAATGTTCCTTTATCATACCTTTATATTATATTATACTAGTTGATAGAGTTCATTATAATGTATTTCCATTCAAAATGTATATATATATATATATGTGGTCCATGAGGGACCAATGATGAATTATAGTTTTTAAACTTTTTTTAATGAATTGGATTTCGTTAAATGTGTTTTTTAAATTTCCCTTATAGTTTATCGGGGAATATAATTTCTATAAAAAGGTATCATACACAGATTTGTGATTTTATGGTCCCTAAATACCAAATGATTTCAATTTCTAGAAAATCATTTCTTGGAATGAGTATTTTTATTTAAAAAATGGGGGTGTTTACATATACAAATTTCATTCAATAAAATTTAGAGATATTTGAAATTTCTAAATTATCTTATAAGAGATGGGGAGTTCCCAAATGAATTTAATGGAATGTTATAATAAATATCTATATGAGGTGTGGGTTGAGATGACATAAGAAATTATTACTATTGGTTTTTAGTTGTGAGAATTTTTTAAATGCAAATTCACTACATTATAAAAAAATTCAAGTAAATGGTGAAATCCCATATTGTGACCCATAAATATTTCACCATTTAATCAGTGTTTTAATGTATATTAAGACTAGGTGTAAATATATTGGTTTGTTTTTTTAGTGTGTTATATGTGAGGAGAGATGTATTTATAAGGAACTGACATGATTCAAGTATTCATAATGTTTCTTATTTCATCTTCACCTCCTTTGAAAATGATCATAGGAATTCCTAGGAAGGTAGTAGGTGACATGCATATATGAAAACTGTAGTTAATAGTAATATGATGATGAGGGGGTGTATGTTTTCTTCACAACGTTAATTAGACCAATAGGGGATGTAAAACATGTTAGATAGAAACATTATTTTCACCCATTGGATTAGTGATCTCATAGTTGTAATGAAATATATTTTTAATTATTATATATGGGTATTGTATGGATTATATTTTAGACCAGGTTCTATTATGGAGTGTAATTATGAGGCCTGATATTCCCCGATTAAATTTTTGAAATATATTAAATATATTAAATTTAACACACACACATTTTACCAAAAAAATTGAAATAACTTCTAAAGAGGGAACCAAATAAGAAACATGATTTCATTTTTGAGTTCAATGTTTGGATTTTATAATAGGATAGATATAGTGTTTGTTAGCGTGGTATTTTTGTGGAAATGTTATCATGGGCGTACAAATAAATAAATATATTCAATAAACGTATTTTGTTTATCTAATGATGCAATGACCTAAAACCATACATTAAAAATATGGTTGTGATGGAATTATATGGTTATACACATAAACCTGGAGACATTGTAAATCCCTTAGTGAGTGCATTGAATGATGTCACTAAGGTGAACATTGATCAAATCAATGATCACTGATTGGTGTAAAATAACATTTAGAGATCCAAACAAAGTCTAAAATGTAGGATCATTCTTTATCGGTGATTAATCAAATTTGTGGTGGGTAAATGTTTGATTTGGACTTAATTCCCCATTTTGATATCTATGATGAACAGTGATCAATAGATTAAATAATTTAACTAATGAATGTGCGTAAATCGTGATAGGATTTATATTAGGGTTTTAGAATTATTTTATCCATTATTATTTGACTATCTCTTCTATTTTCCTTTTAATTTAATTGAATCAACATTGACATGAACATCTACTAATGTATGTTCCTCACAAATCGTAATTATTCTTTTCTCCCAGAATTCCTTTATTCATTAAATGTGTTGTTTTTCAGCCAAGGGTTCAACATAAATTGACTAATTGATCGTTTTGAATCATTTCCCTGAGGAAATAACCGATATTATAGTTTTAGGCCTAGCATGCCATGTTAGAGGTGAAAGAATGATATTGTTGGATGGATCAAACTAGCTTGAATACCTCTAATTTCAGGTGGTCTATCTGATGGTGGCTCGATAAATGAAAACTAAATTATGAATTAATTTGAATGCCATATTACAGAGAATGGGCACAACGACACTCATCCAGACAAGATCTGTGATTCTCAATGAGATTGAGGATGAAATATGAGGTGGCATTGAAACAAGCATACAAAGTAGAAAAAACATGTTTTTACTAGATAAACCCAATCAACATGTCATGTACTTATGATGTACTAGAGATGGTCAGTTATTCTAGTATTGCTTACGGTTTCCATATGAATATAAGTATCACTTGTTTTGTAACCATGTCATGCAAAATTTTTCCCCTCCCCAAAGGTGATGTGTACTTAAGAGGGTTCATAGACACAAGCTAGAGTACACGGGCATGAGGATCCCTTGTACTAATACATCAAAATGGACAATATGTTCATACATTGGTATGGTGTGTACAAGTTCATGGGATGAAGTACACCAACTATAGTATGCAATGTACTTCTCTAAAGACCATTCCAATTTAAACAAACATGGATCAGGTTCTAATGGAAATGGTGTGTATCTATACTACACCCCATGTGCGGTTTTATTATTGTGTGAGAGAACATTCTCTTGTTTTCATGGATAAGTTCCATTCATGTGTGTTTCCCATATCCGACCCAAAATGGTCAATAGGTAATCTCATACTGCACATAAGTTAGTGTTCTATTTAGAATGAATCAGTGGATAGAGTTGTTGGAATACTTCCATGAGGCTCAGAGTGATATCCTAAAATATCTTCATCAAATATGTGGATTTATTGGAATCATAATGACCAACTCTACATTGGTTCCATTCCAATAAATAATAGGTAGTTCTAGATTGAGTTATTGTTTACCCCATTTCCTTCTGCATGATAATCATATATGTATAATATTTATTCAAACATCAGCTTTTAATTTATATAATGATGCGAGATGAGAATTAACTCATGGAAAGTCATGATCTCAGATATCATACTCATGGAGTGGGTTCTCTCTAATGACAGATATGTGGAAACAATAAGATTAATTCTGTGTCTATAATTCTGGTTGTGAATTTACATTGAGACTCTATGTCTCTATTGCTTATATCTATTTGTTCTAGTTAAATTCATTATAAACATATACTTGCGTACAACTGACAATTATTACTTTTTTATGTTTTGTTGGTTAGGGGTGTCATATTGGGTATTAATATACATACCCTTGCATTGAATTTTCCCACGCGTGTCGTGTCTTGTGTTGAAGATTGATCTTTTGAAATGATGGTAGATAGATCTGGAATAGACGATGATTAGTGAGACCAGACTGGCCAAGGTGTGTTCCTAAAATACATTTTCATCTATATATATCTTTACCTTCATGATGGAATTCATTTCATATTCTATGTGGCGGGGTTGTATTTGGCCATATTTGCTTTCTTTTACATCATTCATACACATGATGTGGTATTTGGATGTATTCATTCATGGTGTTTTCATTGTGTTAACATTTCAGCATTATATGGTCTTGGACATGTTTGAATGCATACCAGTAATTAGCCTATGTCCTCCCATGTTAGTGATATTCCTACTTGGTTCTAGTCGCTAACCTATGGCCTATTGGAGGCGGGATTTGGGGGACAAAGAACATGCTTCATTGGGATGTGTCATAATAGAGTTGTATAAGAGGATTTGGTTCTTCATTATGACTTGTGTCTATGATACTGTTTTGGGGAAACAATGTAAAGTGTTTTGAGTACTTCATTCTGATTAGAGAACCTTGTGTTATGGTAGAGGGTAATGTATCCATAAACAAGGACTATGATCACATACCTTTCCACATGGTTTATCAGAAATTTTTTTTAGGGAAAACAATGGTACATGAATCATATATTAATGGGTTCTTGTTTCAATGTCCTTATTGGGTCAACTATCCAGATATATTCAATGACATCGGTATGTATTATTTTCTGTATTCCTCTGTGACATATTCCTTCTATTGTTAAACAATAGAATCATGAGTTTGATCACCTTAATGATGATCCATTGATGTAGGGGATAGTTCTAGATGTATTTCCTATAGGTGATGCACTAGCAAGGCAACCATAGATAGAGGAGCTTATTGGACCACAAATACTAGCCGATGAGGTTCTTAGGATAAAAACACATCACAAAGTTCAGTGACAGAGACCTCTCAGGATCCATGGTTATCAAAACACACCAGTGGATGCAGACTAACTTGAGGAATAAACATTAATTATACATCTAGTCATGATTCTAGTAGATCAGATGGTGGTTCTAACAGTGAGTATTCTCCATGGATCTAATGGATGATGGTGGGTTTTAGTGTCCTAGTATTATGATTAGGTGAGCCTATCTTGGATAGAGATGGAGAACCATTTTAGATATGAATTCTCTATATATATGTTGAGGGTTCTAGATATACAGTATCATTAATAGCTATATAAATCCATCAGACCAATTGGAGATTATTCATTTAAGAACACCAACCATCCACATTACTAAATGGATATGAATCAATATCAGTTATTCTAGGTTTGGACCATTAATAGAAGAATTTATAGTGACATTTGGCCAAAATTTATCACTCATGTATTTCCAACCAGTTCTACCATTAAGAGAGATATTTAGATGTTTATTGTTTCTTGGTTGAGAAAACAAAATCAGTTGTTGGTGGTAGTGGGCCCACAAGAGTAGGGACCTCAGAATAAAGGATATAATGTTATTCTTATGGACATATACATGTTATATGTTTCAAAATGTGGTCCTATGGAGGGGGTATGTTGTTTAGATGTCATGGGATGGGTCTATTCTCCCAATGCATAGGTGGTTCTTCTAATTTGATGTCATGGGACATCTTACACAAGTTTTTCTGGCCAGCCCTATGGATGATAGAGAGACCATGCATGAGAGAATGAGTGAATGGTATGGAATGGATTGGTTAGGTCCTCTTGGTGGTTATTGTGGAAGGGGAGCTAGGAGAGTATCTAGAGGTGGTTAATTCCTGGATTTTTAACCACCAATATCCCCATGTTTTCTAGGAAATACTTAGAGAGCTAGAGGGCAGGGGATAGGACACTTACAGGATATCGAGGATCACAAAACAAAGGCTCTATGAATGATACATGGTATGATATGAGAGTTTTTGACAATTGATGTATTAATAAAAGATACATGTGCTAGTAAATCATTATTTGTAGAAATATAGTTTCAAACATTGGGATTCTAGTTGAGCCGATTTCTCAACCCTTGTGATTAGAGACTCGTAATAGAGATGGATCAGCAGTCACACACTTATCCCGATTGTGTCATCAGAATCCTACATGTGATAGTATTTTTGGACTCTATTTGAAAGAGTAACGAGGTATTATGAAGTCATCATAGGTATTGACTGTTTATCTACAGTCCATAATCATATTGACGTTTTTAGATGAAGAATGTTTCATGTCCCTAGTGATGGGATAGAATTTTACTTTTGGGGGGAAAACTCATGTTCTGTAGGATGGAATCTTACATAGGTGTGTGAATATGACTACTTATCGGTTTTCTAGAATGACCCTTGGTGTAGTGGATGTCTTGAGTTTTTAGTTTCCTGCTGTGGATGTAGAGTATGATGAAATTTTAACTGAGGATTTTCTAGTCCAACCTCTCCATTGACAGATAGACATATTCGTTGATCTCCACCATGATTTAACACTGATATTTATGAAATCATATAAAAAAGATTCATGTACTGCTTCATGAGATTAGGGTGAAGTAGGAAAAATTGAATTGAAATGTTCTTCATAGACACAATCTTTCATTTTGGGTAGTCCATGTTTCATTCATCAAGAATGCACACAGGATCTTGAGGTTATGTGGGTTTTAATAGAGCTTGAACAAGGTGACTATTAAGAACAAGTATCAAATATTGAGGATCGGTGACCTCTTTTATCAGCTGGGAGGGGAACCATGGTTCTTAACGGTTAACCTTATTTATATCATCCCGCCTTTTTATCACATAAACTTTCATTACATTTTACAAAACCGAGGATATTTAAGGTTTAGTGTCTTGGAAACCAGGAACTTAAAACCAGAAAACATAAGACATTCTTCTTAAACAGTTGAAAGGTGTCTCCTCATATTCATCATAGGTTCATTACTGCATCTCAAACCTGGGGACATAAATCAAAAAATGGGGGAGCAGAAGGCCCAGTAAAGGAAACAAGGGGAATCATTTAACATGTGAACTTGGGATACATCAACAATGTCATGAAAAGAACTTTAAGGCATGAGAAAGAAATCATGAGATATATCATAATAAAAATAAAATTTTTCATAACTTGAAGAGGTGGCTACATCATTTAACATTGAAAATCATGAACATATCACCAAGGATCGTCCCCAAGGTTTCATTTGAAATTTACCAAGGTTATTCACCAAGATATCGTGAAAATTGTAATCTCTAGGGGTTACATCATTACCCAATGCATTGGAGCGTGATCAGGGAGCACCCTTAAATTTGCCTTTATTATCATGTGATCCACATATATAATCATCAATAATTTCATAAATAACCCATATAGAATAAAAGAAATGGGTTTCATTTCATAATCATAATGTTTTAAAAACTGCTTTAAAGATATGATCATTACGTCACTTTAAAACCCACGGAAGGGGAGAGCGGGTCTCATTAATGTAAATCCCAGAATTTAAAATAATAAATTTTGATATATATGTGAATACCCCTGTAGAAATAAGATATTTGAGTATTCACTTTATAACATAAAATAATTTTGAGAAAAGAGAGAAACATTTTGAGACGAAAATTCTGCAATATAACAGCTATGTTTCGGGGTTTTAGAGAACATTTAAATGATAGGGGACATGGGTCACCCACTCATAAATGATCCATAAAACAGTAGAGGGACAGAATATGAAGGATATATGAACATGGTAATGAAATTTGAAAGGTTTACCCTATAAAATGAAGAACATGAAAGGAATACAAAAATAAGATTTCTCTTATGAAAATTCTGCAGCCTAACTGCGTCACTTAAACTTCCAAAAAAGAATTGACGAGATCAAATAGGGTCTCTCATCATGTGAACATAAAATATCAGTATGATATATATAGATATCATACCCCAATAATAATAAAAAATAACTTTAAAGACTTGACATGATAGTATAACTTCAAAATGATAAGGGGGAAAGAATAATATAAAAAATTCGGCAGCCTAACGGCGCCACTTAAAACATCAAAATACCGAATTGAAGAGATAAAATTGGGTCTCTCATAATATGATCATTTAATATCAGTATGATAGATATAGATATCATACCCTTACATAATAAAAAGGAACTTGAAATACTTGACATGAAAGTAGAACTTTGAAAAAGATATGGGTGAAAGAATCCCTAAAAAAATTGGCAGCCTAACGACGCCACTAAAAACATCAAAATACTGAATTGAAGAGATAAAATAGGGTATCTTATCATATGATCATAAAGAATAAGTATTATAGATATAGATATAATACCCCAACATAATAAAATGGAACTTGAAATACTTGACATGAAAATAGAATTTGAAAATGAGAAGGGTGAAAGAATCCGTTACAAAAATACCGGCAGCATAACGACGCCACTTACTCTTTCATAAAATGAAATGATGAGAGTAAGAGGGGGTATCTAATCATATTAAAATAAAAAGTACAGTATAATTAATATAAAAAAATCCTCCAACATAATAACATGGAGCATAAAATGAATAACATAAAAGAGATTACTTGAAAAGAAAGAGAGAGGTCAAATCCCTTACATTAAAACCTGACTCTTAAAACTCAATGGTTGGGACCTTGAGAGCTTGGGGGTACCTTGGGAGGACTCCTTGGGAGGTAATGAGACCATAACATAGTTAAGGGAGAGTGGGGAGTCGAAATTTATGGGAGGATGGCTTGGTATGTTTAAGGAAAGTGAGGGGACAAGGCATTAATGGCCAAGGGACACCTCAAAAGTGGTTTGTTCAAAACCATGTGCTCTCCCATGGTATTTCCCATGGAGTTTGGCCAAATGGGGCCCCCATACAATATTTCATCACCTTTGGTCGACCATCCCTTAAAATATCTCATGGAGTCATCATGACATGGTTAGGATGTCATTAAACATACCTAAACCCTAAAACGGTATTTTTACTATTCACTAAAAATTCAACTTTCTCAGAAAAATCCAAAAATTTCAACTTAACCAAATATCAATTCTTTGATATAAAAAATGAACTCAATTATATAAAAAAAAATTTATAAATATTTATTATTTAATCTTTAAATTAATACACTATTCACCGAAAATTCATTTTTTCAGAAAAAACCCCAAAAATTACCTTAATATAATATCGATGCTCTGAGTTCAAAAATGAAATCCATTTTAAAAAAATTATTTTCTAAATATTTTTAATTTAATTTTTAATTAAAAAACACTATTCACCCGAAAAAACTAATTCTTGAATAATAATTTATAAAACCGTTATTTAACCATTTTATTGAATCACATTACTTAATCAAGGTGCCTAGAATATATTAATACTTTCTTTAAGTGAGATTATTTATCCATTTGGTCACATTACTAATCCTAAGAATAAAATCACAATTCATAATTACTATTCATCAAAAATCAATTTGATCTTATTAGACTCTAAATTTCGTACTGAACATAATTGTAGAGGACCATTTTTTGAAAATCATTACACATTTTTAATTATCTAAGGTTTACATAAATGTTTTTTTATCCTTTTTCTAAAATTCATCAAAAATATGCATACTATATTTATCCAGTCATTGGAAAATTCTTAAACTTCATTATAAGAAGAAATCCCAATTTTATTTCAAATAAAGGATTACACAAGGCAGTTACGGTCTCCTTACATAGCCCTTTATCACACCAGCATAGGACCTAAGTGTGAGGTGTGCTATGGTGAGAGAATCTGAGGGAGGCTCGGCCAACATCGCACGAGTAGTAATTTCTATCTGTTTGAACATCTCACGAAGGCTATTCCATTCTAACTTTACACGATGAAGTTCGGCTTGGGTTTTGTCTAGAGAAAAGCCCAGTGGTGCTACCTCTTTCCCAAGTTCTGCTAGATGGGCTTCGATCGGTCCAAGACTGCTGGGTGAGGCCATCAAATATTATTTCTATAATAATTAACCAAGATAACTTGTATTTGGAGACAATAATCAAAACGTTTAGTTTCCAGCGGTCATATTGACCAATGGTCATATACCAGTCAAAACCCAACGGTCTCATTTTAATTATACTCATGTTATCAGATGAAACATTTTTGTTGAGTATCAAAAATAAAATAACACAACAGATTAGGAAATAAGATTTATTCAAAATTTCGGGTCGTTACAATCTTCCCCCATTAAGAAATTGTGTCCTCGCAATTTTTTAAAATTGGGTTTTGAAATTTCATTGAAAGTCCCACATCGAAAATGGTGTCAGTAAAACTATTACATTAAAAGAAAGAAAGGGAAGTACAAAGGTCACCCGTGTTAGCCCACACTAGGATTAAATGTAGGAAACCATGGACATGGAGGAGAAAACAAAGGGTCATGTTCTAAGGGAGAGTGATAGAAAACATGATTAGGAGAAAGTTAACCATAATAAAATCCCAATCTTATGATGTGTGTAAACGGTCTTTGATTACCTAGTAGGAAACGTAAACCAATAAAGTTTTTTTATGTTCCTTTTCATAATTTTGAGGAATTAATTTACTACATAGAACAAAACCATAAGAAAATATACCTACCTTTATGTAGAGTTTCATCCTTTAATAAGTTTCTACCAAAACTAATCTTTTCTCCAAACGATGAGCATTCAAAACTACTTGGTCTCATGGAAACACAAGAATCATCTTCTAGAGAATCACATAATCCAAAAAAAATTAACTATCTATTTCTTCTATCTTTAAAATTTATCCCTAAAATAGAATGGGTAAGGTAAAACAACTCTTCAAAAAGAAATAATCCCATAGGAATGGAAACTACTTTTAAATCTTCAAAGTTCCATGGTACTACCCAAAGATCAGCATAGACCATTCTGTAAATAACGGTCCTTAAAATTCCTCAGAATAAACCAAACTAAGATTGAAACCCAAATACAATAAGGATTTGATAACATAGTCTTCCAAAATAAACTCCATTGTTCATCTCCAAACAACATCAACCACTCCTAACATCTTATATCAAAAGTAGCTAACCTAAACATTTTTTACCCATGATAGGATAATAATTCCCATAAGTAACCTAAATTACTAAAAGTCAACTTTAAATTCATCGATTTTCAAAATATAGGCCAACCTTACTCCTCAATGAAAATACCGTAGTAATCTGTTTACCTCGATCATATAGGGTCCCAAAAATAGTGAACGTCCTCCAAAATAATAACAATATTTTAAATCCCCTAATCATCTCTATCATATAAATACGTAATCTTCGCATTTCCAATCACATTGGTTGTTGGTACATTCTCATCCATTTCCCACCATTAACTAAGAATAGAAATTATAATCCGGGGATTAAATACTTAGCCAATAATCATGTAAAGGAACTTAAAGCATATAAGGATAACATGTAGAAGAAAAGTATACCCTAACTTGAGATCCCCTAGGTTCCCATCTATGTTATCCATGATCATATATTCTTATGTGAATCTTTATTTTATTTTACCTTTGTTCCTTTAACAATGGTTCATTCTAATCTTATGAATTTACCAAAGAATATCCCCCGGGAGTGTCGTAACCAAGAGTGCAGCAAGGCCCATGGTCGTGTAACAGTTCCCGTATGAGTCTAGCTCAAAGCGATGTTTTCTAGTTTTACCCTTATGTACATCTGTGCCAGAGCCACCTCTACCTACTCGTATCCAGATAGGGATGTATTTTCTTGGCAACCCATTACTCAATACTCACCAAAATACCAGGAAGATTTCCTATATATAAACTTTTCTATAGGATTCTTCCTAATGTTTTCATATCCTAATTTTCACAAATAACTAAACCATACTTTGATACCCACTATAGCATCCCGCCTTTTTATCACATAAAGTTTCATTACATTTTACAAAACCGAAGATCTTTAAGGTTTAGTGTCTTGGAAACTAGGAACTTAAAACATGAAAATATAAGACATTCTTCTTAAACACTTGAAAGGCCTCTCCTCATGTTCATTATAGGTTCATTACTTAATCTCAAACCTAGGGACATACATCAAAAGGAAGGGTGAGCAGAAGGCCCAGTAAGGAAAAAAGGGGAAACATTTAACATGTGAACTTGGGATACATCAACAATGTCATGAAAAGAACTTTAAGGCATGAGAAAAAAATCATGAGATATATCATAATAAAAATAACATTTTTCATAACTTTAATATGTGGCTACATCATTTAACATAGAAAATCATGGACATATCAGTAAGGTCCATCCTCAAGGTGTTATTTGATAATTACCAAGGTTATTCATCAAGATATCGTGAAATTTGTAATCTATAGTGGTTACATCATTACCCAATGCATTGAAGCGCTATCAGGGTGAACCCATAAATTTTACTTTATTATCATGTGATACACAAATATCATCATCAATAATTTCATAAACAACCCATATTTCATAAAATAAATGGGTTTCATTTCACAATCATAACGTTTTAAAAACTGCTTTAAAGACATGATCTTTGCGTCACTTTAAAAACCACGGAAGGGGAGAGCGGATCTCATTTATTTAAATACCAGAATTTAAAATAGAAAATTTTGATATATATGTGAATACCCCTGTAGAAATAAGAGATTTGAGTATTAACTTTATATCATAAAATAATTTTTAGAAAATAGAGATACATTTTGAGACAAAAATTCTGCAGCATAACAGCTATGTTTCGGAGTTTTAGAGAACATTGAAAAGAGAGGGGACATGGGTCACCCACTCATAAATGATCCATAAAATAGTATAGGGACAGAATATGAAGGATATATGAACATGTTATTGAAATTTTAATGATTTACCATATGAAATGAAGAAAATGAAAGGAAGACAAAAATAAGATTTCTCTTATGAAAATTCGGTAGACTAACGGCGTCACATAAACTTCAAAAAAAGAATTGACGAGATCAAATAGGGTCTCTAATCATGTGAACATAAATGATCAGTATGATAGATATAGAGATCATACCCCAATAATGATAAAAAATAACTTGAAATACTTGACATGAAGGTAAAACTTCAAAATGAGAAGGGTGAAAGAACCACTTAAAAATTCGACAGCCTAATGGCGCCACTTAAAACTTCAAAATACCGAATTGAAGAGATCAAATGGGGTATCTCATTATATGATAATAAAATATCAGTATGATAGATATATAGATCATACCCCAACATAATAAAAAGGAACTTGAACGACTTGACATGAAAGTATAACTTTGAAAAAGAGAAGGGTGAAAGAATCCCTAAAAAATTCGGCAGCCTAACAGCGCCACTAAAAACTTCAAAATACTGAATTAAATAGATAAAATAGGGTATCTCATCATATGATCATAAAAGATCATTATGATAGATATAGATATCATACCCCAACATAATAAAAAGTAAATTGAAATACTTGACAAGAAAATAGAACTTGAAAATGAGAAGGGTGAAAGAATCCGTTACAAAAATTTCAGCAGCCTAATGGGGCCACTTAAACATTCATAAAATGAAATTATGGGAGTAAGAGGGGGTATCTCAAACTATGAACATAAAAAGTACATTATAATGAATATAAAATAACATCCTCCCACATAAGAACATGGAGCATAAAAGGAATGACATAAAAGAGATTACTTGAAAAGAAAGAGAGAGGTCGGATCCCTTACCTTAAAACGTAACACTTAAAACTCAAAGGTTGGGCCCTTGAGGGCTTGGGGGCACCTTGGGAGGACACTTTGTGAGTTAATGAGACCATAAATTCGTTGGGGGAGAGTGGGGAGTCGAAATGGATGAGAGGATGGCTTGGTATTTATAGGGAAAGTGAGGGGACAAGGCATTAATGGGCAAGGGTCACCTCTAAAGTGGTTTTCTCAAAACCATGTGCTCCCCCATGGTATTTCCCATGGATTGGGCCACATGGGGCCCCCCATATAATAATTAATCACCTTTGGCCTACCATCCCTTAAAATATCTCATGGAGTCATCATGACACTGTTATGATGTCATTAAGCATACTGAAACCTTATAACGGTATTTTTACTATTCACTGAAAATTCAACATTCTCAGAAAAATCCCAAAAATTCACCTTACCCAAATATCAATGCTCTGATTTCAAAAATGAACTCCATTTTATAAAAAATAATTTTCTAAATATTTTTAATTTATTTTTTAAATTAATACATTATTCACCAAAAATTCATTTTTTCAGAAAAAACCCCAAAAATTACCTTAAAATAATATCGATGTTCTGAGTTCAAAAATGAAATCCATTTTATAAAAATATTTTTATAAATATTTTTAATTTAATTTTTAATTAAAAAAAATTATTCACCCAAAAAAACTAATAATTGAATAATAATTTATAAAAATGTTATTTAACCATTTTGTTGAATCACATTACTTAATCAAGGTGCCTAAATTATATTAATACGTTCATTAAGTGAGATTACTAATCCATTTGGTCACATTACTAATCCTAAGAAAAAAATCACTATTCATAATTTACTATTCATCAAAAATCATGTTGATCTTATAAGACTCTAAATTTTGTACTGAAAATAATTGTAGAAGACCATTTTTTGAAAATCAATACACATTTTTAATTATCTAAGGTTTAAATAAACATTTTTTTAATATCCTTTTTCTAAAATTCATCAAAAATATGCATACTATATTTATCCAATCATTTGAAAATTCATAAACATCATCATAAGAAGAAATCCCAATTTTTATTTCAAACAAAGGATTACACAAGGCAGTTACAGTCTCCTTACATAGCCCCTTATCACACCAGCATAGGACCTAAGTGTAAGGTGTACTAAGGTTAGAGAATCTGAGGGAGGCTCAGCCTACATCGCACAAGTAGTAATTTCTATCAGTTTGAACTTCTCGCGAAGGCGATTCCGTTCTAGCTTCACACGATGATGTTCAGATTGGGTTTGGTCTAGAGAAAAGCCCAGGGGCGCTACCTCCTTCCCAAGTTCTGTTAGATGGGCTTCGATCGGTCCAAGACTACTGGGTGAGGCCATTGAATATTCTTTCTATAATAATTAACCAAGATTACTTGTATTTAGATAAAATAATCAAAACTTTTAGTATCCAGAGGTCATATTGAACAATGGTCATATACCAGTCAAAACCCAACGGTCTCATTTTAATTATACTCATGTTATCATATGAAACATTTTTGTTGAGTATCAAAAATAAAATAACACAAAAAATTAGGAAATAATATTTATTCAAAATTTCGGGTCGTTATAATCTTCCCCCCTTAAGAAATTGCGTCCTCGCAATTGTTTAAAATTGGGTATTGAAATTTCATTGAAATTCCCACATCGGAAAGGGAGTCAGTAAAACTATTACTTTAAATGAAATAAAGGGAAGTACAAATGTCACCCGAGTTAGCCCACACTAGGATTTCATATAGGAAAACAAAGACATGGAGGAGAAAACAAAGGGTCAAGTTCTGAGGGAGAGTGATAGAAAACATGATTAGGAGAAAGTTAACCATAAGAAAATCCAAAACTTATGATGTGTGTAAACGGTCATTGATTACCTAGTAGGAAATGTAAACCGACAAAGTTTTTGTTTTACGTTCCTTTTCATAATTTTGAGAAATTCATTTACTACATAGAACAAAAACATAAGAAAATATACCTACCTTTATGTAGAGTTTCGTCCTTTAATAAGTTTCTACAAAAACTAATCTTTTCTCCAAACGACGAGCAATTAAAACTACTTGGTCTCATCAAAACACAAGAATCATCTTCTAGAAAATCCCATAATCCAAAAAAAAATTAACTATAAATTTATTCTATCTTTAAACATTATCCCAAAAATAGAAATGCTAAGGTAAAACAACTCTTCAAAAAGAAATAATTCAATAGGAATGGAAACTACTTTTAAATCTTCAAAGTTCCATGGTACTACCCAAAGTTCAGCATAGACCATTCCGTAAATAACGGTCCCTAGAATTCCACAAAATAAATCAAACTAATATTGAAACACAAATACAAGAAGGATTTGATAACACAGTCTTCCAAAATAAACTTCATTCTTCATCTCCAAACAACATTAACCACTCCTAACATCTTATAACAAATGTAGCTAACCCAAACATATTTTACCCAAGATAGGTTAATCATTCCCATAAGTAACCTAAATTGCTATAAGTCCACCTTTAATTCATCGATTCTTCAAAATATAAGCCAACCTTACTCCTCAATGAAAATACTGTAGTATTCTATTTACCTCGATCATATAGGGTCCTCATAATAGTGAACGTCTTCCAAAATAATAACCATCTTTTAAATCCCCTAATCATCTCTGTCATATTAATATGTAAATCATCGCATTTCTAATCACATGGGTTATTGGGACATTTTTTTCCATTTCCCACCATTAACTAAGAAGAGATATTTTAATTAGGGGCTTAAATACTTAGCCAATAATCCTGAAAAGGAACTTAAAGCATATAAGGATAACTTGTAGAAGAAAACTATACCCTAACATGTGATCCCCTAGGTTCCAATATATGTTATCCATGATCATATATTATTATGTTAATCTTTATTTTATTTTATCTTTGTTCCTTTAACAATGGTTCATACTAACCATATGAATTTACCAAAGCATATCCCCCGAGGGTGTCGTAACCAAGAGTGCAGCAAGGCCCGTTTTCGTGTACCAGTTCCCATTTGAGTCTAGCTCAAAGCGGTGTTTTCGAGTTTTACCCCTATGTACAACTGTGCCAGAGCCACCTCTACTTCCTCGTATCCAGACAGGGATGTATTTTCTTGGCAACCCATTACTCAATACTCACCAAAATACCAGGAATATTTCCTATATATAAACTTTTCTATAGGATTATTCCTAAAGTTTTCATATCCTAATTTACACAAATAACTAAACCATCCTTTGATACCAACTATAGAATCCCGCCTTTTTATCACATAAACTTTCATTACATTTTACAAAACCGAGGATCATTAAGGTTTAGTGTCTTGGAAACCAGGAACATAAAACATGAAAACATATGACATTCTTCGTAAACACTTGAAAGGCATATCCTCATGTTCATACTGGGTTCATTGCTACATCTCAAACTTGGGGACATACATCAAAAGAAAGGGTGAGCAGAAGGCCCAGTAAGGGAAACAAGGGGAAACATTTAACATGTGAACTTGGGGTACATCAACAATGTCATGAAAAAAACTTTAAGGCATGAGAAAGAAATCATGAGATATATCATAATAAAAATAACATTTTTCATAACTTGAAGATGTGGCTACATCATTTAACATAGAAAATCATGAACATATCACCAAGGTCTATCCCCATGGTGTCATTGGAATATTACCAAGGTTATTCACCAAGATATCGTGAAAAATGTAATCTCTAGTGGTTACATCATTACCCAATGCATTGGGGCGATATCTGGGCGCACCATTAAATTTTCTTTTATTATCACGTTATCCAAATATATCATCATAAATAATTTCATAAACAACCCATATAGAATAAAAGAATTTGGTTTCATTTCATAATCATAACGTTTTAAAACTACTTTAAAGACATGATCTTCACGTCACTTTAAAACCCACGGAAGGGGAGAGCGGGTCTCATGTATGTAAATCCCATAATTTAAAATAGAACATTTTGGTATATATGTGAATACCCCTGTAGAAATAATAGATTTGAGTATTCACTTTATAAAATAAAATAATTTTGAGAAAAGAGAGAGACATTTTTAGACGAAAATTTTGCACCATAACAGCTATGTTTTAGGGTTTTAGAGAACATTGAAAAGAGAGGGGACATGGGACACCCACTCATAAATGATCCATAAAACAGTATAGGGACATAATATGAAGGATATATGAACATGGTAACTAAATTTGAATATTTACCATATGAAATGAAGAACATGAATGGAAAACAAAAATTAGATTTCTCTTATTAAAATTCGGCAGCATAACGACGTCACTTAAACTTCAAAAAAAGAATTGACGAGATCAAATAGGGTCTCTAATCATGTGAAAATAAAAGATAAGTATGATAGATATAGATATCATACCCCAATCTTAATAAAAACGAAATTGAAATATTGTACATTAATGTTGAACTTCAAAATGAGAAGGGTGAAAGAACCACTTAAAAATTCAGCAGCCTAACGACGCCTCTTAAAACATCAAAATACCGAATTGAAGAGATCAAATGGGGTATCTCATCATATGATAATAAAATATAAGTATGATAGATATAGAGATCATAACCCAACACAATAAAAAGGAACTTGAAAGACTTGACATGAAAGTAGAAACATTGAAAAAGAGAAGGGTGAAAGAATCTCTAAAAAATTCGGCATCCTAACGGCGCCACTTAAAACTTCAAAATACTGAATTGAAGAGTTAAATTAGGGTCTCTCATCATATGATCATAAAAGATCAGAATGATAGATATAGATATCATACCCCAAAATAATAAAAAGTAACATGAAAGGCATGACAAAAAAATAGAACATGAAAATGAGAAGGGTGAAAGAATCTGTTACAAACATTTCGGCAGCCTAACGGCGCCACTTAAACTTTCATAAAATGAAATGATGAGATTAAGAGAGGGTCTCTCATAATATAAACATAAAAAGGACAGTATAATGAATATAAATTAACATCCTCCAACATAAGAACATGGATCATAAAAGGAATGACATAAAAGAGATTACTTGAAAAGAAAGAGAGAGGTCAGATCCCTTACCTTAAAAAGTAACTCTTAAAACTAAAAGGTTGGGACCTTGAGAGATTGGGGGAACCTTGGGAGGACTCCTTGGGAGGTAATGAGACCATAAATTAGTTGGGGGAGAGTGGGGAGTCGAAATGGATGAAAGGATGGCTTTGTATTTATAGGGAAAGTGAGGGGACAAGGCATTAATGGCCAAAGGACACGTCAAAAGTGGTTTTCTCAAAACCATGTGCTCTCCCATGGTATTTCCCATGGAGTTGGGCCACATGGGTCCCCCCATACAATAATTCATCACCTTTGGTCGACCAACCCTTAAAATATCTCATGGAGTCATCATGACACGGTTACGATGTCATTAAACATACCGAAACCCTAAAATGGTATTTTTACTATTCACTGAAAATTCAACTTTCTCAGAAAAATCCCAAAGTTTCACCTTAACCAAATATCAATGCAATGATTTCAAAAATGATCTCCATTTTATAAAAAATAATTTTCTAAATATTTTGAATTTAATTTTTAAATTATTACACTATTCACCAAAAATTCATTTTTTCAGAAAAAACCCCAAAAATTAACTTAATATAATATCGATGCTCTGAGTTCAAAAATGAAATCCATTTTATAAACATAATTTTCTAAATATTTTTAATATAATTTTTAATTAAAAAACACTATTCACCCTAAAAAACTAATACTTGAATAATAATTTATAAAACCGTTATTTAACCATTTTATTGAATCACATTACTTAATCAAGGTGCCTAGATTATATTAATACTTTCTTTAAGTGAGATTACTAATCCATTTGGTCACATTACTAATCCTAAGCATAAAATCACTATTCATAATTTAATATTCATCAAAAATCAAGTTGTTCTTATTAGACTCTAAATTTTGTACTGAAGATAATTGTAGAAGAAAATTTTTTGAAAATAATTACAAATTTTTAATCATATAAGGTTTACATAATTTTTTTTTAATATCCTTTTTCTAAAATTCATCAAAAATATGCATACTATATTTATCCAGTCATTTGAAAATTCATAAACTTCATCATAATAAGAAATCCCAATTTTTTTTTAAACAAAGGATTACACAAGGCAGTTACGGTCTCCTTACATATCCCCTTATCACACGAGCATAGGACATAAGTGTAAGGTGTGATAAGGTGAGAGAATATGAGGTAGGATCGCCCAACATCACATGAGTAGTAATTTCTATCAGTTTGAACTTCTCGTGAATGCGATTCCGTTCTAGCTTCACACAATGAAGTTCGGCTTGGGTTTGGTCCAGAGAAAAGCCCAGTGGTGCTACCTACTTTCCATGTTCTGTTAGATGGGCTTCGATTGGTCCATGACTACTGGGTGAGGCCATAAAATCTTCTTTCTATAATAATTAACCAAGATTACTTGTATTTAGAGACAATAATCAAAACGTTTAGTTTCCAGCGGTCATATTGACCGATGGTCATATACCAGTCAAAACCCAACGGTATCACTTTAATTATACTCATGTTATCATATGAAACATTTTTGTTGAGTATCAAAAATAAAATAACACACAAAATTAGGAAATAATATTTATTCAAAATTTCAGGTCATTACTATCTTCCCCCCTTAAGAAATTGCGTCCTCAAAATTTTTTAAAATTGGGTTTTGAAATTTCATTGAAAGTCCCACATCGGAAAAGGAGTCAGTAAAAATATTACTTTAAAAGAAATAAAGGGAAGTACAATGGTCACCCGAGTTATCCCACACTAGGATCCCTTGTAGGAAAACATGGACATGGAGAAGAAAACAAAGGGTCAAGTTCAGAGGGAGAGTGATAGAAAACATGATTAGGAGAAATTTAACCATAAGAAAATCCCAAACTTATGATGTGTGTAAACGGTCTTTGATTACCTAGTAGGAAAAGTAAACCAACAACATTTTTTTTACGTTCCTTTTCATAATTTTGAGGAATTCATTTACTACATAGAACAAAAACATTAGAAAATATAACTACCTTTATGTATAGTTTCATCCTTTAATAAGTTTCTACCAAAACTAATCTTTTCTAAAAATGATGAGCATTCAAAACTACTTGGTCTCATCAAAACACAAGAATCATCTTCTAAAGAATCACTTAATCCAAAAAAAATTAACTATCTATTTCTTCTATCTTTAAACATTATCCCAAAAACATAAAGGGTATGGTAAAACAAATCTTCAAAAAGAAAGAATCCCATAGGAAAGGAAACTACTTTTAAATCTTCAAAGTTCCCTAGTACTACCCAAAGTTCAGCATAGACCATTCCGTAAAAAATGGTCCTTAAAATTCTTCAAAATAAACCAAACTAATATTGAAACCCAAATACAAGAAGGATTTGATAACATAGTCTTCCAAAATAAACTTCATTGTTCATCTCCAAACAACATCAACCACTCCTAACATCTTATAACAAAAGTAGGTAACATAAACATATTTTAACCACAATAGGTTAATCATTCCCATGAGTAACCTAAATTACTATAAGCCCACCTTAAATTCATCGATTCTTCAAAATATAATCCAACCTCACTCCTCAATGTTAATACCGTAGTAATCTATTTACCTCGATCATATAGGGTCCCCAAAATAGTGAACATCTTCCAAAATAATAACCATCTTTTAAATCCCCTAATCATCTCTGTCATATTAATACGGAAGTCGTCGAATTTCTAATCACATTGTTTGTTGGGACATGTTCTTCCATTTCCCACCAATTAATAAGAAGAGAAATTATAATTAGGGGCTTAAATACTTAGCCAATAATCATTAAAAGAAACTTAAAGAATATAAGGATAACTTGTAGAAGAAAAGTATACCCTAACTTGTGATCCCATAGGTTCCCATCTAGGTTATACATGATCATATATTCTTATGTGAATCTTTATTTTATTTTATCTTTGTTCCTATAACAATGGTTCATACTATGCTTATGAATTTACCAAAGCATATCCCACGGGGGTGTCATAACCAAGATTGCAGAAAGGCATGTTGTCGTGTACCAGTTCCTGTTTGAGTCTAGGTCAAAGCGGTGTTTTCGAGTTTTACCCCTATATACATATGTGCCATATCCACCTCTACCTGCTCATATCCAGATAGGGATGTATTTTCTTGGAAACCCATTACTCAATACTCACAAAAATACCAGGAAGATTTCCAATATATAAAATTTTCTATAGGATTCTTCCTAACGTTTTCATATCCTAATTTCCACAAATAACTAAACCATCCTTTGATACCATCTATAGCATCCCGCCTTTTTATCACATAAACTTTCATTACATTTTACAAAACCGATGATCTTTATGGATTAGTGTCTTGGAAAACAGGAATTTAAAACACAAAAACATAAGAAATAATTCTTAAACACTTGAAAGGCTTCTACTCATGTTCATCCTAGGTTCATTACTGCATCTCAAACCTGGGGACATACATCAAAAGAAAGGTTGAGCAGAAGGCCCAGTAAGGGAAACAAGGGGAAACATTTAACATGTGAACTTGGGATACATCAACAATGTCATGTAAAGAACATTAAGGCATGAGAAAGAAATCATGAGATATATCATAATAAAAATAACATTTTTCATAACATGAAGATGTTCATACATAATTTAACATATAAAATCATGAAAATATCACCAAGGTCCATCCCCAAGGTTTCATTTGAAAATTACCAAGGTTATTCACCAAGATATCGTGAAAATTGTAATATCTAGTGGTTACATCATTACCCAATGCATTGGAGCGATATCAGGGCGCACCCTTAAATTTTACATTATTATCATGGGATTACACATATATCATCATCAATAATTTCATAAAAAAACCATATAACATAAAAGAAATGGGTTTCATTTCATAATCATAACATTTTAAAAACTTCTTTAAAGACATGATCTTTACGTCTCTTTAAAACCCACAGAAGGGGAGAGAGGATCTCATGTATGTAAATACCAGAATTTAAAATAGATCATTTTGGTATATATGTGAATACACATGTATAAATAAGAGATTTTAGTACTCACTTTATAACATAAAATAATTTTGAGAAAAGAGAGAGACATTTTGAGACGAAAATTCTGCAGCATAACAGCTATGTTTCGGGGTTTTTGAGAACATTGAAAAGAGAGGGGACATGGGTCAACCACTCATAAATGATCCATAAAACAGTAGAGGGACAGAATATGAAGGATATATGAACATGGTAATGAAAATTTAAATATTTACCATATGATATGAAGAACAGGAAAGGAAAACAAAAATTAGATTTCTCTTATGAAAATTCGGCAGCCTAACAGTGTCACTTAAACTTCAAAAAAATAATTGACGAGATCAAATAGGGTATCTCATCATGTGAACATAAATTATAAGTGTGATAGATATAGATAACATACCCCAATCATAATAAAAATGAACTTGAAAGACTTGAAATGAAAGTAGAACTTCAAAATGAGAAGGGTGAAAGAACAACATAAAAATTCGGCAGCCTAACAGCGCCACTTAAAACGTCAAAATACCGAATTGAAGAGATAAAATGGGGTCTCTCATAATATGATCATAAAATATCAGTATGATAGATATAGAGATCATACCCCAACATAATATAAAGGAACTGTAAATACTTGACATGAAAGTAGAACTTTGAAAAAGTGAAGGGTGAAAGAATCCCTAAAAAATTCGGCAGCCTAACGGCGCCGCTTAAAATAGCAAAAAACTGAATTGAAGAGATCAAATAGGTTCTATCATATTATGATCATAAAATATCAGTATGATATATATAGATATCGTACCCCAACATAATAAAATGTAACTTGAAAGACTTGACAAGAAAATAGAACATGAAAATGAGAAGGGTGAAAGAATCCGTTACAAAAGTTTCGGCAGCCTAACAGCGCCACTTAAAATCTCATAAAATGAAATGACGAGAGTAAGAGGGGGTATCTCATCATATGAACATAAAAAGGATAGTATAATGAATATAAAATAACATCCTACAACATAAGAACATGGAACATAAAAGGAATGACATAAAAGAGATTACTTGAAAAGAAAGAGAGAGGTCAGATCCCTTACCTTAAAACGTAACACTTAAAACACAATGGTTGGGACCTTGAGGGATTGGGGGCACCATGGGAGGACTCCTTGGGAGGTAATGAGACCATAAATTTTTTGGGGTATAGTGGGGAGTCTAAATGGATGAGAGGATGGCTTGGTATTTATAGGGAAAGTGAGGGGACAAGGCATTAATGGCCAAGGGACACCTCAAAAGTGGTTTTCTCAAAACCATGTGCTCTCCCATGGTATTTCCCAGGGAGTGGGCCACATGGGGACCCCCATACAATAATTCATCACATTTGGTCTACCATCCCTTAAAATATCTCATGGAGTCATCATGACATGGTTATGATGTAATTAAACATACCGAAACCTCAAAACGATATTTTTACTATTCACTGAAAATTCAACTTTCTCAGAAAAATCCCAAAATTTCACCTTAACCAAATATCAATTCTCTGATTTCAAAAATGAACTCCATTTTATAAAAAATAATTTTCTAATTGTTTTTAATTTAATTTTTATATTAATACACTATTCACCGAAAATTAATTTTTTCAGAAAAAACCCCAAAAATTACCATAATATAATATTGTTGCTCTGAGTTCAAAAATGAAATCCATTTTATAAAAATAATTTTCTAAATATTTTTAATTGGTTTTTAATTAAAAAACACTATTCACCTGAAAAAAATAATACTTGAATAAAAATTTATAAAACCGTTATTTAACCATTTTATTGAATCACATTACTTAATCAGGGTGCCTAGATTATATTAATACTTTCTTTAAGTGAGATTACTAATCCATTTGTTCACATTACTAATCCTAAGCATAAAATCACTATTCATAATTTACTATTCAAAAAAAACAAGTTGATCTTATTAGACTCTAAATTTCGTACTGAACATAATTGTAGAAGACCATTTTTTGAAAATCATTACACATTTTTAATTATCTAATGTTTACATAAACATTTTTTAATATCCTTTTTCTAAAATTCATCAAAAATATGCATACTATATTTATCCAGTCATTTGAAAATTCATAAACTTCATCATAAGAAGAAATCCCAATTTTTATTTAAAACAAAGGATTACACAAGGCAGTTACGGTCTCCTTACATATCCCCTTATCACACCAGCATAGATCCTAAGTGTAAGGTGTGCTAAGGTGAGAGAATCTGAGGGAGGCTCGGACAACATCGCACGAGTAGTAATTTATATCAGTTTGAACTTCTCGCAAAGGAGATTCCGTTCTAGCCTCACACGATGAATTTCGGCTTGGGTTTGGTCTAGAGCAAAGCCCAGTGGTGCTACATACTTTCCAAGTTCTGTTAGATGGGCTTCGATCGGTCCAAGACTACTGGGTCAGTCCATAAAATCTTCTTTCTATAATAATTAACCAAGATTACTTGTATTGAGAGACAATAATCAAAACGTTTAGTTTCCAGCGGTCATATTGACCAATGGATATATACCAGTCAAAACCCAACGGTCTCATTTTAATTATACTCATGTTATCAAATGAAACATTTTTGTTGAGTATAAAAAAAAATAACACACAAAATTAGGAAATAAGATTTATTCAAAATTTCGGGTCATTAAAATCTTCCCCCCTTATGAAATTGCGTCCTCGCAATTTTTTAAAATTGGGTTTTGAAATTTCATTGAAAGTCCCACATCGGAACAGAAGTCAGTAAAACTATTACTTTAAAATAAATAAAGGGAAGTACAGAGGTCACCTGAGTTAGCCCACACTAGGATTCCTTGTAGGAAAACATGGACATGGAGGAGAAAACAAAGGGTCAAGTTCTGAGGGAGAGTGATAGAAAACATGATTAGGAGAAAGTTAACCATAAGAAAATCCCAAACTTATGATGTTTGTAAACGGTCTTTGATTACCTAGTAGGAAACGTAAACCAACAACGTTTTTGTTTTACGTTCCTTTTCATAATTTTGAGGAATTCACTTACTACATAGAACAAAAACATTATAAAATATACCTACCTTTATGTAGAGTTTCATCCTTTAATAAGTTTCTACCAAAACTAATCTTTTCTCCAAATTATGAGCATTAAAAACTACTTGGTCTCATCAAAACACAAGAATCATCTTCTAGATAATCACATAATCCAAAAAAATTAACTATCTATTTCTTCTATCTTTAAAAATTATCCCAAAAACAGAAAGGGTATGGTAAAAAAACTCTTCAAAAAGAAGGAATCCCATAGGAATGGAAACTACTTTTAAATCTTCAATGATCTCTGGTACTACCCAAAGTTCAGCATAGAGTATTCCGTAAATAACGGTCCTTAAAATTCTTCAAAATAAACCAAAATAATATTGAAACCCAAATACAAGAAGGATTTGATAACATAGTCTTCCAAAATAAACTTCATTGTTCATATCCAAACAACATCAACCACTCCTAACATCTTCTTACTAAAGTAGCTAACCTAAACATATTTTACCCATGATAGGTTAATCATTCCCATAAGTAACCTAAATTACTATAAGTCCACCTTAAATTCATCGATTCTTCAAAATATAATCCAACCTTAATCCTCAATGAAAATACCGTAGTAATCTATTTACCTTGATCATATAGTGTCCCCAAAATAGTGAACATATTCCAAAATAATAACCATCTTCTAAATCCCCTAATCATTTCTGTCATATTAATATGGAAATCATCGCATTTCCAATCACATTGGTTGTTGGGACATGTTCTTCCATTTCCCACCATTAAATAAGAAGAGAAATTATAATTAGGGGCTTAAATACTTAGCCAATAATCATGAAAAGGAACATAAATCATATAAGGATAACATGTAGAAGAAATTTATACCCTAAATTGTGATCCCATAGGTTCCCATCTAGGTTATCCATGATCATATAATATTATGTGAATATTTATTTTATTTTATCTTTGTTCCTTTGACAATGGTTCATACTAAGGTTATGAATTTACCAAAGCATATCCCCTGGGGGTGTCATAAACAAGAGTGCAGCAAGGCTCATTATCGTGTACCAGTTCCCGTTTGAGTCTATCTCAAAGCGGTGTTTTCGAGTTTTACCCCTATGTACATATGTGCCAGAGCCACCTCTACCTGCTCCTATCCAGACAGGAATGTATTTTCTTGGCAACCCATTACTCAATACTCACCAAAATACCAGGAAGATTTCCAATATATAAACTTTTCTATAGGATTATTCCTAAGGTTTTCATATTCTAATTTCCACAAATAACTAAACCATCCTTTGATTCCAACTATAGCATCCCGCCTTTTTATCACATAAACATTCATGACATTTTACAAAACCGAGGATCTTTAAGGATTAGTGTCTTGGAAACCAAGAACTTAAAACATGAAAACATAAGATATTATTCTTAAACACATGAAAGGCTTCTACTCATGTTCATCCTAGGTTCATTACTGCATCTCAAACCTGGGGACATACATCAAAAGAAAGGGTGAGCAGAAGTCCCAGTAAGGGAAACAAGGGGAAACATTTCACATGTGAACTTGGGATACATCAACAATGTCATGAAAAGAACATTAAGGCATGAGAAATAAATCATGAGATATATCATAATAAAAATAAAATTTTTCATAACATGAAGATGTGGCAACATCATTTAACATAGAGAATCATGAAAATATCCCCAAGGTGCATCCCCAAGGTGTCATTTGAAAATTACCAAGGTTAGTCACCAAGATATCGTGAAAAGTGTAATCTCCAGTGGTTACATCATTACCCAAGGCATTGGAGCGATATCAGGGCACACCCTAAAATTTTCCTTTATTATCATGTGATCCACATATATAATCATCAATAATTACTTAAACAACCCATATAGCATAAAAGAAATGGGTTTCATTTCATAATCATAACGTTTTAAAAACTGCTTTAAAGACATGATCTTTACGTCACTTGAAAACCCACGGAAGGGGAGAGCGGGTCTCATGTATGTAAATCCAAGAATTTAAAATAGAACATTTTGGTATATATGTGAATACCCCTGTAGAAATAAGAGATTTGAGTATTCACTTTATAACATAAAATAATATTGAGAAAAGAGAGAGACAGTTTGAGATGAAAATTCTGCAGCATAACAGCTATGTTTCGGGGTTTTAGAGAACATTGAAAAGAGAGGGGACATGGGTCACCCACTCATAAATGATCCATAAAATAGTATAGGGAAAGAATATGAAGGATATATGAACGTGGTAATGAAATTTGAATGATTTACCATATGAAATGAAGAACAAGAAAGGAAAACAAAAATTATATTTCTCTTATGAAAATTCAGCATCCTAACAGCGTCACTTAAACATCAAAAAAAGAATTGACAAGATCAAATAGGGTCTCTCATCATGTGAAAATAAAATAAAAGTATGATAGTTATAGATATATTACCCCAATAAAAATAAAAAGGAACTTGAGATACTTTACATGAAAGTAGAACTTCCAAATGAGAAGCGTGAAAGAACAACATAAAAATTCGACAGCCTAACGACGCCACTTAAAACTTCATAATACCGAATTGAAGAGATAAAATGGGGTCTCTCATCATATGATCATAAAATATCACTATGTTATATATATAGATCATACCCAAACATAATAAAAATGAACTTGAAAGACTTGACATGAAATTAGAACTTTGAAAAAGAGAAGGGTGAAAAAATCCCTAAAAAATTCGGCAGCCTAACGACGCCGCTTAAAACTTCAAAATACTGAATTGAATAGATAAAATAGGTTCTCTAATAATATGATCACAATATATCAGTATGATAGATATAGATATCATACCCCTTATTAATAAAAAGGAACATGAAAGACTTGACAAGAAAATAGAACTTGAAAATGAGAAGGGTGAAAGAATCTGTTACAAAAATTTCGGCAGCCTAACAACGCCACATAAACATTAATAAAATGAAATGATGATAGTAAGATGGGGTATCTCATCATATGAACATAAAAAGGACATTATAATGAATATAAAAGAAAATAATCCAACATAATAACATGGAGCATAAACGAAATGACATAAAAGAGGTTACTTGAAAAAAGAGAGAGAGGTCAGATCCCTTACCTTAAAATGTAACACATAAAACTCAAAGGTTGGGACCTTGAGGGCTTGGGGGCACCTTGTGAGGACTCCTTGGGAGGTAATGAGACCATAAATTAGTTTGGGGAGAGTGGGAAGTCTAAATGGATGAGAGGATGGCTTGGTATTTATAGGGAAAGTGAGGGGACAAGGCATTAATGGCCAAGGGACACCTCAAAATTGTTTTCTCAAAACCATGTGCTCTCCCATGGTATTTCCCATGGAGTGGACCACATGGGTCCCCACATACAATAATTCATCACCTTTGGTCTACCATCCCTTAAAATATCTCATGGAGTAATCATGACACAGTTATGATGTCATTAAACATACCGAAACCCTAAAACGGTATTTTTACTATTCACTGAAAATTGAACTTTGTCAGAAAAATCCAAAAATTTCATCTTAACCAAATATCAATGCTATGATTTCAAAATTTAACTCCATTTTATAAAAAATAATTTTCTAAATGTTTTTAATTTAATTTTTAAATTAATACACTATTCACCGAAAATTAATTTTTTCAGAAACAACCCCAAAAATTACCTTAATATAATATCGATGCTCTGAGTTCAAAAATGAAATCCATTTTATAAAAATAATTTTCTAAATATTTTATTTGGTTTTTAATTAAAAAACACTATTCACCCGAAAAAACTAATACTTGAATAATAATTTATAAAACCGTTATTTAACTATTTTATTGAATCACATTACATAATCAAGGTGCCTAGATTATATTAATACTTTCTTTAAGTGAGATTACTAATCCATTTGGTCACATTACTAATCCTAAGCATAAAATAAGTATTCATAATTAACTATTCAACAAAAATCAGGTTGATCTTATTAGACTCTAAATTTCATACTGAACATAATTGTAGAAAACCATTTTTTGGAAATCATTACACATTTTTAATTATATAAGGTTTACATAAATATTTTTTTAATATCCTTTTTCTAAAATTCATCAAAATTATGCATACTATATTTTTCCAGTCATTTGAAAATTTATAAACTTCATCATAAGAAGAAATCCCAATTTTTATTTAGAACAAAGGATTACACAAGGAAGTTACGATCTCCTTACATAACCCCTTATCACACCAGCATAGGGCCTAAGTGTAAGGTGTGTTATGGTGAGATAATCTGAGGGAGGCTCGGCCAACATCGCATGAGTAGTAATTTCTATCAGTTCGAACTTCTCGCGAAGGCGGTTCTATTCTAGCTTCACACGATGAAGTTTGGCCTGGGTTTGGTCTAGAGCAATGCCCAGTGGTGCTACCTCCTTCCCAAGTTCTGTTAGATGGGCTTCGATCGGTCCATGACTACTGGGTGAGGCCATCGAATCTTCTTTCTATAATAATTAACCAAGATTACTTGTATTTAGAGACAATAATCAAAACTTTTATTTTCCAGCGGTCATATTGACCAATGGTTATATACCAGTCAAAACCCAACGGTCTCATTTTAATTATACTCATGTTATCAAATGAAACATTTTTGTTGAGTATCAAAAATAAAATAACACACAAAATTAGGAAATAAGATTTATTCAAAATTTTGGGTCGTTACATTAGTTCAGGCTATCACCCATTGTGAGTAAGGGTTGAATATATACCAAAGATGTCCTTAAATGTCTATATGGTCACTATGAGTATATAGTGACCCTATTTAGAAAGATTAATTCCCTAGTAGTGTTTGTCGGACTGATGAACTATGTCTCTCACCCAGTCATAGCCCGTTCATAGTGGTCATCATAGAAAATACCAATGTGCACTCATCATCCAAGGAGGAGAAAAAAAGATACTTGGGGATCGTTATTGATGTAATATTAGGTTATAATATTTACACGATGTTCAAAATCTGCTAGTTCTGGACTTTGAAGTTCTAATTTATTGGATATGTCATCTCAGTGGATGGAATAGTATTGGACTCGGGCAAGGTCAAGGTACTTTTTTGTTTATGATCCACCCAAGAGAGTGTAGGTGGTGTGAGGCATCCATGGGTCAGAAGGAAATTATTGTAGATTCATACATAATTATTAAAGGATATTATTTATAATTCCATAATTTACCCAAAAGGTGCATCCATTCACGTTGGAAGATAAGTTTTAGTAGGATTTTAGTTGTTTAGAAAGGCATTTCTAAGCACTACCATATTGATATTATTAGAGAGGGGTTTTAGGAACATAGTGTTCAACAATAAATCTGGAACAAGGATTGTTTGTGTCTGGATGCAGAGGTTGGGGGTGAATGGAAATATATTACATCAGCTGGGACCACATGTGTAGAACTACATGACCCACAATATTGAGTTAGAAATAGTATCCTTTTTAGTACTGTTGTTGTGACACAACCTCATGGGAGAGATTTTTATCATATATATTGATCATACTAGTCTCATTGATATATTTTCTAAGAAGGATATTTACTAGAGATATAGTTAATATATATAGTTACTCCATGATTATGACTTCAAATTGTGAAAATTCAATGGAAGGGGAATGTGGTGTCATATTCTCTCAATAGGAGAACATGTTCACAGTTCTAAAATGAGGAGGCATAACAGTTGTCCTCATTACAATTATTCTTTTTTGTATGGAGATAGAGAATATTTACTTTAGTAAATGGATGCTACCTATTCAATTTTTTAGTGAGTTATGGAAGAACTTCTTGGTGATGCTAAATATGAGTTCCTGCATAATCATATATAAACATGATATTCCTTTGATGTGTTTTTTGAAGGAGGGAATAATGTCATTATTTTTAGATTAATAACGATATTAATGATATTTTTGTATATGTTTCTATGATTTTAACATAAATAACATTTTGAGGTACATCTAGGTGTGGAAAAGATGTACTAGGAACTCTGACATTAGTTTTGGTATCCGTGGATGAAGAAGGGAGTTTCTGATTTTATCTCTTGTTGTCTTACTTATAAGCTGGTGAAGGCCGATCCACATATTCTAATGGGTTCATGTAAAAACATTGAGGTGATCAAATGTATGTTTGAAAGGATATACATGTACTTTATGATGTTATTACCATGTACATCCAGCGTACATGATTCCATCTTGGTGATTGTAGACCAACTCACTATGTTGTCCAATATACTAGAAATAATATATCTGAGTTAAGTAGAGAGCATATGACACCTATACCTATAGAATATAGTCAAACTCTATACTGTTACATGGATGATTATTTATGAATGAAATGTATGATTGACTTCTCAGTTATGGGAGGGATTATTTGTTGAATTAGGAACTCAATTACTCTTAAAAACAAAGTTTCACCGTAAAACTAATGGACCGAATGAGAAAAAAATTAGGTTACTGAAGAAATGACGTGGTAATGAATGTGGAACATTTTAAACATATGGTAGGTTCAGATAAAACTTCTAGATTATGTATACAACAACAAAAAATATCATTACACATTCATTATCGAACCATTAATGAATTCTTATGGATGGCGCTGAAGGTCCCCACTTTGTCGGACTAACCCTGGAGAGTCAACTCTTATGGGCCTTTTGTTGGTTCAATATACAATTGAGAATGTCTATATTATGCAGGAGTGGATGTGGACTACATAAATCAATCAGATGTCTTGTGAGGCTTTATGACTGAGGCCATTTGAAATCTAAGAGATATACCATTTGTTCTTATAGGTTTCAACACATCATGGATTACAGAGGTTTGGACGAGGAGGAAAGCTATCTCCAACATTCATTATCACTTTCTATATACGTCATAGAATTTGATAGGTTCCATAAAATTATGATATACCAATGTTGTTTGACATGGTACATGATATCTTTGACATGTCATAGTTGAGGAGGAAGGTTCATGACCCATCACATATTATAAATTAAGGTGATCTAGACATCAAAGATAATGATACCTTTTCTATGTACCCATTAAAAATCGAGGCTCTTTATGAGAGGATCCACCATAGGACTATGATTCAATTACTGTGTTTGTGGTGGCGTCATGAGAATCATCTATGAAGCACTAGGTAGAATGAGGCTCGAATATGTGGTTAGTACCAACAAATCATTCTGTAGCCGCATTATTTTGATTTTTGGGGATATAAATCCCCATGTTTAGGAGAATTTCATGATTAAGATATTTCATGAATTGTTATTTTTTATTATATAGATTATTTTAGAGACCATTTTCTAATAGGTCATGTGATCTTGAGGCTTGATGTTTGTAGAATAAATTTTTGAAATATATTAAATATATTAAATATTACGCATGTCTAGTTTAATTATGTTTTTGGAAAAAATAATAATTTTGGGACATTATCCAACATATGAGGGAACTATATTGTTAAAAATAAATATTTTACCCTAGGTGATACATAATTATTGTAATAGTGGGAAATTTTTTGAAAAGTATTCATGAGAGTAATAATTAATAATATAAATAAATAAATTTAATTTTTTGGTAGCTAACCCAAGGAATTAAATTCATTCATTATGAATGAAGTTATGATTCAATTCCATGGTTATCATGATAACCCTGGAGCCATTATATAACCCTTGGAGAGCGAATTGAAGGATAATACTTATGAAAACATCAAATGAATCAATGATCATTGATTGATTTGTAATGAAATTCATAGATCTCACAGTCAACAACAACAAAAGATTTTTTTACCTTGGTGATATATTCATAATGATTTAGGATAATGTATGATTTTAATTTCAATCAGCATTATCATTTCTATGATAAAAAATCAATCACCAAAATGGTTTATCCTTTGATAAGATATATTACATGATGGGATTTTTTGTGTGGTTCTTGGGATAATTTTCATAATGATTATTTGAGTATCTCTTCATTTCTCATTCTGATTTCAAGGAATTAAGTTCAATATGAACATTGACCAATGTTCACTCCCCATTATTCATACTTTTTCTTTTCTCCCATAATTATATAATTCATCATGGTAATTCTTTATTGGAATATGGTTCGACATATAATGAGGAATTGAACATTACACACATATTTCATGGATCCACACTCTGATATTGTAGATCCCAGCTTAGAATGATTTCTTAGAGGTGAGAATATAGTAGAAGTGAATGGATCATTTTTTTAAATGAAGACATATGGTATCAGGAGGGGTTTGAAATGATGATGAGACAAATAAAATAGGTACTTGAATGGGTTATATGTCTGTATTCTAGAGAATTGCCTTGATTAGTCATGAATAGAATAGATCTATGATTTCGGGTGAGATTAAGGCTAAAATCAATGGAAAAAGTGGCATGATAATAATTAAAAGTAAGAACCATGGTTTCTAGAATACCCAATCAACATGTTGTGTACATTGTAAAAAAACATTTTATGTTTCTCTCTAAGCTGTGGTTAGTGTAATAAGATGAATATAAGTTTCATACAGCATGTGACCATGTCTAACAAAATGTGACCCATCCCTGAAGGCTAGGTGTGTGTCATAGAGTGTAAAAAGGCTTGAAATTGAGTACATGGGGGTGGGTATGTCTTTTACTCATACATAGACATGACTATGCTGGGCATACAAGGGCTGTGATGTATACTGGTACCCGAGATAGAGTCAAAATGTAGAATCACACAGTTGATTTCTAGTTATACAAGAGCATTCCCTATATCCATTACTTGAGTGTCAGTATGGAAGTACCTCCTAAACATATGATATTGTTCCCTTCACCGTGACTTATTGTAATTTACTTTTGGAATGATTATTATGAGCCCTATAGTATATTATCTATCATCATATTACCCTAGGTGGAGTTCATGGTATCTTCATGACTATAACTATGCATGAACTGATCCTATAAATTGTAGGTTGTTTGAAATTGTGTTCTTAGTATAACTCATGTCTTTGTAAGTCATCCTCATATGTTTATTATAACCCATCATACTTCATCATATAGATCCTATATTATGTCACCACAATCATAATATCTTATATGAAAATCATTTGTGTTATCAGTCTCATAGAGTTTGTTCTTCCAGATGAGTTTTAAATAGAGTCATTCCCCAAGAATCCAAGGATGCTATTATGGAGGAAACATTACATTTAGATTGTGTGTATTTATTGAGTAAATATAGATATTATTTGCATATTCATTGTAGACATATTGCATTTTAGAGTTTATTGTTATTACTTTGTGGTATAATTTGTGGTTTTGGGGTAACCTACTAGTAATTTTTATACTCACCCATGCATTGTATATTTTTTTACGTGTCATGTATTTTGAACAAGATCTTCCTTTTGATAGATTCATTGATAGAAAAGGACCAGACAGTGCGTTGTAATACCATATTCATTGAGGGGTATTCTTATGGTATCTTGTGAGAAGTCCCGATCATTATATTAATGTTGAAATTCTTTTTAGACACTTTTTGGTGGGATGGTATTTGGACTTGTTAATATTCTCTTACTTAATGATGTACACTGGTTGTGGGATTTAAATGTATTAATTCATGGATGTTCTTTTTTTTAAATTTTATTATTATAGAGTCACGAATATGTGTTCAAATGAAATGTTTCCTAGGATAAGGCCTCCCATGTTCGTGATATGCCTATAAATAACTAGTCTATAGCCTCTGGCCATTTGTAGGTAGGCTTGGGATTCACGACACGAGCTCCATTGTGAAGAGTCATGATATAGTGGTATTGAATGATTCAATTCTATAGTCAGGATGAAATATGTGATATTGGATTTGGAAAATAGTGTTAACTGTTGGGACTTCACATATGTGGCAAGTGACCATAGTGTTATTGCATTAATTGTTGTATCCATACCACAGGACTATGATCACATACTTTTATACTTGGTACATGAGAACATTGGCTACACTAAAATCAATAGTACATGCCTAATAAATGAATGTGTTTTGGTTTCCATTTTATTATTTATTAACCTCTTCATATATACTCATTAACTATGGAACATCACGTTGATTTCATGATTCCCCAAAAACATATTCTAATTAGGGTTCAACATCTATATTAGAAGGATGAATCCCTCAGTGGTGATGTGCCGATATATGGACTAGTTTCAGATGTGTTACCTCAAGGTGGTGCACTAGCTATACCTCCATCTGTAGAGTATTTAATAATACCCATAGTACATTTCGATTATGTGTGAATGATGAGCGCACATCACGAGTTTTAGTAATGGGGTCCCCTAACGTTCTGATGAAATCCTCACCCATACAGATATGAGGAATTGTTTGAGGTAGTGACTTATGTTTTACCTCTCATTATGATGCTAGTAGATCATATGGTGGTTCTAGTAGTGAGTAAACTACATGACCATTAAGATGATTATGGGATTTAGTAACCATTTATTTTAACATTTACACTCTAGAATGTTCACAGTTGAGTTCTCCTGAGGTATATTGAGGGTTGCACATATCCAAGAGCTTCTGCAACATAAGAAAGACAACATGATATTAGTTGAGTATCCATTGTGGTTTACCATCCTCTCCATGTAATCAGTATACATGGTTTGGGATCAGTTATTCTTGGATAGAAAAATAAATGTAGGCATCCATATATTCAATTGGTATAGTTTTATCCCTATATGAATTTCTAGCTATTTAAGGGTTCTTTAGTAGGAATTAGTTGTTCATTGTTTTTTTCATGAGTTTAAACTTCAAGATGTTTTTTATAGTGGTACCATAGAAGTTGATCCCATGATAGTAGGGATCCGATGTTAGATTCTGGGACCTGAAAATGTTTGATGTTTTATTAGGAGGTCCCAGAACTGGGGGTCAACAGTTTACAGATCACTATATTGGTCAAGCCATCCTCGGTTGAGGAATTTCGATTCATCTAATGGTAGGGGATATATTGCATGATAATTTTTGAACCTATATATGGATGATGGACAGTCAATGGATGGGCCACTGAGGTAAAGAAAGTGGTAAGAGAAGGCGGTTCAAATAGGTATTGGAGTGGAAGTGTACAAGGGAGATAAACTGGATGTCATTAAGACATTATTTTTTAGCAACACCACCCCAGGTGGTCTATGACAAGCTCTATGAGATTGAGGACGGGGTCATGGATAATAGTAGGTAGTTGAGGATTATGACCGCCATGATCTGGGAATGATATCAGGTGTGATCTATCTCATTTCTACCTTAGATGATGTATTGATAGACATAACTGTTAGTCCTTCCTTTGAAACAACATATCTAGTTCGATACATAGGGCCCCCAGTTGATCCTTTGGGTTAACCCTTGAAATTGCAGATTCATATTGGAGGTATCTCAACAATTACACAAGTGTGATGATAGTGTGACTTGAATCATAGAGGTAAGACTTTCTATTGGCTTCTTTTTGTAAAAACATCGAGGCCTTAAGATGTTATATTATTTTTGGATTGGTAATCTGCCGTTCATGCACAAATTGGTTATTTAGGGTAGAGGGTGTGGTATGTGGGAAGTGATTGGACCAGATTTACATTGTAGGTGAAAAGGAGACACATAGAGTTAATGATGCACTCATTAATAGAATATTGTAGAATAATATATATTTTTGGTCTATAATGAAGCAGTATACATCAAATATTATGAGTTTCCAGTTCTCTACACTGGGAGAAGTGTAGGATGAAGTCATCCTTGAGGATGTTTTAGGAATACCTCCATAAAAATGGATAAACATATACCCTAGACTACAGCCTAGGATAACACAAATATCTAATCTATTATTTCGGGTGGATACCACATATATTAATGAGAATATGGTGTACATGGATGAATTTTAGAGGTCACACTTTTTTAGAACAATAGTTTCACCTTGGGAAACCCAAATATTGTTATCTAATAATTCATACATGATCATGAGGTTATGTGTTGGGTATTGGTGCTTGAATTAGGTGACAATGATGAATAATTATCCACTACCAATGATCATTGAACTCTTTGATCAGTTAAGAGGGTGATGATAGTTATTAATGGTTTAATGGAGGTCAAGATATCACTAGTAGTGACTATGGGATGAGGATATACCAAAGATGACATGCATATGATAATATGGTCACTATGAGTAATTAGTGATCCCCTTCAGGATGAATAACACAACATCAATGTTTTTGGGGCTCATGATCCATGTATTGCATCCTTTTATAGGATAGTTTTCTTGTGGTCTTCATTGATGATATCCATGTTTACTCAACATCTAAGGAGGACCACAGAAGACACATGTGGTTGGTTATAAACATACATAGTGAAAACATGATTTATTTTAATATCCATAATTTTCAATTCAGGATTCAAGAGGTTCACTTTATGGGATACATTATCTCAGTAGATAGAATGGTAGTGGACCTAGCTAGAGTTGAGATATTTTTAGATTGGGAGCCACAAAATAGATTGACGAAGTTGTGGATATTCCTTGTGATGGATGTCTCATACCATAGATTCATACCTTCTTTTTCTAGGATATCAGCACCCATGATAACTTTTACATGATAGGGGATTCATTTTCATGAAAAGAGATGCAACAAAAAGATTTGAAGAGTTGAGGTTGAGATTGATGAGATCTCCTATATTTGGATCACCAAAAGAGGCGGGCAGGTATGTAATGTTCTATGATGTATTAGGAATGGATCTTTTTTGTGTTCTTATATAGAGGGAAGTCATGATTGTCTGTGGTTTACATTAATTGAGACCTCATGGGAAGAACTATCTAACCCCTGATCTTTATTTAGAAGAAGTCATCTGCACACTAAAGATTTTGTGATACTACATAATGTGTGAGTGTTTTATCATATATTAGTATCACAATATTTTCATGAATATATTAACATATAATTTTATTAACATAATATAGAAGAAATGTCTTGAGTAACTATAAAATTATGAAATTTAAATTTTCTATACTATAGGGAAGGGGAATGTGGATCCAAAATATCTCAGGAGGATATATTGTTTATGTTTATTAACTATGAATCTGAGTAGCTGGCCTCATTATAGTTATCCATTGTAGACGAGGATAGAGAATATTACCTCCAGTATATGGTTCTTACCCGTCCTCTTTTTCAGCATGTCTAAGAGGCATATCATGGATATAATGAATTTGAAACCCTGCGCACTCATGTAACCATAGGATATTATCATGACATATTTTTGATAGGTGGGGGTTGTCGTTCCTTTTAGAGGATATGTGATTGTACTAGTGACATTATGGTAGGAGGTTCTATGATAGTACCATAAATATCTTTTGTAGGTACATCCATGTGTGGAAAAGTTGATGTAGGATACCCTGACATCAGTTTTTGTGGATATGGATGATGAAGAGAGTTGAAATGTCTATCTCTCTACAACATACATCATAGTAGATGAAGGCTATGAACTATGTTATAGTGAGTTTAACTCAACACCTTGATGTTCCAACAAGGAAGTGGGATCGAATATCCATGGAATCCATGATGATATTTCCTTTCACATCTAGGAAACACAATTCTATATAGCTTATTGTAGAATGACCTTTCATGTCATCCCATTTCATATCCATATATTTGAAATATTGTGTAGAAATCATGGGAATAATCTATGTGAAATTTATTTTCTATCTCCATAGAGTTACCTCGACATTCATTTTCGACCATGAATCTCATTTGAAATCTCAGATAAAAAAGGTATTAAAAGAGAAGTTAAGGACAATGTTGTGCTTGAGAAAAGATTTTCACCACCAAACTGCTGGCTAGACTGAGTGAAACATTCAGGTTTTGGAATAAAAGTTGTGACCATGTATATTGGTCTTTGGCAATAGTTGGGAGGATTATCTACCACTAGTGGATTCTTTATAAAAGAAAATATCATTCCATTATCGGTTTAGAACCATTTGAAACATTCCACCTATATCTAAATATGTTACCACTTTGCTGGATTGAACTTAGAGAGTCAACACTAATTGGCCCATAGAGGGTACAATCCACAACTGAGAAGGTTTAGATTTTGTAAGAGTGGATGACGACTACCCAGATACTGGTCGGATAAATGAGCCTTTAGAGTATGAGGAGGGAGACCATGTTTTCCTATGAAATTCACTCCATCATGTATTAATGAGGTTTGGATGGGTTTTCAATCTACCTACGATATTCACTATCCCATTCTCGATATAGTGTATAGTTGGTGAAAAGAAATACCCACTAGGTCTACCATCATTTTTAGGCGAGGTACAATTTGTCTTTCATGTGTTAAATCTGGGGTGGTATGTGCATGACCCTTCTCAGGTCATCAACTTGGGTGAGCTGTACATTGAGGATGGAGATACCATTACAATGTACATAGAGGAAATATATGATACATCATGGGAGAATGAATCCTCTAATTTGTGTTTGATTTCTGTAAGAACATATCCAGTAGATCACCATGAAATGGTAGTCTCACAAACGTGTTCAGTACCCCAAATCTATTTGTATGTCACTTGTCTAGGGTTTTTGGAGACATAGAGCACCAAGGGGGGAGAATATAATGAATCATATTTTCACTCTATTATTGAATGATATTATATGGATAATTTTTGTGTTTTGGAAGTGATACGACATGCGATTCTGAGGCCCGATGAGCCTGAATAATTGGATTTAGTACATTAAATATATTATATAGCATAGGTGAACATTTTTCATGTACATGTGTTATATAATCAATTTTGGGGGCTTGATTATATATATTAGGTCTAAATTGTGTGAATAATGTAGTTTTTACCCTATGTGTGTTATAAAATTTTTCTAAATATGATATTTATTGAAAATTCATCATTGGTGTAAAAATGAATACAATTAATTAAGAAAATTATTTTTTATCTGCATATGCATTGAAACAAACTGATCTTTTAGGAATGTAGATTTTTGGAATTTCACTGTCATCCACATAACCCAGGAGACAATGTAGAATACATGTTGATATTGTTGAAGAATCTCACAAATTCCATCATAAATCGAATCAGAGATCAATGATCGATGTGGAATGGAATTCAAAGATCATGCCAACAAAAAATATGAAATATCATTTTTCAAATGATATTGACTCATCTCGGGGATGTAAATTGTTTGAGTTGGATAAAAATACCCATTTTTATGTCTATGATTAACAAAGATTCAACCATGATTATATTTTCACGTAGATCATGTGTATTGTTGGTGTTTTCGGAGAATTTTGTTTGTGAATATTTGAATATCTATTCGTTCTTCAAATTAATGAGAGTGAATACCTGATGAGACAAACTGTGAAATATAACCACTTATCACATCCCAATCATGTATTCATAAGTAAACCCAAAGTAATGAACACAAATTGACCGCAAATTTCACCTTTATTTGAAGATACTCTAAAAAAATCCATAAGGAAACATACCTCAAGTGAAACGATATACACAAGAATTGGGGAGATCAATATCAGAGAGGGTATGTTTGATCATGAAGAGGATGGGGAGCTCGATCGAGAAGAGGTGAAGCATTGGACGACACACTGATAGTATAAGGAACGCCCTGAAGAAGGGTGCGGAGGAGGGAAGGAATGTACGAGGGATGGAGGAACTGAGAATGGAGAAGCCGATGAGGGAGAATGGATCAGGTGAATATCTGATGAGGATAATGGTTTTGGGAGAGAAAATCACGAGTGCAAGGGTGGGGGAGGTGAGAGGAAACCTTAGTGCGAGGGTGGGAGAGGAAAATTATAATGATTTGTTTCCACATGGTATAATGTCTCTGTGGATTTATTATACCTATAGCCACAGATATATTAAACTATGAATATTAATGTGTGGATAAATTTCATTTTTCTAAAAGTGATAGGTCATCCATGGATGTGATGTGGTGAGTGATTCATTTTCATTACACGGTGTATTGATTTTCGTCGAGGATACAGGTTATCCTAGAAGGGATATAAATAGTTAGTAAAATCAATTTTGACAAACTAAATGTAGTTAGGATATATAATTATGGGATCTAGTATTTACCACCATTTTTGTAACACCCCAAGCTTCTACAGTATACTTCTTTTTGAATAACGCAATAGCATGTGTTGTATGCAACATCGAGTTCTAACACACCACAACCAATCAAACTAGCTGTTATGAATAGTAATACAAACTTTTTGAAATTTATAAATTTTATTTTTCAAAATGGACTTCATTTTTGGATTCGGAATATCAAAATTAGCCTCAGGTGAATTTTTGGAATTTTTCTGAAAAACATCATTTTTTGATGAATAGTGAAACCACTAAGTGGTAGTTAAAAAACAGAATTTTTCATAAAACATAATTTTACCACTTCTGTGACTGGAATATCGAAAATCCGAGAGACGCGGTTCATATCAAGGACTAAAATGTGGTTCATTGAGATTAAATTAATTTTTGGTGAATAGTAACTTTTTAGTTTTATTTACCACGGTTAAATGTAAATAGGGTAATTAAGGGTAAAAATGATATTAATATTACCCTAACACATGTCATAATTCTATTGGATAAGATTAATTAGACCAAAATCAACCTTATGAATAAAATATTATCATTTAGGTCCACTTGGATTAGATTAGGACATTTATTATTATTTAATTCAAATAAGAGTTAAAAGAGTTAAAATCAATGTTTATTTACTAAAACATTTTTAATATAGGGTTATACATAAGGTAAATTTGATTGTAAATATTAATTATAAAGATAAAAATATTTCCTACATAATTGTATTTTATTTATTATTTTTAGACATTAAATAATGTAATTTATTTATGACACAATGATGATACAGTAATAACCATAATAGTGAAAAATTAAAATAATTGATATTATAAATACCCAAATAAATATAATTTGATACTTTTTATGAATTAAACTAATTTTATAGGTTAATATGACACTTTATTAATGATTTAATTAACTTTTTTTGAAGTAATAATTATTTTATGATTTTCACAAAAATCAATTATCCAAATAGTGTCCAAATTGACATAAAGTGTTTTTTAAAGCATATTATATTATTAATTTACATTCAATTCCTAAAAATCTAAGGTTCTGCCAAGAGACTTATAACATGATAGGTGTTTCATTAATGCACCACTTGGGGGTCTCTTGGAGGTATATAGTACGTTTATGAACTATATAATATAAAAATACAAAGTCACATGGTAAGTGTCAAACTAAATATCTAAGAGTTAAAACTAAAAGATAAGGTTAATATAATGACCCAAACCTCTCTAAATTAGATTGTTTGAGTGGTTTTCAACCCATAACCATCTTAACCTTTAAATAATACACTTTAGAGCCATTAGAAACCGAATATGTATTTATTATAATATAATATTTATAACTTTTCCAAAGGGGCCACTCACCCCTCTTATAAAAGGAAACTCCCCCTTCTCATTAATTCAAACCTTCAAAGCCATTTGGGTCGGACAAACTCTACCCAAATACTCTCTCAACTTCACTAAATTCATCCTAGAGGCCTTAATATAGTCAGAAATACATCCTAAGGAGCCCTTTTGATCAAATCAAAAGGAAGAACTCGAAGAAGAGGTAATACTTTCACCACCCTTTTTCACGTTCCTTTCTTCTTCCACTTCTTCATTCTTTGTTATTACCATTAATAAATAATAACTATAGTATCTTATATATACATTGATTTTATTATAAATATGGTACAACCATATTCATTATTATATCCATCCTTTGAATAACATGTCACCATACGTGTGTACGTACGGCTTATCGTCTCCATGTCATGGTGTAATTGTTATTAAATAAATTATTGATTGGATGGTTATAATAATGATGTGTAATTAATGTAAATAATAAATATAACATGATATTGATTCTGTATATATTATATACCATCAAATTATATATTATTTTAACATCAAAAGAATGATATTGTTGCTCGTGCGTACGTACGGACTATCGTCTCCATGAACGCGATGAGATTCATTCTTCATCGTATCCATTCAAGTCTAATTTTCATTTGTTGATTAATAATAGAATCTAAAGACCTGATATCATTCATTATATGATTAAGATACAACCTATCCATGACAAACACGACTTACGTAAAAAAACATATAAAAGAAAACGAGTAAGTTAACACACGAAACACCGATAATACTAAGATATTATTAACAAATCAATGTTAAAAGATCATATATGATATCATATTAATGTATATGATTCTTTTATAATTTAATAACAATTATTTCACCATTATACAGGAGGTTAAACTACCATCAACCAATGAAAAGTACAAGTTAAGGTTTTATTTCACAATCTCTTCATTATTCGAGGTTGTTTATACGTAATAATCTCCAGGGATTTATTTATCATCCACATCCATGTTTCTTAAAAATGTATTTCAATGCATTTTTTCTATCTATAAGAATATGGGTTAAATTTATTTATTCCCTTGTTTGAATTTTTATAATAGGTTTATAATGGAATCTTTCCGTTCTTTTCCAAACAAGGTGCTTTCAAACATTTTTGACAGAATTATGGTATGAATGTTTTTTTAACTTATACGGCGGGTGCATCTATTTTCCGCTATTATAAAATCGTCGAATCCTCCCTTAAAATCTTATAAGAATATTTTCAATGAAAATGTTTTATTTTATAAATAAATTACTCTTAAATGATAGATTGATATATTTCTCTAAAAATAGTTTTTATTTCATATATGTCAACATACTTTGATGGATTTTATGCTTATTTGAAGTTGATTTATTATGATAAAAAACTTCTATATTGTATTGAAGGATTTGTGATATGTTTGATTGTGGATGTGTTATTTTTATACCAGTCATGGTTTATGGATTATGTATTTACATTTCGTATGGTAGTTTTAATATGAATGTTTACGTTATGATTAAACCTTTTAATATGGGAATGCATTAGAATTAATATGTGATGGGTGGAGCCCACTATAGCTCCTCAATGCATCGGTAGGTCTCATGAGACAAACTAGTGTCTTGGGACAAGGCCTTGGAAAAATCATATTTGTAGTCTTGGAATGAGGCATTGGCTATGTGGTTATAATAGTTTGGAATTATGTATTCTATCACTATGAAAGTGGTTATTGATATTGCATTTGATTATTCGATTAGTAGAATTTCCATGTAAATAATAAATGGAATTATTTCATTTTATTTTTTCCATACTATCTTGAATATCAAGTTTAAAAGGATTTTTTTAGTTATACATTTCCTTAAATGTTTATTCTTATTTATGAAAGTTTCCGCTATATCATTATCCTTACTGGGCATTTGAGATCACCGCTTTTCTATGTTTTATTTATCCCAGGATGTGAAAAGTAAATTATGAATGACATGCAGGGATAGTATGAGGGGATATGAATGTAGACTATGGATACTATGTAGTTATTGTAACGACCCGAAATTTTTAAATAAATTTTGTTTCCTAATTTTATGTGTTATTGTTATACTCAACAAAAATGTTTCATTTGGTAACATGAGTATAATTAAAATGATACTGTTGGGTTTTGACTGTTATTTGACCATTGGTCAATATGACCGCTGGAAACTAAACATTTTGACTATTGTCTCTAAATACAAGCAATTTTGGTTAATTAATATAGAAAGAAGATTCGATGGCCTCACCCAGTAGTCTTGGACCGATCGAAGCCCATCTAACAGAACTTGGAAAGGAGGTAGCACCACTGGGCTTTGCTCTGGACCAAACCCAAGCTGAACTTCATCGTATAAAGCTAGAACGGGATCGCCTTCGCGAGAAGTTCAAACTGATAGAAATTACTACTCGTGCGATGTTGGCCGAGCCTCCCTCGGATTCTCTCACCTTAGCACACCTTACACTTAGGTCCTATGCTGGTGTGATAAGGGGCTATGTAAGGAGACCATAACTGTCTTGTGTAATCCTTTGTTTTAAATAAAATTTCAATTTCTTTTATGAATTTTCAAATGACCGGATAAATATAGTATGCAAATTTTTGATAAAGGATATTTTAAATATGTTTATGTAAAACCTAAATAATTAAAAATGTGTAATGATTTTCAAAAAGTGGTCTTCTGCAATTATGTTCAGTACTAAATTTAGAGTCTAATAAGATCAACTTGATTTTTGATGAATAGTAAATTATGAATAGTGATTTTATGATTAGGATTAATAATGTGTCCAAATGGATTAGTAATCTCACTTAAAGAAAGTATTAAAATAAGCTAGGCACTTTGATTAAGTAATGTGATTCAATAAAATGGTTAAATAACGGTTTCATAAATTATTATTCAAGTATTAGTTTTTTCGGATAAATAGTGTTTTTTATTTAAAAATTTAATTAAAAATAATTAGAAAATTATTTTTATAAAAATGACTTTATTTTTGAACTCAGAGCATCGATATTATGTTATGGTAATTTTTGGGGATTTTTCTGAAAAAAATGAATTTTCGGTGAATAGTGTATTTATTTAAAAATAAAATTAAAATTATTTAGAAAATTATTTTTATAAAATGGAGTTCATTTTTGAAATCGGAGCATTGATATTTAGTTAAGGTGAAAGTTTGGGATTTTTCTGAGAAAGATGAATTTTTCAGTGAATAGTAAAAATGCAGTTTTAGGGTTTCAGTATGTTTAATGACATCATAATTGTGTCATGATGATGTCTTGAGATCTTTTAAGGGTTGGTCGGCCAAGGGTGATGAATTATTGTTTTGGGGGGCCCATGTGGCCTAACTCCATGATAAATGCCAAGGGAGAGCACATGGGTTTGAGAAAAGCACATGTGAGGTGTCCCTTGGCCATTAATGCTTTGTCCCCTCACTTTCCCTATAAATACCAAGCCCTCCTCTCATCCATTCGACTCCCCAGTCATTCCCAACGAATTTATGGTCTCATTACCTCCCAAGGAGTCCTCCAAAGGTGCCCCCAAGCCCTCAAGGTCCCAACCTTTGAGGTTTAAGAGTTACATTTTAAGGTAAGGGATCCGACCTCTCTCTTTCTTTTCAAGTAATCTCTTTTATGTCATTTCTTTTATACTCCATGTTCTTATGTTGGAGGATGTTCTTTTATATTAATCCTACTGCATATTTCATGTTCATATGATGATAGACCCCCCCTTGCTCTCATCAATTCGTTTTAAGAATGTTTAAGTGGCGCCGTTAGGCTGCCGAATTTTTAAGGGATTCTTTCACCTTCCTCGTTTTCAAGTTCTATTTTCATTCAAGTCTTTCATGTTCCTTTTTATTATGTTGGGGTATGATCTCTAAATTATCATACTGATCTTTTATGATCATATGATGAGATACCCCATTTGATCGCTTCAATTCAGTATTTTGAAGTTTTAAGTGGCGCCGTTAGGCTGCCGAATTTTTAAGTGGTTCTTCACCCTTCTCGTTTTGAAGTTCTACTTTCATGTCAATTATTTCAAGTTCCTTTTTGTTATATTGGGGTATGATCTCTATATATATCATACTGGACTCTTATGTTCATATGATTAGAGACCCCATTTGATCTCTTCAATTCAGTATTTTGATGTTTTAAGTGGCGCCGTTAGGCTGCCGAATTTTTAAGTGGTTCTTCACCCTTCTCGTTTTGAAGTTCTACTTTCATGTCAATTATTTCAAGTTCCTTTTTGTTATATTGGGGTATGATCTCTATATATATCATACTGGACTCTTATGTTCATATGATGAGAGACCCCATTTGATCTCTTCAATTCAGTATTTTGATGTTTTAAGTGGCGCCGTTAGGCTGCCGAATTTTTAAGTGGTTCTTCACCCTTCTCGTTTTGAAGTTATACTTTCATGTCAATTCTTTCAAGTTACTTTTTGTTATGTTGGGTAATTATCTCTATATCTATCATACTGAACTCTTATGTTCACATGATGAGAGACCCTATTTGATCTTTTCAAATCATTTTTGTTGATGTTTAAGTAACGCCGTTAGGCTGCCGAACTTTCATAAGAGAAATCTAATTTTTTTTTCTTCCTTCCATGTTTTTCATTTCAAATGGTATTTCCTTGAAATTTCATTACCATGATCATGTATCCTTCTTATTCTGTCCATGTACTATTTTATGGGTCATTTATGAATGTTCGACCCATTTTACCCCTCTTTTAATGTCTTTTAAAACCTCGGAACATTGCTGTTATGCTGCAGAATTTCTGTCTCAAAATGTCTATCTCTTTTTCTAAAGTTCTTTTATTTTATTAAGTGAATACTCAAAGCTCTATCTTCTAAAGGGGTATTCACATATATACCAAAATGTTCTATTTTAAATTCTGGTATTTACATACATGAGACCCACCTTCCTTTTCTGTGGGTTTTAAAGTGATATAAAGATCATGTCTTTGAAGCAGTTTTTAAAAAGTTATGATTATGAAATGAAACCAATTTCCTTTATGCTATATGGGTTATTTATGAAATGTTTGATGATGATATATGTGGCTCACATGATAATAAAGGAAAATTTAAGGGTGCGCCCAGATAGCGCTCCAATGCATTGGGTAATGATGTAACCACTAGAGATTACAATTTTCACGATACCTTGGTGAATAACCTTGGTAATTTTAAAATGACACCTTGGGGATGGACCTTGGTGATATGTTCATGATTGTCTATGTTAAATGATGTAGCCACATCTTCAAGTTTTGAAAAAGTTTTATTTTTATTATGAAATGCCTCATGATTTCATTTTCATGCCTTAAAGTTCTTTTCATGACTTTATTGATGTATCTCAAGTTCATATGTAAAATGTTTCACTTGTTTCCCTTGCTGGGCCTTCTGCTCACCCTTCTTTTGATGTATGTCCCCAGGTTATGAGATGCAGTAATGAGCCTAGGGTGAACATGAGGAGAATCCTTTCAAGTGTTTAAGAAGAATGTTTTGTTTTTGTTTCATGTTTTATGTTCCTTGTTTCCAAGACACTAAACCTTAAAGATCCTCAGTTCCGTATAATGGAATGAAAGTTATGTTATAAAAAGACGGGATGCTATAGTTGGTATCAATGGATGGTTTAGTTATTTGTGGAAATTAGGATATGAAAACTCTAGGAAGAACCCTATAGAAAAGTTTAATATAGGAAATCTTCCTGGTATTTTGGTGAGTATTGAGTAAGGGGTTGCCAAGCAAATACATCCCTGTCTGGATACGAGCAGGTAGAGGTGGCTCTGGCACAGATGTACATAGGGGTAAAACCCGAAAACACCGCTTTGAGCTAGACTTTAACGGGAACTGGTACACGACAACGGGCCTTGCTGCACTCTTGGTTACGACACTCCCGGGGGATATGCTTTGGTAAATTCATAAGCTTGGTATGAACCATTGTTAAAGGAACAAAGATAAAATAAAATAAAGGTTCACATAAGAATATATGATCATTCATAACCTAGATGGGAACCTAGGAGATCACATGTTAGGGTATACCTTTCATATAAAAGTTATCCTTATATGCTTTCAGTTCCTTTTCATGATTATTAGCTAAGTAATTAAGCCCCTAATTATGCTTTCCCTTCTTAGTTAATGGTGGGAAATGGAAGAACATGTTCCGACAACCAATGTGATAGGAAATGTGACGATTTTAGTATTAATATGACAGGGATGATTAGGGGATTAAAATATGATTATTATTTTGGAAGACGTTCATTATTTTGGGAACCATATTTGATCGAGGTAAATAGATTACTACGGTATTTTCATTGAGGTGTAAGGTTGACTTATATTTTGAAGAATCGATGAATTTAAGGTGAACTTATAGTAATTTAGGTTACTTATGGGAATGACTAACCTATCTTGGGTAAAATATGTTTAGGTTAGCTACTTTTTTTATAAGATGTTAGGAGTGGTTAATGTTGTCTGGAGATGAACAATGAAGTTGTTTTGGAAGACTATGTTATCAAATCCTTCTTGTATTTGGGTTTCAATCTTAGTTTGGTTTGTTTTGATGAATTTGAAGGACCGTTATTTATGGAATGGTCTATGATGAACTTTGGGTAGTACCATGGAACTTTGATGATTTAAAAGTAGTTTCCATTCCTATGGGATTCTTTCTTTTTGAAGAGTTGTTTTACCTTAACCTTTCTGTTTTTGGGATAATTTTTAAAGATAGAAGAAATAGATAGTTAGTCTTTTGTAGATTATGTGATTCTATAGAAGATGATTCTTGTGCTTTTATGAGACCAAGTGTTTTTGAATTCTCATTATTTGGAGAAAAGATTAGTGTTGGTAGGGACTTGTTAAAGGATGAAACTCTACTTGAAGGTAGGTATATTTTCTTATGTTTTTGTTCTATGTAGTAAATTAAATCCTCAAAATTATGAAAAGAAACGTAAAACAAAAATGTTGTTGGTTTACGTTTCCTACTAGGTAATCAAAGACCGTTTACACGCATCATAAGTTTGGGATTTTCTCATGGTTAACTTTCTCCTAATCATGTTCTCTATCGCTCTCCCTCAGAACTTGACCCTTTGTTTTCTCCTCCATGTCCATGTTTTCCTACATGGAACACTAGTGTGGGTTAACTCGGATGACCTTTGTACTTCCCTTTCTTTATTTTAAAGTAATAGTTTTACTGACTCCTTTTTCGATGTGGGACTTTCAATGAAATTTCAAAACCCAATTTTAAAATTGCGAGGACGCAATTTCTTAAGGGGGGAAGATTGTAACGACCCGAAATTTTTAAATAAATTTTGTTTCCTAATTTTATGTGTTATTGTTATACTCAACAAAAATGTTTCATTTGGTAACATGAGTATAATTAAAATGATACTGTTGGGTTTTGACTGTTATTTGACCATTGGTCAATATGACCGCTGGAAACTAAACATTTTGACTATTGTCTCTAAATACAAGCAATCTTGGGCAATTAATATAGAAAGAAGATTCGATGGCCTCACCCAATAGTCTTGGACCGATCGAAGCCCATCTAACAGAACTTGGAAAGGAGGTAGCACCACTGGGCTTTGCTCTGGACCAAACCCAAGCTGAACTTCATCGTATAAAGCTAGAACGGGATCGCCTTCGCGAGAAGTTCAAACTGATAGAAATTACTACTCGTGCGATGTTGGCCGAGCCTCCCTCGGATTCTCTCACCTTAGCACACCTTACACTTAGGTCCTTTGCTGGTGTGATAAGGGGCTATGTAAGGAGACCATAACTGTCTTGTGTAATCCTTTGTTTTAAATAAAATTTCAATTTCTTTTATGAATTTTCAAATGACCGGATAAATATAGTATGCAAATTTTTGATAAAGGATATTTTAAATATGTTTATGTAAAACCTAAATAATTAAAAATGTGTAATGATTTTCAAAAAGTGGTCTTCTGCAATTATGTTCAGTAATAAATTTAGAGTCTAATAAGATCAACATGATTTTTGATGAATAGTAAATTATGAATAGTGATTTTATGATTATGATTAATAATGTGTCCAAATGGATTAGTAATCTCACTTAAAGAAAGTATTAAAATAAGCTAGGCACTTTGATTAAGTAATGTGATTCAATAAAATGGTTAAATAACGGTTTCATAAATTATTATTCAAGTATTAGTTTTTTTGGATGAATAGTGTTTTTTAATTAAAAATTTAATTAAAAATAATTAGAAAATTATTTTTATAAAAATGACTTTATTTTTGAACTCAGAGCATCGATATTATGTTATGGTAATTTTTGGGGATTTTTCTGAAAAAAATGAATTTTCGGTGAATAGTGTATTTATTTAAAAATAAAATTAAAAATATTTAGAAAATTATTTTTATAAAATGGAGTTCATTTTTGAAATCGGAGCATTGATATTTAGTTAAGGTGAAAGTTTGGGATTTTTCTGAGAAAGATGAATTTTTCAGTGAATAGTAAAAATGCAGTTTTAGGGTTTCAGTATGTTTAATGACATCATAATTGTGTCATGATGATGTCATGAGATCTTTTAAGGGTTGGCCGGCCAAGGGTGATGAATTATTGTTTTGGGGGGCCCATGTGGCCTAACTCCATGATAAATGCCAAGGGAGAGCTCATGGGTTTGAGAAAAGCACATGTGAGGTGTCCCTTGGCCATTAATGCTTTGTCCCCTCACTTTCCCTATAAATACCAAGCCCTCCTCTCATCCATTCGACTCCCCACTCATTCCCAACGAATTTCTGGTCTCATTACCTCCCAAGGAGTCCTCCCAAGGTGCCCCCAAGCCCTCAAGGTCCCAACCTTTGAGGTTTAAGAGTTACATTTTAAGGTAAGGGATCCGACCTCTCTCTTTCTTTTCAAGTAATCTCTTTTATGTCATTTCTTTTATACTCCATGTTCTTATGTTGGAGGATGTTCTTTTATATTCATCCTACTGCATATTTCATGTTCATATGATGATAGACCCCCCCTTGCTCTCATCAATTCGTTTTAAGAATGTTTAAGTGGCGCCGTTAGGCTGCCGAATTTTTAAGGGATTCTTTCACCTTCCTCGTTTTCAAGTTCTATTTTCATTCAAGTCTTTCATGTTCCTTTTTATTATGTTGGGGTATGATCTCTAAATTATCATACTGATCTTTTATGATCATATGATGAGAGACCCCATTTGATCGCTTCAATTCAGTATTTTGAAGTTTTAAGTGGCGCCGTTAGGCTGCCGAATTTTTAAGTGGTTCTTCACCCTTCTCGTTTTGAAGTTCTACTTTCATGTCAATTATTTCAAGTTCCTTTTTGTTATATTGGGGTATGATCTCTATATATATCATACTGGACCCTTATGTTCATATTATTAGAGACCCCATTTGATCTCTTCAATTCAGTATTTTGATGTTTTAAGTGGCGCCGTTAGGCTGCCGAATTTTTAAGTGGTTCTTCACCCTTCTCGTTTTGAAGTTCTACTTTCATGTCAATTATTTCATGTTCCTTTTTGTTATATTGGGGTATGATCTCTAAATATATCATACTGGACTCTTATGTTCATATGATGAGAGACCCCATTTGATCTCTTCAATTCAGTATTTTGATGTTTTAAGTGGCGCCGTTAGGCTGCCGAATTTTTAAGTGGTTCTTCACCCTTCTCGTTTTGAAGTTCTACTTTCATGTCAATTCTTTCAAGTTACTTTTTGTTATGTTGGGTAATTATCTCTATATCTATCATACTGAACTCTTATGTTCACATGATGAGAGACCCTATTTGATCTTTTCAAATCATTTTTGTTGATGTTTAAGTAACGCCGTTAGGCTGCCGAACTTTCATAAGAGAAATCTAATTTTTTTTTCTTCCTTCCATGTTTTTCATTTCAAATGGTATGTCCTTGAAATTTCATTACCATGATCATGTATCCTTCTTATTCTGTCCATGTACTATTTTATGGGTCATTTATGAATGTTCGACCCATTTTACCCTTCTTTTAATGTCTTTTAAAACCTCGGAACATTGCCGTTATGCTGCAGAATTTCTGTCTCAAAATGTCTATCTCTTTTTCTAAAGTTCTTTTATTTTATTAAGTGAATACTCAAAGATCTATCTTCTAAAGGGGTATTCACATATATACCAAAATGTTCTATTTTAAATTCTGGTATTTACATACATGAGACCCACCTTCCTTTTCTGTGGGTTTTAAAGTGATATAAAGATCATGTCTTTGAAGCAGTTTTTAAAAAGTTATGATTATGAAATGAAACCAACTTCCTTTATGCTATATGGGTTATTTATGAAATGTTTGATGATGATATATGTGGCTCACATGATAATAAAGGCAAATTTGAGGGTGCGCCCTGATAGCGCTCCAATGCATTGGGTAATGATGTAACCACTAGAGATTACAATTTTCACGATACCTTGGTGAATAACCTTGGTAATTTTAAAATGACACCTTGGGGATGGACCTTGGTGATATGTTCATGATTGTATATGTTAAATGATGTAGCCACATCTTCAAGTTTTGAAAAAGTTTTATTTTTATTATGATATGCCTCATGATTTCATTTTCATGCCTTAAAGTTCTTTTCATGACTTTATTGATGTATCTCAAGTTCATATGTAAAATGTTTCACTTGTTTCCCTTGCTGGGCCTTCTGCTCACCCTTCCTTTTGATGTATGTCCCCAGGTTATGAGATGCAGTAATGAGCCTAGGGTGAACATGAGGAGAATCCTTTCAGTGTTTAAGAAGAATGTTTTGTTTTTGTTTCATGTTTTATGTTCCTTGTTTCCAAGACACTAAACCTTAAAGATCCTCAGTTCCGTGTAATGGAATGAAAGTTATGTTATAAAAAGACGGGATGCTATAGTTATAGATTTCATTATTATGATGTAATGTAAAACTTTATAAATATATCTAGTTTTTCAAGGATACTAAACTAATCGGTCTTTAGAGATTTGATCTTTCCTGTGATCATACTAATGTTATGTAATAATGCACCGATTCTAGGTAACTGGGGTCGGAGCGTTATAGCGGGTATTAGAGGGAGGTTTTGTAAAAACCTTGGAAGCAAGATTTAGATAAAATCTGATTAGAGCACATAGATATAAGATGGACATTGAGTATTAGTATAGAAGAACTTCCTAGAATTTTGATATTGTAGAGATTTTGTGAGTTTTCTGAGCAATACATCCCTTTCTGGATACGAGTAGGTAGAGGCGGCTCTGGCACATATGTACCGTGGGGTAAAACCCGATAACACCTCTTTGATCTAGACTCGAATGAGAACAAGTGCATGACAACGGGCCTTGCTGCACTCTTGGTTACGACACTCCTGGTGGATATGCTTAGGATAAATCTCATTTTCTTTACAAATCATTATGTAGGGTTTATGAGTATATACTTTCTCAAAGAAAACATTTTTATGATTATGGATTATATCCATAAATATTTCAATTTATGTTAAGTGTTTTATAAGTATAGAATTATGTACTTTGATTCATAAACTGATCTAGTTTATGACTTTGTTTAGAAATGTCGCCTAGTGGAAGAAATGGAAACTGTATCAAAGCGCAAACTCCATGTAGGGATTTCCCTCATGATCAAGATAATTATATTGGAGCTGATGGTGCAACTGGTGCCGATCAGCTAATCAACATACTGGGAAAACTCACTAAGGTTATGAATAATAACCATACCCGTATGGAGCACCCTGATCCGTAGCATGGAGGATCAATGTTAGATAGATTTATGAGGAAAAAACCACCAAAGTTAAATGGGAGTAAAAATTATTTATTATCTGAGAAATTGATAAATTCCCAAGAGAAAATATTTCAGGCTTTGGGGAGTAGTGAATGGGGAAAAGTTATCATGGTAGTTTACTGCCTCACTAGAGATGCTGATCAATGGTGGTCATTGATTCAAAACACGATGGAAGATGACGAAGTATCAAATATGGAATGGATGGAGTTAAAAGATCTATTTTTAGAAAAATAATTTGCTCGTGACCATCAGGCAGATATAGAAAGACAATTTCTGAGTCTCAGATAAAAGGATGATAACAATGTCTCAAAGTATGAGGCTAACATTACAAGGTTATCAAGGTATGCTGGAGATTATATAAGTAACCCAAGAAGTAAGATTGATCTTTTCTTTTATGGGTTAAAACCATTTCACCATCGAGCATTAGTCTCAAAATCCTTCTCGTCATATGAAGACATTGTCTAATGTGCTATCAAGACAGATAAATAATTCTCAAAGTCTTATGGCTTTAAATAAAAGAAAGAGAAGAATAGATCTGATGATCAATCTGGGAATGGAAATAAATTGAAGAAGGGAAATCTTTAATATCCATCCTGCAGTAAATGTGGGAAGAAACACCCTAGTACTTGCTTAAAAGGAACGTGAGTCTATTACTAGTGTGGTGAAAAAGGCAACCAAGACCGTGATTCCAAGTGGAAGAAGGAAGCTACTGATGTCCAATGCTGCAATTGTAGGGAGATGGGACATTATGCAAATGAATGTACTAAGCGGAAGGATAACTTACCTTAGAAAAGGCCAAGGTATCAAGACCAAGCTTATGCAATCACTAGTGATGAGGTAGAAGCTCCGAAAGAAATGGTGGCAGGTAATTTAATGGTTTCCTCAAGTTTAGAAAATGCATTATTTGATTATGGATCATCGCATTGTTTCATATCTTCCCAGTTTGCTATGAAAATTATATATTTTCAATTTGAATTAACAAGGGAGTTTTCATTTAAAACTCCTAAGGGAAGTGTCATTACAACAATGGTTTGTGAATCAGTCCCCATTAGAGCACATAAATGTTTATTATCCGCTAATCTCATCGTCATACCTTTGATTGAGTTTGATATAATCCTTAGTTTGGATTGGCTTTCGGAACATGATGCGAATATTTATTGTAAGATGAAGGAGGTTACAATTTTTGATGATGATGATAAGGAACACCTTATCTTTAGAGAAGAATCATCACCACCTAATTCTTATCTAGATCCACCCCCAGTAGCTCAACTAAATTCAATTATTGGGGTGGAAGAGGATGAAATGACTGTGGGTGAGGAAAGGAGTGTTAAAATAGAGGATGTACCTATTTTGAAAGAATATGTAGATGTGTTTCCAGAATATTTACCTTGACATCCTCCAGAACGAGAAGATGATTTTTCTATTGATTTAATTCCTGGATCAAGGCCTATATCAAAGTCCCCTTATAGAATGGCCACTATAGAATTAGTTGAACTAAATAAAAAACTAGAGGACTTGAGTAATAATGGATTTATACACCCTAGTGTTTGTCCATGGGGATCCCCTGTTCTTTTTGTTAAAAAGAAATATGGATCTATGAGGTTCTGTATCGACTACAGGGAGATCAATGCTATACCAATAACGAAGAAGGATCCCCTACCTCGCATTGTTGATTTATTTTACCAACTGCATGGAGATTAATAATTTTCAAAGATTGACCTTAGATCTGGATACCATTAGTTGTGTGTGAAGTAGGGAGACATTCCGAAGACAACATTTCGAACCAGGTATGGGCATTACGAGTTTACAGTAATGCCTTTTGGACTGACTAATGAACCCTCTGTATTCATGGATCTGATGAATAGAGTTTTCAAGGAATATCTCGATGAATTTGTCATGGTATTTATTGATGATATCTTGGTATACTCCAAAAGCTACAAAGATCATGAAAATCACTTGTGCATTATCCTGAAGACTCTGAGAAGACAGGAATTATATGGGAAGTTTAGAAAGTGTGAATTCTGGCATCATGAGATTTATTTTCTAGTCCATATTGTATCTAAAGATGGAATCTATTTTTATCCTTCTAGGACTAAGGAAATCCAAGAATGGACAGCACCTATGTGTATAACTGAGGTACGCCGTTTTATTGGTTTGGCAGGTTATTACCGACGTTTCGTCCAGAATTTTGCTCGATTGGCTAACCCATTAACGAAGCTCACACGTAAAGGGTTTAAATTTATTTGGATAAAATTGTGTGAAGAATGTTTCGAAGAACTGAAGAAAATATTATTCAATGCTCCTATATTTAGTCTACCATCGGGGAATGACGGGTTCGTTATTTATAGTGTTGCATCGAAGAAAGGACTTGGTTGTGTCCTTATGCAGAATGATGAGGTTATTTCCTATGCATCACGACAGTTGAAAATTAATGAAAAAAACAATCCAACTAATGATCTTGAGTTGGAAGTAGTTATCTTTTCTTTGAAGATATAGAGGCACTACCTCTATGGTGAACAATGTGAGATTTATACTGATCACAAGAGTTTGAAGTATATTTTCTAACAAAAATAACTCAACATGAGGCAAAGAAGATGGATTGAATTACTCAAGGATTATGATTTCATGATACACTACCACCCAGGGAATGAAAATAAGGTGGCAGATGCTTTGAGTAGAAAAGACCATGGAGTTTTGAAAAATATGAGAATTGAACGGGATACAATATTCCTGGATCTAGTGAAGATGGAAATGGGAATAACCAGGGAAGGTGAAACCCCAATGCTTTTTAAAGTGGTTTCCAAACCATCATTACTAGAAAGGATTAAGATTTCTCAGACCGATGAGGAAGAATTTCAAAAAAAAAACATTAAATATGTGAATGATTTGAGATTTAGAGACTTTGTGTATTAAGAATGAATTTTGAATTTCTGGAAGAGAATTTTTGTTCCCGAAATACCTCATCTAAAAAGGAAATTGTTGGATGATGCTCATAGTTCCAATTTCTCTATACACCATGGGAGCACCAAAATGTATAGAGATTTGAAGGAACATTTTTGGTGGGATAACATGAAGAGGGAGATTTCTGATTTTGTGTCAAGATGTATGGTATTTCAACAAGTGAAAGCTGGAAGGCAACAGTATGGAGGAGTCATGCAACCTCTTCCCATACCGGAGTGGAAATGGGTAAATATTACGATGGACTTTGTCATGGGGCTACCAAAGACTCATTGAAGGAACGATCCAATATGGGTCATTGTTGATCGACTTATCAAGTCAACACATTTTCTATCTATAAGGGACTATTTCCCACTTGAACGACTACAAAGAAAATATATTAATAATGTTTTGAGACTTTATGGAGTACCCCTATCGATTGTTTTTTGTCGTGATCCCCGTTTTACTTAAAGATCCTGGAAAAGTATTCCGAAAGCCCTGGATACTGAACTTCATTTGAGTACTGCCTACAACCCTCTAACAGATGGACAATCAAAACAAACTATTCAAACCTTAGAAGACATGTTGAGATCCTGCTCACTTGACTTTCAGGGTATGTGGCATCAATATTTTCCTATGGTAGAATTTTCCTATAACAATAGCTTCCATTCGAGTATTCATATGGCACCATATGAAGCGTTATTTGGAAAGATATGTTGCACACCAACCTATTGGGATGATGTTGGTGATAGAAAATTGTAGGCCTAGAATTGGGTGAGGAAACTATGAAAAGTGTGAAGGTAATCCAAAACCATATCAAAGCATCTCAAAGTAGGCAGAAGAGCTATGGTGATAATCAAAGGAAGGATTTGGAATTTCAAGTCAGTGATCATGTTTTACTAAAGGTATCTCCATAGAAGGGAGTCATACATTTTGGTAAGAAAGGTAAATTGAGTCACAGGTACATCGGACCTTTCAAAATTCTAGAACGAATTGGGGCTGTAGCTTACCGATTGGCAATGCCGCCAAGTCTCTCCAAATTTCAGGATGTGTTCCACGTATCTATGTTGAGGAAATACATGCCTGACCCAACGCATGTACTCACCTATGAGGAATTATAACTGGAACCTGATCCATCTTATTGCAAAGAACCTGTCATGATTCTTGATACGAGAGAAAAAGTACTAAGAAACCGGACGACTCGTCTTGTAAAATTCATGTGGAGAAACCATAAGATGGAAGAGGCAACGTGGGAACCCAGGGAACTTATGATGAAGAACCACCTGAGTCTTTTCATGTGGTAGTATTCTAGAAATTTTGAGGACGAAATTATTTGAAGTAGTGGAGAATGTAACACCCCACGCTTCCACGGTACGCTTCTCATTGAATAATGCAATAGCGTGTGTTTTACGCAACATCGAGTTCTAACACACCACAACCAATCAAACTAGCCGTTATTAATAGTAATACCCACCTTTTGAAATTTATAAATTTTATTTTTCAAAATGGACTTCATTTTTGGATTCAGAATAACGAAATTATCCTAGGGTTAATTTTTGGTATTTTTCTGAAAAACATCATTTTTTTATGAATAGTGAAACCACTAAGTGGTAGTTAAAAAACTGAATTTTTCATTAAACATAATTTTACCACTTCTGTGAGGGAAATTTCAAAAATCTGAGAGACACGGTTAATATCAAGGAATAAAATGTGGTTCATTGAGATGAAAATAATTTTTTGTGAATAGTAACCTTTTACTTTTATTTACCACGGTTAAAAGTAAATAGGGTAATTAAGGGTAAAAATGATATTAATATTAACATAACACATGTACTAATTCTATTGGATAAGCTTAATTCAACCAAAAAAAACCTTAGGAATAAAATATTATCATTTAGTTCCACTTGGATTAGATTAGGACATTTATTATTATTTAATTTAAAGAATAGTTAAAAGAGGTAAATTCAAATTTTATTTACTAAAACATTTTCAATATATGGTTATACATAAGGTAAATTCAATTTTAAATATTAATTAGAAATATAATAAGATTTCCTACATAATAGTATTTTATTAATAATATTTAGACATTAAATAATTTAATATATTTATGACACAATGATGATGGAGTAATTACCATAATAGTGAAACATTAAAATAATTGATATTATAAATACCCAAATAAATATAATTTGAGACTTTTTATGAATTAAACTAATTTTATAGGTTAATATGACATGTTAGTAATTATTTAATTAACTATGTTTGAAGTAATCATTCTGTTATGATTTTCACAAAAATCAAGTTTCCAAATAGTGTCAAAATTGACATAAAAGAGTTTTTAAAACAAATATTATATTATTAATTGATATTCAATACCTAAAAATATAAGGTTAGACCAAGATACTTATAGCATGATATGTGTGTCATTAAAGGACCACTTGGGGGTCTCATGGAGGTATATATTAAGTTTATTAACTATATAATATAAAAATACAAAGTGACATGGTAAGTGTCAAACTAATTAACTAATATTCAAAACTAAAAGATAAGGTTAATATAATGACCCAAACCTGTATAAATTATATAGGATAAGTTTTTTCAGACCCATAACCACCTTATACTTTAAATAATTCACTTTGGAGCCATTAGAAACCGAATATAAATTTATTATAAAATAATATTTCTAGCTTTTCCAAAGGTAACCCTCACCCCTCTTATAAAAGGGCACACCCCCTTGACATTAATTCACACCGTCAAAGCCATTTGGCTCGGCCAAACTCTACCGAAATACTCTCTCAACATCCCTCACTTAATCTTAGTGGCCTTACTTTAGTCAGAAATCCATCCTAAGGATCCCTTTTGATCAAATCAAAAGGAAGAACCCGAAGAAGAGTTAATGATTTCACAACCCTTTTTCAAGTTCCTTTCTTCTTCCACTTCTTCATTCTTTGTTATTAACATTCATAAACAATAACAATATTATATTATATATAATGTGATGTTATTATAAATTTGGTAAAACCATATTAAGTATTCTATCAATCCTTTGAATAACATGTCACCATACGTGCGTACGTACAGCTTACCGTCTCCACGTCGTGGTGTAATTGTTATTCAATAAATTATTATTTGGATGGGTATAATAATGAGGTGTAATTCATGTAAATAATAAATATAAAATGATAATGATTCTATATATATGATATACCATCTAATTATATATTATTTTAACATCAAAAGAATGATATTGTCGCTCGTGTGTACGTACGGACTACCGTCTCCACGAACGCGATGAGATTCATTCTCCATCGTATCCATTCAAGTCTAATTCTAATTTGATGATTAATAATATTATATAAGGACTTGATATCATTCTGGATATGATTAATATACAACCTATCCATTAAAAACACATCTTACGTAACAAAACATATAAAAGAAAACGAGTAAGTTAACACCCGAAACAACGATAATACTAAGATATTATTAACAAATCTATGTTAATGGATCATATATGATATCATATTAATGTATATGATTCATATATAATTTAATAACAATTATTTCACCATTATAAAGGAGGTTAACCAACACTCAACCTAGGAAAAGTACAAGTTAAGGGTTTATTTCGCAATCTCCTCATTATCTGAGTTTGTTTAAACGTAATAATCTACTAGGATCTCTTTATCAACCACATCCATGTTTTTTAAAAATGTATTTCAAAACATTTTTACTATTTACAAGAATATGGATTAATGTTATTTACACTTTTTTTGACCTTTTATTAGAGGTTTATAAAGGAAACTTTTTGTCGTTTTCCAAACAAGGTGTGTTTTAACCTTTTCGACAGAATTAAGGAATGAATGTTTTTTTAACATATACGGCAGGTGCGGCTATTTTCCGCCGTTATAAAATCATAGAAGCTTCCCTTATAGGCTTATAAGAATATTTTCAATGAAAATGTACTATTTTATAAATATATGACTCTTAAATGATATAAATAGATATTTCTATAAAATGATTTTTGATTTCATCTATGTCAACATCCTTTGTTGGATTTTACGCTTATTTGAATTTGATTTATTATAATACAAAACTTCTATATTGTATTGAAGGTTTTTTGATATTTTTGACCATGGATGTGTTATTTTTATACCATTCATGGTTAATGGATGAAGTATTTACATTTCGTATGCTAGTTTTAATACAAATTTTTAAGTTATGTTTAAAGCTTTTCATATGGTAATGCATTGGATTTAATATGTGATGGGTGGAGCCTGCTATAGCTCCTCGATGTGTCGATAGGTATCATGATACAAACTAGTGTCTTGGCACAAGGCCTTGGAAAAATCTTATTTGTAGTCTTCACACGAGGCCTTAGCTATGTGGTTATGATAGTCTGGCATTATGAATTCCATCATTATGAAATTGGTTATTGATATTGTATGTGATTATTTGATTAGTAAAATATACATGTGAATAAGTTAATGGCATTATTTCATTTTATTTTTCCCATACTATATTGAAGTTCAAGTTTAAAAGTCTTTTGTTTTAGTTATACATTTTCTTAAATGTTAATTCTTATTTATGAAAGTTTCTGCTATATTGTTATCCTTAGTGGGAATTTAAGATCACCCCTTTTCTATGTTTTATTTTTCCCAGGATGTGAAGAAGTTTATTATGAATGACCTTCAGGGATAGTATGAGGGGATAAGAGTGTAGAATATGGATACTATGTTGTTTTAGTTTTCATTTTTATGATTTAATGTAAAACATTATGAATATATCTAGTGTTTCCAAGGCTACTAAAATAATCGGTCTTTTGAGATTTGATCTTTCTTGTGATCATTCCTATGTTATGTAATAATGCACAGACTCTAGGTAACTGTGGTTGGGGTGTTACATTTTTAGTAGTGATCAATAGTGGATTTGGTATAATCAAAACATTTTTATTGTATTCTCCATGGGCCTAGCCTAGTGAGGGTGAAGCAAGTAATTTTTTTTCTTGTTAATGATTTATATATTTTCTCATTCATTCCTATGAAAAATAGAGATGAGATCATTTTTTTACTACAAAAGAAGATCCTAATGGGTAATTATTTTTAGTTTTTATACCGTGATTCACCCCCCCCCCCCCGTCTAAGGGTATTTAATATAGTTGGGTAAAAAGCCTATATTATGGAAAAAAGTTAATTACTCATATAAAAGGAAAAGTTAATATAATTGGGTATCTATGAATCCAAATCAATGACCCGAGGCCTCAACTAAAATATATTTTTCTTCTACAAATTTTATGATAAGAAAAAAATTAAAAATAAACATCCATGACCACATTATTACCCATTAAGATTGTCTAAATATTAAAATAATATTTCCAAAAGTTCATCTTGGACTAATCAAGTTTAAATTAATCATATAGTTGAGGGAGAGTAAAATATATTTCTATAAGTTGAAAAAATTAATAATTCAATGATTAACCCATATATTTGGTACACGTGTTTCCCTTATAATCCAATCAAGATATGAGAAGATATATCAATATGTAATTTCTCTCAATCATTAAAATGACACCAACATGACCATAATCATTATCATATCTTACCTAAAACTAAATACTTTCACCTCATCAGCCCCTCTAATATGGTGTGAGGATTTCTCACTAGCTAATTCCAATAGGGCCATCTCTATTGATCCATTCTCATGGATATACCCTGAGTATGTTGCTTTCAATTGCAATTTTGTACATTGAAAAGTATATGTACCTTCACCTCTATCTTCTAGAGTTTGGTTTACTAAATAAACTCATCAATCAATGGGTCTTTTACCCTACCTAATAGATTTATGACCCACCAGATTCTTTATCACCTATGCCTACAATTGAGGCTCGTGTTTGGATATCTTCTTCTAGGACACTGTACCCCTTGATCTTATATTGATACTAAAAATTATTTATTTGTATAAAAACATCATATGGTTTCCTATATTTCCTCTTAAATAAATTTGGTTCTAAGGTGAAGTGTAAAATATGTGGTAATTACTTACAATCCCATAGATGAAGAACTACAGTATTCAAACTGGATGAATTAAATTATAAATATTACACTACACTAGAATAAGACTATCCTAATGCATTTCCATGAAATTACTCTTCCATACACTAGAATATGCAATCATCATAGTGGTATTTGGTTTTTCCTCATAGGAAATAAAGTGTGAATGATGTCAAATAACTCTATAGTCCGGTTAGACCTTCTGAATTTTTAAAACCTTATGCAGAACCCATAAGTATATATCAAAGTAGAGGATCTCATTTTATCATATAATGTGGGTATGGAGATCGATATCAAACAACATGTCCCTATGTACATAATTTTGTGCAAATATAAGAGATAAAATAAGAATCTAATTGAAAATAGATGAGTATCTGGATATGACTGTAGACCCATTTTGTATCTCCATGAACTCTTGTGTTATGACATGATTCAAAGTTTCTAGGAACAAACCCTCAAAGAAAATTTCATTAAAGTCCCCCATGGGAGAAAATAAGTTCTAATAGATTTTCACATCACACCCGTCATCCTACTGACTAGTCATTATAACATGAATGCTACCAGGATCACATTTCATTCCTCTGGTGTCATAATGATGTCAACAAAACCATAAAATATTACTATCTAGTACTTTTCTTCATAAATCCCTATAGTTCACTAAAAGACTAGTGGATGTTGAAGCTAGATGTTTCTAGAATATTTGTCCATGGAAATAGGTTCCCCTCTTCCTTGGGATGGAATAAATTTAAGGACCCCTAACAGTTGCATTTCCAAAAAAAATAAAATTCAGAGTTGGTTGAGAAGAATGATCAGGTGAAACCTCATGCAGAGTAGGTGGGTGATTAGGAAAATCCTTCGTAATTATAGAATATTGACACAAACTAGCTGATGGATCCTTAAGTCTCCTCTAGTTTGATATATTCTTAAATCTTTTTTAAACATTAGGAAAAAACCTAAAGTCCTCAGAACCGATCCTAATTTGTCTATATATATATAAATGGTTCTTCCATTAATATACATGTATCCCAATGTTTTTCCCTGATAACACTATCAAGGGAATCAGTCCCTATACGTTAGTCATATTCAAATAAATATATATATTATAACTAATTATTTGGGTCAAAATAATTAATTACAGCTAACATATCAAAATTACATGAAAATAAATAAGTCACTCATTAACAGAATACTTGGTTTCCTCAAATAGAAAGCATATAAAAATAGTAAATTAATTAATTGTCATGAAAATCACATTATATGTATATATGTAATGTGATGCTAAATTCATAATAATGATGAATTAATCTAACCAAATTCCATAAAATGTAATAAGAATCATGTAAATGGTTACTCAAAGGATAATTTCACATGATCTCGCCATGCACATGGAATCATCCATTCCAAATAACTAGTAAAACTATATCTATTATACCATGTGAAAAATTATACTAATATATGAAATGGAAATTTTCATATTAAGATAATTTCATAACACCCCATACCAAACCACCTTGTATATGATATTGTTCTGGTTGACCTCCAATGCACCACCATTGAAAAAAATCCTTTTAACTAGTTGAGATGATCTGAACACCGTCAGAGGGGATACCATATCTTTAGTATTATATCCTTTTAAAAATATTATAACTATATCAAAAAAAATATAAAAATAATAATATCAATAAAAATAATAAATAATAAATATAGATATAGATGGTACATATGACAAACAAATAAATAAATGGGATCCCAATTTAGAAATAGAAACTACTGTCATATTTCATGAAAATTATACATGTGAACAAAAATATCATCTATAGTACATTCAAATACTTCTCCCAGTTAAATATTTTATAGATTATCCATTATTCAAAATCTCATTTTCCTTACCTAGATCCCTGTAAATAAATTTTTTGTGTACATTGAGTTGAATGTATAGAGTGTGAGTAATAAAACCAAGTAGTAATCCATCAGTATATCCTTAAAAAATATTCACATGTATAATATTTGTATGCCGCCAAAATGATAAATGTGTAAGAACGAATAATCAATAATATACAATGGATCCATTTACTAAAGAACCCACTAACAATCTTGACTCTATATGTATTTTTTAAAAAATAAAATGAATATCATGATATTCTAAATATTAAAAATCTATCCGTAATGAATGTAATCATATTAATAAACAAAATGATAACATGATACATGAAATTAACCATCCATCATGTGATTCGTGATTTGTGAATCTACTAAGAATCATGTGATCATGCAATTAGACATCCAATAGGAATTATATAAACCAACTACATGGGATACACAGAAAATTAATTTTAAAAAACAATATAAATGAGTTATTTTAATTTTCCTTACCTATTCTTTGATCCAACATGTTCATCATAACAAGTCAGGGGTAGTCTCCATTAAGGGAAACAATGTCACAACATTATAATTATACCAACATCCATGAATAATACTTCCAATGGAATGGTAAAAAAAATAATTTGGAAGATCATACATATAAAATAATATAATATCATTATGATAAAATATTATTAACATAAAATATATTTGATCAACATTATACATAAATAAATAGGCTATAACAATAATAATGGATACTTGTATAACAAATATGTATTATGTTTATGAACGCAATGACATACGATCATAATAAAAAAGTGGTCATTAATGTACACCAAAAGATGATTCGAACCTTTGAATCAGGAGAATACATGATCCTAAACTAGTATGTGACTTCCTACCTTAAGTATTCCATCATCAACAACAAGGTTTTCAAAGGGCAACATCTACCGAAAAAAATTTGTACACCATCCATAATAAACCTCCTTTCCAAGAAAACCTATAATAAATTTCACATAAAATAATATTATTTTATGATATTGATATAAGGCATAAAAATTCAAGGAGAATAAAAACACTTCCCCAATCAAAACCCCATCTAATTTTATAATATGAGTCTTGTTGACGTAAAGTGAATCATATTTCTATTAGAAATCCAATAGTGTAGAGAATAAGGACAAACAAATAAAATAAATAGGGACATGAAACAACTCCCATGGGTTGAATTTTAAAAAGTAAAATCATTGATAAAAAAGGTTAAAAAATTCTCATAGATTTAGCATAACCTAAGCGGTCCATCTAAAACATTCTATAAAATTCCCATAAGTACAATAAATTTTCCTCCAACTCAATGGAACTTCCAATGAGGGGAGCTTAACATCAACTATTATATTTATTTAAATAATAAAAATAAATATAGGGAATCTAATAATGCTCAAAATTATTTTCAGTTGATTTTTTCATGATTTGATATTAGATACGATGATTTATTTCATTTCATACGTCACCATTATTTAACAATGGCTTGACCTTGGCCATGGTGTTCTTGAGTGCACTAGATAGATAATACCATTGGTATTGTATTAACCTTAAAACTATTACTTTTAATCTCAACATGACATAAAAAATATGCATGGGGTGGTCCACAATGATATATCTGATAAGACTCACACCAATGCTCCATGTCCGTGACAGTTCATTTAATAACTTGTTTCCCTTTCTTGTTTTCACCTAGGAATACAATATGTTCACCATGGAATTAACCCGAGCACATATTTTTTCTTTTTTTTAGAAAATAATAAAACCCCATTTAATTAAATATAATATTCTCATATATTTTTATCCACTACCAAATCATGTATTCTGATAAAAGAACCTCTCAGAAAAATGTAATCAAGTGTTTTTATAATTGAAAAAAAAATATATGAAATTTCAATAATAACAATCTGTATTTTTAAGGATTGAAATTATTTTAAATTGTACATTTTTTCATGAAACTCTCCCCTCCTCCATAAATGAGATACCATTAATTTATTATTGATCTTGGTGAAAAATTTTAGCTAATCCCAAAAGTATCAATATTTCTTCATTTATATTTTCCACCATATTAATTGACCGGTAGAAGATATGTATGCTATTCATTGTGGATAATTCATATTGGTAAATCACAAAATTTAAAATTGTCAATTATAGTTGAAATATTTTTTCCCTCATTCACCTTAATAATATCAAGATTCTTTTTTTATATTGACATGATAATTGGATGAGAATGCCATTTGATATTAATAGAATTGTTTTTGAGTGATGGTTCTTCAGATCTTCTTGGCAAAGAGGATGTCCAATGACAATGAATGAATAATCTTTTTGGGATATTAATTGAATATATATACTTTGGTAATCAATTTTATGGTTCTTAGTTGGATTAATTTTAATTATCTGTCGTATCATGGAATTGGTATATAAATTTTAATCTCCTTTGGTTCAAAACATCACATGGGGTGGATTGAGCTTTTTTGGACAACATTGAGACAATTTTACATCACATTTTTTTATATAGGTTTTATATACATTAAAATAATTTTTTATTTATTTTTTCCATACAATACTGATTTTTCATTCAATTATATCTGGAGAGTTTTGTAGACATTCCCTGGGAGTTTGGACATTGTTTTTTATTAGGGGTGATAGTCGGTATATCTATTAGAATGTGTTCCTACAACCATTGTTTATATGTTTATTATAATCATTTAAAATAATTATTATCATTTTATTATTAATTATCTTTTATTTATTGGTTATCTGTTATAACCTCATTGTAATCAATAGTGGATTAATATAGATAGATGGACTCGAAAAAAGTTGTTGGTATTTTATTGTTTTAGTGTATAATATGTTTGAGGTATGTGACCCCATTTTATCTACACAATGGTATAATAAATAGTGTATTTGAATGTGAAATAATATTATCCACCATGGGTTAATGAATCATAATTCATAAATTCACTATGAATTATGTGTAATATGTATATAGTCACTGATTATAATGTTTTGGAACAATTCTCAATGTTATTGAACAATGTTCTAAGGGCCATGAATTACCCTTGTGGATTGGATTGATATTAGAGACTGATGGAAAATTATTAGTGACTAATGAGTACCTTGAACACCATTGGTATGTGGTTTCTCTATATGATACCTAGCGTCTTTGATTTTATATTTTTTACTGGGTGACATGTGTGTGTGCATGTATCCCATGAGACCATTTTTATTTATTGATCACACATATGGGGATGTTTAGGAATTGTGACAATGTTTTATTCTTGATCACATGTGTGTGAATGTGTTCCCCATGTGAACATGATTTTTATTGATCTCATGTTTGTGCATATTTATTCAGTGAGATCATGTTTGACATTGAATCACTAGTGTCTGTGTGGAACCAACAAGAGCATGTTTGATGTTTTATAACATGTGTATGCATACGGATAATGATAATCATGATTTTTAGTCCATTATAATGCTTATTTGTGTAATAAAAATATTTCCATTTGATATATATGTATATATATATATATGATTGTATGAACTAATATATTAATATGAATTAACTCCTTAATTCTATGATATATCATTTTAGATCGATATATTTTTCTCTTAGGGTGTAGCTCATTAGGTATTGGTCCTATGGGGATCCCAGTGAGGTATTAAATTAAGCTCTCACTGAGTTAGTCTCTTTTAATAGTCTAGGAATTTCATAGAATTTTACCCTTCCCCTAACAATTATAATAATATTAGATCGGGATATATTGTTCTGGTATTCGATGATTTAGGGACCATCAAGCTATAACTAACCCTTATAACGAGATTGAACATGGATTTTGATGACTATAACATTGAAAATGTACACATAGAATTTGAAAGATAACCTTGTGTCATATCTTGAGGCACGACTAGTATAGAAGGTCCTTGACTTCTGACCTGTGAATGAAATAGATTATGAAGAAGTAAAGTTTAGTTTGGGATTTCTTTGGTATACAAATACCATGTGTACTAATCTACATCAACTCCATCAGAAGACCGTCATACGTATTAACATTCCTTACGGACTGATTGTTCTTATTTTCCTTATGGATTATGTCGGGTATATTTGGTGGCCTATTAGCTGACTCTAGATCATGAATTTCTGTAACTTTTTTTCATATATGGAGATGATTTAGGTATATATGGGGGTTTGTGGTGGACTGGTATGTTAATTACGTCTTGGAACAAGATTGTTTGTTTTTTACTTGTGTATTTGTGTTTTCATGTTATGTTTATATTATTATGAATATTGGTTTAGTTTATACTAAATAATGAAAATTCTCAAACACCACATTTACCATTTAGGAATGTGACAATGTTGGTTTTTCCAAACTACGTCATACGCATACCATATATAGCTAGAAATGACACATTTGTTGTTGAGAAACCCTCACATTGTGAATGTATAGGTTGGGATGAGTCCCATGTTTTATCTTCTATTAGAATAGTTCTCTATGATTATGGAGACTAATAGAAGTTTTTTTATTGTTTTTTATTAAATATCAATTTTTATATTTTTTTAATTAATTTATTTTATTGACTTGCTGTGGATTAAGTGTCATGTATTCTTGTATGGTTGTTTTGGTCTATTTTTTCAATTTCATTCATTATAGATTTTTGGTTCATAATTTCTGTGTACCATTATTGTATATTATTACATATTTTTTATTTATCTACAATAATTAATTATTATTGAGGGTATAGTCTCCCCACAATCTACTTCATACCATCATAGTTATTTGGATGTTTTTTGGCACATGATGAGGAATTTGTGATGTCATTTGTCACTCTGTATCATTTATTATGATTTAGGTTAAGGTTTTCTAAAGTATTATCATAGATGTATTTTATTATTTAATTTTTTGAGTTAAAACATTTACTACGTATGAATTGATCACATCATGTGATTAAAATATTATTGGTGGATCATAGTAAAATTTTTAAGGGTAATTATATTGTTAAAAAGGCATGTGGTTCATGTTCTTTTTACATTTTTTTATGGTTAAATGATTTCACCTCACATGACACACATGGATTTTTAATATCATTAAAATATATATTATTCACTGTTGATGTATTTTAAATCTATAGATACATGCATTATTTTAGAAAATTATGATTAATATACTAAATATGATGTCTCTGTTTGATTGTGATGATTATAGAGGACTCATCTACTTAGTCACATCAATTAGAAATGTGATTTAAAATATATGTTTGTTGATGAAATACTTTTCAATCTACTCATATACATATATACTTCAAATGGTATGTCTTTTTAGACTTTGGTGTTGTGTACCAGGGTGAATATGATGATAGTGATGATAGTGCAATGATAAATTAGTCCATATATTCATTAAATGAGCATTAAACCATGTTAGTTCATTTCTAGATATTAAATGTGTTATTAATAAATAATTTTGAGTTTTCATTTTATAGGTCAAGGTATTTATTTTTCAAAATATATCCTACGTGAAATGATCCATTTGTCCCTAATGAAATTCATTTTATCTAATTAGTACATCTTCACTCCCTTAATTAAGATAGATTAAAGGTGAAGTCATCATGGAATATCTATGGATTTGTACCTAGATAACATTTCATGAATTTTTATCGTAGTCAAGACCTTTTTATTGGATACATGTAAGGATATATGGACTTATATATATGAATATGGTTACTAGTGAACAACTGTCTCATGTTTCATAAAGGTATCAAGTGAATAGATTTTCCATATAGAGGGATAGTTAATGATAATGAATTAAAGATAGTTTTAATTATCATTGATTTTTTTTCCTTTTGAATGACCTTTATAAGTATTTTAGGGTGATCTAGAAAATTTCCTTTTAATCCTAGATTATAGAGTACCAAGTGTGCTAATAATCATGACATGAGGTTTGAGTTGAAAAGAATGTTTTCTAGGTTATGAAACAAAATTAGTTTCAAGTGTGACATTGAAATAATTGTGATAATGTTATTTTATTTATATGTTTATACAGTAATTTATAGATTTTTATTCAACATATGTAAGATAAATCCATGAAAAATATCACAATTGTTAAAAAGACTGTTGATGGTGCTCAGTTTATTGGAGCATATGCATTTTAGAGTGTACAAAATAGGCGAGTGAGTCCATCATGGAGGTCTATGACATGGGGAGGATTCCCATTTCATTAGTATGAGATTTTTTTTATTAGTTATTGGGAATGTTTTAATGTGTGATAAATTTTTTTGGTCACATGTGGGGTTGGTGGAATCTGTAAAATTTCGGTGGCAAGACGATTGTAGAGAATTTTAATGTCTATATGGATTAACATGAATCTGGTAGTGGTGGATAGTCGGTAAGAAATTCATTTTTGGGTCACCCTTACAATTATCGACTAGCGTGTTTTTCATAAATCTTGTAGGTATTAGTATACCAATGTTTTTATAGTGTATATCGGTCAAAATGGAAGGAAATGGATATAAAATTGGAATAGTTATCATTGAATAGATAAATAAAGATAATTTTCTAATTAATTTTTATATGATTAGATAATTACATGTGTTAGTGTATGAGATCCATATATGTTGGAGGTTTTAATCTATTCATAGGTTCAGAAAGAACACTTTTCATGTGGAGGATTGATAGTATAATGTTATAATCTACATTTTGGAAAATATATATTTTTTGTCAAAATATGGAATGAATTGAAATTCATGTTTTATAATCATTTTTGATGATTTAGTAGTCATTGGATGGCTTGAATGTTGTATTAATTTTCGGGAGACGATATTGATATTACATTTTTGGGGGACATAGAGTTGGTCATGTGTGAACTGAATCTCTTATAAAAATGTTTGCGACTAAAAATCAGATTTATTGTTGGCCAGTTTTCATGAACCAATAAGAATTATTTTTAAGGATCCTGAAAATATATTTTTTCAAATTTTATAATGATGTTGCTTCATATGTTGGTATGGATAAGATATATGTTTTAATTAGGTTTAGATAATTTTTAGTGAAATTCAAGAGTGAGTCAGATCTTTGGTGAACTAGTGAAAAACATACAGTCATATGGATGCATCAATCAGTTAGTGAACCAACTGAGGGAATTCCATCAATGTTCATTTAAAACATAGTATGTTTTTGGGATCAATCCTAGATATCAGGAATGATGGTGGTGGTCAAGGATTTTCCATGCACATTCCAGAATGGTCAACGTGATTGGGATTATTTTAGTTGACAAATCATCATTGGTTGGACTTGTAACTATGAACTAATATTGGAATCATCATATAATAAGTGAATTAAATTTTCTAATAAATATTGGAATTGACCTACACCTGTTGTGTCATTGAAATATTAGAATGATGTTCCATATTGTATATACTATTGTGGGGGAAACATAATGCTTCATGAGGAATCAATGGAAGAATCTAAAATAGGTAATGTTTAATAAATACAGTGATCATGATATTGATGTGGGATTCATGAAATATTTTTCTATACATCATGTGTTCATTCATGGAGCATCCTTGAATATCGTGATCGAAGTCTTGGAATGAGAACATCCTTGGGGAGATGATTTGGAAATCAATGATGGAAAAGTGAGAAGTCATAGTATATGTTGATCAAGGTGGATTAGGAGGAGTGATTCACATTATAGAAAATATTATTGAAGATGATAAGTTCTATAGGTTGGAGAATGTAATGAAACATGACATTATGGGTTATATAATATGGTTGGGACATAAACATTTCATTTGGTGATTGGATCATACAAGGTTGAAGGTGTTGAATAGATATATTTAATGATTAATCATCATGAAGATGGGATTTAACACTTGAATGGAATCAAGATGGGTGACTAGAAAATCATGTTTTTAGGGGGGGAGGCCTAGATAATATGGTTTTTTTAATATATCTAATGTTTATTATTTAAACCCTACATTCCAGTCGATAGGGTGGGATGTTCCTCTACTACCAGGAAGTTATCACTATCCAACCGATGAGGTGCTCATAAAACCATTCAACTAAAGGATGTTTGTAAATCTAGTTTTATATGAAATTATATGATGTGGATTTATTTTTTGAGGTATATCCATCCATAAAATTCTCCTCTCATCCATCCTTGAGATAACTTTGACGTGGGATTTATCTAGGTAAGATTTATTTACAAACATAGGATTAATACTTCAATGATCAATAATAGTAGACTAATTTATCACCATATTGTAGTATATTATTATGAAATTCTTCATGGAATATTACTCTTGGTAGGATTTTTCCATTACAATATCATTATGTCTTAATTATCCTTGAATTATTTTATTCATTGGTTACCATATTCATATCTTTTTGCATGGTGTGATCTTTAATAGATAATTTGATGAAAATTAAATCGAATCATTGTTTACTTTTATGATAATGATGGGGATTTGGAATGATAGAGACAAAGGATGTAATATGATGATGAAAACCTACCATTTTTGGGTTTTTTTGTTGATGGTATGTTCCTTGTGAATATTTTATCCAGTTTTCATTCAAATTAAATTTAATAAGGCTTCATATCATAGAATTATTTTAGTACATTTCATGTCTTCCATCTATAGATACATTGGGAGGGACTCGATCGCCATTGATTGAAATGAAAACTAAGTCACCTCACATGGTAATTTTCTAATATAGGTTTCAATTTAATAATATAATTTTATTCCATGTTGCTGTGTGATGGGGACTATTTCATGAATCATGTGGGAGGAGTGTTATAGAACATCTATGGGTGGTGTGGCATGGTTCCAATTTGAAAATGATTCCTTATAAGTCTCCCAAAAATATGAATTTCTCCTTAGATATACGTTTCATTTAAACATGTTACTAATTATAAATTTCTTTATAATTATTAATCATTGAATTCATTCAAATTATTTAGAACCACTTTGTGACTAATATAGTTTGAAATTTCATTAATCAACTAATAATAATTATCTTGTATTTCCTTGTTTTTTAGATGACTTTTTTTTGAGTTATGTGGTCCTATGTACTCAACCATATGGTATTATGTGTAGTTTATTGGCATGCGATATGAGTTTCTTCACCATGGTAAATCAAAACATAATTTAAATTTTTTTTAATTCTTACATGGAAAATGATCCTCATATATTATTTCATTAAATGAACCATGCATATTATTACTATACAAACCACCAATGATCAAAATGGACCCTTTTACACTAGCTAGATGTTGGTCACTAATGGTCAAGAGTGTATCACTATTTATTTTGTTAGATTATATAGACCCCCTTGGGAGTGTGGTTGTGTAACAATTGACATAGTTCCTATGAGATCATGTATGATACTTGATAACATATGTTTGTGCAGACCATGAGACCGTGTTTTATTATTGACCCTAAGTGTTTTTATGTTTCGCATTTAAGATAATGATTGATATTTGATAATATGTATGTTAATGGGTATCCATTGAAATAATTTTTTATACTTGATAACATGTGTTTGTGTATATGTATGGCCCTGGACAATATTATTATTAATTGATCACATGTAAATGTGTGTGTGTCTCATGAGACTATGATTGATGTTGGATCACATGTGTGTGTGTATAGAATCTGAAACCATTCTTGATATTCCTTTCTTGAACCAATTTGTGCGATGAAACGACTTCATGTGAGGTTTATGATGACATAATGTTGTCTCTATGAATATAAACTATTCCCTATTTTGGGATATATTTTACTTCCATTGGTTTTACATTTATTGTATCCAATAGAATGTTGAATTTCTTAAAATGACTACCCCATTGAGGGGTAGTGAGAATGGATTGTAGTGATGAAAAAAGTGGACTGGGACATAGGGAATGTGAAAGATGAATATGATTCTTAACCTCATATACAAACAATATAAGACATCCTGGAGGCCATAACTATGAATTAAAAATACTATGATGTATTATATCATTTTATGTGACAATTCCCAGATACAATGACGTTATTTCATGATCAAAATTAATTTTTTGAGATTTTTGTTAGAAATATGCATCGATCTCATGGTGTGATCAGAGTCACTATCCTCGTGGATAAAATGGAGTACATGTGATGACTTAGAGGGTTAATCTATTTCTTAATACATTTATGACTATGATTATAGTATAGTGTCAAAGTTGTTACGACTATGGTTTATAAAAGATTGGTACATGCAAAAATGCTCACAACATGGATATTTTCTTCTTACTTGTGCATTGGTGATTATATGATATTTTTTCTTAATTGTGTATTTTCTAATTTTCATTCTACTAATAATATCACGTTCATGTATTATACATTTAATAATTAAAATTTGGGCTGCATTCTTATTTCCATGTAGAGTTGTAATCATACCCCGTATGGGCGACCGTGGAACCTAGGTACCTAATTATCCATCACATGTTTTAGGTTTAGATTGGTTGTGGGGATATGATTAATCTTCTAGAAGGATAGATCTCTGTTAGAGTATATACAGTTATGAGGTGTGGATTTTAGTTATGTATATGAAATATTTCTATATCTTTTAATCATTTTTATATGTGTTCAGCTTAATGGGTGATCGGTGTCCAGTAATCTGGTGTGACTGTTGGAGTCAATTTTTATTGTATTTATTTCGGAAAAATTGTATATTTATTATTTCATTACAAAAGATTGTATATTGTTACATTATTTTATTTTTATATTATCATGGATTGTGATTTATTTAATACTCTCCTCAGGATCAACATTAGACCATTGATGATAGTTGAAAGCCTTTCATATATGGGGAGGTGAACCTGAGGTTTTGTGGAACCTTAGCTTAGACCTTGTGATTTTAGTAATTATGTTGTTGTTTTTAATTTTATTGACTTTTCTTTGTTCCATGGGTATTGTTGGTCTCTTGGGAAAATGATTTTTAGAAAAAACATTATCATATTTCTCATAATCATTTATTTTAAAACATTAGTTTTTTACTTAACCATAAAAATTAAATTAACTTCATCAATTATGTATATATAAATATACATTTTTATCAGAAGCTGGTTAATAAATTACCTTCTAAATTCCGTTGAAACAACTCCCTATGTAATTCCATGAATATTATTGAAATAGAAATGTGGAATATTATTTAATCCATGGAAATTAAGACATGATATTCCATATAAACCCATTTTACATTTGTGTGGTTTGTTTTAATATTCAACTAGGTTAATGTTGTTAATAATAACTCGAAAAATCTGGTCCGGATAATAATAATATCTTCTGCACCAACTACCATACCTTATAATTGTCTATTAGGAATATACCATTAAAACATATCATATATATTGTTTACATGGTCCATATGTGATGTAACCATTTCATTAAATAATGAAATATTCAGGTATGGGGATGTTTTATTATTAAACAAAAAATGGTAAACTATAAACATTGGTGACGTAACACCTATTTTTTATTCAGACATAACATATGAATCTATTTTTTTAATATTTTTTATCTATAGTCATATTACTAGCTATTTATCTAGAATAAAAAGTCATATATTTATATGTTACATTACAAAATAATTTTAATTCATACTTAATTGTTTATAAATAGCTTTTGAATCAATTAATTACTATTCTGAGAGATTCCCAAATTAGTTGTGCTGTTAAGAAATTTAATGTGAACATTGTGAATATTTATTTAATATTGATAATCATTTTTCATAGTTATTACCCCATGTCGAACCTGTGTCAGGTCCCGAATCCACTTGTTTATTTCAGGACATGGATATAATTTTTTATAAAACACACAAATATATTCATTACCAAAATTTTATGAAACATTCTTATATTTATGATAATCTATTGGGGTTTCACTGAGGTATTCTCTTCCGAATCACAAAAAATCACTATACTAATTCCCCAATATGACCAAACATTTATTTAATACCAAATAAGATTCTGTAGAACAACACCCCAATGATCAGTTATAAAAAACAATCATTAAACGTTTTATTCTACTAGATGAATATATTTTACTACAATACAATAATTTAAATATAATGTCTCATAATAATAACAGAATATCAGAATTAAATGGATTGGTTTCATTAAATATTTTCTATAAAATATATTATTCTCGCAATTTATTAATCATCCATCATAATATAACTATTTCTAATATCCTTAATCCTATAATATTGTGTGTAATTTTCTAAAAAAATAAGAAACATAAGAATGGTTAATCCCAAATTCTTGGTAAAGGAAATATTAACAAGAATAAATAATTTGATTAAATATAATAATATGAGAAAACCTGATAATGAAAGAAATAATTTAATAAAACAATATTTAATAGAATAATTTTTCACAATTAATATGATAAGAATGTTTAATATCAAACGAATAAATAAATATCATGTTATAAGAGAGTATAATAAAGAAAAAATTAATCATGATCAATGCCAGGAAACATTGGCACTAAAATATATCCCTTCATGGAAATGATGAATAACAAGGTAAAAAATAACAAAAAATAGAATATGTATTATAAAAATAATGACTATAGATACATGATATTATTTTCATGTATGTGGTTTTGAGAAATTTTATATGGCTCATGATTAACATTTTGAACCGTATAACAAGTTACAAACAAAACATGATGAACCTTATAAGATGGTTTATGAACAACATCATTATACCCTGACATATAAGTATATACCCAATATATTGGAGGGATATAACTGACCTATATATTTCAAACTGACAATACATAATCATGTTCACTGCATGAAATAAATTATGTCATAAAAAATTAATTTAAAAATTGATTGTATCACATTTTGATATGGTATCACATAAAATTAACTTAAGAATTATATACGTTGATACCGAAATTCTTCAACATAAAATTGTTACTCCATAAATGAATTCATAGGGTTATTAATGAAATTTAACTACAAAATATATATATATATTTATATATTTGATATTTGGAAGAAAAATGGATGTGAAAATCGTGAAAATGTTCTTAGAAAATATTTATTAACATTAACACAAAATATTATACCTCGAGAAACCTCCAAAAATAATATTCATAAAGGTGAATTTTTTTTTCAAAAAAACACTTCTTATTAATTAATAATAATGTAATAAGTGTTTTATAATGTGTGGTGATAACAATGAATTGTAGATTATAGAATATATTTTTGTGAAAAGAATCATGTTTTGAATATTCTAAAATTTCATTATTGATATCAATGTAATTAAATTGTAAATAAAAATTAATTTTAAAAGTGGAATTGACAAATATCATAATATCAAGTGATAATAAATATTTAAATTTAATAAAATAAATTGTAATTTTTTAATGAAATAATATAGACAAGGATGATGAATTAAAATTAGAAATTATGGTAATTGTCCTTAAAAATGTCAACCATTCATGAAAATAAAAACTCATCATAAAATAAGTATTTGATTTGAAAATTTAAATAACCTAGATTATAAAGAGATAATACTATATAATATCATCATGTTAATAAAACAATAATAGATGAATATTTTCCAATAATAAGTATCACAACTCAAGAAATAGTGTTGAGATAATTGAAACCCTTACATGTATCATATTTTTGAAGTAAGACTCATATGGAAAATATTTTAAAGGATTGAAATTTAAAAAAATATACATAAAATATGATTTATAATATAAATTATTCTCATCTTATAATGTATAGATCATACAAGATAAATCATCTATAATAATGATCATATCTAAATAAAATAAAATGGAATCAACATAAATAATAATATGATCTTGTTTACTAAATCATTGGCTAAAATCCCTACACATAATGATAACCATATCAATGAATTATTTAAAAAAAATTACCAAATATATAACCATTTATAATATTTAATTTAAATCATTTAGTATACATATATTAGTTAGTTAATTTTTTTTATCATATTTTGATGTTAGTGATTTTGATTGTTTCACAACAGATTTATAATTTAGATAATGATTCCCAAAAATTTATAACATGTTTTGGAATAATATATTATTTTAGGAACTAGAATATGAATTCCATTAAGATTTATTAATATTTTATTTCATTACATGATATTTTTAGTTATGATTCATTAACATTAAATCAGTGAGGAGAATATATAGATATTTTTAATAAATAGAATGTGGGGAATTAATTATAGGTTAGATATTAATTGAATGCCTATTTTAACAATTTAGTATTAAAATTATGTCATTAATGTAATTTCTATTCATTAAATTAAATATTATAACAATATATGTTGGGTTATAGTAGATAATGATGTATATAATTGATGGGGGTCGTAGCCTTCACATAACATGAGGTATGTTTTCACTTAAAAAATTATGAGAGTGAGATAGACAATGGTAGTTACATCTACAGGATGACATTTTTGAACACCAATTATAATTAAGTATCAATATTTGTATGGGTATAATGGACCCGTATTCTAAATATGGAGTTGAAAATGTAAGGTAGTGGATACAACTCATGTTGAAGGAATGGTTCTTCCGATGGATGACATTATGGAAATGGAGAACATGATGATTCATCATAGAAAATGAAATAAGAAATAATGTTATTAGAATCAGGGTGGGTCATATGGGTTATTTTTTATTTTTATTTCAAATTATTTTTGAAAAAACAGGATTTTTGGAAATGAAATTTTTAAATAAAATTAATTTATTTTATATCGGGGTTTTCATGAAACACCAAGCATAATAAACTGTATTATTACATTAAAATTTATTATTTAATATGAAAATTATCACATATCTATTTGATTGGTGGAATTGAATTAGAATAACTAAATTATAAAAAAAAATTATTGTATATACAAATATATATATTAAATAAATTTTTGATCAAATTATTAGAATTGAAAATGAAAATGTTTTAAAAGTAAATGAAATTTCATTATGGGAAGCTATTTTTATGATTTCAATACATGTTTTTATTAATTAATAAACATGATAAAATATGGTTAATTATATCAATGAAATATATGATTTATATATTCATTAAGACATTTTAAAACTCATAACATATTTTTCTAGGAAGGGGTAATAATAAATAATTTTTAAGCATAAAAATAATAAATTTCAAAAGAAGAGGTATCATCACTCTTTCACACAATTTTTACAATAAATTGTTGATAATTTTATAATATATACATCAAAAAAATAAACATAATTCATTAAATGAACAATTCCATCTTATCTTCCATCTATGTTTCGATAATTTTCTGAAAATATTAAATGTTCGATCAATAGTGAAATTTACAATTTTTTTTATAAAAAACCCCTTTCTTTTACAGATTTTACCAAGATAAATTTTATATTAAAATATTTCTAAAATTTAATATAGTAAAGAATATATTATTATATATTTAATTTTGGTAATTAGAATCAATATCATGGTTCATTTTTATATAAAAATTTTGTATACTTAAGAAAAAATTTCATTGGAAAAAATATTCTTTGATTCTTATGTGGGTATAATTTATATTTAAACTATTATAATTATATTAAATAAATTTGTTAAAATATAATAATAAATTTAAATTATAATTATTAATATTATATTACATGGTCAATTTAATATTTATCATAATGGATAGTAAAAAAAGTAAAAATTAGTTACTGTAGTTAAGGTTTCTACGGGATTACCAGGTGTTAATGTAAATATGATAAGGGTTTAATTTAAACTATAATATGTATAATTTCTATTTTAGGGAAATATCTAAACATTATATCTTGTAATATTTTTCAATATTCCATTTTATAATCTTTTTTTGAGGAATGTTACATGACTTTATTTGATACTTTTAAGAAAATTACAATTGTCCAACTCAAATCAATTATAAAATATCTCCATATATCTTATAGTCTTCACACATGAAAATACTTTTTATTTATAAAATAATTGAACAAATTAATCAATTATTTCTTTCCATATGAGCTAATTTCACTTGTTTTGTTTTCAGAAAACCATATAATGATGGTATAAGGTATAAACATAATGATTTTTTCCAAGGAAGAAGTATAGAAGGAAAACAAGGGATTTTTTCTTCTTCATAAAAATCCTTAAAAAATTATTGAACTATGATGATATAAGAACACAAATATTTAAAATAAAATTATATGACATTATTTTAATATAATAACCTTTTTTCATCCCTTATTTCACTAAATGGGAAATGAATATTTCAATCACATGTACAACAAATAACCACATCTCGATCAAATATATTTATTCTCCATCACTACCTCTAACAGTAGAATATAATTATAGACTAAATGTAAATATGTTATATTTATAACATAATTGAACATATATAATTTTAATATCATATCTACCTTCATACCAACCAAACCATTGGATAATGATGATATTTCTTATTCTTACGTTTGGACAACCAACTCCATGAAGTCATGTAACATGTATTTCATTTTATTTAAAAATAGAGATAAATAATGTATAATTAGATCAATATACATGATCTTTATTATATAACAGCAACATATTAATTTTTAATTATTATCTAACTCAGTTTCATTCCATATATCAAAAAATGAAAAAAAGTCGCTATTTGTGTTTACATCCAATCGTGTCCATAAACGGTGAAATTAATTTTTATACATCTGCATTCTATCAGTGAATATAAATATGTATATAATGAATATAAGTGATATTAATATCCTGGATTAAATTATGTAGTTTATTTAACCCTAAATATTTTTAAAAGGACCAATACAAAAAAAAACACAATCATACTTAAAAAATCACTTAACATTTGGAATAGTGATTTCAATAAAGAATTGTTAATAATTATGCTATTTATGTTTGTAAGTGAGTAATATATTTTAAAATTTATATGAGTATGATTATATAATAGTTTTAATAAAGATATTTATTTATTATAGAGGATGTTCTAACCCATTATAATGATGTTGTATATAATGTAAGGGATTTCCATATCAATGACATTTTTAATGTACACATACTATATTCCCCATATTTTCTTTTTAGATTGTGTATATTTTTCATATGAATATATTTTATGTTTGTTATCATTTAAAATTGTGTGGATTTATATATACATAAAATGTAATTACATTAATGTGTCTTATGATTCAAAATTTATCAAATTGTTAATGGATTAATGTTATGGTCTAATTATTTAGGAGGATTGCTTGTGATTATGTCTCAAATGGTAAAATAATAAGATCAAACTCTCTTTTTCCTTAAATTTTCATGAACTCTTATTATTTAATGAGAATAAATTTTATTATTCCATTTTCCCTCTCTTTATATACTTATTATACGTATGGAATATTCTTATAGATAACCGATATTATCTATCTCTTAGGTCAAATGTTTTTTAAACTTATCAATGACTTCTAAAAGTGTTTTGACGAAGTATTTAATATTGTATGATAATTTTTTAATTTAATTTTTACCATGTTTAAATTTTAATATTTTGTATTAGGAATAATCTAATAACTTTATGATTGAGATACTTTTTATTTTTTACAGAGAGTGTGAAATGAATCCCTATTTTAACTACCACAACAGGAATGAATTCTTTTTCTATCATGAAATATCAATGTTTTCATAATTACATTATTTTTTCGTAATAAAATGAATTCATTCCTTAATATTTTGTAAAATTAAAATTTTTTATATAAGTTATTTCGTATTAGAATGAATATTTTATGTATTAATTGTTATAGTAATAATTTAAATGAATTTATTATCTATGATGATATCATTAGAGGTTATTGAACTTTTACATGGTATAGGGTACAATGATTCAATACTTATAATTTTGATGGATGATATATGATTATGATAAAATTATATTTATTAATCCTCTTCCACTTCCATGGGTTATTATACGATTAATTGATGAAATGATTATGAGACCAGTTTCATTTCCATAGGTTATTTCATGATAAAATTTTTATAAAAACCATTTCATTTTCACAAATTATGATATGATAATTTTTTATGATATTATAACATCTCTGACAAGGTGACATGAACTAGTTCCTCTGTCATTTCGATCACATGACCTCAAGCATGCCAACCCATACACCGAAGGATACAAACTGGAAGCAAGATTGTAATATGTGGTTCTTGTTGAGACTATACCCACTTTTATCAAAGTAACGCACCAGTATAATTAAATAATAATAATATTAATGACATATCACATTAATCAATTCCAATATCTGAATTGAATCATGTAGGAAATACAATATCCAAACTAAAGAAGAAAACATGTAATGTTGGATTACATGTCAGGTGTTTAAAATGAAAACTGAAAATAATGAAACTTGAAACTCTCATGTGGGACCCGAATCATTTCCATATCCATCATCCAAACTCCATCCCTAGATTAGCCCCCTAATACATGGTCATTTTCCTTCAATAGTCATATAACAATTATCTCTATTCGGGTACCAATCCTGAAACCTATAAAGGGTGTGAGTACAACAATGTAGGCCACTACCAATCTAAAAAATACACATTCACATAATAGTGAAAGAATTTTTACAAATAAATTACCAAAATTAATAAATATATATATATCACATTATCAAATCATTATTTTTTTAATCATATAGATTCCCCTGGGTTTCAAGTCACCTGAACATCATTACCTACTGTAGAAAATGACGGATTACGAACTATCCCCAAGGGTTTTCATGTTCTAGAATTTCATTTTTCCATTATATATAAAAAACAACGAATTCTATTTTTACCATTCAATATCTCAATTCACATATTAATTCAATAGTTACCACTCATCGTCTCATTAATAAATTCAATAATTAATTAAAAATCATAGTCTCATTAGTTAACTCAATAATTAATTATTCATCTCATTTTCATTAATCAAAAAAATAGTTAATTAATCATCTCAATTTTTTTAATTAACTCAAAAACCGATTATTCCTAAATCTCTATTACTAAATACAAAATTAGGACAACAAATTAAATACATTAATTAATTATATAGTTAATTAAAAAATTCTAACATCTCTATAACCCATAATTAATTAATTAATTATTCATTGACTTCTCAATATCAATATAATATAATAAACTAATCAATTAACTATCCAGATTTCCCAATCTCAGAATCCCATAAACAATTTCTAAAATTAATTATTGAAGACACAATCTCAATGTCCTCAATTAATTCCAAAATTAAATACTCAATCCATCCATAACAATTACCTCATTATTAATCAAACATTTAATTATATATTTTTAAAATCTTAATATGACATTATTAAATCTCAAATTAAATATCTATTTTAATAAACCATAAGTTTCATAATTTCTTCATTCCCATAATTAATTAAACTTCTATAACAGTAATATTTATTTAGGAGTTTCGATTGATAAATTTATTTAGTAATTATAAAATATTCATATAATAAATATAGTTCAATACTATGGTATTTCATTTATCTAACACATTCCTCAATCAATTTATGAACATTCTCCCAATAAAAATATCAAAACAATTTATAGGCACAACAACATTGATCAAGTTCATGATTTAAAACTGTAAATCCATTCTAGTAAAATATCTCTTAATTAAATATTATAACGCACAATCCTAGATCCAGATTAATCATGTGTAGATCTAGATCAAAAAAATATATGAATAATTCCCATAATAATAATGATAGAATATTGTAGGATGAATGGTAAAGCAACATGATAACATCCACATATCGGGAGGGGTGCATATCTTTGACACAATCTGCAAATCATGAATAATGGAGTTTTGGAAGGCCTCAATTTTATATAGAGAGCTCCAATATTAAAAAATTGGACCTAGGGATGAGTAGGTATATATATGTGATTAAAAAGGTGGTTCAGTAAACATTAAAATAAATTATCAAGCTCAATAAATTCACACACAATGTTTTCTATGCATGGGTGAATTGTTTTCCCTAACAGTGCACCTAATCTATGCACCTTGTTTGTACGGGTTCATAGATACTTGTAATAGGGTGAACTATTTGACAGTGCATGCACTGATCATGATAACACCAACTATCTAGGGATTCATAGTTTCGTGGACTAGGGCTCATGGTTCTCCCTTAATGTGTAGCAACTATGAACTACTCCACATTCATTAATTTTTTTCAAAAGTTCACCCAAACATAGTCATATTCATAAAAAAATAGAAATAAGGGGAAAAAGGTAACAAAATTGAGTAAAAGACATCTCCATCAGGGTCATGTTCTTAGAACCTTACCTCCTTATAAAAATTATTTCTAAAAATTAAATCCCAAAAATCTCTAAGATTCCAATAGAAAAATATTGGCCATTTATCCCTTATATCTGATTCCCTTTCCCAATTTTCCCCCAACACACAACCATGTTTCAGCAATACACACACTATTGAAAAGTTTCTATTTCTCAACACATTGTCAATATGATCCAACAGACATGTCAAATTCTCCTCAAATGATTCAACTACCTCAATCCCATCATTATCAACATCAATCTGATGAGGAAGGTTAGGGCGATACAATTGTAGTTATGATACATGGAATAAATCATACATTACTTTATATTACTTTGGAAGAGACCATTGGAATTCCACTGGCATGATTCTCTCCACATCCAACAATCCATCCTACAAACCAGAGTGCTATATTTCCCTCTAATCCTATTTGACATTGACCCGACCTAGGTGACACCCAATGGAATACACGATCACCATCTATAAACTCTAGGGGTCCTAAAAATTTATCATCAAATTAATTCTCTCTAATATTAGTCGTAGATATATTTTTAAAAATCAACTAAATCTATTCTGATGTCTCCTTCACACGACTCTATCCAAACTATTATTACTCACTGGCCTCTATCCATTATAGATGCGATGTTCATGGACAACCATAAAGAGACTCATATAATTAAATATATATCATTTCTACAAAATTATTTAATAGGATAACTGAAATAAATAAATTCATATATCCCAATATCCTCAAAATTAAATAACAGAAGCTCATTGCATATTATTAATCACCATGATTGTATAAATTATCTTCCCATCTATATTTTGGGGTAAAAACATAATAAAAAACACTTGCATTCCAAGAACATGCTGCAAACCCTTCTAGAAGTGTGATGTAAACCGTTATTCATGGTCTAAAAATATAAATTGTGGAACCCCATGTAGAAGGAATATATCTCAAATATACAATTGACCTTGCTGGTCAACTAATAACATCTCTCATATTGTCATGAAATGCATTTCATTCCTCTATCAATCCACCAGTACTATAAAATATTCATTCTTCTTAGGAATATTTTGGAGACCCACTAAAATTTTCATTGTCACATCAACCGATTTCTTTTATGGGATGCGAAACAACTACCTAAAATATCCAACAGATTGATGCTCTACCATGAACATCTGATAGGTGTATTGTCATGTAACAATCTCTGATATTTACTTTTTCTTTCCTGACCACCAAAATTGTAATAGATAGTCATAATAAATATTGGTCACCTATACTTATACCACCCACATTAATGCATGAAATTCTTACATCAAATCCCCTCACATGCTTGTAGTCAAAACAACTTCATTCGTGATATAGATGATCTCATCTTCATCTATGCTATAGTTCAAAGGTGTATCCACACCATTAAGTGTTTCACTCAAGGAAAACAATCTTATTCCTCATATATCTTTTCCCTAAACCATATAATAATATGAATCTCCACTAAATCTGACACTAGATTCATATGTTCATGATTCTCTAGAACTACAACATACATCTCATATAGTAGCATCATCATCCAACACTTATCACTAGACTCCCAAACTTCCTGTGTATCAGTATTCTTACACAAAGAATTAGCAAAAATTCTTCCTTTCCCAGGATTTAATGCTATCCCAAAATCAAATAACTAGATATAATAAACAAATCATATTTTCCCAAGATTCAAATAACATTATGAAAATATTTACGTCCGGATTTGTTGATCCATATACATTATAATTTTTTTCCCATTTGATAATGTCACCACCACATTAGAGTTTAAATAACAGGTTCGAACTCGAGGTCATGAGTAGTGCAGTTATGTTCTTGAAGACTCAACTGCCAAGACCTGTATGACAAAAATTTATCTCCTTACATCACCACAACTCCATTTATAATCCTTAAATCATAACAATGCACTGTATACTAACCACATAGATCTGGTTTGATCAATATTAATGATTATGTCAAGAACCTGTTCAACATTTAGAGGGCCTCCTCAGAGGCTTCGAACCATTACAACCATATCCTATGTTTGGATAATCATGTAAGTGATGTTTTTGATTGATAAAAATATTGGATGAATCTCTGATAATATTAAGTCGATCCCATAAAAGATTCACATATGAAAAATATTAATTTTCAACACCCATGAAACTAATTCCTAATCCTTATATAGACCTATTGACACACCATCCTCCAAGATTTCAAGACCCCAAAATTTTAGATGACCAATTAAAAAATTAACACTTAAAAAAATCGACATAAGCTATTCTCACATAATATACATTGGATTATGATAAGATGATGGGATTATTGTCATGAGTCAAGGAGTATACCAGGATTTCATCCACAAACACCAACAGAAACAAATATATATACGGATTAAAGATTTTTTAATCAAGTACATAAACATTGATGGTTCGTTGGTCAACCAAAACATAATTAAAATTAACTCATAATGGAAATAACTTATTCTAAAATTAGTCATTGTTATATAAGAAGTCTGGAATATTCTGTGATGATGCACTGATTTCATTTATATATTTTACAAGACACAATATCCTCTCAATTGTTTTAAGAGATCATTAACATGATGAAGAGGACAATGATTCAACATAGTCATCTAGTTCAAAATTAGTAAATCAACACACAAGAGTTGAGTCACTTCAGTATTCTTTGAAAACAACATATTTAACCCCCAAGGCGATGCACTTGGATGGATAAACCCCTTATCCTACATCTCCTTTAGTTGTGTCATGAAGTCTTATAACTCTGTCGGTTCCATTTTTGTGGTGGAATAGAAACTAGATCCGGCCAAGGAATAATCTCAATAGTGAATTCCACATATCTATTACGTGGAAGCATTTAGAATCCATTAGGAATCACTTCTTGAAACCTATCCACTAAGGGTTGAAATAAATTCTATTTCAGAACCCCATCAGCCAGCAATAGACTTGATACCTGGTCTATTAGTTCTCCTACTTGCTGAGTAATTGGCCATGTTCAGACTCCCGAGATATCTAACTCCCCATGGTTAAAAATAATTTTCACCCACCAAAGGTGTAAAAGTCACCCTCCTTTGATAATAGTCTATGTGGGCTCAATATGATACCATCGAATCCATACATATAATTTGTTTGAAGACTAACATATCATGGATGTAGAGATTCTATAGAAATTCATACTGACTATCTTTGAAAGAACATTCCTTGAAGAATAAGATGTGTCTAGAACATACACAAAAATGTGCTTTCATCATCATCATTGTGCTCTGGAACTGCACTTCGATAAAAAAAATACATTAACAAGTTATTAATATATAAATTAATAAGTGGAACAATTATTGAATAAGAAATATATAATGATGACGTTACATGAATTTTACCTCTTAATTTTGATGGTACTACATATCTATCAACATGTATAGGGTATATAGAATGGAATTTTTCAACCCATCTTCCCTAAGATGAGGTCTGACTCCCCTATGCTACACCACCATGGTAATAAGATGGATCTTTTCCAAATTTATCATATCCACTACGTTAACCACCACATCTAGTAGAACTATAATTTCCAAACTAATATGCGGTAGAAGATCCACTATCAACACTATGATTCCATCCAGATTCCCCATCATTACTTTTCTGTCTTAGGATTCGGAAAATTATATATATATGTCCCATCATTCCACTAGATCTACATTCCACTGGTGGTGGGGATAGTGGCTATGATAGTGTACTGACATTCAATACATGTGGAAGATCAGTAATCAAAGGTCATATAAATCTATCTTCTCCCCCTGATAACTCCATTTGTCTCTGATCTACATAAAGTTACTATAACGATGCATCCTTCTCTAATAAGACATACCTCTTGACCCTCCAAAATAAACCATATTTCCAGGAATATAATAATCCATTAGGATTTTCCCTATTATGATATCTTTATTTACCACTTATAAAAACTACTTCAGCCTGTATATGTTCACCTAGAGACTAATTTCACCCTTTAATCCTTCTGAAATCCTCTTTATGGAAGTAGCCTCATCAACTTCGAACGCTGGAGAAAAGAAATAAAAATATGGAAAGATTCCACCATAGTCCATCATGTTTATACTCCCATAATTAAGTCTCATGAACTCGCCTACTCTCCCATTCCTCAAAGTCTCTAGATAGATGTGATTCAAGAACCACTCTAATATTTCCTTCCATAATATAACATCAACTTTTCTTATTATATTTTGAATGTCCCACTAGTGTTTCCCTGATCCTCGTAGAATTTAAATAGTCTGTTTGAATCTATTCTTAGTAAAAGTCTCCAGTTGGTCATGTATAGTATGGATAGACACAATCTAGAACTCAGATACCAAATGCTCAGCTTCTACAGATAAATTTGGAGGGTTATTCAACAAAAAGAATCTATTTAGGTTATAGATACTCTTCACATTTTGCCCTGGGTATCATTCCGTGAAATTCATGAACTGAGAAAAGTTATCTTGAAGTTACTCGCCAACATTTTCAATTGACATTATCGGTTCATCATTCCCCACTACTGGTAGATCATCTCCATCTATATCCTCTTATTTTCCTCTCAACATGCATTTTCATGGTTATATAAATGTACCATACAATCCCAAACCATAGGATATTTTTCTCAACATTAACATATTTATGTAAGAGGAAAAAATAAAAAAAATACATAAGAAGTAATTTCTCAATACCTCACCACACAGTAAAAATTAAGGTTCTATTAATAAAAACTACCACTATACTCCTAGGTCTCAGTTGAAAAAATGGTAACTCACTTTAATTATTCATGTTTTCACATTGGACACCAATTATTCAACATTATAAACTTTTTTTCAATTCTTAATTCAAATTTAGTACCAATTTTTAGTTCAATTTCATTAGAAATGAATTACATTACATGTTCAATAACATACCCATGACACAATTTTTGTGTGTGCCTATAAATATTGATGTCAAAAAATATCTATATGTTCCTAGAATGATTCATGGGTAGAAAAATAATTTTCCATACTATTCCATGAATCAATAATCATGTAGTCTCTGAAACAAAAATCAATCCAGAAAACATGTGCATTCGTATGGTAAATTATTCTTCAAATGTAACAGCATTGATCAATAACAGTAATCACACCATGATTACTAGGGTTTTCATATGTACATGTATATGAAACTCCCCCGATTGAGAACATTTACAAGACCCAAATCTTATTATTCTCTTATATACCTTTCTTAAAATTGTAATTCAAAATAAAAAAACTATGATCTGATGCCACATTGTAATATCTTAGCTCAGGTGAATTGTTCTAGTTCCCCAAGGTGGTCAACATGATGGCCTCAATTGTGCATCTGTATATGTCAGAGTATTCCAACTAGTATTGTGGTTTTAATAAGTAAATCATTGGGATAACATACACTCTCTTATAAATGAAAAACACCTATAAAAATAAATAATCAACAACAGAATAACATATAAACATGAACAATGATAGTAAATCATGTCAATCTAATAATTGAATACATTAACCAAAATAATGAAGAAAACATGTCATCCTAATGATTGTGCCAAGTGTATTAATTGTACTCTAAAAATAAATACACTGACAACACCCATGTGGATAACGAACAATATCAGATTCCCCCATCCAATCTCCATCTCCAGATTATCCATCTAACACACCGAATTTTCCATTAACTGGTCCTCCAAAAATGAAATTTATCCGACAACCAATTTGGAATCTCGAACAGGGTCTGATTAGAACTCAACATGCCTCCACCAATGGTGTCTAAAAAATTTTACAGTCAATTAATTGCTTATATCGTTTTATATAGATTTATAAATAATGAATAAATTAATAGTTATCAAATTATGAAATTATTTTCTATTAAACCACATTAATTCCCTTGGGTATCAAGGCACCCAGACCTTATTACCTGCTTGGACCAACAAGAAATTATTAACTATCCCAAAGGGATGTCATGTTTTTGAATTACATAGTTACCATTCTATATAAACTCAATCACAAAATTCAATTGTTACTATTCTAGATATGAATTCTCGTTTGAATGTCATAGTTACCATTCATCATCTCATTAATTAATCCAACAATTCATTAATCATATCAATCTCATTAATGAACACAACAAAAAATTATTCATCATATTTTCATTAATTAAGTCAGAACATAATTACTATTATCAATTTTATTAATTAAATAAATAATTGTTAGTACTTATCATTCATTATTAGTAAATAAACAATTCTATCAACACATAAAATCACTTAATTAATTTCCTAATTATTTTACTAAATATACCATATCAATTACCAATTAGTAATCCTTAGATAAATTATTCAATTTTCAATATAATTTTCATAAAATTAACTCATCAACTAATTATCCCAATTTCAAATTATCAAAATCCTATAATAAATTCCTTAATTTTATTTTTAAAAACCCAGTCTCAATGTCACAAATTAAATACACAATTTAATACTAAATTCAACCATCTCAATTCCCTTATATTTAATGAAATATTTTATTATATAATTCATATATCGCAATATCTAATTATTATGTAGCTATTTAATTATCCAATTCAATTATCCTTACATACCATAATTTCAAAATTACCCGAATTAATTAATATACAAAATTAATTAAATTAAATTTTTACTTTCTTGTGATTAAAAAATTTAATAATTCTATAACATTAATATTTTACTTCAATATCACAACTATGAGATTCTCATTATAGGACACCTAGAACGATTCATTTATGAATGATCTCCCAATGAAAATACCCAAAATTTGGGCAGCACAATGTTGTATGTCGGGATAAAGATCTAAAACCCTAAATCAAGACTAAATTAAACACAACCACTAAATTGTAGAATATGATCTGAAATACTTGGTATAGACTCAAAAAATATCGATCAATATCATGAAAAAAATAATACGAATTCACAACAAACGAATTAGATAAAAGGAAGAAAGAATAAGAATGAAATGGGAAAAGATCAACTCACTCTAAGGGATGTATATATTCCATTGGGATTCAAATAATGAAGAACTAAAGAAATTAATGCCGTTAATTAATTAGGATATCTCTAAAATAATGAATGATAACCTAAGCTTGAGTGGGGATCGATTTAAAATTATTATAATGGTCTGAGAAATTTTATAAAAAATGAGAATAATTAAATCACATGCTTGGTTTACTGGGTAGGTGCGCACATCATTCCCTAATCATATGCCTAAACCGAAAAATTGATTTATATAGTTTCACAATTACTCCTACGAGTGAACACAGTTTGAAAACCCGTGTTTAAACCCTAAAAATCCCCACATTACTGAATTGTATTGGTTTTTTGGCTATAGTGTATGGTTTGTCCTAATTGTGTGCCAACCATGAACAACAGTGTTTTCCATATTCTTAAAATTTCACCAAACAAACCCCAAGTCATTTCCAGAAATAAGTTAATCAAATAAAGACATAATATTTCCTAAAATTTAGCCTCATACAACTCCATAAAATGTTTGAATCTTAAAAACATTTTAGTACACATGTATATTGTTTTCATTATGTGAATAGTGGGATTGAAATTATATTTACCAACAATGTAATGGATAATTATTGATACTTCATGAGATAAGCATGATGTAAATTGGATGTGACCCAAATTCAGTTAGGGACATTTCCAACTCTGGGATTCATTGGAGTTATCATTATCTACTATGTTTTTTTCCATTGAAATAATTCCTATAGGAGTTAATTGCTACTGATGGTTGAATATACTAATAAGGTAGTAATTGATATGATTATTTGTATTCCAAAATATATGTTTTATTCTTATTTTATGATCCCATGGATCACGATCCTTGAATACTATATGATTCCTTTCTTATCAACTTCCATGAATTGTTTCATGAATATATACATTGATATTTGATATGTAGTGTATGGTTTTATAATGTTAATATCATGTTATCATACACCTATGATGATGTTATTCTTATATAATCATTTATATATCCGTTATTTACCCTTATATAGAATTTAAGGTATCATTTTCTTATGATTCCATTCCTCAAGATATAAAGAATTATATTTTTTATTTTTTTTATATAATGGGTCAACTCCATAAAGAACATATTGGTAGATGACTTAGTTAAATTATGAACCGGTTGTTTACATATCCATGAATCATTATACATTAAATTGTTTTTTTCCCAAAAAATTATTTTTAAAATGAAATTAATATTCAGCTATTAAGATAGAATATCTATGTTGTATATATATTGTTAACAATAGTCATGTATCAGAAGAAATTATTATTTAACTATTAGTATTTATGATTAGAAATCATTAGTGAATTATCCTTAATATAATAATATGTCTATGATAAAATCATAAGTTAATTTAACAAAAGGAGTAATGTTATCCATGGAATTACATCCATTTCAAGATTGTAAAAGTATACTAGTTTTTAGAAACCATCTACAAAGGTGTATGTATTCTTAAAACAAGGTATTTTTCTTGACATTATAATCACCTGGGGAAAAAATAGGCATTATTGCAGTCCTGTTTTAGTAATCATTGGTGATATAATTCGGTAAATAAAATATCATTTTTGAATCTTTTTAATGTTATTATATAGATGATCACAATGAATTTCCTAGGTAAAAACTATGTTGTATTATATTGAAACGAGTTTTTCATTATTCAGATATACTATAATATGTTTTTTCCAATTAATCACTCCAGATAATGATGCTTTATAATCATGAAAACAATTTTTTTATGGGAATGAATTTATAATGATTAATTTGGTGTGGTAATTGGAATGCTCAAATATTGTAGTACATTAGTTAATATTTTTTATATTAATTCATGAATATTTGGAAAATTATAATGGAGTTTTAATTCATTACATAAATTAGCAGATGATGAATTATCAGTTAATACTGCTTATGATATGATAAATTCATATCAATTCTATAATTCATCTCTGGTTGATGTTTATGGGAATTTTCTTCTCAAAAATAAAAATTTCCAACCTCTAGTTGAATTTAATGTTATCATTGGTGAAATTTTACATTGTCATCAGAAATCCATCATGAATTATAGAGGAATTTAATTAATTTTTGATAGTTCAAACAAAACTATAATCAATTTCTATTATGATGGTAATGTGTACATTCAATGTATATCAAACACATTGAACGAGCCTTGACTCCTATTCAGAAGGGGGGGTCTATCTCTAATGGTTTAAGATGAAATAATCATTGATGATAAGGAAAATGTGTTGGATTATGTTGATTAATTTCAGGAAGATTTTTATAGTCTTCCACTACATGATGAAGTTGAGTTTCAAAATTAATTCATACAATTTAGTATACCATGTTTAGAGATACGCTATATAATTTCCCTAATTCAGTTGATGTAACTTAAGGATAGACTATATTATAATGCTGAAAATATATTTATTTACCCATGTGTTCCACAATGAGATTCAATTATTATTTTTATGATGAATGATGGCTCAATATACAAATATTTTTACTATTGTGGACTCAACAAGATCTCAATCAATAAAAATTATACTATAACCCTTGTTGATGAAATAATTGCTTAATTGTGTGGAGAAAAATATGTTTAAAAGGTTTAACATTATTCTATTCTTCATCATTTGAGGTTCATGAAATAGGTCATACCAAATAAACAATTCTGTACATGGTATGTAAATTATTAATATATATTAATTCTATTTAATATACTAATTTCCCAAATATCTTCATTGATTTAACTAATAGGGTGTTTAGATATTACCTAAGTTAGTCTATTATTGTATTTATATGTGATATTTATATTTATTTAAACTGAAAGGATTATAATCAAGATCACTTGAGGATTAATGTGAAGGATGAATGGAAGGGAAGAATTAATGATAAATTTTCCAAGAGAAAATTTGGGATATATAATGTTTCACATCTGTTTCATATAATCTAACTCTAGGGTATATAGATGGATCCACCGAAGGTGTATGATATTAAAAATTGGACCTTATAAACAATGGTGATTGATTCTAATATTTTTATTTGTTTGGTAGGATATTATCAATGATTTTAGGAATTTTTCTACTGAATTTCTAATCAAATCACTATATTAACTTTCAAGGGGACAAACTTCCTTTAGATAGATGAGTGTGAATAAAATTTCAATGAACTAAAAATATACTAGTCATTAAACATTTTATTACATTTCCATACAGTGTATAAGGTATTTTTATATATATTGATTCATTGAATTGTACACTGCGATGGATTCTCATGCAGAATAATATGGGTATTTCTTATTACTTACCAAAATTGAAGGTTTATGAGGGACCTTTCCAAACTCATGATTTTGAGTTAGATAGTGTATTTTGTTTAACAAATATATATATTCATTATCATTTTAGAAAAGTATTGGCTATATATATTAATCATAATTTATTAAAGTACATATTCACCCAAAAAGAGTTGAATATGTACTTGAGACGATGGTTAAATCTGAATAATGATTTTGTTGAATCAATAAAATTACCACACTGATCAGTACGTCAAGTTTGGAAATTCTTTGTTTAATGATAATTCTATATAATCTATCATTAGAATTAAAAAAATAGAATATTTTCTTATTTTCATGGACTCGACCAAGAAATATTAATGGAAAATAGAAATATTATATTTACCAAATGGGGTCTTAACCAACTATCAAAGAGATGATTCGAGATCCACATAAGTATGAAGTAGAGATGGAGAATAAGGAAATAATTTATTATTAGATTATAACTATGATGGAAGTAAATGGTTCATAAATTGTGTATGTGGAATGTTTATACCATATTTAAAGAAGGAGTGATTGGATTAAGCTCATAGTTCGTCATACTCCGTTCATCATTGAAGTAGTAATATGTATAGATATCTGATAGAGTATGTCTGGTTTGATATAATTTAAAATTATATTATTGATTATATATCTCATATCACAATATTACAACTAATTATGGATGTGAAATAAAATTATAATGGGATATTACAATAATTACCCATCTTATAATAGAAATGGGAAAACCTCTCTATGTATTAGGTTTTTTAGACTCCCCCATACATTTAAATTATATATTTTAATTTTGATTGATTCAAAAACCATACAGTGTTCACACACTCAATTTAAATCGATGAATACATTTCCCCGATCCACATGCCATTATTTATAATAAAGATTTTGTAACGTTATATGGAGAACCACATTCTATTTTATCTGATCTAAATTCATGTTTTACATCAATGTTTTGATAATATTTAGCAAGTATTGGATATATAGTTTTCTTTAGAACATCATATCATCCAAAAATATATCGTCAGTTTGATTAAAGAATTAAAACCCTATAATATAAGTAGATATCTTTTTTCAATGGATTTCAAAGGAGTTTGGGATCAGCTACTTGGAATTGTATAGTTTTATGAACCATATAATTCCCTCACTAATATAGATGACTCTTAATGAAGACATATATGGAAATAAATTTCGAATTCCAATGTTATTGGATGATGCTAAATGTTAAATTTTATAGGGATATGGTATCGAAGATGAAATTGAAGAAATATTCAAATCAAGTCATTAGGTCATAAAGGTAGCTGAAATTTGATTTATTACAAGCCAAAATCACTATGATCAATGTTTCAATGTTGGGGTAAGGTATTTATTTAAATTTATGCATTGGATAATTTTTTGAAATTTTTGATTTCTGGAACGATGATTCCTATCTATATTTTTCCCTGCAGGATTCTTGATCGAATATGGATTATAAATTATCTATTGGGACATCAAATAATCCTCTCTCAAGATCACAATATATCTCATTTAACTATCTTGAATAATTATATACTGGATTGTTCACATTTACTAAACTCATAGTATATAAAATTGTCGCATGATAATTATTAAGAAGAAAAATTGATGTAGATTATTGATCATATAGATAATTATTTTTGAAATAAGACCACTCATATGGTCAATGTTTTGTGTGATAAACCAAAAATTTGAGAAATATGTACTGGAACCTATGGATATGATAAGGAATCAGCACACATAGTTGTTTGAATTTGTGTTAATCAAATTTGATGGATAAATTAAATAAATTGGGTAGCATGTAAAATAATTATATTTTATGAAATATTTTCTTTCAATAAATTATTGATTTTTGATATCTCGCATTACATATAAAAGTGTGATTAAATGAACATGGATAAACTATTTGAATATTATTAATTAATATTATACTTATCACTTATCCCTTATATTGGTGGTTATGAATATGAATCACTAAAATATTAAATGTATATGTTTTAATCATTTATGAAATAAAATCATTAGTTAACAATATATATGAAATGAAAAAATCATTTCAAATAAATGAAATTATTTTTTATAAGTATTCTATTATTATAACTGTAATATTTTTTATAACAAAATTTATTTTGTTAAGTATTAGTGAATTATTTTACTAAAATTTATTCATTAAATAATCCATAATTTTTTATCATTCATCTATAATGTTTTCTAGACATATGATAAGAATAAATGTAGTTTTATTCATAAAGATGTACCATTCTAAAAATTTGTTTAATCAAATTTGATATATTTATTTTTTTAAAATATTGTTGTCCTTTAATGAAATTTATTTCAAAAAATAATATTAATTATTTAAATAAATGTATCAGAAATATCTTGTTATAAATGTTTGATAATTATCTTCAAAGAATAATATATTTTGAAAAGGGAAATATAATAATTTTACAAAATTTTTTACTTTTTAATAATGAAATTAAAAAATTATAATATATTTTAAAAGAAAAAATAGTTCAATTATATTTTTATTAGTCCAATTTATTTAATTTCTTCCATTTCCATTTTTAATTTTGATATAAAATCATTTGTAATGAATAAAACATTTTCGTCAGAAATACAATTTTATATCGCATGTGTGGTTTTAGTTTTAAGTTATATTACGAAATGTATATAAAATAATTTTTTAGATGGATTAAATATATTAAATAATTATAATAAATATTATATAAAAAGGCAAAATTAAATTTTATTCATAATTTATATTAATAATTGTAAAAATATATGGCTATAATCATAGTAAAAAGGGTTTACTGGGGGTTATGCTAAAATGTTAAGGGTTAAAAAAAGACATGAAACATTATTAATAAATATTTTATATCTATATTTATAAAATATATAATATAAATCTATAGTATGCTATATTTTTGTGATTTATTTCAATTAAACTACCATAAAATTATTGGAAGAATTGAAAAATTTCAAGTGTGTCTCACACCTCAATAATGAAATGTAACCACATTCCCTATTATTTTCTCAAATAATAAGAATTAAAAATAATCCAAATAATTCAAAAATACAATAATCAGTAATCTCTTAAGGATATATATTCCCTTTATTGATCATGTATATATCCTATAATGTCTATAATATATAAACATTAAGTGGGTTTCTAAGGAAAAGGTATCGTTTTTAAATGAGCTCTTTGATTTTATTTCTTCATCCACATCCATAAAATTACTTTAACATATACTAATATAATAAAATAAATATCTCCCATATATTTAGATTTTATTTTGTTAAAGAAATTAGGTTTTTCCAACCCCACATCTACAATATGGGAAATGAAAACATTGACCAGGTGTTTGGCTAACTATTTCCTCACGAATTGATGTAATTTATTTTCTATAACTGCATCTCAAAGATTAATTTAATTAAGGGTTATATATATATATGAAATTTAAAAAATAAATATTCCAATTTAATTATAATATAAAATATATCTACTTACCATCCAATCCATTGGATAACAATAACGACACACATGTGAACATGTTGAAAACCACCTCCATGAAGTGATGAGAACATTTTTTTTATTTTGACATGGGTGGTAATAATGATTTAATAAATGAATATATATGATTTACATATTAAAATAAATATTCTGTAATGGTAAATTATAATTTACATTTCTTACTTTATATCATTAAAAAAAAATTATAATAGCCTTCATACGCACGTATGACCTGCATTCTCAGTTAAAAGTGATATTAAATTATATATATATAAATTATATTTATGACCCAAAATAAATATGTAATTAATTTATCTAGTATTTATATCATCCATTGAATTTTTGATATAATGAATCCCTGAATAATTTAACTGGACCGAAACTACCAAATCAAAACAATCATGTAAAACGAACCAAATACCACATAAAACATTGATTTCGATAATTAATTGTTATTAAATAGAATTAAAATGTTTTTAGACATATAAAAAAATTTATATATGAAAACTTTCATATAATATATTAATAATAAATAAACAATTAATATACAATATGTTCAAACATGTATGAATGTTGGAAGACCTATGGTATGGTATTTCACTATCACTTTTATTTTTAAGGAGACATGTCATATTCAATAGTTATATATTTTGTTGGTCTAGATATCACTCATAATTGTATTATATAATGATTCATAAATAAAATTATAGGGATTCGTATTTCCCAAAAAAATCATCTCTATATGGTTCCTATGATTCCAACGAAAACAATATGGTATGGGATTAATGTCATGATTTATTTTTTGTACAGATTCTGTACTATTATGTTGTATTATAAATTATTATTATATAAATATGAACTATTTTCATTAATTTTCATCTACCCTTGTTATATTTTTTAGAATGCATGTTTTCCTTCAATTTTTCCTCTATTTATTTTCTGAAGATACATAAAAGATTGTTTTTTAGAAAAACTTCATTATAAATGTCTTGGAACAAAAAACCATTTTCTTCAATATATATGTTTTCTAAAGAAATATCAATGAATGATTTTATATTCCCTTATAAATTTACAATGCCATTTTTACACATTTTTACTCTTTAATTATTTTTAAAAAGTGATCATCTAAATTTTTTTAAAATCAGGTACTTTTGACCTTTTTAGTATAAGTATTAATGATATAATTGTTTTAATATAAACATAATGAATGGTTTTTTACAATTTAATGAAAAGTAAAATATTTTAAATATTACTTTATATTATTTTTATGATTTTTTAAAATTAAATCATTTCTCAAAAAAATTGTAATTTTGGTGTATTAAATTTGTAATTTAGATGCTGAAATACTATTTTCCCAAAAATGTTAAAGTGATATTTTAAAGTAATTTATCATCTATGGATAAATAAATTGATGTTGAATTGATTTAATTATTTTATATGATCCAATTATTTATATGTTATCTATTAATTGGATGTTATATTTTTATAATAACATTATGTTTGTGAATCACATTTCACTTCCAAATGTTATACTCTAAGTAATTGAAGGATTGATTATGAACCTTTTTTATTTTCATTAGTTTATTTCAAGATGAAATATTTATGAACCACATTTAAATTTCATGGGTTATTATATGAAGAATGTTATATGATCTTATGGAACTCATATGTATTATTTTCATTATTTTATTTTTGGACCAAGAATTATGCATCCCCCAAACTCATTTGGTAAAAAGTGATATCCCGTGAGATAACTCTGACTATAATAGAAGGTAAAAATAGTTCAATTGGGTAAATTATCTAATTCAATAGTCTTGGCACTGAACCTTGACTACTATGATTATTTTGGGAGCAAACCTGTGCCATTATTATTGTCTCTACAATTATCATTGACACAATAAAAATGATTTTATATGTATATTTAAATGTAAAATATTAATGTATTATTCCTTTTTAATGAAATCTTGGTTTATGATCTTTTATTCTATTATTTTTCATGTATTATGAACTTCAATGATTTATTCCATGACTCAATATTAGGCTCTACGATATATAGTGTATGATTTTAAAATCATATGATCAATTTCACATACCCTTATACTGATGTTAGGAATATGATATCATATGCATTTCATTTGTTTACACATACTTAGCATCTGAGAACACTCTTTTAGTTATTTTCAGTCCACATGTTATGATGATATTTATTATGTATGATGTTATTAAAAAGTTATTTACATATGATTAACTTTGTGGGATATTATGTAGTTCACTTATAAACCAATTATTTATGTTCCCATGTTTTAATGGAATTATACCTATACTATCCTCATGTGATATTTTATAAAATGAGATGAATATTGATATATTATGTTGTGATATCTTTGTGTGAAACGTATGGATCATTATAAGAATTGTGGCATGATGTGAGTGGATTTGTTTTCCAGTTTTATGTGAATGTAAGGGACATTTTCATGGAAATAAATTTTAATTGAGGGATAAATATAGAAAAAACAGGTCAGTTATATGAGTATAGTGAATAAATATTTGTGGGACATGTGGGATAAATATTAATAGCTGAAAATGGATTATATGAAGTATATGTTTATATTTTATTTATTAAAAATATACCCAAGGGGGATTAATTTCATTTTACCCTTTATCCTTGAATGAATATATTTATTGGTAACAAATTTTTTAATAAAAATATATGATGAATATCCTACCAATTTTTTTAAATGATAATTCATAATTTTTTAATACACATAATATTATTATTTTTTCAATATATTATAAATTTATCTGTAAAGTTATGAAATATGAAAATTCTATTTTTTTAGAAAATGTAATTATTTTAATATAAAATGTTCTTGTTCATAATATTTTTAAATAAAAACTACATGATAGTCAATATTTTCTGTTTGCTTAAATATCATTTTAGTTGCATAAAAAGGCATCAATTTATTTTATATACATATTAATAACAAAATTATGTTAAACAAACTTCGTTGGAAAATAATTTTTCTAACATAGTAAATAATACATACTTTAGTGACTTATTTTAATGTTTAAATTTCAAATATATTTAGTAACAATTGATGATATTCTAATTAAAAATATGAAAATCATTATATGAATTAAAATTACTATAGAATAAAAAGTAACTAGAATATAAGAAAATGTATTACATTAAACTAATTGTAATAAAATTTATATATTATTAATTATATGATTTAATTATTATATTTTTTTGTAATAACTATTGGATAGATTTTTTTGTTTTACAGTATATATTATCAATACGATTAATTTAAATCATTATTCAGTTGTGATTAATACAAAATTCCTATTACTTTTAAATATAGTTTCTATAAATTATATTATTTATATTTTATAATCATTCACAAATATAAATGAAAATAAATATTTGAATTATAATAACACAAATGGTCAATCCATTAAAAATAAAATCGTTATAAAAAATTATAATTATATCATATCATTCTGTAATAATAATAACTATATTAGATAACCAATATCATTGATTTATAAATAAATATTTTAGTTGGATGTTTTATTTTTATTTCATTTTTTTATGATATGATTTTTTAATTTTTTACTACAATACACAAAATTTATAAAAACATTTGATACATGTATACCCAATAAAAATATTTCCAATAATAATATATTAAATGAAACTATTCCAATGAATATATTCCCAATTTATAATTTATATAATACCCTCATTACCTCTTAAAAATTAGTTATATTCTTACAAACTAAATTATAGTTCCAATTACATTAATTAAATTTTTAAGAACGTGATCTCTTGTTTGGAGTATTTCATTACTGTTATAGCTATAGTTCTAAGAATGGTGATCCATAAGGGTGACGATTATTTAGTATGTCGATTTCATTTAATGATATAATAATTTTTTATTTGTTGTTCCATTTTAATTTAATCACATTTAATTGATGTAATAATAATTTATATATAACAATCCAAAAAATCTTTTTAATAATTTATTATACTCATAGTGTAATGATTCCCAATGATTATATTATGAATTTTTAGTTTGTATCATATCTTTTATTACATATTTTCTTCTCATGATTCATTATTTTATAAATATATAAAAATATTTTTAAGAATTAAGGATGTGTAATTTAGTGAAGTAAAATATTTCATAAAACCTAGGGGTTTACATGTTATGTAATTAAAAAACTAAAAAAAGAATTTAATTTTGTCATAATAAAATTTATTTTCACTATATGTAGATCTTATTAGAATGATAGCAATCACAATAAGATCCATTATATGATATAAAATATCCATTCTAATAATGTTTTTTTGGAACATGTTTCTAACAAGGTTGTGAAGGACATGATTTACCATATAATGTATGATAACAAATAAGAACAATGATAAATCATTAAAAAATTTGTAAACATAATTTAAGAGACATCCTATTGATTTTTCATGCCCAATTGTTCCTAATATTTAGCTTTTACCTACAGAACTATATGATACCTTATAAAATAACCACTAATTTATTCATCTGAGAATAAAATCAAATTCTCAAAATCATGTTAATATTTAGTGTACCTTATATATATTTATAAACATGATATATTAAAATCATAAAATTTATTTTCATATATTCGTCAAATAATATCTATCTTCCCATGGACTAATATGTAGTGTTCTTAATTAAAAAAACAATCATTATAATCACATTGAACAATTTGATTCATCCATACCTCAAATTTAGACTACCCCATTTCAGGCTACACAAAATATCATGAAAAATAAATATTTCTCTACACTATAATAATTAAATAAACATTTTCTAATCCCCTTTATGTCTATATATAAATAATCCAAAAATTACACCCCTTTATATTTCTCAATATCTAGCTCTATAATATCAAAATATATATTCGTACTCACAGTTTCATCCTTCACATTATCATTTTTATGGATATATTTTATATGTGATTATTTAAAGAAAATGAACCATTATTTTTTAAGGAAAATAAAATATTTCTTAATCAATATATTTTTTATAAATTTCTATAATTAATATAGTGAATACATAATTCATTATGAAATTAATTCCAATATATTTTATGTTCAAACTCTATCAAAATAATATATACATTTTACCAATATTATACTCATATTTTTTCCAATATTTTTACTCACTTGATAAATACTATCTTATTCATTAATCAATAATCATAAAAAACAATATTAAATATAGAAAAATATATTTCATAAAAATATCATCTTTAGATATAAAGATAAATATTTCTCAAACAATTCTCTCCAAAATGATTAAATCAATATAAAATTCCCGGGCTATAGAAAAATTAATACAGTGTTCTTTAAAATAATCTATGGAATTAAAAACTTTAGAAATATGGTATGAAATTTCTATTTTTAATATAGAATCATAAAAAACTAAATCGTTCATAAATATTTCCTAGATGATTCTATATAATAACTATATTATTCCTCCTTATTTCAATTAGTATGCCATGATATCAAATGATATCATCCTATATATATACCTCGTATAATATGAATTCATATTTTGATATTTTATATATCATTAATTTTTACATAGAAAAGGATAAATCAACAAAATATTATCTACATTTTATTAATATATTATATAAGAAATTATGATATCATCAAACAGTACTAAGAAAATCAATATAATATGGCCGAGACGACCTTTTTATTATCCTCATACAGTTAAGTAGATAATTTGTTACCTAAATCATAAGTTACATTCATTAGGGATATTCTCATATAAATCCCCAATATTATGATAAATGCATCATAAATAAATATTGAAAATCCAAATCAACTATTTTAAATGGTAATGAAAACAAACTATCCTATAATGTTGATAGTGAATTTTTACTTTTACATAACACAATGGTCATAAATCATTACATGAAATTTTTATTTTCATAGCATAATTTATACGAAAAACTAGGGAAAAACATTGTGATATATAATTCTATGTAAAACCTCTTAATATAATTACATAATTCTATTCCATAACACAAACACGATCAATGTTTGATATGTGATAAAATTTTATGTCCATATAATAATGAAATATATAAAACTATATCACTATCCCAATCTACCACAACATAGTTGAATATAGAACTCACTCTATAGAAACATCATAATAATCCCTTGAATCTAATTAAATTTTTTATTTATAATTTAAATATAAATAAAATGACAGTTTTGAACTGTGTCATAATTATTTATGGAAAATCCATCCATCGAATAAATGGAAATACCATACCTTAGATAACACAAGATAATCTCTATAAAAATTAACAACAAATACCCTTAATTGGTAAAAATCTATAAAATTATTTTATAGAATAAAATTAATAGATTATAATGATAATATTATATATTTGAATCCAAAATAGATCTAAGAACGTTAAAAATAGATCTTACTCCATAGTCAATCATTAAGAAAACATTCCAAAAAACATGTTTTGGACTCTAACTAATGGTGTAAACTATAATAAAACTGAAATATGTTTTATAAAATTTTCAAAAAAATTAATTATTTTATGATTAATATATTAATGTAAGGAATCAATATTTAAAAATAAATATAGTATAAAATGTTAATCATTGCATGATAAAATTTTATTTTATCCAGCTCATTAACTTTTATAACATAATGGGTACCACTAGAAACTCCAACTTCTGTACTCTATAATGTGATCGACAACCACATTAATGAGTATATTTTTTTGTATGAATTATAAAATTATATATGATTTTATCTGGGAGAACAATCCAATTATAGTGGGTTTAAAAATAATTTATATTATTTAATCTATATAAACCATTATTGTGATGATAGAAAAAACAATTAAATGAGTAATGTATAAATATTAAATATTTAATCAAAAAATTAATTTAAGATATCCATAACATATATATGATTTTATGAAAAATTATATATTTTCATAAATAATTATATTTTATAATAATATTAAAAATAAAATAAAAATAATTAATTATTAAAAAATAATTTTTCCCATGAAATGGTATTACATTAATTTTTTATTTTATATATATTTTTAAGAGAAATGATGTTGATGTTTAATATGAGGACATTTGAAAAAAAGGGTTCATGATGGGAAAATAATATCATTCCTAATAATGGATGAATGTAGTGGTTGATGAAAGCCTCTCTATATGATGAAGTGGAATGTCATGGGATAATGGAATTGGAATTCCTCTACTCATGACCCTATTAGTCATTACAATATCATCACAATATTGGTTATGGTTTATAATTTACATTAAAATTACTTCTATAGAAAATCTAGTTTAGTATAAATCAAAAGATAAAACAAGGCCATCATCCAAGTCATCCACAATACAACGCTATCAATTGGACTATCCCTTATGATATCATACTTATATAGATACCGATTGATGATTTGTTAAATGGGGACCCCTGGTCATTATATATATCAGTAGATATACTCTATGATAGAGCCTTATCAATCTTAGAGATCAAAATTTGAAGGTATGTCATGTGTTTCAAAATCATACCTTACATATATCATTGCGATCATGGGTATTAAAAATCACGATTAAGAGGATCTCATATTCTAAGATAAGAAGTTAAATATGGAGGTTACATAATAGAACATAAGAACAAAGACTATGATTGGCATATATCATTATGAAAAATATGTTTGGTTAAATAAAACTATAGTATTTAGAAAAGTAATTATATTAAAATATTTCATAAACATAACAATTCAATCAAAAAATCCATCATCCACTCTTCATTCGTTCTAATTGATGATACGAGACATTCTGTTATGCACATTCATGATATATCAAAATTGATGATGAATGAAAATCCAAGATCATTGATGAAAAATTCTGTATGATTTACATACATCAACTAGAGGTAAAATATTATTACTACTTTAAGATATTGAACAAAATGAAAAAAATATCCAACTAACTATCCACATAAATCTGGATGGATGCTAATGAAAAATGAGGTGTATCAAGGGAACTAAATCATATGATTTTTTTAATAATATAAAAAATATAAATCAATATAATCTTATATATTAGTACAATAGAATCTTTTGAGCTTCCCACTATATAAATATAAATCCAAACATATTCTACAAATATGTCATCTCCTATTTGAGGAATATTTGGTCAACTAAAATATGCATTTTGAACCCAATATAATATGGTAATTTTTTATTTTAATATTAATTTTCCACTTGAATATTGAATTTTTTATTTCACACATGTTTGTTTTTATTGACTCATATTTATGGATATCCTACTTAATCTACTTTTAAGAAGAAAATTAGTTAAGATTTTTATATTTTTCTAATACATTCTCATAAATTATTATTAAATTTTACATTTATAAGATTAATTGTGGTTAGTGATTGGGAATTATTGATAATTGTTTCATTTAAACTATTATATTGTTTTTCTTCAAAAAATTTAGAATATAAATTTTTTCCCTTTTATGATTATCTCGCACATTTGATCAATGAGATGATTATAATGAGAATATTATTTTCTGATGAATTAATGATATAGGGATTAAATTAATTCATTTAAATTCTTGTTTAATAAATTAATTTAGGATGAGTTATATTAGATAATAGGTTATATTAAACAATATTATAAATATTGAATAGTTCATATAAATAAAAAATGTGTTGATGTACTTTCAGGGTAATGCACTGATTCTATCTAGGTAATTTTGGACTGGTCTATTATATTGGAGAATCCATTAATGAAAAATATACTTAATAAAAGTGTAAAATTAATAATAATGGATTAATCCTTTTTATCAACAAAACTCCAACCAATAAGTTATCTTAATGATATTTTTAATTAAATATCATCATGTTTTCAATTAGGAAAATTAAATTAATAAATACAATATTTCACTACATTTAATTATTAGAAGAGAATAAAATATAATATGTGTCTCAAAGGTGTTATTTATAGGATTTTAGTGCATAGTGAAATTTTGGTCATTCATTGTTCATTATTGATTTGAATATAAAAATTTTATATTATATCATGATTTTCAATATTATCAAATCTGTTTTGATAACATAATGTTGAATGGATGTAAATTTCACAACTATTTTCTCCCATGTTATTAATATTTTTTTATATTTTTTAGGTTTTCCTTTTCATGTAAACTCATCCTCGATGTTGGAATAATAGATTACCATGTTGGGTATATATATATTGTATTTTCTATAGTTTATTTTTATTATGATCCATATCCATCGAATTCTGTCTATAATAAACAAAGTAAATTTATAAATAATAAGTGTTAACATATGTTTTATTTCATAATAATGAATATTATTTTATTTTTGAAGAGATAATATAGATATAAAATAATTAAACAAGTCTTAATGATTAAATAGATCAAGAAATTTAGGGGACATAACCAAATTCATCCAATCTGAATAATTTACTAGTTATATTAGAATATATACACAAGTATTTTAATGAATAAGTAAATAATAACCAATGGGATTTATAAAATTATCATTTAATAATTTTCCTCACTACATATTTCTATCTATAGGTACTACATAGCAAGGAAGAGAAATATGCAAAAATAAATACGGTGGATAATAATATTGTGAACAAATTTCAATATAAAATTATTAAATTTCATTGAAATTTATATTCATTTTCATGAAATTATATTTTCATTACAATTGCTTCATCTATAAATTAAGAGACTGAAAAGTTTTCAGTAAACAAAAAATATCAATTCGTATTTTTCTATAAGTAATGATAGAAATTTTTTATCCATTTGATGAATATTGAAGACGATTATTCTTATAATGGGGAAGAATAGAAACATATTAATATTTTAATTATAATTGTAATAGAATAACATTTAACCATATTTATTAAAAACCAGAGGATCCTTTCCTATTTATATTTCAAATAAGGAAAATATTTATCAATTGAAATTGGTTGACACTAGTTTACTTGATAAATGTATAATATTTATCAAATATTTGATAACAATCTATGAAGTCCACCATTTGAGATTAAACTATTCAATGAAAAAAATAGTTTCTGTTTCGGTTGATGAATAAAACATTCCAATTTTGGATTGTGAGAATTCAGTACTACGTAGTCGGTTAACCTCAATTTTTACTTATTGCATTTTATTTTCAAGGATTGTTTTTAATATGATGAGAATATTGAATTATTTTATATAAAAATCAAGTAGGATTAATGATTTCTTAGGATTTATAGTGAATAACCCTTAGGTTTTATCAGTCATTCTAATTACTCTATTATATTCACATTTATGTTTCTGTTAAATGTATTATAATATTTCATTTTATGAATATACATATGAAACACTTGTTATTATGATATATTTTAACATTTAATTTGATATTTTATTTGTTTATTTAATTTTATATCATTTTTTTTAAAATAAATACTAGGTAATAATATCATTTTCATCATCAATTATGCAATTATACTCTTTTTGAAGGGTAATTTTAGTTTGAAAACCCATGTTTAAAGAACATTTAATATTGTTTATTTCCATGAATTATTTATTTTTCCATGATTATTATTATTTGTTAATCATAGAGATACTTACCCCTAAAATTCACAAATTTTTTATTTTTATTTCACTTTGAACACTATTTGTCAACATAAGTATTTCTAAAATGAATATGAAATATTTTTTAAACCATTGATTTCATTTTTGAATATTTGTTTCCAATTAACCCACTTTATGACATTAAAATTGTGAAATAAATTTTTATGTCAAACTTATTTCACTCATATAATTCTATTCCTACCCAACTCATAGGTTTTTTTAATTAATACATTTCATGAAAGTTCTGTGGCCATAAGGATTTGGGCCTCGACTTCTAGTCCAACTCCCTTCACCAGAAGCTACGTCATCCTACTCATATGAGGGTTCATTGTGTGATGAGAGCATCAATTCAACAGATCCATGGCTTCATGTAATGGTGGTTTGGTCAGAGGTGAAGAGTTGCTTTGATAATTTAACTGTAGTGTGGAAGGGATCTAGTTGTGGTGGTGTGGATCTGATAATCTAGAGAAGGTACCTCATAGCTGTTTTAGATATACATTTGGAGGGTTGTTCATCCTGACCTCATTATAGGTAGAGGCTTTGTATGTTGTTTCTCTTAGCAATATTGATCATCATGTGGTGTAAACGGGGGAAGAGATGGAAATGTGTCTATGTATGGTGAGGTCATGGTGTTATGATCAGGATGCAGTAGTGTAGTGGTAAGGATTAATGATATATGTGGTGATGAATGGTTTTGGTTTCGGTAGAAATCCTAATGTGTAAGTCATTAGTGGTAATTAGATGCCATTCTTCGGTGTTTTTATGTGGTGGGTTGGCCCATGGAACGGGGAATTTTGGTTTGTGAAATGTTGTTTGTAAAAGTTGGTGTTTGTACCACTCAATTTTATTGCTGCATACCTCAAGGCCATTATTCTTGTACTGGGTTATCCCTTTACATAGTTCAAAAGGGATTGTTATTTTTCATTCTCTTTTTAATTAATTGTCATGTCCCCAACCTGTTTCAAAATATTAAATAAATGGGAGACCAATGATATCATTTTAATGAAATGGGTGATTAAATATTTATTTTTATTTGAAATTTTATAAAAATATTGTACTTATGATGAATCTATATATTTGAACATATTCTTTTAAAATAAATACCATAGTACCCATAAAAATTCAGTAGCCAATTAAAATTATTCTTGTTTGAAGCATTATTTAACAAAAATGTTGGAGAAATAAAATTTAAAACAAACATAATGTGGTATACATGAATTTCAAATATGGAAAACTCTATTAATAATATACACATCAGTATGAGAGATAAAAATTCTGAGGGAATGTGAATTGGGATATGGATGAAAATAAAAAGACCTGAAAAATGCAGATAAGAAATTTTTTTGTACAATGAATTCATAAATTAAGATTGATTTTTTTGGAGGATGGATTAAATTTATATTTTACAATGTATTCCTAATATGAACTGTTTTTTAATACCTACTTGTCATAAATATATACTGATATGTATTACCAATGTTTATGATATATATAATGTGGAGAGTATTTGAGAAAAAATTTAGAGGCTTTTTCTCTCTAAACTCATTTTTAAAAACCTCAAAAACTACATGTTTTTTTGTAAAATTAAAACATCATTAAAAATATTGTTTTCAGAAATCAAATAGTAAAAATCTTATAAATAAGAATTTAATTTATTTATTATTAATTTATTTTTTCTATGTCAGGAATTTTCATTAATATATTTTATTGAATTGTTTAGAAGGTAACAAAAGTCAATGCTACCCATGAGTACATTAGAAAATATATTGGTCTTTAAAGCGAATGATATGTCATATTGAATGATGAAAGGGAGTCGTAAAAGATGATATTATCACCATTTTACGATATTTAGTGTCATCAGATAGTGTTAAGGAAATGTTGATTTACATGACCTAGTTGATCATTAAGATATCACAAATTTTGTGGATATAATAGATATTATCCTTTAAAAATCACCCATATCAATTTACTTGTTAAACCATACACATAAAAATAATTCAATATTTCATAAAACAATTCATTATTTAGACATCAATTGAGCGGAAAAAAACTATTTTACAATTTACAACACATATTAAACCAATGATTTTTTTTACTTTAAAACTTGTTTAACATGAAATTTTTTTTTCCAATTATTTATTCATGTTAATGTTTAATAAAATTTCATAATGAAATTTTAAAAACCAAAAACTCGGTTTCCCAAACAATCCTTCATTACCATTGAATAATATGGTGCATTAAAATTTAACTAATAAATAATAAAAACACTAAAAAATTGAGATTTATACTTGAATGATTTTATAACCAATCATAAGAGGTGTTTAGATTACCATCAGGGAAAAACAATAATAAAAAATATTCTCTTCAACACATTATTTTACTATATATTTTTTCTAACCATGCTCTAACTATTTTAGTACCACTATAATATTTCCATAATAGTATTCAAAACATATATGTGGTTCTATATACCATGAAATATAACTTTGGAACCTATTGTTTGCCTGCGAATTATACTCCTAATGAATAATATAACAAAAGTTTACCTATTGTGATCATAAAAATTATAGTTTTAGTAAACCACATCAAAATATCTAATAAATAAGAAACAATGTAATTTGAATTCTTAATAAGACTTTGAAACAAAAATGGAACCTTTTTCATAAACAAATACAATATGTTTAAAGGCACTCATTTTCACACACCACTTGATATTTGACATTGAATAATTTTTTAATCCATTTGCCTCAAGAAATATGGACTTCAAATTGTTTTTAATAGACCAACCTAATCATCTGAAATAATGACCTTGGTCAATCCCTCATAGGTATCGATGTGCACACTCGATCTCCCTAAGATAGCAGCAACATCTAGGGAAATATATATTAACTTCTGGTAATGATTTCTATATCAGGGAAAACTGGTATGAAAAACAACTTCCAACCATGTACATGATATGATATAGCCATGAAATATATTATCAATCCAATATAAAATAGGACGTTATAAAATTGAAATGACATGGAATTTCCATTAAAATTTATTTTTAAATACATGGGGATTTTACGAGCCGTAGTTTCTAACGACGCCTGATTCCGAGGCCAGGTGTGCCCGGAATCAATTTCTGATGTTTTGTTCGGGAGCGTTTAGTAAACATACATTCGAAATTTTATATCTATTGAACCATAGCTCGGAATTGAAATTTGAGGGCACCGTTGAACTCACAACGCCTGTATTCGCTTAAGGAGAGCTTCACTGTAGTTTTGTTTTATCATGATTGGAAGTTAATTTTTGGGGTTTCTAAATAAATTGATGAAAAATATTTCTAGAATATTTTTATTTGAGTGGGGGTTTCATCCTCCAAGGGGAGGTTGGAGGGGGGGCCCACACACGCATAACCTCCCATTGGAGGATATTATGTGGTGGGGCCCACATGAGCTCAATTCTACTTAAAACCCATTTAATCCCTTGAGTTACTCATTAATGAGGGAAACTCTTGAACTCCCCCTTAATGGTACTAAAAAAACTAAAAGATAAATAATGCCATAATTAATTATCTTTTGAAAACTTTTGAATCCTTTTCACCCCATTTAATTTAATGATTTGTTTAATTTAATTAAATACAACTCTTGTGTGTTGTGGTGCCAACAAATAATAGGTTCCTCCTCTATTATTTTTGGTTGGCGACTTGGGGGAGCCTTGCCTCTCCAATGATGAATGATATCCTCTCCAACGAAGAATGAAATCCTCTCAACGAAGAATGCCAGTATCCATCGGGGAACGACGATGCCGCAATCTCCATTTCTGACCGGGACAAGAAAGGCAAGATGCCTCCTCAGAGAACGTCACCAACGACGATGTCATCTCCTCCCGGCATCTACAAAATTATGTCGCCATCCCATGAATTCGTCAAGAGATCACTAATTACTAGGTAGGGGGATTTGATTATTTTAATGTATTAATTAATCCCTCGTTACTCTTCATTTATTTGGGTACGATAATGGCCACTTCTTATCACCTAATGCGGAGGGCGTGGTCTGAACAAACATGGCCTGACATCCCTATGATTGGTCCTTGTTTGGTTGATGATGGACGTAGAGCCGGAAGGGCGTGGTGCTATCACACCACGCCAGAGAAGAATTGAAACCATGCAGGCTGTGGCAGACAGAAGAGGCGCAGCACCGTTACTCCGTGCCGGAAGAAGGCGGTTGCGGCCATGCTGGCCCCGACGAACAAATATGGAGTGGAGATATTACGCCACACTAAGGAAGCACCCCAGCCGAGGAAGCCCCACGTCTGGGCCCCCACGGTCGGGCCACCCCACTACCAGGCCGCCCTTCGGTCAGGACCCCGCGGCCGGGCCACCCCGGCCGGGCCGCACTGGCCGGTACGCCCCTATGTCGGGCCACCCCGGCCGGGCTGCCTCGGCCGGGCTGGCACCCGGCTGGGCGGCCCCTCGGTCGTGCCACCCATCAGCCGGGCAACCCCTCGAATAGGCCGCCACGGCCGGGCCACCCCTCGTCTGGCCCGCCACGGCCAGGTGACCCCTCATCCGGGCCACCCTTGTTGGGCGGCTACGTCTGGACCGCCTCGGGTCGGGCTGCGCCTTCTGGATGGGTCGCACCTTCGGGTCGGGCCAACCAATCAAGTCGGGCTACACTTGCAGACTGTGTCAGTCCCTCAAACCGTGTAGGACCCTGGTTCGGACCGAGTTGGGCCTGGTCGCTTCTACTGGGTCGAACCGGACCCAAACCCGTTATAGACAGTTATCACCTTTTCGCCCCAATTTTGGGCTTTGAGTGTCTGATTGATGAACCACTTGTGGAGATGGAATTCATGTAGTGAGGAGACTCTTTTGAAATACTTAATCTGAGGTTTGGATGTAGTTGGGGTACATCTGGGTTGGTTTGAGCCTAAAAACCAACCGGGCCCCTAGTATGGAAATTCCAATAAAACACAGACCATGCATCTGATTAATAGGCCGTCTGTCGCGTTGGGTTCCTTATCATGAAACAGAACTATGAGATACATAAAATCAAGACATTATGGTAGATGATGTATCGACACATGTCTCGAGGAGCAGACATCTCTCATAATCGAGCGTTCTGTGTGGGGGAACCCTATGGCTGGAAGCGACTGAGATGATAGGATCCCAGGTAGACCTACTACTATACCCAGATACTCGTGGGTTTGATAGTGACGAGACCAGACATTGATCATCCATGGGTTTGACAGTGATGAAACTGGACCTAGATCCTTCGTGGGTTCAAATGTGACAAGACTAGACCTGGATCATTTGTGGGTTCGATAACGACGTGACTTGACCTAGATCCTCTGTGGGTTCGACAGTGACAAGACTGGACCGGGATCCTCTATGGGATTGAACTTGACGATACTGGACACGGATCCTCCTTGGGATCGACAGTGACGAGACTAGACCTAGATCCTCCGTGGGTTCGACATCGATGAGACTGGACCTGTATCCTCTATGGGTTCGACAGTGACGAGACTAGACCTGGATCCTCCATGGGTTTGACAGTGAGGAGACTGGACCAGGATCCTTCGTGGGTTCTATAGTGATGAGACTGGAGTTGGATCCTCCTTGGGTTCGACATCGATGAATCTTGTACCGAAATCCAACGTAGAATCGACTGCTTCGAAAGACTGCTGTTTTAGGTTTCTAGGGATATCTATAGTTCGACAGTGAATGTTGATTTTGTGTTTACAACTATTCATCTCTTACTCTATTTGAATTTGTGTATACCTGGTGAGAGAAGTGTCATTACCTTTGTGTTTTCCTCATTTTTTAGATGTGTACACCTGATGACGTAGGTATATGTATGGTCATTTACATAAGTAAGGGTGGATGTTTCATCATGGATGCTTCTTCGTGATTGTTTCTTCGTGGATGAGAATCCCACAAGGATTTCTTCTGTGATCTATAACTATGGAGTACACTTTGTGTTGAACTTTTTTTGTGGAGTGTTTATACACTTGTTGAATGGAATATGTTGGGATCAAGAGTTGGAGCATGTGTGTGATAGGAAGCATAGGTATATGTATGGGAATATAAATAATTAGGGAAGGTTGATACTTCATGATTGTATCCTACTACTTTTTTTTATCCTTAGTTGATTTTGGGAGACCATAGAGGGTCTCTAGGTCCCATATTGAGTATTGTTATACTCACCCCTACACAAGCTTCGCCTGTACCTTGTTGTGTTTTGTGTAGACGACAGTTAGTAGTGATCGAGGCTGAGGGGGATGGATGGGTGGCTTTTTGGAGCTGGACTAGATGGGACGTACTTCAGGGATGAGTTTTTCGAGTTCTGTACCTACCCTTAAGGTAGGATTCCCTGGTGGAAGATCTAGGAGTTGTTTTCATGTTTTTACTTGTACTTGTGCTTGTAGTTCAGTTGGGATTGTAATCTGGCCCACTTACATTTAACACGCATTTTTTTATATACTAGTACATGTTTCTCCCTCTATTTATGTTCAGACTGTGTGTGTTACAGGTTTAAAAGGAAATGCCCTCCCTTTTGTCGGGGTTTCTCCTTTGATGATAGTCTCCAGCCCCTGGCCTATGGATGGTGGGCTTGGGGTAGTCACGTCACGGGTCCCGTGGATGTGTCGTGAAAAATTGGTATCAGAGGAGTCAGTTCTACTGCCGAACATGGACTCTAATTCTTTTTAAAATAAATTTTGTTAAGTGTTTTGGGTGTGGTTATCATTTTATGGAAACCCGTGTTGGTGTGGCGACTGACGTATCCATACACTAGGAATCTGACATCTGATTTCTGAATCAGTGCACGAAAACACTGATTTCATGTGTGTTTCTTCTGAAAAAAAATTATTTGTGATTATTTTTATTATTCTCACTAGGTATAGTTATGATCGTGGAAAACCATTTTCTTTTCAGGATGTATTCACTTAGTCAGTCAGCGCGGGTTCCGAGTGGAGAACATGATGGTAGCCCACCGAGTGAAGAGGCCTCAGTTTAGGGCCCCATCACAGTGAAGGCACCAGTACTACCACAACCTGGTAGGCTCTGGTTTCCACGAGCCCCAGCAGTAGAGGGTTAGTGCTACTTGGCTACATTGCATGGGTTCTTGCGACAGAGGCCTCTGAGGTTTTGAGGTGAGACATATTATCAGATTGCTGGGTACTGGCTGGAGTTTGTAGCATTATTTTTCCACCCACTTGGGACACTCGATGACTTGATGGTGCACCTAGTTATTAGTCTCTTTCAGGAAGAAGCAGATATGTGTTGGATCCTGATGCTCTAGTTCTACGAAAAGAAGACCATCACCTGGGGCAAATTCGAGGTTATTCTCACAGCGGTGTTTGTTCCAGCAACTCTATGATATATTCATGCTCAGAAGATGTTTCTCATGCCGTAGGTCTTTCTGACAGTAGCCGAGTCATCTATAGCAGGATGTAGGTAGATGAAACGGGGGCACAAGTGGGTTAGATCTAGTGTTAGACGACCCCAAGATGTGTCATCGGGGGTGGATGGCAACCGAGGACGAGGAAGCATTGAACATAGAATGATCTGTTATTCCTTCAGAGAATGGGGTCACAGAATGTGTGACTATCCAACTCCCCCGACAGTTTATCTACAAGAATTGGAAGAGCCACTGAGATAGAGGTAGCAGCTGTAGTTTGAGCATCAACCGAGCAATGGACAAGGAAGTGGAGCAGGTCTTTCAGCGGATGTTGGTAGGAGTCATCAATAACTAATACCACCACATCTAGATGGTTCACCTTGAGCTTCGGAAGAATTTCGACAAGTGAGGGACTAGATCCAGGAATAAATGACTTTTTTCATGATTTTTCTATCTTTTTTGATGTCATTTTTGTGATTTGTTTGTGTATTTTTACTTTGATCTACAGTAATTAAAGACACTTAATCTTATGATGTTTGCTTTACTGCCTTTTTTGTGGTTGACACTAAGAGGTTCAGTTTAAAACCATTGACATGACCCTCACATTTGAGATTCCGACTGGAGGAGACCCAATGACCACACAATGATGTCGACAGTGTGACTCAACCCTTGGAGATGAGAGTAATGGTTGCATCTCTTAGTATTAGTGTCATGTACATACAATATCATCCATGACATGATTATTACAATTCATGTCAGGATTGACTGTATTAGGAAAAAGATGTGGTTCATCCAGGGGAAGCGGCCGGATTTCTCTTGTTGGAAGAGGAGAAATCATAGATGGTGTTGTAATACTTAGGTGAAGAAGGTTGTAATCATGTTCATTGATTTTGGCTAGTCTCACCCATAGTTCGTTGAGCAAACAGTTCACAGTTAACTCTAATCTCAATAGTCTCAGGTGTGTTTTCTCGTAGAAGGACATAGACATAACACAATAATGATGGATTTATTTCCACCTGGTTTATGACTTTGAGATAGTATATACTCTTTGAAATAAGAACGTTGTAGCATATGCTCTCAGTAGGAGATCATGCATTCAATAACTTGGAGAGGCGATAGAGTATATGGCCGCATTGTAGATATCCATTGTGGATAGAGATGGATAAGCCTTTCTACAATCTCTCATAGTCACTCCTCCACTTATGATCATGAGTCAGGGAGGCCCAGCATGGGGACGTTGAGTGTGAGATGCCACATGCTCAGATATCCCCAAGGCTGGAACCCGATGGATTTTATAAAAGTGGAGAATACATCATTCTCTTCAGAGGATGTACCATGGTACCAGTTTCACATCAAGAGAAAGTTTTGGGGGAGTTCCACACATCTCCAATAATGGAACATCAATGAGTGGGGAAGATGTATCAGGACCTCCTACGAAAGCACTGGTGGCTAGATTTAAAGAAGGCAGTAGCAGATTTTGTCTCACGATGCCTCACATGTGATTAAGTGAAGGTGGAGCACTAGGTTTCAACAGGCTTGGTTCATCCCTTAAGGGACCCATAGTGTAAGTGGGATGGGATATCTCTAGATTTCATGATGGAACATCCACATACATCCAGATGACACGACTCTATCTGGGTGATTTTCGACCGACTCATCAATCATCCCACTTCTTACCGATTAGAGATAAGGGTTCACTGGATAGCCTAGGACACCTCTACGTATGAGTGATCGAATGGATTCATTGTTTTCCATCGAATATCGTCTACGATCGAGATGCTCGTTTCACTTCCTGGCTATGGAAGGGGTTGTAGGAGGCTTTTGGGATGCATATTCTCTGGAGAACCGCCTTCCATTCTAAGACCGATGGTAAGACTAAGGGGACCATTCAGACACTCGAGGACATGCGTTGTGCATGCATCATCGACTTCGGTCATACCTGGGAGGATCACTTACCCTTGGTAGATTTTGGATAAAACAACAGTTACCACACCACTATCGGGATGGCACCTTATGAGAGACTATAAGGCCAACCTTGAAGATCACCTCTGTGATGGACTGACCAAGGGGAGTCACCACTTATGAGACTAGAGATGGTACATGCTACGACAGAGATGGTGCTGATCATCCAGAAGCAGATGAAGACAGCAGATAGTAGGCAGCAGTCCTATGCTGATAAGAGACGGAGACCACTGGAGTTCGAGGATGGACACCACGTATTTCAACGGGTCTCACCTCGACGAGTTCTATAAAGATTTGGATGAGCCGGAAAGTTATCTACGTGATTCATTGGAACCTTTCAGGTCCTCAGCAGGGCAGGAGAGGTGGCTTACCTCTTGGCTCTTCCACCTCAGTTGCACCGGGTGGACGACGTCTTCCACGTATCTCAGCTGAGGAGATACGTGCATGACCTGTCCCACATCATCGACCACGAGGAGCTGGAAATCGATGACAGGGAGAATTTCACAAAGGATCATAGGAGATTGAGTATCTACAGGAGCATGTCCTACCTTGATATTCGATTCCTCTTGTGCGCATTTTCTGGATGCACGATAACCTCAAGGAGAGAACATGAGAGCAGGAGGCTCAGATGCATGCTCAGTACCCCCATTTATTTCTTTAGTGATAGATGTAGCTTACGGGGACGTAAATCCCAGAGGTGGGGAGAATGTAAAGACCCAAAATTTCTTTAGAAATTATTTTTAAATATATGGGAATTTTTCGAGTCCGTAGTTTCTGACGACGCCTGATTCAGAGGCCCGGTGTGCCCCGAATCAATTTCGGAAGTTATGTTCAGGTAAGTTCTGTAAATGTACGTGTGGGATTTTATATATATTTAACCGGTGCCTGGAATTCAAATCCTAGGGCATTGTTGAACTCCCAGCCTCGATATTCTCATTAGTAGACCTTCACCATAGTTTCATTTTATCTTGATTGGAAGTTAATATTTGGGGTTTCAAAATATATTAAATAAAAATACGTCTAAAATATTTTTATTAGAGTGGTGGTACAATCCTCCAAGGGGAGGTTTGAGGTGGGGACCACCCGCACATAACCTACCATGGGAGGTTATTATGTACTGGGGCTCACATGAGCTCAAACCCCCATAAACCCCCATTAACCCCTTGAGTTCTCCATTAATGGGGGAAACTCTTGAACTCCACCTTAATGGTTCCAACACACATAAAAGATAATAAATGCCTTAATTAATTATAATTTGAAACCATTTGAATCCTTTCCACCCATTTTAATATAAATATATTTTTTAATTTAATTAAACACAACTGATGTGTGTTGTGGTGACAAAAAATAATAGACTCCTTATATATTATTTTTGGTTGGCTACATGGTTGAGCCTTTCCATTGTAATGAAGAATGATATCCTCTCCAACAAAGAATGATATCCTCTCCAATGTAGAACGATATCCTCTCAATGTTGAACGTCCATATCCACCGAGGAACAATGACGTAGTCTTCTCCCTTTCCAATCGGAAAAAGAAATGGAAGACGCCGTCGAAAATAACGTCACCAACGACAACATCAACCGAACGATGCCACTTTCCTGTAACCCTATCAAGAGAACACCGATTACAAGGAAGGGGGATTTATTATTTTAATTTATTTATTAAACCCCAGTTTCTCGTCATTTATTTGGGTTCGATGATGGACACTTGTTATCACCTAATGTAGAGGTCGCGGGCCGATAAAACATGGTCTGACATACCTCAGTTTGGTTCGTGTTTTGTTGACGATTGAGGTGTAGCCGGAAGGGTGTGTTGCTGACGCACCACACCAGTGAAGAACCGAGTCCATGCGGGCCATGGAGGATGGAAGTGGTGCAGAGACCTAGCTCCGTGCCATATGTAGGGGGTCGCGGCCACGCAGGTAATGGAGAACGAAGATGGTGTGGCACCGTCACGTATCACCGAGGAAGCTCCACAACTAGGCAGCCCCACAGCCGGGCCGCCATGGCTGGGAAGCCCCACGGGTGGGCGGCCCCATGGCCTGGATGCCACAGCCAGTCCACCCATTGGATGGGCCCCCATGGCCAAGTAGCTCCTTGGATTTGCAGCCCCTCGACCGGGTTTCCACGGCCGGGCCGCCCCTCGGCCGGGCAGCCATTGCTGGGCGGCCCCTCGGCCGGGCCGACATGACCGGGCCGCCCCTCGGCCATGCCGCCACGGTCGGGCCACCCCTCAGGTCGGGCCGCCCCTCAGGTCGGGTCGTGCCTTCGAGCAAGGTCGCGCCTTCAGACCAGGCCTCACCATTGGGTCGGGCCACACCCGCGGACCGATTTGGACCTCCATACTAGGTCAGACCCTCGTTCGAACCGGGACGGGCCGGGTCACTCCGACTGAGTCGGACTAGACCCAGACCCGTTATAGCAAGTTATCTCCTTTTCTCCCCTATTCTGGGCTTCAGGTGTCCGATTGATGAACTTCCTGTGGATATAGAATTCATGGAGTGAGGATATTCATTTGGAATACTCCACATGAGGCTTGGACGATGTTGGGGTACGGTAGGGTTAGTTTGAGTATATAATCCAACCGGGCCCCTGGTAAGGAAATGCCAAAAACTCAGAGACCAAGCTTCCAATTGACACACCATCTATCGCTTTGAGTTCATTATGATGAGATAGAACTACATAATACATCAACTCAATACTTTGTGGTAGATTATGTATCAAAAACATTTATTGAGGAGAGGACCCTCCCGGAATCGAGAATGTTGTTTGCGAGAACCTTATGGCTGGCTGCGACTGAGATGATAGGATCCTACGTGGACCTACTGCTATACTTAGATCCACTGTGGGTTCGAAAGTGACGAGACTGGACCTGGATCCGCTGTGGGTTCGAAAACAATGAGACTGGACCTGGATCCTCTATGGGTTCAATAGCGACGATACTAGAACTTGATCCTTCATGGGTTGGATAGCGATGAGAATAGACCTGGATCCTCTGTGGGTTCGACAGCGACGAGACTGGATCCGGATCCTCTGTGGGTTCGACTATGATGAGACTGGACCTGGATCCTCCGTGGGTTTGACAGTGATGATAATGGACCTGGATCCTCTGTGGGATCGACAGTGATGAGACTGGACCTGGATCCTCTATGGGTACGACAGTGATGAGACTCGAACTGGATCCTCCGTGGGTTCGACAGTTATGATACTGGACCTAGATCCTTCATGGGATCAATAGTGACCTGACTAGACATCGATCCTCCGTGGGTTTTACATCAATGACATTTTTACTGAGATCCCACAAAGGATTTACTGCTTCGATAGACTGTTCTTTTAGGTTTCTACATATATCTATTGTTTGACAGTGAAAGATGATTCAGTGGTTACAACTAATCATCTCTTTATCTCTTTTATGTTGTGTATAACTAGTGTTTGCTGAGTCATTACCTTCGTTTTTACCTCTTGTTTGAGATGTGTACTCTTGATGACTTAGGTATATGTGTGGGAATATACCTATGTAAGGGTGGATGTTTATTCGTGGATTTTTCTTTGTGGACTTTTCTTCTTGATTGTGTCTTCGTGGATGAGAAGCACATGTGGATTTCTTCTATGAGATGTACCTATAGAGTACACATTGTTTTGAACTTTCTTTGTGGATTGTTTCTACAATTGTGGAATAAGAATGTGTTGGGATCAAGAGTTGGAGCCAATCTATGATTGGTAGCTTTGACATATGAATGGGCATATACCTACGTATGGATGGTTGATACATCGTGATTGTATCTTACTAGTTTGGTTTATCCTTATTGGATTATGGGAGTCCATTGGGTGTCTTAGGGTCCCCTACTGAGTATTTTTATAGTCACCACTGTACGGGCTTCGCCCGATCCTTGTTCTGTTCCGTGCAGACAACGGTCAGCAGTGATCGAGGCTGAGGGTGACAAACAAGAGGATGCTCGGAGCTAGACTAGACGGTATGTACTTCACGGACGAGTTGTTGGTGTTTTGTACCTATCGTTTAGGTAGGATTCCTTGGTGGTTGATACAAGAGTTGTTTTCCCTTTTTACTTGTACCTATACTTGTTGTTCGGTTGGGTTTGTGTTCTGGACCACATACTTTCAGCACTCTTTTCTTCTCAATACTAGTACTCTATGCTCTCTCTTCTTTTTTTCAGACTGTGTGTGTTACAAGTTTTAAATGAAATTCATTTCTCTTTTTATCAGGTATTTGTCTTTGGTGCTAGTCGCCAGCCCTCGGCCTATGGAAGGTGGGCTTGGGGTAGTCATGACACGGCCCCCGAGGATGGGTCGTGAAAAAAATGATAACATCTTAACATTAAAAAATGATATCAAAATTTTATTCCAAAAATATATCTATGTAAAAGAAAATGTTTTTATAGTATTATTGTAAAAATAATAGTGAGGAATAAAATAGTATAAATATTAGATGTTTTGGGACTCTGATATAGAGTTCCATATAACCGATGCATCAAACATGGTATAAAAACATATATCGTTTATATAGGTCCCTTAATTCACCCAGATAAGAAACACCACCCGTAAACCAATGGAGTTCTACTACAACCATACCAGTATGAAATAATCTAGGATCATATAACAAATGATATCAATATATAGAACATTGTTAGTATATATGGTGTGAGCCAAATGATATTAACATAAAAATATTGTAAACTTTATTCTTTTTATAAGGAATGCATTTCCACTCATTTTAATGTGGTATAATAATATTAGAGAGTTTCTTCTATAAAAATAATATAAATTAAGAAAAACCATAAGTATTTTATTAAAAAAATAATTATAAAACATGCCTCATTGATCCATTTACATTGTATTTTCATTTCAAAAATATTATTTTTACATTTAAAGAAATTATCCCTTAAATAAATTATTTAAAACCATACCTTACCATTTGAAATTTTACCTTCAAATAAACAATCACATATGTCTAAAATATTTTTAATAATATACTATAAATAAAACAATTAAATTTTAAAAAACAAGAACCATTTTCTTTAAATTATTTAATGATAATACATCTATAACGCTTGAAATTGAAAAGTTGATTTAATAAGATTATACAATCCTTGGAGATTAAAAAATTACATAAATAAAACCATACATGGATTATTATAATGACGATCGATCATATATAACCCATTAATATAGGTAGGATAAAAAAATATAAGAAATGATAATTATAATAAAAACTAAAAGTGAATATGGTACATATTAAAATGACTCCCTTTTTGAAATATCATATACTAGATACCAAAAATTGGGAACCAACATAGGATAGTTTTATGGTGTCACAACTCATCACTAAAGTTACATATATTCTCATTAATGATACCCCCAATAAATGTAAAAACATTCATGTAGGGGATAATATAAATAGAGAAAATCTCACAAAACATTCAAATCATACCAAAATTCTATAACTAGTACAATAAGGATTCTCATTTCACAGCTAATATAGTTATAGAACTATTAAACCAAACATAAAAAAATCACATATCTCAAAGTTAATAAATCAAAACTATTATATAAATCTTGTCTCCAAACCACCAGTCAAATATGATACCAAAAAAACATATAAATATTATTAAAAACAAATTTAATCATTAAAAAATGAAAACATCATCAAAATGGGTAATTACATGGAAGAACATGTTTTCCCCTCATTAAACAAAATAAATCCTCCACAAATGTTGAGAAATAGTCATTTTCCATGAAATCATGAATCAAACATTTCGAAATCCATTTCTCAAACAAATTTTCAAGTGAAAGTGTAAAATAGTGGAAAAAAATAAACAAAAATTTCAATATCAATCAATCCAATGCAATCACCCACCCATCTCATAAATCAACACATCCCCCATTTAAAATAATTTTGTTCATATTAATATTGGTAACCCCTATACCGAATAGTAAACCACTTTTTTAAATTATATATAATTTGAATACAAAGGAGAAATATACATTAACAAATAAATATAGTCCAATATATAAAAAATAGTCAATTTTAATGAATAAAACCCCCCAATAGAATTTTATAAATCATATAGAATGCATAAAAACTATTTTAATTCAATTATCCATTGATCTTTGAAATTGACCCATTTTTGCAAATAAAAAACCCATAAATGAAACAATCCAATATTTTAAACATATAAATTATATTTGATATCATTATGGACATAAAAACTATGTTTATCTTTTTTTACATGAAGTGGACATTATACATTTCATTATACAAAACCGCGATACATTAATGTTTGATAGTTTATTCAACAGAAAACAATAAACTTCAATGAACAATGATATATATCATCATTAAAAAAATGATTTTCTATTTATGGGTATAAATAATATTAGTGAAATAATTATATATATATAGATATATATTACTCAACATTATTATTTGATAAATTTGTAGTTAATATTCAATAAATTTAATTAAAGTGATTTTATTCATCAAAAGAACTTTTTCTTCAGAAATTTTTTTTAATTAATTTTATTTAAAAAATATTATAATAATTATTTTAATATTTAGGAAAATGTATTTTAAAAAATGAACATCATTTTTAATATTATAATATCAAAAATTAATTCAGGTTAATGTTTGTGACTTTTTGGAAAATATTGAATTTCCAATGAACAATGAAGAATACATATTTTTCGTAAAAAGCCTTTTCTATTAATAAATAATGTAATTTATAAGTCCCAATAAATTTTTAATATTTATAAATTAAATTTATTTATTAATTATCCATATAAAATCAACATAATCAAATTTAATCAACCATATTTTCATTGGTACTATTCCTTTTTGGATGAAGAAATGAGTTTTTCATTAAAATTGTTTTAAAATAAATAATGATTTCCTTTATTAAATTAAATAAAATAATACCTAATTTGTAATGTTTTAAATGAATTTACATATTATATATCCATAAATATTATATTTTTTTCATGAAATTGTTTTAATTAGTCCTGGAGTAAATTTAGAATCATCTAATTTTAAGCAATACTGTTCTAAAAACCCAATGTCTCTCCATGATTACGTGACTATTGTTAAATTAAAATTTAACACTTATATGAAGGAAATTAGTAAAAATGTATTCCATATACAGAATCATCATAATTTATAATGAATAAAATATTAAATTTAATAATTTTAATTAATTATTATTGAAAATTTATAAAATTAATCTCAACGAATAAGATAAAAACATGTTTACTTAGGGGATAAACATTTAACAAAAAGGGAAAAGTGACCTAAAAACATTTCTAACCAAACAATTAAGGATCTATTCCAACATTAATGAAATTTTGATATGTTTTTCTATGTATTTGGGACATTTTTCTCTCTGTGTCATTTATAATAAGTTAATTAACGACAAAGCAAAGAAGAATACTTTTTTCCATTTTAATTTTTATAATACAATGAAATTATAAAAACCAATATATATTAGGTAACAAATATTATTTATGAATAATAATATGTTTTTAAATAATTTTAATTTGTTTCAATTTTTTATAGATTAATTAATTTATTTTAATAGTAATGAAATGATAACATATATATTATATAGATAAAAATTAGATAAAATAAATTATATAAAACATAATACAATTTATGTAAATTGATTAAATTATTTTTATACATTATTTTTTATATTTATTATATCAATCTATATCGGTTTGATCAAGATATAATAGAATCTCATTTTTCTCTTGCTTTTTATTTAATTCCAATTAAATTAATATTGTATAAATTGGAATTTGTGTCATTTTATGATAACATATATTTTAAAAAATTATAAAAAAAATAAAGTATGATATTATTCCTTGTGATAATAAAAATAATTAATAGAAAATATTTTTTATTCATGTATCAATTATTATTTTAGAAATTTTATAATGAAAACTAATTAGTCATATACTAGGTTAGTGAAGTTACCGGTAAAGTGATGTGTTTTCACATTACATGAATTTGTTTTAATATTAATTACCACAACAATAGTGATTTTTATTTCATAAATATTAAATGAAAATCAGGATAAATGGGTAAAAATTATCTAATAATTTACAATTTAATTGATTCATAATGGATTAATTACATAAAACAGAATAGTAGTTACTATAATTAAAAACCAAAATAAAAAAATAATGATTCGTATGTTTAAATTAAAAAAATTCCTTATAATTGGTGTTTTATTATGTAGTAGATGTTTTACTTGACCATATCATCACATTAACCCAATAATTATTAATACCGGATCTACATTAGCTAATATTGATCTCATAATAGTGAATTGTTTTGAGTATTTACAAGAACGCCACTTCTCCTCAACAATAAAAGGGAACTCCCTCCCCTCTATTTTTTACACCTATAAATCCATATGGATCATCCCAGACCTAATTAAATCAACTCAAAAATCAAATAAACTCAGTATTTGATCATTATATTTTATAGATATCTAACCATTCAAGGCCTTAGTGCAATCCTAAGAAGGATACCTAAAGAAGAGTTAATGTTAATCATCGAGCACCCTTATATTACTTATTTATCCACCTCCATGAATTATTCTTATAAAATAAGGATATAATAAAAAATACTAGATTACATATATTTATATGTTATCATGATAAGGTTATGACATAAAACAATACAAATTCCTAATAAATGGGTTATAAAATCATCATTTGTGTGTACGGTCGACTATCACATTGTAAAACCATGTTTTTAGTTTTTCTATTACCAACACTCATTATTTGGTATGATGATGGATAAAAAGTTTATATATGATATTAATTAAATAATAATACCTATGGAGTCATTATATCATATATAATCTTTTACTTTCTATTCCATAGAGGGAACGCTTATATCACTCGTGTGTATGGTGAACTACTGCCTCTCGAAGCAATGTGATTCGTTTTTCACTAACACATTAAATTGAAGGTAATAACGGTAAAAATTAAAAATATATGTGATATTAATGAATTATTAATTATATTAATTTAATGTAAATATCATTCTGAAAAATAAAAAATCCTTTTTATTTTACCATTTCAGTCACTATAATAAATGATACCGTCATTATTCAATGGGTGTACTACCACCTCCTCGAAAGTATTTTCTGTTTGTTCATATTGACATTAAATTAATGATATTTATAGTTATATGTAATTAATAAATTTAATTTCTATTATATTATGATCATTATGTAATTTTAAATGTTACTTAGAATATTTGTATATTTATTAATGAAAAATTGAAATGTTTTCAATGTGTTTATTTGGCCAACCTTCACTATGAGCATAATGTTAGTTCATTTTTTGTAACCATCATTATTTATTGGTTTTAGAATTTTTTTTTGTATATATATTATAATTATTTCATTTTTATTATTTTGGATATTTTTAAATAATGAAATAATTGACAAGTTTCAACCCCCTGATGTTGTTTTATGACCCATAAACAGAATATGACCAAAACATACCATGTAATCATAATTAATCGCATAATTTTATATAAAATATGAATAATTGGAAAAAATAATTATAAAATTGAGTATTATTTTTAAAAATTAAATTAATTAAAATTCATTTATTACTCAGGATGGTAAATACACATGTGACAATCACACTCAATGTAACTGGTTTTCTTGTATAATTTTTTTATGACATATTTATACCATATCAACCATTTATTATTGTTGTTTGGTGTATATAGTGAACATTAATGAATTTAATGATTCATATACATAAATTTATTTTAAATTAAACATCCATTTCATAGTATCATATTCTTAGGGTTTTAGGTTTCAATATGACAAAAGCGGGAATGGATTTTTTAAAGAAAATCTACATCTTTTTTATCATTATTATGTTATTAACCTATCTTATATTATGAGTTGTATATAATACCTTTTTAAATGTTATATAATTAAACTTATTAATTTCTAGTTATTATTTTCCTCCTTTAATATTATTCCTTCATAGGAAATATGACACTATGATATGAAAGATGTGATAATCTTCTGTTCTGATCTCATCAGTTATTAGGACTGTGATTGTTGGAGTGTCTACTGTTAAAATATAAAAATTATCATGAATTATATTATCCTTTTTTGATATGTGATATTTTATTTTAATATTACCATTTTTACAGTCAATGGTACATAGATCAATATTTAAAATCATTTATAAATATTTGTCTCAGTTTCTATCTTCAGTCGAAAATATGTTATATTCCTAAACATCATATTCTAAAAATGATTTTAATTGTTTTTAAATTTATTTTAAAGAGACTTCAAAAAAAATTTCCTTCAAAAATGATTTCATAGAAATATCTTTTTCTATTACCAATATAGAATATTTTCTAACCTTCTATAACTATGGAAAGAATGTTTTTTAAAAAATGTAAAATTTCACCCTCTGAAATGAAAATAATTTCATTGAAGCTTATGTTGAATGATTAAAAGGGAATTTCTATAGAAAATATTTTTTCTATATTCTCTAAATTCAGGTTTTTAAAATTTATTTTCAATGTAAAGTATATTGAATGTTTTCTCATTTTATATTTTATTTTTATAATTTAAATGATATGTTCATAAATAATTATTATAATGATATTTTGACGACATTTCTATTCATAAACATAAATTACCATAGTAGAAACATATACTCTACTAGGTAAATTTTGTAATGATTTAATACTTATTATATTATATATTGATTTATATTATTTTAGAAATATTTTATATAGAATCTATTTCTCTTTCTACAGAATAATCATGTTTCATCGATATTGCTATAGAACCCATTTAATTCCCATGGGGTAATCATGATTCAGAGATATTGACATTTAAACCATTTACTTTTAATGATGTAATTTGTATATGAATGAATAATTATTTTTAGTGAGTATAATAATGAAATGAATGATATATTTACTTTATACTTGTTTGTGTTCATGGAAACTATATACGATGTGGTGTCCCTATTAGTTTTGGGTGATCCCAATATATCATATATTATGGGGCTACAAGGATAGATCTATGTCATCCCATTACATCCTATGTGATTATGTGGACCAGATTGAACTAGATGAGCTAATTATATCATATATAATGGGTTCACCCAGATAGTGTAGTAATGGATTGGGTTGGAATTATATTGGATGTCGACTATACAGTTATTACTATTAAAAGTGTATTGAAATGTTTTATGAATATGATGCACCACATTACCAAAAAGGGTTATAATTTTGTGTTATGTGTCTATAAAGTTTCATATGACCATGATTGATATCACGTTTTTTTTGTGATTATTGATTGTGATGACTCTTATATTTTCAATGATTTCATATTTTTTGGTATATGCATTGATGGGTATGAGTTATTTTATTAATTTCACATGCAGTATACTAATTTCTTAATACCATTATTAACTTCTTGTGAGCATTGATTAAATAAAATTGTTAATGATTCTGTTTACCCATAATGATCATTAGATATCACCCATCTTTTGACTCCTTTTCCCCTGGTGATAAAAAATGTGGATAATAAATTTTTTATATTAGGGATTTCATATGAATTATGATGATGAAGTTATATTTACTAATAAAATATGGGCTTAGTGGGTGATACATTCATATGATGTCATGGGTGATGATTATATAATAGTAATTTTAATTATACAAAACTATAATTTTAAAATTTCTTTGGGAATATAAATGATCCAATTTTTCCATTTGATGTTTTAAGGCCTAGATTGAAATTATGGGTCATAATCATTTGTATCAATATTATAAATGTATATTCTATAATTTCACCATGTGGTCCATGAATGTAGGTTATAGGAAATTATAGTTTCCATCGGAGGATATATTTGATAGTTTTTAGAGTATGAATTATTTCATGTTAGGTTATATTAATTATTATGTCTATAATATAAAGGATTATCATAATTACAATGTCTTATTCAAAAATTTTAGTGATATAAGTAGTAAACATTATTAGGGTTTTATGGAAAATTTGGGGAAAATTTTATTTGATGTGTTATTTTTATCCCCTAGGAAAATAATGATTTTTTATTTAGAGTAGAAATATTTTGAATCATTAATAGAAAATGTGATAACCTGTATGTTGGGTGACAACCTATAACATCTGGAAATGCGTCAGGGATGGAACACATCACCACATGATGAGAAAAGGTTTCTCTTACCACTTTCATATGTGACGTCCCTGTTAGTATGAATTTTTTTATAGTAAAATATTATGTGTATTTAAGAAACACATGTAATTTTATATATGGAAAAATGATAGATTTACCTTGGAAGAATATATAATAAAATAATTCTAATATTTGGGTTTATAAATTAGTTATGAAATTATTTATTAATTTTAAGATTATTAATTTATTGAATTATTTGTTTTTAACATTTTGTATTACTCTTGAGAATTTAAAATTATTGAATGAAGGATTATAAATTATGGGAATTATATTACCATGTTCAAAAAAAATTTGTTACATTTAATGTTTAATGAAAGGTGGAATATATTTTTATACCTATTATAGATATGTGTTCATTTGTTTGTGATTTAGGAATGAAAATATATCTTGAAGACTCTTCTTTTGGTAAAATAGATGATATTTATGTGGAAATTGCTAAAAGGATGAAATTATACTCATCAATTAAGGTATAAACACATATTCTCTTAGTCTAGCTGGAAATATAATTACAAAACTGAGGGAAAATAACATTGAAAGAAAAAATGATATCATTGTACCTTCACATTTATTGAATTAATGGACTCATTGATCATCAAGGATTTATGATATTTTGTCCCTTAAATTCCAATGAATATTCACATTCAAGTGATCAATGAATTCAAATTTTCTATATAATAATATATCCTTTCGTTTAAATCACACTTTTTATATCTACTTTTGAAACCTAGTTATGTATTATTTCATATGGGATTTTTACTTCCTTTTATATATTGTTACATTGTTTTTTATTATCTTCTATATGATATATATTTATAGAAAATGTAATTTCAAATGTCATACATCTGATTATCAAGATAATGATAAATTTGTAGCACAATTTTTTTATGTTGAAGAATGTAACAAAATGATAATTCAAATGATGAAAATTATATCTAATAGTATAAAGGTCATGGGAAAATATTATTATCTCATGTAACATGAAACACTCTATTTTTATTTCATTACATGTTATACTGTGTATTTAGAGATCAGTAATATATTCATCATGAGACATTGAACCTAAAAAAATTGTGATATTTATTATAATTATAATATATTCATTAAATGGGAAGGTATAAATAGTAAGATCTAAAATATGTAATATATATATATATATATACATTCTGTAAAATAAAAATTTTTGATAAATGATTGGTAAATTATAATTCAATTTTTAATAATGTTATTTTATTCTTAAAAAATTAGTTTTATTTCCAAATGAGTTGTTTTGATTTTAATTATAATAATATTATAATAATTTTTTCGATGTTTTTGAACTTTTTTACAACTATAATATTTTTTCAAATAATAATATCAAAAATTATTTTGTGTGAGCTTTTGGGACTTTTTAGAAAGTACTTATTTTTTAGTGACATTTGAAAATACAAATTTTCATAAAAGAATATTTTATTTTCAATTAATTTAAAATTTAAATTCACCAATATGATTTTTAATATTTATTAATGTATTCTATGTATTATATAGGTATATTTAATCCACTTAATTTCATTGAATCAATATTATTTTGGTTGTTAGTATTATTTTTTGGGCTAAAAGACTAGTTTCTCTAACATTAATTTTAAAATGAATATTGTTTCTGTTTTTTAATTAAGAAAAATAATCCATAATGAGGAATATTTAAAATGATCTTTAGATATTATATATCAATAAAATTTATTTTATTTTATTTATATGGTTATTATTTATCATAGTGTAAATATAAAATCATAATTTCCTACCATATATTCTTCTTAAAACCATTGGTCATGGAACATATACAAGATTAATGTTAATTTAAATATTCCCAATTACATGCATAGAATTTTTAAAAATTGATTCCATATTTGGATTCGACATAATTTATTGTTTTTATCCATTTTTGGTATTTTTTATCAATATGTCAATATGTGGTGGAAACTAATTATGATGATTATTTGGGCTGATCCTAATGAGAGAATTCATGTGTCTTTAGATGACACAATTTTTTATGCAAGATAAAGGACAAGAAAATTAATGATGATACTTGGGTATAAAATGAGATTTTTTTCTAAGGAATGTATTTTTGACATATTTTTATGATTTGGTACTTATAAAAATCAATTCCAATTTCATAAACCATCAGGGCACTCAAATACCACAACTGCTAAGGTGGGTAGTAGAGTGGACTCCACAAACCCATAATAATAGAATTGGGGGTGTGTAATATTTGAGTGAAAATGTATGTGGACCCATTATATAAATCATTGTCTGAATAGTGTCACCATTGTTATAGGTGTAACAGTAGTAGGGGGAGATGACATGGGGCGGTGCTATAGGGGGTCAGAAATTCTGAGGTGATAAAGGAAGCTATTGATAATTATAATGTGCCCTAAACATGAGTAAAAATCATCAAGGGACTATTTTGAGAGGGTATTAATTTTCCATGATTAAAATAGTTGAGAATAAAAACGATCATTCGATCTCAGTGATATGGATTGTCCATTGTTCCAATGCAACAAGCATTCAAAAAGCATCCTCCTCCTTTTCCTCCTCTACACCTTTGGCTTCCTCAAGTCCAACATGTTTTTTAATCTATATTGATACATCCATTCATATTATGTGATCACTATATGTTATTAGACAACTTAAAATAATCCAAATCCTAGCATGAAATATCCATCTTGAATATACGGGAATAATTCAAACATAGTCTTCTACCATATGAATAAAACGTTATTGAAGGATTCTTGTGCATCAAAAATTGATTAATATCATTATGATTTAATGGTATGAGATTCATTAAATCATTATATAATTAATTTATAGAAGGAAACAAAAATATTTGGAATTGATATTATAATATATTCGGTGTTTGGTTATGTGATTTATACCGATTCCTTAGATATCATTGAATACCATGAATCAAAAAAAATTGCATTGTTTTTCATGCCCATTGAAAAAATTTGATTTCTTTTCTAACACATTTCTATCATTCAATAATTATTTTTTAGATAAAATAATCAAAAATACATTTAATGGAGGCCTCATTTATAGAGCTGTATGAAAACCCGATCCAAAATGGGGCTCTAGCTGCAACTACCCAAGCCTGGAACTGTAAGCTAGGGGTGGTCACAAGCACTGAAGGAATAACTAACTCAAGGAGGTCTTCGACTAAGAACCAGTAAACACAGACATAGAAAACTCAATGTAAATGTACATTTTGAATGAAAAAAGACACATAGATTTAATAAAATCAATTAACCACACATGAATCCTTATACATTAAAATAATTTTCTAGTGTAAATTGACTGGATGAAGGGAAAAATAAATTCCCAGCAAGAAATATGTTCCAAAATGAAAAAACTAGAAATGAAAACTCTAAAAAAGAGCCCCTCTCCTGAATCCCATGCAACGACCACCATACGCAGACCAAGAACCCAATATCCCTAAGCTCCTTTGTAGTCCCGATCATCCATTTAATCATCTTCATAAGACATGACACGTCTATGAAAATCCCATGTAGGGGTTGGCATAAACATACCTAGTAGGACACCTCAAAAGGTAAAGAGTGATTATTAAGAGATTCTAGAGGAAATAATGATAGATGATGGATGGTATAGTAAAAGATATTAACTCAAACCGATAATGAGTGAATGAAATCTAATCCAAGAACAAGGGGATAAATATAGTGAGTAAATGAACTACCCATCAGGCTTTTTCCACCTATAGTAAGACGATACACTCATCCAAACATGAGAAGGCAGACAAAGAAAGAATTTTACATACCTAATTTGTCTTCTTCTCTCATAGAAGGAGGGTAACCAAAACCCAAGGTGTGGGTATATAAGAATGATATATACATATTCATTGTCAATGAAGCCCAAATGAGGGAGTAATAGGATCTCCATATCAAAACTCATCCCAAGAAGAAGAGTATCCAATATTTCATGATTACCATCAATATTGGTAAACATCTTAAACACATCTACCCTACACAAAAGTCAATGGAACTAAATCACAACACTGTGATACTATCCTCTTTGGGAGGATCTAACTTCACTACCTAGTTTTAGTTCGCATAAAAAATATCCATATCTGTGGGGAAATCATCCCTCTTACTTCTGTGTCCAAAATCACATCAATCCATTTCACATAACTATATTGAGCATTCGAGGGGCCACAAACTCAATGTAATGATCTATTTCCCTATTATAGATAGATGTTTATACTATAATAGTCACAATGGAACTCCAATTCATAGCACCGTTGGGGGGTTCCCCACAGAACATTCATTGGGGAACATCTCTATCCATCCCTACTATAGGGTATTTCCCAGAAATAAGGTCTTTAGGGATCTCCTCTACCCAGGCCTACTAGAGCACAATTACCGAAATAAAATGTTTGAGAACTCCATTTTCCATTCCTACTAGAGGGTAATTTGTATCACCCAAAATTTTATGAGAAATATTCGGTTTTTATGTTATATACATCACCAAATGAATCTTTCACTACACACAAAACTGTCTTGGCTTGTGTTACATGAAAGAGTAACCTTCCTTGATATCTTGTGTTCTACGCAATACTGAGTTTCACTAAACAACGATATGTTATTAAAATATTATAAAAACTAGCCATTATAAATAGTAATTACCACTTTTTGAAATATAATAAATTTTAACTTTCAAAATGGACTTCATTTTTGGATTCGGAATATTGAAAATATCCTAGGGTGAATTTTGGGAATTTTTCTAAAAACATTGAATCTTTGATAAATACTGAAAACACTGAGTTATTGGTAAAAACTGACTTTTAATTTAAATAATAAAATTTTTATTTAAATTTATTTTAAGTCAAAATAGATACATAATACCTATATAACTACAATGTAATTAATTAGAGTAATTTTATAATAATATAGATACATAAAAATTTTATTTAACTTTTTACCGTTTTTTACCCACCTCCTAGGAGCATTTGGATTTGTACATAGAACATAATTTTACCGCTCCTGTGAGTTTAATTTTAAAAATCTGATAGACACGATTAATATCAAGGAGTATAATGTGGTTTAATAAGATAAAAATAATTTTTATGAATAGTAACTTTTAACTTCTATTTACCAAAGTTAAAAGTAAATAGGGTAATTAAGGGTAAAAATGATTTTATTATTACCCTAACAAATGTCCTAATTATATTTGATAAGTTAAATTCAACCAGAAATAACCATAGGAGTAAAATATGACCATTTAGGTCCACATTGATTATATTAGGACACATATTATTATTTTATTTTCAGAATATATAATATAGTTAGAATCAAAGTTTAAAAACTAATACATTTTTAATATAGGGTTATACATAAGATAAATTCAACTATAAATAATCATTAAAAAGATAAATATATTTCATAACTAATGGTAGTTTATTTATAAATTTTAGACATTAAATAATTTAATTTATTAATGACACAATGGTGATGTAGTAACTACCTAATTAATGAATTATTAAAATAATTGATATTATAAATACCCAAATAAATGTAATATGAGACTTTTTATGAATTCCACTAATTTTATAGGTTAATATGACATGTTAGTATTGATTTAATAAACTTTTTTCGAAATATTCATACTGTAATTATTTTCAAAAAAATCAATTACCAAATAGTGTCAAAATTGACATAAAATAGTTTCGAAACAAATAGTATATATTTTCCTAAAATACTAAGGTTCAGAAAAAAGACATAGATTAGGTTATATATATTAATAATGAACCACATGGGGTTCGTTTGTCTTGTTATATCATGTTTATTATCCTTATAGTGTAAGAAAACAAGAAGACACAATAAAAGTTAAATTATTTAACTTAGAGATAAATCTAAATGATAAGGTTAAAATAGTTACCTAAACATGTCTAAAACCTATTTTATGAGAGTATTGCGACCCATACCTACCATATATTTGAAATAAATCAAATTGGATCTATTAAAAACCGAATATGACTTTATTATAAAATAATATTTTATGTTTTTTCAATGGTTCCCCACTTCTCCCTTATAAAAGGGAACCTCCTCCCTGTCCACCTCACAACATTTTGAGCCTTAATACTCAGAAAAATCCGGCCCATTTCCATTCTCAACATCCCTAGAAACATAATATAGGTTTTTGTCTTCTTCAAAGTCCAATTTTAGTTCCCTAAGAGGAGATTTCAAAGATGTGTGTCGAAGAAGAGGTAATATTTGTTACCGATTCCTTCAAATTTATTTCTTCTTCTACATCCTCTTCATTAGTTGTTTAATTATGAAGTAATAACATCACTATCACTAATATACTGATATGTTATTATAAATATTAAAAAAACCTATTTCCCTTTATATCCATCCTATAGAAATGAAATCACCGCGCGTGCGTACGTACGGAATACCGTCTCCACGCTGTGGTGTAAACCGTTTTCCACCACCACCTTACCTGGATGGGTATAATGGTGTAAATAATAACTATATATTATTATTTTAAATTGATATTTATTATAAAATAGTATATATACACTTCAATACAATTCCATGATCATGGGAACGATATCACTGCTCGTGCGTACGTGCGGCCTACCATCTCCACGATGTGATGCGACTCATTTTACATGATCTTCATTGAATAATGTTTATATAAATGAATTGAATGAATTGAATGAATAAATATGATATATATTATACCAAAACCTTTCATTAAATGATGTATCTAGAACCTAAAAATAATAATAAGAATTTATTCGACAAAACATGCATAAGAACATAAAGCAAGGAACACCCGAATAACAAGTAGCAATGAAATATTATTAATAAGAAGATAATTATATGACCATATATTATATCATGACAATGAATATGTTCATGTAATAAGTCAATGACATTATTTAAATCATTATAAAGGATGTTTGGATACATATGAAGCATATTGGACCTAAGGTAAGGGAAAATCACGCAATCTCAATTTTTATCTGAAATTGTTTATACTTTGGAAATTACTGGGGAAATAATTATCATACACATACATGATTAATGAATAAGTAATATTATTTATATCCTACAAAAATTATTTAAATCCACATCCATGATTCTTCAACATATGAATTTTAACGAGACTATGTAATATCCATCCTCTTCCGAATATACTATATGTGCTCTGTGGTCTCCTGAACAAGATGAGGTCCCAGAAAAGTTTTCTCTCCTTCCTCCATCAATCGTAATGGTGATCAACATGGCCTACCATACATAGCCTCATAAGGTTCCATATGAATAGTTTCATCAAACTATTGTTGTAGGAAAACTCCACAATAGGTATATGCTTCTACCAAGAACCTCCACAATCCAGAATGCATGATCAGATCATGTTCTCAAGCACCTGAATCGTACGCTCGGACTAACCATCTGTGTGGGGTTGGTAAGTTGTACTAAAATGTACCTATGAACCAAAATAATTCTGAACTCATTCTAGACCTGAGTAGTAAAACATGCATCCCTGTGTGAAACAGTGGAGTTTGGAACTCCATGATGATTTACAATCACTCAAATGTACAACTGTCCCAGATCATCAACAGTGATGGTCTCCTTGATCGGCATGAAGTGAGAAATCTTCGTGAGTCTGTCAATAACAACCCAAAAATCATCATTCCCTCAGGGAGACCTCGATCAACATGTCACAAAATAAATAGTAACATCCCTCCACTTCCACTTGAGAATGGGTTACTACTGTGAATGTCATAATGGTCACTGATGCTCCGCCTTCACATACTGACAAGTGTAACACCTCATGACGAAACCAGAAACGACTCTATTCTACCCTGTCCACCAATACGAATGGTGTAGAACACAATACATCATTGTGATGCCAGGATGAACTACCCAAACTGAGGAATGAAAGTACTGCATCATCTCATTGCGTATGTCTGCGGGCACACAAACGCGCCCCTGGAAATGCATGATCTCATCCTCACCAATGGTCTATCGAGGAATAGGGTCCTCTCCTGACACACGTTCCCTTAAAACTAGGCCATCAAGAACTAATATATTCCTCATTAGAACTCGATCAAAAAGATTACAGGTAACAGATACAGATGATTTAAAAGTCTTCCTTTTTATTTCATGCACCTCTAAATGCATCTCAGATAACAGACCCATAAACTGCAACTCAGTACTGGCATCTTGAACTACATGTATCTGAGTCATCATGCTGAACACATCAGCCACTACATTTCCCTTTCCAGTCGTGTAGGCATTCTCAATGTCAAAATAATATAGGTACATGACCCACCACTACTCTATTAAATCCAGATTACACTCAGTGAAGCTATACTTAAGACTTTTTTGGTTAGTGAAAACCACAAAATTCTCTCCCAAAAGATAATGTCTCCAACAATGTAATGCATGAACAATATCTACCAACTCCAGATCAAGCATCAGATAATTCCCCTCATGTGTCCTCAACTACTGAGTTCCATACACATCAACTTCATCTCCCTAGATAAGCACATCTCCTAGCCCGATACCTGATGCATCACAGTAAACAGCATAGCTCTTGCCCGGATCTGGAAAGACTAGTATCAGTGACGAATTGAACCTCCCTTTCAACTCTGGAAAGGCTGACTCACAAGAATCATACCAAAAGAACATAAAATCCTTCTTATTCAGACCTGTCATCGGTTCTTATAAGCACACAAATTCATATATGAAACGTTTTTAGTATCTAGATAGCCAGAGAAAACATTGTACCCCAAATATGTTCTTCGGTTTCTCCCATGATACTACAGCTCTAGCATTCTCTGGGTCTACTGATTCTCCTACCATAGAGATAATAGGACCTAGGATGTGAATATGATTTATCCAAAAGTGACACTTTTAGATCTTAGCATATAAATGATGCTCCCACAGTGTACTCAAAACGATCTCAAGATAGGTAGCATGGTCATGTCGAGTGTGAGATTACTCCATGATATCGTCAACGAGGACCACTATGAAAGAATACATGTATGGATGAACCACTTGGTTCATTAGTGCCATGAAAATTGCAGGCACTTGTGTGAGACCGAATGGCAGAACCATATACTCATATAGACCATACCAGCTCCATAGGCTGTTATGGGTATATCTGATGGTATAACGTGTAACTGATGATATACAAACATCATGTAAATCTTCGAGAACACCCGATGTCCATGAAGCGGATAAAAGAGATCATATATCCTCTGAAAGGGATACTGGTTCTTCACCATCAACTGGTTCAACTTCCGATTGTCCACAAAATCCCTGAGGGTGTCATCTTCCTTCATCGCAAATAGGACAAGCGAACCCCAAGGAGAAGTACTGGGTCAGATGAAAACCTTTTCCTGCAATTCCTCCAACAATTTATTGAGATCCTGTAACTCTAGGGTATCAATCCTATAATGATTAATATACACCAGTTTCATTCCTAGATCATGCTCGATCGATAAGTCTACCTCAAAATCTAGAGGCAAACCTGAAAATTCCTCTAGAAAGACATCTTTAAAATGATCAACCACTGGAAGAAGTTCCATCTATGATGTGGCCTGGTCATCCAAATATAGACTAACTATATGGATTGTAACTTCTCCCCACCAATGATTCTCTGCAGCCACTCTACTCACCTTGGCATCCCACTCACCCCTATGAAGAAAGGATCCACCCTTTGGTGATACAAAACTAAGCCTATGGTGATAACAATCGAGGAATGCCTAGAAGGGAAATAGCCAATCCATTCCATGAATGAAATCATAGCCTGTCATATATAGGACATAGTGGTTCCATAGAAAGTGACATCCACCATCCTCTAGTGATCACTCCATGCACATATGTACACTAGACGTTCTAGTCCCCAATGGTGTGTCTCGCATCAAAATATGGATAGATAAAAAATATATATAGAGAAACACTCTCCACAACAGAAACATAGATAAATCTATTGGAATCCCCTGTATATAAAAGAACAGAATATAAAACTGAGGGTACTAATATTGTACCTCAAACTATAGATGGTTCGAGATACTGCTCCTACTGGGATTGCTCCACTGCAAAATTCTGGCCTATGTCGCAGCCCTATGACCCTTCCTTGCCTCTCTAAGATGATCCACCCTACTGTCACTAAAGAACTAGAAACTGAATACCAAATCGACAACCTCAACCTTGTCATAAATGACTTAAAGAACTTCAGTTCCCAAACTGGTGAGAAATTAGTGGTGCTACTCCTGAACGTGGAGTCATAGAAGAACCCATGTCACTAGCTTCTAGTGAGAAGAACTGAAAAAAGCGTTGAAGGTGACCCATCTTGTCGCACGATCAGAACTCCACTGGGTCTCACAGTAACAGTGGTATCGTATGCCTACTCTTCCCACACTGGTAGAACTCCTACTGTCTACCAGAAGATGCATCCCGCCTACTCTAATCTCCTCGTGCAATCTCTCTGCAGTGCTTCCTTCTATTAGGAGGAGGGATGCTAACGTTGGATGCCGAACTGCCCAATCTCACCGCTCCATAATCTATGCGGGCTAGGGCCAAAGTGAACAATATCATCATATTGGGCAGGACTGGGCCATTACAAATGGTAGAAGAGTTGTTGTCCATTTGATGTTCTATCGAGGACATTGGACCCTCATAGGGGGTGTGTTATGGAAATCCTACATCGAAGGAGGTGGAGCACTAATCACCCATTTATAATGTGGTTTGGATACCTCTCCTGTCATGAGGCATTTTCCTGGTTTTTTCCTAATGGGAAGTGCCCAGGGAAATCAAATCTGTGTGGTAAAGGCCCAAAGTGGTAAATATCATGATCATGGGATGGAATGGCCCATTACAGATATCATGATTCTTTTGGGATAAGACCCAAAATATTGTTGGATTGTTATATGTTCTGTGAAGCAGATTAAAACAATGGAATGGATGAAATTTGATGTTTTTCTTCAAGGAATCCAACTAATGACTATGTGATATAATGATTTTAATTAGTGGATATGAACATATGGATGGATGTTACATTAATATTCTGGTGCACATGTTCCTCATCCCTGTTGGTGAGGAATTATTAAGTGCATATAAAATACCCATGTTCAAAATCAGGAAGAGGAAAATTTCTGGGGGCATTGTATCAGTTACTGTAACAGGTGATGTTCAGTACTGTTGCAGCTGGAACTATTCACCTTGGGCCACCGATATGGGCGTATAGTCCTTAAAAACTTAGGGCCAGCTACACCTTCGGGTCAATACAGATTTTGGGCCACCTCAAGGCCTTTGGGTCGCATGCAGTTTCCCCAGACACACTACAAAAAAAGGATCAGACCTAGAAGAGGATTCAGATAAGGTGCACTCACCAGAGCAGAGCCAAAAGGATTTGTCAGAATGAGAGGGTATGGCTATGCTATCCGGACCAACTTATGCTTTCAAAAGAAGCATAGCCAGCCGAACATGTGAAGGTGGGGAGATACTATAATGAATCAGATGCTGGGGATGGATAGTTCCTTGTAGATAGTCAGTTGAATTCTCTAATACCTTGGGGTTATTTAATCTCCTAAACCTATAGGAAATGTAAAATCTGAGCATACAGGCCTTGTAAGGGTTCCCCCTCCTCCCTTAAAGGGGGGGGGGGGGGTTAAAAAAATCGATAAAAATGAAAACATTCGGCCCATTTGGGCCTAATTATTTTTTTGGGTATATGATATAACCCTTTTTGGGACATGATAGGATGTTATATGGAGTAATTCATCATGATTTTGTTCTATACATGGTTTTATGAAGTGTAGTGGACCATAGGTGTACCTATTATCTATTATAGGGTGGGATGTCACCCTCAGTTGACGATGATATGATCATAGTTCTATGTATGGGATGTCACCCCCATATGGACGATATATGTTGTTTCATGGTGGTGATGAGAGAAGAAACCTGATTGAGATGTGTCAGTTTAGGGTCAGGGAAAAACCTTGTAGGTGTTTGTAAAGTGATTGTTCTAGTGTAGGAAATATCAACCTAACTGATATTTTATGATATGTCATTTGAGTGGATGTATCTCACACTCTATTGTGTTGTGAATAGTTTGGGGAATTTCTACACTATAAGAAGGAATTGTTATCCTCACTTTTCTTATTTAATTTAATGTCCTAATATTGACTATTCAATTACACATGGGTAATGTATTTATTTTTTTGAGTTTCAAAAATATTTTTGTATATCATTATTGGTAATTATAGGGACACAATTGGTGTTGGAATATATATTTTTACTAGCAAATTACCTAATATACCATGTCACTTTGGTATTAATGTAGACCTCATGATCGCATGCACATGTAATGAAGAGTAATACTATTATAAAATTAGGTTTGATCAGTTCAATTATGATTTAGTTATAGGGACAATATGAGGCTTCAGGATTGTATATTCTCCTCATAATATTTTATTCCTAATATATTATGTATAATTTATCATTCCTGTGTTATATCAGTGAGATACAGTCATATATGAAAATGTTCCATTTTTAAGAGCGTGATTTCTATATTTTTTAAAAAAATATGATTATTATCTACAGATAATTATTAGTTTTTTAAAATGTTTATTATAATTATATAATTTTATAGTATCCATGTGGTAGCACATTAACCTAGTTTTTGTTTTGGGAACCATAAAGACTATTATAGTGTTCATTTAAGGTGAAATGACATTCATTTTAGGTCACAAGATATCTTTATCTGATGGAGGGATGATACAACGTGGAATAAAATAATATTTTTCTTTGGAATACTATATGGTGTATGGTAGATTATGAATACAGACTTTTCAAATATATTAATAGGCATTGAAATCATGTTTTTTTACACCTTTTTCTGTTGGGTTTCTATGTTATCAATGATATTATATTGTTGTCCATAGTTGTTAATATTATTATTGATATGTTTATTAATGAATAATGTGTGTATTGTTGATCTATATTTATGTTTTTTGATGTTAGTCATAGTTGTCAGTTCCCCTTGAACAAGAATAAATTTTATAATATAGTATTTACGTGACATTCATTACATGTATGTGACATATTTTGAAAACAATATTGGATTAAAAAATTAATACTGTCAAAAAAATATGGTACATTACTACACCACTTGTTGGTGGAATTATACTTGAAAGTCCATGAAATTCCTTCTAATTAATGGTTATACTGATCCTATCAATGAATTTTATATGTTTATAGGTATATAATTATTCAATGGATGTGATTTATATTAACCCATAGTTGGTTGATACATGTAATGGATGCATCTATTTTGAACCCTTATAGGTTATTTTCATATCAGTTCAGTTACTTATTGTATCAATAATAACCTATACGGATTCCTAAAATATATATTTTTGGTGGAATTCAACATAGATGAACAATTTTACTATTAAATACTTGATAATAATATTTATTGCAATATGTGATTATGTGAATGTGTATGAGACCTATTCATTCAGAGCGGTAGTACGGTATGTTTATTGACCTTGAGGATAGATCATTAGGGTTAGTTTTTTAACTCCACATATAATTCATTTTATGTATTAGTGCAAAACAAATTTTGAATGTCATATAGTGTCAGTAATACTGTAATATTACAGTTTTGTATGTTTTTATTCACTATGAGTTTTGTACAATTTGAGACTCATATTACAGGATTGATGGGAGTGACTAGATAAAATGAGTTGTGGATTTTGAAAATGGTTAGTCGTATGATATGGTCCAGTCGATATTTCTATTCCTATTGTTATTAAGATGAGGGGTGAAATATTACGGTACCAATTAAATGAGAATACTAATTTTTTTGTGTGCAAAAATATGGAACAAACTGAGAGGAATTCAATAAGTATATTAGAGGGAATTGGCCAATGCGATTTTATACCACAATACAATCATTTTAGTCACAAATATTACATATTTTTATATAGGTATTAAATATATTTCAACACAATACAAACCTATAGACCATAGAGTATTAGCGTCATTATTATCATGGATTTATAAAAAACTAGTATATAAAAGGTCTAAATTATTTGTCACCTTGTTTTTTATTACTAGAACCATTTACAGACAGAACATATTTAACACCATTCTCTATAACCCATGTAAGAGGTAAATAATAAAGGGTGAGATCAAATTATTTGTAGTTGTATACATAATAGATTTAATTAAATAGACATAAGTGATGATTTGATAAGTATATGAACATGATAACCATAGATAAAAATTATAAAATTATACTCAACAAATCATATAACCAAATCATGAATAATGTCATGTGTTTTATATATCAATAAAAAAAATATTTATGTGTCTGAAATCATCATCAAGAAATCATGAGCCCTGAAAACATTTAATATGTATAATATATATGTTTTTTGAATACACAGTATCCTATAAAATCATTTTGTTGGTCCAGGATCACTTATAATACTATAATAATGGATTGGATTCACCCCCATTTAGTTATTTATTAAATAAATGTTCATTGAGTATACAATAATACTATAAAATTTCTATAAGTAAATTGATTTCACTCCATATTAAAATAACTTTTCTCTCATTATATATCAGAAGATACCCAATACATATGAGGTATATATAATTCCTGAACCACCCATAAAAAACTAAAAACCATAAATATACCTGAAACAATATAAAAAACATTCAAAATAACATCAAATCACAACCCATGAAAATGATGCATGTTTCATAAACATTTCATTATCAAGAAAAAAATGTTACATAAAAACATATAAATGGTAACATTAGACTATAACCCAATAGACCATAAGAAGAATATGAGGACGTTGTTATTGATAAAAATAACATTACCATACCAATATATCATTTCTTGATGAAAACATACGTTTTATTTAGAATAGTTTATTTATAATCATAAAATTTACACAATATTATGGAAAAAATATTTAATTTTAATTTAACCAAGTATTATAATCGTGGATGATTCAAATAATTGATCTTGTATGATGGTGGATGAATACAAACATTAAATATATATTAAAATTCATGTTTATGTCACATTTTCTATAAAATGTAAGAAGCACCTTGTTCAGAAAAACAAGAAAAGTATGATAATTTCATTAAAAATTATAAAAGTTGTAAAAATGTAATTATTAATTTTTTATATAACAGTAAAATATGTTTGAAATAAAAGTATAGGAAATACTAACATGAAATAAATGATACATAATAAAAGGGAAACTAGTTTGATATTTCTAAAATATTCTTCCATTCATTTGAAAACATAAATTGGGTAGATTAAATGGAAAAATATAATTATCCTAGATTAATTATTGGTGAATAAAATATATTAGATATGGGAGATCTATATTATACAATTTCATTATAATTTTTTATCACAAATAATCATATTAAAAAAATATTATACAACATAAAACACTAATACAGATTTATTATTTCATTTTATTTTATATACACTCATATATAATAATTTATAAAATATTATACCTATATTGAAAACAATAATAATACTTATAATACCATTTATTGTTTACTTGTAACATATTATAATTCGTTCAGTGAAATGATTTCATTATCATCATCATTTCATATGTTAATTACTTTATTTATGCATGTATGTTTTGGTTTGGAGATTATGGTCCCTCAAAATTTATTATAGTTCATTCATATATAAAATATTAATAATGATATAAATATAATGTATTTTCATAACATTCATAATTATATAAAATAATATAATGTGGTGACGGAAAATGAATTATATCATTTTTTGGAGATGGCAGTCTGTACCTATGCATGGGTGACATTTCCCTTTTTCAATAGTGTGAAAAAATAATGGTATATGTTATATAAAATCAATAGAATAATATTTATAATGTAAAATGTAATATAGAAACATTAAATATATCATAATAACTTACAATGAATTATGGTTGTGGAAAATAAGTCATACCACATCATCGAAGTTATAGTGAATATATACTTATGAAGGATACTTTCATCTCCCATTAGATTTTGAGGAGGAATTAAATGGTTGTGAGATCATCATAATAAAATTTTAGAATTTGGATTATATTTTAGTGGATAGTATTATAGATTAATCATTTTTATAAGAAGCATATGTAGAAATTAAATATATTGAGCATTGTTAATATCTGTACCACTTCCTTGAGAAACCCCCTTATGTATAGTATATAATTAATGTTAGATTAGTCTTAGGACGAGACCATAAGATCTAGGTTGAAGGTAAATATTATATAATGGGTATTAATAAGTATAAAACAATATATAAAGAAAAAATTATGTTAATAACGTAGGATAAGAGGATCAAAATTATATGTTATGGTGCGGGACTGATGAATTCTTATAAAATATTCAAATGATTTAAAGTTATTTCAAATAAATTATGGATTCAAAGATATAGGTATTAGAATAATAGATTATATATGGGTTAAATACATTCAACAAATATATGTTTTATAGGTTTTCGAGTAAATCCAACCCTTATCTCATGGTTTAATCTACAGTAATTAATTTTTCACCTTAACCCTTATAACAATATTTTACTATTTTTATTATTCACTATGATAAAATTATTTTTTCCATATTAGATTGTATCAATTATTTTACTTAAAAATATGTAATAAAATTTATCATATTAATTATCTATAAGTGTAATATGTTAATATTAATTATTCTTGGAAACCGCAATGATACTGTGTTTTTGATAAATGAATTTTTAAGCATAAAAAAATATATAAAATCAATTAATTTACAAAGAAAACCATTTAATTATTTTTAAAAATTTTATGTAAAACAAAAAAATATTGAAATTTTATTAAATATATTAATATATAGAAAAAAACTCAACTTATGGAGATAAAAACACAATATGTTTATAAGATTTTTTGAAGGAATTTTTTTTAAGACAAAAAATTAAATTACACAGATATTAATGTATAATTATGATTCCAATGATATTTAAAATATTATTAATATTTAAAAATGAATTATTTTACATTATTATATCACGCAAAACAATGCTGTAAATTATATTTAATGTGAATGATAATTTTTAACAAAATTTATATTTTACAATATTTACGAAGAAATCAAACTTGTAAGACATATACTAAAAAATCCACCTAATTTCATATTGAATGTATTTTTTTAAAATGTGAAATACATTTCAAAAAAAATTTCTACAAATAATAGAAATTATAAATATTTTTTTATGTAGAAAGTTGATAAAATGTTTTTTAAGTGAAAAATTATATAATTGAAATTTGAGTGCATATTTATTATTCATTAATCAATATATATTCATTAATAAAATCATCTCTAGTTATTTTTCATAAATTTTATGGTATTATTACATTCAAATTTAATAGAATGTTATAATGGTTAACTATATCGTTGTTCATTGAAACATTTCAATAAATGTAAGGTAAGTTATAAAATACATCATCATTTATTTCCAAGGGAATACAAAAAAATATTATTGTGTTAAATAAAAAAATGAATTTTCAAATCACATTTCCATAAATCTGTTACAAAAAATGTATATCTTTATACATCATCACATTCTTAGGTTCCCATGTCACTTCCTCTAATTTAATTTTCATCCAAAGAACATTAACCGAAAGAGTATCCTTTTTTCATAAAACATTTTTTCTATGAACCTAATTTTTATATTGGTTATTTTTTATAGAAGATCATTCTATAACATTATAAACAATAATATTAATATATATGAATTAATAGGTATGTACATCACCAATAGACATACCTGGAGAATATTGTGGACTTGAATGACGTTTGATGGTAGTTCCATGTGATAAAATATAGTCTATAATCGATCAAAAATCATGAAGGGACTAATAATCCTAGGGCTCAGATTTACCGTATTTAAAATAAAATAATATAATTCCTAGGATAAATTCATAGGAAAATATTCTCACTGACATAAAACTATATATCTCACTATTGATTATAATGACAAATATTATATCAACATAGGGAATTTTGGTCATTTTTTCATATTTATATAAAATTATCATTAATTTATTCATAAATCTAAATCCCCAAAATTATTATTTATTTAACATAATCCAATTGTGTTGTATAATTACATTTATTTATAGATATTTCTTCATAAGGATTCATCTAAATGTTGAAGTGAAATGAAATGTTTTAAGAAAACATGAATAGAGAATGGTATAATTCCAAACCACCTATGAAATATAGAGAATATAATCTCAAAATATCAACTATGTTTTGAATGTTATTCATAAAATGACCTAATATATGAGAATGAAAATAAGTATTGAAACAATAATCTCTTTCAAGATATTGATGAAGACATCATTAGAACATCAAGGTAATCATCAAAACCTAGTCATATAGAATTGATTGTAGTAATAAAAGTTACCATATAACATCTTTAATATCTATAATCGAATTATTATCTAGATTGAAATGTTATCTTATATAAATTAATTGAACTTCCTTCATGAGACGATAATCATTAACCCAAAAAACATTACAAAAATCAGATATTTTCTGGTGTTTAATGGTAAAATGTGTGGTGATATTTTCATATCTGTATTCTACAATGTGTATTTATTGTAATATCCCATTAGAATTTTATATCATATCTTTAACATGATAAAATACATATAACCATAATATATTCAATATAATATCCCTCTTTATGTTATGCCACCAAAACACTCTTTAATATCTCTATACATATTTATAATATTTAAATGAATAGATAATAATATCCTATGAGGTTCTCCAAATAGTTCTTCCTTATTTTATGGTATTTATGAGACATATACATTATTAATAAAAAAATTAATTCCATTATAATAATGGAATAAATAAGTACATTTCTTACATTTTTTAGCTCAAAATCCATATTTTCGCATCAATAATCATTACATTGACTAATGGTTGAACACAAATTTTAGAACAAAATTATTTTCCCCCATCCTCTATGATTATATTTTCCTTAATATGAAAAAATATATATAATTTTATATTTTTTATACTTCTCATAGAAAAACTATAATTATTATTTGGACTTAAATAATATTCCATTTTATTCATTTTCCCAAGGTAGTAGTGTATTGGGCAGTCATACTCATTATGAAAATAATAAATTATCTTTGGTTCATATTTTTCTATTTTTCGGTGAATATATAATTTAAAATTTTATGATCCGTATATATGTCACACAATTCTCCAAATAGATAATTATTCTATATATTTAAATAAAAGATCACCACTGGTAAATCTAAATTATGATACTAATAATATTATTCTTTAACCATCAATTTTAATAAGAAAAAAGTAATCAACATATCATTCATCATGACAACCAATATCGTAATTTTATTTAATGAATTAAGATATATCACAAACCCTTCACCCATGTAGGATAGTGTGAGAACAAACAGCCAAAATAACCTTTTTTTATTCCTTGTTTTTTCCTCCACACTCATCAATCAAATGGAACCTAACTTCCTACCACGATAACATGATGATTGGATTATATATCCTTGTGGAATACATCACAAGTCATCAATAATATTAAACTAATTGAACAAAACTATAGATCTACATAATAGTTGTTGGTGTGATTAAATATTTGATGACTTATATCTTGAATTTACCAACCCATATATTGTCACATGGGATTATGTGACCTAAAATTGAAACATTCTATATTAGAAATTCATAGTAGGTAAATGTTTCCTATGAATAATCATTCTATAGCTTATTTAGTAATATTCACATGAGATATTCATACTCTTACTAGTGAATGGTTTATATTAAATTATTATATATAGAGACAACCAAAAAATGAATCATGGTAATCTGTAAAGGATATATTTATTAAATCCATGATGATAATAGGGGAATTATTATGACCGCATGTCTTTACTATAAATTCATATCCATTGTAAATCGAATATGATTTTTCCATACATATTTCTCCAATTTTTTTATTAATATATTATATCCTGATTGATGATCAATCATTGGAAAATATTGATCTATATGTATTTGATAAAAAATCATTAATTGTTTATAGAGGTACTTATTTTTTATCATGACCTTGTTATGTTCTCAATGATAAATCAAAATAGGAATCCATAAATCATTATTCATTATATTTAGTACAATTTAACCCCATCGGGACTCACCTGGATGAATTAATCACTTATTATGATTACCATTGATTTTTTTAATTCAATTCATATAGATCATTTTGATCCATTTTTATAAATAAATATATATTATTTTTGAAATAGGTGTGGAACTGGGTAGGAATTCTATAGAATAATAAAACATCACCATTTTGTGAATAACTACAAAACTCTTCCAGAATTACCTAAAAACAACCATATAGTTGGAATATCATCCATTTTTTTCTTTTTCCAACCATTTTAGATAAATATTCACTATTAATTTAAATTTAGAACCACATAATATATATAATTTATATTTTATATTAAAATTAACCCTGGAATTGATATAAGATCAAATGGTGGATCGTAATATAAAATGCAACATCCAATGCATTTTATTGATATAAGACTTATCCAAAAAATGAAAATACATTCCCAAAATCAAATCATTTTCCAATACAAGAAGAAAAATAATATTTTAATGAATTCCATTCCCTTTAAATTTAATTGAAAAAGATTTATAGGCTTGTTATGTGATCATCCAACCATTATATATTTTTATATCTATTTTAAAATTTATTCCATGTGGTGGTAATGATATTTCCTTATAAATTTTTTTAATTATAAAATTGAGGGTAAAAATATAATGAAATAATAAATTATTAGTACGTAAATGGATTATTATTTCTCCATTAACCACTTCATTATCAAACCCCTCATCAATAGTGATCATCAGATTATATTTTCCTTTTTATATAGGCTTAAAAGGATTATAACCACAATCCTCATAATGGACTGTAATATTTATAAAATATTTATAAAAATGGTCATGAACATTTAAATTATAGGATTCAATAGTGTGTGGGAAAATATATTGATATTTCGCTCTTTTTTTATCATTGGATAAATTATTCCCAATAAGTAGACATTTTATTTTTTTGATGATCTCCTTCTCTACTCACAAAATATTTATCATCCCTCTAAAGAAAATTTCATTCATGATTGTTTATTATATTCTTGAATAAAGGGATACAATTATTCTTCCCTATATAGGGTTTTTAGTATCATATTCACTAGTTTCCATCTTCATTTTATTATCAACACAATGAGATTTATGTTTTAATCCAATGTCAATTTCCATATATCTAATACATGATACAATTTATTTATATATATTAATGAATATTTTGACAAACACCATTAAGAGACATGATTATATTCTATTAATTAATTAATAAATACTACATTATATTTCAAAATTAATACAAGAAGTTTACCTTAATAGAGTTGAAACATTTTTCTCAAAGGAACCCATAGATTCGTCATATATCTTCTTATCCCCTAGGAATTACATCTTTGTCTTCTTATGATGAATGTGGGTAAGTTACTAACTAAAAAATAATATCATAAACTCTCTAAATACATGGATTCAATTACATCCCATTAAATTGTATTCTTGTTAAGATCCCACTATTTTTCTACATCACCTTCTAAAAAATAAACAACTATGATAACCTTTTAATGTCCGGATCACTAGAGAATAGAAAATATCTATTTAGTTTAAATGATTTATTACTTAGTAATGAGTGTATTCATGTATTCAAAAAAATAATGTGGATGGTTCCTCATGAAGGTCTAAATAAAATGTTTTTTATTCAATTTATCATTTTTATTATCAACATTATACAAGCCTTAATAATATTGGATATACATAAAAATGATTTTGTATTCCATCACCCATATAATTTATTTTATTATGGGGGTAATAATTGCATTATACATGACATTTAGTATCAATACTATTCCTTTTTTTATTTAACTAACTGAAACAAAAAGAAATAGTATTTGAAACTAGAATCATAGAGGAGAAATGTATAATGAGGTATAACATTTCAACGACATCGAAATATTAACACATTCATTTTCATATATGACCCCTTTGTTTATCCTAGGCCATCCATGGTCACTATTTATTCATATAATTTTAATATTTTTTGAATGTAAATTTAAAAATTTCATTAGAATATCCATTTTTTGTGTCAACCCAGGTGCACAGTAAGGTTCGATTCACAATGCACCTGATTGAAGGCCATGGTATAATTAGTGAAACTTTTCCTAGTTATTACCCGTAGATTTAACTCATATGTAACCATATCAACTTATAGTATCCAAAAAAGGTTTTATTTTCAATGTAAACCATACTTATTAATTGAAAATATCATAGGATGCTTTCATATTCTTAGTATTGTCATTAGATTTCTCACTATAGTTACACATGCTAGTTTGCAAAAGTAACTAAACCATTACATTAATACAAACTATTGTGACTCATACAATCAATAAATTAATAATACACCATTTTAATTGAATATTCACTATATTTCACAATAATACATTCATAAAATATATATATTAGTTTTGTATTTGGAATCTTTTAGAAATAAACATTTGGTATAAAAGTTGATCAATATCATTTCCTATATAGTTCATCACAACTAGAACCGTACATAAACATAACATACTATATACCATTCTCTATATTTTGGGGATGGGAAATATAATAAATATTTTTCTTAGATGATATGTGTTGTAAATAACATAGGCATATGTAAATGATTAGAAAGAACTATAAGATTTGAATATTGGTTTTATAAATTTATGTAACCATTAGGAAATAAAATCCATCAGGTCATATATCATAATCAATGAACATGGAATATAATTTATTATTCCATTCACACATGACATAAATATGTTAACCATCAATAACCAATCGTGAGCCATGAAAATATAACATTGGTAAAATACATAAGTTTGTTTTATGAACATAATAAAATTAAACTATTTCATTGTTCAAGGATAAATGAAAATGGTTTCATAGTATATTTGGTTCACTACCAATTCCATCATTATGTTAATCAGTGTTCACTCTGAAAAACATATTATTAAAATATAAATATTACTAAAATGAGATCAATTTATATTATATTCCATGTTTTCTTATGATATATCCTTATTTACCCAATAAATTTGATGGATATATAACTCCATTACCACCCTACACATAATTAAATCCACATATATTTGTTATAAAATATCATAAAACCTTTTTTCATATCATTTAATCATAACCCATGTAAATGAAATGGGTTTTATAAAAATTTATTCATCATATCCATTAAATACCCATTGAAATAATAAATTTGGTATCATTTAATCATATAAAAATGAAATCATATTAAACATAAGATGATGTTTTTGTACTCAAATATACCTTTAAATTATCACTACATCCTTGCATTAGGAATATAAACATTTTATTTCAGATAACATAATTAGAATAATGTTTTTTCCAAAAAACTAAGTGAATTATTTAATTTAAAAATCAAACATTAAAATTTTTAATTTAAAGATAAATGAATATTTTATTCATTATTCGGGATAATTTCATTTATTCAGATTGATAGAAAAATGTTAGAAGAAAATTGTTAAAATTATGAAAAATAATATATTAGTTTTTCATTGTATAAATAAAATATAGTCTGAAAAAGTATTTACTAAATATATAGTTAATAGTAGGAATTGTCTTGATGAAATTTAAATTAAAAATTTTGATAAAGAAAAAATGGTCATTGACCAATGATATTAACATGGTGAGTTTTAATTAAAAATTTTCATTCAGTATCTTATGAAAATAATTCCCTGAAAATGAATTGATCAATAAAATATCCAAAAAATAACTTTAGGATAAAAAATTAATAATAATTTAGAGATGAAGATCATATAATTTCATTATTGGAAAAAATATTCATAAACAATATCATTAAAAATGAGTTTATAACATAAATACATTACATCAAGTCGGTCCATAATTGTGTGAAATATATCTTCATGTATAGACAATTTAAATTTATTATAAATATATCCATGAAACATAATAATATATATAATAACAAAAATTATTTAAATTTATTTCTTATCATCCATTCATTATAAATCATTCATTAAAATCATCATTAAGGTGTTTACTTCTTGATGTTTCATGTTTTTTTTGGTTTGGTGATTATCATAACTCCACATTTATCAATTTTACATTATCTCAAGAATATAAATCATGAAATAAATTTCATAAATATTAACTATATAAAATTATAACCATTCAGTAAAACTATATTATATTTTCAGTGAATTAAGTAACATATTTTTTCCATTATGTTTTTAATATGATTTAATGTAAAATAAATATTATAATTTTTGATTTAATTATATCATCTACTTTTAAATCCAATTTATATTAGATTTTAGTGTACAGTTATTTTTGGGATTACAAAATGAGTTTTTCTAAAAACTATTTAAATGTAATTAATGTTTTTTACTATTTAATTAAAAATAATCCATAATGTAGAATGTTTTAAATAAAATTTATATATAAAATTTAAATAAATAATAATTAATATTCATTCAATTATTTCTATTAGTTATTTATTTTATATAAAATAAAAAAATTTCATGAAAAAGTACACTTCTTGAAATCCAACGTGGTGGCCTCTACTACTAGTTTCTTATTAAAAATTATATTTCCACAAATGTGATTTGAATTTGGTAAAATTGATTCAATATTTATAATCTTACTAATTAATATTATATTATAGGTTAAACTTATTTATTTACCATAAATAATATTTAAAAAAGAAAAATTAATTACCATAATTAATGTAAAAAAGAAGTATATCAGGGGTTAAACTAAAAATATAATAACTTAAAATGACCCAAAATTTTTATAAATACTATTTTATCGATATATAAATTACATGAACAAAAAAATTTATAGTTTTATTCCATTTAATGTTTTTCCGTGTTATTCAATTTATCATTTTGATTACTTTTAATAAACATCTATACAGATTCTATTTGGGTTCCTTTCCCCACTTTTAAAAGGACCCCACCATATTCTCCCCTATTCACAAATTGAATGTATCTTTTCTCAATAAATACCTACCTTAAATCGATCCTTAATTTCCTCCCCATGACTTAGATACCATAGATTAACATAATGTCATCATAATAGATATTTGGGAACAAACCTATGCAGGTTACCTGAAGATTGAGGTCACATTATTCAATGATCCTTTTAATTTTATTTATGGCTCAACATACTTCAATTAATTTTAAAATGTGATCATATAATAACATTATTATCATAAATATTATGAGATTTTGTTATTTTAGGGGAATAAAAATGTATTTCACTTCTTCCCACAAATAAGAAATGACGACATCACCTATTTTTGTGGGATACTACCACCTCAAAACCTGATGTGACATGTTTTCCATTGACAACTCTAATGGTAGGGTATAAAGATGAATATAATGTATATTTATATGATATTTTTAACATAATTATAACTTTTGATTATTTATATCATATATATACTATTTTTACATTCAACTCTATAGGTGATGTGATAATGCCGCTTGTATGTTTGGAAGACTAATTCATTGTGAAGTGATATAACTGTTTTTTACTAACGAGTTAGATAGAATATATAATTTCAATTATATTGAATATAATGGATATATATATATATATATTAATTTCTATCTATATTTACGAAATATGTATAACTGTGAATAGTTAATATATCATTGTATTTCGCCTTTTTCACTCAATAAAAAATTATAACATCATTTGAATTATATGTGGACTATCTTCTTCATGGAGAAATGCCACTCAATTCTCATCAAAAGAAAAAATTCATAACATATATATATAATTAATTAATATGGTATTTATTATATAATGGCCATTATGGAATTATATGATAATACTGGCCTCTTTTCTAGGATGATCATTGAAAAATGGATACATTACTCATGTGTATGTTCTGTATTCCATCATATGAATTGAGTCATTGTTCATTTATCATATCCATAATTCGTGATTTGAATTAAAATTATATCATTTCCTGTACATTTTCAATTTTAATATCAATATTATTGTGGATATGTTGAAATAATGACCTTATTGACCATATTTATCCATCAAAATTCATTTTGAACATACAAACTGAATATCATCATAACATATGATGTAAAGATAAATGATTATGTAATTGTATCTAACATGTTAATTATTGAAATATTTGGAAGATTAAATTTTGTAAATGTTTTTAATAAAGTACAGAACTGACATACAATTATTATTCATGTTGATAAATAATATATGTGATGATTTAGACTCATGATAAGGGACATCATCTCAATATTCAGTAATTTAGGAATATGTTGATGTTATTAAGCTATATTATTTTATTTGGTCAACATATATGCCCTATTACATGATATATCTTGAATTTATTCATCATTATAAAATTTAATGGTCTTTAATAATATTATTTGGACGAGTCTTACGAATATAACGTCTCTAATGTGGAAAATGGTATTTTTTCATTACAAAATCATATTTTTTTGATTTCCTTTTAAAACTCGATTTATTTGTTGTACATATTTTTAAAGTGATTTTATTATTGACTTGAGAATTGTATAAATAACATTTTCATTATATTTAATGTTTTCTAAAAGAAATATTTTTATGCAATATTTAAAATTTTTTACCAATAAAAAATGTAATATTATATTTTAATGTATACATTGACAAAGAGATTTATGATTTTGTAACTATTATTTCAAGTTTGGGTTACTATTAATCATTTCATGTTTTATTCAAAGAAACCCCACCTTTCTATTTTAGATATTTTTATAGAAAATGGGTATTTAAATTTTATAAATTTTTCGATATATTCAAATGTATTATTATGGATTGATATAAAAATTTATCAGTGTGGTGTTAACAATTACAATATTTTATGCATAATGGTTTTATTAATTTTCATGGACATTATTTAGGATTATAGGCTATTCCACAATGAACTGTGGATAGGTGGTTATCTAATTATACATGGATGTATGGTTATGTTATGAACTAAAATAAAGTCGTTAAATTATAGACCAGGTATGGGTTAGTCTATTATAACCCTCAAATATATTTGTTTTGGGAGTCAAATGTATTGTTATTCCATTTATAATATTGATATAGATAATAATACCCCAATATAGCTTTATTTTATCTATTTTATTTATATGAGAATTAATTATTTCATCTGAGAATAATTTTTCCATATTTTATGTGAAAAATAATTATTTCACTCTCTCATTGAATAATGTTATAAAGGTAATCATTTCATGTGTTTTCATGCATTCACCAGAGTAGCTATTTTTATTATTTTTATATCCACTACTATGATTTCTGTCTTTATAAATTGTTTTGGAAATCATTTTCATTGGTTTTAATAATTAGTAAGGGATGTGAAGAATCCAAAATGAAATTCATTATTTTTTTCTTTAAAAAATCATGTTTTATCATAAATTATTCATATTGTGAAAAACTTTGATACTAATAAGATGTTTCCACCTTTTATTATCTTTATATGTTATCTATGAGTTATTTAATAATTATATAAACTATAAAATTGAAAATATAATTAGATTTATGTGATTTATATCTCAATATAAAAAATAATACTATGTATTGTTATAGTTCATGTATTTATATTTTAGGTCATATGCATTTTCTAATAATCATATAGGTTATTGAGTCTTTTGGTCATTGGTAAAAAAACCTCTATATATTCAATGGTTGGTATGATCATGATAATTATTTTAATATTGTATAATGATAAAGAATTTAATAGAGGATAGCATGGTTTAGTATATCATATTTTTTATCCTAAAAAAGATGGGTCATTGTATATACTCATTAGCACATTTTCTATATTAGTATATGGCTATATCGATCTAGAAATAAATTAATAATGGACGTGTAAAAACATGTGGTGGGTTTATAAATGATAAAAAAATAGTAATAAGATATATATTGAAAACTCTTGTTGTTATTCCAAACAATCTTTAAGAGTTATGGTAGAATTTATTTTCTTAAAGGGAGTTTCCTTTTGCATCATACATGCAATAAATTTAATTTCATAGAAGTTTTGGTAATAAAGAAGGCAATGGTAATATGATTCAATGGTCTATGTTTCGTGAATGAGTGATAAATCATCTAAGAAAATTTATTAATAGAGTGTGATTTTTTTCAATATTAAAGGGGGAATTAAAGAAATAGTATTCTATTGAAAATAAATAATAAAATTTATGATATAAATATGAATAAAATTATTCCCAATGTATCACATAAAATTTTTAAATATTGTGAGTTTTATAATTATTAAAATCTATGATTAATGGGGTGTTCAAATGAATGGGATCAGAAATTTTATGAATATATATATATATATATATATATATTTCTAAAAATACCTAGTTCCCTTGGTATTAAATTTTAAGGGAAAAATTAAATAAAAATTTTTAGGAATATATATTGGATTATTTTTTTAAATCTATGAATATTCGAATAGAAATCAAATGTTTTTAAAAGAATGATGTATAAATTAACATTGAGGAAAATTATTATTAATTGATTATAGTTATTGATGATTGATTAAGGTGCATACATCAAAGGATTAAAGTGATAAGATGTGGTTTTATAATTAATAAAGGATATATGTTTAAATTAATTAATAACATTTTTATGTGTCATGTGATTGGAGGAATTGAAAATAAATTTATAATGTTTTGATAGATGATTAAGTTATCTGTAACCATTATGTTAAATAAATGAAAACAATATTTTAGGAATGAATAAAATTGTGTTTTATGTAAATAAGATTAATAATATTGATATTATTTAGGGGTGATATGATCATTGATTATTAATAGCTTTTTTAACGATGTTCATCTTATTTCTCTGAAATTTATCAGAGATATAATGATTTAGAAAAAGGAAAACCCACATGTCGGGTTAAAAACCATCGCATCCCACATTTCAGTTATAAACCATCTCATCCCACAAGAATGTGGGGATTAGAATCATAACTGAAGGTGATAATGGGGTATTACCTACAAGAAGAAAAGGTTATTTCCTTAGTATAATTGAATTGTTCCTTTAATGAAATGGATTTTTGAATAATGGTTAATTTATTTTGGGCAAATATTTTTTATCTTATAGATAACTAAGGAAATGATAAATCATTTTGACAATAGTTTATTAATGTTATATTAGAATACGTTCATGATTTATGTAACCCTATATGATTAACACAAACCTATAATTTTTGGATAGTATTGGTTCCCTTGAAATTGGATAGTTATTTTATGGTTTATGTTTTCTATACAATAGTTTACTAAATTTATGGGTTCATTTAATATATTCATCAACATGTGGAATTATGTTTCAAGGCATACAAGTTTTAAATTTGATTTTAGGATGATAAATGTATCACAATATTGGAAATATGGCATTAAGAGACACATTACATTTTTTGAGGGATAACGTTTTCATTTAACTCATTTCCTTATAAATGTTTTGATGTTTACATTTGTCATACTTATTTTAGATGAGTTATAATGATGGATATTTAGGAAATGGAATACATTTAACTTTTTCAGATAATACTGATGTATTATATATTATTGAACATAATTAGATAAATTTTTCAAAAAATTTATGATTTAGTAAATACTATAATAATATCAACATACCCTTTTATAGATCTTATTATTAGTTAGAATTTTTTCTCAAGAAATAAGATTCTCATTAATTCCATATAGTAAGAGGTGATGTGAAAATTGAATGAAAAAAGGATTCCATCATGATTATGAAATAAAAATATATCAGGTATGTATATTTTCTTATATTCATATATACTATAATAATTATTAATAGTTTTGAAAAAGATATTGAGGTGAAACTCATATAATAATACCTTCTTATTGGTTGAATCAAATGGACTATTAAATCATCACATATTTATGGTTTATTAAAAAATGACCTTATTCAGTAACTATAATTTTTCTATGATTTTATTATATTTTAATTTTTGAAATTTCATTTAATGGTAATCAACATGGAAAGGATGTTTGGTTTTATTATAGACTATCAACACATAGTCTTTTCCTACGTTAAAAAAGTCTGTTTTATTAACTCTTATTAGTATGTATTAGTTCGCGAAATTTATGTTGATGTTAAATCATTTGATTATTGAGGTCAATTAAATTTTTTGAGGATATCATTAATCATAGTGGCTGGCCTGGTAAAATTTATCATGTTGATATTTTAAAAATTGATTTATTTTACAATTGCATCTATGAAATGCAACACCGAGCTTAAATGCCCCGAAAATATATAATTATTTCAACCTAGAAATTATATTGGAAAATGTTAAAATTATTAAATAATTTATGATATATGTATATATATTTAATACTAAATATATTTTTTCGAAAAAATATTTGGAAATAATCGAATAATTGTTTATAAATATCATTTTATTTAGTTAAAATTAGTTTTCATCAGTATTTTATTTTATTGAATTTTTATTATAATATATTTTAATTTATTTATAAAAAATTTAACAAATTTATATTAATAAATTAATTTTTTTTAAATAAACATAAAATAATTATATTATTGTGAAATGTGTGGATTTTTTATAAAATTTTTATTTTTATAGAACAATGAATAATACCAATTTTTAAAAAAATATAATTTATTTTTAATTAATTATGTAACATAATTATATTATTAAACATTAAATTTTATTTTTCAGAAAATAAATTTTATTTATTTATTTTGAATACAATAAATTCATTTGTAATCAACAATATATATGTTTTTTTATGATTGTTTTTAAGTTAAAAAACTATTTTATCTGAAAACTACTTCATTGTTCCAAATGTTTATTTATTTTAATTGAATAAAATAATCAATAATGATAAATGTTATAAATTAAATTTATATATTATATTTCAATTAATATTAATGACTATTCAGTAGTTGATTATTATTACTCACAAAATTTAAAATAAAATAATCTTACTCATAAAAATAAAAATATTAAAAAGTAAAAATATATATTTTGGCATCTATGGGTTTTGTTTGAAATTTATATCTTGTGAATTATATGAGTTTAATTTGAAAAAAAAGCTTCTTTATTTATTTTGATATGAATTTATAATATCAAATTGGGTCAAAATTAATTTATACTTTAATAAATCGTGGAAGTAGATAGAATTTAATACCAAGAGGGAAATCAAAAATGATAAATGATAAATATGATCCAACACAAGTAAAAATACTATTAGTTATCAATGATTCAGTATTTTTATTACTAATACACAATATATGGTAATCTTGATTGAATTTTCAAATGAATAAATTTATCATTATGGATTCTTGGGAGAAATGTCTATGTAATTTTAAGGTGGGTTACTTTCCCCACTTATAGATGGACCTCCCCTATCCTCCCATATTAACACAATCAATGCCAATTGTTTGAATATATACATAAAATAAAATCTACAATAATTTACTTCCCATAACATAGATCCCTTATTATTATCTCAAATCCATACAATTAATCGCTCGATTGCAAACCTATAGAGGTTACCTAACAGATATATAACATTTTTCAATGAGATTTTTTTACTTTAACCCCTTTCAATTAATAATAAAAAATTAATATATAAAAACTGAATTATAATACATATATTGGGTTGTTATTATTTTATTTTAATCATTTATTTCTATCCTCGTCATCTCTCAAAAGGCAACTGATAATGATACTTTTGTTTACGGTTGACTATCGACTCAGGAAACAATCTGACACGTTTTCCATCCAAACATGAAACGATTGTGTATGATTATGAATAAAAACTATATATATGATATTAATATAAGTAATATAATAGTATATTAATTATATCATATATAAAATTTTTATATTCCAATCCATGGGGGATATGATATTATGGATCTTTTGTACAATGGACTACGAATTTATGAAGCAATATAATTCAATTTCACTAATTATTTACATAGAAGTTAATAAGTAAATTAGAAGTGAGAATATGTGATATATATGAAATAACTATGAAATAAATTTGATATAAATATTTATTAAAAGGTATTTTTTAATTTTCATTCTCACATTTTCTATTACTGAAGAATAATTTCATCGTTTGTGCTATGTGTAAATTATCACCTTTAAAAAGCGATCTGACACCCTTTTCATCACAAAAACCAATGTATGATATATTTATATGAATAAAGAATTAATATGGTATTTATAGTATAATGAAAATTATGGTATGATGTTATAACACTTAACATAATTCCATTAGGATCGTTGAAAAATCGAAATTTTAATAACTTGTACGTACAACCTACCATCTCTAAGATTGAAATGTAATTCATTTTTCCCCACCATTTTATATTATTCTTTTTTAAAAAAATTATGTATTTATTTGTTTATTATTTAATGATTATTATTCTATATAAGATCAAATAATTACCTCATTGACCACAATCATCCAATTTTAAAAAAATACTGCATTTCAATTCAAACCTTCATTTTTGACAAATTATATATATATATAGACCTTCCTTATAATTGGAATTATTGTTTAATTTAATTGTGTTTTTATAATTTAATTTTATTTTGGTCATCTTATATAATTTTACATTGACATATGATATAAACACATGTCAATATTTTGTCGTGTTTTACATTTAAAAATCACGTTTTCTCATTTCGATAACAAGAATTAATTTTAAATTAATTTAATCAACTTATTTCTTACAAATTTGAAAAATTAGATTCCATATTTCGAAATTAATGGCCCAAATTTTGTAAATTGGTCTCTTTTATAACGGGACATGATGAATGGTGACTTTAGAAATTATTTTTATTTTCCATGGGTAAAGGGTAAAAAAGGAAAATGAGGATTAAAATAATATTATAATAATATGTAACTACCATAACAATTTTAATTATGCTCTTTTATGAGATATGTATTACCAATAAAATCATTAGGACTAAAATATGCCCTTTGTATGCCACTTTTGTATGATTATGACATTTATTGCTTTCAAGTTAATGTAAAGGAAAATATATTATAATCATATATATTATTTCTAAAATAATTTTAATATGGGTTTATATAAGTGATCAATGAGAATATAAATAGTAATCAGAATTATTAAACTATTTAATAAATCATAGTATTTATTGAAATTTTTTAACATTAAACAATTAAATTTAATTATGAAAAAATGATGACGTAGTGGTTTTTTATTAATGAAGGAATCAAATAAATGATATTATAAATATTTAAATAAATATTATATGACATAATTGAGGTCATCCAAAAAACTTATAAATTAATATGACCTGTTATATGAAAATTATATTTATTGGTTCAAATGTATTTATCTTTTTAGATTTTACGTAAATTTAATAAAAAAAATAGTGTAAAAATTTAAATAACTGATGTTTTTAAAAAATATTAATATACTAAATTATATAAATATATTAAAAATATTTTTAAACTAAAAAATTTACATTGATAAGGTCTGAAGGATAATTAAGTGTCCAAATATTGAAAACATACTCCATATATGTTTGTTTTATAGCCTCTTTGAAATTACAATTTTTCCACTATAATTTAAATTAAAAGTGAATAATTAAAGTTGAACAGAAATGATAAGGTTTAGAGTAAAATAAATAAATGTTTAAAAATTATTCGATTTGCGGATTTCGAACGTTCCTCATATTATTTTTGACATATCTCTTGTTATATCCATTTTAATTAAAAATAATAATTTATATTAATTTAAAACATTATGAGTTTGGAAGGTTTCATCTTCCCTTTCCTATAATGTGGTACCCTCTATTCTATAATAATAACACTTAGAGAGCCATTTGTTCAAAATATTCCATCAATAAAATCTTTATAAAATCCCTCCCCACATCTAGTAAGCCTTCCATCGGGTAAAAACCCTCCCAATGAAGCCTTTGGAATAAACAAAAAGATTTTACCCGATTAATAGGTAACACATTATCTAAAGCTTTTTAGATTCATTTCCATTAAGAAATACCTAAAATATTATTATTATATTATTAATAAATAAAAACAGTATAATGAATATACTCAGAAGTTTTCATTCAATGCTTTTGATCTAAACAAACCAACACCTCCATTTAATTGGTGACAAACATAATGTATCAGTGTTTGATAAACAACAACCTCATGAAACGATGATTGATCAATCTTACCCTATTAACCCTAATGATGACCATTATAATTGACACTATTTTTGCATATTATAAATATTATACTAATATTTTCTATATGGTTCTGTATGTTTTATTAATAATATAACTTTATGCTGTAAATATTGTGTAAATACATTTATTTTGTTTGAGGAAGTGTGGACTACTGCCCCCTCAAAACGATATGATATGTTCTTAAAATAAATGGATCATATATATGAATTTTTTATTAAACTATTGATGCATATATTAAATTAAAATAATACTAGTATTACAAATAATATTTTCATCGTTAAATTATTATTATTTTAACATCAGAAAAAGAAATGTAGCCTTCATGCATACGTACCACCTACCGTCTCCATGAATGGAACATTTCAATATTTATTTCCTAATATAATGGATTATTATAAATACATATATACTAGATATATATTATTAGTATGTCATGAATTATATTTTGGTGATTATGTAATTTTGACATCTTGGAAAAGTTTTATAAAAACAAGTTCATTTTTGACAAAAGTACAAAATATCGACAAAACATCAGATATGAACATAAATAGTAATGTAATGTTAATAACATTGTAATATGTTATAAAAAAGGAATAATAATCTTGAAAACGGATATCATTAAAATATAAATTATCTTTTTTTATTATTTAGTAAAATTAATAATGTTGGATATAAGTGAGACTCAAGGAAAAGGGTATCATCTCAATCTCCTTTCATTGAGGTATAATTTCATATTCTACACCAATTTATCTTATATGGTGTATAATAAACTCATTTAATTTTTAATTTAATTTGATTGTTTTCAAATGGATTATATTTCTATGAAGAATATTCTAAATTTGAAAAGGAATTTTTTTATCTTATGTGACAACAACCACATTTTCTTCCACCACAACCATTATTTGATATTTGGATTCGTTATAAAGATGTAATGTTTATAAAATAAAAATAAACACCATAAATTATTTTCATGTATTTTGGTGTTGAAAATGGTTTTTATAAAAGATTTATTATGTTAGTATCATGAAATGATCCGTTGTGATTTCAATTTTGAAATTTTATTATTCTTTAATGCTTGTTATATGTGTTATGATTATATTATGGTTCTTGAGAATTATTTTTGTATATCGGATGTTTCTTGATAAACTGAGGGTGGTTGAGCCCATGATACCTCTCCAATGCATTAGGTAATAAGACATACGTAATTGTTATGATTTATCTTATGATATTTATGTAATATACAATAATGGGTTTTCCAAATGTAAAAATGAAGGTTACTCCATGTGTGGTTGTAAAATCTAAAATGAGAGTATGATTTGGACTCCACAAGTTACCTTTATGATTTATGAATTCATTGAATTTTATATAAAATCTTATTATTTCTTGACGTATGTTAAAATTTTTACATTTTATGGGTGAAAGTATTATTTTCTGAAACTGATTTCATTGTTTTAAATTATTTATAGACTAATAGTTGTATTCATTATTTTATATTATTTACTGAGTTTTTTTATTATCCTACCGTGTTTTTAATGGTTTTCTACATGGTATAAGGATGTGTAAGAGAAAGAAATAAGTCACAAAATCAACATGAAAATAAATCATTTTTTATTTTTAAAATGATATATTTAATGGAAGAATTTGATATTATTTTAGTTGAATCGACATAGAATAAATTTGAGTTTAATATAATAGTTATAGGCTAATGATCTAATACTCTAAACCTAAAAAGATCATCAATATGTAATTTTGACATAAATTAAATACATTTCATGGTTATGTTTGGTGCCTTATAGTTGGTATTGCAGGTTGTTTTAGACAATATTAAAGATTATGATGTTTTCTAATGAGGTAGGGACAACATAACATATTTATAATTTCAAGGTTTAGTATAGTATTAATGCATTAAAATAACTTTTGAGGTTATATGTTATGAAAATTTTATGTGAAAATTTGTATTTTGGGATACATTCACCTTTGAGGTAATTACAGGTTATACATTTTTGGGATGAAAAATGGAAGACATGCGATAAAAAATGTGGTTAAAATATGTTATGGTTATTTTTGAGGATTTTATTCAATTTTTGGAAAATTTCATAATTTTTATTGTTTTATAAAAATGACAACAAATAGGTAGTTTGAAAAACTATTGCGTTAGATAAGGATACATAACTAGAACCCAGAACTGATGTGCGTCAAGGATTTATCTACTACAAAATCCCTACAGGAAGTCCCTGGTTAGTAAAGCATTTTTATCTTAGTTAAATGTGTTTATGGAATAAAAAAATTTGTTTTTGGGAACTTATGTTTTTCTAAATGTATATCCTTGGTATTGGAATCAGATTTTTTTATTAAGTGATAAATATTATTCTTAAAAACATTCAATATTTTGAAAAGCCTATATGCCTACGGAAAATATAATACTATGGAATTTATTGAGGAGTCAATGTTGAATTTTATTTTTTGTGATTATATATTTTTATTGTAAACTTATACTGATTTGGGTTATTTATGGAAGTAAATAACCTATATAGTAGAATATTGTATTAGGTTGAATACTTTTTGGTATTAAACATTAAGAGTGGTTGATGTTATTTGGAGTTAAATTTTACACATTGTCTTGGAATATTAGGTAATCAAATTCATCTGAATTCTTGGTTCCAATATTAGTTTTTATTGTCTATCAAAATTTTAGGGAATAACATTTACCGAATGGTATTATTTGAAAAATGGATATTACTGGTGAAATTTTTAAATTATAATTAGTCCTCTTAATAAAAGATTATTCATTTTCTCGGAAATTATTTGGTATTATCTAAATATTTTAGATTTCGTTAATGTTAAAAGTTAAAATAACTAGATATTTTAAAAAAATTGTTCATAATAGTTTATAGAAATTCATTATAGTTCTCCATGTGTGAAAATTTCATCATAAATACTCATAGTATAGAGAAAACAATGAATTTGTGATGGAATTAGATTAAAGGATGAAACACCACTTGTCAGGTATGTATATTTCCTTATGTTCTTATTATATATAGTAAAATAAATCCTCAACATTATGAACTAGATCTGAAAGTAAACATTTTTTTATTTTTCCTATTATGAATCCAATGACCTTTCAACCAAATACATATTTATGGTTTTGATTGTTTACTTTATCCTAAAAAATATTTTCTATCACTCTCCATATTAAATGGATAGTTATTTTTTCTTCAATATCCTAGTTGTCCTACTTATAATCCATGCATTATTTATTTCAATTGTCCTTTGTAATTACCATTCTTTATTTTAAATTTTTTGTTTTATTAAATATTTTTCCATTGTGTTATTTTAATAAATATATTTTGAAATGTTTTACCATAGCTATTGTCCCCAAATTGAAATTACAAGGATATAATTTTCAAAAGGGGGAGAATGTAACATCCCATGTAATAATAGAATAATACTATTTCATATCGACCAATATTTTTGAATTAGATATTAATTTTATTTCAAATGGTACACTATGTGTGATAGCATACCCGATACACAACAATGGCATTCTCTAATGTCTTATGTTTCTCACAAAACAGAGTTATACTGAAAAATAATACATTATTATTATTTCATATAATAGTTAACACATATCAATTATATTTACAGAAATGAATATAACAAAAAATATTTTGTTTAATAATTTTTTTTAATTTTATTACTTTCACCCTGTATATTTTAGAGGCATAAAATGAGAACAAATTCAATTTGAAGCATAAAATACTCTAATAATTTTTAAAGTGTATTTCACCACCTTCTGATAGATAACCCATTTAAATATTGTTTTTTATAATTTTATATGTCCTATTTGGGAAATTATAATTCTTATTTAGAAGCGGTATATAAATATTTTCATTGGTTTAATATTGGTATTTTTCTGCTAAAATTCATTTTTTAACGAACAGTGAAAAATACTACATTTTAATTCAAAACATCTATTTCACCTATTTTTTATATAGATACATTGTACTTTTAAATGGGTTGAAATTGTTATGATATTATGTTTTTATAATTTAATCCAATGTTGGTCATTTGAGGCAATTTTACATTGATATTTGATATAAATCGATGTCAATATTTTGATGGTTGTTACATTTAAAAAAACTATTCTCTCGTTTTGACAATAGGGTTTAATTATAAGTCAATTAATTAAACTTTTGTTTTTGATTTGAAAAAATGGATTCCATATTTTTCAATAATAATGTTTAAAATTATTAAATATGTATTTTTTATTTTTGAACAATATGACATGTAACTTAAGTAATTATTTTAATTTACAATGTTTAAAGATAAAATCAGGTAAATATGGTTAGAAATAAAAATATAATAATATAAAACAACTTGAACCCTTGTCTGAATCCTATTTTATCGGATGTGGCCCATTAATAAAACTTTTGGGATAAAAATTTTGCATTTGGAAGAAACATAGGTGTGATTATGACACTTATATCATTAAATTATTAGTATTGGAAAATATGTTATAAAAATATATCTTGTTATAGAAAAAATTAATATGGGATTATATAAGTGATCCCTTCGACAATAAATAGAAATTATAAAGCCAACACTACATTATAAATCATATTATTTTATTTATAATTTTAAAACATTATATAATTATATTTAATTATGACATAATGATGATGCAATGATTACTTTATTACTGAAGGAATAATAAAAAAGATATTATAAAATATAAAATAAATATTATTTATCATAATTTATGACAGCAAAAAATTTCCAAGATTAATATAAATTTTATAACAGTATCCAATTGTTCTGTTAAAATATATATATCTATTTAGATTTTATTTTAATTTAAAAAATTGAATAGTTTAAAAATTTGAGAAATTGATGTTTTATAAGGATAGTAAAATTTTAAATAATTTAATAACAATAAAAATATTTCAAAATCACCATGTTACCATTTTAATGTTTAAATGACTATTAAGTGTCCCATTTTGGCATATTTACCCCATATAATAAAACATAATAACATCTTAATAAGTATAATTTTGTCGCCATAATTAAAATTAAAGGATAATAATTAAGTGTAAACTGAAAAGATAAGGTTTAGAATAAAACTAATAAATGTTTAAAAATTGTTTTTTTGAGGTTATTTAGAACTATTAAAAAATTAGTTTTGGCATATCTCATGTTGGATCCATAAATAAAAAAATAATTTATATTAATTTAATAATTTATGAGTTCCAAGGGTGCTCCTTTCTCTCTCATATAAAAATACACACTCACTTATCTAATAATAGCACCTCAAGAATCCTTTGGATCTGAAAATTACTTCCCAAAATCCTTCCTAGAAAGCCTCCCCTTATCCTTGAATCCATCCTCAGGACAGAAATTCGGCCATGTAATCTTTTTCGTATAATCAAAAATAAGTTACCTAATTAAGAAGTAACACAATCCTTGATGTTTTTTTGTTTCATTTTCTTTATCCACTACCTATACTATTATTATTCTATTATTACATAAAAACACCAATATCCTAAGTATAAAATGTTTTTTTTCTTAGATTTAGATATACACTGACACACACCTCCATTCAATGGGCAACAAACATATTGCTCTTGTGTTTGACAAACTATTGCACTACTAAACGATGATTGTTTAATTTTCTCCTAACACCTCTCACGGTGGAAATTTTAATTGAAAATATTTTTAAATAAGATATATATTAATTTATATTGTCTATATTTTTTGATAATTTTTATTAAGAATACTCTTTTATGATTTTCATTTTTATAAATACGATTATTTTCTTTTGAGAAAATGTGAACTACCATCCCCTCAAAGCGATATGACTCATTCTTGCATTACTTATAACATATGAATGATTGTTTATAAACATATGATAAAAATATTAAATTTATATAATATTTATATTATAATATAATTTTATATCATTTAATAATTTTTGTTTTTCTTTGACAAAGAAATGAAAGTACATAGTGTCATGTCGTATGTACGACCTAGAGTCTCCATGAATAGTGAATTTCATTTTATGTCTCCAAATATTATGGATTATTTTAAATATATAAATATATATATATGATATATATGATATTAAAATCATGAATATTATTATGGAGATGATGAAAGTTTGGCAACACGGGCAATTTTCATCAAAAAAATATCATTTTTTGTCTCAAGTACCAAATATCGACCAAAAATCCGTAATGAACATGAATAGTTTTGTAATTTTTATAACTTGTTAATAAGTGATATAAAAGGAATAATAAACATTAAAATGGTTCTAAATCATGTATAAACTAACATATTTTTATTATTCAATAAAATAAACATCTTACGAGACAAGTCAGACTCATGTTAAGGGACTTTCTCTAAATCTCCATTCATTGATGCATAATTTGATATTATAGAACACTTTATTTTATACGGTGTAAAATAGTACCCTTTGAATTATAATTTCATTATATATTTTTTAAAATGGAATATTTTTATATGATTTATTTTACTAAATGACAAATTTAATATTTTTTTCATGTATGTGTTGATAACAACTTTTACTCCTACTACAACTATTGTTTATTATTTGGATTCCACTACAATCAAAATGTTATATAAAAGAAAAATAAATAACATAAAATATTTTTCATGTATTTTGGTATTGAAAAATATTTTGATAAATGATTGATTATTTCAATAAATTTACATGATCTCTTGTGATTGAAATGTTGAAATATTATTTTTCTTATATAATTTTTTTCTAAGTTATGGATATGTTATGATTATTTGGAATTGTTTATGTATACAGGTGTTTATGTGAAATACCAAGGGTGATTGAGACCATGATAGCTCTATATTTCATTTTTTAATGAGATAAAGTTAATCATTAAGGTTCCTCATATGTGATTTAAGCAATATACTGTGATGGGTATTCCAAATGTAACCATGAAGGTTACTCCCAATATATCTATGAAAGATACAAATTAGTTATGATATGGGAGCCCCATGTTTCCTTTGTGATTATGATTTCAAAGAGTTTTTTTCAAGAATATTTTTTTCATGAGTTTTGTAAATTTTATTATGTTTTATGGGTGAAAATTATGATTTTAGTAAAACATTTTCTTGGGTATCAAATATTCAAGGAATAACGATGTTATTCTTTATTTTATATTATTTAATTAACATTTAAGGCTCATCACTAGTTTTTTAAGTGTTTACCATAATGTATATATATGGATAAATTAATGTAATATGTCAATAATTTTATTGTGGAATTAAATCAATTTTATTTTAAAAAAAATATTATATTTTGGAAGAAATTAAGTCTATTTTACTTCTATCCATTTAATATAAATTTCAGTTTTTACATAAAAAATATGGTCTAATTTTATAAAACTATAATCACGAGAAGATAGACATTATTAATTATTGACTTTACTCAAGATAATTTAATGTTTAAGGATGGGGCCTTATATCTATCAAATGATATCTTGAGTTTGGTTTCTTGATCATAATGTACTAGATAAAATCTTATTGGGATAATAGGATATAATGATAAATAGTGAGTAATAACTATTAAAAGGGTTCATGTATATTTAATCTTACGTTGTAATATGGGAGTGAGATTTGAAATAATTTTCAAGAAATTATTTGATATGAAAATGAATTTATATTATTGAATTTTGGGATAACAATTTGATTCAATGATCGATGAATAAAAAAGTGTTAGTTGAGGATCGATGAGTTTTGTGTTGATCATATTTGAATGAGGTATGGATTTATGATGATAATGATATGTGTTACTTTTTTTGAGAATGGTGATTTCATATAGGTATTCTGGTGTGCTTGAATGATTAATATAATAATGTTCATTATAATGGGTTGGGAGGATTGGTGAGCGTGACATAAGAAGAGTTACATTAATTTCAAAATGGAACATATCAAGAACTGATAATGTGTGAAGGTATAAATAAATAAATATAGTTTTGATAAATATATTAGTAAATAGGTTTTATAACCCATTTTTTATATATAATTATTATAGATTCCATGTAATATGTTCTGTGTGAGTCTAGAACTGGTTGTGATTATTATTTCTTATTGATTTTCATGTATGAGTGGGACTACAACATCCAGTAATTATAGATAGTAATAGATAACTTTTTTTCATGGAGGAAATTGTTTAGGTTTATTTTTGAATCAATAAGGTTTCTCCTATAGCTGGTTATATCATATCATTATAATTGGTTCAACAATCATCTTGGAGGGGTCGTTGGTTGGATGAGGTGGGTTGGTGTACGATCAAGGAGGAACAAGGATGTATTTGAGTATGTATATTCAGTATCATATATTTTCCTTTATAATACATGATTTGACATTTAAATGTGATTTTGTGATGATACAATGTGTTTCCATCAATCTCAACATGTATTTGTTTTCATCTAAGGGTGATAGAGATCACTGGTGCATCCATGCTTATAGAGAGAGATTGTAAAATTGTGAGGCTGGTCGAGTTCCCATCATCTAAATCATAGTAATTATTGGGTTTAGAATTCAATGCTGGAATTTGGGGAATAATTGACCCCTAAAAAACAAAATAATCATGATTGGGTGATAAGATGATGTATCGAGGGATAAGGCTGAGGGTTTTTAGGAACATTCATCAAGAGCAAGACTTACTACTATATTTCTGTGAAATATTATGTGTTGTGTTAAAGTCAACATATAGTGTGTTAATGGACCAAGAACAATGAATTTTAAGTAATAATTTTTTTGTATATATCAATATTAAGTGAAATCATAATTTTTAGAAGAGACTTATGGTATGATCCAATATAGGCTATAGAATTAATTGGAAGATGAAACCACAATGTATGAGTATAGATGTGTTATTAATTAGTTTCTCAATAGTGATGGTATTGATGAACATGTAGCATGATATTCAATGACCTGTTAATCGACATTTATTGTTACACCTTAAAATCCAATTAAACATTCCAAGATATAACATAGATGGTTATGGTGGATTATTGAAAATAATATGATATGATTAATTTTCATTTACCGACTCTAGTAGACCATAGTTTGTGTCATTATACCATTACATTGGTATAAGATTAAATTTAATCACATGCCAAATGACTAAAAAGTTTAATATACTTGGTAAAATTGATACAAACATGATTAAAAAATTACAATAGTTTTTTTAGGATAATTTCATTTTGTATAGATTATTCTTTATTATCACCCAAAATACACTTCAAGGAATCATAGAGAAAGGAATCATAATAAAGGTGATCTGAAATTATTTTTAAGGGATACATATATCATATAAAATAATTAATTACTAAGAATAAAATGTATTTCAAGGTAAAAAACGTAATACACGTTCTATTTAAATTAATAGATAATGAAAAAGCTTTATGGAATGTTATGAAAAATGAAACACATGAAAATTAATCAATAAAATGATAAAGGAATTCATCCATAGAAATTGTAATAGTAGAAATAGGAGGGATAATACATACTTAATCAAAATAAAAGAAAATATTTAATTACTGGATGTAATTTCTGAGGAATATGAAATCTTATAATTTTATGAACTTTCACGAGATGGATTTAAAATACAAGTACAAACCTCTTTAATATGTGGAAATAATTTTTCTAATGATTACCTGTCAATGCATCAACATGCTACATAAATTCTTCACCCCTCCCATCACCACTCTTCTGAAGATTATTTCATATCTAATAATGGATTTATTTAATAAATAATGAGGATAATCAAATATCCATATTGAACAAGGGATACAGATATATCAATAGCCTCCCTAAAAATTAAAATAACATTGAAATTGTACAGTATATGTAAAAATGGAATGTTTATAGGCAATGATCATATCCATGAAAATGATATGGAAAATTATTGGAAATTCAATTTTCAATAATCATAGGATATTTGATATTTAAACGAGACTAAAATAAATCTAGGTAGTAAATTTCAATACTATCATTTTTAATGAAATTATAGACCATCAATAAGGAGAATAAGGATTCTATCAAAACAAAATATCCTAAATATTGTTAAAAATATTGATTTTTTTCAGTGTTTAATATAAATAATAAAAAATACCATTCAAAAACAATATTGATGAAAATATATTTTTTATTATTTTTTTTACAAATTAATTATTTTTAGAAACAAGATTTTCTAAAAAAATTATTTAAAAATAATCCCATTAAACTTATAAAGATACATTAAATGAAACGATAATGGGTAAATCTCTACATGTTGTACAAGTTAACAATAATATTCATTTTTCATGGTAAAATTTTTAGAATAGTTTAGTGTTTGGAAGGTGACAATAACATTCATAGGAAATTTTTTTAAAAGAAATGATAAATATTTATATAATTAATCATTTTGAAATGGAAAAAAATATTTTTAAAACCCATTTTTGAAATTTTCTTTTTTGAAGAATCATGTTATCAGACTAAAGAGATAAATGTTGTCCGGTTTTCATAAAAAACATTTATAAATCATTTTGAGAACCATAGACTATAAAACTGGTAATATTAATTGGAAATGTCCATTAATAATCATAGGATATAAATATTGATGTATTTATTATAAACATAATCAATATTATACTCTAATGATAATTCATGTGTAAAAAATCTTTAACAATGAAAGATTTAGATGTAAACCTGTGAAATAAAAATAATATTAACATGGGAATAAATATATAAATATATTATTTCTATAAAATTTTAATCCAATTTTTTTTAAAAACCATAAATATATAGTAAAATGATATTACACAAATAAAAGTTTAATATTAATGTCAATAATGAATTAATATAGAACAAACAAATGGGGTTATGAATTTTATTTCCACTTTGTATCTCTTAATTAATATCCCCAGAGAAGAAATAATTCAAATTAAAACACAAAATAAATTAATGTAAAATATTTTATGATATAATATGTCAACATTGGTACTAGATACACCACAATAAATAATTAAGTGGCGAATATCACATTTATCTCACAGATATAAATAGTGAGATGAAAATTCTTTACAGTGCATTTCCTTTTTGGGTGAACATCCTTTATGATTTTTTATTATGGATTTAAGAATGTAAATAACTTTTAAAATAACTATAATAATATTAATAATAGAAAATATTATATTCAAATAATATATTATTACCATTTTGTTTCCAATCATTCATTATTTTCACTTTTTTGGATCTTAATTGCCTTGTTTTTCTTAAATGTTTTGACTTGTTATTTGTTGTTCATGTGTTTTAGATAATTATTTAATAATATAATAAATGTAAACAATTATATAAATTTCATATATATCCAATATATATGTATTTATAATAATCAATAATATTATCAGATATAGAATTAAATTCATAGTTCATATAGAAGGTATGATATACGTACGAATGAATGCAAAATCTATATTCTTATCATATTTAAATGAATGAGAAGTAAATGAAATATATATATAAATATATTAATTTATGTATCATATTTATTTATTATAAATCACATATTTTTATTTAATTCATCCTTTACACATTCAATGTATAGGGTCATGGAGTCACATCACTTTGAGGATGTGGTAGTCCATACTTCCACAATCGATGTTGTTGAATTCCAACAAAAAACGTGTATAAAGTTAGGCGTTATATAATTTTTTTCAGAGTAATAAATACATAATTAATAAAACATATATTTTTTATAAAAAATTATTCCATCATAATTAAAATCCATGATTGGTGGTAATTTAAAAACGAAAGACATCTTTTCATGAGGCGATAGCTCTTCGTACATGAATTGGTTATGCTTGTTACCCATTTGATAGAGGAGTGTGTATGGATAGAAAAAAAATTATCATAAAAATATTAGTAATATTTAATATACTTATGTTAATATATAATCATTACATAAAAATATATTAAGTGTTAGAGAAGTAAATAAATGAAAAAATATCATTCGAAAATGATACATCCTAATCAGGTAACTCCTTTTGATTTATAGTAAAAACACAGTTCGGTTTTCATTAATCCCAAGGTGAGGTTTCTAGTATTATGGTAGACATGTTTTGAGATTATTTGGGAAGATTATGGAAAATAATAAGGGATCAATATGTGTGAATAAGTCATAGGTGTGAGTGACTTTATATAGTGGAGGGGGAGTGACATTCTTATATATTATTTAAAATGGAATTCCTCACAATGTTTCCCTTGTCTAAGGGATCGAAAAATGGATAATATTAGATAAAATAAGAATATAGGTTTCTAAATATTGATTTTAAATGTATTTTGGACATTTAAATTTCTCATTTCGGCCCTAAAAATATGGTTTCGTCTCTTGGTAAACTACTTTTTTTTCTAAATCGCTGTAATTAATTATAATTGCATTTACTCATATTTTTGGTAAAATTAAATTTTTAAATTATTATCTATTATAAATTATTCATATTCAAAATAGTTAAACCATTTTTTCAAATTAAAATCACAAAAGGGGCTTAAATTATTTTAAAATCAAACCCATAGACGGAACGACCCATGAGCCATTTATAGTAAACTATTCAAAATATTTTTAAATCATTATATCCAGTTACAAAGTGAAATTGATTCCACTTATATAAATATGAGTAAATGATATAACATCAATCTAATAAAACAGAAATACCTATCAAAAATATAATTTAACCATATATATAAATTTGATGAAAATTATTCATTGAATTAGAATTTAGTATTTTTCAATGTTCACATAAAAATACCAAAAATTCTCCTTAACATAATATCAATATTCCAATTTCAAAAAATATACTCATTGTGACATATAATATTTATAATATTTTGAAAATATTTATTTATAATATGTAATATACCAAAATATTCTTGAAGTACCTCTAGATAAATATAGTTTTTATGTATTAAATTGGGGTTTTTCTCGTCTTATACCTATAAAATCATTGTGATGAATATCAAAAATATTATAACATATATATAACATATAACTTACATTAATATAATTCAATAATTTTAATTATTTTAATTTGTTATGAAATTGTTCAATTTGGAGAATAAAAATAAAAAAATTCCTTTATAATCAATTAGTTTCTATATTTTCATATCTAAATAAATGGTAAAAAATGAATCCATATTATATTTTTATTGGCCACATGTTATTATAATTTAGATAATATTATTCATAACATCAAATTTAACAACAAGGATATATCTTGTTAAATTAAATAATAATATTTTAATAATATATTATTGTTTTGTAATACATTGTTATGCAAGTAGCACATATTATCAATGAAACTCTTTATTGTATGAGATGAAAGATAACTCGGTATTGTATGAATTAAAAGAGATATAATAGACTTAATTATTAATAATATTACATATTCCATAAATTTTCTATATTTTATATTACATTCTTTGTCTACTGTTATGTGAGATATACGCCATTGAATAGACGTTTACTCACTATTATTTTCAAGGTGTTATATTATCCCAACCATTACTAAATTCCATCCTCACAATTTGAACTAGATCGTGGAACTATATTGTTTGATATATAGTCTTTCTTAATCCTACATCATTATAAAGGTTCAAAGAAACATCCCCTAGATAATATATAATTGTAATTACAAAGGTCACATGGAATAACATAAAACTATGATTCTAATAAAGATAACATTAGTGGATCATGGAGATACATACATGGAGGAATTGTGTAAATATTTATAGCGAGTGTTTGAGGTCATAAATAAAAAAAATTTAATGATCAATAGAAATTTGAGGTCCTCAAGTACACAAATATAAAATTATTTCAGTGATAATTTGATCAATATAATTTAGGATATTAGGAAAACATTTTATTTTTTGGATATTTTCTCATAATGTTGAGAAATTATTTTACTGATAGATAATGTAAGGAATTATACATATCATATATATTTGTATAAACAAAATTTCAACCATTGGTTGTGTATTGGTTAATATAAAATTAATACATTACTTAAATTAATGGATATTCAAAAATTAACATCGATTCCTGAAGAAACATAATATACTTTTAGTGGACCATAAGGACCATGAAAGGGTGAGTAGTCTAAGTATTTTTCATTAAATTATCAATTAAGTAAATATTGATAATAAGTTAATCATCAAACATAAAAATTAATATTATTATTTCATTATTAATAACTATACCTCAAATTATTAACTATAAATAATCCCATATTAATGATGACATCGTATAGGCCATTGGTTGGTGTGAAACCCATATATTCATTCAGTAATGGGTTCATGAGTTTTGACATTGTTAGGCCGTATGGGTTTTCACCCATCATACATGTTTCCCATTTTTAAAATAATATTAATCTAATTTCCAAAATATTCATTATTTGAATAATTTTAATTAAATCATTAAATAACATTTTAACTATGGTTTTCAATATAACCCTAATATATGAATACATTATCCATTTATTCCACAAAGTCTCTTAAATGGCCTAGAATTTATCTTAGATCATCAATTTACATTATCTATTACAATACATAATATTTGATTCGAATGAAAATTTTAATTCTCCTATGCATATCCCCCGGGAGTTTCAATCTTGGTGCACAGTATGGAACATTGTCATGTATGATTTAATGATAGATATAAGCTGGACTAACCTTTTTGGAGTTGTTACTCATGAGTACAAATTATTCAAAACCACATCCACTTGTAGTATTAATAGATGTATTTATTTCTATAAAACAACATAATATCTTTATAATTGAAACTTTAGGATGTTTTTGTATACCTATCCTAAAATTATTCATTAGGGATATGTTCTCTAAACTATTTTTTCTAAATCTAGTTTCTATGGATACTGTTAAAATTGATATGATTGAAACAATAGTGAAACTGATGCTAATATCATAGAAAATGTTTCAAGCTACCATAACATTGGCATAATATACATGTAAATAACATATCAATGGACCAAATAGTTTATTAATATTGTTAATCTAGATACCTACATGAGTCAAAATGACAAAATAATTCTTATTTCAAGGATTAATTAATTCCATATGGCTACCATTTCATGTCATTCTACGTACAATTAAATGAATAATGGGGAATTAAATCATAAAAATCATGTAAACATATTCTCAATAAGGGTTATTTAAAGTGGAATAAACTATGAGTCAATATTAATTACCATTATATAATGTTAGCTAATTGAAAACACATGCAATTTAATCAACATGATAATGTAAAATAAATATAAAAATTTATGAAACAAAAAACAAATTACAATTAATCAATAAACTGATAGTGAAATTATTATATATAAATATTCATAGTGAAGATCACATGTATAAAAAAACTAAATCAAAATTAAGGCAATGATTAAAAATTGGATGATAGGTCTATGGAAAATGAAAAACTATACTATCAAGATTATTCACATGATAGTTTAAAACTACAGGTAGAAACATAATTAATTTTCATAACTAATTTGTATAACTAGAGAATTTAGATGCATTTAGGGTCTATTTAAATTCCTAGACCCTTCCATTACATCCATTACAAAGCAGTAGTCATATCATAAAATCTATTCAACGAAAAAATAATACACCATATCAAATAACCATATTGAATAAAGGATGCATTTTTATCAATATTTCTCCAAAAAAAATCAACAAATATTCATTGTAAACACCATATTTAAAAAATTAATATGTATTAGGTAATTAATATATCCATGATAAATGATATTTATAATTAGGGGAATTAAATGATCAGTGATCAGAGAAAATTTAATATTTCAAGGGGACTGAAAGAAAACAATGTAATGAAAGTCAACATTATCAACAGTCAAAGAAATTATAATACATACAATGTATGAATAAGGATGGTATAAATAAAACATATACCATGGGAGGTGAATATAAATGGTTGTTGAAATTGATGAAAACAAATTCTATAAAGAACTTTTGAAAACATTTTTAAGGGAAATGTCCTTTTTTATTTTGAAAACATTTCTAAAATGCTATTCTAGGAAAAAAAAATTTGAAAAAAATTTCAATAAAAAGAATCATTTTAAACATGTAATAAAATCTTTAATAAAATTATTGGGGGTAAATACACATTTGTGGTACTAGATTAAAAGTACATTTGTTTTGAATTCTAAACACGGTAGAAAATGTCTTGTTTGGATAGAGATAAAAATATTCCCTTTAAAATTTTTTTCAATGTAAAAAAATATAAGAAATTATTTATTAAATAATTTTTGATAGGATATAAACATATTTTAAAACCTTTTTAATAAAATTATGTTTTTTAAGAAAATATGTTCACCTACTCAAGAGATAATCGATGTGGGGTTTTCATAAAAATATTTTAATATGAAATTTGATTACCAACAAGTGTAAAAGGTGAATATTACGTAGAAAAGTTCACAAATAACTAGAGTATTTGGAAATTTATATATTTATTTATAAAGATAAAATAATTTACTTTGAGGTAAATACAAATGAAAATAATTCTGAACAAAATGAGATAACAATGTAAACCATTAAAAGACAATAATTTTGATGTGAGAATTAGTAAATAAATATATTATGTGCTTAAAATTAAAATTCATTTAGAGAAATATATATATAAAAATAAATAGTAATAATTGATTACTAACATAATCTTATAATATTAATGATAATGAGGAAGTAATGTAACCCACATAAATAAATTATTTATTAATTTATTTTCAATATTCTATACTATAATTTAAACCCATATGGAATGTATAATTAAAATTGAAACTAAAAATACCACAAAGATTAAACATTTCATTCTATAAAATACCAAAATGGGAAGTAAATACCCTATACAATATATTTAAGTGGTGAATATGACATTTATCTCACTAATGTAAAAAGCGAGATGAAAATCCCTTATTTTCATTTAATTTAAGGGTGAAAATAAATTAACCAATAGTATAATGGTTTATTGCACATAAACAAATTATAATATCAAAATACATATATTAATATTTTCATATATTAAATTCTTATAATTTCTCATTACCCCTTTGTTATCAATTTTTCATTATTTTCAGTATTTCAAATGTTAATTTCCAAGCATATTGAGAATGTATTGACTTATTATTTGTTGTAATAATTACTTTTATCATGATTAAATCATGTAGATAATTTTAAACGTGATTTAAGTATCATTTATATTCTTTATATATATATTTATAATTTTCCATTAAATTTTATGATAGAAAATAAAATGCATTGTTCATTGAGATGGTAGGTCGTACCTACGCATGAACGATACATCAAATTTCTTGTAATAAATAAAAGAATGAAAAATTATGTGATATATATGATTATTTTAATTCCAGTACTATATTTTTTCATATATTTCACATTTTTTTGTTGCTACCATCCTTTATATATTCAATGTATAGAGTGAATGAATCACATCGTTTTGATGAGGCAAGAGTCCACACATTCACTAATACTTTTCCTCAAAAAAATTAAACATTTTTAGACATTGTAAATTATTATGATACAAAATATTGAATGAAATTTTCTAATATACAATCACAAAAGTGGATGAAAATATTTTTAAATAAATCGTATAAACAAGAAGACAAATATGGTTTTCAAAGGAAAATCTCTAAATGATTTCCTTGTTTATATATCAAATATCAAATAAAATTTCCTTAAAATGAACTAAATTATATTATAATATATTAGATTTTTCAAATTAAAATTTTAAACGAATAAACATAAAATTTGACATTATTAATAAATTAGGTGAAAAAGTATTATTTAATTAAGATTCAAAATTTCCATTATTCATTGAAAATATGAAAAAATCACCCAAAGATAATTGGATCATACTATTTAAATAATGAGGAATATATTGAAATATATTATTTATTAATGTTGAAAAGTATTTTTTATGATATGTTCTCTATTAAATGGTTAAAAAGTTAAATTTTATAAATATAGGGCTTTATACATAAAATGGGGTTTGTTCTTTTTTTATGCATATACAATCAATTGGATGAATATAAAAAATACAATATTGAATATATATAAATTTGTGTTTCATTAATATTACTCAATAATTTTAATTTACTTAATTTTTTAAGACAAAACTCCATTGGGAGAATAAACATAAAAGTGTTTCGTTTATATTCAATTAATTTCTATATTGTCATTTCTAATTAAATGGTATCCAATGAATCCATATTATATATTCATTGACTATATATTTTAATAAGATATTAAATATTATTGATGACCTCTAGTTTTTGGTCTTGGATATAACTTATTATATTAAATAATAATATTCTAATAATATATTGATATTTGAGGAAACACAGTATTGCGTGTAACAAAAACTATCAAAAAGGCTCTTTATTGTGTGAGATGAAAAATAAATTAGTATTTCATTAATTCAAAGATATATAATATATTAAATATTAGAAATATTAAATATACCATAATTTATAGATAGGTGATATTCATTTCTATGTTTGTTATTCTGTGTCACAAACTCTATAGAATAAAAGTATACTGTGTTATAATTTTTTTGGGTGTTACATTGATAGAAGGAGGATCACCATGACTTTTAAAGGATTATAAGTTCTATGGTTATGGGTATTTAAAAATCCAAATTTATTATTGTTATGAAATTCAATTATAATTTTAATTTTTGGACATGGATCATGTTATATTTCTGAGTTGATATTCATATATTAATTATGAGAACTTGATCATCTTGATAAGATTATTTTTTAGTGTGGACCAAAGACCTATATAATTTTCGTGTGTTTGGGAAAATTTCAGAATATGTATAAGTTTAACCCCTTATTTAATGTTTGTACTAGGTGTGACATCACATCATGACTTATGAGGCTTACACCGTGATTATCATTGTGTCAAAAATGGTTTATGAGTCTATAATTGATACAAAATGTGGTGGATATTTGGGGATATTTTACTAATTAAAATACCCAAATAAATGGTTTCATACTGAACTAGGTTCTTCTATGTTACTATAAATCAAACATTTCATTCCTAGGTCCATTATGCTTTGATTTTTATATTTTATCGTTGGATGTAGCCGTGAATTAGCAGGAGAATACTATAACATGGTTTTTTACGGCCCTTGTATTCTTATTTTATGAGATAGAGATGTATGTTAGTATGATGAGTGTTTTGTTTCATAAAGAAAAAATTGATTCTATTGGTTCTTCTAAATTTATTTTTTAACTCCATGACACCGGGGAATATTTAATGATGAGTTCTTAAACAAAGGATTGATTTTGTGATGAAAATGGGGCACATCCCATCCATTTTACAAAGGTATTTTTTTAAAAAGTGTAAAAACATCATTTTATGGCTTTTACACAAGGGATTTTACTTCAACCATAGGTTTTCAGTGCACTATTCATACATATACCACATATCCTTCCCCTCTCCATTTCCCTTTTGCGTTTGGTTGTATTTATGATAATTTTTTAGAAATTGAGATATGAAATTTCAACTCAACCATCCCATTATTCATCTCATCCAATCCTATGATATGGGGAAATATAACATCCCAAGTAAGTAATGAATAATAGATATATTTATTTATGTCTATTAATGATTAAGATAGTGTTTTAGAGGCTTAAAATGAAAATAAATACAATTTTATGCATGGAATACACTAATATTCTTAAAAGATTGTTTTACTGCCTTTAGATGGCAAACCCTTTTTAAATAAAACTTTTGACAATTTTATAATCTATATTTGTCAAAATAAACATATTCATTATTATTGGGACATTGAAATTTTCATTGGATAAATTTTTGGTATTTTTCTGACAATGTTCATTTTTTAATGAATAGTGAAAAAATACTGCATTTTACATCAAAACTGTTTTTTCATTTAATTTAATTATATGGTTATATTATCCTTTTAATTGGTATTAAAGTGTAATATGAATATATTTTTACCATTTAATCCAATGGTGGTCATTAGGATTAATTTCACTTTGGAATTGGTCATAAACTAACGCCAAACTTTTCATAGATACTGTTTCAAAAAAAACCCCGCTATTTGTTTTGACAACAGGAATTATTTTTAAATAAATTATTTCAATTTATGTGTTTGAAATATGGTAAAATTGATTCCATATTTGGAATCAGAAGGTCCAAATTATGTAATTAAGACTCTTTTGTTTTTTGGACATTATGAATAGTAATAACGGTAATTATCTTTAATTATCTTGATTAATGAGTAATCGGGTAGTTAAGGATAATAAAATAATATAATAATAATAATAAAATGACACCAAAATGTGTCCTAAGGCTACTGGTTATCTAATGGCCGTCCATGAGATTCCTTGTGCCAAATTCGGGGGGCCCATGGAATCACTTTTGTGAGAAAGTGACTCTTTATATTTTTCTTTTTAAAGAATGTAAAATGTGATAAAGAATGTATCACCTAAGTAAAGTTTTATTAATTTTGTATACATAAATGATCTTTTGGACTATAAATATTCATTATAAAGCTAAAAATATTTCTTAAATAATATTATTTTTTTCATAATATTTAGACTTTAAATAAATTAAATTATTTATGACATCATGATGATGCAGCGATTACCTCATTGATAATGGATTTAAATAAAATTAAATGATAATGTAAATTCTATGTCCTACACATGTCCAAAACCTATTTTATGGGTGGATTTCGAACCCTTATCACCTTAACCTCGAATTATATCAATGTGGGACCTTTTGAATCCGAAAATCATTTTCAAATTAAGTAACATTTCATTACTTTCCAAGAGTACCCCTCCACTCCTCTTATAAAAGTCCCCCACATCTACCTCCTTACCCACACTCCTAAAGCCTTTTTCTCGGCCATCCCCTGCCCATTTTGTCTCTACACATCCATCTATTACACCTTTAATCCTCACTTTGGGCAGAAGTCTTCCCAAGGAAGCTTTTGAGCTCAAACCAAAGGGAGTTACCCGATTTTAAGGTAATGTCTTTACTTGAGTCCTTTTGATTTATTTTGCTTCTCCAACCCCCTAAACTCTTTTTATTAATTTTTTTGTAACAAATCCAGTATCTTCAATATACTAGGATGTTTTTATAAGAATTATTCAAGCTACACTTACACACACCTACATCTAATGGTAAAAGGACATACTGTTTCCGTGGATGGTGAATTTATGCCTCCCGAAACGATGATTGTTCAACATTCTTTTAACACCTTCAAATGTGGCCATTAAGATGACACTATATTTATATATGATATATAATATGTTTATGTTTTCCATAAGCTTCTGTATTTTTCATTTTGGGTATACCTTCATGGTTTCCATTTTGGGTAAACGTGATATCTTCATTTAAGGAAGTGCGGACTATCGCCCCCTCAAAGTGATTTGATTCGTTAAATACCATATGTGGGACGTATAAAGGATGGAAATATGATATTATATATCATATTATACTGGAATTATAATAAACCTTTATATCATTATGATTCCATTCTATAAAATACGAAATAGAAATGAAATTAGCGTTCATTCGTACGTACGGCTTACCGTCTCCATGAACGATACATTTCATTTATTACCTCTAAATGATTATGTAATATTATAAAGGCATGTATATACTGTATATATATGATATATACATCATGATTATAATTATGTATATAATGGATATGTGAACAACTTGTAATTATAAGGGGTTTATTTTTGACTCAAGTACCAATGATCGTTAAAACGACCGTTATTAACTTAAATAATTACATAGTGTTAATGAAATGGAAATAAGTGATATAAAAGGAATAATGAACATGAAAAAGGTTCTTAAGAAAGTATAAATTAACTCAAGTTTATTATTTAGGACATTAAAGAACGATAGAGTCAAGTCGGACCCGAGGTATGGGACTTCGTCTCAATATCCTTTCATTGAGGCATATTTTGTTTTATACACAACCTTCTTTTATATGGTGTATAAACCCCTTTGACTTTTATGTTTATTCAAAAGGAATCTTTTTTATGCGAAGCAATTACTAAAAGATAAAAGGTAATGTTTTTGTCGTACGTATCCGGCGACAATGAGTTCTCCGCCGTCGTGACCATTATTTGAGTTTCGGCTTCCTCTCCATGCCATACCATTTATTTAAAAGAAAAAAATACCATGATTTACTTTTGTTTTGTTTTGTTATTGAAAATGGTTTTCATAATGTTTTTATATCAATTTGTTGTATTGATATCTTGTGATTGAAAGGTGAGAATGTTATGTTTCATTTATGCATGTTTTATGTGATACGATTATGTTGAGGTTCTTGGAAATTATTATGAAGAAGAGTGGTTCCGTGATAAACTAAGGGCGGGTGATCCCGATATAGCTCTCCAATGCATTGGGTAACACGAAGGAGTGAAACTTTAAGGTTTCTCCGAAAAGATTTAGGGCATATACTGTGATGGGTATTCCAAACGTAACCAAGAGGGTTACTCCCTACGTAAGAATGTTATGAATGCCTCATGTTACCTTTATGTCTTATGATTTCTATGATTTATTCATGATTTGATGAGGTACGTTAAAGGGCTTATGTTTTATGGGTAAAGTATGATTTCATTATTATGTATATATGTACCCATGTTTCCTTTCCATATTTTTATATCCCTTACTGAGCTTTTATGCTCATCCCATGTTTTTTTGAAATGTTTTTCATAGTTAAAGGGAAAGGTACATGATATGATGATAATGTCAAGGGAGTGTCAAGATAGAATCCATGTTTTATTTTAAATTTGTTTCCATTGATGGGAAAGAAGAATACTATCTTTATGTAACCACTTTGTTTATATGTGGAATGTAATGCATGTTTTATGATCTAATTCTCTAAAACACTAAACCCGAAAAGATCCTCAATGTGTAATCTTGTAATAACTCAAGATTAAGTAAGGTTTAAGGATGGGGCCTTATAGTTGGTATCAAAGGTTGGTTTAGATAACTTTATGAGTTAGAATTTTATTAAATGATTATCCAAAAATATTTTTTATGGTCAAATTGAAATGATATAGCATTTAAATATTATCATGTTGCTTCACCTAAGGTATTTCTGTGATAATGATTGTTTTCCATAGCGGAATCAGAGCATATTTTCTAGGAAGGGATACAGAGGGAAATGACCTTTCAAATCAGTATCCTGAGATGGTCAGAATCAGAACTAAATAGTTTGTTGCAGTGATGGCTTAGTTGACTCAGGTGAAAAATGTTTCTTGTTTTTATTGATGATATTTTGGTGTTTTCTAAAAGTAAAGAGGATCATGAAAGACATTTAAGGGTTATTTTGAAAAGCTTAAAAGAAAAGAAATTGTATGGGAAATTCAGCAAGTGTGAGTTTTGGTTGCGACAAATTTCATTCCATGGTCACATTGTTTCTAAAGATTGGATAACCGTTGATCCTGCAAAAACAAATGTTGTTGAAGAATGGACAAGACCCACAAATGTAATAGAGATTCGTAGTTTCCTTGGTTTGGAAGGCTATTACCGAAGGTTTGTTAGAAATATTTCACGGTTATCTAGTCCAATGACTAAGCTAACTCCGAAGGGTGTTAAGTTTATCTGGGAAAAAGAATGTGATGTTTGTTTTCAGGAATTGAAAAGAAAATTGGTGAATGATCCAGTTTTGGCACTACCTTCCAGGAATGGTGAGTTTGTTATATATAGTGATGCTTCATTGAAAGTACTTGGTTTCTTCCTAATGCAGAATGATCATGTAATTGCTTATGCTTCACGACAGTTGAAAACTCATGAGGTAAATTACCCTACACATGATTTGGAATTATATGTTGTTGTTTTTTCTTTAAAAATTTGGAGGCATCATTTGTATGGAGTAAAGTGTGAAATATATACTGATCACAAAAGTTTAAAGTAAATATTCACTCAGAAATAATTGAACATGAGACAAAGGAGATGGATATAATTAATCAAGGATTATGATTGTACAATTCATTACCATCCGGGAAAAGAAAATAAAGTGGCTGATGCTTTGAGTCGAAAAAGTAATGCTTCATTAGCAATGTTGTGTTTGGAACATGATCCTTTGGTTAAGGATTTGATGAAAATTGGAATATAATTTGTTGGTGTAGGAAGTTATTATATTTTGTTTCAGGTATCAGTGAGATCATCTCTATCAGATAGAATCAAGCAAGTACAAAAGCAAGACAGTGAGTTACACAAAAAGGTAGAGCTGGATCAGAAAGGTAAGTTGCCTGGATTCAACATTGATAATGATTGTGTTTTGAAATTTGGGAAGAGATTGTGTGTGCCTTGTGATTCACAGTTGAAGAGAGAGTTGTTATATGAAGCTCATAGTTCTATGTTTTCAGTTCGTCCTATCAGTACTAAGATTTACAGAGATCTGTGGGAGTATTACTGGTGGGATGGAATGAAAAGGGATATTTCTGATTTTACTCTGAAGTGTTTGACTTGTCAGTAGGTTAAAGCAGAGCAGAAGTTACCTAAAGGTATGTTTCAGCCTTTACCAGTGCCAGAGTGGAAATGGGAGAATATTTCAATGGACTTTGTTGTGGGATTACCGAAGACATATCGAGGTAATAATGTAATCAGGGTTATTGTTGATTTCTTAACTAAATCTGCACATTTCCTTTCCATATGAGATACTTTCTCTCTAGATCAACTTTCCTATTTGTATCTTAAAGAGATAGTCAGGTTACATGGAGTTCCTCTCTCCATTGTATCCGATTGTGATCTCAGGTTTACTTCTAACTTTTAGAAGGGCCTTCAGAAGTCGTTGGGTACTGAATTAAATTTTAGTACAGCATTTCATCCTCAATCAGAGGGGCAGTAAGGACGAACAATTCAGACCATGGAGGATATGCTACGAGCTTGTTCGATGGATTATCACGGAATTTGGGACAAACATCTTTGTTTCGTTGAGTTTTCATTCCATTATACAGATGGAACCATTTGAAGCGTTATATGGGAAGCGGTGTTGAACTCCAGCTTTATGGGATGAAGTTGGTGAAAGGAAGTTGATGGGACCAGAATTGGTAAAAGGGATGGCAGAAAAAGTTCAGCTAATTTAGAAACACATGAGAACAACTCAGAGTAGGCAGAAGAGTTATGTAGACAACAGGAGGAAGTATCTATCTTTTGAGGTAGGTGATCATGTTTTTTTTTTCAAAGTCTCACCATGGAAAAGTGTGATGCGATTTGGTAAGAAAAGAAAGTTGAGTCCAAGGTTCATTGGACCATATGAAATTCTGGAGAGAGTTGGATCAGTTGCATACCGGGTGGCTTTACCTCCGATTTTATCTCAGGTACACAATGTTTTTCACGTTTCGATGTTAAGAAAGTATATGCCAGATCCATCTCATGATTTGAGTCCAGAGGTAGTTCAGCTGGAAGAGAACCTATCTTATAAGGAACAACTGTTCCAGATTCTTGACCATAGGGAGCAAGTGTTACGAAATAAGGTGATTAATCAGGTAATGGTTTTGTTTAAAAACCACACGATGAAAGAGGCTACATGGGAATCTGAAAATACAATGAGGGATAAGTACCCCCATTTATTTGATAAGAAAATAAATTATGGGGACGCAATTTTCTAAAGGGGGGAAGGATGTAACATCCCAAGTAAGTAATGAATAATATATATTTTTATCTATATCTATTAATTATTAAGAAAGTGTTTTAGAGGCTTAAAATGGAAATAAATACAATCTTATGCATTGAATACACTAATATTCTTAAAAGATTATTTTATTGCCTTTTGATGGCAAACCCTTTTTAAATCAATCTTTTGACAATTTTATAATCTATATTTGTCAAAATAAGCATATTCATTAATATTGGGACATTGAAATTTACATTGGATAAATTTTTGGTATTTTTCTGACAATGTTCATTTTTTAATGAATAGTGAAAAAATACTGCATTTTACATCAAAACTACTTTTTCATTTAATTTAATTATATGGTTAGATTATCCTTTTAATTGGTCTTAAAGTGTAATCTGAATATATTTTTACCATTTAATCCAATGGTGTTCATTATGATTAATTTCACTTTGGTATTGGTCATAAACTAACACCAAACTTTTCATAGATATTGTTTCAAAAAAACCCACTATTTGTTTTGACAACGAGAATTATTATTAAATCAATTATTGCAATTTATGTGTTTTGAATTTGGTAAAATGGATTAAATATTTGTAATCAGATGGTCCCAATTATTTAATTAAAGCTCTTTTTTTTGACATTATGAATAGTAACGATGGTAATTATCTTTAATTATCTTGATTAATGAGTAATCGGGTAGTTAAGGATAATAAAGTAATATCATAATAATAAAAAACTGACACCAACATGTGTCCTAAAGAAACTGTTTGTCTCATGGACGACCATGGGATGCCTTGTGCAAAACTTTGGGGCCCCATGGAATCACTTTTGTGAGAAAGTGACTTTTTATCTTTTTATTTTTAAAGAATGTTAAATGTGACAAATAATGTATCACCTAAGTAAAGTATTTTTAATTTTGTCTATATAAATTATCTTTTGGACTATAAATATTCATTAGAAATATAAAAATATTTCCTACATCATAGTATTTTTTTCATAATTTTTAGACTTTAAATAAATTAAATTATTTATGACATCATGATGATGCAGCGATTACCTCATTAATAAAGGATTTAAATAAAATGAAATGATAATGACAAATATATGACCTACATATGTCCAAAACCTATTGAATGGGTGGATTTAGAACCCTTATCACCTTAACCTTTAATTATATCAATGTGTGACCTTTTGAATCCGAAAATCATTTTCAAATAAAGTAACATTTCTTTACTTTCCAAGAGTGCCCCTCCTCTCCTTTTATAAAAGGCCCCCACCTCTACCTCCTTACCCACTCTCCCAAAGCCTTTTGCTCGGCCAACCCCTGACCATTTTGTCTCTCCACATCCCTATATTACTCCTTGAATCCTAAATTTGGGCAGAAGTCTTCCCAAGGAAGCCTTTGAGCTCAAACTAAAGGGAGTTACCCGATTTTAAGGTAATGTATTCACTTGAGTCCTTTGGTTTTATTTTTCTTCTTCGAACCCCTAAACTCTTTTAATTCATTTTTTTGTAACAACTACAGTATCTTCAATATACTAGGATGTTGTTATAAGAAGGATTCGAGCTACACTTACACACACCTATATCTAATGGTTAAAGGACATACTGTTTCTGTGGATGGTGAATTTATGCCTCCCGAAACGATGATTGTTCAACATTCTTTTAACACCTTCAAAGGTGGACATTAAAATGTAACTATATTTATATATGATATATAATATGTTAATGTTTTCCTTAAGCTTCTGTATTTTCCATTTTGGGCTTTCCTTTATGGTTTCCATTATGGGTAAATGCGATATCTTCATTTAAGGAAGTGCGGACTACCGCCCCCTCAATGTGATTGGATTCGTTAAATACCATATGTGGGACGTATAAAGGATGGAACTATGATATTATATATGATATTATACTGGAAATATAATATACCTTTATATCATTATAATTCCATTCTATAAAATATGAAATAGAAATGAAAGTAGCGTTCATGCGTACGTACGGCTTACCGTCTCCATGAACGGTGCATTTCATTTCATTCCTCTAAATGATTATGTAATATTATAAAGGCGTGTATATACTGGATATATATGATATATACATCATGATTATAATTCTTGATATAATGGATACATGAACAACTTGTAATTATAAAGGGTTTATTTTTGACTCAAGTACCAACGATCGTTAAAACGACCGTTATTAACATAAATAATTACATAGTGTTAATGACATGGAAAAAAGTGATATAAAAGGAATAATGAATTTGAAAAAGGTTCTTAAGAAAGTAGAAATTAACTCAAGTTTATTATTCAGGACATTAAAGAATGATCGGGTCATGTCGGACCTGAGGTATGGGACTTCGTCTCAATCTCCTTTTATTGAGGCATATTTAGTTTTTAGACAACCTTCTTTTATATGGTGTATAAACCCCTTTTACTTTTAAGTTTATTCAAAAGGAATCTTTTTTATATGAAGCGTTTACTAAACAACAAAAGGGAATGTTTTTGTCGTACGTATGCGGCGACAACGACTTCTCCGCCGCCGTGATCATTATTTGAGTTTCGGCTTCCTCTCCATGCCATACCATTTATTTAAAAGAAAAATAAATACCATGATTTACTTTTCTTTTGTTTTGGTATTGAAAATGGTTTTCATAATGTTTTTATATCAATGTGTTGTATTGATATCTTGTGATTTAAAGGTGAGAATGTTATGTTTCCTTTATTCATGTTTTATGTGATACGATTATGTTGAGGTTCTTGGGCATTATTATGAAGACGGGTGGTTCCGTGATAAAGTAAGGGCGGGTGATCCTGATATAGCTCCCCAATGAATTGGGTAACGTGAAGGAGTGAACCGTTAAGGTTTCTCCGAAGAGATGTAGGGAATATACTGTGATGGGTATTCCAAACGTAACCAAGAGGGTTACACCCTACGTAAGAATGTTATGAATGCCTCAAGTTACCTTTATGTCTTATGATTTCTATGATTTATTCATGATTTGATGAGGTATGTTAATGGGCTTATGTTTATGGGTAAAGTATGATTTTATTCTTATGTATATATGTACCCATGTTTCCTTTCCATATTTTTATATCCCTTACTAAGCTTTTTATGCTCATCCCATGTTTTTTGGAAATGTTTTTCACAGGTCAAGGGAAAGGTACACGATATGATGATAGTGTCAAGGGAGTGTCAAGAAAGAATCCATGTTTTATTTTAAATATGTTTCCATTGATGGGAAAGAAGAATACTATCTTTATGTAACCACATTGTTTATATGTGGAATGCAATTCACGTTTTATGATCTAATTCTCTAGAACACTAAACCCGAAAATATCCTCAATGTATAATCTTGTAATAACTCAAGATTAAGTAAGGTTTAAGGCTGGGGCCGTATAGGAAATTTCATGTTATATTTTGTAACAAAATCCATTAGTGCATGGTAAAGTTATCCATGATTTATTGTGATTTTAATTGAAAATATAGATTATATTCTATTAGGGTTAATTATTGGGGTTCATAACCATTTAATTTATATTATGTCACTATATTAATTATTCATGTCCTTCTAGTAAATTTTTTTATAGTTTATAAACCCTACATATGAGAGTATTCATAATGTATTTCTAGTGGTATGACATAGGTATTTCAAGATCCATCGGATAAGGTCTTGTTGATTCATAAATTCCTAGTTCTTCATTGGTGGTTATTATTTTGTAATTAAATTGAATATTTAATTATTAAATAGTTATAATTAATTATTTTTATTGTTGGGTTTTGAGGATGGATAACAAGAGATGGTTAAAGATTAATATGGGATGAAGCAGAGGTTGATGAGCTTTTTTATAGGGAAGGGATTCATATTAGGCTTGCAGTTCCTCAGTATCTATATTATTCATTTACATATATCTTGTGATATGTGATATATGCACTTTTGTTTTATTAGTGTAATAAAAAATTAATAAGTTATTGTTTCCTTTTTAAGTAAATAGATGTTCCTTGGGGTATATTGTACCCATGGAATTTTTATACACCTTATGCCACTAATGAATGATGTAATGATTATAAATGTGTGTTATGTGAAACATAGACCCTAATGTGGGGTCAATAAAATGAGTTGAATAATAAATATATAACCTTATAATATTTGTTACCCTATTAATCATCAAGTGAGTAAGTGTTATATAATTCAATTTTTGGAATAGTAATAGGTTATATGGAACCATGATATATCTTTGAATTTTTTGATAGATTTCATGAATTGGGGATAGTGTTACAACCATAGTGACATGTGATTAACTGGGAAGGAATTATGCAATTATTGGTAGTGATTGGATGATATAGGTGACTGAGAGGTTTTATGGTACTTATATAATTTCAATATATGAATCATGTCTAAAATATTGTATGGGGTTTATGAGTATATGAAGTTATCATGTCAATATAGAGAAACATTGTACACTCTGTTTAATGGGGTTTCCTAAGACAATGGGAAGATGATATAATATCCTATGGATGCTTTCCATAATAAGATGTGTCTTAGGATCCCCAGATAGACCCAACATCTTATGTTGAAACTAGAGAGCATTAGTATTGAGAGGCTCATATATTGGTATCCTAGAATGGGTATAGTGATGTGGATTCGTCCACATAATGAAAGGACAAAATATGTATTTTTTAGTGTATTTAGTCGAGTATGCCACATATTCTATGATGATACATGTTGTGAATTTTGTGTCAGTCATCATTCCTCATATGTGACAAATGCTACGTGAGGTTTTGGGTGAGATGTAGACCCTGAGTGTACCGGTTATTAGCTATTGAGTGTTATCCAAACCCCAAGTAATGATGCCCCGTTAATTATTCCCGGTAGTGTATTTAACCTCCTAAGAGTTATATAGTAATTGTTTTGTGTAGGGGATATGATTCCCCATGTGTATAATATGATGACAATAGATATGTAATTCCTCCACGATGGACGATATATGATCATTCTAGTATGAAGATATATCCTGATGGTTGTATGTGATATGTGGTTATTAGGAAGGATTCCCCCTATGTGTTTTCTATAAGAGGTTATATAGAGTGTTAAAACCCATAGTGTGTACATGTAATTAGTCTCCAGACATGATTTGACGAATATGTAAAAATTGACTATTTATTATTCATTATATTGGATATTACCCCAAAAGTGGATGGTATACAATGTTCATATTTATGGATGTAATGCCTTGGTTAAAAAATTCATGATAATAATATATAGGGTTTTTGAACACAATGTTATTGATACTTTTTGGTATCAGGGTAGGAAATGGTCCCCAAGGGTGATATTCAATGATAGGATTTAGTTTTGTATACATTTCCCCCACATTGGTGATATAGCTAGGTCATAGAATTCTATCACTTACCATAGAAATTTTGGTTGACCTCAAGTGTCACTGAAGAACATTAGGACTAATAACTATTATATAATTAATCATTTTCAAGTTATTTATTATTTTGAGAATATAACAGGAGAACAAACTACTTAACATGTTTAGTTTTGGTGACTATGTTTTCTAGGATATTAAATTCTTGTCACACAATTATTTGGTAGTCCATACACGTTCCTAGCCATATAGATATCAATATCCAATGAACAAATAGGTTAGAGGATCTCTATTATATGATAGAGATATATTATCTTGAGGAGGACCTAAAGAAGAGGACCATATTATTATTATGGGGTTATGGAGAACATTTATATTTTTTACATTGTTTTAGATTATGTGATCCACACAATTGGAAATCAATGGGATCTATGGTTTTATGACAACATTTTATTAAATAAATGTGATTTATTTTTAATGGATTGGTATACACTAGTTATTTTATAAAGATATTTTTCTGATATTTTCTCCATTATTTAACACTTATAGGTAATTCCAAAACCATTTCATTCTAAAAAATTCCCCGAAAAGTTTTTCATTGAAATTATTTTAGTAGGAACCCTAACTACTGGGATTTAACCTGGTATAATAATATTATTTAGTGTACCCTTTGAATCTCACCTTCATTAGGCCAATGTATATCTACTAGAACCAATTATATAATATAAAATAATGTAAGGAATTAACCATTTAAAATGGAACTGAATATCATAAAAAATAAACTATATAAATTATTATAATAGATGAATAATATATATTCACGTTTATAAAATGTCATAAATTTGCTAAAAATATTATGTAATAAGTAAATGAATGAGTGAAAGTACAGTTGAATAATATATAAATATTGTAGTGTATAATGAAAAAAAAGTAGAACAATTATATCATAAAAAGAGATAGGGTTGAAAAATTCCAACATGCTCTCATTCATAATGATATAAAAATACAATATATATGGAAGAGGTAAAAGAAGATGTTTACCTCTAAAAATAGTAATGTTTCCATTTCATTGAATCATTATTTTATATTATTTTATAATTTAAGAGTTGAATTATAAAAAAATAATCCAAATTAATCTCCAACTGTATTTCAAAATTTATATTGTGCTTTGTAACTAACAAACATACCATATCCACGAAAATCATATATAACTCACCAAATGAATAAATCATTTCCAAAATAAAAAAATTGCATTTTTTATTTCACCTTTAGGGATTTTGTTATATAATAAATGGTTCTGTATATTACCACTCCCTATGATTCATATTCGTTCTTAGGGTGTCTTATCATTTTTAATGTCCCTTACTCAACCCGCCACAATTAAAATATAACATATAAGAAATATTCCAACAATAAAGAATGTAATTATAATCAATTATCCACCATCTAGGATATTCCAAACCATATACCAACTAATTTTAGATATAATTATTGGGTTGATAACAACCAACCATGTATCATGTTTTAATCCAGTGTCAACCTTAATGGGGTCCATCCACCCCATGTTTTATAATCCACCAATTATATCACAATCGAAAACCATTACATAGAGACATCATCAATGTTGTCATCATCATCATTGAGAAAATTTAATTGTTACCACCCATTTAAATCCATTTTATATCCGACATAATCCTATCACACACACACACACACAATGACATATATATCTTAGGGAGATAGTTACAGTATCAATTAATCATATAAAAATACCACTTATTTTGTCAGCAATCAAGATCATTTGGTGTTAATTACCACATATGACTATTTATTCATATCTTATGGATTTAGAAGGTAAAAATCTCATCATATACCATAGATTTTACTTTTTATTTCCAATAAAATCTAATAGATATACTAAGGAAAATTTGATAAAACACATCAAGTGGAATGACATGTAATTTAATTCCCTGGCCCTGTGTAGAACCAAACATGGAACATGGATAATTTAATAGTGTAACTAATTATTGAAAATTCATTCATCATGAGAATGTGGAAATCCCCATTACATTATTAATGACACTTTTGAATATTATCATATCATAATTCATATTAAAATAAATATATCGTGACACAATCTAGGACATGGTCAAAAACAAATTCTAATGTGTCTTCCCCTCTATCAAAATACACTAAATTGGTATCCTCATTGGTTACGGAATTTTTATAAACATATTAACATTTTCTTCAAATTATCACCATAAAAACATAACAAAACATCTACAAATTAAATATAATCAAATACAAACATGTAAATTTATCATAAATAACTTAACATGAAACTTTTTTCATTAATTTAAATTTAATACATTTCTTCCCAAAACATATTATACCATATTAAACATCATATGTCTCATTATGACATTATTTTCCATTCTACAAAAACATTTTTTAAACATATTAAATTCATTTAAAACTAATTTATATTTCTCCATTATTCTTACATAATATAATTTTGAAAATATAAAATATTCACATTGAATATATTATCAATTAAATATTATATTTTAACTTTTCACATTAATCAATAATTTAGACTATATTTCACTATCTATCTGGTAGAAAATATATTTCTTAAATCACATTGATTAAAAATTTAGGATGTTATCAGATGACATATCCTAATTTCAATGAAAATCACTCTTCTTAAATCATTAGCCTTAATTTATCCTATATATTCTATAATCCAATTCTACATGACTAAACACTACACAAGGGATTTATTTATTTATTTATTAATATAAAAGTGATAAATTTTCATGATAAAGTAATTATATGTTAATATAATTCATTAAATATTTTACTACTTTTAAATATCAAATAAAATATTTCAATAATTATTAAAAAAAATTGAATCAACATTAAATTTTTTTCATTAAATTACTCTCGCTGTGATACATCATTTTATTGAGTAATTAATATCCAACCACTAATTTTTATTAACAATAAAAAACTAGTATACAATACAATATGAAATAATATTTACCTATTCAAATATCCGTATAAAAATATATTTTTAATATAAATATGTAGATAAATAAAATTCATGAAGCCTATTTATTAAAAAAAATAATTTTATAACTGATTATGTAAATTTCACCGATGGTTAAACATGTTGGTCTAGACCAAAGGGTCCATTAAAAATTATAAATGGTGGCCACAAATTTAAATTTTACTCTTCATAGTAGATAGAAAAAATAATCCTAAGTTACTTCTCAAACACTAATGAATTAAGATATGTTTGGTATCCAAAATTAATATCTAGTTGATACTAAAATTTATTTTACAAATTTATTTTGTAATGTTAAATTAGTCATATTATAATGTGTTATATTTAATATTTTTTCAAATGATCCGAAAAAAATATCTAAAAATATATAAATGTTTTAATTATATGATATATAAATTCTTTAACATTATAATTTTTAAAAAATATAAATATTATTCAAATAAAAATAATAGAAATTAAAAACAATGTACGTTTGACTATAGTATTCAACAATTGATCATTTTGGATGTGAATCCTATATCTCATTGTTATTAAATAATTTTTGTGAAAATACTACATAAAATTTTCATGATTATTTTATCATATAGATACACAATGATGTAGATAGTGGAATATATTGATGAAATATTTTATACTATGATTTTTAACATTTTGACTACGAAAAAATGAGGAAATAATAAGTTATTTTTTCCTTGTCATATTATATATGGTATATACATACATTAAATAATTATTTTATTAATATTAAGAACTCATTTTTAGAATAAGTTAAATTTATCATTTTATGGAAAATATATCAATTATATATCAGTAGGTCTTATATGATACACATTTGATAAAATCAATAATTAATGAACCCCTCAAACCAACCCTCATATGGTCCAGAACTGTTCGTTTTCAATGATATTATTTTTCTGTGATAATATGTGTTGATTAGTGTGTCTAAAGGATTTTATAAATATTTTTTTACGAGTAGTATATTTTTATTATTCCAAATTACCAATTATGTAAAACAAAATTTATGCAAAATATCATATATATAACAATGTTTTATGTTTCTTATTATTACCCACTACATTATCTTTATAGGTAATATCACATGTGAAAACGCATAGTTTCTTACAATTCTTATTCTTGTATCATGTTTATTGTTATTGCAACATTATTATTTTTTTAAATTGAAAAAAGTGGTAGTCAATATATAATTGATTTTTTGCAAGAGATAATGTTAATTTTTTTTTAATTATTTACAAATTAAGGATGTCATATACATGAGGGAAGTATTTAAATATTTGTATTATTGGAAAAAAATTGTTGGAAATTACATAAATTGTTTTATTTTAATTTTTTAACTAAAATTTCATAGGAGTGTGTATATTTTAATAATATATTACCTTCTATGGTACTGATGAAATTATTTTGACATAAAAAAGGAGTATACCCAATATATTTTTAAAACGGGACTCTCATTACCATAAACCAGGACCTAGTGGACTATCAATAAAATAGTTGTGAAGAATCATGTACTATATACACAATACGTTCTATTTTTATAGAGGAAATATGGTTAATTTAGGGGGTTATTTAAAACCCATCTAGTATTTTTCCCATCTATCATGCTTGAGTATAGAGGCCTGCCAATATATTTGGCCTTTTATCAACACAATTCCTATGGTATTTTTTATAGTGTTGATGTTTTTTATCGGGTATAAGCATGTTTATTATTTCATATAATTCTAATTTTCGCCTCCTTTGTTTCCATCCTTAAATTATAGTGTTTATGGATAAGAACATAATTATCAATTACACTTAGTAATTATTAACTCAATTCAGGAGGGTTGAAATTTCATTAGAATCATATCGAGGAAAACCTTGATAGTTTTATTATAGTTATATTTAAATATTTTTTCCACATAATTACTATTAATATCCATGTTAATTTATATTTATATTATATTGATAATTTTATAAAATTTTCCATTATTTTTATTTAGATTGAAATTTCCCAAATATAGATTTTTAGAAAATATTTCCACTTATCTCATTATTATTAAAAATATTATAGGGTAAATATTTCCATGATCAATATGTAGGGTTCTTCACCATTCATTTTTTTTCGTGGATAATTTTTCAAGACCAATTTTTAATTTCTAAATCCAACATTTAAATTAAAATAGAAAGGGTTTATAGTTCATTGTAGAACTATTTTGTGAAGTTGGTTCATAGTTTTTAAAACTGAATGTCCATACCATGTACGATCAATATTCAACCTTCTACGGGGTATAAAATTTGGTACAATCATTGTAAAAACCATGAATATTATCCATTTAACTAAAAATTTATAAAGGATTTTCTATCCCCCAATAATTTTAACTCAATTTCCAATCTCTCCCTCTCATTCGTTTCAAAAGGCCCACCAATCTCCCCCATTAAATTTCTCTTAATTCATTTAAGGATTATTGGATTTTAATTGTGTTTTAATGTCGATTTAACAACATAATTAATTTTATATAGCTTCACCACTTATGTATTAATATTTTTACCATGTGTTATTACATTATAAATTTCAAAAAGTCCTATAGAATCCCTTGTTTCATTTTTAATGTAAAATTTTCTTGATTAATGGTTGTTGGTTGATTCTATAAAATTTATAATTTTCATTATTTATGGATTAATAGACTACATGGTGGAAGTTATTATTTAGGTTATGTTTAGACAACGTATTAAGAATTTATTCAAGAACCATCAACTACATGATTTATAAATTAATTTTTCATTATATTATGAACACAGTAACTTTTATTTTGAGATTCATAAGAAAAACATGATTTTAGATATATTTTAATTGAATGTAAATGTATTTTTTATTTTTGAACAATATTTTTTACTCTGTTTTCATAACTAAACACATTATATATTTGAAAAAATTCTAAAATATAATTTGTGAAGGATTTATAATTTTTCAAAATTTGTTTCTATATTTAGATAAGATTACAATGTTTATTCTTATTTTTATCATATTTCATTAATAAGAGTTATTTTAAAGAATTAAAATATATTGGTATTTTATAATTTGATCCAAATGGTTAAGGTTTTTTTTTATTTTAAATTTCATTTAATTATATTGAGGCATAGATTCTATATTAATTGTATGTTTTCATATGGATAATTCCCATGATAAATTTATGCTACTAGTTTTGAATATATTACAGTGTTAATGATATAAGAATAATTTAATATTAATCATTATTTTAAAATTAATGTGATTTTTTGTCAAGGATGTATACGGTTGAAGCATTTTCACTTTTCATATTTAAACAATTTTTACATGTACAACATTAATTTTTTCTTGTAATTTTTTATTATATGATATATATTTTGAAAATCATTTTAAAATAATAGTATGTAAGTGAATCTCAAAGATCACATGCTTTACTCATTTTAGAACACACTATATATAGGTGGAAATAGTTTTTATTATGCCCAAGTTTAATATTTTATCCCACTTTAATCATAACTATGGTCAAATTATGAGTGAAGGAAATTGGATTGCATCTGGGATAGAGATTTTGAGGTATTATACTTAATTTATTCAAAAATTTATCTTAATCTCCAAGGTTTCCTTGACTAAGGTTTTTTCTTATAATAGTAGGGCTATTTGAGAAATCCTTTTCATTATTATCACCACTATTATTCAATGTTACATATATTAGTTTTTATTTTTTTATGAATGGAATAGGTTCACTTATCTTAAATATAACAGAAATAGTTTATATATTAATTGGGAATTCTTCAATGTTTTCATTATTAATATATATTTCTTATTTATTTTTAATATATAACTATTGTGTTTCATGTTTTCCGTTTCCGAATGATAATTTCTTGATATTGGATTTTGAATATTCTTTGAAATATTTATTGTATTTATTATATTCTAAAAAATATTTACATTGATCTACTGTTAATGGTCATTAATTGGTTTTGGATTTGGAATACAAGTATGATATTTTATTCTAACACACATAGAAACTAACAAATATATATGAATATATATATATTTCTAATTTTTGTTCAATATCAAGTCTCTCATAGAGCACTTGTGGTATTGGGGATGAATGGTGACTCGCGGGGTAACATAACGATTTGGTCGGATATTATTATTATTTTTTATTATTTTTTATCTTTAGTTTCCAAGTGTAAATTCATATTAGAGATCATTATTATTAAAATATGTATTTTTTATATATTATATTTATGATTATAATTTATATATATTTTTATGTAGTTAACATTTCTGTGTTATATTGAGCTACATGGAAATCTAATACATTTAGAGATTTTAGAGAAGAAATGATGTTATGTTCTCTATTAATTTAAATACGAGGGGGAAAATTCCCATCATATTCTTTATTATACCATTATCATGTGTGTAAATACCTTGAAGATAATGAATTCCCCTCAATTATAAAATATTCTAGCTTCGGTTCCCATATTAGGGATTTCATGGATTGGCTCTTCAATTTTCTAATTAAATAACTATTTTAATTGGTGTTCCTTTTGTATTATTTATTTTATTTTTATATAGATAATGGTTTTAGTATAAATAGACAAGATATATCTTACTAATTCTATACCTCATGTATCTTTGGAATTTTGTAGATTTTTTTTTATTTTTTATCAATATTATTGTTTTGGATATTATTGATTTATATTGGTGGTATTTAAGATTATATTGATGTTATATTTTCTATTATGTGGTATTAGTTATTCTAGGAGAAACAATAGTGGGATAAATAGAGGCTCTTGCTTATATATTACAGTCTTGAAATCATCTGAACATAATGATGATAGTTTTATTTTCCTTCCCCTATAAGTATAACCATGGGTGTACAGATTTAAAAAATGTATTGAAAAATCATTCACATCCACTAATCATCTTAATTTCATTAGATTACAATTGATTATATATTTATTTGGGTCATAAAAAATAGTATTTCAGAAGCATTTATGGTAACATTATTGATGAATTGACAATAATTTGTATAAAATTTAAAGAATTTTATCAATGAAATACTGATTATAAAAATGGTGAAATATATATGTTTTTAAATATATAACAGAGAATTTAATAGGGGTATGTTCATTCATAAAGGAAGATTTGTTTGCAAATAGAATGAACTAGTTTTGAATGTAATTAATTAATTTTATAAATGTTGTTTCAATTTTATTTGGATTAATTTTTTTTGATTTTTTGAGATGTGAACATGGTTTTTCTTGTCAATGAATAGTTTGTAAAATAATAAACAAGAACCAAAAAATGTTGGATATATTAAAGTTATGCATAGGAAATTTAAAAATGGATTTCAATGGAGTATTATTAAAAAATACATATTGGATTATAGGGGATCTTTTGAAACATTTAATGTGGAATAATAATAACGTTATAAAATAAATATTTTAGAAAGTTAAAAAAATATTGGTGAATTTTTTGTACTAATTTAAAATTATTTTAAAAACACAAAATATTTTTTTATAATAAGGATCACGGTATTTAATTTTTTTATATTATTTGTTGTATGTGATTTCATCATTTATGTAGTTGGTTAGAGGTTGTTTTTTATCTCAGTTGAGTGTGATTTCTGAATTGAAATATTTTTTTTGGACATGTTATTATTTTATTCTTTGAAGTATTCGACCCAAAATAGTTAATATTTATTTTAATGATCTAGTATCATTATGGGGTTTTTTAGAATCACAATTTCATTTATATTATTTTATTATTTTGAATAATTGAACTCAATAATTCATTGAGTTGAGTCATTAACCAAACATTATTTATTCTTCCAGTTAAACATGGTTGGAATTCACTCTTATATGGGGTAATATATTCATGTATATCAATTAATATTTACAACCTTGTTCTAAATTCTCAAAAAAATAACCTTAGGTATTTTATGGTCCTTGTTAGTGGATTAGGGTCATGGGGAAGGCATAACCCATATTTGCGTCATGTCTTGGGGGTGTTTTATTAAGATGATATTCTCTATTTTCATCTTTGTTTCAACGTATATTTTTCAATCATTGGTTTTATATTTTAGGATACTAAATATAGATTTGATATATAGAATATATAATATTGGTTATGTTTAATAATTGAAATTTCATCGATTATATGTTATTATTAAGGCCTCTCCATTTATATTTATAGTTGTTATTTGTTGAGATTATGGTAGAATTATTTTAGTGTTATCCAAATTTTCCTTATTATCCTTTGAATTAATATTATTTTCTATGTGTTTTTATGTTATTGGACTAATGAATGTCCTTGAATATGATGTTGGAGCCTGATAGGTCAAGTATCTTTTTTTTGCTCAGATTTGTCTCTCCCCCATTATAGTAATTGTTTAGTTTGGAATAATTGATGTTTGGTTATAGAATACAGTTAAATAATTTAGTGGATAATGTAGTTTATATTTATTTTATGTATATTTTTCATATATGTCGGGTTCAATAATATTTTTATATTTTCTAATTTGAAAAATTATAGTGACATGATCGGTGAATTCCATGTTTAAATTTATTTTCAAATGACAATTTCATTGTTTTATAGATTTTTTTATATTTTTACATTTATAGGGAGTTGATGTTTTATAGTTGTCCTAAATATATTTATGAAACCTCTATAATTATCCTTTCTTATTTTATTCTCTTTTAAAATTTATTATGAATAGTTTTCTATTTACCTCTAACCCAACTCGTCCATTAGATGATGATGTTAAGAACTTATGAATAGACTAATGTTTTTATGGTTATTGTGAAAACTAACATACTGAATAATTTTTTATATGAGGAAATAATAATTTATTCTTATAATGTTCATGGTGTTCCTTAGGTTTCCATAAAAATTATTTCAATCTACAGTTTCATGATTAATATTCTTATTTGAGACTATCACGGGGAATATACTATTATAGTGGGATGAATTGTCACATTTTAAACATTAATTTCATTATTAAATTATTTCATTATAAATATACATCCTCATTCTGGAATATCGTGCTAGATTCGTTTTAATTTTCATATAAAAATTGTTTTAGAAAAAATTTCCTCCTACCAAATTATCTGAGTATGTGGGTATTTGTTAAATGTTTGATTAACATTTTATTAGGATTTTAATTTAATTTTTGATAATCCATGATATGTCCAAATTGGAGGCACATAATTGGATTAGAACATTGTGAATTTTATTCATGTAGAAATGGGATTCTCTTATAGTGTTCCTAAAGTAGTTTCTATCACTGTATTCTACAATTTCCATACCCTAACCCTTGCATGTATTAGATTTAGGTCACATTCATTCCATTTGATTCTAGATACCAATTATTATATTATAATTATAGGATTTACCTTTCATTGATGATATTCACAAAGTCATTAATAATGTCCCAATATAAGATCTATTATACTGATCAATACAATTGATCACTTTTTTTATATTCCCATAGGGATAAGGATTATTCATAAATGACTAGATGGTATACATAGTTTCAGGGATAATGGTTTTTTCAATGTTTTTGATGTTTCATTTGGATTTCTCTATCAAACATGGATAAACTTTGATTATAATAAAATTGAATTCTACATATTGATCCCATACATTAATTTTCAATTTTTTATGTGAATCATAGGTTACATGTTATTGGGTTTTTAAACCACTAAGGTATACATGTGGTAGTTTTCCACATCATCTATCAAAAAAAATTTGATGTTAACAATATGGTGACTAATTCAACTAAATGGAAATTTTCTATTACTGATATAGTTGGGATGAAAATATCCCCACATGTAAAATATTTCTACTTGATTTGGAGAAGTGTCCTTCATAAATTCACAGGAATAGAATATAATTAATACCCATCCAATTTCCCTAAAATTTCATTACAAGATGTTGATATGGGAAAAATCATAATCTCTATATTTCATTTATCTATTTCTTAAAAAATAACCATAACATTTTACTCATCCTCAAAGATGTATTATTTAATGTGATTATACCTAGGTGGTTATATGAATTCTAATTCCCCTTAGGAGTGTTGATTGTCTTATATATCCATAGTTATTTCAATGAACATGTAATTTGCGGGAGGTACAAATAATCATAATTACCCTAAAAAAACAAGTGATTGGATTAAAACACAATTCAGTAAGGGAAAATCTATATAAATAGACAACATTAATTTTATAAATTCCCATTCAAATTATTATTTCAATGATGTAAAATGAATATTCATTGATGCTTAATATTATGGAGATTGATCCATGATTGGAGGGATTCTTCACTGAGCATAGTTTGTAGGCCCATTTTGGACTTATTCATAATAATCATTATAGAAGTACATTCCTTTTACAATGTCTAGTTTAATAATGGAATCCTAAATCAAATTTCCGAGTGGGGTCCTCCATAATTAATAGTATAGTTTCCTTGGGTGTGATAGTTACAAATATTATAAATTGTGGAATTAAGAAAGGGGGTATCTTCTTGAATGATGGAATTTAGACTGAAGGGAGTAAATGCACATATTAAATCAAGTAGATCTTCATAAGGAAGAACTATTATATTTTCTCTGGGAACACCTCCATGATGGGTGTTCCAAGGAGGACATTTTGAGATACTAGTAATAGTAAAATGGGTAATACCTTCATTGTTACTACCACCTATACATTGTGATATATAGTCAATATATTATTGATACTTTAGTGAAACATGTTGAAGGGACTATATAATTCCTACAATGACTCAATAAAATGTATAAGTCTAAGACTAATTATAAAATTACTTTTTATGACATCTTTTTATCTATATATTTTTTATATGTGTGATGGAACCCCAATCCTGGCCATATTTGTTTAATGTCGGTAAAAACACTCATGTATAAATTATATAAGGTCACCACATATCCATATAAAAAACTTGTTAAATATTTTTAATAATAACTTCAATAATATATCCTAAAAAATGGTATGCTTGAAACATTATGGGAATATGATCCTATAATTGGACATTGGAAACTGGAAGAATATTTAAACAATCTTCATAATTGAGGGATTGGATATTCTCTTTCATTGTATTGGGTTAATCTAAGATATGTAGATGGAAATAAAGTATCACAACTTCAAAAAGACCCATAACAATGCTATAATATGCCTTTATCAGTTCTAAAAAAGTGATGATAATTGAAGAATGTTCAAAATCCTGATGTTTTTATTACCGCTAAAAAATCCTTGTTAATGGGCCCTTTTAAAAGTGATTTTTTATCACTATCAAAGGGTTCCTCTAGAAAAACTTTTTAGCATTAATAAAGGCATCTCTACAAAAAAGGGCTAAAATTATATATATATATATATATATATATATATATATTGAAACCTATTCACCCTAACCCTTTTTCATCACTTTTATGACCCCTTTGATAGTTCTCCAACACCCTTTATAAGTTCTTATCACCCACCACCCCTTTAATCAGTAGTTTATGTGTTTCCATCCACATGCACGCCCACATTGATTTAAACCCAAAACCTCCCCTATAAATACCAAACACCTTCACCACTACACTATGTCATTTTACATTACAATTAATTATATCTGTGTTAATTTATATAGATATTAAAACATATTTAAATAACTATTTCAAATACATTTATACAATATATATTTGTTTGTGTGATATATATAACCATAAATTTATTTCAATATATTATATAATATATTCATTTAAAAATAATATAATATAATAAAAATATAGATCTTTTTAATAATAAACACACATATGTATATATAAACATATTAAATATATTTTTATAATGTAAACGATTGTAAGATATTGTTTTTAAAAAATTTATATAATATATATTTATTTATATATATATGAATATACATTTTTATGACAAATTTATCGATAGATGTATTTATATGAGAGATTTAATATATGTAAATATAAAGAAACACAAATATATTTAATTATAAATAAAATTATATAATAAATAATGATAGGATTTAATAAAAATAATATCAAAATTAATGTAATAGATTTAAAAAAAATCATTCTACACCAAAAAAGAATCTATACCATTAAACAATGGTAAAAATCGATCTAATGTTAACAAATTATGATACCTTAACTAAAATCACAGTTTTGTAGTTCTTCTAGGCCTTTTTGGGCTTTAGAAAATGTTAAAGTTCTTTACCCATAATACCGAGGGTGTAGATATCATAACATGATTCAATATTATATGTTCTTCATCCTAAATGAACACCTACATCAGAAGTTATGATTTTTGAAGTTCAAGTTACAATATTAATTTATTTTAGATGGTTTTTTAATATTTTTCTTTTTGTAATATATAAATTGATATAAAATGGATATTACTCGATAATAGTAAGAAAATTATTAATTTTCTTTATAAACAATTTGTACAAAATATGGTATATATTACTTGTAAATGGATCTTTACATTATCTTGAAAATATTTTTTAAAACAACACAAAGTATTTATATCAATATAAATATATTTATATGTTAATATTTTTTATAATTACATTTTTTATGTATACCATTATCAGTGTTTGTAAAAAAATGCTGATAAAGGGGTGTCATAATTAATGCTTCTTAAAAACAAACTGATAAAAACCACCCATTTATAAACATTGTTAGTATTGTTAATGTCCCAATTTAGTATTTATTTTTTTAGCAATAACAAAGGGGTTCTTCATTAGCATTTCTAGATAACACATTTAAGGAGGTAGTACTGGATATACCAAGTTTTGTAGTAGCATATGTGAGTATGAACATAAAAATACCCCATTATCATTTACACAATATATTATTGTTCTCTTATTGATATGTCCTGAATAAGGGTATGTTCTAGGGTGATTTTTGAGATATTTTGGATAACTATTATAGTGGGAGAATTAATAATGACCTAATAATTTTTTTAATATATAAATGAGAACCTATTATGTTATTAGGGATATGATCCTACCCATAATTGAATAGAATTTCATTCATTATTTCTTCATTTATAAAAGTAATATTGTCCCCACCGCATCTATCAATGATTGATTGGATTTTCCTATGATCATCTTATATAAGAGAAATATTTTGGTTGCACTGCAGGGTAGGTAATAATGTATATGTATTATATCCTATAGATTTGATTTAGTAATAAAATTTGAATATAACTTGTTGGTAATTTTAATATGTTTTTTATTTACCTCAATTTTTACTACTTGGATATACTAGAATCTGCAAAATATTTTATAATGAATTTAAACCATTTCATTCATTGTATATTGGATATGATAATGTGTTTCTATAGTAGTAACATTGATAAAAGTCCAATATTTAGTTGGAATAAGGTTATGATTCCACTAAAATCTTCAATTGGGAAAAATAATATAATTATTTAATACTTATATAGGAGAAAAAATATGGTGTTACACTGCTGTTGTTGTCATGATATGTCGACATGGTTCCGTTGATGTTGGTAGGATGTGTTGGTATCCCAATCGAGGATGTAGAGGAATATATGAAGGCCTCTTATTTTCTTCTATAATGTTCTATGTTTCTTCATTAGTAAGAATAAATAGGTGATCCCACAACTCAATGGTCAAAAACATATAGAGATACAACCTTATATTCACATATTCTATGTTACAAGGATTATCATTTCATGTGTGACCTCTACAGTAAATTACTTAGGGGTTGGGGACATGTGGAATCGGTGGAGATTAAAGATAGTTCCATGATACCTCATAGTGGACTCTTATACTATATAATGTATATAACCATCCTACTCCTACAAAATTATGATAAAAGAGGCCATAAATTTTTCGTTCTAGTAATATAATACAAAAACATTCATATGTGGCCACTTCTTCTATTAGAAATACTATTTTCCTCTACTGGTGGGATGTTACGTGGAAATTTAGTTCATATAGGATCTCTAGTGATTTCTACGAGCCTGTAATTGTTTCATTGAGGTGGTACACTTGACGTGAATTATTTTCCACAAACCTTATAAGGAATCATGTCAGTGTCACCATCCATATCGTCCACGGGACCACCTCCGTTATTGCAGATGATGCATTAATGGGGAATCATTCTATAAGAGTATATATCTAGAAAATTTTTAGGTTCTATTTATCCAAGAAAAAAAAATTCTAATTTTGAATTTAATTATTCCATTTCCATGTAATGACTTGTTTTTTTCATGGGTTCCTAATCACACAAAAAATGATAAAAAATAAAAAGCAGAAAAAAAATTATTAATGAAACAATAGTATATAAAATAAATATTATTTGAACACTTTCTTATTCAGGTATTGAAATCATGTATTTAATTTTGATTCTAATATACTTCCATACTTATATTTTGACATGATAAATGAAATGGAAGGCATTTGAAAATAATAAACCATTCTTGTTAAATTTTTTCATGTAAACCATATAACGTCAGCTATGTACTATGACTATATTTATTTTGACATGATGTGAAAAAATTTCCAATTAAAATTAGTCAATAATACTTTATCATTTAAGCACTTCATTTTTCATTTGTCATGTGGATGTAGTCCAAACATGTTATAACCATTACATGGGAATATGCTTTAATTATGGATAATATCATATAGATTTATGATATGTTTATGAATCACACTCAAATCAAAGTGTTATATTTGTTACCAAAATTTTACTAGCCCATTAAAAAGATATATTAAATTGATTATATATATAATAGTTTATCTATTTAATGATTATTTGTATGTTTCATAATTTCTATTTCAATAGTAACTTCATTATAAATAAGAGTTTCTTCATGTTTTTTATAATTCAATGATGAAATGATTTAACTCCACACAATTGGACAAGATATATTTTATCTTCAGCATGAGAGATAATTGGTGTTAATGGAATTGTGATCAGTTTCATAATATGGAAATATTATTTTTTTCCTTTATATTGAATTTTTCCCCACATTTTATATGCATTTTAAAATGTCATTTTGATCCATTTATGGCCATGTGACAAAAATATTTTTGGTGACTTTTATAGTCATTCATCCATGATAAATTCTATATAGTTAAAAGACATAGAGAGTGGAAAAATATATAAATGATGCTTAAAAATAATTTTTATGGGAAATACACAGGAACATCCATTTATAGAGTAATATTTAAAATAATTATTACAATGGAAAATTTTTTATGGGCATGTATGAAAATATCTACTCAATAAGGATGGAGGATATTGTTCATCAATGAATATTGCCAAATGAGAAGTGGTACTATATTTCACAAGAAATATATCATATATAGGATATGAGTTTGATAGTCTGTATGGATCTAGGAAAATGAGTGGTATTCCTCATTTTGAATATATCCTTGTGAGGAAATATGTTTCACAAAATGCATGACCATGTAAAGATGAGTAATCTGACTAAAACAAAATATTTTTTTATTGGGTAAGTGTATTTCTAAATAACTCCCGAAAAAAGATAAATTATGGTTTTATATATTTTGACTGAATATCATAGAGGTGTCCTATGTGTCTTAATTAATAGTAATCAATTAATATGTAGTTAGAGTTAAATTTTTTAATATTGTTTTCTATAACCATAAAATGATGTTTAACATTATAAAATACTGATGTTTTTTGAAATTATATATAATGAAACAATTTCATATGTCTCATGATACGAATATGAACTAAATATTTAGTGGAGAATTTGTGTGGGATTTTCATTGGAGGATAATTTGGGGATTAAACCAGATAAAACCACCAAAAAATCAACCAGTTCAAATCATTTGATATCTTCAAAGTGATGGAAATCTATATGAATGTGGTAAATGATCCCAAGATAATTATATCGAGGTTTCTTTCGGGGATTTCATATTTCATACTAAAAGTGTTTATTTTAGTTAAAACCCATCAATTCATTTTCATTTTCTTCTTTCCCCATTCTTCATTTTTTATCCATTGAATATTTTAACATTTAGAAAAATAAAAAATATAACTGAAGCTGATTCATTATTGGAACAAGATATGTTATGTCATGAATTGTTTGTAATATATACTAACTTATCAATAAGTTTGAACTTAGTGTGATCCATACATTAATTGAATGAACCATGCGTCCCATATTTAAAAAAACTGTTATTTTTTACTCAATATAACATTTTTGTTATTGAACATATTTAATACCTTTTTTATTACCCTACCCATAATCCCAACCCATGGAGCCTAGAAAATATTCCCGTTATACTCTATGGGTGGATATAAAATTGATTCATCTTTAATTTCTTAAAGGGATAATAATTTAAATATCTATTTAATTCATTTTAATCATTCTTCATCATTTATTATCTGTTTCTTATTCTTCAATCAATAACATTGGGTTCGTTGAATCTGAACAAAATTATTAATCCATAATGTATGTGGATTCATTTTTATCACATATGGTCTCTATTTACTATTTTGTTGGGTTTCAAATATCCTAAATGGTGTCAGGTATTAATAGAATGTGGGTTTATGTTATTCTATTGATTGATTCAAATATATTTTGCTACTAAATTACTAAATAATATTTTAAATTTATTAAATTCATAAAAAATATTTTCATAAAAATGATTTTGGTTTTGGATGGTTTGAAATTATCTTCAATCTAGAATTGAATTTTAATGGATGTATAATGTAATTTTTTGGATTATAGAATGAATTTGTTGTAATTTTATTATCACATGGGATACTTTGGAACATATGATGGGTGAATTATATAAGTACATATGGAAAAGATATTCCCACCCTATCCATTAAAATATAACACAACTCTAAATGAACGACTAATACCGTAGATGTGGTTTTAGGTAGGGATTAAAGTTTATCCACTAAAGTGGATCATGGATGGAAAATGATTGGAAGGGTTATATGACCATGTTTTTTAATATCTAAAGAAAAAGAAATCACGGATACAACATTGATGTTTATTGTACTTGGTTTTGGCATGGTAACTTATTGATTATTCCTTTGATTATTTTTAATTGAAAAAGAATGATTTGAATATTTTTTTTAAAACAATCTTGTTTAATTTTTGTAGAAATGAGTATTAAAATAATTCATAGTGGGAAACTATTTTGGTTCCATTCTGATGACCTATATACGATAACTTATTATATAAAGTAGTTTTCTATCATATTCCACTAAAATCATGATGTTTCAAAAGGGAGAAATTCCCATGCTAGGGGAACTAAATAAATATATTGGGGTCACATGGTGGTTGTTTGAAAATCATGTCCCAGGGGGATGGGTATATTAATTTGATGATCATTTTTTGAGATCTAGTTATAGAATTTAGTTACCCTCTTATTTATGAAACACAATTTCCCCAAAATTTTATTTTGTACATGGATTTGGATGATTTAATATTCAGTTAATGGGGGTTCTTTTTATTGTAACAATTATTAGTTTATCTAATTATTTTATTTATATTATATTAATTAATTAATTGGGAAAATAATTTACAAAAAAAATATATTTTATTCCTAGTAACAAGTTTTCCGTCCTTCCGGATAGGTATTGACATTCATGATTTTTCTTTGGATGGATTATGTGAATTATCCATTGGATTCCCAGATTGGATAATGATAAAATGTTATCAGTGATAGGTCGTTATGAATTATGTTTTTTATAAATATATTGTATACATGTGATTGGGTTTTTGGGGATCATATAAGATGTGTGAATGGGTGTAATTACGTAACTCCTAGTAACAACCCTTGAATAACCATGGTTTGTTGGGATATAAAGTTTATTTTCATTTTTATCTGTTGGGAAGTGAGAATATGACATGAATCTTCAACACATACCAATTTAAATGTTGTTTTAGGTTTTAAGTTTTCTTTTTTTAATTATTTTTATATTTAATATTTTTTATAGAATTTATATGATGATTTACATTTAAGTATGTGGATTAATTATCAATTGTGATGATTTTTTATTCAAGTTGATTTCATGTGGTATAATTCCACTATGGAAAAATATATTATATCCTCCATAGGACAATGTAGATAAATTAAACTTATAGGATCCACCGGTTGAATTAAATATCAATGATGTAGTGGAATGGGCCATTATAGATTTGTATATAGGATTAGTTTTTGGTCCATTATGAAACAAAGATATCCTATGAATCTCTTGAAAATGATCAAGCTGTTAGAGTTTTCAAGAAAATGATCCATTCATTTTTGGGAACTGATGAACCATTCATGGTCGATGATTGGATAGAGAAGATTATGTGAATATTGGACTTCTTTGGAATTATAGAACCCATCTCGGTGAAGTGAGATATCTTCATACTTGAGTTCCATAACAAGAACTATTGGGAGTCTGTTATTTATGAATAATAGTATTTTATTATATAGAAGAAGTATTTAAAATAATTCATTACTAATAATTAGTTACTTTACTACCTAGATTTATTTAAATTAGATGAATTTTTGTGACTCGAGTAAGTAGATAAAATGTTCTTGAAGTACCAAAAAAGTTTCATTTATTTGTTGACATTGATCCAAATAATTTTTTTAATTAAAATTTCATGGATTTGAATTTTGAGGTGGTTGTTTGACCAATTATTTAGATGAATGTATTGTTGATTAATTTAATTAAAAATAATAATGTCTTTTATATAACTATAATTATATAAATTGATTATGATTGGATATATGGATTAATTAGATTTACCCCTTTTCCTAGGGAAAGTTGGATGAGTTCCCTTAATAAAAAGAGTAAGCGTGATTAATAGGGAAATGGTAGTTGGTTTAGTTATAATTATTTTCTTCTATTGTATTCATTAAGAGATATATGTTCTCGATCATACAAATTCTATTTGAATGGGAAGAATAGGTACTAAAAATCATAGTGATAAATTAAACCAAGAGAGTTCCATTCAAGTGGATGTATGGGTTATCCTTATAGTTGTTTCAGATCAACTCTTCCATCATAGAGTGGTTTTGGATCATCATCCCTTAAGGGATCTGTAGTGTTAACTAATTCATGAAATGATATGTATCCCCATTCTTATATTAATGATATCAAGGATATCTCAAACTATGGTAAGAGTAAAGTTATGATTGAATCGTTGAAAAGTGGAAACCTATATTTCATATAGAGGTTATGATGTTGTGTTATAGGGATCTTGTTTCTATAGAATTTTTCTCAGGTCCTATAATGGTAAGAATAGATATTATTATATCAAATAGTATGGATACTTATTTATCTTATATATGTACCTCTCAAAATTTTATATCATCTCATTATGAGAAAATCTATAACCTCTATTCTGATAATATTTATTTAATTATTTAAATTAACACACATTATGAAATAATTTGATACAAATGATTCAATTTACCTCATGTTTCAATTCCCTTCATGACATCGAGAAATCTGGGAACATTGTAATCCTTTAGAGAATATCTTTGAGGCAACTTTATAAATGGATGGGGTGAAATCATGATAAGATAATATTGATTTATATATTTAAATGAGGAATTTTATAGACTCTAATTGGAGAACTTGAGTATTCTATTATGTATAGGACACACAATATAGAAGTGTAGGGCATCCTATTTCTGTACTTGGATGACTCACATGAGATCAGTATTAATTTTTTTGAAACTAATGATGGAATTTAAATAGTGTGTTACATATCATATTCATAGAATTTTTAATGGAATTTCATAATTATTTATAATGATTACCAAATGAAGGAGAAGTGGTTTTTATTATCGATTTAATTCTATTGTCCCAAATTATATATCTCCCATTTATAATATAGTTCCCTTAGATATAGTTATTTAATGTTTTTTCTTGATGAAATCGAAGCAAATGGTTTTATCTAACTATGTTTGACCTCTTAGGATACACTAATTCAATTTTTAAATAAAAACAACAATTGAATTAATTTTTATCTAATAAATGTAGAACATTTTTAAAACCCTGAAAAAAACTTCTCCCCAAGTTGATAGACTACCCTATTTTATAATGGGGGAATCGTTTTTTCAAATTATTGATATTTATTTTTTAATTCACCATATTTGGATGTTGGATAATAATATAACTAAGGGTTCTATTATAGGAATTTATTTACACATAAAAAAATACTAATTCCATTCAATTTGAATAATAATTATATTTTTTCATGGAACTCATTATCTATAAATTCTATATGTATCATAAAACAATTTTCAAATTAATTTTGGATGAAAACTATGATTACTCAATAAAGATTGATGATTGTGTTTGAAATTTAATAATTTTTCAATGGATATTGTGTGATCACCACATCTTTTAAAAAATCAATTAATAAAGACTATGGATAAAAACTATAATATTTCTTTTGTATGGGGTGTCTATATATAGTTTTTCAGTTTGTAATAAATAGTTTAGTTCCATAATATATGGGTTGAAAACATAGGATATTATTTGGATTAGACTTCTATTGTTACATGGGGATACATGAAATAGATTTTGAAAGATTTTTTTCCAAATTACATCACCCTTTATAATAGACGCATATAGGAAGATTCAGTTCCTATTGATATAAAATTGTAAGATATATTTTAATTATTTAATAAATCTATTTAATTTTCACATGATTATTATTTTATAAGTTTTTATAAAATTCATGTGGTTTATTATGATTAATCTTGTATTTGTTTACGGTTTGTTCTTATGTATGGTAATCAGGTAATGTAATATAGATCTTATCACCTATGAACACATGGAAATAACTACATCCACCAGAATATTAAAATCACCATGGTGATTTATTATATTTATTAGTAGTTTCATTATATATTATATAAATGTTTAATTATCCTTTAGGATCCAAAAATACAATGCTATATTTTTTCATCGAATGATTGAATCATCCAAAATTAAGACTTATAGAATATCATTGTGGATTTTATTTTCATATTATAAAAATAATATGAATGGGGGATATGGTTATCCATGTTTTAATTTATTATATTCCCTACAATGATATCACGATGTCTTTTGATGAAAGGTGTCTAATGTGACTCCTTAAATAGATTCAATTGGACTTAAGGGAATAAATAAATATTCCATTCCCTGGTTTTATATATTAAACACTCTATATTCTTGAGCACATTCTTCATGTAAAAGATGGTGATGATGAATTTTCATTCCTTATAATAATTTTAAGTGGTGTAAAAACAGTTATGGATTTTCCCAGTCTCATAATGGTATCCCTTATTTCTGAAATCATCATCTGGAACCATAATATTTGAGGAAGGTGTTGATATAGGATTTTCCCTGGTCTCAAGGGGATATCATTTGATGATCCCAAAATAAGTTTTATTGTTTAATTGATAAAAAATAATGGAAACCAAATTTTATTGATGATATTCCAGGTGTGTGTGTCGCGATGTTTGGTGGCTCATGAGATTCTCAGTTAATTTTACTTATAATTTATTATGAAATTTTTCGTTATCACTAATTTAGATAACACTTTATAAATCTCTATATGTTAATCCATTTTGGTATCCCCTGTCCTAGACATTTGTTGGATAAAAATATTATTTTTGGAGTAGCATTATAAAATATATAACATATAATATTTTAATCATCAATAAAAATCTAGTGATAAAACAATGTTTATAATAGTGTTATATATATTATAAGAATCATCACATGGATTTTTCATTTTCCTACATTGTGTTTCTAATGGTTTCACATATATTGGGTCACAAATGGATCAATATGTAGTGAAATATTTTTCTAATATTTTTTTCCCTTGCTAAAATATTTCAGAATTGAGAAAGTGGAATATAACATTATATTTCCTTTTCAACTACCATTAGTTATATTTTTTTATTATTTCTATACAATGAATTTATAAATTTATTATTCGTTTTATTAATTGTGAGGTGCATCAATTGGAAATTAATGTATCAATGTCAAAATAGTCGGTTAAGATTATACTCTTCTAAGATATATTGTGTCATGGAAAATATATTCATTTATTCTTCATGTTGTAGAATCATGAGAATGACCACCATGAATCAAGGCAAGAATAATAAAATATTTGAGTCTATTGGAAACATTTGTTCTTTATTTATTATATATATTGAATTTTATTGTTCAAGAAATAATTTGGTAGAGCTAATTATCACAAACAATGTTCTAATTTCATGTAAAAAATAATAATTACTATTCATTTTGATATTCAACAATGTTTCTTTATTAAACCCAGTTACAATTTTTAATGTTATTAATTTGAATCATGATCTTCTATCTAGTTTTAGTTCTAAACTAGTGGAGTTCTCAATATTAATTTATTAGGTTGAGAACATGATTCATATAGGGTTGGGGTTGAGGGAGTGTGAAAAAAAAGAACTTTCATTGAAAATATACTCTGTGTTATCGATGTGTAATTTTTTATTTGTAAATATTTCCCTATTTTAACGATATAACATATTTATACTACTTTTTATTACATGGATCATCATATCCTCCCAAGGTGTATGATTCATTTCCTCATTTCATCCATAGAAGCATTTCAAGTGTATTATTCATCAAATTCCCTAAGGGATATTAATTACATTGTCTCCTTTCATCATCTAAATCCACTTCATTCATCCCTTATTATTTTCCACTTATCCCTTAGCCTACAATGACCTAGGGTTATCTAAATAAAAACAAAATCGTATCTCCTAGATATTTATGTCAATCAGTTTCTTAAACAAGATATTAATTCAATATTTCTCATTATTTTACTCTTGTAACATTGGTTTATAATTTTAATTTTAAATATTTTCACGGTTTAACATTTTTTTATGTTGTGAAATTATGTCACTATATTTCAAAATTATATTTAAAATAAATTTTATTCATGAATGTTTATTCTGTAAAGCATGTGTCTAATTTGGTTTTATTTTTAATTTTTTCCCATTTGAATCAAATTGAAAAGGTTGAATGTTGGCATGACATAGATTATTAAATAATTTTTATTTCCTAGAAATATCATATCATAACCCTAGGTACATAGGTTGGATGTCTTGGAATTGTAATTTTATAAACTATATTACCTCCCTTTATATTGGATTATAAAATAACTCAAAATAAATAAAACTTAATTTTTATTTGGTGACCACTAATAAATTTTATTCATTATATGTACATTATTTTACGTGGGAAATTTTTGAATTGTTCTATAACCCTGAATAATAGGATTATAGGATGGACTGGACCATTATTAGTTAAGAAATGAATTCCCATATAGCTTTTTTTAATAAATGATATTTCTTATTTCTATTTTAAATGCTAATAAATGTTTTCCGAAATTTTCATTAAAATTGTCTTATTTATTTTTAATAACGTATTTTATTCATGGAATTCATTGTGGTACCATTTTGGGATTTATTTATAACAACCATTATAGAACTCATGTGTGTATATAGAAATTAAATTTTTAGACTAATGTAAATTGGTGATATCCCATCTAGGTAGTGAGAAAACATTCTTTGGACCCTATTTAGTTGATGGTAGTGTCATTTGGGATATCGACCCTTATGTAACCTTGAGATGGATATTTCTATTTTGGTTTTTTTTATATCTTATTGTAATATTTTGTTACAATGTTTTGCAGAACTCATTGTGGCTCTCTTTTGGGGTTATATATTTCCTAAAAATTGATTCTTATATATTACAAGATTAGGTTTTTAGTTTTTTATTGGATTATCATGGTTTTTATTATATATTAATTTATATTATTGGTATGAATCATTTGAAAAAATAATTCCCAATATAGTTATTTTATTCCCATGATCTAGTTTATTGCAAGAAAGGATCAAGAACTCCCTTATAGCTTTATCATGGATTTATTTTGGTGTTCATTTCAGGAGTGACCCATGTAGTTATATATTACCTTTTTATGAAAATATATATCTCATTAATAGATCCTTCTGTTGAAATAATCAGTGGGAAAATGTATGGATATTACTACATAAGATAGAGCCAATATCAAAATCCAATTACCATTAGTTGATGGTTGATAATGAATGATTACTAGAACCATATTGGATATGGAGCCATGGGAAACAGTACAGGATTACACATGTGCTACAATGGTATATATATCCTAGGATCATTGATGGGTCTTTGTGTCAAAAAAATTAATGGGAAAATGAATTTTGATTATAATAAAAAAGTATTTCAGTATAAGGATCCATTTCTCATATGTTTTTTAACAAAGAGGGATGGATGATTGGACACATAGTAGATGTGGCCCCATGTGATTAATATTGTGGAATACACATGGGATATCATGGAATTGATGTCCGAATCTCAATAGTAGAACCAATTAGAAATATAATTATTTGGAACAAGGTTTGAGATTACATAATTAGAGGAAGACCATTCCTATAATTTCTATTGAGTATAACTGGTGATCTTACTCAACACTTCAATGTCTAGGATGATCATCCAAAGCTAGGGGATATTCATTTGTATATATATGATGATGAAGAATATAATCATGAAAATAGAAGATCATGAACACACATAGTGTTCTATAGTTTTAAGAGGAACACCCAAAAGAGTCCATTTATCCATGGAATACAAAATCCACGAAGGTTTTTTTATCATTCTAGATGCACTGATAATTATTTTCTATAATTTTTTGAGAATAACATTATACGATTCTATTTTGGGTTTTAGTTTTTTTGAAATAAGACCATTATGTTGACATATATTTTTCTAACCCTAATATATGGAATAAGAAAACTATAGATAATTAAAGAGTTTTTTATAGAAACTATAATTGGTAATTTAAATGTGTCTCTTGTGGGTAAAAATTATACATAGAGGAGGTCTATTATGAGGATAAACATGATTTCCCTAGGAGTACACTGTTTCGAATTGGATAAATTTGATACACGAAGTAGGTAGTGATATGGGTTATATAAAAAAATGTAAGATCCCTCAAGAATGATCACCAAGAAATTTGGAAATTTGGATGTTTTTCCTGATTGAGATATCTGGGATATAAAGATTATATATAGGCCTCACATAGGACAATTCATATAGGACATATTCATAAACATCCCTCACAGAATGTTATTATATAGTGGGACCATGCATGTGAAAATAGTGACTATGAGACGTAGAATAATAATTTATAGAATACTTTATCAAACATTCCACATGAAGGTGGAGGTGGGGTTGAGGGTATTATGAGGGACCATATCAAATAGTCCCCAAAAGTGGGAATTAAATTATTGACACTATGAATATTACTCTTGGAAGTGGCCATCACAAATAACATTCTCTAAATGTTTACTTCTATGGGAGTTTTATCCAAAATCACATGTTGGTATCTTGCAATTAATAAATATTCCCATAACTATTACAAATAAACTCCTTAAATATGGATTATGTTCTCCAGAAATGGAAATGGTGTATAAAAATACCCTCATCTAAAATGCTACCAATATTGAAAATCAGAGAACAGGGTATTTATAGGTGGAGTTCGATAACAGCCTTCAAAATTTTGGTGGCTATATTTGGAAAACATGAAAGAATAGGAGTATAATATTACGGTGACTATATAAGGATATTTCATGCCTATCTAAAATTATAACAATTCAAAAAGGTCCCTCATTGTCATGTTTGGGAAATTTATCATTCATTATATGCACAAAACAAATATAGATATCCATCATTGATACTATGAATTATTAGAATCACGATGTTCTCATGTATATGGATCATATGTGCATATTAATTTAAGTTATATAGAGTTTTTATAGTCACGACATGATCATTTATGGGTCTCAATGTTGAGTCCATATGTGAGGAATGAAATTTCATGGAATTATCTACCATGATCTATATACTATATTTCCAAACCGTTGAATTGCATCATGATAATTTTTATTTTATCATCTATAATTTCAATATATCTTTAGCAGACATATATGGTTTCTCTATCCTCTATAATGATTTGTGGGTTTATTATAAAACAATTTCAATGTAAATTCATTTTATTCGGGGGGCTAAACACTATAATGTTTTTAGAAATATGGAACTGACATGGATATGATCTTTTGGTAGTCTGGATGATAGATATATAGAGGAAATACATGAAAAAATAGATAAAATAGAATTATAGTATTCTTAATTAAAATGTTTATAAATTATTCATTATTATATCTACATATTTATCATGGAATTTTTTCTACATAGTTGATGGATCAAGAAAACATTGATATCATATTTTTTATTTTTTTTATTTGATTGTTACTATATATATATTCCACAACATTAATTTTATTTTTTTTATTGAACATTATATGTAATGGTATTTTAAATTCTGGTTTGTGGAAGGTATTTATATAAATGATAGGACATGTAGGACTCCTTGGAGATGAAAGTTGATTTATATTGGTGATTGTGTTTGATTATATCATAGATAGAGTGTGTAATTCAATATAAGGATTATATGGTATTTATATTAATGATTATTGGTAGGTGGGAACTTATGATAGTAGGGTAGTAACAATTCTTCTTGAGGTGTATGTATTTAATTATTGATTTTTTATTGGAATGGATTTGTATAATAATGCTTGAGTTAGGTTTCTAGTATGGTCCAATTTCACTCGACATACATTTTCCTATAAAATAGACATACACATACATTAAAATGATCTCTAACACTCATAGATTCTAATAATGTGTTAAAATATTATCTGGTCAATAAAATCACCCCTTATAGATATGAATAACATGGGTTTCTATGTATACAATAAAACAATCTTGTTTTTATTTAAACTTATATATCATTGAAGTGATGGACATATACCAACATGGATGATGTACATTAATGATTGATGATTATTCCTGATATTTTTATTGGAGTTTCATTAGAGTGAATTATTTTTTTGTAATAGTAATGGATTCCACTTAAAAATTAAATTTTATATTCTCAAAATTTTATACAATTTTTATTATTAGATGAGTTTTTATTACTCAAATAAATTTAAATATTGTTCGATCATGTCTTGAAAATTTATCATTGAACTTTTGAAGATGGAATTATAATATATGATTAAATTGGGGAATTTTTTTGATGACTTTTTATTGGATTCAGAATCAAATTTATTCATTTATTATAGAATGGGGTGGCTACTCAAGGAAATTTGTTTTTTAATATTATGGAAATGTAAATTCATTTCGTGGTGGAGGTGATTCAATTTTGGAGAACAAAAAATATATATATTATTGGGGATGCCAATATGAAAAAATATTCCCCTATATTTAAAAATATATTTAATGGAATAAAGGTCTAATTGAATATTTCTCCAATATTTATGTTACTAGAGATATCTATATTCTTATATATGGGTGGAGTTCATATTAAGATCAAGGGAAAATCATGTAAAAGTATTGGTTCCTCAATCAGTCATATCGATTTTATGGCCGAACACCACTCTTCCAATAATAAAGAATCATATACAAATCTATATTTGAATTTTTTTAACGATTTCAATAATCTTATTAAATTTCTTATAGAATAATATTTTTAATGCTTACTGCACATATTTTATGGAAGCACATATCAAATTGTTTTGAGATAAATTAAATTCCTTTATTTGGAAGACTTATTATTAGTAATCAGCCATACACTATCGAATTAATGTTATTACTGTTTGAAATAATATAAATCATTTAGATTCATTGTAATATAATTCATTTATTTGATGAAAACATGGAGATATGATTTTAATCTTATTTTAAAATATAATTAGTAATTTTTCCATGTCATTAATTTATGATATATATTATATATCAATGGAAATATCATGGGGATATGAATCTACTAACAATAGAATAAATCCATTAAGAGTTATAGTTTAGGGGAAATGTTATATATATATTTTCTACCTTGAACCCCATCTCCCTATTGTATGAGTAACATAAGGATAAAATCACCAATAAAATACTAGATATTGAAATTTGGATCCAAAATATATTGATTTAAAAAAAATCCAATATTAATAATGGATAATGATTGTAAAACCAATATTTTATACAAATAATGGTGGTTCTTGTTGGGAATATATAATGGTTATTGTGGTATAATAAGATTCATCCAATCATTATTCATATGGTTCACATGGGGCCACGTCATCCTTAAAAATATGTGTGTGTCATACTGTGATGAGTGATATCACTCATCCATATGATCATTCATATTGAAGGATATTGATGACATCATATTATCTGAACCCCTTGGTTATGTGGTGGATAACACTAGAAGTCTATTCATATCCAATTATTCTCATTAAAAATTTTACAAATAGTATATGTGACTAATGTACATGTCTATGAGGTCTATCCAATTTCTGCTCAGGTGGTGATGGTTGATTATATAGTTAGGTGTGGGGTTAGGGTCATATAAATTTTTTTTACCAATTTTTTTTATTAAATTAATATATTATAAAATAAATAATCGATCAAAACACATGATGTCTATGTTTTCATATGGCTTGTGTCTATCACCATGAGATGATGTGACTTTTTTGTGAAATAATTTAATATTTTTAATATTTTTGAATTAAAATAACAAAAAAATATTTGTTTATATTAAATTAATTATTTTATCTTATATTATACATAATAACAATTTACGATTATACTACATGAATCACTTAGATTATATTTTTGAATACGCAACACCAACATGGATTGGGTTTTTAAAGATCACTAAATTTATATTAAAAATATATTTTTTATAATTTTTTAAATGATATAGCTATATCATAGACATTAAATTTAGTAATATAAATATTAATAAAAATTTTATAAATAATTTAATTACATAAATTATACATATTTATAATGAAAAATATAATTTCTGGTAAAGTCCTTATATTCATAAAAATACTATTTTTTCAAATGAACTACATTATATGTACTTCTATGAACAATAATGAAATAAAGTTTTAGAAACAATAAGAAGAAGAATTTTATTAAATACAAATCAATTTTGAATTCATTATTTCTAAAAATAAATTAGGGTTAATTTTAAGAATTATTATGAAAAAATTCATTATTTATGAATATTGAAAAGCATTGAATTTTATTCCAAAATGATTTTTTCATCTAATTTAATTATAATGTTAAATTAAATGATATTATAGAATTAAAACATATTTATATTAATTCTACATAAATTATTGTAAATTTAGAAATTTTATCCATGATAACATTGATATTTAATTTAATAACATTTCAAACATGTAAACATTTTCCATTATAAAAATCGTTGTCGCAACACGTCTATGATATAAATTTGGATATATATTCGACTACTTTTGACTTTAAAATTACAAAAAATAGATTCTATATTTTTAATAAGATTAATTATTATTTTATAATATGTTCATATTAATTATATTAAAAAAATATTAGTGAATAAAAAAATTAATCACAATGATTAAGATAAAAAAGATTACATAGTAGTTAAAGTTTAATTTAATGGTAAAATAATGAAGAAACATTTTCAAAATCCATTCGATTGACATATTTTTAAAATTACCAAAAATATCTAGAAATTTTAAAATAATTTGAGGCATATAATTTTTTAAATAACTACGAATAGATTTTACTTTTTAATTTTTACATGAATGCAACTCCACCTCCAATATAAAATGTGAAATCATGACAACTCACTTATTCACACCCCTCAAGAACATTGTCTCTACCAAAATATGTCAAAATATCCCCATAAAATGAATAACATAATCCAATAATCCACTATTTTGTGTTAAATCCAACCAAAGAAACTTTTTGGTGCAAACTAAGAGGAATTACCTAAAAAAGGTTACATCAATCCACATGATTCTATGTTTTATTTTCATTCTAAATCCCATAAATTGACTTATTCTAATATTTTTCCATTTCATTGTATCCTAAAAATATAGATATTTTTTTGTTATAGGCTTTTAAACCAAACCAAAACACATGTCATTCAAATTCGTAATGAACATATAGTTCGTGTGTATGGCAGACAACCACTTCACGAAACAATGACAGTCGTTTTTCCTTTACCACCTCTCATGTTTGGTAACTGTATAAAAAAAACTATATCTAGATGTTATATATGATATTTAATATGTACGGGTTAAAATTTTATTAATATATAACAAAATAAATATTGAAATCTATTTTGGGTAAATATGATAACTTTGTTTGTGGATGTGTGGACTACCGCCTCCTCAAAGAGATGAGATTTTTTCACACATTATGAGGAATATATTTTGGATGGGTATTATAAACATATATGATATATATGAAATAATAATTATAGTTCAATTATAATATATATACACATATATTTCATTTAATTTTTTTCTTTCAAAATGATATGATAAAGAACCATTATTCATGAGTGTGTATGACCAACCATCTCTATGAAAAGTGTTTTATATTTTATATTTATATAATTATTATTTAATTATAATTATTTAAATATGTAATATATATGATATTTATATCATCTTTCAAATTATTTAAATAATTTAATCATGATCTATGTTATATAATCTTGAATAACAAGTCGCAACATAAATGAAAAACAAATGGGATAATACCCAAAATGTATCATAAAAATTGAATTATTGACAAAAAATTAATATAATGTCACAATAAAATAATATATTATGTTATATATCATAATATTCTCTTTGGATTATTTATTATATACATATATATATATATTATGCATTATTTTCGAATGTGTACATATAAATTCAAGACTTATTGTATGAGTTTTATAATGTCACTTTTAATTATGTGAGAGTTATGTCATATTCAGCACTAATTTTTCTATATAGCTTATATACTACATATTTATTTTTTATAATTATCATATAATTAATATTATGGGTATTTATATATATATTTTATGATCTTTCATCCATGTGGTTTATGGTCCAAATGTTACCAAATCAGTAATGTAATTTTTTAATCAATTTGAATTCTTTTAGACTCATTCCATATTTTGAAACTATATTTTACTATGAGGTGTATATAATATATGTTTTCATATTATGACATGAATATATATTTTTTCAGGATATTTTATGACTCCTGTAATTTTTTTCTATCACTTGGAGTGTTATCCAATGTTACCAATATGGTAATAGTTTATTACAACAATCTTGTTGTTTATAGAGATTTTTTACGATTATGCTTCCATTGTTAATATAATATTATAAATACATAAATTTTTATCCTGATTTTTCTTCACCTGTATTCATTAATTATATATTAAAGTAATTTTACCATGTTTCCACTCATTCATACTTAAGTTAATTATGATTTATTTTAAAGATAATTTGACTTTATTAATCTTTGGGATCAAAAATATATGTTTTATCAAACCATGTCTTTTGATTTTTTTTAAAATTATTTAATATTATATTATGATAATTAATAGTGATTTTTACCTATCCTTTACCTTCTAAGAAATATTTTTTAAAAAAATGAATATGTTTTTTCATTTTTTGATTGACCAAATTTTTAATTTTTTTAAAGCACAAAATGATTGTCTATCTTGTGAAAATTTATCAACCATCATGAATTTAAATTAATAGAATCTTAAACTTAACATTTAAGAGATTAATTTTTTGAGGAAATTTGTTTCCTATGAATATAGATATTAATAGTATTTAAATTGTATTTTCATGAAAAATTGATTAGAAATATTTTCAAACTTCTGTTATATGATTTCAATGAAAAAGGTATTCTACATAGTTTCATTATTTATTTATTTTTTCTAACGGAAAAAGTATTTCAATAATTTTTCTTTTTTAATTTTCAGTTATCATAACAAAGTGTTTTCAAAAAAAAATAATGCATATTTGATATTTTTTCTAGGAATGGTATTTTTACAAAGTTATTATGCTTCATTTATTAGTTTTCACGGAATGGTATTTTAATTTTTTTCACGATTAATTTATAATTTTTCAGGGGTATATATTTTCAATTTATTTCGTGAATATTTTTTGTGTTTTCAATTTAAAGGTTCTCAATTTTGTTTCAATATTTTTTTATATATTTTATAAGATATTGTTTTTTAAAAGGTATGCAACCTTATTTTATATGTTCTATGGGAAAAAAAGTAATCAATTTTTTTTTCATTTTTCCATTATATATATATATATATTCCAGGAAAAGGGATTTCAATATGTATTCAGGGTTATTTTATATTTTTTCAAGGAAAATTGTTTTCATTTTTTTTCTATATTCTATTATTAGTTTTCATGATTACATTTAATGAAAATGGTCATAAAAAAGATTTATATTTTTAAAAGTATTTTTTAATGAAGAAATTATGTTTTCAACAAAAAATAATAGTAAAAGAGTTCTCTAAAATTTTTTTCCATATCAATTGAAATATGTTGGTACCACACTTGACAAAATGGGGAAATGTCGAAAGGTTACCAATCATATTATCTTACTGAATTGTATATATTTTTATTCTATATTATTTATGAAACACATTTCTCTTTCATAGTTTATATTTTTATGAAACTCGTTTATCTCTCATAGTTTCAACCATAATAGAAACATTATTGAACCCACTATCTTTCATGGTTTATTCAATGATGAAATGAATATGAAAAATATCTATTCTCCACATGTTTTCATATGATTAAAGTTTTATGATACCCAGATTATTTCATTGGTTATATTATAATGTTTATAAAATTTATATCTTCATATGTTTAAGGCTATGATAAATATTTTACTCTCTTGTGTAATATATATATATATATATATGATTTCAATATTTGATAGGTGGGAGATATATATGTCCCTCCAGTTAATAGGCTATTGATTCAAATTTCATGGGATATTAATTTCTGAAAAGGTGAGTGAAATGAATTTAGTGAAAGAATTTTTCACCAAATATAGTCTTCTGAGTGAACGATGTCTACTACTACGATCATTGGAGTGATCCTCCAGTAATAAGGTGGTCTTCAAAGTTAATAATAACTACTAAAACGGTTTTTTGGTTGAACCCATTATACTACAAGGAAAGGGCTTCAATAGGGGATATGGATGTGTCTGCATATAGGTTTATCCCACATGAAAATCATTGATAGGTTTTGTCAATAAGCCTTTAATTATATGTAATGATTTTATATGGTTACGTGTATACCAAAAATAAACAACAAATTATTCATATATTATGATATCATAGATTATTCTCTTGATTTGATTATGATTCATGTCTTATGATATTCTAGTATTAATTAAATGAATTATGTTTTTATTCTTTCATGTTTAGGGTATGTTCTCAAAATATTCTTCTCACGTTCTCATACAATTTTTTTAATTTTATGATTATGTATCTCCTTTATCATTCTTTATGTAGATTTCAATATTTTATATTATTTTGATTCATTTACCTAGGTTATAAAGAATTGTTTTAAGTAGAAATACGGAATGGTATTATTTTTGTGTGAAACATTGATGATATTTCACCAAGTTAAAATATTCTGTTACATTTTTCAAAAAACACAATATAATTTTGGTCTTCAAGCATGTAAATTTGTAATCTGAATAACATTCATAAAAAATAATTGTAAATCCATATATGTTAGTCATTGGTCTCTATAGTTGTTGTAAAAGTAATCGTTTAGCCATCCATTGAAAAATAGGATAAAGATACATCTTGTGAGACTCCAAGTGATATTTATAAGGATATTTCTATGGATGTATCTCAATATAATACTAGGAATTATCATATTTAAAATTAGGATTCACAGTTTTAGAATTTAATAAGTCGTTTTCATGATTATGTGGTTTTCTACTATAATATGTTACGATGACATGATGATTCATCATTTTAGTCAATGGAGAGAATTCGAAGAATCATGGTAAAAATTGAATGTGACAAAAAATTTCTTAATGATTATTAAAAGGGGTTGATTGCTGATGTATTGATATTGGGATCATGACTATACAATTATCACATAACATGATTAATGATGTGTAAATTAACAAAATCTCAGACACACCAAAGAAGATAATGATGGAGTTCACAGAGATTCTGTGTAGTGGAGACCATGAAAGATGGAAGATTCAATTTCCTTATGTTCGATAATGTTAAAATAATCACCTAGGTGAATGTATTGGAGGATAAAGAGGTTGTTTTTACTATTTTAATGAAGGACACAAAGCATGTAACACACATGGTAAAATAAAGTGTTAAGTTAATGTATCAGATAGTTATATTGGGATCTCTAGAACATCATTGATGGTCATATTAATTATGGAATGAATTTTCATTACAAAAACCGATGTCCCATGTAGAAATCTCAAAAAGGGAATCACCATCATGGTTATTTTAATGTATATATTTATAGTGATAGTGATACTACAATTATAATGTGAATGGAATGTGGTATTAAGTTATATGATGAGGTAGTCTAATTAATGGATTTAGGATAACATGGAAATAATAAATGTTTTTATGTGTTTGGATTAAACAATTATTTTTTTTAAATAATGATATAAATAATTATTACTCAGTGTGTGTTATATCGCTATGAATTTACAACAATATTTTGATTGGTTTCAATAAACTAGAAATGTGATTTAATGGAAATGATAAATTCTTTTAAATGGATGAAAACCCTTAATATATCTCCATTATTGAGAAAATGGTTTTTAGATAAACATATTTAGCATATGAATAAGTAAATTGGATGGTAAAGATTATCATAGAACGGAAAATGGATTTGTGGAAAATTATTGTTATCTAGCGTGGATAGATTTACCAACAATATTGGATTGAAGGAATATAACCAATAAATATTATAATAATGGAAATGAATGTTTTAAATAATACTATTTGGTCATAACCAAGAGTCAACTGAATATAAGATCAATGTATTCGCATGTTTCATTATTTGAAAAAACAAGAGATAAATTAAGATATACATTGGATCAATGATATATTGCAGGACTTTCACACGGATGATAACATCCAGAAAAAAAGCATTTCATTGGTGTCCATGTGTGTATGTTGCAGCAGCCCCAAGAGAGAATTAGTTTTTCACCTTTTCATCAGAAGAGAATGGGAATGCCTGCTCTGGTGAAGTTCAGATAGAAGGACATATTTCATGTCCTGCTGTAATTCTATACATGAATTTCTGGAAAGGTGGTTCATGGGAGCCAAGAATATTGGAATAGATTCAAAGTTCTCGTGCTACATTATAACCCCAATTTTCTGGACAATTTGTGAGGCGTGGAACAAAGACATATGGGAGGTCAGACCCTTATCTTTTCTTCTTTTATGTGTTCGAAGGGACTGCTATGTGAGTTAAAGTCTGTCATGAAAAAGATAACAAACTATTTTGGGGGTTCTAGTCCTGTGCATGGTTCGGTGTGACGTCCGATGATGCAGGGGGGTTGGGTAAGATGGCAGGACCCTACCATCAGCCTTAAAATGAATGTTGACAGGTCGTTGATGAACAGAGTTATGCGAGGGGGGGGGGGTCTAGTTCCGGACAATAGTGGATCTGTTTTAATGGCATTTTGTAGCTTCTACGGTCTGGGGAACTCGATGGGGGCGGAGGTACTGGCGTTACATACTGGTGTTATGCTATGCAACAGGTTCTCGATGATGATCATGGAAGTGGTGTCAGACTCTGAGGTGTTGAATCAGGCTCTCCAAGGGAGTGGTTATGTCCCTTGGTGTTGGACTTACTTGGTTCGTGCATGTGGAGTTTAGCTTTCTAATGATTGTGTTCTTCGTCATATTCCTAGAGTGGCCAACTTTACAGTAGACGCTCTTTCTAGTGGAGGTAGTCTTGACAACCCTTTGTTGATCTTCGCTACACTAGGTTATCTACCTCATAAATGTATAAGCTTTGGGTTAGGGGATTCTTAGGGAATCCATCACTTTAGACCTCCGTGATCTTGTATGTAATGTTCTTCTCTTTGAAATAAAAAAAAATCAATGGCCAGCCAATGATATTATCTGTTTAAGGAATTTAGTGACTATATGTTTTATAATTTCTTCTTCATAAGGGTTAGAATTTTAATAATTTGTGGAATAGTGTATTTTAATCATTTGGATAGGTTTTAGAGATTCATTTATTTTCTCTATATATGAGGATTTATGAATATTTTATTACTTGTGCAAACCTTTTTGTTGTTATTCGAACTAAAGAATGATGGAATGAATGAGCATCCTAACTCATGATGTATTAGCAATTGTTGAATTCTAAAATCACTTTAATTTCAGGGAGTAATAGATGATATTGAAATTTATCAAGGCACAAAAAAATATCAATGGTGTTCTAATATAATTTAAGAATATTTTTTTCTAAAAAAATCATCACTTTTTGGAAAAAGGGTCCTGAAATATAATATTGTCCTATTATCATCAATTTTGATGATATTAATGACCTCATTAATGCCTATTTTTGTGCTGGATTTTTCATCATTAACATTATAATTACCATTTTCTATATCAATTTACATCACAACAAGAAAAGTAATATTTCTCTTCCATGTCCATATTTTTTTCATTCAACTTATGTTATAAAATTTGTAAACCTAGTTATGAGAAATTGTTTTAACTATTTTGTTTAATATATTCACATTATAATGAATTTTTTATTATAAATTTTTAAAATTTATATTTTTATGAATGAAATACATATTTATTATATCATAGATATACCAAATGAATATTGATGGTGACATTCATTTTAATAGTGGTAGAATGTAACACCCTAGGATTTTATGAATTTTTTAATATTAATTTATTATTGTGGTATTTTAAATTTTACACAACCCCAAATACATATTTTGTTACATTAAATATCATGGTTTATCAGGAATTATATGAAACACTATTTTAATAATTCATTATATACAGCACATAGATTAAATTTTGGTACAAGAAACACATACATGACATGCACGACATGAAACACTATGTTTCTACAAAATAATATTTTTTTTATAAAAATAAATTAAATAATATAGTTATGACATATCAAATAAAATTAGAAATTTGAGTAGTAATAAAAACTTTTTTAAAAATTTATTTATATGGATAACTAAATTTATATTATGAAAATTATTTTCTATTAGAGACTTTATAAATTTGCAAATAATATTTTCAAAAATGAACTGCATTATATTTTAAAAAAAAAAATTATTTTATAAAATTTGAGAAATTGAATTTTGAGAAATAAAAATAAATTTTTCAATCTGAATTTCATTTTTATATTTGGATAAATTTTATGCATTTTGATGAATATCATCATATTAAGATGAATAATGACATGCACTGAATTTTATTTAAAACTAACTTGTTAATCTAATTTATTCTTATCAAAAAATTATCTTTTAATTTATTTTAAAAGATTAAATAGAGAAATTTTAAATTAATTAATCATTTTTATTTATTGGTAAACAATTTTAAATTGAAAAATATTGTAAAAACATTACAATCATTAAAACATTTTAACTAAAGAACCCAATTTCACGATTGAACACTGAGATTAATTTTAAATTAGTATAATCAACTTATGTGTTAATAATTTGAAAATTTTAATTCCATAATATTAATTAAAATAAATTATAATTCTTGATATTTTCAATTTAGTTTTTGAAAAAAATTATTACTGATATTAAATAAAATTTATTTTTGCTATTAGTGTAAAAAAATATTACTTAGTAGTTAATCATTATTTTATTGGGATAAATAACATTGGAACATGTCCAAACAAATTTTATGGAAATAGTTTTACAAATAACCTTCATGGAATGAAAATTTACAATTAATGGATACATATGTTTTATTGGATATATTTAAATGAGGATTATTTTTAATATCTACTGGAATGTTACTGCTCTTCCACAATAAAAAGGGAACCCCTTACTTATTTTCAACTATCAAGATAATTTTATAAAAGAGAACCTTAAAAAATATTCTAAAAACATTCTTAAATTCATCCTGAAATCCTACCTTATGAATGAAATAATAAAAAAGTAATCACATTGGATAAAACCAAAATGTGTTACCCAAAGAAGAGGTAAGATCCTTCCACAAGAATGTTTATTTTATTTTCATTATCCACTCACTTAATTATTCTTATTATAATATTATATAGTATCCTAAATATCATAAATATACTGTGTATTTTCCTAATAACACTCTAACCTATGCCTACACACACATATATCAAATGGGAAACAAACTACCCATTGTTGTGTACGATAGACTACGACTTCATGAAACGATTTCATTCATTTTTCATTTACCACCTATCATGGATAGAAATTATGATGGGAAAACTATTTTCAGATTTTTTAGATTATATTTATGATTTATTTTTTTATTTCATTATTATATAAAACATATCTTCATTGATTGCATTTTTTAAATACGAAAACATTATTTGGGGTTGTGTGGACTTTTACCTACTCAAAACGATATCATTCATTGACACGAAACATGGAATTTTATAAGGAAGAGTTTAGTACAATTATATGATATTAATGACATAATAATTATTTTGAAATTAATATATATATATATAATTCATTAACATTCATTCTTATATTACGAAAAATAAGGAAACAACATTCATCTATATGTATGACGTACCATCTAAATTAATGTTGTATTCCATTTCATATTTATATAATTTATAATATATTATTAATAATTATATATGAAATATATATTATATTTATATCATGATTTACATTTTTGAAAAAAACTAAATAATGATCTAAGTAATATGATCAAGAGTAACAAGATAAAATATATGTGGAAGACAAAGCAAGTATTACATGGAAGGAAACAATAATATAGAATTGAAAAATAAACAGGGATAATAAAGTCATAAAAATATAATATAAATTATTATATATAAAAATATAGATCTTTGGTATATTTTAAATAACATTTTTTATTATAATGTGTGTTTGAACATGTACGAATATAATCCAGACATAGTTTAAGGGTTTTCTCATCTCACATTTATTTCTATGAGATTGTTTCTTTATTAACCGCTAATTTAATTTGAGTTATTATCATAATAACCACGAATGTATTATTTTAATTTTATATTTAAATTAATGATTTTTTAAAAATACATTTGTTGATTCTTATTTGAAAATTTTATTGTTAAAAATATAACATATCATAAAAATAATTTGAGTCTCAATTTTCCTTCATTAAGATACATTCCATATTATGAACCTATATTTTTCAATGGGATGTATATACTACCCTTTGATATTGTTATTTAATTAATCTACTTATTATTATTTTGATTCATGCTTCATGTACTGTTATTAGTTAATAGGAATTATGATTCAATGTTACCAAAGTGGAAATAATTTATTTCTAAAATTTCATTGTTTCTCATTGTATTTTATGATTATGATTCCATTGATGAAATATTTTTATCCATCTCTCAATAATTCTCATGAATTTTTGTCTAATTTTTTTAATAATTATATCTTCATTCTATGGTACTTTTTTACAATCATTTATACTTAATATAAATAAGAAAAAGTTTTAATGTAAATTGTACAATATTTATCTCTTCAGTCATAACTTTCTGTTCTTTCAAAACCATTAATTATTAATAACTGTTAACAATATTAATAATATTATTCTATTATAATTAAAATATATTTTTACTAATGTCATAAAATTAAAATAATATCTGTTTTTTAAATGGACAATTTTTTTTTTATTTTCCAATTGAGGAACTTTTAGAAAATTTTTATGGTAGAAAAGGAATATTTATCTTGTATAGATTTATCTTCTTCCACGAAAGTCATTTAATTGAATCATATTTTTTGAGAATAAAATTAATTTTTTAATAATTTCTTCCAAAATACTTTGAATATTAATTTCTTAATGTGGTTTTCAGAGAATAATGTTTAAAAAATATTATCAGGATTCGATAATATGTTTTTAGATATTAATGTTTATAAAAAAATTTCACTATTATTTTATATATTTTCAAAGAAAAGGGATTTCAAATATTCATTAACCATGCTTATATGTTTTTAATTAATATTTTTAAATTTTTTTAGATTATTTTATAATTTTTCATGTAAGTGGTTTTTCAAAATGATTTGAATTTTATTTATTATTTTTTATAGAAATTTGTTTTCCAAATATTTTCAACCTAATTTATATTTTTTCAAATAAATTTTTTGAAATGTCTTCAAGATTCTTTTATACGTTTTAATGTAAAAATAGTTGAATTTTTTTAAATATTCCATTATTTTAATTCAAGTAAAAATGTTTTATAAATGATTTCATGCTTCTTTTATTTGTCTTTGAATAATACAATTTTCAAATTTTTTTCAATATTCACTTATAAGGTTTATAGGAAAATGGGTTTCAATATGTTTTCAGAATTCTATTATATTTCATCATATAAAATGTATTTCAAACTTATCTAAATATTATTTTATAAGTTTTGAGGAAAAATGAATTCAAAATGTTTTCAATATTCCTTAATTTATTTGTAATGAAAAAGGATTTCCAATTTTTTTAATCATTATATATATATTTTGAAGGAAAAATATTTTTAAAATGTTTTAAATAATAAATTATCAATTTTCAAGGTTATTTTTTATGAAAATGTTTTTAAAATAATTTAGGTTTTAAAAAATATTTTATTTTATAAGGAAAGTTAATTTATTTATGATTTTTTGTAAATCATCCTTAAAAAATTAAAATCCATCTTATTTGAAATTGATTGGTGTCACAAATTCAATATTGAGGATATAATTAAAGGGGTTCATACATATTACATTTTTTAAAATATGTTCTTGGGAGTGATCCTTGACAACTCAGATGGTCTGGGGTGTTAACCTTGACTACTACGACGTCCATGGGAGTGACCCATAACTAGAAATTTTATTTTTGGGATTGAACCCACTCCACTACATGGAAGGTGAATATACTATGAATGGTAGGGTTTCCTGATTAGTATGTTTAGTCCACATGAAGTTCACTAGTATGATTTGGTGAATGACATGGCTTATACTGAAAAATTTTATACACTTATGTCTATAGAAAGAACCTTATGTATTATTCCTATGTTTTTCTCTCACATATTATTCTATTGATTTCATTATGATTCATGTATATAATCAACCAATATTTATGTCACCACTCATGAATGTGATCATTAATATGTAGGAAATGGTATTCAGATGTTATACAAATGATATCATGCCTTTAATCCTATGAAATGCTTACATATCTCCATTATTTCCCCATAATGAGAAATTAATCTCACTTTTTCTTTTTTTTCATTTCCATAAGTTATGAATAACAGTTTCATATATATGTTACAAATGGGAATATCTTATGGGAATCATTAATTTTACATCACAAATCTTAAATGTTTTTTTCATCATTCCTTAGGATTTATACTATTAATTCCTTGGGCATATACTTTGTAATGGGGATAATATTCGTATAAAATGTTGTAAAATCCATGTATGATAATTAAATTTCACTATATGGGTTGGTGTGGGGTCACATGGAACCCCATAATTAGAAATAAAGACTATGTATATGGGGGATGGTGTGGACTTAACAATTACACTAAATATTTTTTTTGGATTTTTTTAAATAATAGGGCCAATGGAACCATGAATGGGTCATTTTTTATTTATATTTGGGTAATTATGTTTCTTATGATTAAATAAGTTTGAGTATCAAAATTCTAAAATAAAAATATTAATAGAAATATGTTGAAAAAATTGGATACATGTTTTATTACTACCTATTACGATGTGTTCTGTTATTTAGAGATTTGAACCTTGTGGAATATCCATTACTAGATTAGTTCTCCGAATGGATGGAGATATCTTGTAAAATAATTTTTATAATTATATAATAATAAAACAATTTGGTGATTTTTTGTAGAAGATATGTGAGGATCATCAATTAACCACATGGATGAGTTACAAGCCACGAAATACAGTGATTTTTTAATTATTAATAACTTGGGGTTGTGATTAAATGATGATATAAAATGATATAGAATCATAAAACATTAATACTATTCATCCAAATGTATATTAAGAACTATAAATGAATATATATTTTTCATTTAAGAAAAATTAATTTCAATCACGGATTATATGTTATTGGAATTCGTGTAAGAAAAAAATGAAATAAAATAATGATATAGATTAATTGTAAGGAAATCATATTATAATAAATATATTTAAAATATTAATGAGGTTATCTAACCACTTAAATGATAACTAGTTCTTATAATGATATTTTATTTCTTTAATGGTTTTTCTGGAATCAAATACTCAGTTATCAATAGATGATAAAAGCATTCCATTTTATTTTCAAGGTAATTCATCTATTATGATCAATAAATTTTATATATATGTGTGTTATTTATATTTAATTCATTGATAGATTATTTAGAAATATATTAATGAAAATAGTGAGGTTATACATCACTAAGAATGTAATATTTCTTCCAAATGAGAAATCATTTTGAGCGGTCCATAATTAATTATAAATCAATACTGGGGAGAGAGTGATGAGGGTTAATGTAATAATTAATGAATACACTGGTGGAATATTTTTGATAAAGATATATATAGTGTTATATATACCATTAAACATAGTACATGTACCTTGAGTTACATTTTATATAATTACCATGCCTTAAAATAAATATTATTATATATTCTAGAATGAAAATTCAATGTGTGAATTTACTTATTAAATAATTATAATTAATATTCTATAAGATATGGATGTGGGATTCTATTGAGATGGTGAATATTAAATTTATCTCTTTTTGAAATTAAGGATATTTGTTATGTTCACTAATATCCTTTGATATGTGATGTGACATTACTTATATTGGAAATATACGTGTTGAGATATAATGGTGGATATGCATTACACTAACAAACAAACTAGTATTAGAGTGAGGAAAAAGAAACCATACATGGCCTCACACACTGATTAGGGTAGATGCTAGTGCTGACTTGTGGATATATACACACATAATCATTGACTGATCAGGGTTAAGATAGGTATGATATGACTAAGATATGTCTAGATAAAGGTAATTTCGATAATAACCTATGTATAATATATTGTTTATATGAAATTCATTAATAATTCCTAATAAGATAATACAATGGAATATACATTACGAGAGTGGAGGCACACCTTTGATACCATAGCGTTTTTGATTGAGGTAGACTATAATACACAATATACAGTCAACTATACGACCCATATATCGATGATATAAGTGATAATTGATACAAAAACAATCAATGAGATTTGAATTTATTATTTTACATTATTATCGAACATTTACTATATAGATGATTATTTAGTCTAGAATTTTAAAATTTATACATCCTTCCTATTTTTAATATGGTTATTTTTCATAAAATATAAATATTTGTGTAAATATACATTTACTCTATAATCAAACATCCAATAAATATATGTATAATTTTAGGATATGATGTCTATGATGGAATGTGAGATTAAATTATTATTTGTCACTTAATAAACACGTTTTTTTGTAATCCTTGAGAAGGTGAGTCTTTGGTAATTGGTAAGGATTGATTATGTTTTTGTTTTTGTTTTTATATTATAGTGATTTGGGTGATACATGATTTTAAATTCATAACGTCCTATTGATTCATGTAGATAATAAATGGTTACTGTGGGAGATCACTCTATCAAATTACCAAACTATGTACTATTATGCTCACCCTGATTACTGCACTTCTATTATTTTCAAAATAATTTTTGGAAACTAATATTAATTTTGATGATAAATGATAAGTGATAATATATATTGAAGGATTTTTTGAAGAGATATTGATTCAATGATCTCATTTTGATGGAAACCCACATATTAATCATGGTCATTATTTTCTATTTATAAGATTTTTGGGGTTTTTTATAAACAAATTTAATAATTCTTCAATATATATCTGATAATTTTATTATATATATTCATGTGTTTAAATAATGATTTTATCTTTCAGGAATGAAATGGTTGATGTTAGTTTATTATAATATGTGTAATGTTATTTTATATGTATTTACTCTGAAGATCATTTAGATAATATAGTGTTGGTAAGAAGCCATTTTTTATGGTGTTTATTTTAGGGAGTTCTCCATCCTATAATCACTCATCATTTTCCTAATTTATTATTACCTCAATTCTATGTTTTCGGATCATGGAATCATTTCATATGTTTAATGGTAAAATTTTCATATATTATGGTCATGGAAATTTCACTCAGACGATCTAATGATCAAAGGATTCATTATTTACCCTCATGTTACGTTTCTTTAGTTTCACAACACAATTAATTTTTTAGAAGATTTATATAAATTATTTAATGAAATTTTTGTTGATTATTTAATATATTGATATCTTCTAAATAAATTATCATGTGCTAATTTTGAAATCATCATTTATTATATAGTGGAAAATTTACACCATTGGTGATGTAACATTCACTATCATTTTTGGGACATAGGAATGACCATCACTATTGAAAATTTATTAATTAATTTAACAATCAAATGAACATGATCCGAAATATTTTGTATCTATATATATACTCTATCAAGTTTTGTCTCTTGGGTTATTCACTATAAATCCTATTTCAAGGGAGAATGATATCTTTATAAATATACAAAATCCAAGAGCCAATAAACAAATTAATTATTATAGAACACCAATAAAGGTAATGTATATGATATGATATTCTATTATTGTAAATAAAAACTCAATACCAGTAATTATTTCTCTTTGTGCAATCAAATATATCATTATAACACTACAGTGCATAGTTCATGAGTAAACATAAAAAAAATAAAAACACAGACACAATGTGTGTTTCATAAAAAATTGAAATAGTGTATTTCACTATAATATTGGGCTTCGAAAAAAACATTCTATAAAAATAATATAATATAGACATTTATTATAAAGAAAAAAATATATATTGGAATAGAGTTGTTATAAATATTAAAGAAATGTATAAATGGTTTTATTTTATATAATTAATTTTTTATATATGGGTAATGTAACTATTTTAAGGGTTAGGTGATCAATGTAAAATTTCAATAGGGAATAACACCATTTGAATAGTAGCATCATTATATGAGTTTTTTAATATAAATGAATCCACTAAAAAATTACTATCTGCTAAAATATTGAATATCATTAAATAGTAATTTAATAATCATATATTTATAATAATGATTCAACATTTAGTAAAAAAGAAATTACCCAAATATTCCATAAAATTAAAATAGTATTTATTAATGAAGAGATTTTTAATTTTTAGGGCCAAATAAAATCTACGAAACCCAATAAGTGTTGTGTTCAAAAATAAAATTCTATTTATATATATATATTAAATTTTATTCCTAAATGAAGTTGACATATAAAATCATAACATAATAATTAAGTAAAAGTGAAGCAAAAATAATTTTTTGAAATATTATATATTTTGGGTCAGCAGTAAATTGTGGAATGAATATAAATTATGTATTATGATACCATAATTACATAAAAACAATGTAATATGAAATATAAATGTTTACACTGTCAAAAATATATTTTTTCATTAAATAAATGTTTTTTAAAAAATATTGTTAATTATGGAAAACTATAATGCAGATTCCAAATGATAAATTATATTAAATTATTTTAAAAAACATTATTTTTGAAAACATATCTTTTTCAACCACACAACTACAAATTTCAGAGGATTTTTTTTTATAAGTATATAAATTTAAAACAGCATACCCTAAATGGTAAAACCCACTATTTAAAACCATGGGATAGAAAATTGTTAATTTTCTACGTAACCTAATGTTAAAAGTCTATAATTATATATTAAAAAATAAGCCTCTCTATATTTGATATAAATACATTTTAATACTCCTATGAATATCTCATATAATTACATTGAGAATGGTTTTTCCCTAATTTTACTCCTCAATAATTTTCAGGTTGAGATATATATAAATAGAGATCAATATTATATATTTATTTCTCCATATATTATGGTCCTATGAGCTTATATTAATAGAACTAGTTTGATAAGAGTTTCCAATCAATTATTTATATTTTAATTTTATGATAAAAATAACTATATAAGGTGTTCATATTCAATATTTTGAAAGATAGAAAAAGGAAAATGTTAAAAATATAAATCCTCATTTAAATTTTCAATGTTTTTGATTTTAATTATGTTTTCATTATGGTAGGCTATTATCATTCATTATTAAAAATACATATTATTATATAAAGAAATTTAATTTTCTTCTTTTCATACTACACACATAAACTATTAAAATACCCATATTTTAATATTCCCAAGATTATTTTTAAATCATTTTTTTTCTCTAACTATTGAAAATATATATATACATTAATTTTATAGGTAGAAGTATTAAATAATTATATATGTTTAATGTAAATTTTTACATTTGGAAAATTAAAAAAAAAAATTGGCCATAATATTTCATATGATTGATATATTGGGATTATGATTTTGTGTGTAGGAAAAACATATACCCTAGATGTGTTAAAATGTTTCTTAGGAGAAAATCGTTTAGGTATTAGGTATTGGACATACATATTATGATATGATATGTTTCCATGATGCCTTAACAGTGTGTTTTTTATATCTAGAGTTATGAATTCCACTACAATGAAATCACTCAATATAATCACTCAGATTTTATAATTTTACTTTTTATGTTACACAAGGATAAATTTCATTCAAATAAAATTATTCATTTGAAATTATTATATTATTATATATTTTATCTATATAATTATAACTATGTTTTTTCTATTATAGTATTCACTGAACACTACCCATTAATAAGTGTATGATTACACCCCCATATTTTTATTCCTTTTTCATGGGAACTATGAATAATACTCTATATTGTCCAAAGATATAGTATATGTAATAATATTATTTAAATTAATTATTTTTAATGTATTTATAGTTTTTGAATGTATTATATGTATGGTTTTTTCATCATGTCTCCTATGATTACTATACTTATAAATCATGTGTACTATGATCACTTGTATTGTATAACCATTTAATAAAATCATCATATCCTCTATGTCACTTTAGTCATCATGTTACATTTTTTATTATAAAATTGGTAATATAAACCATGTGAACAGGCTTTAGAAAAAAACTTTTTTGATATTACAACATTAAGAGAAAATGGAAAATTAAATTCCAACTAGAACACTAAATAAATGATAAATCATATATATTCATATTTTTATTTATGGTGTAATTAAATATATACAATTTTTGGGAAATTATTCAAAATTAAATTAACAGAAATCATTTAAGAAATAGTAATCACTAGGGGGATTATCCTCCTCATGCAGTCTATGAGGTTAGTGTTTGATCTATGAATATCAACAATATATTATTAAATATTATAAATTTAATGACCAATATGCTTCCTCACATGGAAGAAAATATTTCGCCAAAAAAATTGTATTAATATTTGATGAAATAAATAGAAAAATATATTGGTATTTTAATTTTACCACTAATCCATTAATATTCGAATAATGGACCAAGTCCGTAACGAAGACGATCCATACCTTGGGATATATTGGATTGGAGATGTTTATCATTGATGTCATAAAATAGCTCTGGTGCCCTAGTAACCTTATAACTTATATGGTCCTAACATAACCTTAAGGGAATTCCAAAATCCCATGGGTCAGCAACCTGCACAAAGAATCATAAAAAATAAAAGTGGACATGATTTGTGACACATTAATGAAGAAGAAATGATAAAAGAAAGTATGCCTATAAAAGGATTACACAAATATGAGTAATGTACCAACATAAAACTACGCAAAAAAGACAAATTACTGAAACCCATGTACATATAATTGGAAAACAACCAAAAATCCCCTAATGACACAACCCACAACGTCCAATGCTCAAAATATAGATCCACCTCCAAGATATCCCTTCCCTTTGCCTAAGTCGGGAAAGAGAAAGTCTAAAAACAACTGAAGGAAAATGTAGGGTGTTAGCCCAAGCCCATTAAGATACCATCCATGATTACATAATATATTCCAAATATAGAGTATTAGAAGAAAAGGTTTCAATTTTGAAAATATACTAGTTTTGAAATTTAAAATAATATTCAAACAAAACATTATATATATTTTCTAAATGATGGAAAAATAAATTCATTCTGTTGGATTTACATTACAAGAGATGAAAAATTTCTAATATAATGTATTATCTTAAAATTTCATATAAAAAAATTTATATAAATTCAGCATGCATGAAAAAAATTTCAAACAACCATTGGCATACATTTGTATCTCAAATATTTATAAACAAGAAAGAAACATGGTAAACTTTCAAAAGGTACTATAGTATTAACCAGCTATAGAATTCTTCACTCTATGTGAACTCATTAAAATGGGTAAACACAAGAAACTATATATATTGACAATGGAAAATAATCACAAACCCTTTGGGGATGTGACACATCGCATAAATGTTTTATAACGTTGTAATATTGTATATTTTATACAAATAACTCACTAACTACGTAGGGATTGCATGAGTTCTGACATGATGGGTGAACAATTCTAAGACTTCTTAAATTATGAGCAATCATATTCTTCTATTTTAAAAAATTCCCATTTCTTTCCATTTAAAACCATTAAATATTTTATTCAAAAAACATGCCCTTTTCACATGATAAAACCACTGGGATTCGTTCAAATCATTTTAAGCCTTTTTCATGAGTTTTAAATCCATTCAAAACAAATTTATTTCTTTTTACAATTAATTTTCACAATTAAATTCAACTCTTTATTTGATAACATATCAATCAAAATCCACTATTTAAATTGATGAATTTAAATCAGTTAAATTTCCACAAACCCACCCAAATTCATTATAATTGGGGGATTTCACAATTTTTATGCAAAAAAGATTTTAAATATTCCAATTTATTAGAATTCTTTTTCATTTAATACATTTAATGATTTTTTAATAAATTAAATTTTTTTCATTGATTAAAATAAATCATGCAATGTTATGGTAATCAATTTATCATATCGGGACGGAACCACCTACCCCATTACCAGAGAAAAAAACACACAAAGGCACCCACCAATAAGAAAGAAGGTGAATGTGATCTTGAAAATCATCCTATAAGAAATATGCATCACCGCATGGAATAGATCAATCATTCTATAGATAATATATCGTGAAAACAAGAGGAGATTAGGAGATTACTCAAATAAATATGGAAAACCCTTACCAGGGGATCACATTATAAGCGACGCAACATTCCAAAGCTGATCTGATAAATCTGGGAGGATAGGAGCCTCTGTAAAAGGCCTAGGACGGGTCTAGGGTTGATATCCATGAGGTATGGAATGAAATGGACCAAGAATAACTTCTGATCATGTGATTCAAGACTGGATGTGGTTCGGGTCATGACATGTACCACATGGTCATGATGGGTAGTCCACACTGGATTAGTGAGCCAAAAAACCCATCTCCATGGGTTTGAAACCCCTATATATCCTCTAAAATATGTGGAACTCAGGTAATATAAGTGTACTAGATTAAGTAATGATTTACCATTTCACTTCATGATCTCCCAGTCTAAGACATGCAGTCAACACCATGTACACAACGTGTACTTCAGCTACATGTTGTGTACCTGTTATGCACTCTACTATAATCCAATTAAAGTCACATAATTTAACTTTTAACCAAAAGGGGACTTATAAAATTTGAAAAAAATACCTGATCAAGGTAATGCGGTTTTGCAACCACCCAAAAACAAAAATATGCTACCCCTAGAATGCCTATATAGAATCATCCATGACAAATAGATGAGGACAATGAAATATCATCAATTGCTCGTCTTCCCATGTCTCATGACTATCAGAACAATTTTTCAATATCATACAAGACCAAATGTGTTACCTATCCATGAATCACCTTGGAATTATAATCAAATATCCTAACTGGTATCTTAGTCAATGATAAATCTAACTCGATCTGAAGATAACTCGAGCTTAAAATGTGAGATGGATCAGATAGATACTTTATCATCTGTGAAACATGGAACACATATGGTATTGAAATCAGTTGTAGTGTAATTGGAAGGTGGTATGCTTCCATCCCCATGTTATCAATAACCTTCGAAGGTCCGACAAAGTAAGAAGCAACCATCCCTAGATTCTAAAGTTGTCAACGACCCAACTGGGGTGAAACCATTAAGAATACCTTATCACCAATGAAAAAAATGCAAAGGTTTATGGCGTCAATTAGGATAAGAATTATATCAGATTTACATTTTCAAAATCCTCTGATGCATCATGTGAATCATTTCTATCACCTCCTTTACAAAACATGGTTCAACCAATGAACATTTACCAACCTCTAACCAACACAATAACTATTTACAAGGATGACCGTACAAGGCCTCGAAAGGATTCATTATGATAAAGAACTAGTAAATTTTCTTGTAAAAAAACTCAACCATCCCTTTGTGATAATACCAATCCCCACTTATATTGATAACACATGCACAAAAATTATCCCCAAGAAAGTATTTATCTCTTCCTTTAGGCCATCAGACTACAAATGGTAGGTTGATCTCAAATTAAAATAACATCATAGTGCTTCATGAAGTCCTATAAAAAAGTGGGAAGTTAACTAAGGATCCCAATCAGATACAATAGAACATAGAACATTGAAAATGAAAATAATCTATTTCATGTAAAGATTTCTCATCTCCTCAACTTTGTCCATATCACAAATGTGTATAATAATAGATGACCTTGTCAGCCTATTGATCAAATTCCATATACCATACTTCTATATTTGGATATGAGGAAACCCAATCAAAATGTTAAAAGGGGGCTCTTCCCACTTCCATGTAGGAATTGGAAGTAGATACTGCAAATCTGAATGATTTTGGTCCTCAGATTTCAAATGTTGGAATGTATAGTAATGAGGGAAAAACTCAGCAATGTCCTATATCATACTTGGACACAAAAACTACAACCTCATGTAATAGAAAATTTTAGTGGCTCCTGGGTGCAAAAAACACTAAGAATTATGGAAATCCCCCATCACTTCACTTCTTACCAATAACAAGACAACGAAGTGGTTTCGAAATAATAGAACACCCTCTTTGGAGAACGAACATTGGGAAACTATATCCCCACTAATACAGGATTATCTAATTATATAGAAATAATCATCATTATCATGATCATGAAGATTCATATTGAGAAGATTATACATCAACCGAATGCTAGATAAAGAAACCTCATACCCTTCCTCTTAATCTCTAATATGAAACTGTGAAAAGAGAACCACCAAATTACACTCGTCTAAAGACTCTTTAATTCCATAGGATGGATGTTTCTTACTCAAAGACTCAACAAAAATATTCTATTTACCTAGGGTATAGTCAATTTTAATGTAAAATATTATAGTTACTCCACCCAAATCCTCTGATGAAGATTCAGATATTTTTTACGGAAGATATTCCTCAGGAATAATAGGTCTAAATACACCGTAATTCTTTCAACAAAATCTATTTCATCCAAATCATAACCACAAGAATCACATATTCATTTTCAAGGTCTTGTATATGATAATTCATCTCATGTGGCCTAATATGATGAGATCCAAATGCTCTTACATGATCACCCTACATAAGAACGCATCCCAATCCAGAACCTGATGCATCAAAAAAACCACATAACCCTGCTAGAATAATGGATGAGTCAAGACCATCATAGTCGTCAATGGATGTTTCATCTTGAAAAATAATAATTACATTTATCATCCCACAATAAAATCAACCCCTCTAGAGACATTGAATTGATTAGGGAAGCCAACATCGAGAAGTCCATCATGAACCTGTGGTAATATCCAAGAATGTCTAATAATCATCAGAACATGAAGTCATTTCATGGTTTCTCCCACACCATAATAGCCTAATTTTTTTTTCATCAACCTATAAACCATTTTAATACGCAACATGTCCAAAGAATTTAACATATTTAACACAGAATTTGCACAATGAATTCTTCAAAAAATGGGGTTATTTATTATTAGATTTGAAACTATTTACAGATGTTCCACATGATCCTCCTCGAACATCATGTAATCATAAATTTCATCGATAAATGATTCCACAAAGGTATACAGATACTCATGGAAAATCATTTTCATTTAATCCATAAATATTGAAGGATAAATTTTTAAAATAAAGGGAATTACAAGGTCCTCAATGTGCCAGTACCTGCTACGAAAGATGGTTTTCTTAATTTCATATTATTTTATCCACAACCAATTGTAACTAGATCGATGTTCGATATTTGAAAAACACATTTACCCTTTTTTTTATTATGAAAATCATCAATATATTCCAACATGTATTTTTTCATTATCATAACAAGATTATGATTTTTATAATAAACACATAATTGAAGAGAACCATCATCCTTCTTTGGAAAGATGTCTAATGATTACCAAGGTGGCAAACATTGAAAAATAAATCCATTCTCACAGAGATCATCCAATTGATAATTCATCTCTTTCATCTCATTTGATGACATGTGGTAAGAGGGGATAGATACTTGATGACATACTAGAATTATTTTAATAGAAACCTCAAACATCCTCACCAGTGGCGGACCGGAAAATTCTGAAGAAAACACGTAGAAAAACACAACGAATACTGCAGGAAAATCACAAACCATTGAATGTCAATACAGGTAAGAAACAATCACTGATATCAATTTCCATAACTATTGATATAACGGTCCGGCTCTACTCGACATTGGGAATCATTCTCCATGAAAGGCATATTGCACATCACTTCGTGTAGTAAGGTTAAACCATATGATAAGAATTCCAATTTGGGATTTTTTTGAAATGAGACAATCTATTCATAATATGACATCAAAATATTTCATATCAGGAATGAGGGAACTCTCGGTTAGCTAAAACACTAATAGAAAAAAGTCACAAGAAAGACTAATGGGGCCCTTCACTCACTTCATACCAATTGGTGTATTAATATACATCGTAGAAGATAGTTTATTAATTGAAATATTTATCTTATTAATAGTGTGTGATGAAATAAATGTTTGAGGTGAAACATTATAAAAAAGAGTACACAATTATGACGAAGAAATGGTAATCGTACTTCTCATAGTCATTGGACCCGTGTCTGTTTCCTTCGGAGACTATTCCAATGCCTAAAAAGGATTTATTCATGATTCATGTGTATGGAACCATTGTGACAACGATGCATTTGATTTCCACACATTTGGTAGAGGAGTTGTTGATATTGTCCCACTAAACAAAGTAGAGACATGTTTGTATAACCTTTGAAACATCCCAGAACGTCTGTATGAGCTACAATTATTGGGCGCCTTAGTGAAAACCCTCTTAGAATTTATATAATTTTCACACTAGTATAAAGTTACTAAACCTCCTCCTGGAGTTGTAGGAGGCTTGAAATGAGTGTACCATCATGAAATGTTGTGAGGAACCCCACATATCCATTTTCCTTTAAATGAACTTACACTTCCAGTATGATAAAAAATAACCCCCATAAACCCATACATTCCATCAATGTCAATGTAAACCATCAACAACCTATCCAACAAATTATCATAAGTGGGCATCTTCAGCAAGAAAAACTGGGAAAAGATATCATATCGAATTCACAACTCGAACAGTCGAGTATTCCTCCTAACAATATGTACTATCTCCGGAGAAAACTACACTAGCTCCTGTAATGTAGCAGAAATTCAATAATATTTTAATTAACTGGGATTATTTAGAGTTTGAAAAATTGGATGGTACACAACTATAAGGATCAGAGTTCCCGAAATGATCCGTCAGATTTTTATTTAGTGTTAATTAGTGGGTGTGATCAGTTTACATCATAAAGTGGAATATCTATTAAACGATTGCTCAGATCAGAAATCTGAGAGCACCACTTTGTTAAGGATAGTTGGTTTACCCTAGGTGTGTCTTATGTATAGTCAGTGTAGGTGTCCTGTGATAAAACCCGAACATGGAATAACTGTAAAGAAAATAATTAAAAAAAGTTATTTATTTTTTCAAATGCTTATAACTCACCAACGGTGACTCATATTAAATATTTGATACCACCAATGATAATGTGAGGTTATGCATTCTTAGGCAGATACTAACATTGGACATCACAGGCCAACTATGAAACTTAGTTTTTGGCCATAAAAAATTATTATGTAATAATAATTTTATTGTTAAAATCAATAACGTCTAAATAGTAACTCAGATTGAGAATCCAATAGTACAGTTGAGTTCATTGAGACATTTTTACCTTAGGTAGAGCCTATCCTCGACTGGCGTGGGACGATGGTGAATATTAATAATTTATCAAATGATTATTTATGGTACATTCTATAGACATGTGGGTGGAATTTTCTATCTTTTGAACCAGTGCTCCAATTAAAAGGATTAGGGAACCGTTGAATTCGTAATGTCTAGATTACCTTATAGAAGGCATCATTACGACCCGAGTAGGTCAGGAAAGAAATTTAGATTTTAGACATTTAAAATAATAATAAAATAACAAATTTATTTTTGTTTTCCTTTAACTTTTCCTCCAATGGAAAAGCGGTGGTGGCGGGACCAATGACACATCAAGACATTAAATGGATTGAATAACCATTATTCTTATAACTGCAACATTGGAATTAGGAAGGTTCCATGATTAAATTAATCCCATTAAATCCAGGTGAGTTAATCACCCTCCTTCACCTCTTATTTATATGAAGCTTGAGAAGGGGTGTTGGCATGACTTCATCAAGAGAAAAAGATCTGGAAAAGTACTGTGATGCCAACCACATAGAGGAAGAGACGTGATTCAGTGAGCGATGACGAGAACCACTAAATCATGAACTGATGTCAGCGACGTAAGAGGTTATGTTGATCGTATTGAGTGGTCGTCTCTTCCATGTAGGGGGTTTATTTGAAGTTTTATTTGATAAATTAAATTCTCACTCCCTTTCTATCACCATTCAAAGAGGGTTTGTTCCCAAAAAACTAGGCCCAGACCATCCACCACTTCATTATTGATATGAACATCAAGAATCAATTTCAAACTCGATGGAAATAAGAAATTGTGGCTGAAGCTATGATATCGGCATCATGGAAGTGGTATAGGTGTAGAAGACACCAAGAACGAACACCAGAGAACGTCCGGTGACATGCAAAAGAAGTCGTCAGTGTGCCCTGTCGGCGGTAGCTATTTCTGGCCAGAGGGGACCCACAGTAACTGGCCACGGGTGATGGAAGTAGACATGCAATGGTGTGCCATGGTGGGTAAGGGAGGCCGGCCTAAGCCGGTCCAGCAGGACAAGGGCACCACCTGAAGGTGCTTCTCACTGAAGCAAAATTAGAATTAGGGAGCATAAGGGCCCATGCTACTCCACATTGGCAGAACTCGGTCAGCCAATCAGCTGATCTATTAATGTTATGGGGATGCACCCCGCTGGATGGCCAAAACAGCCCAACATTCACAAGGCCATCGATGGAATCGGCCCCTATTCCGGGGGACCGAGTCGGGGCGGACCGGCACTGGGGGACCAAGCCCCACCAGGAGGGCCCATCATACTATGACCTAAGCCCACAAACTAAACCGAGGTGACCCCGATGGGCCAAAAACAGGAAGTGTTAGGTAGACCCCGGTACCTGTTGCATCGGGACATTGTAACTGAGTTAGACCAGGCCGAAACCCAACAGATCCATGAATAAATAAACACCCAAAACTGACAATCCATGTGTCTCTTTGACATTCCATCAGTGGCATTCAGATCCCCTTAGGTAAAAATTCCCATTAGCATATTCCTACAGGTCCGATCGAGCTGGGATGAACCGTGACTGGCTAGACCGAGTTGCAACCCCCCCCCCCCCATTTTCACGGAAAGGGATGTAACTAACAGACCAAGCATCCAATTGATGTACGGTATGTGGCATAATGACCCTAGTGACAAGGAGATCATTTTGAATAAAACTACTAGGGTTTTAATGAAAATGGAGTATGGATGGTTTGGATCGAACCAGAATCCAACCATGCCCTCGATACACAAAATCATATAAGTCATAGACCGGGTGGCCGATTGATTCATCGTGTGTCACATTGAAACCCTTACAACATTGTGGTCCTTTGGGATACTAATTCATGGATCCTAGTTATGTTTAATGAATGATCTGTGTCTTGAGGAGTGGATACTCTCAGAATCAATCATGCTTAGTGTCATAATCTTGTGGCTGGTAGTGAGGAGAAGGATGAAGATAGATCATACGGAGTTCAGTACCCAGAAATCATGTGGGTCCGCACCGACCCTATGTGGGTTAGATCCTGTGTTGGTCATCACTAGGATATCCTCTATGGGTGAGAGCATACTGATCTTGTATGGGTCAGCATGGGTTAGTACCTATCGATCTTCTCTGGATCAGATCAGGTCTGGGTCAGTAGGGGTTAGTACCTAACAATCATTTCTCGGTCAGACTCGGTATAGTCATCAACTGTGCCTCTTGACAGAATAAGATGATCATGATTTTTGACTAATCATCTGGACTCTTGTGCTTTAATTATACCTGGTGTGAGCTGTTACTTTACCTCTGTGGTACTTTAACCTTTTTGGTGTCACCTTAGAGGTGTTACCTTTGTGGAACATTCACCTTTATGGTGTTACCTTCATTGTATTGTCTTCGTGGTGTTACCTTAAAGGTGTTACCATTGTGGTATTCTTCCCTCATGGATAAGTTTTGGAAATGGCATAGAATATGGAGCCTCATGTTTACTCATGTATGAGAATATGGTATTTTGATAACTTAGGTACATGTATGGGCATATACCTAAGTAGAGTTGATGACTATTTCATCATGGTTTGTGATTGAGGTCTTTCTTTGTGTTTTATCCTATTTTGAACTCTATGAGACCTTTGGGGGTAACAGGGTCCCTAAAAAGTATTTTTATACACACCCCTTCATGTTCTAGGCATGAACCTTGTTTGGTATTGTGAAGATGATGGACAACATTGATCGAGGCTGAGGGATCCACGATTGGACCATTCTTAGAGGTGGAGCATTTGACGTGACATGACATAGTGACTAATAATAATTAGTTGTAACTACAATTCAGTTATGATCCTGTGTGGGTGATCCATGATCTATTTTCATTTGTACATTTACTTTCTAATTCGGCTTGTATTCAGGACCCTTTTTCTTTCAGTAATCTTTTTACTATAGCAGTTTACCTCGTGGTTGCTTTTTGTTGTGTTCTTGGATTGTGAATTTTTATAGGTTTAAAGGAAATTCCTTCCTGTTATAGTGATACACATTTTATGTGCTAGTCGCCAGCCCATTCACTCTATAAGGCGGGCTAGGGATAGTCAAGACATTCGCCTTTGGGGACGGGTCATGAAAACGTGGTATTAGAGGAGTCGGTAATAACAATGAAATAAGACTCTTATATTTTCAATGGATAAAAATTATTCAGTGTGATGACTGTTATTTTCTGATTGAGGAGTCTAGTGTTGGTGCGGTTGTCGAGGTATCAATACACTAGGACACTAAATTCTGATTTCTGACTCAATGAAGAAAGCAGCGATTCTGGGTGTTTGGGAAATGTTTTTCCTGCAGTTTCATTGGAGCCAGATCACATGTTATATCATAATGAACATGGCATAGCTATTCATTATTAGGATTTCATCATTTTGACAACCATGTTTGATTTCCGATAGAGTACATGATGATGTCCCATCGAATGACCTTGTACGGACCAACATTCTAGTGACCTTGTGTGGATATGCACCGAGTGATCCTATGTGGATCAACACTGAGCAATCCATTGTGGGTTATCAAATGATGTTACTCGTGGTCCGTGCATACTGACTATGTTTGTTTCACATGTTCTAGCAGCAGAGACCTCTGAGGTTTCGAGATGCGAAATATCCTCAGGATGAGGAGGACTAGTTGAAGGATGAGGCTAGTGTTTTTCACATTGTTGAAATAACAGTAGATCAGATGGTGATCCTAGAATATAGTCTTCATCAGTGCATGACCATGAGGATGGTATGCGTGGTAATAAGTCTTCATAACATGTATCATTTCTCGAGATGGTACCTTCAGGTTTTTTACAACTATATCATTTCTCACTGGTTAGTAGTTATAACCTGAAGTACCAGTAGAGGACCCAACTAGGATTAGTGCCTTACACATGTTTCAGCCTCACATACCCCTCTAGATCTGAGACGATCCTGACTCACCAGCGTCTAAGGACTGGATTTAAGAGGTGGTCTAGATTCCATAAAGCCAGAGAAGCATTTGATCTGATGGAGGTCCTGGTATAGAGCCATCTACATGGATCAGTAAGATGCTAACAGGTTTTTGATTACCCATGATCGTGAGAAGATGTTTCCTTTCTATGGAAAAGCGTGAAAACCTTCCATTTAGAAGGGATTCTCTTTCCATAAAAATCTAATGGATGTGTATTTCCTAGAGATTTTATAACATCAGAAGGATGAAATATCAGTAGCTGAGTATTCATCGATGCATATCGACCATCCCAAGTACACGATGAATACAATATGATTAGTAATTTAGGGATCATACCTCTGATCGATGTGTGTTTAGGGACATCTGAGCAAGCACTTTTACCCTATGTAATCCTACTTTTATTATGGTGCTAGATAGAAAAATTGTGGTTTAATTTTCTTTGTTGAGCGGGTTTAGCTAGTGAATGTTAGTAGTGGGAAAATTGGAAACTGACACTAGTCTCAGAGACATGGGAATATAAAATGTTTTTGGTAGAGGAAGTGATATGGATAGATGAATCTGCAGGTCATCTGACAAGGAAGTGGAGCTAGGAGTGTAGAATGAGGTGGCATGTATTTCGACATGTTACAACCACTACCCAAGTGTAGCCCCCTCAAGATTCAGGGATCTAGAGGACATATGAAGGTAGTATCCTCATACGGTCAAGGAGTGTGACCCGAGGGATCCATGAATGATTTTATTTACAGTTTTTCTCAACTAATAGGTTCCAAATTAATGGAAATTGGTACTAATCATTCATTCTTTCCACGAATCTTGTTCATGTAATAGAGATTCTAGTTAAACCAATGACATGACCATTATAAAGTTAGTTTGGGTGTGGAATTAACATCCATATTTCATACTCAGATTGACAGTTTTATGAAAAAAACTATGTAGTGTATGGACAATTTTTGTATGGGGTTTTCCATGGTCGGAGAAAAAGGAACCCAGGCAGTACTGGATAAACTAATGCATAGGAGGGTGAAACCGATCACTCATATGACTATCTGCCTTAGCCTCATGGACTCATGAGTTTTGCATATTCGGTACCAAAAAAAAAGTGGCATAGTATGGGGACATCATTTAAAATGGTGTATCCATGGTAACCTCCCAAAATATAGTGGTACATCTGCATTGCATGGCTACTACCAAAGCATGTACCTAACCACTCCATGGTAGCATCACCAATGTCAACATTGACGAAGAAGGGGGATACATTGATGTGGATGGAGAGGTGTTAGTGGATATTTCATGAGCTGAGACAATGACTGACGAGTGGCCCCATCCCGAGGCTACCAGAATAGTGCATTGGGTGTTTAGTCTAATGCAATGCATCAGTGACCTGACTAGATTGTTTCCTGATGCAGGAGGTGGCGGTGATCATCTACGGCTCATGATAGTTGATATAGCATAAGAAAAACTATACTACCCACGATCTGGAGTTTTCAGTAGTGGTATTTGCACTAAATATGTAGCGGTACTACTAGATGGGTGAATGGTTTATTGTTTACTGTCATCACAAGAGTGTTAGATATATTTTCCCACAGTAGGACTTAAACATGAGATAGAAATGATGGCTAGAGTTCTACTAGAACTATTCATTTGAGATAGTCTATACTTCTGCGAAGGATAATGTTGTAGCAGCCACACTCAGAAGGATGTAAGGTCTACAGATGTTATGTGAGGATTCAGAGTAGCTAGTCGCACTTCAGTTATCCTTCATGGATAATGATGGAGCAACTTACCTCATTTCTATGACTGTAATTCCCCAAATTCTTTAGCAAGATCAAGAGGCATTTTTTTGGGATGTTGAATGCGAGGACCGACGTTATCAGATATCCTCAGGATGTTCCCTTGATGTATTTTCTGAAGCTTGGGAGAATTTCATTCTCTTCAAAGGATGGACCATGGTACTAGTGATGTTACGGTATGATCTGTTTAGGGAGTTCCATACATCGCCTTTTTTGGTACATCATGGAGTGATGAAGATGCACCCGGACCTCTGACAATCGTATAGGTGGATAGGGATAAAGAAGGCAATGACATATTTTGTATCATGATTACTCACTTGTTAGCATGTTAAGACTCCACCGAGTAGGAATAAGTCTTATACAAACAATAAAAGGATTCCCTTGAGGTCCATATAAGGAGACCATGTCTTTCTACGAGTCTCACCCCAATGAGGATTGTAGAGATTCGGCAAGGGTGGCAAGCTATCTACGAGGTTCATCATAACTTTACAGATCCTATGAATAGAATGCTAGGGGGTGTACCATATAACTATTCCTCTATAGATGCATAACATGCATAATTATTTCTCTAGGTAAAAGATGAGGTGATGAGTGCATGATCTGTCACACATTATTGACTATGGAAGGTTGGATTTTTACTATGGGGTACTTTTACAGAGTTCCCAGTGGGGATAGATTATTGACAGGATCAAGTCCTTCATAGACGTATGATCTCTATAGTGAAAGTTCTTTTCATCACATGAACCTCTAGGAGAGCACATGATAGAGGGAGGCTTAGATTATTGTTCAGTACCTTCTTTTGTTTGATTTTCCATTGTTTTGGAATTTGAAGGAAAATTTACCTTTGGTGGGGAGAATTTAAAGACCCTAAAATTCCATATTAATTTTTTTTAATTAATTGGGATTATTTTGAGTTCTCAAAATCTGATGGCGCACAATTTGGAGGCCCGAATTTCCCAAGATTAAGCATTGAATGTTTTTAAAGATTTTATTAGAGGGAAAGAGCAGTTCTCCAGAAAAAATGGAATTACTTTTCAACATGTTGACAAATCAAAAATCTAAGGCCACAATTTTGTTCATGATAGTGGGTTTACCCTAGGCACGACTTATGTTTAGTCGGTTCATGCTTCCTATGAACATACCCAAAAATGTAATAACATAAATAAAATAATAAGCAAAGTTATTTTATTTTTCAAATTATTATAACTCCCAAATGGTTAATTAGATTAAAAAACTGAGATCAACATTGATATCATGAGGGTATTATTTAATTAGGCATGTACTATCATTGGCCATCACGGGCCAACTATGGTAGAGAGTTTTTGGCCATAAATAAAATAATTATGTAAAAATTATTTTATTGTTAAAATTAATAACATATAAATGGTAACATGGATTGAGAAACCGAGAGTACCGTTGATTTCGTTGGGAAGTGTCTCCCTTAGGCTGAGCGTAACCATGACTGGCAAGGCTCAAGGGTGAATGTTAATAATTTATCAAAACTTTTTATGATATATTATGAAATCCTACGGGTATCATTTTCTATATTTTGACCCGGTTCTCGGATTAAAAAAACAAAAATACCTTTGAATTAACAGTGCCGAGATTCTCCTAAAGAATATTTCAATTCGACCTTAGTAGGTCAGGAGAATAAGATAGATTTTGGACATTTATAAGAATAATAAAATAACAAAGATAATTTTTTTGTTTCTATTTTTCCTTCAATGGACAAGCGGTGGTGGTGGGACCAATGAAACTTCATGCCATTAAATGGCTTGACTCCCCTTTATTCTTGTAACATCACTGTTGGAATTAAGAAGGTTATGAAATTAAATGAACCCCATCAATTCCATGTGCCTTACTCACCCTCCTTTCCTCCCAATTTATATAGAGAATGTGAAGAGGTGTTGGAATGACTTCACTAAGAGAAGAAGATCTGTAAAAGTACAGATACCCCAACCACTAAGTGTATGAGACAAGATTTAGTGGGCGGTGACGAGAACCACCGAATCACGAACTGAGGACTGTGGTGAAGGAGGTTCTGTCGATCATCGTTAGGGGACATATTTTCTAGGTAGGGGGATTATTTTATGTTGTATATGATAAATTAAATCCTCTCTCACTTTATATCACCTTAATGTAGAAGGAGCGGGCCAAATGAACAATGCCCAGACCCTCCGCCACTTCGTTCTTGATATTATATTCAGTGACCAATTTAAAACTCAATGACAATAAGAAATAGCGGGTCACAGTATGATGGTAGCAGCGCAGTAGTGCTGTAGTTGCTGACGACAGAATGAACGGACAACGAAGCACGACTGGTGACCCATGGAAGACACCACCAGTGCACCATGTTAGTGGCGGCTGACAGTGGTCGGAGGAGACCCTTGACAACCTACCGAGGGTGGTGGAAGGTGGCGTGTGATGGTGCACAATAGTGGCCATGGGTGGTATGCCCGAGCAGGCCGTGCTGGACCATTGCAGCACCATTAAGGACAATCGGTGGTAGTGGTCATGACCTACATGCCATGGTTGGAGGGTGTGGCATGGCATGCGCTCTGCAGTGTAGGTGGAACACGGTAGGCCAAATGACTGACCAGTTATTTTGGTGGGGTAGCGCCCCACGAATTGGGCAAAATGGCCCTAATAATGTGGGTCCAGTGAGGGAGGCGGTCCACCTTATGAGGGACCGAGCCTATATAGGCCGAACCCCACAAGAAAGCTGGGGTGGAGCTAGTGAACATGGCCTCCCAGACGGGATGACCCTTGAACCGAACCAGTCCTCCCGAATGGACCGGACACATTGAAACGGGTCGAACCTTATTGTGTCGGACCCGGGAGGGGGCAGGTAGACCCTCAGACCTATTGTGTAAGGCCGGTCTGACCATGTCAGACCGGGCCCTGACCTACCCGGTACCCAAATAAATAAACACCCATAACTAAAATGACCATTGTCCATTTGACATGACTTCAATGGCATTGTGATCCTTTTTGGGAAGTGTTCCCTTTGGAATATTCTGGTGGGCCCAACCAAGCTGGGGCAGACTAAGGTGTGATCTCACCCGTTTCACAGAACGGGATGTAACTAACAGACTAGGCTTCATATTGACACTATATCAATGGAATAAGGACCATTTTCAGAAATTTGGTCCTTTTTAAAAATTCAATGAGCCTTTTGGAAAATTCTGGATTATGTTTGGGTTGGATTGAACTTGAATCCAACCAGGCACTCTGTACTAAAATGCTTATAAGTCATAGACCTGGAATCTGATTGATGCACCTTCTGTCGCGTTAGAACCCGTATGACATGGCAGTACATTGTGATACTTCATCATGGATCATGGTGATAGTTTAGGAATGAACGATGGATTGAGGATCGGATCCTTCCAATATAATTTGTGCTTAGTGCGGGAATCCAGTGGCTTGTAGTGAGGTGGAGGTTAGAGACATATTATATGGAGGTAAGTACTGAGCGACCCTATGTGGGTAAGCATAGATCCTATGTGGGTCAGATATAATGAGGGTAAGTGCTTTTCGATCTTGTTTGGGACATCACATACTGATCCTATGTGGGTTAGATCATGTCTCGGTCATTGGGAGATAGTACATATAGATCCATTGAGGATATGATCCTTTGTGGGTCAATTGGGGTTAGTACCTATCGGTGTCGTGTGGGTCAGACTTTGAATAGTTAGTAGTAGTGCTTCTTAATAGAATTAGAGGATCTATATTCTCTACTAACAATATATAATTTTGTGCTCTACTTATAGCGGATGTGTGTTGAGTCGTTACCTTTGTGGTACTTTCACCTTTGTGGTGTTACCAATGTAGTATTCTTACCTCTTTAATATATTGTGAAAATGGGTTAGAAGTAGGAGAGTTATTTTTTCATTTGTGAAAGGATTATATTTTGATAACATATGTATATATCTGGGGATATACATAGGTAGAGTTGACAACTATTGCATCGTGATTTTTGATTGAGGTCTTGGTTTGTGGTTTTTCCTTTGTGGAACTCTAGGAGACCTTTGGGGGTCTTGGGGTCCCTACTGAGTATTGTTATACTCACCCCTACACATGCTAAACCTGCACTATATTGTGTCGTGTGTAGACAACATACGTCATTGATTGAGGATGATGGAACCAAGACTGGATGGTTATCAGAGTTGGACCATTTGGAATTACATGTTATAGTGATTATTGATCATGATTTGTACCTCCCCTTCAGGTAGGATCCTCTGTGTAAAATCAAGGATCCATTACCTCTTTTCATTTATACTTGTACATTCTAGTTTGGATTTTATTTCGGCCCCTTATAGATTTATTACACTTTTTACTACAACAGTTCACATCATGGTTGCATTATGTAGTGTTCATGGATTGTGAGTTTTTACATGTTTAATGAAAATTCATTCCCGTTATAAGGATATTTTATTCTAGTGATAGTAGCCATCCCCATGCCTATGGATGTCAGGCTTGGTGTAGTCGTGGCATGGGCCCTAAGGGATGGGTTATGACAGCTCCAAAAAGAGATTTGAATACTCATCCATCGATTTTTTGTCCTGCTCAAGAAAGAAAAACTCCATAGCGTTAGCCAAACCATCAAATCTAATAGAATTGATATGTGAAAATAACATTGATGTCATTACACCATAATCCCTCTTGTTTATTTTCCATCGCCATCATGTCCCACCATCTCCTACTTGGTACCTCCAGTAGGAAGGTGGAACACATCCCATTGATCACTTCTGTTGTCCACAAGAACTCAAAAAAACATTCTATATCTCCAATCCATTACTCATCATGTTGAGGATCAATGGGGCCTTTGATGACTGGTAGATTCTGTAGAAGAAACTCTTGAAAAATTTTCAATGAAAATCCCCCTGAGGATCCATAACGTGATCCTGAGTGGGAATTGGAGGAGGTTCGTGTCCCAGAGCTTGGATAGTGCACACAATCACCTCTACCAGATTCAGGTCAACAACATGATTTTATTGTAGTTATTTAGCAGAAACCATTTCATGTATCTGATTTTCATCTTTAATCAAAGGAATGATGCTACAAAAAAATCTACATATACTAGTAGTAAATTAGATTAACACACAAACTGAGTACAATGAGAAAATATTCTCATCCAAAGGGACAACCATGATTTCAATTTCAACCTATCCAAATATCAGTAGGTTAAATACTTGACCAAATCCACAATACCTCTTTCACTAATAACCCATAGTTACTTAGGATTCATTGTGGTGAGAGATGGTCAGACACACAATCACAACTAACACCTATGTCCCGACAGGATTTCAAAAATTCCTACATACATCAAGAAAATGGAATATCAATAGCCTCCTATGATACCAATATGTCACGAACCAACCCTGGTACCGGGGTAACCTGATAACAGAGCAGGTATTTAAATATCTTTAAGGGTGTTCTCGATCCCTACATGTCGGTTACTAGAACATGGAGTCATACAAAATCCAAGTGGGAATGATTTATGCCACATCAATGCAGAAGAAAATGATAAAAGGTAGTATGCATATCATAGGAAAACTTCATTGGGAATAAAGTACCAGAATATATCATGGCATAAAATCCAAAGTACTGAAACCCATGTAGTAAAAACCTGAAAAAACCCAAAATTCCCTTTGGAAACAATTTCCACGTCCATAGAATAATAGATATATCCAAATTTATGAGATTCCTTCCCTTTTCATATGTCGATAAGGAGAATGTCTACAAACAAACAAATAAAAAATTAGGGTGTGAGCCTAAGGCCAGTGGGATACCACCAAACATTCCATAATAGATTAATAATATAGATTATCTAAATAAAATATTATAATTTTAAAAATAAATAGGTTTGTAAATTGAAGAGAATATTTAAATTAAACTACATATACATTTTCAAAATAATGGAAAATGCCATCAAAGCATAGGTATTACTTTATATGATATGGAAAAATTCCAAAAAAATTATAATGTATATCATTTATATTAGATGGTTTATTTAATTTCATCGGGCATGAACAAAATATAAAAAAACCCTTGGTATACAATTATATCTCATGTATTAATAAACAAGAGAGAAACAAGGTCTTCTTCCAAAAGGTAAGATAGTATTAACTATATATAGGATTCCTAACTATCTATGTGAAATTAGGAAAACGTTTCCACACTTTTCTCTATGGAACATGCCGATGGAGACTCATCACTAACCCACAGGGGATGTGACACACCACATGTATGTTTTAAAACATTGTAAATGTGTAGACTGTGTACGAATAACTTACTAACTACATAGGGATTTCATGTTCTCTTACATTATAGGATAACTATTTTAGGACTACATAATATATGATCAATCCCATTTGGCCATTTCAGAAATACCCCATTCAATACATTGAAAACCAAAATAGGGTTTATTAAAAAAATTTACATTATCACAATATAACACCAATAAGTTTATATCAAATCATTTTTAGGAATTTTTATTAGTTTTAAATCCATTCAAAACCAATTTCATCTATTTCACATTTACTATTAACAATTAAATTAAACAAATAATTTGATAACATTATCATCAATATCTACTATTTAAATTAAACAATTTAAATCACTTATCTTTTGACCAAAACCCTCAAATTAAATATAAATGGTAGTAATCTATATATCCATGGAAATACCATTTCAAGTTATCCAATTCATTGGAATTGGGTTTCAATAAATAAATTGAAAGAATTTTTTAGAAATTTAATATAAATCAATTATTAAAAAAAAATCAAGCAATGTGATGTTAATCCATTGTTTATACCAGTATATAACCATCTACCTCATTCCCGTAGAACGACACTCACATCATCACCTACCAATGAGAACAATGTTGAATGATATATCCAAACTCATCCTTGATGAAAGATCCAAAACAACATTGCATAGATCCATCAATCCCACTATTATCCATTAAAAACCCAAGTGGATATAAGAAGAGAATCCTGAAGAACAAGGGAGTACCGTTACAGGGAAATCACACCGCAAGTGATGCAACGATTCAAAGATGATCCGATATATCCGGAATGAGGGGTGCCTATGAACGATTCCTAGAAAGGGTCTATGGTTGAGACCAAAGAGTTTTGGAATTAAATTAATTGAGTTGAACTGATGATTGTGGTTTTTAAAATGGGATACGGGCTGGGTCATTATGTGTACCTGAGGGTCATGATGGGTAGTCCATGTTGGCTATATACACCAAAAGACACATAGAAGTGGATTGAGAATATACTATTTAACCCTCAAATGAAATTTACCTCATGTAGAAAATTTGTGTCAGCTCACAAATTGATCTCCCAATTCATGAAATGATCTCCTAGTCCACGACATGAAACTGGCACCTTGTACATGATGTGTAATTTAGGTACATGATGTGCACCTATTCTGTAGTCTACAGTATACCTAAAAAATCACATAAAATTATTTTAAACTTAAAGGAATCTTAGAAAAGGTGGAATACATACCTTATCAAGGTTACAATATGTTTTAATTGAAGTATATTGTTTATGGGATGATACTGATAAATACTAGGCATTAATTAAAAATATAATAATGGAGGGATAACTTTAAATCATTGAGAATAAATATTTTAATTTAATATTTATTGATAAATACTTCTCTTTTGATAGTAAATGAAGGTATGGAAGGTAAAATTCATAATTCAATTCCAAAATATGAAAATGTTTTTGTTTATTATGTGGATAACATTATAATATCAAAAATAATTGATGAGGGTGAAGTAAGAAGTCAAAATAAAGACTGTTAACATATTTGGTGGTCTAAATGAAGTCGAGCTATTACATCAGCATCTCAAACACATTTCCACATAGATTTATCATTTGAAAAGTACAATCAATATTACGAATGATTTGACCATGTGTAATATTTTCATAGGAAATTAATAGAGGTAAACGGTGTATTATATCCTTTATAAGGGAAATTTTTTAAATATAAATGAGTGTAATTATATCATTCCAAACATGTAATAATAATAATAATAGGCACCCTAGGAATTTCATGAGTTGAATAAATGTTTTCAGTAAATATTGAGATAATATTCATGAAGTCATGAGTGTAAAAGCATGTGAGAAGTTCTCAATGTTGAATGATACAACATCAAATAAATGAAATAAAATCCCAATTGATATCATGAGAATAAATGGATTCTAACATAGAATTACCCATTTAACACTCCTGATTACAAAATATATTTATCATTAAATAAATATTAAGTGGTCATTGACATACATTACATGAAACACTAATTTTAAAAACAATTGTGACATATTAGGGCCTAATTGTATAATTTTAATGTATGGAAAGGAATATTAACATTATAAAATATATATAGAAATTTTTAACAAGTTAATAAATTATTTATTAATTCATAATAAGTAAGTAACTTTTCTATAATGTAATTTTATTCTTCATAAATACATTATCATAAAAAATTATTCAATATGATATGCATGTATTGTAATCTATTTACGTCATATTTAGAAATTTTATAATATTAAAATAATATAAATATAGATACCAGAATATAAATACAGGATTATTGTGATTTTTTTAGATTTTCTCCGAGGTGATTTATTTTTAATTTCATAATGAAGATTAGAAATTTATGTAATACTACCAGTTATTTTAATGAATTAATGTAATTTAAAATTCCCATTATGTATTAAATTTAATCACAATTAAACAATATATCATTTAATATATGATAATTTTATTAATTTTTAAATAATCATCAATGAACATGTTTTTTATAATTTTTTTTGGGTTTAATAACGCATTCTTCTAAAAACAGATTCATCTATAGTTTTATGGAATTAAAATAAAATTATTTCTAACACTTAAATAAATTAAATAAATAACTATGGGTTCAAAATTTTGAATCATGTATTTAAAATTAATAAAATAATTCACTCTTATTTTAGGTCATTATTAACAGTTACCATGGAAAGTAGTATTGGTTCATCTAATTGTAAAATAAAATAAATTATTTTTAAAATATTATATGTATAATAATATAGAAACATCATAATTTTAAATGATTTTTTAGTCAAAATAACATCATATTTACATGTTAAAAGTCTCAATTCAAGTTACATTTCTATCTTGATGTCGTTAATTTCAAACTACAAGAATAGTTACAAAGATAACATTAATGGTATTTTTATGTTAAATATTTTTTATTTAATAGATATAATTTTTTTTTAAAAGTCTTCATTTTGAGTGGATTTTATATTGTCAATAATATAAAATGTTTTATACATATTATTAACTTTTATTTTAATAAAAAAAATACTATCAACTAAATATAAAATATTCATCCATCTCATGGTAATATTAGAAATGATTAATATGGGTTAAAATAGTGAGAAAAGGGATGAAACATGACCTAAAATTTACTATAAATTACATAAGAAGGTGATACCAACTCATCCTCATCCATACATAACAATACATATTTTTCCCTATGAATTGATATTAATTTATACTAACTTAATACATTATTTTATTCTTGAGGGTTCCCTCCCCAAAAATATAAATCGACAACTCGTATTCTTACTTATTAATAACTAGTACCCACCCATGCATTTGCTCGGTGATATAAAATAAATACTTATTTTAATTAAGGGAACACTATTTCACTGTGATATTAATGAACACAGGATAATTTTATTATCGTCATGAAAAATTATTTCATACAAATCTATTTTTTTTATAAAATTTACACATTTAAAAGGAAAAGGGTTCAAAATAATCAAAGGAGATGCAGAGAACAAAACCACTATGGGAATTTTATTATCATAAAAACAATGATTCTATAAAACTATAAATTTTTTTAAATATAAACCTTTAAATCAAAATGGGTTTAAAAATATCAATGGAGATACAAAGAACAAAACCTATTGATTTTACAGAAAAGGGAAATTCACATGGGTCGCCACAGTAGGGAAACTTGAAGGTGGCAGCCCCTCGATTTTGGGCTATCCTATTGTCTGATGAGATTAGCATGTCCAATATCATAGGGATATGCCTATTACTAGGGTCAAAAAAGAGGATCTATCATTTTGATGATAAAACTCATCAAGAATAACCATGTATAAAGACACCAATAACATACTGCAAATGAAAAAAAACATTATAGTATCACCATAGTGGAGAACAAGACAACCCAAAACAAAGAATCCATAATCAGAGATAAACCACTGATTCCAACCAAATACCCAACATAAAAGTGTATATCTCCCTTGTACACTATTACTGAGATAGAAACCCTAATTGTACCAAATAAAACCATCAATTAACCCTAACTCATAGTTTTCATATAAGATCAGAAACCCGGAAAAAATTAAAAATGCAAGGGGGGCAATAGGTAAAATATGCGATGAAATCAACCATCACAGAGAGGCCATGGAAAGGATCTAGGACACATCCATTTTATGTTATTAATTGAAGGGAACACATAATAGTAATATGAAATGACAAAGAAATCCATAAATGTAATTAAACTTTAATGAAAACTCCATTCAACCCACTTCCCGAAAGGTTAGAATTTACTCTTTTAAAAAAGAATAGAAAATAAATAATAAACTCATTTATCGAATACATGATGATTGTTGTGTGTTTTTCAATTATAAAGGTTGGAATTTTATCTCTTAAAAACATTAGCATCACCATATTTACTTATAAAACAACTATATCAAACTCAAGAATGTTATTATGACAATCGTTTTCCCCTTGAATAGTAAACAATACAAACATACTGATTTGTTAACCATAATTCTTCTTATCTTGCTGAAGAATTCATTGGTAAAAAAATATCAGGATCAAACAACCTTCAGCCATAAATGAGATGTCAATTTTATATTTCTCCTCTTTGCTTGTAAATTGAAGACATTCATTCCATCATCCTATTCACATTCAAAAAAAAGTATGGTTTCCTCTATGGATGGATGAGAGAAATTGATGTACATATGGAATACCATAGACATAACCCACTGACCTATAGCTTTTCATCTTTATACAGGTCCATATAATTTTCTACTGAGACGAATTTCCCATAATGGAGACAAATCTCACTGAATCAAAACATAATTATATAAAAATACCACCTTGTCAATGTTTGGAAAATCTGTTCGAAATCGAGTATTCAGTAAAATTTAACACAAAAAAAACTATAATTAAAGTCACATCAACATGCAGATCGAATTTGAAAAACACAAACACACATGAAACTCTTAATGATGAAAGTAACAAATGCAATTATAATTTTTTAGAACATAATTAATCATGAAATTATCAATGAGGAACGAAGAGAAACACAATTTCACATAAAAATTGTGATGGCATAATAAACTACATTACAAAACTACTTGAAAATGAAGACACCCACCCATCCTACACAAATCATAATAAAAATATAAGAACTAAAATTTCATTGAATGGTCAAATGAATCAATTTTTTTTACCATTTTCCTGCTATCAAATTCACTTAACCTATAAAAAATTTATGTTTGTTAGGAAAGTTTCAAGTAAAATGATTACAATTTTATGAAATATTCACATGGATTTTGATTGTATGTAAAGTGACCATGTTGTGTTTGGAAGGAAAATAAAGGATTAAATTTCAGTTATTGTAACAATAATGATAGGTATATATTCACTTTACTACCAAAGTAATGTAAAACATCACGAATATCATTCAATATGAAAGTGAATTTATTATTGCTGCTACACATTTTACAGCACATAACGAATTAAAAATAGAGATTTTTTTGTAGTAAACCAGAAAGGGAAATGGAGTGGGAAAGTAGAAAATGCTTCAAAATACATATAATGAACTCTTTTTTAAATTATTATTCCATTTACTTATTATGATTTTTCTTTTAAAACCATATAATCATGGGAATAAAATTCATTTAATTACGTCTAATTACCTCTAGAAAATATATCTGGAGATGGATGAGAAATAATATGTACCTGAGACTCCATGCATGAAATCATGACACAAATACTCATGGAGCAGTCTCACTTAGGTTAGTCCCGGGAATATGGTTCCCATGGATTGAATTATTGATGCCATTATGACATTGAACAGCTTCTAGCAAAGAAACTTTCAAAAAAAATTAACAAGTGAAGCTAGTGAATACATTAAGCCTCTAAAATTTTATAGGTCACAGGGTTCAGTGTAAAAAATTAATGCATTCCAACATATATTTTATTTTCAATGATGACATGGAAGAATATTTTTTCAGGTATAAGAGATGAGTTCACATTAGATGAATCCAAAACCAAAGCATCCAGAATGTAATCACTAGTTGGGAAAATGTGATAGTAAGAGTTTCCTGAGATAAAAGATAAAAAATCCAGACAACCAATCTATTTTTCTGAATTAGTATTAGAGGAATATTAATCAATCAAAGGGTAGAGGAAGACATTTGATACCCATAAGAGTGGAAATATATTGACATGTAAGGTTTTAATTAATACATTCATGAATTAAGACATTTGTAGGTACATATATAATTATAGAGAGTATGGACAGGGGTATTAGGGGAGAAAAAACATAGTTTCTTAGATAATGATATTCCAATTTCCCATAATAAATCAAAGAAGTCTGCATACAGTTCTCTTCATTCAATTTTTTTTAAAAAAAATGTGGCATCAAACCGTTAAAATCCATATAGTGACTTGAAGGTGATGCTAATAGAAAAAAAGACTATAATGGCTCAAGTAGGGTAAATAACGTGAAACATGATGTTATCATGAACCAAAAATGAAAATAATACATTAAAAACTAAGAGTCCCTGTAATGAATTCAAATAGCTATGTAGAGATCCATCAGAGTTTCCATAAAATGAATATTATTAAATCCATCACATTGAGAGGAGAATAGATCAAACAAAAAATTAGTATGGAAAACTGAATAAGCTTACATATGATGTAGTGTAGGGTTTCTAGGTGCTAACATCAATTGAGCCATCACTTGTCCATCCAAAAACATGTTCTTCGATGTGAAATAATTTTCAGAATCAATAGAAATCCATGATAAAAATACGTAAAAATTAAAAATATCCACTAAGTCTACATCATACAATAAATAAATCATGAATTATAGTATACAATTAAACATAAAAATAGTAGTAAAGAAAATAACTTTTTGATAGACAACGCAATCAGGTACCAACATTATCTGGACCAACAATTTCCAATGAAAAAGTTTGTTCTTCGATTCAGACCCATATTCTGATATAAATAAAAGTCACACAACACAAAACACACTAGGGAAAAATCCCAATAAGATGACATTCGAGAAAAATGTATCACAAAATTTACTATGAATTTAAATTAAAATAAATGATGTTCATAATGAAATTATTATAGCAACTTTTGACATTTAATAGAAATTATTAATTTTAAATATTAGAATCATTGAACAAATACATACATGTTTAAGATATAAAATATATATTACATAGATACAGAACAAAAAATTTATTGGAAAATTTGATGAGTATAAATACCCATGAATTAGAAAAATTATCTCCAATGATGAATGTAATTAGTTTAAAAGAAATAAACACTTTTTAAAATATTTGATGCATGTAATTGAAGGAAAAAGTACCTTAAAATAAAATATTGATCATTAGAAATATATTAAAATACCTAAATACATAAATTAGAATATGAATATTTTACTAAATACTATATTTTATGATAAAAATTTGATTAGAAAATTAATGAGTTTGTATAAAAATACATATTATGGGAAATTTTATTTATAAATAATGTTTTAAAATTAAAATTTTAATGTAATCATTATTATTAAAAATAAGAAGCATATAAAACCAAACAAACCACTAACTTATGGTACACATCTCCCATTTTCATGTCATATTTGTATAATGATGTTCCCATATCAATAAAAGTTATAATGGATAATATATATCATATATAAAATGAAATAGTATGTGGAAAATAGTAATTTAATGAATTATATTGATATGTAATATTACTATAAATTTATCCAATGCCTCCATCAACCGAAAAGATTTTCTATGAAAACCCACATGATGATAAAAAAAATTTAGTGGATGAACTTGATACAGATGGAGTTACTGGAATAGTTGTAGAAAATGATGCTCCCATCATTGTACTGCTTATTGGAGTCACGATAGGAACTCTAAAGACTATAATTATTCATTTTTGTCTTTATAATTCTCTTTTTCAACATCATCGACCACATGCAAGGTATCACCTACATCATATTCTTTCTTCTCTGTAGCTAAAAATATAAATAAAGAACATTCAGTTGGGAACATCTAATGACCACATTATTTCCATTACGTTCCCCCATAAAATGATTATCTCCAAGATTCGATTTTCTAAAAATATATAAATATACAGTTTTAGAAGAAACAACAAATTTTTTATTTATTATTATTGAATGAAAAGTTGATGATTAACAATTGACATTTTCCATCCTGGCATATTTGAATATTATTGGTAAACTGTAAAATAGAGAGATGATAAAATATTCTAATATATTGTTATTTTTTGCATTATCGAATGAAAATAATAACTATGAGAATATTAAAAGGAACTAAGAAATTATGGATAATAGTGATAATGGAACTCATGTTCGTATTTTCATGTTGTTACTTGATTAGATCAGTGGAGCAGTAGAAAAAAATTCCACAGTTTTTTTTCATGAAACATTGATATTTCTGTAAAATATATTTTTTCAAATAGAAAGAGGTTAGTTTTAAATTTTTTAATATATTGGTTTTCATAATTAAAGAAAATTACTTGCAAGGGAAACTGTAATATGAGGTTAACTTCAGTTGGTATTGGTGACAATGTCATGTGTTCCCCTCTTTGAGTGCACCCCATGGGTGTTAGATATTAATTTTTAATAATATTCTCAAGAGCTATTTAACATGCGATTGTGTTAATTTTAAATATGTAAGAAATTTTAATGATAAATAAAGGAACACTATAAGTTGTACATAATACAAATAAGATAACATGTTTTTCATTTTTTATTGAGTTTTCTTCTTCGAATCCTCACCACCTTACATGTCAAAGGCAATTTCAGTTCTATATTGTGTAACATTGTACTTAATTGTCAGGAAATTGAACATAATTATGTAATGAAAATCGTTACATATAACCTATCTTATAAACCAATTTAAATAGTATATAGTGCATGAAATCAATGATAGTTATACCGATCATAATGAAATCTATATTTAATTACAGTAATGACAATAGAATATTTCATTATTGAAAGGAATAAGTTATAGTTAATGGACAATGCGACAGTCATTGGTGCGATGATGAAGTCAAGAAAAAATCTCCAAAGAATGATTCTTGAAGAATAAATGACGTACTTATGTATGGTTTGTGGATCAAGAGTATCAGAATAACAGGACTATAATAAAATTGTCTCATTAAATCTGGTCTAACTGCATAAAATTCATGATGGACATATGGGAGTAAATTTCCTCAACATTAGGAGAATATAACTTCTCTGAAACATTAAATGTGTAAGATGTCTAAATAACCTATCATTGATGGGAAGGGCATCCCGATGAACATGGGGGGAATTATCCAGGGTAGTGGGTACTGATGCAGAAAGTTGAATGGAATGCTCTAGAGGAAGAAAATGAGAAGGCGCATGTAGTGTTGAATTATTTAGAGTTCTGAGAATGATTGTAGGAAGGAGTCATCCATCACCTAAAACCCGAGAATTATGGTAGAAAAATTTGAAGAAGGAGCCCAAATATTTACCTAATTACTAAAGTGAAAATGTAGGAGTTGAATATCACACGGAAGCCGATAGATGTGTTTTTTGAATAAGGAAGTGGTGTGTGAAGCTGAAGCTGTAGTGGTAGCATAGGTTTCAAGATTCGATATTAAGAGACAACTGGTCATAGGAAGTAGTGCAAGTAGAAATTGGTGGTCGAAGAAGATGAAGGAATCGGAGGCGACGATGTCGATTTTCATATTTAGTGGAAACCCTATGATAGATATAAGGAGACCCCGAGAAGATGTTTGGTAACTGTAGAAATTGAAGATGGATTTTATGATAGGAAGAGAGGGTAAGGTGGAGCAATAATTGGATAGGGATATGGGATAGTGGAGGGAGATGATGTGGGAGTCACACATGTCCAGAAAAAAGCCTGCATTAGTATATATATACATGTTTGAGCCATATAAATTATAAAATACTAACCAAAATACCATTATATCTTTTTTTCAAACCTCATATATTTTATCTTATATTCCAAATACAATCATTTATGGATTTTTGCATAAGGAAAAGGATATTTCACAACAAGGTCTTATATCACTATTGGGGTACTTTAATTATTATATTCTTATACCTCTTATAATCATATAGATTAAATTATAGAAAAAGATTTATATATTAGAAAAATACTTAATTATTATCAATATATAAAAACCATCGTTTACCTCTATTAAATCAACTTTGAAAACAAAAACATCTCTCAAGTGTATGCGTGGACTAGAAACTCGACAATGTGATGAATTTATTATTTATTAGAGATTGAAATTTAACTTTATTATGATTTATTTATTGAATATATGACCTATTTAGGATAATATAACATTTTTATAAATTGATGTAATTAACTATTTTAATTTTTTCCATCCACTGAAAAGTGTAAGCATCACCCAACCATACGTAAAAACTATTATATCCATGAAGTGATATGAGAATTATTTCAATGAAAAATAAACTGAATAGTTATAAATGAGTTTATAATAATTAAATATGAAAATATTTACATTATTAACATTCTTTAGGTGATGAAACCATGGTCAAGGATGATTGATCAAAAGTATAGAATTGAATCATGCTAAAAAAATAAAGTAATTATCGCCCGGAATAATCATTTTAATTAATAATTCTTAATTAATGTTTGATATGTTGTTATTTTTAAATCATATTATGTATCATATATATTGTAATGGTTATATAATATATGAAAAAGAGATATATTTTTTACAAAGTAGTTCCAAAAGATTCCAAAGTAATAAATTAAATGAGGTATGAGTTTATGTCACAATCACACTTCTTTTTGAGATTACCTATTATTTAATTTTTAAAATAAAATTTATATATAATATCCACTAAAATAAATTTAACTTAATTTCCAATTTAATTTCCTTAAATAATTAGTGATTTGTTTCAATTTTTATTCCTTGGTATATAAAATGATCAAAATAATGTTTTAACCAAAAACCAACCTCATTTTTTCTATGGTTGATGAAGTTTGTCTTCAATGTCCACGTTCATAAAATTAATTTTAACATTTTTCTAAAATATACTTATAATGTTTTTAAAATTTTATTATCACTAATTTTTTCATTATTAAAAAAAGTTCTAATGTAACATTGTTAAAATTTATTCGAATTGGTACTTTTCGGATTTTTTACAACAATGTTAAATAAATATTTTCTTTTAACAGATAGACTTGAATATATTATCAAACATTCATATACATTCATTAATTTATAAATCACATTACAAATTTCGATGGTTATATTAAAATATAATAACTTTTTCAAAATTATTTGAATTTTATTAAAAAATGTTATCAATGGAAAATGATATTTTCAACTATTTTAAATGAAGTTGGAGAACACTATATCATGTACAATTAAATTTATTTATTATTATATATCCTATAAATATATTTTATCTGTTATAAAATAATTAATCCGAATCACTAATATAAATTAAGATTATTATTATAGAAAAACAATTATCTACCTCATATCGGTCTTATAGAAAATAAAATATCATTTTTGTCTACGTTTGGAATACAACCTCAACATAGCGATGAACATTTCAGATCATCACTTCTTAACATTCATTGTTATAAATATGGAATTATGTAGTATATATGTATATATGATATATATGAATTTTTTTAATAAATGTTAATTATTTATAGTTTATCTTTCATTCCATCCATTATAATGAGCCGCAATCACTCGTGTGTACCTATAAATAACCATATCTATGAATTTCTGTAAATTATCTTTCATCATTGATTTACAATAATAGTAATAAAATTGTATATAATGATTAATCATGATAGTCGTGAGAAGATTAAATTTTGAAAATAATGGAACCCTGACCAATGTTTATAGACCATGACTAAGAAAATGAAATATATAAGAAAAACGAAGTAGTTATCACACTAAGCTGTGATTTTAATAAAAATGATAATAAATAGGTGATGATATTTTTTAATTATATCATATATTTTATAATATATATTATTATATTTCATTATTGTATTTTATTAAATAAATATTTATAATAAGTGATGTGTGAATTCATATGATGTAAGACAACACTTGTGGTGAGGGTATATGTTATGTTCTCAATTAATATTTTGATTATCTATGATAAATATCCATCCCATGGGGTGCTAGAAATGTTCTACCAGCTGGAGGTACCCCTCACTCTCGTTGGGAACGAACATAGACTTGTGTCCCAAAAGACTTAGACACAAATCATATTGTGCACAAAGTGATTCAAATCCAGTTTACTAGTTGGGTAATGTGCATCTTCATCTAGGCCAAGCGAGGCCCCTAGTAGGAGGTGAGCATCACCTTTAATTTTGTTTAAAGATGGTGGAATTCCCATCTGGTAATGGGTCACTGTAATCCTATAGAAGACTTGAGTTCAAATCTAGATTGGAGAGAATTTATTTATGTAGGCAGTGATACACACAAGACATAGGTCATTGTCGATGCACGCATGATGTAGGCCTGAGGTATAATAGAGACATTATGTTGCATAGGGCCTTCAAGACAGTTTTTGGGCCTTTTCACCATGTAATGATCATCATGCCCACTAAACCATCAGTCCATCTACTGAATAAATAAGGCTTCAAGGGTGGGATAAACCTATGGGGGATTGTGGCCTGCCTTTCCAGACTATGTGTGTCACGTGTGTGTGTTTTATGTAATTGTACACACAAGCACCACGTATATAATAATATATGATAAATATCCAATGATTTATATTCTATGGTTATTTTCTTTCAAATATCATATATATTGATTCCTGATGGTTATTACTTAAATAATAACGTATTTGTTCAATTTTTCTCAAATTGGTAATGAAAATGGTCGAGAAAATGTTTTTAAAGATAAAAATATATTATTTTATTTTTTGTCAACAAAAATTTAAAACAATATGAATAAACATAAAAATGAAATGATAAATGTTATTAGGAATTATTTTAAATTTTTAAAAATATAATTTTAAAAATATTCTAATATATTTAAATATTTTCTAACATATATTTTTAATAAATATTTCTTAAAAACATTTTTTTAAATATTATAAAAGAGATAAATTAATTTTTTAATTTTAAAATATGAAAATAAAATTCCCCTCCATCATGAAAATTATTTTTTTAAATACCTCTAATATTTTTCATGGTTATTTTTATTGGATATTTTTTTCTCCACATTCTGTGAATAATATGTAAAACTTTTATCAATGGAAAATTATATTTTATCATATTTTCAGTAATACTCTCAAAAATGTTGTTATAGTTATATATCATCAAATTCAATATTCGTTTATGTTTCTTAGGATTTTATTCAAAAAATATATAGTGATACCAACCATGTTCTTTCCATGGAAAGACTATGGTTATGTGATGATGAAAATTTTAAGACACATGTTTCTTGTACATGTTTTATACATTGTTGAAAGGATGATTGAATTTTGATCTTTTAGACAACATATTTGTTGTATTCATTATGTGAAGGATGGTTCCATTATTTATGAAAAATTTCATGGGTAAATACTTATAAGTAATTATGTAAAAATGGTAAATGTTTCCATTTTCATAATCCAATATATGAAACAAGTATGTATTCCTAATAAATTAGTATATGGAAAACTGTTGATGATACCTGATATAATAAGTTATGTGAAATTGGTGGTGACTCCAGATCCCCTATTATATTATGGTCTCGGTAGTTATAATTTAGATATGATATTGTTTCAATTATTATGATTTTTCCACACTTTAATGGTATATTGATATGCTTATGATTTGAAATCATCACTTCTGATGGATTTTTATAATGATTAGACAAAAGTTTGACATGTAAATGTTTTATTTCAGGATGAATCATTATGATATATGAATTATTGGGCATTATTTTATACTGCTAATTTTATGTTCTGATACACTTATAATAATTATATTGTTACAAATGATCATTTATTAATATCTCCACTATCCATCCATATGGAGTATTTGAGGTTAATACTTCTTATGTTCCAATATCCCCTGAAGATGATGAATGATACTACATAAGTTGTGGATAGAATAGTAAATAATGTTATAAAAGATATTAGAGATGATGGATAATGTGCATAAATTATATGTTTTTGCATATATTCCCAATTTAAAACAACACATTATGGTTCTAAACAATGTTTATTTGGGAGATATAATTAAAATTCATCGAGAAGATATAATGTAAATGTATGTCATTTCTAGGTCACTATATCCCATGGGAGTGGGGATAATATTTTTTAAAAAAAACATATATTTAAATATCTAATAATGATAAAATATACACTACGGGAAAAATGGGTATTTGCGACGGGTTATTTGCGACGGGATTTATTCCCGCCGCAAATAGCCCTGTTAAAAACTTATTTGCGACGGGGTATTTACCCGTCGCAAATAAGTAGCCTTTTGCGAAGGGATAGTTTTCCCCGTCGTAAAAGAACTGGCGCCCTTTGCGCGCCAAATCGTGGGAAACATATTTGCGACGGGGGAATATTTCCGTCGCAAATAACTGACGGCGGTAAAAGGTATTTGCGACGGGAATATTCCCCCGTCGCAAATAGTATGTCGGCAGGTGGTTATTTGCGACGGGTCCCGTCGCAAATAATTATTTAACCGTTGACCGTAATAAATGCTGGCTAAGGTATTTGCAACGGGATACCCGTCGCAAATGGGCCCGTCGCAAATAATCTAACCTATAAATACCCCCATCCGTTTTTTTCAAATCAATCTCAAACTCCATCTTCTTCTTCTCTCAAAATTTTATTTCTAAAGTTCAGTTTTTCTCAAGTTTAATTTTTTTCTCCGGAGTTGATATTGAAGTTTTGAAGAACGATCAGAGATCAACCTCAGATCAATTTTCAAGGTATTTATATTCATTTTAATTTAATATTTATTTTTAATGTTTTATTAGTTTCAATTATTCTTAATTAGTTGTAATTTAGTTAGGTTTACATTGTTTTATTACTTAATAGTTAGTAATAAATACCAATAATTAGGAATAATAACACTATTACATTATTAGTATATTTTATTATTAATATTAAAATAATATAATTTTTTATATATATACAGTTCTCTTTTCATCTGTGTGTTTGCTGTCTCCACATGTACTATTTGTATATGGAGATAGAAAACACACAGATAAAAGGAGAATTGTATATAAATTAGAAAATTATATTATTTTAATATTAATAATAAAATATACTAATAATTTTTTATTCCTAATTATTGGTAATTATTCCTAATTATTGGTAATTATTCATTTAATTACTCATAATTAGGAACAATTACCAATAATTATCAATAATTAGGAATAATTATTCATAATTAGTAATAATTACCAATAATTAGTAATAATTACCAATAATTAGTAATAATTACAACTAATTAGTAATACTAACCAATAATTAGTAATACTTACCAATAATTAGTAATAATTACCAATAATTAGTAATAATTATTAATAATTATCAATAATTAGTAATAATTAGTAATAATTACTAATAATTACCACTAATTAGTAATAATTAGGAATAATTACCAATAATTACCAATAATTACCAATAATTAGGAATAATTAGTAATAATTAGTGATAATTAGTCATAATTAGTAATAATTAGTAATAATTAGTAATAATTAGTAATAATTATTAATAATTAGTAATAATTAGTAATAATTAGTAATAATTAGTAATAATTAGTAATAATTAATAATAATTACCAATAATTAGTAATAATTACCAATAATTAGTAATAATTACCGGTAATTACCACTAAATTACCGGTAATTAGAAATAATTACCAATAATTAGTAATAATTACCAATAATTAGTAATAATTACCAATAATTAGTAATAATTACCAATAATTACCAATAATTACTGGTAATTACCAATAATTATAGGTAATTAGTAATAATTACCAATAATTAGTAATAATTACCACTAATTAGTAATAATTACCAATAATTAATAATAATTACCAATAATTACCAATAATTACCAGTAATTACCAATAATTACCAGTAATTACCAATAATTACCAATAATTACCAATAATTACCGATAATTACCAATAATTAGTAATAATTACCAATAATTAGTAATAATTACCAATAATTTGTAATAATTAGTAATAATTCGTAATAATTACCAATAATTAGTACTAATTACCAATAATTAGTAATAATTAACAATAATTAGTAATAACTAGTAATAATTAGAAATAATTACCAATAATTAGTAATAATTACCAATAATTACCAATAATTAGTATTAATTACCAATAATTACCAATAATTAGTAATAATTAGTAATAATTAGTAATAATTACCAATAATTACCAATAATTAGAAATAATTAGTAATAATTAGTAATAATTACCAATAATTACCAATAATTTGTAATAATTAGTAATAATTATTAATAATTATTAATAATTACCAATAATTAGTAATAATTACCAATAATTAGTAATAATTAACAATAATTAGTAATAATTACCAATAATTAGTAATAATTACCAATAATGACCAATAATTAGTAATAATTAACAATAATTACCAATAATTACCAATAATTAGTAATAATTAGTAATAATTAGTAATAATTACCAATAATTAGTAATAATTAGTAATAATTAGTAATAATTAGTAATAATTACCAATAATTAGTAATAATTACCAATAATTAGTAATAATTACCAATAATTATTAATAATTAACAATAATTATTAATAATTACCAATAATTAGTAATAATTACCAATAATTACCAATAATTAGTAATAATTACCAATAATTACCAATAATTAGTAATAATTACCAATAATTACCAATAATTAGTAATAATTTCCAATACTTACCAATAATTAGTAATAATTAGTAATAATTACCAATAATTAGCAATAATTAGTAATAATAACCAATAATTAGTAATAATAAGTAATAATTAGTAATAATTAGTAATAATTACCAATAATTAGTTATAATTACCAATAATTAGTAATAATTAACAATAATTAGTAATAATTAGTAATAATTAGTAATAATTACCAATAATTATTAATAATTACCAATAATTAGTAATAATTAACAACAATTAGTAATAATTACCAATAATTAGTAATAATTACCAATAATTACCAATAATTAGTAATAATTAACAATAATTACCAATAATTACCAATAATTAGTAATAATTAGTAATAATTAGTAATAATTACCAATAATTAGTAATAATTAGTAATAATTAGTAATAATTAGTAATAATTACCAATAATTAGTAATAATTACCAATAATTAGTAATAATTAACAATAATTAGTAATAATTACCAATAATTAGTAATAATTACCAATAATTACCAATAATTAGTAATAATTACCAATAATTAGTAATAATTAGTGATAATTACCAATAATTAGTAATAATTAGTAATAATTAGTAATAATTAGTAATAATTACCAATAATTAGTAATAATTACCAATAATTAGTAATAATTAAAAATAATTAGTAATAATTAGTAATAATTAGAAATAATTACAAATAATTAGTAATAATTACCAATAATTAGTAATACTTAACAATAATTAGTAATACTTACCAATAATTAGTAATAATTACCAATAATTAGCAATAATTACCAATAACTACCAATAATTAGTATTAATTACCAATAATTAGTAATAATTACCAATAATTACCAATAATTAGTAATAATTAGTAATAATTACCAATAATTACCAATAATTACCCATAATTAGTAATAATTAGTAATAATTTGTAATAATTAGTAATAATTAGTAATAATTAGTAATAATTAGTAATAATTAGTAATAATTAGTAATAATTAGTAATAATTAATAATAATTAGTAATAATTTGTAATAATTAGTAATAATTAGTAATAATTAGTAATAATTAGTAATAATTAGTAATAATTAGTAATAATTACCAATAATTAGTAATAATTACCAATAATTAGTAATAATTACCAATAATTACCAATAATTACCGGTAATTACCAATAATTACCGGTAATTAGAAATAATTACCAATAATTAGTAATAATTACCAATAATTAGTAATAATTACCAATAATTAGTAAGAATTACCAATAATTAGTAATAATTACCAATAATTACCAATAATTACATGTAATTACCAATAATTACCGGTAATTAGTAATAATTACCAATAATTAGTAATAATTACCAATAATTAGTAATAATTACCAATAATTACCAATAACTAAAAATAATTACCAATAATTACCAATAATTACAAATAATTACCAATAATTACCAATAATTACCAATAATTACCAATAATTACCAATAATTAGTAATAAATACCAATAATTAGTAATAATTACCAATAATTAGTAATAATTAGTAATAATTATTAATAATTACCAATAATTAGTAATAATTACCAATAATTAGTAATAATTAACAATAATTAGTAATAATTAGTAATAATTAGAAATAATTACCAATAATTATTAATAATTACCAATAATTAGTAATAATTACCAATAATTAGTAATAATTACCAATAATTACCAATAATTAGTATTAATTACAAATAATTACCAATAATTAGTAATAATTAGTAATAATTAGTAATAATTACCAATAATTACCAATAATTAGTAATAATTAGTAATAATTAGTAATAATTAGTAATAATTACCAATAATTACCAATAATTAGTAATAATTAGTAATAATTAGTAATAATTAGTAATAATTAGTAATAATTAGTAATAATTACCAATAATTAGTAATAATTAACAATAATTAGTAATAATTACCAATAATTAGTAATAATTACCAATAATTACAAATAATTAGTAATAATTAACAATAATTACCAATAATTACCAATAATTAGTAATAATTAACAATAATTACCAATAATTACCAATAATTCGTAATAATTAGTAATAATTAGTAATAATTCCCAATAATTATTAATAATTAGTAATAATTATAAATAATTAGTAATAATTACCAATAATTAGTAATAATTACCAATAATTAGTAATAATTAACAATAATTAGTAATAATTACCAATAATTAGTAATAATTACCAATAATTACCAATAATTAGTAATAATTTCCAATTATTAGTAATAATTTCCAATAATTACCAATAATTAGTAATAATTACCAATAATTACAAATAATTAGTAATAATTAGTAATAATTACCAATAATTAGTAATAATTAGTAATAATTACCAATAATTAGTAATAATTAGTAATAATAAGTAATAATTAGTAATAATTACCAATAATTAGTAATAATTAACAATAATTAGTAATAATTAGTAATAATTAGAAATAATTACCAATAATTAGTAATAATTGCCAATAATTAGTAATATTTAACAATAATTAGTAATACTTACAAATAATTAGTAATAATTACCAATAATTAGTAATAATTACCAATAATTACCAATAATTAGTATTAATTACAAATAATTAGTAATAATTACCAATACTTACCAATAATTAGTAATAATTATTAATAATTACCAATAATTACCAATAATTACCAATAATTAGTAATAATTAGTAATAATTAGTAATAATTAGTAATAATTACCAATAATTAGTAATAATTACCAATAATTAGTAATAATTAACAATAATTAGTAATAATTACCAATAATTAGTAATAATTACCAATAATTACCAAAAATTAGTAATAATTACCAATAATTACCAATAATTAGTAATAATTTGTAATAATTACCAATAATTAGTAATAGTTAGTAATAATTAGTAATAATTACCAGTAATTAGTAATAATTAGTAATAATTAGTAATAATTAGTAATAATTACCAATAATTAGTAATAATTACCAATAATAAGTAATAATTAATAATAATTAGTAGTAATTAGTAATAATTAATAATAATTACCAATAATTAGTAATAATTACCAATAATTAGTAATACATAACAATAATTTGTAATACATACCAATAATTAGGAATAATTACCGGTAAATAGTAATAATTACTAATAAATAGAAATAATTACCAATAATTAGTAATAATTAGTATTAATTAGTAATAATTAGTAATACTTAACAATAATTATTAATACTTACCAATAATTAGGAATAATTACCGGTAAATATTAATAAATAGTAATAATTAGAAATAATTACCAATAATTAATACTAATTAGTAATAATTAGTAATAATTACCAATAATTAGTAATAATTAGTAATAATTACCAATAATTAGTAATAATTAGTAATAATTAGTAATAATTAGTAATAATTAATAATAATTACCAATAATTAATAATAATTACCAATAATTACCAATAATTAGTACTAATTAGTAATAATTAGTTATAATTACCAATAATTACCAATAATTAGTAACAATTAGTAATAATTAGTAATAAATACCAATAATTAGTAATAATTAGCAATAATTATTAATAATTACCAATAATTAGTAATAATTACCAATAATTAGTAATAATTACCAATAATTACCAATAATTATTAATAAACAATAATTAGTAATAATTACTGACAATTACCAATAATTACCAATAATTACCAATAATTAGTAATAATTTCAATAATTAGTATTAATTAGTAATAATTACCACTAATTGTTAATAATTAGTAATAATTACCAATAATTAGTAATAATTAGTAATAATTAGTAATAATTACCAATAATATTAGTACTATGAAAATAATAAAAAATTTATATAATATTAAAATTATCAATATTTGTAACATGTTTTGCTTTATTCTCAACATATTTAATTCTTCAAGGGTCAATTTTTATGTCTATCTCAATAAAAAGTTTGCGTCAGTCGTGTATGATCTAATCTCTATAATTATCCTAGCTTGAGTGTTTTTTCTAACAAATTATTCAAAACCAGTAATGCTTTTATATTTTATAGAGAAATATGGAACAACGAGGTCGTCAAAAATCATTATAAGGTGACCGCATATGGATAAATCAACGTAGAATTCCAAATGGTTCTGGTTTAAATCCAGTATATGTAGAAGGTGTGGAGACTTTTTTATCATTTGCAGCATCAAATCCAGAATTTTTTTCAGAAGAAAAAATAAAATTCCCTTGTAGAAAATGTTCATTGAGAACGTTTGACACGTTTGACAAAGTGGGAGAACATCTCTTGCGTTTTGGTTTTCAACCAGATTATGTTTTTTGGTATCAACACGGTGAACGCAGTTCAAGAGCAGGTGATACCAACTTGATTCCGTATCCATCCCGGTTTCAAGATTTAGTACATGATGTTGCAGGTTCATTTGTTCAACATACAGAAAATCCGGCTGATATAGCTTCAAATCCTGAGTTGGCACCGTCTGAATTTTATGAGTTGTTGAAGTATGCTAAGGATGCATTATATCCTGGCTGCAAGATGAGTAAATTAGAAGCAGTTGCAAAATCTATGGCTATCAAATCAGATAACAGAATGTCAAACACCTGTTTTGACCAGATATTTTGTTTGCTTAAAACACTGTTACCCGAAGGAAATATTTTACTTGCAAATTACTATGAGAGTAAGAGGCTGGTTCGAAATTTGGGACTTACTTGTCAGAAGATTCATGCATGTTCAAATGACTGCATTTTATATTCTGCGAAAAATGAGTCGTTGGATAGTTGTCCTACATGTGGGCAACCGAGATATAAAGAAGGAAAACACGGGAAGTCAGGTTTGATTCATGTAAAACAGTTGAGATATTTTCCGCTTACATCCAGACTCCAGTGTTTATTCATGTCTAAGAATACAGCGACAATGATGTCATGGCATAAAGAGAATATTTCAACCGATAAAAGATTGAGTCATCCAGCCGATGGTGATTCATGGAAACATTTTGATAGAGTGCATCCATCCTTTGCTTTGGAATCTAGAAATGTTCGACTAGGCCTTTCCACTGATGGTTTATATCCGTTTGGATCTTATGGTAGTCAATATTCATGTTGGCCTGTTTTTTTAACTCCGTGCAATTTACCTCCATGGATGTTGATGAAGGAGCCATATATCTTTTTGACTTTACTAATTCCAGGACATCTGAAGAAAAATATTGATGTTTATTTGAAACCATTGATTGATTAATTAAATTTATTGTGGAGTACTGGTGTCAGTACATATGATGTTGCAACGAAACAGAATTTCATACTGAGAGCAGCATTGATGTGGACAATAAGTGACTTCTCGGCTTATGGGATGTTATCTGGCTGGAGTACACATGGTCAGAAATCATGTCCTTACTGTATGGGAGAGAACAAAGCATTTATGCTCATTCATGGAAAGAAACCTTATTATTTTGACTGTCATCGCAGATTTCTTCCAGCTGATCATCCTTTTCTCAGAAACAGATCTCATTTCAGAAAAGGAACAGTTGAAAGGGATGGACCTCCAAAAATGATATCAGTTTCGGAGTTAAAATTAGCTTTATTTTCATTACCTCCCATCACTTTTGGTCCCACAATAAACCAACAGAAAATTTCTGGTTTTGGGAAAGAACACAATTGGATTAAACGTAGAATATTTTGGGATTTTCCATATTGGTCTGATTTGTTGGTCCGAAACATGTTAGATGTCTTGCATATTGAGAAGAACTGTTTTGATAATTTGTTTCATACAGTTTTGGATACACCAAGAAAGAGAAAAGACAATGTAAATGCACGTTTAGATCTTGCCCAAATTTGCAGGCGTCCAGAATTGGAACTGTTTGAGAATGTCTGAACAGAAAGGTTACTGAAACCAAAATCAGCTTATACACTGTCTAAAGAAAACCGTTTATTATTTTGTCAGTGGATTGCTGATTTGAGACTTCCAGATGGCTGTGCTTCCAATTTGGGTAGATGTGTAAAGAATGGTCATATTACTGGATTAAAAAGTCATGATAGTCATGTTATAATGGATAGACTTCTACCCATTGGATTAAGAGGTCTGTTGAATTCTATGATTTAGTATTCCATAACAGACATGTCTCATTTTTTTCGGGAAATTTGTGCGGCTACAGCAGATTATGATGCTCTAGGAAAACTTGAAAAAGATGTTGTTGTAATTATATGTAAACAGGAAAAAATATTTTCGCCGTCTTTCTTTGACTCAATGGAACATTTGATGTTACATTTTCCATATGAAGCCAAATGTGGAGGTCCAGTACAGTTTCGATGGATGTACCCATTTGAAAGATGCATGCAAAAATTGAAAAGAAAAGTACATAACAAAGCATCTGTTGAAGGATCTATTGTAGAAGCTTATTTGCAAGAGGAAATATCTTTTTTCTGCTCCCATTATTTTGAATATGAGTATCCTTCAAAACACAACCGAATGGGATGAAACGAGAGGAATATTGATGAAATCGACAATCAATTATCTGTTTTCAACCAATCAGAGCTTGGTTTTGGTGGAGTTTATGAACGCTGGCTTTCAGATGATGAACATCATAGAGCTCATACATATGTTATGCTCAACTGTGAAGAGATGACATCAGTTATACTGTAAGTGTTTATATCACTTATTCTATCATTTTTGGTACAGTAAATAACTTTGGATTTTATAGGTTTTATGATAATCATATCAAGAAACAAATTCCACAAATTACAGCAGCTGCTCTCGAAGAACGTCGACTGAAAAATTTCACTCAGTGGATTTAAAAACTGGCAACATAAATTATTTATCTTTTAGCAACTCATTCAATGTATAGTTTACTATATTAATAATTATTTCACAAATTTTCAGGTGTCTCGACATGTTGATAAAATTGACAAACGACTGTGTGTATTGAGTAACCCACCTTCCAAACTTGTTAAAACTTATAATGCATATGTGGTGAATGGATTTCGATTCCACACACATGCATATGGAGAATCGAAAAAAAACAATGAACAGTGGAGTTAGCATGAGAGGATCTCATCATCGAGAAAATGAAGTTGACTTTTATGGCATATTTGATGAAATCATTGAACTCTGTTATCTTGGAAAACATTACATAACCATGTTCAAATTTCGGTGGTTGGATACAGAGAGAGGCGTGCGTGTTCATCCTACTAACGGAATCATCCATATTAAATGTAAAAGTGTTCTCGCAGTAAATGAAACATTATTATTGGCTCAACAGGCACATCAAGTTTATTACGCAAAGTACTGTGCTACATCAAGATACTTGACTTATTGGTGGAGTGTAATAAAAATCAAAATTCGAGACAATTAGTTTAGTCAAAGTGAATGTGCTTTCACTAATGTGCAAAGAATTGAATTTTTTCAAGAGAGTACTCAAAATCAATCTTTTTTACAAAGAGACATGAGTATCGATGACGACACCCCACATTTAAGAGTCGGTGATGACGATGATATTAATGATGTCACATATGAATTTTAAATGGTAAGAGATGGAGCAACTGTAACTCGAATGGATATCGATGATGTTGAGGAGGAATATGAAGATGACATTGACATATATGAAGATGATGATGAAGATGAACACTGATAGAATTCCATGGTATTTATATACAATCATAATATGTATATATGTATATATAATAGTAATTATCAATTATTTGCTAACAACATTAACATTTTCTTTTTCAGATGGACGATGCCACATTTCGTGAGTTGGCGGATGCTGATCTGCCTTTCGATGTGGATGAGTTGATGGCAGATGACACTCAGCCTGCAGGCGCTCTAGGGAGTACGCGAAGGGGGTGCGGTCTTGCACGATTGATGATTCTTGACCCCGTCCCCGAGCGACGTCCACGTATTGGGTTTGATCCACGCACACGGAGGTGTGACAACCTGTGTGATAACCTGTGGATTTGACTAATATTTCATTAATCTATTCACATAATAAATGTTTATTATTTTTACAGTTTTCTGCATATAGCAGTCGGACAGGGCAGCGCTATTTTGTGCAACTATTTCTCTCAGTCGTGGACCACATGGGAGCATATTCTCATTGATGTATAACAGGCCATGTTTGGCCATTGGTTGGTACATACGTAAATAAATAATTTTTATTTTGAAAATTATTTCATTTCTAACTTGATATTTTGATTTATTTGTAGAGTTTATGGTATCTGATCGAGGATACCATGCGTGACGCCATCCACGAGGAATGGGAGGTGGCCATGCGTGATCGCCTTCGTCAGTTTTTGCACAATTTAAGAAAAGCTTCGATGAAGAAAGCAGGAGTGTCAGATTTTGACGAGTCATGTAGAGCACACCGACCAGAGTACATTTCATCCCATGTATGGGATGGATTATGTGCGCACTGGTTGAGTGGTGCCTTTAAGAGGAGATCATAAGTGGGGAGGTAGAATCGGGGGAGACAGGAGGTGACTCATCGAGCTGGGAGTCGTTCTTTCAGTACTCATAGACAGCATCTGGTACGTACATTATTTATAAATATTATATATCACTATAAATATTAACAATTTATTTTTTATTCTTATAGGCTGTCGAGCACCCCGATATTACGGAGTACGACGTATATCGGTGGATGTATAGTGATCCTGCTACTGGGGAGCTCAGAGGTGATCGTCAGCATCACATTGTGGTTAGTATTATTTGTTTTCAGGTTTAAAAATTAATTGTATATAATATATTCACAATTTTAATTTTAAATTTCAACTATAGGAGACATATGAGGCCGCAGCGTCACAGGCCCAGCCTGAGAGTCAGGCCTAGTCATCAGATCAGTCCACTGGCTATCAGTTTGATGAGGCGGCATGGATGCAGGCCACCCAGTATGCCTTCGAGAAGGGCCGGGTAGTTGGTATCAGCTCTCGACTGACTCCCGGAGATTATTATGGCAGTGCTTCGATGTCGGCATCCAGCTCGAGAGGAGCTCGTGCATCTTCTTCTGCTACACAGTATGAGGATCGGTTGCGATCTCAGACTGCACTGATAGAGAGTCTCCGACAGGAGCAGGAGCAGATGCGCCAGCAGCATGAGGAGGAGCGTCGACGCCAGCAGCAGCTGTACGAGGAGCAGACGAGTCGGTGGCAGCAGCAGCATCAGGAGCAGATGGAGTACATGCGCCGACTCACTCATGCTTTAGGGATGGAGTTTCCTCCACCACCATCTGCAAGATCCCCCGTCCCCCCTCCTTCAGATAAGAGTTTTTATTTATGTTATAAAATTTGTGAAATCAAAATTTGATTTTTTTTCAATTCGTAGTTTCTGTCTCATTATAAAATATTTATTAATATTCTATTATTTTTTATTTTTGAATTATAATTCTATTATTATTATATTAATTAAAATAATTTATTATTTTTATTTGTGAATTATAATTCTATTATTATATTAATTAAATAATTTATTAATAATTTATTATTTTTTATTTATGAATTATAATTGGATTATTATTATATTAATTAGAATAATTTAATAACAATTTTTTTTTATATTTTTTATAGTATTTGCGATGAGATACTATTCCCGTCGCAAATAGTATTATTATTTTTTAATTTTTTTAAAAATAGTTTTTGCGACGGGTCCCGTCGCAACAGGTATTTGCGACGGGGCCCGTCGCAAATAGGGTTTTACAAATATACGGAGTACTAGTTGCGACAGGGATTCTCCCCGTCGCGGAAAAATGCTTTAGCGACGGGCCCGTCGCAAAAAAATGTCAATGCGACAACGTTTTCAGCAACGGGTCATTTGCGACGGGCCCCCGTCGCAACATGCCATTTGCGACTGGATCCCGTCGCAAATGACCCGTCGCCAATACCTGTTTTTCTAGTAGTGATATAAATTGGTATTAAGATATAATTTGGATAATTTTTTGTCTGATTTGAATTTAAAAAAAAAACATATATCTTGTGTTTTTTATTATTGTTCCATAGGAGATATTTTCTCACCCTCTCTGGAGTTAAAAGTTTTAATAATTTCAAATCATTTCAATTCTTATCAATTATGTGAAATAATTTCAATATTGTTTATTAATGTTTTAATATGTGTAATTATGTATATCTATGATGACATATAAGTTTAACAAATTCTGATAATATTTGTATAGTAAGACAGTCAAAATATACATATTTTATATGATTGACAGACTGTCACCGATAGAAGAGATGAGACATAGAGTTCAACTAACTCCCCGAATGTGTAACTGAAAAACCAAAGTATAGAAAGACTCAATGATTTTTCGAAGGAACTACTGGCGTGAAGACCTTCCAACACAAGGACCTACTAACACATGGAGTTACTAACACATGTTTCTATTGATTCAAGGACAAACCAATAGTTAAAATGAGATATTAATTCAATGATTCACCAATGAATAGAGTGTCTAGAAGAATTAAACATCAAACCAATGAGTCACTAATGCATGGAATGTATAAAAGAATGAAACAACAATAGAATTAGTCACTGGCATAATGATACATCGTCAGAGGACTCGCATAATGACTGTTTAAATTTTCTTTAATTTAAAAGTATTCCTAATGATTATATTTTTTGTATTTCAGTGTGAATCTTTAATTAAATGCTTTTTTGAAGACATCATATATAAGGATTTCGGATATACAATGTACAATATATACCTCAAGACATGTAAATTTTCAGGATGTAAGAAAATATATACAACAAAGAGAACATGATAGAAAGATAAAACACAAATAAAGGACACAGGTACACATTGTAGAAGATCCAAATAAGGGACTTGGAGAAATAAAGAACACATAGGGTCCTCTTAATTCCTTCTAGCTATGATTTTGAGATCTACTGTTCATCAATGTTACAACGTCTCTACAACATCCAACTAAACCTAAGGAGAATAACATCTCATCTTCATCAAAGAAAGAACATTGTACTTCATGACACTCTGTTCCAGCGTCTTCTTCTAGAAAAGGTCTTACTCTTCTACTTCAATACATCAAAGAGTCCAGAGAAGAACTACATATGACATAGAGCCTTATAAACTCTATATAATACATCATACTTTGTTGTGTAAATTTTCATTACAATATTTATTAGTGTGTGAATATGTTTATAAAACACACATTATATCCCTTATTTAATAGTTTTATACAATATATCTTCAAAAAACTAACTTTTTGCAATTATTTATCCCCTGATCAACTGTGTAAATTACCGTTTGTGACCTGGTTGTATTTTTTTCCCACATAGAATAGTTTTCCAATTCTGATGACAATGATAGTTTTTGAACTATTGTGTATGCCTCGATCAAGGGTATAGATCAAAAACATTGTCTATATTTATTTCATAGTCACATTTGTTCACCAAGTAAAGAGGACAAATTCTTGACTTGAGACTGAAACTCTTGTTTTATATCCAATGTGATTTCATGTTTATATTTTTTTGTTTTTACCTGTAGTTCAGAAAACATAATTTCACATTGATAATTAGTCTTGTCAAGTTTTTATAACCATTTTGCTTTATTAGATATGTTTAAAAAGTTCTTTCTATATCACATATTATTATTTAAGAAAAAGAATCAATATTTTTAGAAATTAGTTGATCTGTAAGACTATTATAAATTCACTACATGGATTAACTATCCTGTTATGATTCAAATTGGCGTAATATTTTAAATAAACCTTTTTTATAGTAATTTTTATAGCAAATCAATTAACCCTATATTGATGTATTACTACAACCATTATTTAGTATTAGTGGATGTATTTAAACTGCTAGTCTCAAAAAATATCAGCATATTTCAAATCACATCAAGTGATATTTTAGTTATTTTTAAATATATCTAAATTTGTTTTATTTCTAAATAATTTTCACTATAAAATTTTATCCTTTACTATAGAATATATATTTAAAGGCGATGTTATAAACATACCTCTCTATTTTAATGAAGCAAACAATGCCCAATTGAATCTTAAGATGAAAATTCATTTTGAATATATGGGTTTGATATTTTTATAGTTATATAAGATAAATATGAACTACCAAAGACTAATAAGAATACCTGGAGTTATTCCATAAATATTTTATATAATAAAAATTTCAAAGTTATGAATTCTTTGTTTTCTGCACTAGGAGATGAATAATTTAATAGAATATATACATGTATATCTAGCTACGATATCGGGTACATCTTATCTATTTCCCCTGAATGAACATCTAATGTTAAAGAAATGATACTTAACACTTATAAAGCTAAGTATAATAATTTATTTGATAATGCTAGATGAGCCTAATTCTGACATGTATCTCATGTTTATTGAAATTGTAAACAACATGATGTATTTGAGAAGATCCGTTACAACCAAAAACCAAATAATGAGAATTATCAAATTCATACTTGATAGATGGAGAGGGAATTTGGTATCCATAAGAGAATAATGTGACCCCAACACTTTGGCATTAAATGAGGTGATAGGAAATTTGATGATGTATGAGGAATAAATAAAAGTAAACAAAGAAAAGGATTATGAAAATAAAAGAAAATAAATTTCATTCAAATATACCGCATCAAATCATATGTAAAAATCTCAACGTGAAATTGAAAGTTCATGATATGAACAATCATAAACATGTAGTGATGAATAAATAGCTCAAATAGCTAGATGGTTTTTGAAATTTTATAGAATAAATAAATTCTGTAGAAAACTGAAATACAATAGAATGTATTATCATAAGTTCCATTGAAAGATGGATTGGAAATGAAGTGAAACTACAAAATAAAATAATTTATTTTGACAGAAAAATAATGAGACATATAAAGGATGACATTCCGAAACTAAAGTAATAATTATGAATGATGATAATGACAGAATGTTTAAAAGCACCATGATGGTCACATCGAGTGATTTTGAGGATAGCTCAAGTGACATGGAATACTCTATTGATGAAATAGATAAGAATGAAACAATGTGTTTTATGAAAAACTCATCTGAGGTAATATTAAACTCTCTTTAACAAAATTCATTCTATTATGGAGTTAAAGGTGATTTTGAAAACATGACCTATGAGGAAATAATAGAAAATTGAATAATTATAGTGGATAATTTTTATGAATTAAATGTTTAATATAAATCCTTGAAGAATCATCATTCTTCAACTACCATTTTTTAATCTGATCATCCTATAGAAAAAGAGAAAGAAAATCAACTGCATTTGTAAAATAATGAACTTAAATTTTCAAATGAACAATTGAGATAGGATTTAGAATGACTTACCAATGGAAAAGAAATCATCTTTTAAATAATTTGTAAAAATGTGTCTCATTAATATACTACGAGAATATGATACCAACTAGTAAAGAAGAATATTACAAAAACACAATTTTTATCAAATACTGAAAAATACAGTTTTATGATTAGTTTAGGAAAATTTTCATCAAGTTATAGACATGAATACTCTTCTAATATTTCATTAATTTTTATCCCAATAAATTCTACAGTTCAAATAAAATACATGTTTCTTATAGGAAACCAATGAAGAAATTGTGGGTATCTAATGATCTTATTACTAATGTTACTAGACCAAACAAAAAAGGGTACCAAAATATTTTATTTTATAATTAGTTTTTGTAGGAAAACTCTTTGCATATATCCTCTAAATTCATATAAGATGTGGGGAGTTGATGTTTATGGCACATGAAGAAGTTTAATCACGCTTCATGAAATTGAAAAATATTGATGGTGGGTATGTTACAATCGGTGATAATGATAATGTAAAAATAATTGTCCTTGTCCATATTGGTAACACTAACTTATTACAAATTTCTAATGTAGATTTTGATTATGTATTAAAATAAAAACAATATAGTATCACATAGTTATGTGATAATGGGTTTAATGTTCAATTACAAAATTATTCTTGAAATGTTTGTAACTCTAAAATAGTTAGAATTTTATACTCTTAAAAATGAGAATGTTCATTCTATTAACATAGATTCATTGATTTCTCAAATTTTTTAAATTTTGAATGATTCTCACAATGTGTTATAGATTTGGAATATTTTATTAGGGAACTATAGTATACAATCACATAGATATTTTACTTGAAAAGGCGTAGTCAGGGATCTATATAAAACGTTCTCTCTAAAAGACAATGTATGTAATCCTTGTCAATTGGGTAAACAGCAGAAAATCACTTTCAATCCAAATAAATATGTATCAACATCTCAAATTATTGAGTTGGTTCACATGGATATATTTGTACCTTTTAGAGTTTTACATCTAAATGGGAATCACTATATCTAATTTCCTGTATATGACTACTCTAGATATAATCGTACTTTTTTCTTAGATATGAAATCTGAATTTTTACCTCATTTATCCAAGTATGATAAGTTAGTAAAAACTATAATTGGTATTATAATGAAAACCCTAAGAAGTGATCATGTCTATGTGTTTGAGAAGAAAGGGTTTGAATCTTTTTGCTTACAAAATGGCTATTGTCCTGTCATCTTTGATCCTTGAACACCCCAAAAATGGAGTTGTAGAAAGAAGAAATAGAACCTTGGATGAAATTTCTAAGACCATGCTTTTTGAGTATGACCAACCTATATACTTTTGGGTTGAATATTTCAATACAACATTCCATGTATTCAATAAATTCATGATTAGAAATATCCTTCTGCTAACTCCTTATGTGTTGTGGAACAACAGAAAAACCAAGGATAATAACATAAAAGAAGTTGGTTTCATAGTCAATATTCATAAAAGTAACGATAATCTGGAAAATTCCTCCTCAATGAGTGATAAATGATTAAACCATTTTAAATCAATTTCTGTTTTATCCTATAATCTCTTTAATAAGTGAATACAATTTGTTGATCTATAAGAACATCTCATGTTTGATTAGACAATTCTATATGATCCAAATACCCCTATAGAAAAATAATTAGGATGACATGTCAAATCTGGACATCAATACTAAATATACTAAAAATATTGTTTAGGAATCTATTAAAACATTCAGTTCTGGTAATTTTCCAGATAATATCCATTATCAACCTAAAAATGTTGAAGAACATAAAGAGACATGGAATTCTTTTTCTAGACCTATTATAACTCTCAAGAAACTTCAATTTGATTTGGTGTATGGATATTTAAATAAAAGGACTCAAAATAGATCATATCTCAGGTATCAGGTTGAACATAAATCGTTCATGTCACAACATCAACCTGAGACCATTAGTGATTATATCAATTATGAATATTTTTTGATGTCTATTAATTAAGAGTTAACTATATTTAAAAAAAATGTTTAGAAACACGTAGATAGACCCAAAGACACATTGACTATATTAACTAAATGGTTGTTTTTGGTATAATGTGGATGGAGATTGTATAGTACTTACAAACAACTAGAAATTGGTCAAACTAGGTAATAGTCAAGAAGAAAATATTTACAATGAGGATACTTTTTCACCAGTAGCTAGACATGATTCCATTATAATCCTACTTGACTATGTAGCACATCTAAACATCAAACATTATCAAATGGAATTCAAGAGTGATTTCATAAATTTTTATATAATAGAGGACGATTTTGTTAAACTAACCCATGGTTTTAAAAATCCCCACTCTTTAAATGTGGATATCAAAATAACTAAATCCTTATATTGATTAATGCAAGCTCCATGATATTGGTATAATAGGCTCAAAACATTTCATAATTTTGAAGGTCTTATAAAAGGTGTTGTTGATCCTACTTGTATGATCCCATCCTTTTCTAGAGTCATCTGAAGCAAGTTTTTAGGTAATTTTTGAATCTTTTAAGTATCATCATCATCGAGTAGTGACTTGGGGTCTGTTCTGGTGAACTTTTCTAGGAAACAAAAAGGAAGTGGTATGTGCATAGATTGTGCACTATTTGACAAACCGTGCAACCAAACCTTGCCAAAGAATACAAAACTGGATGGAGAGGTATACACATTTTTCACACAATTTGAAAACCCATGCGACCAAACCCGTGTAATCATTGCAAAACCAGAAATACGGGTCTGTACAGTTGGCACATGGTTTTCCCTAACCGTGTTCCTCTGCCCAGGAACCCATGCACATGGGATTTTAATTAAAAAATTAATTCTTAAAACCACCCTAAACTCCCTGACTTCCATATTTTCAACCTTGTCTGGGGAATGATTAATTATATGTGTTTATAACTCCTCCCATAATGATACCAAGATGATCTGATCACCATTCTTTGAGATCGAATTCCTAGATTGAAGATCTTCTCTCCTACAGAGAAGTGGGTTTTATCCTGTTTCTTCACATGTTCATTCCTCTATCACTCCATTGTATTTTCATGGAGGATATAGACCATTTCCTTGGATATAAACTAATGATTTGTGATCTAGATCTAGTTAGTCATGATCTTGATGTGTTTGATCTTAATTTTGGTTTTAGGGATTTTGATTTGGAGCTTGTTGGAAAAAGTTGTTCTGCTCGCATTTAATTATTTCATTTGGTCTAACATCCATAAATAAATTGTAGAAATTGGTCAATATTGATATCCCATAGTCATGATTTATGAAATGTGTATGAGTTATGAAATTACTAGATTCCATTAATAATTTAATTCCAAAAATGGATTCATTAGGAATTAGGTATTTACATGTGATTTGCCTTGGTGGTTAATTGATGATTGAGAATGGATAAAATGAAGGGGTTTTACCAAATTAATATTTTGAAGATTTTATATTGTAGTTTAGATATTAAATTGAATTCAAAAAGATAAATAATTGGTGTAAATAAATTACGGAAGAATGTTTGTATGAGAATGATAATTGTTTATGAGAATTAATTATGTTCCTTGATGTGGGAAAAAGATAATCAATTATTAGAATTAATTAAGTTTCATGATGTTATTAAATATAATTAATTGTAAGAATGAATTCTGACACCATGGTTTTCAAATGAAAAATTAATTGTGAAAAATTAATTATGAAATGAAAATGATTTTCATTGATTAATTAATTGATGAATTAATTAATGGGGGTTGTGCATAGTTAATTGTTGAATTAACTAATGGACTATGAAAATTTTAACTAATCATTTGATTAATAAATTAATAATGTGGCATGTTCTTGAGAATTAATGAACGATTAAATTAATGATATTTTTTGGTGCTAGACATGGCGTCCTAGACTGATTAGAAGTTGGGACATGGAAATAGGGTTCCTCCAAAATAGTTATCTAAGCGTGAGATTTTGGAGTGCTAGGAAAGGATACCCATGATCAAATAGATTTGTGGTGCTTGGCTTGTCGTCCAACACCGAACAAATAATTATAATAATGACTGATGATTCAAATGACATTTGGGGTTCTATGCATGATGACTAAACAAATGTATTGATGATAATGAATGATTATTCAAATGGGAAAAATAAATTGTACATAGCCTAATTTGATGATTAATGATTAAATGACAATGTGATAACTGTATAATTTATTCATTGTATTTATTTCTTCATAAATATGCATGCATGAATATTTGACTGGACTCATTTAGACACTGTTGGTGATGGACTACTGAGTTGTAATCACACCCTATATGGGCTGCCGGGTCGGTACCCAAGAAGACATTTTTATTTCATGAATAGAAAAGGGCAAGGCCCTCTGATTGGTTGCAGTTTTAGATTAAAAAATGGTAGAGGGAACTAGATATGGTTTGAGGCCTATTTGGAGTCGTTATGTCTTTAATTTCAGTCTCATTGTAGAAACATGGAACTTCCATTGTCATAGCATGTTTTATCTTTCAGTTGAGTATTATTTTTTGTTTTTTTGACAATAAAATGTCATGGTATTGTTATAGGTATTTACACGCTTCCTTACATGGTTATTTTAATTTTCTTCCGCTGGTGTTTTGTATTGATAACAAAGGTAATTTTCACTCCATGACTGACATACCAAACCATCGCTACAAGTTGGCACCATCTGGTATACAGGCAGGAGAGATTCATGGTATTTGGCCAATCGGCATGGGGAACCATTAAGTGGATCTGGGTTGGGACATCACAAAGCTGTATCAAAGGGGTTTTCTTTTCATTCATCTTCATTTTTGTTACTATTTATTGAAAGGTACACATGAGAATAGGCAAAGTTAAGGAATGGTAATGAGCTCTTTCTTGGGAGTTGCAAACCCATGTATGGAGGGAATCTGAGTACTCAAGGTGGGATTGTTGTGATTCTTGTATGTTGATACAATATATATTATTTCACCTTGGGTGACATAATTTTTGTGTGATGTTATATTTGTTTTTAAAATTATTGAGATTTGATTTATAGCATAAAGTGGCATGATAGTTGTGTTTGCATGCATCATTCTAGGAACCAAAGGATATTGTAACATTCATCATTCTGGTTACTAAAGGGGTAGTGGGTTATGGGCATGTTTTTGTAGATGAACTGCTTTTCCTTTTTGTGAGTGTGGAATAATGATGCATATAAATTATAATAAATGGGTGTATAATGAGAACCTTGATTGATGAAAAGTACGTGATTGATTAAATAATTTTTGAACTAAATAATTTAATATAATATGATTAAATAATGATTGACTAATTAATTAGAATTAATGTACCCTTTCTAACCAAGACCTAATAGTATGATGGTGAAGGGTAGTGATAAGGCCACGGTGGTGACCGTGTAAATAGAAAAGGGAGAAATGAATTATTTAAACATGTTTTGTTAGTCTATTCCCTTACAAAAATGTTGTAAGGTTACGTTATGAGACCTAAGACATTTTCTGGAATTTTAGAGATATTACTCCACGACACTTATTGAGGGATATACCGAGGGGTATGGCTCAGAAAGAACTTATAGACAGGGTCATTGAGGCACCATTGGTTTAAATTGAGGAAAAGGGGGAACAATTCTGAGAGAAAATCACTTTTTTCATGTAGTTTATGGAGAGAGACCCAGGGCGGGTTCAAAAAAGCATTTTTGAGTTAATAAGGGAGTTTCAGCAGTAGCACCCACCCACTTTTATGGTAGTGGGTGGACCTGAGGGAGATGAATTCTGGATTTAATCCATAGAGATAATACATGAACATTTAGATTCTCCCATAGAGAGGAGGTACTATTTAGCTACAAATATTCTGTGGGGTTCCGCAAAGCACTGGTGGGACATTCTGGTATGATCATGATAGACTAACGAGATGTTATGGAAGAAATTTCTAGAGAATTTCGTAGATCACTTCTACATTGAAATGGTGAGGCCAGGTAGGGCTTCAAAAGTATGCTTCCGACACAAGGGGGCATGACCATAATGTAGTACTCTAAACTTTTCAAAGATTTATAGAATTTCTCTCTTTCTTTGGCAGTATATGAGGTTACATCAGTACAATAATTTCATTAGATTGTTATGTGTGAAATTAATACCCAAGTGAATATATTTAGGTTGAATTAATTTTTAGATGTGATTCATAAGGATATCATTACATAAGGGAACCTTAAAGAAGCTTCTGGTACTGGATAGGTACCTTGATGAGTAGGGGGTATGACTTTCAAGAGAATTAAGCATCGTCATGAGAATATTAGTCTGGACTATGGAAGGTAAGTCGGATAGTCAGGAGGAACAGTTACACCATATCGTTCTCATGCACATTGACTCTAGTGTAGTAGGAAGGGAACCTATCATACACATTGTTGTCGACCCCCAGTGGAGTACATGTTTTGTGGAAATATACGACATCTACAAGGGTTTTATAGGAAGTAGTGGCATGCTGGTGCTGAGGGAGAAACTAGTTAGAGTGTGGGAAGGGGCTATTCTTCACCATATTGGTCTGGAAGCTGGAGTTCTACTCGTTGAGGCAGTATAGAAAGCGGTTGTTGTGATTCATGGTATGGTCACTCATAACGGCATTGCGGTGATTCTCAGAGAATTCAATCTACACCACACAAAAGAGGGTATGGACGGATACAAGTAGTGGAACCCAAACTTATGATGAATCAAGATGGACCATCGATAGTGAGAGGTACTATTCTTGTTTCTTATTCTTTAACTACTACCTTTTTTGATACTCGTACCTCTCAATCTTTTAAATTTTATAATCATTCTAATGGCTTGATCCTCGAAGTGGAGTCTACATTCGGGATGAAGAATATCGATACCTCGTTGGTAACAAAGTCTAGGTAAATCTTTTTATGCAAGGGATGTTCTCTAGAGAACAGAGTGTATCATTTTCTATGGGATGTTTATTTCCATGACATAACAAAATTTTATCAGATTATGGGTATGGAATGGATATTCACATTACAATCCCACACATACAGTTACCACTAGATAGTGACCATTGTATCTCTTGAGGGTGAAAAAAAATCTAAATCTTGGAGAATGAGATATCCATGCAACTGGATTTGGAACAATTACTCAACAACTAGGAGAGATCACAACCCATGTTGTAGGTATTTTGTTTGATGATGGAAGTGGAAGGAAATATTTCCATCAAAAAGTAGTAGAACTATTTCATGTGGTATTTCCTAAATAAATTTTAGGATTACGACCTGAGAGAGATGCAGAATTAACTATTGAGATCATTTCGAGGGCTAACCCGCTATATCCTCCCCTTATAGAATGAAACCATCTGAGCTCCATGATCTCAAAACTAATATGGAAGAGTTGGAGGATAAATGGTTTGTCTATCCAAGTATGTCTCCATGTGGATTTCTTGTTTTGTTTGCAATGAAGGATGACGGGAGTTTGCAGATGTGTTTCGATTGCTGGAAGTTGAATAAAATTATTGTTTTGAACTGATATCCTCTTCTGTTTATCGATGATCTTTTAACTAATAGAAGGGGGATAGTGTGATCATAATGATCGATCTGAGGTCATGGTATCATCGGGTGAGAGTTCGTACCTCAGATATACCATGAACAACTTTAAGAATCAGGTATGGCCTTTATGAGTTTTTCGTAGTGCAGTTTGGGTTGAAAAATGCTCCGGCAGTGTTTATGGCATTGACAAACAACCAAATTAAACTATACATAGATCATTTTATGGTGGTATTTGTGAAAAAAAACATATTGTACTCTAATACGCATGAATATTATTAACAACATCATGAAATAATCTACTATATACCGAGATACAATCAACTATATTCCAAGATATCAAAATGTATGTTTTGGATTGTTGGGGTACAAATTTGGGACACATCATCTCAGAAGGTGTGGTAGTGGACCCATAAAAAATTCAGGAAATGATTTCATGGGAGGAGCCCAAAAATTATTTTTAAATTCAATTCTTTTTGGGATTAACATTTTATTTGCTAGAGATTCATACAGGACTTTTCCTGGTTGGTTTCACTTCTTACTAGTTTGACAAATAATAAGATAAGGTTTTTTTATATAGAATCATGCATGAATTCATTCTAGGACTTGAATAAGAACTGACATCAACACCAATATTCATCTTTCTAGAGTCAGGTGAGGATTACACTGTGGATTGTGATTCTTCTAGGGTCAGACATGAATCCTTGTTGATGCATGGGGATAGAGTCGTTGCTTGTGGGTCAGGGAAGTTGAGGCCACATGAATGGAATTACCCTACGCATGTCCAAGAGTAGTAAATGTGGTTTGTGCTCTTATGTACTAGAAATAGTATCATTTGGGTGAAAATTTTACAGATTTTATGGATTACAAAACCTGGAAGTATATCTTTTAACAATGCAACATGAATATTTGGTAGCAAAGATGGGAAGAGTAGATGTCGTCCTTTGATTTTGAACTGGAATATACACTCACTAAGGGGAATAGTGTGTATGCTTTCTTGAGCATAAAAACTCAGACTCAATTGGTACATGAGTCGTGTCCATACATGAAGATGATGACGTTGATAGAGGAAATGCATGTTGTGGTTCAAGATAGTCAAGAAAGGATGAATCAAGTTTTTGTAGCAGTTGAGGCTACACTTTTGAGATAGATCAAGGACATGCATTATGAGGATCTAGAGAGTTTAGCCTTTAGGTAAATCCTTGATGGTGGGTAGAAACCTACTTATTAGAAAATAGATGAGTATGATATCATCTATGTGAAAAATTTGGTTATTGTGCCTACGAGTATACAAGAGGAACGATGGTGAGAATTTCATGCATCATGGTGGGCGGTAAATCATGGGTTGAAAAAAATGTGTTGTGTCCTTCGACAACGGTTTTGGTGTCCGGGTATTAAAAAGCAGACCGTTGGGTTTGTAACATGATATTTCTCCTCTCAGCAGGTGAAAGCAGATAATCAATGACCTATAGGCCTATTTTAATAATTTAATATTCCTAAATGGAAGTTGAATGACGTGACTATGGATTTTTTGGTAATATATTTAAAGAAACATAAGCATCATGATCCTATTTGGGTCGGTGGGAATCTACTAACAAAGGTAGCACACTTCTTTACTATCAAATAAACTATTATAGTATAGAAGTTGGGAGAACTATATGTGAAAGAAATAGTTCATTTAAATTGGGTTCCATGGACTATATATTCAGATTGTGATTCACGCTTTACAACACTCTTCTAGAAGGATTTCAAGAAGGTTCTTGGTAAACAGGTTCTATTATGTACGACCATCCACCCAGAAACAGATGGGAAGTCAGAGCGTACCATACACGTGTTAGATAATATGTTTTGATCATGCGTTCATGGATTTGGTGGATCCTGGAAAAAACAATTGGATTTAAGGGATTTTGAAAATTGAAACAGTTGTGTAGAAACAATACTGATGGCACAATATGAGGAACTTTATGGTATTCCTTGTATATCACCACAATTTTGGTTAGAGGTGGGTGAGTCAGAACTATTAGGACCGAGTCTTGTTTGGGAGACATTAGAGCAGGTGTAATTGGTTCCGAAAGGTGTGGATACAACTCAGATAAGGAAAAAGTTATATGTTATCAGATAGAGACAACCCCAAGAGTTTAAAAAGGTTGAATGTGTATTCCTTTTGGTATCGCATAGATTCGGTCACCACAGGGTATGGAGGCATGGAAAGTTAGTGGCCAGGTATGTGGGAACATTCGAGGTGCTGGAGAGAATCAGGAAGGTGGCTTACCGATTAGCACATCAACAAGAATTTTAGCGCTATGCAAGATGTTTTCCATTTGCCACAACTAAGAATGTATCACTTGGACCCTTCTCATCTATTTAATGTGGATGAAGATGACCTAAATATATAAACGTCCTTTGAGGAGCAACTGGTTAATATGTTGGGTCGTAGTGAGAATGTGTTATGGTGAACGAATGTGTTGTTATTTCATGGGTTATGGAATCATGGAAGTGTTCACGAGGAAACCTGGGAAAGAGAATTAGGAATTAGGTCTCAATGGCCCAATCATATTGTCTAAGAATCTTACAAATGTTCTAGAGTGGAGCTTGAGGATTATATTTTATAAGGTAGGGAGATTCTAAGATCCAATCCTTTTCCAAAGTCATCTCAGGTGTCGTTTCATGTTCTTTTTGAATATTTTAACTACGTTTAACATGGAGTAGTGACTTGGGGTGAATTTTGGTGAACAATTATGGAAATAAAAATATCCAATGATATGTTTAAATTTTGTGCACAGTTTGACAAACCGTGTGACAAAACCATGTCAAGTAAGTGAAAATGGACAAGGATGCCCACACAGTTTTCACACGATTTTCTGAACCATGAAACATAACCCTTCCATCGGTGAAAAACTAGACAAAGGTGTCCACACAATTAGCACACTTTTTTCACTAACTGTGATCATCTTCCCAGAAAACCATGCGTACATGATATTAATTCTGAAAATACTTTTAAAAACCAACTGAACCCCTAGATGATCCATATGTTCGACCTTGGCTTGGGCATGATAAATTCTAGGTGTTTTCAAAGCCTCTCGGAGAGATTCCCCGAGTATATGAACGCTTTTATTTGAGATTGAAAGGGCGTATTGAAGATAATGTATCCTCCATGTTAGTGGAATTCATCCCGTTTCGCCTCACATTATTTCCTCTATCATTAAAGGATATTTTCATTGAGGATATCCTTCATTTCCTTGGTTCTAAACATTTTATTTTAAGATCTAAATCTAGGATTGATTTCATAGATCTAGATTTCAATGATCTCGATGCCTTTGATCATAATTTTGGTTTTAGGTATTTATATTTGGAGCTTGTTAGACGATGTTGTGCCACTCAGAATTTGGGGATATACATTGAGCTAACCTCCATCAATAAACTAAGTTAGGTGGTCTAAATATAACTCACATTGTCATGATTTAAGATATCTATATGAGTTTTGAAATTTCAATATTACATTGATAATTGAATTCCTAAATTTTATTAATTTGGAATATGGTTTTGAAATGTGATTTTTCTTTGGTTGTTAATTGATGAATGGTCACATGAAAAAAGAAGGGGGTTTCCCAAATTGATATTTTGGATATTTGATTTTGTAGTTTGGCAATTAAAATGAATGTTTAAATATAAGTAATTTTGGGAAAATAATCAAGGAAGGATATTGGGCTTTGAATGATAATTGATGGAGACAATTAATTATGTGCCATGATGTTGAAAATAGATAACTAATTTTTATAATTAATTAGGTTTCATCATGTGATTCATGATAATTAATTATTAGAATTAATTTTGAGTTGATGGTTTTGAAATGGATTCTTAATTTTGAAGAATTAATTATGGAACGAAAATGGATTTGATTAATTAATAAATTAAATAATTGATTAATGGTTTATGTGCTTAGATAATTGTTTAATTCACTAATGTCCTTTGAAATGTTTAACTAATAATTGGATTATTAATTTAATAATCTGAAGAATTATCGTGACTTAATGAATGATTAAATGGATGAGATTTTGTGGTGCTAGGCATGGAGTTCTAGACCAATTAGATATTGGGGCATAGACATAGTGTTCCCCTCAATAGTTTTCCATGCAAGATATTATAGAGTTCTATGTATGGTGACATTAAATCAATAAGATTTCCCATACTAGGCCTGGCGTCCTACATCGAATGATTAATGATAATAATGAATGATGATTCAAATGACATTTGGGGTTCTAGGAATGAAAACCTACACCAAATTATTAATTATAATGAATGGGGATTAAAATGAGATATTTGTATTTAACATGACTTAATGTGTTGATTAATGATTATCTGACAATGTGAGAACTATTTAATTCATGAATTTAATTTAATGCTTCAGAAATATGCATTCACCATATCTTGATTGGAATCATTTAGACACTGTTGGTGCTGGACTAATGAGTTGTACTAACACCATATGCGGGCCACCTGATCGACACCCAAACAAACTTTTTTAAGGAAGGACTGGATAATGGAAATTCTATATAATAAGTTGAAATATAGGATTGAAACATGGGAGAGGGAAGTAGACATGGTTCGGGACCCCTTTATAGTTGTTGTATATTTACATATAGTTGTATTATAGACACTAGGAACTTGAATTTTCATATAATTTTTTACCATTATGTTGATTATTTTATTCTCTAGTTTTGACTATCATATGTAATGGTATTCTTCAGGTAATTTATTGTCTTTTTTAATTGGTTATTTTTACTTTCATCTGTTAGTGTTTTTTTCTAACAGTGGGTATATTGTCTCCAAGACTAACTTATCAGAATCACACTGTTATTCAACACCCTCTGGTGTACGGGGAGGTGCACTTGATGGAATCTGGCCATCTAGCTTGGGGGCACCGTTCAATGGCTCCCGGGTCGGGACATCACACTAACATTTTCATGAAATGAATTTTCAATGAGTATTTTTATCAATTAAAGTGTATGATTTTTTTTATCTTCTATGAAATTATTAGAAGTCGATTTTTCAATTATTATGAAAAGTTAATTTTTAATGAGTGGAATGGGTAAACTCAAATTCATTCTTAGACTTCTAATATTTCCAAACAAAGAAGGTATTTTTTGAATCAATGTAAATATTGAATTGAACTTTTAAAATTAATTGAATTTGAAAACACTAAGAGTAGTGAAACTTCAATGAGTACAACATTTAATTTGGATAGTGATGAAGAAATAAAATCTGTTGATCAAACCACTTACAGAGGAATGATTGGGAGTTTTCTCTACATTACTTCTAGTAGTCCAGATTTTTTTTTTCAGTGTGTGAAAGTGATAATGTTTTAAAGAAAACCCAATATAATTTAATTTAAATGCGACCAGACATATTTTTAAATACCTCAAAATATACAACAAATTTATTAGTTTTCTATCCTAAAAAGATAAATTTTTATTTGGTGAGTTACTCAGATGATGAATTTGGTGGCTCTAAGATAGATAGAAAGAGAACATCTAGAAGATACCACTTTTTGAAAATGTCTCTAGTTCCATGGTGTACTATGAAACAATTTTTTGTAGCATTATCTGCTGCCAATGTTCAATACATATCTATTAGTTGTTTTTGAGATATTTTTTGGATAAAACAAACATTAATAGAATATGGATATCAATTGAATCTTGCCCCAATAAATTGTGATAAAACTAATGCTATTATTAGTACTATGAATATTGTTTCACATTCTATGAAAAAACACATTTATGTAATAAATCAATTAGTTTATAGAACATTATCAAAAAAGTGATATGTCATTATATTTCATTGGAACTAAACATCAGCTTGCTGAAATTTTTTATAATCCATTGAACACAGAAAGAATGATCTACATCATACATGAGTATGAAATGATCAATCATTAGGACCTTATGTTTTTATTCCATGATAATATTTTTAGTGAGGTTTTCTTACCAACACTGTTAGTATGAAACCACCAATTTCATTCCGACACAAACTCTTTTTTGTGCCGACATTGATGGCTATTGAAGCCGACACCATTAGTGTTATAAAAAATCTATCCTGCTGACGCGGATGACACACCGTTTTTTATTCGTTTTATATTATTAACAAATTGACATTGTTTCATTTAGTTTGTTTTACCCAATTGATGATTTCACGATATTGTGATTCCTAAATCCCTAAATGATATAAATTTGAGTTGATCAACACTACTCCATTGCCCTTAAACTCACTCAACTATTTCTATCTCTCTATCTCTACCCCCAAACATTCACCATATGAAAAATAAAAATGCACTATTGCAATGGTGCTGGTGAAGAAAGATCATGAAATTGGTGAGTCTCGTATAGTTATGAAATCGACAGGGGAATTGGGAAAATCTTCAGGACCTATGAATCATCCTCTATCGAACCGTGTATGGAATCCGAAGAATGTAGTTATTATTGGAAAGCTATTAGAATGGAATTCATTTCTTCTTAGGGTGTTACATGATTCAGAATGAAATAATTGGTTATTATATAATGATATTCCTTTTTAACTGAAGCTAGTTCATGAATTTCATATGAATATGGAGTTAATGCTGGAAGAAAGTCTTGTTTCCTAGACTAAGTCCACATTGAAAGTCAAGAAAATATATTTTTTATCATAAAAATGGGATGAATGTCTTAATTTCCCTCATGAGGCTGTGTTTGATGATTACCAAGGTACCTCTCCACCGGAGAGTGATATTTTATTCTTTGAGATATCCCCGAAGGAGATTACTGATAATATAGAGCACTTGATATCCTTTGTTACAAAGATATATGGGCACTGTAGAATTTTTTCTATGATCATATAGCATCATATCTATATCAAGAAAGTGTACTTTTCATAGCTAATGTATCAAGGCGTTTATTTGATTTTTCTGCAATGAAAAGAGATCAAGTAAAATCCATGTAGATACCTTTTTGTTCACCTTAATGAACTAATCAATTCTTCTTGTAAACCCAATTCCTTGTTTAATGAATTTTTGATCCTAGAAACTATAAAAGGGAAAGGTTGTGTTGGTGAAGGAGATGAATTTGTTTCCGAGAGCAGTGGGATCTTCCGAAGTAAAGCGGATTTGGAAAGGCCTAAGATCAATTGGGACCCATGGATGAATGAGTTGGTTGGAGAAGAAGATACGATTTATAATAAGTTCAATCCCGTTGACCACCCAACAAGGCCAAAGAATATGGATGATCCTAGTCTGGGATTAGTTGATAAAGTTGGTTTATCTTCAAAAGTAGAAGAGGATCCTCCCACACCTTTCATATATCAACGATAACCAATAAATGATAGGTGCGATCCTGAAACCACAAAATCTCCCAAATGGTTTTTTGACCCTGTATTCCTCCAATTTCATTTCCCTCAGAGAAACCAGCTCTATGTGAAAATGGATATTATGAGATAGATTTCATTGTTTGTGTGGAGTATATATGTTGATCTAATGTTTCTAAATAAGAAGATGACAGAAGTGAAGAAGACAAATATGGTAGTGATAGAGGCACTGGTAGTGAAGAGGAAGAATTTAAAGAAAATGTGGCTCGAAATAAATCTAAAAGGAATGTATCTATTCATGAAGAAAATGAATGAAGTGATGAATGCAGTGAAAGTGATGGTTACCATCATAAAGATGGTCAAGGAAGACATGTAGAGATAGTTGATGATTTGGCTCAAGAATTGTAGGATGAACCACCTATAGTTGTTGTTGAAGAAATATAAAATGTTGAAGTTCATGATTATGTTGAATCTCACGTAGTCATGATACCTTAGTTAGATTATAAAAGAAAGAAACATCATGTTTAGGGTTAGAAACTAGTGAGGATAGATCATATTGGGGGATCCTCACAATAGGAGGAATCAATATGATGATGTGAATCAACATGAACTATTAGATGGAAACTCTCACTCATCTAGATGATGATGTTGGGATGGAATGGTTACTAAATACATTATATGAAGAACATTGATTGGATTATGAATACTTATATGGTGAGGTATTTTTACATGTTTTCAATTATTCATTGGAAGAGACCATTTCTTGTGAATCAGTCACCAAAGAAAACTTTGAATGGTTTAATGATGAAGTTTATTCTGGTGTAAGTGTATCAATTCAATATCAGATAGCCCATGAGATTAAAAAAGGGCATCCATTGATATGGGTGATGAATTACAGTCTCTCAAATTTTCTATAGTTGAAATGAAGCATTCTATGAATGTTTTTTATGTTCAAGGTCAAAAAATGGGTGTGAGTGAATCTGATACATCTAATTTTTCAAATAATGTGATAGAAGAGATTCTACCCAACATAATCCTCACAACTAAAACAAATGTGGAAAGAACTGGGAAAAGTAGAAAAAGAACAACTGGGATTAACTATAAAATAAATTATTTCACATCAGAGTATAATAGCAATTTGGAAACTATTCATAATTAATTAAAGACTCATACCTCATGTCTTGATGTTCCATTTATATCTGGTTAGACTTCTCTGGACTTGGACATTACGACAGTTTGAAAAATTATTAAATAAGGTCATCATGATATGTTTGATGCTTATGGTTTGGAAAACATTGTAATTATTGGGATGAATAGTGCCCATGTTTCTAAAATAGTCAGTCTCTATTCCAAGAGTGATTAGACGAAAAATGCTCATATCATAGAAAAGGTTGATTATTATTTGAAGATGATTATTACAAAGCATCATTTGACTAGTATTATTATGTATTTCAAAGAGAACCAAACTTTTCCTCAAGTGACAAGAGCCTTCAATGATCATGTACATAATTTCATGGACATCAACAATATGTTGGAGAAGTTCTTGGAAAATAAATATGACATTATGAAATATATGAATTATTGTGGTAAAATAATTGATGATTTAATCATGATGTTGAATCCATAACTTCATGTGAATCGTGATGAAATTTTGGTGCTTGCTGCTACACACATTGGACCTGTTGGATTAGTGCCAGCACCTCAGATGTTAGTTTTCTCAGGAATTCAATCAGACTCGACCAATTATCACATAACAATCTCAACCACCCATGTTGTCATAGTCTAATCCCATCCTAGAACCTATGTTTCTAGAAATAGTTATCCAACCTCCTATGACGAACAATTTAGACCCTCCAACATCTAATCAACCACCTATTTAACCTTCCATTGACCCCTATGAGAAACGGAAAGAAATTATTGATGCTATAAATTATTTTTGATAACTCTTTGATAGGTTTTTTCGGTTGTATATATTTGTCATTCTTTGGAGATTAGTAATACATTATACATCATTGATTAATTAAATTTAATTCCATTGTCCTTAATCTTAGTGTATTCTATCTATTATCCTCTAATTTATTTATTTTTTTCCTACATGTTTTTTATTGATTAGAATAAAAAGGGGGAGAACAATTTTTTCTCCCCTTGAAAATTTTCATCATCCAAAATGGGGGAGAGTAGAGATTTATTATACATATTTATTTTACCTTTGATATCATTCTTATGTGTTTTATTTTCATTACCTATGATTACATATAGTATGAAAAGGAATTTTTTTTAATCTTTTATTGTTTTCCTTTGATACCATTACTATTTATTTTACCTCTAATCCTTATATATATTTAGGAAATTCATCAATACTAGGAGATAATAATTATAATGATTATTTTCCACATCAAATTATTATACTCTATAATTCCATTATTTTTTATTAAAAAATTGGGATATTTTTTATCGATTGGAGAATGTTGGCCACCCACTATAGTATTAATGGTTTTAATAATAACAAATCATACTATTTATTTTCAATAATGTATAATCATTTAAATAATATTTTATGTTTCAATATACATAATTATGATTATCTATGATCACATATACATTTAACTTATTTTTATAATATTTAGTTTGTAATAATGTCCATGAAGTCATATTTTCACTGTATGATAGTCCAACACAGACAAAATACACGACACACTGATAGCTCAACTAACTCACCAAGAGGGAAATGTACTGAATGACGGACTGACTATCTCACTGATAATTCGAAGGTCCAACTAACACAAGGACCTACCAATGAAATGAATTACAGACCCAATAAGTTACCTATGCATGGTTATACTAATGTAAGGAGACATTGAATGTTAAAATGGGTTAATGACATAATGAGTCGCCAATGCATAGAAATACTGTTATAATGACACACTGATGGAATAATTCACTGATTCCCATAAATACTGATATAATGAAAAATATATGGAATGATTCACCAACGGAGGACTCACCGATATACTATTTCAATTTCATTTTATTTAAAATTACATCAAATGGTCATATTTTGAGTGTTTTAATGTGTATGATTAATTTAATACCTTTTTATACATATAAAATGTGTATTTCAGAAGTATGAGATACAAAATTTACATCCAAACATTCAAATTGTTGGGATGAAACAATATATATATATATTGATAATGAAGATGCAATTAATGAAAGATACAACAACAAAATGACATGCATACACACTGTAGCTGAACCACAAAAGCACCATACAAAAAAGAAAAACATATAGGGATGTCATCATCCCAGTTTACTGTGATTCCATGAACTTCTATATCAATGTTCAAACATATTTGTAACATCCAACTAAACTGATGGATAATTACATGTCATCTTCATGGAAGACAGAACACAGCGCTCAATGACACTTTGTATCAATGTATACTTCCAAAAGAGTTCTCCAGCTTATAATTTGATACATCAAAGAGTCCAAATCCAAAACGTATAATACATAGATCCCTCTAAACACTATCTAAAGGTTATTTCTCTATTTTGTATATTTTTTATTTCAGATCTGATTAGGGTGTGCATCTATTTTTAAAACACCCATGGTCACTTACACTGAAATTGAGGATACTATATATCCTCAAACCACTATATTTTTACACTTATATGACCATCATGAAATATGGTAGAATCCATGTGTACACTGGTTGTATTTTTTCCAATTTAGAATTGTGATAGAGGTCTTCTAACCTAAACAGTCTGTGTACTATTGTGTAAACCCAGATACAAGGTGTGGATAAAAACCTTTATCTCTATAGATTTTATAGTGGTAGTTGATCACCAAGTGGATATGACTATGTCTCTTCTTAAGACTAAACATCTGATTTTATATCTGCGGTGTGTTCGAATTTTGTTTTATCTATTTTTACATGTACTCTAGAAAACTGACTTTCCTTTTATAGTTATTATTGGCTCTAGATTATAATTGTTTTTCCTTATTAGACTAGCTTCAAAAGTTGTATCAATATCTCATATTAATAAAACTGCAAAATAATCAATCTTCTGATAATTTTTTTAAATAGTCAGACTATTAAAAATTCAGAATGTTGATTTACTAATATTTTATGTATTTAATTGTGGGAATCTAATAAATAAACCTTTTTAAATGAAATTTTTATAGGAATAGAATTTAGCCCCCTCATGAGCGTCAAACTCAAAAAAATAGTTAATAATATTTATTCCTCCTCTGATACATCATGTAATGTGTTAAAAATTATATCTCATAGTCAAAATATTATTAGAAAAAGGATATTCATGGATGTTTCTTGGAATATCCCTATGGATACAAGAATTTAGAAAATTAATATTTTAAATATTTTTAAATAAGTTATAATAGTTATAATGGATTGGATCTTAATAAAATTTCATGAGTTTACTGTCTAAAATGATATTAAAATTTGCGATTAAATAAAAATTTACGTTTTTAGAGTATATTATATTTTATTTGAGTGATTTCTATAACCACATAAATATCACACCATAACGAAATTCTGGGAGATGAAGAGGGGAATATTAAATAAGTGGATGGGATGATATCATATGATTGGATAAAGAACCAATTATAAAGAAAATAAATATGAATTTATTTAGGTTTTCGATAGACATCATACAAAATTAAATTTTTTGTTTTTTGATAATCTCATCACTAATACCATACCCACATCTAATCCTCCAAATAGAATAATTACAGAGGAATTAAATGACTTAATGAAGAAATTTTAGGAGTTCGCTGGTAAGTGACTCATATAATCTAGTGTAACACATTGAGATGTATAATTCATATTGATAATATAGATGGATGTTTATATGAAATTATCAATTGATAATATAGTAATTAAATAAATTACTATAATGAAAATATTTCAATTACCATGTACTATTTTCATTAAATCTAATATATTTTTGTTAATAATTATCATATATTACTATTATTTGAGGTTATCATAAAGTAATATTAAAGAAAAATGATATACCATTGATGGAAATTTCTATTAGGTGTGGAAAATATTTGGTTTTTAAATTCTAACTAAATATACCAATTAAACATCACCATTTTCAGATTTTTTTGATAGGATATTAAATGAAAATATGTAAAAATTTATTATTCTTGTTTTTTATGATATCATCAAATAATATAAATGAATTGAGAGATTGGGACAAATTTATGAAATATTTTTCGGAATCTAATTGAAAATGTAGTTATATATGAAATTTTGGATTTGTTAGTTATAAAATCAATATGTTTCATTTGATGGATGCAATTTTCCCTAGGATGGATTTTTTGGTCAACACTTTTCAATCCATATAAATTCAATGAGAAGGCCACATAAGAAAATATAATGAATAAATAAATATTTTTTAGTATATATTGTCACTAAAATATGTTGTTTTAATATTTTTCTTATTTATCAGACCTGGTAATATTGTTAACACATAGAGGGGACTAATTCATGAGGCTAAAAGAATGTGAAAAATGTTTTCGGTAATTGAATAACTAAATAATAAATGACACCATATTATTTATAAAATTAAATATGTGAAAAATTATGATATAAATATATTAATATAAGAAATGAATAGGGTGAATAATTATGAAAAATTATTTAGTTTTTCTTAATAATATATGAAATAATGATCCTTAAAAAACTATCCATATATTGGCCATGTTCTTTAAGCTATAATCATTTCCTTGAATATATGAATACATTACATTTATGATGAAATATATGATATATATAAGGATTGAATTACATTATAGTAATTATTCACATAAAAATAGCTTAATATGAGACATAGAATATTTATGGAACTACTCATGGTCTATGGTTTCAAAATATGGTACCACTGTAAGATCAGATACATCATGGAGGATCGCTATCAATTAAATTCTGGTTTGAATCCATAAATGTATGCAAAATAAATTTCTACCAAGCATTTGAGGAATCTCAAGAGTGATCTAGGGGTTTAGGACATGAATGGAAAGGAAATCATTCCATCTATTGCAAGTCGCATGATTGGTGAACAGATAGAGTAAACTATGTAAGGGGGAAAACCAAAAAATATGTACATGGATAGAGGAATTTAATATGTCTAGAGCAGGGTTTATGAAACCATGAAAGGATCAAAAAATTACAATGAAATCTAACACTTTTTGGGTAGAGGCTAGCACATGGATGGAACGCGGTTTGGAAAATAATGCGGCCTAAAAGTGGTCCCAATTAAAAAGAGAAAAATTAAAAACAATTCCCATAGGAATTTAAATTCCCCAACATATTTTTTTTCCATTTCATTATACTATAGCTATATTGATGAGATAAAATTTCAAAATCTATCAGAAAGGAAATCTTCTTTGATTATAGGCCATTTGGATCCATCGGCTATAGATTGAAGCATCGAGTATGTCAGATACTCATATTCCTTCCATGATCATGATTTGGGATTTTGTATTTTTTATTCTTATTTTAATTACCTATGACATAATTTTTCTAATGGATCATAGAATAGGGATTAAATAAGTTCATGAATCCAAATATAAAGTTATGGTCATTGATGTATTCATCTTTGGATTTGAGGTACGTGGTGTACACATTATGTTATATAGTTTTGACGTTTATTTGTGAATATCTAGTTGTGTTTGGGTTATATATTGTTGGGGAGTTTATTCCTTTGATTTGATTTTGTAAAATTGTTGGATATGTTATAAAATGAACCCATAATGATCCACGTGGGCTGTGTTTAAGACAATTCTACAGTTTTTGGGCCACCCATGGGTGTGCCAAAATTCATAAAAATCGAATATGGTACTAAAAAGCCTAAAATTTATTTATATTGAAATAGTGAACAAGATTAATTTATTGGAACATTGGTTCAATTATAATGATGAACTAATGGTACTGGGTATTGTTGTTGTCAATGAAATAAGCAATTGTTCGGTATAATGTCAAAATGGTTTAAATGGTTTAATGCGAATCTGTAAAATATCTTATGAATTTGTAATGGATATTAATTAATGGAATAATGCATATGAAATGGTAATTTTTTAATTGGGATAACTTTTGCGAATGGATGAATATACATAATGTTTTAAGGCATGGTAAAGATAAAAGACATAAATCGGATATTTAAGATAATTTTTAAAGCTTCTAATGGGTTATGTATTTATGATAAATTAACATGTTGAATGTATGTGAGATTTGAATGTATATTTATTTAAAGTGTATGGTTTGTGATATGTTATATGGGTTAGATGGATCAATATCATGTAAACATGGCCTGGTGGTTTCTGTTGTATTTAATTGAAGTTATACACCCAATGCTCAGGTTGGAATGAGGCACTAAACCACATCAATCAAAGTCACAGGATGGGGAGTTAGACTGATACTCTATTCCTTTAATTGTTTCTTTGGATAATTCTATCTAGACTAAGGTTCTATGGTATTAGTGACATATGTTGAATGTTAAATGGTTTTCCCCTATTGATTATATTATTTTACTTATTCCATTATACATAATATTTGATTGGAATAAGTGAAATAAAAATAAAGTATATCACTATCCCATGGAATTGGTGATAAAAGGGTAGAAATTATGGAAATGGTTAATGTGAATATTGTAAACTAATGCACCCAATTTATTGTTTAATTATCATATAAATTACATGTACATTCATGAAAAATTAAATTAGAAGGGATATTTTTTGGACACCATTGGTGGTGGTCTATTATGATTTACGAACACCATGCTCATGCCTCCATTGTGTACTTGAGGCAATTTGATCGTAGTAGGTCAGGAGAAGGGAAAATGAACTATTCATGGAAGTTGAGATGGTATAGAGATGTGTATGGATGGGGATCTAAACTTATTGTTAGACCTATTTTACGAATTTATCAATTGGTATTTATTTTTGGTTTTCATTTTTTGGCATTATTATCATCACATGGAATATTAATTATTTTCATTGGTTTGTATATAGTTTTAGGAAATTGATTATAATGATTTTTTACTGGTTATTATTTGTTTTTTCAATATTTAAAATTGTTATTTGCTGTTGAATACTCTAGTAGTGTGGTTATAGTATCTCTATGTTTTTTTAGACTAGTGCAACTAGTCTGCAACCTCTCCTATACTGGGAGGCGCAAATGGGGTTATGTGGCGACCCACCGCAGGGTACCAGTTTTGTAGATAACATGTTGGGGATCTTAAAAAGTGGCATTATAGTGGTTATTTTCTATGTTTTTACTGTTTTGGATGTAATGAGTGAGATTAGGATGTTCACAGCCATGTAAATAAACTCATGCATTGGAGTAACTAACTCATATATGAGAGAAAAGATAAGTGGCCATAGGGGAATTAATATTCATGATGTGTGTTTACAATTGAATGATATGTCACCATTTATTGGTTCACATGTTGAGTGATGTGACCATTTTATAATATTTTTCTCATATCTAAAATGGAAAATGGATTTTTATTCATGAATAATTATGGTAACCAAGGGATATATGTGGAATGTATCATGATAGGAGAGTATGGGGAATGTAATGTTGTGAAAATTTTACATTCAGCAGAATTTGAAGAAATTTGTGTCTAATAATGATTGGGAAAATGGATAAAATTAATATATTTTAATTAATAATAAAATATGTGTTCATTATTACGGGTTGAAAATGAGTGAAATAGTTTTTTGTAATGAGTTTTTAATATGGAAATGTGCCAAAGATGAATGATTTACATTGTGAGTTTTGAAACATCTTTTAAGATGTGTATATTGAAGGGCATTTGGCTTGGTATGTTGATTTTCCCGTATTTTCCAACAAAGACATGGAGGATGGTTAGGGGTAGTGTTATAGATGTAGCATTGTTCAATGGGATTGTGTGTGAAAAATGGGTTGTTTCATGGATGTAGGAGAGCCTCCATTTTATAAATTGTGGACATATTAGGATATTTGATTTGATATATTTGTGGGAAATATATATTAATTCTTCAACAATGATGTGTGCTGGTTAGGAGAGAATTTGATATCACTCATAACGATCATCTAAAAGTGGAGTTCGGAACCCCATGGATTTTTCATGATAGAGGAGAAAAATAATTACATATTAAATTCTCTCATTTTATTAAAATTATAAAATGGAACCCTGGGTGGGTTGGGATGAGTTAGTTTTTTTAAACTAGGGAGGTTCAACTACATTACACTATAAATTGTGTTAGAGGGGGTTGGCCTTTTGTAGTTCAGTTATTGATATATTCCTTCCATATAATCAATGGTTATCTAGAGACTGATCATTGGAAAGAATTCATGTTGCAATATTACACAGTGTGATTGATGGAAAAATGGATGTGGGAAATATTTATTCGGGTAGAGTAATTTTAGGGTATATTATGGAAGGAAACTATGAAATGTTTCTAGAACACTTATATCCACACACCGTGAGGCAAAAAAGTGATCCATAGTTTATGAGTTTGACTCATGAAACTATGAGAATGATGGATTAATCTATTTATTTCATCTTTATTCAATGCATTTTGTCACGGTTGGAATGGGAGAAGGGAGAAATCAAAAGTCCCTTCAATAATGGTCTTTGCAATGAGATAAAGTACAAGGTGAATATCTATCGGTTAAAGATGTTTGTTGAAGTGGTAAATCAAGACCCTATATATGAGGGAATTATCATAAAAAATCATATTTTTTGGAATGTAGTCTAAATTGTTTTATCCAATGGTGTCGGTTCTAAATGTAGAAAAATAAATTTCTTGTGTTTTCACTAGGGTGGTGGCTGATTGAGAAGTCAGAAAAGTGAACTACTTTCTTAGGATAGTGATCGATTTTTTTGTTATGAGTTCCACAGTCTGGGAAACATGTGTGGTCAGTGACCATGACCACCGATTGAGTGATGAATGGCTTGTAGGTTGGGGATCATATAAGGGTTTTTTATCAACTTTTGATAGATGGGAACTAGTGGAGGTTTGATGCCAAGGTAGATTATATGCATGGGAATATTTACGCAGTATCTGGAAGATAGTTGTAGCTCCTTAGGATATACTAGTGAAGGTGGATGGTGTGGTAATCTATCAAATGATCTTCAATACACGTAGAAAAGAGAAATATAGGGAAATTATTTAGAAGTATAGGGAAGGAGAAAAATTCTAGTTAATGGAGTTTATCATACACCTAGATGTTGTGAAGTAGACCCCTTAACTGTTTATAAAAAGATTATTCTATACTCAATGATTTCTAATGAAATATTTGATATATATCCTCACATGTATTCATTTCTCCTTAGTTTTCTGTTGTGTTGTGAAATGATTTGTAATATATAAGTGAGGTTATGTCGATCAATAGACCATTTCTTCTGCGAGTTGAAATGATTTGGCAGTGTAAGGGGTGTTATATTGAAATTGGTGGGGACCACTTCTTGTGGGAATTAATTTTTACTCGAGATGTTAGATTTTGAAATGATATTTGGTATGAATTTTATGACAATGTCATGATTCCATATGAACACTTTCCTATGCAGATTATCATTAACATCTAAATGGGGGAGAGATGTATGTCCATTTTACAGAAGGGGATGTTCGGTAAGGTTCTGTAAGGAAGTTTATATGGTGTTTGTTGAACTCAAAGCTGGAGTGGGTTGTCTTGAACTTTATGAAGCATGAGTAGAGTAACTTGTTTTTCCTCATGTGGGGGATTACTTTAATCTTGTTATATTAGAATAATTATTATGGCATACTCTAAATAGAGATATCTAGTTTATAATATATTTTCAATCAGGTGCATAACATGTCTCCCTTCTAACATATATAATTGCATTTTATGATATCTTGGATATTAATACCCAATTTTAGGAATTAGAGGAAAATGGGTTAATTTGTCTGATTACAACACATTGGCGATATCCATTGTTTTTTATTATGATGGATCATGGATCATTTTGGTGTTTTGTTGATTATAGGAAGCTAGAACAGAAGATAATTAATAAATTATACACTCTTCCTCAAATTGGAGATATTTTTTACCAAATGATAGGTGCATAAGTGTTATCCATGATTGACTAGAGATTGGGGTATTGTCAGCTAATGATGATGCCTTTTTGATAATCTATAGTCTTCTTTTAGGGGTAGTAATGTGTTTTATGAGTTTTCTATGATTTCTTTTGGTTTGACCAATGCACCAAACTTGTATATAGAACTAATGTTTAAAATACAACTCCATTAACAGAATCATTTTGTAGTAGTTTTTTATGAAATCATGGTGTATTATAAGACTAATATAAATCATTATAAACATCTTGAAAAAATCCTGAGTAAACTACGATATCATAGGTTATATGTCAATATATATGAATGTAATTTATAGATCAATAGGGTTATTTTCTTGGGTCACCTCATCTATATGGGATGTGTGTTAGTGGACCTAGATAATGTAAAGGCTATTGTTTGTAGTGATCATCAAGTGAATTTTTTTAGTGTCTGATGTTTTCTGGGCCTGGAAGGATATTATTGAAAGATATTTAAAAACTTCTCCCATTTAGCAACACCACTATTGGGATTGAACAAGAAAAGTAAATGATTTAGTGGTATGCGGAGCGAGAGAATTCCATTTAGGAGATAATGATGTAATTTACTACTATGCTGATTCTAATCATACTCGAAATTGGTTAGAAGTGAATGTTTTCTTGCAATGTTCCTAGCTATAAGATTGGGTCAGTTTTGATTCATGATTATTGGGTAGTCAAATTTGTTCCACTACATTTGGGGCCTCTAGAAAGAAAATACAGTACATATGATCTTGAATTGTCCATGGTGGTGTTTGACATAATGTGTTGGTGACACTAATTGTGGGGAGAATTGTTTACAATTTATACATATAGCAAAGTAATTATGTAGATCTTCTCCCAATGTGATTTGAATATTTAGAAAACATGATGTGTTTCATACATAAAATCTATTGACTTTGAGCTCATTTTAAATATAGTAAATGGATGTGGTGTTGGAGATGCATTGATCCAGATGGCCCAAAATGAAACAGTTCAAGATTCTATTTTGGAGTAGAGTATGATGGAGTTGTTTTCTGAGTATTACCTAGTGGTTCTATAATTTTATGGTCAGATAAAAATTTTGTCCTGGAAATTTGAGTCATCACTTTCGATTCGGGTCATGTAGAGGTAATATGAAGACCGAATCATTTTGGCATTGAAGGAAATTCACAAAGTTGGGGTTTCAACTTCTTTTTATACTATTAGTGATGATGGGATTGATTTTGTTTTTGGCTGTGTTGTTTTGACAATGCCTATTCTATAAGAGTTAAAGGGATATCTTTAATCATCTATGTGGGTAGTGAATCCTATTTTTACTTAAATGTATCATGATCTTCATAGTAATTATTGGTGGCCATGGTTGAAAAAAAAAGTTATGGGATTTATTGATTGATGTGTTACCTTCTAGTATTTAAATGTTGAATAGTAAAATGTCATGTTGTTTGTTACAACCATTTCCCATTCTTTAATGGGGATGGGGTGACACGATGATGGATATCATGATGGGTCCACCGCGGAAACCTTATATGCATGATGTGATTTTTGAAATTGTAGAGTAGTTGACTAAGGTGGATCATTTATTTCCAATTTGAGACACAGTCATCACAGACCAGTTGGGTGAGTATTATGTCTAGGAGGTAGTGAAGTTACATTGGGATCCTTGTATCATATTATTGGATGGTGATCCATGTTTCACATCACATATCTAGAATGGATTACAAAAGTATCATGGTTCTCAGTGTTTTTTAAGACAGCCTTCTAGCCATAGATTGATGGGTAGTTGAGGCATATTATTCAAGTGCAATTGGACATGTTCACGACATGTTTTATTGATTTTTGGGGATCATTGAATAATAATTTGTATTTTTTAATATTTTCTTGAAAAAATAGATATGAGGATATGATTCATATTGAATCGTTTCAGGATCTCTGTGGTTTTCCTTATATATCTCAATTGTGTTAGGAGGAAGCAACGGAATTGGAGTTGTTAGGATGGAGTATCTTGAAATAGATTACAGAATGTGTTTCATTTAATATAAAACAAATATAAATGTCTCATAGGATGAAGACTTTCTATGTGGATCATCATCATAGACCTATTGATTTTTTTATTGATGATCGTTTGTTTCTTTAGTTGTTACCATGGTTGGGTCACCATCACGTTAATAAATTGGTGATAAGGAGCCCATGTATATGGGACCATTTAAGATGATGGAGAAAATCTGACATGAGTCATACCAATTTCCTCTTCTATAATTTTATTGTCGTATCAATGAAGTTTTTTTATTCCTTTTCTTTAGAAGTATCAACATGTCTCATAGAATTTTGTTGATGATGAGGATGTTAACCTTGTGGTAAAAGCGTCATTTGAAGAGAATCTGGATGAAATTGTGGTTCTTATTTAAGTAGTATTATGAGGAATGGATATATATTTATTCTGAGTTGTTTGTATCTATGGACATATTTAGGAAGATAATCGGGAGATAGAGTTTGATAGACTGTCTGATCATCCAAATATCATTGTGTCACAAGATCAGTAATTATTTGGAGGATAGCCTTAGGGTGATTCGTTCTATTTTTGAGTGGTTATATGTTCCCTGAATTAATGGCGGTACATTCTCATTTATGTTTTCATTTTAATCCCTTAATGTTTTCTAAATAAATTTTTACCGGGTGTATTAGGATGATCATGGAGTTCCTGGTGTTCAGGATACAATGGAAACAGAAATCACACCATCCCTTGAAATGTAAAATGGTTCGCACATGGTTAGATTAAACCATACAAGGGGGAAATACAAATCATGTGACCATGTACTTATAGATTTTATATTGTTTTCATATATTTTTTCAATCCGTTTGATGTTACCTATGTAAATGTTTCAACTAGACCCTCTTGGAAAGAGGATGGCGCATGGTTGGTGTGCAGTTTCCCAAAACATGCAGCCAAACCATGTTCCAAAATAAAAAGTGATAAATAACCAAATTCTCACTTAATATTTTAAGTACCTTACATGATATTCTCCACATTTCTTCCTCCTCAGTACCTAGTGATAAACCAAACTTCCCAAACAACCCAAGGGAGGATATCTTATGATTCATTACTGTATGTAGTGCCATTGGTTATGGATCAAAGATATGTGTATGTAAAATGCTTATCGTTCTTCATTTATCAAGATTAAGGATTGTGTATTTTATTCTTATGAATCCATAAAACCCTCTTTTTCTAGATTTGTGAATTCAAGGGGTTCTTGAATCCAGATAAAATTCCATGGTTAAGGGTTTATTTGTCATTGGATTTGAGGATGGTGGCCTAAAAGTTATATCCTATATTATTGATGTTGATTTTTTCATGCATGGTTGTGTTATTGGTTATTTCATGTTGTGAATTTGATTTCATTGACCAGGTTTGGTAAAAATGCCCGATAAACTATAAAATTAAACTATCATGATCTATGTGGGAAGAATTTTCGATGATTTGACCTGTTTAGGGACACCCATGTGTGTTTTAATGTTCCCGATCAATGAATACAATCATGTGAATCATGAAATTGAATTATATTGAAATTTATCCCATGATTAATTTACTGAAATTTTTGTTTAATTATAAAGAGGTACCACTGGTATTGTGTATGGTTTTATTTCAATAATAGAAATAAATGTTTGGAATAATGTTAAAATGGGTAAAATGGGTTAATTTGAACACATCAAATGTTTTAGGAATGTTTCATGGAAATGAGTTAATGTATTAAGTCATAAGAAATTGTAATGTGTTAAATGGTCTAATGTATGGGAATTTATATATATAGATTATGGGTTAAGTAATGGGAGTGGTAAATGGGTAAAAAGAATATATAACATAATTGGTAAAGGTGATAATTGGTTAATCCTTAATGTTAGATTCACATGTTGAATAATTATGAGAAGTGACTGTATATTTATTGATTCTATATGGTTTTTTATATGCAATACATTGTAAAAATAAAAATAAATATTTGACCATGAATTTGTGGTGTGTGTAGTATTCATTTGATGTTACATGATCATGGGTCTTATTATACTAAGGATCTAAACCTGACCCCACAATTTCATAGGTTAAGGAGTTGGAATACTGCACTATTCTGGTAATAGGTGCATTGGATAAGAGACGACCTAGAATAAACCTCCAAGTTAAGTTGGGCCTTAATGTTAATTTGATGTTTTTCCCCTAGTTAATTATAGAATTTAAATTCTACCATTTTTCATAATATATGATAGGTGTAGGGGAAATGAAAATAATGTATATTCCTAAACAATGTATATACTGAAAAAATGGAACAAATGATTGAAATTTGTAAAATTAGTAATGAAAACTAATGCATCTTTGTTGGGTATTTTTTATCTTGTAATACAATTGTAATTTCATGCACTTTTTTTTTTGATTGGATACATTTTAGACACCATTTGTGTTTCCCTACTGAGTTGTACTCGGACCCTTACCATACCTCCATCGATTAACCATGCATTATTCCTGGTTTTATGTTACAAAAAAATGCCATATTAAAAAGAAGTTGAGTCAAGCTTAGGATGTGCATTGATTGTGATACAGACTTCGAGTTAAAAACTATTTTGGGGACATAGATGTTCGTATTTCATTTGTGTTTTCTTTCATTTTTTAGACTATTAGCATGACATTGTATATTTAATGTTTTCTTTAGGTTTTTGTCTCATTTAGGGAAATTATTTCTAATGAAAGTTTATAGATTGTTATTTATTATTCCAATTCTTTATTATATTTAACTTCTATGACATACTCTTGTAAAGATGTTAATTTCTCACCACATGTTATTTTAGATGTTTTCTTCTAGTCTACAACATATGGTAAACATGGAGGCGTGCTTTATGTTATGTGGTGACCTAACATAGAAAACCAGTTTAGTGGCCATCGAGTTATGAATGTTTCAACCACCATAATAAGGGAAAACATGACAGATGAATTGAGTATGAGATACCACAGTGTTCAATCAATATTAAACAAGGACAATGAAATTTTTTTATGGATTTGGTAATTTTGGACAATTAAATTTTTAGGGATGAGGTAACATATTTCCATTTCAATGGGATTATCAACAATAATTATTTTGGACTATAATAATGTCCTAACATGATTAAATCAATTAATAATAATAGATTAAATCCATTAATGATGGTAAAATAAAAGGACTAGTAAATAAAAATGGTTTATTTATAATTATTAAGAGACAATGCCTTATGAAACTACCTAATATAATGAGGAATGTAATATATAACACACATATCATAATATTCACAGTAAAGTAGGGTAGCACCAATATGTATTGGAATTTGACATTGAATTTCTGGTGGGACTAAATAATGTACTGAGTTAGTAACTGTTTTTTTATGATACATGCTCTACTGATAATTATATGAATATAAGAAATAAAAATATTTCATAATACCTCTCTCTAAATAAATATAATAGTTGGAAAATATTACAATGAATTAGTCACTTGACTGCCCATTACATCTAAGGAAAATTGATTCAATTTGAGTCATTTTTGAATTTTTACCTTGATCAAACATTTATATAAGTTATAGTGTATTTAGAACACTTCTCATTCTTTTATTATACTAATGAATTTGTATGAGGTCATGTTTGACCACAAATAATTGTATCTAATTTAGGATCTTGTTCCACACCATGGAATTAGAGTAATCAGTAGAAGGATTTATTTTTGATATACCATTGTGAAATAATTATCATCTCTAAGTTGAAAATCAATCTAAAAGGAGAATAATAATATTTTGAATATTTTTTGAAATAGTAATCGCATGTAATTGGTTGAAAATGGTTCTCATATATACATTTTATTTAAATTATATATTAAAAGAGTTTGTAATAAAAAATTCAAATTCTACCATTTGAATCCATGTATGTGAAATTATATTATACTCCAACCAATTGTGATGATGTTGGGGAAAATAAATTCATATTTTTATAACTCATTCCAGATAAAATTTAGAGTGTTCAAACCATTAGAAATTAATATAATGTTTTTATAGAAGATAAAATTGTTATTGGGAAAATTAGAGAATTAGATTTAATTTCAGTGTCTTGGATCATGTATTCTATAAATTATCACTGGTGAATAGAAACATAATTATTGGTGTGAAGTGGAAACAATCATTATGGAATATTTTATTATTTACGAATTTTGATAGATTTGTAGTTTTGGATAACTATTTTTAATGCATCCATCCTCATAAATGAGAATCCATTATTTCCTATATACTTTATGGGAATATATATTTAATAACTAAGGAATATACTCACCACTAATGATATAAACCGAGAACCCATATTATCTTACAATAATGATCGTTTCCAGAATAATTACACAAATGAAAATGATTTATAGAATTATACTAAATAACTACAGAATGTAATTTAGATAAATCAAATGTTAATGGGACCGAAATATGATATTTAAGAGGAAATGAAAAATATTTACCCATATTTTAAAAATGAATAATGTATTTAATAATTTTAATGATTAAATTACATAATGGTGGTATTGTAAAACATGATATTTTATTATAGTCAATAACCAATCAATATTAATAAGTAATGAATAATTTACATTCTATGATTTAATAATAATTGTTAAAATTATTATATTATAATATAACTATAAAATTAAATTCCAAATTATATAAAAAAACTAGTGCAACAAAAAAAATAGCATTAGTTGTTAAAACCATTTTAGTTATATTTGCTGGATCATACTCTTAAAATAATGAAAAATAAAATAGAAATTTTTATATGATAGAGAAAATAATAATTCATTGAATATGAATGATATAAAAAGTATTAGAATATTTGTAATGATTTTATATGTGACATAGAAGTGTATATTTTGGAGTTATAATGACTGATAGAATAGTTAAGGTAAATTTGGAATCAGACTCTCATAATAATAACCACTCTCTATAACCACTATAAGCATAATGTGACCCTTATACATAGAATTATATAGTAAAAATATTTAAATAAATTTTATAATGTATAATTAATAATCATTAACAATACATTTTAATAAATTAATATTAATATTCGAAGGATTTGGATTTTAGTATTTAATACATTATGTAAATATCATATTGAATAGAATGTGATATAGGAAACACATAAATAAATTTAAAAAATTAAAAATTAATTATTAATAAATTATTAATATATTATATTAAATCAAAATAATAAATATCCATTGGTAAATTTTTGATAAATGGTTAAGAAAACTTAATGTTTAAAAGTGTTACATTTTTAAAGAAATTTATTTTCCATTAAATATTGAATTTTTATTGAACATAACTAATACATAAATTTTTAGTATTAGTATAATATAATAGAAATCATATTTCATTCATCATATCAAAATGGTCATAGGATAATATTTTTTAATCTTTCAAAAATGGTTGATTTTTATTTTAATAGTGAAAATCAATGTTTTTTCAAAATAAGTCTCTTTTATGACAACATAATTTCATAAGAATATATTTAATGATTGTGAAACCATAACTTATATATGAAATATATCTTTATATAGTAATATAATTCATTTATTAATATTATGCTGAACTTAGACATTATAGTTTAATATTTTGAAAATATAATCAATTTTTTGATTCAAATAAAAACTAATTTTGGTGGTTATTCATTACACTAGATGTGTGAAAGATTATTTATGATTTATATTGGAGTTAAAAAAAATATATATATCCAATTGAATGTAAAATAATAATTAATTCATTAATAATAAACATTATAATTTATTATTGTTCAAAATAATTTTTATACATAAAAAGTAATCATTAAATATTCCTATTCATTTCCTTTTGATAACTAATATTAAATTTTCATTTACACTTTTTAAAATTGAATATTTTAAATTATTTTCAAAATTTGGATTCAGAATGTTATTATTATGAAATAATTTACAATTACATTTTCTGCTTAATTAATTGTTATAGTGCTAAAATCTTGTCACACGAGGAATTGTAAAAAGAATTAGTACATGATTTAAACTAAGGGATAAATTTACAAATATATATAAAGTAGTAAAAAAATTACATTTATTTATTTTGATTAGAACATTAATAATCATATATTTTTTATTTTAATCAATTATATCCATAACTGATGGGAATTAAATTAATTTTATAACAAATATTATAATATTTACTGTGCTTCCATTCCTATCTATTATGAAAGGGATTATCATCTCTCAAATTCATTACACACATTGGGGAAAACATCCCAAAAATTTATGTACCGGTATATCTAAAAAACTATCATACCATTATATTAAGGTAACATTTTATCCGAAACGACCACTCGTACAGGTACTATGTCCAAATAGAAATGGAATATATCCATAGAGTATGTGTGATCCCTAAAAGAAACCATTCATGTTTTTTTCTTGATATTAATTGTTAAAATAAATTATAAACATATTAATATAATGATATATTATATTTATAAAAAATATATTTATTTATATTTATAGGAAAATGTGTTTATTAAACCATTTAATCATATAGAAGTTTATTATTTTCCTCATACTTAAATTTAAACTACTGTTTACATGAAGTGATATAATAAATTTTCCATTACGACATCAAATGGATTTTCATAAAGAAAAATTATATATATATTTATATATAGTAATTTTATGATATAATTATTTTTTATGAATTTTAAATAATATTTACTTTCATACCCTATAATGAATTGGTAAATTAAAATGTCCACCATAATTACATTTGGACTACCAAATTTACGATGTTATGTAATTTATTTTCACCACATATTTATTTCGATGACGATAACAATTTACTTAATTAATAAAAAAGATATTTATAGAAGAATTATGAAATTTTAATTTTTTTTTAATATTTTTAATCCATTAAAAATATGAAAATATTTTTCATGCATATATAAAGGCCACAGCCTCCATGAATAACATGTCTCATTTTTCATCACAACCATTAATGTATGGTTTTAAAACTATATAGAATGCACAAATATGATAATTATAATACATTTACTTCTCTTTTTATGATAAAAACATGAACCATATTTACACAATCGTCATATTAATGCTTTTTAGACCGGATAAATTTAATATGAATGACATGAACATAGATAATTTATTAAAATTATAAGACATTATAATATATGTAATAAATTATATAATTATAATTTAATTAATATTTTAATTGTAAATAAAAATTATATATTTATAAAAAATTTATTATTTATTAATTAAAATATTTATAAAATGGGGTGAGACCAAATCTTTGAGATATTTATTTACTGAATCAATATATATGTTAAAAAAATTTCAAATGTATATCCTTTTTCATTTGATTGATTACAAAATTTCATAATTTATTGTAAATATTTTTAATGGTCAATTGGAAATTCTTTTTTAATGTTCATTTTAATTGTCTAATATTTAATATTTTCAAATTTTTTTGAAGGGGGTATATTGTACTTTATATATTTTTTTAACATGTATATCATGACATAATTTTCAATCTATCATAGCTATTATTTATTATGAATAATTATTTTAATGGATCAATGAGTTTTTAATGATGATAATATTAATATATTTTTGGGGTTTTTAGTTATTATTAATTATTCAGAATAAAATTATTATTTTTCTTATTTTTATGGTATGACTAAAAATGACTTTTCTTATGGAGTCAAATGAAATTATTTTTAGTGTTATGATAGAAATGTATGTTTTTAGGTTTTTCATTAATTTAATTGTATTTTGGTCTTTATTTTATTATTCTATTACTTTTATATCACTATATTGTATAATTTAATGAATCATTATACAAGTAATTGATGCTCCTAGAGACATAGTTAATACCTTCGGGCATGGATAAAACATGAGATTTATATTACCCCTAAACATACATACTACAAAGGCGTAGTATATTAGATGTATGGATTAAATCCAACATAGAAATGTGAAAAAATTATTATAACTCAAAAATAATTTCTAGGTCATTTTTTTTATGGTATTATTAAACTAATGATGAAATTAAAATAAATGAACTAAAATAGGCAAATATAGGGTAGGGGAACATGTTTCTGTGGTGGTTTCACTAAATAAATTAATTCAACATTACTCACAAAATATTATAATCTAATAGACACCCCACCAAACTATTAATATCAGGGATGAAATGTTCATTCTGTATAAAACTACTCTATAATATCAATTCATCATGATCAAATGAATCAAAATTGATAAGGCTCATTAAGATCATAATCGAAAAAATAAGAAGAATAATAAAATTTATCGGCAATGAAAAAATCATCAAATCATGTGGGGGTTCATTAATTATTGAAAAAAATATGTTCAATGATTCAATAATTAATAAACTAAACAAGTGGCCACAAGAAAATATTAATAAATAAAATCATATTTATGAGTAATATAAAATCATTCATTATTTTCACACAACCCCTTTAACAAATTTCTCTCACCCCAATGGGGTTTATCCATTCGTCGTCCAGATGTTGATGGTGATAAATAATCTAATACCCATATAGGAGATATTTGATAGGAATAAATGATGATGTAATGAATACAAGGATGAGATTTAAAATATACTAGTAATTATCTTATGATTAGATGAATGAATGAAAAAAAAACCTATATATGACTAAATTTTGGATGAAACCCTATAGCAGCCTCCAGTTAGTTTAACATCTCTATGCTTCAATATAATGCCCCAATTATTTTTCCAGAACCCATATTAATATGTCTGTAAGTAATCCCTTCAGTTTTCCTGGTAAAAAACTTTCAACAATGGTCATTCAGGTTGTATCCTTATAAACCCCCCACCAATGATTTTTTGAAATATCCGTTTTTAGATCTTATCAAAAAAATTCATGTCGTGTAATGTATTACATGATTTGTAATTTGGGGGATTTTCATGTTTTGAATTAATGTTTTTACTTAATTTGTATCTTCATATTCTATTATTATATGATTCTTTTACTCATGCTTCTTTATTTATGTACCTTGAGAAGTTATATCGCAGATTTTTTAATAGATAGTTTTTGGTTAATTTTTTCTTTTACTTTATTTATGCAATCATTGGATGATTTATAATTTAATTTCAATAATTTTATTTAGTTAATACCTTCCTTATTTCTTCCTTTTTAGTCTCTCAACTATTGGTTTTGTTTATTTATCATCAGAGACCACCCGATGATGATGGGATAAATCCCATAGGGGAGAACATAAATGGTTAAACATGGTGTGTACCAATAATGCATGATTTACCTTCTCCCTTAAATATTATTTTATTTAATAATATCATGTTGTTCGAACTCGTCTATTTTATTCATCATCAAATCATTGAACATATTTTATCAACAATGAATTAACCCCAAAAAGATTGAGATGATTTTTATAGGGCCATTGAATAGAATTATTATTCTCTTTTTTAGTAATCTTACATAATGAACTACTTTAATTTGGATTCATCTAACCATGATGAATTTGTATTCTAGGGTAGATTGATATGGAAAGACCAATTCAACAATTGATTTACTTTTTTGGTATGGAATTAATTTTTTAAAATTATTTCGGGAGTAAAGCTGGAATTATTTATTTATTAATACCATTAGTGGAATAAATACTAATGAAAACCCAACGGGATACTTCCAAAAGTTTATCGATTCAATGTTGGGATGGAATTAACCAATGCTTTGTCCAGAACCAATATCTATATACCAATAAGTCATCCCATGGGATTTCATAGTAAAAACTGACATCAATGTTTGTTCGAGCTGCATCACCATAAATCACCCATTGATGATATAATAAAATCTCTATTTTTATATATTCTTGGAAAATTTCATGTCAAGAAAATTATTTCAGACATGTAATTTGTGGTGATTTTCTCAACAAGGAACATTTTTAAAAGACACGTATCTTAATCTTCTAGCATCAAAACCTATATTTAGTCCTTATTCATTAGTTTTGTTCCATAGGATGATCTCCACATCCAACCACAAAAAATGGTGTCATGGTGTGAAGTATCATTCTTTTACCCAATTGATACATTTTCCATAATATTTCGCATAATTCAAATACTACATAAGAATAAAAAACTCCTTGATATCATACAACTATCTAATATTAAATCTATTAATTTTTAATGGAAACAAAAATAAAAACCCATCAAAAATATGTATATAAAAAAAAGATCAAATACCCTCAGACTCAATTCTTTTCTCTTCATTAAGAAACACAGAAACATAAAAATCACAAAGGATATATACATCAACATGGGAGTTTTAGAGTAATTATGATCCTAATAATAAGTGATAACTGAATAACATAAAATAAAAACACATTCCCAATTATTAATCCACAAATAAGATTCATTTAAAATTCTCAATTCAAGACATTTGAACCATTTCACTGACAAATTGTATCCAATCATCAACACTCATTAACATTATGTTTAACATAACCATTAATTTTTCCAGTCATCAATCCTGGTAAAAAATTAATTGAATTATTCTGATACCTCATCCACACACTCCAAACCACAGGCTTTCAATGAATATATTATCTCCACAACTTATAGAAAATAGCACAATTAATCCGGTGGTATTTTAAATAAGAATAAAATGACTATATATATATGGAATGTAAGTTATAAATGTTAAAATTCAATTAAGGATCAACGAGAATAAATAAATCTATTATAAAATTCACAATATTCAAAATAAAAACACCATATGTTTCTCCTCACAAAAATGTAATTCCATCTCACACACCCCCTAATGCTCAATGTAATGGATCTTAAATAATATAATCATAATAAAAGATATCAATATCATGTTATTAATTTTTTTTTCAAAATTCATGATTGGATTAAACCACACATCCACCATTGATCCATATATGATAAAAAATCAACTGTCCAAAAAATGGTGATTTTTTATTCGCCCATATATACAACCTAATTTTTATTTTTCTCTAATTTTTCAGATATTTCCCTACGATAAATCTCTCATCAAACAAAAAACCACATATAATTTTGATATCATCGGTCTGGAAATATTGGTTTTAAACCTACAATATAAACAACTCGTGTTTTTAAATTTATTTTCAATTTATATTTACAAAAATAGGGATATAAAATGGAATATAATGAATGTATATATAAACCTTCTCCCAAATACCATGGAAAACTGTATAATCTATGATCATGAAGAATACTCTATATCCACATTGAATAATTACTTCGAAAATAACTTTCATTTCAATATCCAAAAACATATAAATAGAAGGTTAGGATATGAAATAATGAATTCTACCATGGAATAATTATAAAATTTTCATCCTTTAATTCTACGGGATAAATGAGGATCAATGTGTAGGTGGTTTATTGGATAAAAATGTTAATTAATAATTTTTCCCAATCATTTCAAAAGAAAACATGTTTAGTCATGACATTGATAAGATATCAATGTAATTTCTAGTATGTTTACAAGCCTCAGTCTCACTCTGGAAACATGATTATAAAAATAGGAAATATTTATAAAATGATGTTTTGTGGAATGTGAATAGTATATTAGTCAATCTGGTCAATCAATTAAAATCAATAATCAATTTAATCAATGTGTTCTTTAAGGAATAAACATCATGAAAAGAAATCATCCCAGAAATCATATTCTTGAAACTAGAAATTAATGATAGAAAGTGAATTATAAAATTTCAATTTATATATTTTTAATTTATAGCAATAAAATTTCAAATTTTCCAAAATTTCAAAATATTTCTGCTTAATTGTGATTTCACCATGATCAGTGAGCACAAGAAAAAAAATTCAATCAATTTCATTTTCAATTTAAATAATCTCAGTTCATGAAACAATTCAATTAATTTTATTTGTCATGTAAGGGATTCAAATAGGGGTGAAAATATAAACATGTTAATAGTACTAATATTTCATTGATGCTTCTAAATAAGTCTCTAACTTTTTTTATGAGTATCATGACATGAAATATGATTACATGATTTGTATTTAAATCGTGAATTGAAATGTTCATGTTTTTGGATCTTCAGACACTTATTAATTTCTCCTACAAGGGGAATAAAGGATATAAATAAACAATTAATGTTCATCCAAATTAAAATTTGAAATATTATGATCAGGAAGGTAATATTTCCAATAACAGAGAAATTTTTTAAGGCTAATGAAAGAAAATAAAATAAATATTTTCCCCATAATGAAATTTTTAAATCCATGTTTCCTCTATGTAGAACCAATTAATTATTGACATTAAACAGAATATTTTACCGTTATTAGATTAATGGAACAAGGTACAATGCTAATGGTCTTGGATTATCCAAATTCGATATTTTTTGTTCATATGGGGTATCCTATCACTTCCTTGTCCATCGGTTCATCATGGATTGTAGTGGGATGAAATTTGAAGAGATATGTTATGAAAATAATAAAAAACATAAATATTACCATGTTTTTAGTTCCCCTACTCCAACACTAAATAATTTTTAATGTACTTATCATCATCATTTTGAATGAATTCTTGAATTACAGCCTCATTTCACTCGTCTTCATGTTGAAAATGCTGGAGGGGGTCCCATTATTTTTTAGTGACAATAATGTCTATGTGGTCGACACATGTTTTCTTAATACTATCTTTCTTTTATTATTATTATTCAAATAAATTTATTGATTGAAGAATTTTGAGCTCCTTCTCTTTTTCCTCATTAACCATCTAGTCAATAATTTCCCTCATATTTATTTAATATTCTTTTCAAAGTTGTAAATTGTATTGTTATTGTTATTCTTATTATTTTTGTATGTCAATAAGTGACGCCTATGGTTTTGATACATTTTATAATTACATAATTTCATCTTTTTCAATTTTTACAGCATTATCTATATTGTGTAAAATGTTTTTGGCCTATGATTTATCATTCATTCCTGTTTCCATATTATTGACTTCCTCTACATGTTGATCTTACTCATCTTAAAACAATCCAATACCACGTTTGTTTATTGTGGTAAGTTTCATAAAAGGGAATTTAAATTTAAAATAACATAAGAAATATGAGTAATAAATTCTTCATGTTCACTGATTTGGGATTCATGGTCATCCATCCTCTTTTACATCATTAAAATGAAATTGGTGAAATATGTGATTATTTTTCATGTGAATTCGGCTCCATAAATTTTTAGAAGGAATAATATTTTTATATTTTTCTCTTGAGGATGCATTATTTAAACATCTTGGAATTACAATGATTCATGATATTCATCATCTTTATAGAATCCTATATATAAATTAGTTTTTATTGAAATAATAAAAATAATGAACATAAAATTTAACATGATTTGGGATAGAGGAGTATACAATTCCACATCGTCCCTGATTTTAACCTCATTATTGTCCATCCTCTTATACATGACATTGACATAGTGGGGGAGAAATCGAATTAGTCTTTATTCAAGATGATTCTATTGAGTTTGGTTAATGTAAATGTTCTCATGAGTGTACTACTCAACCCAAAAATATCCATGGTATCCATGATAATCAGGATCTTCTATATCGACATGATAGAAGCTGATGTTCCACTATAGGGGTTGGAATTTATCATAATCCTATGAATATAGTAATTCAGATCATTGTCCTTTTGTGTCCACCCTTATAATTTCAATTTATCCTATTTGGTTGGTTATTCTAGATATTCATTGGTTTATAATGGTGGAGTGACATAATAGTGACATTACATGTAATCTATCCTTCATAATACTAGTAACTACCAGAGCCATAATATTTATAAATAATAATAATAATGTGAAATCCAAAATAGAAATATTTATTAAAATCAATAAAAAATGGTTTAAAAATGTATTTAACCTATGAAATTGGTCTCAAGTCATATACAATGACCTACTACTCCCGAGAAATGACACCAAAAATATATGTGACTATATATGTATTTATTTCATCCAGTTTTGTGTCAAATTATAAATATATATTAACCCGAACTGTACTAACTACAAAGTTGTAGTATAGTATAAGTGTGGGGTTGATCTCATTAAAATAGGGGAACAAAATGAGGCATACTATAAATTATTGAATAAGTATTTCAATTTATTGGTTGATTTTATTTAATTAATGATGAAATTATATTAAATTAATTCAAATAGAGAAATATAAGATAGGGGAACCAGTTTCACAGGGTGGTTTTGAAAAATAAATTATTTTAACAATACTTGAAAAATAAATATATCAAATATATTCAAAAACAGACAATTATATTGATGGATTGGCTATTCATTCCTTGACATACTACAATATAATATGAATTCATGACATTTAGATGAATAAAAATAGTTAATGTTCATCTTAATCAGATTTCTAAAAAGTAGAAGAATAATTCCATTGAATAGTCTTTAATAAGTCATGTAAATATTAATGGGGGCCATTCAATGTTGAAATAATATCGTCAATGATTAAAAAATGAATAAAATAGACTACTAGAAACAACATTAAACTATTAAATTAAATAATATTTATGAGAAATGTTAAATCATTCCTTGTTGGTATGGACCCCTTTTAATTGATTCCACTCTCCCCTATGGGGTATAACCAATCATTTTCATGTTTTAGTCGATGATAAATAAACCAATACACATAGATGATTGATTAGAATGAAATAAATGAGATTTTAGTTAAGAAATGATATATATTGAAATTAAATTGGAATTCCTTGGAAAATTACCATAATGAAAGAAAATAGAAATAAAAAAAACTTATCTAAAAATAAATCTTCGTTAAAAACCTACAGCAGCCTCTTGGTAGCCAATACATTCAATGCATTGATGGAATAACATAATTCTTTGGCCATTACTGATATTTATAAAACTATAGGTCATCCACTGTATTTTCCAGGAGAAAGAATGTCTTGAAATGTGGATCGAGTCGCATCCCAGTAAATCCCCCGTCAATGATACATTGAAATTATTATTTTTAGAAATGAAGAGGATATTTCACGTCGTGTATTGTTTTTCATGGAATATTAATTTATAGGTATTTTCAAATTGTGAAATGTTTTTACACAACATGAACATTAATATTCCGGCATCAGAACCTACTTTTAGTCCTTCTTCATTAGTTTCGTGCCTTCAAAATTTCTCTATGATAATACTCAAAATCTTGAGTCACATTGTTGTTCCTCAATTCCTATATTTTACATAATATTTATCTAAATTCTAATACTTCATAAGAATAATCAAAATAATGATATAATGCACATATCTTATATTAAATCAATTGTTATTCAATGTAAACACTTATAAAACCCATCAACATTTTTATATAAAATTGGGATAAATAAATATATGTTTCAATTATCTCGTATGGTTATTCTATCAATATGTGTAGTTTTAGAAGTGATATGATGATAATGACTCATGGTACCAACATTTGTTTTTTATTTATCAAAATAAATTTTATTTAGATACTTTCATTTCATAAAATTGTTAAATGAGATTACTATTTAAATTAATGTTTACGATAAATTTAGTGAACAATAAAATTTTCCAAGAAATGGTTTAATGTTTTCTAGGAAACTCTCATTATTATGATATTTAATTTATGTTTTTATGGGATGTAATATGAATAAAATTTAGAAATAAAATTAAACATTTTAAAGTAAAATAATATTTGAAATCATTTTTTATTATAAAAAAAAGGATTAATTCATTTTGGCGATAAAGATTTTCATATGGAATAAAGGGTTTATTTCAATTATATCCCTTATAGAAAATTCTATTATAAAATAAATGATTCAATTTTTTCACAATTATTGTTGTTCATTTCGACCTATAAGTAGTACTATCATAATTTTATGACTATTTTTATTAAAATATGAAACAATTTCTTGAACAATGTATGCGATACGACATAACTAAATGATATTGGGGGAAATTATATATATTTAGATGTCCCAAATCAATTTTCTAATGGTTTTATTAAATCTATTACCCTATAGAATAAAAATAGCCTAAAATTTTAAGAACTACTAACTCTTTTTATAAATCATCTAATTATACATTGATTTTTTCATGGAGTGTTATATTCTGTATCAATGAATAGTTTTAAAATTTTTTGGAGGATTCTATAATTTTATATAAAATATGTTTAAATTATTTACATTGAATTAGTGGTAAATATTTTGGATAGGAACCAAAATAGATGATTAAGGTAAAACCAGAAGTTGTATCATTTTCATCTGTAATTTTCATTATATTTCGATGAATTTAAATTGCTGTTGAGAATGTAACAATTTTAAAGGCATATTAGTATTTATTTTGTTGGATATTATGATTTTTTTTGATATCATGAAATATTTTTTTTGTTATTTAAATATATAGAATAATGATAAATCATGTTAATAGTGTGTGTCAATTAAAATTTTGTGTTTGTGTTAATGTGGGAAAACATATTGGAGATATAGTCAAAATCTTGCGGTTATACCTAGTGAACTATCTAGAGTTATGCATAATGACTTGGACCTTGTTGAATATTAAAACGCAAAATATATTTGAAAATTATATTTTAATTGATTTAATAATGAACAAGATCATGATGTTAAAAATATTTGACATATTATTTTTGAGGAATGATATAAGAACCTGCCAAGGAAATGCCTCAGTGGAATATAAAGTTGTCTAATATGGTGTATAGGGGGTATAGAGTAAAATAATTTAATGGAAAATTTATTTTCATGGTCAAAACAAAGAAGGTGAATAAATATATTCAAATGATATTAATTTATTGTTTTAAACATTTTATGTATGTGAATTATACATTTAGTTTCACTTAGTGGAGATATCAAGAATGGGATCAAAAGTAATTTAAAAATATATTTTAAAAAAGGTCAAATAATGATGACATAGAAATTGAGAAAATATATTAAATGTATGATTCATTAAAACATTTCATTATTTTTAAGAAATTATGATACATTTAATAAAATATAATAATTAATCTTATGAAATTACTGATATTTTTGATTGATGGAGGGATGCATTATAGAAAAAGACACTAGAGATAAATTAAATGTACGTGAAGGATGTTGAAACATTGACTTTTCTATATATAAACATTATTCAGTTATTATGTAATGTTAATTTATTTAATTTTCAACGCATTTAAGTATGATTTTTTTTCAATGGTTCAAATAGAATTTTTAGGACTTACATGATTTTATTTTAAGGGATTATTTTATATTTTGATAGATTTATATTGGTTTTTTAAATAATACTGAGTTATATATTACATTTAGGATTAAAATCGGTTTTAGTGTAAATGTTTTTTGTATATAATGTTTTTCATTGTTGTGATATAAAATGAATGGTATATATGAACTTTATAGTTTGTGTGATATTTGTTATTTAGGTAGTTATGGTTAATTGATATAATTTTTTATCATTACAGGGGATATATTATAGGCTGATTATGAATGATGTATTATTTAGTGTTGTGTGATTTGCTATCAAATTTTATTTCAATATTTATAGAATCTCTATCGAGTAATTTATTTTAATAGTATTTCTTTTATTTTTTTATGTTTCATTGATTTATGTAATTTTTTAAAGGATGAATATATATTATAAAATATTATATTAAGGTTTATAATTTTGTTTTATGTTTTTATAGGAGTAAATAATTTTTTTAGTTATAAATGTAATATTCATATTAGAGGAATAGAATCTCAAATATTTCTGGTTATTTATTTTAAAAAAATTATAAGAAAATATTGTCTTGTTTTTGGGGGAATTCTATGTATAATTAGTAATGTTGATATTTTGGTTCTATTGTCACGGATTTTTAGATTCAATTATTAACTATTTTTATAGATTTTTTTAATAATTACATGTATTATTTTATGTTTTCAAACGAAAAAAAATTATTATTTTCATAACGTTTATTAATAGATCATTTGATTTAACATATGTTAATTTTTTTTAAATATTTATTATGTATTCATTGATGGAATGTGAATTGAGACATAGGTCAAAACTAATAAAATTCTCATCTAATGTATGAATGCAAACATATGGTATCCAAATAATGAAAGTATGTATATGTTAGCATATTTCATATCAATATAGAAAAAGAATTTCTCATGATAAAAAAATAAAAAAAATTGGATCTAACATTGTAAATATAACTTGTATATCAATGTATTATTTTTGGAATCCATTCATAAGTTGAGGTTTCTTACTTGTAAATTCATGGTTTAATAATTTTTTAGGAAATGATATTTTTCTGAGAATAAATGTATACATTTAATTTATTTTAAAAATGGAATGTAATCAATTTGGATAAAATTCTATTTTTGAAACTTTTTAGAATTTATCATCCAATAAATATATCTTATCTTATTATTTATTTTTGAGTTCCATTAGTAGTGATCCATTTAAAAATAATATTTTTTAATTAATATATCTAACATATACATGATTCTAAAATTTCAGTAAACCATTTTCAAACAAACAAGAGGTAAATATTGTGAAAATGGAAATTCCTTGAGGGGGATAATGTAACATGCAAAGATTTCAATACGAATTACTTTATATAAATATCTATATTAATTTCATGCAATTTATAAAAAAATAAGGTGAATAATAATTTTTTAAAATATATGGTTAGCACCAAGACATTATGATGATATAATGTGAAATAAAATATATCAATAGAAACTTGAAATTTATATTAAATAAGGTTATGAACATTGATAATATAAAAAAATCACTTAAAAATATTATGAATTCTACTTTATATTTTTAAATTTCAATTATAATAGTAATATATGAATTATATAATTTTAAAAATATTAAAAGTAAACTATATATGGATTCACTATATCATAATGTCTATATACTGATTTTTTAATTTTTTTTTGAAATGATTGATTATTAGGTGAATAGTGGAAACAATTTCTACAGTAAAAGTGTCACATTTGTGACATCATGATAACATAATATTTTCAAAAAATATTTCTAATTTAATCGATGTAATAAAAACCTAAAAATAAATTGTCTTCATTCTAAAATATAATTTTTGGTTTTTAGTTTTTAACAATGTACTAAAAATACCCATAATCCTACATCCCACATGTGTTCAATTTGGGAGTGGGAATTTTCCACTAGAAGTGTATAACTATTCTAAAATATTAATAGTTATGGTATTATATATTTTTGTTCTATCAAGTGTTATATAAATTCATAATAGGATATCTAGACTCAAACTTGGGATTTTAAGGTACAAGACCATAAAGACATGAAAAATTTTGTTCTATATGGGCTATAATAAACAATGATGGGTATATTCACCATAATAGTGTTTTTCTATGAATATATATTATATAAAAATTAGTCACTAAGGCAACACAAACTGAACCTCAGGACAAAAGGAGGATTATGGATGTTGAGCCATTATCCTATGAAGCTCATTACCTAGGCATTGAAATCATGTGGAAAAATTATATTTTATGTCTTGATGAATATATGATGATGTATAGGCTAGGTAATATTCTAACATAATTGGTTCATTTAATATATTTATTTCATGTCCCTCTGTCCCCCCGAACAATGTTATTTCAGATATGTGGTTACGTGTCTCAGATTGTTGTAAGGGTTTACTACCAACTATGTTTAAAATGAGATTATCCAGAAAAAATAATCAATCTAATTCAATTAGTCTATTACCTCAATAAAAAATATAAATTTGAAATTATAAATCTATTTTAGATATTATGGAAATCAATAAAAAATATTTATTAAAATAAATTATCTATTTATTTCCTTTATTCATGTTTTCAGAAGTATCATTTTAGTTTTACATTTCTTAATATAAAATAATTATCCTTTTATTAAAATTAATCGAATTAATTATATAGGGAATAAAAATTATAGTTAATTTTTTTGGAAATTATTTTTTGTCATTTAAATTTTATTTTTAAAAATATTTTAACATTACGGTATGAATACATAATTAAAAAATAAATTTACTAGTTTAATAAAATTTTTTATGTAGAATTGATTTAGTATTATTATTTTTAATATTAAAATTATTTAATATGTTCTATTCTAGTTGGTTTTATAATTATTATTTACTATGGTAAAATTTAATTGCTATGGTATTGGTCAAATGGATTAATAAAGGGGTTAAACGAGGATGACAACATCCATATATCAATAAAACATGTCTAAATTTTATTTTTATGTAATTTAACTTCTATGGATCATAATTATAAAATAATTATTTCCACATTCCCAAATAAATATATTTATTTTATCATTTTGATAAAAAAATTTACAGATGTATTACTCCTCTCAAATATTTAATGTCCCACCACAATTCACTAAATCACACACTTTGAGGACCTTAGCATAACCATGATCTAATTCAATCCATACCTTAAAACCTCCAATAATATTGGAGGAGATGGTATTTACAAAATAACAATCCATGAAGGATTAAGTCATAATTAGAATCAAGATATCCAACGATGTGGTATAATATTATGAGAAACAATTCATGTATATTTACTCTTCAAAAAAATTAAAATATATGAAAATATTCATTAAATATGAAAGAAAATATATTTACATCAATTATATGAGATTAATTTGATGAATAATATTTTTTCTTTCTCTATTCCATCCTATAGATAATGAAAACATATCTCAATCATTCGTACATATGACTACCTCTAAAGTGTGATGTAATTTGTTTTTCATCACTACATCACATAGAACATATGGTAGTTATATTTAATGGATATATATTATATTTATGAATTTATTATTAATATATAATTATTATAAATTATCTACCTTTTTACCCACCCATTCATTATAAATTGAAAATGTTTCTTGTTTATACATGAATGCATCCAACTCGATGAACTAATAAAGTTTTTTCATCACCTCCTCCAATTAATGTTTATAAGGGATTATTTATTGAGTAAATATGATATTTAAATTTCTTTTTATGATTTTTGGAATTTAATTTTTTGTCTACTTTATTTCTATTTAATCCTTTAGAACAATGAAAATTCTTCACATAAGTATGTCCAAGATACAACTTTAATGAAAAACATTTTCCATTTTCCATCCCAAAAAAACACCGAATTTCTTAAATTTTATTGAACATAATATTTTTAATTAAAATTATGTTTATGACTTTACGGTTTAATTATTGATCCCCCCCTTTGACCATGGTCAACTCACCAATGATATTTCTGACGAAATGAACCCCTTATATCCAATGTGATCTAAACCAACCTAGAATATTAATTTAACTTGTCAATACATAAAATAATTGGATTAATAATAATGTAATTAATAATAAAAATGATATTATGAATGAAAATTATTAATATATGATTAATATTTGGGAAATATTAATATATTCATGGTGATATGGGAACTGAGAAATGAATTTTTCATTAAAACATAGTTTTAAATGACCCCATTACATATAAATGTTAATTTAAAAGTATCATGAATGATATTATTGTTAAATAAAGTATTTATAAAGTTATTTTTTCACTAAATTTGAAATTATTTACAAATAAAAATGATAAATTTTTTATATTTTTTTTTGCTTTTTTTACATCTGTGAAAATGTAACAAAATATTTTTTTTAATGTTTTCAAATGAATGCATTTTACTATCATAATATACATAATTTTTTATCAAACATACATAGTTATTTAATATATGTTCTTAATTAACATCCAATTAGAATTATTTAATTTGTATTTTAAAATGTTTTTATAGTAATTTGATATTCCTTCTTATCATTGTATAAAAAATATAAATTATTATTATTATAGGATAAAATTATATTTATTATGAGTCTTATCAGAGAAAATGGATGATTTTATATATTTATTTTTTTTATTTTTAATTGAAATTATTTATTAAGTCTTTTTGGTACATTTAATTCGCCAATACATATGTTAATTATTTTTTCATAAGGAATATATGTTGAAATTAGCTGGTTTGGTTAATCTATATTAAGGTTTATTGTAAATGTTATTGTAAGAGAGATTTGAATATAATGTCTCAACCTACATAAATTAATTTTCTATGGTTTCAAATGTATTCTTTTAAAATATATTGATTCCATAAAGATTTTTTTAAAGAGGTGATTCCTTGAGTAAATAAAAAGACACAAAATATAAAAATAAAAAATACATGGATTACAAAAGACTAAACGACATAATATCTTTACAATAATTATCATGAAAAGGAATAAGATCATTAGAATGGTTAACCAGATACTTATTTTCCTAGTTAACACCCATATTTTCAATTCCATATTCCGCAATATAGGCTTCATAAAAGGCGTGTGTGACAATATAACTGATCTTCAAGAGGGATTAAAGAAAATTTGTCAAACAGGTTGTGAGTTTCCAATAAAGATGCACCACTCCATTCTAAATGGCCTGGAAAATCATGGTCGAATCACTTTAAATCCAAATATTATTTATTCCCTATTTCATGGTACAGGAAACAATATGGATCAAAATCATCATTTAAGCTTCTTGGGATTATGTGATACCACATCATTTATAGAAAAAACTAAGGCATTTTCCATGTGGTCCTTGAAGATAGCACCACAACGCGAGGGACCTGGATTAAAATTAGAGGCACTGTACACATTATCTTTAATCCTTCTTAAGATCGGGGCTTTCCCGAACACATCAAAAGTATAGGTATGTTGACAATAGATACCACGGACCCTATGAAGATGAAGAACCTCAATGTATTTGACATTTTTTTTCACAACGAGTCTTCTGAATTGAGGCAGCAAAATGAATAGATATGAGGATCCACATTTGACTTGAATTTAAACTGACAAATGAATTTATATGAATGAGAGAGTTTTTACCATACCAAATCTCATGGAAGAGATCCGCAGTATCAGATTGTAAATATTAGTGATTTGAAGGGAGGCTTAAATACCAACAAAAATATTTAGATGTAAGGTGAGATATTTAATCAAAATCTATATTCAATAAAACATGACAAAAAAATATTTCCAAAGTTCAAATGATGTATCACAAGGAAAAAGTATTGTTAGAATCTTCCCTGTTATGGATAGATAGGTTACATTTAGAGAAAATATGAATTCCAAAATCATGGAGGTAGACATTTGTGGGGACTCTATAGTGAGCAATGTGCGTAACAAGAGTAATCGTTGAGGGTTTAAATCAAAACTTCTGAGAATATTTTAACCAGCTGAATCTGCTATAGAAATTTTTAAAGTTGTGATTTATAAAATTTTGGAATTAAGAACACCATTATGAAATGTTTCCCAAAGAAGAAAATCATCCAGGTTGTAATATGGATTAGTATCAATGATATACATAATGTTATAAGTATGGTTAGAGATATAATAATTTAACACCTCCCTAATAGTACACATAGTGTTATCTGGTAAATTATTAGGATGAATCATGGATATTAATGTTTTAAAAGTATAGTTGTATAACCAAAAATTCATATAAGATTCATCGCTAACCATCCATCTCAAATTAATCATAATATTGGAAATGTTAAGTCTAATATAAGGACAAATAGAAGAGCTTACATATCCCAAATTTCACTTCTTTGGCTTAGCAAAGAATGATTCTTGATAAAATCAATGGTTGCTGATTCATTTTCATAGAGTATCCATTTTAATATATTTTTCAAGGCATCATTGGAAATATTATGGTATTTAATGCCAAGGATGCCTTTTTCTAGAGGCATACAATTAGTATTACAGGGGTGGTCACATGTTTCTGATCCATCATGCTCTCTTGGAACATTAAATATTTTTTCTTCTAAAATTATATATTTTTTAGGATACCAGCATAGAATTTGTATATCATCAAATAGTAGACCATTTTAGAGAAAATTTTGGATTTAACCATATATATTCTTCCAGCCATAGAGAGATATACCCATACAATAGGAGAGCTGACTAATGATTTGGTCCACAACATTGGAAAAAAATAGATTTAGGTAGACCCCAAAAAATGGGTACTCCAAGGTATGTGACGGTAAAAAAGCCATGTTTAATACATAAAAGATTGATAATGGAACTAATTATCGAAGATGGATATGTTTTTCCAAAGAAAACAACAAAAATTTTCTACCAATTATTTTGACTAGAGATATATTCATAATGGGAAAGTTCCTTTATTATATTTTTAATGTTCTTTTTATCTCTATTTCGGATGAGAATAATGTCATTAACATTGAAGAGATGTGAAGAAACGTTTAAGTTTCTAGAATCCTGAATAGGTTTGAGTTTACTTTGATCAACAAGGCGGGTAAGTAATCTACTAACGTAATCATCCGCGATAGAAAAAATAATGATAGAAACAGTGTCACCATGCCTAAACCCCTTGTTTTATTTGATGTCACCCTTCAGGGATCCATTGACGACGATGGAAATAGTATCTGGATTAAGAAAATCATAATCTTCCAAATTAAGGATTCATTGAATCCAAATCCATATAGCACACCATAAATATTTAAAAATTCTGTTTTGATTTAAATATAATTTATTGAACTTATTATAATAAGGACTTGTTTTCGTGAAAAAAGTTTATATATTTCCAAGAAACCCTCGTAGCTATGAAATTACCATTTTGATTAATTATGATATTTTTTTTGAAAAACATTAGTAAACATAGTTTATTTTATGAGTATTGAAAAAATTATTTGTTACTTATCCTTATTAAATAATAATTGAAACAGTCTTATAGGTTTTCATGCGAGTCAAATGGAATAACAAGTTTCTTTCATGTTTATATCCATCATATAGTATTCTTTGTTGAATCCATGTATTCATATTTTTTCCATAGGTCTTAAGGATGAGTAATAACTATTGAAAGGAATACCTTTCTACTATAATGATTCAACATAAATTAAATTAAATTTTATAGAATATAGGATATGCGGAAACATAGGGACACATTTTTATTGAAAATATGGACATTATAGAGACATACACACTATTGTAAAATGGATTTTATAATTATATAAAAGAGTAATCATAAATGATCATGAAAATTTTATTTAGCTAAACTCTTTATAAACCATAAAAATGTTGGATGATTATGTAATGGGGTAAAATCAATATAATTACCCACACATATCTTGTATCCTAAATTGGATTTATTAAATATTTGTTCTTAAATTTTTTGTTAAAATGCATGGATTAATAATAAGCCAATGAGTTTTTAAAAGTAATTATTTAACTCTATGAATTTTTTGGTTAAGAGAAACTGAAACATATAATTTTCATGTTAAGATTATTAAATGGTTAATTCATCTTAATAATATAAAATAATTTATTATTTTAGATAGATATTAAAATATTATATTAATATGTAATAAATATTAAGACATATTAAATTTATAAAAAAATATTTAATATATAAATTTATTGATTTATAAAAAAATATGTATTAAATAATAAAGTATCTAAAAATACTGAAATTAATCATTCAGACATATATGTATTTTTGAAATCCTAATGTATATTTTAATAGTTTTAAAACATTAAAATTAATAAAATATATTTTCTTTTCAAAAAAATATAATTTAATTTTTTTTGGTATATAGTCCAATTAAATTAAAAAAAAGGATATAAATTAAAAAAAAAGGTTTTAAACCATGGTATGTCTAATAATTTAATATTTAACAAATCCTAAATTTGTTTAATTATGTTTTGAAAAAATAAACAATTATCCGTCCTTTCAAATAAATACCCAAAAAACCTAAAATTAATCTACAATAAAATCAAATGAAAAATGTTTTCCTCTCATATACCCTTATGAATCATTAGAAAGAAAATTTGGCAGTTAATGGTTACAAACACATTCTTCATTTCCCTCACAATAATAGTTCTTAAGAGTATTTTCCTAGTAAATTATAAGGGTAAGGGTCCCCAAATGTATACCTATATTTCTATTTCTAGATAAAAAACTATAATTATATAAATATTTTAATCTCACTTTATTATATGTAAAATGTCATAGTAATGTTAAAATACCATTTTCATTATTATTCCATCAAATGTTGTTGAATTCATTTACATTTCCTAATTAAATTATGCTTTTATTAAATAATTAAAATCATTGAGTGTATTGTAAAATGGTAATTTAGTATTATTATGAAATTCTCATAAACCATTATATAAATGAATTAATTAAATATCATAATATCCTTGAATGAATTTTTTATAAATTATTTTGTCTCTCGTAATTGAATTAATTTTTTTGACTAATAAAAATAGCCATATAAAATAAAAATATCACACATTACAACACAACTACCAAGTGTACAATATGATTCTTCATAAATATCCTATAATAGATATCATATTTATGGTTATTTAACTAGACAACCATGTGATTTAATTGATTGGGGAAACATTCAAAATACCTATACCAATTTCTTCTATAAAGATATATATATATATATATATATATATATAAGTGGAACATTTATTGAATGTTGTTATATGTTTTGATGGATAATCTCCATCATTTTCTTGTTTAATTTGATAAGTTAAAATATGGGTGGGGATAAAAACTACATTTCACTCGATTCATTGGTAGTTCCATTAGAGGTAAGATCTCAGATATTTGGATTATATCAAAAACATTTATGTATTATGTATTGGCATAACTCCCAAATGATATCTTTTTTTACAAGGAATTATGAATATCATCACTATCGAAAAACTAATTAAATATATTTATTATTTATTTTCATTTTTTTGTGATAAATCGATATATTTCATATAAATTTTATATTTCATATATTATTAAATGAATATTATTAATCCCTTCTATATTATTTATTTATTATTTTTTCCACGATAGAGTTCTCTATAAGTTACCACAGATCTCACCACATTATTTTATTTTGAATTCCCTAAGGAACAAAAAATACTTCTATAAATTAAATAAGTATATACAAAGAGTATTTTTAATGTTTTCATTGAATTTTTTTTGTTTGTTGTATATTTTAAATTGTCCCATATATATAATATAAGAATTATGTATCAAAAAACTACTAACTTATTAGATACAATGAAATGTGAATTGTTGTATTATATACCAATGTAATAAATTCCAACTAGGTTTGGCTTATCATATTTGGGATGTTTCATAATATGGATTAAATGACTAACTCTGACCGAACCCTCATTATTATAAGGTTATTTCTAATGATTATTTAATTTTTCCAAAATATTTTCCTTAATATTATGTGATTTAAATATAATCATCATACTACTAAACATTTTAAAATTTTAAATCTTATATGAGATTCATCTACAGGAATTCATTACTCTTTTCATTCAATTCTCCATCATTAGCGTCTCTATAACAAATGATCGATGGTCCAAACTTTTAAACAACCAAAAATTAATTTTAATATAGATTTATCATATTTGTATTTTATGATTCATTATGAGTTTACTTCTATCATTTTTATTTTTGAAAAAATCATTGAAATCATGATTGGATCATGGACTCACTATAAAGAAATGATTTATAACAACATTAATTTATTAATACACAATATATCTATTGGTAAAAATTAGAAATTCTAACAGATATTATGTTTTATTGTTATTAATTTTAAGTACCAACACGTGTTATTACCAATAAACATACATGTTAGTATTGACCATTTAACACCAACATATTCATTTCAAACTATAAAATCTATTTCTTTATTATAGTAACACCAACATTTATTTACCATCACTTAAATCTATTATAAATAATAATAATTACCGAAAAATATTTAATCATCAGTAAAATATGTTGCAATAAATCATTCTTGATAATAACCAATTAAGAGAACCAAATTTTTTATATAAATTATAAATATTATTTCCAAATTAAATAATCACTTTTATATGTTTTATTATAAACATAACATATATATAAACACACCTTATATTTTCCAATGTATTTCATTTGATACACATTTAAATAATTTTGACTAAAAAAATAAAATCATTACGAAATTTTAATTTAATAAACATAAAACATAAAAACACTATAATGGATTAAGAAATAATAAAAATAATGGAAAAATAAGTTATTAATAATTTATATTCACGTATTAAAATTTTATTTTATATTATAATGAAAAAATATTAATTTATTTAATTTTTTATATTAATTATATATAAATAAACTAAGTAATTCGTAATGGTTATTTACATATTGAATATTTTATTTAATAAATTATTATATTTTATATTTATTTAATATAATAAATTTATAAATTTTTTAATGTACATAGATTGTTAATAATTATTATTTAAAATATTAAAAATAATATAGTAGTTTTATATATTTACTTTATTTGTTAATATATGATTTCTTTATATCCTTTTATATATACATATATGTTTATACCATTTTCTACCTGCACATGATTCCACCCCTTCACCCGCACCTTCCATCCTCGCTCCCATAGATTCCACCTCCGCTGATGCCTCCCCTACAGACCCCTCACTAGTGGTTTCCTCTGAATCACTATAGCCCTTCCATTCTCCAGCATGTATGGTCGATCCATGAGTTCATAAATCTTTAACGTAGGATCTTCCTAAACCATCTTTCCAGTTTCCCATGAAATATTCAATCCCCCCATAAAATCCACCCCACACAGGACACTTTCCTCGATCATCAGGGAGGACGTTCCAGCCCAACAATCTAGATTGGTGCTCTATAAGGAACTATGAAAAACTATACACTCTGATTACTGTTTCTCTGTATCGGCATCCCGTAGACTAATATTTCTATAGAATATGATTAATTAATATCATCTTCTTCATTTGTGTAGGTATTCCTCTACGTCACCCCCCCCCCTCTTGTCACATTTTCTATTACATCATTTGTGATTTTTATTTGATATACTAGCTTATTCCATTTCCCTATAAAATATGATTACATAATTGATAAATCAGTTCTCAACTTCGGGAATGGATAACATGATTGTGTATTAATGTCGAAGATGTTATAATCATCATTATTTGTATCGATTTTTTGTGAATGATTATATCATTATTAATGAAATGGAATCCAATTATAAAAAATGAATTTCAAATTTAAATGTGGAGTTGACAGAAAATTTTTATAATAGTTTTTTTAATATTGGACATGATATTACTTCTGAGGATGATAAGCTTCATATAGTTGGGGATGCCTTCGAATTTGAGAAAGAAGACAACACCTCATCATGTTGTTCTAATGAGGCATAATTTTTTTTTAAATTGGTTGAAGATGATGGGGATCCTTTACACCCTATAAGTGAAGAATTTAATAAATTTTCCTTTATTGTTGAAATGTATCATCTAAAATTTTTACATGGTATCACTAATGTGGAAATTTATCTTCTTACAAAACAGTTTATCAGAGCTCTGCCTAATGATTCAACATTACCTAACTCTTTTTTGAAGGTGAAATGGATTATCATGAAACTTGTGCTTAATTATAATAATATTGATGCATACCAGAATGATTGTGTGCTTTTTCATAAGAAGAAACATTGCCATGATAATTTCCCAAATTTTGGTGATTTTAGGTGGAAAACACCTAATGGGAGAAATATTATGAAATTAACGAATGTTAAAAATATTCCAATTAAGGTAATGTGTCACTTACCCTTGATACCTAGGATTAAAAGGATATCCATGCCATATAAAACAGCCCCTCTCATGACATTTCCTGAGCAAGAGAGATTTGAAGATGACATGTTAAGTCACCCGAAAGATTCACATTTTTGGAATGATTTTAATGATATTTATTATAAGTTTGTATGTGATCCATGAAATGTTAGGCTACAGTTGGCACGTGATGGGTTTAATCCATTTGGAATGATGTTTGGTCAAAATATCATATGGACTGTTGTCTTAATTGATTATAATTTCCCTCTATGGTTAGTTATGAATCCATTATATTTTATTATTTATTTATTGATACCTGGACCCAAATCACAATTCAATGATATCAATGTATTTTTTGAACCTTTAATTGATGAGATGGACGTTTAATGGAGTTCAGTGTTGAAATATTTGAAACATTAAAAAATGAATTGTTTGTTTTAAAAAGAGCATTAATGTGTACTATTAATGTCATTCTTGAATATGGTAATCTATCATTTTGGTTGACCAAGGGTAAAAATTAATTTCCATGTTGCAATGTTGAAACATGTTCATTTCACAGTATAAAAAGTAATAAAATGTGTTACATGGGCTATCGACGCTTCTTGGATTTAAGTCACAAATTTCATAGAAATAAAAAAGTATTTTATGGGGAAATAAAAATAATGGTATTTCCAAAATCTCATAATGGAATAGAATAGTTAGATCAGATGAAATGATTTTATGTCAAATTTGTAAAAAAAAATGGTGACTTAAAGACATAATAAATAGAGGAGATGTTTATGTGCCTTTGAAAAATAAAAGAATTTTATTTCAACTCAAATATTAAGAGAATCTTCTTCTACACCAGAATTTAGATGTTATGAATAAAAATGTATCTTAAATATTGATTGAAGCACAATTTGGTAATGAGAGAAAAACTAAGGATACATGGCATGCTCATCTTGAATTGGAAGATTTAAATGTCAGACATGATCTTCACCCACATAAAGATCATGGTGAAAGATATCTACCTACAACGTGCTTTACATTGATGGATTAAAAAAATATAAAATGATAAGTGTACTATCCTCTATAAAAGTTCCATATGGGTATTTAGAAAACATTAAGTTGAATGTTATTGATGGAAATTTTTTGAATTAAAATGTCATTATAACCATGTTTTAATTCTACATATGTTACCATTGGCTCTATGAAAATTGAAAAATAAGGAGGAATGTGGTGTCTTGATTGATCTGTGAATAAATTTTAAGGATTTATGCTCAAAAGTGGACCCAAGTGATGATTTTCAGTGGTTATAACATCGTGGTGCTGCCATACTTGTTCATTTAGAGTGCATCTTACCACCTTAATTTTTTAACATCATAGTACACTTAGTAGTTCATTTATCAAATGATTCCATGACTGCTGGAAATGTTTATTATTGTTGGATGTATCCAATAGAGAGTTATATAAACTAAGTTATCTTTTTTTAACATTTTAAAACATTTTATTAAAATATATATATAGATTAATTAATGATTTTGCGATGATTGAAAATATATGTTTTTAACAAAATTCACACAGAAGGATGAGTTACTAAAGGATACATTGTTGATTAGTGCATGACATTTTGTTCAAGATATTTTCATTAAATTCAAACTAGTGAAAGTAGGTCTAAGTAAAATAATGATGTTGAAGGTTATTAAACATGTAAATGGATATCCATATTCTTTTTATAATTTCATGCAATGTACAAAAATGAAGACATCCAACCTGAAATTTAAATGACATTACAAGAACATAATTAAGTTATGGAAAATTGTGATGATGTTCATGTATATGTACGGTAAGTTACATACCCATAAATTTTGTTTCATTTTCATTGTTTTTAAAATTATTATTTTATTATTGTTTTTTTGGGATCACTATGAAATTATCCATAGACAATATCCACAGAGACTTTAAATAATAGGTGACATCCATAAAAATATTTTTTAAAATTTTGTGATTTTTCTATTTTTAACAATTATTGTTTTCATTAATTAATCAGGTTTCGACTTTACTACCTAAGGAATCTTCTATAGAAATTAATTTGAGATATTTAAGTCAATTTCCTAACACATGGATTAAAAAGATGTCTATAGTCACTTGCAGTGGTTATCTGTGGCACATGAAATCATTTGAAAAGAGGAGTGAGACCCATAATTGTGTTGTTCGTGTGAGTGTAACATCAAATACGAAAATGTATCATATTATAGTGTGTTGACATAAATAATCAAGATTACTTATTCACTTTGAAGGAGTGTTATTTTATTTCGTTGTGATTATAAAATTCTTACTGAATCCATCAATAAAAATAAATTTGGATTCACTATCGTCAAATTTAAGAGGATTATTAAATCGATGAGACCTTTGTACATTCATCTTAGGACTTATAAGTGTTTTATACATCCCAATCTAAATAGAAAAAATTTCATGTTGTAACCACCACTAAAATAAGATACGAATATGAAATAATGAAAGATTTCATACCTGATAGCTACAACTTACAAACCAACATGTCAACTGATGTCGATGTGGAAAAAAATATTCTATTTAGGATGAGGATGTAGATTTAATTGATGATCATTCAATATTTTTCATTTATGTATGATATGAAGACTTTATAAGATTGATAATAAAATTAGAGAAACATGATGTATGTAAATATGATCATGATAATGAAGTGTTTCATCATTCTGATTATTATATTTTTTTGAAATTAACAATTTATTTAGTTTTGGGTTTTAAATATTATAATAGGAATTTGGGTGAAAAATTTTCTTTATATTTGACCCATTTATATTCTTATTTGGTACTTTAGATATTTATTTTCTAAAATAGATTTGAGATGACATCTATTGAAAACACATCAATCAAGGAAATGGTGGTTTCAAATGACCAATTAATGGTATTAATTTATAAATTTTATTTAAATTTACACCTTTTCTTTTTTACATCCATTTTTATTTTTTTATTGTCACTCATTTCTATTTTTATTGTTGAAATTTTTTGCCTCATGTTCTTGGAAAAATATAAAAGAAAATTCAAATAAACCACTAAAACATTATTATTTTTCGACAGAGAACACATCCAATTCCTTTGAAAATAAACATATAATGAAATTGATACTGGAGGATGTTATTCATGATTAAACTTGTATTCCTCTTATAATTTTCCAATAATCTTTATATGATATTATTAAGGGTTCCTTTATACAAATTATAATTTTTAATTTCTATTGTTTTTTTAAATTGTGAATGAAAGGATAAAACCTAAAAATATAAAGAGATATCCATGAATAAGTGGTTAATGTTACATAAAATAATGCATATGTTAACTAAATTTATGACCATATTAACTTTATTATATCATTAATTATACAATCAATGTTTTTTCATGTATAGTGGACTCTCAAAGAGAAGAAACTAAAATTTCTGGTATGTGGATTGCTATTATTTAAGAAAATTAATGACATTATTATACAAGTGTATCTGTTTGAACATATTTTAAAATTACAATTTTTTGAAGGGTTACACTCTCATCATGAGTAAAATAATAACATTTATGGCATAATTCCGTCATCAGTTTCAAATACTGAAGAAATACCAGTATAATGGACTCAATAATAATGTGTTCCTCAGCATGACAGTAAGAGAAGAGGGATAGCGCACAAATTTCATGTGATAAATGAAAATGGCCATGGATTTAGTAAGACTAAAATTTGGTTAGAGTGTGTTTTTGTAGACATTATCAACTTACTTCAACTAGATTCCAATTTAGCAACAAAATTATTTTCACTCATCGGTTGTGTGGCTCGTGACCCTCGGCGATTACCAGCAGATTCTGTTGATTGGATATTAGTAGATATTATTAAAAGGAAAATATCTAGTGTGAAATGAAGGTACATATTAATTAAATATTAATGTTATTTTATTTATATAATATTTATAAACCAAATTTCATTACTATGTTTTAGTTATCATATTACAATCCTGAAGGGCGTGAACCATATCATTAGTGAATGGATGAAATGAGTTCTTTATGGAGATCCTACAATTATTAGTCAAAGTTTGCTTATTTTGATATCCTAAAGAAAAATGTGGCAGTGAAAAAAGGCCCAAACACATTCACAATGATACATGATAAATTATAGTGGAGTTTTGGGAATCACTAGCTAGACAAGTAATATTTTTTCCATAATTTTTTTATTTAAACCATATTCAATAACTATTAAATACAAAATTTCATAAATAATAATTAATTATGATAAAAAAATATTTTTCATCCCATTATAATTTAAAATTTGTTTCATGAATGAACTAAGAGGGTTGTAAATAATCATTCAAATTTTAAAATTCTGCATTATACAGTGATAAAGAGTATTTTACATATACATGCTAAAATTAAGGTATTAAATTTTTAACCACTAATTGATACTTTTTCCTTGTATTAAATTCCTTATTTGATTTTATAATATAAATTTTTCATTAATATTAATTTAAGGAGTTTGCTAATATTCAAATATGGATCAAAACCCATGAACCTAAAAAAGCGTCAAAATATGATGACACTTCTACAATAGTTAATGTAATTTTTTTCTAGTATTACCTCATTAAAAAATATTATGTATATTCAATATTAGACTTTTTTGACATTGATTAATTTTTTTAATAGAAATGAATTGAGAATCAGTTATCTTTTCCTCTATAGGACACCTTTACCATTGAAGAAAGTAATATATTTAATAAAATTATAGTAGAAGATAATAATGGATATTTAAAAAAAATTGGTTTGGGTGAAATGTATCAACCTTATCCTGTAAAGATATGTGAATTATAGGAACAATGGATTAGAAGGATTAAGAGTGAAGATAATGTTTAGAGAATTGAGAATCAAGTTGAGAATGTTGTTGGACAAATATAACATTTGTCTGATTTAGTATAATTTTTTATAAAACATGAGGTATTCGTGTATGTGTGTTAATTGTTTCATGAAAAAAATAATTTACATTTGTTTAGTCATGTGGGTTTGATCCAACTTTGTCGAAGCTAGTGGATTGCACATTCTAGTACAGTGAAATTAAGTTTTCAAATTGTATTTTTTGTAGGCATGGTATGTGAGTCGAATATTACATGATGATGAAGAAAATTATTGTGAATTTGATAGCTCTGATGATTATCATGGAGAAAACGATGTGGAATAGTATATTTTTTTTTGTGATTTATATATATATTTTATTTAGAGAAATTAGTGGTTTTCATTTCTAGTAATTAAATGTTTTCCATGAATTATTTTTATGAATTTTTTAATTTATTTCATTAGTCATGAAATACTAGTATTAGGTTGGACATTTGGTTTCATTTCATTACTTCATGAGGTAAATCTGTGGTACGATGGATTTTTCAGTTTTCTTGTTTTATGATATATTATATTAAAAGATATGTCTTCATGGATGAGATGTCTTATTGGATAGCAGTTTGTAAATATTGAATGCTTTAGGATAGGTTCTAAGGCTAGTTAAACATGAGGTATTTTGAACTACCTGGAGGGAACTGGTGGTGAAGGTAGTTGGAACCTCTTGGCATGGATTGGTGCTCAAGTAAGATCCTTCTTGTCATCAAATGCTGCCCAAGGTACAGTGAAAACACGTTTCATCTATTACCCATACTATATTTTTTTTCTATAGAAAATAATAATAAAAATTATGATTCCGTATGATGAATACAAGGGTTCTGAGTGTGTTCAATTTTTTGTTTATGGGAGACCTTAGTTTCATCCCACCACACCTCCTATGAATCTGTTGTGAGGTGTACACTATCTCCTCGATACAGTTCTTGAACTGATTTTTATTTTCATTTATATAGATGTGACTTAAAAATTAAACATTAATCCAAAATATATATTTAATTGGTTATTGGAATGGATTCAAGAGGATTTTGGATAACTAATAGATAATCTATAACTGAGTGGATTTTAGTTTCTTTATTCTTGAAAATCTCTGGTCAAATGTTTCATATATGAATTTTCCAATATAAAATGTATTCATTTTTAATTTGATTCATGTTAAATGAGATAATATTTTTTCACCAAATTCCTCTAATGATATGTTATCTTATTAGGATTAGGAATAATTTTGTGTGATCACGGGTAGTAACCGAAATATCACGTGAGTTTCCATATACATTCAAATTTCGTCTCCTTTGCATTTTGTCTTGTTTGAGAATGCACCTATATATATTTCCATTCATTCTATTCCTAATAAGGATTCTTCTGGTTCTGATCATATTTTCTATCTTTATATAGAATCTCTCCATTCAATGCATCATTTTTGTTTTATTGTTTCATACAATTTGAAGGGTTCAATTTGTGAAATTGAAGTACTTATAAATGGAGATAATAAGATAAAACAAAAAAATATGATATATAAATGTTAAACAGATATATTATTTGACTCAACCTAACCATGGAATCCTAAAAAAAGAGAATAAATACATAATAATATGTACATAAAAATATCGTTTTACCATGTCCATGTCAAATACGTCAGGATATGTTCAGATTCTATTAACCATTCACAAAAATTTATTTATAATTTATAATCATAATAATGAATAAAAATGAAAAAATTTGAATTTGATAATATGGAATCAATTTGATAATATGTGATCGTTAATAATAAATTGTACGTAAGAGTTTGGGTTATCAATGACATCGAATTATTTGTATTACACGATATACATTGAAATATAGAATCTATATATGTTTAATATAATTGTGTGCCGGTAAAATCAGTGTGTAATATATCTATAAAATGTAATCTATGAATTTAAATACCCACACTTCATATATCACATAATCTTGATTCCTTGTTTTGAAATTTGTAATGATATCTTGAATCTATTCCCATAATATATTTTTAATTTTAAATAACATTCAATTTTGGATCATGTGTTTGTTATTGATTACTTTTTTATTCTAGAATCACTCTGTAATATATGTGTCGAAATTTTCTATCTTGAAATTGATGAATAGAAGTTATTTTAATGCATTTTAATTGGTGTGACATATTTCCCATCATGGATGATGCCTAATATAAATATCTACATAAACATGTGGCTGAGTTATTTCCCCTGGATGTCGTTCTTTCTGGAATGGTTTAACATTACTTATTACACTATGATTGATATGTTGAGAATGTATGAATGGGGTATGAACATTTCAAAACAAAGCATCACAAGAAGCATTTATAGAATAAGATGGGTCATTCACCCCACACCCAACATGATGTGCAATTGACCACAAAAATGCAGATGCCTGATAATGGCATCAAGCTTATGTGAACCTGAGATATGTGAAATTTCCATTCATTAATCCCTTCTTCCTACAACTTTATTTCCCAATTGTTTTGGGATTCCCATTGATTAATAATTTTTTATATTTAGATATCACAGTAATTGTTTTATAAAAATGTTAAAAAGAATTTGTGTCCATCTATGTACTATGTTCGAAATCTGGAAACAATTAATGATAATTCATTATTTTGAAATCCCCTTAAATATATTAGTTCACATGAATATTTATGGTCTTCAATAATTATTAATATTCCATTGATGTATATGATCTATTGATATTATTAAAAAATACAAAAAATAATAACCCATTAATATAAAGGTAATGGTTTCATCATTTCCTTTATCATATGGTGCACAAGTATGTTGACATGGAATTGTATAAGTGTTTTGTTTCCACTTAATCATTTTTTTATCTTTATATTTTTTATGTATTCGATTATCCTTTTAGATGGTTTCAACCCTAATTAACTTGCTGGTTACTTTTTACTTTTTTTATTCGATAAACCATTTTTTTCCACAAACATGCATGAATTTCTATATTTATTTTGTTGATGTTGTTTCTATTAATTAAAATTATTATGAAAATGAAAAAAATATTAAATACCTAGAAATTTATTGAATATTTTTCAGAATCTACTTATTTCATGATTGATTTAAGGAATCATTAGGTTCATAGATTGTTTTTCAGATGTTTTTACTGAGTACAAGTGTCACCAAACCCAGGGTGCTACTAGGATTCATGCATCTAAAAACTAAAATGAAAGAACTGATAGCCATCATGGCAGTGTGGTGTAATGAAGCCTTTGTTACATTGTATTCAATTGAGGGAAAATAGCAAAATCCATCATTCTAGATATATGTTTCAATTATGAAGCTGAAATGAAATTTCATTAAAGAAGCTACTATTTTTTCTGAGGTAGAAAATGAAATAATTCTAGAGATAAATTAATATAGTTGACTAACTTGATTCCCGTATCCTTTTACAAGCATTCAGGTTTAGAGGATTGAATTATGTTCCATTATTAGAGAAATCAATGGTGATGTGGGTGATTGAAAAGTTGAAAATTTCAACATTTCTTACCTTAAATTCATGGTTTTTTAGTTCTCGTTTCCTATTTCTACGAGTTGAAATTATTATAATTGTATGTCAACGTAAGATGGTGATTAATAAAATTGGATAGACTATTTTAGGGGATTTATAAAACTCTTAGAATTACTATATTTTTTAACATGTTTCTTATAACTATTTGAGCAAACCATATAAGATATATAGGCTTATTTTGTTGTTTTAATTTTGTTTTATGTCTGTTTTTTAATCATATTGTTCTGCAAAATATTGTATAAAATGTTGTCAATTGTTTATTTTTTGATCCGTTTTAGGAATTCCAATATTTTATCCCTATTCTCTTTTGTAATCTAGTGAAATTGAATTATTTATGTCTTGGTTTAATAACAATGATTTGAAGTTTCATTCCTCATATAATCCCTCTATTCTGACTTCGTCCATTATTGTTTATCAGGGAATCATGGCTTAGGATGAATACTGTATTTATATTTTACTGTCGAAATGTGTGAAGTCAATGGGTTGAATGTTTTTTCAAGGATACCAAAAACATTCTCACTCATGGGATATTATTGTTTCTATTAACAATTTAGAAAACCATGTAAAATACTTAGGCTTATTTATTGTTTTCATTTTTTTATTTTCATGTTATCATAATGATGGAAAAAAATTCATTAAAATTATGTTAATTGGTTGTTATTTGAACATTATGCAGAAATTTTATTATTATATTCTTTTTTAATTCGATAGTTTATTCGAGAAAAAACGATCTAATTTTTTATGTTGTCTAATTAAATTTTAAAGTATTTTTTAATTTAATTTAATTTCCAGTTTTAACCCTCTTGTCTCATATCTATGATATAATCATGTCCCTTTTAACTAGGTATCAGGGATCAAGAAGAAAACAACACAAACATGTATCAACATACATTTGTGAAGTAAAATGGAATTACTTTAATGTCACTGTTATTGTCAGTTATGGTGCTACTATTGGGATGTAGAGAAATTACTTCCCAATGATTAAGCCTAAATATATTACCCGTATTTTCCAAAACATGGAATCCTGAACTAATGGTACATGGTGGAGAAAAGGTGATGACTTCTACATTTTTTAATTAATCACCTCCAATATTTTCAAATGATATTATGCGTGGAAACATTTTATGACACCAATTAATGAGTTTTTTTCATTATGTGTGGATGAAAATGGTTGTTTTAAACTATACATGAACTTTAGTGACCAGATTCAATGGAGTTCATTTATAAAATAGAAAGAATTAACTTCATACTCCACATCTTTTGGGTCATTATTTGTAATATTAGACTCTTCATGGTTTAGGGTAAGTTGGGGAAATTATAAATGGGTTAATGGTTTTGAATTCACACCATATTTAATTATTTAAATGTTATTTTCAATTTTATATTTTTTTAATAAGATTAGTGTGTAAAAAAATTGATAAAAAATGATTGTTGCACTTCCCAGTAACAAAAACTATATGTTTTTTTCTAACTCTGGTATTGGAATGATATGATTCGTTCAATCATTGATATACATGTATATTGAATGCATTGAATGTAATTACCTTTAGTTAGGTAAACTATACCATTTTTTCTTATTTAATCTATTTTTTCATGTCTCTGAGGTTCCAGCATAGTTGTATTATTTACTTTTCTTATTGGCCTCTTTTATAGACACTTATATTGACTAAACATGCATTTTTTTATTTATTCACTTCAATTTTTTTATTTCATAGTACTGTTATTTTCATTTGAGGAGTGTTGTTTTGTTTCATTTATAGAGAATCATGGATCAAGTGACCAGGTAGTATATTATAAATTTTACATCCATATTTCTTGTACAAATCATAATCAACTAATCTAGAATATAATTTTTTTACATTCTTACTATTAGTCCTTTGAAAGGTGAGTAAAAAAATTGATTATAACATTAGATGAATCATTTAGAGTGTAGTAGTAAATTTCAATGTTAAACTAATAATCTCATTCATTTTACATGAGTATTATTTCTCTTTCATAGTACACAATTTTATCTCAATGTATTTTAATATGTTTAGATTGGACTATGATCGGTAAGATCAAAAAGTTTCATCTTTTTCTTCAAAAATTATCACTGCATATGAATAATAAATGCTAATCGGCTAAAAATATGAGATTTTATGAAATTGGGAAATTATGGATTTTTTATGAAACTATGGTAGTAATTATATTATGTTTTTCTAAAAAATATCTTTTATAAATCCCTTGGAAAACATTTCTTTTGAAGAGAAATTTTGTGATGTCTTCATTGCCTCAAACTACAACATTAGGACACACCCCTCTATTTGTAAACATCGATGAGAGATGTGGAAAAAATTAAAGTAAATTTATGATATCTCTGAGTGGTCCTTGATATCTGTGAAGTTATACTAAATTATAGACTCCCTACTCCATGCTTTTTCAAGAGAACATATGCTACTGCTAGTGAAAATATGCCACTGGACACCCCCTCCCACATGACATAGATGCTACTGCTGGTGAACAGAAGCCACTGGACACACCCGCCCATTGAACAAAAATGATTATTCTGTTGAATAGATGCTACAAAACGATGTTGTTTCAAGAGAACATATGCTACTCGACACACCCTCTTGCATGTTGTGGCACAAATTCTTTGTGCAAGGAATTAACTCAATTCTAGTGAACATATACTACTACGGGTATATTTTTTATAAGTTCTTTGGTGCAGTTGTGTTAGGGTGTGGGATGTGATACTATGGATAAAGTGTATTCTAATTTATGTTTTTCCAATACAAATTAGGGTATTTTTAGTGTTGACGATTAAATAAGATGGTCATTTTTTTTGGACCATTCAGAATAATTTTATATTTATCATATGACAATTATACTAGATATATTTTATATCATTATATTTATTAATATAATTTATTATTTTACTAGAAAATATTACAATATAAAATTGATTTGTTGAAAAAAAATATATATTACAAACTGATTTAATGGTTTTTATTTTTTAAAATAATAGATAAATTGATATAGTTAATGATATTATTGAATAATATACAGTGTTGGTAATACTATTATCAATATATAAACATGTTGGTGAACATTTTAGCCTTCACATATATTATATGTTGGTAATATTATAATAGAAGCAAATGTATTTTATCTATGGCATAACCATTTAGTGATAGCGTTTGGACCGACAGATTAGTAACATGTCATATATTTTGGTAAAATGTTTTACCAACCAAAAATGTACCATTACCAAAAGATATGCTCAAGTTGGATAAATATAAATATTTTGTAGTGATTGATCAGAATTATGTACATTATGAAACTCATTTTAGAAATGAAGGTGTGGATCATTTTGTGTGGGATTGACAATGAATGATGGTATGTCATTACGATGCATAGTGGTCTAGGATCATTAAGAGAATAAGCATGTGGAGCCCCGTATAAATCATTTTATTCTATTTTAGAAATTTTTTATAGAGTAGATTTACCTAATATTCCTCTTAATGTTTCCTTGTGGCCATTAGGATTTATTGATAATCAATTGGGCAAAACTAGTGGAAAAATATGAGGTGTTTATGTTATTATAGCCGTGTAAAAAAAATTTCAGGTTAAAGACAATATGAAATAGTTTATAAATATTAATTACATATTTTTTATGGGAAGTGATGTCAATTATTTTCATTAATGATTTGTTTCACATGATGTGTATAATCGATACACATGTTGTGTAACCCTACTTGACTAAATTTTTGTACATAACATGTAATCAACTATATATTCATATATCTATACAAGAAATATTGGTATAAAAAGACCCTCTATACACCGTAGTCAACACATGATTAGTCCTCACAAGAAGTAGAAACTATCTGAGAAATATAAAACTATAAATTGTATACCCTTCATATGGAACATTATTTAAAGGATCACATAACAAACACGTTGTTGTTGTTTAAATCGAGTAAAAAAATTATCCCACTCACCATAAATGTATACCTAGATATAGAATGTATTGGGATGTATATAACCAGACATTCCATACTGGGATATATTTCAGGTAACCCTATAGTTAATTTTAGTTTATTTTATACACATAGTGTATTTTCATTTATCCTTTATCAGGACACCTATTTAGGCTCATATGTAGTTTATCAATAAAATTGTTCAATGTGTAAGAAGATAGTAACTTATCATTAATATCTCATATATGATGTGATGTGATTCATTTATTTTAGTCTCTATTTCTTTATAAGATTAATAATGTAGATAAAACATTTTCACATGATTGAAATGATTATAAACACCCCAACTCATGTAGAAATGTTCCTACATCCACGCATTTTAGTATGTAATTATTTAAAAAGATCTAGATTAGTAGTATTGGGACCTCCAGCAATGTTGGTCACACCCTATTCCACCACTACTACATGTTGAGTCATAGGTCCCCCATTATAGTTTTTAATAATTGAATATAATTGAATAACAATTGGTTGTTTTTATTATAGTGGTTATATTTAAAAAAATTGAAAAAAATATCAAACATGGGGATTTTTTTATTTTAAACCAGTTTCATAGTAATTAGGAATAGTATAATCTATTACTACCATGAATAATTTATATATTTCATTATGGAAAGTATATTTATATGGGATTTTTAGTTCCATTGTTAATTTTATAATAGATATTAAATTTAGATTCTCTTATCCTTATTACACTACAAGAATACGATGGCTTCTTGGACATGTAATATAAAATTAAGTTATAAAATTCTATTTTTTTAATCATTTTGGTACATTAATCATACCTTGTTTATGATTACATACATACCTATATGGATTTAATATATGAATAGTGGGTTTTACATTTCAATAGATACTTCTTCGATCAGTTACATTTTAATTCTTGTGGAAATTATATCTTATTTCACAATCATTCCTTCAGAGATTTTTGGTATCCTATGTTGTATGTTTATAATCTAATATATATAGGATTTATTATGACACATGTTAGGTCTATTTATCTGATATATTTTTTAAGGTTAAATAATAGTGTTGACACCACTACATCTTTTTGAGAACTAGTAATTGACAATGCTCAATGACCATTAGTGGTTCATGATAGTTGTGATGACTGTTCAAAATTGGAGACCACTAAATGAAACTTCATTTAGTAGAGGATATATCCTTTATTCAACATCCATCACATTCTGGCACCTTTTCATAAGTATTTTTCAAATATTCATTCATTTTTATTTATTTATATACCATGTGATGACTCTTACATAAATTGTAAAATGTTATGTTATATATATATAAATATTTATTTACCTAAATATAAAATATATATATATATATATTATTTTCCTATTATAGGTTTATATAGTCCATGTCATCCCATATTGTCTTATTTTCAAACTTGTTGCATGCTACAAGCCTCTTTATTATTGGATAAGAGCCTATTGTGATATAATAAGCTTATTACATTCCCATGTGGGGTCCCAGTGGGTCATGTAGTTTCATTGTTATATCATACCAATAAATTAAAATGCATAGTGTTTAGAATTACCCGTAATGTATATAATGGGGTTTTAATTTATTATTTTGATGTTTTGGGGGGAATTAAATTCATTATGAGAATAGAGAGACCAAAATTAATGTTCGGGTAAGTGTATTATATTGTAAAGAATATGATATCCTATTATGTGTCCTCTCTATAGAATTTTTTTGAGATATTCATTCACTATGATATGATGTAATAACACTTCTATTTATTATTAGTGAATTATTTCATATATAGTTCGTTAATTTTTATAGTGAGTTAGATGAGGATAGTTATACATGAACTATTTCTGGTGTGTTCTGGTGAGAATGCCCTCACGATTTTATTATTAGAGCCTGATCCATATATGAAAATGGATTGATAGATTCAGAGTATCATTATTACAACTAGTTGAGAATATTATTGACCATATGGTGATTCATTAATTATGATTCCAAAAAGTAACATTGAGCCATTAGTGCATGATGTCTTTATCAAACTCATGATTGAACTTCTCCATTGTGAATATTTTTTTGGAACATATTAAACATGTATTTTATTGAAATTATTTACTCTATATAAGACCATATGACCATGTTATATTTTATATTGAGATAAACATACCTCAAAAATTTTAATATTTATATTTTCTATAGTAGAATTTTATTAGCTTAGTGGTACAAGAGGACCCAACCTAGTGTGATTTTTAGAAATGGATGATATCTCATGAAACCTAATGTATAACAGATTCCTCAAGATATCCATATTAGAATATAGTTTTGGTAGATATTTTCCCATTTTATCGGATAAATTTTTTCTTCAATATTTATAATTTAAATTATGTTAATACAATGGATACACCTGAATAATTTTTTTAGATTCCTCAAAATAGTAGGCACAAGTCCCTATATAGTGGGTTCTAAAATAATTATATGGATGTTTAATTGTAGTTTATGTTGGATGATTAATTTATCAATTATAAAAATTAGAACCACATACTATATAATGTATATAAAATATTATAGATGGTCAGAGATGTAGGATTATTCATTTTGTGGATAACAATGGTTAGTCATCAACAAGTGTGTTTCAATTTTTTTTTCATATCTTCATTAATATTTTTATACTATCGCATAGGTACAAGTTACTATTTCTTCACTATCCATTCAACTTTTGGGGATTCTAGTGGAACAAAATGTTGGACCCCTATGTGTTAGATAATTTTAAATAATGGTGGTCATCATTGACTCATCCCTTTTTTGGTTGAGTGTGTTATCATTAATGTAGAATAAATATCATTTATTGGACTATTTAATGGATGAAATGAGAATATATGGTGCCTATATATTTTTATATTCCATACCCATTAAAAGTATTATGATGAGTTTGAGTTTGAGTAAACAATGTATCCCCCACCCTTCAGTGGTGGATATGATCCCCTTTTGAGTTTGTAGAATAACCCACCCTCATGAAGTTATAGTTAATTACCCATTATATGGTATGAAATCTATTATAAATAATGTTTATGAATAATATTTCACTTCATATAAATGTTGAAGAATGTGAGAGTTATTCTAAGGTGAGATCAATGAATTTTTCTTAACAGTAGTCCAATATATGAATAAATGTAAATTCAATAGATGGAATCAATCTATTGATTATTGGAGTGATAATCATTCTAACTATGATAGTATAATATATAGGGAAGCCCACTCTTTATGATGATTCATTGTGGATTGTAATAAAAATTTATTAAAATTACATTTTTGTATAGTCATAGTAATAGAATGGAAATCAAGTCTCATACTATTATTTCATGATTTATGTGTAATAGTTTCCTTTTTGAAGACGAATAATTAATATTTTTTGAGATCAATGTAGTGGAATTTTAGCATGGTAGGTGACACTCTTATTAAGGGTATATATTTTTTTAAAGGATGATTTTCTTGAGAAACTATATTTAAATTAGTCAATTATTATTTTTGGATAAGGGATATTTCTCACCTTTTATTGATGGTGGGTATTGACAAACTTCTAATATAGAATATCCCATAGTGGTGGTATTAATTTTTTGATCTCGTCTGACTAGATTCTCACAAGAAATAAGACTAAATGATTTTCATGAATGTGGGGAGAATGACATCCTCTTCCTCATGTTGATATTAGTTTTACAGTCATGATCATATTAAATATAACTGATAAAAAAATGATTGGGTAACAAGCTAGTGTTTCAAAATACATAGTGTTATATGTTCAAGGGATCTTTTTTAGAAATTACCTTCACATTAATTAATGAAAAATCCCCATACCATGTAATATCATACTATACGATGTAGTTTGTTATCGAGTATGGAATTTATATATATCTAAACATAAAATTATTTCCTTATTTTTATATCATATTTCACTATATTTAGATTTCATATGTAAGGTTCAACAACATATAATAAAATATAACATGGTCAATGCATAGTTTTTCAAAATGAATTGATCGAATCATTTTGAAAAAAACCACTCAATTATCCATTTGAATGTTATGGAGTAAAAATTTTAATATCATATGCCTATGATATCATATATAAGTTGTTTAATAATATGGAATTTTTAGAATAGTTTTTGGAATGGGGTCAAATGATATGAAATTAAATGTTTTTATTGTTGTTATTTATAAAAAGATTGGTAAATGAAAGGGTTTTGGGATAATCCAATTTTGTTATAGAAACTATGACAATCTAAGAGTCACAAACATATAACATTATACAAAAATAATATGTAAAAATTTACTTCCTTCTCAAATATTTGATCATTCAACATCTTATTCCCCATGAAATAAATTGAAATCATATAGATGTATAAGGTATTATCTAATGTGTTTCGATGATTCTATGCTTTATAAGTACACAATTTGAGGTATACCACATTTATTTCTTCTTTATTGTTATTAATTATGTATATAATTACTATAATGATAGATGTTTAATTCAATGTAAGGTACACATTGATTTTTATACTGTTTTAACAATTTAATTTTCAAATGAATGGTGCTCATGGGTTTCATGGTTTCTAATGATTTATTTTAGTTTGATTAAGTGGTAATAGCTCCTTATAAAAACATAAATGTTGTAAAATATTAATTATGATGTCTATTCATGAAATCTTTTTGAGAAAAGAAGATAATGAAATTATAATACCAATTTATCTCACTATAATATAATAAACTGTGTATTTATATTATGTCTGATTTAGCGCATGATTTTTTATGTGATATCATAGCTATTGACGTAGTGAAAATACCTTAGGATTGCATAATCCATAAAATAAAACATAAGGATATCTTATTTAATGATATGATTATTCCATGGGTTCAACATAGAGAATTGTATCTCCCTAGAGAAATTTATGTTGATAATAAAACATGATTGATATGTAAGGGTTTCATTGTTGACATGTATGGGTTACACCACTACGGTGTAAGGGTTTAGACACATAATTGTTTTTTATTTTTTTCATAAGTGGAAATAACTTACTTAAGTCTTGTAATATATGTAAAAAAGATTATCAGTCATAAAATTCTGACTAGTGTATCATAGAAGGATTATTCATTAAAATTTATCAATCATAGTTTCAAATTTATATCATAAAATTATATAGAATATGACAAAAGAATTATTTTTCATATATTTAAATATAAATTGATATATATATTTTATAATTTTATTATTGATTATAGTAAAATATTTTTTATAATATTTTTTTAAATAAATAATATTTATAGAGTTTAAATATTTATAAATTGCATAATTTTTTTATTAAGTGATAAAGAGTAAAAACTTATTGGATATTTAGTAATGGTATTAATCTATAATATAATATATTTTAAAATTATATATAAATAGTTATTATATTTATATAAATTTTTTATTTAAATATTATAATTTTAATTTATGAAGTGTTTATAATACAAAACATAATGAAAAATAAATTTTTTATTACCATGAAATTTTATTGGGTTGATTATTATGTTTATAATAAACCATTGATTTTAATAATGATTCAATTGAAATTATTTAAACAATAATTATTATATTTGATATATTATATTATTACTGGTTAATATAAAATTAAATATCTGATTTTAGTAATTATTAATATGTTTACATAATAAAAATTTAAATTTAAATTTTTTTTATTTCACGACACTTCATATATTTAAATGAAATTACATATAATTAGTAATAACACAAAATTAATATGAGATAAATATATAATGTGTTTTTATTTTTCTAATTATGGAACCTATAAAATAAATTTTAAACTGTTTATAATTTAAATTTATTAATTGTAAATAAAAGTTTATCTCGTGGTTAAAATGGTAAATTTTTCATATTTTTATTATTACATGACTAAATAATATATATGTGTGTTATAATTTTAATTTTTTCAATACATTAATTTAAATTAAAAATATTATTTTAATTAACCTCATTTTATAAAATATGATACATTCTATGTATGAAAATGAGTTTAGTTATCTACTACCATGATTTTCACTTGTATAGCGTTACACCATTGTCCCATTATTCTAAATACGGAGATAATTCATATTCGCGACCTAATGGATTGCACTATAATATATGTGACTAAATTTTAACCATCATTAATTAAATGAAAAAAATGAAATATTACATTTCTTACCCAATAAAATTTATATTTAATGAGTTATTGAACAAGTAAAAATATTTATCCTAAAAACTCAAATATTTATCATCTAATAGATATACATTCTCTTAAAAAATACACTATTTAAAACCCCATAAAGTAATTAAATTCTCCATAAAAATAGTTAAGACATGATACCCTTCTAGAAAAAATTATACGTAATACTCATCATCCTACCTGAATGGCCTGAAGGCCTTCATCTTTATTAATTTTTTGATAACCACCTACTCAAGGGATTAGGGGGAACCCTTACAAGGCCCGTAGACTCAAATATTAATGGCTAGTATTCCTACTTGATACATAACTCGAAGGTCTTAGGGAATTCAACCAGACTATCTACAAGGAACGGCCCCTCCACAACATTTGTATCCTGATAGTAGCACTCCACCTTTGCATGACCGTCTGGCTAGGATTCTCGTGCAAGCACAGGCTGGTACAGATGGCATAGAAAAACCCTTTCTTTTTGACAATCCATTTGGATCTACTCTAGTGAGTGCACCTGCTCTGAATCCTCTTCTGAGGTTTAACATTTTTTGTTGTGTTTTTAGGGCCTGCATTCATGTGGCCTGAAGGCCTTGGGGTGGTTATAAGGCCTTAATGTTGCGACAAGTCCTTTAGAATCATTTGTGAGCAGAAGATTAGAGTATGGAATTTAGAATAGAAATTATGTTCATGAACAGAACATAATTTATTAATACCTGACACAATAGGATTCTTACATCAACATCCATGTAATATATCATTACCATTACATAATACATATGTCACATGTATCAACAATCAGGAGTTTTGTGAAATCAACCTTTTCCGAAGAAAACCATATAAATACATAGAATTAATAAAAGATTCTAATGGTATCTTTGTGATGGATTTCATTTCAATATCTAATGTTTACTAGTGGTAAAAATATAAAAATATAACCTTATTTCGTTAAGTAATTGATCATGCACAAAAACCATAATGTAGAGAATACCTGATAGTCATGTGAAACAACATCAATTTTTTTATCGTAGGTGAAATATTGAATTATATCAGCATGTTCATTGTAATGAATATATAATTATTTTTTGTTAGTAAATCATTAAAATGATTTATGATTATATATTGGAGATTCCATAATGTTGATGGGGTTAGTGAAAGAGTTAATGGAAACTGATGACTTTATCGAGATCGACTAAAAATTTACATCAACAACAAAGATGTATATTTTGTTTTATAGGTGATGATAAATGTTCCACAATCCAAATTAATCGTATGAATTATCTCTCATCAGTTGTCAATAATTTCAATTACATCAATAAATAATAACAATTATTTTAAATCAAGAAAATATAGTTTTCAAACTGATGAAAACTGTTTGGAATAGAATGAGTCACCCATTCCTTTGTATGAACCCTAAATTATGAATCTCTTATATATAATTATATAAATATATTAATTAATCTGTGGAAAAAATTAATATATACATGCATCATAAATACATTATAAATGTAAACTATTTATATATAAACCATGAAATAATATATATATATATATATATCATGCATCATATAAAAGATTATATGAATATAATAAATGTATATTATAGTTGACATCTATCAATATTTCACATATATTAATATATGATACAATCTTTATGAAACAAATAACATCTTTTTATAAATCAATCCAAAATCATTTAGATTATTTTTTTCAGTAATCAAACTTCATTTTGAGGAAAATAAATAAGAAAAAAAATTATCATTATATACAAGATTAACTATGTAACCCTATAATCATTGATTATATCGAATGAAACTATGATTTTTTTATAATTTATGCAGTGAAATAGTGTTCTCTAGAAAATAATTTCTGCTAATCAAGATACTAAAGGTTATCATGTAATATCTATCAAATATATATATATATATATATAATCATTTCAACCAAAATATGTATCATATACATATAATGAAAACTTATCAAATATATTTTTACTTGATATCGTGTATCTAATATATATGAAACATTTCAATCCAGTATAACGAACTCAACTAGTCATATATCTCCAAAAAGCTAACTATGTTGACGAATACATCACTTGTAGTTCATCAATATAATCTATGAACATACAAAACGTCATTAATATATCTAATAAGCATATAAAATTTAAGTTATCAGAATTTTTGGCCACAAAATATATGGGTATGATAATAATGGCCATTATTATATTTCAATTAACATTCAAATGTGTTAATTTGTCATTAAATGTAAAAACTATTCTTCATTGAACTCTAAATGATTCAATTATCAACAATATATCCCACAACACTTTGATTAGATAAGTTGATATTTCATATAGTGAATATTGGTTATTATTGTTTGGGGGTTCTCATTCTAGATAAATTTCCAAAATTATATACACATGATCATTAATGAAAATACATTTGTAAATATATCAATGAAATTAAGAAATACCTTGAGATATAATTTTATTGTTTGATCATTGTAACAAGTCCTTACATATTACCTCATAAATCAGTTCTATATATCTCATAAATATCTCTTTATAATAAATAATATATTATATTCATAATTTCCATATCATGTCATTAAGACCCATAATATTCATTAATGAACATCGATTATGGAATAATATAAGTTGTAATTTGAGTAGATAAACATATTTGACCACTCAAGTACACTAAACTGTAGATCACCATAATGAATGATAACTACCGATTTCATTTATTATAATAACATACTACATTTAGAACCATTTTAACCAATATCTAATATTTTTAACACCCATATATTCAATGTCAGTCACATGTAATTTATTTGGTAATTTTATCAACAATTGATATAGAATATTATTCTATGTAACCACCCACCTAAAGATTTCATCACCGATATCGATATTCTAAAAAATGAGAATCAATATTTATAGTATGTGTTTTCCATTTTGTGGGACCAATATTCCCTATACAAAAAATATATTCTATTGTAATTAAAATATTGATTAATTTATCTCATGAATCTATAGACCCCAATCGGTTTAGAAATTAAAATCATGATCCAAAATGCATCCTTCATGGCGTCTGATGAAGTGATTTAATTTTACTCTATTATATAATCAACAATTTTGGATTTTTTGAAACTATTTCAATAGATTGCGCCATAATTTATGAAAATAACGAATCTATAGTGATATTTCATATCATATTTTCCATATTAGAATCCAAAAATATTTAACACTTTATGGAAGGTAAATCCTCTCCTCAAAAGAGAAATAAGCTACCCTTAGTCATTTATATGTACCCAAGAAATTTTTTCACAACTATGTAGTGACCCAAATTTGGAATGGACTAGTAGATAAATATTATGGTCAAATCATTGGACACATTAAATCACGTAAAAATATGAGATCCATGATAGATATTTTGATGAATTCATAAGGGAATATTACCCATCCTTTATAACTCCTTTTGGGGGATCATGAATAGTCTTAATATTAATGCAATATAACATTTTTAATAGAAATTTCATGTAGTTATTATTGATAAATTGATGAGGAACATTACCTATATAAATTTTCTAAAATATTCTATGATACATTATATATTAATTAATACATGTCTTAATCCCAATAATGATGTAGTCTTCCCCAATGTCATTCATTAATGTACATTTATCCAAGAAGACCTTCATTAAGTGATTTCAAGGGACATTCTTTCCCATAATAATTATTTCATATATAAATATTATTATAAATTGTACTATAATATCCTTAGAACATTCTAAAAACATTTGAATCATCTTTTTTTCAAGAATCCAGCATCACTAATTGCCTCATCAAATTAAATATTCATGCACCATGCAAATTTAATTTTTCAATAAATAGGCCATTTCATCATTCATACCCTATATGAATCAGATAGAAATTGAAATCTGTGATGATATTTCCAAAATAATTCCTTTACTAAATTATTATTTTGGAATGTATATTTGAATCCCATTTAAAATATCCTATAATTAAAATATTCTATAGGGGTAAGAAAAATCCAAATACACATTATCATTGTAATAGGTGAAAAATATTCATTTTATTGAGTACCATGATTTTTTTAATATTCTAACTACCATGACTTACCTATAGGTATTCACTATACCAACCATCCCTATTTTATTATAGAAAAAATTCCCAATATGGGTCGTACACATTTATGTTCATAAAAAACATTCCATTCATGGTTGGTGTATACAGATTCCATCTCATATTTCTTTATAATTTAATCATTTCATTGAATCAAAACTCTAAATGGATTTATGGTAATTAGTTGGTTCCTATAATTTAAATGATACATAATTATAATTTACCATTTCAAATAAATGTCCCATGGGTTCTTGAAATGAATTACTCCACATTAGATGTTCTTGTGTAATATAAATCAGTTCCTCATCCACAACTATGTCAAAAAAGAAAAACCAACATCTTATAAAAAAAATTAATTGTTTTCTATGAAATTCAATATGATCAATTATTATTCAACTAAATCCTATAATAATATTTTCTATGACATTATAAATATCACATAAAAATAGATACCCAATTTATTATATAAGGTTATAAAATATGTATATCATAGTTTCATTGGGATAAAAAATAAACCATATATATGATTGAGGTTAATATTTATATAAATAAAAACTTGGGGGTTTCAAAACCCCAAAAAATTATAAAATAAAATTTATGATGTTTTCTATTCTATATCTCATATGGCTTATTTCTTAATTAATCTAAACAAATGTGATTCAGTAATAAATATTATATTATAAATAAAATAAACACAAAATAAAATAATATGGTCACACAATATGATCATTTATCAAATCATATTTAACGTAGTATAATTCCTCATCTCATATAAACCATTATATTATAGTGTTCTATAATTTATGTGTTCTGAAACAATTATGCAATCAAAAAATTATTTTAAGAAATTTTTCCCAAGTATTCATCCACTCTATCTACTTAGGTTATAATAACACATTTTCCCAATTATTCAGTGATTTATTATGAAACCCTATAACCTTTTGAAATTTTTTGTAATTATGTTTCATTATAAACATCAAACCTTGATGATAATTTCCAATTGTAAATTTACTGATCTATCAAAACCTAACACTCTCTTCATTACTCATTGGTCAGCATAAAACACTTTGCATGAGACCCAACTGTCTCTTACCCCCTTTCCCTTTTCCCCCAAATGTGTTGCCATAATGTTTTCACAGTAAACATGATTCAAATATATCAAATTAGTCATTATTTAATGTCTTTGATAATACATCGTTCTAGATTATTTCAAAGTATTTGTTTTTTTTGTATCTAAGGATACATAACAAATGGTGTGTTGGATTAGAAACAACCTAGGCCATTTTATTCTAAATGTGGTATCCATGATTTTATATATCTCTGATTTATAAAATATGTATTATATTCTAGACACCATAAAAAATTTTATAATTATATATAGAAAAACTAATGTTTCTAATAATGAACAAAAATATCATCTTGTATTGAAAAGATAACGAAATTGAAATCAATTTTATATAGTTATGATAATAATACATTCTCAATTCTTGGAATTGGGTATATATATAACATCTTGTTACTAATATAATAGGTATACCTTTAACCAAGTTTAGGATTTTCTTTTCTGTTTACTACATAGTGTTGAGAATGAATTGGGGAGATACATATAATGTGGATGTTTGAGATTCAATTGAATCTCATCTGAAACTGTGCTTCTCTACAGGCTATCAAGGGGTTAAATGACGTTTTACTAGGTTACGCAGCACGTTATGGTTTCAAGATGCAAACCTTAAAAGGCTTCAAACTAAGAAGTCTACACAACATGTAGATCCTTTACCTGTCATGAGTGAATAAAATATCCGTATTTACTTTTGATCATTTTTTTAAATGAAGGAGAATTTTATTAGGATGTTTCAAATATTAAATATTTCCCAATGTGTACTGGGATTACATGCAATGTAATAATTGAACTACATTATTGGAAAAAAGAATAATGACTGAGATATCTTTTCCCCTCCTGTCTAGTTTCATTTATCACAAATCAATGCCTTTCTGGGAAAATCATGAGCATTTACTACCCATTTTAATCCTCTCATTTGACATTTTATCATCATTGTGACTGCAGTGTGATTACTCTGTAAGAGTTCTTCCTCATTCTTTGTCATTATAACTTTCCCCTCCATTGGGGTTTCAATATATCATTCTTTAATGAATGTATTTATGTTCCCCATTGATCTATATCATCTCTAGTTTAGGTTTTGATGTCCTCTACTCCTTTTTATCATTGATTGGTGTGGATGAAATAATTTAGTTCTTGGAAAAGGTATGTGGTTCCATCTTATGTATCTAGATTTATAAAATTTGAATTATGATTATTTATTTTAACTTTTTCTTTAATTTCAATTTGTAACATTTTCATTTGATTGACTCAATAATGAATTAAAATTATTTTTAATTTGGATATTTGAAATGATTTTGGAATGAGAATTCTGAAAAACACCAATTCCATTGAATTATGTTATGTTTATGGATATTGGTTCGCTTAAATTGTTCAATTTCAATTCTCATTTCGATGGAAAAAATTTTACTTAATTTTTTTAATTTAGTTGGGGAAATGAATTTTGAAATTTATGAAATTGGTTTGGAAGGGATTTCATGCATGTGAAAATTAATTAAAATGTTTTGATAAAAACCTAGTTGTTTTATCTTGTTAAAGAGGCATGATTTTGATTAAATTCCATTTTTTTAAATAGAAAATTTGAATTAAATAGAATAATTATATATAATTGTATTTTAATAATACTTCAAATATATTTCATATCAATGATTTCATATGAGGTCATAAAATACATAGGTAGTTGTAATGTTACTTATACAAACACTATGTTTTTACATTATTCTAAAACATAAATGCAGGGGGTAATATCACCAATGGGAGGGTGAAATGTCACCTTTTTCATGTTTCAATGGGAAATGTGTATAAATATATTAGAAAGGACACATAGAGAGTGACCAGTCCTATAGCATAAAACAATCATACCTATATGGAATATGATCTTGTTATTCTATTGTTTTATATTTGAGATATTATTGTTTTCTATTGATGTAAAAATTATCAACATTCTATCTGAATTTTTATAAATGGTTTAATTTGATTTCTTATTTAATAATTTTTTATAAATATTCCATCACTTTAAATGCCTTTTCATAAGGTATTTTCCATCATTTGACATGTATAACATGATTTGTTTATATATTATTCGAAAATACCAAACCATTTTATTTTAAAAATTGAAAGAGTTTATTTGGTTAATCTATTATGTGTATCTATTATGGAATTCATGGTGAGACCCTAATAAGATATTTATCTAACCACAATAATATGAGTTTAGTGGTTTGTATATTATATTCTTCCATGTCAGAGTAAGGGGAAATGATCTATTGGATGTGGATCCAGCTATTGAAAAAAAGAAATGGTGAATTGTATTCAAAAAATTTGGGATGCTTTTTCCTCTATTTTGGTACTTTTGTTGTAATAATTTGGGCTTTGATTCCTTATTTAAATCTATTAAATTACTCATAGTATAATTTCTTTTGTATGCATGTTGACATTATTGTATTTTTTTCTCTATGTTTTGTGAACATTTCATTCCCAATTAAATGTTGTATGATGGAAGCTGCTAGTTTCTAGCCCATGGGAATAGAGAATACCCTTTGGGGTATGTCATATACATCTCAGTTATTGGTATACAAGGGTAACATGGTTGGTTTTATGAAAAAATGGAGTTAAATAAGGATGTTGGGATTTTGACTTGAATTAAGTATGCATTCGTGAGATCCTATTGGGTAATAAGAGGTAGTTGTGATTGAGTTCCTAGATATATCTTACCTTAATGAACATTTAAACAATATGGAGTTTTTTTAATGATTTATTAATGATTGGTTATTTTGTGTTCCCAAATTTTTTTCAGATAGATTAAATATCAAATCTTGTTTTTCTATATTTTGGAATTTATTTTTCATTTTTTATAACTTTCACTGTAAATTTTAAGTCTTTTTTATTTTATTATGATGTTATGTAGAATTAGCCTCTAATAATATGTGAAAATTGGATCCAAGTGGAATATTATTTTTAACCATTGTGAGAAAATCTTTTAGTGGACCAAAATATATGTGAGGTGGTGGTCTGCAATATCCATGATGTATGATAGACACTACCTCTAGTATCCATTTATTCTTCAGTTGTAGAACATCAGGGGGTGTTCATAGAAATACTTTTCAAGAGTTAATTTTCCATAATCCACTAGTTTTCAATGGCTATATAGATCTTTAAAATACTGGGTAATGGATGGGGAGGATATAGTGTTTGTTTGAATTCATTGAGTCACTCGATATGATCATGTTAAAATGTATCATCATTGTGCTGGAAGGAATGAGATAGAGAGCGTGGGACACAATGGTGATGTAGAAGAAAAGTTTGGGATAGAGTTGAAATAATTTTAGTTTCGTTTCATAAACTATTATTATTCATACTCAACAGAGTTGGCCACGATGGTTGAGTTTTTCATGTTTGAGTAGGATGATAGAACTATAAATGAGTATGAAAATTGCATTGCTTAAATTTTGAAGTTCACCTAATATAGTTTCTAATTGGAGGATGAAGGTTTGAAAATTCAATTTGGAACATTAACTAGATATCCATTATTAGGTTTTGATGAAGAATATATCCAATTATGCAGATGAACATGACAGGGTGACGATCGTCAAGATCGACCCGTCATGAAAATCAGTTTTATCAAGAGATTTTTTCTCTACTAGTGGTAGTGTGAGTAACTTCAAGTGAAAATGGAAGCATGGTTATTGTTGCCGAATTTTCCAATAGCAGGGTCGTTACAGACCTCCTATGGTTCCAAGAGGAAGTCCTTTGATTTTCGATTAGTGTTTTTGTCCTAGAAATTCTAAGAGGGATTGCACTAGAGAACATAGGAATCGTAGTTCATGTGGGTGTTCAGTACATTTACCATGATTCATCCTTAACTTTTCGACTATGTGTAGTATAATGGGATCATCAATTCCTCCAACAAATTCTGGAAAATCAGATGCTTCATTCAAAAGAGTGTTCTAGCCACTGGCATCCAGAATGAAGCTCCTTCATGCAATGGAAGAGGCTCCAAACAAATCATACATGGGTCCAAACAATGTGATAGGTACCATTAATATATGACAGTCATTATTGACTACTATATTTGATACTAGTTCATCTCACTCATTTATTTAAACCTGTTTTTTTAATATGAATGATCTTCCTCTGGGTATTTTAACTTATGGGTATTACAAAACTGCTTGGAGTGAAGAGAGGGAAGGGTCTCAGTAGTACACCTTGTGCCTTCTCCTTATAGTATGTTAATATTTTTGGAGTCTTCTTGTCCTTGAAATGAATGGTTTTGACATCATATAGAAGATGGATTGGATCATTACGAATAAATCTCAGATTTATTGTTTTCTTAGATAGGTATACCATTCTACCCTCATTGGGTTGTGATTTTTATTTCTAAGAGAATGAGTCCAAATGTCATGAAAAGCTGGACTATCATTTACTAAGTTGATTAAGGTAATATTAGTGTATTATTTTGACATGGAAGGATAATTGTTGAGTGGTTTTCATCCTCTAGTGTTCATTGAGTATTCGGATGTGTTTCATTCTGATCTCTCTAGTTTTTCAATGGAAAGGAAGGTAAATTTTTTTTTACATAATTCTGGACTGTCAACAAGATTCAATTATTTATTAGTATATGGATCTAGTAGAAATTAAAGGGCTCAATTCTCAGTTTAATGATATTATTCAGAAAGTATTTAAATTCCTGAGTGTGTCTCCATGGGTGGAACAATCTCTTTTCACTATGAATGTTGAAGGTCTGCCTCACCTATCTATTGATTAATGAAATTTCAATTTAGTTATGAGAATGAAAAATTATCATTCACTATGAATTGATGTCTTGTTTTATTATTTGAATAGAATAATGTGGTTTAAAAATATCTACCATTAATATAGTTATCATTAGTTAAGGATAAAAGTTTTTGACAATTAGAAAACAACCTTTCAGTGTAGGTATGGCCTTTATGAGTACCTTTTCATTTCCATTTAGCTATGAAATTATCATGTAGTTTTCCTAGATGTCATGACCAATATTTTTTATACTATATCGATGACTTTTTTGTAGTAATTGGGGATACCATATTCCTTCACTTTAAATCCAAGGAGGATCATATGAATCATATAATAATAGTTCTGATTCTACTAATAAATCACATAATTTATGATAGGAATCCAAAGTGTGATTTCATGATTTAAGTAGTGAAATTATTAGGACACACAGTGTTTATGTAGGTATATGAATTGATCCTAATAAGGTAAGGGGTTTAATGACTTTTAAATAAACAAATAATGGTATTTTATATTAATATCATATTGGGATTACCTAGATATTTACATCGGATTGAGAAGGAATTACCTAAGATGGCTTATCCACTAACTTCTCTAAATCTTACAGATGTGATGCTTTATTGAAATGATAACTGTCATAGTTCTTTTTTTAGATTTAATGTATATTTAATAATGCACCAATGTTGACTCTTTCAAATGTCAGGAAGCTCTATGTGGTCATTTGTGATTCAAATGGTTCTGGTTTCGGATACGCTTGTAGGGAGTGTGATCATGTAGTGGCTCATGGATCTCGTCATCAAAGGCTACAAAAGAAGAAATATCCTAACAATGACCAGGAACTTGTAGTTGTGATAGACGTTATTATGTGTTGGATACACTACATTTTCATAGCATGGTTTACTATGTATTCGGATAAAAAAATAGAGAGTAAAATATTCTCTCAAAAGTCATTCAAAATCTACCAAAGGTGTTGGGTGTAGTACATCAATCAATTTAATTTGAAATGGAGTACCCAACAAGGAGAGGTAATGACATTTTAGATGCATTGAGTAGGAAACATACACCCAAAGGAGTGAATAAATCCTTGGTCAGGTGGTATTTTATGGCGCCATTTTCACAATTTCTTATTGGATATCACTAGAAAGAATATTTTCTTTTTATCAAAATTTTAGTCGACATCCCCTCTTCATTAGATTATGTTTCAGGATAAAGAGATTGATGCTAAATTATGTAACCTTATAAACACTCTTTGTGGTGGGGAGACTATTTCCCAATGGTCATTCTCCAATGTTGGTGTTCAATGCTATCAAAATCACTTCGTTGTGCCATTTGATGTAAGAGAGGCTATTATGGATAATTTTCATAATTCCCAGTGGACTATGCACCAAGAAACCAGTATGATGTTCTATGACATGTATTGATAGTTCTGGTGGCTAGGGAAGAGATGTGGCAATGCCGATCTTGTCTTGAGTTTCTATACATTCCAACTGGTAAAGTATGACCATCATAAACATTCGGATTACTTCTTCCACATCTATTCCCTACATGGAAGTGCGTTTAAATCACGAAGAATTTGTGATTGGATTCCCTCATACACAGAGAAAAAAAAATCGACATTTGTTGTGATTGATAGGATGAAAAATTCATATCACTTCATTCCCATTAGCAATGAAACCAAGTTTGAGGAGTTGATAAATCAATACGTGAAAGGGATTTTCCATTTTTATGCAGTAACATATGATATAGTTTTTGAAGGGGATCATATGATCACTTATCACTTTTAGAGTTTCTTTCAAGAGGAACAAGGATTTCCTGTCAATTTGTGCATGTTTGACAATCTATATTCATATTTCCAGACAGAGATATGTATTAAACTTATAATGGATATGGTTTGTTCTTATTTTCTTGAATTTGAAGTGGCCTAGGATGATCACCTCAGGTAGGTTGAGTATTTTTATAACCATATTTTTCTATCTATGAATTGAATGAAACCATTTGAGGTATTTATGGAATGCCTTATAATTAATAGTTATGTTGGTCTAAGAATGGTGGAATTTCCTTGGTCAGACCAGGCTTGGTGAAAGAGACAAAAACAACGATTCAGATGATTCTTCAGAGAATGTGTACAAAACATAGACGATATAATTATCATTATGATTGTCGCCATAGACATTTGTTGTTCTTAGTTGGTAAAAATTTGTTCTTTAAAATTTCACCCTAGTTAGGTCATCAATAGAATAATATAAAATGAGTGATTTCCCACCATTACATGGGACCATTCATTGTTGTTTAAAAGGTTGGGAACACTACATACCCTTCATCACTCCCACCTCAGCTGGGATACGTATATATTGTATTCAGTGTATCATAGTTTAAATTGTTTTATCTAATACATCAACTATTTCTATATGTAGTGATATAGAAATTGAACCATATTTATCTCAAACTGAGCGGCCAGTCAGGATAGTTGATTCTATGAGCATGGTACTTATTTAGAAGATGATATCATTGGTTTGTGTGATATGGAAGAATGGTTATTATTATAATGATATGTTCAAATTTGATACACTAATAAGAGAGTAGTATCCTCATCTTTCTGGCATGGAATCTTATTCATATTCTTTCTGGGGATGAAATGTTTTTAGGGTGAGGAGGTTGTAACATATCATTGGCGATATAACATGTATTCAGTTAAAATTGTAATGAAACTTCCTTTTATTTGACAATGTAGGATAGATAATTAATTAACAAGATATCTATAATGGTGATGTAAGATATTTTTTTGGACTCTCATCTTTAACCGACCATTTCTATGAGTTGTGGGAGGGTTACTGTCACGACCCGTTCTTGGGACCCAAGTCATGACTAACCCCAAGCCCGCCTCCCACAGTCCAGGGGCTGGCGACTAGCACCAAGGCGTCAATCCCGACAAAAGGGGAAGACATTTCCTTTATAAAGTCAACAAACAACACAGAGTAAGCAAGCAGAAGTAAACACTAAGTATAACTGGGTACAAAAGTAGTGCGGAAAAGTAAGTGGGCCAGAATACAAACCCAAACTGAAAGTGAAGTACAACTGGAATGGATGTACAACAACTGAAAGTAAAGCAGCAATGTCGAGCCATCCACTAGAAGTCCCACCTGAATGGTGGGTACAGATAGCCTCCTCAACCCCTCGGGTCCAACCGTCTGCTCCATGTATGTTCCGCCCAGTGGTCCACCTATAGGTACCAACATGCTCCACCGGCCTCAACCACGATCAACGTTATCTGTCATCTACATCCAACAAAACGTAGTGTGGGCATAGCCCATGTAGGGGTGAGTATACGCTACTCAGTAGGGACCCAAAGACCCAGAAGGTCTCCTAGAATCCACAAAGTATAATCCACAAAGGAAAGATACAATCATGATGTAACATCCAACACTACTTAGGTATACGCCCATACATATACCTAAGTCATCAATACCAGTTCGGCTCCAACACCCGAGCCCAAGTTCCATCACGTCCACATAGGATAGTAAAACCCAAACCACACAGGATAACACAACTCAATCAACATAGGAAAGCAAGTCAATCATATCGAATATATTGATTGAAATTTGAGAATCAGATCATACAGGTATACTTCTTTGGTGAAAGATATGATCAGATATAGCCACTGATTAATCAAATCTGTGACCCACGTAGGATACTAAACCAGCCAAGCTGCCGAACCCACATAGGATTTCAGTGCAGTCGTCATTTCCGTTGAACCCACGAGGGATTTCAGTACGGTCTTTATCGCTGCCGAACCCACATAGGATTTCTGTGCAGTCTTCATCGCCATCGAACCCACATAGGATTTCAGTATGGTCTTCATTGCTGCCGATCCCACATAGGATTTCAGTGCAATCATCATCGCCGTCGAACCCACATAGGATTTTAGTACGGTCTTCATCGCTACCGAACCCACATAGGATTTCAGTGCAGTCTTCATCACCAACGAACCCACACAGGATTTTATTATGGTCTTCATCGCTGCCGAACCCACATTGGATTTCAGTGCAGTCTTCATCGCCGTCGAACCGACATAGGATTTCAGCACGGTCTTCACAATCGCAGTCGCAGTCGCAGTCAGCTCTACGGTTCCCGCACACAGCATGCTCTTTTCCGGGAGGGTCCGCTCCACGAGCCAAAAGTGGTAGATACATCAACTGACACGTAGTCCGGAGTTTATGTATCCCAAAGTTCCGTCTCAAAAAAGGAACTCAAAGCGACATACGACGCGTCTATCGGACGCCCGGTCTGAGTGTTATTGGCTTTTTCGTTCCAGGGGCCCGGTTAGTTTTTAAGTCAAAACCAACCCGACTGCACACCAACTACGTCCAAACCCCAAGAGGAGTAAGTCAAAATGTACGTCTCACTAAGAGTAATTCAACAAAGTCAATGGCACGTCAATCGGACGTCTGGAGGTCATGTTATAAGTATTTCTGCTCCGAGGGCCCGGTTGGTTTCATGTTTGAACCAACCCAGCTATACCCAAATTTATCTGAAACCTTGGGTGAAATATACTGAAACGATCGTCTCGATCCAAGGATCGAATCGCAACTGATGGTGCATTGTTCGGAGGTCCGTAGCGTATGATATGGGAAAAAGAAAGAAACTATCCGGTTTTAGGGGGTTTTGGGACCGGGCCGACCCGGCCCGCGACCCCCTGGGTCGGCCCGAACCGAGTCGAACTGCCCCAGGTACGGGTCCGGCCCCTTAGGGCATGGCCCGGCCCGGTGGGCGTGGCCCGGCTAAACCGGAGCAGCCCCGCCCCGCCGGCACGGGAGCGCCCCGTGCGGCCCGCACCGAGCTGGTCGTGCCGTTGCGGAAAGGGGGTGGGGTGGCTGCCCCCCTTGATTGAAGCCACGACCCCCACGTGGGGCCTGCTCCTTGCCAGTGGTCATAGCCCAGCACCTCATATCCCTTGGTCCCACGCGGCCGCGAGACCGGTCGCCTGCCGTCGCGGCTTCAGCCACGAAGGTCCCTCTTGGCGGCGCGCCGGGATGGGGCCGGTCGTTGCCGGCCGCTGGCCACCCTCTCTGCCGGTGAAGTCTGCGGGCCACCGGAGCCGCTCCGGTGGTCTGTTCATGCTCTCGTCTGCGCTTGGGGTCGTCTTGGGACCCGTACATTACTACGAAGGCCTCTAATTGCTCAACAGTCCTATTTAATCATCACCCAACGTTCCGCGCATCAAAAATAGAGAATCGGTGGGTTCAGACTTGTTCATTGTTCCGCACCCACTGCGTTAGAGGTTCAAACAACTTTCAACAAATTTAATCATATGTTGAGGATATAATCCACACAAATTAAAATAAACCAAACCCCATACCTCGCTGAAGTAGTCGATTGAGGTTTGTCGCGGGAAAGGGACGTCGCAGATGCCAGCGTCGTTGAAGAGGATCGTGGGCATCGTGGTACACGGCGTCGCGGGGAAGAGGATCATCGGCGTCGTGGTTAAGAGGATCGTCGGAATTGCGGTACATGGTGTTGCGTCGTCGATCTCCGGGAAACTAGCATTATTCATTGTCTTCCGTCGGAGGCCGGCGTTCTTCGTAGTTCGTCGCATTCTCCAACAAAGAAGATGAAGATTCGAAGGCTTTGAGCAAATCATCTCCAATCCTTCTCGCACAACGAAACAACAAAATTAAAAAAAGGTGTTTCCTTATTTTATTACTCCTATCATACCTTATTTGAATTTAAAAAATTAAAACATGATTTAATTATCGAGAGTTGTCCAATTAATGAGGCTTTTAATAATTCAATTAAACGTCAGAGTTGACATGGCATTAAAGACGGGGTGCAGGTAAGTTACCAAATTAAATGCACATGGTAGGTAAAAGGAAAAATAAAGGGGGTGTGGCTCGTGTGGGCCCCACCTCACTAATATCCTACCTAGGAGTTAGGGTATTAGTGGGTCCCACTCCAACGACCATGCCTAGGTTATCTTTACTTAGAATAAAAATAAAATTGTAGCACAATATTTTATTTTTTTTCTTTATTTAACCCAATTAATTATTAACCTCACCTAATCAAACGAAACTCCAGAAAAGGTGTTCTTATGAAATTATCGGCACTGCAATTCCAACGGTGCCCTCGGAATTCGATTCCGAGCACCAGTTGAAAATTCAGGAAAACCCCCTCATTCGTTCACTGAACGTACCCGAGCTAAACTTTGGAAAATTATTCCGGGCACCCCGGGCCTTGGAATCAGGTGCCATCAGAAAGAGTGTTCTTGTAAAATCCTAAAGAAAATTAATAAAAAATATATCCCTTGAATTTTATGGATATTTACATTACTCCCACCCGAGGGCCTTACATCCCTGTAAAGATACATCATAAACTATGGAAAAAAATGTGGGTACTGTGCATGCATCTGAGCCTCCCTCTCCCAAGTGCTCTCATGGAGGTTCACATGCTGCCATCTTATTCGCACTAGAGGTATAGACCATCCACGTAGGAGCCACTCATGTCGATCCTCGATCTCCACCGGGACCTCCGCAAAATTTTCCCCATCGTCAATGTACAACTCCCCATGGTCGATGATATGTGTCCGGTCATGCACGTATCTCCTTACCTGGGATACATGGAAGACGTCATCCACCCGGTGCAACTATGGTGGTAGAGTTAGGTGATAAGCCACCTAGCCTATCCTGCTGGGGACCTGGAATGGTCCGATGAAGCGCGAAGATAACATGCCACCTCGGCCAAATCACCGTAATCCAAGTCTAGGTGAGAACTGCAAGAAGACATGGTCTCCATCCTCGAACTCCAGTGGCCTCCGCCACCTGTCATCATAAGACTTCTAACGGCTCTGAGCTATTCTCATCCATTCCTAGATGACCTGGACCTTCTCTATCATTGCCTGGACCATCTCCGGTCCCACAAGTACTAACTCCCCAGGGTCATTCCAGCACAGAGGTGATCTGCAAGGTCATCCGTACAATACCTTGTATGGTTCCATCCTGATGGTGCAGTGGTATATGTTTTTGTACGCGAACTCCACCAAGGGTAGGTGGTCCTCCCAGCTACGACCAAAGTCAAGGACACATGCACGGAGCATGTCCTAGAGAGTCTGAATGGTCCTCTCCTTCTGACCATCCTTCTGAGGGTGAAAGGCGATGCTCATACGTAGTTGCGTCCTGAATGCCTTCTGCAATCCCTTCCAAAGCCGGGAAGTAAAGCAAGAATCTCGATCGGAGATGATAGACGATGGCACAACATGAAGTCGTATTATCTCTTGAACTTAGAGGCACCCCATGCTCTCCACTGATCCATTCTCTCTGATGGGTATGAAGTGGGCCAACTTGGTGAGTCAGTCAACAATCACCCAAATGGAGTTGTGAGCTCTGGAAGTGTGTGGAATTACACTCATGAAATCCATAGATATCCCATTCCACTTCCACTCTGGCACCTTCAAGGGGTGTACCAAGCCTGCTGGTACCTGGTTCTCTACCTTCATCTGCTGGCAGGTGAGGCATTGAGAAATGAACTCTGCCACATCCTTCTTCATACCCGGCCACCAGTGCTGTCATCTGAGATCCTGGTACATCTTCTCCACTCCAGCATGTACCGCTTAAGGGGAAGTGTGAATCCCTCTCAACACCTCCACCTGTAATGAAACCGGTTCCATGGTACATCCTCTGAAAAGGACCACATGCTCTCCACCAATAGAGAATCTATCAGGTACCTGTCCGGAGGATATCTGCGCACGCCGCGTCTCACAGTCAGCGTCCCCATGCTTTGACTCTCTAACCCGCTGCAGTAGTGGAGGAGTGACTGTGAGTGGCTGAAGAAAGGTTGCTCCATCTCTATCCATGAAGGATATCTGTAAAGCAGCTAGCTACTCTGTCGCCTCACTGAGTAGCTGAATTCCCGTCCTCTTGCTGAGGGAATCAACTACCACGTTCCCCATTCCAAGAGTATATACTATCTCATAGTCATATTCCTGGAGGAACTTGAGCCATCACTGCTATCTCATATTCAGGTTCTTCTACGAGAAGATTTACCTGAGACTCTAGTGGTCAGAGTAGACTGTAAAGCGCTCGCCCATCAGAAAGTGTCACGACATCTTCAGAGCGAAGACCACTGCTGCTAACTCTTGGTCATGGGTAGCGTAGATCTTCTCATGTTGCCTCATCTGACGTTATCCATAGGCGATCACGGCCCACTCCTTCATCAGGACACATCCGAGTCCGGTCCCTGATGCATCGCAGTAGACTACGTACCCTACTCCCTCTTCCGGTAGCCTTAAGATAGGCGTGCTGGTCAATATCTGTCTCAGCTCCTGGAAGCTCTTCTGACATCTGTGTGAACACACAAAGGGTTTCCCGTTCTTCTTCAAAGCTGAGAGTGGTGCCGCAACTCTGGAAAAGTCTGGCACAAATCTCCGGTAGTACCCAGCTATCCCCAAGAAACTCCGCACCTCTATCACGCTCCAGGGTGGCTCCCAAGCTAGCACTGCCTCGATCTTCATAGGATCCACTGAAATTGCCGCCTCAGAGATGACATGTCCCATGAAGTGGATCTCACGTAACCAGAACTGACATTTCATGAGCTTTCCATAAAGCTGGTGCTCTCGGAGTGTGTCTAGGACAACCCAGAAATGGTAGGTGTGCTCCTCCTCAGTGTTCGAGTATATCAATATGTCATCGATGAAGACCACAACAAATCGATCAAGGTATGGCTGAATGATACTATTCATGACACCCATGATCACTGCTGGTGCATTAGTTATGCTGAAAGGCATAAGCATGTACTCATAATGGCCATACCGACATCTGAAGGTTGTGTTCTGCAAGTCCTCATCTCGAACTCTGATCTGATGATAACCTGATCGAAGGTCTATATTTGATAACCACAATGCACCCTCAAGCTGATCGAAGTGGTTGTCAATCCTCGGTAGCGGATACATGTTCCTCATGTTCACTTGGTTCATGCAACTATAGTCGACACAATGTCTCATGCTCCCGTCCTCCTTCTTGGCGAACAATATCGGGGAAGCCCAGGGTGAAACACTGGGACAGATGAATCCTTTTCTCTGCAAGTTCTCCAGATATACCCGTACCTCTCGAAGCACAGCGGGAGACATCCGATATGCTGGAGTGGATATCGGGGTTGTCCCGGGGTATAGGTCAATGTAAAAGTCTACCTCTCTGCGAGGAGGTAGTCATGGAACGTCGTCAGGAAAAACGTCCGCATACTGATCCACCACTACAGAAAAACTAGGACTCTGCACATCAACTACCTCTAGGATGAGGCTGGCCAACTGATGAGTGATTGGATGTCCTCTCTTCTACATGAGTCCATCCTATGCTGTAAAGGCTCTCTTCTCGCCGGTGAAGGTGAACCTTCTCCCATCGGTGCGAACACACCTCACCTTGTTCCTAATACAGTCAATATGAGAATGGACTGTAGACAACCAATCCATGCCCAAGATGGCGTCGTAAGGCCTCGACGGCGCTACGATAAGATCCCAGCCAAAGCTCTCGCCTCCTAGAGTAAGCTCACACTGATGGAACCAGTTTGTAATCGTCGAGTATGCTCCCGTAGGAACTATAGTCGTATGAATTGAGCAAACAACTCTATCAGAATCTCCGAGCTCCAAACAAGGGCAGCGACAATAAAGGAATGACTCGCTGTTGTGTCTATAAGAACCGCAACAAGGGTGGAGTAGACACAGATAGTACCTCAAATCATATTTGGTGTGCTGTGGTCATAGGCCTCCGATGCCTAAAGCTGAACCTGTCTCTGCCCGCCAGCTCCCTATGGGCGGGGTGGACCTCCTGGTGGTGGGGTAGGTAAAGCCTCAAAGCGTTGCCCACCACCTACTGCTCGGCCAACTCCCCAGCCTCATCTGTGTGCTCTCGGTAGACCGCCACGGTCGACCCTCTTCCCTTGCCCGGGTGGCCCCTCAACCGTCTTCTGCTCCTCTGCACGGCGGGTCGGGCTGTCACGAGCCAAGTGGCCATGCCCGCCGCATGCATAACACTGCCTGCTCCTCGGAGGGCAGGCTCTGCGCCCTGTTCTCCGTACCTCTGAGCAAGTGTCCTGAGGTCTTCTTCCTGATGGTTTGGTCTGCATGGAACCCTGTGACATCCGTCGACTGCCAGCTGTAAAGGACTCTGCTATGTGCCGCCCTGCGGTAGGTCTCGCTGTTGGCGTAGGCTCGGCAAGAAATCTCTCTTTGATAAGAGCTCGCTCCAGTACTCATGCCTCTGTCAGAATGCTGAGGGATATAATCGATGCCCTGATCTCATGACCCAATCACTGCTCAATAGTCTGGGCCCAGAAGAATGGGCCCCATACCATGTCTGCCGAATAGCACGAGAGGTCGGTAAATCTCACTGAGTATTGGGCGACTGTCATAATGCCATGCAACAACTGTAGAAGCTCCTGGATGCGCACGACACATAGGGTGGCTGGGACGAACTCTGACCGGAAGAGGATCTCAATGTTCGTCCTGAGGAGTGATGCCTCGTCATGCACCTGGAGTATCATGATCCACCATCTGCCTGCTACTTCATGAAGGAGGCTCGCTCTGAGGATCACCATGTGGTCAGATGGTGTCCCCACTAACATGAATACTCTCACAACCGCCTCCAGCCATTCCTCGGCTGCTTGAGGGTCCATCTCCCCACGGAACCTGGGTGGTCTTTGACGCTGAAACTCATGAAGTGCACTAAGGCGACATGCACTATTAGCATCTGGGGCTGGTAGCATCAGTGGCTCGGCGGGTAGAGGTACTGTCGGTGCCTCCGCTGTCAAAGGGCCATGCACCGATGCCTCGTCGCTCGGTGGGCTGTCATCTCTCTCAAAGTTCAGAACCATAGTTGGCTTCCATCATGGCGCCATCCTGAAGAGAAACAGGTGCGACACGGTCAAACAGTACACCTTGTGAGCTGACACAAAGTAATCACAAATAAATCTTTGAAAACACACATGCAATCAATGTTTTCGTGTATTCAGTCGGAAATCAGAAGTCAGGGTCCTGGTGTACAGATACGTCAGTTGCCGCACTAACACTAGACTCCCTGGACTGATAACCATACTCAATACCCTTACCCCTATTTCTTCACATAGAAGAAAGATCAGAGTCCTGAGTTCTGCGGTAGAACCGAACTCCTATGATACCAATTTGTCACGACCTGTCCTTAGGGCCCGTGTCATGAGTAACCCCAAGCCCACCTCCCATAGGCCAGGGGCTGGAGACTAGCACCAAGGCATAAATCCCGACAAAAGGGGAAGGCATTTCATTTATAAAGTCATCAAACACCACAGAGTAAGCAAACAGAAGTAAACACTAAGTAAAACTAGGTAAAAAAGTAGTGCGGAAATGTAAGTGGGCTAGAATACCAACCCAAACTGAAATTTAAGTACAACTGGAAAGAAAGTACAATTACTTAAAGAAAAGCAGCAATGTCGAGCCGTCCACTGGAAGTCCCACCAGAAGGGTGGGTACATATTGCCTCCTCATCCCCTCGGGTCCAGCCATCTGCTCCGTGTATGCTCCACCCAGTGGTCCACCACCAGGGACCGACTTGCTCCAAAATCCTCAACCACGATCAGCGATGTCCGTCGTCTGCGTCCAACACAATGTAGTGCGGTCATGGGCCATGTAGGGGTGAGTATACGCTACTTAGTAGGGACCCCAAGACCCCCGACGGTCTCCCAGAATCCACAAAGGATAATCCACAAAGGAAAGATACAATCTCAAAATAACATCCAACACTACTTAGGTATACGCCCATACATATACCTAAGTCATAAATACTAGTTCGACTCCAACCCTCGAGCTCATGTTCGATCACGTGCACATAGGATAGTACAACCCAATCCACAAAGGTTAACACAACTCAATCCACAACGGAATGCAAGTCAATCATATCGAAGATATTGATTTAAAGTCAAGAATCAGCTCACACATGTATACTTTTTCGGTGATAGAGATGATCATATATATCCATTGATTCATCTATGATAGTACCCACGTAGGATACTAAACCAGAAAAGCTGCCGAACCCACAAAGGATTTCAGTGCATTCTTCCTTGCCATCAAACCCATGGAGGATTTCAGTATGATCTTCATCGCTGTCGAACCCACAAAGGATTTCAGTGCAGTCTTCATTTCCATTGATCCCACATAGTATTTCAGTACGGTCTTCCTCACTGCCGAACCCACATAGAATTTCAGTGCACTCTTCATCGCCGTCGAACCCACATATGATTTTAGTACGGTCTTCATCGCTTCCGAACCCACATAGGATTTTAGTGCAGTCTTCATCACCATCGAATCCACATAAGATTTTAGTACAGTCTTCATCGCTGACGAACCCACATAGAATTTCATTGCAGTCTTCATCACTGTCGCACCCACATATGATTTTAGTATGGTCGTCACAGTCATAGTCGCAGTCGCAGTCAGCTCTAGGGTACCCGCACACAGCATGCTCGTTTCCAGGAGGGTCCACTCCACGAGCCAAAGGGGGTCGATACAACAACTGACACGTAGTCTGGAGTTTATGTGTCCCAATGTTTTGTCTCAACAAAATGAACTCAACGCGACAGACGGCGTGTCTATGGGACACCCGATCTGAGAGTTATTGGCGTTTTCGTTCTAGGGGCCCGGTTGGTTTTGATGTCAAAACCACACCGACCGAACTCCTACTACATCCAAACCTCGATCTAAGTAAGCCAAAAAGTCCACCTCACTAAGAGGAATCCAACAATGTCGACGCCATGCCAATCAGATGTCCGGAGCTCAAGTTATAAGCGTTTCTGCTCCTAGGGCCCAGTTGGTTTTGTGTTCGAACCAACCCGGCCGTACCCAAAGTTCTCAAAAACCTTGGGTGTAATATACCTAAATGACTGTCTCGATCCTAGGATCGCATCTCCAATAATGGTTCGTTGTTCGGAGGTTTGTAGCCCTTGATATGGGAAAAAGAAAGAACCTATTCGGTTTCAGGTGTTTTTGGGCCCAGACCGACCCAGCCCGAGACCCCCTGGGTCAGCCCGAACCGGGTCGACCCGACCCGGGTCCGGGTCGGGCCCCTTAGGGCGTGGTCCGGCCCAACTGGCACGGCCTGCCCTAGCCGGCGTGGCCCGGACCGACCTAGGCGGACCGACCCGTTGCGGCCGATTGGTCCGGCGCGGGCGCACCCCGCACGGACGGCACCGCGCTGGCCGTGCCATTGCGGAAGGGGGGGGGGGGCTGCCCACCTTGATTGAAGCCGCGGCGCCCGTGTGGGGGCTGATCCATGCCAACGAATGTGGCCCAGCGCCGCGTCTCCCTCGGTCCCGCGCGGCCGCGGGACCGGTCGCCAGTCGTCGCGGCTTAAGCCGCGGTGGTCCCTCCAAACGTCATGCTGGGACGCCGCCGCCTCCGGCTGCCGGCGAAATTTGCGAGCCGCCAAAGCCGCACCGGTGGTCCGTTCATTCTCCCGTCTGCGCCTTAGGTCGTCTCGGGAACCGCAGATTACTACAACGGACTCCAATCGCTCAATGGTCTCGTTTTATCATCGCCCAACATTCCGCGCATCAAGAACAAGGAATCAATGGGTTCAGACTTGTTCGTTGCTCTGCACCAACAGCGTTAGAGTTTCAAACGACTTTCAACAAATTTAATCATATGTCGAGGATATAATCCACATAAATTAGATTAAACCAAACCCCCTACCTCAATGAAGTCGTCGAACGCGGTTTGTCACGGGAAAGGGACGTTGCGGAAGACGGCGTCGTTGAAGAGGATCGTGGGCGTCGTGGTACACGGCGTCGCGAGGAAGAGGATCGTCGGCATCACGGAGAAGAGGATCAATGGCATCGCGGTACACAACATTGCGTTTTCGATCTCCGGGGAACTAGCGTTCTTCTTCGTCTTTCGTCGGAGGTCGGCGTTCTTCGTCGTTATTCGCGTTCTCCAACGGAGAAGATGATGATTCGAAGGCTTTGAGAAAATCCTCTCCAATCCTTCTCGCACAATGAAACAACAAAAATAAAATAAGGTGTTGCCTTATTTTATTACTCCTGTCATCCCTTATATGAATTTCAAAATTATAACACGATTTAATTATCGAGAGTTGACCAATTAATGAGACGTTTAATAATCCAATTAAACGTGAGAGTTGACTTGGAATTAAGAGGGGGTTGTGGGTGAGTTGCCAAATTAAATACACGAGGGAGGTAAAAGGATAAATAAAGGGGGTGGGGATCGTGTTGGCCCCACCTCACTAATATCCTACCTAGGAGTTATGGTATTAGTGGGTCCCACTCCAACCACCATGCCTTGGTTATCATTACTAAGAATAAAAATAAAATTGTAGCACAATATTTTATTTTTATTCTTTAGTTAACCCAATTAATTATTAACCTCACCCGAGAAAACACAACTCCTGAAAAGGTGTTCTTAAGTAATTATCGGCGCAGTGATTCCATCGGTGCCCTCAGAATTCGATTCCGAGCACCTGTTAAAAAGTTAGGAAAACCCACTCCTTCGTTCACTGAACGTACCTGAGATAATATTTGAAAAATGATTCCAGGCACACTGGGCCTCAGAATTAGGTGCCGTCAAAAACTGCATTCTTGTAAAATCCCAATGAAAATTATGAAAGAAAATTCCCTTGAATTTTACGGGTCTTTACAGTTAAATACCAGGTAATTTTGTTACACACCGTGTAATGGTTTATTGAGGCATGTCCGGAAAGGATTCACTTTGTGAAGGGTACATAAATTGAAGATTCTTTAATCATAATTATTTTATTAATGATATTTTTTAATTTCAAGCATATATTTTTAGATCAAGGAGACACATTTATTGAAAGTTTCATATATAAACCATTTCACGACGTGTAGTTAGATTACACATCATGAAATACCCAATCTAAATTTTTTAATCAGCAATAAATTTTGATATATTATTTACCATCCTCTATAGATTATTTTCCCTTCACCCAAAGCCTTCCCCATGTGATCATATAGATTTCGAACCCTTTTGAATCCTCGTGTTTGTCATTCGATCATCGTTGTGCTTACATTGTGATTCCTGGGTATTCTTTCTCTATCGCTCTTCATCATTCTCTATTTCTATTTTAGTGGGACATCAATATATCATCTTGTAATAGATTTATATATTGTTCATAATGTTTTATATCTTATATATTATTTGTTTTTAGGACTTACAAACCATTTTGATCATTAACGAGTTTTGTTGAGAGAGTTTAGATTATTCAAAAGATATGGGATTCCATCTTATTTATCGAAATTGATTCACAATGAATAAAAATGATTTATATCAATATTTGATTCAATTATAATTTCATAATAATTCTTTTTATTAATTCAATACAAAATTTCAATTCAAGTTAATTGGGATATCATAAATGATTTTTTAATAAGAATTAAGAAAACACCAATTTCCATTAAATTAGGGTGTGTTTTTGGAAATCGGGTTATTTAAATTGATTAATTTAAATTGACATTTTTATGGAAATGACATCAATTAAATTATTGAATTTAGTTGTGGGAATAATTTTTAAACTTATGCAATTGGTTTTGAATGGATTTCAAACATTGGAAAATGTCTTAAAATTATTCGATAGAAACCAAATGCTTCTATCTTATTAAAGAGGAATCTAATTAATTAAAACCCATCATGGATTTAAATGTAAAATTTTAATTTAAATTGATTAATGGTATTTATTTATATTTTAATTAGACATAAAATAAATTTCCCTTCATTTATTTTGTAAGATCAAATGCAATAATTTGATATATGGTGTGTTATTTTTACACATCCTACCCTATTACAATGTCCTGAAATATACATGGAGTACATCACATCTTGATGGGATGGTTAAGAGACAAATTTTTCCATTGATAGGGGATATTTGTATACACATATTCTTGATATCACTGAGGGATTATAGAGTCCTATACCTTGAATATTTCATAACTGTTTTTAAGATGACCATATTGTTGTCTTTTTTTATTTTTGAGATATAATTTTATTCCAATGTTGTAAAATTTCAATTCAATTCTTATGAATATATATAAACAATTTAATATAAATGGTATATTAAATCCAGTATTTTAGATACATTCCATCACTTGTAGTTCATTTTCTTAATGTATATTTCCTTCATTTTAAATATATATTATGATTTATTTAAATATTCCTTCAAAATTCCAAACATATTTATTTTAAAAAATTAAATCAATCATTCAGATCATATATTATTGGTATTTGTCATGGAATATTTATTGGGACCCTACTGGTAATTTTATCTCACATCCCACTTCTGCATTCAAGTGATTGTAGATTATCTCTTTATTGGTTTGAGCAAGAGGAAATGATCTCCGGGAGGTGGATCCATCTATTGAACCTAGGACATGGTAAGGCGTGTCCTGAGGGAATTGAAAGTTTTTTCAACTTTTTTGGTATATGGTTTGTAGTAAATTGTGATTTTTTTACATGTTGACTTCTAGAACATTCATACCTGTGGAGTTTCTATTTTATGCATATTGACTTTCTTATCTTTCTTCTTATATGATATTTGGAAATTTTTTCTTACATTCGTGTTTTATGATGTCATGTTCTAGTCACCGAAGCATGGAGATTAGGAATTCCCATCGGGATATCTCAGGTCCATCTCACTTATCAGGTTACCAGGGTACGTGGTCCAGTTCATGATATTTCATTTCATATATGTTCTAAAATTTGAGGCATTTTTTTCCATTTAATACTTTAATATATAGTTCAACAAACGTTAATTGTTTCTTATCTATGATTTACTATTTTTAACATAAATTTGTGAAAGAAAACCAATATCTAATATTCATGAGTTAGTTTTGGGAAATTGGTTTCTATATTATTAATATTCATAGGATTAGTATGTTTCAAAATGGAAATATTTCTCAACCCCATATATGAATAAATAATTATTCTATCATCCATAATAATATGTTAGTTTAATAGGATTAAGAATATGTATTGCATATAGTATAATAAAAAACATATGAGTTGGTGAGTAGTATATATTATATGCTTTCATTAATAATACTAAATCAATTTACTCCACTAAAAATGATGATCACAAACAACATATCATTTTAGTAATATTATATCTATATTTCACGATGACTCACACTGGACTATTCAGATTTTAAGCCTTTTTTGAATTTATAGTCAATTATTTAATTAATAAATTTTATGATTCATTGATAGTAATTTGTATAACTCAATATGAAATACATAATATGGATTTACACAACCTTGTTACTCCGGTATCATGACCGATATGGCTTCTCCACTTGTGTAACCCAAATAAAATATCAAGAATAATGTAATAATGGGAAATCATAGACATTCGACTAAGAATGACCTTCAAAACATGATTAGTCCTAAGTTTTGTATATCATAAATTCATTATTCAAGATATTATTCATATACAATTTGTGAGATCAACAATTCATAGTTGAATAATTAAGTTCAATAAAATTATATCATTGGATGATATATCACACATAACATTTTTTTGGGTTTCCTACCATTCGAATTTAGTTTATAATATATTAATTTTATATTCATCACTATTATATATTATAAAAACATTCTTCAATGTTGTTTTATTAATTTTATGTATTCATTCTTTTATCATTTTATTTTTTAATTGATTATTACAAGAGAAAAAAGAAAAATCAATTCAAAAGATTGATAATTTTTTTGAACACCTTTCATTTTTTTATTAAAAAACCAAATATAAAATGTATAAATAGTCACATAAATCACAATTCATCATATGAATAATCTATATGAACACTTCATGTATGTGCATAATGTTTGATGTTGCTAAAAAAACCCACATATGTAAGCCCAGAGTGAAGGATATCCAACAACATTAAAATTTCTAAAAATTAATCAGCTAATAATCCAATATATGGTTTAACACCAATAACATAAAACTAGGGAATATTTAAAAGATTTATAATCATAATAATAATATCAATAATTTTAATATCCAATAAAAAAATTACAAAACAATTATCAATATCATAAATTATGAAAACAATCGAGGTAATGAATAATAAAAAAGAAAAATATATGGAGTTGTACATAACATGAAAAACCAAGCTCAAACTCAAATTAGTAGTTTAAAAATTGAATATAAAAAATCATTAATATTTATAAAATAATTTAATTTAAATGAATATAAATAAAATTTATTAAATACATTAATATTTGATTTATTTTGTAAATCATGAGATAATCATGTATAAATATTTTAAAAAAAGAATAAAAATAAACCATTTTATAATATATATATTCTTTATTTCAATACATTAATGTAATATAATAATATATTCAATTTAATGTGATGTTTTTTTAAATTATATCATTTTTTTTATTTCATGGGACATTTAATCAAATATATCCATTTTATAATTGAATTTAAAATATATAATGTCATTAAAATAGTATATGTTTTTTATTGATAAATAATATATAAATCACCCCTTATAATATTGAAATAATCATATTATAGCTCAACCTAATTTATGGTTTAAATTATAGAAATGGTATTTGTAACACCCAGAGATTTTATGAAAAATATTCTTTTTAATTTCATTAATGTCTTGTGTTGTACGCTACGCCAAAAGGAGCTTTCTCAACACGCATCCTTGCCTTGCTTTGCATTACACGCAATCGCGACCTTCCTCGATAGCGTGTGTAGTACGCAATACCGAGTTTCACTAAACAACGATATGCTATTAAAATATTATTTAAACTAGCCGTTATGAATAGTAATAACCCCCTTTTAAAATTTTAGAAATTTTATCTCTCAAAATGGAATTCATTTTTGGATTCGGAGTATCAAATTTAGCCTAAGGTGAAATTTTGGTACTTTTCGGATAACTTTCATATTCTGATGAGTAGTGAAAATTACTAAATTTTAATTAAAAACAACTTTTTCAATCGAAATAATTAATAGTGATAAATTATTAATTTTAGTGGTTTTAAAGTATATTTAGAATATATTTTTATGATTTAATACAATGTTGGTCATTGGATGTAATTTCACATTTAAACCAGTTATAAACAAGTGTCAATCTTTTGATAGTTATTATCTCTTAAAAACACGCCGTTTGTTTTGACGACGGGAATTAATTTTTAAATTAATTAATGAAACTGGTATGTTTTGAATTTGGTAAAATAGAAATCATTTTTGAGTTCATAATATCAAATATAGCTTAGGCCTAATTTTTCGTATTTTTCTGAAAACATACAATTTTTGATGAATAGTGAAACCACTAAGTGGTAGTTAAAAAAAACTGAATTTTTCATAAAACATAATTTTACCGCTTCTGTGAGTGGAATTTCAAAAATCCGAGAGACACGGTTGATTTCAGTAAGTAAAATGTGGTTCAATGAGATGAAAATAATTTTTGGTGAATAGTAACTTTTTACATTTATTTACCACGGTTAAAAGTAAATAGGGTAATTAAGGGTAGAAATGATATTATTATTACCCTAACACATGTCCTAATTCTATTGGACAAGTGTAATTCGACCAAAAACAAACATAGGAATAAAATGTGACCATTTAGGCCCACTTGGATTAGATTAGGACATTTATTATTAATTTATTTAAAGAAGGCTTAAAATAGTTAAAATCAAGTTTGTTTACTAAAATTTTTCTAATATGTGGTTATACATAATATAAATTAGACTATAAATATTCATTATAAAGCTAAAAAGATTTCTTACATAATGGTATTTTATTTGTAATTTTTAGACATTAAATAGATTATTTTATTTATGACACAACGATGATGCAGTAATTATCTTATTAATGAAATATTTACATAATTGATGTTATAAATACCCAAATAAATAAAATTTGAGACTTTTTATGAATTCCACTAATTTTATAGGTTAATATGACATGTTAGTATTTATTTAATAAACTTTTTTAGAACTTATCATTCTGTAATTATTTTCAAAAAAATCAATTACTAAATAGTGTCAAAATTGACATAAAATAGTATTTAAAACTAATATTATATTATTAATTGTTATTTTATTCCTAAAAATCTAAGGTTCTTCCAAATTACCTAGATAAGGTTATATATATTAATAATAAACAACTTGGAGTTCGTTTTACTTCTTATAGTATGTTTATTAATCTTATAGTGTAAGAACACAAGAAGACACGGTAAAAGTAAAATTATTTAACTTAATGTTAAATCTAAATGACAAGTTTAAAATAGGAACCTAAACTTGTCTAAATTCTATTGAATTAGAGGAGTTAGACCCATCCCCACCTTATCCTCGAAATAAATCAATTTGGAGCTATTTAAAACCGAACATGACTTTATAATAAAATAATATTTTTAGTTATTCCAAAGGTGCCCCTCTCCTCCCTTATAAAAGGGCACCTCCTCCCTCTCTTCCTCACACCACATTGAGCCTTCAAGCTCGGACAACCCCTGCCAAATTCTCTTCTCCACTTCCCTAGCAACATCCTATCGTTTCTGGTCTTCCTCAAAGACCAATTTTATTACCCTAAAAGGAGATCTCAAAGAGGCGCTTCAAAGAAGAGGTAATTTCCGTTACCGATTATTTCAACTTTATTTCATCTTCCACTTCTTCTTCTTAGGTTGTTTCATTATGAAGTCATAAAATCAGTATCAATTATATAACTATATGTTATTATAATTATGAAACAACCCTATTTCACCATCTATCCATCCTACGGAAAACGAAATCACCGCGCGTGCGTACGTACGGAATACCGTCTCCACGCCGTGGTGTAATCTGTTTTTCCACCAAAACCTTACATGGATGGGTATTATGGTGTAAATAATAAATATACATATTTATTATAACATCATAATGATTCTGATATATTTTATCATCCACTCCAATTCAATTCAATAACTATGGAAACGATATCATCGCTCGTGCGTACGTACGGACTACCGTGTCCACGACGCGATGAGATTCATTCTCCATGTTAACCATTTAAGAGTGATTATAAAATATATATAAGAAATAAAAATGATATATATTACATTATAATGCTACTGGATTTATTTATATATGTATGTCATCTACTTAATTCCATTCAACTCTATAAGGAAACGAAAACAACGTTCATGCCTACGTACGGCCTGCCGTCTCCATGAACGGTGTGTTTCATTTCATTTATCTATCTATTATATATATATATACTGAATATATATGATATATAAATCATTTTTTATATTCTGGAAGTATGTAAATCATGATATAATTATTAATAATGTCAAGAACAACAAGTCCAAACACCCACGATAAATGAAACGATTTTACCCAAAACGCTTCTTTAACATGGCATTTACAAAAGAACAGGTAATATAAAGTCACAAGTGAACAATATATGATATAATAACAATGAATATAATTATGAAATAAGTCAATGACATTATTTAAATCATTATACAGGAGGTTCGGACACTTACGAAGCAATTTGGACCTAAGGTACGGGAAATATCACAATCTCATTTTTATCCGAGATTGTTTATACTTTGTTATTTACTGGGGTGTATTTTATCATCCACATCCATGTTTCCTCAATATGTAATATTATTTCCATACACATACAATTTTTTAAATCCTATTTTACCCTTCAGTGAGTTTTTAGTAAAAGATATGAAAGGAATCTTTTGACGTTTTTCGTACGAGGTACTTTTTTTGACTTTTCCGACAAAAGTACGAGAAGAATGTTTTTTTTAACTTATACGGCATGAATGGATTTTTATAACATTATATCAAAGAAGATTCCTTTACAAGTTTTTAAGTTTATTTTTAATCAACTTCTTTTAGTTTATAATTGTACGACATGTTAAGAAAGGAAAAGTGTTTTTGAAGCAGAAATGATATTTTCTTCAAGAATGGAGTTCAAGTGTATTATCAAAATTATTTTCCATCTAAGATAATAAAGGGTTATGTTTCTATCCCTATTATTACATTGATTTGATTATGTTGTGATGGAATTATTTTTATGAATTCCTTCATCTTATATGAGTTGTTTTATGATGTCACGATGTTTAAGATTCCCATTTTTACTACATGGGTTATGAAATGATTTATGATTTATGATTTTGTGGCACACATAAGAATGGTATAATTATGAGAAGGGTGAGACCTATATCTCACTCCAATGCATTGGGTAAAGATTTTATATCTCATGAGATAGACATGGCTGGAATGGTAGGTTATACCGGTTCAGTGAAACAGGACTGAAACGAGGGTGGCTCGGTTCAGAAAGGGACTTTGTCCACTAAGATAGTCTTGGCAATGAGTCTTGACTAATAATAAATGATTCTCTATGATTATGTGTGTATACCACAAAGTTTAATGTTTTATGTTATGATTATTGTGATTACATTTCACTACCATGAGTTATCCCATGTTATGAAATTATGCTCTCTCTTGCAGGTTAAGATTTCCAAAATGTTATGTTCTTATGAATATGATGTGATTGATATTTCTTTGGTTTACCCTTACTAAGCATTTGAGCTCACCCTTTTATGTTTTCTTTTCCCCAGGATATAAAGAAATGTTTTAGGTAAAAAAAGGGAAGATCTTTATGGGAGATGTTGAAGATCTTTCACCACGATTAGAAGATTATATTCCGAGTTTCCAAAGACACTAAACTATTATGATCCTTTTGTGTGTGTTTTTGTTATGTACTAAGTATTCCGAAAAAATAATGTAATTTCCATGTACGTCAGGCTTCGGGTCTTTACAGTTTGTATCAGAGGAAAGGTTTAGTCAACCTTTGGAAACTAGGATGGGAAAACGTTAGTGAGATCCCTAGAGATATTTCTAAGGTATGTCTAGGGATGTCTCTAAGGTTAAGTATATGTATAGGTTATAGTCCTAGAATTGCGCTAACGATCTTAGAATTTAAACTATGATGTTAGATATTGAGGTTACTGAAGTGCCCAGATCAGTGTGAATCACTGAGAGGGGGAGGGGGTGAATCAGTGATCCCATAAAATCTTTTTACTAATTGATTTTTTATCAATTAAACCTCTATGGCTGGTTAAAGCCTCGATCCACTCTTCTTGTATCTCTCAGCCATTCCTCGAGTGATGCAGTAAATGTAAAGGCACAGGACACAAGGATTTACAAGGTTCGGCACCAAAGGCCTACGTCCTTGCCATGTTGGTTATATGCCCCAACATGGTTTCTCCCATTATAATCTGTTAGTATTACAATGGTCGATACAGAGTCCCACTGTATCTCTCCTGAGTCCCACAGGAGGGTCTTTATACTACGTCCCACAGTGTTACCAGAGTCCCACTGGCCTGCTCCAGAATCCCACTGAAGACTTCTTCCACCTTGAGTCTCACAGGGGGCTTCTCCTGGCTCCTCGAGTCACACGAGGAGCTCTTCTTCAATTTAAGTTCTTCAAGTATCTTCAGCAGTCTGGGATAAAGACTGCTGGCCTTTCTCTGTACCTTTGATCACTTGAGTTGATCAGGTCTTCTCTTCTTGCTCAGGCTTTATCTCCTTCTTCTGAGGATGACCTGGCTTCTCTCTTCAACTACTGAATACTCAAACAACTGATATCTTTAACTTCAGTCTGGTCCAGTCTCACTCACTTCAACTTCATGCACTGAGTGCATGGCAGCTCTTCATCCTCATGCACTGATATCATGGCCTTCTCAATTCTTCAAGAACCTCCGGGTCTTGGACAACTCAATTGCACACAACCAGATTTGGCTTTGTTCATGTGTGCACGTGCATTCATGCATGCATGCACTCCCCTTATTCTCTTCTTGGTGCAGTAAACCCTCAGAGGGTGTAATTCTTTTCAGCACACACCTACTTCTCAAACTTCACACACTTTATGAAATTTGTCTACACACATAAATGTGTGTTCTTATTTGTGTGGATGTCCTCCCTTTTCTTCTTCTAAGTGTATACACACTTCTTAGTGCACACACCTAGGTTCGGCCAACTTGTCTTGCAAGCACTTAACCCGTAGGGTATATTGGCCTTCCTCCTCTCCTTGCACACACACGGCCAAGTGTGCTCTTCCTCTTCACTTAGCACACACAAATACCCACGGCCTTTTCCTCCTTTTGGCACACACACACAAATGAGGTGTGGTATTCACATGGTGCATGCACAAGGCATTAAGCCTCAGCCTTCCTCCTTGCCAAGCACCCACAACCAGTAGGGTGTGTTCTTCTCAACACGAGCCCCTGCCTTAGTGAAGGCGCGCAAGGGGTGCAGACACTCTTGTCTTCAAATGCCGCACAAGGTATACTTGGGTGCACAAGGCAGCGCGCAAGGTCCTCGGGTGTGCAAGGTGCAACACCTCGGGCGCACAGGGTGTCAAGCACCTCAGCCACGCAAGCTCCTCCTGCCCCGCAAGTTTGCGGGCAGTGAGGGCTCCTTCTGCCGCGCGAGTACGCGGGCAGGGACCTCCTTCAGAGCCTCGGATGGCTCTGGAACTTCAGCCGCGCAAGTGGGTTGCACGGGGCTTCAGTTTCGCGAGGCACAAAGTCCTCTGCGGGACATCGAATATTCAATAGAACATCAGCAAGAAAAAACGAGAGCATGGGCTCTCCTTTTATAGGCAGAGAAGCCTCATATCATCCACGTGTGATAATTACAAATCCCTGAAAGTTTCGGTTCTTTAAAAACATTCCAAATCTTAAATTTACTCTCTGTTTCATGCGGGCTCATTTATGTTTCGCTCCTTCTCATGCATGAGTCGCAGAACGTGTGCATGGCCTCTGTTTAGGCCATCCCATGCAAAACACGAACCCATGAAGCCTCGGCAACTTCGTTTGCCTCGGCCGAACTCCAAATTTTTTATACATTGCATGCAAATGTATTTTTAAGCATGAATGTGATCAGTAGGCTCAGACGATCACAAAAGACACTTCGGCTCCTTCAATGGTGGCCGGGAACTCAAAATACGTTGCTCGGATGGCGCCTGGTTCTGCGGGGATGTCGGGGGTGCCTCGGCTGAGCTTGAGGAAGAGGATGATGCGGCAGCCGTCGGATCAGGAGTTTGAAATACATCGGACGGCTGGATTAGATCGCGGCGCGCGGCAGATGAATCATGCGGCGCAGATCAAGCGCGAGATCGCTCGGACGGCTGAGATTTGCTCCCGGGGATTTTTCCGCGTCCCACATCGAAACGGAGAGCGGTTTTGCCGCGGTTTATCACCCAGCCGCTGCCTCTCAACTCTCAGTTGCACTTCCCCCTCCACGGTGTCGCCCCGCACCGTGTTCTCCCTACGGGCGCGCTCTGCGCCCACTCTGCTCCCTGCGGGCGCGCCACTGGCGCCCACTATGCTCCTTCGGGTGCGCGCTCTGGCGCCCATGCTGCGCAGGACCTGATCCCCTGCGTGGCCTGGCTTACACACGGTCGCGGCCTCTCGGGCTGGCCCCATGGGATCCCCTTGGGCGTGGTGACCTAGTCCCACATGTGCCTTGGGTTGAACCCTTAAGGTTGGCCCTTGGTGGCTAATTTTTTGCTTAATTAGAGACTTAGAGACTTTGTATAAAAACAAAGTAACCCAAGTTCAAATGCCAAATGCCACTTCTTCCAAGCCATTCTTCTTCTTCATTTCTTCTCATCTTCTTCTTAATAATTCCATTACTTCTCCTCATATGTCTTCACTTTGGATATGGAATTCAAAAGGTTCATCTTCATCAACCGAACTCCTGAATCACTTAAATTCTTCAATGTTCTTTATTGATCTAATCAGAGATCAATTGGAACTTTTTCAATTCTCATGCACTAAGAGTTAGTGCATGGACTTCATTAAAACCACTTCATCCACTTAGAACTTATGGATGGTTCACTTCAGCTCCTCATGCATTGTTAATACAATGCATGGTCTTCAAACATTGTTGTGACATTGTATCATCAGGATACAAGTTCTTGGAACTTAAAGAGCAGCTCAACAATCGTCTGATATTACTAGAGAATGTTTCAACCACATCTCCTATGCCACTTAGTGAATCTCCTAAGTGACACGCATCTTAGTACCATGGCCATTCTCCATTCATCACCAACACCATCACAACCTTTGTCATTCACATCGTGACATTCCTTGACTTCCATTCATTCCAAGACAACTTCATGCCTCATTGACAACAAATGCAACACAGTGCACTTCAATCTCCCCCTTTGTATTTGTTGTCAATACACTTCTTCAGCACATATGAATGGGTCAATATGTGTTCCAACCTTTTCTCCCCCTTATTGGAAATCAAATGCAAAGGTGTGGTGTGGTTCTCTTTCAAAAATCTCTTCCTCCCTTTGAAAAGTATTTTCTTGAAAAACACTGAGAGAGGGATGATGTCACATGTTCACTTGAGCAATGAACCTTTTGTAAATCAGCTCTAAGTCTACTTGGGCTAACCCGGTGTAGAAAACAAGAGTGATATGACCAAGGAATTCAAAGCTGTCCACATTCACTATAACATGTGAGATCATGCTTTAGGGGTTTGAAATTTTTCAGATATAAAAATGAATTGCTAAATCCTGCACATACTTCACAAAACTCATTAGAAAGTTCAGGTGCAAAGATAAAGATCCCCCTTTCAACCATTTGTCTTCAATCAATACTCCCCCTTAATTGTCATGATGATTACAATTAAGAAACAAGGGATGAAAGTATGATTGGATTACCTTCAATTTTCTCAAGATGGTATTAAATCTCAGAATCCCATCCTCTACCGATTGGATCCCCCTCAAGGGGTGCACTCCATTCTGTCCAAACCATCCTCCAGTTGAGAATGATCATCATCTTCAATTCCCTGTAATGTTAGCACATGGAAATACCAGAAGTATAAGGGAATAAGATGGGACCTCATGGGTTCATCAATGTGAACAACAAGGTTGAGAAGATTCTCTCAACCGAGATGTCCCATTTTCACCATTCTTCACACATGCACATTTGATCTTCATTGATGATTGTGATGGTGTGGTTCTCAAAACATCTTCATGTGAAACCTTCTTCTTCCCTTTTGCTTTAGCAATTTCCAGAGCTTCATCTTCAACTCTTTGTAGTTCTCTGGCAAGTTGCAACTGATGTGGCCATATGACAAGTAAATCATTTGGAAGAGTGGCCCCAGTTCTGGAAGTTCCATATGGTTCCTTAGATGCTGTCAAGCTACCTTTCTTAGGAAACTTGTTTTCAATCAATCCCTTCTTCTTCTGGATTGATTGTCTTTTTGAGTCCAGTCTGCTTCTATTTAATTTCATGGCTTCATTACAAAGATCCATGATATGTCCTTTCTTCCCACAGTAGAAGCATTTCTTGGTGGTCCTTCTGGATGCATCACCCTTCTTGGATTTGAATTCCAAGGACTTCTCTTCATTCTTCAAACTCTTCTTGGGAGCATCTTCCACTTTCTTATGCTTGCTTCCCAAGGAATCTCTTTTAGCCCGGTTCAGTGATCTTCTCTTCATTCCAGCTTTGGATACAGTTGGAGATTGACATGTATCATTCTTTTGACCACTTTTGCAGCCATCCTAGATGTTGTCAAGCAATCCAAATCTGTTAGCAGTAAACAGATGTCTCTGGACCTATGGATGTTGCTTATTGCCTTCTGGCTTGCTCCCCCTTGGCATGGGCTTCCTTTGTGCTTTGACATTTAGTGGATTGTACCAACAATCCTTTGCACAGTGCCCATACTTATTACAACACCAACACTGACCCACAAATCATGACCTCTTCAGTCCTTCTGATTGTTGGGTACTTTTCTTGACTTGCTGTGTTGTTTCAGGAGAGCTCTGCTTCTTCATTTTCTTCATCCATACTTGTTTGGAATTATTTTTCCATCCTGCACTTTTTGTGGAAACACAACTAGATGCATCAGTACAAGATGGGATGGATGGTACCTTCTTTTTAGAAGTTGTTGCCCTTTTATTAGAGGATGTCTTTCTTTTAGAATCATCCTTCTCAAAGCTCACTTGAGTAGCAACATTTCTTCTTTCAGCTGACTGGGAGGCTTTGGCTTTGCGTGATTGCTGATTTTTCAATATCACCTCCAGTTCTATGCATTTCATATTGAGGGAGTTCTTCTCATCCTCAATAGTTCTTAGACTTCCTTCCCATTTCTCTTCCAGCTGCTTTATCTGGTCTTCATGCACCTTCTTCAATTCTAGCAATGAGTTGTCAAGCTCCTTCACCATTTTAACTTTGTCTTCGAGTTGAGCATTTCTGACATTCATTGAAACTTTGTGCCTCTTCTCCAGTGCATGGTAAACATCTTTGATTATTACTTTAAAGAATTCTTTCTCAGAAAGGCTTCTTTGCAATTCTTCAGTAGTGTCTTCATATCTTTCATTGCAAAGAGAAACAGTTTCATCTTTATCCTTCACCAGCTTTCTGAGAGTGTTGGTTATGCCAACCCTTTTTGCCAATTGATCTTCCATTGCATTGGCTTCTTCTTCTAAATGTGATTTTTCTTCTTGAAGATCAAGGATTCCTGTAGCTATACACATTGCCACTTCCTGGGGACTTTTTTCTGAAGATATTCGATTGCATTTTGAAGATCATTCATTATTCCAACCTTTACACAGCTAGGACAGGCTTTCTTCATCTTCTTGGCCTGTTTCTTCTTTCTATTTTTCTGATTCTTGGAAGATATCTCCATTTGAGGCTGGTTACTCATTTCCTCAAATCTGCACTTCATAAAGACTCCCTTGGATCTTTTAGAGGCAACCTCCCTCTGATACCATTGAAGTGCCCAGATCAGTGTGAATCACTGAGAGGGGGAGGGGGTGAATCAGTGATCCCTTAAAATCTTTTTACTAATTGATTCTTTATCAATTAAACCTCTATGGCTGGTTAAAGCCTCGATCCACTCTTCTTGTACCTCTCAGCCTTTCCTCGAGTGATGCAGTAAATGTAAAGGCACGGGACAAAAGGATTTACAAGGTTCGGCACCAAAGGCCTACGTCCTTGCCATGTTGGTTATACGCCCCAACATGGTTTCTCCCATTATAATCTGTTAGTATTACAATGGTCGATACAGAGTCCCACTGTATCTCTCCTGAGTCCCATAGGAGGGTCTTTATACTGCGTCCCACAGTGTTACCAGAGTCCCACTGGCCTGCTCCAGAATCCCACTGAAGACTTCTTCCACCCTGAGTCTCACAGGGGGCTTCTCCTGGCTCCTCGAGTCACACGAGTATCTCTTCTTCACTTTATGTTATTCAAGTATCTTCAGTAGTCTGGGATAAAGACTGCTGGCCTTGCTCTGTACCTCTGATCACTTGAGTTGATCAGGTCTTCTCGTCTTGCTCAGGCTTTATCTCCTTCTTCTGAGGATGACCTGGCTTCTCTCTTCAACTACTGAATACTCAGACAACTGATATCTTTATCTTCAGTCTGGTCCAGTCTCACTCACTTCAACTTCATGCACTGAGTGCATGGCAGCTTTTCATCCTCATGCACTGATAGCATGGCCTTCTCAATTCTTCAAGAACCTCCTGGTCTTGGACAACTCAATTGCACACAACCAGATTTGGCTTTGTTCACGTGTGCACGTGCATGCATGCATGCATGCACTCCCCTTCTTCTCTTCTTGGTGTAGTAAACCCTCAGAGGGTGTAATTCTTTTCAGCACACACCTACTTCTCAAACATCACACACTTTATGCAATTTGTCTACACACATAAATGTGTGTTCTTCTTTGTGTGGATGTCCTCCCTTTTCTTCTTCTAAGTGTATACACACTTCTTAGTGCACACACCTAGGTTCGGCCAACTTGTCTTGCAAGCACTTAACCCGTAGGGTATAGTGGCCTTCCTCCTCTCCTTGCACACACACGGCCAAGTGTGCTCTTCCTCTTCACTTAGGACACACAAATACCCACGGCCTTTTCCTCCTTTTGGAACCCACACACAAATGAGGTGTGGTATTCACATGGTGCATGCACAAGGCATTAAGCCTCAGCCTTCCTCCTTGACAAGCACCCACAACCCGTAGGGTGTGGTCTTCTCAACACGAGACCCTGCCTTAGTGAAGGCGCGCAAGGGGTGCAGCCACTCTTGTATTCAAATGCCGCGCAAGGTATACTTGGGTGCACAAGGCAGCGCGCAAGGTCCTCGGGTGTGCAAGGTGCAACACCTCGGGCGCGTAGGGTGTCAAGCACCTCAGCCACGCAAGCTCCTCCTGCCGTGCAAGTTTGCGGGCAGTGAGGGATCCTTATGCCGCGCGAGTACGCGGGAAGGGACCTCCTTCAGAGCCTCGGATGGCTCTGGAACTTCAGCCGCGCAAGTGGGTTGCGCGGGGCTTTAGCTTCGCGAGGCACAAAGTGCTCCGCGGGACTTCGAATATTCAACAGAACTTCAGCAAGCAAAAACGAGAGCATGGGCTCTCCTTTTATAGGCAGAGAAGCCTCATATCATCCGCGTGTGATAATTCCAAATCCCCGAAAGTTTCAGTTCTTTAAAAACTTTCCAAATCTTGAATTTACTCTCTGTTTCACGCGGGCTCATTTATTTTTCGCTCCTTCTCATGCATGAGTCGCGGAACGTGTGCATGGCCTCTGTTTAGGACATCCCATGCAAAACACGAACCCATGAAGCCTCGGCAAATTCGTTTGCCTCGGCCGAACTCCAAATTTTTCATACATTGCATGAAAATGTATTTTTAAGCATGAATGTGATCAGTAGGCTCAGACGATCACAAAGGACACTTCGGCTCCTTCAATGGTGGCCGGGAACTCAAAATACGTTGCTCGGATGGCGCCTGGTTCTGCGGGGATGTCGGGGGTGCCTCGGCTGAGCTTGAGGAAGAGGATGATGCGGCAACCGTCAGATCAGGAGTTTGAAATACATCGGACGGCTGGATTAGATCGCGGCGCACGGCAGATGAATCATGCGGCGCAGATCAAGCGCGAGATCGCTCGGACGGCTGAGATTTGCTCCCGGGGATTTTTCCGCATCCCACATCGAAACGGCAAGCGGTTTTGCCGCGGTTTATCACCCAGCCGCAGCCTCTCGACTCTCAGTTGCACTTCCCCCTCCACGGTGCCTCCCCGCACCGTGTTCTCCCTGCGGGCGCGCTCTGCACCAACTCTGCTCCCTGCGGGCGCGCCACTGGCGCCCACTATGCTCCTTCGGGCGCGCGCTCTGGCGCCCATGCTGCGCAGGACCTGATCCCCTGCGTGGCCTGGCTTAAACACGGCCGCGGCCTCTCGGGCTGGCCCCATGGGATCCGCTTGGGCGTGGTGACCTAGTCCCACATGTGCCTTGGGTTGAACCCTTAAGGCTGGCCCTTGGTGGCTAATTTTTTGCCTAAGTAGAGACTTAGGGACTTTGTATAAAAACAAAGTAACCCAAGTTCAAATGCCAAATGCCACTTCTTCCATGCCATTCTTCTTCTTCATTTCTTCTCATCTTCTTCTTAATAATTCCATTACTTCTCCTCATATGATCTTCACTTTGGATATGGAATTCAAAAGGTTCATCTTCATCAACCGAACTCTTGAATCACTTATATTCTTCAATGTTCTTTATTGATCTAATCAGAGATCAATTGGAACTTTTTCAATTCTCATGCACTAAGAGTTAGTGCATGGACTTCATTAAAACCACTTCATCCACTTAGAACTTATGGATGGTTCACTTCAGCTCCTCATGCATTGTTAATACAATGCATGGTCTTCAAACATTGTTGTGACATTGTATCATCAGGATACAAGTTCTTGGAACTTAAAGAGAAGCTCAAAAATCGTCTGATATTACTAGAGAATGTTTCAACCACATCTCCAATGCCACTTAGTGAATCTCCTAAGTGACACACATCTTAGTACCATGGCCATTCTCCATTCATCACCAACACCATCACAACCTTTGTCATTCACATCATGACATTCCTTGACTTCCATTCATTCCAAGACAACTTCATGCCTCATTGACAATAAATGCAACACAGTGCACTTCAGTCACTCCCCCTTTATTATGTTGTTTTCCCTAGCATGATTTTTTCCTCTCACACTATTCTTTTTGGGTTTTAGAAAATGGCTGGAAACAAGATGATTCACGATAATGGAGGATATGATGGACAATGAAATGATATTTTTCATGAGAAACCAAATGAAATGGGATTTGGAAGTCCAAACATCATTATTATGCCGAATATGCAATCTCATAATATGATCAATAAAGTAAAATTTGGTAAGTTTCCTGACTCGGCTAATAAGAGAAAGATGGAGTTTCATGATGATCATAGAGGAAATAAAGTTCAATTTTCCCTATGTAAATCATGTGGGAAGAGGCATAAAGGAGAATGTTTCAAAGAAACTGGAAGATGCTTTGGGTGTGGAAAAGAAGGACACAAATCCAGTAAGTGCAAAGGAAAAGGTTCAGTTAACACCAGGGATGAGGATAATGGTATTGCTACGACAACAACAATGGTTAAATGTTTTAAATGTGGAATGTACGTGCATTATGAAAACCAATGCCATAAGGGAAAGTCTCATAAAGAGAATCAATATGGTCGTATGGGTAGTATTTATGTGGATGATGATGAAGAGACTACAAATGATATGTGAGATGAAAGAATTGTTGAAGCTCGGTCAATGGTTTAAGAATGTAGTGGAATGATGACATGTTTATCATGTGTAATTTTGTATAAGTAATGTCATGGTACTATGGAATAAAGTTACATCTAAGGATTGTTACACTATTGTCCTTCCTTGAGTTTTGAAAGTGTATGATTAATGGTACCAGTAACCATGAAAGGTTATTCAGATATTTTTGGAATGTAGATGATATGTGCATAATGAAGGGATAAGACGATAATGAGATGTTTTATTGTATTAATGAGCTCATGATTGATATAAGGACTAAGTGATATCATGGTTTGAGTATATAGAATTATGAGGATTTTGGTATGTGGAAAGAGTTAACTTTTAACAGCATTCATGTTTTCAATAAGGTTCAATGGGTATTCAATCTTCAAGAGAATACATAATTAAGGTATTCACATGTTTGTAATTTTACCAACAAGATATATCTTATGATATATGGGGGATAAATGATGGCATTCACGTGATTATTTTCTTTATACTATGAGCTTGGACCGAAGTATTTTAGATAAGCCTAAATATTAGAATGGATTATGTTGGACATAAGTTAGGATAAAACTTTTTTCGATATTATTGATGGGATGTTATAGTAATATAGCTTTAGAAAAAGTACAACCTGCAAGACGGGTGACAACCCATCGCATCGGACAAGGCTGTGGGAATCGAACCCACAACCGAAGTGCGACTGGTCTTTATCGCCTACGACTGGCCTACAGGAAGTCCCTGTTTAGTACAAACTAGTTTTATTATATTAAGAAGTATGATATATGAAGTATAAGTCCATTTTAGGAACCATATATGATTAATCTCACTATAGAATGACTTATGTATATTTAATAACTTTTGCTAACCTTTTGTTTGAGATAGATGGAATGACCCATCATTCTATCACATGATCTGCTAACACTTCACGAATTACAAATTCAACTTCATTTATTTAAGAGATGAAGTGGAAATTGTTCAAGGCACGAACAACAGTGAGATTGTACCAAAATAAAGTAAGGATTTATTCTAATTCAAATTCATCAACTTTAGGGAAACGATCTTGAAAACCAAAAATGTTGTCCTAGTGCTCTTATATCTGATTAATCAGATGGTACCTTAGATCGTCACAAATTTATGGCTTTGTGATTTCTAGCTTTCCCATAGCCATGTTCTCTACCACTCTCCATCAGAACATGATGGTTATATTTTTCTTCCATATCCATATTTTCACCTATGTGGAAACCCAGTGATTAGTTTATTTGGGTAACTGTTACGTTTCATACGTTTGTTTTTGAAGATTGGTTTTGGAATTCCTTTTTATGATGTGGGTTTCTATTAAAGAAACATTCGAGTAGTAAACCATTTATAACCCCAACGAATTTCGAGGGCGAAATTCATTTTAAGGGGGTAGAATGTAACACCCAGAGATTTTATGAAAAATATTCTTTTTAATTTCATTAATGTCTTGTGTTGTACGCTACACCAAAAGGAGCTTGCCCAACATGCATCCTTTCCTTGCTTTTCATTACACGCAATTGCGACCTTCCTCGATAGCGTGTGTAGTACGCAATACCGAGTTTCACTAAACAACGATATGCTATTAAAATATTATTAAAACTAGCCGTTATGAATAGTAATAACCACCTTTTAAAATTTTAGAAATTTTATCTCACAAAATTGACTTCATTTTTGGATTCGGAGTATCGAATTTAGCCTAAGGTGATATTTTGGTACTTTTCCGATAACTTTCATATTCTGATGAATAGTGAAAATTACTAAATTTTAATTAAAAACCACTTTTTCAATCGAAATAATTAATAGTGATAAATTATTAATTTTATTAGTTTTAAAGTATATTTAGAATATATTTTTACGATTTAATACAATGTTGGTCATTGGATGTAATTTCACATTTAAACCTGTTATAAACAAGTGTCAATCTTTTGATAGTTATTATCTCTTAAAAACACGCCTTTTGTTTTGACGACGGGAATTAATTTTTAAATTAATTAATTAAACTGATATATTTTGAATTTGGTAAAATAGAAATCATTTTTGAGTTCATAATATCAAATATAACTTAGACCTAATTTTTGGTATTTTTCTGAAAACTTTCAATTTTTGATGAATATTGAAACCACTAAGTGGTAGATAAAAAAACTGAATTTTTCATAAAATGTAATTTTACCGCTTCTGTGAGTGGAATTTCAAAAATCAGAGAGACACGGTTGATTTCAGTAAGTAAAATGTGGTTCAATGAGATGAAAATAATTTTTGGTGAATAGTAACTTTTTACATTTATTTACCACGATTAAAAGTAAATATGGTAATTAAGGGTAGAAATGTTATTATTATTACCCTAACACATGTCCTAATTCTATTGGACAAGTTTAATTGGACCAAAAACAAACTTAGGAATAAAATATGACCATTTAGGCCCACATGGATTAGATTAGGACATTTATTATTAATTTATTTAAAGAAGGGTTAAAAGAGTTAAAATCAAAGTTTGTTTACTAAAACATTTTTTATATGGGGTTATACATAAGATAAATTCGACTATAAATATTCATTAGAAATATAAAAATATTTACTACATAATGGTAGTTTATTATTAATTTTTAGACATTAAAAAAGTTAATTTATTTATGACACAACGATGACGTAATAATTATCTTATTAATGAAATATTGACATAATTGATGTTATAAATACCCAAATAAATATAATTTGAGACTTTTTATGAATTACACTAATTTTCTAGGTTAATATGACATGTTAGTATTGATTTAATTAACTTTTTTCGAACTTATCATTCTGTTATGATTTTCACAAAAATCAACTACTAAATAGTGTAAAAATTGACATAAAATAGTTTTTAAAACAAATATTATATTATTAATTGTTATTTTATTCCTAAAAATATAAGGTTTGGCCAAATGAATTAGATAAGGATATATATATTAATAATAAACAACTTGGGGTTCTTTTTTGCTTCTTATAGTAAGTTTATTAATATTATAGTGTAAGAACACAAGAAGACACGGTAAAAGTAAAATTATTTAACTTAATGTTAAATCTAAATGATAAGGTTAAAATAGGAACCTAAACTTGTCTAAATTATATTGGATGAGATTATTTCGACCCATACCCACCTTATCCTCGAAATAAATCAATTTTGAGCTATTTAAAACTGAACTTGACTTTATAATAAAATAATATTTTTAGTTATTCCAAAGGTGCCCCTCTCCTCCGTTATAAAAGGGCACCTCCTCCCTCTCTTCCTCACACCACATTGAGCCTTCGAGCTCGGAAAAACCCTACCAAATTCTCTTCTCCACTTCCCTAGAAACATCCTAGAAGTTCTGTTCTTCCTCAATGACCGATTTTAGTGCCCTAAAAGGAGATATCAAAGAGGCGCTTCAAAGAAGAGGTAATTTCCGTTACCGATTATTTCAACTTTATTTCTTCTTCCACTTCTTCTTCTTAGGTTGTTTCATTATGAAGTAATAAAATCAGTATCACTTATATACTGATATGTTATTATAAGTATTAAAAAACCCTATTTCACCATCTATCCATCCTATGGAAAATGAAATCACCGCGCGTGCGTACGTACGGAATACCGTCTCCACGCCGTGGTGTAATCTATTTTTCCACCAACACCTTACATGGATGGGTATTATGGTGTAAAGAATAACTATACATAGTTATTATAACATCATAATGATTATGATATATTGTATCATCCAGTCCAATTCAATTCAATAATTATGGAAATGATATCATCGCTCGTGCATACGTACGGACTACCGTCTCCACGACACGATGAGATTCATTCTCCATGTTAACCATTTAAGAGTGATTATAAAGTACATATAAGAAATAATAATCAAATATATGACATTATAAAGCTACTGTATTTATGTATATATGTATTTCATCTCTTTAATTACATTCAACTCAATAAGGAAACAAAAACGGCGTTCATGCGTACGTACGACCTACCGTCTCCATGAACGGTGTGTTTCATTTCATTTATCTATCTATTATATATATATATACGGAATATATATGATATATAAATGATTTTTTATATTCTGGATGTATGTAAATCATGATGTAAGTAATAATAATGTCAAGAACAACAAGTCCAAACACCCACGATAAATGAAACGATTTTACCCAAAACGCTTCTTTAACATGGAATTTACAAAAGAACGGGTAATATAAAGTAAAAAGTGAACCCTATATGATATAATAACAATGAATATGATTCTGTAATAAGTCAATGACATTGTTTAAATTATTATACAGGAGGTTCAGACACTTACGAAGCAAATCAGAACTAAGGTATGGGAAATATCACAATCTCATTTTTATCCGAGATTGTTTATACTTTGGTATTTACTAGGGTGTATTTTATCACCCACATCCATGTTTCCCCAATATGAAATATTATTTCCATCCACCTAAAATTTTTTAAACCCTATTTTACCCTTCGGTGAGTTTTTAGTAAAATATATGAAAGGAATCTTTTGACGTTTTTCGTACGAGGTACTTTTTTTGACTTTTCCGACAAAAGTACGAGAAGAATGATTTTTTAACTTATACGACATGAAAGGATTTTTAAAACATTATTTCAATGAATATTACTTTACAAGTTTTCAAGTTTATTTTCAATCAACTTCTTTTAGTTTATAATTGTAGGACATGTTAAGAAAGGAAAAGTGTTTTTGAAGCAGAAAGGATATTTTCTTCAAGAATGGAGTTCAATTGTTTTATCAAAATTATTTTCCATCTAAGATAATAAAGGGTTCTGTTTCTATCCCTATTATTACATTGATTTGATTATGTTGTGATGGAATTATTTTTATGAATTCCTTCATCTTATATGAGTTGTTTTATGATGTCACAATGTTTAAGATTCCCATTTTTACTACATGGGTTATGCAATGATGTATGATTTATGATTTTGTGGCACACATAAGAATGGTATCATTATGAGAAGGGTGGGACCTATATCTCTCTCCAATGCATTGGGTAATGATTTTATATCTCAGAAGATAGACATGGCTGGAATGGTAGGTTATACCGGTTCCGGGAAACAGGACTGAAACGAGGGTGACTCGGTTCGGAAAGGTACTTTGTCCACTAAGATAGTATTGGAAATGAGTCTTGACTAATAAGAAATGATTCTCTATGATTATGTGTGTATTCCACAATGTTTAATGTTTTATGTTAGGATTATTGTGATTACATTTCACTGCCATGAGTTATCCCATGTTATGAAATTATGCTCTCTTTTGCAGGTTAAGATTTCCAAAAAGTTATGTTCTTATGAATATGATGTGATTGATATTTCTTTCGTTTACCCTTACTGAGCATTTGAGCGCACCCTTTTATGTTTTATTTTCCCCAGGATATAAAGAAAGGTTTTAGGTAAAAAAAGGGAAGATCTTTATGGGATATGTTGAATATCTTTCACCACGATTAGAAGATTATATTCCGAGTTTCCGAAGACACTAAACTATTACGATCCTTGTGTGTGTGTTTCTGTTATGTACTACGTATTCCGCAAAAATAATGTAATTTCCATGTACGTCAGGCTTCGGGTCTCTACAGTATTGAAATGTTTACTATTTAATATTATAGAGGATAAAATTTCATATACATTTATTTAATATACTATCAAATGTTGTAAAGAAATTAATTATAATTTAGATATTAAGTAAATCATTTTAATTAGATGTAGAAATATTCTAAAAATAATTTTAACCTTTAATATTTTTTAATAATTATTATTCGAAACCAATATATATACACTTTTGTAGAACCCATATTAGGCCTAAGTGTAATCTCTTACTAAATTTATGTATACTTTCTTTATAATGATATATATTTATGATCCTTTTGGAGTGTATATAGAAAAATGATACTCCTCCTATTACCTTATTTTACACCACTTGGATACCTTTATAATGAAAATCTACGTAAGTGTGAACATCAATTATTTTTACATTGAACTTATATGTAATTTCTTCCTTGAATTTCCTTTAATTATGTAACGATAATGCTAAGATATCATTTACATTATGAATTAGTTTCCATTAAACAAATCTTCTATATAAATTTATATAGAGAAAAAAATTATTCATACATAATTACATAAAGGTAATTTAAAAGTTAACTTTATGTAGACCCTTTATTTACAGAAAATATTTTCATGAATTTATATAGATCTGGTGTTATTTAATGTTTGATAATACATCATATTCTTTTTATGATATTCCATTCACAATTTTATTGCTTCTATATTTATAAATCCTATAATTCAAAGAAACTTATAACATGAATAAATGTTCTATTATTCCATTTTTGAGTCTCATTTCATCATATATGGATTATTGGAATAGAAATGAACCCAAAAATATATATATTTTTATTCCTAAAATCGTCTAATATAAATTAATATAAAATATAGAATACCAGATAATTATTTGAAACGACATCCATCAACTCTATCTCATGGTAATTTTTCATATATTTCACTAGGATCGGTGTAATCTATGCCTACTACAATCGAGGGAGTACACTAGCCAAAGGATTAATGGTCATATCATGAGGATACATAGATGCAGAATGTGTTCTAATGAAATTATTTCGAAACAATAAGAAAAAAATTAGGGGGAATATTAATTTTACAAAACTATTTTTATAATAACAATATGAGCACATCACCATAAACCATAATGACCAACCTTAAGATCAAATTTATTGTTTATATAAGAGGATCCTTTATCATAAAAAAACATATTTATTACATCCCATTTAGTTTAATTAAAATAAATTGTTTCCCTAGATATATTAAAATCATCTAAACAATAAAACATATGGCTTCTTATAGATGAATTTAATTTGGTAAATAAAGAAGAAGACATTACATCACATGAAACCAACTTTATGTGTAACTAATTAATATCTAATGTGTTATATATTATTTATATAATATATGATTACCCATGTATCAAATTCATGAAAATCTCAATAAAACAAATTCATGTATTAAATTTGTACAATATGTATATTATCATAAGATATACATATATTCCATCCGTCATATGTATTTGTATGTGTATCTAATGAATATACATATTACTGAAATTCTAAAACATGAGATATAATATTAACCATCCATATTCAATATTATAAACGCATAATGAGATATTATATATTAAGATATGTACATCATTATTTATCTATAGAATAACACCTTAAAAAGTGCATAGGGGAGATATATATCTAGCTCAACCATAATCATTTATAATCTCCATGAACCATTTCATAAAAAAACTATGAGGGCCTCTATTTAAAAAAAGAATTCATTATGAAAAATTCACTCCATTACTGTTTCACAAACCAATGTAAAAAAAATGGTTATCATGAAAATTTTCATAAAACCTCATAAAAACATTCAATGAAAGACTGTGGATGAAATTATTAGAATATATCCTCAATGAAGGGTATGGTAAAAGTTTAAATTTATGATAAAAATGATTATAAAATCACTATATGTAAATATTAAAAAATATAATATACTATATTGGTAAAATTTCAAAAAGTAAAACTTAGAAAACAAATAAAAATGGATTTTCATTGAAAAGAACAAAAAAATAGTAATGTATTTTTAAAAAATGAATATATGAGATAGATTGAGAATGAGATAAAGTGGTAAATTTTACACCCCTACAAATATTTAGTATTTAAATTTAATTTTATATAATCTTCTAAAATTTTCACTGGGTTTTGAGAATAAATCCCTTGAAATATAAATATGCTTGAGTGTGTTGCAAGATCTTATCACTCTTTCATAGATAATGTGCATGGTATCATGGATGTTGTATCACAAAACATGCAAAGGTGTTTCATTAGATGTATTTTTTCATTCATGGGTTTTCTAAATTAATGGAATTTTTTTTGTATATTTCATGTGCAACCTAGGGAAAATGTGTGAGGTTGTGGAGTGTCTAATATATGAAGCATGGATTGCACCTTATTAATAGAAATAATGCAATCAGTGTGTGCCTATGACTTTGATTTTATTATAAATTATGGTCATTGTTAGTAAATAGTTTCAAAAATATGAATCCAAAATAATAAATATGTGGTTTTTATATCCATTGATAAGTTTGTTGTGAGGGAACAATATGGTAATTTTTTTCCCAATCGTTGTAACATACCAAATTTTCAGAAGGCCAAAATATCAAAACTTATAAACTAAATATATTAAACCTATATCCTACCATTAATTTTAAATCACAAATGGAAATCATTAATGTATTTATTTTTCATCCATTTTTTTACTTCTTACACAAGTCATAATGAATCATTTCACCACCCATCATTGAAGGGCCAGTGTCGTTACTAACCCATTGACACCTCCAACATGCCAATAGTTGATGACTAGAATGGATATAGAGTATCCCAGAAATGGTAGGCATTATCATAAGCACCTATACTCATGCTCAAATCCCCAAGTCAAAAAATGGTAAAAAATATAAACATTAATTATTCAGTACAAGCATACAACTAATATCACACAACAGAGAATGACAGTAAAAGTAAATTAAATTGAAAAATGACAAAATACAAGACCACCACTATGTATTTGGGAAAAAAGGCAAAAATGTAATAAATAATGTATTTTGATACTTTTGTAATGTTATAGGAACACACCTTGGTCTGTTTGGTCTTGCTAAGAACAATCTAGTCTCTGTCCTCTAAGGACACTGTCAAAGGTCGATATCCGACACAAGACATAGAATTTATGGGAAAAGATCATGCAATGGTGAGATATAAAGTACATAATAGAACATCCTGAAACCATAACAAAATACCACAGAGGAATAGAATACTATAATACTACACATGATTACCATAAAGAAAAATAGAAAAGGAATACCAAAAAGGCATAACACAATGAATAACTAAATTTTATTATCAAAAAAATTTCCCTAATGTTTTACCCCAAAATATTACCATAGTGTAATACCACCCACAATTACCTAAATTTATTACCACAATAGAATACCATGAAATATTACAAAAAATGAATAGGACCCAGGATTAACTCTATGTATTAAAACACAGAATACCACAAAGGAATACCACATATTATTAACACAATTTATTTCAATTCAGTAATACCACACATGATTATCGAAATGGAATTCCATATAGGATTACCAAAAAAATTACCACAGGGTATTATCACAAAGTAATACCACATAAGATTACCACAAAAAATTTCCACACAAGATTACCACGAAAGAATGTATTGTCATATCCACATATGTATATTTATACAACACATGTATAAATAATATCCAAAAATACTTAATCTAATAAACAAAGTATATTAGTAAGACATAAACAATAACCATCCACAAAAATCTTCTCTAAGCACAATCATTTTGGGAGAACTCACTCTTTTAGGAATGAAATAATCAGAGACACTCATGAAGAGGTCGAGATGATTTGGGACTGACCCAAATGTGAATCTATTGTTCAAGGAAAACTATGATACATAGAGTGGGGATCATTAACAAATAGTCTATGGAGTAACAGAAACCAAATATAGATCATCCCCCAACATAGAGGATCACATCTAGACACACTAGGGAATAAAACTATCCCGAATTATGAGGCCCTCTAGATTGAGGATCAAGTCCCTACCCTCAGTGGTTAAGTATATTAAATAAAACTACATTAAGGTTGTTGGAGGTTCATATTGTATTCTCATATAGGAATAATATACTATATCTAGGAATAAACCTTTAGAATGTATTACAATATAGTTATGTGGGAGTAATTTTGTAATGAACCCGTGTCGAGAGGATCAAGGGAATTCTCTAAAAACACACAACTTATCTCAAAAAGACTATCTAGTTTCAGACCACTACACTGGACCAACCCTGTTTTAACCTTCTATAGACCATTGTTCCACATTTTATTCATAGAATTTAAAACTATCACAGATACACCGTCCTTGCATCCCAACCTACAATGACAGAACTTTAGTTGTCATTTCTCATCCAATCATGGGGTCTGATCATGTTCAAATCCACCCAACAAGTGAATACATGTCCACGAGGATCTGATGGTGGATAATTAAAATAATAAGGGGTAGAAAAACCAATTAAAACCGTGAGGAATAAACCTAATCCTTTTCTAATGTTAGCCCAAATTCTTTCTAATTTAAAAAAGACAGAAGAATCAAATCAATCGAATCTCTCAAAATAATCCGCACAGTTTTAAATCATCCCGCTACATTCAAACTGCATATCATTATATTCATTGATTTACTATCATTTGTAGTCAAGATGAAAAAAATAGGGAAACCACAATGAAAAAAACCCCTACCTCAGTTTGGACGATCACTAATGATGTACAATAACTACATCATCATAAAACCCTAAATTGTTGAATATGAGGTGTGTCATTTGATCATTCTATCATCATTCACCGAGAGTATCTACATAGGTTTTATATCCACATATTCTAATAAATTTTATGGTTATGAGGGAAAACAAAAATTTTATAGAAGCTGTTTTTTGAATGAGAAGACCCTGCATCAAAAAAAATATTTTTATAAAATTATTTTATTTACCATTACGTCCTTTGTGACTTTTTCTGCAAACGTCCCATATAGAAAAAAGATATATTGTATATAGTTAAAACATTACATTTAGAACTCAATCGTGGTCTCATATTTCTAGTTTAATTCACTGATAATGAGTTATTATGATTTAAAAAATAAAATATTTTTATTTAATTAATATATATACCGTTATTTTTGTGGACTTTTTCTACATATAGATTGTGCCGACCAAAGATAGGTCCCACCAAGGGTAAATCCTCCATTCAAATCTCAATAGTTCCATTGTATTTTTGATTCGGGCATCCATTTAATATATTTTCTATTTTTTAGTGTAAACCAACTGTGTGTTATTAAAATGTGTAATATTTTTCAAACAATTAATCCTGGCACAAAAAACCATGGAATCACTCACTGTTTCAATGCCAATTCTCAAATCAATCCATATAATATTTATAAATTAGTACATGGAATATATAATAATTTAATTTCTCCCCAACAGGGGTATTTACATCCCCAAAAAACAATGCTTGGGATACTCAAGCAGATGAGGGTACTGAGCATGAATCAGAGCCTCTTAATCTCATGTGCTCTAATAGAGTTTTTTGTGTGGCCACAAGAAACACACCAAAAGAATCGATCACCAATGAAGGCACTCTCATTCCTATCCTCAAATCTACACCGATTTCTCAAAAATATTCACTACATCCTTGAGGTATAGTTCACTCTAGATGATAATTTGTGATGGTTATTTCATGTACTTACTCATCTACAATAGGTGGAATACCTTGTCAACCCCATCCAATATAAAATATAGAGACAAGTGGTTCAACACCTCTACAATCCATAATAGTATCTAAAACTATTGATGAAACATAAAAATAGCTTAGTTCCATGTATGAAATCAATACAATACTCATCCAGGAGAAAACTAATGGAACCCATGTTGTCCTTCCTCTAATAACCAATGTTTTTGTCTCCTGTCATCATAAGACTTTTTATGGCTCTGTTCTATCTTCAACCACTCCAATATGATTTGTACCTTCTCAATATTTTTTGGCACCAATTCCAGACCCATGAGTGTTGAATGTCTATAGTCAGTCATGTAAAATGGTAAACAGAATGGTCGCCGGTATAATTCCACGAATGGTTACTTTCCAATGGTTGAATGCTAGTTCATTTTTATTAAAATTCCACTAGTTGTTGGTTATAATCTCTAGTAAATCTGAAGTCTAACATGCATTCATGTAGAGTTTCATTTAATACATGAATTGTCTCCTCTTCCTAGCTATACATCTATTGGTGAACTAAAACAATCATCGATTGAACTCCATGGAGCCTAACTATATCTTAGACATAGAGGCATCCCATGATATCTAAAAAAATATGTATTTAGATAACCAGCAATTGGTGTGAATTGGGGATATTTTCAATGATCACATAGATTTTATCATGTCCCCCAGACATACATGGTAAACCTATCATGAATTTCATCTATCTCGTATACCAATTCCATTCTAGATCCTTGATGGGTAGAGTTAATCTCACTCGAAGCTGATGCTCAATGATTACTTTCTAACATGTGAGCCAACAAGTGAAAACTCATAAAATAAATTCTTCAACTTCGACCACAAAAATGGACGTCATAGGTCCCAGTACATCATTTCCACACATGGATGTACCACTAAAGGGGATGTGTGGAACTCTATCAAAACCTCCTCCCACAACACAACTGGTAATACTATCATCTCTATAAAAAATCAATTCTTCCCAAAATTCAAAAGTACAGTAGGTGCATTCACATTGGGAAGATGAGAAGGTTATGTCTCGTAGTCAGAATACCCATCTTATTCATCCCAAAATCACTTATGAGTGAAGGACTGGAAACCATCAAATAGAGTTCACCTGCTCAATTTCGAGCCACAAAGCATATCTTCAATCAGGCCAACATCCCTGACACCTCATTCAACCACTATAATCTATATCTGTTTGTAACGCCCCGACCCTAGTTACCCAGAGTCGGTGCATTATTACATAACATTGGCATGGTCACAAGGAAGATCAAATCTCGAAAGACCGATTGGTTTAGTATCCTTGGAAGCACTAGATATATTCATAAAGTTTTACATTACATCATAAAGTGAAAAACTACTACAACAACATAATCTCCATATTCCACACTCATATCCCCACATAAAATCCGTGCAGGTCATTCATAACATACTTCTTCACATCTTGGGAAAAATAAAACATAGAAAAGGGATGAGCTCAAATGCCCAGTAAGGATAACAATATAGCGGAAACTTTCATAAATAAGAATAAAAATTTAAGGCAATGTATAACTAAAACAAAAGCCTTTCAAACATGAACTTTCACCATAGTATGGCATAAATAAAATGAAATAATTCCATTTACTTATTCACATGGATATTCTACTAATCGAATAATCACATGCTAAATCAATAACCACTTTTATAATGATGGAATGCATAATGATGAACTTTAATTTCTATGTCAAGGCCTTGTCCCAAGACCTAGGGGCTAACTGTAACCGGAACCCAACCCGGAGTGCCTATAATAATCGGACACCAACCCGGAGTTCCTCTAATAACCGGAGACCAAACCGGAGTTCCTCTAATAAACGGAGACCAAACCGGAGGGATTACTTTTACCGGTCCCCAACCCGGAACATACTTGACTAACACATTCATCTGAATGAAAGGTTGAAATATAACATAAAAATTCGGATTAAAAATAACTTATGAAATTTCAATACTTTAAAAAAAACCATGAGTGACATAAGAATAGCTTATCCATAGTGAAAAATATCACAAAACCTTCAATAAAATATGGATGTTTTGTATCATAATAAATCAACTTCAAATAAGCTTAAAAGCCATCAAAGGATGTTGACATAGATGAAATCAAACTATTTTGGAGAAATATCTCTTTTTTTTAAATCATTTTAAAAGTATCATAATTATAAAATAATACATTCAATTTTAAAATATTCTTATAATCTTGTTAGGGAAGCTTCGACGATTTTATAATGGCGGAAAATAGTCGCACCCGCCGTATAAGTTAAAAAAAACATTCTTACCTTAAATTTGTCGAAAAGGTTAAAAGTGCCTTGTTTGGAAAACGACGGAAAGATTCCTTTCGAAACACATAAGGGTATAAATGACTTTAACCCATATTCTTGTAAATAGTAAAAATGTTTTGAAATACATTATTAAGAAACATGGATGTAGATGATAAAGAGATCCATGTAGATTATTACGTATAAACAACATCGGATAATGAAGAGATTGTGAAATAACCCTTACCAATTTGTTAACTTATGAAACATACAGCCCATGAAAGAGGTATCATACAATTAATATAAAAATACACATAAATTAACGTGTATTACACAATGAATATGATTATGGGTAGTACATACACCACACAAAAGGTAATGGTGGCAATATGGCATGAATCTCACGGGAATAAGGAGTGAGATGAAAACCCCTTACCTTGAACTTTTCCTTGGTTTTGGTAGGTTAAACTCCTTTATAATGGTGAAATAATTGTTATTCAATTATACAAGAATCATATATATTAATATGATATCATATATGATCTTTTGACATTGATTTGTTAATAATATATTTTAATTATCGTCGTTTCGGGTGTTAACTTACTCATTTTCTTTTATATGTTTTGATACATAAGCCATGTTTGTTATGGATAGGTTGTATCTTATTCATATCCCGAATTATATCAAGTCCTTAAACATGATTTTTAAATCATAAAATGATAATTATACTTTAATGGATACGATGGAGAATGAATCTCATCGCGTTCATGGAGACGGTAGTCCGTACGTACGCACGAGCGACAATATCATTCTTTTGATATTAAAATAATATATAAATGGATGGTATATCATATATACAGAATCATTAACATGTTATATTTATTATTTACACGAGTTACACATCATTATTATACCCATCCAAATAATAATATATTGAATAACAATTACACCATAATGTGGAGACGGTAAGCCGTACGTACGCACATATGGTGACATGTTATTCAAAGGTTGGATATAATACTGAATATGGTTGTACCATATTTATAATAAAATCACAGTAAATATATGATACTGGAGTTATTATTTTAGAATGGTAAAAAAATGGAAGAAGAAGTGGAAGAAGAAAGGAACTTGGAAGAGGATGGTGAAATCATTACCTCTTCTTCGAGTTATTCCTTTTGATTTGATCAAAAGGGCTCCTTAGGTTGGCTTTCTGATTAAAATAAGGCCTCTAGGTTGTAGTGAGGGAAGTCGGGAGAGTATTTGGGCAGATTTTTGCCAAACCAAAAGGCTTTGAAGGTGTGAATAAATGAGAAGGAGGAGTTTCCTTTTATAAGAGGGGTGAGGGGTACCTTTGGAAAAGCTAGAAATATTAGTTTATAATAAATTCATATTCGGTTTATAATGTCTCCAAAGTTTATTATTCAAAGTATAAGGTAGGGATAGGTCGAAAACCACTAAGCCAATAGAATTTAGACAGGTTTGGGTACTTAAATTAACCTTATCTTTAATTATTAACTCTATGTTAATTAGTTTCACTTTTACAATGTCTCTTTGTATTTTTATATTATATGGTTAATAAACTTACCATATACATCCAAGAGACCCCCAAGTGGTCCATTAATGATGAAAAAATAATGATATATGTCTCTTGGCGGAACCTTAGATTTTTAGGAATTTAATATCAATTAATAATATAATATTTGTTTTAAAAACTCTTTTATGTCAATTTTGACACTATTCAGTAATTGATTTTTGTGAAACTCATAACAGAATGATTACTTCAAAAAACTTTAATAAAATCAATCCTAATATGTCATATTATTCTATAAAATTATTGTAATTCATTAAAAGCCTCAAATTATATTTATTTGGGTATTTATAATATCAATTATTTTAATTTTTCACTATTATAGTAATTACTTCATCATCATTTTGTCATAAATAAATTAAATTATATAATGTCTAAAAATTATAAATAAAATATCATTATGTATGAAATCTTTTTATATTTCTAATTAATAATTATAATCTAAAATCCAAAATATATAACCATATGTAAATATTGTTTTTCTAAAAGATATATGCTTGTGTCATTTTTGTATTCATTTTAACTTAATTAAAATAAATTGTCCCTATCACCTACAAGTGGCACCATGGGGTCCCAAAATCGACCCAAAGATGCCTATGGTCGAACATGTATCAACCAATAAGGCTAGGACTTGTTTTAGGGTAATTTAGTATTATTATAATAATATTTTGTTAACCCTTATTTACCGGATTTACACTTAACCATGGTAAATAAAATATTTACCGCAGTAATTATTCAAAATGTCTAAAAATAAAAGTTAACTATTTACACAATTTGAACATCCTGATTTCAAATATGGAATCCATTTTTCTAAATTCAAAACACAGAAGTGGCAGAAATTAATTTAAAATTAATTTCCAATGTCAAAACAAAAAGCGTGTTTTTAAAAGATAATAACTATCAAAAGATTGGCAATTGTTTATGTCCGGTTTAATTGTAAAATTATGTCGAATGACCAACATTATATTAAATGGTAAAAATATATTCTAAATATACTTTAAAACCACTCAAATCCATAATTTATCACTAATAATTTTTTTGATTAAAAAATTTGTTTTAAATTAAAATTTAGTAATTTTCACTATTCATCAAAATATGAAAGCTATCCGAAAATTGCGAAAATTTCACCTTAGGCGAAATTCAATACTCCAAATCCAAAAATGAAGTCCATTTTGAAATATAAAATATATATAATTTCAAAAATTAGGTATTACTATTCATAACGGCTAGTTTGATTGGTCGTGGTGTGTGTTAGAACTCGAAGTTGCGTACAACACACGCTACTGTAATATTCAAAGAAAGCGTACCGTGGAAGCTTGGGATGTTTCATTTAAATTTTCATTGATGTCCCCATTTAGTCAAAAAGTTTAAAATATTGTATTTAAAAAGGTTTCACTATTAATAGTTGATAAAAGTGCAATACTGAAAATGAATATGTTCTTACATTATGTATAAGAAACACATTATATGGATTCTGAAATTATAAGGATTATATAAAGTATAAAATTTAGTTAAAAATATTAATAACCTCTTTTAAACGGCTTGTTTGGTAATTCATGGTGTGCATGAACTCAGTGTTTCGTGTAGTGCAAGTTATTGTATTATTTTGAAGAAATAACACACTATGAAATCTTGGGGTGTTACATTTTCCCCTCCTTCAATAAATTGCGTCCTCGAAATTTGAAATTGTTCTTCGAAAATAAAAGGTTGAAAATAAAAAATATCTTTCTGGGAAAACCCACATCGGAAATTAGGTTACTAAAATTTAGTCTTAATATGAGGAAAAAAGAAATGAAAGGGTCACAACCAAATTATGATCTCGATTAGGAGAACATTGGTGGCAATTAGAGACATATAATTGGAGGAAAAACGTAAATATTTATAGGTAGTGATTGAGGTCATCAATCACAAAAACGTTTAAAATTGAGGTCCTTAAATTCATCAATGTACGACGATTTAAAATACCATCGATTCAACAAAACATAAGGTATTAGGATAACATATTTTTTACGTTTCAAAATATCTTAGTTGAAATCCCACATTGAAAAATGAATTAATGAGGCCTCTATTTAAAATAAAGAGTGGAAAGTATGAAGATTACCGAAAATAACACATACTAGGGTTCCATGTAGGAAAATATGGATATGGAAGGGAAATATAACCATCAATTATTTGATGGAGATTGGTAGAGAACATGGCTATGAAAAGGCCAACAATCCCAAAGCCATAAATTAGTGATGATTTAAGGTACCATCTAGGACAACATTTTTGTTCTAAGTTCATTTTCTTAATGTTGAGGAATTTATTTATGAGATTGGATAAGATCATAGGGAGATATACTTACTTTTTAATTAGAGTTTTTTCCATTTATAAATTTCTACCACAAAATCATCTTTCACTCTAAATGATAATAGAACGTAAAAAAAATTATATTTATACTATTCTTACAGGGTTCCAAAATAAACGAATTTATAATTCATCTACCAGATCTTAAAAAAAACTACATTATTTAATCCAGGACATCTCGTGGGCCAGTGGTAGGTGATACACCTTTTTCTCCCTTCGGTTGTGGGTTCAAGTCTCGCAGCCTTGCCGGACGAGACAGGTTGCCGCCCGACCTCCAGGTTGTCCTTTTATGGCAATCCAAAATAATCCAAACTAGAACTATCCAAAATACTTCTGTCCAAACTCACAGTCCAACATTTATAAGGAAGGTAAACATAATGTAGATCCTTTTTACCCCGTAATAGTATATGAATACCTTCATCATGTTTTCTTTTAATACAATGATACATCCTGAATTACCATATTTTTTATTGATTACATTCATGCTCCCTTATTCCATATATAATGTTGGATATAATTCATCAATCCAAAAATGTTTTAAACCCCATCAATGATGGAATATACAAATCATTTATCAGTTCCAAGGTAGTCAAGAATATCCAATATAATTTATCCAAAACAATCATGTATTGTTCCAAAATCACTACCTCGGTATCAGAACTATATCATGGTTTATCATTCTCTAAATCATATATTTTCCAAAAATTTGTCCTGCTATTGAGTCACTTTTCTTTGTTCCACACAATCTCAAGTCCTTAATGAAATAGTACTACAGTTCAATCCTTATATACTCCATAATTATTATAACAAGTACATTGTTCATACAACACTCAATTGACATAATCAACATAAGAACTCTAATCATTCCTCTTCATATGTGGTAGTCTCATAACTTGATTATTATCCAATAGTATCATTTGCAGCATAGCCTGATGACTGGGACATAGGTTCGCGTAGTGTCCAAACTCCTTGAAAATGAAGCATTGTACATTTGAAACCATTTTCTTACCCTTACAGTCACATACTTTGTGCCCTTTTCCTCCACACTTATAACAAACTCCCTTTCCTTTCAGGAAAGTTTCAGGGTGTTTCATTCCACAGTTATCACATATGGGAAAATTCTTCTTTTCCCTCTGCCCTTTATCCATCCTTCTCTCTTCCATCCTTTTTTTCTCTGGATTCCCTTCGAATCCATAGGAATTAGTAAAATCATTACTTATCTTATCAACACATGATCTTATTTCTTCATATGATGATAATACATGCGAGACTATTTCTCTTATAAATTATGGCTTAAGACCATGAAATATATGATCCTTCATTCTCTTTGTATCATGTGCTTTGCTAGAGTTCTCATTCCTTCTACTGGGTGCCATTTCTAAACAATGGCATACATTAGATTAGTTTATGAATAACAATACCTAATCCCAAACTTGTAAAACATATAACATAAATTAAATATATTATGGATATAATCCATAATCATAAAAATGACTCCTTTGAGGAAGTATATACTCATAAACCCTTCATAATGATTTGTAAAGAAAATGAGAGTTATCCTAAGCATATCCCCCGAGAGTGTCGTAACCAAGAATGTAGTAAGGCCCGTTATCGTGCACCAGTTCCCGTTCGAGTCTAGCTCAAAGTGGTGTTTTCGGGTTTTACCCCTAGGTATATCTGTTCCAGAGCCGCCTCTACCTGCTCGTATCCAGACAGGGATGTATTGCTCGGAAAACTCACAAAATCTCTACAATACCAAAATTCTAGGAAGTTCTTCTATACTAATCCTAAAAATTCATCTTAAATCTATGTTCTCTAATCAGAGTTTATCTAAATATAGCTTCCAAAGTTTGTAATAAACTTCCTCTGATACCAACTATAACCTCCCGACTCTAGTTACCCAGAGTTGGTGCATTATTACATAGGATTGGCATGGTCACAAGAAAGATCAAATCTCGAAAGACTGATTGTTTTAGTAGCATTGGAAGCACTAGATATATTCATAAAGTTTTACATTACATCATAAAGTGAAAAAATACAACAACAACATAATCTCCATATTCCACACTCATATCCCCACATAAAATCCATGCAGGTCATTCATAACTTACTTCTTCACATCCTGGGAAAAATAAAACATAGAAAAGGGGTGAGCTCAAATGCCCAGTAAGTATAACAATATAGCGGAAACTTTCTTAAATAAGAATAAACATTTAGGGCAATGTATAACTAAAACAAAAGCCTTTCAAACATGAACTTTCAACATAGTATGGCATAAATAAAAGGAAATAATTCCATTTACTTATTCACATGGATATTCTACTAATCGAATAATCACATGAAAAATCAATAACCACTTTCATAATGATGGAATGCATAATGATGTACTTTAATTTCTTTGTCAAGGCCTCGTCCCAGGACCTAGGGGCTAACTGTAACCGAAACCCAACCCGGAGTGACTCTAATAACCAGACACCAACCCGGAGTTCCTCTAACAACCGGAGACCAAACCGGAGTTCCTCTAATAACCAGAGACCAAACCGGAGGGCTTACTTTTACCGGTCCCCAACCCGGAACATACTTGACTAACACATTTATCTGAATGAAAGGTTGAAATATAACATAAAAATTCGGATTAAAAATAACATATGAAATGTCAATACTTTAAATAAACCATCAGTGACATAATAATATCTTATCCACAGTCAAAAATATCACAAAACCTTCAATAAAATATGGATGTTTTGTATCATAATAAATCAACTTCAAATAAGCATAAAAGCCATCAAAGGATGTTGACATAGATGAAATCAAAACTATTTTGGAGAAATATCTCTCTTTTTTAAATCATTTTAAAAGTAAAATAATTATAAAATAATACATTCAATTTGAAAATATTCTTATAAGCTTGTAAGGGAAGCTTCGACGATTTTATAATGGCGGAAAATAGCCGCACCCGCCGTATAAGTTAAAAAAACATTCTTACCTTAAATTTGTCGAAATAGTTAAAAGTGCCTTGTTTGGAAAATGACGGAATGATTCCTTTCGAAACACATAAGGGTATAAATTACTTTAACCCATATTCTTGTAAATAGTAAAAATGTTTTGAAATACATTATTATGAAACATGGATGTGGATGATAAAGAGATCCCAGTAGATTATTACGTATAATCAACCTCGGATAATGAAGAGATTGTGAAATAACCCTTACCAATTTGGTAACTTATGAAACATACAACCCATGAAATAGGTATCATACAATGAATATGTAAATACACATAAATTAGAGTTTATTACACAAAGAATATAATTATGGGTAGTACATACACCACACAAAAGTTAATGGTGGAAATATGGCATGAATCTCACGGGAATAAGGAGTGAGATGAAAACCCATTACCTTGTACTTTTCCTTGGTTGGGGTAGGTTAACCTCCTATATAATGGTGAAATAATTGTTATTAAATTATACAAGAATCATATATATTAATATGATATCATATATGATCTTTTAAGATTGATTTGTTAATAATATATTTTAATTATTGTCGTTTCGGGTGTTAACTTACTCATTTTCTTTTATATGTTTTGTTACATAATCCATGTTTGTTATGGATAGGTTGTATATTATTCATATCCAGAATTATATCAAGTCCATAAACATCATTTTTAAATCATCAAATGATAATTATACTTTAATGGATACGATGGAGAATGAATCTCATCGCGTTCGTGGAGACGGTAGTCCGTACGTACGCACGAGCGACAATATCATTATTTTGATATTAAAATAATATATAAATGGATGGTATATCAAATATACAGAATAATTAACAGGTTATATTTATTATTTACATGAGTTACACATCATTATTATACCCATCCAAATAATAATATATTTAATAACAATTACACCATAACGTGGAGACGGTAAGCCGTACGTACGCACGTATGGTGACATGTTATTCAAAGGGTGGATAGAATACTTAATATGGTTGTACCATATTTATAATAACATCACAGTATATATATGATACTTGAGTTATTATTTTAGAATGGTAAAAACAAAGGAAGAAGAAGTGGAAGAAGAAAGGAACTTGGAAAAGGGTGGTGAAATCATTACCTCTTCTTCGAGTTCTTCCTTTTGATTTGATCAAAAGGGCTCCTTAGGTTGGCTTTCTGATCAAAATAAGGCCTCTAGGTTGTAGTTAGGGATGTTTAGAGAGTATTGGGGCAGAGTTTGGCCAAACAAAATGGATTTGAAGGTGTGAATAAATGAGAAGAAGGATTTCCCTTTTATAAGAGGGGTGAGGGGTACCTTTGGAAAAGCTAGAAATATTAGTTTATAATAAATTCATATTTGGTATGTAATGTCTCCAATGTTTATTATTCAAATTTTAAGGTGGGTATAAGTCGAAAACCTCTCAACCAATAGAATTTAGACAGGTTTGGGTACTTATATTAACCTTATCTTTAAGTATTAACTCTAAGTTAATTTGTTTCACTTTTACAATGTCTCTTTGTATTTTTATATTATATGGTTAATAAACTTACCATATACATCCAAGAGACCCCCAAGTGGTCCATTAATGATGAAACAGTCATTATATATGTCTATTGGCCTAACCTTATATTTTTAGGAATTAAATATCAATTAATAATATAATATTTGTTTTAAAAACTCTTTAATGTCAATTTTGACACTATTCAATAATTGATTTTTGTGAAACTCATAATAGAATGAGTAATTCGAAAAAATTTAATTAAATAAATCCTAATATGTATAATTATTCTATAAAATTATTTTAATTCATTAAAAGTCTCAAATTATATTTATTTGGGTATTTATAATATCAATTATTTTAATTTTTCACTATTATAGTAATTACATCATCATCATTGTGTCATAAATAAATTAAATTATATAATGTCTAAAAATTATAAATAAAATATCATTATGTAGGAAATCTTTTTAAATTTCTAAATAATATTTATAATCTAAAATCCAATATATATAACCCTATATAAATTTTTTTTTGCTAAAAGATATATTCTTTTTTCATTTTTGTATTCATTTTAACTTAATTAAATTTAATTGTCCCTATCACCTACAAGTTGCACCATGGGGTCCCAAAATCTACCCAATGATGCCTATGGTCGAACATGTATCAACCAATAAGGCTAGGACACGGTTTAGGGTAATTTAGTATTATTATAATATTATTTTGTTAACCCTTATTTACCGGATTTACCCTTAACCATGGTAAATAAAATATTTACCGCAGTAATTATTCAAAATGTCTAAAAATAAAAGTTACCTATTTACACAATTTGAACATCCTGATTCCAAATATGGAATTAATTTTTATAAATTCAAAAAAATTAAGTGGCAGAAATTAATTTAAAATTAATTCCCGTTATCAAAACAAAAAGCGTGTTTTTAAGAGATAATAACTATCAAAAGATTGGCACTTGTTTATGTCCGGTTTAATTGTAAAATTATGTCCAATGACCAACATTATATTAAATGGTAAAAATATATTCTAAATATACTTTAAAACCACTCAAATCCATAATTCATCACTATTAATTATTTTGATTAAAAAAGTTTTTTTTAATTAAAATTTAGTAATTTTCACTATTCATCAAAATATGAAAGTTATCCGAAAATTGCCAAAATTTTACCATAGGCTAAATTCAATACTCCGAATCCAAAAATGAAGTCCATTTTGAAATATAAAATATATATAATTTCAAAAAGTAGGTATTACTATTCATAACGGCTAGTTTGATTGGTCGTGGTGTGTGTTAGAACTCGAAGTTGCGTACAACACACACTACTGTAATATTCAAAGGAAAGCGTACTGTGGAAGCTTGGGATGTTTCATTTAAATTTTCATTGATGTCCCCATTTAGTCAAAAAGTTTAAAATATTGTATTTAAAAAGGTTTCACTATTAACAGTTGATAAAAGTGCAATACTGAAAATGAATATGTTCTTACATTATGTCTAAGAAACTCAAAATATGGATTCTGAAATTATAAGGATTATATAATGTTTAAAATTTAGTTAATAATATTAATAAACTATTTTGAATGGCTTGTTTGGTAATTCATGGTGTGCTTGAACTCGGTGTTGCGTGTAGTGCAAGTTATTGTATTATTTTGAAGAAATAACACACTATGAAATCTTGGGGTGTTACACTGTTGCTGAGAGAATCTACCACAATGTTCCCCTTATGGGAAGTATAGAAAATCATCAAGTCATATTCCCAAAGGAACTCTATCCAACACCTCTATCTCATCCATTGATAGTTCAACTTTAACTTCATCACCACGAAAATATACAATGGGATTATAACATCCACTATAACGAGGATTAGGCTAGAAAATTAATAAGTAATAATATGAACTCTACTACGAGTGAGTAAAATTAGTGTTTCCTTGGATTCATTCTCAATAAAAATGAAAAAATTGGTCCACGAGTCTGTATACACCACACTCAGCACCTACAAAATTCAATATGATTCCATTCCAAGAATGATTTCATAAGGCCTCGACATAAATACTATGAGATCTCAACCAAAATAGCACCTCCATGAGTAAGAAAACATTATCGGAACTAGTGAATGATCAATGTGTCACATCTACTAGCAGTATATAAGATTAAGTGTATGATCAATAATTAATTTGGAATCTTTGAGTATCGAACACGTACGGTGCCCAAAAAACAATGACTAGAACCTGTTTCTATCAATATAGAATAAAAAGTAGAAATGACACATATCATACCTTGAAACGTTCATGGATCCCCTTGGATATATGCCTCATCCACATATGGATGTCCCCTCCCTTATTATATTGTATCGACCCAAACATTTTATATAGTATATTAACTTACTCTTAACGATCTAATAGAGATGTTAATGGTTAATGCAGAAAGTGGAGTCGATGGCTTCATCCGGTAGACTCAAACCTTAAGAAGCCCACTTATCAGAGCTTGGGAAGGAGGTGGCATCATTGGGCTTCGCTTTGGACCAAGCCCAAGCCGAACTCCAGCGTGTCACGTTTGAACGGAAACATCTACGGGAGAAGTTCAAGTTAGTAGAGATTACTACTAGGGTAATGTTATCTGAGCCTCCCTCAGATTCTCTCACTATAGCACACCTTACACTTAGGTCATATGCTGGTGTTTTAAGGGGCTATATGATGAGACCCTAGCTTCTTTGTGTAATCCTTTGGGATGAATGAATTGAGATTTCTTCCTTTAGTGATGTTTGTGAAATTTAAAATTTTCGGATAATTTTAGGATGTATTTTATTGATGAATTTTGAAAAAAGGATATTTTAAAATATTTATGTTAACCCTAAATAATTAATGATGTGTAAGGATTTTAAAAAAATGGTCTTCTACAAAAGTGTTCAGTAAGGAATTTGGAGTCTAATAAGATCAACATAATTTTAGATGAATAGAAAATTATGAATAGTGATTTTACGCTTAGGATTAGTAATGTAACCAAATGGAATGTAACTTCACTCAAAGTAAGTTTTAATATAATTTAGACACCTAGATTAAGTAATGTGATTCAATAAAATGGGTAAATAATGGTTTCATAAATTATTAGTCAAGTATTAGTTTTTTCGAGTGAATAGTGTTTTTTAATTAAAAACATAATTAAAAATAATTAGAAAATTATTTTTATAAAAATGACTTTCTTTTTGAACTCAGATCATCGATATTATGTTATGGTAATTTTTGAGGATTTTTCTGAAAAAAATAAATTCTCAATGAATAGTGATTTTATTTAAAAATTAAATTAAAATTATTTATAAAATTATTTTTATAAAATGGATTTCATAACTTTAATTAAGCATCGATATTTGGTGAAGGTGAAATTTTGGGATTTTTCTGAGAAAGTTGAATTTTCAGTGAATAGTAAAAATACAGTTTTAGGGTTTCGGTATGTTTAATGACATCATAACAGTTTTATGATGATTTCATGAGATATTTAAAGGGATGGCCGGCCAAGGGTGATTAATTATTGTATTGGGGGACCCATGTGGCCTAACTCCATGGTAAATTCCATGGGAGAGATCATGGTTTTGAGAAAAGCACTTGTGAGGTGTCCCTTGGCCATTAATGCCTTGTCCCCTCACTTTCCCTATAAATACACACCCTTTCCTCCTTTATTTTTCACTCCCAACTCTCCCCCAACTAATTTATGGTCTCCTTACCTCCCAAGGAGTCCCCCCAAGGTGCCCCCAAGCCCTCAAGGACCAAACCATTGAGTTTTAAGAGTTACGTTTTAAGGTAAGGGATCCGACCTCTCTCTTTCTTTTCATGTAATTTCTTTTATGTCATTCCTTTTATGCTCCATGTTCTTATTTTAGAGGATGTTATTTTGTATTCCTCTTACTTCCCTTTTCATGTTTATATGATGATATATCCCCTATTACTCTCATCATTTTGTTTTATAAAAGTTTAAGTGACGCCGTTAGGCTGCCGAATTTTTAAGGGATTCATTCACCCTTCTCATTTTTCAAGTTCAATTTTCATGTCAAGTCATTTATGTTCCTTTTCATTATGTTGGGGTATGATCTCTATATATATCATACTGATCTCTTATGATCATATCATGAGAGACCATATTTGATCTTGTCAAATCATTTTTTATTGATGTTTAAGTGACGCCGTTAGGCTGCCGAATTTTTATAAGAGAAATCTTATTTTTTGTCTTACTTCCATGTGTTTCATTTCAAATGGTATCTCCTTAAAATTTCATTACAATGATTCATATCCCTTATATTTTGTCCCTATACTATTTTTATATATCATTTTTGAGTGGGTGACCCATGTCCCCTCTCTTTTCAACATTTTCTAAAACCCTGTAACGTAGCCGTTATGCTGCAGAATTTTCGTATCAAAATGCCTCTCTCTTTTTCCCAAAATTATTTTATGTTATTAAGTTAATACAAAAAGCTCTTATTTCTATAGGGGTATTCACATATATATCCAAATGTTCTATTTTTAATTCTGGTATTTACATACATGAAACCCGCCTTCCCATTCCGTGGGTTTAAAGTGACATAAAGATCATGTCTTGAAAGCAGTTTTTACAACGTTATGATTATGAAGTGAAACCCATTTCTTTTATTCCATATGGGTTGTTTATGAAATTTTTGATGATGATATATGTGTCTCACATGATAATAAAGACATGTCAAGGGTGCGCCCATATAGCGCTCCAATGCATTGGGTAATGACTTAATCTCTAGATATGACTTTTTAGACTAATGCCTTGGTGAATAACCTTTGTAATTTTTAATGACACCTTGGAGATGGAACTTGGTGAAACGAAATGATTTTCAATATTAAATGATGTAGCCACATCTTAGTGTTATTAAAAATGTTATTTTTATTATGATATATCTCATGGTTTCTTTCTCATTCCTTAAAGTTCTTTTCATGTCCTTTTTGAAGTATCTCAAGTTCACATGTATAATGTTTCTCTTGTTTCCCTTACTGGGCCTTCTACTGACCCTTTCTTTTGATGTATGTCCCCAGGTTATGGGATGCAGTACTGAACCTAGGATGAACATAAGGAGAAGCCTTTAAAGTGTTTAAAAAGAATGTTTTATGTTGTTTTCATGTATTATGTTCTTGGTTTCCAAGCCATTAAACCTTAAATATCCTCAGTTTTGTTTAATGTAATGAAATTTTATGTTATAAAAAGACGGGATGCTATAGTTGGTATCAAAGGATGGTTTAGTTATTTGTGGAAACTAGGATATAAAAACATTTGGAATAACCCTATATAAAAGTTTAAATTTAGGAAAAATTCCTTGTATTTTGGTATGTATTGAGTAAGTGGTTTATCAAACAAATACATCCCTATCTAGATATGAGCGGGTAGCGGTGGCTCTGGCACAGATGTACATAGGGGTAAAACCTATAAACACCGCTTTGAGCTAGACTCGAACGGGAACTGGTGCACGATAACGGGCCTTGCTGCACTCTTGGTTGTGACACTCCCGAGGGATATGTTTGGTTAATCACAAGATTTTTATGAATCATTATGAAGGAATTATAGAGGAATGTAATAGTATAAGAATGAAGTCTTAGTTAAAAGATTCATAAATGAAATATGTTTCTCACTAATGTTTTATTCTTTTAGAAAATGGTGGGCAATAGGAGGAACAGTGCCGATGGTGACCACAATGCACCATGTGATGACGACCCTCCGATGGATGCCAGAATGGAAACATTCATGCGAATGATGAACCAACTGACTGATGTTATGAGTAATAACTTGAATCAAGCTGAGATGCCGATCTCAACACGAAGGGAACAACATTCCGTTGAGTCCTTCATGCATCGAAGACCACCATCATTCAGTGGATCTACTGACCCTTTGGTTGCGGAACAATGGATAAGCTCCATTGAAAGGATCTTTTCTGTACTCCTTTGTTCGGAACAAGAAAAAGACACCCTTTTTGTTTATCGCCTAGAGGGAGAATTTGATCAATGGTGGTCACTGGTCAAAAACACGAAGCCTAGAGGAGATACAGAAGCTATGGAGTGGGAAGAATTATGGGGAATATTCTTTAATAAGTATTTCACTCGTTCCATGAGAACGAGAATATAGAATGATTTTCTAGAGATGAATCAGAAGGAGAAAGAATCTATCAGAAGCTATGAGTTGAACTTCACCTGACTATCATGATATACCTCTAACATTGTCATGGATCCAAGTGGGAAGGTTGATTGATTTTTCGGTGGACTGAGACCTCATCTGCGGAAGAATTTAGCCAACCCGGACTATGATAGCTACGAGGATATCATGCAGAGTGCAATGAAAGTCGAGCTAGAGTTTGGTGAGACACAATGGTCTCATAAATCAAATGAAAAGAACATATTGTTAGAGCCCAATTTAGGGAAGACTTTTGATCAGGGAAGAGGTGGAAAGAAAATGCAACTTACCACATGCAATAAATGTGGGAAGAAGCATCTGGGGAACTGCTTAGTTGGAAGTAGAAAGTGCTACATGTGTGGAAGAAGAGGCCATATTGGTCGGAATTATCGTAGTGTGGTGAAGCCTCAACTCCCCAACACTAATGATAGAGGAAAGATGGTTATGTCCTTACCCGAAGTCCATTGCTTCAAGTGTGGACAGCTTGGGCACTATGCTAATCTTTGTCTAAATCCAAGGGCAGTGGAGGGGAATCACCATCAACCTCAGCAAAGGCTAGGGGAGAAAGGTCGTGATTTTTCTATCACAACAACTAAAGTTGAAGCTCCGAATGACGTGGTAGCAGGTACTCTTGTTGTCCTCTCAAAACTAGCAACTACTTTGTTTGATTCTGGTTCTACGCATTCCATTATTTCTTCCAAGTTTGCAAAGAATATAGAATCAATCCCCAAATTTCTTGAGGTAGAGTTTTCAGTCAAGACTCCAAGTTGGATTATCCATGCATCAACATTGTTTAGAGTCTCTAGTGTTTACTTTAGTGAGCACAATCTTATAGCAAATCTAGCAGTCATTTCCATGTCAGAATTCGACGTTATACTAGAGAGGGACTGGATCTCAATGTATAATGCTAAGATCAAATGCAGATGTAAGGAAATCTCAGTAGTCTTGAATAAATAACCTACAGTTATCTTCCAAGGTGAGATATCCCGATTTTATCCCTATCTAGAAGCACATCCTATATCTTTCATTATGAAGTTAATCGGTGATGATGAAGAAGGAAAAGGGATCATACCAATAGAATATGTTACAATTGTTCAGGAATACATGGATGTATTTGTTCAGGAGTTACCTAGACCTCCCCCAGAAAGAGAGGTAGAGTTCTCCATTTAACTCGTACCTAGATCTCAACCGATATCAAAGACCCCGTATAGAATGGAAAATGTGGATCTAGAATAGTTAAAGAAACAACTCCAAGACTTGTTGGAGAAGGGGTTTATCCGACCGAGTGTGTATCCTTGGGGAGCACCAGTTCTCTTTGTGAAGAAGAAGCATGGATCAATGTGGCTATAAATTTATTATAGAGAACTGAACGGGATCATAGTGAAGAACAGATATCCTCATCCAAGAATTGATTATTTATTTTACCAACTTTGTGGGGCTCAATTCCTTTCTAAGATTGACCTTCGATCTGGTTATCATAAACTAAGGGTGAAGAAGGAAGATATTCCAAAAACTGCCTTCCGATCAAGATATGAGAATTATGAGTTCACTGTTATGCCCTTCGTCTTGACTAATGCTCCTTCTATTTTCATGGATTTGATGAATAGAGTCTTTATGGACTACCTTGATAACTTTGTGTTTGTTTTTATTAATGATATTTTGATATATTCAAAAATTCGTGAGGAGCATGAAGATCATCTGAGGGTTATTTTGAAAACTCTACGAAAGGAGAGACTCTTTGAAAAGTTTGAAAGTGTGAGTTTTGGTTACAACAAGTGGCTTTCCTGGGGCACATCAGAACCAATGAAAGAATATCGGTTGACCTTGCAATGACAATGGTTTTGGAGGAGTGGCCTCAACCCACAACAATAACTGAGATTCGTAGTTTCCTTGGTTTAGCGGGATATTATAGGAGGTTTGTGAAAAACTTTTCACTGCTTTCTAATCCACTAACCAAGTTGAATCGAAAAGGGGTTATGTTTATCTGGACAAAGGAATGCGAGGAATGTTTCCAAGAGCTGAAGAAGAGATTGGTTACTGCACCTATGATAACACCACCCTCTATCGGAGAAGGATTCGTTATTTTTAGTGATGCATCTATGAAAGGTCTTGGGTGCCTCCTCATGCAAAATGAAAAGGTAATTGCTTATGCATATCAATAGTGGAAGATCCATGAGCAGAATTATCCTACGCATGATGTAGAGCTGGCGGCAGTTCTTTTTGCTCTAATGATATGGAGGCACTATCTTTATGGGGAGAAATGTGATATATACACTGACCACCAAAGTCTATAATATATTTTCACACAGAAAGAATTGAACATCAGACAAAGGAGATGGTTGGAGATTATTAAATACTACGATTATTCAATTCATTATCACCCTGGAAGAGCAAATAATGTCGTGGATGCGTTAAGCAGGAATGACCCTGTTGTTCTAGAAACAATTAGGATCCTAGGAGATCCCTTGGTTAAAGATCTAGAAAAACTGGACATGGGAATTATAAGGAAAGGGACATCATCAACCCTATCCCAAATGATTTCTCAACCTTCATTACTAGAGGAGATCAAGAAGGCTCAAAAAGAAGATCCTTTGCTGCAGGAGAAGTTGGAGGCTGTTAAAGATGGGAAGTTCCCTAATTTCAATATTGATCAAGATGGTGTATTGAAATTTCGTACAAGACTATGTGTTCCATCTATTTCGGAGATAAAGAAACAACTGATGGATGAAGCTCATAGATCTACTTTCTATATACAAATGGGAAGCACTAAAATGTATAGAGACCTTCGTGATCATTATTGGTGGGATAACATGAAGAGATAGATTGCTGATTACACTACAACGTGCCTGGTGTGTCAGCAAGTAACGGCAGAATGACAACTTCTTAAGGGGGTATTACAACCGCTACCCATACTAGTATAAAAGTAGGATAATATCACTATGGACTTTGTAACTGGTCTCCCAAAAACATCCAAAGGAAACAATGTGTTATGGGTTATTGTGGACAGTCTCACCAAGACCTCCCATTTTATCACTATTCGGGAAGATTTATCTCTGGATCCAAGATATACATAATGGAAGTGGTGAGGCTGCAAGGGGTACCACTATACATCGTGTCTGATCGTGATCAAAGATTCACATCAAAATTCTAGAGAAGTCTTCAACATGCTCTCAATACTGAATTGAATTTTAGTACGGCCTATCATCCTCAAGCTGATGGCCAATCTGAAAGGACTATTCTGACACTCAAAGACATGATGAGATTATGCTCAATAGAATTTAAAGGTTTATGGGATCAACACCTACAATTAGTTGAGTTCTCCTATAAAAACAGCTTCCATTCGAGTATTTAGATGGCACCCTATGAAGCTCTATATGGAAAACGATGTAGAACTCCTACTTGTTGGGATGAAACTGGTGGGGGAAAGATTCTTGGGCCAGATCTTGTGCAAGAGATGACAGATCAAGTTCATGCCATCCAACAACACATAAAGGCTACTCGAAGTCGGCAGAAGAGCTATGCTGACAATCGTCCAAGGGACTTCGAGTTTGGTGTTGGTGACAAAGTCTTCCTTCGAATTTTTCCATGGAAAATAGTCATGCAGTTTGGGACGAAAGTGAAGCTCAGCCCTAGGTACATTGGCCCCTATGAAATCCTTGATCTCATAGGAGTAGTGGCCTATCGTCTAGCACTTCCACCAAACCTAGCTCAAGTTCACAATGTCTTCCATGTATCTCTCTTGAGGAAGTACATACCCGACCCTTCGCATGTACTGAACCCTGAGGTGGTACAGCTGGAACATGATGAGGAGCAACCAGTGGAGATCTTAGACCTTAGAGACAAGGTTCTAAGACACAAGACTACCCACCTTGTGAAAGTGTTGTGGAGGAATCATTAATATGAAGATGCGACTTGGGAGCCTGAGGAAACGATGAAGAAAAAGTACCCTCACCTTTTCGACTAGGCCTCATGTATAGATTTCGGGGGTGATATTTCTTAAGGGGGGAAGAATGTAACGACCCAAACTTTTTAAATAGTATATTAACTTACTATTAATGATCTAATAGAGATGTTAGTGGTTAATGCAGAAAGAGGAGTCGATGGCTTTATCCAGTAGACTCGAACCTTATGAAGCCCACTTATCAGAGCTTGGGAAGTAGGTGGCAACTTTGGGCTTTGCTTTGGACCAAGCCCAAGCTGAACTCCAGTGTGTCAAGCTTGAACGGAAACACCTACGGGAGAAGATCGAGTTAGTAGAGCTTACTACTAGGGCAATGTTATCTGAGCCTCCCTCAGATTCTCTCACCATAGCACACCTTACACTTAGGTCATATGACGGTGTTATAAGGGGCTATGTGACGAGACCCTAGCTTCATTGTTTAATCCATTGGGATGAATTAATTGAGATTTCTTCCATTAGTGATGTTTGTTAAATTTCAAATGTTTGGATAATTTTAGGATTTATTTTATTGATTAATTTTGAAAAAAAGGATATTTTAAAATATTTATGTAAACCCTAAATAATTAATGATGTGTAATGATTTTCAAAAAATGTTCTTCTACAAAAGTGTTCAATAATGAATTTGGAGTCTAATAAGTTCAACATAATTTTTGATGAATATTAAATTATGAATAGTGATTTTACGCTTAGTATTAGTAATGTGACCAAATGGATTAGTAACTTCACTCAAAGAATGTTTTAATATAATTTAGACACCTAGATTAAGTAATGTGATTCAATAAAATGGGTAAATAACGTTTTCATTAATTATTAGTCAAGTATTAGTTTTTTCGGGTGAATATTGTTTTTTAATTTAAAATTTAATTAAAAATAATTAGAAAAATATTTTTATAAAAATGACTTTATTTTTGAACTCTGAGCATCGATATTATGTTATGGTAATTTTTAAGGATTTTTCTGAAAAAATGTATTCTCGATGAATAGTGATTTTATTTAAAAATTAAAATAAAAATATTTAGAAAATTATTTCTATAAAATAGAGTTCATAAATTTAATTAGATCATAGATATTTGGTTAAGGTGAAATTTTGAGATTTTTCTGAGAAAGTTTAATTTTCAGTGAATAGTAAAAATACAGTATTAGGGTTTCAGTATGTTTAATGACATCATAACTGTGTCATGATGATTTCATGAGATATTTTAAGGGTTGTCTGGACAAGGGTGATTAATTATTGTATTGGGGCCCCATTTGGCCTAACTCCATGGTAAATTCCATGGGAGAGCACATGGTTTTGAGAAAAGCACTTGTGAGGTGTCCCTTGGCCATTAATGCCTTGTCCCCTCACTTTCCCTATAAATGCACACCCTTTCCTACTTTATTTTTCACTCCCAACTCTCCCCCAACGATGTTCTGGTCTCCTAACCTCCCAATGAGTCCTCCCAAGGTTCTCCCAAGCCCTCAAGGTCCAAACCATTGAGTTTTAAGAGTAACGTTTTAAGGTAAGGGATCTGACCTCTCTCTTTCTTTTCTTGTAATCTCTTTTATGTAATTTCTTTTATGATCCATGTTCTTATGTGAGAGGATGTTCTTTTATATTTCTCTTACTGCCCTTTTCATGTTTATATTATGATATATCCCCTCTTACTCTAATCATTTCGTTTTATGAAAGTTTAAGTGAAGCCGTTAGGCTGCCAAATTTTTAAGGGATTCTTTCACCCTTCTCATTTTTCAAGTTTGATTTTCATGTCATGTCTTCCAAGTTATTTTTCATTATGTTGGGTTATGATATCTATATCTATCATACTGATCTATTATGATCATATGATGAGAGACCCTATTTGATCTTTTCAAATCATTTTTTATTGAAGTTTAAGTGACGTTGTTAGGCTGCCGAATTTTTATAAGAGAAATCTTATTTTTTGTCTTACTTCCATGTTTTTCATTTCAAATGGTATGACCTTAAAATTTCATTAACATGATTCATATCCCTTATAATATGTACATATACTATTTTTATTTATCATTAATGAGTGGGTGACCCATGTCCCCTCTCTTTTCAATGTTTTCTAAAACCCTGTAACGTAGCCGTTATGCTGCAGAATTTTCATCTCAAAATTCCTCTCTCTTTTTCTCAAATTTATTTTAGGTTATTAAGTGAATAATAAAATCTCTTATTTATATGGGGGTATTCACATATATATCAAAATGTTCTATTTTAAATTCTTGGATTTACATACATGAATCCCTCTTTCCCTTTTCGTGGGTTTAAAGTGACATAAAGATCATGTCTTTAAAGTATTTTTTACAACGTTATGATTATGAAATGAAACCCGTTTCTTTTATGCCATATGGGTTGTTTATGAAATTATTGATGATGATATATCTGGCTCACATGATAATAAAGTCATGTCAAAGGTGTGCCCAGATAGTTCTCCAATGCATTGGGTAATGACTTAATCTCTAGAGATGACTTTTTGGACGGATACCTTGGTGAATAACCTTGGTAATTTTTAATGACACCTTGGGGATGGACCATGGTGAAATGAAATGATTGTCAATATCAAATGTTGTAGCCACATTTTCATGTTATGAAAAATTTTCTTTTTATTATGATATATCTCATGGTTTCTTTCTCATGCCTTAATGATTTTTTCATGTCCTTTTTGAAGTATCTCAAGTTCACATGTAAAATTTTTCTCTTGTTTCCCTTACTGGGCCTTCTGCTCACCCTTTCTTTTGATGTATGTCCCCAGGTTATGGGATGCAGTAATGAAACTAGGATGAACATAAGGAGAAGCCTTTCTAGTGTTTAAGAAGAATGCTTTATCTTGTTTTCATGTAATTTGTTCCTGGTTTCCGAGACACTAATCCTTAAAGATCCTCAGTTTTGTGTAATGTAATGAAGGTTTATGTTATAAAAATACGGGATGCTATATATATGGCTCCATAATACTGGTGTGGGCCACCCGGTGGTAGTGGTTGTAACATATGGGGATGTGAAGACCTCCTGCTGCACTCCCAACTCCTCTAGCACAACCATTTTCTTGATGATATATTTTCTCATATTGATATTTTTTCATTGGGTGGTCCATCTACAGTATCCCTGTCAACAATACAAAGGGTTAGACAATCTTGGGAGAGGTGTATAATACCATGACATGAATGACACCACCTCTCTCTAGGATTATTTGACCAACCATGGGAGCCATGAACTGTAGAGCCTCTATCATGGGACCTCCTTTTAAAACATCTCACATGTCCATGTCCCTAATAATAACAATTTCTACCCACATCCCTTTCCTCTGCTCCTACATTCCCACTACTAACAATTATTGGTTGTATCCACATAGTAATGATTATTTTGACCACCAAATCATCCTAAAAAACCAAAACATAAGTAGTAATTATAATAGGAATAACACAAGATTGGATGTTCCAACATAGACCTCACTTGATGTTATGATACCTATATTTATTATCATGTGTCATAACTATCGAGTACCTGGAGAAGTTGGTATTCCTTGGTTAATATTGTGATACCTACATGTAATTCTACTGGAGTTGTGGAATCTGTTGGATAAGCTTAATCCTTGACATATAAGGTGGGAAACCCTTTTGAATTGGTTCCCAAAAACATTTCCCGGATGTGTCACCTCATCATGTGATCAGGTAACGAAACCCCAAAATCATCCTATTGTAGCTTGTTATAGACTCGCTACTAAGATCATTATCTGATAAGTTGGTTTCCTGAGTATAAGGAAAATCTTGGTCAATGCCTTATGCTAGTCCTTGGTTTAATATGTGTCAGGATACCCTTAGTGCCATATGGTCTTATGAATCAAAAACACATGAAGTTCTCTCATCTTGCACACCTCAACCACTGGTACTAAGTGTAACATGTGAGTCTAGAAAGTTTGTGGTATGTCTAGTCAACCACCGAGATGTTTAATATCTAGTAAAAAAATTTAGTGATGTATCTTCACCTAGATGATCATCATAATGATAATGCGATGAAATCCTAGATGATTTTTAATAAGGTGACATACTAGAATAAAAAAAATTGTACTATATTTAAAAATGTATATCTAGGGAGATGGATCAAAAAGGAAATGGAAAACATAACCATTATAATATGATGCTTTTAACATTATTCCCTACCAAAAGACATTTCTTATACTGAGTAAAAAATGTAATTTAAGTCTTGGTGTTGGGATGCATCAGTCACTGCAACAATACTAGTGTACCAGCTTGAATGTTGTACTCGAAATATTTTACAATATTTCCCAAACCAACCTCATAAACCCCCAATACAAATTTATAACTGAACCTATCTTTTATAAAACTCTATCATGACCCATCCAAGTGGGGGACCATGGTGTGACTATCCCAATAGCACCTCAAATAGGGAAGGGTCTAGTGACTAGCACCAAGTTGGAATATCCTACACATGGGATGCATAAGCCTATGTACTAGTACACACACTCATATCCCCAATACACAAAATTCTGAAATGTCATAACACTATGTAAAAAATGAAATCCTCCAACAAAGATCAACTAATATAGTTTAATAGTTAAAGTATATTAAATTAAAAATTGTCAAAATACAATCCCACCAAAATGATTCTGTAACCCCAAGACAAACCTGTAAGAAAATAGGTATTGGAATTGATGTATGCTGTTCTAGGAAAACACTGTTTTATGTACTATGTTTCTACCAACCATATATTCCCAAATCTCCATGGAATTAATCATGATTTTGATCATCTACCAAATACATGATATGAGCATGAAAATATTGTGACGAGTTTAGTGTAACAAAACTTATTAGTAAACCCTTAAACCATAATGCAAAACCACAATGTAATTACAGAGATGATTACCCCAAATAATTGAAACAATGGAATACAAGACATAATTACCACAAAGAATACCAAATATTATTACCATTAAGGATTACCATATTGTAATAACACACAATATTACCACACTGAAATACCACACATCATTACTACAATGGAATACCACAAATGAATACTAAAAAGGATTACCACATAGGAATAAAACAAATGATTACCAAACTGGAATAACAAAAATCAATACCACATATGATTATAAAAACATAAATATTCATAGGAATAAAATAAAATATTACCACAAAGGAATACCAAATAGGATTTTCAAAAAGAATGACCACACATGATTACCAAAAAGGAATACCACACAGAATTACCATAATGATATCCACATTGAAATTCCATGAAGGAAGTTATATTCATTTAAAACTAGGTATATGTATATAAAATTTGTATTAAGGATTTCCACATATTCTAAAACCAAGATACATAATCTTGAGCTATGCTACAACAAATTAACACCCACATGATTCTTCTTGAAGAACGCTCGTTCCAAGAGAGCCCAGAAAATGAGACATGATATGATAATACACTAATGGAGTGGTCAATATCATTTGACACCTACACAAATGAGAATCTATAATTAAAGGAATAATACGATAAAAAGATTGGGTATCCAACCCAGACACCTGGGGGAATACTAAGAAACCAATCTAGAATAACCGGAAACATAAAGGATCCCACAAAGACCCACTGGGGAATACCGCTAACCCTATTAATGATGAAATATATATGGAGGAAAAAATAAATTCTCTTTGTGGAACAATTCTCCACTATGTTTGTTATAGGATTCTGCTCTAGTCCAACAGATGGATACCATACTCTACTAGGTACTCGACCACTATAGGGGATTAAAATGTAATGATCTTGAAGAAATTCCATACAGAAAATTCAGGGAAATGACTATTGGTATGATCTATAAACTAAATACATCTCTTAAAATCACCACCTCAATTTCAATGTATCAAAATTATAGACATATCAACAATATATGTACAATTTGAATGTTTTCGATGTTAGAAATATCAAAGGGGGTCACGAAGCATGTGGATCGACAACATGGCTGGTCCACCGACTGTAAAGGTCGAACTCATGGACCGGTCACCCCAACACATCCATGGTCTACCACGATGGTCGAACACCCCCAGTTATCATGGTCATGTGGGTGATGGATCTACCACAGTTGATGTGGTATAGCTTCAGCTCGTTTCCCATAGGTCTAACCTAGGTCTAACCCGCTCGGCTCAGATAGTCTCTGAATGGCTTAGCTAGCCCATCCTATTCTGACAAGCTTTCTCCAACAAGGTTTAGCCTACTCCACCTGGCCTAAACCACCCCCCTCACCCAACCCATCTCCCTTGATCATCCCTCTAATGAGAGGGCTAACTAGGACACTGCATGTGGCCTTCTTGGTCTCGTATCGTGATCCAACAACTGCTCTACCCACAACCAACAATGATATCTCCAATCTCTATCATCTTCGATCATCATTTCCTTTAGTGACCACCTCCTCATGTGTCTTATGCCACAAGGTCACCTCGTTGTACTTCCACATCAGACCCACACTAGCAGTCCCATCCATGGACCACTGGGCAACCAATGATTCCCTTACATTAAAATGGTTACATATCAATTGTCTTTGGGCCCACATCAAAAAATACCCACAATCCTTTGTTTTTTTCTCTTCCAATATAGGTGTATGATCATATTTGGATCCACCATGAATTTCAATTCGTGATTATTGGGATCCAACAATGATAAATGCCAAGAATTAGGGAGAGAAAATCACAATGAACAGTCTATGGAACATCCCTAAGCCTTTTTTATTTTAGAACTCAATTTAATCTAATTATGATTAACAATGAAGAACTAAATCATGAAATAATTTCAAACAAATCCCACAATTATGAAAAATCCTGCAACAATCGAACATGGAGATCTATTTTCTTGTGGATTGTCCCTCGTTCGACGTTGAAATAAAGGACCTAGAAATGCACAAAAGTAAAATCATCCTACCATGATTAAGATAACATTCTAATAAAGAACGCTCATCTTGTTGTCATCGATCCTTGATTCATTGAATCCTTAGGGATACATTTAATCAATCCATCATTGTTGGAAAATAGTTTATCCAGATTTTCATTCTGCACATCATCAAAAGAATTTTATTGTGTGAGGCTAACCCTGAATTTATTACAAAGTAATATTAAAATTTGACGTCACAACATTAATAATTTAATTTTTCTAAAATAAATTTATTTACATTTACATCCTCCATGACTTTTTCTTTAAACAAACCACACTGACTATAGCTATAATACCCCAAGAGAAAACACCACCTTATGAAGTCAACTACAGTCTAATATTTCCAATAATAGTCACCATTCATGAGTTATTTTGATTCTAATAAACGAAATAATTCTATTTAATGTTACATCATTGGTGAAAATTTCTATAGATGGGCTGCGTAGACCAGTTTTAGCTTGCACCGTGGGTAAATCCTCTATTTTGAGCCCAATAGTTCACTCATATTTCTGATTCATTCACCTAATTAAGAGTTATTCAACTTTTTCATGAAAATATAATACACGTTCTATTAGGAAGATTAATAATTTTGAAACGGTTGTTTTGGGAACTATAGGCCTCAAAATTTCAAGTCCTCTAAATTCCTGGTCTCAAAATCAATCTATATAATATTTAGATTTAATACATGGAAAATTGGAGATGATACACATCTAATTACCATAGATTCGATATTTATAGTCCCATTTATTAGGATTGTATCATGATTGTTATTTCCTCTGCTAGTTGGGTGTGATATTGTTTCTTAAGATTTTTTACTTTCTTATTCAATTGTTTGGTCACATTCTCAATAGAGTGAGAATGATATATTTATCTAATTTTTATAAATGAAAAATTTCTATATTTTTGGAATTATAAACTTGTATTGAGTTTATGTTTAATTTTATGTGGATTCTATATAGTTTCAGTGAAATATTCATGGTATAATGGTTTATTTACAAAAAATGGTTCTCTATATGATCTAAATATTTTCCCTTGAATTGATGTATATGCATATTAAATGATCACTTCAATGACTATGATTTCTTCTTAAATTGAATTTGGTATTTTAATTAATTATTATATTTTACTAACAATAGATGAGATTTTTTTATTGATGTGTTTTTTAAATTTTCATTTTTACCATCATTATAGTTTTTCTTTGAATTACAAAATCTATGATGGGTGACAATAATAAAATTCCATGCAAGTTTTCTTTACACCCAATTAGTGCATGTAAAAATTTTAATTTAAATAAATACACATATATATTTGTAAAACAACATATAATTATATGTTTATGTGTATATAATTACAAAATATTCTAAGAGTTTTCCAATTACATTGAGTTATAAAATCAACATTTTGTTTCAAAAATTATTTACAAAAAATATATACATTTATGATTTTTTATAGTAAAATATATATTTAGTCATGTTTGGAAACATAGTAAATTTCATTAAAATTTATTTGGGGATTAACATTGTTTAAATGTAAATTAAGCTTCATTTATATTATATTTTCTTAGTTTTATATGGTATGTCATAATTGAATCCATTAAAGGACTTCCCTAAAAATTTTGTAAACTGATTACACCAACTACATTAAAAATGTATTTACATGTATTGTTTTAGATAAATGTGTATGAAAATTATTTTTCTGTATACTAGTTTTTATTTGAGATATTTGATAAATGGTATACTATATCTCCAACCATTCCTGTTATTATAGGATCTTGGGTGTTTTAATGAGAGATGATAGATTGTTCTTTCATATAGTGATGGTATGGAATGGATCCCCAATAAATGTGATGGAAATAAGTGTTTGTTCCTCCATAAAGGGTTTTTGATATTATTTGGGTATTTATTGAAATTGGAACAATATAAATATGATAATAGATGCTTAAAGGAAGATTACATGAATAGTTATGTCATAATATGATTAGGAATTTCCCATTATTACTTGTATCTTAATTTTTTCCTATATAAAAATTATGGTTTGATTACAGAATCATTATATATTGTTTATTATCTTAGATTACTTTTGGTTTCACCTTTATATATTTCCCCTGATTATTTTGTTAATTCATCATTGTGTGGGTTGGATGTTGATATTTTTAAATGTGAATTTTAAAAAATATACATTTGATAGAATGGGTTTTATTGAAATTATATATATAAATTAATCATAATTATTTTTAAAATCCATGAATAGGGGTATGTTATATTTAAATTTTCACTAAATTGTTAAAAACATTTACTCTTCTAATTATTAATCATACTAGGGAGTGTTGACTGTTTTATGAAAGAAAATACATGGACAACACAATGCTTAGATATATTTTTGTTTTATACTCACACCCTACTGATTCCACTTAGCATCAGTATTCTAGATCAATTTTTTTTAATTTATAGATATCCAAATGAAAATATTTTTTTATGAATTTATGGTTACCAAGAATTCATAGAATTTCCATATTAGGTATTTTGGGTTCTCCATTGTTCAGTAGTTGTACTGGAAATTTTTGCCTCCAGTTGTTTAATTTTTTTCCAATTTTTAAATTTTTGATATATTGGAAATTTATTTTCATATACTCTATTCCCTAATTTTATGATGGGATTTCTTTTTTCCTTCTTAGATTGGAACTCTAATGTACTAATTGGCTATGATAGTATTCTAGGATGAAGATGTTACTTCATTTTATTCATTATCTTTTATCATCTAAATAAATTGTGTCGTGATTCTTATAATTTTTCAAACCATCCCATTGGGATATGGGACCCCTAATAGGTATGTCGTGGGACATATCGAGTGCCATGATTATAGATTATCGTTGCTTTTTCTAAGAAAAAATGGAATTATTTCCTCGATTATTAATATTAAGTAGGTTATGTTGTCTATATTTTTTATTTGTGGTGTCTACTACATTGTAACATGATTGAAAAAATTTCAAAGGTAGGGTATAGTAGAGTACCATCATATCTTACCCACCTTGAGACATAAGTAACCATGGAGTTTCAGGTCATTTGACTTGAATTCTGAAAATTTTAAGTAGGTTTCTATTAAAATTAGATTCATATTAATGGTGTTATAAATTTTTTGAATATTTTTTAATGATATGAGATATAATAGTTGTATTTGAATAGGATTCACTTAGAGATATTTCATAGTGTAACAATCCATTTGTATCCTATGTGTTGGTTTTGGACTGACCTCCAATGGTTGTATAATGATGGGATCAAGCACTAATAAACTAATTTCTTATGTAATTCAATCCCAATATTCAATCATAAAATAATTATTATTTTATTCCATGTTATTTTATTAGGATTTTTATTATGTTTTTTTATTAAATGTAAAATTATTTCATTTTATGAATATAAAAGGGGGGTTTTATTTAGTATTTTTTTGAATTAGAAAATAGCATATTTATATATTAAATGGGATTTTATTTTTCTTAAAATAATTTAAAATATAAATTTTGTAATATAATTTTTTTATTTTCATAATGTTGTTTTCTTAAAAAATTGATTTGATTTTTTGAGACAGGTTTTTAGGGAATTTGTTTCTTAGCTAATTTGTGATTTTTGGATGTCTCTGGTTAGTGATATTATATATTTTTTCATTTGTTTAATTCTATTTAGAATATGTATTTGTGAAATTTATCAATGTATCAAAACAATTTTCTCTCCCATTTTTTGATGTCTCTATTACAATGATCAACATTAACATGTCTCCAAATATAGTAGTAGAGCCATATTCGTCTCTATTTTTTATTGATTTCAATGGGTACAGATTTATAATACAGAGTTCAATTTATTTTGAGGAATATTAATATATCTTCATGACCTTTATAACTCAGTAATATATGTGAGTAAGAGATATCATGTATTTTTTCATGAGGAGAACTCAATATGGGTGGAAATTGGTTGTTCCATATGTGTTGAAATAATGATCAACATAGAAATTCCATATGACCACCATCATTCTATGGTTCATCCCTATTGAAGTGAAGGTAGGGAAATTCAGAATGGTTATGGGTTTTTATCAGTTCCAATTGGGGTTGAAATCGCGTGTTGGCCACATTGATGTGATAATTAATCTTTCAATATAGCTAATGTCATGAAACTCATTAATGGTTCGTCTATTTATTTAATTTATTTTTATGGAAATTAATGATTAACATATCTCATATAGAAAAGTATCTATTATGAAAATGGTGGATAATGAATTATTATTCATGTTTGATTTTAGATTGAAACCCTTATTGGGTAGAAATTCATTCTATCTCAATTCAAATGATGTTTCTGTATTTTTTGAGAAAGGAAAACATGAGGATCATGATATGGATGAACCTCATTAATCTGAATATATGTCTCCTCAGTTCATGAATTCATATCCCTCTTTCTCTATTTCAATGAAATCGTATTGATATTATGATTGACTGGTTCACCATAAAAAATAAAATGGACAATAATTTTTTTGAAAGAATAAGAATAATCCCCTACTATCTATAATGTCATAATACATGATATACATTTATGTTTCAGGTAATTTTAGATTTTTTTTCAAATTTTTTATATATCCATCCTTTTTAATACTTATCATTGATTAATGACAAAAATATATTTTGGTTTTTGGTTTTATTCCATATTGGGGAGGAAATTATGTAATGGAAAAAACATAATATGTTTTCCTCATTACATTTTTATCCATATTTTAATAAAATGAAGTTGCATCTGGTGTTACTTATGTTTTTAGAGTAATTCCATGTTCACTAATTCTATTTTCTTTTGTCTTAGAATAGAGAAAACCACTTCAATCATAATTCACCCTAGGTTTAGTTCCATGATTTATTTTCTTTGTTTTCATTTTTGTGACTATTATGGAAAATAAATATTTGTAATGTTCTATTTTATAAAAAATCGTCTAATATTTTTTATATCACAATCATTTGTTATTATATTATAACTGCGTTTTGGAATTTATTACATTTAATGATCATAATTTGTAATGATAAATTTTATTTTCATTCTATTATTTATATGGTATACATGTATTAGTGTAAAATTATTTAATACTCATATGAAAATATAAATTTAGAAAAATTTAGTTCATGTGTGGATTTTTTATAGGTAAAATATGCATTAGAAAAAATAAAGTGAATCCTAGAAGAAAAAAATGTATAGATGACATGTCTTGGTGTATGAACAAGGAAAGCACATAATTACGAGAAACTATGTGACTTTTGTGTCTGTGCCTATAAAATTTAAGAATATATGTATTTCATTATTTTAGAAATGTTTTCAAATCATTCAACCAATATTTTTAAATGGTGTTTTTAATCTAATAGTTTTCAGATAGTTTTTGAATGGTTTGGTAAAATATGTGGTCCAAAAATGGTACACAAGAAGTTTTCTAAAAAAATAAAATTTTATATTCCACCCAAATTAAACCCCATTTAACACCAACTCATTCCATTAAACTAAGGTACACCATGAGTGGTCACCACATCACTCGTCTATTCTTTTTTGGGTTTCCCACCTTTTTTATTAGTGGTTTCATATAATTAATTATATCTATTCCATTTTTAATTCATGTTCTAATTTACTTATTTCATCAGTTTTTAATGGATTCTATTATTTTAAACTAGAGGGTGTGTTTTCACTAATGAGTTTTGTTTCAATTGATGTTAGGGTGTGTAGTAGTTTCCCTAGGCTTAATGTCTTCCATGATTGTGGGGTTGGATTCATTCACTAACCATTGATGTATATGTCTATATATCATTCCATTCCAAATCACATTATTGAATTTTAGAGGAGTTTTAAAACTATACTATGTATAAATTACATATGATATTTATTTTTTAAATTTACATAGAATGAATTATGGGCTAATTATTTATTTATCAAATTGGGATTCCAAGGTTCAAAATAATTTTTCTTTTTTTAAATGTATACACATATATATGGTTTGATAAAATAACTTGGTGTAATTAACAAATAGGGTCTAGAGTTTCAATTAATGTTTATATATATTGTTTTCTACAATTAAATTGTAATTTTTTTCTTTTTTTAGGGTCTTTAGGGTTTATCTTGGATTTACAAACACTATGGTAGGTGACATTATCTTCTCTCCACAAATGTTTTTCACGTGAAATTATGAATTTATATACATGTATTCATCTGAATTTCAATTTTTTTATGATCACATATATATATCTACGTGTATATATGTATGGAATGATCATAAAGAATCCATTTTAATGATTTAGTTCCAAAATCATGTCTCAATTTTTAAGTGAGTTTTACCTCATCACCTACATCTTTTATCAATTTAGGGTCCAAAGAGTCATAATGAGTGATTAAATAAGGTTTTATGTAGTCTTGATTAAATTAATACATCCAATATAGTGATAGATACCAGATGGTGTTTTTCAACTTGTGGGGATAATAAATAATATTTAGGATGTCATAGACATATGTGCTTTATAGATATATTGGATGATAATTCCAATTTATGTACTTCTTGGATCTCCAAAGTGGAATATTATGAATTTCAAATTATTATGTGTTTCATAAATTTTATTATTAATTTATTAAAGTTTCATTACTACTTTATTTAACTATATTTCATTCATTATGTGATGATTTTTTCATTATTTGTATAGTGCAGATATTTTTTATTTTCTACGATTCAGTAAATGGGTTTGATTTTTTTCGTTCCAAAAAGTAATTTCTAAATGTGTACATTAGAATGAATGGTTTTTCTTTAATTTTAAATGAATCAATAAATATTATTTTTAGATAAAAAATTATGTTTTGTAAATAATCATAATTTTATTATTTTTATAAATAAAATGTTATATTTATTTTTCATTTATATTTCAAAATATTATTTTTATTCTTTTAGTAAAATAAATTTATTGCACCCTAGTCTAAACCTAATGAGTTGTTTTGTTCTAACACCTTAATTATTTAATTAATTATAGGTATACATGAGATTTTGTTTTTGTTCTAGTTTAATTTATGTATATATTATATTGTTAATTTTTATTATGAATGGATTTTGACGAAGAGGTCACATAGTGATCACAATTTTTATTTTGGGTTTTTCTTTTTGGGATGTTTTATCGTCCAATCTAGACACATATTTCATGATGTATTTCATTTAATTTATTAATGAGTAGTTTTATATTTAAAATTAAATGTTATGTTTGTTATATTTATGTATGTATTAATTATTGTTTCGATGTATGGAACACTAATTTATAGGCTTTCCATAATGGGAATCCATTTCGATGACCATTATTCTATTTATTTTTTTATGAAATCATTCTAATTAATTATGTAATGATTCAAAAAAATATTTTTATCATCACATGGGGATATGGGATGCACTGCAGGTATATCACCAGAATGCTCAGTTACCTTTGTGGATGTTATCTTATATTGATTCAAGGAAATTAATGTAATAAAAAAAACCAGGTTACACATTTAGAAGGAATGTAAAAAGTTACAAATAAATATATTGCTAAAATAAATCTTTTTTGAACCATTTTTAAAAACTATAACATAGATTAAAATTATATTAAGAAAATATTTAGGAGCTGCTAAAATTATTGATGAAAAAATATAATGAATATGGATTTTCATGAATAGGGTTAAAATTCTTTAATACCAGTAATGAAATGTCTTTAACGAAATACCATTAGTGATTTTAAAATTAATAATATATTGAATGGAAAAAATTAATAATAAATCAAATTTTGGTAAATAATAGGTAACAATCCTCTAATATATCAAATATAAAGTTTATATACACCATATAAATATATTTGATTATAATATGAATAATTTCACTAGGAATGAAAAATGAGAAGAATATGTTTTATGACTTTTGTGGCCTACGAAATAAAGCCCCTTGAAATTGAAAAAATGAAATAAAATATTCAATACCATAAATAATGGTGTAATAATGTAATATACATTCAATGAATATTTGTATAATTAATATAATATAAACTTGTTTAATAATAATAAATATCTATAAAGGATATAAGAATGAGGCATAGAACTATTATGATTTTTATAAAACAGGAATAAATTATTGTTAAAAGAGAGAACTGAATTTGGATTTTTAAATCAACTGAATGACATGGATAATATATTTTAATACCTTCATTGGGTTTTTTATGAAAATATCATCATATATAAGGGAAAAATCTGTAAAATATGAAACATCTCTAAATTAACTGAAATATAGACCACAAAACCATTATGAATATCATAACATTCATGAACAATACCATGTTATTATCCGAACCACACCAACAAAGACCACTATAAATATTGATGGGAATTCTTAATCAACACATGTTGTAAATAAATCATTTAAATAATTAGAATACCCTTGTAAATGATTTATTCAAAATCTGATAGAAAGACAATGACTTATTGTCAGATTCAATCTGCACTGAAATCTGTCATAGATGGTCACATTTCTTCTAGGGTAAAGCAAATCCCATCATAATAGGAACGAATTTATTGAAATAACAAGAATCCATTTGGTAATTATTTCTATCAAATCATTGATAAACACAAAACAAATAAACAAATAAAGATCAAATATAAATAATCAAAAATTTTGAACATATCATTACCAATACAATGATCAAACCATTTCTATCAACATAAACATAAACAGAAAAACAAAAATGAATACATAATGAAAAATAAATATAACAATAAAAAAATTAACTCCTTGAGATGATCCAAAAACCAACTCTATGATACCTCATGTTTCTCACCACCAACAATTTCACCCCACATCAGCGAAGATGATCAAAATTGAAACTAACTACAAAACTGGAACCTCTATGATATATTCATGATCTAAAAATATTATTAGGTCATCACAACCCACTAAAAAAATTGAAGATATTTCATGAGTAAATTCATATATTTTTTACTGAAAATTATATTGAAAATTATATTGCAATCACACCATATGTGAAATAAATCATATACAAAATAACATTTCCACAACATTCCACTATATTTCTGAAAATAAAAATATGACTTTGAAAAGTGAATCACCAGAATAATGGATTTTAAAACCATATACAACCATTTTCATTTCTCAATAGAATCATGTATGTTTAATCAATAATGAAAATGGTCATGATAAATCATTTATCCATCTAAGGACACCATTAAATCATAGCAAAAATTTCTGAATCCGCATTAAAAAACCAGCATATTAGTCCATAAATTAGAAAAAATATTCTAGCATCATTAAAAAAATACATTAAATTTATATGAACCAACACATATTAGGGTCAATCAATAAAATTTGGCAATCTATATCAATGGAAAAATATAATATATAAATAAGAAAGGGATCAATAATAGTTTAATTAAGGGAAGTGCTACAATCGATAACGTTATAGAACACCACTCAATCAATAAACAATAAATTAAATTTTTTAGGGGCTCAAACATGGTATTTATAACATATCAAAAACTAACTATACACGGTTTTCCATCCAATGAACTAGAAACTGACATGTCATGATTTCTAAAATAAATGTGGACATACTAAACCGCAGAAGCATCATTGGGATGAAAAACATCCTATAAACCCTTTGTTTATATAAGGACTGGAGGGAAATTATCAAAATCTAAACAAACTAGCATAAAATAGTTACATCATCCTAATTTTAGATATTTTCCCATGTCCAATACTAATACGATTTGAAGGAACATAATATTGAGGTGTAATCCACATGGAATAACCAAAAAATCCTTACCCATTACACCCAATGATGAATAACTCATATATCAAAACAAAAAAATTACAAAAAAACAAATTCTCGTAAAATGGGAATCATAAGAATCATATAATTATCAATTAACAACACAAGGGTTGAAAAAAATTGGCAGTTAATGGGTGTTGTTCACATCCAATATTTTAAAACCAATGTACCTAATGAGAATTTAAAAATAAAAAATAACTCAAAATTCCAGGAATTTTCAAATTTTAATAAATACTATTCTAAAAGGCATTTGGATAAAAATTTATATCACCCAAACATTCAAAATGTATCAAATACAGCCATTTATATAGGTCATCTTACTTGAAAATACCAATAATGTCAAATGAACTTCCATTTTCATTAAAACAATTAAATGGGTTGAAAAAGGAATTTTTCAAATGGTTATCCACACATGAATTTGATATCACCATTTGAAATTACTTATAAACCACATTTCTAATAATCATAGTGGTATGCACCTCTTGTTAAAACAAAATACCCTTTTAAATCATGTTTTCAAGCATTAATAACCAAAATTTGGTTAAAACCAAATCCAAAACATGAAAACCAATTCCAAAATCCCAATTAGTATTTTAAAATAACATAAAAATTTATCATATCATTGAAATAATTGAAAAAGTAATTTCTTAGATAAATCATTAAATCCAAGATAATATCATAAAAATGTCATTAAATTCCTACAATGATAACATATATTATAATAATATTTTAAATTGATAATTTTGGAAGAACAAGAAAATTTTTAATTCCATGGAAAAATATAATATTAGTTACAAAAACATTAATGAGGTGAGAATCAAGATAGAAATATTCAGAAAGAATCACCTTCAACAACACCCACACCCATTAAAATATTAACAACATCTAGTAACCCTAGACATTTAAAAACCAACATTATAACAACCCAAAAATATACAAATCTTCCAAGTGGAATATAGTGTTCAAAATGTAATCCAAAACATAGTGAAAAGATATAGGGAAAGAATAAATTGAGTTAATAAGGGAGAGATATTATGAAATAACTTAAAAATAAACAAATAATGGCCAATAACCTAGAGGATACAAAAGGTGGAGCTCCTATTTAGCTGATAAGGTCCATATGAATCATATCGGGGATAAGAGGGGTGAAATATCACTTATTTCATAGGGTAAAACTTGGAAACCCCCAAAAAATTAAAACCCTATGTAGGACACAAGTCTTCCGTGGTTGGTTGTCAAACTCTATGCCAACCATGTGTTATTCACTACCTAGTCTAGGAACCACCTCACATAGTTCACCCTAGGCATTGCATGGTTTCAAAAACAATGATATAAACATTTAATTTAGAACAATAAAAATTGTATATCAATCCTCATGCTTGTATCATGTTTTCTTAAAATGGGTGTAGGCAATGTGCCACACCCCTAACACACCAACATAACTACACTATATTATATAAAGGATTCATGTTTTGGACCAAATCTTACTTCAATGATGTAGAAAAAATATGTGTATTTTAAAATTATTTGATAAGGATCCACATTAATAAAAGTTTCATGATTTATCGTTAATTGTGACCCTTAACAATCCATAAAAGGAAATCCTCCATAAATTTCCAAATTCAAATGTATAATTCTATAGAAACACCAAATGGTCTTCTGAATCACCAAAAAACAAATTAATGAATAATGTAATGACACGGGGGTGTCACAAACACCAAAAAATGCAAAATTTATACTCCCATGAAAATCATGGTTGAAAAAAAGATATTAAATTGTATAGACGACCTTAAGAGAATAATTCAAAAATAACCACTCAACTATGATCCACCTTTAAGAAAATAAATAGATTCCAATAAAAAATAAAATTGTTAAACCACCAGATACCAAACATCACCAAGAACATAAAGAAAATGACTCTCAGATAATATGTCCTACAAAACACCAGATTGATAACATGGTGTCTGCACCGATTTATGTTAAACATACATGATGGAAAACAATTTACTTTTGAGAAACACATCCTAAATCAAATGAGAAACCGTGAGATAAATTTACTCCCAACCAAAATAACTAACAAACCCAATAGAAGGCTGAATGACCCAAATGATCCTCAAAATAAGAACAATATATATTATATCAATTCACATCCCAATAAGATTACATTTGTTCAACCACTGAATAAACATCATATAGCACATTCCAAAATCCCATGACTACAAATCAATTAGAATACCTAATAGGTTAAAAAGTGAAACACCCAAATTACCCTAAAATTCACCAAAGGCCTATCTCATATCCAAGAAATGTGCAACTGAAGGATAAAAGAGATAATCGTTTCATCCCAGTCTCTGTATGGATTGTTCGGCCATGTCTTGACTAAACGACACTCACAAAAAAGCACAATTTGGAAGGAAAACCTCAAACCAATACATAAGAAATAACAACATTGAAATCTATCCACAGATCCCAAATAAAATACTTTAATCTCATGAAACCATGATCACCACCATGAATGGAATGGTCCAAAAAACAAAATGTACACCAATGGGAACCCTTAATAGATCTTTTTTAATACCCATATCATAATACTTACAAAGATTACCCAAAATGAAACAACATATAGAAAATCATGGAGACTTTAAAAAGTGGGAAATAAAATTTCTTTTTGCTCAAACAAGGAAGAATACATGATATATCTTATTATCATGATAATGAAACATAGATTTAGGACATTTATCACCGTTTTGTTACTTCTCACACACTGGGTCATCATTTTTTATACTTGGGGAACTACAAAATCTCCATTAATTCCATGGTGAGTCTAGTCATATTCTACATAAATGGATTCATTGAAAATATGATGAAAATATTTCTAAAAAATGAAATTAATGATGAAAAAAATATGCTTGAAGAACACCTACATGAAAATAAAAATTATCAATTTCATTGGTGAACTACTTTGGAGAATATATGATTTACTTGAAAAAGTGATAATGTAAATCCATTACTTATATATAAACCTAAAAAGGCTCATAATCTCCAGTACATTTTTCTATTTTATAACATTAATAAATTACCCCAAGAAAATTGGAATCTTAAAAATCTCTCAACAAATACCCTTACACAACAAAGGTAGTAGCATCGAATACAACTAAACATGGATAAAAAAATGAAAATTCTATCAACAACACTAACCCACAAAAATAGGTTATTTTATAGAAATTATATATTACCTAATTACCTTCCATCCCCCACACCGCATTCGAAAACCCATGATCACAGAAAACAGTTATAGTAAGATGAATCGTGTGAGAAAAAATGGGGTCCTAGTTAAAGAACAGTTCCACTTCCACAACTCCACATAGATTTTGATATGGAGCCGTAACAATGGAAACTTTTTCAACATTATTATAAGTAATTCAACCAGAATAATTTACATTAATAACATCAATAAATTCATTAAATATAACCCAAATAATGTCACCACAATATTAGATCAAATGAAATATAAATTAATTAAACATGGAAAACAACAAACACTCTAAGAGAATATTCACTTTCCTTTCATACTATCTTTAAATTTAAGAACCATGCATTAAAATAATGATAAAAATATCATGTCCATTTTCAAAAACACCTTTCTAAAATTTATCAAAACAAATCATCCTTCTTATGAAACCCATGTTTGGAACAACTTAGGAGAATTATTAATATTAAACAATATAACATAGAACCTAGTAGAATAAATAAAAAAATCACCAAAATCAATACATTTTATCCAAAAATGTTTTCAAATATTATGTGTACAAAAAATTATATTTTTTCTAAAAGGTGAACCAAAACCACATCCCAATAAGGGTACAAATACTCTCCTTAATTCAACTCTAAAAAGTGAGAATCACTTTTGGTTAAATATAAACTCAAGAGCAGTCTAAACAAGATTACCAGGGGTTGAAATAGTGATGTGAATATAAAAAAGAAACAATATTAGATATAATGATACAATCATTATAAAAACCAATAAATGATAGAGGACAACTACACATGAACCCCATAGTTTTAGTTCCTTTGAAAGATCACTCGGAAGCACAAGCACTCCTCCATTACCACCCTGTGGTGAAAAAAACACCCATCTAATACCATAGAAAAAATAAAAGGAGATCAAAAAACATAACACATATCAAAATAAATCCAATCATATAAAAAAACTTCAAATTTCCTTTCAAAACCAAACACCCACTAGAATGTTGAGTATTTGGATGATTAAGATAAAACATGAATCCTACAACCCATAACAATCAATATTTAAAAACCATTGTCCACTGTATTCCAAGACCATCCCAAATAAAAATGGATATCTATGAACTGTAGGATAATAGAAATAAAACCAAGTACTTTAACACCATTTTCCCATGAACCGACCTGTGAACCCATTTGGACCAACAATCCATAAGGCCCGAATGGTGTTCTTAATTCCCACAAGATTGAAATGTTTTCATTGAAAACACATGATTTTATTTGGAAATATATACCCCCTACCAAATATATAGTAATGATAAGAAATAAATAAATATGGTTGCAATATATATAATGAACCATCCCTAACTTGTCATAACCAAAGTGAAGAACAATACAATTTTCATATAAATAAATTCAATCATTAAAAATTGAGAAATTATGAAAAATGGATATAAAAATAAAATATCTATAAATAATCAACTAAAAATATTAAGATGATACAAAAATAAACTCCATAAATCATTCTGTTTCTCACCACCACCCTAATAACCCCTATCATAAATGATTATTAAAACTAAAACTGACATTGAACCTTGAACCAGAATTATATTCAAGTCAGATATAAAGCCCAATTTCTCACCACAACCGACCGAGACTATGAAATATGTCTCAGAGTGAAATTAAAATTTTGTAATTTAAAAATAAACAAGAAATTAAGATTTCTAACATAAAATATGAGAAACAACGATCATATAAAATCACTTTTCATTAACATTTAACTTGTTTTCTAGAACAAAAAAAATATTTACAAATAGAGACACTGGTGTAATATATTTTAAAACCAGAAATATAAACTTATATGTCTCCAAACAAAAGGTTTTTTATCAAAAATTGAAACATCAACATTAAAAAATTTCCCCAAATGATGAATACTTTCAAATTTATAAAACATTTTAAAATAAATATTAAATGACCAACACAAGAGCCTTAAAATGAAGACAATATTTATAACATCCATAAAACACATGTTCTATTAAAATATCTCATCACACACAGAAATGGTTCAATGAAAATAAATGAGGAATCATACATCACATGAATCATATCAAATATAAACTATAAGAAGGTACAATTACATTGAGATTAGTAGAAAGTATACATCGAGGAACTAAATCTTTCTACATTAAAAAATAATCCTGAAATAGAATGTGTCATGGGATGAAACATGGTATTCATAATTTTTGAATCATTTTAAAGTATATGGTATAATGATATATGAACTGGAAATTTAAATTCAATGATTTATAAAACACAAGTCATCTAAATATCCCTCCTATGACTCATTGGGATGAAAACCCACCTACAATACCTTAGTATATAGCACGATTTGAAAGGAAACCAGTGGAATGTGATCCAATTTAGATATTCCACATTATACCAGACATACCGGGTCAAATATAGACTTTTAGATTATAAATAAAATTATCAAATTCAATCACAAATGGGGTCACAATAACTAACATTAAACAGAACACCCAATGAGGATTATCCACATAAATCAAAATAGTTATGCAACCAATAAAAACACATTAACCCCCAAGGGGGAATATAAGTGTCACACAATGAACAATAACCCAGAAAACTGGTAAAAAATAAGAGGAAGTCGTGGTGTCTTACTCAAATCCACTATGTCAATAATAAATTAGAAATTATGGACACAATAACATGAATCAATATACCATTAATTTTATCATTTCATAAAATATCATTCCCACACAGAATTTGGAAAATTAAGTTAATAACCTAACATTTAAATTGATTCAAATCCACCCTCAAATTCAGTTCCCCTTCATTAGAAATAAAAATCATAGAGAAATTCATATCATTTCCATAAAAACATTTCAAAGGTTGAATCATGTATTTTTTACCAGATGCAAATCATACAGAAATTTCAAATCACCATTAGAAATTAATATATGAACCCATTATTAAACAATTCGAGTTCTATACCTCATGAAAGAACAAAGTATCCTTTAAAAACAAATTTTAACTCACTAAAACACCTAATCCATCCTAGCTGTAAAACATTAAAAACATTAAAAAATACCTTAGTGAATTTTATAGAAGATACAAATAATTTAAAATATAATTATAATCATGGAAATTTTTTTCCCTAAGGATATCAATTATGCCATGATCATATCACAAGAGAATGGATTTTTAATTCACAAAAGGATGTTTCACATAGTTGTACATTTATAAAACTATTTACTCAATATAAGGTTATTTTCAATTAATAATGAACCAATTTCATATAACCACCTACCTAAAAGGGACGTGCATAATGTTTAATTTTTGTAGAATGAGTATTCTTCAATTGAGAACACAGTTACAGAGTTATAATCATAGTTTACTAACCCTTGACACAATAAATAATAACATTATAACTATATGGAACTATAGACCATCAAATATGGTTCCAGGAATAATGGTGAAAACCAATGATAAGAGTAGAATGAGAAGGAAGGATAAAAGCGGAAAAATAAGTGAAAAATATCTATGATTAATTTGAAATATTTAATGAGTTGTCAATTATTTAGAGGGGTGGGATGTCATGGAACCTCTAAGGATCTGATGGGTCAACTGACTCATGTGATGAAGAAGAGGAGTGAATATCCTCATATTTCATAAAATAAAATGGGATAATTATAAAAAATTAAAACTTCGGTACGAAGCATGGTTTGGAAAAATGGTTTTCATACCATGTTACCAAAAGGGGATGTATACTTCATTGGACATGATCTTCCCCACATGGTTCACTCTCGGCATTGGACTTTTACAGAAATTGTGATGCCAATTTTCTATTTAGAAAAAAAAACAGTTATCTACATTCTTATCACATTGTTCAAATAACCATGTGAAATCTATGTGGAATAGACCTAAAAACCCAAGAAACATGCATTGTACAACCTAGTGGTTATATGGTCATAAAAAATCATGATGAACACAGGATGAATCCCCCTGAACAATTCAATTGGAACAGAAAACTTTCAAAATAAAGGGAGGCCACATTGTTTCTCTCTAATATTTTAGCGAAGCCATTTTCAAAAGTAAAACCTATGGTATATTCTATGTTCCTATCGGAAAATCCATATAAACTGAAACAATACCTCTACTTCACCAAAGAATAATAATTGAACAACACATTGATATAGGGGTATCACAATAACATTTAATTCCCAAATCATGTAATGAATTTGTTATTTTAAAAAATGTCAATATACATAATATACATTAAAAAATAAATCAATTGTAAAAACATATATAATCTAGTAATAACATAGTCTATATAGATGACATATATTGAAATTTATAAATTTGGTGTTATGAATCAGCATACCATTAACATCCACTATGTTGAATACACACTAAAATCCTTATATAATAAAAATAGGATTCTAAATCACAAGAATGATAAAATTAGACATATTTATGTTACTTTATAAAATATATTTAATATTTTTTATTACCCAGATGTTAATTATTTATTCTTCAAGATTATCATTTATGTGTAAACAATCTCGTTTCCAAAGAATGTTTGGATGAGACAGTTTATGCAATTACAACATTATCACGATTTTTTCACCTTTATAATTTACATGATGATATTATATATTTATTTTATATAAATATTATCGATACGGAATATTACATGACTATTTACATGGAAAATAGGAAAATTTTATTTTTTAGAAGTGTTTATTTTATAGATGGAATTGAATTTATTTTCAACGATACATACATACATATATATATATATTACCATTTTATAATTCTGTAAAAACATAAAATATATAATTATTGAATAATATTATCCATTCATAAAATTTAATTATCATTCATGGAATGAAAACATTACAATATTTTTCTTATAAGTGGTAGTGTTTTCCAAAACAAAACCATGTTATAACCCGGGAATGAGTATGAATAATTTATTTTATATTATTCATATAAAAACTAATGAAAATTAATAATTTTATAAATATTATTTTTATTCATGAAAATCATTTTAAGAACAATATATGTAAGGTTGTAATGAAACAAGAAATAATTCAGTCAACGAGACAGCTATACACATGTATACATTGATGTGTTTTTCAATTTTTTAATTAATTTGTGGGAGATAACAAACATAATGAAATAAAATTATCGAATAATTATTATGTAATATATATCATATTTATCTAATAAATATATTTTTATAATTAAATATTTTATGATTTGGAGAAATATTATATAAGCCTCTTTATCATGGCAGTAGTCAGCATATACAAAAATTGGTAATTTCATTTTACCTTGGATGGAAGGGAAGTAGACAACAGATTTAAATAAAATATTATAATATGATAGTTAAAAAATTAATTTTTTACAATATATATTAATTGTAATAATACATTTGTCACTGTATGAATATGAATTTCTATTGAGCATTTTTAGGATGATTAAATCATTAGTGAGTATCCTTATTTATATTACTATATCAGCCTATTTATGATTGTTTTTTATGATAACAAAAAATCTATATCATGAAAGAAAAATTTGGTATGTGATTGTAGTATATATTTTTCAAATTATATTCCTCAGTAGTTGTGGATTCTAGAGGGGGTTAGGGGCTTATTTTATAATTGAGATGATCGATAAATCTGCTAAACACGTATAATTATAAAATAATTAATATGTATTTATCATGATAAAGTGGAATGAATGAAATATATATATAATTTTATGAAATAATATCTTTAAATTAACAAATTAAATCAAATTAAATTATTTTTTATATTTAGGACCATATTATATAGTTTTAAAATTTTTGACATAATATATCTATTACCGATGTCCGAAACTATTACCGTGATAATATAGTTTAATGGATAAAAAGTGGACCTTACTAAATAATTTGAATATAAAAATTCCATATATTAAAACCATTTCACAATAATCATTTTCTAGTGGTGGTAAAAAATAAATTTATTATAAAGTCACAAGTCACAATGATCAATATTTTTTTGAAAATTTAATTTTTATTCATAAAAAGGAATTTGACCGAATATCATCAGTAATACTGATTATCATTAAACTTATTGGTTAATAAATAGAAAATGGAGTTTTATAATGATTAAAAATCTTTAAATAACTAAATATTATATTTTGAATAGTTTTATAATATTAATGATCTAAAAAATTATTTTTTATCAAAAAATATGAGTAATTTTCAAAAATACAAAACACATAATCCTAAATTCAATATATAATTATATTTTCATGATTTAATAACAGTGATTTATTAAATGTTATAGTAATTGAAGATAATTTTATTTTCAATATTCCCCCAAAAATTATACATTTTACAAAATAACAAAAATTTAAAAATGAAATTTTTCATATGAAGAATTAAAAAATTAATTTAATTTTATATATTTAAAATTTAAAAAAATATAGAAATTTCACATTAGAATAAGATAATATAATACTGATAAACCAATTTATTTAGAATAAATCCTTTTCATTTTTAAGTGAAAAATCATATGTTTATATCAATCCGTTGTAAAATTATTTCTAAAATTATAATAATATGAATTAATATTAATTTATATAGTTATCAAAAATATAAAAATATAAAATATATATATTGTTATGATAATAAAATCTAAATTTAAATAAAATGAATTTTATTTTAAAAAAAATAGAAGAATTATATATATATATTTATTATAAAAATTATTATGATATATATATATATGTATCAAAAAATTTATATTATTACATAATAAGTGAAATTAAAATCCAAAAAAATTAGCTTCTTAAAAATAAATGGGTACCACATTCCATTGTTTTGGAAATTGTGTCATTGTAAGATTATCTTGAGTCAGAAGAGATGGGGCATATAAATTCAATATTTTGAAATTTCCAAAAAAAATTCATAGGGTAAAAAGGTAGTTGAAATACATAATCATAAATTTAATTTACAATAATATTATATGAAATGGTAATATATTTTAATTTAATGATTATCGAAATATATTTCTGTTGAATAAATACCATCAAGGTTTTAAACCATGTTTATTTAAATTTTATAACTTTCATAATAATGAATGATTTTCTGTGATGTACCATGATAGTGGGTTTTTGTTTTCTATATGAAAATAATATATTTATCTTCCATTACATAAGCCAGAGGAAATATTTGACTATTTAGTTAAAAATAATAGAGAATATATTTACCTGATTTCATTTCAAACAAATAATAATAATATCATCCTTTTATGTATTTTAACTATTTTCCACCTCCACTAATTCCCAATGTACAAATATTTAATATCCATTAATAATTTTCCATTCATAAGGATTGTAAATAAACTACAAGTTGATCATAAGATCAACCAAAAGACAATGTCAATTGTTTTTTTGGAATTTTCTTGTAATATGTTTTCTCCCACTTCCTACCCAACTTCATGAAACCATGTTTTACTTGAGTATCTATAATAGGAAATAAAATGTTAAAAAACATCCACACTCTATAATAATAATTTAATCTATAAAAATTTAATACATACAATAATAACCTGGGATTTACATAAATCAGTCCATAAATTCATAAAACATTAACCTAATTAACACTTTCATAATTACATTTGAAAATAAAATATTAGAAAAACATGATAATAAATTTAACCAAAATAAACATAACTTTTTTCAAAAAAAAAACATAATTGATCCTAATGTCATATACAAAATATATAAAAACTATGATAATTTTGTCTCTAAAAGTACAATAATTTTAAAAAAATTAAATTAAACCATTATATTAATTAATCATATTTAACGTTTCATGAAATCAAAAATAACCCAAATGTTTATATATATATCAATCATTTATTATTCATAATACATAATAAAATATATTAAAAAACATAACTAATCACATATAATCTATTCCCCGATTACATAAAATTTTGTATATTTAAATTTATGATCAAAATAATTTTTCAAAAAAAATTTATATCCAAAAATAAAAAATCAACCGCATCGGATTACATCTAACTATAAAAGGTAATCTAAAAAATACTCTTATACCATCTGTAACACCCCACTCCCACACTTCTATATCAGGTGCTACAAACTTATTCATTTCATACATCGTTATATATATAAAGATTTGTTTTAATATACATAATCAATAAATACAATATTAAAATTCAATAATGAGTCTCTTACATACCTAATACATTTTGGTCATGGAGTTATAACGAATTATGAAAATCCATTATCTAGAAAATATATAGAAATTTCTCATAGAATTAAAACGTTTTCTACTGTACCAAGATATTTATTATTTCCATATAATATTTTATCACCTTCCTTAAAATTTTATAACATTTTTACTCATATGTGAAAATAATAAATAATAATTCAGTTCAAACTATGAGGAAACATAAAAAAATATTGGTGAGATAAAATCTATAATTATTGTAAAATGAGACAATAATATTAATCAAATATTGTAAACGAGGAATATTAAAGGGTATGAGAACATAATCAATGTCAACGAATATATGAAATTAGATTCATACAATACACACACAATTCATCAATAGTGTGTCATAGAAAAAATATTTCTAAAAATCATTGAATAAATTAGTATTAGTTAATAGTTAAGAGATCTGTGAAATGAACTTTTAGACAAGAAAACTATGAAAATTAAAATAAAACATATAAAAATAATAATTTTATATTTGGATATAAAAAAATTAATAAGGTATATTGAGACAATATATTTATCACATGTATTCACCCATAATGGAATAATATATAAAAATTATATTTCCAATATTGTTTAGCTAGAGAATAAATTGTTACTCGACTCATTGAGAAGAAATATGATATACTCACCATCTATTTTCTATAATGTTCTAGAACTATAACATGAACTAAAATTATAGTGAATACATTATTTACAAAACACATAAATGAATCAATAATTATTCTATATATTTATAAACAAATGAAAATAAAAATGTTTCATGAGAATTTCTATAAAACATCATCATAAGTAGTCCAAAAAACATGGTGGATTATAATAGTAGAAAACATTACCTATGGATAATATGAATAAATAAATTATTATGAAATAGAAAACAATAAATTTCTAAATCATTGTACATATTCATTGAAAATCATTAAAAATATAATTTCTATTTAAAATCATTTAAAAATTAAAAAACACAAAATAATGAAAAACTAAATTTCATTGAAACCCCATGGAAACATTGAAAATAATCATAACACCATATAATGAACATTAATATATTAAAATGTAATTATGTGGAAATTTTTTAAAAATAATTCATCTCAAATTCTTATAATGATTTCCAAAATTGACATACATAAAAAATGTTAAACATATCAAATTTCAAACACTTATATAATGGAAAATATGTTGGCATGTAAGTATAAAATTTAATATAATTTTAGAGAGAAAAATTCCCAAACTATTTAAATAATAATTAAATTAATTAAAAAATATTAAAATAACTACAAAGCATAAATCAAAAATTCTAATGAAAACCATTATAAAAATATTCCTTTAAAAATACCTTCATAAAAGATGTAGAATCAAAACATCTGAAAAAAATTAACAAAATAATAAAATAATCAATATTAATAGCACAAGATTTTCTTAAATATTTTTCAAAAAAACTTAATTTCCTTGACACCTTTCGATACATGTGACACTGAGTTTTAAAAACCATAATATACTATTAATATTATTATTTTAAATTAACTGTTATAATATAGACATTATGATTTTTAATAATAATCAGATTTAATTATTTTGAATATTAAGTATGAATTTTTTTAAATAGAGAATATTTATACATATACATATACGTATTTATAGTTTTTGACATCATTATATTCGATTAAAAGACCATAAATTAAGAAAAATGACATTTATATCTCAAATTAATAAAATTAAATTTAAAAAATATTAAAAAAAATCACAAAATTTAAATTATTTTTTAAATAATCATGTTAAAAATAAATAATATTGATTTTTTGATAATTTTCTAAAAATATTGTATTTTGGATGAATACTAAAAAATAACAAATTTTTATAAAAACATTCATTGAATTTAATGCATTTATAAGGATAAATTATCTATAAAAATAGATATAAATTTTAATAATAGGTTAATTATATTTTTATTAATATAATTTAATTAATTGAAATAAATTTATTATTGAATATTAATGGAGAACCTTTATATACTTATGAAAACATTCTATTTGAAAAATTGATATGTCCATTATTTGTAGGCATAATATAAAATTATCCTATACCACTTGTATGAGTTGAATATGTATAAAGGTATTAAATATTTTTAATCAAAATAATTAATTATATATAGATGGGAATAAATAATTTCTTTTCATAATTAATTGTAAAAATAGTTCTAATTAATTATTATAGTTCTGTTAAAAATATGTTTACTGGGTGGTTAATCTAAAATTATAAGTGTAAAAATTTGAATGAAGCATTTATTGTAACATCCCAAGTATGTAATGAATACTATATATTCTTATCTATCTCCATTTATGAATTAGATAGTGTTTTAGAGGCTTAAAATTATAATAAATCCAATCTTAATCATGGAATACAATAATATTTTTAAAAGATTATTCTACTACCTTTTGATGAAAACCCATTTTTAAATCAAACTTTTGAAAATTTTATAAGCTATATTTGTCAAAATAAACTTATTCTTTATGATTGGGACATTGAAATTTACTTTGGATTAATTTTTGGTATTTTTCTAACAATGTACATTTTTAATGAATATTGAAAAATACTGCATTTTACATCAAAATTTCTTTTTCATCTAATTAAATAACAAGGTTAGATTATATTTTTAATTGGTTTTAATGTTAAAATAGTATATATTTTTACCCTTTAATCCAATGGTGGTCATTGGGATTAATTTCACTTTGGAATTGGGCATAAATAAGTGCCAAACTTTTCATTGATATTGTTTAAAAAAACAAGCTATTTGTTTTGACGAAGGGAGTTATTTTTAAATTAGTTATTGCAATTTATATGTTTGGAATTTAGTAAAATGGATTCTATATTTGGAATCATATGTTCCAAATTATGTAATTAAGACTCTTTTGTTTTTGAACATTATGAATAGTAACTACGGTAATTATCACTAATTATCATGATTTATTAGTAATCAGGTAGTTAAGGACAATAAAATAATATCATAATAATAAAAAATAACCCACACATGTGTTTTAATTCTAATGTTTGTGTCATGGCCGACCATCAGATGCATTGTGCCAAACTTAGGGACCCCATGGAATCACTTTTGGGTGAAAGTGACACTTTATCATTTTATTTTTAGAGAAAGGATAATATCACTAATGAATGTATCAGATGAGTAAAACATTTTTAATTTTTTCTACATAAATGATATCTTGGACTATAAATAGTAATTGGAAATCTAAAATTATTTCCTATATAATAGTATTTTTTTTATAATTTTTATACATTAAATAAATTAAATTTTTTATGACATCATGATGATGTTGCGATTACCTCATTAATGAAGGATTTAAATAAAATGAAAAGATAATGTAAAATCTAAAACATCAACTTTTCAATGACCTATTGGATGAGTATATTTAGAACCCTTATCACTTTATCCTTAAAATATAGCACCTTGGGACCTTTAAATTCCGAAACTCATTTTAATATAAAGTAACATTTTATAACTTTCCAAGAGTGCACCTCCTCTCCTATTATAAAAGGCCCCACCTCTACCTCTTTACACACACCACTCAAGCCATTGGCTCGGCCAATCTCTTCTCATTTTTCTCTCCGCATCCCTCTCTTCATCATAGAAGTCTTACCTTAGGCATAATTCTCTTCAAGAATCCCTTTTCATCATGAATGTTTTAATTGAATTTATTTTCATCTAAGACAATAGACTTTTGTGTTTCTTATGTTTTCAATATATGTGGTCCAATTATACCATCATTATTATTGATGTAGATGTTTTATTATGATAAGTTTTATCTGAATCATATTACATTTACGTAGGTAATTCAATTAAGAAATTTTGAAATTTTTAATTAAAATATTTCATTTCCTTAAGATGTGAAATGATGAAATATTTACAAATCACATTTCCTTTCATGTGTCGTGATATGATGAATGTTTTATGATTTTTTGGAAGATATAAATATAATTTTCAATTTGTAAATCTTGTAACCTATATATCCCATCAATTATTATGTAATGATTTATTTTTCCTAAGGAAAATATGACAGTAAAGGAGACTGATCATTTTTTATTATTGTTATTTTACAATGTGATAATATTTAGAGGTAACTATTAATACTATGATTGTTTGGGGTGTGAACATATTCCACTACATCAGTGTTAGAAATTATCCCTCACTCTAATGAAAATTACTTACTCTACATTTTGTGTGGCACCAAAATATTTCTTACTCTATTGTTAATCCCTCATTTATTCTATTAATTGATTTTGTAATGATTTATGTATGATAAAATACCCATTATTAATCTAGGACCAATATTATGATATTTTATATAAATGGAATGTATTTCATATTCAATGATCATTTTTCATACAATTATGACCATTTTATACATATGTGGTAATTTATATCTCCCCTTTTTACTGTTGCTGATAATACGATATAACGATTTATTATGTTTAATTACCAAATATTATTAATAATTTTATTATGTTGGAAATGTATAAAATGGGTTCTAGTTAAGCATAAATTAGTGGGAGATGACGTAGTCCAATTAAGAACCATTTTTTATGTCTCAATGATTCAAAACACACTGGAAAATTGTGATCCTCATACATTAATTTTTAATTTAATGAGAAATCATCTAAGATGATGTAATATCAATATATAAAAATATTAGGTCCATATTGTTATTATCAATGGATCATTTTAGTTAACAATTTGAAATTGGGATTAGAAAACATTAACGAGCATTCTCGGGATATGACTATGTGTAAAATAAAAACTGATTGTTTTTGAATAAAATATATTTTATGTTTTTCAAATAAATATATATATATATCTATAGAATAAAATATCAAAAGGTGTTGTAATATAATGATCTTGGGATACAACCTTGAAATGATTTTATTTGTGTATATCTTATCCATCATCAATTGCACGATGTGTGTTTTCTTACTCCAAACCATTTTGATCCTCCAAAAGGTGTTATTTGTGTAATTCATATTTAAATTATGAACCATTGTGATAGATTTGAAAAAGATGATGATCATGGATGTCCAAGATTAAAATTAATTTGTTGTAGATTGAAAATTTGGAAACATGTTTTAGAAATCATATTTATTATTTTTAGTGATCAATACATCTGATTTATGATTCATGATTATCAGACAATCAATTTTTGGATACAGTATGGTATTGAAGATAGAATGATGATATTTTGGATGTATTAGGTATGATCAATTATTTAAATACAATATTAAAGCATAATTATTTGATTTTAAAAAATTACAATGAGTCTCATGTAATGTTAATTAATATCCACAATGATTGGATGTTGAATTGGTAATAAACCCCCAAATGGTATAATCATCCAATTACATGAATATGATGCTCCTCTAAATGATGTTTTTCGGAATGTTCTTCCTATAAATCTTATTATTCCTATTGTGGTGTAATTTTATGTTCTATTAGGAAACAATTTTATTTTACTACATTCAACCATCATGAATTGTGAAGGATGGAAATATATATTTGATGTTCCAAAATAAAATAAGATCATCTATTTGATTGATAAAAAATAATAACATCTGATGGAAATAAATTACATTGTAAGGGTCCTCATTCCTTTTCGATAGGGGTGTTTAACTCTGATGGTTAGATTAAAAGTGACCATCAAGGATGTGCATATTTTGTGGGAGTTTCAAGATTTATTTATCCATGAATTTAATATAATACTGTAAAATTTTCATGTTGATAATGCAATAAAACACATACCTTGGATTAAGCCTATTTTAATGATTTTTAATTGGATTAAAAAAATTGATTTGTATGAAATGGGTAATGAAATCCAAAAAAAATAATGATATGGGATCAATTTTTCCATTTGTTTCCACTAGGGGCAGCCTATCCTTTTTGTTATAAAGAATTATGGATCATTGTGACTCTCCATTTAATATGACGAAATCAAGAATTATAAAAATTATGATAAAATATCCTAAAATTTGTATGGATGATTTGAATGATTAACCATATATCTCTCAATAATTTTCAAATATTGACCCTATTTTTCAATAGCATAAATTGAGGCAAAATAAGGGGGATATAGCCATGAATGTTTTCAAAAAAGGTTATATAAACTATTAATTTTTTGTTATTCCAAATGGTCTTACTAATTTTCATAAAATCTTCATCAATTTAATGAATAGTGACTTTAGAGATTACCTTGATCAATATTTGGTAGTCTATATTGATTATTTTATTATATATTGATAGAGTATGTATGATCATGATTATTACATTAGAATTATAGTAAATATACTAATGATGGATAAAATACATGAAATTTTTACAAATTGTGATCTTTTTCAAAATTTGTTTTCATTTATTGGTCATATAATCTCAAGAGATAGGGTGTTTAAAGATGATTCCTAGACATTAATTATTAAATGATTACCCAAACCAAATATTTTTAAAGATATCAAAATTTTTCTTTTGTTGGAAATCTATTATATATGGGTTTTGTAAAATTTCTCATAACTATATTATCCACTTATATTTTTAACTAAGAAGGGACCATGTTTTATCAGAAATAATAATGTGTGTAAATGTTCACGGAACAGATGATATAGTTAGTCTGAGCTGTTGTGATTTCATTAAACAGTTCTAGAGAGGAGTTTGGACTTTATATTTATGTGTCAAAAAAGATATCGAAACATTCCTTGTAGAATAATGATATAGTTTTAGATAATACCTCCTGATAATTGACGACCAATGATAAAAATTCTCCATATAATTATTTGGTGTCAATTATTTTATTTTACCATTACTGATATGTAAATATTACCATTATAGATAAATGTTTTATATAATGAACATCACAACATTTCAGAGAGGTTTTTATCCTAATAATTTTTATAGAAACCAATATTTTATCAATATGGAAATGTTGAATGACAACATGATCGGTGTTACAGTTTATATATATTTTTAGATCACAATGATATGATTCATTATCAAATAAAAATAAAAAGATCGTTAACACATGGTTAGGTAGAATTGTGAACTTCAAACTGTTTGGTCATATAAGGGAGGCACACCGTTAGGGAAATTTGGTGAGTGGAGACGCACTATAGTATGATATTGTGACAAACATTTCACAGCGGGTTCCCTACTATGTGTGCATGGTTTGTCGAACCATGTGCATGGAGCATGTGAATGGGGGTGCTTTGGTAGTTATCCCTGTACTCAGGGATAACATATTATACAATGGTGTATCCAAACCACGTTCCTCATAAATGTTCCCAAATTATTGAAATTAACATCCCCATTGTATATTTTTACTCCCTCATTCCATCATTCCATGCACAACCATCCCATCCTACCATTTCATGATTCTCACTCTCATATACGCATTTTGAAAACACCTCTATCCAAACTCTTATTGGAGTTCTATATTTTTTTATTTGTAGTTTTATCCACTGTAATTCACTTAGTTAATATATCAATCTATCTTTTCACATAGAATGATACATCCAAGCTTGCTAATATATCCTATGTTCCTATGATATTTCTCCATATTCAATTTCTTCCATTGTATCTAGGACATGATGCCAACAACATATGCTGAATATATTACCAACCTACAGTAATAGATATATACATTTTCTATTATATTTTATGTTTATTGTCTATTTTTCATTCTGATGAATGTAAAAATTCGTGGGAGTCTCTCTTTAAACTAATAAACTCTTAAATATATTTTCAAATAATCATCTTATACATATTATAACACCGTATTTATAAGATTATATATTTATATCACAACCTAAAATATCATTGGGTTTATTTATTATCTAAGCCTAAACAACTTATGTGACATTATTTAAAAAAAATAAAAGAGTTTTCGATTTAGTTTTGGATTTTAAAACGAGTTATAATAAATTGAAATAGAAATTTTTTAGTCATAGGATATCAATACTTCATGTAGGGACTTGACATTTATTAAAGAATGTTTCAAACAAAATCAATTGGATTTGTAATTTTTAAAAAATACAGATGACCTATTATATTGTTCTTTATTAGGAATATTTGTTAGTGGTGATGAATGAACCCTAACATATCACTATTTTTTAACACTTGTATATGGAATAAAATTTTGAATTTATTATGATAAATATTACAAAATATGGGAATTGAAAATAACATTGCACATCAATCCATTACCTAACTAGTAGGAATGTAATTTATAAAAAGTCAATGGCCACTAACATATACCTTTGACACTTTATATACTATATATGATTATGGATGATATGGTATGAAACTAATATGGTATGTATCTATATGACATCGTTGATTTATTTGGTAAATTACACTATATTCATTAGATCATTACATTGGATCTAGTTTTTTTTTGAAAACCATTGAAATGATCCTTAGGATCCTCGCATGTATTTACTATGTTTTCTATGCTTGAGTTATGGGGACTTTATGAGGATTCCTAAACCATGAGCATTGGGTTGCTAGCCTACGTAGGTCTATATTACACTGAGAAAAATTGGAATAGTTTACTTACAGTCATAGAAGATTTTGTGGTCAATGAACCTTTTCCATGGTCATTAAAGGTCTGATGTCAAATTATTGGTGTATCTATAGCATCAAGATTCATGATATATCATTCATAGGTCGTAGATTATTCTTACAATAGTGGAAAATTATTTTTCAATTATTAATTTCTTAATTACATTATGTAATTATGAATAAATTGTAATTAGTATTCATTTTAAAAAATTGTTCTTGTTATATATATACAGTACATAATCAAATATGAAAACAATTGATATATTATAGACACCATTTGTGGTGGACTAATGAGTATATCTAAAAACTTTTTTGACATTTCATTCAGTACAAATATAGTATTCATCGATATAGGTAGGTTAAAGGGAAATATTAATGTGATTGATGATGGGTGACTATTATAGGTTGGATTTTGGGAGTGGATGTCGAATAATGTGTGTGTGATTTTATTGAAGACATCATGGATTTTTTGTACATATTTTTATATCATGTTTTATATGTCTGGATCTCTATATAACATGTACCAACATTTTATATATAATTAATTTTTTAATCATTTTGTTTAAGATATTTAAAATCGAATTTGGATTAGTCCTTATATGACTTATTTTGAATGTTTCTCTGTATATGAAACTTATTGTATTATTATTCATATTTTTCTAATTTATATAATTTTATTATTATGTTGTAGAATATTCATGAGGGTATAGATTCATCACTGTATAATCACAGACCCTGAATAAAAGTCAGTAGCCTCTACATTTAATGGAGGCATGAATCATGAAATGTGTAAAATAAGATCAACTAATGTATATTTCTTAATTTGGCTCAGGAACTACCATGTGGAAAAAAAATTATTTACATTTCCATAACGTTTTTGGATTGTTGAATATAGAATAGGGAAACATTGGATTAGGTAATAATCCTATTATCAGTAGATGATATCCCATATACATGGTAAATAAAAATTACCGAGAATATGACATGTTTCATAGGTTTTTTATTTTTTGTAGAATTCATGATACCACTATTGGGTGGAAAACTTGAACTGGGACACTAATTATCATCAATATTTTAGAATATCAATTACCATTTTACAGAGACAACATGTATGTGGAATATAATTAATCATTATAGTAACATAAGGATTTATATATCCTAAATATGGCACAAAATGTTTATACTATAATGATAATTTCCATTAACATAACTTTAGTTCCTTTATTGTGATACATATTTAATTTTTCTGACATTAATTGTAGGGAATAGATAAATTATTGCATATTAAATTGAATGCTTTAAGAAAAAGGATTTTTTCCCAGATAGCATGGTGGTTGAAACATAACATCTCAATTATTAAATTTATGATCAATATAACTATAATTAAATGAGATGAATAATTATATATATTTATTATTACATGGATATTAATATACATTTATAAAGCTTGAAATTCTACTTATTTGGAATGGTGATCCATCTTATTGAGCTGTCATTATCTTCTATTTATATAATGGTGTTGAATGTAATAGTCAGGTCACATTATCATTACATGATAATTTCAACATATAATTAATAAGACATTATGAAATTGGAATAAAATAACAGATAATAGTATAATTATATAATTATATGAGGATGAAATATTGATTCACAAAAAATTAAATGATATAGTCATTGTTAAAATGATCTTCCAATTCCAAAATAAATGGTTTTTTCATATATAAAATGAAATGGAAACTAAATTTACGGTTACAGGTGACATATAATCAAGAACATGACATTAAAGCGACCTTAATTCGGGTTAGTAGGAATTTTTTTTTTGTGATTTCTTATGATATTTATGTTAAGAAAACCAAGAATTTGAAGCAGCCTACATGGTGAGACACTTTTAATTGAAATTCATGTGTATATCCTTTTATATATATGTGATATATATCAATGTCAAAAAATTTATAATGAAATTATGTGTAAATTTAATAGCTATTGAACTATGATGGCCTCGATTTGTGCTCCTGGAGGGGGATGATGACCATGTTCTGTGGTAATTGGGCACTAAGCCACTAGTAGTACCTCCTACTCTATAATGAGAAACACCTCTTGTTCTACATTATTATGGAACTAATTCCCTTTTTATGTGGTTTATTAAGTATTATTATAAACATTATGGTATCCCAACGACCCAAGTATACTCTGGAAGGGTGGAAATGTGAATTTCAGATGGAGCATCCACCAACATTTTTAGTAGATGGTGGTCCACATGATGGAAAATTATGGGTGGAGACCATGATATCAATTTTATAAAATCTAGGTATAACTCTTCATATCATGGTAAATATGACATCAGTTATGATAGAAAGTTCGTACATTAGGTTGTATGATGAGTTTACCCATGCTGATCTGTATAAATTTATTCTCTAGAGTTTTCTTCAAATAGAATTCTATTTATATCCCATTATAGAGATGCTGAGTTCTAAATGAAAAATATGGTTTATGAAACTGGTGCATGGAACACTATCTATGATGGATTATTATACTCATTTTCTTAATCCGATGCATTTTATTCCTCATATCCTTGCAGATCATATATCATGTTTTTAACACTTTTACTATAATCATGTATTCTTCATCATATCATTGGTGAATATTTTTTAAATACATTAAACGTGATAGTGAAGTTGTCTCATATTACAATGTGTATCCTAAAAATGTTGATGTTATGGGGAAATGTGGATCAATTCCTAAATAAGTGATTATTTCTTATTGTAGTTGAAATAATCATATGTTGATTTACATATGAGGAAATAATATTCATATAGTGTTCCCAAGAAGCCATGTGATCTATCATATTTGTGGTATGTAGGGAAATTTAAATTCCATGTGTTCTGGAGCATTAGTTCAGTTCATATCATATTGTTGGATAGGCCATTCGTAGAACTATTTTTTGGGTTATTACATCTTTCCATAGTGGAATCTAATTATCATTATCTTTTCCATATGGATATGGGTCGGTTTCCCCACATCAAGTATGTAGTTGTAGGACTACTAAATGATAAGTATTATGAGGTGGTCATGGATTATAGTACTATAAAATGAATTTAATATACCATAAGACTTTACCATAAACTGTAGCTAGTATGTATCATTTTGTGTTGTTTTAGGGTTTATATTTTTTTTAGATGATCCCAAAAGATTAGATCGTTGGCCATTATCCAGTTTAATATTCAATTCTCATATCCTCTACTTTGTTATTTTATTTATTTGACACAAGTGTCTACCACTCTTCTATTTCTACGTCCAAAATAGATATCCTTAGTCATAGGATTTCTTAAATTTTTGGTGTGAGAGACTTTATACTCTCTTAAAAATTTGATCATAGAGTGTATGACATTATAAGGAGTTCCCCCTTGTGGTAGAAAATTATGATTTATTATGGGAACTCTTTAACCCTGAGAAGACCTGTTTTGAAAAAAATCTCTTTATTTACTAGTTATTGATATAACATGATAATTATTATTTATATCTTGAGAGTATATCTATTACATTACCGGGGGAGGACGTTATATATGGGAGGGTGAACGATATTTTGAGGCCGAATGATTTAGTAGAGTGCGTTTTGGGCAGGCAATGTAACAAACTAGATTACAATCCCATAAATTAATGATCAAGGAATCTGTCAAGTTGGTTTTCCTCATGCAACAAAACATTTCAGGGAAGATTCCCTAAATAAAAATTCTAAATAAAAATTTAATAAAATGATATATTTCACTATTGTGATACTACAAGGAACCGCATCAGTATCCATTTTTCCAAATAGGATACAAACTATGTTGTGCAGGATCCCCTGATATATTTAGGGGATTTAGAAAAAAATGGTTTTATATAACCAAGTAATTCAGCATTGGGTTTCCCATGATTTTTTAAAGAATGGATATAGGAACCCTCATCATTTTTTGGATTATCTTCTACTTAAATAGATTACGTTGATGTTCTAATAACCAAAACCTTATATATATGTCATCATCATCCATATTTGGGTTGAAAATATATTATCAATGATTAATTTTATGTTACGATACCATTAAAGGAATGTTATAAAGGCATACATACCACATATGTAATTTCAGAGTAGATAAGATTGTACGATTATCGGGTTATGTTGTTCTTTCTTAGTAATTCACTGGATATTTACATGGATATGATGATTTATGTTTTCCACCTTTTTTAAGATTCATTTGATGTAGTGTCCAAGGATTTCATATTTTTTTAGTCACATAATAGAAAAAAAATTCCAACATCCTGATATCATTTTGAAAATATTTCTAGAGGGAATATATATGATAATAATGAAATATTAACCTTTTAGATTGATATGCTCTGCATAATTCTTAACATTATCATTGATAATATAGTACTGGTTTAATTACTAAAGGTGAGTGTTGTAGTTTCCTGGGATTATACAAACAGTACCATTAATATATGCAGTTACAAGGGGATATATATTTATTTGTTTTAATTCAATGATGATTTCACAAGCCATTATGAACCTCATAAATTATTTAGAGTGAAGGGTGTGGACATAATATATTCTGAATCTCATGAGGAATTCTTTTTGGAGTTTATGGGAAGATTGAGCTCAGTACTAATCATGGTTCTCAAAATCCAGGAAAAGGCGATACAGTATATTCTAATGTCGTAGGGCTAAAGATAGGGTGATTTACGATGTAGTGGGATTTAGTCATAGTATACAGGTCTCAAGATTTGAGACCTCAGGATAAAAATTAAATGATTCACATTCTTGATCTAGTAGTTATGGTTTATGCCATTCGTTTTTTGAGGGATTACATTCTAGTTCAATATTTTTTGTTCTGATTGAAAAAAATAATTTGTCAAAATTAAAAAGTGATAAAAATAAATTCTCATGATATTAATATGGTTTCAATACCTAAATTCATTTATTTTTACCATTTTTATACATATGGGAAGGGAAATGTTGTATAATATGCTATGTGTCAAAAGAATATGATAAAGTTATTTCAAGAGGCTATGTTATATTGGTAGTTGATGGATATAATTTATGAGATTAATAAAGAGGTATACATCCATTTTTATTGTCCATAATTACATATTTCTACATGACATCTACACTTATGGATAAAGTGATGAAACACCAGTTTTCTAATCTCATGGTCTTCTCTCTTTAAGAAAAAATTTCGAGTGAGGATCTCCTTTATTGTTGGATAGTTGATGAGGATGAGGTATTTTCAATTCATAAGAATGACTATGGTATGTTATAAATTTGAGATTAATTGTTTTTATAGATTCATTACATCATTTGGGAGTATATATCTTCTTTAAAATGATGCTCCATGACATACCTCATTATTTTGCGTTTCCTAAGACATAGACAGAGATAAATAGGCATGTTTCTCAATGATCCACCTATTTTAGGTGACAAAAGTCTAGTAGTGACATGTGGCACTTTCGTATCGATTACCTATTACATAGTGGAAATAGGATGAAATTATGATGGATTTTGTGGCATGTATACCTATGTCCCCATGAGGTAGTGATGGTGTATGGGTATCATAGATAGATTCATGAACATCACCCACTTTATTCATATTTTTGATGAATTTTTAGTAGAATAGATATATATGATATAAGTACAATTGGTCATATGACTTCACAGGATTCCACAAAACATTATATCAAATAGGGATATTTGGTTTAAATTGTTGTTTTTATAGGTATTTGGAGGGTACTGAGTTCACAGGTACTTGTGAGTAAAACCAATCACCCATATAAGGATTGGAAGTGCAAATATATGATTTGAGTATTATAGAATATTCATTATGAACAAATACAATATTTTTAAATTTCTATTAAGAAAATCGTTCCACTAAAAAAAATTATTCTAATTACATATTTCAGATGACTATATAGTTGGATCCTTGTGAGGCCCTTTACGGTAGGACAAGCGGTTCACCCTAGGGATGGTTTTAGTAAAAAAATGGATAATGATGCTAGGATACCATAACATTTAGGAGACTTTGGAGAAGGAAACTATTATTAGTAAGAGTTTATAAATCTCTTAGTTTAGGAAAAGATTTTTTATGATGATCTTTACCATTTACCACAAGAGATCATGGTGGTTGATCATGTTTTTTTTTTGTGTTTCAATAATTCTAGGGCACAAAAAAATGTAAGATAAAGTAAGCATTATCCATGTTATGATATGCCTTTTGAAATTTTAGAGAGAGTCAAGTTGATAGCTTATTGGTTACAATTAACTATGGGTTACCGATTCATGCCCAATGTCTTACATGTGACATAGCTGCATCACAATCCTAATAGAACAATCTCATATTCTTCATCATGAGGATGTTGATTGTGAGTTGGATGCATCCTTTCTTGGAGAAACATATCTGTATCATTGATTGATCATGAATTATCTTCCAGGCTGGTCAATTCATTTATTATTTGATCTATAGAATCATGATCATATAAATGATCAATCTCGGGAGTGAGAAGATAACATACATTATTACTAGACAGATATTTTACAAGATTATATGTTTCCAACCTCAAAATATAATTTTAGCTACGAGATACTTTAAATCAGTGATATTATAACATATCTAATATTTAAGTATTTATAAATCCTTTGAATATCAGTATGAACACAAATTTTTATTTATATGGAACTGTATTACAAGATGATGTAGGATTTGGGAGGATCAAGGTATTGTTTAGAGATAAGATCATTGGTTTTTTGAGGAAAAAATTTAGGTTTATAATTAACACATTATTAGTGATAACTATTTACCTCGTTCCATGTATCCCTATAAGGGATGCACATATCTAATTATATCATACCAGTAGATATACTCATATGTGTGAGGTTGTGTCAATCTGTTGAAAAATTTATCCAAACAATCTAAACATGATTTGTAAAGCCTCTCATATGATCCATGTGATTGATGTACATAAAGAATGAGCCTCCGATGATTGTTGCATGATTTGGATAACAATGAAAATAAACCATGCACTTATTTATAGTGAGGAAACTATCAAAATTTCCCTTTATAATTATACATTTTCTCTATTTTTTATTCATACAAAGTTAAACCATCCTGTCATCTGATTGGAAGATCCTCTCTCACCTCTTGGAATTTTGAAAACTCCTCTGATCAGACTCCCACTTGCGTTTCCACTATTATGTTGGATAAATACAAGTATGATTTAAAATCCAAATACATCCATTCATTAATTAAGTTTTCATATGGAATACTAAATATATATGAGCTAATAAGCCCTCTTAACATGGAATTCTTCATTTTATTAATTTTATTACATTCATGATGAGATTAATGTCCATAAATTGATGATGAATGTAGTAAATGATATTGTAGAAATTATATAACTATTATATTATTTTATATGTTTTTATATGTTTTTTATATTATTATACACCCCATGGATCCCAGAAATTAATAATTAAAAATCTATTTCTTTAATTTGTTATTAAATCATTGTTTTAGAATTGTTATGACACCATTCATACATGTTGGGAATTTTCAATATCATCCTTAAAAACCAATGGGGTGAGATCTATAATGTATTCCTAAATACACAATGTTATTTTATGAAAAAATATATACTATGGTGTGTTTGGCATGGTGTGGGATAGAGAAATGAGTTATATCAAATTAAATAATAGGAATTTAAAACCTTCTGTGGTACCATTTAATCTATAAATGAAAGCGAACACCTAAATGAATTAAAATTAGAATTATGAATTGATATAGACAATATCTTATCTAAATAAATATATTGATTTTTTTTGAAATCATGGAGAATAACCCATACCGTTTTTTATAAAATATGTAGGGAATAAATTATGACATTTTTATGATACTTGTAATTGATTAATGGAATGGAGATTGACATATCCCTTCAAGCCCTTATATAATTATTTGTGATGTAATTAATAAACATGCATTAACTCTAAGGTTTCTCATTCACAATTTATATGTTATGAAGGATTACATATGAAATTGTATGATACCATTGTGGAATATTGGAATATAAAATCATTGAAATAATTCATAATTTTGTTGGATGACATGGAATCTTACATTGGATATGACTTTCTTATTTTTATGTGGATATTCTCCTTGAGATTATATAATGTCTAAAATGATTTTTATATTTATGAACTCCATGAACTCATTGTCGACAAATAGGAAATGTGCTCTGGGTTCCTATCCCATTACATCTATATTATCCTGATTGATATTACCAAATTTTGCACAGTGTCGAAGAGGATGACTTGTAAAAAAGACCATAGGTCCTCACCCATGCGGTTCTAATATATTTTTATTTGGTATATCAAATAGATTAAGGATTAAGGATATACCTATATAGGTCTTATATGTGCATAATAATTTGTATCATAAATTTTAAATTATAAAATTCTCAATCGCGATATGTACTGTTGATTAGAATTTAATGTATAATAATTTATAACCATTATTCATGTTTTACATATAAAATATTTCATATTATATACCCAAATTGGATTTTTTATAGACAATGTTAGTGGATTCCTACTAAAATCATATCACACCCAGTTTGGGTGTCCATTTTGTACCCATGAAAAATTCATGCACACTAGTACTAATAGGGTATTGTAGCATGATATGAGCTCATCATTTATACACTAGGTTAGTGTACCGGAACATAGTACTGAGCCAATGATCATGATTCTACAAGATACAGCTTGGATAATTTTTTATTTATGTTTTTAATTTTATATATTTCAAAATTTCTATATCCCATGTATGGTAATTTTGTATATCATTAAATGATACCTCATTTATTATATGATACTATGTACTGGTCTTGGTTTCGTCATATTGTGACTTATCTGCATAAAATTCATAATTTTTTTATTATGATTCATATATTATCTAATATAATTTTATTTTCATTCAAAACTCAGATCATGATGGTATATTTTCCCCAAAATATTATCAAATACACTCATTACCAGTTTGTAAACATTGGTGTATACGGAGGTTACCTTGAAATCACGTGGCCAGAAAAGATCAACTAATGTTTATCTAGTGACACATGCAAGAAAAATATAATTTATATACTAAAATAATATATTCAACTTTATATTCACATAGAAAAATATTAATATGAAGTAAAAAATATCTTTTGATATAAATAATTATGTCTTCTCAATATATTATTACCATAGGAATGTGAACAATGTTGTCTATTGTTTGAGTCTAAATGGTCATTCTATATTTTCAATGATGTGGATTACATAATATCAAATAATTATAGATCTATAAATGATTCATATAGAAATCTTAAATAAAGTCCGTAATCATATATTTTTCAAATTAATCTTTTACCATCCATCTATGTAAGGATTAAATATATATTCAAAAAATATGTAAAGATGAAAAATATTGTCATAAAATTATCTTATTTCAAAAAAATTATAATGTAATCATAATGTTTAGTAAACATCTATGTGTGACTCAAATAAAAGTTTTTAGAAGGATATTTAAGAGGTGGTTCATAATACATCAATCAATATTTATAATGGAAGTTAAAAGATGTATAGATATTTGAATGTATAATTCTAGTGGGAAAACCTAAAGAGGGACATTAAAAATAATTAATCGTAGTTTTTAATCATAATAAGTAAATGATAAATGATGACAGTCTAAGATGATTTAGCAACTATTAACCACGGTAGAATGGAAATGGTTAGACATCACCGTGGACCTATGATTCATAATTATAATTAATCATTAGATTGATGGTCATTTGAAGAGAACAATTCAATCCCTAGAGGATATTACGATATTTTTTTAATATATTTCAAATATAGATGGATCAACACCATCCTCTTGTTTAGTTTTCCTAAAATAATTGTTGTCACTAAAAATTCATATGTATCCTGATGAATTCATCAATGAAGAATTAGTACATATCAGACATGACTGAATCAGGATATTGAAAATAAAATTATTTTGACCTATGCTAGCTATATAAGTGTCATATAATGTTACATCAATTTAGTAGCATATAAGGGAAACACTTAGTCTTTAAAAAAACTTTGAGTATAATAGTAGACATGACCATGAATTTGAAGTGGGTGAAATTTTATTTAGGAGAATTTATACATGGAATAAATTTATAAGGTTCATAAATAAAGGAATCATGAGTCTAATGATTACTTTTACTCTTGAGATTCCTTATTATGCTGTAATAATATCCCATGTATTATTTCTTATATTGAACATGTCCTATCTTCATGATGTGTTTCATGTATCTCTATTGAGGAAGTAAAAACCAATAACCACACGTGTATTAAAATTTAATATCATACTAATAGTGAAATATATTATTTTTTAGGAAAAAAATTAGATAATAAATAATTTAGAGATAAATTTCATTGAATAAAATATCACTCAACTAGAATATATTTTATGGATAAGCTCCCCATTTTAATAAGAAATCTGCATTTTGAGGATTTGATGGGGTTGATGTATAATTAGATTCTTGTATCATAATAATAATATTTTGATGGTGAAATTTATATTATTGTTTTTATAATGTTATAACGTGATATTTTATGAAATATTTTTTCACAATAATTTATTTTTGTTACTATGTTATGTTACACAAAACACAAAATGTTAATGAACTATAATATATTATTTATATTATTATTCAAACATGGTTTTTCTTACAAATCCATAAAAATATTATTTAAAAATATTTTTTTAAATATATTTATCATAGATATAGATGATAAAATTATATTAATTTGTTGTGAAGACATTTTATTCATATACTGTTTAAAAAAAATTCAATTTCTATATTGTTTATTCAGATAAAATGATATATTTCTTTGTCAGTATTAAAAAATTTACATAAAACAATATAAATAATTTTTTTAATAAAATTTTAAAAATTATTTTACAGTTCATTTGTGACAAATTTCTGAAAAGATTAATTTTTTGATGAACATTGAAAATAATGTTTCTTCTAAAACCGACAATTACATTTAAATAAATTGAAGTGTAAAATTTTATATTAATATTCTTAAAATTGTACTAATAGCCCAATAATATTAGTAATATTCCAATTTATATCATTGTAATGTATTTTATTATTAATATTAAAATAATTTTTTTTATAATTCTGAAAACATTTTCATTGGAAATACATTCATTCATAATGCATATTGGAATAATTATAAATTAAATTATCCCAAATATGTGACTTAAAATTGAAAAAAATAGATTCCATATTTATATTAATCACAATTAATATCATATAATAATTAAAATTTATTTCTTGGTCGTAATGAATCGAATGATTAGTAAATATTATTTTTGTGGTTAATATAAAAATATATTTTTAAGGTATTATAACTAAAATGATAATGGTCAAAAATTACCTAAACATATCCAAATCATAATTTATGGAAATATTCTAAGATTATCACTTATAATGTTTTATAAGGTTACTCTTGGGATCCTTTTGGTCATAATTAAATCGTATTTTTTATTAAACATTTCAAAAATCTATTTTAGTCTTATCCTACATATCTTTACAGTGAAAGATATATCACTTGTAATCAAAAAATTTTAATTTTTAAATCATTACACCTATATTAAATATTCTCCCAAAAATGAAAAAATGATATAAATATTTCATACATATATTTAGATGTTACTATATTAATGTAACAACCTATATTATTCTTCACTTCAATCAAACAACAACTGAAACCACAAATGTTGGGCATGGTGGAAAACAGCATCACGAACCGATGTGATTCATTTTCAATAAACAAATATCAAGGATGGATATAATTATTGATATATAATATATATTTGTTATTTGGGAAAAAATAATACTTATTTATTTTAAATATTACATATAGAATCTTAGATTCCATTCATTTGGAATATGATAACACTACTTCTGTGTATGGTGGCATACTACCTCACGAAGTTTTGAGATTATTTTATATCCTAAAATTTACATATAATATAATTAGGATAAATTTACAGATGTTTTTTGATATTTATTAAGTCAAAATTATTATTTTATATTAACTTATTATTTAACATCCATTCATTCCATCCTTCAAAATATATAAAAAATCATAACGTGAACTTTGGGTGCACCATCTCTATTAACTGTGAAATTCAATTTTATATCTCTAAAATAAATGGATCCGTAAAAATGTATATAATTAATAAATAATATGTTCATATCATGGTTATAATTTTGGATATAGTGGAACTGTGATCAATTTTCAAGGACTGAATCTAATGAAAAAGAACATTCATAAAAAACAAAGAAGTTATTTCATGTAATAGGGATTTAAATAAATATTTATTAATATAGTGTTTGGAAAATGGAATATGTAAATCATATATGATAATATATATACGATTATGGTTATATTTTTTTTATAATAACTAATAATTTATTATATTTCGGTTCTGAAGAATGTTTTATATACAACAAGGGTTTTTTGTCTCACATCACGTTCGGTGATAAATATACCATATCCATAGAACATTAATATTATATATATATATATATAGTACCCGTGAATTAATTATATTATTATTATCATGAAAATTATATTATTTAAATATCAATATGTGGGTCTATATTTTTGGGGACATATTATTCAATAAGCAACTAATATGGTAGGGGTATATCATTAAATGTATCTATTTATATGTATTTTTTTATTATGTTTCTAAAGATAAAATATTTTTCTCTACCTATAAATAAAACCATGTAATATATTCAACTATAGTAATTTATTTATAATACTTTTCATCCCTTAATTTTTCCTCTCATTATGTACTCAACTGACTAGTGGAATATATTTTTATAAAAATAGAATTATTTCTATATTTGATTGAATTTTTATTCATTCACATACTTGTTCCTAAAATTTTTATAAATATGGTTATTTCTATTATTCAATGATTTTAGAGTGAAATATTTACCCAATTTATATTTTTTACAATTTTTTTATATTAATATTCTTTAATTTTTATTAATGATGGTGGTTTGACTCTTTTCTAAAAACATAAATTTAGTATTTTTGTTAATGTGTACAATATGAATGAAATTTTCCACCATAATAACGGATCACTAATTTAAAAATTCTAATAATTTTAAATTCTTTTTTGAAATAAGTTAATTTTGAAAATAATTTTTCAATATTTTGTTTCAAAAATTTATTTTCAAATTAGAAAATCCATTTTTATAAACAATATTTTAATTATATTTTTATTCTTTAAAGGAAATAACATTTAGTTTCACTTATGTGTTACTATGGGTATGATCCAATGAAAGTATCACTATTATTTTGTGGATGCTTTAAGGGAAAAATTGTTTTTGAAACCATTTCCATTTCCATGTGTTACACTCTGATGGAATGGTGAATTTTTAAGGAATCATATTTTTTTCATGGGTTTCATGCTATTATGAAATGATTGTAAGATTTTATTTAATTATTTGTATAACATTCATATTTCAGGATATTATTTCACTCAAATGTTCTATTTTTAGGAAATTATTTTTTACATATATATTCCTTCAATGAATTTTTTAAATCATATTATTTAATGAGATAAATAGGAATGAGATGGGGAGTCTACATTATTATGTAAGGGAATTTTTCAACAATATATTTCTTAGGATTGAACCTTGAATAATACGATGGTTTTTGGAGTGAATAAAATATATTATTAAATGCATGGAAATGATATTTTTCTACTATGAAAATTATTTTCTACACCTATGAATATGTGAAAAAAATTCCTTTTTCCATTGTTATGTCCTTATGACATATTTTCTTTGATTCTATATGATTCATGGATGATTAACTAATAATTTTTAAACAATAATACAATAATATGATATTTGATATGTTTGGTATGGATTTAAAATTATATTATCATGTATCTATACCCTTATTATCATATTATCCTTATTTCATCAGTGATATCTCCCCTGATTACCCTTATATAGCATTTGATATAAAAAATTCTTATGTTTCCTTTCCCAGGTTATGGTGAATGGGGTTATGGTTGAAATTTATAAAAATGGTTCTTGTTTTGAATAACATAGAGGGAGATGATTTAGTTCATTTATATACAAGTTGTTTATGTATCATTGTTTCATAATATATGAAGACATTTCAATCCTTTAGAATGTATTTTTTAGTTTAATGAATATTCATTCAAAATTATTTAATATCAATATATGAAAATAAATGGTCACTAGGTCAATTATATAAAATAATAGGTATATAATATTCAAAAATAGTATTGGGGTGTAATAAAAATCACATACCAAAGACAAGAAAATGCTAAAAAGAACCATCATAACATCTATAACGATTGAATAAAAACCATTTAACAAAATAGAATGTAAAATAGAACATTATATATTATAATAATTATAAAATAATTATAATAAAATTATTATTTTTTCAGTACATCAATAGATATAAATTATTTTCATAATTTGAAGAATGTATCAATGAATGTAGATTGGAATCAGGAACACTATACAATTTTTCATCCACCCGATTCGAAACCCATTACAAGAATGAAATTGAGTTGTATTATAAAATACAATGAGTTACATGAAAACTTAGATTAATATTTTCATTTATATATTAATCAATGTAACACCATATAAATGGAATCATGGTTTATAATATGAAACACGAGTCAAGGAATTTATATTGTAATCATTAAACCCTTATGAAAATCATAACATTAAAGATAAGAATAAATCAATGATCTGTTTAAATGAAAGGAATTTAAATTTAAATTATTTTTTTAATAATATATACATCAATGATAGTTTTTAAAGAACATTATAATATTATAACATTGTAAATTATTAAGAGATATAACATAATGAAATGAATTTGTGTTAATAATCATCTTTACCCAGACTTATTCATATCTGAATGAACTCTATTGTCCATATTAAATTAATATAGATAAAATTTTTTCATGAAAAAAAATATTAATTTCAATTACATTAGTAAATATATTTATAATTCATTATTAACGATATTTAAATTAAATATTGTTAGAAACTAATGTTTATTATCTAATTTTCCTATTCCCAAAGATGTTTTTCCTTGTATTTTTTCAATGATCTGTGGCCATGGTTTAATTACCTAAAATGTTAATAATGATTTTATATATGTATTTTATATTATTATACTCTATAATTTATATTTTATAATTATTTTCATGGTAATTATAACAAATAGAAGGTTACTACTGTAGATTTCATAGAAATAACTGGTTTTTATTAACATATATATGTACTCAAATTATAGAACACTTAAAAATTATTAAATTTTTCTTATTAAATTATTTTACATATAAATAACATTCTATTTTAATTAAATGACATAAAAATTATAAAATTGTTCAACTATATAGTAAAATCGACATAAAAAACTTCTTATAGTCGTTGAATGTGAAAGAATGTGGTATTATATATTTTTATTCAATAATTTATAAATATTGATATTTACATAAATATATTATTTATTAATTTAATTATGTTTTAGAACAATACATTTAAAGTTATAATGAAGAATGAAAAAAAATTATTCAATGTGATGGTAGTATATACATACAAACATGTAATAATTTCAATTTTTTAATATTTTCCCCAAAAATATAGTTTACTATGATTTAAATTTGAAAAATATAATTATTTTAGAGGTATAATATATAATTATTAAATACATATATATTACTAACCGCATAAGGTTTTTATGAAATGAACTACGTATTTTCATGGAGTTTGAAGTCAATTTTTACACAAGCGAGACATTTCCATATACATCATTATAGGAGTATAAAAATTAATAAATTTTAATCAACTCTGTTAAGACAATTAACTCTTCATTTGGTATCATCCTTTTTCTCTCTCCTTAAAAATTATTAAGTTGGTGTTTTGGTGAGACCAAATCCTCTAGATTGTTCTTAAGGGTATCAAATATTTGATTCTAGTAGATATTATTTGATAAAGAGTGATAAATTACTATTGAAATGCTTGGGTGTTGTCAAAACATTTTAAACTATTCAAGAGTGTAACTCATGTATATTCTATTAAAACTAATATAAAATAATGTCTTTCTCGATATCATGTATCCCCAAGGAAACCAAAATTATATGTAATGTTATGGTATGTTTAAATAATATTTTCATGTAAAATTTGAAAAATAATATTGGGATATTTAAAACATTATAGCACGGTTATAACCATTTTAATATAAGTACCCAAATTTCAATGGAAAATGTTTTTATAAAAAAGAATGTAAATACTATGAATGAATTAAAAAAAACATTAATTGTATTAATTCAAATTAGTTTTTGATTTTATTTGTAAGAAATATTTTTTATGTGTCAATAAAAGTAATATATAATCTTATTTTACAATGTTACTAGATAATTAGATATAATATCCAAAAATTAGTGTCTATTAAATAATATAACTTATTTACCAAAATGTCAAATTAAGGTCTCTATATTAAATATAATTTATTTAAATTATTTATATCACTCAATTAGTGACATTTTATTTTATCCAAAGGATTCAAATATGTATATATCATGTTTATATCATAATGATTCCCAAAACGTGATGTATTTGTAAAAATATTATATTCCACTATTCAACCAAAAATCATCTTTTTACAAAAATACCAACTATTCACCCAAAATAATTTTTTATATGATAAATAATGAAATTTATTTAACATTATCACATTGCAAATATAAAATTTGACATATATCACTGTTGAAAATAATATTATAAATGGAATAATATTTTATTTTCAAAAAACAATTTTTTTTAAAAAAATCATATTATTTCTTCATAACAAGACTGTAATATTTATATCATTATTAAAAAATATATAAATATTAATTTATATAGTTAAACTAAATAAAACATATATGATAAAAAATCATATTATAATGATAAATTTATCCTTTAAAGTAAACACCTTTTTAACTATAAATACTCGTGATAATTTTATTATACAATTGGAATCCAAAAATAATATCATATAATAATATATAATTGGGTCATTTTAATATATAATATGACAATTATGGATATTAATAACCCATAAAAGTGTTGTCATATTAAAAACGATTTGATTTTTTTAATGATCTGTGATCTTAAATTTCTTAGGTAATTATAATTCCAAAATACTATATATTAGAATTATAATGGAAGTAAAACCCCTCTGTAGAAATTACCTATATATAAAGGGAATTTTGTTAAGACCTCATATTATCCTAGAGTATGTTTCCCCATTCTTTAAGAGATAGTTTGACTATATGTTCCTCTAGGATTAATCCATATGTGATTATTAATTTCATAAAATTATAATCCATTACATGGATGGATTTCATGTCCCTTAGGCATATGGTTTAGATTAATAAGTGTGAATATATATAGATTTTTAGTTGGGTTACTATGAAAATATTTGAGTTGTCAAATGTTCTTCAAAAAAATATGGTTTGATGATATTTATTCATTATGGGGAATTATTTTACCAACAAATTAATTAGTAGAATAATTAAAAAATGGAATGAAACGAGATATGATTGTGATAATATATTCCCATAAAAATAATATTTTTTATATTTATTCCCATGAAACACATTATGATATATCAATCATCCAATTTGGTGGTTCACAATAATGTGGTATTCTCATGGATTCTCATGTAGAAGACATGGTGGAAACAAAAAACAGAAAGAGCATGGTAACAAAATCCCACTATGTGATTTCGCTCTCACACGTATTGGAATAAATAATGGTTGGTATAATATTAGTATTACATCGAGAATATCAATATGATTGATATGTAAATGTTTTTTTTCATTAATCTATCCAAGATTCATATAAGATATAATTTGGATAATCCCCTTCCAAAATAAGTAGTCAGGGTTGATTATCCCCCAATGTGCTCAATTTCATTATGAAATATAGATCTTGGATGACTAATAGTTATAATAGATTTAAATTGGGTTATATTTTTAATGGTTTATAATATGAAAATAAATTTTTATTATATATAAACATGAACATAATTTAGTGGTAAATGATTTTTTGTGGATAAGGGAATCATTATCATATATATGATATACCAGGTCATCTATTTTGGATAATGAAAAATTAAATTGTATTAATTTCTATGAATATTACTAAAAAATAATAATACTTCTAAATAATGATAAAAATAATATTTTTCATTGATAATACTTTTCCAATGAAACATAATGGTTAAGATTGTAAAAAAATGTATACAAATTCCTATGAACTGATTCTGACAGATCTACTTAAATTATATATACTCATTATTGTGACCATAGAATATAAACTATAAATGATCTATATTTTCATGTATTATTACATGATGATAGAAAAAAAATGTTTATCTTTCATTAAAAATAAATGCATCATATGCATGTGGTTTTAAAGTCTCTCATACGATGCAAGATAATATAATGAACATGAATATTTATTAATGTTCACAATGTGGATGATTATTCAAAATTACAGATGGAGACATGATTTACTTCATATTATTTATTAGAACACATAAATATTTTTAAAATTACTATTTAAAATCATCAAATGGTTCGCTAAAAATTATAACATGAATGATTTAATAAATATTTTTATATGGTCTCCTCAATATAAAAATTATTAATTGGGAATAAATGAGAGGTCTATGGGAATGTTATATAAATATGTTCTAGGAAGATAAGGGTAATATTATGGGAAATAATATAAAAAATATATCATTGTGTGTCCACAACACTACTAAATCAATTAAAATAATGATAGGGAGGAGTTGTAGTGGGGAAAAACAATCCATCAGAGAAAAAATTGTCTAAAATATATGATGGTTTGTAAGAAGAGTTACGAATTCACCAAAATAAGTAGTAATGTAATAGAATTATATAAATTTGATCAACTATAATTTCCCAAAAAAATTTGTTTTATGTGCGATAAAGGTATATGAGTAAATAAGTGATGTAAGAGTTGAATATGAATGTTTAAATCTTGTATTTCATTCATGGAGAAAAGGGTTTCTAAATTAAGGTTCATGATTTCTTGAATAACATATATCGTGATTAAATCAAGATTAATATTTTATGTTTATCCACATTGTTTACTAATTTTGTTATAATAAGTTTGGTTTGTACTATATTTTCTCTTATGCATAGAATGATATGGCTGTTTTCATACAAAATATTTTGAATGATCGATATTATATAACTAATTTAAAATTAATATTTGGAAAAAATTTAATATATGATAATTTGATTGTATTGGAATATGATGGAATATTATTACCCCATATTCTGAAGAATATTTTATAAAGTCTAGTCTTTAATAAATACTCTAGAGACATATAATACCGTATATTATATATAAAAATAGTTTATTTGATAAAGCTAAAAAAAATTTGAATAATATTTATTTCAAAACATAATAAAGGTAAAGTTTAATAGATTTATATTCAAAAATTAATATAGTTTCTAAGAGAATATTGGGAGTATGATTTGGATTTTCAATAATTCAAAATTAATAAATAAATTTTTATGATGTTTATAGTGAAATTTTATTTCAACAATTTTCATAAAACAATTTACTGTATGAGGGAATTGAAAACATTAATGAGGTAAATTTTGGTATCATAAAATTGTGTTATACAAACAATTTCTTGAAAGAATTATTTTATCTTCATAATAATTAGATTTCATGTGATGGATTAGTTAGTATAATATTTCAAGAATTTTTTTTGGTGAAAACAAATTGATGAATGATATTGATAATTTTTGTAATATTTTTAATTATAAAACACATTTTATTAACATCATAGAACATTATTTCTTAGACCTAATATTTCTGAATATATTAATGATGTTAAAATTATATATATGAGTCATATGTTTCATCATTATTAAAGAAAACATATTTTATATGTTTTAGTCACTAAAGAGTTACTTGGGAGGGTACTATTTTATCTTATAGTGATGTTTCCTGAATTACATAGAGAAGAATCTTTTTCTAACAAAACCCTTTAATGTGAAATAAACATAATAATGATATGGTGATTTATCATATATTATACATTGGATAAGTTATCATGTATGGTATTTATAATTTACTCAAAAAATAGTTTTGGAAAATAAAATTGTTTATAATAGAAATTAATCCATGTAATTAACCCCAAAATCTACAGGTACCCCTCCAAGGTTGTAAATAAATGATGAGAGTTAATTATTCTTGAACCCCACCTCAAAAAGCCACATGTTTGCGAAAGGATTGATCATATATATATCCACACAGATTGGAGGAATCAAACTAATTTTTTTTATAAGTAAGAGATAAAAAATTAAAAACACCAATAAAAACATATTCATAAATAATAAATATGGAATCCCAATAATTTATATTATTACATGCAATTTGGGTGACAAATAATACCAACAATAGATCATCGACAGTGGCCATAATGTTCCAACAGCTCATGAAAAATTCCATGAAACTATAAAGTATATATAGATTAATAAAATAATTCTATAGACATGAAATATTGTCTAAATATAAGTAGTGAGTGAAGAAAATCTATAATTTGCCTCATCCTAATAGAATCTTCCCAATGCAATTCAAAATGAAGAATAGTTAATCACTATGAGTAATAAAATGAATCAAACTATCCAACTAAATGTGAATAATTATCTTATAAAATTTATACCATGAAGAAAACAATAAATTAATTAATTATGTATAGCCATAATTATATCAATATATATATAGAAATGGGTATATAGAAACGACATCCCCACTGGTTTTCCACTATCACTCCCCAACAACAAATGTCAATAGATCTCATCCATAACACAATAATTATGTTATCTCTAATAATATTGGGCCTTGGACCTACTTCCCTTGGTCACATGAAGTTCCTAACATTTCATGATGGAATTGATTCACATATCCAAGCCATCATCACAGTTATTAAATTTATAACCAAATGTCTTATTATATGTCTCCACATTCTTTTTAGATTCATTATACCTCATGACATCAAATGCCTTTCATTTTCACTCATGGTGAGTATGATCCACCACGATCAGATATAATTTTTCTCCATTAATACAACACATAAAATCTCACATCACCCTTTCAAGATTAATATCCACCGTGACTAATTGAATGTAATACTACTACAAATGGAAGAGTGTGAGATATAAGGTGCCCCAAATTTGTAACCATGGAAACATTGATATTATAGAGAACACCCACAAAACCATTAGTTACATTTTCTATATAAAATGGGAGGGGTTAATGTGATATTACAAAAGAAACTCATTAGATATATAATAAAACAATCATAAGGTAATATATATAGCAATTAAAACATATTCTAAAATCATCACACAATAAATCGAACATCCAAAACTGAGGTCAAGATATATTAAAAGAAAAAAAGAATAATGTTCGATTGTAATTAATCAATTTTATATTAAATATCAATCCATTCTCATATCATGGATTTAAATTTTAATATTTTATTCTGATTTTTTATGAAACCATTAATTAATTTTTGTATTCAAAAATACATCACCATAATAAGTGAGAATAATGAAATAAACCATATTTTACACTAGTTCAAAATATTTTCATAAAAATTCATGTACTCTTGGAACCTTTAGAATATAACTTATAAATGATGCACTCAGAGTGTATATCATAAAAAATAATCCTTCATTTTCAATATTTTCTAAAAAAAAATAATCTATTGGGAATAAAATAATTATAAAGAAAAAATGAATATCAGGGAGAAATAATTTCTTAGAACCCTATTATCTACCTGATGTCCCACACTATTTTCAGAATATCAACATCGGTATTCATTGATAATGTTATCATCACAACATATACACATACATCCACTATCAAAACCTCTAGAAACCCCTCCCATTATTCATCATATATTACAACTAATTAATTTTATCGATTAACCACATCATTCCTCTATGATCATAGATAATTAATCTATATAATGTGTTTTATTGCAATCAAAACTTCCTAGAAAAATATAGAAAAATAAAAATAACATTATCTCTTTAATCAGACAATGACGATCTAAGTAATGGGGAATAAAATGATACAAATTCTCATTATATTGTCATTACCTTCTTTTTCTAACCACATAATAATCTAAAATACATAGTAGCACTAGCCATAAAAATTAACAAGGGAACATATTATTTATTTATTATTGAAATCCACCACATGTTTCTCATTTTTATACTAATAATCATGATGATAGTTATTACTACATCAGATTTTTATTAAAATTAGTTCATTAACATATTTTGTTGTCATTTATAATTTAACCATATCAAATATTATTATCATAAATAACAATAGATATCACACTAAATACGAAGAATTCTAAGAGGAACAAAATAAATCATTCAATAATGATCTAAAATAGATTAATTTAATCACTACATTAAATTATAAAAACATGTGAATGTATTATAAGGACATAATTTTAATATAAAACATTAAATAATAATTTAATAAAAAAATAAATATCATAAAAACACATGTGATAAATAATGTATATTTTCTTCATGATCATCCAAATTTTCATATTAAACAAAAACAAGGAAAAATTGATGATGACGAAAAAATATAATTTCAAAATGAAATGAGGTTTCCCAATTCAATTAATTAATATCAATATTTATAAAAATATTATTGTACATATTAATTAAAAATATTTACACTACTACATGAAATAATTTTTCTCTTATAAAATAGAAATTATAAATTGGAATACGACATTATATATATATCTCTCTTGAATTATTTTATGAATATTAATCATTATTGTATATCATTAAATTATTTTACTTCACTTTCATTCAAAAACAAATTATATTATTAATTTTTTTAAAGGTTGGGGATGATGCCTCATTTTATTATTAAAGTAAATGAAAGACCTCTTTTAACTGGGTTGAGGGAGACCCATAACATAGCCCGAAGTCCATGTGTGCTTGTAGCCCATTACATAGACCATAGGCCCAATTTTTTGACCCAATTGCCATTTTGTGAATAGTAACCCACCTCCTACAGTACCCGCACAGTACTACCGCTGCTACAGTGCCCTGCCACCGCTACATTACCCGTCAATCTACAGTACCGCCACTGCTAGAGTGCCACTATAGTACTGCTACAGCACTACAACAGTACCGACGCCCAATGGGTTTTGAACCCCGATTTTTCATGTATGATTTCAGCGTTCTTACCAGTAAGCCAAACCCCAACTACAATTATATTATAAATTATTATTATCTATAACATATTATACAAAATAAGATACACTTATTAAGATCATAATCAATACTAATAAATATAAATTCGAACATTTATATTCTAGTTTATATGATCACAAAATTATCCATAGTATATAATTTCATATAAAATTCAATTCTTGGATAAAAAGTGTAAAATAATAAATATAATTTGGTTAAAATAATATTATAATTCATTTCTAACACATTATTAATATATTGTTTCATGATAGTCTATATTATTAAATTTAATAGTAATTATCTATTGAATTTCATTGCTAATGTATGATATCAAATTTTTATAGGTTCGATATTCATTTAGAATTTGAACATTCAATTTCTATACTTTTCAAATTTTGAAAATATTTTTTGAACTGAATTATTAGAGTTTGAATTCCTCAATCTGATTTTTAGACATGAAATGAATCACAGGATATGCCTCATGTGATAAAGTGAGACTTAAGAGATTTAGTCAAGCTTCATTTGGATTTAGAGGATTATTTATTGGGAGTATTGATTAGGGTATCATGGTTTAATATAAATTGTTTTGCACACTTTGGAAATAAGATATTTTAGATTTGTTAGTAAATTATATGGTTTTATCATATTATCCTAAATGGTTATGAAAAAAATTTGTGAGATATCAGAAGAAACCATGGGAGTTTACATAGGATTTATTTATCCACCAACATGGTTATAATATTTTTTTGAATTCCATGCATTTAGAATATGTGAGGTGGAGGGTTTGATGAAATTTAAACTACATGATTGCAACATAGTTTGGAAAAGCATTTGGTAAATTATATGGTGAAGCTTACTAATTTCTAACATGAAATTTAATCATATATTATCCATTTATCTTTTTATCCACTAAATGTGTGTCCCTCAATCCTATATCTCCTTTTCTTGCGTGTTCCCTTGATTTGGGTAAGATTATGGGGATATTTACTTAATATTTTAGGAATGATTCCAACTCTAGTATCATGTATTATCCACCTCTAATTTCATATAGTTTCAGTTTACATAATTTATATATTTTGTTCTAATTTTGAAATATCAATGTCTAAATGGACATGTATGATAGGTTTTTCACTATCCCAGTGAAGAGAGGATTCTATAAGAAAATTTATAAGTATTTTTTCATGTTATTATACATTTTAAATCATTCAATATATTTATATTTAGTTTATAGTAAAAAATTAAAAAAAAATTAATTGATTAATTCATGGAATTTGTTTTATATTTCACTCATATTGGAATTGGTGATGAACTCAAGGAATCTAAAACCCTTTTATATGAAGAAACTATGATTGATTGGTTTTGAGTGAGTTATGAGTAATTATGAGGTTCTTGAATTTTTCTAATTATATAATTATAATTTTTTTAATTTTTTTAAATTTTTATTTATAGATTTATTTATAAATAATATTTGTTAGTGTGATCTCATTTTATCACAGACAGTGCTTGCTAGTCTTGGAAATTCCTTGGGAGCTATTCTGGACTCGTCAAAATCAGTGGAAAACTGAGTAAATAATAGGCATACCATAGTACATTCTATAAAATATTTCATGGTGTTTATATTCATGTGACCATAAAACATCTCAATTACCATGAAATTTAAATTTTATTGAATAGTTAACATTCTTATGAAATATTTAATGAAAATAAAATATTTATATTAAAAATATTATAGATTTAGAAAATGTTACATGGGCCCCATTAGACCCTCGGGGCATTGGAATTTTTATTTAGCCACCCATTGTCATGGATTTAGTGATAAATTTTTACAACTAGACAGTCTATAATGATCATATTATATCGTTAGTTTCATCGAATAAGTGATCTATTCTCTCACACATGGACATGACTAGGGGTTGAGTGGAACACATAAAGACATGGTGTTTAGTTTTGGTGTGAGGACTACACTGGTGATGTTGGTGTGATTGAGAAAGGATTAATGTCCTTCACTCCAATCATATTTTAATGTCATGACCCTTGATTCCCATGACTCTAAAGGGTGATATTTATTATGGTGAGGGAAATAAATCATTTGAGTTTCTGGGATAGGCCTCATAAGACATATGTTATTGCGGAAAAAATGTGGGCTTCAACTACAAAATTGATGCCTAATTTAATCCCTATCAGTTCCCTTTTTGGAAAATGTTATAGTGTGGTTATCCATTAATAATGATATATAGTGATAGGTATTGTAACCATATAGATTTGAAGGGTGATTTTATCTTGTTTACGATGATTTGAGTTATGTTTTATCATAGGTTATTCAACCAAGGTCAAAATTGATGGTTAGCCATAGAGAAAATTATGATTATAACAACTATGTTGACATTGAAATGGTATTCTCTATAGAATGTCATAATTATTAGATAGAAACACATATAGAGGTTATTTTGAAATTCAAATATGGTGTATTATCAGGATGAGGGAACACAAATTGAATATGCTGTATTAGATCCATAATGTGCATATTCCTTGGTTAGAAAACATATAAAACGGTGGTATGTTATAATATTTTTGATGTCATCTTACTCAATATCAAATGATCATATGGGCCATCACATACTATACTAATTAGATACTTTTGGAATGATATATTAGTGTATGAACTACAAGGGTTCTACTATCTACTCAGGAATGGGTAGTTTGATAAACTTATGCGAGAATGTATCTTGCATTTTGATACTATTAGGTTAATTTTAAGATGATAATACTCCCATTGGGGATTTATCTGATATTTTCCAATATTCTAGGATGAGAAAACCCACAAAAGGGATGAATGTGATGATTATGGATAAAATCTATAGGGGTGTTTTTTGAATTGTTTCTATAATAACAAATCTGATGAGTGGTTGTGTGAACATGGATTTCACAATAACACGATGTTCTTAGAGAAAATATAACCCTTATTTGAATAGTTTATGATCAACCTGATTTAGGGACTATTGGATCAAAAATTATATCTTATATATATTTATTTTATATTATGTTATCACATACACATAACAATCCACTCTCTAGTTAGTAATAGAAAATATTGGTGGTGGAAATTAATATTTTTATGCACAAACTTCTCATACTTCTATAGAACACGGGTAACCGATTAAAATTTCACATGGTTATAGGTATAGGATGGGGTGTGTCAACATTTATGTTGAGTGAGATGAATCAAATGTTTAAAAATTCACTATCATGATTTTTTCTCGTTTATGTGTGGAGTCAATGAATTTTACTTTCATTATTAAAGTATGTTTTTGAAATTGGAATAATGGGTATTTAATATATCTATGGAAGGGATATATGGTCTCTTGAGGAATTTCATTTGTTATTGAGGATTTTTTAGATTAATTTAATTTTATTTATAATTATTTAATACATCAATTTTAATTAGGATATTTTATATTTATTATCATCTCTAATATATGTGTAATATTCTCAACACTATATAACATTTATCCCAACTACTTTTTAGAAGACTCTTTCGTATGGGAATTTGTGTATGATTTTTAGTAAAAAACATCATTCTAGGAACCTATTAGAGGATTTTTATTGAATTAAATTACAATTTGGTATTAGATAATCCTTTTCTTTTGACATAGTGTAGGATTAATGTAAGGAATTCTGTTAGAGGGGTGACATGAGTGCATCTATCAAACTATGAAATGAATACTATGTGAGTATACCCCTTAGATGAATGGTGATTTTGATATATATGAGTACTAACTAGTGGTGATATATGGATTCAATTGAACCCAATTTACACCATGGTAGATTTAATATAATGGATTCAACATTGAGGTATTTATGGACAGGGGATGATGTTGATGATTTTTAGGGACATGATTTACTTATAGAGAGAGAATATATATGAAAAAAAAGATGTGACTGAGGATTCCAAGTGGGATTTAGCTTCAGATGTGATGAACCAATTAACCAACATTGGTGGCCCACAATGGGAAATTAACTTGAGTGGATTTTAGTCAGGAATGTTTTGTGGTGATCCCTTCCTTCGAAATAGATCTCAAACATTTATTTCAACATATTTAGGATGATTCATGTTATATCTCACTTTAGGGATTTAGACTTGGCTATGTATGGTTGGGTGGACATATAGAAACCAATTTTTAGTAATAAGATATATATTTTTGATTGGTATATGCCATTACATATCATGATGAAAGGATGAAAACTCTCATATGTGATGATGTTATAATTATTATAGGAAATATACATAAGATATGGGAACTCTCATTTGGTATAGATGATGAGATTTATTAGGGGATTTTTCCAAATAAAAAAACCTCATCTTGGATGATATGTGATTCATGATGCGATATAATGTATTAGGAGACTATATGATTAAGTGGATAATCATTTTCTATTGAAGATTTGGACATTCAGTGGGGTGTATTCCATGGGTTCTATTAAGGCATACTATTTATAAAGGAGTGGCTCATCTATTTGAGGCAATGTGGGTATAGGTTCTAGATACTATTGAGATAATGCTCATATGAGAAAACTCCAACAGGATTGTTATGCGATACTATTGGGATATGAATTGATAAGAAAAATCTCTTAAAGGAAGAAAATTATGACATTGAAAAATTCTTTTAGAGGATGGTTTATACATATTATTGGAAAATAAAATTTGAAGGGTTGTTTTCTGTTCACAGATTGGACAATCACACTATATTCATAGAGGCACTTCATAATTGGTCGAGATGATTTATAGTCAATCAGGGTGATAGACTCATTGATTAATAGTTGTTTATTTTATATATTTATTTCATCATACCATTTCATATGTACATATAAAAATATATTTTAGCTGGTATAAGAACCTATTGGTAGATTACTGATTATTTTATATGCACACCCTACATAGGCGTCAAATGAACATGGGTATCCAAGATGATGTTCCCATTATTTTACCTAAAAGTTGGTATGAGTGAATTTTTTTATTGAGTAATATGGCATAGTCATGTAGATGGATTTTTTTTTGAGTTTGGATTCATTTTTTCATCTATCCAACATCTTTTTTATATAATGGAACACATGTTTTACCAGACTCATGGGTATCAAGTGTTTAAATATAATGATTTTTATATCCTTAGAGAAATTTTATTAATTTGTTTACATTTATTTGTTATAGTTTATTATTAATTAAAAACATGGTTCGTATTTGGTTATTTAATATTTAATGTTCAATTTCATATAGGGGTATATTCACCCCATATTACCACCTTATATATGTATTTCTAGTAGAAAAAATCTACATTTGGGGGATAACATGTTGTGTTGTTTTGGTGACCATCATTATGTTAACCGTTTAGTTGTTAGGGTTGTGTGTCCTTATGAATAGAGTCCTTTAAATTTCAAAACTATAAAAACAATATTTCATCATATGATAAATATTTCCCAAATTATTTTTCTAGTTTTCCCAATATTAATAATATTTCCATGAGACTATAATCTCTATCTACAAAAAATATTAGGAACATGGAATGAATCTCTCATAGGTTTCATAATGTAATAAACCCATCAATATCAATTCATTATTATTTAAAATGAATTAATTAACAAGATTTAAGTACGAACATGTCCAATTTATCTAAATAAACCATTAACATTTCATTTAATTTTATTTATAAAAATAATATATTCTACATCATAAAAATTTTATTTTATTTTATTTATTAAAATAATATTATTTAATTTTTAACACTAAACTACATTAATTTCATCTGCATTATTCTGAAATCATATATTATTATATAGTCTTCTACCACATGATGATTTACATTATTTTATTTTAATAAAGGCCAATTTAATATATTTAAAAAAGTATTATAAATTATAATTAGTTAACTTGTTTACATAAAATAATAGATATGTATCAAATGTAATACCTGAAGAATAGGAAATCAAGATATTCGAAACTAAATAGAGTAGAAATATATGAAGATAATATATTAAATTGATGATGTTTTAATGAGAATCCATGAATGATCATTAAATTATACACAATACTATGAGATATGGATATAGGATCATTCACACATGAGAAAAAGATATTAACTTCAATAGGGAATGTCCTCTTATTAAAATATCTAGATACAATATCAACATTGAAATTTATTTTAAAAAAAAATTAAATTAAAAACGTTTTATTTTATTTTTTATTTAAATGAAATTTTATTTTGTTATATTTTTACATTTTTTAATACATTATATAAAAAATAAGAGCGTTCTTAATATTATTAAGTATTTTATTTTCATCAATTAAAATAATTGAACTTTGTAAATGTTATAGATAGGGACATGGTGGATAATATATTTTCATAATTTAAACTATTACCCTTATATATGGATGATGTAATTATTATGGTAATAATACTTTATCCTTATGATTTTATTTATTATAACACAGGATTCAAAAATCTCAAAAATGTCAGACTCGAGCATTGTATGTAGGTAGCTACATTTATGTTCCATTCTATTTATCCTTACATGATATTATTAAAATGTATATTACCTATATTCATTGTTAAGTGTAGCCAAATTAAATTTACATGGGATGGATAAGAACATTTCACATCAGTTAATAATATTAGAATATCATTATATTAGTATTAGGAATCTTAGAGTACAGTTACACAATATTGGAATGAAACTTACATTTCCAAAGTAAAAAATAGGGTTCCCCTCAAGTTAGAAGAATAATACCCATATTAAAAAAATGTGCGATATGTTAGAGTAAATATTTTGAGACATGATTCTACCATTATGTAGTGCATGATAGATCCAATACACCCATACATGACCTATCGATATTAAGAATTACATATAAATGAAATTGAAAAAATAGGATTAACCAAATAAAACACATGGAATCTTAGCCTTACCCTAATGATTTTTTTTTAGAAAATGACTATCCTTTATGAAACTATAAAGAAACCAACTGTTTACCTTTATGTAGCTATTTGAAATCATGATTTTCCTCTACAATGAAGAAGAATACTTCATAATGGTAAAAATAAAATCAATGCTTTTTAATTTATAATTAAAAAATAACTAACAAATATAAATATTTATTTTCACTATAAAATATTTAAAAAAAAATTTAGAATAAATTTTAATAATTCCCAAAATGAATTCAGAATGAAATTTTAAAACATAGATATTACTGAAAAAAACAACATTTTATTAAAATATTATAAATTGTTAAATTATTAAATAATATTTTAAATAACATTAAACTAATCCATAAACACAATACATACAATAATCGATATGTATAGACTTAGGAAAATAAAGACATATACCAGTGATATCAATATTATAATTCTTAATCAGTGGTTTAATATTTTTATAGATTGATGTACATTTAATGATGCGTAGTTATAAATTACCACTAAATTTATAAATATCAATTATACCAAACATGTGTTCTACATTGGGTTTTATTTTATTTAATTCAATACTAATCGTACTATGAGTATGATTATTTTATCATAATTTCCAATATTCCAATAAAAAAAATTCATGGGTTTAGTGTTTTTCATGACTCTTAAAGCTTCACAAATAGAATATATTATAATATTTATTTGGTAGAATATGTTTTCAAGAGTTATATGTAAATTAGCATCATCATACGATTGATTAAATTCCATTATTTATTACCTTTGTACATTCACTATAAGAAAATGCTACTCTGTAGTGGTTTATACTAAAGACACATGGTTCTACAATAGTTTTAAAAAACTGTTGCTAATGTTGGTGGAAACATGTAATATGTGGATGTTCCTGACTTTTAGAAGTTTTTTATATTCTTAATCATATATTGTTTATCTGGTGTTAGTTTTTTCATTTTTGTGGTGGATTTCCAATAAAAATATTGACGATTCATTGGTGGTTAAAACCGACAAAGAGAATTTATTTATCTGGAAAACCACCAGTAAAATAAATAAAACCACCATTAGATTAAGATTTCATCATATTTATAAGTAGTTTAGACCTCCACTTTGTATGAATTTATAAAAAATATATCTTTTTATTATTAATCCTAGAACTATTCTAATAAAAATGACATACACAATCATTTCATCTTTCAATTAACAAACATCTACACTAGCATACACAATAACAAAACTATTTCACCATAGACAGGTTTTCAAAAATATTAGTACCAAAATATGAAACAATAGGAAGCCACCACACAAACCTATACATTTTATCAGTCAATTAAAACACTATTTTCAATGAATCAAATGCTAATCAAACTCTTCATAAACAAAAAAATGAACATCATTTAATATTGAATAGAAGAGAACATGTAACCAATGCGTTGTAAGTTTCATTAATAAAAACAACAAAAATTAATCATCCACTAACATATCCAAATTTAGTCCCTTGGTGATGAAAAATCAGTCCTTGATCTATAGATGAAGACATCGAATTAAAAGATAATAATTCAACAGATCATATGGCAACAGCACCAGAGAAAAAGAAGCATGCTCTTTGAATTGTTAAGCATACGCCATCTTCGTACACTAACCATGTTGTACAATCATTATGCATTCCCTATTCTACACCATTGACTCCTCATGTATTACCCATCAGACCAATAAGGACATAAAAATACACCACATCATCCCAACAAGAATCATTATCGAGGAAAACAACTCCCATTACTCCAATGATGGTGAAGACCAAGAACAACATTTACTATAACATCATTGGGAGTTCCAAAAAATATAAATACATGCTCAACATTTTCAAGCCACTTCACCTGCTCCTATAATCGTCAATTTCCATTGAATATGGGTAAAAACTAAAAATAACGAGAAACCAGGCAAGAACCACTAGAATCTTCAGGTATCATTATAAGAAGATTATTTTTAATAAAAAAAATATTTTTTTACAATTATTTATATATCATTATTATAGTATATGTAATCTTAAATATATGCATTTTAAAAATGAGAAAAATAGAATAATTTAAAACGATTCTACATTAAAAATATTTAGAAAAGGATAATTGATTCCTTCATAATCTTAATAATATTTACATAGAGTTGTAGAGATTTTATGCCATTATATGAAACAATACACCTTGAAAATTAACTAATATATTAAATATATTATTTTATCTCATGCTTACAAAAATAATTAATTTATTATCAACAGATTATCATCACAAAAGTTTCATAAAAAAAAATATTGATGTAGAATTATTTTAAATGGGAAAATAGTTAATATACATGTGATTATGGTTGGAAGTATTTAATATTTATGATGAAAAATGAAGAATAAAAAAAGATGTTTAGATATATTTGATGATTTTTAGTTTAAATACACTTTTAGGGATATTACTATGGACCTTCCTAAATAGACAAACATCCCCCACTTTTGGAACACTATCATCTACAACAATCCTATAACCTATTCATGTTTTTTAATGGTAATTATTCATAATGTTATTATCAACAAAATTTATAGAATGATATAAATATCAGATATTGAATTGCTTAGATCATTTCTAGAAAATTAACTTGGTGAACATATATGGTAGTTTCTTACACACATGGAGAGATAAGTAGATGCTTACAAATAGAAGTGTGATAGTGGGAGAGGTAGATTCAACCTGAGTGGAGGATTAGGGTTTGATTACCATGTGTTCATAGTTTTTTTTTAGATTGGAGGTTACTAAAATTAGATTCCATGACTTCTGAAATAGGATAATCTATTTATGTTTCCGACACATAGAATATGGTGAAATAAATATAATAGCCCTGATATTAGAAGAGGAGGATGTAACTATTACTGATATTATTGAACTATATGAACTACCACAAATCTTCCTAAAACCAAACATGGTTACAAAAAATCAAGGTTTCATCAGTTAGAGGATCCTTGTACAATTTTTTCAGTGGGATTTTTTAGGAAGGCGAGCAGCAGAACGTCATGTTCTACAATACCAGCTATGGCTTCTTCCTGGTCATCACATTTCATGGGTTTTAAATGTTTTTTTTCACTATATTTGAGGTATTAGAAATAGAAATATCCTCTTATCATTTAGAAAGTATGAAAACAAATTTATGTATTCTTGCATGCAAAAAAATCAAGAACATATAGTTTTGGAAACCTAATCCTCCACTCTTGGTGAATCTACCTCTACCACTATCACTTTTGTGTTTATGTGCCTCTACTTGTCTCTCCTTATTTGGAGAAACATCCATACCAGTTCTCCAAGAGAATTTTTAAGGAACAATGCAATCCAAAAAACAATTGGGCTTCATATCATTCTAGAAATGGAGTATTGAAGTTTTTATTCACTGTGAATATTCAAAAACATGTCTTGGATGGAATATTTTTACAGAAGGAAATGATCTAAATGATTGTTATGTGTGTATATTTGAGAAATTCATTAGTTGTATCCCTGAATGTATCTTCCAACTAACTATCTTCCATTGTCTCTAAACATATACTTGTTATTATTCATTTTTCATCATAAATCATCAATCCATTCAACCATAAGAACTTAAATATTTACTATTTTCATTTTAAAATAAATCAACATAAATAGACAATTTTTAATGATATGTTTTGTGGATGACAATCCATTGTAAATAAAAAAATTAAAACACATAAGTATTACTAAGAAGTAATAGAGATAAATTAATGTTAAAAGAACATTACCAAGGTAATTATAAGAACATTTATAAAAATAATAAAAAATAAAAAATACAAAATTGAAAACAATCATGGATAATATTATATATAATATATGAAAAATAAAAGGCATACATTTATTAATTTTAAATATATATCGTGTGATAAACACCCTAGTGTCACTATGCTTATGTGAACTTAGAAATTATAAATCTCCATATCATTGAGGCTGATGAGGGATGTGCATGGGCACCTGGATGTTGGTAGGGGGTAATGCTCATTTTCATGCATAAAAATTTGGATAATTAATACATAACATAACCCATAGATAGAAAACTCATGACACATGATGCATCACCCTATTGATTGGGGGATACATAATACCAGGGACACTTCATTCATCATAATGCATAATATATATATGTGTGTGTGTTTGTGTGTTTGTGTTTAACCTTAATATAAAAAACCTCATAAATCCATCAATAAAAAAATAACCCATGGAGATAAACGGAGAATGTAATGAAATAATATAAAACATTAAGTATATATATATCAATATTGATAAAGAAGAAAATATTATTTATAATATAATTAAAAATGGTATATATTTTGTTCCCTAACATCCCTCATAATTATAATATAATCATTGCATTAAAAATTTTATACTTCATAGTACAATATGATTATATCCAATAATATAAAAAATAAATTAAAATAATAATATTCATATAAAATTATATGAAAAAAGCGATATTTAAAAAAGTGAATTCATAACATTGTTTTTAAATTTTCTATGAAAATAAAAAATGTTTCACATTAAATAGTTATTTTCAAGTGATTAAAGGATATAAAATGAAAATTTTAATAATAAAAAATTTCCAAAATTAAAACATAGAGAAATGCATTTTATATTGAAGAATATTTGTGGATAATTATGGAAGAATTTAAATCTTTTATTTTTATAGATCATATGGAATAAATTAATTGATGAATAGAAATGAAATTATAAATAAATTAGTATCCACTGAAAATAATGATTAATGAATCAAACAATATTATAAAGTAATTACATTATAAATATTATAGGTGTATGAATGAGAGATAAATAGTATATTATTATTTACTATATTGATTTTGATGTCAACATACAAACCATATAGGGTATGAATGTAGAATATTTATAAGAAGAATGGAAATATGTAACACCATAGATTTAAATGTAATAATTTATGTTATTTTAATAATATTATGGGTATATGACATATAAAAAAAATCTGTAAATTAGTTAAAAAATATATTAAAAAAATAAGGATACAAAATTATATTATTATTATTAAATACTTATAATTTATTTTTTTGACATATGAATTTTTGTTGTTGTTTATGTTGTATTATATTCCTGTTGTTTAATCTTTCAGGTCATCTCATTCATCAGGTTTATTATTGTTTTATAGTTCCAATGCTACATCAATTTATCAGTAATGGTATAACATCAAATAAAATGATTATATTCATCCATAATTTGAGTGAAATTGATTTAATTTCTTTTCAAAATATTAAATGCTTCCTAATAACAAATTTTTTAATCCTCTATACTGAATTCAATTAGTTATATTGATTTCATTTATTGGGGTATTTATATAGGTGATTTATTATACATAGTAATAATAATTTGAATTTAATAATTTTATTATTGTAAAACCATTAAAAATACAATCAATAATTTTTATTTATAAAAAACAGGTTTATCAAACAAAATTGATTAATTTTTAAATGCACCAAAGTTTAAATGTATGTGATTATTAACCAGACCCAGTAAGAGATATATCCAAAATATTATGACACATACGACAAGGAATATAACAGGTTATCCCATAGTTCAAAATATAATGAGAAATATATTATGAAAATTCAATATACATTTGAATTTAATTCCTTTAAATATAAATATATGAAAAAATTTACCAATTTCATAAAAATTAACTATAAATTGAACATTAAAAAACACAAAAAAATCCATGCATCCAATTGGGATAATTCATAACTCATGATATGATTCACATCCTACAGGTCAACTCAAGACGTGCACATGAATCAAAGAATCCCTTATATATAATATACCAATAATAAAACCCAATCATAATAAAAAAATTATTAATGATAATTTTATTTACATTAATCATGGGAGTGATAGTTTGGTAGAGTAGGGTTTGGAGGTCGAAAAAGAGAAGGCGGTGGTAGCGAGGGGAGAAGGGGGCTGGCATAAAGGGGTAATGGTTTGATGGATTCTGGGGCCGACGGTTAGGCAATTGGGATCAGCATGATAGGTTTCAATAGAATTGGGGATGGACAGTGAAGGGAATGGGTTTGAAGGGGCGATGGATTTGGTAGGGCTGAGAGCCCGTGATTTGGGTTCAAATAGACTAGGGGCCTGCAACGAGGGGTTCAACATGGTCAGGGGCCGACAAATTGAGGTTCTATTGGGTTTGGGGCCAACAGAGAGTGGTTTGACAAGGTGAGCGACCGATGAAAAGGGGATTTACAAGGTTTGGGGATGACCGAGAGGGGATGGCTGGGGTGAGTGACTGGTGGAAAATGGTTAGATGAGGTTAGGTGAATTGGGGGTAAGGGTTTTGGGCTTTGTTGGGGGGGGGGGGGTGGAAGAAGATTATATTGTTTTTTATAAAATTATATATTAGTGGGGTTTATTAAAAAACAATCGATTTATTTCGAAATTTGATTTGTGAGACTTTATTAATCCATCGTAAAAAAACCACCACTAATTACTGAATTTTGTGTATTGATTGATACCTTTATTATGAAATATTGGATTCGGAGATATTTATATAGTGGTTGGGATTGTTTATTATCATTTCATTTGTTGGTTATTGACTAATATTGGGTATTTACAATCATATAATGAGTTTCATATCAATGATATAAGTTGTGATAGACAACAGAAATGTATTGGCTTACATAAAATTAACTTATGATGTGCTAATCAACATGGAAATTTTAGAATTTATGTTCTAATTTAGTAAGGGAATGAAAAATTATGTATTCATTGACATGGTAATTCTATACTCAGAGATGCATGATTGTTTGGGGAAGATATATATGATTTAATTCTGTTTTATCATATGAAAAATTATTTTCTTATACAAATATATCTCATGGAAATGGATTCATTGGTATGATACAGATGCAGAAAACACATTTTAAGATAATTGTGTTTTTCAGAGATTAAATAAGATATATTTAAATAATATGTAGTGCTGGTTCATTTTTAGATTCTAATATATGCTTATATTTACTGCAAAACTAATATATTATTATTATTACTACATTTTCCCATAAGATAACATTTTGTTATTGATGGAGTGATGATTTGGGTTTACTCATATAGCTACATAAAAATGGTTATAATGTTTTATTTTAAATAAAAAATTTATGTATTTTTACATGTTATTTTAGATGATGTAATACATATTGAGGTTAATGATATATTTAAAATTTTATGTTTGGAATATATACAATTAAAGTTTTAGATGTGGTTTATCAAGTTAACATTTATAATATAAAATGATGTTAAATGATACAAATGTTTTTTATGATATCTTGTGAGTGGAAGATAGAATGAAATACAATTTAAAACTATGTGATATCTTAAAGTGTGTTAATTTTGAATGTATTTTAAATAATATATATATATATATATATAATTAAATATCATTGATTTCTTTGAATATCATATATCCAAATATAGAATTATAATACATAGGGTCCTAGATTATCCAATATTCAATGGAATTCTTGATTCATAGGAGATTGAATTAAACTGTTTGATTCATTTGGAATGTCTATGAATAATGTATCCATTTGAACATTATGAATTTGACATCATTATATACTAAACGTATTCTATCATTAATAACCCATTTCTTATTATTAAATAATTGTGAGATTATGTAGTCGAGGTTTACATGGAATATATATTATATAATTTATTTATGTTTCTAAAAAAACAAGTTTAAATTCATTGTATTATAAAGTGTCTATATATCCTATATAATATTGGTAATTATATGAGTCTAATAAAATTGCAATCATCATGCATGATTCTTTTCAAATATCTATTTATCTTGAATCTTACTTATTTTATTCTCTTTTCATTCATTAGACATTTAAATAATTTAGATAAATGAAATATATTTCATTATGTTATTGGGTGATCAGTTATTCTAGTATTTAAAACTAATTTGTTTGGTCATTTGTATTAATCCTTAGTGAACTTCATAAATCACTGAATGATGTAAATTATAATAAGATACATCATTTTCATGTATGAATACATCATTTATATCATATATGATTTTAATTTCACTAGAATGGTAATATTTTTTATGTTACCTAAACATTTTTTCTAAATTTATTAGTGGATAATAAGTCATTAAAATCCTTTCATTACGGACTCTTATATTAATTTAGGGGATGAATCTTTCATAAGGGGTGATTTTTCGTGTTTACATGTGTTTTGAAAGGTGTTATATTGAGGTTTATAACAAAAAAATCTTTGTTTAATGAATGTTAAGGATTCTTCGCCTCATTTTATCAGAAGTTTGGTCACCACATGTGTTTTGGTTTGATACTGAATGTATTATGGATGCTATGATTTTTTGATAATTTTTTCACAAATACCATTCATAAATGAGTGGCTACAATACATTTACTTTTAAATTCAATGGTGGTATGAAACTATAATAGATCTATCTCTAGATGTATTATTCCCATGTTTTATTCCAAATAATATGTGTAGTGGGTATTATCTTGGAATTGTGGAATTAAATATAATCAATTATTACTATATCTTATTTTCAATAGGTAATGGTAAATATTATGTAGATACTATTAGTAATTATTCAAAAAATAACTTTTGGTGTTAGTGAAAATTCATTCTTAAACACCCAATGATAGATTTTGGAAAGTATAGATTATTATAATATGAATAAATTTTTTAGTACACCACAAAAGTATGTATTAATTAGTCCCACATTTTTTATGATCAATAATGAGTAATTTCGAGATGGAATCTAGTCGTTCATTGATTCACTCTATCCCAGGTGGTAGGTGGACATTCATATTAGAACATTTATTCAGGGTGTTATGGATAGTAAATATTTTCCCAAACATGGCATAAGGATTCCTTAATTGATTACATTAATATGATTTATAGCTTATAGAGTTATTGATGGAAGAGTATGACCATGTCTACAATAGTTCTGTACAAGTATCTCTTATTTCTCAATATGCCCATTATTATGTGGGTATGTTAGTTTGGGTATTCTTTTTTGGTATAGATTTTTTTAAAGTTTACATGTTTTTTAGAACCCGTTATTTTATTTACATAGAATAAAATGGTTGGTGGTTGAAAGGATATTAAATAAAATTCATTTCATAATTTTGATATAGCATAATTCTATGTTTTATATTATCTAGACATCTCGAACTCAAACATTTTAAAATTAACACCAATATAAAATATGGGAATATTTTTTATAGATTCATTTATTTCTAGGTAATGTGTTAACACATATTAAAATATTGGGTAATATTCTGATATCCATGATTATTAATAGATATTTATTATTTATTATTTAGTTAACTATTAATTCTATATATTTGGATGTCGATATTTTCTAAATATGTAATTTTAGAATAATCATGACATCAAAATTCATTCAAGAGTGGGGGAATCCCATAAGAGTGACAAGTTTTTTTTTACGATTTCTTCCACCGATAAGGGACCAACATGGGGGGATTTTTACTAACTAGGAAAATAAATTAATTAGTTAATTGAACATGTCTAAAAACATTTATATATATATAGGATCCCTTAATTTACCTCCATTTGTTTATAAACTATAAATCTTATTACAATAGAGAGATATAATGGGATATCAAAGAATATAGATGATGATGAAATAATTCTTGATAGGATAAATATATGTAATCCTAGATTGAGGAAATAAACACTAGTTGTTGAACATAAATTAATGATGGTGAGGATAAATTAATTTTCAATTTTTTTTATTATTATCCAAAACAATCAAGAGTAGAGTTATTTTTATAGATTTATAACCTATTTTCAATAATTTAATTTAATTTTTCCAATGTATGGTCAAACATGAGGACTCTTTTATTATACTCAACATCAGTAGTGGATCTACACCTGAGGATTAGTGGTAAGGTCATTTAACCGAAAAATGGATTTTTATATTGGTTTTATTTTTTAACTATACCTATTTTTATAATTATTTTCCAAAATCCTAATCCATGTATAATTTTTTATAAAAATATGTTGATATTACAAAATTATATGAATCATAGTTAATAGGAAACTTGTTTATACATAGTAGTAAGGATAATAGTGAAAATTACTTATAATTGAAAATTATGGATTATTTAGAATCTAAATAGTGATGTATCATTATGTGTTTGGACATGGGGAGGCTCTTTGGGATATTATTAATCAAAGTTTTCAATATTATTTATAAATGAATATGTAAAATGGGGGTTTAGAGGTGTTACGATCTCACTGAAGTACATGATTTACAATATGTGGACTATATGAAGTGAAATGGGATGCATAAAAATTTATCAAGGAAATTGGAATATTTCTTGATCAATAAAACTACCACATTATATGTACATGTATCATACATAAAATGTATAATAAAGGTCCAAATTTCAAGAATTCCCATGAATGATTAGTATAATATAACATGTACCCTTGGTACACTCACCATGATGTCCTATGATATCCAATATAGAATATATGGGGTGTACATTCCTAGATCACGACCTATAAAATACAACATTTATAACAAATACAATTTAGTGACCTAGAGTAAATGGACATTTTATTAAATTAGAAAAAAACGAAAGAGTTAAAATTAAATATGATATAATAATGATGCATTATTCATATATAAGAAATACATATAATAGTTATATTATATTATGAAAAATAAAATAAATGATAAAAACATAATTATGAATTTATTGTTTCTCCATGTATATCATTGGACCCTTCATAATAGCCTTTTGCATTCCAAATAGAAAATGAAAAAAAAATTAAAATTGGGTGAGCATAGAAACTTCATAATGGGTAGCATAAAATAGAATCATTCCTAGAATAAATAAGGCATAATTTATAAGATATAAAAAATCATCATTATATAATTTCATATAATTGATTTCATGTGCCTGAAATATATTGATAGATAACGCAAAAAATTAATGAAAAATAATTTATAATATAATGAATAATTTCATTGTGATATAATTCATAATCTATAACATCATAAGAATACTATCAAAGCTGTATGTGAACACATCATACATAATTAGGTATGATATATACAAAATACCCGAGCTATTTTTTGTCATGAGAATGACCATTACATAATAGGGGTACATAATTCTATGTCACAACCAGTGTACAATATTTACAGTGAATCTACCAGACATAATGATCTTCAACATGAATACATATCAAAATATTTTATGTGGAACCACATGTTTAGAAAATTAATCTTTTTTTATGATTTTCATAGAGTCATAATACCCAGTATATACACTATTATATGAAACAATGATATTTCAATTAATATAATTAAAAAATTTATAAATATATATTTCTTATTTTTTGAATAAAAGTTGAATCCACATAAATCATATAGGTATACAGATATATGTTTAACTATTTAATGAAATATTATAGATTCCACAGCAAATGATTTTTTGATACTTTGTGTTAAACACACAGATATCCAATGATCTATATCTTTTGTGATAAGTGACTAACAAATATACTAGTATTGCAAGGTACATAGTTTTTTAATGAAAAAGGCTACTAATAGGTTCAATATCCTTACTCCCATATAAGTATATGTGTTGTTTTGTTTGGAATATTATATCACAAAGCATTCCCCTAATTCTTGTGTAATTTTCCTCTTATTGATTGGTATCTCTAAAAATAACATCATTATTTGTGACACTATATAGAAGTAAATTTATTAGAATGTGCGATGGGATGTTCTTATACGATGTATTATATAACATGGTATAATTAAACGATATAGTTAGAAAGGTGTTGGATTTCATTCGTTCCATGGTTCTCCAACACTACATATTTATTGTGATAAGGACGAGCCACCCTATAAATAATGTCAAGTCTCATTTTTATGAATAAAAATGGGAAGGTGTAGCCACAAAATAATGAGTCCTTTGTAGATATAAGGGATGTTTAGTGTGTGTGTTTAGTATAAAATGGGAACTATTAACCATAAATTAGGACATTATCTTATTTTTGTGCATGATTATATAAGTGAAAACTATGTTGTCTATATTAGAAGAAGACTATGCCATGAATATATGTCTTTTTCTATTACTAAATATTTATATAAAAAAACTTACTGTAAAAAGTGGAAGATTTTTTTTCGAGACAATCTTCATATCATTATTTTGTAAACAACAGCAATCCCTACATTAATTTTGGGAAGAAATAATGATTTAATTTTTTTCTAGTATATAGACTATAATATATGATATTCCTTATTCAATTAAAAAAATGAAACAATGTAATTATATTGTTTTTTTTAAAAATTAACTTTTCTAATTTGATTAAATAACCTGATCATTGATAGATTGAGTAATACATTTCATGTCATTGTAGCTAAACTAAGACATTTCAGAATTTTGATTTTTATATTTATCATATAATCATCAATAAATTCATTTAAGGAATATGGAACAGTTTATAAGATAATAAATTTTAATGAAGGATTATATATTATAAATTTTAAAATCATATATTTAATGATACATTCCTCTATAAATAAATTTGAATTCATTGATTGCTTAAATTAAATATAACACTCAAATTAAAAAAACCACATTACATAGTTGAAATATTTGTATTTAATTAAACAATTATTTATGGGATTTTTTATTAATGTTTGTGAGTAAAATTAAACATGTTATAAAATATATATATTGTTTCATACTAAATTAATATATTTAATTAATTAATAATGAATAAGAATTTATTTTTTAGTTTTGTGATTCATCTGAAATACATCGATTTCGAAATAATTTTTATTTATTTTTTTGATCGAATATTTTAATGTATCTTTTCAAAAATTAATAATTATTATTTTTGAAATTATATTAATTATTAAATTATCATATAATGTTATCATAGGGTGTGTTTTTGGATTTTTAAAATCGGTTTGATTTTTATTGTGATTAGCCAAAATTAAATACTTTTATTTAAAACTATATTTTTTGTTTCAATAATTTTAAATGGTACATTTTTTAATATTATTTCAATGTAATATTAGTAAAATTGTATTATCAATAAACAAATTTAATTTATTGGTATCAATAATATTTTTTAATTTGGTATAATTATTATTTTTCCTTAATTAGATATTTTATAATTATTTTTGTGTTTCCATATTAAATAAATCTCTGCCACATCATGAAATTTAATTTTGAAAAATGGATAAAATATTTTAAATGATTATTTAAATATAAATTTTATTAGATTTCATTTATTTTTTTTTTAAAATTAATGGTAAGAGTATTAATTTTTTCACCAAAGTAAATGTAAAATGGGTGAATTTTGGTTAAATCCAATGTTACGATAATATGAGTTCTTTTAAAAAAATGCCTTTATTTTATTTGGTGAAATTATTTCATCATTGAAATTTTATAAATTTTTTCTTATTTTCCATTTTACATTTATTTTATATTTATCATTTTTAATTAATTGATAATGTCTAAAATTTTACATTATTACTTGAAATATATATAATCATTTCTGGTGGATAAATTTTTTTTATAAATGTTCAATTTAAATATGAATGAATTTTCTTAATGATTTTTATTAATTTTTATTCTTTAGTAATGAAACAATTACCTTATATTCTTACAAAGCACTCACGTAGTTCGTGTAAAAGTAGTAAAAATGTCATGTAATTGATTTTGAGAACTCTAAATGTAATTATATACGAGTGAGTTTTTGTGACCCATGCTTTTAATGTATAATAAAAAATATTATGTATTTATTTAAGGATTATATTTAATTTCATTTTCTTCCATGAAATTTTCAATTCATATGAAATTAATAGTTTCAAAAATGACATTAAGGATATTTTAGAATAAATAATATTTAAATAAATTACATAAAAATATTAAGACTATTATATAAAGACAGATTTAGAGTATATGGTTTAAAATATTACCCATTTTCAATATATGAGTAAATATTTATTTTATGATTCCATTCATTATCATTAATTTGTATTAAACATCATCATTTTTGTAATATTTTAAATGGTTGGGGGCATTAAAACTAATATATAATTGTAAAAACACAAATTAATCTTGTTAAATGTTATTTGGAATACATATTTTGACTCATTATCTTCTTTAATTTCTATTATATAATTTTTTAGTCCTTTTTTTCAAGGAAATTAATGTATATTAATTTAATTCATTAATTAATTCCAAGAGTTCCCTTACCCTCAATTATTAATGAAAAATATCATCTCCATTTTTATATATAATATTTGAGATTTTTTTATAGCCAATCCATACCCTGATATCATAATAGGTTCCTTAACTACATCCTAGAGCTTATGAACTTTCTATAAGAACAACCTTTCAAGGAATAAGTTGTAAGATATAGAATGATTCTTATTCATGAGTAATAACTATTAGTCAATAATTTTGAATTGTATTATTTACTATACCACCCCTAAATATGTTTTATTCATTCAAAAAATTATTTTCTCTATATATTAAATATACATAATTTTAATTATTATTGATGAATAACCCTTATCCACCATATTATATCCATTGGAAAAAAACAATGTTATTCGTGAATACAAATAGAGTGCTACCTCGCGGAAGTGACATGATTCAATGTTATCTTCTAAGTTACTTTGTAATTAATAAGGTTACATTTTGTGAATACCTATGGTTTATATGATATAATAATTTTTTTAATATTTATTAATTATTCATTTTTTGTTATTCCAACCATTGAAAAAGAGAAACATCACTCTTGGAAACATTTAGACTACCATCTCCTTGAGCAGATGAATTTAATTTTTCAACACCACATTATATAAATATTTATACAATAAATAATTTTATTTTTTATTATTTTATTAATATGAATACAACCATTGAGATAATGTAACAATTATCAATTTATAAGGGAAATGACTTTTGATCCAACACACGCATGATAAATGGATAAGTTATTTCCCAAAATTGTAATTTTAATAGAAATTTGTAAATAAATGGGTTGTATGATATTATAAGTAAATAATATATTTAACTATATATATAGGATTATTATTATTTAATACATTTTTAATAAAATATATCTATATAATAGTATTTGAAAACATAAATGATTAAATACGGGATTCATATAAATAGATTTACGTTTAAATAACATTTTATTTAGGATTATAATGATTCTGTTTCAATTGTGGAAATTATGTGATCCTTATCTAGTGAATAAAATTATTTTTTGATCCTCTAGTTATTTTATAAAAAAGTTAATTACCATTCATTTTTATATGTCTATGTACTCTTGATATAGAATTAATATTATTGTTGATGACAGACTATGGTTTACTATTTAATTTGGAATATTTTCATCCATTTCAATGTTCTCATTAAAACTTTTTCTAAAAAGTTTTTATTATTATAAACTTATTTTCTAAATTTATTTTTAACCATGTTCCACTTTATATAAAAAAACTAAAATGAATATTACTATTAATTTCTAAATGGGGTAATATTTAATCTTACCATAATATGTGACTATATCTATTATTTTAATGTATACATTAATAAAAAAAATTCCCGATGTCATGATCACTCAAATTTGGAAGATTAAATTAATATTGTCTATAAATCATTTAAATTAAAATAAATTGTTATCAATTTTGTAATTATTTGAATTTTAAATAATTTTTTTCCAAAGATATAGATTTCTTCCTTAATAAATATTTTTCTGATATTCTAAAGAAATATTCATATCTAGTGACATCCTTTGATTTGAAATATAATTTTTTAGGTATAAAATACAATGATTTCATTCTTTTACAATGTATGTATAGTACTTTTTTATGAATATTTTATTGACTTGAAACCTAGATATTTTTCATGGGTTTTACTGTGATTAAGGGGTATAAAACTTATTTACATTCCATGGGATATAATTTAATGAAAATATGAATATTTTATAATATTGTGGGACTCATGTGTCTTGAATTCATTATCCCACTAGTGGTTAATGAATAAAATGTCCTTACATTTCATTGGGAAGTATTTTATATACCCAGATATAAATAGAGGACATGATTTTGTGTTAATGATCAACTTTATGAAATATGTGTTTAATACCATTCCACGATGGGAAAAATGTTATGAATTATAATACACAATGATATTGGAAATATAAATGATTCATGATCCATTATGATTTGATAGTCTCCGTAGTTAATATTGGAATATGAATTAGTTTCCATTCCAATGATGGTGTAATAAATTTATGACATGATTATGATCCGACGATATGGTCCACGATTGATTTTTATTGTTTTCTCATTCTTATGATTCATTTATTTTGAAATGATAATTTTTTATACCACGAATCATGTTTTTCTATCAATGATATATTTGGAATTAACCTTTTATGATATGATCCAAATCTAATTAACTTTTTCTTATGTTGTTAATTCTTATTATCATCGATTGTTAGATCCCATGATTGAACTTATTGATCATATTAGCTCCCTATTTCTTATTTTTTTCTTTTCTAATGTTTTGTGGAGATATATTAAGGATGATATTTAAAATAATGTTTCTGGTTATTAAAATTGCAGTGTCAGCTGATGGAGAGAGTACATTAATAATATGATTATGTATATAGTCTCCAAATAATCTAAACCCTTAGGGTACATGGGCTTGAATTTAGGAAATAAATTTTATAGTAATATATTATGATTTAATATTTATGTATGAAATATTGGGGATTTTATTTTCTTAGAGGGAGGATTAGTTAATATATAGATAATAGAGTTATATAACCTTGGTGAAACAATTTGGATAACTATATGTATTGGATTCAATTTTAATATCTTAGTATTGTTAGTGAGGTAACTCTGATAAACATAAAGTTCCATATAATGATAAGAAGATTTAAAAATTTATAAATCCCAGTAATTATATTTCATTAATACATAATGAATCTGATGATTAATATCTTATTATTCTGACATGTTTCTTCTTTGGGTTTTCTGAATGTATTATAGTAGTTGTTACCATTAAAATATTGAATTTGATTGAAAGTATAATAATTTTCCACAGTGGAAACCAAATACTAAGGGATTTAAAATATATAATCTTTTATCTATTATAATAAAACATTCATAGGAAATTATTAATTCTGATTATAAAAATGATCAAAGTAATGAACATTATTCTATTTAGTTTTTTCACAAGGAAATCTGTTCCTTCTTATAGTGATTTGTTGATCCAGTAGTTTCTGAGTGATGGATCAACACTATTGAGATTTGTTTAGAATAATATTCTTACAAAAACAAAAATATTTTCAATTTAATTTATCAATTCGAATTTGATGTTGATCGATGGTATAACCCTATTAAGAAAATAAGGGAAAATAATGAAACTGAGCCCATGTTATTTGATGAATCTAATGGAATATTTTATATATTTACATCCTTCATAGACTATATATAATGTATGATAAGGAATCGAATATCATAAAAAATAGGACAATGATTTCATTAGAACATATGATGATAATATTACATGTATATCTATATAATGAACTGAAATATGATACGTAAAATTTCCTATTTTATTTTAATTAAATGATTTATAATATAATACGGTTATAAAAAACACATTCACTTCATTGGTTTTATAAATTGTTATAAGATTTAAACAACTAATAACAATCATTATTGTTAATAATATATATGTGGAGCATCGATAACATTATTAGAATAAATATAGGTTTTTATGAAATCCAATTGACAAATACAAAGGATGTGATGGTGTGAAATAATATAATTGAACCCTATAAAGTCAACATTTCCAAGCTTCTAAGAGACATATCATAACTATGAATTTCCCTTGACCATTCCAAGGATGATATCCCAAATCATTAGAATGACCTAAACCATTTATTAAATAATTTCAATCTCATTAAGATCAAAACCCAAACCATTTACTCTAAACCACCCTAATAATGTCTCATCGTTGCACACCATACTCTTATAGAGTTTCATAGTGTATTAAAAGGATAAGAACTAAGAAAATTGAAATATTATAATGTAAATTATATTTTTATAATAATGAATATATTTTCATATAATTCTTTTCTATATCCTAAATGGTTCTAATTTTTATATAATAAAAACAAAATATATATTTTGTAATATTAAAATTTTATTATGTAATTTATTTTAATAAATTAATAGTTTTTTAAATATATATATACTTTATAAAAAGATTTCCTTTACTAAATACTAATAATACAATACTTTTTATAATGACAAGTGTAATTATTATTGGGGATAATAAACATTTATAATAAAAAAGATACTTTTCTCTATAATTGTAGATTATTATTTTAAAATTGAAAATATAGTAATATTGAAACTTTTTTTATAAAATTATTATTATGTTTGGAATCATAATTTCAAAATGATATAACAGTGAATACTTCTTAATGTTCTGAGATAGTTGAATTTATGGCTTAAAATTTAATATTGTTTATCAATACTTTATAATGTATGACACCATATGAACCAAAGGTGATTCAATAAATTATAAAAAAGTAAACAATAACAATTATATTTTTTATCATTAAAATAATAATATTTTTAGTTTATTTTATTCATTTTATAAATCCATTATAAATCGTCCAAAACAATTAATATATTTTATTGATTTAATATCATTCCATTAATACAAACTCACCTCCACAAAATAAAGGGAATTATTTTCTTATATTAATCCCTTAAACATATAAAATAATTAAATACACTTCCATTTTTCTGAAATGATTATAAAAACCCATGTTTTGGTTTCTTTGTTTGGATATGTTATTATATATAGTCAAAACATATGTTATAGAAATATTAAAAAAACGCACCACTCATTTCCTAAAAAATCTAAAAAATTATCACATTTGTCCTAAATAAAAACTATTGTATTAATTAATTACTTTTACCTATCTTATATAGAGTCTTACTAAGACTCATGATGCTCTAATTAATCTCCTCCCAATGATTTGGATTCATAATATCAAGAATGGGATCCTCAACATCTCATATTTATTATAGTTTTTTATTATACAATTCATTATGCTTTCAATTCCTAATTATTAGATATATAATTTCTCATACCTATTATTTTTTATTTTATTTTCAAATTATTAGAGTCCTCTATTAATATTATAAACCTTTTTTATGAATATTTATGTGATGACATTATGCTGCTGAAATTTCACTATGATTTTCTATTAAAAAAATTGGGAATACCTTACTCATTTCATATCAAGGGTGTTCACCATTATATAGTTATTCATATTAGACATGGAACGAAAATTAATGTACATTAGAATCATTGATCATGGAATTAAATATGACAATTAATGAATCAATGTTGTATGATGCATGTGGAAAACATATGTGTTTGAGTTAAATAAAAGATATACATCTTCCCATAATTATATTGTGTTGTAATACACTAGATAATGATTACTCTCATGAAAGGTCGTATTGGAATATAGAGTTAACCTGATTTCATTATGGGATTTTTTCTACCCTGATGCCATAGCTATTAGCCTTGACCTATGTTTATGATGCATTGTTTTATGTTTTTTCCTACCTTCTTATGATTCCTTTATGATTTCCATGTATATGATGAATCAATTTTCATTTTTATTTTTATTATTCATTTTTTATATTCCAATTTTTTTTCATGTAATATTTAATTCATGTAATTCCTTGTTTATTCCAATACAAGGATTTATTTCTCACCAATTTCATATGTATGTCCATAGGTAATACCAAGAAGTTTGAATTATTAAGGAATATAATTACCATGTTAATGAATCTTTAAAAAGATGATATATTCCTTGTTTTATGTTGTTAGGTAATGTAATTAATTTTCAATTATATTAGAATACTTGATCATTATAATTTACCAAGAGTAATTATATGATATAACTCATATATTATTTTGAAATAACAATTATGGTTGTTATAGTTAGTATCAACAGAAATGCGTAGATATTTTTGTGTTTAAGATTGAAAAAATATATCAAATGATTTATCAAAATGAATAACTAAAATAAAAAATTATTCAACTTTGATGTATATAGAGTCCATAGATTGTCAAAAAAAGATCTATCTAGATTATAGAAGTGGGCGTGGTTCTGGGAAAGATTCACCTAGAGATAACAACTCGAACAAGGTGTGTATGGAATGATTCAGAATACAAAAGTACATTATAATGGGCCTTAGTGCTCACCTCATTTGATACTCTAGAGGGATATTATTTGGTAAAATCGTAATATCATAATGAACCATTATTATAGGAAATATAATATGAGAATAAGATTAATTTTTTGGAATAGATCATGGATAACATAGATTGAAGCCTAAAACATAATAAGTTATGGAAATGAATATTTGTTCTATATTATCCCATTAAATTCATTAAATTTCAATTTTTGTTCTTAATAATTTATAAATAATCATCCATTATTTTACATTAATTATACCTTGTGGTCAGACATAATATTAATCAGGTAAAAAATCAAAGAAAGGGGAAATATGATTAATTCCCAAATGAGATTCCCAACTTGAAGGGATTGAGAATACAAAAATTTATTATGATACTCCCTCAACAGATTCAGGTTCTGAATAGAAGCCAATAAAATGTAGAGATGATAACCCCCTATGAATGAAGAAGTTTCAATTGAAATTTTTATGAGACAAAATGCACCAAATATAAATGGATAATATGACCCCTTAAATAATGAAAAATGGACCAACTCTATTGTTTTGAACCTATTAATCCTTCAATTTTTTTAACTAGATAAGGTTCTGCAAGATATATATCATATTGAGGGAGAATCAATTCAGTGTTGGATGTTGATCATTAAAAAAATCCCATGGATGATATCCAAGCTATGGTGTGGAAGGAATTGCAGAAAACTTTTTTTGGTAAATATTTTTCTAATTTTATCCATCGTAAAATGGAAATGGATTTCCATTCCCTCGAGAAGAAAAGGCATTGAATCTATTGAGGCATACGATAAAAACATCACAATAATTCAACGATACACCTCAGGTCTTGTCTTTACACTCAAACTAAATGTTGAATGCATATTTTGTGAGATAAAAACGTCTATTCAAGAATTATTAGAGATCTGAAACATTGAAATGTATGAGTAAAATTTTCCTATGTTCCCTCAATGTCTAGGTGAAGATATGTGAATATCAAGGGTATTACAAGGATCAGAATCTGAAATTTGATTTTTAATCTGGTGGTATAGTGGAGAAATTTAATTATTGAACGAAATTTCCATATCCCACATGTCAATTGTGTTGAATGTAACATCCAAAAAAATAAATAAGGGGTATGAAGAAATGATTTTGGTGAAGGATGAATGGGAACCATGCTACAAATTTCTAATGAGATAAACCCAATATTTTCATGTATTAATGTAATGCTCTAGTAAACCCCCAATGCACTGTTTATCACATTAACTACAAGTAACCTAATCACATTGAAAACCAATTCTCTAAGAAAAGGTGCATCCAACGCAACCATGAAGCTCCAAGGAAACAAGGGTGAGCTTTTTTCCTTAACAACCAGTGATGTGGATCCATAAAATGATATAGTGACATGTACACTAGTAATTTATTCAATAATATAGAACAAAATTTTTTAATATGGTTCTTCACATTATATCATGTCACAAAAATATTTGTACAACATTTCAAATCGAAAAAAAATTCATGTAATTAGAGTTATAAATGAAAATTTAAAATGGAGAAATTATTTGATAAAAATGTTATAACTCTTCCAGAATCATCATTTGTTGGATGAACTTCCCAGAGAACCTTTTCGTACTTCCCCTTGTGGACTTTGATGCAATTGTTGTCCTTGATTTTCATTTCCTCTATAGAGTGACAACAAATTTACTCAAAAATAAAATCACTCTTTTTATTCTATATCAAACATCGATTCTATACAAGTTAATATAAGAGAAGGAATATAATATAAAACCAAAATCTCAACAATGGATATTTTTTTCTTATATGAAATCTTATCTCACTCAAATGATTCATTATAAGGAATGAATCATTCTTGATTCCATGCCCATTATGATAGAACATGATGATGTGTTTCCAAAGGAATTTATGGTTCTTACTCCTAGTTGATATGATGAATTCTCAATCGATATAATACCTAGTGAACTACTATAATTGAATAATCTATTTTGAATTGTTGTTGTGTTACATAATGACCTAAAAACAAATATTGGGGATTTTGGATTAAGGTTTCATTAGACAAATTTCATCAACATGGGGTGAATCATTCCTCTTCATCAATAAGTTTAATTGTTCAATGCGCCTTTTCATTTATTCTCATTATGATTGTGTAATAGAAAAGTATCAACATAAAGATATTTTTGAATTGTTTGATCAATAATGATGAGAAAAATACTTCTCCATGGTCAATCATTCGTCAAGATATTATCATTTTTGGGTGAATAAAAATGATATCCCAATACTTATTTTCGTATAACGTATGTTCTATATGAGTTCATAATAATTCCTTTAGGACTCAAAAATTCTCCAAAAATATTTATAGACATGATTAGTAGTGTATTTATATAATACCTCTATAAATCTGTGCTAGTATTTATGGATGATATTATTTTATTATCCATAACCATGGTGGAGAATGTTGATAATATGAGCACTATGATAAAGACATTGTGAATAGAGATTATATATACCAAGTACAAAAAGAGTGTTTTCATGTTAAAGGAAGTCCCATTCACATGATGCATATATTTATAAAATGGGATATATATATACCTCCCATGATAAAATACAATAATTTATGGAAGATGCCAACATTTTTGATAGGAATCCATTGTTTCCATGGATTATCTGGGTAATATCATCAATTTGACAAAAATTCCTCACAAATATAAAACCCTCTAACCAAGATACCGTAGAAGGGGGTCAATTTTTCATATAATGATTAATGTAATAATAAATTCATTGAGTGGAAAATAAAGCATATCACTACACCGATGATCACACTACTGATGAATAGGAACATTTTTTAGTAATATATTATTCATCAAAGAATGTATTATGATGTGTGTTAATTCATAATGAAAATATCCTAGCCTACGCTTCAAGATAATGAAAATTTCACACATAGAACTCTCTAACATAGGATATGGAGTTTTATGGAGTGATATTCACCTTGAAAATATAGAATCATTATCTATTTGTGGAGAAGTTTGAAATAAATACATATCACAAGAAACTCTAGTATATATTCAGAGATAAATATATGAATATGGACTGACAAATATGGTTAGTGTTGATCAGGTACTATGACTTATCAATTCACTACCATACTATGTTACATAATAATTTGGTATTTTCTATATATAGAAAGGATAAATAAATTCTAAATTTGATATTAATTGAGAGGGATCTAATCTTTTTAAATTTGAAAATAATAGTCCTAGTAATCATAATTGAATGAACATCATCAAGACTTTCACAAATGATTGCTAAATAAGACCATATATAGAAGATAAAGTATTCTATAATAAATGATGAGGGAGTTTAGGAAAATATGGATGGTACAAGGAAATAATATCCATGTATCTCAAATTTAATATTGCTGGAGTTGTGAGATTTGGGTAAAAACTATGTATACCATCAACTCATGAGTTAAAGATGGAGTTGTTGGATGATTCACATTACTCAACCCTCTCCATACACCCAATAAGAACTGAAATGTATCTATTTCACTATGAAAAATATTGGTGGGACAATATTGATAAGATGAAGATAGAATTTATATCATTTTATCTTGTGTGTCAGCAAGGTAAGTTGGAAATATTGAAATACAAGGGGATGATACAACCATTAATAGTACCTACATAGAAATAATGAAACATCACCCTGGAAATTGTTATTGGATATCTACAGAAATAAAAAAGGAATAAGGTTATATGGGTTGTGGTGGATCATCTTACATACACTATAGAAAACATTGAAATTTGATAAGTATTATCATTAGACGAACTTGAACTTATATACAACATTGAAGTGATAAGGTTTCATAGAGAAACATTATCCATACTATTTTATCGAGATCTAGGATTCATCTCCATGCTGTGCAAATTTATCAAACATGATACGAACACTTATATTAACTTCATCATGGCATGTCACCCATAATATGATGTCCAATCTGATTGGATTATATAGACACATGATAAAATGTTCAGATCATTCTCAACTAACATCCATGGATTATGGGATCAAAATATTCCTCTAGTTTGTTCTCATAAAAAAATATCTTCAACTCTAGTTTCAAAATTTTACTCTATTGATCCCTTTATGGAAAGAGGTGTAAACCAAATTCATACTATGATAATGTAGGGTAACATAAACTGCAAGGTCATGAGCTGGTTGAGGAAATGGCAGAAATGTGTAATACCATATAATAGCACATCAAGGTTGTTAAGAGTTGACAGAAGAGTTATGTTGATAGTCATAAATGATATATAGAGATTGATGTTAGATACATGGTATGTGAGGACCTATTTGGGATATAGATAACACTTAGCGGGGTGGGAATAGTGTAGGGTACTTTTTAATCCAATTGTTAATTTTTATCCATAATCCTCTTAGATATCATATGATATTGATTCTATTATTCTCTTTTCTATATCACATGAATGTAAATGAACTAACTAATGTAAAAAAATTATATTTTTACAATGTTCAATAGTCAACAAGAGTAGATATGCCCATAATATGGTTGGAAACAATAAAATACGACACAATACTATAGAAGATAATCACTTTTGGTGGAGAACAATTAGTAAGATGCGGTGTTACACTATTTACGCAAATTGAAAACAATAAAATAACATATTCATGTATTACTTTTATTGAAATAAAATAGTGTATGTTTTACATCACATGGACAGCTCATTATAATGCCTCCTAATATAGTCTTATCCTTATTAACATGAAATTGTAACACCATAAATTACCTAAATGAGTTCAGTCATGTTTTATGTCACCATTATGATTTTTTCTTCCACAACCATCATCTTTACTTTGTTACATTCACATAAAAAACTGCAAGCAACTCCACAAATATATTTCATAGAAATATAAATGGAAGGTTCACAATCATTTTCTTCTACCAGTCCCATTAATATGAATAAATTGTCGACTAATAAATAGTTAATTTTATCTGACCTAAATTATAATCAAATGATATAAATTTGGAATGTGACATCATATTCTCCCTCTGATTTGTGACACACAAATATATACAATGTTGTATTTCAGTTTCATGGTCTCTCGTTCTTCTTCAGTATGAATCCAACTACCCTGAGTCAACTTATTATAATTAATATAAAATAAATAAACTTATTTTTTAATTTCAAAACAATAATGAGCAGTTTAAAATAGAATAATCACAATTGATATGACATGAATAATTTAATATAGATTAGCCACATAATTTTGTTCCTAACACACAATAATATGGAATAATTTTACAGTGACTTATTCTATTCTATAAATACACAATACCAACATGTCTGTATATTAGAATAATTTATATTTCTACTTCATCAGGGAAAATATGAGTATAATATTACATATTGTAATACATTACACAAACAATGTATGTGTGTTTTCTATTTATTTTCCATTTTGTATCAAGAAATTATAAACATAGTCTCACTTCTAGAAACACAATGTGGGTAATATACCCATGAACATGTTCACCTAATCTAGATATTCAAAACATTTGTTCAGGAATCTCCCTCATAAAGTTCACAATCATCATGAAGAAAAATTCCTTTAGGGAACCAACATTATTCACAAATATCAATGATTCAATGCGAAATATCCAATCATCACAAATCACTCATTGCATAGAAGGATTGGAATCAATGAATACATTAGTAGACTTTTTTGTGATGCTCATGTTCTGATAGAATCCCTGGTTTACAAATCTTCTTTACATCTATAAAATCATCATGAATCAAGATTTTATTGGATTTTTTCTATCTCAAATGAAGTTGGTATTTCCTTATATTTATAATCTTGACCATTGGTGACCCTCCACTACATCTTGTGAATTTTTTAGATCACTAAAAAATATATTCATGATTCTCCTCCTTTGATATTTGTTTGTGGCCACAATTATAATCATCAAACCCCCGTGTGATGGCGATGATCCACTTAAAATAATCATGATTATTACCATCACCATTCAAAATGATCCACATCCACACGAATCTCATCCCATCTTTTGAAAACCCCATTCCATTTCCATTTTATGTAGTTTATTTCCCTTTAAAAAACATTCAAGATTCTATACTCTTCCTCTATATTTTTGTCCCAAAAAATATGGAAATCACATATAAATGACTCCCCCAAAAAAATACTACTTCGAAACATCTACCATAATGATTTGACATCATTTTTATTTTCCATGAAATATAAATCATTACATCATTGAAGCTTCATCCATCATCTTAAAAAACATTACAAAATAACTCTAAGTATTTCATCATAAACAATATATTTCATGATATTTAAAAAATGATCAATCACCATTAGTTTCATCATATTTAAAAATTAAATTATTTTAATTTCCCTATCATCTTGAAACATATTTCCTTCTAATCAATCAATAATTCGATTGGAATCACCTTTACTCACAATTTTATTCATAAGGATTTTATCAAACGTTCTTCAAACAACATATGATAATTTTGATATACAAATAAAAAATAAATCATCATATTCACATAGATAATTATTCAACATTGGAATCTAGTGTTATCAACTGAAACCATATCTGTTCTCTAAGAAACACCTTTAAAACCATATTCTTCAAACCATTCACATTATTCTCATAATATAATGACATGATAAGATTATCCAATATCCTTTAACAATATAATTAATTTTCCACATTAAATATAGTGAGATTATATTATATCATTGAGAACCATTAACACTAAATGACAATCACTTTCCAACAAAAACTATACATATATAAAGGGGGTATTCGTTGAATTTCTCTACGTATCACTATGGACGAAGGTGCTGATATTTGGTTTGAAGGGAATGAATATTCAAAAATGCATCGGCCCATTTAAGATTCTTGACCTCATTGGATTAGTGGATTATCGACTAGAACTCCAATCTAACCTATCTAAAATAAACAATGTCTTACATGTATCCCTCTTGAGGAAGTACATAACAAACCCCGATCATCTACTCAATCTGGAGGTGGTTATATTGGATAATGATTATTCATATGAAGTGGAGATGGTGTAAATATTAGTACGTAGTGAAAAAGATAAACAAAATAAGACAATGCACCTTATAAAATTATTATGGAGAAAGAAAAAGCTTGAATAAGAATCATTGGTGTAACGACCCATAAATTTCAAGGAACTTTTTTTCTTAAATTATTTGGGATTTTACGAGTACCCAGTTTATGACAGCACCTGATTCTGAGGCCCGGTGTGCCCGGATTCAATTTCCGAAGATTAGCTCGGGTATATTCTGTGAACGAACGAGCGGGTTTTTCTATCTTTTTTACCGATGCTCGGAATTGAAATCTAAGGACACTGATGGAACCATAGCACCAGTAATTGCTTCAGAGGACCTTTACCGAAGATGCGTCTTCATGGAAAGAGTTATTAAAAAATGTGAATTAAATGAAAAGTAAAATAAAATTGTGTTACACTATTATTTATTTTTCTATAGTGGTTTTAATCTACATGGAGATGTTGGGGTGGGACCCACATGTTTCTAACGACTCGTGTTAGGATAAATGTGAGGTAGGGCCCACACGATCCCCAACCCCTTCACATTCCTTAAAATCCCATAAACCCCCCAATTAATCTTCTTGTGTTTAATATTGGAATCCCTTAGTATTTAATTAAGTGAATTATCCTCTTCATATTTCATAATTCCAATACACATTAATTTAATTAATTTAACCTCATCAATTAATTGAGTTATGTGTTTGAATTTTGAAATTTAAATGCATGGCATGAATTAATAAAATAAGATGAGACTTATTTTATTTTGGGGAGTTGGCTTGTTTTGTGAGGATTTAGCGAGAGAGCTATAAGTACCTTTGGAAGAACATCATCTTCAACAAAGAACGCCAACTCTCGGATGAATAACGACGGCTCAGCGGCTCAGTTTCTCCATCCTCATCTTCCTCTGCGACAAGGGAGGAGACACTGGCGACGACGAAAATGATGCCATCATCTGAGGCGCTTGTCAACTGCAAACTTCCATCGAGGTAGGGGTTAAGTTCAATTTTAATAAATTAAAATTGTTCTTTGTTATGTCATTAATGTATCTTGTTTAATTTGGCCAAATGTTATCGACGTAACGGGAGGAGGTTGGACCGCACAAACACAGACAATTTCTCCTCCCATAATCTTGTTAATCATCATTGATCATTGTTCCGAAGGGGGCGCGGTGCCGTTTCACCACACGGGAACGAAGATGACCGCGGCCTAAGTGGGCCATGATGACGGTGCGTGGCGCCATCATGCCACGCGGGTGAGGCCGAAGGAGGTTGCGGCCAGTAGCGGGTCGCGACGGTGGGGCGTGACGTCGTCGCGCCACGCTGGAGATTCAAGGGGGCCGCAGCCAGGGCGGGCCATGGTAGAGGGGAGCGGCGCAGTCAGACCACGCCGGTCGGACATGATCTATGGCCTAAGGCCGTTGCGGTCTTCAAGGGGCGGCTGGAAGAGCCGGCCGCCGGCGCTCTAGGAGGCGGGACCCCCGCGAGTCTCGTGGTGGCTCACAACTGTCCGACATTAATGGTCGGCCATTACCCAAAGCAGGGGGGTGTGTAACCCCCCCACATTGACCTACCTAAGTCGGACCCCACCAGGGGCCGCCTTTTCCGAAACAAAGGGGGCTGCACCCCCATCACACCCCGCTCGGCGGATAGCCGAGCCAGGGCCGGCTTTCGAGCCGGGCCGTAAGACGCGTCGGGCCGGGCCTCCAGCGCCGGGCTGGGCCGCGCCGGCCGGGTTGGACCTCGCCCAATCGGGTCGGACCCGGACCCAAGTTGGGTCTACACAATTCGGGCCGACCCTGGGGGTATTGGGCCAAGTTTGACCGGGCCTCATCGGGCCAGACCCGAACCCAGCCGGGCCGCCCGCAGCGGGCCGGGCAACCCGCGCCGAGCCGGGACGCCAGCGCTGGGTCGGGCCGCCATTACCGGGCCAGGCCGCACCAGTAGGGCCAGACCGCGGCCAATCGGTCCAGACCCGGTTCTGGCCGACCCAGGGGGTATTGGGTCAGGTCGGGCCGGGCCCAAACCCCATATTTTGGGACCAGGTTCGTTCAAATGCCCATATCATGGGCCTCATACCTCTGATAAAAGCACTGTTAGTTGGATAGGGATATTTGGATCGAGGATGTCATTTCGATATATTACACTCAAATATTCGGAGAATTTCGGGTATGGACGGGTGGGTTCGAACCCGAAACCAATCGGGCCCTTGGAGCGGAAACACTTATAACTTAACGACCGGATGTCCAAATGGTGTGCCGTCAGTTACATTGAATTCCTCATGGTAGGGAAGTTATATTGTCTTACTCTACTTGAGGTTTTCATGTAGCTGGAGTACGGTCGGGTTAGTTTAGCTTAAAAATTAATCAGGCCCATAGGACTAAAACGCCATTAACTCTCAGACTAAGCGTTCGATTGATGCACCATTTTTCGTGTTGAGATCCTATTGATGAGACGGAACTTTGTGATACATCATCTCTAGTTTTGTGATTGTTGATGTATCGACCCCTTGGATCATAGAGCGGACCCTCCTGGAATTGAGCATGCTGTGTGCGGGAACCCTAGAGCTGGTTGCGACTGCGACAACGATGGCGACTGTACATGGATCCTACGTGGGTTCGGTAGTGAGGATGACTGTACTTGGATCCTCTGTGGGTTCGACAGCGAGGAAGACTGTACTTGAATCCTACGTGGGTTCGGTTGTGATGGTTACTGTACACGGATCCTACATGGGTTCAGCAGAGACGACTTCTGTACATGGATCCTACCTGGGTTTGACAGGGGAGATGATTTAGAGGCTAATTCTAATCATCTCCACACTTCTTCATGACTAGTGTGCCTGTGTGAGCTATGTCTCGACTTTCAATCATTATCTTCGATATGATTTTCTTTCTTTCCTGTGTGGACTGAGTTGTACTTTCCTGTGTGGACTGAGTTGTACTTTACTGTGTGGAATGAGTTGTACATTCCTGTGGGGACTGAGATGAAATTGTGCTCGAGAGTTGGAGTCGAACTAGAATTGATGACTTATGTATATGTATGAGCATATACATATGTAGTGTTTTTTGATACTTCATGTTTGTCTTTTTCATTTTTGGATTATTCCTTTGTGAATTCTGGGAGAACTTTGGGAGTCTCGGGATCCAAATTGAGTATCGTATACTCACCCCTACACGGGCTTTGCCCGTAATACGTTGTGTGGGATGTAGATGATGGACTGTGCGGATCGTGGATAAGGCTTGGGGAGAGAGACGGTATCCGAAGGTGGACTATCAGGCGAGAGGTACATGGAACGGATGGTCGGACCCGAGGATCTGAGGAGACTATCTGTACCCGCCCTTGAGATGGGAATTTTGGAGGAAAACTTGGTGGTTGCTACTTTTCTTTTCATCTTTTGTACTTTCATTCTCAATTGTACTGTACTTTCAGTTGGGTTTGTATACCGGCCCATTTACATTCCAAAACATACTTTTGTACTCAGTTTAATTAGAGTTTACTTCCGATTTCGTACTCCGTGGTGTTTGATTTCTTATATAAAGGAAACAGTTTAACTTTTATTGGGATTTCCGCCTTTGGTGCTAGTCACCAGCCCCTGGCCTATGGAAGGTGGGCTTGGTGTAGTCACGGCATGGGCCCCGATGGCGGGTCATGAAAAATTGGTATTAGAGGAGTGGGTTGTACAACATAACTTAGTACTCTGATAATTTCTTCTTGTGAAGCAATAGTGTTAAGGGTATTGAGTGTGTTTATCAGTCCAGGGAGTCTGGTGTTTGTGTGGAGGCCGACGTATCCATACACCAGGACCCTGACTTCTGATTTCTAACTCAGTGCGTGAAAACATTGATTGCATGTGTGATTTAATATTTTTAATTATGATTACTTTGTGTCAGCTCAACAGGTATACTGTATTTACCATGACAAACCTGTTTCTTTTCAGGATGACCCCACGATGGCGTCCATCAAGGGTTCCAAGCATTGTGCGAGATGGAAGCCCACCGAGTGACAAGGCCTTAGTGCAGGGCCCCATTACAGCGGAGGCACCATCGGTACCTCTACCCGCCGAGCCACCGATGCCACCTGCCCCAGTAGCTGAGAGTGTACGTCGACTGAGTGAACTGCATGAGTTTCAGCATCAGAGGACACCCAGGTTCTGTAGAGGGACGGACCCTCAGGTAGCCGAGGATTGGCTGGAGGCTGTTGTTCGAGTTTTCAGATTAGTAGGGACACCAGCTATCCTCAGGGTGATCCTTGCGGCGAGTCTCCTACACACAACTACAAGTATATGGTGGAGCCTGATTCTCCCGGTGCACGACGAGGAATCACTATTTGGATGGACTTCGAGATCCTTTTTCGCTCGGAGTCCATTCCAGCCACCCTCTGTGTGGTGCACATCCAGGAGTTACTACAGTTGCGGCAGGGCAGTATGTCAGTAGCCTAGTACTTGGTGAGATTTATTGATCTCTCGTGCTATTCTACGAACATGGTATGAGACCCATTAATCTGGGCCCAGACCTTTGAGCATGGAATGAGGCATGAGATCAGAGCTTTTATGATCTCCCTCGGCATTCAGACGCAAGCAGGAGTACTAAAGAGAGCCTTACTTGTGGAGAGCCTCATTGCTGAGCCTATGCAACCAGCAAGGACAACCGTAGGGAGACACGTGGAGGAGTCTTCTACAGCCGATAGGAGACAGATTTTTTAGAGGTCCAAGAAGACCCGACCATCATGTGGGCAACCTAAAGATACTTTTTCGGAGGTGGAGGGAACACGCAGTTGAGCCAGTCATACAAGAGGCAGACAGTTCTATGCTTATGGAGGGCAGGGCCACATGGCTCGTGACTACCCGACCTGCCATGCAGAGGAGCAACAGACAGTTGAGGGACCACCCAGTCAGAGGTAGAGGTTCGACCGTGGCAGTTGGCAAAGAGCAGGCGGACGAGGCAGAGGAGCTGGCTGAGCAGGAGGTGGTGGACGACGCTTCAGGGCTCTACCACCACCACCACCAGGAGGTCCACCCCGACCACAGGGAGCTGGCGGACAGAGGAAGGCTCAACTTTAAGTAGTGGAGGCCTATGACCATGGCACACCTGAGATTATTCGAGGTACTATATGTGTATAATCCACCCCTGTTGTAATTCTTATAGACACATGAGCGAGTCATTCTTTCATTGTCGCTTCCCATGTTCGGAGCTCAGAGATTCTGACAGATCCGTTGGATCAATCCTTATGGCTAGAGACTCTTACGGGATAGACTCGATGATTAGGCACTGGTGACGGTAGTTTGATCTTACTATAGGAGGCAAGAGCTTCATCTGGTATCTTCTTGTAGCAGCGTCGAGGCCTTATGACGTCATCATGGGCATGTATTTGTTATTTAAAGTCCATGCTGAAATCGACTGTATTTGGTGCATGGTGCGGTGTGTCGACACCAATGGGAGCAGGTTCACCTTCACCAGGGATAAGGGAGCCTTTGTAGCGTAGTATGGAATCACAGAGAGGAGAGGATAATCGATCATTCATAAGTTGGCTAGTCTCATCCTGTGAGAAGTTGATGTGAGGAGTCTGATTTTTCCTGTTGTTGTGTATCAATATGCAGACGTTTTTCTTAACGACGTTCTAGGACTACCTCTATGTAGAGAGGTAGACATCTATATTGACATGTACACTGGGAAAACCCCGATATCAACTCCAGAATATCGGATGGCTCCCTTAGATCTTTGAGAGCTACGATTACAGCTGGAGGACTTGTAGGGCAAGTGATTCTTTCGACCTAGTGTTTCACCCTGGGCTTCCCCGATTTTGTTTTCCAGGAAGGCGGACGAGAGCATGCGACTATGTATCGACTACCGTTGCATGAACCAGGTGACATTGAAGAACAAGTATCCACTTACATGGATTGATGACCTCTTCAATCAGCTCAAGGTAGCATGATGGTTCTCGAAGATAGACCTCAGGTCAGGCTATCATCAGCTCAAAGTTCTAGATGAGGATGTGCAAAAGACAACCTTCAGGTGACGGTATGTCCACTATGAGTTCTTTGTTATGCCATTCGGCATAACCAACACTCTATTAGTGTCCATGAGTCTCATGAACATGATCTTCCAGCCTTACCTCGATTGATATGTCGTAGTATTCATCAACGACATACTGATATACTCAACTACTGAGGAGGAGCACGCCTACCACTTACGGGTTGTACTGGACACACTCTAAGAGAACCAGCTTTATGGTAAGCTATCGAAGTGTTAGTTCTGGATTCGATATGTCCACTTCTTGGGGCACGTCATTTATGAGGTGGGAGTTGAGGTGGATCCTAAGAAGATCTAGGCAATACTAGCTTGGGAGCCACCTAGGAGAATTACGGAGTTGCGAAGTTTCCTAGGTCTAGCAGGGTACATTCAGATATATTTTCTAGACTTCTCTAGAGTTTCAGCACCATATACATCTTTTACAATGAAGCGGAAACCCTTCATGTGGTTAGATAGATTTCATCAGAGCTTCTTGGGGCTGATGCAAAGATTGACCAGTGCACCTATCTCGAGGCTAACAGAGGAGGGTGTAGGGTACGTACATTACAGTGATGCATTAGGGAGCGGACTCGGGTGTGCCCTGATGCAGGAGAGGGCAGTGATCGCTTATGGATCATGACAGTTGAGGCAGAATGAGCAGAACTATGCTACCCATGACCTGGAGTTAGCAGCAGTGGTCTTCGCCTTGAAGATGTGGCAGCACTATCTGATGGGCGAGCACTTTACTGTCTACTATGACCACTAGAGTCTCAGGTACATCTTCTCGCAGAAGGACCTGAACCTAAGATAATGGCGATGGATCGAGTTCCTCCAGGACTATGACTTTGAGAAATTCTATACTCCTGGGAAGGGGAATGTAGTAGCTGATGCTCTCAGCCGGAGGTCGGGCATTCAGCTACTTTGAGAGGTGATATAGAAGTTAGTCACTTTGATGATATCCTTCGTGGATAGAGATATGGCAGCCTTTCTTCAGTCTCCCACAATTACCCCTCCACTACTTTAGTGGGTCAGGTAGTCGCAGTGTGGGGACGTTGACTGTAAGACGCGACATGCACAAATATCCACTAGACAGGCACATGATGGATTTTATATAGGAGGAGAGCACGTCATTATCTTCAGGGGATGTACCATGGTACCTCTTGAATTAAAGGAGGAGGTGCTGAGGGAGTTTCACACATCCCCTTTGGCAGTGCATCCAGGTGTATAAAAGATGTACCAGGATCTTAGACGACATCACTAGTGGCTGGGTATGAAGAAGGATATGGAAGAGTTAATTTCATGATGCATCACCTGCCAGCAGGTGACAGCGGAGCACCCGGCACTTGAGGGCTTGGAACAACCCTTTGAGGTCCCGGAGTGGAAGTGAGATGGTATATCTATGGATTTTGTGACGGGACTTCCATGTACGTCCAGAGGACACGACTCCATCTGGGTGATTGTTGACCAACTCACCATGTCATCCCACTTCTTACCTATCAGAGAGCAGGGCTCAGTGGAGGGCATGGGATGCCTCTATGTTCAGGAGAGAGTATGGCTTCATGGTGTACCATCGTCTATCGTCTCCAATCGTGATGCTCGTTTTACATCCCATATTTTGAAGGGGTTGCAAGAGGCATTTGGGATGCAGCTATGCCTGATCACCACCTTTCACCCTCAGACCGATAGATAGACAGAAAGAACCATTCAGGCAATCGAGGACATGCTCCGTGCATGTGTCTTTGACTTTGGTCGCAGGTGGGAGGATCACCTACCCTTTGTGGAGTTTGCGTACAACAATAGCTACCACTCCACCATAAGAATTGCACCATACGAGGCATTGTACGGCCGACCGTGCAGATCACCTCTGTGCTGGACAGACCCTGGGGAGTCAACACTTGTAGGACGAGATATGGTCCAGGCTACGACAGAGAAGGTACAGATCATCCAGGAGTTGATGAGGACTGCTCAGAGCCGACAGAAGTCATATGCTGATAGGAGGCGGAGACCACTAGAGTTCGAGGATGGATACCACATTTTCTTACGAGTCTCACCTCGACATGGATTACAGAGATTTGTCCAGGGTGGCAAGTTATCTCCACCATTCATCGGAATATTCCATGTTCTCATCAGGATAGACGAGGTGGCTTATCACCTGGCTCTACCACCTCAGTTGCACCGGGTGAACGACGTCTTCTACGTATCTCAGCTGATGAGTTACGTATACGACCCGACACATATAATTGATCACGGGAGATGGACATAGTTCATGGGGTGACATTTGTGGAGGTCCCGATGGAGATCAGGGATCATCAGGAGTGGGTCCTATGTGGACGGTCGATTCCTCTAGTGTGCATCAGGTGGTAGCACGAGAACCTATAGGAGACCACATGGAAGCGGGAGGCTCATAGGCATCCACGGTACCCTAATTTGTTTCCCTAGTTTATGATATAGCTTTATGAGAATGTAAATCCTTGAGGTGGGAGTAATGTAAAGACCCGTAAATTTCAAAGGAATTTTTTTCTTAAATTCTCTGGGATTTTATGAGTACATAGTTTCTGACGGAACCTGATTCCAAGACCCGGTGTGCCCGGAATCAATTTCTGATGTTTTGCTCGTGTATGTTCAGTGAACGAACAAGAGGGGTTTTCTATATTTTTAACCGATGCTCAGAATTGAAATCTTAGGGAACTGATGGAACCACAATGTCGGTAATGGTTTCAGAGGACCTCTACCGAAGATGCATCTGCTCGAAAAGGAGTTGTTAAAAAATGTGGATTAAATGAAAAGTAAAAAAAATTGTGATTAAATTTTATTTCTTTTTCTAAAGTGGTTTTCAACTACATGGGGAAGTTGGGGCGGGACCCACAAGTTTTTAACTACTCATGTTAGGTTAATGTGAGGTGGGGCCCGCACGAGCCCCAACAACTTCACATTCCTTAAAAGCCCTTAAACCCCCCATTAATCTTCTTTTGTTTAATGTTGGCAACCCTTTGTATTTAATTAAGTGACTTCTCCGCTTACACTTTAATAATGCCAATAGACATTAATTTAATTGATTTAACCTCTTCAATTAATTGAGTTATGTGTTTGAATTTTGAAATTTAAATTCATGGCATGATTTAATAAAATAAGATGGTACTTATTTTATTTTGGGGAGTTGTCTTGTTGTGTGAGGATTTTGGGAGAGAGATCTAAGTCCCTTTTGAAGAACTTCATATTCAACGAAGAATGCCAAATCTACGACGAATAATGATAACTTGGTGGCTCAGTGTCTCCGTCCTCTTCTTCCTCCATGATAAGGGAGGAGACACCGACGACGAAGAAAACGACCCCATCATCCACTACTCTTGTCAACCGCAAACTTCATTCAAGGTAGGGGTTATGTAAAATTTTAATGAATTAAAATTTTGCTTTGTTATGTCATTAAATTATCTCATTTAATTTGGCCAAATTTTATTGACATAACAGGATGAGATCAGACCAAAAAAACACTGCCGATTTCTCCTCCCCTTATCTTGTTAATCGCCATTGATCATTGTGCCGAAGGCAGCACGGTTCTGTTGCATCGTGCGGGAACGAAGAGGACCGCGGCCGAAGCGGGCCATGGCGCTATTGTGTGGCGCCATCGCGCCATGCCGGTGAGGCCTAAGGAGGCCAGGGACAGGAGCCGGCCGCGACGGTCTTCAATGGGCGGCCAGCCATGCCAGCAGCCGGCGATCCAGGATGCGGGACCCTAGCTTGTCCCGCTGTGGCTCACAACTGGCTGACCATAATGGACAGTCGTTACCTGAAGCAGGGGGGTGTGAACCACCCCTCCCCCCTTTGACCTTCCTAGGGCAGACCCCACCAGGGGGACTCTGTTGCCGAAACAAAGGGGTTCGTGGCCCCTTCTCACCCCGCTCAGCCGACAGCCGAGCCGCGACCGAATTTCGAGCTGGGGAGCAGGCCGCGCGGGTCGGGCCACGCGCGCTGGGTCGGGCCGCTAGCGCCGGGCCGAGCCGTGAGCATCGGGTCGGGCCACGCCTACCGGGCCGAGCCACGCCCAATCGGGCCGGACCCGGACCTGGATCGGGTAAACCCGGTTCAGGCTGACCCAGGGGTATTGGGCTGGGTCGGACCTAGCCCAAACCCCCTATTTTCAGACCAGGTTCGTTCAAACGCCCATATCTTGGGCTACGACCCTCTGATCGACGCACCGTCAGATGCGTAGGGATCCTTTGATCTAGGAGGTCGTTTCTGTATATTACACTCTAGGTTTTGGAAAAGTTATTGTATGTAAGGGTTGGTTTGAACCCGAAACCAACCAGACCCTTTGAGCGGAAACAGTTATAACTTAACGACCGGACGTCCGAATGACATGTCGTCAGTTACGTTGAATTCCACTTAGTGAGAAGATTATTTTGGGTTACTCCACTCATGTTTTGGATGCATATGGATTATGACCGGGTTGGTTTATCTTAAAAACCAACTGGGCCCCATGGACGGAAATGACAATAACTCTCAGACCGACTGTCCGATTGACACACGATATGTCGTGTTGAGATCCTATTGATGAGACGGAACATTGTGATACAAAATGCCTGGTCTTTGTGATAGTTGATGAATCGACCCCTTGGCTTGTGGAGCGAACCCTCCTCGAATCGAGGGTGTTGTGTGCGGGATCCCTAGTGCTAGCTGCGATTGTGACGACGATGGTGACTGTACTTGGACCCTACGAGGGTTCGACAATGACGATGAATGTACTTGAATCCACCATGGGATCGGCAGTAAGGATGACTGTACTTGGATCCTAAGTGGGTTCTACAGTGATGGTTATTGTAATTGAATCCTTCATGGGTTCGACAATGATGACTTCTGTACTTGGATCATACGTGGGATCGACATGGGAGATGATTCAGAGGCTTCATCTAATCATCTCCACCACTCTTCGTGGGTAGTATACTTGTGTGAGCTATGTCTTGACTTTCAATCATTATCTTTGATATGATTGTCTTTCATTCATGTGTGGACTGAGTTTTACTTTCCTATATGTATTGAGTTGAACTTTCCTATGTGGACTGAGTTGTACTTTCCTATGTGGACTGGGTTGAACTTCAGATCGAGAGTTGGAGCCGAACTGGAATTGATGACTTGTGTATATGTATGGGCATATACATAAGTAGTGTTGATTGATACTTCATGTTTGTCTTATTCATTTTTGGATTATTCCTTTATGGATTTTGGGAGAACTTCGGGAGTCTCGGGGTCCCTAGTGAGTATCGTAAACTCACCCATTCACAGGCTATGCCCGCACTACATTGTGTTGGTTGCAGACGACGGACAACGCTGATCGTGGTTCTGGATTTTGGAGCGGGATGGTATCTGAAGGTGGGATATTAGGACAGATGTACACAGAGCGGACGACTGGACCCGAGGAGCTGAGGAGACCATCTATACCCACCCTTCTGGTTTGAATTTCGGAGAACGAATTGGGGGTTACTTCTTTACTTTTTATCTTGTGTACATTGTTTGTCAGATTTACAGTACATTCAGTTGGGTTTGTATACCAGCCCATTTACTATCTAGCACTTTCTTTTTTACTCAGTTTACTTAATGTTTAATTTGGGTTTTATACTCTATGGTGCTTGATTTCTTAAATAAAGCCAATGACTTCACTTTTATCAGGATTTACACCTAGGTGCTAGTTGCCAGCCCCTGCCCTTTGGAAGGCGGGCTTGGGGTAGTCATGGCACGGGCCTTGAGGATGGGTCGTGACAATAGGAACTGGAGGAGGTGATGAAACAAATTTACACACATATTTATAGGGTGGTGAAATAAAATTTTTTGGGAGAACTTTTCTATGCGTGATGATTGTAATGTGTTGAACTGTAATAAATTAATTTTCCCTTATATTTAAATTAAAAATCTTATTAAGTAATATCGTTGAAGAAAACACATGAACTTATTTTGATTCATTAAATCATAGCACATTTAAAGTAATATAGGTAATATTTACAACTGAAAATATATTGGTTTAAAATAATCAAATCAATAGTATAAATATTGGGTTTTAAAACAATTAATTTACATAGACAATTGAAGTGATAGCCTCAACCAGAAAATTAATACCATATGAAGCCCATTTATCCAACCTTCTCATGGAGATAATTTCACTGTGATTTTTTAATGACCAATACCAATGATTGATCTAAAAAATATGATCTAGTTGCATTATTTATATTCTATGTTCATGTCCATCGAGATCAATTCCCAAACCATGTACGCCGAACCACCCCATTAATGTCTCACAGTCGCGAACCAGAATATTAGTCTATTTGATGATTTATTAAATTAATATGTATCAATATCCTATAAATATTAGTCTATAATTTATTTTGTGTTGAATAATTTATATATTTTAAGCTTACAATTGTCTCTTTATAAATTATATTCATTTTATTAAAATAGAAAAAAAATGAGTATTTTGAATATTATTCAAATACAATAATAGAATTTATTTTGAAGAATTGATGTATATTTGAAAAATATAATTTTTAAATAAAATATTATTACTAAGTAATTTTTATTTATTATAAATGATCATGTTATTTTTACGAAGTTAAAAGCAGTTTTTATAAGCATTCAAAATCAATTATTGTCAAAAAGGCATCTATACTCAACAATTGTTTGTTGTTATTTTAAAGGTTAAAATACATATATTAAAAAAAATATGAAATTAATACTTTTATGGTATCATAAAATCAAAATTATATAACATTTTATTTTTCATTATTTTTTTAGAAAATATTTTTTTTGGTAAAAATTAAATACATTATAAATTTACAGAGTGTTTTATAACATCATAATGACCCAAAAGTGATGTAATAAACACTATACAAGTTAAAAATCCCATATATATGTTATATAAATAAAGTAATTATATTTTATGTTTATTTGATTAATTGAATAAATCAATTGTGAAAAATCTCAAAACATTAATATAAATTACGGTTTTAAAATTCTTCCATTAATAGTATGACTGACCTCCACATATGTAAGGGGATTATTTTAAAAAATTTAGAACATGGAATTTTAGAACAATTAAAACAACTCCCATTTATAAGATACCATTGGAATATAAAATTTGATGTTTTTTTGTTATTTTATTATATTTAGTACAAAACTGAAGATTCAGGAATATTAATGGATTCCACAACTCATTTCCTATATAAAGACACCCAATATCCCATTAATAATAACTAAAAATATTAGTATCACTTATATAAACTTTTCTATCCTCACTAGATTCCCCCAATGGTGGTCTAAATCCCTCAATAAGAGCCTCTAGTACAATTGGAGTAACACACTCATACAAGGGATCATCACCTTACCTTCATTATTATGGTATCTTTTTTATATTATTCGACCTATTTATAATTTCTAATTTTTGTATTTATATTTAATTTCCCATATTAAATAAAATTTGATGTGAAAATGTTGAGAGAACCCATTAACTCTTATCATCATATTTTATGAATTTTAATTTTTTGTCATTATTAACCTGAAATTTCACCACGATTTTCCATGCCAAAAAAATAATGTAGTGAATACCATACAAATTTCATGTCAAATGTGTTCACCTTTATACACATATAATTATTTGAAATGGGAGATAAATGAATGTATTACTCACTTAATAATCATGGAATTAAATATTATGATTAATTAATCTATGTTGTATGATTTATGTTACACACATAATCATGAAAATGAAATGAATTTTAGAGGTACACCCGAAATTATATAGCGCCCCAATGAATTGAGAATGTTTAGTCTCATTAATAATCATATTGTGATAAGGAGTGAATTTGATTTCATTATGTGAATTTTACCTTAATTATTTTTTGGTATTTCTCCTTGACCTATATTTATGATGCAGGGTCTTATGTTGTTTCTACATTTCCCATGTTTTGATTATGATTATCATCTTATATCAATCTCAGTGTTAATTTTTATGATTCTTACTCCATTTTGGAATGAATAAATTCTAACAAGTATTATTATATTCATGATATTACATTTTTATTTCTTTACTAGGATTTATATCTCACCCATATTTATGAATGTCCCCATGTTAACCCATTCCTTTTTAAGTACCATGGAATATTATGAACATGTTAAATTGTTTTTCAATACAGATGATATATTCCTTGTTTTAAGTGGTTATGTAATTTAACAAATTACCAATGTGATAAGTCATTATGATTATATGGTTTTATTAAATTTAATATTATGTAACAAATAAAATATTAATGGGAAATAAAAAGTAGTGATGTGATTATCATGGATCATATCGGTTTTAATCATCAAACCTAGATAAAAAATGGATCAATTATTTTTTATTAATACTAAATCACATAATGGTGTTTTTTAGAAAATTCATTAGTACATATGTAAATTTGTTTCATTTCACACTGAATTTATTATTTAGAATTAGTGATTTCATCAATTCCATGTTTTTATATGAAAAATAATATATATTATCATCAAGGACAGAATCAATAACCAAGTGGAATGAAATTCTAGATATATACATGCTAGAAATATTGGATAAAATATATATGTAATTTATTTAAGTGAAATAGGAGGTGAATTATTGTACAATTGTGGATTATAAATTTTATGAATTTTTAATGTTGAAAAAGATTCCATTTAAAAAAATAGTGTAATGTAAGATAACAACCAATAGACCAATCATGCTCCAAAGATTAAAATTTATGAAGTATATTAATTACACAAAAAAGTTATCAAATACAATTTTTTTATAATGATCACCACTAACAACCTCTGAAGAAAAAATTAAAAAAAATATCATGTGATCATAGCTATCAACATTTCTAATGATAATTATGACATGAAAGGTATACATACCTTAAAATATAAAATAACTAATGTCTTGTATGATTCTATATCGTCACACACATTTATATAATTGTTTTAAATGTTTTTTAAATTACCCCTTCAAATATTAGAAATATACTTATCAGTGAAATATATTAATGGTACCATGGTTGCATATTAAATGTATAGTTTAAATATGACTGATATATTTGGTAATGTTCATCTTGAAAATCAAATGATTTTCCCTTTTGTTGAAATGTATTTGATTATCAACATGTATTGTATTTTAAAATATATTTCCTATAAAAATTAACACGGAATGTAGGTACTATTAAATATTACAAATTAACATAGGATTATTTATTAGCGGAATGATATATATTATATTACAATGTAAATTACTAATATCATTGGGATTATAATTCATATTCATGAATGGTAATTATCATTGAATATTTATGGGAAAATAAATATTGATAATGTTCTTACTCTATCTTAATTTGTTGATTTCTTTCCACAAAAATTACTTTTTCATCATCTGAATTCTGAAGTTAAATATTCAATACAACTTACAAAATATTTTAAAATTATATAAAAACGTCCTTATATATAGAAATCAAATGTGTTAAAATAAATGGAGAAAAATTCCATGGGAGTCGTGACAGGGGATTTATAATCCCTTGTAATACACAATGGAGTGAACTTATTTTTTAAAATGTAGAAATATGGGCCAATTCATGTTTTCATTGATTATCGAAATCTAAAGAATATTAATATCAATTGAAAATATCCACTTTATGCAATTGAGGATATCTTTGATCAATTATGTGGTCATAAATAACTTTCCATGATTGATCATCGTTATGTATATCATTAATTGAGGGTTAAGAAATCAGATATACCCAAGAGATCCTTCCAAATGAGGTATGTGAGTGAATAATTTTTTGTGATTCTATTTGGAATTTATAATTCTCAATAAATATTTATTGTTTTATTAAGTATATTATTTATTGATTTCATTAATTATTTTGTGGTATTCATTATTGATGATATTCATATATATTAAAATATAATGTATATCCATGAATATAATTTCAGAAATGTTCTGTTGAACTTTTTAAAGGATAAGATGTTTGAAAATTTTATTTTTTTTGATGTCAGAATTATAAATTTTTTTATTCGTTCACATAATCTCAATTGATATTATATCTTGTGGATCCTTAAATGATGGATGTTATTGATTAATTTCCTAGACCAATCACTATAACCAAAATCTATAGTCTTCTTTGGATATTTACAAACTAGTGATAGATTTTGAGTGATTTATGATGGCTATCTAATACACTCAATATTTTGAATAATAATGGTGTTATGTATTTATGAATGGTAAATAAAAATATAATTTCATGGAACTAATGTGAGTTTTGGTCAATGAACATATGGTCAGACATCCTTATAGTGAATGACTATTTTTATATATATAATAATGAAATAATGAAGTGATTGGGATGCATACTCCTGAAATATTATATTTTGATAGAATATGCCTCACAACACTTAAAAATACTTGAGAGAAGTTACCCATCTCATGAATTGTAGATGTTAGTGTTTTTTGTTTCATTGATAATATAGAGGCATTATATTTATGGATAAATATAAGATATATATATATAATATAAAACATTAAAGTATATATCACATAGAAAGAGAGAAATATTTTCCAAATAATGTTGTTAGAATTGAAATAATAATATTATTGATCTATACATTTGCACCCTATTAATGAAAATATGGTTGATAATTCATTGAGTCTGATAGACCATTATAATTTAAATATAATGAGTACTGAAAGAGATCTATTAATTATGTTTTTTATGAAAACGGAACATAAATGCTTCACAAATGTGGTAAATAAATTATTTTTTTGATGAATGATAAAACATAAAACTTAGTAAAGAATTTAGAGATATAGTTCTAACATGTAGAATTGCTAAAAAGATTAAGGAGTCTTCCGAAGTTCAAAGAAGGAATTTATATAATGATAAATTTAAAAAATATAGTATATGTACTTTTAATAATATAATTTAAACATAAAATATTACATAATTCTTAATATTATTTTACTATATACATCCACGATGTAAATAGATATATTTAGAATTGAATGAATATTTCCTACGGCCTATCATTTAAAGTGATATTGCTATGTTTTTATATTTCTTATTGTTTTTTTATCATGTTATGTATGAGATATATTCATCAATGTGGATGTTAGAACTGTTACCTAAAAATTAATGGTAATTGTAATACTTCACCATCGATTTTATCAATGAACATTGTAAAAAATATAAACAGAATATTTATCTTTTTATTTTCAATCAACTTCTGATTTTAAAAAAATGAAATTAAAATATAGATTATTTATCTCTTGATTATATTATAACATTATCTATCAAATATGTGGTGAGATTGAAATGTGTACGGTAATATTTTTTATTTGATCGAGACATTAGTTTTAAATAAATATTTTGGAGAAGTATTTATGGAGATTGGGATTTAGAGTTGTGATTCATAACAACATATCATAAAACTAAATATGTCTACTTTGAGATAACTATTCAAAACATTTTTGAAATGTAAAATTCATATTTTACGTATTTCAAAGGAAGTTTGAATCAACACTTACAACTATTTTAGTTTTCTCATAAGAATGACTTTCACTAGTGTATTTTATTGATTCTTATGATTCAATAAATTCTATATAGTTTAGAAAATAAATTTTATGTGATGTTATTTTATAATTACAATATTTAACCAGTATTTTATGGGAAGTAGTAGTGATTTTTATAACCATTAAACGCCACAAAAAATATCTAAAACTGGATAGCACAAACATGCTAATATTCATCATCCAGATATCCTTTTCAATATTGGTGAAAAAGTAATTCTAGGTATTAATACTTGGAATAATATTGTTGAAATTTCAATGAAGGTAATGTTTATCATTCTATAAATTGGTCCTTTCGAGATTCCAGATCTCATCGGGATTGTAGCTTTTTATTTGGTACTTCCACTGAATATGAATTATGTTCATGATGTGTTCATATTATCTCTTCTATGTTTGTAGTTACTTATTCCTTTAAATGTAATGAATATGAAGTCCACACCACAAAATAAAAATAATTCTTATTATGAATACATCGAAGATATTTTCAATCCTATGGAGAATGATCTATGGAACATGAAAATCCACTTGGTCAATTTTTTAAAGATAAACCATGGTTTTGAGAATGTTTCTTAAGAACACAATGACATGATGAAATAGAGGTATTGTCATTTTTTTTGTATCTATGTAATGGAATTTATTGTTATAATTTAATCATAAAGGGGTAGAATGTAACACCCTGATATTTTATGACGTATTTTTTGATAAATAAATTATAATTCAATGATATCATTCGTTAAACACAATTGCTGAGTAAAAAAACGGTTCTATACTATTGAAAAATTATTATTATTTATTACTATTGTTATGGCCTAAAATTTGAATTTGATGGTATAAAATTGATTCACAACATTATTATATATAAATAATGGGTTTTTCGATAATAATATACATTAATTAATTCTTAAGAAATATGAGATCACTTATTAGTCATTGTATTATTCAAAAAATGAATTTGTCAAATTTTTCTTTAATAGACTATAAGAATTAATTTATATAAAATTTACAAATATTATTCAATAATAAATATTTTTTAAATCCTAATATCAAAATTATGTTGTGGTGAATTGAATGGGTTTTTAAAAAAAATATAGTTATTAGTGATTTTTTTTAATTTTATTCAATGTAATATTTTCTGTTCAATGAAATATAATGTTCCATTTGTATTAAAATGAATTAAAGTGAAATTAATTATATTATATAATTAATGATATAATAAATTTATTTGGAGTCAATTTAATGATTTTATTTTATAAAAACATTAATATTTAAAAGGTATTATTCTGGAAAAATAATTTTGATAGTGTTTCCCATTTTTATCTTATATTAATTTAACCACCACTATAAATTGAATAATGGAAAAAGGATTATGTGTTTGAAAATAAAATTTTTATTTTTTATAAATATTCCCCTAAATTTAGATATTATGAATTATAAAATAATTAAATTATCATACCACTATAATGGTAAAATTGGTTAATTAGGGTTGGAATCATTTTGATAAGTCATTCAATTAATTAAAATTGTTGTATTTATATTATTGGATGAGTCTATATTATCTATAATAATCAAAACATCGTAAGTATTTCATTTTTCTTCATGTTTTAAAATAATTCCACTATTAAAATATTTATGTAAATTATAATATAAAAACTTTTATATTCATTATTTTAATATATGTAATATTTTTTGGATAGGGATAATAAAATTATGATAGGTTGTAAATGGATGTTTTTCATATGTATTATTTTTTATCATGTAAATTTACATATAATTTTTTATGAAATAATTTCCTTTAATTCATATACAACACCAACACACTTCTTCTATAGTTAGTATAAAAATCAATTAACTAATTTTATTAACTCTAAATGTAATAACTATTGAGTGATTTATTGTGTTATAATAGATATATATATATATATATATATAGAAAAGTATGTATTTTTGAATGGAATAAATTGGAATCCCTTGATCATCATGTTATTTTCAAATCAAATTATATAAATATTAAAAAATCATTAATGATACATTATAATATATAATTTTTTATTAAATGATTTATAATTAAAAACATGAATATCCATTCAAATCAATTGGATATGGTTGAAAAATATAAACAGATGTCCATTCTGGAGATATTTTTCCTATTATGTTTATATTATTGTACATAAAATAGTAATATATGATTATATTGTGTTAATATTTAGAATGTTAAATGTATGGTCAAAACATAGATAAAAGGGAATTTTCATTATTTATTCACAAATAGCAGCATAAATTTTTAGGATTGATTAAATAATCAATGAATAAGTTTTATTTTAAAAAAAATAGAATAACGTCCCACATGGAAACATGGGTATTATGAACATTGGACCTGTGAACCACATGCCCCTAACAAAATCATATGAATGGGTCATTATCTTCTTGTGTTAATTTAAATACCATAAACATATTATCTGATTGTCCCTAATTATATCACGAATAATTATAAACAAGCATGGATTTGCATGAAAAGAATGCAATATGACCTCTGTTAATCTTGTGACATGTTAACTAAAGGACAAATAATAATCATCCATGTCATGATCTTTATAATGTTAAATCTAAAAAATGGAATAAGCTTCATGCAATAGGGATTTTTAGTGACTTTCATAGGAATAAGTGTTTTACTCAACATGACCATTACATTTATCTTGCATGATCCTTATAGAAATGTAGGCCTCATCATGTGAAGGTTGATAGTCATGTTACCTTCATCATACGAAGTATTTAAAAATTATCACATTTATCATGTGATTCTATGATAGATATCTGATTTGAAAATCCCAAAATCATTATATAGTCAAATCCAAAAAATGAAATTACATTTATTCATAGATAATGTGTTATTTTTTCATGTGAATGGGTTATGAATCTCATTTTATAATATATACAATCATTAGATATCCCATTGGTATAATATCTTGGTCTCATGGCTGGACCCATTCAAGGCATCCTCAATCATGTGAAGCCTCACCAACAGGATACCTGATCATAATGAATCTCCTAAACATTCCATCTCGATAATAGGAAGTCCTTTGGACATGACAGTTTGACTATGGAAATTAAAAATGATGGGAAATGGGTAGTATAAATATGTAAATGAAGGAGTGATCACACAATAACTATTTATCATGTGAAACAATGATGATGACATGGAAGAGTCGGAGTAAGTTCATTCGAAATGTGTGACATGACACTACCTCTCTAACTCTATCACAAAAATGAGATTTTGGCTCCATAAAAAGTGGAATAGTTTGGGGTGATGATTCCTAAAAATACATCGACCCCTCATCATAGAAAAATTACACACATATGATATCATTGTTTCATCAGAAGACATCTCGGAGTGCATTACAACAAGATCACAAGTGTCTCCCAATAGATTAACACTTTGAACAAGTTACGGGATTATCAAATGTGTTTATAATATTCACAATATAATTTTGTTGATAAAATGAAATATTTAATCTGTTATATTTAAATCAGGGGAAAGAGATTCCAAATGTTTACTTGGTCATGTGAGACCTCAATAGGGTAGATTATGAATAACATTGATCATTTTATGAGACAAATTGAAAATAATACAAGAGCCTTATAAACTAATGGATACGATGATACTTATTTAAATAGGGAGATGAACATTGTGTTACCCATTTATTAATAATTATTTGGTTCCAAAACATGTAATATAGTCCTTGATAAGTCCTCAGGGTGTCTCAACAAGCCTAAATGACTTTCTCATTGACATGTAAGTTGTATCTTATGATGTACTTCGAACATGTCATATGGCTCTTGATCAGTCAACTAGACATGTTATCCATTGAACATGATTCCATCTAGACATGTCTATTAGAATGTATGATATCCTCAACACATGTCTATTAGTTCATCCGCAGTCCTCTAGACAAGTCAACCAGGTCACGTGATTACTTTTAGATATATCTGATTGATCATGTGATGTCTGATGGACTTTTTAGCCAGACCATGTGATATCTTTATAAATTTTCATCCAGGTCCTTAAAATTCTTCTAGACATAAAAAACATATCTATGAAGTCTTAGGGACATGTAATCATGTTTATATGATGTTCATTGGATATGTCATCCTTTGTACACATCCCCATCTATAAATGTTAGGGAGATCATGTTATGTTCCCATGACATATAAGCTAGATCATGTAAAGAACCATGTACATTTCATCCATCATATTGCGAAAGTCCTTGGAAATTTCTTCTTTGATCATGTGGAGAACATGCACATGTTGAGTAGTGACCAAAGTAATTTTCAGAAAAACCCAAGGACATCTCGGATAGTCACAAAGGACATGTTGAAAAAGAAACCAGATATACTTCATAAAGACACCTCATGACATGTAAACCATGTAAGACAGTCACACCCATAACTATGTCATGTGACTAAACATTGATAACTTAAACACATATCCATTTATGTTATGTACGACTCCTTCTGATGATGAGATATATAATATAAATACACCTATGTGTAATCCTGCATATCCCAAAACATGATAATTCATGGTACCCATATTCCACAAAGAGATTATGAACAATTATTTTCCACTAGTAGATAAGATATGGGTTCATACATGGGAATCTAATTTAGTGAAAGTTTATGGAATTTCATTCTCTAAGACATTTACATTTTGAGTTTAACATTCTTCCCCACTCATTAAAATATTGAGATGATCAATAATCAATGACGAAAAAATTACTACTATTAATAGGGAATGTTTTACATGATTATAAATCTCTAAATCTATATTCAACACTCCATTTGGGTCTACCCCATCCAAAAGTTTGATATCCAAACAAAGTGAGTCTGATTTCCCATTTTACCTTGCTTCTCACATCGAGTACAAGTCACATTTTCTTAGGGATTTGTAACGAACATATACCTAGCATCACAAAAATTTCTTAACTATAGTAATAATTAATGTGTAAGACCAATTCAATTAATGATAGAAAATCCTCCATGGATGGTCTTCTAATATAGTGGATGTCTTTATGGAATTACCATATTGGTAAACATTGGGGTAATAATAATCAAAGGTAGTATTTATATATCTATTACCATCATCAGTTTGAGGGAGAAAAGAACTATAAATAATATGATTCTTATTCTAATTAGGATACCTATTATTCTTTCTTTAGAATTGATCTCCATGCCCAATGCCTACTCCCCCAAATATATATCAATTCCACAATAAATTAGACCAAATGTCTTAAAACTGAACATAATTCAAGTGTTTTGATTACTTGTTGAATATGATATGTAGAATTCCTCCTCAATGATCAATCCTATCCTTGAAACACCAATCTCATTTCTAGTTAGATATAAACACTATATCAGCTAGAAATGTTGAATTAAAACAAATTATTATGCCCATTAATAATCCATAATAGGAAATGGATAGAGATACTATGATATATATTGATTATCTCGGTAATTGAACCCTCGTTAAATGTTGATGGCTTAAATAAGTGAAATTTTTTCTAGGGTAGCCTATATCATATCAAGATTTCAATGTGATTAATGAGAATATACAGAATCATTAATAGATTCCCAAAGTAGTAAATAATTTCCCCTAAATGGTATGATGATACCAACATCCCATCCTATCGACTATTGTTCAATCCTATGTGTATTTGGGTTTTAAACCCAAAATTAACGCATTCATTTGGAAGTTTACTCTATGCACTGTTTAGATGTCAGAAAAATAAGAAGTTATCATGAGAAATGAAAATGGTATTTTTTTTAAATGAAGTATTTCAAAATTATACACAACTACCCTATATTTAATCATTTTTCCCAAATTTTAATCAGAAGAACAGATATTGATCTCGATGTGAATTTGAAAATAATAGAATGATTTGAATTCCATTAAACATGTCATCTATGTTACAGGTATAAAAGGGTAGACTTCAAAGTTCAAAATAACCAAATTACCACACAACCCTCCACATAGAAAAAAATTATTTACCAGACATGAATGTCTAAAAAATGATCAGTTAACCTGGTGTCACGTAATTTTTTTAAATGTCATATGTAAAAAAATTTACTCCCAATATGAAATTATTTAATTAAATATAATAGTTTCACAATGAAATAGTCTATTGTCAGAATTCTAATTCCACAAAAGATAAATGGTCGAACCATAAATAAGATTAATTTTTTTCCTCCAGTGAATTTTCAATTAAGAATGTTTGAGACAGATATCAATCCATTGTTCAGTGGCCTTATCCCTTGTTTTAATTAAAACATTATACTTATCTCACAAAAAACCAATGAGGTAGGAACATATTTTTATTAGGTGAATGTTCTATAAACATAGTTATTATAGAATCCTCTACTGGATTCAAAACAACATCACTAACCCGTCTCATTCCCCGTTTTTGCTGAATGTGATGTTCTAGGAATACCACCGACATGGTACAATACATAACCTTTTGGATTATGGTAAATTCCTCCAATCATTGTATATAAAATTTCCATATCATTAAATGAATGCTGAAATGAAACCACGTGAACTTTTTTGTGGCACCAACCTCACTATAATCCCATTCTTTTATCTCAAAAATAAATAACATACATAACATAAGAAGTTGGTCCTTACTGTCAAATAAATCTATATAAGAGTTTAAAAGATTCATAAAAATGATGTTATCAATCAATATTACCAGTGTCATAACACATGTTCCCATGAACAACTTAATAATGGTATGACTCATCATATTTCTTCCTTGTTCATTATTCCTGTTTATGAATGAGGTCATTCCAGGGAAATAAATATGGGATAAAATGGGAATAGAATAATTTTAAAACTTCTACTGAGGGATACCCTTTACATATTCATATAGTGGATAGAGATAGATCTCATATAAATACCCACTCAGATCATGTCTTCATGCATATTTCTATTGCATGCATGTGGGAGACACATATCTTTTCCCCTGCGCATGAATCCCATTAGAAGATTCCAATGGGACAATGAGGATAAGAGTGGGATAATATCCCCAAATCAATTAAATAAATCTCATAGTATATCATAGGGTCCATGAATTTTCATGAAAATATTCATGAAAAAATAGATCTATAGAGTCACTAAATTAATGAAACAATAGATAAATTTCATGGATATATTTTTTCACTGTTAAAAATACATACAGTGTCTTATTTCCATATCCTAACAACTATTGAATCATATCACCATAATCCTCTAGAATAATTGGATACTCAAGAGAAATAACAAATTCAAACTCTCATCCAGAAGGATTATCACATTTTACAATAATGTAAAAACTACAACTCCATCATAATATACCAATTACAACTTTGGATCATGACATCATATAGGAATATTCCTTAGAATAACCACACAATACTCTTTATTAAATCTATCTACCTACACTAATATCACAATAACTTGTTTAAAAACATTTCCCCAATAGAGATTCTTTAGTACTACAAGGATACAACCCCTGGGTGGGAACATATAATCTTGGTGAATCTAAATGACAATTCATGTAGCTTATTTATAGGTGAAGGCTCATATAACATGTCTAAATCTATATGTATTTCAGAATCTTCCAAAAGAAAATACACATATTTACATGGAACAAAACATCACATCATCCATGATTGACGAGTAGATTCACGAAAATCCCCAAAATATCAGTCTTATCTGTGATGACTACATATAATCTCACTGATATACATCCACATGTTCTCATAAGTGGACTCATATCCCATAAACATGTGATGGGATCAATCAATTTAAAAAAAATATCATATATAAGTATCATATATGTATGAAACCACAAAATAAAAGAAGATATATTCTTGATACGTGAAAAGATAAGGATGATATCCATACTATACTTAATTTTATTATCTATTGTATTTTTATGAGAAATAATTTCAACACCTAAAGTGTCAGTTGACTCTTCAGCCAATGAATAATGTTATCGGCACAATGGGTGTCCTCCTCAAAATATTTTATAATATGATTTTCGAGACCCTGCTCATGAAATTCAACATGATTATCCTTCCCAAGGTGATTCAACTTTAGGGAAGGAAATCCTAACAATTTCCATAATCCTTCTTGTAGATATGTACTCCAAATAAGGTAAATCTTATATTGTCCCCATAAACATTCCAAAGAATTTAACCATTGTAAGGAGGGGAACCATTGATTCATCCTCTGTGGTATGACTAACTAAAATCAAATAACCCAGAGGAAAAATAGATGAAATGGATATGTTGAGGAAGAAATCTAGAAAATACCTCCCATAAATTGTTGGTATCATTTCCCCATGTAACTATTAAACCTCAATGACATATTGAATGAGTTCAATCATAACATACACAAAAACATGTGAATGACTCGTCATATTTGGAAGGCTATAAACCACCCTTATCAAGAGTATGAGGATAACCTATAGATCACAAATTCACTTTGTTTTCAGTTGGTTATGGTCATATTCTCGGTGCATTAAATGAATGAGTTTAAGATCATGAAAAATTTCTAACAATGTTTTTAATAATATCTTTTCAACCAACCATGACAAGTATCCAGAGCCCCACCAAACGAATATACATGTGGATGTAGAAATTATGGAGTGTTTCAAATCATTATGTCCTTATAAAATAAATTTCCCATGGACACAACATTGTTAAATATTTTATTGAAATGATAAATCATGGAATTGGGTAACATGTGGTCTAGTAGGTCAATACAACAAGGCCCTATACTTTGTGGAGACACTTATCTCACCAACATATATAGGGGGCCTCCTAAAGAATAACAAGTTTTCCATCTCTACAATGTGAGAGGACATCTAAATAAATAATCCAAATTTTTATATTATCCAAAAAATTGACATAATAAGTGACTCCACTAATATGTTTCCATTTCACCTAGACCATAGAAATGTGTTGTTCTTCCTAATCATGGGCATCAAAAAAACATCTACCACAATAGACATCCATAAGAAAACCAAGCCCATATTTATGTAAATATTTTTATCTCCAGATCAACCCCTAAGGTAATAATACTATTATAGGGCTATTTATTTGTAGATAAAAACATAGGTTTTTTGGTAAGTGGTGATAGCAGGAATCCCAGTGGATCATTCAAATACCATACATACATCATGGATTTGGGTCCTACATTACAATTAAATTTTAAAAATACTTTAATTTAACAATTCACAAACTGATATAGGGGAACAAATGAAAAAGGTGGTTAAACACTAAAAGTGACTATTTCATAGATGGACCTATATAAATTATGGAATGATATATGACCCAAATTCCACCAATAATGTTGGAGTAAATGATATTGATCAACCAAATTATGAAGAGATTGATTGGATACCTATCATTTCATAATACACCATATTGAACATAATCACTACCATTCAAACTAATTATGACGACCAAGATAAAAACATAGGGGAAATATTAACTAACAAAACCTATAGAAGTAGATGATATAGATACGTAGACTAAGGCTACATGTATGCTTGATCAGAGAGGGGTTCAGAACCTAGAAACGTAGTATAATAAATTAATACCCCTATAAATAATCTATTAATGAAAATGGGGAGGGTGTGGAATAATTTATCTCACAACAAAAAGTATATGAGATCATAATCATAGAAGAGATTTTGTAAAAATATGGGAAATAGATAGAAAATATAATATAAATAAATTGTGGAGTACTCATAGGACACATTCCATCTAGGTATTAGCTCTAAATATAATCATAAAGCATCCTAACACATAGAAAGAGAGATATAATAGGTCTACAATTGAATAATCAGAGCATCTATTCAGAAATAGATCTAGAATATCTTTCTACATTAAAAAGGAAAATAATATTAAAAATGACTTCGTTATATTATAATGAAAACCTATACACTATAATTGTTGTAATTTTGTATCATAATAGATCATGATTTAGAGGGAAATAAAAGAAGGTACACATCATCATTTATCATTCATTCACATGAAAACAAACAATCTTCGGTAGACATTACACATCACATAACCTGACCCTCAACATGGCCTCGAGCATGCCTACCTAAATTCCATAGGGGAAATACCAGTGTAAAGGATCAAGAAGGTTTAATGGAGAGATAATACCGTCTAGTTGGTGTGTAATTAGAGTGGAAAATAACGAAGATCATACTGGTATACACATAAAAGTGAACATAATAAATAAGTAAACTAGAATAAAAATAAAATAAATAAAACCTAGAATAAAATAACAAAAACAAAAAAATGAAAACATAAAAAAGTTGGACACCTACTAGGAATATCATATGAATGAATAATGAAAACTGAAATAAAATACATCATGATTTACTATCAACATGGATTTAATCAGTATACATCATCAATATGATACATGAGATACTCCAGTCCTTCCAAAGTCTCAAAATGAGATATTATTCTTCATAAAGAAACATAGTTCCATTTGTATTACCACTTCACATCTTGTTACAACATGAAATAATAAATCAGGTTTGCACTAACACTGTGGTTCACAAGCAGGTGGTGATAAATAAATCTATCTAGGCCACTGTCAATAGTGATCCTATTAATAAGCTTTCATAAAAATATCTCACTTATTTTAAATGGACCTCATATCTAGTAACTAACAATATATTGAATATAGATGAACTCCACTAAAAGTGTAAATCAAAATGAAAACATATAAACCACCCATTCACTAGTGGTAAATGTTCCAACACATTGTCCCACACTATTGGATTTACCGCATGTGGATCACCCATCCACATGAAAATATACACATCGACAAGGACTATATAAGATTTATAAATTGAATAAATGAATCATGAATAAATATGAGAACCTAGGTCAAAAGAATCTATTACAATATGAACATTATCATCAATTAGGATCTAGGACTCTTTAATCATGATTAGAACTCATGAAAAACCCTCCAAAACATATATTTGAGAACATTATTGTTTAAGATGTACTTCTGAACATCTCAGGATCCAACACATGGACCCTATTGTTATAGATATTTATTTAAATCATCAACCATGAACCAAAAAAATAAATTTACTATGGTCACTACACAATATATCAGGAGTGAAACAATAACCATGACAAAACAAACACCCTCATATATGGGGAAACTTAAATATTAGAGTTGTACCCACATATAGATCATGATTCAGCTCTCTAAGCCCACCTTACAACATCATATCATCAATAGAAAAACGACCATATCACATTTTTGAGAAAATGGCCAATCCATAATATAATATTGGTGTCCTCCTCAAACTATAGTCCTGAGCATAAACTATCTCAATCATCACAGAGAATTGGAAACCAATATTTGGTTGATACAACACATGAACCAACTAATAAATATCTAAACTACATTAAATGACCAACTAACAGCCAACAAATAATGGTGTTTCACTCATCTCCAATGATATTAGCTTAAAAAACCAAACCCCCATGGACTATTAAAGTCTCAACTTAGGAATAATCTATAATATGTGGACCCCAAAGTCCCTGAGGCAACTACATAATGAGACGTCCTCTACAGGACTACCCTAATTTTACAAAATTATTTTCCATTCCCACATAAATATCCAAAATCATACCAAAGGCCACAAAAAGAACAAAAAAACGTACAAGGGTTTCATCTATCACTTTTAATAAAAAGAGACATGACTTGTGTGGGAAAATCCTAAATATATTTTAGTGGACTCGAATTAATCATCTATCATAAATAAATCTAAAGGGGAATAGAATTTAACAATCATTTTTAAAGGGAATTCACAATGGTCTTTGTGACCACCACAAAATAATACCCTTCCACATGCGCAACATTAAACAATCTAACCATCAAAAAAATTAGAAAACAAGGAAACCTTAGCCGACATTCACAGAAAACAACCCATCCAAAATTACTAGCCCATCCAAAAGGGATTATATACAACGACATTCCTTATGTGTATATACAACAGTCTACTCAAAAATTATCTCTTAATTATAAATTTTCCTACTATGATATCCTCAATAGCCACATTGACTAGTATCAATAGCTCAATAACACCCTTCCATAACTATATTCCACAGGTTTCAAAACATCATAGAGGATCAAACAACTCTAATCTATAAACACAAGAGAAAAACATAAATTGATGAAACCATGATAAAACACTCCACATATTCAATGAAAATTCAAGAATCCTCAATGAGACCACTCAATCTAGACTCTCAGATTCAATCAGAATGAAAATATGGAAAAACTATCCTAAAATCCACATTCCCTTCCAACTAGTATGTTCACAGCCTCTCATGTGTCTTATTTCTCACAACCAAACACCAAAAGGATTCTAAATCCAAATGTAAATAAAATTACTAGTAAAATATGTTCAATAAAAACCACATTCCATTTTTTAAATAACAAATTGATTAGATAATAATGATATATATAGGATAATCCTTAGAATTTTATATTCAGAATTCCAATTCTATATATATGAAGGAACTAGGATAAACTGGTTATGGTAGGAAAAATACATTGTGTGCACTTTGGGTATATAATGGGAAAAAAGTTACCTCCCTATCCATGAGACGTAGGCAACATAGGATGTTACACTCCAAGGTTAATAATGTTCACCGACATGCAGCATGTACCCCCCACTTGGGGGTTCTCACAAACTCACCTATAAATCTACCCCACATGGATTCTGATCATGTACATCACATTACATTTGGGCGTGTACCTCACATAGGCTCTGGTCGTTTTCCCTTACATTACCATGTTCCCCCATCATATGGTTTCTGGACCTACCACCATCCCCTCCTTGTGCCACTCCTACATAGCATGTGCCCCTAGTACATAGATTTTAGTCACAGAATCAAATATTATTTGAAGTGGAATAAAATAATAAAAGTGTTTCATAAATAAAATATTGTATTCATCAAATTATGTTAATGGTAGTCCCACAAAATGGCCAGAAAACCTATTGTACTCCATAATATCGATAGATCTTCACAATATGTGTCCCTAAATATCAAAAATATTGGGATAAAAAATAATGAAAATTATGTTATGTAAGTTTTTTTAAAAACACAATGAGTCTAATATATGTGAGGAAACACCAATGACATGAACATCTTCTTAATCCACAACTGACACACCATGATATTGCATGACCAGATCTCTCAGGACATGCGTCATCTTCAACTTATTATTTTCTTATCTAACTATACCTATCTCTATTGAAGACCCCAAAGGGTGATATTCTATATAATGCGATATAATCTAAGTGTGAAATGGAAATGATTAAAAAAATAGAAAGAATAAATGATAAAAAATGATAAATAAAAGGAAAATAATAGGGTTAGGAGATCAATGTAGGTTCATGACTCAAGGTTCTGCATAGTCTATAAAAAACATCTCTTTATGGTTCCGGTTGGTTGTATACCATTCCTTATGTGGGAACTGGCCCGAGATTGAGTCCCTCCAGACTCAGATACTATGCATATTATGCAAAAGTGATTGAAAGAATTTTTCCTAGCATTGGAATGTACGACACACTATGGTCTTGGTGGGGACCATAGATGGACGTTAGTTTTTCCCTTACACACAATTTGGAGAATTTTCGGTAGGGAAAGGTGGGGAATGATGATAAACCGAATTGAAGAGAACTGGACTCATTCATGAAGAATGATGATCCTAGGAGTAGATCTATTATCACATTGATTGATTATCAATATGAGATTTTTGGGGAAACTTCCATTTTAATTAATTTGTGGAAAATATATCACATAATAATTTTTATATCCCTCATAACACTATTGTAAATAATAAAATGTTTCCAATTGTCATCAAATATGAATGGATTCTTTCGTTCTTGGATTTTAATTCTCCTCCTCCTGGATGACATATCAAATTGAGAAGAATTTCTCATGTTTCTATTGATCTGAGAGATATTGATGAATGTGTGAGCATCTTTATGTTTTCTATAATTACAATGGTTCTGATTCCATAAGTGGTGAAGCCTTAGAAATTTAATGAAATTTTTAGGAGGACTGTTGATATCTGGTGAATTGATGAAATTGGGATGAATGCTATGGGTCTGGGATTTTATCATGTCATCTTTCATTTAAATAAATCTAAAGATGATATTGGACATTATATTCAATTTCTATAAATACTGGTTTTCCCTGAATTCAATATTGGGATCAGAGTTTTGATCATTTTAACATAAGAAATACTCATCCTCATGTTTTGATATGGGATTTTAATTTAAATTGGAACTAATTGAATCCTCATATTCTACGGGATATTTCTTATTATACTGGAAACACTATAAGAATGGATTAGTATACTGATTTCTTGTGCATTGGTCATTATGGATGAATTCTTTTTGAGGTTGATATGTCATATACTTTAGTTTCTATGGTTTTGGTTACTAAAATGTATGATGGTAATAATATGAAAATATTTAATGAGAGTAAACAGAATTATTGTTCGAACTCAATAGCATCAAGTGGAATGATGATGTTTCCTATAGTAGAAGAAAAGGAATTATAAGAAAATATCCTTTCCTATTCAGGAATCTTCAAATGATCAGTCTATAGGCATCACTTAAGAGACCAGATACAACAATTCGGGTTATTTTATTATTACATATTTTGTGAAGGTTGGCGCCACAACATCAGTTTCAATTAATGTTTCTGCTGATGATACATCTCCCATATAAATATAGGGGATGTTCCTAGGTCTCTGTGGTGTGGTTTCACATTGAATAGTAATGTTCTATATTCTGAAAATACAACTTCTTCTAACAAAATCATGGTTTTAGAATCTACTGGTGTTGATTATAACCTTCCCTCATCTGATCAAATTGGGAATGTTTCTCTACCAACTCACCCTGTGTGAATAAATAATGGAGATTCTTTAAATATTACTTCAGATAAAATTTTAGTCTTGGATGTTAGTGTTAATCATAATTATTATATTTATATTCTATCGTATCGATATACTTCTCCTCCAAATCATGCACTTCTTCGGTTTATGGGGATAGAGTTTTTGGTGATGGAACTCTATCTGAGATGGTTGTTGTCACCTCCAATCGTAGATCATCATAGCTATCTCAAACTAATGGTATGGAATATTTTGCTAAATATGAATACGTACTTGTTCACATAGGTTATTATGATTCTCATATTTCACCATTCAATGTTTCATGAAGAACAATTTGCGAGATCATTAATTTGAATCATATTTAAGCATCTAATAAATTCAATCCCACGAGTATGAATTCAATGGATGAGGGTATCCAATCATCAATGTCAGAGATATCACTAAACAATGATGTATTTAATCAAGAATATATAATAAAGTAAAAGGATACAAAAATGAAAATCATTGTTGAGTAAAGTATGACTGAACATTATGACAGACCATATACTAGGACCACCTCTCTTGATAAATAATGGATCTATTATAGAATTTCCTTGGTATATAGAATTCCAATCTTTTCACAACCCTTATGAATTTTATTGAGACCAACTAACCCATACATATTGGACTTTATGAATCATGTTTAAGGATTGATAATTGGGAAATTTTTAAAAGGAGATCAATTGTATATTATTTCAAAATCAAAATAGTTTGGAAAGGGCTATAAAATACTTATGGGTACTTAAGAATAATAGTATTAAAATTAACATATGCAGTTGTTTTCAACATCCCATTATTGTCTCTACTGATCTGAATGGATTTGTCTTTTTTATATCCTTTGATTATCTTTATAATTTGTATTCAAGATAGAGGGATTTTTGGAAAAGCTAATTGTTATTTTATTATATGTGAATCATAGAATAATTTTAAATGGAGACTATAATATTATTTAATGTACTAAGTAAAATAATAGCCATAATTTCTATAGTCAAACATCTCATGATTTGTCATCCAATATTGTAAATTCAATATTAGTTGAGATTCCTATTGTAGGGGATGATTTCACATGGAATAGAATTACCGTTACTGGGAGGTAGGCCAGAAAATTGGATAAAACATTGATATAGGATAATGAAAGCAATTATGCTTTTGGATGTTTTGGAATCACCTTAAGTAATGTCCATTCTCATAATAACCCTTTTCTAATTGATATTTTTATCATCAATTTAAACTCAACACCTATACATTTCTAATTTTATAATACATGGCTTTTTGTGACTAGATATTGAGATATCATTGTGGATTGTTGGAGTGTTGAATTTATTGGCAGCCCATTGCAATATAACAAAACTCAACTAGCTCCTTATTTTAATATTGATCATTTTAAAGATTTACCTTCTCAGGAGGGGATGTAAACCTTATATAACATTGTTATTTTAGTGAACATAAATATAATATTCCTTTTCTCCATCTTAATATTAGTTCTGTAAAATATTTGGGCAATAACTCAAGGCAATTTCACTTCATGCATTAGGAAATGAAGAAAAGCATAGATTTTTATAATTTCAATATTGATAGAAGTATTTATTATATTGAAATTGTAATTTATAATTTTATTTCTAGATATTTTGTGTAGTTTTATAAGGAAAATGGTATCAATAATAATCAATAGATGGAAATCAATATTTTTCATACCATTGAAGAAAATAAAAATAAAAGGCTATTTGAATCGTCCAATGAGAAAGAAATTATAATAACATTGTTTTATCTTCCAATTTATAGTGCTACTAGATGATATGGTTTCACTAATATGTTCTTCATGTTCAATTGGGATATTTACATATTGGTGTTGTTTATGATTTGAGATAATTTTTTCATCATGTTTCTATTCCTTATGGGGTGAATTCTCATTTTATATCCTTGATTAATAAGAAGGAAAATTCTATTGATATTAATGATATTTGACTTCGTAAAATTAAGAATTAAATTCATAATATTATAAGTAAAATATTAACTTATAGAGTGAGATAGATTTCTAAAGGATTATTTAGTAATAATTAGTTATATTATTTACCTAGAAGGAGAATTCAAAATTGTTTTGTACTACCTTTTAATGTGTTAATATATTGAGATAAATGTGAAAAATGGGAGCATGGCTGTAAAAATTGACATCTCCATGGTGTTTGTAACACAAATTTTAATTTTATATATTCTATTCTAATATTGAATGGTTTATCCTAGCGATTTATTTGTCCATTTAGTTGTATTTTCAAGACATCCATGCTCTATATTTTTGTGAATGGATCTCCCTGTGGATATATTTTTTCTCTATGGGTAATATAGGGTTATCCATTATCTGGCCTTCTTCTATTTAATTATTGTGGGTTATTTATGATGTTTATTGAATGGGCATGTATAGATTAGTAATTAAAAGTAAATATTGGTTCAAAGATGAATTTTTTAACCTTCACATGTATTATTTGTTGATGATATTTTACACTTTCATCAATATGATAAATTCACCATATCTGACCTCAAATCTATCATTATGAATTTTGATGGTTTTTATGTTAAATTTATTAGTTTGAATAAATCCTCTTCACTTTTTTGGAATGATTTTTATTCTCAAAGAATAATAGGGTGGCTATGATGCATGGTGTTAGGAGTGGATCCCATCAATTCATTTATCTGGGGATGCCACAATTATGGGGAAAGGCTTACACATACTATATTGAATGTATTTATTAAGAAATTATCAATCAAATTAAAACATGGAATGGTAATACCAAGTCACAAGTAGGTAGAATATATTTAGTTAATTATGTTATAGCCTCCATGTTAGAATGTGAATTTTATTTATACTGATCGCCTATAGAACTCATTAATGGTTATAGATTCTGATTCAATTTTTTTGGACATGATCATTTTTAAAAAATAATATAGTACCTATTTCCTATAATTATATTTTAATACATGCCGATATGGGTGGAATGGATGTCAAAGTCCTCAGACTCTTTAATGAATCTTTGGTTACAAAATTTACATGGTTTATTATTACTACTAATGATTTCACTTTATATTTTCATGTCAATTGATTGAACTCTGATTTAGAAAATCGATACACTATGTATATCACCTCTCATGTATAGACAATAATTAATCATATTTATAATAACACCATGTCATGATCGCAGTGGATGGTTTTTAGACATCCTACATTGAAATGATCGAGAAAAAATTGCATCCAAGTACAGTTTCTAAGGTCATTGACGTTCATATGCATATGAAAAAATTTCATGTTGTTTAGGCTCATATTATAATAATTTTTAAAGAGATTTTATCTTCTAAACTTGAGATGAATTTTTCCAAGTATGTTTATACAAACTACGATACACTTGTATGGACATATTCTTTCAATGGTCAATTCACAGTATGAGAATACTAAATATCCTCCTTCTCAGGGGTTTTTAATACACATGTGTGGGTTATCGAATTAAAAAATCATTTTATTACACCATCATAATTTATACTGTAATAGAGAATTTGGAAGAAGATCATTCGAACTCATGGAGCCATTCAATGTGCATGTATAAATCATACGCCTTCATTCCAGCACTGCTTGAAGGCTAAAGAGTCCCTTCTTCATGTAATTTTTAGCTACATTTTCTCCTATATATCTTGGATACAGTGGAATATGTCATTGGTTGTAGTTTTAATTATGGAATATTTGAAAGGTTGATGATGTCAATTATCAAATCGGATTACAGTGATCAGATTCAATTGTTGTTGTTAGAATATTTTTCCTCACTCATATCGTTTGTGTCAAAGGCACGAAATAGGGTATCTATTAATGATCATGTTCCCTCTATTCATGAAAGAGTTCAAGTAATTCATTAAAACATTATCACTACCTCAACAATTCTAATTGGATCAATGAAAATGAGTTCGATATATTCGTTATTTATTGATCACATGGTGTTAGTGGAAAAAAACCATTGGTTCCCTAATCCATTAGATTGATTCCTATGAAAGTTAGTTGGGTAAAAGTTAATATTGACCAGGTAGCCTTAGTATTACGAGGGCCCTTGGGTTGTTGTGGTATCTTCTTCACTTTTATGGGATTCATTAAGGAATGATTCTATAACATTACTGGGAATGGTCAAGTAATTGCCTCTGAGCTACGAGTTATGATCAAGTGTATCCAGTTTGTTGTCCACTTTGTGGGAATTATATTTAGGTTTAATATGATTCCATTTTAGCAAGGGAAATTCTAAAAGCATGTTCCAGAAATTTATATTAGATAATGATATCATACTGGATTGATTTTATTTCTATCACGAAGAGTCTTTTTCTTGATGTCTGACATGTTTTTATGGAAGAAAACATAGGTGCAAATGATCTATCCAAGAGAGTAGTCTCATAGAAAAACTCTGCATGGTCAATTTTTACACCAACATTATTGGTATAATTCGGTTTATGTGGATATTCATGGTGACTTTCATTCCATGTTTTTTAATTCTTTTATTTAATGCCTCTATTCTACATTTATTTTTTAGAATAGATTTTCAGGATCACTCTTTATAACCTCATAATATTTCTGATTATAAAATAATCTATGAAAAATTGAACTTTTCATATTTTGAACCCAATCATATCATATGGTAAACAAATTATTTAGGGACTAATAACGTATTAAGAAAAAAATATTTGATAATATTCGATGAGAAATTAAAATTATTCCACTGAACAGGCATGACAACAAGTTTTTATGTATTTTTTCTATATTTCACAACTCTTGAAGATGTGGTTCACAACAAAATACTAACCAAAAACTATTCTAACCATTGATAAGCCACAAAATATATCCAACAACCATGGAATCCTATAATAACTATTTTAGATGAATTCATATAAAATCCCAAATGACCTCTAATTACATTTCCATTACTCTTTCCCAATAAAAGATACATTAAATAGTTACAGATCAGATTCCTCCACTGATAAGAGTGTATTTATTAACACCCAAAATCAAAACAAATAACTAGACATACCACACTACATCAATAACCAAAATCATTGGATAGACATGGCCAAATCCCCCACACATGTGCATAATTACAAACACCTACAATAAGCTTGATAAAAAGCCACTTAATAATGGATCATGACCAATAATAACATATAGTGTACTCCACACCACAAATATATCCTAAAAAATCTCAAATTATAAATAGAACACACAATCTTGTAGGTCATTTCCATATAAATTATTCTTACCATTCTAAAAACCCCAAAACATGCATGATATTTAGTTCGGTTCAAAAAATTGGAATAACATCACTACTACTATCCAGCATCGTGGACTACCCATTTTTTAAGGCTCAACTACATGACAATAATAAATATGGATGTCAACCTGAATCCATTATCCAACCACTCATCATGCTACCAAAAGTTCATAAAAATTACCAAGCATAGGAAAACCAACCATACCCACCCCCTCATGACATCCATGAGACATGGAGCACTCGTAGATCTCCACTTCTTTAAAACATGAAATCCTTATCCACAACCACACCCAGGTGATTAAAAACATTAGTGTACCCACCAAAGAACATCAGTCACACCCATCCAGTCTATAAGTGAAAATAGGGACAATACCCCCACAAAATGACATGATAGATGACACATATCAATAATAATTACCTCAAATGATACACTATAATGGGTGTTCATGGAAACAACCAACTCAGTAAAACTTATTCCCAAACTAAATATCCCACAGGATTCCACTCACTCATCAAGCCACTAAAAGGGACATAAAAACAGAAACTAAACTTTAGGGTTCTAATGAATCAATCAATGAAAAAAATTCATCTCCAACACTGAAAAAAATATTACCACATTATTCATGTTATCTATAAACAAAATAATAAATATATATATATATATATATTAAAACACCAATGAAAGTAAAATTTCATGTGAATCCTACATGCCTAGAATAATACATGAACACTAACCAGTTCTCCATGGTCAATGATCCAATGATAGAAAAAAAATACCTCAAATGTAATGAATCAAATTTTGAAGAATTAAATAAAGATAGAAATGAAATACATTAATATAAATTACATTCTCTAAAATCGTTGAATTTTAACCTATATTGGTGTTCAGGACACACATAACCATTATCTATCACATGTTATGACTCAGTCATAGACATCGTGTCAACCTACTCCCAAGATCATAATACAAAACACATCTATAACCATTCTTTGACGAACCTTCCGTAGTTTACATAAGAAATCACCTAATATATCCCACCACAGGGCCTCAATTTCACCTCCTCTAATGCTAGGGTATTCCTACAATTGTCCAGGGTCTTGAAGGTGCGGTAGTGAGAATAAACCATATTTTTGGAGTGAATTATGAGGGTAAATTTTATAATTTCATAAAAATATAGACAAATTATATTAATAATAAAAAAATAACATACAAAATTAGGTTATAAGAAATTAATTTCATAATTTAGTCACACAAAATCAATGAATGAAAACATATAAAATAAATTCAAAAACAAGACCAAGTACATATAAAAAATTACAATAGGATATACTATAAACACTTAGATGAAACACATATCGGAATGAATTATACTCAAGTTTAATGAACCTCATCCTGAGAATCCACATGATTTTCATCGCTCTATCATGAAATAATGGCCTTGAACCCAACCCATTTGTTATTCTATGCTACAAAAAAATTGGAAATCAGTTCTCATTTAACATAAAGGTTATAGTATAGGATGTAATAAATAAATATCAATAGGACACCCCATATGGTAGAACTATAAATAGTATTCCCTAACAAGTGCAAGGATATCTGTAATGTCAATCCTAGAAAAAAAATTATATTAGCATGAAGATAAATCAACTCAAAAAATTTAATTGGACAAATAAAAGGAAAATTCAACCAATAGTTGTATCTAAACACCTATGAAATATATAACTCTAATATGTCCCACAATATTTGAATTATAGTACCTGACTAACCCAGTCACACTATAATGGAAACCTGTTATAGGTCTATATAGTGTCTCTAGGATGTCTAAATAAAACATGTCTAATCTGAATGTTAGAGAGTAAACATAGGAGTATGTATGTATATATGAATCTACCTGGAATAAGGACTCTGGTGACATGGTTCTAACTAGAAAAAAACCCCCCCTTGACATGTAAAATATAATTCATCATACAGATTTACTTACCAACATTATAGGATCCACCATATGAAGTAGAAAGATGCACCTCCCTGTGGAGTTAATTATATCGGCCTGATTGATTCACTTCAACATGGGATCCAAACACATGGTCAAGAGAAGAAAATTATCCACAAAAAACAACTCATATCATTGGATTATCCTCAATCATTGTGTACATTGATCATCCAGATTTAACATTATCTTACTAATATAAATTACAAAATTCCAACGAAAGGAGGATTGAACTAGATAACAACTCATGCCAAATTCTCATTAAATATTTTCCCCATCGTATTTTACAAAAACAACATTATACTCTATAAAATTTATCTAATGACAAAATAATATGATAGCGGAACGTGGATCAATCCACAACTCAACCTCACCATCAATTCAATTGAAGTAGAATAGATAATCAACTCTTAGACATAAATGAATGGGTCCTATCATAGAACCCTAAATCAATGCATATAATAACTAATGAACATTGGATATCATGATACCACCTAAGGTATAATAAATAATACTTACTCCAATTTTACTATGTAACACAACATAATGTGACCACCACAGTATGACTCCACTACTAAACCAAATATCATGGGCCACATATGTAGAAACAACCTGTCACACCCTGACCTAACTGATTTCTTATTTTAATTTTATTTATTATTAATTTTGGTTTAAAAAAATTCAATGTTGCACGGTCATCCCGTGCAGTTAAGAGGAACTGCACGGTGCCCCCATGGATGCTCGGGTGGGTAAAAGTTATGGCGCGTGACTCGCATGCAGTTTATAGAACCATACGGTGAGTGCATGACTTGACCAGACAAGTTGGTTGTACTAGGCATCACGGTTCAGGCGCATTTTTTCAATACTGTTTCTGACGGTAGGTGGGAAATGCAACTATCTCGATATTCGAAATAAATAAACGAATCAATTTAAATAGTAAATGAAAAAATTCAATAAATAAAAAAAATTATTTTATATAAAATTGAATTGAATTTTATAAATTTTCTAATAATATGTATAACAATAATATGATTTTTAATAATATTATTTTTGTGGTTATTATTATTACATTGAAAAAGGCCAAAACCTATTCTACCTACCCCCCTATTTCCCTTTCCTCGTCGCGAGACACCCCCCCTCCCACCCTCCTCATCTTCTTCTACCTGCGTAAACCAAGAACCCTGGCCATCTCCCGATCCTGCCACACCACGCCTCCGTCTAGCCACATCACCCCTCCATGCTTGTCTGGGACCTCACACTGCCTTGCCATCTCTGTTCCCCGCCGCCCAGTTAGTCAGCCGACTCCACTAACTGAGCCCCCCTCCCTATTGTGCGACCACCAGAGGTCGAGTTCTACCAGCGGGCCACCTCCCTTCCTCCGGTGAGCCACCTCCCTCCCTCTGGTGCGCCCTCTTTTTCCATCTCATTCCAATATTTTGGTGTTCTGTTGGATTTCATGGGGTACACATATCTTGGCTGAAACCTAATGTGTATAGTGGTTCTTTTTTTGGTTGAATATTATTATTTAGGGTTCATCTTTTGTCTCCTGGGGTGAGAATGTAGTGCAATTAATGTTTTCACTGAAATTCGGACATTTCTGCACCGAAGGTATGTGTTTCTGTGTATTAGTATTGTATGATGAATTAATTCTCATATTTAGTTAATTTGGAATACTTATTTAATGTTTTACTTGGTGTAAATATAGTTTTACTTGATATTTAATTTTATTTCAATGCTTTTAGTATCATTTTTATTCAATATGAATGTTTTGATTTTTTGAAAACTCATCTTGAGCCTTTTAGTTTGTATTATAATTTTTATTATTGGTTTATTATGTCACGAAAGGGATGTGAATTCGGTTTCATCATATTATTGGTGTACGTTTAGCCTTAGATGTTGTTATGATTAGGCGTTTGGGTTCAATGTTCAGTAATACTGCTTGGGGTTGTGTTTTAAAATTTTTGAGTGGTTTATAAAATCTTATAAAAGGTGAAAAAATGGTTTTTGAAGGAATTTGATGTGCGCTTAGGTTTGAATTGGATTCATTTTGATAACCTGGTTGTACTTTTCATGTAATAACATTGTTGTTCTTCTTTTATGTGTTTTATAAATTATAAAAATGGTTTATTTAGTTTTTATGCTATGTGAATCACGTTTTCAATGGCACTTATCATTAAAATGAGTTTGCGAGTAGGTTTTTAACGAAAAATGCATAATTTTTCATGTTTGAGTTGTCGTGTATTTCTAAATGTAAATTTTAATTGTTATAAACAATTAAATGCATGTTTTGGAATTTGTTCTGGTTTATATGATGATTTTAAATGGACTTTTGAAATGGTTAAATTTATTACGTGATTTTCTTTCAATGTTTTCAATGGGTTTTATGATTAATGTAACTGGTTCCTCATTGGTGAAAATCCTTGATGTGTTATTTTGAAACATTTTATGGATCGTTTATGTGTTTAATTGATTTATTAAATTATATTTGTAGTTTATTGGGCCTTGCTTCGATGGTTTTGGGTTACGGGAGTCGAGGGACCCTACATGTACATGAATAGGGTAAGGCATATATATATAGGCCCTCTTTGTACATATTCCCACATGGAGTGGGGAATATGTGTGATGTAGCTAGGGGTGTGTATATATATATGTATAAATGCATGTGTGTGTATTCTCCAAGCGTCGTTTCGAGTGGTCGTCGACAAATTACGACAAGTTTGAGGTAGTTACCCTAGGCCTACACCTTTAATTTGAATTTCATAATTTCCTGTTTGTCTTAAAAGTATGATTTATATTTATGCTATGTAAACATGCAATGAAATTTGGTTGCAGTTGTTTGGAATTATTAGGCATTTGTTTTAGAAATTGAATTTTATTTCTAATGTTATCGGTCTTAAGTGACCTTTTCATCAAAATTGGTTTTCTACGTGGTTTTGAGTTGGTAGTGTGCATTTCCAATGGTTTTTGGAAATTGGGTCATTTAATTTTAAAAAAAAAAATAAAAAAACCTCTCCGGAGGCATTCCCCCTTTGGATTTATAAAAATGATTTTTTACATGAACGTGTTATTATGTGCCTAATTTAATGCTTATGTATTGAGTGACATGGAAGAGGGGGAATGTGCTTAAGGATAGAGAACTGTGGTGATAGTTTGAATGGGTATTAGAAAAAGAAAGTGTGGTACATATATGTTTGTTTGATAAAGAATACTCACCACCACTTGAAATAAAGCACAATGGGAAACCCTGGTATCTAGGTGGGTGACCATGAATATTATTCTAGATGACACGGTAGGGGTTCATCCCGGTTTTTCTAGCAGGATTGATGCAACAACACTATCTAAACATATGTATTTCTGAGGGTCTGGGTCTTTTAAGCTACGTTTTCTAAGGTTCATGGTCTTCTAAGCCACATTTTTTAAGGTCATGGTTTCTAATCCATGTTTCACTTAGGTATGAGGTTCCACGGGTCCCACTTGTGATAACTACCTATATGGATTACGCATAGTTCTCTTGTGTGACATGCTTCTTGTGATGTAAATCTCATTTCAATGTGTTTACATTTGATGTCTTATTTGTGAAAACCATATTCTAATCCAAACAACCTTCTTTTCATTTTGAAACATAAATTCATGCTTGTAAATTATATTGATAATGTTTTGGGAGTGAAATTCTTTACTTGAAAATGTAAACTTGTTAATTGAATTTGATAAGAAGGGTAACATTATTTTATTATATCTTATTTTCGAACAGGAATGATTGGATCTTTTAAGAAAGGAAGGGACATAGGATGTGGTTATATTTTGGCATTCCAACTGAGCATCACAGTGCTCACACCTACATTACAATTCAGTTGCATGTTTCAGTCTTGGATAACATTTGGGAGCAAGTGTAGTTTACATTCATGGTTGACCCATGAGGTCACCTGAGGTATGTAATGTTGCATCGTTTATTCATTTTTTTCTACGGACAATTTGTTTGGTTTTTTCTCATTAATTTCTCAGCTTGTTCATTTTATGTTTATTTTTTTTTTGTTATTTTCCAAATCATTCCCAACAAGTTTATTTTGATCAACATCACTACTTGCTAGCCCATGGGGATCCAGAACGCCCTTCGAACCATGTCGCGGACTGGCTCGAATGACTGATTCATGGTCGACCTAGGTTGGTTCCTGACAAAAATGTATCAGTGGGCCCTTGTTATTTGGGGTGTCAATTAGCTAGGTGATTAGGTGTTTCGGGACTCAATAGGTAGGTGGATGAAGGATGTCATGAACACTTTCTCGTCCCATGAATTGAGTTTCTAGGGGTAGTGTGGGATTTGAATGTTCTTCTTTGAATTGGTATGTGTGGAAGAGGGATGACCAAGGAAGTGAGCCAGTGTTACAAAGCAGACTTACATAGAGTAGCGACCCATGTATAGCCTGAGCACATGGTTCAAGATACTTCCATTTATTGATTCTCTCATGGATCAAGGCCTACTAAGCCATGACACAGGATTGTTATAACAACCAATCCTGTATTTTTGGATTTTTTTATGTGAGTTATGTTTGGGATTAGATTTGACAGACTTGACTGGATCTAAAAAAAAATGAAAATGGATTTTAGTGAAAGCGGTCTTTCCCGAGGGGATATGGTTAGTAGAGTGGTAAAATGGTTTTTGAAACAGAAAACAGTTTGGAATTTGGAAATGTGTTGCTTTAATGATAAGTGTATTTCTCAAATTTCTAAAGAATTTTTGATTTATACTAAATGACCTGTTTTGATAATGAGAAGTGTCTTGAATTTACCCTTGATATTCTTATGAGGGGTCACATATATAGAGGTGCACATGTAGTGCAGGGATAATTTGTGGTTTATGTGGATGATTTCATGAGCTAACATAATGGTATATGTATATGAGAGACATAATGGGATACAAATTATAGGTACTCATGTTGTTTTGTTTTCTAAAATATGGGTTTTAAAAAGGAAATTTAAATGTTCTGAATGGTAAGAAATTGTTTAGTGTTCTATTTTCATGTTTGTCATTATTTTTCATGAGTTCTTAGCTTTTAACATATTTAATGGTTGTTGGATCATTGATTTGAGTTTCATAATTAGTTTGTGATTTAGGTGTGGAATTTTGATTTATAATGAAATTTATTTCGGATTTTGGCCTCTTCATTTTTTATGATGCTGCGCAGAAAAGTCCCAGAGCTTTCTAGTGAGTCTCTACTCATTGTTGGTTCTACCACGACTCTTAGTGGAGTTGTAGAATTGAATTGTTTTCAGTTGTTGTCCATCATATGTGGTGATCGTGATTTATCGAAGGTAGCGGAATTGCGTGGTGAAATTGTTGGAGTTTTCAGGTTATTGGAAACTCCCAATGCTATGAGAGTCTGTGCTGGGTTGAGTTTATCTGAGGGATCAACTTTCGATTGTATTGGGAGAAAATCCTAGCATCGTTACATGATGGGATTTTTGGGAAGGTATTTAAGACCACATTTCCCTGATGGTTTATAGATGATGATATATTGACGAGGTAGGTGGTAGAGCTCATTAGTGTCCAACAAGTCCAACAGACAGTAATGGATTACATCAAGAACATGGAGGGATTGATTCCCTTTTCTCCGTAGGTAGCGGCGTTGAAGCATTTAATGTTTCTCATGTGTAGGGTCTTTGTCCAGGGTTCCAAGACCGATTCATTTTGGTGTCCGAGAAGCTTCCCCAACTGGTGAGGATAGATAACAGGAGGAACCTCTCTCATTCAAGTTATTTTTCATGTCCATCCTCTATTAGTCGGACCACACCTTCATTTTGGTTCGAGTGTTGCTGTTTTGGGTACTTTATGTTTCCTTGTCGTCACCCTCCGAAGGCTTGTCGTCGGTGTGTCCATTTGGGGAAACATGGAGAGGTTATGCTAGCAGCAATGATAGAAATATTCTCGACCAGGGGATTTTAGGTCTTGATTTCTGGGTATTAGATGCTTAAATACATCAGAGCTCCAACTACAAGACATGAAGTGAATCATTTCACGTTGTCAGGAATCATTGGGTGTGGGTCACATTGGTCTAACTTTTGTCCCCAGTGCTTAAATAGGGATGGTTTAAATTCCTCGGTTCAAGCTTCCTCGTCTTTTAAGGTTTTGTTTTTTCTGTATGAGGCATAAAGGTCACATTTCCTAATGGTGGTTTTTGTTCATTGAATACCTCACTTTGGTTGTAAGAAGGGGTGGTGATCTCATCTTATTGTAATTATAGTAGTTGTTCCTCCTCCAATGTGACCCATTTTTTAGTACATGCTCATTTTGGAGATGCACACCTCTTGTAGAAATGATGAGCCATGGTTAAGTTTGCTATATGGTGGAATTATTTTGTGTGTATTCTCATGTGTCAGTGGTTTCTGGTTTGGGTTTTCAGTTCTCATGTCGGTCAATACTAGTTTGCTTAAGCTGGACGATTCTTAAAGGGTGGGGGAGACCCACCATGAATCTTGTTGTGCCTTCTTCAAGAGTTTGACTGTGTAGGACCTTTGGTCCTTTTTGGTTGTTTTTTCATTGGTTTAATTTAGTATTTTAAGAGTTATCTCATGATTTGAGTCTCAATGATTGTTGTGGTAGTTGGGTTCTTGTATTGGGGAAAACCCCTTCGTGTTCTCCCCCCATCCGCAGGCTTCGGTTTTCTCTTGAATTATCCTTGTGTAACATGTGTAAAGTAAAGTCATACCGAGATATTTAGTTTTCTTTGATTATTCTGCTTCTGTTTGGGCATAGACTCATTTCTTGACCAATGTATGGCTTCGTGACTTTATGGGGGTAGAACGTCTCTATGGTGGGTAGAATTTTTACACCTCGACCAGACTGATATATTAATTTAATTATGTTAATTATTATATTGGGTTTCAGGAAAAAAAATTTCCACTCTTGCACAGTCATCCCGTACGGTTAGGAGGAACTGCACAGTGCCCACACAGATGTCCGGGTGGGTGGGAGTAATGGTGTGCGACCTGCACACAGTTTATAGAACCATATGGCGAGCACACGACAGGACTCAACAAGTGGGTAGTACCAGACAGCAAGGTTCAGGAGAAGTTTTCTCAAGCGTGCATCCTACTGTAGGCAACCAATTAAACTTCCATGATATTTGAAATAAATAAATGAATTAATTTAAATAGTATATTAGAAAAATGTATAAATAAATCAAACGAGGTTAAATTAAATTAAATTGAATTTTATATTAAGATTAATAATATTAATAACAATAATATTATATTTAATTATCATATTATGGTTTTTCTTATCATCATTATTATTATTACATAGAAAAAAGGCCAAAACCTATTTTACCCGGCCACCCCCCCCCCCATTTCCCTTTCCCTATCGCGAGCCCCCTCCACCTACTCCCCTTCGTATGTGTGCATGCACTCGGAGCCCTGGCCATCTCCCTCTCCGGCCACGTTGCACCTCCGTCCGGATGCCTCGCCCCTCTACACTCACCCGGGACCTCGCAGTGCCCTGCCATCTCTGGTCCCTGCCACTCAGCTAGCTAGCCGACTCAACTCACCGAGCCCCCTACCTATTGCGCGACCACCACTGGCTGAGCTCCTCAGGCGAGCCACCTCCCTCCATATGGTGAGCCCTATTTTTTCCTTCCCATTAATCTATTTTGGTGTTTTGTTGGTTTTCATGGGGTGCACATATCGTGGCTGGACCCTAATGTGTTGAGGGGTTCTTTTTTTGTTTGATTATTATTATTTAGTGTTCATCATTGGTCCCTTGTGGAGCAAATTTAGTGCAATTAAAACTTTTCACTGAAATTCAGAAGTTTCGACATCGATGGAAATAATTTCCACTTATTAGTGTTGTTTGATGAGTAAATTCTCTTATTTAGTTAATTTGGCATACTCATTTATTTTTTTTACATGGGGAGAATATAGTTTTACTTGAGATTTTATATGAGTTAAATGTGTTTAGTAGCATGTTTACTTGATATGATTGTTATGATTTTGTGAAAACCGATGTGGATCGTTTCGTTGTGTTATAGAAACATTATTGTATGATTAGTATGTCGCTCAAGGGCTGCAAATTCTGTTTCATCAGGATATTAGTGTGAATTTGGACTTAAAAGATGTTATGATTGGGAATTTGTGTTCATTGTTCGGTAATACATCATGGGGTTGTGTCGTAAAAGTTTTGAGTGGTTTATAAAATCTTTTAAAGGGTGAGAAATTGGTTTTTGAATGAATTTGATATGTTCGTGGGATGGAATTGGTTTCATAATGTGAACTTGGGTGCGCTGTTTGAGTAAGAACCTTGTTGTGCTTGTTTTATGTTTTTTTTAAATTATACAAATGGTTTATTTAGTTTTTTATGTTGTATGAATCACGTTTTTAATTTCACTTATCGTGAAAATGGGTTTGGGTGTGGGGTTTTAAAGAGAAATGCAAAAAATTTCATGTTTGAGTTGTTTTGTATTTCTAAATGTAACTTTTTAATGGTTTAAACAATGAAATGAATGTTTTGGAATTGGTTCCGGTTTATGTGAAAATTAGAAATGAGCTTTGGAATGGTTAAATTGATTATATGATTTTTTTTAATATTTTTAATGGGTTTTATGAGTTATGAAAGTGGTGCATCATTGGTGAAAATCCTTTATGTGTTATTTTGAAAGGTTTTATGGATCATTTGAGTGTTTAACTGGTTTATTAAATTATATGTGTAGTTCATTGGGCCTTTCTTTGATGGTTTTGGGTCGTGGGAGTCGATGGATCCTCTAAGTACATGAATAGGATAAGGCATATATATAGGCCCTCTATGTTCATATTTCCCAATGGCGTGGGGAATTTTTGAAATGCAACTAGGTGTGTGTATATATATGTGTATAAATTCTTGTGCATGTATACGGAAAGAGTCGGTTCGAGTGGTCATCGACAAATAACGACATGTTTTACTTAAGTCCCCTATGCCTATTCCATTAATTTGAATTTCATAATTGCATATTTTATTTAAAAGTATGTTTTACATTTCTGCTATGTACAAATTCTATGAAATTTGGTTGTGGATTCATGAAATGATTATGCATTTGTTTTGGAAATTGAAATTTATTTCTAATTCTATCGATCTTAAGTGAAATATTCTTTTAAATTTTATTTCTAAGTGGTATTGAATTGGTAGTGTGTATTTCTAAAGTTTTTTGTCAATTTGGTCAGTTAATTGTAAAAAAAACCTCTCCTGAGGCACACCCCTTTAGATTTAGAAAATCTATTTTTATGATGAATGTGTTTTTATGTTCCTAATTTAATGCCTATACATTGTGTGATGTTGAATATGGGGAATGTGCTTCAAGAGTGTGAACGGTGGTGAGAGGTTGAATGGGTTTTAGAAAATGAAATTGTTGTACATATATATTTGTTTGATTAAAAAACTCACCACCACATGAAATAGATAATAGTGGGAAACCTAAGTATCTAGGTTGGTGACTAGGGCTAGTATGCTAGATGACATGGCATGGGTCCTTCCTGGTTCTTCTAGAAGTATTATCACAACCGCACTTACTAAACATATGTATTTATGAGTTTTGTGGGCATCTAAGCCACGTTTTCTGAGGGCCGTGGTCTTCTATGCCACATTTTTTTGAGGGTCATGGTTTCTAAGACAAGTTTCACCAAGGTACAAGTTCCCTAGGGCCCCACTTTTGTTAGCTACCTATAGGGATTACCCATAGTTTTCATGTGCGACATGCTTCTTGTGATGTAAATTTCATTTCAGTGTGTTCACATTTGATGTATTATTTGTGAAATACATATTCTAATCAAAAATAAATTCTATTAATTTTGAAATGTAAATGCATGCAAGAAACTTATTTTGAAAATGTTTTAGGAGTGAAATGCTTTACCTGAAAATGAAAACTCGTTAATTGAATTTGAGAAGAAGGAGAAACATTATTTTAATATATCATATTTTCAAACTGGCATGATTGGATTTCTTAAGAAAGGTAGCGGCATAGAACGTGGTTATATTTTAGAATTCCTACTAAGCATCTCAGTGCTCATGTATACATTACTTTCCAGTTATAGGTATCATTCTTGGATATATTTTTATAGAAACTATAGATTACATTCTGTGGTGACTCACCGGGTCACCTGAGGTATGTCACGTTGCATCATTTATTCATTTTTTTGTGCTGCCACGTTTTTTGGTTTTTTTCCGTTATTTATATTCTCGATTAGTTTATGTTTATTTATCTTTGTTATGGGAAGAATCATTCCCAACTGGTTTATTTTGATGCCTAACAGTAGTTTCTAGCCTGTTGGGATCTGGATGTCCCTTCGGGCCATGTCGTGAACTGGCTCGAGTGACCGGTTTAGGGTTGACCCTGGTTGGTTCATGACACAACCACAACTAGGTCAACTACCACCGAAATAAATAGAACTCTTACGAAGGGTTCCTCATTATCAACCAATGGTAAATTAAACAACTAGTTTAGAAACATCCCAAATGTACCAAAACGGCCTCCAATAGACCATTGATCAGAAAATCACCCAAAGGGCATCAAAATTCTGAATCCTCTAAATGGGTTATTCAAAATTTATATATATTCCACATTAGTTACAATAATATTACATTATTTTAAGAATATAACCATAAAATAATTATAAAACTCTGATCCAAATGTTTATTGTATTTTGAAAATTAAGACAATTCGTAATATTTCCATAATAAAAAAAATCATTGTCAAATTACATCTTTTATAGCTTTTGTGTGGTCCTCATGACTTCATTATCATATGTAATCACCAGAATATATATATCAATTAATGGGGTGATGTAAAATGCTTGTAAATTGAAGAAAAAATGACACATAAATGGGGGGGAATTATCATCATCTTAATAATACAATCAATGGATAATAATAAAAAAATTTATAGGAATAATGAGATAATGTAATTGAAGCTGGTAATTCACAAAAATGAAACATCAGGTCTTAGTGGTCAGCTACCACCCATTTTTTGAACCATGATTGACTCATGTTCGCACAAAATATATTTTAATTTTCATAACATCATAATTTTGAATAATATTTAATAATTATCATGCATATTGATCCATATCTAATTAGATACATCACATTATCCAATGCATCAGAGCACTATATAATCATGGGTGCACCCATAACATCATAAAATTTAAATAGTCATGTGTTCCACACAGAAAGCATGTTAATATTATATATAAAATATCCCATGGAATGTAATGGGTTTCATTTCATAAAGAAAACATTCCTGAATGACATTGGGTTTCCAAAAAGTGAATCACATATATAGAAAATAATAGTCAATCATCTGTAATGAATAAATAATCAAAAAATATATAAAATATATGTTTTTATAATGGAGAGTTCTTTTGGAATAATATTTTAATATTCCATAAAATATAATAGGGATTATATATATCCAATAAATTAAAATCTAATGACATTGAAATTACATTTCCTTAAAATATTAAAATGATATTCATACTGAAATTTGGCATGATAGAAGAATAACCCAATGAATTGAAATTAGGTTTGAGAATCCCCTTACCTTATGACTGAATGCATTATTCACATTAATATAATTTATAATAAAATTAAATTCATTAATTAATAAATCCAGTAATTATTATACAAGTTTTTTATTCATTATAAAATTATTAAGAACCTTTATGTTCATTAAGAATATATACATAGTTCATTTTTTTCGTTCCAATATTGTTCTTTTTCTTGTTTTTCAAGATCAATTTTCGTGTATATATGTATAGAAGTTCATGTAGAATGATAATGATTTTCCAAAATTGAATTTTTATGTTATTAATGAACATAAATAATTTCAATTTTTCTTATGTATCTTTTGATAATATTTTATATTTATGATTTATTTGATAGAGTGTTAATTAAAATGATTTAATTTATTTGCTAGATATTACAACCGCTAAAATATTATTTCATCATGTCTTTAAATATTTGCTCCATAAAATTAAAGAACTCATATATTTTATAATATAATATTATATAACCTTAATAATGTTTTTATGACTATCCTTGAATAAGGTAGCCAAAAATGAAAACGCATCATCCACATTGATAGTAAATGGACCAACCATAGATGATATTTTCAATTTTAAAATAATATGAAAATAGAGGAGGATTGAAGATGAATTAATAATTTACATAATTAATTTAATGTATATAAAATCTAATTTACTTATCATTCCAACTGGATATGTGGATTTGAGGAGAATATATTAAATAAAATGAAATTTAATATAAATTTAAATGAAGAGTAAAGAGATTTTTACCCTTGGAATTTCTAATTTTCGATAACCTCTATAGGGAAAAGGGGTTGGTATTTTTCTAATACCATAGGATCCTATAAGTAGGTGATATGATTTTTTATATGATTTTTTAGATCATGGGAAAAAATCATGTATTCTATGGTATGTGGATAGATAGTTTTGAGGGTTGGTATTTATTTATGGGGAGATGGTTGTTTTATCATTATTTTATTCATTAGATTATTATTTTAGATCAATATAATGAATATATTTATCATTTTCAATAAAAATATTTAAATAATGAAATAAATTCATCAATTTGAAATTAAACATATTTTCTAGAAATAATGACTCCAAAATTCATGTCTTTACCTTTTATCATAAGTTTTCAAATATTACTATTTACCAAAAATTCATCTATTATAGAAAAATCCCAAAAATAAACCTAACTATTTTCTGACATGTTAAATCAAAAAATAAAGACCATTTTATTAAAATAATTTTATGAATATTAAAAATATATTTTCTTAAATAAAATTTTCATTTGGTTGGAAAATATTGATTTTAATATTATAAATGATTTTCTTATACTTAAAAAATTAATTAAGGTATCATTAAATTATCTTACAACCATGAAAGAAAAATAAAATTATTTTATGAATATATTTTTTGAAAATAAATTTTCTTTTAAATAAATATAATAATTATAAATGAATAAATAATATTCATTGTTTTATAAAAAATTTAAAACTCTTAAGTTGTTATATTTTGAATACCTATTTGATTATACTATGATATAATTATATCATAATATAATTTATAAAAAACCAATACTTTATTTATACTTTCATAGATGATGTTACTATTTATCTGGACATATTTGTATTCCAAATGGTCAGATTGATATTCCAAATGTCAAATTACTATTACCATGGTAAATGATTCTTAACTTTTAGGTATACCTCTCATTTCATGAAGTATTCATTTATAAATATTATTTTATGTTCTAAATGATATTTTATGTGGTTTTTATTATATGAAATAAATATAATATGGGAATTTAGATTGATATATTTTCTTATTGTTAATTAATTCCCACTTAAGAAATCTCAACCACCAAATTTAATTATACATACTATGGTGAAAAAAGTGGGGTAACTTATCCTTTATCGCTTACTTTGGATTCAATTTTCCCTCTTTGTACTTATGGATCCACCATAGCACATTTACGAGGTGACTAGTTATTTTGAGAAAGACATTATCTCGACTGTATAAGATATTCAATGGATTCCCCTCGTAAAAGATTCAATTTACCATTAAGACCACACATAAATTTAGTACAAGTGAGGGATATGTTATTTTCTCCCTCAAGCAGGATACATGGAATACATTGTGTACTTGAGATATGGTAGGTGGATGCACTACTTAATAAACAACATCACTAAATGGATCGGGAATTTCTAAGGGGTTGATGCTCAATTTATTCATATTTCAATTCATCCAATGTCTCAAGATCCTCTTATATTGTTGTATTTGGGGGAATAACATGCATATATTATCAAAAAATAGATTTCTTCATTGAATGTATACATTGACATTTTATATATTTTTGGATGCGTTGATGTTTCATTGAATTCTTTTCACCTTTTACTAAATTTCCATGATAATTTCAGGTCCATTAAGCTTACATTAACCAACTTCAACTCATCACATGAGTGTTAAAAATAATTTCCCATTACAGATTTAATATTGATCCATTTGTATGCCTGAGTTGAAATTATTGTTGCAAAATGACTCAAACAAAGGAATATGTTGGTCCCATCCTTTTTTGAAGTTTATAGAACATACCCTCACATTATATTCCATTTTTTGAATATTCCACTATGATTTCCCATCCATTTGAGAATGAAAAGACATACTAAACTAAATAAAAATATTTATATCATGTTGGATAATTTCCTATAATGTGGATATGAATATTGGTTCTCGATTAGATAAAATCAATAGTGATACTCCTTGTATCCATACCACTTCATAGATTTGAATCCCTGAAAATTGATTCATTGTGAAGAACTATGGAATTGAGATTAAGTTATCTTTCAATGAAATAAACTCCACACTAACTTATATATCATTGTTTCCTCTGGATGTTTTTAAAAGTCCAGTGATAAAGGCCATGTCGATGTGTTCCCATTTCAACGTTGGTATGGGAAATAGTTGACTAATACCCTTATAATTTTTTCTTTTATCCTTTACATTCCGGCATACAAGGAACATTGATATATATAAAGGGATATCATTCTTAATATTGTCCCACCAATTTTTTTTAGGATATCTTGTATCATCCTTTTTCTCCTTCGAAGAAGAGTGATGTTTGAGCTATTTCTATCATTTATATACACTTTCTTTATATATGGATTGTATAGTTCACATAGTTACAAACAAAATCCAATGAATCATTCCTCATAAATTTTTAGCTCCGTGGATTTTCTCTTTCTTATATATTCCACAATCATATAAATTTTTACATCATTTATTTGTACATAATTTATTTTATCCATGAGGGATGGTTGAGTAATAATTTTAGAAATTACTAATGATGTTTCTTCGTTAATTATTCTTATGATCATTATTTTGAAATCTTATAATATTGGACCCATATAAATTATCATCATTCATAATGTGTTGGATTTTTTCCAGTTAAAACATCTTCCATTTTATTCTCATTGCTAGAATAATAGGGTATTAAGTAGTGGTAATCCTTGATGAACACTTACCATTGTTACTGGAGCATATTAATATTATATTTTTGAAATATATTTGTGTTTCTTAACATCACTATAAAATTTTAACTTCTCCCCATAAATAACTTATCCATATTATCAATGAAAAAGTCACAACATCTATTTCTATATCATATGATGGATATTTTTTCTAAATAATTTTCAACATCTTTTAAGGGTAGATTATAAAATTATCATTTTGTATTAGTACACAGTATATTCACTTATTTGAATCATATTTGTATACCATTAAAAGATATAGACTTTTGGGACATGTGAGTACTAGTATGGTGATAATCCTCTTTTCTAACTCCTTGATTAAATAATTACATGCACTGGTGTCGAGATACTTTTATCCCTTCGGAGTGAGCATGTTTCTTTGGATTTAAAATCATGAGATTTTATTCATATGTTTCTTGTAATTCACACCATGAAGAATAAAAATATGGATATCAATTACATATGTTTTCTTCTCCCACTCTTCAATTAACATTATCTTATAATGGTCCATATATATTCCTCTCTTATTAATAAAATTCCCTATGAAATATACTTCTTCCATATAGAACTCTCATTTATTATATTATTCATTAATAATATCTTATCACAAGGACTATATTATTGTATTCAATTGACCCTCATGTTCCCCCTTGATATTTGACTATATCAAATTATCGTTAATAAATAATAATAAAATATTATCGATATAATTTCTAAAGATTATTTTCGTTATTTCAATAAATATTTATGGATCATTAATGAGTCTAAAGGGCTTCACTATGAAATAATTGTGTCAATACCAAATCCAAAAAGAAGTATTGAGTATTTCACCTTTACTCACATTTAATTGGTTATATCCCGACCAAAGGGTTTCCTTAAAGAAATATCTGGCCCCATTTAGTTGATAAAACGATTCATCTATTTATGTAAGGTGATCCTTGTTTTTTATAATTATTTTTTTGATCTCAAAACAATAAATGTTGTAGAGCATTGAGCCATCCTTAATATTGATGAATATGACTAGTGAACCCCATGGTGAAGAACTCAGGTGTATAAACACTATTAATATATTATATTATATCATCTTATTTAGTTAATGCAACTCAATGGCTTCCATCCCATATGGTGTCATTGATATAAACAGAGAATGTATAATAAGTTCAGTTTATAACCTATAAACTTGTCCCTGAGAAGGAGTAAACAATGCATTAGGGAACAAATTACTAATATCCTTTACAATGGGCCTGTTTTTTCAGCACTACTATCTCATTTGTATCTTTAATTTGATATATATGTGTTTTTTCATAAGGAAATAACATCCACCATTGAGATTATTAAGTAAATTTACACTCAATATTGCATAATTAATGAATTGATGTATTCATTTGGATGTAGTGAGTGATATCACCTCCCCAAAGGTAGATGTTGGTTTTTTTAATTATATCCAATACATGGCTAATATAGAATCAATGTTCACCAAAAAAAGCAAGAAAATATTTTCTAGGAGGTTCAATCCGGAAAAATTATATATGGATAAGTTATATAGGTTGGATGAAATAAATTTCCCTTTTTCTGTTCCCATGAATACCAAAACTCCATATATTGAGGTGGTGTTTGAATTTTTCTAATGAACATCCATGATAAGATAGAATTTGTAGAACCAAAATCAAATAGTATGTTTACTATTCAGAATGAATTAAAACTGTACCTTTCACCACATCATTTTCAGTATCCACCTCTATAGTAGTAATTCCATAATCATTCCCCAAATAATACATCTTTGGTGGATGCTGATGTTGATTACCCTCGATAACTTGTTGTTTAGGGAACTAGCTTGAAAATTTCCATTTCTCTCTACAATTGAAGAAATTAACCATAAGTGTTTCTATCCTTTCCTCAACCATATTTTCAAGATTCCTCACTTTTCATCAAAATTCTTGACCACAGTGGCCCTCTCTCCCATATATGAGTAATTTCTTCACCCCTTTTAGGATATTCCCATGATGATTCATCCATTTTTTTCTTTACATGTGACTAGTTGAGTTATCTTTCCACATTTTTCATTATATCATTTATCTTGAAACTATGAATTTTGTTTTCTATCACCATATTCATGGTACCACTCTCCAAACTCAATATCTAAATATGAGATCACATCAAAAAACATCTTCATACCTCCCAAATTCTTGAATGTATAGGTTTTTTCTATGATATGGTTTTAAAAAAACAAATAATCTATTAATTTTCTATCATTGTTGATAAAAAACGCCGTGGAATACCATTCAATCATAGTGAAATATTATATTATCATGAAATATTAACATTCCATTTTCTTCAGATCGAATAATTCTCTCTACAGTTTCGTTCAAAGTGTTCAATGGATAATAGTGTTAAGAAATATTTTTTAATGTCTTCCTACTCAATCTCGTCAATTTCAACCATCATCTTTGTGTTCATAATAAATACCCACCATTGATCAACATATCTATCTAAATGTTAAATGGAAAGCATCCACTTCACCATCTCATTAAATTGATGCACTGAAAAGATCAAATCCAAGGAGTACACCCAATTTTCCATAACTTGTGGATTATAATATCTACTAAATTTTGATGGTAATTGAATCACAAAATAGTAGATAGTAATTTTCTCTCTCTCATGTGAAGTATTAAATTCCACATTATTCTATTTTATTCTTATATCCTGATATGGTTGTGTAAGAACCCCCAAGATAATTTAATATCCACCTTCTAGGGAATTGGGGATGTCATTATGACAATCAATTCATTTCCTCACACACATTTTATTGGCATGGATTCTCCTAGTTCCCACTATACTCTAAAATATAAAATGTTTTAACAAAAAATAAAAATATAACAAATGAATAAATTATTTATTCCATTATAAAATTAACTATGGAGGTATATACTGTTGGATCTATATGTTTAGAGTATTTAATAAAATCTTGAGTTTTTACAAATATTTAGTCTCATAATAAGGGTTTTCACTAATGATCACTAATTAAAATTTCCATATTAACTAAACTATGCTCTAATACCATCAATAATGACCTTATTTTTCTTACATGATTATTAAATAATTTTAAATATAAACATCAAAAAAGAGTTACAAAAACATGAACCAAAAGATTAGTGTCCTAATAAAAATAAGGCCATTTCTAATATATATATATATATATAACAAAATAACATTAATTAATTTCTTATTATCTATCTTTTTAGTGGTACTAGTGTTCTCCATAGTATATTTAATCATTGAGGATATAAATAAATGAAAAGGGTGAGATTAAATCATTATAGGAGGATGAATAAGAGTTGTGAAACTTGTGTGAGAAAAATAATTATCATCAAAACATAAGAATACGATAATCGTAATAATAATTGGAGGAAGTATTTTTAAATTTCATGGAATGTGTAAAGGCCTAAAAATAAAACGTCATGTCTTTGTATTCAACAACCATACATAGTTGTGAACAATAATAACATCATGTTCATTTATAATTTTTGTGCATAATCATAAAATCATTATTTTTAATAAATATTGCATCATATTAATTCATATTAGACCTTATATCATGATATACATTACATTAACCAATTCAATGGAGTTATATATAATTATTTGTGCACCAACACATTATAACATTTACATAATATACATTCCAAATAAACATATTTCAATATTAGACATCAAATAACCCATGTAACGAGATTACATTAATTTTATAAAGCATATATGAATAAATAAATTTTTTATTTATAAAAATGGAATAGAATACTTAGTATAAGAATAATAAATTAGGAGTTATGAAGAAACAATATCAAGTGAAATAAAACATGTTCTTTTATGAAGAATAAATGTTTTGGAAAAATATTATGATTTGCTATAAAATCATTTTGGAAGCATGTATATACTTTAAATAAAAATTGACAGACAATGAGATTCTATTTTAGTAATTTTAAAAAAATCTATATTCAAATTTTACATGATAGGGGACGAACCAAAAGAAGAATTAGGTTTGAGAATCCCCTTACCTTATCTTTGAATTAATTCTTCACGTTAATATCATTTATAACGAAATAAAATAAATTAATTAATAAATCAACCACCCATTCAACATTTTATTGTTTCATTAAATTTTAATTGCGTTAATTTATGACCGTTATGATGATTTAAAGGGTCAAATTTTTTACCTCTAAGATGGTTAGTATTTCATGGTTTTCATGTTCGGTTCACTTGATTATAACTATAAAATTTATTCTACAAGGAGAATGAATCTCCAAAATTGAAATTATATATTATTAATTATCATAAATCAATGTAATTGGAATTATATATCAATTATATATATTTTATAAGAATTAATTATTAGGGATAGTATTAATAAAAATGATTTATTTTATATATCAGTTTTTATGACTTTTATGAGGTTATATCATCATGTATATATATATTGGTTCTAAAAAATTATATAACATGACATATGAATAAAAAAATATTAATTATCCATAATAATGGTTTTATGACCATCATTTATGGTGGTAGGGAAATAGGAAATCACATCTTCCATGGTGAACCTAAATGGACACACCACGGATGATATTTTCATGTTTAGAATAAAAGGAAAAGGAAAGATGTTGAAATATATATTATTCAATAAATATGAGAAAAATAAAGTTTATAAACGTTGATATAGTTATAATTCTATTTGTATAAGTGTTTATTATAATAATATAAGAAAATAAACAAAATTTAATGGTAGTTAAAATAAAAATAAAGCAGATTATACCTCTTTAATTTCTCTTCTTTAAAGATATTTTTAGGGAAAAGGGTTCAGTCTTTGGATGAGACCATGGGATCCAAGAAATTATCAATGGTTTGGGTAGAGTATTGGTAAAAAAAATGTACATGCTTTAAGTATTTTAATGTGTGAGGAGAGGATTTGGTGAGTAGTGGTATTTATATTGTTTGAGAGGGGGTGTTTTCTAATTATTAAATTCATTATTTTATAATTTTGGCATAATATTATGAATAGTTTTAACCATATCACTAAATATTATCAAATAATGAGGGACTGTTTGATATTTTTTTCCTAAATCATTCTTACAACATTATGGACTCCAAAATCCATGAATTTATCTTTTATCATAAATTAATGTACATTGTTATTCACAAAAATTCATGTTCTTTAGATACATCCCAAAAATTCACACTAACCAATTTTCAATGTTTATTATTAAAAATGAACATAATTTTATGTAAATAATCTTCTATATTGTAGAAAAATAATTTACATTTAAAATCATCATTTACATGGAGATTAAAGATTTTATAATTATAAATTATTTAAAAAGCATTGAAAATTTAATTTTAGTGACATAAATTAATATTATAATAATAATTCAACAATATATTAAATTTTGAATCTATGTAATGAAATTAAATTTTCTTTTAAATAGTTATATTTACAAAAAATTACAACTAATCATTTATTTTTTATAAAAAATGATGCTTAATTTCTATTTTTTAAGAAAATTATCTACATTTACTTTGATATTATTATAACTTATTATCATTTTCAAGATATCTAAATTTTATTTATAATTTTATTAGTTATGATTCTATTATATTTTCTAAATTACTAATCTTAATGGTCACCTTACAATTCCAAAGTCTATGTTATAATTCCTTGGGAATAGTTTCTTTAACATCTAGAAATACAATTATTTCATTCATTCTTCATTTAAAATATATGTATTTTGTTATCAAACTGATATTATGTGGATTATTATAAATGATATTGTTATAGGATAGTAATTTTCATTGATATAATTTTTTTTCAATGCACAACAGTCGTCATGACCACTACAAAAGGAAGACATACCACAAGGGATTCTTAACACTAATCAATCGTTAGGAAAAATACCATGTAATAAATCACAGTATGGATATCCTAGAAAATGACCATCCATTGGAATTATCACTCCTACAAGGCATTACAAAAAATTCCATTCCACACATTCATCCTCAAAATACAAATATATAAACTAAAAATCACATGATTAGAAAACATGCCACTAGGATAATCTTAACATTCATTAGTAATAAAAAAATATCTCAGTGAAACCCAGATGTCAATGTCATCCAAAGGATTAAACTAAGACCAAATTATAAAAGTGCTTTTATCCATAAGTGGTATACCCTAAATAATTCATGATAATCCATTTCATACAAAAATAAAGGTAAAAATTAATAGGGGTTTGGGCTAATCCCCAGTGAATGACATAATATTATGAGACTCCTAATATAAATTACCTATTATAGACCCAGTGGTGGATAAATAATATTAATCTACTCTCTATTTAAAATAAACTAAATAAAGAACATAGAAGAATTAATTAATCCTTAATTATTTCATTATTAAATATTACATGAATGTTGGGATGACACTCATCTCTACCATACTTCTTTCTAAGGATAAACACCATAATTAAGACAAACAACGTGGTCAAAAAATTATATAATATCATATCACAAGGTAGATTACCATTTTTAAAAGAAAAATACCATTAATAAAAGTATCCAATATTATATGTTCTCAAAAAACATTATGATGTGGATTATCACATTCATGGATATGATAGGTGGTCAAAATCATGGTACCCCTAAAACATTGAATTTCCATTGAATCCCTGGATATCAAATGGAGGTCAGGGAAGGTTAGTTCAGTCCAATATATCATAAAAATAATCCATATCACCAATAGATGGATGAAAATTTTCCCATAACAAATTTGATAATTCTATTGTTCTTGGAGTTCAATGGTGCATGAGGCCTAGAAATGAATATTCTAAATTTCATGTCCTGATACAACCCGATTATTGCCCCTTCTGTGGAGAATGATTTATCCAATATAAGATGTTTTGTAGAGACTCTTATAGGTACTAATTCAGATTAGTACAATATATTTTGTGATATGTCAATTACATGCTAGGAAGATGATCATCATTAATTACCTTACCAGTTTAGCTCCCTGTAATTCAATATGTGAGTTATTGACCGAATTTTTTTTGAAATATTTGAAAGTTGAGGGATTCTGACTACATGAATAGATAGAAATTCTGAACCTATTAACTCAAAATCCCACCCCCTATTATAACTTTATTTCCAAAAACGTTTTCTAAGACTCTTCAATATGATCTAAAAACACCCTTTATCCTAATGAAGTATTCAAGAACGATCAATGAGATAGATAAGTCATTAGAATTACAAGAATAATCAATGTAGTGAATCATGTATAAATATCATCTCATTATAATGATATAGTGAAAAATACCTAGCAATGAATTGAAAATTTATATTACTCTCAAACAATTTATGTTCCCATTCAATAACACATGAATTTCATGAATCGTCTGACGCCTCCCCTCAAGTATTAGGAACAACAAAAACAATCCTCGATTAGAAGGAAAAAGTGATAAAAGTTAACTATTATTTGATGAAAGGGTGAAAAGGTTTAATGACTTATTAAATGAATTTTATTCTGGTTAACTCATTAAATTCATGAGAAAAATCCAAATCAAGATACAAGAGCCATGAAAAACAAATGAGGTTTACCGCAGTCACTATGCTATCTATTTCCCATTCCATAGAAGACTCAGACACATAATGTAGGACTGAAGTATCCCCAATTATTTCTTATAGATGATGGTCGATTCCGATTATTGATCCTATTAAAGTCAAAAATAGAGGTGTCCCATGTCATCATCATCCTACCATAATAGTAGGGTCAATAAAAAGAAGTTCTACATAGGCAAGGAATGAAGTTCAATAAATGTTTGTCGTGAAAGGGATCATCCCCATAATTTTTCAAATAATCATTAAGCTTTATAGATCGACTAGCTAAATTATTTTTTTCTTCACTAAATCTTTTAAAAAAATTCATAAGGTCCAAATCTTCCAAAATACCAACCCTAGTGTCTTTATGAGATAGAAGAAGGGAAGTTCATAGAAGAATATGTAATCATCCTTGCCAAATCATTAATTTTTTTTATAGTAACTATTCTTGTTATGAATCCATTATAAATTAAAAATCCCAATATCATCTATATTCTGATATTTTATAATGATTATGGTATAATAATATTCCAATTTTACTCAATAATAAAGGCATCGTGTTTCTATATGTATGCAATAACATCACTACAGCATGGTGTAATTAGTTCTTCATCAACAATTAATAAGGATGGCGATAATGATAGTGGAAATGGATGTATATTATATATATCATATGATATTGATCTGAAATAATTATCATATCATTCAATTCCTTTCCCATTTACCATTACTAATATAAAAATCACACTTGTTCGTATATAGAGTCAACCATCTTATCTAGCATCATATACGACAATCTCATATCATACTCAAAATGTTTTGGAGAACTATTGAACATTGGATTCGTAATTAGATCATAATGTAACAATCCACTGAAACCAGGTCCATGTGAATCATGATCATAAACCATGTTAAATTCTTTCAAATCAATGTGACCTTAAACAATATCCTTTGATTTTGAATGTCAGAAGACCCTATACTACTAGATAAATAGAAATAAATGATGTCCGACTGAAAAATAAAAAAGGGGGTTTTTGAATAAAATACAATTCTCTAGTTTCTTTGGTCTTCATCTATTGTGTAATGATAATAGATATATAGTAAATAAATACTAGTGAGGAAAATATCTCATAGATACTATATTATAGTCGTGTTAATATATATTATATTTTCATTGGATAGAATTTTCTATGAGAATGTTAGAGAAATGGTTTCTAACATTCCATCTTCATGATATCATGTTATATATGCATTGAAAAAACATTTAGAGTAATTAAATTATTCTTGAGTATCATGTTTTCGATAAACTATCGTCATTTATTTGACGTATGTGTTGACATACAAAATACCTAGATTTGACACAAAACTCATTGGACCCCATATCCATGATACATTTATCTTGGATTTACACTGGTGAATTTATAATAGGTAATGGTTGATTTGAAATGAACCTTCTATAATTATATGGAGAGGAGAAAAAATGAAAATGATCTTATTCCAAGATGATTCTTGGTCCTAGATAAAAGGTCCCCCAAAATATCCAAGAAGAATATTCACTATTATAAGAAATATTAGTTACCACCATTACAAATGGTCTTCCATCACGAACTAGCCTCTTGTTTTATATGAGTTAGATATTACTAGATAATGATTTTCAATACTAATTACTAGAGTATTCAAAAATATCGATCATCCCTGATGTTATGTCACCCTATGTGGTACCTATTCTTGAATCAAGAAAGTGATATAAAACTCTTGAACCATATGGTGGACCTTAGTGGGTGGATCCAAAACATCAAGATGTATGCTCCAATCATCCTAGATAAAAAATAAACTTCTCATGTCTGGGGAAATCCTTCTTGGATAGTTGTTTTATCCATATATTACATCACCTTCTAAACATTTGATAACTCAAAAATATTTCATTACCCTGGGAAAAGAGAGGTGACCCCTATGCTTGAACATGAATGTATTCCCTATAAGAACACACATAAATACCATTAAAACATTATCTAAATTAATATACACTTTCACATAAAGGACCTTTGATACTTGTGATTCAAAAACATGTCACCATAGATATCAGTGTTCTAATGTGTTTTGGGATAATCTATACCTTGTCTTCCCCATACAATATTCACCATTTGAAACATGTGGACACATCATTTACACAATATATAATCAAAATAACCATGTGGTTTTTGAAATTTTCATAATACAATAAAAAAATTAAAAATATTTGTGTCTCACCAAGGCTGATGGAATTTTAAACCCATTACGAGTACCCAACATTCATAATTTATGAATGAACATTGGTGGTCACAACCATTTATGAACATTTATTATTTATAATATAAATTATTAAAAATGGGTATTAGAACCCTTAATGAATACTCATATTTTAGGATCCCCTCATTGAAATATTGTTCATTAACAAATCACAAATATCATACATTCCCAACCACCTGTAGATGATCCGAGATGGAAGACCCCAAGCTATAATAATAGATATTATGAGCTAGAGGAACCAAAACGACAATAATAGACAGATAGAGAAAGAAGAGAAGAAACTAGAGAAATAGATATAAATTCACGAATTCCATAAACTATAGAAATATAATTTTTGAGATAAGTCACCCTAAACTATAATAATTGATGGTCTGATAAGTCACCATAAACTATAGTAATAGATGGTCTGATCTAGACTTCACTAACCATAATAATAAGAACTCAAATCTAAAATATTACAAAATACATTAACTTATGATCATAGGTAGAATACCCTAATCCAAAAAAACCATCCAAATTTTCATGACATACATAACCAATAAATGGAGACAAAATACTCTCAATCTATAAACTATTTAAGGGATAAATGGGAAAATTCTGGACTCACACTCTACCTAATTCATGAAATATTGAGCACTCATTAAATGAAAAATGGAGAAAAATTATTACACTGAAGGCCAGAAAGAGAATATGATGAAGAATACATGTCCATGGATGCTAATAATTCCCCATATAATTCTTAAGATAAAATTTGTGGAAAATTAAAAAAATTCTCAGATGTATTATAATATTTCCATACTACAAAATCATATTATTCTCACAACATATATTAACATTGGAAATAGTTAGAGCATTATACATCCATTAAAAATATTCATCCAAAAATATTATTTGAAAAAGGTGTTACTAGAGTCCATAAAGTAGTCACAACAATAAGGATTCCCATTTCAATTACAATTTAATGATAATTATCATTGAATTAAATGAAATTTTGTGCATGTGATGGATGAACGTAATCCAATCAGTAATTTAATAGATCTAGAAGAATTGATTCATAGATAATCTATAGGAGGGATATCTATATTCCGAAGTCTCATCATGGTTCTAAAAAATACAACGTTATTTGCAAGATTAGGATGAAATTATTTTTAATTAGTTGTCTAAATCAACTAAAGTTTGACCTAAGGAATTAATAATGGCTCTATTATCCATCCCTCCCTATATTAAAAACATCTAAAAATATTGAAGAGTGCAGATAAAATACTATAAATAGGCACATCCCTTCTTATTGATGGATAATAAGGATGTTGGCATTGAAATATGGGACCTTGTTCTTTCTACAATCACTTCCAATTATTCTATATTCACAATCAAATTAATCATGGGGGAATATAATAGGAATAAATTTTAATTTATCTATTATATAATCACCAAAAAATATTTTATTTATTTAATTGGAGGTTTCCTTTCCTTAAAAAAACATAACTCCCTCTCATTAAAGGGTCAATTGTTTCTAAGCCAGAAATATAAATTGTATAATATCATATAATTTCCCAAAGTAAATTTCATCACCTCTAAAATATGATTATAACTATAAAATTATTCCCCCTTGGTAATAAATGATCATTATGGGATTCTATATAATTAGAAAACTAATTTTCTACCAATGTAGCCTTCATGGTGCAATATTCTCAGTGTCATATTGAAGAGGTGTATTTCATATAAGAATGAGTAATGTAATAGGATTATGTATTATATTGTTGAAGGAAGGATCAACTGAGATGATGAGGACACAAAATAATTGTTCTCATCTATTTCATACCCATCCCATCTAACCTCTATCATTGACACCGTAGGGAAAAATTCCTAAAAACCATGTCTGGTCAATGGTAGACATATTTCTATAGTGATATCATTTCCTTTGAATCTCACAAGAGTCCTGCATCAACCCTATCACAAAAAAATACAGAGGGATATAAAGATAAAAAATATTATATACATGATGATTTAATTAATTTCATATTAAAAATTTGTAATCCTCCACCTATAAAATGGAATAGTGTTGAGGTATTAAGGTAGGGGAATCTGTGGAAAGATGATTTTTTTAGCATTTTTATCATTATGTTCTAATATAATCATGATTATACAAATATGTCTAAAATACCATTCATTCTAAACGTAATAACCGTAATTGGAGAACCCATTTTATTAAATCTAATATAGTGAGAAATAATTAGGGTTATATGTATCATAGAAGAGATGTTCGTCAATATAAGATGAAATAACAACTTCCATGAGTGAGACATTATAATATCCCATTACAATAAAACCGATTCCATTGACAATAATAGTTTTATTTGGTACGTGTTATGACCTGATATTGAAATGGTTGTACTAGATCAACATAGTAATTAACTCATTAGCATCTAATGGTGTCATCTATACCCCAAAAACAATTAGTATCATAGAAAATAACATTGTATCAGTAATTTAGGTAGTGTTCTCATAAATATAACACCGAATGCGATCTCATATCCATTAAAATAAAAAACTTGATAGGTTGAAACCAGGTAGTGAACATTTTCCCACTAAATATTGGAAAAGAGATAATAGTGGCATGTAAGGATTAAAAAAGATATGTTGATATGGAAACCATTATCTAATTGGTCTATCATCACAAATCTGTAGGCCAAAATGGCCAATCATACATCCTATACAAGGAAACTCAACGCATTTAAAAAAATAGAAAAATATTGTTCTAATCGATTACAACGAGACAACATTAGTCTCACACTATATCTCCATGTGGTATACTCTAATGACTATCGAATGGACCAAAAATATCAAGTGATGTTTTACCCAATTATATCAAATACATTATAAGATGGACTAAAATAACCACATATATCAGAGAACATTAGATGTATCACATGACCCAAATTATAATTCATGTCACATGACATGTAGTAGGTCTTTAGATTCTTATAAATAATGAAACATCTCAATATTGTATGAGTCATTCTAATACATGAAATCACATGACCTTTGAAGGTAACACAATTTTAATAACATGAAACTTATCCCAAGATAGTTATGGTAGATCTTGTAATGTTTATTGGAAAACCATGATAAAGAGAACATGAATTAAATTTCAAAAAAAAATCTATTATATTAGTTTTTGGATTTCTAAGGAAAATAATGAGACAATTATATGACAAAATGATATCATTTTATTAGGAAACATGATTGTTTAATGGGCCAGGGTCAAAGAACTAGATCATCAGAAAATATCATGTGTTATTGGATATTGTTGGATCTCAATTGATTTGAGTTATATTTGATATGAATCGATCATCACTCCCCACATAATTCTAATTTTCTCTTGAAATTCCATTGGTTGTTCAGAACACCGATTAGAAAATTCTCAAGGGTCTTAGGAAGGTATTTACCATCCTCATAATTATGTCCATTTTCTTTAATAAATATATTCTAACTAGGAAGAAATTTATTGATGGCCACAAATTGAGAATAAGTAATTATTCTAGTGAACATGTTTTTTTGCGTTGTGGTGAAATGAGTGGAGACTCTGTTTTGGTGGATTGGCTCAGGTGGAGGTTCAAATGAAGGCATTGGTGAATGATGTCTTAATTTTAAAATTTGAAAATTTTCATCTGGAGCGGTTTTTGGCTCGTACGTGACACTGCTGGCTGGTTCTTGGGAGCCGCCGAGATGGTATTGTTGTTTGAATTTTTTGAATTTTGAAATTTTTATGGTGAAATTTGATATTTGAAGGTCATGTATTATGCTGCGTGAATGTTTCTGTTTGGTTCCCTCTTTCCTCAAAGTGGACTTTTAATAAAATAAAAAATAATAATTTTGCGGAGAATAAATTAAATACCTAAGGAACATGTATTATTTTCTCATAAAAGTTAATAAAAGAGTAGCACACCTATATTGAAATTAGTCATTTTGTTCATGTAAATTAAAAAAACCTAAGTAACACACATTAATGGAATATGAGATTGTGTAGATATGTTAATGATAATGTGTATTCCTGATAGCTATCCCTACTCATCCCATTAATTATTCCAGAAATGTAGTGATGATCATACCAATAACTATAATAGAGAAACCCAAATAATATGACAGATCTCATAACAGATTCATAGAAATATTCTATCCCATAATATTTATAATGTAAAATCAGAAAAAAGAATAATCATTATTTTAATGAGATTTACTCTAATTTTCATGTTGAATGATAATTCATTCCTTATGATGAGTACATTTATCATGGGAGATGCCAAGGGAAATTCCCACCTTTTCATTTTAATGAAACTGGATATGTCACCATCATAATGTGAAAGTTATCAGACCTGTTTGGTTTATAATTTCATGACACGATATACAACTGATTTGAATATTCCAAAACTAATATAATGTAAAACATTAAAAATATGGTACCTTTATGTGAAGGGGAGTTAAATATTTTTTCATGAAAAGGGTTTATGTTCCTCACATGATTAATTTACCAATAATTTCATGGTCCTTTTATATTAAATCAAAATCTCATGAATGTCCATATATATAAGATTTCATGAATCCCTATCAATAGTTGACTAGATCTCTGGACGACTTCCTGACATGTTCTCCAAATGTTGTGAAGGACTATTGAAAATAAGGTTTGATTATCTGAAATCACCTTTATATGTTGTGGGATACATATATAGAGATTTTATTGAATGATTATTCTTCCATGGTTCATCTAAAGACATGAATATCACATCATGGATGACATGTGGTATGTTTTTGTTAAAAACATGAAAAACCACTCCCTCAAAAAACTAAAGACCATATATTGGATTTATGTTTTGTGAAAAGAAATTTAAATCAATATTATTAGGGAAAATAATTTGCCCCAAAAATAAATTGAGAAAAAACTCATTGATAAATGAGCATAGATTCAATAATGTGATTTTTAGTGAGTTGAACCACACAATCACCAGAGTCATCAACTAGATAAATTAGGGTAACAACATAAGTGATTATACAGTATATTTGTATTCATTTCATAATCATTCAATTGATCCCACAATGTTTTTTTGGTATGTAAAAATCATCATATGATGGATATCTTCGATGATTACATTGTTTCACGGGGAATACACTAGATATAACATAATAAAAAAGTTATTCATTTATTTAATAAAAGATAGAAAAATCAAGTCTCCATATTCAAGGACAAATACATTTGTTTTCAAATGAAATGGGGTAATTATCCTCGCATGAAAATTTCACTAGACATGAGATTATTCATAAAAATTTCCAATTTTACATGGGAAATCTTTCATAAATGACATTTAGTTTAAGAAATAATGTATTGGACATGTTAACTTGTTCAAGTGAAGACCTCTATGAGTTTCATTTGGATAATGTGTATTCTTACAGATTTCTTATCCAAGTCACGTGATGCCCTCTAGACGTTTTAGTAAGATGATTTGAATTACTCTTAACATGTCAAATTCATCATGCACAGTCCTCTGGACATCTATTCCAAGTAACAAAACACCCATTGTACATGTTAGACAATTCATGATAATTACTCTGTACTTATCATCTATACAATTCAAAGTCCTCCAATCACGTCAATGAAATATTGAAAAGTTGAATGGAATTATAAACTAGATTACTCTTCTTCATTAGGACTAGTCACATGTATCATGAGATGTCCTTTGGATATGTTATCCAAGTCACAATTCACTTTCTGTACATGTGAGAATGATCATGAAAAGTCCTCCGAATATGCCATCCAGATAATGACACGCACCTTGGATGTGTAGGTATTGATTATGAAAAGGGGATAGGATATTTATTGTTTGATAATGTTATGATATTGTAAACATTTGGATTTTATCAGTTAAATATTTAGAAAAAACCATGTTATTTTTAATAAAAAACCACATACATGATTGGAATACAACTAGTACATGTGAGTGAGTCACCTAGAACATGTCTGGATGACCACAATGGACATGCCAAACTTGTCTAACAAAAAAACAATCATATTTAATGTTATATAACAATAATTAACCTGATTCAAAAAAAGGTTTGTATTTTAAGATTTCTTATAAAATAGTATCGAATTGGTATCTGCATTGGTATTAGTCCCTCCTTATCCCAAACATATTAGATCAGTTTACCTAAACACTCTTATGAGTATATCATCCTTTCATTTCCATAAAAGCATATCAAATGGGTTCATACATGGGTATATAGTTTTTTGTAAGTCCTTTATATTTCAGTCTGTAACACTATCACTTGCAGATCTATTATTATTCCACTTCCACCCACAGATTTAGAATATCATTTACCTCAAAGCAATCGAATACCTGATATGAATAGGGTACATATACAACCCTATTGAGGTGCCAGATCAATATAAAACACTTAATCATGGTCACCCCAATGATGAAGTCCAATATTCATAAGGAATGTTTTTTATTATTTTCTCTCCCTTATTTATGTCAACGAAAATTAATCACCTAGGCTTACAGAATTTCTATCATTATATTGCTAGTTTTTCTTTAAATTATATAAATCAGAGAAACATTAATATGAACACCCCATTCAACTAAATGATGAAAAATTTTATGCAAAATTGAATCAATTATAGTGAATGTCCAAAATAAATTACTATATAGTTAAACGTTTTGGAAATAAACCTCACGGGTACTAGTTATTTATCTGTTCCAAAAAGTGAGTTGTGGGAAAACTAAATACTAAAGAATTTAAATCCTATTATAAAAAAGATGTGAAGGAAATCATTTTATGGAAAAATATCCATAAAATATCACTATATTACCTCATATATGTATTCTCTATAGAAAAATAAACTACACATATTATACCTAATTAAACTATTGGGTTTCTTGGTTCATTTTGTGATAGGAAATATATGATGTCAGTTGGAAGTTCAATCCAATCCATTGAACTCCAATTACATTCTTACATTGTCATAGAAATATTAGATCTTAGTTATATGTATTAAATTTCAATGATATAATTATAAACCATCAATAAAACATTGATATATATAGATTGTCTCATTATAAGTTACTTGGTTTAATTCAGAAGGATTCAACAACTGATCATTTTTATGGGTAGCCAATACTATATAAATTTTTTGATGAGATTCATAAAAATAACATAAATATATATTGAAATTACAATGTAAAAATTACTACCCTCAAAAAGTGGGTGATGATATCAATCTCCCGTAATTTCAACCAATGTGTTTCATACATGTCATTGGGTTTCAAAACCCAAATGACATCATTAGTTTTCAATGAAGATCGCTAACCTCATATAGATGTGGGATCTATTTGGAGGATCTATGATATATTAAAATCGAAATATGTATAATATAGTTACTATATTCATGTACTCACCAACCGCTCTATACATTGATTCTGGATCATTTAGGGGTTCTTTGTGTGAAATTTGGAAAATTTCGAAAGGCTCTTATGGTGTGCCTCATTTGTGAACATTTTTCCCATATTGTGCACCATAATATTGAAAATATTGAGAAACATAGAAGTGAGTGTTTAATTAATTTGATCATGGTTTAAAAAAACTTGTTCCTAGTTATTAGAAAAAGTTCACCCTTTAGAATGTCATGTGGTTAGCTTGCACATTATGGAAACCCATATGGCCATTCCTAGCTAAGAATTTGTAATAAAAAATTATTATGATTATTATTTTAAAATTTATCGAACCATATATTGGAAGCCTTCTCATCCCAAACTCATCATTGGATGAAAACCTCAATCCTTGGATCTCTGAATGACAAATTTTCTCTCACACAATTCCTGTCCAATGTGGACAAAATATTGTGGAACGTTTTTCGGTATCTCCCTAATATGGGTTTTTCACAATCCCTTTGTATCCCACTATATTATCCTGTCATCCTCATGGTTTTATAGATATCCTTGTTAATGTGGGATTTATTTTCCATTTTTTATCAATAATGTCTGATTCTTTCGTAAATATTTTTTTCAATGTTTTTTAAAGTTTTTAAATGCAGGCCTTCTGATAGGAAATCTATTTATTTTTCTAGGTTTTTCTATTCATGTTTGTATTATTGTTTTAACCATCAAATAAATTATAGAAATTAAATTTATTTCAACTTTATTTTAAAAAACCCCATTCAATTAAAATTTAGATTTGAATGTCTTTTGGCATGAAATTAAGGGAAAATACCATATTCTAATGAATTGGGGTATGATTTTTGCAATTTGAGGGAAATTATGAAATTAATATGGTGAATTAAATTTTTAAATTTATCTACGAAATTGTTATGAAATTTTTATTTGACAAAAATGGCGTAATTGTTTTTTCATAATAGCCATTTTTTGTTTTTTCTTAGAAAATGTATGAACTATTTGAAAACTTAATTTTTTATATGGAAATTAGTATAATAAATTGAAAATGGGTTATCTATATTTTAAATTGTTATAAGATATATTTTTCGTTATTAATTTTATTTTGAGGACAAGAAATTCTATATTGTTATTGAGTTTTTTTTTGACAACACATATTTATGTTTTAAAGTGATAAAAATTCCTTCTGTTGTAGATCGCATCCCTAATTGGATAGTGATGAGTCCTCCTTGAAAAGTGTCTAAGGGAAATGTGTACTCATATTTTCGTAATCACTTATTTTAGTATGTGATGATTCATTAACCTAGAACTATCATACCTCTTTGATGATGACCATGTTGCTAATTTTGGAAGATTTTTATATATACCAATATTTTTAATTAGTTTTATATAATTTTTGGTAATTTATAAATAATGATATATTTATTTAATCCATTTTATCAATTCATTGCATAAATTAAAATGTAAAAAACAATTGGTTTTAAATATGAATTTGTACTTAAATGTCAATTTATTTAATATTCAATGTCTTATTAGTAAAATCAATTAGGAATAATTTCATGGTATCTCGAATGACCATAATAGGAATTTATCTCGCATCCTTTAGCTGCCTTCCAGTGATTGAGAATTCATCTTTTTAGGCTTGATAAATGGAAAAGAATCTCTTGGAGGTGGTGGTTGTGGATCTATGGATAGGTGGTGCTATGTGTGTTAGGACATGGGTAGTTTGAATATCTATTTTGGGTAATTTTTTGTAATTTAAATTTAGAAACATGTTTAACATCTAGTACTGTTATCCATGTGGAGATTCATTTTTATCACAATAACATTTATAGTGTTCTTCTACTATATATTTGGAAAATCCATTCCTTAATTTATCATCTATGATTACAGGTGCTAGTTTCTAGCCCATGGGGATCATGAATTTACTAGGGGATATGTTAAATCCATCTCAAGATTTAGTGTACTCGGATATCCAATCCAGTTTGTGACAAATTGGTTTAAGGGGTGGGTATTTATTTTTTATTGATGTTAGTATGCAGTTTGTGTAATCCTGTCAAGACATATGTGTCGGTTATGACTATGTTCTTATCTACCTCACACCATAATGACCCTTAAGACACCATGGCTGGATTTGGAAAGATTAATTAAGGATTATTTTTATTCAATTTGTTAATTTTTCTTCTGTTAATTGAAAAAAAATATTGTATTCTAATTAGATGAGGTTGATTTCTTTATTTCACTATTTTGATTTTCTATTTGTGTAGTATTATATCCTGTTAAATGTTATATTCTATTTTTGGTTTGTTCATGGATTTTATAAGGCTTATTAATCCAATCTAGAAGGATTATTTTCATGAAAAAACATGAGAAAATATTCTCATGGACCTGAAACAGGTTTAATTTTTTATCATTTCATTACAAGCTCTAAGAAAATCACCTCCACCCATTCTCTATTAGACTCCATCTATAAAACCTTAGATTGTTTAATTCAGTATTAATCCTAGGGAATTACTTTTCCATAATCTATTGTAAATTCAGGGATCAAATTATCCAAAAAGGATACCTATTTCATAATAAGTGTTTAAAATTTATTTGATTTATTGGATGTTCCCAATTCTATATTGGTGAAATGTGCTATATTAATGATTAAGTGGACTATAATGATATTGTGGGACACTATGGTGATGGAAATGAATCATGAATGATTAGATTGTAATTATATTAAATCTATTTTCAAAGACCAATTCCATACATATTTGATTGTGTTGTCCAATGATATGTCGTTTTGGAAACATTACAATACTTACAGTTCCATGTAAGAATATGAGTCCCATTTTTCTAAGCTTCTACAGTTTTCACCTATGAAAGTATCAAATGAAAAAAAATTAATGCTCAAAAACGTGGAAATGTATAATGATATTATTTCCATTCTAATGTATTATTACTAAATTACACTTTCTTTTTTTTGATGTGATTGATATATAGTTCATGGTTGAGATGGAAATAAATATTGTGATAGAGTTAATATGAGTTCCCCTTTATCCTAGTGTAAGTTCTATGAGTTCCCATTAATGGAAGAGGATTCATGATGATTCTCATGGAGTTTATCTAATTTATGGTTATTATACACCTCTTGACGTTCCAAGTAAAGTCCCTTGGACTTAATACTAGTGTGGAAAAGCTGGTCACTCTAAATAGGTCGCTGCTAAGGCACCCAATGTCTGTGGTTCATACTAGTTATCAATTCACTTGAATAAGTTATATCATTTAGATTATTTTGCCACTAGTGTCTTGTGATCATATTTTACAAAATTTACTATAGTGAAATCAGATTCACCATTAAATAATTGGTTCTAATAACAGAAATATTAAATAAAGATTCATCATGAAGTGGAAGAGTCTCCAGACATAGAAGACACATGTCAAGTGAATGTGAGAGGATCCATAACTATATATTCTTCAATAGTGACTACAATATTTGATACTGGTGAATATATTTCATTCATTTTAACAACTATTGTGATTCTACAAAAACATCTTAAAAACATTTAGTTGTATGACATGGACATTACTACACTCCATTGAATGAATACAGAGCACAATCATCATTTTTAGGATTTTTTTCTATTTAGAAACAAAATTGGTTCTTTACCTGAATCTTATTGATGTCATATACATGATATATTGGATCATTTATAATATATCTATAACTGATTACGATATTCAATTTATATCCTATAATGTTCTTGATGGTGTGTTCCATATAATTCAGTGAGAATGGTAATTGAGGTTGAGTAGAGATGTAACATTTCATCTAATGTTAGGGAAAGTTATATCAATGTTTTGTTGGGTTCTTTAGTGAGAATGATTATGTGATTACCTCCCTGTATTAGTTGTTGAGTTTCCAAAGGATTTTCTTTTTGAAATCTCTAGTTTCCCATGTTTATGTGAGGTAATTCTATCTATTGATTTGGTCCCATGTACTCAACGAGTGTCTACTCATTATTAGCCATGGGACTGTTATAAATGAAATTGATAAATACTCAATTTGATGATCTATTAGATATTGGATTTATACGCATGAGTGTGTCACCATTGGCAGTTCCAGTTATCCTTTTCAAGGAAATATAATGGGTCACTTAAAATCATTTTTGAATACCAAATCACCATTAGATTCATGGTGATGAACAATTTTATGTTTCCATAAATTTATTAATTTTCTGAATATTTAAAAAATGAAAATTGGTTTCAGAATATAAATATTTAATCTGGAGACCTTTCATTTTAAATAAAATAATTTGACATTGTGAAATCTACCTTTCAGAGAATTTATTTCCATTTTGAATACCTTGGCATACCATTCGGTTTAACCAATGACACCTCAATATTTATGGATTCATTTAATATGATATTACAAGAGTAAATTAATAATTTCAATACAGTCTTTTGTGATTTACATCATTGATCACTCTATTTTTATGGAGGATTATGTGCGTCATCTAGGAGAAGTCACAAAATTGTTGTGAAATAAGTGAGTTTATTCTAACCTATATAAATGTTATTTTTGAACATTGGATGTTATTTACATGGGAAATTTGATATTAGAACATGGTATCTCACTTAATGTTAGTAAGGAAGATGGATTTTTATATGGGAAACCCCACTAAATGTTTTCATGATTCAAATCTTCTTGGGATTAGCTGGATATTAAAATCGATTTGTATTGGATTTATCAATGTTGTATTCTCTAATGACAACTCTAAATATAAAAGGTAGTAATATTTTCATGGGATGAAAAATTAATAATTATTTTTTTCTGAGATAAAATGTAATTTTAATGATACACTACTTTTAACCCATCTAGAGGCAAGGAAGGGATATGTATTATTCAGTGAAACATCATGTTCATGTCTGGTTTTTTTCATATGTAGGGTGATCATGTCATTTACTATTTCTCTCAAAATCATATTCTAGTGGAATAGAATTGTTAGATCCTAGAACATGAACTCAATGCTTTGATTCAAGAATATATGACATGGTGGAATTGCTATTTCAGTAAAAGGCTTACAATGCATTTTAACCATTTCAGCATGTGTTAGATATTCTCTTATAAATACATGAATTACCAAAAGATGAGTTTGGTGGAATATTTATAATATTTATTCATTGAAATTTAATACACACTGTAGAATGGTAATTTTTTGTAGATCCATTATGATGGAAAAATGCCACCAGAGTCATTATAGAATCATTAGAAGAGAGGAACATGATGGCCTTTTTTAATAGTTATATATAAGAATCTTAGAGTCTGGAGATTATGTAGTTTTAGAAAGTGATCGGTTGAGATCCTACATTATAGAGATGATGCTTTAGTAACAACATAATGATGATGAGTTATATAGAAATACAAGCACTCTTTATGGTGAGGATATAATTGTCGAGTGGTCATTATCTATAGAGGTTATCCATTTTTTTCTAAATATTAATATAGTACCTCTTCCCAAGAGAAAATTTTTTATGGGAGAATTTTAAAATCCTCAGTAAGAAGTGAACCAGGAAACCAAAAAAATGTCTTATTACATGAATAAATGATTCTAGTAGTTGTGTATAAGATGAGTCATTTAGTATTTTGAATCTCTTTTTTATAAATTTCAAACTGTCAGGTTAAGAACCAAAAACCATTGGGTTATCACCATCCACATCTATTTCCAACAAGGATTTGGTATGATATCCCTATGGATGTTGTGTTTGGGTTTCTTTATTCTAATATAAATAAGAATGAGATAATGGTTTACAATAAAAAGATCAATAAATCGTCTCCCATATTATGCATTCATGATTTGAAAAAAGTTGAGGAGTTTTGAAATAAAAAATAGAATGATATTATCTATTTTCAAAGATTTTCTTTTGTTATTGCCTCCAATAGAGTTGAACATTTTACTTCTTGATTATGGAGAGGAATTCAAAATTAATTGGGTTCTCTTGATCATTTGAGTACGAAATACCGTCCACCTTGAAATGTCCTGATAGAGATAGATAAAATGATTCTTTATTATATGTTGTGTGAAATGGTTATCATATTTGGTGGATAATATGATGGTAATGTGGGATTTCATGAGTTTTCATATAACAATAATAATTGTTTGATGATTAGAATGGATCTATTTGAGGCCTTGTAAGGCTAGTATTATAAATAAATGTTTAATTGGTTAGATATTGGTGAATGTTACATTATGGGAAGGATATTAGTTAAAGATATGATGAAAATAATTTATTTTACAATATAGATATTGTTTACCACACAAATATAGTATATGTATTATGAAGAAATATATCATAGGTGGCTTGGGAGGCAGAGGACATTTTGTCTTCATTTTGTGGGACCTTATTCGGTTGTTGACCATGTGGGTGAATTTTCATACCACTTACCAATTCTTTTATAGATTAGATTATAAAATAATATGTTCCATGTATCTCATATATATAATATATTTCTTATCAATATCGTATATTAATAAGGAATGATCTCAGGGTTTATACCAACTTATCAATGTCTGAGAATCATGTTAGGATAGTTGATTCAGAAACCAGGGTACGTTTTGGGAGGATGATACCAATGGAATAATTTATATGGAAGAATTTTTCAAACACACAGTTGAAATGGGAGTGTGAGGCACTGATAAGAGGTTTGTGGACTAGTTTTTTTTGAATTAAAACTTCTTAAGAGGATCTCATGGGAAAAACATTTAAATGATAAGGATATTGAAAAATATTGTTACAATTATTAAGTAATACTCAACCCATATATTGATCATTATTTGTTTGTGGATCGTTTAGGGTTATTCAATAGAAAATTATAATATTATGGAAGGATCTTCGTCTATGCACTATTTTCCCATATGTTTTCCAAACCACGCTCCATAATAGTGAAAAATATTGAAACATAAGCACGTATGGTTTCCCTAGTTGGAACTTGGTTTTAGAAATAATGTTCTAACCTAGAAAAAGTCATGATCCCCTTCAAAATGTCCCATAGTTTTGATTACGAGTATTGAAACAATATGGTAATGATCAGCTAACCATACATGTAGAATTTATTTGTTGAAAAATTTTGTTTAAATTGTTCAAAAACCTATCTTAGACCCTCTCTTTACCCTAACTCCAGTCTGGACATCATCATAAGTATTTGGTCATCTCATGGACAAGTTTATTCCCTTCAGAAACCATTTTGATGTAGATCAAATACAATCAATGATCATTTAATCTCTCCTCAGTAAGAGTTAATTTCCTACTTATTCTATTTTTCCCTCTTTTCCTCCCCACAATATAATTTTATAGATCTCAAATTTATTTTATGATTTAAAATATATTTTTTATATAGAATCTTTTCATGATCATTTGACCACCATTTTTCATGTTCTTTTTTAGAGTTTCCCATTGTGGGAATTGTGAGACTCGATCTCTTTGTTTTGATAGGAGGATCTATTTATGATTATTTAATTGATTTACCACTTAATTGGTTGATATAAATTAAATTTCTATAAATTTAATTATAAAAAACCCAATTCTCAACAAAATGGTATTTTAATATTAATTGGAAATGAATTTTGGGGAAATCCATTATTATATATAATTGGGGGTGATTGTCTAATTTTAAAGAAATTGTGAAATTAATGTGTGGAATTGATTTGTGAAATTAAATTATATTTTTTTATTTCAGGAAAATGTATTACATTGTTTTTATAAGAACCATGGTTTTTTAATCTTATAAAATCCATGTGTTTATTGAAAACACTTTTTTTTGTTTTAAAGGAAAATTGTAATAATGAAATTGAAAATTGTAATATTTAATTTTGAATAGTTTTGAGGTAAATTTCCCATTATTGATTTTTTTTTGAGAAAATTCAATCCTATGTAAAAAGTGAGTTATTTGGGGAAACAATAAATTTTTTACTTTGAAACTATATTAAATCATAGTACTACAGATAAATTCCCAATTGTATTGGCAATGATTCCTCATTGACTAATGTCTTAGGGACATGTGTACACATAATATTGTGATCACCTATTCAAGTGTGTGAGGGCCCATAACTTGGTGATATTATACGACTTGGTATATAAACTTGTTGATTTTTGGGGAATTATTTTCTATACTCAATTATTTTTAAATAGTTTTACATATACCATTGAAATATATATAAATTGTTTTAAATCTAAATCCAATTAATACACTGCTTGAAATATTTCATTCTATTTAAATGTAAAACATGAATTGTTTTAAATTTTATTTTCTACATCCTTTCCACTTTTTTAAAAATTAATGAACTATTATGATAAATAATATGGATTCTAGTTATAGTCTCTTTAGTCAAGACCTACTAAAAAGTTATCACATACCCTAGATGTTCATTTAGGTGTTTGATGATTTCCCTTAGAGGGATCGAGAAAGAAAAAATTTTCTCTTGGATGTGATGGAAGTTTATCCCTTGGATTGGGGTGTTATGTCTATTGGGACTTGAGTTGTTTACCTTTAAATTTATTTTATATTGTGTTTGTAGTGTGGGTTTATATACCTTTTAGAATTCAGGAACCATTATTCCAATGAAATTTGATTTTAGAAAACTAGATTGTATCTATTTCTTATGTTGTTTAGGTGGAAAAATTGTTCCAACCATTACTTTTTTGGATGCGAGGTTCTGGTCATCAAGCCATGGGGATTAGAAATATACATTTGGAACATTTGTGTTTGGTTTAGTTTTCAATGTACTAAGGTATCTAAGTTGGTTCTTGACATAATCACGATATGAGCGACTATGAAACCTTTCTCGAAACCCTACTACATTCAATATTTTCTACCCAATTTTCATTAATGAAATTAGAGTGAATTAAATTTCAATTTATAAATAATAGAAATATATGAAATCCTTTAACTATTTCTTACCATTATTGGGTCAATAAAGATATATTTACCAATTCCTGTCGATCCATATTTTTGATACTCCCATAAAACTAAAACTATCATAGAAAACATGTGTTCAAATTTTATTATGTGGGAGTATTTGAAATAATGTAATTCTCATTATTGAATAATATAAATTTGGAAAAAAATCATGAATATTATTTTATATTAATAAAATAAAACATTTAAATCCATGGGTGTCAAGTTACTCCCTTATAAAAGGGGACAACGAATATTTCATTTTTAATAGTGTTTGATATTTTTAGATCTAATAACACCTATTATAATATCATCATCTATGTCTCAAAAAGATTCTATATCTTCTTGGATTTCCAAATGATAATCATTTTCGTGATTAAATTTTATGTGAATGAGGGGTTCTTAATGAATTTTATAACACTTAAATGAAAATTTTCAAAATTAACTCCTCCAAAATATATTTTATCCATTCTAATATAATGAATTCAGTATATGAAATATAATGAATTTTTATTGTAATGAAGTAACAAAAATTATTATAATTCGTCCTATATGATGTAAACTGAAAACCCTTCTCATTTGTACATGTGTAAAACCAACTATTCAATGTTATCTTATTCATTTTATTATCCTATATACATGGATAGTAATAAAGATAAACATTGAGAATAAACACGATATAAAAGATATAGTAATAACACTATAATGTTCAATTATTATTTACCATTATGTTATTTCATGAATTGATATATGGATACATAACATGTGTATACGTACTAACAACCATCTTTAGGAAGTGACATTATTTGTTTCTAATCACCCCTATATATAAATATTTATAAAATTATTAACAATGATAGTATAAGGTACTCTTGACCAGAATAAATTATATTGATGGTGGAACCACAATATATATTTAAGGGCTAGGATTTCCAATCCAAATCACATATGAAAGTGATATAGTTATCACCTTAAAAATTGGAATGATGATCTATACAAATGGGGATGTACCCACGATTTTATAAAACTGTTGGTGTATAATTGATTTTCATGCCTATACATACTGTTTTAACTAAAAATTTGTCTAACCTCAAAAAAATGTCCATATACCAATGATTTCAATAATATGTTGGTATAGTATTTACACAAATATCAACATGTCCTACTCCATGAACATTTAAATCCAAATCCTCCTCGATTCCCTATTAGTCATCCTTCTCATTTCTTCCCGAAAATAGTAGATTTCCCCCCTCATTTATTTTTACATCCATTATTCTCTTTGATAATTTCATGACTTCTAACTCATTCGTTTAATTTTTCAACCATACATTTTATTTTTATTTTCAATCTATAAAATCTTGATAGATTCATTTGTTGACATAATTTTTTATATTTCAATGTGTTTAAATCTTCTTATGGGTATTGAAACAACGAGTTTTCGTGGATAATTTTAACTTCCTTGAAAAATAATTTTTCATTGATCATTTTCCTCATTTAATGATGGGTTTCAATAAGTAATTTAATTTTTTATTTTGAGGTCTCATTGATCATTTTTAAAAAAGATATTTTTTATTATATTTTATGATGATATTAATAACTAAGGCCTAAAAATACAACCTTCATAGGGACAAATTGTTTATTTTCTTCTTGTGTTATCTCAATATAAATGACTTATTATTAATTTTAATAATATTATGTAATATTATGCATATAACATGAAATTGAATTTATATTTAATATTATTTTTTCATTATGTTCAGTAAGGGTGTTTATTGGTCACTTTTTAACTAAATTTTATATCATACGATCTAAAATGGATTTTGGTACAATAATGAATATGCAAAAAAACAAAATATTAAATAAATTAATTTTCTTCTATGTTATTTTGAAAATATAAATAAAATTGTTTATGGACAATATAAATGTTTTCAATTGTTTTTTGGATTTTATTGAATTTTGATATCTATTTACATTTAATTTATAATAAATATCACATATTTTGATGTCTATTATTCATTATAGTTTATATAAATATTTTTTTAAACGTTTTATTAATTATTAATTAGTCATTTTCCGTTTTTAATTAATCAATATTATAATAAATAATGTCAAAAAACATAGTAGTTACCAAAATCTAGGAAAAATGGCTAATTGTAATGATGACGTATCGATAAGTTATATTCAATAAGCATCAAAATAATGAAATTTGGAAGGTAAAAAACTATATAAAATAAATGGGAAATGATTAGAATAGTTTGATAATATAGAATCCATTTTTAAATAACTTCTCTAAATGTGTGGAATTCTTAGATCATATACATTGACCACATTAATCCTTAAATATCAAGAGATAGAATATCACACAATTTTGTTTAATTTTTATATGTTCATTGACTATATCATTTTTTTAAATTGAAAATGTATATATTATCTCATCTCATGTATATATATATATATAATTATATTTTATTTATTTTTTGGAAGGGAACATAAAAAATTGAGAAATAGAAAGAAACATTAATTATCTTTGATAAGGTTATAGAATCTTCATAGAAAGGAGTTTTCTTCATGGTAGAAATTTAAGGTAGAATTTTTATTATAATAAATTAATAGAATCAATATTTAATTAAATCTTACAATAATTTATATTCCAGGTATTGATAATTCATTTTGACTGTCATTAAAGAAAAAAATAAAATTTTATTTTGGTCTTATTTATTTTTTTGTTGAATGAATATCAATTGTGATAAACAAGTGTAGCTTTTTTATCACTGAATGAGTAATTAACCTGAGAATAAACCATGATCGTTTAATGTTATCTACCAAAATAAAATTCAATTCCAGTCCATCAGATTATAGAATATTATTTGATATTATATCTTATTATATAGTATTAAAGAAAATATTAATATTTGATTATTACTCTCGTGTAGTTTGAAAATTATCTTACTATAGTTTGATATGTCTTATTAATTGTATCCTCAAATAATTATTAATACTTGTCTTTATAAAGTATCCCCATATTGTTATTAATGTATCCTTATATATATTTATTAATACACACATATAGTTTGAAATTGTTTTTTGTTCATTTAAATATATTAACTAACAAGTACTAGAATTCCTAATCATTGGACTATTAAAAAAGGCTAGATGTTGATTAAACACTTAATTTATTATATATAAGGTATATATGGCTAAGGATTGGGTTGAGTGATTCTATGTCTTTATATTCTATTTTCATTTAATACTAAAATTACATACATTCATTATTTTTTTTAAAAACAAATTATTTTCCAATATTTAATTTATGTACAATTATGATAAAAAACACATTAAATTTATATAATAAAATCATATTGTAAATATATTTGTGTTTTTAATTTTTCAATCTTTTGTGAGAGAATATCAAATTACAAATTAGCATTTGCTTCTAGTTATCTCACATATCAATCTCTTATCAATAAATTGTATCTAAAATCATTCACTTATAACCCGAATTATTTTATGGATACTTATTTCATAGAATATCAGCAACAACATCATTTTACTTTTTTCATTATTATTATAAGAAAAAAAAGATTTAAAATTTTATCATTTGAACATTCAAGATATTAAAATAATGATCCCTTTTCGCTTATTTTTATCTAATCATCCCCAAATAAATCATGGATAATGCATTTTAATAGAATCAAAAAATAAAGAAGTGGTAATATCTTTTTAATAATTCATGATAATTTAATCTTATGAATATAAATATTGACACTCGTATTTAATCAATCAGAATTCTAAAAATGATACTATGCATAATGTAGCATAGAGATGGAAATGCCATAATTGGTCATCAAGGAAATTTATATAAATATGGATGAAATTAATACATTTCTCAAATAACATAACAACGATCATGGTAACTATAATTCATACCCCCATGCCTGAAATTCATTTCTGATGCATTATTTAATGATACATTCTGATAAATAATCGAATGTTCTCATTGTAGTCATATATGAGAGATATCATGATGCGATGAACTAGATTTATTGTTTTACTACATGTCATGATGTCTTATATGTTTCCTTCAATCTAATTGACTGTTATAAAATATAAAAAACAATGATGTCTTTTGTCTTATGAAATTTCTGATGATGAGGCATGGAAATACAAACATGAAGGGTATAAAGTGAAACGCACTACCCAGAAGTCATTTGAAATTTCATGTGTTATGTTATTTTATTAAATGATTAATTTTATCACAAAAATGGATATTATATCGTTTCACAAATGTATTCAATAGTTTTTTAAATAAACATTATCCTCCATCAATCTAAATCGACACACGATATTTAGAAAACATCATGTTTAACAGTATAGGGTTGGTTTCTCCACTTTTTTCTTCCACTATCACTATGATGATATAATTTCGTAGAGTATTTTTGATAGAATATTATTAATTTTAAATTCATATAAATAAAATAAATATATAACAAAATGCTATAATTTAATATTGATAAAAGAGTTATTTTAAAAAAATAATGTAATTATATATAAAATTATGATATTATAGAAATAAAATACTATAATTTTATGAATGGTACAACCAATTTTTCTAAAATATATAAATTAATTTAATACACATGAATTAATAAATAAATAAATTTATTATTAAATTTATTCCCTCAATTTTTTGAAAATAACAACCCCTTTGTCACGATATTAAATATATATGGGAAAATAATGTTGGAAAGTGATTACCAAAACTCATCATTAGCTTGTCTAAAGGATTAATACAATATTATATTTAAAAAATAGATAAATCATTGGATGCATAAATTCATTGAAAGATAAAAATCATGATATTCTCTTTTAACATCCTCACCAAAAAATATTAATTTATAAATAATATCAATGAATTCTTGATACAAATTGAAGATTGATAAAAATTGAAATTAGCAAGAAAATTGAAGGATGCCTACATTATCTCCCGAAACACTCTATTGAGCTAGATTCTCCTCCTAGGGAGTCTTCTTACTCGCATCATATACTCTTCATTTGTGAGATGATTCTCTCTACTCTTGTTTATATTTTTGAAGATTTTTTCTCGGTCATCATCACACTGGTCTTACTTTTTTGGGTTTTCTACTTGGGCTCTTTCAGTATTATCCATCATTGTTGAACCTATATTGTTAATAAATTATGATAGATTAGATTTAATGGGTGGTGTTGGTTGGTCCTCTATGTGGAGTACCTTCGATCTCTTTGTTTTCAGCTTCTTCAGTTCATTCTTCTATTGTTTGAGACCTGGTCTCCCCATTCACATTCTGCGGTGGTTATTTCAACGGATCTTCTTCAAACAATTTGTTTTAGTTCCCCTTGGGGTTTCAACACTTGTAATAATCTATATTGTTTTACTGTAGTCTATTTTTAACAATGACCCTTCTATGATTCTCCTTCTTGCACTGAATTGTGGATATTATGCTACCTTCAAGGTGGGTCAGGTGCAATGGATACCATAAAGGAATTTGGATGTGTTTGGGTAGTGGTATGATTTTATGGGTGGTGATACCTAGGGTGGATTTTTTTAGTTTAAATGTTATTTCAGTTTTATCATATGAATATGGATTGGGTACAGTTTCTCCTTGCAGATGGTGAATTTATTATGTGGATACGACAATGGTAATGAGGATTAGGGTTTTTTGTTCAGTTATTCATCCTTAATTATATTAGGGAAGAAATTTTCATCTCTGGTTGTTGCTTTTGTCTATTTATTTAGTACTATGGATATCTAACATGTTTTTCACAATGTTGGCATGGTGGTCCAACATTTGGAGATGGTGATGAAGTTTGTGTTCAGTGGTTTTATAGTTGTGGTGGTTGACATCGATGAGGAGGACATATGTTCGGATAGTCCGGCAGTGATGCTGGCAACAATGAGACTGATGATGGTTGAAGGTAGTTACATGACCATTTGACGCGGCTTGAAGCTTTCGTGTGATGGATGTTGGATAGTGATTCGCGATAGGTACTTGACTCGAGGTTTGTGGATTGTGGGTGATGATGGGTGATGATTTTCATTTGGAAAGTTGAATTTTGAATTTTGAATGTTTAATATTTTGGATTTCATGTTCCTCATGATGTGGATCCAATAAATGGTTCTGAAATACCAAAAGTGTATTTTTATTAAATACAAAAAAAATTAGTAAAAGTAGAAAATTTGAAATAAATATACAAGTATATTATTATTGAAATATTTTCTATTATGTAAATTCTTTCACAAATTTATGTATAAAATCATTCATAATTTCACTATTAGTTGATTTATAACATTTAATTCACACCATTTAAGGATAACCAAAAATATTATTGAATAAAGAGAGTCTCTAGGAAGATATATGTTGTAAATAATTTTCAATGATAGTTTAGGCACATGTATTTTTTACACTAGTAGTGTTTTGGACATGATATATATTCCTTTACGTATATTTTGAAAATGATATATAGTTGAGTTTCATAAGGGAAAAATAAAATCTAATCCGTCTATATAACTCATCTACAATTTGTTTTTACTTTTTAGGTTTCAATTTAATGAATATTTATTTTAATATTAGTTATGAAATTTATTTTTAATAACTAATTTTCAATAATAGTTTCTAAAATTCTATTACATTGATGTTGGTGATTTTGAGTATTGATGGAAATGTCCTCGAGAGAAAATGATTTTCGAGCGAAGAATGAAAAAAACAAAGTATCGTTAACTGTATAACACAATAATAGATTATGAGTCCAAAATTATTTATTTAATAATTTAATATATATTATTAAAATTAGTATTCCATTTAAATATTTAGTAGTTTGGTTTGGATGTCATTAATAAGGAGGAAGCTGATAATTTTATAATAAAATTTTTGTTACATCAGGTAATTAGAGATTATATAAAAGGAAGAGTTTTCTATCAACCATGGAATAGTATTTTCATGATGATATATTACAAAACATTATGTTTGAGTTATAGTTTCTCCGCCTTTAAAATAGATAATTCATGGGTAGCACATGCTTCTGTTGAGGTAGAAGATGAAAAACTGGCTATACACTTGAAAGGAATCGAAGGGGAAAGGATGAATTTATTATTTTTTTTGCGTTATTATTTCAAAATAATATACAATATTTTTCTAAGGATTATGATGCAAATATTTTGATTATGTTTACATTATATAGTGGAAATGGAAATGGTCTTTGTGGTGTTCAGGATGATGATGTTTAGGGCGATGACGATATCGACAATGAGGGTAATGGAGGAGAAGATGGAGTGGATAAGGAAGAGGATGTGATTGATGAATATGATGAGGAATTGTATGAGTCCTAGAATTAGGATTATCATTATGGTGATGATAGTGATGGTGATGAGGGATAGATTGATCCTTTACATTTTTTTTATATATTTATGACATTTAATGTTTTACGATTTGTTCTGAATAAATATATGTGGTGTTTTGAATGTCTGTTATAAATTATATAATAGATTAATTGGTTTCAGGTGTTATTAGATTTTATAATTTTGTTTCTAATGTATTTACTCAGAAAATTTACTAAGGTTGGGTGATTGTATGACCTCAGGATGTTATTTGATAGTTTTTGTTAGTTCGTTGAATTATTGCGGGTTCTATATGTATGTTTGAAGGATATGTAAATAGGGTAGGGGTGTCCTTGGTTGCTTATATGGAGAGTTCTATAACATTAGTTTCAAAACTGTTGTTATCATCCAATAATAGTGTTTTACATGGAAATATTTTTATATACCTATATCAATGGTTCAAAACTATTTTTATGGACCTATAACCATAGTTGAACCATTTCTATTGGTTTTTACCAGTGGGTCTATGTAATATATTAGTTACAAAAAAATTTAATCACCATATACCAATGGCTCACTTTGAGATTATTTTATATGGATTTCCTAAAAAGAATATACCCAATGGTTGGGAGAACCATTGATATATGCTTAAATTCCAGCAGTGCTGGAATACTTATTTTCCTAAAAAATATTTAATAAATGTGTGGTAATATACTATAATTGATCTATAAATGGTATGATATATATGTTTACAGATTTATTATACTTTTACAATAAAATATTTTTTATTATATAGGATGTTTGAACTTGTGTGAAGAATGATGAGACGTGAGATATGGGATTACCATCTCAATCACATTTATTTTGGGATTATTTATGAAAGAAATTATTTTGAACAAATAATATGATCATAATATGATAAATATATTGTATTTTTATAATTAAAAATTTATTTATAATAGATTTTTTCATTTCATTTTCATCAATTAATATACAGAATTCAGCAATATTGCGTTTTATGGAAATATCACAATGTTTCAGTCTTCCTTATTGAACATTTTTCATCCATGATTATGATATCATTACAATTTATTTTCATAAATGTATGCTATTATTTTATAATGATTTGTAAAATATAATTTTCACAATTCATTACATTCTATAATCATTTTAAAAAGAAAATTCTAGTCATTTTTTGAATGAGGTAATTTTGAATTTATACCAAAAAAATTTAACATATTCTTTTTGAAAATATATTTCATGAAAATAACTTTCTACAATCATAAAAACCCATTTTTTTATAGAATCAATATATATATTTACATGTTTATCTTATAAAAATCATAATATTTGGGAAATATTTAAATTTTATAACATTTATTCTAGAATGATGAAGGTATTTTCCACACGAAATATCCTAGAGATATTCTTGGAGAATTTTTCATATTTGAATACATCCATTGATGTTACATATGATTTTTAAGGGTACTATCAAAATATACCATCCTTATTCATTATCTTTATTTATTATGATTATGATGATATGAATTTTATGAAATAAGATTATATGTTAATTGTTATACTATGATAAAAATATTATGAAATTAGATTCCATTACATTGCTTTTGATATGATGATATGATTTATGTTTTATGATATTTTGTTACAAGTATATATGGATTTCATTATTTGATCAGTGTTTTGGGAATTTTATAAACTTCAAATAAATTGGGATGATTTTTTTTTTCTAATTAAATTTTTATGGGATGTGATTTATTTTACTCGGTTCACTATGGTAAATTAGTGGTGATTGTAGATCCATAATATGAAATAATTAATGATTCATAATCTTTTATTATATATGAATCATATGTGGAGGTTGGATACACTATGATTTTATGGTGCTTCCTTAAGAAAGTATTAATATGATTACAAATTCATAACAATATATATGTTGTTAAAACTAAGCATTGTACCTCCAATATCTTTATTATGCCCCAGAGTATTCCCAATTCATATTCCTACAAAAGTGTATAATATCTCACTAAAAATGGGATCCATAATAGATCATGTTCAATTCATACTCTTTAGTCCAACTAAAGACTTCAACATCTATTCTTTTTGTGATTCAAAACAAGAAATATCTACGTTGGATTTTTGTTTGTTCTACAAAACCTTGATACAGAATCAATTTTCAAGAGGAAAAATAGTCACCTAACCTTATAGTGTACCCTAATTCATTTTTTTAATCTGATGATCATTTTTTCTTATTCTTGAACATTTACAATCCCCAAATGATATGACTTTTCTTATCTAACTAACCTCTTGGGGATGAATGAGTAATTATCCCTTCCAAAAACATCACAAACTGATTCGTAGTTATTATATGCAACAAAATCTTCCTAATATGTATGCATCACCTGATTCTCTAAAAATAAATATGTTTCAGATATGATAAATTATATTATCACTTTCCTTTCAATATATTTATTTCAATAATAGAAATGAAAAAATCACGAATATGAAAACAAATCTAGGCATAATAAAAAAAAATTTATAATGTTTGTAATGTCACATATATTTTTATTAATATAATTATATTTCATGACTTATTCATAATTTCCTTATTCATTTTCACCAAAAAAACATGATCGTATTAATTTTTTACACAATACATGCAGTTATATTATAAATAGTTTAAATCATATTAGTTTGATAAGGTAAATCTCACAAATACTTAGTTTCTTGTTCTTTATCCTTATAAAACTCTTTATCCTATTACAGATTAATTTCACAATCATATAACAACCAAATTTCATAGAAAACATTTGATTCATTTTTACCATGTTACTTGATTTTAAAATGGTATATAGATACACATTTAATTATATGATAAACTATATATGTGGTGAAATATGTTCACTCAGAACTGTCAAATGAAAAAAATCATCATGGGAACCACTGGGTATTCCAGGAATAAACATTTATTCATCAAGCTTCATATTCATCATTCAGTTGAGAAAAATTATAATGGCACATTATAATCTCTCATTAAATCCTCACAAAAAATCAGAGTACTCTTGAGTGTTTATCTCTCTATAAATATTCAAATGAATAGAATTAATATCAATCTAGTAAATAGATAGAGGTGGTAGTATTTATATACATTTTTCAATGAAATTCATTATCACCTTCAACACTACGTGCATTGACTCAGTCATCCTATTCACATCGACTAAAACCAATCATGATTCTTATCATAATTTTTAGTGAAAAAAATATTATCATATAAGAAAAATATAAATTTCTTCAAAAATAATCATATTGTTATCCATTTTTATTCACTCATATTATTGAATTATCATCTGGTTCTATATAGTCATACACCCTATCTATAAACACATTTTATTTTTACTTCCTCGATCAATATAGAGTTCTTTTCATGGCATGACACATTATAGAACACATTGTAATATTCTTGAGATTTTTATAGTAAAATAATATGTTATTCCTTAGTTTAGAATGGTCAAAATATTTTGGATCAATATATGAATGATGAATTATGTAGATTTTATTAAGTTAAATGTATGGTAATACCAGATAACCTATTTTATTTGTTGATAATGATTACATCTCAAGGTAATGAAAACTATAATTGAAGACCATAAATACCTTTCTTCCTATTGATCATATTTTGAGGGTACTATAATGTGTTATGTGGGAATAATAAGTAAAATAGGGGGATTATTTTTGGATAACATATATTGAGATATCTTATAAATTTCTATGGTATTTGGACTAATCATGATTATTGTTGAGTCATGACATGATATGAAATTTCATTGCTCACTGAACCCAAGATCAATAATGGATACATATATTTCTAAAAAATATATCAATTTCGTCCCGTGTTGTTCTATTTTTCCTCTAGTCATTAAAAATATGTTACATGTGCTACTATTAAAAACCATGATTTTCAGATACAGTGCATGTACATCAAAAATTTTATCGACTATACACTATAAATCAACAAAAAGTCACAACTAGTGAATATTATAAATTGATCCACACACCTAATGTATGATTATAATATGTGAAATTTCACATAGGTTTCTCACAATATACAACGTCATCACGTATTATTCCCAAAAATTCTAGTCTTTTTCATCAAAACCTAAATCACATAATAATATATAACATTATTCTATATAATTTTTTTTATAAAATATAATCAATGAAATTTTGAGGTTATGTGGGAACTCGTACAATAACCAAGATGAATTATATAGATGATTAGATAGGGTTCATACCCTACCTCTACACCAAGACACACCTAAACCAATCTGCAATCCATTAAATTTATCATGATAGATTTTTTTTCCTAAAAACCACTTGTGAAAGAATATTATCACCTTAAATATGGGTAAAAACCTCCATCAACATGAATTATTGATAAATTTTGATAAACACATCGAACAAGTGATGTTTCATATGGGACAAATTGTGTGGAATGAGAGAGAATTCATGGGGAATGATTTCTAAAATAAATACTAAGTCTTCCAAATGATAGGCATAATAGAAATTTTAATGAAGTAGGAACTATAAGTCATATTTTACATGGGTTTCAGATAGGGGAAACCAAATAGAAATACCCATTTGCGAGTATTTGAAGAAAAATAGAATAGATCGCACAAGGATGGCAGTGACACATGTTCGAAAGTATTTTTCAAATATATGACAAGCACATGATTGAATACAAAATTCCCTGTCATGTAACACAAAGGTAGCAAAATGTTCTTAAATGGATAGATAGTGGATCAATATACACCCTACAACATGTAGTCACATGATACAATATAATTCATGAAACACATCAGACACTATAGAACATACAAGACACACATAAACATACCATTTTTCATAGGACTTGAAACCATAAAATAGAAACTAAATGATATAAAATAACTATCCCTACATTTTGAGAATAAAAAAATATGTTTGGTATTAGTTATATTAACCCCAAAAATATGAGTCTAGAAAAAAGAAACAATGCGATTTTGGATGTAGTTGCAAGACAACGACACACCTAAGTCAGTGCTCACATAAGAATAAACTGACATTCCGGCCACCCCCCACCAACCCAAATTATACCTCCAAATGAAATTTTGATTAATATACTAATCCATGATACACATCCCATTCATGGATTTCTTCATACGTTTTTGGTACCGAGAGGACTGTTTCTTAATCATTCATGTGGTAACCATGATTCTAAATAGTTGAGCGAAGATAAGGGAATGGGTGCCAGAAACAATCATCAATATATGGGTTTAAAGTTGAAATCATATGGAAGTAATAGTCTAATAATATATATCATTTATGGGATTATGAAAGAATATTTTTATAAATAAATAACTATTTATCAATTTAAATAATGATAATATTATGCCTTATTATAGACAGGATTCTATTATTAATATAATAAAGCATATGAACTATTTGAGGTAAATTTCCCTTATTTTTTTCTTCTTATTTTACATTATAAAACACAAAAATTATAAAATTATTATGTTTTTAGCATAATACACCCATAATTCATGGCTAAAATTTCATTCTTTTTTTTCTAATTTTTATCACATAAGAATTTTATACAAATACACATTTATTTTGATTGAAAAGCATTTCTGGTGGTGTAGTATTATCACTTATGTAAATCATAAAGAATATTATACCCAAAAACCCCATGATTATGGAATAAAAATATAGGAGTTTATGTATCATCACATCCATTGTATGATTGTGTATTATTAGAAAGTATTAGGAAAACCACAAATGGGATCCCCATGGAAATATTTAGATATAATTATAAACAGTTTTTTTATTCTAGGAACTGACATATTTATTTTAATCATGTTGATATAAGATGAAATAATCATGTACATTTATATATTTTGTTTACTAGAACACTCATCCACCATAAATTCTACCCATCGTAACTCACTCATTATATGCATACTGACTCAAACCACATGCACTTCTTTTCATGTTTGTGAATTGTAACGAAAATATTATTCTTTATAACAACATATCACATCCTTCATCATACTTCATGTAATTAACCCTTCAAATTTACATGTTTGAGTATTCAAAATCATCCACTACATGATAATGAACCCAACATAAGAAAACATTTTATAATCATTTTGTCATTTGATACAGAGATTTCATAATAGAATAAAATGTCATAAAAAACATTCATTATTTTCATGATTATTAGAATTAAATATGATCATTCCCATGAGAATATAATTATCCTAGTAACATGTTTTTTAGAATGCTACATTTTTACATGTACCTTCCATAGTAAATAGAAACCATATGATGGTTTAAAATAGAAGATTATTAAAACATAGATTTGATTAATCAAATCAAACTGATCGAATGATGATGATTCATTGAACATATTTTTAACAGTATTAACATTGTTTAGGGGGATAAAATCGCACATTAAAGAATTTCCTCTATCTCCTTCAACATAATAAATTCATAACTGAATGCCAACTTGTTCTGAGTATCAGCATCCACACCATGCTACAGCTAGAGTATAACATATTTTAGGACATTCAATGTTACACCATTTTTGTGTACATAGATAAAATGATGTACAATCATACCCATTCCTTCATAAGATTAAATTAGTTTGTTATTACAATCTAACACTACTGGATATGATGTGGAAAATCATAGTTCCTACATCAGTTGTGAATATAGATGGGTCCCATGAATGGGTAGATTGATTTTTTTTAAACCCACTAAATTTGTTAGAAAATATCTCATATAATTTCCATAAAAAAAAATTTCAAAAAACTATTTAAAATATTATATTTAAATATTTATAATTTTATCAAATAATATAGTTTCAAAAATATAATTATTCCCTATTGAGATGCCTGAAACCAATTATAAATTATAAAATACTTCAATATTAAATGAATTTAACATCTTGGTTGTTTTTGAAAAGAATATTATTTTTTGAATGTTTTTATGACATATATTAGAAATCTTGAGTCAATCATTGCAATTGTAACAATTATGTTAGTGACGTTTCCATAAAAACACTCTAATAATCATCACTGACCTTAAAAAATATTGACTTATTCTTCAAACAAAATAAATTATCCTTATTGAGATAAAATAAAATTCCATAAATAGGAAATTTAAATACTATTTACAATGTTATTCAAAAATAATTTTCAGCAAAAAAATATAACATCCTAGATAAATAAAGAATAAGACACTTTTAATATTTATTAATATTTGTGAATTAAATTTTAATTTTACATTAAAGGGTATGCTATGTTTGATAGCGTACCCAAAAGGCAACAACGAGTTTGAAATATTCTATTGCAAACTAATAATATAATATTATTATTTTAAATGGCAGTTAACTCCTAGCCATTGTATTTGCAGGAATGAAAAAAAAATACTAAAATAGGTATATACATCTTTGTTAAATGTATTTACATTTATCCAAAAAAAGTTAGCGGCTTAAAATGTGAATGAATATAATTTTGACTATAATTTATATTAAAAAGCCGATTAACCGCCTTTTAATAAAGAAAACACTTTAAATATAATTTTGGTCACTATAATACATTATATTTGACCATATAAAATCATTCTTCAGAATGGGGACATCCAAATTTACTTTGTTTATTTTTTTTGGAATTTTTCTGATAAAGATCATTTTTTAATAAATATTGTAAATATTGTATTTTATTTCAAAACTATGTTTTAATCTAATTTATTTATATGGTTAGATTATATTCTTAATTGGTTTTAAAGTGAAATTTAAATATTTTTTTACTATTTTTCCCAATGTTGGTCATTGGAATTATTTTCACTTTGTAATTATACCAAAACAAGTTTGAATCTTTTGATAGTTATTTTTTCTTAAAAACACACTTTTTTTATAACGAGAATTAATTTTAAAATTCATTAAATAAACTTCTATGTTTTAAATTTCAGAAAAATAATCATCAAGTTTGAATTCATAATATCAAATATAGCTTATGAAGAATTTTTGTTATTTTTCGGAAAAACTTCCATTTTTTATAAATAGTAAAACCACTTAGTGGTAGTTAAAAATACTGACATTTCCATTTAGATGAAATTTTACCTCTTCTGGGAATTGACTTTCAAAAATACAAAATACATGGTTGTTATCAAAAAGTAAAATGTGGTTCATTAAGATGAAAATAATTTTTGGTGAATAGTATGTTTTGACTTTTTTACTGTAGTTAAAGGTAAATAAAGTAATTTAAGGTAAAAAGAATATTATAATAATTCAAAATTACCTTAAACCTTGTCCAATAATTATTGGTTGAGTCATGGAAAACCATGGTCATTTTTTTTGTCGATTTTAGGACCCCATTAATCTACTAATAAATGATATTGATAATTTAGATTAATTAACTTAAAGTAAAGGCAAAAATGACAAAAGGAAATATCTTTTTGTAAATTAATTTTTATATATTGATATATAAGTCATATTTTTTACTATAAATATTCTTTAAAAAGATAAAAATATTTCCTAAATGATATTATTTGTTTTATAATTTATATATATCAAATAATTTAAATTATTTATGACCCAATAATGTTGATATATTTACCTCATTAATAAATGATTTAAATAAATAAAATTATAATGACTAAAATATTATGTAAATCATGTCCAATTATGATTGGGTATTTTTATTTTGAATATGAGTCATCTTATCTTTGACTATAATTATTTTTGGACCATTAGAAACTGATATATAAATATATAATAAAATAATGTTTTTACACTTACCTAAAGAGCCCCCCTTCTCCCTTATAAAAAGAGACCACTTCTAACCAATTCCACAAACCTCTCAAGCCATTTTGATCGTCCAAACTTTGCCCAATTAATCTCCCTACATCAATATCCTATCCTAGAAGACTTACCTAAGGAAGAAGGCACTACAACAATCTCTTTTGGTTCAAACCAAAGAGAGTTACCAAAATTAAAGGTAACGATTTCTCTTAAATTATTTTCTTTTATTTTACTTCTCCAACCCATAAACTCATTTTATTCCATTATTTTGTAACAAAACCATATAACTCAATATACTAGGATTTTTTTATGAGAAGGATTCGAACTAAACTTACACACACCTCCATCTAATGGATGATGAACATAATGTTTTTGTGGATGACAATCTAACGCCTCACTAAACGATTACTGTTCGATTATCTCCTACCGCATGTCATGGTGGCCATTATGATGGCACTGTATTTATATATGATATATATATTTTGTCTATATTGTATTTATGATTTTGTATTTTTACATTTATATAACTCTTTTATGGTTTCCATAGTGGGTAAATACAATAATCTCATTAGAGGAAGTGCGGACTACCGCCCCCTCAAAGTGATATGACTCGTTAATGCTTTATATGGGATGTATAAAGGGTGGATTTAATAATATTTTATATGATATTATACTGTAATTATTATATATCTATGTATCATTATGTTTTTTGTTACATTAAAATAAGAAATAAAAATTTACGTAGCGTTAATGTGTATGTACGGCTTACCGTCTCCATGAATGGTGCATTTCATTTCTTACCTCTAAATGTTATGTACCATTATAAATGCATGTATATAATGGATAAATATGATATCTAAATAATTAATATAATTATTACGATAATGGATATCTTACCCCATGAACAACTTATTATTATAAGGTGTTCATTTCTTTTACTCAAGTACCAAATATCGACAAAACAACGGTTATTAACTTAAATGATTATATAATGTAATAACATGGTAATATGTAATATAAAATGAATAATAAAATTTAAAATGTTTCTTAATCATGTATAAATTAACTTTATTTCATTAATCCATAGATTAAACAACAAACTGGTCAAGTCAGACACAAGGCAAAGGATTTTCTTAACTTAATTTCAATTCCATGAGATTTCCATTGTATGCCAATATTTTATTGAATTTGGTGTATTGTGTACTACCATTTGATATATATTATCGTTATTCTATTTATATTCATGTTATTTTATGAATAATTTGGTGGTTATTAACTTTTGGTCATATGAATCAGTTGATTACAACATGGTAAAGTGTTTCATCTAAGTTTTTATTCCTGTGAGATTCATTCTATATTTGCCACTATATAATATTCTGTGGTGTATGTACTTGCAATGATGTTAATATTTGTGTAATATACATTCATTTATGAGTATTTACATATTCATTTAATATGCTTCTTCCATGTGGCGTATGTTTCGTAAGTTACCAAATTGTTAAGGGAACCTTTCACCCTTCTCTTTTTTAAAAGACTTCATTTTGTTATGTCTTTTAATTTACATCTTATTATGTTGGGATATTATTTTCTATATCATTATTTATGTAAAAATTATGTCCATGTGTTGATGTACCCTTTTAATCTCTTCAACTCATTTTCTAAATTTTAAGGAGTTTTCGTTAGGCTTTCAAATTTTTGCAAGGGAACTTCTTATCCCAATTTCAATTCTTTGGGTTAAACTTGTACTTCTTGAGTATATCATCCTGTGAATATTTGTGAATGACCTATTATTGTTTTACACATAATATCCACATATATTGGGTGTATTTATATTTTTCACACATAATTATTTGATTTATTTATCGTTAATTTAAGGATACCATCTTTATAAGGGATTTCATCTCAATTTGCATTTCCACTGAGACTTCATTGTTGTTATACACCGAATCACTCTTATGTGGTGTATATAATATCCATTGACATATTATATAATCAATACCTATATTCTCATGATATGATAATGTTATGATTAAAAGTTATTACTCAATTATTTGTATTCAAGCATCTCTCATTTTGTTAAAAAACTCTTTAACTAAATTATAATTTTAATTGTTTTAAATATTTATTCATTGAAATATTTGACATTAATTTACAGGTTTTAAAAATGCGTTTTAGGATTTATTTATGTCGACATTAATATTTTCCAATAATAACTCATTTAATATCATTAAAGTGGTATGGGACACTTTGATTCAAAAATCAGTTTTTAAATGGATTATGAAAATGGATTGATTATTTCAATATCGTGAAATTGCTTCTTGTGATTGAAGAATAAATATTATTAGAGAAATGTTTACATGTGCAATATTTTATGATTTATAATTGTACTTGGACATTTGATAGGTGGTTACATGATAAACTGTAAGACGGTTGGTTCCCTGAATACCAAGACGGTTGGTTACATTATAATCTCCAATGCATTGGGTATAAAAGTCATTAGTATGGCTATTCCATTTAGTGATATGTGTGGAAGTTGACCGTATGGTTATTCCATTGAAGTATGATTATGTCCTAAGTTACCTTTATATGTTATGTGTTCATTATATGGGTTTTATGGTAAAATTTTGGTTAAAAAAGGGTATGTAATGATCTTTTATTCAGTGAAGAGTATTTACTACATTATAAAGGTGAAATGTTTTACTATTGAAAATTTATTCATGGTTTACATGTTGTTTTGAAAAACTAACAGTTTTTCATCTTTGTGTATCCCATACTGAGCTTTTTATTCTCATCCCAAGTTTTTGATATTTTTTTCATAGGGAATAATGTGGAATGGGGTCAAGGATAGGATCAAGGAAAAGTCATTCTATCTTAAACATGGAACTATACATGACTCTCTTTTTTTCTAGAGTTCTTGTTTTGTAAAAAAATGGAAACTATTTATAAGTGTCTACTTTGTACTCTTTTGATATGTAATAGTTATTTCCTAATTCTCTATAAATCTATACATGAAAAGATCTTAAATGTGAATTATTCATTTAATTAAATATTATTTATGGTTTTAAGGTCGGGTCCTTACAGTTGGTATGAGACGTTGGTTTAGAAAAATTTAGAGGTTAGGGTATTTTTTAAAAATAAGTGACATTTCCGCAATGGTTAGGATTTCATTAGGAGTCACAGTTTTTTTAGACAAGGTGAATGAGGTTAAGATAACATTAATAAATATATCATAGTATTTACCCTCCTCATAATACATTATATGATGATTTTACTGATATACTCACACATACCTCTCTGGTTTTAGAATATAGTTGGATCTAGAAGGCATCAAAGTGGAAATGGATGGAAGAAAACTATGAAGGTTTTCTGAATGAGAAATTGACTGAATTGGGAGCTGCAAGGAGAACTGTTGTGGTTATTCTCAACCAACAATCTGTAGTAATATTTGACCACTTGAACCTTTTGGAATTCTATAAAGCATCGTATATGCATGAAACAAATCCCCATGGATGTTTATGTAATAATCATAAAGGTATTTATGTTAAAAAAACTATGTGTCAAGGATTTGGAAAGAAACACCTCAGAAATTGTATCCAAGGGATAGAAAGATGCTACAGTTGTGAAAATGAAGGTCATAAATCAAGAACCTGCCATGGAAAAAGGAATCATCTAGTTGACTCTAGGAAGGGAATGAAGTTCTTTCATAAGGATCAACTGAATATTTTAAATGTGGTAAGCATGGTCATTATGCGAACACATGTCCTATGAAGAAGTTTCGAGAATGGTATCACCAGGATGGTACAAATATTCGTTTACCAATTACTAATGCGATTTCAATTGAGGATGAAGAAACTAACAATGACCAATTAAAGGTATGGATTATTTAATAACATATGTTTTCCTATTATTGAAATCGTAGGATATGATTCATTATTTTATTTTTAAGAAAGAAGTATTTTAGAATAATTTTTAAAGGAATGGTTAATGGATTAAGAAGAAATGTTGAATGAGTAATAATTCAACATATTAGGGATTCAAGAGTTATGGTAGAATTTAGGATGGTGAAATGATTAAAAGCATTAAGGCTCTTCTAAGGATGGGGTCACATTAGAAGACTTTTTATATTATGTGTAACCCTGATGTTTGAGATATGATAATTTTTCCAAGGAATAATTATCTTCCCTTTTGTGGATATAATTATAAAGAACCATTTGGGTTTATATGATCCTTGAATTTGAAGCAATTACTGATTAATACATTTTGGGATGCGAAATGAATGTGATTAGATAACCATTGTGGTTAAAATATGTTGTGGTTAATTTTGATGAATTTATCACTTTTTGGAAATGTTTTAAAATTATATTATTTTTGAAAAGGGATAACTCGCAGACCGTGTGACAACCCGTCGCATCAGACGAAGATGTGGGAATCGAACCCACAAACTGTGACTGGTTTTTATCTCCTACCACTAGACTACGTGAAGTCCCTTATTTGTATGACTAATTATTTTTTGTCAGATGATCTTATGAATCATGAATAAGTTGATTTTGGGTTATCTATGGAAAGGATAAAACCTATCATGGTGGATATGTGATTAGGTTAATTACTTTTCAGTGTAAGTCTTTAAGAGTAACTAATGTTATTTGGAGATAAATGTTATGATTTACCTTGGAAGACTATGTTATTCAATCCTTCAATGATTTGGGTTTCAATATTAGTTTGGATTACTTTGACAGAATTTAAGGATAACTATTTATTAAATTTTCCTTGTTAGACATTCGGTTTTTTTAGAAAAATTTTGGAGATTAAGAGTAGTTTTTCAATATGTAAAAGTTTATCCTTTTGGGTGATGATCTGATCTTGTACTAAAAGTATTTGTTTTAGATAATACCTAAAGACATGGGAAATATATAGTTCATCCTTTTTGGATTATTTGATTCTCTTAAAGTTGAATATAGCACTTTTAATGTAAACAAGTCATCCTGAATACTCATCGTATGGAGAAAATATGAGTTTGTTTTAGAAATCTACTCAAGGATAAAAGTCTAATTCAAAATTAATTGTGATTATATATTTTTTTGTTAAGCTCATAAATATATTCCTCAATTAATAGTAACTTAAAACAAAAACATTGTCTGTTATCATTTTGTTCTCGGGAATCAAGAACCGTTGAACCCATCACATGTTTGTGATTGTCTGGTGGTTAACGTTCTCCTAATCATGTTTTCTATCACTCTCCATCAGAACTAGACCGATTGTTCTATCTTTCATATACTTGTTTTCATGGGATCCTAGTATTTGTTGTCTTAGGTAACCTTTGGACTTATCTTCCTTTATTTTAAAGTAATATTTTTATTGACTCTTTTCTGATGTCGACTTTTAATGAAGTTTCTAGGACCATTTTTTAAAATTGCGAGGACACAATTCCCAAAAGAGGGGAAATATGTAACAATATAGATAAATAATAAATAATAAACTTTTAATATTAATAATATTTGTGAATTAAATATTAATTTTACATTACAGGGGATTCTATGTTTGATAGCATACCCAATACACAACAATGAGTTTCTTTGAAATCTTACGATGCACACTAATAATATAATATTATAATTTTAAATGGAAGTTACCTCCTAGCCATTTTATTGGCGAGAATGGAAAAAACTAACTACAATATGATTATACATGTTTGTTAAATGTATTTACATTTATCCAATAAAAGGTATAGGATTAAATTGTGAATGAATCTAATTTTAAGTATAATTTATATTAAAAGGCAGATTTACCCCTTTTAATGGAGATAAATATTTAAATATAATTTTTGTCACTCTAATACATTCTATTTGACCATATAAAATCTTTATTTAGAATGGGGACATCAAAGTTAACTTTGTGCAATTTTTTGTAATTTTATTGATAATGTTCATTTTTATAACGAATAATGTAAATATTGTATTTTATTTTAAAACAATGTTTTAATATAAATTATTTATATGGTTATATTATCTTTTTAATTGGATTTAATGTGACATTAAAATATATTTTTACCATTTAATCCAATTTTTTTCATTGGAAATAATTTAACTTTGAAAGTAGACATAAACATGTATAAATCTTTTGATAGTTATTATTTCTTAAAAACACGCTTTTTTTTGATAATAGGATTTAATTTTAAAATTAAATAATGAAACTTCAATGTTTTTAATTTGGAAAAATAAAAATAATTTTTTAATTCAGAATATCAAATATATATTAGGCTGAATTTTTGGTATTTTTTTGAAAAACATAAATTTTTTATGAATAGTCAAACCACGTAGTGGTAGTTAAAAAAAAATTCATTTAAATGAAATTTTACCACTTCTAGGAATTGAATATCTAAAATATTACATACATGGTGGTTATCAAGAAGTAAAATTTGATTCATTAAGATGATAATAATTTTTTGGGAATAATAACTTTTGAATTTTTTTCCCCACAGTTTAAGGTAAATAAGGAAATTAAAGGTAAAAAGACTATTATAATAAATTAAATTTAGCTTAAAATTTGTCCAAACCTTATTGTCTGAGTCATGGACGACCATGGGAATATTTTGGTCGATTATTGGACACCATGAAGACACTTATAAATGATAATGAAAATTTAGATTAATTAACTTAATGTGAAGGCAAAAAGAAAAAAGAAAATATCTTTTAGTAAATTAATTTTTATTTGGGGTTTTATATGTCATATTTTCGACTATAAATATTTTTTATAAATCTAACAATATTTCCAACATGTTTGTATTTTTTTATAATTTTTATACATCAAATAATTTAAATTATTTATGACCCAATAATGATCTCGTGTTTACCTTATTAATAAATTATTTTAAAAAATAAGATTATAATGATTATAATATTATCCAAAACATGTCCAATTCAGATTGGATGATTTTATTTATAATATTTGTCATCTTATATTCTACTATAATGATTTTTTAACCATTTGAAACCAAATATCAATATATCATAAAATAATGTTTTCATACTTTTCTAAATAGCCCCTCCTCTCCCTTATAAAAGGAGACCACATCTAACCAATTCCACACAACTCTCAACAAATTTGGCCTATCCAAACTGAGCCCTATTAATCTGGCCACATACTTCTATTCCCCTATAAGCCTTACCTTAGGCATAAGACACTTCAACAATCCCTTTTGTTTCAAACCAAAAGGAGTTACCCAAATTAAAGGTAACAATTTCTCTTAAATTGGTTTCTTTTATTTTACTTCTCCATCCCACAAAACTCTTTCTATTCCTTTATTATTTCACAAAAAAAGTATCCTCAACATACTAGGATGTTTTTATGAGATGTATTTTAACTACACATAAACGCACCTCCATCTAATGGGTGAATAACATAATGTTTATGTGGATGGAAAACTAACGCCTCACGAAACGATGATTGTTCGATTATCTCCTACCGCCTCTAATGGTGGCCATTATGATGGAACTATATTTATAAATGATATATATATATATATTGTCTATATTTTCTTTATTATTATGTATTTTTACATTTATATAAATTTTTTATGGTTTCCATAGTGGGTAAATACGATAATCTCATTAGAGGAAGTGCAGACTACCGACCCCTCAAAGTGATATAACTCGTTAATGCCTTATGTGGGATGTATAAAGGATGGATTTAATAATATTGAATATGATATTATACTGGAATTATTTTATAATTATGTATAATTTTGTTTTTAATTCTATTAAAATAAGAAATATAAATGGAAGTAGCGTTCTTGTGTGCGTACAGCTTATCTTCTCCATGAATGGTGCATTTCATTTCTTACCTCTAAATGTTATGTACCAATATAAATAAATGTATATACTGAATATATATGATATATAAATCATTAATATCATTCTGAAGATAATGGATATCTTACAACATGAACAACATGTTATTATAAGGTGTTAATTATTTTTACTAAAGTACCAAATATCGACAAAACAACCGTTATTAATTTAAATGATTACATAATGTTTATAACATGGTAATAAGTAATTTAACATGAATAATAAAATTTAATAATGCCATTAAGAAATTATAAACTAAATTTAGTTTATTATTCGGGAGATTAAAGAATGAACGGGTCAAGTCGGACATAAGGTAAGGGGTTTTCTTATCTCACATTCAATTCCATGACATTTCCATTGTTCGCCACTAATTTATTTAATGTGGTATATTGGGTACTTTCATTTGGTATATATTATCATGATTCCCTTTATATTCATGTTATTTTGTGAATCATTTGGTCGTCATTAACTTTTGGTCATACGACTCAGTTGATTACAATGTGGTAAAGGGTTTCATCTCACTTTTTATTCCCTTGAGATTCATGCTATATTTTCCACTATTTCCTTTTGTGTGGTTTATATACTACCCATTATTTTAATCATTGTGTAATATACTTTAATTTATGAATATTTACATCTTAATATATTGATCCTTATTTCATGTGGCGTATGTTTTTTATGTTACCAAATCGGTAAGGGAACCTTTCACCCTTCTCTTTTTTAAAAGACTTTTTATGTCTTTTAATTTACATCTTATTATGCTGGGATATGTTCATATATATCCTTATTGATGTAAACATTATGTCAATGTGGTGAGGAACCATTTTTACATCTTCAACTCATTTTCGGACTTTTTTAGAGATGTCGTTAATCTTTCCAATATTTTCAAGGGAACTTCTTAACCCAATTTCAGTACATTGAGTTAAATGAGTAGATGAGATATTTATAGACCTCCTCTATTAAAATAATTCTTAATTCCAAATTGGATATATTTTCTATGAGTTTTTATTTCTTTATTATATTAACTAGATTGTATTTGAAAAAATATAAAACATCGCAATTATATATGGACCCCTTCACAAACCATTAAAAATGACACCAAAAATTAATGTTCCTCAAAATAATCATATATGTTTTACCTTGTAAAATTAATATTCCATTTTTGGTATCTTTATATATCAATATATGACAATAATTATATCAAAACCACATTGGTTACAAATAGTAGAAGTGACTCATGTTATGTATGTTTTAACTTCTTAGCATTGTTTTTCATTTCGATTATTTATCCTCCTATTATATATTTTGATTTATTTATTTGATAAAACCTAGAAAATATAATTAATTTTTTTGATTTATTATATTATAATGATATAACATAAGAATCATAAACAATTATTAACTCTAACATTATATAGTTTGGGTTGGTTTGTACACCCACATAAAAAATGATAATAATTTATACCACGGGTGAAACGAGAAAAATAATTTCTATTATGTTATCATATTAACAATGATATATAAATTTGTTTCTAGAATGATAATATTTATATGTAAATATTTAATAATGTAAAGAAAATTAGTTTATAAATACAATAGCACATATGAATTTTTTATTTCATCTTAGGGAAATATTCTTGAAATTCACAATGATTTGGCATTGTACATAATAATAAATTACAAAACCTCTATTTATTTTCCTTTAAATATAAGGAGATAGTTAAATATTTAATATAAATTTATTACATAAATTATTATACAGAAAAAACAAGGAACTGTGAAAACAATAAACATAGATGATCAAAATTTATAAAAAAGTTATATTTTTGTAATAAATTAGTATTAATTACTTATTTAAAAGATAATATTTATAAATATTTATATAAAACTTATTTTTATTTATAATATGTCATTAAGAGAGGATATTGTACTGTGTTTGTATAAAAAATAAATCAAGGTAACGGTGTTATCAAATACATTTTTATTATTAGGACACAAATACTATTTTTAGACAATAAACATATATGATTCTATTATTATTCCATTTCATAAATATATATGGTATACTATTTTTCCATTTCGGAAATATAAATTTCCACCTAAAAATATTTTCTTTTTTTGGATTCCAATCATCAATTGAATAATAGAATATTTGAAACAATTAACATCCCTTGTAACAATTATTTCATCTCAATATTTATTTACATTCATGCTATTTTTCCAATTCATAATATGAAATCCAAATATGCATCATATTCTAAATCTATAACAATTTAATTTTTATCTGTAAAAAAATATCTCTCTATATATTCTATGTCGGTTTTTTTATTAAATTTATAAAAATATTAAAAGACTTGTTGTTCCAAACTAATATATTATTATATTCCACAATGTATATATTTAAAAAAATATTTATTAATTGATATTATTAATTTAAAAATATTTTATGCTATTTTTTATAATTAAATAAATTTAGTTTCATTAATATAATATTTTTATCTAAAATTTAATTTCATGTTATATGTAAATGATAAAAAATAATATTGAACACTATTTTGGTTGACTTTGCATCCAATATCTTATCTACATAAAAAGAATCAACCAAATTTGTGGTAAATGTTTTTATTGTCTTTGAAATTATTTTATTGTCATTTTGACAGATTTTATTTTCGGTATTGACCAACCTACTCATTCTATTATTTTTTTGTAACTTTTTATTACTCAAGTTTATTTATTTTGGTTGTATTAATTTAAAGAGTTTTGTAGATAATGTTTTAAAATGGGGTTTATAATGAATGTGATTATTTTACCATCTATATAAAAAATAAAATAGTATTTGATATAAAATCTCATAAAAAAGTATCATGAAACATTATAATACAATGAAAAAGAATTAAAATGATTTTGAACTCCCAAAAACACATAGTAATGACAAATAATATACCAATTCATTCATTAAACAACATCAAACCATAATTATTGTGTCTTCCAATCAAGTTATAATTAATAAATGCATCTACAAAAAAGAGATTAATTTTTTTATTCTAATGTTATCTAACAATAGGAATAGTATTTTATCCATCTATAATTTGAATAACGAGTCTACCCCATGGTTGACCCTCATAAATAATATGTCTCAAAGCTAACAGGATTGATCAGTATAAAGATGGATGTTTGTGAAATATTTTTTACCAAATATATTACATGTAATCTTTAAGAAAAATAAATAGAGAATACATGGATCTAAAATTATATGATGATGAATCCTTTGGTTCAAATGAGTATAACATAAAAACAGTATCAATGTATTCATATATTTTTATTTTTAACAATGTATGAAATGTAAATATTTTCATTAGTTGAATTAAATAAATTCATAAAAATTAATTATTTGTTTGAGATTTTGGTAGTAGTGATGAAATTATTTGATTTCAAAGCTAGAGACTCTAATTATTCTATTGGGTTTTGTGATATGAAAAAATTGAATTTTATCGAAATTTGGATTTATAAGTTACATAAAGTAATTATTTTCATATCATATACATGGGAAAAAATCAGAGGAAGAACCTATATAAAACCTTCAATGGATTTGGAACATGTTATTCATATGGTATACAAGACCTCGATGAAAATAATTTATTTATAAAATTAAATGAAAATTATTATAATATAGGTGACTATTTCCCTATATAATCCCCAAACAATAAAAACACATTTCAAATATATGGATTTTTTAATTATTCTGCTCAATTTACAAATATAGTGGTTATAATGTATAAAGGTAAGAAACCACTAAGAAAAAGGGATTATAGAATAGAATATGTTTTCAAACAAAATGATGTGGAAAATTATATTAATGTTTTTAATGTTCAGATAATTATAAATATAAGATATGTGAATGAGTTATTTTATTAGAAATTTTCACATTCTTCCTTCAAGATTATGATTGCAAAGAATGTAAAATCACCACCATGAATCATGCAATTGAATTATTGGAAAAATACATGGATTTAGATATTTTCATCCTTGTATATAACTCATCATGGATATATATTTGAGGTAATATAATCTTTTTTTGTCTATTTATTCTCATATTTGTGGAATAAGATGAAATATTAGGCTATTTTTTGCAACCCTTGATCATATAATATTACAGGATATGAAAAATTGATTTCATATACCACATCAACCCATTATTAAATACAATTATGAATTTTTTATAAAACCTCATTACAGTAAAATAATATTATACTGTTGATGAAACACAATAAAAAGTTATTCAAGGGTCAAATAGTTATCATGGAAAAAAATTATGATTTTTAATTCTTATATGATTATATTGATATATTCCCTAAACTACACAATGGTATTACCCCAAAATTATGTTTGTTGTTTTCAATTAAACTAATCAAAGGATCCATGAAAATATCAATGTTTCCAAAGATAATGGTACCATATGGAATATGAAAAATTAATTGTGTAAATTGATGATACATTTTATAAGTGTTTCAAATACCCGTGTGAATCACAATGGGGTGCACATGTCATGTTTTTCTATAAGAAAGATGAATCAATTATACATTACATTGATTCTAATGAATAAAAAATCATGATTATGAAAAATTATAATATTCACCACATTGATGAAGTTTTTGATCAACTTAGTAGGTATTATTAATTTCATAATGTCTATATTGTATCTTGACTCAATTAATTATGATAAAATAATGAATATATAACATGGGGAGATTATTTGATAAGAAATATGTTCCCTTAAAAACATGTATTAATTAATGATATTTAGGATTATGAAAATAGCTCAAAAATTTATATTATCCCATTGAAGAAAATAAAATCACATATCATAATGAAAAATATTTATAATACTGAATATAATGTTATATTTACGAGTATGTATCTTGATTCATGTAAATTTATCAGGTCAGAGTGGTATGACAAATGTATGAAGGGGAATGTAACCATTTCCCTTAGCTGTAAGCTAATAAAAAACACTATAAACTATTTTATTATTAGTATCCTTGTGACCTCTTATGTTCATAATAAAATTTGGTTGAATGTTGGTATCCATAAGATTTTATAACATTTCGTTTCAATTTGATAGGATTTCAAAAGTCATCAATTCAAAAAAAAAATTGTACATAAATGATTTGATAAGGTTGAAAAGGGTACCACTTTGAAAAGTATTTGATTGATATCTGATTTGAACGTAAAAAATAAAATAAATTATTAAAACAATTTGGTTATATATATATATATATATATAATATTCTACTAGACATTCCACCATCATATTTATCGTTATTATGAATGTAGAATTTAAATATTACAAGATTTGGTATGATTATAATCTATTGATCTCTATAAATGCTCGAATTAACTACTTAATCTGATCGATTTCTCATGGAATTAATTTTTCTACTCTAGTAATCCAATTGATCCATATTATGATATATATAGAAATAAATATAGAACTCTAACACTCTAAGGTGATTTTTAAAGGGAAAATTTATCAAGACCTAATATTTTCCATGAAATGAAGGAGGAATTTTATCGAATTACATGAAAAAATAATCAACTAATAATCAATGTTTATTTTGTAATTATACTAGGGTAATATATAGGGTATGATTTTACATCACATGACAGAGATGAGATATCACATGACCTAAATCCATCCACATCATATTCCATAGCCTTTATAATAGTATCAATGGTCTAAAAATTATAGTGGGGTGACTATACCCTATGATAACTAATTAAAAAATCATTGAAAACATGATATTTTTAATGGTATATTTCATCCCAAATAAAATAATTTGAAAAATCCAAATAATCCCAATACAATAAACCATGTCATACATTATTTATACCACCAATATGTTGTGAAGAAATTAATATATGTAAAAAACTAAATAAAATACTACAATTTAAGAATACAAATGTCACTTTTAAGAAACTTTCTCAACCATTTCTTAAATCTCAAATCACAACAACAAAATCAATTAGTCATTCAGGTTCCGTTACAATTTCCTATAATTTCATCCATGAAGTCTACCTGAGGACCACAAAATAGTGCAAATTGGGTTTGATTAATGGAGAGTAGGCTACAAAAAAATTATTATAAACAATTAAAATATGAGAAAATATTTCGTGAAATAGTATAATAATAATAAGATGTAATTTATAAATTAAATTTAGAATATCTAAAACAAAACAACTAACTTTAGACATTAATGTTAACACATAGGGAAACCCAATATCAAATTCAGTATAAAGCTGTGTAAAATTACCTAAAATTACCAATATCTATGTAGATTCACATTCCATTAACCCATATCGTGGTACCTTAAATTTTTTTATTATAATGATCTAATTCTAGATGTCTATAATGTCCTTAAAAATAACCACTCTAGATATTACTAAATATTCCATTTCCACATTACCCATCCCCATAGTGAACTATCCAATATAAGTATGATGTATCAATTCATCTCTCCCTAAGGAATAATGTAACATTTCAACTCTCCCAAATGACTCATATAATCATATATTTTAAAATTAGTCATTTAGAAACCATGCATGACATAAAAAACCAAATTCCTATAATCCAAAAAAAAATTAAAAAAGTTAATACATGACACATTGGTAAATCCAATACAATCACCCATTATCATGAATTTTGTTCTATTGTTCCATGCTTTGTAACAACATAGTAAAATATTTGTTACATTCCATGTTACCATGTAATAGGTAATGGATTTGATTTGAAATTCACTTGTGAATTATATTCAGGACATTAAATTACCACCTCCCCAAGTGTTTTGATTTACTGATTCAATTTTATAATTCAATTAAAATGATAGAGGATCTGAATTGACATGTTTAAAACACTTTTCAATTTAATGAACTCATATAGATGGTCTATAAGACGCGATTTCATGATCAATAAGGGCTAATGGGATCTATGGGACATCTAGGGATTGTTATTTACATAATTATATATAATATAATTTTTAAAAATCATGTTCCCAAATGATTGAAGATGTTAAAAATACTAGGAAAATGACAAAAACGCATAGAGAGATGTTTCATATTACCTACATAAAAATAATAAACAATGTTCCACTGATAATATGTCTATGTAAACAGGAAATACCACTATCCAATATAGATAATGAAAAAATAATCATGTTTATGCTAGAATAATGAGAGACAAGTAGAAAAAATAATCAATTTTCCAATCAAAAACACATATTCCTGTCATATTTATTGAAAAATAGAACAAGTCACCACAAATTGACATTATTAAAGTCTTATAATCCCATGATAATCACTCCAATTAAATTATAATGATTTAGTGTCATAAGTACATAATTTGGAGTCAAATATAGGTTTCATGAGGAAGAAATACAAGTATTCCACTAACTAAAATTCAATGATCAGTTAAACATACTATTTTTTAGATACAACTTGCTAGATGATAGTACCATCTAGAACTACTATGTTGATGGAAACCCAAATTTTTGGCTACTGATATTGACTAGTGGACCGAGGTGTCTCATATTGTATAGTCATATTTATAATATTTTTTGGCCAGATTTTAGGTTTCTCATGTTGTATAATATGAATTTTTTTTATTTTCATAGCTATTTCCCATCCCTATGTAATATCTTGTTCTACATCTACTGGTCGGTGGAATTCCAACAAGTCCATTACTACATTTCACTACGGGGAAATTCTACCTCACCTCTTCTAAACACTCTAATGCTATTGAAAAATCAGTTCATGTCTCTAATAGGGATCATTTATAGAATTAAAACTGTATAAAAAAAATAAATGTGTAATATGAATCTCTAAAATATGAGGGTTATACTCATTTTGTGTTATGTACTCCTAATTTTTGTGATTCAGAAAATTATTTTGATCGGCATTAGTGTCAAGAATATTCCTTGAGGTTATGAAGAGTTTTAGTATTGTTTTAGATGTTCCAGGGATAACACACTATTAAAGTAAATTATAAATATTTTACCTATAATTTTTAATCATTTTGAGGGTCTCAAGGAGGTGTTTTTTATAGAATCACAATTATAAAAAAAATTCATATTTCTATGGAACTCATATGACATGGAACTATGGTTTTTAAAAGACATGAACCACAGTTTCTCAAACCATGAGGCCAAATGTTGTGACCTACTAATTTTGAGAAAGTGGCTCCCACATTGTTGAAACACATTTTAAAAAATAGTGTAACACCCCAGGTAAATAAATAATATGAACTTTTCATATTTATCCATATTTGTGAATAAAATATTAATATTACTTTTAAGGGAAGGCTATGCTCGATGGAGTACCCAATACGCAACAACGAGTTTCTTTGAAATATTACATTGCACTCCAATAATAAAATAATATTATTTTAAATGGTAGTTAACCCCTAGTCGTTGTAATGGCAGGAATGCACGGAACTAACAAAATAATGATTATATATGTTTTTCATATATTTTTACTTTAATCCAATAAATTATTGAGGCTTAAAATGAAAATGAATCCAAATTTAAGAATAAATCTTTTAATATTCTTAAAAAGGTTGATTAATCGCCTTTTGATGGAGAACCCTGTTTAAATATACTTTTGACAAATTTATATGTATTATTTGACCAAATAAAATCCTTCTTTAGAATCTGGAAATCAAAATTTACTTTGTGTCAATTTTTGTTATTTTTCCGATAAAGATCATTTTTAGTGAAAATGTTTCATTTTAATTCAAAAACTCCTTTTAATCTGATTTATTTATATGGATATATTATATTTTTAATTGATATTAAATTTTATTTAGAATATATTTTTAAGATTTAATCCAATGGTGGTCATTGGAATTAATTTCACATTGAAATTGGACATAAACTAGTGTCAATCGTTTCATAGATATTGTTTCTTAGAAACACACTATTTGTTTTGACATCTAGAATGAATTATTAAATTAAATAATGAAACTTATATATTTTAAATTTTTTTAAATAGATATAATTTTTGAATTCATAATATCAAATGTAGCTTAGGGTGAATTTTTGGTATTTTTCTGAAAAACTTCAATTTTTGATGAATAGTGAAACCACTAAGTGGTAGTTAAAGAAACTGATTTTTCGTTTTAATAAAACATTACCACTTATGTTATTTGATTTTCAAAAATCCCACATACATGGTTTTAATTAGTAAGAAAAATGTGGTTCAATCAGATTAAAATAATTTTTTGGTGAATAATAACTTTTAAGTTTTAGTAATCGCGATTAAACGTAATTAGTGTAATTTAAGGTAAAGATAATGTTATAAAAATATTAAATGACCTTTAAACATGTCCAATCATTATTGGATGAGTCATTTCCGGCCACTAAAATCCATGGGTAAACATAGGTACACCATGGATCCACTTGGGGTGGAAAATGACATTAATAACCTTTTATTTAATGTTAAAATTAAAATGTCACAAACATGTATTGTTTTACTAAAACAGTTTTTACATGGGGTTATACAAGTCATAATTTTGATTATAAATATTAATTAGAAATCTAAAAAGGTTTCCCACATCATGATATTTTTTTTATTATTTTTAGACATTATATAAATTAATATATTTATGACACTCTGATGATGTATTGATTACCTCATAAATTAACGATTTAAATAAAATGAGAAGATAGGGTGAAATATAAATCATACACTTGTCACAAACCTATTGGATGGGTGTATTTAGAAACCTTTTATCCTTATCCTTGAAATATATCATTTTGGGTCCTTTAAAATCCGAAATTCATTTTATAATTATGTAATAGTTTATAACTTTCCAAGAGTGCCCCTCCTCTTCCCTTATAAAAGGCCCCAACCAATACCACCTTACCCACACCTCTCAAGCCTTTGGCTCGGCTAACCCCTGCCCATTTGATCTTTCCACATCCCTCTCTTCATCATTGAAGCCTCACCACTGGAAGAAAGCTCATCAATAAACCCTGTTGCTTCAAACCAATGGGAGTTACTCGATTTAAAGGTAAGGTCTTCTCTTATTTTCTTTTGTTTTATTTTGCTTCTCCAACCCACTAAAATCTTTTTATTCCTTTATTTTGTAACAAAACCATTATCTTAAATATACTAGGAAGTTGTTATAAGATCTATTTGAGATAAAATTACACACACATCCATCTAATGGTTAAAGAACATACAGTTTCTGTGGATGGCGAATTACTAACTCACGAAACGATGATTGTTCAATATTCTTTTAACACCTTTAATGGTGGAAATTATGATGTCACTGTATTTTATATATGATATATATGGTATTTATATTTTATATATGCTTATGTATTTTATATTTAAAACATACCTTTATTCTTTTCATGTTTTGCAAATGCGATAATTTCATATGAGGATGTGCGGACTACCGCCCCTAAAGTGATGTGACTCGATCATGCAATACATGGAATGTATAGAGAATGAAATTAATGATCATATGGGAAATAGTTAAAACATATATTATAATGTAATTATAATATATAAATCTCTCATTTAGTTTTATGTCCATTAATGTGCCAAAGCAATGAATGTAGCATTCATGCGTACGTACGACCTACCGTCTCCATAAACGGTGCATTTCATTTCTTTTTTATCTCCAAATATTATGGAATAATTATAAAACGAATATATACTAGATATATATATGATATTTTCATCATTAATACTATTCTGGATATGATGTAAATACAACTACAATGACAATTCTTTTCAAACAAGTTCATTTTTGACTCATGTACCAAACATCGACAAAAACGTATGATATGAACTCACATTAATAACCAATTATTATAACATTATAATATGTGATATGAACTGAATAATAATCTTTATATGAGTTCCTTATGAAATTATAAAATGATCAATGTTTATTATTCAGGAATATAATGAAACGAACAAGACAAGTCGGACTTGAGGTAAGGGATCCTACCTCTCTTTTTGTTTTTAAGTACTCTCTTTTCTGTTGTTTCTTTAAAGATTCTATATCTTAGTTGGGGATGTTATTTTATATGACTATTAATGTACTTTACATGTTAATATTATGATAGACCCTATTTTGTTTCATCAATCCATTTCATTGGATGTTTTAAGTGGTGTCGTTAGGCTGCCGAGTTTTTGTAAAGGGTTTTTCATCTCACTTTTATTCCGGTGAGATTTATGCTACATTTTCCTCCATTTCCTTTCAGTGGTATATGTACTGACCATTATTATACTCATTGTGTAATATAATTTAGCTTATGAGTATTTACATCAATGTTGTATAGTCCTTCATTCATGGGGTGTACGTTTCGAACGTTACCCAAATCGGTAAGGGAACCTTTCATCCTCCTCTTTTTAAAAGACTTATTTTGTTATGTCTTTTAATTTATATATTTTTATGTTGTGATATTTAATTCTATATCCTTATTGATGTAAATTTTATGTCCAAGGTATGAGATACAATTTTCTCTCTCATGAACTAATTTTATGAATTTTAATGTGACGTTGTTAGGCTGTCGAATTATACGAAGGGAACTTCTTAACCCAATTTCGATTTCTTTGGGTTCAACATGTAGTTATTGAATATGTCATCCTTTGAATATGTGTGAATGTACATTGATTGTTTTAAACATAATATCCACTTATATTGGGTGTATTTATATTTTACACACATAATTATGATATTGATTTATTCTTAATTTAAGGATACCTTCGTTATAGGGGATTTCATCTCATTTTACATTTCTATTGAGACATCATTGTTGCAATGAACCAATTCACTATTATATGGTGTATATAATATCCTTTGGAATATTATATCTTGAATCCTCTTATTCTATTGATATTATAATGTTCTGATTAAATTTTATTCGTCAATTATTGTATTCAAATGTCTCTTATTTTGATAAAAACCCTTTAACTAAAATATCGTTTTAAATGTTTTAATGATTTATTCTTATAAATATTTCTCATTAATATCATTGTTTTCAAATGGTTTTAAGGATTTATTTATATGGATATTAATGGTTTAAAATTTTAAAATAATCAAAGTGGTATGAGACACTTCGATTCAAAAATATCATTATTAAATGTTATAAATGGTTTTGAAAATGGTTTTTAGAATAGATTCATTATTTCAATATCTTAGAATGTTATATTGTTGTTGCAATATGGGAATTTTATCTTTCCCTTATGCTTAAGTTATGTGATATGATTATGTTGTGGTTCTTGGGAATTATTTATAAAGATGGGTGGTTCCGTGATAAACTAAGGGCGGGTGAGCCCGATATAGCTATCCAATGCATTGGGTAACACAAAGGGGTTAAACATTAAGGTTTCTCCGATGTGATTTAGGGAATATACTGTGATGGGTAGTCCAAACGTAACCATGAGGGTTACTCCCTACGTAAGAACGTTATGAATGCCTCAAGTTACCTTTGTGTGTTATGATTTCTATTGAGTTATTCATACATCTTATGATTTCACTAGGTATGTTAAATTTCTTATGTTTTATGAGTAAAGTATGATTTCATTGATTATTATGTATACATGGACTATTTTTTTCTTTCTGTATTGTTATAACCCTTAATGATCATTTTATGCTCATCCCATGTTTTTTTGAAATGTTTTTCATAGGACATAAAGTTGAATAGGGTTAAGGATGGGATCAAGGAAATGTCAGACTGTCTAAAACAAGGAACTAGACATGACTCTTTTGTTCAAGAGTTTTTATTTTTTGAAAAAATGGAAGCTGAGTAGATGTGTCAACATTGTAATCTTTGAGATATAATAGTTATTTCATAATTCTCTAAAACTCTAAACTTGAATAGACCCTCAATGTGAATTAATCATTTAATTCAATAATAAGTAATGTTTAAGGCTGTGTCCTTATAGTTGGTATCAAGGGTCGGTTTAGATAACATTAGAGGTTATGTTATTCTTTAAGCAAAAGTGACCTTACCATAATGTCTTGGATTTCAGAAAGAGTGAAAGATTTTAGATAAAGTGAATGACTAGGTATATATAAGTGTTTATCTTCCTCATTAGTACATGATAATTTTGTTGATATACTCACACTGACCTATTTGGTTTTAGTAAATGGATAGATCTAGCAGGCACCTAAGTGACAATGGGTTTGAAGGAAATTGTGGTGGTTCTCTAATTAAGAGACTGGATGAAATGGGGGATTCAATGAGAAATCTTGTGGTTATTATAAACCAACTATCAGGAGTCATGATCAACTACTTGAACCTTGGTGAGTTCTTTAATGCATCATGTATGAGAGAACCAACTTGATGTGGAAGTTCCGGAAATAATTATAAAGGTATCCATTAGGGTTTATATGATCCATACTTTTTAGGTAATTATGGGTTACTATATGATTTGATGGAATATGAATGGAATGAGATAAACTTGAGGTTAAAATATGATAGGGTTATTTTTCATGATTTTATCTATTTTTGGGGAATTTTATAAGAATTATGTAGTTTTGGAAAACGGGCAACACGTAGACCGTGTGACAACTTGTCGCGTCTGACGAAGCTACGGGAATCGAAACCACAACCAAAGTGTGACTCGTATTTATCACCTACCACTGGAATATGTGATGTCCCAGGTCAGTTTGACTAATTATTTTTAGTTATATGATCTTATGATTCTATAATATGTTGATTTTGGGTTATCTATGGAAATTAGTAACCTATCATGGAGGATATGTGATTAGGTTAATTACTTTTCAGTATGAGACATTTAGAGTAACTGATGTTATTTGGGGATAAATTTTAAGGATTATCTTGGAAAACTATATGATTAAATCCTTCAGAGATTTGTGTTTTTTGTCTTAGTTTTGATTACTTTGACGAATTTTATGGATAGATGTTTATTGAATGGTCTTTGTTGAACTTTGGGTATTGTTTGACAAATTTTGGAGATTAAGAATAGATTTTTTTATAAAGGATTATCCTTTTTGGGTATTATCTGATCTCATACAAACCTTTTTTGTTTTAGTTTTGGTTTTTGTCCAAAGACATGGGAAATATATAGTTCTATTTTGTGGATTAGGTGATTCTATAGAGTTGGATTATAGCACTCTTAATGTGAAAAAGTTATCCTAAATGCTCTTCTTTTGGAGAAATATGAGTTCGTGTAAAAACTCTCTTAAAAGTCTTAAGTCAACATGATAAGTAAATATGTTTCCTTATGTTTTTATTAAGATCATAAAGAAATTAATCAATTAAAAGTAACTTAAAACAAAAATGTTCTCTGTTAAATTTTCCTACTGGGGAATCAAATACCGTTTAACCAATCACAAGTTTGTGATTTTCTTGTGATTAACTTTCTCCTAAACATTTTTTCTATCACTCTCTATCAGAACATGTCCCTTGTTTTTCTCCTCCATGTCCATGTTTTCGTACATGGAAACCTATTATGGGTTAACTCGGGTGACCTTTGTACTTCTCTTTATTTATTTTAAAGTGATAGTTTTACTAACTCTTGTTCTGATGTGGGATTTTCAACGAAATTTCCAAGCCCAATTTTAAAATTGCGAGGATGCAATTCCCAAAAGGGGGGAAGGATGTAACACCCCACGTAAATAAAGAATATTAAATTTTCAAATTTATCCATATTTGTGAATAAAATTTTAATATTACTTTAAAGGGAACGCTATGCTCGATGGCGTACCCAATACGCAACAACGAGTTTCTTTTAAATCTTACGTTGCACTCTAAAAATAAAATAATATTATTTTAAATGGTAGTTAACGCCTAGCCATTGTAATGGAGATAATTAATGGAAATAACTACAAAATGATTACATATGTTTGTAAAATATTTTTACTTTTATCCAATAAATGTTAGAGTCTTAAAATGAAACTGAATCAAATTTTAAGCATAAATCTTCTAATGTCCATAAAAAGGTCGATTAACAACCTTTTGATGGAGAACCCTTTTTTAATTTAATTTTTGACAATTTTATATGATGTATTTGACAAAATAAAATCCTTCTTTAGAATCTGGACATCACAATTTACTTCATGTGATTTTTTTTATTTTTCCGACAAAGATCATTTTTAGTGAAAATGTTGCATTTTAAGTCAAAACCTCATTTTAATATGATTTATTTATATGGATATATTATATTTTTAAATTATATTAAAGTGTATTTAGAATATATTTTTATCATTTAATACAATTTAGGTCATTGGAATTAATTTCACTTTGAAATTGGACTTAAACTATTGTCAATCTTATAATAGATATTATTTCTCAAAAACACTCTATTTGTTTTGACAGCAGGAATGAATTATTAAATTAATTAATGAAACTTATATATTTTGAATTTTTTAAAATAGACATCATTTTTGAATTCAGAATATCAAATGTATCTTAGGGTGAATTTTTGTTATTTTTCTGAAAAACTTCAATTTTTGATGAATAGTGAAACCAATAGGTGGTAGTTAAAGAAACTGATTTTTCATTTAAATAAACCATTACCACATCTGTGATTTGACTTTAAAAATTTCTAAAAAAATGGTTTTCATTAGGAATAAAAATGTGGTTCAGTGAGATTAAAATAATTTTTTGGTGAATAGTAACTTTTAAGTTTTATTAATCACGATTAAAGGTAATTAGTGTCATTTAAGGTAATGATAATGTCATAATAATATAAAATGACCTTGAGACATGTCCTACCATTATTGGATGAGTCATGGCCGACCAAGAAAATCTATTGGTCAACTCAGGGACCCCATGGATCCACTTGGGTTGGAAAATGACATTAATAACTTTTTATTTAAAGTTAAAATTAAAATGTCACAAACATGTATTGTTTTACTAAAACAATTTTTACATGGGGTTATACTAGTCATATTTTTGACTATAAATATTCAATAGAAATCTAAAAATATTTCATACATCATGATATTTTTTTAATAATTTTTATACATTATATAAATTAATTTATTTATGACACTGTGATGATGCAGTGATTACCTCATAAATGAATGATTTAAATAAAATGAGAAGATAGGGTGAAATCTAAGTCTTAAACTTGTCGCAAACCAATTGTATGGGTTTATTTAGAAATATTATCACCTTATCCATTAAATATATCCTCTTTGGACCTTTAAAATCCGAAAATCATTTTATAATAAATTAATAGTTTATTACTTTCCAAGAGTGCCCCTCCTCTTCCCTTATAAAATGCCCCCACCTGTACCACCTTACCCACACCTCTAAAGCCTTTTTCAAGAACAAACCCTGACCATTTCACCTCTCCACATACCTCTCTTCATCATTGAAGCCTCAAAATTGGCAGAAATCTCTTCAAGAAACCCTTTTGGTTCAAACCAATGGGAGTTACCCGATTTAAAGGTAAGGTCTTCTCTTATGTTCTTTTGTTTTATTTTGCTTCTCCAACCCTCTAAACTATTTTTATTCATTTATTTTGTAACAAAACTAGTATATTAAATATACTAGTATGTTTTTATAAGAAATAATCGTGCTACACTTAAACACACTTCCGTCTAATGGTTAAATAACATACTGTTTCTGTGGATGGCGAATTACTGCCTCACGAAACGATGATTGTTCAATATTCTTTTAACAACTTTAAAGGTATCCATAATGATGTCACTGTAATTTATATATGATATATATGATATTTCCATTTTATATATGCTTCTGTATTTTATATTTAAAACATACCTTTATTCTTTTCATGTTGTGAAAATTCGATATTTTCATATGAGGAAGTGCGGACCACCACCCCCTCAAGTGATGTAACGCGTTCATGCAATACATGAAATGTATAAAGAATGAAATTAATGAAAATATGTGACCTATTTAACATATTTATTATACTGTAATTATAATATATATATCTCTCTCATTTAGTTTTAATTCCATTAATGTGCCAAAGAAATGAAAGTAGCATTCATGCGTACGTACGGCCTACCATCTCCATGAACGGTGCATTTCATTTCTTTTTATCTCCAAATATTATGGAATAATTATAAAACGAATACATACTAAATATATATGATATTTAAATCATTAGTACTATTCTGGATATGATTTACATAAAACTATATTGAAAATTCTTTTCAAACAACTTAAATTTTGACTCATGTACCAAACATTGACAAAAACGTCTAATATGAACTCACATTATTAACCAATTATTATAACATTATAATATATGATATGAACATAATAATAATATTTAAAGGAGGTCCTTTGGAAATTATAAATTGACCAAAGTTTATTATTCAGGAATAATAATAAATGAACAAGACAAGTCAGACTTGAGGTAAGGGATCATACCTCTCTCTTTGTTTTTAAGTACTCTCTTTTATGTCATTTCTTTTAAGATCCTATTTCTTAGTTGGGGGATGTTATATTATATTACTATTACTGCACATTCTATGTTCATATGATTAGAGACACTATTTTATTTCATCAATCCATTTTTTTGGAAGTTTTAAGTGGTGTCGTTAGGCTGCCGAGTTTTCGTAAGGGGTTTTTCATCTCACTTTTATTCCCGTGAGATTTATGCTACATTTTCCACCATTTCCTTTGAGTGGTATATGTACTACCCATTATTATCATCTTTGTGTAATATAATTTAGTCTATTATTATTTACATCAATTTTGTATTGTCTTTCTTTCATGTGGTGTACATTTTGAATGTTACCCAAATCGGTAAGGGAACCCTTCACCCTCCTCTTTTTAAATTACTTATTTTGTTATGTCTTTTAATTTACATATTTTTATGTTTGGATATGTTCTTATATAACCTTATTGATGTAAATTTTATTTCCAACTGATGAGATACCATTTTCCCTCTCATCAACTAATTTTATGAATTCTAAAGTGACGTCGTTAGGCTGTCGAATTTTACGAAGGGAACTTCTTAAACCAATTTTGATTTCTTTGGGTTCAACATGCAGTTACTGAATATTCCATCATTTGAATATGAGTCAATGACATATGATTGTTTTACACTTAATATCCACTTATATTGGGTGTATATATATTTGTCTCACGTAATTATGATATTGATTTAACCTTAGTTTAAGGATACCTTCATTATAGGGGATTTCATCTCATTTTACATTTCTATTGAGACTTCATTGTTGTTATGCACCAATTAACTACTATATGGTGTATATACTATACTTTGGAATATTATATCATGAATCCATTTATTCTCATGATATTATAAAATTCGGATTAAATGTTATTCCTCAATTAATGTATTCAAGTGTCTCTCATTTTGTTTAAACCCTTTAACTAAAATATTGTTTTAAATGGTTTAATGATTTATTCTTATAAATATTTCTTATTAATATGAATTTTTTCAAAATGTTTTTAAGGATTTATTTATATGTATATTAATGGTTTAAAATGTTAAAATCTTAAAAGTGGTATGGGACACTTTGATTCAAAAATCTATTTATTAAATGATTTAAATGTTTTCGAAAATGGTTTTTAGAATGGATTCATTATTTCAATATCTTAGAATGTTATATTGTTGTTGCAATCTGGGAATGTTATATTTCCTTTATGGTTAAGTTATGTGCTATGATTATGTTATGGTTCTTGGGCATTGTTTATGAAGATGGGTGGTTCCGTGATAAACTAAGGGCGGGTGAGCCCGATATAGCTCTCCAATGCATTGCATAATGTGAAGGGGTTAAACGTTAAGGTTTCTCCGAAGAGATTTAGGGAATATAATATGATGGGTATTCCAAACATAACCATAAGGGTTACTCCCTTCATAATAACTTTATGAATACCTCATGTTACCGTTGTGTCTTATGATTTCTATTGAGTTATGCATACATCTTATGATTTCATGAGGTATGTTAAATTTATTATGTTTTATGAGTACAGTATGATTTCATTGATTCTTATGTATACATGGACTAATATATTATTTTCGTATTTTTATAACCCTTACTGATATTTTTATGCTCATCCCATGTTTTTTTGAAATGTTTTTCATAGGATATAAAGTTGAATAGGGTCAAGGATGGGATCAAGGAAACGTCAGGCTGTCTAAAACAATAAACTAGACATGACTCTTTTGTTCAAGAGTTTTTATTTTGTGAAAAAATGGAAGCTGAGTATATGTGTCGACTTTTTAATCTTTGAGATGTAATAGTTATGTCCAAATTCTCTAAAACTCTAAACCTAAAAAGATCCTCAATGTGAATTATTCATTTAATTCAATAATAAGTAATGGTTAAGGTCGGGACCTTATAAATAGTGTGGATTAATCATGTATCATGGTTTATTATAAATGAATATTATATTTTTTAATTGAAAAGTCAGATGAAACCTTCATTCATCAATATTTACTTAGGTTCATAAACTATATAAAAAATACTATATTTTTTTAATTTTTTTCAATTTTAAGAAAGTCTGTAATTAGTATTGGTGATTAATATAATGATAATCTGGGTATTTCAACCAGTTTTGATTATTTTTTATTTTCTCTATTTCACTAATCCATGTACAATATATAAATATTATTATCCCCAGGTTTGTGGACTGTAAATTATTTTATGTGGTTTATTTGGTGTATTTAAAAAGTAAGGGGGAACATAAATATAAATATATTTGTATAATTTTAATTATGAATTTTTTAAATTGTTAGTTATGTGGATTATCCCATTATCCATGTCCTTTTAAACATTAATGATTTTTTCATTTATTAAACACATAATTTTTTCATTGTAAAAAAATAAATGAAATATTCATGAATACACCAATGGTTATTTTGTTATACTTTTTATTGAAAAATATTCACACAATGTTTTTCCTAAATTCCAAAATAAATATTGTTTATAGAAAATATGTTTTGAGATATACTATGGTATAAATTAGTTAGTATGTGTTTAGGTTTTTCTATCATGTGACCTTCTTAAATTCATTATTTTTTTCTTATTCTAAATGGGGAACATCAGTGCATGACTATGTCATGGCTTTGTAATGAAGATGTTGTTCCACTGATGAGTATTGGTAATATAACTTTTTTTTATTTTTTTTCTACTTGAGAATGAGAAATACGTATTCCTTGAATAATGTAATGATATCATTCTAATTAAAATACTAATATTTTTAATATTTTATTGAAATATTTTAAAATTATTCATCGCTAATATTTTGTTTAAAATTATTTCACATAATTTCATATGAAAACTCTTGATTAAAATTTTACACCATCTAATAATTTTATATAAATGTTTATATATTGTTGTTATATTAATGGCATATGTCTAAATATTTTTGTGGAATACTTATCGAGTTGTATACTAACCACCGGAATTTATGTAATAGTGCATATAAAAATGTTGTTTTTTGACTTAATAAAATTGATGGACACATAATTCTCAAAATAGAGCATTATTTCATTTTATTCATTAATAGATGGAGACAATATTTGAATAGAATTTTGTTTTTTATTGTATTTTTTTAATCGAGTTTTATCATCTATTATATTAAGAGAATTATTCAATTTATTTTATTTCATGTTCCTACCTTGATTACACATTTCAATGATATTTTGATTTTTCATATTATTCTCATGAATAATATATATGATGGTTTGTTTGAAATTATTTAATTTCCATGATTTATATATTACATGGAATATTGTCCCCTAAGAGTCTCTAAATCCAATGGTATTTATGTCATGGAGGTTCCCGAGTTGCTAGGTAAATAGATAACCAAGACGACCCTAACATAGATTTAAGGTAATTCATTTTCCCCACATGTCAACATCTATCACTTGGAATCATACAAACTGAATGTGATAATTATTTTTACACTAACAAAACCGATGTAGAAGAAACAATGCAGTATGAATATCAATAGAAACATCACCAGGATTAAATTAGTAGAAGTAAAACATGCAATAAAATCCCATGTACAATACAAAATTACCAAAATAGGGAGAAAAATCATGCTCAAAGGGACAAAACTCACCATTTCCATTGCTAAACAGCTAGATCATCCTCTAATAGATCCATTTCCATTTCACAAACATGGAAGGAGAAAATATTCAGATACATGAAGGCACACATGTGGTGTGAGAGAAAAATACAATTATAGTCTCAGAAAAAATTCAATAAAATATTCTAATAATAGATTATCTAATGTAATTATATTAATTTTAACCTAAATAGCATGGTCATTTTAAATAATATTCTACGAAATCATGAAATATTGTTCAAATGGTGTAAAATACATTATAAAAATACATTATATGAGGTAAAATATTTCTAAAACAATGTCGTAGATATATAATTTTATATAAAAAATTTTATTAAAATTAAAATATTGTAAGGGATGTAGAAAGCATTGGTATACATTTATATCTCCAATATAAACTATCTAACAACATGTTCATCAACCAAATAGGTAATAATGTCATATGTTGCAGGACTATACATTATCTAAGTCATCACGATAATAAGATTACACACACATCAACTGGGAAATGGTACGAGATGACTCATCACCATAACATAAGGGATTTTACCTGCTACAATTATGTTATAAAACACTGTATAATCATATATTGTACAAAAATAATTCATAATCAACACAAAATTTTCATGTTTCATAACATAATAAATGTCGTTAATTATATTTTAACACATAATTTAAATAACTTAAATTCCCATTCCACTATTTGAAATTTTAAATTTTCATTATTAAAAACAGAATATGTTTTAATAAAATAATCATTTTATAAATTAATACCACAGGGTTTATAATAAAAATAATAATACATTTTAACAATTTTACATATTCAATCAATTTTATTTCAAAAATTAAATACAATAATTCTTTTTAAATCATCTATATCCATTTGCAAACACACCCCAATTAAATGGAATTTTTATTTCTCCCAATTCCATACCAAAAACATTTAAATAGTACTAATTCTATGGAATTGGGTTTTAATCAATTTATATTGAATGAAATTAAAAAAATATTATTTTAAATCAAAAAATGAAATAAATTAAGAAATTTAAGGTTAACTAGTTTGGCGATGTGGGATAGAATCACCTAAATGTTTTTTGAAACTCAACACCTACAAAACAACAAACAAATGAGAAAGATGGTGATGAAGACTTATAATATAAACTTAGTAATGATATCCAACATCATGTAGTATATATCCCTCAATTTTAGTATTAATTATTAGACACTAAGGTGTATAAAAAAATGGGATGCGTATTATGGTATATTGTTTACCTACGAATTCAAACAGCATGCACAAACCATATTGAAGGCAGAACGAAAGGACTAAAAATGGTTGGAGAGCTCCATTATTGTTTCATATATTCACTATGTCAAGAAAACATAATATTGAGAGAAGGAAAAGTTTTGATTTCATCTGTACATCTTGCATATATCTACATCGTAGAGAATTACATGACGTGTAAATCCATTACGCCTCAGGAAATAGGTAAATTGTGTTACCACAAAAAAGAACTTTCTTTGAATAAAAATAAATCTTCAAATAAATCAGGATGTGTAAAACATTGTCACATTGTGTAACATTCGTGGTATCAACCTATTTAATGGTAAACAACCATCAACCATTACTCATCATGTAACAACCGTTAAATGAAGAAATATATGAGTTCACATATATAGGTATCCTCCCAATTCCATCTCAACCATGCCTAGTTAATAAAATCAATAACCCATGAAAAGTTCAATGATATACTTGTCAAATCGATAATGGGATTTTACATCCACCAAACAATAAAAATATTTTACCCCTATAATCTACGATGAATATTACATGAAAAAACATGAAGCCACTAATCTATCATCGGTGCCTCACATTTCCACATATCATGAAAATCAGAACTGTGTTGTCGTAGAAATTGATGTAAAGGTATCGACCTCCCATGAAGTATCTTCATCTTAGAATCAACAATATTGATTTACCACTCAGTCAAATATAAGTCAGGATGAATCTCAAGATCACTCAATCTCAAAACATTATATGGATTTGAGAGAAACTTTTTTAACTTATATACATGGAACATTTTAATTATTGAATTTATCCAGGGTGTATTTTCTAAATTTTATGATTCTTTCTGATTTATTTGATAACCTCAACATGTCTTACAAAAAAAGAAGCATGATTCCCTTTAGACCCAATACAACAATGAGCCATCTATGGTTGAACAGTCATGAACACCTTGTAACCAATTTAAAACATCAAGTGTATATGGGGATGAATAGAATAAGATATATATCAGGTTTATGGAATTAACATTCATTGAAGAATAAATTGAATATTTGATTTTTTTCTATTAAACAAAACATAGTCCATTTAAGGATCTTTCACCAATATCAAACCAAAAAAATGATGATTTATAAGGATGGTTATAAAAGGACATAAAATGATAAATTCTAATTGAATATTGGTATTAATTATTGTATGAAAACTAAACTATACACAACTGATAATACCAATACCCATCAAATTCGTGAACTCATTTGGGAAACATATACATTAGAATATGTATATCTCTCTTTGGATGTCCATTATAATATAGACGACAGGTCATGCTCAAATGGACCTAGTATCCCAGTGCCTTTTAAAGGCCTCTTCAAAAGTGATAAGTGAGCCAACATTCGAAATAAAAAATTATGGAAAATGGAACACTATGAAAACGGAAAATCTCTTTCACATAGTGATTTCCATATTACTCAACATTTGTTGTATTATAAATTGGTTTTAAGTGAGATGACTTAGTTAGCATGTTAATTCCAACACATATCACATTCTTCACTCTATGGGTATGAAATCCACAACCAAACATTCCATATAGATTCCATCCCATGTCCAGGTTGGCGCTTCATGTTTCTTATTTAATCCTAATTGTTTATAATGATCAGGCATAACCAGTTCTCATGTATAACAACCAGAAACAATATAAAAAATTCCCTATATCATACCATTCCATAAAACCTATCACCACATGTCATGGAATATAATGGTGGTTCTTAGGTGCACAATCCACTAGGGAATATGTTAATTCCCCCATCAAGGCCTTCCTATCCACTAATAGCTCAAAAATGTGATTATGATAATATATAACACCCTATTTATAGAAATACCACTAGGTATCTATCTATCCACCATAAATATAGTATTTAATTCAATGAAATTCCAAATAAATATATTGATCATGAAAAACCAAATAATGAGGAGTGTGTGTTAAATCAATGTTGTATAAGGAATCCTCATCCCCAGAATCATAGACTCCAATATGAAACTATGAAATGAGAACCATAAAATTACACACTTATAAATAATAATTCAATATATAGTTTGGATTATTCCTTCTCAACACATATGAATCAACATTCTATTTTCCTATATATAGGAGACATCTAAGTCAAATGACTACTGGTACTCCAACCAACACCATTGGTGGAGGTTAAAATATCATTGAAAAAAGATATAACTCATGCTATTCTGGTCTAAATACACAGTAAAAAATTATTTATAAAGGTAATATTTCCAAAAATGAAGTGTTTTCATTACAGATTCATGTCCATGGTCATGTGCATAGTAATTATTCTCTTGAGGACTAAACTGACTAGATCCATAGGCAACGACATGTTTACCTTCTATTGGAACACAACCCCAACTTGCACAGAATGAATAAATGAATACCCTAGAGCCTTTCCATGCCTATGAAATATTCAACACTGTATTAGAATTTCAAATACATTTAATTTCAATAAAAAAATTTATGATAGTTATCATTCCATGAAAAAATTACTCCCTTTTGGGTTTGAGCATTTATCAGAGAATCCAACATTGAAAAGTCCATTAGAAATTAACAATAATAACTGAATATCCCTATGAAGCTATGAAACATAATGAATTTTTTTGGATGATCTCATGTTCTTAAATCCATTACCTTATAATGATCAACTGACATTATTTTTTCTGACACCTCCAATCCCAAAAAAACATACTACCCAAATCTAGAAATCAAATTTCTAATTATTAGAATATTGTTGGTGATTTAAGATCTTACATGGATATGTTCTCAGATGATGTACATGATACTCTGCAATTACTGTGTAAATGAGGATTTCATTCAAAAATACTACCACAATGGTATCTAGATACCCATGGTTAATCTTGTTTAGTAAATCCTGGAAAACTAATAGAGAATTAGTTATACCAATGTGTATAACAAGGTACTCATAATGGTTGTACATACTCCAAATGGTAATTTTATGAATGTTAGATTAATTTATCCTTAAATGATGGTAACATGAGTGAAGTTCAATAATTGATAACCATTTATACCATTTCATATTATCTAATATATGATAAATTCGTGGAAAAAAATTATATTTATTCACCATACGTTGATTTGGATTTTAGTAATCATCTCATAAGTGAAGATCAAAATCATTGTACATAGTGACTGAAACAGAAGCCTCCAATGGTGACACACTCGAGTATATAAATACTTTTTTCTGATGTACACCCAAATGTAACATCATATCATTCAATTCATATGGTTCAATGTTGTATGATGGAATTGAAACGAGTTGAGTACCAGCCACTATGTCAATACAAAACAAAACCTCACTACCAGTGGATAACGTTAGAAGTTTAAAGGAAAAAAGTTTAGAAACTAGATTAAATATATAAGAATATCACCACACAATGATTGATTATTTTTATAAAAAAAATTTCTATTTTCTCTAACTATAGATAAGATGTCATACCCTATTTGAGCTTGGGTCCCATTATCCTTTAATGATAATAGACAGGGAAAATGTTTTAGTAAGGTAGACCCATCAAATATATAAATCAATAATGGATTTATCAGAAATTATCCAATACATCCTGAAAATAATGTAAAGAGGGTTCATGTTTTGGACTATAAAATTACAACCTGATATAAAATTTGATAGAGATAATACAAAATTGTAACTATGAAGACAACACTCTATAATTATACCATGGGGTGTATTGAAACCAATTTCACAAGATATTATCTCAATAGGTTGAATTATCAGATTAAAAATACTAATTTAAATAAACAAATGTGATAATCCAAAATCAAATAGAGCAGTCAGTAGTGACGAATTTATTGTAATGGTACCTCTTACTTTCACTAGACACCTTATCCACTTCCTCTGGAGACTCTTCCACAGTGTGAAGTAGCATATTTTTTATAATCTATTTTTAATAACCTTTTATATGTTAATATTTTCATTTCCCCATATCTTTAGAAAAATTTTATGATCTTGTTACACTATGTGTATTAGAAAATATAACGAATAATCACTTAAGTTCCTCTACATCTACATGATCCAAAATTCATGGGTGCCTTGGTGAAAACACTCTTAGAATTTCCTAGAATTTCACATAGGTTGATAATAATTGGACTTAAAACAGCTGATATATGATGTACATAATGGCAATAACATTCATAACTATTACAAGAATCATCATTCTTATTCTTTCCCTTGAATGAAATCCCACATATATTGGGATAAAAACGAACTCCCATCTGCCTTGGTATTCCATCCATGTCCATATCAGCCATCATCACCGTATCGAACACTTCAAAATAAGTTGTAAGATTTGGAAAGAAAATATAAGAATGGATATATTTTCACCGTTCAATCATTAACTATCAAGACACTATCCTATCAGTAGTTACCTCTAGGGTGAAAACTACATGAGCATAGAAAAGTGATTTGAATAGTCACTCATAGTTCTGTCGGCCTACACATGCATGAAAAACACAAGATACATATAAAACACCGTTGAATCTGGATAGAAAAGTATGTGAAAATAAAAATTAATTATTTTCACTATAATCTCGTACATTTAATTTTCATCAGAATTGTGTCCCACTATCACCGGGATAGTCCTTATAGCTTGAATGTGGATCATTTCACGTTAATCACATCGAGTGTTTCAATGAATCCAAATAATAATTCAATTATGATAATCTACTCCTCAACCTCTCGTGGATTAGGGTAGCCTTTGAAAACTAGTAGCTTCTAGGAATGAAATTCATCAGAATGTGTTAAAAGAACACCCTCATTGGATTTATATATGGACACTGAATGGGAATTATAGGTGGTGTATGTAAGAACCTGGTTTTTTCTATAAATTTCTTTGGAATATTCTTGATGTTACTCCAGAGCATCCCCTTCGAACGATGTGCGATTCCGAGCCCAGGTGTGGCCAGAATTAAATTTTCTGTTAGTTCACACTAGGCACGCCAAATAAATGGGATATCTCTTATACGGTGCATCAAATCCTAAATCAGAGTTCATGGATGGGTCTGAAATGGGGTGTTTACCTTAGGAAGAACATAAAATAAGTTTTCATGGGACGTCCCCCCCCCCCCGCTCGTTAGCGGAGTGTTAAATGGATAAATTGAATTAAATTATTCATTTAATAGAACAAACCCTTGTAACTCTTATATGGTTTCACAGATGGGAAAACTGAGGGCACTATTGAGTCTGGAGCGTGTCGTTAACCCTATGCGGGGTGTAAAAGTTGTGGGTGCAGGCCTGCTGTGAGATATGACACCGAGGGGCAAAAAGGTCATTTTGAAATGACCACTTAGTGATTTTTATCACTGGAATTCCAATCATATAACTTTTAAACCGAGTCTCGGAATGGAAATACGAGACTTTTGATCAGTTTGAAATGTGGTGTTTTGCCAAGGCGTGATATAAAATAGGCGGGCGCTGAGGTTTCAGAATCCGTGCCCATTGGGAGAGTATTAGTGAATTTCTATAAATTAACTAAGTGTTGGAAGGGAGAACCCATTATTTCTCTCTCCCTCTCTCTCTTCCCTTATACCTCTATCTATCTTGCGTCCTATGCCGTCCTTCGGTGTTCTTTGCTTTTATTCGCCGGATTGAGGAGTAGACTCCGGCGGATCAGAGCGGGATCGAGCGGGCCAGTCGACATCGTCGAACGGATCCAAAGAGGTAGGATTATTGTGGAACTCCCACACCTTCATTATTTTATTGAGTTCTATAAATTTCATCATTTTTAGTTATATGATTCTAAAATTAGGACGATATCCAAACGAACATAGCCATCGACCTATCCCCGTTCTATATTCCGTTCTTGGGGGTTCTTCATCCAGATTCACGGATGCACAAATCATTGATGGATCGCCGAGAGAGGGGTTCCATTGAAAAGCTATGGCCCAAAGTATCCCAAAATCGGGGTTGGATAATTTTTTCGACCACCAGAGTGGTCTGGGGGACCGGCTGAAGTTTCGGCTCCAGCGAGGGTGATAGACGGTGGTCGAGCCGGAGGAGTCCGGTGGAGCACGGCGATAGGAGGAGCCGAGCTGGCCCGATGCGGTGGTGCAGAGCAGGCCACAGAGGCGATGGGGAGCGGTGGCCTTGGGGTAGCGCGGTGATGCAATGGTCGAAGGAGGAGCCGACGTCCAGGAGTTCGTCACGGTTAAAGGAGTAGCCAAAGGATATCATGCAGCCGGTGAAGCAGTGAAGAGGCGACGACGTCGGTGTCGCGGCGGAGTGCCGCAGGAGGGGGTTGTCTAGCGTGGTTGGTCACCCTCGGTAAGAAGAACCCGAGGCTTGACCTCAAATGTGCAGAAAGAGCATGGACCCCCAACATTCGGGTCCTACTGGCGTGATGGAGGAGACCGGCCAAGGCCGGTACGCTGGGGAACAAGACCCACGTGTTGCGGGTATTTCCTTGACGCAAAGCGAGGAAGGAGATCGGCCATCCCGGCCGGTCTATTAAAAAAAAAGATAAAACCGGACCCGAGGAGGGTCTGGGTGTTTGAGGTGGGCCACGGATAGCAGGCCATGGGCCGGTGGTCCGGACCAGGTAGGCCAGTCCGAACCATCCTGTTTTAGGCACCCTTGCATTCGGGGGCCGTAAGTCCTTAACGGTGCGTCCGTTTGATGCACCGTCTACGGCTGTGGGAACATGTCGAAGAGTCGGCCCTTTTAAATTGAGTTTTTGGGATTTTCGGTTATGCGCCAAAATGGGGGAAACCGAAGAGCTTTAGTTTAAAAATACTAAATTATTAAATAAATCCCGCGATAGATGCACTTCGCGATCCGGACGTCCGTTTGACGCGCCGTCAGTGGCGTAGTGGCCCTAGTACTGAGACAGTCCTTTAATGTTTGTTCAGAAACATTGCAGGTTGGTTTAATTTTTCGGTGTCACGAAACACAATGTGAGTAATTAATTAATTATTTAATTAACTAATTACTTCTTGTGTCGGACCTAACTCCGGCATGGGATGTCTGATTGACACGCCGTCAGTGGCAGTGTGACCGCAGTCCTCGTTTAGACTTTTTGAGGTGCCGTCCGAAGCATTCAAGTTAGAGACAAGGTGTGGGACCCACATGGCCTAGTTTGCATGTTTTACGGTGGAATGCCACTTTTTTCACCCGACATCCGATTAGGTTGAATGAGCATTCGTTTTTGTGTGTTTTTCTGAGGGGATTGCAGTGGTGAAATCTGCCCACCTAAATTTGGGATCGATGTGTGGGCCCCCCACAGCACCATTTGCGTATAACGCAGGGAGTTGCATCTTATCCATTCGATGTCCGATATGAGTTCCGTCAGCGGCGTTGCGACCCTGGCATCAAGGCGGAGTTTTCCATCATATTTTTGGTCATTGAAGCTGGAGTTGAGGCATGGGCCCCATGGGCCATCTCTTAAGTTGTGTGCAGCGTTTTACTCCTTTTTCACCAGACGTCCATTTGTGGCATATGAGTAGTCATTTCCACGTGATTTTCTGAGAGCATCACGATGGCGCAGTTAGCCCGGCAGGTATCGAAGTCGGGGAGCGGGCCCCACATGGGCTAGCTACGGTGAATAGTACCATATTGACTGGTTGTCCATTTTGGGTGAGTAAGTAGTCTATCTCGCGTGTTTTTTCACATGGATTACAATGGTGTATCTGTTCACAAGAGCGGAGCCTCTTACATGATATTAATAAAGGTGGAAACTTGAAGGGGTGTTGGTTGGAGGTTCCTTTGATGAAGTCCGGACCTAGGCACGGTAGTGGTACTAGTGACACCCATTGATGGAACAGGCACTGAACCATAATTAGGTTTTTTGATCTGGAGTTGGGAGGTTGCGTGATACCCCCTCCATATTCTGTTGGCCAGTATTGTACCATCCAGTAGGGATGGCCAGATCAGTTTTAGGTTTACCCTCTAGTGGGGTTGGGCAGTGGGTTGCTCATCAAATTCTTTCAGGTCTAACCTCTAGCAGAGACTGGGTAGTGGGTCACCTTTTTACTTCTTCGTGGTCTACCCTCCTGTAGTGACTGGGTAGTGGGTCTCATGTCAACTGTTTCCTGGCCTACCCTATAGCAGAGACTGGGTAGTGGGTTGTCTGTCAACTTCTTCTAGGTCTACCCTCCAGTAGAGACTAGGAAGTGGGTCGCCTATCGACCTCTTAAGGTCTACCCTCCAGCAGAGACTGGGCAGTGGGTCACCCGATGACATCTTAGGGTCTACCCTCCAGCAGATACTGGGCAGTGGGTCACCCGGTGACCTCTTAGGTTCTACCCTCCAGCAGAGACTGGGAAGTGGGTCAACTAATGACCTCTTAGGGTATACCCTCTAGTAGAGACTAGGCAGTGGGTCACCCGAAGAAATATTTTATAATTAGTTCATTATAATAGGCTAGTCTGTGGATTTTCTCCATGATCACCGCTGTGAGACCCTTGGTTGTACAGGTCAGGGATTTGATGACTTTGACATTGAGAAGACCTCTTGACTATAGGTCAGTGACAAGGTGTGGTTTTTCTTTCCTCGGAACTCTCAAGTATGAGGGGAACTTTCCCCACATAGGGTTGTCCTTGTGACGCAACCTAAAACTGTGTGGGCGAGTCAGTTCCTCCCAAAGTGGATAGTTTCGAGGTGCTATGATTTGAGCCCCTTGACATGATGTTCAGGGCAGACATGCGGGATACTGGGCATCAATCCTGTTTACTTCTGGAACTATTAGCTAATCACATTCTTGGGCTGAGCTACGGGGTGGATATCACCTTACGATATTGTTCGGGCTTCTTGATTGAGCTTATGGATATGTATATACCTTGTTCTAGTACCCACTACTTGGGTTTTGGCTACACTCATTATAGGAGAGGCGAAGACGCGCGAGGTATTCCATGTGATTTCTCTGTCCAGATTCTCGTGGGTAGACGAGTCTACTCTCCTACAATAGGTCTCAAAGACTCGATGATAATTTCGTCTTATCACCTTTTCTAGCTCCTTGTGTCTGGACGAGTCTATCTTCTTTCTCTTGTTGGGTTGAGTTGGACTTTCTACTGTACTCTTTACAGCACTCTCTGTTATAGTCCTATAAATTTCCCTGTTCGATATACTTCTCTCCTCTTCACTACCTCCTTTGTTTCTCCCTCGATCTTTCGCGGCATTCAACTGAGTTTTTTTATACTCACCTCTGCTTGGGCTTTGCCCGCACTTGGTGTCCCCTTTCAGATGACAGACAGGTTGGTTGTGACATCATAGGAGCATAGGAGTTTGGGAACTTGGACCGTGAGTGGTGGTCATAGTTGGGTTCTAGGTGTGGGTCTCTCCCAACTGTTTTACTTTTGTTTACCTGTTGTTAGGTTGTTGCACTTTACTGGTCAGGCACGTGTTTTTCCCCTTTTCTTTTCATTTTACCTTCAGCACTTGCTTTGTACTGTTCAAAGGTCGATGCACATTTGTGGATTATATATAGTAGTTTCCACTTTACTTTACTAGTATTTTATTTTACTTTGCACTTCTACATTGAGTGGGTTGTGTGTGTGTGTGTGTACATGTACTTAGGAAAAGGCCTCATCGAGTTGTTTAGCCATCGACACTGGTCGCCAGCCCATGGATTATGGAGGTGGGATTGGGGTAGTTGCGGCTCGATCTTGGGTTGGGCCGGGTCATGAAAATGTGGTATCAAAGGTGGTTCGTTCCTTGGGATGTTGTTAGGACGTCCCTAAAAAGGAATTGGTTGGGATTTAGGGAAACGGTGTTAACGTGTCTCAAGAGCGGCTCTCAGGCCAGGGGGTGTAGTGATGGTGCGGAAGCCGACGTATCCATTCACCAGGACCCTGATAACCCGCTCGACGACTCAGAATTCTCAGACACTCATTGCAGGGAAATTGGTTTTTGCATCACATCATATTGAATCTTTAACTATCCTTCTTGAGTCATCTTCCCATGGTTGTTACGGTTATATACATATATGTTAATCTGACCGTGACACTCCTTGATAATATTTAGGATGTCTCTGCGAGGACAGCCAGCCAAGATACTAGATTCGGTGCGTGACGATGACCCTATGAGCTACGAGGCCTCTGTCCTGGACCCATCATGGCAGACCCTTTCTCTGGGTGGGATTCTAGTATAACCCCCACCAATTGGGTAGCTGACAGCTTCAGTAGAAGAGACTGACCATGAGGGCAGGCTGAGCACGCTCCGTGAGTTCCAGCGGTAGAGACCACTGAGGTTCGGTGGTGACCCAGACCCTGAGGCAGCAGAGGTTTGGCTGGAGATGGTGGTTCTCCTTTTCAGGCTTGTGCATATGCCGGCAGATTATAGGGTGGCTTCGGCCACCAACCAATTCTGCGGATCGTCTTGGCGTTGGTGGACTCTGGTGACTCAGTTTCATGACGAGACGTCTCTTTCTTTGGGATACTTTCAGTTTGTGTTTCATTAAGAGTTTTCCCCTACTACTTATGCTCCATCCGGATTTAGGAGATCCAGTAGTTTTACCAGGGAGGGATGACGGTGCCTGAGTATGTGTCTAGTTCATAGACCGTGCAATCATTTACCCGGACTTGGTCAATGATGTCAAATTCTGAGGACAGAAGTTTGAGCAGGGTCTCCACCGAGAGATTTGTGCTATCATAGTACCCCTATTCATCCCCACTTATGCTAGGGTGCTAGAGTAGGAACTGGTGACAGAGAGCTTCCTGTCGCGTTCCATTTTATGTGGTGGCAGCATGCTCTGTAGAGCCGAGACATCTGTCGCAGCTAGCGGGTGTCACTAAGAATAACCTCGACGAAGGTTGCTTTCTGACAATCGGACTCAGGGGTGTGGTATTACACCACAGTAGAGCTGGAGGGCACCAGTACAGCCTGGAGAGAGTCAGTGTTATGCTTATGATGGGCGAGGTCACTTGGCATGGGATTGACTGACCAGGCACGCTGAGAACATCAGGCAGGAAGAAGGTGCACCACCGCGGTCGAGGCAGTGCCGTGATCAGAGTAGCGCTGAGAGAGGTTGTGCTACTAGTGGAGCGGGATGAGCTAGATGTGGAGTATGACCTTACGAGGTCTTCCTATCAGTAGTAGGTGGTCTACGTTAGGCTCCGGGATCTGACTATTGGGACCGCGAATAGCCGTGAGCTTTGGATGTCTACGATCCTACAGGGAGTGAGGTGATAAGAGGTACAATTTACAGCTCTTCTACTTTTTGCAGTAGAATTGTTAGAATCTAAGTGTGAAATGATTTTCTCCCTGCTGTTTTCATGAGTTGTTACCACGGTGGCGCGGGGCGTCGGTGTAACCCTATGTTTGTAAGGTAAAAGGAATGAGACCTTTTTCTTTAGTCGATGGTGTCGACTCCTCCGCTTTCCGAGCGTGTAAGAGATTCTTGGTTGCGAGACCTTGACTGTGAAACCTTGCATGACCAGATATACATGGGTGTTTCACCATATGGATAATCTGAAGGGGGGAATCATCTGGCCATTTTTTAGGTGTGGGTGGTGATTCTAGTCATGGCATGTGACGTAGGGGTTCGGTCGGGGAGGTGAGCTACCCCGAGAGCCACCATGCAATTTAAGACCGTGCAAAGGGATGAAGAGGTTCCCTACCTCTATGACCCAACCCAAAAGTCTAGAGTGGTTGTACGATGTCTCCCACATAGCTTACCTGAGGAGATGTGTGTATTCCCCTATGATCGTCATCAGAAAGGGTTGACGTCGTGTGAATAGATCAAACCATTTGGTCAGTGTGCGGTGACATGGGACTGTGCAAGAGTTCATCTGGGTATGGGATATCCACATGTGGACTTAGTACCCTAATTTGTTCCCTGGTTTTTCTTTTCGGGGAAAAATCATGAATGAGGGAATGATGTAAGAACCTGGTTTTTTTGATAAAAGACTTTGGAATATTCCTAATGTTGTTCCATAGTAGCGCATTCAGACGGTGTGCAATTATGAGCCCTAGTTTGGCTGGAATTAAATTTTCAATGTGTTCACACTGGGAACGCCAAATTATGTGGGATAACTTTTAATTGGTGCTTCATATCATAAATCTGAGTTCCCAGATGGGTCCGAAATGGGGTGTTTACCCTAGGAACAAAATAAAATAAGTCGGCATGGGACTCTCGGACCCTGCTGCTCGTTAGTGGAGTGTTAAATGGATAAATTGAATTAAATTATTCATTCAATAGAACAAACCCATGTAACTCATATCAGGTTTCTCGTATGGGAAAAATGGGGGAACCGTTGAGTCTAGAGAATGTCGTTTACCCTTGGCGGGTTGTAAAAGATGCGGGCATAGGCCTGCTGTGAGAGATGTCACCCAGGGGAAAATGGTCATTTTAAAATGAACACTTAGTGACTTTTATCATTGGAATTCCATTCAAAATACTTTTAAACTGATTCTCAGAATGGAAATCCGAGACTTCCATTGAGTTAGAAATGGGATGTTTTGCCTAGGTGTGATATAAAATAGGCGGGCGTGGAGGTTTCAGAATCCAAGCCTGTTGGGAGAGTTTTCGTGAATTTCTATAAATTAACCAAGTGTTGGAAGGTAGAACCCATTTCTTCTCTCTCACTCTCTATCTTCACCTCTCCCACTCTCTCACTAGAGGCCTATGTCGTCCTTCGGCTTTCTTCACTATTCTTCGCCGGATTGAGGAGTGGACTCCGGCGGATCGGAGCAGGATCAAGCGGGCACGTCGACAACGTAAAACGGATCCAATGAGGTAGGATTCTTGTTGAAGTCCCACACCTTCGTTAATTTATGGAGTTCTTTCAATTTCTTGGTTTTTAATTCTATGATTCTAGAATTAGGACAATGGCCAAATGTACAAAGACATCGTTCGAGCCCCGTTCTTAGGCGTTCTTCGTCCAAATTCTCGGACACACAAATCATTGATGGATCATCGAGTGAGGTGTGCCGTTGATGAGTTCCGGCCCTAAGGATCCAAAAACCAGGGTCAGATAATTTTTCTGACCACCGGAGTGGTCGGGGTGACCGGCCGAAGGTTCGGCTCCATCGAGGGCGGCGACCGGAGGTCGAGTTGGAGGAGTCCGGGGGAGCCATGTGGCCGGAGGAGCCAGGTCGTCCCAGTGCGGCGGTGCGGTTCTGTTCGTGGTGGATATTGGGTGCGGCGGCCTTGGGGTAGCATGGCAGTACGGCGGTCGAAGGTGGAGCCAGATTCCAGCGGTTCGTCCCGGTTGAAGGAGGAGCCGGCGGAGAACGTGCTGCCAATGAAGCGGCGAAGAGGCGGAGGAGTAAGTTTCATAGCGGAGCGCTGTAGGTGGGGGATGTCTAGCGCGGCCGGTCGCCCTCAGCAAGAGGAAGCCGAGGATTTACCTATGGTGTTCATAAGGAGTAAGAACCTACAACATGCGGGTCCTGCTAGTGCGATGGAGGAGACCGGCCAAGGCCGGTCTGCTGGGGAACAAGAACCTTGTGATGCGGGTCTTGCCTTGATGCGGTACAAGGAAGGAGATCAGCCATCCTGGCCAGTCTGTTTAAAAAAAGAGAAAACTGGACCTGAGGCAGGTTCAGTGGTTTTAGGTGGGCCGGGGCCAATAGGCCGCTGGCCGGCGGTTCGGACCGGCCCATTTTAGGCCCCCTTGAATTCGGGGTGTCGTAACTCCTAAACAACGAGTCTGTTTGATGTGCCGTCTTCGGCTATGGAACCCTATCGATGAGGTGACCCTTTTAAAGTGAGTTTGGGGTATTTTCAATATTGCATCTGAAGGTGGGAAAACTAAGAGCTTTAGTTTAATAATATTAAATAATTAGATAAATCCGGCAATAGAGTCACTTTGCGAGACGGACGTCCGTTTGACGCACCATCAGAGGCGTTGTAGCCCTAGAGCAGAGACGGTCCTTTCAAGTTGGTTTGGAACCTTTGCGGGTTGATTTCGTTGCTCGGAGGCACAAAACGCAGTGTGAGTAATTAAATATTTATTTAATTAATTCTTTAATTGTTGCGTCGGACCTAACTCCTTCCTTGGATGCTGATTGCCGCGCCATCAGCGGCAGCCTGACCCCAGTCATCATGTGGACTTTTTGAAGTGCTTTCTGAAGCATTCAGGTTGGAGACATAGTGAGGGACCCACAGGGCCTAGTTTGCACATTTTACGGTGGAACACCACTTTTTCACCCAACATCTTTTAAGGGTGAATTATCACTCGTTTCTATGTGTTTTTTTGGGGGGATTGCAGCGGTGCAATCTGCCCGCCTAAATTCGGGCTCAATGTGTGTCCCTCAGAGGGCCCCGTTTGCATATAACACGGGGAGTTGCAGCATCTGCAACCGATGTCCGATTTGTGTTCCATCAGCGGCGTTGCGACCCTAGCGTCAAGGCAGAATTTTCCAGCATAGTTTTGGGCATTGATGCCAGAGTTGAGGCGTGGGCCCCAAGGGCCGTCTCTTATGATGTGTGCAGCGTTTTGCGCATTTTTTACCAGACCTCTATTCAAGGCATTTGAGTAGTCGTTTAAGCATGTTTTTTTGAGAGCATCGCTATGGCGCAGTTATCCCGGCGAGTATCAGAGTTAGCGTGCGGGCCCCACATGGGTTGGCTATGGGGAATAGTACCATATTCACCGGTTGTCATTTTCGAGTGAGTAAGTAGTCTATCTTGCGTGTTTTTTCATGAGTATTAAAGTGGTGTATTCTATTCAGGCATGCAGAGCCTCTTACTTGATCTTATTAAATGTGTAAAATATGAAAGGGCGTTGGTCGAAGGTTCCTTTGACGCACCTCGAATCTACGCACGGTATCGGTACTAGTGACACCTAGTGATGGCAGGGGCGCTGAACCTCTATTTGGTGTTTTGTTCTGGAGTAGGGAGGTTGTGAGATACTCCTTCCATGTTGTGTTGGCCAGTGTTGTACCATCCAGTAGGGATGGTTAGAGATGCTTCGGGGTTACCCTCCAGCAGGGCTGGGCAGTGGGCTGCTCATCAACTTCTTCTAGGTCTACCCTCCAGCAGAGTCTGGGAAGTGGTTCACTTGTCGACATCTTCGAGATCTACCTTCCCGCAAGGACTAGGCAGTGGGTCACCGGTCGACTTCTTCCAGGTCTACCCTCCACCAGAGACTTGGCAGTGGGTCTCCTGTCGACTTCTTCTAGGTCTACACATCAGCAGAGACTGGCTAGTGGGTCACTTGTCAACCTCTTTGGGTCTACCCTGTAGCAGTGACTAGGTAGTGGGTCACCCGACGACCTCTTAGGTCTACCCTCTAGTAGACACTGGGATGTGGGTCACCCGATGACCTCTTAGGGTCTACCCTCTAGCAGAGACTAGGCAGTGGGTCACCTACTACCTCTTAGGGTCTACCAACCAGTAGATATTGGGCAGTGGGTCACCCGACGACTTATTTAAGAATAATTTCTTTCTACAAGGCTATTCTGTAGCTTTTTTCCATGATTAATGGAGTGGGAACCTTGGTTGTATGGTTCAGGGTTGTAATTACTTTAACCATGAAAAGACCCCTCGACTGCGGGGAAATGATGAGGTGTGGTTTGGATTTCCTTAGAACTCTCAAGTATGAGGGTTACTTTCCCCACCAAGACGCGTCCTTGTGATGCGACCGAAAACTGTGTGGGCGAGTCATTGCCTCCCAAAGCGGCTAGTGTTGAGGTGCGGTGTTTTGATCCCCTTTACTTGAAGTTCAAGGAAGATGTTTGGGATGCTGGGCATCGATGGTGTTTACTTCTTGGACTGTTGGCTACTCAGTTTCTTGGGTTGTGCTACAGGATGGAGATCCCCTTATGATCTTGTTGAGGCTTCTTGATTGAGCCTATGGATATGTATATACCTTGTTATAGAACCCACTCCCTGGGTTTTGGCTACATTGTTTCTATGACAGGTGAAGATGTGTGGGGTATGCCACGTGCTTTCCATGTCTAGCTTCGCGTGGGAGGACGATTCTACTATCCTGCTATAGGTAGCGAAGACTCGACGAGAAGTTCATCTTCTCACTATTTCCATCCCCTTTTGTCTGGACGAGTCCATCTCTTTTCTCTTATTGGGCTGATCTGGACTCTCTAATGTACTCATTACTGCACTCTATTTTTTACTCCTTTACTTTTACCTGTTTGATATACTACTCACCTCTTCAATACCTCCTTTGTTTCTCCCTAGAGCCTTCGTGTCATCTTAATGTGTTTTTTATACTCTCCCCTTCTTTGGCTCTACCCGCACTTGGTGTGCCCTTGTAGATGATAGACAGGTTGGTCATTAAGTCATTGGATCTTAGGAGTTTGAGAGCATGGAATGCTTGCGGTGGTCGTAGTCAGGTTCCAGGTGTGGGACTCTACCGGCTCTTTTACTTTTGTTTACATGTTTCTGGGTTGTGGCACTTTACAGGTCAGGTGCGTGTTTTGCCCCTTTTCCTTTCAGTTTACCATCAGCACCTTCTTTTTACTGTTTAGAGGTCGATGCACTTTTTTGGTATATATATATCATTTTACCCTTTAACTTACATGTCTTTTCTTTTACTCTGCACTTCTGTATTGAGTGGGATGCATGTGTGTGTGTGAAGGTACCTAGTCAAAGGCCTCTCCGAGTGGTTTAGCATTCAACACTAGTCACCAGCCCCTTGCCTATGGATGCCGGCTTGGGGTATTTGAGGCTCGAGCCCGGGTAGGGTCGGGTCGGGATAATGTATGTCCTGGATCATGGATAGTTCATAAAATCCTGTCAAGTACATTCAGGTCCACTAGAGGATTCACTCCCTACTGTTTTGTTTAAGCATCCTCTTAAATCTGATTATCATTCCCTCTCAATGGAAAGATGCTACAGAATATCATTTTTCCACACGGCGGACATCATATTTACACTCAAATAGTGATATACGGAAAATTAATCACAATATATAAAACAATTAATATTTGGATTTCAATTGTTCCAAATCAATATAGGTAAAATAATTGAACTTATCTATAATACCCATTTCCCCACCACCCCTTGTGATATATGGTTCTTTATAGTGGCAGATGGATAAGATAATAATAACAACTACCTAATATGTCTCGAAAATATTTATGAAATGTAGACTAAATTCAATAAAGATGTCCTACCTAGAGCCTTATGATACCACATTATCAAACACCAACCTGGTTACCCTAGTTACCTGATAAGCAAGCCAACCCTGGAATATCCTGAAAGTCATTCCCGAACTGCACGGGTCAAAGACATTCATCTGAAATCATACAAACTGAATATTGTAAGGATTTTCCACTATCAATTTCAAAGTAATTGAAGGAAGATGATTTGCATATCAAAATAAAATTCAATGGGATTAGTGTAATAGACATCAAATAGGAAATAAATCACAATATACAGAAAAACTATTGGAATAGGAAAAACAATCCAAGTCACATGTCATACAACTCACCAAGTCTAGGGTACAATATCTAGATCCACCTACAAGAGATCCCCTTCCATTTCTCACACCTATAAATAGATAATGTTCAAACACCCAAAGTCACAAAATGTGTGTGTTCTAAAAATAACAGTGGTGTCCCAAAAAAGATTCCATAATTGATTCCAATAATATATTATCCAAAGGAATTATTTCAAATATAAAATAAACATGTTGGTAATTTTATGGAATATTTAAAAAAATCATTATATATAGGTCAAATGATGGAAAATACATTAAGAAAGGGTTTACAGGTGATGTAATATTTTTAAAATAATGGATTAAATAAATGATTTCTTATAAACTGTTTATATTAATTAAGAATGAATGTGAATATATTTAATATCATTTGAATAAATTTATATCTAAAATATAAACAAAATATAAATATAATAATCTACCAAAAAATTATGAGTACTTAGGGATATAGTACTCCGCACTCTCTATGTGATCTCAAAAATATATGTATGTACATGTCCTTTTGACAATGAGTAGATGGGACTCGTCACCATAATATAAGGGATGTAACCTTATATATTTATGTTATAGAATGTTGTCTAATCGTAGAGTGTTTCCATAATTCTCACATTCAACATTAAGATTCCATGTGATCTTACACAATCAACAAAGGGAAATACATTTAATGAATTCATTAATTAAAATAAAATCCTATTTTTCTATTTCAAATAATAAATTCTAATTCATAAAACAGAAATAGGTTTTAATAAAAATAATTACTTTTTTAGCAACAGAAATGAGTTTGTTTTTTATAAAAAATCATCTATTTCCACAAATTAAAATATTCCATCAATTATATGTTAAATATAAAATACAACAATTACATTGAAACAATTTCCTTCCATTGGTAAACAGGCTCCGATTCAATAGATTTGGTGGTGGTGGTAACCAATATTTTATCAAAACCATTAAAAACCTAATAATTAAAATGAATTTTGTTTTAATCAAATCAAATTTAAAACAATTTTAATTAATTAAATTTAAATTAATAATATAAATAAATTATGAAATTTTAGGTTAATTAATTTTCCCAACCAGGAATCAAACAGCTAAATTTTTACCTAAATTCAATTCCAAAAATGAATCCCACCATTGAAAATTAAGGAGAAAAATACCTCAAAAATCAACCTCGAAATGAGATCCAAAAACAAGACATATATATCCATAAATTTCAATATATCTTATTTAACCCCATTGAGGAGAAATGGAAGGATGATAAATAAAAAATTTGAATGGCTACCTGAGAACTCACACCCCAAAAACAAAGATGATCAAAATATAAATGAAGGGACCCAAATCGGTTGGATAGATACCTAATTTACTAGAATATGATTTAGGATTTTATAAAATATTTTAGAGAGAAGTAAATGTGGTAATATTAACTGTTCTTCCTGCATATAATCGTCATATAGGGAATTACACAACATGTAATTAAATTAAATGACATGAAACATTAAATTCTATAACTATTGAAAACCTCAGCACAAATATTTAAAAAATTGATATATATTTAACTCGTGATATTTAAAAATTTCTTCATGTCGTGTTACATTTATTGGGTGAAGCTATATAATGGAATGAACCTATACATCATTACACATCATGTAATTTAGTTAAATGAAGTGAAATACTAATGTATCCTAAAAAACATCCTGTTAAATATAATAGTATAAAAAATCTATAACATCACCATTATAGGTATCCTCACAATTTCTTCTTAACTCATTATAGTTAACAAAAAGGAAGACCCATGAAAAGATTAATGATATACATGTCATATCAGTAACATGATGTTAAAATTTATTTTAGTAATTTTGTGTTTTGGCAGTGTCACCTAATTTTAATAGAGCCTACATGTATTCTCACGATCCTAACATAAGTTAGTATGTTACCAATGGTATCATTTTGGTCATGTTTGTTGGTTTTAATGTCATTTCTAGAGATAAAACATGATGAAACATGAAACAAATACCATTAAAAGTAATAATGAACATCAATATTTTGAACAAAAAATTATCATAGTAGTTTACATATTAATGACATTAACACACATCACTGTATGTTTTATCACAACACCATTGAGGGATTATCTAATGACTATTTATTACAATGAATTTTTAAAAATTCATCCCAACAGGACATCATTATATGTATTAAATTGATGATTTTTGGAAGATTTAATAAATAAAATTTCCTTTTATGGTTATAAATATCATAAGAAATTGTTTTATTTTATATGTGGTGACTATGTGAAAATGTATTTTTTCTATAGAGTTTCAAACTGATATGATGATTGGGATATAAATTGGGGATGTGGCTTTAAATTTGTGGCATCATGAAAAAAACTTAAAAAAATAATCCAATGTTTATTTTTAAACATAAAAGATATTGATGAGGGGAATAAAATTCAATAACCTCGTAATGTTAATATTTTATAAAAATTTAATAAGTATATTTCATGGACAATATGTGTTATTCAAGAATTCAAAATTATAAATTGTTGTTTTTTGGGATTAATAAAATTATTAATTTTTATAGAACCTTGTATGATATAATGGTATATTTTTATTGTATACACGTTCGATGAATATATGAGTCAATAAACCGATATAGTTTTCAAAACTAAACTATAAAAATAACTTATTTGTAATGGGTTCAATTAGTATTTTTTATAAAAACATATTCATCATTAATTTATGATCATAATGATGTTATATTTCCTTACAGTCTAGCAATAAAACCAATCAATAATGGAGGATGTAGGAAATTTGATGACATATTATCACTTTAATACATTGTTTTTTTATTATTGAATAACAAAAAAACATATCATTGAACCATGTATGTTGCCTATGACTATATATACTGAATTAATACTCTATAATGACGATTATACTAAGATATTACTCTATGTTATTGTGGGAGAAAGATATATAACAAAAATTATTGGTGGGTCAACATTTACCAATATAGATAAAAGTAGAAACATCAATGATGGAAATATGTGTATAGGGAACCCAATACTCGTGAAAAATTTCATTGGGAAACAAAGTGATTGGGTTAGGTTTATTTCATCAGCTTTTCAACACTACTCTGATATTGTTTCAATGTAGATCATTGAAGCATTGAAAAGGGTTTGTATGTAACATTCTAGGGTGTTTAACCTTTTTTCTTAGATGGGAAACCTTATATATTCTTATATAATCACACTTAATAAAAAATTGTATAAATATTCCCTATTAATCATATTACTATTATGTTCATATAGGTCGGTCTAATCAAGATATTCAACCTACTAATATTTATGTGATTCATGGTTATTCATTAATCACATAAACACCACATAAAATTCCAATGAAACAATTATGATACGAGTAATTCAGAAAACATAGTAATCAATTCAACAGTTCATTGAAAATAAGCATGGAAGATCACTAAGACCTTGGTCAGTCACGATTAACACCATTTAAAACCCAACTATTAAATTTTTTTGTTATTTCTAGAACATTTCATTCATTTATTTCTTTATATATCATAAATATTATGATCCTATACGAGTAAATGAAGCCTCATGTCATGAAAATTAAAACTCCTCTAATGAACTCGGAGTACAATGGATAAAATTGAGAAAACATTTCTATACATATTGACGAAAATTTTATTTTTTATAAATTTTTAATCATAGATCTTGAAATAATTATCATCAACATGGGAACAAAATTTTATACATATTTAAAATACCACATCCTTAATCATGTAAAACAACTTCATTTTACAATCCTTGGGGGAGTGGTAAATATATAAATGAGATATTTCTATATAAACACTAGTAGATAATAATCTTTTGTGACAATAGACAATAATATATCCTATATGCTGGTAGAAATAAAATTATAATTTAATAATGTAGTTTAGAAAAGTTATTTCTCCCAAAATGAGATTGATATCATGATATTTTCCTAGAAATATTTTCTTGGTTTCCAAATATAAAGGAAATGAAATTTTTAATTAATATACCAACGAGGAACATTCTAATTCAACATCTTTCTAATAGGATGACCACAAAATAATTAATGGAATTGAATGTCATGTTAAAATAATTGTATGATAATGGTTGTATAGAACCTATTTTGTCACCATTTGCTATAATGATTTTATTATTAAAATTTTTAGTTGTTCCCCTTCACATTGAGTTTGTTATCATTTTCTAAATTATGTTAAAATAAATATCGATAACCCCTCACATTAATTGATGATCTATTTAATCAACTCTAGGGATCTAAATGGTTATGTATGATTGTCGTGTGGTATGGGTACCACTAACTATATGTTTGGAAGATGTATATTAGGAAGAAAAAATTTATCTTTTTTTTATGGTAATTATAAATAACATTTCATTACCATTTGTAAGTACTTCCAAAATAATTTCATGGAGTTAAATAATTATATTTTTGACATTTACCATGATTCATTTTTTATTATATTTTCTAGGGATATCTATTTTTATTTATAAATAAATGAATCCATCAAAAACACATAGATATAGTATTGACTAATCTTTGAGAAAACAATTTATGATAAATTCCCAATGTTTAATTAGTAGAAATAATATGTATGTTTTGTCGGCCCCATTATATCTTTCAAAGGATTATTGATAGGTTATGGAATGATAGAATTTTTTTTCTATTAAAATCCTTTAAATAATTTATTTTAGATACACCTAGTTATAGGCATTGTAACATCCCAGGTAATGTTAATATATTAATAAATGATATATTTTATTTTTTTATTCATTATAAAAATAATAGTTATTATTTCAATCAAAAGGAAAAATAATTGTTTCAATAGAAATTTAATTTTAATAATTTCTATCATTTATTTTAACAACATGATTTAATAATTATAGTTATTTTATTTCCAGAAACTATTTTTTTTTGAATTTATCATTTAAATGTTATAGTTGTATAATTTTTTGATATTTTCTATATATAACTGAATTTTCAATGATTTATAAATATTTTTATTTTTTTAATATTTTATTTAATTTTAATTTAATTACATAGATATATTATATTATGGATTATTTTTAAAATTTCATCAAAAAAATTTAATTAAAAATAATCTAATTATTATATTTGGAACAAATGTTATGCTGTAATTGAGAAGAAAATCAATTTTATACATACAATTATTTTGTATGAAAAAAAAATCAATAAGTTTATTGTATAATTATAAATTACATTGTTTAATATATGTAAATTAAATCATGTGTTGTTTCCATTTTTGAAATTATGATATATGAATTTTGTAAATAAGTACTTCTATTTTTAGTCATTATGAATACTACTAATAGTGAATTTTTTTGACATAGTAATGCTAAAATTAGGTAAATATAGTTAAAAATATTTTATGGGGACTACCAAAATGCCCTATCACATTAAATAATATATTGGAAGATAATTTCATCAATTTATCATAATAAATTTCAATATATTTTTTTTATTCTATTTTATAATGATTTTGACAATTGTCTTATTTTTCTATAATGAAAAGGCCAAATTACATTCCCATTGTTTTATTACCTCAAAATTTATTAATTTGTATTATTATAGGAAATTGTTTGTCATAGAAAATTAATTTTAATTTTTGTGTATGAAATAATAACCTAACGAGCCTATATAAAAATGACAATAAAGTTATTCAATTAAAAAAAATATAAAACTAATGAACATAAGGATATTTATAGTAGTATAATTTGATTTATTTATAATCTCTAATGAATTTAATCGATGGGTATGCAATATTTGGTGTTTTTTACAGTTTGATATTTTATTTCAATCATTATTTTTATCTCTTTAAAATTAAATTAAATGACTAGTGTTAAAATTTTATTAATGATGTTATATAATAAGTAATAATATATTGATTGATTAAAAATTCTTCAAAATACAATATTCATAAAATTATATTCTATATTACTCAATATACCAACAATTATCCATTTATAGGATATTTTTCCTTATATAGTTACTATATTTACCCCTAAGTAGTAAATAATTTATTATAGTAGCAATCATCATATTTACTAACATTGTTTAAAAAATAAATGTCCTAAAATCAACTAAAAATTTCAGTATTTTATTATGTGGGATATTTCAGACCCATACTCAAACTACATAAAAAACATATCTCTTTTGCTAAATTTTGAAGTGGAAGTTCATTTTAATTATTTTAATACATTAATAATTTAATGAATTCCCTTCCCCTTGGTAATAAAAAACACCTCTTTTTCTCTTTTCATCAAATTTAAGAATACTTTTTGTATAATACATGTCATTATAAAGTAACTTCAACCGAGAAAAAATAAAATTATATTGTCCTTATATTGATCATAACATAATCCTATGTAATATTTTGTAATAGACATTAAGAGGAAATATATATAAGAGATATAGTTTATAACTGATTTTTATTCCTTTTTTTTAAATTTAAAATCTTACAAATTCCAAATTAAATAAAAAATATTTTTTTAAATATCTTGATATGTTCATATTTTTTTTCATAACCTATTATGACATCCTATTATATAAAATTGGGAGAAATAAAATTGTTTATTAGTATAGTTTTTTACTAGATCACAAATCACTATAATTATTTTTAAATCCCCAAAAATTGAGGATTGTTAAAATAATAGAATTATTATATATATATATATCTAATATTCTTGGAATATTTTTTATTCTGAAAAGATAATATATAATATACTTCCTAACCATTCAATAAATTATAAATTGATGTCATCTTATATGATAAACTATAGACTAAATCCACTATGAATAGATGTGATTCATTTTTCATCACTACATCACATGAATGATATAGATAATTCAATTAAAATAAAAAATATTTTATTTATGACGTAATTACCATTACATAAATAGAAAATAACTCTTACTTTACTTTATCAATGATCATGGAAAAATATAATCTTTAATCATTCTTATGTATGAACTACCGTCTCCATTAATGTAATAAATATTATTTTCATATCCATATTGAATAATAAAAATAATAATAATAATTACTGTATAAAATCAAAATTTATTTTATTATTATTATTTAGGAAAATATGTAATAATTAATACTTTGACAATAACCATCATACTAAAACCATTATGGTCCTTTCAACCAAATATCATAAAAAATTCAAATAGAGACTTAATTGATATGGAAAATGATTATAAAATACAAACTAGTAATAAAATATACATTAAAAGGATTATTAAAAAAATAAATTAATATAATTATTTTATAATTATAGTTAGTAAAAAATTTATTTTATGATTCAAAGACATGGAAATGGTCACATTACTTTATAAAAAAATTTAAAATATTTCAATGATTTTTTTCTAAATAATTTTCATCCATGCACATATTCATAAAACACATTTAAATTAATATTAATGGACATTAAAAACTATAATGTTGAATTTAACTATCTTTTTAATTTAATACAATACTTTTCAAAATTTATCATTAAAAATATTTTATATAGAACGTTTTGAAAAAGGAAAAATGGAATCTTCTATTTTAAAAAATATGGTGTCACTAGATTTTCTCACTCAAGTAAAAACTATTTGATTATGGATTCTGTTAAATGATTTCATGTTTTATGTAATTTAAAACACTCCTTGCATTTATTACATTGGGTATTTGTATATAAAATGATTTTTAAAAAGGAATTAGTACTTAAATATACATAACTATATTGATTATAGGATCAAAGGAATTATTAAATGATTTTTCTTTAAAATGGTTAAATATTATAATTTTCTATTCATTTTTTTCATTAGAAGTTATTTATGAATATGATATCCTTATATATATATCTCAAATTCATTGGGAAATTTTTATATTTTTTAGAGAATTATATTATAATTTTCCAAAATTGTTATTCCAATTTGGTAGGGTTCTATAAATTGTATATAAACGTTATATAAATGTTATATCTAAACACACCTACATGAAATTTCATCAAATATTTATGATTTTTATGGATAATGATTTATTTAAATGTGTTTTTAGTATTTATTTCTCTATAATATAAAATTTTATTTATATATGAGAACAATTTCATGGAGTGTCATGTTTTTTAAGAAATCCTCATGATGATTATTTTTCTTATATGTTTTCAAATAAATTATAGTAAATTTTTTGTGATTTATATTTGATTTTATATATGTCTTTGAGATAATTTATTAATATGTCAAAGTAAATGTCCCTTTTAGGATCTCATTATTTTTAATGGACTAAAATATTCTTCTTCTTATGTATTTTTTCGATATTTTTGTTCTTATCCAATATTTTATAATAAATTCATAGTTTTTTTGATGATTAGATACATATCATAATTCATGTATAAAATTGATATCAATTTCCATGTATATAAAACACCTTTCTATTAAAATTATTTTTATTTTTGTAATATTTGTTATTTATTGGAAGTTCCAATGTGTATTTTTTCCATAATTTTTGAATGAGTTATGACCTATTTCAATAAAATATAAAAACAAAAAATTATCCTAAAAAATATATAATTTTAATAGAATAATATATAATCAAAATATGGTAGGTTTTACTACTACTCTATTATAGTTTTTATTAGTAGAATGTTTTAGATAACTTTAGACATTAGAATAATTTTATAAGAATATATTTTAAAGATATTACAAAATGTTTTAGGTATAATAATATATCATTCGAAGATTGTAAAGATTATTTATCTAAAATAATTCTTTTCAAATTGGGTTTCCATAAGGGATAAAGGAATATGAAGTAGGAATGAACCATCACGATGTTATACTTCAAAATAAGAAACATGGAATTGGAGTAATTGGAACAAATATTTTTTTTTCAGTGATGGATCAGTTCGAACTATATATAAATATTAGATCAATCCATGTGATAATGAAACCATGTTCACTACAAAATAACATTTCAGTAGTTTGAAATTTCATAAAAAACACACTCTTATATTTTGTGGATAATCTAAACTTATTATAGATAAAAGATAGATTAAATACTTGGAGATGATATTAAAAGTCATTTTTTATTCCTATAATTAAAATGAAACTCTTAATATTTATTGTTCTGAAGGTGAAGTAGATTAGTGGTCTTAAAAAATTAACAATAAAAAAGAAAATTAAGAGATTTATGCCCAAAAATTTTATGAATTCAAAAATATCATATATTAGAATTATTTACGAAGAGGAATATTTTTTCAAATGATGTTATAAACAGGAATAAAAACTTATTCATGGAATTGATAAAAAAGTATGATTATTTAGTGGAAATATATAATGAAAACCTTATAGTCTTAGAATGGTACAAACTAAATTTTATATTGGATATTTATATCGAAATTAATCAATTTTACATAGGATTAAATCCATCATACCAAAATGATTTTTCCTCCCAAAAATTTAGAATTTAGGAGAAAAATCATTGATATTATGAATTAGTGGAAATACTGTTTTCTGATGATAATATTTTCTATAAAAACATGTATAAAAATTATATCTAGGTGGACGGAAACTTGTAAATTTGGGCCAGATAAATGTATGTGTAACTAAAAAAATTCACAACACATTATACGTGATTTAAAAAGAATATTGGTTAGGGAATTATAAATTATACAAAATGCTTTGGATGTGAAATTTTTATATTTTTGGATCTTTAATGCATGAAAAATCAATAGATAAATAATTAGAAGAAGGAAACTTGATACTATAAATTTAGTGAGGTGGGTCATTAGGAATATATGTCTCTAGTGTTAGTAGATAGGATGAAAAACTTCAAGAATGAAAGGAAAATGTAGTGGTAAAATCATTTTCTATTACAATAGTTGATTTTGGATCATCTAATAATGTGGGGACATGTATGATACATTTTTATTAAAATTTTTAAGAAACCATGTTGGAATATAGACAATCACATTTGATTATTTCAGGGATGGTTTAAGTTAAAATGAGAATATCACATAAACAAAATAACATTGAACTACTCATGAGACCACCAACTAGAAATATTAAAGTAATAATGATTTAAAAAAAATAATACCACTGAAATAATTATAATGGTATAGATAGAAAATCGTATTAAACTACCCTTGGTAGGTTTTATTCTTATTTTTGGTGTTGATTGGATGGCAAATTATATTTCAATGATTTATTATAAAGACAAAACAATTTTATTCATTGATTTCTTACCTTTTATAAACATACATAAAGAAGTTAAAATGACTAGATATGGATGTGAATGTTTCCAAAGATAATTATTTTGAAATGATTGCAACTTTTCATATTAGTTTAGTCAGAATAGTGAAATAATTTTTTGATATATTTCCTTAATATTATCATGGAGTTATTCATCATCAGGAGGATGAGTTTACTGTTGAAATAGTTTCTAACTTTATGCCGAATTCAAACCCATCATATATAATGGATAATAATGAATTATTTAAATTGTAAATGTTGCTATAATATTTTATAGCTAATGAATTCATTTTTTACAAGAACACCAATACATTTTGGTATTAAATTTCTTGTTGAAAATAAATATGGTTCAACAAGTCACTGAATTTAATATAGATCCTTGAATAAATACATTATTATGAACAAATATCATTTTTCTTATACCGATGATTTGTTCGATCAGTTCAGTGGGGAGATGTGTCTTTCAATGATTGATATTTTGATTGGGTGCCATCAATTTATAGATAAAGATATCGTGGATAATGGATTTGAGACTAGTTTGTTGCAATATGAGATGGTAGATTGTCAAATTGGGTTGTCTATTGAAAATAAAATTATTTTAGACTATTTGAATATATTATTTGAAGAGTTTTTATTTAATGTGAGTGGTTGTTTTGAATGGTTACATATTCATATTTTATAAAATTCAATTAAAAAATCAGTGAAAACAAAGGATACATTTGGAAATAATTAATAAAAATAAATGCATATAGAAAAACTTTTATGTGTTGGTTGCTAAAAAATTCCATCTTAATTGATATTGTTTTCGAATATTATAAAACTAATGAACCTATTAAAACTAATTTTATTAATAATGGATAATTCTTTTCAAGGGTCACATAGGTTAAAACATTTTTAATATTAACGGGTTACTAATAGAAATTTTTTGAGAGCATTTCTTGGCATCTTATCCCATTGACTAATCAAAATTGAGGTGATGATAAATTTTCCAAAATTAATTAATTTGATTATTATTTTATGGAATAAAAATAATATTTGTAAGTGTTCCATGTTTGGCCATTCCATCTATAGATTTTAAATTTTCATATCTAGTTATGCTTCCTTAAAGGGTCTTGGATATGTTCTGATGTAGAGTGAATAGGTGAAATGTTATTCTTCTAAACAAATTAAATGAATTGAATTAAATTATCCTACATCAGATCTGGAAGAATCGTATAATGTTATTGAATTTTCCTTTTTAGGGCATCCAATATATTTATTAAGGTTTAAATCAGACACTAATGATAATATAATGAAATATATATTCAATTATAAAGAATAAAACAATAATACTAGAAGATGAATGGAACATATTAAGAATTAATAATGCATGATTCAATAGAAACATATGAAAGAAATTAAATTATTGAATTATTTTAGTTAGAAAAATATTTCCACAGTAAAATGATATATTTAGAACATGAAAACATGGATCATGATATGATGAATATTGGATTAAAAATAATATATCCAAAAACATCTTCAATCATGTTTAAGGTGTTATTATAATCATATGTATTAGTTATGATTATGAATATTCAATAAGAGGATATTGTTTTACACGAAACGGTTGAATATATATATAATTCCATGTTTATAGTGACTAATGTTGTTGAAGAAGGTGTTATTAGACTTGAAAAATGATTATGTGCTCCTTATTATCAATAATTAAATATATAATTATTGAGTTAAGTAAATATTTTCTTATTTACAATTATAGATAGAAACACTATGATATACATTGACCATTGTGAGTATTACGGGTGGGATGTAATAAAAAGAGATATCGCTGACATTATTATAAAATGTTTTATTTTTCAATAGTTAAAATAAGAAAAAAAAACTACCAAGGGGGATGCCTCATCCTTTCCCAGTACCACAGTCATAATGGTAATATATATCCATTGATTTTATAGTGGTATTACAAAATAATTATCATATTAATAATTTAATTTTAGTTATCTTTGATCAAATTAAAAAATATAAACATTTTATTCACATATGAAATAATATGATTCTAGATCGGGGTTACATGATTATAACTCAATGAAATAAGGAAGTCACATGGTCTCACTCCCTATATTATTTTTGAATGTGATACAAGGATCTAGGAAAATTTTGTAAATTACATCAAAATTCCTTGGGAACTGAATTATATTATAGTAATTATCTTCATAATTAATATACAATACAATCTATTCCAATTATTCTAAACATGGAATGCATGCATCATTATTTTTTAGAGTATTAACAAGAATTATAGTACCATTATAATACATAGGTTGAATTTTTTAATAATAATTTTCATTCGTTATATAGATTTAACCTTTTGGGGAATTATCTTCAATTTAGTGTCTATCCTAGATTATTATGATGAATTAGGTCGAATGATGTTGATGGTACCATAGATGGTTGATGAAATTAATAAAAAAATTTATATGATTCTTGAAATTAATATTAAGACTAAATGAAGAAAAATAATTTATCTGAATAACTAGTGGAATAGTCATTATGTTAAGGTAGGTGATATTTTATGTTAATGTGGATCCAGAGAAAAGTCTTATTAATTTATTTAAAAACTAAGATCCTCTACCCATGGTTTATTTTGCCATATGAAATCCATGATGAACATGATTTATTTTCCTATCGTGTAACCATCCACTATTTTAATCTCATGTAAATGAAATATTTCATGTATCGATATTGTGAACATATATGTCTAATTCATCTAACATGTTGAGTACTAATTACTTTTATTAGGAATAGAACATTTTGAATGGGATATAATATATTTTTATTCTTGATAATAATGATCTTGTTTTTAAGAATAATACAATTCGTGAAGTTTTGTGTTGATGAAAAAAATTACACTTAAAGATGAAACATTGCAATCTAAAAATTCCATGTGGTAAAAAGGTCCCCACTTATTTTAATTTGTTAATAAAAATTATCGGATGAAATATATAAAATATGTACAAATATATGATCATGTTTAATGTTAATATATTAATTAATTTTTTATATAGATATATTATTTATAATATGATTAGTTATTTTTTTATCAAATAGAAAAAATCATTTTTAACCCAATTGGGTTTTTAATATTTATAGGGAATTTATTTTGAAACCATGATTTAAAAATTATAGAAATTTATTTCTTTAAAAGGATTAATAGTTTTTAAATCATTATATCAAAATTTTAATTGGTGAATTTTTTATAATTTAATGAAAAGTTGGAATTTTAAATTAATAGTTAAAAATGCTGATTATTTTTGAAAAATATATAATCAATTAAATTCATTACCTAGTACCATTATTTTTTAAAAATTTTAAAAATTTATTAATGAAACTTTTTTAATGAAAATTCAATTTTGTTCTCTAGAATTTATTTTATTCATTGTAAATAAAAATTATTGATAAAATTATTTCTATATGGAAACTAGTTTTCTATCATGCTTTTTTTGCTTAATTTATAATATTATTCTTCCACTTCAATTAATTATGTCAAGAAAAACATATTCCATATATGTAATCAGGATACACATATTTTTTTAATATTTCTCGTTGATTTTTATTGATTTTGAATTGTAATAATAAAAAAATGTACCATGGAAAAGTAATAATGGTATAATAATAGATATAAATAATTTTATATTGACTAAAAAATAGCTAATAGTAACCATGTCATTTTTTATGAACATCACATTAGTTACTATTAAATAATTTCATTCTGATGCATTTTGGATCAAACTTCCCATGATTTTGATGTTCAAATTATATATATATATATTTCATAAATTTGAATCTCTACTTCTTTGTTATGTCCATATTTTTTTGTTGGAATATATTGTGTTTATTTTAAGTTATAAATATAAATATTCATGATAAGTTAATATTTTTAATTATTTTCATAATTACTAATGATTAACTATTTTCATGATAAACACACACAACATTGAAAAAATAATTATTCTCTAAATAGAAAAAAAATATTAAAAATATTAAATTTATTAATCTAAGTAAATAATATTTTCCAAAAAAAATTATTATTAAAATTTAACATATTTATAGTGAATTAATGTTTTATATATTATTTAAATATTTTTATTTATTTTTAAAATGTCAAATAAAATCACCAATCTTAAAAATGACATTAGTGAAATTTCATAATAATTCATATTTTTCTAAATGAAATAAAATTCATAAAAATAATATATATGAACATTGAAATTTTCATTAATTAATGTATCATCCTCAATCTATTTAGGGACCTCTTTTCTCTTTATAGTATTTATATTGACCCTTAAATGGTAGAAATCATCAATACCCCGATAATCATCAAAAGGGTTAACGATTATTCAAAAAATGCTAAGGCTATAATGATAAACTAATTTTCTGTTAAATTATTTGAAAAGAAAGATATAATTAAATATAATTATATTTTTATAATTATATTTTTTGTGGAAAAATGGTTTCATTAAAATTTATTTATATTAAACATACCCTATAAGATATTCTAATAATACCCCACCCTAAACATATAAAAGATAAACTTCAATCATATTTGAATAAAATAAATTTTTTTATAATTATTAAAAAAATTCATTACATAAATTCCTACTCACATCATAATGTACATGGTTTTCTCGGAAAACAATCATAGGTATTCTTTTGGTGTAAATATTTAGTGGTTTTTCAAAGACTATGGTTAATTCAATAGTAAACATTTATATTTTAATCAACATTTTAATTCATTAAAATAGTACATAAATATGTATAAATAATAAAAACTATATTACATATTTGTATATTTTTATTAGATCTTTTATATCATTTATATCCATATCTTCTTCCATAAATGTGAAAAAATCATGGCTCATTAGTACGGAGGACTACCGTTTCCTATGCTAATTTATTTCTCATTCCATTACCACCATTTATAACAATGTATAATGATTCATATACTATATATAAATATATATGTTATTTAGGAAATATATATCATTATTATAAGAATATATATCCTAAAATATCATACCCTTTCATCCATTAGTGATTTCTAATGTCATCTGTGCATACGTGTGGAATACAACAACATCAAAGCGATGTGTTTTGTTTTTCATGAACCCTTAACAAGGATGATATATTTAAATGTTTTAAAAGTAATAAATTTTTTCAGTTATAAATAAATAATATAATTATATAAAATACCATATTTCTATAATGATAATTGATATAATGAAGCATCACTAATGTTTACGTACGACCATGCATCCCCATGAATGTTTCATAGTTCACATTAAAATATAATATTTTAGTTTTCATTTAAAAACAATAAATTATGTATTTATTTAATAATAAATAAATTATTATTATTCATGAGATTATTTCCTATTACCATGTTTATCATAGTTTACGTATCAACCTTGTTTATGACATTTGACCCAAATATCACAAAAAAGTATAACATGAAAAATAATGCGTCGAGTAATTGATTATAAAATGGTATAAATTTATAATAAAATATAAAAAAGTAATTTTTAATTTATATAATTAACTAATTTTATTATTTAGTTGGATAACAAATGTACGTGATGAGTTATACGCTATTCAAAGGAAAATTTAATTTTAAAGTCGGGCATTTAAATGAATCAAAGGATTATTTTCTGAAATATATTTATTCCAAATCAATATTCCAAAAATAAATAAATAAATATTTTTTTTTGTAAAGTAATGACAATTTAAATTTAATACCAATTTTTTCTTTCATATAATTTGTTTATAATGGAACTCTTTTATTATTTTTGGTATGGAATGTTTTGATAGAATCCAAATAGAATGATGTATTTTAATTTATATATTTTTAATTTTTTTGTCCCTATAAAAAAATATTTTATGTGTGTAATAGTTTACTATATTTCCTGAATTATATAAATAAAATCCTTATTCCCCATCTATTGAGGTTATTCTGGTATTGAATTTTTGTTATTATCAGTGGATTGTATCTAGATATCTAAATAATTTTAATATGGGTTGAAATGAGTTTTTCAATCTTTCATGGATGAAAAGGTGCATGAATAATTTTTTTATTCATATATTTTTTTTAATTCATATTTTAGTGGATCCCAATACATATCTCTAGTCACATAGGTTAATTTTTTTTGAATATTATATAGGAATTTTGATATATGGCTTCATAAAATTAAAAGAGTGAAAGCAGGGGTTTTATATGTGATATTTGGTGATAATATACAAATTAATCTATATGATATTATATATTATTAGATAAGTGTTTTCATGGATATTTTATTATTTCTAAAACAATTTATTTATTCGACCAATTCCGGGTAAAAAATTATGTAATGTAAAAAACAATTCAAGGGTTTACCATTATTTATATGATAACCTCATGAATATTTTATTATTTATGTTTTGTTATAAATGATAAAATGAAAAATATTGGATAATAAATATGATATAATAGATGAGTAATTGATATCAATGATTATTATGGTATATTAAAACTCAATTTTATGATATTATGGTTTTTAAATAGACTCTATATTTCTTATTTTTATGTACCTTATATATATTTTTGTACCCATCCCATGTTTAGAAAATTATTTAATAGGATTTAGGTAAGATTTAGAAAAAAAGATGATATAATGTTTAAAATTCTAATGATTTTCCATGAAAGGAATAAATGTTACATTTTACAATATTTTAGTTAATATTTTAAAAAGTGTACGATGTGTATATTCATATATGTATCATATGGGTTTATTATGTATGAGTTATAAACTATGTCTCCAAAAATATAAACATGAATAGATAATTTATGTATAATCAAGTGAAATATTAAATAAAAACTTATGATATATATTTTTAATGGTGGGATATATATAGGTGTACCATGTTATTACCATCCCATTTCTCATTAAGTTTAATTTCATGACTTGCCAATTTAAACATAGAGGATGAAATCTATTCCATTAATTTGGAGTGATTTGTGTAAAAAAAATCTTAGGATCCTTAGTCCCAAAACATCTCAATATTTATCCTATCATTCATAGAAACTAATAATTGGTATCTATTATTTTTTAATGTGTAGTGAGTTTTTTTGGGATGTGTTATGCTAAAAGAAGATCATATTATAGATTTTGTCTGATTGTCGTTACACACGAGTGAAAATAACTATTTTAAATCTAATACAGATGTAGCTATAGTAGTCTATGATTTGAATAAAAATGACATAATTATTTCTTTGATGGAGTGATAAATATTTTTACCAATAATAAAATATTGAAAAACATGTTTTTATAATGATATGTTAACCTCATGAAATAAAAATAGATGAATAATCATTAAAATTTGGACTTTTACATATTTTATAAATCAGGTAAATGGAATTATGTATGATATTATTTGTTTAAAAAGTTTTATTTTCAGCAGGTCAATATTTTTTCTCATTATAGGGAATTAATTTTTTTGATAGATGACTTGAAATTATATTGATTTTAACATGATATTGTTAGCAAAATATTTCTTATAACTCTTTTTTATGTTATTGTATTTAGGTAAATTATTCTCACTGATTTGAACTAGATTTTTAATCAATGAGGTGGAAAATATTTAATGAGGATACTAATTTTATTATGATTTATAATGGGAACTAAATTCCACATTCTTGAAATAAGATAGTGGTCCCGTTATCATGTCAGGAACTATATAAATCTACATAAATATATAAAATAGGTAATTAATTAAGGAATCCAATTGATTGAAAAGGAACATGGAACACATTTTTAGAGGTTGATTATGTAATGGAATGTGGTTCATAATGATTAAAATGATTATCATATCAATGTTTTGTGGGTGAACACCATAGAATAAATGTTATATTGAAATATTGACCTATAATATGATGAATATGGGTGAAAAAATCAATGTAATTGGGTAGGTGTTTTGAGTGAATGATTCAAAATCACGGTTCTCAATAAGAGATTTTCAGAAACTTAATAGTTTACCAAATTTTCATTCAATTATGTGAATCTAATAAGATATGATACATGCATATAATTTATTCTCTGGATGTTATGAAGATGCATGGTGTATCATTTTTTATCATATCATGACAATTATTGAGGTTTATTTATTGGGTTTTTTATCATTTTAACAGGATCCTATATCCAAATTAACCATGAGTATGAAATATCATTCTTAAGCTGATTGAAAGTGAAACTTTATGGCCATAACATTGAAATTATGGTCTAGATATTATGTTACATATCATAGTGGATCATGGGAGGATGGTTTTACTTTAATGTTATTTCAATATACCAACAATTATCAATCATTAATATATATCAATAATTTTAAATCATTTAAGAATAATCAAGGTTTCTTTTTACAATTTATAAACAGATATGAGAAACCATTAATAATTGTTCCTAACTATGTTCTCAATATAAAGGAAAAGATTTATTTTATCATCAAAATAATGAAAATTATCCCTTGTTGAAATAAATAATATATATGTAATTTTTATCATACATTATTATATTATGTGAGGAACCATATTACTTAGAAGGTGTCTTTATAGGTGGGAAACCATTGTTTTCATAATGAAGAAATGTTTTATCTTTAGTATTATTTGTATTTAATGATAAAGGAATATATATGTAATATGAAATATCAATTATAATTACATCCCAAAATAAATGATGTGTTTCCTATGTTTCATGATTCTAAACTAGTGAATAAATAGACATAAACTGACAATAAAATTTGATTGGATAATGTCTATCTTGAACTAGATGTGATATTTCTATATTTAGTAATACATAACCTATAAAAATGATTTAATCTCTTAATTGAAAAATTCAATACTTTTTTGCATGTAGAATGAAAACATGATCATGTTTTGTACGATTCCTGGAAATGAGATGGCATCAAGATGAATAATAGATAAATATATTCTAAATCTCTAGAAAATCACTATAATTCAGATGATGGGAAGCTCAACATTTTTTATAATATAACACATTAGCAATGAGGTATGTATAGTTATATTTTTTTATTATAATATAATTATTTTCAAATTGTTTTGGGAGTGTTATAGGAGGTTTCAAAATTTTATTCATGCATTTGAGAGGTTTCATAGTCAGAAAAATTTTATGAAAATCTCTTTCGATTTTCATGTTAAGAGTGAAACAATATGATAATGTCCAAATAAGAACGCACTTTTGATTCATGGATTGGGAAAACCAATTCGATGTATATGAATATATAGTGAAATATGATTATGGTCTATAGAATGGTTTTTGTGTAGATCATCAAATCATATGGATGAACCGTGCCTTCCATTTGTTTTTAGATATTGGAGTCTTCACGATTGTTTCATGTTTTTTTAAATAACATGGGAATGACTTGTTGTGTGACAAATTATATCCCAAAATTAGATGTTTAAACAGAAAAATTTATTTGAAACCATTATTCTATGGTGTCCATTAATCTCAAGAATAGGAAACCTCTAGGAATTTATAGCGGTATACCTTAATCCAAATCTCATATTCATTGATTCTCATTGTGTTAAATCTAGATAATCATGATATGTCACTCATTTCCTTCTCTTGTTGTATATATATCAATTTCATCCCATGAATAACCATATATAGGATATTTTATACCCATATATACGGTGTATGAAATTGTTTTATGTGTTCATATTGGGAATTGTTGAATGAATGGAAGGAGGAACCTCATTCGACCTAAATAATATTGAGTTTCTTTAGGAATAGTTTATCCTATGATGTTGGGGTATTTTCTGTTTCATTATATCCACATATTGAAGATATTTATAGGCTTATATTTCTAAATTTTTTATTGATAACAATTTATGTAATATTAGGGGAAGACAAAAAGTAATATGGTTTGGAAACTATTGTTTTTGAAAGATTCACACAATGTGTTTTATTAAATGCCTAAAAGTGAAATTTTTTATCCAAATTATTATTTTACATAGTATTTTCCATAAATAGGTTGGAATTTGTTTATGATTAAGCTATGTTGGACCATAATGGATTCATACATGGTTTCTTGTTCTAATTAGTATATGTAGCTGCTGGACAACGAGATTAAGTTGTGTGGAAAATTGTTTTAATCTAATGAATAATGGGACAATCACCTAGGATGTATTGAGGCATGTATCTATATAGGTAATTTTTATTCAAGGAATAAAAAATAGATGAGATTTTTGTAAAAATAATTTAATATTAATAATGTTATATGAATATCGTCAAATGATTCTTCACTTATAAATATTTTAAAATTATTTTTCTAACATTCATTTGAAATACTCTACATCATTATTTTTTATAATTTTGAAATATTTTTTATAATTAGTAATTACTAATTTTATATAAAATGGTCTGTCTATAATATTATGATCGATTTTAAATTCAGATTTATAATCACCCTTTACATATCCACAATAGTGAGTATGTAGAATAATTTTTAATGACACATGAGAATGGAATACTTCATACTTTTCGCGTATAGGCACATTAGGTTGTAGTCATTAGCGGATGTAACATGGAGGTGGTATAGTTTTATATCTAATGTATTTTCATACTAGTACTCAATAATTTATGTCCCATGTAATTTTAGAATCTCTATAGTATTTTATTTCTAACAAAGACGGTGATTTATCCTTTTCTCTTGTATTTTATTCTATATTTACTCACATGTATCATTTATAAAATAGTTACTTTATATAATTCAATTCTAATGGTTTTTAAATTTAAATGGAAAATCAGTCCCTAATGATCCTAAACAACATTGGTTTATATTATTAGACAATGGAGTCTAGTGGATATCACCAAAGGATAATATCACCTCTTATTATTATCAATCTAATAATTTATTTTGGTATATAGAAGTTACTAAAATATAATTTATTCAATATAAATTAGGAGGGATAGAAACCATTAACATTTGATTTTTACTCTAACAGCATGAGATTATCTTTTTAGGAACAAGGTTTTTCGTTTTGAGGACTTTAGAATGGGAAAATTACTATAATATGATTCTTCATTAATTTATTGAGATGAATAATTGGAAAATGTGTGGGTATTTAAATAACATAGAAGGGAATTGTTTATTAATTTCAAAACATAGGAATTTTACAAGTAGGTAACGAAAAATAATAATTTATTTTCATTATTATTCTATTTTCACATGGTATTTTTTGAGGATAAATTTTTAATTCTTTTATCTGATTATAAGAAAAATCATTAAAATAATTTCATTTATCATTTTCAATTTTGTTGTATTTATAATGAATTGTTTTTAAAATCAAAAAATATGTTATAGGTCTTTTAAGATTCATATTTTGTTCATAAAATATAACATATTACATTAAATATAGATATTTTTATGTGAAACACATTTTTAGTAAAGACTTCCACTATGGAATTTAAAAAATCAATTTCTAGTCAAATATAATGTATAACAACAAATTTATATTTACATTGTAATAATATTTTCAAAAAAATTACTATCATAGAAATTCTAAAAAATAATCCATTGGATAATTTTTGAAGTGGTTATGTCAAAAAATTACATTTTTTGAACATATTAATTTTCAAAATATGAAAATTTCAACTCGTAGATAAATATTTATATTTTATGATAATACTTTTATTATATCACAAAAACATTACTAACACTTATAAAAATTCAATAGGTCCATATAAAATATCATATGATTAATATTTATGTAAATAAATTATTTTAATACTATTTTATGATAAAAACATTTACATCCAATTATTTAATTTATCTCAAAATTTACTTTTAATTTAACATTATTTTTATTCTATAACAATATAATTTTTATAAAATTCTTTCAATAATAAATTATTTATAGAATAATATTAATAAATAAATAAACATAACCAATATCTTATTTATAAGAATAAAATCAATATATTTATTCTACTGATATTGAAAAATACAGCCCCTTTTTAAAATATTGTATTCCTTGGGTGTAATGAATTTCATGTTTGTACTTATTGTGGGTGGTTCATAAAAAAATGATTATGTAGTCATATCAATAAGTTTTAACATCTACTATAAACATCTATGATAATGTTTTAATAAATGAATATCATCATCATATTGGTAAAGGTATAATTAGGGATGTTATATCACATAAAATCCATGTTAAATGGTCCTCAAATGGTATCATCCTAGAGGTTGAGCCCGTGTTTTCTATGTATATATTATTTTAATACTACACATAATACACACTAATTTAATGATCACTGTATAATGACTATATTCACAATGGTCATTATTCATAACAATCATTATTCATTCTAATAATTGTATCACTATATTAAACAACAGTATACAACAATAATGAAATATATTTCATGTGTTAACTACATATCATAATAAGGAACATATTCCTTCAAAAGTAAATTTCATTTATAATAACCATGTTGATTAATATGGTACCCATTTCAAAAAATTACCCATATAAAATAATTAAATTGAAATTAAATTGATAAGGTTTCTTCGATTTCATCACTTCTTCTAGTTCTCATGATTCCTACCAAATATTTGGTCTCACCAAAACACATCTACTCGGTGAACTGTATTGATTCATTGATCTTTGAATCTTTGATATAAGGTCGCACATGGATACTATTATTTACAGAGATCATTTTATAATGTAACAACCATATGTTTTATTATATGTGGATAGTCTAGTATGAATTTCATTAATAGTGATATGGGGGTTACATCATGTACAAGATTTAGGTTATGAGTGAGTGCTAGTCAGTAAAATACATACAATATGGGGTCACGAAACTAAAAGTGAATAATGTATCATGGATTATGATTTACACATTCCCCAAATCTCAACTATTTTTTGCATAGGGATATATGAAATTAAACATAATCTTCAAAACCATACATTTGGAAACCTATATGATTTTCCACAAATATTGTATGAAAAATTTTCACATATTTTATATGATGATGAATATAATTTGATTATATTTAAATCACAAGGATGTATTTAGGTACTATAGAAAACCTCTTTCTAATTCCATCCCAACATGATTGACTTTTAAACCACATCCTATATGCATCATCCTAAGATTACATTTTATTGTTTAAATGGAAACGATTTTTATGAGGTTACACTACCATATTGGTGCTTATACAAATATCCTTGGAAGTACATTAAACAAAATATCCGCATATCCACAATTTTTTTAATGGTTCTCTTAAAATAACAATCCTTCACGGGTTATGAAACTCAATAATGTATCCAATTCTTTCTCAAAGATTCTCCATATCCTTGAGGTAAACCTCATATCATGAAATGATGCAATAGATAGTTTGAAACCATGATAAATTACAATATATCATATAAATTTATGTGTTATTTGGATTAAAATGAAATATTTATTGATAGATTTGTTATTCACTAACATTTAAAAAACTCAAATACCACTAAATTTTTATTATGTATGTTATATATCTGGAAGAGTATCATGGAAAAATATTTGCATATGCTTTCCTAATTCTATATTGGAATGTGAAATGGTTCAATCATAAAATTATACCACTATTCTAAGATCTTGTTTTTTCTTAGTCCATAACTATTGTGTTTTGGTTGGACTTCATTCATTTGTGTTTTTTCCTCCATCAAACGTTTTTAAATGAGTTTATTTGTGGATAGATATATTTTTAATGTTAAAATGTACAACTATTCGAAGACTTATTTTTGTATGAATTTATTGATTCTAGGTATAAATGTTTCTAAGGCCCCTATGTGTTCTATTAGGGTTTTAATACCATGATATGTGGTTTATGTTTCAAATATAGAATTTGTGTATTTATCAGTTTTTATGAAATTTTCACATCATGAATGGTTTAGATGATATGAATAGGATTCCACAAAGAATCCATGAACGGATTATGATTTTGAATAGTTTACACTTTGTGAAACCTATTAACATTTTTAAATTATTGAACATGTTTATATTAACATAATTTTATGCATTCATAGGCACATCTTATAAATCAAGAAATCCAGACCCTTAAAGTATTTCACATCATGAATATTTCAAGATTAATGGATTTAACACGTACTGCATGTATGAAATATTTTAAAATATCCTTATAGCCAACTCTTTTGAACTCTACTATTACTTGAGATCATATGGGTGGTTTTCTTTTCTTTATGAACATCTCTTTCTATCTTCGGATCTACAATTTACTCTATTATCTCCATCACCATTTTTATTAATGATTATTCTTTTAATAATGTTTTTTTGATCGCCTAAAAAATATTTTTTGTATAATAAATAAATTTTATTCTAATATACATATCTATGGAATATAAAATGTGTTTGAGTATTCAAGTAAATAAAATTAATTAATTAATTAATTATATTGTCTTTTTTAAATAATAATTCTTTTTCAGATTTTACATTCGATCATTTTTGTTCCATAGGAATGGTGACTCAGATATATGGCCACTAAATATGGATTAAACACTCATGACATGTTGATACCTAATTTTATATACACTATATCAATGTTATAATTTTGAATAGAATTGATTAAATTATTTCTTATTCTAATGTATTGGAATTATAATTTAATTTTGTGATTTCTTAGTGTATAATAACCTCAACTAAATAGGGGTTACTGATATGTTAATAACAATAGTGTTATATGATAAATGAAATGGGTTATGATATATATATATATAAGTATAATTTTGAACCAATATTATTGGTATAACACTACCATGAGATATGAAAATTTTATTAACAGATCATTCATCATTATCGATATATATTTCATGTTTGATTTTCTCCTCTTGATTTTTTTCATTTCTTATAGCTTATGAAACATTGATCTGATTCATTCCTAAAAATATAATACTTTATAGCATGTTGCGTTTTTCTATAAAAAACAAGTAGATTTATATTGAACTCAGGTAGAGACCCACAAATGACGTACATAGATATTACATTACTCTTGCAGAATACTTAATACATAAAAAAACAGACGCCCAAAGACTGTACTAGTTTAGTGTCTTTGGAAACTCAGAACCAAATTTTATAATCATGGTAAATGATCTTTAACATCTCCCATAATGGTCTTCCCCTTTTTTTGCAAACCTAAATATTTTATTTATATACTGGGGAAAAAACATAAAAAAGGGTGAGCTCTTATTCTTAGTAAGGGTAAAAATGGAGAACATCAAAAAATCCATAAACATTTGAACGTAAAAACATGAACATAAAACATGAGTAATGACATAAATCATGGCAGTACAAAAGGAATAGAACATAAAAGAATATTAATCATTATAAATTATTATAGGAATAAAACATGTAATTGTGGAAAACCATTAATCACATTATATGAATTCCACAGTAGCCAAGGCATTGCTACCAAGGCCATCATAATGGACAATGTCCGTTACTGAACTAGGTTTTCCAGCTGTTCCAGCCTGTATCATTGAACCATATTTTACTTACTATTCCATCCATGTCTATCACATGATATATACATCATTACCCAATGCATTGAGAGATATTTAGGACTCAACCATCTCATAATGAAAAAATTATTATGTGTTCCACAAAACATAAATCATTCATCATAACCCAAATATTAAAATCGGTTTCATAAACATCAACTCATCATAAAATAATCCATATAAAACAAATGGATATCATTTAATCATAATAAAAAATACACTATTAAAATAATGGATACATTATACTAGAAACATAAACATATCATTTTAGATGGAAAATAGTTTTGATAAAACACTTGAACTGAATTATTGAGGAAAATTATCCTTTCTTCTCCAAAATCATTTTATTTTCACAAAATGCCAGGAAATTTTAAAAGAAAATGATTTTGTTGAAAATAATTATGAAATATTCTAGAGGAAAAATCATGAAAATAATGAGTTTTGAAAGCGTAAAAATCTGTTAATGCAGTATATGTTTGAAAAAAATTCTTCTCATACTTTTCCTAGAAAAGTGAAAATGTACCTCGTATGGTAATCAAAAGAAATATCCTATCCAAACCATGTGGTAAAATTAAAAAAAGGGGAAAATGACATATATCATACATGGATTAATAGTAAAAAATTTATGAAAACATTTTGAGAAACATGGATACATATTATAAACATAACCCCATTAAATACTTATGAATAAACAATCCCGGATAAGAACAAGATTGGAATAATTATCCCTTACCATATTTCCAATTTTTCTTGTATGTGTACAAGACACCAGTATAGTGTGGTTGAACATATTATTGACATATAAAAGAACAATAAAAATAATTATTATATCTTATATGATTCACTTATGACGTTATATTACCCCGTTTATTTGTTAATTCCACGTTAAAGGAGCATTTTGGGTAAAATCAATTCATTTATTGCACTTGTTTTGAGATGTAATTATTCATATGACTATATAGATCATTATTACCTACATCATGAATTTAAAAAATTATTTATTTATAATATATATCTATATTATAATAGATATATAAATGTAATTAAATACACCATTAATGGAGACAGTAGGTTGTATGTAGACATGAACGCTATTTTCATTTCATTATTAAATTGAATGGAGTTAGGTAAATAAAATATACATAAATCCAGTATCATTATTATTTCATATATTTCATTATTATTTATTATATATACTTTCTAATCATTCTTTAAAGGTTAACATGGAGAATGAATCTCATCACGTCATGGAGACGGTAATCTGTACATTTCCACGACCGAAGATATCGTACACATAATTATTGAATAGAATTAGAGTGGATTATATAATATATAAGAATTAGTATTATTTTATAATAACCATATATAATTTTTATTTCCACCATTATACCCATCCTAGTATGGAGGTTGTGGGAAAACAGATTACAGCACGGTGTGGACACGGTAAGTCGTACATACACACACGTTGTGATTTCATTTTTCATCATATGGATATAAAGTGAATTAGGGTTTTTCTATATTTATAATAACATATTATTATTTTATTGATACTGATTTTATTTCATTATAATGAAACAACTAATGAAGAGGAACTAGAAGAATAAAGTAACTTGAATGAATTGGATGAAGAAATTGCCTCTTTCTCGACGTGACTTTTTTAAGCTTCCTCTTAGGTCACTAGAGTTGGCCTTTTGAAAAGACTGGAAACTCTATAATATAACTAGAGAGGTTGAGAAAAGGAATTGGCAGGTTTTTTCTGAGCTTTAAGGCTTATAATGGTGTGAAGATAAGAGGGATGCAGTGTCCTTTTATAATAGAGGAGATGGGCACTTTTGGAAACCTCCAAAAAAATAAATTTATAATAATCTCAAACCTCACCTAAAAACCTCAAAAATGACTCAAATTATAATATAAGATGGTATAGGGTTTTCATCACATCAAAAAATAAGATTTATTCATTTTGGGATCATATTTTAAACATTATCAATTGGATTTACCCTTATTTTTTCTATTTAATTTTATTTGTGTTAATAATATTCTAAATTTTAAATTGTTATAAATACATAATTATGTATTGTGAATTTAAAATAATTGAATAATTTAAGACATTTTAGACTATATAAATATAATTTTATAATTTTTAAATATTTTTGTTATTTTTAAACAATTTAATAATATGTTAATTTTATAAAATATCACTATTTGTAATTTTGACACTATTTTTTTATTTTAATTTAAATAAATTCCACAGAGGATATATTCGAAACAAAATATTTAATAAATTTCTAACCTGTGATATTAATATATAAAATTCATTTAGCACATTAATTAGTTCATATAATATTTATTATAATATTTTGAAAACCCTTTATTTGATATTTCTTTTAATTAAATTATTACTACATCTTTTTTGTATAATTATGTAATATAATTATTTTTTCCTAAAAATTAAAAATAAAATAATAAGATGAATTTATGTCTAATATATTTCATTTGATTAATTTTAGTCAAATTAATCTTATAAAACAACCGATTTTTAAAATGTTATCTTTATTAAAGAACGACGATTACAACTTTGACATCCTTAAAAAATAAATAATATAAATGTCCTAATATGTTTTATAAGTCTCCAAATGGACCACAAGTAGATGATTGAATTATTAGGGTAACGATATACTTGACCAATATGGTTTGGTCATGTTTCTGGTCTTTTTGATTGGTATTATTATTTTAATAACAAATATATTATTGATTTTTCACTAAATAAATAATTTCTGCAACATTAACGTACAAGATATTAAGAAAAAAATATATTTCTTAAAAATCACAAATAAATCACCATGATTAAGAAAATAAATTTATCATTCAAATGAGTATTTATAATCCAATTTATATTATATATAACTTTATATTAAAATTAATTTAATTATAAATGTTTGAGTGAGACATATTTCACTTTCTTAATAAAATAAAATAATGGTCTTAATCACATCCAAGTATGTCCTGTAAAGACCCGTAAAATTCAAGGAAATTTTTTTTTCTTATTTTCTTTGGAATTTCTCAAGAACGCAGTTTGGGACGGCACCTAATTCAGAGGCCTACTGTGCCCGAAATCAATTTCCGAAGTTTAGCATGGGTACGTTCAGTAAACGAACGAGCGGGTTTTCCTAACTTTTGAACCATTGCTCGGAACCAAAATCTGAGGGCACTGATGAAACCGCTGCACCGTTAATTGATTAGGAACACATTTTCTGAAGATGCATTTCCTCGGGTGAGGTTATTAAATTTTTGGGTTAACTGAAGAAAAAAAATAAAATTTTGTGCAATCAAATTTTATTTTTATTTAAGGTATCTTAAGCATGTGCTTGGAGATTGGGGTGGGACCCACAAGTTCTTAACTACCCTAGGTAGGATATTAGTGAAGTGGGGCCCACACGATCTCCACCCCTTTATTTCTTTTCCCCTCCCTCAAACATTTATTATCGTAACTCACCCGCACCCCCCTCTTAAATTTCAAGTCAACTCTCATGTTTAATTGTATTATTAAATGCCCCGTTAATTGGACAATGCTCGATAATTAAAGAGTGATCTGTTATTGAGTTTCAAAAATAGTTGGCGTGGGAAATAAAAATATGGAAAGGCCTTATTTTATTAGAGTTGTTGTGTCGTGTGAGAGATTTGGGGGAGGAATTACTCGAAGCCTTGAATCTTCATCTTCTTCGTTGGAGAACGCGAAGAACGATGAAGAACGCCGACCTCCGATGGAAGATGACAAAGAACACTAGTTCCTCGGAGATCGACGACGCGATGCCGTGTACCACGATGCCGATGATCCTCCTTCCGCAACGCCGACGATCCTCTTCCACGATGCCATCTCCCACGACGTGTTTACCCGCGACGATCTTCGTTTATCAACACCATGAGGTAAGGGGTTTTGTTTAATTAAATCTATGTCAATTATATCCTCCACATGTGTTTAATTGACCGAAGTCTTTTGAACCGCTAGCACGGTGGGTGCGGACCAACGAACAATTCTGAACCCACCGTTTCATTGTTCTTGGTGTGCGGATCGACGGGCGATGATGAAGCAGGCCGAAAAGGTGTTTTGAGGACTTCGAAGTAAAGAGCATGTCCCGGGTGGACCGCTGGAGAAGACGACAGGCAAAAGAGACCACCGGAGCGTGTCCGGTGGTCGGCGGAAGACCCCGCCGGCGCGCCACGCCGGCGCAGCAGTGACCAGCACCGGGCGGCCGATAGGAGGTGGTGGTGCCCGGCGCGCCGCCGGGAATGACCGTCGCGGCTGAATCCACGGTGGCAGGCGGCTAGTCCCACAGCCGCGCGGGACGGAGGGCGATACAGCACCCGGCCGCGTCCGCTGGCAAGGATCGGCCCCCACATGGGGGCCGCGACAACAATCAAGGGGCAGCCGCCCCCTTTTCGCGTCGCTCGGCCAGCGCCGAGCCACCCCGGGCCGGGCCGCGCCGGCTAGGCGAAGCCGCACCCACCAGGCTAGGTCATGCCCTAATAGGCCAAACCCGGGTCGGGTCGTCCTGGGAATGGGCTGACGCGGGGGGGGGGGGGGGGGGTGGGGGGTCGAGCCGGGTCAGACCGGGCCCAGACCCCACTCTTTTGGACCACTTTCGGGCTTTTGCTCATAACATGGGCTACGGACCTCCGATCGACGCACCGTCAGTTGCGTAGCGATAATTGGATTGAGACGGTCATTTTGATATATTACACTGAAGGTTTTAGAGAACTTTGGGTACGTCCGGGTTGGTTCGAACACGAAACCAACCGGGCCCTCCTAGCAGAAACGCTTATAACATGAGCTCTGGACATTTGATTGACGTGCAGTAGATTTTGTTGAATTCCACTTAGTGAGACAGACCTTTTGGCTTACTCTGCTCGAGGTTTGGATGCAATTTGAGTGCAGTCGGGTTGGTTTTGACTTAATGACCAACCGGGACCCTTGAACGAAAAAGCCAATAACTCTCAGATCAGGTGTCCGATTGACGCGCCATCTGTCACGTTGAGTTCCTCTTTTCGAGACAGAACATTGAGATACATAAACTATGGACAACGTGTTAGTTGATGTATCGACCCCCTTGACTCATGGAGCGGACCCTCCCCAAATGATCATGCAGTGTGCGGGAACCCTAGATCTGGCTGCGACTCCGACGATTAAGACTGAACTGAAATCCTATGTGGGTTCGGCAGTGATGAAGACCATACTGAAATCCTATGTGGGTTTGACGGCAATGGAGACTGCACTGAAATCCTATTTGGGTTTGGCAGTGATGAAGATCGTACTGAAATACTAATTGGGTTCGACGGTAATGAAGACACACTATAATCCTATGTGGGTTCGGTAGTGATGAAGACTGTACTGAAATCCTATATGGGTTTGACGGAGATGAAGACTGCACTAAATTCCTATGTGGGTTCAGCAGCCATGAAGACCGTACTGAAATCCTATGTGGGTTCGACGACAATGAAGACTTCACTGAAATCCTATGTGGATACGGCAGCGATGAAAACCGTACTGAAATCGTATGTGGGTTCGACGGCAATGAAGACTGCACTGAAATCCTATGTGGGTTCGGCAACTTGGCTGCTTTAGTATCCTACGTGGGCCCCAGCTTAGATGAATCAGTGGCTATATCTGATCATCTCTATCACTGAATAAGTATACATGTGTGAGCTGAGTCTTGAATCAATCAATATATTTGATATGATTGACTAGCTTTCCGTTGTGGATTGAGTTGTGTTATCCTGTGTGGATTGAGTTGTACTTATTTGTGGTCGTGATCGAACATGGGCACAGATGTTGAAGCCGAGCAGGAATTGGTGACTTAGGTATTAGTATGGGCATATAGCTAAGTAGTGTTGGATGTTACTTTGTGATTGTATCTATCCTTTGTGGATTCTGGGAGACCTTATGGGGTCTCATTGTCCCTACTGAGTAGCATATACTCACCCCTGCATGGGCTGTGCCCGCACTACGTTGTGTTGGATGCAGACGACGGACATCGCTCATCGTGGTTGAGGCATGTGGAGATAGTCGGTACCTGGAGGTGGACCATTGGGCGGGACGTACATGGAGCGGACGACTAGATCCGAGGAGCTGAGGAGGCTAACTGTACCCACCCTTTGGGTGGGACTTCCAGTGGATGGCTTGACGTTGCTTCTTTACTTTCAGTTGATGTAATCTCTTTCAAGTTTTACTTTACATTCAGTTTGGGTTTGTATTCTGGCCCTCTTACTTTTCCGCACTACTTTTTGTACCCATTTTTACTTAGTGTTACTTCTGCTTGATTACTCTGTGGTGTTTGTTTACTTTACAAATGCAATGCCTCTCCCTTTTTTGTCGGAACTTACGCCTTGGTGCTAGTCACCAGCCCTGTCCTATGGGAGGCAATCTTGGGGTAGTCATGGCACGGGTCCCGAGAACGGGTCGTGACAAAATGGTATCAGATGAGTTCGGTTCTACCGCAGAACTCAGGACTCTGATCTTTCATCTATAGGGATATTGCCAATGCATCACGACAGTTGAAAATTAATGAACAAAACTATCCTACTCATGATCTCGAGTTAGCAGTTGTGATCTTTGCTTTGAAGATATGGAGGCACTACCTCTATAGTGCAAAATGTGAGATTTATACTGATCACAAGAGTTTGATGTATATTTTATCACAAAAAGAACTCAACATGAGGCAAAGGTGATGGCTTGAATTACTCAAGGATTATGAATGCACGATACACTACCAACAGGGGAAGGAAAACAAGGTGGAAGATGCTTTGAGCAGAAAGGATCATGGAGTTTAGAACAATATAAGAATTGAAAGGGATCCAATTTTCATGGATCAAGTGAAGATGGACATGGGAATAACCAGGGAAGGTGAAACATCAATGATTTTTCAAATGGTTTCAAAACCATCTTTACTAGAAAGGATTAAGAGTTCTCAGACCGATGATGAAGAATTTCAAAAGAAGATTAAAGCTGTGAATAATGGGAGATTGAGAGACTTTGTGTATGAAGATTGAATTTTGATATTTGGGACGAGACTTTGCGTTCCAGATATACCTAATCTAAAAACGGAATTTCTGGATGATGCTCATAGTTCCAATTTCTATATACACCCTAGGAGCACAAAAATGTATAAAGATTTGATGGAACATTATTTGTGGGACAACATAAAGAGGGAGATTGCGGATTTTGTGTCAAGTTGTATGGTTTGTCAACAAGTGAAAGCTGGAAGGCAATAGCCAGAAGGAGTCATGCAACCTCTTCCCATACCGGAGTGGAAATTGGACAATATTACGATGAACTTTGTCATGGGGCTACCATAGACTCCCAGAAGGAATGATGAAATATGGGTCATTGTTGATCATCTTACCAAGATAGCACATTTTCTTGCAATAAGGGAAGATTTAACACTTGAACGACTAGAAAGACTATATATTAATGAAGTTGTGAGACTTCATGGAGTACCCCTATCGATTGTTTCTGATCGTGATCCCCATTTTACTTCAATATTTTGGAAAGGTCTTAAAAAATAAATGATTACTGAACTTTATTTTGAGCACTGCCTACCACCCTCAAACAGATGGACAATCTGAACGAACAATTCAACCCTTAGAAGACATGATGAGATCCTTCTCACTTGACTTTCAGGGTTTGTGGGATCAATATTTACCTCTGGTAGAATTTTCCTATAAAAATAGCTTCCATTAGAGTATTCATATGGCACCATATAGAGAGTCATACAGAAAGAGATGTCGTACACCAACCAGTTGGGATGACGTTGATGAAAGGAAATTTGTAGGCCCAGAACTAGTGGAGGAAACGATAGAAAAGGTGAAGGTAATCCAAAACCATATCAAAGAAGCTCAAAGTAGGCATAAGAGATATACCAATAATCGAAAGAAGGATTTGGAATTTCAAGTCAGTGATCATGTTTTCTTGAAGGTATCTCCCTGGAAGGGAGTCATACATTTTGGTAAGAAAGGTAAATTGAGTCCCAGGTACATTGGACCTTTCGAAATTCTAGAACGAATTGGGGTTTTAGCTTACCGATTGGCAATGCCGCCAAGTCTCTTCAAAGTTCACGATGTATTCCACGTATCTCTGTTGTGGAAATACATGCCTGAACCAATGCATGTACTCACCAATGAGGAATTAGAACTGGATCATGATCTGTCTTATTGCGAAGAGCCCGTCAAGATTCTTGATACGAAAGAACAAGTTCTGAGAAACCGGATGACTCGTCTGGTAAAAGTCTTGTGGAGAAACCATAAGATGGAAGAGGCAACATGGGAACCTGAGTAACGTATGATGAAGAACCACCAGAGTCTTTTCATGCGGTAGTGTTCTAGAAATTTCAAGGACGAATTTATTTGAAGGAGAGGATAATATAACACCCCAATCTTCTACGGTATGCTTCTCTTTGAATAACGCAATAGCGTGTGTTGTACGCAACATTGAGTTCTAACACACAACAACCAATCAAACTAGGTGTTATGAATAGTAATATCCACTTTTTGAAATTTATAAATTTTATTTTTCAAAATGGACTTCATTTTTGGATTCGGAATATCGAAATTAGCCTAGGGTGATTTTTTGGTATTTTTATGAAAAACTTCATTTTTTTGATGAATAGTGAAACCACTAAGTGGTAGTTAAAAAACTGAATTTTTCAAAAAACATAATTTTACCGCTTCTGTGTGAGGAAATTCCAAAATCCGAGATACACTGTTACTATCGAGGACTAAAATGTGGTTCATTGAGATAAAAATAATATTTGGTGAATAGTAACTTTTTACTTTTATTTACCCCCGCTAAAAGTAAATAGAATAATTAAGGGTACAAATGATATTAATATTACTCTATCACATGTATTTATTATATTGTACAAGTGTATCTCGACCAAAAACAACCTTAGGAATAAAATATTATCATTTAGGTCCACCTGGATTAGATTAGGACATTTATTATTTTTTAATTAAAAGAAGAGTTAAAAGAGTTAAAATCAATGTTTATATACTAAAACATTTTTAATATAGTGTTACACATAATATAAATTCGATTGTAAATATTAATTAGAAAGATAAAAAAGATTTCCTACATAAGGTTATTTTATTTATAATCTTTAGACATTAAATTATTTAATTTATTTATGACTTAATGATGATGCAATAATTACCATAATAGTGAAAATTTAAAAGAATTGATATTAAAAATACCCAAATATATATAATTTGAAACTTTTTATGAATTAAACTAATTTTATAGGTTAATATGATATGTTAAGAATGATTTAATTAACTTTTTTCGATGTAATCATTCTGTTATGAATTCCAAAAAAATAAATTTTCCAAATAGTGTCAAAATTGACAAAAAAGAGTTTTTAAAACAAATGTTATATTATTAATTGATATTCAATTCCTAAATCTAAGGATTGTCCAAGATACTTATATAATGATAGGTGTATCATTAATGTACCACTTGGGGGTCACATGAAGGTATATAGTAAGTTTATTAACCATATAATGAAAAAGGGCACTCCCCCTTCTCATTAATTCACACCTTCAACGCTATTTGGCTCGGCCAAACTCTACCAAATTACTCTATCAACTTCCCTCAATTCATCCTAGAGTCCTTAATTTAGTCAGAAAGCCAACCTAATGAGCCCTTATGATCAAATCAAAAGGATGAACCCGAAGAAGAGGTAATGATTCCACCACCCTTTTTCAAGTTCCCTTCTTATTCCACTTATTCTTTCTTTGTTATTACCATTCTAAAATAATAACTCCAGTATATATATATACTGTGATGTTATTATAAATATGGTACAACCATATTCAGTATTCTATCCATCCTTTGAATAACATGTCACCATACTTGCGTACGTACGGCTTACCGTCTCCACGTTGTGGTGTAATTGTTATTCAATAAATTATTATTTGTATGGGTATAATAATGATGTGTAATTCATGTAAATAATAAATATAACATGATAATGATTCTAAATATATTATATGACATCCAATTATATATTATTTTAATATCAAAATAATGTTATTGTCGCTCGTGCGTACATACGGACTACCGTCTCCACGAACGCGATGAGATTCATTCTCCATCGTATCCATTCAAGTATAATTCTAATTTGATGATTAATAATAGTATATAATGACATGATATCATTCTGGATATGATTAAGACACAAACTATCCATGAAAAACACGGCTTACGTAACAAAACATATAAAAGAAAATGAGTAATTTAAGACGCGAAACAACGATAATACTACGATATTATTAACCAATCAATGTTAAAAGATCATATATGATATCATATTAATGTATATGATTCTGGTATAATTTAATAACAATTATTTCACCATTATACAGGAGGTTAACCTACCCTCAACATAGGAAAAATACAAGGTAAGGGTTATTTCACAATCTCTTCATTATCCGAGGTTCAATATACGTAATAATCTACTGGGATCTCATTATCATCCACATCCATGTTTCTTAAAAATGTATTTCAAAACATTTTTACAATTTACAAGAATTTGTGTTAAATTAATTTATACCCTTTTTTTGATTTTTTATAAGAGGTTTATAAAGGAATCAATCTGTGGTTTTCCAAACAAGGTTCTTTTTATCCTTTTCGACAGAATTAAGGTAAGAATGTTTTTTTAACTTATACGGAGGGTGCGGCTATTTTTTGCCATTATAAAATCGTCAAAGCTTCCTATACAAGCTTATAAGAAAATTTTCAAAATAAATGTTTTATTTTATAATTATGTGACTCTTAAATGATTTCAAAATAGTAAGAGATATTTCTATAAAATGAGTTTTGATTTCATCTATGTCAACATCCTTTGATAGATTTTAAGTTTATTTAGAGTTGATTTATTATGATACAAAACTTCCATATTGTATTGAAGGTTTTGTGATATGTTTGACTGTGGATTTGTTATTTTTATACCATTCATGGTTTATTAATAAAGTATTGACATTTCTTATGCTAGTCTTAATACGAATGTTTATGTTATTTTTAAACCTGTTCATATGAGGAATGCATTGGACTTAATAAGTGATGGGTGGAGCCCGCTATAGCTCCTCGATGCATCGGTAGGTCTCATGAGACAATGTAGTGTCTTGGCACAAGTCCTTGGAAAAATCTTATTTGTAGTCATGGCACAAGGCCTTGGCTATGTGGTTATGATAGTCTAGAATTATTCATTCGATCATTATGAAAGTGGTTATTGATATTTCATGTGAATATTCGATTAGTATAATATCCATGTAAATATGTAAATGACATTATTTCATTTTATTTTTTCCATACTATGTTGAAGTTCATGTTTAAAAGGCTTTTTTTAGTTATACATTTCCTTAAATGTTTATTCTTATTTATGAAAGTTTCTGCTATATTGTTATCCTTACTGGGCATTTGAGCTAACCCAGTTTCAATGTTTTATTTATCCCAGAATGTGAAGAAGTAAATTATGAATGACCTGCAGGGACATTTTGAGGGGATAAGAGTATAGACTATGGAGACTATGTTGTTGTGTTTTTCATTTTTATGATGTAATGTAAAACTTTTTGAATATATCTAGTGTTTACAAAGATACTAAACTAATCGGTCTTTCGAGATTTGATCTTTCATGTGATTATGCCAATGTTATGTAATAATGCACCGACTCTGGGTAACTGGTGTCGGGGCATTACAGTTGGTATCAGAGGAAGTTTAGAAAAAACTTTGGAAGCTATATTTAGATAAAATCTGATTAGAACACATAGATTTAAAATGGTCTTTGATGATTAGTATAGAAGAATATCCTAAAATTTTGGTATTGTAGAGATTTTGTGAGTTTTTCGAGCAATACATCCCTATCTGGATACGAGCAGGTAGAGGCGGCTCTGGAACAGATGTACCTAGGGGTAAATCATGAAAACACTGCTTTGAGCTAGACTCGAATGGGAACTGGTGCACGCCAACAGGCCTTACTGCACTCTTGGTTACGACACTCCCATCAGATATGCTTAGGATAACTATCATTTTCATTACAAATAATTATGAAGGGTTTATGAGTATATACTTCCACAATGAAAACATTTTTATGATTATGGATTATATCCATAAATATTTGAATTTATGTTATGTGTTTTATAAGTACATAATTATGTATTTTGATTCATAAACTGATCTAGTTTATTCCATTGTTTAGAAGTGGCGCCTAGTGGAAGAAATGGAGACCGTATCAATGAACGCACACCAACAAGGGATTTTCCTCCATCTCAAGATAATTATAATGGAGCTAGTGATGCAACTGGTGCTGATCAGCTAATCACCATACTGGGACAACTCACTCAGGTTATGAATAATAACCTTACCCATATGGAGCACCCTGATCCGCAGCGTGGAGGATCAATGTTAGATCACATTATGAGGAAAAAACCACCAACGTTCAATGGGAGTAAAAATCCCTTAGTAGCTGAGAAATGGATAAATTACCTAGAGAAAATATTTCAGGTTTTGGGGGGTAGTGAAAGGGAAAAAGTTATCATTGCAGTTTACCGTCACACTGGAGATGCTGATCAATGGTGGTCATTGATTCAAAACACGAAGGAAGATGATGAAGTATCAATTATGGAATGGAGGGATTTCAAAGATCTATTATTCAAAAAATATTTTCCTTGTGACCATCAAGCAGATATGGAAAGACAATTTCTAAGTCTGAGACAAAAGGAGGATGAGAATGTCGCAAAGTATGAGGCTAACATTACAAGGTTAGCAAGGTATGCTGGAGATTATATATGTAACCAAAGAAGTAAGATTGATCGTTTCTTTGATGGGAAAAAACCATTTTTCCGTCGAGCATTAGTCTCACAATCCTTCTTATCGTAAGAAGACATTGTCTCATGTGCTATCAAGACAGAAAAAGAATTTTTTAGGTCATATGACATTAAAGAAAAGAAAGAGAAGAAGAGATCTACTGATCAATTTGGGAATGGAAATAAGGGGAAGAAGGGAAAAGTTGAATATCCATCTTATATTAAATGTGGGAAGAAACAGCCCGGTATGTTCTTAAAAGGAACGGGAGTCTGTTACATGTGTGGTGAAAAAGGCCACCAAGCTCATGATTGCAAGGGGTAGAAGGAAGCTACCATTGTTCAGTGATACAATTGCAGGGATATGGGACATTATGCAAATGAATTTCCTAAGCTTAGGGGAACTTACCTCAGAAAAGGCCATGGAATCAAGGCCACGCTTATGCTATCACTACAACTGAGGTTGAATCTCTGAATGACGTGGTGGAAGGTAATTTAATGGTGTCCCCAAGTTTAGAAAATGAATTATTTGATTCTGGATCATCTCATTGTTTCATATCTTCCCATTTTCCTATGAAAATTAAATATTTCAAATCTGATTTAACAAGGGAGTTTTCAGTTAAAACTCCTAAGGGAAGTATCATTACAACAATGTTTTGTGATTCAATCCCCATTAGAGCACATAAATGTTCTTTATCTCCTAATCTCATCATCATACCTCTGATTTAGTTTGATATAATCCTCGGTATGGATTGGCTTTCAGACCATGATGTGAAGATTTATTGTAATAAGAAGGAGGTTACGATTTTTGATGATGATGATGATAAGGAAAACCTTATCTTTAGAGCATAACTTTCACTACCTAATTATTATCTAGATCCACCCCCAGTAGCTCAACTAAATTCAATTATTGGGAAGGAAGAGGATTAAATTACAGTGGTTGAGGAAAGGAATGTTCAAATAGAGGATGTTCTTGTTGTGAAAGAATATGTAGATGTGTTTCCGGAAGATTTACCTGGACATCCTCCAGAGCTAGAAGTTGAGTTTTCCATTGATTTAATTCCTAGATCAAGGCCTATATCGAAGACCCCTTATAGAATGACCACTATAGAATTAGTTGAACTAAAGAAACAACTTGATTAATTTAGTAATAATGGATTTATTCGCCTTAGTATTTCTCCACGGGGAGCCCCTGTTCTTTTTGATAAAAAGAAAGATGGATCTATGAGGTTATGTATCGACTACAGGGAGATAAATTCTATAAAAATAAAGAAAAATTATCTCCTACCTCACATTGATGATTTATTTGACCAACTGCATGGAGCTCAATACTTTTCAAAGATTGACCTTCGATCTGGATACCATCAGTTGTGTGTGAAGAAGGAAGACATTCAGAAGAAAGCATTTCAAACCAGGTATGGGAATTACGAGTTTACAATAATGCCTTTTGGATTGACTAATGCAACCACTATATTCATGGATCTGATGAATAACGTTTTCAAGAAATATCTCGATGAATTTTTTGTGGTATCTATTGATGATATCTTGGTATACTCCAAAAGAAACGAAGATCATGAAAATCACTTGCGTATTATCCTGAATACTCTGAGAAGACATGAATTATATTGGAAGTTTAGCAAGTGTGAATTCGGGCTTCATGAGATTTCATTTCTTGGCCATATTGTCTCTAATGATGGAATCTATGTTGATCCATCTATGACCAAGGGAATCCAATAATGGCCAGCACCTACAAGTATAACTGAGGTACACATTTTTATTAGTTTGGCAGGTTATTATTGACGTTTCATCCAGAATTTTGCCTGATTGGCTAACCCAGTAACGAAGCTCACACGTAAAGAGGTTAAATTTGTTTGGAAAAAGGAGTGTGAAGAATGTTTCGAATAACTTAAGAGAATATTAGTCAATGCTCCTATATTGACTCTACCATCGGGGAATTATGGGTTCGTTATTTATAGTGATGCATCGAAAAAAGGACTTGGTTGTGTTCTTATGTAGAATGATAGGGTTATTGCCTATGCATCACGATAGTTGAAAATTCATGAACAAAACTATCCTACTCATGATCTTTACTGAGCATCTATGATCTATTCTTTGAAGATATGGAGGAACTACCTCTGTGGTGAAAAATTTGAGATTTATACTGATCACAGGAGTTTGAAGTATATTTTTTCACAAAAAGAACTCAACATGAGGAAAAGTAGATGACTTGAATTACTCAAGGATTATGATTTCACAATACACTACCACCTGGGGAAGGAAAACAAGGTGGCAGATGCTTTGATCAGAAAGGATCATGGAGTTTCGAACAATATGAGAATTTAATGGGATCCAATTTTCATGGATCTAGTGAAGATGGACATGGGAATAACCAAGGAAGGTGAAACATCAATGCTTTTTCAAATGGTTTCCAAGCCATCATTACTAGAAAGGATTAAGAGTTCTCATACCGATGATGTGGAATTTCAAAAGAAGATTAAAGCTGTGAATGACGGGTGATTAAGAGACTTTGTGTTTGAAGATGGAATTTATAAATTTGGGAAGAGACTTTGTGTTCCCGATATACCTGAACTAAAAAGGGAATTGTTGGATGATGCTCATAGTTCAAATTTCTCTATACACCCTGAGAGCACAAATATGTATAGATATTTGAAGGAACGTTTTTGGTGGGACAACATAAAGAGGGAGATTGCTGATTTTGTGTCAAGATGTTTGGTTTGTCAACATGTGAAAGCAGGAAGTCAACATCCTGGAGGAGAAATGCAATCTATTCCCATATCGGAGTGTAAATGGGACAATATTACGATGGACGTTTTCATGGTGCTACCAAAGACTCCGAGAAGGAACGATGAAATATGGGTCATTGATGATCGTCTTACCAAGCCAGCATATTTTCATGCTATAAGGGATGATTTACCAGTTGAACGACTAGCAAGACTATATATTAATGATGTTGTGAGACTTCATGGAGTACCCCTATCGATTGTTTCTGAACAGGATCCCTGTTTTACTACAAGATTCTACAAAAGTCTTCAGAAAGCCTTGGATACTGAACTTCATTTGAGCACTGCCTACCACCCTCAAACAGATGGACAATCAGAACGAACTATTCAAACCTTAGATGACATGTTGAGATCATGCTCACTTGTCTTTCAGGGTATGTGGGATCAATATTTACCTCTGGTAGAATTTTCCTATAATAATAGCTTCTATTCAAGTATTCATATGGCACCATATGAAGCGTTATACGAAAAGAGATGTCGCACACTAACCTGTTTGGATGACGTTGGAGAAAGAAAACTTGAGGGCCCAGAACTGGTGGAGGAAACGTTGGAAAGGGTAAAGGTAATCCAAAACCATATAGAAGTAGCTCAATGTAGGAAGAAGAGCTATGCCGATAATTAAAGTAAGGATTTGTAATTTCAAGTCGGTGATCATGTTTTCCCGAAGGTATCTCCATGGAAGGGAGTCATATGTTTTGGTAAGAAAGGTAAATTGAGTCCTTGGTACATCGGAACATTCAAAATTTTAGAACGAATTGGGGTTGTAGCTTACCGATTGGAAATGTATCCAAGTCTCTCCAAAGTTCACGATGTATTCCACATATCTCTATTGAGGAAATACATGCCTGACCCAACGCATGTACTCACCTATGAGGAATTAGAACTGGAACCCGATCTGTCTTATTGCGAATAACCTGTCATGATTCTTGAAATGAGAGAACAAGTATTGTGAAATCGGACGAATCGTCTGGTAAAACTCTTGTGGAGAAACCATAAGATGGAAGAGGCAACGAGTGAACCCGAGGAACTTGTGATGAAGAACCACCCGAGTCCTTTCATGCGGTAGTATTCTAGAAATTTTGAAAATGAAATTATTTGATGGAGGGGAGAATGTAACACCCCAGGCTTCTACGGTACACTTCTCTTTGAAGAATTCAATGGTGTGTGTTGTACGCAACATCGAGTTCTAACATAGCACAACCAATCAAACTAACCGTTATGAATAGTAATACCCACTTTTTGAAATTTATAAATTTTATTTTTCAAAATGGACTTCATTTTTGGATTCAAAATATCGAAATTAGCCTAGGGTGAATTTTTGGTATTTTTCTAAAAAACATCATTTTTTAATGAATAGTGAAACTTCTAAGTGGTAGTTAAAAAACATAAATTTTCATAAAACTTAATTTTACCGCTTCTGTGAGTGGAATTTTTCAAATCTGAGAGACCTGGTTAATATAAAAGAATAAAATGTAGTTCATTGAGATGAAAATAAATTTTGGTAAATAGTAACTTTTAACTTTTATTTACCCTGGTTAAAAGTAAATAGAGTAATTAAGGGTAAAAATGATATTAATATTACACTAACACATGTCCTAATACTGTTGGACAAGTGTATCTCGACCAAAAAAACCTTAGGAATAAAATATTATCATTTAGGTCCACTTGGAGTAGATTAGGACATTTATTATTATTTAATTCAAAGAAGAGTTAAAAGAGTTAAAATCAACGTTTATTTAATAAAACATTTTTAATATAGTGTTGTAAATAATATAAATTCGATTGTATATATTAATTATAAATATAAAAAGATTTCCTACATAATGGTATTTTATTTATAATTTTTAGACATTATATAATTTAATTTATTTATGACCCAATGATGATGTAGTAATTACCATAATAGTGAAAAATTAAAAGAATCGATATTAAAAATACCCAATTAAATATAATTTGAGACTTTTTATGAATTAAACTAATTTTATAGGTTAATATGACATGTTAGGAATGATTTACTTAACTTTTTTCGAAGTAATCATTGTGTTATGATTTTCACAAAAAATAAATTCTCCAAATAGTGTCAAAATTGACATAAAAGAGTTTTTAAAACAAATATTATATTATTAATTGATATTTAATTCCTAAAAATATATGGTTCTTCCAAGAGACATATACCATGATATTTATATCATTAATGTACCACTTGGGGGTCTCTTGGCAGAATATATTATGTTTATTAATTATATAATGTAAAAATACAAAGTGACATGGGAAGTGTCAAACAAATTAACTACAAGTTAAAACTAATGGATAAGGTTAATTTAATGACCCAAACCTATCTAAATTCTATTGGTTGGGTGGTTTTCGACCCATACCCACCTTAAACTTTAAATAATTAACTTTTGAGCCATTATAAACCGAATATAAATTTATTATAAAATAATATTTCTAGCTTTTCCAAAGGTGCCCCTCACCCCTCTTATAAAAGGGAACTCCCCCATCTCATTAATTCAGACCTTTAGAGACATTTGTCTCGGCCAAAATCTGACCAACTACTCTCTCAACTTCCCTCACTTCAACCTAGAGGCCTTAATTTAGTCAGAAAGCCATCCTAAGGAGCCCTTTTGATCAAATCAAAAGGAAGAACCCGAAGAAGAGGTAATGATTTCACCACCTTTTTTCAAGTTCCTTTTTTCTTTCACTTATTCTTTATTTGTTATTACCATTATAAAATAATAACTACAGTATCTATATATATTGTGTTTTTATTATAAATATCGTACAACCATATTCATTATTCTATCCATCATTTGAATAACATGTCACCATACGTGCATACGTAGGACTTACCGTCTCCACATCGTGGTGTAATTGTTATTCAATAAATTATTAATTGGATGGGTATAATAATGATGTGTAATTCATGTAAATAATAAATATAACATGATAATTATTCTATATATTTGATATACCATCCAGGTAAATATTTTTTTAATATCAAAAAAATGATATTGTCGCTCGTGCGTACGTACGGACTACTTTCTCCACGAACGCGGTGAGATTCATTCTCCATCATATCCATTCAAGTATAATTCACATTTGATGGTTAATAATAGTATCTAAGGACTTGATATAATTCTGGATATGATTAAGATACAACCTATCCATGAAAAATACGGCTTACATAACAAAACATATAAAAGAAAACGAGTAAGTTAACACGCGAAACAACGATAATACTACAATATTATTACCAAATCAATGTTAAAAGATCATATATGATAACATATTAATGTATATGATTCTTTTATAATTTAATAAAAATTATTTCACCATTATACAGGAGGTTAACCAACCCTCAACCAAGGAAAATTACATGGTAAGGGTTATTCCACAATCTCTTCATTATCAGAGGTTGTTTATACGTAATAACCTAATGGGATCTCTTTATCATCCACATCCATGTTTCATAAAAATTTATTTCAAAACATTTTCACTATTTACATGAATATGGGTTAATGTCATTTATACCGTTGTTTGAATTTTTTATTAGAGGTTTATAAAGGAATCTTTCCGTCATTTTCGAAACAAGCTTCTTTTTATCCTTTTCGACAGAATTAAGGTAAGAATGTTTTTTTAACTTATATGATGGGTGCGACTGTTTTCCACCGTTATAAAATCGTCGAAGCTTCCCTTATAATCTTATAATAAAATTTTCAAAGTAAATGTTTTATTTTATAATTATGTCACTCTTAAATGATTTCAAAATAGGAAGAGATATTTCTCTAAAAAGAGTTTTGATTTCATCTATGTCAACATCCTTTGATGGATTTTAAGTTTATTTAGTGTTGATTTATTATGATACAAAGCATCCATATTGTATTGATGGTTTTGTGATATGTTTGATTGTGGATGTGTTATTTATATACCATTGATGGTTTATTAAGAATGTATTGACATTTTGTATGATAGTTTTAATACGAATCAATATGTTATGTTTAAACCTGTTAATATGAGGAATGCATTGGACTTAATAAGTGAAGGGTGGAGCCTGCTATAGCTCCTCGATGCATCGGTAGGTCTCATGAGAAAAAACTGGTGTCTTGGAACAAGGCCTTGACAAAATCTTATTTGTAGTCTTGGCATTAGGTCTTGGCTATGTGGTTATGATAGTATGGAATTATGCATTCCATCATTATGAAAGTGGTTATTGATATTGCATGTGAATATTAGGTTAGTAGAATATCCATGTGAATAACTAAATGTCATTATTTCATTTTATATTTTCCATACTATGTTGAAGTTCAAGTTTAAAAGGATTTTGTTTTAGTTATACATTACCTTAAATGTTTATTCTTATTTATGAATGTTTCCGCTATATTGTTATCCTTATTGGGCATTTGAGGTCACCCCTTTTCTATGTTTTATTTTTTCTAGGATGTGAAGAAGTAAATTATGAATGACCTGCAGGGATAATATAAGGGGATAAGAGTATAAACTATGGAGACTATGTTGTTGTAGTTTTCATTTTTATGATGTAATGTAAAACTTTTTGAATATATCTAGTGTTTCCAAGGTTACTAAATTAATCGGTCATTCGAGATTTGATCCTTCATGTTATCATGATAATGTTATGTAATAATGCACCAACTCTGGGTAACTGGGGTCGGGGCGTTACATGTCATTTCTGAGGCGGGAGTTACGGTGGATCATGCGAAGATCGAGGCAATGCTAGCTTGGGAGCCACCCAGGAGCGTGACGGAGGTGCAGAGTTTCTTGGTTCTAGTCAGGTACTACATGAGGTTTTTTACAGACATCTCGAGAGTTGCGAAACCACTCTCAGCTTTGACGAAGAAGGGGAAACTCTTCATGTGGTCAAGCAGATGTCAGCAAAACGTCCAGGAGGTGAGACCAAGATTGACCAGTGCATGTATCTTGAGGCTACCAGAGGAGGGATTAGGGTAAGTAGTATACTGCGATGCATCAGGGACTGGGCTCGGATGTTTCCGGATGCAGGAGCGGGCTGTGATTGCCTATGGATCATGTCAGTTGTGGCAGCATGAGCAGAAAAATGCTACCCATGACCTGGAGTTAGCAGCTGTGGTCTTCGCTCTGATAATGTGGCAACACTATCTGATGGGCGAGCGCTTTACAGTCTACTCTGACCACCAGAGTCTTAGGTACATCTTCTCCCAGAAGGACCTAAATCTGAGACAACAGTGATGGCTCAAGTTCCTCTAGAACTGTGAATTTGAGATAGTCTATACTCCTGGAAAGGGGAACGTAGTAGCTAATGCTCTCAGCAGGAAGACGAGCATTCAACTACTCTAGGAGGCGATAGAACAGCTAGCCGCTTTGCAGAAATCATTCGTGGATAGAGATGGAGCAGCCTTTCTTCAGTCACTCACAGTCACTACTCCACTACTACAGCAGGTCAGAGAGGCACAGTGTGGGGACGCTGACTGTGAGACGCGGCATGCGCAGATATCCTCAGGACAGGCACCTGATGGATTCTCTATATGAGGAGAGCACGACTTCCTTTTCCGAGGACGTACCATGGTACCAGTTTCATTACAGGAGGAGGTGCAGAGATATTTTCACACATCCCATTTGGCGGTACATCTAGGAGTGGAAAAGATGTACTAGGATCATAGACGAAAACACTGGTGGCCGGGTATGAAGAAGTTTGTGGAAGAGTTCTTTTCTCGATGCCTCACCTTCCAGCAGGTGAAGGCAGAGCACTAGGTACCAGCAGGCTTGGTACAACCCTTGGAGTTCCCGAAGTGGAATTGGGACATGTTATCTTTGGATTTTGTGACTGTATTTCCACGCACTTCCAGAAGTCACGACTCCATTTGGGTGATTGTCGACCGACTCACCATGTCGGCCCACTTCTTACCCATCATAGAGCAGGGCTCAGTAGAGAGCTTGGGATGTCTCTACATTCATGAGATTGTACAGCTTCATGGTGTTCCATCATCTATCGTCTCTGATTGAGATGCTCGCTTTACTTCCCGGCTTTAGAAGCGTTTACAGGAGGAATTTGGGATGCAACTACGTCTGAGCACCGCCATTCACCCTCATACGGGTGGTTAAGTGGATAGGACCATTCATACTCTCGATGAAATGCTATGTGCATGTGTCCTCTAATTTGGTCGTAGTTGGGGGGACCATCTACCCTTGGTGGAGTTCGTGTACAACCACAACTACCAATCCACCATCGGGATGGCACCATACGAGGCATTGTACGACCATCCTTGCAGATCACCTCTATGCTTGACAGACCCTGGGGAGTCAGCACTTGTGGGACCAGGGATGGTCCAGGCTACGATAGATAAGGTCCAGGTCATCTAGGAACAGATGAGAAAAGCTCTGAGCCAGTAGAAGTATTATGCTGACAGGAGGCAGAGGCCACATGAGTTCGATGATGGCGACCATGTCATCTTGCAGGTCTCACCTCGACGTGGATTATGGAGATTTGGCCGAGGTCAAAAGTTATCTCTGTGCTTCTTCGGACCATTCCATGTCCTTAGTAGGATAGGTGAGGTGGCTTATTTCCTAGATCTACCACCTCAGTTGCACCGAGTGCACGACGTCTTCCACGTATCTCAGCTGAGGAGATACGTGCACGACCCAACGCATATCATCGACCATGGGGAGATAGTCCTTGATGATGGGGTGACTTTTGCAGAGGTTCTGGTGGAGATCGAGGATCGACAAGAGTGTGTCCTACGTGGACGGTCGATACCTCAAGTGCGCATTAGATGGCATCATGGAAACCTCCAGGAGAGCACATGGGAGCGGGAGGCTCAGATGCGTGCTCAGTACCCACATTTGTTACCCTAGTTCATGATGTATCTTTACGACGACGTAAAGCCCTAAGGTGGGAGTAATGTAAATACCCGTAAAAATAAAGGATTTTTTTTCATATTTTCTTTGAAATTTTGCAGGAACGCAGTTTCTGACGGAACCTAATTCTGAGGCCCGGTGTGCCCAGAATCAATTTCTGATGTTGAGCTCAGGTACGTTCAGTAAACAAAAAACGGGTTTTCCTAACTTTTGATCCGGTGCTCGAAATCGAAATCTGAGGGCACCGATGAATCCACAGTGCCGATAATTATTTAGGAACACCTTTTTTGGAGTTGCATTTGCTCAGGTGAGGTTATTAAATTTTTGGGTTAACTGAAATATAAAATAAAATTTGGCGGAACAAAATTTATTTTTATTTAAGGTTGCATAAACCTATGCTTGGAGATTAGGGTGGGACACACTAGTTCCTAACTACACTAGGTAGGATATTAGTGAAGTGGGGCCCACACGATCCCCACCCCTTTATTTCCTTTCACTTACCTCAGGCATTTAATATGGTAACTCACACACACCCCCTCTTAAATTCCAAGTCAACTCTCACATTTAATTGAATTATTAAATTCCCCATTAATTGGACAACACTCGATAATTAATGTGTGATCTGTTTTTGAGTTTCAAAAACAGTTGGTGTGGGAAATAAAAATAAGGCAAGGCCTTACTTTATTAGAGTAGTTGTGTCGTGTGAGAGATTTGGGGGAGGAATTACTCAATGCCTTGAATCTTAATCTTGTCTGTTGGAGAACATGAAGAACGAAAAAGAATGCCGGACTCCGACAGAAGGCGACGAATAACGCCGGCCTCCGACGGAAGACGACGAAGAATGCTAGTTCCCCAAAGATCAACGATGTGACGTCGTGTACCACGATGCTGACGATCCTCCTTCCGCGATGCTGACGATCCTCTTCCGTGACGCCGTCTCCCGCGACATCTTTACCCGCAGAGATATTCTTTCATCAACACCTTGAGGTAGGGGGTTTCGTTAATTAAATCTATGTGAATTATATCCTCGACATGTGTTTAATTGTCTAATGTCGTTTGAACCGCTAACGCAGTGCGTGCGGACCAAATAACAAGTCTGAACCCAACTTTTCTTTGTTCATGGTGTGCGGATCGACGGGCGATGACGTAGTGGGCCAAAAATGCGTTTTGAGGACTTCCCAGTGAAGAGCGGGTCCCGGGAGGACCACTTGCGAAGAAGACAGGCAAACCAGACCACCGGAGCGCGTCCGGTGGTCCACGGAAGACCCTACCATCACATCACGCTGGTCTGGCGGCACCCGACGGGCTGCCAAGAAGAAACCCCATGGCTGAAGTCGCGGCGGCAGGCGGCTGGTCCCGCGGCCACGTGGGACCGAGGGCGACGCAGCACCTGGTCGCGTCTGCTGGCAAGGAGCAGCCCCCACGCGAGGGTCGTGGCACATATCAAGGGGGCAGCCACCCCCTTTGCGCGCCGCTCGGCCCGTGCCGAGCCAACCCTGCTCGGCTAGCGCTGAGCCGCCCCGGGCCGGGCCGCGCCCACTGGGCCATGTCACGCCAAAATGGGCCGTACCCGGACCCGGGTCGGGTCGTCCCGGGTTGGGACCGACCCAGGGGGTCGGGCCGAGTCGGACCGGCCCCAGACCCCCCACTTTCGGACAACTTACGGTCTTTTGCCCATAACATGGGATATGGACCTCTGATCTACACACAGTCAGTTGCGTACCGATCCTTGGATCGAGACGGTCGTTTCAGTATATTGAACTAAAGGTTTTGGAGAACTTTGGGTACATACAGGTTGGTTGGAACACGAAACCAACCGGGCCCTCAGATCAAAAACACTTATAACATGATCTTCGGATGCCCGATTGATGTGTCGTCGACTTTGTATGATTCATCTTAGTGAGACGGACCTTTTGGATTACTCCGCTCGAGATTTGGATGCAGTTGGAGTGTGGTCAGGTTGGTTTTGACTTAAAAACCAACCGGGCCCTAGAACGAAAAAGTCAATAACTCTCAGACCGAGCGTCTGATTGACGCGCCGTCTGTCACGTTGAGTTCCTTTTGTCGAGACGGAGCTTTGAGATAAATAAACTCCGTAATAGGTGTTAGTTGATGTACAGACCACTTGGCTCTTGGAGAGGACCCTCCCAGAATGATCATGCTATGTGAGAGAACCCTAGAGCATGCTGCGACTGCGACGATGAAGACTGCACTGAAATCCTCTATGGGTTCGGCTGTGTTGAAGACCGTACTGAAATCCTATGTGGGTTCGATGACACTGAATACTGCACTGAAATCTAATATGGGTTTGGCATTGATGAAGAACGTACTGAAATCCTATCTGGGTTTGACGGCAAACAAGACTGCACTGAAATCCTATGTGAGTTCGGCAGTGATGAAGACCATACTGAAATCCTATGTGGGTTCAATGGAGATGAAGACTACACTGAAATCCTATGTGGGTTCGGCAGCAATGAAGACCGTATTGAAATCCTATGTGGGTTCGATGACAATGAATACTGCACTGGAATCCTATATGGGTTTGGCAGTGATAAAGACCATACTGAAATCCTATGTGGGTTCGACGACAATGAAGACTCCAATAAAATCCTATGTGGGTTCAGCAGCTTGGCTGGTTTAGTATCCTACATGGGTCCCAGCTTAGATAAATCAGTGGCTATATCTGATCATATCTATAACCAAAGAAGTATACTTGTGTCTGCTGAGTCTTGAATTCAATCAATATCTTCGATATGATTGACTTGCTTTCCGTTGTGGATTGAGTTGTGTTATCCTGTGTGGATTGGGTTGTACTCCTTTGTGGACGTGATTGAACTTGGGCTAAGATGTTGAAGCCGAGCAGGAATTGATGACTTAGGTATATGAATGGGCATATACCTATGTAGTGTTGGATGTTACTTCATGATTGTATCTATCCTTTGTGGATTCTGGGAGACCTTCTGGGGTCTCGGGGTCCCTACTGAGTAGCATATTCTCACCCCTGCACAGGCTATGCTCGCACTACATTGTGTTGGATGCAGACAACGAACAACGCTGAACGTGGTTGAGGCTTGTGGAGCAAGTTAGTACCTACATGTGGACCACATGGCGGGACGTACACGGAGCGGATGGTTGTATCTGAGGAGCTGAGGAGGCTATCTATACCCACCCTTCCGGTGGGACTTCCAGTGGATGGTTCGACGTTGCTGCTTTACATTCTGTTGTTGTACTCCCTTTCCAGTTGTACTTTACATTCAGTTTGGGTTTGTATTCTGGCCCTCTTACTTTTCCTCACTGCTTTCTGTACCCATTTTTACAAAGTTTTACTTGTGCTTGCTTACTCTATGGTGTTTGTTTACTTTAGAAAGGCAATTCCTCTCCCTTTTTCGTAGGGATTTTCGCCTTGGTGCTAGTCACCAGCCCCTAGCCTATGGGAGGCAGGCTTGGGGTAGTCACGGCACGAGTCCCGAGGACAGGTCGTGACACGTTCAAAAAGATATCATTTCGACCCAAGTATATTTTAGGAAGGAATATAACCATCCAATTATATTAATATGAATTTTAGGGTAATTTAAAAATATTTTTTTACCCTTAATTACCTGATTTACCTTTAACTGTTGTAAATAAATTTTACTGTTTTGATTATCCATATTTCCATAAAATAATAAGTAGCGTATTAATATAATTTGTACATACTGATTCCAAATATGGAATCCATTTTTCCAAATTCAAAACATAGATGTTTCAGTATTTAATTTAATACTAATCCCGCTATTGATAAAATGGGTTTTAAGAGTTAAAACATTAAAAATGATTGAAATGTTTTTACCTATCAATTCAATATAAAGTTCATTATAAGGACATAAATTATATTAAATGGTAAAAATATATTCTATTTATAATTTAAAACCACTAAATAATATATTCTAACCACATAAATTATTTTGATGGAAAAAATTTGTTTTCAATTAAAATTTATCGTATTTTTACTATTAATCCAAATAAGAATCATAATAGAAAAATATCGAAAATTTATCCAAACTAAATTTTTATATCCTGATTCCAAGGAAGAAGTTTAATTTTTCAAATTGATCTTATAAACATGAAAAAATATATATTAAATGTCAGTGCACCATCAAAAGGTGACAAAACTATATTTTTTTAAAAATAATTATTTGACCCACAAAATTTATTTTGTTCTCAGACCATGTTTTAGAATATTTGTAAGATGAATGTAATGTAATAAAATTCAAAATTTGGTAAATATTATTCATAATGATTAGTTCATAATAATATTATAACAATATATCATTGTTTGTGAAACTCGGTATTGCGTACAACACACACCATTGAGGAAGGTCGCTCTTACGTGCAACACAAACCAAGAATAGGGATTGCATATAGTACAAGTTAATATAGTGTTGCATGTAGTTCAAGAAAATCATGAGTAGAATATAACACAAGACATCAAATTAATTAAAAAAAATATTTCTCAAAAAATTTCGGGGTGTTTTATTCTACCCCCCTTAAAATGAATTTCTCCTTCGAAATTCATCGGGGTTATAAATCATTTACTACTTGAAAGTTCCCTTCATAGAAACCCACATCTTAAAAAGTAATACTAAAACATTATTTTAAAATTTAATGTATGTAATTTAATGGTTAACCAAATTAACTATTCACTGGGATTCAAAAAAGGAGAGCATATGTGAAAACATGGATATGGAAGAAGAATATAACCATTATGTTCTGAGGGAGAGTGGTAGATAACATGGAAATGAAAAACCCAACAATCACAAAGCCATACATTTGTGATGACATAAGGTACCATTTAAATCATTGGATATGATGGTACTAGGACATCATTTTTGGTTTTCAAGATCATTTCCATAAATTTGAAAATTATTAATTAGAAGAAATACTTACCTGATTTTGGTACAATCTCACCATTGGTCATTCCTTAAAAAAATTCCATTTCATATCATTAAAAAATGAAGATTAGTTTTTCATTTGTGACGTTTTAGTAGACCTTGTGATAGAATTATGTGTCATTCCATCATTTTCAAAAAAAAAGGTTAGTAAAAGTTATTAAATATACATAAGTCCACATATGGTGATATTAATCGTATATGGATCAAAAAATGAACCGATACGTCATATATCATGCCACATAATAAAATAAAACTAATTTCTACAAACCATGGACTTCATGTAGGCCAGTGGTAGGTGATAAAGGCTCGTCACACTTTGGTTGTCAGTTCGATTCCCGCAACCTTGTCCGACGTGATGGGTTGTCGCTCATCCTATGGGATGTCCTTTCTCTAAAACTATAATATTTGAAATTTTAAGAAATAAAATCCAAATGTTATAGACTTAAACAATACTATTTGATGTCTAACATAATCCCTTACAATATTTTTGCTTATCCAAAATACTTTTGTACTTTCTCATAGTATAAAGAATGTGATTACTAAAGGGGTCATCTACCAAGAATGTGAATACAATCATTTATCCCTCATATATTATAACATATATATTTTTGGTCACATTCCAAACATGTGAATACCATAATCATGTATTCTATTGAAACATGGATTATCATAGAACCATAGTGAAAACATGAATGCTGTTAAAAGAAAATCTTTTTCTACCTACCAAAATCCCAAATATTCTATATACTCAGACCATGATGTCACTTTGTGCATATATCTTTCATGAGCTCATTAATACTATCAAACATATTATTTTCTCCTTATCCCTTCATTATGAGCATATCATCTGCTCCCAAAAAACATTTCAATCAGTTTTCATGGTTACAGATAACATACAATTATTGGAAACCAATACATAGATATTCCAATATTCCATAATACTATAAATGAGATTCCACAACACTATTTTGGAATCCCGTTACATATACAGTTAATCATTCTACCACTTCGTTTCCATATTGAAAATCACCAATAGTGATCGCATGTGACTTCCCTTTGTCCTTTTCATTAATAGGTTGTTTATGTCGATCATTATTATCCCTTGGACTAGAGAATTGGTTAGCATAATTCCCTATTTCCTTTCACTTATATCATTGAAGTGTTGGGGGCGAGTTCTCTATAGTCTTTTCTCTATTCACATCATTAGTTACCTTTTTTCCATTACTTTGATACTTAGCTTCTCGATGACCTTCTATTCTACACTTAAAACATTTTATAGTCCCTTTAAGACAATCTACACCATGAGACTTTCAACCCATTGAGCTTCAATAATCATTCTTCTTCTTTTCATATTGATTTGAGATTTTTCCTTGAACTCCATCTTTCGATTCATGACAAAACCATGAGATGGATATGTAACACCAACATATAGTTCGACCTTGATAGCACAATTCACAATTTCTTCATAGCTCTGGATTTCTATTTTACCTAATTCCATTTGAAGACATGGTTTTAAGCCACTGAATAATAAATCAATTTTACATTCAGGTTAGATGATAAAGCCTGATTTATACCTTGAAACTCGGTAAGATTTTCCTCATATATAACAACAGATTCAACATACTTTTTCTTAAGCTCAAGGAACTCCTTCTGTATCATTGTTAGAAGAATAAAAGGGGTGTACTTATAGAAAAACATGTTCTTGAACTCATCTCATTCAATGGATTCAATTTCATCATGGGGACTTGTGTTCTTAATTAGCGTCCACCACAGGTCTGCTTCACCTTCTAAATGGTAAACATCCAAAATGTCTTCTTCATGTTCTAAATAAAGATTTATGGAAAATAAATTTTCAATGGTAATGATCCATTGTTCAGAAATAAGTGGATTAGAAGACCCAATGAAAGAAGGTGGATGTTTCCTCGTGAAGGACTCAATAGAATATCATTCCCTTCTATGCTCATTTGGAACTCTAGAATGATATATAGGTTCTGTATGAATAGAAATATGATTTTTCACTCCATCTCCCATAAGGTTGGTTTGTTCAAGAGGACAATCATTACATTTTCCATTATATTAATCAACTCAGTTCCTTTGGGTTCCATCCATTGTCTAAAATCCAAAAAAAATAGTGTGATAGGATAAAATAATTCTAGGACTACAACAAAATAATGTTGGAGTACCTTCAATAACTAAAATCTTAGGTTTATTTCTAATAACATTATGTAATTCTAGGATTATAAACTATACATATACATAACCATAGGGACATTCCAAAACATACTATATACATATCTCTAGGGATCTCAGTAATGTTTTTACATCCTAGTTTCCAAAGGATGACAAAACGTTCACAATGATACCAACTGTAGAGACCCAAATAGTGACGTAAATGGACATTTCATTACTTTTGAGGAATACTTAATACAAAAAAATACAGAATCCCAAATACTGTATTAGTTTACTGTGATGGAAAACTGAGAACAAAATCTTCTAATCATGGGGAAAGATCTTCACCATCTCCAATAAAGTACTTTCCCCTTTTTATTACCTAAAACGTTTATTTATATCCTATGGAAAAGATAACATAAAAAGGGAGAGCTCAAATGCTTCATAAGGGTAAACATGGAGAAGATCAAACCATCCATAAAATAGTTTAATGTAAAAATGTAAACTTAAAAAATGAGTAATGACATAAATCTTGGCAGTACATAAGGAATAAGTCAAAATGAAACATTAATCGTGATAAAATATCATGGTAATAAAACATGTAATTGTGGAAAACCAGTAAACACATGATATTATTTACATAGTAGCCAAGGAATTGCTGCCAAGACCATTATTGTGAACAATGTCCATTACTAAATCAGGTTTACCAGCAGTTCCAGTCCTATGTCATTGAACAAGATTTTACTTACTGTTTCAGCCATGTCTTTCTGATGAGATATAAATCATTACCCAATGCATGGGTGGTATATTTAGGTCCCACCCGTCCCATAATAAATTCATTCTTACTTTTTCCACAAAACATAAATCATTCATCATAACCCAAAGAATAAAATGGGTTTTATAATCACCATCCCATCAAAACATAATCCATAAAAAACAAAGGGATATAATTTCATCATAAGAAAATTCACACAATGTAAATAATAGAGACATTATACATGAAACATAAACATATTAAATACTGTCATTTTAGATGGAAAACTTTTTTGATATAACACATGAAATGAATTCTTGTGTAAAATATCGATTCTTCTTCAAAATCATTTTGTTTTCAAAAAATTCCACGAAATTTTAAAAGAGAAAGATTCTGTTGAAAATAATCATGAAATATTGTAGATTATTCTTAATGAAAATAAGGCATTGTGAAATCGTAAAAATTTGTTCATGCATTATAAGTTAAGAAAACATTCATCTCGTACTTTTTCCAGAAAAGTGAAAAAGTACCTCGTATGGTAAACAAACAAAAGATTCCTTTCATACCATGTGGTAAAAGTAAAAAAAAGGGTAAAAATGAATTTAAACATACGTTGATGAATAGTAAACATTTTAAGAATTTTTTTTAGAAAACATGGATTTGGATGATAATCATAACCCCAATAAATACTTACAAATAATCAATCTGGGATAAGAACAAGATTGGAATAATTATCCCTTACCATATGTCCAATTTCTTCTTTATGTGTCCAAGCCTCCTATATAGTGGGTTTGAAAATATTATTAACTTATAAAAGAACCATAATAATAGTTATGATATCATATTTGATTCACTTAAAACTTTATATTACCCGTTTAATTGTAAATTCCATGATAAAGCAGTGTTTTGGGTAAAATCATTACAATTATCGTACGTGTTTTGACTTGAAATTTTTTATATGATTTCATAGATCATGATTAAATACCTCCAAAATTAAAAACCTCATTTATATAATATATATATATTCATAATATAATAGATCGATAAATGGAATGAAATACACTGTTCATGGAGACAGTAGGCTGTATGTAAGCATGCCATCAGTTTTTGTTTGCTTATTAAATTGAATGGAAGCAAGAAAATAACATATACATAAATACATTATCATTATTAGGTCATATATTTAATTATTATTTATTATATATACTTTATAATAATTTTGGAATGGTTTACATTGAGAATGAATCTCATCGCGTCATGGAGACGGTAATATGTATATACGCTCGAGCAATGAGATCGTCCCCATAATTATTTAATGGAATTGGAGTGGATGATATAATATATCATATTTGGTATTATGTTATAATAATCATATATATTTATTATTTCCACCATTATTCACTACCAAGTATGGTGGTGGTGGAAAAATAGATTACATCACAGAGCGGAGACAGTAATCTGTATGTACACACACGCTATGATTTAATTTTTCGTATGATGGATAAAAGGTAAATTAGGGTTGTTTAATATTTATAATAACAAATAAGTATATTAGTGATAATTATGTTACTACTTTGTAATTAAACAACTAAATAAGAGGAATAATAAGAAGAAATAATGTTTAAAGAATCCGTACAAGAGATTACCTCTTCCTTGACGTGCCTCTTTTAAACATCCTCTTAGGGAAATAGAGTCGACCTTTTGAGAATACTCTATCCTCTTTAATATAACTAGAGTGGTTTAAAAGATAAATTTGAAGGGTTTGGATGAGATTGAAGTCATAAAATGGAGTGAATAGAAGAGGGTGGAGGTGCCCTTTTGAAAAGAGGACATGTGCACTTTTGTAAACCTCCAAAATATTAATTTATAATAAACTCAAACCACACATAAAAACCTCCATAATGAATCAATTTCTAATATTTTATGTTCTAAGGTTGTAATATAATCATCCAATATAATTTAGACCTGTTGGAAAATTATTTTAAACCTTATCAATGTGATTTATACTTTTTTAATCTATTTAATTTTATTTATGGTAATAATATTCTAAATTTTAAATTTATATAAACAATTACATATTGGTTGTGAATTTCCCATAATTGGATACATTATGACATTAAATACTATATAAATTTATATTTATAAATTTTAAATATTTTTGTGATTTTTAAACAATTTAATAATATGTTATTTTTATTAAATATCAATAGTCTAAATTTTCACATTATTCATTTATTTGAATTCAAATAAAATCCACACAGAGGATATATTCAAACCAAAATATTTAATAAATTTCTAACAAGTCTTATTAATCATTAAAATTCTTTTTTAACATTAATTAGATCATATAATATTTATTTTATTATTTTTAATTTTTTTTTAGATGGTGTCAGGGAATTTATTAAAATTAAAATGTAGCATTACAAACACGAGGTGTAAAGAACTTACACCAGCGGGGAGTTATCGGGAATACAAGGAAGGTAGATCAAACATACCAAATTCAAGAATTAAAGACTGCCAAAAAAGAGGCAGCAAGACCTTCCATCAAACAAGCAAGTGTGCCATCCAGCTCCATCTTTCCTCAGCCCTCAAATCTAGAGGATGGCCTTTCATCATAAAGAAAAGTCCAGCAGCAAGTCCAGAAATCAGCAATACAAGATCGAAGCAGCTGATGTAGAAAAAAGGTCTGAAAACAGCATGAAATGCAACCGTGCGGAGCAGGGATAAAAGTAGAAAGAGGTCATCTTGCTTCTATAGTATCCTTGCCATAGCCGTCAAAAATACAAAAGGCATACTGATCAAACCAGGAAATCAGAATACTTAATTCCAGCACTATAAGCAGATAGAGAAAATATAATACTAAGATGTAGATAAATCTATTAAAAGTAATAATAATAATTTTAGAAAAATTTATCTTCTAAATTTTTTTTTAAAATGATATGTTTATTAAAGTATGAAGGTGACAACTTTGACATCATTTAAAATAAAATTATATAAATGTCATAATCTATTTTATTAGGATCTAAATGGTCCAATTGTAGACCCATGGATACTTAGGGTATAGATATACTTGACCAATAAGGTTTGGTTAAGTTTATGGTCCTTTTGTTGGGTATTATTATTTTAATAAAAACTATATTGTATATTTGTCTCTAAATAAATAATTTATACATCTTTAAATTATAAGCTATTAAGGTAATTATATATTTCATGAAAAACACAAATAAATTAACATGAGGAAGAAAAACATTTCAACATTCAAATGAGTATTTATAATCAAATTTATATTATGTGTAACCATATATTAAAAACACTTTAATTAATAATGTTTCAGTGAGACATATTTTCCTTTATTTAAATAAAATAAATTAAAGGTCTTAATGACATCCAAGTGGGGTCCATAAAATACCATTTATACCCATGTATACTTTAGGACAAAATATTATCATTTAATTATATTAATACAAATTTTAGGGTAATCTTATAATATTTTTGTTACCCATAATTACCAGATTTACCATTACCTTTTACAAATAAAATTTACTATAGTTACTATTCATAATGCCTGAAAATAAAAAGTAGCCTATTAACATAATATGGACCTACTTATTAAAAAAATGGAATCAATTTTTCCAAATTAAAAACCCCAATGTTTCAGTATTTAATTTAAAATTAATCCTGCTATTGAGAAAATGGGTTATAAATGTTAAAACATTGGCAAAAATTGAAAGGTTTTTACCTATTAATTCAATGTAAAATTAATTATAATGACATAAATTATATTAAAAGGTTAAAATATATTCCACATATAAATTAAAACCATTTAGTAATATATTTTATCCATAGAAATTATTTTTATGGAAAAATTTGTTTTCAATTTAAATTTAACATATTTTACTATTCATCCAAATATGAAACTTATTAGAAAAATATAATAAAATTAATCCAATGAAAATTTTTATATCCTGATTCGAAGTTAAGAAGTTTAATTTGTCAAATTAAACTTAAAAACATGTCATAAACTGGATTTAATGTGGGTGCCCCGTAAAAAGGTGGCAAAACTACATTTTTTTGAAAAATACTTATTTTACCTGAAATTTTTAATTTGTTCACATACCATCTTCTAAAATATTTGTAAGATGAATGATAATGTTATAAAATTTAAAATATGGTTAATAATATTAATAACGGATAGTTCATAATAATATTATGACAATATATCATTGTTTAGTGAAACTCTGTACTGAGTACAACAAACGCTATCGAGGAAGGTCGTTCTTGCATGCAACACATGCTAAGAATAGGGTTAGCATATACTACAAGATAATATGGTGTTTCATATAGCTCAATATAATCATGTTGTAGCGTACAACACAAGACATCAATGTAATAAAAAATAATATTTCTCATAAAATCTTGGGGCGTTACACCTCATAGGGATTAATTAATGATTTCATTCCACCCAAGGTCTAAATGCATATGTACATCATATTTGATTGAATATTATATGATCATATTTGATGTTTGTGGACTAGATGAAGATTCAATCGATTCATAGAGGGGGTATTTTTTATATATTACATGAAATTATCATTTTTCTGATATTTTATGAGTGATTCAGTCTCAACTAAAAAATCCTTAATAGATTGGGTTTTCCTCCTTGATATAGGAGGGTCCACCATAAGAAATAGATTCCTAGTAGGGAGTAAGATATTGTTTTGATGTCCTTTTGTGTTAAACCAATTAAATATGATTGGATATTTTATTTAAATATCTATATTAATTTATTTAATTTATACCTGGTCATACCCTTTAATTTCATGCACTACATTTTATAGAATGAATTTCTATAGAGTTGGTGCAGTCAGACTACTTAGTTATACTCACACCTAGAATAGGACTCCATTTTTTAACCATCCATATTTCATGGACATTGATTTTGATAAGGGTAGGAGGCCCTGTTGTTTATTTTTAGGTGGATTGGTTGGATGGATCAAAGAGACAATATTAACATGGGATTCCGTAAAAAGGCCTTTTGTGTCATTATTTGAGTATTATTCATCATTTTAATATATATACTTTAACATATAATGTTTTTATATTCAACATATAATTTCATTATTCGATTATTATTTTGATTATTCAATTCATATATAATCTATTTAGGTTTACTATTTCTTTATTTATGAGGCTTCAATTGTTAACACTACTCTTTCATCATTTTCCCTCTCTCGATGAAAATTTTTACTGGATGGTAAATCCTCCCCACCAAATTCATACCATCCATACTACTCGTCACTATCTGTAGGCTTATGGGGTGGTATTCCAATGGTTACATAGATAACTAACTCGATCACTTAATGGGGCATCAATTTTGGGGAATTATGTACTATTATATGATGATTGGTTTTTTATTACTACTTAGGAATGTTAGACATGATACTAGAAGATATCAATTTTTTTTAATGAGCATGTTCATGGGATTCGTTATCCATTGTTTGGGTGAAAATAAAATTTATTAGTGATATACTTTTTATCTTAATGTTCACTTTTACCAGTTTGATATTATCTGACCTTGGTTGATTCGCAAATTGTTTTATGTTGTAGTAACTGATATTTCTAATCATGGAATAGTATGTCATGTGAAGTGTCTTCATGCATAATTATTGGAACCTAATGACATATAATGACAATGAAAATAATGTTACATACATTTTTATCAAATATAATATATGATAGCGTAGACAATGTGAAATGAGAACAATTCATTTACTCTCTAAATAAAAGAATGAATATTTTATGTTATGTTAGTGCATCATAATTTTGAACAAGTGGATCACTATTATTATCACATGTCAATCATGGTCATTTGTGTACCTTGAGTTTGTAAATGAGTGTTGAAAAATTGTAGATCAAAATTCCTCCTCATCATATTTGAATTTATTTTTAGGAAAATCAATTTTAGAATGCTGATAATGAAACATAACTACAGAATCCTATAACCCTTGAATATTGTGTAGATGTTTGTCTTTGTGTTAGATTTTGGAGGATCTTGTGATCCCTAAAATGGGATATTATCCTCGACATATATTTTATTAATGATTTTAATGAATTTTAACATATCATTTTTTCATATGTGATGATGATTTATTAGTTAAATCATTATTGATAACCCGTTAGATTAATTTACTGTTATTTTATCATAAAATCTCAATTTGGTTTATAAATTAATTTTAGTTTTACAAAATGATTACAAAAAATTCAATAATATATAATAAATATTTAATAATACGGTTTAACCATAAAAATGGTATCATAACCATCCAAGAAAGTGTAATTTAATGATGAAAGCATGTTATCCACAAAGATGGTAAATCGAATCCTCCCCGATGATGTTTTAATTCTTAAAAAGGAGAGAGGATATGTACATTGATGAATAATTATTCCATTAAAATGATAAAACTTTAGTATATATATGATAATTTTTAGACATTCCACATAGATTAGGGGAGGATATGAGAGAAAAATAAAGGAAATGAAATTGAAAATAAATTAAAAGAAAGAAAGGGGGTTTAACTATTGATTCTTTCTTCTTGAACACTTACATAAGAAATTGTTTTGGTATTTTGTTAATGATGTTTTAATATGGACCTGGGTAAGGGTCTTGGGACATTATTTGAGAATGCATTTTATTGGATCAGGGCATGAGAGGTATGAGGAGAAGAGGTAGTGAGGGAAGTATTTATAGTTGAAGAGAGGGGTGTTTTCTAATTATTCAATTCATTAGTCTATTATTTTTCTCAACAAAAGGTATTATTTTTTGTCTTTCAGTCTATATAAAGTAATTAGATCATTTGGGTTCGAAACATTGGTCACTTATAACATCACTGACTCAAGGATTACTAAAAAATTTATTTATTTACACATACTGTAAATTAACTAATTTTAATATTCCTAAAAATTTCAAGTATTTTAACAGCCCCCCCCCCCCAAATATTCACCCGAGAATTTCAAAAACATGTTGAATTAAAAAAATTAACTCCATGTTATGAATATAATTATCAAATTAGGATAAATTTGAATTTTAATTAAAATCAACATATACAGGGAAAATAAAAATTTTACAATTATAACTTATTTTATATCACTTTAGAAAATTCAATAAGGTATAATAAAATTATCTTATAGTCATAATACATCAAAATACTAATTTGTGTATACATTTTATGAAAATAAATATTATATTATATTAATAAATTAGTCAAAAATTTGTAAATAAATATTTATAACTAACCAAAATTCCAACACTAAATTAATAATTTTTAAAATATTTTATTATATAATATATGAAAAAAATTATATCATATTTTAACATATATGAAGGAAAAAGTTTATCCATAAATTTATTTCCATTGTTACTAGTCAATTCTCTAGTTTACTATTCATTAGGTTCAAATTACTATTCTGATGGTCAAGTAACAATTTCATCGTTATGGTTTCCTTATCATCAATATAGATTCTTATTTCATTTATACGTCATATATATGCTTGTATTGTGTTCTCTATGCAGTTATAACTTATCAGATAATTATAAAAATGGAATTTCTATATATAAAACATTGGTTTATTACATTCTTCAACCATTTTAATATAACTCATACAAAATTACATTTTACATTTTTTTTGAAAAATGGTGCATTTACTCTGATTTCATCACATTCTATAGTTCCCATGTTTCCTCCTCAAAATTATGGTTCCACCAAAGTACATTGACCATGTGAGTATTCTTTATTGCATAGACCATAATCTATATGATCCAAGATCTTCACTGATTTCTCTTCATAAGAAATATAATTCTGTAACTGTACAACCTCTAAAGTCAGTACATTTGATGGTTTTGTTATACACATACTCAAGTGGGATATGTTGAATACATATGGTACATGAGACATTTCTTGTGGATGTTGTAGTTAATAGAACAATGGTCTAGAATGGTCGGGGATATTTATGGTGAAGATGTATCTGGGGTTTAGATTCCCTTTCTTCCCAAATCTCATTATAATATTATATGAAGATATACAGAGGAATAACATGTCTCGAACCATAAACATGAAGTCACATTAATTATTTTATCAATTTATATTTTGCCTACATTTTTATACATTGATATTAATCTATATTATTTTATCCATCACCGCCATTTCATCAACCTTATCTAGTCTACGTAGGTTACATTCACTAACATCATCATAGAATTCCAGTGTTCTATAACTTTTACTATAAAGAGCTTTATAGGGATCCATTTGGAAATATGAGTGTAAACTATTGTTGTATAATAATTAGACTAGTGGAAGATGTTGTTCCCATCCTCCATATAAGTCTATAGAACAAGATATCAAATTTTCACTTAGTTTTTCAATAGATAGCTCATAATTTCTTTTAGTTTTTGGATAATAGGCCGTAATGAAGTTCATCTCAGTGCTTAGAGCATGCTAGATACATTTCCAGAACATCAAGGTGAATCTTATATCTCAATATTATACAATAAATAGTGGAACACCATGTAGAATTAAGAATTCCTTTATATATATATGTTATAGTCTATCCAATGAGAATCCCTATCTGATTTCGATAACGTGAGTTGAATTTATAAGATGATCCACAATAATCCATATGGAATTGTCTCCTACAGATTTATTTGGATGAATCTTGAAAAAGTCTATGGTGATGTTTTTGAATTTATATTTTGTTATGGAAAATAGTTGAATCATATATTTAGGCAGTTTCCATTCATCATTCAGTTTCTTACATACTTGAAAATTTGATGTATATTTAGCAATTTTCTTTTTCATATTGTCCTGCAAAAAGTTTTCCTTTAGATCTCAATACATCTTTGTGCTCCATTGATGAATAGTGTAGGTTGGTCAATGTGTGTAATTGAGAAGATATTTATTTATCTTAGGATTTTTTTTTGTAATCCTAGTCATCACACATATCATATGAGTCCATCATAATTGATCTTGATGTAATAGGATTTACCATTTTTTATGGCATCCTAACTTTTCTGAAATTCCACATCATTTTTTTGAGTATTCCTTATTTTCTCCACAAGGGATGGTTGAGAAATAATTTTACAATCAATTGATGTTGTTTCTCACATTATTATTTCCATGTCCTACCATTGTTAGTATAAGAATACTGTATCCTTCTCAATTTTCATTATTGACAATGATATTGGATCCTTTCAACATATAGAGTCATCCACCACATTTTCCATACCTAGATGTTACTAGATTGAGAAATAGTAATTATTAATGAGATATAACCATCCCCACTGGTTCATTTATATCTCATCCTATCTCAATATATATTTGATATTCTTATAATCTGTATATATATCAAACTTGTCCATATATAGGTAATGTTGCCAGATTTTATATTAGATGATCACATCCTATAACTATAGATCATGAATTGATATATTTTCTCATGAATTTTCAACTTCAATGAGTTGTAGGCTATAACTATATCATTTTTTATAATTCACACCATAATAAAGTCATTGAATCATAGTTATACATTACAATGAGTTATCCACTTTTCTAGAGTGTTAGTATTAGTTTAATGATAATCCTCTTGTAGAGATCCATAATGATTTCCTCACATTCATGAGTCCAGAAAATACTTCCCTCCCTTATGTGTATTATTGGTTATTGCATTTTACAATCATGATACGTCCTTCAAAAACTATCAATAATACCCAGATAGACTGATAAAGCTACATATCTCCTTTAGAAATGATGGTCTAGGACACTATTAGATTACCATGTTCTTAGATGGTTCCATAGATATTTCATTTATGGTGATGAAATGCCCTATGAATGACACTCCCTGCATCCATAACCCAATTTTTCTATACATTTCATATTGTTTCTCACTTTGAATAGTCTGCAACATAGTATTCAAATTATCCTCATGTTCTTACATTCTATTTATTTATATAAGAATATCATTGACAAATACAACCACAATTATTCTTGTTAATCATTAAATAATAAATTTATTAAATTCTAATAAAATGATAGCGCATTAGTGAGTCCAAAGGGAGTCAGCTTGAACCCATTGTTTCCATACAACATTCTAATGGTAGTCTTGTAAATATCTTCTTTTTTTCATTTAATTGGTGAAATCCTGATCAAAGTCCCACCTTAAAGAAATAATTGGCCCCGAATAGTTGATTGAATAACTCATCTATATGTGGTAGGGTATACATGTTATTTATCAGGATTTTATTTATCTCATGATAATTTATGAACTGGTGCATTGATCCATCCTTCTTTATGAAGAAGAGGAAATGTGAACCCCATGGTGAATCTCTTGGGAATATAAATCTATTTTCTAGATTATAATGTAACTGATTATTTACTTCCAACAACTCAAAAGTGGAGATTATATAAGGTTTATTTGATATAGGAAGATATTTTTGAATAAGTTCAACTGAGAACTCAACCACTCGACCAATTTAAAGACTATGAAATTATTTTTGGAATACATCATTACAATCCCTCACAATGTGGATGTATTCAATCATGGTTATATCATTTTTCACAATCATTTGTGAAAGTTGTTATCAATTATAATGTAGTAATCTCCACACTTGAGATGATATTTTTGAAGAATATTTATCTTCCTACATAAAATTTTAATAAATCAGTGGATACATTGGATGTCAAGAGTGGTCTTTCTACCCTAATAGTTGATGTTGGATTTGTATAAAGAAATCCGATACATGAGAAAAAATAGCACAAAACAATACCCAAAAAAGTATTTAATGATTTTATAAGTTGTATTGTCCAAAAATATTAACTGGGGGGATTTATAAACACTAGATGAAATATTTCCATCATTTTATGCTCTTATAGATTACTCAATCTCGAAATATCACGTTGGCGTTTGAATAGTTCTACTAAACATTCAATATGTGAATGATTTCATAAAACCAATATAACATTGTAAATTTTCTATTATTAGATGAATAACCAGTGTTCCTATCACTATATTATTGTCCGAATCCACATATGTAGTAGTTATATGATATTCCCTTCCTTGTTTCTTTGGAGGATGTTGTTGATTGCCTCTGAGAACCCTAATATTATGGGGATTGATTGAAAAATTCCATTGATCTCTGTATTTGACATACTACACTACAGGACGAGTGTTGACCTACAACGTAGTTTATTTTTTCATATTAGTGTTATTCTATATATCCCTTAGATAATTTGTCTCCAAATGCAAAAATATTCCTCATTTGAAGCATTTCAGTATTTCCTTTAGGCAGTTCCCCAGATGATTCTTCAAAAACGTATGACATGTGGGATCTTCGGTCTTATTTCAATATTGAAATTTTTTGCTGATCCCAACAGATTAGAATACATTTAATTCTTTTTTTCATTGATCCTACATGACCAATCATAGTTTGTGTTCTCTATTTCATCCATGAGGGAAAACATACAATCACCTCATAACATTCAATGTCATGAATCACCAACACTTTTGATTTGATCAAAAATAGTATTCTAAGAAAGTGATAAATATTTACTTTGGTTTTATTTCCAAATTTGGAGGCGTATCTTTCATGCATTATAATTTTTTCTTTACACAGCCTGATAGACTCATCTTTCTTCAGTTTAATTATGAGGAACTCTCTTTTCATATTGAGCCAGAGGGTTCGTGGAAAATATTTTCTAAAAAACAATTTCATGGATTCAACCCATTCAATTTAATCAATTTCGTTTATTGAAATTTTAATTTTTATAAGTATCTATCACTGATCTTCATCCCTATCAAAATAATATACATTCACTAAAAATTAATCATCTTTTAATCCCTGGAGAAAAAATAATATCTTTTTAAGGTATTAAATAACTATTCTATATGGAGGTGATCATAATATCCACTAAACATGGGAGGCCATTTCCCCATGAAGAATTATATGGAATAGTTATATATCATAGGAGAACTATGGAGTTCCAATTGATTCATGTTATTTTTCATAACATGGGGTAGTTGAGATGGTAGTTTCATGATGTTTTTAGCACCATTTTCCATCATATTTTTCAAATTATTAGAGAAATCATCACATTTCCTATCACAATTATTGGTTTCACGTGTTCTTCTATCTCTTACCACTAAGTAGGAAAAAAATAATGTTAAATTAGTAGGGTTGAATAGTTATCTAATAAGTACAAAAATGAAAATTTACACATAAAATAATACAATCTTTATTGAGAAGTATTTTATATTTTGCGATTCCATGGGTCTCAATCGTGGTTATCTGTGATCTATTTCATAAAATATATTATTATGATATTTTATTCCCTTAATAATTATTTGTAAGATTCATATTAATTTACCAATGTTTTCCCACGAGAGTGTTAAACTATGTGAGTATCAAGGCTCATTTTCATATACCTGGTTACCCGGAATTAGGTCTGAATCACCCTATCAGATTTGTTACTCTTATGTTCATTTATGACCAAACCATTCCTACATGTATTATCGTGAAATGGATTAATTATATTTATAAATACCAAATTCTATGAATATTTTTTCCACTTGAATAATCATACATAACAAATCCGACATAAACATAATGGATACCCATAGTCTGAACTGGGTATTATAATATTTTTAAAAAGGCATAACATAAGGGAATATCACAATGGTGTCCATGAAAAAAAATAATTTAAATAATACATGAAAATTCATAAGAGGAAATTAGCATAGATAATGATAATTCATTTTTAACATAAGTGAATACATGTAAAAATCTTATTTATTCATGTCTTGAAATATATCATTTTAGTTTGTTTTATGGAAAATATTAATGCCATTTTTAAGAAGAAAAGGAAATAATATTTTTTAATAACAACAGAAGGGAACCATGAATGTTTTTATAATAAAATGATTGATTTTAGAAAAATAATGACGGATTATAAAATATTATATAATATAGTTATTGTTGGGTAATAATACATGAATTTCCATTAAATTTGGTTTTCTTATTGGGAAGAATATAGAAGGTAAATTTTTTAAAACATGTATGTCACTAAAAAGAAGAATTAATGGATATTGAATAAGGATTTTGGAACATGTAAAAAGAATATATATAATGTAAATAACATTAAAATATAATTTCATTTGGGTGAAAATAGAGAAAGAGTAACCAAATAGAATAATGGTGGTTCGGGTAGAATCTCAAACCTTTGAATTCAATCTTACTTTCCCAACTAATGAAATTAATACATTTAATCATTAATTAATTAAATTCTATATCTTTATTTTATTTTCTATTATTTTATTATTTTCTTTCATTTCATTTTATATGGGTTATTATATTCAACATAATTGTGTAGGAACGTTAAATTCCTTGGTTTTCATGATCGATTTACTTCTCTATATGTATGGAAAAGAATGTATAACGAGGATAATTTATAGGAAAGATTATATATGTATTTAATGAAATTAAAATATATTATCATTCCATTTTTACATAAATCAGGATGATTAATCAGATAAATCTTGAATTATAATATTTTAGATTAAATTAGGGATTTTTTATCACAACATACTCAATTTTGTTTATAAATTAATATAATGATTAAAAAATTGTTTCCAAAACATTAAAAAAGTTATAAAAAATTATATTATAATATATTTCATTAAAAAAAATATATAATATATGTAATAATATCTTTCAACAATAAAAATGGTTCATGACCATCCCGGATGGTGGAATTGAATGATGAAAGCGATATCCACGAAGGCTGTAGCTTGGCATCTCACGGTGATCTTTTCATTATAAAAATATAAGAGGAGGAGATTAGATTTGTCAATGAATTATTCCACAAAAATTTTAAAATAAAATAATATGTGTGATATAGGTTTTTTCATTTCAATTTTGTTAAATTAGTCGAGGAGATAAAAATAAATGACTAGAACTTGTAAGGAAATTAAATGAAAAGGATGATGGTTTTACCTCTTCATTCCTTCTCCTCGATATCCTCCATAGGTATTATTTTTTTATTTTTATTAACATAAAAATATATTGGATGTCTGAATAGTTTTTGGAGAATATTTTATTATAATATGGACATGGCTCCAGGCTAGAGAGGTGTGAAGAGAAGAGTTTGTGAGGGTGGATTTATATTGAACAAAAGGGGTGTTTCTTAATTATTTTATTAATTATTTTATTATTTTTATCAAGACAAGAAATTTTTATGAGTCATGATACAAATAAAATTAATTATATAATGTGATTTACAACAAATAGTCACTAACATCGTCCATCACAAAATCATTACTAAAAAATTCATTTATTTACTTATACTGAAAATTACCATATTTCACTATTCACAAAAAAAAACTATTTTATAAAAAATACAAACAGTTAACCCTATAAAATTTTAAATTTTTATAATTAGAAAAATAAATAAATTTTATTAATATAATATCATAAATATCATATATTTTAATTTTAATTAAAAACATTATTTACATGGAAAAATACTGATTTTTAATTTATAACCTCTTTTATGTAAATTTAGAAAATTAACTAAGGTCACATTATATTATATTATGATAATAATATATAAAAAACTCATTTATGTATAAAATTTTTGAAAATAAATTATCATTTAAATTCTTTAAATAGTCAAAAAATGAAATTAAATATTTATGACTTACAAAAATAAGAACACTTAATTAATTATTTTTGAAATAACTATTTACAAATAATATGATATAATTATATGAAATTATAACTATATGATTGAAATATTTTATAAATACTTTCATTGGGGAGGATACTATTCAATTTTCTGATTTACTACTCATCAGGCTCACATTACTAATCCAACAGTCAGATTATTATTTCATCGGTATAGGTTACATAAAATCTATAAAAAATATTTTTACTTAAATTGATCATTTAAAAATATTTTATTCTGTCATAAGGGTGTTTAGAACGTATTTCAGAATTATCAAAGGGTAATTTAAATATCTAAAACATTGGGTCACCATGACCTCTCTATTTAGGAAAAATATTGAATCACCTCTCAATGAACCCTCAAATCACGTCAAGGGTTTCACAATCACGTTATATGCATAATAATACACAAAATGAATTAATAAAGATTCAAATTTTGTCTTAGTTCATATAGAAATGTCAAAACCTCAAAAATATTGAAATTGGGGAGCATATGGCTTTTTGACCCAAATTAACAATGTCTACACATGAATATCTACATTGGTGTGTACTCCAGTTATACATAGTGTGTAAACCCAGGTACACAACATGTAATTCATGTACATTGAATGTACCCTTTAATGGGTAACTACATGTTATCTTCATTCAGTTTTTCCTTGTACATTCCCTAGATATATACCCCTACATGTAATTTCACCCACATTGGGACTGTTCATGTACTACACATGACCATGTTCCAAGACATAGGATATATAGACATATACATGTCAACATGGATGAGTACCATTAAAATAATATATAACCCATAAACAATGTATAATTCTATAGCTAAAATAGTGATTGAATAGTTATAACACACTTAATGTATTCATGAGCTACACCTAGTGTGATTGATACTTCTCAATGGGAAACCAATAAAATCATCTAGAAACACTAATTTTATCCTAAAAATTAAGAGATCAAACCAAAAAGGAAACAATGTAGTGATAAAGAGTATTTATATATAGAAAGTGATTTTTATATGGGATTAATGACAGACTATGTGAAAACATACATTTGGGGCTAATCCACTTTATATTTTTGTACTTCAGTTATTTGTAACATATGTACAATGATTAGGATCCTCTCAATATATACAGGGGAACAAAACTTCTTCCCCACTATGTATCTATCTATCTATCAATTTCTATCTCAATTACATGATATGGGATTCCAATAGGGAATATATGTAATTACAGGGAATGAAAATAATGATAAGATTAACAAATAAAAGTTTTTATAGAAAAGAAAAATAAAATGTATCTTGACCCCTCTTCCGGACATGAGTTTATGCCTTGTCTAGAACAAAACAATTTTTTACCAACACAACCATATAAAAAACCAATTTAATATACTATATAAGGATATAACCAAATGTACACCTAATAATTAATTAATATTTCATTAGTATAATATTAAATATTAATTATTCCTCAAAAATTCCAATAATTCACGATTTTAACTATCATCCATCTCATAGTAAAAACCCAATTCCATGAAAAATGGATTTGTTTGAAAAATCATTGAATTTTATATGCTGATGGAAAATAAATATTTTAGATCATAAATGTATCTAAAAAATAATATATTTATACTTAAATTTCTAGTCAACAAAATAATTGGTTCTTATTGTCTTCCAACCATTAACATTCTCATCATAGAGAAGTCATAGTTTTAAAACTAATAGAAATTCTCTATTAATGATAATATTTTATAATGAACTATCTCAACTCTCCAATGGCTAGTCTCATAGTGTAAAAAATTGTTCAACATGGGAGACACTTATTTGTGACTAATATATTACTCCCAAAAAATGATTTATCCTTATTATTTCCCCATCACCATAAGATAAAACTAAAAAACAATATAAAACACACAATTAAACTTAGAATGATGGTCCCCACCATAAAACAACCAATGATATACTCACGGCCATATGGATAACATTTTATTTTTCTCTTATTGCAATCTCAATAGGTTTTTTCATCAATATAGTTTTGAAATTAATGTAAACATGATCCATGGAATATAACTGACACTCACCCAACATACTCACAATAATGTTAATATACAGGGTATGATCTTCTAAAAAATAGATGTATGATAAGACTCAATTGATTTGCGTGTATAGATATCTTGGGAGATATTCTCAAATCAAACCTTGATATAAATTTAATTTACCAGCACCTAACATGAAATATCAAGACAATTCTTGTCCAATTCCAGCCATTGGACAACCACATCACGACGCATGATTTATCTTTAATGTCACCTATATCATAGAATAAAATTTATCATTCTATCACAAAACATGAGAATCATTCCCACGTCATTTATTTTAATCCATTGTTCCATGGAATACTAAAGGCCACTAAATTATTTAATTTTCATATTATATCACCCACAATTGACGTGTATCTTCACAATATGGATCACAGTCCCATGAGTCAATAATCAACAAGGGAAAAATAACCATTCCAAAAAATACATGATAATTTTTAAACTATAATACCCCTTGGAATTCCTCCAAAAAATTGATCACCTCACATATTCCATGAAATTCTACCACACCAAATGTTATCAATGCTTTTTCTAGTCATGAGGATATTCCAATATATGGATTAACATTGCAACAACAAAAAACACCAACTAACAGTCCTAGGAAGATAATCACTCCATCCTACCAAATCAATTCACAAAAATAAAATCCTTGGTACTTTAGGAAAATCTAATGGCCTCTCTATGCCTATATTGAAAACCCAAAAAACTAAACATGCATTTGTAATTGAATAAATATAAAACTAAACATATTTCATAAAAAATACAAAAACATGAGGTAACCTATCTCAAGATGGTCTCCATAAAAAAAATCATTGACCTACATGGGTGAGAGTCACATAAATAGTTATCTAGGTCTCAGTCCTTGACCTACTAATCTTATATTAGAATTGGGTATCAGGGTCTAACCATTTATATCAATGGTTTAAATTCCTCAAGGGGAAAATATAACCCTGACATTTGAAGGTCAAAAATATAAATCATTTTCTTTTTTGGCTCCTGATCATCTTTGAATAGCCTCATACGTATTCCCCTATGGATTTCATGATATCAATATAATGGATATTGAAAAATGAAACTCACTGAACATCCATAAATATATTAAAATCCTCAAGGCCTAGTTCATAAGAAATATCCTAGCATCAATTATTATCACACATAGATATATGACTAGATTAATATAAGATAATGTATCGACTAAAAAGTTGGCATAAAAGGGGAAAAAGTATGCGCACAACATCATAACTAGGATCCATGCCATATCAAAAATATTTTCCAGATTTTTTGAGGATAATTCCATGATCTATAAGAAAAAAACTATATATGCTTGTACTAAAATATTAAATAAGTGAAACTAAGTAAAAACATACTATGGTTTCAAGAAAATTGGCATAATGTGACTTATTAAATTACTTCATTCACTGCACCTCACGTGCTAGGCAAATGAGTCATCATCCTCAATGCAAGATGATTCAATGTAGATCCACATAACATGCCGTCAAAAGAATATATATATATATATATATATATATATATATATGAAATTTAGATGAGTAGATTAGAATGAAACACATAACCAGTAAGAGAAAACATCATTTTTTATTTTTTTTAAATTTAATCAATTTTTTTTATTGTCATTAAGGTCACACACTATCGAATTATAACATGTGTACCCAACATGCCAAATATAATGAATGTGATGCCACATTTTTGGTTTTCCAAGATTCCAAATAAATCATAAGAATATTTACAATGTTCTAATAGAAATTAATCCATAATAAATAATAAAATCTAAATTTCATGTTCATTGGCCTTTATTTAAATAATATATTATTGTAATATCGTATATCAAGAATAATAATCCCATAGCACTGGAAACCTAAACATATAATCAAAACAACTGTGATCGATAAATCATCACGATAACCGTCAATGATTCTACAAAATTTATAATAATTCAATCTACCATATCCTAAATAGTAATAGTATAAGTAATGAATACCTATAATGTAAATTTTTACTACCCTTGATAGTGTACCAATAAATTGACGCCCCAAGATGGTCTGTCACATGGCCTCATGTTTGCCTCCTCGTATAGTAGAGGCTGAAGACTCGTAGTGATGGTTTAATGTTATTATAGTGGGGAAAATAAACCCAATTATTTGAAGAACAACATCATAAATAATTAAAAAAATCCAACATAATATATAGAATTATTCTAGAAGTAGTAAATAAAATAAAACATAATAATGTTATAATAAATAAATAAAAACATATAAAATCATTCGTAGAGATGTCATATATTCAACAATGGTCACCAATTTGGATGACCCTACATGGAGGCATACATAAGTGAAATTGAAATATATTATAGGCTGTACTACTAAATCAGATCCATGAAGAAAAAACATTTTCTAAGAAACTATCGAACAACCCTAGTCCAAATATTTGAATCCACACTAGACACTCTACTTGATCATACAAACCAATTACTTCACCCTAATCATAATTAATCCTATAAATAACATAAAAATTAATACTTATTGAATTAATTCATATTGAGGTGCATATACAGGGGTGAATGTAATATTATTAGTCAACCACAATGATGAACCTTTACATATATTTGCCTATGATTATTCTTGTTCAATATTTTTATAATTGTTGAGACACAATTGAAAAGATGAATGAAATAGATAAAGTGAAACCACAATTGATCTATTTATATTGAATTCTAATTTCATATACATAATCATATCTGAATGAATATCGATTGTGTTCTCAAAAACATCCTTCTCTCTATTCCAAAGGTAATATAAAAACCCCATTGTTTCCAATGATATTATACCAATAATTTTACATATATCGTTCAGTTATTGTTATCCATATTATCCATTAAATAAAAACTAAGGATAAAAAAATGACTAGTGTATTTAAAAACCATTGTAAATAATAAATCCAAGATAGAATACATTAAAATTTAATATTTTTTTCATTGTGAGTTTAAAAATTATTTAGTAATTACCCAAAAAATCTGAATAATATGTTGCTTCGAGAAAATATATTTTTTACTATGTCATAATCAATAAAAATTATAACTGAAATGTAACCATTTTTCTTTGACCATTTTATTATAGTTTGTTTATATGACCGTTGGTTAATATGACCGTTGGAATCAATAATAATTTTTTAATGATATAATTATTTTTATTAAAAAAATGATAATGGATAGTAAATATATAAATAAGAGTTGGATGGCCTCAAACAATACAATCTGTCTCTAAGAAGCCAATTCATCAGTGCATGGGAAGGAGGTAACATTACTAGTATTCACACTGGACCAATCGCGATCCGAGATTTAACATGTTAATATTTAACATAATAATCTACAAGGGATGTTCATGTTTGTAGAGATTTCCACCTGGGAGATGTTATCCGAGCAGCCCCAAGAGTCCATCCCAATCTCAAATTGTTCCCTTTAGTCCTATGTGGGAGTTGTAAGGTGTAATATGTCAAGGCCCTACATATATAAAATTTAATCCCAATTTTTTAGAATTATATAAATTTTTATATTAGAATAATTTATTAATAAAAAATTTTATTCTAATTAAAATGTTTATAAAAAAACTATTTTTTTATTACAAATGATAATATAATTTTAATTTTTTATGTCTCGAAAATTTTATTGTTCTTGTCGACATGCATTTTCTATCAAATATTATCTTTAATAATGAATTATATTTTTACATAAAAAATATGATTATCATATTTAGATATTTTTCATGGAATTTGTTTTATTTTTTAATTCTGAAAATTCATGTTATGTTACAATGTATTTATGACATTTTTATAAAATGTATCATTTTTTGGTTAATAGTAAAAATAATGTTATGAGTTTTTCGTATATTTAATGAAATGATTAATGATGTAATCTTGATTTAATTGTACTGGTTGACTCATTAGTAATAAAATATGTTATGTGGTGTCCCAATTGGAAAATACCATGGCTAAATACCATGGGAAATCCCATAATTTTTCAAATACCACTAATGAGGTGTCCTTCAAAATTAGTCAAAAACCCTATATTTTTCTATAAAGACCCACTTGTTCTTCAATTTAACTTCATTAAAAATTCATCCTCAACAAGTCATGTTAATTATACCTCATAAAGACTCCTCTGAAGTTTTCTTGAAGATGGAAAGGTACCGATCATATAGTTTTAGAATTTACTCTTTAAGGATAGAAAATTTCCATATTCCCATCTCCTTTCAAGTTATTTTTATCTGTTATATGGTTCAAATATATGTACCATATTATTATTTAAATTTTATTTTATACCTATAATGGTTTTTGAGTTTTTTAGGATGGGGTGACCTTTGTCCCACCTATTTTTAATGTTTTATAATTCCATGTTACATACCCATTTTGGTTAAATGTTTTCGTCTCAAAATCTCTCTTTTTTCTCAAGACTGTTTTATTTTATTTATACGAATAACCACCCTATTTCATTTAAATTGGAATTATTATATACTAAAAATTATTAATTTTATTCTATAATTTACATCCATAAAACCCTCATTCCCATTCATTGGGATATAAATGACAAAATGATCAGGTTTTTATGAACTTCATAAGAACTACATGAATTTGAAACGAAAACCATTTAATTTAATCTCTTCGTGAAATTTATGAAATTTCTGAAAGTGATATATCTGGATCAAATTAAAATAATGATATACTAAGGGTTCTACCAAATAGTTCACCAATATATTGGGTATGTAAATTAATCTCATGAGATGACATGTTTTAAAATACCTTAGTGAATAAACATGGTTATTTTTTTATGAAAACATGGGTACGGAACATGGTGGTCTTCATAAGAATTTATAAAATAAATATGATAGCCACATTTTCATGTTATGATTATAGATACTATTTTTAAATTCCTATATATTGTTTCTTCCGGATATTCATCATGTTGTTATTATTATTGTCCAAGTTCACATGAAAATTGTTTCACTTATTTTACCTTTAATGGGCATTCTACTAACCCTTCCATTTGATTTATGTACAGATGTTTTGAGATGAAATATTTTTACTTAAGATAAACCTTGATTAATCCTTTAATGTTAAATATTTTTTTTTATGCTTTTGTGTACTATGTACATTATTTCCAAGTCACTATACTATAAAAGATCATCTGTTTGTAAAATTTCATATAATGTTATGTAATACGATGGAGAGATTCCATAGATTCTATGAAAGGATAGTTTTGTTATTTTTATACATAGGATGTGAAAACATTAGGAATAACCCCATATAAAATTCAATGTATAGTAATATACCCTAATATTTTGGTGAATTATTATATATGGGATTTCGGAAAAAATAAATCACTATTTGGATAAGAAGAAGTGGATGTGGCTCTAGAATAGATATATGTAGGGTTAAAACTGGAAACCAAGAATTTGAGATAGACTCAAACAGGAACTACTGCATGACAAAAAGACTTTATGCACTCTTGGTTTGACGCTCCAAGGGGATATTTTGTGTTAGTCACAATATTTTCATGCACCATTATGATGGATTTAAAGAAAATGTAAATTATATATAATGAATAACCCATTTTAACTTTGTGTTTTATGAAATAAGAATACATTAGAGTTATAATATTCAAAAATGAAATAAGTTTCTTACCATGGTGTTAATCATTTTTAAAATTACTATAAATAAGATCATCTATGAAAATTGTGATAGTAATGGACCATGCACTGATGGAACTCAAATGGAAACTGCAGTGGATGATTTAATGAGAATTATGAATAAATTGACTCTTGATATAAGAAATAACATGAATCATGTTTAGGGACTAATTTTACTAAGACATGAAAACATTTATTTTATTTGTTTATTCATCGACGACCCCCAATGTTTAGTGGATCTACAAAACCATTGATTTTGGAATAGTGTATAAGCAATGTAGAAATGATATTTTATGTAATTCATAGTTTTGAACAAGAGAAAGTCCCCTTGTGTGATTACCACATAGATGGAGTATCAGATCAGTGATGGGAACTGATTAAAAAAACATGTACAAGAGGGGTTAATTGAATTTATGGAGTGGGAAGAGTTTATAGGGATCTTCTTCAACAATTATTTTCCTCATATGATGAGAACAGAAATGGAGAAGGAATTTATTGAGGTGATGTAGAAGTATACTGAATCTGGAGGAATTAATGAGGTGATATTATAAAGAATTTCCCATTATACCTCAATATTTCTAATGGGTCATAATGGCAACATTGATAGATTGATTGGTGGATTAAGACATGATAAGTGGAAGAATCTATCCAATCAAGACTATGATAGCTATGAGGATATTGTGCAAAGTGCACTGAAAGTCAAACTGTAGTTTAGTGAGACATAGTGCTCCCACAAATCCAACAAATAGAAGAGATAAATGGCTCTATGAATGGGATGGAACATTGATCTGTGAAGAGGATAAAAGAAACATCATCTTACCACATGTAATAATTGTGCGACGATGCATCGGCGGTACTGCCTGTTCGAGAGATGGAAATGTCACAAGTGTGGAAGATAATTCCATATCACTCAGAATTTCCATAGTGAGATGAAGCCTCGAATTTCTTACAATAATGCCAAATGTTAGATTATTAAGGCCCTACCTTAAGTCCAGTTATTCAAATGTGAACATCAAGGGAACATTTCCAATCACTGTCTGAATCTGAGGGTAGTGGAAAGGAATCTCATTCAGCCTCAGAAAAGTCCAAGGGAAAATGGTCGTCATTTTTCTACAAAGATAGTAGCAGTTTAAGAACTAAAATATGAGGTATAATATACAGTTGTCGTTGTTTCAAATATATGAAGTACATTGTTTGATTCTGGTTATATACATTATATTATATCCTCCATTTTTGAAAATAATATAGAATCATTCCCGGAAAATTAAATTTATTTTTATCAATATAGACTCTTGAATGGATTATCTATGAATAAAATTTTTTATATACTATAGTATTTGTATTATAGGGAAAATCCTATCGCAAATCTAGTAGTCAATCCCATAATGGAATTTAAAATTACACTAGGAATGGAATAGATATCAAATTATAATGCTAATATCAATTGTAGAAGTAGGGAAACATTAGTAGTATTGAATGGAAATCCTAAAATTATATTCCATGGAAAAAGATCTTAACCAGATATTTATCTAGAAGAACCTCCTATAGACTACATTATGATGTTGATCAGTGACGAGGAAGATAGAAATGTGACTATAAGGATATATAAATCCAACATACTTCAGAAATAGATAAAAAATTTCTTAAGGAGTTACTGGGTCCTCCCCAAAAAAGGGAGGTTGTGTTCTCCATTGAAATCATTCTAGTTTCCAATCTGATTTCAAAAACCCCTTATATAATATCGAATGTAAACTTTGAGGAATTAAAGAATCAACTCATTGATATTTTAGGTAAGGGGTTTATCCATCCATGTGTGTCTCCATTGGGAGAACTAGTTCTCTCTATGAAGAAGAAGGATGAATCTATGTGGTAATGCATCGATTATAGAAAACTAAATAGAATCGTAGTAGAGAACAAGTATCCTCATCCAAAGTTATATGAATTTTATATCAAGCATCATGGGGATCAGTTAGTCTCTATGATTGACTTCTGATTTGGTTATCATAAAATGATTGTGAACAATGAATATATCCTAAATACCAACTTCCAATTAAGATATAGTAATTATGAGTTTGTTGTTTTGACCATCAGATTGACTAATACACCTACAATTTTTATTGATTTGATTAATAGAGTCTATGTAGACAATCTTGATAGCATTGTGATAGTTTAAATAAATGATATTATGATATATTCAAAAAAATTGGGATGATAATGAAGATATTATAATGGTAAAATTTCAAACTGTGGTAATGGATTGGTTATTTAGAATGTTTAGATAGTGTGAGTTTTTGTTACATCACTTTAAATTCTTGGAGAACATTGTTTCCAATGAAGGAATAAAAATTGACCCTATAAAGACAAAGTTTGGAGAGGAGTTGAATCATCCTATAATAGTAACTAAAATTCGATGATTCCATAGATTTGTGGGATATTATATGAGGTTTATATAAAACATTTCTTAACATACTAATAAATTAACCAATTTAACTCAAAAATGGTTCAAGGTCAAATAGACAATGTCTTTGAATAAAGATTCCAATAGATGGAGAAGAGATTGGTTACTAAACCCATGTAATATTTTCCCTCAATCGGTTAAGTATTTTTTTATTTTTGGAAATGAATCTATAATAGGAATTGGGACAGTCCTAGTGAAAAATTTCATGGTGATTGCTTATGCATATTGACAGTTGAACCCTAATCAGCAAAAATATCCTATTCATGATCATTAGATGGCTATGGGGTTTTCCTCTCAAGATATGGACACACTGCCTTTTTTGGGACAAATGTTATTTATACACAAACCATCATTTTTTGAAGTATATTTTTACGCAAAATTAATTGTACATGAGAAAAAGTATATGGTTGGAACTTATTATAGAACATGAAAGATCAATTCATTGCCACTATATAAGTGAAAACAATTTCATTGAATCATTGACTACAAAACACATTGTTGTTCTATAAATGATGTGAATTCAAGGAGATCCCTTGATCAAAGACCTAGAAAAATTGCACATGGGAATTTTAAGGGAAGGGATATCATCAACCATATTCCAAATTATATCTCAACTATAATTACTATATAAGATCATTAATAATAAAAAAGAATAACCTTTTCTATAGAATAAGTTATAAGCTTTGAATGATGGGATATTTTAGTAGTTAAATATTGAACAGGTAGGTGTACTATTGTTTCATTCTATATTTGGTGTTAAATATATTATGAAAATGAAGATGTAAATAAGGGATGAAGCTCATATCTTTATATTCTCTATTCATCCTGGAAGCAAGAAAATTTATAGGTACATTTTTTATCTTTATTTGTGGGAAAATTTGAAACTATAGATTGCGGAAAACCCTACATGGTTTCTATTGTGTCAAAAAGTAAGGGACGGAGACAAATTCATATATGAGTATTAAAAATATAACTTACCAGGTTTGAGTGCCACCTAAATGTTCCTTGAAACCATTTTTCCACATAAACAAAAGTGAATTACCCCAAAAACTAGAGGCTAGTATCAAGAAGTGTGGTACATGATGTAATAATGTGGAAACTATGCACTCATTGGCAGAGTATACACAACAGAAAGAAAATAGTTGAAAATAATAGAAGTAGTAAAACAAGACAACAAAAATAAACAGTGGATGATGGATAGTAATATAAAAACTAAAGAATCTATAAATGATTAATGACACTTGTGTCTAGGAAAGAATCCAAAGAAGTCACAATGCATGAAATAAAATACTGAATAAAAAGTATAGAAAACAGAAAAATTAAATAGAATCGCAAGCCTCAGAATGATCCCATGCTTTCTAGATCCAATATAAATCACATACCAGATTAATAAGGGATCATTCCATTATCTGCACCTACAACCACATAATAGTTTTCTGCCCAAAATAATGACCCAAAAAGGGTTTCAGTCAAATAACTGTAGGTGAACACTGATTGTCTCTAACTAACTATCAGTGAATATATATTGAAGGTAATATGAAAAAACTAAGAAATAAACTACGAATTACTCAAAAGTTAATGGTCTTAACCTTTTCAAATACATTCATTTAAGATTAATTATTCATATTTTGAATCATGTAATATCACCTTATAGCCTTATCTTTATATCCCCTTACATAATAGTAACAAAACAGATGTCCTAGAGGACCTTTTAAGCAATGAATAATGATCGACTCCATGATTGTAATTTGGATTTTCATACTCATCACAATCATTCATAAGAAACCCTCTTGTAATTTTCTCACAGTATATCGCCTCTGGTCTAACATCTCATCAATTCAATAAATAGTGATCCTCTAGCAAATTTCTCACATTCTAATGCCTTTGGTCCCACATAGCACCAATCATTTACAAATTACAACCTAGGATGTTCTCATAGTCAATACCCCATTGGTCTACATTGAATCAATAAACTATAATATCCATATTAAATCTCTCATAGCCAATTCGCTATGCTACAACATTCAGTTAATAATGACCCTATGTGTATCACTCACGGTCTAACCCCTCTATTCTAACATAAAAAAATTCATACATAAATGAACCTACATCGGGATTCTCTGATAGTAAAATCCTCCTTTATCAAACTTCCACAATGCATAATACAAGAATTTCATATAATCAGCAACTCCGTCCTAAAAAACAATCCATAGAAAAAATCAATCCAACAGGAATCCTAGAACAAACGACCATAAAAAAAATCAACAGAATTCGCCCATGGAGTGTCCCATAAATAATGTTTCTAACCATACACATATGAAATAACCCCTTCTCAATCAAAAAAACCATATCAAGAAATAAATAGGGTTAAATTCTAAATAAAACAATTCATAATATATGGGTATTCCATACAATAAAAATATGTAGGCCATGTAATATCAATGAAAGGAACAATCTACCTACCATGATTTCGTAAGATCAGTACTCTTGAATTTCATCACTTGAATCGTCTTAAAACAACATACAACTACAAAAAGGTGAAAATTGTCTAACCATGAATAACTCACGAGTGATGAAGAATCAGAATGAAGGACTCTAGAGGAATTTACAAATCACCAGTGGGATTCCAACACACATGACTACCTCTCGATCAGAGGTCAGACATAGAAATGGGTGATCATTATTTTTTTCATCATTCCCTAGTGCTCATGTATTAAACATGAGATGAACAAGTCAGTTTTGGACATAAGACTTGATCCCCCTACGATATATCAAATAAATAAAAAAATACATTGTGTGTTCATTAAATGTGCATTCCATATAGTATGCTTAACTATATTTCACCTTATGCGGTCTGATAGGTCACCTACATGGCCTTGTACATGGCCGTTAAATGGCCAATACACGATTGTATGTTGTACCCCAGTACATGGATGTACTCATATGTACACAACATGTATATAGAAAAATCAGATTTATTCTTATTCTATCAAAAAAACCAAAAATAATGATCCATACCTAAAATTAAAATCAAAAATCTTACAAATGTCAACCCTTAAAGCAATTCATCCTATAATAGCCCTTACGAGGGTTTGGAAGAAGATGATTCAAAAAACAGTATCCATTTTGATTGTACATCAACCACCCTATCCAAAGACTCATCTAGTACTCACCTATGCTTCCATAACACCAGTACAAGTGGAACCGAGTGGCTACAGAGAACCTTCTTGCTATGATCCACAATCCGAATAGGGTTCTCCTCGATGGATGCATCCCCCACCAACTCAACATCACTGGGTTGAAAAACATTTTATGGTTCTGAAAAGTAACATCATAGTTTTGAAACATGATAGGCGGCTTGAATTTCATGGTAACATTGAGGCAACTGTAACTTATTGGAAACTATCCCGACTCTTTCCAAAATCTCAAACCACCCGACATATTTCAGTTAATGTTTCCCTTGTCTCATAATCATCATGTTTCCCAACATCGATGTGACACATAAGAAAACAATATCCTCGACCTCAACCTCTAGAGGTCATCACTGACAATCAGCATAATATTTATACTGAGGCTGTGCGGTAGTCAGCCTCTTCCAAATTAACTCTACATTCTCTAGTTCTCCTAGACAATATGATGTCTTATCATAGCTTCATCTCCTACCTCCAGCCAACATAGTGTTGATCATCATGTCCTACAGTAAAAATACTTAAAATGTGCCATCTAAATCATCACCTAAAAGCTATTTTTTAGGAAAAATACACTAGGGGTGTGTGTCTCTCCCATGAGACTCTAAAATCTAGGTCACTGCCCATTGGATGTCCTCCAGAACTTGAATCATGTACTCAGACTAGCCATCTGTCTAGGGATGGAAAGATGTACCCAAAGGTACCAGTTTAACCAAATCCATCTATAGTATCTTCCAGGAACGATATATAAACTAATAATCCCTATATAAAATTATAGATTGTGTAACCCCATGTAAAAGTAAAATCTATTGAGTTTACATCAATACAAGCTCATCAATGATGAAAATTTAATTAATCGGTAGTTAATGTTCATCCTTTGTGAGCCTGTCGAGAACAACCCAAATTTTATCATTACATCGAGGACGACATGGAAAAACTATCACAATATCCATTGCAACATCATTTCACATCAACTTGATAATTGGTAACTTTTGAAAAATCCATGATGGTCAATTATACTCTGCATGCACCTGTAGACAGGAGGAACATCTCATAAAAACCAAGCTACATCCCTCTTCATTCCCAGACACCAATACTCATGGTGTTGCTCTTGATATGTCTTGGTGACACCAATATGAACATCCTATACTGAGGCTTAAAAATATCACATCAACTCTTCATATTTGTATGTGGACACCCATACAAGACAATGAAAAAAACCTCATCTATTTCTATGGTTTACCTAGGAGTAGGTTCCTTGCCTAACACATTCTACCATAGGACTAGGCCTTCAAAATCTTATAGCTACCTCATTGTCACTAGATTCAGAATATTATTGGTAACAACTATATAAGAAATAATTGTTTTCCCCTATTTTTCGTGCACCACAAAATGAATCTTAGAAAATAGAGCCATAAGGTGCCAATCACTATTATCCTCATGAATTTTCTATATATTATTCTATATAATAAATGCACCACCCACTATGTTTCCTTTCCCAGTCACATATAAAGAAACAATGTCAAAATAATGAAGGAACTCCACCCACCTTCATGATCTCATATTCTGATCTCAATGAGTAAATATATAAATGAGTTCTTTTGGGTAGTTCATACCACAAATCATCTCCATAAAGATAATGTCTCCCACATCAAAACGATTTCACAACTACATTTGAATCTATATTGTGCATTTGGAAACTCCTCTCATGTGGCCTCAACATTCGAGACCCATATTAAATGACTCATTCCCATAGTATAAGAACGAATCCCAGCCCAATATAAAATGTATCGAAGTATACAGTGTAACTCTTTACCAGCACATGAAAAACTATTGTTGGTGCTAAATTTAACATCCCTTTTAGCTCCTGAAAGGATGAATCTTAGGAATGTGTCCACAAGTAGTTTACACCCATCTTAGTCAGGCCCATCAATGGGACTTCTAGGAATGAAAATTCTTGAATAAAGTGCATTTAGAAACCAGAAATATATAGAAAAATCATTACATCAATGACACTCTTCGTCTTCTCCCATAAAAATATCACTCCCACATTTTGTGTTTATACCGATACTACTTTCTATAATATAACATAACCAATGTAGTGAATCATATCCATTGAATTGTTTCATTTTCAGAGATTTTCATATATTTGATGCCCTCTTTGTTTAATTAATAAAATCTCAAGATGTGTGGCATGGTCATGTCGGTTTTGAAAATAGACCAAGATATCATCCATGATGACTACCACAAAATAATCCAAGTATAGATGGAACACCCATTTTATCAATTTCATGAATACTACTAGTTCTTTTGTGATACCAAATGGCATAAAAAATAATCATATAGACCATACCTACTTTAAATGTCTATAATAGGTATATATGATGGTTTAACGTGCAACTAATGATAGCTGTATCTCAATACAATCTTCAGTAACACCCATGATCCTTGAAACTAATCAATGAGATTATTAATCCTCAACATGAGATATCGGTTCTAGACCGTCCACTGGTTCTGCATACAATGATCTGCACAATGTCTAAGGGTACCATCCTCTTTCTTCACAAATTGGATAGGAGAACCCCACATATAACTTTTTTGTCATATGGAATCCTTTTCCAGCAACTCCTCAAACTATTTGATGTGCTCCTATAACTCTGAAGTGATCATCATATAAGGAGTAATGGAGTCTGGTGCCTCACCTAGAATATGTACAAAAGAGAAATCTACTTCTCACATTAGAGGTAAACCAGAAAAGTCAACTGGAAAGACATCCCTGAAACGATCCACCATTGGAGGAAAGTCTATCTGTGATATCCCCTAGTCATAATGATATAAATAATCTATCTAGGCTATTATTCCCATGAACCCATGATTCTCAAGTCCTAATCATCCTACATAGACATCTCATTCACCATTGTTTATAAAGGACTCTCCCTCTAATGACATAAAATTCACCTTGTGGTGATAGTAGTCTTCAAAGCCATGAATGAGACAAACCAGTCTATTATGGGAATGAAATTGAAGCCTATCATCTCTAAGACATAAAGTTCCCATATGAATATACACCCACCAACCACAAGAGAGCACTCCATGCATTATCATAAAATAATCGTCCTTATCCCCAATAGAGTGTCTAGTGTCCTGACATCCTCAGAAGTAAAGATGAGTATCCTCAGGCTCTCCATAATGAATATAGATATAATACTATGGGAAGACCCTGTATTAAAAAGAGAAGATTCTAATATTGAGGGAATTAGAATAGTACCTCCAACTGTAGAGGTTATAGATACTACTCCTACTAGGTCTTATCCAATGAAAATGTATGACTTATAACTTGGCCCTACGACCCTACCATAATATCCTATATTGATCTATCCTACTCTCAATGAAAAAACTATCATCAGGTTACTATAGTCATGACCTCATCCTTAGAATGAATGACCTGGGAAAATACAGTTCTTGTACTGATGGAAATTGGTGGTGTTTCTCCTAAAATTGGAGTCACAAAAAAACCCCTCACACTCATTGCTGGTGAGAAAATCCTGAAAAAATGTTGAATATTGACCATTTTACCACAAGAAATAAACTTGAATGGGTCCCTCGGGCAATGTGGTATCATATTCCCACTCCTTCCCTACTAGTAGCACATTAATTGTCTACATGAAGAAATATTGCTTGAATGATTAATGTGGTGCTTCCTATTATCAATCTAAGGATTACAAGCCATGGATGTTGAACTGTCCTGGCTCATAGCTCCCTACTCTGTCATGTTACACTCGGTAATCAGAACCTGTTTTACATTAGAAATCTCCAAAGATACCGTAAAAATATTAACCTCCTTTTAGATGTCATACACGAGACCATCCTCAAATTGTTTACCCAATGATAACTATTCACCTCCAAAAAATTGTGTGAAACTCTGGTGCTCCCTAAAGGAAAAAAGAATAATCCATAATTGAAAGAGTTCCCTTCTTCAAATGAATGAACTTACAGTCTCGATTCGGACTCAATGTTATAGGGTAGAAGTAATCATAGAAGGTAATTTGAAACTCATTCCAAGACATATGTCAATAACGTCCCAACTGGGAGATAACATCCAACTATCTCTTGGTGGAATGAAGTAGCTTTTACATTATCAGATTCAACCTCATACCCAAAGGCATATACAATGCTCAAATATAGTAATTATGGAATCTAACATTGAATCTCAAACCTTGGTGATCCATCCCCTAAAAAAGTGAGATGATGTTTCTATTGGAACATCCTCGTCAACTCTTCAACATTCAGGGCATAAAACAGTGCACCCAAAAAAGTTTTCATCATCATGATAAAGACTTCATAGAATTATTCCATAGTACCTATCCCCAATATAATTGCTGGTTCCAATACTGGGAAAATGGTAGGATTAAATAGTATTCATTGATCGACCATTTCCAATATCTGATCATCACCCTACATTTAGCGTACAACCGGAGTACTTCTTGGTGGTATGACACTGCTAGGTCAAGCATGCACCTCAGTACAATATTATCATGAAAAAAATATAAGTAAAATAAAGGAACATTGGAATAAATCATTCATGTTTTAAAAAATAAGTTTACATAGTGTGTCGAAACACTACATGATGTGTGAACTTTATTCCTTAACATGGGTGTGTCCCTATTCCAACCTGGTTGTGTAAGAATCCATACTGCTGGCATGTTATACTTGATACTTGACATGTACATGAAAATTCCATATCCCACATGTTCTTATACACGGCTAGAACTACAAGGGTCCCTATTATTGTAACACTACTGGACATTCACACTCTGGAAATAGTGTGTAACACATAAGTTCTATCCACGAGTGTCATTACCCAAACATCCGGAAACAATATCATTATCCACATGATGTGTACAATATAGACACGCCGTGCACCATTTAAATTTCATCCACCCATGTCTTTACTCACACAACTGGATACGTGGTCTCTTGCAACATGAAATGTACTCCTTGAACATGGCGTGATCTATGAAAGAATAATCAACCCTATTTCACATCCCACACAGACAGTCATAGGGTTAGGTAGTACACAGTGTTTACATAAGAAAATATATTTCTTCTTGGATTATAGAACAAATTTCTTTGGTTCAGAACACCACACATTGTGTTAGCTTGTTGCAAGACACTAAAACTTCTCTAGAACCCATCAAAAATTAATTTTTTTTCCATGGAATTCCATGTTATTATCCTTGATATGTCATACACCCAGTTAATCAATGTTTTGAATCCTTAATCATGTATTATCATAAAAGATTTCAATTACAGTACAATCATGATCCACCAAATTTCGATCCAAGATGGCCCATATTAACTCAGAGACCAATGTTTGTCATCCACCCAAATGAAACATTACATATATAAAAACCCTATAAAAATAGCAGTTATTCTATCCTAAAATCTATCACAACAATATGTATAACTAGAACAACATCTATCACAACAACATTATATAAGTAATGCATCCTAAATGGCATGATAATAATGCATGACATGTGATATCAATAAAGTTAATATATGATGAATGAGATGGAATGCCCTCATCTCGTAGGTTTGACGTGTAGTAGATCTTCAATAATATCAATGATAACAGCAAAAATCAAGTAAATCACCCCACGGTGAAATCAAATAAACTTGATCTATTGAAGAAACTATAAAAATTGAAATATTCAAGGTAAATTGGTTTATCCCTATACACGGTTTTGTACTCCGATGAACATCTAATTACCAACTATATATTCCTTCATATTCCATTATATTGGATCCAAATAGTAAGTAAAAAATAAAGAATAGTTCTCAGATTCCATATTGTAATGTTATGGTTCTGAGTGCCGCCCAAAGGTTCCCCGAACCATGTTGGTCACATTGACTTGAGCGCATTTCCCAAAATGCTAGAGGCAATCGACTGGCAGTGAGGTATAATTTATAATAATGGAGAAACATTGACTATATTGGCAGAGTATACACAGTGGAATGAAAATAGTAAACAATAGATGATGTAGTAATACCATAACCAAAAAAATAAACAGTGGGAGAATGATAGTAATATAACAACTAGATAATATAAAAATGATGCATGTCACTTGTGTATAGAAAAGCTTCCAAACAAGTCACAATGATAGAAATACAATTATGAAACCAAATTATAGAAAATCAGTAACTTATAACGGCATTGCAAGCCTCATCTTAGTCACGTTCCTTCTAGCTCCAAAATCAATCAGTAGTTTATGAAGAAGGGCTCTTTATGTAATATACACATGCAACCATGTAATCTTTTTTGGGTCTAAAATCATGACCCAAACATGGTGTGAAAATAATCGTAGTAGGAGACCACCAATGATATCTACCTAATAGCTTGGGAATAAATATTTTAAGAAATAGGCATAAATGTAGCAATAAACTAGGAAGTACACAATAGTAAAAAGACCTACAATTATCAATTAAATTCATTTAAAATTTATTATGCATCCATTGAATAATTTAATTAGTAGATATAGTCTGAGATCTATACCCCCTCTGTAATAGTAAAATCCAGATGTCTTAGAAGACCATCTAATAAATATATGATGTCTGAGACCATCATTGTTTTTTGGCATGGAAGACTCATCACAATCATTAATAAGAATCCCTTGGGGAATGATCTTATAGTCTAACCCCTCTGGTTTAACATCTCAAAAAATTCCATAAATAATGACCCTCTTGGAACTCTCTATAATCTATCTATTTGGTCCCACGTAGCACTAATCATTTACAAATGACCACCAGGGAAGGGATCATGGCTGATACCCCCATTATCTATATAGCATCAATAAACTATAATGGCCATGTAGCATTCTCACAGACAATTATCTAGGGTCCAACATTCATTTAATAATGACCCTCTTAGTGGCTCTCACGGTCTAACCCCATGAGCCTAAAATATCCCTAATTCACACATAAATGACCCTGCCTCAGGTTGCTCTCACAATCAAATTCTCTTTGGTCAAACTTCCACAATGCATAACCTATGTATTTCATATAATCACCAACTCCATCCTAATAAGAAAAATCATGGAAATGAAGCAAGATTACATTAATCCTATACAAAATGTACATAATCAATAAATCAAGGGAACACACCCATAGGGTGTCCCATAATATGGTATTTATCCTTATCAACAACCAATAACCCCTTCTTAATAAAAAAAACCCTATCATTTATGATACAGGGTCAACTTCCCAATCGATCAATACCCTGAAAATTGGTATTCTTTAATTTAACCATATATAATAAATGTAAAATCAATGCTAATAACAAAAAACATAACTTGATATCATAAGATCGCTACTCTGGAACTTCGACCCTTGAATCAGCCTAAAATAGTGTAGATAAAAAAACGTGAAACCTTTTAACCTCGATTAACTTGTGATATAGGAGGAATTAGGAATAAGGGATCTAGGGGAATTGATAACTCACAGGTTGGATTCCAACATAGTTGACATCGTCCAAATCAGTGGTCAGAAAGAGAAACATGGGATCAATCATTATTCAGCATTCCATAGATCTCATTTATGAAACACGAGAAGGAGAAGTGGGTTATGGACCTAAGACACATCCCCAATCCAATATATCAAAAAAAAACTACATGGTGGGGTCATTAAATGTAGACTTCTTATAGTATCCTTAACCGGCCCCTGCATTAAAAATTCTTCCAGGTCACTTACACAAACACGTAATAAGTCATTAGACACCCAGTACGTAGTAGTATGTGGTAATCAGCTAAATGACATGTATTCAAATGTACATGGAGTGTATATACCGAATGTCTATTTATTCTTTTTTTCCTAAAAAACAACCTGAATTAATGATCCATACCCGAAATGAAGATTTGGGATCCAAAAAAAACCACTTCTCATAACAAAATGGACGTTGGATGATATTTCTATGGGCTTTGTCGATAGTCTCCCCAGAACATCCAAAGGAATCAATGAAATATGGTTTATAGAGTACCATCTCACCAAGACTGCCCTGTTTATCTCTATTTGGGAATATTTTTCTCTTGATCATCTTTCTATAATTTACATCATTACAGTGGTAAGGATGCATGGGGTACCACTCTATATCCTATTTTATCATGATCTTATGTTCCATAAATTTTTTAGAGAATTCATAAACACGAATTGAGTATCAAAATGAATTTCAGTATGACCTATCACTCCAAAACTGATGTCCAATATAAAAAGAATATTCTAATAGCAGAGGAAATACTTAGAATAATAAAAATGGAATTTAATGGTGTATGCGATCAACATATCCCCTTAATTGAGTTATCATAAAACAATATCATCTAGGAATGAATTTAAATTGAACCCTATGAAGTTCTATATGGGTAGTGATGTAGAAATCCTACATGTTGGGATTAATCTGGTGATAGAAATTTTCGTGGGCCTAATATTGTGAAGGTGCTGATAGAAAATATTAATGTCATCCATTGACACATTAAGGATGATTAGAGTCACATTATTATCTATACTAACAAAAGTCGAAGGGAGTATGAGTTTGATGTTAGTGATAAGGTATTTATTCAAATTTTTTCATGTAATTAATTCATGAGGTTTGGGAAAAATGGGAATCTCTATGCTAGAGACAATGGCCCTATTAAATCCTTTATCGTCGAGGCGTAGTGGCCAGTCATCTTGATCTTCCTACAAAACAATCTTATGTTGATGATGTACTCAACATATCCCACTTGAGGAAATACATTCATAACCCTTCAAATGTATTGAATCAATAGGTGGTACAACTCGAACATGACTTCTCATTGAGGAGTATCCTGTGGATAAAGTGGATCATAGATACAAGGTTCTATGAAACTGGACTACCAAGCCTGTTAAAGTGTTGTGGAGGAAACAAATATGTAGAAGCCACATAGGAACTAGAGGATACTATGAGCCAGAAGTACCCATACCTCTTCTTTTATGAGGGTATGAGTTCAAATTTCAGGTACAAAAGTTTTTTAATATAGGAAGAATATAATGACCCAAACATTGGAATAATATGTTGTTTCTTGAAAATATATGTTTTACTGTGTCATAATCAATAAAATGTATCAATTAAATGTTACAATTGGGTTTTGACTATTATTTGACCATTAGTTGATCTGATTGTTGGTTAATTTGACTGTTGGAAACAAGAATAAGTTTTTTATAACTAATGTTTATAAAATAGAAAAGATAATGGATAATTAGTATTGATAAAAGATTTGATGGCCTAATCTAGTTGACTTGGGTTATACGAAGACCATTTTTCAATTATTGGTAATGTGGTTGCATCAGTATGCTTCTCTCTAGACCAATCCCAATCTGAGTATTAATAATTCATGTTTGAATGAAGTCACCTACGAGTGAATTTCAAGTTATTATTGATTACCACTTGGTAGAAGTAATCTTATTGGAACCAAGAGTCTATCACCATCGAAAACCTTACTTGTTGGTCAGATGTGGTTGTTTTAAGTGTTTTTTTCAATTCCTAAGTTACTTAAAATTTGATAATATTTTATTAAAACATTTTTATTTCATAATATCTGTTCTAAGAATAGTTTTTATTAAAAATTGAGATAGAACTTGATAAATTGCCTTTTGTAGTAAAAATAGTAATTTTTAGAATGATATAATCATTCTTTATAAAATAATGATCTATTAATAATTTTTATTACAATTAAATAGTTTCAAACAAAAAAAACATTTTTTCCAATTTCCAAATTATTTTATTTTTTTATCTATAAAAAATTTAACTATGCATGTCACTATTAATTTTTTGTCCACTATTATTCATAATAATAAAGTATTTAATTAGTTGAAAATTTAATTTCTCAAATTTATAGATTTATTACAGTAATATATATTTCATTATTGTTTTCAAAAATTTTGATATTACGTTACGGTGAATTTATGAATTTTTTTATAATATGCATTGTTTTTCAGTGAATGGTAACAATACCATTTATTGTTTTATGTATGATTAGTGAAATCAATAACTATATAATGATGTTTTAATTATTATTTCTAACTCTTGAGTAATATTATATGTTACTAGGTATCCCAAGTGTCTAATACAATTCTAAATACAATGGGAAAGACCATAGTTTTTCATATAACACAGATGAGGTGTCATTTGAAATTAATAAACAAACACCATCTATTTTACTATAAATACACACCTATTACATCGTATATCATCATTAAAAATTCCTTCTATTCAAATATATAGTAGTTATCCATCCCTTGTAGTCCTTTAATGTTGTCTTCAGGCCCTCAAGGTCCTAATATTACAGTTTTTGAAGTTACTATTCAAGGTAATGGAAATCTCAACTTCTCTTTTCAATTCAAGATCTATTTTATGTGGTATGTCATTCAAATATCCATAAAATATTCTTATTTTATGTTTATATTGTCTCTATATTGTATTATTATTATTTTACGAATGGATGACCCATGTACCCTATATTTGTAATGTTTTATTGAACCATGTTTCATAACTATTATGTTGCAGAATTTTCATCTCAAAATATCTCTTTTTTTGTCATGATATTATTTTATATTATTTATATGAATTTCTAAACCTATTTATTTTTAATAGTTGTTCATAAATAAAAAATATATTAATCAAGAATTAATATACATGAAATCCTCATTCCATTTGTTTTGTTTATAAATGATCAAATGATCATGTATTGAAGAACTTATTAAAAATGCCATGATTTTTATATGAAACCAATTTCATTTATTCAATTTAGTTTATTTATGAATTGTAGGAATATTATTTATGGGTATTACATGATAATAAATTCATATTGAGGGTGTTCCCTAATATCTCTATAATTTATTGGGTAATTAAATTAATCTCTTGACATGACATGTTTTACGATACATTGGTGAATAACTGTGGTAATTTATTAATGACACATTGTTAATGGACCTTGGTAATGTTCTTACGAATGTGTTAATTGAATTTTGTAGCCACATTTTCGTGTTATTATTCAACATATTATAATGATGTGCCTCTTTACCATTCCTTTATGTTATTCCACATGTTCTTATTTATATTATAAATGTTCACAAGTAAATGGTTTAAATTGTTTTTTATTACTTGGCCTTCTACTCACCCATAACATTGAGGTATGTCCCCAGGTAATAAGATTAAATAAATTCATGTTTTTTTAATCTTGAATAACCCATTCATGGGGAATATAATATGTTTTTATGTTTTCATTTATTTTTTATCTTATTTCCAATACAATAAAATTTAAATGATCCTCTATTTATAAAATTTCATGTAAAGTTATATAATAAAAAAATTGGATTCAAACACATTGAGATCTGAAGATGAACTTGGATAAAACATAGAATATATATAAAAAGGTGGTGAGATAATAATCCGAGGAATAGAATAACATGATAAGAAAATATAACACTTATGTCAAATGTATAACATGAAATCATTAAATAGAATACTGAAGAGTTATCACATAGAATCATTACATAATGTAAATAATATCCTAAGATCATAAAATCATAGGAGATGTAAAATAAAGAAAATAAAATGATATAACACATGATCCAAGGAAAAATTCCTAGAAACAATCACATGGTAATGACATTCAAATAATATATTTGGTTTACCCCATCATCCCATACATGATGTCTCACTAGACTAGTTCATTCCCAAATACATTATAGTATTATCTGAGTACATAAATCAAAACATTTTCAGGATTATTTCATCAATTAAATTTAAATCATTCATAAGAAATAGAATAATATATTCCCATTAAAATAGAATGGGTTTCATCAATGTTCCTAAAATCATAATTAATGAAAATTTCATATATTTTGAATTCACGATATGTGAATAGGGAATAAATATCCCCTACAATTAATGGGGAATAATATTGGTATATACGTGAGTGAAATATATATATTATTGAAATCATTACAAACCATAAATGAGAAATAATAAAATATAGATAGAGGATTTTAAAAACCTGATGGAAAGTGTTTTTTAGAGATATCACTTAGTAAAATAAGAATAAAATTTAGTGAAATCATAGTATTCATGGAATATAAACCCCCTCCTATAGAAATAAAAAATTGTGTGTTTTTTATGTATAGAAAATGATAATTTATAAAATATTTTCTATAAAAAATAATTGTTTAAGAATCATGGAAACTATTGACTCTATATATAATAAAATAGAATATTCCATTTTTTTACTCTAAATAATTTCAAAATGTGAACTATTATAAAATTTCAGAAAGAAAAAAAATTAAAAAACATGAATAAATTTATTTAATATTTCTTCATGTAATATAAAAAATATTCACTAACCTGTTTTATGTATAATATTGATATGGAAGAAAAATCATTATTGTCTAAAAAGGGAAATTATGTTGTCTTTTCATAAAACGATTTCTCCTTCAATTTAAGTACAAAAGTGAAGAAAAATGATACTATTTCATAAAATAATCATTAATAATCCATGGATAATATAATTAAAGGGTTTTTATTTAAAATAATAAAATTATATCTTTCGATTGAAAATCAACTATAAACAATCTCGACTAAAAAGCTATGGAAAAATAACCCCCTACTATTTTAAATTTCTAATCATGACCCCATGAATGATGTAAACTAATTGTATCATAATATAACTTTAATTATTTTTTATTTGTTATTTAATATTTCTCTATCAATTATATACAATATATAATAAAAATTAGGTGCGTAATAGAATCTATTTCTCATTGAAATATATTTTTAGAAGAAAGCATTTCAAAGATCATTTCATCGAAGGGGGATTAATCAATACTTTTATTATGTTTATAAAATGAACATAAATAAAAATTACGAGTAAATAATAAACAAATGATTATTTAAACACATAATCAGAGAATAATTAAATAAATGAAGTATAATTTTAATCCAAGGAATATAACATGAGTTATGAAACCCCTTACCATGAGGCTGGATCAGCATGTTTGTCCCGTATCATCCATAATAACTAATATATTAAAATTATTTACATTATAAAAAAAACATTATAAATATTATTATTAACTCTATATTATTTATTATCATTTCATAATCAATCTCATAGTTAATTAATTTCATGTCATAAGATTTTCATATAATCAATTAATTTGTCCAAAATTATTTTTGAGATGTTAACTGAAGAGAGTGTTATTATTATTCAATAATCTATAGAAAAGTTAATAATAAAATATTTATAATTTCATTATTTAAATTATATTTTTTAAAAATACTCTGAAATATGGTTTTAAATTTTTAGTAATTTTGTGACCAAGGATACCATGGATTATACGTACACATGGCTAACATTAACATTTTTTTGATAATAAAGATATAAAAGTGGTATGATTTAATTTATAATTAAATAATGATCCATATATATTTATATCATACTGTTTCATTAAATAAAAATACATATACCATCATCATGATGCTGTAATAAATGACATATCTCCTATCGTTGTGAGGTGGTTTTCCTCTTTACACACTAACGACATTATCATTTATTCAATGACTGGAATGTTAATAATTTATATGATATATTACATCTAAATAATAATTAATATGTAATTAATATCCTATAAATATAATAAATTTATCCTTATAACTTTCAATGTAATGATTAATTGTGAAACGAATCCCATCAATTTGTATGGTGGTAGTTCACCGTATAAATGATCGATGTTGTCGTATTCCATAAAAAATTTAAATTTAAAAGGTATATGTGTTATCATACTTAAATAATTATTATTGGATCAAAAATATCACATGAAAATTATATATATCAGTATAAAATTATGTGATAATCGGTGTAGGAAGAGGAATTGTGTTAGTTCATGAGGGAGTATCCCACTGTACTAATTTACGACTATTTCATGTAATATTTAATAAATGTGGATAATGATTTATGTGATCAAATTAACATAAAAATATCTAATTATATGTAATATAATGTGGTGTTTTTTTAAAATGGGTTAATAACATTTTAGGAATTTGATTGATGAAAAGAACACTAAGTTTAGAACGATATTTTTCCCACAAAAAATATCATTATGATTCCACAAATGGAATTCCTAGGATATATCTATGATATAATAGGAAATTAGAATTTTATTAGGGATTTAATGGTATTTTTTTTGAAGCATACGTCCCCAAAAAACTGTGTTTTTGTTTAATAAGAGTAGAGAGCATGTGGGATTTTAAAAGTTCAGTAGGGGACACCCTAAGAATATTTTATAAGTATGAATTGAACTTATTTTATATACATGAAGAAGAATAAATGGATAACTTTATTTATATGGATGTTATAAGGTAAAAAATTATACAAATAATAAATATTAGACATGTTATATGGAATTTCTAACAATGATCTCTTTAGTTTAACCCCCGGAAAATTCATGTTAACCCTAAATGTGGTAATGAAATATTAATATTTATACTATTAATTATATGGAAAAATAATTTTTCCTCATTAAATAAAATTATTTATTAATTTCTAAAACATGGAATCGAATTTTTCCAATTACACACATGCAAGTGTATAATTTAATTTAATTATAAACTAGTAAACATGATGATAATGATGTTTCCAATAGAATATTTTTTTAAATTCTTTAAGTTGTTTTGTATAAATATTTATCTAATTTTTTTAAAAAATTTATGTAATTGAATTAATTATAATATCACTGAACTAATTTTAATATTAAGAAAATTTATTTAAAAAAGCACTACATATTTTCATTAAAAGAAAAGAAAATTCATTAAAAACCCATTATTTTCATTATTAATTGATAATTTAATCATTTCCAAAAATTATAAAACATTAGATGCAATATTATTTTGATAGAAATATTTAAAATATAAATTTATTTTTTTCCAATACATTTTCATAAATTGTAATTAATTAGTTTTGAAATAACTGTGAAATATGTGGTGATAATGACAATTAAAAAGAGTGTAGGCATAAAACTAGATTTATTATTGTCCAATTCATAATATAAAAATTATATGGATGGTAAATTATGTTATGAATAGATTATATATATTTCATTAAAATATTTCACAATATTCAATTAATTTAGATAATTAATATATAAAATGATTTCATGTATAAATGTTTTTTTTGTAAAAACACATCATTAACCATCAAATAGTTTTGAATATTATTTATAAAATACTTATAACTAATAAATTATTTTAAATATACATAATCCAAATAAAATTCATTATATAGGATTTACTATTGATAACAACAAATTTATCAGCTAGTTTATGATAGTCACAGTTAAATAACTCTAATTTAATAGATTAATGTGGTTATTTTAAACATGTTGTTGAGTGTATCGTAACAAGAAAATTATATTAAATTATTTAATGAGAAATTTGTTAAAAAATGTGGGATTGTTACATTCATCCCCGTTAAATATATTAACTCTTCATAGTTTGAACATTATCTCAGTAATAAATAGATTCAAATTAAAAAAATTCTTTGTGGAAGACCAATATTATAAAAATGGGTAACAAAACAACCTATTGAAAGTGGGAAATTGAAATATGATGGTCATGTAGCCTAAAGAAATACCTAGGCTTCCAATTAAGATAAAAGTTTTGAGAAGCTAAAATATGATCTTGGAATAAAAGGGAAAATAATTATGGATTTTCAAAAATAATATGATCATGTGAATGTTAACTATTAGAAAACCATAAATCATTGAATGGTAAAATGACCATTGATTCATGACAAATAAATTAAATTTTTTGAAATTTTCTTCTTATAATACTATCCAAAGAGTTTAGGATTTCAATTACCATATAAACTATGAACATCAAAAAATAAAAATATGTGAAAATTATAATTTCACCATTTAATCAATTTTAAAAACAACCTCATATTTTTATCTAAATAAAGAGTTTGAAATTTTAATTCATGAAAAATAATATTATATTCTAATCGATAAAATAGTTCACATAGGTAAAATAATTTATTCCCCCTTTCGTTATATATTGACAGGAAATAAAATTTTTCTTTGAAGTTTTGATAATTCTCATAATTTATACCATGTCCTATTAATATCAAAATCAAATGATCATCTAATGTCATTATATTATTGAATAACCCTATATTGTAAAAAAACACACCATTCAAAATTTTAATTATCTCTGTCAAAAATATTATTTTATGTTTAAAATTATATGTTAGACCTAAGGGTTGAAAATACCATAACCCAATGAAATAATTAAAAAGATATCATTAATGACTATAAAATACAAAAACGTCAAAATGTTTTGATTATCAAATATCATTCTCAAAATAAACATATTATATATTAGTGAATTAATTTCTTAAAAAACAATTCCAAACTAAATATAAAATCATGTAATACCTTGTTAGGTGTTTGGTCATTTTATACCTTTTAATGATTTCAACCCCCACAACATTCAGTGACTTGATGATTTGTCACTTTATAAGCATTTTTTCCTTTTCTAAAAAATATTGAATTCAAAATATTATACGGACCCCAAAATTCAGTATAAATTTATATATATTATATTAAACTATTAATCAACTACTAAATGTTACGGCATGTGACTTCGAAGCCCGAAGTCCCTGTAATGATCCATCGAAAATAATTTAAACTTTAAATATCACCCACGAGCAATTTTTCTGAAAAATTTTAATAAAACATAAACGATTTACCAGATAAAAAATATGAGGGAACCGTTGCATTCATGATCATAGCTTTACCGTAGGATAGACATTAGTTGTGTTAGCAAAGGTCTCTAGTGTGAAAATCCAAAAATGGAATAATCATAAACAAAACAATTCACTAAAACTATTGTATTTTTCAAATTCTCATAACTCATGAACAGTTTCTTAGATTTAAAATCTGAGGCCACTACTGAGCTCATTAAGGTATTCTTTCTTTATGAAGATCCTAACATTGGCCAGCACGAGACTACAGTGGAAGTTAATTTTTGGACGTAATTAATATTATTAAGTAACAATTATTTTATTTTAAAATTCTTATAATTCCTAAATGGTAACTCGAATTGGAAATATGATAGTACAATTGATCTCATGAGGGAGTGTTCCCATTATGCGAAGCATAACTCCAACCGGTGTGGGTCGAGGGTCACTGTTAATAATTTTTTAACTCTTTTAAGGTACATTCATTAAATGGGAGAGCAAGGATTCATATATTTTGAAATGATTCTTGGATAGAAAATATGAGGGCATTATTGAATTCGTAGCAAGTGGATTTTTTTAGGCGAATCTAAACTCTAATCAGAAAGGGTTGAATGAAAATAATAATTTTTAGATAATATAAAATAATAATAAAATAACTCAATGAGTTATCTTATTCTCTTCGTAGTGTTTAGGGGAGGATGGTGGAACCATAATGTATCATCATGCTTGAATAATAGTCGTTTAATGACATGATCCTTGGGTTATATTACCATGGCATTAGTTGCAGTAATGGAACATTAATGGTTGTTCATTAATGAACCAAATTAATAAAACCTATCGTGGGTGGTTCCTTTTCTTCTATTTAATCAATTTTATGGCATGGGTTTTGTGTATTGATGTGAGAATGCTTTGATGACATGTCAGGGAAATCCTAGTCCAATGATGAATGGGGAATGAGAGAATGTCAATGGGAATATTTGTTCGTGAACCCTCCTTCCTCATCTGCATCATCTTCCAATGAGTTTCAAGAAGGGTTTGTCTTGATTTATTTCTAAGAGATTTATAAATTTAACTTCTCTTTATGATGTTTGAACCCTCCCCGTGTTATAACCCTAACATGGAGGGCGCGGGCCGAATCGAATAAGGCCAAAAACCTCTGTTGTTCTTGGTTTGTTTGCATTCATTGTGGGAAACTGAGAAAAAGGTGACAAGGCTAAACTGAGGGCTAGGTAGTGTAGGGGACATTCCAGAATGCATGTAGGCATAGTTGGAAAGGAAAAGTGACCTCCATAGTTTCACCAGTGGCCCGCGGAAGCTCAGCCAGCACATCGGTTCCCTAAGGGGCTGCGACAGAGAGGAGGTGGATGACCGGTGCTGGCTGCGTTGATGATGACAGTGCACCATGGTGGAGATGCCACTAAATTGTCCATGGAAGTGGAAGAACCAGACCATGGGTCCCACAATAAACTGATCCATGAGATTGGTCAGATGAAGGGGCGGCGCTAGCCTCCAACCACATGTTGAAGAATGAACAGACTTTGGTCTGTCCACTGTGGAGCTAGGTTCGTACCCAGCGAGCAGGCTACGCCCAGCCGGTCGACCAGACTCGGTCAAACTAGTACGGCCCAGGATGGGTCAGACACGGATCATCCCAAACCATGGGTTGGTCCTCCTAGTTCGGACAAGGCCCGAATCTATTTATGAATAGTTCTGCATAAAGTGTAATATATCAAAAATCGGACGTCTATTTGATGAATCACATGCGGTGAAAAAACCCTTAGAATTAGTAGTTCCTTTTAAGATACTACATGTTTTTATTTTCAAACATTGGAGTACATACAGGTTGGATCAAACTTTAATCCAGCCGGACCTCACGCTGAAATGCATATAACATGAAGACCGTGTTTCTGATTGACGTGTTTTCTATTGTGTTGGAACTATTTTGACCTAGCGTTTCATCAGGTTACTTTTATTGGGACTTCGTTCTAGTTGATGTATGACCAATATCTTGAGGTTCGGTTTTTGGAAAACGCAGGTGCCCCAAGTGAGTGAATCATGTGTCTAATTGTCATGTGACGTACAACCCTTTATGAAACAACATCAGAATGACCATGGGTGGATCAGAAGTAGCCCAAACCGATGAGGACCAATCTTCGAGTGGATTGTCGGGGATCATCGACATAAAACACTATGTGGATCAAAATGGTATGACCCTATGTGGATCAACAGTAGCGAGACGTGAAAAGGACCAGCCATAGAGTGACCTGGTCTAGATTAGTGACTTACGAAATTGTCTGGATCAATGACTTGCAACCCTATGTGGATTAGTTACATACGACCCTATGTGGATCGGTAATAAAGAGATTTCATTTTATTAAATCAATTGAACTTATCAATTGAATGAGATTTATTAGCTTTATGACTACTCATCACTAATAATGTTCTTCATTATAAATACTTGGTTTGATCTTAGTCTTTTATTTGTAATTTGTGATTATGATCAAGCTTTGTGGTTTTCCCACTGTGAACATTGGGAGACCTTCAGTGGTCTCAAGGTCCTTACTGGGTATTTTTATACACACCCCTACACGGGTTTCTCCCACATATTGTTTTGTCTTGTGAAGATGATAAGAAACATTGACTGATATTTGGGATACATGAATATAAAGTTCTCGAAGGTGATAGATGGTCATGTTGAGCGGGAGTGACGAAAAATGATGTGCAGTACCTACCCTTTAGGTATGATCCATGGTAAATGATATCCAGGGAAGTTTTCCTTTTTGTTTTACTCTCTTTTCTATTGGGTTTGTATGCTACACATTTTTACATACATTTTTCACATTTCCTTTCAGCAGTCATACTTTTTGGTGTGTTCTTGTTGTGTTCCTGTTTAATGTGTTTGTAGGTTTAAAGGAAATGCATCCCCATTTTAGGGATATTCTTTTTAAGATCTAGTTCCCAACCCCTGGCCTATGGTATGTGAGCTTGGGGTAGTCACGACATAGACTACGAGGGACTAGTGGTGCAAAGTAGTATCAATGGGAGGTAAGATCTACCAAAATAATTAAGAGTCTATATTTTCAATGAGAAATATTGTTAAGTGTATTGAGTTAGGATTACTATCTAGGGACTCTAGTGTTAGTGAGACGATCGTCCTATCCATACACCAGGACCCTGAATTCTATTTCTTGACTCTATACAAGAAAACACTAGTTGAGTGTGTTTTAAAAATATTTTTTACATTGATCTATTTTGAGTAAGCTCACTACGTATAAATTATTGATTGAAGTTCATCTTTATTATCTTTCATGATTCCCCCCGCATAAATAAAACTAGGATTCCAATTCGTGACCATGAAAATGGTCCACAGAGTGACGAGGCATCAATACATGGAATGTTTCCTAAGACGGTAACTTTGAGCGGTTTCCCAATGATACTACTTCCCATTGGACAACAGTTACTAATAGCGCTACCAGTATAGGACACTTGTAGGCTTAGTACATTACATGAGTTATAGTAAAAGAAACCCCTTAGGATATGAGGATAACCCAACTCATTGGTAGTTAAGGACTGTCCTGATCGGATGACCATGTTTTCAACTATCCAGGGAACCATTAGATCATATGGTGGTCCAGGAAGTAAGAATTTTGTGTGGCATAGTTGGGAAATGGTAGGGTTTAAATTACCCCTATCTTATTATGAGGTGACTTATTCTGTGGAAAAATCATGAGAACCATCCTCCGATAAGGGGTTCTCTACCCATGAAAAGCTACGATTTTTCGTGTTCCCAATATATTATATTGTTTTGATAGGATGAAATGTCGTTAATTGAGTATTCATCAAGGTCTACCGACAATTCCAATTACACGATAAATAAGACAAGACTAGTGCTTCAGTACATGGACCTCCGAGTGAGACATGTTTAGAGACATTCAGGCCATCAGTATTCTTCTTTTCATTCATACTTATGTTATGGTTATAGAGAGAAACTATGTGGTTGAAAATTCATTGACTGAGTAGATGCAGCCAGTGATTGTCAGTAGTAGGAAAGTAGAAAAATGACGTCAGTCTAAGTAACATAGACATGTTAAATGTTTCTTAAAGAGGAAATGATTGGAATTGTAGAATATGTAGGGCCTCAAATGTGGATGGGGATCTAGGAGAGTAGAATGAGGTGGTGTAAATTTAGATATGATATAACCAACACACCTATGTGGTCCCCACTAGGCTTAGGGAGATGAAGGACCGATGAATGGAGTAGCAGCATGCAGACAATGAGTGACACCTAATGGATGTATGAATGATTCTTGTCATGGTTTGTGTCTAATACTAGCTGTCATAATTAATATAAATAAGTACTATTAATTTATTATTCTCACAAATTTGATCAAGACATAGAGATTCCAGTTAATCCGTTGACTTAGCCTTTAGTCCGGGAGATACCTATGGGAGGAGACTCCATTATCAAACACATGTCGACAGTGTGATTTGACCATATAGAAAATAATTTCTATTGATCCACTGGGTTGAATCATCATAGCCTTATGCAGTTATTTTAGGTATGGACTGTTCATCCGAAGATCATTCTCAAATTGACTGTTTTAGGAAAAACGATGTGGAATATCTAAAACATTGTCATGAGGTTTTCCATGCTTGGTAAAAAAGGAAATCCAGGATGAATTGGATAAAATCATGCATAGGAGGGTGCACCAGATAACTCATTAGTCAGTTATCCTTATCCTCGTGAAAGTAGGTGTTTTGATTTTTCAGTTCCCCGCTATAGTGGGAATGTTTGGGAACATCAATTCAAAAGTTTTTTCTTGGATTCCCACCCTATAGGGAGAGAAAATTCAGCATGAACATGTACCAAGGGATAGAACCAATATCAATAAATGAATATTGGATGGCTCCTGTAGAGATTCTGGAGATGAGAGAACAAATGGTGGATTTGCAGTGAAAGGGATTAGTAAGACTCAGTGTTCGAGGTAATGTGTGTTTTACCGTAACTTTAACAAAGTGGTCATGTAAAATGTGTACCCCCTACCAAAGGGTCAATGGGAACATCAATAATTTTTAGGGGGTATCCTTTCTTGTGGATTGAAATGTTTCCATATTAATTTTAATAGTAGAGACAACGACGATGGTTGGAGTTCTATCCTGACTATGTCATCAACATAGTATATACTCCAGGGATGAGGAACATGGTGGTAGACATGCTCAGCAGGTGGTCTGGTTAACAGCTGTTGAGTAAGTTGATAGAGCAGCTAGCCGTGTTGAAATTATACACAATGGATAGTGATGGTGTAGGATACCTCAAGTAATTGGCAGTCACTCAACCACTCCATCAAATATTCAGGGAGGTGCATCATGTAGTCATTGACAGCGAGACCTGACATGCTCATATATCCTTATGACAAGATCCTGATGATGTTTCGATAGGTGGGGAGCCCACCATCCTTTTCAAAGGACGCACCATGATACCATCGATATTGCAGGAGGAGTTGTTGAGGGAATCCAATACATACCATTTGGAGGCACAGCCATGTGTGAAGAGGATTTACCAGGACCTCCAACGACAGTACCTGTTGCCAGGGATCAATAATGAAGTGTCGGATTTCATTTCATGATGGATAATGTCTCAGAAAGTGAGAGATGAGAATCTGGTTCCACCACACTTGATCACATAATTTACCCCCACACAGGTGGTCAGATGGAGTAGACCATACAAACCATGGATTACATACTTCGTGCTTGTGTATTAGATTTTTTTCATTGTTGGATGGACCAACTTCAACTAGTATAGTTTGTTTAATATAATATTTATCAGTCCACAATCATCATGGCACCTTTTGAGGCATTGTATGGGTGACCGGGTAGATCACCTCTATAGTGGACAAACTTAGGTGAGTCAACATGTAAAGAACCGTAAATTCCAAGGAAATTTTTTTCTTAATTTTCTTTTGAAATTTACAAGCAGTTTCTGACGGCGCCTGATTCCGAGGCCCAGTGTGCCTAGAATCAATTTCCGAAGTTTGGCTGGGGTACATTCAGTGAACGGAAGAGCGGGTTTTTCTAACTTTTAAACCGGTGCTCGGAATCGAATTCTGAGGGCACCGATGGAATCGCAGCGCCGGTAATTGCTCAGAAACGCCTCTTCCGGAGTTGCGTTTTCTCGGGTGTGGTTTTTAATTTTCGGGCTTAAAGTTAAGAAATAAAATAATTTTGCGACAACTTTATTTTATTTCACTTAAGCCACTTCGAAGCCACTTGAAGCCACTTAAAAGCGGCTTAATCTGAGTTGAATCGGATAGGGTACTATCCAGAAATATTCTACCCTTTTGGTAGGATATTTGTGAGGTGGGGCCCACATGAGACCCACCATTTCATTCCGCTAAGTAACGCACCCGCGAAAACCCGTCTTTATTAAAAAGTCAACTGACGCGTTTTCTTAAATTCTTAACAGACCATTTAATTGGGCGGTTTATTTCGTAAATTAAATGACATGTTTCTTTCGTTGAATTAATTCTACGAATTAATGGTTCATTTCTTATCTTTTGAAATTCAAATGTTTAGTTGTGTAAATAAAATACGGCTTAAGCTTATTTTATTTTGGGTTGGTCTCCTTTGCCACCTTGAGAGATTTGGAGAAGCTCTCTCCATCTTCCTAAAACTTGACGAAGAACACGAAGAACACTTAAGCTCCGACGAAGAACGCCGCTTCTCTTCTTTGTAGCTGGTGTGTTTCCGAAGATCGACGACGCCGCTTCTTCGGTCTTCTTCCCGTGTCAGCGAAAGGAGACGTCGTTTCCTCCTCGGACTACCTCCGTCAGCTTACGAAGCTTCTCCAGCGTCGTACCTCTTCGGACGCACCTCGACGTCAACGAAAACGACGTTCGATTTCCGCGACGCCCGACCTCCGCGACGCTAGTCTTCCGCGGCTTGATTGGCGTGCTCCGCACTTGAATCCGAGGTAGGTGATTGTTGATATTTTATTTATTTATTTTCCATTCTTGATTCTAGAATGTCGAACTTCGAGGATAAAGGATTAAATGTTATTGTCTAACGAGAGGGGGGCCCGGACCGCACAAACACGGCCGAACCCCCCCCCCCTCCTATGTTCATAATTGTTTCCTTGCAGATGGAACGGCATGGCGTGGTGCTGTCACACCATGCAGGAATCGCACGGTAATTATTGCGCGGCGCCGTCGCACCGCGCCGTGGAAAGAAATCCAAGAACACGACACCGTTGCTTCGCATCGAAGAATGTCAAAGGCGCTGCGGCCGGAGCGGGGCCGCGGCGGAGGGAAGCGATGTCGTCGCATCGCGCCGGACGGCATAGGTCGCGGCCGGTTCTGGGCCGCGGCGGAACAAGATGACCGGCGGCCGGCACCGGGCCGCCGGTGTCGGCGAAGGAAGGACCGGCCGTCACCGGTCCTTGCTGGCGAAACCGGCCGGCCAGTGCGGGCCGGACGGACAATGGGGACCGGGGGAATTAATTTCCCCCGGCCGGGTCTCAAAAGTGGCCCTAATTAAGGGGCCGCAGTTCTCAAAGGGGGGGGGGGCTTTGCCCCCCTCGCGCGGCACCCGAACGGCGCCCAGGCCGCGCCGTCGTGCCGGTCCGCGCCGCCGCGCCGGACCGCGCCGCCGGCCGGGCCGGGTTTTCTGAGCCGGGCCGGGTCGTCGGGCCGGGTCGCCGCCCGGGGCGGGTCGACCCGGTTCGGCCGACCCAGGGGGGGTCGGGCCGGGTCGGCCCGGGCCCAGACCCGTAGTTTCGGACCACTTTCGTTCAAATGCTCGTATCTTGGGCTACGAGCCTTCAAACGACTCGCCGTTAGCGGAAACGCGATCCTTGGATCGAGACGGTCGTTTCGGTATACTATACTCAAGGTGCACCTTCCTTTTCGGGAGTCTACGTGGTTAAAACTCCATAGTTAAGCGTGCTTGGCCTAGAGTAGTGATCAGGATGGGTGACCTCCTAGGAAGTTTTTTCAGGGTGGGTGTGAGACGGAAAGGCCAATAAATAACAGACCGGGCATCCGATTGACGCGCCGTCTATTTCGTTGATTTCCTCTAAGCGAGACGGATCTTTTGGCTTACTCCGCTCGAGGGTTGGATGCCGACGGAGTGTGGTCGGGTTGGTTCGCTCACAAAATCAACCGGGCCCCTGGAACGAAAAAGCCAATAAATCTCAGACCAGGCGTCCGATTGACGCGCCGTCTGTTGCGTTGAGTTCCTGTTGATGATACGGAACTTTTGGCATCCTTCGCCGAGATTTGGATGCAGTTGGATAGTGGCCGGGTTGGATCGCACCGAAATCCAATCGGGCCCCTAGAACGGAAAAGCTGATATCTTTCTGACAGAACGTCCGTTTGACGAACCGTCAGCGGCGTTGGTGATCTCGTTGAGAAACGGTACCTATGAGTATACCCTATGAGAGTTCGGGGTACAGATGAGATACGGCCGGGTTTGGTTCGCTCACGAAACCAACCGGGCCCCTGCGACGAAAAGACTAATAACTCACAGACCGGGCGTCTGATTGATCCGTCGTCTGTTGCGTTGAGATCCCTATGACGAGGTGGTCCTTTGAGATAATTCTTTGCGGGACTTTGTGATACTTGACCAGTAGCTCGTAGAGCGGACCCTCCCGGAGATGAGCATGTGGATTATGGAGACCGTGTAGCCGGCTGAGACATGACGACTGCTTGACCGACTCGACTTGGAGTGAGTCGACTAGCCCAGTGGACAGAGCGCCCGGTATTTGGCGACAGACCCACAGCGGACGGAGCACCCGGTAGTGGGCCGCAGACCCAGGGTACTCGACAGGAGGAGTACCTCTGTAGGAAATTAGGGGGACTGCCCGGTATTTGGCGACAGACACTCAGCGGACGGAGCGCCCGGTAGTTGGCCGCAAACCCGCAGTACTCGACAGAAGGAGTACCTCAGCAGTCTTAGGTTAGTGAGCAGTACCTCGGAGTCGTGACAGGACCACTGTACACTCCAGAGACGAATCTCTTTAGCAGTTACGGTTTCGATAATGAAAATCGTAGTTTGAGCTAAGACTTTTGACCTTTTTGTATACCTCATGATTGAGATGGGTCACTTGATAACTTAGGTATATGTATGGGCATATACCTGGGTAGTGGTCATCCGTTGATTTCACAATCCTTGTGTTTCCTCATGATTGAGATGGGTTACTTAATAACTTAGGTATATGTATGGGCATATACCTAAGTAGAGGTTATCTATTGAGATCTTTTTTGTGGTTATCCTTGTTGGTTTTAGTGAGACCTTGAGGGTATCGGGTCCCTACTGAGTATCGTTATACTCACCCCTGCACGGGCTATGCCCGCACCTAGTTGTGTTGGTTGCAGACGACGGGCAGTGCTGACGGAGGCCGAGTGTTCGAGGACTGGACGGTACCCGTAGGTGGACTACACAACGAGCCAATACCCGGAGGTGGACTACACGGTGTGACGTCTCACAGAGGTGGTTGACTGACGAGAGCGTGGAGGAGGCTATCTGTACCTACCCTTCAGGTAGGATCTGTGGTGGACGACTAGGAGCTGCGATATCTGTACCTACCCTTCAGGTAGGATCCGAGGAGGATGACCCAGGAGCTGCTTCCTTCTTCCAGCTGTTTGTCTTTTTGCTGTTGTACCTTGTTCAGTTGTAGTCGTACTTTCTTTTGGGTTTGTATTCTGTCCCATTAACTTTTCAGCTTTTCTTTTGTACTTAGTGTTTTGTTTCCGCTTGTACTCTCTGGTGCTTGTTATCTTTTATAAAGGCAATTCCTTCCTAGTTATCGGGATTTTACGCCTTTGGTGCTAGTCGCCAGCCCCTGGCCTATGGAAGGCGGGCATGGGGTAGTCACGGCGCGGGCCCCGAGGACGGGTCGTGACACAACACTTATTGGTCTAGATTTGGTACGGGCTACCACTGACAATGTATATATCATCAACGAGAGGATGAAGACATCACCGAGTAGAAAAAATTATTATGCTAATAAGATATTGAGTCCCTTGGAGTTCAAAGAGGCAGAACATGTATTCCTACAAGTCTCACCCCAACTAGGATTGCAGAGACTTGGCTGGGACACAAGCTATCTCCAAGGTTCATCTATCCTTTCCAGATCCTCAATAGAGTAGGTGAGGAGGGGTACTTCCTATATTTTCCCCAATAGATGAAATGACTGAATAATATTTTCCACATGTCGTAGCTAAGGAGGTACATGAATGACCCATCACACCTTATTGACTGTGGATAGTTGGGCATTGGAAATGGGGTGATGTTCATATTGTTCTTTGTGGAGATAGAGGATCGAAATGAACTTGTCCTTTGTGGGCGGTTGATATCTATAGTGAAATTTCAGTGGAATCATGGGAATCTCTTGGAGAGCATGAGGGATAAATAGGCACAAATTCATGCTCAGTACGCCCACCAGTTTTATGTGCCTTTGTTTTGGCTTTTATGGATGAAAATCATTATGTTCGGGAGAATATAAAGACCAAAAAAATTTAATTTTATTTAATTATATGAAATTATTATGAGAGTGTGAAAATTGAATTCAACTGATTTTGAGGATCAGAGTTCCATGAATTATACGTCAAAAAATGTTAATATTTAAATAGCGCACTTGATATGTTTTTCTGAAAATTGGGAATAACTCTTAAACAGGTGCCCAAGTTATAAATCTGAGAGCACCATTGCATTTAGGATGGAGTGTTTACCAAAGTCAAGACTTAAGTATAGTCGGAGCATGCATCTAGAGAGAAACCCCAAAAATGGAAAAACCATAATAAAAATAATTAAAATATGTATATTTTATTTTTCATAAGATTATAACTCACAAATGGGGACTCAGATTAAAAATATGAGACCACTGCTGAGCTAGTTTGGGTATTCTTTCCTTAAGAAGATACTAACATTTTCCAGTGTGAGACAACAATGGATGTTATTTTTTTCTGTAAATAACATTATTATGTGACAATTATTTCAAGCTTTAATGGGAGTCATTTAAGGACAAGACCCTTGGGTTATGTAACCACAACATTCATTTTTTGAAATGAACATTAATTGTGGTTAATTAATGAACAATATTAATAAATCCCAACATGGGTGGTTCCTTTTATTTTATTCAAAAAAATATATTGAAATGGGTTTTTAGGATTATCATGGGGAATATTTGACGAAACGCCTGTAGAAACCAAATTCCCAGAAAAATAATGAATGTGATAATTCCAGGGAACATATATGAACACTGAAAATTAATCCTCATCCTCAAAATCATTCAACGAGTTCTATGTAGGGGTTTTTATGGATTCATTTATAAGACTTTTATGAATTAGTTTTTCTATTGATGATGTTAGAACACCCCATTGTTATAACTCTATGGTGGAGGGAGCGGGTTGAACCGAACAATGCCCAGACCCTCTACCATTCGTTGTTTGGTTGTGTTCATCGTGGGTGACCAACCAACAAGGCAGAAAGGTTTATCTGAGGGAAACACAATGTTAGCGGTGTCCTGTGGGTACTGTAGGCATAGTAAGAAAATAAAAAGGACCTCAAGAGCTTCACCAGAGGCCCATGGAAGCTCTGCTGGCATGGTAGCACCAGCGACCAGAGGAGACGGTGGTCGGAGCTCACGAGCAGTGAGAAGGGGGTGGTGCTAGATGGTTACCCGACAGATATGGGATTGTTGTCTGACTTCGGGAATATGGACGGTGGAGGTGCGCCATGGTGGAGATGTCGTGATAGTGTCTATGGTGGATGCATACCCATACCGCATGACAGGCCCTAGATCAGTGATCTCTAGGGGAAACACTAGCAAAACTCCCCATGTTGAAGACCAAATGGCCTTTTGTTCATTCAGTGGGTAGTTACATCCACCCCCAATGGTAGGGGATACCCATCCGGGGGACCAGAAAAGGTTAGTATGTTTTGGATGAGCTAGTTTGAATAGGGCCATGTCGGACCATGGTGGACCCATATCGAGTGAGGTTGGCCTATACTGGGTCGGTTCGAGTCAGTCTGGCCTGGTCAAACCAGACCCAGACCCATTTAATCCCAATTTCTCTTAAAGGGGAATATCCCCAATTCTCGATGTCCGTTTGATGAAATGTTTTGGGGCTTGAACCCTCAATAACATGAGTTATTTTTGGGATACACCATCTGTGTTTTAAATAATGTTGTAGTATGGCCGGGTTAGATTGGACTCAAATCCAACCGGGCCCCCACACTAGAATTCATAGATCATACAAACTAGAGTTTGATTGATGTGTCGTCTGTAGTATTGGAACCCTTATGACAAGGTGGTTCATCGTGTTACTTCTTCATTGGACTTTGGGGTGGTATTGGTATGACTGGTATCATGAGGATCATTTTTTTAGAAACTCATGAAAAACATGTTCCAGAATCTTATGGATTGCTGTCGTGTAACATACCAGCCATTTTGGATAAGCATCAGAAAGACCCTATGTGGATCAGCAGTAGCCTGGCCCGAGAAGGACCAGCCTTAGAGTGGCCTATTGTGGATCAGCAACTTATGAACCTGTGTGGATTGGCGACTTAAGACTCTATGTGGATCAGTAGTAGCGTGACCCGATGAGGACAAGACTAAGAGTGGCATGTCACAGATCAATGACATATGACCTTGTGTGGACCAACCATATATGACATTGTGTGGATCAGTGAATTAAAACACTGTGTGGATATGTGACAGAGCGACGTCTTCATGGATAAGGATTATAAGATCTCAATGGAATTAGATGAATTATAATTAAGGCTAATCCTCATTATTCATCATCATAAAGTGATATACCTAGTTTGTGCTGAGTCTTTTATTTATCTGTTGTGATTGAAATCATGTGTTGTGGTTTTACCTTTGTGGGGTTCAAGGAGAACTTCTGGGGTCTCGAGGTCCCAAATGGGCATTATAATACTCACCCATGTACGAACTTCTCCCATACATTGTTTTTTCTTGTGAAGATGTTGGACTGCTTTTACAGAGATTTGGGAGATAGGACTAGACGGTTCTTAGCGGTGATGCACAGACTTGTTGAGCGGCAGTGATGACAGACGACTAGTAGTACCTACCCCCAGGTAGGATCCTTGGTGGACAACCTCCAAAGTAGTTTTCCATTTTTTGTAAGTTGATTTCAGTTGGTTTTATATAGTAGACCATTTTATCTTTTTTTTTTACAGTATTACATTCTACAGTTATACTACGTGGTTTGTTCTTGTTGTGTACCTGGTTTGTGTTTTTGTTGGTTTAAATGAAACGTCTACCCATTTTAGGGATATTTATTTCTGGTTCTAGTCTCATATCCATGGCCTATGGAGGGGGGCCTCGTGGAAGTAACGTCATAGACTTTGAAGTAAATTTCATGACAAATATGATAATCATATTCATAGTTTTTTCCAATCCTATAATTACATCAAGAAAATTATTAATATATTCTAAAAAATAATGTTTCATCAAATTACTATTTTACCACAATAGTTTTCTATACATCTTATTTTACCCCTAAAATAAAATAAGTGTAATTGATTATAATTTCATAAACATTATTAATGTATCAATTATTATCATTTCATCAATCTAGTGTTTTTCATTAAGTATATCATTTTAAGTAATGAAACATTATAGGAAATTAATATTATTCAAAATATTCATTAATATATATATATATATATAATATTTCATACCAATTTGTAGAATATTTATGATTCTAATAAATAGAATTCCATTGATAAAAAAATTAACAACATGATTATTAAGAAAAAACACCTAATCACATCAATAATTACACTTTAATGATTATCATAATAATGTACATTTTTTATTAATCATTGGATTAGTGAATTGACTATGATTTTTTCCATGCCCCCTCATTTGAGACATTATCTTATTAGTGATTCCATAGATTGAAAATTGTTTATATACATCATTTCAACATGAATCATAATATTTCATAAAAAATATGTTCTTATTTCCTCTTTTTCCACACATTAATAACCATACAATTCCTTTATGTTATTTTAAGTTGTTCATCTTTCCATATATATAACAAGTATGAAATAGAATATTTATCAATTTATCATCATTTATAGAGGAACATCCATGAGAATCTATCCTCATCCTATAAAGTGTGTTTGGAAATTCAACTATAATATATTTTTTATTCCCAATTCAATATATCTCATTTATTATGATCGTTTGATGTCTAACATACCTTACCATTATATTTGGCATGTTGTTAAGGAAATCATTAAATTTTCAATTACATCTGTTAATATAATTTTTTATCTAATGACAGACTCATAACTAAATGATTAAAATTTAAAAGTGGTAAAGAATTTTTATACAAAAGGGAAACGTATAAACCTAAGAGTAAGAATATACAAATGATAATAAAATATTACTGTTTACCATCAAGGGATTAATATATGTATACATGGAAATGATTCTTATTATGTTGTCTATACTAATAATCCATTAATGACTATTATAATGATCCATAAATATCATTAGGATTTTGATAATATATCTCATGTGACTATCATTCCAATTGAGCAATATTGCACATTTTCATGAATAAGGTATTTCTCGAGTCAATCTTGAAGATTACTTTTCCAAGTTATTAAACCTGGGTATAGCAATTGTAGAACCATGAACACATGTAGTATCCATACAATGAATTATTTTTAAAAAACCAATATCAATAAATTTCAGATTAATTCAATTATATTTTATTAACCATAATCATATAATAAGTCAAATCCATACGTTTTATAAAAAATATGTAGCATCCTATATCCAAAGGTTATATAACATATTTTCCAAATAAAAATAGTAGATACTGAAGCCATTTAAAAATATTATTTCATTATTCTTGAAATAATTATCAAATCAATAAAACTCATCGACATAATGAACTAGTGTCTTTGGGAAACAAGGTAAATAATGCATTGTAGTGACAACAAACAAATATTTCAATATTTTATTCTCCATATTGAGCTCTTAATTTTTTTATCTTATAAAATAAAGTAGGATAAATAATACAACACATCAAAGAAATATTTGATCTGAAAGGTATATTAATGTAATTATAGGATAAATAAAGATAACAAGACATTAAAATGTGTAAAATAATATAATAAAAGAGAAGGAGAATGAGAAATAACATGGAACCATAATAGAAAGAAAATAGTATCATAAGATCATGTAATCATTGGAAATGTAGATGAAACATATAAAATGAAATTAAAAAGTGTCATGGATAACATTATAATCCAATATCACATGGTAGATAATGACCTGTTACATATTAGGTTTACCCAATAATCCAATGTTTCGTTACTCAATAGACTAATAATTTACCCAATTTAATGAATAAATGTCAGACCTCACCGATCATAATATGTTAATAATTATATGTGACATAAAATGGAAATAAATACTTATTCATGTCAATATATATATCCATGGAAATAATATTTTCTATATAATCCTTCCAAATATCATACTCAAATAAAATTTCATAATGAATATATTTTATAAATGATTATAAAGAATGAATTAACCAATAAATCAGAGTGAAAATAGATATTTATTTATTATATAGGTATATATAAATAATTTAGAATCATTACATAACTATATAGATTGATATAATAAGTTATATAGATAAGATTCATAAACATTGTAATGTATTGTATATAGAGATCTCTTGCACCAATATGAAAAAAATTATTGATATCATACTATTAATTACATTTAAAACCCATTTTAAAATAAATAGAAAAAAGATAAAATGGTCATTTATGATGAAAACAAAGAAGTTTATAATGTAATACATATATAAAATAATGGTGGTTGTGATAGGGATGTTATTTATTCAATATACATTAAACATAACATTCATTTTTTGTTTTTTAACAAAATTAAAAATGTACCTTATTTATAAAACAATAAAAATTATCTAATTAATTCATGTGTAAAAATATTGATTTCTAAACAATTGGGATTTCTAAAAATATATTATAAAACCATTTATGGAAAATATAGATATGGGAGAAAAATCCATTTCAACTCCATAGTGAAATAAAGTTGGTCGTTATTAGAAATTTGTTCTCAATCAAATTATGTACAAAAATTAGACAAGTAGTAAAATTTATTGAAATCATAATGAATAATAATTCAATGATAGATTCAATGGGTTTTATTGTAAAATGATAAGGAAAATCTTTTAATGTAAATTCATGCTTAATTATTCATAATTTAAAAAAGATTCAATCATAAACCCATACAACTTTGTTAAATTCTAAATTATAACACTAATGAATGATGTAAATGAAATTTAAATTATAATAAAATTATTTTTCAAGGATTAATTTCATAATATGTTAATTATGGAGAAATATATGTAACATATAAAATAAATGAGGTGTATAAAAGAGCATGATTCATAAAGTGGGATGTTCATGGATGAAACCCCAATAATGATTATTCTATTAAGTTGGTTATTATTGCAAGATATTATTAAGAGTATCTATTGATAATGGTCATGAATCAAGTGGAAATAAAAAATAAAATATTCAAATTTATGTAGTCACATTATCTTATAGTAACATAAACAAAAAATACTATGTTTTACCTAAGGAATACAAATTTAGGTGGGAAACCCATTACATCAAGAAAAAAATTTCTTCAAAATTATTTATCCTCAACATTAATAAAAATGTATTAATTATTTATCTTGTTATGAAATTTTTTATTTTCATTATTTTTTACATTATTTTATTCTATGTCAAATTCAATAAGTTAGTGATTTATTTTCTAATAAAACACTGTAATGAAAATCATCTCATATGTCCAAAAATAACATTGATATATTGAATAAAGTCCATAATATTATTACCCAATCATAAAATGAATGGTAATTATTAAATAATTATCATTTTCCTTATTAATTATATTTTAAAAACCAACCATAAAATAAGGTAAAGAAAAAATATTTACATTATAATCATGGAGATGGTAGGCCCTTCGTTACCATGAGTAATGTTCCATTTTTTCAATGATAAATATGGAAATAAGGTAAATTTTATTATTTCATTACAAAAAATAACCATATAATAAATAAAATTATATTTTTATAAATAAAATTACACATACAATCCATATGATGTGGTAATAAAAAATAAATCACATCACATTGTGTAGTATTAGACCCCCATAGTCATGAATGATGTTATCAATTATTCAATTGATAATAAGGTATGAATGTATATGATATATTAATTATACAAACATATTAATATTTATTTAATATCATATATAAATATAAAATTAATCCATATTACCTTCTATTAAAAACATAAGTGAAAAGTGAATCACATTGAATCGTGTGGTGGTAGTATTTCATACACCTAAGTGATGTAATCATATTTCATAGGGAATGAAATGTAAGATAATATATTTAATTATTTTTAATTAAATTATCATAATTATTTCAGAAATATAATATATAAATATTAATTAAATAATTATATTTAGTTTTGAGAAGCACAAATGGATTATTAATTTTTCTATTTATCGAGGTGGTAATATACTATACTGTTAATCAACCATCTTGATTCACTTTTAAGGGAGTAGAAGGTGGATTTAATAAATTAATTAAAAAAATATTAATTATATGGAAGATAAAATTGTTTTTAAATAATAAAATTTAATTAAGATATCATTTATGCGGAATAAGAAATAAATCAAAACACTTGTTTAAGAACGATACCTCCATTTCATAAATATATATAGGTTTATATCAAAATACATCATACATTGTATTTATGGTTAATATAATTCCTCTATGATATTGAGTGGAAATTTAGGAAATGAGTTTTAAAGGTATTATATACACCGAATGTATTTTTTACTATAAATAAAAGAGGAATAGAGGTGGTATTTTTTAATTGGGGGTGAGGACATAATTGGATTTTTTAAATGAATTAATCATAACCAAAATTATGACATTCAACATGTGTCCAAATAGGCCCAATATAAAGCCATGTATATTATATAATAGATTTATTTTCTAAAAAATATGTTTATAAAATTTATGGTATCTTAATCTGTTATCTTTTTAGTTTGGCCCCTAGTAAACTTAGTTTCTCCATTAACACTATATGAAATTTTTACTATTGATTTATTTCAAATAAAAATTTTATGATATTAGAAAATTTTAATTTCTATGGGTCAAACTATAGAATCTATTTTAGTCAATTCAACTCCAATAATTTGTAGAATTTAATTTAAAATTAAACATGCCTACATGATGAAAATGTGGTTTTAAAAAGTTGTTTTCTAAAGTATGTAATGTTTTATACAAAAATTTATCATAATATTGATTTAAAATTAAGAAATTGTATTATTTATTATATTATTATGTGTTTTTCTAGTAAAAAAATTTTAAAATAAATAAAAATATTTTAAATTTATTAAAATGGGAATTCTTAAGAAAATCCATTATATGTAAGTATTCATTTAAAAATAAATTCAACAAAATACAAATAAATATATGGAAATAATAAAATTTTTATATATTAAATGAAATGAAATTAATTAAATATATATATTCTAAAATTTTGGAAAATTCTATTTATAATTACTGCATAAAACATGATGGAACCCTTTTTTTGATAAATGTTTTCTTATACAAAAAGCAGGATTTATTATTATCCCATGAAGAAAAAAGTATTATTTTTTAGATAATATATAGATTGAATATAATATATGTATATATATATATATTTATAATTAAAACCATTTTCCATTAGTTGTTAATTAAATTTATTACAACATAAACACATTGTTCTCATAAAAACATTTTTTAAACAATATTTTTATAAAAAATTAATTTTTTTATTAATTTATAATCATTTTATACTTAATACATTCATTTTAAAAATTTCTAGTCGAAAAAAATTTCATTATTTAATGAGTCTTATTCATATACACCGTCATAATTGTTAGGTTATAATGGACATTTTTAAATAATAATATTTTAATAGCGTATAATGGTTCAATTAAACATGGGGTTGTGTGTATCATACACTATTATAGAAATTATATTATATAAATATAAGTATATTATAATATTTTCTTATTTTACACAACTTCATGAAATTAAAAAATATAGTATAGTTTTTTTTAATTCACCCCAATAAATGAAAATTTAGCTTATCCTAAAATAATAACCTTAAAGTAGACAACAATGGTACTTATAAAATGATTGTATGTTTTTGGTAATGTCATATTATGTGGAATTAAACTACATGTTTTTTATTTCCATCATTGGGATACATAGGTTACAAAAATCATTGTTTAATCCAAATTCTATAGCACCTTCCTCCACATTGAATCAGGAAAAAAATTAAAATTTCCCAATAATGACCTTCTCTTGATGACTAATCCCCAATTTTATTCTATGAACCATCAGTATACTTGGATGACCTCATGACCTGACATTATTAAGAATTATGTGTCATCACTAGTTTTTAATATCCTAATATATGCATCCTACTCTCATGACTCCCCATGATTTTCTTAATTTATTGAATTCCCTTATTAAATCCCTTATCCAATCAAGGGATTGAGAATACCTTATAACTGAACATGAAAAAGAATGAATGTGATACCCCATCAGACATGCCACATTTATATACATTCTACTAAAAACATCCATATAGTCCACCAATTTATGTGTGCACCACAATAATATCCCTCAATCTATCAGTGGGCATATATTCCCTCATTTACTCACAATAGTTTTATGGAATGATCATATCAATTCATATGTCCCCATACACAACATCTTAGATGTATGATGTTAAAATGAATAACATAACACCATTCACAACCAATGTAAAAAATTTGGCTTTCCAAATATACATACACTTTGATTCTATTGGAGAAAAAATCATCTTTCCCCATGTAACGAACATGAGATTCCATTAATTTGATTGATCATGTAGAGAGAAAGATATTTACAAAACCATTCAGATAACAATGTCGGGCATGGAATAATCATTCAATTATTTACCTTTTTGATAATCCATGATTAAAATTTGAATAATCACCATTGGTAAAATTATTAATAATTATTATAACATTGTAAATACATTTGAAGAAGCCTCATAAATTGATTCCATCTCCATAATAGTGTCTGTGTTGAATTATTAGGAAATCCCAACTCATACATACGATGATCCTTAAAATAAAATTGAAAACTATACAATTAATCCACAACCATGTTAGAGTTACATTAATTTATATTTTATAGAATATAAATATAATTCATTTGAAGATATAAATCATAAAAAAAATTCTGTAAAAGTCATTAAACAACATCCTAATCATGTGAGATTAAAATTAAATTCCATGTGTGATGAGGACATGATTACATCTACGGTGAACATGACATTCCCAACACAATTATCATGTATTATACCATATAAATAGTTTACCTTCTAGGTATATTCCTTATAACATCCATTTGTATCCCCCTATTGTGAGGAAAGTGTCCATACTTCATGATGATAGGCATTTGTGTATGATAATGTCACATGATCATAACATGTGAAATTGAAATATCTAGGTTTTTATCCTTTTATTATAATATGGTATGTAATATGACTCTCTATGGTCTATTATTGACATCCTATTACACCAAAAACCATTAACCCAACTACAGGTGGTCAGTTTTAGGTTTCTTCAAAATCTCCAAAACTAGAATATAATCCTCATCTCACATCCCCAAAAAGAACCAATGAATCCAATATATGACCATTATTTTATATTACAATAAACCACCCATAAATACTATGACACTCTAGAGTTTTCTACCACCACAAGACACAAACCATGGTATTAGATCATATGTGTTCACATATAAGGGATGTTCCCCTCAAATTAACATTAAATCATTTAGTGTACCCCATTAGATATGAAACTATGAGTTCATTCACATATAAAAATACATGTACTTATCCCAGTACATGATATGTTTATTAGGATGGTTCCATAAATGGAATATAAATCCCTGAGTTCCTTCACCCACATGTTAACTATTGAACCCCCATATGATGCATCACATTGAGATCCTTTATTTATGAGTTTTGAGTTTTTTAACTGATGAGATTATGAAGACTATGTTATAATTAGAGGATCTCTTCTTTTTCTCCCTTATGGGGATATTCAAATTATAACTCATGATAATAGAATGGTATTCCTTATGTGATGAGTGAGAAAATACTATATATGATTAACATAGGATCTCTTCATCCACTCTCATTTAATGAGACATAGATTCAATGCCATTCAATGATCATGGGATTCTTTATGTGATACTAATATTAATATAGTATATGATGATAATATAATCTATGATACAATTCTGTTGGTCATGATCAAATGTTGTTACCGAGTGATACAAATAAAGGATTCCTTATTTTAGGATTCGTGAATTCCTTATAGTACATCCATAACTTACTCCTTGTGTTGAGAGCAGTATTACCCACATTATGAATATCAACCTTTTTTCTGAGGAGAAAATAATTATTGATGTGACTAGGAAATGGATCCTTACATAATGAGAATACGTTGAATCATAATGACCATATTATGACTTATGTTTTACAAAAGACATATCTTATGTCATGATAAAATGATTCCCTCATATCATCAAATGAGGAAGAACCGTTTAGCTGGACAACATTCATAATGTCATCATCATATACAATAAATGGATTAGACCCAACAGTGAAACCCCAAAGTGTATTAAATCCTATTAAAATATAATATTTTTTTTGAGAAGAGGAACCATGACCATGGCATAGATATGTAAGGGATACTTTGAATTGGAAATGATCTCCATGCAGGATTCCATGTAAAGAATATATAACATCAAATCCAACCACTCTGATCATTGAGATGATATCATCAGCTCTATTGGTAATGGTCACCTAATTTAGGAACAAAGGAATGTGGGGCTTGAATATCATGATGAATAAAAAAATAAAATATCCCAATTAATAATGTGGCCTTGGTGGAAGCATAATGAAATTGTATATTGAATATAAAAACAATAATGCTAAATAAATGTAAATTTTTTGTAGAAATTTTTTCGTTTACAATGAAATAGAAATGAATTAATTTTTTTGGTAAAAACATTTTTGGGATATAGAGAAACCAACCTCATGTTTTTGATAAAAAAATATTATGTATTGATTAATAAAAATGATATATTGTAATGATATAGTAAATTATATTGATGTCGAAATATTGATATGCAAATAATCAATAGAAATAATAAGAATTATTATTTTAAATACTAAATATTATATTAGGAACAATTTGAATAGTATTTTTACTTATTTATATAATTCTCAATAAAATTTTGGATATTCTGATTTGTCTTGAGTTTGTTGAGATGGTCAAGATTTTATTTGATGTTGTTTTGGATATATTTGAAGATATTAAAATGTAATGGAATTAAATATTATTTTTTTGATTATAAATTTATAGAAGACATGTAGATAAATATTATTAAATGATAAAAATCTATACTATCGGTTATTCAATACTAGATTTGTATGATTCATCAACAGTGGAAACTATTTTTTTACTAGAGAATGTATTTTTAGGAATCATGCAAGACATAATATGTGTCATTAAAGATATCATAATGTTGACATGGTATTATAGAAGATTATATTTCCTTTTTAATAATGTTATGTGTATACATTATTGGAGTAATGTATTATTTTTAGGGAATTATTTCAATTAATTTCTATAAACATTTCATTATATGAGTAACCAGTTTGTTTAATTTGTATAAGGAAATGTTTTTTAGGGTATCCATTATGAGGAAAATGATAAAATAGTAGATTATACAAGTATCCCATGAATATATAAGTGTAATACATGAAATGTTAATGGTTACCCATGAATTTGTAAGGCTATATTCTAACATTGTAAGAGTTACATCCATTGTGATTTTTTTTTTGATTTTTGATGTTCTTATGTTGGAAGAATTAAATTACGTATGAAATTATATTAGATGAATTTGTATATATTCTATTATTTTTAAAAATTCATAGTTAGTATTCAATCCATTACACATGCCATTATTTTATTTATATTATCTTATAATAAATGGATGATTTCAATGTTCTATGAAAATATTATTTTCCAATATATATTTCGGTAAATAAATATCTTTTATCAAAAATATTTTTTTTACAATCAATTATGAGGATACAAGGTATATTTTAATTTATATTAAATATCACAAAATGGTTTTCTAATTCAATCTATGGTATAATGTGGTATTTTTTATGATGATTTGACTCATTACATGAATAGTACGATGATGACATTATCCAAAGATGATCTGCAAATATTAAATATGAGATCACTTTACAAAAAATTATGAAATAAAAAAATCCGATTTTTATGAGTAGTTTAATTGAATATTTATATTGATGTTTTCATGAGAATTATATTTAATAAGTTAAATTATATTTAATGGATTTAATTTATTTATATAATTAAAATGAAGAAAAATAATTAAATTGAGTAGTGAATATTCATGAAGGTAAGGACACTCCAAAAATTTTATATCGATGAAAATTAGAAGAAATATATGCACCAAGTTTAATTAATGAAAATTATATAGTATAAAAAAATAAAATATATTTAGTGGATCTAATAAAATAAAAAATAATATGAATAAATAATGACCTCTCTCTTAAGAAAATAATTATTACGAAATATGAGCACATAACTCGATATTGAGATAAAATCAAATTAATTTATGGGAACTGAAGAAGAATATGATGAAGAATTCAATGTCCCGATTCTATTGATTAGATCTATTATAAGGAAATTTAATAACAAAAATATTAAGATATACAATATATTATATTAAATAAGTTAGAAACAAAAAGAATAAAATATACATATTATTTATAATGAAGGATGCCAATAATGATTCTATTTATTACTTCTCCATGTATCAAACTGCATTAATACAATTGATCAAGTAATTGGATTGAATATCATTGTATGATCATGACATGAGTGATTTCGTGGGGAATATTTTTTACATGATCCTAGAGAAAAAATGCGCGTTATTTATAATGAGTTGCAATAAGATATTATTGATGATATATATGCATTTAATTACAAATTATAAATTATAATAGATAATATTTATGCATTTACATCATATATAGACTCCATTAAACTTTTGAAGTTGATATATTTAATTATAAATATTCATAAATTATAAATGCTATATGATATTGTATATATCTTATGGTATAGTATGAGGACCAATGGGAAACTATGTTAGTGAGATATACATTATGGGTTCTTGATAATACCATTCTACATTAGATATTATTAATACTAAATTTTTATTAGATAATTAATGTTCAATGTGAATAAAATATCACATAAAGATGTAGGTTTTCCATAATGTCGTTGATCCTTTAAAAAAATAATGTGTTACACATCCCAATTTGTTATGTAACGCATTTTTTTCTTTTCTAATTAATTATATTATAATAGATACATTTACACCTTAATATGAGATAATTATTTGAATATTTAAATGATTATTAATGATGGGATGATTATATGTATTTTTTTTAAAAAAATTCATTCATAATTAATGCCTCCCCAAGTGACTCTGTGATATTGTTGGTATGTCACGGGGAATCTGAGTCATGGTTACCCCAAGTTGGATGTAAAATTTTTAAATTATTTTTTAATTTGAATTATTTGAATTTAATATTTTCTTGTAATAAAATAAATCTATTGATAGATTATTCAGTCCCCATTTCTATTAAAAAATATATAAATGATTGAAAGAAAAATATAAATAATTGAAAAAATATATATTATACTAAAATGAAAAAATATTTGTTTATGTATAAAAAAACACATACTTTTTAAAGGGGAAAATTTAAAAGTTAAATAATAAATATCTCAATGTCAAACCTCGTGAATATTCATGTTTACACAATTAAGAGGATGGATCAAATTAATAAGTCTGAAACCTATACTCAATGTTTATGTAAGATTTGAATAATGATTCAATAAAAAATTTCATTAATATTTTTTTTAATTACATAAAAAGATGATTAAAAACTTAATAATAAACAGAATGGATATGTTCAATTCATTTCATAAACATTCTCTAGGGTGAAAAACTCTTACCAATATAACGAAACCCTGAAAAACGTTTTTCCTTTTATAATGAAAAATATACATCATCCAAAGAAGATATCCCCAAATAAATTTATAATTAATAAAATAATTTAATTATTATGAAGAAAATATCCATGTTTAGGAGGTAAAACATAATAATACTCTCATTTTCATGGAAGCACTGTTGCATTTTAATAAATTTTAAACCAAGGATGATGATTTTCTTATAAAACAATGTACATGAATTCATGAGGATATTATTACTAAGATAATAATTTAATGTGAACATGTGTTAAAATCTATTCTTGATGATAATAACTCCCTCTACATGGGGTGCCTTGAATTTGATGTGTAATTCAAAAAAAAATTAATAAAATTATTTTTAAATCTTCCAAATAGATTAAAAATTATTTTTTCAACATGTTTATTTAATAAAGTTATTACGTAATAATGTAATTAAATATATGGAATTATGATTTCTTATATCATCATAAGATCCATATAATTGTTCTCATGGTTAAATATAACACGTTATCATAATAAATATATTTTTTGTAATGATGTTTGGTCAAAAAAGTTCAAGTCCAAATTATAATATGGAATAATTTGGGTGGGTAAAAATTTATAAAGAGCCACTACATTATCAATTGAAATTACATTCTTATCTATGAAATGTAAATCCTAAAATTGTTCTCAAAATTGTGGTGTATTTTCTAGATATCATTGATAAACTATATATAGGATGATTGCATCTATAATAAGAATGTAATTTAATATACTCTACTAGTGTTTCTAGAGGGAATGGTATATATCTATTAATATGTTTTTATAATGTGTATATCCCAGAAAATTATTGCGGTTATGCCATTTATGGGAGAGAACATAATTATCATATAATACCAACTACACACACATATATATATATATTTTATTTAATAAGTAAAATATTTATACAAGTACTATAACTGAATTAATTTAATAATTCATTTATTATTTCAATTTAACTTGTCGTTGATTAGATGACTGATGGAATGCACCATGAAATGGAAATATAATAATGATATGATGATTAGATATTTATAGATATTGAAATACATGTGAACATAATTCAAATCAAATTTTTGGAGAAAAATATTACAATATTATAATTCATACTTTTAAGAAGTCATAAAGGGAGGGTGAAAAGAATGTATCTTTGATGAGATTCTTATTATATGTAAGAAAAGGACTCAACATGGAATATTTTTTGTGTTACATGGATAAATATTAGAATTTTTAAAGGGGGAATCGAGAATAGATAAAATCCAATAGATATATAGTATTATTATTTTGATATATAATATCCATAATAATGTTCCTAAAATAATTGTGAATATTATATGCTCCGATCTTATTAAAAATTTGTATGGTAAGAGAAATTTAAAAATTACAATTTTTATAATATATTTTTTTAAATTATTTTAATATAAATATCCATAAAATACATTCCCATGATATTGATAGACCTACTTTCATTGGGAAATTTGATACATAAAACATTATAGAAAAGAATATCATTATTTAAAAATCAATATTATGATTTTAGTTACCTTTTATCTATTAATACTACACTTAATAATATAATAACATATGAAATTAAAGGGTTTTCAATTAAAATTTTAGTGATATAATAAAATGATCAGAAAAAGATAAATAATAGATTTGAGTAAAGATTTCTATCATGAAAACATGATGATATAAGAAACAAATATACTTACATAGGGAAAAAATGTGAAAAATATATCATAAAATAAGTTTTTCATAGCAGTGCGGATAAAATATTAACCATGAAATACAAATTATATGTTGAGTACAATCACTGATAAATAATTACATTGTGTAATTAGGATAACTACTCATATATAATATCTCATGAGGTGAAATCATTAAAAAAATTATGTCCTAACAAGGGTTCAAATTTCATATTTCTAAGATTTCATATTGAACATGAAATAAATAATTATTATATTTTCCATTTACATTCAATTATTATGGGATGTTAGTTTTGAATATGTATATACCTAATCAATGAAGCACAGTTAGGTATTTTTTATTACACTGGATTGACTATATATTTCTGTATTTACAACAAAGGTGTACGGAATGGAACATCAATTTATAATTTCAGCTACATAATATGTGTGCATATATTTTCATGGTATAGATAATTGAGGAACAAATTTATTCTATCATTATTTTGGAAATATTTGGATACTAATTTAATTACAAAAAGTAAGAGTATGCAATAGATAATTAGGGGAAATTTTGTAAGAATCGGAGTGTGATATCCATATATTGATTATCCAACACAATACTAATACATATTGTCACATGAAATCTTTTATTCAAACTTATAGTGGGGATAATATACCATAATAATGATAAATAATAATACTGAAAAATATGATGTACATAATAATATAATTCTACCCAATTATAAATATGTAAAACAAATGTAACCCCATTACAGTAAATATTTTCATTTGTGACAAAATAAATGTTGTGAAGAACAAAATATAGTAAAAAAATAAAATAAAGCCTCTAAATAAAGACGCCCAATATTTTTCATCCAAACCATGCTCGGGACTATCCATATTCTCTAATCCCATTGTAAAAATCATTCAATCGCATGAAGGGTCCCATACCATTTCCTATACGCGAGTCTATGATGTCTACCTAAGGACCTAACTATATTGAATATAGGGTTTTAGTAATACTTAATTGTCCACCACCAACTGTGTATAAAAAATCAATATGCGAAAATAGTTCATATAAAATTATGATAAACACTAGAAATACTTCTGAAAAAATTGACATGTAAGACTAAACTCCGTACCCTTTAGATTCTGGTAGAATCCTAGGGATTACAAATATATGATTCAATACAAATATGGATTTAAATATGAAAATTTTGAACTACATTGGTATATTCACATTCCAGAGACCAATATCTAGTTATATTACCCATTTCATTGAAGAATTTCATATCTATATCTTAATGGAATGAATCAAAATTCCCATTCCAGAATCACATAAATTTTCCCTTGTAATATTACCCATATCGAGAGTGATGTATACAATATATGTACCATGGATCCATGTATCTCACACTAAGGAATAATCTATCCATGTATTGATCCCTCACAAATCATATAAGAATGTATCCACCCTCATACATCAAGAAACCAGGCATTGACTCAAACATTGAACCAAATGCATATAAATCTCCAAAAAAATCCAAAAAATATAATATATTCCATATTGGAAAATCCAATATAAGGAACCGTTATCATTAAATTTTATCAATTCTTCTATGTTTTGTAAACACAAGATAAAAATCAAGCTACCTGACATGTTACCTTTTCCTAGTTAATTTCATCAGTTTCCAACTCGCATTTCAATTATGAAAATACAAAAACATTTATTACTCCATGAGTGTATCCATATACCAAAAAAACATTTATAATACTATTATAATGTTAAATTTTTTTATAGTACATTATCTAAACAAGCCCCATGGTTTGGAACACCTCTTGGGTGTCTATAACTCCAAGTTTCATGTTTAATAAAACTAAACCGAATATAATGGATGTATATTCAAGCATATTTACATTATTATAAATAATATATTTTCAACAATTAGATTGAAAAAATGATTTTTAAATGTTACATATACTATAAAACCAACAACATGCCTTAGTAAGGTGTTTCATAGGGCATACCTAAAAATAATGAAAAAGATTCCCATAATCAATTGTCGATATCAATGTGTAACACCACGATACCCTATAAGCAGGGATAGAAAAATATTATTAAGGATGGAAGAATAATATCAATTGAGAATATAATAGGTATCATCGAATTCATTTAAAAACTCACAGATTCAAGACATATAGTGTAAATAATTGAACATGTGACCAAGGTTTGAAGCTATGTGGTCTCAGAAGCACCAAAGAATCCATATAATTAAATAATAATAACTCAAGGTCACATGTGGGGTAATTAAAATCTAAAATAAGGATTCATGGGATCTTAATTCAATCATTTATCTCACAATATTTTCTTTCTTCGATGCCACTGAAATGTTTCTAGCAACCAATCGGTAGATGGTAGTGTCATCCAGGTCTACTATATTGATGGAAACCCCTATAATTGATTTGTGGATTTGACTAATGGACTCATGGGTATAATATAGGAGGACAATTTTTAAGATTACACCATCTGGAATATGGTTATCCTTTATTTCATAACATTGATATTTTATCTATTTCATGTGAATTATCATCCATCGATGAACTCGTGTACTACATAGGATTCCTGGTGACACATCAACAAGTTCTTTACTACATTCTACCACAAAATTATTTTATCTATCCTCCTATAAAACCTAGAACACTACTGAAACGTCATATTATGAAATTAAATGATATCATTTATATAATTTAAAATGATTCAAAAACAAAATATGTTATATACTTTTCCAAAATCTATGGTTAACTCCAATTTATTTTGGTATGTACTCTTAATTTTTCTGTTATTGAAATTATGTATCATTGGGATCAGTCTCGATAGATTTTCTATATGTTTTGGAGTGTTTTATAATAGTTTAAGTGTTTTTTATTTATATCTCTAATATTGTAAATAATGAATATTTTATTGGAAATTGTTTATCATGTTGAGGGACTCCTGGAGGAGGAGCATAGTTGGAACATAGTTATGAAAATATATGAATATTACTAGGGATTCATGTTATATGTGACCATGGTTTTTCAATGTATAGAGCCATAGTTCCTCAAACCATGCGACCACATTATATTACAGGGTGGTCTTTTGATAATTGCACCCAAATAGTTGGAACATTGTTTTTTAAACAGTTTGTCTTAAACATGTCACATGATTAATTAAATAAGAAAATTGGATTTTTACAAGAAATGTTTTTTAAAACATGCATAATTCCTTAATTTTATCAATATTCATTATCTATATGAAAATTAATGGAACTTTTGGTTGTTTTGTTCAATTTCGATGTACAATCTGACAAATAGTAGTGTGTGAAATCTATAGAATCCTACTTTTTTTTACCATAATTCATATATATATTTGGATATCATTGTTTTTTATATAGTGGAACTATTTATCATAACTATTATGCCCCAATATGTGCCCTATTAAATTTTTTGAAGTCGTTTATTTGTTATTTTTTTGAAATAGGAAATAGGAGCATAGATATAAATCAATCATTGTGAGTTTAATGATGAAAAATTATCATTGTTAGCCATGTGCACTTTCCTATTATCTAAATCATCACGAAAATAAATTATTTTCATTGATTAATATCAGGATTATATTTCAGAAATACATTAATAATAAATTCAAGGAAACCATAATGGTTATACGGTTATAAAAATTTTTTTATGAGAATTATTCACAGACCATGTTTTAGTATATGAAATAATGTTAAATTATTTCAAGAAAATATATTTTGATATTGTTGTTTGAATACATCATTTATCTTGTATTCCTAATTGTGGTACGAGGGAACACGGTGGATTCAAGATCTGTTTAGTTTTCTAATTGGGGAACATTTATAGAAACCCTAGCCATTGCCATATAACATTACATGATTTTAATCATAATTTTTCATCAGAGTAAAAGAAAATGATTTAAAAGTCCTGTGTTGTAGAGACCCAAAGCATGACGTACATGGACATTACATTACTTTTACGGAATACTTAGTACATTACAAAAACTCACACACAAGGATCGTAATAGTTTAGTGTCTTTGGAAACTCAGAATATAATCTTCTAATCGCGGTGAAAGATCTTCAACATCTCCCATAAAGATCTTCATTTTTTTACCTAAAACCTTTCTTTATATCCTGGGGAAAAGAAAACATAAAAGGGTGAGCTCAAATTCTCAGTAAGGGTAAACAAAAGAAATATCAATCACATCCAATTCATAAGAACATAACATTTTGGAAATCTTAACCTGCAAAAGAGAGCATAATTTCATATCATGGGATAAATCATAGTAGTGAAATGTAATCCCAATAATCATAACTTAAAACATGAAACATTGTGGCATACACACATAATCATAGATAATAATATCTTATTAGTCAAGACTCATTTCCAAGACTATCTTAGTGGACAAAGTCCATTTCTGAACCGAGTCACCCTCGTTTCAGTCCTGTTTCACTGAACCGGTATAACCTACCATTACAGCCATGTATATCTCATGAGATATAAAATCTTTATCCAATGAATTGTAGGGAGATATAGGTCCCACCCATCTCATAATGATACCATTCTTATGTGTGAAACAAATTCATAAACCATACATCATAGCATAACCCATGTAATAAAAACTGGGAATCTTAAACATCATCATGACATCATATAACAATTCATATAGGATAAAATAATTCATAAAAATATTTCCATCACAACATAATCAAATCCATGTAATAATAGGGATAGAAACAAAACCCTTTATTATCTTAGATGGAAAATAATTTTGATAAAACACTTGAACTCCATTCTTGAGGAAAATATCCTTTCTACTTCAAAAAAACATTTCCTTTCTTAACATGTCATACAATTCTAAACTAAAGTAAGTTGATTAAAAATATACTTAAAAACATGTAAAGGAAGATTCTTGGAAATTTTGTTTTAAAAATTCATTCATGTCGAATAAGTTAAAAAAACATTCTTCCCGTACTTTTGTCGGAAAAGTCAAAAAGTACCTCGTACGAAAAACGACAAAAGATTCCTTTCATATATTTTACTAAAAACTCACCGAAGGGTAAAATTAGATTTAAACAATTTTAGTTGGATGTAAATAATATTACATATTGAGGAAACATGGATGTGGATGATAAAATACACCCCAGTAAATACCAAAGTATAAACAATCTCGGATAAAAATGAGATTGTGATATTTCCCTTACCATAGGTCCGATTTTCTTCGTCGGTGTCCAAACCTCCTGTATAATGATTTAAATAATGTCATTGACTTATTCCAGAATCATACTCATTGTTATGATATCATATATGGTTCACTTATGACTTTATATTACCCTTTCTTTTGTAAATTCTATGTTAAAGAGCATTTTGGGTAAAATTGTTTCATTTGTCGTCCGTGTTTTGACTTGTAATTATTCATATGATTACTTAGATTATAATTACATAATTCCAGAATATAAAACATGATTTATATATAATATATATTCAGAATATACATATATATAATAAATTAGTAAATGGAAAGAAATACACCGTTCACGGAGACGGTAGGTCATACGTACGCATGAACGCTGTTTTCATTTCCTTATTGAGTTGAATGGAATTAAGTAGATGACATAAATATATACATAAATCCAATAGCTTTATAATGTCATATATTTCATTATTATTTCTTATATATACTTTATAATCATTCTTAAATGGTTAACATGGAGAATGAATCTCATCGCGTCTTGGAGACGGTAGTCCGTACATACGCACGAATGATGATATCATTTCCATAATTATTGAATTGAATTGGAGTGGATGATACAATATATCAGAATCGATATGTTGTTCTCATAACTATGTATAGTTATTCTTTACACCATTATACCCATCCATGTAAGGTGGTGGTGGAAAATAGATTACACCACGGCGTGGAGACGGTATTCCGTACGTACGCACGCGCGGTGATTTCTTCTTCCGTAGGATGGATAGATGGTGAAATAGGTTTGTTTCATACTTATAATAACATATCAGTATATGAGTGATACTGATGTTATTACTTCATAATGAAACAACCTATGGAAAAGAAGTGGAAGAAGAAATAAAGATGAAAGAATCGGTAACGGACATTAACTCTTCTTTGAAGTGCTTCTTTTAGACCTCCTTTTAGGGCACTAAAATGGGTTTTTGAAGAATACCAGAACCTATAGAATATTTCTAGGGAAGTGTAGAAGAGAATTTGGAAGGGGTTGGCCGAGCATGAAGGCTCAATGTTGTGTGAGGAAGAGAGGGAGGAGGTGCCCTTTTATAAGGGAGGAGAGGGGCTCCTTTGGAAAAACTAAAAATATTATTTTATTATAAAGTCATGTTCTGTTTTAAATAGCTCCAAATTGATTTATTTCGAGGCTAAGGTGGGGATGGGTCGAAGTACTCTCATCCAATAGAATTTAGACAAGTTTAGGTTCCTATTTTAACCTTATCATTTAGATTTAACATTAAGTTAAATAAGTTTACTTTTACCGTGTCTTCTTGTGTTCTTATACTATAAGGTTAATAAACGTACTATAAGCAGCCAAACGAATCCCAAGTTGTTTATTATTAATATATATAACCTTATCTAAGTCATTTGGCCGAACCTTATATTTTTATGAATAAAATAACAATTACTAATATAATATTTGTTTTAAAAACTATTTTATGTCAATTTTGACACTATTTAGTAATTGATTTTTGTGAAAATCATAACAGAATGATAAGTTCTAAAAAAGTTAATTAAATCAATACTAACATGTCTTATTAACCTAGAAAATTAGTGTAATTCATAAAAAGTCTCAAATTATTTTTATTTGGGTATTTATAACATCAATTATGTCAATATTTCATTAATAAGATAATTAATGAATCATCGTTGTGTCATAAATAAATTAAATTATTTAATGTCTAAAAATTAAAAATAAAATACCATTATGTAGGAAATATTTTTAGCTTTCTAATGAATATTTATAGTCTAATTTATCTTATGTATAACCCCATATTAAAAATGTCTTAGTAAATAAACATTGATTTTAACTCTTTTAACCCTTCTTTAAATAAATTAATAATAAATGTCCTAATCTAATCCAGGTGGGCCTAAATGGTCATATTTTATTCCTAAGCTTGTTTTTGGTCGAATTACACTTGTACGATAGAATTAGGACATGTGTTAGGGTAATAATAATATCATTTCTACCCTTAATTACCCTATTTACTTTTAACCGTGGTAAAAATAGTAAAAAGTTACTATTTGCCAGAAAATTATTTTCATCTCATTGAACCACATTTTACTTACTGACATCAACCGTGTCTTTTGGATTTTTGAAATTCCACTCACAGAAGTGGTAAAATTATGTTTTATGAACAATTCAGTTTTTTAACTACCACTTAGTGGTTTCACTATTCATCAAAAATTGAACGTTTTCAGAAAAATACCAAAAATTTGGCCTAAGCTATATTTGATATTATGAACTAAAAAATGATTTATATTTTACCAAATTCAAAACATATCAGTTTCATTAACTAATTTAAAAATTAATTCCCGTCGTCAAAACAAATAGCGTGTTTTTAAGAGATAATAACTATCAAAAGATTGAAACCTGTTTATAACTGGTTTAAATGTGAAATTACATCCAATGACCATCATTGTATTAAATTGTAAAATATATTCTAAATATACTTTAAAACCACTAAAATTAATAATTTTTCAATATTACTTATTTCGATTGAAAAAGTTGTATTTAATTAAAATTTAGTAATTTCCACTATTCATCAAAATATGAAAGTTATCCGAAAATTACCAAAATTTCACCCTAAGCTAATTTCGATATTCCGAATCCAAAAATGAAGTCCATTTTGAAAAATATAATTTACAAAATTTCAAAAAGTGGTTATTACTATTCATAACGGCTAGTTTTAAGAATATTTTAATAGCATATCGTTGTTTAGTGAAACTCGGTATTGCGTTCTGCACACGCTATCAAGGAAGGTCGCGATTGCGTGTAATGAAAGTCAAGTCAAGGATGCGTATTGTGCAAACTACTTTTAGTGTAGAGTACAACACAAGACATATATGAAATTAAAAAGATTATTTTTCATAAAATCTTGGGGTGTTACATTCTACCCCCCTTAAAATGAATTTCGCCCTCGAAATTCGTCGGGGTAATAAATCGTTTACTATTCGAAAGTTTCTTTAATCGAAACCCACATCGTAAAAAGGAATACCAAACCCAATAATTAAAAACAAAAGTATGAAACTTAACGGTTACCCAAATAAACTAATCAATGGGTTTCCACATAGGTGAAAATATGGATATGGAAGAGAAATCTAACCATCATGTTCTGATGGAGAGTGGTAGAGAACATGTCTATGGAAAAACTAGGAATCACAAAGCCATAAATTTGTGATGATCTAAGGTACAATCTGATTCATCAGATATAAGAGCACTAAGACAACATTTTTAATTTTCAAGATTATTTCCCTAAAGTTTATGAAATTGTAATTAGAAGAAATAATTTCGTGATTTTGGTATAGTCTCACCGTTTGTCGTTCGTTGGACAATTTCCACTTCATCTGTTAAAGAAATGAAGTTTAATTTGTCATTCGTGATGTGTTAGCAGATCATGTGATAGAATGATGGGTCATTCCATCTCTTTCAAACAAAAGGTTAGCAAAAGTTATAAGTCCATCTTATGGTTAATCGTATATGGTTCCAAAAATGAACTTATACTTCATATATCATACCGCTTAATAAAATAAAACGTGTTTCTACTAACCATGGACTTCCTGTAGGCCACTGGTAGGCGATAAAGGCCTGTCGCACTTCGTTTGTGGGTTCGATTCCCACAGCCTTGTCCGACGCGATGGGTTGTCGCCCGTCCTGTAGGTTTTCCTTTTTATATACTATAACATCCCATCAACAATATCAAAAAAGTTTTATCCTTAAACAATACTAACTTATGTCCAACATAATCCATTCCAATCTTTAGGCTTATCTAAAATACTTTGGTCCAAGCTCATAGTATAGAGAAAATGATCACGTAAATGCCATCATTTATCCCTCATATATCTTTTTCGTCACATTCCAGTCATGTGAATACCATAATCATGTAATCTCTTGAAAAATGAATACCCATTGAATCTTAGTGAAAACATGAGTGCTGTCAAAAGATAACTCTTTCCACATACCAAAATCCAAAAATTCTATATACTCAAACCATGATATAACCTTCTTCTTATATCATTCATGAGCTTATGAATACTATCAAACATTTAATTTTCTCCTTATCCCTTCATTATGCGCATATCATCTACATTCCAAAAATATCTGAATAACCTTTCATGGATACTGGTACCATTAATCATACACTTTCAAAACTCAAGGAAAGACAATAGTGTAAGAATCCTTAGATTTCTCTTTATTCCATAGCACCATGAGATTACTTATACAACATTACACATGATAAACATGTAATCATTCCACTACATTCTTAAACCATTGACCGAGAATCAACAATTCTTTCATCTCACATATCATTTGTAGTCTCTTAATCATCATCAACATAAATACTACCCATACGACCATACTGATTCTCTTCATGAGTCTTTCCCTTAGGGAATTGGTTTGCATAATGCCCGTTCATTCCACATTTAAAACATTTAACCATTTTTTATGTCGTAGCAATACCATTATCCTCATCTCTGGTGTTAACTGAACCTTTTCCTTTTCACTTAATGGCTTTGTGTCCTTCTTTTCCACACCCAAAGTATCTTCCATTTCCTTTGAAACAATCTCCCTGATGCCTCTTCCCACATGATTTACATGATGGAAATTGAACTTTCTTTCCTCTATGATCATCATGAAACTCCATCTTTCTCTTATTATCTGAGTCAGGAAACTTACTAAAGTTGAGATTATTGATCATATTAGGAGATTGATGATTAGGCATAATAACTATGTTTGGACTTCCAGATCCCGTTTCATTTGGTTTCTCATGAAGAAAATCATTCCATTGTCTGTCATATCCTCCATTATCGTGAATCATCTTGTTTCCAGCCATTTTCTAAAACCCAAAAAGAATAGTGTGAGAGGAAAAAATCAGGATAGGGAAAACAACATATTAAAGGGGGAGTACCCTCAATATCTAACATCTTAGGTTAAATTCTATGATCGTTAGCGCAATTCTAGGACTATAACCAATACGTATACTTAACATTAGAGACATCCCTAGACATACCGTATAAATATCTCTAGGGATATCACTAAAGTTCTCACATCCTAGTTTCCAAAGGTTGACTAAACCTTTCCTCTGATACCAACTGTAGAGACTCGAAGCTTGACGTACATGGACATTACATTACTTTTGCGGAATACATAGTACATAACAAAAACACACACACAAGGATCGTAATAGTTTAGTGTCTTTGGAAACTCGGAATATAATCTTCTAATCGTGGTGAAAGATCTTCAACATCTCCCATAAAGATATTACTTTTTTTACCTAAAACCTTTCTTTATATCCTGGGGAAAAGAAAACATAAAAGGGTGAGCTCAAATGCTCAGTAAGGGTAAACAAAAGAAATATTAATCACATCATATTCATAAGAACATAACATTTTGGAAATCTTAACCTGCAAAAGAGAGCATAATTTCATAACATGGGATAAATCATAGTAGTGAAATGTAATCCCAATAATCATAACATAAAACATGAAACATTTTGGCATACACACATAATCATGGAGAATCATATCTTATTAGTCAAGACTCATTGCCAAGACTATCTTAGTGGACAAAGTCCATTTCTGAATCGAGTCACCCTCGTTTCAGTCCTGTTTCACTGAACCGGTATAACCTACCATTCCAGCCATGTCTATCTCATGAGATATAAAATCTTTACCCAACGCATTGGAGAGAGATATTGGTCCCACCCATCTCATAATGATACCATTCTTATGTGTGCCACAAAATCATAAACCATACATCATAGCATAACCCATGTAATAAAAAATGGGAATCTTAAACATCATCATGACATCATAAAACAATTCATATAGGATAAAGGAATTCATAAAAATATTTCCATCACAACATAATCAAATCCATGTAATAATAGGGATAGAAAGAGAACCCTTTATTATCTTAGATGGAAAATAATTTTGATAAAACACTTGAACTCCATTCTTGAGTAAAATATCCTTTCTACTTCAAAAAAACATTTCCTTTCATAACATGTCATACAATTCTAAACGAAAGGAAGTTGATTAAAAATATTCTTGAAAACTTGTAAAGGATGATTCTTGGAAATTTTGTTTAAAAAATTCATTCATGTCGAATAAGTTAAAAAAACATTCTTCCCGTACTTTTGTCGGAAAAGTCAAAAATTACCTCGTACGAAAAACAACAAAAGAGTCCTTTCATATCTTTTACTAAAAACTCACCGAAGGGTAAAATTAGATTTAAACAATTTTAGGTGGATGGAAATAATATTTCATATTGAGGAAACATGGATGTGGATGGTAAAATACACCCCAGTAAATACCAAAGTATAAACAATCTCGGATAAAAATGAGATTGTGATATTTCCCTTACCTTAGGTCCGATTTTCTTCGTCGGTGTCCGAACCTCCTGTATAATGATTTAAATAATGTCATTGACTTATTCAAGAATCATACTCATTGTTATGATATCATATATGGTTCACTTATGACTTTATATTACCCTTTCTTTTGTAAATTCTATGTTAAAGGGAATTTTGGGTAAAATTGTTTCTTTTGTCATCCGTGTTTTGACTTGTAATTATTCATACGATTACTTAGATTATAATTACATAATTCCAGAATATAAAACATGATTTATATATAATATATATTCATTATATACATATATATAATAAATTAGTAAATGGAATGAAATACACCGTTCATGGAGACGGTAGGCCGTACGTACGCATGAACGCTGCTTTCGTTTCCTTATTGAGTTGAATGGAATTAAGTAGATGACATACATATATACATAAATACAGTATCTTAATAATTTCATATATTTCATTAATATTTCATATATATACTTTATAATCATTCTTAAATGGTTAACATGGAGAATGAATCTCATCGCGTCATGGAGACGGTAGTCCGTACGTACGCATGAGTGATGATATCGTTTCCATAATTATTGAATTGAATTAGAGTGGATGATACAATATATCAGAATCAATATGATGTTATAATAACTATTTATATTTATTCTATACACCATTATACCCATCCATGTAAGGTGGTGGTGGAAAATAGATTACACCACGGTGTGGAGACGGTATTCCGTACGTACGCACGCGCGGTGATTTCTTTATCCGTAGGATGGATAGATTGTGAAATAGGGTAGTTTAATACTTATAATAACATATCAGTATATTAGTGATACTGATGTTATTACTTCATAATGAAAAAACCTAAGAAGATGAAGTGGAAGAAGAAATAATAATGAAAGAATCAGTAACGGACATTACCTATTCTTTGAAGTGCTTCTTTGAGACCTCCTTTTAGGGAACTAGAATGGGTCTTTGAAGAAGACCAGAACCTCTAGGATGTTTCTAGGGAAGTGTAGAAGAGAATTTGGCAGGGGTTGCCCGAGCATGAAAACTCAATGTTGTGTGAGGAAGAGAGGGAGGAGGTGCCCTTTTATAAGGAAGGAGAGGGGCACCTTTGAAAAAACTAAAAATATTATTTTATTATAAAGTCATGTTCGGTTTTAAATAGCTCCAAATTGATTTATTTCGAGGCTAAGGTAGGTATGGGTCGAAATCCTCTCATCCAATAGAATTTAGACAAGTTTAGGTTCCTATTTTAACCTTATCATTTAGATTTAACATTAAGTTAAATAAGTTTACTTTTACCGTGTCTTCTTGTGTTCTTATACTATAAGGTTAATAAACGTACTATAAGCAGCCAAACGAACCCCAAGTTGTTCATTATTAATATATATAACCTTATCTATGTTATTTGGCCGAACCTTATATTTTTAGGAATAAAATAACAATTACTAATATAATATTTGTTTTAAAAACTATTTTATGTCAATTTTGACACTATTTAGTAATTGATTTTTCTGAAAATCATAACAGAATTATAAGTTCGCAAAAAGTTAATTAAATCAATACTAACATGTCATATTAACCTATAAAATTTGTGTAATTCATAAAAAGTCTCCAATTATTTTTATTTGGGTATTTATAACATCAATTATGTCAATATTTCATTAATAAGATAATTAATGAATCATCGTTGTGTCATAAATTAATTAAATTATTTAATGTCTAAAAATTACAAATAAAATACCATTATGTAGGAAATATTTTTAGGTTTCTAATGAATATTTATAGTCGAATTTATCTTATGTATAGCCCCATATTAAAAATGTTTTAGTAAATAAACTTTGATTTCAACTCTTTTAACCCTTCTTTAAATAAATTAATAATAAATGTCCTAATCTAATCCAGGTGGGCCTAAATGGTCATATTTTATTCCTAAACATGTTTTTGGTCGAATTACACTTGTCAAATAGAATTAGGACATGTGTTAGGGTAATAGTAATATCATTTCTACCCTTAATTACCCTATTTACTTTTAACCGTGGTTAAAAAAGTAAAAAGTTACTATTCACCAAAAAATTATTTTCATCTCATTGAACCACATTTTACTTACTGACATCAACCGTGTCTTTCATATTTTTGAAATTCCACTCACAGAAGCGGTAAAATTACGTTTTATGAACAATTCAGTTTTTTAACTACCACTTAGTGGTTTCACTATTCATCAAAAATTGAAAGTTTTCAAAAAAATACCAAAAAATAGGCCTAATCTATATTTGATATTATGAACTCAAAAATGATGTCTATTTTACCACATTCAAAACATATCAGTTGCATTAACTAATTTAAAAATTAATTCCCGTCGTCAAAACAAATAGCGTGTTTTTAAGAGATAATAACTATCAAAAGATTGAAACTTGTTTATAACTGGTTTAAATGTGAAATTACATCCAATGACCATCATTGTATTAAATTGTAAAAATATATTCTAAATATACTTTAAAACCACTAAAATTAATAATTTATCACTATTAATTATTTCGATTGAAAAAGTTGTTTTTAATTAAAATTTAGTAATTTCAACTATTCATCAAAATATGAAAGTTATCCGAAAATTACCAAAATTTCACCTTAAGCTAATTTCGATATTCCAAATCCAAAAATGAAGTCCATTTTGAAAAATAAAATTTACAAAATTTCAAAAAGTGGTTATTACTATTCATAACGGCTAGTTTAAATAATATTTTAATAGCATATCGTTGTTTAGTGAAACTCGGTATTGCGTACTACACACGCTATCAAGGAAGGTCGTGATTGCGTGTAATGAAAGTCAAGTCAAGGATGCGTATTGTGCAAGCTCCTTTTGGTGTAGCGTACAACACAAGACATTAATGAAATTAAAAAAAATATTTTTCATAAAATCTCGGGGTGTTACAAGTGTCTTGGAAGACTTGGTACATAGTCAATCATTATAAAAACATTCAATTTAAAATCCATAATGAGCTCATATCTAACATTTTGGATCATACCTCGGCATATGATAACCTGGGTATAACATGAAAAATGTGATGAGATAAAATCCCAGTAAGGGAATAACCATAAGAACAAAAAATTATCACCTGATATAGAAAAGAGTATATGGTGATATAAAAATGGAATATAACATAAGGAATCAAAACATATAAAAATGGTTCATATAAACATATAATAATTTAAATATGGAAGAAACATAAAACATGAATTTCTTTATGAGTCCAGGATAACCTACAAGACCATTTCCCATAGTATCATAATCAATGGCTAACCTCCAGTACCTTTTCACATAGTATCCCCAACCAAGGCTGACCACCAAGATCGTGCATATAGTAGCATAAGCTAGGGATAACTTCCAACTCAATCACAGATAAAATCTCATGAGACTCACCTTTACCAAATGAAATGGAGCACTATCTGGGTACACCCAAATTAACATTCCAAGAATATGTTTTCCACATAATTAATCATAAATAATAAATCATATATAAACATAAGGGTCACCCATGGAAAAGATTGATTTCTATAATCATCTCATAATGCATGAAAATTTGGTGTATCATAAAAGTGTTGATTAAAGAATGGAACTAAAATACACATGTACATTAATAATGTAAAATAGGTGTGTATCATGGGATGTGATGTCTTGTAGATGTGACAACATGTAAGAAAAGTATTTAGGAAATATTATCATCAAATCATTTTTAATGGTTTTTAGGAAAATAAAATAAAGCCTTTAATAAAGGAAAGGGAAAAATAGATAAAAAACAATAAGTGAATCCATATGGTTTTAAAAATAAAAATTAATGACGTTATATTGATAATTTTTTATTAAAATAAAATATATAGGGCCCTTGATATCAGGTAAGAATTCGGGAAGTTTCCTAAAATTAGGTTTCCTTATAGTGAAGTATAAAAGAGGAAATCACTTAAAAGCATGTATGTCACAAAAAGAGAATGATGTAATTTTCATGATAAATTAGTTTTGTACAAGTAAAAGCATTTATGATATCCAAATAAATAGGTAATATAAATATATTTTTTTATAATGAAAGATAAGGCAACCCAAAGGGATAAAGGATATTAAGGTAAAATTCATTACGGATTATGAGCATTGTATTAGGTGTACAGAAGAGGGATTCATGAGAGATAAAAGGGTTTATAATAACTTATAAATAATTTGGAAAGTATGTAGAGATTTGAAATCATACCCCATCATTAGGTATTACAAATAAAATGGAAAATCATAGAGGACATTTTTTATTAGAATTGAAATAGAGAGGATCCCTTACCATAAATTTGATGGGGACCTTTTCTTGAATATAATGTCATAAATAATCAAAATAGATTAATTAAATAAAAATTACTGAACCACATATATATGTAAAATAATTAGTATAATTTTTTTAAAATCCATTTATAACTATTTTGATTGGTTATGAGGATCAATTTCATTGTTAGGGTCCATTTTCTTTCTTGGTTTTAATGATCGGTTCAAGTTTGGGTAAACATGTATGATGAAGGTCGTTTTCCATTATTAAAGTAATAATTTTTTATTGAACATAAATAAGGTTACAAGGTTAAAAATACAATTTTGTTACTTTGATTGATTTGTACTCATTAATTAAGACTTTAGTGACAACCTTTTTGGTAAATTCACGGGTTTTTACTACAAAGAACATGTTGTGTTTAATATTCCAAAAACATGGGTACAAAAGGATTATAGAACCAATTATGAGGCATAATACATATATTATGGTCTTATCAAACCATGAAAATGGTTTTATTACAATAATAGAATCTGATAATGGAAATTGAAAACCCATCATTCTAGAATGTGGTAAATTAACACATCCGGGATGGTGTCTTTACTACTAACATAAAGTAAGAGTAATGGATAGATGATAAAAACATAATCCATTAACATAAAATAATAATATTATATAAAATGTATCAGATTTTTCAAAACATTTGGATGAGGAGTGGTAACGATATAAAGGTAAACAAATGAACTTGAATAGAAAAATAAATTAATGAAAAGATTAATTTATCTCTGGAGTCAATCCTCCTTGAGAGCCACTTAATGGGAGAAGATTTCATATTTTGAAGTGATAGGGGATATAGAATGTGGGGGAGGATCTTGGGGAGATATTTTTAAAGAATTTATGTAGGACATAAGGCTTTAGAGGAGTCAATTATAGAGGGTGTAAAAATTGGTATTTATAGTGGCGATCAGGATTGTTTTTATAATATTTAATTCCTCAGTTTATTATATTCCCTTTAGAACATAAATTGTGATGATTCAATGAAAAAAAATGGAAATTTCTTCATGTGTGTTCATCATAATGGCCTAAAATGAGACATATATTATCTTATTACATCCAAATTCAAATATTTAGCATTTATCATAAATTATCATATTTTACTATTCATAAATAATTCATGTATTTTAGAAAAATCCCAAAAAACACACTAACAATTTTTCAAAAATTAGAATCCAAAAATGAACCCCATTTTTCAAAATTACTTTTTTAAATATAATAATTTTACATTCGAAATTAAAATTTATTCTAAAAACCAGTTTTAGAACATTTTTTTAATTATTCCAAAATATAGGTACATTATACCTTCACTCCAATCTCATTTATTTACTATCATAGGTCAGACTACTCTTCCTATTAATATATCACTATTAATAATGGTAACATTACCATTTATATGTGTATGTTACTAATCATAAAAAATTATGATTTTTCTATCAGAACTCAAGCATCCTAATGATCACAAACATGTGATTCACATATTCAATATTAATATAACCTAAGTGAAAAAATTATGTATAAATGTCACATAAAACATAATAGTTGATTTTTTTGTGATTTAATGTGATTATATGATATATTTATAAAAATGTATTTTCTATTGATAAAACACAGGGTTGTTAAATTCTTCTCCCCTTAAGAAATTTATCCCTCTAAATTTTATTTACATTCTAGGTCATAAACATGTTCATGTACCATTCCATCATTTCTTCATCCAGTTCCCATGTTGCCTCCTCATACATATAGTTCAATCATATTACTATTACTAGGTGAGTATTCTTTTTTATGTATAACTTTTTCTCTATGATCAAAGATTATCACTTTCTATTTCTCGTAAAAATTATCATATTCTAACTGTACCACCTCTGAAGTGAGTAAATGTGAAGGATCTATTATGTACTTCATTAATAGGGATACATGGAAGTTAGTGTCTACTTTTCCCACGAAAGGTGTATTTTCCAGTTTATTGGCCACAACCTCGATACAATCAATAATATCTAAAAGGATGATGTACCTGGGACTTATCACCCCTTTCTTCCAAAATTTCATAACGTTCTTCCTTGGAGATATGCGTAAAAAGTCCATGTATCTACCTTTGAACTGAAGGTCTCATCGACGGTTTTTTTCGAAAATATTTTGTCGACATTGGCCTTCCTTGATGTGATACTAAATGGTACTCACCTTCTTCCCCATTTCATCTACTAATTTAGGTCCTAGCAGCTTATTCTCAACGACTTCATCATATCACACTAGTGTGCTACACCATTTCCCATATAGGGACTCATATGGATCCATTCAGATTCCTGAGTGGAAACTATTGTTCTAGGAGATTTCAACCAGTGGAAGGTGTTGGTACCATCCGTTTTTACATCCACAAAACAAGCATTCAACATATGATTTAGCGTATGAATAGTTCACCCATAAATGCCATTTGATTAAGAATGATAGGTCGTAATGATGTTTAGTTCAGTTATTAGATCAGTTTGGATTCTTTTCATGAAATTTTAGGTGAATCTCATATCACGATATAATCAAATATTTAATAGTAAACCATGCATCCTTACCAAATATTTGAATTTAATCTCTGAATGTTGATCCAATCAGAATTCATCTTGAATTTGGTAAAGTGATCTGTCTTTGTATGACAACCCACAACCATCCATATTGAATTGTTTCCTCTGGATGTACATGGAAGTCTAGTGACAAAGTCCATTGTAATGTTCTCCCAAATCCATTTTGGTATGTGTTGTGGTTTCATCTTCCCCAAATAATTTTTTCTTTCATCGAAAAATTATTGAAAAACCTGGAGATTTTATGTTTACTATGAAAATATCGATCATCATATTATCTAAGAAATTGTTTTCTCATTCATCAGGATACATCATTGTGATCCTCAATGAACAGAGAAGGTCGATCTTTGTACGACATTCAAAAAATCATTTTTTTATCTCCATATCTGATGGTTCAAAAAATCTTGACCCAATTCCTATAACTCCATCCTTGTAAATATTGAAATCAGAGGAATCCCCATTTTTGACAGCTTCCACCCATTTCTGAATTTCCACATATTTTCATTAAGAATCTATTATTTTCTCCATGATAGATGGTTGAAATATAATATGAGAATCAATTGATAATGTTCCCCCCTTAATTATTCCCATGTGTATCCTCTTCTAATATAATATTATCAGATTCTTTTCAATTCTTATCATTGATAACTATTCTTTATACATTCAACATACAGCATCTGGCACCTTTTTTTACTTATTGGTACGGTAGTGGATTAAGCAATCCTAATACTTAATGAGATCAATCCATATTCACTGGCACATATAAATCTATTTTTGTGTGAATATATATTTGAGACTCCTGTGGTCAGTATATATCCCACACATCACCCCATACAAAAATTGATGCCAACTTTTTTACACATTGATCACTACTTTCAACCTCATAACATTCATAGGATGGTTTTGCTCTGGAATTTTCAGTTTTTTTAAGGTATAATCTACCAAATTATAATTTTTCCTTAGCACACATCCTAATACCTTATTTTAATCATCACTATACACCAAAATGAGTTATTCAGTTGTTGGTAGTGTGAGTACTAGAGTACTGATAAGCCACTTTTTCAACTCCTTAAAACAACATTCAAATTCCGGTGTCTAGAAAAACGTTACTCTGATTTATGTCAACTGGGTCATTGGGTTTAAAAATCATGAAATGTCCTTCTAAATTTGTTGATTATAGTTATCATGGCCCAAAAAGATATGGATATCTATTACAGATTTTGTCTTATGCCACTCTTCAATTGTATTAGTCCAGGAAGGGTCCACAGATATCCCTTCGAAATTGATAAAATCCTCTAAGAATGATATGTCATCGATCTAGAAATCACATTTACTGTACATTGCATATAACTTTCCCCGAAATAAATACATTAACACAATATTAAAATTCTACCCATGTCCCTCCATTCTCTTGGAGTATATCAGCATATCAACAATAAAGTGTACCACAAATTTCATGATGAAATCTCTAAAGACTCTATTAATTATGTCTGTGAAAATTACTAGAGAATTAGTGAGTTCTAAATTTATCACTATGAACTCATAGTGTTCATACCTACATTGAATGTCAGTATTGGTAATATCTTCCTTCCTCATATTTAATTGGTTATATCTTGAATGAAGGTCCACCATAGAGAAATAAATGGCTCCATGAAGCTGGTCAAACAATTAATCAATCCATTTAAGGGAATAAAAATAATTTATCATGTTTTTATTGATCTCGTGATAATAAATTCATAAGAGCCTCAATACATCCTTATTTTTTTCAATGAGGACTAGTTCACCCCACGGTGAACCACTCGGCTATATAAAACCCTTCTCCATATTCCCATGTAACTGCTTCTTATACACTTCCATCTTTTCTAAGGCCATTTTGTAAGGTGTCTTCGATATAGTTAGAGGTCCAGGAATAAGGTAATGTTTGACGTACACCTCTCGGTCAAGAATAAGTCCAGTAAAATCATCAGGGAATACATGCATGTTATCCCTCATGATTGAAATGTATTGATGAATGATTCTCTCCTTTTCCCCAATAATTTTATCTAGATATTTTACATCGTAAGGAATTAACATCTATTCTTAAGTAGATTCATCTTCCTCACTACACTATTAATAAATCTAAGGCTGATATAGGATGTGATGTGGGATCACCCTTTCCCAATAGTTGATGTTGGATTTTTATAAAGATAGTCAATCCAGACCCAAGATATCATTGAAATTCACTCAAATAATTATGATAAAAAATTTTAGATGGTATAGTGAACAAACATTTACTATGGAGGAGTTATTAACCATGGATGAAATAATTTAATCATTTTCGATTCTCAATGATAAATTATCCTCCAAATAATGATGTGGTTTTTGAATTGTTCTTATAAACATGAATGATATGAATGAATTCGTAGAACCAGAATCAAATATTATTTTCACTATTCCAGAATGAATAACTAGTGTACATGTCACCACATCGTTTTCAGGATTCTCTTTAGATGTAGAATAGGATAAGCCATTACTTTTTTCCTTGGAGGTTGTTTTTGATTACCTACTCCATCCCGGGATATATGGAACTAAATTTTACAAATCCAATGCTCCATGCATTTATCACATTGCACTACAGGGTCATTGTTGATCTAAAACATCCTTTATTATTCCAAATTAGTGGGATTATTCACATCCATAATGTTGTTCTTGAGAAAATTTCCTTGATTTCTGCATTTGAGACAATTTCTAGTTCCCTTCTTTCAATTCCCAAGATCCTCCTTCCCTCAAATATTACATGTGAGATATTAGGGATTCTTTCCATTATGGTATTTTTTTGTTGATCCACCGATGTGGTTCTCCATTTTTTCACATCATTTCAATAGGACCATGAGACCCCTAATAATCACCAATCTCAATTTCGACCATGAGGGCACAACAGACAATCTCCTCATAATTGTCAATGTCTCGAATCGCCAACAGTTTTTAGACTCAAATTCAATTTTCTAAAGATGAAATCCACATTACATTATATGTTCTTGACAATGCCTGAGGAATACCTTTCAAGGAGGGTAAAGTTTTCTTCATAATCCCCAATAAACTCATCTTCTTTCTACTTGAGAACAATGAACTCTATTTCAGTCATGACCCGAAGGGTTTGTGGAAAATATTTAATGAAAACATCCTCTTGAATTCCTCTCAATCCATGGAATATGTTTCCTATTGGGACATTGAATTATTTTCAATTTTCCACCAATAACCAACTTCCCCATCAAAACAGTTTACGACCTGTAAAACATTCTCTCATTCTTTGCACTCGAGGATAGATAATATATACTCAGTGGATTAAAAAAACTATTCCGTGAGTAGGGGATCAGATGATATTCTAAATAGGGGTGAACTTTCTCACATGAATGATTCTATAATAACATTATAGTTCCATGGAGGGGGATGTTGTTCCACATGATTCATATTAATAATATCTTATTATAGCTATGAAAATATTGTCATGAAGTTTTGAACACCCATTCCCATCATATAAGGCATTTCATAAGGAAAATACTCTCATTCCCTATCAAATTTATTGTTGGGACTTGTTCTTCATTTTCCCCCATTAACTATGAAAATGAATGTAAAAATAGAGGGCTTGAATACATAGCTATTGAGGATAAAAATGAAACATTAAATATAAGAGGATAATTCCGAAAAGGTGATATATACCCTAACATTTGATTCCTTATGTTTCAATTTATGTTTTCCGTAACCAATATTAAAACATATGTTATTATGAGATTTTATTAATAATTATTCATTCCATGATCATGAATTTAACAAATCCTATCTCTCAGAAGTATCATACTAAGAGTGAAGAAAATCACATTGTCATGTACCATGACACTCTAGGACAGGGCTGAAACACCTTGTCGATGTTTTTACTCTTAGGTACATATATAATAGATCCACCTCTTTATGTTTATATCCATAAAAGGATTTATTTTCTTGATTAACAACATACTCTATACTTAAAAAAAATTAGGTATTTTTTATATACATCCTCTCATAATTATGTTTCATAAAAAAATTACTATAATCCTGATATAAAAATTTAATATTACCATCCTTTGATACCAACTATAGAAACCCTAGACATTTACATATAACATTACATTATATTAATCATAATTATACATCTGATTACAAGCCATGGATCGTAATTTCTAGTGTCTTGGAAGTCTAGGTACATGATCAATTATAATAAAAAACAAATTTTTATTTAAAATCCACAATGAGATCCTTTCTTCCATCATGCTCATACATCCCCATAAGTTAGACTGGGGACAACATGATCAACGGGATGAGATAAAGGAATATTAATTGAATAACCATAATAATAATGAATTAGAACATATGATAGAAGTCATGACATGATGATAATAAAATTTCATGTAACATATATATTCAGAACGTATGAACATGGGATCTTATATACATGGAATCATAGAAATGTGGAATAATAATAAAACACGAATTTATTATGATTCAAGGATAAACTCAATGAATTTTTCCCATATTAGAAAAATCCAAGGCTCTCCACCAATACTGTTGTACATAGTAGAAAAAGACAAGGGAAAATGCCAAGACCATTGCACATAGTAGAACAAGCCAAATCTAGGTGAAAAGACTATCGCACATAATGTCTCATGAGACTCCACATTATCCAATGAAATAGAGTTCTATCTGGGTTCAGTCATCATAAAATTCCTTGAATATGATTTCCACACAATTAATCATACATAATCAATCATATATAAAAATAAGGGTTACCCATGGAAAGGATTGGGTAACATAATCATTAAATAAAGCATAACAATTCGGCGTATCATAAAAGTGTCCATGAAGGAAAGAAACTAAAATATACATAAAAATTAATATGGGAAAATAGGTGTATATCCTAGTAGGTGATTTCAAGTGGATGTGACAACATGGAAGGCATGTATTTATGAAATTTTAGCATTAAAACATTTTTAGAGGTTTTAAGGAAAATAATATACATCTTTTAAAAAAATGAGAACAATGCATTATAAAAAACCCGATGTGAACCCAAAACGTTTTTGTAATAAAAAAGTAATTATTTTATAATGAAAACTAAAGATTAAAATAAAATATAGAATTCACTTGAAATCGGGTAAGAATTCGGGATGTTGCCGTAAAAAAAATTCCTTGGCAGGAAGTATTGTGGAGGGAATCACATAAAATCATGTATATCCCAAAATGAGAATTATTAAAGGGTATTGATAAAAAACATTTACATGTACACAAAATTTATAATATGAACATAAATATATAAGACAACATCATTTCTTAGAAATAATGACAAGGTAACCATAAGGAATAATGTTGATTCTTGTAGAATTCCTTACAAATTATCAGCATGGTATCAGTTTATTTAAGAGGGATTAATGAGAGATAAATGAGTTTATAATCACATATAAATTCTGATTCAAGTAATCGGGAGGTGATAAATCATTCCCCATCATTATTTATTACCCATAAAATTTCATAGAAAAGAAAACATTCTGGAATAAATGTTTAAAATGAAGGATCCATTACGTTAAATTAGATGGTAATTTTCTCTTGGACATAAAGAACTAAATAATAAATTTATGATCATTAATTAATAATTCAAGAATCTATTATATATTTAAAATATTTATTATAATATTATTATGTTCATTTATAAACTTTTTGATTGGTTATGAGGTTTAATTTAATTATTTGGGTTCGTTGATTTTCATGGTTTTAAGGAACGGTTCATGTTGGGATAAACATTTATGATGATGCTGGTTGTACATAATTTATGTAATATTTTATTTTTGGAAAACCAAAAGGATACATGTTTGAAAATTATATTTTATTACTTGGAGTGAATTATAGTCATTATATAAAACTATAATGACAACCACTTGGGTTAATTGGTGATTTTTTGACCACAACGAATACATTTTGTTTTATAGTCCGTAACCATGTGTACAAAAGGATTAGAGAAAAAAATATGAGGCATAATAAATATATTATACTCTCTTTAAACCATGAAAATGGTTTCATGAACATAATTGGAGATAACAACGTAAATTAAAAACCCATCGTCGTTAAATTGGTAAATTAACACATCTCGGATGGTGTCATTAGTAATTATATAATAGAAGAGTACATGATAGATGATAATAAAATATTTAATTTTCAAATAAACATTTATGTACATGTAAATTAATATAGTTGTAAGGACATTTTCATCTGGAAGAGTAAGGATAGAAAAAAACAAATGAACATGAAAAGAAAAAAAAATGAAATGAAACGTGGAATTTAGATCATGAATCAATCATACTTGAGAGCCTCTTAAGGGTAGTGGATTTGGAATATTTAAGAAAATAGGTGATGTTGGATGTGGCGTAGGATATTGGGGAGATATTGGGGAAGTATATTGGCATGGAAAAAGCCTTGAGAGGAGTGAAGTGAAGAGGGTGGATAAGGTGGTATTTATATTGGAGGGGAGGAGAGTTTTTATAATATTTAATTACTTAGATTATTTATATCCCTCAGGATCCACAATAGTATAGATTCCGTGACAAAAACAGTAATGTTTGTATGTGTCTTTGATATAATGGCCTTACCTTAGCCATATATAATATGATGACATCATAATTCATGTATTTCACATTTATGGTAAATTATCATATTTTACTATGCATAAAAATTCCATGTATTTTATAAAAATACAAGAAATACAATCTAACAATTTTTCAACATGTATAATCAGAATATGAACCCCAATTTTAAAAAATAATTTTATATATTATAATTTTATGATTTCAAAAATCATAATTTATTCAAAAAAATACCCATGTTTTAAAACATTTGTTTACTAATTCCAAAAATATTGGTACATCGTATTGTCACATAAATATTATTATATACAATCATGGGTAAGGTTACTCTAAATTATTGTATATAACTATTCATAACAGTAACATTACTATAAAAAATGGAATTTTACTATTCCCCAAAAAATTAGTATGACCTATTGGACTTCAAATATCTTATTGATCATAACCGTGTATGTTATCTTTTAGAAATTAAAATCTTAAAATATACAAAATTTTGTTTAATGATCACATATTTCATAGTATTTAATTGTGTTGTTATTTTATTTAATAATACTTCATATATTTTTAAGAATGTAATTTTCATTAGTAAAACATTGGGTCGTTATAACATGATTGCTTGACTAATTGATGAATTCATAGAGAAGAAGACGTTCATGTAATAATTATTGGGTTGGTAATTTTTTTTGAATTTATGTGTGCTTCAGTGCGTTAAATGGTTATTTTAATAATATAAACAAATGATATTAATATAAAAATTTACTTTTTTATGAATAGGTTTTATAAATCCTGTTAAATTATTTTTATTTTATAAATTGTTGGAAAATATATTTCCCATGATTTCATATGAAAAACTAATGATTTATATTTTTCAGAAATATGTTCATTATATATATATATTTTTCTCCATTATTTTGTTTGTTTTTTACTGTTTTCAATTATTTTCTTGAATTAAATACTAGTTTGTATACACAACACCAACATTATTTCTATAGTGTGCATAAAAATGAATTTTTTATGACACTGATAAATGGAATATCTCATACATCTCCAATAGAGAATCATGTTTTGTGGTTTTTTTGATGAAGCTAATATATGGTTTAGTTTTGGGGTATTATGAAGCAAAATTATATTACCAAAATCTTATCATCCTTTTTATTTTTTATAATTAATCATTTATTTTCATGTATCTATATTTATTTATTTTTTCTCAATGACATTTTCTTTTCATATTTACTCTCAAGAATTATATATACCATGGTCTGTTTGAATTTTACTAATTTACATCTTATCTATATTAAATGAATGATTATTACCCTATAATGTTTTAATATCATGATATTTATTTCCATCTTATGGTTTCCCTGGGATTTCACCAATTGTTTTTAAAATCTCTAACTTTTATTAGAAAAATGATTCTAGACTAGATGTAAAAGAAAGAAATCAATTTTGACCCATTTGTTTGTTTGGGTTTTATTTCTAGTGATAACACACGTAGAAATAGTATTGGTAATGCATAAAAAGTCATATTAAACTTATATATTCATAAAATAATGGTATCAATGTTGTTTCGGTATTAAGGATGTTCATTCTCACAATTAGAAGTGTCATCATGACACCATTATGTGAATAACCAATGAGATTATGCTATAATTCAATAGAAAAAGGCATCCCATTAGGGTTGTATTATCCAAATTTTAATTGAATTATTTTGGAAAATAAATTTAATGATTTTTCATGTTAGGATTTTAAATATTAAAATCCTTTATAATAGTTTATATGGGGGGACTAAGTGAAAATTACCAATGAAAATGGAGTGATGGAACTGATATTTTCATTGGGATTTCAACCGGCGGTTGCAACTAAAACATTAATTCAAAATTAACAAATAGAAAAATAAAACATTGAAATAATATAATTCCTTTCTTCGATGATATTGATAATGGGAATAAAATTCTCCAGCCTCACAATGAAAATCATTCATCATAATTTTTTATGTGGAATTCATATATCATTTGGGGGGATTCATGACTAGAAAATTCACAAGCATTTCTTGGTTGTATTAATGAAATCATTGATTTTTTGGGAACCATGTTGCATATAAAGGAATATTTTTTTGGTATGCATTTTCATATAATATATGATTCAATATGGGGATATAGTAATTCAAAATAAAAATGATAAGGAATTTATCTGGGAAGGGTATGATTAAATTTTTGACAAAAAAATATTCCTTCATATTTAAAAGAGATAATAAGGTTATTTTTCATTACTCTAAATCAATAAACCATTTAATAATTAATCATTTCTATAAGATCAAGAATTATATTCAATTTACTTTATTGGTAGCAATTACTGAATTCATTAAAACCTATATTATTCAAGAATGTCTCTGACAAGAGATTTGTACTAACGTATTCATATTGTAGAAAGAATATTATACTAAGATAGTAATCTATATGATTGTGTGGAAATGGGACATCAATGGCACCATTGGTGGGGGAACATTAACCTATATCGATACATTTGGAGCATTAATTAAGGAAATTTGTTGAGAATGAAACCCTATACTCAATATAATATTTCATAGACAATGAATCAACCGAGTCTGTTTTATTTTAACCATGTTTCACCACCACCCAATTTTTTTGATGTGGATAATTAGAGTATAAATAAATGGAATTTAAGGAAATTTCAAGGAGGTTTAAAAAAATTTAAAATTTGACAATTCACACATTATTATATAAAAAATAAAATAAAAAATGGTGTAAAAAGATCAAATTTATCAGAATCCTCTTATGATCAAAAAGGTTGGTCTTTTAAAAATAGTTCCCTTTGAAAAATTAGTGTGAATCATAGTGATTATCAGATAATATTGACACTATATTATATTAAAAATTAATATAGAAGAAATGATTATTTGGGAACAAATATAAATCAAATATATAGTTTAATGAAAATATCATATGAAGATTAACTGTGTCCTTTATCAGTTTAAGGTATCATCGTTTTAAAAAAATTATTTTTATATATATAATGATATTAGAACATTAAATTATTTTATTTAATTTTATGTTAATAATATCAATGGCCTACATGATGAAATTATGACTCATGTTTCGAAAATCCATTCACATATTTTTAAATGGGAGTACAGATTCATTTATTATAAAACATTTATTATAATAGTTGGAGAAGCCTATTTTTTTCTAATATTTCAATTCATTATATTAATATCATTAAAATAATTATAGGAATGAATTAGTTGAATTATATATTTCCACAAACATTATCATTCCGAACATGTAAATTTTACTCTTAATGATAAAATGGTATAATTATTTATGGGATATTGGTATATATGATCTGGTAGAGAATGATTTTTTTTAATGGTCTAGAAAATATTGTATTAGTTAGAATATCTAAAATTAGAATATAATAATTCAAATTGAGAAAATTTATTTTCTAAAAAATATTGATCGATAACGAGATATTTTCCCAATGATCATTTCTAGGATTCTTCCTAAAAGGGAAATGTAATTTTTAATTAATCTCTTGTAGAGAATCATTATTATTTCACTTAATTTATATAATATTGAAATAAACCAATTATGGGAATTGTATTTCATCGATGAAGAATTTGAAATTATTGGTTTCAAATAACCTAGTTAATCATCTTGGGCTACTCTAAATATCCTTTTAAAAACGGTGGTTAGTTCTCATTCACAATGATATTATAATATTTCACCAAAAAATGTTAAAATAATGGATTACTATACCCACCCAAGATTCCATGGTCTATTTGATCAATTTATGGGATCTAAATGGTTTTCAATGTAAGACATATGATTAGGTTATCACCAAATATGAGTTTGGAAGTAGAATAAAATAATGAAAAAATTTAGGTGTTTTAATGTTAATTTAAAATACTTTATTATTTCCATTGGATTAAATAAATAACCAAAAAAATTTATGGCATTGATGAATTATATCTTTCAGTGGTATCAAAAATCATTTTTGTTGAATTTTATGGTGTTAAAGATGTATATGTATGATAAAAAAATAGAAATAATGAAATACACGTAGATATATTATTTAGATTGTTGTGGGAAATATAAATTTATAATAAATTACATATTTATTATTAGTAGAAATAATATGTATGCTTTCATTTCAATTTCAAATCCGAGAAAGGATTATTTAAAGATCCTAAAAATCTATAATTAATTATCTCTAAGATACCATCATTGAATGAAATTGAGATACACATATTTTTTGGTGATGTAACATCCCTAGAAATATTTATATATTTATTAATTATATTTTCTAATGTTATTTACATTAAAAAATATTATTGAATTGTATAAACAAAAGGATAAAGAATAATGTTACAAACATGAATTATATCAATGAAATTGTTCCTTATTATAATTATTTTATATATTATAAATCACATAAAATATTTTATATAACACAATATAATCATTATAAATGAATAACGAATGAAATAAGAGGTATTTATATAATTTATGGAACGTTAAATAATGGAATAAGAATTTGAATAAGGGAATAGTAACGTAACCCTTTGGAATGATAATTAAGAAATTAGAAAAGCAACCTAACCTATTAAATCGTAAATAAAATTTAGGAATATTATAAACGAAAATATGATATATTTATATCCAATAATAGGTAAATAGTAATTTTTAAAATAATTAATTATGTATTCAAATTTTTGTGAAGTATAAAAATTTTATTTACAATTTAATAATTAATATAATGAATTAATAAAAATTTATTTTCTTAAAATATATTCATAAGTTCATATTTTGTTTTTTTATGATTAATCTATTATTAAATGAATCCTCTCCTAATTTATGAATGATCAATAAAATTGGTTATATTTTTAAATTATGTATTTCATGAATGAATGGTGAATTTAATAAAAAAATATGTTTATCATATTTAAAAAAAATATTTTCAAAAAATAAAGTTAATTTTTAAATTTTACATATCTAGAAATGTTTATGGTAAATTTTTTATATTTTTCTATAAGATGGGAATTTTTTATGAATAGTTAATATAATAAATTATAGAATTTTAAAATATATGATTTATTAAGTCATATATGATTTATGTATTATATAATCACCTTATATCAAAATATATTTCATTATATTAATTTTTTTATAAGGTACATGCTATCCAAATTCATAGGCCAAAAAAATAAACAAAAGACTATAAAAATAAAAAATCATTATTCTCACCCACTATAAATACCATCCCACACCACCTCTTATCGCCACACCTCAATTGAATAGAAGATTGTATAATTGTGTCCCAATAACCTTAACTAGTCTCTCTCCCAAGTAAAATATTCATTTTTATAAATAAAATACCAAAATGATGTTCCCCAAGGAGGTTCACAAGTAGTTGAATTTAAGAGGTAATAAACAATTTCTTTTTCTTTTAACGTGTTCTCAATTTATTTTCTAATCTTTTTTATCTACACACCTACCCTTATCAAAATGAAATTATTAATCTAGTTCATTTTATATAAAATAATTTTATTTTTTTATATAACAACACATAATCAATTCTCATTCCCACCTCTTATGTTCTAAAAATGACAACATCCTCCATGATGTGTTAATTTATAACATTCAAGAATGACGCATTTTCAATTTCAATTACTTCCATAATGGTGGGGAATAAAAAATTATTGATAACCCATAATATAATATATGTATTATATCTTATTTAATTCTTTGGAACAGGTATATATACATAATATTAATTAAAAACCAATACTAGTTCATTATGATTGAAAAATGCCAAAATAATATAATTGGTAATCATTAATATTTTATCAAATGTATCATCCTAAAATAAGAAAAAAAAATATATAAGATAATATAAAATTATATAAATTCATAAAGGACACATAATTAAAATTATCCACAAACTATTTTTATTTTTTGCAGTCTTTCATATGCTTATACAAATGAACTGATCTTGAACATCAAAGGAAAAACTCTCCTAGAACAATGAAATTAATTTTCAAAACTCATAAAAAGGGAATAAATTATGATAAAAAATTATAATAATGAAAATATATTTAGATATGGTTCTAAATTAAATAACTAATTCAATTAATTTGATTCTCTAATTAATTAAGATCATCTGAAAAACAGTTTTATACATAAGTTATGGGATTCTATCGAAAACTCTATTATTAATTTAGATTACTTGTTTTCTCTCATTTATACAGTTAAATATTAAAATTATGTTATGAAAACTTTTTAATTAATATCTCTATCTTCCAAAAATATTTATCTACCTTAATTATTCTCTCTTTCAGGTGAAATTATCGATTTATAATGTTCCCTTATCTATTTTCCTGATAGGAAAATTATATTATAGGCAACATCCTGATTTTTTACCCATTATCAAATTAACTCAACAATATAAATTTTTATCCACCATTATTTTGATAAGATCAAACATTTTATAATGAATTAATTTTTTGATTATTAATGTATTATTACATACAGTTATTCATTTTCTATTATAATGAACCTTGAATGAATTCATTTACACCACAATAAATTTTTTATTTATAAAAAATCATAAATAAATTTTTTTAAAAGTTTTAACTTAATTTTAAAATTACATATCATGATCATTTCCTATATTCTATTATGAATTTCATGAAATGATATTAATTTTGGATCATGTTATTAATATTAAATAACAGATATCCTTATTTTGGTTTCATGTTTTCTAATTATGTACCAAATGATACAATGAAACAATTATTTTTTATACATGTATTTTAATTTATTGTTAATTATACTTAAAATCATGTAATAATATGTGATTATATCTTTCATCATTATATTTGGTATTAAAGAATAATCTAAATCATTTTGGATATCTGGACAATAGATATTTAGTATGAATCCAAAGGAATTTTATATCACCATTGATAACCTTAAAGGAATCATGTAGAATTAATATTTTGATTATACTTCTCACTTATATGCTAATCCATTAATGTTATATGTTTCTATTTATGGTGTTTAAAAATTTTAAAATTATCAACCCATAGTCTCTTTCAGATGATGTAAATTATTAAAATCAGAATCAAATAGTGAAGGAAATGATTTTCATATATGATTCTAGGAATAATTTCATATTGTTCATGTATGGTAGATCTATTCAAACTCTGTCTCAAAATATGTATATTGACTTATCTGTGAAAACAAATTGTTAATAGATTTGATGCCAATTATATTACTCATCCATGAATAATGATTATTGATTGAACCTCTCAAAAAAATATCGTCTTACTTACTTTTGTGGATTTTAATTCTATATGGGTCATGGAATGGCTATATTTATATAAATATAATATCATATTTCGGGAAAGGGAGATCACTATTCAAATATCTAAGAGTCATCCAATTCAGTATAAGTATAATGGTGAGGATGAATCTCTATCAGTATCATCATCATAATTATGGATAGTATTTCATTATGATCAAGAATATATTGCTCAAATTATTTAGTAAATGGTGGGGATCATGCTCAATGAAATTCCCATTGTGAGGAAAAACACTAATGTGTTCACCAAATAATTGGATGGTCTTCCACTAGAAAGACAGGTATAGTTATCAATGGAACTTATTGATACCTCATTACAACTAACAAATAAAACCTATAGAATTTCCACTATTGAGTAAGAAAAACATATAAAGAGGTTTAATGAGAATTTCGATATAGGTCTTTTTTTCCAAAGGTTTCACTGTCGGGGTCTCATTACTATTTGTGAAGAATATGGATGTATAAATGAACATGTATATTAATTATAGTTATCTTAACAAAATCCTGATAAATAATAATTATACCCTACTACAGATTGAAGAATATTTATATCTATATTTTTTGGCCACATATTTAGTTAAGGTTGGAAATTGTTTAGGATATCACTAATTAAATATCAAGATGAAATATATTCACAAAAATAGTTTTTCAAACAATATATAGACACTATGAGTTTATAATTATTTTCTTCATAATAATAAATTCATAAAAAAAATTCATGGAGATAATTTATTGAGTATTTATAGGTAATCAAAATAATTTTTTGGTAGTCTCTAATGATGATATTTAGATATACTCTATGATAAAGGAGTAATAAAAGGGAAATTTCAATACTATATTAGACACATTGTGAAGGGAGATTTTTAAAAAAAATTATACTAATTCTACGTTCTAGATGTAGAATGTATCATTATTAGGGAATAAAATTTTGTGTAATGGAATATCTATGGACCATTACCTGACAAATGAAACTGAAGAGTGTCTAGGACAACATATCTAACATATATTTGTAGTTTCCATGGACTTTTTGGGTATTAATAATGATTTGTGGAAGAAATATCAAAATTATAAAACTCAACAACCAAGCTGAGTTGGAGGGGAATGATGATTTTCTATACTAGTTAACGTGAATACCATTTAAGAGTGTTGAAAAAGAGGCTTATCGGTGCCCAAATTCTCACACTTCTGATTAGTGGGGAATACATTTAGGAGAATTACAATGATTAAAATAACGGATTAGAATGTGTAATGACCAAAAATATTAAATTTATAGCCAACACCTCAAGGCAGTTGAAAATCAATTAGAAAAATTGTCACATGTTTCCTTTGGAGTTGGTGACTATGATCTCTGTGTAAATAACAGGGATGAATTTACTCTATCGTGTGAAGTGATAAAATGTTAATTATTGTAAGTTTATTAAATATATATTCACATAGAAGTATCTTATTTTTTTCTAGTAATTATGTATAGATATCATCAATGATTTATGACTTCCCAATCCAATGTCATCCTTGTATGATAATAAAGTGGTATATTCTATAAGTATAAAGAAGCCAACATCAGTATCTTAATATTCTCTAGTCACTAATAATTTTTCACCGCACATAAAAATAATTCTACCTAAAATAATTATATATATATATATATATATATATATATATATATTCTTGATATTAGAAAAAATACATATCATATTATGTCAATTCATTAGGACATCAAACTGTATCAACTAGAATAGATATGCATTAAGGAAGTGGTAAGGATGCATGGGGTACCACTATCGATTGTATCTAATTGATATTTGAGATAAAAATACTTATTTAGAGAATGAATACAACATGATATAAACATTGAGTTTAACTATAATATGTCCTATCATTCTCAAAACTATGGAAAATCATAGTGAACTATTCAGACACCAGAAGACATGTTAAGAGTGTGATATATGGATTTTAACGAAGTATGAGATGCACATATACCTCTTGTTTAGTTTTCTTACAAAAATTTTTTCCAATTGAGGATTTAAATGGATCTATATTTATTATTTTATTGGAAAACTATCTAACACCATCATGTTGGGATTAATTCCATGAACATGAATTTTTAAAACATGAAATGGTAAAAATATTGTGCATAAGGTGAAAACAATCTAGTATGACATCAAATAATAAAATTTCAAAATATGAGCTATATATATAATCATCAGTAATTAAATTAGTTTATGTTTGTATACATGGTATTCCTCCTCATATATCTATGGAAGAGGATCATGAGATTTTGGATGAATGGAATGTTGAGTCATAGATACATCAACTCCTTCATGATTCTTGATCGTGTTTGACTAGGGTCCAATAAAATGGATCATCCACCAACCATGTATACAGAACATGATTTATTATATGTATCCCTCTCAAGGAATTAAATATCTGATCTCAAACACATACTAAATTTATAGGTGGTACTATTGAATTATGATATCTCTTATGGGGATCCGTCGAAGACTATCTGGGATCATATAGATGAATTTATAATCAACATGAAATCTCACATAGTCAATGTACTATCAAAGAACCATTTGTATACAAATTCAATATGGGAACAAGGGTAAACATTGATAAAGAATTAATGTCACATGTTTTCCCATTACATATTAAAATGAAATTTTAATAGAATAATTTCAAAAGGTGTAAGAATGTAACAACATTGAATTTTATCAACCCGGTTTTCCTTTCATTATTTAATTTCATATTGTATAAATCACAAAAAATAATGTATAAAATACAATAAAAATATAATAAATTATTAACGAATGAAATATTTTTTGTTTATAGAACATAAGAAATGTATACAAATTTAATTGTAACATGAACATTGGAATTGTAATGGGTCCCTTAGGAATAATAATTAAGTTTATATATTAATAATACCACCTATTAAAGTAAAAATATTTTTATGAATATTATAAATACAAATATCATAAATTTATATAATTGAATTTGAATATTAATGTTTTAATAACAATAAATTAAATTTGGGTATTTTTTTGAAACATAAATGATTAATTTATAATATTATTATTAATATTATTATATAAGAGAAATTTTATTTTAAAAAAATATAATTTTTAATTTACATTCATTTTCCATAAAATTATAAGATAAGTTTTCTATACCTTAACTAATTTCTCAACATGTCATAAAACAAGTTATAATTTTAATGATGGTATTTTTTAATAAAGGATTATATTAATTAAAAATTATATTTTTATATTTAGAATACTTTTTTAATAAATGATATCTATTTTTTAAATTATATACATTGAAAAAAAATGGATGAATTTTGGATATTTTTATAAAATAATTGAATTTTTGGTGAACAGGGAAATTTAGTAGTTTAAGGTATTTATGAAATACATGAATTGTTGAGTCATAGATGATGTATGGATATTTAAAGCCCATAATTTCAAAATATATTTGAATATTTTAGTGTATGTAGAGATATAGTTCAAAATATTCATATTCATGAGCCAAAATAATAAACTAATGAAAATAATAATATAAAAACAACCTACTCCCACGCTATAAATAAAACTCCTCACCACCACTTCACTTCATACAAAAAACAAATGATACTAGTCTAATTTATTTCCAATATACTTCAAAATTATCTACCCATTTTACAATATCTTATAGTCCAAATAAATTTCAATACTTTGGTTCCCCAAAAGGTTCTAATGGTGATGAATTAACGGGGGAAAACCCACTTTCATGTTTATTAATTTATTATCTGTTTATTTTTATTTATTTTCCTATCCTCACAACCCATATTCCAAGTGACATGAAAAACCAAATACTTTTTATATATTAAATTTTTATAATGTTAATGTTACAACCAATCATCTTTTCTCTTTTCCTCCCATTTTTTCTAGAAATGAAATCATTTTCTGTGATCCATTAATTTATCACATTCAACAAAGAAAAGATTTGAATTTATATTACCACCTTCTATGATGGTCATAATACCTTTTTTTTATAAAAATGATTATAATATATTTAATATAAATTATTTTATGTTTGGGATCCATAATATATACATTATATCAATTAATTAAAATATATTAGTTCATGATTATCAAAAAAATACTAAAATAATATAAACATACATCATTGTCATTTTATCGAATAAATTATCCTATCTTTATAAAAATGATATATAATATCATTTAATGTTTTATAAGATTATTATTAATATATAATTTATATTATGGACCTCTATTTTAATTTTTCTATATCTTACATACATTTATTAAAGTTAACAAATCATAAAAATCATAGAAGCAAATACTCCTAAAATGATTAAATTGTATCATATGACTCATAAAAAGAGACAAAAATTTAATTAATAAATTTCTCATAGGTAAAATAAATTTATAATGGTTCTTAATTAATTAATGAATTTAGTTAATTTGATAATCTAGTACATTATGATGAAGTGAATAATAGTTCAAACAAACAATAATATATTTTATGCAAACATCTATTTTTACTTCGGGTTACGTTGTCATTATCACCTTACCCCAATGTAATGTTTAATTATTCTTATGCAATCCTTATGATTTTTTTTATTTTTTTAAAAAAAATTATAAATCTCAATATGTGATTATATGAGGGGGATAATCATGTTTTATATGATTCCCATCTCAATTTCTCTCTATAAGAAACTTTGATTAATGTGATATTTCACATTTCATACAAATTTTCATGGTCTTTAAAAAAACTATCTCATTGAACAATTATTTTTCTAAATCACTCATTTTATCAAGAATAAATAATACGGATCAAATATATTTTTATAAAAAAATTATCATTTTTCTATTTTAATGAATTTTTAAAACATTCCCATAAACCACATGAAAATTTTTTTATTTGTAATGATTCTTTAACTAACATTTTACACATTTTATATTTATTATAAATTCCATTAGCAGATTCTTTTCATTTTTTTATAAATGAGTAAGTAATATTTTAAATCTTTTATTTCATATAGACCATAAAGGTATTACCTTTTGTTATGCATTTCATATGTCTGTGATACCTAATTAAAATCGAGAATAATAATTATATTTATGATTGATTCCTTATGTATGAGTCTTAATGTGGAAAATATATTCATGAAACTTTTATGATGGGTAAACCTAGATATCACTCCAATGTAATATGTAGTTTTTAGTCTCATGATAGATAATGGGTGATGGTCTTGCTGGTAAGCTTAGATTCATTCTCATCCATGTGAAATGGTCTCAGTAGTTTTCATTGACTCATATATATTTCACGTTTCATGTTGTTTCCCCATTTACATGATTCTATTATAACATGATCTTATATTATATATGTAATGTTTCTATATGATTATGCATATTATATTATTTTTTTGTCATTATTTTATTCCTTCAAACCCTTGGCTTATGCTTTATTCATTTTACTAATCTATTACTAGTATTTTTACCCCATCTATTTTTTCATGTATTATATGGGTTATCCTATGTATATATAAGGGCTATAATGAATTTATGATATATTTATGATGATAAAATAAAATATTTTCATATTTTGGATTTATGTTTTCTTATTATATAACTTATCATCAAAATAAAATATACATTATGATACATGTATTGTAATTTTTGGTTAATTGTTCTTAAAATCATGTGATAATTATTGTAAAATGATTTAGTAGTTATAAATAAAATCAAACAAACTTCGTCTTTTATACATTATATGGGTTTTCAATCTACCTCTTTATATATTATAGTGTTTTATATCAAACCATTAATTAATTTTTGAAATTCATATTGTAGAAGATATCTTATCAGAATTAATTTAATAAATTTTCCAAAAAAAATATTTTTCATTGAATATTTAAAATATTGATATTTATTGATATTTTTATTTTTTTTTAATTAATTTATATTGTAATATTATATTATTTATTATTTATATAAAATAATTGTTCATTTTTTATTGAACATATTCCAATTATTAACTTCGGAATGAATTTTGTACTTTAATTTGTCATAAAACATATATATTCCAAGAAAGGAATTTTGGTGAAAATCATATTTCATTATGTAGTTCATTTTTGTTTTAATTTAAATTAATCCATTTATTTGCTTTTAATCCAAAAATTTTATTCTAAATTTGAAATTTAGCTACCCAAATTTTTGAAATATTTCCCAAATATTTTTAGTCATTTTGAATAGTGATCATTGTAAATATTGGGACCATGGTAAAGTTAAAATTGGTTAATGGAGTTTAAAAATTATATTATGAGGACTAAAACATGGACATGTCACGTGATATAATTTATTGGAAGAGTATATATCATGTATAATAATTAAGAATATTAAGATATAGGTTTTTCCTCCAATTTCAATGATTTTGATAGTTACATAAATTTGTGTAATGAAATGTCAAAATGGCATTCTAATTGTTTTATGATCACATAATTTTTCACCTATGGATTAATAGAGGAAATTTTAGGTTCATAATTTGTATATGAAGAATAAATGATTTTTTTTTGCATTTTAATAGGCTTTTAATTTCCCGCGATGAAATAATTACTTGAAGAGCGTACATATCATTGACATAGTAACTATTCAGTTAATAGAATTATAAAATAAATGATTTTAAAAATATCTAAATATGTGAATTTTAATTAATTTATAATTACCCAACAATTTTTTAGATATTTTTGTGATATTTGGAAATTATAATGGATTTATAATTTATTTATTTCATTTTATTTATGTTTTCATGAGAGATTAAATTAATAGTTAATAATGACATTAATGATATATTATAACAAATAATATATTATTAAATAACTAAAAATACCAAAAAAATGTAAATTTATAACATTTATTTGTATATTAATTAATATATAAAAAATTATCCATTTTTTGGTATGTTATTCCTTTCATTATAACTATATTGAACCATGAAGAGTAAAATACATTGATATCATAGTAATCATCCAAAGGGTTAACGATGGTTAAAAACAATAAGGGTATAAAAATCACATAACCATAACTACATATAATTGGATGGGAGTATATGTACCCATAAAAAATATATATTTCAAATAAACAATTTTTGGTAAATTTTGACCTGATAATTATTTTATATTAATTTAAAACCATTGTAATTCCATGAATCCACCCCTACATTTAAAAAACATCAAATCCATTCCTCTTTTCATAATAGTTAAAAATTATTTTTTTGAGGAAAATATTTCAAAAATATATTCATTTTATCCATCCTAAAATCCAATTATCCATGTAATTATAATAATATAGTCAAAAATAATTTTTTATATGTTTTAGAAGAAAAGAAGTATACTTTATAACCTACTTTTTTATTTCATTCTTTCATCTCCATCTTTAAATTATTATTATTGTATTCATATAGAATAAAATAATTAAATTATATATATTATTATTTCTTATGATAATTTAATAAACTCTATCCATATCCAATTCCATGAAATTGGAAAAACAAATTTTTTATTCGTACTGTTGTTTACAAACTTGCAAATCAGTGAAATTATTTTGGCATCCCCGACCGTAACACACCATGAATTTTCATTATTTATATTTTTAATTTAAATTTTTATTTAGATTAAAGGAATAAAAAATAAAAAATATTATTATTTAATTATCTCCTAGATGTTGGAAATAATGGCTATGAATAATAATATGAAAATAACAAAAATATAAATTAAACTTGTATGTAAAATGAAACCATTAAATACAAATTAATTATAATTGAAAACTAATTGAACATAAAATTTGTTTTTTATTAAAATAAGGAAAAAATGATGATTTATAAAATAAATTATTATCATTGACAAATATTAATGAATATTTTTATACATATATTATATATGTTATTTCTAAATTAATTCAATAAGTATTATTGGCGTAAAATAACAATGAACCCAATTTTATGCATAAATGAAATATTTTTCTAGAGGGAAACGTTACAACATATTAATTTAACACATGTATTAAAAATAATTTTTGATGATTTAATAAATTAGATTTCTAAAAATAAACTTTTGTTTCTAATGTTTAATATCTAAAATCAATTCGGTTAATTTTTTTGAAATTTTATGATAAGATTAATTTTTTGATTAAAAATTATGTGACTTTTGTAATAGAGATATATACATTAAGAATATTAATATGAACACAAGTTTAATATACTTATATTTGAAACTATAAATAAAAATCCACTATGTCATAATTTAAAATCTGAACTATTTATATCTTTTTAAATATGAATAAATGTTTCTAAAATAATAAATTTAATGTTGTAATTTTTATGAATCATAAAATGTTTACTTGTTATTTTATAATTAATATAATTATTTAAAAAAATTATTAAATTTCTTCCATATATTTGGAAATAAGTATTTTGTCATTTGATGACTATAATACAATTTTATGAGGATTTAATCAATTCTTTATGTTTTATAAATGTAGTTAAAATTTAAAAATCATTATCTTTTAGGTGAATATTGATTTTAAAAAGAAAAATTTATCATATTTAAAAATTAATTTCCAAAAAATTGAGTTTATTTTAAAATTCATGATATCAAAAAATTGTAACGGTGGACTTTTTATATTTTTCTGATATAGTTGAATTATTGGTTAATAGTGAATTATTTGAAATTACGGTTTATATAATTTCCAAGGTAAAATGGAATGTGGTTGATAATTTTTTTAATATGAATCCATTATTATCGATTCTAGGGTAATGACCAATGACACGATGTTATAATAATATAATTACCTATAATAGAATGAATGTGGTATAAAACTTTTATGGACATTGATTGTTGTTTACAGAGAGTTACATAGAATCAAGATGCACTGTGGGATATTCTAAAAAACTCACAAATTTATCACATTTCATTCCAATATGAGAATATAATACATTAAAAGAAATATAATTATTTTATACTTTGGATGTTGTGATGCTTCATGGTGTGCCTATTTATTTCATACCCGACTATGATTGGTGATTCAACTCTCAGATTTGGTGACTTTCACGACCCCCTCCAACCAAAGATGCCCCTCCTGAGCTGGCAATGGTAAAAGGGAGATAATGACCCCTGAGTCCCGCCACCAGTAGGCCCCGAGGTGGCGACTAGCTCCAAGGGTATGAGTTTTTACAAATATGGGAGGCATTGCACTTTCTTATTATTATTTAGGATCGGGGAATAGGATAAGTCATCCACCAAAAGGAAAAGAACTAGTGTATATAAATAAACCCAAACCAATCCCACATGCATGTTCAAATAATTTTATAACAAGGTACAAGTACAAGAAAGCTCAAAGTACAATACCAAAAGAAAACAAGGTACACCAACAGCAACAACTCCAACTGTCCGACTAGTAGGGTCCCGCACAGCCCTGGTAGTCCTCCTAGATACTTGAAAGTAAACGTAGGGTGAGCATACAAGTATACTCAGTAAGGAAACCTAAAGCTGTCATGCATGAGTGGGGAGACATCCTAATGTCCCGTGAGAACAATAGAAGAAACCTAGTAAGGAGTTCTATCCACCCGACCTCACCATCCACACTGACCAAAAACACAAGCACAACAGGTAGTAGCATATAAGAAACAAGAGTATTGGATACCCTGCACCATTTCCCTTTAGTTAGTTGTGCTTCCTAATGGAGAACGTCCTGATGCTTCCACATTCTCCCCTCCTGCACAAACATGGGCCTCATTACCACGTATCCCACCCGCACACACCTTGTCCTCACAACCACGTATCCCGCCCGCACACACCTGGTCCTCACAACCACATATCATGCCCGCACACACCTGGGCCTCACTGCCACGTATCCCGCCCTCACACACCTGGGCCTCACAACCATGTATCCCGCCCGCACACACCTGTGCCTCATCCTGAAGATTATTGGGAAATAGTAGAACCTGTTCGAAGAGTCTTAGGCTAGAGCCACCCCAATAGAAACCTACCTGAAGAGTCTTATGTGTAAGGTTGCCTCAAGCCATCACAGTCTAGGGGAGAAGGAGCAAGAAGGATCGAATAACTAAGGAAAAACACCTTCTCCCATGAAATGGGAGTGTTCGGCACTAAGTGCCCAAAATGGATGGGGTGCGATAAAACACAAAAGATACAAATATATATATATATATATACCAAACACTCAGCCCAACATATGGCTTCTAAATAGAGAAACTTATAACGTGTCTCAACACTGCTACCATGAATCATGCATACAACAAACAACCCCAACACCATTTAGGTTTTCACGTTTCAACAGAATTAGATTATTTAGTTCCTTAACTACTGGGAAACTATCCACAACCAATCACATCGATCGTTCATAAAACATATCCATGCCATCCACAAAACAAGTTAGGAAAACACAAGCAACACAACCAAGCCCTTCTTATCAATCAACCAGCCCCATTGATTAATAATCCCATTCCATTACCATGACCCACCATTCATTAACTCTTCCACTTTTTATTTATTATTCACAACCCTTAGTTAGTTCACATTCAACCCATCTCTGCAGCCCCGCTGCCAACTTCCATACCCACAACTGCACCGTACATCATTAACCCTTTGATACCACTTACCGCAGCCCTGCTGCCCGTCACCAACATAAAATTCACACCAAACCACAACCAAGCCAACCAAATCCCTACTGCTCACCCAATCCAAAACAACCCACAAAACACCCCCATAACATGCCACGTATCCAAGACAACACCCACATGTTCATTATTCCATTTTGTTCAACTGGGGTAATCACACAAGGGTTCCAGATTTTAAACAGAAATCTTTACGTGATTAACCAATTTCCACATTCCACATAGTTTCCATCTATAAGAAAACCCACAAGGATAAGGAAACATTTAATTGCATAAGAAAAGGTCCCCAACGACCATGATTTTCAGTAGATAGAAACTCATTCAATTCAAAACATAATATCATAGGATATAAAGAAATAGCAAAAACACAAATTCCCAACACCGTTCTTTAACCAGTTATTATCTTCATTTAAGCCGTTTCAAAAGTGTGTCACGTAAACAAAGGAACACCCACCCTGCATGATGCAAAAATTAGAGAGACAAAGGTAAGATCCCTACCCTGAGAGGTTCTGATCACAGTGCTCCCCCGGATCAACTTTAGAAGAAGTCTGTCGGCATTCGTCACTTCTGTCGGGTCACGGAAAAACCTCCTCTAGTGGAAGTCGGAATGGAAAGGCCAAAGGAAAGACAACGGATCCAATCTTAGAAGTTCTGCCTCATCGTTACGATCCCGTGGCCGCTGACAGATCGTAAATCGGAGATCGGACGAAGAAGTTATGGAAGAAAATGAGCCTTTGAGTCTCTTGGGAGAGATCTGCTCAGATCGAAGGAGATTAGAGGGGTTGAGTTGAAAGGAGGAGGGGACCCATCCTTTTATAGGCGAGAAAAGGAAAATTACACGGCATGTACTTTAGGTTACACGGTGTGTACTCGGTTATTTTACACGGTCTCCGCTTGGCTTCCAACACGGCTCCGCGTCCGTTGACTAGTCAACACATAGTTTGAGGGTAACACATACATGGGGAAAGACTACACGGCGTGTAGTTTAGTCACACAGCGTATATCCATTTATTTCACATGACAAGGACACGGCTCCACCATGGTACACAGACGTTGACTGGTAATGCGTACGCGGGGAAGGACTACATTGAGTGTAGTTACACTACATGGCGTGTACTTGTTTACTTCATATGGCGAGGACACGGCCTGCAACACGGGGTATACCCGAAAAGGGGGTACATGACGTGTACTCAAACTACACGGCGTGTAGTTTCAAAATTATGGAAAGTGTGGGAAAACTCCATTTTACCCTCCAGAACACTTCTTGACCTTCTTTTTGACAAAATAATGGGCCGGAGAGGTCCAGGATATTACATCAGATACCTCTTAAAACATTCTCGCCCCTGATAATTCAAAAACCAACCCAGAGGAACCCAACAAGATACCTCTTAGGGTTCCCGTTATAACAGGAACCCATCTAACAACCCTAATCATATGTGATAGGAATTCCTTCTCCTATGTCGAGATATTATCCACTTTATGTGGCACTGACTCTCCTGCACAGGTTCAATCATATCCTCATTAATGTGTCTCGATTAATAATTGGGTCTTCCCACTTCTATACATTTGAATTTTTTTTTCAACTCGTACTACCCCCAACACCACACAACCAACACACTGCCCGAACACGTGGTTTGGGAAATTCCATCTCCTATGTCAAGATGTTATCCACTTTAGGCAACACTGACTCACCTGAACGGGTTCAATCGCATACTCATAAAAGCGTCTTGATTAAGGATCAGGTTTTTTCCCTTTCCTCACACATCCGGGCATGTTACACATTACCAGAGAACAAGGAAACAAATGGTCTCACAACTGACAAGACAAGCATTCCATATATCAAAGGTACAGAGTACAACATCAACACAAATCTCAGAAGAACAAGGGAAAACACAAGTCAAAACAACTCCTCGTACTGAGCGTGCATCTTGGTCTCCCTCTCCCAAGTGCTCTCCTCGAGGCATCCATGCCTCCACAACACACGAATCAACGGAATGGTTTGTCCACGGAGCACCTTCTTTTTATGATCCTCGATTCTGACTGGTCGTTCCTTGAAGGTCACGTCATCTCCTATATCTAGCTCTCCCAAGTCAATAACGTGAGATTCATCATGTAAGTACCGACGAAGCTGGGAGACCTGGAAGACGTCATGAACCTTCTCCAACTGAGGTGGCAGGGCCAGCTGATATGCCACCTTACTAACTCGCCTCAGCACCTCAAATGGTCCGATGAACCGAGGTGAGAGCTTGCTCCCTTACCCAAACCCTTGCTGCGCCCATCGAGGGGAAACCTTCAAGAACACATGATCTCCCACCTCGAACTCCAAGGGCCTCCTCCGACGATCAGCATAAGACTTCTGTCGGTCCTGAGCTGCTTTCATCCTCTCATGTACAAGCTGGACGTTATCTGTGGTGATCTGCACTACCTCTGGCCCAAGAGCACCTGTCTCACCAACCTATTCCCAACAAATGGGTGAACGACATGGCCTTCCATACAAAGCCTCATATGGTGCCATGCCAATAGTAGGGTGGAAGCTGTTGTTGTAGGAAAACTCTAGTGAAGGCAAGTGTCGTACACATGATCCCCCGAAATCCCGAACGCAGGATCGCAGCATGTACTCCAACATCTGGATAGTCCTCTCCCTCTGCCCATCGGTCTGGGTGTGGAAAGCAATGCTAAGGCGTAGCTGGGTGCCAAAAGCATGTTGTATCCCTCTCCAGACTCGTGAGGTAAACCGAGTATCCCGGTCGGAGACGATAGTCCTTGGAACTCCATGCAAATTCACCACCTCGTCTACGTACCTCTTTGATAAGGTACTCACCGGGCCCGACTCCTTGATTGATAAGAAGTGGTCTGATTTCATCAGCCGATCCACCACTACCCAGATAGCATCATAACCACCCTGAGCTCTGGGTAGTCCTGTGGCGAAGTCCATTGAGATGTCATCCCACTTCCACTCGGGGATATCTAAAGGATGCATCAAACCACTGGGAACATGGTGTTCAGCCTTCACTTACTAACACTCAAGGCATTTAGCCACAAACTCTTCCACTGCCCGTTTCATCCCGGGCCCCCAAATCGGTTCCCTCAGGCCTCAGTACATTTTTGAAACTCCTGGATGTACCGCCAAGGCTGAGCTATGGAACTCACGGAGAACTCCCTCATGCAACGCCTCCGGAACAACCAATCTTCCATGGAAACTCATCAGATGTTGACTGTCCTCTGACCATCCTACTGGAGCGTTCCCCTGATCGACACAATCCCACATCACTTCCACCTTTGAGTCCCCCCACTGAGACTCTTCCACCTGCTGCAGCAAGGAGGACTGCACTGTCATCTGAAAGAAACAGCCTCAAACACCTTCTACCCTTGCATCCAAGTGTAAGGAAACCAACTCTCCCATCGCCTTCCAAGCATCAGTGGACTCCCTAACCACTTCCTGATGCGACTTCCTGCTCAGGGCATCTGCCAAAACGTTTCCCTTACCTTCAGTGTAAGTGATCTCAAAGTCATATTCTTGGGAAACCATGACCCATCTACCCTGCCGTAAGTTCAGGTCACGCTGGGAGAAGATATAACGTAGGCTCTTATTATTTGAGAAGACCACAAAGCACTCCCCAAAGAGGTAATGTCGCCACAACTTCAGTGTGAACACTACTGCTGCAAGCTCTAGGTCATGGGTGGCATAGTTTCACTCGTGACGGCGTAACTGCCTAGACCCATAACAGATCACTCCCTTCTTCTGCATCATCATGCACCCCAGAACAAGTCCAAAAGCATCACAAAATACCTCATACAACAACCCTTCCTCTGGAAACCTGAGTATGGGATCACTGGCCAACTTCTCCTTTAGGTAGTCGAAAGCTTTCTGGCACTTCTCGCTCCAAGGGAATATCAAGTTCTTCCTAGTCAAACCTGTCAATGGAGCAGCAACTCGAGATAAGTATGAAATGAACCTACGATAGTAACCTGCTAACCTTAGGAAACTAATAACTTCTGCCACGCTCTTGGGTGCTGCCCGAGAAACAACTGCCTGCACCTTCGACAGGTCCACTGACACTCCATGCTGAGACACTATGTGCCCAAGTAAGTGTTCTTCTTGTGTCACGAACTTACACTTCGACAATTTCCCATAAAGCTGGTGGTGTCAATGGAATTCCAAGACTGCCCTGAGATGCTCTACGTGCTCCTCCTCTGATCTTGAGTAGATCAGAATGTCATCGATAAACACAATGACGAACCGGTCCAGAAACTCCAGGAAGACAAAGTTCATAAGTCCCATGAACACAACCAGTGCATTCGTAACATCAAACGGAATCACCACAAACTCGAAGTGCCCATACCTACACCTGAAAGCTGTCTTCGAGATGTCATTGTCCTTTACCCTCAGCTGATGATATCCAGATCATAGATCATTCTTGGAAAAAAACCTGCTCCCCTCAGTTGGTCGAAGAGATCATCTATCCTTGGAAGTGGGTAACAGTTCTTGACCGTTACCAGGTTCAACCATCGGTAGCCTATGAATAGCCTGAGACCACCATCTGCCTTGTTCACGAACAAAACTGGAGCACCCCATGGCGACATGCTGGGTCGAACAAAACCCTTCTCCATCAGATCATCAATCTGAAACTGCAACTCTCGCAACTCCGAAGGTGCCATCTGATAAGGGTCCATCAAAATCGGACGGGCACCAGGCTGTAAGTATATCCCGAACTCAATTTCACGTCGGGGGGGGGGGGGGTAGAGTCACAACCTCCTCAGGAAAAACATCGATGAACTCCCCAACAACCTCTGGGATATCCATCATCTTTGTATTAGCTGGAAGAACTGATAGCCCACCTAACAAGGAAAGGAGAGGCTCCACACGCCGACTTCCCACCTAATATATCCTCTCTCCAACAAAAGCTACACACTACCCGTCCACGTCGGAGAACATGACTCTTCTCCAGAAGCAGTCGATAATAGCACTAACAGAAAACAACCAGTCGATGCCTAAGATGACATCGTATGGCTGTATTTGTAACAGAAGAAGTTCCCCACTAGATCGATGTGGTCACAATGTCAACCCACATCCCCGACAAACACATGATATGCTGTTCTGGCCTCCAACTGGTGTACTCTTCACCAGTGGTACGGAAAGTCTCTCTACGTCTATCCCCAAAGCATGGGCTAGACCAGGTGCAACAAAATGGGTGCGAGGCTCCTGAATCAAACATAGCAGAAACAAGAGTGCTGAACAAACAAATCGTACCTCGCACCACCTCTGGTCCTGCTGGAGCTGTCAACTCTGCTGCGTGCAACTATCCACACCCAGCTCCTCTTCCTCTCTAATGTCATCCACTTCCTCGGCCATGCCCTGGTCGAGGTCCCGGAGGAGCACCCTGAGGTCGCCCTCCTCCCACAATGTATGCCCTCGGAGGAGAATGGTCATGTTGTTGCTGGAAGGGCCTCGCCGGAAACTGGTGCTTCTGAGGTGGGTGTTGAACCTGCCCACTTCCACCATACTAAGCTCGGTTCGGGCACCGACTCTTAACGTGCCCGAAACCTCCACACGAAAAACACCTCGGTCCTGGGCTCGTGAAAAAGGGATGAGTACCCGAAGATCTGAACTTGAAATGCTGGGGCCTGCTCCCCACTAGCCTGAACCTGGAAGGTCCTGTTACAGGAGACCTGCTGCTGACTACCTTCCTCTTTGACGAACCTATCTGGATCCCCTCTCGGGTTTCACCTCCCAGCGAGTGCATCCTCTCTACAACCTATGCCTTCTTCTGTGCTAACATGTACGTCAGAAGGGTGAAGGGGGTGACATCATACTAGAGCGAAGGACGAAGCGCCTCCTCCAAATGTCTCACCCGAGACTCCTCATCCGGAAAGAGATCCGGGGAAAAGAGTAGGAGATCCTTGAACTTGATCCCCAGCTCTCGTACCGACATACTCCCCTGCTGAAGGTAGAGTAACTCCTGCAGCTTCTCCGCCTTGATCATGGATGATAGGAATTCCTCTCAGAATTCCTTCTTGAAGTCAGCTCATGGAACCTCTGCCTCTATCCTCTCTCTGAGGTAGAGTTTCCACCATTGTCGCGCTGCGCCTCTCAGCTGACTAACTGCTAGGGGAACCATGTACTCCCTCAGAGGACAGATCAACATAAAAGCGATCCCTAGCTCTTCAAGCCACCCCTCTGTCTCCGTATCTGAAGTACTACCATCGTACATCTTGAGAGTCTGTCGCTGGAAAGAACGGAGAGTCTTCTGCCACTGGCTATCTTCCTCCTCTCAGTCAATCCTCAACTGATCAACCGCCTGAATCTGTTGGTCCTCGGCCATCTGAGCCACTCGGGGATGACGTCCAGCTGCCACAGTTGTACGGTAAACAAGGATCGCCTAAGCCCGAGTAGTAAAGAAAAGTTCAAGGTTTTATTTTATCATTTTATTTCAATTTCATTCCCAGAACACCCAAATCAAGTAAAATACAATCATGATAATGCATGTACATTCCCTAGGGTCTCTACCCTTCAGTCAATGTAGTTTCACTTGGTCGTTGAGTAGGCTCAGAGTCCTTGCATCGGATCATGGGGGGCCCTAAAATCTCTTGTCCTAGCCGGTCTTCAATGGCATATGTCACGCACCAAGATTGACTAAAATTGTCACCCTACCATCCCATGCAATACTCACTATGCCTAACTCCAGACTCAATCCTATCTCTCAACCATCAGCTCTAATACCATTCTTTCACGACCCCCTCCCACCAAATATTCCCCTCCTGAGCTGGCAATGGTGAAAGGGAGATAAGGACCCCCGAGTCCCGCCTCCAGTAGGCCCCGAGGTGGCGACCAGCACCAAGGGTATGAGTTTTCACAAATATGGGAGGCATTACCCTTTTTATTATTATTTAGGAATAGGAAATAGAACAAGTCAACCACCAAAAGGAAAATAAGTAGTGTATATAAATAAACCCTAACCAAGCCCACATCCATGTTCAAATAATTTTATAACAAGGAATAATTACAAGAAAGCTCAAAGTACAATAGCAAAAGAAAACAAGGTACAACAACAGCAACAACTCCAACTGTCTGACTTGTAGGGTCCCGCACGGCCCTGGTAGTCCTCCTGGAAACCTAAAAGTAAATGTAGGGTGAGCATACAAGTATACTCAATAGGGAAACCTAAAGCTCTCGTGCACAAGTGGGGAAACATCCTAATGTCCCGTGAGAACAACAGAAGAAACCTTGCATGGAATTCTATCCACCCAACCTCACCAGCCACACTCACCAAAAACACAAGCACAATAGGTAGTAGTATATATGAAACAATATTATTGGGTACCCCGCACCATTTCCCTTTTGATAGTTGCTCTTCCTAACGGCGAACGTCCTGATGCTGCCACCCTCTCCCCGCTCGCACACACCTGGGCCTTACTACCACGTATCCCACCAGCACACACATGGGCCTCACAACCACGTATCCCGCCCTCACACACCTGGGCCTCACAACCACGTATCTCGCCCGCACACACCTGGGCCTCACTTATACATATCCTGCCCACACACACTTGGTCCTCACAACCACGTATCCCACTCGCACACACCTGGGCCTCATCCCGAAGATTCTTGAGAAATAGTAGAACCTGCCCGAAGAGTCTTAGGCTAGAGCCTCCCCAATCGAAACCTACCCGAAGTGTCTTAGGTGTAAGGTCGCCTCAAGCCATCACAACCTAGGGGTGAAGGAGAAGGAAGGAGCTAATAACTAAGGAAAAAACACCCTCTCCCGTGAAATGGGAGTGTTCGACACTAAGTGCCCAACATGGGTGGGGTTCGATAAAATACAAAAGATACAGATATATATATATATATATACCAAACACTCAGCCCAACCTATGGCTTCAAAATAGTGAAACTGAGCACGTTCCTCAGCACTGCTGCCACGAAGCATGCATACAACAAACAACCCCAACCCCATTTAGTTTTTCACGTTTCAGCAGAATTAGATTATTTAGTTTCTTTACTACTGGGAAACTATCCACATCCAACCACATCGATCATTCGTAAAACATATCTATACCATCCACAAAACAAATTAGGAATACACAAGCAACACAACCAAGCACTTCTTATCAACTAACCATCCCCATTGATTATTAATCTCGTTCCATTTCCATGACCCACCATTCATTTAATATTCCACTTTTTATTTATTATTCACAACCCATAGTCCGTTCACATTCAACCCATACCTGCAGCCCCGCTGCAAACTGCCATACCCACAACTGCATCGTACATCATTATCCCTTTGATACCACTTACCGCAGCCCCGCTTCCCATCACCAACATACCATTCACACCAACCCACAACCAAGCCAACCGCAACCCCGCTGCTCACCCCATCCACAACAACCCACAAAACACCCCCATCACATGCAGTGTATCCAAGAAAACACCCACATGTTCATTATTCCATTTTTTTCAACCGGCCTAATCACACAATGGTTCCAGATTTTAAACAGCCAACTTTACGTGATTAACCAATTTCCACATTCCACAAAGTTTCCATCCATAAGAAAATCCATAAGGAGAGGGAAACATTTAGTTGTGTAAGAAAAGGCCCCCAATGACCATGATTTTCAATAGGTAGAAACTCATTCAATTCACAACATAATATCATACGATATAAAGTAACAACAAAAAAACAACTTCCCAACCCCGTTCTTTAATCAGTTATTATCTTCATTTAAGCCGGTTCAAAAGTGTGTCACGTAAACAAGTGAACACCCACCCCACATGGTGCACAAATTATAGAGACAAAGGTAAGATCCCTACCTCGAAAGGTTCTAATCACAATGCTCCCCCTGATCAACTTTAGAAGAAGTCCACCGGCGTCTGTCACTTCTATTGGGTCCTGGAAAAACCTCCTCGGGTGGAAGTCGGAAAGGAATGGCCGACGGAAAAACAATGTATCCAACCTCAGAAGTTCCGCCTCATCGTTACGATCCCGTGGCCACTGACGGATCGTAAATCAGAGCTCGGACGAAGAAGTTATGGAAGAAAAGGAGCCTTCGAGTCTCTTGGGAGAGCTCTGCTCAGAGGAAAGGGGAGGAGAGGGGGTGAGTTGAAAGGAGGAGGGGACCCCTCCTTTTATAGAAGAGAAAAGGAAAAGTACACGGCATGTAATTTGCGTTACACGGCGTGTACTCGGTTATTTTACACGGTCTCCACGCGGCTTCTAACACGGCTCCACGGCCATTGACTGGTCCACACACGGTTTGAGGGTAACGCATACACGGGGAAAGAGTACACAGTGTGTAGTTTAGACACACGGCATGTGTCCATTTATTGCACACGACAAGGACACGACTCCAACACGGTACACGGTCATTGACTGGTAATGCGTACGTGGGGAAGGACTACACGGCGTGTAGTTACACTACATGGCATTTACTCATTTACTTCACACGGCGAGGAAACGGCCTGCAACACGGGTTATACCCGAAAAGGTGGTACACGGTGTGTACTCAAAGTACACGGCGTGTAGTTTGAAAATTATGGAATGTGTGGGTAAAGTCTATTTTACCCTCCAGAACACTTCTTGACCTTCTTTTTGACAAAGGAATGGGCCGAAGAGGTCCATTCCATTACAGTGACCTTTATAACAATCCATTATAACCAAATTAAAATTGAGTATGGAATATAATCCTGAAACAAATTAAAGTTAAAAATTTATGATCCTAACATTTGGATACATTTCAAATTATTGTGTTATATAGTTAAGTGTATCATGGAGGGGTCATTTATCTTCAGTGGTATTTTCATATAATAGTATATGTTAATAAAAAATATATAAATTTCATTTCAAATAATTTCATTTTCATCATTATAGATCTCTAATTTTATTTTTTGAGATAGAATAAACACCACACATGGTATTTATCTAAGCCCGTGAAATAATAGGCATGATTCATTTGGCCAAAAAATATTGGAAGAAATCCAATGATGATAAATATTCTTTTGTAGATCTCGGTCATTAATAAATATTATAATTTGTGTGGAACATGTTTTCTAGAATGGATCTATATGAATGTGAAGTAATATTTTGGGTAAAAAGGAATTTTTTCTTCCATAGTATAATAGATATTTTGGATAATTTTATAAAAATGTAATGTAGATTATCAATTGAAATTAAAACCATGGTTTAATGATGTTTATATTGAATTCATGTATCTAAACTAAACATGTATTGACTTTAACCAATCCATACCATTTTATTGGATAATGACTATCCAAAACTAGATGTGATATCTATCTATCCATCAATGCATATTCAAGAAAAATGGTATAATCTCTTACTTGAAAACAAATTCCTTTGTATTACATATTATGAAAACATGGTGACGTTTTGGGGGTGGCATTGGATGGAGAGGATATAATGTTGGAGAAATGCATAAATCAATTTCCAATATTTGAAAATCAATATAATTTAGTTGATGGGAATCCAAAAATATTGGATAATTTAACACCCAATATATGAGATATATATTTTTATTATATTTTTGTAACACTATAATAATTAGGAATTGTTTTAGGGGGAAACTGTGGGGGCCATAAAAATTATTAAAGTGTTTGACAGTTACCGTTTTTAGAATAATTTTAAGAGAAATCATGTGGATATTTTTGAAACCATTATACATTATGAGTGTTTCTTGGTGGAGGAGCATATTTATAAATTTTTTGGGAAAAACATTTGGAATTACATGTAAATAAGATTATAGAGGATTAAGTTGAATAATATGATCAACTGTCATTTATCAAATCATGTAGACAAACCACACCAGCATGATGTTTTGAGATAGAAGAGTCCTCACTGTTGATGCTTGTTTTGATAAATCATGTGGCCTTCCCATGTGGTTTGATTAATTATATCAGAAAATTGGTTTTTATCATTAAAAATTCTTTTGAAACCCTGAATTATCTTCTATTATCCACGAATAAAAAACAACATGACTTTTGTAAGAATATTCTATGATTTTCATCAATCCAAAGCCCATCTTCATTGAACATCGATGTGTTGTATATTAAGAATAATGATATTTCATGAATTTATTTTTCTCATTAAATATATAAAAATTTTATATTTTGAAGAATACTATATTATACTTTTTATACACATATCTATGGGATATTACAAGTATTATGTTGTAATATTGGAAATATTTAATAGAATGTAAGGCGGAACTATGTTACACCAATATCATAGATATGTTATTTAGGAAATAATAATACTTTTTTTGTGTATTAGATAATTCCCAACATCAAAATCACCTATATATTATTTTCCATGTATTTCTATGCATATTTTGTATATATGTTTTAGAAATATAATGATGAAATTTTTTTGGATGACCTCATTACTATATTGTTTGAATACAATTTATTTTAAAATATCAACACAAATTATTTTCTATAATGACTAAAAGATAATTGTCTGATGAAATTAGTATCGTAGAAAATATTTTCCATTCATAGGTTGGAATGTTATTATGGATTCATTACAAAAGATAGGGATTGATTCATACATGATTGTATGTTCCAATTAGGCAATGCAGGTTCATGACCAACAAATGAATTAGTGTGGAAAATAAGTTTCTGCTCAAGAGTCTAGGAACTATTACCTTTGATATATTGATGTGTTTTTGAGTATAGGGAATGTGTATTCTAGGAATAACCAATAGAATAAATTCTTGTAAAACTATTATTTTATAGTCTAGTATATATATATTGTTACAAAATTATTCTATCATAAGTATGTTTGGAAATTTGTTTTTCTAAAATTATTTTTGATTTATTATTGGTCATTATTATATAAAAAATAGAAAATTTTATATAAATGGTGCTAAATTTTAATTGACAAAATGGTTTGTGTTGATTATTTTGGAATATTTGACATTGGGTTGTATAGTAAAAATTAACATTTACACTTATGTTTTTTGAAGATTTAATTTTTCATGGAAGAGGTGAGGTGGTGACATCATACATATATAGGGGGCATTAGGTCTTTATCATTAGTGCATGGATCATGGAGTTTGTATATATTTGGAGTTTTATGTATTTCCCTTTAGTACTCAATAATTAAAGTCCCATTTATTTTGAGAATCTTATATTGTATTTTATTTTTTACTGATACACTAATTTATATTTTAGATTAGATTTTAGTATTCCACATTTAGTCTCATTCATATTCTATATCATTGTTTTTTGTGTTACTATATTCAAAATATTTTTGTATTTCAATGGAAAATCATAATTTAATGATTCTGTTATCCCTTATCATTTATTGGTAGTCTTTGGATTCCAGGGGATGGCACCGAATGATATTATAATGTATCTTAATTCACAATAAAATAAGTTAATGATATATTATACAGTTATTATAATGAAATCAATTCAATATAAATGTGGAGGGAGAGAAACCATTGACACCATATGTAAATTCTACAATCTGGGGAGGATTTTTTGATATTTCTTGTTATTGGGTTGTATTTATAGATGAATAATGAGATGAACATCATGAATTAATGATTTATATAGATTAATAAAGGTAAAATGGGTTGGTATTTATGGAATAATTGAGGGGCTTGTTAAATAATTTCAAATCATCATACATGGACTTGTATGTAATGAAAAATAAAAAAATCCCTTATTGCTGTTTTTTCATGTGTTATTTTTCGAGGTGGTTTTTTATATTTTTTAATTGTTTATAGAACTAAATTATGTAAAATAATGTAATTCTTGGTTTTCTATTTAGTCATGTTTATAATTAATTGTTTTTAAAATTATAAAATATTTAATTGGGACGTGAGGATTCATTTTAGGTTTTTAAAATAAATATCTATAAATTAAAATTTAATTAATTTAATAGAATCAACCATTTGTAGTCAATAATTTCAAATTTGTATTTGTTAGAACAAATTTTCGGACACTGCGATGTTATAATTCCAACTATATATTCATACTGTGACAAAATTTAAAAAAATCAATATCTCATATATTTTTTTTAAAAACACAAATGGATAATCTTGATGTGGAGATTTCAAAAATGAAATTTATTTTATCATTTTTATTTTTTAATTATTAAAATGTCATCATTTAAATAAAGTTTTATTTTTTGAAGACAGAAAACATGTTTTACATCACAAAAACTTTTCTAACCCTTTTAAAAATATTAATATTCAATAAAAAATATATGATAAAAAAATTAATAAAAAATGTCATATATGAATAATTAATTATAATAACACTTATTTAAAATTCATTATATTTTCACAAAATTTTGAATAAATATAATTTTTATTTCCTTATATCAAAATATAACTTTTATGAAATTAAATATATAACATGTTATTTATAAAATAATTGGGAAGAATGATTCAATATATCCATTATTATTTTTTTGAAAACAGAAAATATATATTTATTCTTCTGATGTCATTAAATATAATCCCTTATTAATCCATTATATGTATTAATGGTAATAAATTAGATAATAGTACATTATTTGGTCAGTTCACAAAAACTTTATATTAGGATGGTATCTCTCTATGTTTGAACATCTCTTATAAGAGGTTCCATTCATGATTCAATTATTCAATATTGACATCATCATAATAAAGGGTTAATCCATGGGATACTACCTCCCATATAATCCCCAATAAATGTGCCTGATAATGTTTGATCTTATGTGACAAGGCAATTTATTCTTCCATGTATGTCAACGAAATAGTAATATTACCTTTAATATATATCATTCTCAAGGAACACTATATTGTGAATATAATAAAAATGTTCATTCCTCATAATAGTCATTTTTATATGTAATTGTAGTGTATTTCTATTATATAATGGTCTATTATAATTAATAAATTTACTTCATGGGTTATATATAACCATATTACATAATAAAATTTTCAATCCATTAAAAGGAAATTACATTTATAAAAGATTAGTTGATTATAATTCTATAAATTAAAAAACAATAGACTATAATATTTATTTCATGGATAAAATCTACAATGGTTTATCAATTTCATCACCTCATCTACTTCTCATGTTTCCTTTTCAAAAATGTTCGTCATAGTATAATAACATGTATTGTTGATTTTTTTTGTTTCATTGAACATTGTATATATGATCAATTATCATAACTGGCTACTCCACATAGGTTTAATCATTCCCTATTGTAATAAAAATATGTTCATTTATTCGAGGGGGTATTGTATAGAATTCATTAATTGGATCATGGGGTATATATCATGAACATGATATAAGTTCGTTGGGAGTGCTTGTTAATAGGATAAATATCTGATGTGATCATTCATATCAACATCGATGATATTTGAGAGACTAATATTTCCATTTTTTTCAAATCTAATGAATGTATTCCATAGTCTTATATTAAATAAAATTTTATCTCCAACTTCAATATCTAGTAATTTTATATGCATTTATTTATTTATTTTACTAAAACAGTCAACATATTTTAAATAATGATGAATGGTTTATGCATATTTTTTAATCAGTAGGACATTCTGAAGTCCGATATGAAACCTCTATCAAACATAATCCAATAAAGTTAGTGTTTGAAGCCTCTTCATATATAGATCCTCCGATTATTCTATTTGAATAAAATAATCGAAATTAATGTCATATGGGAACTATACCATATTTGGTGTTAGAGAAATCATCATTAGAAATATATTACACCTTATATTAGAAAATTTTATAGAGTATCAATGGTTTATTTTTAATATTTATCAATCCAAGGGTGATAAAAAGTGTTGACTAAAAATCTACATCGAATGATTTATGAAATACTCTCCAGAATCATGAGGTAGACATCATATATTGATCATATAACATTTACATATTTACACAATTAAATCTTACCACATATATTATATTTGTCTTAGTAATTTGAATAATAGGGATGTAGTCAACGATATATATGATATTCATTAACATATTAACAAAATCAAATACCAAAAAAATGAATTTTTCCTGCAGATATCCTGAGGAGTATTTTGATAAAATATATCATTATGTTTTCTTAATTTCATAATATTATTTGATATAGATGGAAAATATTCATATAAATCTATTTTAAGACACATTTTTTATAGATATATACCTCCAGAGTTTTGGTTGATCCTCTTTCAGTTAGATTTACTTCATTCTTTATACTTTGGTGGTGTAGTTTTATTTAGAAATGGAGAGATTTTTCTAGTGAAAATGGTCTATTGTTCCTAGATATAAATTCATATGAATGAATGGATCCTAAGTATAATTTTTTTAAAATAAAAATTGGGATATGTGGGTTTGTTATCCTTCATAGATTGTTTTTTTTTCAATATCCGTGATATGATTTTTCTGAAAATATATTTCACATCATGAACTGATTTCATATTGTGAATATGTTTCATTGAATAATCCATGAACTGGATCAGATCATCGAAATTTTACACATCATTAAACTATATCACTTCATGAAATGGTTAGTCATTGTTATTTAAACATTAAGTGATATATTTTTCATTTTACCTTATAAATCATGAATTTCCTATCCTGAAAGAAGTTCGCATCATGAATATATAAGGATTATTTTTTTCTACCCATACTAGCTGTATGATTTATATTAATTAATTCATACATCCTCCTCTATATAACTCTATAGATACTTTATATTATATTGGGGGTTATTCCAAACTTTTTGAAATCTCTTTCTAGAATTTTCTCTCTGTTTTACCATGTGATCTCCTCAATATTTTTTCTATGTTGGTGTTCCATAGAGAGTGTTTTTTATCGTCAAATAATTGATGGTGGTCTAAAACATTACCTTTTTGTGTGATTTAGTTATCTATGGTATAAGAAATATGTTTTTCCATTCCTTTACAAACTAATTAATTTGATAATCTCTTTTAAATAATAATCGTATTTTTTTGACAATCTGTTATAACCTATTGGGTCCATAGGACTAGTGATTGAGATATTTGGTCACCAAATAGATTTTCCTACCATGTACATTATTTATACTTTGTCATGTAGACATTTTATACATGTGGAATATTTTACTTGAATTATTTTTTTGGCTCCCTATTATTATGGATGGTCCAAATCTACAAATATTCTAATTTTATTATAGGAGATTCACCTCAATAAAATAGGAAAAGTAGATTTTTATTAACCATTTGGTAAATAGAAAAATTAAATGGGTTCTAATATATATATATATATATATAATGATAAATTGGAACCAAGATTTTCTTATATATAAACAGAATGAAAATTTTAAATTTTATAGACTACTCATTCTTCCTTATTGATTTATCTTGTCTAGTTCATTTTATCCTTTTGGTTTTTTATATTTTGATATTATGTGACATTGATGTGATTAATTCATTAAAATGGGATATTTGAGGGCATGTACAATAATTAAATATATGACTCATGATTTATATTAATTCTGGAGGGAAAGGTTAGTCTTATAATTACAGCCGATGACTAAGTACACAATTACTTGATTAATGGGGGAAGTGTATATGATTATATCTCATGTTTTAAAACCAGATGTGAATTCACAAGATTTGTGGGGGTGAGTGTATGTATTTCCAACATAAAGTGAAAATTTTATCATGATATGTTAGGAGTGATTGAACCTGAACTAATGAATATCCCATATATTGGGTTATCCATCATTGGAATAGATGGTCCATCATTATACAAAGACATAAAAAAGTCTTAAAAGTGTGTTCAATTGGTCTCAGGTGTTAACTCATTACTAGAGGGTCTGATGGTCTATTTCTCGAGGAATTATACATTTCTAAATTAATACCCTATTATTAAATATATTTTAGGAACATAATTTCTCGTATTGTAATTTCATAGACACAATGTTATTTACCTACTCAGTTATACTCACACAATGGACACACCACTATTTGGTAACGAGGAATATTTCATGGATATAGGATCTAATAATGTTATTTGAACTTATTATTTATTTTAATATCGCATGGTGGGTCAGATCATAGATCTGGTGTCAACATGTTGTTTTAGACTAGGTTATTTTGAGTGATTATTTTATTATTCATTATATATTATCTATATGAAATTTTACACATTAGTTATAGTTACATTGATCATGTCATTAAATTATTCTAGTATAACTTGGATATAATTAGATTTACCTTAATCATGATCATTTCTTGTTTATTTATTAATATGGATTCATTTATTTTCACTAAAATTCTATTATTTTTCCAAAATCATCTAAATACTTTACGAGAGGTTTATGGCCCCCCTCTATACTCATTTCACATTCTTACAAGTCAAAATCCACGAGTATATATGGTGGTGTCCCAGAGGTCACTTAGAAAACTGACTTAGTAACATAAAAGAGAACCAAATCATGGAAATTACATAGTTTTATCATATAATGAATTAATTTATATTTCAATAACATATTTGGACGTTTGGAAGGGATTACAATTTATTTTGGTACTTTATAATGAGATAGAAAATGGGTGTATCTAATTGATGTATTGGAAACAATCTAAGTTCCCAAGTATGGGATTGTTTTTCATGATGTTTTTTATTATAGTTTGATATTACTGAAACGTCATTTATTTACAAATTTTTTTATGATTTTGTTCTTGATATTTCTACTCATAAAATATTGTGTGATGATATTTCAATGAATATATCATGATAGGTAAACAATGATATATGTAGAAAAGAATATTTCATAATAATTACATCTTTATCACATGACAAATATGTTGACCATAATTGATGATTTCATTATAAACCATTAATAAATATGATAAATGAATAGAATGATTATTTTATACATATTCACTTGTTATTCCATTGCATAGTAAAATTGAGCTTTTGGTTCTCTATTTTAATAACGTTTTAAATATTCTCATTTGTGTAACCTGAGTTCTACGATGTTCGTCGAACCATTTTAGGTAAAATTTACACATAATCATCTATGAATTTAGTGTCAAGATATTTGAAATTAATCCACTCATAATGTATAAGAACAATTGAATTTGGTAATTCATTAAGATGCTATAATTTTTTTTCTTTTTGATAGCATTCAGAGGGTCATATGATACATGGAGAGCGAAAATGAAATAGCACTACATTAGATATCTAATATAATGAGAGTGTTCTCTACATAGTGGCCACATATGTTCACTATGTACATAGTCCCCTATACATATGATTTAAAGATATAGTCAATCTAGATATTATTCTAAAATCTATAGACACATGCATGTGGGAAGTCATGTTTAACTGAAAATTTGATTCATGGAACATAAAAGAATTAGTGGAAAAATCTGGAGTCAGCTGGATAGTAAGTGGAGTCAACAAGGAAGGTCATCAAGGAAATGTTTTTAATACAAATCTATCAGGAGTTATTTAGGTTTGAGAAGATTTTTGATTTCATGCATCCGACACAAGCGGTAATATTATTGATGGACTGCATCAGATGCATCACCAATATACAATTTATTTCTCCATCCATATCATTTGATGATATTTTCTAAGTGATATGTTTTTATGATGGTATTCATTATATGATTATACTGTTTCTGAACTTTTCTTCTAGAAAAACAATATGGATGTTACGAATCTGGAAGTTATCTCATATTGTATCTGATATATCCCCTAATTGGCAGCCATACAGATTCATCTAGATGACCAGAAAACTCTTTTTTCATGAAATAATATTTGAAATATATCCTGTTATTTGGGAAGTAAGGGGAATACTAGTGAAGTGTGGGGAATTCTACATTAGGATCGTGGTTTTGAGTATTGCTATCTATGTGGAGTGTTGGGACACCTACACTCATAGATTGTTCATTGTAATGTGTACTCCAATTATAATGGTACGTTGGGCCATCAATATATTTTTCTGAGGGTTACACAGTAGATTAGTAATGTTGGATCATAAAATTAAACATATTTAGGTAATAGAATATCTAACACTTTTTAAACTGGTAGATGGAGTCCTACTGGCCAAACATAATGAGGCATGGTATGCGATAGCCCAGTGTGGGAGACGAAATAAAACTCATTGTGAAGATCAATGCGGAGTTATACTTGATCCTTGGGCATAAGGGTAATTTATCAGGATGTTGTACAGTTGACAACAAATAGTTTGATTCAATTCCTTCTAATATCATATATATGAATCTTACCCCATCTACCATAGCTTTCTTTTTGGATACAATAGAATCAAATTTGATTATATATTTTTTTAATTCTTGTAATTGTTTATGGATAGAATATATGGGGTTCTGACCATTTAAAGTCAATTGGATGTGTGGTTAGTGGGTATCAATGGGAACAATGACTGTTATGTTGATATCAATAGATATCATTTCTATGGGGAATTTATTTTATAGAAATAATAAGATTAGATTTAATTATTGGTATTGATTATCTAGTTCTACATAATGATCATGTTTTCTTATCACAATATATTTACCTTTATTTTTTAGATCTTGATAGCTTTACTCATGTGGACTAGTTGAATATTTAGGCCAGTTACGTGGGAAAAATTTAGTGAATATTGTATTGTTTCATGGATCAGATAAAACCCCTCATCCCGGTTGTTGGGGTAATTTAGCAGGATATGATTTTTCTAGTGGTGGTCTATTTTTTGGAAATAATTCATGAAGAATTCAATGCCTTTCCACATGAGTGTGAGATTGATTTTAGGATCCTGTTATTTCCATGAGATTACAAAGTTACTATCATTCTAGGTATCATATAACCAATTAATATTTTTAGTTAAAAATATAGTTGGATGATCAGGAAGAAATTATTTTAATACATTCTAGTATATCTCTATGGGGGTTTCCCATTCTTTTATCCATGAAGGATAGAATAATTTTTTTATTATGTGTTGATTGGGAATGACTAAACCAGATGATAGATAATAACTAAAATCCCCTTCTGTGAATCAATGATCATTCATCACAATTGAGAGGTTATAATAGAAATTTAATGAAGGAATTGATATAATGTTATCATCAATTGAATGTGATACCATCAAACATAAATCAATTTTGATTTAGAAAAATGTATTAATTGCATGAGGTTGTGGTGGAATTTTTTGATTTGATGATCACAAATTTGTTTTTTTGGGACCATATTTAATCAGATAATTCATCCTTTTCTAGTTTAGTTCTCATTTTTTTCATTTAAATCATACAATACCCTATATAGTAGTTTATCATCTTCAAAATCATGAAATCAGGTGCAATACATTAACCGAGCATTAGATATACATAAAGTTATCTAAATGTTGATTTATGGGTTGTTAGAGTTAATTTCATGGGCCATGTTTTTCATATCATAGATCGTTAGTGGATTAAGAGAAGCTATCAGTTGTGGTATCATTAGTACATCCCTAAATGTCTTATATATTCAATGTTCTATTCATCTAGAATTCAATTTTCATCATTTCTTCTAGGAATTTCCATGTCTAGTAGAACAGTGTTCCAGGCTGACCATTAATGCAGTGATGAATTTTTGGGTGGATTCTTATCATAGTGGATTTATAAATAAATATATTTGGATTAACTCTTGAAAAATATTCACCATACTTTGGTTGGTTAATACATATATTATGTCTTGTTAAACATCTAGATTCATACATAAATCAATTCTGATGCAGAAGTATCATGTTCTCATTTTTGGGTTCAAAAATTTGTGATCTCAAAAGATAAATTATTCTTATAATAATATAGATTTTGAATTTTTTGTAAATTATCGATGATTTTGGGGAGACATTATATTTTTGTTAACATGTTTTGGATAACATATACCAAAAAGTAATCATTTAAATCTATTCTGAGTGATACCTAAACATTAGACACAGGATGTGGATTGATTATATACCATCCTTTAATGCCGTTCTAGGTAATACATAAGAAAAGGGAAACATAATTGTTGATGGTTTAAGAGGAAATAAATAGATGGAGACAGTGTATGAGTCATGTGATGAGTAGAAGATTATGTAATTCATTATAAACAAGAATCTATATATTTATGATTCATATGGACGTGTTTCTAAAACATAATATATGTTTTAACCATTCAACATGAAAACATAATAATGGAAACTTTATCTAATTTGGAGGCCATAACTGTGAGGGATATATTATATATTGAGGATCCACCACCAGGATGGTCTATTTGTAGTGGTTATGTTCTTTTTATCCCTAGCCAACTTTTGGATCTGATTGCCTTGCCTTAGGAGATGAAGGGGGAGTTTCGTACTTCTATATGGGAGGTATAAAATAGTCATATTATTATTTATTATTATATTAATAGACATTTCTAGGGTCCAATATTGAAGAAGAAGTCCATGGGATTCTTGTTGATAAGTTTCACTTATCAGTGGTTGAAGACAAGAATTAGAGTTTTGTTGGTTTGTTGTAGCCAATTCAATTTATAGAGTGGATGTTGTGTAATGTGTCCATGGATTCATTGATAATATTACACAGAACACCTCATATGTATGATACAACATGAGTGATTTGATTTCACTATCGAGTGCGTCAAATTAGATGTTTATTTTTTACTACAATTTCTACAAAATAGCTGCAACACAAGGTCATATCTCAAATGACCTTTAGATCATTAATTCAAAACTGGGGTTATGAATAATAATATTAAAGGGTAATGGGGTTTTATTAAACCTAGGTATTTTTCTTTAAGAACAGAAATTGAAAGTATATTACTACTGAGAGAAATTGGTTGGAGAAATCGTGATCAACCCTGGTAAGTGTTCCTTCATGCTCAATCTGTCCTCACTCTAAAGGGAAAGGGAATGATCATTGATTCTTTTATTTTATACACATTGAAAATATTAATGTTATGTGATTTATTACTAGTTTACCACCTATGATTTGATCGATCAATGCTAATGATTATCGACAACCACTCAAAATGAACCAACATGAATCGATGTAATAAATAGTACTCAATCAATGCATCACATCAAAACGTGATGAGATGACCCGATTTGTGTCAATGATAAAAAGTATTCCACAAGAAAAGAATATTCATATTCATAGCTTTGAGCTATTGTATTTTATTAACTGAGGAAACCCATTTGCACACTGATGAATGGGATGGGGTGAGAAAAGAGGCAACTGCAATCAAATCATCACGGGATCTAGGTTATACATGGAAGCATATGAATTCTGGTACCATTGATTTGAATTTGATCATAAAATAATAAAAACAAATTTATAAATTATAAATGAATATAAATTGACAAAAAACTTATTAATTAATTACAATATAAAAATTACAATAATGGAGCATGAGATTACAACAAGGAACACCCCAACAAATTGATCATGAATAGGCTTATAAGTACATGAGGGAGATAAGAACTAAAATGGATGAAGAGATCTCTCTAATTAGACTCACCATTTCCCCCGTTCTTGGAAAAAATATAATGAGGGTAGGTGTGATTTTAGGGGAAATTACATCCATATTTCCTCACAATGGGCTTATGTATCTAAAGGGCTAGGTGACTATTCGAGGATAATTTTTTAGTAAATATTTATTAGACTGGTTGACTTGAAAAAACATATGAAAATTACATGAAATTTATTGTATAGTTGAGTAATTGAGTTAGATATCAAAGGGAGGTATCATATTTCCAATTAGATATTTGAGCACTCAGTTATGGCCTAAATAAACACGGGTGGTCCAATATGTCCCGCACAGAATTTCTTCACATTATGGGCCTATTGTGGGCCTACAAATGAATGCACTGGGCTTTATAATCTTCTAGGGAAATGTATCCCATATATATATATTCACTCATACATTCTTTTCGATCCCAATTGGACACATATATTATCCACATTACAAATAATTGACTACAAGCATGCTTGGGCTCTCGGGCAGTTAGACCCATTTTGCATGAATTCCATCACGGGCACTCCAAACCACCTCATCCTACATTATAAACACCAAAAATGTTAAATTTATCTATTTAATAATGATAAACACTAATTCATTGATTCAAGTATAATTTTCAATTTATATTTATATTTTTAATATTCATTACAAAATAGTTTAAAACAAAAGTGTGATGGTGGATTTGAACAGTGAATCGCTATGCGATTACCCCCCTACATAAGAATTTGCACTACTGGTAAAATTCAAATATCCAAAAAATTATGTATGTATATATTCCAAAAACCATGATGTTTTATCATTTGAGGAAATTTAAATTCATTAATGTTTTGTGATCAATCTACAAACCAAACACTGTTGTTCATCCTAGTAAAAATGGAAAATTATATCTCATAAATCATATCACAATGAAATACAAAAAGATTCAAGATACCAAATTGGAAATGGAATTCAAAAGTCAGAAATGCCTCTAACTCTCTATGTGCGTGTCTGTGAAAGCCATTCCATGCTATTCATTCAAATTTCTATCAAATCAATATAGGTTATTATAAAATTTTTCATTATTAAATATTCTATCTACTGAACCTACCATTCATCATTTTCTATCATTTTCATGACCCACACACTTATGCATTACCAAAAGTCAAACCATAAGCTCTTAGCATAGATATCCCCATATGATTCCTATTTCATCACTCCCCTTATTTTTTTGAAGTGTCATTCAGAACAAATCTCACACTTATCTCTCAACCCTTGATTTACATTCTCACGACACTAATTGTAATACTTATAACATGATCAATGATTGAGGAGGAGTGATTTATGACCTATCCAAGAAATAACGAAATTTTTCTTTGGGAATGCAACGGTTGGATATCAGGTACACATGAATAGGTTAATCTGGTACTGTAATGAAACAGATCAGATAATGAATAATACTGTATAAATATAATTTTTAGCTGAAAATTATTAACCCAACCTATATATACATTCATGTACGTAAGAAATATTCACACATTGTGGTTTATTGAAAAATGTGTTGAGATATTAGTGACACAGTTTTCCAAAAAATACCCACACAAGGGGAATCAATCATCTCAATGGTTTCACATTGATACAACCATTTATATTATTTAAAGAATTCCAATTCACTAAAAATAACTCCCTAATGTTATATTCATAAAAATATTCATTCCATATGTGGGAAAATTTTCATCAAATGTTTAAAAAACATGGAATAAATAATCTCATTAGGCATGTTTTGTATGTTCCATGATTTGGTGATTGTAATGGGGGACGTAAAAATACGATAAAGAAGGAATAAAAGAGAAGAAAGAATAAAGATAATCATAATCATAATGTATCAATAAAGATGGGGAATGGTGGAAATACCCTAATGAATGTGAAAAAATTTAAGAAAGAAGAATGATGATGAAAATACTAATGAACCCAGGAATGTATCCACCCCCACACCTAGAATGTACAGTGCCCTCACTGAAATAATTAGGAATGTGAAAAGGTAGGACAAAACATGGTGTGTTTCACTGGAACATTGCTTCTAGATGGTGGATTCCATCCAGTGGATTGTTTCTTAAATCCTCGTATAAGTGTTTAATTTTTTTCCCATTGATGGTATGGCTTCATCCTCTCTCCTCATGAAAAGAATGTATTTTACCAAAACGGTTGTCATTAGTTCTAGTACAATAAATGGGAGATTTAGAATGAAGCTTTCCTAGGTTGAGAATTTGACCAAAATTTTACATGAGGAACTTCTAACCAATATGGAACATCCACAGATTAATCATGCTATCATGGATAGCCTTTATCTTCTCTTTATTGATTTGATAGTTCTCATGTGCATCACGTTTAGTTAATTCCAACTCTGGAATCTGCATATTCCTATGATCACCTACATCTGAAATGTTTATATTATATTTTTCAATAGCCCTATATTCATAGTGTTCTACCTCCACCAGTCGGTGACATGACTTTCCAAACACAATTATATATGTTGAAATTCTGATTGAGGTTTTTAAAGCTATACGATACGCCCAATGTCCATCATCCAAGAGAAAACATCAATCTTTCCTATTGGGATGTACCATTTTTTCCAAGATTCTCACAACTTCACAATTTTATTTTTCTACTAGTACATTATTTTGGGGGTGATATGAAGTGGAAGCATTATGATCCACTCCATACATACAATGAAAATTTTTATTGTTGTGATTGCAAAAATGGGACCCCTGATCACTATAGATGAATCTCGGCAAACGGGACCGACTAAAATTTTGGGACCTCAAAAAACCAACAATAAGTCGAAATTCATCTACACTTATAGTCTTTTCTTCAACCCATTTAGACATGTAGTTCAGTGATAACAAGATATATATAAAGAAAAATGAAAAAGGAAAAGGGCCCATGAAGTCAATACCCCACTCATAAAAAATTTCACACAATAACATGGCATGTTGGGGAATTTCATTACAATTAGAGATATTCCTTGTGAATTGAAATTGAATACACAATTTGAAAAATCGATTGTAATCCCAATACAATGTTGGCCAATAAATTCTTGATTCACGGGCCTTGCGATCTGTGCATTGAGATCCAAAGTGGCCCCAAATGGCCAAATATTAGAACAAGGTCCAAAGCGATATGAACTCATTGTCAGGGAAACACCAATAAACTACTTGGTCCCAATAAAGTTTCCACAAATATGGGTCATACCTAATGTATTACTGAGAATCGTGTTTATGTATATGGATTGTGATGTGATGAAATCAGTAGGGACCATATATGTTCTTAGAAAATTCACAATATTCGCACACTACTGGGTATGTTCCCCAACATCACCAAAGTTATCGTGAGGAAATAATTCTCCAATGGGGTGGGATGATTCATCATGGTGGTCTAAAAGTAGAGAAATCCTATATATTTGGTTAGCTACAACATTTTATAATCCACTCTTATCTTTAATCTCAAGGTCTAACACTTGGAGGAGGAGCATCCACCGTATGAGGCGGGGCTTAGCTTCAAGTTTCATTAAGAGGAATCAAAGGGCAACATGGTTATAAATCACAGCCACATTGACCCTAGAATATATGAATGAAATTATTCAAAGTTAAACACAATAGAAACTAGTAATTTTTCAATGGATGTATATTTTACATTGGCATGTTCAAGGGTATGTGAGGCATAAACAGTGACATGAGGAGCCTTCTCAACCCTTTTTTATAAACCTACCCCATCTTTAATGTTCGATGCATCTAACATAAGCTCAAAGGGGAGATCCCACCTTGGAAGATGTATGATGGGAGGTGAGGTGAAACTCTTTTTTATTTAATTTAATGCATCCTTAAAATTTTTATCAAACACAAAATAAAAGTATTCTTGCAATAATCGGTACAATTGAATTGTAATCTTATTAATGTAATTAATGAATTAGTGTTAAAAACCATCATGACCGAAGAAATATTGCACATCACAAACACATTTCGATAATAAAGGGATAAAATTAATTCAATTTTAGATTTATCAACTTGAATTTCCATTATTTGTAATTACATTCCCAATATTTATCCCCATCTCAACCATAAAATGAAATTTCTCAAAATTTAAATCATGATCATTTACAATTCAATGGTAGAGTATAGAAACTAGTTTTTCAAAACAAAAATCGAAATAATAACTATATATATTTAATAATCCATAAATACTTCTATATAACTCTAAACAAACTCAATAAAAAATACACACCATACATCACTGAAAATTACATGGATCATTACACAGATGGAATGACATCCTTTTGTATGAAAGTTTTCAAAATAGACTGGTAAATGATTCCTTTTCATGATCCTCAAGGGCTATATGTATTTGTAAATAACCCTAATATCTATCATGGGAACAATATTGGTACATTCCAGACAATCGTTCTGACATTTCATCAACGAAAGTAAGAAGAATTTGGACCTTTTGTGTGTCATGACTTAGTTGACAGTTGTCAATACAGACTCGCCAACAATTTTTCACATGTGTAGGAACCAATTCGTTGATTTAATTTTACACAACAATTATTACTATATTTTTGGCACAATTTTCTCTGGATTAACCCTTTTAATATCAGATATAGGATAAATGATCCTCACAATAAGTACTTTACTGAAATCCAATTTTAACACTTCATGAAGGGTGGGATTCAACTGGTGTTGAGATAGACTTACGAGCTTAGCCACATCATCCAAAAGTATATGGCGCATTAAAATAGATGGGATAATATTGGGAATATCATCCAATGTCGATCTTATTGTCTTCTTACACTCTCTAAATAATTTTATTAGTTTTGATTCAAGTCTTAGAAATAAGTTATTGGTAATAATGATGGGAAATTTTTCAATACCCTCAGGATATGCATAATTTAAATTAGAAGGATGTTTTTTATGTTCTAACAGCAGTGGTTTCTTAATGGATGGAAGGTTTTTATGGGGAGTGAGGTAAATGAAATAGTCTATCTGCTCATGTTTATTCTCTATGGATAGAGAATATATTGAAATGACATTTTAAGAATCATAAAAAGTCATAGGTACCTCATAATGAACACACTCATCAATTAATGAAATTTTTTACACATTTCAGAACCCACAAAAAACCCAAATGATGAATTAAAAATAATATCATCCAAATGTGAAATAGTGGAAAATGAATCAGAGTATGTGGTGAGGAGAGAATTGTGTGTGTGTGAATCATGTGAGAGAACATCCATTGAATAGAAATGAATAGTGGAGTGCTCTTTAATTGGGTGTTTCATAACTTCATGGATGTTAAAACATACCTATTCTCATCTAAACTCCAATGAAAATGTACGATTGTGAGTGATGATGATCTTCTTTCATGTTTTGAGGAATATCCTCCAAATTGTGAAATGATAATGTCCTCGGGTTTTGGAATATTCCATCTCAATAATGTAGATATCAGCGAGGAAGATAAAATTATTCACCCTTACAAGGACACACTCAATCACTCATGTTGGATGCGTAGTACTCTGGTTTTACTTTGCATGACAATGCATGTTGGTTGACTCTCTCCAAACTATAGAGAATTATAGATGGAGTGATCCATTACATTAATCAAAGAACCAAAATCATACATAGAATCCGATGATATTATATCCCCAATGGTACAATGTTTCATGAATGTGCTTGGATCCTTTCACTTATTAAAAATTCATTGTTGAATCAAGGTTGAGACATTCCTCCCCAATTTGACTCTCTCAATCCCATTCAGCCTTCATCTATGGGAGCAATGTTCTTTATGAAATTTGGCATAATGACAAACTATGATGACTACATCCAATAAAGGAATATTAACACAAACGTGTGTAAATATATCCATTATTTCACTTTGAATCTATTTAATAAAATTATTTCATATATTTAGAGAGACTTAGGGGGATAGGTAGAGGAATGAATTGTTCATTTCAATCACGAATGATAATTTTATTAATCATTTAATTTGGTTATCCCTTACTGGAATCTTCTTTGGGTTAAGAGAGAAGTGTATCCAAGATGTGGGAAAACTGGTTGGATATAATCAGTAGAAGGAGAAACATCATTCCCACTAAAAAGTGTAATTTCACTTACATTACCTTTTTTACTTTGGGTTGGAAAAGGGTTGGGTTGGTAGCATTCCATAACCATGCATCTTAAGCTCACATATTGTGTTCGCCAATTGTGCCACATCAGTTTGGAGGTCTTGAATTTCCTATTGTGTTGTATTTTGGAACTGGAGGTTCTAGGTTTCCATTTGTTTCACCATATCCTCGAGGCTCAGTTCAGAATTGGGAGGAGTAGGATGACTGTTTTGAGAATTTGAAGGATTAGAAGGTAGAATATCGTGGCCCCATTGATACCAATTCTTCTTGGGGTAGCATGATTTTACTTTTTATCAGTATTAGGGTTGTGCTTCCCACTCGAGTTTTGTATTTGGCATGAATGGTTTTTTTATTGAATGGAGGTACTGGTCAGAATGGACTTCCTAGGAACATTGCTTCGTAAGACTCGTGTGAATCTTGATCTAATTTCCTTAGTAGGTTATGCATCTCATCAATATTGTAATTTATATTTTTTTGAGTGATGAATGACTTACCTCATGAACTCCTCAGGTTTGTGAAATAGTTCGTGTACAAAATTGTTTAGCATTTTGATCCATATAAGTTATTAGGTCACGAGCAGTAGAAATGGTTTTACCACCCAAGGTACCATCAATTGCAGCATCAATCATTCCACGATGCATGGGGATAAGTCCCTCATATTATTATTGTATTAATTGTTGTTCACTAATCCGGTGGGGGGGGGGAGCTTGAGTAGAGTGATTTTAATCTCTCCCAGTATTCATGAAGGGTCTCACCTTTTGATTGCCTAATGCCACAAATTTCATTCCAAACTGATGAAGTTTTGGAGGTAGGGAATAACATCGCTTAAAATAGTCTTTTTGGGTTATTCTACCCCAAAATTGTGTCAAAGAAATAGTATATTTAATCTTTGGCTGCACCATCAAGGGAGAATAGAAATGACCTAAATTTATTTCGGTCCTCACACACATTTTTGGGTTTCATGATGGACAAACTATGTGGAACTATTTGACATGTTAGTGGGGGTCCTCACCAGGAATACCATGTAATTTGGTAAGTAGTTGGATGAGTCCAGATATCAACTCAATGTTGGTGGATTTCTTTGTATATTTGGTGTACACAGTTTGGTACTCCACATCTGGGGTGGTCAATTATTTTATGGTAAGATTATTTGTAGCCATGATTTCTTAGATTATATTGGGTTTAATTATTTATTTGTTTATGACCACATGAGTTTCCACAATGGGTTACATAGTTTTACTATTTTTACCTTCTCAATATCTATTTATTTGTGTTTGAAGTTTCTTTTCAATTTCAGGATCAAATTCAAGCAGTTTACATTTTTCTGATCATGTCATGAAAATAAGTTTTTATTTTTGTTTTTTTGTGATTGAATATATACACAATAAATTAAGAAGTGTGGAAGGAGAATATAATGTTATACTATAGAATTATAGAAATATATATGGAGAATATGAAAAAGATATGGAGAGAGATGGGGAGGAAGAACACAGAAAAACAACCAAAAATAGAAATAGAAAACCTAAACAAAATCAATAAAATGGGGGTGGGCTATTGAGGGGAGTAATAATTAAGATGTAAAATAACTAAATAAAAGGAAATAAATAAAATAAATGATTTTGGATACCTAGAAACGACACCAAAATTTGATCACATCATCGATAATGTCAAATTAGATGTTAATTTTTAACTAGAATTTATGCAGTATAGAATCAACATTAAGTCATCTCTCGAAGGATATGTATATCATTAATTACAAAATAAGAGTCTAATATTGATACTAAATGGGAATGGGGTTTTATAAATCATGGTTTTTTTAAGAATAGAAATTGAAAGTATATTACTTCTGATAGAAATCGGTTGAGAAATCGTGATCAACCCAGCTAAGTGTCCCTTCATGCTCAATCCATCATCGCTCTCTAGAGAAAGAGTTGAATCATTGATTCCCTGATTGTATACATAACGAAACTAGTAATGGTATTTCAGTTATTACTATATGAAACTTTGGATTTGATCGATCAATGATATTGATTATCAACGACCACTCATAATCATCAAACGTGAGTCGATGTAAAAACAGAACTCAATAAAGGCATCAAATCAACAACATGATGAGATTACCAGATATGTGTCAATGATAAAACAAATTCCAAAAGACATATTAATTTTATTCCAGGATATGGATCCCCACAAGGCGTTAAGACTTCTTCTATATACTTCTAAGGCTGCTTAAAAGAAGTGAGGATCTAAATGTTGTTCATTGGGGATGATTAACCCTCACATTAGAGTTACTAATGTGGAAATAAAAAATATCCAAAAAATAAATAAATAAATATCATTGTAATGAAACTAATAGAATGAAAAATAATTAAATTTTAATAATAAATAAAATTCTATAGAACCCAAAAAACAATATTGTACAAACAACATTGGTCTCTAACTGGGAAAACAATATATCATGGAGTACAAAAACGTAAATAAAATAAATTTATAGGGCTCAAGTACTGACATTGACCCAGGCCAAATACAGGATCTTTAATACACTACTAATCTTCACATCCTAAACATAAGAATTTATATTAATAGTTTCACACAATCATGAACATCTGGTCATCTTCAATATCCATTTTAGTACCTTTTCTCTATGAAAATCATACACAAGGTCTGAATCCACACTAATCTGAATTTATAGCTGTGAAAATAATCTCAAAATTCCACCCAAATGATAATCTTATAAATCTTGTTTCAAAATTAATTCTCATGCAATATTCAATTCCTAGATGAGAAACAACATTAAAGATAAATCAAATAGATAATGTGAAACTATTGTTGATCCATGGTTTTGTTATTTTGTCCTACTGTGTAAAGAATTATATATATATATATATATATATATATATTAATATATACATTAATATATATTTATATATGAGTATGTTGGGAATAAATATTTTCTAGAGAACATAATGCTTTGGTCTGTAATCGTGATCATCTGAAATCTCATGAAAGGATTAATGAGCTAGATGTTGCTAAACTAAATCCATGAATACATAAATTGATCCCTAGGTTTATATTCCTAATCAAATATAAATTCATTATAAAATGATGTAAATGTATCAAAAAATTATACATATTCATACGAGGCCACATATCCCAATCCTATGCTCACCGACACTAACCTATAATCACTATATTGGATAATGTCATTTACCGATGGACAATCATGTAAATGGTCACTCAGATGGATTCCATACCACACAATCCATTTTAACCGATCACTATATATAAATCCTTGTTCATGTTCCATTGGAAATCTAGAGATTTTATCATGGATAATACCTATGGGATTACCCTTATGAGATATGTTAATGGAATTCTTTAGGGATATATGTATATGGTGAGAATATATTCATAATAATGAATTAACAACACCATCTCTTGTAATTATCTCTGGGTAATTTAGTAATAGTTCATCCACTAAACTATATGGAGAATTAAAGTCATCACATGTGGAGATAGTAATCACCTAATAGTATATATCACATCATGGATAAGTACTTCCATTTCCAATACTGAGATTATGTAATCGATTTGGGATTTTGTAATCATCTCAATTTCATATTTATCAGAATAAATAGGTAATCAATGCCATATCATTATAATAATAGTGATGACATGTTTTATCGTAAAAAAAATATGGAAGCCATACCTATATCAAATAATCAATGAAAAACAAAATTTAAATAATATTATGTATATCCGAGCTTCCAATGATTAAAATATCAATCAGATGAAAGAATATGATGTAGTATCCTAGGGAATACGTATCGGTGTCAAAATGAAATATATAATAAGAAAGGATTATAATCATATCCCATGAAATAAGTATGGGAATCCCAATATAGTGTGTCACATTGAATCAAGATCATCAGAGTACAACCATGAAGAACATATTGTAATCATCACATTATCAATTGGAAAAAGATGATTTCACAAATACTGAGTAAGGGAGATTTAATGCAAAATCCCACCACTAATATAAAAACCTCACTTGTTTATATATTTTGTATGGGTTCTATGTTTACACTAAATACCATATTTACCCAAAACCTCTGAAGAACAAGCTCAGAGTATGTAAGATTTATGGTTTCCCACTTCATTCCCTAAAAAAATACATAGAAGACACGTCCTACATAAAAACGTTCAGGATGATATATTGGTATATGATTCCCTTATGGAACCCTCAACAACAGTTTTTATTGGAAGAGGCATCCTACATGGGATCCTCAGAATGTTTTAAATGAGAATATGCTTCCAAAATGATATATTTTAAAATTAAAAGTACTATAGTGTATCCTATAAGTTATTTTCATGGTTAGAATATATGTGACTGAATTCTACATGGTGTCCTTTGGAATTGTGGCAAGGTATAGGTGTCCTATATGTATCCCTCTAGGTCAATGGTTAAGATGATTTCATGCACTAAATGGAAAATACGTTGAAAATCATACTTGGAATGTTGCTCACATCACATGTCAAATAAAGTGTGTCTCTCTTAAAAGATTGTAACATTTTATTACCAATTATAGAACCTCTATATGAATGATAATTACATAATCAACTCTCTAGAGTCCCAAATTCTCTTCAAGGGTATCAAAATCAGGATCTATAAGGAACGATACTCAAAAACGACTACTCATGTGTCGAATTTGGAATCAGGGGTGTAAATACATTAAGGAACCTAAAATGAATCAATAGAGGAGTCCATACCCATATACCCTAATACACCATGTCTACTCACGAAGCTCTACATGGAAATGTTCGAAAGCTGAAATGGTGTATAAAACCCTAGTAGACAACTTGTAATTTCAGAATATAAAATATTACATTCAATGGAAAACTACATGTGTACCTTGAATTTCCTATGCATGTACTTTTCCTAACCATATACCTATACATAACAAACAACCCACACTTGGTGGGGTAGTAGACTGCACAAAAGCATGTTCTCATACACAGACTGTTTAGTTATGTACTTGCATATAAGGGGGTGTACCAGTACATGGCTTATATGAATTAAACATATATTTTACTAATAAAATTTATATCATATCTGAATATGAATAATACTCAGTCTGTTTTCACATACTTTAGGAAATGTGGTCAATATTTCTGAATGATAAACCCCTCAAATCATTTAAGTACCAATTTTATCTCCAAAAAAGGAATAGATAAAACCAATATGGGAATTTAGTAGTCTTAAAAAGAGATTAAAACCATTTTTTTTAATATATACATATTAATAAAAAAAATTATAACATACCTTTGTGTCAAATATGTAAAATCATTTCCCATATTATTGGTAGGTTGCATCAGTACAATGATCCAGATCTGTTAGATCTCTTGAGTGGAATCTACCTTCTTCTCAATATCTTTATCTATCTCTCTCTAAATATCTCTATCTATCTCTATTTATACACCTTTCATATTCTATATTACATCCATGACGAGGGAAAAACATGGTGGAACACATGAAAATATTGGGATGAAAAAGAAAATGTAGAACAATAAATAATTTTTTAGTCAAAAAGAAATCTAAAAGGGGGCATGAACCCTCAATCGAACATGATTTTATGCCACAACAAGGAAATACTACTCATTCTATAGTTAATGTAAGTGAAGAGTGAAAAATATATTCTATTTTAAAATTATATTTTAAAAATAAAATGGGATTATAAAATAATATTTATTTATTTATATATTAATTATCAATTATTTTATTACACTTTTAGTGGTTTAGAATATCACTGAACTTCTATCTTAGGGTGAATACCTTATTCTAGAAAAAATGATGTTCTCAAAAATGACGTCTACTGAAATTTTATATGGGAAATTAATATTTTATACCTTACAATATTATTAATGAAAAATGTCAAATTTATTCATGAATTTCCATTGTAGAAAAACATATGTTTTTACAGTCACACCCCATAAATAGTCTCATCCTCCAGAGTTCATGGTTGTAAAACTAGGATAAATTCTATAATTATCAAAATACTCTACTATAAACTATATAAACTATACAATTAACATTCTCATAGCTTCTTGAACAATCCAATATTGGAGGCACATACCAATGATCTATATTGTACTACCAACTATAGAAGCATCTTTATTATCGACTTAACATCCTAACAGTAATGTTAACTACCCATAGAAAACACCAATTTCAACTTATAATGTGGGTCACCAACATCAAATAGACAATGATACACTCTGAACATTTTTTACTACCTTATACTTATCCTTAATTGATACCACAATGGGTTACTTAATAAAATATAAAATGATATTATAGAAGAAAAGATGCTTTGAATATAACTAACATTCACTAAACATACTAACAATGGTCTCCATATATATAACATGATTGTCAGTATACTATGAGTACAAAATGACTATATTGCTTGTAATGTATATATGTCATAGATGTACTCTCAAGAAAACATTATATACCTTACTTTAACCATAACAAGACATTTCAAATCTCGAAAATCCATGTACAGGTCGATCCATGGGTCAACCAAAACAAAAAAATGATTTATATTTAATGTATCCTATAATACATAAGAAAATTTATCATTTTATCACAATTCTGAATAAAACATTCCCAAAAACTTTATTTGAAATAGTTTTTTCTCATCATTCTCACAACCACCTAACGATTTTATATTTATATGATACCACACATAATTTGTTTGTACCTATACCACCTGACTCACACTCCCATGATCCATTCATTAATGAGGCCATGCTGAATTTTCAAAAAAATACATATGTCCTTTTAGTTGATAATCCCCATAGGACCTACTACTGAAAATTAAGAACCTCATATATTCCATGTTTTATTATATGAATGCATATTTAAAAATTCTGTTCTAGTTAAGAGAATCTAAAAATGTTCTGACTATGTTGGAAATATTAGATAACAGTGGCTTGGAGTTCTAGGAAGTGAAACAACCCATATTTTCAATTCTGGTCTACAAAATGCTTGTAGTATCATCCTTAAAATATGATAAAATCGCTATTACTAATTAAAATAACCCAATCACTTACCATTAATTGGACTCACAATGAATGCATAACCAACATCATTTCATAAAATAGATTCCAGAAACATGAGATAACCTATATATTGTAGGATTTCATCAATAAAATATAATGTCAACCAACAATTATCTATGTCACATAAAGAGGTCTCTAGGTCTCAATCATTTCCCTAATAATTAATGATCATATTAAATTTTGTATTTATAACTACATATTATAAAGGTAAAACATCTCCTAATGAGGTAAATGTAACCTTTACACAAGATGGTACAAAATTTAAAGCATCATTATACTGGGGCCATGATTCACTCTGACCATCCTCAAATGTATTTACCCATTAAGGTCTTGATATCAACATGTAATAGATACTAAATTTACAATCCCAAATCATCCATATATAGTAATAATCCATCACATCACAATTCACTAGAAATATCATACCACATATTTTTTTTAATACATCGAGATGTGAATATATTTCCTGATTAGAAGGTATCAACCATAGTGGTTATACTTCAAGGGTCATCTATACACACAAAACATCATATCAATGATCCTTGTTGTAACAACCTAGGTACCTAAAAAATAATTCATTTTATTTATGAAATTAAATAGTTAATTTCATTATAAATGTATAATGAAATAAGTGATACATATACAAATTATTTAATCTATATTTATAGAATAATAAAATATCATATTGAATTATAAATAATATTTATGTATATTTTAATTGAAAATAATATATATTTATATCATGTAACAAGTAAATAAATCATTTTATAATGATTAATTTTTCTATTTATTAAACATTCATTTTTATAATAAATTATTAAATAATAAAATAGAAAATATATTTTTAAAAAATTTATTAATAAATTTATTTATTTTTCGTATGATTATATAATAATATTATGAGACTGTAATTAATTTATAAATGTTTTATAAAATCTGTTGTAGTTTTAAAATTGGAATTTCAAAATAAATATAATTTTAAATAAAAATTAAACATATCATATAATTTTTTTTTTCATAAAATAGAGTTCATTTTTTAATTCTACGCAATGAATAATGGTTAGGTTGAATTATTTGGATGTTCCAAAAATAGTGGATTATTTTTTTGAATGGTTAAATATGGTAATTTATGTTATAAGATAAATACATGTATTATTATGTCATTAATGGTGTATATATGATATAATAACATATTATCAAAATATAATTCCTTAATAAATTAAATTTAGATATAATTTCCAAACTATTCATTTTCTTGAGCGAAATTAATAAAATATTTATTAAAATGTTCAAAATACACAACTCTATTCTTAAACAAATGCCACCCTCATCACATATTTTAATCACACCTCATTGAATTGCATCATGTTTAATTTATACACAATTCATTTCTCAATCTTATTACTGACATCTATAAACTGCTTTACTAGCCAAAAGTCCAATACAAAGTTCCCTAAGATGGTTCTCAAGGAGAATAATTCAAGAGAAAAAATCCAATATATTTTTATTTTTATTTTTATTAATTTGATTTTATTATATTTACCTCATCACATCCCATCAGCCATGTTATATTATAATTATATAATCGTACTAATTCTGTAATTTTATTATGTTAATGGAATATCCATCATAAATCCTCTTTTCTTATCTTCTCATTCTAAAAAATGAAAACATTTCATGTGATGCATCGATTTACAGTCATCATGGACGATGTCTTTTCATTTCCCATTACAGCATTTGAGGATGTCCATAAAACCTTTATTATGGTTAAAAAAAATTATTATACATTTTATATGTTATATAATGTTACAGAATCAATATATAAATATGATATTAAATAAAACTATGTATGATTTTCATGGACATAAAAACATCCAAAATAAACTAAATCATATTCATTATTTTTTTCTAATGATTATTCCTCATAAAAAAAATAGTTATATATAATAATTTAAAATGCATTAATAATATTATTACCTTTTCATTCAACATTTTTATTTTCCATTCGATTCAACATGATAATTTTTAATGAACCAACTTGGTAAACAATAAAATTAATGCAATCAATCCAATGAAAATATAAAAATATTATTAATAAATGTGTGTAATGATGTTATTAGAAAATAATATAAGGTATATTGAATATTAATATAGTTCATTAATATATTAATATCACTCTTTAAACCATTATACTCTAGTTTTTAACTTTTTTGATTCAAAACAAACACGTCGTAAGAGAATTTAAATGGGAAACCCTACCATAATTTTATATTTTAAAAAAAATCAAAAGGGTTTTTTCTATGATTCAAGTATAAATATTTTATTATCATGTTATATTTCATAAGAATTTTTTATAAATAATATTGGGACATGTATAAAACTCTAATCCATTTGGTATGTTTCGGTAGGATTTTTTAATAAAGGTTATAAAATGTTTAAATGTGATGTTTTCATCATAAGGTAATATAGATTGTTACATTGTATAGTATTTTTTAGGGTTATAAATCATTTGGAATTCATGGGGGTTAAAATTATATTTATTTAACGTCCCAATTTACCAAAATATTTTATTTATGTTTTCAATGTTTTCACAAATTCATAATACGATACTCTGTGGGTGAGAAGTATATCTTTTGGAAAATTATTTAATATGTTTTTAAGTAATCATGGAGTAAAAGTTTCAATACATTATCTTATATAACATGTTGATTATTTTGTTCTCATGTTATGTTTTAAAGGTTTTTACCCAAGGTTAATGGATGGGTGATATAAATTAAGAAGTGAATATGAATTTGTTTAATATGTTTCATAAAAATATTACAATTATTATTTAAAACATTATTATTAAATAATAAATTGATATTATGTTATTAGTATCCACTGTGTATACTTACCAGTTTTCACGTATTAAGAAAATATCTATAAATATAAACTAAAAAATATTTTGAAATGTAATTAGTATTTCTAGATTAATTTATAATATTATGTAATGTTAATGGTTAGGTACATATATCGGGTATTAGAGAAATGTTTACATAACATTTAGTGTTATGATTATTGTAATATAATATAATAATATTTTTTTACCTAATAGTTATGTTGAAATTATAAATAATTTAATTATTACCATATTTCTACATCTATGACATGTCTATTCAAAATGGTTTTCTATAGAATAATCACGGAAGGTGAAGTAGGAAGGTGATGATAAGATTATATCATTTTAAATCCCCAACAATGAATTGTGGGAATTGGAACCATTAAATTTTAGAATGCAATGGGTTAGTTGAAACATGATATCAATAGTAGTGGAATCAATTCAGTTGTTAAACTAGATAAAACACAATGTAACATAATGATAGTGGAACATTATTTGTGGAAACACCCTCCATCATTATTAGATCTTCTATCCCAGTTGTGGCTGAAGGTTGGATTAATACCTTTGAAATGATATTCGAGGACATGGGGTGTTTGTATAATCAAATTTTTATACTTTATATTATTATTTTGGAAGGTGAAACTGACTAGTGGTGGTCAATGGTTAAGAGTATTAGGGATTTTGTGTAGATTGATTCATTTGAATGAGAATAATTTAAGAATATTTTCAATAAAATACATTCATCTAATCTAGTTTCAAAAAGTATGTGAAATTAATTTTTATATTGGAAAAAATGAGAAATATTAAATGTCCATGAATGATAAAAACATAACTCATTTGGAAATATATTCTATATATCAGAATAAGGATCTAGATTTCAAAATTGATTATTTTAACCTAATATTAAATCAAAGATACAGATGTGCTTTCAAATACTGTGAATTTAAATGTTATGAAAATCATGGTCAATGTGTTGAGTGGGTTGAAATAGTGTTTTTTGATGACCACAACAACAATGAGAAGAAAAGATCAATAATGGAAAAAATGGGAATGAATAAAAAAATAAATTGGAAGGTAATAATATCTAGTTTCGAGTGTGTTAAAACTGTGGTAAAAATAACAATGGGAAATTCATTAGAAACCACAAATTGATTCCAATTTGGCATGTTTGGAAATACAATCTGATATTATAATGAAAAATATATTAGAGATGCTATATTTCATATTGATAATAAGAATGTAAAGTGTTTTAAATGTTCAAATATGGGGTATTAATCAAATATCATCCAAAAAAAATATCAGAATGATGGGGGAAATCGAACATATTTTAAGATAAAAGGTGGAGTGTAATAATATGATACTATGTTAGAAAATTACATGCTATCCAATTATGTTGTATTAGGTATATTGTTTGTTTTATATGATTTTTCTGATTTATTTTTTGGTATGAGGCTTAAATATTACTTTATTTCTATGAAATTTTATGGTAATTTGGAAATATGAACAAATTAAAAAAATTTCTTACTGTTAAAACAAAAGGGTAAATTATTAAGTTGAAAAAACATTAAAAGAATCACCATAGAGTTTTCAATGGAGGAAAATTCCCAGAAAAAAATTGTGTTCATCCCTTAGTATAGTTTGATGTTATTCTATTTATGTAATTGTTTTTATTTATCTTGATAAAATTTATTATATAGCCATTGAAGTAGGTTTTCAAAAATTATTGTAATTTGTATACATGAATGAGCCTATAACCTTGATAATATGTCAAGATGCAGAGAAACTGAATATATATATATATATAATTTAACTTTTACTTATTTTTGAAAATATGGGAACTGCTCAAACTAATGATGTTCTAGTGGATATAAAATTTCCAAACCCCCTAATTGTATGGATTAATTATAATTTCTATAATTTAAAAATAATTTTCATGAGTTTCATGATCAATTTATTTTCGGCCTAGAACATCACCAAGGGGTGAACCATTTTTTATATACAATAATGTTTTATGTGATTCTTTATAATGATTATAGAGGATTGGATAATATTACTATTTATAATATGTAACATATCCCACATATCAATGACTTATTTGATCAGATCTAGGGAGCTCAATATTTTACAATGATTGATTTGATATTTAGGTACCATTAGTTGAATGTAAAGGATTAAGAAATTCTTAAAACATAATTCCATAATAGAGAAGATCATTATGGGTTTGTTTTGACACCATTTTCTTTCAAAAATAATCTAATTGTATTTAGGAATCTAATGAATAGAATTTTATATGAATATTTGGATATATTGGATAATGTTTTTAATGATGATATTTTTTTGTATCCAAAAATTTATACAGATCATGTATTTTTATATAATTTTACTGTAATACTATTAAATAAATTAAGTTATACGGGAAATTTTGTAATATATATTTTTTCATGAAAAAAATTTAATTTCATAGAAACATTCATAATATAGGTGGTGAAACTGTTGATCCCGCCAATAAAAAAGTTTTTGATGAATGGCCAAGACCTACAAATTTTACTATGATACAATGTTCCCAGGGACATTCAAGAATTGGTAGACAGTTTGAAAAAAATATAACAAGGTTATCTGTCTAGGAAACAATGGTTACAAGAAAAAGGGTAAATTGTTCTCATATAATATTATGATATCATTTTTCAACAACTGAAACTAATTTTGGTTAATTCTCCAGTTTTGGACATGCCTTCAAAAAATGGAAATTTTTTCATCCACACTAATTTATCATGGAAGGGGAATTTTTTATAATCCATAATGATTATGTAACAACTTTTACTTAAATACAAAAAAAATATAATTAGTTATATTATCCCACAAAATATTTTGAATTTTCAGTTATGGTCTTCACATTAATAATTTAGAGACACAATTTATATGAAACAAAATGTTTAAATATATAATGACCATAAAATCATGATGTATATATTCACTCAAAAGGAATTTAACTTGGGGCAGAGAGGACAGATGGTAATGATTTTTTTTATTTTATGATCAACTACCATCATGAAAAAACAAAAAAATTGGTTGATTCCTTGAGTTAAAAACATCAATCTAAATTAGACATGTTACCCTTAGAATATGACCCATTTACTATAGATTTTATGAATTTATTCATTGATTTTTTTTGTGTAATGAATAATTTTTTTTTTAAATTTCAGTACAATTAACTATCATATAAATTATTAAGCTAACTCATAAGGATTATCATGAGTTATAGAAAAAGTTATAATTAGTTTATAAATGTAAATTACTTAAATTTAATGTTGATAATTATTTTTCCATGATATTTATAAATATATTATGTGTGCCTTGTAATTTCCATCTAAAAATTGAATTGTTAAAATAATCACATATATGTTCATTTCCAGTTAATCATGGTACAACTAATTTGTAAAGATAACTTCAAGAGTATTATTGTTGGGATGGAATGAATAGTGATATTGTTTATTTTACAATGAAATGTTCAACATTTCAATATGTTAAAGTAGAAATAAAACTACCAATGGTGATTCTTCTTCCTTTTTAGTTCAATAATTGAAATAGGAAAACATATCAATTGATTTTGTTGTCGGACTACCAAGGAATTAACTCGGTAATGATGAAATATGGTTTGTTGTTGATCAACTAACTAAATATTCACTTTTCCTACCTATTCAAGATTATTTTTCTTAAGATAAAATTTCACATGTGTACCAAAAATATATTTTTTTGGTTTTATGTTTTTCCATTATTCATTGTATCTAAACGTGATCACATGTTCACTTATAACTTTTTTGGAAAGACCATCAGATGTTTTTTGGATTTTTTGAGTAAACAATGTATAAACTAGATTATATTATATGAGATATTCAATGGATTATCCAGAAATTGGGGATAATTATGTTTATTTAGATGATTTTCCTTATGTTAAAATATTTAATTCATGTACACTGATTGTCACTTTCTAAGTAAGTATATTAAATACAGTTCCTAACTATGACATTTTTTATTGAATATTGGGGAATGTAATTGATGGGAATAAAATTAGTAGAGGAAGTGGCTATAAGAGAATATGAACCATAACACATGAGGAAAACTCAAATAAAAAATAATATTCATGATGATAACAATAGAAAATATATTTATTTCTAGGTAAGTGATCAATTTTTTTCTTCAAATCCCTTTATGGAAAAGTGTTATGTTTTTTTGTAAAAAATTGTAATATATGACTGTAGTTTATTAATACATATGAAATACTAGGGAAACTTGGTGTAGTTTTATTCCAATAATATTTTCTTCCACTCCTGCCTTAGGGAATTTTTTTTCATGTTTTGATGTTAAAAATACTTGTGTCAAGACATCTCATGTTTTGATCCTGGATGTAGTTTAGTTAGAACATAACAATAAATATAATGATAAACTTATTATGAGTCATGATCATAGAGTGAAATTATTGAAGAATATATTATATACCGATGTTACAGTTTTGTGTAGATTCCTTATGGTATAATAAGAAACATGGGAAACTAAAAATTCATTTATGGAGATAAATCCTCACTTGTTCAATAAGTGAATGAAAATAACGGGGGGGGGGGGGGGGAATTCCAGAAGGGGTGGGGGAGAATGTAACAACCCAAGTACTTATAATTTTTTTTATAATTTTTGAATTAAATATTAAAATTCATTATAAATGAATAATTAAATAATTTAGTTATAGAAGTCATGGAATTGATACTAATAAAATAAAAACCTCACCTACTAAACAAAAAATAAAATTAATGTATCTAATAATTGAATATTTGATATATGTATATCATCGAATAATTAAATAGATTTAATACCATAATATTTAACTCTACTTCATTACAAATATTTATTTAGTGATAATTTAGAAACAATTTGTAGTCATTATCCAATGTATTAATCTAATTAATAAAATATTAATAAAACACCCCTCTCATCCACTATAAATACAACCCTCACCAAATCTTCTCCTCACATCTCCGTCCCTTTAATAAAAATTAATTTCTATTCAATACCATTCTCCATAATATTTCCTATGTCCAAGACATGATGTTCTCACAAAAATTCAAATACCATTTATCTTAATAAGGTTCTTAATAAAATTAATTTATGGGGTAAAATCCACTTTGAGTTTTTTCAATATTTTGATAATTTTTTCCTTTCCTATTTATCTCCTCAATGACTCTCAACTAGATAGAATCATAACTAAAACATAATTCATATAATAAATTTTAATATTTTTTAAAATATCTATCATAGAACATATCATATTTTCGTATCTTTCTATAAAAATGGAAACTTCATTCATGATGTGTTTATTAATCATCATTATAGATGACATCATTTGATTATCCTTTAACACCTTTTAGTGCAGTTATAAAACAATTATTATGGTTAAATTATATTTTATTATACATATTAAACATTATACAATGTCTTGGATACACCATGTAATGATTATATAAATCAAAATTATATAATTATGTGATGGTTGTAAAAACGAAAAAAACTACATCATATTCATTACTGTTTTACGTAATGACACAACCACATATCAGAAAAAATTGAAAATTGCAATCATTTTCAAATATAGAAACATATTAATAGATTTTCTTCCAACATATTTATTTTTTCTTCCATTTGATATGAAAATAAATTATGCAGAAACAATGGAATGTATGAAATAAATGCACATGAAATAATGAAAATTAAAAAAATATTATTAATAAATGGCTGGAATGATTTTATAAAAAGATCATATATGTTATATTTAAAATGAATATAGTTAAATATTTTATAAATATCAATCACTAAACCATTATAAAAGAGTATAGAATATGTCTCATGTAAGAGAACCACAAAGTAAGGGTGTATTGATTGAAAATCCTCTTTTATTTTTTCATTTTTAACTTTTTTTAAAATAATGCATAAACAATTAAACTATTTTTATTTTATTACTATTTTAAAACTATTGGAAGTGTTATTATGATGTTGTTTTTGATCTATATCTAACTTTAATTAATTGGTTATGTTTTTGTTAGATGTTTTTCGTAATGTATATTCCAAGTGTGATTATGATGATTACATCATAAGGTAGTAATGAGGGTTACATTGTAAAGTATTCATGAGGGTTACAAATGATATATTAGTCTTGAGTTTTTCAATCTTATGTAATTAATTCTCCATGTTACATAAATATTTTATTTATGCCTTCAATTTTTTCATATATTATTATATGATAATCTATGGGTGAGAAGTATGTCTTTGTAAAAATGATTTTATAGGTTTGCAATTATTGAAGGAATAATGTTTTATTTCTATTATTTTATGTCCCCTAATGATATTTTTTCCTTATCCACTATTTTAAAATGTTTTTATTTGGTTTATAGGATTGTTAATAGAAAAGAAGAATCTAAGATGAATATTGATAAGATTTTTCATTAATATATTTCATATTTTATTAAAAACATTTGTATTGTGTATAAACTGGATATTGTTTTAGTAGTGTAGACTTTGTCTACTTGTCAGTTTTCAGGTACAATATAATTGTCTTATACATTAAATTGTTAGGATATTTAAAAATATTATGTGTTTTAACTAGTTAAATTAACTTGAATATGTAATGTTTATGGAAATTCCATATTACATTTCATCACATAAATACTGTTCGGTTTAGTTGAATTATATTACTTGATATGTTTAAAAAACACTATGTAAGTTATTATTAATATATTAACCAAATTGAAAAAATTAAAAGCACTCTGTGAGGGATTAAAAAAATTGGCATAATGTTACCTATCAAATTAACAAGTTAACAATAACTCCCATGTCAAATAACTAAGTCATCATCCTCTACTCAAAATGTATCACTATAGATAGACATTACATACGATCAAAAGAAAATATATATATTAATGTTGGATCAATTTTTTATATTTACACCATCAAACTATAATGGAAATTAACATTTACATTTTTTGGTGAATAAAAATGTTTCAATATGGTCATTAAAATCTATCACTCACGACATATCACATGTGCACCCAATGTTTTGAATATGATGCATGAAATTCCATTATCCCTTGATGGAAAAGAGTCAAAATAAATAACATGAATCATTACAATAGTAAATGATCAATAAATCCATTATAATTTAGAAAATAAAATTATCATGTCCACCATTAAAATTAATAACAATTTATTATTGTAACATCACATATCAAAAAAACTTCCATAGCATTTTCAACATTGAATAATTATCAGAAAACCTGTTCTTGATACACCAATATGATATGCATCATAGAATCTAAAAGATTCCATATAATCATATCTATTATATCTCAAATTGTAATACAACACTAAATGAACACCACTGATACCAATTTATACTATCCTAGATAAATTTTCACTAAACGGGTTTGCTAAGGTGATTCCACACAAGGTCTCAAGCACTAATCCCCGTGTACCAGAGTCAGATGACTAAAAGTTAGGGATTGAAGGTGGTATGGTTGGTATATTATAACCTCATATTTGAATAATATCAGAAGAAAAAATTAATCATCATTTAATACATTAAATAAAAATAGTTTAGTTGTAGTAAATTTGATGATATAGAACCATGATACAATAGTAAATGAAATGTTATATAATATGTAACATCCATTTTAACAAAAAGGACCCACTAGGTTTAAAATAGATTAAGAAGAACAAAAAATAAGAAGAAATAAAATAATATTACATACTACTGAAATTGATCTTTGAAACAGTCCTGGTCTCCAAGAAACATTTGATTTACCCCTTCTAAAACATATGTATCCACGTGAGTATCACTAATTGATCATGAAACCCTAGTTTTAATCTTTATACATCATGAAACCTGAAATCAACCTAAAAATAATAAATAAGGGCCAAATTAACATTGAGGTACACATATTGGGGTGAAAAAAAACTATGTAGTCCACCCCAATGATCAACATTTAAATATTCTCTAAAACATTCAGGCTCATGTGATATTCTTTGTCGAGCTGAGACATAGCAGGAATGATAAATCAAATAGATACAGGCAAACCACATTTTTATCATGATTACATGATCTCAGTCAAATAGTATTTATATATCATTTATATATATATATATATATTGCCATATATATATGTATATATATCTACCTAAATATTTATATATACGAGTAATTTGAATAATAAAACTATCAATAGAATTCAATTATTGGGTCTGTAATGAAAATCCCACTATATATCCTCTTAAAATGTAATTGGGGTAAATTTTTTACTAATTATGCTTTGTATAATTATGCCAATCCCCAGATATAAATCATAATAGAGAATACCTACATCATCCAATAACAAAAATGTATCTTAGAATTTTTTCCCCACATGGGGATACAAGCGATAACCTTAGGTTCACATGTACACAACTTCAATAACGTTAATAAAGGATTCCATATTATAGTAACCCAAATATATGAAACATATATATTACATGTTTTTTATGAATATTCATTTCATTATAGAAAAAAATGTTTTAAGACTGAAATAATCTACCTCAGATATAAACTACAAAAAAACGTTTCTATGGAAAAAGACAACATCTCTTACTATGATCTTCATAAATTTATCCCCGAGTAGAAATATAATTAATAATAAATTTATTCATAACCAAGTTAATGGAAAAAAATTGAATGGTAGAGTGATATTGATATTTTGGATAAAGAAGACAGATACATAATAATAACTTGAATATAAGTGCATGAGAACATGGTCATAACAATAAATTACCATACCCTGCATACCAAGGATAATAATCTTCCGTCATGGAATATATAATGGTAGTTCATAAGACATGAATCATAAGCCAATAAATGAAAATGATCCATCACAACATAAAATTTTATTATGATATAGATTTTTTGAATAAAAATATTTATAAAAAACTATATTTATATCAGTCAAGGATCATTTATAAAGATATAACATTGGAATGGGTTCACTCCATAAACCATCAATATAATATATGTTCAATCCCAAGACCTACATTGTATAGAAAGTCCCTTACATAGTTGGGTTCACTACCCATTCCAGTCCAATCCTTCTCGTGAGAGATAAACTTATTCCACATGAATTGGAGGATGTTATAGGTCACTCAAGACATATAAACAAGTATTTATTTATTCCCCATGATCATAAATAACTTATCATACCATAGTATTGAAATTAGAAGTGTTTTATAAAAATTTATTCATATAAAAACCTGTGGAAATGAAACAATTTCATAATCATATCATCCTCCATTTATTGCGTAACTGGTGTAATATTAATTATAGGACCACATCCTCTATAATTCACTGTTAATATTGATGGGTGTCATCAATGATGGAAAATAATTTTGATCAATCATTTAAAAAACTATTTATAAAAAAATAACACTTTCGTATTTCTATATACAATTTAAAACATAAAATGATTTTAAAAATATATGTTGTTCAAAATAATAATAAAATCATGTAAAATAATTTTCAATATAAATAATGGTCATGAAATTGGGGATTTTTTATCATGATGTTAATATTAAGACAATTATTCATTTCACATTTTCACGAAAAATTGATTTATAAATGTTTAATAAATTTCATAAATATTCATTTCAGGAATAAATTTACAAAAAGACAAATATGAGTTAAAATTAATTTATGTCTCAGAAAATTATCTTATATTCATAAGACATAATAAAAATAATCTATTAATAAATTTTATGTATTTATATTTTTATTAAATTTATATAATTGTTCATAAAATTGGTATAAAATATTTACGACTTTCAAAAATACCCACCCTTATTTAATATTTTGTAAAATATTAATTTTATTACATTATCATATAATTTTACTATATTTACCCTAATTATATTGTTATGTTTTTATTTAAAAATTAACTAGCGAGGTTACTATTAAATTGGATCGTTAACTATTCATAATGTTTATATTATTATTTTTATGGGAAAGAAATTATTTCATCATTATATGATCTTTACTTATCGAAATAGTTCTTATTTGAATAATAATTCATTCAGAAGGTCGTAATTTTGTTATCAATGTGATTTTATGTTATTTTTAATATATTACATAATTACAAAAATATATCTTCCATTGATAATAATTTTGGTACTTACATATTTAGAGTCAATAGAAATCTTATGTGAATCATTGGAATCCTTTTTTAGTCTTCCCCTGGTGACAGTGTTTTATTGAATTTATATCCATAGTTGGGTCATCGATGGATTGAGAAATAAGGGATGTATTATCTGATATATTTTTTATCAATCTAGGTTCATAGAGACTTGGGATAGATTCTTATCAGTTTTTATTTTTTGAATTATCAATAACAATTCAAGACATGTTGAATATATAACATATCAGAAAGTATCATCGTGATACATCTCACATTCTATGTTGCGAGGAGATCAAGTCAGAATTAGATGTTACTATTTTCGGCAAAGCAGTGGATACTATAGATTCATTGGTGAATGTTTTTAATAGGTTATGTATCCCATAGTCAGAGTTTCCTAACAACATGGGTATGATTTTTCTATTAGAAATGGGAGTTAAAATACTTTTTGAGGGAGTAGTGGCCTCACCTCATTTTGGGCAACCATTTTCATACTGAATTACTGGGATCATAATTTCAAATGGGGAAGATACTAAAACATCATTCTTTAACGTAAACATTTTTATCATATCAATGTGGGTATTACATGTTTTTAGGGCATTGTAGTATATTAGGGAACATCATAGAAAACATGCTATTGGTGTTGCATGCAATATAGATTTACAACATTAATGCGATCGAAACCCGGAAGATTCAATTGAGTAGTATAAATGACACTTTTTTAGGGCTTGAATAAATTATAAAAAATGAAACTATTCACATCTTGAAAATGTCGATCATAATAATTTAAAATGATGAAATTCATTTTTTAGAATGTAATGGACTCAAGGTATTGTTTCCAGGAATCCAAATTTTATTTCATGAATTGTCCATTAATTATTTGGTTAATTGGACATTCTTGGAACATCTATTAACATTTTTTATATAATAGTTATCCTCCCTAAAATTATAACCTTTTCGAGGTAATTTTTTTGTTCTCTTCTCTTTTCTGATGGATGTTTAGACATCAAATATCTATGGTGGTTTCATCGCTTCTCCTAGATAATAAGACTTTTTTTCATTTCTTTTATCCATGGAAATAAAATTCAAGAAATTTTATAATATAAAATAATTTTTGATGATTATGTGATGATGATTCATTATTTAATCTTCTACATTCATTGTCTAATTCCCCTTTACCTTACAGTCCATACATTGGTTGTGGTGTGGAATTTAGGATTCTCTAAGGTATATGTCACCTAATCCAATACACTAAACATATTTATTATGGAATCTTATTTTAATATGTGGGAATATTTTTTAGGTCTCCTATGGTTATTTTTTTCAATCTTATAATGTTGGTGGATCACAATTTTGGTAGTTTTCAAACAGATTTTGTGGTAGGTTGATCCACATCTACCCTATATTTAATGAACCATATTGAATTGGTATTATAATAAAATTTATCAATATATAAAAATAGTTTTTCTAAATATATGGATTTTTTTGAAAAAAATGTCTTCCTCATTTATTGTTAAAAGTGTCTATTTTTTTAATCAGAGTGAAATTTTTTGAGAAATGGGTTTTCAATGAATGTTTTGAAGGAATAATGGTTTGTGGATATATCATTGAAACTTGAACCCCTGAAATGATTATTAAATGTATCAGATTACAATTCTTAATTACTTAGGTTGATTGTATAACATAGGTATTTCATACATTTTATTACCGAAAGATTCACTCATGGGGTATTCATCATCTCCATATGATTTATGAAATACGGGATATTATTGAAATTATTAAGGGGATAACTCATTGGTTGTTCTTATACTCCTTGGACCTATGTTCTATGAACATGATAACAAAATAGTCATTGACCATGGAATGTGTTGTCTACTAGCATGACCCATTGTAATATGTGTCTTGTTCCACATTTTCCTTAACTTTTTACTATTTAGTATATGATATACATGCATTCATTTTTTTCATAAATGATATATAAATAATTATTTGAATTTATTTTACATGAATACATTAAATATTTGAAAAAGGTTTATATAAATAACATTCACTATAAATATATTTTTCACTTTTTATCCCAATTTTCTCTTCAAATGAATGTATATGGATTTCTATATAGAAACATTTCATGTATGAACTAGGTAGGATCCTAATAAACCCCTCTAGATTACACCATGAACAAAAAATTCGCGGTGTGTAGACTATATTATGTTTATTGTTTTAGGGAATGAAAAGGTATTATAGTCAGTAATTGATGATATTGGTAGACTAATTTATGTAGCTAGTGGTATAGGAATCGAGACATCCCACATATCATATTATTATTTTCTTTCTTCTTGGATTCACTATGGTTTTTTATACCATGTCTGGTTTCAAGTTATATCGTGAGTAATATTTTCTTATATTTATTTCATATATTTATTCTTATATTTATTTAACTATAATTATAAAATACGTTAATTTAGTATTTACTTTGAATGTAGTAATTCCATACAGTTGTTTGAATCATGGGTACTTTTCCCCAGTTTATGGGGATCATGACCACCCTTTAGTTTACTACTAGATTGGGATAAGTTCAAGTTTTGGGTGAAAACATTTGTTAATTTGTTACACTTACCTATATGACCCACATTGATATTACCTACATAAAATTATATTTATATCACCCACATTCATAGAATTCAAATATGTCAAAATAGTCTATTTGTATACCCTTTCTAAACCATTATTCTCTCCCAGTTTCTTAATTATTTATCATATGAAACTATTTATTAGAAAAGAAGTATGTAATCATTCACATCATCATTGAGATTAATTTTTTTAAAAAAGTCATATTTATAAATTTTCTATTTCTAATTTAAATCCTCTCACCTAATCAATTTTTCATAAATAATTTTCAAAATTATTATTCAATGCATATTAACTAATAATTAACTAATTCATTTACCCTACTAAGTCCAAACATGGTGTAATAAACAAGATTTAATTTCAATGACCTGATAATTATCCGTTTCACTCACTTACTTATACAAAAAATGGAAATTTAGATTTTAATTACTATAATAATTCATCATGTGATCTCAACCACACGTATTCATTATCATTAGTAATTATAATTTTCATTACTATGAATTTTATTCATATCACATAGTGAACTATCAAAAATGACATTCTAATTGTTATTTTCTGATACCAATTGATAATCATGATCATATTTTATTCATAGGGATTCACATATCATATGTATAAATAAAAAATCACTGAATTATCCTCCCTAACTCATGATGAATTCATTTTTTTTCTTAACATATTATATTGAGATAATCTTTATTATGTGGAGTCAACATATTAGAAATATCATATTAGGACTTATTGGTTTTTTATCGTAAAAAATTTCTAATATCACATTATTTTTTCATGAACATGTAAATATGAATTTTCTGATAATTTATACATATTCTCTTGAGCTATATTCTAAATATTTAATTATTGATAAACAACTAATCATATTTATTGATAAAATATATTGACCTATATTTTTATCATCATAACACTGAATGTTGTTGATAGGGCTCCACTACCACATTAATTATAGATCAAGATCTTTTTCATTTTGAGGATCCTTGTCACAATATGAAATTAACGATTCATCATTGAAAATCTAGATTTGGTTTTAAATGACAATATGTAATTTAATTTAGATCACTCAAACAACAATAATTTTTTAATTTAATCCCGATTCTGAATGCGTGTAAAAAAATATATTAAGCCACATGATTCACTTATCTAATTTAATCATAACCATATACATATTATCATATCTCACCATTAAATAAGTATCTAATTAAATGAGAGTTAACATAATTTAATTACCTTGGAGAGAGGGGTATATCATGTCAATCCCTAAGTAGAGGTGTGTGGTTTTTCATAGTGAACCCAACACTTATTTTTAATAAGCTTATAAAAACTATTTGTGGTTATCACTTTGGTGATATTATATACCGAAATTTCAATCTATATTATTTAATTTATATTATTCATATAATATTTCATGGAAATCATCTTCATTATGACTTTCAATTTACATGTTTTTTGTTTTCATTTAAACCATTATTTCATATTTTTTTATATTTCCTCCACCATAGAAAGGAATTTTTCAAGCGTCATAATATCATTGACATGTTAAATGATTTATTAAATCACCATGTCAATCTATATGTTTCTACAATTTAATATACATTCCATCTACATGAAACACGGACATTATCTGTATGGAATTCCGAGACATCACATCCTCTTTTGTTTCGAATTACACTACTTCATTCATTGTTCTTCATATTATTTTGTAATCTATATGAAAAAATATGTATATATGCAAAAATTATTGTTTCATCAACCCTATTTCGATATTCGTCACTTCATTCCATTAACTTAACGAAAGAGTATTTCAAAAAACATGATTTATTTCCTTTCATACAGGTCACACCATAACCTAAGAATGGGGTTTTCTTCGTATAATTTCAATATTATTTTGGTGAAATATAATTCTATATAACTATTTAAAATTAAATAAAACATACCCATTGAAAAAATAAAAAAAATTATTACTTAGGTGAAATGTTGTAATATAATTTCTTCTATATTTAATCATAATGATATTTAGACACACACTCATTTTGTACCCCATGATTCCACAAAGTATAAAATTATATATATATATATATATGTATTACATTGGGACACTTATCTTCAATATTTTCCCTGAATTTTCTTATACATCCCAATTTCAAATTTGAACATCAATTCCTTCTATGTGATAGTTATTCCATGATGGGTATTCCTATCTTTTCTATTCCTTCTCGGTTTTCATAAAATTTATTTGAGATCCAGAAGAATCATAAAAGTATTAATTATTTTATCACCAATAATTTCACACCATGATATTTCTTTATTTCATGATTTCATCTTCTATTCAAGTTTTCATATGATAGGTATAACACTAGAATTTTATTCTGTCACATTTTTCATTATTCTACCAACTAATCGAAAAGTTTAATATATTGATATCTTTACTCCATATATTATTCAACCATTTAAATAATATATCTATTCTATTCCAAATCCACTTGTATTAATATTCTACTCAATAAATATGGATCATTTATAAATTCATTGTTCAATTAATGAATGATTTTATGAATATATTAATTTGAATTCATGGATTTGATCTTTTCATGATCACTACATGAAAAATCTACAGATATATAGATTCACATATATTCCCAATTATCCATTGAGTCACCTTCAATGTAATTTTTCATGGATGAATTTTAATTTTTAAAATTTCAATCATCTTCATATATAAGTTTTAACAAATTTATAACATCAATCTACATATAATTTATTTTAGTTCAAATTATCATTCTTTTATAATACTTATTAATATTCCAAGATTATTTTCAATTTTATACAGGGGTAATGTTAATCAGACATTTATTGATGTCCCATATATCTACATTAATGACACTATTTAATAAAAATTATATTGTTTTCCAAAATATTTAATTTATTATAATAGTTAGGGGTTTTATTTTATAAATTTGGACACCTCGACATTGTAAACTTGCATTTAGTTCTCACTTCACTAAATTTCCATTAATACAAGTGGATGAACCATGATAGAAAGATAATTTATGTACATTTAGAAAGAAATATACTAAAATTATACCCACTTAATCTAGAAAACAAATTAAAAATCAATATAATGGAAATATTTAAAATATTTAAATCATTCGAATAATTATTCATTATTTCTTAGAGAATGAAAATAAGATAATGTTGAGATCAAATTCTCATTATAATTTACAAATAGTGGCCACTATAAATAGTTAATAAATCATAATCAATATTGAATTGTAAATTATTTAACAAACATTAAAATTTATCAATAACATTACTATCAATATTGGATATGAAATAATCAAAATTTCAGGGTAAATAAATGAAAACACTTTCCATTAAGTCAATAAGATGTGACATAGATGCACATAGAGATAATATCATTTTTAGATTTTCATGGATAATAATAATAATAAAATTATAGTTGAAGTAAAAATTTTAACTATTGTATTTACTAATCTTCAAAATCATGAAAACCAATAATTTCAATACATTATTCATGATAATTTAAAACTACTAGGGTAAAAACACATCTAATTTCATCAAGTGATTTATCACTTGAGACCAATCGATGCATCAAGGGGGATATATAACACGGCCCCATGCATATCTATATGTCCAAATAAATCCTAAAAAATAAATTATATAGATTAATTCATGAAGAATATTTTAAATAAATAAATATATTCATTTAATAATAAAAAAATTATCTTCATTTCCCTAGTAAGTCAAATAAATTTATAATTATAAACTATATGTAAGACTACGAAATTGTTTATAAAATATATATAATCATGATAAAAAATATTTTGAAACAATATTATAAACATTATAAATCATTAATATTTTATTATTCATGTTATATAAATAAATTGGAAATTATATAGAAAAAATCAAATTAAATAGATGCATATTAACAAGAACTTATCATTGAAATTAAAAATAATATAAAATTCATTACAATGGTCGTAATGTTGATATTATAATAAATCAATGAATGTATACTTTTCATCAAATTTAAATAAAAATTTATCAATATTAGATATAGGAAAATATGATCTAAATTTTTTACAAGTATAATAATCGAGTAACAAATGAAGAAATGTAATATAACCCACTGAAAATAGATTGAGTTAAGAAATGCAACACCACATGGTAATTATAAATAAAATACAATGGGTCGAGATAATTCAAATTTAAAACTAATCAACCAAAAAAATTTAAAAAATTATTATATTACATTAAAAATCGGTTGTATATAATCCATATAAATGAAATTTATTTTCTAACATTAAAATAGTCCGCAGTAACATGAAGTTGGAATAAAGTCCCATACATTTAGTCCATCACATCATGATCATTGTTTATCATCCTGAATAATAAACTTCAGCTAATTATTTATTTTAATCATATTTTATTAATTTTTGTTAACACTTTTATCATACTTATTTAATTTTATATATAATTTTTCAATCAATTATGATTATGTCGGGTGTTTTGATGATATTTGACTTAAATGTCAAAATTGACATTGATATGTTTACTATTAAACTATGTGGTATTTATGACATCTTGAAAATAATAGTATTCATGATATAATTATCATATTAATAAAAAATATTTTTTGATCCAATCATGAAGGAATGATTATAATAAATGAAGTATGATATGATCATAGAGATGGTATTTCATACATGCGCATGAGAACTATTTATATTTTTTAAGGATCGATTAGAAAGGGGTATATAGTTTTTTACACTTGAAAAACAATAATAATACCAAAAATAATTTATTATTTTCATAAATATTCTTATGGTATAATCCATGATGAGTGTTGATGTTAATAGGGTCATATCACTTCCTGAAGGGGAAAGTCCACACACACATGATCAATGTTATCACATTTATGTGAGTTGAAAGGTATAGATGATAATGATATACAATAATTTTAAAATGACAAATAGTTAATTAATATAATATCTATACGAATTTTATAACATATATTCTTTAATATAATCATTACAAATGATCATGTAATAAGTTTGTGGAAAATTAATCACATCGCTTCAAAAGAAGGTAGTTCAATGTACACACAAGAGAAATTACTATATCCCCAATAGAATAGAATGTAAAAATGAATATATTATGTAATTAATATACCCATTTTTTTTAATAAATATCATATATATATATATACATTATATCTTTCATTATACACTACTGTTAGAGGTGTTGATGGAAATCGTGTCACATTAGTTCATGAGGTATTAGTACACTACACACACATTAGACATTATCATTTCCCATTTTAGGGAAGATGAGATTGATATATTTCATAAACATAATATAGAGACATATTAGAATATATTTTATAATTATATTTTTATGAAATTTTAAATATAGATAATTTGAAGGAAGTGGATGAAGAAATAAAAAAAATGCCTAATTAGGAATTTTACCACTTTCCAAACCACCTCTTGAGGATTATACAAAAATGATTCCAAAAAATTAATTTATAACCAATCCAAGGGATATATTATATATATAATGATATGTAAAAATGACTATGGATAGGTTTTGTATTATCAAAAATGGTTTGAAGTTGTTTATAATAGAGGAATGGGGTGGATTCTTATAGGTTAGGTTAGTAGCACACATGTAATTTTTTAAAAGTTACCAAAATTGATAAATAATGATTTTTATACATTAAAAGGTATAAATATTTCCAAACATATATTTTAGACATGATTTTCATACATTTTGACACACATCATTATTGTTTTTAAATGATAAATATGTTTTACATTAATGGTGGTATTTAACTATTACTATTTATAGTAATAGTTTTTATAAAAAAATAGTACAAATTGTTAAACAATTAATTTTATAAATACTATAGAATCCATTTAAAAAATTAAATCAAATAATTTTCTAAAAAAATTTATAAAAAAACCATATACGTGAGAAAATAGTTGATTTGAAGAAAAAATGTCATAATTATTGAATGTTATAATATCAATATTCAATAAGAAATTTATTATAATGACATAAATTTTATGGATGATAATACAATTTATCATATTTTATTTTATAAATTAATTTATAATATAATTTATCACTTTAAATAAATTATATGAAATTTTATTATCCAAATAAACAACAGTATCTCGGACTATTCATTAAAAATTGATGTTTTCAAAAAATTTAGAAACAAAACCCTTAAATAATTATGATATTATGATATAAAAGGAAATTATATTTTTATCAAAATCATTTTTCAAATATTTATAATCAAAATTATCTTAATGTTTTATAATAAGATGAAATTATTTTCTCTAAAAAATTAATGAAAAATATACTTTTCTATCAAATAATTAAAAATTTAAACTAAATAGATATAATTTTAATCATAAATATATTTTGGAATAAATAAATAAATTTTCATAATTTATATATTACAATTAATACCATTTATCATAGTGGAATGGTTATACTGGTCATGTTTAAATGATATTTTAATGTATTATTTTCATTTAAATTATGTGTCCCATGCATCTTTGAAAATAGAAATTGTGTAATTTATTTATAGGTAAGTAATTATTAATGTCATAGGGTGTAACATTACTACCCTTAAAAATATTTAATCATCAAAATATTTCAAATATTACACTCTAAACAGATGAGTCTAAATTTTCATCATAACAATATCTCGTTCCCACATTGCTTCCATGATATTATGGTTTACCCAATATTCCCTTACTAATAGATTCATCTAATTCCTCAACATGTTCTCTCTATTATCTAGAATATTAATTGAAATTTCATAGTAATAAGGTTGAAATTCCAGTTCTATTTTATTAGTGGGGAACACATGGATTGTTTCTGGCTTGTACATTCTATGTAACTGATATATAGAACACATCATGTTCTATTGAGGGACATTATGTAATGTTTAAATTATAAAATATGGTTCCAATTCATTCAAGGACATCAATGGGTTTTATGTACATAGAGATCATCATTCCCATATTTACAATCCTTTAACTCTTTTCCAGGGTGGTACATTCATGAAATCGTTATCTCTATCTTGGAATTCCAAATTATTTTGTAGTTTATCTACATAAATATATAAACTAATTTAAGCTTATTTAATGTTAAGGCTCAAGAGATATTACTTTTTATTAAATCTATGACTGTTTTTGGGCCTTTATGTTTCCTTTCAACAATTTCATAAAAAAAATATAGTATGAAATTTGTTTCCATATATATCTTTATATATAACTATATAAATATTTAAATGGAAAATACTAAAATGTGGAAACAAAAACAATTGTAAATACTGATCCCACAAACATGTAATTTCAATTGAGAATGATCTCAACGTGTCTTTAATTATTTAAATAGTACTTTTAAACTATCCATCAAGTTAGGGGTTATATGTTGTGCCCAATAGAATCATTATATCATGATTTTACCTAAGACTCATTATGAATTTATATGTAAATGGATATCACTAAATGTCTGGAATGATATATTTTGGCCATAAAGTATTAAAACATAATAAATATAGATCCTTATAAGGTTTCGACTATTCAAATAATTTTTTAGTGATTAAATATTCATATCTTGTTTCTGGATCAATGATTACCCAAATTTTATAATTCCTTTTAGGAGTATTTGGAAGTACTGTGAAAATTTACATTGTGATGACATACCATTTCCATATAGAAAGAAGAATTTGTTTCAGAGTCCTAAAGGATATTTCCTCGCACCACTAAATTGTTTAAATAAAAAACATTTCAAAAAATAATTACTAATTTCACAATACATTTTATCTAACATAATATTTTCATTAAAATATTTACATATCATCATGTTACCGTGGTTTATAGATATATTTGATCTATAATATTCATAAAAACATTCTATTAATAGTTTTTATTATATATAAAACTTATTCTTTTTTAAAATTTTCAAACACCGTAATCAAAAATGAAATATTCTAATATTATATCATTTATAACTACAACTTTCATTCAAACATTTCAATTGACATTTTTCTTCTCAAATATATCATCATCATATAGAGATGGTTTAATTTTATTATAAATATGATTTAACAATCATTTGAAAATGAGTAAAATATCTTATTCCATAAAATTTAAAATATCCATCTTCACTAAATGCATTAACATAGGATCTCAATTAATCTAATTTTGTTTCAAAACTCTATTATATTTCATAATAAATGCATATGTTACCTTATATTCATTCCAGGGTGGTAGTGTATTGAACAGTCACAACCGCATGGGAGAATGAGAAGTCTCATTGGTCAAGTACACGAGACCTTTCTATGAGAATATTTTTATTATTATTTTATTATCCTTTAATATCTCACATTATTCACTATTTATATATTTTCTCTATATATTAATGGAAAATACTATTGATACATTTTCATAATAATGATTCAGATAGTTCTAATCATGATTTTGAAATTTATATGAAGCATATACGATAACATTAAAAATTGTCTTTTAAAGAAAATATATCCATTCATCAACGCATCAAAATATATCACAAACCAAAAATTCCCGAATGGTAGATTCATATATGGTGCATCGGAGAATCCCAACATTAGTAGAAAAAAATACGTCACATTCCATTTTCAGAACAAACATAACCCCTTTTAGTGTAACCATGGTAAATAGATTATCAAATTGGGAAAAATTATAAACTAATCATGGATATTAGTTTTCTAACCCATTGAAACTATGTTCCAAAGTTATCTGCATTGGTGTTTGACATTCTATGACCACATTTGGATTCACATGATCTATTGTGATGCAATCGTTTGAGCCAATGTGGCCTGCAATATAAACATACTGGATCCATATTTCACACTAAAAAATTTCTCCAAATAACACTTTCTTTACAAGATTTTCAAGAATGATACTAAAGTGATTATAATGGAATTAATATAAATTTTAATATACCTAGCTCTTTTCAATGTTTACCCAACTGAAAAATCAATTTATTATTTGATTACGCTATTATTTAGATAAAAAATATATAGATCATCAATAAATTTGAATGAAATTATTAAAATATGATTATTTTTATACTTAGTTAAAAATGTTTTATTTAGAAAACAATTCTCCATTACATAGAATTTATTATACTAAGAATGGCATTAAACCATTGAAAAATATTGGGATCCTTGAATTTGATCAAATATTTCATTAATGTAACGAAAAAATAATATTTTATATCCATCATAATAATATGTATTTTCTTAAATTTTATGCATAGTCTCATGGATCCATTTTCACTATTAATGAATACAGTATGTCTTAACCATAGAGAAACAATAGTCTGAAAAAATATGTTATCACCTAACTCCTCTAGTTTTTTATTAAAGTCAATAATTCCAAAATGTTCATTCAATAGGGGGTTTTTAAAATTCTTCTTTCATTAGGGATTAAATCAATGAAAACAATTGTAATGATAAATTATTTTTCTACGTAATTCATAAAAAATATTTCAATTTATTCTTTTAAAACTAATTAATAATAATTTTTAATATTTTCATCCCCATACCTTGTCAATGTATGATCATATTCCATGAGAATCACAATTTTTTTAGCTACTAGTTGTGGATGTAGAAATTTATCAGAAAAATATTAATATTCTCTAGTGAAAATAAATTCAAATTTTTCATCATGATTTAAAATTTTCTTCTTCTTTAAATTTATTTCAAATAATATGTTGAATGAAAATCCAAACCAAGGATTATATTGAAGTAAACAATTGGTATGACAATTATTTTAGTAATTTATACATGTTAATGTTTAATAATGGATGCATCATGAATCATATTTGTTGTAGGGATACTTCCCTTAAGATTTTTAAATGAAAACTCTATTCTTAAATTGAAAAGGTAATATTCAATTTTCATTCAAAACCATGTAGATATAAAAGAGTGTGTGGATCCAAAATTAAATAAAGATGTAGAAAAATGAATTCATTATTAAAGTAAAATAAACAATATAATTATGAAATTTTAGCAATATTTTATTTATTACTTATTCATAGAATTATCCCTATGGATTCATTTATGGAAAATTTAATCAACAGTTGGGATATTAATTTTCGGTGTTCCCCATCTCACTATACAAGATACATTTAATAAAAATGTTTCCATTCTTCTATTTTCATTCCCCATCTGGATGGCCCTTATCTCCACACACAAAAAACTCATAATACCATAAATCATTTCCTACTATGATTCATTTAAAAGTTCTAACTATGTGAAACATTATTCATTATTTTCATATTTATTTAGGATTGGTATAGAGTATGAGGTTTCCAACCTCTGATACCAATTGTAGGATCGAAATAATGATGTAGATGCTCAATTTACAAGATGGGGGTGAATTGTATACTTTAAAAATTCCTTTGGAACCTTTAAAGTTAGTTACAATTAACTATGTTTTCTTTAAGAAAAGGAAAGGGCTAAGTTTAACAAAGTTAAACTAAGAAAATTCACAACACCTCTAACACCAATTGAAAGCATGGAAAAAGGAATGATGTTATAAACTTCAAATCCTATGTACTTTCTTAAAACTGGAACGAGATTCTGAAATTAGGTTCCGGAAATATGGTTCCGGAAATTGAAACTTTAACAAAAGATTACAATATAATATTCTACCTTAAATCATATAGAATCTAAATGAAACAGAGTATAAGTAAGGAAGTATAATAAAGTTATACTTTCCTTATAATACAAAATGCAACGGAAATGAACAAGTAGTAAAACTACAAGTAACAAGATATAAGTCTTTTAACCCAAAGAGAAGGGTATCCAACAACCTTGGATAAAGGTACCTTGATTTATACTTTCAAGCAAGTCTGTCTTACCCACACCAGGGTAAGCCCGTAATACGAAGGTCGGAGTCTCTGTCTTGCTATCCCCGCAAGCCCTCAACTTCAAGGTAGTTGGCAACCTCTGTCTTCCTCAGCAAGGAAGCCCTCGATCTTAAAGGTAGTCGGAACCTCTGTCTTCCTATACCCGGAAGTCCTCGAATGTAATCATCAACATTCGGAGTCGCACAATGCTTTGAGAGTTAATAAGAGCCTCTCTCTCTAGAAATCACTCCAAGCGGGTAATCACATGAGTCGAAGATCAGTCAGCCTTTCATTATACAGTTCATCAATGAGCTCTTTCAAATGAGCTTCTATTTATATGTAAGGTCGGCCTCCTTTCCAAAGGTCATATTTTCCTTAAAAATCGGAGGGACCTGTACATGTGTAACTTAACCAAAGGTTAGTTCATAACAGAATAGACGACATCATTTTATAACAAAACAAGTTTAACAGAATGTACGTCATCATTTAAAGTCTAACTCAAAAGTTCGGAGTGAATATTCGGAGTGAATGTTCGGAGTGAGAGAAAAATATTAAAGAGTAGGAAGATTATAACTACGTAAGAAATGTGAATGTTTCAGAGTCTAACCAAAAATAATTTTCGGAGCCTAAATAAATTCGGAGTGTATAAAACAAAGATGATCAGATTCTGTTTAATAGGTGAATTCGAAATAATAATTCGGAATGAGAATTCGTCAACAGAATTCGAAATGAGAATTCATCATCAGAATTCGTAATGAGATTTCATCATCAGAATTCGGAATGAGAAATCATCATCATAATTCGCAATAAGAATTCGTCATCAGAAATATTAATGAGAATTCGCTATTAGAATTCATAATGAGAATTTGTCATTAGAATTCGTAATGAGAATTCGATGTCGAACTTCATAAGGATTCATATCATGAATCTGGAGTATAACTTAATCAGAGTTCGTATCCGGAATTCGGAATGAAACATTATCACAGTTCTCATTCTGGATTTTGGAGTGAAACTTTATTACAGTTCTCATCCAAAATTCAGATCCTAAAACCGAATACTTCATATCAAAGTTTCAAACAATTCCGAGAATATAGAAAATAATCAGAATCTTATACTTAAGAAAAATATGGATGAAAATATGATAAGGATAATTTTTCTTATAAAAGTGATTTTCCTTATAAAAGTAATTTTCCTAATAAAAGTGATTTTCCGTATAAAAGAAATTTTATTAAAGATAAGGTGTTTGTGATTTTCAAAACAGAAGGAATGGAAAAGTCATAAGGAAAAACATATTGACTCAACAATCTCCCCCTTTTTAGAAAGCACAAACATCCTTACGAAAAAAAAAATTAAGAAGAAAGAAAAACATTAAGGCTTATCTCCCTTTTCTTTAAGGATATTGATGAATACGACTAACTCCCCCTTAGGCTTTGAAACTCTAAGGATCGTATTCTAGATTTCCAGAATTACATTTCATTTCGAATAAGAAAGTCTTCTTTAATGAAATATTCCCCCTTAGATAAACTCTTATTAGAGTTTGTTTTCATTCTCACCCTTTGTTAAGATTCTTTTTCCCTTTTTATTAGGGTTCTTTTCCCTCTCCCCCTTTGTGATTTTCAAAAATAATTCAAGGGAATGGAAAATATAACAAAGTACTTGAAAAAAATTAGTAGCAACAACAAAAGAAACGAGCTAGCACAAAATTTCATTACGTTTGAAAAAGCGTAACAACAAATAAATTTAGATACAACAAAAGATCGGATCTGACTATTTTGGATCTTTTTCCTTTCCCATGAGACCCTTAAGAATAGTCTTTATCTTCTTCAAGTCTTTATGGTCTTCCTCGGCTTTCTTCTCTAACAAAAAAATTCTTGTACTTTGATCTTCAATCTTTACTTCCTGGGCTTTAAACTTTTCTTCCTGAGATTTAAAATTTTCTTCCTGAGCCATCGATTTCTCTTCAAACTCAATCCGATGATCCCTTTCAAACTTCCAGTTTTGAGAAACAGAATTTTGCTTCCCATTTAGATCTCTGACTTCTTGAATCTGGAAGTTCTTTTCATCTGTCATCTTTTCTTCAAAGGATAAAGTAAGTTCATTGATCTTCCTATCTTCTGTCTCAAAAGCATCCTTCACATTTTCTTGGAATTCATCAAAGACCCTCATCTCTTCCACAGTCTCCCCCGACCAACTAGTCATCCTCTTGAAAGATCATTTGTGGGATTCATAGCCGACAAAGAAAGTTTTGAACTGAGCCTCTATCTCAACACACCTGTCCATAACCATAGATACAGAGTCTGTTTTCTGATTCAAAGCATGTTGGAGCATTTGGTATCTTGAATCAATACTTGAGAAAGTCAGAATAGTACCTACCAACTTCTTTAAAGACTGAACAACAAAGTCATTCCCCAACGAGGATGACTCCGAATCCGAGAATTTGCTTGGAGAATTTTCTTCTTAAAAGTGATCAAACCTTCTTCTTAGAAGAACTACCCACTTCCCTTCTATTTACAACTACTGAGCTTGGGGTATTAAGAACAAGTTGCTTTCCCTTGTCCTTTTTCATAATGGATTCATGTTCCAGAGTTTTCTTTTCACTGTCAGACACTTGGACAACATTGTCTTCCTCATCAGCAACTTTCTGAGCACCAACCTCTACATTCTCCATTTGAGCAATATCATGTAGAAGTTGTTCTTCCTCTACATGATTAGATACTTATACTTATCCTTTCTCCTGATCCATAACTGGAGTGACTAACTTAGAAGACTCAGCTTCTGAGGTTCAGAGCGACAAATGTTCTGAAGGTGTCCCCTTATAATCATCTACTTGTTTTAAAACATCCCCGGTTTCACCACTTCCTTCAGCAACAGCTTATTCTTCTTCCACTTGCTTAATCTACTCTACTTACTCAATAGGCTTAGCTACTGCCTCTTCCGGAGCAACAATATTTCTTCCTGGAGTCTCAGGTAGAGATTCCCTAGAGAAGGATCTCGGAACATAAATGTTTTCTGAAACTATCTCATTGAACTTCAACAAAGCCTGAGATACATCAGCTTCAGACATCTTCTTCTTAAGCTTCTTTTCTTTGACTTGTTTTTCTAGTTAATCTGCAGTTCTGTCCTTCAAGGCCTTAGCCTCCGCAGGATATAAGACAAACTGAGGCTCCCCTTGCACTCTATTCTCTTTGATTTCCCTCCATTTAGCAACTACCTCGTCTGGGTAAGCATTATTCTTCTTTGGTTTTGGAGGTGCAGAATGAACTTCCTTAGACATGGGATTCTCTGCTTTAACTTCAACTTCATTCAACATTCTCTTCCTCACTAGCTTAGAGGATTCCAGATCAGCAACTTTCGGAACTGCTTCTTCTTGAGCAGGTAAATCAATAAACTGACCAATCTTCTTGTAAAAGGCTACATCTATCCTTTTGAGTGTACCGTCACTCACCAGCATAATTTTTCAAACACTTGGCTTAGACTTGAACACCTCCTTGAAAGACTCAAGGAACCGAACTATCAACTTTGAGAGGATTGCTGGATACATTATGATCTGTGCTCTCAGATTCCCTTTCTTATCATTCTCAAGAGTAATGAGAATGTACTTCATCAGGTTAAACATCATCAGATTTATCAGAAAATCTAGGATGTAGATCTCACTCTTCTTCAAACACTCTTTATCACCCTTTCTTGATATGATAAGGCCTCGTACCCATAATTCTAGAGTCCGGAAATTCATAGACAGAGTAGAAATCTTCGGAGCCTTGTCATCTTCCAGTCCGAGAGTCTCCAAAGGATTTTCCTTGTCGAATCTTCCCTTTGAATCCGGCAACACATGAGATATGAATTCGGCTTCTCCTTCATTGTTCATCCCTACCATGCTGGCTGCCTTCACATAAAAAAGTTTATAAGTCTTGCCATAATACTTAAACGACAACTTCTCCATGCCATCTTCTTTTATAAGGAAAATGTCTCATAGAATTCTACAAGCAAATCCGAATAAACATCATCTTGATTTCCTGGCTTGGACACAGCAATATCTTCCCATCTGTTGAGCTTAATATTTGTGGATATGAGAGAATCATACTTGATAAAGAAGTCAGGATGAACCAACCTTTATCTATATACCAGCCACTTCGAAATCGGCTTAGAGAAAGGCATGTCTTGAGAAGCTACTTCCACAAACATTCGGATCTGAAGACCTCTGAGAAGTTCGGAACGGAGAAATCTGAAGTTCGGAATGGCTTTAAAATAGATAGGTAGAGCTTCAAGACACTGGAGCTTTAAAACCGATGTGGGACAACCATTTGGGGTCCCCTTTATATAGGCAACGAGAAGACTGTTCAACTTCCTCAGTTGATCGAACGGTTGTGACAAGCTGAGATCAGATCTGATGGTTGAAAACCAATTCACAAGAAAACGTGATTCCGATCTTTTGAGGTTTTTATTAAAACAAAGAATTAAGAAAACTATAATCCGAAAACAAAATATAAGAAAATGCCAGCAAGTAAAGTATGATTATGAAAACTTGAGTAAGGAAATCATACCTTTCGGATTGGCTTAGGAAGATTATTCGTAATTGGTAACATTCTTAATAAAACTAAAAAAACATTACTACGAAAAGACAAAGTTCACAAAACTCACTACCAAAAACAAACTCAGTACAAAAAACTCAGTACAAAAATTTCTTTACAAAATTTGAAAATGAAAAACTCATTTTGAAAGATTCAGTAATAAAATCTCGTTATGAAAATACCAGTATGAAATTTTCCATTCTGGAAGTTTTCAATATGAAAATTTCCATTCTAGATGTTTTCTATACGAAAATATCCATTCTGGAAAATTTTAGTTCCAGAAATTCCCATTTCGGAATTTTAGTTCCGAAAAGTTTGAAAAACTAACTTTGAAAAATTTAGTTACTCTAACAAACAAATGTACTCCCCCTATGAAAAGTGGTTAATTATTGTGAGGAGACTTTTTCAACAGAAATTTAATGAAGAATGATTACCTTATAGTTATCATTCCTAACTTTTGTTTAATGTATTCAAATCTATCAGAAGGCAAAGATTTTGTGAAAATGTCAGCAAGTTGATCTTGCATTCCGATAAACTGATGAATAATATCTCCTTTTAGTGTGTGATCCCTAAGAAAGTGATGCCTAATATATATGTGTTTTTCACAAGAGTGATGTGCAGGGTTCTTACTTAAGGAAATGGAACTTGTGTTATCACACAAAATTTGAGTTTTAGTAAAACTCAAGCCATAGTCTGTGAGTGTGTGTTGCATCCACAATACTTGAGCACAACAACTTCCAGCTGCTACATATTCAGCTTCAGCAGTGGAGAGTGCTAAAAAATGTTGCTTCATGTAGGACCAAGAAACTAATGAATCTACTAAGAAATGAAAATTTCTAGATGTACACTTTCTATCCATTCTACATCCACCAAAGTCAGCATCAGAAAATCTTTTTAGAACAAAATCATTTCCAGATGTATAAAATAATCCTAGATCCATGGTTCCCTTAAGGTAGCGAATTTTTTTTTACTGCCTTTAAGTGAGATTCCTTATGATTGGATTGATATCTTGAACATAATCATACTGAGAACATTAAGTCTGGTCGACTAGCTGTTAAGTAAAGTAAACTTTCTATCATACCTCTAAAAGATGTTTGATCTACTGGTTTCCCAGCTTCATCAAGATCTAAAGAGTTTGAGGTACCAATATGAGTACTTAAACTCTTAGTCTTGTCATAACCATACTTTTTGAGAATATCTTTAATATACTTATGTTGAGATATGTAGGTTCCTTCTGGTTTTTGAGAAATTTGAAAACCAAGGAAAAAAGATAACACTCCCATCGTACTCATTTCAAACTCAGATTTCATTATACTTGCAAAAGAGTCGGTCAAAGATTGCTGAGGTGAACCAAATATGATGTCATCAACATAAATTTGAACAATCAAAACATTTTTATTTTCATTCTTTATAAAAAGGTTTGGATCTGCATTTCCCTTAACATAGTTATTTTGAAGAAAAAATTCAGTGAGTCTATCATACCATGCTCGTGGGGCTTGTTTAAGACCACACAAAGCTTTGGTAAGTCTAAAAACATGATTAGGATGTTTTGTATCTTCAAATCCAGGAGGTTGTTCAACAAAAACTTCCTCTTGGACATAAGCGTTAAGAAAATAACATTTCACATCCATTTGGAAAAGTTTGAAATTAAAGAATGCTGCGAAGGAATGTAGAATATGGATAGATTCAAGTCGAGCTACCGGAGCATAGGTTTCCTCATAGTCTATTCCCTCTTGCTGATTATAACCTTTAGCAACAAGTCTAGCTTTATTTCTTACCATGACTCCATTTTCATCACATTTATTTCTGAAAACCCATTTTACTTCAATAACTGAAGTTTACTTAGGTCTTTCAACCAAGGTCCAGACATTATTCCTTTCGAATTCATTTAGTTCATCTTGCATGGCTTTGATCCAATCATCATCACCTAAAGCATCATCAGTGCTTTTAGGTTCTAATTGGGAAAGAAATTCTAGATGTTATACTTCATTTCTTAATGAACTTTTAGTACTTATAGGTTTATTTACATCACCAATGATACTATCACTTGGATGATTCTTAAAGAACACCTGATTTGGGTTTTGTAAAACCTGTTCATCAACATAGGGTAGAAAATCTTCTGGAGTAAATGTTTCAGAAGTATCTTCTTGAACATTTTCCTTATCAGAAGGTTCTTTTATCAAAGGTTGACAATCAGTTTTTGAAATCACATCCAGGGATGTAGGCTGGGATGGTTTAAAAACAAAAGGATCAGACTCATCAAATTTTACATGTACTGTTTCTTCAACAGTACAAGTATTTTTATTAAAAACTCTATAAGCCTTAGAAGTTGTGGAATAACCTAAGAAAATTCCTTCATCAGATTTTGGTGAAATTTTTGTAAGTTATCTTTTGTATTCAGAATGAATACTTTGTAACCAAAAAACTTGAAGTAGGAAAGTCTTGGTTTTCTACCATTCCATAACTCATAAGGAGTTTTATTAAGAAAAGGTCTAATCAAAACTTGATTTATAGTATAGCAAGTAGTACTTACAGCTTCATCCCAGAAATGTCTAGCTATATAATATTCACTCAACATGGTTCTAGTTATCTTTTGAAGAATTCTATTTCTTCTCTCAACTACACCATTTTGTTGAGGAGCTCTAGGTGCTGAAAAATTGTGAGTAATACCTTTTTTAGTACAAATAGTTTCAAAATAAGAATTTTGAAATTCTCCTCCATGATCACTATTAATAGTTTTCAATGGAAGGTTTTTCTCATTTCTAACTTGAGCTCTAAAACTTTTGAAATAATAAAAAGCTTCAGATTTCTTTGCTAGAAAATAAACCCAACTAAATATTGTGTAATCATCAACTAGAACAAACACATAGTATTTACCTCCAATACTTCCAGTTTGTGTTGGACCAAAAAGATCCATGTGCACTAACTGTAATGCATCAGTTGTTGAGACTTCACCGATTGATTTAAAACTAGATTTATGTTACTTTCCATATTGACAAGGATCACAAACTATAAAAGAATCAAATCTAAGCTCCGGTAGATCCTTAACTAGTTTCTTCTTAGAGAGTTTACATAGGTTTCTAAGGATACATTGACCTAATCTTCTATGCCATAACCAGGAATGATATTACATTGCACTTAGGCAAGGTAAATCTTGACTCCTGAGGTCTTCTAAGTTTAAGGTGTAAACATTATCATGCCTATTGGCAGAGAGAATAAATTCTTCCTTGGAATTTTTAACTAAGCACTTATCATTCCTAAAATTCACAAGGTAACCTTCATCACATAACTGACTTATATTAATGAGGTTGTGCTTAAGACCCTTAACAAAAAGAACATTTGAAATCAAAGTTTTACCTAAATGAAAAGTAATACCAATACCAACAATGTCACCCTTAGCATTATCTCTGAAAGTTACATTTCCTCCTTTCATTTGGATAAAATTTTCAAAATAGATTTTGTTACCAATCATGTTTCGGGAACATCCATTATCCATGTACCATGTATTTTTTCTGGTACTCTCTTTATTTTCCTAAAATTAAGAAGAGAATTAGACTTTCGGAATCCAAACTTGTTTGGATCCGAGATCACTAGATAACAAAATTTTAGGAACCCACATCTTCTTAGAAAATTAAGCTTTGTGAAATCCTAAAGATTTGGTTTTATTTAATGAACAATTACTTGCCCAGTGACCACCACATTGTCACTTAGTAAAAAATGGGCACTTTGAGGAACAAAATAATTGTTACTAAAAATTTGTTTTGCATGGGTATAACAAAATCCGGATTTATTTAATAAAGTTCCTTTTTGGGAATACATTTTATCAAAATTTTCCTTACCATGGGTAAATTTTGATAAACACTTCTTTAAGAAAAAAATTTCGGACATGAGTTTTATAACCATGTTTTTATCCTAAAAATAATTAGTTTTAGAAATAGATCTTGGCATGAAATCAATTTTCTTAGAAATTAATTTTTCTAACTCTTTAGAATGTTTATTCTTCTCAGAACATACTTCCTCAAGATTTTTTGAAATACTTTCAAAATCAGCATTTTTCCTATCAAGATCTTTAGAAAGATCTAATATCTCTTTTTTAAGAATAGAAATCCTAGAGTTTGCCTTATCATGTTTCTTATTGAGTTTGGAATTCTCAATTTCAAGAAGTTCAGCAAACCTAGAGACTTCTTCATAAGTAGGTAAAGTATTTTCTTCATCAGAAGAATATTCTTCTTCAGAAGAATTATAATACTTACTATCATTTGAATTTAAAGAAACATTGGTCAATGATTCAGAATTTCGTACCTTACCCATAAAACAATGATTATCAATTGGTAATCTGGCTCTAAGACCAAGATTCTTCTATCCTAAAGATTCATAATCAGAAGATTCATCTGAATAATAACCACTACTGGCACTCCAGGTATCATTAGCTTTCAAAAAATTATTATCTTTGGATTTATAATACTTCTTTCATTTCCTGTCTGAATTCCTTTCTTTCCTTTATATCTTTTTAAGAAAAGGGAAATCTGGTCTAATATGTCAAGCTCTCTTACATTCATAACAAGTGACTTCTCCATCTTTCTTATCTTTCCTTTCCTTTTTCTTATACTTGGATTGGAAACTTCTCTGGCCAGCTATCTTGTTCATCCTTCGAGAAAGATTTTCTAACTCATTCTCAGATATTTCACTCTCACTAGATTCGGATTGGAAAATAACTTTCTTAGACTTGGATCTGGTTACTCTCTCTGGAGTCTTAGCTTTCATCTGATTTGATGTTGTTGTAAAAAAAACAGTACCATTCCCTTTCTTCTTTTTGATGTTGTCAGCATCTCTCTTCATTCTGGTTTCATGTTGTAGAAGTGTTCCAAATAACTCATCATGAGAAATTTGAGTAACCTTCCAGTTCTCATCTATAGCAGTTCTTTTGGATTCTCACTCATTGGGTATAATATCAATTACCTTGTCCACAAGTACTTCATCATCTAAACCTTTTTCTCCCATAGACTGTAAGCTATTGACTATAGTCATAAATCTATGTTGAACTTTACATATTGGTTCTCCATAAGGAAAATTGAAGCCATGATATTCAGCTCTAAGCATAGCTCTCCTAGTCTCAATCACTTTAGAAGTTCCAAAGTGTGTAACCACTAACTTCTTCCAGATACAATTAGCTGCTTAACAAGAAGAAATTTGGCCATATATATTTCTAGTCATTGAACACAGTAGAGTATTGCGTACTTTATAATTGAGTTGATATTCTTTCTTTTCCTGGTTAGTAAATGTTATAACTTCCTTATCAGGAATTTTATAATCTCCATTAAGCATAACAAAGTTGTCCACTCTAGTATTGATTAAAAAAGTATTCATTCGATCTCTCCAATATTCATAGTCATTGCCATCAAAGATTGGTGGTCTCATAGGATTTAGATTATCAATAGAACCAACATTAATTCCTGCCATACTTCAAACAACCTTCGGTACACAAACATGTTAGTAGCAAAAGTTCGTAATCACAAAGTTCGGAATGACAAAATTCGGAATGAGAAAGATCGGAATGATAAAGTGAGCAAGAAAAACATATATGTGAGTACATGTATTTTAGAGACCTGCTCTGATACCAATTGTAGGATTGGTATAGAGTATGAGGTCTCCAACCTCTGATACCAATTTTAGGATCGAAATAATGATGAAGATTCTCAATTTACAAGAGGGGGGTTAATTGTATACTTTAAAAATTCATTTGGAACCTTTAAATTTATTTACAAATAACTATGTTTTCCTTAAGCAAAGGAAAGGGATAAGATTGATAAAGATAAACTAAAAAAATTAACAACACCTCTAACACCAATTGAAAGCATGGAAAAAGGAATGAAGTTATAAACATCAAGTCCTATGTACTTTCTTAAAACTGGAAAGAGATTCCGAAAGTAGGTTCCGGAAATATGGTTCCGGAAATTGAAACTTTAACAAAAGATTACAATATGAGATTATACCTTATATAGTATAGGAACTAAATGAAAAGGAGTATAAGTAAGGAAGTATAAGAAAGTTATACTTTCCTTATAATACAAAATGCAGCGGAAATGAACAAGTAGTTAAACTACAAGTAACAAGATATAAGTCTTTTAACCCAAAGAGAATGGTATCCAACAACCTTGGATAAAGGTCCCTTGATTTATACTTTCAAGAATGTTTTTCTTACCCACACCAGGGTAAGCCCACGATACGAATATCGGAGTCTCTATCTTGCTATCCCCGCAAGCCCTCAACTTCAAGGTAGTTGGCAACCTCTGTCTTCCTTAGCACGGAAGCCCTCGAACTTCAAGGTAGTCGGCACCTCTGTCTTCCTATCCCCGGAAGTCCTCGAATGTAATCATCAACATTTAGAGTCACACGATGCTTTGAGAGTTAATAAGAGCCTCTCTCTATAGAAATCACTTAAAGCATGTAATCACATGAGTTGAAGATCAGTCATCCTTTTAGCATACAGTTCATCAATGAGCTGTTTCAAATGAGCTCCTATTTATAGGTAAGGTCGGCCTCCTTTCCAACGGTCATATTTTCCTTAAAAATCAGGGGGACCTGTACACGTGTAACTTAAACAACGGTTAGTTCATAACAGAATATACGACATCGTTTTATAACAAAACAAGTGTAACAGAATGTACGACATCATTTAAAGTCTAACTCAAAAGTTCGGAGTGAAGATTCGTAGTGAATGTTCGGAGTGAGAGAAAAATATTAATGAGTAGACAGATTATAACAATATAAGCAAAGTGAAGGTTTCAGAGTCCAACAAAAAATAATATTCAGTGTCTAAATAAATTTAGAGTGTATAAAACAAAGATGATTAGATTCTGTTAATTTAGTGAATTCAGAATAAGAATTCTGAATGAGAATTCGTCAACAGAATTCGTAATGAGAATTCATCATCAGAATTCGTAATGAGATTTCATCATCAGAATTCGAAATGAGAATTCATCATCATAATTCTTATTGATAATTCGTCATCAGAAATCTTAATGAGAATTTGTTATCAGAATTCGTAATGAGAATTATTCATTAGAATTTTTAATGATAATTTGATGTCGAACTTTATAAGGATTCGTATCCTGAATCTGGAGTAGAACTTAATCAGATTTCGTATACGGAATTCTTCTCATTCTGGATTTCGGAGTGAAACTTTATTATAGTTCTTATCCAGAATTCAAATCCTAAAACAGAATACTTCATATCAAAGTTTCCAAAAATTCCAAGAATATAGAAATGAATCTGAATCTTATACTTAAGAAAAATATGGATGAAAATATGATAAGGATAATTTTTCTTATAAAAGCGATTTTCCTTATAGACGAAATTTTCCTTATAAAAGTGATTTTCCTTATAAAAGCGATTTTCTTAAAGATAAGGTGTTTGTGATTTTCAAAACAAGAAAGAATAAAAAAGGCATAAGGAAAACCTTATTGACTCAATAATTTTCTGATGTATTCCCATTTCCACAGTGCACTTAAAAAAATTAGTTTCTTAACTTAAAAAGTGCATATTGGATCTCATATATTTCCCCTCTATTTTCAAGTAACACAAAATATTTCCTAAAATTATGAAATCTCTTAAGATTGTATATGCCTTCAGTGACTTGGATTAATCCCATTATAGAAACGGTCAATATTACACTCTATTTCATGTATGTAATCAATAGTATACATGAGTATCATTGTAATGGTAACCTCATATGCAACCAAAAATGCATTAAATGTTTTCATTAAGATGTTGAACATTCTCTTAATTTAATTTTTCCCATCATTGAAATAATTTTCAAATAATTTATCATTAAAATTATTACACTCTTTGAGTTCTATTTTCGCTTCCTGCATAGTATTATAGATTAATACCCTCCATTTATCTATAACACCTATAAGAAAATATACTAGATGTGTATCCTTTTAGCTTTTATCAAATCCAAATTCCCTATATATATTCTCTAGGGGATTAATCTATTTCACATATACCATTTTATTTGTATTCCAATCATATGATGGTATATTTTTATACATATAGGGATCCAGCACAGTATTGTTTCACTGTGGACATGTTTCTCCATCTAATAATGTTATTCTTAAAAACATGATTTTTATTCCATAATATAGCCTTAATATTACGAGTTCTAATATCAATGATAAAAGATTCCTCAATATCGATGTATCTATATTTTTCATGAGTATATAAACCAATATTGCTTCTAAATATTATTTCTTAATAATGAAATATAAAATATTAGATCGTAAAAATATGATTTTAATATAATAATTCGTAATTATAAAAATAGTGTGAAACATAACCTAAATTACAATAAATGAATTTTGTATCTCAAAATTATGAAAAAATTTCTATGCAGATATCAATATTTTTAAATGATACAAAATGTGTTGTAAAGAAAGTGTGAATTACCCTCGGATTGTAACCCTACTGTTTCAAACTAGACAAGTAGTAAAACCCATTATCATGTGCCTGGGGATCACTATGTCTAACCAAATACACAATTTATGAATTTATTACTCCTATATAATAATTTTCCAAAACCACATACAATTTTATTACCCAAACATGGATGTCTTGATAGAATAATTGACATAATATTTTCCGTCTAAGATCATTATGATTCTCTTATATACATTCCATCAATGTCTAACATAGGGTTACATTCCATAATATATATTTTCATAATCATGATAAAAATTGATATACTGAAAATATTTTGAAATTAACATTAATGGGAATGGGTCAAATAATGAAGAGATGATATGTAATTTATTGCATTTTTTTAATTACATCGGGATCATATCCTAAAGTACATATCAGTTTAGATGTTTTTAAATAATAATTACCTCTACGGTTCATATGGAAATAAAATTATAATAATAATAATGGTATATATTTTTCACATTGAACTCATTTTAGAAATTCATCTTCATATCATGGGGAAATAAAACAAAATTAAGGTGATCTTAAATGGGTTTTAACTACTACATATAGTGTAATAATTCATGAATCAATAAATAATATACAATATAGAAAAGTAAATAACTAAACACAAATGAAATTTAGTAAATAAAATGAATATAAAAATTGTTTTTAAGGTATAATTAATCGATAAAAGTAAATAACTAAAAATACATTCCACTTAATGAATAAACTATCAATTAAACCCACAAATAGATAATATCATTGTGAAAATATCATGGATAATTATAGTAACTAAATTTCCAAGGAATAAATTTTTTGTTATAATACTTTCTATTATCAAAAATCATTAATACATATAGTATTTAAACCTTATTTAAAATATATTTATACTATAGGGATAAAAACCACCTAGATTGAAAATTGTATTTATATCATAAGACCTTTTAATACAGCCATTATTTATTTATTTCCAAGACCAATCGTAACTACATGTCCATGTAATTCTTCTTATATTGAATAATCAATTTATTTTTTTATATATATTCATTTTCAAAAAATTACTACAAATTGTATTAACAATAGATAAATCAGTACTTCCCAATTTAATCAAATTAAATTATAATTAACCAAATAATATAATAATTTCTTGTGTAATACAAAATATATATATCCCTAATATAATGAATATAAGTTGAATTTAATTGAAACATATACCATCATTAATAAATTTTTATTCATATCAAAAATATAAAAATGATATTATATACACCTAGATAAAATATATATGTTACTATTAGTAATAATGTGTCAATGAAATTAAAACATCAATGGAATCCCATTAAATGATAAAAATATTTAATTCAAAATTAATCAATGAACAGATTATGTGTATCAAATGTAAATCCATGTAGAACATGTGAAAAGATAACATAATATAACTAAGAAATATCATACACATAATCATATATTATCAATTGAAAACGAGTTAATAATACAACCTAATGATACGAAATATTGATTTGAAATTATTTACTACTTCGTAATTTTCTTGTAAATTCACCATAGAATAAATAATTGAAATTAAAACCTTATAGACATGTAATTATTAAGGAGTGACAAAAATTAATGTAAAAAGTTAATTATATACATCATATTAATGAAATAAGTTACATAACACTACAATATGACTCATTGAAGAGAAATTGAGATAAAGTCCATTACCTTGAGTCTGCCACATCCTTTATGTTTTATTATACTGAATAATAATGTTATGTTTTTTTATATATTTATTTTTTTGTCATGTTTAATATTCTTTTTATTTCACCCAATACCATGTTATATAAAATTACATATTCAATTAAATTTATGTTTTGGGGTTTGATGATATTTGACTAATGTGTCAAAAATGACTACGTTAGGTAACATAAAGGTATGGAGGGTCATTATTTCAAAATATCAAAAATAATAATCACGATATATTTATTATATTTATACATACATATTAATTTTAATACAAATAATGAAGTATTGTTTTTAGAAATTAAGTACCTTACAATAAAAAATATGATAGGATAAATTTATTCATGTGTAAATTTTCAATTTTTTAATGATTTTTATGAAATGGGTTTAATTGATAATTCATCATCATTGAATTATAATGAAGTAATTACTCCAAATGTACATTAATTTCATTACCATATTTTAGTTAGGGAATAGGTTTGAAATAAAATGATATATAATCTTTTTATAATGATAAATATGCCATGAATATGTTAATTATTTCATATATATAAATTATATTCATTAAAATTGTCCTTATTAACATCGATGAGAAATTAAAATTAAAAAAATCATATCGTATCATGAGGTGTTTGTTCTGCATACACATGAGGGCTGTTATCATATCCCATTGTGAATGTAAAGTAAAAAAGGTGCATAAATATATAAGTTATAATGATTCAATAGGTATATTTATGTCACAAAATTTAAATATAAATATTTATATTATACATCATCAAACCCATCCATGTGAGGGGTCGATAGAAAATGTGTCATATTGGATTAAGAAGGAAGAATTCTTCTATTAGCATAAGAGATGTATAAATTTCTCAATTGAGGGATGGTGATATTGATATAATTCATTCCCTTAAAAGTATAACATATCAATATATAGGAAATTGTATTATTATTATATAATCATAAAATATTTATTATTTAGGGGCTAAAAAAATATTAAATCACAAAAAATCATAGTTATAAATTTTATATCTAAATAGACGACTACTTTTTTATTAAATCTATTGTATTTTTAGAATTAATTAATTACTAAATTAATATTTCTATGATTACAGGACATATGTTTGGAATAGTTTTGGGATGGTCTTGGAAGAAAAAAATGGATTGAGGTGTCATGACGAGAGGAGATGTGTGTATAGAGGTATAGGATTAACATACATGGTTACTACATCATTTTAAATGAATATTCTATATGTTGAAAAAGTAAATTCCATAAGAAAAAATGGTTTACTATCATGCTATAATGAAAAAAAATAATCTTATATCTTGGTGACTGATCTATAACATCTCCCTCAAAGATCTTCTGCTGTAGTTCTCTTATCCATTCATTATTACGTAAGTAAATGAAAAAATAAAAATGGGATGAGTTCAGAGTCTAAATAAAGGTGAAAAATGAATATACAAATGCATAACACGAGAGTAAGGGTCTGATAATATGATTCTGAGATTGTACAATCATATCATGAATATTAAATATCATTATAAAGAGTAATTTTATATTAGTTTTCATTTCATAAGACATGAATCATATGTTAATCGATAGAACAATCCCAAAAATCATAACATTGGTGTAAGATGTGGAAATGTGGAATAAACATATTCATATAAAATTCTTGTTCAAAGATACATACCAAGAACCTCTTTGTTTGTTAGGCCTAGGATAATCACCATTGTACCTTTTTCATGTTTTTGATGACCTCCCATATATCATCTTGTTTTTTGTATGAGAGTACCTCTTGTGTACCCTTTTTCTATTGGTTGTAAATTCCTTCCATGTAACCTCTTGTTATAGGATTGTGTTTCTTTCTTGTATACCCTCTAATTACGGGATTGTGATTCCCCACCATATTTTAAGTTATTATATTATATTGGTTCCAACCTGTATAACCTCTTGTTATGGGATTGAAATTCCCTCCCATATACTCACTTGTTATGGTCTTGTGTTGACCTCGCATGAAACCTCTTGTTACGGGATAGGGATTCCCTCCCATATACTCTCATAGGACCGGCTTGGAATTCTTTCTCGTGTACCATATTCTAATAGGATTGGGATGCCCACCGATATACCCTCTTGTTACATGTTTGGGATACCCATTCATATACCCTATTATATCATGATTTTCATTCACTCTCATATAACATCTGGTAACTATAACGGTATTACATTTTATTTTCCCATTGTAATTTTAGAAAATTAGTATTATGCAAAGAAATGGTGGGAGTTAAAGGTTTCACCCAAAACATAAAGATATAATACATACATGTGACACTAGATAATAAAACATTCATCATATCAAGACCCAAAAAATAGATGGTCTTCATAAAAATCATATCACAACCTTGAAAAGAAATGGTAATTATAAATATTTTAATGTGTTATAACTTTTGTAAAAGAGATAGGATTCATAATTATTACATTGTAGAATAACCCATGAACGGTATAGTGTATCATAAACCTTTTTTCATGTTATATCCCATGGACGAAAAAATTGTTTCATAAACAAATTTCCATCTTTAATAACCCCTTGAATAAAACAGTATGAATTTTTTCCATAAAATATATACAATTATGATAAAAAAAACTATATACAAGGACTTCATCATAGATATATATAGATTTTGAATGGTCACATAGAGAATTTAATATGTAAGTGATCCTTTAATTTAAATTCAGTTTTTGTGATAAAAAAATATTTAAAAATAATTTCATTTAAAATTACATTTAAAACATAATATGTAAGATTTAAAAATCATTTAAACTTGTTTTTAGGAAAATATACTTTTCATATTTGCAAAAAACCTTTTAAATCATATAACATGTTTAAACCCATTTTGTAGAAAAAACACTAAAAATATATAAAAGGTGACTAGAAAACCCTTGTTGAAACATTTAATAAAAAAAATTAAACAAATAATTTTTAAAGACTATCTTAATAGATAATTTGAAATGAAATTGAATTTTTTTAGAAACCATGGATTTTTAATTAAATATATTTCTAAACAAAGGGTGAGATAATGTCATATTTTATTTAAAAATAATTATTAATCATTTTATATACTATAGATTGAATAAATGGTACCAATACATGATTAAATAATTAATAAACAAAGGATAATATAACTCATTATAATATTTTATATATGGATCATCATATTTCTTTGACAAAATCATAATCGTAAACATTCACGATACATGATGAGATTATAACAATACACTTTAACGACATTGGTAACATTGAATCATAATAACTATTAGAGAGTATAGTTGAATTATTTGTGAAATATAATGAAAATAAGTTAGTTATTTATACAAAATGAAAAAGTGTAGTATATAATCATTGTAAAAATAATATAGAAACATAATAAAACATATTTCACAATGATGTAAAATTGAGACAACATTATTTACCTATTTGGATTCATTTGAACTATAACCCTCATTAAATAGGGGTCATAAATTGGATATGAAAACAACAAATGATTTCAAGAAAATAATCATAGTATACATTATCTTTTATTATATACACAACAAAATGTAACTAGTGGGGAACATGGAATAAGTATATCAAAAATTATTGTGACACTTGAAATCCCATTATTACTTGAGTAACATGTGAATCGTGATATCCAAGAAATAATAACATCAATTAAAACATTTAATATTATTATATAAAGTAAATAATTATAGAACATGTCTTAAAAATTATATACATCACACAATAAGTGTAATTTGTGAATATATCACATATCTCATAGAAATTAATGTGGGACCGGAAATCACATACCATATTTCTAATCATTATTCATATATGTTCAAGACTCTTTTATGTTAAATATAATTTAATTTTAAATCTACAAATGAACTATGTTATTGTATATAATATAATACAAATCATGATTATTACATCAGTATACATTTATTAACAATTTCATTATAATGTTATGTTGTGGGTAAAAACTGCTTTTGTTTGCAGATATGATTTGGAAAAGTTATTGTTGATACCCTTACTTAGATCAAGATTTAATTATTTAAAAAATGTTAAACTATATAAAAAATATCATATATATTCATTATATAATAATTTATTAATGATAGTAATTTGAAAAGGAATTCATCATCCATGGATATGGTAGGTCGTCTGTATAGATGAATGTTTTTTCTTTATTTTTTCATATTGAATGAAAGAATGTAAATGAAATTTTCGTATATATTTATTATCATTTTAGTATAATTATTATGTCATATATATTATATATGTCTATAAAATACATCATTCATATATTCCATTTAATGTGTTAATGAATCAGTCTGATTTGAGGAGGTAGTAGTCCACAAATCCAAAAATATAGTAATTATATTTCCAAAAATGGAAAGCATTATGGTATGTGTTATATAATATTTACAATAGAAAAAGAAGTAAAAAGTATCATAAATTTTATATAAATAATGTAATTACATAATTATTCACATCCCTGAATGGTTTTAAAGTATGAACAATATTCATTATTTGGTGAGGGGGTAGTCCACCGTACAAATGGCCTATTGTTGTGTATCCCATTTGTTGAAGTGTGTTTGGGTGTAGAGAGTACCCATAAATATTAATATATTAATATATTTAGTATAATGAGGTTATTATGTAATAATTTAATAATAATAATTTAGGGATAATGACTCCATCAAAGGGTAATGTATTCTATATAATTTTACCCAAACTAATATACGAAAGGTGGATGATATTTTGAAATGTTCTACTCCTAAACCTCGTGTTCCTTGTCAAGCTGTCAAGGAGAGAGTTGAACTGAAAGTATGTACACACAATGTGTTTTCATTACATGCATCTATAGGTAGTGATGATGATATACATCATGGTTATTTCACGACAGAAGTCGTTGAGGAGTAGGAAGATGTTGACACTAGGCCTCCAGATGATGGAGATGGGACATGGATACTAGTACGCATTTGAAGTAGGGGTTTTCACCCCCGTGGTAGGGGTGGGAATTCTACTAATCATAGCATAGGCACTCATTCACATGATTTTTGCCATTTCTTTTTCATCCTTTGAGTTTTTGTGGGTCTTTGGTGTCACGAATCGTCCAAGTGGGGCCCACACCGTGGCTCCGCAAGCCGCCTCCTATAGGCCTGGGGTTGGTGACTAGCACTGTGTAAGCATATTATTAACATGGGAGGCATTTCCTAAGAACCAATACACACACACACACATCACCAATCACACAAATGCGGAAATATAAAAAGCACTGTGGAACAAAATTCATGCATTCAAATAAACCCTACCAACAGAGTAAGACAGAATTTAAACTATTGAAGGTAAACTGGGCCAGAATACAAGACCATTGAAATAAAGTGTCTGAAAACTGTAAAGTCCAACATGTAAACACAAAAAGGTACTATGACTGTTACTCGTAGCCATAATATTGCCTCGGCATATAGGGAACTCAGAATTCTCGGTCCTATCTTGGTCTGCCATGGACTCTGTCAAAATGTTGCTCATCTGTATAAGACACGACAGGTGTGGGAAAATCCCCTGTAGGGGTGATTATAAAAATACTAAGTAGAGGAACCCAGAAAACAAAGTGCAACACACAAAAGAAAGGCACAGTCAATTGTACATTGTATATTCCTACTAAACATATAATAGAAGAACACAAATCAGATATACTCAAAATAGAGAATTGTAGACTAGTGACAAGTCACACAACCGCATACCCCTGTCTATGGATTCAGTTCAAAGATTTACACGAAGCACTCATTCTGGGATAACACACTCCATGAGTATGGTATCTCTGAAGACGTTCATCTGAGAAGTACTGTTCATCGGGAAGCATCATGAGAGGTAGTTAAACTCATTACAGAAGACACACTCTTGAGTGGCAAGATCATGATAGATAGATGCACTCATTACGAGAGACAAACTCTAGAGTGGGAAAAGTTATGAGACACAGATGGGGACCATTTCCAATGACATGGCTGATACCGCGACTCATTCTGATTCACTAGATAGTAGAGGATCAATTCCCAATAGAGTTTTTCACGTCGATGTCTGACACTACCTAGGTTCAGGAATGGATAAAGGATCTCACTACATGCCTCTGAGGTATGTCGAATCTATCACAGAAACTCTTGATTAAGGGATCATACTCGGGCAGAAGGAAACGATGCCTAACCTTCAAGGGAATGAGAAGAAGGGGCACTAACCCAAACGAAACATGTCCAATATACAATGGAAAATAGGACCATGGAATTTTTCAAAAAGTACACGACATGGATAAATGTTACAGACCATGTCGTCTGACCCCTGGTACTGCCCGTGTACAACAACACATGTCGTCAGGCTGGTTGTGTAGAAATGTTAGTCAATGGTGTGTAATACAGTGTGCATGCCGTGTCTGGGTGACTGGAGACAGCTCCATGTATGATTCCATGATACCATACATTGCATAAACCTATGTACTCCAACCCATGTAATCGGTATACATGGTGGCACACATTACTGGCCTCACTTGGCCGTGTGATCATGTACACGGTCGTGTACTCCATCTCATGTCTATGTACTTTCCAAAATTCATGTTGAGATTCGGGGAATGTTAAACATGTCATTTGACCAAGATCAGATGTAGTGTGTTTCCACTTTGACCCTCAAAACCCTAGCCGCCTCCGCCGGTACTACACTATGTGTTCTTCAGAAGTACACACCATGTATCCTGGAATTTTCCCGAAATGACGGTCTTTACTGGCGTGCCTCTCGTGCTTCCATGTTTATCAATCTGGCTATCTGATCCCCACGAATTTCCAAAATTATGTTCTCCCCGACATCATGAGGTCATCTCAGTTATATTCGGGCCTCCGATCAACTCCGAAAACGCGTTTTTATTCACCTGCATGAAGATCAGTCGAAGATCAATCTCCCCTGACCCGGTCCGAATCATTTGTCGCCATCATCGCCGCACCTCCGCTACATAGTTCTGATGTTGGATCTCTAGATTGGGATCATTGCATCACAAAATGGACGGGCAATGATCCGTTGTTCCTCACCTCATGAAGAATGCGAAGAATGCATGATGAGAAAAGAGGGACGAGACCTAAAAAAGCAATTGAGGAATTGACCTCCGCTAGTGTTCATCACGATGTTGATATACTCTCGTTAGTATGATTAAACAGAGAAGGATCAATGTAATCCACAATTATAATGAATTAATTCTCTGATATTGACCTGATGATACCCTCCGACAAGAATGGAGGAATCTGCAGATCAATTCGTTCGTGGTTGATCAGTGTTCATCATTTAAATTCATAAATTGGAAAGTAGAATTGAAATAACAACCCTTACCTGAAAAGGTATTGATCAATGACAAAGAGGTCACATCCATTATCATAGAGATCTATCAACTAATTGGCATATCAATTATTTTCTTTGATTCGTCGTCATTCGTCGCCTAGAGTTTTCTCCAAGGCTCCAAGGAGTGTCCAGAGTTTTCTCTCAATTTTCCGTCAACAACCATCGTTCGATTAACCCATTAAAAATGGGAATCCTGTTTTGGAATTCCATCATGTTGGAACATTAATTAGTTGATTTGTTGTTTCTATGTCATTATGAAGGGGCATTAATTATTATAAATTTTCCCCGTCGTTGCGCTATAGCTAATGTTCCCAAGTAAAAATAAAATCAACTTTGCCATTTATTTTATTTTATTTTACAAAAAACATCTGAAAATTAGATTTTTCAATCGATGTGCACCGTTCGAGGTTAGACCCATTCGTAGGTAAATTCCTCATCTTGGACACAACAGTGCCATAATATTTTTAATACGGGCATCCATTTGGAAATTTCCATAACTACACACATGTGCCGACTCACTTAACTTAATAAAAGTGTGAACAACCATTTCGGGATCACCGGGGCTTGGAATGATGTGTCATCACTATGCCTAGTCTCGTAATAATTAAATGTAATATTTAAAAATAATAAAAATAAAATTCGGGACATTGCATATGTTATGGTTATTAATTAATTCTTTTGTGCACTGGTTATTTATATTTGTAATCAGGGGCATTTGCGCCTTCACCATTATAAAAAAAAGGTTCAATAGTTTGAATTTTTTTTATAAAATTTCAATGTGAAATTGATTTCAATGGCCGAAATTTTTTTAATTTATTTTTACTGTTTTAATTATATATTTTTGAAAAATTAATATATAATTTTAATAAATAAATAAATTATAAAATTGAATATTTCAATTAAAATTCTTAATTTATGTTTAATTTTAAAAAAATGAATCCTCTACTAAAAATACCAAAAAATAAAACAATTTAAAGTTTTAAATTTTCATTTACAGAATTATGGGTTTTGAAATATAATTTATAAATACCTCAATAAATATATTTAGAATAGGGACACCATTAAAAGGTGATAAAATTACCTTTTAGAAAAACAAATATCATTTTGTGTAAAACAGGTTTTGTTCTTATCTATTATCTAAAAAACAGAAACGATTAATGTTAAATTGATGATAGAATTAAATATATATTATTAAAAATGTTCTTAAAATTTATTGCTATAATAAATTGAGTTAAAATTCAGAATGGTCAGAGAAAAAAAATTTCATAGAAAGGGAATTTTTTCATTTTTAAATAGTTCTATCATTCATTTCTAAATCAATGAAACATAAATTATTAAATATATAAATGCTAAAATAATATATTAATATTATTGTTAATATTATTCATACTTTCTAATAAAATTGGATGGTGGTAAATATAATAATATTTTTATTACAATATTTATAGTAATCTTTTGTTGCGTGAAATTTAGAATGTTGAATGAATTATATTTATTCAAAAAAAGTCAAAATGTATCGAGGTGTAACATCTTACCCACATAAAATTAATTCCATCCCATAAATTTTTATTTGCAAATAATGTTTTAATACATTGATGTATCTTTCAGATATCCATGCATCATAAAAATTAATATTAAAGCATCATTTCAAAAAAATGTATGAAACATAATGGTTTCCCAATGTAACCCATTAATAGGTTTCTATATAGAAGAAAATTGGGGGAAAGTGAATGAATGGACATGTAAGTGAAATCTATCTAAATGTTCTATTGGAGAGTGAAATATAACATGGTCATCATAATGAAAATGATCATAAATCTAAAACCAAATGATGAATGAAAAATTTCGTTGATCTCCTAAAATATTATTATAATGGGAAAATTTTATTTCATTAATGGTTTCATAAATTTTAACAGTTTACCCAATAAAGAATAATCATTTTATTCCATTTAATTTCACATATATAATGTCACACATTGTTTTATCTTTCATCCAATTATACATCATCTATTACATCATGAAATAATGGTGAATTTTCTATTCCTGAATCACTAAAAGATCATAAGATCCAAAATTAAAATAATAAATAAATCCAGATATCTTTAGATATCATGACAATAAAATGGTTGGAATAGTTTATCCAATACTCAGAAATCCTTATATTTGTAAACTATACATTAATATCTATAACCTCATCTAATGTTTTATATAAACCATTACAAAATTGGTAACCCTTTGTAACTCTTTTGGAGTATGAGAATCTGAAAAATTGGAAATAAGGTCACTATATTTCTCAAAATTATCATCACATTTCCCCCCCATATATAATAATTTATATCATAGTTTTATCATAATAAACATATCAAAACCATAATCTTGTTTTATCCTAAATAATGGTAAAAAGATAAATTACTTTATAACCATATTGAAAACATGAATCTTTTATTATTCCAATGTAAATAAAACATATTGCTTAATTTTTAAAAATTCTCCAAAACTAATCAACAATAAAATAAAACACAATGATAGTAAATCTATAATCAATTTTGAGTTAAAAAATACTATCCGATTTAATTCATCTATATCGTCATCACATTATCCATAATAAATATCATATCTTCACCCTTACAAAAAAATTATGTGTTGCCTTACATTAATCAAAATACCACCTTTCAAATAAATTACATTTTTATTTCATCATAACCATTGAAAATATACTTTTAAATTGTTAATTGAAAATTTATACTGAATATAATTTTATATACCGTAGTTTGAATGAAATAATATTTTAATTAAAAATCAACTACCATTGAGTCATCTAATTTTTTTCTTAAACCATTAATCATGATTCATCATATTATTCCTTAATAACACATTACATGAATATGAAATTTGAGCCATGTAATAAGTTTCCATGACTAATATAGAATCATGATTTTTACATTTAAGGGAACAAATATTGTTCGAACATCACACCCCATTCAAATGTCTTCTCGAAACACTTTATATTCAAATTTATAAACAATACACATACCAACATGAATCTTCTATGAAATAGATTTAAATTTAAGACGATGAATTTTATAACTCCCATAATTTCCACATATTAAATGTTCAATGTTAACCTAGTTCATTATAGTTCATACTATTGACTATGACCCGAGAAAATGTTGTGAGATACATTTATCATAGAAGAAAACAAAATTATACAGAAAAATTACATATAATATTCCTTCATAAGGAAAACTACATTTAAATCTATATCACCTCTGACTTATCCTTAGAGACATTCTTTTATATATCCTTAGAAATACACCTTGGGATACCACTGATGTTTTCACATTCTACACTCCAAAGGTTGAAAAAACCATTCATTTGATACCTACTAGAGACAACCATGGTCGACATATATTTATATAACACCATTTTAGAGGATTATTTATAATAATACAAAAGTAAATTTCAAAAGGGCATTATTTTTTTGCCTATATCAAAATTTTGAAACATTATCAATTGTCTTGATTAAATATGAAAAAAATTAGATTAATGAACATCCACTTTAGTGGTCAGACTTAAAAACCGTCTTCATAAACTAGTGAAAGGAAACATAAAAAATGAGTGAGCTATTATTATTAATAAGGGTAAAAGGGGGATATGTAATAATAACGTGATCATAAGGGTGTGATACCACAATCATAACACTAAAAGATCATTCCCTTCATATAAATGATCACAATTCAAAGTCATCATATAATTTTTGGGTTATCATAAGACATGGATGTTAAGGTAATCATGTGCATAAGATATGATATCATATGATACGACTGATACATTGATATGTCTCATACACACTCGAATAGAAAATTCTATTACAATTCAACCTACCAAGAACCTCAAAGCAAGTTACGGTTGGTATAATCACCAATGTACGATCTTTTTCTTGACATGGGATGACCTCCTATATACATTATTTCAATGAGCATGGGGTTACATTCTGTGTACCCTCTTATTATGGGCATGGAATTCCCTCTTATATGACCTTTTATTACGGTTATGGGATTCCCTCCCAGAAACCCTCTTTCTACATGATTGGGATACCCTCTCGAATACCCTCTTATTGTGGGCTTGTGATGCCCTCACGTATACCATCTTATAATAGGATTGGTATACCATCATGTATATACTCTTTTTATAGTATTGGGATAACCTCCTATATACCATCTTGTTACAAACATCTGATTACATCATGTGTACCCTCTTCTTATGGGATTCCGAATACCTATCATATACCCTTTTGTAGTGGCCTTTGTATTCCCTCCAATCTACCCTCTAATTATGATATTGGGATACCATTCCATAAGACATCTTATTATGGGAATGATATTTTATATTTTATATCATTGGAAATAATAATTTATATAACATTACCAATTACACTTGGTAAGATATAGGTCCCACAAATTAAATAATCAAATCATACATACAAGTGCCACAAGAAAATAAAAAAGGCATCATATTAAGAAAAAAAATTATGTGTTTCATATGAATCATATCATAACCCATTAAAAGAAGATTGTATCATATGTGTTTTATCATGTTATATGCCACGGATGAAAAATAATTTTCATATAAATTCATTATAAAAATAAACCAATCAAAGAAAAAATTATAATTTTTTATTTCAATCATATCTCCAGTAAATCATAAATTATATACAATGACTCAATCTTAGATATGGAATGGGTTTGAAAATCACATGGAGTATTTCTTAAAGAAGACAACCATTCATTGAAAATTATTTTTGAATACATAAAACCATTAAAAAATTATTTTATTGATAACCAAATTGAAAATATATTAAGTAATATTTTAGTACTACTAAAACCGCTTCTTGATCAATATATAAATTCTTTATTAAAAAAATCTATTAAAATTATACAAAAATTTGAAAACATTATTCGTTGAAAATAAATTTGAAAACATATAAATTATAGTTTGAAAATAATTTTATACTCTTTTAAAAACATAAATAATTATTTGATCCCTTTCCATTAAAATGAGGTTAAATGATAATTTAAAAAAAAATTGATAAATTTTTAGAAATGATTATTTTTTAATAAGACAAATTTCTGACCGAAGAGATAGATAACATCAATTTTTATTAAAAATATTTTTTTAATATTATTAATTAACATTAAGTGATTTTTTTTAAAACAATTTATGATAATATCATGAATAACCATATGATTAAAAAAATGATATATCTTTATAAATGGATTATAATATTTCATTAATTGAATCATAATCACAAAAAATTCTTATAGATGGTGAGATTGTAAAAATAAACACTTAGCATATTGAGAAAATTGATTGATAAAAACTATGAGCTTATATAGTTACATTAATGATATTATATAATGAATATAATGATATTTAGGATAAAAAATCGATGTGTATTATATACCCATCGTAAAACTATGTAGGGGTATATAATTACATGTTTCACAAAGAATGCAAATTGAGAAAAAATTATTTCCTAATTACGTAAAATTTTAACTATAAAGCACATTGGAAATATATCATAAAATAGATATATATCTATACACATAATTTTACATCTTGAGTATTTAAATAGAAACACAATGTTTGATATCATACAAGATAAACCACATGATGCAAAGATGAACAAATAAATATTATTTTTAGTACGGATTTTATTTACTGCCCATTATAATAGTGTCAATTAAATTTATTATATAAAAAAATTACAAAAAATTTATATAATCATTCACTGGTAATCAAATTAATTAGAAAATTAAAAAATCCAAATGAATATAAAGGATGTGTTTTTTCTAAAAAATATGTTTAAATGAAAATAATTGAGTTTAAAATACAATAAAATCACACTTTATGGATTTTATTAAATTTTTATAACTTTAATATATTAAAAATAATTTATAAAATTCATATAATATGTTCTATAGACCTTATATAATAACATATTAAATTTTTCAGATAAAATGAGTATTTTTCTAATATTGTTGTTTTACCACCATTTGATGGCGAAATGTGTTTCAATATAATATTCATTACATTGATATGTTCTATTTGAAAATATAATTATTTTTTCGAGGAGGGAGATAAATATTACATTGGGTGAAATTTCTTTATTTTTCTGATAAAAATCTTATTTTAATGAATACTAAAAAAATTCCCATTTTCTTTCAGAACATCTTTTTCATCTAACATATTTTTATAGGTATGTTGTACATTTAATTGGTTTTAAATAATATTTATATTATTTTTCTCATTTAATCCAATTTTGGTCGTTATAATTAATTTCATATTTAAATTAGGAATAAACACATGTCAGTCTTTTGATGGTGTTTACTTTTAATTTTTTTTTTCATTTTGATAATGAGGATTGATTTTTAATTCATTTCATAAAATTATTAGTTTTTAATTTGGAAAATTGGATCCATATTTAGAATCATATGGTTCATATTATGTGATTAATTCCCTTTTATGTTTTACCATTTTTAAAAGTTATTTCTATAATAAATTTTAATACTACACTTAATGATAAACAGGAAAATTAAAGGTAAAAATAATATTATAATAGTATAAAAATATCTTAAAACATGTCTTAATTTAAAATTATGAGTTTCTACCAACCATGATCATCCTTGTGTTTATTTTTGGACTATATAGATCCTCAGGGAAGTCATTAATTCTTTTACAATACTATATTAAATGAATAGTCATTTTTGCAACTAATTTGTTTTTAAAAAGTGAAATATTTTAATATTGAGTTACAAATGAATATATTAAACAATAACTAGTCATTGAAATTTCAAAAATATTTCCTACATAATGAAAATTTATTAATAATATTTTGAAATTATGTAATTAAATTTAATTATAACATAGATATGATGTAGTAATTTCTGAATTAATGAAAGAATCATATAAGTGATATTGTAAAAATTAAAATAAAATGTATTCTTCCAAATTTATTATAAAAAATAAATTTAAGGACATATTGTACATGTTTTTTATCATTTAAAGGAGTTGTTTTGCAATTTTCTCTCTATATGATTCTTATTAAAGTCTAGTAATGAATAATGTCCAAATTGGCAATTTTGGTATTTTAAAAGACAATGTTGATTATTAATTGTTCCAAAATCTATAGAAATATAAAATTCAGTCTAATGGTTAGTATAATCTCTAGTATTTCATTAATGAAACTTTTATTTCTTGTTTGGTAGACTTGGAAATTATGTACACTCTGAAATTGTAGATTACATGATAAATAGGTAAGAGTCAAATGTGGTTAAAACAGAATGTTAAGGATTAACAAACATTAAAAATTTGAATAATTTTAATTGGATGATGTTTATTCTACCCAGATGAATCTTATATTCCAGATAAATTATTTTTTTACCATTTGTAATAGAAATGAAATATATTTTAATTTAATATTTTAAGTGTTTCTTAAGGTTCCCCTCCACTCTCATATAAGAAGGTACCTACTCTTCTTTAAAAATCACACATCAGATGCAATTATTTCACCAAAATCTACCCAAAACAAATACTCAAATACCTCACCAAATATTTTAGGCTATATTATAGTTCGAACATCATCATTAGAGGTGTTAAGGTGTTCTTAAAATGTGATCAACTGCTAAAGATGTATCATTTTGTTTATGTATTTATATTTTATTTCTTTATACACTACGTTTAAATATTATTAACCAAGGTTGAATTATTAACACAACTATCCTATATATACTGAGATGTTATTATGTTAATATCTTCACATACAACCATCACTAATTTCATCAAATAGAAATGGACTTTTGGTTTGTGTGAGTGGCAGACTACCTCCTTACGAACCAATATGGTTAAATTTTCATTACCATATTTACATGATACTTATAAAAATGTAAATAATGTTAAAATGTGATATTCATGAAATATTAATCATTACAATACTGTTATATATTAATTTAATTACTCATTTTATTGCACATAAAAATGACACTTTTGTTTTTGCGTACTTATGAATTATCACATCTACGAAGCGATGTGATTCATTTTTATTGACTACAAGGACTGTATGATATTCAAAAGTATAAATAAATTATTAATATGATATTAATTATATTCTGAAAATTATTTAATTATAAAAAATTACATTCCATTTTTACATAATGATCAAGGAAAAATGATGGCGTTACTCATGCGTATGTACGACTTACCATCTATATGGTTATAACATTATTCTTTTTTCATAAAATATATGAATAGTTTGGTTTAAAAATTATAATTAATATAATAAAGTTATTATCATATTATTATTGTTATTCTAGGGAATACAGACTTATTAGTACATGGAATATTGACATCAATCTGTGTTCATTATTGACTCGAGTATCGAATATCGAAAAAATAACGGATGTGAAAAAAAATAATTAAGTAATTGTTTTGACATGATAATAGTAATATAGATAGAATAATTAAAATTAAAAAGTTTTATAAGAATTTAAATAAATAATCTACATTAATTATTCATGAATTTAATGAATTTATGTGAGGAGAAAGATTTAAGGTAAAACAAATCTTAACTCAATTTCCTCTCATTGATTTAAATATCCATGCCATTGGTTTTATTTGTCAAATAATATGTTTGAATGATATCTGATTGATTTACAATTAATAAAAAAATATATTTTTTATTTTAATTATTAACAAATATTTATGTCAATGATTTATCGTTAATCTAATTATACGATTTTTAAGGGACTATCTATCAATATCGATTCATTGAGCCTTATCTTGACAATTTCACCTTAATAATCATATATAGTTTATATAAAACCCTTTTTACATGTTATATCATGAATTAGTATGTTATAATTATATTTACAATTTTATTTAATGTTATTCAATAGTAATATTTTTTTCAGGTTTTTATCTATTGGTATGAGACTCTTTAACTAAAACATCATTTTAAATGTCTGAAGGATATATTCTTCTAAAAAATATCATTTCATGTCAATGTTTTCATAATAGTTTTTATAAAATTAATCATATGGTAATTAATGTTTTAAAATTTCATTTTCATTAAAAAGTTTCAATGTGGTATGGGACACTTTCATTAAAAGTGTCTTTATTAAAGTTGTTAAATGGTTCTGGAAATTGATTTATTATTTAAATATATTGAATAGATTTATTGTGATTGAAAATGAAATTTTATGTGTGAACTATTGAAAATTGAAATGTTTTATGTATTATGATTATATAATGTAACTTAGACATTTTACTGGTGGTTTTGTGATAAACAAAAGATTGGTGGTTGCATGATAAACCAAATATGGGTGGTTTTGTGATTTACCAAGGATGGGTGGTTACAATATAATTTCCCAAGAATTTTGTATAGAAGTTGGTTGTATAAATATTCCATTTATGGATATCCTTGGAAGTTGGTAGTATGGTTATTCCATTTGTTTATGATTATGTATCATGTTATATTTATATGTCATCTAGTAAAGTCTATGGGTGTTTTTGTAACATTTTCATTAAAAAATGTTTAATCAATGAGATTACATTTTGTAAGGAGTATTTACTACTTTATAAAGGGGAAAAGAATTATTTTATGACAACGTAATCATGGATTAAATTTTTTGAAAATACTAATTGTTTTCCATTTTTTTGAATCCCTTATTTTGATTTTTAATATTCATCCCATGTTTGAAATATTTTCCATCAGATTTAAAGAAGAATAGATTCATAGATGGGATAAAGGAAAAGTTATGATTAAACATGAAAAGAAACCACAATTCCTTTAAAATGTTTTTTCAGAAGAATGGTAAATTTTGTATGTTTCCATCTTATATTTCTATTGTTTGGTTTTTTATGAGTTGTATCCTAGTTCCCAAAAACTCTAAACCTGAAAATATAGTCTATTTGGATAAAATTTAAAATATTCACTTATCTCAAGATTAAGTATTGTTTTGGGCTAAGGATTTATAGTGGTATCAGAAGATGTTCTATACAACATTGAAGATTATTATGATTTCTTATGAATTAGGGATATCATAATGGGTTTATAATTTTAATTTTGATTATATTTTCATTAAATTAGAAACCCATTTTGAGTCATTATGTTCTGAATTATTAATGTGGCTAACTGTATTTTTAGAGACATTCACAATTGAGGAAACTGTTGGATATTACTTCTAGGATGAAAAATACGATTCATGAAATAGGAATCGTGCTTAAAAATTATTTTAGTTATTTTAGAGGTATTTATAATATATTTATAATATCACATTAATTATATAGTTTTTGAAAAAATAAAATTCGTAGACTATGTGACCACCCATCACATCAAAAAATGATACAAGAATCAAACCCACATCCAATGTGTGAAAAAGTTTTTTCCCCTACAAATGGCCTATGTGAAGTCCCCAGTATCTATGAATTTGTATTACTTGATAAATTAGTTTATTTAACAATAAGAAGATTATTTTTGGATCATATGTTTCATCATATAGATATCCTTGGTGTTGGAATATTATTTGTGAATTAACTGATAGATGCTATTTTGGAAGACAATCACTATTTTTTGGAACATTATATGATTATGGTAAATAGGATACTATGGGATTTCTTTTGAAGAGGATTGGTTGTGTTTTATTTAGAAATAATTTATGTTTTCGGTTACCTTATTTTGATTTTGGATATTAATGGAAATGAATATCCGTGTACTGATAATATGTGATTACAAAATTACATTTTTGTATGAGACAATAAGAGTGATTTATAGATTTTACTGTTAAAATTTTCTTGGAATTATATGTGATCATATCCTTCAAAATTATGGTTTTTATTCTTCGTTTGGATTATATTTGTAATTTTAAGGAATGTTATTTATTGAATGGTCTATGTTGATCTTTTGAAATTATAGCGGAATTTTGGAGATTAAAATTATATTTTCATCCACTAATGGTTTATTATTTTTGGAGAAATTTTGAATCTTCACAATATTTGTTTTGGTAAATGTTTCATGATAGGATAAACAGATAGTTAAATTTTGTGGATTAATATGTAGACTCACCATGAATACTCGTGAATTGGATAAAAAGATGAGTTTGTGGTGGAAAATAAATAAAGAATAAAAATCTAATTTTCATGTATGTATATTTCCTTTTATTTTAATTATATATTGTAAAATAATTCTTAATCATTATGAAATGTATATTAAAATAATATTGGTTTCCAATTAGTTTTCTTATTCTAAAATAAATGTAATTTTAACCAGTAAAGAATTTATGGTTTTGTGATTTTAAAGGTTCTCCTGATAATTTTTATATCACCCTCCATTAGAACATGATCATTAGTTTTTAATCCATATCCATGCTTTCTTACATGGATTCTATGATTGTGTATTCTCAGGTGTCATTCATGCTTTCTTTTTATTATTTTTATATGGATTTTTTGTTAATCATTTTTCTGATATTTGATTGTAATACAGGTATTTTGAAAAGGAGTATCTTAGTTACCAACCCACAATTAAAAATTAGAGGATAAAATCTCTATAATAGGGTTATCATGTAACATCTTGAGTTTTAAAAAGGAAACACAGTGTTTGATACCGTACAAGATACGCCACATCAATATTAAATGATCGAATAACTATTATTATTTTATATCGTAGTCATCACCTAGCCATATGAATCGTGGGAATAAACACAATTGACTATATAATGAAAATATGGTTCACTTATATCTATAGAGAGATTCATTGGTTACCAAATTAATTGTGAAATTAAATAATAACTAATTCAATATAAATGATGTTTTTTCTGATAAAAAATATTTAAATTGAAATAAATCGATTTATAAATTAATAAAAACAATAATTTTTAATGTTTTTAATGGTATATATATGATATACAGTAGATATAATTATTAAAATTCATCTTATTTGTTTTATTGATATTATAAGAGAACAAATTCAATTTTTCATATAACTGGAGTATTTTTCTAAAAATTTTGTTTTACTACCTTTACATGGTGAACACTTTTTAAATATAACTTTTTCAACTATTATATGTTATATTTGAAAATTTAAACATATATTTTTATGGGGGACATCCAAATTTACTTTGGATGATATTCTGTTTTTATTTTGATAAAATTACTTTTTTAATCAACAGTGAGAGATACTACATTTTAATATAGAACTTCATTTTAATCTAACTTATTTTTTATATTTGTATTGTCTTTTTTATTGGTTTTAATTTTTAATTAAATTATTATAATATAATTTAATCCATTGTTTGAAATTTGTAATCATTTGATATAGAAATTATATATAAACACATGTCAATCATGTGACGGTTTTTACTGTTGATAACTAGTTTTCTCGTTTTGACAATTTGTATTAATTTTTAATTAATTTCAATGAATTATGGGTTTTAAATTTTAAAAATGTAAACATATTGGGAATAAAATTGTTCAAAATTATTAAAATATGTTCATTTTATTTTTGTACATTATTAATTTTAACTTCAGTGATATATTTTATTACTATGGTTCAAGCTAAACCATGTAATTAAAGGTAAAAATAATATTATAAATAAATAAAACCAACATAACATGTGACTCAATTTAATTGGATTAGTATATACCAACCATTATTATACATGGGAATAATTTAGGACCACTTGGATCCACTTGTATGTCTGTAACTCTTTTATAATATTATACTCAATAAATATTCAATTTTGATACACTTTTGTTTTTTAAAAGAAAAATATTTTATTTTGGATCTATACATGGGGTTAAATCAAATATAAATATTATTTGGAAATATGAAAACATTATATATATATTTTTAATTAATTTAGATAATTTATAAATTATATAATTAAATATAATTATGAAGAAAAGATGATGTAGTAATTTCATAATTAATGAATGAATCAAATATATAATTTTATGAATATTAAAATAAATATAATTTCCCATAATTTATTCCATAAAATAACATTATGGACATATTTTAAATTTTGGTGATTATTTAATGAAGTATAATATAAATTATCATTATTTTATGATTTTTTATGATAACTAATGAATAGTTTCAAAATTATCATTATTGTCATTTTAAAATATAAAATAGTTCATTATATTTTAAAAAATCCCTAATAAAATAATATTCTACAAAATGGTTAGGATATGTCATTATACTTTATGTATGACTCTTTTATTAGATGTTTGAAATGATTTGGTAATTATTTTAACTCCTAAATTGTAACTTTTTTTGTTATACCCTTAAAAGTGAAAAGTGGTTAAAATCAAAGGATAATGATTAATAAATATGAAAAAAATATATAATAATAAATTAATGATTTTTATTATGAAAATAATAATCATATATTTTAAATAAATGATTACAGGGACAATTGTAATAGAAATAAAATTACATTAATTTAATATTTTAAGTGTTTCCTAGGACGCCTCTCCCCTTTCCTATATATAGGCATTGACTCTTCTCAATTACTCACACATCCATAGTATTTAAGCTCAGAAAAAATACTCCAAAATCACTTCTTAGAATCTCTTCCCACATACTACAGTCTTTATTTTATGTAGAATAATGAACGTAGAGGCTTTTAGTTGTTCTTCAATTGTGATAAACCGAAGAAGATGTATCGTTTTCTTCAAATATTGATATTTTATTTCTTCATCCACTAAATTATAATATTATAACAAATGATGAAATAATAAACAAATTTTTCACAGTTTAGCGAGATATAGTTGTGTTAACATTATAACATAAATCTGTCTCCAATTTCATCAAATGAGAAATGAACTTTTCGTATGTGTGTGTATGGATGACTACCACCTTGGGAACTAATAAATTTTTTTTATTAACATATGTAATTAATTTTTATACTAATGGACTTAATTTTCATATGTTATACTAATTAAATATTAGTTATTATAAAATAAATACTTGTCGATAACATTCTTACTTTCCGTGTACCTAAAAATGATAACGTTGCTCTTCCATACGTGTGATCTTTGAGCTCCAAGAAGTGATTTGATTAGTTTTTACACACTACGCAACTTTTATGACATATATAAATATAATTTATGATTAATATTATATTATTTATATTAACATAATTATCTAATGATAAAAAATTAATTATATTCATTCAATATTTATCAATAGTAAATGAATAAATAACTCATGAGTGCATACGGATTACCATCTCCATGGTTATAACGTTGTTCATTGAAAATATTGTAAATTAATTGGATGATTTAAAAAAGATAAATTCATTTATAAATGATATTATTTTTTAATTAATATTATTCTATATATGATGTACTTATGACCACATGGACTATTGACATCAATCCATGTTCATTTTTTACTGGAGTACTGAATAACCACAAATTGCCTAAAGTGAACATAAATAATTATGTAATTGTTAGGGCATGATAATAGTAAAATAAAAGGAATAATAAAAATTATAAAGGTTATTAATAATGAATATTATTGAAATATGTTTATTATTCAGGAAGATAAATATGTTTTGATGTGAGTGAGACATAAGGTAAGGGGAATCAAAATTGAATTTTCATTCCTTGATTTAAATATCTATGTCATTGGATTATGTTTTACAAGATTATGTGTGAATGATCCCTAATTTTTTTACATTTAATATCCACTTTTATTCGGTGTATTTATATTTGTCAAAAATATTTACTTCATAGATTTATCCTTAATCTAATTATTTGATCCATGTATGGAACTTCATCTCAATCTCCTTTCATTGAGATATATCTTGATATTTTGACCCATTAATGTATTATAAGGTGTATATACAACCCTTTCGACAATTTATATCATGGATTATAATATTCTAATTACATTAAGTATTTTTAATGTTATTCATTAGTTTTTTTATTCAAATATTTCTCTAATGTTAAGGGACTATTTAACAAAAACCTCATTTTGAATGTTTTAATGTTTTATTATTAAAAAAACTAATATTTCATGTACATGTCTTCAAAATTATTTTTATGAATTTATTTATAAGTACATGAACTTTTTAAATATTAATTTATTTTAATAGTTTCAATGTTTAATGGGAAACATTGATTCAAATGTCTATTTATTAATTATTTTAAATGGTTTTGGAAATGGATTAAATATTTAAATATCATGAAAATATTTTTTTATTATAAATGAAATTATATGAGTGAAATGTTGAAAATTGAAATCATTTATTTTTTATGATTATATTTTTTAGAACATGGGAAATTTATGGGTGGTTAAATGATAATCCAATGATAGGAGGTTCTTTGAAAAATGATATAGGTGTGGTTCTGTGATAAATCAAGGTCAGATGGATACATTATAACCTCAAATTAATTGGGTATCGAACTCATGTGTATGACTATTATCTTTACTGATATTTTTGGAAATATACCATATAGTTATTCTAATAAATTATGATTATGTTCCATTTTAATTTTATAAGTTATATATTACTTTATGTGGGGATTATGGTAAAAAAAATTTACAAAACTATTATAAAATGATCTTATATTCACTAAAGAATATTTACTACTATATAAAGGGGAAAATAATAATAACGTGACTATGTAATTATGGTTAACATGTATTCAGAAGAATAATAGTTTTCATAATTTCTTGTATCCCTTACTAATATTTTTTATTCTCATCCCTTGTTTGAAATAATTATCTCAGGTTTAAAGAGGAACATAGTCATGGATGAGATCAATTAAATTTTATGATTACACATGAAAATAAACCACAATTCATTTTAAATGTTTTAGTTTTGTGGAGAAAAATGATTCTTTTCTAAATTTCATCATTTTATTTCTTTTTTTCATGTATGAGCTGTGGACTAGATCTATAAAACTCTAATCCTCAAAAGATCCTCGATGTTATTGAATGTTAAATTATTGACTTATCTTGTGATTATGTAATGTTTAAGGATGGTGCCTTATTGTTGGTATTATAGGATGGTTTAGACTAATTTTGAGATTAGTATATTTTCTTATGTGTTAGGAATATCGTCACGTGTTAATAATTTTAATGTTCTTCATATGTTCAATGTCATAGAAACCCATATTTATGCATTATATTAAGAAAAATAAAGTTGAATTATTATATTTTTGGACTTACGCACCTACAAAAAATTTATGGGTTATTAGTTTGGGGATGAAAATTTTGAGTTACAAAATAACCATTGAGGTTAAAACATATTATCATTATTTTTATGATTTAGAATATTTTTATTAATTTTATATTGTTTATATAATTTTTTCAAAAGGACAACATGTAGACCATGTGACAACCCATCGCACAGGACATGTTTAGGGAAATCGAACGCACAACTGATGTGGGACATGGATTTGTATCATACCAATGGAATATGTTTAGTTTGTGGTTAATACAATATATTCTTATTCATTTAGACATGTTTATGGAATAAGAAGAACATAAATTTTTTAACTTATTTTTTATCAAATAGATATATTTCTTATTGAAAAATGATTTAGAAATTAAATGAAAAATGTTATTTTAGAAGACATTCACTCTTTTGGGAACATTATGTGAATATGGTAAACTGAATAATATGGTATTTTATTTAAGGAGAAATTTTTTAATTGTATTTTGAAGAATATGTGTTTTTATTGTGGACTTTTGGATATCTTTGTTAGTTGTGGAAATGATTAACCTATTTGTGAGAATTTGTGATTAGGGAAATACATTTTGGGTATGACACATGATGAGTGGTGTGTGGATATAAATGTTATAACATATTCTTGAAGACTACGCTATCAAATAATTTTGAAATCTAGCTTTCAATCATAGTTTTGAATATTTGTGGAATTTTAAGGAATGTTATTTTTTGAATGGTCTATGTTTATCTTGTGAAATTATAGTTGAATTTTTAAAATTTATTATATATTTTATTCATCCAATGGTTTATTAATTTTTGGAGAATTATATTATCCTAACCATATATTTTTTGTCAATGTTTTATGATAGGAGAAGTGTATAGTTAATATTTTTTTAATTAATACTTTGATACATATTGAATACTTATATTTTGGAGAAATAAATGATTTGTTTTTCAATTTTATTAAATGATAAAATAATACTTTTCATGTATGAAAATTTATTTATGTTCTTATTCTATGTAGTAAAATAATTCCATAACATTATGAAAATTGTCTTAAAACAAAAACGTTTTCCATTTACTTTTCTTAATATTAAATGAATTACCTTATAAAAATTAACAAATTTACGATTTTGTTATTGTTAAAATTTTCCATATTAATATTTCTATCACTATTCATCAAAAATTGATATACTTTTTTCTTGAATATCCATGTTTTCTTACAAGGAATCATATTATATGTTATCTTAGGCGACCTTCATACTTTCTATTCATTTTTTTAAAGTAGAAGTTTTGTTAATCCTTTTTTCGATGTGGGGTTTCTATAAATGTATTTTGAAAAGTCATAAATCAGGTACCAACCCAAAATTACAATTGTAACTATGAAATTTCCCTGAGTGTGGGAGAACGTAACATCCCAAATTTTTAAATGGAAGCATAGTGTCCGATAGAATACAAGATACACAACATTTGGCTTAAATAAACTATTACATTTTATTCTTTCTTATAGTAGTCAGTGCCTAGCAATTAGAATGTTGTGAATAAAAATTTTGAAATTAAAAATGAAAATATGGTTTACACATTTTTATATGATGATTAACTCGTAACCAAATTTATTTGGGAATAAAAAAGAAACAAATTGAATATAAATGATCTATTTCTGTGAAAAGGTATATAAATTAACATAATTTATTTTATATCATAATAAAATTAATATTTTTTAAATTTTATTATTGAAATATATATGTAATATATTCAATATAATTATTAATATTAATCTTATTTGTTTTATAGATATTATATAATAAAAAATTCAATTTTTCAAATTAAAAGAGTATTTTTTTCAGAAATGTATTTTTACCATCATTTCATAAATAACTCTATTTAAATACATTATTTCAATATTATATATTGTATTTGAAAAAAATAAAATTTTAATTATAAATCAGGACATATAAATTAATTTTGTTGAAATTTTTAAATGTTTCTCCTAAACTTCATATTTTAAGGAATATTTAAAAATAACACTTTTTAATTGAAAACATTATTTTCATCAAGCATATTTATATAGTTATATTTTACTTGTAGTCGGTTTTAAATTATAAGTATATCATGTTTTTATCATTTAATAAAAAAAAATCATTGGATGGAATTTCACATTGACATTATATATAAACACATGTCATAATTTTCATGGTATTACTTTTAACACACTCTTTTTCTCATTTTGACAAAGATGAATAAATTTTATTTAATTTATTCAAATTATGTGTTATTAATATAATTAAATGGATCCATACTTGGAATTATATGTTACAAATTATTTAAATAAGATCCTTTTATTTTTCGAAATTAAAAATAGTAAATTCGGTAATTAATTTTATTAAAACAGTTAAAGATAAATCGTGTAATTAATGGAAAAAATATTATTATAATATAATAAATCTTACATAAAAAATGTCCAAATATTATTGGATGACTGTATACTGACCATGAGAATCTTTTGGTGGATTTTAGGACAACATGGAGCCACTAGAATGTCATTAATTCTATTATAATATTATATTCAATGAATAGTCAATTGTTAAACTTTTCTTTTTAATGAGAAATATATTTTAATATGGAATTATATAGGGGGTAAAATAGACTATAAAGAGTAATTGGGAATATTAAAATATCACTTAAATTATTATAATTTATTTATAATATTTTGAAATTAAATGACAAAATTTATTTGTGACAAAGATGATATTATATTTTTTTAATTAACGAAATAATCAAATAAATGATATTATAAATATAAAAATAAATAATATTTGGCATAATTTATGCCATCCAATAGTTTTATGGATAAATTTATCATGTTGGTAATGATTTTATGTAGTTTGTAAGAACTAATCTTGACTTTATGATTTTGTTTAAAAGTCAACTTATGAATACTGTCAGAATTGAAAATATTGGTATTTATAATAAAAAATAGTTTAATAAATAATATAAAATTTTTAAATATGTAATATATGTCCAAAAGTTTGATATTAGTACTAATATGTCAGATATTAGACTTTCATTGGCCTTTTGAAATGATTTGTTAATTGCATTATCTCTTAAAGTGTAAATTACTTGATAAATCGGTAAGAGTTAAAGGTGGGTACATATAATAGCTACAAGTTAATAAATACTAAAAACATGTCCAATTTAAATTTTATGATGTTTATTAATAAAAACCTAATCTTATCATAAAAATAAATGATTTTGGAACCAATTTTAACACACATATAGTTTATATTAATTTAATATATTATTTGTTTTCAAGGGAGCCTATCCCCTCTCCTATAAAAATATATCCACTGTTCTCTAATACTCACACATAAAAAGCCTTTTTTCACCCATGTTCTGCCAAATAATCATCCTAAAATCCATACATATACTTTTTAGGACTTATTTTATGTATTACACTATCCACATTGGTGTTAATATGTTCTTCAAGAGTGATCAATCGAGGAAGATGTATCATTTTCTTTTAGTATTAATTTTATACTTCATCATCCACTACCTTCAATTATTCCACACCCATGTTGAAATAATAAATTTGTAATCCTTAATATACCATGATTTTATTTTATTAATATAATCACTTAAATCCATTTCCAATTTCATCAAATGGAAAGTGAGAATTTCTTTCATGTGTTCGGAGAACTACCTTCTTGCGAACAGCTACAATTCATTTTTCATTAATGTCTTTAAAAACTAGATATACTAATGGAATTAACTTTAATTTTGTTCCAACATTCCATGAACAAAAAAATGATAACATCGTTCTATCGTACCTGTAACTATCACCTCCAAGAAGCAATGTGATTCATATTTAGTCAATACACAAAATTTATTATATATATAAGAATAAATAAATGACTAATATTATATTAATGTTTTTATGATATTTATTTAATGATAAAACATTACTTACCTTATATTCCTAACGATCAATTTAAAAATGATGATGTCACTCAATCGTATGTACGACTTACCTTCTATGTGGTTATAGTGCTGATCATTTTTCATACCATAAGTGAATGATTTCATTCAAAAAGTATAATTAATTTATAAAAGAGAATATTTTTTCATTAGTGTTGTTCTAGTGATGATGATGTTTTGACCATATGAACTATTATCATCAAGTCAAATTCATTTTTTACACGACTACCGAATATCGAAAAATTCCACGATGTGAAGATAGATAATTAAGTAATTGTTAAGAAATGGTAATTGATATATAGATGAAATAATAAAAATTACAATGTTTCTTACCAATTTAAATAAATAAATATATTTTTAAGGAATATGAATATTTTACATGATGATTCAGACTACTGGTAATGGAAATCATAACTCAATTTCCATTCATTCATTTAAATATTGATGTCATTAGTTTGGTTTTTCCATGAATATGTGTGAAAAATCTCTGATTTCTTTACACTGGATATCCACATATATTTGGAGTATTTACTTTTTTCACAAATAGTTAATTCATTGACTTTTCTTTAATATAATGATAGACCTTTATAAGGTACATCATCCCAAACGCTTTTCATTGAGGCATATCCTGATGTTTATCACCATTATTAACATATATGTTTTATAGAAAACCCTTCTAAATCGTTGTATCATTAATTAGTATATACTAAAAAAATTAATATTTTAATTACTTTTTTTCATTAATTATTATTTTCGATATTTTCTATAGTGTTTAGGGACTCTTCAAATGATACAATGTTTTAAATGTATTAATGATTTATTCTTCAAAATCAATAAATTTTATGTCCTTGATTTCAAAATTGTTTTTATGAAATAATTTATATGGACAATAATGTTTCTAAAATTTTAATTTATTTCAAATGATTTAATGTAGTATGAGACACATTGATTAAAAAGTCTAATTATAAAATATTTTTATGGTTTTGGAAGTGGGTTTAAGATTTCATGGTATGAAAATAAAATATACTAAGTGAAATGTAAAAAAATGTAGTGTTTTATTTTTTATTATTATATATTGGTATTGGAACATTTTATATCTGGGTTTTTGACAAACCCATGATGGGTGGTTATGTGATAATCCAATGATAGTTGGTTCCATGATAAACCATGGATGGGTGGTTACGTTATAACCTCAAGTGAATTGTGTATGAAATTCATCCGTATAAATATTTTTTAGTGATATGTGTGTAATTGGACCATATGGTTATTCCATTTTAGTATGATTACGTCCCATTTTACCTTTATATTTCATATGTTTCATTCTATGGGGTTTATAGTAATCTTTTGTGTACTAAAGGGCATGTAATTAGCTCATATTCAGAGAAGAGTATTTACAACCTCATTAAGGGGAAATGAATTAATATATGAAAAATAATTTTTGGTTTAAATGTTTCTTCGAGAATAAAAATTTTCCCTCATTATGTATCATATACTATGATTTTTTTATTCTCATGATAGGTTCGATTTTTTTTACAGGATTTAATGAAATATAGTGTTAATGATGGGTTCAAGAAAAATTTATTATTATATAAGAAAATAAATAAATTTTCATCTTAAATGTTTTTGTATTATGAAATATCGGATACTTTTTTAAGGTCCCACATTATATTTCAATTGTTTTTTTCTATCAGTTATGTCTTAATTCTCTAAAACCCTTATCTTAAAGTCATCTTCAAATTGAATGAAAGTATAACTATTTAATTATCTCAAGATTATTTAATGATTAATGATGGATTAATGTTAATAAATTTAATTATAATAATCATATCATTAATTAATTTATATTATATACACAATAAAAAATAAACGAGTGTTGAATATGTTATATGTCTCGCAGAAATAAATGGGTGACTGGAAATCCCCATAATACATTACTAACATTTGAATTGTGAGATATGTAAAGAAATATAATAAATTGAAAAAATTAATATAATGTAAATAGGTAAATACATTATATAAAATGTCATATATAATTATTACACTATATGAAAATATTATGTGGTTAATATTGAATATATCTCATGTAAATAAAGTGAGATGTCAAAACCCATCCTTATGTCTTGAATTTCTATGTACATGTTCATGAATATTTTTTAATAATTATAATATTAATATAAATCCAAAAAAAACAATATTATTATATATAATATCATATATTACTTGGTTATTACATTATATTAAATGTTTTTTAATAATTTCATGTTAAAGATACATTTTAGTTAACAAAAACAGTGTTTTACATATATGTTTTGACTTGTTATTCATGATCTTATTACATAGCTCATGATTTAAATGTTTATATAATTTAAAATATTATATACATATATTATATATTAAAGATATTAGTATTTATAATAATATATAAAATATTGTATTATGTAATGTAATACACCATTAATGAAGATGGCAGGCCTTACGTATGCATAAAGGTGGATTCCATTTTGGTAACATATGAAATGAAATAAAGTAAATGAAACATATTTATATATATATATAAATTATAGTTTCATTATTAATTCATATATATCATATATGTTAATGGGAACTGTCAAATATAAATTCCATGGAATGTGTGAATGAATCACATCACTAAGAAGAGGAGGAAGTCCACATGACCAAAAATGCAATTATCATATTCCCACAAAATTTAAATAATGAAATATGGTGTTACATTACAATTATAAAGGAAAAAAATCATATATATAAAATAAATCTTACATACCATTAATTACATTATTATTATCAACCATGTAATATCGTAATGAAATAATGAAAGATATCATTTTACGAGGCGGTAGTCCTTTATACACAAGAATGATGATTGTGTATCAAAATTTGTGGAGGATTGGGAGAGTATAGGATGAACCCAAATAAAAAAAAATACAATTATATCTATGATAGAAATATTATTATATAATAACTAAAGAAGAATAATTTTGGGGTTGAAAAAAGAAATAGGACAACCATTCTTGTTGAATGATATGATATATTCTATGGGTAACTCAATTTGGATTTCAAGAAAGTGATTACATTGATGAATTTACACAAAAACTGTAACCTCTAGGATTAAGGGAATGACATAAATAGGATATTCAGGTAGATTTTAGCTAATCCAATGTTATTTAGATGTTTTAACAGGGGGGAAGATGTAGTGGCCTTTATAAGTTTGGAAAAGGATGCAATGAGAATTTTTTAATAGATTTGATGATTCCATGTTTTAATTTTCCCCCAATGATTATAAATATTAAATTATAGATACCATTATGTTAAATGGTATAAATATTTATATAAAATAATTTTATTCCAGTGTAGGGTCATTTTTAAACCATATATTCAAATATTAGTCATTAATTAAACTTGTTTTTACATTAATCAATATAATTAATTGTCATAAAATTAACTAATTATATTAGTAAAAAAATATATGACCTTACTATAAATTATAAATTATTATTTTCTAATATAATTATATTCATAGAATTTGAGGAAATTAATTTAAAATTAATCTTATAGACGAGATGTCACAACATGGTTTTAATATAAAAATGATCAAAAGAATGAATAGTTATTATATCGAATTTCAATTTCAAAAAAACTCTAATGTCCTATATTGAATTGATTTATGTTTAATGGATCTAATTATACATTAAAACCAAATTATAAAATAATTTATGTATATAAAAACATAATATGAGATGGTATTTTTCAATTAGTATTCAACATTTTTCACAGTTCATTTAAAAATGAAACTTCTCTACAAAATACAAAACAACGAATGTAAGTAAATTTAATATTCCTTTTTCAAAAAGGTAGTTTATTTTTTCAATTACTATTTTTATATGTGTCGAAATTTATATTTAAAATACACACAAAATTAAAATGCAATAAAATGTCTTTTTATAAAAAAAATAATTTTAATGTGAAAAATTGGTTTTATGATTATATATGTTATAGAATATAAACATGATGAATGTTAAAAAGATTATTGAATATTATATATATATATATATATATATATTCAATAATGTTAGTTTAAAGTGGTTTTGAATATATTAACATAAAATTTTGTATATGCATTGAATAATATTTTTCATAGAAAATGAATTAAATTATTTTAAATAGTTCAAGCATTCAATTATAACTTATTGATAAGAAAATTAATAATTTTATATCAATTTTTAAATCATATATTAAATATCTAGATATTATTATTTACACCATCTATTCAAGATTTTATTTATAAATTATAATAATATTTTTATAAAAATATCAATATTTTATTTTATTTCCGTAAAACACGGCCATACATGTAACACAAGCTATCAAAGAAGTATGAATTTTTTAAAAAATAAATAAAGGGTTTTGGGGTACTAAAATATAATATATATTTTTTATATATTGAAATATTACTTTGGTGTTCCATAAAATGAAATAATAATTTGGTGAGATCATATAAAACAAGTTTTATTCAATGATTAATGAAATATTAAATATTTAAAACATTAAATTAATTCGAATACAAATTCATGAAATCTTGGGGTGTTACATTATAACACCATTAAAATGGATTTTCATTCATAATGGATCTGGTTAATAAATGTTTTAATACTTTAAATCTCATTTCATAGAATATCACATTGAAAAAATTAATACTAAAACATCCTTATAGAAATGTTTTGGAAACATAATGGTATACCAACTTAACACATTACTCTGTTTTTACAAAGTATAGAATAGGTGGAAATTAAAACAAAGAATTATAAGAGAAATATGACCATCATGTTATGAAGGGAAGTGATAGATGACATGGTTTGGATAAAGATAACAATCAATGTTCCATATCACAAATATGGTAACAAAATATCATTGATTTCCAAAAAAACATGATAATTGGACAATTATTTATATCAATTCCCTATTCCTAAATTTTAATAATATAAAAACCATGATATACACACATGATTCCATTCTATTTTATATACAAAATATCACCCTTTGGTTTTTCCAGGATCATTTCCACATTATTTTTTAATGTATGAAATAAATGTAATGAACGATAAATTTCAAAGAATTTTTTTCCTTAATTTATTTTGAATTTTAAGAGTCTGTGGTTTCTAACGGCGCTTGATTTCGAGGCCCAGTGTGCACGGAATCAATTTCTGAAACTTTGTTTGGGTACGTTCAATGAACGTAGAAGCGGGTATTTATATCATTTGAACCAGTGCTCAGAATTAAAATATGAGGACACCAATGAACTCATAGAACCGGTATTCACTTAAGAGGACACTTACCATAGTTGCATTTGATCGGGAGGAGAATTTAATTTTTTGAGATTCTTTAAAAAATAATAAAAATTAATTGAATGTAATTTTTATTTGATGGAGGTTATTTCCTCCAAAGAGGAGTTGGATATGGGGAACACACCCCACATAACCTCCCATGGGAGGATAATAGTGGTTGGACCAACACGAGCCCTAACCCCTTTAACTCTCCTATTTACCTCCCATAACCCACCTCTCTTAACTCTCCACCTCCCACTTTAATTATAACTCTCCTCCACCCTTCTCTCAAATAATTATGCCAAAACCCTCAAAAATTAATTGTCCTGCATGCAATTAATTATTTGGATCAACATTTTGAATTATTTGGAAAACTCATGTTGAGAATAAAATAATAGCTTAGGCTATTATTTTTGGGATTCGGTTTTGTTGTGTTGTGAGCTCTAGAGAATTAGAGAAATATTATTTTTCTCTCGACGAAGAACGGTGATGACCAGGAAGAATAACGTCCACTTCAATGAAGAACGTTGATTCCACTGAAGAAAGAGAACTTTTCTTCCTTCCGCTTCCACCATGTCAAAGGAGAAGACACCGCTCGCGAGGAATACCGTCTATGACAATGAATCTTCCTCTAACGTTGATGGGATGACACCGTTCTCCACGATGTCATCTTCCGCGACGCCCAACTACCGTGACGCTCATCTTCTTTATCTCTTCGACAAACGAACCTCAATTATGAGGTCGGGGGTTTTTATAATTTAGGTTTACTAAAATTATACTCTTTTCGTTGATGAATGCAAGAGAATAGACTTTGTCCTTTGATATTGCCTAACGCGGGGGGGTATGGGCCGAACAAATACGGCACGATGACCCTCCAGATTTTTCTCTTGTTTTTTTTTGATGGAGAAGATCGGGGATGGAGACCACCGAAGGTGGAAACGGAAATGGCCGCCGCTGCGCAGGACCGAAGAGGACCGCGTCACTATGTGCCGCACGATAGGAGGCCGCTCGGCCGAAGAAGAACCGGCTGACCGAAGCCCACCGAGCTGGAGGACCGGGGCGCCTCTAAGGCACTGTGCTACGGAGAACCACGGCCCGTGCTCCATGGGCCGATTCGGCGGAGAACCGGCCGGCTATCTGCTGGTTGGGCTGAAGGGAGCTACGGAACCCAATGGTGCTACGCTGCAAATGAACTGTGGCCCGCTCGTGCGGTCCTCTTGCATTAGGAAGACCACATGACTTCAGACCGCTGAATAAGAGGGCAGCACCCCGCGGTGCCGCCAGTTCTCGAAAGTGGGGGTCCATACCCCCCCCCCCCCCCACATTTTTCGGCCGGCTGCGGGCTGGGCCACGCCCTACCGGTCCAGGCCGACCCACCAACCCACAAGGCTTGACGGGTCGAGACCGATTCACTTAAACGAGAATAACATTAAGACCATGCATCTGATCGATGCGCCATCTGCGGCACTAGGATCCTTGTGACAAGGCGGTTCTTTTACATTAATCATATTGAGTTTATGATGACTTTAATAAACAGTCATGTTTGGATCGATCATAAATCCAACCGGGCCACCGGAACGGAAAATCCAATATCTCTCAGATCGGGCATCCGTTTGAGGAAACTTCAGTAGCGTTGGTAATCAAGTTGAGAAATGGTACCTTGCAAAGACCCCATGGGTGTTCAGTGTATAGTTGAATTACGGTCGGGTTGTTTCGTACACGAAACCAACCGGTCCCCCAAAACTAAAATGCTAATAACTCATAGAGAAGACATATGATTGATGCGTTGTATATTGCATTGAGACCCCAATGACGAGGCGGTCCTTTGAGATACATCTATGTGAGATTTCATGTCAAATGGAGTATTGGGTTGGGGCATGTGTAGCAGACCCTCCCGGTTATGAGGGAGCAGATTGCAGAGACCTAGTTGCTGTATGAGACTTAATGACTGCTGATTAATCGATTTAGAGGGATTCAGATGGCCCATTGGAGAGTTCTTGGTTGTAGAAGAAAACCCATAGAGGATGTGTGCTTGGTTGTAGTGGCAGACCCACGGTACTCGACAGTAGAAGTACCTCTACAGGCTATGAAGTGGAGAACTTGGTTGTATCGGCAGACCCATGGTGGGAAGCGCTTGGTTGTAGCAGCATTCCCACCGTACTCGACAGGTTGAGTACATCAGTAATCCATGTTTAGTGGGTAGAACTTGGTTGTAGTGGCAGCCCCACTATACTCGATAGAGGAGATGTTCTCCAGCAGCCATGGTTTCGACTTCGTTAATAAAAATCATGTTTGATCTGAGTCAATGACCTTTGTTTTTTCCTCATGATTGAGATGGGTTACTTGATAACTTATGTATATGTACGGGCATATACCTATGTAATGGTTATCCGTTGGAATCATACTCTTTGGTTTATCCTTGTTGGATTTTGAGAGACCTTGAGGGTATCAGGGTCCCTACTGAGTATTGTTATGCTCACACCTGCATGGGCTATGCCAACACATCGTTGTGTTGGTTGCAGACAGCGGATAGTGCTGACGGAGGCCGAGAGTGCTAGGACTAGATGGTACCTGGAGGAGGACCTTACGGCGTATCAGAACACGGTTGAGTCAGATGGACGTGGATAGGTGAAGAGGCCATCTGTACCTACCCTTTAGGTAGGATCCCCGGTGGATGATCTAGGAGTTGCTTCCTCTTTTAGCAGTTTTTCCCTTTTTCAATTGCACTTGTTTTCAGTTGTATTTTTACTTTACTGTTGGGCTTGTGTTCATTCTCCCTTTACGTTCAGTACTCTTGTTATAAAGTTTTTTAGTAGTGTTTACTTTCACTTGTTCTCTTCTTGTGTGTGTTTATGTTTTATAATGGCAATGCCTTCCCAGTTTTAGGGAATTACGCCTTTGGGGATAGTCACCAGCCCCTAGCCTATAGAAGGCGGGCTTGGGGTAGTCACGATATGGGCCCCGGGGGATGGGTCATGACAAATAGGTATCAGAGGAAGTCAGATCTACTGCAAAACTTATGAATCTGAAGTTTCATTTCTGTGAAGCAATAGTGTTAATGGTAATAAGTGTAGATTTCTGTTCAGGGAGTCCAGTGATGGTGTGGGAGACCGACGTATCCATACACCAGGACCCTGACTTCTGATTTTAGACATTGTGCAAGAAAATAATGATTTTGTTTGTATTATCGAATGTTTTATTTATGTTAGCTCAAACCAGGTCAGCTCACCAGGTATATTCTTTTGACCATGTCACATCTGTTTCTTTTAGGATGACTCCCCGCAGACATCCAGCTAGAGCCCTGAGAGTTTTATGTACTGACAGCCCACCGAGCGACGAGGCCTCAGTGTAGAGCCCTCTTCCAGATGAGGCACCAGCAGAGGAACCAGTAGAACTACTCCCCCGTTGGGCCACCGATGCCACCAGCCCCAACTGGAGGCGATGCACCCCACTTGAGTGCGCTGCACGAGTTCCAGTTCCATAGGCCACCCAGGTTCTGGGGAGAGACGGACCCATAGGCGGCTGAGGATTGGCTGTAGGCTATGGTGAGAGTCTTCAGATTGGTAGGGACACTAGTCGAATTCATGGTGATCCTTGCATCCAGCCTCTTTCAAGCATCATTAGGAAGATGGTGGAGCCTGATACTTCATATGCATGACAAGGCATCACCTATATGGTCATACTTCTAGAGCTAGTTCCAGGAGGAGTTTGTACCATCCACCCTTCGATCAATGTGTATAAAAGAGCTACTACATCTACAGTATGGTAGCAAGATGGTGGAGCAGTACTCGGTGAGGTTAACCGACCCCTCACGCTACTCTACTGATATAGTACGGGACTCATTCTTCAGGGCCTAGACCGTTGAGCAGGGACTCAGATGAGATATTAGATCTTCATTTGTCTCCTACAGCATCCTGACACAGAAGGGGGTGTTGGATCGAGGCCTCCTAGTGGAGAGTTTCTTTGCTGAGAAATCTCCCACAGCGGGACCCACCACTCATCGACATGCAGCGGAATCTTCTACATTTGGAAGTCAACAGACGACGTAGAGGTCAAAGAGGACCAGACACACATGTAATCTACTAACTGACTTAGGATCGTGTGTGCGAGGAACCTGGGGTGGAGAACGACCTACCAGGAGTAGGCAATGTTACTCCGGCGACGGGCTTGATCACATGGCACGTGACTGTCTGACCCACCATATAGACGACCAACAGTTATATGTAGGTTCTCCCAGGTAGAGGCAGAGGTTCGATCGTGGAGAACCACAAGGAGTAGGAGACCAAGGTAGAGGCACTAGATGTGTAGCTGGTGGTGGAAAGTGCTTCAAGGTGTTTCCACCACCACCACCAGGAGGTACACCCCGACCGCAGGGAATTGGTGTACATGTGAGAAAACAGCTTCAGGTTGCAGAAGAATATGACTATGGAGCTCTAAAAGCAGGTGGATAGGATCAGGACTAGTTCCAGGAATGGAGACCTTTGTTCTTGGGGCTTCTATCTTCCTTGATTTGTTGTTTGTGGTTTTTATGTGTCTTTGAACTTTGAGTTGCAGTAATAAAAGACACTTTACATTGTGACATTTTCTTTCTTGCCTTTTGTGTGGTTAATAATAAGAGGTTCCGGTTAAAACTATTGACTTGCCCCTCAATTTTCAGATTTATACTAGAGGAGACCTAGTGATCACACACTGATGTCGACAGTGTTACTCAACCCTTAAAGGTGAGAGTAACAGTTGGATCTCTTTGTAGTAGCGTTGAAGATTTACGACGTTGTCCATTGAATGAATTAGTATCGTTCTTGTCAGGATTCATTGTATTAGTAAAAGGACATGGTTCATCCTGGGGATGATACCAGATTTCTCTTTTCAGTAAAGGAGAAATCATAGCAGCTCTTGCAAAACATAGATGTGGAAGGGTGAAGTCGAGTTCTTACAATTGACTAGTCTCAACCATATTTGAGCAAACAGTTGTCGGTTTACACTCATCTATTTAGTCTCATGTGTATCATCTCTCAGAAGGACCTGAACCTGAGACAACGTCAATGACTTGAGTTCCTCTGGGACTAGGACTTCAAGATAGTCTATACTCCCAGGAAGGCGAACACTGTTGCGGGTGCGCCGAGTAGGAGGTCTGTTATTCAGCTGCTAGGAGAGCACATGGGAGGGGGGCGCTCAAAATGCATGCACTGAACCAACCTTTGTTTCCCTAGTGTATTTTGTAGCTTTACGGGGACATAAATACCTGAGGTGGGGGTAATCTAAAGACTCGGAAATTTCAAAGATTTGTTTCCTTAATTTATTTGGAATTTTACGAGTCCGTAGATTCTGACGGCGCCTGACTCCAGGGCACGGTGTGCCTGGAATCAATTTATGAAATTTTGTTCAGGTATGTTCAGTGAACGTACGTGCAGGTTTTTATATCTTTTGAACTGGTTATCATAATTGAAATCTGAATACACCAATGAATTCGCAGCGCCGATATTCGCTTAAGGGGACCATTACCACAGTTGTGTTTCATAAGGAGGAGAAGTTAATTTTAGGTGATTCTATAAAAAATAATAAAAACTATGTGTACATAATTTTTATTTGATGGTGGTTATTTCCACAAATGAGGAGTTGGATGTTGGGCCCACACCCCAAATAATCTCCAATGGAAGGATAATGGTGGTAGGGCCCACATGAATCCTAAACCCTTCAATTCTCCTCTTTAACTCCCTTAACCCCCCTCTCTTAACTATCCACCTCCCACATTAATTCTAACTCTCCACCTCCCTTATCTCAATTAATTATGCCAACACCCTCAAAAATTAATTGTCCAACATGCAATTAATTATTTGGATCATCCTTTCAAATTATTTTGAATACTAATGTTGAGAATAAAATAATTTCATAGGCTATTCTTTTTGGGGTTGGGTATTGTTGTGTTGGGGAGGCTATGGAGAATTAGAGGAATAGTTTTTCTCTCTAGACGAAGTACGGTGACAACCACATTGAATGATGTCCACTTCGATGAAGAACGCTGATTCCACCGAAGAACTACGATGTGTCTTTATTCCTCTTCCTCCACATCAAGGGAGAAGACACCACTTGTGAGGAACGCGGTCTACGACAACGAATCTTCTTCCAACGTTGAAGGGATGGAATTGTTCTCCGTGACGCCGTCTTCCACGATGCCCAACCACCGTGACACTCGTCTTTCGTGGCTTGTCGGCGAACGTACCTCAATTACGAGGTAGGGGGGTTTTGTAATTTTGGTTTAGTAAAATTATACCCTTTTCATTGATGAATGAAAGCTAATAGACTTCAGCCTTTGATATCCCCTAATGCGGAGTGCGCGGGCCGTACAAACACGGCCTGATGAACCATTGGATTTTTCTTTTGTTTATTTGATGGTGATAATCGGGGCCAACGACAACCGAAGGTTGCAGCGGCAACGGCGGCTGTGAGCCGGCCCAAAGAGGACCGAGGCACTAGGTGCCGCGCAGAAGGAGGCTACTCGGCCGACGAAGAGCCGGCTGGATGAAGTCGGCTGTGCTGGAAGACTGTGGTTCCTCTAAGGCGTCGCGCTGTGGATAACTATGGCACGCGCTCGATAGGCCACTTCGGCAGCGAACCGGCCGACCGTCTACCTGTCGGGCTGAAGAGATCTGCAACAGCCGCGGGTGCCGTGTTGCGGACAAATCGATGCCCGCTCGTGCGGGCCACTCACTCCGGGATGACCGGACGGCTTCTGCCGGCCGGATAGGAGGGCGGTGCCGATCGACGCTGCCGGTTTAGGACAGTGGGGGGTCGTGCCCCGCAGCATCACCCTGACGGTTGGGTCGAGCCGCCGCCTGCCACAGGCTGGGCCGCGCCCCACCGGGCCGAGCCTCGCCATGCCGGGCCGGGCCGGGCCCCGCTTGGCTGGGCCGCACCACACCCGGTCGGGCCATACCCCGCTGGGACGAACCATGTCCCACCGGGTCGGGCTGACCCCCCTTCCAGGTCGGACCCGCCAAATCAGGTCGGGCTGACCCGCCAACCCACTGGGCTTGATGAGCCGGGCCCGATTCACATAAACGATAATAACATTAAGATCGCACGTCTGATTGACGTGCCGTCTATGGAATTGGGATCCTCTCGACGAGGTTGTACTTTTTGGTTACTCTTAGTGTGTTTTGGATGACATTAGAAAATGGTCGGGTTTGGATTGAGCATAAATCCAACCGAGCCCCTGGAACGAAAAATCTAGTATCTCTCAGACCGGACTTCCATTTGATGAACCGTCAGTGGCATTGGAAATATCATTGAGAAAAGTTACCTTGAGTACACCCCATGTGAGTTTGTGGTATAGTTAAATTATGGTTGGGTTGGTTCGTACACAAAACCAACCATGACCATGGGACTAAAATGCTAACAACTCATAGACCAGACGTCTGATTGATGCTCCCTCTATTGCGTTGAGACCCCTATGATGAGGCGGTCCTTTGAGAAACTTCTACGTGAGACTTCGTGACACATGGAGTATCGGCTTGTGGCATGTGGAGCGGACCCTCCTAGTTACGAGCTAGTTGATTTCAGAGACCTAGTAGCTGGCTGAGACTTGACGATTACTGATCGATCGACTCAGAGTGATTCGGATAGTCCATTGTGGAGTGATTGGTTATAGCAGCAGACCCATGGTGGAGGAGCACTTGGTTGTAGTGGAAGACCAATGGTACCCTACAGAAGGAGTACCTTTGTAGGCTATGAGTGGGAGAGCTTTGTTATAGCAGAATATCCATTGTGGGAAGCACTTGGTTGTAGCAGCATGCCCACAGTACTAGAGAGGTGGAGTACTTTAGCAGTCCATGGTTAGTGGGAAGTGCTTGGTTGTATCGGAAGGAACAATGTACTCGATAGAGGAGGAGTTCTCCTACATCCATGGTTTCGAATTTCTGAATAAAAATCCTATTTTGAGCTGAGTCAATGACCTTCCTATTTTCTTCATAATTGAGATGGGTTACTTGATAACTTATATATATATATATGGCCATATACCTAACTAATGGTTATCCATTGAAATCATATATTATGGATGAACCTTGTTGGATTTTGTGAGACCTTGAGGGTCTCGAGGTCCCTACTGAAAATCGTTATACTCACCCATGCATGTGCTATGCCCGCACCTAGTTGTGTTGGATGCAGACGATGGACAACGCTGATAGAGGCCAAGAGCTCCGGGACTGGACAGTACCCGGAGGAGGACCTTATGAAATATCGGTACAAGGAGGAGTATAATAGATGTGGAGAGCTGAGGAGGCCATTTGTACCTAACCTTCAGGTAGGATCCCCAGAGGTTGATCCAGGAGCTGTATCCCCTTTCAGTAGTTTTTCCCTTTTACAGTTGTATTGGTTTTCCGTTGTATTTATACTTTACTATTGGGCTTCTATTCTGGACCCCTTTGCTTTCAGTACTCTTGTTATACAGTTTTTTCATAGTCTTTACATTCACATGTATGCTGGTTGTGTGTGTTTACGTTTTATAAAGAAAATGCCTTCCCAGTTTTAGGGAATTACACCTTTGGTGCTAGTCACCAGCCCCAGGCCTATGGATGGCGGGCTTGGGGTAGTCATGATACGGGCCCTGGGGGACAGGGTGTGACAATAAAAGTGGTTTTTATCCTTAAATCCATAATGGGTCATATGATCCATAAGTATATTGACAATTCATTCCATGTTTATTTAATTTTCATCATCGAAAAATAGATAGAATAGTATTTATAATATTATAATATTGGAATATGGTTAGATAATTTATTAATCTATATAACCTCATTCGACGATTAAATAAAATATTTCCATAAATGGTCAACCTTTTAACCATTTTAGAAGTTGAAAATGAAAAACATTAGATAGAAGTCATATAAATTTCTCATCATTGGATTAACATTGAACCCCCCATATATCATAATATTTCTCAGGGGTGTCATATACCAAACTTGTAAATACCTTTATCATGTTTTCTCTTGAAAAATGGTAATAATCAGAATTACCATAATTTTTTTATGTCAGTCATTCTTTCTTATTCCAATGATCATTGGAAATGTTTCTTTAATCCAATAATTCTATATAATTCATCAAGGATATCATAAAAAAATTAAAGTAAATAATTTTATAGTGGTAACTAAATAAATACAATAAAATTTACATTATCTTTATCATCATATCATTATACATAGGAAATATCATTTTCTTGTCATTAGGTAGAAATTCAGGGTCACCATTACAGAGAAAAAATATTACCTTTACATTAAATTACATTTATATATCATCATAAAAATTCCACACATAATTTTATATATTTTTTAAAAATCATATACTAAATATAGTTATAGATTTCATAATTTTTATAAAATAATATTTAAATTCTAATGTACATACAGTTTAATTATCTAACATTATTCATAAAAAATAAATCATCATTCATCATATTATTCCTTAATTCTCATTTACTATAATAATAGAGATAAATCATGTCTTAAGGTTCCTAAACCTTATTATAATCATTCTTCTAACAGATAATGTAATCAATAATGATAGATCATCTTATACAATTCACAAGTTATTCATAGTCTCTTTATCATAAGTAGTATAGCTAATACTCAAACTGCCTTCCTAATTATCTTCAACAAATTTTATTATATGACATTGATTAGTATTATTCTTATATAGTAAAATTTTAAAATGATCAATGTTAAGAAAAACAACTTCTAGTTCCCGATTTTTATTAATAATTTAAAGTGCAGTCTGAAAAAAAGTTTTCTTATAAGAAAACCAGACAGTCGTGAGAAATTATTTATAAATTTCCAAAACCATTACATATAAATTTAAATACATCACACCACATGATTATCAAAAGACACATATGTAGAAATAATATTATAAATTATTATAAGGATATCATAGTAGTGTTCTCAACCTATTTTCTAAAAGATGACTAATCCGTTCATTTGACACAAACTATAGAGACCCAGGATTATAATACATGTATATTATATCCATCTAGATTAATATTAATAACATTAAAAAATTAAATAACATAGGACGATAATACTTTAATATTCATGTAAACTAGTAAAAATAATCATTTATCATGTTGAATGATCTTCAACATATTTAATAAAGACCTTTTTATTTAGTGCCCAAAATAAAATCTTTCATCAAAATATGTGGAAATGAAACAAAAGAACAGGGTGATCTCATATGCCCAGTAATGGAAAAAAGGGAGATATGAAACCATAACATTAGATTAATGATATGAGAACATGATCATAACATTATGTGGTCATAAATTCCATATCAAATATCATAATCAAGAAGTAGAGAACAATGGTAAGAATATCACATGATGTGAATCAAATGGTAATCAAGAATAAAATCCAGAAAATCTAAAAACAAGAGTATGAAGTTAAAATTTTTATTACACATTATATTGAAAAATTCCATTTCATGGCTACGTAACAAGAAAATAATAACATATTAAGCTTACACTAATCACATGTGTACCTTATTAAGGCTTGAGATGACCTCCCTTGTATAGTCTTATTTTGAACCTAGGATTACATACCATGTACACTCTTGGTATATTCTTGAGATTCCCTCTCATCTTCCCTCTTGGTATGGTCCTAGATTTACCCCCATATACTCTATTATTAGGGGATTTGAATTCCCTTCCATATACCCTCTTGTAATGGACATGGGATTCCCTCCCACCTGCACCATCTTTTGATGGAATTAGGATTCAGTACAATATACCCTCTGGATATAGGCCTGAGATTCCCTGTCATAGACACTCCTAATATGATATTATGATTACCTCATATAAAAATTCTTTTGATAGTAATGGTATTCCATCCCGTGTACCCATTGATCAAATAGATAATTTATAATTATCCATTTTATTGGAGGGAGATATTAGACTCACTAATCACATAATGAAATAATGAAAACTTGTGAATCAATATAATAAAACATTCATCAAATCATGAACTATAAAACTATATGGGATATATAAACAAAATATTAAATCCCAGGAAATTAAATGGGATCATAAATCTTTAACCATATCATATCCTATGGAAAATAGATAGGTTTCAAAATCATATCAAAATATAAAAATGATAAAAGTAAATCACTTTCATAACCATTTAATATTGGTATACTTCGTGAAAGTTAAATATGTTTCACAAAAATAATTCATCATAAAAAAAACCATTCCATGAATGAGTAAAAATATTGTCTTAGTATCATGTCCCTAGTAAAAAATATACTATCTAGAAGTACAACATCTAAAATATATATGGAATATGGAAGATCATTTGGAACAATTTTCAATTAAGATAACATTTCATTAAAAATAAATTTTTGAGTTATAATACAAGTTCAAAATATTTTTCCCTGAAAACAACATTGAACATAGATGATGAAACATTTGATAATAATATAAATTATATCTTGAGTAAAATATAATTTACTCTTTGAAAAATTAATTTTAAATCATAAAACCATTTTTTTAAAAATCACTGAAAATAACGTTAAAAACATCTAAAAGAATAATTTAAAACCATTTTTAATAGTTTTACAACCAGAATGACGTTATGATAAAATTTTCTATAAAAATGATCATAAAATATTATTTTAAAAATTCAAAACATTTTGATAAAACATGTTTATCGAATAAAACAGATTTCCGAATGAAGGGGAAGATAATGTCCGATTTTCTGGGAATAATTTTATAATCATATTAAGTAAAAAATAGGAAAAAATGTTAAAAAAATATTAAGATTTCATTAAAACCCATATGATAATAAAATTCATTACGGTTCCTGAAATATGGATCATAATATTTCATCAAGGAAAGATTATTCATAAACAATTGTGGTACACAATGAGGTTTTATCAAAAAAATTCTTACCACATTGATAAAATTGAATCATCTACACTTAGATATTCTAATTAATTTAATGAAAAAATATAATTTATTTAATGAGATATAGGATAGAAATTTTTAAATGTTATTATATTCACCTATTAAAATAGTATATATGCATAATACAACATGTGTCTCAATGATTTAAAATTGAAACAAGATTGTGTTCCAAATTTGTAATTATTGAAAATTAAACACCATGAAAGAGATATAATAAAACTGATAGTTAAATATCCATATGTTTATGTATATTTATCATATAATACACTAAATGTATTTATATAAAACAAACTGCAGAAAACAGTTGCGAGTATGTATAATGTATGACAGAAATAAATGTCTGACGTGAAATCCTCATAATACGTGAGTATCATTTGAAACATGATATCTGGGAATAAATAACGTAAATTTAAATAGTTAATATAATCAAATAATATAAATCCAGTATATTACATTATATAGTTCACTATTTACACTGTAAAACATGAGTATGGGATAATTATAGCATATATCCCCCAAAAATATAAGTTAGACGAGAAAATCAATACATTAAATAATAAATTTGCTCAAACATGTTAATGAATCATCAATAATTAATATATGTATATTATTCATCTGTCAATGAACCATATTTTTATAAATAATACCATTTGTGACTTTAATATCTCTTTATACTAACTATTTATTAATAATTCCATGTTAATGTTGTGTTTCCAGTAATTACCATTTTGTTTTGTGTATATGTGTTGAAATTATCTTCATGATCCACTTATTCAAGAAATTTTTCAATTATTTAATAATATATAACAATATATAATTATAATATATATTAATTATATATGTATTTAAAAATATATAATAATTATTTAAAAACAAAATTGAATAAACCGTTCCTGGAGACGGTAGACTGTACATATGGTTGAATGTTGTTTCCATTTAATTTTCATATTACAAATCTTATATAATAAACACAGATAAATATATACTTCAATAATATATAATATATCATACGAAATTATTAATTACATCATTATTTCCAACCACAAATTGTGGAAATGAAAAAACTAATGACATCAAATTGCAAGGTGGTAGTCCAATGTACAAACATACGTCGATCACATGGTTTACACAATTGACGTATGATTGTACATTGGACTACCACCTGGCAATTTGATGTCATTAGTTTTATTCATATATCTTATTTAGAATAAACATAAGATAAACACTGGGTCTTTTATTGAATATAATATATATTTTGTATTAAAAAATCATGAATATTTGTTTTATAATCCATTGTGATAAAATTTTATTGGTACATATAAAAATAGTATTCATAGAAAATGAATTTCATTATTTAAATATAGTTATCACTTTAGATTCTATATAATTGAAAACATATTACTTTTGTATTTATGTGTAAATAAAATGTAAATAATCTTGTTAATATTATTGATAAATTCCATTCCAATGGATATTTGGTAATTATAATAATATTTTAAATACATTAGTAATATTATATTTTATGTCTGTATAACTAAACCTTGCGAATAAGGTAATCTATTGAAGGTACTCATCATTGTGTGTAATTGTAATATCCAGCCCTAGATGCCACAGACTAGTACAGTGAATAGGTTGGTTACATGACCTCGATCATTTCACCCTATATGAAAGATGTTGTGACTAGAAGTGAGGGTCTTATATCAGTCATGGTGAGATTATACCCTCATTGTCTGAGTAAAATACCAGTAGAAAATAAATTGACAATAAAAAATTTTATATCCATAACCTAGAAGAAAGTTATATCTCATGATGAATAATCATTTGAGATACAATATCTATCTAATTGTGAAATATTTCATGCTAATGTATGTTCCAATTTTCAATATGAAATCTGAAAATTAAAGACACTAAAAACTCTTAATGGAGTTCTTAAACACATTTGGTTCCCTCATCAATGCTCCATCACGACATAGTAATGTTATATAGGGACATTTCAATTATAATGTCTTAAAAAATGAAATATTTTCAGGTACCGATCAGGCACTCTGTGTAGGGTGTGACAACAATGTAGAAGGCCACCACTGAAGGCGTCTAAAATAATATAATGTCAAATAAATGTGCAATTAGTTGAAAAATAATATAGCATGATGCATAAATAATGAATTATCACATTTTATTATATTTTTTATTAAACCAAATAATCCCCCCAGGTTCCCAAAGTCACATTTATCTCAATATCTTCTTTAGCCAGTGCTAGAATATGATCTTTTAAATGGTGATATAATAGCATAGAATATAATTTATTTTCATTCTATAATTCATACATTAAAAACAATTATACCATTCATACATCACACAATTGAATGAACATTTTCCCATTTATTAATTCATACATGAATTCCAATGATTCCATTCATGATTCAAATATTATAATGACATTGTTCCCATTATTTATTTAAACTCTAAATGACCACATAAAAAATCATAAATTTATAACCGAATAACCATGTTTTCATTCATCAACACATAATTAATTATAAAGATAATTAGACACAATAATTCTTATTATTAATTTAAAAATTAGTCAATGATAACAATTTCATTAATTATTCCAGAAATTATCTTCTTAGGTAAATTTATATAGTAAATTCATTGATTAAATAATCACATAAATAAAATTAATTTACCCATCAATAAATTAATCACATTTTTTTCACTTTGGTTAATTAAATCATTTAATAATCAAATCAATAACATTAATTTACTCAAAAATTAATTAATCACTTCAATTATACTAATTTTTTAATCAATTAATAAATTACATCAATAATATTAATGAATACAATAATAAATTAATCAAATCAAGTATATTAATTAATTTTAGGATTTATTAGTAACAACTGAAAATTATTTAAAATATTTTGTTTCTCAATAAACATTAAAAATTTCATTTAATTAATTAATCCACCATATAATTATCTCAAATCCACAATTTTAAAATCAGAGAATTAATTAATTAATAAATTACTCAGGTTCATCAATTTGATTATCCCAATTTTACCTTTTACATAATTATATAAATCACATAAATTAATTTATTCAATAAAGAACACAATTTGTAAACGAAAAATTATAACTTATGAAATTGCATACACAAAATTTCATTGAAGGTAATGGAATGTGAATGATCTACCACCTACCTAAGTTCATTGATGATAGATCCCCCAACAGAAATCAATAATAAATTACAACCATAATGACATAGACTGTGATCCAAATCTAAAACCCATATCAAAATAAATGAAATCTGGATCCGTCATTTATAGATCTAGATCAATAATTTTACATCAATAAATATAAAACATTTATTTCTCCAAAGGGAAAACAATTAATGTAGAATTGTAACCATGATGGATGATATACTCTTAGAGAGAAGGGTTTAAAATTTTTATTTCGTTTTTGAATCAAAATGAAAAGAGCTTAGTAGGACTTATTATTCTCCTATGGGGCTCTAATATAATGAAATAATTTCAATTGTGAAATTGAGTTTTATTTGGGTTAGTTTCGGGGGTTCATATTATTTTACAACTACTTTTATGCACACAAAACAATTCATGCACATTTTTTTGTGTAGGGGAACATAGTTTTACTTAAATGCATGCCTAATCCACATGCATTTATTATAAGGATGCATGATTACTTATAAAGGGTAACATTGTTTTATAAATCATGTACAACCCTTGAAATTTCATTATATCTAGAGTTAAATTGTTTGGTAGGTTGTGTAATACGGTCATGTGAATCCATGATAAAACTATGAACTAACCTCTTAACATTCAATTTTCTCAAATTTCCCCTACAAACATCATGTTATAACCCCAAAAATAGATTGACAAAAAATTTATTACATGTAAATAATCCTGAGAAAATTATTGAAAAGTCTAGGATCTCGCAAAATCCCCACCTCATAATAGATCATCCTAGAGACCTTCTCCATATAATCTCTATGATTCCATTCCAAAAAAAATATCCCATTAAATATCCACATCTTCTTCGCTTTCCCATATATCATCTTTTAAATTCCATTTTTTCAGAAAAACCAAAACTATTAACATTTTAATTCCACTCAACAATTTCTCCCTAGGATTTTATGTACATATCAGATGCTCAAAAAGGACCTATCAATATTGAGCTCAACACCATCTACATCGATCAAATGAGGATCATCTGGGTGATATTATTGTAGTTTTGACACATCAAAAACATCATGGATAGTGGAATATAAATTTGGATGATCTAATCAGTACACTGCCTTCATATCTATATCCAGAACATCAAATGGTCCATCATTTCTGGAACTAGAAAAAAAATGTATTTATATCCTACAATGAACAAACCTTTAGGATACCAGAAATAATAGAAAATCCCCTTTGTATATTCTAAGGCCCATAAATTTCATCCCACATATGACTTCTATCTACAATGTTTTGTTGAAATAAACTTCCAAATAAGGTATACATCATCTGATTTCAACATTATAATACTCGATCTCAAAAACATAGACACCCCCTTCTATATCAAGCATAGACATGTTCTTCATGGACCAACATAGAGTTCCTCATATGGTGCCCTATGCATATTTTCTTGATAACTGTTTTTATATGATAAGTCCACTACTACCAGGTGAATCTCCCATGATTGTCATATTTTTAGCACACTTTCAACATAACCTCATGCACTTATTTAGTACACTCTAACAAACACTCACTCTATGGGTGGGAATACATACTCAAAAAATCATGTGTACGAATCAAAATTTTCAATCCATTATAGAATAAAATAGTAAAACGAAATTCACATTCTAAAAAGATTGTACATGGATTTTCTTGTAGGAATACTATCTCTCGAACATACTACTATCCCCACTAATCCACTAAGAATGTCTCCTGTAATGGATGGAAATTTTCTACCACAATTAAATAGTCTATAACAACAAAAATAATTTTAGTTATCCTAGGATTTATAATGAGACCCATCAAAAAATAAATGGTATCCCACATCCATTATAGAAATTGTATCCAATATAGAAAACCAACATGCCATTAATACTAAGTTATCACCTACTGACAAGGGTTGTATTATGTCACAATAACTAATGTTTACTTATTCAGGACCAACCACTAAACCTGTCATCATAGATCATAAAATATTATTGTCACACCTCAATGTACCTACCACTTCATGGAATAAAATTTACACATTATATCCTCCCACATACTCATAAGAACAACAATACAATTATTTTTATATATAATAACATATTCATCTATGGTCCAATATAATGGTGTCTCACCACCCTCAATGTTTTCCCTCAATTCCAAACACTCCAGTTCATCAAAAATTATTGCCCTGATCTATCTCAAAAGTGTAGACTCCACTAAATCTGATACAAGTGTAATATGATCATGAAAATATTGAAATACATCATTCATCTCATATAGTAATGTCTTCAACTTCTACTCAACACTAGATTCTTGGACCACATGTGGTTGATTGTTTCCTTTTCAAGGCATCAACGACAATGTTCCGCTATCAAGGTGTACGTTTTAGCTCAAAATTGAATGTCTTCATAAATTAAAACCATCTCTTCAATTGGATATTCACATCTCTCTATGAAAAAATATAATCTATTCTCTTATGATTAGTATACATAGTAATCTTTTCACACATCAAATTCCACCAACAAATTAATATATAAACCACAGTATCCAACTAGAGGTCATGCATAAAGATGTTCTATTTATTAGGCATCAACTCCCGAGTCATATATACCATTAAATAGTCTCCTTGAATTAATAAATCTTCACTCCCAATCCAAAAATCCTCACAATACACATCATACACTCCACCTAGATCAGTTAGGATCAGTATTGGTTCCAATTCTTTTCCCTTCTTCAGCTCCTAAAAGCCTTTATTACATGCCTCATGACTGTCAAAAATTATCCCCTTATTAGTCAAGAACAAAAGTGTTTCATAAAATTTAGAAATTTCATATATGAATTTCTTATAATTTCCATGAAACACAAAGAAATATTTAGGTATAATAAACATTCATGGTATATTCCCAAGAATACGGTGCCTAGAATATCTCTGGATTAACATACACACCTTTATTCGAGATGATGTGACCAAATATGTAAACATGATCATTCAAAAAATGGAAAAATAAAAATCATTCCTTATAGATGATTAAATCAATTTGGACTCAATAAGATGTCATTATTTTTTCCAGGATATTCATGTGTCGGGGTATACACCAAGATTTCATCCACAAATACTACAAAAATATAATACATGAATGGATTTATTAATATGTCCCATATGTCCATAATATCTAATATTGTGTTCTTAAAGTCAAACTGAATTATAAAGTACTCATATAGGCCATTCCTACAAATGAAAGCAATACATGGTATATCAGAAGCCTGAACTCATAGGTGATGATACACTTATCTCATGCCTATATTAGAAAAGTCATAATACCCCCGAAGTAGTAAAGAAATCATTGACGCATATATGAGGATATTTTTTCTTCAACATCATCTAGTTAAAATTTTAATAATCAACAATCAATTTTAGACTCCCTTAATCATTCTAAGAAAAACAAGGTGATCCCCACGAAAATATACGTAGATCAAAAAACAACATATTCAGACACCCATCTAGCCAAGTCTTGATTTCATGAATCTATTTCAGTTCCATTATGTGTGGTGGAATGGAAATATAAGTATACCTTGGAATGAGATCAATGATTAATTCATCATCTCACTCTGGTTGGAACACTTATAAATATTAATGAAATAAAGAATGTAATTGGTTCACTAAATATGTAATTACATTCTTCTCTACACCTCCATTATCCAGAAATAGACTAGCAATCTGAGTTTCAGGCTCTCCCAGCAGTTTAATAACTGGCCATACTCAGCCTTCCTAGTTATCCCACAGTCCATGATGAGTATAATTCTCAATCATAATAAATGTAAAAGTAACATGCCTGTGACAACATTTTATATCGGATCTATATTCTATTAACCACTGCATACCCATATTGCGGTCAAATATTAGAATTTATATAATATAATGATCCTATATAAAATGATACTCCCTATCATTAAGAAAACACCACTTTCATAGCAAAGTTATTCTCAAACGTACTTACAAATTTTTGTCTATCATCAATACAACACTCAAGAAATCTACTACAAGGATCAAACCATTCACATGTTTTTTCAGTAACACAAGAATTAGAGGTAGTGGTATCAAAATAAAAATTAACTTCAATGTAAAATACAAGAATTGAACCTCTCACGATTGATGGGCCAACCTCGCTCTCAACATATGTTTTATTAATGTAATGAAACTATCATATGCATCTTCACTATGATGGTATCTCCCTCCCCTATGCTACGACACTATGCTAATATTGGATGTCTTGGATAGATGTTCCACATCCACTATGTCTACTACCTTAGCCTATAGAAATATAACATTAATCTTTATATGTTGAGGCATATAACTTTCATGCCCTCTGATTCTGAATATATTCCCCCACACTACCCCTCTATCATTGGATAAAGTAAAAATCCTATAGATGGGCCGTCATTTCTAAAGAATAGAACTGTATCGGCAGTGAGGGGTCATTCTTCGGATTTTTCATGACCTACCACACATGTGGAAGATCAAACGGGAAATTACATATGAAATGGATCACTACATCTTGGTACTCACTTTACCACTTCAATGGATAATGATGTCATAGGAAGGCATCTTTACTCTAAATTTATACCTCGTGATCGTCAAGTTGTAAGTATCTTCCCTTCCCTGAAAACCACTTTTAGGTTCCCCTTATTTATTATACCCTAATCCAACACCTCAAAAAACTTCATTATTAGAAAAAAAAATTAACATGTGATTACATTTCTCATTTTAGAACATCCTAAAAATTCTTCTCTATTGTTATCTCATCCCCTACCAACACTGGAAACAATAGCCATAATTTAGCAAAGCAGCTAGCGTATTCCATCAAATACAAACTCCACTAATTGATATTCATGAACTATGCTACCCTCTCCCTCCTCGACAACTCTGGATTATTGTTCTTCAGGAACTTCTCAATGATTTACCTCCATTACATACCATTATCATGTCTATTCTGCACCCGAATGTCCCACCAATGTGTCACTGATCCTTTTTGCATCCTCCATAACCCTATGCTAAATAGGAGTCTCTAAATGGTCATGTTTCCTTTAAATGTACGCATCCTTGAACAAAACATTCTATGGTACACCCTCTCCAGTAAATGTTAGTGGGTGATGCAACTCAAAATCCCTCTTCTGGACTGCCATAATCTTCACACCGTTCGATGATTCACTTCCTATGAATTGATTTAAATTGGAAACATTCTCTTGGAACTACATCCCCACTTGGTGAACCAACATAATCAGAGCCTCAGGTCCCACTACCAGTAGATCATCTCTATACAGGTCCTTTGGTCTTCCAATCAACATGTTTCTTCATAGATTCATATATCTACAATTCCAAACATGAACCTTATGACACATTTAAAATCATTAATAAAATTATGGTAAACACAATGTTCCACAACCATTCATTTCCCCGTACCCAACTAAACAATCATAACCAATAGACAATCACTTAGCATAACCATCATATATCATGGTCAGGGATGCAATGGGAAACTCATTCTCATTATTCATGTGTCTCATATATACAAAAAATCAATCTCATCTTATATAATTTTAAAATAAATACCTATTTCAACATAGGATCCATTTTTTTCAATTTCATATAAAGATAAAAATAGTTCATGCTACACAACAGACACATATCTAGTTTCCCATGTCTGCCTAAATATTATTCATGCAAAAAAAATCATGAGACAATAAAATGATGAACTGATACAGATCACTAGTGATATAATAGGTCATGAGTCAATTCTCTATAAACCTCAGAAATAATAACCACATCACACAAAAAGTGTGTCACCCATGGTGAAAAAATATCCAATTGTAATAAAAAATAGAAATAAGAACAATCCCACAAATGTTAATTGGGTTCTCCACTAAACATGGGGTAGCTATATCCATAAAAAGTCTCATAAACACAGCCTAAATCGTTCAATTCACTTTTGTAACTTTCCAAAACAGTATGAAAAAAAACAAGGCTCTTATTCAAATTTATATCATCTCAGCCTATGGTGCACACACCACTTCCCCAATACTCTCTATCACATTACCTCAATAAAACATCCTCATACCCTGAGTCTTCCCAATAGAAACAAGTGACTAATAACTTTCATGAGTATAATATACCATTTTTTCAGAGTAATAAACCAATATAATATCAATAAAATTTAACTAACCATGTAACTATAACTAGTAAGATGCCAATATCACATGATGACTACAAAAAGAAGATACAATATCAAATAAAAAATTATGTTTTTCTAATATATGTGGAATGTTTCAGTATTAAAACTCCAATATAATGACACTGATGCCTCAAAAGAGAGTTCCAAACCATGTGTAGTTCCCTCATCCTTACACCATCCCAACAAAGCAACTTAACATGGTTCTTCTTCACTTATCATTTTATGCGACTATAAATCTATTCTGGAACCAAATAAGAAGCCTGAGTAAGGTGTGAGTAAACATTGAAATCTACCACTAATACAATTTAAAATAATAACATGTCAAATAACAATTTATACAGTTATATAAAAAAATGTAAAATAAATTACTTAATAGTTGTAACATTAAAAACTATTTTTTATTTAACCACATAAATCCATGGGTTCCCATGGAAATCAGTAAATAAATCCCTACATCGGCCTTGAGTCTGATATATCCCCATGTGATATCATATCTCATAACTCTATTGTGACCATTTTTAAATTAATACATGACTATCTATGTTACCACTAATACATCACATAATATAATTACAATGATCCCAATCAGTAATTAATAAATTAATTCACATGTTTTCATTCATATTTTACTCATTATAATTGCCATGTTCTAGTTATTTATGTATCAGATCGAAAAATAAAAAAGATTCACTTCTGTTTAATAGTGTGTATGACACACAACACCAATAAGATTTTGGAATATAGTATCCTGGGAATTTATAATATATTTAATATTTAAAAAAATTCAATATATAATAGAAATAGAAATTCGTGTGGCACTAATTTAGTGTGGGAAAAAACTCAACAATGAGTTTAATCAATGGTTTTAATTACTCTCATGAACGAATTATATTGAAAAATAATATATTATTAAAATATAATTATTTTATATAATGATACAAATAAAAGGCAATAAATTTTTGGTTATGAATACTATTAACTAAATTAATACAATATGTGTCTTAAATAAATATTAAATTAATTAATAGGTTTCCAATTCATTAGAAATGAAATTAAAAACCAATTAAATGTAATGGAAATTCTATTATTGTTAAGCTAATATTGATTTTTTTTCATAATAAATTCCATTAATTACAATTAGTGAATGATATTAATTAAATATAAATATTCTATAATTAATAAAAATATTTTTTAAAATTGTATAATAGAATTTATTGAATTAATATAATAATTAACTCAATGTTAAACATAAAACCCAATATTTTTATTATTACACATTTACTTCCTTTTTTAATGGAAAACACTTTTTAAATAAATTTTTTAACACTATTAAATTTTTAATATGTTAAAAACATTATATTCTAAGTAGAAATATAAAAATTATGATATAGTGTATTTATGAAATTTTTCACAAACATATCATTTTTAATGAATAGTAATCAACATTGAATTTTAGTTCAATACATCTATTTCCGACACATTCCCTGGGGGATGCATATCATTCTGTGGAGGACGCGCATCTATTGCCCCGCATTCCCACTTTCCAAAGGTGAGCAACATCTGCTCCTTATTCAGGGACGTCTACTACTTGATCAAAATGTTTTGATTGGATGTCGGTTCTTCTTTCTATGGATTCATCATCATAACTTATTACCTAGTCTGGGTCTCCATCATAAACTTAATACATTGTTCGTAAAACTCATCCAGGCACCATATCTTCATGGACACCTGTTAATTACACTGCATCTGTCAGGACATTCTAATGGGACTGGTTAGGGCAGCAACCATTGACTAGGGGAGTAGTCATGTTGGGCATCACTGGCATGTCTGGATGCTAGGGGGATTGGCTTGTCTAAATTCAATCCATTATTATAGGTCTTCTCGAGGGTGTAAAAGCCAAATGAATCCCACATAGAACATAGGGAGTCATATTCCATGGGCATGTATCGAAGGTTTTCCTCAGCTTCCCATGTTTAACACGGTGTATGCCGCATGTTTTACGTCCGGTGGAGACTTATCAAGCAGATCAGAACACTGATGAGAGTGGATCAGATAGAGGAACCCCCTTGAGGGAACAAGGATACTAGGGAACTCATGTGGGTGGCCTCCAGAATGTTTTTAGTTAGAACGGGGAATGGGGTGGCATGTTCCCACCAGGATGTGGCAACCTGGTTATGAATCAGGATGGTTGATGGAATCTTTCTTGAGAGGGGGGTGGTGAATGGGATGGAACCATTATGAGAAAGATGATGGTTTGTATCTTGAGCCTTGAAGTGGATTCCTACGTATCCACGTGGCAGGGAATCAATGTCCTTGTAGTTCGTCTGATGGCAGCTTCCCGTTGAACGGGGTCCCAACGACATACTGCTGGATGGAGTACGCAGTTTAACGTCATGCAGGATAGGGATGAACTGACATGACGGGGGGTCAGAATAACCAAAGGGTGAATGGAATGAATCTGAAGTAGTCCTCCTACATACCATGCCTTGGCCAGGATCAATGACCATGTAGTTCAGGGGGCATTTGGGGCTTTTTCTCTAAGGAGGCCTATGGGGTTGGAGAACCAGTATGAATAAAGACATGGGGTTCAGATGGGGGGTGGGATAGAACATTAGGGAGGCTTCATATGTACCTTGCCTTAAAAAATATTAAATAACTCGTAGTTCATGGATGCGGCATGGGGCTTACACTCTAGGTTGCCCAGGGTGTTGGTGAACCTAAATGAAGAAGGATGGAATGACCGAGTGTTTGTGGCCTTGATCCTCAGGGAGGCTTCCTACGTTCCATTCCATAGCATGGATCGAAGACCTTGTAGTTCATGTGGGGGTATGGAACAGAATGGTTGGAGACAAAGGGTGTTGGTCTTGAACCTCATGGAGGCTTCCTATGTACCCTACCTTGGCGGGGATCATAGTCCAAGTAGTTCGGGATGGACATGTATGGCTTACACTCTAGGCTACCTATGGTGTGGTGAAATGAAGTGAATATGGTTAGAATGACTGGGTGAAGGGCTTGATCCTCAGAGAGGCTTCCTACGTACCATTCCTTATCAAGTATCAAAGACATCGTAGTTCATGAGTGGTGTTGGTGAACCGATGTGAAGGGAGTTGAGAGCAATAGATGGTGGGATTAAACCACTGGGTGGCTTCTTATGTACCATTCCTTTGCAAAGATCAAATTCCATGTAGTTCTGACTGGTGATGTGGGTCTTACACTCTAAGCTTCCAAGGTGTTGGTGAACCGACGTGAAGATGGTCAGAACAACCGGGTGTTGGTCTTGAACCTTAGGGAGGCTTCCTACGTACTGTGCCTTAGCTAGGATCAAAAAATCATAGTTTATCTGTGGTGTTGTGGGGGTTACACTCTAGGCTGCCCAGGGATGGTATGGTAAACCGACGTGAAGTGGTCGGTGACCACTGGGTGTTGGGCTTGAACCACAGAGAGGATTCCTAGGTACCTTACCTTGTAAAGGATCAAAGTCCCCATAGTTCAGAATGGTGTTGTGGGGCTTACACTCTAGGCTGCCCAAGGTTGGTGTGGTAAACTGACATGAAGTTTTCGGTGACCACTAGTTGTTGGGCTTCAACCTCAGAGAGGCTTCCAAAATACATAACCATGGCAATGATCAATGTCCATGTAGTTCGGAGTTGTGTTGTGGGGATTACAATTTAGGATACCCAGGGTTAGTGTGTAAAACCGACGCGAAGTGGTCGGTGACCACTAGGTGTTGGGATTGAAACTCAGAGTGGGTTCCACCGTACCTTACATTAGCAAGGATCAAATTCCACGTAGTTCAGAATGGTCTTGTGGGGCTTACACTCTAGGCTGCCTAGAGGGATGTAATAGTCTATGCTTACTCTAATCCCACGCGAGTCATGCTCGGTGTGAGAAACAAGAGGTAGAAGAGATCAGAAATCAGGTTGAAAAAGTTTCTTCCATGGGAAGTGGAGTGGGGCTTACACGTGATCACAGCCCAAAGAGGAAACATGGGCTTATGTATGGTTAGTAGCCAGATGAGGTTGGGACATACTCCAGGAGGGATGCCTGATGGAGACAAAGCATTTCTAGAGAGGGATTTGGGACTGAAGAAAGGAGAAGCACCATTCCCCATAATTCCCTTTTCTGGCCTCGGTGACCAAAGAAGAATGGATGAGTCAGGATGATGCCTCCTACAAGTAAGCTAGGGGATTACACCGAGATAGTTTCTCTTTCCCTGAGGACAAACTCCACTACCATAAAAAGGATATCATCTCCTGTGGAGACTAGTGGGCATGGATAATGTCCATGGTGGGGGAACCCCGTGTGCGATGCAAGTGGAGAGGTCACAGTTTAACGTCATGTGCTGAGGATGAAGGTGCTTGGCAGTTTAATATCCTGAATCTTAGACATGGTGGGTTTTCTCCATATCCCAAGGACTTACATAATCGGTACCCTATACTACTTGGTGTAGAGAGGGGATGGAAGTGATGTGGATAGGGGGTGTCATGGAGCGAACCATTGGGGGGTCCACGAGAGCGTGGCTATGAAAAAACCAATAGCCGTTAGTGCGCCTATGCAAAGAAGGATGAGGCGATGCAATGAAACTTGTGGTATCATCCTGGGGACTTGGAAGTTACTTCTTCAAAACCTAGGAGGTTGCACGAGAAAAAATTATATGGCGAAGGTGTTGTGTGTGCTGGAGGCACCCGAAAATAATGCCTGGAATAGGGACATCACGTTCGCACAAGGCAAGAGGCCTTCACACAAAAGGTACCATTGCACGAAAAAGGTGTTGGGTCAGCACCCAAAAGGAATTGTGCTCGCAAAAAAGTCTAGATTTGAGCATTGGACATGAAAAATAGTGGGCTGACACACAAATGTAATTGCGTGCCAAAGCCATAATTTCACCCAATCGTAAGGAATTACACACTAGATAAGGGGCTTGAGGGGATTTGGACAAGGATCATGCACGAGTCGTCGCGCGCAATGGCAGACCCTCGGGTGACCTGGCACAAAAAAATCAGTACCTGAGAGACATCTTTTTGCATGCGCAGGAGAGAAATTTTGTGTGGGGGAGACGGTTCAGAATCGTCTGGCTGAAGTTGAATTGGATTCCTTCTATTTATATGCACATGGGATTGTTGGTCCATGTGAAAAAAACTTCGAAATGAAAAATTGTGCACACCAAAGTCTACAGCGCTGATATCATCCACGCTAAGCGGTGGCGTGAAATAGTTCCACGCACATGTGAAAAAATCTAGTGAATCTCAATGTTTTCCATGCGGGACATATTTTTTCCATGCAACACTATCTTTTTTTCACGCCGCCCATCTAGGAACCCCAGAATTAATCGACAGTTCCAAATAAGCATTTTCTTTGTCATGGTCGAACCTTCCTCATACCTGGAGTTCTTTTAGGAATCTACAAATGCCCCCTCATGGAAACGGATTAGAGAGGGGCCACAAAGGATGGATTTCGAGGGAAATGTCAAGACACATGACTCTTTGGGGTCATCGCATGCTTAAAACTGGAGTGATGTGAAAAACTATCCCGAAGAGCTCAATCAACTTTTCATGCGCACGCAGAGACCTCTCATCATGCCAATAAAAGGCCACACGGGTGCCCCAGTCCATACTGATTTTCATGCGTGATATGCTCGTAGCTCTCATGAGCAAAAAACATTCCTTCTCATATGATAAAAATGCATCTGTTTCACTTTTTCACCACGATCAGTCGTCTATTTAGGCACCAACCTGATAATTTTTTTGCCAGTGTGGATTCTTGGCGTCGGTCGCTGATTTTTCGCACCGGCTCTCGATTTTTCGCGTAAACTCACGCTTTTTCGTGTGGAATCCTTAAAATATTATCGGCAGAAGATGGCTTCTAATTGGGATGACAGTGAGAGGGAAGCTGCATATGCTGCTCGAAGGGATGAGATGGTCACCAACTCTGAGGTTTATGTCAGCCGAAGGATCGTATCCAACAACCTTACTCTCTTCAACATGTTTACCCCAGCGTAGAAGGAGTATGAATTGTCTTCCTATCTATAGATCTGGGACTTAAGAATCATGGAAGAGGTACTTGTGCCAAGGTATGAGGTTGACACACCGTGGTCAGGGGTGACCCATGAGGATGACCTAACCTAGTATAACATCACCTACAACGGCCATCCTTCTCAAGAAAGAAGACACCTGGAAGTTTACGTCATGAATCCTAGGACCAGGACCATCTCGGGGAGTGACCCTATCGTGGAGAGTTCTCCGGCCCTTTACTGAAGCAACTTTCGTTAGACTGTTACTGAAGAGACCAAAGGCTGGATGCAAGATTGTGAAATATAGCCTAGAGGAAATTTCACCAGTGAATGGGCCTGGGCATATTGGGTTCCCCAGACATGCGACCATTTTTGGGCTGAACAATGGAACATCGGTTTGTTCATAGCGGTGTGGACGTTGCAGTTTCATTTCTATGTCCAACCTGAACTCTGGCCAAAGCAGTTTACTCGATGATCTCCTGACCCCAATACCTTCCACCTTCATCATGGGGAGGTCGGCATCAGCCTATGGGACATCCATTGCATCGGGGGTATCCCTCTGTATGGGCATCAATACGATGAATTCCTCCCGATGAGGAGAAACTGGGGTGACATATCACGAACTTCTATGCTAACATGGAACCTACTGTAGCTGGATAAGGAGAGTCTCGGGGTCAAGGATTTCTTAAATGACATTGATTATGAAAAATTGTTCAGCTTGTTCTTTTAAAGTGATCCAGACGTCAAAATGCAGGGGTGAGGGAGACGCTGTAGGACCGCGGCACAGAGGAGCATGAGTGGGTTGTGCAGGAGGATCCTAGAGGTGGGGGACTATCAGTCATTGGGGTTTAGCATAAATTAGATTCGGGAACCAAATGTCTGATATGACAGGTTCCATGCCACATTTCTTAGTGGCTGGCTCTTGCCGGTGATGGATGCAAGGATGGGAGTTCACCCAGTGACCCTGGTGAAGGCCAAAATCATTGAAACCAATAAAAGATTCAATTTGGGAGTCCCCGTTTTGGCTCAAATGTATTCCATTTTTGGATGCATATCAAGAGGAGGGTCACCGTGGTTGATCTGTGACCCTTCCATATCTTTTCTATCTGGGTCGCAACCCATTGTGGTGGGTATACCTTCTCAAAATCCATTTCTACTCTAGGTAATGGAATGTGAACTTCCTTTCTGAACATCGTCGGGGTCATGATTTTGGCACTCAATGTGGAGGGAGTAAGGAACAGAATCAAAAATCACACCAACTTCACATTAATCCCATTCCCCACCCTGAGAGGCCAAATGATAGATTACGGGGAAGGCTCACTAGTGGAGAGGGAATATTTCCAATGCACCAGAGGTGGGGTGCTCATGGTCCAGATTGATTAGAAGATATTTTACGAGCAATATGTGACGTCCAGGTTTTCCATGCAGTTTGGATGCCTTCTACAGATGTTGAAGAATGTTTACCCAGATGTTCAAGAAAAGAGTCACCACTGCGTTCTTTGAAAAATGTGGTTGATGTTCACAGCCTTGGGCTCTGGCTAGGACATTACCTTTTTCCCCTTCCGAGTTGGTATTGACCTCTCAATAGAATATTCCGAACATTGGGATATAGCATACCTTGAGGGTCTTTTGTGAAAGAGAGTCTGACAACTCAAGGTATTCAGTGTTGAAATTTGGTGTCGAGAGTGCAGATATAGTGTTGTTGAGGGGGGAGGTTGGAAGCACATCAAGCAGTGGGGCATGCATAGCCCGGGACATCAGCAGCGGGGTAGTCGCATGGTGTGGCCGGACCCTCATCGCCTATGGGGATAGGGGCTCATGTACCTGTCATGGAACTCCCAGAGAAGAAGATAAGGTATCTGCTCCAACCCACCATGGACGCAATCTTCCCAGCTCTATTGTCTGCCTGAATGACCCTGTGACAGTCAAGGATTATTCATCCACTTTGGAAAAAGATAGTGCAATATGGAATCCAACTACAGGAGGTTGGACTTATTCAGGTTGTCGATAGGGTGAAAATTTGTCATCGCCATGCATGTCTGGATATAGCTGAGCTGCATGACATACATCTCATCCCTTATCCATCTTTCCCCCTCATAATGTTTTGTATCCCACAATTACATCTCCTTATCTTGTTCATAAGAATATGGGATTCGACCAAGTTTCTCCATTCTATATTGAGGAGGTTCTTGTTGAACAAGGTTGGGAGTCCATGTCCATTAATGAGCTGACGAGAGATGAGGGATCCCCCATAATGAAAACTCCTATAGCGGCCATAACACCATAGGTCGATGCTTTGGGATCCTGTATGTTCATTACTTAGATTCTGGTTAATCACCATTGTAGACCTCAATTGATAAATGTGTTCCTTGTTTGTGTGGTAATCAAATCATTGGAGGCTTGTTGGGCTGCATCCAAGTCGTCCGCATTTGATTCAACTGCAAACGTGCCATCGCATTTAGGGAACACTTCTAAAACTGAGTCGGCGCCGTCACACGGTGAGCAGAGAGTGGGGAACATCAGTGGTACTCATATTGGGGTAGGGCCAGAAGTAGGCGAGGGAGATACCAAGACAGAGGAGAGAGGGGATGGTCGCCCAGGTGTTGAAGAGCCCAACACCTCGGGAGGGGCACCCGAAAAAGACCATGCTACTGGTCTGTTAGCTTCTTTCCCCGACTATTGGCCCACATACCCCGAGGATATTGATGATTTAGACTCATAGGAGGCCGAGGAGAGTGGAATGACAAGGCGCAAAGGGTGGAATTGCATCAAGAGCATTCGCGGTCATCCCCATAATGAATGGATGAAATGGATGGGATCACTCCCAAACTAGCAATTCTCTCTCTGTATTGGAGGGGTGGATGCTCCGCGCCTTCATTTGACGGTCCATGACTACATGGTCAAGAAGCTGCGCGAGTGTAGCTGACGCTCCAACATTGCCCAGTGTTTGGAGGAGTCAGGAAGTACCCAAGAATTCATCCAGGCATAATATGAAACCCAACACCTTGACTAAAAGGTGAGAGAAAAAGAGATATTCATCGAAAACTATTCTGAGCATGTGGAGAAACTGAGGTTCCAATAGGCAGATGCCCAAGAGAAACAAGTGGAGGTGGGTCACCAAGTATCTTCACTTCAAACTGAAGAGGCGTAAGAATAGGCTAGAATCATTGAAATGTGATCTATATCTGGTAAGAAAGAGAGAGTCCTCAGGGGGCGGGAAGCAATCCTGGAGGCCACCGGACAAAAGGTAGCGACGCTGGAATAGTCCATCCAAGAAGCTAAAACATAAGGGCCCTATTTTGGCTGAACTCATAAATTCATTTTCACCATACTGGTTCTTATTCTGGACTACACCTATGGATAATTTTATTTACATGTCCATTTTTTAACGCATTCGACCACAATCCTGGCATAAATAGAAATTCATTCTTAAGCTCACGCAGGTTGCACCCAATGTGAGAAACAAGGGATGTTCATACTATTACTTCTCTAGATCATGGGAGAATCAACCATGCTTCAGGCATCCGATATTTGAGTAAATGGCCTAGATTTTTGAGTGGAAATTTGAGAGACCTGATTGGAGAATGAAGATCAAGGAATAGCCGAATTTCCATTTTCTTAGTGTGATCATGTGCATGAACAAGATAATTCCAAGGGCGCTTGAATCAATCCGAACATGTGGGAATGTAAGGAGTGAATCACGATACCCAGGATTCGGAACACTATGGGGGGTGGTGTGACAATGAAGTATAACTATTGATGCATTCAAAACACAATTTCTTTATTGTGCTATCCTGGGATGGGGATAGAAAATGAGGGCCGACTGCTGACCATGTTCGAAACACGGGGCCTGACTCAAAATGTCCTCCATTAGCCTTCCGGAACATTGGCCTGAGGAAATATGTGGTCCTTAGGCTGAGCATCCATACTGTGAGGGGGATAATTTAGACATGAATGAGTATGGTGGTCCAAATAAGGGGAACAGAAAGTGTGGAATGTGGATAGATGGTTTGTTCGAACAGAATCCAACACTCTAGAAATCATGCAACTATGGTGGAAGATCATTAGATGGGCGCATATGTATGATCATGGATCCTTCTTTTTTCAGACTGGACCTCTCTGGTGAGGGATTTTCCGCATCCCAATATTATAAAGGGGAATCCCGAACATTTTCATGGTGAAGATCTTGTTACATGTTTCCCCACAAGAGGTTAAGCTGTGGGGCCAGAAATGAGGAGGAATAGGGTTTATGATTCACAGGGGCTACACCCTAGGTTAAATACCTGGGTGTCTCTACATATCCCAGGAGGTTGGTAATCAAGCTGTACATAGTTCTAGAAGATGTTGTGTAGTTTAACATATTTCGACAAGGACATGGAGTGGTCTTAGCTTATGGTCAAAGAGCACATTCCATGGATTGGTAAAGAGTGCAGGGGACACATGGTAAAGTTATTATGAAACCCAACATGAATGAATACATAGTCTTATATTACCATGTGTTCCCCGAAAAAGTTTTTCGGAAGAGGGACCCAAAACAAGAGTTATGTTGGTCTCGTGGGGGAAGTACTCGGGCCTTCCTACGTATTTCATGAGAATGAGAATAAAGCTATACATATTTATAAGAGGAGGCACAGTAAGGTACTAGTTCTAGGTATAAAATAGGCATGTGGGTGTGTCCCTAGCACCAGAAGAAGCGATATTTGATTTATCATGTTTGTCCTTAATGGTGAATGGGGTTTTTTTGTGAAGCGACAAGCCATGATAGCAACTCTTGGAATCACCATAAGAATGAATCCATATGTTGGTGTTGAAAAATGGTATGGAATGTGAAGAATACACAACATGGTGTCCCCTTGAGTGAGGAAATCACGATGCAGTGCCGTTTTTCATCATGCAGCCAGGACGAAAATGTCATAGTTTAGGGTCATGTGGTGGGACAAGGTGTGCATTTTAATGTCATGTGACACAGATGTAGTAGAAGCAAGGATAAAGGGGGAATGTGCACGGTGCAACAAAACATACCTGACATGAATGAGGACATAATATCATACCCCACCATATGAAATTCTGTGAAATAAACCTCAGGGAATGGTGCCAAGATAGAGGTAAGATGGTAAGGAGAAGGAGAAACTAGCTCCCAATTGAGCTGGACCAGAAAACGTGACGCCTGGGTGTTCCTGATTATTTATAGAAGAGATATAAGTTTATGTTCTTAAAGCTCGTACCATGGGGGAGGGAATATCCCAAGTTAAAGGTAACCTTAACCCAATCCCTAAGCCTACTTGAGTCAAACTTGGTGTAGGAAACACGGGTAGATAAAGTACCTAAAATGCATGAAATATATGCAAAAAAGAGAATCAATGGGTCCTTTAATGATTTCCTTATCACATATTTTTTCCTCCTAATGTGCGGATGCGTACTGAGTAATAGTACCAAGAGTTTCGAAGTTCTACTTGGGCATGATGAAGTGGAGAAGGATGTGAAACATGTAACTGACATTTTGGGCTTAATGGGGTTGGCGTGATGATGGAGGATGACTGTTGACCGTGTTCGAAGTAAAACATCCATGTCATGTTAGCCGGAAACGGGGACACTCAAATGATAGTTGACCACCGAACATATTTGAAATATGGGATTTTTATCGATTTTTTTATTGCGTCCCTTGAGGATGTTGGATCATAATTGTAGGAGATACTTAAGGCATAGCATCCATGCCACCCGAGGGTCCCTTCCAGTGTGAATGTTGATGGAAGCCCTAATGAAGGGGTACACAATGCATGAGAAGCGGGTGAAACAATGTCCGAGTAGAGTCCGGTATTCCATGTACTAAACCAGAGTACCCTTAGTCACATTGGTGAATCACCGAAGTGGGTTGAAGAGGGACCTCAACTTGAGAGTTTACAATTATAAGGGATGGGTATTTAATAGAGGGATATAGAACTCCTAGGAGGGAGAGGTACGTGGAATGGTCGTTACAAAACCGACATGAATGAGGACATAATCCCATGCCACATCATATACTCCCCTCCCCGGGAAAGGGTAGGCCACGGTGCCAAGGTGAAAGGGATACTTCTAAGAGATGGGAATGGAACCAAATCTTGACATTTGGGCGGTCATATGTATCCCATGAGGATGGGAATCAAGCCACACATAGATCTTAAAGGAATATAGGGTAAGATTCCATAACGAGGGGGGTGTACAACATGGTGAGTAACCCTATGTGAATGAGGACATAATCCCATACGACACCGTACAACCCTAAATAGTAACTTGGGCCAGGGGCCTGAAAAGGCCAAGGGGCCTAAGGCTGGGCCTCAGACGGGAAGGCCAGACCATTCTGAAGTTTAACGTCTTGCAGTGACGACGAAAGTGGGTAAGATACCCCACGTATAGGAGGTGAACATCACTGCAAGTAACTCGATATGAATGGGGACATAATCCCATTCCACACCATACAATCATAAATAGGAACATGGGTCGAAGCCAGAAAAGGCCAAGGGGTCTGAGGCTGTGCCTCGGACGGGAAGGTCCGACCAGTCTGCATTTTAACGTCTTGCAGTGAGGATTAAGGGGTGGATAAGGAATCTAATCTGGAGATTTGTATAGCACGACAAGTAACCTGTCGTGAATGAGGACATAATCCTGTGCCACACCATACAATCCCAAGTGAGAAGATGGGTCAGGGGCCAAAAAGACAGGGGGTCGGATGCTGTGCCTTAGATGGGAATCCATACATCCTATTGTACGGTTACCGCCTCATCAATGCTTTTATTCCCACGTAAACCGTGCTTGGTGTGGGGAATAAGAAGCTGGACCCGGCTCTCCCCATCATATGGGGCCGATTAGCTCGCATTTATCAAGGGGAGTTCGTTGCTTGGAGACATAACAGGGTAAAATGAACCACTAAACTCAATTGTTGGGACATATTAGGTCGGTTCTAATGGTGTAGGATAGCTATTGACCATGTTCGAAACAAAGAATCTTTATATAGACCTGAAATGGGAACAACAACTGAGCATCGACCTCTGCCCATATTCACATCGCTGGACTTGTATCGTCTTGTTGCTCAGAATCCTTGAGAGCGTTGGCCCGAAGTAGTAGGAGATCCCATAGGTGAGGAATCCATGCCATTTGGGAGCCCTTCTAGATGAAAAGGATGATGGTGTCCCAACCAATGGAGTGGGTGAAGCATTGTTTTACCCATACATTTTGAAGGCAAGAAGGGTAGTGAATGCGGCATACTCAACTGGGGAGTGGTACATACAGCCGGATCGATATGAGATCGATGTAAATTAGGGAAAAAGTCTACACCCCAACTTATGTATTGTCCCGAGGAAATGATTATGGTGATTGTTCTGGGCCAATAGACAAAATGTCCAGGCGTTACTACATATCCCATAAGGACAGGAATCATGTCGTACGTAGTTCTTGATGGCCATTCAGTTTAACGTCTTGCGATGAGGACGTGGGAAGATAGAAAAATGGGTAGTGGGAACCTGATGTGACCATTATACTCTTAGAATGGGTGGGGATAAGGAATCCTACACCATATCATACAAGGACCCCCAAATAGAACTATACCCAGGGGAAATAGTCAAAGGGATGGTTTTGGGGATGGGATCAAGAAGAGGCATCTGAGCGTTCATATGTATCCCATGAGGATGGAAATCAAGCCATACGTAGTTATCATGTTGCACTTTAACGTCATGCAGGACGATGCACAGTTTAAAGTCATGTAAGACAGGATAGATTAAGGTCATGATAGAACGGCGTCCAATTTATGGTCATGCGGGACCATCTAGTTTAATGTCGTGCAGGACCATCAGGCTTATGAAAATTATTGCTTGAGCAACATGGAATTGGTGGGAGGAGTTATACGAACACCATCCATGGTCACCATGAAGTATGCTCCACTAGGGTAAATTATGTCAATTATGTAAGGTCTATCCCATTTGGGCTCCAACTTGGGTGGGTTCCTACCAAGGATTATTGGCACCCTGAGGGCCAATACAAAGTCTCCATGTAGTAAAGAGAGGAGGTGAACCTTCTTGTCGAAGGCCATAGCTATCTTATTCTGACTCCTTTCCAGATTGTGCAGGGCACGAAGCCTATTATCATCGAGCACTTCCAATTCATCCAGATGAATTTTAGCATCCTAATATAGCACAAGATGGTCATAGACCACTATTATTAATGAAGGCATTTGTATCTCGATGGGTATGATGGACTCAACTACGTACACCAGGGAATGTGGGGTCACCAAGGTGGAATTACTAGTCGTCGTCCGATAGGCCCAGAGGGCTTTGGGGAGTTTGTCTAGCCAACTCTACTTATTCCAAAGAACCATTTTATGTGCAATGTTAGAGAAAGTTTTGTTGAATTTCTCAATCTTCCCATTCACCGGCTTGTGGTAGCGGGATGTATGGTTCGAACAGATGTTGTACTTGGTGTAAAAATTCTTCATCTTGGCTGCTCGAAAGTTGGTGATGTTATCGGTGATGACGACATGAAGGACTCCAAACCGGTAGATGATGTTGGAGCTTACAAAGTCAACGATAGAACGAGCCATGACCTCATTGAGCGGAACTGCCTCTTCCCACATAGAAATGAAATCTTTGGCAGCCAGGTTGAACCTGCACTGGCGAGATGTCGCCTGTGGGTATGGTCCCACCACATCGATTCCTCATTCCTCAAATGGCCAAGAGTACTTGGTGGGGTAGAGAGGATTTTGCGGCGAATGCAGTAGGTTAGCCTGAATTTTGAATGTGTGACATCTCGTGGAGAACTTGATGTAGTCATGGATCATGTAGGGCCAGAATTATCTCAATATCAAGATATGATGGGACAACTTCGGCCCAGTCTGGTGGGCACCACAGGAACCGATATGAACCTCATGCATGACCTGAGAAATCTCAACTCCTTGGATGCAACGGAGGAGAATGCCATCGAAACCGCACTTGTAGAGGATCTGATGAGTACTTGGACAACTATGGTGGGTAAAATACAGTGCACATCGTCATATATGCTCATTCATGGAACGATTATCTGGGAAGCAACCATTTTGGAGATACTCGAAAAATGGGGCTCTCTATTCGGGAGTGGCTTCATCCATAGAATCTGAGGGACTTGGGGGTCTTGATGTGGAGGCCCCATAGGTAAGATGGCTTAATCGTAGTCTATCGTCATCATCTGTGGTGACGGGAGAAATGTCTCTCTGTTGTTCCAAGTGTATAATCAGATAATCCTCCTCGAGATTCTGCATGCGACACAACTATCTAGGCCAGGGCATTGGCTCGACCATTCTGAGATTGAGGGACATGAGCATCTTCTAGCCGAGATGGAAACTAGGCCATAAGATAGAGGGTGCACTAAAAAAATGGTACAAGCTTTGGCTTTCTGATGACATCATCACTGTTGACTTGCATGATGACCAATTCAGAATCCCCTTCCACATACAGATGGGGCACATCAATCTTGAGGGCCAGCTCGAGGCTAGTGATGAGGGCCTGATACACTGCCTCTTTGTTGGTAGAGCCCTCTATCAACAGGAAAGAGTATGGTATAATGTCTTGTGTCTGGGTGATGAGGATGATACCTAGGCCTACTATGTTCAGCCTAGGATCATTGAGTTTCTTGTCGGTGGGGCTCTGGGAGGCACAATCAATGTGAATATGCCAACCTGGGATGGCATGATCTAATGAGAGGATTGCCTCATTAGGAAAATATTGGTCTAGGGATTGGTCCACAGGGGTTGGATGGGCTACTAGAAAATATTCCAATTCTTGTCCCTTTATAGCCTTCTGAGTCACAAACCTAATGTCTAATAGGTGAAGGATTACTTCCCACTGTGTAGACCGCCGGTCAACATAGGGTGGTTCAAAATATACTTCAGTGGGTCTAACGGAGACACCGGTTATACCTCATGGTGCTTCAGGTAGTGTCGCAACTTTTTCACATAAAATACGAGTGCAAGGCGGATCTTTTCGATGGTGGAGTATATAGTCTCTGTATCGAGGAGCTCGCGGCTGAGGTAGTAGATGTTGTTTTACATCCCCTCGTTGTTCTTTTGAGTGAGGAGGGTGCTGATAGATCGTTCCAGGGTAGTCACGTATAGGAATAGTGGTTTTCCGGCTATAGGTGGCAACAAGACCAAAGGCTGGAGAAGATAATACTTACTTTCCTCAAGCATGGTCATTCACAATTCATCCCACTCGTAGGCGGAGCCTTTCTTCATGAGCTGAGAAATGGTTTTACACTTTCTGGTCATATTCGCAATGAATCGGAATATGTAGGCTATGTGGCTTTGAAAACCTCTAAAATCCCAACTATTGCTCGAGGGAGGCATCTAGATGATGGCCTTGATCATCTCTAGGTTGATCTCAATGCCCCAGTACCAAACAACAATGCCAAGGAATTTCCCAGAGGTGACCTTGAAGGCACAGTTCAACGGGTTCATCTCTAGGAGATGGGAATTCAAGAAGTAGAACACTTTCTGAAGGTCCATGAGATGGACTTGGTGCTGGATAATTTTTACCAATAGATCGTCAACATTGAATTCCACCAATGTCCCAAGGATTGGCTTGAATATGCGGTGTATGGACTAATGATAGGTTGCACCTGCATTCTTCTGGCGGAAGGGCATAACCTGGTAGCAAAAAGTACCTTAGGGCACCCTGAAAGATATGGGCTCCTCATTCTAGCGGGCCATTCAGATTTGGTTGTATTCGGAGTAACCATCCATGAAAGAGAAATCTTGGAACCCAGATGTAGCATTGATCAACAATTCTATCACAGGAAGGGGAAAATAATCCTTTGGATAAAGAGGGTTGAGGTCTTCGAATTCGATGTAGACTCCAATCTATCTTTTCTTCTTCCTGACTGGCATAATATTGGCTAGCCACATGGGTTACATGACCTCTTTGATGATGTTGACTCTGATGATTTTTTCATCTTCATCCTCGACCACGACATCATGAAAAGGGTGCATCATTCTAGGAGGCTGCTTGAACACGTGATGATTTGTAGGGAGACAGAGGTGGTGGAAGGCTACCTGAGGATCTAGTCCTAGAATCTGGTCATACATCCATGTAAATACATAAATATGCTGCTTCAGGAAATCCACATACCGTTGTTACTCATATTGGGTTTGGCGGCACTGATCAATGTGGGTCTCAGATCTGACTCTCTACCAAGGATCACCTATACATGTTCATCGACCGTGGGGGAGACACCCTCTTCAAAGGCAGGGGGAGAATCCTCCAGAACCTTTTCTTCACTTACGGAGGGATCATGAGCTGGATGAGCTTCCTCTAGGTTGGCAGATCCTGACGGGAGGCTGGTACCAACCTGGACTACAGTGGACCTCATATAGAGGGATTCATGTGCTCTTGAGACCATAGTAATGAAGGCAGTTGATTTGATCCGATCTGGTCTTCGGCCTAATGGGTTACTCTTGATGATATCAAAGTGGTAGGGGTGCGTCTTCTTGATCCGATTAATTCCATCCCAGAGGAACATACATGAATGAAATACTTCCATTTCTATGGGGCAGACATCGTGATACCGTACGAGGGTAGGAGGCTTCGGGATCACCTGATCCTGATTTGTGTAGGAGTAGGAGGTGATTTTCCTATATCACATGGACTTTGGAATATTCTTTTTCCTTGTTCCAGAGTAAAAAAAGTAGTTCCCCATGTCCGGGGTAGTGGCCTACAATCGATGGATTGGGAAGATGTAGGCTTCATCCAAACCTGCCCAGGGGTCGGTATCAACCAAGAATGGTTCGACCTCACTGTCCTGAATCTGCTTATCCATGTTCTTGAAATAGTCGACATCCAGTTAGTGGGATTCACAAGAGGAAAACAGAGATGCATCACCTTGTAGTACACCTATTTGACCATTATGAGAGTACATGAGGCACTGGTGAAATGATTAGGGGACTCTCGCGTGCAAGTGGAGACGTGGCCTGCCCTTCAATGTATTGTATGTTTTGTCCTGGGGGACAACCATAAACTCGTTGCTGGAAACTAGGCTGGAAAACTGGGCCTTCAAATGGATCATACCTACTGGGGTCTCCTATATCCTCTCATATCCATGGATTCTTAATTCTTAGGGAGTCAGGTCATCTTCGGATAACCCTAGATTCCGTAGTGTACGTGTTACGATATAGTTGATCTCAGAGCCGGTGTGAATGAGACAGTGGCGAACCACCATGCTGTTAAATTGGAAGGTGATGTACTTTGGGTAGATGTTCCCATGAATGGGAGATCCTTCACCCTCTCTAGAGAACTAAATGATGTCCTGACATTCTGTGTTCTCAACAGCTTCTGCCTGAATGGATTCTACAACAGCTACCTTCGTCCCAAACTAGAGGGGGCTTTTTAAAGCCTCAATTTGGTCCTCATACATATTTGTGGACAAGATATGGGAATCGAGAATGTAAATCTATGATGGGATGTAATTTATCTGATTTAGAACATCATACTTCTATTCCAGGCGCGAACTTCTGCTTGTGGAAAGCCACTCTGTGATTAGATGCATGGCAGGCCCTGTAAGCTGGACTGGCGGCTGACTGGTGCTGGGTATGTCCCATTTCACACTAGTTGAAGCCCAAAGAGTAGCTAAAAGATGAGGACCGGATGACTAAGATTGGCCTATAGTAGGTCAAGGCTAGTCACGTCATGGTCGAGGTGGCTCTGTCTGATCAAGTCGCACAAACTGTGGTGGAGGTGGGCCCGACGACACTGGATGAAGAGGTAGCGCATGCTGAGTTCTATTATGGGCCTGTTGTTTGGACTCAATGGATTGCATGACCTGGCTGGAGGTTCCAACTGATGTTCCTGGATGACCCATGTGGCAGCGAATTCACTTATGTTGTCGTCGGCTGGGGACGTTGGGGAGGTTCGCCTGGCGCTCCCCGTTGTCGGGAATCATATAGGGGTTTACCAATTCTATGGTTTTAACCAAAGCATACCCTTGACTATCACATGAATATTTATCCACTACATGGTGGATTCTAGGAGGAATCCCCATCTCATGGGGCATGAAGTCACCGAGAGTGCGGGACGCCGAATTAATTGGTGGGATGCCTTGCTTTCCCTTACGCCGCCGATGATTTCCCCTCTGGGTAGAGGCCTGCTGAGAAGATGATGCAGAAGTGGTGACCACAGTTTCTAAAGGATTCAGCTGATTTAGGCATTCCTAAATGATACCATGGAAACAGGCAATCGTTTTCCGAGCCATCTAGTCATCATACTTCTGGGACTCGTAGTTTTCAAAACTCCTTCCACTCACAATCGTTGTCGCTACTACTGCCGGGCCTTACAAAAACACCTTCCACTTGTGTCATGGTCGAGCCCAGAATGAATATGTTGTTATCAAACTGGTCATGAATCCATACTTTGAATACATAGATCTTCTTGAGGGTGTGCCCCAAAATCCAATGGTAGTGGAAATAGTTTTGGCGATTAGTGAGATTCTCCTCTTCCGACCTTTTACACTTAGGAAAACGTACAGTCCTCTTCTCCAAGGAGCATCTAAAATAGTAGGGAACTAGATTCTCATTGAACGAGTTGGTCCAGTTTCTTCTATCCAGAATGGTGGGGCCTTGGGGCCTATCCCTGACGATGATTTGGAGGGGCCTATCGAGGAGGCAGAGCCTAGTTGTCCCTCCCAGGCGGTGGTGGCACATTACGGGGGGGACCTTCTGATTATGAGGATGATGCTATTAATAAGGGGGAAGCACCTAAGGTGGAGGGACTCAACGATGATGCAGGTTTGTTGCCACATGTATCACTTCTAGTTTCTTTGGGGATTCTATTTGCGCCACTATGGTGGGGTAAGCTCTGGCAGCCATCCGTGCTGGAATTATAGGGGCAACGGGCATGCCTTGATGGCCTGTTGCAGGGCTTCCTCCAGGAAATGGGAATTATAAGAGAATTCTCAGAAACCTCCAAGGTAGTTCTGGGTGATCAATGAGGGAACCAGTTCCATCTTGACATTCCCTAAACACATTATCGGAAATTGATCTTGAGTCAGAGACATGTCAAGATGAATTTGTGCCACTTCCACAAGGGGATAATGTATGTGACTCACTCATCATGCCTTTTCTTGTACATGAATAGGTCCACAATGCTTTTTTCCAGGTGTTGGAACTAAACTAGTAGAGGAATTGCCTAAGAAGTTTCTCCCAGCTGGTTACGGATCCGACGATATGCTTGTTGTACAAGACGAATGTCGTCCCCTCCAATGTCTGAACAATTAAGTGGATCTTGGATGCCTCCTGATGTACCAGAGTCTCTAACATGTGCCCACACTATTAGTTGAAGTGGGCAAGGTGCTGCGGCGGCTCCACCGTCTTGTTAAAGGTGGGGAAGGTGGGATTTCCAAAACCCGAAGGTGCCAACATATCAGTCACCCATGCCGGGTATGGCATACCATCATGTTGGATTTCCACCTACTTTGATTCCAATGACTTAAGTCGGGCTATGAGCACTACCATTGGATCATCTGGGCAGGGGTCCCTATCATGACGGTCATCCCTAACTGTGAGCTCGTTGTTGGGTTCTTCAACATAGTAAAAAGGCTCAGCGGCTCGTGGAGTGGCTAGTGAATCAGCCTACGGGGTAGCTGGGGGAACCGAAGCTGGATTCCATGGATTTTTGGGCAATTCAGGAGGGTTTGGCAAGACATACCATACCCTCTTGTTGTGAGCTCCAGCTTCTGCCCTGTTCACAAGAGTGGTATGATCAGGGTTGGCTGGGGGCAGCTCATCGAGTGGAAGTTGTTCTTGCCTCTGTTGTACTTTCCTATGATCGTCGTAGTTGGTTCGTTGCTCTACACCACGTTCAGCCAAGATTTATTCAACCACCCTCTTCTGCTCTACATGTTTCTAGCACAATGTGGCCTTCATGGGGTCCTCCTCTGTTTTTTTCACTGATGCGGATAGGTCAGAGTGCTTGTCTGCTTTGACGTGCTCTTTGCACTTCTAGAATTTCAGCGAGTACCAATGCCTCTGTTGGCGGAGGGAGACCTAGTAGGTTCCTATGTTGACGAGTAATACTACTTTATGGGTCCAATAGTGGTGGAAGATCCTTGGGGGGTAATTCTCTATCGGGATGCTCTAGCTCATCCTCCTCATCAACTATATCGGCCATTTTGACTATGGCCCTTCCTTGGGACATGTCCTCAATGTCGCTCAGCATGTCGGGCTTCCATCGTATAGGACTAATTTGGATGGTATCATACTACCCCCAACCACAGATTTTTGTGTGTTGGTGGCCTCTCTAATAATTTTTTGATGTATCATGATATTCTAAATGCATTTCTCCTAGAGGACCTCACGGTGACCAGGTGACTCAGGGTACTGGACCACAGGGAGTGCGGCCCACTCTACCAAACGACATTGCTCGCTGATGTCTTTGAAATGTTCTTGGATCGTGGGGTAAACCACCCTCTAATTAAGAAGACTAAACAATGTCACCGAAAGGGTGTGACAGAAACACTCAACTTCCTACGGGGAGAGGTATTCCGGTATGCTGAAATACTATGTTGTCATAGGCCAGAACATCTCAGGGAAGTAGTCTCCATTGAGGATGTTCTAGAATCTATGTGGCTCAGATTCAGGGTCTGGACCTTCATTATTCCTATCATCAACTAGGGTTGGATGAGGAACTGGAAGTGGTACTGAGGCAGACCACTGGGATGACAGGCCAGCCGGTGGAGAGTAGGATGAATGGGCTGATTGGCCGCCAATTCTCGGGCTGTCCTCCGTAGAGTTTAGCGACCTGGCCGCAACATCGCGATAAAATGGTCTAATGGCTATCATTCCTGGCTCGAGGGCTAGGGCTACTGGTGATAGGACACAACACTTCTCTCCCGACATTAGTCCCCATAATAGTTATCTGTGATATCATGTGGATGTAGAGAGCACTTCCAGTGACGATGGTCGTGATTGCAAGACCGTAATCTGCAGGGTCACAAGATTTTCATCCTCCTAGATATATCTATGGTGGGAGGTGAAAATATTATGTACCTTGCATTCTGGGATTACTAGGATGATGCACCTTGTTCCAATCCCAACCATTGACTCATATCAGCAAGGGGAGGGTTCCTGAGTTGAGTCGTACTCCACATCAGTGTCTGAGAAGCGAACCAGTTTGATCTCTATTAGGACCTTCATAGAATTCTTCTTTTGGTAGAGACATCCTGCCTTCATTCCCCTGGGTGGATCCTCGAGATAGGGTTGATTTCTGACACGGGGTCCTTCGGCCACACTGGTGTTGGGGCGGAGAGGGTTTCCACTCGAGAAATCCAGGGTGCGAGGAGCACCGGGACAAATGTCAAAGGATGCATGGGGAGGAAATTCATAAATAGCAGAAGAGAGAAAAAAACCACCGCAAAAACTGGCAAGATCATGGGGAGTACCTCAACACTTGTTTTCCCAGGAGATCTCAGTATGATGAGGGTCCTTTTACTGGTCTATCTTCACATGGGTAGGACCTTCGTGCTGAGTGCGGGTGGAGCAAGGCATGCCTTCACCCCTCTGGTTGTCGAGGCAAGGATGAACTTCACCGGCTGTTGAATGGATATGGGGATGGACCCCACGTGGAAGAGATACCGGTTGTGCAATGTACCTAAACCGGTGGTCGGTGGTAGGAGGAACAACTCCATACCCAGTGTAATGGGCACAAGAGAGGCTTCTGTGCCGAGTGGCACCATCACAGGGAAGGCCCTCACATGGATTGGGGGTGGAATGGGGTAGACCTCGATACAAAGATATGAAGTGGGGAAGGACCACAATCTATGTGGTAGTGGTATGGGGAGGAGCTATGTATAGTGTGGAATCACTGTGGGTGGGTTCATGGAGGCCACTTCTTGTTCCAGCGACTAAGAGAGTCGACCCAGCCTACTCATGGGGCAGTTGGGGCCTCAATCCTGATCGGGCGTATAATTACGCCTCCTCAGTGTATGCATGTACCTGATGATATTCGTCGACGGTGGATCAGGCCACAATAGTTGTTGATTTTGATGCCTTTTGATGGGTGCCCTCTTCATCTTTAACCTGATACCGGCGTCGGGTCGGAAAAACCAGGTTCGGTGGTGGAGGTGCATCGCTTACCTGCTCCTCATCGAGCAAGACCGGGCGGCAGGGCTGACAGAGCTGGGTGGGTGACCCTGTTGGGAGCCCTAGGATTGGGACTCTAACTGGACTGGCTCAAACATCACCTACCTCATCAGCATAAGGTAGGGAATCATCAAAGAATTCCAGGGAGAGGCTTCTAAAACAATTGTACATTGGTGTGGGGAGAAATGGCTCCATGCGCGGCCCTCGGGGTTGGCGTTGGCGACGAGGTGCAAATGATTCCAGATCGAGTTGGACCATCTCCTAGGACAGGATTGTGATCCACTCCTCGTAGAAACACATGAGGTAATTGATTACCCTATGATGGATGACCTCATATGGGGAGAGGGGGCATGGACACCCCAAGGACATAGGTGTAGAGGCCGTCGCAGAAGCGGTGGAACCGTGCGAGACTGCCACATTAGTGCCGCCCCAACCCCTTCGACGGTGTGCAAGAGGTGATCGCATTCTAGATGCAATAAACTAATTCATGAGAGCAGGGATATTAATTCCTCAGTGCTGAAATAAAAAGAAATTGATTCCCAATTCCCTAGCGTCATCCCGTCTTCCATGGTTAGTAAGAGGGATCCACGCTGACAACATCACAGAATGAGATGTACAATGTTCTACTGCCCCATCTCATGGTGAGTTTCAGGCTAGGCCCACTATTTTGTTTGGTGGGACCCGGCGTCGGATAACTAGATCCAGTGACATGTCAATCCATTTATTCCCCGAGCTCTACTAATCTCCATATTCAGATGAAGAATTCATGTCAGGTTCACCATTTCTATTTCCGATGCATTCATCGGGGCATGTGCATCCGTCTGTGGAGGACACAAAGCTGTTTCCCTGCATTCCTTCTTTCCAATGGTGGGCAGTAACTGCTTCTTAATTAGGGACGTCTGCTCCTTGATGGAAATGGGATAATGAGATGTCGGTTCTTCCTTCTATGGATTCTTCATTGGAACTAGTAACCAAGTTTGGGTATCCCTCATAGACTTAAGATGTTGTTTGTAAAACTCATCTTGGTGTCATATATTTAGGGACACCAGATATTTACACTACTTTGGTCAGGACATTCCAAGGGTTCCGGTCAGTGCATCAACCTTCTGTTAGGGGATTAGTCACGTTGGGAATTACTAGTGTGTTTGGATACTGGGGGGTTGGCATGTCTTTTTTATGTCCCTTATTATAGGGATTCTCGAGGGCACAAAATCCAGAAGCATCCCACATTGAAGGTAGGGAATCATATTCCATGGGTATGAATCTGAGGTTTTCCGCCGCTTCACATGTTTAACATGGGGTACGCCACAAGTTTTACGTTCGGTAGAGAAGGAATGGGCTGATGAGAACACTAACAAGAGTGGATCAGATGGAGGAACCCCCTGGAGGGAACACTGATACTAGGGCCATCATGTGGGTGGCCTCCCAAATGATATTAGTTTGAACGGGGAATGGGGTGTCATGATCCCACCGGGATGTGGCGGCCCAGGTAAGAATCAGGATGGATGATGGAAAGTTTCTTGAGGGGTGTGGATAATGGGATGGATCCTATCAAGAGGATGATGATGGTTTTGTGGATTATCCTTTAGAGTCTTCCTATGTATCCCCATGGAAGGGAATCAAAGTCCACATAGTTCGTCTGATGGAGGCTTTCCACTGAACGGGGTCACAACAGCTTACCACTGGATGGATTCTAAAGTTTAACGTTATGCAGGACAAGGATGAACCATCATGAAGGGTGTAATAACAACCAAAGGGTTATAGTCTTGAACCTCAAGTAGGTTATCTACATACAATGCCTTGGAAAGGATCAGTGACCACGTAGTTCTGGTGGCATTTGGGGCTTATCCTCTAAGGCGGACCATGGGGTCGGCGATCCAATGGGAACAAAGACCTGGGGTCCAGATGGGTGGTGGGATTGAACCTCAGGGATGATCGCAACAAACATGACATAGAAAAGATCAATAACCTTGTAGTTCATGAAGGGGGCATGGAGATTACACTCTAGGCTGCCCAGGGTGTTGGTGAACTGACGTGAAGATGGTCGGAATAACCAAGTGTTGGTGGGATTGGACCTTAGGGAGGCGTCCTACGTACCTTGGCTTATAAAGGATCATAGACCTCATAATTCATGTGGGGGAAAGGAACCAAATGGTTGGATCTAATAGGTGCCGGGATTGAACCTCGTGGAGGCTTCATACGTACCCTTCCATGGAAAGGATCAACATCAATGTAGTTTGGGATAGACTTGTGGGGCGTACACTCTAGGCTACCCAAGGTGTTGGTGAACCAACGTGAAGATGGTATGAATGATCGGGTGTTTGTCTTGAACCTCAAGGAGTCTTCCTAAGTACCTTTCCTTAGCAAGGATCAAAAACCTCATAGTTCATGAGTGGTGTTGGTGAACCGATGTGAAGAGAGTCGGGATCAATAGATAGTGGGCCTGAACCTTAGGGGGGATTCTTAAATACCGTAACTTGTCAAGGATCAAATTCCACCTAGTTTAGAGTGGTGTTGTGGGGATTACACTCTTGGATACCCAAGGTGTTGGTGAACTGATGTTAAGATGGTCAGAACGACCGATTGCTTGGCAGGATCCTCATGGAGGCTTCTTATGTACCATTCCTTAGCAAGGATAAAAGACCTCGTAGTTCATGAGTGGTGTTCTAGGGCTTAAACTCTAGGCTGCCTAAGGTTGGTGTGGTAAACCTACGTGAAGTGGTCGATGACCATTGGGTGTTGGGATTGAACCACATAGAGGCTTCCTACATACCTTTCCTTCATAAGGATCAATGTCCACATAGTTTGGAATGGTGTTGTGGGGCTTACACTCTAGGCTACCCAGGGTTAGTGTGGTAAACCGACGTGAACTAGTTGGTGACCACAGGGTGTTGGGATTGAGCCTCAAAGAGGCTTACTACCTTCCTTACATTGGCAATGATCAAATTCCACGTAGTTCAGATTGGTGGTGTGGGGCTTACACTCTAGGATTCAAAGGGATTGTGTGGTAAAGAGACGTGAAGTGGTCAGTGCCCATGGGGTGTTAGGCTTGAACCTCAGAGAGGCTTCTTACGTACCATACCTTGTCCAGGATCAAAGTACACATAGTTCAGAATGGTGTTGTGGGGAGTACACTCTCGGCTTCCCAGATGGGATGTCACGGTCGATGTTTACTCTAAGCCCACAGGAATAATGTTCAGTGTGAGAAACAAGAGGCATCAGAGGCCTGATGATTACATAGTGAAAGGTTCCTCCATAGGAATTATAGTGGGGATTACATGTTATCAGACCCCAAATAGGAAACGGGGGCTTATGCGTGGTTAGAAACCCAAAGAGGTTGGGAATTACTCCAAGAGGGATACCCGATGGCGACAAAGCACAGTGGGAGATGGATTTGGGACTGATAAAAGGATATGAACTGTTCCTCATTGAACCCATTGATGGCCCATGGGACTGAATAAGAAATGAGGAGCCATGATACTTCCTCCTAAAATAATGCTAGGGGCTTACACCATGACAGTTGTCTTTTCCCTGCGAACGAACACCACTCCCATACGAAGGATATCATCACCTATGAAGACCAGAGGGTGTGGATAATGTCCATGGTGGGGGCACCCCGCATACGAGGCATGGGGCGAGGTCACAATTTATCATCATGTTCTTAGAACGATGGTGTTTGGTAGTTTATCATCCTCTAGCTCAGTCATAGTGGGTCTTCTCCACACCCCAAGAACATACATAACGGGTACCCTCTATTCTGTAGTTCAGAGAGGTGACATGAAAAGATATGGATAGGGGGTGTCATGGAGCAATCCATTGGCGGATCCACGTTAGCATGGCCATGAAAAAAAGAAATATCTATTGGCATGACTATGCGAAGAAGTATAAGGTGAATCAACACAACAGATACTATAGTACATGGGACATTGAAGTTACTTCGTGTGAACCTAGGTGGTTTCATGGGAAAAGATTATATGGAAAAGGTGTTTTGGGCGCGGGAGGCACCCGAAAATGATTCCTGGAAGAGGTAAATCATGATCACATAGGGTGGGATGCTTGCATGAAAAAGGGACCGTTGCTTGAAAAAGGGGTCGGGCCTGCGCACAAACGGAATTGTGCGTGCGAAAATGTCTAGGCAGGCGCACATTTGAGCGTTGGGCACGATAAAGAGTGACCCTGCGCACAAAATTAATTGTGCACCAAAGCCCTAATTTTGCCTAATCAAAAGGAATTGGGAACGGGGGAATGAGAACGAGGGGATTTGGACAACGATCAAGCTCGAGTAGTAGTGCACAAAGGAGGACCCCCAGGCGACATGGCATGAAAATTTTAGTACCTGAGAGAAATCTTTTTGCACACGCGGGAGAGGAATTTCACATGGGAGAGACCGTTAAGATTCATTAGGCTGAAGACGAAGAGGATGCCTTCTATTTATAGGCACTCGGGATCATGGGTCCGCACGAAAATCACTTCAGTGTGAAAAATTGACGGCCCCGATGTCGACAGCAAGGAGATCAACTGCACAAAGCAATCGCACAAAATAGTTCCACCCCCATGCGTAAAACTCTCACGAATCTCGGATTTTTTCACGCGTGATATACTTTTTTCACGCAACTCAGTATTTTTATTGTGCCCCCCCTCTGAGACCCCCATAATGGATCGCCGGTTCCATATATGGCTTCCCTTTGTCACGCACAAACTTTACTCAGCCCTGGAGCACTTTTTGGTGTCTATAGAATCTTTTCCACCTATTTTATTAATAAGGATAAATTTAAATTTTCATTAATTTTTATGTTTAGTGAGATAATATTTCTATAAATTTATTCAATTTAGGTCATTGGAATAAATATACCATTGAAATTGTCAATAAAAACATGGTAATCTTTAGAATATTTTCAATTTAAAACCCCACATTATCATCCCATTTATGGGATTAATTTCAATTTATTTTATACCACATATATGATTGTAAATTAAACCAATTGATTTTGTATTTGTAATAATCATAATTTATAATTAACAATAAGATAAAAAAAAATTCTGACCAAAAATATTATTGAATATAATTAAAATTAATTACAACAATTATGGTTAAATTAAGTTTAATAAGTGACTAAACCCTAACCTTAAGTCCAAAATCATCCATTACACTAGTCAAAAATTTATTTTATGGAAATATTTCAACCCTATACTCACTTGTATATACATTCTACAATTATTTATCAACATTAAAAAAAAATTTGGTTGTATTCATTTGTTATGAAATATTAAAAAAGTGCAACCCCTCTTACACAATAATAGGCCTACATTACTTCTACTTACTCAAACCTATCAATACTAATTATCTAAACAAAACTCATCCCAATTCACTCCCCAAAATCCCAAACTTTATCCTCAAAACCTACCTTTTAAAATAAATCAATCCATGGAAATATTTCTTTATAACCCAAAAGGAGTTATCTTATTAAGAGGCAACATCATTACTAATTCTATTCAATTTTATTTCCAATATCCTATACCTAAATTATTAATATTATTAAATAAAAACATATATCCTAAATATAATATTACTATATTATTTTATGAATTTGACATGAACTAACCAACACAACCATCTAATGGGTAACGAACATACAATTTATGTGTAGGCAGACTACCAACTAACAAAATGATGACTGTTCAATTTTCCATTACCACCATTCATGGAGAACATTATGATTGAAAATGTGATTATATATTATATATATAATATTAATTATTCCAATAATCTTATAAAATTATTTTACATATTATATCCTTATACTTTTCAATTTCTGTAAAAATAATAATTTCGTTTGATAATGTGTGGACTACTGCCACCTCAAAGAAATGTGACTCATCGATGACATATACTAGAAATATTAAGGATAATTTTAATAAAAATATGGAAAATATATAACATATATAACAAATATATTACACTAGAATTATTATATACTTATTTAAAATTTACTCCTAATTATTTTACAATGAAAAAAAATTAATGCAGCGTTCAACCCTATGTACATACTCTCATATTCATTAACTATGCATTTCATTTCTTATCTCCAAAAATTTATATATTATTCATCATACATATATAATGGATATATATGATGTTAAATATATGTTATATAATATTTATATCATTAAACCTATTAATAAAAACAAATAACATGTTGAAACATACTCGATGAACTGGGAAATTAACTCATGATATAGTTAAACAAATTAATGTTTGATAACATACATGTAATGAGACATTATAAGAAGTTAACACATGGTATTATAAACATTATTATGTTTTTCATAAAATTTATTAACATATTTTTAGATATTATACATGAATATAATTAACAAATATGAAAATAAATATTATGGTAAGGGATTGCTTCTCAATGTACTTGCTGTTAATAATTAATTTTTTTATGTTGCTATTCCATTTTAATTGGTGTATATACTAATATTTGAAATGTTTTATCATGATTTTATATATTAGGGTTAAATAATAAGTTCCCTTTAATATTATTACATCATGAGTCTTATGATTTAAAATTTTCAAATTGGTATGGGACACGTTGGGATGTAAAAAGATTATTTTCCCTTAAGACTAACATAATGATCACAAAATGGAATTGCTATTACAGAAAGCTATATAACCATTTTTAAATAAACCAATTCATTATTAATTTTTTATTAATGACCAATTACATTACTATTTCAACTTTTCTATTAATTGGTAATAATTGTGTTTTATAAAACGTTTTTAGATAACCTGACGTCGTTTCTCTATTTAGTCGAAGTACTTGTTCTATTGTAAAAACCATTATTTATTAAAATATTTTGAAAATTGTTTTAATTTTTTCAAAATGATTTAGTAATCAAATATTTATGAGTTTTTCCTTTCAATCATGATTTAAAAATAATATTTATATCACTTTTCTAACAATGCATTTGTCAATCCTTCTTACCATACAAAAGAAATATTAATTGTATCCCATTCATTATGTTTAATTCTATGCACCTTTATTTCATTAAAGGCTACATTTCCTTTTTAATTTTTTTTAAATTATTATTAATTGGATTTTAAATGAAAAATATTTTCCATAGGGTTTTCAAATGAGAAGTATATTTTCTTCAATAATTTTTTTAATATTTTTTCTTTAAATTCATAAATAAAAATAATATTCTATTTTTACTAGACATGGGATTTATTGTATTTATATCAACCTTATTATTCGTCTAAATTGATTAAAATTTATTTGGCCATTGTTAATATTCACATTAATTTCTATTATTATTTCATGAAATTTCCTTGAAACATTCATCGTAATTTGATCATTAATAATTGAATTTCTCCTAATTTTCCATTTCTGTTGTCATGGATATTAGTATTTGTTAAACCGAATCTCATTTTACATATGGTGCTTACATTAATAATTATGGGATTGAATGGGGAATTAATGTTAAAACATTATTTCTCATTCAGTACTATATTTTATAAGGAGTATTATTTAGTGTGATTATTCATTATGATGGATTCCTTAGAAAAGAAATGATAATAGGAGCTCATAACTTATTTAACACCTTGATGAATAAATATGTTCTCATGAGACAAATAATTGTGAAAATTGGTTTATACAATTAGTTTTAAATCGTCTTGTGAAAGGACATGATGGAAATAGGTTTTCATGTTACATAAACATGATAGCTATTATGAAAGAATATCCATAATATTAGTATGTGTTATTATTCATCCATGAGATTTTGTGTCAACATATCTATGGATACAACTCATTTTGAACTGTCTAAATTTCATGTGTTACCGTTTCATACAATAACATATATATTTTTCCTTTTCATGTTATTTGAATGGCAGGTGTTTCGAGTTATTACCATTCCAAATTTCATACGTACTTTCATTATGATTATTGATTATATTGAATGTGTTTTTAGTTATTTACCTTTCTATAATGACTATTATCATGGATTCATTATCACATTCACTATATTAATCCCTTCCGGATCATTTCAGATCCCCATTATTAGATTTTATTCTACAGGAATCCAATAGTCATACAATGAATGATATTCTTGGATTCAATATATTTTTAAGAGTTATCGTCTTCTTTTTTTAGTTATACAGATTAAAAAATATGTTGTAATTTGGGAATTCATTTTAATTTAATAATAATTTTTTTATCCTATTTTCCAAGACTACTAAAATCTTGGTCATTAGAGATTCCATTCCTTATAATCATTCCAATGTATTTATTAGGAGACACAAGATCTAGGCTATCTAGGTTCGGGACTCATCATTTTGAATAAAATTAAGTCTAGTAATAACCATGGGATATAGATTTAGAAAATGTTATGTTATAGAACATAACCATAAGGTAGAATTTGAGGATATGTATAGATTGAAACCTAAGAATTTTGGTAGAGTATATATTATGTGGGTATTAGTAGAATTAAATCTAAATATTTATTTTAGAAGTGGACATGGTTTTAGAATAGATGTAACTAAAAGTAAAATCTCAGAAACGGTGTTCTGAACTTGACTTGGGATAACGTGTTCAATGAAAACATGGCTTACTATACACCTAGTTTGAATCACTCCATGTATATACTTTGGATGACTCACATTTTATTCACAAAACATTATTATCAATTTAAATGTAAATTGAAAATAAAAAATCAATGTTATAAAATGGTGTTCTAGATTGATGATAAAGAGTTATGATTCTGAAATTCTATAAATGATATTGTGGTTAAACCATACAATAACGAAGGACCAAATTGGATTATGTATTTTTGTGATTCAATAATAAAATTTCATAAGTATTTTTATAGTGGTATTTTGGATATATGTATAATGAAACGTCTAAGGAAAATTTTTTATTTTAAAAGAATATGTTTTAGTTAAAAAAATTATTTGAGGAAGAATCATTTTAAATTTTATTGACATATGATTAAGGATATATATAACCATTAGGGATCAAATTATCATTAGTGAAATAAAACTATAATCCAAAATATATTTTTATACTTAATAAAAAATGTTTCTATTAAAAGGATTAGTTAAAAGTCTATTTAGTGATTATATTTCAAGGATGGCCATTAATTTTAAATTTTAAATTTTATTTATTTTATTTTAAAAAATTATGACATGTATGCTAGGTGAAAAGAAATAAACTCCGGAAACGAGGCGATACATGAACCTTGGGTAGAAGGATCATAAGGGTTTCATTCCAAGCGCTGAGTTGCACATTATCCGGGTTAATATGGTGTTGTTATAGTTAAAAATTTTGATTAATAATTTATAATGATAAACCAGTGGTGTCACCATTCAGTTTTAGAGTTAAATACATTAACCATATTCGGTTTAGATAATAGTAAGCGACAAATAGTTAGACTATTAACTATTTTATAAGCCTCACAGTCCTTTAAAAGTTTCAATTAGTTATTTAGGGTTCAAATTTAATTTTTTGGATAACCATTTTTTGAGGTAAGAGATGAATTATAATTTAACAAATAAAAAAGAAAAAATATGAATTTAATATTATAAAATTTAAATTTTTCAAGAAACATTATTTCCATGTATTCCTTGTTAGTAAAATAATTACTCAACATGATGAAAATAATCAAAATTTGTGTTGCCGAATACATTAAATTTTGTTTAACTGATTTTCCAGTAAATCACCACAGATTTATGGATTTGAGGACCTAAGAATTCCATTTATTAACCGGATGTTTGTGATTGATGACCTAAATATCTACCAATTAATATGTATCATTTTTCTCCAAGTTCATATCCCTACATTCTACTAATGGTTGCCTACATAGAAACTTAGTTACATGGTTGTACGCGTGACCTTTGTAAATTCGATTTTATCTTTAATAAAGGATTCAATATAATACAATATCATGATTTTGGATTTAATGATATGAAATATCTAAAAATAAATTATCAATATCTATTTTAAATATATAAGATAAATTTTAATTAGGGTGGGGAGAATTTAACTACTCAAAAAATCTGAATGAGTAACTTTTATTTGATAGCATGTATAGCATGGAACACAATGAGTGTAAGGAAAAATAATATCCTAAGTATTTAAAATATAACTAATATTTTAAATAATGTAAATCATTAATAGAACATTATATTCATGTGACACTGAGCAAGAGAGAGAAAGACACAATAGAGAGTTTCTTCAATTACTTGCACTACACACAAAACTGAGTTTTATCAAACAATAATAGACTATTAATATATTATTTTTTAATATAAATGTAATTATCATAGCCTTTAAATTTGTGGATATGAATATTATTAAATAACAAATGAAATTAATTTTATCACACTAATATGAATTTAATTAAGGGGTTATAATTAATAAGAAATGATAATACAAACCAACTAAATACGGTGAAATTATTATTATTTTATACTCATTAAGGTGTTTTGTCTCAAAAAATTAAACAAATTATAATTAGTGAATGATAAAAATGAAAATTATTTTTTATATATTAAAAAAAATGTTTTTGATAATCATCCAGCTGATTCCATAGACTTATTAATTAAATAAAAACAATATTAAACATACAAGCCTTTTTTTATTATGTCACTTTTACTACCTTTTAATGGATAACACAATTTAAATATAATTTCTACCCTTATATATATTTAATGGGTTAAAATAAAAATTATATGTTTAATAAGTACAGGGTAATTATTTTTGAATGAGTTTCTTATATTTTTTGGAAACAAACAATTTATTTGAATTTTTTAAAATACTTATTTTTTAGTTCACACATTATTTTTCATAAAAATTATTTACAAATAAAAATTTTATGTTTATATTTATTTACTTTTAATTAGATGATATTTTTGGAAAGTAATATAATTTAGGTAATTGGAATCAATTCCACTTTTAAATTGACAATAAGACCAGAGAAAACAATATGGTGTTTTTACATTAAACCTATGCATTGACGTCCCATCCGCTGTATTATTTTTAAATTAATTTCTACCACTTATTTTACTAGAATTTGGAAAAATTGATTAAATATTTTTAATCATAGTATTAATTAATAAATAAAAATTTCAAGTTAGTTTCTATTAAAAATATTAGTGGAATCAATTAAAATTAATTTCAATTACTATAACTGAATTATGATTAATTAGAGACTAAACCATATCTTTATGCCCCAAATGTACATATATACTTATCCAAAATCCATTATATTGAAATATTAACACATTATACTCCCTTTTATATACATTTTACCATTTTTATACACTTTAAATAAACAATTTGGTGAGATTTGTTTCTTTTAAAATATTAAAATACTACCACCACTCCTCCATTATAAAAGATCTCCTTTCCTTCAACTTCCTCACAAATATAAAGAAATATCATCTCATAAAAACTCTAAAAATGACTCCCCAATATACATCCATTCCTAGATTAATCCTACCTTTTAGAAGAAATAAATCCAAGGAATCCCCTTGTGAAAAACTGAAAGGAGTTACCTGATTAAGAGGTATCATCTTTCTTAAAGATCGGAAATCGAATTTCCATTAGCCACTCCATCAATTTTCATTATTCCATTATAATATACAAACACCAGTATAGTAAATATACTCGGATGATGTTATGTTATGTATTCTACTGTCACTAAAAATCACAACAATCTAATGGTTAACAGGAATACTATTTACTTGTAGGTGTACTGCATCCTTGATAAACTATGTTTGTTCAATTTTACATTACTGCATATCGTGGTGGAAAATTATAATCTAAGTAATGTTTATACTTGATATATATTATATATATTATTTATTTAGGCTTTTTTAATTATTTTACACCAAATATCGTCATTCATTTAAATTTTTTAACAACAATAACTTTGTTTGAGTAAGTGTGGTCTACCACCCCTCAATAGGATAAGAATCTTTCATGCCATACATTGAACGTATTAAGAATAATTTTAACAAAAATATGTAACATATGTAGAATATATATTATAAGTAAAATAAGATATACATATGTATTATTTTCTCTTCCATCTTTTAACACAATAAGGAAATGAATGTAGCATTCCTGAACATGTATGGACTGTTGTACCTGAGAAAGGTGCATTTCATTTATTATCTCCATATATTATATATTATTATAGACAAATATATAATGGATACATATGATCATAAAATCATTTTTGAAATTCTGTAGATGATCAATCCATAATAATAAAAAGAAATACAATTTTCAATCAAACTGGCCAATCATGGAAATTATCACTCAATATAGTTAAATTAATGAGTGTTCGTTAACAAAAAGGTAATGAGACATTATGATAATTTAATACATGTCGTTATAAAAATAATTATCTTTATTCTATAATTTCATAACATATAACGATCCACTGTATAGGAGGATAAATACCACACATCCAAATGAATGTCAAGGTAAGGGATTTTGTCTCAATTTACGTTCCATTGAAGCATTTTATTGTTTGGAACCAATTAAATTGTAGATGGTGTATATACATTACTTCGAAATGATATATCATGAATAAATTTATTATCATTATATTATATGTTTCTTTTATTAATATTATTTTTTGAGGGATATTATTTAAAATTATTTAATGTGGCATCAAACACTTTGGGATTCTTAAAGATTATTTTCATCAAGACTAATCCTAATAATCTTTCAATGGAATTTCAATTCATTGAAATAATATAACAATCTTTCAAAAAAACGTTTTATTATTATCATTTTATTCAAAAAAATTCAAAATTATTATTCCGATTTTTATAAAATATTATGTTAAAGGTGTTTTAGAAAATGTTATTAAGATTAATCTACTAAATTTGTGGCTTTAGTCGTAGATGTTGTTTTCTTTTAAAGAAAATGATTTATTAAATAAAATCAAAAATGATTTATCCTTCTCAAAACTATTTAATAAATTCATCATTATCCTTTTTTCTTTTACCCATGTTTTTTATGGAATATTTTTATAGATTTCCCCATAATGAATTATTCAATAATTTTTATTGTATAAAATTAATATTTTTTCCCTCTTATGAAAAGTTCATATTTGTATGCCATAAATTTTTGGAATAACATTATAATGTTTAAATTTTTTATTATTAATGAAAATGTTTTTTATTGTTATTTTAACTAAATAATAATCTCCAATGGTTCTTCAAAATATTGGATATTTTCCACATGAGTATTTATAAATGTTATTATTTTATTTTATAATCATAAAAACCGTCTATTCTAACTCCACTTGTGATTTCATGAATTGATATAATTCTTATTCTTCATCTAGATGTATTAATATTTATTTGGACAAGGTAATTATTCACTAACATTTCTATGAATTATTTTTCAAATCCCTTTGAAATTTTAACTTTTTATGATCATTGAGTATTGAATTTATTGTAATTATCCATTTCTATTGTCTTGGATATTATTATTTTCTAAACTATATACTATTTTACATATGGTTCCTAAGTTGATATCTATTTGATTAATTGTGGAATTATTATTAAGTATTTATTTCTCATTCATTATGGTTATTTGAATAGGAAAATTATTTATTGTGACTATTCATTGTGATTAATTAGTTACAATGAATTTTATGGGAAGAGAATATAAATTATAGGGATTGACACATTCTCGTGAGACAAAGAATTATTCAATGGGCCTTCCACCCATAATTTTAAACCTCTTGGTGAAAAGACATTATTGTAAAAGGTATTCAAGTTCCTTTTACATTACGCCTATTAAGAAATTTTTTTATTTATATTAGATTCACTTATTTTTCATCCATGTAATTTTGTGTCAAAATTTCTATGGATGAAGTGAATTTTAAATTATCTAGATGGAATGTGTTTCAGTTTCATACCATTCAATAATTATATATCAATGTAAATTTATTTAAATTCCATGTCATTCCAGTTTTTACGATAAAATATTTTTTAGGTATGTCCATTAAGTTTATTGATTACTTGTTATTTTTGATAAGTTATTTAATATAAAAAATTTATTATTATAATTGATTCATTATTTCTCCATATTTATTTTTTCTTAACTGTGTATTTGGGATACCCATATTAATTTTCATTCTACAGGAATCCAAGAAGCAAACCAAGAAAGGTATTCATAGATTTACTAGATGTATTATTGTTATCATCAAAGATGTCTTTTAAAAAATATATAAAAATATATGTGTTAATTAGTGTAATCATTTGTAAGTCAATACTCATTTATGTATCAAATTTACCAAGACTAATAAAAACTTGATTATTCAGTATTTGATTCATTATAATCAGACAATGGTATTTAATAGAAGTCACCAGCTTTGGGAAATCCTAGGTCAGGATTATATAGTTTATTTCACAACTAAAACACCATGTTACCATTCTTAAAATCATAATTAAATGACCAAATTACCATTAATAAAAACATTATTAACTCAAAAATTAATTACCCATATGAATTTCCTTACTAATTAAACAATTAAAAAATAACATTAATTCCTCTATTTAATTTAAAATTTAAATAATCACATCAATAAAAATAAATTAATATATATTTAATTAATGACATCAATTCCTATAAATAAATAAAAAATTCATTAATCACTTCAGTAACATTAAATAACCCAACAATTAATTAATCACATGAATTAATTTAAATAATTAAATAATTAACTAATAAAGTCAATAATAATAATTATATAAATTATTAATTAATTTCATTAATAATATTAATCAATTCAATAACTAAGTAGTCACAACCCATAAATAATCCAATAATTAATTTTCAAAATTTACAATTTCAATATATCATTATTAGTTCAATGTTAATTATCTCAAATAAACTATATCAAATTATCATAATTAATTAATCAATTAATTTTACTTGATATACATTCTCATTATCCCAATATATCATTTACAATAATTAATTAATTTACTATATTAGATAATTTAGTCATGAACACAATTGATAAATGTCATGAACCAATTCGGGTTTCCATGAAACTGACACCCAACCCGGTGACCGGAATGACTCGAAGGGAATTCGAAATCCCCAAGTGCTTGAATGTGTACCATGGTATCAAAATGGAATGTTCGTTAATGATTTACCAGAACAATTATTGTTAAACGAACAATAATATAAATTGAACAAGAACCTGAAGTCACAACCAATCAAGCCTTTGTCCAAACCAAAAATTTAGTTACCTAAGTAAATCAAAATCACAAATAGATATTACCAGTAGGTAGGATGATAAAATGAAACTAAATAGAAACCACATGGTATGAGAACAACACCCTCAAGACATCTTATTAATGCCATGCCAACAAGCTATCTAACAACCTAATTCACCACATCCAAAAGCATTACCATTACCTGCACCTGATATAAACAAAATCTACATACATCCAATGTTGTGTGTAGGGTCGGAGATAACACCCAATTGGATTCCACTAAGGAAATATTCCATTCCTACATATTAAAGGACAAATACAATTGTATGGTTAGTAGATGGAAATAAAAAAATTCTTAATGAATTTTAATGAGAATAGTTTTAATTCTTACGACATTAATGAACGAAACATAAAATAAAACATAGTCACACATAATTCTATGATAACCCCAATTCCACACAGTGTGCCCTGTGGGATTTTAAATCAAACAATAATAAAAAATATTAGATAGGTCCTATATATACTAGAGAGAAGTGTGAATCTATAACATAGTTTCTCGATGAAAATTTGTTTGGGAACCACAACAACATGTGATCTCAAACAAGATCCACTAGTAAGAAACATTCCTATAACATAGTGTTCTCCAATCGTTATCCAAAAGAAGAGTTATTCATTTAGTCTTCAATCTAGAAATGTGAAACCATGTCGATGCCACTTCTATGTCACTAGTTCACTTTTCTTATTCTACCCACCTAGTACCCCATCTTCCCATTTGTGATCTTATGGTTCAAAGTTAATGTCACATGTTATGTTAAAATAACTAAAACATATGATTCATAGCCTATTTTTAAAACCACACTTGTGCACACAAATTCAATTTTGAAATATTCAGAACACTGAATCATTTCAACACCCCATCTACATCACTCACACAATTAACGAAACTTGTTGGATAGTAAAAATCTAAATTAATACGATTAAAAAAACACTAAAAAAATTTAGAACATTTTTTTGAATGTTCCACGTGACACACATACCAAGAGTACACTCAAATATTCTATTATGACACAACACAACTTGTCGGAACACCAAATCACAAACTCAATAATTTATAATTTTATAATAAACTATTCAACATAGTTTTTCATAGAAAAAACTCCCCAATATAGGATAAATATAATAATAAAAATATCAAATTAATTATCAAACAAAACAAGATTATCATCATTAAAAAATAAATAATCAATATAAATTAATTAAACTCACAAACTAATTCTTCAAACAATAATTATATACAGAACCGCATACCTCGTTGTAGACCAACATCATGATGTGGTGCCCAAAAACCAATGCACATCCATCACACCACATATAAACACAATTATATCATATTTCAAGGGTTTTACCCAATATATATTTAAATTGGACCCTAAATAACATGATATCAAATCAATTATACAAAAAATGACCCAAACAACCTATGAAACCCTAACCACAAATCTACAAATGTAAGAAATAAACCATTCAGAGACAATATCATCTAAAGAATTTGTGGTTGTATCTGGGAATCATAAGGAGGCCTTCTAGGGGTGAATCATGCTAGAAAATATAATTATAATGGAGGGTATGTGGGTCTGGGTGGCGTGAGTAAGCAGGGGTTTCAATGGTTTAGTGCGAGGAAGATATGATGGTGCACCATGGTCTGTTGGATGCGACGATCGACGTTTTCCAGTTGTGTCGCCAGTGGGATTCAAGGGTGGTGAGGTAGGGTTAAAGGTGGGGGGGTACGACAAAATTGAGGGGAATGGGGCATGTGCGTGACACAAGATAAAAGGAGGAAGTGGGAAAATGTGAAAATAAAAAAAAGAAATTAAAACAAAATAAAGATAAAATAAAACCTAAAAAACTACTAAACTAACTTAAAATAATAATAATAATACTATTATTATTATTATTATTTGTTGGACATAAATTATGATAAAACTATATATTAATAACTTATAAATAATTATAAACAAAATTAAAATACTATTGAAATTAAAAATAATACTTATAATTTTAAAAATAACATTTTTAATAGTTTTATAATGATGACATAAATTTAATATTAAATTATTATTAAATTATTAACTAAGTTAATAATAATGATTATAATCCCAATATTAGAATTATTATTATTGTTCTTAATATAACTCTTAAATTCTTCAATCCATTTTCTTATTTATTTTGTGATCGCCTCACTTGTCTACTTAGTTAACTATCTTTATGTATACTATGTAGGTCGTACGATGATCTAGAAAATCCATAGGGCTTCATCTGTGCTCCACCCGTCCACTGAACAATGCTAATACAGAACAATCATTTATCCGAAAAAATGAAAAATGCAACTTAGTCCCAACCATAATCTTAATAAAATCTTTTCTTATCCATATAAAATTGTGATATAAAAATAAAATTAAGTTAATTAATCAAATTTGATGTCTTGGTGTATAAATTATCTCTACCATGAAAAACATCCACCAATAGAATTTGAACTCGAATCATGATCAAATAATTAGAACACATACTCCTAGTCAACCCAGGACTTACGGACCGATGTCCTATGCTCTTAATTCCCATTCTTGTATTGAATATGGACCAATGGAACATAATTACCTCTAAAAACCAGATCATGGGAATCCAATATCTGTACTGGCCACTTGAACATTGATAAATCTAGTTATATCTCCAAACCTTCCCAGTTAAACACTTGATATGGGTCCGGACAATACTTTTTCAACCTGGATACAAGAAATATGTCTTGAATCTATGTCAATAGAGAAATTAAATCTATCTTATATGCCACCATTCCAAATCACTTAGTAATTGCGAAAATCCTAAATTCCATGGTGTTAGTTGTTCATACATTCCCAGGTGATGGTGACCCAACCAAGGTTACACCTTCATGAACACCATATCACAAATAATAAAATACATATTTGGACACCACTAATATGCATATGATTTTTGGAGACATTGAGGTGTCAATAAACAACGCATAATCAACTTGAATTTCTCATATATCTCCAGTACAAGGCTTGGTGCCAAAAGCATTGTTTCTCCTACATCATCCAAAAATAAAGGATATTGACATGTACGACCATAGAGCACCACAAAGGGTTCCATATGAATAGAATATTGGTAATTGTTATTATAAGTGAACTCAACTAATCAAAAATGGATATCCCATGATCATATGAAATCCAATACACAAGTTCCAAACATATCTTCTAAAATATGATTTTTCCGCTCTATCTGGATATCTGTTTGGGAACGGAATTCCATGCTCATGTTGATCTATGTTCCCAAATACATTTATAGACAATCCCAATAGAAAGTGGTAATGTGGGGATCTTTGTCTGGATCAATTTCTGACAACACACCTCGATGTCTGACCACCTCCTAAACATGCAATTGGCCCAACTCATCGATCATAGTTGTATCATTGATCCTAGTAATATGGGGGGATTTGGTCAAATGTTCAGTTAGTAACAAAATATATATTGTTCTATACAGTGTGCAAGAAAATCCAATAATGAAGTCCCTAGTTACCACACCACACTTCTATGTAGGAAAGAGAAATGGGTGACGCAAACTAGATGATATCATAATATCTTATTTCATCTACTGACAAGTATAACATCTCGATATGATGTCAACTATGTAACTTCTCATACATTGTGACGAAAATCCTTATACAACTAGGTAGTACTAGGATGAATGGTCCACTGAGTCTAGTGACTATTCAACATTACAACCTTCGGCGGAGACAGTGACACCACTACACGACCCTTAATGAACAAGATCTCCTTGGGAGGAAAGGACCAATAAGATGAAGTCTCCCCACTCTTAAGAAACCACATGCACTATTGAAATATCTCACCACTAGTATGGTCCCACAAAATAAATTCTGGAAGATAAAGATTCAACTGTATATTTCCCAATAATGTATTTTGATATTCTCCTCGGTATCCAAGTGAATCTATGCGAAGAGCCCCATCAAATTCAACTCATCGTGGGATATCCTCAAAGCTGACATTGGTAATTTCATTCTCAATGCGCCAGCCACCATATTACCCTTTCATGGGGTATAGATGATGTCATATTAAAACCCCTGTAGATACTCAATCCAATGGAATATCCACAAATTAAGATCCTTCTCTGGGAAAATGTAGGCTAGGCTCTTATGGTTAGAATAGACTGCTCCCCCAAAATATGTATTGATGGAAACTCATCAGTGTAAGCACCACCACTTCCAACTCCAAGTCATTAGATGTGTAATTTTTATCTTGCAGTTGATGTTGGCAGGAAAAATAATCCACTACATGATTATCATGCACGATTAGACATATAATGACTATACCTAATGCATCAAAATAAACTATGTATCACTTTTTAGACTCTGGAAACATCCACACAGACACAATAGTAATTTACCACTATTGATCCTCAAAATATTCCTAGAAATATGAGATATATTCTAAAATCACCCCTTATTGGGTTAGTGTGGTCATAGAGGAAGCAAGATATAAGAAATCTTGAACAAAAATCCTCTAATAACCTGACATTCATTGAAAAACAAGATCTCTAACACATTTCTTGGTCGTTCAAACAACATAACTGCACTAATGTTCTCAAGTTCCACTAAAACCCATTAAATTGATACAACATGATCTATAAATGTAACCTCCATTATCTAGAAGGTTCACATCATGAGCACCGACCAATTGTGATGATCCCACAAAGTGACAAACATGATCAGCAAATAATGCTTATGATTTTCTTGAATATAGTGTAAACATTGATGTAGTGCACAAAATCCAAGAGAGAGGTGCAAAGATTCTAGTATAAAAACTTTTTCATATATGCAATAAAAACTACAAAAGAATTTGTCAATATAAAAGGCCTGACCAAATACTCAATGTGGTCATACCTGGTTTGGAACATCATCTTCAAAATGTATTCTTCTCTCAGAGTTATTTGGTGGTAACCCGAACAGATGTCTATTTGGGAGAAATACTATTCACCCATCATCTTGTCTGAAAAATGGTCAATTCTGGGAAAGGGTATTGATTTTTTTATTGTTACCATATTAATATTTTGGTAGTAAATGCATTACCGGAGAGATGCATTTGCCTTCTTCCCGAATAGGAATGTGGCCGACCAAAGAGATACACTCAAGAAAATGACCCCTTTGGATTCCAAATCGTCAAGCTATATCTTTTATTCCTTCAACCCATTAGGTACCATGTAATATGAGGGACTATATATAGGTTGTATTCCTGGTGCTAACTCAAATGATAACTCCACATCCCACTTTGGGGGTAATCTCGAAAACAAATCCACTAGAAATACATATGAGAAACACATCCACTATAAGAGGTAATCCACATATAGGTGCAAAACTATAATCCTCGATCATAAGAAATGATAACTGATAAGAATAATTTCCCAACTCTGGATGTATAGGTCCCATGCAATCAAACCGAGGATTCTATTCCCCATGAAATACATGAGGACTCCCATATAGTTCCATAAAACTAACTCATCACTGATATAAATCCGTACTTTCTTGTAGGCGGATCATCCAATCCATTATGAGGATAAAGTCAATAAATTCTATATCCTAGACCATGAATTACCACTCTATCTAACCACTAAACACTAAAATTGCACATGACAGAAACTTATCGCCTTCCGGCTTCTCATTCTTCAATGTAGTTACCAACATCAATGAAAAAGATAATAGTTCAGTTGGTAGGTTCAGTAGATTCACCAGATGGAAAGATATAAAGGAAACGAAAGCACCAATATCCCCTAAAACTGATACAATAGAAGATAATATCATATTAGAAACTTGAACCATTGATGGAAGGGCATCAGATCCTGCTAGTTCCTGATCCAAAACATGAAGACGTCTTGTCCTTGTCTGAGAACGACCACTTTCTAGTGTCTTTACCCAAATATTCCTCTATCCAGAAGACTATATGGACTTTTTTCCAGGACCACTATACTGTGATCCTATCATACTAGTCAGCTCTGACTGGACTAACAATCCAATTAAAGCTACAGATCCTATCACACTCCCATAATCACAAGTTACCCTGAATAAGAGTTGTACATGTCCCATAACTCCACATCGATAATAGAGGCTGGGACATGAGGGATATGCAGGTCTTATGTTCTATACCTTCCAACACTAATGGAAAACTATAGACCCTACACAAGAAAACACAAATGAAGTAAGCTTTGAATGATTTCTGGAGATCCAACCACCCTTACATCCTTGATCATCATGCATATTCCTCTTCTAGGATGAACAACTGATTCCAAACAGTAACATAGCCCCAAAAAAACCAGACCTACTCTTATTTTCAATAACTACCATACATGATAATTCTGCCACCTCAGCATAAGTATTTTTCTTGAATTGAAATTCCTAATAATAAATCTCTAGTCCCAAAACCATTCTGCACCTTTTGGAATTCATCTTTTCATTAGTGACTATTTTTGGTGCATATCAAACTAGATTCATGAAGCGGATGAAATACTCCACCACTGACTGTTCCCCTTAAACAAGATCCATGAATTCCTATGATCCGGAATGTGGTATGACTTTACAAAAATATTGGCTTTTGATGAATTCCTTGATGTCCTTCCATTACAACTTCTCATGATTCTCAGCTTCGACCATTGACTCCCACCACCTCTGACTTAGACCCTCTAGTAGAAATGAATTTCATTTCACTCTGACCTCTCTAAGAGTGTCTATGAACTCAAACATGCACTTTATCTTTTCATTACATTCCTCATCTTCTAAAGGATCCATGCTACCTTGGAATAAAGGTGGTTTATCCTTGGGAAATTCTTGGGATATGTATTTATTTTGACCAGTTTCCTATTCTCTAACTGAAGCAATAGAAAGATAATGAGATTTTCCTTATCTTAGAGACTGAGTATTCTGGACTATGGCTTCCACCAACATCTGATCATGTTTTGGGGGATAAATCTCTCCAACATATTTTCATGGGTGTAAGGGAGCTCTTCATGAAGGGAGCTGCTAAATGAGGCGACTGTCACATAAATAACATCAGTAATAAGTCATGTCTGAAGAAACATAAAATTTCAGAAATAAAAATTGTCATCAGTAAACCGATGATGTAGAATAAACAAAATTGCCAATCCTCTTCTCCCCTACATATTTCCACGTATAGTCTTCATCCTTCACGTCCTAGCTATAGGAGAATTCACACAATCATCCTAACTTCCCTTGCCTACTCGAGATCTTTCATTTGTGGTTTTTTCTAGACACCCTACCCATAAATACAACTCCAAGCCCTGACAGTCATAGCTCCTATAGAACCAGACTCATCTGAAAATAATAATATGATCCAAATGTCTAGCCTCCACTGATTCAACTGTTTAATAAACCAAATCAGTTTTCCATTAAACTGACACCTGATCCATATCATGTCCTAAAGGCCCTTATTGATCCCCACCACCTATCACAACTTACCGTGTATCAAAATTAATTGTATGGGAATTACTTTACTGAATAAATTAATATAAAAGAATTTATAATATATATTGAAATGGAACTATAAGTGACAACCAAACATATTGTTTACAAAACCAAAATCAGAGTTACATATATAAACTAATAAATTATACAGTGACTACCGATATGTACGTTGAAGAAAAATAAAATCAAAACCCACCAATTGGAAAAAGGATACCACCATAATGCCATATTTATAATGTCATGCCAGGAATCTATCTAACAACCTGGATCTCCACTTCGAAAAACTTTAAATTTACCTATATAAATAATAATCAAATATATACACCAAATGGGGGATTTAGGGTGTCAGGTAATTCCAATAGGGTTCCACGGATAATAGATTCCAATCATTAATATTAAAGATCAAATAAATGTGTAGGAATTGTAGATGAAAAGAAAATAATTCTTAAACAAATTTATTGAAAACAATTTTAAGGCTAACAACTTTAAATAAATTTAAAAAATACACACACTTTCTTTTATGATAACAAAAATTCCACACCATGTGCCGACAGTGAGCAAACAGTAAACTAGGAACATAAAACATTGGTCATGCCTTATAGATACTAGAAATATTTTGGACCCTAGAATATCGTGTCAAAGTAAAAATTGGCGAGGAAACCACAACAACATGTGTTCTTGTCCATGCTCCACTAGTTGGGAATATGCCCATTACCCAATAGTCTCCAATCATCATCTAAAAGATTATTTATTTCTGTAGCTTGCAATAAATCTAAGTGAAACCAGGCAGATGCCACTACTGTTTCACTTGAGCACTATTTCAATTTTTCCCATGTATTACCAAGGCATCCCATTTGGGCTCTAGTAGTTAAGAGGTCATGTCCCATGTTATGTTAAAATAAAAAAACAATTGAGGAACCACCTATAACCAAATCATATCTTGAAAACAAAAATTACATTTTTTAATAATTGTAACATTGAATCCTTTCAACACCCCATATATATCACTCAAATAATTAACCAAGCTAGATGAAATGTAATAATAGACCGATTTTTATATTAAAAAACACAAAAAAAACTTCAATTTTTTTTTAAGAATGTTCCAAATATTTAAAATACCAATATTTCACTCAAATATTCATTTATTACTCAACATACCTTATAACTAAACCAAAACACAAACTACATAGTGTACAAAATGCTAATATGGTTTTCAACATGATTTTTCAAAGAAAACACACCAATATATAAAAACTATGATACTAAAAAAATAAAAAAAAACCATTAAATCTGAAATAATATTAATTCCACCAAACTATCTAATAAATAAACATTCTCAGTTGTTTAACATCACAAACTAATTCTTCAAAAAATATTTACATGTGGAACCACCTACCTCGGTGTAGACCAACTTTTCAATTCTTTTTCTTAAAAACCATTGGACGTCAATAAACCCGCAAAAAAACTAAATGATATTATAAATCAATAATTTGAACCAAATATATCACAATTGGACCTTAAATGTCCGGTTTTCAATTAAATTTGTCCAAAAATGTACCAAATTCCTTACGAAACCCAAACCCCATATCTACCAATAGATGAAATAAACCATTCAAGGAGAATTTTTCATCTGACAAAGGTGTGATAGGCTAACAATGAAATATGGAGTGTTTTAAGGGGTGTTTCGTGATGAAAAATCTTGCAATAAGGGATTGGTGACATGGTTCCAGGTGGTCCGAGGCATTGGGGGCCTCACCAGTTGGGTGCAAGGACGATATAACAGTGCACCGCAACACGCTAGATGATTGAAGGTGTGCCAACCAATTGTGTTCACAAAGGGAATCAAGGATATCGAGATATATATTGGAGAGGTGGTTCATTGGGAACCATTGGAAAAGGGGAAGGTTCACGATGGAAGAGAGGGGGAAGAAGAATTAATTTGGAAAAAAAGAAATGAGAAAATTTAAAATAAATAAATATGAAGATAAGATAAAAACTAAATAAACTCCATACCAGATTAAAATAATAATTATATTATTATTAATTATATAGGTAATATTATAATGTTACAAGTTTTACATTTATTATATAATTATAAATATAACCTAATTTATATCATAATGAAATTAATAATAATATCAATAATGTTAATAATAATATTTTTAATAATTTCATAACCATGAAAAAATTTAATACCGCCAACCTAATTGATGTATTAACTATGTTAATAAGGATGATAATATTCACAAAAAATTTATTATTAATGTTATCAAGGAAACTCATAAATTATTCTATCAAATGCCTCATTTTATTAATAACTCTCTTTAACTAATTGTGCACCATGAATGTCACACATTGATCTAGTGAAGCCAAATGGATTTTTATATGCCCTAGATGCATGCTAGAAACAATAATTAAAAAATTATATTTATAATAACAAGTGAAAAACTCATGTCGGTCATGGCCTGCACCTCAACAAATCAATTTATTTATTCCGGATAAACTTATAAAATAAAAATAAAATTAAAATAATTACTGAAGTGTAATTTCTCTATGTGATAATAAATATCAATTATAAATTCTAAAATTACATTCAAATAATTTAAATAATGTAAATTGGATTTGAATTATAGGTAACTAACCAATATTTGTTGTCATGTGATCACTCAAAAGAAATCCCCAAAATTTCAGCAGCATGATGACATAGAACAACATCAAAATGTAGAACCATATTTCAAGATCAAAAAATTAATGATCTATTTTATATAGATCATGATCTAAAATACTAGATATATATAAAAAAAATATTATGAATAAAACCTTTCTATAATAGGATAAGGAAGGAATTTAAATGAGAACCATGAGAGATCAGATTCAATTATAAGAGGGGTGAAGATCATATATTTGGGCTTTTAATCCTAAAAATAAATGATGACAGGACTTGTAATTCATATGGATATCTCTAAAATCATGATATAATGTTAGTGTTCAAAATGAGTTAAATTTGGGTGAGTTTTATGTGATCATTAAATTTATATAACTAATTTTAGGGAGATATAAAAATATCACACTATTTGATTGGAAAAGGGCATGGTGTTTCTTAACCATGGGACTATATTATTGGGTTTTATGAGTACTCCTAACGGGATTAATGGATTTAAAATTTGTTCACCAATTTTGAAATTACCATCTATCTAGTGCATCATTGCTTTCTGGGATAAGCATGCGTTTAGGGAAAACTGTGGGATAACGGTTCACTTCTCTTTTCCATTCATTTTATGTAAATTTCACCCAAAAAACATTCATTTATAACCTAGAAAAATTTATCAAACATGGAAAATGTAAAGACCATAAAATTTCAAGGATTTTTTTTATAAAAAAATACATTGGAATTTTATGAGTCTGTGGCTTTTGACACCGCTTGATTCTGGGGCCCTGTGTGCCCGAAATCAATTTCCAAAGTTAAGATCAGGTACGTTTAGTGAACGAATGGGTAGGTTTTTCTAACTTTTGAACCGATGCTTGGAATTTAAATTTGAGGGCATCGATGAAATCGCAGTGCTGGTAATTGCTTAAGGGGACACTTACCGTAGTTGTGTTCGCAAAAGTGGAGAAGTAAATTCTTTTGGGGGGTTTGTTTAAGAAATAAATAAAAATTATCTAAACAATTTTTATTACTAAAGGGGGTTACTCCCTCCCATGGGTAGTTAAAGGTGGGCATGCAGCCACTTAATTACCCAAGTGAGGATGATAGAGAGGAGGGGCCCACACATGCCCCACCATTTATTTTCCGCTTACCCCATCTATTCCCCTACCGTTTCCTTGAAATTTCCTCCTTTAATATCCCTTATTTAATTTTTTTGGGTAACTCCTCATATTGACTAATGAGTAACCTTCCTTTTCCCCATTTTAATTTAAACTGCCAACGCGTTTAATTATGGGGAACCTTATCCCTCCCTTCTTTTTTCATCACATTTTAATTAGTGTGGTTAATTAATTACGAGAGAGTTTCTTTGTGTGTGAAATTAAATAATAGGAGGAACCTATTATTAAATTTTAGGAGAGCATCGTTGGAGAAGTAAAAAGAACGTGGGAGAGGTCTTGAGCTTTGGACGAAGAACATCGGCATCCGAAGAAGAATGACAAAGAACGCTGGTTCCTCGGAGATCGACGACACACCACCAATCCTCTTCCCCGTGACAAGAGAGGAGACGCCGCTTCCTCCTCAGTGTTTTCTGTCAATGCCTACAACCCCCTTTTTTTCGCGACGCCATCTACTGTGATGTCGTATACCATGATGTCGTCTATTGTGATGTCGATGAACCCCTTCATTGTTGAGGTAGGGGTTTTAGTATAAATTAATTCATGTTATTTTTAGACCCTCGACATGGTGTGTTTTATTGATGTTGTTTTATTAAATCCACTAACGCGGTGGGTGCGGACTAACGAACAAGTCCATACCCACCATTGTTTTGTTCCTGATGTGAGTAATCCATGGGAAAGATGAAACGGGACCGTTTTGGTGATTAGAGGTCGTCGTAGTAAAGTACGGGTTCCTAGACAATCGCAGGTGCAGACTGGAGGAATAACGGACCACATGAATGACTCTGGTTGCCCGCGGAAATCACCGGCGGCATGGGTCGTCGGCGCGGCGGCGGCCCGGCGCGCCGCCGCGGCTAATTCCGCGGTGGCGGGAGGCCAGATCCCATAACCGCGTGTGATCTGGAGGATATGTGGTACTAGTCGCCGCGTCCGTGGAGCGCAAAGGGAGGGGGACCGCGTCCCCCACTACGTGGCTGCTGGCCAAGCCAGCACACCCCCCCCACCCCCGCCCGGGCAGGGGCAGGTGACACGGACAGGGCCGGGCCACGCCCATCCAGACCCTCAGGCATCCAAGGGTTGGATGGAGGCTATCATTCGAGTTTTCAGATTTGTAGGGACACCAGGTGACCTCATGGGGATCTTTACGACGAGTCTCCTGCACGCAGTAGCAGGTAGATGCTGGAGCCTCACACTCCAGGTGAATAACGAGGCATCTCTTCTTTGGATGGACTTCGAGAGCCTCATATACTCGGAGTTCGTTCCATCCACCCTTCTTGTGATGCGCATTCATGAGTTACTGGAGCTGCGGCAGGGTAGAATGACAGTAGCCGAGTACTTGGTGAGATTTACCGACCTCTCACATTATTCCACAGACATGGTACGAGACCCATTCTTCATGGCCCAGACCTTCAAGCAGGAACACAAACACGAGATCAGGGCTTCGATGATCTCCCTCAACATCTCGACGCAAGCAGGGGTGATTGAAAGAGCCATTATAGTGGAATGTTTTCTCCCTGATTAGGCACCAGCAGCGAGGTCTTTCATAGGATGTCATGTAGTAGAGTCTTCTATAGCTGGAAGTAAACAGCAGAAACATGGGTCCAAGCGGAACATGCCATCAGGTGGGTGAACTTAGGATACAGGTTCTGCTGTGAGTGGCACACGGCACAGACCCAGCCATACGAGGAGCAGACAGTGCTATGCATGCGGCGGGCAGGGTCACAGGGCTCGAGACTGCCCAACCCACCGTGCGGATGAGCAATAGTCTGTAGAGGGACCTCTCAGGCAGAGGTTCGACCGTGGTGGTCTGCCAGGAGCAGACGCACGTGGAAGAGAGGCTAGCCAAGCATTATACAGTGGACGACATTTCGAGGCACTACCACCACCACCACGAGGAGGACCACCTCGACCACAAGGAATGGATTGACAAGGGAGAGCTCAGCTTTAGTCAAATGAGGCCTACGACCATAGAGATCCGGGAGAAGATAGGTAGTAAAGGGACTAGCTCAAGGCATAGATACTTTTGTTCATGTGGCTTCATTCTTTGTTAATGTCATTTTTTGTGGATGGTTTGTGTCTTGTACTTGAGCTGCAGTAATAAAAGACACTTTTTCTATGTGACGTTTACCTTCCTGTCCACTTGTATGGTTGATACTAAGAGGTTCCAATTTTAAATTGTTGACATGATCTTCACATTCGAGAAACCCAAAGGAGGAGACCCAGTGACCACACACTACTGCCGACAGTGTGACTCGACCCTTGGAGGTGATAGTAACGGTTGAATCTCTTGGTAGAAGCATTGAGGCCTCACGACGTCGTCCATGGAATGAAATAGTATAGTTCATGTTGGGATATACATTATTAGGCAAAGAACGTTTTTCATCCAGTGGATGAGACCAGATTTCTCTTTTCGGTAGACGATAAATCTCAGCAGCTCTTTGGTGGAACGTAGACGAAGAAGGGTGGAGATGAGTTCTTAAAATTGGCTAGTTTCAACCATTTTTCATTGAGTGAACGGTTTTCGGTTCTCTCAAACTCAATAGTCTCAGGTGTATCTTTTATCAGAAGGACCTGAACCAGAGACAACGATGATGGCTTGTTTCCCTCCAGGACTATAACGTCGAGATAGTTTATACTCTTGGAGAGGGGGAACATTGTAGCAGATACATTTATTATGAGATCGGGCTTTCAGTTGTTAAGAGTGGCGAGACAGCAGTTGGACGCATTCCATATATCATTTGTGGTTAGTGATGGAGTCAGCATGTTTAGAACTAGAGATGGTTCATGCTACGACGAAGAAGCTGCAGATCATCCAGGAGCAAATGAAGACTTCATACAGCAGGCAGAAATCCTATGATGATAGGATACGGAGACCACTGATGTTCGAGGATGGCGACCACGTCGTTCCTATGGGTCTCACCTCAATGAGTTTTATGAATATTTGGCTGGGGCGGCAAGTTATCTCCACATTTCATCGCACCATTACAGGTTATCCGTAGTGTAGGTGAGGTGGTTTACTGCCTTTCCCTTCAACCTCAGTGCACCGGGTGCACGACGTCTTCCACGTATCTCAGCTGAGGAGATATGTGCATGACCCGACGCATATCATCGACTACAGGGAGCTGGACATCGATGACAAAGAAAATTTTGCAGAGGTCCCGGTGGAGATCGAGGATTGACAAGATCGAGTCCTATGTGGACAGTCGATACCTCTGGTGCACATTTGTTGGCAGGACGAGAACCTCTAGGAGAGCACACGGGAGCGGGAGGCTCAGATTGGTGCTCAGTACCCTCATTTGTTTCCCTAGTTTATGTTATAGCTTTACGGGGACATAAATCCTTGAGGTGAGAGTAATGTAAAGACTCGGACATTTCAATGATTTTTTTTTAAAAAATCTTTTAATTTTACGAGACTTTGGCTTTTGACGGTGCTTGATTCCGAGGCCCGGTGTTCCCGAAATCAATTTTTGAAGTTTAGCTCGGGTACGTTCAGTAAACGAACGAGCGGGTTTTTCTATCTTATGAACTGGTGCTAGGAATTAAAATCTGAGGGCACTGATGAACTCGCAGTGCTGGTAGTTACTTAAGAAGACACTTACCATAGTTTTATTCGTAAAAGAGGAGAAGATGATTTTTTTTGGGGGGGGGGTTGTTTAAGAAATAAATAAAAATTGCCGGAAGAATTTTTATTACTAAAGGGGGTTAATCCATCCCATGGGTTGTTAAGGGTGGGGCCCGTAGCCACATAATTACCCAAGTGAGGAGGATAGAGAGGAGGGGTCCACATAAGCCCCACCATTTAATTTCCTCTTACCCCATCTATTCCCCTACTGTTTCCTTGACCTTTCCTCCTTTAATATCCCTTGTTGAATTTTTTTGGGTAACTCCTCGTATTGATTAATGATGAACCTTCCTTTTCCCCTTTTTAATTTAAACTGCCAACACATTTAATTATGGAGAACCATCTCCCTCCCTTATTTTTTCATCACATTATAATTTGTGTGGTGAATTAATTACGGGAGAGTTTCATTGCGTGTGAAATTAAATAACAGGAGGAACCTATTATTTAATTTGGGGAGAGCATCGTTTCCAAAAGAAAAAGAATGTGGGAGAGCTCTTGAGCTTTAGATGAAGAACACCGGCCTCCGACAAAGAACGATAAAGAACGCCGGTTCCTCAGAGATCGACGACGTGCCACCAATCCTCTTCCCCGCGACAAGAGAGGAGAGGCAGCTTCCTCCTCGGTGTTTTCTGACGAAGCCTAAAAACCCCTTTTTTTCGCGACACCGTCTGCCATGATGTCGTCTACCATGACTCCATCTACCGTAATGCCAATGAATGCCTTCTTTTTTGAGATAGGGTTTTTGTATAAATTTCTTCTTGTGATTTCTATACCCTCGGCAGGGTGTTTCTTATTGATGGTGTTTTCTTAAAACCACTAACACGGTGGGTGCAGACTATCGAACAAGTCTGAACCCACCGTTGTTTTGTTCTTGATGTGTGGAATCCCTGGAGACGATGAAACGAGACCATTTTTGAGAGTAGAGGCCGTCGCAGTATTGTACATGTTTCAAGACAATCGTAGGCACAGACAAGAACAAGAACGGTCCACCTGAACGACTTCGGTGGCCCGCGGAAAAACTCGGGGGCGCGGGGCGCCGATGTGGCGGTGCCCCGGTAAGCTGCCGATAGGAGCCACCATGACAGAAGCCGCAGTTCCAGGAGACCAGATCTCATGGCCGCGTGGGATCCAGAGGAGAAGCGGTGCTGGCCGCCGCTCCTGCGGAGCGCAAAGGGAGGGGGGACTGCGTCCCCCCCTGCTCGGCCATTGGATGAGCCAGCGCACCCCCCCCCGGCCAGGCCAAGGTTGGTGGTGCGTACCGGGCTGGGCCACACCAAGCTAGGCCGGACCCGGTCCCTGGTCGGGTCGATCTGATTTCGGCCGACCAAGGGGGGGTTGGGCCGGGTCGGACCGGGCCCAGACCTCCCATTTCGGACCACTTTATGTCTTTTTCCCATAACTTGTGCTACATACATCCGATCTATGCACCATCAGTTGCGTATGAATCCTTGGAACGAGATGGCCGTTTTGGTATGTCACACTCGAGGTTTTGGCAATGCTTTTGTATGGTCAGGTTGGTTTGAACCCAAAAACAACCGGGCCCTTAGAGCGGAAACACTTATATCTCAAGGACCGGACATCCGATTAACGTGTCGTCAATTGCGTTGGGATCCTTTTGTTGAGACGATCATTTTGGCTTACTATGCTTCATGTTTGGATGAAGTTGGTGTATGGTCGGGTTGGATTTAGATTAAAACCCAACAGGGACCCTAGAACGGAAAAGCCAATAACTCTATGATCGGGCGTCCGATTGACGCACCATCTGTTGCGTTGGGTTTTTTTGATGAGACAGAACATTATGATACATGAACTCCTGACTTCGTTTCAATTGATATATCGACCCCCTTGACTTGTGTAGCAGACCCTCCTGAGATCGAGCATACTGTGTGCGGAAACCCTAGAGCTGGCTGCGACTGTAATGACGACCATGACTGTATCTGGATCCTCTGTGGGTTTGCCAGAGAGGACGACCGTATGTGGATCCTCCGTGGGTTTGACAATGAGGACTATTGTACCTAGATACTCTATGGTTTTGGTATGGAGGATGATTGTATGTGGATCCTCCGTGGGTTTGGCAGTGAGGACGACTATACCTGGATCCTCCGTGGGTTTGGCAGGGTAGACGACTGTACGTGGATCCTCTGTCGGTACGATAGCGAGGATGACTGTACTTGGATCCTTTGTGGGTTCGGCAACGATGACGACTGTACTGGGATCCTCCATTGGTTTGGCAGTGATGATTAATGTTCTTTTATCCTACGTGGGTCTAGCAGTATGCCATATGTACTTGTATCCTTAGTGGGTCCGGCAGAGAAGCTGGTCTTGTATCCTATGTGGGTTCGACAGCTTAGATGAATCAGTGGATTCTTTTGATTACCTCTATCACCTTAAGAAGTGTATTCCTGTGTGATATGAGTCTTTTTTTTCAACCAATATCTTTGATGTGATTGACGCATTATCCTGTGTGGACTAGTTTGTGCTATCCTGTGTGGACTGAGTTGTGCATGGGCTCGGGAGATGGAGCCAAACTGTAACTAATGAAATAGGTATATGTATGGGAATATACCTAAGTAGTGTTATTTATACTTAGTGATTGTATATTTCCATTTAGGTTTATCCTTTGTGGATTATGAGAGTCCTTCGGGGGTCTCGTGGTCCCTAATGAGTATCGCATACTCACCCCTGCACGGGCTATTCCTGCACTACATTCTGTTGGATGCAGACGACTGACAACACTGATCGAGGTGGAGGCATGTGGAGCTGGATGGTACCCGGAGGTGGACCACTTGGCAGGACGTACACGGAGCAGACGACCGGACCGAGGAGATGATGAGACTATCTGTACCCACTCTTCAGGTGGTATTTCCATAGGACGGCTTGGTGTTAATGTTTTACTTTCTGCTGATGTACTTTCCTTTCAATTGTATTGTACTTTTAGTTGGGTTTGTATACTGTCCCATTTACTTTTTCAACACATACCTTGTACTCAGTTTTACTTAGTGTTTACATCGCTTTCATACTCTGTTGTGTATGTTATGTCATAAAGGCAATGCCTTCCTTTCATTGGGATTTACGCCTTTGGTGCTAGTCGCCAGCCCCTGGCCTATGGAAGGAGGGCATGGGGAAGTCAATGCACGGGCCCTGAGGACGGGTTGGGACAGAAAAAATAGTACCTATAAATGATATAAACAAAACTATTGAAAAGGTTAGGATCATACAATAACAGAATACAAAACACAGTAACGTGTACTGGAAGATAATATAAGTGTTCAATGTAGTCAAATACTAATTTTGTGTTGTCTAAAAATTAAGAATAACAATGTTCTTTTAGACAAAAAAAGATATATTCATTGCAAAAAATGACTTATACCCACAAAAACTCTATGAAAAATAACATATATGATGGTAAAAATGAGTATTTCTATCAGATGTGAAGTCTAGTTGGTATTATTTTAATTTACCGACATATGTTTCTACCATCATCTATATTTAAGGGTATTAATTATTCAATACCAACATATGTTTTACTAATAGTTAAATTTGTAGTTTTATCATATTTATACCAAGAATGGTTCTAACCACAAATCAAAGTATTATATTAACTATAATTAATAAAACAATGTTTAAAATTAGAAATATATGTTACAATAATCAATATAATAATTGTAAATAATTTAGTCATTATTTAATGTAGATTAATTATTTAGTAACAAAAAAATGTATTTTTTGAATTAAAAACTCTCGCTATACATTAAATTATTATATTAACAATTTAATAATGTTTAATGATATATATATATATAATTATTGATAACTAATTCGAAAACAATACCAACCCAAAACGTACAAATAAAAAAATTGATTGCATAAAAATCATATATATATATATTAAAAGTAAATATTTTTATATTGTATAACATTATTTGTTATCTATATTAATTTAATAGAAATGAAAAATCATACCACACTTTTAACTACATTCATTATCTTACATATTTTGATACCCTCAAACACTAAAATAGTAAAATGGGAGTGGTTGATGAAAATTGATGTCAACAATCTCATGCCACTTCCAACTTGTGTGTTCGTTCCTTCGGTGATGACGTATGATTACTCGATGGGTAAATATAAATCAGAAATGACCAATGTTACCTCCATGATTTCTTTCAATAGTGGAAATATAAAGCTTCGTAATTCAATATAAATTCATGGAAACATAAAATTGAGAATTTATAGGCCATGTTAGAAGAGGTATGTTCACAATCTATTTGAATGTTATATATCACTGGAGAATGATTTTAATTTTTCCTGAGGGATGAGGGATAGACATTGAGAATAAAAATGGGACATGTTATTTGCCTATCAGACATAATCCAGGCCTCTGGGTTCACCACCTCCCCCAAACATGCGTGATAGAGATGTGATGTTCACCTCTCACACCACCTACAAACTGGACCTACTAATGATTCCTGAGTAAACCAATTTTTAGAACTCATGTTATGTAATTGTTTACACTATTTTTATTTTATTTTAATATACATAACATTTTATCTATAACATTAGTAAAATATAAATTATCAGTCAATGATCTTTTTTCATAATTTCTTATTTCATTTGTTGTTTGATTAGTTTGAGTTTAAAGATGGTTGTGATGGGTTCAGTTTAATATATTTAGTTCATTTATTTGATGATGGGGATAAAATGCATTTATTTTTTCTGTGTATTCATGTTGACATACATTTATGGAGATGCTATTTGGTATGGTTGTTCTTTTTGAGTAGGGGATAATTTTTTGTTGATAAATTTATTTAGTAGATATGATTTATCAAAGATGAAGATGAGATTATTATAGAATCAAATCTAGCACAAATAAGTCACTAGCTTGGAACTTATACAATCTGGGATTTTCAAACTCATTCCCACGCATAATCTTATTAATGAGGTAGGGGTAATTAGATATTTTGAATCAATGGATTCATTGAGTGTGGTTCTGGATGTGATGTTCTTGGTGGTTCCTTTGATTTGGATATGGAGAATGGATATTTGAGCCTCATTGTGGTTCATATTCTTGTTTTATGTTGAAGGTCATCTTTTTCAAAAGTTTTTATCCTTTGATAGTGTTTGGTAATTTGTTGATTTTTATTTTTCATGTGTTCAATGATTTTGAGACATGGAATATCTTTTATTGCATTTTTGTGTGCTCTGATCAATTGAAGAATAGCCCTAGGATTTTTTTGGAGGCTCGATTTAAAATACCATTCTTTATGAATGTTTTCTAAACTACAATTGGTGACTATTTGAGATATTATTCATTGTGAATTCATTATTGAATAGTTTTACATCATCCTGATGTTTTGAGTCATGAAGTGGATGGTGTTTTACAAGGTTTCTCGTGTCATTAATTCCAATGATGTATGATGTTGAATAGAGATATTTGTTTACGAGAGGAATTAGCCTTGGTCTTATGAATAAAATTACAAATGAAATAAAATGATGTTAATATTAACCAACAACGTGAAATATGAGGTTGCTACGATGAAGTTAATTGGAAGCATGTACAAGTAGATAATTAGTGTGGATGGTTAAAAAATTTGATAGAACTAGAAGCTAAAAGTCTATAGATATTAATTCTAAGTGAACTCAAGTCTTTTTTCAAGGTAAATTATAGTCATTTTTTATTTCATTATAAAATATGTTGATGATATTTTATGAATACTTCCCATCTTTGGGACTTATTGGAAAACTGTTTTCTTTGGTTATATCCCTCTATTCTAATTGCTTCATTCAATAAAATGTAGGATCGAAATAGTGATGTAGATGCTCAATATACAAGAGGGGGGTGAATTTTATACTTTACAAATTCATTTGGAACCTTTAAAGTTAGTTACGAATAACTATGTTTTCCTTAAATAAAGGAAAGGGCTAAGTTTAACAAAGTTAAACTATGTAAATTCACAACACCTCTAACACCGAATGCAAACTTGCAAAGAGAGTCCGAAAGTAGGTTCCGGAAATATGGTTCTGGAAATTGAAACTTAACAATAGTTACAATATGAGATTCTACCCTAAAGAGTATAGAATCTAAATGAAACAGAGTACAAGTAAGGAAGTATAAGAAAGTTATACATTCCTTATAATACACAATGCAGCAGAAGTAAACAAGTAGTATAACTACAAGTAACAAGATATAAGTCTTTTAACCCAAAGAGAAGGGTATCCAACAACCTTGGATAAAGGTCCCTTGATTTATACTTTCAAGAAAGTCTGTCTTACCCACACCCAGGTAAGCCCTCGATACAAAGATCGGAGTCTCTATCTTGCTATCCCCGTAAGCCCTCAACTTCCAGGTAGTTGGCAACCTCTGTCTTCCTCAGCAAGGAAGCCCTCGAACTTCAAGGTAGTCGGCACCTCTGTCTTCCTATCCCTGGAAGTCCTCGAATGTAATCACCAACATTCGGAGTCGCACGAATCTTTGAGAGTTAATAAGAGCCTCTATCTCTATAAATCACTTCAAGCATGTAATCACATGAGTCAAAGATCAGGAAGCCTTTTCAGCACCGAGCTCTTTCAAATGAGCTCCTATTTATAGGTAAGGTCGGCTCCTTCTCAAACGGTCGTATTTTCCTTAAATATCGGAGGGACCTGTACACGTGTCACTTAGACAACGGTTAGTTTATAACAAAATAGACGACAACGTTTTATAACAAAACAAGTGTAACAGAATGTACGACATCGTTTTAATTCTAACTAAAAGGTTCGGAATGAAAACTTCGGAGTGAAATAGAAATAATAATGATTAGAAAAATTATAGAAATGTAAGCATAATAAAAGTTCCGAGTCTAACCAAAATATTTTTCGGAGTATGAATTAATTCAGAGTGTATAAAACAAAGATAATCAAATTCTGTTTAATAATAGAATTCAGAATGAGAGTTCGTCATCAGAATTCATAATGAGAATTCATCATCAGAATTCGTAATGAGAATTCCTCATCAGAATTCGTAATGAGAATTCCTCATCAGAATTCATAATGAGAATTCAACATCAAAATTTGTAATGAGAATTCCTCGTCAGAATTCGTAATGAGAATTCATCATCATAATTCGTAATGAGAATTCATCATCAGAATTCGTAATGAGAATTCATCATCAGAATTCGTAATGAGAATTCCTCATCATAATTCGTAATGAGAATTCCTCATCAGAATTCATAATGAGAATTCAATATCAGAATTCATAATGAGAATTCGTCATCAAACTTCATAAGAATTTGTATCCTGAATCTGGATTAAAACTGTATCCGGAATTCAGAATGAAACTTTATCACAGTTCTCATTCTGGATTTCGGAGTGAAACTTTATCACAGTTCTTATCAAGAATCCAGATCTTAAAACTGACTACTTCATATCAAAGTTTCAAGCAATTCCGAGAAAATAGAAATGAATCCGAATCTCATACTTATGAAAAATCTAGATTAAAATATAATAAAGATAAATTTCCTTATAAAAGCATTTTCCCTTATAAAAGCAATTTTCCTTAAAAAATAATTTTTCCTTAAGAATTCATTTTTCCTTAAGAAAGAATTTTTCTTTAAGAAAGGTGTTTGTGATTTTCAAAACAAGAAGGAATGAAAAAGTCATAAGGATAACCTTATTGACTCAACAATCTCACCCTTTTTGGAAAGCACAAACATCCTTACGGAAAAAAAATTATAAGAGGAAAGAAAAACATTAAGGCTTATCTCCCTTTTATTTGAGGATATTGATGAATACGACTAACTCCCCCTTAGGCTTTGAAACTCTAAGAATCGTATTCTAGATTTTTGGAGTGGAATTTCATTATGAATAAGAAAGTCTTCTTAAATGATAAACTCCCCCTTAAACAAACTCTTATTAGAGTTCTTTTTCCTTATGGAACTTTTCCTTCTCCCCTTTTGATAAACTCTCATTGGAGTTCTTCTTTTTCTTGAGGATCTTATCCTTCTCCCCCTTTGTGATTTTCAAAAAGAAATTGAGGGAATGGAAAAAAACAAAGTACCTAAAAAATTAGTAACAACGAAAGAAACGAGAAGCCCAAATTTCATTAAGTTTGACATCTCGGCAACAAAAAAAATATTACAACAAAAATATCGGATTTGGTTATTTCAGATCTTTTTCCTTCAAAATGAGCCCCTTAAGAATAGTCTTGATCTTCTTCAGGTCTTTATGATCTTCCTCAGCTTGCTTCTCTAAGACCACTATTCTTGCAGAATGAGCTTCAATCTTTTCTTCCTGGGCTTTCAGCTTTTCTTCGTGAGCCTTGATCTTTTCTTCCTGATCCTTCATCTTCTGTTCAAACTCGATCCGATGATCCCTTTCAAATTTCCAGTTTTGAGAGACGGAATTCAGCTTCCCATTCAGATCTCTGACTTCTTGAATCCGGAAGTTCTTTTCATCTGTCAACTTCTCTTAAAAGGATGAAGTTAACTCATTTATCTTCATGTCCTCAGTCTCAAAGGCGTCTTTAACATTGTCTTGAAACTCATCGAATAACCTCATCTCTTCAACAGTCTTCTTCGACCATTTTGTCATTCTCTTGCAAGATTTTCTATGAGCTTCGTAGCCAACAAAGAAGGTTTTGAACTGAGCCTTAATCTCAACGCACTTGCCCATAACCATAGATACGGAGTCAGTTTTCTGATTCAAAGCATGTTGGAGCATCTGACATCTTGAATCAATACTAGAGAATGTCGGAATGGATCCCACCAACTTCTTTAAAGACTGGAAAACAAAGTCATGCCCCACCGAGGATGACTCCGAATCCGAAACTTTTCTTGGTGAATTTTCTTCCTCAATACGCTCCAACTTCATTTTTGATGAATCACCATATTCTCTTTTCTTACTAGCCACTGATTTCGGAGTCTCAACAAGGATTTTCTTTCCCTTGTCTTTTTTCAGAATGGATTCTTGATCAGTAGTTTTCTGCTCGCTAGTAGACACTTGAACAATATCATCAAAAACTTTTTGAACTACATCTTCCTCATTCTTATCCTTCTCTGGAGTTACTAACTTAGAGGATTCAGCCTCTGAAGTTCGGAGTGATAGGTGTTCCGAAAGCGACCCCTTATACTCATCTACTTCTTTCAATAAGTCTCTTGTTTCACTACTTGCTTCAGCAACTTCTTCTTCTCCCACTTGATGAATCTGATCGAGTTTCTCAACTTGCTCAGCTCTAGTCTCTTCCAGAAAATCAAGGTTTCTTCCTGGAGTCTCAGGTAGAGATTCTAGGGAGAAAGATCTCGGAACTGGAATGCTTCCGGATACCATCTCATTAAACTTTAACAACTCTTGGACTGCATCGGCTTCTGACATCTTCTTCATGAGCTTCTTCTCCTTTACTTGTTTTTCAAGCTTATCAGCAGTTCTCTCCTTTAAGGCCTTAGCTTCCGCAGGGTCCAATCCGAACTGCGGATCCCCTTCTTTCCTTTTCTAATTATCTGCTCTCCACTTCGCAAAAACCTCATCAGGAAAGGATTTTTTCTTCTTTGGTTTTGGAGGTGCGGTTTGAGCTTCCTTAGATTTTGGATCCTCAACTTCAGCTGCAACTTCCTTCAACTTTCTTTTCTTTACTGGCTTAGATGATTCCAGTTCAGCAGCCATCGGAGCCGCTTCTACTTGATTAGGCAGATCGAAGAACTCACCAGTCTCCTTGTTGAAGGCCACATCCATCCTCTTAAGGGTATCATCACTAACCAACAAAATTTTGCAAACCCTTGGCTTAGATCTGCAAGATTCCTTGATGGACTCAAGGCACCGAACTATCAACCACGATAAAATTGCTGGGTACATTACGATCTGGGCTCTGAGATTTCCTTTCTTAAGATTCTCAATGGTTATAAGAATGTGCCTCATGAAGTTAAACTTCCTTATATTTATCAGGAAATCTAAGATATAGATCCCACTCTTCTTCAAGCTTTCTTTATCACCTTTCCTCGGTACGATAAGCCCCTGTACCCACAACTCTAGAATCCGAAAATTTGTAGGCAAACTAGCAATATTCGGAGCTTTGTCATCTGAGAGTCTGAGAATTTTCAAGGCTTTTTCTTTTTCAAAGCTACCCTTAGAATCCGGCAAAATGTGAGATATAAACTCAGATTATCTTTCATAGGACAGCCCGACCAAGCTTGCTGCCTTTGTATAAGAAAACTTGTAAGTCTTACCATAAGACTTAAAAGAAAATTTCTCCCTATTATCTTCCTGAAAGAAGGAAACTGTTTCATAGAACTCAACAAGTAACTCCGAAAAAACATTGTCTTGATTCCCCGGTTTGGATACAGCAATATCTTCCCACCCATTCAACTTAATGTTCTTCGAAATAATAGAATCATAGTAATTGAAGAAATCCGGATGGACTAACCTTTCTTTGTAAACTAACCATTGCCAAATAGGCTTGGTGGATGACATTTCTTGAGATGCTAACTCCACAGACATTCAGATCTGAAGTCCTCTGAGAATTTCGGAACGACCTTAAATCAGAGAGGCAGAGATTCGGGACGCGAGAGCTTGAAATCGATGTGGGATGAGTATTTGGGTCCCCTTTATATAGGCAATGAGATGACGGTTCATCTTCCACGGTTGATCTAATGGTTGGGATAAGCTGAGATCAGATCTGACGGTTGAAAACTTGAATCCGATCTTTTTGAGGTTTTTATTAAAACAAGGAATTAAGAAAACTATAATCCGAAAACATAATACAAGAAAATTCCAGCAAGTAAAATATGACTATGAAAACCTGAGTAAGGTAATCATACCTTTCAGATTGGCTTAGGAGGATTATTCGTAATGGGTAATATAAAAATGACTATGAAAAAAAACTTTATTATGAGAAGACAGAGTTCGCAAAAAACTTTACTACGGAAAATAAATTTAGTACCAAAAACTCATTACGGAACACTCATTATGGAAAACTAAGTACGAAAAAAAACTTAGTAAGGAAAAACATAGTAAGGAAGATTCGGTACGAAAATCTCGTTATGAAAATACCAGTACGAAAATTTGCATCTTGGAAATATTCAATATGAATACTTCCATTCCAGAAGTGTTCTGTACAAAAATGTCCATTCTGGAAAATTATAGCTTCGGAGATTCCATTCCGGAAATCTTCATTCTGAAAAGATTGAGAACAAACTTTGAATAAACATTGTTAAACTAACAATCAAATGTACTCCCCCTAGGAAAAGGAGTTTATTGGTTTAAGGAGACTTTTTCAACAGAATGTTAATTAAGAAAGATTACCTTACAGTTATCATTCCTAACTTCTGTTTAATATATTCAAATCTATCAGAAGGAAAATATTTTGTGAAAATATCAGCAAGTTGATCTTGTGTTCCGATAAACTGAAGAAAAATATCTCCTTTTGGAGTGTGATCCCTAAGAAAGTGATGCCTAATATCTAAGTGTTTTGCACGGGAGTGATGTGCAGGGTTCTTACTAAGGGAAATGGCACTTGTGTTATCACACAAAATTTGAGTTTTGGTAAAACTCAATCCATAGTCTGTGAGTGTGAGTTGCATCCACAACACTTGAGCACAACAACTTCCAGCTGCTACATATTCAGCTTCAGCAGTGGAGAGTGCTACAGAATGTTGCTTTTTGAAGGACCAAAAAACTAATGAATCTCATAAGAAATGGCAAGTTCCGGATGTAATTTTTCTATCCATTCTACATCCACCAAAGTCATCATCAGAAATTCTTTTTAGAACAAAATCATTTCCAAAAGTATAAAATAATCCTAGATCCATGGTTCCCTTAAGGTAGCGAAAAATTCTTTTTACTACCTTTAAGTGAGATTCCTTAGGATTGGATTGATATCTTGCATATAAGCATACTGAAAACATTAAGTCTGGTCAACTAGCTGTTAAGTAAAGTAAACTTCCTAACATTCCTCTGAAAGATGTTTGATCTAATGGTTTCCCAGCTTCATCAAGATCTAAAGAGTCTGAGGTACTAATGGGAGTACTAATACTCTTAGTATTATCATAACCATACTTTTTAAGAAGATATTTAATATACTTATGTTGAGATATGTTGGTCCCTTCTGGTTTTTGAGAAATTTGAAAACCGAGGAAAAAAGTTAACTCACCCATCATACTCATTTCAAACTCAGATTTCATTAGACTTGCGAAAGAGTCGGTCAAAGATTGCTGAGTTGAACCAAATATGATGTCATCAACATAAATTTGAACAATCAAAACATTTTTCTTATCTTTCTTTATAAAAAGGGTTGGATATGCATTTCCCTTAACATAGTTATTTTGAAGCCAAAATCCAGTAAGTCTATCATACCATGCTCGTGGGTCTTGTTTAAGACCATACAAAGCCTTGGTAAGTCTAAAAACATCATCAGGATGTTTTGTATCTTCAAAACCAGGAGGTTGTTCAACAAAGAATTCCTCTTGAACATAACTGTTAAGAAAAGCACATTTCAAATCCATTTGGAAAAGTTTGAAATTAAAGAATGCTGCAAAGGCAAGTAGAATACGGATAGATTCAAGTCTAGCTACTGGAGCATAGGTTTCTTCATAGTCTATTCCTTCTTGCTGATTATAGCCTTTAGCAACAAGTCTATCTTTATTTCTTACTATGACTCCATTTTCATCACATTTATTTCTGAAGACCCATTTTACTCCAATAACAGAAGTTTCCTTAGGTCTTTCAACCAAGGTCCAGACTTTATTCCTTTCGAATTCATTTAGTTCATCTTGCATGGCTTTAATCCAATCTTTATCACCTAAAGCTTCATTAGTGCTTTTAGGTTATAATTGGGAAAGAAATGCTAGATGTTCTACTTCATTTCTTAAGGAACTTCTAGTCCATACAGGTTGATTTACATCACCAATGATACTATCATTGGCATGATTCTTAAGAAACACCTGATTTTGGTTTTGTAAAACCTATTCATCAACATAGGGTAGAAAGTCTTATGGGGTAAATGTTTCAGAAGTATCTTCTAGAACATTAACCTTATTAAAAGGTTCTTCTATCAAAGGTTGACAATCAGTTTTTGAAAACACATCCGCGGATGTAGGTAGGGATGGTTTAAAAACAAAAGGATCTGACTCATCAAATTTTACATGTACTGTTTCTTCAACAGTGCAATAATTTTTATTAAAAACTCTATAAGCCTTAGAGATTGTGGAATATCCTAAGAAAATTCCTTCATCAGATTTTGGTGAGAATTTATGTAAGTTATCTATAGTATTCAAAATGAATACTTTGCAGCCAAAAACCTTGAAGTAGGATAATCTTGGTTTTTTTAACATTCCATAACTCATAAAGTGTTTTATTAAGAAAAAGACTAATCAAAACTCGATTTATAGTATAACAAGAAGTACTTATAGCTTCTTCCCAGAAATTTCTAGCAATAGAATATTCACTCAACATGGATCTAGTTATTTCTTGAAGAATTCTATTTCTTCTTTCAACTACACCATTCTGTTGAGGAGTTCTAGGTGATGAAAAATTGTGAGTAATACCTTTCTTACTACAAAATGTTTCAAAATCAGAATTTTGAAATTCTCCTCCATGATCACTATGAATAGTTTTCAATGGAAGGTTTTTCTCATTTTTACTTGAGCTCTAAAACATTTGAAATAAGAAAACGCTTCAGATTTCCTTGCTGGAAAATAAACCCAAGTAAATCTAGTGTAATCATCAACTAGAACAACCACATAGTATTTGCCTCCAATACTTCCAGTTTGTGTTGGACCAAAAAGATCCATGTGCACTAACTGTAATGCATTGGTTGTTGAGACTTCACCGATTGATTTAAAACTAGATTTATGTTTCTTTCCATATTGACAAGGATCACAAACTTTAGAAGAATCAAATCTAAGCTCCGGTAGATCCTTAACGAGTTTCTTCTTAGAGAGTTTACATAGGTTCCTAAGGTTACAGTGACCTAGTCTTCTAGGCTATAACCAGGAGTGATCTTATATTGCACTTAGACAAGGTAAATCTTGGCTTCTGAGGTCTTCTAAGATTAAGGTGTAAACATTCTCTTGCCTATTGGCTGAGAGAATAAACTCTTCCTTGGAATTGTGAACTAAACACTTATCATTCCTAAAATTTACAAGGTAACCTTCATCACATAACTGACTTATGCTAATGAGGGTGTTCTTAAGACCTTTAACAAAAAGAACATTTGAAATCAAGGTTTTACTAAGAAGAACTATATTACCAATACCAACAATCTCTCCCTTAACATTATCTCTGAAAGTTACCTTTCCTCCTTTCGTTTTGATAATCTTTTCAAAATAGCTTTTGTTACCAGTCAGGTGACGGGATCATCCACTATCCATGTACCATGTATTGTTGCTGGTAATCTCTTTATTTTCCTGAAATCAAGAAGAAAATTAGACTTTCGGAATCCAAACTTGTTTGGATCCGAGATTTCCATATAATAAAATTTTAGGAACCCACATCTTCTTAGAGAAGTAAGCTTTATGAAATCATAAAGATTGGGTTTTGTTTAGGGAACCATTATTTGCCTAGTGACCACCACATTGACACTTGGTACAAAATGGGCCACATTGAGGAACAAAATAATTGTTACTGAAAATTGGTTTTTCATGGGTATAACCAAATCCAGATTTATTTCTTAAAGGTCGTATTTGACAATAAATTTTATAAAAATTATCCTTACCATGGGTAAAGTTTGATAAACTCTTCTTTAAGGAAACAATTTCGGACTTGAGTTTTACAACCAAGTTTTTTATACTCAAAATGATTTGTTTTTGAATTAGAGTTATGCTCGAAAACATTTTTCTTAGAAATTACTTTTTCTAATTCTTTAGAAATTTGTTCTTCTCAGAACTTACTTCCTCAAGATTCTTTGAAATACTTTCAAGATCAGTATTTTTCTTATCAAGATCTTTAGACAGATCTGATATCTCTTTTGTAAGAATAGAATTTCTAGGGTTTTCCTTATCATGTTTTTTATTGAGTTTGGAATTCTCAATTTCAAGAAGTTCAGCAAACCTAGAGACTTCTTCATATGTAGGTAAAGTATTTTCTTCATCAGAAGAAGATTCTTCATCAGAAGAGTTATAATACTTGATATCATTGGAATTTAAAGAAACATTGGTCAATGATTCACCATTTCGTACCTTAGCCATAAAACAATGATTATCAATAGGTAATCTGGCTATAAGACCAAGATTCTTCTATCCGGAAGATTCATAATCAGAAGATTCATCTGAAGAGTCACCACCACTTTCACTCCAGGTGTCATTGGCTTTCAAAACTTTCTTAGCTTTAGCTTTGTAATACTTCTTTCTTTTCCTGTCTGAATGCCTTTTTTTCCTTTCTTTCTTTTTGAGCATAGGGAAATCTGGTCTAATATGTCCAGCTCTTTTGCATTCATAACAAGTAACTTCTCCATATTTCTTATCTTTCATTTCCTTTTTCTTATACTTGGATTGGAAATTTCTCTGGCCAGCTATCTTGTTCATCCTTCGAGCAAGATTTGCTAATTCATTTTCAGAGATTTCACTCTCACTGGATTCTGATTGGAAAATAACTTTCATAGACTTGGATCTGGTTACTCTCTCAAGAGTCTTAGCTTTCATCTGATTTGATATTGTAGTAAAAGCAACAGTACCATTTCCATTATTCTTCTTGATGTTGTCTGCATCTCTCTTCATTGTGGTTTCATGTTGCAGAAGAGTTCCAAAAATCTCATCAAGAGAGATCTGAGTGACCTTCCTGTTTTCATCTATAGCTGTTCTTTTGGATTCCCACTCATTGGGAATAATATCAATTATTTAATCCACAAGAGATTCATCATCTAAACCTTTCTCTCCCATGGATTGTAGACTGTTGACTATAGTCATGAATCTCTATTGAACTTTATAGATTGGTTCACCATAAGGAAAGTTGAATCCATGATATTCAGCTCCAAGCATAGCTCTTCTAGTCTCAATCACCTTAGAAGTTTCAAAGTGTGTAACCTCTAACTTCTTCCAGATACAGTTAGCTGCTTCACAAGAAGAAATTTGGCTATATATATTCCTGGTCATTGAACAAAGTAGAGTATTGCGCACATTATAATTAAGTTTATATTCTTGCTTTTCCTGGTTAGTGAAAGTTCTAACTTCCTTGTCTGGAATTTTATAATCACTAGTAAGCATTACAAAATTGTCCACTCCGGTGTTGATAACAAAAGTCTTCATTGGATCTCTCCAATACTCATAATCATTACCATTAAATATAGGTGGTCTTGTAGGATTTAGATTATCAATCGAACCAACATTAATTCCTTCCATACTTGAACAACCTTTGGCACACAAACTTTTTAGTAGAATAAGTTTTGTAATAACAAAGTTCAGAATAAGAATGTTCGGAATGGTAAAGTTCGGAATGACAAAGTGAGCAAGAAAAACATATTCGTAAGTATAAGTATTTCAGAAACCTGCTCTGATACCAATTATAGGATCGAAATAGTGATGTAGATGCTCAATATACAAGAGGGGGGGTGAATTGTGTACTTTAAAAATTCCTTTGGAACCTTTAAAGCTAGTTACGAATAACTATGTTTTCCTTAAGAAAAGTAAAGGGATAAGTTTAACAAAGTTAAACTAAGTAAATTCACAACACCTCTAACACCGAATGGAAACTTGGAAAGAGATTCTGAAAGTATGTTCCGGAAATATGGTTCTGGAAATTGAAACATAACAAAAGTTACAATACGAGATTATACCCTAAAGTGTATAGAATCTAAATGAAACAGAGTACATGTAAGGAACTATAAGAAAGTTATACTTTCCTTATAATACACAATGCAGCGGAAATAAACAAGTAGTAGAACTACAAATAACAAGATATAAGTCCTTTATCCCAAAGAGAAGGGTATCCAACAACCTTGGATAAAGGTCCCTTGATTTATACTTTCAAGAAAGTATGTATTACCCACACCCAGGTAAGCCCTAGATACGAAGATCGGAGTCTCTGTCTTGCTATCCCCGCAAGCCCTTAACTTCAAGGTAGTTGACAACCTCTGTCTTCCTCAGCAAGGAATCCCTCAAACATCAAGGTAGTTGGCACCTCTGTCTTCCTATCCCCGAAAGTCCTCGAATGTAATCACCAACATTCGGAGTCACATGAAGCTTTGAGAGTTAATAAGAGCATCTCTCTCTAGAAATCACTTCAATCATGTAATCACATGAGTCAAAGATCAGTCAGCCTTTTCAGCACCGAGCTCTTTCAAATGAGATCCTATTTATAGGTAAGGTCATCTCCTTCTCAAACGGTCATATTTTCCTTAATGATCGGAGGGACCTGTACACGTGTAACTTAGACAACGGTTAGTTTATAACAAAATAGACGACATCGTTTTATAACAAAACAAATGTAACAGAATGTACGACATAGTTTTAATTCTAACTAAAAGGTTCAGAATGAAAACTTCGGAGTGAAATGGAAATAATAAAGATTAGAAAAATTATAGAAATGTAAGCAGAATAAAAGTTTGGAGTCTAAGTAAAATATTTTTTGGAGTCTGAATTAATTCAGAGTGTATAAAACAAAGACAATCAGATTCTGTTTAATAAGATAATTCGGAATGAGAGTTCGTTATCAGAATTCGTAATGAGAATTCATCATCAGAATTTGTAAGGAGAATTCCTCATCAGAATTCGTAATGAGAATTCCTCATCAGAATTCATAATGAGAATTCAACATCGGAATTCATAATGATAATTCCTCATCAGAATTCGTAATGAGAATTCATCATCCGAATTCGTAATGATAATTCATCATCATAATTCGTAATGAGAATTCATCATCAGAATTCGTAATGAGAATTCCTCATCAGAATTCGTAATGAGAATTCCTCATCAGAATTCATAATGAGAATTCAATATCAGAATTCGTAATGAGAATTCATTATCAGAATTCGTAATGAGAATTCTTCATCAAACTTCATAAGAATTCGTATCCTGAATCTGGATTAAAACCGTATCCGGAATTCGGAATGAAACTTTATCACAGTTCTCATTCTGGATTTTGGAGTGAAACTTTATCACAGTTCTTATCTAGAATCCGGATCTTAAAACAGAATACTTCATATCAAAGTTTCAAGCAATTTCGAAAAAATAGAAATGAATCTGAATCTCATACTTAAGAAAAATCTAGATGAAAATATAATAAAGATAAATTTCCTTATAAAAGCATTTTCCCTTATTAATGCAATTTTCCTTAAGAAATCATTTTTTCTTAAGAATGCATTTTTTCTTAAGAAATCATTTTTCCTTACGAAAGGTGTTTGTGATTTTCAAGACAAGATGGAATGAAAAAGTCATAAGGAAAACCTTATTGACTCCACATAAAAGAGATTCTATTTTGGTGTTTCTTTAATTGTTATGATGTTGTTGTTCATCTACACATGTTGCATCATATTTATCTTCCCTCTCACTAAAATATCTTCATTTTTCTAATCTTAATATGTCCAGACAAATCCAATACTTTTGAAAACACTTTCCAATATATAATTATGTTATTCTCATTCTTGTAAATATTTCTTATGTTGTTTTTTCTGAATAATAGAAATTTTTATTGTCTAGAATTAATGTATATTCTTACTATGATATCATATTCTTTCCTTATAAAATTTTAAATTAATATACAGTGGAACTAGTACAAAAAATTAGTGTAATGTTGAAGAAACCATTATTTATTATTTAAATTTAAGGTTCTTGATAAATTGCCATCAGAATAGTGAGTTAAGACTCAATCATTTTGTTTAGAAACGGCTAGATGAATATGTTACCACTAGATCACAGTCTTTTGGTGGTTGATCCTTGATGGTTCTGAAGTAGTCTCCAAATTTCATCACTGATTTTGAGCCTCCCATAACAACTCTATGGTTAGGATTTCTAGGACTACAACTCCACCTTTTGAAATAGGAAGCCCTCTTTTCAATTTCTACACTATTTGGAAAATACATGAAAATTTATTATGCAACTAGGAATCTAATGAGACCATTTGTTGCTCAAATTTGTACTAAAATATACATATCTCAGCCTATACCACCAAACATATAAATTTAGAATGAGGACTTTTGTATTCTACAGGATGTTTACATTGATAATTAATATGTGTTTTGTAGAAAATTATTTAAAATTTGTAACTATAGAAATGAAATAGAGATTATAAAATATTTTTTAAACACACCTACATGTAAAAAATATTTTTGGGGTGAAAAAAGATTCTATGAAATGATTGGTGTCTCTTCAGGATACCTTGGGTATCAGATAGTTAATTATAACCTTGCTAGATCATCCAATAGTGAACAATTTCTTATTTCTCTCTATGGTTATGTGGATGATTTACATAATGATCTGATATTCAATGATGACAAATAAAATATTCTCAATCCTGTAACTACCTCTGAAACCCCTAGTTTGGAACAGGCATTCTGAGAAGAAGATCAGTACACCCACTCTGATTCAAGTGAATCCTTACATGATTCCTTTGATCGGTCTATTCATCTTGAATAAGACTATTTTAAATGAAGTTATATGAAGGGTAAAAAACTAATGGTGTATGATGAGGGATAAATGAAACCAAATCTTATGAAAATAATGAAATATTCAGTCTACTCTAACCTATATAGAAAAATCATTAGAAGATCATTATAAATCATTTGGAATGAAAAAATTGATTTACCACCACAACTGGTACTTGTTTAACTGAATACTGCTTCTTCTGGTTTTGATGAGAGTAAATATGGTAGAAAAAATGACTCTCTATATAGATATGTTTAACTAATTGGGGAGGATTTTTATGAGGCCATTTATTCATGGATGGATGAGAAAGATGCAATTTAATTCCAAAATTTCATGGGTGTTGATATTACTATAGGGACTTACATTCAAATCAGAAAACATATGTTTATTATGAAGGATTATGTATATAAAATAAATCCGTGTTTTAACATCAGATAAATTCTTTGAAAATATTATATTTCTATCTTTTAAACTTCATTATGCTCTCTTTTTATATCTTTTCTCTCACATGGACTACATTTTTGATTATTTTTGGTCCTTGGCCATAGCGATTGCTCGAATTTTGGAGTGACTTTTAAATAGATTATCTTGATCGGGCATTGATGACAACATTATTTTGGATAGTTTTTCAATATTGATGGAATTTCCTAGTATGTTAAATATCATTAATGTGAAAAGGTGAAATTTTTGGAAGATAAACAGATCTATTACACTGTTGTTTTCTAGAACCATTATATTTTTTTGAAGTAGTGGTGGACCAATACAAATGACTAAAATGGTCCTTTTTCTCAGTGGAATTTTGATGTTGGTTTAATGACTATCGATTTTTTTCTGTGAGATTTGGGCTTCGTGGTTTCTTTCTATGAACATGATGTTACAAATATCTGATTGTAGTGAAATATGTTTCTGATTAAGATATTATCTCTATATTGATTTTTTTTCTTTGATGTAATTTATTTGGGCTACATGAACTCCTTTTAAATGGATTTTCCACTAATGAGGTGCTAGATCCTAAGAATTTCAGTCTATTTTGGTATGATAACAAGCTTTGGTAGAAGTATCATGTTCTATAGTTTACATATTCTTCCTCAGAATGAACAATCTTTGTGATGTGATGGTTTTTCAGCTAAAATTTTCCATGATATGATAACTTTGGGAACATTTTCTGAAAGGCTAGTTTTTCTAATAGGGGTTCAAATTAAAAATTTATGTTCAGAACATTATTATTTTGGGAGTGATCAGATGATTATACTTCTTTGGTTTCTTTTTCTCATTTTGTTAACACTAGAGTAATTTTGACGCATTTTGATCAGAAGACCTCAATATTCATTGGTCGTTCATTGTTTTTTCCTATATTGATGTCTTTAACTTGATCGTAGTTTGCATAATGGTGGTATCTTGCAGTTTGTTTTGTTTTCACTAGGCAGTACAATCACATACACTACCATATCTCTATCTTGAATGATTCAACTTTTCTCTTTTTCTTTCTTCATTCAAGTCATTTTATAATTTTCAATGATTTAGTTATTGTGTATTTTGGACGCTGTAGATTATTTATTATGTGGTTTTGGTGATCTCTGGGATGTCCGGTTTTTATTAGATGTGACAATTTCTTGGTGGAAGGCATGATTTTTTAGGTAGGTTTGATGCAATGTGAGATTTACATAGAGTTTTCTTGTAACCCATTCAAGCATCTCCCACAATTCCCAGGTGATTTGAGTTTATTACAACTTGTTCATTTATTTTAACTATTTTGTTTCTCTAATAAATTTCCTTATTACACGAATTGTGTGACCCAATCATGTCATGGTTTGTACAAAGAAAATTTGTTAGCTATATTGGGAAGTGAATTCCCTCATTTTAATTATAGTGAAAGAATATATTCATTTAGAAAAGTTATATTCATAATAAATGATTGTTTATTTTTCATTAGAGTGAGTAATTGGTAAGAATCCTTTCTATGAATATGAGGATGGTTTTAGTTGATTAACAAGATATGTATGGTAATTTTAATTCATTGTGGTAATTCTAACTACATTTTTTAGTATCATTGTATTCGTCGTGTCATTTCCTTCATCGTGTCACTCCATTAATCCATATACATATTATATATTCATTGTCTTTCTTTTCATCATTATTCCATAATATTTTTCTACATGTAGGTTATCAAAGACTGTGTATGGAAATTTTACTGGTCTACATGTTTCAATGAACTAAATTTTCTTTCTTGATAAGAATAATTGATGATGACTTAGTTGAGTGAAGGGTTATAAATTTCATGGTTTATTATTCTACCATTTTTCTGTTGTATTTTATAGTGTCAATTAGTATTTTTTATACTTAGATATTTTATTTCACATAACTGGAAACCATTTGGAAAAAAATGAAAAGTACATTTCCTTTTTTGATTTTGTTATATGTTCTTTTTTTAGTAGTTATATATGATGATTAACTCATCCTGTATGGAGATGAATTATTTATTAAAAATTTATATTGACAATGTAATTGAACACTATAAATGTTTATTCATGTTAGGTGTAGAAAATATTATGATAAAGCATCAAAGTTTTTATTATGGGAACATCAATACATGATTGTGGAACCTGTTATGGTGGTGATGTTATGACATGGAAGAATAATAAGAATATGCTGAAGTAGAGAATCATGGATAGGGTTGTCGGGTCGTGGAACATGCATGGTGAGCTTTTCATGGGGGAGAGGCCCACCCCACTATATTATATATCATGTATTTTATGGAATTAAAAATGATGATTAAGAGTTTGGAGTTTCATTTATTATTTCATGGAATTTGAATAGTTTCAAACATATTTGTTTCATGTCTGTTAAACCTTCATGTCATGTTTAAACATGTTCAAATAAATTATATTTATAATGAATATATAATAAGTAAAATAAATAATATTATATATATAAATATAATTAACGATTTTTGTAATAAATGTTGAAATACCCACATATAATATTATATTGAAAATATAATTTATAGATAAATAATATTTGTTTATATTACTTAAAATAAATCGAAACATAAATACTGATAATATTACCAATAGATTAATTTTTCGCATTAATATTTTTCTAATCATTTTGAAAAACATATATATAATCTATTTTTATTATTATAATTCCATCAGAACTATTTTATCTATTTCAATAGCATTTAGCAAAATAGTTTTCACCAAAAGTTTAGCGACCTTATATTTTTTGTCAGTAAAAAGATTCAACAACATAAAATGAACACTTACCAATAGATGTACCCCTATTGGAATAATATATTAATTTAGTAATGATTAGGTGTTTCATGAAATTTAAAATATTTTAATAATTAACATTATTCAATAGAATTCACAAAATATATGTTTGTTACATAGTGCCCTTTTATAATATAAGTGACTGTAATTATTATTCATTTGGAAATTAAATTTTTTCCCCACATTTTATACATGCGAGAAGGGAAAATGGATTATTCTAGAAAACATTACATTTTATGGTTGAAATAATTCTATCCAATATATATTTGAAAATTAATTAGGTCATTTAAACCATATCATTTATGTTTAACTCCCATTAAAGTTATTTTTATCTTAACCGTATTAATTAATATTTACAATTGCCACTATTTATTATAATAAATAATTAATTGAATCATTTTATAAATATAAGTAATTCTATTTGAAAATATTTAATTAATTTTATGTAATAAAATTCATAGATTTGGAAAATTTTAATCCAACATAAAACCCACAGATGCAATAATAAAGTGGGGTTTGAAGCAGAAAATTCTCATAATTTTATAATATTTTAATATATAAATCCATTACAAAATCGATTCATGTAAAATATATTATATTTATAAAAATCATATTACACTATTATTATGTTAAAAATTTTAAATTATATTTTAACTTTGAAAATAATTTAATTGAAAATGAAGTGTTCAAATAAAAATTACTGTATTCACCATTCAAAAAAAATTGAAACTTTTCCAAAACAATCCCAATAAAAACTGTAAGATTACATAAAAATTAAAAATACAAAATAATAATATATTTATTTCAAATAAATATTTTATTAATTTATGAAATTAATTTAATTGAACTTGTGAAAAAAGAAATAAAACTATTTAATTTTAAAAAAATAGAATACATTTCTTTTTCTAAAAAATAATTATTAATTTTTTTAAATAAATATAAATACATTTAATTTATTATATTCATTTACAAAACATAATTTTCATAATTTGTTTTACTATTCATAACATCCAAAATAATGACAAGGTTATAAATGTCATTTTTAAATAATATTATAATACAACATTTTCATTAAAATCTTGTGTCAAATGCTTTGGAAGCTATATAAGTGATTTATTTTAAATAAAAGTTAATAATACAAAATATCATGGATTTCTTGAATAAATTATTTTATATGAATATAAAAATTATCTTCTATATCATTGATTCATCAAATAACTAAATGTGTGTTGTAAAATTTGAATCGATTTGTATATAATCCATGATCTTCTTGTCATAGTTCTAGTGTGAAATATGTATCTCCTTATTCTAACCACTACTTTTTACACCATGGAATAATATATACCACTCATTGAAACCCCGTGAGAAAATATATATAAATATATTATTGGAATGAAGATAAATTTTAAACCATTAGGGTTTGATTACAAGTATTAGTACCAAACTTTTGCTAAAAATATTTAGAAGTGGTGATTTTGGGTGAACAACCAATATTATGTTATCTTATTCTATTTCCAAACATTGTCTTGATTTTATCCCCCCATTGTACATTACACATTTAATCCATCTATTTATTATCATTGTTGACAACCAATAATAAATATGAATCCATTATGAAATCAATAATCACACACAGGGATATAAAATGGTTTATTACAATTTTATAATCTAAAGAGTATAAGATTGTTGATATGTAAACTAATGGAATCCACTATCAATTGTTTGTATTATTGATACAACATATTTGGAATTCATAATCTATTCCAATAGATTTTTACCTTACAAGTGTTTGGAAGTTTTCTTAATTATACATTTTCCACTCCTCCTTCATTACCGCTATATATTACCTTAGTGAAGGAAATGATTGTTCATATACATAGGGGTATCTTAAATTTTTAATAGATATTGTTCTATCATATTTATTATAATAAGATTATATTTAAATTACTACTCAGTAATTGATAATATCTTGAATTCCATCATTATAGAACAAAAAATCCACGAAGGTAAAATGAAAATTACTAAACAATATGTTTTTTATTTATATTTCTTCATTAAAAACAAAATAAAATCACATCATCCCCAATTTAATGTTATCCCCACCTTAGTATTATCATGTTTTTATTCGTATATAATATCCCAAAGTATTGATGCAACAAAATGTTCCTTTCTTATCCCATGAACAAATTTTATAGTGAATAAACTCTCTTTCTTATAATGTAAAAGCAATATATCAATATGATTTTCCAAAAAATATTCATGAACTGTTGTGAGGAGTTTATATAATTTTATTACATTACTAATTAGATATGATTGATTTTAAATCACCATAATAATTCTATATGTGAAAAAAAAATTATTTGGAAAAATTATTCTAATTAATATGTGAAAACTCACGAAATTGGTTCTAATTTATCATCATTTAAATTTTTAATTAAAATTACTAGGTAATTTTTTGAAATAACTTGATTAAAATGTGATTCCTTGAATTTTAGAATAATAATAAATTAATTCATCAATTAATTATAATTTTCTAATTTAGTGAATATTGTCTCTTTGCAAAACTATATATTTTAAAAATATTGCATACTATCTGTTTTTAAACATTCAAATGGTTTATTTTTGGTAATTTAAATACACTCCTTGTCCAATAACGTTGTTTGTTGATCTATTAATTCATAGAGTAATGGATTATATACTCAACATAATTGTAACCCTTACATTCTACACAAATTATAGACTCTATGATGAAATTAATATGGAAATTCAAACCAAATTGAAACATTTCCTGACTTAATTTAACATTTTGTATTTGGATGTTAGCAGGCAGTGACCCATAACTATAAATAATTATATCTCATTATTATGTTACTACTAATGTGAAGAAAATTCCGCCACTAAAAGGAAAATTTATCTCCCTCCAATATTATGTCTTCTAACATAGTTATTCATTTCATTATATACAACCCTTTAATATCTAATTTTCACTTATTTATCCCTTTATATGGCCTACATGTTTTACAAATATTCAATGTGCAATTTTTTTACAAACCTTATGTTTTTTATTTTTACCATGACATGTAAATATTTTATATATTCATTAGAAGGAAACAATAATGTTGTAATATCATATAATTATCCATTAAATTAATAAGGAAAAACAAGTGTATCATAGTGTTAGATATGTTTAGAATTTTTAATTATCGTAATAGACATTACATTTTACCTGGGTAATGATTACTTATAAAAGGTATAGTTCTTGGAACACTTATGTTTGAATACATATCTACTTTTTTAACTCAGTCCCTTAAATATCAATCTAACCCATCTTCTTATAATTTCAAAACATTTCACCCTTATTCCTCATAATAAATGATATGGTAACCCAGAAATATATAGTATAATTTTTCGTAATTGATTTTAACTAACACTAAAACATTACATAAAAATTATGGAAACATTTAAAATTCTAGAAAAAACATCTACATATTTCAAAATATATTCCAAATCCATTTCCTAGATATATATAGATTTCCATGACACTATTTGTAACACTACAACAGTTATCCTAAAACTAAATACCAGTATATTTTAATGTCACATGTTTTTATATCATCAAAACCATTTATGGTTTCCCTATATTGTATCAATATTTCCTCATTCTTCCATAACATTGTGTATTTGTCAACTATTTTTGGGCCTTTAATCATCATAATCAATATATAATTTATCCAATAGTAAATGAACATCATTTTTTTTACTTTTTAAAATAAAAAAGGAGAAGGATATTTATAATGGAAAATATGATAAATATATACATATTGTATAATTATTATAAAATAAATAATCATGATTATATAATATTAATAACCATTGACGTTGGTCTCTTAATAGGGAAATTTAGGTATGGTTTTGGGAACCATAATATAAAATGTTTATTAAAAAATTCATAGGATTAGCGTTATGAAACTAGTAGAAATATATTTTTTAAATCATATCAACTTACCTCTCTCGTAAAATATTTTATAAATTGAAGGACAAGGGAACCATTAAAAATGGTTTTATAATTGGGGGGAATTGGAGGGTGTGTGGGATTATATAGAAAATTGTTGAATTTTTTGATAATATTAAATTATTATATTTTGAATTTTGTCATAGATTGACAGAATAGTTTGATGTTTCAAAACCACACTCCCGGATTTGGTGCTCATTGACAGATACTTTACATAAATTCTTTGAAATGAGATATCAATACTTTCATATAGCCATCCAGAATAAAAAATAAAATTACTATAATTCACACACTTAAATATAATTCATAATTTCATGCTTATATATTTATTGAATTAGGACACATCATACACTAACAAATCTAATGTGTTTCGGAACGAATGAATTTTTTTACTATTATAAATATGAAACTATACAATTCATGGAATTTTATCATTATATATCATTAAATTTTCAAAAAAATATTTCCTTATAAAAATAACATGTATTAAAATATTATTCTTTACTATTGGATTATAAATATAAAAAATCTGTGACATAAAACAATCTTTAAATGGAACAAATTACTAAAACCTGAATGTCAGAAACATGGAATAAATATTATGGAAGGAATAAGTATACATCATAAATCTAAAATCAATATGGAACTGGGAGTATTCAATATCCGCCATGATATATTAAAATATTGATATGAATACTACTAATCTCATTATAATGGAATACATAATAATTATAAATTAAATTCTAATATTACAAACTATTCCAACAAGAATCCAACAATTGGAAGAGGTAAGAAAAAAAACCTTCATATATTGACATATGATACCAGTCTATGCATTATGGGTATATATAATTCTAATCCCTTCCAATTACCTAATCAATTATATTTTATTCACCATAATGGAGAAAAATACCTTTCATACTCTTCTCCGAGGAACAACATAGTGAATAAAAACATGGCCATCACTATAATAAATAAAAATTAATTTCAATAGATTATAATCATATTTTAGTAGTCAATAAGAATCAATAATGTCTATAATTTTTTACATTTCAATAAAAGGGATAACATGACTATAACCCATTTGAAAATAAATGGTGATTTTTAAACTATGTACAATCAACTTTTCCGTAATAATTTTTATAATAAACTTAATATAAAAATTCCAATAATTTTTACCATCTTTATTAAATGGATGACATGATCAAAACCCATGCACATGAAGGTGTATATTTATGAAATACATTGTCAAATTTCTATAAGTATATATATTGGAGAAAAAATATAACGATTGAAAATAATTATTGACATTTCATTAAATGGGATCTTTTGATAATAACATGTCTGCGTGAATAATGTTAATGGTTGAAAAAGAAAAAAACCAAGGTGTATAATTGCAACATTAATGGGTGTTATGATAAACGAAAAACATCCTTGAAAAATAATGCATGAAATGGTATAATATTAATCAAATTATATGTCACCATGAGTTTAATAACTCAAATGATTATATATATATATAATGACTAGATAAATATTGAAATATAAACCAATAATGGATTAATACTTTTAAAATTATAAGGCCAATGGAATCCAAAATTTAAAATATATATTATACATAAAATTTAAATTAATAAAATAAAAATTTCTATGTTTTATTTAATGGAAACATTTTCAAATGTGAGGGTATATCCATTAAAAATATTATTCATAAAAATATTCCCCAATAATTTCTCCTTGAAAATATATAATTTTTATCTTTGATAAATGATGAGATGAAGTCGAAACATGTGAAATTCATAGTATAATCATTTTTATTATTCTAAATAATTACTATTTAAAACATGAACTGTATGAAGTATTAAAATATCATATATATTAAAACATATTTTTACCAAATAAGATTATAATTTATTATATAATAAAATATTATCTTGAAATAACCCATGAATAGTTAGAATAAGTTAAATACGAATTAATATAACTCATAGAAGAATACCTCGACTATAATTATCCTTTAAAAACATTCTCCTTGGAGCATGAAAATTTTAAAAATGGATTATAATAAAAAAAATTATATGAGAAGAAAATAAAATTAATTTAATGGGATCATATACTAAAATTATAAGTCAACATGAAAACTATTAACTATATTTATGTAAAATGTGGTACCAAAAGCATTTACTACTTGTTTAGAACATGCTTTAAAATTCATTTTATGAAAAAATAGTGATTTTTGTAGTTTGTCATATTTATTTAAATTAGTTGAAGTATATATAAATCATGTGATAGTAAATCATTAGAACACCATTCAAACATATTATGTTACTAGAATGTTACATGACTAAACAAATAATAAATAAGACATAAATACCATTATGAATTAAGTATAATTTTATCCATTCTAATTAAAAGAGTGAATTTAGAATTGAACATAAAATATATTTAATAAACGACTATTTTTTATACAATATAAGAATGAAGATGTATTTATACCAAATAAATTAAATAAGTTTATTGATAACAAATATCTCTCAATTAATGTAATATGAAATGAAAAACATTTCCTTAAACAAAATTCAATATACAATGCACAAAACATCCTGAATATTAAAATTAAATTCATTAATAAATATCTGAGTAATTTATTTATAAATATTACCATTATATAGTTATTTTATAATAATTCAATATTTATAAATATTATTTATATTTTACATAATTTTTATATAGGCTATATTTACTATTTACCATTTTGAAAAGTTTTCAAAAAAATTGGTGTTGGAATTTTTTATTATAATCTTGTTAGTTATTCCAAACTATATAAGGGACTTATAATCGATTTTTAATCATACATAGAAATTTTATAATTAATTATTATTTATTTTTTGTTACAAATAATGAATATTAAATTAGTGATGATCATGTTTCAATGATTCATAATGAACGAGTAGTTTATACTAAATTAATTTGTTAGATGACAATATTAAATTTAAAAAACAATATTTTTTTATTTATATCATAATATAAATGTTAATATATTATCATATTAATCCATGGAATACATCCATAGGATTTCTCAACTGGGTGGACTAACCAACCAAATCCAGAAACTACAATGATTCATGGTTGACTACAGAGATATTTTTCTGTAATATCATTATATTACAAGCATAATTATATTATTTTTAGTTTCTTATTTTGATATATTTTTATTTTTGTGAATTATAAATATATAATTATTTTTATAAATCCATTACATAGAATGGAGTTATCATTCTTGACATAGTTTTCCCATTTTATTCGACGAAATTAATGATAATAATTTATTGATCACATAATTAATAGGTTCTATAATATCTCATACCATAACAATAATGATAGGGATGTGAAAATTTTAGTAACAATTATTCCCATTACATAATTACATAAAAATTATAAGAAATACTATTCTACACAAATAGATATTTTAGAAATAAAAAATGAATGGATAAATATAAATGGAAGAATTATTGTATAAATATTTACTCACATGGATTCATTTGATATATTTATTGAGGATGTCATAAAATGGATAGAATAAAAAATATATCTTAACAAGAAGCATAAGAGAGAAAAATATAATTATATAAGAAATAAAATAATTTGAGACTTTGGAGGAATCCTTTTTTTTCACTTCCTCGAAGTGGAGGTGAGAGGAACCTCTTAAAATTATTGAGATTGCACACTTTTTTAAATATTTCAACATAAAATAAATAGGGAACATATTTAATATTATAAATTGAACAAAAATCAATAATTAATTGAGTGGTGGAGGATTAAGGGTTGTTAAATATCTCATCCAAATAAATTTAGGAATTTTTTATTATGATTATTTATATTTATCATATAATTTATCTCTTTTTTATTTTTTATTTTACCATAATAACAATTTAAAAAATTATGTAGATTTTTATTTTTTCAAAAAAAAATTCTTATTTGATTGTTTTAACGCACTTATTAAAAATTTTCAACCATTTCATTTGGTTTAATTTATTATTGTTATAACAATTTGTTTTAAAATAAAATAATTTAACGTATTAAGAATAATTTTATTGAAAAATATAATAAATGTCCCAAAATATTAAATAATTGTTTCTAAAATAAAAAAATAAAAATTAAGGATGTATAATAAAAATTACATATATTTTCATTGAATAATGTTTTATTAACATCAAATTCATACTAATTTATTATTAAAATCATAAAATATATATTATTTTTGGAAACAATATTATTCACTATTCACATAAAAATAATTTACAAAAGATCATAAAAATTCATCTATATAATTAATTAAATGAGGAATTCAAAAATAATGTTAATTTTTTGAAATTTATATTCATATATTTATAAATTTTAATTTTAAATTAAAAAAGATATATAAATATTAACTACTTTTATATTAAAATAAATTCTATATAATATTAACCAATATTAATAATTTTTTATGTTATTTAATAATTACTATTTACCAACCATTCGTATCAAATTTAATTTATCATTATTAATTATTACTTTCTAAAAGTAGAAATACATATGGCATAGAATGGAAATATTTCAAAGTTAAACATTTTGAGTTAAAATGTTCGTTATAGTAATTTTAACTAAACCAGTAGTATCTCAAATAAATTAATCATTTATTTTTAGTCAATTGATATATCATTATGTGGTTATTCCAAATAATTCCCCTTAATTTAATGATATGGTTTTTATGATCATGATTTTTATTTTTACTTTTATTAAAATATATTGTTGTGTTCTTTTAGTTCTATGTTATATTTGGAGAAAACTATCATTCACATTTTATTTTGAAAATTAATTTTATATCAAAATTGTAGGATTATATATTATTCCTTAGTAAATTAATTAAATCCTTGATGTTTAACTTATTTCTCATTTTATAAAGTAGTTGAGGATATTGTTAACATATTGATCATTCTGGGTATATCCTCTAATACGATATCTTCCATACCCTCTAATTTTTTATCATGTTACTTATCATTCATAAATCAAAATTAATAATTAAGAAACTGAAAAACAATCCATGTATGTATATTAATAATATATTTTAGATGACATATATTTCCCCACATCATTTATATTTACCACAAAAAACACACAATAAATTAATATATTAATACAAATTTTACTCTATCATGAACCATAAAATGTTATTAAATAAAAGATAATTACATAAAAAACTAATCAATCTATATAAAATTTAGAAAAATTAAATGATCTTCAACAAACAAAAATTCTTAATTAATTATCATTAATAATGTAACCAAATCAGTCAAGCACACATCATCGAAATCAAATAATCCTTTATTATCTAAATCTCAAGAGTATATTAAATATATCTGTTATGTATACCGAAATCGATTATTCTAAAATTGTAACACATAAGAATATATCATCATACTAAAATAATTTTTTTAGTTCATTAATACCATTTAATATATATTTACATACATCTAATGTAAAATTACTTGAAAAAACTCCACTTACATCTCACCTAATTCTTATATCATTTAAAAATGATACTATTTTAATAAAAAATATAACATTAATATATAAAATATATACTTGTTTCATGAAACAATTTTAATTATGATATCATCTCCATAGTAGTATATAATATAATGAAACTTCTCAGTTACATAACAATAGGAATATACTAAAATTATAAACCATTTACAAATTATCCCCTATTTATATATATTGAAATTTGTTTTCTAGATTCATACCATTATAGTAATCATCTTCATGATACTAAATATACCATATTAAAAAAATATTATAAAAATAATAAACATGAATATTAAGACATCAATATGAATATTTCTTCACTTATGACACATCAACTTTTATCATTTGATACATTCATATCATCCTATATCTCAAATATTTATCAAAAGATTTTTGGTTTTAAATTTATTACTTGAATATATATAATAACTGTCTAAAAAATCTATTTGATCCTTTATAATGGTTCAATAAAATATATTTAATTGAAAAAAATAATATCCGAATGGAGTGTATACCTATTTGAAAATTTTTAAGATGATTATACATGCAACAGAGTGAGGATTTTATCTATTATCATTTATCCCTTTTCAGCGTGGTTAGACCTATGTGAATTTGTGCTATATCAACATCCACTTTCTAATATATAGGTAAGGATTTAATTACTTGAAAAACAACATATTTAGAAATTAATTATGTCATCCAATATATATATTTCCATCCATGACTTATCATATAATAGATTATACTCAATAGAAATCTTAATCTGAAATGTTATATAAATTATTTAATTGATAGAAAATATTTCACCCTAAAACCACATACCTATATTTGGTTCCACAAACCTAATGTTTATATACATTCCTTGAAAAAAATTGAAAAATAATTCATATAACCATCCACATTTGAAAATTAAATGGTGATTAGTGAATATCTTACATCGAAGAGATCTGTTTAGGTATAGTGATATAGAGAAATAGGGATCATCAAAAAATAATATATATTTTTGAACTAATGGATATATTTTTCTAATATATATATGAAACTACATAATTAATTAGAATTACTCAAAATTACCCACAAATTGTCCAATATAATATGTCTTTTTAATCATGTCTTGTATATAAAATTTATTCATAAAATTAGAAATAGAAAAATTAGAAAGGAATGAGTTCATATGCTCAATAATGTTAACATATATATTAAATAATAATTAAATTGAAGAGAAATAAATATTATAGTTAGAATAAGATAAAAATTAAAATTAATCAACATTAAATATGTTTAATTATATAACCATGATAATAAATAAATAAAGAATCAAAATAGCACTCATCTCATAAAAAGGTAACTCATTATGCTAGTCCCCAATAACATACAATAATCATCTTATGTGAAGAAACTGTCCTTTTTTGTAAATATGAATATTCAAAATCTCACATGTTTTTTAATGAGTCAAATTATTCCATAACTGTGGAATATAATTTTGGATGCACTGATCACCTGATTAAATACAGTTCACTTACCATGATAGACAACAAGACCACTCACACCATCAATTAAGGAACTGTATTCTAAAAATTACAATGGCTATATATAAAAGAATAATAAATATTATTATTATATAACTATCCTATGTTAATAGTAAATAATAATCCATAGTTTGAATACATTCCCTTATGTATACAAAATGAATAACATTATCATAAGCCATATGTAGGGTACAGGTTGTTGTTAAATAATTCACATTTATCATTACAAAAATCACCATAATTGGAGTAAAAAAATATGAAATTCTTATCATTATGTCATTTAAAAAATGGATAACATGATAATTACCCTTTTGAAGGAAGATGGTGGGTGGTTAAAGAATACATAGTCGAATTTTCTATAATCATCCGTGTCGGAATAAGAAAAGTTTTTATAATAATTTTTCAAATATTAAAAGAATATATTACATGATTATAACTCATCTAGAATAATATTGGGGATAGTTTCAAAAGAACATAACTTCAATTAAATAGTGGAATCAAACAAATAAGTTAACATAAATTAAGAACACCCAACAATAGAATATGTTGATTAGTATTAGAAGATGATAATAATTGGAAAACATGACTTCCAATCTAAATTGACTATATTTGTAAAACATAGGATTAATGTTTTATTGTAAAAACTATTATGGAAAATATATTTTATTATTATTAGGGAAATTAATATGAAAACATAAATGATATTTTTGTAAAAAAATAAAATTTATCAAAAAATACAAATTTAAATATCTCCTTAAAAGATAATTTTTTAAAATATAATGTAAATGAATTTGAAAACAATTAGTTTACAAAATATATATAATAGTATATCTTTAGATATATATAATTTTGGTATTGGATAAATGTGGAGAGAATTATATAACATGTGAAATTGAATGAAAACCCTCTTTTTATTACTTTAAAAATAACATTTTCTATAACACACATTATTAAAAAAGTAGAAAAACAATAATTTGTATTAAAATGTAATTTTCACAAATAGTAATATTATTAAAAATATTATAAAATTGTAGGTTATGAGAACCAATTCATGAAAGGAAGGCATTCATGGTAAAACATTATAACAGAAGTAATGAGATAGTATTTGTCAATATCTTTTACATGAAAAAAACTCGATGAGGCATAAATCATTTGAATAATAATTTATGTGGTAAAAATGTATTTGATGAAATAAAAATACAAACTTTAGTAATATGGTTTATAGTACCCAATATATATGTTCAGGTGACTTATTAGAAGTTACTACATTAATATTTTGTTACCAAAAATCATATATACGGGGTAACATTTGAGTTAAAATACATTTGATGAATAGATACTGATTTGGAAAATAATAACGCATGAATTATAAGAAAATATATTATATATAATAAATTTAATTTTAAATCATAAGAAAACCATATAATGGGAACAAGGTGCATAATATGTGACATTTCTAAAAAAAATTAGTTGAGATAAAAAATCCCATATGGTTTGAATAACACATTAATATAAATACCCTGATATAGTGAGAATATAATTGAAAAAAAAATACCATAGTTACATGACTTTTAACTACATGAAATGACTTACAGGTAGTATATACACCAAATAAATTAACATATGATCATAATAGAAAACATGTCTCACATAGATGAATTTGTGATGAAATCATTTTCCATTATCCTAAATCATTTCTCAAATACACAAATAATCATTGATTATTAAATTAATTAAATTAAATCAAAAATAATTTAGCCATTATAAATAATATAAATATATATTTCTTTCATTTATAGTTATTCTATAAGTACTGATAATATTCCATTTTTACGTATTTTCACCAACCAGTGTAGGTAATATTTATTGATCTAATATTTTTTCAATAATAATTATTTTTTTATTCATTATTGGAAATAGTTTCATTGCTAAAATAAATTAATGTTATGAGAATAAATGTTACATTATAGTTTAATAAGGTAAATTTTATTATATGGTAGTTTTTAAAAAAAACCATGAATAATAAATTGGAAATGATCATGTTTCCATGATTCCTTATAAATGAAAGGTGTTTTATTAATTAATGTGTTACATGATGATATAAAAATACTATATGTAAACATATTATAATTTTTATAATTTGTATCATATTATACCATTAAATTAGTCTCATTTTCAATCATTAAATTAATATATATTATTGTTTAAATTGATGGTTAAACCATCAAAAACAGGAACTGATTGTAATTAATAGTGTTTTATTTTAGAAACCAAATGTTACAGATATTTATTAAGATCTACTATAGGCAGTACATATCCAATTTTTTAGTATATATTTTTCTTATATTAAATTTGGAAGTTTCTAGATTATAATGAGAATTTTGTATGGAAGAGGTGTAGCGCATGGTTGGCACATTCTTTGAACAGACTATTCACCTGGACTAAAAAATTGGGAGAACCCATGTGGAGAGGATTAGAATGGTTTAAAAAATGTTTTCAAACCACGATCCCTCTTAGTAGTAACCAAACGACCCCTTGGGAAGAGGTTCTTTATTTGGTGCATGGTTGGATAAAATGTGCACCTCATACCTGAAACCATTCATGCGAAAATTTAAGCTCCCTAAAATTCTAAATAAAATGACAAAGACCGTATTATTAATCCAACATCACCCACACATTGACATATAATAATTTATATGAATTATAGAATTACCCAGATGAGTTATATGGATTTAAAAAACTCTGTTATTAACATATCAAATATATTTGGATAGATCTTGACCTATTTATGTTATGTGATATCTTTTTGATTAGTTTACTATCCCCATCATTTATTTCTCAATAATTTGATGGTATGTTTTCCCCCATTAGAAATGGATCTTGATATATGTATTTAATTAGCTAAACCATTTTATCTTGGATCTAGGATATGGATCCAGATCATGTACTTTGACAAGATCTCGGTTGTTTTTCATTAATTGTGAATTTTTATTTGTGAGAATCCATCAACGAACATGAAGTTTGTTGTATATATTTTAAATCCCATTGGCCTACTTTACTTAGAAGACTGTAATTGAAAAAATTCCTACTTCCATGAATGAAAAATTTCATCATATAATTTAATTATTCAATTAAAATTCAATGTGATATTGATAAATTTGAGAAAATGGTAATTAATTGTATAAGATTTGTTAATTTTTAAATTAATTAATGGGGAAATGTGATTTTTGGATTTTATTGAATATTGAGATTGAATAATTAGTTCATTAAATTGGATTTTAAATTTTGATAGTTGATGATATATCGAATTGATTGGGAATGAGAATAAGGGGTGTTTGACATAATCATGAATGGTTAATGAGTTTTGTGAACTTTTTTATAATTTGGTTAATCATGAAATATTCTTATAACTCCATGTGTTTAATGTAAAGAGATATGAATTCTTTTCATAAATTAAAATTATACACATTAATGAGAATTTTTTATGACGTTTAATTGTGAATAAACTTGATGGGAATGAAAATGTGTTTTGTATGATATTGAGATATCTTTTATGATTTTGAAATTTGTGATATATGTGTTAAAGACTTTTGAAAAGGGAAAGAGGATCAAATAACAATATGTTTTAATATTCATGGGATAATAATTGAGGATCTAAATACATAGGTGTGATATATTATAGTGGGATATGGAAGGAGGATTAAATTACATATGGGTGATATATGAGTGCGGTACATGGAATAAGGATTAAAATAAGAATCTGAGATATAAACTGTGGGATAGGTAGTGAGGATCCAAATAAGAATGATCCATTGAGTTGTTGGATATAGATAAAGGCTCTAGATACCCATGTGGAATTAGAAATAATGTTTAGTTCCCATGGGACTGGAATTCGAAAATGGTTATCACTTGTCATGTTATTTATTGTTATGGAATAGATAATGAAATCCCAACTATCGCAATGCTTTTTTAATTTAATATGTGATATGGTTAAGACTTCAGCACGAGTCAAAGTTGGTATTGATATTATGGGTTTCATCGGGAACATGATAGATTTATCTGGTCAATTAAAGAATAATAAAATGTAATAAATATTTAATGTATTTATTTTAAATTAATATTATACAAATAATTAAACAATTAAAAACAAATTATTTCTATAGAAACATTTTGGTGGGGAATACTATGATGTACTCACAACCAAATTCAGACACAAGATCGGTATGAAGATATATTTCACTTTTATAGGAATAGAGAAAGGAAATAACCATCTGTATGATAGATGAGATAGGATGGAGTAGTGTTGAGGGAACCATACGTGGTTTCAAGATCATCTTAGAGTTGTTAGATACTTTTTTTAATTTTTCATTAGACACAAGATACATATTATGTAATGACATGTCAACTATTTTTTTAATATTATACACTTATTTTGGTTCAATATGTGACATTTGTTTGTTTTAGTTATGGAATTTCTTTAAGTTATTCTGTTATATTTATTTCAACAACATCTATTGTTGGGATTCAGTGATATAGAAGGTATACTCTCCAGTAGACAAATATTATACCATTACTCATTGTTGTCAGCCTATGGTGTAAAGATAGTCACCCATAAGTCCATGTTATCGTTATTCTTGGAGTACTGGTGTGTGGGACATGGGTTAGGCATCTAATTTATAATTTTGTTGTGTTTTCTTATCATTAGAACATAAGCATAATGATATTTTTCATTATTGTAATATTTCAATATTTAAATGATCTATAATGATAAAAGGATATATATAAAGTCATTACATATATAGAAAATATCATGTACTTTATTTTTATCTTGTTTTAAACGACTGAATCATAGATAATGATTTTTTGATCATATGAATAATTAGTTTTAAAATGATTCATTTCGAGAAAAAAAATTTAGAAAAGAATATATAACCATCAATTACATCATCATAACCAACCTTGTAATGCAGTTCTGGAAATAAAAATGGTAATAAATCATTCTATAGAAGAAGTTCACCATGTTTATGCATAGTTATTTAATTTTTTAATATAAGGATATAAATTAGTAAAACTTCTTTTTTTAGAATAAAAATCATAACATATTTAAAATGAAAATATTTTTAAAATGATTCTATATTGGATATCATTCTTAACGATAAAAACTAGGCATTATAAAAATAGTGAAATACTTTAAAAGTATTGTTATATAAATAGGACTATAATAATCTAGCCCCTAAATTGGGGTGTATGAATAGAATTATCAAATCTCATAAATACATAAAATGATTATTTTGAATATATTTAAAATTATAATGTTTTATTAAATAGACCCTGAATTTTTAGTAAAGTCATTTAATTGTTTAAAACTTCTATTCTCATCAAAATTGATTTTAATTTTTTGTAAGATAATATTATAAATAACTTCATTATTTTTTGAAATATATTTTTTTAAAATTAACATAATTTTTAAAATAATTGTTTAGAAAATATTTTGTGGGGAAATTATTTGATTTTTTTAAAAAAATTCTATGAATAATGAATGATACTGAATGTTTTTGAAATATATATTTTTTTAAACGAAATTAAAATAGTAAATTATAATTTATATATGTTTATAAAATTTAATTAGTTTAGTTTTATTAAATAGAATCTAATTATATTTTCGGAAATTAATTATAAAATTGAATTAGGAATATAAAAATTATACATAAAATTTCATTTTTATGAAAAATATATTTTCTTTCACGTTTTAGATGTTTAAAATTAAATAAAAATATTCATTTTTTGGAATATGACCATAAAAAATCTAGACCACATTTTTTATCTATATGAATAAAATTTTCAAATATTACCCTTTTATTTATAGTGATTTTGAATATTTATCATATTCTATATTTTAGAATGGTAATTAAAAAATTGTTTAATTAATATAAAAAATAATGAGTGAAGTCTTGAATGTTTCCATTACACATGCCATGATTTTATATGATGAATATATTTTATATCTAATCAACCAATGTTTGAATTTATGACCCTTTTCTATTTTCAATGTTTGTACTTTTCAAATATTTCATATAATGCAATGGATAAATGACTTATTCTTTCTTTTATTACATTTAAAATACTAAAATTAGGATAAAAAGAAGTTATATGAACATCTATAAATTAATTTTAAAGATAAATTATTTTTTCGATGAAATTTGTTTTATAATAATTATATATGAAATTGTTATCTCAAATTATTTTACAATGCCAAAAAAATATTTATTCAAAAAATAGAAAAATAATATAAATTATTATAGAAATATAATAATTAATATAATCGAATATGAATTATTTTCTTCCATAAATATTTTAGATAAACATAACATGTTGTTGATGTATTTAATGATTTTATTTTAATTCCATTACTATCTTTTTTGTTTTCAATGTAAAATTAAATGATTTACTGTAAAAATACTTTAATGATATTTTATTTTAATCAATAAATTATAAAATAGTTTAAAATTCTAAAAGATATCGAAATATTATAATTAGGTTAGAACATGTGCACACTAATAGTGTATAAAAAATTTCCATGTGAGTCCTTCTTCTTCTATATAAAGGCTTCCACCTCTGACCATTCCTGAAACCTCTCAAACAATTTTTTTAGGCAACACTTTTCCAATTATCCTCCCAAAAAACCTCACATACACCAAGAATACTTTATTAGGGAATAAATTCCCTCAATGAATACATTTGGCACAATAAAAAAGGAGTAACCAGATCTAGATGCAATGTCTTCTCTCAAACACTTTTACATTATTTTCATTATCCACCCACTCCATTATCATTATTCAATTATTGTGAGGAAAAACAGTATTCTATATATAATTGGATGTTTATTGGAAAATATTTTTACCAACACATACACACCCCTCACTCTAATAAATCGTTATCAAACTATTTATGTGTACGGTGAACTACCACCTCAAAAAATAATGATTGTTCATTTCCTCTTTACAGCCATTAATTGTGGCCATTCTGATGGAAAAAATATTTATATGTAAAATATTATATATACTACGTATTTATTCTTATTTATTGTTTTTAAAACTCACATATATTTACATTCCATTTTGTGTTAATATGGTAATCTCGTTTCAAAAAGTGCGGACTACCGCCCCCTTAAGTGTGGTGATTCGTTGACTCATCGCATTGAATTTGTTAAGGATAATATTAGTGAATATATATTATATATATTATATATTAATTAAAATTAAATATGAAATATATACATACATACATACATATACATACTTCATTTACAGTATTTCTTTCAATATGACCATAAAGATGGAAACAACGTACATGCTTATGTACGACTTACCGTCTTCATGAACGATGTATTCCATTTCATACTACTATATTTTATAATGTATTATATGAATCATATACTGTAAATACCTTATATTTATATGATTTTATAAATTATGGTATCATGATGTATGTATTCGATACAAATATATTAAAAATTAAGTCACATGTGAAGAAGAAAGTGAACATTACCTGATGTGAAACATTAACATAGGATCATTAACAGTAGTTTAATATTAATTCATAATCAACGAATATATTTTATTATTTATAATAATATCCATATATAAAATTATTATTTTAAACATATATTTTTTATACATGAATCTGTTTAGAGTATGGATTTATTCGAGACACAAGGTAATGGGATTTCATCTCACTTTTAATTTCCGTGAGATATTTGTTTTTTTTGAAACTATTTCCTTTTGGGTGGTGTATGTAGTCGCCATGATTTTCTTATATATATTTTATAATTAAATTTATGGTTATCCACATTTCCATTATATTATCATTCATTCATTGGGTTTTTCTTTTTAAAGAAACCAAATCGGTAAAACAGTTTTATCTCAATTTGGCTTCATTGAGACTCATGTTTTGTTATGAACCTAATATATTTTCTGAGGTGTATATACATCCATTTTACATATTATATCATTAATATCATTATTTTCCTCATATCATAACCTTTATTTAATTTCATTTTCTTTCATGGATAGAATGATCCCATGTTACCATGTTATAAGAGTTTATTTGAGACAATCTCATTGCTTTCAAAGATTGAATATGTTTATGCTTCCTTTGATAAAATATTGAAATCCATATCTCAAAAATATTCATGTGTTTAATTCTACTTTATTTATTCATTATATCACCATTTTTACTACCATTTTCCAATATTTTGTAATTAGGATAATGTATTTAGTAAAATATGTGTGTATCTCTCTTCGTATGGAAATATATTTTATTTAAAAAACGTGTTTTAATAATATTTCCAAGAACAATTTTAAAAAATGGTTTCAAATGATTCTTGGAGATAATTTTGAAGATAAATTAATTTTATAATTTTATATAGTTTACAATGATATCGTTATATGTTTTGAAATTTATCTTCAAATGAAAAGTGTTAAAAAGGTTTTATGTTAAGAAAAACATTTTTAAAGAAGAAATAATATTTCAATAGAGAAATATTTTATATCAAATTCAAAAATTATTTCCCAACTGAGATAACATCCATTTGTATTATTAATATCTTTATGGGTAAACTGTTGAATGCTTCCATTGGTGTTCTTTTTTTAACGGAATCGGATTTTATGGCATGATGTTATGAAACCTATTTCTCTTTCATGGGTTATACACTTATGAATCCCATTTCTTTTCAAGTTTTCTGCATATGATGGGATGATAATGAAACATGTATATTTCCTTAGGTTGTGATATGTTTACATATTTATGATACCCATTTAATTTCATGGGTTTTGATATGTTTATTGAGGATCTTGTGAAACATGTATATATGATTTTCATTATGTGATGGAGGAGACCTATATTTCCATACAATTCATTGGAAAAGTTTTATATATATTGAGATTAATCTAGATGATCTTGGGATTGAACCCTTAATACAATGATGGTCAAGGGAGTGAACCACAATGAGATGGTATGAAGATTGAAATCATGCTACTATGATGGAAATGAGAGTGAACTGTGACTACTATGATGGTATGGGGAGTGAACCCATTCTACTAAGTTGGTAGTTGTTGTTATTCCTTGTATAATAAGAAAATAATTATATTATTTTGTGTTTTCAACAATTACATGTCTTACTCCTATATTATTATTTCATGGATTATGTCATTTACATAATTTTACTTCATGTTTTTTGGTTTGATATGAGCTATACGATGATTCATGTATTTGATATAGGATATGTATTGTATGATATTCTATTTTCTTGATCACATTATCATACCTTATGATCATTTTTATACTTAAAAGTATCAGATTCTTACCATTACTAATCATTTGATCTCACCCCTTTTATGTATCATTCCATAGGTTGTGAAGACATAATTTATGTTTGCAGTTTCTAAGAAGGATTATTGTCAATAAGAACTTATTGGGAGATAATATATCTCTAATATGTATCTGTGTTAATGTATTCCATGTTTAATAAGGAACTAGACTAGTATGCTCTTATAGAATATGTTTGGTTAGGGCTTAAGTATTATGAAAAGGATTTGTACTGATAATGTTTGGAATACATTGGATTATACAGTTTGTATAATAGGAAAAAATTTGTTTACCATTAGAAGGTTGGATGTGAAAACCATGTTGAGAAACCTAAGGACATGTCTATATACAAGTATATGGAAGATTAATGTATTAAAAATCTCTTGGAAATTTGGTGAAGTATAGAGTGAGTGGTTTACTATAAATAATTCCCACTACGAATACATAAAGTGTTTGTGGCTCTATCACAGATGTACCTAGTGGTTACCACACTGATAAGAAGTCATGGGGTTGACTTGGTGTAATATCGTACATGACAATGGGCCTTGTTACACACTTGGTTTAAAATTCCTAATGATATAATTTTGTAATTCACAAACTAATAATGAACTATTTTGAAGGATTTAAATATTTCTTGGATATGAATAACCAATGAAAACCCCAAGGTTCCATTGATAATGGAAGTTTTCATGATTTAGAAAATCCTATAAGTAATTGTTTTCATTTACATCTGGTTTACTCTTAAGATATGTAATAATCACACATTAATTCTAGATTTTAAAAAATGGTGAGATCTAGAAGGAATTTGATAAATTTTGAATATTATGGATGATTTTAAGATGGCCACTAAATTTGGATGATCATAAGAGTGAATGATGTCATGATCGTTCCTACACAGTTTTCAAGAAACATGATTTACAATGTTTTCCTTTACCAACAATCTAACACACTAAGGAAGAAAAAATGGAGTTCGCTGAAATTTTAGGTAATGGAGACCATGAAAGAATGAATATTAGTAGTATTGTGTGTCATAAGTGTGAATAGAATAAAAAAAATGTGAATGTTTTAGAGGAACAAAAGGAGTTTTGATTATGGAAACGAAGGACACAATGCAGATGACTATAAAAGAAAAGTGAAGTGTTCATTTAAATAATTGGATGGGAACTTTGGACTCCCTCAGACATCATCAATGATTATGCGATTTAATTTTATAGAAAATAATCATTATTGAATTCATTGTCCCAATTGGATTGTTGCAAAAGGGTATAAAAAGGTGGTTTGGGTAGTTGTTACATTTCAAATGATGAGACGGCCATATATGAAATTTAAATTGAATGGGGTATTGTGCAATAAGATGAGGTATCCTTATTGATAGAATGAGGATTCTGTGTAATAATAAATGTTTTTATGTATTCGAATTCAAATGTTTTTAATGATGAAATATAAATATATTGATCTACTTATGTTTTTGGCTTAGTATTTACATGTTTATGCTGAATATACCCTATATACTGGTGATGTGATTTAATAAAAAGGTGTTACTTTAACTAAGGTAATGTAACCCTTAATATGTTCATTATTTTAAGATAATGTTGTACGGATAAAGACACATGGGGTATGAATAAGTAAATTTGATAGTATTTATTACCTGGGAACTATGTAAGGAATTTGTTATATAATATTTTCTATCAACAATAATGTTTATATTATTTTTGGATTTAACGAATAAATAAAATAACTTTGGAATAAAGATTAATTATTGTTTTCTATATGTATTTATTGTAATTCGGGTTATTATAATGTCTCAAGAGAATATATCATGAAGGTATTCTTATATTACGAATTTGATAACTGACAGTTACTTTTTGATATTCAGGTTAATGAATGTTAACCATATTTCATGACTCTCTTTTTAATGTTTTTGACATTCATATTTCAGTAGGGTTATAAGCTTAACCGTTCTTAAATTTTTTAAGTTAATCTCATGATGAAGAATTTGTGCAATTCTTTGTGTTGAAGACCATAGTTAAAATTCTAATGAGTGATTAACCTTATTTTTTGGATTTCCAAATTATAAATTATACTAGTGTGTACTTTTTAAAAGAGTACATCGTGTATTTTGGGTGACAACCATTCAAGTCATGCATGGTTGTGGGTCATGGACCCATGATCAAAGGACGATAAGTGTTTCATGCCTACCACTAAACTACATGATGTCCTGGTTAATGTATTATTATTATTCATGAATAAATATTTATGGTGACCCTAAAGTGTTGCATTTATTTTTATAGATTAATGAATGATGATTAATTATGAGACAAATAGATACAGTGTTCCATTCATTTATGGTCATTAATATCCATTAAAAGTTTAATTTAGTGATTTTGGAATCAATGTATATTTATGGACATTATTTATTTTAGGTAATCGATGTATTAGAAATAGTTTAAATAGGAACTCTAGAATGAATTTTTTATTATTTTATGTTATCAATAATTACTAACATTCTGAATGTGATCAAACAATTGTTTTCCTAATACTTTAAATTTCATTGAGCTGATAGAATTATAAATAATAAAAAATATATTAAATCGATGCACTAAACATTAATTTTTCCATTCAATTATTTTAGATTGATGAACTAGGTCACTCCCAATAAAAAGTAGTGCTTTTCATCCATGTCCAATATTCATTCCCAACCTATGTTCTACTATGCCAAAAACCATTCATATATTACTTTGGGAAACCGTTATGATCAATCATGTTACTTTTTAGGTGATGTTTTAGTAACTATTTTTCAAATTTGTATTTATATGAATTAATTTTCATGTATTAAAACAATTTTTACCCATATGGATTTTGATGTCATGATTCATTTTATGGGGGGAAGAATGTAACACCCCGAGATTTCATGAATTTTGTTTTTTCAAATTAATTTATATTTTAGATAATTTTAATTTCATGTGACACTAGAAATATTAATATATATATATATTAAGACACTATCTGAAACATTTCATTCACACAAAATACAAACATGTTGTGCTCTACCTGAAATACCTACTTGGCTTGCGCTACAAGAAACATCGACTGTGTGTACAATGCACTGAACAATTATTTTCTATAAAACATTATTATTTAATCATATAAAAATAATTAAATATTATAATGATAACCTAACCATTAATTATAGTTATAGTAATATTAGTAACTACATTCTAAAATATTTTAATTAATTGTTTATACAAATAAAAAATTATGATAATGAAACATGAGATTTTCGTAAAATACCTTTTTTGTTATAATTCTCATTTTCATGAATGGACTGATTTTATTAATAAAAATAATTTTAGTCACATATAGAAAATTCATTATCTTTAATAGAAATAATTATTAAATTCATAACTCTTCTGTTATTCTACGGTTAATTTTTGAGATTTTTCTGAGATATCATTTTTTGATGAATAATCATATATAATATTTTTTAATTATTAATACCATTTTGTATAATTAATTATTAATGATAAATAATATTGTAAAAAAAATAGTTATCATTATATTAATTTTAGACATATTAAAACAAATATATTCATTAAAAACTTTTTCACTTATAAAGTGAATATAAAATCCTTACAAACGTTTGAACTGTTTCCTACTTTAAAACCCTATTATTTCATCTCGTCTATGGGATTAACATTAATCATAATATTTACTATTATGTGAATTGAATTTAAATAACATAAATTAAAACATTTTATTCATTATAATTTATGATTATAATAATACCGTGGTATGTTTGACCTAAATGTCTAGTAAAAGTGATTAAAATAAATCAGAACATTTAAGGCCCAATTAATCATATTCAAATAAAACCATATAATTAAGGGCCCAAATGACCAATACACTTTTCCAAAACTCATTTTATATGAATATTTGGGCCATAAAACTTCCATTATTGAATATTATATTTCTTTTATGACTTTTTTATGTCTAAACATGTGCACACCTAACTTGATTCTGAAAATTCCAATTGAGTTCTTTTCCTTCCTTATAAATGGCTACCAGCTCTACCATTTACTTACAACAAAAAATCCTTTTATGTTTGGAGATGATCTTCCATATAAGACAAAAAAATCCTTCCTTATACCTTGAATCCTCTATTAGGGCCGAAGTCCTATCATGAATGCCTTTTAGATAAAACCAAAAGGAGCTACTGAATTTGGATGTAACATCTTCTATCACAATATTTTCTGTTATTTTCCTTCTCCCTACAACCAAATTCATTATTATAATACCGTTTAAATAACTAGTAATCATACATAAACTATTATTTTATTATTAAAATATTTTAACCTAAACATTCACACACCTCTATTTAATGGATGTTTAACATAATGTTTCTTTGTACGGCGAATTACTTCCCTTGGAATCGATGATTGTTCATTTATCCTTTAGAGAAATTATGAAGGCCATTATGAAGGAAAATATTTTTATATGACATATATAATATATAATATATATTTAATATTCTACATTCATTTAATAAAAAAATATCACTACATTCAATTTGTTTTTAATAAAATATTCTCGTTTGAGGATGTATGGACTACTACCACCTCGAAGCGATGTGATTTATATGCACACCACATGGAATGTAATAAAGATTTTTTTAATGAATTTACATGATATATATTATATATTAATTACACTTTAATTTTTATATATATACACATATATATATATATAATTTACAAATATTATTTTAATACGATAATAATGGAGGAAACAACGTTCATGTATACATACGGCTAACCGTCTCCAGGAACTGTGTATTCTATTTCATACACATATATACACAATATTAATATACTAAAAATTTAATGTATATAACTGATATTTATATCACGTTTTACATTATGAAATTATCGTATATGTATAAGTACCAAATATATAAAAAATTAGGACACATGTGGTGAACAAAAAGAATTTTACCCAAAGTGTAACATTATCATAGGATCGTTAAAAGGTGTGTAATATAAAGTCATAATAAAACATTATGTGGTATTATGTATAATAATATAAATCATTATATGACTTATACTAAACATATTTTTTTTATACATGAATCGTGTTTGAGTATGGAGAGAGTTAAGACACAAGGTAAGGGAATTTCATCTCACATTTTATTTCTGTAAGATACATGTTATGTTTACCACTCCTTCCTTTTATGTGATGTATTTAATGACCAAGATTGTGTTATATTTATCTTATACATAAATTTATGTTTATTAATTTTTCCATTTTAGGATCATTATTTCATGGGGTTTATCTTTTAAATTTTACCAAATCGGTAAAATTGTTTTGTCTCTATTTTCCATCATTGAGAATCATGTTTTTTTCACCTAAAATCTTTTTCCTTGTGAATATAATTCTTTTAATTATGTTACAATAGGAATATCATTATTTTCATGACATATTAAATTTCATTTAATTTTCACTTTCTACATGGTGTGTATGATCCCATTTTACGAAGTTAATTGTGTTTGTAGAGATAATCTCACGGATTTCTGGGATTGAATATGTTTATAAATTATTTGATGAAGTCTTATGATCCATATATCAAAAATATTAATGAGTTTCCTTGTCCTATGTTTTCCAAATATATAATAATTTTTTAGTTCCATTTTTACACTCTTTGTTACATAAGATAATGTTTTTATTAGAATCTGGCCATCTCTCCCTTCAGTTAGAAATTTATTATATTAAAAAACAATGCTTTCAAAATGGTTTCAAAAAAAAATTCAAATTTTTTTTTTGAAGATACATTAAGATATTTTTCAAGGAAAAATGATTTTTAAATTTTATATTATTTTTATAATAACTTCCATTATAAATTTTCAATGAAATAGTTTTTGAAAAAAAATTTAAGTCATAAAAACAACGTTTCAAAAAATATAGTCACTTTTACTTAATAAATGATTTACATGATCATTAAAAATTATCTACCAACTAAGATAACATCCATTGGTGACACACCTTCCTTTATGGCGAAATAATTAAATATTTCAATTTATATTTTTTCTCTGAAAAGATTATTTTTTATGCCATGATGTTAGAAATCCTATTTCCAAATCTAGGGTTATATGATTTTTAAACACTCTTATTTACATGGGTTGTTCATATGATGAGTTTATTATAAATCTAGTATCATTCCATTGGTTTTGATATCTTTACCTGGTTCTAATACCCATTCCATTTCATGGGATATGATATGTTTATTTATGATCTTATGGAACATGAATGTAAAATTTCATTAAATGATGGGTGGGAAATATATATCCCTTTAATGAATTGGTTAATGCTCTATATATCATGATATTAACTAATATGGTCTTGGTAGTAATCCCTAATAACTATAATGTCCATGGGAGTGAACTATGACTACTATGTTTGTATGAGGTGTGAACTCATGCTATTATGATGGTCATGGGAATGAACAATGACTACTATAATTGTATGGTAAGTGAACCCATACTACTAAGATAATGTAGGAATCAATGCATTGGATAATATGTAAAACATATATGCCAATTACATTTCCTAAATTCCATTTATTTCTCTGGCGTTATTCTTTCTGTCCTTATGTCCTTTCGGCCAATTTTATTCATTTATTATGAACTAATATACTATATACTATGATTCATGTATAGTTCGATGATATGAAAAGTATGGTATTATATTTTCATTATCATATATTCATACCCTTAATCTCATGATTATGATTACATTTATCCCTTTTTTACCCTTAATGAGCATTTAAGCTCACATATTTTTATGTTTCCTTCCCAAGGTTGTGAAGATATATATTATGTTTGAGGTTTCTATTAAGAGTTCTAGTAAAGTATAACATAGTGGGGGATAATGTATCACACATATTTATCAGTGTTTATATATTCCATGTGTCCAATGGAACTGGATTTTTTTGTTATTTTTGCATATATTTGGGTAATTTTAATGTATTCCGCAATTGATATATAATGTTAATGTTTGAAAAGTTAGTGTCTTTATAATATTAAAATAATTTATTCCTTATCATGAAATTAATTTAAATTATTAAATCATTTTACATAAGTTAAAATGATATTATATTATATTATTTCATGTATTCCATGAACTAATAAAATAGCTAATTTTTTGAAAAACTTTAATTCAATGATTTAATCTCCTAAAAACAAATATATTCTTTATATAGATTTTATTGTTAAAAATATAATATATAGACCATTTATGGACTTAATATCCTTTTATAGTCACTAAAATGACTCATATGTAGTAAAATAATGTATATAATGGTAAATGTCAAAAAGGTTCATTGTTGATTAAAACAAAACTATATGGGTGAGAAATGAAATAATGTTTTCCAATTTTTTATATAAGATCCAATTTATTCAATGTATTTTTAGAATACAATTGTATTAATTTTGAAATATTTGATTCTCAAAAATAATTTATATTAATTAAATTCTTTCTTAAATTCCATGGATTCTTCTCCCCATATAAAAAGAGGCTTCCACAATATTGTTCACAAACAACATAATGAATAATTTGATTCCAAAATTGCCTTCAACAATCTATTCCTAGAATCTATCCCATAATAATAGATGACCTTTTGGATATATTTTCAATATTTGTGGTCTTAATATGTAATGAAAATGTTATTTTATAAATATATATACATATATATATATATATATTACATGATTTTTTAGATATATTTCTTATTCCTCATAATTAGAATATTATTCACCCATGATGACAAAATAACATCACAACCTCATATATAATGAGGTGTTTATATTGTTATTGTAAAAACCTATATTCATTTACTCATCTATAAAATAATAAAGGAATCCATTTTTCATGTGTCCAGTAGTCTACCAAATCATGAACCAATGTATTCTGATTTTTATTACCACATGATTATTCAATTTATAATTATGAAATTAATTTACATCTATGACATTGAAGACATATTTTTCATTATGGAAATCAAATATACCATCTATTTGTTTCTTTTATATTTATATAAAATTAAAGACATCATTAGTGGAAATTTATTCTTTTTTCATCGCAACATTAAATTGTTGATATATATTTGTTTTAAAAAAATAAAATGATATATATAATATAATATAATTATAATTATATAAATATAAAATAATACTTATCTTATTTCAAATATGATAACATAAAATTGGAAACATTACCCTTGTGTATATGTAACCCAACCCCTCATTGATTATTCAAAAATTTATTTCTCATAACAATATTTAATGGATGGATTTTGAAAAATAATTGATATATAAAAATGATTATTATATAATTATCATTATTATGAATGTGGTGTAATAATGACCTAATTTACTATTGTAAAACAATAAATATAGTATTGTATATATGTTCTCCTTATCATAAAAATGTTTGAAATGATCATAATTCATTATGAAATTCACCATTCCAAGGAAAATGGAATAATTAACTATAAAAATGGTGTAAATAATTTTAATACATAAATAATGTTCATCATTATTGAATATATATAATCAATACTATGATTTTCACTCTCGGTAATAGTCTTTAATAAAAAAATAAAATTTTAATGTTTCTGTTCAAAAACTAGTTATTCTATATCTATATTATTCTTAATGATTAAAAAAAATATTTTCTCATCATTGGATCATAATTTTATTTTTGGATACATTTTATAATTATTATAAAGTTTTTAAAAAATATATATTTTTGGATTTACATAAGGGACAAGTAAACATAATACATCATTTGAAATGATTTAAAATTTTATTTTTTAAATATATTTCTTCAATTAATATATTCTTATAAATCCTTATGATATGTTATTAGGAGGCCATAATTAATTATTTAGGGATATTTTATATCACTTTTTACTTTCTTTTAGAGTTATTCAAAGGGAATAAGTTTTCCAAAGGATTTGAATTTAATTAAAAATGATCAAAGGACTATTATATTTTAATGTATACGACATAAACTACCATTTTACATCCATATATGTTATTTTATGTTTGTAATTTATTTAGACATTTTATTAATTAAACAAATTACCTTTGTTTCTGGTAATATTATTTTTCAATGTGGTTTTTTCAATGAAATTGGTTTTCAGTATCTGAAAATTATTTTCATTTGAGATCAAAAGTTTGATTAAAGGGTTATATAAATGAAATAGTGTAAGAATATGATCATGTATTGAAGACATGGTACTTCATTATTATATATGATAATGTGTTTACCCTGATACATCTTACATGTCTGAGTGATACCAATTACATCTATTGAAAATATTTCAGATTGACATATCGTATATAAACATTGAGCCCCATTATAGCCCACTGATACATTGGATGATTTTCCTTATCTTCATAGAAATAAATGGATCTGACCTCTGTGGTTTACCTGTATGATTAATCTTAGAACCTGTTAATTCTTATTAATTTTTTAATTTGGTTATTAATTTTATTTTCTATGTCAAATAACACATATTTTAATGTAATTACAAATATTTTTAATCAATTCATTCAAAAAATTGTTTGTATTCATGTGGAATTAATTTATTTCATAAAACGAGAAATTAGTTGATAAGGATATATATTTTATTCAGCTGGATGGATTAATGTTTTCTTTCCAATTATGAATATTTATTCATTGGAGGAATAATCAAATCTTTTGCTTGTGATTCTGGTGTTGGTTAATTAACAAAAGGCTGTAAAAATAACCTGTTATGCATTTTAGAAAACATGATCCATTGTAATATTATTTAATTGTGTCTTGAATAAATAAATTCATCATAAATATTAATAATTTAAAAAAAAGATGTTATTCATGTAAAAAAAATTATATAAAGATATTCTCTATTTCTACTAAGTATTTTTCCTTATGTTATTAAATTAATTCACGAATCTAATAAAATGATCTCAAAAAACAATTTATTCCTATTAACTATATTTTTTATGAAATGATTTCCATTTAAACTCCTAATTACCCAAATGAAATTGAATTTCTCATTACCATTTGTGTTATTATGATCAATTATATTTTTTAATATCCATCACTATTAGAATATAAATTTTTCCATATATGTACAAATTCTTATTTCTAATTATTTCTTTCCTATTTGGAAACATTGATTTATTTATTCAAAAGAACCTCTATTCATCCTAATTATCTCTTTTCAATAAGATTTTTATTAACCCTTCATATTAATATTTATTTTAAGAATAAAATATTTTTAATTTTAAAAAATTGATTACTATAAAGAAGATATATATTTTCTGAAAAAATTAATTGATGCGGTATAATCTAAGACCACGATTATTTTCAAATATTACTATTCCTAATTAATAGTGTATAATTTAGGACCATGATTATTTAGAAATATTACTTTGTCTAGTATACTTTTTAATCCCAATCATATCGCTTTAAGAAAAATGAGATATAAAATAAAATTATTATTATTTTAATATGACTATTATTTCATAACTATTAAATTGGAGGGAATGAATTATATTAATTTATTTATTAATTATATATTATTTTCTAATTAGATTTTTTTTAAAAAATCATAGTTTATAGTTATTCAATTGTTAGTAATGTAATTTTATTTTTCACAATCTATATTATCTTCAAAATTGGGTTTTATTGATGTTTTTGTGGATATATTATAACTATTTTCTAGATGTTTTGGAAATTAAATTTGATAAAATGGATATCATATTTTGAAGGAGTATTCAAAAAATTGATTCTAGTGAAATTTACAAAATCTAAAAATAAAAATTATTAATCAATATATAATTAAAAATAATGATATTTATTTAAAATATAATTTTATTTAAATTATTTACAAACTAATTTTTTATTGTAGAATACATTAAAATATTAATTAGATTCATTAAATTAAGAATATTAACGTTATTTTTACACCCATTGGCATTAAAATTAAATTTCAATGCATGAAATATTTTTAACTAAATAGTTATAAACATCATTTAAACATTGTTTTGAAACATCTATCATTTTTATTTCAAAAATCTGTCATCTATAGATTTGATAAGTATGTTATTTGGAGTCTGATAAACCCAACATGTTTTTTTGGTTAATTGTAACATACACATATTAATATTTATATGAACATTAATATGACCATTAAAAATATTAAATCACATTATTATTTAATTTTCTTAATGGATTAAGAAAATGAAATCTTGATTAATTTTTAAAGGTGTTCAAAAGTGAGTTTTAGTTTTATATTTTTTTTTAATAAATTGTGATATTATTTACAAATTAAATTAATAGTATATGAAATATTATTATTACAAAATTGAGTTCATTTTCTAATTCTACATGTTTAAATATTGTGAGGGTGGATTTTAGGAATTTTTTTTGGAAATTCGTGAATTTTTTATGAATAATGGAATACAGTAAACTAACATATATACAAATAATCAGTTAAATAAACTATTTATTAAATCATAACAGATTTAATCACACGTTTTTAAAATTCACATGAAATATTTAAAAATTTTATTATAATATTTATTAATATCCATATTATTAGACTAAAATATTAATGAAATGATTATGATTATGTAAAATCCCACCCCTCCTCCACTACAAATACTACCCTCATTCCGAACATTCAAAGACACATATAAATCTATAAGAATTGTATATGTTCTTAAAAATAGCCTCCTCAAGTCTCTATCGCACTAACAAGACTTGTTTGTCTCACCAAAAGGCCAAACACAATGTCCCTAATGAGGATCTCAAGGAGAAGAGATCCATATGTAAGAATATTTTCCCCTTTTTATATGTTTTTTCCAATTCATTTATTTTCATATAGTCTCTTCCCTACACTTAACTAGGAGGTATGAAAACTACAAGATCTATTATATTCTAAATGTTATAATTTTCATGTAATTGATACAACATCATTCTTCCTCTCCTCTCCAACTTTTTCTAAAAATAAAATCACTGTCTGCAATATGTCAATTTACCAAAATCATGGAAGATGTGCTTCCAATTTACATTTCTTCCTTTATACATAACCATAGAACACTTATAATGGTTGAATAGAAATATAAATTATAATTTTTAACCTATTTTTTATTCTTTAGTGAGCTTTTATGCATGACAATAACATATATAATGAAACAAGTTCATGAATATTGAGGTACCACCTAATATTATCAAAATAAAAAAAATTATTTAATGACCCATAATCATATATAAAAAACAAATATTTATGGAATCATTATATATTCAAGAAACATATGAATAAAATTTAATTCCACTTCGGGATTTTCATTTTTATATGACAAGAAAATAAAATTTAAATTGGCCTTCAAAATAATGAAATAAATGCACCCAAACAAATAGAATAATCAGAATACTAATAATCAAAGGGTGAAATGATGTTATAAAATTGTCATATATGGTGTTATAAACATGAATATTTTTTTTCTGGTATAAATTTCAAACATTTATCATTTGAACTATATCTTTAAATGAGTTATAAATAAGACCAATCTGAGGTAATGGAGTATATAACCTGATTTACATTATCTTGGAAAATAGTATACTTTATTATTTATTTGGTATTAGATCTTACTGTGAGATGAATTTTTATTATATTATTTTTAATGAAGATTATTTATAGTGTATATACATATTCCATCCACTCTTTTAAGAATCACTTCAATTATATGATATTTATAAAGGGACTTTTATTTTAAAAACCTCTTTTAAATTTCTTTTTTATGAAATTCAATAGATATTTTTGTATGATATTATTCATGAAGTTATTTGGGTTTTGGTTCTTCGTATTTTTTGTGATTATTAGTGGGACCTATATATCCCTATAATTCATTGTGTATTTGAATGATGGATGTCAGCTGTATGGATATTCCAAGTGTAACTGTGATGGTTACAGAAATTTTAATGTAATAGTGAAGGTTATAATTTATAAGGTTGTTGAGAAGGTAAAAAGAATAAGAATATAATTCCCCATGATTATTTAATGGTCCTATTTATGATCATTATGTTTTGTGGGAATCTCTTTTTTTACAATGTAAGTATATATGGGTGACAAGTCTGTCTTTTTGATAATGATTTCCTGCATTTACTAGTATTCATGGACTAATGTTTTCTATTCATCCTTTCATATCCATTACTGATATTTTTCTTCTCATACCAATTTTTTAACTATGTTTCGTAGGTTATATGGATGTTTAATCCAAATAAAGAAGTCATGTTAATTGTTATTAATATTTATCAATAAAACATGTTTTATTTCAATATTTTTATATTTTGTAAGAAATGGATATTATTTTATGGTATCCACTATATTAGAATGTGGAATATTATATATTTATTATATTTAAAATCTTTAATACACTAAATTTGAAAAAATCATCAATATTAAAGGAATTTAATACTTGACTAATATTTAAGACTATGTAATGTAATAAGGTCGAGTACTTATAGTTGTTATCATAGGTTGGTTTATAAATATTTTGGGGTTAGGATGATGTTAATATAATAACATAAGTTATTTTCACTTTATGATAAATTAGAAATAATATATAATTTCATAGTATCCATGTTTCTTCCACTGTGATACGTTTGTTCAGTTTGATTATCCACATAAGAAATACGAAAGTAGAAGAGGAGAGGCCCTGACATAATGATTTACTTCTGAATCTCCATCCTAGAATTATAGGGGTGGGAACCTAACATTTTGTGACAGTAATGGAAAAGATAATGGTAAAAATAAATTTTTTTCAAATAATTTAAATAAATGAACAAGAGGTACCATAATGGAACTTGATGTTATCGTAACATTTTATGAAACAGCACTCTCCTACAATCAGTGGATATTATGACCCAATAAAAGATTAAATATTGGTTAATTATATTGAAAATGAATATGATAGTATTGATTATTTAGATAGTCAAATGGTATTTCTTGACATTAATCATTTTGAAGGTGAAGCGGATCTTTGGTGGTAAATTCTCAAAAATATCAAGGATAAAGAGGATATTTATACTATAGAGTTGGTTGAATTCAAAGGTATTTTCATTGAAAAATATTTTACTATGTTAGTGGGACATATGAAGGATAAGAAGTTATTTTAATTGAATAAAAAGGATGAATATTTAGTTGTTGTTTGTGGAGATAAAATCTCCAAACATGCGATGTATTCTCCAAATCATATTCTGGATCTTGATAGAAAATTCAACTGCTTTTACTTAGGATTAAATCATATTTATCCACATGAATTAACATCCTATGAATTCAAAATTTATGAGAAACTTTTCATATATGTTGAGAGGGTAGAGATAGATTTTTTTGATGATCTCATGCACATTGAAAAAAATAGGATTAGAAGATTTCAATATGGGATGTGATCGGTAAGAATATAACAATGAAATTATATGTTAAAAATTTATAGTTTCTATTTTTAAAATAGCGGGGAAAAAAGAACCCAACAGAATGCCATACCAAAATTGGGAAGTTATTCTGATGAGGTATGTTTGGAAATGTGGCATTATATTGTAATGAAAATGATCCTAAGCCCAATCCTTATAAGAAAACTCTAATGTGTTTTAAATGGGGTGATATGGGTCTTTGTGAAAATGATTTCCCAAAGAGATTTTTTATTGATGCACAAAATCCAGTCATTATGAAAAATGGTGTAGTGAGCTCCATTGTGACTACATCAGCAGACTTCGGGCCATCCAATGATGTTATATTAGGTGAAATGTTTGTTTACTCCTATTTTCAATTTTTTTTCTTTCTATGAGGTCCACACATTCATTTATTTCTAAGTATTTTTCTGGTTAATTGGAAATATGACCTAAATAACATAGAAAGAACATATCAGTAATGCACTAGAGGAAGTAATTTAGAAAAAATGAATTATGTTATTTATTTATATTGATATTTTTTGAAATTATTTACCTTCACAAATTTTTTTCTCATAGTAGAGTTTTATTTTATTATGGAATTGGATTGGATTTTTTTTATCCTGCTAAGATTGATTGTGGCGCTAAAGAAGTTGTTTTTTGGAAACTGTTTTAGTTTGTATATAAGAACAACCCCATATAGTTTAAATATTGTTTAAAATAAGGAAACTATTTTAATTAATTATGTGACCAAGCTAAATGAATACCTTGATGTTTTATTGAAGATTTACCTAGTATAATAACTAATTGTGAAGTCAAGTTCACAAGTGACATAGTTTATGATGCTAAGGAAATTTCAAAACCCCCATATCTAATGGATCAACTGGAACTCATTGATTTGTATAATATATTGCATGCCTTTCATGATAAAGGCTTAATTCATCCCAAAACATCACTATGGGGTGCTCATACTTTTTCATTAAAAATATTAATTCTTCCATGTGACTTTGCATTTATTATTGAGCCTTGAATAACATAACTATTAACATCAAGTATACTTTGCTTCAAATCAATAATTTTTTCGATTAGATCCATGGATATAAATAATTTTCCAAGATTGACATGAGATCGAGATACCATCAACAGATTGTGAAGGAGGATGAAATCCCCAAAAAAGAATTTCAAAATAGATATGTGCGTTATGACTTTGTTTCTATGTCATTTGGGTTAAATAAGGAACCTTTTTTATTCAGGGATCATATGAATATAAAATTTCATGAGTTTTTGGATAGGTTTTTATGTGTGTTTATTGATGAATTTTTGGAATTTATATAGAGTAAATGGGAACATGAAAAACATATAAGGGTTGTTTTGAGAACATTATATGAAAATAAACTGAATGAAAAATTAATCGTGTGTGACATTTGGTTACAAAAAACTTCTTATCTCAGGATCATTGTAAATAAGGATCGAATAATAGTTTATTTTTCCAAAAAAAGTGTTTGATGAATGTCTAGGACCTACAAATATTAAAAATATTCATATTTTAATTGGATTATCATGTAATGACTAACGATTTGTTAAAAACATTGAATGGTTATCTAGCCTGCTAACTATGTTAATGTGAAAAGGGGTTAGATTTATTTGTAAATAACAATGTGATATTTTTTCCTAATCAAATTAAGTGATTTATGATTGCTCTAGTTTTGGAATTTCTTCCTGAAATGATGAATTCTTCATCTACAATGACGCTTCATTGATGGGACATAGTTGTGTTTTTATATATAATGATCAGGTAATTTCTAAATCTTCATGAAATCGAAAAATCATGAGTTAAATTATCCCACACCTGATTTGGAATAAAAAAATTTTTTTCTTTGAAAATTTGGTGGCATAATTTATATGGATCCAAATGAAAAATATATACTAACCATAAAAGTCTAAAATATATATTCACTTCAATGGAGTTACACATGTGTTAGATAAGATATATTGAACTGATAAAGGATTATTGTTTAACGATAAATTAAAATTTGGGAAAATAAAACAATGTGGATGATACATTCAGTTGAATACATCATGCATCATTAACCATGTTATTATTGGAAGATGATCCCTTGATTAATGATTTGGTGAATTTTTTATTAGAAGTTGTTGGTGATGAAAATAAATCCGGTCTGTTTCATGTTTTTTGTGCATTCATCATTATCAAGAAAAATTATGTGATCATAAAAGGAAGACCTTAAGTTACAGAAAAATGTAAAATTGTTAAAAATGGGTATTCCACCATAATTTATCATTGGTAATGATTTTTTCATATTTGGTCAAGTGTGTGTGTGCCTTTTGCTTCTCTATTGAAGAAATATTTTTTGTGTGATGCTCATAGTTCACTATTTCCAGTTCATCCTGGTTGTACTAGGTTGTACAGAGATAATTAGAATAATTATAAGAGGGATGGAATGAATAGATTTTCAAAAAATTAAAGAATAGCATTATTTACCGAAGAGGATTTTTCAGCCATTTTTAGTGAAAGAGTCGAAATGGGAGAATATATCCCTATAATTTGTTGTGGGACTACCTAATTCTTATCTATGTAACAATGAAATATGGATTATTTTTGAACAAAATAATAATTTTGTAAATTTTCTCCCTATTATATATACAATGTATTTGGATTATATTCCTTGATTACAACTCAATGAGACTTCAAAGATACAAGGATTTCCTCTTTCCATTATATCTGATCAGGATCCTAGGTATACTATCAACTCTTGGAATGGCCTACATAATTTTTTGGCCATAAAATTAAATTTTAGTACACGTTTTAATTCTCCACCATATTGGCAATCATATCGATCAATTCTGAATTTACCGGATATGCTTCGTGTTTGATCAATGAAATACCAGGGAAATTGGGATCATCAAATTTCATTAGATTGTTTTTATAATAATAACATTTGTATTCCCGTATTCATATGGAACATATAGAGTAATTATATGAGGAGGGGTGTAGAACTCCATATTTTAGGAATGAAGTTGGGGAAATGAAGTTGATGGGTCCAAAATTAGTAGAGGATGTTTTAGTGAAAGTGAAAATGACATAGAAACCCCTGAAGAATGTTTTGAGAAAGATGAAATGTTATGTAGATAAATGGAGGAAAGACTATAATTTTGAGGTAGGTGATCATTTATTTCATGGAATCACACATTGGAATAGTTTTATGAGTTGGATTATGAAAGGAAAGAAAATTCCAAAGTTCACTAAACCATATAAAATCACCATGAATGTTTGATCATTTTCTTACCGAGTAGCATTGCCTCAAAGTTTATCTCTGGTAAACTATGTTTTTCTTATTTTGATGTTGAGAAATCATATGCCCAATTATTCTCAAATTTTGAGCCCGGAAGCAGTTAACCTAGAAGAGAACAATTTTTATGAATGGGTACAAGTTCAGATTCTTTATCAAAGGGAACATTTACTGCAAAATAAGTAATCCACTAAGTAATTATTTTTTGGAGAAACCACATGGTTGAAGATGAATCATGGGAATCAGAAAATGGTAGGAGGGAAATGTACCCTCACTTGATTAACAAGAATATAAAATTTGAAGGACAAAATTTACATAAAGTGATGATAATGTGATTCCCCATGGTTTTAAAAACAAATTGAAATGAATGAAACATTGTTTTATTCTTATAGTGATAAATGGACTTCAACCATATTTTTATATCATCTATGATTTGAATTAAAAAAACCAGCCATCTACGGTGGTGATCAATAAGTTATATGGAGTCTAATATAACAAAATTATTTCCATTGTCAATAGTAGCTTATGTTTTTGAATAGTAATATGACACTTATTTATAGTAAATAATAATTTTTTTCATTACAAATTCATATAATGATATCTTGATTAATTTTTCAAGGTGTTAAAAAATGAGTTATAGTTTTAAAATTGTTGGTTTTGAATAAATAATGATTTTTTATAAAAATTAAATTAATAATTTTAAGAAAAATATTTTCAAATGATGGAGTTCATTTTTGAACTATAAACATAAAAAAATGGTTATGGTTATTTTTTGGAATTGTTTTGAAAATCATTAATTTTTGACGAATAGTGAAATATGCTAAAATACCATATATACAAAGTATCAGTTAAAAACACTATTTATGAAATCATAACTGATTCGATAACACTATTTTGGAACTAAAATTACTTTTTTAATATATTTATCACATGAATGATGACGATTCATATTCATCGACAAAAATATTTAAGTAATGTTTATTATAATGTAAAATCCCCCCTCTTCTCCACTATAAATACCACCCTCATCCCCCTCTTTCTCACTCATTTATCAATCCATGAGAAGTGTCTACATTATAAAAATCCCATTTATCATGGCCCTTCACAACGTATGAGTCCTTTTGGTCTCATGAAAAGTTCAAAACCAAAGTCCTTACAAAGGATCTCAAGAATAAGAGTTCAAGAGGTTAGAATTCTCTTCCATTTTTCATGTTTTTTTCTTTCCAATTCCATTATTTTCTTATAATATCATTATCTATAAATATACAGGTGGTAAAAAATCTCCAGATTCAAATATATTATTTATTTTATAATATTCATTTAAACTATTCACATCTACCTTCCTCTTCTCTCCATATTGTTCTAAAAATAAATATATCGTATGTGATGTGTGGATTTACCATAATCATGGATGATGTGTTAAAAATATCCATTACATCATATAATTCTGATCATAAAAAACTTTTAAGGGTTCAATAATAATTTAATATTAATTTTTTAACCTATTTTAGGTTCTTTAATGAACTTATATTCATGAAATTTAATTATATAGTGAAACAAGTTCATGATTATTGAGGAACTGCCAAAAATGATCAAAAGAAAATAAAATTAATGTTTTTTAAAATGATCAATCATCATATATGAATAAAAAATGATTTATGGTATCATTATATATTTTAGAAACATATGAGTTCCATTTCATTCAACTTATGAAATTTAATTTTCATACGACAAGAAAATACAATACTAACAAGTCATTATATCATGTATAGAACGCACCCAAAATAAAGGATGAAACAATATACTAATAATTAAATTATGAAATAAGGTTATAAAATGATCATATAATGTTTTATAAAAATTAATATATTTCTCTGAGATATTAATAATTTCATCTTAATCATAATAGAAGAACTTTAAATTAGTTTTATGTAAGAAAACCTTGAGGTACGAGAATTAATAACCCGATTTCCGTTATCTTGGTTAACATTATACATCATTATTTATGTGGAATTAATTTTTTTGTGAGATTAATTTTTTTATATTATATTGATTTATGTGTATATACATTGTATATACATTTTCCTTCCACAATGATAACTACCATTTAAATTATATGATATTTGTAAGAGACTTTCATTTTAAAAACATCTTTAAAAATATATTTTATCAAACTCAAAATAATTTTTTTATTCAATTATTTATTTTTTATTATTGTTTTTTGTTCATATGAATAGTTTTTATGATGTTTTTCACCTATATATACCAATAATACAATGGTTATATGTAACCTAGAGGTTGGGAATATGATAACTCCATTTGAAACTATAGTGGTTACACAAATTGTAAGGTATCCGTGAACATTACAAATTTTAAGGTAAATGATAAGGTTACATGATTATATAAATAATTTCAAAAGATACCATTAAGGTTCTATTAAGGTTCATTATGTTTTATTTGGTATTTAGTGTTTCACAATGTATGTATATATGGGATTCAAGTATGTCTTTTTGAAAACGATTTCACGCATTTACAAGTATTCATGGACTAATGTTTTATTTTCTTCCTTTGATATCCCTTATTGATCTTTTTGTGAACATACCATGTTTTTAAATGATTTTCAAAGGTTATAAGGATGTGAAAGAAAAAAAAGAATTCATCTTTAATGATACAAAAAAAATTCAATGAAAACAATTTATATTTAAAAAGATTTATATATTTGAAGAATAGATAATATTCTTTTTGGTATCTACTCTATATGAACGTGCAATATTATGTATGTGTTATATCCCAATTAACTAAAACTCTAAACTTGAAATGATCCTCAATATAAAAGGAAGTGATTCCTTGACTAAAATTCAAGATTATTTATCGTAATAAGGTCGAGTCCTTGTAGTTATAGTCCTTGGGATTTAATTTTATAGGTGAATTTTGGATAAAGATATTTTTATTCATAGAAATTAACTTTTAGTAAATAATGATATATAAAAAAATTTTAATATTTACCTTTATTTTAATTTCATCCACTTCCCTAATGCTAATTAAAAAAAATGGGTTCAATATTTTGAATCCACATGAAATTATTTCATAAATATTCTCATTTGTTAAACAATATGAATAAAATCATAATCATTGTAATTACAACAATAATATAATAATGGTTTAATTATTGTAAAAAATAATGTGATAAAAAAACAAGTAATTTTATAAACCTTTAATAATGAAAAATTTATTACTACAATTAAGGTCATATTGGTTTATATATGGGTAAATCCAAAAGATATTCTTTAAAATGTAACAACTTCCTTCAAAAAAATATTATATGATTATATTAAAACCATATATTCCTTAATATTTTATTATATTTATTTTGGTACTACTTTGTACAATTTTTACACATATTATATTATAATATTTTATTTATTTTATAAAATGAGAAAAAAAATTATAATAATACATATTTAATTAAATGATTTTAAATTTATAAAAATGTTATCATTGTCCTAATTATTGTAATATGATTGAAAGTATCTAGTATAGGTCATTTATGTATCAAATTTACTTTTATTGTAACCATTATTACCGAGAAGTATTATTGTCACGACCCGTCCTCGGGACCCGTGTCGTGACTACCCCAAGCCCGCCTCCCATAGGGCAGGGGATGGCGACTAGCACCAAGGCGTAAGTCCCTATAAAAGGGGAAGTCATTGCCTTATAATGTAAAAAAACACCACAAAGTAAGCCAGAAGATGTAAATTCTAAGTAAATTGGGTGTAATAGTAAGTGCGGAAAGTAAATGGGCTAGAATACAAACCCAAACTGAAAGTAAAGTACAACTAGAAAGAAAGTACAACAACTGAAAGTAAAGCAGCAATGTCGAGCCGTCCACTAGAAGTCCCACCTGAAGGGTGGGTATAGATAGCCTCCTCAGCTCCTCGGGTCCATCCGTCCTCTCCGTGTACATCCTGCCCAGTGTTCCCCCTCCAGGTACCGACTTGCTCCACAAGCCTCAACCACAATCAGTGATGTCTGTCGTCTCCATCCAATAGAACGTAGTGCGGGCATAGCGCGTGCAGGGGTGAGTATACTCTACTCATTAGGGACCCCGAGACCCCCGAAGGTCTCCCAGAATCCACAAAGGATAATCCAAAAAGGAAAGATACAATCACGAAGTAAAATCCAACACTACTTAGGTATATGTCCATACATACACCAAAGTCATCAATTCCAGTTCACCTCCAACATCTGCGCCCAAGATCGATCACGTCCACACCGAGTAGTACAACCCAATCCACATAGGAAAGCACATCCCAATCCACATAATAAAGCAAGTAAATCATATCAACGATAATGATTGAAAGTCAAGACTAAGCCCACATAGGATACAAGAACTGTAGTACTGTCAGACCCACGTAGGATACAAGAAAAGCAGTCATCATCATCAAACCCATGGAGGATTTCAGTTCGGTCGTCATCGTTGTCGAACCCACGGAGGATTTCAGTGCAGTCGTCATCGCTGCCGAACCTACAGAGGATTTCAATGCAGTCGTCATCGTCGTCGCAGTCGCAGCCAGCTCTACGGTTCTCGCACATAGCATGCTCGATTCTGGGAGGGTCTGCTCCATGAGCTAAGGGGGTCAATACATCAACTGACACATAGTCCAGAGTTGATGTATCCCAAATTTTCATCTTGACAAAAGGAACTCGATGAGACATACGGTGCATCAATCGGACGCTGGGTCTGAGAGTTATTGACTTTTTCGTTCTAGGGGCCCGATTGGTTTTTAAGTCAAAAACAACCTAACCACACTCCAACTCCGTCATAACCTCGTGCAGAGTAAGCCAAAAGTTCTATCTCACTAAGCGGAATCCAATAAAGTCAACGGTACGGCATTCGGACGTCCGGAGCTCAAGTTATAAGTGTTTCCGCTCCGAGGGCCCGGTTGGTTTCATATTCGAACCAACCTGGCTGTACCCAATGTTCTACGAAACCTTGAGTGTAATATTCCAAAACGCCCATCTCGATCCATGGAACGCATCACAACTAATGGTGTGTTGATCATAGGTCTGTATCCTATTTTACGGGCATTTAAACGAAGCTGTCCGGTTTTAGGGTGTTTTGGGCCCGCACCGACCCGGCCCAAGACCCCTTGGGTTGGCCTGAACTGGGTCGACCGGACCCGGGTCTGGGTCCGGCTCTCTAGGGCGCGGCTCGGCTCAGCCTGGGCGGCCCGAACCGGTGCGGGGTGGCCCGACGTTGGCTGATCAGGCGCGCAAAGGGGGGGGCGCTTCCCCCTTGATTGAAGAACCCCCCCCCCCCCCCCCCCCCCGCATGGGGGGCCCGCCCTTTGCCAGCAGGGGGTTACGACCCCTGGATTTCCCGAAAACCGGCCGGCCAATTCGGCCAGCCGGTGTGATACCGCGGGACCCCCCTCGCGGGTCCTGCCCTCTTTGCGTCCGTGACCGGCGGTTCCGGCCGCCGCTCCCCGCACCACTGTGGCCTTAGGCCACAGCCTTGTCCGACCGGTGCGGCGCGGCGCGACGGAGCCGCACCCCTTCACTGCGGCCCGACTCTGGCCGAGGCTTCGTTCAGCCTCAACGGCGTGGCGGGATGGCGCTGTGCTTCTTCGTCGTGTTCCTCCTTGATTCTGCGTGGTGCTTCTGCACCGTTCCACCTTCGTTCGAGCCGAAAAGAATTCAACAACAAAGGGGGAGGAAGGACGGCTGTGTTCATTCGTTCCGACCTCCTCCCGTTATAACGATATTAGGCGGCCCAAAATAAAAGACTATGAACGACAACGAATATTCAGGAAAAAAAGTTAACCCCTACCTCAATGAGTTGTTGAACGATGGTCTTCGTGGAGAAACGACGCCGCCGAAGACGGTGTCGCGGAAGACGGCGTCGCGGAACGAGGCTCCGTATATGTCATCGGTGTTTTCCCGAAGAAGGATGTGGCACGTCGATGATTCACCAAAGAAGGTGTCTCTCACCAGCTGCGGGAGGTGAGGAGATGGAACCACAATTACCTTGTGGTGATGGGGTTCTTCATCGTAGTCTCGGAGTTCTTCGTGTTCTTCAACGAGGAAGAATATTTTCCTCAAGAGCGCAAGAGTCCTAACCTTTTTTCCGCACAACGAATCAACCCCCAAACAAAATAACTCATTGAATTATTTTATTAACACACACGCAATCCATTAATTTGAAATTCAAAAATATCTCATTCAATTAAATAAATTAATTGAAGACCGTTTAATATTCAAATTAATTTTTTGAGGGTTGACTTGCCATTAAATTGGGGTGTGGGTGAGTTACAAAATTAAATGCACGTAGGAGGTTTAATAGAATTTGAAGGGGTGGGGCTCGTGTGGGCCCCACTTCACTAATATCCTACCTAGTGGTGTTAGGATGTAGTGGGTCCCACTCCAACCTCCATGCATAGGTTATATGTACATAGAATAGAAATAAGAATTATTGCACAAATTTTTATTTCATTCCTTAGTTAACCCATTTTTTTAATAACCTCACCCGATCAAACGCAACTCCGGAAAAGGTGTTCCTACAAAATTATTGGTGTTGTGATTCCGTCATCGCCCTCTGATTTTGTTTCTGAGCACCGATTCAAAAGTTAGAAAAACCCTCTTGTTCGTTCACTAAACGTACCCGAGCTAAACTTCAAAAATTGATTCCGGGCACACCGGGCCTCGGAATCAGGTCCAATCAGAAACTGCGTACTCGTAAAATCCCAAAGAAAATTAAGAAAAAAATTTCCTGGAAATTTATGGGTCTTTACATTACTCCCACCATAGGTCTTTACGTCCCTATAATGATATATCACAAACTAGGGAAACAAATGAGGGTACTTAGCACGCATCTGGGCCTCCCGCTCCCAAGTGCTCTCCTCGAGGTTCCCATGCTGTCATATAATGCGCACTTGAGGAATCGACCGCCCACGTAGGACCCGCTCCTGTCGATCCTAGATCTCCACTGGGACATCCGCAAAAGTCGCCTCATCGTCAATGTCCAACTCCCCATGGTCGATGATATGCGTTGGGTCATGCACTTATCTCTTCAGCTGAGATACGTGGAAGACGTCGTGCACCTAGTACAACTGAGGTGGTAGAGCCAGGCGGTAAGCCACCTCTCTTATCCTGCTAAGAACCTGGAATGGTTCGATGAAGCATGGAGATAACATGCCGCCCCGACCATATCTTCGTAATACACGTCGAGGTGAGACCCACAAAAAAACGCAGTCGCCATCCTCTAACTCTAGTGGTCTCCGCCTCCTATCAGCATAAGACTTCTTCCGGCTCTGAGATATCCTCATCTGCTCTTGGATGACCTGGACCTTCTCTGTCATGGACTGGACCATCTCTGGTCCCACAAGTGCTGACTCCCCAGGGTCTGTCTAGCACAGAGGTGATCTGCAAGGTCGGTATACAATGCCTCCTTTGGTGCCATCCCGATGGTGGAGTGGTAGATGTTATTGTATGCGAACTCCACCATGGGTAGGTGGTCCACCCAACAGTGACCAAAGTCGAGGATACATGCACGGAGCATGTCCTCGAACGTCTGAATGGTTCTCTCCTTCTGACCATCCGTATGAGGGTGAAAGGTGGTGCTCAGTCGTAGATGCATCCCGAAAGCCTCCTGCAACCCCTTCCAAAGCCGAGAAGTAAAGCGAGAATCTCGATCGCATATGATAGATGATGGCACACCATGAAGCCGTACAATCTCCGGTACGTAGAGGCGTCCCAAGCTCTCCACTGAGCCCTGCTCTCTGATGGGTAAGAAGTGGGCCGACATGGTGAGTCGGTCGAAAATCAGCCAAATGGAGTCATGACCTCTGGATGTATGAGGAAGTCCAGTCACTAAATACATAGATATCCCATCCCACCTCCACTCTGGGATCTCCAAGGGTTGCACCAAGCTTGCTGGAACCTAGTGCTCTGCCTTCACCTATTGGCAGGTGAGGCATCAGGAAACAAGCTCTGTTACAGCCTTCTTCATACCCGACATCCAGTGCTGTCTTCTGAGATCCTGGTACCTCTTCTCCACTCCTGGATGTACCACTAAAGGGGAAGTGTGAAACTCCATCGTCACCTCCTCTTGCAAAGAAGCTGGTACCATGGTACGTCTTATTAAAAGGACGTTGTGCTCTTCTCCTATATAGAATCCATCAGGTGCCTGTCTTGAGGATATATGGGCACCCCACGTCTCATAGTCAACATCCCCACACTGTGCCTCTCTGACCCGCTATAGTAGTGGAGGAGTGACTGTGACTGACTGAAGAAAGGATGCTCCATCTCAATCCATGAAGGATATCTGCAAAGTAGCTAGCTGCTCTGTCTCCTCCCCGAGTAGCTGAATGCCCGTCCTCCTGCTGAGATCATCGGCTACTACGTTCCCCTTTCCAGGAGTATAGAATCTCTCAAAATCATATTCCTGGAGGAACTCGAGCCATCACCGCTGTCTCAGATTAAGGTCCTTCTACGAGAAGATATACCTAAGACTCTGGTGGTTAGAGTAGACTATAAAGCGCTCTCCCATCAGATAGTGTCACCACATCATCAGAGCGAAGACCACTGCTGCTAACTGCAGGTCATGGGTAGCATATTTATACTCATGCTTCCTCAACTGTCATGATCCAGAGGCTATCACTACCCGCTCCTTCATCAGGACACATCAGAGTCCGGTCCCCGATGCATCGCAGTAGACTATGTACCCTACTCCCTCCTCTGGTAGCCTCAAGATAGGTGTGTTAGTCAATCTCTGTCTCAGCTCTTGGAAGCTCTGCTGACATATATCTGAACACGCGAAGGTTTTCCCCTTAGTCATCAAAGCTAAAAGTGGTGTCACAACTCTGGAAAAGTATGGCACAAATATCTGGTAGTACCCAGCTAGTCCCAAGAAACTCTGCACCTCCGTCACACTCCTGGGTGGCTCCCGAGCTAGCACTGCCTCGATCCTCGCAGGGTCCACCGCAACTCCCACCTCAGAGATGACATGTCTCAAGAAGTGGACCTCACATAACTAGAACTGACACTTAGAGAGCTTACCATAAAGATGGTGCTCTCGGAGTGTGTCCAGTTCAACCTGCAAGTGGTAGGCGTGCTCCTCCTTAGTGGCCGAGTATATCAATATGTCGTAGAAGAAGACCACGACAAATCGATCGAGGTATGGCTGAAATATCCTATTCATGAGACTTGTGAACACCGCTAGAGCATTGGTTAAGCCGAATGGAATAACCAAGAACTCATAGTAACCATACTGACATCTGAAGGCCGTCTTCTACACATCCTCGTCCTAATCTCTGAGCTGATGATAGCCTCACCTGAGGTCTATCTTTGAGAACCAACGTGCTCCCTTGAGCTGGTCGAAGAGGTCATCAATCCTCGGTAGCGGATACTTGTTCCTCACTGTTACCTGGTTTAGGTGATGATAGTCGACACACAGTCGCAAGCTCCCATCCTTCTACTTGGCGAACAAAATCGGGGAAGCCCAGGGTGAAACACTTGGTCAGATGAATCCCTTGCTCTGCAAGTCCTCCAGCTATACCTGCAGCTCTCAAAGCGTAGTGGGAGCCATCTGATATACTAGACTAGATATCGGGGTTATCCCGGGGTACAGGTAAATATTTTAATCTACCTCTCTGCGAGGAGGTAGTCCTAGAACGTCGTCAGGAAAAACGCCAGCATATTGATCCACCACTACAGGAAAACTAGGACTCCTCACGTCAACTACTCCTAGGATGAGGCTGGCCAACTGATGGGTGATGGGCTGTCCTCTCCTCTATGTGAGTCCATCATGTGCTGCAAAGGCTCCATTCTTGTCGGTGAAGGTGAACCTTCTCCCGTCGGTGCGGACACACCGCACGTTGCACCTAATACAGTCAATATGAGAATGGAATGTAGATAACCAATCCATGCCCAAGATAACAGCGTAAGGCCTTGGAGCCACTACGAGAAGATCCTAGATGAATCTCTCGCCTCCTAGAGTAAGCTCACACTGCCGGCCTTAGTACGGAATCGTCGATTCTGCTCTTGTAGGAGTCACTAGCCGTAAGGATCGAGCCAACGGCTCTGTCAGAATCTCCAAGCTCCGAACGAGGGCAGCGAGAATAAAATAATTACTCTCTCATGTGTCTATAAGAACTGCAGCAATTGTGGAGTAAACACAGATAGTACCTCGAATCATCTCTGGCGCGCCGTGGTCGTAGGCCTCTACTACTTGAAGCTGAGCCTGCCTCTCTCCTCTAGCTCCATGTGGTCGGGGTGGACCTCCCAGTGGTGGTGGTGGTAATGCATCCAAGCGTTTCCCACCACTGGCTGCTCGGTCAGCTCCTCTGCCTCGTCCGCCTTCTCTCTGCGGACTGCCACAGTGGACCCTCTGCCTCTGCCTGGGGGGCCCCTCAACCCCCTGTTTCTCCTCTATACTGCGGGTCGGGTAGTCACGAGCCATGTGGCCCTTCCCGCCGCATGCGTAGCACTGTCTTCTCCTCGGAAGGCTGGCTCTGTGCCGTGTGCCCCGCACCTCTGAGCCAGTGTCCTGAGGTCGTCCGCCTGATGGTCTGGTCCGTCTAGACCCCTGTGACATCCGTCGACTACCAGCTACAGAAGACTCTGCTACGTGCCGCCCCGCGGTAGGTCTCGCTGCTGGTGTAGGCTCTGCAAGAAAGCTCTCTATGAAAAGGGCTCACTCTATTACTCCTTCCTTTGTCAGAATACTGAGGGAGATCATCGATGCCCTAATCTCATTCTTTAGTACCACCTCGAAAGTTCGGGCTCTGAAGAATGGGTCTCGAACCATGTTGGTTGAATAGCGCGAGTGATCGCTAAATCTCGCCGACTACTGAGAGACTGTCATGCTACCCTTCCACAACTGTAGTAGCTCCTGGATGCGCACCGCACGGAGGGTGGTTGGGATAAACTCTGAGAAAAAGAGGCTCTCAAAGTCTATCCGAATGAGAGCTTCCTTATCGTGCACCTGGAGCATCAAGCTTCACCATCTTCTTGTTGCCGTGTGCAGGAGGCTCACTACAAGGATCACCATGAGGTCAGTTGGTGTTCCCGCTAGCCTAAAAACTCGAAGTACAACCTCCATCCAATCCTCAGATGCCTGAGGGTCTGTCTCCCCACGGAACCTGGGCGGTCTCAGACACTAAAACTCATGCAGTGCACTAAGGCGATATGCTCTCTCAGCGGTTGGGGCTGGTGGCATCGGTGGCTCGATGGGTAGAGGTACCGTCGGTGCCTCGGCTGTAAAAGGGACATGCACCGAGGCCTCGTCGCTCAGTGGGCTGTCCTCTTTCACAAAGCTCAGAACCCTAACTGGCTGCCATCATGGGGCCATCCTGAAAATAAATAGGTGAACCACGGTCAAAATAGTATACCTAGTGAGCTGACACAATGTAATCACAATGAAAAATTTGGAAACACACATGCAATTAATGATTTTGTGCACTGGGTCAGAAATCAGAAGTCAGGGTCCTGGTGTATGGATATGTTGGCCGCCGCACCAACACTGGACTCCCTGGACTGATAACCACACTCAATTCCAATAACACTAATGCTTCACATAGAAGAAAGATCAGAGTCCTGTGTTCTGTGGTAGAATCGAACCCCTCTGATACCAATTTGTCACGACCCATCCTCGGGACCCGTGTTGTGACTACCCCAAGCCCGCCTTCCATAGGCCAGGGGCTAGAGACTAGCACCAAGGCATTTATCCCAATAAAAGGGGAAGGAATTTCCTTATAATGTAAACGAACACCACAAAGTAAGCCAGAAAAAGTAAACACTAAGTAAAATGGGTGCAATAGTAAGTGAGGAAAGTAAATGGGAGATAATACAAACACAAACTGAATGTAAAGTACAACTGGAATGAAAGTACAGAAACTGAAAGTAAAGTAGCAACGTCGAGCCATCCACTAGAAGTCCCACTAGAAGGGTGGGTACAGATAGCATCCCCAGCACCTCGGGTCCAGCCGTCTCCTCCGTGTACATCCCGCCCAGTGGTCCACTACCAGGTACCGACTTGCTCCACAAGCCTCATCCACGATCTGTGTTGTCTGTCGTCTGCATCCAACACAACTTAGTGCGGGAATATCCCATGTAGGGGTGAGTATACGCTACTCAATAGGGACCCCGAGACCCCTGAAGGTCTCCCAGAATCCACGAAGGATAACCCACAAAGGAAAGATACAATCGCGATGTAACATCCAACACTACTTAGGTGTATTCGCATACAAATTTCTAAGTCATCAATTCCAGTTCTGCTCCAACAACTGATCCCATGTTCGATCACGTCCACACCGGATAGTACAACCCAATCCACACAGGAAAGCACAACCCAATCCACATAGGAAAGCATTTCAATCATATTGAAGATAATGATTGAAAGTCAAGACTCAACTCACACAGGTATACATCCTCGTAAGTTGATGGAGATGATCAGATGTAGCCACAGATTCATCTGAGCTGGGACCCAGGTAGGATACTAAACTAGCTAAGCTGTCAGACCCACATAGGATACAATACGAGCTACTCTTCCAGACCCATGTAGGATACAAGTACAGTTTCAAACAATGCCGGACCCATGTAGGATACAAGAAAAGTAGTAATCCCAAACCCGCATAGGATACAAGAATAGTAGTCAACGTCGTCGAACCCACAGAGTATTTCAGTATGGTTTTCATCGCTGCCGAACCCATGGAGGATTTCAGTTCGGTCATCGTAGCTGGTGAACCCACAGAGGATTTCAGTGCGTCGTCCTCGTCGTCGCAGTCACAGCTAGCTCTAGGGTTCCCGCACACAGCATGCTTGATTCTGGGAGGCTCCGCTCCACGAGCCAAGGGGGTCGATACATCAACTGAAACGTATTCCGGAGTTGATGTATCCCAAAGTTCCATCACGAGAAAAGGAACCCAACGAGACAAACATCACGTCAATCAGACGCCCGGTCTGAGAGTTATCGGATTTTTCGTTCCAGGGGCCCGGTTGGTTTTTAAGTCAAAACCATCCTGAACACACTCTAACTATGTATAAACATTGAGAGTAGTATGAAAAAAGGTCTGTTTCACTAAGAGGAACCCAACAATGTCGATGGTACATAATTCGAACGTCCGGAGATCAAGTTATAAGCGTGTCCACTCGGAGGGGCTGGTTGGTTTCATGTTCGAACCAACCCGTCCATACCCAAAGATCTCTGAAACCTTGACTATCATATAGATAAAAGACTATCTCATTCCAAGGATCGCATCGCAACTGACGATGCATCGATCGGAGGTCTGTAGCCAATGTTACGGGCATTTAAACGAACATGTTCGGTTTTAAGGGGGTTTTGGGCCCAGACCGACCCGGCCCAAGACCCCATGGGTCGGCCTGAACTGGGTCGCCCCGTCCCAGGTACGGGTCCGACCCCCTAGGGCGCGGCCCAGCTTGGGGGGCACGGCCCGACCGGTCAGGCCCGGTGCGGTCGGCCCGGCCTGGGCGGCTCGGCGCCGGCCGCGTGGGGCGGCCGGCCGCTGACCGATCGGTCGCGCAATAGGGGGCGCCCAGCCCCCCATATTCAATAAATCCCCCCCCCCCTCATAGGGTGCCCACCCTTTTCCAGCTGGAGTTATGACCCCCGGATTTCTTGGAAACCGGCCCACCGGTTTGGCCGGCCGGTGTGCCACCGTGGGACTCCCCTCACGTGTCCCGCTATCCTTGCACCGGCGGTCGGCGGTTCCGGAGGCCGCACCCTGCACAACCGTGGCCTTAGGCTGCGGCCTTGTTTGACCGGTGTGGTGCAATGGTGCCACGCCTCTCCGTCGCGGCCCTGCTCCGGCCGCAGCCTCTTTGTGGTTCTTAGGCACGGTGCGACAGCGCCACACCCATTTCTCCACAGCCCAACTCCGGCTGCGGATTCGTTCAGCCTCACCGGCGCGGTGCGCCGCCATTGTTTGAGTGGCAAAGAATTCAACAACAAAGGGGTAGGAAGGTCGGTCATGTTCGTGCGGTCCGACCTCCTCCTGTTATAACGATATCAGGCGGCCCAAAATAAAAGACGATGAATGACAAAGAATATTAACGAATAAAAGTTAACCCCTACCTCAAGGAGTTGTCGAACAATGGTTGTTGCAGAGAAACGGCATTGCGGAAGACGATGTCACGGAAGACAGCGTCGCAGAACGAGGCTCCGTATACGTCGTTGGTGTTTTCCCGAAGAAGGATGTGGTGCGTCGATTGTTCTCCGAAGAAGGTGTCTCTCACCAGCTGCGGGAGGTGAGGAGATGGCGTGACAATTCCATTGCGGTGATGGGGTTATTTGTCGTAGTCTCAGCGTTCTTCATGTTCTTCAACGAGGAAGAAGATATTCTTCAAGAGCGCATGAGTCCTCCCCTTGTTTCCGCACAATGAATCAACCCCCAAATAAAATAATTCATTGCCTTATTTTATTAACACACACACAAGGCATTAATTTGAAATTTAAAAAGGTCTCATTCAATTAATTAAATTAATTGAAGAGCGTTTAATATTCAAATTAATGTTTTGAGGGTTGACTTGCCATTAAATTGGGGTGTGGGTGAGTTACAAAATTAAATGCACGTGGGAGGTTTAAAGGAATTAGAAGGGGTGGGGCTAGTGTGGGCCCCACTTCACTAATATCATTCCTAGGGGTGTTAGGATGTAGTGGGTCCCACTCAAACCACCTTGAATATGTTATATGTACCTAGAATAGAAATAAAAATTTTTTCACAAATTTTTATTTCATTCCTTAGTTAACTCATTTTTTTAATAACCTCACCCGAGAAAACGCAACTCCAGAAAAGTTATTTCTAAGAAATTATCGGTGCTGCGATTCCCTCGGTGCCCTCAGATTTCGATTCCGAGCGCCGGTTAAAAAGATAGAAAAACCTGCCCGTTTGTTCACTGAACGTACCCGAGCTAAACATCAGAAATTGATTCCAGGCACACTGGGCCTTGGAATCAGGTGCCGTCCAAAACTGCATACTCGTAAAATCACAAAGAAAATTAAGATAAAATTTCCCTTGAAATTTACTGGCCTTTACAAGTATAAACATTTTTATCACGATAGGTGTCAAAACTGGTTAATAAATATAAAAAATTAATACGGTGAATAATATGATAAACCTGATAATTATATAATTTATGAGATTATTTTGAATCAAAATTATTTTATACCAAATAATTTTAATTTCTGATTATATTATGATGAATATAAATTGTTAATAATTTAATACATTAATTATTTTGATGAATAGTCATCTCAAATTATAAAAGGGATCCTTCTATCTTTACCTAAACACTATTCAAGAAAAATTTCTCTAAAATAAAAAATACAAAAATCACATAAAATTTTCTTTTATAATTCTAGAGGACTTTATTTTAGTTAAAATACCATCACGGGATGGATTAAGTTATAATGAAAATGGTATTTTTTGAAAAGAATGTATTATAATTAAATGATTTATTTTAATTTATATATTCTTCAACCCCATTAAATTATTATACAAACATTAAGATTAAATAACACATATTTATAAGATATAGTGATAATTTTTTATTACACTTGTATAACCTAGACCCATCTACTCTCCCATTAAAATGAAAATGAAATAATTTTTCATGTTTACTACAAACCACATCATAACAAATTTATGTAATCCATTACCCATCACAGAATATCAAACATATTTATAATGAAATAAATAATATAAATATATGATATTTATGACATTTTTATAATTATGTAAATGTAATATACCATCCATTTTTCTAACATCTATTATTATTTTATAGTGATAACATTTTTCACATATATATGTGGACTACCTCCACCATGAATTCAGATGATTTTTTTTTCATCCCTAGACAAAAAGATTGATATATATTAGTGTGTTTAATTAAATTATATTTTAATTTTTATATAATTAGAAGTGTAGAATTTTAAAATAACACTTACATTCTTTTTATAATGATCTGTGAAAATGGAAATGTTACCGATGTGTGTGTATGGACTATGATCTCCATGATTTTAAAATAATTCACATTTATCACTATATATAGTGGTAGTATTTATTCCTATTATTTATCAATAATAATTATAAATAATTAACTATTATTTTTTTAGATGGTGGAATAATGTCCTCATTCACTATAGTCAACCAACCAATGTAGTTTTTAATAAATGATCCAAATATTAACAAAAGGTTTGATATGAAATTAATGGATTATATAATTGATTAAAAATGGTATCATGTATATTTTCATTGTAATTTATTATTGAAATTTTGTGTAATTAAATTAGTTTTACATTTGAATGTGATTAATAACATATAGGATGAGTCAGACTTGAGTTAAGGGACATCTATTTAAAAAATCTATTTTTATGTTTATATGAAAAATGTAATTATTCCATTAACATGTTCTTATTAATATTTAAAAAGAATACATATTCATGATTAAATGGATTATGAAGATCATTTTGACCATGTTTTTATTTCATTATTTTATTAAAAAGTAATCATTTTAATGTTTGACGAAAGGGACACTTTTATATATAATATCATTATAAATAATTTAAAATTTTATTTTCCTAATATTTTTCCTGAGTTTATATATTATTATAAACATTTATATAGTTTTATATAGACAAAATTGAAATATAATTGAAATTTTCTATCACTTTTCTATTAATCATTGGTTTTCTAAAGGATTATTTTTCAAAAAGTTTTAAATTTATTTTAAAGAGTAAAAATAGTTATTTTTTATCATATATAGTGTAAAAAATTTCATCAGTTCATATTATGTATTTGATGATTTGATTTGATTAAAATATATTATGTTTTAATAATATAAAAAAATTATTTCCCCTTACTTATTGTTATTTTAGTTTTATAAATGCTGTTTAAAAATAAAATTGAATTTCAATATCATGAAATGTTTTTCGTATGAATTTAATAATGGTTTCGAGGGAACGTATGATGAATATATGTAATAATAAAATGTTTCATTTTGAATATGGTAATTTATAATTATAAAGGAAAAATGAGTTATCCGGATATATTTTATAGGATGGACTGAGGCCCATTATAGCTCGTGAAAATAGGTGAGACCCATATATCTTATTGGGACGTTGATCTCATTTCTTCTCTCCAACGCTTTGGGTAATGATCCAATTTCTTAATGTCAAAAATGAGGGACATAAATTTTTTTGTTTTTCCTATTTAATTAACTAGTATCTAAAAATATCTTGCATATGAATAAATCATGTCATTAATATGGTGCTATATGTCACCAATAATGATTTATATTTTCTTTCTATCAGTTTTAATGTTTTCAATGATAATTATTTATATTTTTTTAATGCTGATGTGATTTTTTTCAAACAATAAAAGAGAAATTTAACGAAGATATGTATTTTTTAGGTTTACATTTATTCATTACAGTAACATTTTTTATATTTTTATGTTTTTTACATAACTTTTGGGCTCTTCCCACGGATTCAAGATTCTTTTCCCAAGGATTAGGGATTTTTATGAATATAGATGAAGACAAGATAAAAGACATGAATATTTATCCTGGAAAAAAATATTTCATTTATAATGATTGATAATGGAAGAAATGGATAATGGGTAGAATGTTACAATTTTAATGTTTGGGTTTTTTATGTTTGATTTATGACTGAATTCAGAAAAACCATAAAAACTAAAATATACACTAAATGAAAAAATGTGAATTATTTACAATAGTTTCAATTTAAGTACTATTTAAAGGCATGTATTTACAATATAAATATTATAATTATTTATTAAATTCAAAATTTATTGTAGAATTGTTTGAATGTAAATAAAAAATAAACACATCATCTTTTATATGTTGTTTTCTGCAAAACACATGAAATTTGGATTCATTTTTCACAATTGAAATGAAAAAAAAATGAATTATAATTCCCATTAAATAATAACCTGCAAGATATTACCAATATTGATTTAATTACATAGTCATTTGAAAATTAAAATTGAAATGTAAAATATAACTATTAGTCATTATTTAATATCAATTAGTCATGTTGTGCACTTTGATATTTCTCTAGAATATCCATCAGAAACGGATTGAATACACAATTATCTGATGTCTAAAAATTTATTTCGGTGAAAAATTATTATAACATAATAAAAAAGGGTATAATTTTAGTAGGAAACCAAATTTTTATGAGCTCCATGATGGTACGATGAGATTCTCCTTTTATATTCTATTGAAATGGATTTTTTTAATATTTCAACTTTGTATGAAGGGATCACATGTTAATCATGTCATATTAAACCAAACGTGACAAATAATTATGTGGGTTATATATAGATTTGACATAATATTTTTCCAATAAATTATTGACATGTATGTACGAATTTTTATTCCTTTTAACTCTTCATTTATTAAGTTAAAAAATGTATATTAAAACTAGTGACTAGTTTTTACCCAATGTACATAGTCTTTATAATGAAAATAGTAGTTTTATTATATAACATTAAACCAATGATTTTAAATATTTGATCAATTTATTTTGATTAAATTTATTAAAGTGGTAATATTTATTTTTAAAATAAAAATAAATTATTTACTAATTTATTTTTTGATAAAAATGTACATTTTTTATAAAATATAAAATATTATTTTTTAAATTAATTTTTTTTAATTATAATTTAAATTATAAATAGTATATTTTTTATTTGATTAAGCATTCATCAGTATATAATTTATACTCATATATTAGAAAATTCATAAAAGGCATATAATTTATAATATTTCCACAATCCACATAATAATCATTATTTTTAAAAGAATATAAAAAACTCAGATAAAGAAATTGTAACTACGATGAATAGAATATTAAATTTCATTTATTAAAATCGACATTTTATTTTTTTCAATTTTTTATTCTAAATTTCAAAGTCATACCTAATGAAATATTTTATAGGAATATATATATATAGTAGAACATTAACCATTTTGATATATATATATATATTAGTATATTATATTATATAATAATTAATATTAAAAAATAATTCCAATAAAATATGTTTTATCATCACTAAAAACAAATTTATTCAAATAGAAATACCTACCCCATAGAATGGGAATATTTTAAAAAGTATATTTTTATATAAAAAATGAATAAAATAGGCAATTTTCCTATTCTTATTTAATTTATTTTTATATTTTCCTCTATTTCCATTCTATAAATATTTCATTTTGAGTTTATTTCTATTCATTAATAAAATTTCAATATCCATGAATAAATTGTTGAACTTATTCTTTGTATTTTCATATAAATATTTCAATATTTTGTTTAGGATTTTTGTTGTGTGTGGAGAAATCTATCAGTCATATTGGCTTTTTTGAGTATATTAATATAAAAAAAATAAATGATTATACGGAAAAATATTGGTTCACAATCAACGAAAATAAACAATTGCATTTTATATTTAGGTTTTAGTTTTTGACATTTACATGATAAAGAATGAAACACCAATAATATTTATTGGTATTATATTATCAAATAAATTTAATCATAAATAATAGATTATAAAATTTTAAAATATATTATTAGAATTAAATACGTATTTATATTATTTATGAAATTATTTTTTTATTTTAAAATACATTTTATCAATGTGCAAATATATTATTGGTTGACCAAGTGTTTATAATTTTTATTACATTTTTTTGTGGTTGTGAGGTCATAATTGCTATCTTATATTCATTCTATATTTTACTGTTTATCAAAAAATATGAACCACTCACTGAATTATAAAAAATAACATTTAAAATATATAGAAATGAAGATTCAAAATTGTATGTCATTTTTTTAATGTTATTCAATAAATAGTACATGTTCAGTTTTTTAATCACACCATATAGTATATTAATACAAATAATTTGGTGCCAAATATATTAAAAAACATACTTTAACATGTAAAGATTTTATTATAATAAATTGTTACATAATTATATTAATATTTTTTGATTAATTTATATAGTCAAAGACTCCTACTACAATTGAGTTTTATAATTCCAAACACATTTTATTAAATTTTTATCATCCTTTTATGGATGTTTCTATTTTTTATGACCATATATTTATTGTCTACTAAATGAAATACATTGATCTATCTATAGTTATGAAATTACATAAGTATTATTTCCTTATTCACGTAAGATAGTGGATATAAAGGAACATTCATAATACAATGTGGTACAAATTCCAATGATTGTTCAGCTAAATTGATGAATTTAGAATCCAACTATTAGTGTTTATATACTTATGTAAGTATATTCATCATATGGATTCATGGAATAAATGTATTTAAATGAGTTATTTGATGATTTTTCCATAATTTTTATTTTTTCATGATATTATTTCAACTGAGGCCTATTGATTGTATTGTCATCAAATTAAATTTTACAGTGAATTAGTTTGTATGGAATTCATAATAAACTATCAAAGTCATTATTATTGATTTTTTAGTTGTTTGTTCAACCGTTACATAATATTTTTTATAGAAGATGTTTTTTTTAATCCTTCAGGATAATAGTAATCTATAGATAGGAATATAATTTCATTATGATAGAAGTAATGTCAATAATACATTAGGATCATGATACAAACATGTATTTGACATACATAATAAATACCATAGAGATGTAGGATAAAGTATTTGACTAATTGTTCTTATTTCAAGGGACATTCATGTGTGGATGATGGATACCTAGGAAAAATTCAATGTTCCAAATAAAATGCTGGAAAAAATATCCCACAAAACTTCGGGTTTATTAGTAAACAATATCCTTTAGGCGTATTAATATTTTATTCTTAACTCTATGAAATGAGTTTTTTTATTTCACTATAATTTTAATTATGATAGTTTTACTAAATTTTTATGTTTTATATATATCCAATAGACATAATTTTCCCATATTTGATTTATAAATATAATTATTTTTTCATTTTACTGGATTGTGTAACTTCTATTCTTTGTAAATGATGTGTGAGATACAAAATTCATCTAACATTTAAGAAACCATTCACACCACTCTTATAGTATTTAATTGTCATATTATAACTTAATTACATACACAAAATATTATCAACTCTATATTTAAAAATTTATATGATACAATTAATATATTATCTAGACTAATTTATATGTAAATATATATATACTTTTAGGCCAGGTTTATTTGTCTTTTAGTTATTTGCTTCTTTGGATAAATACAATTATTATATTCTATATATTTATTATATTAGAAGTTTCTACAATTTTCATTTAATAATTTTTAGAAGTGGAATGTTATGTTTTTTCATGCATTTAGACTTAATATAAAAAACTATTGGAATCTAAATATTATTTCACAAATAATATAAAATGTTTCATAATATGAATATTGATGTGATATGATTATTAATTTTGTTATCAAAATTAATTTTGATATTATTCTAATATTGATCATAAATTAAAAAATCATGAAGAAGGGTTTACCTTATATTACTCATGTTGGAATTCTAGAGTATAAAGGAAACATTAAATATAAGAATAAATTTATTTTCACAGGCGTGTGGAATAAATTTAGTTAAATTTAAATAACTAATACATTGAAAAGTATATTGAAGAATTTGGTAATTAAGCACATTGGAAGATCGAATTTTCTTGAAACCAAATATGCAATGTTTATAACTAACTAATAGACCATTATTTATCATTTGGGATAATTAGATTAATAGATTCATCAATAAATTATGAATGTGGCTAATAGAATTAAATCTTTATGATATTAAAAGATTAATGATTTGTATATTCTGAAAAATTTATTCATATGTTTCTTAAGGAATTAAAACATGACTGAATTTAAATATATGATAAAAAAAGTTAGAAATTGAAAAAATTTTATTATCTCATTAGTAATTCAATTTAATATGAGACTCAATTAGATAGATATATTATTTTTTAGAAATAAAATTATAAGTTAACCTTCACTTTTACTTCTATCATTTTACCAATTTGTTGTCTAGAATCTATTTCCATTGTTGTGAAGAGAAAATATATGCATTAATGAAAAGAAAATAATTTAAAAATTACTAAATGATAATCCACTCATATTATCAAGTGGATGATAAAATATACTTTTGAATAATTATTCAAATAATAGAATAGATAAAAATTATATTAATGATACTTCAGAAATCATTTATTATGTGTACAATATACATGGACATGTTAGACAAGAATGTATAAAGTGGATGAAAACTAATAAAGATAGTAATTATTTACCGAGAAATGAATAAACCAAATTCCATGATTTTAATGATACTTGAGTTTCAATAATATTATATTATCTAATATTAAATTTTTTTGAAGGAATTTGGAAGGATTTCTATTTTCTACATTAATAGGTCTTGGCATGATCTATTTATAATTGGAATGTTAATATATTATAACACAAAAAAATTTCAATAAACATATATTTCTCATATAAATCAGATACAAAAAGTTTAAATTCATCAGAATATAAGGAATATATACCTATAGTACATTTAATGAGTATATATAAATATGTATCATATAGAAACTTATAATAAATATTTATAAAAAAATAAAATTTTACTACGAAAATATTATAGAATATGATGGAAGAACTGTATTTTTTATTATAAGTAAAATAATAAAAATATTTTAATTATATATATAAACAAGGATAATGGTAAACTTATAAATGATTTAATTTAAAATTAATGTGGAATTTATTAATTAACAACTGAGTCAAAAAATAATACCATTTCTCTAATGTCATCAAGAGATAGGAAAGTTATTTTTATGATAAAATTGAATGATTAATTTCTATAAAAATTATTAACTAATATTTATATTGGTATAAATTCATTTGAAAATCCATTATACAGTTTAAAAATAAAAAGAAAGATTCATGTATTGGTCCAACAAACTGTTGAAATTGAATGTTTTAAAATACGATCAATTTGTAGAATTGTGAATCTTTTTCTACTAAATATCATTGAGGACGACATCAAATAATCCCAATTCATTGAATAAATTTCAAAATACTAAACATAATAATTATTATTTCTCTAAATAGATTGCAAATATTTGGTATTTAATGTTTTATCAAATTTTGGTTCCTAATTCTTATGTGAACATTTATTGGTCTTAATAATGATTTGGTACTAAAATCTTAGCAGATTATTTTTCATGGAAATAGGGATTAGAAAAAGAATCAGCGGATTTGGATAATTGAATGTCATTTTTCCTGATATATGTTTATATTCCAATCCAACTACTAGAACATTCAAAAATTCAATGGTATATGATTCACATTTTAACAAAACCGAAAAGATCACATATATGTTATGATTGATATTCATTGTATAGGTATATATTTAATTTATGACTTTATTTATTATTAATGAATTAAACACATCCTCATTGGAATTGAACATACATGTGATGAAGGTTACTATATGTACTTATTCATTTATATATATACCTTTAAATGAGTATATATAATAAAATAAATCATTTATATATATGATATTTTTTTGACATTTAGAAAACACATACATGTTAATTATATTTATTCATTACATTAGGTCCTAGAAAAATATTAATATCCTTTGGTTAAGTTATTATGAACCTATAATATATAGACTTCAATAAATATTAATAGGAAAAGTCTATTTTAGGATATATCAAAGCACAAAATTTTCTCCAATGATGTATATTATCCCTATAAATATGGATTGAATTATATGTCACGAATTGAATACATTTGTGATGTATCATAATCAAATTAATTATATTTAGAAACCACGGAACCATTTATACATGTAAAAAATATTAGTATGGGAGAAAATTATATTTTATAGTTGATGGTTAATCTTGATATACATCAATATATTTTATATCTATCAAAAAAAATAACTCTTTCTTTTTAAATGATTTTCCACATCTTTATATCTTGGGAAAAAGACATGTAGTCTTATCTTGGAATCATTAAGAATTCGTGTTTCTAAAATCATGACTTTAAATATTTTTTTGTTAAAAAAAGAAAAACTCAAAATTTATCATCAGTGAGAACTCCTAAAAAATAGATTAATTAAATTATGTAATAGAAAAATTAATGAAATTATCTGAAAGATAATATATAAAATATAGTAGAAAAATAATTTGGGGTATAAGTCTTGAGTTCAATATACTACACTATAAATTCTATTTTATTTTTTTCACTACATAATAAAATTTCTAATCAATTATATACTATAAGGCATGTAATAATGTGTTACATCAGTATTTTTGAATGATATCTTTTCATTATGAATAATAATTTGAAATTTCATATATTTTATTGAAATGTTTACTATTGAAATTTTTTTGTATATTCCACCACTATTATGTTACAATTTGTTTATAAAAAATAAATGAAATTTATTAACCAAACGTGTGACTTACTAACTGAAAAAATTATATTAGGCCATGATGGAGGAGTTAGTAACCATAGTTATCATTCCACAATCACTAATGGATAAAAATTAATTTCAATGTTTTAATAAAGGATTCAATTGAGGAATTTTTTTACCATTATGCACATACAAAGAACCATATAAAAGACATAGATTAAATAGAACATATAGAAAAAGTATATAAAAACATAATTACCCATAAGATATAATATAATAACTCAAATTAATCAATAAGAAAAAATAAGGGTAAATAGTTAAAATAATTAATCTAAATGAATAAGTCTCTAAATTATGTCAAAATTCATCCACCTAGGTCAGGTTACCACAAATTCAAATACATGACCATGCATCAATGTATCATCACTAGAAACACACTATATTTACCTATTAGGTTCACCACTTGTCAAAAATAAACCTACCCTTTTTTATGAAAACTGGTAATGTAAACATATAAACCATAGTCTATAATCTTTGTTGAGTATTAGAACCCTATATGAAACATGATGATACCTTTTCTACATACCAATAAGTGAAAATTAATATTATCCAACAATATTAAAATATATAACAAGGAGTTTAAAAAGTATATTAATTTAGTTTATAAAAATAAAAAATAAATATGATACCAATGTATTTCTATAAAAATAATATGGTGAAAAAATAGGTTTCCTAATACAAAATTTTCCTTCATAATTTGTTATAATATCTTACTGAAATATAAATTCTGTATTACTGGACAACCATATAGTTAAACCATGACCCACTAAAATATTTCTATGATCATGATAACATATATTGATGAGACTGGAGGTCATCAGGAACCTTAAAATTACATTTATTAATCTACACTAGCACAGTAGTGCAGGTTCGATTCACAGAGAAGGCATGTGAGTGAATTCTATGGTTTTAATCAAAAATAAACTCTAATATTGTCAGTAGTGGAGGGAATGAACTTATTTTTGCTTTTTAGTTTTCATGTAATTGTGAAAAGATAAATTAGAAATAGTATGAGGAAACAATATATTTTACAAATACACTAAAATTTACACAAAGTGCTGATAAAATAAATAAATATAACAAACTAAAATTAAGCATCAATGACAAAGGAGCTAAGACCAATAATTTTATCTGGAATTCCAAACATAATGGTGAAAAGGATAACTCTTCAATAAATTTAATTGAATGGCCCTTAGAAATTGGATGATATATCTTCCTTGCCAGAAGGCATATCAAGAAAATGTATGACTATTAGATTTTTCCACTCTAAAGATCATCACCTGTTAAAAATTTGAAAATGAATATTGGTGAAATTAAACTCTCTGTAAAAATACAACTATAATGACATTAACACTTCAACCAAATGATAATCAGGTTCAATCTCACCAATTGATCTTGAAAGTATAAATTTTCTTTCAGAAAGTTCTGAGCAATTTAATTTAACATTAGAATTGCACTCACAGATTATTTCTGATGTAAATCAAAGAAAAAGTGAAAAAAATTAACAGATCAACCAACAAGGCTATAAGAACCCTAGATCAAAAATTAACTTATGATTATAATGATTTCATGCATTGAAAACAAATGATAACAGGGTACAAGAATTAAATATAGGAAGAGGAAGAACTCCTTTTTTGATGTTATTCCTTTGGGATCCATAGTATCTGACTTGTCTCTAGTGTTGATCCTCAAATTATTCTCTCAGATGCATGCGGTCATGGAATTTGAATGAGTGTATTTGGTTCTACCCTCCAAAATATGTTGAATGAATGACCCCAAATTGTCTCGAATGATTCCCCCCCCCCAAAATGTTGCTGCCCTATTTTTGTATGTTCAGTCATCTACTTCCTGTCACCGCACCTCCCCACTGACTTTATGAGTTCTTCATGTATGCACCACACACATTCATTATTTTGCGACTGGCACGTCGTGCTAGTTTTACCCTGGTAACTAACTCCGGTGAGTTAGTTATGTGAACCTGAAGGTGTTTTCGACTCGTGAATAAACCAGCATAAGAAAGATAAAAAATATTTAAAAAATGATAGAAATAAATGTTTACAAATAAAGATATTAGTTTTTTTAAAAGTCATAAAAAGAGTTCATATGTTTTTAGATATGATATTATTTAATAATTTATTTTATTAGAATTATTATTTAATAGTAATTATATTTTAAATTTATATTTTTATTATTTAAAATGTTATAATAATAACATTTTTATGATATTAATTATTTAAAAATAAAATTGAAGTTAAAAAAATAATTAAATATTAATGTATAGTTTATTTATTTAAGTTAATTTAGTATGGTTAATTTTTTAAACCATTATTAACATTTGGAATTGATAAATAAAATTAATTATATATTTTTTTAATTATTTATATTTTTATTGTTATTATTTTATTATGTTATATATTTTTACTAGTAAATTTCACCATTAATGTTTATTTTGTTTTGATATTATAATTTATTTTAATTAATTAAATAGATTTTATGTTATTATTATTTTACTTTAATTACTAATTAATAATTTAGTGTAATTGATATTTTATTATTAAGTTTAATTTATGTTTTTATTTTATTTCCATGTAATTTTTATTTTATTTTATTTTAATTATCCTTTCCCCAATTCTACTCTGTGCAATGGGGATAAGGGATTTCAGGTTTTCCCTAGATCACGTTGACGATTAGACTCAGCCACCACGGTCCCTCCTCTAGTTGTGGATCCCATTAGCGGTGCGTCTCAGCTCAGGGTTCACTGCACAAGTGGTCCACCTTAGCATAGAGAAAACCGTCCTCGTTGAATCGTAACATCTTCTTCAACCTGAAATAGAGCGGAGGCTTCTTCTCCAAGAAGTAGGAGGCCTACGGGTACATTAGCTCAGCATGGTTCAGAGTCATCGCCCCATTGCTGACTATATCTGGGGCGACTCCTCCATGGCGACCACACTACTCCTCCTCGCGGTGGTAGGTAACAAAATTCTATCTTTATTCAATAGTGCATCAAGAATCTTAGCACTGTGGTGCAAAATAATGTTCTTATACAGATCGGCCTCCAAGTAGATCACACAACCATCATCAAGTGCAGGTTGGATTGGGGTCTCAATGGAAGGCGGTGGTAAATACTTCTCAGTGGGATATGTCCTCGGCATGTCTCCTCCTTCGTTGAGGGTTTCAAGAAGATTTTAGGTATTTAAATTAGATTGATAATATAGATGGTTATGGTTGTTAGATGGTCGCGGAATTTATTTTATATATTGAATAATTTTTGTGTCGTGGTTTGATAGAATTGTGGTGGGTAAACATCATTTGAGAATGATGCGGAAATATGGAGGCACTGAAGGATTCAACATGAAGGTGATGCATCGGTATGAAGAGGTATGGCTTGTCTGTCAGTACACATTGGAACGAAGGCTCAGTAAGGTCGGTGAAAATGTTGAGGATCATCATGAGGATGAAAAAACATTATAGTGTCATTAGAGATGAGAGACCAAATGATGAAATAAATTACAGCACATCTGTGTGTTAATAAAAACTCTGGACTAATGGTGATACCGATTTTTGCATCAGTAGAAGGAAAAATTAAATATCGGTGAGGGGTGATGAAATGTGAGACCGATAGGGTAATGAAATGTTGGGAATCCAATAGAGGAAATGCATCTGTCAGTTGTTGACTCACCAATAGAAGTAATAAATTAGTGTCACCGATAAAAAATAATGAGACACTAATAAAATAAAAATAAAAATGATTCATCATTAATTAACATAAAATAAGACACTGATTTCATCGTGAAACCAAATATGATTAGGGGCATCAGTGAGTTAGTTTCTCACAGATAGTTGAAAATACAATTGGAACTCACTAATAAAAGGAATTAAACAATGAGACAATGACTCGCCAATAAATAATAACAAGTCACCATTAGTTAAAAAAATGAGACACCGAATGTTTTAAAAAGATAGTCTAAAACTGATGAAAGGTATTGGTGCATTGAAACATCAGTGCAAGGTGAGAGACTGATGATGTTTTAAAGTAATAGGTGAGTCACTTCTCACCAATAGTTATAAAAAAATAATTGTGAAAAAAATATTGGTGTGACACGAAATCTGTGTGATGACTCACCGATAAAACAAATTGATACGTTAACCCTAAAAATTAATTTAAAGAAAATAATAAAATGGTTAAACATTACTTAATTATCACAAAATAGAAATGAAATAATTTTTTTAAGATTATATAATTAACTATAACTCAAAACTATTTAATTTATTTAACAAACTAAAAATAACAGCAACATAATTATTAACTAAAAATATAAATATTAAGTTTAATTGATTAAATATCTAAATAAAATAAAAACACATACAAATAATTAAGTGCATACATAAAATTAAAATAATTAAAATTAACTAATGATATTAAACGACAATGTTAATTAGTTAGATGATGAAATAAAAAAGTAAAATTAAAAACACATTATTTTATTAATTATTATCTAAAATTTTTAACTTATTTATTTAACAGAATAATTAAACTAGATAATAAATAAATAGATATTCTATTTTAATAAATCTATTTTAAAGAGTAATGTTATAATTAAAATTAAACTTGATTAATGAAAATAACAATGAAGAATTAAATAATTAATATAAATTTAAAATTATTAATATGTAAACCATATTAATATTAATAAAATAAAATGTAATTTAATACAACAATAATAGAATAACTGATTAAAAATACTAAAAACACATATTTAATTATCAAAAAATTAATAATTAACAGATTTAGTTATGAAAATACAAATGTACCATTATTTATTAAAATGTACAAAAATAATTAATTAAATTGATAAAAATTCAATAATAGATGTGGCAAAACCATGTCAAAAATAGATCCACATCAAATTCCCCCACACATAACCATTGTCTGTTCCCAAACAATCCCATATTTTATTTTCTTTGAAAAAAAGTAAAGGGTTTATTATTTATTTCAAAATGTAACATGTCTAGTATTCTCAAAATAGAGGACTGTCAAATATGATTAGGCTCAAGATAAGAAAGTTTCAAATCAAGGATTACCTAGGACAGACATTCAAGGGTCATAAAGAATACAATGATTCATCTATCAAAGAAGATGTCATGCCTCATATGTGAACCTACATAATGATTTATTTCAATCCTGTTTCAGGTTCTAAATCCAAAAGTGTCAAGAGGTAAAATATCAATGGAAGTACGATCATAACTGAGGATCCATGTACTTTTACAGAAAAGTTGGTTACAAAAATAATTAATTTATTTTAATCACCTTTTTGATACAACCAAAATGATTTCCATATAAACAAATTATCCCCTTCTCCATTTGGTGTTCATAATTCCCCTCACCCTAATAAACTCATTTTTGACCCTAGACACTTTATTTTATTTTTCCGTAGCCAAGTATCATGTGATAAAAACTGTGCAATGCACTTATTCAAGGTGTACATAGGGATTATAGTTAATATAAACTCTCCCAACATCTAGGGTCTTAGATATTCAACGTGGATCCTAGATTCCCAAATTAATCCAGTTTCAAATGTTTTTTATAAAAATCATTTATATTGTCTGATTCAAGTGATTATATTTAATAATTAAAAGAAAATATGATGAATGAATCCCCTATGATGCAGTCAAAATTCCAGTTCCAGCAATTGTGATCATAACTCCTCAAACAAGTAACCCAAATCACATTCAAAGATATTCCATAAACTAGATATCTATAAAACTACTAAGTAATACCACTCAAAAACTATCCATCCTCAATAATCATAGACTCAAATCAATACATAACTACAAAACAAAAACTATCCATAGGCAAGACTAATTTGAAAAACAGTGAACATCCTAAAATTATATAATAATTTTGAAAAAAAATTACCCATTTTTAGAAAAATGTTTTAAGTTGAAGTTGGGTTTGATGGAATTTCACTTAAGCAGAGTTTAGTATAATCAAGAAGTGACCCCCTAGATTCTACCACACTTAAAACCCATCTTTGTCCCAAATGCTGACTTTAAATGTGGATTAGAAAAATTAACCAATTAAAGGATCAAAACATATTTTCAATTAATTTGATTTATGGCATGTATAAAGGTTATCTTTGAAATGCAAAAATGTTGTTTTCCACAATGTTTAATTTACTATAGGTTCTCAAGCAAGTACATGCAATAACAATAAATGTAGTGTAAAATTTTCAATACATGTAAAAAGTTGCATGTGAGGTGTAGTTTTACAATGAATAAGGTGCAATCATTTTAACAGATTGAGTTAAATAATATTTTCAATATAGTAGTAAAATGAATGCTAAAACACCCCTCTCTAAAATGGTTTAATAGAAAACAACATGCATGTTCCCCCCACTCATAATTTCATACTATGAGAGGTTTTAAACCTTTGAGTTCCAATTTACTACAAAGAAGAACAAGCATAATTTTACATTCCAGCACATGCAGAATTATTTTTAGCAAGGTGATATATAGAATAATTTTTAAAACAGCTCATGTCATGAATTATAGTAATTTAAAACCAGTAGCATCTGTTGCATATTTTTTTAACAAGAAAATTTTTTATTACATAAGACATGAAACAGATTATTTTTCTAATGCATTAAGAAGCCAAAAATGAATCAAAATTTAATAGTAAGGTACTTCCCTGACAAAATATTTTTCATTTGTCTTCTAACGAGGGAATTCTACTTCTCCATGAGCCCAACCATATTATGCTGAAAATCATAGAATTTTATCCAATAGAAAATATCTGGTAGATATTGAGCATACAAAAAGAAACACACGTTGGTACTTTATTACATGTAAACAAAACAATAACAAAAGTAAACATAAATAAAAGAACATGGGTTAACTCCAATGAAGCACTGAATTTAATGTCTTCCATTAGACTTTATTTAATCAGAAATATTTGTATTTATTAATACATCAAAATCCAGGGGCTGCCTCTCATTCAGTGCTAGTTTTAAAGTCCCCAGACATACTCACCAAGAAACAAACCATAGTCACTAGGTGGATTTGGTTTCCTTAATAGTAACCAACATATGTGTTTGGTCCAAATATTTTTAAATGAACAATGAAAATTGTGGGCTCCCAAGAAAAACACAACCAAACTCTCATAACTTATAAAAACCTCTAAAGAACACCCTAAATAGTTGTAAGCATAATGTTTTCCACTTCCATAATTTTTTCATAGTTATAAAAATTTGAGTTTACATGTAGGGAAATCATAGTACTAGATGCTTCAAAGGGTGTGGCATTGACCGCATATTTGTCTCTAATTACCTCAACACTAACAGGTTAAAATTTAAGGGTGTTAATGGGTATATACTAAATAGTATGTTCAAGAGAGGATTAAACATAGTGCTGAATAGAATCTTGTACAATAGAACTAAATTATAATTTCCCCTATAGAAAACTATTAGTATCATGAGAAGGCTCATGTCCCTTCACGGGTGAGGCTGTAATTAACAGATAGGTATGAAAATTTATTTTATCACCAACAGATTCATGTCTTACAATATAGTAAATCTCTTCCAAAAGATCCTCATCTATTAACTCAAACTGAACGTCAACTGCTTTTATCAAATCAATTTTTCCTCATTCAAGCATGTGCTCAACCTCTTTTTCATGTTATAATTCAAAATTCTCAATTCCCAAATCACGGTCTGTAGTGTGTTCCATGAAATTAAAATCAGGAGGAGTAATTTTAAATTCTTCTTCAATAAATAAAATTTCTAGATTGATCAAATTTAAACATTTACCCCCATGTATAACATCACTATTTTCAATTTCAGTATTCACAGTTACAATAAAACAATCTATATGAGATCATGGAGATGAAAGCTCGTCATTTATTATTTTTTCAAGAATCATTCCCACATTCTCTAAATCATGCATCATGATTTTAGAATAGATGGGTTTGGATTTTCTAAACAAGGAAGAGAAGTGTTCTGTGCAAGTTCAAAGATTTCAGATTCCACGTTATCTAGTTTAATTATCTCATCGAGACTATACCCAATATCACGTTCAGACTCGTTGTTTATAACAACAGAAAAGTTGGGTGAAGATTTGTTAACATTAGAATTTTTATTTTCTAGTATATCTTTATCCTGGGTGACTACATTTTCAAAACATCTAAAATAGTGATTTTTCTCAGAAGAAGGAATTATGTAATGAACTAGGAAATATTTTTCCAAATGGTTTATTTCATCTTCAAAATTTTCCAACTCAACATCATTAAAATTCATTTTAGAATATTCAACGTTAATCACTAGATTCAGTGAGCTGGTTTTTTCTAGATTTAATTTAACAATATCATATTTTTCAGAAAGATAGTTATGTTTCCCAGTTTCATAGTCACTATCTTCGTTAATTTGATTTTGAATTTTTTTATAAAAATTATATTTTTCATTTTATTCAAATTATTTATATTCTTTAACCCTTTTTTGTAATTCCATGATAATTTTTTTCCAAAAATTTCAATTTTTTTATCTTTCTCTAATGAATCTATAAGGCGAATTTCATGGTTTTTAGATTACTAAGTGTTCAATAATTCCACCCTAGCATCCAATTTAGAATCAATTAGATCAATTTTATCTAGGGTTTTAGTACTAGAATCATATTGTTCATTTTCATCAATGTAAAAATCATGTTGTGGATGTTTATAAAAACACTGCCAGGCAGTGTGTCCAAAACATCCACAAAAAACACAATGAGGCCCCAGTTGATTCATGTTCTGATGATGTTCTAATTTTTTAAACTAAAAACAAATGAGATTTAACACACAAAAAATCACAGTTGAGCATATTTTTTAAAAATAGTATAAGAAGCAGATACAATTCAAATAAGTTTCTTTTTAATAAGATTTATTTATATGATTTATAAAATTTATATTTAAATTTTTTTAATTTTCTAAAAAATAGAACACTCAATGTGTTCCATCATTGACAACGGTGCCAAAATTTGATGATAATGGAGGTCATCACGACCCTTGAAATTTCATTTATTAACATACACTATCACAATGGTGCGGGGTCGTTCCACAGAGAAGGCAGGTGAGTGACTTTTAAGGTTTTATTCAAAAATAAACACTACTACAAATACGTCTTTTATCAGCACTAAAAGTTGCCTTTAATAGCGCTAGAAAAGCATTATAAATGCTAGTGAAGATAAAGGGGGTCCCCTTTATCAGCGCTCTAAAAAGTGCTGATAATGACCCCTTTTATCAGCGCTAAAACAATGAATTGATATAAGGGTCCTTTAGTAGTGTTTTCTTTTTAGCACTATAAAAAGTACCCTTTTATAAGAACTTTTTTTGAGCGCTGATAAAAGTTAAAAAATTAAAAAATTAAAAAATTAAAAAATTAAAAAATTAAAATATTCCTGCAAATCGGGGGGCTTTTAAAGCACTTGAACCCCCCCCCCCTATTATAGCGCATTTCTCCCACTCTCGGGCACCTGCACGTACCCCTCTACCCTATATCAGCGCCAGCCCTAGATTCCCCCATGTGCGTGCATCCCTTCCTCCACCCGGATATGATCTTGAGACCTCCCCCTATGTGCCTGAAGCCTTTTACACTCCCATATATTGATATGTTCTCATATTAGTGATATATCTATTTATTTATATATATATTTAGTTATATTTATTCGTATAGTAATATATACTTATATAAATATAAATATATATAGATATATTAATATAAATATATAGTTATATTCATATAAATATATAGTTATATTAATATATATATATATATAGTGATATTAATATATATATATATAGTTATACCAATATATATATGTAGTTATATTAATATATATATATTTAGATAAATATATAGGTATATAAATATTCATATATTTGTATTTTAAATAAAATGGATATTAGTTATTATTTAGATAAAGCTAATATATTTTATATGTAAATTTTTATTATTATTTATTTTTATAATTAAATTTTTAGGTGTGAATATATAAGAAATATGTACATATAGTTTTATATTAGATTATAAATAGTAGTGAATTATAAAAAACGTTAAATTTGAAAGACATAATATCAATATGAATGTAATACCACGGAATAAATTCTGTCCCCACCAAAAAAAGTCAATAATACCCCCTTAAACGAGGCTGAAAAACCACAAAATGTGAAAAAAACTGGGGTACCCTGACTAAAAACACATTTATGGAGGCCATCAGGGCCTTTTGGCCCCTAAGAAACCTTGACTAGGGTCAACCAAGACTGTAGGGATGTAGATCTCGTCGCGGGATTTGATTTCATATGTGGTATAGCTCAAACGGACACTTAGATCAAAAGTTATGGCCGTTTGAAGTCCGAGTTGCGTTTTCAACATATTTTAGATCTTTTTTAATTTTTTAAATTTTTTAGTCATCAAATTGTTATTAAATGACTAATACTCCCTAATAATTAGAAAATTACTAACTAAAAATATTTATTTAATTTTTTATAATCCATTTTCACTAAATATCTTATATAATAAGTGTAACTGTATATTTATACTAATCTAAAATATATTTAAAATTATATTTAAAAAATATATATTATATTTATATCAATATAACTATCTCAATATATTTAAATATTAATATATTTTTTAATGAAATGATTGTTTTTTGAAGTAGACCCTTTATCAGAGATTTTTTTTAAAGCACTGATAAAGACCCCCCATTATCAGTGCTAATGGAAAAGTGCTGATAAAGGGCGGTACCTTTAACAGTGATAAAAAAGCGTTGTTAAAGGGGGTACCTTTATGAGCGCTAAAATAAGCACTGATAAAGGGGTACGTTTATCAGTGTTGTTTTTATTGCTGATAAAGGTACCCTTTATCATCACTTTTTCAGCCCTGATAAAGGTACCCCTTTATCAGTGATTTTTCATTAGCGCTGATAAAAGTGTGGCACTAGCCTTGCCACATTTTGTGTTAGTGAAACTCCACTTTTGTCAGTATTGGAGGGAATGAACCTTTCTTTACCATTTATTTTTCTTTGAATTTTGAAAAGATTATGTAGAAATAGTGTGAGGAATTTTTTTTTAAAAAAAATAAACTAAAATTGACACTATATCTTGATAAACTAACGAAATACAACTAACATTAAGAAGCAAAGACGAAGGATCTAAGACTAATACCTTTCATTGGAATTCCAAACATCATGGTTAAAAGGATAAATCTCTAAAAAAATTTCTTGAATCACCCCGTAGATATTGGTTGATATATATTTCTTTCCAGAAGACATATCAACTAGAATTATGAATTTTAGAGTTCGCAACTCTAAAGATCATCATTTTTTATAAATTAAAAAATGAATACAATTAAAATTAATCTTGGCATAAAACTTCAACTGCAATTTCATTAACGCTTTAACAAAATGATTATCAAGTAAAATGTCACCAAATAATCTTGATACTATGAATTTTGTTATATAAAAGTTTGAACAATTTAATTTAACATTAGAATTGATCTTGCCGATTATTTATGATGTCAATCAAAGAGGATGTGAAAAATTTTACGAATCAACCTAAAATGATTTAAGATCCCAAGATAGAAAATCATCTTATGTTCATAATGAAATATTTCATTGAAAACAACCGAAAAGAGAGTACAATGATTAAAGAAATTATGAGGATAAACTCCATATGTGATTCTATATCTTCGTCCTCCTTAGTCTCCAGCTTGTCTGCATTACTACTCCTCAGAGTATGATATCAGATGGATGCAATCGTGGAATTCGAACAAGGGTATTTGGTTACGCCCTCCAAAATGTGTTTAATGAAGGTCCCCAAATTGTCTCAAATGATTGTCCCCCCCCCCAAATTATCTTGCTTCCCTATTTTTTTATGTTCAGTCATCTACTACCTGTCACCTCACATCTTCACTGACATTAAGTGTTCTTTATGTATTCACTACACACGTGAATAATTTCACGAATGGAATGTTGTCATAGTTTTACACATGTAACTAACTCCGTTTGAGTTACTTGTGTGAACCTAAAGGTGTTTTTGACTTCTGAATGAACCTCAATAAAAATGAGAAAACAAAAAAGTTAAAAACATGATATTAATGAATGTTTACAATTAAAGATATTAGTCTATTTTAATGTCTTAAAATACATAATAAGTTTTTAGATAAGTTATTATTTAATAAGTAATTTTATTATCATTACTATTTATTGATAATTATATTTTAAAATTATATTTTCATTAGTTAAAATGAAATAATGAAAATATTATAAAGATAGTAAATATTTAAAAATAAAATTTAGGGTATAAATAAATAAATTAATATTAAATTATAGTCTAGTTAATTAAGTTAGTTAAATATGATTAATTTTCTAAATCATTATTTACATTTTATAATATAGAAATTTAACTAATTATATATTTTATTTATTTATTGATAATTTTAATATTATTATTTTATTATGTTATTAATTTTACTAAAAAATATCCCCATTAATGTTTATTTTGGTTTGAGATAATAATTTACATTAATTAAATAAATAAATTTTATTTTATTAACATTTTACATTAATTACGGATTAATAATTTAATATAAATAATAATTTATTAATATGTTAAACTTATGTTTTTATTTCTAGTCTATTTATTTTTAATTTTATTTTATTTTAGTCATCTTTTCCCCCAATCTTCTCAGTGAAATAGGGATAAGGGATTTATGGTTTTCCCTAGATCACGCCGACGCTTATCCACAACCGCCACGGTCCCTCCTCCGGTGGTGCATCCTAGTAGCGCTGCAACTCGGCTCGGGGTTCTCAACACAAGTGGACCACCTCAGCATTCAACAACCTTCCTCTTCGAATCATATCATCTTCTTCAACCTGAAACAGGGTAGAGGATTATTCTCTAGGAAGCGGGAGGCTTGCGGGCACAACAGCTTGGAACATATCAGAGTCATCGCCCAACTCTGACTCCATCTGAGGCGATTCCTCCATTAATACCATGATGCTCCTCCTCGCAGTGATAGGTAACATCACTTCATCTTTCTTCAATAGTGCATCAAGAATCTTCGCACAGCAGAGCAAAAGAAGGTTCTTCAGTAGATTGGCCTCTAAGGGCTTGCACAACCCTCCTCAAGTACAGGTTGGATTGGGGTCTCAATGGAAGGAGGCGGTGATGACTTCCCTTCATGATGTGACCTCGACATTGTTCCTCATTTATTGAGGGTTTCAATAAGATTTTAGATCTTTAATGGTGTTTGGAAATTTTGATGGTTATGGTTGTGAAAAGCTTGAAAATTTTATTTAATTTGATGAAGAATTTTTTGTTGTAGATTGATAGAATTTTGGTGGAGAAACATGATTTTCAGGTGATCTATAAAAATGGAGGCGCTATAGGTTTCTACATGAAGGTGATGTGTCGGTATGAAGAGTTGGGGTTGGTCGGTCAGTGCGCATCGGAATGAAAGCTTGGAAAGATCACTGTCAACTTTGATGATTTAAAGGTGGAGGAAAAATCATCATAGTTTCAGTAGCAATAAGAGTCTGAAATTTGAAAAGTAACACATCACATCGGTGTGGGAATGAAAAATCTTGAGTAAAAGTGAGACCGATCTGTGCATCGATAGGAGGAAAAATGAACTATTAGTGAGTGGTGAAGAAATGAGAGACCGAAATGGTAATAAAAAGTTCTGAAACCGATAAAGGAAATGCATCAGTCAGTTTTTGACTCACCGATAGAAGTAAAAAATCGATGTCACTGATAAAAAATAATGACAAACTGATAGATGAAATATAAAAATCAGTCAATGTTAATTAACATAAAATAAGGCACCGATTTGAACGTGAAACCGAAGATGACTTGGGGGATTGGTGATTTAGTGACTCACTAAAAGTTGAAAATAAAATTATAACTCACCAATAACAGGAATTAAACATTGAGTCAATGACTCACCTGTAAAAAAATCGAATCTCCATTAGTTAAAAAAATGAGACACTGAATGTTTTAAAAAGAGAGACCAAACCCGATGAAAAGGATCGGTGTGTTGCAACATCAGTGCGAGGTGAGAGATTGATGATGATATAAAGTAATCCATGAGTCCCAACTCACTGATAGTTTTAAAAAACATCAGGCTGAGTGAAGATCGGCGTGACACGACATTTGTGTGATGACTCACTGATAAAACAAATTGAAACGTTATCCATAAAAATTAATTTTATGAAAATAATAAAATCATAAAAAATTAATTAATTAACACAAAATATAAATTAAATAAATTCATTAGGATTAAATAATTAACTATAACTCAAAACTAAATAATTTATTTAAAAAACCAAAAATAATTGTGACTTAATTATTAACTAAAATTATAAATAATAAGATTAATTGATTAAATATCTAAATAAATGAAAAACATATACATATAATTAACTACAGACATAAAATTAAAATAATTGAAATTAACTAATGATATTAAACGATAATTTTCATTTGTTAGATGAAAAAATGAAAACATAAAACTAAAAACAAATATTTTAATAAACATTAAAATAAATTGTTAACATAGTTATTTAACATGATAATTAAACAAGAAAATAAATATATAGTTAGTCTATTTTAATAAATATAAATTAAAGAGTAATTTTTTAAATTAAAAACTAAACTATATTAATGAAAATAACAAAGAACAATTAAATAATTAATAAATACTTAAAATTATTAAAAAGTAAACCAGATTAATATTATTACAAAAAAAGTAATTTAATATAATAAGAATGATTGGAATGGATAACTAAAATGACTAAAAACACATATAAAATTATAAAAATTGATTAATTAACAATTTTGTTGATGAAAATACAAAAGGGTCATAATTTATTAAAAAGTGTAAAAATAATTTATTAAATTGTGAAAAATTAAATAAAATATATAGAAAAACCATGAAAAAATAGAGTCACATCATACATTAATAATATATTAATTAATATATTATATAAATCAGCTTAGAAGGCTGATTACACATATTGATGGACATAAATACATCCTTATAAATAACATATACCTCAAAAAGGTGTTATGTGATCATGGAAGCATCCATCAAGGATCTGATTTTCTGATGCATAGTTACAAATGTAACCTAAAACATGATAAGAAAACACAACAATGTTTTAAATTTACTATGGATTAAATTATAAAAAATCATCATTTCAATGTCCTATAGTGATACCCACATACCGAAAACCAATAATGAAAAAATAGGGGAACATTATTAGGTATTAAGTCATTTATTTTAAATATAATTTCCTTTAAAAAATAATAATTATTAAAAATAATTAAATACATCACATTCCGACTAAATGATAAAGCCAAAAAAATTCCTATATCACATTCATCTTGTAAATGGATTATTTATTGATCTCACAATTATATTAAATTACAATTTATTCCAAAATTAATATCATGGTAATCTTGTTAGAACTCATTAATTCCCAAATATCATCGAATAAATAAATTTACATGTTGTAAAATCCCTGATGAAATGAGAATATTCGATATTAGATGTAATAATATAGTCCTACACTATGATTTACATGGTTAAACACTTCGTAAAACATCAAAATTAGAGTAGAGATGATGAGTATTATCAAAATAAAACTAATGGAATATTAGAAATCAAAAGCTTATGTTAATAAAAAATGAATGAGGCATTTCAAAAACGTTATGGGTTGTGTTAAAAAAATGTATAATCATATCCATGTCATATATTTACGTCACAAAATTTGAAAAATTATGAACTAGCTATGTGAATTCTATCATCTTACAAACAATAAGTCACATGATTAGAAACATCTATTTTTTAAATTGATAACCAAATTTTTTCCTTAATATAGTCCACCGAACACCACAAACAATTAAAAAATAGACTTGAGAACTAATTATAAAAATAGTCCTTATAAAAGAACCTTAATAAATTCCTTAAAATCATTCAAAAATCCTAATGAAAACATAAAAATTAGTATCTGGATGATTCCATATTAGTATATAAGTAATAAAATATTTAATTCCTTAAAATAGGTTAGTTATAAAATGGTATAAGTAATCATTTATGAAACATATTGTTATCTAATTTAAAACATCTATAAATTACAGAAGTGAAATTCGGTTTTTAGTCCCATGGATTTTTTATAATGTTTAAACCCATATCCAATAATTTTATATAATATAAATTAAAATAACAGAAGAAATTATTCACAATAATAGTTTAAAAATGATAATTTATGGATAACTGATGATCCACATATTTTCAATTTGGAATTAAAATTCAATGATGAATTATACATCATAGAATATCAATGGTTATATCAAGAAATTAGTTAAAAAAAATTATAATACAATAAAATTTGATGAATTATTTCTCCAAAAAAAACATTCTGTACTTTATAACACTATTTACATGTACATAGTGTATAAACTAACTGCAATATAATATTAAATTATTATTTGATATGTTATTTATTTCCAAGATTTTATATATGAGATTATATATAAGAGTAACTAAATTAAAAAAGCTTTATATTTTTCATATTTATTAATTCAATTAATTTAATATTAATTTATTATAAATAAATAAAAAATTAATTTGAAAATAATTTTTTTCACCAAAACTATTTTTATGAATTAAATGTGTTTTTATTTTTAAAATAAAATTTATTTCTATTATTGAATTATTTTAATGAAATGTATCTAATTTATATTCTATAAAAAATCACATTAATTGTAAAAAATTTCAATTCATGAGGAAAAAAAATCATGATTAATGAATAAAAATATTTTATTATACAAAATTATTATCACCGTGTTTTGAAATGTTCTTTTAAAATAAATTCCTTCAATATATAGTAATTAAATTTTGAATAATTTATTGAATATTTTGACACTACATGTCTATATTTTGTGAATACATTCAATTTAATTTTGGTAAATATGAATAGTAACAATAGTGAATTTCTATTACCTTAGTAAGAGTAAAACGAGAATAATAGTGGTATAACTATGGGATATTGATTTAATATCTATCAAACACATTCCTTTATCATATTGGATTCATGGTGTTTGGTCTTTCCTATAAAATTCCCATATATATTTCAACTTGGTGACATGTTTCGTGGTTAATGGCCTTTATATAAAATCATGAAATAGAAAAATAAAAAATATCACCCTCTTGAAATTATTAACTCTATAGTATTTACATCGGTATAAATGGATGTAAGTTTTTGTTAGAAACATTATATGAACATTACTTTCATCCCCATTGAAAGTTATTTCCCATATTTAGGGACTGGATAATTTTATTAGATTCTTATACATCACCAACATTGTATTTATGCAATTAATAGAAAATTATAATAAATGAGTTAAAAAATATTTAAAGAAATGAACATTTTATATATTATTATATTACAAAAAAAATAGATAAATATTAAATAATAATTATATTATGGAGGATTATATTCAAATTAATTATTTTCCCTTGTGTATTTAACTTAAATTTAAATTAATATTGTCTTCAATGAAAATAATGGAATTTTATAAAAACAATATTTAATTTACATATTTTAAAATAATAAAAAAAATATGAAAAATATTACAATATGATGTCAAAAATATGATCCCTTAGAAATTAATGAATGAATACTATCAATATATTTAAATTTATATTCCATTAATAATGAACATGTAATTACCACAGTGAAGGGTCAAATATTGTAAACAAGGGGTTAATCAAAATGATAATGTTTAAAATTAAATATTGTAAACAAGGGGTTAATCAAAATGATAATGTTTAAAATTATTTAAAACCCATCCAAATTTTATTATTTGATTATATATTGACCGTAAACCTATTTTATCAAACATATAATATTCCAAGACCTGTCCCTTGGGGCCCGTGTCGTGACTACCCCAAGCCTGCTTTCCAAAAGCCTAGGGTTTTCGACTAGTACTAGAAAGGCGTATCCACAAAATGGGAAGGAATTTCTAATAAGAACATACTAAAAGACAACCAAGAACACAAAAAGATTCGACGATGAACAAAGACTGAAGTTGAACAAGTTTTTACTGAATGTAAGTGGCAAATATAAAAGCATAACTATATGATATAACTACAACTAAGTTACTAAAACAACTCATGTGATCGTCCACCATGGATCCAACCCGACGAGTATGTATATCTCTTCTCTACAGCTTTATATGTTAGATAGTCTCCTCAATGTACCACATGGTCATAGCTCCCTCAAATTTCATCCTTGCTTTTCATTGTCTACAGAAGATAGAATGAGGTGCGGGTGAAGCCCGTGCAGGGGTGAGTATAACAATACCCAGTAGGGACCTTGAGACCCCCTAAGGTCAATTAGAATTCCAAAACGGAAAATTACATACTTGATCTCAATCATAAAGAACCATGAAAAAGACACAAATCAAAACAAATATACTCGTCTCATGGAAAAAGACACATAAGGCCTCGACCTAAAGAAATTTCCAAGATTTCCAAAGAATGCTCAAAGTGTAACTCAAGGATCCGGAGTACATGCTCCTTGAACTAGATATAACTAATGGAACCCATCAGAGTGATGTAATCCATATGGTACAACTCAATAATTCCAAGTGGAATATCTGAAAGGACAACCTCCATCAGAAACATTATTCTAGAACAGCCCCTATTTCTTGACTCAAAAGGTCTAGCTGTCACAGTCTTGCGCTCGAGGAAAAACCAAGGAAAACCAAGTGTGGAGGCCCACTCATTGACAATGTTTCTTGCAGTGGGGGGAGCACTAACTCCCTTGAAAGATCTGCTCCCTTTTCTCTACATAGATATGGTGTACTACTACTCCAAATGTGAGGACACACACCCTACCCAATAGTGGAGTAAAACTTTGGTACTTTTTTTCTATGGGGAAACCATGACCTATTATTTTAGGGTAGTATCGACCATAGGCTAGAGGACTAACAACCTGGTGCGGTATGGGAGTACCGACTATATAGGTGTGGGATTGGACCCTACCCAATAGGGGATACCACTTTGGTAGTTTGTTCGATGTGGGGGACCCATGCCCTAGTACGTCAGGGGAGTACTGACCCTAGGCTAGAGGACAAACACTATGGCATGGCAGGGGAGTACATACTCTGCCGTAGCACATCATAAGGAGGACCCGCACCCCGGTTTGACATGGGAGTACCTACTCCTAACATAAAATGCCCACACCCAACCTAGTAGGGGAGTACCTTACTCTATGTGAGTTATTTATGGAGTAATTTCACCCTAGTCTAAGAGTGGAGAACCGAATCCAAAGATAGAAAAACAAATCTGAGGGAAATGAACCTGCACTCATGACACGTGGAGTCCTATCTCTACCAGAGTAGAGTAGCATGGAATACCCGTGCCATGAGTCATTAAGGGAGTATCCATCCTAACATTCAGTATAGGAATCACCATGGTTCTTATACTCTAGTTATTTTCTATACATCAACTACCACTAATATCCACAAGGAAGATACCTGATGAAATTTCATCACGTAAGGGTTCCAAATCAATAGACTTCACATCAATCAAACACATGGTCAGTAAGTTATAATCATTTTGTGCTGAGGGACAAGGTTGATTTGAGTACGATCCACACCATCCAAATCCATCTTTATCCAAAATTCACATGGAGTATCTCTAATAGACCATCTGGATCCAAGGATCATTGGTCAGTAGACGGTTCATCAAATGGAGGCCATGTCCACAAGATACGGTCATTTGAGTGTATCTTGGCCTGAATGGGTATGTGTCCGGTCCGACCAGGCCTGGGCCACCCCGACCTAGTTCGGTTAGACCAGACTCGGCCCAAGCCCGACCCATACTGGACTGAACTGAACTAGGCCAACCCAGTTTTGCTGGTCCACAATAGGCTTGACCCACGGGGCTGTGGACTGGCCTACTGGCTTGGTGCGGCCTGTTGGGTGACGCAGACTGGTGCGCTAGCGCGGCTCACTAGCTGGCACTCCACCAGCTTCCCGAAGAGCTCATGAAGATCCATTTGTTTCATCAATTAGTGGCTTGATTTCGTCCCTCAACGTGATCTGTGGGACCAACAGGGTGCAGGTCCCCCTCTTATCGCAACTTCTATGTTGTATCCCCTTCACCACAGCGCGAGACGACGAGCCACCACGCCAATGCGGCCGACCGGTTTTTGGCTACCCCTCCGGGTCTATAACATCGCCAACGGTGCTGCCCTAAACTATGGCTGGTGAGCGCTGGTAGTCGAGGCTACCACAACGTGGCCACACAGGCGGATCCTCTGTGGGCCACCAGGTGTGTTTGGTGGTCTGTTCTTCCTTCTGGATGTGCCTACAGTCATCCCAGGATGCCGCCGTCATTGAATGCCTCTCGGTTTCAAGGTTCCATCAACTTGGATAAACCTATCAATGACGAACGCAATGAAAATAAAGTGGTGGAGGGTCCTGGACTTGTTCATTTGTCCCACACCATCTGCGATATCAATTTAAAATGAAAGTTAATTTATACATCACATTAAAATAATTATAAACCCCATTCAAATCCCCTGCAATAACCACTCTAAAATTCAAGAACGAGGAGAAGAAACGTGGGAAATTAATTAATTAAAAGACAACCCCTACCTCGAATTTTTTTACAGACGTAATGGTGGAAGATGGAGATTTAGAGTTCGATGAAGCTGTCGACATTCGTCGATCCCAGTTCATTGCCCCCAAAGCATCCATCTCTATCGGTGGAATGTGTCACATAACTATGTCATAGTTTCCTCATTTGATGTTGTCATGCCAAAGACTCTACAGTGAGCCCCATTTAAATAGAGAGGGAGGGAGGTGATTAATGCAACATGGAATTAATGAGGTTAATTAATTGACATAATTAATGTGCCACATTAATTTCAAGTTGGGTGGTTTCGCAACAAAAGTGTTTTAAAGCTTTAAACATCCCATATTAAATGTCTTACTACCTCAGTGGTCCCCACCACTACTGCTCAAGAAGTGGTAGGATAAAATAAAATAAAATTTTTATTATTTTATTAATTCTTAAATGTAGCTAGATCTAAATTTTTAACCGGACATACTATAGTTGAAGTCATTCCCTCCTAATAAAAATCATGATGCATCAAGTTCATTAGTCCCCTATGATTTCAATTCCGAGCTCCAGTTCAGAGGATAGAAATTACCGCCCCACGTTTACTGAATGTACCTAAAAAAAGATCAAAAATTATTAACAGTCACCCTTAACCTTCACCGGTCAACGTTGGGCTCTGCCTAAGGGAAACAGTCCCTCCCTGGCTCAACAGTACTATCATATTTCCAATATGAGTTACATGTTAGGAGTTGTAGAATTTTACAATAAAATAATTGTTAAATAATTTTTTTATTTGTGAGAAAAATAACTTCCACTATTGGCATTTCATGGATGATTTTAGGATCTACCTAATGAAACCATACCCTCACGAGCTTAGTGGTGGTCTCAAATTTTTAATCCGAGATACCGTTTTTTTATTATAATAATTTCAAAAATAAAATAAATTTCATTTAGTTAATTCTGTTACTATTATGCAATTTTTCTATTTTCTCATTGGAGGCCAGATCTGATTGAACTAAATACACTACTTGGTTAAACCCGCAATCCTGAATTCAACAGTGTCCTCATATGTCTAATATTGTCACCCATTTTAGAGTTATTCTACTTTTTCTAGATAACTACTAATGCACAATATTTTATGCTTAACACTTTTTCGACAGATCATTCTGGGCACTCCAGACTTCAGAATCATGTACCATCAGATTATGTGGTCTCATAATAATCCAAAATAATTAAAAACAATATATGGAAAATATGGGTATTTACATTCTGCCAACCATAGGGATTTTTGTCCATGAAAGCCAAAATAATGGAAAATCAAACAAATGAGGGTGATGAGCACGAATATGAGCCTTCTTCTCCCATGTGTTATCCTATAGGGTCATGTGCACCATTGAACTCACACAAGAAGGATACAACTTCCATGAAGTACCTTTTCATATCGATCCTCTATCTCAACCGGGAACATTGTAAATGATTCCCCATCATCAAATCCCATCTCACCCTAGTCGATACCGTGTGAATGATCATGGACACATCTATTTAGTTATGACTCGTGGAATGGATTATGCACATGGAGAATCTATTGGGGAAAAGGTATGAGGTACTCTACCTTACTAAATATACGTAGATTCTGGAAAAGGTTCGATGAACCTCAGAGATATCTTGTAGCCCCAGCCTAATCTTCACAATCATCGTCGGGGTGAGACCTGTAGGAAGACATGGACTCCCTCCATGAACTCTAAGGGTCTCTGTCTTCTGTCGATAAAATATTTTGCTGGATTTGTGCAGTCTTCATCCCTAGCCCACATTACTAATGTTGTAGTTATTGGTACATCTTCTCCAAACTAGGTTGTACTGCCAAAGGAGATGTATGGATCACTCTCAACAACTCTTGTCGTAGAGTTCCTGGTACCTTTGTGAATCCTTTGAGAAGGATGGCATGCTCTCCACCATTAGAAAATCCTTCAGGAGCATGTCCTGAGGATATCTGATCACTTTCGGCCTCAAAGTCTATGTCCCCATTTTATATCTTCTGAACTCATTGATGGTGTGGGGAGTGATAGTCATTGATTGGAGGTATGCAGCTCCATATATATTCACAAAATATGTCTTTAGTGTGGCTAGTTGTTTTGTCATCTCACTCCACAATTGTAGACCAGACCTCCTACTGAGTGTGTTTACTACTATGTTACCCATCCAAGGAGTATAGACATTATCAATGTCATAGTCCTTGAGGAAATCTCACCATCGTCATTGGCTCAGGTTCAGGACATTCTATGATAATATATACCTGAGAAACTTTTGATAAATGTATACTGTAAAACATACTACTATCAAGTAGTGTTTCCACATCTTTAGTGAAAAGATAACTACTAATGGAAACTCAATACTCAAAACACCTAATGCCACAAGGTTAAGGTTGGCTAATTCAAGAGTTATTGGCTGTAGCCTCCCATGAATGAGTTTATCCTTTGGTAGCTGTGTTTCCGTTTTCACCATTCGAGGAAAAATCACATTCCAATGTTGTAGATATACCACAATATGTTTCCTAAAATAGCCAATCTAGGTGTGATGTGTGGATGTATAGTCTATTCCCAAACTAAATTCGTAAGGCCATGACGATGCTACAAATAGGTTTTAACCAAAATTCTTTCTTCATGGGTCAAGTCACACCGTCGACATATGTGTGATTATTGAGTCTCCTCCCATATGTATTTCTAAACATAAGGGTGAAGAGAAGGGTTTAAATATAAAATCTAGGTCTTGAAAAATATTCGTGACAAGATAGAATGATTTGTACTGATGTCAATTAATACATCAATTATTTGTAAACACGGATCGTACATCAAAATATTCTTGGATACCTTGGGTCACACTCATTGACCACATAAAGAAACTCACATAACATGTCCTCTAGCTTCCTTATGATGGTGGGGACCAAATTAGGGTGGTCTTTGTAACATTTAAAAATGTATAACACCTCATTCTGCTCTCCTAGCTCCACATCCATGACTTCTTCCCAGAAGATTCATCTGTCCCTATCACGTATTCTTCCCAAAACTTTTCTACACTTCCAATTCTTCAAGACTAACATCAGTTTTATCCTTTACAATTGATTACATTCAATGGATGAATCTACACAGACAAATAACTTTCAACCATCAAGGTTACCTCTAGAACCGTAACATAAGTATGAATGCATAGATTAATATTTCTATCTCGGATGTCCCTAAACACATCATGCTCAGAGGTCCTAGCCCTAAAGAACTGGTTGTATCGTATTCATTGAGTACCTAGAATGATCAGTACACCATGATGAATAATCAACTACTTTCATGTCATATTTTCAAAAAATTTGAAGCTATTGGGAACAAATACCCCTTATCATTTAATGGCATGATACCCCCTTCTCTTAAGACATTTCTCAATCTCTTTCCATGGAGAAAGTCACCTCATCATATGATATCATTAACATAATCCCTTGTATCACCCTATTGATCCACATTGAATGCTCACAGCCAGGACCAAGATCTGATCTAATGGTTCCCAGGCTTGAGGGAAACATGGTCACAACCTCAAGCTAGTCCTTAGCAGCCTACGAGTCGGGCTCGCCTTAGAACAGAAGGGGTATTTGTCACTGAAACTCTTATAAGGAACTGACCCTATAAGTTTCCACTATAGGAACCACCAATTGTAAATGTTGTCCAATTGGTAGTGATGTCACTTGGACACTTCTTGAAGCTACTATTTTGTGCAATAGTCCTTATATTCAAGCCACATCACACTGTGGACCATCTTTATGGTCACTCATTGGAATCCTGGATGGATATTTCTGTGGAGGCATCTTGAAAGTTAATCAAGATGAACCACAATAAATATGTTCTACATCGTGAGATGAATCAAAATAGATCAAAAAACATATTTCAAAAACACACTCCATAAGTGTTTTCTAACACAGAGTAGGAAATCAGAATTTAGGGTCCTGTTGTATGGGTAAATCGGCCGCCGTAATAACACTGGACTCCGTGAAATAAAAACCACACTAATAAAACATAACACTCATGTCCCATTGAATATTTTAGAGTCTTTTTTCATCGGTATAATTGACTCTGCTGAAACCACATTGTCACAAACTATCCCCTATGGATCATTCCGAGACAACCCAAACCTCGCCATCCATAGGCCATGGTATGGAGAATAGCACCGGAAAGGCCTATCCCAAAAATGGGAAGGAATTTCCTTTAATCCTGTACAAGAACAAATCCATGAATGAATCAATATTCAACCATGAGACAAAACAAGAGTAGAATTAGTCTGTACTAAAATTAAGGGGCCAAAATAAAAGTCCAACTAAAATATACAACTACAACTAAAAAACAGAAAAAACTAATGTGATCATCCACCAATGATCCTACCTCAATAGTATGTACAACTTATCTCCGTATCTCTCCACGTCAGTTTGTCTCCTCTGTGTACTGCCTGGTCCTGGCTACCTCAAATCTCGGCCAAGGTCCTCGTCGTATTTACAAGACACAATGAGGTGTGGGCGAAGCCCATGCGGGATTGAGTATAAAAATACTCTTTCTAGGCCCTGAGACCCTCATAGGCCTCATAAAATTCCAAAATTGAAATCCACAAAGCATGATATAAATAACAAAGCACAACGAAAAATACACAGCTCAAACTAGATATACTCATCTCATCCACACAAAAATCCTAATGCCCCGACCTCAATCCATTTCATAGATTTCAAAAAAGGCTCAAAGAGTAACACAAGGATTAGGAGTAAATTCTCCATGACCATTCCATACCTGATGGAACCCATCAATGATATGTAGGAGATCAGGTAAAACACAACCATTCCTAATGGAATGTCGGAAAGGAAGTTCTCCATCATGAACTTTCTGCTATAACTGCCTCTAGTTCCCGACCTTAGAGGTCTCTATGACCCAGTATTGCATCTGAGGTATGACCAAGGGAAACCAATTGAAAAGGCCCACTCATCGTCACCGTTTCCTCTAGTCTATGGAGCTCCATCTCCGCTGAAGGACCTTCCCCCCATTTCTACATAAATACGGGGCAGTTATTACTCCATATGTGAGGACCTTCACCATACCTTCTAGGGGAGTACAACTCGGGTAGTTTGTTTTCTATGTGGGACCCATGCACTAGTATTTCAAGGGAGTAATGACCCCAGGCTAGAGGACACTCTCTCTAGAATGTAAAGGTAGTACTGACCACATATGTTAGGACGTGGACCCTAACCTATAAGGGAGTACAACTCTAGTAGTTTGATCACTATGGGGGACCGACACCCTAGTACGTCAAGAGAGTATTGATCTCAGGATAGAGAACATGCACCGTGGCATGACAGGGGAGTACCAACTTTTCTATTGAAATGCATAAGGGTGACATGCACCCTAGGTTTACAGGGGAGTACCTACTCCAAACACAGAGGACACGTACCCTACCCAATAGGGGAGCACCTGCCTCTATGTGAGTTATGTATGGATGAACCGAGCCATAGTCCAATAAGGGCGTACCAACTCCTAATATAGAAAAAAATCAGAGGGATACAAACATGCACTCATGACTTGGGGAGTCTCATCTCTACCTGAGTGAGGAGTAAATAATACTCATTCCTTGAGTCACCAAGGGTGTTACCATCCAAACTCTCCATACTGGAAACACCATTGTTCTACTCCTCTAAATATTAGCCATACCACAACTACCACTATGATCCATAAGGACATAACTCGATGATCAGTCATTTGATATGAGTTCCACCACAATAGACGACACCTCAATCGGACTCTCGGCCTGTAAGCTATAGGCATTTTTGTGCCGAGGGTGAGGTTGGATTCGAGTATGATCCAACCCATCCAAACCACATATTTCCCTAAAATTCAAATTGAGTTTTGTAGAAGGACCTTCTTGCTCCATGGTTCTTACTGCCATAGACAGTTCGTCAAATGGACGTCATGCTTGCATGATACGACCATTTCAGAGTATCTGAGCCCAAATGGGTTTGCGTCTGGTCTGACCCAGTTTGACTGACCTGGTCAAACTCGACCGAGTTCGGGTCAGCCCAACTCAGCCTAGGTGTGACATGGCCTATTTCCCTACTGAGTCTCATCAACCGGGTTCTCGCCATCTCCCCAAATGACTCGAGAATAGTAGTTCTGGTCCTCAATTAGAGTCGCCATGTGGCACCACCAAGTTGTTGGTAAGGCATGTGGGTTCAGGTCATCTTCATGTCGCAACATCGATGCCGCTGCCCCATCACCGTGGTGCGTGACTGTACACCTCATCAACGAAATGGTTTTCCGGTTGTTGGAAGCCACTTTGGGTGGGTCTTCATGTCGATCGGCTCCGCCCTATTCCGCGTTCGGGGAGCACCGACCGCCGGCTCCACAATCGGTGCCGGTCTCTGGTGCCACCATGTTGAGGCCACACCGGAAGATCCTCTGTGGGCCACATGGTGAGGTCTGGTGGTCTGTTCATCCTTTCGGATTCACCTACGGTCCTCCCAAGATTTTTCCGTCATTGTGCGCCTCCCGATTTAAAGGTTTCAACATGTTGGAAAAACCTCACTATGAAGAATGCAATGGAAATCATGTAGCGGACGATCCATGCCTTTTTTGATTGGCATGCATCCTCTGCGTTAGATTTATCACAAGTTGGGGTAATTTATACATCATCTAAAAATAATGATAAGCCCATTAAACTTTCCATCAACGACCACCAGAAATTTCAAGAACGAGGAGAAGAAACATAGTAATTTCTTGAATTAAAAGAAAACCCATACCTCAATATTTTTTGGAGACGTAGTGGTGGTGGAATGAGATTCCACTTTCAATGATGATGTCAACATTCATCAATCCCAGTTTCTTGTCACCCGAGATTTCGTCTCTATTAATGGAATGTGTCACATCACTTTTCCAGAGTTTCCTCGCATGATGAAGTCATGCTGAAAACACTACCTGGAGCACCATTTAAATGGAGGGGGGAAAAGGAGAGTAACGAACTGAGTAATTATGGAGGATTATTAATTTACATAATTAATGAAGCAGATTCATTTCATTTGGGATGGTTACACAACCAAAGTGTAACTGATCATTTAATATCTCATACTAATTTTCTAACTACCTCTGAGGGTCCTTCCACCGCCGCTCAAGAGGTGGTTGGATAAAATAAAATAAATTTTTTATTATTTTATTAATTCATAATAGTTTATAAAACATACTTTATGAACCGACCTACTGTATTTGAAGTGACCCCTCCCTTAAGCATATCTTAACACTATGAGTTCTAAAGTGCCCTCAGATTCAATTCCAAACTCCTGTTAAAAATAAAGAAATTTTTTCACACACATTTACTTAACATAGCAAAAAAGTTCAAAATTTATTAAAAGTAACCCTCTACCCACACCAATCGAGGTTATGATCTACCTTAGGGGTCACTCCCTCATGATATAAATGGTACTCTGGGATATCCAATCCAAGTTACTATATTGGAGTTATAGAATTTAACAATAAAATAATTGGTACTTAATTATATTAATTGGTGCCGTAACCTAACTTCATATTTTTTCCCACATCAGCAAATGTTAGGATCTACCTAAGGAAAACATACCCTCATGAGTTCAGCAGTGGTCTCAAATTTTTATTCTAAGTCTCCATTCGTGAGATACAAGCATTTGACAAATAACTTAATTTAATTTAATTATTTTATTTTCGCTTATTCCATTTATGTTTAAACACTCAAGGCCTATGCTGAATAATCATATGTCACACCTAGGGTAAAACTTCCATCTTGAATGCAAAGGTGCCCTCAGATATCTAATCTGGGAAATAGTTTAAGAGTGAATCCACTTTTTCATCAAACTACCCATGCCTACAATTTTAAGCTTAAATTTTTTTCGACGGATCATCCCCAGAACTCCGGGACTCGGAATCATATGCCTTCATATTTTTCGGTCTCGTAATAATCCTAAAAATTTTAAAAAAAATTATAGGGAAAATCCAGTTATTTACATAGTTGTTTAAAATCAATTTTATTCCCAATGAATCAATAATATTTATATATTTTTTGATATATCATTACTGTCTACCCCCTCACTTGTAAAAGAAAACCACTTCACCTCTCTTCATCCCAAAACATATTTCCATATGGATTGACCAAGACCAATCATAATACATTACATTAATCATTATCTTCATTCTAAATCTTCTAGTATTTCTAAAATTTCAACCTTTCATTGAGGAAGGGGTAATCTAATGAGGTGTTCTCAACGAATATGTATAACTCTTATCCAAGGGTTTTCAATTTCATTTCATATTATAAAAACATAATATATATGATATATGACATAATATAGATAATTTATTAACAAAAATATATTATACTATTATAATTATTATGGAAAAAACATTATCCACCAACAATTCAATCAAAATGTATGTGAATGTTTTGCACGTGCATATGTATGACATACAATATTCACGTGACAATAGAATTCCTTACTCAACACGATCATTTATGGATTTTTATAATGGTAGATTAAGTAATTATATATTATATTTATGATTCATTTATGTATATATAAATATATTTTATAATATACCTTCTTACAATTATATCAATTGGAAAACAATAATGGCACTCATGTGTATGGGTGGACTACGACCTCCATGAAATGATGTCATTCATTTTTTTATATTATAATTGATAGAAAAAAGATTCATTTTAAAAATATTATATATATATATATATATTATATAATATTTATTCAATAAATTATTATTAATATTTTCGTTAATTTTAAATCATTCGTTGAAAAATAGAATTCGTGGTCCAGTGTATGTACAACCAAACATGTCCAAGAATATAGTTGTTCATTTTTTATCTCTACCGTTAATTGATATATATATATATATAAATATCGAAATTATAAGAGTTATATTTAATTATTTAAATTAGAAATATTATTCTGGAACGATCAATGTATATGCACTTGGACTGCTTAATAGAAAGATGCATGAAAATAACAATTATCATAATGAATATTTATTTTTCTAAAAAATAATAAATAAACATGATATAAGATTCCATAAGTAAATAAAAATTCTATTTATATATATAAGTATGTGTAATGACCCGCAAATTCTCATTGACTTGAGAGTACAAGGAGTCATTACTAGGCCTAAAGCGACATTCCCAAGGAACCAGAGTCTGGCAATAAATCTTGAAGGGATTCAAGCACAAGTGGTGGATGATTTACCCTTTACGAAATAAACCCAGAAACCAACCTTAACCAAACATTCACTATATAATGCATGAACAAATTAAATATCAAAAAACAACTTCATTATTATCAAACCACATCAATGTAAACAACATAAGAAGACCTAACTAAGCATAAATATAATGCCCCAGCCTTAAACATTACTTAATCTTGAGATACATCAAGAATACACGTTGAGGATATTTTCAGGTTTAGTGTTTTAGAGAATTAGATCATAAAACATGCATTACATTCCACATTTAAACAAAGAGGTTACATAAAAGATAGTACTCATCTTTCCCATCAACAGAATCATATTTAAAATAAAACATGGATTCTTTCTTGACACTTCCTTGACACTATCATCATATCATGTACCTTTCCCAGGACCTGTGAAAAAAAATCAATAACATGGGATGAGCATAAAAAGCTCAGTAAGGGATATAAAAATAAGGAAAGGAAACATGAGTACATGTATACATAAGAATCAATGAAATCATACTTTACCCATAAAACAAAATAACTTTAACATACCTCATCAAATCATGAATAAATCATAGAAATTATAAGACATAAAGGTAACTTGATGCATTCATAAAATTCTTACGTAGGGAGTAACCCTCATGGTTATGTTTGGAATACCCATCAGAGTATATTCCCTAAATATCTTTGGATAAACCTTAACATTTAACTAATTCGTGTTACCCAATGCATTGGAGAGATATATCGGGCTCACCCGCCCTTATTTTATCACGGAACCACCCGTCTTCATAACAATGCCCAAGAACCATAACATAATCGTATCACATAAAACATGCATAAAGGAAACATAAAATTTCCACTTTTCAATCACATGATATCAATACCACACATTGACATAAAAACATTATGAAAACCATTTTCAATACCAAAATAAAATAAAAGTAATACATGGTATTTATTTTTCATTCAAAAAAAGTTATGGCTTGTAGAGGAAGCCGAAACTCAAATAATGGTCATGGCGGCGGAGAAGTCTTTGTCGCCACATATGTACGACAAAAAATCATTCCTTTTTTCATTTAGTAAAATGATTCGTATAAAAAAATATTCCTTTTGAATAGTCATAAAAGTTAAAGGGGTTTATACACCGTATAAAAGAAAGTAATGTATAAAACGAAATATGCCTCAATTAATGGAGATTGATATGAAGTCCCATACCAAGATCATTTTTAAATAAAATAGATCTATTATGTGTATTCAGTATATTTACACATAAAGAATGTATAAATACAAGATAGGACATAATAATATCATGACATAATTTGAAAATAGAAGATTAACCCAAAGAATAGAAATTAGTTTAAGAAGTTCCCTTACCTCGTATCCGACTTGACTCGATCATTCTTTAATCTCCTGAATAATTAACTTGAGTTAATTTATACTCTCTTAAGAACCTTTTTCAAGTTCATTATTCATTTTATATCACTTATTACCATTTCATTAACACTATGTAATTTTTTAAGTTAATAACGGTCGTTTTAACGATCATTAGTACTTGAGTAAAAAATAATCTCTTTATAATTACAAGTTGTTCATGTATCCATTATATCCATTGTTATATTCATGATATAGATATCATATATATCATATATATCCAGTATATACTTGCATTTATAATATTAAATAACATTTAGAGGTAAGAAATGAAATGCATCGTTCGTGGAGACGGTAAGCCGTACGTACGCAAGAACGCTACTTCCATTTCTATTTCATATTTAATGGAATTAAATATTAATGATGCATAATAGTATTATAATTATAGTATGTTATCATATATAATATAATTAAATCTATCCATTATACATACCACATAAGGTATTAACATATCAAATCACTTTTGGGGGTGGTAGTCCGCATTTCCTAATATGAAGATATCGCGTTTACACATAAGGGAAACCATAATGGTATGCCAAAAATGAAAAATAAATAAGCTTAAGGAAAATATAAAAATATTATATATCATATATAAATATAGTGACATCTTAATGGCCACCTTTGAAGGTGTTAAAATAATATTGAACAATCATCGTTTCGTGAGGCAGAAATTCAACATCCACAGAAACAGTATGTTCTTTAACCATTAAATGTAGGTGTGTGTAATTTTAACTAGAATAATTATTATAAAAACATACTAGTATATTGAATATAATGTAGTTGTTACAAAATAAATGAATAAAAAGAGTTTCTGGGGGTTGTAGAAGCAAAATAAAACAAAAGAACACAAGTGAAGACATTACCTTAAAATCGGGTAACTCCCTTTGGTTTGAACCAAAAGGGTTTCTTAAAGAGCTTCCTGCCTAATGTAAGGGTATATGGATGAGGACAGGGATGTGAAGAGACAAAATGATCAGATATTGGCCAAGCCAAAGGCTTGAGAGGTGAGGGTAAGGAGGTATATGTGGGGGCCTTTTATAAGAGGAGAGGAGGGGCAATCTTGGATGGTTATGAAATGTTACATTATTTTAAAAAGCGTTTCGGATTTAAAAGGTATCACATTGATGTATTTCAAAGATAAGGTGATAAGAGTTATAAATACACCCCTTAAATAGGTTTTTTAAATGTGTAGGTCTTATAATTTACATTGTCTTTTCATTTTATTTAAATCGTTAAATAATGAGGTAATCGTTGCATCATCATGATGTCATAAATAATTTAATTTATTTAAGGTCTAAAAATTATAAGAAAGATACTATGATGTCGGAAATCTTCTTATATTTCCAATTAATATTTCTAGTCAAAAATATGACTTGTGTAACCCCATGGAAAAATTATTTTAGTAAAACAATACATGTTTGTGTCATTTTTACTTTTACTTTAAATAAAAGGCATTAATGTCATTATCTTACCCAAGTGGTTCCATGGGGTCCCAGAAATCGACCCATGGGTTGTCTTGGTCGTCCATGACTCATAAAATAGGGTTAGAAATGTGTTAATATATTTTCATTTTATTATAATATCATTTTTACCTTAAATCACATTAATTTCCCTTTAATTGCGATTAATGAAACTTATAAGTTACTTTTCATCAAAAATTATTTTCATCCCATTGAACCACATTTTACTTAATAATGAAAATAATTTATATTGTATTTTTTTTAAATTCATATCATAGAAGTGGTAAAGTTCCATTTAAATGAAATATCAGTTTTTGTAACTACCACTTTGTGGTTTAACTATTCATCAAAAATTAAGGTTTTTTCAGAAAATACCAAAAATTCATCCTAAGCTATATTTGATATTCCGAAATCAAAAATGATGTCTATTTGAGAAAATTCATAACATAGAATTTTCATTAAATAACTTTATAATTAAATCTCGTTGTCAAATCAAATAGCGTGTTTTTAAGAAATAATATGTATCAAAATATTGACACTTGTTTATGTCCAATCTCAATGTGATATTAATCCATTGACCACCATTGGATTAAATGGTAAAAATAAATTCTAATTTCCCTTTAAAAAAAATTAAAAAGATAATCTTACTATATAAATAAATTAGATTAAAAAGAGGTTTTGAATTAAAATACAACACATTTAACTATTCATTAAAAAATGAACATTATCAGAAAAATACCAGAAATTTATCAAAAGTAAATTTCATTGTTCCAATCATAAATAATAAGTTTATTTTGACAAATATAGCTTATAAATTTGTCAAAAGATAGGTTTAAAAATCATTCTCCATCAAAAGGCGATAAAACAAACTTTTAGAAATATTAGAGTATTTCATGCTTAAGGTTGGATTTATTCTCATTTTAAGCCTCTAAAACACTATCTAATTCGTAAATAGACATAAATAACTATATCTATTATTCATTACTTACTTGTTATGTTACATCCTTCCCCCCTTTAGAAAATTTCCTCCCCGCAATTTATTTACATATCAAATAAGTGGGGGTATTTACCCCTCATTGCATTTTCAGATTCCCATGTTGCCTCTTAAACCATATAGTTATTAAAAAAAACCTTTACCTCATGAATTACCTTATTCCCCAACACTTTCTCTCTACGGTGAAGAATCTGGACTAGTTGTTCTTCATAAGAGATATTCTCTTCCAACTGAACTACCTCTGGGCTTAAAACATGAGATGGATCTAGAATATACTTTCTCTACATCGAAACATGAAAAAAATTGTGTAACTAAGATAAACTCGGAGGTAAAGATACTCGGTAAGAAATTGATCCAACTCTCTCCAGAATTTCATATGGTCCAATAAACCATGGACTCAGCTTTCCTTTCTTACCAAATCACATCACACTTTTCCATGGTGAAACTTTGATAAAAAAATGATCACCTACCTCGAAAGATATATCCTTCCTCCGGTTATCCACATAACTCTTCTGCCTGCTCTGAGCTGTTCTCATGTGTCTTTCTATCATCTAAACATTTTATGCCAACTCTTCTACCAATTTGGGTCCCATCATCTTCCTTTCACCAACTTCATCCCAGAAAGCAGGAGTTCGAAACCATTTACCATATAATACCTCAAATGGAGCCATCTGTATACTGGAATGAAAACTGTTATTATATGAAAAATAAACCAAAGAAAGATGTTGGTCCCAACATCCCGGATAATCCATCGTACATGAACGTAGCATATCCTCCAAAGTCTGAATTGTTTGTTCTGACTGCCCATCTAATTGAGGATGAAAAGCTGTACTAAAATTAAATTCAGTACCCAACGACTTCTGAAGGCCTTTCCAAAAGTTAGAAGTAAACCAGGGATCACGATCAGATATAAAGAGAGAGGAACTCCATGAAACCTGACTATCTCTTTAAGATACAAACATGAAAGTTGATCTAGGGAAAAAAGTATCTCATATAACAAAAAAATGAGCAGATTTAGTCAAGCAATCAACAATAACCCATATTTGATTTTTACCTCGAGGTGTCTTCGGCAATCCCACAACGAAGTCCATGGATATATTCTCCCATTTCCACTCTGGTACTGGTAAAGGCTGAAGCATCCCTTTCGGTAATTTTCTCTCTGCTTTTACCTTTTGACAAGTCAAACACTTCACAGTAAAATCAGCAATATCCCTTTTCATTCCGTCCCACCAATAATACTCCCAAAGATCCCTATAAATCATAGTACTACCTGGATGAACTGAAAACGGAAAACAATGAGCCTTACATAACAACTCTCTCTTCAACTGTGAATCAAAAGGAACACACAATCTCTTCCCAAATCTCAAAACACAATCATTATAAATGTTTAATTCAGGAAACTTACCCTTCTGAACTAGCTCTACCTTTTTCTACAACTCACTGTCTTGCTTCTGTGCTTTCTTAATTCTGTCTGATAGAGAAGATTACACTGATACCTGAAACAAAACAGAAGGATATCCTGACCCAAAAACTTCTATGCCAAAATTCATCAAATCATTAACTAAAGGATCACATTCCAAAAGCAACATTGTTAATGAAGCATTACTTTTTCGACTCAAAGCATTAGCCACATTATTTTCTTTTCCCGGATGGTAGTGAATTGTAAAATCATAATCCTTGATTAATTCTAGCCATATCATCTATCTCATTTTCAATTCATTCTGAGAGAATATATACTTTAAACTTTTGTGATCAGTATATATTTCACACTTTACTCCATGCAAATGATGCCTCCAAATTTTGAAATTGAAAACAACAGCAGCTAATTCCAAGTCATGTATAAGTTAATTTACCTCATGAGTTTTCAACTGATGTGAAGCAAATGCAATTACCTGATCATTCTACATAAGGAAACAACCATGTCCCTTCAAGGAAGAATCATCGTATATAACAAACTCACCATTCCTGGAAGGAAGTGCCAAATCTAGGGCATTCACCAATCTTCTTTTCATTTCCTGAAAACAATCATCACATTCTATTGTCTAGATAAACTTAACACCCTTCCGAGTTAGCTTAGTCATTGGACTAGATAACTGGGAAAAGTTTCTAACAAACCTTCGGTAATATCCTACCAAATCAAGGAAGCTATGAATCTCAGTTACATTTGTGGGTCTTGGCCATTCTTCAACAACCCTTGTTTTTGCAGGAGCAATAGTTTCCCATCATTAGAAACAATGTGACCAAGGAAAAAAATTTGTTGCAACCAGAACACACACTTGCTGAATTTCTCATGCAATTTATTTTCTTTTAAGGTTTGCAAAATAACCCTTAAATTTCTTTCATGCTCCTCTTTAATTTTAGAAAACACAAAAATATCATCAATAAAAACAACCACAAACTTATCCGAGAACTCATGGAAAATTCTATTCATAAGGTCCATGAATACAACAGGTGCATTGGTTAGCCCAAAAGGCATAACTACAAATTAATAATGGCCATATCTAGTACAGAACGCATTCTCCTGTATGTCTGCATCTTTTACTTTCAACATATGGTACCCCGACCTCAAGTAAATCTTCGAAAAATACTGAGCTCCCTAGAGCTGATCAAACAAATCATCGATATGAGGCAAAGGTTACTTGTTCTTAACAGTAATGTTATTTAAGGCTCTATAATAAATGAAATGTATCATTTAACCATCATTCTTTTTAACAAATAAAATAGAAGAACCCCATGGTGATGTGCTAGGTTGAATGAAACCTTTCTCCAATAAATCTTGAAATTGCTACTTCAACTCTAAAAGTTCAGTTTGAGGAATTCGATAAGGGGGTTTTGAAATTGGATTAACATATGGAACTAAGTCAATATTAAATTCAACTTCCCGATCTGGTATTATTCCAGGAAAATCATCAGGAAAAACATTAGGATACTCATTTACCACTGGCACATCATTAATCTGATCAGTTCCCTTGTTTTCAACGATATGTGCAAGGTAACATTCATTTCCATCTTTTACAAGTTTCTCGGCCTCTTGATATGTTATCAACAGTAAGGGTTCATTCTTGTACAAAAACTGAAAGACTTTCTGAAAAGAAACTTCTTTACCTCTATAGTGAATCTTATCATGGTAAATAGAGAGCCAATCCATACCCAGGATAAAATCAAACTCTACTAGAGTTAAAACAATAAGGTTTGAAAGTAGGTTCTTTCCACGGATAAGGATATGAAGATTCTTATAAATTCTTTTTGCCTCAACATTTTCCCCAGGTGTTTTAACAACATGTTCAGGAGTCATTTCTTCAGTTGATATTCCCATTTTACTAGAAATGTTTTCAGAGATGAAAGAATGTGTAGACCCTGAATCAAACAACATGCTGGAATAATATGAAAAAACAAACAACGTACCTCATACAACTTCATTTGATGGTCTGACACCTGCTGATGTAGTTGCAAAGGATTTCACCACCCCTTTCTGCTTGTAGTATGACTGCTTCCCACCACTCGAGCTCTTTTTCGTACACTCGTTTGCATAATGACCCATCTCATTACACTTAAAACATTTCACAACTGTAAATCAAAATTGGTCTTACCATCAGCCTGATATTTTTTAGTGCAATCATGAGCCTTATGTCCCATATTACCGCATTGGTCTCACATTCCAGAATTCAGAAGACATTCCCCAGCATGACCTTTTCCACATTTATCACAAACTGGAAACATAGTTTTTTTACAGTCAGACCTTTTTGAAGAATTCTTCCCTTTCTCCTTCCACATCGGTCTCTTCTTCTGTTGGTTGTTATGGAAACCTTGGTCATCGAAACACTCCATTTCCACATTCTCAGCACATTTAACAAGCTTTTCATAACTTTTGAACTCAAGAGAATCTAATGCCCTTCGATATTTTGGCTTTAGACCTGGGTAAAAACGTTTGATTTTACTATCAAGGTCTCGGATAAAATTTGGAGCATACCTTGCCAATCGAGTGAACCTTTCTTCATAAGCAGCCACTGAGTCTTCCTCTTGCCTCAATTCCAAGATTGTTTTTCCATCCTAAGTCAAAAAACCTTTGGAAAATACTTCTCAAGAAATATACCATTGAATTCATCCCAGTCAAGAGCATCAATCTCATTAGTGTCGCTAATATTCTTAACCATAGACCACCACTGATCTTCTTCACCCTCCAAACGGTAAATAGCAAGACTAACCTTTTGATTGTCTGAACACCCCATGACAACGAAAATCTTCTCCAGTGATTTAATCCACCCTTCAGCTAGCACAGGGTCAGATGATCCACAGAATGATGGGGGATGTTGCCTAATGAAATTTTCCACCACTGACATGTTCCTCTCCGGTTGATCTGGCTGATCTCGTGCATGGATACCACCAACATTTATCGCTTGAGTCAACTGTGCCATTACTATAACAAACTGTTCAGTTCCAATTCCGACCATCATAGGATGCTGATTCAGAAGGACATTTCCTTATGTACGCCATCCTAGCACTGCTTCCCTGTTTCCTCTGTGGAAAACCATTCTGAACAAACATGTCTTAGATGAAGCAACATGGAAAACTTCAAATGCTATATCATTTCAATTTGAACATAAAAAAAATATTTTTGGATATTCATTTAATTTAATTTTAACTTCTAAAGTTATCTAAACTGTCCTTTGGTACCAACTATAAGGCCCCATCCTTAATCATTACATAATCATGAGTTACTTCAAGAATACACATTGAGGATCCTTTCAGGTTTATAGTTTTTTAGAATTAGATCATAAAACATGCATTACATTACACATTTAAACAAAGTGGTTAAATAAAAGATAGTACTCATTTTTCCAATCAATAGAATCATATTTAAAATAAAACATGTATTTTTTCTTGACACTTCCTTGACACTATCATCATATCATTTACCTTTCCCATGACCTGTGAAAAAACATTTCAAAAACTTGTGATGAGCATAAAATGCTCAGTAAGGGATATAAAAATATGGAAAGGAAACATGAGTATATGTATACATAAGAATCAATGAAATCATACTTTACCCATAAAACATAATCACTGTAACATACCTCATAAAATCTTGAATAAATCATTGAAATCATAAGACATAAAGGAAACTTGAGGCATTTATAACATTCATACATAGGGAGTAACCCTCATGGTTACATTTGGAATACCCATCATGGTATATTCCCTAAATCTATTCAGAGAAACCATAACGTTTAACTCCTTTGCGTTACCCAATGTATTGGAGAGCTATATCGGTCTAACCCGCCCTTAACTTATCACGGAACCACCCGTCTTCACAACAATTCCCAAGAACCATAACATAATCGTATCATATAAAACATGCATAAAGGAAACATAACATTTGCACTTTTCCATCACAATATATCAATACAACACATTGAAAATAAAACATTATAAAAACCATTTTCAATACCAAAAGAAAAGAAAAGTAAATCATGGATTTTTTTTTTCATTCAAAAAAAGTTATGTCTTGTAGAGGAAGCTGAAAATCAACTAATGGTCACGGCGGTGGAGACGTAATTGTCTCTGCATATGTACGAAAAAAAACATTCCTTTTTTCGTTTATTAAAATGATTCGTATAAAAAAAGATTCCTTTTTAATAACCGTAAAAGTCAAAGGGGTTTATACACCGTATAAAAGAAAGTTGTGTATAAAACAAAATATGCCTCAATGAATGGAGATTGAGACGAAGTCCCATACCAAGTTCATATTTAAATAAAATAGATCTATTATGTGTATTCACTATATGTACATATAAATAATGTATAAATACAATATAGGACATAATAATATCATGACATAATTTGAAAATAGGAGATTAACCCAAAGAATAGAAATTGTGTTAAGAAGTTCCCTTACCTTGTATTTTAATTGACTCTATCATTCTTTAATCTCCTGAATAATAAACTTGAGTTAATTTATACTTGCTGAAGAACCTTTTTCATGTTCATTATTCCTTTTATATCACTTATTACCATGTCATGAACACTATGTAATTATTTATGTTAATAACGATCATTTTAACGATCATTAGTACTTGAGTCAAAAATAAACTCATTATAATTACAAGTTGTTCATGTATACATTATATCAAGAGTTATATTCATGATTTAGATATCATATATATCGTATATATCCTATATATACATGCATTAATAATATTACATAACATTCAGAGGTAAGAAATGAAATACACCGTTCATAGAGACGGTAAGCTGTACGTACTCATGAACGCTACTGCAATTTCAATTTCATATTTAATGGAATTAAAACATAATGATACATAATATTATTATAATTATAGTATTTTATAATATATAATATCATTAAATCTATCCTTTATACATACCACATAAGGTATTAACAAATCAAATCACTTTGAGGGGGCACTAGTCTGCACTTCCTAAAATGAAGATATCGCGTTTACCCATAATGGAAACCATAAAGGTATTCCATAAATTAAAAATACAGCAGTTTAAGGAAAACATAAACATATTATATATAATATATAAATATAGTGGAATCTTAATGGACACCTTTGACGGTGTTAAAAGAATATTGAACAATCATCGTTTTGTGAGGAAGAAATTCACCATCCACAGAAACAGTATGTTCTTTAACAATTAGATGTAGGTGTGTGTAAGTGTAGCTTGAATACTTCTTATAAAAACATACTAGTATATTTAAGATACTTTATTTGTTACAAAATAAATTAATAAAAAGATTTTAGGTGGGTTGGAGAAGCAAAATAAAACAAAAAAACACAAGTGAAGACATTACCTTAAAATCGGGTAACTCCCTTTGGTTTGAACCAAAAGGGATTCTTGAAGAGCTTCCTGCCTAAGGTAAGTCTTCTAGGATGAGTACATGTATGTGGAGAGACAAAATGATCAGATATTGGCCGATAAAAAGGCTTGATAGGTGTGGGTACGGAGGTAGAGGTGGGGGCCTTTTATAATAGGAGAGGAGGGGCACTCTTGGAAAGTTAAGAAATGTTACATTATTTTAAAAAGAGTTTCGGATTTAAAAGGTCCCAAATTGATGTATTTCTAAGATAAGGTGATAAGAGTTCTAAATCCAACCATCCAATAGGTTTTTGAGATGTTTAGATCTTAGATTATACATTATCTTTTCATTTTATTTAAATCGTTAAATAATGAGGTAATCACTGCATCATCATAATGTCATAAATAATTTAATATATTTAATATCTAAAAATTATAAGAAAATAATATTATGTAGGAAATATTTTTATATTTTAAATGACTATTTATAGTAAAAAATATGACTTGTTTAACCCCATGTAAATTTTTTTTAGTAAAACAATACATGTTTGTGTCATTTTTACCTTTGCTTTAAATAAAAGGCATTAATGTCATTATCTTACCCAAGTGGCTCCATGGGGTCCCAAAAATAGACCCATGGGTTGTATTGGTAGGCCATGAATCATCCAATAGGTTTAGGACAAGTGTCAAGATATTTTCATTTTTTTTATAATATCATTTTTACCTTAAATCACACTAATTTCCCTTTAATCACGATTAATAAAACTTAAAAGTTACTTTTCATCAAAAATTATTTTCATCCCGTTGAACCAAATTTTACTTAGTAATGAAAATAATTTATATTTTATTTTTTTAAAATCAAATCACAGAAGTGGTAATGTTCCATTTAAACGAAAAATCAGTTTTTGTAACTACCACTTTGTGGTTTCACTATTCATCAAAAATTAAGGTTTTTCAGAAAATTACCAAAAAAATCACCCTAAGATATATTTGATATTCCGAATACAAAATTGATTTATATTTTACTAAATTCATAAAATAGAATTTTCATTAGTTAGTTTTATAATTAAATCCCACTGTCAAATCAAATAGCGTGTTTCTAAGAAACAATATCTATCAAAAGATTGACACTCATTTATGTCCAATCTCAAAGTGATATTAATTCCAATGGCCACCATTGGATTATGTGGTAAAAATATATTCTAATTTCACTTTATAACCAAATAGAAAGATAATATAACTATATAAATAAAATATATTAAAAAGATGTTTTGAATTAAAATACAACAATTTTAACTATTCATTAAAAATGAACATTTTCAGAAAAATTCCAGAAATTTATCCAAAGTAAATTTCAATGTCCCAATCATAATTAATAAGTTTAATTTGAAAAATATAGCTTATCAAATTTTCAAAAGTTAGATTTAAAAATGGGTCTCCATCAAAAGGCGGTAAAACAATCTTTTAAAAATATTAAGGTATTTCATGCTTAAGGTTGGATTTATTCTCATTTTAAGCCTCTAAAACACTATCTAATTCATAAATATACATAGATAACTATATGTATTATTAATTAATTACTTGGTATGTTCCAATAAAAGTCCAAAATGGGTAAACAACTATAGACTCACAAAATACACTAAGAATTCGTGCTCCCCAAGTTCCAAGCTCCACAACATCTCCCAGCATCACCACGAGCCACTAGCAATAAGATGCTTTACCTTTACCTGTGTCCCAGAATAAAACATCTACAAAAGCACCAATGTTCCAAAGCAAGGTTGAGAATAAAACTTCATAGGTTTTCCCCGATAACATCCGTACTCACACCACGAGGATAGAAGAGTTAGAAAAATTTATATAAAAATAGTTTATATAATTTTTTTTATCAAAGGCAGTTTATAACTAAATATAAACAAGTTTCTAAAACCATTCATAACCAAAGGAATTCCAAGAGAAATTTCAACCAATTTTCCAGCATGTTATTTTCACAGATAGATAACCAAACAAGCATTAAAACCATTTCACAATATCTCCTTTTTGGCATACTGAACCATTTTGAAAACCTATGAAAACAACCATACATTCTAAGTTATGACAGTTCCACACTCATGAGTGGTCTCTCGTCGATCTACCAAGTCATCACAAGGTAATTGTTTCCCATGTTCCATTACACCTTTGGCACCGAGTAGATGGTCATATTTCAACCAAGCCTCGTACATATAGTTACCATTGTGCCATTAAATTTTTTTCACTGAGCACAAGGTCATATTTCACCCAAGCCTTGTACTTGCAACATGAACACACACCACATATTCCCAAAGATCATGACAAAAACACCCTTGCAATGAATACATCTTTTTATTGAAAACCATTTCCATCAAATCCATTTCACTTCCAAACCATTTCAATAAAACTCCCTTTTTATTGAAAAAAAATCCATCCTAGTCATTGCAATCTCAAACCATTTCAATACAACACCCTTTTTATTGAAAACCCATTTTTCGGCAAAATATTTACAATTTTGGAAATCCTAATTTAAAATAAACATTTTAATTTCAAGAAGCTAAATCACTTCGCACAACAATTCACCACGATTTCATAATTACATCAAAACCATGAATCATCACTTTATTCTATGATTTTCGCCTTCAAAACCATTCAAAAAAACCAATTTTAAACTAATCCAATCAATTCGAAAAAGAGGAGTCGAGATTTACGCTTCCTACGTCACATATTTTGACAAAAACCCTAACAAACGGAGAATGCACAAGAAAACCATGCCGATTCCCCAAGGATCCTCCTTATATCTCTTCTCCTAACACAACCAAGACCAAATCTCGTCATATTTTCCATCCACACACATAGATCTACACATAACCGGCATAGATCTATGAAAACGAGAGAAGGTGAGAAGTATATCTATGTAAATATAAGAATCCCAACAAGAACACTCACATACCTCAAGAATCCGGCTTCGATTCTCCCAGAGAAGCCTTTAGATCGCCTTTTAAAGGATGGTAGAACCCTATGTGACCTTAGGAGAACCATAATCCCATGTTAGGGCCACTTACGAAGAAAAATGAGCTACATAGAGCAAAAATGTGTGAGATCCACCTATATAGGATCTCGTTTAAGTGGTCGCACTGTTAGTTCGCACAGTTTGACAAACCGTGCGCTAACCCAGCGTTACATTCTTCCTCGACCACCCTACTCACACGATTTGGCCACATGGTTAAACAAACAATGTGCTGACCGTGCGGAAGCTACTGCCTCCAAGACCCACTGCTCACGGTTTAGCCACATGGTTTAGACAAACCATGCACCGGCCGTGCGGCTTCCCCTTTGCCTCAAAACATCATTCCTTGTTCTCCTGACTCGCACATTCAACACACATCACATTAAACCCAACAGAATAATCAAGAAAGTGTTACATAATAGAAACTAGAGGTACTAAATTCTCCCCACCATTGTTCTTTCCATCCTTGGAACGTAGAAAACCTTTAGCCAATTGAAAGAGATCTGGCCACTGCTCTTTAATTTCCTTCTCACTTTCCCAAGTCTCTTTTTGAATCTATCCATGCTACCATAAAACCTGCACTAGATAGATGATTTTTTCCACAGAAGACATTATCTTTCCTGCCCACAATCCATATAGGGATATGTATCAACGAAACATCCATATCTAGGTCAATGTGATCCCATCTGATCACTAGGTCAGGATCAGGCTGACACTTTTTCAACTGAGATACATGGAACTCATTATGCACTGAACTAAACCATTGTGGTAATTCCAATTGATATTCTACCTCTCCAACCTATTCTAGTATCTAAAAAGGGCCAATTTATCTAGGATATGACTTTCCCTACATCCTGAAATGATGATGTCCAAGCCTTGGAGAGATCCTCAAGAAGACATGATCACCCACAACGAACGACAACGGTCTTCGACGGTGATCGACATATAATTTCTAATGACTCTGAGCCATCCCCATACTCTATATAATCCAATGAATCTTTTCTGTTACTTCTTGGACAAGGCTCGGCTGAACTGGTGATGTTTCATGAGTTTCCTCCCAACATAGTGGAGAACGACACGGATGCTGATACAATGCTTCAAACGGATCCATTCGTATCAAGGATTGATAGATATTATTGTATGAGAACTCCACTAAGGGTATATTATCCTCCCATGAACCACCAAAATCAATTATACATGCCCGCAACATATCATCCAATGTTTGAATCGTCAGCTTGGATTGCCCATCCGTCTGGGGATGAGACGTCGTGCTCATAGTCAACTGAGTCCTAAGAGCTTACTGTAATGATTTCCAGAAAGGAGATATTAACCTCAGATCACCATATGATACTATAGACAGTGGTACACCATGCCTCTTTACCACTTCTCGAATATAGATTATTGAAATATCTACCGCCATATGGGTTTCACAAATAGGGATGAAATGGGCCGACCTGGTTAGATGGTCCTCTATCACCCAAATGGCATCATGTTTTCGCACCTTTCATGGAAGACCTGTAACAAAATACATTGCTATCTGACCCCATTTCCACACTGGGATAGGTAATGATTGTAACATACCAGCTGGTCTCTGATGCTCTGCTTTAACCTGTTGACAACATAAGCATCGTGAGACGAACTCGGCCACCGTCCTTTTCAAGCCCCTCCACCAAAACTGTGCCTTCAACGCCTTATACAGATTTTTTGTACCTGGGTGTACATCCCATATTGAATGGTGATAATAATGAAGTTGTTTTTCCTTAAAAACTATAGATACAACCATCGGATCACTAAAACACAAAACTGAACCCCATCATGTTTCCATCCATCATTGGTCTCCCCACCATTGAGTTTTGAACATAAAACCAGACATTCTGCATCATATGTTTTTTCTTATTGGACCATCTTTACTGAATCAAGAACAAGTGTAGCTGAAAAGAAGATAACAACATCAACTCGGTCTTCAAATTCGACATGCATGTCGGCTAAGACCGACATCAACTGCCATTCGTCTGAAGCTTCTTTGACCAACTGAGCATATGACTTTCTACTCAATGCATCTTCCAACGAATTACCTTTCCCCGGTTTGTACATCATGTCAAAGTCAAACATTTGGATATACGTAATCCCTATCCTTTTCCATAGATTCAAATCTCGTTGTGAGAAAATGTGTTTCAAGATTTTGTGATCCGTAAACACAGTAAATTTCTCACCAACAAGATAATATCCCCATGTTTTCAAAGCATGGATGACTACAGCCAACTCCAAATAATTTGTTGGGTAATTTTTCTAATGCACTCTCAAATTCCTTGAACCATAAGAAACCACATGATCTCTTTGCATGAGAAAAAAACCCAACCATGATCCTGAAGCATTACAATACACCACATATCCATGTCCTAATTCCATAATGAACACGATAGGTGCCAATGTTAGCCAATCTTTTAGTTTCGAAAAGGATTTATAACATTCTTCCCTCCATTGGAAGAGAGAATTATTCTTAGACAGTTCTATTATTGGTGAAGCTAGTTGTGATAAATCACGCAAAAAGAGTCAGTAGTGACCAACTAAACCAATAAAGCTTCATATCTCGAACACATTCTTTGGTGTTTTCCAAGAGATAATGGCTTCTATCTTTCCAATATTAACAGAAATGCTTTTCTCATAAATGAAATGGCCAAAGAAATATACTTCCCTTATACAATAATCACACATTGATAATTTTGAATACAAAATATGATCTCTCATGATTTGTTACACTATTTTCAGGTGCCCCTCATGATCATCACTTGTCTTTGAATACACCAAGATATCGTTGACAAACTCCACAACAAAAGAATCTAAATATCAAAAAAAATATCTGATTCCTCAAAGCCAGGAAGATCACTGGTGAGATAGTTAGACAGAAAGGCATGGATACATATTCATAGTGGCCATATCTACTTCTGAAATCTAACATTGGAATATCCTCCTTCAGAAATCGCAATTGGTGATATCCTGATCGCAATTCAATCTTGGAGAACCACTGAGCACCGCTTAATTGATCGAACAGATCATCAATGCGTGGAAGTGGATATCTATTATTTATCGTATCTTGGTTAAGATTACGATAATCAACACACATTCGAAGAGTTCCATTTGGATTCTTCACAAATAACACCGGTTCTGCCCATGGAGAAGTACTTGGTTGAATAAAACCCTTGATTTCTAGCTCCACTAACTGCACTTTCAATTCATGTAACTATGTTGGTTCCATCCGTAATATAGATCACCGCAATCTTCAATCAAATCTCCTACCTTACCCCCGATTCGAGGATGCGTTCCTTTAACGACGCACTTGCAGCAACCTCTGGTGAAAAACCGATTAAATTCACGAATTTAGCCGCATATTCTGTGATAGAGAGACTCTCTTGATTCGGGCTACAGAAGTCCATCATTTTCTGGATCTTGAACGTGTGAGGATAGAATTGTTTGTTGAAAAATTCTTCAAAATCCTCCCATTTTATTCCTTCATCAAATTTAGAATGCATTGCTACATCCCACCATTGACGTGCAAGATCCTTGAGCATATACATCGCCAACTTGACCGTGAGCTCTGATGGTGTGCCTATGAAATCAAAGATAGGATTTATCCTACTTAGCCACACCTCCGCCTTCTCAGTTTCAACATCACCCTGAATGTTTGGTGGATTCTGCTTCATTAACTAAATGGTAGGTTCCCCATGCCTTGTTTTATTCCTTCGGTTCCTTGTATCCACAGATTGAAAATCTTGGAAAATACTCTGAACCAGCTCTTGGTTCACACATGGTTCTGGTGGAACCACATTCTCCAAAACTTCTTCAATTTGGTTTCAACGACGCCTACTAGTTGCCATTTTCTAAACCATCAAGAACCTCCGGCAATCTCACTCTCTAGAAATTGATGTCTTAGCATTTCAAATTCTATCACATCATCTATCACAACATTATTTTCAAAATGACCCTTTTTCCCATGTTCAAATATTTTTTGAAACACTACTCATGCCTTTTAAAAAACAACCCATTTTCAAAATACACCAAATATCATGTTTCCAAAATCATTCCCTTGAATAATATTTCTAAATTTTTCAAAAATTCACACCTTGAACAAAAACCTTACTCATTCCTCATAATGAGATATTAAATCCTAGTGGGAAGTCCTTACTATACGATGCATGACATGCTCCTATAATTGGATAAGCCCATGACAATGAGATTTCCAAAATTCTTGAAGTGTATCCAAAACACTTATGAACCCAACAACCTAGTAACATGAAATTCATCATAAATGGGTTAGCTACATCCTTTTATGATATACGTTTCATGTTCTGACAATCCTACTCTTATCTATGATTTTGACCCGAGGAATAGACAAGAATGAATTTTAACTCTAAGACTAATAACATTGATGACCACTTGTTATGCAAGGACAGAAAAAGAAGATAGCATTTGTAATGACCCGCCAATTCTCATTGCCTTGAGAGTACAATGAGTCATTATTAGGAATTAAGCGACATCCCCAAGGCGCCAAAGGTAGGCAATAAATGTCGAAGTGTTTCAAGTACAAGTGGGGGATGATTTACCATTTATGATATAAACCCATAAACAAACCATAACCAAAAATTCACTATATGATTCATGAACAAATGAATTATCAATAAACAACTTCATTATTATCAAACCGCATCAAAATACACAACAGTGGAAGAATAGTCTAAGCATCATAGAGCACAATGGATAAACAACTCAAGACACTCAAAAGACACTAAGAATTCGTGCTCCCCAAGTTCCTATCTCCACAACATCTCCCAGCATCACCACTAGACACTATAAATAAGATGTTTTACCTTTAGTTGTGTCCCAGAACACAACATCTACAAACGCACTGACATTCCAAAGCAGGGGTGAGTATAAAACTAAGTTGGTTTTCCCCCAATGACTTCACTATTCATGCCACTAGGATAGAAGAGTTTTCAACATTTATATAAAAACATTTTATATTAAAAAAATTCTCAAAATAAGTTTATAACTAAATATAAACATGTTTCCAAAACCATTCCCAACCAAAGGCATTCCAAGAGCAATTACAACCAATTTTGCAGAAAGTTATTTTCCTAGAAAGATAGAAAAATAAGATTTAAAACCATTTCACAATCTCTCTTTTTTGGCATACCCAACAATTTCACAACCCCGTGAAAACATCCATGCAAGATACGTTATGACAGTTCCAGACTCATGAGCGCTCTCTCATCGATCTTCAAAGTCGTCACAGGGTAATTGTTTCCCATTTGCCATTACACCTTTGGCACTGATCACAAGGTCATATTTCAACCAAGCCTCATACAAATAGTTACCATTGTGCTATTAAACGTTTTGAACCGAGAACAAGGGCATATTTCAACCAAGCCTCGTACATGAAACATGAACACACGCCACATATTCCCAATGCTCATTCCAAAACTCCTTTTCAATAAAAACACATTTTTAATGAAAACCATTTCCATAAAAACCATTTCAATTGCAAACCATTTAAATAAAACTCCCTTATTAATGAAAACCAATCCATCAATGTGATTTCAATCTCAAAACATTTCAAAAAAATCATTTTTTTATTGAAAACCCATTTTTTGTCCAACCATTTAAAATTTCAGAAATCATAATTTAAAATCAGAATTTTAAAATCAAGAAGCCAAATCACATTGTGCAAGAATTCACCAAGATTTCACAATTACAGAAAAACCATGATTCATCACCTTATTCCATGATTTTCGCCTTCAAAACCATTCAATTAAACCAATTTAAATCTAATCCAATCAATTCAAACAAGAGGAGTCGATAGCGAATCATCCTACCTCAAAGGATTTGATGAAAACCCTAACAAACATAGAAGGCACAAGAAAACTAGGCCTATTAACCAAGGATCCTCCTTAGATCACTTTTCCAAACATAACCAAGACCAAATCTCATCATATATGGCATCCACAAACATAGATCTACCCATAACGGGCATAAATCTATGAAACTGAGAGAATATGAGAAGTAGATCTAAGTAGATCTATGAAACCAAACAATAATGATCACATACCTCAAGAATCCGGCTTCGATTCGCCATGAGAAGCCTTCGGATCGTCTATGGAATGATGGGGAACCCTCCTTGACCATAGGAGAACCGAAATCACGAGTTGGGGCCGCTTAAGAGGAAATACGAGCTACATTGTGGCAACACCGCATAAGCTCCACCTTTATAGGATCTCGTTTAAGTGGCCTCATGGTTAGTTCACACAGTTTGACAACCCGTGCGCTACCCATGCGTTAGATACTCCCTCAACCACCCTTCCCGCACGGTTTGGCCGCACCGTTAGACAAACCCTACACTGACCATGCAGAATCCAATGCCACGAAGACCCATTGTGCATGGTTTTGCCGCATGGTTTATACAAATCGTGTGTCGCCCGTGCGACTTCCCCTTTTCCTCAAAATATCATTCCACGTTCTCCCAACTCTCCCATTCAACACCCTAAAGTTTAAAACCATTAAAAGCATCAAGAAAGGGTTAAATACTAGAAACCAGGGTTACTACAGTATGGATCTATAATACAAGAATAATAAATCTATATTTATTATAAAAGTGGTTTTAACATGTTTCAAGAAAAGAGATACTTGTGGTAAGAGATTTATGTATGAATACTATTTTTTTGGGAATGAGTTTTTTTTGAATTTTTAGGGAGGAAATTATATTTTCTTTATATGATTAACATAGTTAATAATATTATAATATTTTTATTTCAATAAAATATATTTTTAAATTAATTTTCCTCAATTTATGTTCTCAATTGATCAAAATTATGTGTTGATGGAAAACTGACTGTGTATTGATATCTGTTAGAATGTAATTTTTCATCTACGTCAATGTTTTCTACAAAATTTTAAAAAATGCCCTAAAATTTTCATATAATTTTTAAAAATAAATCTTATCTTTTTCTCAAATATAATGAAAACGGGTTAACGAAGTTTTGTTTACATTTTATGAATGTGGAAATTTTTTACATTTTACAAAAGTGTGATAGGAATGTTCTCTTTTAAATAATAATGTATTAATGAAATATTCTGAGATCATAACAGCTAACTGATTTGAAGAATACTCTACATATTTCCATGTTTATTTTTAAGGAATAATTATTCCTTAAAATTTATGAATTGATTATATTTTAACTATGTGTTTTCAATGTGAAAATTGTATTTACTATAGAAATATTTTTGTGATTCTATGATATTAATATTAATCTATAATAACCGAAACTGATGTTAAATATGTTTTAATAAGAATATTATCCAATTATACCATCCATATACATTCTATGGATAGACAATGTTAATGATTTTGATATGATTATAAGAATTATTTATTCTCCAATGGGTAATCTATAATGAGATTATGAAATGTGTTTGAATGTATTTTTATTTTCAAGGAATATGATATGATGATATTGTGAATGTTTTATAATCTAGTAGCACAAATATTTATGGTTTTGAATATATTACTATTTAGTCCCAAATTATATGCCCCTAAAATTCATTGTGTTATGTTTAAAATTCCATGATATATATATATATAGAAATAAATGAGATTTATTAAACTGGTATAGGAAACAAGTCTACGTGAAGTGGGTACTATCGAATGTTAGAGGAGATTCAAGAGCTTATATGATGATTGAAATTTGTAGGGAAACATTATATTGTGAGATTTAATAGTCTCAATAGTAAAACATAATCTATAAAATGGATTTATACATATGTTATTTCCATATTATTATGTGACATAATAATGGTTAGTGATTGATTTATGATGTTTTAATACACTTATGAATCATGCATTTATCAATAATGACAACTTATTCCATGAATAATGTTATTGATACATGATAACTTGGGTATGAACATTTTATGTAATGTTCTTGACCATATACAATTATTCATTTCCCACACATTCTCAATATTAAAAAAACAATATATCCAAATATTTCAATTTTTTAACACCCGATATCCCCCATTCTTATGTATAGTTTTATATGGTTATGAAGAATGGATACTACAAGATATGTTTATGAATAGTATTGTGTGGGAATGCGATTATAGGAGTTTTTAAAGATATATTGGGAAATAAAAATATTTTTCTATTTATTATCTGAATACACTAATTAATTACTATTTTCAATGTTTACTATTTATAAATATTAAAAACGGATTTAAAATAATGTAATATAAATTTAGGAAAATAATGGCTCATAATATATTATATTAGAGGAAACTTTCAGTCAATATTAATTGATTTGGATTAAAAGTGTTCGGTGATGACACTATATATATGTATACATATATAATAACACCCAATTGTTTTGTAAATGAATATGGATAAGCTATGTAAAACATTAGGACCCATAGATTGAGATGGTTTCCTAGATTTGAAATCCTACGAATTATTATTCATGATTTATTATTCTGATTCGCGATGATAGAAGTTAACATAATCCATTTTGGTATCACTATGGTATCGAAGATTTAATGATGAAGTCGATTTGGTGATAATTATGCTAAAATAATAAATTACATTTTTGATCATAGTTATATAAATTATTTTATATGAGAAAAATTATTAAATAATGTAATTTCATATAGTAATATTTTTAAAATTGTATTTAGAGCTTAAAATATAGAATTGTATAATGGACACATTTCAAGACAATAGTTCCTCTCCAATAATATTTTTTGGAATATATATCCTATATATTTTTTTTCACTTTTAATGTACATTTATATTATTCTAGGAATATGTTATCATTATTTATATATATACCTTATCAATTGCTGTAGAAGGTCAGTAACATTTCATATTCCAACTATAAATAGGATAATTTATTAGCAAGAGGATTAATTAAAAAATAAAATCAAAATTATTTATACGATATTGGTCTTAATCAATGTTTATGATTTCTATTTATTACAGATGGTTAGTGAGAAAGTAAACATTAATGATACATATGTTGTATGTGATTTTTTATGTCTTCACATAATATTTTCCATGTATTCATCCAAATTATGAAGATAAGATTTACATAGAACATATACATGATCCTTAAATTATTTGACAGTATTCATATAGAATGGCCACGTCTGAATTATAATAATATAAAACTCATCTATAGGATAATCTTGGCATGGGATTTGTTTGACCATCTGTATCACTATGGACTGAAATGATTATTTTTATTATGAATAATGATTGATTAGTGAGAATTTACATTGATTATCAATAATATAAATGGCTCACAATTAATAATAAGTATCTTATATCAAATTCAATTATGTTTTAATGAATTATTAGGAATGAAATACATTAGAAATATTTTCCATTGTTAGATCATATCCATTTACATTATATATTCATGTGATTTATTGTTACACATACTCGTATTACATTTCAGTATCATTTGGGTTTATAGTATCTAGATTTAGTAAATCACCATTAAATTCTTAAAAATTGCACAACTAAATAGAAATTTCTTCTTATTATCTGTTTTTTCCAAATAAACTTATATCATATAACAAATTTTTTAATGAAATATCATTAAGATTTTCATATTTTTATCATTATTGTTAAAAATCAACCATAAAAACAGTGAAATAAATTTAAAACAAGCGGTTAGAATAAGATTATCATTATGGAACATAAAATTAATGTGTGATACTAGTAAGTCCATAAAAATATATAAATAATATTCCACTAAGGGAACAAACATGTTAGGTAAGAACAAGATATGAGTTAAACTTATACAAAATATTATAATATAGAATAAAAATGAACAATCACATGTCTGTATAAAATAATTAACATTTTATCATAAGATCATGGAAATATATGAATCATGGAAACAACATATAACATGACATAAAAAATGTAAAGGTTAAATATAAAGAAATCATCACATAGTGGATATAGTATAATAGTAGATTAGTTTAACATTCCAATCTCATACCTGATGTATCATTATAATAAATTTTCACCCAATTAATATGTGACCTATCTGGATGATCCCATCAAAAAAATCATGATTATGTTTTCTAAAATGAAAATAAATCATAATGAATAATGTTAATATATACCTATGGAATAAAAATGGGTTTCATAATATTTCCTAATTTCCTTATCAATGTATATTTTATAATTAAAGTATTTGATAAATGATCCTAAAAAAATAATATGCCCAAAAAATGGGGGTAAATTAATCTTGGTATACAAGTGAATGAAATAATTTTTTTAAAAAATATTTACACAAAAATTATTAGAGAGAGAGTAAAAATATATATATAATGGTTTCAACCCAATAAAAAAGTGTTCATATAAAAGAACCATTATTTAAAATATCTAAATTTATAAAACACTAATGATATTTTTGGATTAACAAATTAAAAAAAATTATTGATACTTCAAATAATTGTGTGGTAATGATAGTGGAATGTTTTCTTCATGCTGTTTACATTAAAATAGATAGTCCTTTCACATTTTTAGTAATTATTAGAATGTAATTAATTCAAAAATTGATAAAAATATTATTTAAAAAAAATTAAATAAAAAACATGGATCAAAATAAAAATGAAAAGTAATATATGAATATAAGAAAACTATTTAAATTTGGTTTATAACACATTGAAATGGAATAAATTTAATTAGATAATAAACTATCTAAACACTTAAAATGTAATTATTAAAGTAATGTTTCCCTAATAAATAACCCAACAAATATTTTTTAAAAAATTTAATTTAAATTGAAATATGTTAAAAATTACCATTAACATCCATTTAATTAAAAATATGAATTTAAATTAAATAGTTATATGATCATGTACATGAATGAAAATAATGGTATGTGAAAAATTAAAAGATATTTTTTTCATAAAATGTATCATACCTTATAAATAAATTGTCACGTGAATAGTTTTTCTTCCAAATTAATAGATATATATTAATCATTTTACGTTTTAACATAATTTTTCAGGTTTTAAAATACTTTTTATAGCACTTATTTCAATTTTACTCCGAATTAATTAATCATTTATGTTCATATTAGTTGTTTTGACAGAAATCAGATCAAATTTCAAAATTGAAAATGGTTGGCTGACAATGATCTAGAGGGTTATAATCAAAAAATATAATTAATAATAATAATCACATAATTTTAATTTTTTTACTAACATTATAATTATTAAATAATTCATGATTTATTTTTTTGAACAATGAACTATTTTATAATTATGTAGATGGTATGATGTACATACACATGTATAATGATTCTATATATCAATGATAAATATGAAAACATGGTTAGTAATATTTTATAATTGATAAATTTTCATTATATTTTAAATATATTATTATTTATTTTAAATTAAATATACATTTAATCTGTTCTATGTGGTGATGAAAACTAAGTCACATATATTCTTGGAGGTGGTTGTCCACACACACATAAAAAATACTTTATCATTTTTATGTTAAGGGAAATGTTTCAATGTAAGTGATATATTATATATTATTAGGGAAAATATTTCATAAATATCATATTAATAACTTATATCTATCAAAACAACAAACTGTAATAGGTGGTAATCAAAATCAAAATATATCATGTATTGTGGTCGTAGTCCTCTCTACACACAAATGTTGGTTTCATTTACCATTTGATTAAAAATGAGATGTATATAGGTCATTCAATAAATACAATTAAATATAGTTAAATGAAATATACTATGGATTTTATATTATAATTGTTGAACAATATTTTATTCAGCTGAAGAAGAGGTAAAACAAAAATTCATTGTTATTAATGATACCGCTTCATTAGAAAATGATTCTAGGTTTTCACTGAAATCCACTCTATGATAATTTTATAATAAAAATGTCTCATAGTAATTCTTAAGATTGTTAATTATTATATTTTTTATGTATTATCTAAACTAATGGTAATTTAATGGGTGAAGGAATTAAATGAGTTTGGGAACTTTTATATGAGAGAAGGTGTGGATTTTTAGAAAATAGAAAGACATAGAGAATAATGGGAGGTCACTCTCAACAAATGTTTCCTAAAAATTGATAAATGATGAAGTGGATATATTTAAACGAAAATAAAGCATCCAAATTCATTAGAAACATGTTATTATAATATAATTTCATTAATGTTTATGGTCACCCAATTTTACTATTTTAGTTTTCACAACAACAACTTGTTTTTATATAGGTAAATAATATTTTAAGACTAAAAATTGATCCATATTAGATAATTTTAAAAAAATTATTATATATATTTTATTTTATTTTACTTAATTAAAATATTAAATATGTGGAAAATTAGTTTTAATGTAAGATCATATGAGGAATAATACACCATTTTATCCTTAACCAAAGTACTAGTGTTTTTTCTCTTTATGGGATAATATACATAGTTTTAACGAAATATAGGTATACTAATATATAATATGTAATATTTTTAAATGTATACAAAAAACATGGCATATTTTATGATTTAGTTAGATTTTAAATAATTTAATACACTATTGTTTATTATATAATAACTATAATGTCAATTTATGGGATATTCATTTATTTCATCATTAAGAACAACAATATTTCAAGGAAATTCAAATTTAATCGTTTAAAAAATAATTATATTTTTATATTCGTAAAATAAATTCACAGAACAAAATAATTAACTCATATTATATTTATTTTTATATATTTTATGTAATTTATATTATTTTTGAATTAGTAGAATAAATATTATGTCTGTTTTTCATAGGAATTTAAGGTAAATTTGTCAAAACCATATATAATAATTGCATAACCCTCAAGAAAATAATTTTATTTTTAGCAAAATTACTTTCATTATTTATTTGAAACATTTATCTGTCCCAAAATAAACACATAATTAAAATTAAAAATCAACATGGTGAGATTATTCCTTTTTATCTACATAAAATATAATATAGATCATTATCATTGAATAGTGTCCAATAAACATATTAAAATAAATTATTAGGAGAAAAGGGTATAACTAAACTGACCCAATAAGATTTATAGTGAAAATTGTTTCCTTTGTCACTCATTTTTAGCATTTTTTGTCATTATTTACTATTTTACAACAGTGATAAAATTATAATGTTTGTTATAATTATTATTAATTAAAATTATGTATAAATTGAAAAAAAATTTAAAATTTATAAATTAAAAATATTTAATACATTTTAACTAATGTATTCTCCAAAATTTTTAAACATTTAATTTATAATAGCTTTATAATGTCTGAATAAAATATGTTTTTTATGGAAATAATAATTCAATGAAATGTATTCTAATTTTTTAATTTTATGAATTGAAGCAATAAATAGGAAAATATGAATACATATATATATAAACTAAAAATATTAATTTCAATATTATATTATTATTTACAAAAAAATATAATTAAAAATAATAAATAATATGGAATTACAAATAATTTTAAAAAATATTATTTTACGCATAAAAATAAAGATATTAAGAATACAAAATATTGTATAAATTAATAATATTATTGATATTAAAATTTTTCGTATGTACCATTAATTCAAAATTAAAAATATAATGTGATTTTAATATTACAGTATTTAATCAAATAATAGATTAATAATGGGTGTTTAATTAATTTTCAATATTTAGATAAAAATCAATGGTTTTAGAAAAATTAAAAAAAATTAATCTCTATGTTAAAATTTAAATGATTATTTAAAGAATGAATTTATTATATCAAATAAATTTTATAAATGATATATAATTATAATATAATATTTTCTAAAAGAAATTGTTAGTCTAAAAAAATAAGTTAGAAGAATAAAATTACATTAAAATAATCATGGTGATTAATAAAAAATAATTAATAAATACATTAATAATGAGTAGGACCAGTATATATATTTTATAAATAATTAAATTCTATTAATACAATCCAATTTAAAATCTAGTATAAAATGGTCATATTTAGATAATCATGTTTTGTTAAGGATCATTGTTTATGTCGAATAATTTTTAAAATAATTTTTTGTTTCTAAAATCTCATTGTGTCACATTCTACCATATTTAATAAATTTCATCATCATAATTTGAATTTATACTCATTAAACATGTTTTTGATATATGAGAGTATATTTTTCTAAATCCCACATTGTGGAATGTCTTAATAAAACATCCAATTTAAAATAAGAAAAATAAAACAATATGGTTATCACAAATGTTGGCATCCAAATAGTAATGCATTAATGCGATATGAAAATATATACATAGAGAATGAAACTTAATTTCCAAATAATTATAGAGAGATATAGAACATTGATCTCAATAATTTTATTTATAAAGATAATGTTAACATATATAATTCCATATACCATCAATGTTAGGAAAAAATAATGGATTCTTTAGAAATAAAGGTAACAATATACCATTTTTTTATGTCCCTTTTCATTGAGTTGTAGAATTATTTTTTCATATACATATTATAATTAATGAAATATAATTAACTAATAAGTATAATATAATCCATTATTCAGGTTACCAAAAATATCTTTTTTTTCAAATAATGAGTCTTTAAGAATTAATTTTCATGTCTGAAACACAATCATAAACATATAATGTGTCTCATAATCTAAAAAATATAACATGCACATGATATTATAATTATAAATTAATGAAAAAATGGTTATCATTAGTTTACACAAAAAAGGAATAAACCATAATATGATGAAATTAAAAATTAATCACCCCACCCTCAATATGAACACATAAATTTCAACTTATTAAATTTTATAAATAACTAACAAAAAAGTATACAAAATTTAGATAATAAAATTATCACCAAAATCTGTGAATTATTTTATCATATAATATTCCATTTAAAATTTCTAATTTATCATCAAATAACGTAAATATCTATTAATTTATCAAAAAATATATATATATATACCATAATCATATAATCACTATGATATTATAATCATTTTCATAAGTAATTTTAATCACCTTAATGACACAAAATATTCATGTATTTCCTTTAAAAATTCATTATCATTTGTTCCAAAAATAAAATCCAACAACTGTTTTATTTAACATAATCATATACTGATGAAAATAATGAAACACTTAACCCCCAATTTATTTTAAATTCCACTCACTATATCTATGAAAACAATTATTCAAAAACCATAGAAATTATAATGTGTCATATAATTAAAAAAATATAATGTCATACCAATAATGAAAATATTTAGGGTTGTGGTAAAAATTTCACAATTGTCACCATTTTTTGCGGGTTCATTCCCTATGGCCATACCGAATATGAAAAATTATCCTATTTATTATAACTATATTATAATAATTCTTATAAAATCCTCATTATTACGTAGAACATCCTAAAAAATAAACAAAATAAAAAAATTCATATAAACAATACATGTTTTAAATAAAAATATATGTATTAAAATACAATTCTTCCTTATATAATATTTCAAGTTTAACACAGGGGTTATATAATATTAAATCTAATAATACAACTACTAAAATATCATTAATCAAACTAAAATACTATAACTTAATACCAAAAATGGTGTGTATAAGACTATGAACATAGGATCAACCAAAATCTCAAAAAACCCATGATTGTATCCATAACACTAATTTAAATCTTACATAAAATCATCTTAATTTTTAGTGTCACTTAATAATTCCCTATAATACCTAATTTATCTAAATAAACATTATAAATATTTCATATTTCATTTTAATTGAATAATTCATTTAAATATATTTGAGTATTTATTTGTTTTATAGTTTTAGAGAAATTGGTCATCATCATTTCATAAATTGGAATTACATAACAAATTGGGAACATCCACTTAGTATCTATTATCCCCCCAAAATAACAATTTATGATATAAAATGTTTCCTTTTCATGGTATATCTTCACAATTTTCATCTTGAAATCACCCTTTCCCCAAACGATCATCAAATCCTAGTGAAAAACATTATAAAATTTTGGTTGAGAATAAATTATCATTAATGAAAATATAAAGGATTAAATAAATCCATTACTCTATGAATATTTATAATCAATTTCTGGTTAATGTTGTAAACATGTTAAGGGAGTGTGTCATGAGTTTCCTTGTATAGCATGATACCATAAAAGAGAAGGCACATGGGCATTCAAATTAGACTATGACATAATGGAAATGGTATCATAAGACCATGGAAGCATATGAATTTTGGAAATAACATATTACATGATATAAACATATGTTGATGATAAATACCAATACATCATCACATATTTGAAAAAATACCAAATGGGGTTAGGTTTACCTCCTGATCCCACACATGATGTCTCGTGATACTATTTCATATCAGAATTAATTATAGTTCTCTATAGATTCATCCATCCTGACATATTAATGATCATGTCTTCTATATAAGGAAATATTTTCATATATATTACACATAGATCTATCCATGGAATGAAATGTGTTACCTAATATTTCCTCATATCATAATGAAAATATATTTCTAAAATTATCCATTTTTTAAATTATTAGAAAAAATGTATTACAACATTAGATTAAGTGATAATAGGCTTGGTATATATATGAGATAAATATATATAATATTTTTATGTATTAAATAAAATTATGCTGAAAGATAATATATTTATAAAGATAATGATAATAACAAGACAGAAAAAGGGTTTCATGTACCGATCCCTTTTTTAAAAGATCTATTTTTTTACAATTATTAATGAACAAAATGTTATTTTAAAATAACATTATAAATATTTTAAGTACGTTCTAATACATTTTTTGTTCATGGTGTTGGATTTTTTTCATTTTTTTATGATAAATCAATTATTTGTTTTAAATTTTGTTAAATAGTCAAAAAACTTTATTTGGAAAATGTAGATAATATAACATTTAAACCATTTTTTAATATGTAAATAACTGTTAAAAATGACTCGAATAAATAAATTTATATGTATTAATAAATTAATAATTACATTTTTGGAAACAAGAAGGATATGGAAGGAAGTTATTTTAAAAATAATCCTTTATAATATTTAAAATATTGTTTTTAATAAAATACTACTATTTGGAAAAATGATCAAAAGTTTAAAATTGTAATAAAAAATATATTTAAAACTAAATAGGATAAAAATTAAAATTAAAATATATTATATAATAATGATTTATTTTATTTAAATATTTGTAACTACAATTTATTGGATGAAATGAGTTGGAAGAGAAACATTAAAAGAAAATTTTGTTTAAAAGAATGCATCTCACCTTATTCGGGACATTTCGTACTCATTATTTATCATCATGAATAATAAATTTATGTTAGTTATTTAATTTCAAACTCTAATTTTTCACGTATATTTAAATTTCATTTCACATATTACAATGTTATTTAAAATTTAATAGTTATTCATTTTTTAGACATTTCAACAAAATTGAGATCATATATCCAATATGAATTTATTTGGATGACTACGATCAATATGGTCATTATCTATCATCTATAGAATAATAATAATAAAATAATAATCAATTTTTATAAAGTAATTACGAATTTATGATAAATAATTAATGATTGTTAAGAAAAATATTCTATGTTATAATCATTGAGTTTGTAGTTCGTATGTACACATAAGTAGCACTTCCATTTTTCAAAAAAATATGAAAAGTTTTTATGTAATTTTATTATACATTTAAAATTAAAAATATAATAAGTATAATATTATTTATTAAAATAAACCTATATATATCATCCATGTGATGTGATGAGGACAAATGAATCAAAACTCATCAAGAATGTGGTAGTTCAAATGTACAGATGAACGAAAAAATAATTTTTCATTGAGTGGATAGGTAAGAATTAAAATAATATATTATCTTATATGAATTATAAGTATGTCATGTATTTCATCTATATTCATTAAATTTTTCTTTTTTACCCATACTAAGTGGTGTTTCAGGAGAATAATTACATCATTCTATGAGGTGGTAGTCCAACATACACACAATTAATAGTTTTTCTTCCATATTGTTAAGAGTAGATATGTATATAGTGTATGAAGAAAAAAATAAAAAATAATATTTTATATAATTACGTAATTAAAAAATATAATTAAATAATATTCAAATTGTGTTCACGATGAAATAAAAAAATGATCAATTAATAACGATACCATTACATAGGAAAACCTCTATAGGTTTTCCCAAAAAACAATCCATAGAGGGAATTAAAATAAAAAAAGTTCTTATTGGAAGTGTAAAATAAATTAATAATTCATGTTGGGTAGGTTTTCTTAACATTCAAGGATCTTTTAATGTGTTAATAAATGGGGTGAGTGTTTTTCGTTTAATAAGTGAGAAGGTGTTGAATGTTTTACATAACCAAATGAATTCAATAATTTAGAACACAGTCTCATTGAATGTGACTAAAAATTTGATAAATAATTCCTTTTAGTGATGAAAAGTTCAATTTACACCTCCAATAAAAAATTAATCATGTTAAAAACTACTCATTCTAATTACCTTTTTAGTTAATCACTTTTAGAAAAAAAATATCACCAGAATAACTAGTGTTTGCCTAGGAAACTTTTAATTTTCCCAAAAAATAGAATGATCCTTATTATATAATTCAGACCCATTTAATATATATATGATATGAAATTTTATCAAATAATAATTTTATATATGTTGAAGTAATATTTAACAGAAGGGTATGTAATAGACAAAAATGACATTCAACTATAACCTTAATGTTTTTTATAATTTATGGTTGACTATTATTACTATAAAAGAATATTTATCCCATTAATGTAGAATTGTTGATATTTAAAACATATATTTCCCACTTGGATGAATTAAGCTTTTTTATAAATTTTTTAAAACTTCATTTATGAATTTTTATTTTAAAAAATAATACTCATTCTAAAATTAATCATTTTATTCTACATTAAAACATCATGATGAATATTTTTTTGAAATTTAATTTTTTTTAAATAAATAATGTGTTATATTTATACATTAAATTATGATAAACTAATAATGAATTTAATTAAATTATATTTAATATTATTAATACATTTTATATTTTTCATGATTAATTTAACAAATAATGTGATAGATTTTCATAGAAATTTGATTTAATTATATCAATAATAAAAAATATGAAAGAAGTAAAATTATAAAAAATAATAATTATATTATTAAAATAATCATCATTGTTAATCTAAAAATTCTTTTGTCTTGATCTCAATACATAAGTGAAATATAAAAGAAAAAGGGTTACATTTGATCTGTGTCTTTACTTAAAATATTATATTACCATAAATAAATAACAATTACATGGTTGATAATGGAAGATATAATATCATCAAATAATATTTATGATGACAAATGGTGTCTTTATCATTTAGTTTTAAACTATATCAATCTAGTTTACCAATTTATGTTAGTGAGAAATGTGTACTATTTTTAATATTAATTATGAAAAAATAATTTTAACCTAATATATAATATTAATTTTGGTGAATAAAAATATTCATTTCATTTTATGAAATTTAATCACAATGAGCGGAATTAATTAATTTGATAATAATATATCAATGTGCGAAAAATAAATGTATTTTGTAAAATGCATTTTCCAATAAATAATTAATCATATATTAATTCTATTATAAAAAATAATCAATATAAAAAAAATTCTTAATATATATATATATATAATATTCATTAAAATATTCTCTTTTGATGTGTTATTTTAATGAATCAAAATGGATATACTTTGTACACTAATTTTTTAGCGAACTAGATTATTTAGGAGAAAAAGAAAAAAGTATAAAATAATATAAATTGGTGAAATTATTTCTATTTTTAGAAATCAAATAATTAGTATGTATATTTATGTTAAAATCCATAACATAGCTATAATTATATATAATTTCATTTTGTTAATATAAATGACAGTAATTGAAAAAATCGATAATGTTCATTATTTGTAGAAAAGTCAATTATCTATTAGAAATACAAATATTTAATCACCAGTATGTGTTTTATATTATTCTATAAAAATATAATATAAATTTTCAAAATACATTTTCAAAATTTTCCATGATTTAATAATAAATTTATCACAAAAAATTCATTTTAGATGAAAATGATATTCTGGAGAATAGAATGGAATTGCTAAAATTTGTGTGATTAATAACATTGAATTTATCTTTGAAATTATATTGAGGGTAACATTATATATATATATATATATCATAAAGAATTTATTTCTTTATATACCTTCTAATTTAATGCCTTGGATATAATATATGTACTTATATAATCATTAATCATTTAGGATCATCATCATGTATTGTATACACTATCAAATGAATTTTTTTATTAAAATATCATGGTGTTACCACCTCCATTAAGGATATAAAAAATTAAGTATCCATATGGATGATATAAAAAAGGAATCCTTCTATACAAGGTATTTGAATTATTAATTTATTATTATTCTATTTGGATATACTAAATCCCATGGAATCGTCATCGATTTAATGATTATGGTCTTTTAATAATACCTCGAACAGTTTTCATTAGACTTTATACGTGATATTATTATATATTATAAGAAAAAGGTATTTAATGGAGATAACTAGATGATTTTTATGAATATTCTTAGAAAGGATAAGTTAAATTCAAAATTTATAATGTATGAATTATAATTCTTGAATATTTCATTCATAGTTCATTTAATATCTTGTGAGGGTATACCAGAAGATTCTTGTAGGAAAGAAGTTATTTAGTAATGTAATTGAACAACAATGATAAGCAATATCCATTTTTTGTTGGCTTGGAGGAATGTTAAGAACACATTATGAGAAATTTTCACAAAATTTATAATCCACACAACAAGTTTACTCAGAAGGGAGTAATGTTAATATTGAAAAATTAATGTTAGGAGAATTTTAAGAAAATGAAGAGATGATTAGTAAGTTAACATGTTAACAAAATACATTAAATTGGACATGGATTTGTGATCTATAATTATGCATTAAAAAAGGTAATATGATGATTCTTCATCAATAAATATATGGTGATACATTATTATGTAAAATAATTGAAGGATAATGAGAGAAATTACCCAATTTATGATTTAACGTAACATTTTTTAAAATTTCAGTAAAGATATAGTTACAATTTGTATATATAGAAAGGTTATATATATATATACACATCAAAAACGATTAATGTATATATTCACATTGAATGTGTTTAATATTCAGAAGATAATATGGTTGGATAAAATTAAAGATAATTAGTACAAATTATATAAAAAATTTGGGAAGGACAACTGGGTGTATGATTCTATGATTCAATATAATCATGCTATATTATCATAAATAAGAATAAAAATGGACCAAAACATTCATTAATTTCTATGTATGGATCTATAAAACATGTATTAATTTGAGATATCTTATATTTTTTAATTGAATGTTCACCAATCTATCAATTTTAGTGATAAAGAGGCATTGAAAAAAGTTGTAGAACAATAAATTAGGTGAGAAATGTTCCTATGTTCAAGTTTCATTATGATTAATGGTATAATTCTGGAATCATTTATGTCTTAAATATATACCATAATTCAAGATAGGGATATTTTTAATATCTTATTGGTCAATGTCTTTATTAATGTTGAATTATTATTAATTAATTAGGAATGAAAAATATAATTTGAATGTAATAGAGTTGTTTAACTAGATAATATTTTTATAAGTGAAATATATTTTTATTTTATTTTATTCCATTTATAAGTAACAATGAATTACATTAATTAAATTTACATATTATATATCAAATGAAATAATTTATCATTCATCTTTGATTTTTCCTAGACATGGGATTTAAATATATATATCCCATTTATGCTAATATTTATTTTGGAAGAAATTAGTTTTCATTATTTTTTGTGCACATATTTTAAAATTTATTTATGTATCATATATAAGTTGAATCATGATTAACAAATTCCATTATTGGAATCATAATTTCTAAATTTGGTATATATTTCCCTTCCATTATCAGTAGTTATGATTTATAATAATTGTAAACTTGTGTGGCATTAGTAACGTAAAAAAGGTAAAATATGGTTACAACACTAGGATAATGGGGTAAATTTTAGGTTAAAATGAATTTATCCTACTGGGTGGAAGGAGGTCATCCATTTACATCCAATAATTGAACATATGGCAACATGAAGACATATTTCTTATAGTATGACCATTATATTATTTGACTAAAAAATAAATAAAAAAATGTTACCCTCTTGACTTTAATATCATAGGAATCTTCTAATAAGGTTAAAAAGTGGTTTAGTTCTGTTCTAAATATTTATTTGATATTTGTTTTATTTTTAATCATATAAATATAATTAAAATTATCATTATTGGGTAATTGGAATAAATTTATACGAAACTCCAAAACAGTATTTATACAATAAATAGAAATATTTATTAAAAGGATTAAAAAATATTAAATGTTATAATCATTCAATATAGTATTTTGTTTATATATATCTATATAAATAAATAGTTTTTAATTAATGGATAAAATTAAAGTTACATATTTATTTTGATGCCTTTAATGTTTAATTAATTTAACGCTTCCCAAAATGATATTGAATATAATTTATAGAAATATTATTTTCATAAGCATTTTAAAAATCCTAAAAATTTATATACAAGAAATTTAAGATAAAATATGTTTTAAAATTTAATCTCATATCAAATTATGAATAAATAATCACCTTAAAATTAAATATATATCCCTTTAATCCTAAAAATATGTTATTACATACGAAGATAAAATTTTAAAACTATGGGGTCAATAAAATTATATGTTTTAAAATGAAAAATAAAGGTATCCATATTTAATTAGATGAAAAAATATAAAATGAAAAATCATTGTATTAAAATATTTATTTATTCTGACATATTTGGATTCCTAATAACTTAATTACGTCATAATATATTTTTTAATTCCAACACTGCATTTTCCATAACATAAAAAGGGCTCATCTTCTCTTCTCATCATGAAATAATTCTGAGACTTATATCTCATCCAATACAAACCATAATACCTTATTATATTACTTCACAACATTATATATATATTTTTCTTTCCAAAACACAATATTCTCATGGATTGAAGTGTGATAAAAAAAATTCAATGATGTTGTATAACTCTTAACCGAGTTATGTAAATTTTATTTTTTAATATAAATCCAATAAATATATGTTATAAATTTAGAAATAATGAATTAATTAAATTGAATATACTTAATTGTTATTTTGATGATTTTAAAATAATTATCAATATTATGATAAATAAATTGTGAATTTAATGTATCTATTGTTCTTAGGTATGACTTGACATCTCTATATAAAGATATAATTAATTTTTTATTAAAAGATTTTATTTAGGGTTGTAATTCTGTATTTATTATTTATATACTATATTTATAACCCAATAAATGTTCTATTATTATATGATAATTTCTATGTTCTCAACATTCCATCAATGGAAAACTATAATGTTAGTCAAGAATATGTATGGAATACCACCCCCATAATACAATGTGATTTGTTATTAATTTTATTATTAATGAATAGTAATAAATAAATATATATAAGGATTATATATATTATATATTATATCTACACATAATAAATATAAAATAATTGTAAATTTCTATTTCGGTTTGTTTTGTTTCATCCCGTAAAATATTCAAACAATGTTTATGTGTATGCAGGGCCTACCATCTCCATGTATTGTGTACATAATTCTACTACCTATATATTTTATGTATTACATAAATAAATAAATATATATATATATTATATATGTGAAGAAAAAAATTATAGACATGATTAAATTATTATCAATGTACAAGGACCTATATTGAAAAATAAAAAACATACCAGAAACCTAAAGCAACTATCACACAGAACAATAATTTTAACAAAATATTTTTAATCAATGAGAGATTTAATATCAAAATTAAATCATAAATAGTATGATAGAGATTATTACGGTACTAGAATACATTTATGATAAATCTATGTTTATTATATATCATGTTCTAACACAAATTATTTAATATAGTACTTGAGTTAACATATATATGTCTCAATCTTATTGTAATCGTGATTATTTTGGTTGTAATTTTAAATAATTAAATTATATGATCCTTATTAAAAATCCAATTAATTTAATTTTTACTTTTTTTATATTTATATAATACATCTTTTTATCCATCATTTTCATCACTTTATATATTCATCATATTGAAGAAATTTTTTTTACATATTACATACTATGTTTTATTATCTACTTGACAATTATTTTTCATCAATGTCCATGTTTTTCTAAAATATTTTCAATAATATTTTAAAATAAAAACCTGATTATTTAATTTAATTTTTTAACATTTTTTTAATAAATGGTTTCAAATTAATATTCTTTTCATTTTTTAAATATGGCCATTTTTGTCTTTTTATAAATTCGATAAATAAATGTTTCATTTAAAAATATATGTCAAGAACATAAATTTAACCAATCACAAGTGATAAATAATTTGATTCTTCCATTAAAATTTTTAAATAATCTTTTCATAGAATATGATGAATTTAATATTTGGAAAATTTTATGATTTTAATTATTTTTTTTAATGATAAAATTTTATATTCCTTTTGAAATTTTCCAGTACATATTTTAAATGAATTTCAAACAATGGTAATATCATTATATGGTAATTATGTTTCCAAAGTGAGATAATCCAATTATACCACCGTTTTATATTCTATATATTGTTTATTATTTTTATTATTTGGATATTTATATGAAAACCATTTATCTATGAAGATTTATAAAATATTTAAATAATGAAATGATTGTGAAACCAATTTACATTTCACTCACTGTGATATGTTAATACTATGAAATTATTTTGATATGCTAGAAAAAATATGTACGGTTCCCATTATGCGATTAGTGGGTATAGGATTATATTACATCAAAATTAATTGTGTAATATATTATATCTAATGATAAAATTCTGATAATAATTCAATGTGCTTGAACCAATATGAGAAAAAACTTATCATTCTAGATCAAATATGGGATGTATCTCGCGATGATTTATTTGTTATGAAATATGAATCATGTAGAGAAACCTAATCCAGTGTGACCTGATAGTCGTTATATTTAATATTTACATATTAAATGATTCTAAACCTATGTCGTTTCCAAAATATTATGAATTGACAATTTTGATCATGATTCATTTATAATGATTTAGCACTCTTATGATTCATGTTTTTGATAATATATAGTTTTACGCCTGAAACCTTGTTTAAGATTAATGGTAAATTATGTATCAACTTTTTATGTTATGTTTATAACATGATACCATTATTTTTATCTTATAATTTATTATTATCATTGATTCATACATCCCATGTTTACACTTACTAGGAATATGACATGAAAATTTCATATGATTCCATTCCCCATGCCATATTGTATGATTTATTTTGGTAATTTTTTTAAATAAAACAATATAAGAATTAAATTATGGGAGATGATAATGATATTTTATTATAATAGAAAATTTTAAGCTGTTTTACGAATAAATTAAATATTTATAATATTTTATCATGTATTTTTTAAATGTACTGAATATTCATATAATATGAAAAAAATTTAAGGAATTAAAAGCATGGGTTTTAATAAATTCATTACAAAATTAATGTGTGTACCATACATTCATATCTTAACATAAATATAAAACATTAGATTAATATTCAGTTGATTAAATTTTGACAATTTACGTACTGGAAAAGCTCAATAGATTCTTTCTAAACATGGTTTATACATTGTGGGAAAAAATATCTACTTAATAATCACTAAATAAAAATAATATAAAAAAATAATTCTAGCTTTATAGGGATTTGATCATAATACCAGGATGTCTGAATATATAGTAGAGAACACAAATTCCTCAATAGTGATATTCTCTTACACTAGAACACCATTCCTTACATTGTTTCCACCACCAAAAAATATAATCTCATATTCTGTGGATATAAAATATTCCATGATCAAATATTATAACCAATGACACAAAAAATAAATAAAAAATAAATATATAGATCACACCTCCTCAACCAACAATGAATTTTCCTCCATCACATTATAAATAGTCACGTACAAACCAAAAACCAAGGAAATATAGGTTCAATTGTAAGGGGGAAGTATGAAGGGAACTGAATAAACTAAATTAGGGATTCAAAATAAATATTTATTCATAGAGATGAAATTAAAGGTGAGGAAATCCAAAAAATATTAAGAGAGAGCAAAGAACTTCTCAACATGACCCCTAGATCACCATGAATCTATATATAAAAAAACTATATATAAATAATGGAATAATTATTCAAGAAATAAGGAACATACATAGTTTTAAAAATGACCAAACAGTGGAAAAAATTTCTGTAGGTAATGGAATTCCATCATCATCAGAGCACACATAGGATAACAACTGGTAAAGAAACTATAAAATCATAATAAAGTGTTGGGAGTGTAATGACCTTTATAGTTATGAGTTTAAATAAGTTGTATAATTTGATAATGATAAAATATCATAGAAAAATTAGGAACATATCATTTTTTAATATATCAAATAGTTTATAAAGACATTATATTGGTCCTTGAATAAGGGTTTTATCCAAGGAATGTGGATTGGTTGAAGTTTGATCCAATCAACTATTCATGTAATATTTCATAATTAATTAAATTAATATTAATTAGTCATGTGTATTAGTATGGTGATATAATTTAATAATTTTCAAAAAATTATATTATGAATCCATGTTTGAGTCCTAAATTTTGCTTTTTTCAAAATTGATTCATAAACTCTCCATGGGTAACAGATCTAAACATGTAATGCTTTTTAAATTAAATATATTTTTTTTATTCTAATTTTACCTTATTTATGTCCATATATTTATAGATGTATTAATATTTATGATGATAGACTAAACACGGGGTTTTTAGTGTATAGATGATGTGGTGGATAATGAGATGGAATTAAGTCATGGAGCTTTGGTAGAGCTAGATTAGGCAACAGTGGCTTGTCTCACTGATCCAATTGTAAATATTCATAGTTTGATTCCTCGGGATGGTCCCCTTTTTTATTTTGTAACATTAATCCATGTAGTTTAATTTTTTTTTATTGTATCAATATTTTCTTGGAGTTATTAGTGTCCCCAAAAGAGATGATATGGTGTTATTTTTGTTTAATTTAGTGATTCAAGGATTCAATAAATGGATTATAATTCAGTAATCAAGATCACATTGAGTGTGGATTGAAGTTGAAATATGATGAGTTATTCCTATGATGAGTTCAGAGTAATTTAATCATTGAATAGGGTATGTTTAAAGAATTATGTATTTTAATATTTGATAGTCTTATTAGTTTGATAAATATAAAAAAATTATTCCATATCATCATTAATATCATATAAATCACATTAACATCAAAAATATTTAATGATTAATGGGACTGACCTCTTTAAATGTTTGTTGACATATAATTAGATTATCTTTTATAGAAAATTATTAATGTAATTTTTTTTCAATGTTATGCTAATAAAAATTTCACTAATATATTATCTCAAATACATGGATTAAAAAATTATTTTCTTTGGGAACATCTATTTTATAATGAAAAATTTATACATTACTTAAAACATCTATATATTGTTAAAAAAAATAATATTTTGTCCATGGTATTTAATATAAATGTAAAAACTAAATATAATTTGAAATTTTATTTTTATAAATTATTCACTTTTCAATATCCATAATTAATGTTAATTTGATACGATTTTTTGAAAGAGATCATGCCAAAATTTTTATAAAAATTTTCAATGGTAAAACATATTCTAATCAATAATTTGATGAAATTTATATGATTACATTATTAATATATAAAAAATATATCATAATAAGAAAAAATGGCATATTTCACCATTTTAAAATGCATGTTTGCTTTTGTTTTTCAGGTTTGATTTGAATTAAATTTTTATGATCATATCCAAATATAATTTTTGATTATATATCCAAGTCATATAATTTTTTATAATTCATGTTCATACCTTCATTGAATTATAATATATTGGATATAATTGAAAAGGTAAATTTTGAAACTCTATGCACTCATAATTATATTTTTATTAGAAATTTCAAAAATTTCAATTGAGAATTTAGATTATTTACTATCATTTGGCTAACTAGATTTCGTTATCTATATTGATTTTAGTAAATGTATCCATTAGATACATATATTTAACATTTAATGATTTAATTTTAACATAAGACTCATTTAGAATTTCTACTATATATGCATATATGATAGAGGTGATAAAAATATTTAATACAGTTTTCATTATAAATAGTTTAATGAAGGATAAAAAATTTGTTACAATATTTATATTGAACATTTAATGAAATTATTTTTATATTTTTGTGATTTTAATTTAGTGGATGAGATGAGAAATGATAGTTATATTTTGATTATATAATAACAAAATGAGATTTCATGTTGAAATAATATAACATGGTATTTTAATATTATAAAAAATAGAATTGTTGATCTCTTGAATATTTACTATTATTACCATTATATGATGTCACTTTTCAAAAATATTTCCAAAATAATTCAAATTTATAAAACTACTCTATTAATAAATTGAATAAATTTTATATATTTCTTATAAATTGTATTTGTAAATAAATAGTATATATCCCAACATTAATGATGATAAACACCAATTATTATATACAAAATATTTCATAAAATATTATAATGTTTTCTAAACAATTAATGACATTATATTTTGATTATCATTGTTTTATGAAAATACAAATGTTATGTTACATTATAAAATTATACTAAATTTCAATGATCATATATTCATTTGTCATATATATATATATATATATTAAAATTTAAAATTCATATTGTAGACTTATGAAATTAAAAGTGGTATAATGCTAATATTATTAATGGTAATATTATATATAAATAAAAAATGGAAAATATAAAATGAATAAATAATTACGTTCTTGTGGAAGGGTGTTCTATTTATTTTTATAAAAGAAATTTTCATAGTATTATAACTTATATTATATTTTTGTTTACTTTTATTAAACATTATATGTTACTATTTATGTTTCATTAGTATGACTGAAGGATTAATATTTTTATTAATCATTTATATAAAGAAATATATAATAAATTTAAACATATATATTCATTGACTAATCCATCAATTTTATCACATCATGATAAAATATTGTAATTCAGACCATATAAAATAATTAATAAAGTAATATTTGATTATAATAATATCATAAATATTAATCATGGTAGAATATATAATAACATATAAGATAAAAATAAAAATTAAATTATTGTAGAGACTACTTTGAATGAAATATTTCATAATAATTAATTTAATATTCCATTAATACATTATAACTTGAGGGGGGATTAAAAATAAAAATAAATACTCAAATATATATTTTAAATTTCTTATATATAAACATAATGGTGTTTATAATGTATAATAAGAGGATGAAAATAATTTATATGGTGAGTAAGGGGGCATAACATGATTAAAATGAGGAATAGATAAAATTGTGTTGAAATACACGAACTCACTAATAATTTATCATATTCATAATAATTAAATCAATCAAATGATATCTATCAAAACATATTTTTTCAAACTCTAATATAATTAATATCAAAATTTTAATTTATAATTTTCTATTCAAAATTCCCTTTATGTTTTATAAATTTATATTATACCTTATTTTTTATGAAGTTTATTCAAGGATTGGAATCATAAAAAATATATTAAATTAAAACTATGATATAGGTAGGTATTTTAATTATTATTATTTTTCAATAATAATATATAATATAGTAGAATTTTGTCTTTATATATTTATATTTTTATTTGGATTAAATGAATACTTATAATGTGATGTTCATTTTTTCAATAATTTTTTTAATGATCACAAATAATTAGGAAAAAATAATTAAATCATATATAGGGAATTAAAAAATTATCCAAACAAGTTGTTATCCAAAATAATAATGAGTTGATGGATTTAAAAATAAATTATTTTATTTTTATGAAAATTCTACAAGTAGATTCAACAAAGTAGGATGTTATATGCTCATCCATGAAACATATTGGATTGAAAAAACATTATTGATTCCACCAAATAATATTTAACAAATAATTAAATAAATTTTTAATTTACCTCAATGTTTTTTATTTTATTATTCAATGATATTTTTTGTAAGCATCATGTAAACCATGGTCACTTATATTGGGAGAGTTTGGTTAGTGATATGGTAACTATGATTATGATATTAAAATTACCTTATGTTGTGATTTTACATTATAATTTTGGATGACCCTTTTGAGTATTATTTAGGTAATGTCAAGTGTTTTTCAATAATAATGAGTCAAATTATAGTTTCATAGATCATTAGATTCAAGACCATAGAATATCCCTAGAGTCAAAAATGTTCGCTAAACAATGATAGTTTATTCTATGACTTATAATATTTTTTAGTATATGACATTACATATGGTTTTGAATATTTTAAATGAATTTATCTAGTTTTAAAAATCATTATGTATATTAAATTTTCTTTTTTATGTATAATGTTTTATTCATTACTTTGAAATTGGAATGTATGTTTTGTATTAATGATTGAAATTTATTAAATATTTTAATCAATAGCATTATATTTATACTCAATATACACATATACTTATTTTTTTTGATGAAAAGTTGATTTATATGATATAGTTAGACAATAATTTTGTTTTTATTATATTGATATACCATTTATTCATGCTTGGTTTTTTTAAGAGATGATTTGTATGGTTACTTCGTGAATTTCCTTATATTGATGTTTATTTTTAACCTTTTACATATAATATTATTTTTATTTTTATTGGTATTATATAATGGGATATATCAGTAATCTACTAACATTTAATAATTCATTACACTTGTATTTTTGGACAACATGTATACACCTATTTTTGATTTGTGGATTTATATAGTTTTTTTATGTTTATGTATTATTAACATTCATATTATTATAACTGGATCATATTAGTAATTTTTTTTAGCATATTCATTTAATTTTTTTCAAAAATATATGTATTTTTTATAGTTTTATGTTCATCATATGTAAACATCCAAGAAAACATTGAGAAGAAATTGTATCATTTATTTTTCATTAGTTAGTAGAGAGTGAAGTCATTTTCAAAAAAAATTCTTATTTACATTGAAACTAAATCCATCATATGGTAATAAATAAAATTATATTAGGAATTTATAGATATCGGTTTAGTTCTAGAGAATAAATAAATTTAATAATATATTAAAAATGGTGTTTGAGACCATTTTGAGTATATTATTTATTATGTAATTGTTTGAAATCGATAGAACGTTATAAAAAATCATAAATATCACTATAATTTATCTTTAAATATAATTTTAGTATTATACGTAAGATAAAAATATATGTGAGATTTTATTAATTTTATTTAAACCTTTACAATTGTATTTTTTGCGATTTTTCATTTAAAATAATGGATTAATTTTTATATTAAACTTATTTTAATCATTTGAAAAAATCCATGATATATAGTGAAAATAAAATTAATTAAATGTTACCTTTTCCTAATAAATGTGTTATAGATCACTCATATAGACGAAAAAATTTTATGGATAATTTAGTGGGAGATAAAATGTCAGATGCACAATTTGGGGGTTATGAATATCCAACAGCACAATAATAATATTGGTTTACATTTAGAATAACATAACATATAGTAAAAATTTTAACATTAGTTCAATCCATATGACTTATATTGATTATATTATTTATTATGTAATTAATTATTTGTGAAGAAAAAAACCCACTTATAATATTAAAAAGAAATATTTAATTTTGATCAAAAAGGGTTAATTTATTTTTTCTTATAAATGGAGTTTCAGAATATTAAAAATATATCATTATGCATTTCATGATGAGAATTCTATTTGGCATAATACATATTGAATTTTTTTTATTCAATTTCTTAATGTTTTGAAATACTCATTAAATTGTTATAAATTATTAGAATTTCATTTTACCACAAAATGTGTTATCTATATACGTATCAAATTTTTAGAATATTTTTCCTGAAAACAAAATGAAATAAAATAATATGGTTAGATGAGGCCACTATTCTTGGTGAAATCATTATAAAACTAATATTCATAAAAATATATTTCGTTGACTTAAAACTACTATTATGTGATTAGTTAACATATTTAAAAAATTTCAGTTTTTTTAGATATTTTGTATTCATTTCCTGAAAGTGTCATATATTTATCTGAAAACTAAAAGAATAATAAAAAAATTTGATTGATATTTATATAATATAAATATTAAGGTTATTAATATATAAATTATGTATTATATTTCTATTCTCTCTACGTTTTAAGGGTTTAGATGAAATATAGGAATAACTATTTATATATAATGAATTTATTTCTATAAAAAATTAATGGTGTAAACTTTTCATTATTAATAACTATATATGAGGTGATATATTATAAAAAAAGACGATGTGCCCATAAGGGGCTCTCCACTAGGGCATTTCCCCTGGAACCGCCTTCCTCTCCCCCTTTGCGGTGTGGCTCAGATCCTCTCATCAACACATCAGCTCGACGTGATTTTGGAGTGCAGTCCTGTGGCGGTGTCGTGGCTCGACCATCTTGGTGTTCTCACTGTCGGCTGACCCTTTCATGCCCTACCCGTCGATCTGGACTGGTCTTCACATAGAGGTGCGGTGAGGATCGAGTTTCCAACTGCTGCTGTGACGGTTGCCGCTCCATGTTTGAGTCGACTGGGGTTGTGCGGGGTGGATCTGGTCACCCTGTATGGTCTGAAAGGTGGCAACAGGATTTTCGGTTCAGGATTATAGCAGGTCTTCATCTGGTGTTCTTTTTCTTCCCTTGTAGGACTAGCTCCGACGGTATTAGCGGTAAGAGGTTTAATTTTGTTTCTTTGATGTTCGATGTTATATTGTGTGCGTTGTGGCGTCGACATCGTCGGAGGTTCCCCTTGCTTCACTACCCATTTTGAGAGAATGGGACTTCGGTGAGCTTTCTAGCATCCGTGGCAGGCAGGGGTTTGGATGGAGGTGGGGTTCCGACCTTCGTTCTAGCGACCGATGATGGTTTTATTGTACACAGGCTCTTGTTTCGGGTTGAGTAGCAGCGATCTGGGATTCAGGATGTTGGAGCATTGGGCTGTAATGGTGGAATGGTTTTTTTAGTGTGTCGGTTTGGAATTTTTGATTCGGTGGAATGGAGGAATGTTTGTGTGGGTCCTTCCTGAGGGCTTCGGATTTACGAGATGTGATGGTGACGTAGGATGGATTGCGAATCCAGTAGCGTGTCTTGAGGAGGATTTAAAATCTGAATTTTTGTTTTGATGTTTGAATTTTGGTCTTTTGATGTTTGAAATTTGAATTTTGGTCTTTTGATGTTTGAAATTTGAAATTTGGCCTTTTGATGTTTGAAATTTGGCCCTTATATTGTGAGGTTCCCACATACCCTCAATGTTGTTTATTCAGAAAATGAAAAAAATGGATTTCTGGGGTATATATTATAAAAACATTTATCCCAATTATAATTAAACATGGGAAAAATCACGAATGATTATTGTTCATATGATATAAAATATATAGATAATTATTAATCCAATTAAGTTTCACTATTAAATTGGATATTAAATTTATGGTATTGAGTTTATTTTATAGAAATGTTTCACTAATTTAAAAAATCTATCAATTTTTTGTTGTATTAGATTTTTATTCATGTCATAAAAAATACATTATATTAATTATCATGATGGAAGAAACCTTATTATAAAATTTTGTGTCAATATACCATTATCTCTCTATAGATATTGGGGTGCTGATAGTGGAAGATGAATGTGAAAGAAATATGATGAATTTTTTGGTGCATGAAATTTTTTTTATAATCAAATAATCAAATGATATTTAATTCCTAAAATTAGTAACATAGTGTGTAATGTATGTAAGAAGCACGGGTTGGGAGAAATTCTAGTCACCATAATCAATGTATCCTCACCATTATAATGTTTATAATGAAATGAACACCCTCTTTTAATCATATCCAATTACTCAAAAAAATTAATGGTGTACCATATAGATACATCAACATTTTGGTATCCACATTGATTGTTCTTTGGTGGTGGAGACAAGTTAGTATAACATGCTATGAAACATCATTATGATGACTATAATTAGATCAATGCAATGTTCATGGTGGTTTTGTGGATTCTACCATTTTGTAATAGCTAATTATACATATATTCCATAAGAATATTGTGAGGAATAATATAATCAATTTGGGAATAAAGAGTTATTTTGGAAATTTCCTCACCAATAAAAATTAATTTTACCCTAAACATATTATTCTGATTATGTTTCAAGGTCTATATTTTTAATGTTCATTAATAGATACTCATTGATTCATAATGAATTTATCTCATGAAAACCTTCAGTTAATTACATCCATAGTTTTTGTTTATACATCAATGTTTTTAAATTAAAACTATATTATAGTAATGACTTTTTTGACATTATGATAAATTAACAAAGGTAATTGACGAAATAATTATTAATATAATTATATTAAGTGAAGTGATTTTTATATTTGAATGTTTTACATTAACCAAATACATAGTTATTATTTACATTAAAAATTAAGATTATAATATTATTATTTAAATGTGGATTAACCAAAAAGTATGTTAATAAATTGTGAAGATGAATAAAGGTATATATTTGGTAATTATAGTAGTCAAGGAATAAATTAATTCAACATATTATAGTCATTATGTGGGAATATTTAGTCTTATCATTTTATCTATAAGAATTGGGGGTTATGGTTTTGGGGTTTAAATAAAATGTGTTGAAATGTATTTTTTTGGATGAATGATAACAATGATAATTTTTAACAAGGATATTTTTATTTGGACAACAATGTGGAATTTCTGTTCAGATGAATTAATTTTGTTTCATCATATATATTATTAATTAATATAATATGTAGAGGGATAATAATTGAATAGGATGTGAAATAACTAATATTTCATTGATGAATGAATAATATTAATTAAATTGGAAATGAAAATTTCTTTTCAAGTCCTTTTGATATAATCTATTTAGATATTAAAAATATTATTTGGATACATGTGAGTATTGTGATGTTGACAAGGGACAAGTATTGGTACAATTTTTCATTAGGGAGATGTATTCACGGGACAATGATACAGATAAAATATGATAATAATTGAGGAAAATTATGAATATTTTTTTAATCAAGTACGATGATAATGATTTTTTTAACAACATGGTCTATTTTTAAATTTTATGGTTACTAGGTGAAATAAATAATACCCAAAATGAAACATTATTATTAATTTATTTTTATATAATAATCAAAAAAAATCCTAGAAATGTTATGATGGAATTGTAGAATATTATGTCGGATTTTTTATATGATTGATAGATTTATCATTCAGAAGGTAATTTTAACACATTTTTTCTCCAAATATATTATTACATTGATAAAATCATGTATATTGAGTATATTGATACACATATTACATTATTATTAGAGTAATTTTACTCACCACATAGTTGGGATAAAATTAAAGGATGAAATATTTTTTTCTATTCCATTATCACATATTACTCATAGATATATAGTAATGATGATTTTACATGAATTTAATATTATATTATAATTTATCTCTGTGATTCATAACTATTCATGAAATACCTTATATATGATGTTAATCACCCCAATTTACCAAGTGTTGAGTTAGAAAATGATTCACACAAGTTCTAACATACTTTTTCACTCAAAAAACTATGATTATGGTAGAATTAGTTGAATAAAGTATTTCTCATTTGAAAACCATAGCTAATGTTTTAAGGATAATATTAAAAAATTTACAACTCTAATATGAGAATAGATATAATGGATCCTTCCAATCAATATATCGTGGTACATCATAGTGGGTTCATTTTATGTGAGATCTATTTACTAGATTTGGTTTCATGTTAATTTTTTTTAATATGTTAATTCAATCACATGACTAACAACCTTGTTTTGGGATGATGACATCAATATATAATTAAATAGGCATTCAAAGATTCACCAATTAGTCACAGTATTTTTACAATCCTGAGTAATATTCCTCACTCCAGGATGAACACTCACATATATTATTCTCTTCTATTCAAAATAATAAAATGACATAGGTGGTGGATGGTATTTGAAGGTAACGATAAATGGTAAATGTGACATCTACTGATATATATAACTTTCATTATAATGATAAAATTAATAGAATTTTTATTTATGGTTTTTTCATATATAATATTAATATGATAAAAAAATTATGTATATATTCATGTGACTACATTGTTCTATTATTGATGTGTTTGTTTTATATTCATGTATTTTAATGAATTTTTTATTATTCATTAGTACCCTAGTGAATGAATTTTCATATATAATTTTAAAGGATAAATTTAGAGGTCATTCTCACCCATAACTATATGTTGATACCTATATTCCAGTATCTAGATCGTGTTATATTATATGTATAAAAATTAATATTAATTAAATTATACCAGAATGAGATAAATTAGTATTAGAAAACTAGTTAGGGATTTAATGATATCCATATGTGAAAATAGGTAGACATAAAATCAAATAATGTTTTATATGGAACCCGTTTTCAATTATTCACATTTGAGGACCTAGTAAAGGATAGAAGTATATATTATATTCTATAATAGGATTCCAATAAATAACACAAGACTAAAAATCTATTATATAATAAATACATTTCTAAAATAAGTGAATAATCATCACAAATATTTAGGAAGATATTATTTTATTGCTTAATTTTTTTATATTCTATAATGTATTTATAGTCCGTACTTAATAAAGGACAATAAGTATATATATGAATCGTTATATTTATTATGTCTGGTGTTTCAATAGAATATTATATTTTTGTGTTCATTGAAATAATATGATAGAGATGTTGGTTTTTTAGAAGTAATCTAGGTATTACATTACACATAATTGATTTTAATTGTATTTTTATATAGATATATAACATAAGATGTTTTGATATTTATCCCTTATGATTAATAACATTAGGATTTACAAAATATAAATATAGATGAAAAAAATAGTTTTCATGAGTCATGATACTGATTACTTATGAGAAATTAAATATGTTGTTATATATGATTTTAATTTAAACCATATATATGTTGTGATAATGTTGAATTTTAAATTTTATTACATATATGATTATTTGTAATTGAAAGGATAGTTTAGCAATGTAACTAGTTTTCCCATTTCGATATTCACCTATTATTGTGTTATATATAACTGATATTGATACGTTGAGTGTATTGGGATTAGATTGGGACTTATATGCAATGATAATTATTATTATGTTTATCTATTCATGGATGTTGGGTTTATTCGGGTTAATAATAATTTCAATAAGATTAGTAATATTATATTGGCATAAATTTAACTAATAGATGACTTATTATACTGATATTCTAAATGTGAAACATTCTATTATTTCATATTATTTCAATAATAAAATTTCTTATTTTTAATTAATAAATGAAATTTTATTATGCATAAATTAATAAGTACATCTATATTAACTTTTCATATTATGGGATTTTATATGTGTTGTGTTATAATGATTTGGATTCATGATTGACTGAATCTTCATATGGGATTTTTTTTATTTAGTTAGATTGTATCGTGAAGGATTTTATGATATTTGTGAGAAGATAAAGTGTGAGCCAATAGATAACACATATATATAAATATATGATTATTAATGTTACTTATATTATCAATTCATATTTCTGTTTTGATTTAGGATTATAGAATTTAATATTTATACAATATTATCAGCTGGTTCCCTAAATTTATGGTGATTGATTGATTAAATTCGATGAATGAAATATTTAAATTTTATATGAATGTTTAAAAAAAATTAAATTGGATACCAAGAATTATTTTAATTTAATTTATATATAAATATATGATGTTGGAAAATTGTTACTTGAATGTGGTTAAATATGACTGTAAGATGTTAAGATATGTTATTAGAGTGTCTCCAATGGTTTTCATCAATTATCTAATTGTCTTAATAGACTAATCAGTGTAGAAAATAAATATTATGAATTTTATTTATTCATATATAGTTTTATAATTCCATCACATAATATTTTACATTTAATGGATGGTTGTCGTATGTCATTATTAGATATGATACCTATTTTAAAGAAGATTCCATTTATAGGAACAATGAAATGATTGGGAGAAATTTATAATTATATAATATTGATGGCTATCTAATATTACTAACAATTAAATTTTAGGGTATCATCCTTGTGAAATTAATTTAAACTATTTTTTAGAGTAGTTACATAAAATTGGTGGAATGATGATATTGGAGTTTCATATAATTTTTTTTCATCTCTCTACTAATTATAAAATGCATATCCTTTATTATAATAAAGATCCACAAATTACTTCAATTAAGAATAAAAATAATGATCCATTATTCATTGAAGATATATATTTTTCAAGTGGGAACAAAATAGAGTATGATGGATTTAGGATATTCATTAAAAGAATATATATACAATCATAGTATGTTATTTAGATATGGTGGAATTAATATTAGAAGTCAGTTTACCGAAAAATAATGTCGAGTTGTAGTTAGAAATTGATTATTTTCTCATGTATATTTACATGTAGTTCAGTTTGTGCATTTTTTCTAATTTATATTTACTATTAATATTTTTATATCAAAAAATTAATTTGATGAGAATATCTATCATGATTATAAATATGATTATTATATTTATAAATTTATGTGATCTATAATGAATTTTGGTGGTAATTGTTTTGAATATGTGATGGAATATATTTATCAAATATTAGAGATATTATTAAGAAATTGAAAAATCTATGATTATATGTAAATTGGATATTAATGTTATATTGACATTTGTTTTCAGTTTTTATCTTATTAGTAACATATTTTTTTATATGTGATAATGGATGTTCAGTAATGATCATCATATTTTTATGTAATTCAATATTTAACTTCATAGATATTGGATAATAATGTAATAACAATGTTTATATACTTTACTACTTATATTAATATGAATACAGGTTTGTAATTTATTATTATTGGTTGCAAAAAAATATTAACATAAATATTGGAAGTAATATTTTGAATTTATATTGTTGTAGTTTGAATTAAAATATGATTTTTGGTAGTCGTGAAATACTTAATAAAGTTTAAAAATAACATAATTATTCTTCATTATTCCTATCCTCATATTCAATGAATTTTTTGGAATAAATGAGAGTGGTTATAAATTATTTAATGATTCTAGAATATTGTCAAAATATATGTGTGTTTTCATAAAATATGGTTTTATTGGAGATTATATGTGGATTAATATTATTTAAATCATGAAATCAATTACATAAAAAATTGAAGATACATTTTATTATATTTTTAAATTCATCCTTCGATTAGGTTTGGACTGTATTATTTTCCCTATGGTTTTCAATTTACATTGATGAAATTTATTAATATTTCATTTCCAATATTTTAGTTTTTTTATTTGATAATAGAAATTTATTTTTATTCTGATTTAATATTTTGTTATATGTTATTAAATCGATAGATATTATTTACTTTTTAATCTTAAAGGACTGCAAGACTGTTGATGCAATGAATTAGATGGTCATGGATTATATTTTTATGGGTTATATTTTTTTAAAATGGTTAAAATATAATAATATAATTTTTCCTTTAATATTACATATCATATACTTAGACAATGACATAATTTTTCTATTTTATGATTTATATTTATATTATTAGTTACTAAATGAAAAATAATTGAGGCTGAAACAAACATTTTTTAAGTCTTTAATTATATATCAGTTTTTTATATACAAGTTTCAAATTATAATATACTGCTGAAGGTAGATTCTAACTAGGATATATATTTTTTAATTGGGTTTTTAAAATAGGGAGTCATTATGGATAATGTGTTGGATTAATTTATTGAATTAAATTTTTATTGGTTTATGATTGAATTTATTTATTAAAAATTAAATTAGATGAATGTTATTATTTTAATCTATAACTCGATATATATATATATATATATATATATATATCACAAAACCATATTTTATGTATTTAATGAAATTAATTTTCTATTAATGCAAGATAGATTACAATAAATGATGGAATAATAAACAATTCAACCAATTAAAAATACCATTGATTAGAAATTAAAACATGTAAAAAATTTCAATCAAAAATGACACAAAAAACTCAAAATTTATCAGTTGATCCCATCTAATGACAATTATAAATTTCAAAATCACAAAAAAAAAATTGATGCAATGAACAAAGTGATAGCCTAGTAACCACAACATATTTTCTCAACTAAATACCACTATAATGAATATTAATAATTCAATAATCTAGAATAATTTTTCATCAAACCTAGAACCACTTTTTCCATAGACCATAAGAACATGATCTACTATTTTTCATAATCAAATCCCCCTTAAATTTAATATTACTATCATCCTCAGCACCATAATAGGGATACACCATTAAAAGTATTACACATACATTATTAAAGAAACATACAATAGTCTCCCAAAAATCTAAATGATATAATGAATGAAATAACATCACCACAAAAAAATTGTGGATCCACTATAAAATGTAAAAAAGAACCATTAAAACTAACACAGTTGATGGGATTGTGTGACAGAACATTGATGGGGACCCAAATGGAGAGATACCAACATTAACCATACTTTATGAGAAAAATATATACTTAATAATAACATAATGAACATAATATAATTAAGAAATTCTAGACTTATAGGGAATTGATCATAATACCATGATGTCAGACTATATATTTGAGAAAACCAAGGCCTCAATAGTGATATTCTCCTATACTAGAACATCATCTCTTACACTTTTTTCACCACCAAGTAATCTAATCTCATATTCTATGTACATAAAATTTTCAATTATCAAATATAATAACCAATAACAAAAAAAGAAAAAATGAATATATAGATCAAACTTTCTCAACCAACAATGATGGTTCCTAAATCACATCAGAAATAGTCATGTAAAAGCCATAAAACTGGGAGGTATTGGTTATATTGTAAGGGGGAACTATGAAGGTAAGTGAATAAACTAAATAAGGGTTTCAAAATAATGTTTTATCAATAGAGATGAAATTAAAGGCGAGGAATCCCACAAATATTATGAGGGACTATAGAACTCCTCAACATGACCCATAGATCACCATTAATCTATATATGAAATTAAAAGATATAAATAATGGAATAATGATTCTAGAAATAATAAACATACATAGTTTTAAAAATGACCAAACAATGGATTAAATTTTTTTAGGTAAAATAAATCCATTATCATTAGATCACACATAGAATACCAAGTGGTAAAAAAATTAAAATCACAAAAAAGGGTTGGTAATTTAATGACCTTTATTATTATGAGTTTAAAGAAGAAGAATAATTTTATTATTATAAAATATCCTAGAAAAATTAGAATCATATCATTTTTTAATATATCAGATAGTTTATAAAGACATTATGTTTTTCCTTGAATAAGGGTTTTATCCAAGGAATGTGGTTTTGAGGAAGTATGATCCAACCAAAGATTCATGTCATTTTTTATAATTAATTAAATTAATATTAAATAGTCATGTGTATTATTATGGCGATATAATTTTATAATATCATAAAATTTAGATTATGAATCCATGTTTGAGTCCTGAATTTTGTATTTTTCAAATTCGATTTATAAACACTCCATGGGAAGCAGATCTATGCTTTGAATGCTTCTTCAATTCATAATATTTTTCTTTATTCTATTTTTACCTTATTATGTCCCTATATTTATATATGTATTAATATTTTTTAGGATACACTAAACATGGGTTTTTTTGTGTACAGATAATGTGGTGGATAATTAGATGGAATTATGTCCTGGAGCATTGGTAGAGCTAGATCTTGCATTAGTGGCATGTCGCACTGATAAAATTGTAAATATTCAATGTTTGATTCTTGGTGGTGGTCCCCTTTCATAGTTTGTAACATTATTCCATGTAGTTTTATTTTTTTAATTGTTTCAATATTTTCTATGAGTTGATAGAGGCCCCAAAAGATATTATAAGTTATTTATTTGGGATAATCTAGGGATTTAGGGATTCAAAAAATGGATTTTAATTCAGTAATCAATATCACATTGATTATGGATTCAATTTTAAATATGGTGAGTTCTTCATATTTTTTGAAGATAAGCTAATTTATTTTAATTGTATGGACACATTATGTTGATCCACTTGGGGTAGGCGTAAAGACTAGTCTAGACACAACATGTACTAGGGAATAATGACTTATAGGGTAGGTGGGTGAAACCCATGTGTGGTCTCTGTCTAGATTCTACGTAGAGTACATATCCTAACTCCATGTATAGAAAATTGGTAGGTACCCTTTTTACCTACAAAGTTTGTTTTATTAGTGAATGGTTTTAGTTCAGCATAATGCATCTTGATTTGGGTTGAGGTACATAGTCAAGTACCCCATATATGGTGCATAATGAATAAGTGATAGAAAAATCATGGTCTTCAATAAGATACATGCCAAGTGAGCTACAGCAATGTTCCATATATGATATTTGGGGATTCATATCATGTAACAAATTTTTTGTGGTTTAATTTCCCACCAAGGTTTGTTTCAACGTATTTCAACCTATAATCATAATTAAGATCATGAGAAGTACATGTTATATTTTTTAGTACTATATCACAATGGTGGAATACATTCAGTAGGGAACCACTTTATTTTTATTTTTTAGGATGCGGTGAACTTGTTGATATTATTTCTTGGTGGGTTGGATTCAAAATCCTCCAATGTGTTATATTATATGAATTTAAGCCCCGGTTAGGATCTGATCATAGCGTCCATATGATGTCTAAAATGATAAAGTCTCTTGTTAGAGGTTGATATAGAACATTATCAAGAGTAGAGGTTTTGTTTCTTCTTACATGTGATTATTATTTATTTTTTGAATATGTTTAGATTTGGCCAGTTGAGGTTTCGAATGGTTAGAGCCTTTTGGTTGGGGATACCATAAGACATTTGTGTTTTGATTGGTTCTATTTAGTGGAATTTTTTTTCGGATAGTTTGAGCTATCCCGGATTATATTTCTCATGTGGTGATTCTCGTTGGTTATATTATAGGATTGGTGTCACTTTTAGTTGGGTTGAATGTCTATATTGTAGTAGATATTTCTCAGGGAGACCTGCAAAATGTTTGGATGAGATTCAAGAATCTTAAGTGTTGTCTTGTTTTTATTTTGCAATAGGAGACTGTGGATGGTTTCCCCCATGAATGGTTGACCAAAAAGATTGTTGGTCATTATTTTGATTTTTTACATGATGTGTGTGGGTGTTGGACAACAAGAGCTTCAATGACATTATTCCATGAATTTGTGGTAGTTCATTATATTGATTAGATGGAAGAGGAAACCATTAATATTGGGATAGATTAGTTGATAGCCCTTTATATTATATAATTCTATCTTTGGGTGTTTTTATAATTCTATTATTCATTGGTATATAATGGGAAATTTTTATTAATTCACCACGGTTACATATATGGAACCCCTATGTGAGTATGTAAAAATTACTCAGCCAATAGAAGAAGGGATCTATGTACTAGTTCACTATGTCATACCCTTATTTATCATCTAATTTTTTCGGTAGTACATATAGTATGTAGAATGATTCACTAGGGTCCATGGTATAATTTATCATTCCAGATCACATCATTTTATTATAGTACATGACCAATTTATTTTCAGTACTAAGGTAGATTTTTTAGATGAGATCCTATGGATTTGTATTTATACTTCACCTTGAATTGGATATATTGGACCTCTTTTTTATCAGTAGGATAGATCTAATTTCATGTGTCTCAGTGATCCAATTTCTATATGTTCGATTTTTGGGTTTATACTGTTGGTATTATTACATCTAGTTATAGGATTGAACCCCATATATTCAGTTTTCTATGGTTTTTTCTATTTGACCCTATTTATTTATTTTATTATAGTATAATTTCTTTTTCCAAGATAGACATATCAAATTTTTTATATATAATTTATGATAGAATATAGTTGGACATACTTTTAAGGGTCCTACGAATATTTATTTCTCATCCCACGAGCACGAACAACACTGTATATATGGACATGATTCCTTCTTTTTGGTTAATAACAAGAAAAAATTGGTTAATACAGTGGCCCAACTCTATATTACTGAGTGGAATTACTCATATGGATAATTGAGATTTATCTCAAGTAGTTAGAAATTAGTGGAGATTTGGGAAACCATTTGGGTTCTATTTTCATTAGACCCATAATTATTTATTTTCATTTATTTAGTATTGAATATTCAATAATTTATGTTTATAATAAGCTATTATTATATGTTTTTTATTATATATGATTTTCTATTCCATAAAATTTTTTATAAATAGTTTTATTTAATTATTTATATATGTGTAATATGATGTTTTTTTATATTGGTGAATTAATTTTGTTTATTTACACTATTATTTATCTCTTTACTAAGGTAATAGTAATTCCATTGTATTACTTCTAGCCCACACCACTAGTCGTCACCGTCAGAGTAATGAGGCGGCCTGACTGAGGAATTATTATTAAATGGATCGAGTGATGGTTAATGATTAACTCGACTATTTTGATTAAAAATATTACATCAAACATTTCATTGTTATATGATTTGGGGATTTGGTTAATATGATTTCTTGAAATATAAACATTCATGTGATACATATAAAATTGGTCCATTATTTAAACATATTTTCATTAGATGACCAGGTCCCTAGGGATATGTGATTACTGTTTCTATTTTTAAAGGATATATTTTTTTATTCTATCGGTGGGTGATGTAATTGATTTTTCAGGTGTATTATATCATGATTAATTATTTTCTAGGTATTTTCACAATTAATGGAGTCTAATTTTCATGCATCATGGTGAGGTTATAGGATTCATTATAAATTTTCTTATATAAGTGTCATTTTATAGGTGATGGAAGATCAATTGTTTAAAATTTATATAATGGCATATATTGTTTAATTATACCAAAATCCTTGGTGTTATTTTACTCTAGTGAACCACATATACTTTTTTTGATAATATGTCATGTGGATCTTGTGTTTAGATATTCTCTAAGGGTCTAAATCAGGACCATTAATAAAGGTATGTGTGGAAACCCATGGGGTCTAATGAGGTATTTTGGTTTCTACCATTTTTTGTAGGCTGGATAATGGATATAATGGTAAATATATGTTTTGATTGAGATTTTTATTCACTGAGGTTTTTGTTTCCATAATTCATTTTTCGGATACACATTTAATTTATTTTGGAATCATAAGGGGAGTGCATAGAGTTCTCATGGATATGTGGTTGGATTTAGTGAGAATATTTTTATGGTACATGCTAGTTTTTCATGATTTTCATGTTTTATTGAGATATATGTTGGGTGAATGGTTATGTGATTGTGGTTTTGGACGAAGTGAGGGGTTTTGGGTGGTGGTGTGGTTGATCATAGCATGAGTTAGATTCCTTATTTTTATATAGGAGTGTTGATGTACCTACAACACGTCAAACTAGCCTAGTTCATGTGCATGGTTAGTATTTTAGGTATGTAATCCTATGATCATTAGGTTATTGCTTGTTGGAGAATGATATTCTATAATTGGATTTTTTAGGATCACTCTAAATTTTATTGGAATGTAGAGATTAATGTGTATTTCTATGGAAAATGACATTTTTTGGAGATTATTTATGGTGGGGAGTTAACCATAGGCCATTAATTAATTTACACCCTCATCTTTAGTGGGTTATTGAGAATAGTGTATACCATTCTAGTTTAGTTTGGGATAAAAAAATAGTAGTGCTTCATGTCAATGCTTGGGTGTGAGTGGGATGAATTTGTCACATCAAAACATTATTGGATAGATGAAACATGGGTCATCATTCTTGTAGTTTGTCATGTGATGATGATAAGGATACTCGAATGTTTTGAATCTTGCTATTTTATATGGATGATTGACATTTTGGTTGAGTGAGTTATGGAAACCATGAATCCTGTCAGTGGATATGTCAAGGTCTCATAGGATATGATAATTCTATAGGAAAATATTGGTAGTTAAAAAGAAAAAACTACCACTTATGGGAGATAGTAGTTTATTATACGGAGGTTATAAGGACCAATATTTTAATGGTTTTAAAAAAATATTTATATATTTTCTAATTATTATAGTTGGAGTATTAGATGATAATATTTGTAATTTCTCTTCTAACATATATTTGATATACATTTAACTACCCTTTATTTCCAATAAAATGGTATTTACCCTTTTATATAACTATTGTGGAGATATGATTCATTTAAATATTCATGAAATATTAACTATTAAATTAAATAAATATTAATTATACATGCTTCATTATTGAGTTATATCATTTGATCTATGAATATGAAAATGATTAGAACTCTATGGAAGACTCTAGAGTGGGGGGAGGGTTAATAAGTGACTCTTAAAATATATAAATATACCAGGAATGGAACCATGCCCCATTGTCTTTCCTTTTTTACTATTAAATTTATTTATTTTTATATTTTATTCTTTTACATTCCTCATCATTATTTATTATTACATACCCTCAAGGTATCTCTCTAGTTTGGGTCTTTTCCAAAAGATAATGTGTGGGATAATGAATTTTAATAACACTGAGAATCTTCTTTGGAGTAATATCATGCATCGATAGGCACATCAAGAAAATCCAGGAGTGATTCATTGGTATATCATTCCTCGAGGATTGAATGTTTTTTTTATTTTTCATATATCCTAATAGTTTATTTTTTATGTTTTATAATAATTTTCTATTATTGTGGGTCATATAGGACATATCTAGAACATTTATTTTTATAATCAATAGATTTGGGTTGTCAAAAAGAGACATTCTTTCCTAAAAATCAATCTCACAGAGTGTTTTTAATGAACACTCATTGTGTATTTTTCATATTTAGGGAAACATTAAAGAATATTGTTACATGAATTTTTTATTCCTGACACATCATGTAGAGCCACTCTAATTATGGATAGGTACTCGGCCATAAACCCCATCTTCTAGTGACCTTGGTTGGGTAGTGGAAATAGAATTATCTCATGTATGTTGTAGAGCCTTTAACAACCCTGAACCTAGTAGGCCAGAGTCAGTGGTCGTTTTATTAAAATGAAATTGATATATAAGATCACATTACTAAGGATCAATCAGTTTAGTGTTATTTAATAACTAGTCACATACTTCTTTTACTAATAACATTGGTTATTAAACATAGAACATAATAAAGGAAAATAAAACTCTTCCATGAGATATAGTTAAAAATGAATTTTTCAAGACCATATGAAGAGAAAAAAATAGTTGAGATCAAACTCTCAGTATGGGTTACATGAATCAATATTAATTAAAGAAATTTAAATAATGATTAATCATTATAGAAAGGTAATTTTTTGGAAAACGCGTAACATCAATAAAATGTGAATGAAAAATGTATCCATTGATTTGATCATAGGGAAAATTACCTTGAATGTAAAAACTGAATAATGAATGAATAAAATACCTATTAATATTGATTCATTTATCTACAACTTGAACCATTATACCATCAAGGTGTTTTATTTTTGTGGGTAAAAAAGAATCTAATTTATTTTGAAACAAGTGTGAATGATTTGTCGCAACCAAGTTTTCCTAATGAGACATGTCAATGCATTGAGGGGCTACCTATAATCAGGCGCTTCCTGTCACTAAAGAACAAAGTATTCATCATATATATATATATATATATATATATATATCACTAATATCATTAAATTAAATAAATATGTGCAAATAGTATAAAAACAATATTATAATCATTTCCATGATACAATAAATATGTATATTTATTGAACTCCAAAATGAATGTCGACAAAATAGATGTATGCATACACCACACATTAGGAATAAGTGGTGAATGGGGAATATACAAAGATAATATCATAATGGATTCTATAAAATAAGTTATTTAATCAATAATTGTACATAAAAAACGTAAAATAGGAATATATCATGAAAAATGATGACTAACATAAATGAAATAATGTAAAATGCATTTATATGAAACTATAGAAAAGAGCCTCCTTTGTGTGGTTTAAGGGAAAATATTAATTATTTATTAAATTGGAATAATGATTAATTGTTTTTATGGCCATATACATATTAAGATATATTTTTATGATAAAAATAGTATTTTTTCAAAAAATATTTCTCGATTGAAATAGATTATGAATTGAATGTAAATATGGTTAAGAAAATGCAAAGTTCACTTAAATCAGGCAACCTTATCGGGAGGATATGAAAAGAGAACATAATATAACAAGTATTACCACATCAATAAAAGAATAATTACAATGGTTCATAAATTTGGAATGTTTACACATAATTTAATATTATTACATAATAATAATTAAGAATTAAATTATAGTGAATAAAGAGAAAGTATAAAACCGAAAGAAATATAAATGTTCCAGATGAATCCCAAACAATATGACTAAAATTGTCCAGCACATTAATATATTTTCCTAGATAATGAAATTATATTCATAAATTACATATTTATGAATTTATTAAACAATTTTTTAGTTTAATTTTATTATTTTATTTTATATCCTTTTTGAGTACTTAATAGATTCAATTATTTCGATCTATAGTGTCTTTTTCCATTGTTTTTTTTATTAGTTCACCAATATCGATGTATGAATGATCATGAAAAATGTGTATTGTTATACATAATTGATATTATATGTCATTTATTAAATTAAAAAATATTAAATGGTCTTATCTATCATTTTCTCAAGGTATGAGGATGACTCATCAGAGAAAAAATTATTGAAAATTGTTTGTTTTGGTTTTTCATTTTTTTCAATATTCTAGTAATATTTGTATTTTATTAATTATTATTATGTATTTATATTTGTTCCACACATCTAAATATGATCTAATATAAATATTAGAATTATTTTTACACATTAAATTTTTTTATTACCATCATTGAATATGGGATTGGAAAATAAAAATGCAATGCCCAATATTCTAGAAAATCATAACATCATGGATGTTGTTTTCGTTTTTAGAATAAATGTGAGAGGAGAAATATTTTCCTGTTGAATAAAATTATCATAAATTTTTTTATGTATATATAATATATTATATTTAAAATTCATATTTGATATATTATTTGAGGAAAACATTATAAAAGAAAAGGTAATTTAATGAAAATTAAATGAATGAACGAGGATTTTAACTCTGGAATTATTATCCTTTAGAACCTTCATAATGAAAATTGAAATGGACTTTTGGGTAAGACCTGAATGGCGATAACATGGGAGTGATATATGGGAGAGTTATTATGTAGAAACTGGACATTATTAAAGGCTTTGTTGTTTTGAAGAGAATAGGTGGTGAGGAGTGTTATATACAGTGGATGAGTGGGGTGTTTTTTTGTTCATAAGATTATTATTTTCGTCTAATACTATGAATTGACTTGATTTCCATTAATATATATAGTAAACAGAGAAGTATAGTTCAAGATTATGGTAATTACATCATCAAGTATTAAAAAAATAGTTTATTTGAATTCTAATATATATATATAACATAAATTTCTTTATTTATCTATTCCCCATCAATTAAAGTATTTTAGAAAAATCACTAAAATTTTCTCACATCATTTTTAGTGGTGTAGAATTTAAAATAAGTCCATTTTATGAAAAGAATTTTCTAAATATAAGAAATTAGTTTTTAATTAAAATCAACATTTATCGAAAAAAATATAGATTTTGAAATTATAATTTCTTTTATGAAACTTTTAAAAATTAATTATTGTCGCATTAAATTGACTTATAATGATAAGAAAATTGTATATTTATTTTTTAATCCATTTTATGAACATAATTTTTCTTTTATATAAATATTTTAATTGTTAAGTTGTAAATAATGATTAATGTCTTAAAAAAATAACAAAACATAATATATCATTTTTAATAAATTTATTTACTTATAAAATGATATAATTATATCATAATTTCATTTATAAGGTGCCTAAAATTAATTAATACTTTCATATGTGAGATTACTAATATTTTGGTTATAATAATATTCCAAATTTTCACATTACTATACTTAATGGGGACATTACTATTCCTGATGGTCATAATAGTATTCCAAATAGAATATTATAATTCATTTAATATTGATTTTTTCTGTAACATACGATATAGAATTAACTAAATTTATTTATTAACAAACATTCAATAATATAATTGATTGTTATACTCTTACATCCTTCCAAAATGTCAACCTTTCCATTTTCATGGAAATTTCCCTCTATAAAGAAGATGATGGAAATTATGTATAACATTTATAAGTTCCCATTTAAATTTTTCCATTTTATAATTTCTATAAAGAACCATTATGAGTCAATTCATCTGATTTGTCATTAATTTCTCTCTAATGACAGTATTCTTGATAGGATCTTCATAGCAAGACCAGTTAGGTTCAGATGTATTTTGTTTTATGTGATTATAGGCACTGAGTATGGAATGTAATTTTTTAATAATTATATTTTTAAATCAACAATAACTTTGGAGGAGCCTGAAGTCATTGTAAATCAAGTTAAATATTTAATTTTTTCAAGAATATAAACTGTTATGATGTAACTGGTGTTCTATTTCACTTTATTGATGATCTTTACAACACACTTCCCTAGATGGTGTTCAGAAACAAATGAAAATTTATATGAAATTCAAAATTCCTTCTCTCATTTCTAGCATAAATCATTCTATTTAATTGTTCTTCCTTAATTTATTGTTCAATATTCATTACCTTTATTAGTGTATCTTTAATATGTAGTTGGACGATATGATTCTTCTCACCAAAATCATCCCATCTTGTTGTAATATTATGTATTATTAAAATTAATTCTTCAAATGGATCAATATTAATAATTTAATGGAAATTATTATTATAGGATAATACCACCAATGGTAAATAATAATACAACATTCCATCAATGTAAATAGTTCATCGTCTCAATATGTCCTCCAATTTTTGATTTTTTTTAATATTGTTCTTCGGTTTGAGGTTGATTTTTAGTACCCATATGAAGCTCATTATAAAAATATTTTTAAATAATAATCCATAATTATAATGAAATGACTAGGATCTCAATCAGAAACAAATCGACATAGGTGGACCCTTAAGTCATACCTCTTTTTTAATATTGAGTTATTCTAGGCAATCGATTTAAAAGTCCTTCTATATAACATGACAGTGTATATATTTGGTAATTCCATCAAAAAATTAAAATATTTCATAATTTATAAAAGGATTACATAGTAATCCTCTCAAAAATTACATAGTATTGTCATCCCACTTCCTCTTAGGAATATAAAGAGGTTGCATGAATCCTCTAGGATGCTTTCCCTCAACCATGAATTATTGATAAATAAAATATCTTGACACATATCTAGTAATTTTCATTTAATTATTTTTTCAAAAAAGATATCCTTCATATCTAAATACTACTTATTATTAAAATATGTTCATAGATGTTTGAGATATGATCACCATCTAATATTTCCATTTTTTTCTCTAGTGTTGGTAGAACACAAAACCACTTTACAATTTTTAAAATTCCATCCACATGCTAAAAGTCTTCCATTATTCTATCCATGAAGGGTTTATATTTCTTTTTAAAACTACAATCATCATATTTAATGCTTTTAATATTCTCAAGTTATAATATTATTGTAATTATATGAAAAATTATTATTGATTCCATTTCTTTAGAAATCCCCATTTCCATTTTTCCTAAAAACATTGATGATTGATCTTTATAACTCTTATTTTTTTTCATAAGTCAGTGATATTTCCTACATAATTTGTTTAATACCTTAAATTAATTTTTCTGGGTGGTAGTGTATTGAGTAATAATAATATTTGATTAACTAGAGATATCACCATTTCCTCGTGTTGAGTTCATTCTATGTAAAAATGCTTTCCAAACTGTTGTGATCCAAATATATCATGAAAATTTCACAATAGAGATGTAGTTTCCAAATTTTTTGAGAAAATATTTTGTCTCTATCCCAAGATCATATGATGGATTTTTTTCATGAGTATTCAAATCTATTGATTTATATGTAATATGTATATAAATTTTCATTCGGACACAACCCATCCCCTTAATTCATGGATCAATGTATATAAACAAACCATAATTTCATGATTTAAGAATAAAATTATGATAGATGAACAATATTCACTCCAATTTTTCTTTACATTTTGTGCATTCTTTTTCCAATTTAACATAACGATTTTACAAATAATCAAGGTTAAAAGGATAACTAATCTTGAAGAATTCTAAATGAAACACCGACAGTAACCTCGTAAAAAATAAAACTATGTACCTAATTTATGTTTGTAGGAATAATAATTTCTTGGATTTCCTTTTTTCTTCATATAGACAACTTTGAATCCATAATTTGAGATAATATAGAAAAAAATGAAAATCATTGAAGTTAGAATTTACTTTTATAAAACATTCCACATAACTTTTTTATTTAAAGAGTCCTCAAAACAATATTCAAGTGGTTCTCACAGCACACATAGATTTTTGATTACCCCGTGATATCATCAATTAATTACGCATCAAAATATTCATTGAATTCATTATTCATTAGAACCAGTAAAATACATGGTTCACTAGTAATTTTAAATGGAATTACACAAAACATGTAATGTCCATACCTTATTTGAAATGTTATCTTTGTAATATCTTCATTCTTAAAATTCAATTAATGATATACATAATGAACATAAATCATCAAAAATTATTAGGCTCCATTAAATTTTTCAAATAATTCTTTAATGTGAGGCAGTGCGTACTTGTTAGTTTTTGTAGTAGCATTAATTTCAATATACTAAATGCACTTCGACATAGATCTATCTATCATATAACAGAAATAACATGGTATCCCCATAGAGAAATGCTAAGGAAAATAAATACCTTATTATTCATATCCTCTGGTTGTTTTAAATATACCCTAATTCCCTATTTTCTGTTATTTGGGAGTCATTGATATTTTTCATTCATTAGGAGTGGATCAATGGTAAATTCATTTACATGCTAATGGGGGTTTCCAAGTAATTAATTAGGAAATAAATTAGTGTATTCTTTTTCAATATTTAAATTTTTATTTTGAATATTATATTCAATGTGCATATATTATGTTTCAACTTTCCCCCCAATAATTTCATTCAGTAGAGATACTATGGGTGGTTCTAGATAATAATTTGATGATAATGTTTCTTCTCTAAATATAAGGGATTATATATCTACTTCACATACAATAATTTATTTTTTATTATTGTAAATTATTACGTAACATTTTTATATACATTCCATAATGAGGAATATATCAATTTCCACAATAGGAATGAAGATAACTTCAAAAACTAAATCATGTTTATTTCCCATAAAGGATACATATGGACACATTTTTCTACAATGAGACTTACCTAAATTGTATTTACTGCCAACTCTAATATTAAATCTAAAGGTAAATGTTTTATTTTCATATAAATTAGGTAGATATGAAAGAGTGTGATGTACTATATTCAAATATTAAATTGGATACATTTGAAGATAATATTAATGTTTACTATTGGGTAGTTATACATAATATTTGGATCCCTCATAAGATTAAATTCTCCCACTGTCCTCATATAAGTTAATTTTTTTTAACACATGCTAAATTTATTTAAATAATTCCCCTTTTCATTATAGTTGTAATATTTATAATCATTTATATTTTTCCTGAAAAATCATTTTATCTATGACCTTCTTTTACTCAGTTATAAAAAAATCCCATTCCTTTTATGCATTACCCATGATAATTTTCCAAAATGTTGACATAATTGAGAAGTCTACATTCCCATTATCTTTTTTAATGATTCTTTCTTTGAATGGTTTTCTGAAGACCTCTTATTTCCTTTATTCACCTTGAACATATAATATTATGAAAATTCTTATATTGTTTTGATAAAACATAATATTGTTTTATCATATGATGGAAATGATTGGGAATCAAATTCCATTAAGAGTCTTGGTTTATGTCCTTAAATTAAGTGATATATCATGTCATTTAAATCACATATTTAATCTATATAATACCCTCATAGACTTGTGAATGTATCCTCATAATCTAGGAAAATCTCTTATTCCATTTTTAAATGATAAATAATTTTCAATTCATTCCATTTCATTTCTTAGAAGGGAAGTATTTGTGGAAGATTGTTCCAAAAAAAGTTCACCATTCCATCTATTTTAGTTCTTCTTCCTCTTTAGTATTATATATTAACTACCTATATTGATCACTATGTCCCTTGAGGCAATATATTGTCAATTATTCCTTATAAATTTCATTTAAACCCAATGATAGGAATATATTATCAATGGACTTTATCTACTAAAAGATACCATTAGATTTGTAGACCAACAAAAATATGTGGGCTTCTTCCACATAAAATAAAATACATTGTCGTAGTACTCTTATTTATATTATTATATGAATGATGTCCAAATATCATTATTATCAACTCTACTCTAACAATAATTTTTTTTACATTCTCATAATAGAAATCCCTATATATTTTTTCGGTATTGATTAAATTATTTCCATTAAGAACCATTAATAAATATTAGAATACAATAAGATAGCTTATGTCCTTAATGATTATTGAGCCAAAAAATCACAATAATGAGTTAATATAATTCTCATGTTCATATATAATATTATTACCATACTTTTTAATAACTTTATCAGATTCCACTTTGAACAACCCCAACCACAATATCCTAGAGTTGATGGTAGTTTTATTATAATTGAATAGATACAAGAGATCAAATCACATAGGATCGATCATTTTAGTATTCTTGATGAACTAGATATATATATAATTTCCTTAATACATTGGTAATTAAAATATAACAGAAAAAATAAATATAAAGGGATTCCCTAAAACATATTCAAAAATTCGATCTTCATAACATATGAAAGGAAAAAAAGTAAAATGGTGAGATCAATCACTCAGTAAGGGTTATACGAATCAATACGATGTGAGTAAAATTAATTTAGGTATAATAATTTTGGTATGGTAAAGTACTTTAAAAAACATTCCAGCAATAAAAGGAGAATGACAATGAATCCATATATGTTTTCATATTGATAATATCGTCGAATTTAATAACTAAATATTGAATGAAGAAAATTATTATTTATAGGGAATAATATATATTGAACGTGAACCATTATGACATAATAATGGGTTATGTATGGTTAGAAAACCCATCAAATTATTCCTAGAAACAATCATGAAGGCTTTTTATCCATCTATTTTGTTTAATGAAACTTGTCGATGAATCAAGGGGATATCTATAACCAAGATTCATTAGTCCCTCAATCTACAAAGTATTTTCCAGAAATATATTTAATTCCATAACAAAATCAATGAAAATATTGTTTGAATAAAAATTATATGAACAATGAAATATTCATATCCATGAAAAACCAACAATTGATATTTAATGAAATCTTCAATTAATGATGATAAAAGAGGTGTATACATACACTACACATAAGAAACATGTTGTGAATGATGAATAATCAAATAGAATATAATAATGGATTTAGAGAAATATTGAATTTAAATCACATTTAGATATTAATAAGGTAACATAAAAATTAATAATTATAAATGATTTCAAAACGATGTGAAAAAAAGCAAAAAGTTTTTAAAAAAAATAGAAAATATACCCATTAGTGCGATTTAATAAAAAATATTAATGTGCCTTTAAATTATAAAAATGATAATTTGATGTTATAAACCCATAAATTAATTAAGGTATATTTTTATGTCAAAATAATTTATTTTAGAAAAACATTTGTTTCATAAAATAGATAATGTTTTTAACTGAAATTGATTAAGAAAATGGATAGTTCCCTTAAATAGGACTTCTATTTTGGAAGAAATTTGATATATAACTATATTAAAAATTTAGTTACCCCACAATGAAGGAATAATTCAGATATTAAAATTTGGTTTTAATATATAAAAACATTAATTGTCGGTATTACATATGTATAACTAATAATTATATTATGGTAAATAGAGTGAATGAATAACCCAAAGGAAACAATGGAACTTTGAAGAAAATCCCTTACCAAATGTGAAAAAGTGTTATGCACATTCAATTATTTCTAGTGATAATGAAAATAGATTTATTAATAATTTATTTCATAAAATTATAAACATTTATTTTATTTTTTATTATTTTATCCTATTCAACAGTGTCCTATTTCCTCAGTTAAAATATTTAGTTTTTTCATTTAATAGTGTTCCATTCCATGGTTCTCGTGATTGTTTAACTTGTATACATGTATGGAGGATCATGAAAAAGGGGAATAATTCTCTAGAAATAAAATATTTCTTTATTAATGTTGATAGAAAATAATAAATGTTATTATATATCATACCTTGTCTATGTATAATAATTCTTCAATAAATATAATGTTAATGACAAACATTTAGAATATTTTGGTGTTTTTCAATCACTGAACAGTAGTTTTTTTATTAATTTATATTATGTATATATTCTTGTTACATAACCCTAAATGTGTTTTAATAATAATTATAAATTCAATTTTAAAAATTATAACGGATTGAGGTACATCCTTGAAGTTGGTAATCTAAAATGAAAACACAATGTCCAAGATCATGGTAAATAGACACATCATGGAAAATGTTTTCATTTTTAGAAAAAAAAAATGGAAGAGTTGAAGGGTTATAATGATGCATATTATAATTACGTAATAAAATAGCAGTATACATAAGATAATAATGTTATCGTTATTTTTTTTAGAAGAGGAATGGAACTTTTAAGAAAAGAAAACAAATTTTAATGAAATTTTATAAAAAAAATTGGATTTCACCTCTTGAATTTCTCTCCATGAGATCCTTCATAAAGAATATTGAAATTGGGATTTTGGTGGGATTAGAAGGACCATAACATAGGTTAGAAATTTTGGAGAGATATTTTTTATATATAGGAAATGATTCAAGGATTGGTTGGTCTGAGGTTATAAGGTGGTGAAGGTGGTATTTGTGGTGGATAAGGGTGTTATTGATAATTTTAATCATTAGTTATTTTTTGGATTACGAATTTTATTTTATTAAAAGGACTATATAGGATAAATTTTTAAGAATTGTTATAGATGATAATTCTATCAATAGTAATGACCTATGAAATTTTATATTCAACTTATTATGTATATATACCGTAAATTATTGTATTTAACTATTCACAAAAAATACAATGTATTTGGAAAAATCACCAAAATTTTACCTAACCACTTTTATATTTGTAGAATTAAAAATGGAATATATTTTATGAAAAGAATTTTCTAAATATGATAAATTAAATTTTTAATTAAAATTTTTTTTTATTCAAAAAATATCAATTTTAAAATTATATCATTTTTTGACACATTGAAAAATTAATTATGGTATAATAAAATTATTTTATAATAATAAGAAAATGAAAAATTAATTGATTAATGAATTTCATGAAATTAACTTTTATTTTAAATAATTATATTAATTTTATAATTGTATATAAATATTTATTCACTACAAAAATACCAATACATAATTTGTGACTTTGAAAACATCTATCTGCATATACATGAATATATTTATATCATGAATTTAATTAAAAGATGTGTAAACATTATTTATACTTTCATAGGTGAGAATACTATTCTATTAATCTCAATATTATTCCTGATGGTCAAATTACTTTTTCAATGAGTATATAACTATTTGGTTAAACTTGATCGTGTGTGCAACAAAATAAATCAAATGAATTTAATTTATTTAAGATGATACATACAATAAAATCATAAGTAGTTATAAAACTAGATGAGATATTGAATACAGGATGGCCCCATGTAGTGTAAAAGTCACGGTACCCCTGGTGACTTACATAACATGTGTGTTCAGTTTGAAACGGATTGTTTGGAATTGTGAAAATGATAATGGGCTATGGTACACAGCCAGACACCCAAAGAAGGGTTCACACCGTGTATGGAAGAGAGACAAAATATACATTGTAAAGGTAAATACCCTTAGGTATTTGGTATTTATAGATAGAGGAGTTTTTTGTTACACATCGTGTACACATGATTTATATAATATACATTCCATCATCAATGAATTTCTCCTTTTTCACCATAGAGTTTAAATATTACATGCGGGTAGTCTATTATAGTAATATTCCCCATAGATTAAAATTGAAAAAATCTTTTTATATATATAGTATTTATGGAAGGTGTATTAAATTTTGTGAGTCTTTATGGGTGGATTCATTTGTGGATTGGATACAAAATCTTCTTGTAGGTTGGGATGTGAGATGTGAGACATGTTTGAGGGTTGAGATATTGGTGTTTGTTTTGGAATATAATGACAAAATGTTTCACTGATAAGGTATTTTAAATTCATCCAGAAATGTTGGATCATGGTCTTTCATGGATTGGATTGAAAATTTGGGTTCCTATGGTCTAATTTCGTTTACTAGATGTTTGAATCTGGATGAGTTTTTGGGATACAGTAACATCTGAAGATATCTTTATATATATGTATTTTGAGTTTGAGATATTTCTAATGTAAATTTTTATAATTTCATAGTCGGAATAGTGGTTATGTATAGATCCCATGAGGGCTTGTTATTATTTTATGATTGGTTGTATGTTGGGATGCAGTTTGGGGTTTGTTATTGTGGGATTTTACTGATGATTGGATATGATAGATGAACCATGGGTTCGGTCCTATTTCAATTATGAATGGAAAAAAATTGGTTGGTTCCCCCGTTCATAATTGAACTATGAGATGGTCCTTTCAGGTTTCAGCAATATTAGATGACTATTTTTGGCATTGGACAATCATGTTTTCTATGGACATCGGAGAGGTTTTTTGGGAATTTAATTATCATGATATGATGTTAGACGAGATGTTTGGGATAATGGTTTATCATCCATTGGTCGTTAGTTTTATCAGATTATCTCCATAGAAGGATGAATTGTGTTTGGAATGCATGGATTATACCTTTTCAGTTGTATGTATAAATTTTAAGGAACATAGAACGAGGGACCTTAAGAAAATTCATAATAATTAGACATCATTTATGGACTAATTAGTTCTGTAGAAAATTCAAAGCATGGAAAATTTCAATAATGTATCACATAGATGTCTTTTCTCTAGTATATATTTTTTATTAGATCCTATATCCAATTATTTTTTTCTATTATGTTAAATTTATATGATAATATCTCGGGGATAGTCATTCATGTCCAACATTATGATAAAAATTTTCGATCTCCCCCTTACATATAAGAATCACCTGCTGATATGTGCCATGGTGATCCATGTGCAATAAGTCATCTGTTAGGGGCTGGATAAAGTGTTGATATTACACAGGTATTTGGAATGAACCTAATGTTAATTTTTTACTTTTTATTTATCTTTTTATAATTTCTTATTTATTTTTTTGACGTAGACATTTTTCTACATGGATGGATATATTACAAGATGCAAGAAAATTTTTTGAAAATTAATATTTGAGAAATCATTGGTGGAGTGTAACATATATTAATTTCATATTATATACATGTGAAATTATATTTTTGTAACAACCTTATATCATCTATTAGGTTGATAACAGGACTCTGTTAATTTAGGAAAAGGCCCAACATTTCATTACTATGAATATAGTCTCTTGTATAGTGTATTAAGCTAGGTAAATCAGTTCTAAATTCATGGACATATGGTATCTAGTATAGAAATGTGTATATAAAAAGACTTTTTTATTTATTTTAATTTTATTATATTTAACAAATGAACAACATAATGGAAAATCTGTTGTTTTTGAGTGGTTAGGTGTCATTATTATTTTATTATTTCTATTATTATATAATGATATTTTTATTTATTTATATCTGTATATAATGACATATTTTATGTATTTTTATTTTTTTATAATGTATTTATAGTTATTTCATTATGATTCATGTGCATAGTCTATCCACTATATATTTTTTAAACCTAGCCTTTATTCAGAATCCCCTGGTACGTGGGGAGCTGTAATTATGGCTACGTTGCAGGATAGAATGCGCGATGGGGAATGATTACCCCATAAGTTTCATTATATTGATATGTTATACCCTATATGGATGGAAGGGGAAAATTTTGGTTGGTTCTCAGTTTTGACACCCATGCCGCAACTGGGGATTCTGAGGAGAACCCCTAAAAATCATGGTATTAAGAGGGATAGAGAGAGATATACCCTCTGATATAGTGAAACACTATTACATATATATACACATTTTATAGGGTCAATAACTATAATAATTAACATAAAAACTAATTTGATGGACGGAGCCACCAATTTTGGATAATTTAAAAGATAATTAACAATAGAAAAATATTTTGTATGAATTCATGATCCTACAGTCATCTTATGAGAATATTTTATGTCATTGTATATTATATTATATTGTGATTGTAGTTTCTTGATACATTTAATTTAATTCCATTATGTTTTATTGAAAATAATTTTAATAATAATAAAATTGTTTGATCTAAATCCATTGAATTGATTATTGTTAACTATAGATTAAAGACTGATGATTTCAATCTTATATCCATGTTCTGAAAGATATTATTTAAAATTCAAGATATTCATATTAAATTTCATGTATACTCATATTTACGATATTTTAAATGTGATAAATAGTGTAATAGTAAATATATTTCTTTGATTATTTGTTTTTATGAATTATTTTATATATATTAATATTTTAATTTTTAATTATATGTAATTTTTATATAAAAATGAAATAATTTGATTCTGGATAAATTATTTTTTATGGTTTAAATGTATGTATTTAAAACACAAATTTCAATTTTTTAGTCTATAAAAATGTAAAAATTGACTTCATTTATTATATCATTACATCTATGTTTTCTCAGAATGATATACATTCAGATTTTTCGTAAAGTATGTTTTGTAGTGAACAGTTAAAGATACATATTTTTTAAAAATATTGATTTTTATAATTAGATAAACTAATTTAAATTTCCAATTATATTTTTTATTTGTTTTTAGAGTGAAGAATTCCCTATTTAGAAATCAATAATTGATTTAATTACATAGTATATCCCATTATAACTATTATTTGTATAATTTAATCTTTGGATTTAATATGCATTTTTATAAAATATATATGCAACCATTCTTTAAGAATATATAAGAAACTAATTTTCATCCACATCTATATGTTGAATCAAGAAAAATGTATTATATTTTTTAAAATTTTGATGAAATGGTTAATAAATACTGATTATTAAATATTTTTCATTATGAATTATTATAGTAGATCTTATTTTCCATGTTAATATGGGTAAAATAGTTAAAATCTGGTTTAGACAATGATATAATGACTAATAAAAAACCTAAAACTTGTATTTATTTTATTTGATAATTTATTTGACTATAATCATACATAATGTTGTCTTATTGGGATTAAAAAAATTTAGGGTCATTTATATATGTTAATTTATAAATGATTTAATTTTTTTCCATGGATAATAATTTTTAATTTTGATTATTTGAATAGTTACCCATAGTTCATTCGAAATTCTGAGACAACACATTTTCATGTAATAAAGAATTCATGTAAATTAATTTTTTTTAAAATGTAACGTATATAAATTATTTTATATTTGTTATGTTACATGATTTTTATATATAAATATATCCTATAAATATTGATTTAATTGTTTTTATTTGTAAACTATTACAATTTTTATGACATTAACATTGAAATATAAGAATAATCATGAAAATAATAATAATGATATATTATATTATATAACAATTTTATGATGATTTAAATTTCATAAAAATAATATAATCACTAATAATATGGAAACATTATAGATATTATAAATTATTGTCCACTTATTGTTAACCATTATTGTTTCGGTGAATTTTATTACACTTATACTGTAAGAAAAATTGAGGTCCCATTAATAATCTAACGGGATTAAAAGTGTATAAAATAAGATTGAATACTGAAAACACAAACTAAAATGTATAGATTTTTTTTTCTAGGATTCAAAATCATAAATAGATAATATATTACAATTTGAAATTAATTATCACATTTTCATGACAAATAATTAGTTATAATTTATTATTATTATTAATTATATGGGTTCCCATTCCCTCACTAATTAGAGAGCACCACCACTCCACTCTCCCTCAATCATTTTGGGAACAATTGTTTATGTAATTTGACCACATAATTACCTCTAACGTTAATTCCAAAATTATATAGGTATTTAACTCACAAAAAATTAAAAAAAAATACGTTACATGTCATTAACTAAGTATGGTATCAAAGAATAATTTATAATTCCTAAGAATATTATTTCTATTTTATATCTTATAAAATCATAAATTTTGTATTAACCATAATAATATAATTATATTACTATATTAAATTCACTTATATCTAATTTTCATCATTGTATAAATCTTTTTCATCTCTTTTTCAATCTAATGGTAATAGGAAAAGTACCTTACGGGTATGTTAGTATTACCCTCTCAACGAAGTGATGATGGTCATTTTTTATAACCACCTCTCAATGATGATTATATTAGTGGATATAATAAATATATATGATATTCATGACATAATTGTCACCCATCAAGGATATGAAATTTTAAATATCATACCTATCCAACGGTTGAAATATAATGATTGTGTTAATGTGAATTGGTGGACAACCAACCCCACAAATAAATTTGATTCAATTTTTGAAAAATCTCATTCATGAATGGAACTACAATTGAATTGAACATATAAAAAATTAATATTTTCCTTATTAATAATCTTTACATAATGTATAAATGATGCAATTGAAGATATCCATCAAACCATAATTGTTTACGGATTCGAAACCAAACTTCCTATTAATATAAGACATAAACATAAATGATTTGGATACAAAATAAAACATGGAAAAAAGGAAATATAAAACTCTATTATAATTTAACTCTTAAAAAATATATCCGTATGATAGAAAATATAATTTAATATTTTGTTATTAATTATTAAAATATTTAATTACTCTCATCATTATTAAAGGTAATAAATTTTACATTAATTCATTTCATATATGTTTACTTTTTTATTCAATTTTCCCCCACTACTATGTAAATTAAAATGATTGATGAATGTTGTTATTTAAAAATAAATAAATATTAATGGATATTTTTTTAATCCCTTTTCATTTTAATAAAAATTTTAAAAAGAAATATTATTTTTGTTTTGAAAATGAGGTAATATCACAAATGTCGAAATGGAATCATTATTTTATCATATACTAAATTAATGAAATTTATCACTATTATGAATTTTCATTTACATAGATTATCATTAAAAATTTTCCATGTTTATTATCAATAAAAGTCATTCCAATAATTTTTTTCTAATTTTTTTCAAATGGGATTTCATTTGAAAAGAAAAATTCTCTGAAATTTTATTAGAAAATGGAATTAATTACATATAGGTGAAATTATGTTTTTCATTGGTATTTATGATGAAAAGGGAATTTAATATTAATAAAATGTTAATGATAGTTTACAAGATCATTATATATGATGAAAAGTTATTGAAATAAATCTTATACAAATAGTGAGCCTCAGGTAACATATATGAAAGGAAGACCCAATATATCTTATAGAAAGAATGTTTTGTTATATCCGTCAACTAAATTTTTTAATGTTTATTGTCTTAAATGGAATCAACTAGGGGGATAAAATTAAATGTTTCATATATAAATTTTTATATGATCCTACTATTTCTTACCCATGGGAATACCATTTATTATTATAATTCTCTAATATGTCTTCAAGGGTTTCCATTTTCTTATTATGGGTTTTTATAGTTTTCTTTTAACAGAATGTGTGAGTACCATGACAATAATATTTATTTACTCACATATGAATAAATTGTAACGTTTCAATATTATGGCCTTTATAATTCTTCATTATATTATGTGAATTCAATCCTTTATGTTCCATACCATGATTTATTGGATAATACACATATTTTAATGCCTTTCATAGGGTTTAGGAAATATATTCAATAAAGAATAATTAATGTATTATGGTAGAATATTTTGATTTGTGAAAAGAAAACATGTTTATTTTTATACGATTTATACTTTATGAATAATTGATATTGACTAGAATTATAAACACTATAAGATATGGGATTTTTATATAATATTTATTATATAATTATCTAAAAGTGAATACTATGATGATACTATAAATTTAACAAAATTTATTCTTTTACAAAAACTCAGTATAATGTAATATTTTATGTGTGATTCACTATAGTTTATTTCAGTTGAATGATACATATAACATTAGATGTTTAGATAATTTCAATTGATATTAGTTGATAGATTATAACTTATGGTCTTGTTAAAATGATATTGAATTTTAATATTACCATGTTCTATCATCTAGAATATGTTTATTCATAATTTCCTTCCATATGGGATATATAGAGACTATTTTATTTTAGTATCAAGAGTAAAATATCCTACCAAATAATTATCCTAGTGTGCATGGAGTTGTAACAAAGTAGTTTTCTTCAATTATGGATTAGTTAATATAGTCTGTAAATGAGTTTGTAACATGACTTATTGAAAAACTATATTTACTACATTATAAAATTTTTATACATAATAATTTCAGAAATCAAAGGCCTCTAAATTTTGGTTGAACCTCATATCCAATGGTAGATGAAGGGTATATAAAAAATATAGAAATTATATTCCATTTAGTTTGATCAATATAAAATTAAATATATACTCTTGATATTTATTATTTTGAAGGAGAAGTTTATTGATAGTGGTAATTACTTAAGAATGTCATATAAAGAGAATAGTCATTTTCTATTAAATTAGATTCATTTAATAATCTATTTCAAGATAAATATTTATCTATGGTTTTTGGAAGCATAATGGAGAATAGATACCTAAAATTAAGGAAAATGAAGTAATATTTTGTATTCATGTATTAAGAAAATTATAAATTATAATCTAGGTGTGTACTAGATTATATTTTTGACCATTATATAGAAATTATTACATTTTACTAAGGATTGAAACATTGTTTACAAATCTAATTGGGCTTTTATAAACTTAGTTGTTAAGAAACTGTGTTCATTGTTTATAGAGAGTTGATATTGTTTCCTCTGAATGTTATTTTCCTCATAATGGAATGTGAAGGATTTTTTCCTACTGTAAATAAATAGTGAATAAGTAAACTCATATATCAGTAGATGAGCCCCAAATATATACCAATAGAAGAAAATACATTTCATGAAATATTTATTATGACATTGAAAGTGTTAGCATATAATTGTGTTTACTCACATGGCTCATGAAAATTAGGAAAAGTGACTAAATCAATCCATGATTGATGTAAAATATAGGCTAACAAGGGAGATATGTTTTAATTTCAATTGGTAATGTATTTTTCTGTGGTATGGTCTATTATTTTTTATTTTCAATCTAAATAATTATGACCCTATGTAAAAGCTTAGAAAAAATCATTTTTAATGTTTTAATTGATGTCGGGATGTCTAATGATGTTGTGACATGTATGTTACCGACTTATTCAAATTATCCAAATTCATTTTGTGGACATTTTATCATCAAATTCATTTGTTTTTATGTAATTTAAATGTAGAAATTAAAATCTATTTGATGAGAATAAGATAGAACTTTTGGTGTAAATACATGGTGGATGTTTTTTTAGAAGATAATATTTATAAGAATATTCATATTTGTATCAATTTAATGGTTAGTCCAAAAAATATGATTACATTATCATATTAGAGTTTCCAATTATACAGGGAATGTATTGGATTTTATTTTTTCATTATATAAAACAATACATAGAACTGAATGATATTTCAAATTACTTCATACCTATCACGACCCGTCCCCCGGGGCCCCGTGTCGTGACTACCCCAAGCCCGCCTTCCGTAGGCCAAGGGCTGGAGACTAGCATTGAAAGGCATATTCCCTAAAACTGGCAAGGCATTGCCTTTATAACATATAAACTCACAAAAAAAGAGAATGTAGGATACAAACAAAAAGTGAAACTATATAGAAAATAGGGTGTGTACGGAAAGGGAAAAGGAGACAAAATACAAGCCCAACTGTAATGTAGAAGTAAACAGAACGTACAAGTAAAACTATAAACTGCTCCAGTGAACGCCCGCCAAGGAACCTACCAGAAGAGTAGGTACAGTTCTTGAATGGTCGTCCCTATGGTACGCCGCGTCTAATGTCCACCTATGATATACCTCCAGTCCTGGTACCCACGTCCAATGGCAGCGTCGACCATCGTCTGCACTAAAAAAACAAGGTGCATGTGTATCTCGTGCAGGGATGAGTATAATGATACTTCGTAGGGACCATGAGACCCTCATTTGTCTCACAAAATCCCCAAAGGATAAACCAAAATGCATGAAAACAACTGACAACCCAACATAAGTATATGCCCATACATATACCTATGTTAACAAGTATACCCATAACATTCATGATGAAAATAGAAGTCCCATCTCAGAAGACCAAAGATCAACTGTTCCATGGAGGAATGATTACCACGAAGGTAACACCCCAATGGTAAGTACCACAAAGGTAAATCCACACAAAGGTATCCCCATGATGGTATGTACCAAAAAGGTATCTCCGTACCAAATATACCCCAAAGATATCACCACAAATCCAAGTACCACAAAAGTAACGCCACACAGAAGAATACCGCAAAGGTAAGGACTCATCTCACACAAGGTATAACTAAGGTATGGTAGTAAAGATGATTATATGTTACTACTGAATCATTTTACTCTATTGAGAGGTAGTCCCATGTAGGATCCTACATCATCATACCCATGTATGATAATAAATCATCAAACCCATGATGGATCATAGTACAACAAACCAACGTAGGATCCTAGAGTAGTCCCACGTAGATTAATAGAGCAGATACAAGGGGTATCCTCAAACACAGACACATGTAGGATCCCATGGAACATACCCATATAATATCACTATCTCATGTTTCTTCCAGCTAAAGAGTTCTCGCACTAAGATTGCTTGATTCCTGGAGGGCCTGCTCCTCAAACCATTGGTAAATTCTACAACTGCCACGAAGTACTATGACGAAAGTATCCCAAACTATCTCCATGTAAATGGGGTCTCAACACAATAGACATTGGGTCAATCGAACGACTAGTATGTATGTTATTGGCCTTTTATTCCTGAGGGCCTGGTTATATTCATGTTCGATCAAACTCCGTTGTACCCCAACATTATCCAAATCTCAAGGGGTTATTCCAAAAGGACAGTCTCGATCCATGGATTTCAGTGCCGCAGTCATTTTGTCGAATAGACAATTGTAGCTCATGTGGGTGACCGATCGGCTGACGCCACGTGGCTCTGGCAGCTGGCATGCGGGAGCCCGGGTCCCGTTCTACTCCCAAGATGGCCAGAAGACCATCCCTCCTCCACGGGCCGGTCATAGGCCACACCGCCACTGGCAGCCGGCAGTGAGCTGGCAGTCCTCCCTTTGCGGTCACGGACTCGTGTCACGTCTCCTGCACACCTGGCGGCGTGGGCACGTGCCCCCACCACCTTTGTGGGGTCATCTGTGCGTGGACCGCCTCCCTTGATTTGGATGCTGCCCATTCTATATCATAGAAGATAGGCCCCTAACCTTCCTTGTCAGCGCGGTTGCACAACGGCTGTCATCGCGGCCAGCCGGAGGGTCGTCCGCCGCTCTCGATCCCCATTGGTGCCGCTCACCAGCATCGGTTACTGGCGACATTTCTTAGATCACCAGGCGTTCCCTGATGGCTCGTTCTTCATTCCGAAATCCCACGCACTCGGCCTGGAATGTCTCCATCGAATCAAGTACATCATAAACCACAATGGTTTCATAGAGATCAGGTTGTGTTCGTTTGGCCCACACCCTCCACGTTAGAATGGTAGCAAGTAGCATAATTGTTCTTAAATCAAGAATACTGACTAGAACAGGGTAAGGGGTATTCAAAACAACACTACATACCCTAATTTCTCATTGTAAGTGTCGCGAGATGAATTCATTGAAGGAGATGAGGGTGCCAATTATTGTTGCTTCTTCTACATGCTTCTGAAGTCACACTTGTGTGTCCCCCTCAATCTTTATTCTTATGTATGTTCTTCATTGGAGAGGGAATTCTTCATTTGGAGGAAATGTTTCTCCAATGTTCTCCCAACACTACCCATTTCCATCATTTTCCCCCGTGAATTAGGAATCGAACCAATTGAAAATTAGTCTCTAATTTAATTAAAGTTTTCACAATTAATTAATAGATGTTGGTACAATTAATTTATTGAAGTTTGAACATTTTTTCAATATTAAGAGGGTTTCAAGTGGTCCCCACCATAATGAATTCATAATGGGAGGTCGTTCAGCTCAGGTGGACCCCACCTCCATAATTAAAAAACACTTTTTTGATATCATAAATAAAATTTCATTTATTTTATTTTTTCTTCTTCGATGAAAAACTGAAAAATTAACATCCACCCTCGACCTACAGCGTTCGAGGTGAAGGTCTTTTTAAGAGAATATCGGTGCTGCTAGTTCAATGGTGGCCTCATATTTCTATTCCAATCAACAGTTCAAATGTTATAAAAGTATTCTCATTCATTTACCGAACGTATCTTAAAAAACATTCAAAAATTCATTCCGGGCACATCGGAACTCAGAATCATGCACCATCAATTATTGCATACTCGTAATATTTCTTTATAATTAAAACTAATTACATGGAAAAATCTGGTACATTACATTCTCCACATCTCAGGTGTTTGTGTCACCATGAGCCACAACTCAAACTAAAGAAAACAAGTGGGGGTATTGAGCTTTTATCTGAGCCCCCCACTCCCATTTGCTCTCCTGGAGGTTCTCGTGCTACCAGTGAACGTGCACTAAAGGTATCGATCTCCCATGAAGTACTCTCTTCTATCGATCCACAATATCCACTAGAACCTCCATAAATGTCACCCCATCATCGATGTCCATCTCTCCAAGGTCGATATAAAGAGATGGGTCGTGAATGTATCTCCTCAGCTGGGATACATTGAAAATGTCGTGCACCTAGTGCAACTGAGGGGGATGTGCTAGGTGGTAAGCCAACTCTCCAGCTCTGCTAAGGACAGGAAAGGGTCCGATGAAACCCAAGGATAACTTGCATCCCTGACCAAATCTCACCAAACCTCATCGAGTTGAGACATTTAAATTGAGATGGTCACCATCCTCAAACTCCAGTGGTCTTCATCTCCTATCGGCATAATTCTTCTGCCTACTCTGTCCAAAATTCATCCATTCCTGGATGATCTACAACATCCCTATGGTATCCTGTACCACATCTGGTCCCATGAGTGCTAACTCCCTTAGGTCTTTCTAGAATAAAGGTGATCTGAAAGGTCGGTCGTACAAATCCTCATAAAGTTCCATCCCAATCATGGAGTGATAGTTGTTGTTGTATACAAACTCCACCAAGGGTAAGTGATCCTCCTATCTGTGACCGAAGTCGAGGACGCAAGCACGAATCATGTCCTTAAGGGTCTGAATGGGCCTTTCAGTCTGAACATACGTTAGAGAATGGAAGGTGGTGCTCATACGAAACTATGTCTGGAAAGAATCCTGCAACCCCATCCATAACGGTGAAGTGAAACATGCTTCATGACGGAGATAATCGTCGAGGGTACTCCATGTATCTGTAAAATCTTCTGCACATAGTGGCGTCTCAAGCTCCCTACTGAACCCGGCTATCTAATTGGTAGGAAGGGGGCCAACATGGTGAGTCGGTCGACGACCACCTAGATAAAATCACAACCCATGGATGTACATGGATGTTCTGTCATAATTTCCATGGATATCTCATCACACATCCACTCTAGGACCTCTAAAGGCTGAACTAAGCCTGCTAGTACCTGATGTTATAGATTCACTTGCTGACTTGTGAGGCATCGAGAGACAAACTCTATTACTTCTTTCTTCATTCTCAGCCACGTGTGCTTTCGTCGGAGGAAATGGTACGTCTTCACCACTCTTGGATGCACTGCTTGTGGGGACGTATGGAACTCCCTGAACACTTCCTTTCATAAATCCACCTGTACCAAAGAATTCCCTCTAAAGAGAATGGTGTGATCCCATCCTTCAGAATATTTATCAGGTGCCTTACCTATGGATATCTAATCACGTCGAGCCTCATAGTCAGTGTCCCCACGCTGTGCCTCCCTGACTATATGAAGAAGTGGTGGAGTGATTGTATGAGACTGAATAAATGATGCTCTATCTCATTCCATAAAGGATATCTATAAAGCGGCCAGCTGCTCTGTCGCCTCACCTAGCAGATGTATACCATATCTCTTGCGGAGTGCACCAGCTACAACATTCCCCTTCCTAGGAGTATAGACTATCTCGAGGTCACTGTCCTGGAGGAACTCAATCCAATGCCACTATCTCAGGTACAAGTCCTTCTGGAAGAAGATATACCTGAGACTCTGGTGATCATAATAACCATAAAATGCTAGCCCATTAGATAGTTCTCCACATTTTCAATTTGAAGACCACTACTTCTAACTCAAGGTCATGGGTAGCATATTTCTACTCATGGTGTCCCCACCGTCGACAACCATAATTGATATGTTCTTGCTCTTGGTTTAGGACACATCAGAGACCGGTCCTTGATGAGTCGCAGGAGACTACGTACCCAACACCCTCCTCTGGTTGCCTCATGATGGAGGAACTAGTCAGCCTCTACCTCGGCTCCTAAAAACACTTCTGGAATCTCTCCAACCACACAATGAGTTTCCCCTTCTTCTTCAACGTTGATAAAGTAGCTTCAACCCGATAGAAATCTGACCCAAAGCTCCTATTGTATATGACCGTACCCAATATAATCCTTACCTCTGTCACACTGATGGGTTGCTCCCAAGAAAGTACCATCTCAATCATCACCCGATCCATAGAAACTCCAGCCTTCGAGATGACATGTCCCAGATAGTGCAGAACAAGCACTTTAATAGAATAACATAAAGCTGGTTCTCTCAAAGTGTGTCCCAAACTACCTTCAAATGATAGGAATGATCCTCCTCAGTAGTAGATTAGATCATAATGTCATCGATGAAGACTACTAGAAAGCGATCAAGGTATGTCTGAACGATCCTGTTCATGAGTCCCATGAACATAGTCGGAGCGTTGGTCATGCCAAATGGCATGAAAAAAAATCCAAATGGTCATACCAACATCTGAAAGATGTATTCTGCACATCCTCGACTCGTACTGTGAACTGATGATAGAATGAACTGAGTTCTATCCTTGAGAACCACCATGCTCCCTTCAGATAATCAAAGAGTTCATCAAACCTTGGGAGTGGGTACATGTTCTTCATGGTCACCTGGTTATGGTGCTGATAGTCAATACAATGTCCCAAGCTCCCATATGTCTTCTTAGTGGATAAAATCGGGGCTACCCAAGGTGAAACACTGGGTCGGATGAACCGCTTCCCCTGTAAGTCCTCCAGCTGTACCCACAACTCAAGAAGCATTGTGGGAGGCATCCGATATGCTGGTGTAGATATAAGTGTCATCCCGGGGTATATTTCATTGTAAAATTCCACCTCTCTACGAGGTGGTAGACCCCAAACATCATCATGGAATACATCTGTGTACTGTTCTGCAAAAACATGATAGCTTAGATTCTCCACATCAACCACTCCGAGGGAAAGGCTAGCCAACTGATAAGTGATCGGCTGCACTATCCTTCGGTTATGTCCATCATGTGCTACAAAGGCTCCTTTCTCTCTATTGAAGGTAAACCTAGTCCCATCTGTGCGGATACACCGCACATTTCTCATAATACATCCAATAAGAGCATGGACTGTAGATAACAAATCCATACCCATGATGACATCGTAAGGCCTAGACGACGCAACTAGAAGATCCCAGCCGAATCTCTCACCTCATAGATTAAGCTCAAACCAAAGGAACCAGTGTGAAATCTTTACATCATCTCCCGTAAGAGTCTGTAGCAAAAAGGATCAAGCCAACAGACCCACCAGAATCGATGAGCTCCGAAGGAGGGCTGTGGAAATAAAATAATGACTAGCACTTGTGTCTATATGTACTGTATCTAAGAAGGAGTAGACAAAGAACATACCTCATATGATCTCCAGAGTTCCATGGTCATAGGCCTCAGCTACCTGGTGCTGAGATCTACCTTGTCCACATACTCCCTTTGGTCAGGGTGGACCACCTAGTGGTGGTGGCGGCTACACCTCAAATAGTCTCCCACCACCAACTGCATGGCCAGCTCCTCTACATCGTTCACCTGCTCCCTGTGGACCTTCTTTGTTGAATCTCTGTCTCTTCCTGGGTGGTCATTCGATTGTTTTTTGATCATCTGTATGGCGAGTCAGGTAGTCCTGTGTCATGTGACCCTTCCTGCCGCACGCGTAACACGGTCTAATCCTTTCATGAATTGCTTTATCTCGGGTTCCCCGCACAACCGACCCTGAATCCTGCGGTAGTGCACATGTGGGTCTGGTCTTATTGGACCCCAATGACATCTGTCTACTTCCAGCTAAAGAATAATCCGCTACATGATTCCCAGTGGTGGGTCTCACTGCTAAAGACTAAACAGCAAAAAAAATATCCACTTATAGGGATCGCTCTAACACCCCTACCTGCATCGAGATACTGAGAAAAGACATCGAAGCCCTGACCTCCCACCTGAGCCCCTGCACAAAGGTCTGGGCCATGAAGAATGGGTCCCGCACCATATCAGTGTAGTAGTTTGAGAGGTTGGTGAACCTCATTATGTACTGATCCACTATCATGATGCCCTACTGTAGATGAATAACATCATTTATTCACACTCCATGATGGATCGCTAAAAAAACTCACCCATAAATAGGCTCTCAAAGTCTTCCAAGAGTAGTGTCACCTCATCATGAACCTAGATCATCAAACACCAAAATCTGCCTACTGCTACCAGTAGAACACTATCAGCACAGATCACCATGAGATCAGCTGGTGTCCCTATCAGTCGGAAGACTCTCACAACGGCCTCTAGCCAATCAACAGCTGCTTGTGGGTCCGTTTCACCCCTGAATCTGGGTGGCCTCTGGCGCGGGAACTCATAGAATCCGCTCAAGTGGTGTACACTCTATATTGATGGAGATAGTGGAATCAGTGGCTTAATGGGTAACAGTACCACTGATGCCTCCCTTGGTGCCTCTACTGAACGAGGGCCCTACAAAAAGGACTCATCGCTCGGTGGGCTATAGTCGTGTACTATACCCATAACCCTGGCTGGCTGTCTAGGTAGATGCATCCTAAAAAGAAACAGTTGTGTCATGGTCATTATGTTATACCTACTGAGCTGAATCAAAGAGATCCCAAAGTAAACTTTCTAGAACACATACACAATCATTGGTTTTGTACACGGAGTCAGAATCTAGTATTCACAGTCATGGTGTTTGGATATGTTGGCCGCTGCACCAACATTGGTTTCCATAAACAAAAAACCACATTCAGAACACATAACAATATTTCCGTTAAAATATCGGAGTCCAATATCCAATGGTAGAACCGACTCCACTGATACCAATTCGTCATGACCCATCCCCCAGGACCCATTCCATGACTACCCCACGCCCGCCATCCATAGTCTTGGTGTTGGGGACTAGCACTGAATAGTGTATTCCATAAAATTGGGAAGGCATTTCCTTTATGACCTGTAAACTCACAAAACATAGCACAATGAAAGATACAAACACAATGTGAAACTATATAGTAAACAACGTGTGTACTTAATGAAAAAAGGGGCTAGAATACAAGGCAAACTGCAATATATAATTAAACTAAAAGTACAAGTAAAACTGAAAACAGCTCCAGTGAACACCCACTAGGGAACCTAGATGATGGGTAGGTACAACTCTCGAACGGTCATCCCTGCATTACACCTCGTCTAATGTCCACCTTCGAGCTACCTCTTGTCCTGGTACCTTCATCCTCCATCATTTATATCCACCGTCTGAACCAAACACGACAAGGTGAGGGCGTAGCCATTGCAGGGGTGAGTATAAAGACACTCTATAAGGACCCCGATACCCTAAAAGTTATCACAAAACCCACAAAGGATAATGAAAAAATCATGAAAACAACTGAAAAACCTACTTAGGTTTATTCCCAAACATATACATAAGTTATCAATTATACCCATCTCATTCATGAGGAAAACACATGGCCCAACTCAAAAAGTCCAAAGCTCAACTATTCCATAGAGGAAAGATTACCAAGAAGGTAACACACCAAAGGAATGTACCACAAAGGTAAAGCCACACATAATTATACCAAATAGGTATCACCACAATGTTTTTTACAATAAATGTATCGCTATATAGAAGAATACCACAATGGGGTCACATAAAATGTATGTACCACAACGGTAAATCCACATAGAATAATACCACCTAGGCATGGACTCTGCTCACCCCAGATATAACTTAGGTACGCTAGTAAATATTATTAGATGTAACTATTGAATCATCATACTCTATTGAGAGGAATACCCAAGTAGGATCCTACATCTTGAGACCCACGTATGATCCTAAATCATCAGTCCCACATAGGATCCTAGTATAGAAAACCCACATAGGATCCTAGAGTAGTCCCACATAGAATCCTACAGCAGATCCAAGGGGGATCCTTGAACACTGACCCACATAGGTTCACATGCCACAGACACAGGTAGGATCCCTATCCCATGTTTCAGCCAGCTACAGGGTTCCCACACTATGCTCGCTTGATTCCGAGAGGGTCCGCTCCTCAAGCCACTAGTCAATTCTACAACTACCATGAAGTTCCACGAAGATGTATCTTAATGGACCACCACATAAATGGGGTCCCAACACAATAGATAATGCATCAATCAGGAGCCCGGTCTGAATGTTATTGTCCTTTTAGTCCCGAGGGCCTGGTTTGATTCTTCTTTGATCCAACCCGACCATACCCTAAATTTATCCAAATCTATAGAGGTGTATACCAAAAGGATCATATCGATCAAAGGATTCTATAGCCATAGACAGTTCTTTGAACGGACACATGTAGCTTATGTTATTCCCAAAATAATGAAAAAGGGTTGAACCTAGTTTGGGTCTGGTCCGACCCTGTCTGACAGACCCGGCCCGATCCTGGCTGGGAGGCCCGAACCGACCCAGGTACGACCCGGACACCGGTGCGGCCCGGCCCACTAGGTGTCCCGAAAATGGATGGCCACTCGGTGGGGTTCACCCTAGCCACCTACCAAGAGGAGGTCTCTGTGGGTACCCCGAACGACTGGGACGTTCATGTTGGGTGACAAACAGGCTGACGCCAAGTGACACCGGAAGCTCACACGTTGGACCTCGGGTTCCATTCGGCTTTCCAGCTATCCAGACAGCTATCCCTCCTCAATGGCGCATCGCACAATGCGCAACCACCAGGGGTAACATGTCAGCCGATCACTCTCCCTTAACCGCCGCGACCTCATGTCGTGACTCCTACACCCCTAACGGGGCGGAGGCGCGCCGCTACTCCCTTCACACGGACGACCGTGCGCCGGCTGCCACCCTTACTCCACTACAGCCGATGGGTTTTTGCCCTTATCTGGAGGCGTGGTTGTGCCACCACCATCGTTGCAGCTGACCAGAATTTCGAACACCACTCTCAAGCCCCACCAGTGCCGGTTGCCAATACGGGTTGTCGGCGACATTCCTCAGGTCACCAGGCACGCCCTGTTGGCCCGTTTTTCATTATGAAAACTCCCACACTAGACTTGGAACATCTCCATAAAATCATGACCATTATAAACCAAAATGGTTGTGGAATGGTTAGGCCGTGTTTTTTTGGCTCGCACCCTCCGCATTAGAACAGTAGCAAGTGAAATAATTGTTCTTAAATCAATATGATTGACAAGAACATGGTAAGGGGTATTCAAAACAACATTCCCTAACTCGATTGCTTGTTGGAATTGTTTCGAGATGAATTCATTGAAGGTGGTGAGGGTATCAACGATTTTCACTTCTGCAACACATTTCCAATGTCTGGCTCCTGCGTCGTCCTCGCTCTAGATTCTGAAGTATGTTCTTCATTGGACATGGCATTATTCATTTTAAAGAAATGTTTCTCCAATGTTCTCCAAAATCTCCCATTTTCCAATGATTTCCCCCAGTAAAAAGGGATCCAACCTATTTAAAATAAGTCTATCATTTAAATAATGTTGGCATAATTTATTAATTGATGTTTTCCCAATTAATTAATTGATGTTGAAATTTTTTCTCACATTCAGAAGAGTTCTGGTGGTCCCAACCACCATGAATTTAGAATGGGTGGTTTTCTAAATTGGGTTGTCCCCACCTCTATAATTTTAAAAGATAGGTTTCAAAATGAAAAAAAAAATATGTTCATTTTATTATTTTTTATTCTTCCATGAAAAACTGGAAAACAAACATCCACCCTCAACCTACTGGGTTCGAAGTGATAGTCTCCTTAAGAAAATATTCACACTGTAAGTTAAACAGTGCCCTCAGATTACAATTCTGATCACTGGTTCTATAGTTAGAAAATGATACTCGCGCATTTACTGAACGTACCTTAAATAGTTAAAAAATTAATTTCAGACACACTGGGCCTCAGAATCACGCACCATCAATTTTTGCGGACTCGTAATATTCCTATATAGTTAAAAACATTTACATGCAAAATCTAGGAATTTAAAATACCTTTTTTAAATTATTATTAAGATATAAAATTTATGAAAAATGGATGTGAAATTTTTAGGTAATATGTTATTGAAATAAATTAAATTTATAACATTAGTAATGAGAAATAAGTAAATGAGTATATGTATCTATTTTCTGATAATTTTCTATATATTATTATAGACCAGGAGGTTGAAATTATTTATAAATTAGTTCTTATGGATACAAGAATTTCAATACCCCCTTATCAAATGGAATATGGAATCCTTTTTAAATTTAAAGATAAATTATAGGAGTTTCTTAAAAATTGATTCATTATACTATGAAAATCAAAATAGGGTTCTCCTATATTGTTTTTTTAAATAATTATGGTATAATGAGTACTTTCTTTGACTACACTGCCTTGTATAACATCACTATTATTAATAGTAAATATTTTATTCATATTAATTGTTTTTTTAATCATCCACATGGAACAAATTGTTTTCAAATGATTGATCATAGTTCAGGGTTTCATCAGTTGATGATAAAATAATAGTTAATTGTAAAAAAGAAATTATAAAATAGATTTGGGTATTATTAGTTATTAATTATTCATGTTGGGTAGTTTATTTTATATTTTATATTCATCGATATTGTGAATAGATCTCTCCATAAATATTTGGATATGTTTTTTATTATATTTATTAAAGTTATTTTTGTGTGTTCTAGAATTCATGATTGTCATGAAAGACACCGTTGGATTATCGGTTAAACCTTGAATGAAATGATGTTATATAGAATTGATAGTAAATTTGAATTTGGATTGCAGTGGATATCATTCATCAAGCATGATTTTTCTATTGTTGGAGTACATATTTACCCTAATAACACTATAGTGTATGATGAATGGAAATGACCTTTATATGTAAATGTTATTTGAATCTATCATTGATTGGCAAGTTATTATTAGTGTATTGTTGAAAACGTTATGTAGTTTTCAATCTCACCAACTATGTTTAATAAATATGTCTTTAAATTCCATTGAATGAAAGAGTGTGAAGAACGTTTCCTAAAACTAATTTTTTTATAAATGCTTTTTTGGCATAAAAATCTAGAAATGGAGCATTTTACATCTATATTGATGATTTATTTAGCGGAATTGGTTATGTTATAATAATGATTTATTAGTAAATTTTTATCCATGAATTTTAAATCCTTAATGGGATAAATTTTCATACATGTGATCTTGAACTATCATCATGGGTTTTTTTATTGAAAATTTATGAATCATCTATAAGGAGGAATGTATGAAATATGTTCCAATCAGAAATTTTTTATGTATATATTCACATAGAAATAGTTGAATATGTGGTAGAGATGTTGGATTTATCAAAAAATAAATATTTTTATAATATGATTCATTTTAATCAAGGAAATGAAAATGATGTAAATGTTACGTTGAGAGGGAGTGATATTTCATCAATAACTATGATAGGTTTAGAATATCTTCATTTAAAAAAATTAAATGAATGATATATTTTAAAATTATCATATTTAATAATCTGGTATTATTCATTATGGTTTTAAGGATTTTATCATTTTTAGATATAATAATTCATTCTTCTTAGGCTCATTAAGATTTTTAAGTAATGGTGGAGCTATTAATGAAATAGATGTTTACGAAATTTATCACTGAAAATGATGGGGTTTTGATATATGGAAAAATGATTTTGTGTTCTAGGTATCTCCTAGATAAAAATTATATTATTGAGTAAATATAACAACTCTCCCATTAATTCTCATTTTAGTAGTACTATGATATAGAGATACCTTTAACAATATTATTGTTGAGAAGGAATGAAGAAATAGATTTTAGATTTTTAAATAATTTTTTATTTTCCAATATGTTAAATCCAAATTAAAATTACTAAAAGAGATTATTTATCTTATATTTTTTTGATTGGAAATTGGAATTTATATATATATATTTTATGGAGGGTTTCTAAATGTATTTTAGGATAAATATGTTATTTGTATATTTTTATTTATTGAATAAATATGCACATTTCATTCATGTCTTACAAACTATATCATGATATCAGAACAATTAAAAATAACCAATAAATAGAGTGATATTACAAGTAATTTATCTATACAATATCTATGAATATGATCTTTAGAGTAGTTATAATTTTTGAACAGGCGAAATAATGACTTTGGGTTCTCAATTAAAATTTAATAAACCTTTTGATATTTCATACGATTGACAGTCATAATGATTTTTTTAACATTGGAAGGCATTATTCAATATTTTTCAATATATAACTATGGATTTTGAAATTCAGATAATTCATTGTGTCACACCTAGTTTTTTTTGTTTTGGATTTTCGTGTGATTCGGGGTAGATTCCATCCCATTTCATAGGCTTCGGGTGTGTTGTGTGTCATGTTTTGATGTGTCTCCTAGTCTATGTTTTCCCCCACGGTTGTTCCTTGGATTGTTTGAAATTTTTTAGGTATAAAAGGGAATTTTGCCTATGGAAGAACCCAGCAGATTGTTGGGTCATGTTTAGTTCCAATTATGTGGCCAGTCCAAGAAACCAAGTTATAGGTTAGAGAACCCACCACATGGCTACTACGTAGATTGAGAAACCATGAGGTCAATTACAAGGAAACCATGTAGTTTTTCATCTATCAGATGTGGCTACATTAATATTTGATAAATGAAGGTAGGATGGCGGCTCATGGGGTTTCAGGGACCGCGAAGCCTGGATCTATTGATAACCCCTCGGATCAATTCCAAGGAGCTGTTGGGGCTGGTGAAAATCGAGAATATGTTGGCCACAAGGAATTTTTTGCACTCGCTGGGAAGGATAGAAATGTCCCCTCTCAGGCTGGAATGGAAGGTGAGTGGAAGAAATTTGTGTATGTTGTAAGGAGCGCATCTGGAATATCATTTCTAGATCTTGACCCCCACCACCTGGATGTGTGATTAAGAAAGGAAGGGTTGCTCATGTCTCGGCCAATCAGGAAGATGTTGAAGAACATTTCAATTTGTGTCGGAATTTGATTATTGCTTGGGTTATCACTCCCATGGGGGTGCGACTTTGGAAGATCAATGAATTAACGAAAAGGATATCAGATTTTTGGGGATTTGATGATTGGAGGATAACGACAATTGGAAAGGGATACTACCATGTTGTCTTCCCCTGTGATGAGAGTTAGAGGAGGGCGTGGATCAAAGGTAGTCTACCTTTGAACCTTGGCTTCTTATGTATCTAAGAATGGGATAGGAATTCTAATCCCTTGATAGTCCGATGCACGCACACCGAATTGTGGATTAGGATTTACTAGCTCAATTGGCTCTACCGGCATCCACGTATCTTATGGGACATTGCCTCTACTGTAGTAAATCTAATTCGTGTGTATAAAAAGATAGATAATCCTAGATATGGGCATTATGCCCGTGTCTTGGTTGAAGTTGATTTGTCTATCACTTTAGTGGAAGAAGTATTTCTCACAACGAGGGATGATAGCATGAGATTGTAAATTCTCTATGAATGGAGTCCCAAATTTTGTATGAATTGTTTGAGCTTTGGTCATTTCACTTCAAAGTGCAGGAGGGTTAAAATATGATCGTTGTGTAATGCAAAAGTGCATGATGGTACCACCTACAATAGAAGAAAGGGCAAGATAGAGACTTTTCGTTTACAGGGTGATGGTGGTTCTTACCAGGTGCCAGTATTTGATGGGGGGGAACCTCAGGAGGATAAGGTCCCTCTAGCTGAAGTGGTGGATCCTCAGGTAATTGGAATTGCTTCTAGGAACACACCTGGAAGTATCATTGCATCACCTACTGATGAACTGGAACAGGCTAATTCTGAGCAAGGGATCTCACAGAATAATGTTGAGGGGTAGGATGGAGGTCTGGTTTCATTATCTTCTACTGCGCAAACTGAACTGGTATAGGCTAAGAATAATTCCTTGGTGCTCCATGATTGTGGGAAGTGTCTAGATCCTATTCAGAGGCTCTCATAGAGTGTTAATGCTTTGTGGAAGGAGGTCTCTTTGGGGGCACCCGATGCAAGAAACTTTCATACTCCTTTGGAAATTTCTACACAGGTGGCTAATCAAAACACCCCCATCAATATAGCTGGGAGTGGGGATAGTAGTGGGTCACATGTTGATGTCTGCACGATACCTAGTTCTGAGGATGATATTATAGTAGGATCAATGAGCCCTGAGTAGGGGGAATCTCTAGGAAATGACAAGAATGGGTGTGGTCCAGGAACTGCTCATGCAGCTGCATCTAACCCAGATGGAGTCATTGTCTAGGTTTCTCCATCCAAAGTGGCTAGGAATAAAAAGGAAATTAATACTGATTCTCCACACCTGAATGGTAAGAACATGTTCACTCTACTGAGTAGGAAAATCTGGTCTAATGAAATTGAATAAGTTGATGATGAATGGCCGGATGGCCCTGGTGTTGTTCCTGGTGTGGATGATGCTGCAAGGAATGAGAAGGCTGGTGTGAATGATGTCAGTAAGGAGGAGAGTAGTAAGGCTGTACAATCTTGCGAGGCCTCCAAATCCTCCTACAGGGGAAATAAAAAAGGTAAAGGCATGAAAGGCATGACTCAAAATGCTACTGAGAGAAAAGAGGGCCCCTAGACAAGGGGAAGGGATCAGTGTTAATGAGGATTTTATATTGGAATTGTCAAGGGCTAGGAAATACCCATACGATAAGAGCCCTTCGACATTATATCATGACCTATAAACCGATGCTTGTCAGTATTGTAGAGCCCAAGCTTCTTTTTGGAAATTCAAAAGGCTTCAAATAGAGTTCTCTTGGCTTCAATATGATATCCATCAATCAGAATAGTTTGAACCTGGACCACTTGTGGGTCTTGAGATATAACATCATCCAAATTAACTCATTCATTAATAGACCACAGAATATTCTGCTTAGCTTTAATATTGCTGGACATAAAATTTTTGCCTCATTTGTCTATGCCTCCACTTATTACTAGAGTAGAAGGGAACTATGGGAGGATCTTAAAGATACATCACTAAGGATGGATCAATGGTGGATGCTTGTCGGGGACTTCAATATTGTTTTGACACCTGAGGAAAAAACTGGGATGAATTTTAATGGGGTTGTAGCCTATGATTTCTCTGAGTGTATTGATTCTTGCAATTTAATTCAGATCCCTCTTACGGGAACTGATTTTACATGGTGTAGGTACACATGGGAATGGAATAAAGCCAGTAAATGTGATCGATGGCTTGTGAAAATTGATGAACAGAATGACATACAAGGGGTCTCTGGGTTTACACTTCCCAAGTATCAGTCTGATCATAATCCAATCATTGTTGATGTTAATTTCTAGTGGCTGAGGTCAGTACCCACACCTTTTTGGTTTAATAATTCTTGGCTTGTCATCGCCGGGTGTAGGGAAACTGTCTTGGAGGCATGGAGGCATGAACCCATTGGGAGTCCTCTGTACAGAATTTCTGTCAAACTGAATCATATTAAAGAATTACATAAGGAATGTAGTAGGAAATCTTTTTCTAAAATTGATGGAGGCATTCAAAAGGTTGAGGAGGATCTTTGAAAGATTCAGATCGAACATGAGCATCAGCCCACCTTGTCTAGGGAGGAGATTATAGCGCTGAATAAACATGATGACCTTGTCATGGTTAAGGAGTGGTTAGATAGGAATCAGCTGAGTGTGAAGTGTCTTAAGGATGGTGAAAAGAACTCTAAGCTCTTAAATATAATGCATAACAAGAAGAGAGCACGTGCTGGAAACAATGTGATCAGAATTGGAAACCATATTTATTTTGATGATGATGGATAGCATCAGCTGTTGTTGATTATTTGAAAGGCTTGTACTCTAATACCGGACAGAATTGCTCCACTAATCTGGTGAACAACATCAGCCCATATGTTGATGGGCAGATGAATCGGTTTCTTACAGCCCCTCATTCTAAGGAGGAAATCAGATCTCCTCTCCTCTCTCTTAATATTAAGAGTTCTATGGTTCCTGATAGCTTCACTAATAAATTTTTTATTTTCTATTGGGATATTGTGAAGAATGATATTGAGCATGCAAAAAAGGATTTATTCTCCCATTCAGATATGCCCCATGGGATGAATTCATGCTTCATTTCACTCATTCCAAAGAAGGAAAATGCTCTTGACATTAATGACTTCAGACCTATTGCTCTTGGGAATACAATTCCTAAACTCATCATAAAGATAATTATGTTTAAGTTGGGTGGAATTGATGGAGTAATGATCACTAGGAACCAATTTGGATTTGTCCTTGGAAGAAACATACAGCAATGCCTGTTCATGGCCTCTGAGATTGTTAACCACATGCGACGTAAGTCAATGAAATGGAACTTTGCCCTTAAGATTGACATATCGAACACATTTGATTCCCTTAAATGGAGCTTTCTAATTTAGATACTACGCAGACATGGGTTCTCGAATTGTTTTTTGAATATTATTAGAACTATTTTTAGATCCTCAATGAAGTCAATTCTTGTGACAGGTGCACCGAGAGGCTTCTTTTCTTGCTCAAGAGGCGTTCGTCAAGGTGATACATTATCAGGTATTTTGTTTTCCATTGTGTAGGATTATTTAAGCTAATGCATCAATGAGATTGCTCATATTGGTATGTATAAAAGGATGAGAGCTGATATTAATGATCATGAACCATCCCATCTTCTCTATGCTGACAATATCTTATTGCTGGGATAGGCATCAAGGAGAACTATATCTAATATTAAGTCTCTCTTTAATCATTATAAGGATGTGGCTGGACAGGCTATAAGCTGGAAAAAGTCCTCAATTGTTTTTGGCAATGGAATCCATGCTGTTAAAAGGTATAGGAGCACTCATTATCTTGGGGTGAAGTGGGGATGCCTGCCCTTTCAGTATCTTGGGGTGACTCTTTTCTGGGGAAGGGTGAAACAACGATATCTTGAAGGTATTTATGCCAGCATTACTCATCATCTTTCTAGTTGGAAGGGGAAATCCATGTCCATGGCTGGGAGGGTTTTCCTTGTGAATTCAATGATTACATCCAAATTTATTTACTCATTCTCTTTCTAGAAATGGCTGTGAGGATTGATTAAGTAACTTCAAGGCCTTGTGAGAAATTTTATATGGACATGATCAGTATTTGAAAGGAATATGGTCACAGTGAAGTGGAAGGACTGCATAAAACCTGTGGAAATGGGAGGATTAGGAGATAAGGATCATCGTACATTTAATGATGGTATGATTGGAACGTTCACTTGGAGGATGATATCTAATGTGGTTGAGAATGAATTCATGTCGAGGAGGTTCACAAAGCAGCTGGTTAATGGTTATAAATATCACCTCCAGTCTTCGGTATGGGCCTCCCTTAAGCAGGAATATGAAACAATTATGCAGAATTCTAAATGGCTGGTCAGCAGGGACTCCAGTCTTAGTTGTTGGGTCACCTTGTGGTTGGATCGGCCCTTGCAACTCATGAATGTCACACCTGAAGTTGCTTCTTTATCCATTTAAAATTTCCTCTCATATCAATATTTCCACGAGCTTAATATTTCTGATTATGTGATGTCTCAAATTAACAGTTATGATTTTATGGATTATGAACAATTGATTTGGCTACATAGCAGGAATGGGATCTTTGACACCAAAGAATTCTATAAGATTGCATGTGGAGGGAATGATCACGCCCCAACCTGGCTGCTGAATTTTAGATTTCCATTCATTCGGCCAGTCCAGTTTATGTTACTTTGAATGATTTGGAAAAACAGACTTTCAACTTATGAACACTTAAAGAGAGCTGGATTTCAGTTGGCATCTAGGTGTGCTGTTTGTAGGGCTGGAGAAGATACTACGCAGCATGTGTTTATGGAGTGTGATCAACCCCATCATCTCTGGAACTACTTGGGTGTGCTGTTCGGATTAGTGGTGGATTGTGGAATCCATATTTTTGTCCTGTTGTCTGGGTTTCTGCAGGTGCGGTACAATGTGTAGATTTTTATCCTTTTTATTACTTCTATTGCAGCAGTTTTTGAGGCCTTGTGGGACTCGAGGAACAAGGCCCTATTTGATGGTGTGGTATTTGATGTCCGTAAGGGAATGTGCTCCATCCATAGGGATGTGTACTCTACGGCAGTGGTCCAAGATGGTGTAATTTCTAACACCATTTTAGACCTCCAAATTCGTATTATTCTTGGCGTCTCAGGTCGTCCATGCAAACCTCGTATGCTTAAACATATCAGATGGATACCACTGATTACACTGTGCCTCAAAGTAAATGTTGATGGAGCCGCATCAGGTGCGTCGGGCCCAGCTGGATGCAGAGGAATCTTCCGCACGTTTCGTGGGTTTGTTAACATATGCTTTTATTATTACCTTAGACTTGGTACTATTTTTGAAGCTGAACTATCGGCCATGATTCATGAAATAAGGTATGCTGTCCAATTTAATTGGAAATGTCTTTGGATTGAATCTGACTCAATGACTGTTGTTCGTGACCTGAGCAATAGAACGCGAAATGTACCATGGCGTGTGCTTCCTCTGTGGGTTGATTATCTCTGCTTAGTTAATCAATTACAGATGGTTGTCTCCCATGTGTACCAAGAGGCTAATCAGGTTGCAGATAAACTTGCTAAAAAGGCTATACTTGATTTTGATATGATGTGGTCTTTCACGACCCCAGATTATTGTGCTCTGATGGTGGAGGCAGATTGATCTGTTGTCTTTCACACTCGCATATGTAACAACCCCTTCTATGTCAGACTCCTTTTTTATTATATATTTGTTTGAGGACTGGCTCATGCTGGACCCTGATCTTTTTGCTAATATTTGATAAATCGTATGTCTAACGACGAGACATGCGGATATTTTAAAATTTTGTAATTTTTAACATTTACCCCTCCGTTTTGTTAACCAAATAAATCTCTTTTATCCCACTCTTAATTCATGAATCCCTATGAGGATATCCCCTTGCTTCCCAATCATTATTCCACATCATTTGGTTTAGATGTAATGATTTATTCAAGGGTTTTGATAGATTCCTCATGTTATCCTCCTCCCTTCATATCCCTCTTCCTTCTTATTCCATTTATTTGTGGTTTCCTCATCTCCCATGTTCATGTGGACAAATGGTCTAGTTTTACCCTTAGTTTATGTTGCGGGTTAAGTTCCATTACAGATCCTCTTTATACATCTAGAGTTTTGGAACCATTGTGGAGTGATTTTGGGAATGCATCGTCGGTGCACTAGATACTCAAGGTTGTTTTCTCCCATTGACTTGCCTTTTTAATTTAAGAACTATTAGTTTGAATTTTTATGCACTATATTTAATTTATAAATGTTCATTTTTGATCCATGGTTCAATTTTTTTGTGTTAAAATTTTGTTTCGATCCATGTTTTGTTATGAATAGAATTGTTTTGGTAAATAGAACACACCAAGTGTTGGATTAAATGACTGGTTAGATATTGTGGTTTATTTGTTATATAAAATTAATGGTTTATATTTTTAAATTTTTTGGTAATTTGTGAAATGATGTCATAGGTTCCTTGTATGGGATTCAAGATTTTTTTGTATTTATAAACTAATGGGAATTGATTTATAGCATGTTTAGTAATGTATTGTCTGTGAGTGGCCCATTTCGCAACTGAAAAAAATGGTTTTTTATAGTGTCTAACTTGAATGTTTTAAGGGAATTTTGTAAATGATTTTGAAATGGTAAATTTCAATTTTACATTAATTATGAAAAGTGGATTTCTATATTTGAGGAATGATGGTTTCATGAGAAATGATTAAAAGAACTCTTCGATGATTTTTGAAAATAATGAAAGTATTTATTATGCAAACCTCCTATGGAAGTTTCTCATGACTAATATATATAAAATAGATTATATTTCCTCAATATAGAATATTTTTGATCCATTATCAGAGTTACATGGTTCGAAAACATTGTGTTCTAAATATTCTATGACATGATATTAGTTTGTGGGGTGGCATGGGGTGAGGAATGAAATGAATTATTATTACATATATAAATATATATATATATATATATATATATATGTTGGGATTGGATCCCTCAATGGAATCAGTTGGATCACTCCTTTTATATGCATGAGAAGTGGGAAAATTACATTTTTGGAGAATTTTTTTGAGAATGTACTAAACACCAGAAGGTCACATACTGACTAGTGGACCATTATAAGTGGTTATATTTGGGTTAATTTCTAATGGATTGGGCCCCTTAGTCTGTCTTGAGTAAGGGTGGAAAATCATTTGGGAGTCATTGATTTCATCATGTGTGGCATGCGATATGGGATAAATTCTCTTGTATTGGAAAGTTTGGGATTATTCTGGATCACCTATGTTCACTTATTTCTATTAGCTCTTAGTTTTCTATAATAATGAATATGATAGTTGTATGTATATTTTTATTTGAATTATTATGTAAATATTTTGTTTCCTTCTTATGTAGTGTTTACAAAGAAGTGATGTGTTGGTTTCTAAAATCTTGTGAACTTTTTTAAATATAATGTGTTTTATAATCATTATTTCCATTGAAATTTGAGGAATCCCTACACATTCTAGGATTATATCAACACTATAATGAAATGAAATTGGTTTTGGAAATGAGTCAGGGGAATGGGTGGAAATATTTTTCATGTAAAACATATATAAATAGTACAATTATATATATTATAGTACAGAATTTTAAATTGATGTTTCGTGATTTTAATGGAATTTCATTAGAAATAGATTATTGGTGTAGATTACAGAAATTTAGTACTCATGCCTATAATTTTTTTTTATGTTTTCCCTTGTGTAGTTTTTAGTTTGAGTTCATTCACTGTGGGTGACTATTGATCTTTTGTGGGAGTGTGACCCATGGGGCCTCATGGAGATTATTTAGTATTAATTTTTGGATGGTCAGGGTGTGTACCTTGGTAGTATTTTTAGTTTCCTGTATAAATGATATTCAGTTTAGTGTCATTTTTATATTGAACTACTTTTGAACCATGCTGAGGTTTCATATATAATAATTTATTTGGGATAAATCATTCCCTTTTGAAATTTTTTGATGACCGACACTAGTTTCCAGTCCCTGGGTATTGGAAGATCCCTTTGATCCATGGCGCAGACCGAAATGGGAAACAAGTTCTGGTTTAACCCAGGTTGGTTTGTGAATAAATGGTATTAGAGAAGCTGAGATCTTTAGAAGATCATTATTTTCAGATATCCCTATATTACATAGGAATTTCAAGGTATATTGAGTAATCTTTTTAGGAAATGAGTTGTAGGTGTGGTAATAGTGTCACGAACTCATTATCATTCTGATCCAAGGGTTTCTATGGGATGTCTAGTTTTGTTAGTTTTTTGTGTCTTTATGGATTTTTTATGACAAGAATATGACAATAGAGTAGTTCCAATGGTGTATATTATCACTTAGGTTATGTAAACCCATTTGGAGCTAGAATAATGGTCCTTGAAGTCTCTATGTGTTAATGGTGTGTTAGGAATATGGATACCTTCCATATGGTCAGGTCACCCATCAATAATAGTTCCCTCTTATGGGTCTCGTTGTATCTTCTTGAGTTACAGTTTTTTTAATATCTTTGTAAGAGAAGTGAGGAATCATTTTTTATTTTCATTATTGGTGTTTGAAAATTGAAAAATAGATTTTAATAATTTACATTAATAGAGGATTTAAAAAAATGGGTTTTTGAAAAAAACAACTTATGATAATTTGGAAATTATTTAATGGGATTGTGTAACCTGAATCTAAAAATAAGTGTTTTTTAAGTAATTTTTTTTAATAATGTATTATTTTACAGTGGGATATGTAAATATTTTTCAATGGGGTGTATTATAATTTGATAAATTGGTTTTTTGTGTTAGTTCTGAATGGTTGGTGATTTTCAAAGTGGTTTTGTGGAAATCTAAATGAGTTTTGATCATTATGGTTAGATAACTATATAAAGAGTATTTGGTAAATTGTTGAAAATGGGAAATTCTTTTTTAAAAGTGTTTGTTTGATTTGAAATGTGTCTTTAATGAAAATGGAATGTGATTTGATCAAATACTATTGATTAAATATAATTTTTTAAATTTCAAGAAAATGTATCGAATGAAATGAAAATGATTTTTTGATATAAAAATGTGAGATTTTATTTATAGGTATGTTCAAATGTATTGTTGTGTTGAATATAAAAAAATGAATTTTTTACTTGGTAGTCTATAAGAATTTGGATGTTTGGTGATTTTTGAAATGTGTTAATTAAAATTCATTTAATGAGGTGGTTGTTTCATTTTAGCCTTTGGTGTTCTCATGGGTGCTAACTTGGGTGGTGGTTTGTGGAAATGTTGATTAATCCTAGTATGTAAGGGTGGATTGATACACAATGTGGCATATAAATATGCATTTTATTGAGACTCGATGGAACACTATTGGTGATCATGAAAAAACTATGAGTTGATTTATTATTCAATTTTTTTTTTGCAAGAAATTCTCGTGTCTATGTATTACAATGGTCATGTGGTGTGTTTTTATATGTCATACTGTTTTTTTGTTTTGAATGAACATCCTATTGATCATGAAATAATAGTCATGTTGTATCATGCATCCATGTTCAGATGGTATCTTGATATTGAAACAGCGTCTTAGAGAACATTTAGAAATATGTCTGGGAAGTCATTAAGATGGTTTCCATTTGAATTGGTGACTATACTATGTGATGTTTTGGGTTAATGATATTGTTTTTATGGATCAATTGGTTTCCTTGTTTCCATATATTCATCCCCATAGATATGTAATGGGTGTTGTGGTTTGAATATGGATGGATCTCCATTGGAAATCATTCCAGTAATTAACCTAAGGATTCCATTTAAGGGTTTCAAAAGGTTAAACCATCTCTTTGAAGGATTACCTTGCTTATTTTTTGTAAGAGAAAGTGATTTGGGATCAATCTTAAATTCCATCATGGTCTGATAATTATTTTGGTTATAGTAGTGGTTTTTGGTGATGTTTGTAGTGTTTCAATATGTTCTTTGTTCATTATTCTTCTCATTCGCAGTGATATTGAATGGTGACGTGTATTTGTGTGTCACTATTTATAAAAAATTGTTTTTTAGTATGCAAGTTTATTGGTGTGTCAAAATCCATTGTTTCTTCATAGGAGTGATATGATTCTTCATGTGACAACATTGTAACTAGATGAAGGGGTTCTGGTTATGGATTAGCAGATCTTGAATATGAGGCTGTAAAAGCTTCATACATTAGAACTCCATCAATTGTTCCCCATGTGATGTGGACATATTTTATGTATTCCTAGTGGTTTAAGTAGTTTTTATAACTTCATGACTTCACCATTGTGGTGGTGCATTGATGGTGTTTTATTTTGTTTTCTCATCACTATGAATTTACTCTTATTACAAAGTGTGTGGGAGAATTACCCCTCATTTAGTGTTTGTGGTTATTCATTTTGGTATTTTATTTTCCATTTAGTGTTCTTATGTGGACAACCAATGTTAATATGGTACTGTCTATGATTTTTTATTTCTATATGGGAACAATTGTGGATGGTTGTCGACTATGGTTTTAACTATCCCATCAATAGGCCGCATCCCTCCCCTATCCATTTGGTGGTGGTGGTTGGGGGTGGTTTATGTCACTGGTTATAGATCAATTCAAGTACCCTCCATTTATGAGTGGGTGGATTAAATGTTCTGGTTGTGTTAATCCTAACATGGGTAGGTCATTGTGGATATGTTTTGGTTGGACCAAGTGGGATAGGTCCGGTTCTGTTTCATTTTTAATTTCATTTTTTTCATTCCTATTTGGTCTTTAATGGTGGGTTGATCCATAGTGGGTATCATTGAGTTTTCTCTTAATAATTTATAGGGTTATAGTTGATTTATAATATTGGGTAGTTTGTTTGGGCCTCCTATCTATTGGTGATATATTTTTGGATTTGTTTTGTATTAAACCAGGTGATGTTTATTTCTTTTTATGGAATTTATTTCTCAGTCCCTTTTTGTTTTGGTAAGCTTTTGGATCATTCGATAGGGATAAACTATATTCTTCTCGACATTGTTTTATATGTAGTGTATTTACCATTCATTTTATTTTAGAGAAGTGGTCAAGGGTTGTTGTTTTGATGATGGAAAAAGGCATATTATCTGATGGAAGTGGATGAAATTTCCATGACTAAATTGGTTATATTGTGTGATTATAGAATCCTTAGTCATTAATCAATAATCTATAATTTGTTTTGGATTTTGGGGGGTAGAAAAATGTAATGGTGGAAATAATTTTCACACAAATCTTTTTTATTGTAGGTTTATTTTCTATTTTGGTAGCGATTTCATCCATTTTCTCATGCTCCGAATGTGATGGGTGTCATTTTTAGAACTGCATCATTGTATATTATTTCCCTAAATATATATCCTTGGATATTTTCAAAAATTTCCATGAAAACATGGTTGTTTGGCCTTGGTAGATTCAGGAGAACGGTTTTCAAACAGTTAGTGCCAAATGTGCAGACGGTATAGGAAACTGTGTGATGGGTTACAAAATATTCTAAATAGCTATCATACGGTTTGGGAAACCGTGTGATTCATTCAAAGGTAATTGTGTTGTCATTCATTGGAGACCATTCTCTACAACATGGTCACAACACAGTTTGTTAAACTATGAAACCTTGCAATATTTTAAAATTATGGGATTTCCATCTATTCCCCCATTGAGGTTTTATCCCAAAACACATATTCTCTCCCTCTCTAGGTTCATGTGACCCTATGTATCTCCCTACATGATTCCCAGGACATACCACCTTCTATGGGTATGGATATAATGATTAATTCAACGGTTTAGAATGATTATTCAAGGTAACCTCCTCTCCATATCTCCCTACTAGTTCTCATTTCATTTCATCATGGTTTCCATTCATCCCATGGAAATGTTGACCTAGGATTTATTTATAAGAATTTTTTTGAAGGAGTATTGGTAACATTAGGTATCCATTTCATAGATCTAGTGTTTTATAACCCTTCTTGAGTGATTTAGGGTATGTGTTTTGTTTCCCCACAGAGTAGACGTAGATTTTCCAATGTAGATGCCTTTTTAATTTATGAACCACTTGTTTTGTGATTTTAAAACGTTATTAAAATTATTAATACGGATTTATGATGCTTGGTTCAAATATCTGGTATGAAAATATTATATTAAACCATGTTTATTTATGATTAGAATTATATTGTTCAATATTGCAGATCAATTGTTTGATTAAGTTCCTAATTTTCTTTTGTGGGTGATTGTGATATGAAATGCTAGGTTTAGATTTATAAATTTATTGGTAATATGTGAAATGAAGTCTCAAATACTATATATTGGGGTCCCATTTGATTTTGGTTTTATAAAGAAATAGATATTGTTTTTCCATGATTTTTCATGTATTTCCAGTGAATGGTCCATTTGGAATTTAATAAAAATGGATTTGTTTTGAAAGGGTAATGTGAACATTTAAGTGAATTTTGTAAATGATTTTGAAATGGTAATTAGGGTGTTTAAACCCTTTATAAAATGTGGATTTGTTTCACGGATTAATTTTGGGTTTTTGAGAAATTCTTAATGTCCCATTTGGAAAAATTGTCAAAATATTGAACATGTTTCTTATGAAAACCTACTGGTGATTCTCATTCCTTTTATATGTATAAGGGATGAGACTTACTCATTGTGGAATCCTCATGATCCATAATTAGGTTTCCTCAGTTGGGACTCTTTATATTCTAAATATTATGTGGCATGAGATTAGTCCTTAGGGTGACTCTGGGTGATGCATGTGGTGAATTATTATTACATATATATTTATAGTGATTCGATAATTGGTTGTAATCCATTAGTTCACCTCTATTTTATGAATGAGAAATGGGATCCTATAATATTGAGATAATTTTATGAGAATGATTGCCACACAGGTATGTCATGTACTGACTAGTGGCCCATTGTTTGTGGATATATTTGGGTTTACTGCAATGGGATTGGGCCCCTCAGTTTGTCCTGAGTTATGGTGTTTGGGTGTTTTTTCAATTTTGATTTCATCATTTGTGGAATGAAACAAGTTATAGGGTATCATGTATTGGTATGTTTTGTATTCTTCTTGATCTTTTGGGATCACCAATGTCTATTTTCACATAGTTGATTGTAGTAATGACAAAGTTATGTGTATGTGTATTTTTATTTTCTTTGATATGTAAATATCGGGGTTCCTGCTAGTGTAGTGTTTATATAGAAGTGTTGTGTTGGTTTCTAAAATCTACTGAATTTTTCTTAAATACAATGGGTTTTATAATATTTCATTCAACTAAAAATGAAATCATCACTTCACATTCTAGGATGTTAATTACACTCTAATGAAATGAACTTGGTTTTTGAAATGAGTAATGGAAATGGGTTATAAATTGTTTAAAAGTAAATCTTATATAAAATAATAAAATGATATATTATATTTCAAAAATTAAAATTGATTTTTATTTATTATATAAGAATATCATTGGGAATATAATATCTAGATAGCCTACAATTATTGAAAACACATTCCAATAGTAATTTTTTTGTTTTTTTTCATTTAATAGGATTCAACATGAGTTTTATCATATAGTTATTTATAAATAATCCTATGGTTAAAATTTTATCATTTTTTGTATGTGAATCATCAATATTGGAGTCCTTTCATTAGAAATATGTGTCATGAGATTCATATTTTAAATGGATAGGTAGTGGAATACTGTCTTCTATTATTTTATAAAATTATAAATAAAATTTTATTCCACATACTTTTACAACCTAGAATATAGAGCATTATTATATAATAATAATTGTTACTAGAGTACATAATAATCCTCTTAAAAATGAAACTCTTTGAGTTGATGTTGTCCTCTTAGTGACATTTAAATGGTTTGAGTTGTTATCCTCGTTTTTGGAAGCATCGTCGTGCTTGTGAGATTGCTTTAAATCCTATAATATGAATAAGTAATTCATCAATGTTCACTATATTTATTATACAATCATTTTCCATTCAATTCATTGGAATAAAATTCTAGGGGAACATATTATTTTCATAACAAATAATGTAAATTTTTTTTATATTGAACAATGATTTTATCCTAAAATTGAAAACACATGTAATGTTCATGTAAGTATGTGTATCTGTTTTATATAAAGAAGAAATTTGGATTTCCATGTGGATCTAGATTTCTCACACACATAGGCATATAGAATCCTCAAAATCATATCCCAACCCAAATTCATTGTGTATCTAACCACCCATTGTGATTAGATATTTGATTTCACATATTTATATTTGAAAAGAAATGATTCCATAAATTTCATATTTTAGGTTCTTCCAGTCACATTTTTGGATCAGAAAGAGTCATTATATGAACTATACCCACAAGTATGGTTTATAAATAATGATTTTATTTTGCTTATAATTGATCAAAAAATGACATATGAATCATTATAAATGGTCATTATTAAATATTATTAAGATTAGATTACTGTAAAATCCCCAATTCCAAAAAATCGTCAATAGAGCTATATTCCCAATGTTAATTGATATTATTTTGTGGCTCATAGGTGGTGGATTTCCCCAAAGCATACAAAATTTCACTAAAATCATAGTGTGTTTATTTTTTAAGATAAAATTTTCCCAAAAATTAATTTTTTTATGTTTTTGAGTTGCTATTTTATAACCCCCTCATTGTTATGTAATAACATTTTAAGGTTAATATACTTTCATCCCATTAAGAAACTATAATTTGAATATACTTCAAGACCACCCACCCTAGTGAAAATCTATGTTGATAATTCCTCCTATGGGGATGACTACTCTTTTGAGGCAGTTATTCACTACATCCTATAAATACATATAAACCAGTCATAACTAAAGAAATATGGAACTCAATAGGACGATCATACTATATTCAATTTACTAAAAACACGATTGTAAAAAATCTTAGCTCCAATCCTAGGGAGGTCCTTTGTGTTGTAATATAGTGAATGTCCCACAAAAGGGAAATATACTAATTATGAAATACATCAAAAAAGGAATCATTTTTCAAGGAACACAATGAAAAATTATATATCAAATTAGGTCTAGTTTTAGTAAGATGGATTATTTTATGACCTCGTTCATAGAATAGAAATCAATCTATGATGTATTGTATGAAGGTACCTATTTTTCCAATTTTATGTCTCCATCATTATGTCAAGTTCTATGTCATTATCCATCATTATATGTGTTTTTATTTGTTTATGAACATTCCCCCCATCATAAATTTATATGTTTCCATCCCAAGTAGTGGTCCAATTATAAAGATTTCATATATGGCTCGTAGGAATTATTACGATCACAAAACCTAATGTGGGAAATCCTCTGATACCATGTAATATTTCATGAACATAAATATTTCTACCACATCAAACCATCAAAATGATTATAGGATTCACCACTTCACCTACATAGGGGATCAGTGATATTAGTGACAGGACTAGATGGTAGGTTAGGCATATTATGGATTGGAATATCAAATACCCCAACACTAATTCAACATAACTACCATGATTAAAAATAAACATCTATTAATATCTTATAGGATTCATCTATATGTTTAAAGAAAAAAATAACAATATCCATTCTTATAGTATTGCCTAAAAATTGGGGTGTATTTATGGGAGTCCAACTAAATTTAATCCCAAAAAAAACCTTTTAAATGTAGGGTAGCTATGCACATACCTCAAAAAATCACCATAAGATGAGAAATTTTTTCGTTTTGGATACACATGCCTCCTAAAAAATATAATGAAAATCAAAATCATAATTTACTATTGATTCGAGATACTCCGTATGATTATAATTATTCAACATGGGAATAGATACTCACCTTTGTTCGAAATACACAAGACTCCCCCTTGATATAATCATAATAAAAGTTATCAACATCCATTGAGATAAGTTATTCCTCTTCGTTACATATACCAGGGCATCCAATTTTGAGTAACACCAAAACAAAATATATATTACTAATATTTGTTTCAAATAAATCGGAATCCACTTTGGTGTAAGCCCCAAAACATTCCATCACCAAATCTATCGACTCTTACATGTGACTTGGGGAATTTCATGAATAAGAAATTACTTTTCTCCTATATTCTCCCCTTTTTTGAAACATAAATGTTTTCATGGAATCATTAATTCATTATACTTTCATTGAAATATACTGGTATAATTTCATGTAATTTGATTAATTGTTTTGGCTCCAATATTTCTCAAAAGTGGTTTGACACACATAGGTTAGAGATATACAACTATCACCCCATCAATAAGTTGAATGTACCACAATTTTTTGTCTCATATTGATATGTAATCCAAAACCATTCAAATAGAACATTTATAGTTTTTATTTCTAATTTTTATAGGATATGTAAGTTGCCTATTTGATTTTAAAAAACAACTATAAAACAGAAACTGCCTCCATATAAATAAATAAAAATAAAATAGACCATTAAATCATAATATAACCAATTAATTAGTGATTGAATAATGATTAATGGTAAAACCTTAAAACATATAATGGAAATCATAACACTCAAATTCTAGACAAGATCACAGGAATGAGGGTATCCAATTCAACACTAGGATTGGTAATGAATTAATGAATACATATTAAATTATTAATATAGTTTTTTAGTGGGTTATACAACCTATTAAAATAAGTTTTCAAGATCGAAATCCCATCCTATAAACCAACTAATTTTCTAAAATGTGGTTGGATATGTCACAATGACCATCTGTATTTGTAAATATATTCATCATTGACTAAAAAAAATTAAAGGAAAGAAAGCCATTAGAGTTTCCTTATGAGGAAAAAATGTTGAACATGGCATAAATAGATAGTTCAATGCTAATTTTAACTATATATTGTGTAATTAATCTTTTACTCTCTAATGTGTGATTCCCTATTTTTTATGGGAAACAATCATGTATAAATTTCATATATAATAAAGAAATTTTTTGAAGAATGGCAATAACTAGTACCTCTCCTGCGCATTTACATGATGCTATAAATTAACTCTTAATATCAAAATGTTGTAATAGTTTTATAGGTTAAGAATGTAAATTTAATTAAAATATGGTAAAATTGAATGTTAGTGAAAAATAATGTTTGAATAGTTCTAGAACATGATGATACATGATAATATTAGGAAAAAAATGATATATGAAAAGGAAATAAAATTTATTCTTGTCATAAAGAAATAATATATATAATGAAACATACATTTATGATATGAGATTTTAATAATCAATATTTAATTATGTACAATTGATTGAGAATTAAATCAAAAAATAAATAGTTTTAAATGAATAAAAAATTACTATATGTTTTCACATAAACCATAATATTTGAAAATAATGATGAATTATGTAAAAACATAACCTATTTTTAGCTCTATTTAGTGAAGGATGCTAGTAGAAGTGTGGGTAGTTGTTTTAGTGGATACCCTATTATAGTTTTTGTGTTCACAGTGTCATGGAACCTAGTATCAGTTACTATTGATGAGTAAAAAATTGTGAAATATGTTGATTGGAGGGGATATTAATTAGAAATAGTAAAATTTTAAAAAATTCCTGGTTAAACAAAAATTATATACAATATAAAAAATGTATAGTATATATTGGATATATAAATTTAAAAGGAAAATTGAAAATAGAAGAATTATTTAGGAACAACATAGATAATTTCAGTTAATTATATGAGACATAAAATCGATTGAAAATTCATTATCAGTTGGAATATCAATAATAATAGAGGTGAAAAAGATTTAAAACATTTTCTCAAAATAAGATGAAATATGATTTTAAAAAAGATTAATGTTAAATAGACATGCTATATCTTGAAACATGATGGAATAAGATCACTGCATGATGTAGTGGGATCTCAAGGAATATGGATATGATCTTTGAAGTTGGAAATGAAGAAAATGTATTAGGGAAGAAGAATATGGTGAACAACCAAAAATGTATTCAAGTTCATGTCAATCCTGGTAAGGATATAACTATTAATTGTTCACTTATTGATATATCTACCACATTGAAAAATGATGATAATGCGCTTTTATTTAAATGAATGAAGAAGAAAATATAGAAAGAATGAGTACATGTGAAGACAAATGGGAGGATAAATTGGATAAAAAGATGAACCAATGTGCAATTATTTGATTGAATCATCGGGATCTAGCAGGTAGCACTAAACAAAATATAGAATAAATAAATATGTTTCTATTTTCTCAAATAAATAAAACCAATGCATATGGGTGCCTGGTTTGAGAGAATTTACCTTGATAATACATGATTTAAAAAGTGATTCATGTATATGAAATTATACACTACAAAATATTTTTATTTTGAATGTATATAGTAACTATTGAAATAAAGTCCAGGTAAACTATATAGTGTGAATTTGGTATGAAAAACATATTCCAAACTATAAAAATATGAAAAAAGCCAATTGGAATAAAACATGTGTAAACTCTAATGTATGTTTCTTTGTTTAAACATAAGTAATCGTAATTTTTTATAATACAAAAATTATATTTCAAGTTTTTTAAAAAAAAATTAATTATATGAGTTGGAAAATACCTTAAAATATGTGAAATACATAACCAGATGACTTTACAGTGATAATAATAAAGCAATCATTGAATGGGACACCATATAATCTCTCATGAACAACCCTTCAGTTTATTATTGATATCTCTTCATATTATCTCTCATATCTCTAATATTTTTATTTGATCTATTCTTGGTTGACGATTCTTTATCAGGCTTTAAAGTCACAACACCTCATTCTATGTACCTTTCATCAAAACTATGTGGATGGATGGGGTCATGGTTTGAGATATGAAGGAATGAAACTAAATAAAACAATTTATTTTAATATTTCATCTTCTCAATAACACAAAATATTGTTAACGTACATTCCAATCGTGTCTTCAATGCATAGAATAGGGTGGTAATATTTTTTTTGGGAAATGTTATCATAATTAATTCTGCTATAGTTGTCAATCTGCAGCCACATAAAGAAATAGCCTAATAAGAAGAACATTTTTCATAGAAATCAATATCACATGAATAATATCAATTTGATTGGGTGATTCATCTTTATTTCACATGACCCATATGACTCTAGTTTTCAAACCCATAACCATCTGCACCAACCACTGGGTGTACGCTTGGGCGGGATAAGAAATTTCATAATATAATGGTCCACTATATTATTGTTTCTATGGATGTTTATTGAAGTTGATATTGAGATTTTTGGACATACCTTTTATACCGGTGTTGATAAAATATATATACAAGTAAATTCGCAAGAATCGACAAGTATTATTACTAATATATTAAAATATAATAAACATGTATTAGTAAAAGTGTTTCAAATCAAAATACAGGTCATAGATAAATAAAAATATTGAATCAACTCATATGAAAATTCATCTTTGCTAAATATAAATCAGTTTATATGTACTATTTTGATGATAAGACATGAAAATAAGAACATCACCTTTAAATTTTAGTCTATCAACCATGAATAATAAAAATTAATTCAGATATTAATGAGTTGAAAACAAGATATTATAAAGTCTTGAGATCAACCCATTCGCATGGGTGGAACAAATATGTGCATTTCAAATTAATGATACAACTGATTATATTTATAATAAAATGATTATAATATGGTTTGAAATTTCATAGAAATTAATTATTTTAAGAGAGTATATTTCAATAGATACATGTAATTATTGGATGGAACATATTTATGAAATTTAATGAAACCAAAAATCCTTATAAAATATGATGACCTTGATATAAAACCTGAAAAAAAAATATCATTATTGAGGAATATAATCATTTCATTTGAGTTGATGTTATTTTAAAAGAGCATATTCATGTCATTGAAAGAAAAATTACATTAGTATCAACGATAGACAAATAGAAATATCTAAAAATAAATAAATTATATATATTATAATTGAAATAATTGATAAAATACTATGGTTCCTGTTAATGAATTGACGAGATAAATAGTCGATTTGTGTACGCATGGTTTGTATGAAACAATATATTTGTAAATAAATTTGTAAAATTTAATTATTAATGAAAAACTGATTAAAATAATTTTAAAATGAAATGTTTAATAGAATCAGTATTTTTTTGAATAAAATTCATATAGCACTGAACAAACAATCTACTGGTGGAATACTTCACCCACTTTCATGGCCTATTTATATAATGAATATCTAATAATAGAAGCCACGATGCTAGATAATATATATTATAAAAAAGTGAAATAGTATGTGGAGAACAATAAAAAATTAATAAAATTGGAATATAATATGCCTCAAAATAATCGAAACCCTCCCTCTACCAAAATGTTTTCATTGGGAAACCCACTCAAAGAATGTTAAAGCTGAGCAGAGCCAATCCATTTCTGTAATTTCCCAAAAACGAGTACCATTTCCAAGAAGACAAGTAAAAGGACAATGATTTCATAATTATAATTTGATCTTTTCCAAACTATTTTTTGAAAATTTAATAGGAAAGAGGAATTACTAAATTTTTTATAGGGGTAAAGTATTTCCATAAAATTGAAGATAACACACCTTTTGTGGAGCTCTAGATCTATCGGGTCAATGATGACAAAAAGCTGTACAGTATTGGTGGAGGACAGAAAGAAGTGGATCCTTATTTTATGATTTATGGATGAAGATGTATTTTATTAAAGTAGTTAATTGTTGTATGAATTGAAAAATTGAAAAAAAAATATCGGAACAAACAATTATCCAACATGGATGGGTCTCTGACATTTAAAAAAACATCAATGAACATAACACAACATCATCAAGAATAAATACATAAAAACATTCCATAGAAATATATAATATAGGAATTACAAAACATCATCATTCTTTGATGTGTTGGAAAAAATCCGAATGAATCATTGAAAAAAATTATGAAGATTTATGATTGGGCGAGAAAAAGAAGAACCTTCCATAAATGGTGAATTGAAATAAAAATTGTGTTATTATATTGTTTGAAAAATTAATATTAATCATGAATTACTTAATCTTGGAATGAATGGAAATTTTTTCTATAAATTTAAAATAACATACAATTTCCATAGATTGGGTTATATATTGTCTCTGAAGATAGGCAGTTGTACAAAAATGTTGGTGGAACAAATATTGTGGATCTCTATTTCGTGATTCGTAAAACCAGATGTTTCTTATTTATGTATGAAAATTTTTAATGAATAGAGTGAAATTTGAAAAACTAAATTGTATGAAAATGTCACAATGAATTTTTGAAATAAATTTTACCATCTGTGGGATTCGTCTATAATAGGTTGAATCTACGGTAAGGGACATTGACGACCTTTCTGCAATATCTTTAAATCAAAGGGATGATTAATTGTTTCTACTATATTAAAAGAACATAGTTTTTTCATAGTTCATGATATATAGGCTCTCTAAAGATGGTATTGGTGTTGGTAAAGGGGTTTACTAAGAGGTTGAAAAGTGTATTCCATGGAATTTTATAATGATTTCAAATAGGAATGGCTTAAATGATGAGAAAAAAAGGATATGTCTATGGAGCTCATGACCTAGAAAAGTAGGGTATCTATATATACAGAGAGGTGATAGATGGATTAGGTTACAGGGAACAATGATTCAACTGAAATCCGACGGAAGAACAAGGTATTCGATGTTCACCACTAACTATGCAACATCGATAGATGGATGTTTAGAAGTAGCTCGAAGAATGAGCAACAGTCTGATGGGTGGATGGAGAAATTGATTTGAAAATGTTACCTGAATGTAGGGTTAAACATTGGTTGTGAGGGTGAACAAAGCTGAAACAAATGTTAGAGGTGTTGTTGTAGGAACCGATTTTCACAACTAACCCAAGATCCATGGTAGCTAGAGGAGATGAATGGGGATGAAGTTGAAGTTCCAATACGAAGGGACGATGGGGGCAATGATTATCAATAGAAAACTCAACCCAACAACATTGCAGATGATGGAGATAAATTTGGATGAAGAAGAAGCTAAAATAGAAGTGACATTAGAGGAAGAAAATATTACTAAAACCCTTAAAATAGGGAGAGTTGAATTTTGAGCGGGAGAGGATAGTATTGGAGGGAATGAAATTTGGTGGAAGCTATTTATTTAAGATAATTGAGGACAAGGATAATTGTGTCTCAGAAACCACTTATCTTTTGAATAGATATATATGTCAAATGTAACAAGGAATATATAATTTTTTTGGGTAAATATATATTCTAGAATAATAAAATTAATGGTTTGTGTGTGTCTATACATATGAATTAATAATGAAGTATGTAAAAATGATATTGAAAAATGATACTATGAATGATGAATGATTAATAATTTTGAAGTTAATAATGATCATTAAATAATCACCTTATAAATAAGTTCCATAATATCTATGTTATTGGTAATATTGAATTTTTTTATTATTATGTACTGAGAATGTTCTAAAGATAATGAAATTTTTAATTATGATGATGTATTCCCAATGATAGTGGTATAGAGGAAAAATTAGCATCATTGGGTAATATTTTTATATTGATACCGAGGTCAATGAGTAACTATATACATAATTAATATAGAATATTTTTCACATTAAAAACATTGGATTTTCATGTTCTAATGATATAAAACAATTAAATAAATGAAATTTCAGAGTTGGGGAATAATAATTTTAATTTTCTTGTGATATAAATATTAATCTTAAGTAATGTTATATGAATCACCTTTCTAAACATAATTACTCATGTGTATAATATATTGTAGTGGTTAATATATGATAATGTGGATATTAATCTTTTTTTATTACTTATATAGTCACCCATTAACTTGGGTAAGAGTTAGGTAATTATATCAAAAGATTTATTTCCATCTTGCCCACTATTAATGGATAACGACTACTGATGACATTAAATTTTATATATTCTTTATCTCACCATAATATATTCATTAGATTTTAGTTAGGATAAAATATTGTATTTAAAGTTAATATCTTCAATATAAAATGGTTGCATATTGGAAATGATTCACGAGTGTGTTTTTAATATCTATCTCAAATTTTTCACATAACATGTTCTATAATGATGTATATTTAATTTTATCATTTCTAAAAAATATTTGTAGTTTTATGGAAGGATTTTTATAGTGGTAATATTCTATTAAAAGACTTGTTATAAAGGTACTCATATTATATGATATGTTTTATTATATTAGGTTTTATATTAGATTAAAATGATAATTTTCGGTTGTGAGATTATATGGTTATTTCCTGAGAGAATTTATGTTTCCATCATTTCATCGAATATATGGTTTTTGATTAGGGATTTCCAACCAAATTTTAATAAATTCTTGTAAAAAATAAGTATTTTATATTCCAATAATGTTTTTAATTTTGATAGTTTTTAAACTTGTTTTGGATTCTTCTAAATCCTCACCCTTTTCAATGTTGTTCCATAGATCATTATCCATTCCATTCTTATTTAGTGAAACACTATGGTGAATTGTTACGTCATTTTTTTCGCTTCTCTATTTTGGAATTGGTGTTTTTTCTAATTTCATGAATCACCAATATTTTATTATAATGTATTTATCAATATAAATTGGAGACCAAATTATTATTGTAAATTGGTATTCATAGTTATCCCTAGTATACTTCCATCTAGTTTCTATTTTTTTTGGATTACCATCATATCAACCATAACTATATTTGTTTTTTCCCTCAAATTATTAGTGACATGTTATCTCAAATATTTTCATTAACCTTATATTTGGACATTTTTTGTGTTATGGATTATATTTCATGGTAAATTAATGATTGGAGTCATTTTTTCCCAAAATATATGTATTTTTACTTGTTATAGTTTGGTGAATATCAGTATTCTCGTTATTGATTATCGTTTATTGGATAAAAATATTACTTTATTTCCTGCATTATAGAAGTATGTGGCATTGATATATTATTGATGTTTTGTGGGAGCCTAAATGGATATTTAATAAATTTTGTAATGGTGATTCCTTTGGTTTTTTGGTTTTACAACCATCAGTTTTTTCTATGTTTGAATTTTATGGATATGGTATTTTATTCTTTTTTTGATACATAGTTACATCATTTAACTATTTGTTATGATATATTTTATTATATTTTTATTTGATTTTTAAAAATGACTAAGTTGTTTTTTAGGGTTCACATTTCCCCGAAAAAATAGGTTTTAAAGGAAACCAAATCAATGCAGATTGACAATGAATAAAATGGAAGAATGCATACGTGTGATAGTATTATTACATTGGGATATGTTATTTCTATTATGAAATACCATTCATATGTGGGGTTATAATGTTCCAACATATGTCAAGGCATTTACATAGTAATTCTCTTGATTCCTATAGTGTTACATCATATCTCATCTTTATTGGTTTGGGTTTTAAATACTTCTAACTAGTTTAGAGATTTGGTACCTAGAAGAATTTAGAAATATGTAGTTTTCAAGTGCCAATTATTACATTGTCATTTGGAAATTGTTATATTATAAAAAATTTAAATTTTACATTTATTTAGTTGTCATGTTGATATTTATTTTTTGTATATTTACTAGATATTATCATAAATAGTAATATAATTTAAAATGTTTTTTATAATTATTGGTATTTCATATGACACATATATTAATGATGCACATAGAAACTAGTGTATCATAATGGTATGATTGTAATAATGAAATGTTTTTCTCCTGCATACATCCAAACTCATCAATTTTAAAATATTGTGTTATTATTGATCAGTATATGCATCTTTTTGATGACCTAGAAGGATAAATATAGATAGAATATTTATTATATTTTGAGGTTTACTTTTCATTGTGGTCAATAAGTTTCTAACAGAAATATTGAAGATTATATTTTAAAAAAATTGATATACTATATGTGAATTTAATTAATGTTTGCAAAATTTTAATTTATTCATTATTCTTTATATTTTATATGAAAATTTTTATTTTCAATTTTTAACATGGTGAATGATGTCTAATGTTGTAGGTTGTAGGTTATATCAGTATAAAATTCCTACAATTATTTATTAGGGGTACAAAATTTTTACTTTTCAATACCATATCCTATTTGACAAATATATGACAACTCCACTTTGCTATATATAATAACATAGCATTTTAAATTTTATAATCCAATATTTTTACATTTATATCTCACATTATGTTTTAATATATCTTTTAAATATATTTATGACTCATTAAGAGTATTTTTGACCATATTATATTAGGTATATGATTGTTTTATTGTTCTGATTGGATATCATTTATTATTAAAATAATTGGATATGTTGTTATGAATTCATATATATTTGATATATTATATAAAAATTAAACAATGAAAAGAATTGAAACATACCCATTAATAGGATATAGATAATTCTAAATCATTAACCCTACTAGGAATGTATTTAAAAATATCAATCCTTTTTGGATAAATGGACTTATAACAAATCCTTATTTATTTTTAAAGAGCTATGAAAATAAATTGTAATAATATTATTACCTTTAATTATGGTAATGGATTCTAATAAGAAATTTTTTTCCATAAGATATTAAAATATCTATAAATTTTCACTTAACATTCGAAACATATAATGTAAGATTTACCAACTAGATGTTATATGATCTGATCATGAGACAATTATATTTATCCGTACATGATACATTTTATTAGGATCTCACCATAATGGTTTAAATGATATTTTAAATTATTAACATTATATATTTACTCTTATGATGAATATTTCTATTATATTTCTTTATTTTAAATGTGGAAATCATATTGTAATGAAGTATATTGACATAGTTTGTATGTATGTAAAATTATTACAGTTGATTTGTTCATATGATTCCATGAATACATATTTCATTGAGATGGGATTGTGACATGATACCATACTGTAGGTTCTCATTTTCTAGAGTCAGATATAAATGGTACTAATATAGAATGAATTTTTATGGAAAATAATATAAGTATTAGAGGCATTTTAATTTAAAATGATATAGTCAATTGACTATTTTAACCCACTAGGGTCAAAATAAGATTAATGTACAATTTATTCCATGATGTAGTATATGTTCTCATTAATCATATAACCATAATTCCTCAGAATCATTAGAGAAAAAATTCATGCATTCTTCATATATCTGAATTTAGGATATTAATATCTATATTTTAATTGTCCATAAGGACATTTCATCTATAGGTGTATTTAGGTTGTCAATAATGGTTTTGGGAGTATCATCTTCATTAATGTAGTACGGTTTGTTATTCACATTCAAGATGATCTAAGTTATACTCTAATTAATTATAAGGTATAATGAGAAACATTTAATGGGCGATTTATTATGTCCAATAAATGGTGATTATTAACCTATGAAAGAAATTTAGAGGCACATGTTGTCATGGAAATTATTTATTTCTAAACACACTATTTTTTAATTATTGGCATGTCCTATATATTTTTAGAGTATTATACTTAAAAAAATTTGGTGGTTATATATTTATATTATATAAGTTCATCAAAATAGTTCATGTGTTTTTAATTATTTAAACAATAGATAATTTTAGTTAATGTTATGCCAAATATTGTTGATGTTTATAACACATGAAGAAAAATAATAATATGGTTTTAAATATACATTCAAGGTTCTAGTGTTTCCTTATATTTGAATTATGTATCTTCATTATACATATTTCTTTTCACATAGTTCTAGAACTCATATTATTTTTTATTTGGAATCAACTTTACCTGACCCTGAAAAATATATTCCACCTTTGCAGAATATGTGACCATATTGATTTTCAAAATGGATGGAGATGGTTTGACAAGTTGCACCAAATTATCGGATAATGTATTATAAGGGTAAAGGATACATATATTCCTTAGAATAACTTTATATATCAATATGTGGGTTTAATATATATCTAATTTCCTTATGTTATTTCAAATATTTATTCCATAATTATTGAATTTCATATTACATGAACACATACACTAATTTTCCTTGGAATTTCTAGATGATATGTTAGTCTGTCCCAATTTTTTCTCGGGGATGGAAACAGGGAAAGGGATCTCCTAGGGGAATCTAAAATAAAATATCATATATATTATTCTATATTATAACTACTTTTATATTCTAGATGTTATATTTATTAGCAATGTGGTTTTAGTGAATTATATATTAATTTAACTATAAGAGATTGAAATAGTATTGTGTTGGGAGTATCTTAAGAGTGATTTTAAAATAGAATGATTCATGGGATTGTTATGATATTAATGTTGGTTTATTCATGAATTCATGAAATTATATGCTCCTTGGATTGTATTTAGATATAAATAATTATATTTTTAATTGTACAAAACATGTCAGAAATTTATTTGAATCGCATAATTATATTGAGTTCATTTCTCATGTTTATTCTTACTAAACTAATAGAATTTTTTAAAAGTTATTATGACACATAATGTACTGTTTTCGGTTTTGTTATAATGAACAATGTCAATTTGGTGTCAAACATATCTTGTTTGTTAAATCTATATGTGAATAATTACACAATGTTTTCAAAAAAATTGAAATATTTGAACAAGTTAAACTATTAATATAGTGTTTAATTGTCTAAATGTAGTAATAATCTATTATTATCTGTCGATAAAAAAAATATTATTTATAAATTTGAAATAAATATTAATTTTATTATATAATATATATCATTAAATATAAAATATTCTTAAAGGGAAATTGTTGAAGTACATTTGATGGTTTCATGGTGTTGTCTTTTATTCTCAGTCCACTTAGAATAAGAGAGTTGAAGTATTAATTAAAAATCAATATAATCTAGAAAAAAAATTATAAAATTATATAAAGTTTTAAAATATTAATTTTTTTATCTTATAAACACCATAATATTCATAATTGGATATATCCAAAGACTAGTTATATAATTTCTTTGTCAAATATGTAAATTATGGTCTGTTTTGATTAAAATATTATTTACACACATAGACCCCGAATTTAAATTTTTTTCATTAATTTTTATGTTCGTATAACTAATATTTAATGGAAATTTTTATTTACTATATATATTATAAAATATTTATGTGTATTTTTTCTTATAGGTACATGAATCTTATGTGTTATCAGTGGAATAATTAGAGAATTTTTATTTTGATCATGATTACACCCATGGTAATAGGATTTTTTTAACTAGATGTATCATATAGATATTGTGAAAAAATTATAGGTTGAATGGTAATGAATGAATCCATTTTTGAAAAATCATTAGAGACCATAAAGTGGAGGATGAAGTTATATTATCATGTGTAAAAGTTAAATCCTTTCTAAATGTAAAAATAAATAATTAAAATATTTCTCATTTTGAATTTGAATGGATATGGTTAACTATAGTTTGTTTGGATATCATCATTAAATGGTCTTAGATTCCATATTTAACTCTTTATATTAATGAATTTAATATATATTATATCTATATGAGTATGGAATCGATGATAATTTTCTATTATTTAATATGGAGTTAGCTTTTGGGATCCATCATGATTTTTATGATGTTAAATTTGTGTATATTGATCAAGGGATTAGGAGTCTAACAATAGAATGAATTCTTTATTTAAAAACATTATAGAAGCGAATATTTGGGCATTAAATATTTGATAGTTTTTTATAAACCCATTGTTTTATTTAATGGATGTGGGATGAGATGAACATGGAATTTGTTAACTTACCACCAAGATATTCTCATTGATGGAATTTGGTATTTATTTCGTAATGATAAATATACTAAATAACATCATTTCCTTCACTTAAATATGATTTTTATGATATTATGATCATTAGGTGATTCTCATATAATATATCGTAGAAACACTAGAAAATATACATCCACTTCCATTTTCTGAGATCGACAATTTACTATTTTTTTAAGTAACTCTATGAACTAATGAGAGCACAATTTTTATATAACAATGAATATCAACCGAATAAAATTTAATGTGTAATGGGACATTCATGTATATAGTGACATGTTATGTGATTATATTTCGGAATTTGGGGGATTATGATAGAAATATTATCTAGTTATTGAACAAATATATGATTATAAATATAATATTATTATTATGATAGATTATTTTAGGGGTTATATCATCATTATGGAAGATCCCTTTTTCTCTATATAATAGTGAAACTAATTTTGAATAACCAAACTATAAAAAAAATAAAACCAATAATACTTTGTTTATTGTTAAATGGACACATATTCATCACATTATTCCATCATTTTATGTGAATCACCATAAAACACTATTTAATTTTCAAATTGTGTGATCAATTTTTATTTAATGTTTTTACGAAATTGGGACAATTGATATTGGGGATATAAGGTAAAATTTTGATAGGATATATTTATTTATTATATTAATAACATTATTTTAGGTATGTAGAATATTTGAAAAACATACCTCATTAGTTAAAATTTATTCTTAATTTTTTTCAAAGTATCAAATTCTTTTATGTTCCATTACAATCACTCATATATTATTGATTAAAAATGGTATTATTTGTAAGATGATAATAATGTAATATAAAACCCATTTTATATTCATGATTATAGGATTTAAATGACTTGGGTAATTTCAATTCCTCTTATATATGTGATATAACAATATGAGAAATACATTCATCAATCATGGGAATAATAATCCATAATGAAAAATCAATGGTAATATATATTTAAAAATGATGAATATTTATTACATTATTCTGAAAAAAAAATACGTGGTTGGGTGAATTGTGATACCCATAATATAAAATATACATATTAATTTTAATTATTATTTATTTATATTATTTTTTAGTAGTTAAAATATATTCATTTATAATTATAATAAAATTTTTAGATTATATGATCATTTACATAGATTTGGAGAACCAGATAATGGTTTTTGAATTTTGTTTTAAAAAAAATTTAATTCATATTAAAAATGATTATTATGTAAATTTAAAAAAAAATATTGTGATTCAATTTTTCATATTCCTAGCGTTAAAAAAATGTAAATGCTTCATCCCCAAATAGTATCTCCATAAGTGATATTTAATTTTTTAATTTATTTGGTTGAAAGTAATTTTCACATTGTATCTCATCTCTCTCTCTCAATATACGGTGTTCTTGTAATTAATGTTATATAATTAGAGATCCAATTCAATTTTTTATATTTCAATATTGATCTTTTGGTATTTATGGTTTGAAAATCCCCCATTGATCCCCATTATACTCATATTTTGATGAATTATGTTATTTGGTTCGGTGTTAGATATGAAATATTATAATTTTCTCCATTATTAAATGAATACCCTGTTATTAATTATTTTATTTATGTTTTTAAATAGAATGAATGAATCATTTTATTATTTACATTGTATTTAATTAAGAATATCATTATCTATTATATAAATAAATTTATAAATCATGCACTCTAATTGTGTTAATATAAAATTTTCTTCAACTATGGTTATTATTCAAAAAAAAATTATAACAATTTTATTATTCCATATTGGATTCAATATTTATTTTTATCATTTAATATTGAATTTTAATGGATAATTTAAGTGTACTAAATTCTATTTAAATGCAATTTGTCCTCGTTTTCCATGAGAAAAGGAAAATTAATTTTATAAGTTTTTTTGAGATGGTATTAATTATAATATAATTTAAAAAAAGTTTATATGGAATGAAATTATCATACATGAATATTCATGGCCCATTTTAAATGAGAAGAGACCTCCTCAGTAGTTTTATAGTTTTTTTCTTAACATCATTAGAAATTTTTTTGTACGATTTATGGATGAATCATGTACCCATGTGAGTAGTTTTAGTGATGATTGATACATTAATTATAGCGAAACTATGGTCATTATCCACCATTTTTTATTTTCCAGTAGATTGAAGGAAATTATACATTGAGGGTGAGTGAGGGGAATCCATATGTGTTTTTACATGATTTCATCAAATGTTTTTGATCTAGATCAATAAAATAATAGTTGTATACATTCTATTATAACCATTGAATTCAATCCATGGTTTTATTTTGTACAAATATTTTATATTCTCTATGAAATAATTTTTTCTTATTTTGATATTAATTAAATTAATATTAAATGATCTTGTTTGTAAACACATTATTTTTCATAATATCCATTTTCAAGTGAGAATATGTTTTTATCACAATTTTTAAATAATAATGAATAGTTTCTAAATGAAATTAAATTCATATAATTCATTAAGGAATATCAGATTTTATATACTCACTCCCAAAATAAACATATTTCTAAAAAATTTAATTTTATTATTCATTATACTAGTAACTATATGTATTCATATTCATAAGAGTATGTATCATTTTTTCATGCCCATATAATTAAAAGTGGAGATATGTAGTGATACATCATATGTATTTTTATAAATCATTTGATTTTTAATATTGGGTAATTATTTTTATTTTTTATGTTTTATTATTAAATGATATATTCACCATCATTACACTTTTCTATTTGTTTTAAATGATTATTTATCAAAAGCATCTGTTTTTTCAGTTATTGTTTTTTAAATTTTTTTACTTTTTTTATTAAATATGATTTATTTTTTATGGAATAATCCTTCTATATGTATTATGTTAATTATGTATTTTTTATAATATATAACTAAAAATTTATTTTTCTTTAATCATGTTATTTATATTATATTTATACTTTTTTATTGAAAACTAAACGGGATCTTATTCTTTATTTTTCATTGATTCTAAGAGGATGAACTCATTAATAGTAAAAAAAACTTTATTTCCATAGAACATGATCTATTATATGGTTTTACATTAGGCATTTTCATATACCAAATTGATTACAGAGTTAGAATACATGGTTTGGTATTTTAGTTCCCACATCTAATCGTGGTCATACAATTCAACAGTATAATTAAATCATTGGATCATATATTATAAACATCATATGTGAGGAAAATTCCATATTTTTTATAAATACTTCCAATATGAATAATAATATAACCAATAACAACATAATTAAATCAAACTCTATGATTCCATTTGAATGAAATCAAAATATTATTGTTCCCATGTGATATAGATTAATAATATTTGTAAATGATGATTAATATAATGTATATACCCTTTGGTAATCAATGATAATATCTATAAAATTCCAGGTTATAATCAATGTTGTGTCAATATAGATAAAATTTTAATATATATTACCTTTTAATTTGGCATTATATCAAATATGATACTCTTCTCATAAGAATAATTTCATATCATCAAAATGCATAATATTCCATGATTATCATTGATTATGGAAATATTAAATTCATATTTTTATAGGTTTTATTATTTATAAATACATATGAAATACACAACACATAATAAATATTTATAAATACATATTCTATTTTTATAAAATAATTAAATAAATACTTTTTCATTTACCATTAAATTCACTCTTTTATTTATCTAATACCTAGTTTCTTTATTAGAATCACTTTCTAAAACTGAGTTAATAGATATTTTAATGGAACACCAACATTCTCATCTAAACCACCCAAATAGGATTTAAAATAAATTATTAATTATTTATAATATAATATGGTATTTCATAATTATATGCATGGTATTTTGTTGATACCAATGATTCATGGAATGAGTAATCACTCCATTTGATCAACTTCATTATACCCAAGATGTTATGAAATATAAAACATTCTATGATTAAATAATTAATCCAAAAAACTTCAATTATTCCATTTGATATAGTGATATGACCTAATCATGAGCTTAATTGCTAACATTTTAAATGAAAATTGGAAAATAATATGAAAAAACTGATCAAAAACATTAAGAAACCCCTTATTAGAGTTATCAATATGAAACCTCATTATAAATTTTTAAATTCAATTTTTTTAAATGAACATACCATAGATTTTATGTATTCTATCAATTTTTATTCCACACATTTTTGAAGATGCATGTATGTATTTCATTTAGAAGAAGAATCGAAAAAATATTTTTATATAATTAAAATTTAATATATGAGTTATGATTAATTGTATATCATCCCCATCAAGAAATGTACCATGAATTTCCCACACACTCTATGGAATATTCAAGAATCAAATAGGTTTTTTATGAATAAAAATTCCTTTATTGCATTATAAAACTAAATGTTCCTACTCTAATAATAATATGATAATATACTAATGGTCCTTGGTAACTTACATATCATATTGTAAATGTTTTTATCTATTAAAACATTTGGTTATACCATATATATTTCATAATCTAAATCCATGTGGTATATATCTTAATCATTCATCGTTAGTATATAATATAATATATTTATAAAATTTATCATTTCTTCGAGTGAAAATCAATCTTCATTATTAACACGGTTATATTTTTATTATTAATTTTTAAAAATAATTATTTTTTGTTTCATATCTACCATTACAGGATTTTTTCATACGTATATTCCACTTATACTTTTAGTGTCCCATTTCAACATGACCATACATAATGTTTTCTATTTTCACTTACGGTATCTGTATTCTTTCTTAGAGAAATTATAGTCAAACTGTTTAATGGAATTAAAACACTCAATGTCTTCTTCATTGGTCATATGTTCATCCTTTATCGATTTTTATTCATTATATTATTATATAAAAAATACATTGATTTCTAAATAATATTGAATATTACCATAGATATGATGTTTTTGGTCTATAATAATCTTTCTAGGTTCCTCAAAATCATGTATTACCAATTATAATTCCCATGAATTATTTCTATTTTTTTCTTGATTTTTTAAATTAACCAATAATCATAATGAATAATTCTATTATGAGGACATTCTCATGGAAAATATCAAATTTTTTAACAAATACATATTAATCCATAGTATTTTAAAAATAATATCTTATATTCTATTTGTGATTTAAAAAATTTTATTAATTTATTTATGTAAATATTTGTAAATATAAAAATATAATATTTACTATTTTAAGGAAAACATTATTAAATCTCAGTTAAGATACATCTTGAACAATATTTAGTATTTTAATATTTTTATTTCGTTAATGAAGCCATGTTATTTATAAATGATGATTACTTTAATGTATATCACTGAAATGTTAGTGGATGTTCTCATCAAATCATAATTAATAAAACAATATCACATGATTTATGATTCCACAAATTAAAATAATTATTCCATAACTATGTTCAAGGAAGAGGGGGTTTTGAAAATAATTAATAATATCTGAAATTAATAGTAAATTCCTACATTAAGTATTCACTGACTCAATTTCACCAATGTGTCTTAATAGTTTTTCCTTATTTAATAAATTCATCATTGGTGGATGATTTGAAATTTTTATAGTGTTTCAAAACGTGTTTAAACATAAATTAATAACCATAATACTTAAACCTATATTCAAATGATAAAATGAATTTACACACAGGACATAATTATATAGAAAGTAGTCTACAACCATCAACAATTATTAGATATAATTTCATATTATTTCTATTTATATTTTTGATTATTTTTTTATAAATTTTATATAATAAAAAATTATTCAAAATTATAAAATGATTCATCGAATAATTTTTCCAAAAACCCCTATAAATATGTGGTGATCAGATTTTTTATTCTTTTAATTAATATAATTAAAATAATAAGGATGCTTCATATTATCCTGAAAATTATTTTTTATTTTATTATCAAGTCACTTTAAGGGAATGTGAGCAACCCCAAGTCCATCAAAAACAAACAACAACAAAAAACTCCAAACAAGAACTGGTCCTGCCACTACCCAACAGCTCAGCATTAAATGGCCTCCACCAAAGCATGGGACTCGGAAAATAGTCTCGTGCAAGGATGCACGGGCATGGTACCATGGGCCAGGACATACCCTCTCAGTCTTCCACTCCAAGTGACATGCAGAGGCGATGACCTTGTGCTCTAAACCTCATCTAAGGAAAGACCATAAAGCTTGTTGGAAAATCCTGAAAACACCACAATACACACAAACTGAAGAAGCACTTCCACCTATCCAAACATCTTCAGAAGAAGAGAGCACCCAAGCATTATTCAAATGATTGTAAAGCATCTTTGTTGAAAAACAGTTCAACTCTACCTGTAACTCTATCTCTAAATAACCTCCAGGATATAGCGGATACCTGGGTGTGCGGGTCTCCCCTTACCAGGGCTTCAAGCGATGAGGTCAATTTTTCCCAAACCTGTATATACTCCTCCAGCCTAATTATCCCCTTATTGAAGCCCCAAACCAGGATTGGGTCTTGTTTGTCAACCCAAAAATATTGTTCTTCATTAAGCTTCACTTCAATGTCCCGACCCATCATCTTGGTCGCTTCCTCTTCTGTCGCATTGAGAAGTAACACCTGCTCTGTAACCTCATCATCCGAACATAAAATCAACTCCAAGGGAAGTGTAGAATGGCCAGAAGGTTCCAATTGACCCATGACCCCACTGTTCAACTCCTCATCCAATTTCTTTTTTACTGAACGAGTCATGATGGGGGGTGGTAAAGATGTGTGATCCTTTCTGCCCGGCCTCCTCCTATTTCTCTTATTTCTCCTCGGACTGTACTCCCCAGCAGATAAACTCTTGTTGTTTGCAATTTGTTCCTCCACCCCAAAGCCATCGAGATTCTTCCTGCTTGTCTCCTCTCCCTCAACCGCAACCTGTGATACATCTCCTGATCCTACCTCCGCCAAACTGTCAAACCTATTACCCAAGGGGATTGGGGTCTAAGTTGAGTAGCCTGCACTCCCTTGCCTCCCCTTATGGACATCTTCCCCGCCCTTCCTATCTTTCACAGTATCCAAACCACGTGACTCCACATGCTCACTACTGGACGTGTGGACCAAGAACTGGCCCCCATCTAACTCTCCTTCCACTTTCATATGCTGGGATTTACCTTTCTCCTGCATCCTAACGCAGGGAGTTCCCGTGTGATCTTCCTTCAGCCGGTTGAACGGGGAGTCTGGATTGATCGCCACACCTTCCAGATTCTTAAGCTGGTCACCAAAGGAGGCCACTATCTTCCCATCATTTCCCCCTGAGTTAAATTCCTCATTCTCCTCCTCCTCCACTGCTGAGAACCGGTTCAAGGAGCATGGATTAGCACTGACCAGTTCAGTGCTGATCAGTAGGGGCTGCTCACCAACCTCTGTATTTGTTGCATGGTCGAAACCGCGTCCCATGAATTGGTGTCCACCACTGCTAGCATTAGATTGAGTCTTCAAGGAGGGCTCCATTGCCTCCCTACCAACATTAGTGTCGAAGGTATTCACCCTGAGATCATCCTTAAGCCTGCTAAAAACACCAGACACCGATGGGTTTACACCCTGCTTTGCAGCAGGTGAGGAGTGTTCAGCAAGACTGATCTTGTTTCCACTAGGCCCGTTATCTCCTCTATTGCTGACCTTCGAAACATCTCTGGTCTTCACAGTATCAGATTTCTGGTGGCCATCGCGTCAGCAGAAGGCCCTGGTGTGTCCCAGTCTACGGAAAACTGAACAAAAATCCATCCAATGATCAAAGTTCACTGGTTTCTTGCATCAGATCTCCTTAGAAGCATCGATCCAAATCGTCTCCACCGGCGCTCTCGAGGTATCAACCTCCACGCACATCCTTGGGTTAATCGGGTGGCTCACCGAGGCTGTATGGGAATCAACGCACAAAAATCGTCCAACCATGTTCCCCAACACACGCATGATAGCTGGGTTTTGAAAGGAAAGGGGAAGCAGGGGTAAGCTAATCCAGACCGGAATGAGGGGGGAATCGCGGTTCATATGAAAATCGTAGGACCATCTGCTTAAATGAAACCCATACCTTCCGCACTTCCTGAGAGCGAACGCCAGTGCATGAACCATGTCCTCCGAAGAAGAGAAGCGGACCATCAAACTCCGTTTATCCTGCAAACCAACAACCGGCTGAAGCTGAAGTCCCCAAGATTTGGCGATTAACCTGTCGAAATCGTCCACTGAAGGTCGAGACCTCCTGAAGCAAACAATCAAAGTCAGATCAAGGAGACCCTCAGCTTCCAAGATCTCCAGAACCGAGAGAGGCACCACGGGGTCTCTGTTCTAAAAGCCACGTACCTTTGGCTCTATCTAAATCTCCGGAAAAGGAGGGTACAAATTAGGGTCAGAAAGTCGGGTGAAACGATTCCGCCGCGTGACCTCCTTCTCATCCACCCCCCCTCCGGCTTGTAGCGGAGGGGGGAGAGCCGCCGACCCCATTAGGGTTAGACGACCATCATCACGAGCTCTGGCTCTGCCGCGTACTACAAATGATATGCCACTATCTTTTATGTTTCATATTAGGATAATCAAAACTAACCTTATTATATTCAATGTTTTATATTTAATTATTTACATCCAAAATATAAATACAACTCGGTATATTGTCAATTACATAAATTATTTTCGTAATATATTTTTCAAAACACTATTTTATAGTTAGAAATAAAAATTAATTCTTTAAAAAATATATATTGAAAGAAAATTTCTATTTATAATTCAAAAATAATAATAGTGTCATCTATTAATGATATAATATAAAAATAATATATTCTTATAAAGAATATATACCCAATGAATAAAATATTTTTTCCTTTCCAGGATATAAATCTACATCATGTTTCATAAATTCTATAAAACATTAAATCATAGTATCCAAAATACGTTTAATGATAACACTTCTCAAACATTTATAAAAATCTATGATAATATATTTCCAACCAAAAAATTTTTATAAAAAGAGTTTCTTAATAAAATATTAAATATAATGAAAATATTTAGTAAGTGAATATCAATGTATTTTTCAAATAAAATAATATTTTTATTATATATAATATCTCAAAAATGAAAACCTTACATATCATATCTATTAATAAACTATGTTCCATATTTTTTTCATTATTTCTCCTTGATTATATAAAATATTGACCATCAAATATATTTCGTGTTATGTATTATCAATAAAATTATTTATAATTATTTGATAGTTAGGTAAAAAATTAATTTTCATTATTCATTATATGATTTTTTTAATAAATTCTTTGTAAAATAATAGTTAGGATCTATTTGTTAAATTATAAAAATTATCATATCATATATTAGAATAAAATTATTGAGTACCACTGTAATATTCATTCCATGTAAAAGATAATTAATGGGATCCTAATGGTTTGAGTCTTCCATAATAAATAATAAAGATCATAAAACATGTTTAATTTATAAGAAATCCATCATTTATTATTTTAGGGGTTTTTCTTAATCTCACCTTTTTAATTTGTAACATATTCTTATAAATAAATATCATTTGATAATTTCATATCATTAATCCCCATAAGAATGCATGCTTATGGTGGTTTAATTTTATATCATATACTGTAATAATATTTTATAATCATATTAATTACTAAAAATTTAAAAAAATTATGATGTTAATTATGTTTCAAAAAGTAAAATATTTATCATTTACAAATATCTAAATACATTTCTTGAATATGTCATATAAAAACATTCCTGTAATTGTTTACAATCATATAAAACCAAAATAACCTCTTATGAGAGTTTGAAATGATGGTTTTTCTAGACTCACTCTTCTGGAATATAACATACGCACATAGTCTAATGAGACGATCTATCCAATGATCTACTATCCATAGATCTACACCAATGAATGACATTTTTTAAAATTTAAAACATACACAAAATATGTATATATCATAATGTACCAATATTTAGAAAATTATTGTAAAATATAACATCATAGAAATTATTGAATGAAATAAATATGTTTTCCAAACAAATATTTCAATTATTTCTATTCATTTTATAATTATTATAAAAACATGTTTCATATAATTAAACGTCCTCATAAAACCATTAATAATATTAATAATTTATATATAAAAAATTAATAGAGTTTTTATAATATATTAATAATTAACATTTTTAGTACTATGTATTTTAAAATTAATAAATTGAAAAAACTATCAAACCAATTATAATTCTATTTCAAATAACATTATATTGACCTTTAATATTCATCATATTCATTAAAATCATATATTTGAATCTTGAAATGATTTAAATACAAAAGAATTTCTAGATGTCAAATATTTTAAATGTTGCATCGTGAATCTAGTTTACATTTTAATGTGAAAGGAAATTTGGAAAGTGCATTGTTCAATGGTAATGATAGAAAAGGGTACTTGTAATTAATTTAAACATGTTCTTCATAAATAAAAAATTAATTTAATATTTCATAACCATTTTTTATCCAACAAAATTATAAATAATGTAAATTATTATGCAATATTTTCCAATAATAAAAATTGTGAGGACTTTACGAAATCATGTTCATTTATTTGATTTTTTTATACCATGGAATTTTTTTATAAACAAATGATTTTTCTCTAGAAAAACTCCTAAATGATTTAATTTTTTAATATTCATCTTACCAATCCATCACCAGCATGGCTTTGATAACATGGAACAGTTTTTTAGGACTACTCCATGAAAAAATTTTGATAATTAAAGTTATAAAAAATATTTACAAAATTAGTCATTAGAGTAATTCATGAAGTCAAATTATATACATAAAAAGTAATACAGAATTTCCTATTCCAGTAATTCTACAAAATAAATTCCTCATTTATAATCAATATAAATAAATCCTTATATCTATCAACCAATTAAAATGGAATTATTACATTTATTTTTTAGCAGATATAATCATAAAAATTTAATTTTAAAACAATATTAATGGTAAGTTAATATAATATAATTTAAAAAACATTAAACATATTATAGAATAATATATATTTGAAAAAATGTGGTTTTTAAATACTATTAAATGATAATACATTAAAAACATTAATGATACAATTTAAATTTCTAGATTCATTTATTATAAAATATTAAACTCATTATATACTTTTTCACACAAACGGATAAATGATAATAAAAATGTTAATTTCAAATTATTAAATACCTTAATAGAGAAAATGTCATTCATAGAAATGGTATTTGTATGTTACAATACATTTCATTCTTCTATGAAAGCGATGTCTACAACTATTAATGAACAAATTTAACAGTCAATGTTTAATAAGGGATGGTGTGATGAAATATGTAGATATTATATGAGGTATTTAATGATTAAAATCACCCAATATATGTTGAATGATATGTATTTCCATCCACCGAATTTGGTAAACAATTTCATTGTAATATGTCATTATCTATACAAAAAAATTTATACCCACTATCCATTTTTTATAATCTCTCACCACTACTATCAAAAGAATTTTTTTGATCAATCTCAAGAAATTTTTATATGATTACTAGGTCCTCATTAAGATTCAAATCCACATAAAATATAATATATAGGTTCCATAACCAATCATGTTTTTTTCCACTATCATTCATAATTTTGATGTGTTATTTTTGTTATTTATTCCCTAGAGGTGTGTTTTTTAATCAATAGTGTTTACTGTCATTCTTTACATATATCATTCCATATTATGAAATGATATACAACAAATTTATAAATTTAAACCCATTTTTTATTTTTTCTCTCAGAGTTAAAATTCCATATACAATGATATTTATGAGATAACATGTGGTATGATTAATCTCACTAAATTCATATTAACTAAGCCAAACAAGAAACCAATCATTAACCATATGCAAGATATTATTTTAAAGGGTAGAATTAAGAAAAAAATAATCATAAATGAAAGAAACAGATGAATGAAAATAATATATAATATATTTTTAAAATTAACGAAAATAAGAGACTTTAAACCATCAAAAATACTAGGAAAATATAGAGTAATTTTATTATAAAATTTCTATAAGGAGCTCTTCCCTTTAATAAGTATTTATGAAAATACTCAACATTACATTATTTTCGTCATGGATATCCCCCATCCAAGGGTAATTTTCTTGACTCATACTAATATTATCTACTCGAAAAAAAAATTAAATTATATATATTTACATTGGGACCCTATTATCGTTGAATTTAATTTTTGCATGAATTTTGTTATAAATACATGATGAAATGGAACCATTGATCATTATAAAATGGGAAACTCTCTTCATTATATTTTAATATTTGATTCCTATAACCATACCTAGAAACATAATATATTTTATTCTCCCTCCTATATATGTAGATACATGGATTATTTTTTATCGAATTTATTAATTTAGAAATCATATTTACTACATGGTAATATTTGTTATACATATAGATTTCATGTGACACCCATTAACCCATATTGGAATCCATAACTGTCATTATTCTTCATATCCCTTAAACTAATTCACATGAATGTGGTGATCATTTGAATGTTGATCATGTCATCTTAAAGAATGAAATAATATTTTTTATAAATATAGAGTAAATTTATTTGTGAACATATTCGTGGATTCTAATGTGAGGATATTCTAGGAGGATTTTTTTGCAATATTTTTTATGGGATAAAATTGGCATTCTTTATTAAGAAGGGTCAATATTTGATTATCTATATAGTTTCCTTTAGATTACAGAATTATAGAATTCCGAATTCACAAAATACATAGCCTCATAACATACATAATTATATATTGAGATTGTATCCTTTATCTAGTTTATGAACTAACCTAGTAGGTGATATAGATTTAGAAACCATTATTGACCAACATTTGAGACTAATATAATCTTGAGCTACATTATGATGCTACGATGATGGTCTAAATGATTACAATAATATTTGTGTAGTTTCTTAGGGATTACATATTCCCAAGTGTTATTTTAGGGATACATTTGATATAAAATACCTTCCCTGCAACATGATTAACTAATCATTGGTGTTTTAATGATGTCTCAAGATTTATTACACAATACGTTGACAACAAAAAATATTGTAATTATTTCCATTGAACATTGTTACAACCCACATTAATTCATAATTTGTTATTCATCAAATTATTCCCTATGATTATTCAACATTTATACCATGTATGATTTATCACCACAAACATTGTTTTAAAAAATTAAAAATAATAAATCATATTTATTAGTTTAAATCTAATACATTCGTTAATCACAAAACTTCCAAAATATTATAGAATATATTTAAAGGAATAAAATTTATAGAACATAAAACAATATATTTTTTAAATATTCATACGAAATGAAATTTTTATGATAATTGCTTCCCCAAAAACATTAGTGATTAATTCTTTTCAGGTAATTACTACAACCAAATTTCTCACCCTCATCTGTGATCAACATAAATGAATTTCCATGTTAATTAATTGAAATGGAAATTATTTTGCTTAATCATGGTTATAAAATTAAAAATTAACCAAAAATCATCTATATAGGTTCCCAATCCACTTCCCCTTGTTAAGAATATCTTATTAACTTTTATATTTATTTTATATATTATTATATCATTATTTTAATGAGATCAATATTCCCCCATGTTATAAGTCCCCTATAATAACATAGATCTCTGTTTTTTGTATTTTTCATCTATAAATGGAATGTTAATTTTAATTTATTAAACAATTAGGAACCCTCTGGAACTAAACCACAATTAAAATAGGCATCCAAAGGGAATAACTATAACACACATGGAATGGTTGTAGGATAATGAAATCAAACAATATGAAATTAATTCTACTATTATTAATGTATTTTTATTTTACACATTATAAACTATTGTGAAGTTGACTTATTAAAATTATTTTTAAATCCATATCTATCATTTTTTTCAATTTTATAATACATATATATATTTATATGTTGGATCCATGATGTGTAATATTTCATTAAAGGACATAAAACAATGTTTTTATTCATAAATAGATTGTAATTATGTATCAAATCTGAATGATAATAAATCTAATCTTTTAAAAAATATTTCTGTAGTTTTATTAATGAATTAAAAATGAAAATAAAATAGTTTACACATAGATAACAATTTATATAATATATCTTAGAGAATCACCCAAAAAATCGCATATATACAGTTACTGACACCCCACCCAACCCCCCCCCCCCCCCCACACACACACACATAGAGACATTATTTTTCATTATAATTATTGTATAATTTTTTTAATATAGTGATTAGAAATTCATAAAATTAAAATTGAATATAAAGAACACATGAATACATCTCAGGATTTTATCTATCAATATTACTTATTTTTCATGCCTTATAAGTATTATTTTTTCCTTCTTCAATGATACATAATCAATAATAATTTCACTATGAAATTAATAAATTATTTAAAATAAAATAAATTATTAAATAAATGAAAATATTTGTTTTCCTATCAAATAGAGATTTTGGTTTTAGCCTTATATATATAAAATATATTTGAGTGACCATCCCCAGTTGGTAACTATGTGGATACCCTTGCATAAACCCAGAATATTCATATTTTTTTGGATCCTCATCCTGAAAACTATAACAAACTATCCGGGAAAATCTACTAGAGTATCCTCTTCATCAAATAATATAATAGTCTAAATGATTTATCATTTTATAGAAATTTATAATAATATATTTCCTTCCACTATAATACATGTAATTTGACATGGGACTAAGAATGTTGTTTGTGTGGTTGGGATTACCTCTTTGTGTTGTCTTTTATAATCACAACTTTGTGATACTTTGTATGTATATTTTTATTATTCATATGAACATACATTCATATCCTTATTGTGTAGATGCACATTTTCATTGGAATATGGATGTTGAACCTTTGAGTTTATTCTTCACAAAAACAAAACGGGTTCCTAGAGATCCAAAAATTGCTATATTTTTACTCCTCTACTTCCGTCAACCCCAAAATTTCAATTTCTATTAAAATATTATTTGTGAGTGAAATTAGAGGTGGGTGAAATTAAAATAATAAAAATTAATAAATAATAGTATCCCTAGTTTATTATCCAATAAATATATGAAAAAGGATATATAAATGAATGATATTATGAATTTTTTTAGTTATTAATTTTTTTAATAGTTTTATAAAATTATGGGTTTTAAAATGTTTTTCATAGGGATATGAAATAGGATACACAACATGAAACGGTATTTTTTTACTACTCTAATAAATATATGGTTTTCCTTCACTACGTATCCAATGATGAAAGGATTCGATTCACACAATGTTATGGATGGAATCGTGGTGGGAAGACAACACCAAAGATATCAAACTTATTTGTTGAGGCTTTGGGAAATGAAAATTTTCATGATATGAAGGATATATGAACAATGTTGTTTAAAATTATGCTAAAAATACATTCCATGACCACATTAGTGTCTTACATATGTTTCCTCGATAAACCTGTTGTGCACTAATATGGATATTTCGAGTGAGGAAAACCTTTCCAATATTCCAAAACACACAGGAGTTGTTCTCACTATGATAATGAAGGAATGGAAAAGGTTCATATAACTACACCAAGGAAATTAAAAAGAGGCCAAGGGAATTATCTATCATGGGGTTTTTGTTCTATGATATATTATCCTGATGCCACTATATATCTCATTGTAATGTGAATATAGAATAATGTAGTTTTGTATACCCATATAGATTTGCATCATGTAGAGAGAAAATAAGCCTATTAGTAAATTTTCATGCAGTATGGAATATTTTTTATATAAGTGAATAAATAAAAAAGTAGAAATTGAACCTATGATTATAGGTATGGGCATCGCTACATATCCAGTGACGACACGAATCAGTTTGCATATAGTTATTTAGAACAATGTAGTTCAATTCCATGTATCAAGGAGGACATCAATTCCATTTAATGTGTTGAATTTATTAAAAATGTCACATAATGTATAATAATAGTTATATTGGTGATCTATACTGTTTTAAATCATGCAGTGTGGATTATGGTTACCTGCGGAGGTAATGAAATATATAAATTGTATCTAGGACCTGATTCTTTGGTGTCACTACATATCCAATATGAGAAGGAATAAAACGTCATGTAGTTATTTTATTTATATAATAATTGGGTTAATATAAATCACATAAAGTGAAATAGGAAAATCATCTCTCTTTTATCACATACATAGCTCAAATGCGATGAATCACTAGTGATAAAATTCTTCCAATACAGTTTAATTTCATATGGTGAGGACCTATTCCATGCCTTTTAGAATCATGTTTTAATGGAATGTTCTATGAATTTTTACAAAATTATGCCAATATAGGTTTCATATAATTTAATTTCATGCCACTACGATGCATTTGTTTTGTCTAACGTTGTTCATATAAGAAGATGTTTTTAGATTAACATCATTTTACCATGAAGAATTATTGCAGTTTAATGTGATGCATCCAGGAAGATTGAATCCATGAAGTTTGTGTTATTTCAACATAATGCTCTTCCATTAAATATTAATTATTTTATTTAGGACATGATAAAAATAGTTTAACATCATTTTTTCATGATATTCTCCATATAGTTTAATGTATTTTGACATGAAAATTACTTTCATGAATTAATGTTATGTCATCTGGAAATGTTTTTTACTATTTAACATATTTTTTAGGATACTCTCAAAACAGTTTAAATTAATATAGTCGGAACATGAAATATACAGTTTAATATCATGTCCTTAGAAATAACTTTTCATTCTTTAACATAACGAGGTCTAGAAGACACTTGTATAGTTTAATATCATGTGGTACAGATAAATTCTTTAAGGTATTACATCAGGAAGACTGGAAAAATTATTTATGGTATAATTTAACTTGTTTAGAATGAATTCCACTCTATTTAAAATCATGACTTTAGTGAAACATCCATAGAGGTTAACTTCATGAGGTTATGATGAATTTGGTATAGTTTAATGTCATGTGGTCTGGACAATATTCGTACAGTTTATCCTCATGTTATTAATAAGAAAATAATTAATTATAGTGGAAATGAAATGTATTTTTTGATAACGCTCTCATTGGATTGGGTCTGACACATTTACCATCAATTATGGTCATTGATTATGATTTATTGTGATTGAAATTATTTAATATATATGTTCCTTCAAATTTTGGTTCCAGAATTTGAGGATTTTCCCATGGTATCATTGGGACCTCAGATCCAATACCAGTTTACATAAAGTATTTAATGAAGGGGAACCATTTTTTTGAAGAATCTCGTTATCCAATATGGATAGTCTTCCCGGTATTGAAATGTATGCCACCTATTTATTTTCATGACATTATAATTCGTCATCTATCTTTATTGATCACACATAACCTATGAGTTTTATGTCTATTATTATTCAAAGAGCATGAATTTTTAATTATATGTGAAATAGTACCTCATTTATGTTAATAAATAATTATTTATATACTTTTATAGTTGTACGTAATGTTCTATGGTAGTCCCATAATGCATTGGAGAGATTTTCTTGCTAGGAATTCTGGTGCTAATTCACTATAATATGAAGTATATTTTAAATAATCTTATTGAATGACCCTATTTTTACATTTATAAGTTAATGAAAGTGGAATGATTGATTATACTTGATGTTGTACATATGGTATAATTTCTTTAACATTTTCAAACAAAATTAAGTGTTGTTGTCTATCACTATTTTTTTAAAGGACTCCAAACCTGGTGATGATATTAGACATCATGGTCATGATGATATTATCGTTCCTAACATCCATGAGTAGTATTTCATAATACATTTTCGAAATGAATTTGGTGTCATTAAGGATTTAATTAAAAATCTTGTTTGTGGTTGTGGGATATAAACCCATAACATTCATCCTCTGTATAGGAAAATTACATGAATTTTTATAAGTATATTCAAAATAAACATTTTTATGCATGAAGTTATTATAAATATACAATGAATGAATTTTTATTGTAAATTCCACTCCATCATGTATCATGGTTTTAATTAATATCTCAACCCTCTAACATGGTGACAGAGACTCATCATAGAATGTTAATTTCCATATGACCATGCAAGGTCTTATCCCATGATGGAAGTAATATATACTTATTCTATTCATATTTATAGTATTACATTTAATACTCTATTTTAGAGGGTTTTTTCTCAATTCGATAATCATGAACGGTAACATTGGATGCTAGGTGTCAAATTTATTTTATTCCTTCTAGATCTACAAGTAGATTCCTATTCTAAAGAGAACCAATTATGGGCACTGTCCATATAGGTATTGTTGTCATTTAATTCCATTCTAGGGTGTTTTTGAAATTGTTTATTAATTTCATGTCACAGACAATGTTCAATGAGACTATCCTTCAGAGTGTATTGCAAATGATCACTTCCTTCTTTTCAGGGTCACCCATTATTGTGGTCATATTATAAAATGTTTTAGGATAAACATTATGTGAATAAGTAATGTGGAGAAATGTGGGATCAACATGTAACCCTAAGATTAGTTCTCTAATAATCTAGTGAGAGTGTCCAATTTTTCCTTCATAATTGAATATTCACCACTGATCTTCTTTATCTATAGATTTGAATCCCCAATGATCTTCAGGTGGGATATTTGTAGCTGGATGGTAGTTCAAATCCAAGGATAAGGGTTTGGTACACAATGTATTTCATCATGCTGAATTTAGATGTTGATAAATAGTATGTAAAATATCCTTTTCTATAGAAACATATAGAATCCATATTCCATGACAATTTAACATTTGTTTTCTTTGTAATTTTTAAACATGACCCAGGTAAGTGAAATAAAATTAGAACATTCATAATAAGGGATTTTTAGGGTAATAGAAAATCACATCATCACAATGTTTTTTGACCACAGTTGTTATATCTACAGTGGAGTATATCGTAATGAAATCATCCAGGTCATTCCATTTCACAATACACTCAGACATGAATAAGATATCATACTATTTAAAAATGACTACCCATCGGACCAGAAACTTAGTCAGCATGTGACATCCAAAGATATATTTTATATGTTCAATATTAGATATCGAGTAGTCTTTGTGGTGATTCAATTAATGCCTCATATTTTTCACATAAAATATGAGAACAATTTAGTTCTTCTTGATATCAATATATCAGCTATAAGTACCTATGTTATTTGATTTTGGTAGTAGAGACTGATCTCACTCCATGCATTGTTTTTCTATGTGATTATATAAACATGTTATTAATACATGGAGTCCACATATATGATGATTTTTTTCCTTATTACCTATATATCATGACTGGTGGGAGGAATAAATAATTCTTTAGATTCATAATGGTGTATTGGGAGTCCTTGTCACATTAATACATCATTGCAATATTCATTAAAAATGGGAATGATAAATATTTTTTTTATGTTTTTTACAAAATATTAAAGGTAGGTGAGGATCCCTAGAAGATCCCTCATTACATTGAGATTAAGAGGGTTGAAATTTCTATAATTTAACTAGTATTTTTAGACTATACTTTAATGTCATAGTGGAATACCAAAATATCAATTTAATTTCATGAATGTTACCCTGAATGTGAAATTTCCTTAGTTCATCATCAGACTATGTTTTCAAAACAATATGAATACTCTTTAATGATCAATTAATTAAACACAATGTTGTGGACATTATACCACTATGTTATTGAAAAAAAATACTATATCAATCAACAAAAGGGAATAAGGATATTATCCATTGAATGTTGATAAGTAGGTAACATATTTTTAAATCCAAAATAAATAACCTAATTGAAATATATCCCCTAGGATTCTCTGATGGTAGTGATCCCATCATATTGACAGTTATATTTTTTTCATTGCACAATGATTATGTGTCAATGAAGGAAAGGTCCTCGATGGTAGTAGGTGCATCGATCAAGAGTTTTGTTATTAGATATGTGAAATTATCCTACTGTAAATCTTTTTTAAGATAACTAAAATTGATGAAAACCCTGATATTCCCATTATATTCTCTTATTGTCATTAAGTTGGTGATCCATATTAGGAATTTAACTTTTTTTAATCCATGATATTCCCATTTTTCTTTAAAACATTGATATATATCAATTCATCCTAAAAAGGTATATTTGAACTTATCATTGCATTATATGTATTTATTCTATTCATTAATTTAAATTCCTACGTTTAGAAATGGTGGTTGAGGATCATTCCTCAAATTTTGTAGGAGTTTTCTTAATTCCATCATATATTTTATCACCTTTGGTTTTTATGATGAATTTGGAATTTTTTTGAGAATTTTATGTTATCTCATTAACTATTGAGATGCGAGAGGCCATGGAATGGGATTTCCATTTCCTACCATCATATTTGTTTCATATATATTCGTTATTTTATTTTATTTTCCATTGTCACTTTTGAATAAAGTTATAAGAAATATGGGATTAGGTTTATGGACCCAATCAATTGTATAAAAATCACATAGCCACTATCGATTATACTACAATGATTCATAGGACTGGTCTGCATTTTTTTGGTGGCTACCGCCTAGATATTGTCAACTACCATTTGTTTTTTCACTCTCTTTTTATACAAACTTGCCTTAACATATAGTGATTTTCATGATTCTATCAGCATTTTTTATACAAACTATTCCATCAATACTGAATTTCAACCACTATTAGAAGGCTAATGGTACCTCCATGTAGCTATAGAGCCAGGGCCTTTGGGGAAGGATATTGTTTACATTGTCTTGCTGAATAACCATAAACTCGGTATTTTATGTGGGGTCTCCAAATTGATCTTTTAGAATGATCATTCTAAAAGGTAATTCTTCATCCTTATCCGAACATTGAATTGTTAACATTCTCGGGGATAAATCCCCTTCACTATATACCTATCATAATAGGGTTTGAATTGGGATTAGGGTGATACATGAACCATTATAAATTTAAGAACATTAAAAGTTGAACACCTCAAACTTGTAGGTAATGTCTTTTTACCATGTGATTATTCTATAATAATGAAGGAAAAGTAAATAATATCTCATCCCATCATGATCAATTAGTGAAATTGGTCCTCACACATCAATATGAACCAGCTCGAGATATCATTTTTACCTTTTCTTTTTTTCCTTATATATCTTTCAAATAATCTTGTCATAATTTCAAGAATTACACGTATGTGGGAAATAATGTGATAAAATTTGGGATATCTCAAGAAATATAATATTTCACTAGATCATCCATGGATATTTAGATCACATTCATAATAAATTTATTCCCCATCATATTTTATTCTTCCTTGGATAGAAAGAACATTTCTCCTTCTCCACTCTCGAGGTAGCTATTTCAATTTGAATGATTCCCTAATACAACAACACCATTTTTTTCCATGATGATACATAATTTCAGGGAATAGAATATGAAAAATCAGGTCTCACACAATTTTCATACACTTAATAAGATGTTACTATGACCTTAAACAGCCAAGAAATCTATATGTATATTTCTTTCTCACAAACACATTTCTTTACCAGTGAGAATAATTTTTAACCCTTCATCATTTCCAAAACATATGATACATTCATTATCATACCAAATTCCTATCACCATATACTAGTTTCCTGTTATATGGAAGTGGAATCCACAGTCAATGATTTATATCCCAGTGTGAACTTATACATTGAAAGCAATTTCTACAACCACTTCCTACTCATATACATTATTTTTTGACAGATTTTTGTTGAAATTATATATGTAATGCATTGATAATCATGAAATTCCTCAGAGTATGATAGACCATCTTGATCATATAGAGATGAAATTTTATTTTTCATTTTCATCGCATATGATGATACAATTTTCATTTTCATATTACCATACTTAGTCTTCATCTTCACATTGCTCTATTTTTTTATGAGAAATATATTCCCATGTGTTTGAATACTAAACACATAAAATAGTTTCCATAAAATGATGAGCTAGAAAATTGGGATCTTTATTACATTGATCCTTTAACTACCAATTTTCTGTGGATCATCCATTTTTTTCATGTCCCGTACTTCCATAATAGTATATTCTTATACAGTGTACATTCCTATGTGGAAATATTGCACCATTGTTAAACCATTGGGTCTATGATTATTATCATTTTGCTTCATACCCAAATAAATCATCAAACATGGAGTATGTTTTGGTGGTCTGACATCAACCATTGATGGTTTTATTTTTCGATCAATTCTAATTTCGTTCATAACATTTTGATTTGACTTTTGACTTTGTTCTTCTAGACCACTATTCTCCCCTTTTATCATCTATGTTGTGTGTCTCATCTCCTTTACTAATGTCATACCATGAGTCAATAATTTTTCAGGATCCGTAAAAATTAAATGTGGACCTACATCTTCCCCTTCATGTTATTCAATACATGATATTTGATCTCATCTAATTTCAGTCAAACTATCAAACTCTCTCTTCAGTTCATCAATTTTTAGTTCGTACTCAAACACATTTTCTGTAATTTATTGCATTGAGGGATTTATTTTTTCAATTTCATCATTCATTTCATATTTCTATTCTTTATACTAATGCATATATATTTTGGTATCATGAACTACTTTTTTAGATTTCATTTTTTTAGCTCTCAAAATGACTATTAATTCAATTGAAGATTCAAAATAATACTAATGTTCAATTATTCATTCAACATATCCTTATTCAATTTCATTTTATTTATTTGATACAATGTTTCCAAAAACCGCCCTCAAGGCATATACATCACGATCCTTAATGACCTCTATCTCTTATTCCTCATATTATTATGTACATTTATCTTCTTTTTAAATAATATTCTTCATTTTTAGGAACATTCTCTTAGAGCAACTCCAACTCTTAAAATTGGATGTATACTTACTTTTTGAAATTCACCATTTTCATCATTGACATATTCAACCCTATACAGACTCATTTATGAAAATTTCCAATCTTTCTAAATCAGAAGCATGCTAGAAGATGTTTACCTTTGACCATTCCTCTTTATACTTGTTTATTTGAAGTGTGAAATGACATGTCATTATCGCAATTACCTATCTAATGACTATCATCAATAGAGATCTTCTTCATGGAAATTAATTCCACATCTTTGGAATTCCCCTTTTCTACAACATCGTTATCATCATTTATTATTTCATATGAAACAAGTTTTCAATATAGGTTTGCAATGTAAACTCATTTGAATCATTGTATCCTAACACAGACACCTTCGGATTAAACTGAGGTGGTTTTTTTCCTAAAATAGTCATGAAAATAATTATATATTCAATGACTTCTCCAAGACAGCACATTACTTCCACTACAACATGTACGACCTCAAATTATTCTTCAACCAATTCATTTGGGTTCATTCTCAAATCTCCATACTTGATCTAAAAAACCTACATCATTACCACTCTGACCATTGAATCTCATTCACATATATTCAATTGTTTTTTCAGTATAGCTTGTGATGTTTCACATGGAATTAGATTCATATAAATTCCATTTTATAGGGCTACCACTAAATCATTGATCACTTTAGCAGCAATATCCATTTATCTTCTTTCATATTTGGATTAAGTACCACTACTGATATCAGTGGATATTCTATGAATAGATACATTGAAGACATCCATTATTAATGATCAGATATAGTGATTATTCTGATTCATCTGTACTTCAAACTTTTTCTTATCATAGATAATAATTCCTTTGTGATTTACCACCACTATTTCTTATATTTAAATAGAACAACTAACATTCAAACATTACCTTACATATCTATGGTTAGATCCCCTAGTTAAACTACCCTAAGAGTGGGGGGTGGATCTGGATATTAAAAGATTAAAAATAATACCCCTTTTAATCTTGATTTATTGTTAAACAAAACACACTTCTCTCATTTTCCAATATCCAGTAAATGAGCCAAAATGAAATCATTTACATTACACAATTATTTGACTTTATTCACCATTATTGGGATATGTCAATAGAGAATAGAACAAGGATATGTCAATGTACAAAATCCACTAAATCTCACCACTAATTACAAGGTTTAGGTATAACCCTTCATTGACCAAGATCACTTACTTTACAGGATTTAGGGTTGTATCATTGCATTCCAAAGTGTCAATAAATATGTCTCCTCCTCAAGTTCACTACTAGGGAAAATGATCGCTTTCTACATCATCCTTAACTAAATTCTCTTTGATGGGATTAATTTACATTTTATGGGCTGATAGGTCCCTTCATTTTCATGAATCTACACTTCCTCAACTATAGATAGATACTCTTCTAAAGTCCCTTTTTCACATGTTGATGAAATCACCATTACTGTGTTTTGTTAATTAATACAAATTACATTAACTAACTATTTCACTGAATTTGAAAGATTCCATGTGTCCTCCATGAACCACATTATATATTATATGAACTATATTGAGGGTATTCTTCACGAACTATCTCTTTTTCACACTTCTTCCGTGTCTACAACCATCCTCCTTCATGGACTGTTTATCCTTTGATTCCACTTACATACCCATATTTTGGGTACCATCATTGCTTATATGTACTTCTTATAGATTCTTTTATTCCATTAAAAAAATATTCTTTTGTGGGCTTTAGTGCCGGAAAAAATCCTTTCATCAAATTTATTTCTTGAACTGTTTCTCAATTCATAGAATCCATCCCTCAAACCTCATACATACATGGCCACATTCTCAGAGAAAAATATTTCCATAGAAAAAAATTTCTTAGTAATTATGGGATTATAGATCCTTAAAAAGGAATATTTATCTTCAAAATCTGTTAATCCAAGATTTTCCAAATCTTTTATATGGTACCGCCTTCACCGTATACTGATACTTCTACAAATGTTTTCCATATGCGGTTTTTGTACTTCATTTCATCATTCATGACAGCCAAAATCAAAGTCTCATTTTTTCCAATGAGTCCATTCACATCTTATGAAATCATCATCACATTTCCATGAATGAAAAACCACCCCATTTATTTCAATCCTTCCACGTACCACATGCCTTCGTCGCGAACAGTTTTCTCCCCAAGAACCATTCTCGTACATAGATTGAGTCTTTCACTTCAAGGTTCCCTTCATTTGTATATTTCATCAACATTACCTATACCACCTAATGAATTCAAATAATAGTTATTGTTGTCCTAGATACCATGTACTCCGGCATAAAAATCATCCTTTTCCAAAGTCCATCTTCTAATTTTAAGGCCGATAAATATGGGAAACACTGGGAAATAGAACCACCTTAGCACCTTCATCTATAAACACCAACCACACTCATTATATATAATTTTTATTTTAAAAAACATGATAACATCCAAATTATAATAATAATACACCTTGAGGGAGTTCTTTCCAACAATGGTGGACATCTATTATTGATAGCGTGGTTGGGGAAACTACCACCAACATTAGAATATCATACATTTTTAATAGAGGTCGTTGATTCCTTTGGTGGTATTTTATCTTATTTTTTTCAATAAATTTGTACTTTGATGTGGATGGGAATTATTCTGGTGATGAGGATGAGGGAGAATCTATTTCTCCTGGTATAGGTGAAGCCTACCTTTCAAGTTGTCTGGGATGATCAGATAATCACACCCTCACTCAGAAGTCGTGTAATTTGACAGGGCATGGTTGAATACTAGATTGTTTTATAGAACATTCATGTCTATATTGATCTTACTATGAAAAATTCCCAAACTAATCTAATTAAAATATATCCTTTGTGGTGATGAGACCGTAATATTTTGTTTGACTATGCCTGCGATGTCCTCTATATCGTTGGCTCCACCTTCACCATATGATTTCCCATTAAGGTATGGGGAAACCCTTATCAAAGGAATATTCATCATCATATAAGGTATATAACAATTGTATCACCTTAAAAAACCAAATATGATATCTTTGTCAATTAGAGTTTGGTTTTGTGGGGAGGACCCCATATTTTTTATGAATCATGCAATAAATATGAAAGAGTCATACCTTGTGTTTGAACTGAATAATGCTTTTCCTTTATATCTCTTCTTATGTTTGATGGATGTTTCCACCATTATAATAGATTTTATATTAGAACACCATAGGTGATGATACCTTTATTTTTCTGTAAATCTATTCTCTCAAGGTGGCATGATTATTGTCAACTATCTTGTGATTCATCTAATAAAGAAATTATATGAGTTCCTAGACAAAAAAATCCAATCACATTCTTCTTATGACCATGAAAGGGTTATTACTATCACATATTAAAGTGATAATTCAAACATAAACTATCTATAATAAACCATGATTTGGATCACATATTTGATACTGACTCAATCATGGATGTTTTGGGCCAAACTCCAATGAAAGAGAAGTAGTAAATAAGGTCACTGATATTGAACTCATTAGCCTTTTGGGATATTGTATCTTTAGTAGGATATTGTCAATTGGGTTCATTCAAATAACAAATAACATTATATTTTTGGAATGATTATTCCTTTTTCACCTATTCCTCAAATCATGAGTGACCTTGATATATACATCATTATTTCCTATATTTTTTTGGTTTTTTAGACTCATAACGAGGTGTTGGTCCATTATAGGATTTCATAGGTTCTGTAAGGGGGACAACTACATGTTTGAAGGTAAAATAGTCATTATAATCCTTTCTGATCCTTTTTCCTATTCATTGGGTATGATTCAACGCAAATATAAGGTCTACTGAATATTGTCTTCAAAATGTTATCAGATTTCAAGGAAATCAAGAATCCCACACAAATAATTCGTTATTATCAGAGGTTTTTTGATATCATCATGGTGACAGTCATTATAGATTACCAATGTTTTCTACTAAGAGATAGGTATATTGTGTTTATAGGTTAAACAGTTCCATCTTGTTATGTAGTCATTCAACATCTCAATTTAACTTTAATTGCACAATATTAGGTCATAAATTTCCATTTTTCAAAATGTAGACTAGATATGATAAATTAATTTATGATGAAGGTATAACCTCTTGAAATGTATCCCACAAGAATATTATTGTACCAAACAAAGGATGGTCCTATAATAGTATGTCAAAAATAACTCATCATAGTGTCCTTCTTATGATCTTGAGGGCCCATGATAGGACTATATAAAATTGCATAGTGTGAGATATTTTTTTGGTGTCTCCCACAATGTCAATTTTGGAGACTATAGGATTTATGAAATTTGGGGGGGGGGGGTAAAGTGTCATCACCCCTTATTTATTTGGAACATTTTCAAGTCAAATAGATGAAAAGGTACATTACATATCATCCATTAGTGTTTCTAGGGACTCTATAGAATTATGAAATTCCCAACGTACTACTTTCCAAGGTGCCTCACATCTATACGGAGATGGTGGGACATGATGAGGTGTCCGAATTTTTGCCTCCCATTAGTTCTAAATTTTGGATAAGGCTGATTGATTTCAATATAAATAGAGTGGTATTTTATTAATGGATTTAAGACACATTCATCTTTTACATCTTTATTTATATAGAATAGCTGCTTGGATCCAGAGCAAGAATGATGTTCAGACGCTTATCTTCAGAGATGATCATATTATTCTTCATATATGGGGGAAAGGATAATAACCATTTCCTAAATAAAACCCCCATTGGGAATATATACCCTCAGTATCTCCTCATTGATATGTTTTATTGTTTGTATATCTTTTCGGTATTGTTCTATTTTCTTCTCCTTTGAAGAAGTATCAAATAATTTGGGTGATGATTTCACAATGACCACAACATTCCCATTATCATTGGAAATTTTTTTCGATAATGGTGGAATCATTGTATGATGTGATTCTAGGTTTTCTATCCTCATTTAGTTTTTTATATTCATCATTAGTGGGTACCTCTTGATATCCCAAACAATTTATATTTTTCTATATTTTGTCCCTCAAAAAACCCATTCTTTATCCACATTATCTGTTCTGTTAACGCTAAAATTATTCACAAAGGTGTATCAGAAAATGGTAGTTTTCCCAATACTATCTATGCAATAGTATGATTTTAAAATGCTTATTTTATCCTTTTTTCTCAAACCCTTTTCCATATTGAGACATTTTGGTTTTTCCTTTATTCAGTATTGATTTTCTTCATCATATGTTCCTCCCATTATGTTAGTGAATAGAGAACATGGGAGTGATTCTGGTTTTGTTTTCCAAATAGGCCATGAATAGTAGTGTTTCGTCTTGTGTTTGGATAAATTAATGTGATCTCTTCCATCAATATTTACCTACCATAATAGAAAATAATTATTCCTAATGTCGTGGGGATGACGATGATGATGAATGTTCCCACATCCCTATATGATAAATACTACATATAGAAAAAATTGTAATTATTTGATTCATTTTTCATGGATTCATGTATCGCAGATGAGGATTTGATTATTCCTATTATCTGCATTGATATATATGTGCACAAATCCAAATAAGAATGTTTTTATGAAACATCCACTGATTTCCCATGGATCTTCTTTGAGGATGAAAAAACTGGGGATGGCAATTGAGAAAAAAATTATCCATGCTAGTGGTCCAGGGGTTGATTTGAAGATATATACTTGATTCTATAAATCCTATCAATAATTTATGATAAAATGTGAGGATGTAGTAGAATATATTCCCTTTCCTTGGCGGGATTCATTCACACTATGATTTCTACATTAACAAATTCTATTAGAAAATGTTTGATGTGTCACATGAGGTCACATGTAGATGGTGGGTGTACTAGAATTCTGTAATGGAAGAGATTTTCTATAGGAAGGTTATGGGTTGATCGCATATTTAGATTACATGTCTAAATTACATTCCAGTTGATTTTTTGGGACCATTTCAAAAAATATTTTAGTTTCATATCCCATCGTTCATGATTTCATAACACTGTTGATGTGGGGGAATTCCACTGTAATATCCAACTTGAATAAATATTAACCGCACCCCTAATTTTATCATAAGATATTAAGATTTATGAAGTTGTAAATAACATGATTTGTTATTCTAGGTGTGAAGGGAAGTAAAAATTTATATACATTACTCATAATCAAATATGGATACATGAAGTGGCATCTAAAATCAGTTACTGAAAAGTTTTATGGTAATTGCGTAAATAATGTCATAGATTTATATTTTACATTTCTATATTTTAATCTGTATACATGGAGATAACATACATGTTGAACTAAAAATATAATATCATGATGGTGTGATGGGGACCCTCATATCCAAGACAAGGGATGAGTCTATCTAGTAGTTTCTGATGAATTCCTAATATAGTTTTCCTATAGGTAATGAATGCACTCCTTCTCTAGATTGTTTGGGATCTCATAGTGTAAAGTAGCATGAGGAAAACACATGTGGAATATTTTCTACTATGAAATTATCTCCACATGTCAATGTCAACATCCTCTTCACCAGACATCCATGCCTCCATCTGGTCAGACCATAGAAGGAACTTCTCATGCTCGCATACTGACTATAGTGAAGTGTTACTAGATGTTGATGGGGAACTATATATAGTAGACCATAATATTTCAATCAACTCTCAATGTTAAGGAATTTATTTTTTTAGAACCTATATATATATATATATATAGAATTATTTGGAATGGGAAGGGTTTCCTTTAATATGGGGAATATAACAATGGTGGGTTTGAACACAACGGATGTTTGGAGTACAATCTATATAATAAATATCCACACTACAATTAGTTGTAATATCATTGTTATGATTACCTTTTTCATTGGTGTAAGAATAAATGTCTCTTTGGTAACTGATAATGTGTCTGAAATAACTTCAATGACACCTACATTGAACTGTTTAAGAATACAAGACTCATTCTACCGGATTACCAGAATATATTGACCTACCTTTTGAAATTTTATTGGGATGTGTGGCTGATATATAATATATATTTGAATATTTTGAAAACTATATGTTGTTTATGGAGTATGATCCCACTAAGGAGAAGATACTGGAATATTCCAATTAGATTCACTTATAGGAATATAACATCTTCTGAGGCATGTTATACTCTTTCTTAGTGAGCCACTTTTGGAAGTAGAATATAATCCTTGTCTTAATATCATTTCTTCCTCAGCATATTCCTATGGATCTCAATAATTTGATAATACATATGAGACAACATTTATTTTAAATGTTAATGATTATGGATGTTTTTTTGGTACTTGGATGTAGGTATTGGAACCTGTAATCCTTTAGTAACTGCAATATGCCATGTAGCTTCAATGAATAGAATATAAGCCTATATTGAGGCATACGGAACTCTCACATGGTTAGCATCAGTCATAATGGTGATCTGATCCTAATATAAATCCCTGAGAGCATTCCTCCAATATTTTTTGGTAGAAATATAATCATTTCATGAGTAATGTGGCACTCTATCATTGTGATCACTAGAAAGAACATTCATATTATCATAATAAAATTCATTATAAATGAGTCACATGACTTTTTCACTAATAATATGATCCTATATTAAGGCATACGAGACTCATAAATGGATAGCCCTTTTTGGAACATTAATGTGAGTTTTGTTAGGAGCCTCATCATTTACTAGGATATGATGATAATTCTCCTAGATGATTGCACAAATATGCTCTTTTTCTAGAGAAACATATTTTTCATATTGATAAGACTGTTGTGATTCTTTATATATTGGGATTGGGAATTGTACATATCTGATATCTATATAAATGTTACGATATTCTCTTTGAGTTCATTAACTATTTCTATAAAGTGATGACACTTTAAGAAAATGTTTCCCGAAATGTAAACCTTCAAAATTTATATCTCAAAAATATTCTTGTATATATCATTGATTGAAGCGGGGATATTAGAACTATTTTACATATCTTCCCCCTCATATATGTTGATATAATTCTTGCAGTTAGGGTAAGGATATGTTTCTCCCATGTTATTACTACAGGAATATTCCCATATAATTCTCTCGAGTGAGGATGTTTATATGCCTAATTATTAGAAAACACAGGAATATATGAGGTGGATTTTTCAATGGGATTAGGGATATCGTCCCACTACCATTTATCTAAATAATTCCTAAGATTATTTTTTATCCTTATTTCTCATGTATGTGTTTCATAGGTGGAATTGTGTTGGATGGTTCCCTTAGTAGGCGAAAGAGGTGAACCAGTAGGATTGCACTGGGAACAAATGATTACCATATCCCTTTTTGGGAAATCCTATACCAAATGAAAACCATAATTGTCCAATTGATCCACCTTCATATTATAAATAAGGTATTATTTTAATAATTTATTGATAATCATAATAAGAGTTTTGTTTATGAAATGTGGGTCACTCTATTTACTATAAATTTATTTAAAAAATGTGAGATTATTGGTTTTAGAATTTAAATACCCCCATGTACAGCCTCATGGGTTGGTATTGGTAGACATAGATGGTATACCAAAACCATTTCATTCTATACAAAATTATGAAGGTTTGAGGAAGGTGGGGTTGTTCTCCACACTATATGGGTTGCAACAAAAGATGATTTTCCATAATAGACATTGGATGAATATATAATCTCGGGGCAAGTGTTGTCTATTATAGAATAATCTGAAATAAAAAATATAAAAAGGAACTAGGATACATATTAGTGATTCATCATGTGTATAATATGTTTTCATTCAGATATGCATGGGTTACACAATTTTCCATTCTTATTCCTGGTCTGGAAATTCTACTCACCTGAACCTATCACATAGATAATTTACATTAATAGTTATAATATCAGCTAAAGATGGTCTACTTATCATTTTCATCATGTGAATGATTTATTCAACATTATTTTATTTCATGCATAGGGTAGAAAATAATTATCAGGAATATGGTAAACTTATCACTTCTCTATTTGAGTGTCCATGTCGGGATCACAATTTTTTTCATCAGAAATATTTAGATGGGTTTTCTTGATGGTTTGATTGTGTGGGATCATTGTCGTGCACAATAATTCAACTAATTTTTCAATTTATATCTATAACTAAAACACCCAACAACTCTCACATCCATAACTGAGTATGGACCTTCATTCCAAATTAAACTGGTCCTTTCAGTATTAGAAATATTGATGCTTAGATTCTCACACTAGTCATGCGGATGGGAACTCAGTATAATCAAAATTTTCTATGATGAATTGTTTCATACTATGATACTCTCATATTGAGTTAATATATGTTGAATAATATAATTAAAATCTTTGTATGGGACCATTTACACATAAACAGATACTAATGTTGAATCATTTCATTTAGAAAATATAGGTCAATTAATGGGTCCACATGTTATTCTGTTGTTTTAATAACAATATTACAATTAATGATTAACTTATAATATATTGAATCAATACGAATATGAATGTAATCATTTCCTTTCAGTTATAGAGGTGATTAATATTTCTCATATGTGATTGAGATGTTTTAATGATTACTACGTATCTTATTTAAAATAGGAATTAAAAGCAATATATCTTGTTAAACACCTAAATTTTAGAATAATTAGAGAACCTCATATATTAGGGAATATAGGATCTAGGTTTTTTGTCGTTAAAACCTCATTATTGTGTCTCATGATATTCGATGACCATGATAACATTCCACCTTTTTCAATTTAATTAGTCCCAGACCCATCACTGGGGTTTCGCCAAACCATGTGAATTTTATAAGGGTATTCCACATGGTCAGGCCAAAATGTCTTTGGGACTTCATGAGATCAGGATCCCTATAGAAATGATTTTTCATGACTGAAGACTACTAGTATGGGGACATTTTTGAGACATATGCTTTTTTATTGTTGTGAAAATGATATTAGTCTTGTAATTATTTTTTCCTTTCAGATCTCATAAAATTTAATTGAGGGGGAACTATTGTGATGAATGATGATCAATAAGAGTATATTAACCTTTTTCCAAAAGAAATGTGTACCCTCATTTCTGTAAGAATATTCCCCATTTTCGCACATGTATTTCCTTATTTGTTTGATAAGGGATGGTGATCACATGATGTTACACATGTGTTGTCAAGAAAAATAAACCTCTATTTCTGTGAGGCAACGTGTGGCCAATAAGGGGTCTTGTGGTTATATGCTAGAATTTTCATGGATAACTATTCGGTTTGCATATGTGTCTGAAGGGGAATCATATGATAATGGATGCATCCGAAGAATTTTGGATGTTGAATACGACATTGTGATTCATTTTCATGACAAGGATGACATGTCTCTCTGGACATCATGGTTTTTTATGAACTACGTAAACACCCCACATGAAAATAAATAGTTGCAAAGGGATTCAAACTATTTTATATTTTCAACAATCATTTTACATGGTTATCAACCCATATAGTAGGTGAACACACTGGAATATAAATAAGGGATCATTCGATGGCGTGCAATCCATGTCCTATTATCTCACGTTGAATGATGTTGGTGCATCGCATGATTAAGGGTGGAACATGGGTCAGTATGTGAGCATTTTCATTGGAATCTCCAATGCATGACTTATAACACAATATGAGAAACACCCAATCGAGTGGGAATGTTCTTGACCAATCTTATAATGAATGTGGAATAACCACATGACTTCACATGACATGGTTTACATGCCTCCGTGGATCTACGGTGAATAAAAAATAGTATGGCCACATTACAAGAAGTTTAATGACTATCTATGGTCCCCTACTAATTATTTTTGACACATATATTAGAAGGTATTTGGATTAAGTTTTAGTGCCCACTATTTGACATGTTGCATGATTCGTAAGAACTCTCCTACCAATATCTACCAAATATGTTAGTTTATTGGGATAGTTTATTATAAAAAGGAGTCTTGTCAAAGGTCTCTATATTATCAACAACTGATCATGTTCTACACATGAACCATTCATATGACCATCAAAAGGAAATAAAATTATGTGCCCTTTGCGATTTCACAAGATCTTTATGATTAAAACTTCTATTTTTACATTTCATACAGGATAAAATAAAACACATAGTTTAGGTATTTCATCTATTATAGATTTGTTGATGCTCATTTGTATGGTTTAAACATTGATTCAAGTACTTATTTTGTCACAATCCCTCTAATTTTCAATTATTTATTTATTAACAAGTCGAAAATAAATGATTTACTATCAAAATAATTTACAATTTATGTGATTTTTACTATACTTCTCATTAAACAAATTTTATTTAAAAAATTGTATAGTTTTTTTTTTGCTGCTAAAATCAATTACTGATTCTCTCCCCCATATTTAAATTCATTCACATCCTTTGATATTGGCTATTATTTATTCAATGTAATTATTCATACATATATTAAGAATTAATAAATATATATCCAATTTTTTATTATTAATTATATAATACATTTATCATTCACTAGATGAATTTAAAATACCAATTATGTAGACATCATAATATATTAATCATTCCATGATTTATTATATTCATTTTATAAATAACCAAATATAATATAATTCAATGAAAGAACTAAAATTTATTGTTATAAAGGGATATATTTATGAAAAAATTACTCATTAAGAGGTTAGAATATTTAGGATTATCATAAATGAGGATAAAATACATCGTTAAATGTAATTCAAAGAGGTAATGGTTTTCCATATGAAATTACTCTTTGTGATAGATGTTTTGTATTATGAAAAATAGTTATTTGATGTTGTCTATATATTTATTATTTGAAACAAAACATAATGAAAATAATTTATTCAATTTAAATTAGGATCATATTCATTCAATATCTCAAAATATGTTATGATTAAATTTCCACACAATACATAAAATGGGGTTTCCGTCTAAATATTGATTCATTCAGACTCATGCTATGGTCAAAAAACATCCTACAATGTGTGGTGATTAAATTTCCATTGAATAATTTTTCCATATTATTCATGATATTTTGGTATTTATAAGAATATATTTTTATCCATATCTCATATACATATGATTCAAGAGATTCTAAACCATTTTAAAAAATAGTAACGTCATTTGTGGTAAAAAGTCATAGTATTTAATAATGTTAATGTGTGTGTAATTGAATAGAAAATGAATCCATATTTAATTACTATAAATTGGATATGGTTGTGTATTTGATAAAGCATACTGTAGTCACCCATGATGACTAATTTTTAATCCTTCAAATAATAATCACCATCATTTGTAGATAGTTCTGTTAATACTACAAACCAAATTAGTCACGATTAAGAAATATGATTTGTCAAATTCAAATTCTCATAATATAGGCTGATGAAGAATTTTACAAACCATTTCCTTAGTCTCCTATAAATTAAAACTAGGGTCCACAAATAATATCATCCATGAAAAACATAGTGTGTTTATGGTATCCTCACCATATATTTCTTATATGGGTAATACATGTTACAATTATGATTCCTAATTTCTAATATGTTGATTAATTGATGTTCTCAAAAAAGAATTCACTATTATATATAATGGGGAATTAATGGATGATCTTTTTTAACAATATATGTATAACTGTGTGTTATTCATTAATTGGTTCTATTTGAAAAATTTGAAAAAATATGATAACACTTATGGTGATTATATAAGACTTAATCAATTGATAGTTTTGAAGTAGATTTATATACCTCTAGATACATCGATAGGTCTAATGAGGTAAAAAGTTTTTCAGTTTTCTGTGTATTCTTTCTAAATTAATAAATATTTCGTGGTTATTATATCCCTGAAAAGTAAATCATCTTAGAACAATGATTTTAAAAAATCATTTAAATCAAATCATTATGAATTCAATAACAATGAAATAAATGATTATTTTATACATGTTTTTATTTATTGTCATAGTTATAGAATACCATTAGTTTTATGTTGAATCTATCTTCATAATTTCCATTATTTTATTCCATATCAATTAACCCATGGTTATGTTATGTTTGATTTGTATATTTTTACCACTTAAAACTCATCTAGGATCATATTTATTTGTTTTACTTTTCCCCGGGAATCGTAGAGGAGGTCTATAAGTAATTTTCAATGACATGATGGAACGAAAAATATTTTTTTAGATTACATTCAAGTTGTATCTTTTGTTTTGAAATTCCACGTATGTGTGCATCTAGTCTTCCAAGACAATTAAATTTTTTTATCTTATTATAACCCTACTATTTTGTAATAATACCTTGATATAATTACCATCATCGGGTATATAGAGTTTATGATGATACATTGATGGAGCGTTGAAATGAGATTTAGGAAAAGTATTTAAATGTTCTCAGGTATATATAAAAATTTTCATTTAGAATATAATAAAAATTGAAAAATTAAAATATTTTAATATAACCATCTTATTTTAATATATAAATTCTCTATTTTGAAAAAATAATATTTTTCATTATTTATATGAGTCAGTGTTTTTAAATTTTATGGTTATTTTTTCAATTTAATTTTTTTATAAATTATTTTATACATTTCATTGATATATAATATATAGTTAATATTTAGTAAACACACAATAACAGCTAATTGAATCATGAAAATTCGTATTCTATTTAATGTAGACTATTTTGAATGGTTATAAATTAAATACTATGTGTACAGTAAAATAATTCTTAAAATCTATGGTAAACATAATTAATTCATTTAAATATAAAAACATATGTACAATAAGACAATAATTTATATGACGTGAATAATATTTCATAGAAACACATCTTTAACATTTTAATTAATCATTGAGCATAATTATAAATATGTATTTGATGAAAAATTAGATAGGTATATCACATTATTAAATATATTAATAATATGAGTATTAATATGATTATTAATTTTTTCACTCTTAATAATCTATTATTTACATCGTGATTATTAGTTGTTATTATAATTATTAATATTACATAAGAATATAATTCAAATGTATTAAAATTGTAATTAATAAAATTTAATATCAATACCATTGTGATTTAATTTTAATTGTGTGATTAACAATAAATTATTAATATAATTGTTCAAAAATGAAAAGATCATGAAGCCTGGATGAAAATTATTAATGAAATTGATGATGATTAATATTTATTAAATAATAATTTAATAAATATATTTATAATTTTTATTAATCTAATTAATTATTATATATTAATATAAATAATGACAATATAATAAATTCTTATTAATATTATAAAAAATAATGAATTTTCATATTAAATAATATAATTATTAGTCAATAATTGGTAGAAGAGATTAAAATCTACAAATAAACACACTCCCTTTAATTGAGGTTGGTCAAGCCTCATCATTACCCATATGGAATAAAAACACTCACTTGGACTATATTATTACAATCAAATTCATAGTTTCCCAACCATACATTTTATAAAATTTCCTTAAAGGATATGTATTGAATGCATAATGAAAGAAGCCTTTGATAGGCCCATGTCACTCACGTGTGACATCACTCACTCCATCACCCACTATTATTATCTCATATTCTTCCATAGTATATATTATTATTTTATTGTCATAAATGACCAAAAAATATAGACAAAGGTTATCAATAATGATTAAACACTTGTTTGATGTAGGATTACGTGATGATTTCACTACATAAGCATGTCTCTAGCTACAATAACAAATATAAAAATAATGTAGTTAATCTATATGAAATACAGAACATTAAAAACATTATATACACATGATGCAACTATCCTAGTAGGTTAAGTCTTATTTATCCCATTAATGAATGGTCTAAGATCCCTTCTTTTTCTAGGTACATCCTAATATATTTTGTTTCAAATGCCTTCCATTGTGGTATTCCATTGGAGTCAAGCATTCGTGGCTGGGACTTATAATAGAATGTTAAATTTTTTGGGGGGAAATGAAAATTAGTTTGAGGATGTCGGTTTATTTTAATTAACGGAGTGAGATATTAAATATATAAATTTTTTGTGAAGTATTTGGAGGTGTTTATATCCTTATATAGAATACTTAGTTAACGATCTACAATAGAACATTTTCATTCCATATAAATGTATTAAAAAAATATTTGTCACCATAAAAATGTCTCGAACAGTTTTAGGACATTAATGTAATCCTTTAATTAAAATAATACTTTACATGTAAAGGTTAACATCATGTAATAGTAAATCTGGATAGATATTATCACGAGGAAATTGGATTTTCATTATATCCCTCTAAAAAAAACCAAAATGTAAATTTGTTATATACCGTTTAATATTATGACTATTATATTTAAATATAATTGGGACGTTTTTTTTCTCTGTCCATGATGCATTTTCCTTTGCTCGACCATGGACGGTTCTCCAAGAGATTTTGGAGCACCATCCTCATTTAGGTATATCCCATTTATGTGATCGATTTGTAGTAAGACTTTGGCGCTGGTTTTACTATCAAATGTTTTCTCCATGGGGGGTGGGGGTGGAATCCTTTGATTACCTATGGTTTTAATGTAAAACGTGAGCATATTTGATCTCAGAATTGTCTTTCAATTTTCATCACCTTATTCACCATAGGTATTTCCACTATAGAAGAGTTATATTTATCATTAGTTAATGTTAACGGAGTAAACCATAACTCTATGCTCTATTTTATTTAGAATTATTTTTATTAATTAATCTATTCTAACCTAATGTGCACTTATATTAATGAAAGGATGAAATGGATTTTTTCCATGTAATTTTTATGGATCCAATTGTTTATTACCAAGATCATGGATACCATTTGGGTGAGTAAGCTCTTGATTATAGATGAATTCAAAAATTTCTTCTAGTGTGATTTTAATGAAATGAGTATTGGGTCACTAAGTAATATATATTCACCATGTATTTCATTTATTATTGAAATGGTTGTCATGTTATTGGATTGCATCAATATGATAAAAAAATGTGTAATTTGAATGATAAATGATACTTTTCATAATTAACCATTAAGCTATGTGTTTTTATATTGTGATATCCTTACAATTTTTCGTATTGAATTGTGTTATAATTATTACATTTAGTTGTATTCATAAGAATTATTGTTATAATTCCTATATAGAACTGTATTCCACGTGATTCATGTTGTAATTATTATATAATCAGCTTTTCACTAATACATGCTTAAATTATTTTATACTGGGATTCTCCCTAATACATTTAGTATTTATTAAAATTACGTCATGCATATAAAACATTTTTTATTGTTTATATATCAGGATTGGAAATAGTTATTGAAGAATGTATTATATAGTTAGATTGACCTATATTTTTTTATTTATACCTATGATTTATAGTTATTATTGACAAGGTTGTAAGAGGATCTCATAGACATTTGGGCAATGTTTCAAATCATGTTATTATTCCCCTTGTTATATGAATAAGGTTCGAACAGTATAGAGATATTTTTATTTATAATATTTTATGGTGCCGAAGAATGTTGGTTTGTTATTAATTTAATATATTAACTAATTAACACACGTGATTATTTCAATATTTCATGCACTTATTAGTAGAATGTTCATTGTTTAGACATGGTTGTGTTAACCCGTTGAGTTATACTCAAACCCTAACAGAGCTATTTTTGGGTACTCATGATGATCACATTGATACTAGATATGAAAAGGGTGAGTGACCATGTATGTTTTTTGTTATGTATGGCATGGTATGGAGTGCTTGATGTCTTATAAGCAACACATTTTAGCCATGTGATATAGTTCTAAATATGAGGATGTAACAATTTCTAATCAGAGAACAATATTTTTTGCATTTATTTAATTACTATTTTAGATATCTTTAATGGATACATGTATCTGTTGGATTATGGTAAGGATCTTCTTCATTGGACTAGATAATCCATATTTGGTGGAAAATATGAGTTCTCAAGGATGGGTTGGTTGATTATAATTTATTCCTATTAAAATTTATATTTTAAAGAAAATATTGTTTCAAATGTTCTATGAGGTTTTTATTTCAATATTTTATGGGTTTTTGATATTTATACTCATAGACTAGTATTTAATGAGATGAATATGCATGGAAAAACACTGGCATATCGGTATATATATATAAATTAATTATTCATCATATTGAAATATTTATTGCATATGATATATAATTTCATGTTCTAAAAGTGATATAAGATACTTTTTATATCTCTGAAGTGATATAAATAAATTAATATGTCATGATAAAACATTTTTTATGCCATGTTTAGAGAGACCCCAAGTCACTGGTTTTCTACTATTTTCTAATGTTGATGTTGTTCATATTGATATATAGGGTTCTATGGAGTGTGTTTTCATATAAAAAAATGGCTCCATGTCATCAGTGTGTTGATAATAAAGAGAGTATAAATCCACATGCTCCTAACACAGCTATGTCGAATATTTTAATAGGATATGAGGATCATATGGATGTTTATTTTTCTGACATCTTCATGAGGGTAATGTGTTCCTTGGAATTTTAAACTATTCACATTGTGTCTATGATGTACGAGTTTATGAGAGATTTCAAGATGAAGAATATGTCTACATTCATTGAGTTAAGAGGCCACCCAGTCATCATTGTTCTGGATCCAGTCATTCAATATGATTATTAGTAATTTTGATACACCCAATGATATGAGGGTGAATCTGACAGCTTATAGGATTACTATACTAGCTAATAATTGGTGAGATATTTTGGATAGATATGGAAAGAAATAGTAATTGTCTTGTAAGAAAGTTGAGATAATGTTTTAAATCTATTACAATATATATTTATTGAGGGTTGAGAAGGATTGAGAGTTCATATAACCAAAACATGAGAGAATGTCATTGTTTTACTACGCCATTTTTGTCTCCAATCATTAGTGATTTGTAGCATATTTTATATCTAATGAGATATCTGGTGAAATAAATCATTAATATGTGTTTCAAAATAAGATGGGATCGCAAGTGAACATGTTTTATCACGGCCATAAAATTTCTGTGGGGAAAATTTAAAACACTTAATCGAGATCAAAATATTCACCGTTATGATAGATTTATTGAAGGTAATATCAGTCAATGAAGTCAGGATTGTGGGAAAACATCTATGAATCATGCTCTTTTGTAGTGAAAACAGTGTGGTAGGTTGGGATAAAAATAACCTTATGGTATGTACATTGATTTTGAGGGTGGTATTTTATGTATTATGGGCCCCATGTAGAAGTTTTTTATTGTAATGTATTATCATATCACTATAAGGGAATTGAGATAGGTGACAGTGTTGGTAAATGACTGACTTACACATTAGTAGATAGGTATATTGTGTTCCACAAGGGGATATGGTCACTAAAAGGGTAGTGGTCCGTAATTTAGGTTTAAAAATATAATGAAGAGGGAATATATTAGGAGAGTAATAGTGGGGACTATGTAAGATGGTGTACTCACCTTCATTCTATAAAGACAATTTCCTCTAATGTGGATACATAAACTTCTACTATCAGAGGTACACTTATTGTATCATCTACCATTTTTTTATTTTTAGATACAAGGGAATCACATTACACTTTATAACTCATTTTTAAATGGTTTAATAATATATGTTTAAATCAGCTATGGTGGTTTAACGATTGATCCAATTTTTGTTGTCTGGTCAGATAATATAAAATTTTAAAAGGCGTGTAATCTAGAAATTGGTTATTAACTTTTCTTTTGGGAATTGTTTTTTCTAGAAATAATAGGATCTGAAATTATCTTGGGTATGGATTAGATTTTTCTATATTGGGAACATAGAAACTATTACTAGAGGATAGTTTACATTTTATATCTTGCAGAAGGCATTTGTTCTCACAAGAATAATTAATATCTTTGAGGTGGTCATATAAGACCAATTCATTGCATCTTAGATTGTATCACTAGTTGGATAAAAGGAAGTTCTCTAGATGATATTTAAATATTGCTTCACTCATTCTTCTAGTGGTAGATCATTTTTAGTATTTAAGTACTCATGAGTTTTGCGTATTACCTATGGAGTGAGAAATTGATATATTGATATATTTGGTATAGGGTGAGATTATGTTTCAATCCCACAATATAAGATGATACTATAAGATATTTCATAGTTATTATTAAGTTGGATGATATAAATTCTAAGGGTTTATAAGACCCAATACATCTCCATGGTTTTTTCTAGTTCTTTTCATCGAGACAGATTATGTTACAATAAACTTATGTATTGACTACTGGTGTTTGAACCATATAATGGTCGATAACCTGTGACCTCTTCCATTAATGGAAAATACATTAATAAAATTTAGAGGTTCTAAGATCATATCCATCATTTATATCTGATATAGATACCACATGTGAAGGATGATACCATTCGACATACCACATAATCCTTTTATAAGATGTTTGGATTTTTTGAATTCATAGTTATGTTTTTGTTTTGTTTTACTAACACACTGTAAGTATTCATTGAATAGATGACTGAAATCATTTATCATCATCTAGGGATTTTTTTTTTATTATTTTATTTTTCAAAGTATTGTTTACTATAATTAATCACATGATCATTCCCAACAAAATGAAATCATCTTGAGTATAATGAGATATAATTAATTTTAATAAAATATAACCACATGTAGTTATAGGATTAATAATGTGTACTTCTGGGGTCATTTCAACATAGATGTTGGATTGTTAGTGGACTCAAAATAGGTTTTAACAATTATTTCATGGAAGAAACCAACTAATATCTTTGATATTCAGATATATATTGGTCTAGGAGTTTATTATCAGTGATTGTTAAGAATTATCTTATTTGGAAGAGCTGATATCATGGATATAGGAGAAGAGGATGATATTTTTTTGTATGATGCTTCTGAGATCAAATTTCTAGATCTGAATGGTAGGATATCATCATCACATATCCTCACTTTTTCAATGTGGTTTAATGTAAATATTGATTAATATGATGCATCTAGTGTTAGACATAGAGGTGTTATAATATAGGAGGTTTGATTGGTTACTTATAGATCTAGATAGTTAAGATCGATTGAGAGGAATTACCATAACTTCTAATTTTTCGGTAGAAGAAGTGGTGCATTGCATATGATGAACATGACAGTATCTCTTGGGAGAGAGTTTCTGTTATATAGATACCACAAATTATCATGTACATCTATTCTCAATGGGACCTGAACATTTGGATGAGGAGGTGGTTTATGTATCTATAGTATTCCAAATTTGACTTGAACGGTAAACAAGTATGATAAAAATTATTTTCTATGAATTTTGACATAGGAAATAGATAGGGGTAGTATGGGAGTCTTTTGATGAGTGGATGATGTAGTAACTATTTATATACAATAAAAATTAATTTCAATAGTACCATGAATGAGTAGCACTAATATTAACATAATTTATTCCCATGTGATTGGACCAGATTAGAACCAAGAAGTAATAAGATCTGACTGGACTATTTTGGTTTGGGAGGATATGTTATGAGTATGTGTTTTTGATTTTATACTTTATGGGAGTATAATATGGAACTCATTGACTTGATATATAATAATTGATACCACTCTTCTATTTGTATGGAACCATTAAAGGATTTTTTTTCTTGTTGTGCCATCCCTTACATTGATCATTGGTGAGTGCTGATTTAGTGATTTTTAGACACAGTCACATGAATGAGACATTCAAGTAGGTTTAGATGATCGGGAGGTGGTTGGTGTCCTATGGGGGAAGTAAGAATTTATATTATAACTATCAGAAACATACATTTTAATTATAATATATTCATTGCCATTATTCATGTATTTCCCTGTATAAGGAAATGTTGTATTAGGATACTTTGAAATCTAATACCAAATATTATTGGTTAATTTTAGATAGTTGGTAGGGTTTAACTAGTGGAATATCGATTATACCATCCATAACACTACATCACTTGGCCTGATGTGTTTTTTTCATGGAATTGAAGATTATATCTAGAACCTTCTCTTCTGGTGGATGTTTAAGACAACATGAATTGTCATGATGCGTCTTTTGAGGAGCATCTGATATTTATTTTTGATAATTGTTAGAATTATCTCTAGTTAATTTATATACCTTTGGTATGAGTGAATTTTTAACCTGGCAGTGTTCCATACGATAATTGTTAGAGTTTGATATGTGGGCATAGTTGATAGAATTGTTCATCTAGACCCCCACAATAATTCTTAGACAAGATTGGGGAAGATATATTATATGGTTTTTAGATTGTAGATCTCTTCCTTCCTGGTATATCGATCTTTTAAATTTTTGTAGAATTTAATCTATTGGGGGTTTCCTTTCACATTAATCCTTATGGGATGATACATGTTTGAGACATAGATATTTTGTTGGATAAAATTTCATAATGTTCATGGGTGTATATTTATTTTAATAAATGGATCCTAGATATAAATGTGTTAAATGGTTTACAAGTGTTTCACTTACATAAAAAACGAATTCGAGGGGATTCATATCCTTATGTAGTAAAATGGGATAAAAACTATCCACATAATATTCAAATAATGTGTAAATTCATTACAATATGTCTAAATTTATCTAGACACCTGTCATAAATGGTTTTATTCCCTGAACAAGTTCACGGCATTTATAGAATACACATCATATAAACCTATCATGTCTTGTAATTATCAATATGGTAATAACATAAGGAGATTTGTTTTTACCATATCTCCCTATAAATATATACACAATGTTTAAACATGTTATTTATGTTTTTAATATTCCAACAAAGAGTTTCAAATATAAAAGTGAATTTTTTTTGGCATTCCATAGTGTAGTATCCTCCTCTCAAACAATGAAGGGATTGGTGACAATTTTTTTAGAATAATCTTCCATTATAGATGTCTTATTTTTCAATCAATCCAAGGTATGACTTTGGAATTGGTTTTCCATTCCTCATTGATTGTTACCTAGTAGGGCAATGTAATCCATTGATATCTTTTGGGATTGTGGTTAATCTTTATCTGATTTGATCATGTTTTCATCATCAAATTTACTTCACCTACTTTTTCAATAGATTCACCGCATTGGGTGTCATGTGTTAATCTCTAATTAATGGTATGGTGTCTAGACCCTAACCACATAGTCTCCTTAATTAAAATTTATATGAAATTTATATGTTGTGAAAAAATTACGTGTTCCCAAAATAATAAAATTATGTATTAGAATTATAACATGGAAAACATTTGGATCCAATTGATTATGACCATGCCTTATTTATACTATTTAAGAGAGTGAACTGTTGGTTATAACTGAATGAAAAAAATTGTATAATGATTCATTATCTTGACATAATGTTTTTTGTATTTCATGATTTCTACTTACAATGGATTTGATTGATTATAGAAATGATTGTAATGTTATTGGTTTATGAATAAATGTGCAACAACAAGTGCAATTGAAAGAAAAATAGTAATTTTCGTAAATAACCACTTATCCTTATGATGTGATGTTATGATATCCTTTCTTCTATTCAAAATGATTTGTTTTGAAATACATAAAATATATGCTCTTCCTAGTGATTAAAGTTGTAATTCGTATATAGAAGTTTATTCCTAGTTATTCCTGTTGTAATTCTTATAAATTAGTCTTGGATCTAATATATTATGAAATTACTAAATATTTATCTCATCATTGAAACATTCTGTGATTATTAAATATTTTTATTATCAATTATAAATGTTCTAATGAATAATTACTAGACTCGACCAAGACTTATTGCTAAAATTAATATACAGTGTGAATAAAATATAGTTTCGTTATTTATAGAATGGATATTTAGTTCTGGTTGGCATGGTTGTGAGACGTGATAAAGACATTCTAGAATGGAGGCAATGTAGGTTATGTTTTATCATGGTTAAATTTCTAGGAATAGCATGGTCGGGTGACTTTCTAAAAAATATTTTTTGAAATGTGATGTAGTAGGTTAATGTGGTATTAATACAATTGTTTAATTTATTAATTCCATTGTTTATTGGATTTATTGATGATATTATTATCATGTGTGTTATGTTTATATTTGGTGGTGTTGACATACTATGTTATAATAACACCCTAATTAGGACACCGTAGGGTACCTGAGATGATTACCTTAGTGAAGGATTCGACAATGGAAAGGGACCTTGCTATTGATTTTTTATTATTGGTTGAGTTAGAGTTTCGAGATGGGAAGGAAAATTTGTTCACGATCAGATACATTCATGTTATATGTGTATTCTTTTTCTATTATTATATTACTTCTTTTTCCCATTTATTAAAATTTCATCCTAACATTACATCAATCACTTATTATCTATAGGATTAATAAGTTTTTTCAACAATATTTTATTATTTCCATTTTTCTATTTCTCTAAAATTTATTATTTTATTATTATTATTATGATATGTTATAACATTATAACTAAGGTTTATAGTCTCACCAACATACTAATAACACTCATGATACTAGTCATAATCCTATGTCCTATAGGGGGTGCGCTGGAGGTCCTTTAAGCATCCCATTTTTACCATCTATGAGAGTTTCAAATTGGGGGATATTAAAAATGGAATACACATATTGATGATATTTTATATATCTATAACCATTGATAGACTATGGATTATTTTCTATCAATACCCTTTTCTAATGTGTCTTGATGACCTAGTCATTAAATGGGAAAAGCCCATTGGGAGACAACCTGATAAGAAAATTTCTTCTCTTCTTATACCCATAGTATCTAGTCATAGTTACATTATAAATCTGATGGATTGATCCATCTAGAATTAAAAATAGTTTCTAACCATTCTTACCAAAAAATTAAAATTTATATATTCACATTTTATTCTCAGCACATCAGTCAATTTCAATATGATACCATTAGATGGCCACCAAGGACCATGCCAAACTAAAATCCTAAAAAACAGCCATCTCAGTCATTCCAAGACGTGATGTGCCTCGAATAACTAGAATTACATTTGTTAGTGACCTCATCATGTCTATGGATACATGAAGACTAATAGTTGGAAAAATTCATTATATCCACAATAAAGACATCTCACATTTCAGATTTTCAGGTTGTGACCACATCATGTCTCATAGAGATGGAATGTAGTTGAGGCCCCCTGATCCATGAATGTCACTCAAAAATGATTTCATTTATTTTTATTTACATCAATATACATATTTATGTGCCTATTCAATGCCACCATATAGCATTCCGATGTTCCACATGGAAAATCATCGTCATTGCACTCCTATTGATGTCATGTGTGAGGCCACTTACCACAAAACACATGTTTGAATAAGATTATTTATAAAATATATTCTATAACTATGATTCCACATTCCAATCATACACAATGTCACACATGTGCGGGAGGCCAACAGAATTCCCCGCCACAAATTTAATTGGATAGGTAAAGAAGATGGACATGGGTATTATCCCATATCTTATAGAATGAAAATAGAAATCCCCTCAAAATAACGTTTGGACATGTTTTCAATAATAATATTATAATAATAATGAATATGATAATATCAATGTAATTTATAGTAACTATAAATAAAAATATTAATTATTTACCATAAATAGTAAAATCAAATAATGTTATTATATTTCATTAATAATAATAAATAATGAAATTTCAAATAAAATTAATAAATAAATAAATAATCTAATTATGTATGTTTTCAATATAATATTATTTAAATATAATTATTCATAATTTAAAACTCATCCTCATTGCATGTTAAACAATATAATTTTTGTAATGTATTGTTGTTATATTTTTAAATAATAGTTTTTACTTTATTTAAATAATTTATATGCTATTATTTTTATAATATTTATTTTAATCTCATTAATATTTTATGCATTCGGTAAATTTAATTAATTGAGACCTATAAAATAGTTTACAACTCTACAAATTTTAAAAAAATTATAAATATCAGAATAATTTTTTACTGAAAATTATATTAAATAAAAACATGTATACAATATGAAAATTGTATTGGGGAATTTGAAATATTATAATATATAATGTATGAATATAATTTCAATGAGATTTTAAACATTGACTAAAAACAAAATAAAAATATTATAAATAATTTTAAACAGTTGAACAACAATTTATATAAAAAATTTATTTTTTATGAAATATTACATCATTAAATAAAAATAAGATAGAATAATGAATTATATTCATCTTAATAGGTACTAATCATTATTTATTTAATGAACTGTACTTGGTCGACCTAACAAATCCATTGATAGTGCCTTTATAATGACCTAATAGACATTCCCCACATATTCTAAACTAGTACTGGGGGAATAGATAAAAGAATTTCAGAATATTTTCTGCCAAATCATGGAAAAATAACGTTCCAATAAGAGTATAAGTAGTATAAAGAAAACATATCACTAATTTGAGTTAATTAATACAATAAAAAAATTGACAGACATTTTAGATACAACAACAGCCCAAAATAAAATAAATAGATATGAAATGATTATATATAACCAACATTTAGTGGCCACAATCCAAGCCCACCATCTTGAACATCCTAAACTGAAGATCATGAAGGGATCAAAGTGAATAACCAAAAAAGGAACCATGAGAAACTACATATAAAGAATTTTATATGTTTGTTTTGATAAAAAAATGAAATATGATTTGACTAAAGGGTTTGTAAAATATAATTAGTATAGAAATTTGTTTATGCATGTTTGAAATATAATATTAACATATTATTTTGTAGAAAATATTTATCAAACCAAATAAGAAGTTATTCATATTTAGAATAAAATAAAATTTGTTTTATAAAAATACTAAAATGAAATTTATTTTTAATAACAACCTAATATAAATATTCATTAAATAAAAATAGTCAACTGGAAATAAATTCAATAAAAAAATCATTCTGTACAATTCAATATGTTGATTTCTAAAACACATTTCATAAAATTTATTCTAATTTTCATTAGAAACCCCACACACACATGATAAATAAAAAAAATTGGGGGGAATTTTTTGATCAAATAAAATAAATATTATTTTAAATGTAAATAGTCAATGGTTTTGAATATTAATCAACATGGTATTGAATTGGAATTATAGGGGTTTTCTTTATATTTGACTCTTAATCATGGAATAAAAGTTGTTGGAACTACCCAGGTTCCAAATATAAGGCATTATAATCCTTTCCAAACATGTACCAAGCTATATACCTATGTTACATACAATAAACAATATAACTAACAATCCTACAACCAAACTCATTGGGGAAACTCCACATCATGTCTAGTTTCATGATATATAAAACACTAGTAGTGTGTAAATAAATAGTGTGGAATAAATAATGACTTATGACATAGTTAATTTTGTTATATTGAAAAAAATGAGAGGGTGATAAAACATTAATTAAACATGAGAAAAATAAACCAAAAACCATATTCACACATTTACTTACAAATCCTTAATAAGACATAATCCCTTTTTATGTATCACCTTGTTTTCACAAACATCATGATCCACCCATAATGAGAAATTTAAAGGGGGATTGGGAAGGTCAAACACTCCAAAACTATTTCAAGTCTAAAAAAGTTTCAAATGTCACATTATGAAATTTAAATTAATGTTCGATTTATGTTTATCAATCAAACTATTGATTATAAAATATTTCATCAAACGTTTTATTTATAACCATACATATATGTAATTAATGAATTAATTCACCAAATTATTAACATATTAAAAATCCAAAAATGCATTTTATCTACTTTTTCACCCAAACAAGGTCAATCAAATTCACATTATAATTCACTATTTAAATGAGATACAAAAACATTTTCTAGACTTGTACCGATAAATCATCCTTTAAAAAATAGTATATCATTAAAAATGTATTTTTTCAAGAAAGAAACAAAATTGAAACCGTTTATCACACTCAAAAAAATGTCACTGATAAAAATAATTCCCTTAATAGAAAATCTACAAATTTTAGGAAAAAAATATGTTTTATGAAATGAATAATTAAAAACCATTACTTGGGTGATCTAAAACCATGTTGAGAAAATCCATAACACATCACATTCATCTAATGATTCCATACCATTTATGATAACACCCCATGAAACCATAAAATGATTAAATATGTGAATTATAACCTCTATGAACCCATAATCACAACGCATAAACCTTAAGTGTTTTCATTGGATGAATAATTGAGAGCTAATGAATGGTAGACAATGGAAAATAGTTGGATTAATTTCATAGTATATATTTAACAAAAAAATTAAAAATTAATCAGTGGTTCATATGATTGAAATCAAATGGAATGGTGGATATCTTACTTCCTTTATTGAGCTAACACATTCTAGATCAATGAACTCATATAAATGTGAAGGATCCACTTAAAATAAATCTATGGTTATTATTTTGAATACCAAAACTCTATATCTCTCCAAATCACATGAGTTGCAAACCCATTTGCCAATCATGGGGAATATACTAAATACATACATTGAAATCATAATGATTGGTCACAAAATTTGGTTAATTGTGATACAACAATGAGATATGCACTTGAAACATCATACAACACATTTTCATATTATTTCACAAAGCTACTACTCTCTTAGTAAAAAACATGTGACAATGTTTTTTCAAATTTCAAAATTTTCAACTGAAACCTCTCAAATACATTAAATTGCTATAAATAATTTATATAAATAAAACAATAATATCACAATTATTTTTTTACTATCCACAATTCAACATTTAATACATATAATGTTCTTATAAGATGAAGAAATTACATTTAAATTTCATCAATTGACTCTATTTAAGGTAATAAACTATAAAAAAAACTCATATACTCCAACAGAAAAACACCATATTATTACCAATAATTACAAACATAGCCCAATAAGTTACCAAACTATAACCACTAGGTAATAAAATTAAGGATAATAGATATATAACATATTAATCTGGTCCATTATGAAAATAATGTACAATTATATAATCCAAAAAAACATATCTTGAGAGGAAATACTAATAAAAACCTCAATTCAACTAAAATTATGTTAAATCCATAAAACACTATAAAACAAAATATACCATGATTAACCATGTCATGATCCAAAAAAAAGGCATCCCAATAAAAACAATAAAATGAAAAATAGGTTAGAGACCATGTATACCATCATCAAAATGCTCTACTTGAACCTATACCACATGAGAACTTTATCATGGAAAACATAAATAGAATAATCATGATAATGTTATAAATAAATTAAAGATCAGTTATATCCATATATTAATGAATCACATGGTCATACCATGTATTATATAGCTAGACAAAAACCATCAAAAATGATATTTAGAAACACATACCACACACACTATAACATTTTCAAGGACAAACAACAAGAACATACAAATCCTATAAGAAAAAAAATATAGTTCAAATAGAACATTAAAAGTGAAAATAATTATCAACCACCATATTGAACATACTAAATATCATTGAACAAAAAACCATAATGTAATCTAGAAATACAGCTATTGATAAGAATAACTATTCATAATAGAATACCCACATGTACTCCATCAAAATCCACAATCCCAAAAATAATTAATGTCAATAAAAAATACCCCAGATTAAGAACATAACTCAAAAATATCATCCATATGATCACACCTTCAGATATATTAGCTTACCAGAAATTGATGTTTTACTATGAAACCCCACAGATGAAACACTAAATGTGTATTTAGAAGAAACAATGACTTCCAAATTTCTCTCTCAACACACCAATACCACAAAGTTATATCAATTTCAAAAAAACAATAATAGATTTAGAATGATTTATATGTATTACATGGGTAAGAAATAAAATATCTATACCAGTCAATCATGATTATGTGTAGATTTTTTAAGTGTTATAACCACTCCTACATGATGAATGGAATAATCTATGATCAATCTATAGAATGAAATTCATAATATTATATAAGGAATATATTGGAGACAATTTTTGTATAAAATTAATTCCCCAATCCTCCTACACATTAATAAACATATGAATGGTTCTAAAAAATTTAAATTTAAAAAAAAAATCACTATATCACAAAGCATCCCATTCAAATGAAAATTCCTTATTCATAACACAACTAATATTATTTGAAACACAATTCCTTTAATTTTATAAAAAACATAAAAACTCATAAACATGTAACATAAATTTTTTAATCTATTGACTAAATCCATAAAAATTAAAATATAATTCTCATTCACCATTTATTTCCCTTCCACAATCTCAAAAGATATTTTTGAAAATAATAAACCACCATAAATTTTAATATATAATAAATTCACTTTTTATGAATGATCCAATTAAAAAAACACAACCCTCATATGAAAATAGTATATAAAACCTTATCAAATCTAATTGAAAATCCAATTAATAAATTCATCATAGAAATTCATAATTTCTAAAAATGGATTAAAGCATTTAAGGTAATCCCAAACAAATTTAATCATGTATAAATCAAATTAAAATACCATAATATAAACATAACTGATAAAGAATCCCTTAATTTTAATATTATTAATATTAAACAATATTAGATTCAACATTGAGAATAAGATAATAAATAAAAATAATATGTTAGTGGAAAAATGTTGTGCATGGTTTAAAATCTTTGGTTGGGTAACCATGAATCAACAAAAAAATATTAATTTAAATTTTTTAATAATAAACCACATGGTATCAATACAGTTTTAATGAAAATGATTTAATAACTATGAAACACCTATTAATTATCGATTTTCACATCCAACCTTTTATGTGAACCCATATTCACAGTCACTCTCAATGTAGATGAAAATTTCATCACAAAATCAAAAAATTTATCTCAAAATAAAGGATGAAATGATGACCTACCTTATTAACAAATATGCATCGCAAAGGGTAGGGATAATCTATCATCCATGATCTACCTATTGATTCTAGAAAATGAATCTAATCATCAATCAATATCTACACCACAAATAATTGTATGGATTTAAATGATTATATGATCTCTATAATGACATAATGTTCTGAGACCTTTTTTCACCCACCATCCATGTTTAACCAAAACCATTATGATACCCGAAAAGTGACATGGATCATATGGAGTTTATAATCACCAAATGCTAATAACTAGTTCATGGAAATTATCAAAACAAACATGAGAATATATTTTCCTATATAAAGGAAATGAAAAAATCCAATCAGATATTTAGATGAAAAGATAAATAAATATCACATAATTTAAAAAACTAATAATGCGAACAGAAATAAATAATAATTAAATTTATAACAACAACAACAAAAAAACAAATGAAAAAAAACCCAAATATCACCTCATGAACCATATCTACTCAAAAAAAACCTATAATCCCAAGGAACATGAACTAATGTCTATGATAGAACTAATTTCAGGAAGAAAACTATATATAAAATACAAAAAACAATTAATTATAACACCTGTGTGAGGAACACATGTATGAATGGTGTTTCCAAATATATTTGTTAATAATTTAAAAATGGAATTATTTTTTTATATATAGAAATATAATAATAAAATATTTCTGTCTTGAATTAATTCAATAATTTCTATAATAACTTATTAAACTAGAAAAATAATCTCAATTTTATAGTACAAAAAACCAAGGCCATTGAATTTCATTTTTAATAAACATTATAAATAACGCTTTTCTTAATAGAAACAATCACCATGAAAATAATTCTATAAAACCATGGATTCAATAAATTGGAAACCTTTACATTATGGAAACTATTCTCTAAAAAATGGGTTCAAAATTCTTTCAATAACTGTCCCATTACACATAAATAAAATACCAATAAAGTGGATTTATATAACAAAATAAAAATAATTTTAATGTACACAATCAATAGTACCAGAAATCTATCAAAAATAGAATAAAAATGAAAATTAAAGTGTATTCTATATATCCAATAACATATAGACGAAAATGTGTTATGGGATAAACCCTTGGTTCATATAAGAGACATTCAATAAATGTTACCAAGCACAAAATAACCCATCAGGCCATATTTAATCGAATTAATAAGCCACCTGAATAGCTTGAATAAAGATTCATTAATGACCCTCAACATATAGTTATACATCACACTATTGGACACACTTTTATTGTTCGAATAAATATTTTAAAAAAACTAGATTTTCTAGTAATTTATAAGGATACCAACGAGAAAAACTAATTTTTGGTTGAGAATATAACGAGTCAGAATAAAAAACATGAAGCATAAAATAGAATCACACACTCACCTCAATGTCTACAGTTTAAAAAATCCCTATCAGATCAATCAAAATGTATCCATATTTATTAAGAATCAATAATAATTGTAAATTATCAATGTCGGGTCGGGAGGGTCTCACACAACCACACATTAAAAAACCATTGAAAAGTTTAAAATGATATTTCATAAAATCCAATTCGAGGTGAAAATTCATTCTTGAAAATGAAATATGGTTTATATAACTGTTCTGAAAACCATATATTTAATTCCAAAAGTAAAATAACACTAGAAAATTAATTCTTCTTTATATAAACCTCTAAAAACCAAAAATGGTTTTTATTATAAATTTTGTGACCAAAATGGATCAAATACCTCAAAAATAAAACTCTACATTAAAAATGTTATGAAAACATTTTTTTATTAAAAATTGATATCAAACATCCTTTGTAAAGAATGAAAATCATTAAAAATCATTTTAATCAATGTTGTAATCAACTTTAAAACAACTTTTATAATGTAATCAAATTTCATATATATAAGTTATTAAATAATTTAAAAAGCTAAAATTCTAAATCACACAATGATATTCCACAAAATAAATTATAGAAAAATAAATATTTTAGTTGATCTGAATCAAATACTATAAGATAAAGAAAATTTGTTGTCTTTAATAGTAAATTCCAAAACAAGAACGATAATGAGCCCTTGAACATTAAAATGTTAAAATGAAAAAATTTGAACAACATTAAACCCCTAATAGCATCTCAATTGACTAGATTGTTTCATGAGAAAATGAACATGTGAATATATTAAATAAATAAGAACTAATAATAAATAAAAAAGTATAATACTAGTTTTTATAAATTATTCCACAAGTTGTTGGGAATTAGAGGCTTGAAATACAATGGAATATTGGGAAGGTGTACCCCATGGTTTTCTCAAGGATGTTTGATCTAGGGAGTAGAAGAAAGTGGAACTAAATCCAAAACAACGTACTAGGGTCTATTTTAGAGAATTAAATTTTAAATCATTGTAACACGGATGAATTTTTAACAAGTTCTAGTAGAACATTCATTATCGATATGGGATCCAAAAAAAATATTTGAATGTGTTGGGATTGGGTATATATTATAGAAAATAATGTAAAAAACCTGTGATATTCTTCTCCAACCCCTATAACACTATTAGACAGTGTCATCGTCATTACTACTAACCTCGAGAAAAATATATTATGATAAAAAAAATTTGAAATTTAAAACAAACTAAAATCACTGATAATTTAAATCACTCTAAAATAATATTAGTGAAATTGACCCATGTAACCAGACATACTATAAATTAAAAAACTTATTTTATTGTTAATTTTTTTATTAGTTAATTATTCAATATATTTTTATTTATATATAATCTCACGTTTTAGAAATATTAAATTGGATCCTCACCTTACCCCATCTTAATACCCTAAATGAATAGAGGAATAAGGTACACAATTATTTGAGTTTTTAACTTTGAGAAACTCCTCCAATACCACATTTGAATATTTTTTTCCAGATCAATTCTTTATTCAATAGTCATCAAGTGGTTTAGTTGGTTATTGAAGTTAATGAACTAAATTTGATGGAATATATGCCTTTTCTATCATCTATAATATCCCCAGTAAGATCCTTATAATGATATTTACAACCCTAATCCTTTATCCAATTGAAACTCGTGTATAGTTGAACCTCCCTAAATTTATGTATTTGAGGACTAATCTTCCTAATCCCCAATACATGGCCTAAAATATAAATATGTATGAATTCTACCACTATTATAGTAGCACTATTTTATACTAAGTATAGTGTAAAAACTACCACAGTTTTTCTATAGTAACTTGAAAATTCAAACCCACATAGTTTTAAACCCATTTATCTTGCATGATATTGGGAGTACTTTCTACAGGTATAATCCATCAAATACATAAAATGTATGGTCAAATATGTACGTAAGAAGATAAATTTTTTAATTATACATTTTTAAATGTTTAAATTCAATGTTAATAACATGATTTCTATTTGTCTCTATGAAAGTATAATTATATTATTATATTACCTCACATTAAATATATTACTATGAATTATATTATTGTGTAATATTAATTAAATTTTATTAAAAATTGGTAATCATGTAAATAGTGTCTATACATAATTAGATCTTTAATCTCAACATAAATCAGTAGTTTTTGTATTCAACTATATGTATGAGTCCCATTTATAGTATTTTACTTACCTAAAATTGTTCAGTGGGAATGTATAAATGATACAGACAAACAATCTGATAGAGGTGAAACCTCTAATATAGACTACTCATAATAACATGTTATCCATATCAAAAATATTTTACCATGAAATGATGAATGTTATTGGATGTTACATCACAATGCTCCACCGAGCGTAAAAACCAACACATCGCCATAGAAAGGAGGGACATAATCAATAATATACATATAAGGAACAGAATGATCATATTGAGAATAATATAATGGCTCATACTCATATTTCAAGAGTTATGGTTATAGAAAAACCTTGTGGAATATCATTGGAGTTCCCAATGATTTCCAACTATCTTACATAATGTGAGGTTGATACTCCAAATAAATCCTCTCCATAGTTCATCAAATATTTTTTATTCTCAAATGATTAAATTCCTAATATGAATAAGAAAGTTGGATATATGGTTTTAAGATGAAAAAATATCCATTCACTATCTTGGACATCAATTTAATGTAGGATGTTGTTGTGAACATGTTCAAAATGGATTCTTCAAATGGGAATGACTACGTGAACAGTTCTATGAGACATGCTTCATTATAAGGATCCATTGCATACACAACCTATAAAAATAATTTCTAATGGGATGACACTGTAAAATAAAATTCAATAAAATAAACGTTTACTGATTATGCGAGTTTACATATGGTAGAACATCTGAGTCCTTTTTCAGTGATTCTAAAAGATTATTATAATCGGATCATATAGGCTGACACAAATCAAATCAATAGTTTTGGGATGAACCAAATGACCTTGATATTATTCAATTAGATACCGAAAAAGAGTTTTTATAACTATGATAACATTTTGTAGTAGGTGTGATGGATTTTTTCAAAAATTTCATTAAAACAACCTTAAATTTTTTGAAAATAAATATTTTAATTGAACCATTATGATATCAAAAGATCTAAAGATATTTCAGATTCGTTATTAGTCATCCCTTGTTTATAGAATTACCAAGCTCTATTCATCCAGATATAGTCGTTGGCAGTCATCCAATAATTGGTGTGGTGGATGATACTAAATTGGTTGGTGTTATGAAATCAATTTATAATTAAACAAAATATAATCATAAAATTTCGATGAAATCCTGGGCATGGAGGGGAGGACAACATATTCATAGTTTAGGTACCCCAATAATAATTTTCTTTTATGTAATGATGGATATATTATTTTTTATTGATGTCTCTTACAGAGTGTAGTAGTAATGTTTTTATTAGTGATGAAAGTGTATAACATGTTAGACATAATATTAACCTATTATAAAATTTTCATACCTTCAATACAATGAATGGAGACACTTGACTCATACCTTTACCTATATTGGTTATTATTATCTGTTACTCTACTAACTAATAAGTTGATAGTTTATTTATGTTTATGATATTTAATTAATCATTAATTTATAAAATCATTAATAAATAATATTAGTGGGATGGAGAATGTGGAGACAGAGATTTTTGGTGACTTCCTTGGATATCTCAATGTGTGGAGTTGGATACTACACAAATTTTTTCAAAATACTTATAGAGGGTAACAGTTGATATGTAGTTTTATGAATCCAAATACAGATCATACCCATGAGAAACGTATTCCTATGAATCAATGAAATTAAATATATATATCACTAATTACCAAGTATGTGGATTAATTTATTAATATAAGAACCAATATTAAAAAGATCAACATTAACAGATCATTCTTATATATAGTTGTTAATATAGATGAAATTAATGAATGAATGGACTCATATAAGTTCTGTATTTTATTCTTGTATGATTATTCAAAATGGGGGGATTTGAGGAATCTCCCTATGATTATTATGTTCATTATTTGTATATTGGGGTTCTCTGGTTGGAGAATGCCTCCACTCGGGTGTGGATATTGTCAAATTATTTTTTCCCCCAGATGAGAAAATGAGGAATTCATAGGAATTCTGTTATATCTCACTAAACTATTTCATTCATTAGATCTTGGAATGGGATTTCCAATTTTATATTCACAATGAGGGAATCACTCAATACTAGGTTTGAACAAAATTTCATGTAGTTAATTGGTTATATTAGAATCTTAGGATTCTATGGGATAGAAATTCATTGATCAACAATCCAATTAAATTAAAATGTGAGATTTCTATGGATAGATACACTTACTATGATCAAATTACTATATAGGTGGATGGGAATATGATAATTACTTATGAGAATATTTTAAAATCATTAATGGAGAGTTTTATTATGATGATTATCAATGAGTGGTTCCCACCATTTTTTGTATGTTAAAAAATATCTTATTTTCTATCGAGTGAGTGTAGAAGTAGTAAAGAAAATTGTAACTCATTCAATTTTTAGGGTTATGCAATGAATGATTTTAGTATGGTATAATCTAATACTTGGGAAAATATTCCATATATATATGTCTATATATTTATATAGATTTTATTCTTCTTTATGATGGAAGATCAAAACATAGGCTGTCCATAAATTCTCATGAATTTATTACGGTATTAATATGGAGTCTGGTTCTACTTCTATCTATAGGGATATGGTTAAAAAAAATTATATAAAATAATTTCTCATTGGTTAGAAATTTATGGCTACTGAAATGTATTAAAAAATTCAAATCCTTAATTTTGTGAACCCTAGTATAATCGTGTAAATACTAGTGGATAAATCAATATTTTTAGATATGTTGATTGGCATGGGGATTCCACTATATCATGGGAACACAATAAATCCTTAGATGTAAAATATAGTTGTAATGTGAGATACAATCAGACAACCACTCATTCTGGAAAACTAGTATTTACACCTAAGATAATTCAACCTACATGATTATAAATTATCCCATAGATAGAAAACTATAATAAAACCATATGAGACGAAAATAAAAATATAGTTACCACCTTTGATAAAATTTTCCACCTAAGTGAACATTATATATGGTTGATAACGATGTGGCCTCAATAAATATTTCTAATTTTCTAAATGGTAGGGAGAAAGATAATTTACACAATAAGATAAAAAATATAATTAAAGGCTCGAATCATTAGAATAATAAAGAAAAAGTCTAAGGGAAAAATAATGAATCTTTCTATATAGATGGAGTAGAATAACATACCCCAAAAAAGGTTAGGGAATATGTAATTAATGTATTTTGTTCACGTTATGAAACTATGAAGGGAATGGTAGTTTTACTAGTATCAAACAACATATACATTTTTATAATACTAATAGTGAATATCATGATGGAATAACAAAAACAATGATATTTTGTGAAAAAATAGAATTTTTTAGCTAGGTTTTCTTTGGTTTTTTTCTTCTCATTATTTTCAAAAGAGTGCACTAGGAACATTGCGTATGATCGATAACATAAGTGTACATGTACTCTCATAAAAAGAGATATCCATATTTGTCTCATTGTCTATTACTGTTAATTTTAATCCAATTAAATTATAATTTTTATTTTCATACGCCTTAGTATAATTACGTATCATAGATTTCATACATCAATTTATAACATAATCCTCATTAAAGATCCAATTACTCTTTTTGATTTCACAATGGGTGGATATATAGTTAATGTGAATAAATCAATAATAAATAATAGTTTCCACTGTCATATTGATGATAATAGAAAACTTGATAATATACATTTCTCCATTAATTATATATTTTTAACTAATCACAGCCCCCTTATTATTAATATTTGAATGAATCTATTAAACTCATCCTTCTGTACCTTTAAAAATTTTAATTCATGGATGCTTATTTAGGGATATAAGTTTACTTTTATCAAAGGGTTGGGAACTGAGTGTGTTCATATTCACATATAGTCAATTAATTTGAAAAAAGAAATAAGTACCTCATTTGTTAAAAATATACATAAAATTATTTCCCAATATTTGATGGGGAAATAATGCTAGAAGTAGAGTATGTCACCTTCTACTGAATTTGTAAACATATTTTTAATTTTTATTCACATAAGATATCATGTTGCTTTATATATGTGATGGAATTTGTACAATAAAATTCAGTATTACTGGGAAACAATATATTATCAAATTGATGTAGTATGGGGTATGGGTTCTAGATTACCTATCTTCCTTCAAAATAATATGAATGAAATGAATTGTTTTATATCAATTAAAATTATCACATAACTCAAAACATATGCGGTATGAATATACAAGGCTATTTTTTAATATTTTAATAAACTATATATTGATGATGATAATGGATTCATACCTCAACTATTTTATTATTTTCCTCACATCATTGAATAACATCAAAATTTTACTCAAATATTGGCTCCAGTTTAGGGTTAGATAATTTATATATACTTTTACATAAATTTAAATAGTGTTATTAAATTTGATTGGATCAATAGTATATTTTAAATATTGGTATATTATACACTTTTTTTGATATGTTTTGTGATGTAATATTTTTCAAATAGCCTAAATTCCACATTGAGTCAATTCAAACTCCATTGCAATACTATACATGAATAATCATATGTTTATCATAAATGATTTAAGGATATTTTTTAATTTTAACACTATAGAAATGATCATTCGAGAAAAGAATATTTTTGACACAAGAATATAAATGATGATCTTATTAATCTAAACTAGTTTTTATTTTTCTCTAGCATGAACATTAAAAACCAATTATTCACTACCACTAAATGTGTAATTTTTTGAATATATAGGAATTGGAAGATAAATTAACCTTGAATGATGACTTCTCCAATGACATTGATAAAGTTAAATGAAGATGTATCCATAATATTATTGTTAATTATAGTTTAACAAATGAATTTAGAAAATTATTAAGATCATTCCACAATATTTTTGGTCTCTCTATCACTGTAAATATTTTACTCGGTTCATTGAGTGATAAATGGGAGCCTATAAATGAGAACAATATTCAAGCATCATAATTGTGATTTATAATAAATATAAGAGCCAATTCCTAACTGAAAACACACATGATGGATGTTTGCTAATAAATAATGTCTGGAAAGGGATTTATTTTCCATTTCATAATTTTTATAATGATGATGTCATTTTATTCTAGGATCTCTCAAGAGGGAATCTAAAGAATATAAAATTAATTTGTAGATAATATGATTATTTTTTCCATTCCATCATTTAAAAAAATAATTCACTCTATTTAAAGATAAAATCATATATTTTTATAAAAATAGAATTTCAAATAATCATGTTCAAAATAGAGGGCCTTTTTCAATGATGTTTTTTGGTGTTCTGAAATTATATGAAAAGGTATATTGTTTTTATATTGGGATTATATAATCATAGATCATAGGTAAAATTTCCATTTGGAATGGAATAATCATGTCCCTCCGGGGGATGGTCTCTATGAAGAACATATTTTTTACGTCAATATTTATATATTTTTCCTCTATATTCAAATTTAACTATATACTCATTAATAGACAACATGGAATGATCATGATTTATTTTCGAATAGTGAAATGTATTAAAGGAATATTATTACTATAGAGTTGAATTAATTCACCAAAAAAATTATCGGGGGTATCCTTAGAATAAAAAATATTTTTAAATTACTGTATGATATAGATACTACATTCTACTAGTACCTTCTTAGATCAGATGCTGGAGACTATTAGATCATGAAACATAGATTTCATATAGTGTAATAAAATGGGTAATATTTTACCTATCATCAATGGTATATACAACCATAACCCCCCAATAAGGATATTATTGATTTCATAAAAAGAATTGTATACATCCAATATATATTTATCTTCTAGAGTATATCTTGGCTTGACATTCCACAAAATGACCTATAATTTGTTCTTATGAACATGCAACAACGTATAATTTCTTATTTTGAATTGAAAACGAATTAATTTTTTTGGATAATTTTACTTTTAATTATAATGAAAATTCAATAATATTGGTATGTGGATATATATACTCAATCATGCACCCTATGTATAGTTGGATTATGAAATTATAATGATTTCTTATATCGAGTTGTATTTAATGTACCGAAATAGATTATTATATTTATGAAACATTAATTACACATTTTGGATTCATCTTTTTATGGAATATATGATTAAACTAGATGCCTTTCAATGAAATAAAATAATAATATAGGATAAAGTTTACATAGGCTTATGCTCTCTCGTTGAAGGTAGTTGAAGAAATGAAATATCTTTTTTCACATCATTTCTTTATGATTAATCATTATGATTGTCTATCAGATTTGTTCCATGATAAAATATTCATTAGTGGTGAACTTGGTTTAAATATAATAGTGGTCGATAAAATAACCCCAAGTGAACATTCATTTAACATGCACTTTAATACTCCAACCACTAGCAAACAACCTACTTGCACGTGGGGAACATTTCAATACATATGGATTTATATGGTACCTCAAAAAATAATATATTTTTAATAAATAATGATATATATTATTAATACCGCACTCATATTATTGGTGTCTCTAACTAATCTAGGAAGAAACATATTATAATATAAAAGAGTTGGATACCTCCAATTCCAAGCTAAGTGAAGGTGACTATCGATTTCATGACATGAGGACCACAACGGTCCTATAGCTATCGATTTTGTTCCATAACCATTGATTAATTCAAATGTATTGGTTATACCACTACATTGTAAATTGATGTTCATTTATGGTTGGGATTTGGGTAATTATACTTTCAAATAAATTTTACGTCGTTATAATTTTCATGAATGGTATTATATGGTAATTATAACGTACTTATTAGAATGGTTTCATTTAGGACCTAATAAATGGATGTAAACTGGAGGCTTCTACATCAGTATTTGGAATGAATTCAAGGGGTTAATCGTATCTAGTTTGAATTTAATCATTATTATTAGGGGTAATCATGTGGCTGAAGTGATATCAATGAAAATAATTAGGTAGGTCATGTCAACGATGTTATTCATGATATCAAATTAATATGACATTACAGTAAACTAGAATATAAGGGTTGTCTGACACTCCGTCATTTTTAATTCCCCTATATTCAGTAAAAATTTATGTATATATAAATTAGTTTCAGGAATGATCATCCCAAACTCTATAATTTTGCATCATTTTTTAAAAATAAGAATTTTTAATTACATCATTATCATGAATTATTAAATACACTGGAAAATATGTTATTAATGACATTACAAAATTATATTAAATAATTTTATTTAAAATATTATAATAAATAAATAAATAAATTAATATTTTTAAATATTAATTTTATAAATATTTTTTAATATTTATAACATTATATGAACATATTTATAACAACATTATTTAGTAATCGATATAGTTAATTATTAATTTTTTTCAATTTCATTATTTACCACATTATAAATCACTATAGTATTGTTGGTTATTATTATTATATTTTAATAATTACATTTTAAATTATAAATAATTAAATTATAAATAATTTTTTTTAATTGGATTATCATTTATATTTAATATTATTTTTCATTAGATTATTTATTCTTGATAATTATTTATATATATCAACTTAATTTTAATTGTTAATTAAACTACTAATATTCATTTTTATAAATTCTTTCACAAGGTGGGATGATTATAAGAGTGATATTTTCATTAGAATCCTCAAAAAAACTTCTACCCATATGAGTTTTTAATTGTGGGTGGTCGCATGACATTCTAAGATGTGATAAAACAACTTGACATGATGAGGAAGGTAGGAGGGGAGTCATGAAATATTGTATGGTGGATCAAAGTAGTTCTAGAAAACACATCTACAAAAAAACATATCTAGTGGCTTTTGGTACACATTCAAGAATTATTATAGGTCATCAAGATCACGGGGCTTTGGGCTAATAGCTTTTAATAAAATTATTCGGCTTCATTTCTTCTATTCCTTATAGGGAGGGATGAGGAATGATCCACTGGGTGCCTGCGTGTGTTTTTATTATTTTTAGTTTCTAATATCCTATATGTATATTGATAATTAAGATATAAATATTATTATTAATTATATATAAAATATTAATTTTATTATTAATTACATCCTTAATGAAACAGTTTTTTATGACTAATTATAGTTTTTTCAAAATAAATGAATTTATTTATAGTCATTATTATTACATTGTTATTAATTATTTATTACATAAAATAATAATTATTTATTATTATTAATGTCTAATGAATCGTTATTTATTATGTTTAATGTTTTATTTAAAATAATTTATTATTAATTTAATTATTGAAATTATCTTTTGGATCCCAAAGTCAAAAACATATAAAACATTTCATGTATTGATTTCACATAAATGATATTCATGGGTGGGATTTTATGTAATATAAATTGAATTATTTTTTTAAATAAATAAATAAAATAATATTAATAGTAAAATACTATTTATATTTTATTAATTCTTGTATATATATATAAATAATATAAAAAGAAACTTATTTTTAAATATGTCCATACATTTAAAATTTCTCAGTGAAGGAGATTACAATGAAATAAACTTTTTTTAAATTTTAATAATGGATGAAAATACTAATTCAATTCCATCTATGGGATATTTATGAATATGGAACTAAAATATAAATCTCATTCTATATAAGATAATAAAAATGTATTATCACATTCAATTCTATCTTTTATGAGAAATAATTCATATTCTACGAAATAAATTTTCATTTTCATTAATTTTCTTATATATAAATATATATATTATATATAGGATCATAACATCAGTACTAGATGAATTTATGAATTAATTTTCCATTCTATTATTTTTGGGTGTGTCTTCATGATGCTCCTTATTAGGTGGAGGTATAGGGATGATATTGTTTCAGTAGGATTCATATATGTTTGTTGGTGTATAGTTTGGCATAGTTGTATTCATAATGCTTCAACCAAGGAAAAATCACTATAAATAAGAGGGATATTTCAAATTATTTTAGTGATGTATTTTTATTTATTTTGTAATTTTTAGGAAATTTTATCAGTTTTCTTCACTATGAATCTCAATTGTGTTGTTGTACAGAAGGTATCCATTGTGGTTGTTAATATATCTCGAAGGTGTATTGTTTATTGGTTAATATTTTTTGATCATGGTCCCATAATTATACAATGTTAATTTTTAAGAGATGAAATGTTTATTTTTTACCCACTAGCATTAATTTTTTCAATGGTATCATTTTTTTGGACACTATTTATGTTTAAATATGAATTAAACAACTATGAAACAACAAACTTTGAATAGTTTCATAAAATTTAAAAATTAAATTTAAATATATTGAATATATTTTAGTCTTAAAAATAGATAATACAATAAATATGTAAAATAATATTAAAAAAATATTCTAATATAAGGAATTACAAATGATTATAATATAATATGTACCTAACTTATAAGATAGTGGATTATACATCAATTAGATATTTCATTGTACACATAAACATAAAAAAATTGTATATTGGTTAATTCAAATAATCAAAATTGTTAACATTAGTATGGAATTTTAGAAAATGAGAATTAAATTAATCTATTTATATATGTACACAACCAAAACCATAAATGTTTACTAGAACATAAAAACTAAATCCCCAACCTAGAAGAAAGACAAATAATAATGACATGAAATATTATATATAACATGTTTTTATATTGTAGATGAATACCAAGAAGATATAAGATTGTTATTGATACATAATTTATTATGTGTCATATTTCGTGGTCATGATATAATGAGAAAATAAAATTAATGTGGTAAATACACATTCGGAATTACATTCATTGTCTAATTGTCCTACATTAATTGGGAGTGGTCATTCAAGGATATAATATAGAATGGATTATAGGATGTCAGAAAGAAAAAGATTGAAAATAAGTATCATAGAATATATACTAAGGAATCATTATTTATAATGTATGATCTAATAATCAATATGATCATGATGAGACATGATAAATAAGAACATATGATAAAATCAATCTTGCAGAAAAATATGCACCAAATAACCATCACATACGAGAATCAAGACACCCAATTAGGGAAAAAATTGGATTGAATTTGACATATTAAGGTTCAGTATCACCTATTGAATATCATAAATGTTTATAGTGACCATACACATTCTCATTAGGTCCTTTCATTTGGACCTCCTATTTCACTGTGTTGGTCAGAGTATAAAGAATAGAGGTGGTGTATTTTACATTAAAATGTTTAAAGAATACATAAAAGGTAAATTCAAATGGAACCAATTTTAATTGATAAACCTATAACATTATATATTTGATGATGTTAAAAAATTTAAATATGATATATTTTAAAAAATTGATAAATAATAATAAAAATGATCATACTAATTCTGTGAAATTATGTCTATCGACATAGAATGATGAAATGAGATTGAAAAAAGACCATGAACAGGTGGAAGCCAGCCCTAACAAATTAAATAAAAAATATGAGAGTTAGGCATACAAGGGATTATTACATAATCTTGAGTACAACAACCCACATCTGTCAGCATCAAAAAATGGGGCACAATAATCAGGTGCCATGAAAGACCACATTCCACCAGGATCAATAAGTTCCCACTTTTCCAGAGCATCTGCTACTTGGTTGGCCTCCCGATAGACAAGTGAAATCACCAGTCGCATTTGCGCAACTTGGTTTAGACACTCGACCAATTGAGGTAGCATGCACCACGACACATTACGTTTCTTGGTCCTTGACACATGGACCACAGACTGAGAATCAGATTCAAGCCATATACACATCTAATTAAACTGGACAGTGTACCTGACAGCATAGATCATGGCCTAGATTTCATCTTCGAAAGTGTTTCCAATTCTAATGGCATAGTGGAAGCATCCCTTTACAAACCCACGGTAGGTCTGGAACACTCCCCCGCACCCCGACGTAACTGGTGCGCCCGACACATCCCCATCAACATTCACTTTGAGGAATTGCGTAATGGGTGGAATCCCTGGAATATATTTCAGCATTCAAGGCTTGCGCAGCCGACTCGAAATACCAAGCTTCTTCAAAATTTGGAGATCATAAACAGTGTTAGACATAGCGCCATCCTTGTCCATTAAGGAAGCATAAATATATACCTATTGATAGCCATCATCATGTTCTGTACTGTGGGGTGTGCTTCTCCAAACAACATGATGTTCCGAGCTTCCCATATGTTAGTAATAGTAGCCACAATAGCCACCAACAGCAGGTTTTGAATTTGCGCACTGCATTTAGCATGTTCCATGTCGAACAGCAATTCCAGAACTGGCATGTATGCGTCAACCAAAAATCCTAACAAATATCCAATATAATCGCACAGATACTTGGCCCGCCTACAGTCCACAAATACATGCTGCATTGAGTCCTATTCCGCCTGGAAAATGGAGCACATAGAAGCCACTTGCAGGCCAGTCCATTTAAGAATTTCAGTTGTTGGCATTCGATTTTTCCACAATCTCCATATCCAGAATAATATTACAGGTTGGATGAAGTCCGCCTTGAACTGCAGTAGCCAGGCCGATGTAGGAATAATATCCCCACAAGCTACCCTGTAAAAATCCATGTAGTTCAACTGCGCAGACTTGGAATGGACCCACACCAGAGTATCAACTTCAATGAAAACATATCCATTAATTTCATCTGCCACTTGCACAGGGACATCAAAACCAAGAGCATTAATTTGTTAAAGAATGGCCGCAATGTACATAGGGTCTACATCCGTTTGAACATTATGATCCTGACGGGGCAATACGAGCCACATTGTTGTCTAGCAGTTTAGGGTTGAATCCCTATAGACCTAGCATTTCTTATCCTACACAATTGTCCCATACACCTGCTTGAGAGATTCCCACCCTGACAAGGAAATATAATATTTAAAACCATTGAGAAGCCTCTTTGTAATTCGATTGAAATGAAATCATCGTCATCTTCATGAGTGATCATGTTCCAAGCGAATTTCCCAATCAAACTATCATTGATAGTGTGGAGATCATTTACCCCAAGGCCCCCCATCTCCACATTTTTTATGTATTCCTTCCATTAAACTGTAATTATCTTTATCTTATGTGGTGACCTCGTCCATATGAAGTTTCTCACAATGCTTTGATGCTCCTTAATAAGCCCTCTCAGCCATCTATACAGGGAGAAATAGTAGACGAACTTCAAGGTGATTACCGAATTCACCAGGCAGACCCTCCCATCTAGTGACATAGCCTTTCCTTTACAACTGGCCAAATGATGTATAATACCGGCTAAAATTCCCTCCAAATAATGCCTTTTCAACTTTCCCCAAAATAGTGGGTCCCCAAGATATTGGAAAGGAAGTGATCCTCTCCTCACTCAAAGATACCATAGAATCATGTTCCTTTTGCCGACTGGAACCCCATTCCCAAAGACAATCGAAGACTTTTCCTAGCTAATGGCCTGAGTAGCCACCTCCTAATAATGACTGAAGTGGGATTTAATTGAGTTTATAGTTCTATTTGATGCTTTCCCATGTATTAAGACGTCATCTGCATACATGAGATGAGATGGGGCCTGCCCACTCACACCATCCCTGATTTGCATGTACCATCCCATCTGACCAAGGTCGTTGATACACCTACTGAGATAATCCTCTATAAGTGAAAAATAATTCCACAGAGTGGATCACCTTCCCTCACCCACTGGTGCACAGAAAAAAGTCCATCGGGACACCATTGATAAGGATTGACATCCTTGTGGAACTAATAATAATTCGGATCATTCTCACAAATCTAGAAGAGAAGCCATACATCATAAGTACATCTAAGAGAAAATACCATTTCAACATGTCAAACACCTTGGATATGTCAATTTTGATAGCAACGTTCCCTTCCTTTGACTTCCTTCTCAGAAGATTGACACTCTTAGAGGCATGTTGATCAAATTTTACATGAACTCATTTCATTTCATTTATTAATTGTCGCATGTTGATCAAATTTTCTAGAAATCTAATGACCCATCCGAAAACTCACGCTGGTAATTCCCATTGTTAGAAACAAGGAATGATCAAAAAATCATTCACATTATATGACAGTTTTCAATAACCACATTAAACTTAGGGTCAAATATTTTTGACTGAACAATGAATTTTCACGAGATGGGTGAGGATACATATGGATAATAGGTCTCTTAGAACAACTAAAATGCTTTCCAAATGTACGCTAATGAACAAATGAGATAACACAAGGGGGACATGAATCAAACTGAACAAAGTGTAATGAGAACTCGAAATCACGAAACCCAAAACATGGAACTCATGAAGTGTGGAATGGAGATATATGATAATTTTTGACTATTTTTAAACCAATAATCAATACCAGTATCATGAAATGTGGTCATGAAAAAAGGGTTTTCCTCTCACCATGTTTGAAAAATAGAACCATTCTCTTAATTTCATTTAATGTCTTCCGGAACATTGTCTTTGGGTTTTAGGTCAGACAATTGTACATGAAACCAAACTTTTAAGGTGTCCCTTCATATATGAAAGGGTATAAGGATCCTAAAAAGGGAAAATGATGTTTGGAAAATGTGTGATATAATATTTTAATTGTTTCAAACACACTCAAAATTATTCTATCCTATCCTAGAAAAAAATTATGTAAGTATACTAATCTAAAAAGAGATCAAAATTATCCTCTAGAGGAGCTTCATATCGATGTTTAATGATTGAATAAAAAATAAAATAACATGGTAAATGAACAACATTGGTAAAGGACCACTCATGAATGGTCCAAGGGAGTTTTTTAGTTTTATTTCAGGCAAATGAGGTCGATGGACATGTGTTTTATCATCATCCACTGATGAAAATCCCTAGTACAATATAACATCATGCGATACAAATGTATCCCATCATATACTTTCGTTTTAATGGTATATTTCATAAGTTTATGGTCATACTACATGGAAACTGGCTGACCATTTAATCTATTGTTACATAGACTATAGAAATATCCACTCTCCGTGTATTTTTGTGACACATAGGAAGTAAACATGACGAAATTTGTTTATGGTCATATTTTTTGGACCAGATAGAATTAGGATTCCAAAAATGGGTGAATTTGGCATTATTGGGTGAAAAAATTTATGTAAATAATGTAATATCAGGCCTAATTCCATACCACATTCTCCAATAGGGATTCTAGTTTATGGTCATAGAGTTTGGTCATTGAATAATTTCTATTTTCCATTAATAGTGGTACCCACCAAACCAAAATTCTTAAATGCACATAATCCAAGCTATGTGTGAGAAAAAAAGGATTGGTACATGGGATCTTCACGGAATATGTAAGAGAACATTATGTGTGATACTAAGGGTAGAAATTCACCACGATATAGAATAGTGGAATGGATGTATGTCGAGACCCTCAGTCTAGAATATATGGTATCCATAAGGTAAGGATTGACTTTTGACCATCTTTGAGGAATATAAAACATAGCCATACTAGTCAAGAGTGGGGCGATAAAACATTGGATAAACAATTGAACAAGATTAAAACATAGGGATCATTGTCTACATCTAATTATCCAATTGATAATTTTCCCAAAAGGGAGGTTAGTCAAAAATGACATGAAACCGTCACCATTGGGGGGTACATCAGGATTTGAAAGGATCTATGAATCCAAACTGAGAAACACTCAAATTATGGAATATGCGTATTATGGAGTAAAATTAGAACTAGGGTGTTGAAACTAGTTTTATGTCATATTTCATAGACCACATCAAATAGTTTAGTTTCATATAAATTGGAATATTATTTCATGCAGTTTTAAGTCATAATGCTTGAACTATAAGAGAAGCATTCAGTCCAATGATATTCTTGTGCCCCTCAAGGGATAAACCCTAATGTAAAGATGGTCAAGAGAGACAATATACAACATTGTACCCTAAGATGTAATTCATATAGGTTAGGTTCATATCCTTTTTCCCGTAACTAAGGAGAAGGATCCAAAAACATTATAGACTTCTGGTTGGACCCATTGTCAAAATGTCTAAGTGTCGCTATGTGACCCACGAGAATGCGAATCAAGAGACATGTATCTCTTCAAATCCCAGGAACATTAATGTAATTTAATAATTATATGGATAAACCGATGTCAATGATGTAAATATCAAAACTTGACCCAAGATTTAATATCTAGGATTCACTATGAATCTTTCTAAATAAAGAATCAGTCCACACATAGATCATGAACACATAGTGGTAAGAGACCAAACCAACTAGTGAAATCCTAATTAGTGAGAGTACTAAAAAATCAAATAATTTTCACAGGGCATCTAGAACATATTCAAGGTATGGTATTAGTTTATATTCATCCACTGAGGATGTTTTCTTTACTTTATTAAAAAAAAATTGGACCAAGGATGAGGGTATCTCAAAGAGACATGTGTGGTGAGATTTCTTGAGAATACTAATGTGAATGATGTCCATGGTATCCCAAGAACAAATTAAAAACCAGGAAAATACCTTCATATAGTTTAAAGTCGTTATTCTTGGACCATGCGCCAAAGATTATGGTAATGGAGTTCAGAACTAGTGTATGAGTCTCCTTGAAATGGGTATATTTGGAATGGGGGATTAATAATCTAATTTTAATAATGTCCTTTGAGGCCAAAAACACACAAGATATTTTCAGTAAGTATTTTTAGATTTTCCTTATAGACTCTTCATATAACAAGTGGAAGGAATACCAAACATGAATGAGATGAGGAAGTTCACGTTCCAAAAATAGGGAAATATGGTGCAAAGAAAATAATGAAAATTTTCTATTATGTCAAAATAAAAATCTCAAGGGAATCACTATGTACAACATAAAGATGGAAATAATTACACACATAGTATTTGAAGGAATCCTCTCTGAGTAGTTTTTTCCCATACATAGGGAAGGGGTGGAAATTTTTTGACTTTTTTTGTTATTACTCTTTTTTCATGAATGGATCAAGATAGAAAATATAACAATAACTACATATTATGCATAGATAGAAATAAATTCATACATTGTTATTGAACATGGAATTGAATATGAATAGTGTTTATTGTGACTTCCTTCAGGAAAGAACAAAAAAGTGTTATACCATTTTAATCTTGCATCCTTGATGATAGTGTCAATGTTTAAAGTCATGCAATAGGTCATTCAATGTTTTTTAACATTGTGTATTAAGGAAATTGGTTCCTATATGGTTTATCTTTGTGCAACATGGATGATAATTTTAATAAAGATTATATTCATTGTACTAGGACATTGGGGGAGAGGTTACATGTGGGGAATGTGTAAGAATAAGTAGATATAAACCCACATTAGTAGAGACCATACAGGATCGCATTGAGATATATTCTCTTAAGGATGACATGTTCGTATTATAAGGTTGTGATTCCTAGACCTGAACATATTTTTTAATATTATAGCACTCGGACCATGGGCCATGTTTAATGTTGGGTTATCAAGAAGTTAATAATTTAACATTTTTCAAGGCTCCATGACTATTTTGTTCATGGGATCCCATCTCATCTTGATGGAAATATGCTATTTTTATGGAATCTGATGATTATATACATATGATCAAGGAAATGGAAATTAAAACTCTATTTGAAGGACCACCTCTGTTCGATACACCATGAGATATGGATTCACCTTGATATAATTCTTAGTCATTACTCGATAATCCTAGAGGGTGTTAGAGATCTTTTACTATCAAAATTTAAATTTTTTAACCCAACATCATCTATAGAATATTGGATAGGGTCTTGTTGAATTCATCGATCTATACAAATTTCAATGAATGGTATTGGGAAGTATGGTTGGATGAGAAGTTGTACATGGAATACAAAATCATAAGTTCAACATCGATTTATTTGGTGTCATTGTGGGTTAGAATAGTATGGGTTAATCTAAATCAATAGATTATGTGGGAGATCACGAGTTCTACCATAGATAATGACTTGACTTTTTTAAGAGGAATTACTTATTCTAATGTGGATAAGAAATTTATTCAGGAAAAAATGAATCTTCATTAGAGAGATATTATATGTGGATATGGTTGCATGAAATCTAGTCCATATATTAGAAAGGTACAATAATACTACGGATATCATATTTGTTCCAGTGGTCGATGATAAACATTATAATGGATTCGTGATGATTAGAACTTATTGGAACAGTAGATATAGTCATGGACAATGATGGTCCCAAAAAAGAACAATCTATTAATGTAGCGGTAGAGATTCAACCCTTTCTGATGAGCACCATAGGATTAGGCATTAAACATCCAATGTAATCAATAGAATCAATTAACCATGTATAAATCATTAGAAGATCCATAGAAACCATGTCTATAGAGAGTCATATCATGTTTGGTCCCACTATAGTTGTTGATCTATATTTCTTTCTAGATGATCAACTAAGATTTTTCTATGTCGGATTAGATAACATCACAATAGATTTAATCAATGAAAAGGGTTCTCCAATCATAGATTCCTTTTTCTAGGTGTGAAATTAGGGTTCCTTATATTAACGAACTAGAAGTCTGGTATTTAACATATAGGTTGTCATCATAATCATCATCTGAGATGATGGGAGAGATGAATATTTTATTCTATACATGAAGGAATAGGTCATCATGGATGAGATCTTCTATAGATCCAAATAGACTGGACAAGTCATCGGGTCGACCATTTCGAGTATAGGGAACATGAGTCATCTTTAGATGAGAATTGAATCATCCCATTAGTTGTTGAGAATGATTTAATAAGGGACAATTCTTTGTCCACGTGATGATATAGTAACAGTTGATCTTCATGACAACAAACTCAGAGCCTTTATTCACGTGAACGTGGGGGACATCAATCTCGAGATCCAGCATGATACAATTACTGAGAGCTTATTACTGCACCTCATTTTTTTAATACATAAAATATATGAAATTAATATGGAAGGAAGGCCTATCTAGGGTTCATGGAGAATATCATGGGGCCAACTATACTGATTTTTGTATCATTGATCCATATACCAATTGGGTCCCATGAACAACCAACAAAATGAATCTTCTAGCATGGAATTTCATCATCCACTGAGGGGATGATATTTTCTAAGATGTTATGATATAGGGACTAATATAATGGGGTTGGAATGGAATCCAGAAATATTTTCAATGCCTGCCCCATGAAGTATTTCTACAGAAAGAACCTGATGTCGAACTTTTGAAGGATCCCTAAAAAACATTGCAAACATCCAGACAACATAGGGTAGTTTAGGATATTATTTGGAGGATACACATGAGACACATTTTATACGACATGATGCTGTAGATGATGCCACTACATCTTCACTGTGAAGACCATCACAAGTAAGTTATTCACTAAATGATATCATCAGGACTCGATGTTGAGGAAAATGTGAGTTACATAGTATAAAATGTTATCTATCCCTTCATTATTCTTTTATATTATAGAAGATATAAGAAAGTGTTCCAAGGTGGTCACATATAGGATCATAGGATTCTCTATTATAGGGAGAATATAATCAAGATGATTCTGTATATTGTACAAAATATCTTAATATTCGCTATATAACACTTCATCCCTTTAGTATATGGTACATTTCTTAATGATCCTAGAAAAGGGATAAAATAAGATGGCCATATTTGTGGTGAATCATAATATTTCGTCTATTTTTCATTGATGGACTCAAATCTCTTGTAGGACGCTCATATGGGGAATTTCAATTATTTTCTTGATCTTATACAGATCTATTTGTATGAATATATATCTTATGACAATTCCAAGAATCATTCCACTGTTAACCATGATGAAACACATCAAAGGATTCGTCATCATATGCTGGTAGAGGAGGTAGATGAATAATTTCTCAAGATATCAAATATGGTTCTAACACTGGAAGTATTGACCACCAAATCATCCTCATATAATTCTACAAGTCTTACAAGGATCATCCTTAAGATGTGGTGTACAGTTCTCTAATAATTAGCTCCTACATTATTCAGACTGAAGGAAGCTACCTGATAGTTGAACATCCAATTTCACAATTTGAAAGTGGATGACTCATCATATTTAGGGTCTATGTGGATCTAATTCTATCTAAAGTATCTATCCATGAAGAAGGCAACCTAGAAACAAAATAAGCCATAGATTAGTATATCTTTCACCAAAAGCTGTAAATCATCCATTAAAAAGTGGAAAATGAGGCCCTGTAATTTGATACAGACTCCAATATTCATATTCTTCTTATAAACATGAATAATCATTTTTCAAAACATAGGGTTATAAAAATCCTTGAAAATGATAGCACATATAAGATTATCAAATTCGGCATTGAGCATGCTACGATGAGAGGTGGGTATTTTTTTTACAGGGATTCATGACCCTGATTTGATTAATTGGCAGTCCAAAACAATGTATGAATAATTAGTGGTTGAACCATGGAATGTCATCATAACCACAAGAAAAATCATCACAATTTTTTTTCCAGGAATTCAACATACCACAACTAACTTTCCACATGAAAGGTTGTGCCGATTAGAAAATTTCCTAGACATGCCAAAGTGTTGTGGCTCACATGTACCAAATCATATACTATGGTGGAGACACCCTCTTCAAAAGTGGTAAGAGAATATTATAAAATATTTTCATTGTCTGAGATTGGGCATTTTGTTGGAGGAGGAATCTTGATCGGGTTGGTTGATTCTAGTGGAAAAGTGATTCCAGTTGTGGTGGAATACATGGAATCTTAATTGTAAAATTATTTCTCTATTAAAATAATGTGTAAAGATGTTTTTGACCCGATTCCATCTGACCGTAGACCATAAGGTCCATCCTTGAATAAAGTTAGATGTGGTGGGTCAAATTCTAGTGACTTATCCAAGAATCGTGGAATAGATGATGGTTTCATTGAATGGTGTCCATTGGTTAAATATCTATTCACTTTACATGGGTAGGTGTTTATAGGATATCCCAAGACCATCTTTCATAGTTGTTTGAGGTAATATTCCAATATTACTCATATTTTGTTACATATCTCCCCTTCTTGATAGACATTATGAAGAACTTACTCATGTTAAGCACTGTGGAATCTGACCCATGAATCGGGAGAAAGAAAGAATCATCAATGTACTAACATGAGTTGGCTACCATAGTGTTGTGATTGACCTAGTTGGTTTAAAATTTATATTCTTTTTGTCTAAAAAAGTGTACATCCATGTACTAGGATTCATATTATTTGAAGATAAATGTATCACCTTGGATCACACATACTCAACCGTTGAGAATGTACATGAGGAATTTGTCATATGAAGATGTAATCTCTTCATGAATATAGAGTCATACCCTACCCATATACGCATTTAAGATGGTAACATGTGAGACAATGATGATTTTACTGTTATCTACCAAGGAATAAAACATGGTCTTCAAAAGAATTATTCCACACAATCTCTTCTTCATCCCATAATAATCGTGAATCGTCATGTTAGAGGGACTCAGATCTACATCAGTTTTTCATATTCTATAGAGTGTCTGTGTTGGGATGTGATTGATCCTAGAACATGTTTCAAGTAGAAAACTACAAACCTCCACTACATTAAATTATCTGGTGATGTAAAATCATAGGATGATCCTCTATAGGAGGGATCCCTCTTAATCTAAATATAACGTGATGATGGTTTGAAATTGTGCATGATAGACATACTTGGCATATAAGGTATCATTGTTCAAAAACACATTTTCATATTGGAGTGCCACCTCAAGTATTCTATGTGTGCCTTGTGCATCCCTTCTGATACGAGGAGGGACTCAAGGATTGATAGATTCAGGTGAATTATTGTAAGGTTCTTAATTACATCATAGTTTCCTAATAGAAAAACATTTCCACCTGTATGGGCTTACTCTCTAATAGGAGGCATGATAAGAATAGCTTGTTTAACCAAATGATTTTGGACGGTGATACCAATGGACATATACTCATTATATAACCATCCCCAAATCACTACAACATGATTGTCGAAGGATTTGAGCTTTAAAAATGTTGTATACTGCTGATCATCATGTGTCCACATCTTTTTTTCATTATCATGTAGCACAATAAGATGTGGTACCAAATCTGACAAGACATGATGAGAAGATTGTTCTTGTTGTGCAGTTTCTAGATCCATCTTTTTGGGATTAGTAGTAATGTCAACATTTCTTGAGACACAAGCCTGATCATTTTGATGATTCACATGTCCTTGGATCCTCTTACAATGTTATCAACTAGAAAAAATTAGGAATCCTTTATAAAACACTTCTATATATAGGTCCATATTTTAGTCCACCAACTCAATGGTATTCATGGAAGAATATACCCACTCAATGATCTAGGAAACATCTAATACTGGACAGACTCTTGGGCTATTCCCATCTCGATAGGCATGATATCACCAAGAGTGTGGTATTGATTATGCGATGGAGGGGGACTTTTCAATCCCTTATTTCATCATCATCTGGTCTCATGATATGTGAAAGGCTTCAATGTGGGAACAGAATTGCAAACTGAGGTAGTTACGACGACTATAGATTGCTTAGGCCATCATAAGTTGTAATAAATGACCCCATGGTCGCAAGAAACTACTCCACAAGCCAACCAGTCATTATATATCATAGCCACATGGATAGAAACTAGATTTCATTTATCAAAGACTTTTTTATCTATAAATACCAGCTGAGACACATTTCACATGTGCCGAGACACGGACTATCCGGACTAATCCGTTTTACACATGGCCTTGGAGACAATATCCATACAAATCTGATTTCTAGTTGTTATGTCAAAGAATTTATTGATATGTGCAGACGTTATGGTGATCATTTAGATAAGCCTCGGGTTAAATGATCTTATAAATCATTTTATTAATTTTTATGAGGATGAATCATTAGTCAATGATAATTTTTTGGATTATTTTGGGAGGTTTTAACTCATAATGAAATTGTCTTGTTTTTTATATTTATCATCTTTTGAATAGATTGATTATATAAGGCCCCAGCCTTAAACATCACTTAATCTTGAGTTATTACAAGACTACACATTGAGGATCTTTTCAGGTTTAGAGTTTTCCAGAATTAGATCATAAAACATTCATTACATCCCACATTTAAACAAAGTGGTTACATAAAAGATAGTACTCATTTTCCCCATCAATGGAAACATATTTAAAATAAAATATGGATTCTTTCTTTACACTTCCTTGAAACTATCATCACATCATGTACCTTTCCCTTGACCTGTGAAAAACATTTCAAAAACCTAGGATGAGAATAAAAAGCTCATTAAGGGATATAAAAATATGGTAAGGAAACATGAGTACATGTATACATAAGAATCAATGAAATCATACATTATTCATAAAACATAAGAACTTTAACATACCTCATCAAATCATGAATAAATCATAGAAATCATAAGACATAAAGGTAACTTGAGGCATTCATAATATTCTTACGTAGGGAGTAACCCTCTTGGTTACGTTTGGAATACCCATCATAGTATATTCCATAAATTTATTTGGAAAAGCCTTAATGTTTAACTCATTTGTGTTACCTAATGCATTGGAGATCTATATAGGGCTCACCCTCCCTTAGTTTATCACCGAACCACCCATCTTCATATCAATTCCCAAGAACTATAACATAATCGTATCACATAAAACATGCATAAAGGAAATATAACATTTCCATTTTTCAATCACAATATATCAATACAACATATTGACATAAAAACATTATGAAAACCATTTTCAATACCAAAATAAATGAAAATTCAAACATGGTATTTATTTATCATTCAAAAAAAGTTATGGCTTGTAGAGGAAGCCGAAACTCAAATAATGGTCATGGTGGTGGAGAAGTCATTGTCTCCGCATATGTACGACAAAAAACATTCCTTTTGTTATTTTGTAAAATGATTCATATAAAAAATATTCTTTTTGAATAAGCCTAAATGTAAAATGGTTTTATACACCATATAAAAGAAAGTTGTGTATAAAACAAAATATGCCTCAATGAATGGAGATTGAGACGAAGTCCCATACAAAGATAATTTTTAAATAAAATATATCTATTATGTTTATTCACTATATGTACACATAAAGAAAGTATAGATACAATATAGGACATAATAATATCATGAAATAATTTGAAAATAGGAGATTGACCCAATGAATAGAAATTGGGATAAGAAGTTCCCTGACCTCGTATCTGACGTGACTCGATCATTCTTCAATATCCTAGATAATAAACATGAGTTAATTTATACATTCTTAAGAACCTTTTTCAAGTTCATTATTCTTTTTATATCACTTATTAACATGTCATTAACACGATGTTAATATTGAAGTTAATAACGGTCGTTTTAACGATCATTAGTACTTGAGTCAAAAATAAACTCTTTATAATTACAAGTTGTTCATGTATCCATTATATCCAGAGTTATATTCATGATGTATATATCATATATATCATATATATCCATTATATACATGAATTTATAATATTACATAACATTTAGAAGTAAGAAATGAAATTCACCGTTCATGGAGACGGTAAGCCGTACGTACGCATGAACGCTACTTCCATTTCTATTTCCTATTTAATTGAATTAAAACATAATGATACATAATAGTATTATAATTCCAGTATGGTATCATATATAATATCATTAAATCTATCCTTTATATGTAACACATATGGTATTAACGAATCAAATAACATTGAGGGGGCGGTAGTCCGCACTTCCTAAAATGAAGATGTCGCGTTTACCCATAATGGAAACCATAAAGGTTTTCCATAAATGAAAAATACAGAAGCTTAAAGAAAACATAAACATATTATATATCATATATAAATATATTGACATCTTAATGGCCACCATTGAAGGTGTTAAAAGAATATTGAACAGTCATTGTTTCGTGAGGTATAAATTCACCATCCACAGAAACAGTATGTTCTTTAACCATTAGATGTAGGTGTGTGTAAGTGTATCTCGAATCCTTATTATAAAAAAATACTAGTATATTTAATATACTGGATTTGTTACAAAATAAATGAATAAAAATAGGTTATGGGTTTGGAGAAGCAAAATAAAACAAAAGAACACAAGTGAAGACATTACCTTAAAATCGGGTAACTCCCTTTGGTTTGAACCAAAAGGGTTTCTTGAAGAGATTCCTGCCTGAGGTAAGGCTTATAGGATGAGGAGAGGTATTTTGAGAGACAAAATGATCAGATACTGTCCGAGCCAAAGGCGTGAGAGTTGTGGGTAAAGAGGTAGAGGTGGGGGCCTTTTATAAGAGGAGAGGATGGGCACTCTTGGAAAGTTAAGAAATGTTACGTTATTTTAAAAAGCCTTTCGGATTTAAAAGGTCCCAAATTGATGTATTCCGAAGATATGGTGATAAGAATTCGAAATCCACACATCCAATAGGTTTTTGACATGTGTAGGTCTTAGATTTTATATTATCTTTTCATTTTATTTAAATCGTTAAATAATGACGTAATCGATGCATCATCATGATGTCATAAATAATTTAATTTATATAATGAATAAAATTTTTGAAAAAATACTATGATGTAAGAAATAATTTTAGAATTAAAATTAATATTTATAGTAAAAAATCTGACTTGTGTAACCCCATGTAAAAATTGTTTTAGTAAAACAATACATGTTTGTGTCATTTTTACTTTTACTTTAGATAAAAGGAATTAATGTCATTATCTTACCCAAGTGGCTCCATGGGGTCCCAAAAATCGACACATGGGTTGTCTTGGTCGGCCATGACTCACCCAATATGGTTAGGACAAGTTTCAAGATATTTTAATTTTATTATAATTTCATTTTTACCTTAAATCACACTAATTACATTTAATCATGATTAATAAAACTTAAAAGAAACTTTTCATCAAAAATTATTTTCATCCCATTAAACCAAATTTTATATAATAATGAAAATCATTTATATTGGATTTTTTAAATTTGAATCAAAAAAGTGATAAAGTTCTATTTAAACGAAAAATTAGTTTTTGTAACTACCACTTTGTGGTTTCACTATTCATCAAAAATTAAGGTTTTTCAGAAAAATACCAAAAACTAACCCTAAGATATATTTGATACTCCGAATTCAAAAATGATGTCTATTTTACCAAATTAAAAACATAGAAGTTTCATTAATTAATTTTATAATTAAATCCAGTTGTCAAATCAAATAGCTTGTTTTTAAGAAACAATATCTATCAAAAGATTGACACTCGTTTATTCCAATATCAAAGGGATATTAATAAAAATGACCACCATTGTATTAAATGGTAAAAATATATTCTAATTTAACATTAAAACCAATTAAAAAGATAATCTAACTATAAAAATAAATTAGATTAAAAAGTGGTTTTGAATTAAAATACAACAGTTTTCACTATTCATTAAAAAAATGAACATTATCAGAAAAATACCGGAAATTTATCCAAAGTAAATTTCAATGTCCCAATCATAAATAATAAGTTTATTTTGAAAAATATAGCTTATAAAATTGTCAAAAGTTAGATTCATAAATGGTTCTCCAGCAATAGGCGGTAAAACAATCTTTTAAAAATATTAGAGTATTCCAGGCTTAAGATTGGATTTATTCTCATTTTAAGCCTCTAAAATACTATCTAATTCATAAATAGACATAGATAAAAATATCTATTATTCATTACATACTTGGGATGTTACTTCCTTCCCCCCTTTAGAAAATTGTGTCCCGCAATTTATTTACTTATTGAATAAGTGGGGGTATTTATCCCTCATTGCATTTTCAGATTCCCATGTTGCCTCTTCTACCATATAGTTTTTCCACAAAACCTTTACCTGATGAATTAACTTATTCCACAAAACTTGCTCTCTACGGTCAAGAATCTAGACCAGTTGTTCTTCATAAGAGAGATTCTCTTCTAACTGAACTACCTTTGGGCTCAAAACATGAGATGGATCTTGCATATATTTATCAACATCGAAACATGAAAAACACTATGTACCTGAGATAAACTCGGAGGTAAAGCCACTCAGTATGCAATGGATCGAACTCTCTACAAAATTTCATACGGTACAACGAACCTTGGACTCAACTTTCCTTTCTTACCAAATCGCATCACACTTTTCCATGGTGAAACTTTGAGAAAAACGTGATCACCTAACTCAAAACATTGATCCTTCCTCCAGTTATCCGCATAACTCTTCTGCCTGCTCTGAGCTGTTCTCATGTGTCTCTGTATCATCTGAACTTTTTCTGCCAACTCGTCTACCAATTCTTGTTTCATCAACTTCCTTTCACCCACTTTATCCCAGAAAGCTGGAGTTCGACACTGCTTCCCATATAATGCCTCAAATGGTGCCATCTACATACTAGAATGAAAACTGTTATTATAAGAAATCTCAACCAAAGAAAGATGTTGGTCCCAACTTCCCTAATGATCAATCTAACAAGCACTTAGCATATCCTCCAATGTATGGATTTTCGTTCTGACTGCCCATCTGATTGAGGATGAAAAGCTATACTATAATTTAATTCAGTACCCAACGACTTCTAGAGGCCTCTCCAAAAGTTATAAGTAAACATGGGATCACGATCACAAAAAATGGAGAGAGGAACTCCATGTAACATGAATATCTCTTTATGATACTAACGGTAATGTTGATCTAGGGAAAAAGTATCTCATATAGAAATGAAATGAGCAGATTTAGTCAAGCGATCAACAATAACCCATATTGCATTATTACCTCGAGGTGTCTTCGAAAATCCCACAACGATGTCCATGGATATATTTTCCCATTTCCACTCTAGCACTGGTAAAGGATTAAGCATCCCTTTTGGTAACTTCCACCCTGTTTTAACCTGTTGACAAGTCAAACACTTCATAGTAAAATCAGCAATATCTCTTTTCATTCTGTCCCACCAGTTATACTTCCGCAGATCTCTGTACATCTCAGTACTGCCAGGATGAACTGAAAACAGAGAACTATGAGCTTCACATAACAACTCTCTCTTCAACTTTGAATCACAAGGCACACAAAATATCATCACAAATCTCAAAACACAATCATTGTCATTGTTGAATTCATAAAATTACTGTTCTAAACCAGCTCTAAATTTTTATACAACACACTGTCTTGCTTCTATGCTTTCTTAATTCTGTATGATAGAGAAGATTTCACTGATACCTAAAACAAAACAGAAGGACATCCTGCACCAACAACTTTTATTCCAAATTTCATCAAATCTTTATTCAAAGGATCATGTTCCAAAAGAAACATTGTTATTGAAACATTACTTTTTCAACTCAAAGCATCATCCACTTTATTTTATTTTCCCGGATGGTAATGAATTGTACAATAATAATCCTTGATTAATTCTAGCCATCTCCTCTGTCTCATGTTCAATTCTTTCTGAGTGAATTTATACTTTAAACTTTTGTCGTTGGTATATATTTCACACTTTACTCCATACAAATGATGTATCAAAATTTGTAAAGTGAAAACAACAGTAGCTAATTCCAAATCATGTCTAGGGTAATTTACCTCATTAGTTTTAAACTGTCGTGAAGCATAAGAAATTACCAGATCATTCTACATTAGGACGCAACCAAGTCCTTTCAATGAAGCATCACTGTAGATAATAAACTCACCATTCCTGGAAGGTAGTGCCAAAACTAGATCATTCACCAATCTTCTTTTCAGTTCCTGAAAACAATCATCACATTCTTGTGTCCAGATAAACTTAACACCCTTCCGAGTTAGCTTAGTCCATGGACTAGATAACTGGGAAAAATTTCTAACAACCCTTCGGTAATAGGCTACCAAACCAAGGAATCTATGAATCTCAGTTAGATTTGTGGGTCTTGTTCATTCATCAATAACCCTTGTTTTTGCAGGATCAAAAGTTATCCCATCATTAGAAACAATGTGACCAATGAAATAAATTTGTGGCAACCAAAACTCACACTTGCTGAATTTCCCATAAAATTTCTTTTCTTTTAAGGTTTTCCAAATAACCCTTAAATGTAATTCATTCTCCTATTTAATTTTAGAATACACCAAAATATCATCAATGAAAACAACCATAAACATATCCAAGAACTCATGGAAAATTCTATTCAAAAGGTCCATGAATACAGTTGGTGCATTGGTTTTCCCAAAAGTCATTACTACAAATTCATAATGGCCATATCTTGTTCGTGACACGGTCTTCAGAATATCTTCTTCCTTTACCTTCAACTTATGGTACCCCGATCTCAGCTCAATCTTTGAAAATACTGAACTCCCCGGAGCTGATCAAATAAATCATCGATATGAGGCAAAGGATATTTGTTCTTAATAGTGATGTTATTCAAGGCTCCATAATCAATGCAAAGTCTCATAGAACCGTCTTTCTTTTTAACAAATAAAATAAGAGAACCCCATGGTGATGTTCTAGGTCGAATGAAACCTTTATCCAATAAATCTCGCAATTTCTCCTTCAACTCTAAATGTTCAATTTGAGCCATTCGATAAGGGGGTTTTAAAATTGGCTTAGCATCAGGAACTAAGTCAATAGTAAATTCAACTTCCCGATCTGGTATTATTCTAGGCAACTCATCAATAAAAACATCATGTTACTCATTTACCACTAGCACATCATTAATCTGAACAGTTCCCTTGTTTTCAACAATATGTGAAAGGTAACATTCATTTCCATCTTTTACATGTTTCTCAGCCTCTTGATATGTTATCAACAGTAAGGGTTCATTCTTGTACACAAACTGAAATTCTTTCTGAAAAGAAACTTCTTTAGCTCTACAATCAATCTTATCATGGTAAATAGAGAGCCAATCCATACACATGATAACATCAAACTCTACTAGAGGTAAAATAATAAGGTTTTCAAGTAGGTTCTTTCCATGGATAAGGATCGGAGGATTATTATAAATTCTTTTTGCCTCAACATTTCTCCCAAGTGTTTTTACCACAAGTCCAGGAGTCATTTCTTGAGATGGTATTCCGATTTTACTAGAAAATTTTTCAGAGATGAAAGAATCTGTAGACCCAGAATCAAACAACACACATGCATAATCTGAAAAAACAAACAAATTACCTGATAAAACTTCATTTGATGGCCCGAAATCTGCTGAAGTAGTTGCAAAGGATTTCACCACCCCTTTCTGCTTGTAGTCTAACTTTTTCCCATCACTCAAGCTCTTTGTCAGACACTCATTTTCATAATGACCCATCTCATTGCACTTAAAACATTTCACTAATTGTAAATCAAATTTGGTCTTACCATCACCGTGATCGTTTTCAGTTCATTAACATGCCTTATGTCCCATCTTACCGCATCGATAGCACTTTCTAGAATACAGAAGGCATTCCCCAGCATGCCTTTTACCGCATTTATCACAAATTGGAAACTTAGTTTTCTTACTGTCAGACCTTTTGGAATAATTCTTTCCATTCTCCTGCTACCTCGGTCTCTTCTTCTGCTGGTTGTTATAGAACACTTGATCATCAGCAAACTCCATTTCGACCTTCTCATCACATTGAACAAGCTTTTCATAACTCTTGAACTCGTGAGAAGCTAAAGACCTTCGATATTTTGGCTTTAATCCTGAGTAAAAATGATTGATTTTACTATCCAAGTCTCGGATAAAATTTGGAGCATACCTTGCCAATCGAGTGAACCTTTCTTCATAGGCCGCCAATGAGTCTTCCTCTTGCCTCAATTTCCAAGAATTGTTTTTCTATCCTAAGTCGAACATTCATAGGAAAATATTTCTCAAGAAACATACCTTTGAATTCATCCCAATTGAGAGCATCTATCTCATCAGCATCCCTGATATTTTTAACCATCGATAACTACTAATCCGCTTCACCCTCCAAACGGTAAATAGCAAGACTAACCTTTTGATCTATGAACACCCCATGACATTGAAAATATTCTTCAGTGCTTTAATCCACCCTTCAGCTAGCACAGGGTTAGATGATCCTCTGAATGATGGGAGATGTGGCCTCATGAAATGTTCCACCACTGACATGTTCCTCTGTGGTTGATCTGGATGATCTCGTGCATGGATACCACCACCATTTATTGCTTGATTCAACTACACCATTACTGCAACAAATTGTTCAGTTCCAATTCCGACAATCTCAGGATGCTGATTCAGAAGGTCATTTCTTTTTGTACGCCTTCCTAGCACAGCTTCCATGTTTCCTCTGTGGAAAACCATTCTGAACAAACATGTCTTTGATGAAGCAACATGATAATATTCAAATTCTATATCATTTCGATTTGACCATAAAAAAATGTTTTTGGATAATCTTTTAATTTAATTCTAACTCCTAAATTTATCTAAACCGACCTTTGATACTAACTATAAGGCCCCAGCCTTAAACATCACTTAATATTGAGTTATTACAAGACTACACATTAAGGATCTTTTCTGGTTTATATTTTTAAAGAATTAGATCATAAAACATGCATTACATCCCACATTTAAACAAAGTAGTTAAATAAAAGATAGTACTCATTTTTTCCATCAACAGAAACATATTTAAAATAAAACATGGATTCTTTCTTGACACTTCCTTGAAACTATCATCACATCATGTACCTTTCACTTGACCTGTGAAAAACATTTCAAAAACTTGGGATGAGCATAAAAAGCTCAGTAAGGGATATAAAAATATGGAAAGGAAACATGAGTACATGTATACATAAGAATCAATGAAATCATACATTAAACATAAAACATAAGCACTTTAACATACCACATTAAATCATGAATAAATCATAGAAATCATAAGTCATAAAGGTAACTTGAGGTATTCATAACATTGTTAGGTAGGGAGTAACCCTATTGGTTACTTTTGGAATAACCATCACAGTATATTCCCTAAATCTATTCGGAGAAACCTTAACGTTTAACTCTTTTATGTTACCCAATGCATTGGAGAGAAATATCGGGCTCACCCGCCCTTAGTTTATCACGGAACCACCTGTCATCATAACAATTCCCAAGAACCATAACGTAATCGTATCATATAAAACATGCATAAAGGAAACATATCATTTCCACATTTCAATCACAAGATATCAATACAACACATTGACATAAAAACATTATGAAAACCATTTTCAATACCAAAATAAAATAAAATTAAAACATGGTATTTATTTTTCATTAAAAAAATGTTATGGCTTGTAGAGGAAGCCGAAACTCAAATAATGGTCACGACGGCATAGAAGTCGTTGTCGCCGCATACGTAGGACAAAAAAACATTCCTTTTGTCGTTTAGTAAAACGCTTCATATAAAAAATATTCTTTTTGAATAAGCGTAAAAGTCAATGGGGTTTATACACCGTATAAAAGAAAGTTATGTATAAATAAAAATATGCCACAATGAATTGAGATTGAGACAAAGTCCCATACAAAGATAATTTTAAAATAAAATAGATCTATTTTGTGTATTCACTATATGTACACATAAATAAAGTATAAATACAAGATATTACATAATAATATCATGACATAATATGAAAATATGATATTAACCCAATGAATAGAAATTGGGTAAAGAAGATCCCTTACCTCGTATCCGACTTGACTCAATCATTCATTAATCTCCTGAATAATAAACTTGACTTAATTTCTACTTGCTTAAGAACCTTTTTCAAGTTCATTATTCCCTTTATATAACTTATTATAATTTCATGAACACTATGTAATTATTTATGTTAATAACGGTCGTTTTAACGATCATTGTTACTTGAGACAAAAATAAACTCTTTATAATTACAAGTTTTTCATGTATCCATTATATCCAGAGTTATATTCATGATGTAGATATCATATATATCATATATATCCAGTATATACATGCATTTATATTATTACATAACATTTAGAGGTATGAAATGAAATGCACCGTTCATGGAGACGGTAAGCCGTACGTAAGCATGAACACTACATCCATTTACATTTCATATTTAATGGAATTAAAACATAATGATACATAATAGTATTATAATTCCAGTATGGTATCATATATTATATAATTAAATATATCTTTTATATGTACCACATATGGTATTAACGAATCAAATCACTTTGAGGGGGTGGTAGTCCGCACGTCCTAAAATGATGATATCGCGTTTACCCATAATGGAAACCATAAAGGTATTACATAAATGAAAAATACAGAATCTTAAGGGAAACATAAACATATTATATATCATATATAAATATAGTGACATGTTAATGGCCACCTTTGAAGGTGTTAATTAAATATTGAACAATCTTCGTTTCGTGAGGCAGAAATTCACCATCCACAGAAACAGTATGTTCTTTAACCATTAGATATAGGTTTGAGTAAGTGTAGCTCGAATACTTCTTATAAAAACATCCTATTATATTGAAGATACTGGAGTTGTTACAAAATAAATTAATAAAAAGAGTTTAGTGGGTTGGAGAAGCAAAATAAACAAAAGAACACAGGTGAAGGCATTACCTTAAAATCGTGTAACTCCCATTGGTTTGAACCAAAATGGTTTCTTGAAGAGCTTAATTCCTAAGGTAAGGCTTCTAGGATGAGGAGAGGGGTGTGTATAGACAGAATGATCAGATCCTGACCGAGACAAAGGCTTCAGTGGTGTGGGTATAGAGGTAGAGGTGGGGCATTTTATAAAAGGAGAGGAGGGGCACTCTTGGAATGTTAAGAAATGTTACATTATTTTAAAAAGATTTTCGGATTAAAAAGGTCCCAAATTGATGTATTTCGAAGATAAGGTGATAATAGTTCTAAATCCACCCATAAAATATGTTTTTGACATTATTAGGTCTTATATTTTACATTATCATTTCATTTTATTTAAATTGTTAAATAATAAGGTAATCGCTGCATCATCATGATGTCATAAATAATTTAATTTATTTAATGTCTAAAAATTATAAAAAATACTATGATGTAGTAAAAAAAATTAGCTTTACAATGACTATATATAGTCAAAAATTGGACTTATGTAACCCCATGTAAAATTTGTTTTAGTAAAACAATACATGTTTGTGTCGTTTTTACTTTTACTTTAAATAAAAGGCATTAATGTCATTATCTTACCCAAGTGGCTCCATGGGGTCCCCAAAATCGACCCATGGGTTTTATTGGTCGGCCATGACTCATCCAATAGGGTTAGGACAAGTGTCAAGATATTTTAATTTTATTATAATATCATTTTTACCTTAAATCACACCAATTACCTTTAATCGCAATTAATAAAACTTAAAAGTTACTTTTCATCAAAAATTATTTTCATCCCATTGAAATAAATTTTACTTAATAATGAAAATCATTTATATATGATTTTTTAAATTTAAATCACATAAGTGGTAAAGTTCCATTTAAACGAAAAATTAGTTTTTGTAACTACCACTTTGTGGTTTCACTATTCATCAAAAATTAAGGTTTTTCAGAAAAATACCAAAAATTCACCCTAAGATATATTTGATATTCCGAATTCAAAAATGATGTATATTTTACCAAATTCATAACATATAAGTTGCATTAATTAATTTTATAATTAAATCCCGCGGTCAAATCAAATAGCGTGTTTTTAAGAAACAATATCAATCAAAAGATTGACACTCATTTATGTCCAATCTCAAAGTGATATTAATTCTAATGACCACCAATGGATTAAATGGTAAAATATATTCTAATTTCACATTAAAATAAATTAAAAATATAATCTAAATATATAAATAAATTAGATTAAAAAGAGGTTTTGAATTAAAATAAAACACTTTTCACTATTCATTAAAAAAATGAACATTATCAGAAAAATACCAGAAATTTATCCAAAGTAAATTTCATTGTCCCAATCATAATGAATAAGTTTATTTTGACAAATATAGCTTATAAAATTGTCAAAAGTTAGATTTAAAAAGGGTTCGCCATTAAAAGGCGGTAAAACAATATTTTAAAAATATTAGAGTATTTCATGCTTAAGATTGGATTAAATCACATTTTATGCCTCTAAAACACTATCTAATTCATAAATAGACATAGATAAGAATATATATTATTTATTACTTACATGGGATGTTACAGATTCCATACCATTTAAAATGTTTTCAAACATATATTATAATTTCTTATAACCATAAAATTGGTTTTATTACCTGACTTGAAGTATTTAATGGAAAATTAGAATCTTTCTTCCTTGAAGGTGATAAATTAACACCTTAAAAATGACGAATTTATTTTTAGAATAAAACAAATAAGAGAAGGGTTTGATGATGGATTATTCCATTTTCATAACAAAATTCTAGTATATGTGTTGTGTTGGAGTCATAATACCATTATGGTGATGGGATATGATTAGATAATAAGAAAGGAACCTGAAAAAAACTTCAAGAACATGAAATAAAAATTTACCTCTTGATTTTATTCTCCTTGACAACCTACTTACAAAATGTATTTTAGTCATTTTATGAGACCATGAGTTCCCAAACGAGGGGGAGGGGATTTGGAAGTTAATTGGTCATAAGTTGTACAATGTTCAAAACATGGAAGGTGTTAAGAGAAGAGGTGAGGGGGTGGTATTTATAGGGGAGGAGAGGGGTGTTTTCTAAATATTGTAATCAGTAGTTTTCTTTATTAAGACAATGAATATGTTGATAATTATCATGAAATATTTTAAAATAATGATTGAATGTTTGATATTATGGTTATTACATCATTTATTTCCCCATGAATGTCATATTTATCTTATAATGTTTATATAAAATTAATTATGGAATTTTAATATTCAGAAAAATTCAACAATTGTAAAGATATCAACAAAAGTACAACTAAAAATTTTTTATTTTTTAAAATCAATTAATGGACTCCATATTATGAAAATAATTTTATAAATACGTGAAATTTAATTTTTTATTAAAATAATCATTCACATGGAAAATACAATTTATGAAATTGTAACTAAATTTGTAACACTTCGAATAATTAATTGAGGTCTCGAAAAATTACCATATAATCATAAAAATTTAAAATATATATTCATGAATACATTTTAAAAAAACATATTTCCAATTAAAAAATATTATCAATTATAAAATTGAAAAAAAACATATATTTTATAAAAATATCAATAAATAATTATTAATATTAAAACATTTATTAACATAAAATATGATAAAATTATATCATATTTTCATTTATAAGATCGATAAATTTTATTTATTCTTTCCTACGATAGATTACTATTCTATTTGTGGATTTACTATTAATATTAGTGACATTACTGTTATATAGGTCAAGTTAATATTCACTTTTTAGAATCCTTAACTTCTATAAATACCAATAATTTGTTCAATTATTTCTTATAATGATTTTACTATGTTTGTAGGGTGATTTTTTTTTTAATAATATATTAAATATTTATAAGAAATTAATTTTCAATGATATATTTTTGGTTCGGTACATTCATTCCTCCTTATGAATTATCACCATCGAAATTTTATTTTACATACTATTGGGAAAACCACTGAGGGTATTTCTCCTTTATTTTTTCCACTGAATCCTATGTAGGATCATCATACATATGGTTAAACCTTGTGAAATTTACTTGGTTAGTAGTCTTGCTTCATATATCATTATCCCCATGGTCCAAGATCTTCACTGAATGATCCTCCTAATAGAGATAATTCCCCAATTGTAACACCTTTGAATTTAGTACATGTGAAGGATATGGTATATAATTCTCTAATAAGAATGTGGGAAATAAATTATTTACTCGAGACATGGTGGGTGAATGGACTAGACTATAGTCCACTTCTCTAATGATGTAAAGAATCCTGAACGTTATAGTGTAAATATAACATAACATTCCATTCTTCTAAAGTCTCATGATACCCTTCCATAGAAATATGTTTAGGAATATGATGTCTCTAGAAATAAAATAATCATCCCATCCGTGTTTTTTTTCATTGATATTTTATAAACATCGTGATACCTTGATGTTCTACTGTATGATTTTCACATTTTTCTCCATTTCATTGACCATTTAAGTTCCAATCTTCTTACATTCATCGACTTCATCTAAGAACATTGGTGTTATGCATTATTTCCCAAAGATATAATCATATAGAGACATTGAGATGCTCGATTGGATATGGTTATTGTTTGAGAAATCAATAAGGGGATGATGTTAGCCCCATCCCCATTTGATGTCAAAATAAAATGTTCTCAACATGTATTCCAGTGCCTGAATAGTCTTATCAAATTGCACATCATTTTTATGATGATAGACCGTACTAATATTTATCTCATTACTTAAAGCATGATGAAGACATTTTCTAAACATATAGGTGAATCTCATATCTTGATCTGATGCAATTGACTATGGTAATCCCTACAACCTTGAAAATTTTTTAATTTATATACGTGTAAGTTGATCTAGTGATAATTCCTCTTGAATTTTGATAAAATGACTTGAATTTTTAATACCATTTAGAACAACACAAAAATACATGTTCCCACTAGATTTATTTTCATATACACTGAAAAATTATATGGTAATGATCTCCAACATCCATGATTTTATGGGTTGTGATTGCATAATCCCCTTGGAAGTTTTTCATTAATCCTTCACATTATTACATACCAGGTACATTGATGTATATTCTGAAATATCCTATTCATATTGTCCGGCCAATATTTCTCCTAGATATCTCGAAACTTATTTTTTCTCCACTAGTGAATATATATAGAAATGTTTTGTGATAAATTTATTAGATCTTTCATTATCACTGGATTGGATGGAACACATATTTGTGACTCAAATCGCATGACCCCATCCTCATCGATCATGAACTATGAGTATTTTCGATCTCTAATAGATTCCACCCTTTTCGTAATTTCAACAAAATTCTTTTTAACATCCATTATTTTCTCCATAATGGATGGTAGGTAAATAATTTGTTAAAGTATTATTATACTTTTTCCTTAAATATTCACATGTCCATCATTTGAAGGTACAAGAATATTTAATCCTTTAAAATTATCTTTTTTTATAAAGATGTAGGATCCTTTCATTTTAGAGTATGACCAACATTATTTTACCTACATGAATAGAAGTATATTGATTATTAATAACCATTCGTGATCTCTAACCATATTCTCTAGAACATATTAATCTCTTTCTATGTAAATATATAGTTTAGTCTCATATGATCAGTCTATATTTCACACTTCTCCCTGTATAGATAATGATGTCTAATTATTGACACAACGATCTCAATTTCCAACTCTAGATCATGGAAATGATTATTATTTTCATGAAATTCCAAATACCATTATACACAGGATATCAATTCATCATTTTTCATTTTTCAAAATCATATTTCCATATTTTATGCATCGATGTACACATCAATGAATTGCTTAATTTATTATGTGTCTATTATAGTGCAGTGATTAGACACTTCTTCGACACTTTGAAGAAATCACAACCACTGGTACATAAAAATAGTAATCCTTTCAAATTTATTTGGGTTATTTGGTTTCAAATTCATGATAAACTATTCAAAAATAACCAATCATACCCAGACCGACCATGTAAACTATAGATCACTATTATAGATATTTTTTCAGGCCACTAATTAAGTGCATTTGTCTTAGAAGGGTCATGAAATATCCCTTTATTATGATGACATAACAAAAGAATGATACTTCTCTTATCCATAACAAACATTTACTATACTTTTCATATATATTATATAATATCAATGTTTTTAGCACAATATTCAAATGATCCTCATATTTCTTTGTTCTCATGGATTATATCAAAATATAAGAAATAAAGTCTACTAAAAAATTCAATTAAAATCTCAAAAAACAATATTTATTAAATCCATGATACATTCTATATAATTAGTGAGTATGAATGGAATCACTATGAACTCAAAGTGTACACACCTCATTCAAAAGGATGTCTTCAGACTATCTAACTTCCACTCCATTAATTGGTGATATCCTATCTAAAGGGCCACCTTTGAGATGCATGTGGACCCATGTAGCTGATCGAAATAATCATCAATATATTTTAGGGGATACTTGTCATTTATTGTGATTTTATTGAGATTAGGATAATAAATGCATAGATACAAAGATATGTCAATCATATTTGTGAAAAGGACTGGTGCACCCCTTATTAAATCACCTGCTTGTGTAAAACCCTTGTCTGAATTTTCCTCTAACTTCTTCTTTAGTGATTGTAGCTCAACCATGGATATTATATAAGGTTACTATGATGTAGTCATAGAACCATGAATATTTTTAATTTATAACTCATCAACTTTATTAATAAAAAGAACAAGAATCTCTTCAAAGAATATATCTGTGTAATACACCATGATGGCCATGGCTTCAAGCATGATTCTCCCTGTTGTCTCAATAATTTGAGATAGATATGATTTCTCATAAGGATTAAAAATCTATAATTATGAAAATGATTCTAAAGTATAATAATCCTCATGCATACACATTTATATAAATTGAGAATTTTTTATGGTTGTGAAGAGTGGCCTCCATTGCCTTAAAAATAAAGGATTCCTTATGTAAATAGAGCCAATACATGGCCAAAATAAAACTAAACTCTACCAAATGGGGAATAAAAAGATTTTTTGGGAGTATTATTCCAAAAAAAATTAATTTGGATGGAGTTATATTGTTTTGATGAAATAGTTTAACCATTTACTATTCTCAATGAAAACCCAACCTCTATATTATTAGGTAGTTATTAAATAATTCTACTAAACAAGAATTATATGAATGTATGTGTAGACCCAAAATAAAAAAGTATGATTTATATTCATGAATGAATAACCAATATACCTATCACCACATCATTTTCTGGCACCACCGTAATAGTAGTGATAACATATTCCATTTCTTACTGCCTTGAATGTGGTTGTTGTTGATTTCCTCAAAAACCCATTGATTAAGGAAATGGACTATATAATTCCCATTCTACATGCAGTTCAAGCACTACACTACTGGATGATTAGTGAATTGGATCATCTGTTATTATTAAAAATTAGTAGGATTATTCATACACCTTCATCATTTGATATCCATATTCCACTATGTTCTATATATGAATCATCTCTCAGTTTCCTTTAAGAAGTTTTATGGATGCTTCTTCCCACACATATGACACATGGGATTTATGGTCTTCTATTCAGCATGATATTTATCACCAATATTATACTCCATTTCTATTTTCCCCAGATAGATTATTCTAGAAAAGTGTATCTCATCAGTATCTCATCATTAATGTCATAATGGAAAATCTAATCATAGATGTGAATGTCAAAAATCACCATCTCTTTTTGTAGATTTGTCCATAGTCATCTAAAGAATTTATCCAACTTGTTTTTTGTGATCATGAAAATGTTGGAGGCATATCTCTCAATCCTTATGATGTTTGTATCACACTCCCAGATAGACTCATCGTCATTTTTCATCAGTTATAGGAACTCCTTTTCCATCTTAATAATGATTGTTCATGGAAATTATGTATTTGAATTTATTTTCATTAAATATTCATATTCCATGGAATCAATTTTATCCGTGTAATTTGGGTTCTTGATATGTTCCCACCACTATTCTACTTCTTCATAAAAGTGAGAAAATACCATCAAAAAATTCACTTCATTTATGCACTAGTGTATATATAATAAGATCTGAATATAGTTACTACAATTCTTTTTAAAGATAGGATCATAATTTCAACAAATCAGGGGACTTAATTTCCCCATAAATTATTATACTGAAAAATTATATTTCTATGGAGATGTAGGGAGTTCCATGTGATACACATTATTATTAAAAACATGAGCCAATTGAAGAAGTACATTCAGGAATTATTGATCACCCATTCTCATAACATTTGTTATATTATTAAGGAAATCATTACATTACATATCAAATTTATTATTGTCACTAGTTATTATATTTCCATCCATTATATAAAAATATATATATTTATTAGCTACATAAATACATTACTAATAATCATAATAGGATCATTATACAAAAAATGATAAACTACTAATGGAAAATTATTTCATATATTGTGGTTCCCGATGATTCAATCTAGTTTTTCCATGATTTATTTCCTAGCATATAAAATTTTCAATAATTTTGTGATCCATTAATAATGATGTTTTAATTAAAATATAAATTAACAAAAGCATATCCCCCGAGAGTGTGAAACCATGTGAACATTAAAGGAATTTTTCATATACAAGGATTCCCTATGTTGTGCATGAGACACCGTGTTGGAGTTGTCACTTCTTTGTACATCTATTCCAAAACAATAGAAACATATAATTTTCAGACATGTTTGTATTTTCTTCATAAACCATTTTATATGAGACAAAAAAATTTATGTATGTTTTCTCACACATAGTCATATCATTATGTCTATCACAAATGATTTCTAGTCAAAATAAAGAAAATTAATGAATCCCTTCCGTTTATATCAATGATAGAAACCCAAACCATTTACTAATTTAATTACATGATTTTAAGAAAAACTAACAATATAATTACAATCCTAGGATCATAAATAATACTATCCTTGGATGACATGGTAAATAATTAAACATCCTGAAACAAAATAAATAATACATGTTATTTAATCTGAATAATGGGTTCATAACTTCCTTTGATCTCATATTTCTCCATCATATAACCTAGGTAATACATGAAAAAAGGGAAATGCTAAAATCCTAGAATGAAAATAAGTATAGGAATAAATCATAACACATGTGTTAGAAGAAATAACATGATGGAATAAAAGTCATAAAATATGAACAAACATAAGGATTAATATCGTGTATTACATGGAAGAATATAATCATGGAATTATTGGATTGTGGAGAAAACATATAACATGGAATAAACATGAATAAATTATATCTACCATGATTGTGTAACAAGGTGGAAAAAGTCACATAACAAAATCAGGTCCACTCCATGTCCCAACATGAAGTCTCAGGAGACTAAACATTGCCCAATGAATTACTGTGCTATATAAGAACACACATCACAATAGATTCATGAATATATGTTCCACAAGAAGAATAAACATAAGGGTTACCCATGGAATGAAATTGGTATCATAATCCTGTCACACAGAATAAAAATTATAATATATTAAATTTTCCTAAAATGAATGGATTCAAAACATAAATGTAAATTTATAAGTGAAAATTTAAATTGATCAGGATAATTGATATTAATTTTATGTAGAAACATGTAAATGTATTGTTTAGGAAATATTATAAATTAATCATTTTATTGTGGTTTAAGAGAAAATATTAAATAGATTTTAAGGGGGAAAGGGAATAATATGTTATCATAGAGTTATGTTCGAACAATGATAGATATCCATGGTAAAATTATATATTTAATAAAAATTAAGGTTTATTAAAATAGATTAAGGAGTGAACTTGAGAATTGGTAAGAAATATAGAAGTTACCTTGAATCACAACCAATTATATGGAAAATTTGAGAGGTAAACCCTTTTAAAACATACATTTATCCATAAAAAATGATTATATAATTTATTTAAACTTGTTTAGAACACATAAAAAGGATTTAGAAGTGTATATAAAAATAATGAAGCATTTCAATTGGGTAAGGAGGGAGATAATGTAACCCAATGAAATAATTGAGGTTCGTGCATGATCTCGTTCCTTATTTCCGATATAGTTCTGAAAATGATATTAGTGTCCTAAATAAAAATTTTAGATTAATTAACTAATAATATATCTATTTTCCTATGAAAGTACCAATAGGGGACTATATACATAGAGTGGGGGGTCAATCAGGGTATTGATATTATTTTTCCAAATTCTTCTTGCCCCACTAGATCTTAACCTATTTATTATAAGGGTCACTTTGTTGTCACTTGCGTGTTTATTATGATAACTTATTTTCTTCTTTATCTAATGATGATTCTTTCAATTATATGTGGGGAAGAAACCAAGTAGACACGGTGATTTTTACTTGGTTCAATTTCACTGGGCTACGTCCAAGGAGCATACAACGGTGATATACTGATGTACCAAATCTACTAAAGCACATTGCCAATAATATTTAGGCTAGATCACGTCTATGACCATGCTCAAGACCATTACAATTTTTAGGGTTAGCTCACTTCTTTCCAAGGGTCACTCTATATTTCTATCTCTCTATCTCACTACCTATAGAATGAATAGCCATATTCATATTCCTCTTCTCACTACACTTGGAATGGATCCACTCAGAGTTTATAGAGATGTTGGTCTCTTAATTTGCATGAATATATGAATCCTAAACAATTTATAGATGCCCTTTTAATGTTTAACTTTCATCCACTGATGAATTCTCCTTTACCCCTGAACAATGAGAAAAAACCGTTTGGAAGTACCTTCGCAAAGCACCCTACTTCGCAAAGATCCCAATTTCACTAATCTCAAACAAGCCTTCGCGAAGTCCGTACCTTTTCAAAAAGCTCAAGCCTTTCACAGAGCACAAGACGTCATGGAGTGACATCCTTCACGAATCACACTGATACAATGTAGAGCACACAATGCTGGCAGATCTAGATTAGCCGTCGCGAGGCTCCTTCTTCATGAAGCACGCTATATTCGCGAACCACCTTTGTGAACCAAGAGAAAAATATTTACCATAAAAACTCTCTACTTCTCTCAAGGGGTTCGAGACCTATTTATAAGTGATTCTACTTACTCTCGAACCTTCTTCATGAATTGTCTTCCACAAAATCTCTGATCACGATGCTCCAATATTTCTTCGGAAATCCCGTGAATATCACGAAGTAGCACAACAATTTTTTGATCGTGGGGCTCATTTTAAATGTAGAGCTCATCGTAATCATGGAGCATTCCGTAAATTACTTCATGTCGCTGCTACGAAGATCCCTCGAATTTCCTTTTATCTCTTCCATTCATGAAGATGATCATAATCGCGTTGAATCACCATCAACATTTTTCATGTCTTCGTGAAATCCAATCCATGAAGACTATTTTCATGAAATTCATTCCTTTTCCATATTTAATTGAGATATTCAAGGATATACACTTCTCTTGATGCTCACCAAACTTTAAATTTGGACCCCAAAAATTTTTGGTAAACACTAGAAAATGGTGCCACCTTGTATCTGTTCTTTTGTAATGCCTCCATATCATCTATTCCCTTTTCATGGTTCTTTTTCAACATGGATTGTCTACAACTTCACTAGAACTTGACAATTCCCCATAGAAATCTACATTTCCAACAAACACAAACAACCACAAATATGCTGAAATGACACCTTGAGGGAATTTTTCCAAAACATCATACCTATAATTGATTTATAATAAATTCATTGAGTTCACGAATGGACTTTATTATTAGTTATACTGTTCCAAATCATCGTTTGAGGGTGCTCGTTTTCTTATATTTCCTGATCGGTTCACAAAACACTACTGATGTTCATTTAAAATGAAAATTAAAATCCATAACAGAAGTTATATGTTATCATTTAGTGTACATAAAGATTAATGATCTTAAAAATAATTTGGTTATTTGGTATGAGGATGGATAATTAGATTAAATATTCATGATAATTTTTTGGATTATTTTGGGATGGTTTCACTCACCAAAAACATATTTTTTTTATTATTAAAAATCATGTGTATAGAATGATTAAAGAGCATTAAATAACCAATAATATATATATTATAAATTTTTTAAGAAAAAAATAGGTTTTAGTACTTGGATTAAAGGATTTAATGGAAAATAAAAATATTTTTTCCTTGAAGGAAATAAATTAACACCTTCAAAATGATTTTTATAATTTTAAAATAAAAATAAGATGAGTGGGTATAAAGATGGATTATTAAATTATAATAATAACTTAAAATTTTATTTTATTTAATGAATTTATCATGCCATTTTCTAGATGGTAGTTGTTTTCAGAATATGAAAATAACAAGAAATGAAATTAAATGAAATGGATACAGGAATTTTCCACTTCAATTATTCATCCATGAAAACCTCATTAGGGAAACTATTTTGGTATTTATATGAGACCAAGAGCACTTGGACATGGGGGTTGGGCTTGTAATGTGAATTTCATATAATTTGTGAAAGGATCAAATCATGGAAGGTGTATGTAGAAGAGGTTTTTTTGGGGTGGTATTAATAGTGGAGGAGATGGGTGTTTTCTCATTATTTTTATGATTACTTTTTTATTTTGACTCAAGAATATGAATAGATTGATATTTATCAATAAATAAAATAAATTAATGAATTGAATTTTAATATTATAGTGATTATATAAAAAATTACTCAACTAATGGTTTATTTAACTAATAAAGCTTACAAACAGTAATTTATTGAATTTTTCTATTGACAAAAAATTCACTTATTTTTGAAAAATCCCAAAAATTATCCCTTACTAAGTTCATATGATTAGATTTCAAAAATTAACACCATACAATGAAAATAATATTCTAATTATGATAATTTTAAATTTCATTAAAAAACATAATTTACATAGAGAATAATAATTTTAATATTAAATAATATATTATAAAACTCTGAAAAACAAGTTCTCGACTCATAGAATTATCATATAATCATAAGAAAACAAAATAATATTTTAGTAATAAATTTTATTCAAATAAAATTTCTTTTAAAACATCTTATTAATTATAAAATTGAAAAATAAATTATGTTTTATTGAAATAGAAACACTTAATTAATTATTTCTTTAACATTTATTTACATATATTATTGTAAAATTATAATATATTTTCATTTATAATATGGAAAAATTTTATTTTTCCATTCTTGGGTGAGGTTACTATTTAGTTGGCCATTTTACTATAAAAAGTGTTGCATTAATATTTAAACGGTCAAGTTACAAATACATTGGTATAGGTTTCATAATTTTTAGAAATACCTATTATTTAATTCATTGTTCCTATATAATGTCTATATTGTGTTAATATTGTTATTTTATCTGAGTATATGTTATGACATAATTTTAAGAAAGACATTTTCAATAATAGAATTCAGTGTCGTTGCCACCAGATCCAAGGCACATAAAAAATAACCAGGAACCTATGAGACCTTGAAAGAGAATGTATAAGTAATCCTATACATAATTTAATCTAATATGACCTTAACTTATTGAGTGTATAGAGCCACATAGAGGACCATATACACATTCTCTCATCGAGGCCATGGTACTTTCCTAGAAAGTGCCTTCCGATTCTACACTAGGTGAGGCAAATCATGGGGTTGTTGCAGTATTAGAGGATGCCCATGCTATGTCTGTATTGGATTAGGCTCTTCTAGTAACATCTCTAGTGGATATGTAATGTCTAGTTGTTCAATGGTAGAAATATCTATCTTAATGGTTATTCTTGTCGTAGTTTGAAGAGGCAATGTGCATGAATTTTGGATTTCTGTAAGGCTTCCTCTATAACCAATATTAAAATGGAGTTATTGGGTGATGATCATAGATCATATTTATTTATACACCCTAGTCTCACTAAAAACTATAATGATTTCAAAGAACACTTATTTTGAGATAACATGATGAAGGAAATTTATGATTATGTATAAAGATGTTTATTCTTTCAACAAGTGAAGGCCGAAAGAGAACAATCTAGAGGTTTCATGTGACCTAGACCTATTCCAACATGGAAATGGGATGAAATCACCTTGGATTTTGGCACTAGATTACCTAATTATCTGAGAAAGAATGATTAAATAAGGGTAATTGTAGAGTAACTTATGAAATATAGAGATTTCCTCACAAGAAAAGAGTGTTTTCAACTAGAGCTCCTATCACGACTCTATATCAATAAAGTTGCGAGACTGTTTGGAGTACCTCCGTCAATTGATTCGGATTGTGATCCATGATTTACATTGAATTCTAGAAAAATCTTTTCAAATCCTTTTATAATAGGCTTCGATTGAGTACTTCTTAACACCAACAAACTTACAAGCAATCTGAAAGGACGATCCAAACCAAAATTGGAATGTGGAGATTATTTTCACCTGAAACTCATGGTAAGTTTGGCCAATATTTACCTTTAGTAGAGTTTTACTATAATAATATATTCTATTGTAGTATTTATGGGGAACCATCTAAATCAATGTACAGAAAGAGAAGTGATACACCAATCTGTTAAGATGAATTTGGAGAATGGAATCTTGTGGGCCCAAAACCTGTGGAGGAAACAACATTTCAGGTAAAGAATTTTAGAGGATATATCAAAGCAGATGAAATTAGACAAAAACACTATGCTTATAATTTAAATAATTATTTTAATTTTCTAGTGGGAGATCATGTTTTCCAAAAATTATCTTCCTGGAAGTGTGTTATATGATTTGTAAAGAAAAGGAAACGGATCCCTAGGTACAGTAGACCTTTTTAAATTATAGAGAGAATTGGAGTTAATGAAGATAATTTGGCTATGCCACCTAGTATGTATAAATAACACAATGTGTTCCATATCTCATTAGTGAGAAGGTATATAACAGAACAATAACATGTTCTTAATTCTAATGGAATAGAATTTCAACCTAAAATATCATACTTTGAATAGCTTATCTGGATGATGGAAACTAAATAAAAAGTGTTGAGGTGTCTGATGACTTGAATACTAAGGATAATTTGGAAAATTCATAAAATCAAAGAGGAAACATGGGTGCCCAAGGAGATAATGATGAATAACTACACAAATCAATTTGTGAGGTAACATTCTAGTAAGTTAAAGGATGAAATTTTTGTATATAGAGGATAATGTAACACTCAATGATTTTGAAAATTAATTTAATATTAAATGCATGAAACATTGAGTATCTACAAAAAAACACTTTTTATAACATATATAGTTAAAATACTCTTTCTTCCTATGTGATTTGAATTTTGAAAAAATAACGTACATGTTTGAGTATAGTAAGATATTTAGAGTCTCATAAGATAGAAACATTTTTTGGAGAATAGTAACAAACCCTTATTAATAGTAACATGGTAGTAATTTACCGTTATGAATTCTAAAACATATTATTATTATCATGTGGTTATAAGATAATAATATCTTTATTAGTTCTCTATGGTAATATTAAATGAATAATAGTTTTAAAATTATAAATTTTTGAATAAATTGTGATTTTATTTAGAATTTAAATTAATAATTTTTGTAAAATTATTTCAAAAAAAACTGTGATAATTTTTTAATTCTAAACATAGAAATATCGTTATTGTGAATTATTCGTAGTTATCTGATGTACTATAATTTTTATGAATAGTTAAATAAGGTCATTTAACATATATATACATTATTAGTTAAATTAAATACTCATATTATCATAGCTAATATAAGATCACATAGTTCATACTCACATGCACATATTACCATTCATTATAAGAATAACCAATACTATTGTATGTCTTTGGAAAAATAATAAAATAATGTGAAAACACACGTCTCCTCCACTATAAACACCCCCTCACCCCCTCTTCACTTAACTCCTCTAAAGCATTGTGTCTTATCTAAAATATATTCAAATATCCTCCCAATATACTCTTCCACTTATTTCTTCCCTTGTTCTCATAAAAAGAAAAAAACATCTCCCTTAAAGAGGCTCTCAATTTAGATTATTTCAAATGGTAAATTCCTATTTTCATTTTAGTTATTTCAAGTTCCTTTATTTTATTTCTCATTATTGAAATCCATTCATCCGCGTATTTTGATGACTACAGTAACTTATAGGTACTAGAATGTTTTTATAAAAGTGTAAAAATTCGTCATTGTCTCTACTTCCCCCTTATTTTAAACTCAAAATGAAAACACCATCTGGTATATGTAAACATATCAAATTCCAAGATGATGGGTGTTCAATTTCCATTACCATCTTCAATTTTTGTCATAAATCCTTTTTTATTCTTTAAATAGACAATGATATAAGTATTATAACTAAATTATGGTTCTATAATCCTTTGTTAAACATGATATTAATTTATATGTAAAAATTAGTTCGTTGTGATCCAAAACCGCCAAATAACCCAAACAATTTCCATTACAGATTTATATAATGATTCATCATAAATCATAATAACCAAAAACAAATATAACCATTTGATAATATGTTTTTAAACTAATAAAATACAACTTTTATTTTGTTCCTCCATTCTCATTCTACATGTTTATCCATACAAAAACATTAGTAAATCGATCGTGAAAACCAAGGAAACATATGCTCCCAAAAAATGAAATTGAATATCTAACCTCATAAAAAGGCCATGAATGAACATATTAAGGTTATACTAAATAAAATAAATTTATATTATCTTATGTAATAAATAACATATGAACATAAATTTTATTATTCATGTTGTTAGGATCAAGTGGGGAACTCTATTGGACTGAAGGTAAGGGATTTCCACCTGAAACAGCATTTTCATTTGGGTTACAACTGTTATTTAAAAACATCACATATATTCTTTTTAATTTATATTTAATACTAAAAAATAATTTTTAAATTTTATATATTTTATTTACCAACAACAATCATAAATTTATTAGTGGGGAATTAAAAGTTTTAAAAGGATCTTTCAAAAATGATTCTCGAAATACATGCTTGACTCAAGGGAATCTCTCATATTCATACCAATTTTCCAAGGCACTATATAATATATTTTTTGAAACTATTATCTTTATAAATTTTCTCATTTTATTTTGAAAATAATATCTTAGTTCATTTTGGGTTTTATATAAAAAGTTTCTAAAATAAATATTCTTTTCAAAATAAAAAAGTATTTATCTCAGGAATTACACTAGGATTTTATAAGAGTAAATTTATATTTTTAAACACTCCTATTAATTATTATATATTACTAGGATTAATATTTTCGATATAAACTACCATATTTAATTTAATTAATTATTATTTGTTTTACTATTGATGTGATTTAGTAAAACCTATCACCAATTTAATCTAAATGGTTTGTGTTTATGCTTATTGTTCTGATAACGTTCATTATGTTTCATATGATAGTTTCAATATAAATATATATATTGTTTAGGATTCTAATGGTTCATATAAAAAATTAATTTGACTTATTACATGACATGTGGGTCCCACTATAGAACCTCAATGCATTGGTATATATCCTGATATATATAGATATGGTCTGGGAAGAGTCCTTGCCCATTTTAACGATGGTTTTGGCTGAGGCCTTAATCATTTTTAGATATCTTTGATGAAGACGTGATGGTATGTTTTAGCATTTCTAGAATTTTCATTTTCCATCATTATGCTGATAGAAATTAATAGTTCATGTGGTTATTTGACTAGTTGAAAACCCATTATTTTGTTTTATTATGGAAAAAATTATTCAACCCATATTTTGTCTATAATTTTTTCAATTTTAATAATTTTATTGGAATGTGTTTTAAATTATTCAACACACAAAATATTTATTTTTATGATATCTTCCTCTTTATTACTTACCCAAATTCAGCATATGCGCTCACACATTCATATGTTTTATTTTAAATTGGACTTGAATAGGTATATAATGACTGAAATTCAGGGATAAGAGTAGAGTAATGGGTGTTCCCAATGGATCTTATTTTTGTAATTAATTTTATGCTCAACTTTCGACCTCTTGTATGTATCTAGATTTTAAAATATACTAAATTATTCATTTCATTACGATAAAAATTTATTTTAATCATGACATATAATGTAATAAGGCAACAAATTATAAAAAATTCGGTTGGGTGATAACATTAGTGGTTTTCAATAAACACATCTTTTAGAATAATGGTTTCTTAATTTGCTATTTAGATACACTAGTATCCATGTTACTTATTTATCAAATTTTATATGTGAGAAGTTTTTAATAAAGCATATGGATAAATAAATATATTATTTGGATAAAACATTAAATATACACTAAAAACAAATTTATATATGATAATAATTTGGGATGAGAAATGTTTTAGAAATGTAGGGACACATTGAGAGAATAAGAGTATAGAATTGTTCTGCGATTGGATTTCGAGCCTACTTCTGATTTAATGTTGTTTCAAAAAAATAGATTTCATAGAAATAAATTTTCTCTTCCAAACCACCTAGGATATCTTTTATAGGATCCATGTAATAGAATATGTTTATGGAATTCACCATGTTTAATAAAAAATGAAGTCCTTCACTCTGAATTTTTTTACAACATTAAATGTATGATCATGATAGAATCTTTGATTACATCAAATACATGGTTTCATCCACCAGGAATCCCAAGGAATTCAAGAAACACAATTTAATTATGAATTATGAATTGTTAGGACTATTCACCCCAATTATATGTCTAATGAATGTATGATAAAAATAGGATTTATTGTATTCACCATTTCTAGTCAGTGGGTATTATATGAAATAAGGATTTTGGAATTATGAAAATAGTTGGATGATGTCACCTACACCATATCAACGTCAATTATGGACACCAATGAATCCTTATAATTAATTCTATGGACCTTGTATCATTATATTAGGTTCATAAAATGTGACAAATTACATGTCCATGTCCATAAATTGACATCACAATAACATAAAAAATCAATAAATCCCATCACATTGTATTCAAAAAAAATTGGAACATAATAAAAAAATCATTATATACATTGTTAATTGTTTTTTATCCTGAAAAAATAATGATATAAATAGGTATGAGGAACTACTTCTATCCAAGACCACTACTATTATGTTCACGAATAATAAACACTATCTTCAATACTCCTCAATATACCATGGATTCTTCTCATTCTGTAGTAGAACCTCTTTAGAAGAATATATACCTACATCAATTTTACTATCCTCGCTAATCATTCACCATAATGTGGGATAACAATAAAATTTAAAATATTCCCAAATATTATAAATATAATGGAAAATGTGATATAGAACCATTCAAAAATGAAATGTCTCTAAAGTAAGCTCTAAGGGTCATGGATAATATCATTATCACCAACTCCACACTTCTCAATCATAACTAAATCAAATCATATTAGAGGGGGGTCTACCACTCAAATATATAACTTTGTAAATTATTTGATAAATTTAATGTCCACATAATGATAGAAGAGGTTAGAAATATAATAGCGACTAGAAAGAAAACTCCAAAATTGAAACCATGTGGATATCAAGGACCATAAAAAGAAAAACGTCCATAAATGTCAAATAATATGGAAATTAAAAAAGAATATTAAAATAATATATGAAATTAAAAATCTCAATTATTTGGAATTTACAAATTCCCATCCCATTGAAATTGTATTACTAAACACAATTCAATATAAAACCGCCACATTATATCACCGAGTAAAATAATATCTCTATCTTCATGTTTCCTCTTCATCTCCTTTAACTTATAATTATGTAATTAAAAAATAAATATGAAACCTAAATGTGTAACCAAAGTATATCCCCCAAGCATGTATCAATGCAACACATGATTCATGAAATTATGTTCATTCTATAGTTGATAACATGCTATGATTTTTTTAAAAACTAAAAACATATATAGAATATGAATATTCACATACCACAACCTCCAAGTAAGAAAATGATATTAAATATTTCTTAAGAATATTCACTACGACCTCTAGTACATGAATAGAAAAAGAGTACCCATACTCTATAAGCCTATGATAATAAACTCTTAAAAATAAAATTTAATGACACATAATTAATAGTACAGTCATCAAAATCAAAAAAATCAAAAAAAATAATATACCATAATAAAATAGAAAAATACTCATCTTGAACATAGAAAACTAAGGATCTAACAATATTGAAGAGTATATAGAATATCTATCTAAGGAGATAACTTTTCATAAACCCTAGTAAAAGGATTATTCCTCATATTAGTGATTACTCTAGTAATTTCTCATGGATTACAATGAGACTAATGGAAATGAAATAAAGCAATGAGAAATATTTTTAATATATTGAAAGAATTACACTAACCAAAAAAATAAACCACCCCTATCTAAAATTTGAACAAACATACCTGTTTAATATAACATATATACAGTAATTCCAACAACACATCTAGGAAACTCTATAATCTGGAAAATTATTTTCACCAAACAACCACACTAAACAATTTTTTTGGATCATTACCCACTCTCATCATGTAAAAATCATGAGATAACAAAAATATTAGGACACAAACAAAATAATCTAATGATACAACTAGAAACCAACCCCCACTCCTCTGTAAGAAAGTAAATGATCGAAGAAAACATGTAGAGTCCCTACCACACACCTCTATCCACTATTAAATTAATTCCCTATTATAATATGACACGAACTCATTATAAACTAAAATAAAGTCACATCCCAAATAATAACATCTAGTATCAATTGGAATCCTAATAGGTAGGTTGAATGATGGAAAATTATTATTAAAAAAATTATCGATACAAATTGATAATAATGAATAGAGATATTAACCTAGGAAGCTTAAAAATATATCAATGAAATATATAATTACAAATAAAAAAAATATTCATTTAAAAAGATAAATAAGTAGTTCAAGAAATCGGGAATATTTATACAACATTTAACATGGATAGAAACTATTATATGATTAGTTTATGTATTAATTCAAATTTAATAGAAAATATCCCATGTGTATTAAATTATTTCATAAATGTTAGTAATAAAATTTAATTCTAATGTCTATTTTCTAGTCTTGTAATAAGAAAATAGAGTGAGCAAGAACAATGTCCATACAAAAATATTCTTAAATCAAGGAAATAAAAAAATTAATATCCCAGAAATAAACTACATTTTAAATAAAAAGAAAAATCAACTCAAGTATTCATAATACACATAAATATATAAAAAATTTCTAAAAAACCCAATTCAAATAATCGAAATAAGAAACGTGAGTACTCAATTAAATAACATAAAAATTCACATGATTGAATTATAAATATAAATTTCCTATGATGAAAAAAATATTATAATATTAAATATAATCAAAATTATAGAATAAATATAATGTTTCATATATTAAATATAAATTTACAACCTATTTTAATGTATTAAAAAATTAAATAATTGAAATAACAATGTTCCATAAGAGATAAATAATTTTCTTTAAATTAAAAAATCATGATCGAAGAATACAAGAAATGTATATTAATAAAATAAAATGAGGAATTATGTGATTTGGTAAATTGGAAATCCAGTATTGGGTTGGATAATTCATTGATTTCCTATGAAATTTTTTTACATTATGATTGAATGAAAAAGGTCGAACATGTACGCTAATAACGAAATCCACATGCTACATTATTTGTAAAAAATGTTCTCATAATCAATTTGATATCAGGGATATATCATATAAAATAGTGTAGAATTGACTCAATCATAAAGTGATCCCAAAACCAAGTAAATAGTTTGTAGAAGAATCTAAACCCCTAATAAGGGTTAAATAAATCAGATTGAATCCCCCTTACCTAGGATTTATCTCACCAATATAGTTTCTTTTGTACTTCCAATAACATTTCTCATTGAGTCCTCCATGCATTCCTATAGGCTCAACCATGCTCTCTTGATGCCTCATAAATGATATCAAGAATAATAAATAATGTCCCAACTCCTCCCCTTCCACCGTGGTTCCACCACCTTTCTTTATTTATCCTCATTCGATAAATATATGTCCTCGTTAGAGTCCCTCTTCTAACAATTTTTTATTTGATAATTGGGATAAAATAACATGGTATATTCCCTATCAAATAATACCCCTTAAATGAACATCAAAAGAAATTACCACAGAACTATATATGTCAATGATGAAAACAATAAAGGTTAGAAAATATCTCATACATCCTTATCTTATGTCTTCTCTCATGACTGTTTTAGATCACAGAGAAGGGGGATGACACCAAAAATACATAACCCATGTATGATGATAATACACTATAAAATAAATATACATGATATAGTAGGAATATTATATATATTAGATAATGAATATATGAAGAATCTGAGACACTTGAAGTAATATGATCTGCAGAAGAAAAACAGACCAATGTATTATATAAGATATAATTTTTCAAATTCACATTAAAATAAATATAAAATTAAAAAAAATTATAAATTTCATATTTTTCTACCTTATAAATTAAATTCAAAAAAATTATTTAATTTTAAACTACCTCATCATATAATCTATGTTTCATTAGAATTTTCTTTTTCTAATTAATACTGGATGTTTGAAAAATAACATGGGTTGATTGATTTAATTAGTCTATATATGTGGTTAATGTAAATTTGTGGTTTTTTTGTATAGGTTTTTTAATCCACCAGATATAGAGATGTTTATATTAGGATGGATTATAAGGACACATCATATGATTCTCTCAATTATGATCACATATTAGAGATATTTATATTGTTGTAGTTGTGGGATTTCCCTTTAGTATGATCGATTATATTATTTTATCCATTTCAGGATGTGGAGTCACATATTCATTCTACAATGAAAAAATTAAATTCATTAAAGGAATAAAATTAATCATGTTGGATTGTGTCGTTAATAGTTTTCATTTCATAATGTGAAAATATTGGGATTTTATAGCTATGTTTTCATTTGGCGATCTAATGTTTGTTCCCAATAAAATAGTTCTGAAGCCTTTTTAATTTTTCAATTCAATCAGTATAAATTTTATATTTTCTAAAAAATGATTTGTGTTTTATGTTTTTCACATAATTAAATACCTGTATCCATGTTTGAAAAGGTGTTTTTCATATTTTTTTTTGATATACCATTTGAAATTATTATCTTCACAGTATTTGAAAAAAATAATATGCCGAATACATTATCATTGTTCAATACAAAGATATAATTACACAAAACAAGTATTTTACCTTTTAATTTTTTAAACAATTTATAAATTACTTTATATAAGTAAATTTACATTATTTTATTATAAAACATAACATTTAAATAACATGTTTGATATTTTTATTTATCATGGTTATTACTAGAGTTGAATATTTTTTTCACAATAAATAATTTTCTATAACATCATTAAAAGAAATTATATTCATTAATTTATAACTTAATCTATCATATATAGATTCTTTCTTTGTATATATTCTATTTTCAAAGGTAATTATACATTTTGAAACATATATTTCATTCCTAATTATTATAATTTTTTAATGAAACATGTTATATATAGTTATTTTTTAGTTATTATTATTAAAACCATATTTTTTTATTAACTAGAAATACAAAGATATTATTATATATAGTTTTTATGTTAACTATTTTAATTTTTGATGTACATAGTACTATTTTAATTGTATTGTTCACATAAATTTCATAAAAACTTATATCCTTGGTGTGCTATTTGTTTTTTATTAAAATTATATGTTTTTTCAAAATTTTCATATATTTCAATTACCTATGATAAAATAAATTTTATTCTTTTGTTTTAATGGGAATTATGGTTTTTTCATTCAATTTTTATTCATTTACATGAGAATAATTTCATTTTCTTAAATCCAAATGGGAAATAATGCATTTTATTTTAGATTAACCTTTAAGATTATGTTTTGTTTTAAAATATTTACTACATGTTTTGTGAAAAATGATTCTTAAGTGGTTTATGAGAACTATTTTAAAAATTTAATATAGAAATTTTTGTATTTTTTATTAGGTTTCTTAATCTGTTTTTCATTTTTATCATATAATATAATATAAATAATACCCATTAAATTTTCTCGACATCTTGAAAAAAAATATACATATATAGTACCATATTATTTTGAATTTTTTTATTTATTTAATTTTTAATGACTTTATATTAAATTTTTATCATTAATTATGTTTAAAAATATATATATATTTATTTAAAGATATATGTTTTCGCAACAAAAATCAAATTATATCTTTTTGAAACATATCGATATTTTATGAAATAAAATTTTATAAAACTAATTTTAATTCATTGATATATTTTATTACATAAAATTAAAAGTTTAGAACTAATTATACAAAACACCGTGTTTGTCTGGTCCTGTATATAGCATTGTGTTTCTTCGATATCCTTTGTTACATAAAAGGTCCAATCTAACTAATCAAAAATATACTCTCAATATTAGTATTTAACATGATATTTATCTCCTACCTATTGGAATAGATGGAATGAATATGACTAAATACACTATATATATATATATAGATTTCACATTTTTTAATTAATTTTTCAGTGACGAGTTAATTTAAAATGAAAATAAAAAACAACTAAATATAAAGGATCTGTTTTATGAATATCTATATTATATGCCACAAAAGATGTATTATCCTCATAAATTAAAATAATAACTATTATGGAATGGTATAATTGATGTTTCTAGATTATATATTCAATCATTTATTTTTCAATTCATCCATATTATTTTATATGGATAATATTTGAATAAATTTAATAGTAAGCATAAAATGTGTAGTTTTTCTAAAAGCTAGTTCAAAAACTTTTATTGGTAGAGTTATTTTAAAAATATATTTTGAAACATTTATAAATTTTATCAGAAATAAAAATCTTCTTTTTTGATGTGTAACATCATTATTTTCATTGGGAGGATTTTTTATTTTTCTAAGAAGTTTAATTTTTTTGTTGAATAGAGAAAAATAATATATTTCAATTGAAAGGTAAATTCGGTAAAAATATAAATTGATAAATTATAATTATATTTTTTAATTTATATTAATTCATATTCTATTTAATTTATTCAAATTGAGATCAATATAATGATTTCCATATTTACTTTAGCTATTAAAACAAGGTAATCTTATATATATTTTCATAATAAAACCCCACTTTCCTGCACATATGCTTGAATAATTTTAAATATCGATTTTCAATTAATTTGAAAATAATAAGAAAAAATTGATATATGTATTTGGAATTAGAATAAAATTTATATTCTTATAAGATCAACTTAATTTTTTACCAAAAATTTTAGTGAATCAAATTAAAATTAATTAACACAGTTAAGGTTAAAATGCGTTTTTCCGCATTAAAATCATTTATCTTAATATTCATTTTACAAAAAAAATGATTTTTTTTATTTAAATAATCAGAAATTATATTTAGAATAATTTTGAAGAGATTATATGATAAATTTATTTTTAATTATATTCTTAAAGCAGAAGTAACCATTATAAAAGCGATAAAGATAAAATTGAGAAAACAAAATGACTATTGAAAAAAATTATAATCATTACTTTACGTTATGATATTTTATATATGGTTAGAACTTAAATTTAATTAAATACATTATTTTTCAATTTTGGTGGCACATGATGCAAGGAGACCACCCAATAGTTTTAACTTTCGATATTTACAAATATTACTACTCCTCCACTATAAAATGCCTCTCACCCTGATCTCTTTCTCACAACTCCAAATCATTTTCTCTTAGAAGAAACATCAATAAAAGATCCCATCATCTCTAACCTCATCTTAGAAGCCTCATGTTGGGAAAAATCATACAAAGTAATTCATTTGTTGATATCCAAAAATATTTAACTGAAAAAGATGTAACATTATTTAATGAGATCTTTTTTTATTTCATTCTATGCCATTTAAATTAATTTTTATATTTCCTATATGAAATCCTTGGTATCCTAAATATAATGATATTTATTATGTTATTTTTATGATATAATCCATCACACACATCCATCAAATTTGATACAGAATCATTGTTCTGGTTTTCATAGGACTACCACCACATGAACCAATTTCGTACGTTCTTTCAATACATCATTATGTTGTTTGGAAAAATGATGGATTTATAGTTTATACATTATTTTTATGATTTTTATAAAAAATAATACATATTTATACATTATATTATATAAAACCTTTTTACATTTCATATCATAGATGATATGATATCATCGCTCTTGTGGACGTGTGAACTAACTCCTCCCAAAAGTGAGGTGACTCTTCTTTTTTCACCATCCCATCACAAAAATTATATTTATATAACTAAAAAAAATTTATTTATGATATAATTATAAAATTATAATGAAAAATTTTACTAAACTCGTTTCTATAATGATAAATTAAAATTGGGATCATTACTCATGTGTACCTACGGCCTACTATCTCTATTATTGTTACACTGGTTCATTTTTTTGTAACCATTAACAATGTTTTGATTTAATATATTTAATTATTTATGAATAAGGTGATTTAATATTATTTATTGCTTTACATATGGTTAAATAATGACCAATTTGACCATATATGACCTTCCATAGTAATTTTTTATATATAAATGTAATTTAATCAAAAAAACCAATATATATTAAATCAATTATATAATTGTAAATAAAATGATAATAAGTGAAATAATAGTAATAATAAACTCTTAAAAAAATTTCATATGTAATAAAATAATCAAAATATGTTTATTATTTTAAAATATAGAGTACTAGAATGATAAATCAGATTCAAGGTAATGGATTTTCTTCTCACATTTTAAATACGTGAGATAAATATTATATTCACTACTTACTTATTATTGTAGTGTATATTCTAAAACTTTTTATATATTATAAAATTAATTATTTAAATAGAGTTCTATTTATGGTTGCATTTTATTTATATTACTTATGGGGGTTTTGATTCAGATGTTACCATAGTTGAAATGGAATTTATAGTCTCAATTTTATTTTTATGAGATATATGCCTTAAAAATGAGCATTTATTTTGGATGATTAATATATATCTCCACAGTATTATAATATATATAATTATTTATTATTATTTAATATAATGGTTTCTTATATGTTATTAATTTATGGGAATTATGATTCAAATTTTTCAATGTTGTATGCAACACATTGAATGTTTAAAAAATTCTTAATGAATGTTTAAAATTATCTTCTAAGGGAATTTAAATTAATCCATTTAAACATCCCATATTTTTACATATCATCCACTTAAGATATGTTTTTATATCATCATCATTATTTTTTTGTAAGAATTATGATATTTTCAAATATAATTTTCGTGAAATTTATTTTTTCCACGAGTTAATCTTTTTTCAAAGATATTATTATAGAACCCATTTATTTTAAATGGTTGGATAATGTTTTAAGTATACTATTATGGAAGCCATTTATTTACCATGGGATACTTATTTTTCAATGATATTTTTTATCGATCCCATTTAATTTTGATTGGTTAATCATGCATTAATGAGATTATTATATAACTCATTTATTTTAGATGTGTTAATCATGTTTCAAAGGTACTAAAATTAAACCCATTTAATTTAGATGTGTGTATCAGGTTATAAATGGATTTTTATTGATTCTATGAATTTTAAGGCTATGAAATTTTAATATTGATATTTTAATAAAGAATTATTGAAAAAGGGTGATCTTTATTCAGCCTATATGAAGGATTCAACACTTATATAGCTCAAGTGTGAGACAAATAAATCTTATTAAATGGGTATATCCCCATTAAATCACAAGTAAAACAAGATAGAATGATATATCTTTTATTAAGAGTGATACAAACTATATGTAACTAATTAATTGGTTGATAATAATGATGGACATCATCCACATGGTTAATACAAATAAAAGGGTATTGAAAGGCTTTATGAATGTGATTTTCCATTTAACCAATAGGATTATTTGATTTTTGTAATGATTTTACAATGTCTCTAATGAATGAAATTTATATCAAAAGGTTTTAAATAATAAAATTTTATGAACCTGTTCTTTTCCATTTTTCATATCAGATTATACATGTATTAATTGTTTTTAGTTCTTATATTAATCTCTTATGCACATTTATTACGTCATCATACTCTTATGCATTATTTTTATCATTGATGGAATTAATTTGTTAATGATTAGGTTTTACCATTCTGAGTGTTTTTTCTCCCCCATATTATTTTTCCATTACATATGTTTTAATTAATGATGTCTAATGTTTTATGTGTGTAAAGTATTTCAGAAAAGTGATGTTTTTGTCTTATTGTAAATTCGAAAAGATGGGTAAAATGGGATAAATTTTATTTTTATGTGTAATGTATTATTTAAGTAGTATCCCATTAATTTTATAAAACAAAAAAATGTTCCTCCATAATTAATGTGATCTATGTATTCCTTTTGATGCTTTAATTATTTAAGGAAAAAATTGGGTAATAATATTTGTGATTAGAGCCGAAAATACACTATTGTATTTTAACAGTGTATCCAAGAGTGCAATTGTTGAGCTATTATAGATTTTTATGAAAGGTGTGTTTTGGTAAATTTAGATAAAATAGTGTTTTAATATTGTGGTATCTCAAGAGTTGTGGATACTATTATAGGAGTGTAAAGATATTTATGATCATAAGTTCAATGTTTGAAGACACACATTTACAATTTTTATGTAGTAGAAATGCAGAAGTTATCAATGATGTTTTTGGTGATATCTTTCTAGTTGAGTAATTTTTAAACACTATGATCCACATGAATATTTCTTTGGGAGGATTTATCATTTATGATTAATGAAAATTAGGGACAACTTTTATGATACGTGAAAACCTATCATATCTGGAAGGGGAATGGGGATTGAACCCAAATAAAAAGTGTGAAAATGGTCTAGAACATTCAATAGGTCAACATGATATATTTGTTATTATGTAACTTTTTATAGTTTTTTATAATAATTATTTTAGAAGAAAATGGAATTTTATTTAAAAAATAACAAATCATTTATCATGGATGAATATATGATCAATTAATTATGATCTTTGAGTTTCCTACTATGTTTGGAAATGTTTGAAGAATTCTATGGATTGTTTTTCATGGAATAATAAATTTAAATAGAAGGTAATTATTTTTATTATTAAGTTATGGTATGATTTTTTACACATTTTGGTAATTATTTTACCATGTGCTAACTATTTAGGTTTTGGTTATTATTCATTGATATGTGGAATAACCTAAATATCCCTTTTTTGGTTATGTGGTGTATGAAATTGTATTTTTATATTTTTTTCACAAGAAAAATTATGTTGAGTGTTCACCATCTAGAAAAAATTTTATGTTTAGGTTTAAATTTTTTATACTATTAAATTCAATTTTCATGTAACATTATTTGTTTATGTTTTGTTATACTTGGTTAAATAAATAAATTAACATTAGAAAAAGGATAATGAATTTTTTTCCCATTACAATAATTTCATATTATATTAGTGACCTTTTCAACACCTATTTTGTGTGTGTGTCTTTTTTAATTGATATTCCCTTGGCCATGTCCTCTATTTACCTCAATTATCCCATCAGAATTATTATTTCCTTCCAAATCAATATTTTAATTTCCTTCTAATTTTCTCCCTATGTGGAATCCTAGTTATGATAATACTTTGGTTCCAATTATGTTTCCCAAATTCAATTTTTAAGATGTTGGTTTATTAATTCTTTTATTAGTATTGGTATCAAAAAAGTAATTCAGGAAAAATGATAACTGTTTCATACAAAATATGAATTTCAATGGTGAAATTCATTTTCAGTGGGGTAAGATGCAACATTCTGATATTTTATGAAATTGACCCTTCAAAATTAATTTAAATTATATGATATCATATTTCACAAGTAAAGAATACAAAAAAAATTTAGTATACAGAAAACCAATAATATCTTACATTGCTCATAACATTGGGTTTATTTGGTAACTTCTGGTACCATAAATAGTGAGATTTACTATAAAAAAATATTTTATTATTATTATTATTATTTGACATCATAGTTATCACATAGACATTTTAATTTTAGTAATTATTATGAATAAATTAAATATGAAAAAATTGACTACACATATCTATATAATTAGTTCTTTTGTAATCATTTTATTATATATAAAAACAAAAATAAATTTAATATATAAGATGGGCTTTATGAAAAATATTTTTTTGGTCTCAATGATTTTCTGTCTTAAAATACTAATATAATCACTATTATGGAATTAATTAATTGAAATTTATACTTTTTATAGTCAATATTTAATTTTAAATTCGTACAAAAATTTTTATTATCAAAAAATTTGGTAAAATCCAATTTTAGTAATAATATGATGATTTTTTCTAAAATAGAGTTTCTCCAACTTTTAATGGGAAACATGTTTCAAAAATGATTTTTGATAAATATATAAATTTTATTTGATAAAATTCAATCCATTTTTCAAATTAGTAAAAAATAATTTACTTTAGGTTAATTTTTGGTATTTTTAATTGAAGTTTCATTTTTGGATTAATTTTTTAAAATACACAATTTTAATTAAAAAATGACATTTCTTATAAATAATTAATAATGTTAAATTATATTTTTATTTGGTTTTAATGTTTCATTAGATATATTTTACATCATATAATACAATTTAGGTTATTAGAATCATTTTTATAATGATTTTATAAATAATAACATTTTAATATTAGGAACTATATCAGATTGAAAATCAGATTTCCCATCCAGTCTACGAGATTATTGTTTGATATAATTTTACATCTTTTGTGAATTTAATAAATAAAAAATGATATAAATAATCTGAATTAAAATATAATTAATATTTCATTAAGATAAGCTTATTTTTTAGCCGAAGTGATTATTGATGGAAATTAAAATCAATTAATGTAAAAAAATTATTTTTCACATTACATGTGGTTGTATTTTTTTTGAAAAGATGATGATTTTTTTATTTATTGAATTTGGAATAATATTATGAATAATTATGTATAAATAATATAATAATTATATTTTTAATTAATACTTTAAAGGTAATATTACCTAGGTAAATAAAATTATAAATGTAACCTTTAATGATAAAATATAATATACATAAGGAATAAGATAAAAATTGAAATAAATGTTTATATATTTCTATTTGTTATGTTTTATCATCCATAATTTCCCTAAAATCCATTATTTCTCAATTTTTAGGAACATTATATAACAGAGACCACCCAAGAGTGTTTACCTATTGATATTCATATGAATTAAACTCCTATAATTTAAAAAGGAAATCACCACATATCATCTTTGCACATCTCATGAATTTGGACTTATCCAAACCCTACAAAATTAAAATCCAAAAAATAACTCCCTTAATATTATAATCCCCAATTTTGGACGAATGAAACACAGTGATTTCCTTTTGTACAATCTAGAAGGAGTTGCCTAATAAAGTTGTAAAATTCATCAATGAATAAATTTGTTTTATTTATTAATACACCGGTTAAATTATTATTATATAATGACTGTAAAATAACCATAGTTTCCTATATATACTTATCTATTTTTATGTTATGGATAAAACCAAAACCTATAGAAATTTCAATCAAATTGGTTTCACAATCATTATTTGTGCGTATAGTGGACTATCATCTCATGAAATGATTTCATTCATTCTTCCATTACTACCATTCATGGTTTGTAATAATGATGATATTATAGTTTATATATGACATTTACAGTATATATTACATAGTAATACATATTTAATCATTATATCATATACATACTTTTTTAAAGTTCATACCGTATAGGATATGATAACGCCACTCATGTTGAAGTGTGGAATACCTGCGATGTGATACTTTTTTTCCCACAAAATCACAAAATGATATATATATATATATATATATATATATATTTGTGTGCATGTATAAGAATTTATAATTAAAAATGTTATATTTATGATATTATTATCAATCTAAAAAAGATTAATTTTACATACCTTCTTTATGTAGTGATCAATGGAAAATGGGAATTTTACTCATGCGTATAGACAAAATATTGTCTCCCTAATTGTAAAGTTGGTTCATTTTTCATAAAAATAACCAATTTATTGTTTTAAAATAATAATTGATGTATAGCTATTATTATGTCTTAATGATGAATATTTTTATTTTTAATTAATGATTTCATTGACCATATTGGTACTTCCAAATTTGTTTTATGATAAATAAACTGAATATGGTCAAAACAAAAAATTTCAATATAATAAATTAAGATATAATATATAACATGGTAATAAGGGAAATATTATTAATAATAATAATAATTAATATTTCATTAATAAAATAATTAATTAACATATGTTTAATATTCTTCAATATAAGGGATAATCATGAAAAACAAAGCTCAATGTAAGCTATTTTCATCTACTGTTTTCCATCTAAGATATAAATTTCATATTAACCACTAATTATTTTGGATTATATACTTCCAATTTTGGTATATTATAAAATGAATTATTTTATATATGTTTTATTTAAATTTTTACTTCTGATGATTAATAGTTTTAGGGTTTTTTATTTATATGTTACCATAATTGTAAGTGGATTTATAGACTCACTTTTATTTCTATGAGGATTATCACATATTCAATACCCATTTATTTTGTGCGGTTCATATATGGACCCTTTGAAATATATCATCATGAATTTATAAATTTTAATGTTATTTTTGGGTTTCAGAAATGTTATTCCTTCATGGGTATTTTGATTCAAATGTTTCAAAGTGGCATGGAACATTTTTAATGTTTAATGGTTATTTTCCAAAAACAATCTAATGATCTTTTATGGTAATTTCCATTAACAAACATAAAAATAACAAAATTTTCTTCCCCTATTCATAATATAGTTTCTATTTATGTGAATATATATGTTTCATTGGATGTATTATGATTATTTAAATGAAACTCGTAAAGAACCAGTTTCAATTTGATGGGATAATATTGTGTAAAATAGATTATTATTGAACCCATTTAATTTATGTTGCTTATTGATTACTTAATGATATTTATTGTGAACCCATTTTATTCCATGGGTTAATCACGTTTCAATGAGATTGTGTAATGTCACCTACCCGGGAGCAACTAAACCGGTGCTCTGAGTTGGGTGGTTATATGACTTTAGTCCCACCTCCCCATACGAAAAAGGTTGTCGACTACAATCGGGGGTCCAAATAGTCAATCCTAGAGATTATTCCCCCTTTATTATTAGATTAATCCACTATAGAATATAAACAAAATAGATTAACAACAACCAATACTAATATAGCATTCATAAACAACCATTCCCCATATGGGGTACAACCATGTCCAACTGAAAATATACCATGTTTTTCAAAATCATGGAACGTGAACAAATACCAAAATTAATTCAAAGCCAAAAATTCCCAAATGGTCCCGACACCAATTCGGGGTCCTCCTCCACACAATCACATGCCATAACATGTATATAGAAAGGGCCTTTTCCCTTCTCCTGACCAACAAACATGAATTCTTCTCGGGTACCCAACGGTGGCCCAAGCAGCGTCTGTGTACAACTCAGTAGACTGCCACCAACAGTGTCTGCAAAAAATCTGGTATAAAAAAATGTGCATTCAAAATGAAAAAATAATAATAAATTTAAAAGATAATATTAATTGATCCAAGCTAGTTTAGGTCCACTACCAACATTTATTACCATTTCTATATCTCACCATTTCATCCCATTTACCATTACATACCATATCTTACACATCCTACATAGTTCATCAAACATGACATGTTACATGGTCATAAAGTATAGAAAAAAATTAATTAGAAAAAACACATAGTTAACATATCACACTAGTACTGATGTCCCCATGTCAACTATATCCTCACCTTGAAGACTCAGTCTGGGTGGATGCAATCATTTGGGGAATAGAGTATCAGTCCTTATCCTTAACCCATGTATTAGGGGTGGAGTTTAGAGCATCAGTATAAGTCAACCCATGAGTGAAGAACCTCATTCAATACTACACTATACGACGACATGTGCACATGATATACATATATGTATCCATCAACCATTAACCAAACATCACTACCATTTCCCAAGGAAAATATAGATCAAAACTACAACATATGAGTTATCACCATACCTTAACCCATTAACAGATTTACCACATTTCACATCATTATCCATTTACTCCAATTCCCTTTTATTATTAGTATTTCACAAATACTTGTCAATTATGCCTAACTGACTAGGAATCATTAATCGAATCATAATCTATTTTATTATTCTCCTTATTCATCCCCACATATTAACCCATTTCTCTTTCCAACACTATTCCCAATTCATTTAACATAGCCATGTTCAACCATATAAACAACACTAATGTTAACCCAACATCCCTTAGGATATTATTATTAAGACAAGGTTCATAACCTAGCTTATACCCCATCACCATCAATCCCATCAACATGTTTATCAAAGACTCATCATATTCACACAACAATCTCACTAGTTGTTCACAATCCCTAGGTTCAGAAGAGTCGGTTCACCCCATGGGTGTCTCCCGTTTAGTATCATCACCCTCAACACATCCCATAGGGATCATGAGGCATAAAATTTACCTTTTTAATAACCATTTTAGAAAAAACATGACATGGGTATTCAAAACATACCAAGAGACACCCTAGAACAGAACCACACATGCACAAATCCAAAAATAAACCATAGGATATAACTTGTAGACCACCTACCTCACTTCTGATGGTAGACACACTCTTAATCATTCTCTTATACCCCACTTCAGCAAATAATTGATGATTCAACTTAACACTCTCCCAATGAGTAGGGTTACAGAGAATGGGTATGAGAGGATAAGAATATATATAGCATAAACACAAAAAATAAGAATGGGCGGGATTCTCCTTACTCAGAGCTTCGATCCACAACCTACGATAGAAAAAACTCCTTAGAAACGAGGGAGATTGATCTTGTAGAGATCATGGGAGGTTTGGTTCATTCATATGGTGAAGAGGGGTGAAATGGGAGGAAAATCTGAGTTGGGGTTAAAAATACCAGAATGGAAAAATGTAATTTTTTAAAATGTGTTCATACCACATGGTTTAGCCGCATCGTTTTCCCAACCAGGCACAAACTATGTTAAATCCACTATCCAAATGAAAACTTATTTCATAGTTTCCTTGCATGTCTTCACAGTTAAAACTAACCTTGCACATTCAATGTGTTCTACCTATAAAACCCCATTTTCTTCACTGTTTGTGTTTTGATCCCTTGGAACACCCCCAAGCCTCTAAGACATGGGAAAGCAATTAATTAACCAAAACAAGGTATTAAAACCAAAACAAAAATGAGAACATACCTTTCTAATATTCAATATCTTACAACCTCCCCACCTTACAATGGCTCATTCTCGAATCAATATCCCATTATTAATTTCACTTCCAAGAAAAAGAGATCAAACCACGGAGCCCGCATATCTGATTCCTACTCCTATGTTTCTTCATGAACATTCACATGCTTCTATTGTACTTAAACCAATGTAACATACTTTTTTCACAATAAATTATCACTGTGATCCATGATACTAATGGGCTGATCCTCAAAGGATGCATTTGACTCATGATCAACATTATCAACATCCACTATGTGAGTTGGGAAATAAGGATTCTGCCAAAGATCCCAAACATGAAATACCTCACGCCTCCTACTATAAAGTTATAGAAGAGCCAATCGATATGACACCAGATCAATCCTATATACTATCGCATACGACCCCACATACTTTGGCTTCAACATTCCTAATTTCTTAATCCATCGGTGGCCCAACCATGGAGACACCCAAAAGAACACACTATCACCAACCTCAAACTCAATAGGTCTATGACTCAGATCCGCATACCAATTCAGCATACTCTATGAATTTTTCATCCTATAATTAATCAACTCAACTTTCTATGATGCCTCCTGCATGAGATTAGGTCCCAACTGCTTTGTTTCACCAGCCTCCAACCAATACCGTGGAGATCTACACGACCTCTGATAGAGTGCCTCAAATGGTTCAATCTGCACTATATCTTGAAAACTGGTGTTCTAGGAAAACTCAACAAGTGACAAGTGGTTTTCATAGGAACCACAAAAATCCAAGACATAATACCTCAAAATTTATTCCAACACTTGGATTGTAAGCTTGGACTAACCGCTCGTCTGTGGGTGTAAAGCCATACTCAAAACCACCTTTGTACCTAGCGCCCTATATAACGCTTTCTTGGATCATGATGTGAAATGATAATCATGATCTAATAATACAGTCCATAGTACATCATGAAACTGTGCTATTTCTGGATCATATAACTCACCCAACAGATAAACTATATAAGTCTCCTGAATCGGTAATAAATGAGCAACTTTCGTTAGCCAATCCACAACTACCAAAATTGCATTACTCTTCCGAGGTGTTCTCAAAAGACCCGACTAAAAATTCATTATCAAATCACCCCACTTTTATTCTAGAATGGGAAATGTATGTAACAATACACCTTGGCGTTGATGCTCAGACTTCACCTACTGATAGGTAAGGCACCATGCCACAAATCCCGTAATATCCTTTTTCATTCCTGGCCACCAAAAATTACTACGGAGATCATAATACATCTTGGTCATACCAGGATGAACAACCCCTTTCAATGCATGATACTCATTAATTAACAGTTCCCTGATGCATACCGGGACAACCACATGACCATGAACACAAAAAACCCCATCCACATCAACATCCCAACTCGAAGGTGGATCCCCACCATTAATTCGATCCTTTATTTCCAAACTCTCGGGATCGTCATGCTAAAATTCACTAACACGGATCAAAAGTTTCAACTCAACCGCCATGGATGTGGGAGTCACTTGAACATTTTCCTCGCACACCTCCAGGTGCATCTCTTCAAACAAATCAATCAACTTCCACTCGGTGATGGATTCATGAACAACTTGGTTCTGAGCCTTCTGGCTCAATGAATGCGTAGCACTATTCCACTTTAAATTTTTATATACCATATCAATGTCGATGGACTATAGATAATCAACCCATATTCACTTCCGATGATTCAAATACCTCTGTGAAAAGATATAATTTAGACACTTGTGATCGGTATACACCTTTAACCTTTCCCCCAACAAGAAGTTCATATGAACAATTAAGGAATACACTACTACTGCCAACTCAAGATCATGAGTGGGATAATTCTTCTCATGGGGTCCCAATTTCCTCGACCCATATGCCACAAACTACTCATTTGGCATCAACACAGCCCCATACCTGATACCAGACAAATCATAATATAGGGCGTACTTCCGACTTGGTTTAGGTAAGATGAATATCAATGTGATTGTCAGTATAATTATCAACTTCTGAAAGGAATTTTCACAAGCCTTAGACAATTAAAACCTAATTCCCTTCTTGGTCAAGCCCGACAGTGGTGCTTCCAGGTGGGAGAAATCCTGGATGAACCTCTAGTAATACCCATCTAATCCTAGAAAACTCCGAACATCCAAAACACTCCACAGATGCTACCATGACATGATAGCCTACACATTATCTGGATCCACCGACACTCCTATGTAAGATATGAGGTGTACCAGAAAATCATTTCTCAAATCTAGGACTAACAATTTGACATCATGGCATATATTAAATGGTCTCATAGTGTACTCCAGATGAGGTCAAGATGTTTTCCATGATCATATTTTGTTTTTTAGTATACCATGATTTCTTCAACAGAGACAACACAAAATGATATATAAAGTGATGGTGATTTGGTTCATCAAAGCTGTGGACACCTCTGGTGCATTGGTCAAGATGAAAGGCATCACCAAAAACTGGAACAACTCATATTGACTCCTAAAAGCTATTAGATTTATGTAAAAAGCCATCAAACTCAACTGGTGATAACCCCATCTCATATCAATCATAGATAAAAATTTTGCACCCCTCAAATAGTCAAATAGGTCATCAAGTCTATGAACAGGGGACCCATTTTTCAACTTCATCTATTTTAAGATCCTATAATCAATACACAACCTTAATGACCATTCCTTCTTATTTTTAAAAATCTCAAGGGATCCCCAAGGACAAATACTAGATAGTATAAACCCGTTACATTTCAACTCCTCAAGAGGAACCATTAACACCTACAGTTCTGCTGGTGCCAGTTGGTAAAGTAGAATAGAAATTGGCTCCACTCCTGGTAGCAACTCCATCGTGAATTAAACATCCCTCTTAGGAGGAAACAACGAGAAATACTCATGAAACACATCATGAAGAAGATCCACTACTGAAGGTAAGATAGAATGTTCCCCACTTTCATCATCAAGAACAAGACAATCTACATGAGCCGTGAGGCTACTCAACTGCCGAAAAAATGTCCACGCATGACCTTCTCGAACATCCCACTCTCTTCGATGAACATAAGAATCACCATCAAGTGACCTGAATGATACACCGCGATGGTAAAAAATTATATGTGCCAAATACAACACCAACCAGTCCCTACCCAAAATTAGGTCATACCGCGACATCTTGAGAATGAAAAATAACCAATTGAAACGATACCCACCTACTTCCATATTACATTATTTACACTGCCTAATATCTTCTTTTCTGGCCCCAACAGAGATTCAATCGACCTAACCCATCACACATCCTTTTTGGAAATCCTAATGCTACCCCATGGTGAGATCAAATAAAATAGTGTTTTACACCAGTGTCAAACAACGCACTAGCAAGCATAGAAGCTACAAGATCATACCTAGAACAGTGAATAAACCAGCCGCCCTATCACCAAGTGTAGAATGAACTACGTAAATACTGCATTCCCATCTACCCAAGGCTCCAACATGTGTGTCATGCACTGCAATGCCCTACTGACGTGGGATATTGGGACCCAGAGTTCCCCATCCACCACCCCTACCATGATAGCTAGTGGATCTCCTATTGCCCACATAAATCAGATGTACCTAATCTGTTTCTTCCTCTTGGAATATTCTTGTCACAAACATTCTTGCTCACCTAATAAGGGTTCTTGCAGAACCTCTACATGTGTCCCAATCTCCCACACGATCGGCACTCAATTGGAGATCGAGGTAATTAGCCACGCACGTTCCCTAGCCTTACCCACTAAAATAAGAACACCATATCCCAACCCCGAGATGATGACCCACTCTTATGACCACATTTCACTCTTACACCCTGCTGAAAACTTCCAAACAATGCATCCGACACTCGGTAGCAGCACCAGTTTTCCACCCAGTTGGCACGACTCACCCAATACCATAAAATCCCTTCAGTTTCCCTTCTAAGATCAACACATGATCCACTACCTCTCTAAAACTATTCAGGTGAAATATATTCACCTGAGACCTGATTTTGTGTCTCATTCCATCCTGGAAATGCCACACAATTACTTCCTAATACCCCCACCAACTCTGGAACAAAGCATCACAAGTTAGTGAATCACCAATCATACTCTATCACCGACATTGATCCCTTAGATAGTGTATCGACTTGGGTTTTAGCCCTGTCAGACTTTGGAATATTTCTACGAATAATTCTAGAGCTAGGCGCGAAGACGACGTGCGATTACGAGGCCCGGTGTGCCCGAAATTAATTTTATAAAAATATTAATTATTTTTATACTATGCACGTGGCAGGGGTGTTATATATCATAAAAGGTCTCTCAGAACGAGAATCTGAGGGCACAGTTCTGTCCAGAATGTGTTGTTTAACCTAGGCGAGGTGTAAACTTTATGGGTGTGGGTCTGCGGTGGAAAGCGCCACCGGGGGATTTTTTGTAAATAAATGGAAAAGTTTTTTTACGAGCGTCAGCTTGAATAACTTCATAACGACATATCAGATCTCAAATCCGAGTCCGTCATTTCATTTCGAACAACACATTTACCTTAAGGGTGGCCAGACCTTTTTTTTGCATCAGGTGTCGGGCGGAGGCGAGTCGGGAGCCGGAGATATTTAAAAAAAATAAATATCCTAATTCCTCTTGGATGTGTGGTGCGCAGCCGGGAGGAACTCTTCTTTACTCATCCTTCTCCTCCCCTTCCGTCGGTGAATCAGCGAAAAATTCTCGTGATCAAGGTGATGTCGAGCTCGGATTTCGATGGCAGACGCTTCAAGATCGTGGATCGGAAGCTTTGGAGCACGGATAGTCGATGTTTCACCCGCAAGGTAGGAAGTTTGAGGTTTAAAATCCCAGACCATGTTTATGTGTTTTATTTCTTCAAATCATCATATGGTTTGTATAGTTTGGGTCTGGAGGTTTCTGAAACATGTTTCAGATCTGATTTTGGAGCATCAGGGTGCTCCCGGTGGATCCCCGAAGTTTTGTAGTGAAAACCCGGATTCCGGCAGTGGAATTAGCGGAATTCGATGAGACCCACGGTGGAATGGTGGTGGAGATATGGTTTCCGACTCTGGTGCGACGAAGTCCGGAACTGGCATGATGGTTTCCAGTAGTGGCGCGATGGTTTCCGACGAAGCAAGCGGTGGTCCGGTAAGGTATTTATGGGGGTTCTTTAACCCCTCGTAACTCGCAAACCGTAAATCCGATTTGTGAGCCGTTTGCAGTGACGTGTTCCTTGCGTCGAGATAGATGTTTTGATTTTAATTTGGGATTTTAATGTTTCAGGATCGTGGACTGGGATCATGAAACATTGAATAAAATAATGCTATTTTATTATTATTCGACTTCGAGCCATTGTATCTTCTACCCGGAGCGTCCGATTGACGTGTCGTAAGTGGCGTTGTGACCTGGATGGTATGGTGGACTTTTCTTGAGGGTTTTTGAGTGTTGGGATAGATTTTGGGGTGCAGGCCCCATAAGGTTCAGTTTGGGAGTTTACGGAGAAACGCAACATTCTCACCAGGTGTCTGATATAGGCATATGAATAGTCGATCTTGTTTTTCTTTCGATAGGATCGAAATTGATTGATCTGTTCAATTTTCACTGGGATAAAGGTGTGGGCCCCACCCGAGGTGGCTTTGGTGAATAGTACATTTTCCCTAGTTATCCGTTTTGGACGAACGAGTATCTGATCTCATTTGTTTTTCTGAGGGGATCGCCGTGGTATGATCTGCTTGATGAGTTTCGGGTTCGTTGTGTGGGCCCCACATGGTATAGCAAACGGTGAATAGTTCATTTTTCACCAGTTTTCCATTTCGGGTGAATAAACAGCCTATCCTGTGTGTTTTTTCATGTGTATTGCGATGGTGGCCTCAGTATCGGCCAGAGAGTTGCACAGGGTGGCGTTGTGGTGGGTCGCTCGGGTAAGCGACGTTTGGACCAGCAATGGTTGAGGGTACTACCTTGGTTCGTACCTACTAGGGTTCGTATGACATCAAAACCTTTATATAGTTTTATGAACATCTCGATGGGATGTTTAATTAGTTAGAGTTATAGAATCCCTCCAGTAGGCTATGAGCGGGATCCTCTAGAATCTTTTCCATAGATCGGGTTCTTGGTATCGATGTGACCGCTTATCCATGGGCGACGATCCCCTATCAAGCTGGTTAACCCCATAGGGTTTTGGCATCATCGGGATTATGATCCTCTACATTGTGGACCATACTGAAAAGGGTTGTGGCATCATTGGGTATATGAACCCCTACTCAGCATGAGGTGTATAGTAGGGTTGTGGTATCATTGGTTATATGACACCCTACTTAGCATGTGGTTTTGGTAGGGTTGCAACATCAGCAGTTCGATCCCCTATAGCATGAGATGTACCAGATAGGGATACTATATCTCCATGACGACCTTTACGCGAGTGACGATCCTCTATCTGAGTGATGTGATTTTGTCGAGCACTATATCGGGTTGTGGTATCCCCCAGTGGATCATGGGTTTGATCCCATATCTATGAGTTCTACGAATGCCAGATCAGGTTTTTGTATCTCCCAGCGGAACCTGGGAGTGATCCCCTAACTTTGGGATCTTCATATAATGGTGTGGGTTTTGGTATCCCCTAGAAGACCCTAGGATCGATACCTTATCCCTGGGGTTTGGTTTTTATGTTGTTTCAGTGAGTTTTCCTCAGTGATGGTATCCAACGAGCGTGTTCTATCAGGTAAGAGTCTGAGATGTTTGAGTGGGACATGATGGCGTGTATCTATCGGATGAGTGTCATCTGGGATGATAGTGATCATGGAGTGTTCTCTCCTGGTTGTGAATCGTTGCTGGTGATGAAGTCGATACATCATGTGGCTTGGTGCATGAGCTGAGAATATCTAGATTGTTCTTGGGGAATGTATGGGCATACACATGGATTGAGCTGACTAATTGTGTTTATCTATGGATGATCAAGAGATGGTGTTTCTCTCTCATCTGGGTTCCCTCTGGGTGGGATGAGATGATTTTTTCCTTTCAGTTTCTCTCTTTTATTTCTAGTTTTTGGGATGCCTACTGAGAATTGTTATACTCACCCCTGCACGGGATTTTCACAGACATGTTTGTGTCTTGTGCAGACCATAGGACTTTTGACGGAGTCCCAAGAGGTCCCGGAGCAGGCAGAGTTTAGTGAGAGGGTTTTAATGGGGTGTTTACCGGAGCTATGCAAAGGAGCATACCTACATGTGTTTTGGATGTGTTTTCCATCATCCTGAGCAGGTTAGACACAATTTCAGTTTTCTTTTTGTGGGCGGTGTTTTTTCCTTTTGTACTTCTATTCCCTCTGGTTGTGGGATAGTTGTATGCATGAATTTTTTTCTGTTTTATATATCTATGAACTTTTTCATGGAGGTGTATGTGGGTGCGTGTGTACAGGTCCCTTAGGCTAATGCATCTCATGTGTGTGATAGACTACTCGGCGCTAGACGCCAGCCCCTAGCCTATTAGAGGCGGGCTTGGGGAGTCGCAGATCGAGCCCCGTTTTGTCGGGACATGACAGAGTGGTATCAGAGTAGGTTCCACCTTTGGGATCTCACAGCATAGCTGGTATAGCTATGAGTTTGGTTTGGGTAGCATAGCGACAGTGTTAGGATTTTTTTGAGTTCTGTTTTCAGGCCGAGGACTCCAGTATTGGTGCGGTGGCCAACATATCCTTACAGAATGACTCTGATAACATAACTTTCGACTTGGGACATTCGTACACTGGTCGCGGGGACATAATGGTATATGCATCATATAGGGATGGGTTTTGGTTTTCCCTTATCCTTCTGGAGTCAGCTCTCCATATATACTCTTTGACTATGGTGAAATTTGAATTTATTTCAAGATTCCCCCACTATGAAAGCCATCGAGGGTTCCACAACGGGATTGTGGTGACGATCCACCCCATGTAGAGGCTATGGACCAGGGCGCAGGTTCTGAGGCTGGACCTCCAGGTGGTCCGACAGTTGAGCCATCACCGGTCGAGAAGCTGGTTGTGCCAGCAGTGCATGATGAGGTTGCGCGCAGGCTGAGGGCACTGAACGGGTTCCAAAGGCAGTGACCTCTGAGGTTCTTGGGTTATCCAGACCCCCTGGCAGCTGATGACTAGCTCGAAGCAGTCACCTGAGTTTTCCGCCTAGTGAGAACACCTCCATATCATATGGTGGTCCTAGCAGTGAGTCTTCTACATGGTTCGGCTAGACGATGGTGGATTTTGTTGATGCAGTCACATGAAGGGGAGACGCACACCTGTGTTGAGTTTGAACAGCTCTTCATGGAAGAGTTATATCTGGTGACGCTGAGGTCAGTGCAGATTCAGGAGCTTCTGTAGCTTCGGCAGGAGGCCCTGACTGTGTCTGAGTACTCAGTGTGGTTTACAGACCTGTCGCACTGCTCCCTGGATATGGTTCGAGACCTGTTCATTAGGGCTCATACCTTCGAGCAGGGCCTATGCAGAGATATCCATACAGGTTTGGTTTCTTTGTGTTTTCCCACCTACGCTGGAGTTCTGGAGCGAGAGTTGGTGGTGGAGAGCTTCCTGGATGAGAAGGTCCCAACTGTTAGTGCTTGGCACATGATAGTTAAGCCTTTGTTAGTCGGATTTGCATCTAGTAGCCAATGACAGACTCAGGGGTCCGGACATGGCTGACGTTTCAGGAGGCGACCCCAGGATGGAGGATCTGAGGCTCAGGGATCACAAGGCTCGCAGGCCAGTTTTGTTCAGCTGTACGAGATGGAGTGTTATGCTTGAGACAGTCAGGGACATCTTGCGAGAGACTATCCGACCTATCGCACTGCTGAGAGGGAGCCGATTGAAAGACCTCCTTGGCAGAGGCAGCGTCTCGAGCAAGGAGGTCCGCAGGGCGGTGGACGTGGCGACAAAGCTAGTTCTGCAATAGGATGTGGTATGCGTTATTAGTTACCACCACCCCCACCCCCAGGTGGTACATGCCATGCTCAGGTAGTAGGTGGTCGAGGGCGAGGACAGCTGCATTCACTAGAGGCTATTGACCCAGAGGCTCTACGGATGGATATAGGTATGACTTGTGTCCTTTCCACTTTTTGTAGTAGTTTGATAGACACTGTCTGTGTGAGTGTTGTTTGGCGTGCTTCGAATGCATATGGAAGATGGATCCTTCCCCCATCGAGATGCATTTTTGTAATGCGATAAAAACTCTGAGGGCAAGTCAGTGCCGCCCAAAACAAATAGTGTTGAGGTGTGGTGGATGATTCCCTCAGACTTATGTGTTCGGTCACAGGTGTTTTTTGGAAAACATGATTGTATGGGAGAACCTATTGAGAGTCCACTAACTTTATTTGTACTTATGGTTTTTCGGGGATGAAAAGTTCTTAGGGGGGAAGATGTAGTGACTTAGGTTTATCCCTGTCAGACATTGGAATATTCCAATTAATAATTTTAGAGCTACTCCTGAAGAAGGTGTGCGATTCCAAGGCCCTGTGTGCCCGGAAATAATTTTATAAAAATATTAAGTATTTGTATTCTATGCACATGACAGGGGTGTGATATCTACATAAAGGTAGCTCAGAATGGCAATCTGAGTGCACGGTTGTGTGCGGAACGTTCCATTTACACTAGCCGAGGTGTAAACATTGCGGGCGCGGGCCTACGGTGGAAAGCGCCACCAGGGGCGTTTTCGTAAATAAGTGAAAAAGTTTATTTAAGAGATTCGGCTCAAATAACTTTTGAATGGAGTCTCGAATCGCAAATCCGAGTACACCGTTGAATTCAGAACGGTGCATTTACCCTAAGGGTGACCTTACCATTGTCTGCATCGGGTGTCGGGCGGAGGCGAGTCGGGAGCTAGAAATATTTAAATATAATAATTATCTTAATTCTTTCCCCCCTTGGACATGTGGTGAGGAGCCAGGAGGAAATCCTCCTTCCTCATCCTTCTCCTCCCCTTCTGACTGTGAATCGTCAACCAAATCATGTGATCATGATGCCATCGAGCTCGGATTTCGACGATAGACACTTCTGGATCGTGCAACGGAAGCTTTGGAGCGCGGACCTTTGGTGTTTCGCCCGCGAGGTAGGCGGTTTGAGTTTTAAAATCCCAGACCCCATTTTTGTATTTTATTTCTTCATATCGTCATAAGGGTTGTATAGTTCATGCCCCGAGGGTTCCGAAACATGTTTTAGATCTGATTTTGGAGCACCGGGGTGCTCCTGGTTGATCCCAAAAGTTTTCCGGCAGAAAACTCGGATCCCGACGGAGGCAATGGAGGAATCCGGCGAGACTCGTGGTGGCGTGACGTGGTGGTTCCAAGCGAGACAGGCGGTTTTCCACACAGGTTTTTTCAGGGGTTCCTTAACCCCTAGTAAATCACAAAACATAACTCCGATTTGCGAGCCGTTTGCGGTGACGTGTTACTTTCATCAAGATGGATATTTTGATTTTTCTTTGGGAATTTTATGTATAGGAATCGTGGAATGGGATCTTGAAATGTCGAATAAAATAATGATGTTTTATTATTATTCGACTTCGGACCGTTGTATCTTCAACAAAGTGCATCTGATTGACATGCCGTTAGTGGCGTTGAGACCCTGATAGTACAACATACATTTCTTGAGGGTTTTCGGGTGTTGGGACCGAGTTTTGGGTTCGAGCCCCATGAGGGTCGGATTGGGCATTTAGGGAGAGACGCAACATTCTCACCAGAAGTTCGATGTTGGAAGATGAATAGTCAGTCCTGTGTGTTTTTCCGAGAGGATCACAATGGGGTGATACGTTCGATGTGTTCTGGGATCAAGGCATGGGCCCCAACCGAGCTGGCTTTGGTGAATAGTACCTTATTCACCGGGTGTCTATTTTAGACGAACGAGTAGTCTATCTCGTGTGTTTTTCCGAGGGGGTTGTCATGGTATGATCCTTTTTATGAGTTTTGGGTTTGTGGTGTGGTCCCCACATGGGCTAGCTAGGGTGAATAGTTCTTTTTTCACCGGTTGTCTGTTTCGAGTGAATAAACAGTCCATCCTGTGTGTTTTCCGGTGAAAATCACGTTGGTGGACTTGGTATTGTCATTAGAGGTTTGTGTGGTAGTATTGTGGTGGGTCGCTTGGGTTAGAGATGTTTGGACCACCAGTGGTTGTGGGTACTCCCTTGGTTCATACCTACGAGGTTTCGTGCGGCATCACAACCTTCGTATAGGTTTGTGATCCTCTCGATGGGATGTTGAATCTCTTAGAGTTGTGGCATCCCACTGGTGGGCCCGAAGCGGGATCCCCTAGCATATTTTCCCTAGATCAGGTTCTTGGTATCTCTGTGACCACTTATCCACAAGCGGTGATCCCCTATCTAGCTGGTTAACCCCATAGAGTTGTGGCATCATCAGGACTATGATCCCCTACATAGTGGGCCATACTCAGTAGGGTTGTGGCATCATCAGGTATACGATCCTCTACTCAGCATGAGGAGTACCAGTGTGGGTTCTGGTATCCCCTAGCATAACCTAGTAGAGATCCCCTATATGAGGAGTTTGGTGGTTATGTTGATTTTGCGAGTTTTCCTCAGTGATGGTATCTGATGAGTGTGTTCTCTCGGGTAAGTGTCTGAGATGTTTGTGTGGGACCCAATTGAGTGTATCTCTCGGACGAGTGTCATTTGGGATGACAGTGATCGTGGAGTGTTCTCTCCTGGTTGTGAATCTTTGCAGGTGATGAGGTCAGTCCCTCATTTGGCTTGGTGCATGAGCTAAGTATATCTGGATTTTTCAAGCTGAATGTAAGGGGAAACACATGGATTGAAATGACAAGTTGTGTTTAGCCAAGCATGGTCACGAGATAGAGTTTCAATCTCGTCTGGGTTCCCTCTGGCTAGGATGAGTGGATTTTTGACTTTCAGTTGCTCTATTTTGTTTTGGATTTTTGGGGTGCCTACTGAGTATTGTTATACTCACCCTTGCACGAGCTTTGCCTGCACATGTTTCTATCTTGTGCAAACCACATGCCTTTCAACGGAGTCCTAGGAGGACCTGGGGTAGGCGGAGCATAGTGAGTGGGTTAGTCCGATGTGTTTACCGGAGCTGTGCCGAGGAGCTTACAGGCAGGTGTTTTGGCAGTGATTTCCCTCCTCCGGAGCAGGTTGTACACCTTTGTAGTTTTCTTTTGATGGGCCCTGCTTTTTTCCTTTTGTACTTTGGTTGCACTCTGGTTGTGGGATAGTTGTATGCATGAATTTTCTTTCCACTTTATATCTCTCTGCACTGTTGCAATGAGATGTAAGTAGGTACGTGTGTATAGGTACCTTAGGCTAATGCCTCTCATGTGTGTGATAGCCTACTCAGAACTAGAAAAAAACCCTTGTCCTATTAGATATGGGATTGGGGATTCATAGCTCGTGCCCCGTTTGGTCGGCTCATGACAGTTAGACTCATGAACTCTATATCCATCTCTTTCCTCAATGACTCTTGTTAAAAATGCTCCATAAAAATTTCTTGGAAATCATTTCAAACCATCCACTCATCCTTCACAGTCTAAGCTAGGATGGCCAACCAATTCATTGCTTTTCCCCAAAAAAATATAGCTTCCCATTTGACCCAAATCCCATCATGAGTATCTAGTTGGTCAAGTATCGTTTGGAAAAATTCTATCTAGAATTCTGCTACCTGTGTCCCACCATCTCCGGTAATGGTCGTAGGGTGCTGGAGTTGAAACACTCTAGTCATCTCAAACATACTCTGTACAACCCGCCATGGGTCCCAATACATCTTCTACAAAAAAACGAGCCTAGTTCTCTAGGAACATCTCATCCCTACCTTCCTGAATTACCACATTCTCATGCTCCTCTATGGGAGGAGTGTTTTCAGCAACATCCAATTGTTTCCCAACAGGTGCTCGAAGTCGTGGTGTCATTTCTCTACATTTGCAAACGCGATGTTTATAACACATAAAAAATAACATTCCCAATTTCATAAAATGATTTATCTTCACTATCCACATCATTCCACCATATATGCACCATCCAAACACCCTTAGCATTCTGAAAACATCACCCCAACCATCGCTATTGCGGTCCATGCTCCACAAGGGGTAAACAACTACACAAAACCACAAGGATCATAGAACGTGTTACAAAAAATATCAATTCATTAAAAACCCATAATTGAACATTTTTTATTAATTGTCAGTTATCATTCTTTTATCTTCACCGACTTGCAATGTTTCGTTTACGACATTTTCCCTTATAAATTATCAAATGATTGGTTCATTTTGTCTTTCATGCCTCACAAACCCAACCCATATGTGTGCCTACCAAGATTCATGTCACCTTCCTCTCTAGATTCATTAAATGATACATGAATGAAAAACCTTCTTCCATTCAAGCCACGATCCATATATCATTAAACATCCACATCACAAAACATGTGCATCACCCAATAGGGAAATATCATCAACTGTAATATCACATAATCAATAACAGCAACTCCAACCATGGGTGACTTGGGTTTTCCATCTTTCATGGGTTAGATACTCCCAATCATGAGTTCCTTAACAAGGCCCAGATCATCACAACTCTCATATTGTAACATCCCAAGATTTCATAGTGTGTTATTTCTTCAAAATAATTCAATAACTTGGACTACACGCAACACCGAGTTCAAGCACACCATGACTTACCAAACAAGCCGTTAAAAATAGGTTATGAATAGTATTAACTAAATTTTAAACTTTATATAATCCTTATAATTTTAGAATCCATATTATGAGTTTCTTAGACATAATGTAAGAACAAATTCATTTTCAGTTTTGCACTTTTACCAACTTTTAATAGTGAACCCTTTTTAAATCCAATATTTTACACTTTTATATATTCAATTTGACTAAATAAATTTACTTTTTAGAATGGGGACATCAAAAATTTACAATGAAACATCCCAAGATACCACGGTACGTTTTCCTTTGAATAATACAGTGGCCTGTGTTGTTTGCAACTTCAAGTTCTAACACACACCACGACCAATCAAAGTAGCCGTTATGAATAGTACATTAAACTTTTTGAAATTTTATAAATTTTATCTCTCAAAATGGACTTCATTTTTTTGGATTCAGAATATCAAAATTATCCTAGGGTGAAAGTTTGGTACTTTTTGGATAACTTTCATATTTTGATGAATAGTCAAAATTAATAAATTTTAATTAAAAACAACTTTTTTAATCGAAATAATTAATAGTGATAAATTATGAATTTGAGTGGTTTTAAATTACATTTATAATATATTTTTAACATTTAATCCAATGTTGGTAATTTTACATAATTTCACAATTAAACCGGACATAAACAAGTGGCAATCTATTGATAGTTATTATCTCTTAAAAACACGCTCTTGGTTTTGACGACGAGAATTAATTTTTAAATTAATTAATGAAACTTATATGTTTTGAATTTTATAAAATAGAAATAATTTTTGGATTAATAATATCAAATATAGCTTAGGCCTAATTTTTGGTATTTTTCTGGAAAACTTTCATTTTTTGATGAATAGTGAAACCACTAAGTGGTAGTGAAAAAACTGAATTTTTCATAAAACATTATTATACCACTTCTATGAGTGATATTTTGAAAATCTGAGAGACATGATTAATATCAAGGAGTAAAATGTGGTTCAATTAGATAAAAATAATTTGTGATGAATAGAAACTTTTTACTTTTATTTACCACGGTTAAAAGTAAATAGGGTAATTATGGGTAAAAATGATATTAATATTACCCAAACACATGTTCTAATTATATTGGATAAGCTTAATTCGACCAAAAACAACCTTAGGAATAAAATATTATCATTTAGTTCCACTTGTATAAGATTTGGACATTTATTATTATTTAATTCAAAGAAGAGTTAAAAGAGTTAAAATCAATGTTTATTTACTAAAACATTTTTAATATAGGGTTATACATAAGATAAATTAGATTTTAAAAATTAATTAGAAATATAAAATTATTTCCTGCATAATGATATTTTATTTATAATTTTTAGACTTTAAATAATTTAATTTATTTATGACACAATGATGATGCAGTTATTACCATAATAGTGAAAAATTAAAATAATTTATATTATAAATACCCAAATAAATATAATTAGAGACTTTTTATGAATTAAAATAATTTTATAAGTTAATCGGACATGTTAGGATTGATTTAACTAACTTTTTTAGAAGTTATCATTCTGTTATGATTTTCACAAAAATCAATTTTCCAAATAGTGTCAAAATTGAAATCAAAGAGTTTTTTAAAACAAATATTATATTATTAATTGATATTAAATTCTTAAAAATCTAAGGTTCGGCCAAGAGACTTATATCATGATAGGTGTAACATTAATGAACCACTTTGGGGTCTCTTGGATGTATATAGTAAGTTTATTAACTATATAATATAAAAATATAAAGTGACATTGTAAGAGTCAAACTAATTAACTAAGAGTTAAAACTAAAAGATAAGGTTAATATAATATCCCAAACCTGTCTAAACTCTATTGGTTGAGTGTTTTTCGACTCATAGCCACCTTAACCTTTAAATTATCCACTTTGGAGCCATTAGAAACCGAATATGAATTTATTATAAAATAATACTTATATCTTTTCCAAAGGTGCCCCACACCCCTCTTATAAAAGTGCACTCCCCCTTCTAATTATTTCACACCTTCAAAGCATTTTGGATTGGCCAAACCCTACACAAATACTCTCTAAACTTCCCTCACTACAACCTAGAGGCCTCAGTTTTATCAGAACGCCATCCTAAGGATCCCTTTTGATCAAATCAAATGGAAGATCCCGAAGAAGAGGTAATGTTTTCACCCCCCTTTTTCAAATTCATTTCTTCTTCAACTTATTCTTTATTTTTTATTACCATTCTAAAATAATGAATCCAGTATCTCATATATAATGTAATATTATTATAAATATGGTACAACCATATTCAGTATTCTATTCATCCTTTGAATGACATGTCACCATACGTGCGTATGTACGGGTTATCGTCTCCACGGCGTGGTGTAATTGTTATTCAAAATATTATTATTTGGATGGGTATAATAATGATGCTTAATTCATTTAAATAATAAATATAACATTATAATGATTTTTTATATAAGATATATCATCCAATTAAATATTATTTTGATATCAAAAAAATGATATTGTCGCTCGTGCGTATGTACGGACTACAGTCTCCACGAACGCGATGAGATTCATTCTCCATCGTATCCATTCAAGTATAATTATCATTTGATGATTTAAAAATAATTTTTAAGGATGTGATATAATTATGGATATGAATAAGATACAACCTATCCATGAAAAACATGGATTACGTAACAAAACATATAAAATAAAACGAGTAAGTTAACACCCAAAACGACGATAATACTAAGATATTATTAACAAAGAAATGTTAAAAGATCATATATGATAACATAATAATGTATATGATTATTGTATAATTTAATAACAATTATTTCACCATTATACAGGAGGTTAACCTACCCCAAGCAAGGGAAAGTACAAGGTAAGGGTTATTTCACAATCTCTTCATTATCCGAGGTTGTTTATACGTAATTATCTACTAGGACCTCTTTATCATCCACATTCTTGTTTCTTGAAAGTGTATTTCAAAAAATTATTACTATTTTACATAATAGGGGTTAAAGTCATTTATACCCTTGTTTGAATTTTTATAAGAACGTTATAATGGAATATTTCCATCATTTTCCAAACAAGGTCATTTTTTAACCTTTTTCACAGATTTAAGGTAAGAATGTTTTTTATCATATACGGCGGGTGCGGCTATTTTCCGCCGTTACAAAATTGTTGAAGCTTACATTACAAGCTTATAAAGATATTTTCAAAGTAAATGTTTTATTTTATAATTATGTGACTTTTAAATAATTTCGAAATGAATATTTTAAGAATTTATGAAAGGAAAACTTTATCAAAATCCTAATTTTAAATGTTATAATGATTTATCTTTATATATATTTTTAATTAATGTCCATGTTTTCAAAACTATTTTAAGGATTTATTTATATGGAAATGAATGTTTTGAAATGATATTTCTTTTCAAAAAAATATATGTGGTATGGGACACTTTGATCAAAAAATCTCCTTTTAATTACTTCCTTAATAAATCCGTGGCTTTTAAATGATTTCAAAAATAGATATATTTCTCTAAAATAGTTTTGATTTCATCTATGTCAACATCCATTGATGGATTTTATGTTTATTTTAAGTTGATTTATTATTATACAAAACTTCCATATTGTTTTGATGTTTTTGTGATGTGTTTGACTATGGATGTGTTATTATTAAACCATTCGTGGTTTATGCATAAAGTATTTAAATTTCGTATGGTAGTTTTAATATGAAAGTTTATGTTATGTTTCAACCTTTTCATATGGGAATGCATTGGATTTAATATGTGATGGGTGGAGCCCGCTATAGCTCCTCGATGCATCGGTAGGTCTCATGAGACCAACTTGTGTCTTGGCACAAGGCCTTGACAAAATCTTATTTGTAGTCTTGGCATGAGGCCTTGGATATGCTGTTATGATAGTCTGGCATTATGCATTCAATATTTATGAAAGTGGTTATTGATATTTCATGTGATTATTTGATTAGTAGAATATCCATGTGAATATGTAAATGGAATTATTTCATTTTATTTTTGCCATACTATGTTGAAGTTCAAGTTTAAATGGATTTTGTTTTAACTATACATTGCCTTAAATGTTTATTCTTATTAATAAAAGTTTCCACTATATTTTTATCCTTACTGGGAATTTAAGCTCACTCCTTTTCTATGTTTTATTTTTCCCAGGATGTGAAGAAGTAATTTATGAATGACATGAAGGGATAGTATGAGGGGATAAGATTATGGACTGTGGAGACTATATTGTTGTAGTTTTAATTTTATGATGTAATGTAATCTTTATTAATGTATCTAGTTTTTATCAAGGCTACGAAACTAATCGGTATTTCGAGACTTGATCTTTCTTCTGATCATGCCAATGTTATGTAATAATGCACTGACTCTGGGTAACTGGGGTCAGGGCGTTACAATTGATATCAGAAGTACAAACCTTGGAAGCTAGATTTAGATAAACTCTGATTAGAGCACATAGATCTAATATGGACTTGGAGGATTAGTGTAGAAGAACATCCTATAATTTTGGTATTATAGAAATTTTGTGAGTTTTCTGAGAAATACATCCCTGTCTGGATACGAGCTGGTAGAGGCGGCTCTAGCACAGATGTACCTAGGGGTAAAACTCGAAAACACCACTTTGAGCTAGACTCGAATGGGATCTGGTGCACGATAACGGGCCGTGCTGCACTCTTGGTCACGATACTCTTGGGGGATATGCTTAGGATAATTCTCATTTTCATTACAAAAAATTATGAAGGGTTTATGAGTATATACTTCCTCAATGGAGACATTTTTATGATTATGGATTATATCAAAAAACTATTTAATTTATGTTATGTGTTTTACATGTTTTGGATTATGTATTGTTATTCATAAACTAATCTAGTGTATGCCATCATTTAGAAATGGCACCCAGTAGAAGGATAAGAACTCCAGCAATGCACATGATCCAAAGAGAATGAAGGATCATATCTTTCATGGACTTAAGCCATAATTTATAAGAGAAATAGTCTCCCATATACTATCATGATATGTAGAAATAATATCATGTGTTAATAAGATAAGTAAAGAGTTTACTGAGTCATATTGCTTTGAAGGAAAGTAAGAGAAGAAAAGGATAGAAGAGAGAAAGATGGATAAAGGGAATAGGGAAATGAATAATTTTCCCATATGTGATAACTATGGGAAGAAACACCCTGGAACATGCCTGAAAGGAATGGGAGTTTTTTATAAGTGTGAAGGAAAAGGGCACAAAGTACGTGACTGCAAGGGTAAGAAAATGGTTTCAAATGTACAATGCTTCATTTTCAAGGAGTTTGGACACTACGCGGACCTATGTCCTAGTCATCAGACTATGCCGCAAATGATGCTATTGGATAATAATCATGTTATGATACTACCACATATGAAGAGGGATCATTATAGTTCTTATGTTGATTATGTCATTTGAGTGTTGTATCAACAATCTACTTGTTATAATAATTATGGAGTATATAAGGATTGTATTGCAGTAATATTTAATTAAGGACATGAGATTGTGTGGAACAATGAAAAGTGGCTCAATAGCAGGTTAAATTTTTGAAAAATACATGGTTGAGAGAAAGATAAACCATAATAATGTTCTGATACCGAGGTAGTGATTTTTGAATAATGCATGATTTATTTGGATAAATTATATTGTATATTCTTGACTACCTTGAAACTGATTAATGATTTGTATATTCCATCATTGTTGGGGTTTAAAACATTTTTGGATTGAAGGAGTACATCTATTATTCTTTAAGGAATAAGGGATCATGAATGTAATCAATAAGGTTTTATGGTAATTCAGGATGTTGCAGTGTTTTAAAAGAATACATGATGAAGGTGATCACATGTTATTACGTGGGAAAAAGGAACTTCATTGTGTTTACCTTCCTTATAAATTTTGGACTGAAGTATTTTGGATAGTTCTAGTTTGGATTATTTTGGATTGCCATAAAAGGAAAACCCGGAGGTCTGGCGGTAACCCTTCGTGTCTGGCAAGGCCGCGAGACTTGAACCCACAACCGAAGGGCGACAAGGGTGTATCACCTACCACTGACTGACGTGATGTCCTGGATGGAATAATTTCGTTTTTAATGGTTCTACTAGATGAATTATAAATTCATTTTTTAACCCTATACGAATAGGATAAATAGGATATTATTTTTATGTTCTATTATATTTTAGAGTGAAAGATGAGTTTGTGGTAGAACTTAGTTAAAGGATGAGACTCTAATTGTCAAGTATATATTTTTCTTCTTCTCTTATTCAATGAAGAAATTAATTCTTATACTTTAGTGAATTTATCTTAAAAGAAAAAAAATGGTTATCCTAATATCATATGTTTTGCTGAACCGATGGTATTTTAAATCATCATTGATTGATGAATTTAAATCCCTCAATTTTACACTTGTTTGTGATTGATGACCTCAATCACTACCTATAAATATTTATTTTCTCCCTCCAATTATATGTCTCTAATTGCCACCAATGTTCTCCGAATAGATATCATATTTTTGTGGTGACCCTTTCATTTCTCTTTTCCTCTTATTAAAACTAAATTTTATTAACCCAATTTCCGAAGTGGGTTTTCCCATGAAGATATTTTCTATATTAAACATTTTATTTTTGAAGAATAATTTCAAATATTGAGGACAAAATTTATTGAAGGACGGGAGAATGTAACACCCCATGATTTCATAGTGTGTTATTTTTTCAAAATAATTCAATAACTTGCACTACACGCAACACCGAGTTCAAGCACACCATGACTTAACAAACAAGCCATTAAAAAGAGGATATGAATAGTATTGACTACATTTTAAACGTTATATAATCCTTATAATTTTAAAATCCATATTATGAGTTTCTTAGACATAATATAAGAACAAATTCATTTTCAGTATTGCACTTTTACCAACTTTTAATAGTGAACCGTTTTTAAATCCAATATTTTAAACATTTATATATTCAATTTGACTAAATAAATTTTCTTTTTAGAATGGGGACATCAAAAATTTACAATGAAACATCCCAAGATTCACGGTACGCTTTCCTTTGAATAATGCAGTGGCGTGTGTTGTACGCAACTTTGAGTTCTAACACACACCACGACCAATCAAAGTAGCCGTTATGAATTGTAAGACCAACTTTTTGAAATTTTTTAAATTTTTTCTCTCAAAATGGACTTCATTTTTTGGATTCAGAATATCGAAATTAACCTAGGGTGAAATTTTGGTACTTTTTGGATAACTTTCATAATTTGATGAATAGTGAAAATTAATATATTTTAATTAAAAACAACTTTTTAAATCGAAATAATTAATAGTGATAAATTATGAATTTGAGTGGTTTTAAATTATATTTAGAATATATTTTTACCATTTAATCCAAGGTTGGTCATTGTACATAATTTCAAAATTAAACCGGACATAGACAAGTGTCAATCTTTTGATAGTTATTATCTATTAAAAACACGCTATTGGTTTTGACGACGGGAATTAATTTCTAAATTAATTAATGCAACTGATATGTTTTGAATTTGGTAAAAGAGACATCCTTTTTTGGATTCATGATATCAAATATAGCTTAGGCCAAATTTTTGATATTTTTTTGGAAAACATTCATTTTTTGATGAATAGTGAAACCACTAAGTGGTAGTTAAAAAACTGAATTTTTCACAAAACATAATTTTACCGATTATATGAGTGGAATTTAGAAAATCCAAGAGGCATTGTTAATATCAAGGATTTAAATGTGTTTCAATAAGATGAAAATAATTTTTGGTGAATAGTAACTTTTTACTTTTATTTATCACGGTTAAAAGTAAATAGGGTAATTAAGGGTAAAAATGATATTAATATTACCCTAACACATGTAATAATTCTATATGATAAGTCTAATTAGACCAAAAACAACCTTAGGAATAAAATATTATCATTTAGGTCCACTTGTATTAGATTAGGACATTTATTATTATTTAATTCAAAGAAGAGTTAAAAGAGTTAAAGTCAAAGTTTATTTACTAAAACATTTTAAATATGGGGTTATACATTAGATAAATTAGATTGTAAATATTCATTAGAAATCTAAAAATATTTCCTACATAATGATATTTTATTTATAATTTTTATACATTAAATATGTTAATTTATAAATGACACAATGATGTTGTAGTAATTACCATAATAGTGAAAAATTAAAATAATTGATATTATAAATACCGAAATAAATATAATTAGAGACTTCGTATGAATTAAAATAATTTTATAGTTTAATATGACATGTTAGGATTGATTTAATTAACTTTTTTAGAAGTAATCATTATGTTATAAGTTTCCAAAAAATCAATTTCCCAAATAGTGTCAAAATAGACATAAAAGAGTTTTTTGAAACAGATATTATATTATTAATTGATATTAAATTCCTAAAAATCTAAGGTTCGGCCAAGAGACTTATATAATTATAGTTTTATCATTAACGGACCACTTGAGGGTCCCTTGTATGTATATAGTATGTTTATTAACTATATAATATAAAAATACAATGTGACATGGTAAGTGTCAAACTAATTAACTAAGAGTTAAAATTAAAGGATAAGGTTAATATAATGACCCAAACCTATCAAAATTCTATTGGTTGAGTGGTTTTAGACCCATCCCCACCTTAACCTTTAAATAATACACTTTGGTTCCATTAGAAACAGAATATAAATTTATTATAAAATAATATTTCTAGCTTTTCCAAAGGTGCCCCTCACCCCTCTTATAAAAGGGAACTCCCCCTTCTCATTAATTTACATCTTAAATTCCTTTTGGTTTGGCCAAAACCTGACCAAATACTCTCTAAAATTCCCTCAATAAAACTTAGAGGCCTTAGTTAGATTAGAAAGGCAACCTATGGATCCCTTTTGATCAAAATAAAGGAAGAACCCGAAGAAGATGAAATGTTTTCACCACCCTTTTTCAAATTCATTTCTTCTTCAACTTCTTCATTTATTGTTATTCACATTCTAAAATAATGAATACAGTATCTCCTATATACTATAATATTATTATAAATATGGTACAACCATATTCAGTATTCTATCCATCCTTTGAATGACATGTCACCATACGTGCGTACGTACGGCTTACCGTCTCCATGTCGTGGTGTAATTGTTATTCGATATATTATTATTTGGATGGGTATAATAATGATGTTTAATTCATTTATGTAATAAATATAACATGATAATGATTATTTATATAAGATATACCATCCAATTAAATATTATTTGGATATCAAAAGAATGATATTGTCTCTCGTACGTACGTACAGACTACAGTCTCCACGAACGCGATGAGATTCATTCTCCATCGTATCCATTCAAGTATTATTATCATTTTCTGATTTAAAAATAATGTTTAAGGACATGATATCATTCTGGATCTGAATAAGATACAAACTATCCATGAAAAACATGGCTTATGTAACAAAACATATAAAATAAAATGAGTAAGTTAACACCCAAAATGACGATAATACCGTGATATTATTAACAAAGCAATGGTAAAAGATCATATATGATAACATAATAATGTATATGATTCATGTATAATTTAATAACAATTACTTCACCATTATACAGGAGGTTAACCTACCCCCAACTAACGAAAAGTACAAGGTAAGCGTTATTTCACAATCTCTTCATTATCTGAGGTTGTTTATACGTAATTATCTACTGGTACCTCTTTATCAACCACATCCATGTTTCTTGATTGTGTATTTCAAAACATTCTTACTATTTTACCAAATAGAGGTGAAATTCATTTATACCCTTGTTTTAATTTTTATAAGATGTTTATAAAGGAATCTTTCCGTCGTTTTCCAAACAAGGTCCTTTTTTAACGTTTTCGACAGAATTAAGGTAAGAATTTTTGTTAACTTATACGACGGGTGCGGCTATTTTCCACCGTCATAAAATTTTTGAAGCTTCCCTTACATGATTATAAAGATATTTTAAATTTAAATGTTTTAGTTTATAATTATTTTCCTTTTAAATGATTTCAAAATGAATATTTTATGAATTTCTGAAAGGTACTCTTTATCAAAATCAGAATTTTAAATGTTTTAAAGATTTATCTTTCTAAATATTTTTAATTAATGTCCATGTTTTCAAAATGATTTTAAGGATTTATTTATATGGACATGAATGTTTTGAAATGATATTTCTTTTAAAAAGTATCGAAGTGGTATGGGACACTTTGATCCAAAAATCTCTCTTAAATTACTTCCTTAATAAATGTGTGAATTTTAAATGATTTCAAAAAAAGCGAAATTTCTCTCAAATAGTTTTGATTTTATCTATGTCAACATCCATTGATGGATTTTAAGTTTATTTGATGTTTATTTATTATGATACAAAACCTCCATATTATTTTGATGTATTATTTATGTGTTTGACTGTAGATGTGTTATTATTATACCATTTGTGGTTTATGGATGATGTATTTAGATTTCGTATGCTAGTTTTAATACGAATGTTTATGTTATGCTTGAACCTTTTCATATGGGAATGCATTGGACTTAATATGTGATGGGTGGAGCCCGCTATAGCTCCTTGATGCATCGGTTGGTCTCGTGATACAAACTAGTGTCTTGGCACAAGGCCTTGAAAAAATCTTATTTGTATTCTTGGCACGAGGCCTTGACTATGTGGTTATGATAGTCTGGCATTATGCATTCCATCATTATGAAAGTGGTTATTGATATTTCATGTGATTATTCGATTAGTAAAATATCGATGTGAATAATTAAATGGAATTCTTTCATTTTATTTTTGCCATACTATATTGAAGTTCATGTTTAAAAGTCTTTTGTTTTAGCTATACATTGCCTGGAATGTTTATTCTTATTTATGAAAGTTTCCGCTATATTTTTAACCATACTGGGCATTTGAGCTCACCCCTTTTCTATGTTTTATTTTTCCTAGGATGTGAAGATGTAATTTATGAATGACCTGTAGGGATAGTATGAGGGGATACTAGTGTGGACTATTGAGACTATATTGTTGTAGTTTTCATTTTATGATGTAATGTAAAATTTAATAATGAATCTTGTTTTTTTCAAGCCTACTAAAAAAATCGGTCTTCCGAGACTTGATCATTCTTGTGATCATGCCAATGTTATGTAATAATGAACCGACTCAAGGTAACTGGGGTTGGGGGGTTATAATTGATATCAGAAGTACAAAACATGGAAGCTAGATTTAGATAAAATCTGATTAGAGCACATAGATCTAAGATGGACTTTGAGGATTACTATAGAAGAACATCCTAGAATTTTTGTATTGTAGAAATTTTGTGAGTTTTCCAAGCAATACATCCATGTCTGGATACGAGCAGGTAGAGGCGGCTCTGGCACAGGTGTACCTAGGGGTAAATCCGGAAAACACCGCTTTGAGCTAGACTCAAACGGGAATTGGTGCACGATAATGGGCCTTACTGCATTCTCGTTTACGACACTCCCGGGGGATATGCTTAGGATAATTCTCATTTTCATTACAAACCATTATGAAGGTATTATGAGTATATACTTCCTAAAAGGAGTCATTTTTATGATTATGGATTATATCCATAAACAATTTTATTTATGTTATGTGTATTACAAGTTTGGGAATAGGTATTGTTATTCATAAACTAATCTAGTGTATGCTATTGTTTAAAAATGGCTCCCATTAGAAGGAATGAGAACTCTAGCAATGCATATGATCCAAAGAAAATGAAGGATCATATCTTTCATGGGTTTAAGACAGAGTTTATAAGAGAAATAGTCTCCCATGTATTATCATGATATGAAGAAATAATATCATGTGCTGATAAGATATGTAAAGAGTATACTGAGTCCTATGGCTTCGAAGGGATGTAAGAGAAGAAAAGGATATAAGAGATAAAGATGGATAAAGGGAAGAGGGAAAAGATGAATTTTACCATATGTGATAACTGTGGGAAGAAACACACTGGAACTTTCCTGAAAGGAATGGGAGTTTGTTATAAGTGTGGAGGAAAAGAGCACAAAGTACATGACTGAAAGGGTAAGAAAAAGGTTTCAAATGTACAATGCTTAATTTTCAAGGAGTTTGGACACTACGTAAACCTATGTACCAGTCATCAGAGTATTCTTAAAATGATGCAATCGGATAATAATCAAGATATGATACTACCACAGATGAAGAGGTATTATTAGAGTTCTTATGTTGATTATGTCATTTGAGTGCTGTATCAAAAATGTACTTGTTATAATAATTATGGATTATATAAGGATCGTACTGCAGTAATATTTCATTAAGGACTTGAGATTATGTGGAACAAATAAAAGTGACTCAATAGTAGATTAAATTTTTGGAAAATATATGGTTGAGAGAAAGATAAACCATAATATGGTTCTGATACTGAGGTAGTGATTTTAGAATAATACATGATTGATTTGGATAAATTATATTGGATATTCTTGACTACCTTGAAACTGATTAATGATTTGTATATTTCGTCATTGTTGGGGTTTACAACATTTTTGTATTGAAGGAGTATATCTATTATTCTTTAAGGAATAAGGGATCATGAATGTAATCAATAAGGTTTTATGGTAATTCAGGATGTTGCAGTGTTTTAAAAGAATACATGATGAAGGTGATCACATGTTATTATGCGGAAAAAAACATCTTCATTGTGGTTACCTTACCTATAAATTTTGGACTGAAGTATTTTTTGCTAGTTCTTGTTTGGATTATTTTGGATTTCTATAAAAGGACAACTCGGAAGTCGGGCGGCAACCCGTCGCGTCCGGAAAGGCCACGAGACTTGAACCCACAACCAAAGGGCGGCAAGGGTGTATCACCTACCACTGACCCACAGGATGTCCTGGATGGAATAATGTCATTTTTTAATGGTTCTTCTAGATGAATTATAAATTCATTTTTTTAACCCTATACGAATAGGATTAATAGAATATTATTTTTAAGCTCTGTTATCTTTTAGAGTGAAAGATGTGTTTGTGGTAGAACATAGTTAATGGATAAGACTCTACTTGTCAAGTGTATATTTCTATTCTTCTGTTGTTCAATGAAGAAATTAATTCTTATACTTTAGTGAAGGGATCTTAAAACAAAAAAAATTGTTATCCAAATATGATATGTTTTGCTGAACCGATGGTATTTTAAATCATCATAGATTTATGAATTTAAAGACCTCAATTTTACACTTTTTTGTGATTGATGACCTCAATCACTACCTATAAATATTTACGTTTTCCCTCCAATTATATGTCTCTAATTTCCTCCAATGTTCTCCGAATAGAGATCATAATTTTGTGGTGACCCTTTCATTTCTTTTTTCCTCTTATTAAGACTAAATTTTATTAACCCAATTTCCAAAGTGGGTTTTCCGACAACGATATTTTCTATATTCAAACTTTTATTTTCGAAAAATCATTTCAAATTGCGAGGATGCAATTTATTGAAGGAGGGGAGAATGTTACACCCCAATATTTCATAGTTTGTTATTTTTTCAAAATAATTCAATAACTTGCACTACACGCAACACCGTGTTCAAGTGCACCATGACTTACCAAACAAGCCGTTAAAAAAAGTTTATCAATAGTATTACCTAAATTTTAAACGTCATATAATCTTTATAATTTTAGAATCCATATTATGAGTTTCTTAGACGTAATGTAAGAACAAATTCATTTTCAGTATTGCACATTTACGAACATTTAATAGTGAACCCTTTTTAAATCCAATATTTTAAACTTTTATATATTCAATTTGAATAAATAAATTTACTTTTTAGAATGGGGACATCAAAAATTTACAATAAAACATCCCAAGCTTCCACGGTACGCTTTCCATTTAATAATATAGTGGCGTGTGTTGTACGCAACTTCGAGTTTTAAAACACACCACGACCAGTCAAAGTAGTTGTTATGAATAGTAATACCAACTTTTTGAAATTTTATAAATTTTATATCTCAAAATGGACTTCATTTTATGGATTCAGAATATCTAAATTATCCTAGTGTGAAATTTTGGTACTTTTCGGATAACTTTCATATTTTGATGAATAGTGAAAATTAATAAATTTTAATTAAAAACAACTTTTTTAATAGAAATAATTAATAGTGATAAATTATGAATTTGAGTGGTTTTAAATTATATTTAGAATATATTTTTACCATTTAATCCAATGTTGGTCATTGTACATAATTTCACAATGAAACCGAACATAAACAAGTGTCAATCTTTTGATAGTTATTATCTCTTAAAAACACACTATTGGTTTTGACGACGTGAATTAATTTTTAAATGAATTAATGCAAATGATATGTTTTGAATTTGGTAAAATAGACATAATTTTTGGATTCATGATATAAAATATAGCATAGGCATAATTTTCGGTATTTTTCTGGAAAACTTTCATTTTTTGATGAATAGTGAAACCACTAAGAGGTAGTTAAAAAACTGAAATTTTCATAAAACTTAATTTTACCGCTTCTATGCGTGGAATTTCGAAAATCCAAGACACATAGTTAATATCAATGAGTAAAATTTTGTTCAATGAGATGAAAATAATTTTTGGTGAATAGTAACTTTTTACTTTTATTTACAACGGTTAAAAGTAAATAGGGTAATTAAGGGTAAAAATGATATTAATATTACCCTAACACATGTCCTAATTCTATTTGATAAGCTTTATTCAACCAAAAACAACCTTAGGAATAAAATATTATGATTTAGGTCCACTTGTATTAGATTAGGACATTTATTATTATTTAATTCAAAGAAGAGTTAAAATAGTAAAAATCAATGTTTGTTTACTAAAACATTTTTAATATAGGGTTATACATAAGATAAATTAGATTGTAAATATTCATTATAAATATAAGAAGATTTACTACATAATTATTTTTTTTTATAATTTTTAGACATTAAATATTTCAATTCATTTATAACACAATGATGATGCAGTAATTACCATAATAGTGAAAAATTAAAATAATTGATATTATAAATACCAAAATAAATATAATTAGAACCTTTTTATGAATTAAACTAATTTTATAGGTTAATATGACATTTTAGGATTTATTTAATTAACTTTTTTAGAAGTAATCATTCTGTTATGAGTATCACAAAAATCAATTTTCCAAATAGTGTCAAAATTGACAAAAAAGAGTTTTTTAAAACAAATTTATATTATTAATTGATATTAAATACCTAAAAATCTAAGATTCGGCCAAAAGACTTATATCATGATAGGTGAATCATTAACGGACCACATGGGGGTCCCTTGGATGTATATAGTATTTTTATTAACTATAAAATATAAAATTACAAAGTGACATGGTAAGTGTCAAAGTAATTAACTAATAGTAAAAACTAAAATATTAGGATAATATAATTACCCAAACCTGTATAAATTCTATTAGTTGAGTGGTTTTAGACCCATACCAACTTTAACCTTTAAATAATACACATTGGAGCCATTATAAAAAAAATATGAATTTATTTTAAAATAATATTTCTATCTTTTCCAAAGGTGCCCCTCACCCCTCTTATAAAAGGGCACTCCCCCTTCTCATTAATTCACACCTTAAAAGCCTCTTGGTTCGACCAACCCCTACCCAAATACTCTCTCAACTTCCCTCACTACAACCTAGTGGCCTTAGTTTGATCATAAATCCAACCTAAAGAGCACTTTTTATCAAATCAAAAGGAGGAACCCAAAGAAGAGGTAATGTTTTCACCACCCTTTTTCAATTTCATTTCTTCTTCAACATCTTCATTATTTGTTGTTACTATTCCAAAATAATGTATCCAGTATCTCCTATATACTTTAATATTATAATAGATATGGTACAACCATATTCAGTAATATATCCATCCTTTGAATGACATGTCACCATACGTGCGTACGTACGGCTTACCGTCTCCACGTCGTGGTGTAATTGTTATTCAATATATTATTATTTGGATGGTTATAATAATGATGTGTAATTCATGTAAGTAATAAATATAACATGATAATTATTCTATATATAAGATATACCATCCAATTAAATATTATTTTGATATCAAAATAATGATATTGTCGCTCATGCGTACGTACGGACTACAGTCTCCACGAACTCGATGAGATTCATTCTCCATCGTATCCATTCAAGTATAATTATCATTTGATGATTTTAAAATTTTGTTTAAGGACTTGATATCATTCTATATATGAATAAGATACAACCTATCCATGAAAAACATGGCTTAAATAACAAAACATATAAAATAAAATGAGTAAGTTATCACCCAAAATAACGATAATACTAAGATATTATTAACAAAGCAATGTTAAAAGAATATATATAATAACATAATAATGTATATGATTCTTGTATAATTTAATAACAATTATTTCACCATTATACAGGAGGTTAACCTACCCCCAACCAAGTAAAATTACATGGTAATGGATATTTCACAATCTCTTCATTATCTGAGGTAGTTTATACGTAATTATCTGCTGGGACTTCTTTATCATCCACATCCATGTTTCTTGAAAGTGTATTTCAAAACATTCTTACTAGTTTACAAAATAGGGGTTAAAGTAATTTATAACCTTGGTTGAATTTTTATAAGAAGTTTATAAAGGAATCTTTTTGTCGTTTTCCATACAAAGTCCATTTTTAACCTTTTCGACAGAATGAAGGTAATAATGTTTTTTTAACTTATACGGCGGGTGCGGCAATTTTCTGCCGTTATAAAATTTTCAAATCTTCCCTTACAAGCTAATAATGATATTTTCAAAGTAAATGTTTTATTTTATAATAATGTGACTTTTAAATGATTTCAAAATGAATATTTTATGAATTTCTGAAAGGTACTCTTTATCAAAATCATAATTTTAAATGTTTTAAAGATTTATCTTTCTAAATCTTTTTAATTAATGTCCATGTTTTCACAATGATTTTAAGGATTTATTTATATGGACATGAATGTTTTGAAATGATATTTATTTTCAAAAGTATCAAAGTTTTTTGGGAGACTTTGATCCAAAAATATCTTTTAAATTACTTACTTAATAAATGTGTGACTTTTAAATGAATTCAAAAAAAGAGATATTTCTCTCAAATAATTTTGATTTCATCTATGTCAACATCCTTTTATGGATTTTAAGTTTATTTGAAGTTGATTTATTATGATACAAAACTTCCATATTGTTTTGATGTTTTTGTGATGTGTTTGACTGTGGATGTGTTATTATTATACCATTCGTGGTTTATGGATGATGTATTTACATTTCGTATGCTAGTTTTAATACTAATGTTTATGTTATGTTTGAAACTTTTCATATGGCAATGCATTAGACTTAATATGTGTTGTGTGGAGCCTGTTATAGCTCCTCGATGCATCGGTAGGTCTCATAAGGCAAACTAGTGTCTTGGAACAAGGCCTTGACAAAGTCTTATTTTTAGTCTTGGCACGAGGCCTTGGCTATGTGGTTATGATAGTCTGGCATTATACATTCCATCATTATGAAAGTGGTTATTGATATTGCAGGTGATTATTCGATTAGTAGAATATCCATGTGAATAAGTAAATGGCATTATTTCAATTTATTTTTGCTATACTATGTTGAAGATCAAGTTTAAAAGGCTTTTGTTTTAGATATACATTGCCTTAAATGTTTATTATAATTTATGAAAGTGTCCACTATATTGTTATCCTTACTGGACATTTGAGCTCACCCCTTTTCTATGTTTTATTTTTCCTAGGATGTGAAGAAGTAATTTATGAATGACCTGTTGGGATAGTATGAGGGGATAAGAGTATGGACTATGGAGACTATATTGTTATTGTTTTCATTTTATGATGTAATGTAAACATTATTAATGTATCTAGTTTTTTCAAAAGCTACTAAACTAATCGGTCTTTCGATACTTGATCTTTCTTGTGATCATGCCAATGTAATGTAATAATTCACCGACTCTGGGTAACTGGGGTCGGGGCGTTATACATATACCATAAAAAATAACACAATTTTTGAGAATATGAAGAAAGACCGCCATTGATAACACTTTTTAATGTCCCCGAACTGGGATCCACTAATCCTGTGCTCCGATCTGGTGGTTACATGACCATAAGTGCACCTCCTAAAATGCCAAGAGTTTTTGACTATCATTAGGGGTCCAAATACTCAATTGGGGAGACTATACACCCTTTTTCAGAGTAATCCCCAATAGAAGATAAACAATATATCATAATAACAAAAAATAATTCTAGAGAATGTATAAAAACCCATTCCCCAAATGGGGTACAACCATGTCTAATAGTAAATATGCCATGTTTTTCTACATGTGTGATAGTGAACAAATCCAAAAATAAAGAAAAACTAGAAATTCCACAACTGGTCCCAACGTCATGTCAAGGTCCTCCTCCACACACACTCTTGCCAACCAAACTATCTAGAAAGGGCCTTTTCCATTCTCCTAACGTGCAAACATGATGTCTACTCAGGTACCCAAATGAAGACCATGTTGGGTGTGAGTACAACTCACTAGGCAACAAACAATGATGTCTAAAAAATAACTGGTATAAACAAATGTTCATGATGAAGGGGAAATGAATAATAAATGATAAGGAAAAGATTAAGTTCCCTTATTTAGTTTAGGTAAATTACCAACATTTATTACATTTTCTAGATCATACCATTTCATAAAAATTTCCTTTACATACCATTTCCAACCCATCTAACATATTTCATCAAACACAACTCGTTACACAGACATAAAGTACACAATCACATGAATTAGGAATGAAATGTAGTTATCATATCTCACAAGGAATTTCTTCCACAGTTCAACCATATCCTCAGCTTGAATCCACACTCTGAGTGGATGCAACCATTAGAATAATAGTTCATCAGACCTCTTCCCTAACATATGCATTATGGGTGGAGTTTTGAGAATAAGTCCAACTTGACCCATGGGCATAAAACCGTAGTCAATATCCCACTATACCAAGACATGTGCACATGCTATACATATATATTTATCCATCATCCATTTACCCAAAATCAAAAAAAAATTGCAAGGAAATAATAGATCATTCCAACAACATATGAGTTAACACCATACCTTAACCCATTAACACTTTTACCACATTTCACAGCATTATAAATTTAGCCCAATTCAATTTTATGATGATTATCTAACTATTAATTGTTCACTATGACTAACTCACTAGTCATCTATACTATAATAATAATCCATTATATTATCCCCTTAATGATTCTAACATATTAACATATTTCACATTCCAATAGTATTCACAATTCATTTAACATAGCCATGTTCAACCATATAAAACACTCTCATGTTTACCAGACATCACTTAAGTTATTATTAATAATCCTAGGTTCACCGCATAGCTTCTACCCAAACACCATCAACCACATCAACCTGAATATCTAGGGCTCATCATAAACACACGACAATCTCACTTGTCCTTCACAATCCCTAGGACAAAAAGAGTCATTTCACACCATGGGGGCCCTAGTTTAGTCCCATAATCCTCGACGCATCCCATTGGGATCGTGAGTGTTACCATTTACCTTTTAAATAAATATTTATGAAAACATGACATGGGTAATCAAAACATACCAAGAGACAGCCAAGAACAAAACTAGACATGCACAAATCAAAAAATAATCCATGGGATATAACTTGTAGACCATATAATTTTATACTTCAGGTGAAAAAACCCTTAATCAATCCCTTATAACCCACTTCAACCAACCATCAAATCTTAAACCTAAAACACATACAAAGAATAAGTTTTTAGAGATTTCGAAAGAGTGCAGACGATGATACAAACCCTAAAATCAAAATAGAAGCAAGGATAGAATTATCATTACCCATGGCTTTTATTTGCAACATAAGGCACAAAAACGCCTTAGAGTCGAGGGAGATTGATCTCTTGGATCCCTTGAGAGGGTCTGTTCATTCTTGCGGCGAGGAGGGGTGAAGTGGGAGAATATGACAAGTTGGGGTTAAAAATCCCTGTGTGAAAAAATTGTAATTTTCTAAAGGTTTCTGGGATGCATGGTTTACCCACACAATTTTCCAAACCATGTACAAACTGTGTAGAAGCAAATGTCCAAAAAAACACTTATTTTACATTTTCCTAGGCTGTCTGCACGGTTAACACGAACCGTGTGCATACCGTGAAATATACCCAGAAAATCACTTTTTCTCCACTTTCTTGGTCCTAAACCTTCTAAACACCACCTAATCCTCCTCTAGGACTTGGGTAAGAACTTAATTAATAAAAAGATATATTCAAATCATAATCTAAACTATAAAATACATTTCCATGATCCGGGATCTTACTGATTGTTATAGAACTTGTTTCATTTCTATTGGTTAATTATTTTTCAAAATAATTGATACTTAACCCATTTCCTTAAATAGGGTTTTTATAATATTAATGAATGAATATTATTTCTATGATATTTTTGATGAATTTTATTTATTCTTTAGATTTTACTTTATCATTATATGAAACAGGTAAGCTTAATATAGATTATACGAAGGTTTGATCTACATTAATGATCATGGGTGATCCCGGTATTACATTGATGAATGGCTGATCCCCATTATAGATAATGGGATATAGGTTAGACCTATATATCCTATATTTATAGTGATTCATATTATAGTTACCTAATTCGTTTTTTAATGATAATTTTTTAAGTCAAACGTATGGTTATTCCTATTAAAGGAGATTTTATAGGGTTTTTGAAGGGTTTTATAAAAGTGATTATCCATGTTTCAAAAAATATATTTAAATAATTGTTATGATTTTTTAATATTTCTAATGTTTGAGATTGATAAAAATGGATTTTGATTGTTGATTTAAAAGACACTTTCATTTTCTATGTTTTCATATTTGAGGATCCCTATGTTGATGTGTTTCAGATCATATCTGATTCTCTAATGCAATATGATCATTTAATAATACCCATATGCACACTTATTCTCAATTACGATATTCATTTCTTAATTCTTATGTTTTCCAATATTGGTCATTTGATGAATCCATTATTGTGTTTTCATTTAGTTGGGTTTTAGTGAATTATGTGGAACAGTTTATTTCTATAATGGATTTTAATTGGATGATGTTGATGAACCATTGTGAAATAAGAAAAGTTAGGTTAATTGAATGTAATGTACTTTAGATGACATTTCTAATATTGTTTTACGATTTTTTCCAAATTACCTAAAAAATACCTACAAGGTCCTAAAAATTTAAGAGATCCTTGTCTTACATAAAATTTTGTAATGGTTGATAGAAAACAAATTTGTCATAATTATCAACAAAAATGATGAAAATGTAATGTTATGGATTTCCACATTGGATCCTTGAGTTTGGGTATAATAATATTATATATTTGTCTCATTTTTTAAATTGTTAGACATCACATGTCTTTTATTTACAATTTCAATTTTATTATATGAAATTTGTATATTAATTTGATTCTATCAAATGATTTCATTATTAGAGTTACATCATTTCATATAATTATTATGAAAATTTATTTTTATTTTTTATATGTTGTTTATATAAAACTTCTGAAATTAAAATTTTATTTATTATTTTCTTAAATAAAAAGCTATAAAATATGTATTAGGAAATTTGACAATATATTCAATTCATAAATTAAACTATATACATTATAATTTTATTTGAATTTTTATAGATTATATCTAAATTAATATATGTTCAATATTATATTAGTTATAGTTTTATAATAGAGGAGATTTGTTTTAAAAAAATCAAACATTTTTCATCTATTAAAAAATTCCCACAATTTTATTTATAATTTCTTTTATTATATTGTAACTTTTTTTTCATTTTTTGATATTTTTGAAAATATAAAATATTATTTGATATATTCTTAATTAAATATTCGTAATGAATACTATTTTAATTTTTTATTTATTTTATAAATAAGTTTTGTACATGTCATGTAATATTTAATTAACAATGAATTCGAAAATCATATTCTCAAGAATCATTCAATTAATTTTTTTATTATGTGGCTTATATGGTGCCTTGTTTATTAGATTTCTCATATAATTTCACACATATAACAGGTTGCCTATACTTTCTAGATCAATTATTTTTATTAAAATTTTACTTTTTTTTGATGTGAGACAAAGTGTTTTATTTTCCATCACAATATGGATTTCATTATTTTATTATATAAATTTTCTTATAATTTAAAATTTGTAACGATTTAAATGTATTAGGAAATTACATTATATTTTATTTTTTCTATATTATAGACTAATATGTTATAATTTTTTTTTAATACTATTTTATTTTTAAATCGTATTTATAGTATTTCATTGAATTTTATAAATCCCTATTATAATCATATTAATTTTCAAATATAAATCAGTAGAAAAATCATATTATTAAATGAAATAATTATTATATCATTGAATTTAATCTACAATCAAACACTAATATTTCTAGAAATCTAATAAATGGCCATATTTTAGAAAACATATATTTATATACTTACATATGGAAAATTTAAAATAATCTAATAAATATTATTAAAAATCATTAAAGGAAAATATATTAATAGTTTACTCAATTTTAAAAAATATATATACAATGACCACGAAAAATAAAAAATGGGATCTTGGGAAGATTTTCATCTTTACATTAAACACAAAAAAACATCACTTAAACAGATATTGAGAATGATCTAACATGGATGTAATAAGTGGGAATATAATCGTTTGAAAACCAACCGAAGAGGAAAAATAATGAACAGGCCCAAAATTTAATAATGCAAAAATTTCAAACCAGTAAAAAAATAAAAAATTGTGAAGAATCAAACTAGTGAAATTCATTGCTAATCTACCAACACTCCATATTAGAACTACAGACCTGAATACAGGATCACGTTGTAGTAGAGATACAGAAGACACCCTTTAATCAATTTATTAATATAAATTCTAGGTTATCCCTTGTATTTCTAATTTTTTTAATGTATATTCCCCCAGTCCCACCATTCACATGAAAATATAATTTTAATTATAAAAAAATCTGAAATTAATATGATGGTAAAAAATATAGTTGATAACTATATGAAAAAGCATTAATTTGACAAAGTAGACCCAAAAATTACCTGATTTATAAAATATAAAAAACATAAAAAAATATGATGGAAAAAATGAATATCATTGGTATATTCTCTATGTAAATGAGCATCGTTATGCTTATTTATATGGTATAGTACCATTTTTTAAATAATTGAAGATCAATGTATAATATATCAACACCAAAGGTCCCTTGTTAGATAAAATAACTTCATTTTGATGTTTTCTTTCTACATCCACCACCATAAGAATCGACCATTGATACCAATGGTGAAAAATATGATATCAAACAAAATTTTCATAAAAATTTTATGTAAAGAGTTCCAAAAACCTATGTGGATATAAATATAATTTTTTTAATTCAATTTTTTTATCATATGAGTAGTGGAATCACACTCAGAAAATAGTTTATCCTTATATTCATGGAACAAATTATAAAATGGGTATCCAAAATAAATATTAAATTTTATATTTGAATTAGATTCATATGTTGGTATCTTATATAGAACCTATATTTAAATGATTAATCCACATTTCATTCTGATGTGGAATCCAAGGAAAAATAGGGTACACATAGGTTCCACAACATAATACTAAGGGGTGATTGTTATATGAGTGGGATTTATATTGAATGGATCGACATAGCCTTTCCCTAAAATAGTATCATATTGAAAACAAATAAATATTACAAATACATATCCTAGTATGAATAATCTTTCATGCACTCATGAAACATATTGTTTGACATAAATATTCAAGAATGAATAATCTAAAATTCAATAATTAGGATTCCACTTTAATCATTACTATTATTTTATTAATTCAACCTTTTGAATATAATGGATTATTCAAAAAAATTACCTTAAAGAAACATTAAATGATTTTGAATCATAAAATTATCAGAAGATTCATATTACTAACAAAATAAATAATTCATATAATTATTTTTCAATGAAATAATTAAGATCAAATTTGTATTATTTATCATTTCCATAATATTCAGTTGAATGTTAATCGTATTATCCTTTTATAAAAAAATCCATTTGTTCACAACATTAAAAATAAAAACGATAAATTCATAACAAAATTATCTACAACACCATGAGAACAGATGAAATTTTTTTAACAACCAATATAAATCTATAAAAATTTAAAAATGATTTCAAAAAAATTGGAAAAATATATATTATAGGAATTTTTCCTTCAACAACATGATGATTCATGATGATTTTACTTTTAACCACATATTATAAAATAATATTCCAAACATTGATTTTAGTATCATTAATGGTAATACTAGGGTAATTATAATTTTATTAAATGATATATCTAAAATTATAGTAAAACTAGGAAAAAATATCGAAAATAAAAATAATTCATCCTTAAACATAACATGTGAACTTATTTTCTTTTAAGGATTAAGAATAAGTATAAACCCCCTACAACAAGAAACTCATTTAAAAATTTTATAAATTTCTTCAACCACCAGACTAAAATATAATGTGGGATAATGGATCACCTTATGAAAACCCTTATTTTCTGAAAAAATCACCACATTTCTATCAAGATATCATTATGTCATAATGAATTATTGTATCAAACATTATAATCATTTTTATTTATTTAGAGATATATTTAAAATCAAGGAAAATAACCTCTTATAATGAATATTTATGTAAAATATAAATGTTATATAATTAAATGAGAACATTCAACGGGTCTCAAACAATTTCATATTGAATTCCATTTTGTAACATGAATCTTTGTTTTTCTCATTTTATATGGTTTTGTAACATAGGTTTTGTGTCAGCTATAGAGATTATTATTTCTTATTTATTTGTTATCTATTTTAATAAAGTGATTTGGGGACCTAAAATCGTATAAAGTATTATTTCCAATTAATGTAATATTTATAAAAAGTTAATCAAATGATGTGTAATATTATGTGAAATATTAATATGATTATAACATAATTGTATTTGGATCATCAAAATGTTATAGGAGTTCCCAACAATAATTATAACATACATATGATATGAAAATAATCCTAGTTAAATTTCCTATGGTATATATTAAAATTGATTCTTTAGATGAGAATTATGTTTTAGTTTTATTACTTATGGGATTATAATAAATTATTACTTAATTTTCTAAATTTACCGCATGGTAACCTCTATAATGGGAGGTAATGAGGACATACTCGCTAATAAGAATACCACATGATTTATCTTTCATTGGAAATTCATACCTATAGATGTTTTTATAAGTTCCTATACATGATATCATATTTAATATATCACAGTAATCATTCACTTATATAAATTTAGAAAACCCATGATAAAAAATTTACTAATGGGGGAAAATTATGATTGGAGATCCATATGTGATATGAAAATAGTTTAAAATTATATAGATGATTTCCCTTCTATAATATAATATATGAATATATATCTAGACATTTTATTAAAATAACACTATCATATAAAATACATTGAAATTGTAGTTCATTACGGAGTTCTTTTTAGATAGTCAAATGAACACAAATTATTCATATGTGAGGATGATAAAAATTGTAAAACCTTATAGATGGAATAGTGAGGGTACCAATTAATTGCCTAATTTTTAAATCATATGAATTAGGTAGTTATTTCTATGACTAATCATTATATATTTAGGTCACATTATTTGTGGCCATAAACAACTTTTTTCTGTGGATATGATCCCATGATATTGACATTAATTCCTATAGGGTCCCACAAAATGATTTCCCAAAAGATCATCTAATTCTAATGAAATTATGTTTTTTTAAAAGTGGACACTATTATGGAGGATAGTGAATGTACAAATAATAATGATCTTATGGGAATTAATTAATTTATATTAGTTAAGGATAACAGAATTATAATAGAGTATATTTCACAAGGTATTAAAAATGTATTTAATTATAATAGTGAAAATGATAAAATATTATTTTTTGATTGAATAATAATAATTAAATTATTGTTCCCAATGATTTTTGGAGATTCCTCCGAATAGTTTACAAGTACTCATTTTCTGTTATTTTGTGGAATCTTGGATTGGTTTCACTTTTTGGGGTTTTGGGGTGAAATTGTTGTATTTTTTAAGGAAGAGGGGCATTGTATAGTTGTGGTAAAATTAACCCATACTGTGCACCAAATCCAGTGAAATGTGATATCCCAAACAAAGGAGATTCACATGGTTGGATCATGGTTTTTTAAAATGAAAATCCTTCTATTATACACTGTATGTCCCCTAGTTTGAGCCCCATAGATAGGGGAATGGTTATGAAAAATCATGTTCCCCATACCGGAAACTATGCTCATAGAAAACTAATCCCCATAAAATTTATTATTATTTTTGAACCCTCATATAATATCCTTGAACATGGAAACATGACCCTATCATGTTCCGTTTATAATTGTAGGATTTTGGATGGATTAAAATGGCTCTGAAACTCAATTTTAGACAATTTGACTGAAGAATTGAAGAATATTCACCCCTCCAGATAAGATATTCTCACCTCTGTCAGTTTTCTCTATATCTCTCACAATTCTATCATCTTCTAAAGGGTGTAATTACTCTATTGGGGATGGATCTAGATCTAGGTTTTGATATATCTTATTATTTTAACATGTATTTAGAATTTTGATCCAGATCTCGTTCTATGTTGTGATATTGAACATTCCACATTAATTTAGGTATTTCAATTGGTGATCATCCATCATAAATCATGAGGTAGGTGTTTTATATATCAATTAAAATAGTTTTAATTTAATTACATTTAATTAATTGAAAAATTAAATATTCCATGACTAGGAAATTTCATTTTGAATATAATTTGATTAAATTTAATTTCCATGTGATAATATAATGGTTTGATTATCTAGAAATTATAATTTTTTGAATATGATAAACAAATAGGTTAAATAATTAATAGGAATAATGTGATTATGAAATTGATGTGATATTTGGATTGTTGAATTAGTCAATTAAATGGTGTTTTTTAATTAGTTTTTTGTTAAAACAATGGATTGATTGATAATGGGAATAAGGGTATTTTTTCTTATCAATGAAGGGTTAGTGGGTTATTTAAATGAATGTTAATAAATGGTTTAATATTGAAATTTTCATTTTATTCAATTTGATTAAATTAAATAATTATAATTTAATTGATATTTTAAATGTTATAACATGATTTTAATTATTGTTAGGATAATCAATGTGGATTAACATAGATGATTTTGATATATGTGAATTATGTGTGTATGATCGAGAAATGAGGCATGGGACATAGAATGATATTCTAAATAATATAGTGTTCTATCCATTATGTTCTCGACCAAAATTAATTTTGAGAATATTATTATATGTGAAATAGAGTGATTCTATAATTACCCATGGGGTGTGGGATAGGGAACGATGCATCAAATACCAATGGTGGGATAGGCATGTTGTTCTATGCCCATGAGAATGACATTATACCATGGTACCAAATGATCGTGATATGATTTGAAATTAAATGGATAATTAAAGACTAATTAATAATTAATTATCATTATCTATGTGATATGTGGGTACCATTGGGGATTGTTAAGAATTAAGCAAGGGATGAAAACGTATAGATTATTTGGGTTTCTTCTTGAAACTAGAAAATTATTTGGTTTCTTATTGAATAATAAAATGTGATAATAATTTAAACTATGAATTTTAAATAATTATTTATTCAAATTTATACAGTGTTATTTAATGTATATTGTTCTATAAAGATTTTTGATGGCCTCCTTAGTTCTGTTGAAACCCTACTCTAGATTCCATATTGGTACCCAAAAAATCTTCATGTTTCACTAATACTTTAAGGGGGAGGTCTCAATGTAAGATAGATGAGTTGGGTTGGAGAATGGATGAGGTAACAATAATTTGTATTGGGAAATTCTTAGGTGTGTTAGTGTGTCATTATTTTTTTTCAATTGAAACATTACATGTATTTTTTATGACATATCTACTGTTTGGTTTGGTTATTATATTCCTATTTTCCTCATCATGTCATACATGTTTTTTGTTATTTATTTATCATTTTTTACTATTTTGAGTTTATTTGAAAAATTGGGTATAGTCTCACCATGTTATACATATTATATCGTCACTACAAGTCAGAAGCCTCTAATATATGGGGGGTGAAATGCTTGAGGTCATGTAACTGGCCAGCTAGGGGAACTAATATGTGAAACCCATTGTGGAACATTATAATGTTGTATTAGAGTTTTTGGTAGCATCTATTGTCTAGGAGACAATATAAAAGGTTCATTTTATTTGTAAATGTTTTTTTACAACGCCATTATTATAAAAATATTATCCTAATAAACATTGAAGGCCCTTGTATTTTATCGAGATTGATCATGTTTTCTTTAGGTGTTTCCTATATTGGGACACTGAATGATTATGAGACAGTACATGTTGCAATTAAGTGTTGTTGTACCATTTGATGTTGTGAAGGGAATCATGATGGTGGAATAAAAATTAGATCTTTAAAAAATATATAGTGTTCTGCATGATGTTTTTCATGTGTCATAACATTAGTGGTATCACCCCATCCATTCTAAGGTGAATGATGTGATTGATGATTAGATTCAGGACAGTGATTCTTCTAAGGATCATCTGATACATGTTTTAGGTCAATGTGAGAATGTGTTTTGGGTTCATATTATACCAATAGTTCATTTATTGTGTTAACATGGGTGTGTTTAGGAGAAATCATGTGAGATGTAAGGGGATATGAGGGAGTAATATCAATATCCTATAATCGTTGAACCATATATATGTTTGGGATAATATATTGAGGATTTTTATATCTGGTGGGTAGAATGTATGATCATGACTCGTTATGGAGATGTATCTATCTTATTTAGAGGCACTATTTTACCCTTTATATAGTCTATCATGGTTAGGTTTTCATTTGGGTAATTTTATTCTAAATTAGAAAATTTTTTATGTATGAGGGTTAGTGAATGGTTGGCACATAGTTTTATGAAATAATGAAGTGAGGGTATAAAACTGTGTGATCCCAAACACATGTGATTCTCATGTTTAGAAAACTATTTTTTTGAAAACTAATCATCCTCCTACTAGTAACTATGTGACCCCCTTGGAGAAGGTGCATGGTTTGTTGTACGGTTTTGAAAAACTATGTTCCTCATTGAGAAAACCATGTGTATGGAAAATTAAACTGACAAAAAATAATTTAAAACATAAAAAACACCAATTATATTTCTCTACATACCATGAATCAAATATAACATATTCTTATCATTTTTGGAAGATTATTTATGGATTTAAAGGGACCATGGACTCTGTTGCTAATGAATAAAATAACATATTATAGAATATGCACCTCTCCCAATAAGAGATTATCATCATGGTTTGATTCCGTATTCTCACCCACTATTATATACTATTTTAAATGAATGTATCACAATATTATTAAGGGATATAGATCATTGTTCTGATAGATCTAATATTTTTAATCTTGAATCTTATTTTTGGATCCATATCTCATTCTTCATTGTGTAATTGAATGTCCTGTATCAATTTCTGGATTACCGTTGGTGAGAATCATCCAATGATCTTGAGTTAGTAGGTATAAACTCCAATTACCATATTATTGATTTAATTACATTTATTTAATTTTGTAATTTAAATTTACATGATTGAAATATTTCATATGGAATTTGATTTTATTTTATTGATTTTCCAGGTGATTACCTAATGGGTTAAATATTGAGAAATTATAATTGGTTGAATAGGGATAATTAATCATTTAATTACATAATGGAATGATGTGATTATGGATGTGATGGGATATTGGGATTGTTTAATTTTCTCAATTAAATGGGATCGTGTAGTTTGTTAATTGATGACGTATGGGATTTATTGATAATGGGATGAAAGGGATGTTTATCATATCTATGATAGGTTAATTGATTATGTGAATAGAGGTTAATAAATTATTAAATTTTGAATTTTTAAAATTACTCCATATGATTAATGTAATGAATTATTGAACTGGTAGATGAAATGTTATACCATGATTTGAAATAATTATACGATGGTTAATGAAGATAAACTATGATGAATATGATATAAGTGATATGTGTGTGTTTGATTGAGAAATGGGTAATGGGAGATAGACTCACACACAAAATATCCATGTGGTTCTATCCATGTCATTATAAAACCAAATGCCTTTATGAGAATATTATTTTATTGCACAGTGACTGATCCTCCTAGTACCCACAGGGTGTTATATAGTGAATAATGATCTAAATAACTGTGGGGTGGTAGACCAAACGTTCAACACCCATGAGATTGGGATTTCACTATGATTCTAAATGGTCATGATGTTTATTAAAATTAAATATAAAATAAAATACCATGTGATAATAAATTATAATTTTATATGTCATTTTTAATAAACCTTGGAGATATTTCAGACTCTAACATGGGCCAAAGTAGTTATTTCTGAGTTTGGTGTCTTCATGAACCAATTAAAATGGGTGGTTAATTGAATAATAATTAAATGTGATAAATTTTTATTTTTGGAATTGTAAATAATTATTTGTAAAACAAAATACATTATTTCTGAAATTATATTATTTTATGCCTCATTAGTGGTGTCCGATGGAATTTTACTCACACCATACATGGGCATCATTCTCAGTACCTGAATAGAAATAATGATTTCAAGAAAGGATACATGAAAGAGGCCTTTGTTTGAAGGATGAGTTGGGAGGGATAATGGATAAGGGAACCAAACATTTTGTCAGTATCCTCTTAGGGGATTCATTTTGTCTTTTATTTGGGTTATCAATTGAAACATGAAATGTATTTTGTGTAACATTTCTAGTATTTTGATTTGGGCATTGTATTCCTATTTTAGTCATCATGTCATAGTAGTTTTTTCTTGTTATTAAATATATAATTTGATTATTTAAATTTATTTATTTTATACATTCATAAGGTGTGTACAGTCTCCCCATTTTATATATATTATTCCCTCACATCTAGTAAGTAGCTTCAAGCTTACAAGGAGGCGCGCCTGAGGTCACGTAACTGACTAGATCCAGTAGAAAGTATGTAGAAAATAGATCGGGATGTTAAATTAATGGATAATTTAATAATCACATGTGGAACATGCTGATATTTGTTGACATAAATCATCGAGTGGAATTCAATAATTTCACATGACATTGGGGAAGTATTTATGAAATGTAATACATTTTTTACATTGAAATTCATGACTTTTTTAGTATGATTATATTCGTTTAACTTATCAAAGGTATTAGTTTAACCTTTATATAGTTAAAACTAACTATACAAGTTCATTTTTTCTTATAGACAATTTGATAGACCTTCTCAGTATATTGGATTTTCTCTCCTTTCCTACCTTATATCAAAATATTAGAGTGAAAACCTACTAGGATGATCCAGAGTTGACTAATAAAAGTTCGGAGATTGATATCATGATCATCTTATGATAAAATTGGATCATTAAATAACGTTGATAATCCATTAATTTACCCAATGGTTTATTAATTACATTTAAGTGGTTTTGTACTTTTGTGGATGCATCATAAGGTACCTTGTTTACTCACATCAAGTAATAAGGATCAGGAGGAGAACCATTAAAACCGGAATCACGATGTTCCACAAATAAATCATCTAGTTACATTTTCAAATTTAATATTAAATTCAAGAGATCCATTTAATTCTAATTATATTTCTATAAATATTCATGTAATATATGATAGATTCTGTGTAATAAATATTGAATATTTTCTATTTAAAATCTTCATGGGGATACCAGGTATCATTAATATTATCAATGTTATCATGAAATCAGTTAATAATATTTTAAATATGTCTTCATGAATTTTTTTATAATGACTCATTACAGTCCAAGTCCAATTGATGGAACATTTATATGAGTTCAGATTTTTGAGAAGCGTCCACTCGATGATCAAATTTATTTGGGTATTCAAAACTTCTAATATGAATATATATACTTATATCATGAGAAGAATATAATGGGGACTCATTGTTTTAAATCACATAATGGGTCCCAATTTCATGCTTCAATGAGAACAATCCAAGAAGGTTAAAAGAAATCAAACATATGGTGGATTATTCAAGATAAATTAGCTCCCCTAATAAATTGACCGAGGAAATTGATGATGTAGATGTCAATATAAAAATTTAGTATCTATTTCTCTTCATAAAAATAAAATAAAAAATTATTTCTTGCTGTTCCACATCAGCTACGTCTTCCCACTATATGTTTCCCATGTATAGAGCACCCTTCAATTGACAAAACTACCTTATAGAGTTAGCATGATCTGTCTTTCCCAATCAGGCTCATATATAGTTGAAATATCCTTCGATGTTTTGGGGTGGTGTTATGACATATGAAGTAAATATATTTTGACAAAAAATTATATAATATTTTTAAAATATTATAAATTTAATTAAACTCTTTTAACTGTAGTAATAATTTTTTAATCTTAATGAGAATTGGACTAATTTATTTTTATTCATAAAAAAATTCATGTGTAAAATTATTTTAGAATCTAATTATATCATTTAATTATGGTGAATCATGAAATAAAAAAAGATAAAAACATCCTTTGCATATGTGAGTATTTATTTATTTAATTTTATTACTTTATTTATATTATTGATTTTTATAATTTCTTATCAAATATCATTTTTTGTCGATCTAGAAACTATCCCTCTCTCAATAAATAGTATATGGATTTTGTGTCCACATTTTATAGATACAAAAAAAATCTTTCATCATTATTTTACCATAACCATTTTGTGAGTATGAATTATAGATATCTTTTTTGTTTTCCATTTGATGGAAAGACTTTGAGAAACTATAAATTAAAAAATATAAAAATACACTAATGTTAAATGATTGCTATAATTTGAGTCAATATATGAATAAAAGAAATCTCCAAGGGTCTCAGTGGACCAATATTCAACTTGATGCATCAAATAACAAAAAACTATTAATTCATGTTTTCATTATTTTTTATAGTATTAATTCTAATATAAAAATAAAATTGTCTTAATTTATGGATGTTAGAATATTTCACAAGATACATAACAAGAATATGATGATAAAATTTTAATAAAATCATGATTAATATATTATATTAATACAATATTTAGGTTTTGAGAGCAATTAAATTTAAATTAAATTAAAAAATAAGCTAACATTTATATTATATAGAGAAATAAATAGTAAAAAATTCCTCAATTAAAATTTTATGTGAGATATTTCTTTAGATTACGTGAATTATTATATAATTTTTGATCAAAATATTAGCCCAAAAAATATATATTATTTTAACCTGGACTACTGAGTAATGATTAGAGTTCATTAAAAAAACATTAATAAATTGAGTTTCTTTTGTAAGATATAGTTTTACGTCAATTATTATTTTACGAAAATTCATGGTTATGATTAAATGATTTATGAGTACACTCAAATAGTAATGGATTTTTGAGTTAATAAAGCAGAATAAAATTGTATAGAAATGAATCTGAATAATTTTAACATTCCCCCGTCTATGTTATGAAATGAGAAAAATGGATCATTTCCACTAGAATATCCAATGGATAGGATAGTCCTAGTCCAATGGAGAATTCTATTTGTGTGTTATTAAATTATAATAGAAAAGTAAAATTAATCTATCATATCAAAACTTGTAATAAAAATTTACTTTTTTTATTGATCCTTACTAGGTATTTATAATTTCTTATTCCCTAGTAATTTCAATTTGAGGAATTTCCATTTTTAGGCTACAAAGAAATAAGAAAATTTATATAATGTTATGAAATCAATTTTTCATGATATAATACCCAAACAATTGAGTGAATGTAAAAAAGATATTGATAATAAATCCATAGGGGATACATCTGATGAATGTTTAACCATGATGGCAACTATGTATGAAAATAGGAATTAAAAATGTATTTTTATTTATGTATGTAGTACAAAATCTTATCTCCTATAACTAGAAAATATGGAGTCCTAATATTAATGATATTTCCACTTCTCTATATAATTTTAAATTGAAATATTAATTCTTACATTGAAATATTATATTCTTGATAATTAATAATTCTTATTATTTAGATATGTTTTCCATCCATTGAGATTATAAATTATAAATTACTCACATATTATCTTCCATTACACTAGGATTATTCTTATTGATTTAAAATAATAATATTAATAGTATAAATTTGACTCTTAGTAATCATTTAAAGTTTCTTCCTCAAGATAATCTGGATTGATGGGAACATTTTTAATAATTCCCTATAGTGAATTAATATAAATTAAAAAATAAAAAAAATTACAAATTAAAAGTCAATATATCCATTATAAAATTATTTATCAAAAAAATATATTTACTAGGAATACGAAAAACATGAGTTAATTTTCTTCACATATGGCATGAAAGGTCACTAGAATAGTAACTCAAATTAAATTAATAAAAACAAAATCTTTAACCATAAATTACATTTAACATTTAATGTTATATTTATGTTTCAATTAATTGTTATTAAATAGAATATTCATGTAATTTATTACTATTCAAATACAAGAACCATGAATGTTCTAAAAAATTATAATATTTTGGGTGAGTTCTCGATGTAGTTTAAAAATTATTATTCATAAGGAATCTGTTTTGTAGAAATAGCATCACACATCTATGTAAATTGATTCATAAACAAAATATATTATTTATTGAGTGTTACCAAATTATTTTTAACTATGTATATTTCTTGATGTGATGAGACATTAATTGATTTTTTAATTTATTGATATTATTATATATAATAATTTTAATATTATAATAATTTTATAACATATATCCAATATTAAAAATTTATAATGAAAAAAATTATATTACAAAATTTATACGAATTTATGGAAGGATAATTCATAATAATGTGAAATAAAATTCAATGATATTCCTAAAAGAGTGATAAATATCCTCTGATCGAAAAATCTAGTTGTTTTTTTGTAAATACTTACTTTTTACTAAGATAAAGAAACCATTGATGATTAAATGACATATATACATAGAGATTCTAGAGTTAGATCATCATTATATATGTTAAATATTCTAAGGATATGGTAAATATACATTTATATACTCAATGAGACTCCTTTTTTAGATTTTAGGAATATTAAGTGGATGTAATGATTACATTTTTGAAAATATCTATATTCATTACCAGAAATATATTTAAATAATGTCATAATCATAAATTCATCGATCATTTGAATATAGAGTGGGAATATTCCTAATATCAAGTTTACATTAATGTAATAAATAGATAATCTTAATGAATGGAATATTTATAATGAGTCTCATTGGTATTTACATCATTCTAATAAAATTAAAATTGTTATTGAAAAAAAATTAAATGTAATCATTTGAAATCTAGGATGTGTAATAGATATCATATAAATTAAAATATTATAGTGATCCATTATTTTTCCAGATCATGATTTCTTATGGTAACTATTTGATAAAATAAAATTTATCACAAAAAATAAATCATGAAAAATATATGTCCATATCAATTAATTATCATGATATTTTATTTGTATATTAACTTTCATATGATATAAATATTTTTTCATGTGGCTAAATATACATCTATTAGTGAGAATAACTACTCATTCTACATAACTAGAGTAATATTGTCATCTATAATGATAAGATTTCATATATAATGTTTTGGTGTGATGGAATTTTTTTAGGATATGTGTTGAAATCAACATATTCTAATTCTTTTGAAACTAAAGTTGATGGAAATTAGAAATATATAGTTCAATATAATTTTATTACATCTATATTTAGGATAGAATACGTTGTTCCCCATGTACAATTAAAATAAAAAAGTTAATCAGATGTAGTATCATTAAACTATCTGGAAGCTAGGTGGTGTAGTTGGGACTAAGAAATACAATGGATTTTGATGAATGAAACTAGTAAATTTCATATAGTAATATATTTGTAGCCAAGAATGAGAATTTATAAGGCATTTTTTTCATAATATCTTGTTATCCCCAGTCGTGATCCAAAATAAAATTAAATGTGAACTATATGGGAAGTTGGTGGATAGTAAACAGATTTCAAAAGTAGGTGATATAAGAATGAATAATGTGAATAAAATATTTAACTGAAAATTAAATTGAGTTATATATTTATCTTTATATATGGAATGATGAATTTATATTATTATAGAAATATGGAATTCATTCCTTAAAGATAATTCAGATGAATGTGTTTAATGACATTCTATATTATTCTATAAATAGTTTTGAATTGTTATAATACTGTTATTTTTAATATAATCATGAACTAAGAATGGTTTGTTGATTATCACTCAATGGGATAAGTTCTATAGTGCATAAAAATATGGATTTTGTTTTAATTTTAAGGATAGATGCTCGTATGGAGCAACAACGAAAGGATATCCTACTTGAGGATCACATCCCCTCACTCCTAGTTTTTTTAATGAGACAATTATCAATAAGGAATTATTATTGGATGGATTTTGTGGGTCTCATATATGAGTGTGGTTCGGGTATGCATTTCCATATATATCCTTGATAAATTTATATTCTATTGAATTTATATTAAAATTCCTCAAACATTTATGTGGAAAATAATGTTTGGAAAACATATTATTTTATTATTATTTGATATAACATTATGTAAATTTAATTTTATTAATTTAATATATATTATATAGATTATGGTATTAATTAAAACCTTTTGGGAGATGGAATCAGTGGATACTAATATATTACAGTAGATCAGGTGTTTGATCCTACCATTTCTGGATGTTGAGTCCACAATTTATAATCTAATCATTGATGTATATTATTCTATGTTTTATGATATAGAATGGAATTGTGTTCTTTTGATTACATGGTTGCAATGTTCAGTGATTTAAACTATTTTTTCATCCCAATAAAGAGAAATAAAATTTAGTTTATATAGTATTATTGAATAGTTTTATCAAGGAGTAAATGGTGTCACTCGAATAATAAAAGATTTATTAACTATTTTTTGGTAATATAAAAATATATAGATACTTGATTTGTGTTTTGGAGTGTATAATTATTAATATGAAATGAATATATTGTGGTAATATTACTTATTTCCCCATGTGGAGAAGTCATTGAGTTTCGGAAGGATGATCAAAAGTTTATATGGAACCAATTCAAGGGTGTTTTGGCTCACCAAATGATTATTTATTACTATGGAACATATAGAAATTTTTTCTACTCATTGATATATCGTTCAAAACATAGTAGTTATATTTGTAATAAATATATAAAAAATACTTAACCACAATGAAATTTGGATTTAATGGGAACACATTTTTTCTAGAGGAAACCATTTCATGTGTAATGTTCCATAAGATGATATCAAATTATAAGATATATATCTTGGGGGATACACATGTTCCCACTCCTAGTGGGTTTTTAAATTTCATTGGATAGTGAGTCAGTTATATGTATGTTTGAAAAAATTCTAGATGGATATAGCAGAAAATCTATAGTAATTTTTCCAAATAGTTGTAGTCAGCTAAGATGGCACATTTTGTTGGATAGTTTTTTTTTGTAATGTAAAAGGAACTACTTTTCAAGGTGGGGGTATTTCTATTTAATGTATGTTTGGGTGGTTCAACAAAATGATTGATTCACGAAGGGTTTTAAATTTTAATAGTATTTAGGTCTCAACCTAGAAGATGAAATTATACCATGTTTTGCAAATATTAGTGATAAATGGAGTAACATTCAAAGCTACGTTGCATTTTTTTGAATCATTGTGTTTGGAGAAATGGATCTTCGGTTTTAATTGGTCATTATTCTATATATAGATAGTTTTCATTCTAGGATACTGATGTATATAATTTTCCATCTTGATAAGAATCATATGGACTATATCATGGTCCTATAAAATTGTATGATAATCATTTAATAATCAAAAAATGTTTTTGTAAGGTGAGTAATATATTAATTGTTATTAATTCGTTTGGTTGACTATAGATAAGGATTTTAGCTTTTTCAGAATAAGTTCAAAAGGATATTTCCATGTGGGAGAAGCTCAATTTTTAATATTTGATTCCACCTTAACGTTAATGTATCAAAACATAAATTATAGAGGTTAGATACTTTTATTTTTTTAAAAGAGGAATCAATGTATTATAATATTACATGTTCTATTGATCTCATATGTTCAAGTATACAAAAAATTACATTAATCAATAATGAAACATAGAATTTTGGGTGGGGTTCCTAAATGAAGATATAATAATAACATTAGTACATTCATCATGAAGAAACATGATTATATAAATGATGAATTCATAATGGTTCATAATATGAGACTTTATGTAGAGAAGGGAGTTCTTGACCATTATCTAGATAAGTATGGCTAAATTGTTAGGTGACTGACATAAAATACAGGAAGTTGATAATGAGAATATGTACACTCATCAAGAATCATGTATAAATCCATTGGTCTTGAATCCCATCTACATTCTACCAGATTGTTCTATCAATTGGAATATTTTTTTGGAAATAGTGGTAAAAGTTTTTCTTTCAGGATAAATTTTGTGGTAAAAATGTTTCATAATGTTTGGGGAAAGATATTTAGAATATAATCAATATTATTGAATACATAATTATTTTCCCCTATTTAAATAGTGTTTGGATAAGTCACATAATAAATTTCTAAAGCTGGAAGGTAGATAAACCAAGTTCAAGGATTGTATTCTAATGAAAATGGTGGAGATAAATACATTCATTCTACCAAATCTATAAAAACGATGATTAATTTTATATTATAAAAATAATATTAGTAATGAAATGGTTGTGGTGGAGGGATTCAAATCATGTCATGATATTGTGGGTGATATAGAATAATTCATGTATTTATTTAACTTATATCATTGGTGATCTCACGATTCTGGAAAGTTTCAATGGGGCTTTATTATCTGGTGAAATGAGACATTATAAATGTTACAGAATTATATGGGGGTTGGATTCTAATGTAATTAATGGATTTTTATTTACTATAGATCACTATATAATATAAAAGATCATTGAAAGAGAATTTAGAAGCACACATGACAAAAATGATTGGGTCAATAGACAAAACATATATAATAGTCATTAGATGTGATATCATCATGGTTCAAATGGAAATTTTTCTAAATTACGTTGAATAAATCTCATGGATTCATTCATAAAATATGATTGGTTTATGTAATAGTGAGATATTTTTTAAAAGGGTCCTGGATGAATGGAATTTTCATTATTTAATCCATGGGGTATTGTATGGTTATAAAAAGAGAGTATAGTTGGACTTTTTTATGTAAGAGAATAGACTTTGACTGTTATATTGGTGGAATTACACATAATAAAAAAATTAATATGGGTATTTTATGTTTTGTAGTGATATATTTTTTTCTAGGTTAAGTAATAAATGTATAAAATTTTATTTATTAAGGATTAATACATTAGATATACCTGATAGAGACAGTACACCAACACCACATGATGCATATAATGTCACTACAAGGCTGTGTTCTACATAAATAAGTGAATGGTCAATATTATTCAAATTTTGTGTCCATTGTCTCATCAAAAATTGGGTTATGTAGTTGAAATAATGGTGTTCAATGGATGTCGTTTAATTGAAATAGATCTTATGATGCATAAGAACATTTCAAACCATGAAAATGAATTTGGAATAATATTATCTTCTATATGAGAGTGCTAGCAATGATGATGATCCAATCTAATATTCTATATGAAATGAATTGTAAACTTGTCTATGTGGCCTTGAGATACAATAGAATTAATGTATGTGTGGATATGAAATGTTTAATGTCAAATAAATGGATTAGAATTGGTTTTGATTTACATTGAACTGTCATATGGCATTCAATTTAAATCTGAGCATGATGGATTTCATATGAAAAAATATTAGTTAGTTTCAAGAACTAGATTTCAACTTTCGATGTTTTTAAAGGGAATCAATATGTTCACTAGAACAAATAAAAAACCACATCTATCTTAAATGAACAACTAAATATTATTATTTAAATGTGATCATTATAACCTATCTCTTATAATGTTAAGTATGAATACGATTAAATGAATTATAATAATATTCTCTATGAATGTATATATATAATTAAAATATTGGTGTCCAATTAATTATAAATTATAATGAAACACTACTTAAAAGAATAGGAAATTAATTTCAAAACAACATTTTATTTATAAACAAATCTGATTTATATCAATAAAAACATACACCTTATTTTGGATTATATTAATGAAATATATATATATATATATATATATATATTCAATATAATGTTACAAATTAATCTTATGATTTTTCTATACATGATATAATAAAATGTACAATTTAACGATTAAAATAATAATTTCTCGAAAGAGGAATTTATTCCACCTTTTGATGGTGGACATGATTTAAAACGTTTTTTTAAATAATTTTATATATGAAAAAATAAATTTATTCATTCAAATATATGTATTAAAATTATCTTTGGAGTATTTTTATTGTATTTTTATGATAAGATACATTTTTTGATTAATAGTGATAAATATTTCATTTTTTATTGAAAACATGATTTTCACCTAAATAATTCATACAATTAAATTATATTATTTTTATATATAAATATTAATTACATCATTATTTTTTCTATTAATCGAATTTATTCAATTGGAATTAATTTGGAAATTAATATTTATATAAAATAATTTAAATATTTTTAACTGTTTTTTAAATTAATATATTTCTCTTCCATTATTAAAATACTCAAATAGTAACTTTATTAAATTTCATAATTAATACAGTTAAAGGTAACACATGTATCTAAGGGTAAAAATAGTAGAATAAAAACTATAAAATTTCCATAACAGTTGTATTATTTTCATTTTATGAGTGTCTGTCGACAAAGGAAACCTTCTTTTCATAATTAAATCTTTTTTATGTAACTTGAATGATATTATGAAATATATAATTTTGTATTCAAATAAAATAAAATTATTTCACACTTTTCTTCAAAAAGTGAAATATTTTTTATCGGGTTATTGAGGGGAGATGATCAAATCTAAATATTATATTTAAATTTTAAAATTTTATATTTATCATGATTATTTATTTTTTAATTATATGATAATAAACAATTAATTTAAATTCATTAACAATGATGTCGAAGTAATTGTTTAATAAAATAAAAAACCATTAATAGACCGAAAAAAGAGAAAAATAATTATACATTGTGTGGATAAATGTCATCAATGAACTTTTTATTTGAATTTTATATTATTGTGATGTTTTAGGATTACTATTTTTAATTTATCTAGTTTTAGGATAATTTAAAAAATTCATGTAATGAATAATGTAAAAAATTATGTTATTGATATTTTAAACTAAATTATATTTATAAAATGATATATATTTTCAAAAAATATAAATTACATAAAAATAATATTTATAAGTCATTAAATGTCAACAATTACTCATTTATTGGTTGTTAGAAAGTTTTTAGTAATTATATTAACCAAAAAAAATTAAATTAAATGATATCATGTGAAGAGTTGAAAGGGTTAAAATGAAATGATAAGGATTATAAAATAATAATAATAAATTATAATTATATTTCAATGAATCTCTTTTGACCCAGTATTATCCTATATTCTAAATAAATTAATTTGTACCCATTTTTAATAGGGTATTAATTTATATTAATTTAATATTATAAAGAATCCAAAGAGTTCCACTCTTTATTCATATAAATGGGAACCCATTATTCTAAATTAAACACCAATTAAACCCATTTTGGATCAGAAAATATCTTCCCAAATACCTTCCCTGAATCCCACAACACAATCTAGAGGCCTCATTTTTTGCATAACACCATCCATTTAATTGTTACGTAATTAATCAATAGAGATCATCTGTATAAGAGATATCATTTTTAATTAAGTTTTTTCATTTTATTTATTCTTCCACTTCATGAAAATATTCTTACACCATGAATAAATAATAAATATTATATTATCAATATTAATATATTTTATTTTTTTAACATCATATTCTAAATCAATATACATTTCCATTAAATGGGATAAAAAATAATTCTTCATGCATATTGAAGACTACCACCTTGTGAAATGATAAAATCTTTTTTCCATCACCATGTCTAATGAATCATTATAATTATGGAATTATGGTTTATATATTCTATTCTTGATTTTTTAATTTTAATGAATAATATATCATTTGTGTTCTTAAATTTTCACACACATAAAAATGATAATGGCATTCGTGTGTACATGTGAACTATCACCTCCAAAAAGAAATTTGCTTCATTTAGCATCACCACATTGCATGGATAATTTATACTAGTATTTTTTAATCTTTAATATGATATTAATTATATTATGATCATTCTGTAAAGTTAAAATCAAACATACATTATTTCCAAAATGATCATTAAAATGTGTAAATTTCACTCATTTGTATGTATAATCCATTGTCTCCATGATTATGATGTTGTTCATTTTTTATAACCATATATAATAGATTTATTTAGAAGTATAAATCTTGTATAAAAATTTAAATAATTCCATGTATATTATTCTAGATATTATTTACATATAGCCATTGAAATCATACCAAATTCTGTTTGGACTCAATTAACCACAATCAACCAAATGTCTGGTATGAACATAGATAACTAGGAAATTGTAATAACATGATAATGAGTTATGTAAAAAGAATAATAATGATTAAAAAATAAAAAAATAAAATAAATAACTAGCATGTGATTATAATTTATGAATATGAAGATTGTATGAGATGATTTGAACTCAAGGTAGAGACTTTATTTTATAACCCCTAATTTATTTATCCATTTCAATCATTTTATTAAAAAGTAATATGGTGTGATATTTAAATTATACATTATAAAAATATTTTCGAAAATTTATTTCCATTTAATGTGATGATTATTTGATTAACTTTTTACAAATTTTATTCCATATTAATTACATTCATTTAAATGTGACTGTGTTTGTAAAATTGAAAATTGATCAAAAAAGTTAATTTTCTTTTGTGCGGTATTTATGTGTTATGATTATATTATGGTTCTTGGAAAATTATTATATGTGCAGGTTCTGAATGATAAAATTTGGGTGGGTTTTCCCATTAGATCTCTTATAATGAACTATCCTAGTGGGTCTCATGCCATCACTACCCCATGTCCACATCCAATAGGCTAGGGGATGTTTACTAACACTGAGTAGGCATATCCCAAAAAATGGCAGGAATTACCCCAATGTAAAAGTACTCTGACACACATATACGAAACAAAAATTCTATAAATATAAGTCACTATTCAAAATATTCATACAATCCACTATATACCACAAAACACTGTACTATAGTGAATGTACTGGAATGTTGACCGGGCCAAAAAACCCTCTAAAAGAAAATAGTCTGCCACAAAAAGTACAACCTGCAACGTAATAGGTAATGGTACTATCATATAAATAGAAAACTGGACACACCTTTGTCTGTCTAAGCTCACAGGTAAGTGCTTCATACAAATCTTCCTAGAACACTATCAAAATGTCCATCGTTTGCACAAGACAAAGCACTTTAGGGAAAATAATGTACAAATGTGACTACAAATATACTCAGTAGGACACCCAAAAAAATACTAGTCATATACACCTAGGAATATATGACCAAAACATATATAAATATTATCGAGATATAGTCAAAAGAAACTCTACAACATCATGTGGACTTAACCAACTTCCATCCATAATATCTTGATCAAAGTAACCTTTTTCCGGGAGAACTCACTCATCGAGCCGTGATATCATTGGAGACACTCATGAAGAGGTCACGATCATTTGGACCCTTCCCAAATGAGAATATAATGGAATAATAATATTATTATACAAAATAGATGGGATCACTCCATGTCTCACTATTAGATACAACTAACTAAATATGGATCAATTCTCATTGTAGGGTATCACAAAAAATTACAAAAGGGTGTATACTAGAAGCAATATATGTTTCCCAAAAGGAGGATGATTAGTTCCCTACTCACGAAGAATAAGAAATTCCAAGGAATATATTATGGGGGATATAGTCTCACACACTAGTCTCGAGGAGGGATTCCTAACTCTATCTGGTACTCAACCTCTCGTGGGGATTACAATCCAGTGATGTGTACCTAATACAATACTTAACCATATAGACAATAACCATGGTAAACTCTATAAAAATATACATATCCAAAATATAAAATCATATTATTACTAAAAAATCACTATCTCATCATCATGGTCTCAGGATCGTAGAAGTATCATCAATCAGACAGACTGTTTGAAAGTTATCAAATTTTGATGTATCAAATACGTGGTCACTCAGTCATGGACCTAATGCATTGTTATACCACTACATTCGACTTCCCATAAGGACTGCCCCTGTCCATATGATATCTAGATCGATCATGGCCGATTCTGGACACACCGAGTCTTACCTAGGTCCGACCCAGCTTGAGGGGCCCAGTCTGGTGCTTGGCCTGACCTGCTTGTGTGGAGGCCACTGGGGATGCCGCACACAGCCTGGTTTGATGCATCTGCTAGAACAGGTCTCCTGCACCAACAATTTCATGAGCCTCCAATCTTCCCTTGATCCCCAAATCTCAATACAGTCATAGATCTAATTTCACTAAGTCCTGATATATAGTGATGTGACCTATGAGGAATATTTTCTACTAATCAAGGGGTCTGACCACGTTTAGAGCCTCCCAGAAAGATGAGTCGCAACCATGGTGATCCAATGATGAAAAAACTGATAACATCAGAAATAAAATTACAATAACCCTATGGGGAACAAACATAGACCTTGTACATGTTTTCATCAATTCATTCTCATTAGGAGAGAAGAATGACTAACCAAATCATTAAAAATTACTAGATTTAATCCTTCCAATTATAAGAATCCAAAATTGATCGAACCACATTTAATCCTTCCAATTATAAGAATCCTAAATTGATCGAACCATGGATCAATTTATTCATGGAATGACATGTGATATTTAGGAAAATAATGAATAGATAATGATAAAAAAACCACACTAATTTGTTTTAGATCAGTTGTGGATGAATCACCATCATTATGTCACCGTCATTGGTGATGATCCTTCGAATCAGAAATGCGTTGATTTCCGTTCCACAATCTTTCAAAAATTTATCTAGAGATTTCTTCCAAAGATATCCATATAGATTCCATGTAATTACTATGGTTATGTAGTTAACCCTAGAATGTCTACATAAGGATACATTTTAGTGTAATGTCTCTATGTTAATATAAATAGTTTATGTTTAAATTATTTAATGACGATTATATCCATTTTGAATTAAAAAAACGACCTGCACCGACTATGGTTATGTCGCGTCTATGGAAAAACCACATTACAAACTCAATGATTCTCTAGGATTTAAAATAATTATGACTATTTTTTATTTATTAGTATTTTAAATATTAAATCGTATTATTTTATTTTTTTTCTTTGGTTACGTCCTTGGTGACTTTTTCTATAGATGACCCACATCGACCCAATTTAAGTCACATCCTGGGTAAATCCACCATTCGAAGCATAGAGGTTCCATAAAATTACAAATATCAGATCCTTTTTAAGTGTTATTCATCTTTATTAGTAAAACCATGTGCCCATGCTATTAAAATTGTATTGTTTTTTCAAACCATTGTTTCAGGTACACCGTGACTCAAAATCACACATTATCTTAGTGATTGTTATTGAAATAAATCTATATAATCTATAAAAATAATTCATGGATGATACAAGATTTTAAATTCTCACCACCATGGGGATTTATATCCTTGGAATGCAAAAGATAGGAACCTCAAAAAATTGGTTGTAATAATCATGAATCTAATACTCTCACTCACAGGTGCTCTTCTAGAGATTCTCGTGCTACCACAAAAAAAACTAGATGAATCGACTATCCATGAATGATTCTATCATCCTGATTCTCAATCTCCACCATCTACTAAGGAAAATAAACCAAATATTTTTTGTAAAACATTCCCTAGTCAACTACATGTAGTGGTTCATGTATTAACCTCCTCAATAGTGACACATGGAATACGGTGAGTACCCAATCATAATATGGTGGTAGAGAAAAGTGGTATACCTTCACACCAAATCTATGTAGATTTATGAATCGTTTGATAAAACATGAAGATAGCTTGTAGACATTTCTAAAACATCATATTCAACATCAAGGTGAGACCTGAAGAAACATGAGGAATCATTCTTCAGAAACAAATGCCCCATGTAGCCTATGATAATAAAATTTCTGACTACTCAGTGTGGTCTTCATTTACTCATGGATGATCTACACCTAATTTTCGGTAGTATGAGCCAACTCTGGAACCATGAGTACCGACTCCCCATGTTTAGTCTAGCGATGTGTCAATAAGAAGGGTTGCCTATAGAAGGCCCTGAATGGTACCATACTGATGGTGGAGTGATATTTGTTGTTTTAAGAGAATTCCACTAGGGTTAGGTGACCCTAAAAACAATGGATAATAACAAACATGCATGCCCATAACATATCCTTTAGAACTTGAATGGTTCTCTTAGTGTTGTCATCTATCTCTGGGTGAATCATTATGCTCATGCATAATTGAGTCCCAAATGACTCTGATAATAGCATCCCCAATTGAGATGTAATGCAAGCAACACCATCTGCAATAATCATCAATGTAAATATGTGGAGTTGAACTATCTCATGTTTGTATAGGCATCAAAATCTGCCTAAATAACTCTTCCCGTTGATGGCTAGGAAGTAGGTCAATTTGGTAATTCGGTCAATGATCACCCATATAGTGTCTTGTCCCCTAAATTTACATGGTACTTTGATAATGATGTACATCGATATCCCATCCAATGTCTATTCCTGAACATCACAGGGTTGAGATTAACCTGTAGGAACCTAGTATTCATCCTTCACATGTAGATATGTCAGGAATTGAGAAATTTACACTTCCACTCCCTTATTCATCCCCAACCACCAAAACATACATTAGAGGTACTTGAACTTCTTTTCCACTCTAGGATATATAACCAATAAGGATGTGGGGAACTCCCTTATAACCTCCACCCACAACACCACTCATACCACTATTCACCGTATAAAAATAATGATCTTCCCACACCCTTTGTAAATTCCGTCAATATCATTCCCTATGAAAATCTAAGCATGTAATGTCTCACAATTGGTATCCACATGCTACGCCTCCATGAGTTACTAAGTGTTGGGATGAAAAACCTAGATTGGAGATAATATTTTCCATCCCCATCAAAAAAGGAAATATGAAATGGGCCCAACTGAATTGATTCCTCATTCAGAAAATGCAATCTAGATCTCCTACTGAGAGTAACTGCCACCATGTTTTTATCCCCATGATTATAGAAAATCACAATGTCATATTCCTAGATAAATTATAACCATTGCAACTAAATCATGTTTAGATCATTTTGAGAGTTGATATACATGATAGTCATATGATCAGAGTGGATTATAAACCACTATCCCATTACGTAGTGTCACCACATCTTCAATTAGAATACTACATATACTAGCTCATGATCATTGGTCGCATAGTTCTTCTCATGCGGTCCAAAGGACACAAACTATTTGTAATCACAACATTTCCCTTATTCAAGAAAAACCCATTCCTGATCCACGATGCATCAAATAAAACCATGTTATTGATTACTTTTTCTAGTATATTTAGTATGGGTGAAGTCACCATACTCTTCCTCATCACTTATATGAACTATATGAAATCTTATGTCCTTGAAAAAGGAATCCATTTTAATTTCAAAGCTATTATGTGTGATACTACTCTGGAAAAATCATTCACAGACCATTGATAGTACCCTACTAAACCAAGGAAACTCTGCACCTTAGTTACTCTCTTGGTTGGAACCCAATAAATCACTACCTCAACCTTTGAAAGATACATTGTATGTCCTACCTTTGACAAAAAATGTCTCAGAAAATTGACCTCTAGAATCAATAAATGAAACATCAATATCTTCTCATGGAGTTGTCTCTCTTAGAGTGTGTCCAAGACCATCCTCAAGTGATGTTCATGCACCTCCTCGGATTTTCAGTGTAATAAGATGTCATTTATGATGACCATCATCAACCACTCTATTTAAGGATGAAAATATCTAGTTTGTGAGTCCCATGAACAATGTTGAGGAATTATTAACACTAAATGGAATCACCATGTACATGTAGTTATCTTAACGACACATGGTGGTTGTATATCTTATATACATTTATCATAATCTACACTGGTGATTTATTGATCTAAGGTCGATCTTCGAGAACCATAGCACCACATTCAATTGGTCAAATGTTTTATTGTTAATACTTGATGGTGGATAATTTTTCATCCTGGTCACCTATTTTCTTAACTAAAAATCCACCCATAACCTCAATCTCCCATAATCTTTATTAGAAAAAATATATGAAGATTTCGTGGGTGAAACAATGGGTCTCATGAATCCATTTTACAGTATTTCATGAAAATAAAACCTCAACTCATGAAACTATCTGTGTGACATTCGATATGTAGGTGTAGATATCATTGTAATCCTAGGGTATAGATTACCGCATGAGTCCATCTCCCTACATGGAAGTAAACTATGAACATATTCAAGAAAGAGGGTAACATAATATTTCACCCTGAAGGAAACTAATTACCCATATCATCCATTTAACTAATGGTCAAGTTATAAAAATGATATGTAATCAGTTTCACCATCCTATGTGTGACTCTATCCTATGCTACATGTGTTTACATTTCAACAAGAAGGGAAAAATGCTTCCATCACTGTAGAAGCACTGCACTCTTCACATAAAAGTTCCAATATAAGCATTAAATGTGGATAATCAGTCCATACCAAAAATTATGGTGTAAGGCCTTGACACCACTACCAAGAGATCCCAACATAAACTATAACATACATGAGTGATTTCACAATGTCGGCACTACTATGTGATCATCAAATCTCGTACCTTATGAGTCTCAAAGTGTAAGAGTGGAGTCAATGGTTCGACTTAAATCATGGAATACCAAACATGGTTTGTAGTCAGAGAAGAATAATTATCACCTCTTTCTAAAAAACTATGTATATGGTGAAAAATATACTTAGTATACCTTGAATCATCCCTGGATTATCGTGATAATAACATTATATTGCATAAAACTATCCTCATCCAAACCCCCTAGCTCTCAGATCCTATCATGGTCCACCTCGGGGTTGTGGTGGTAATATATCAAACATACAACCATCTAATACTACCATACCTACTCCTCTATCATGTTTATCACCCTAAAGAAAACCATAATCTTGATTCTACATCTACCTTAGGGTCCTTTGACCTTCCGTCGATCAACTGTACACCAGGTCAGGCAATCCTATAGTACATATCCATGACTGCTGCATGTGTAACACCATGTGTCACTAGGATGACTCGAGCCACCCTGGGAGCCTTGTACTACTGGCCTTACATCTTGTAATCATTCTCTAAAGACCCCCCATTTGGATCACTGTTACCACCATTGGATGTTTGTTTTCAATGTCTCAACTACATAGTGCCCACTACTAGCTCCCACCACCAGTGATTTCACTACTAGAAAACTCTATACTAAAAACACTTCAATCAAGAACCCCCAGTATTTGTTAGAATTCTAATAGATACCATAAATTCCCGGATTTCATTGATTATTCCCTGCTCTAAGGTCCCAGCCCTGATGAATTGTTCTATCTACATATCAATGGAGTAACACCAAATATTAATAACCATAATTGAATACTCCTCCACAATCATACATCCATACTACAAATACAGTATCTTCTATATGCATACCTATTGTAAAAGATATTGCTATAACTACTCAATAATTACACACTTGATCTCTTTATAAGATAGTGTTGTCTCATCATGATACTAAATCACAATTCTCCAATATCAGCCCAATGATCCATGAAGAATAATCAAAGTGAGAACATCCATCTGGTCAGCATGCATCCTCACAAGGATGAAAACATATGTGACTACCTCTAGACAATCCTTAATCAAATAAAGATCTGGATCACCGAACACACTGTGAGATCACAACCTTTGAAACTCGTTCAAAGCACTCATCCTGAGTGCATCTTCATTTGGTAGTTCTAGTAGTAATGGTTTCTCGATCATAGGTAGTATTGCAACTAAACTACATGGAGGATGAATATCTAGTATAGGTCCACATACTGATGCAACATTTATATGTGGAACATCTTCAAGATCACATTGTGGAATCCTGGATGGGTGTCTATATAGGGGCATCCTAATATAATACAATATGTACCATGGACAAGAGATTATATATTTTGAGAGGTGGCTCAAAAAGGACATAGTAAATAGAAACATTCTTATATGAATCATGTAAAAAAAATTTCCTATATCTAGGGAGTTCATGTACCTTGTCGAGAAGTCGACAATCATATTCTTGGGGTATAAATACATCAACCATTGAACAGACACTATATTATGTGACCTGAAAGTTGAACATGAAACAAATAAAATATTATCCCCAATCTAATATCACAGACTCCCAATCTTATGGTAGAAGTCAACACCTCTGATACGAATCTATCACAACAAGTCATAGTGGGGCCTGTTATGTGACTACCATGGGCCTGCCTTCATTTTCATTGGAATGGTGACATTGTTGGATTTGATGGCTTAAAACCAACTAATTTTTAATTTATTCATTAAATAAACACCTTATCACATATTGATTGTACTTCTGCGTGACAATACTTGTGATAATGTCCCAAGGATAGCAGTTTCATTAATGGGTCATAGAAAATCCCTACAATGATGAGAACCCAGAAGTACCGTAACACTATTCTTGAATACGTGTACTATGTCCAAATGATTTTATTCGAGGTAGAAAAATAATACAGGAATTTATTGGTGAGGACACATAAATATTTTCGGAACCTTCTCATGGTGTGTATAATTGGTAATATCTAGAAGGATATTATGAGAATGAGACCCGCCAGTAGGAAATCCACATTTCATTGTATCATTGGATGTTCCTATCTACAGATGTGTGTATTGATCATGAGACCTTAAGATTATTTTTAATGGGTCATACAACTCATGCACATTGATGTATTCAAAAAAACTATTACAACACAATGTTCGCAGCGAGGTAGGATATGATGGGTGCGTCATGAGTGATACATCATTAATAAATAATGTGAGAAAGGATTTTTTCCATTGTTTCCCATAACAGAAGTATATATATTAGGCCCTTTGATGGAATTGATATAGCGTAAATAAATCAATGGCTATGTTAAGGTATGTGAAATTTTGATTCCGAGAAATCAAAGAAAGAATAATCTAGCACATGGGTTGATGGCACTAGCCTTCTGCTTTCTTGATTCGATATATCATAACAGAGGTATTATATTACACAGTAAGCATTCGTATTAGGTGACACATCATTGTGGTGTAAACATATTTATTTATGGGTTTCGTGGCACGTTGCTATATGTTAACCTTGGACTTTAGGCAGGCTCCACCAAATGCCACTGAGAAAGAGGCCTAGAGGGTCACACACTAATTGTGTCAATGTCTCTTAGTTAAATATTAATTCAACAAGTTAAATCGAGATAATTCCCCACTTTGGTTTAATAATTATTTAAAGATTCCTAATCGCATTTATTTTGACACTAGTTATACGAGTGAATATATTTTGGGAGAAATAATATATATTTATTAGAGAGTAATGCATTTACACTTCTTTAAAAAATAAATAGCCATTACTAAAGGTCTAATAAATGTGATAGAGGAAATAAAGAAAAATTAAAACAAGAAAAACATGTCATGTACATTGAATGTATACTTCGTGTAGTTTTCATGGAAAATGTGTACACGCTGTGTATTAATGATTACATACCGTGTAGTTTTTCTAGTCAAGATTTGGAGGAAATAATATTGTTTTATAAAATTATATTTATTATAATCAGTGTGTGCGCATGTCAAGGAAATAATCACTCAACATGGGGGTTTTCTATAAGATTTAATGAGATAAATAAAATTAATAATGTGTTTATTTATTTTCATAACTCTATAACCTCTAACATGATAATAAATATCCTCACAACTCCATAACTTTTCCAGAGAGAATAGTTGTGCACAACAATTTTGGAGAATTCCCTCAATAGAGAAAGAACCCATTCCACCAAGAACTCTCTCAAGATTGTGAGAGATCTTCCTCCATCGGATCAAGGCGATCCAAGGTAGAAAACGCTTGAAAATTCTTCTCCACGCTACCCCCGGAGATTCCTTTGGCAAAGTCCAGAGATACGTGGAGCACGTTTGGATCCCCGCTAGAGGAATCCAACACTTGGATTGTAAGACACAATGACAGATCACATTAAATCGTGACTGGAGACATCAATGAAGAAATAATTCCATCCAGGTAATTCTTTTCAATTATTTAAATTAATTATAACCAACAAATTATGATCCTATCTATATGGTTCTGGGACTCCCTCTTGTTTATTGTTCATTGTTATATTCTTAGGATCGGGTGTTTTACATCATGACAAATCTTAGATTGATCGCTGTTATTGACAAAATTTAATTTTGGGTGACCCACCAATGCGCATATGTTGCACCTGGAACCTACATGTGGTATTAGAGGCGTCATATCGTTGATTATAATTATTGCATTTTTCATTGGTTATTTACACATTTAATAATTTAGTTTTTTCAATTCAAGTTAATCATTCTTTAAATCTGATTCTTGAGATCTGTTCCTCCGCTCTCAATTCACATTAACCTTACAAAAACAAATTTTTCATTTAATTTTGATTAAAATAAAAAATAATAACTCATCAGGAGGGGAAAAATTCATCTATCTATACAACACAAAAATACACGGCGCGTATTCAGAAGTACACACCATGTAGTCTAGTTTCAATGAATTGATTAATCCACCAAATCATGTCGTGTATTAGATCCTATCTAATTCATTGAGGACACCGTGTGTCAACCAGGAACCAGTGGCACATTATTTATAGATTACACATTGTGTGGTCCAACTGAACACGGCATGTAGTCCCTTTGGGTTAGTGTTGGACCATGTACCTCGTACACATCTTGCCTAGCTAAAAACCATGTAATAAGGATAGTACACGACGTGTGTCCAAAAGAACACGTCGTGTACTCCAAAAAAATTTGAAGTATATCTACACACCATGTCCTCGGGTGTATACTTCATATGGATAGTGAACAAAAGTACACATCATGTATTTGTAACTACAAGTCGTGTACTCATCAAAATTAAACAGATTTATTAAAATTTATTATTATATTATACAAACCCTTGAGACGTGTACCATAGTGCAGGTTTCAAGATGAGGCACAACACATGATAGGTGTTTTAAATATATGTGTTTAATTTAACATTGGCATAATGAATGGGAATTCCTCGAGTTTCCTCCAAGGTAAAATTTACGTATAAAGATAATTTTAAATGAATTGATTTTTTAAAAATTATGATTGATGAAAATCTCTAGGAAATTTAGAAAAATGGTTTATGATAAATGTATTGATATATTGAAGATTATTAATTGATTCAAGCATTATTTATCTTAAACAATAACGATTAAAGAATTGAATGCTAGTATTATTTATGCATATATATTGTTGCATGCATGGATGATCGTGAGGCAGACCAAGACCTTTTTATGTGAATGGTTTATCTTAATTTATTTATTAAAATTAAATTTGTTGGCATGTGAGCCTTATCCTTATTAATATGTAGGTCTTGGGCCCCCAAGGTTTATTTTATGTAAAACCCCCTTTTACCCCTCACCTGAGTATGAGATAAATGAATATGTAATGTATGGAGCTCCCATGCTAGTGGAGGCAGCTCATGTCAGGATCCAAGGAGAAACCAATCCAAGGAGATACAAAGGTGGACAGGTGGAAAGCTGTAAACACAAACTCGAAAGGTAAAAGTTGATTTTCCCCTAGGAATTTGGATTGTTTATTAACCACTAGATAAAATATACAAATAGGACAAGCTCGTTATAATGCCATTTATTTCATTTCTATAAATTTCATGGTTTATTTATTGTGGGTGTATTTCCAAGATCATACAATTAATGAATTAAACAAGCATGCAAGATGGAACTAAATTACGACTGGCATATGTATAAATTATTATCTTAGACATGGTTAATCACATACGTATATCCATCTAATTATTGAAAAGTATGTAATCAAATATAATAAATTCTAATTTTTCATATAAGGATAAAATCTCTCAATGAAATATTAAGTGCGTATAACCTTCCATAATCTTGGATAGAATTCAAATATTGTTCAATGTGCTTGACCAACCCTAGTTTGGGTTATTTCAATTATTGGGGAATTCTAATTCAAGGTTTTGGGTTGACATGACAAGGTTCACATCAAGGGTTGACTGACATAGTAGGACTTGGTGTGACGAAGAGGCTGAGGTTGAGGAAATCCAAAATAAAAGGATTTCAGGATTGGGGAGTACAATCAGCTAATCAAGGAGCTGTGAGTTAATGCAGTTGGAATTTGGAATGCCTACCTAAAACCCTCCAAGTGGCATGACCAACCTTATTTGGGGTAATACGAAGGGAAATATGGATTCTTGCCACTAGAATATTCTGGAAACATAATATTTGAAAGTCAATGGTGAGGGATATTGGATTTCAATAAAATATAGGGAGACAAATAAGTATTAATTTATTTATTTGTCTCAGTCTTTATAATAATGTACTAAAACCTTTGATCTAGTTAATTTTTAGAAATGAAAAGAAAAATGACATAAAAAATATCATTGTAAACAATACTCAAGAATGAAAACCATCCCACCAACCCTAATTTACAATAGTGGAAGAGACGTTTACGCGTCATCCTTATCCATGAGAGGAAATTGTATGTGTTGGAAGAGCCTGCCCAAGTTGCCCTTGGGAAAGTGTCCAGTGACGAAGAAATATCTCTCTATGTGAAACATATGGATGATGACACGGATGTCCAGTGTTTCATCCAATCAGTTGTGACTAATGAGCTCTCGAAGCAACATGAAAACATGGGCATGTATAACATGATGTCTCCCTTTAAGGTTCTCTACCATGAGAAGGAGAGATGGGAGAGATATGAGATATCCAATGCATTGTTTACAACTATGCATGGAGAGTCTTCACCAGCTGGGCCTCATGTCATCAAGCTCATTGGCTACCGTGAATGCCTCAACATCTTAGTGATTAAGTTCCCTAATGAGTTGCGTATAGATCTCATCCTATCATCACTTCCCAAGACCTTCTCTAGCTTCATTGTTATTTATAACATGATCAACAATGAGAAAAGTATGTCCAAAATTCTATCCTTAATTCGTCAAGTAGATAAGGACATAGGGTATGAAAAACCCCCCGACCTTATGGTGAATAAGAAAAATAAGGAAAAGGCAAAGGGTCCAAAGACTTATAAATGGCCTGAAGCTCCCGAGTGTCCTCCATCCAAGAAGGGGAAGATCTAGAGGTAGGGAAAGGAATGGGAGGTAGTGTATTTTTCATGTGGAAAGAAAGGCCACTAGAAGAGGAACTGCACCCAGAAGCATGGGGATGCTAATGGTGAGTTTGTTATCAAGTGTAATATTTCCATTTCTACACATTGGGTACTAGATACATCTTGTGGGGCTCACATCTATATTCAAATGAAAGAACCAAGTAGATTTAGAAATATTTCTAGAGGAGAGGTGGATCTTAGAGCTCCCAATGGAATGATCCTTGGTGCATTTTCCATTGGCGATTTCCACCCCTCATTGCTGACTGGGATGATTTTTGTTCAACACAAATATTCTTATATGCCTAGTCATACCATGAACTTAATTTTTTTATCTTTTATTGGATATAGATGGATTTATTTTAAAGTTTTAAAACCAGGGTTGTGTCAATTATAAAAACAATGTCTGTTATGGTATGGAACCTTTACATAATGGTTCGTATGTATTAAATTATGAAAACCAAGTTTTTTCAATCGATAACGAAACAGACACACATGACGCATACGTCACCCAGTTGTGGCATCACCGTATCGGTCATGTAAATGAGAAATGCTTGACAATGCTCTGCCAAGATGGCTATTATGACTCTACTGAGCTAAAACCACATGATATATGTCACGTTTTTTTACAAGGTAAAATGACCAAGCCACCTTTTGGTGGAAAAGGTGAAAGGGCCATAGAGCTTCTAGGGTTGGTTCACACAGATGTGTGTGGACCATTTCTAGTAGATGCTACAGGTGGATATTCTTACATCATTACATTTATTGATGATTTGAGTAGATATGTATATTTCTACATAATGAGGTATAAGTCAAAAGCCTTAGAGAAATTGAATGAATTCATGAATGAAGTAGAGAATCAGCTTGGTAAGATGATAAAGATACTTCGATTAGATCGAGGTGGAGAATATCTGAACTAGGAGTTCATCGATCTTCTACAGGAGTCTGGGATTATATCTCATCTCACTCTTTCATATACACTACATTGGATTGGTGTTATTGAAAGGAGGAACATCACCTTGTTGGACATGGTGAGGTCAATGATGAGTCATACAGATCATCCATTATCCTTTTGGGGATATTCATTACAAACTACTGTATAAAAATTAAACCATGTACCAACTAAGGAGGAAAATGGAATTCCTTATGAGTTATGGAATTGAAAGAAAACCCTTTTGTCATACACACGTGTATGGATATGTGAGGTGTTTGTTAAAGCCTTATTAGGAAACAAACTAGCATCATGGGGCATGAGGTGTATCTGTATAAAATATCCCAAGGAAATGAAAGGATATTAACTATATAACCCTTAAAATAAGAAATTGACTATCAACAAACAAGCAGTATTTCATGAGAGGGAGAGCATACTATAAAAGTATAGTGCGATCAACATTGACTTCAATGAATTTGATTCTCATGATATATAAGAGTCGGTACAGTAACAAGTTCCACAGGTCCCCATGGAAGAGGTTCCTGAAATAGAAGTACTACTAAGGAGCTCCAGAGAGGTCAGGGAAGTAGAGATATTTGGTTTCCTAGTCACCGAAGATGGTTAATAATTATTGTTGGAGAATGATGAACCTCTCTCCTTCATGGAAGCATTAGAAATATAAGAAGCTACAAGATGTCTATAGGCTATGAATTCTGAGATGGATTCCATGTATTAGAACAATGTCTGGGTTCTGGTCGATGAGCCAGATGATGTAAACCCCGTTGGATGCAAATGTATATTCAAGAGAAAACTAGACTTGGAATGTTATGTTAAAACCTATAAATCAAGGCTAGTGGATAAAGGATTTAAACAACATCATGGAAAAGACTATGATTAAACCCTTTCTCTAGTTTCCATGTTTAAATCCAAAAGAATCATACTTTCCATTGTAGATTACCATGACTATGAGATTTGGATGATGGATCTCAAAACAACATTCCTTAATGGGAACCTTCAGGAAGATGTCTATATGACACAACCAGAAGGGTTTGTGACACCAGGTGAAGCCAAACTAGTTTGCAAGATTGTAGAAATCCATATATGTATTAATGCAAGCATCCAGGTCATGCAACATTTGATTTGATGAAGCTATAATGGAATTTGGTTTCATTAAGAACAAATGTGAGCCATGTGTTTATAAGAGGTTTAATGGGAATGTGATCATTATCCTAGTAGTATATGTTGATGATATATTTCTTAATGTAAATGGTGTACCAGTCATACAGTCAGCTAAGGACTTGTTGAACGAGTGTTTCTCCATGAAGGAATTGGGTGACGCAACAAACATTTTAGGGATCAAGATCATTAGTTATATATCCAAGAGTCTTCTTGGACTATGTCAGGGTACATATATTGACCATATACTAAAGAGATTTATTATGAAACAATCCAAGAAAGGAAAAGTTCTAGTGTCACTTGGCCGACATCATTATAAGAAAATTTTTCCTCAGACACAACAAGAGAATGATAGAATGAGTAAGATCCCATACACTTCGGCTATAGTATCAATCATGTATTCCATCTTATGTAATAGGCTTGATGTTGCCTATGCACTAAAAATAGTAGGAAAATATCAATCATATCCAGGATAATAGCATTGGACTGCTGTTAAGTCTATCCTTAAGTATCTAAGATGAACTAAGGATATATACCTGGTGTATAGAGGAGACGAGGAGCCTGTCATCAGAGGTAATGTTGATGCTAGATTTTAGATGGATCATAATGATCTAAAGTCGCAATCTATATATGTTTTCAGTCACAATGGAGGATATCTGAGTTAGAAGTGTTCAAAATAGCCAGTTGTTTCCAATTATATAGTGGATTCCAAATATATAGCAACTCTTAATGCAGCCAAACAATCCGTCTAAATTCAGAAATTTTTCCAGGATCTTGATGTGGTGCCTAGCAGTAATGATCCTATCACGTTGTATTGTGATAACAATATTGTGGTGGCTCTTGAAAAAGAACCAAGCTCACATCAATAGACAATGAATATACTTTGAATGTATCACCACATGAAGGATTCTATCATAGGGGTAAAGTTGAAGTGAGCAGAGAGTACACAGAAGAGAATGTGGTAGACCCCATGACTAAATGTCAATCTCAGCATAAGCATGAATATCATGTGAGAGCTAGCGGGATAAATGTTATTAGGAGATGGATGTAGTCCAAGTGGGAGTCTGTTGGAGTTGGTGGCCTAGAACCAACTAAATTGTACATTATTAATTAATTAAACACCTTATCACCTCTTGATTGTTCTTGTGCATGAGAATTCATGTGATAATGTCCCATGGATAGTTGTTTCATTAAAGGGACATAGCGGTTCCCTGTTATGATGAGAACCCGGAAGTTCGATAACAGTGTTCTTGAATATATTTTTTATAGCCAAATGATGTTTTTTGAGGGACACAAATAATACAAGCCATTAGGGGTGAGGATACATAATTCTTTGAGGCACCATCTCATGGTGTGCTCCCTTAGTGATATTTAGGAGGATATTATGAGAGTGAGACCTTCTGGTAAGAAATCCACATTTTATAGTGTCATTAAATGTTCCTAGCTGCGGACGTGTGTATTGGTCCTTAGAATTTAAGATTATTATAAAAGGGTATTTCAACTCATGCAATTAGATATATATTGATGAAAACTGTGACAAAACACTGTTCACGGTGAGTTAGGATGTGTTGGGTGCATCACGAGTGATACTACATTAATAGATATTGTGAGAAAGGATTCGTCTTTTCTGTTCCATAATTGAAGTAGATATCTCAGGCCCTTTGACTGAATTGATATAGCATAAATAAATCCACGACCATGGTAAAGTATGGGATAGATCGATTCTGGGATGTCCAAAAATATTAATCAAGCACATGGGTTTATGGAACTATCATGAAGCCAGATTGATTCGAGATATCATGACAAATGGATTATATTACACAGTAAGCATTTGATGAGGTGACACATCATTTCAGTGTTAACTTCTTAATATGTGGGTACCATGGCATGATTCTAGATGCTAACATTTTACTTTAAGAAGGCTCTACCTAATGCCACTAAGATAGAGTCTTACAGGGTCACACACTATTTGTGTCCATGTATCTCAGTTAAATATTAATTTAACATGTTAAATAAAGATTATTCCTAAACGTGGTTTAATAATTATTTAAGGATTCCTGATCACATTTATTTCAAATGTAGTTATTCGAGAGAATATATTGTGAGAGAAATAATATATATTTATCAGTGAGTAATGCATTTTCAATTATTTAAGAAATAAATAGTCATTATTCAAGGACTAATAAATGTGGTGGAGTAAATAATGAAAAATTAAAACAAGATAAACACACTGTGTAAATTGAATGTACACGCCGTGTAGTTTTAATAGAAAATGAGTACATGTCATGTATTAATGATTACATGCCATGTAGTTTTTCCAGTTGGGATTTTGAAGAAATGATTTAATTTTATTATATGATATTTATTATAATTAGTTTGGGCACATGTCAAGGAATTAATCGCTCGACCTGGGGGGGTTTAAATAACAATTAATGAAATACGTTTATTTATTGTCATAACTCTGTAACCTAAAACCCGAATATAAATATCCTCACAACCCCAAAACATTTCTAGAGAGAATTCTTGGGAAAAACAATTGTTGATAATTCTCTGTAGAACGAAAGATCTCCTTCCACCAAGAACGCTCTGTAGACTGAGAGAGATCGTCCTCTATCGGATCAAGGCGATATAAGGCGGACAACGCAAGAAAAGGCTTCTCCATGCTATCACCCGAAGATTCCTTTGGCAACGTCCAGAGATACATGGAACACATGTAGATAAATGCTAGAGGAATACTACAATTGAATTCTTTGATGAAACGAAGAATTACATCAGATCATGACCGAAAACATCAATGAATAATGAATTCCATCAAGGTAATTTTTTTCAATTAATTAAATTATCTTTAACCATCATATGATGATCTTATATCTACGGTTCTAGGACTCCCTATTTTGTTCTTCGTTAATCATTATATTCATAATATCAGGCATTTTAAATCATGACAGGCCTCATATTGATCATTGTTAACACTAAAATTAAAGTTGGGCAACACAACAATGAGCTTCCGCTGTGCCCAGATCCTACAAGAACTGAGTAGGAATATCCCACAAATGGGTGACATTATCCTCATATACACATATTAACACACATATATTTTAGGAAGAAATGCTAAAATGTAATGGAAAAATTAAACAATGCATGAAAAACACTATATCCCACAAAACATAGTACAATAATAATTTTACTATAATCTGGACATGAAAAAAAACCCAACAATAGAAAATATTCTATAACCATAATTCTAACCTATAAAGTAATAGTAATTGGGAATGTCATGTAAATGGTAGTCAGGTCACACCTAGGTATTTCCACCCTCACAAGGCATGTCCTAGTCCTTGTCTTCTTGGAACTCCATCAAATGTCTGATTGTCTACACAAGACATGACACGTGTGCAAAACAACTGAGAAGGGGCGAGAAAAATAATACTCAGAAGGAAACCCCAAATCCACAAAATGTAGTACTAGTAAGCACCAAACATGTATATTTGAACCATAAATTTTACTAGAATATCCAGATATACTAAATTGAAACACCAGACTATCATGTTGTCTTTAACAACATCTATCCATATGAATCCTCTCAATGTACGCTCATTTTTTGTGATATCACTCCTTAAGCCATGATACCATTAGATACAATCACAAAGAGGTCTAGACCATTTGGGACTTTACCAAATGAGAACGTATTGGTCATGGAAGAATATGATACCATAGATAGGGGATCATGTCCTATCATACTGGGGGATACCACTAACTCCATATAGATAAATTCACAATGTAGGGGGGTCACACCAAGTCACACTGGAGGATACCACATACCCTACTGATGTGGCCACTAGGTGGATGATAATGCCATACTCATGGAGGATACATGATTACATTGACTCTACTATTGGTGATAGAGGATCACACTCCAGTATCGGGGATAGATTCTTGACACTATCTAGGCCTTATCCTCTAGAGGGGATTACACTTCCGGGATGAGGAAGTAATAATTTAATGAAGCATCATGGAACAAAACAAGGGAAACTATCTCAACCAATACTGGAAAAATGATAAAAAAAATTATATTTATTCAAAAATTAGTGTCTCGCCATCGATGACCCAATGCCAATAATGAATCTTCAGCTGGACACATCGTTTGAATGTTATCACAATATGAAGTTTCAATGATGGGGGTCACTTAGCTGTTGACTTATTTCATGGTCGATCCATTGACTATGGTGGTCGATCGAGACAATCAACCACGACCAAACATGGAATAGTCTGGCCACCTTTAGTTCGACCCAGGTCCGACCCACCCCGATGTTCTCGGTCCATTACTCGTCCTTGCCTGCTTTTGTACGGACTACATGGGCTATCACACATGTATTTTCTAGAAGCATTATCTCAAGAAGTAACATGCGATGACTACTATCGTACCATGTATCCACCCTATTGCGTCCAACATGGCATCACACCCAATACTGTCAGGGCCACTATCACCGCCTACACTTATATGACCCTCTATTCTTCCTCTAATGACCAAATCTCGATATAGTCATAGATATGGGTTTCATGGGACCCAATCTACAACTAACCTTCATATTCTATAAATTTTACACCAATATATAGCTCTTATTTCATTCAGAGCCTCCTGGAATGTTGAGACACGACCATGAGGATACTTTGGCAAAGAACGTCATGAAAGAGGGATAGAAAAGATCAAGTACACAAAAAGAAATGATACTATGAATTTCTCAATACATTTTCAATTCATTATATTTATAATAATATAATGAAGTACCTTGTCAAGAAAAAAATCCTTGAAAAAAACCTCACAATTATAATTATTGCTCAACGATTGAATGACTGATCAATCTATTCATGGATTGACATGTGCTTGTTATGAAAATCAATAACGGGGATAGATTAGAAATAAATAACCACCCTAACTCAATTTCAATTGGATGTTGATGAAGGATGGTCATTTTTGAGGTTCTTTCTAATTGGTTGTGTATTGATCATTGATCCATGATTCTTTGCCATTTATTTGGGAGTGTTATTCAAAAGCTCTCACTAATGATTGTATAGTGTTCCCAATGTAATGTGGGTAACCCTCATATTTATTCAAAATGATACATTTATCGGGAAATTCATCAATTCAAAATAAATAAATTATATTTAAATTATTTAATGATTAAAATTCCACTTTCATGTTTTTCTATATAAGACCCGCACAAACTATGATTAAGTCACAGTTAAAGAAAATCCCCATTATGAAGTCAAAAATTATGTTGGATTTTCAATTTGATTGATCATTAAATGTTTTTTGTAGGATTTCAAAAATAAATTAATTCTATTTAATAATTTTATTTTTGATTACGTACCTGGTGACTTTTTTACAAATGATCCACCATGACCAAATTTAGTTCATGCCTATCGTAACGACTCCATTCTATGTTAAAAGGTGACCTCATATTTCTAAAGATGGAAATTTTTTATGTGTTATTCCACCTTTTTATGAAATCTAAATGTACGTGCTATTAAAAGCTCTAATTTTCTTCAATCAAATGTTTCAGGCACTCCTAGTCATGGAATTTCACAAAATCTCTATGCCCGGTCTCAAAATGAATCCACATAATCTCTAAAAAAACATATAAACTATGAGAAATTAATGTTATCGAATTAATTAGTTCATTATAAGGCCTTAATATGTAGGATTTCCCATAAGATATTATGTAAATATACTATGGTGGGTATTCCTAATGTAATGGTGGAGGCTACTCCATATGTTTTCATTATACCTATAGTAAATGTAAGAGTGATATGTAGTTAATTCCAAAAGTCACCTATATGATTTATATTTTTGGTGTAGTTTTACAAGAATATTATCAAGTAATGGTGTTGACTAAAGTGCTTATTTTTTATTGGTGAATGTTTGACTTTTTTAAAATGATTTCATATGTTAAAAATATTATAGGACTAATGGTTTTATTTTTTCTCTTAATTTTCTTTATTGATCATTTTTGTTTATCAAAAGTTGAAAAAAAAAATCATGGGATATAAGGATAAGAATGGGAACTAAGGAAATAAAGTTGAATATAACTAATATTATCACTAAAAATTGATCCATTTTTTTAAAATATTTTATATTTGAGAAATGTATACTATTTTTACTGTTTACACATTGAATTAATATAAGAGGTTATATATAAATTATGACCTTATTTTATAAAACTATAATCCTTATAATATCCTTAATGAAAATGATTGTAAATTCATGAAACAAATAAATTTTATGTGATGCATAAATTTGATTCCTCAATGGTCATATCAAATGTCTGTTTTGATAAAATTAGAGGTTGAGATGTTTTTTAATCGATGGTACGAGTTGTATATACCATTAATGGTTATAATGATAGGAAGGGGAATAGTTATTTTATATGAATTGTTTTTGTTTTACATAACATGAATAATGATATTTTTTTATATCATATTCATAACATGGTATATTATGATTTTAGTGCACACTCTAACTATTATGTTTTCAGTAAATGGATCGATCCATAATACACCAATGTAAAAATGGATGTAGTGGAAAATTCAGTGGTTCTAGGAATAAGAAATGTATTGAAATGTGAGATGAAATGATAAATATTATTGTTATTAAAAAACAACAAGGATTTTTCCTTGGTGAGTTTTATAATTCATCATATATGAGAGAAAATAATCATTGTGGATGTTCAGGAAATAGTGATCATGAATATAAATATATAAAATTACAAATTTTTTTAGTATGTGAAGAAATCACAAAGGATAACGTATTAATTGGAGGAGAATATGTTTTAAATTTCGTAATGGAGGTCATAAAGAAATAATCATCCATGAAAAAAAGAAGCAATCAATTGTCTCCATAGAAGGGACAGATGATTTTCTTATTCTATAAATTGAATTATTTAAATGTGGGGTGTTTAGTAATTATGAAAATCAATTTTTTTAGAATATGTATCGTTAGTTATTTTATTAGGATCATGATAATATTAATTTAAGAATAACAAATTCCATTACATTTGATGATGAGGAAACTAAAAAATATATATGAAATGTATTTATTATTTCATATATCATTTTTGATAATTATAATAGATCATGAATAATTTTTTTATATGAAATATTTCATTAAGTAATAAGGTGGAAAAGAATGGTTAAGGATTATAAATGATTAAAATTTCTACATATAATGACTTTAATAGTCATGATATATATAAGGATGATGAATTGTTTAAAGGTACTAAAACATCTTTGATGATGGTAGTACATTGGAATAATTGTAATTTTTTTATATATAACCCCTATGTGGTTTTTGGGAAAAACAATTTTTAGGAAGAATCATTTTTTATTCTGTGGAGATAATTATATATTTACATAAGACCATTAGGGTTATTATGATATTTTATTTTGAGGCAATTGTGGGATATTACTTTTCTTGATGAAAAATTAAAGTTACGAAATAGCCTTTGATGATAAAAAAATTATGGGTATTTTATTGACATTTTTATATTTATATGAATGTCATAAGAATTATATAGTATTGTAAAAAGGACATCCAGTAGAATTAGTGACAATGTTTCATGTCTGAAAAATCCTTGAGAATCAAATGCACAATTGAAGGGCGATAAGGGTGCACTGCCTACCACTAGCCTATGTGATATCCCAGTTAGTATTACATTTTTTATGTTAATTGATTTTTTTGATGTATAATAATTGGATATTTGGAACATAATTTTTATGAATATATAACCTAGGGAATGAATATTACTTTATAATTAAGCGAGTAATGTTATTTCAAAAGATGTTCACCATTATGGGAATCCTATAAGATATAGTTAAATATAAAATTGTGGTATTTTATTCGAATGTTGAGTTATTTCTAGGAATAATATATGAATTAATAGTGTATTATGGGGATATATTTTATTTAAGTGAATGGTTTTAGTATCTTGAATATTACTTGGGAAATTACTTTTTTGGTATGAGACTTCATAATTAATTGATGTTAATTAAAACAATTTCATTAAATCTATCTTCAAGTATTATTTGATTATATTATATTTGGGTTTTAATCATAACCTATAATATTATTCATGATTTTTTTTATATTTTAATAATACATGTTGAACATTAGGTATTACAAATTAATTTAGGAGGTTAAATTAGTTTTTACAACATATAAGGTTTATTATTTCATGGAAATTATCTAATATTGTACTAGATATTTTGATCTTGGTTAACATAATAATAATGGAGAATTTTATATTTAATCTTTTATGGATTATGTTTTGACCTAGAAGTTTATTCTACTGCATCATGCATGAAAAACTAATATTGAATAGTCATTATTTGGGGAAAAATATGAATATGTAGTGAAAATTGATTAAAGGATGAGAATCTACATTTCTTGTAAGTATTTTTACCTATATTATTTTTCCATGTTGAAAAATAATTCTTCAATTCAATTAAAATTATTTTCAAACAAAAATTTGATCCATTAAAATCTCATACAAACTAATCAATGACTTTTTAACCCATCACACATTTTTGGGTTTCTAATTATTACAATTATCATGAACAAGTATTTCTTCAATCACTATGTAAACATTATTGTTAGTTTTCTACATCATGGATACCTATTATGTCTTATCACAGGATTCCATCGTACATCCCTTTAATTATTTTAAAGTGGATGTTTCATTAATCTTTTTTCCAATATGGAATTTCAATAAAGGTATTTTGATAATTCAGAAAACTTATTTTTATTAAAAATAAAAATTATGAGGGTTCAATTTATTAAATGGGGGATAATTTATCATCATGTGTTCTTAATCAAAAACTCTAGTTTTGATGTCATGCATGATACACCTAGTATAGCTTAAATTAAAATTTAAATATTATTATTTAAATGTTACCATTATAACCTAGTTGTTATATTGAAAGTATGAATTGGATTAACGGAATTATGAAAATATTTTATACACATGTATATATATATAATTAATTCATTGGTTATTAATTAATTATAAATTAAAATGAAATCCATGTTAGAATAAATGAAAATGATTTTATGGAAAACTATTTTAATGCGCACGATAGAGTTTTATAACAATAAATAAATAAATCACCCATGTTGTATTATGTTAATTATATATATATATATATGTGTGTGTGTGTATATAATATTCAATATAATGATTAAAATTAATCTTATGTGTTTTCTATACATTATATATGAACCAATCTAATTTTAAACATAAAATAAGTATTTTTTTAAAATTGTTGTTTTTCACCCTATGATGGTGAACATGATTTGAATATATTTTTTTCTGGAATACATTAAATTGGAGTATCAATATTAACGTTGGTGTCATTTTTGGTATTTTTATGATTGGATTTATTTTTTTATGAATAGTGAAAAACTATTGCTTTTTTAATAAAAAAATTTTTTATCTAATCAATTTATAGTGATAACTTATTTTTGTAATTGGTTTTAAAGTATAGTTAGATCAATATTTTATCATTTTATATAATTAATGTTATATTAATCAATATGATCTGCAATTTTAATATAAAAATAATACAATCATTTAAATGATTGTAGTTAAAAAACTCATTTTCTCATTCTTTCAGCATTATCAATTTTAAAATAAGATTTTTCCAATTCAATGTTTTAAATTTCAGAAGATGAATTACATATTATTAATAACTCAGTCAACAATATTAAAACAATCCCATTAAAGTGTGGAAAATATGAATAGTATCATTATTATTTATTTTATCAAAATGGTTAAAGGTAAATCCAGTAAGTAAGGATAAAAATAGTATTATAAAAGTTAAATTACCATAAATATAGTCATAGTTTCATTGGATGACTTTATGTCAACCAATATAATCTTTATGGAATAATTATAACCATTTTAATCCACTTCAATTAGATTACAGAATTTTAACATTATATATTCAATGAAAATCCAAGATTTTATCAATTTTCTTTTTAACAAATGAAAAGTTTTCATTATGGGGTTATATTTGTCATCTATTACAATATAAATAGTATTCTGAAATATTAAATTTGTATCATTATTATTTTATTTTCATTGTAGTTTCTTAAAATAAATAATCAAATTAGAGGTTTTCATAATGATGATGCACTATTAGTTTAAATAAATAAAATAACAAATAAATCACATTAAAAATAATAAAATAAATAAACCTTAATATTATATATTAAATCCATTAATTTTTTATATGAAACTGAAATGATAGTGAAATTTTAGATATATTGGGTCAAATAATTTTTATGATATTTTAAAAAATTTATATAATGAACGATGTCAAAATTAAAATTATTGATATTTGTAAATGAATAATATTTTAATAAAAGATATATCATTTATAAAAATATTCATTTCATCGAAATTATTAAGATAAGGCTTAAATTTTCACCAAAAACTCATTTCTTGGTAGTTTTCATTTTTTAGTAATTATTTTAACTGTTATATTATTTTTTAGTTTATATCATTGGAATAGTTTATAATATTAAAAAAAAGACAATGATTAGTTGTTTTTTCCAATTTTTATTTTATGAATGCAATATCACCCACTATATTCTTATCTTTTAAATAAATCACTTTGGACAAATTTGGAATAGAATATTAATTTATATTAAATTATTATTTTAAAGAATCCCAATAGTTCCCCTCTCATTTCGTATAAATAGGAACTCATTATTATAATTTTAATATAGATAAAATCTATTTTGGTTCATCCAATATCTTCCAAAACAACATCATATAATCATTCCCCAAAAACTAGATTCTGTTTTTAGGAATAACACCCTTCTTAGGGGTCTAAAGGTAATAATCCAAGGAAATTGATTGAAGAATAATTATCATTTTGTAAACATGTGTTACTATTTTATTTCCACTTCCACTCACATAAACTATTCTTCCACCATGATGATATAATAAATAAATTATCCTCAATAGGATGAGATGTTATGATTCCAATATCATCACCTAAATGCATCTCTATATATGTCAAATGGGAAAATTATTAGTTATTTTTGCATACGGTGGACTACAACCTCAAGAATCGATATATTACATTTCCCCTCACAATCTTTATAGATTTGATGTAATGATGGAATTAATGTCAATATATATGATATTATTGAAATAGTTATCATTATTAAAGAATAATATATCCCTTATGTTCTTACATTTCTATACACATATAAAAGGTAATGTTGTTCATGTGTGCATGTGAACTATAACTTCTACAATGCGATGTGATTCAATTTTCATCAACATGTGACCGAGATGATTTATATTGATCTATTTAAATGTTTAATATGAAATTAGTTGTATTAAGAAAATTATATAATGTTAAAATAATTCATATTGTCTTACCAAAACAATCAATTAAAAGTGGAAACATTACTCAAGAGTATGTATGACCGACTGTCTCTATGATGACAACGTATTTCATTTTTCATAACAATTAATAAAGGTTTCTTAAAATATAATTTATTAACCAAAATGAAAATAATTTAATGAATATTATTCTATTATATCGTCTTATGACCATTCCTATCATCCCCCACCCTTCTCATTGGATGGAGTGGGTGATGAGAAGCTACAAGTAATTAAGTGACACTGTAAGTCTCAAATGGCCTTACACAAATGCTTAATGGAATAAATACATGGGGAGTTTTCCCATTAAGAATAAAAAATTAAAAAAAACCAAAACACAAACAACCCATTATATGATGAATGATAGAAATAAAGGAAACTCAAATTTTATTTATCAAAACCATACTAAAATCATGTATCATAGCGAAAGGATACAAAATAAAATTAAACAGAGGAAAACACAAATAAATCTATTGTAAAATCACAACCCTCCATGATCAATAAGCTCCATTCTAAAAATTCAACAAATATTCCAAGTATCATGAAGTAGTGATAATGACATGTGATACATTACAATTTCTCATTTTCTGGTAGATTACTTCTTCAAAAGCACTAATGTGATATTGCATGGGTTGGTACAAAAACTCTGTAGGATTAACAATTTAATTTCATAGTCACACCAATAGTATAAAAAAATATCATCATTTACATTAAATATTTAGATTTAGAACCATTTCCCAATTTTCAATTGGAATAACCTATCCATTCCACATATTCACACTACCAACCATGAATTCTTTATTTTGAAATTTCCTTACTCATGATCAGTCTCTCATAGATCTGCCATGTCATCAAAAATTAACCATTTCTTATCTTCCATAATCATGTGGCATTGTGCACAAGGTCATATTTCAACCAACACCCATAAATGCAATATGAACACCCACACCAACTATGAAAAAAATTCTATCCCAAAACCAACAATCCAAAACCGTTAAAAAAAGAAATATTTTTATTTAAATCCATTATACAACAAAATCATTTAAAAAATTCTACCAATGAAATATTTTAAATTATACATTTTAAAATCATGAAACTAAATCACTTTTCACAAACAACTCAGAAAAATAATATCACCAAACACATTAAATATTCACTAAAAAATATGTATATCATTCATTTCCCACTAATTTCACATTAATTTTCATGATATTAAATAATATTGAAACTAAGATAATAATTTCTAGAATGAGTAGTTGAGATTAAATCTTCCTACCATGAATGATTTGGAATAAACATTAAACGACATGAAAAATGTCAGAAAACAGGTTGAATCTCTTGGAACCCAACTTATATCCCTTACCCTACCACATAAAAACCCATATTGAATCATATATGGAATTAAAAACCTTATATCTACCCACAACAAGCATATATCTAAGAAAATGAGAGTAAGGGTGACATAGATCTAAGAAAACTCATCAAGAACAAAAAACAATGAAGCCTTATCCCATGATTCGGGCATTAACGTACAATGGGATGGATCTCGATCAATTATAATTAGTTTAGGAGATGTTATTAGAACATTGAGAGACCAAAATCTAGACTTAGGGCCATTTTGGGGGAAAATGAATAGGTTAAGGGAAAAAACCATGTTATATCCATTTTTTTGGAGGAGGTTCTTGACCAGCGCGTGGTTTAGTCACATGATTAAGAAAACCATGAAAAAAACCTTGCATTAGTCATTTCCATGAGGATGAAACTTGAATAGTCTCCAAACCATTCACCAAATGTTCCAACACTAGCACCCCAAAATATTCATTTCCCTTTTTCAAATTACAGGGTTTCTCCAAAGATTTCGTTGGGTTTGAACAACCCATTAATTGCCCGTCTGTATCCCCTTTATCCCTGATCTCTCTATTCACAGTTTCCTCTGGGTGTTTCATAGATTTTACAAAGATTTCCCCACTAGTTCACCATTAATAAATCCGCAAAATCATTACTAATTGTCACCAAACCATCTGAAGAATAATTCATATACTTGACATAGTTATAATACATATATAAATGGTTATTTTCCCGAAATAGGGGGTACTAAATTCTCCCCATCATTAGTCTTTCCATACATAGAAATAAAAAATTCATAATTTCCCTGAAAGTGTTCGAGCAATTTCACATTCATTTTCTTATCGTGTCCCCATGTCTCATCCTGAATCTGATCATACGTCCACAAAACCCACACTAGATTGATTATCTTCACACCATAGTCATTCTATTTCCAATCTATAATCTATATCGGGATATATTCCAATAAATCATTCTGCTCTAGGTCAAAATGATCCCATCTGATCACATAGATAGGATCAGGATTTCACTTTTTTAATTGATACACATGAAACACAATATGCACCGCACTTATTCATTTTTAAAAAGTAAAAAGATATTACACCTCTCTAAAATATTCCTATATCTCAAAAGGACCTATGTATTGACGATATAGCATTCAGTGTGTCAAAAAATGATAATGTATAGGACTTGGAGAAATCCCAAACAACAGATGATCACTCAATACGAATGACAATGGATTTTGATGATGATCTATATTTTATTTTTTATGACATTGAGCTGTCTTCATTCTCTTTCTGATCAACTTTATATTCGCAGTTATATCATAGACAAGGCACGACCCAATAAGTGAATTCTCACCTTTCTCCACATAATAAAGTAAAATAAATAAAGTATGTCTATAAAAATATTCAAAAGGACCAATAAATAATGATTCATGATTTTTGTGGTTGTAAGAGAACTCCATAAAGGGCACATTATCTTCCCATGAGCTAAAAAATCATTTAAAAAAGCACAAAAAATTTCTTCCAATGTTTGTATCATCCATTAGTATTTTCAATCCCTTTATGGATGATATGTCATACTCATATTCAACATTTTCCAATGGAATTTCATTAAATATTTCTAGAAATGATAAATGAACCCAAGATACTTTAATTAATATGATCAACACTAGTATTCCATATCGCCTTACCACTTCTTGTAAAAAGATCATGGACATATCGTACACAATATGAGTTTCATGAATAGAGATGAAATGATCCAACTTGGTAAGAATATCCAATATCACCCTTGTGGAATCAGGTTTCCAATACTTTATTGGCATACCTATTACAAATTACATAGCTATATGCTCCCAATTCCGCACTGAAATAGGTATGGAATGTAATATACCTGGTGGGTGTTGATTCTCTAACATAACTTTCAGTCAAGTTATGAACATTGAAAAAATTTCATCCACCTTTTTTTCATACTATTCTACCTAAACAGTAAGTTAAAATCCTTATATATTTTTTAAATTCCTTTATTAAAAACTAATCTAAAATGGGGGAAAGAATGATTATGTTTTTCTGATAAGAAATAGGTCCAACCATGAAATTTCTAAAATGAAATACTGAACTGTCATCCAGATTCTATCCCTTAATGGACTCCCCACAATTGAGATTAAAACCAATAGACACACATTCTAAATCTTATATATGTGATTCTTTTATAATCATTACCAAATATGTAACTATGGAAACTGAATAAAACATCAACATAACCTCGATCTTGACATTGAACATGAATATCATCCATGAAAATTATCAACTACCAATCATCTAAAGATTATTTTTCCAATAATGCATATAGATTTCTAATTTATGAATCTGCCACCATATTATAATTACCTGGTGTATATATCATATCTTGTTAAAAATTTATAGATACTCCATCCATCACATTTTTCTCAACTTCAAATAATATGGTGAGAAAAATTTTTTCAAAATATTATGATCTATGAACATAATAAATTTCTCACCAAAGTGATAGTGATGTAATGTCTTCAAGGAATGGGAAACTTCAACTTACTCCAAATCCTATGTTTTTTTAATTTTTCTCATGTACCCTCAGCTAAGATAATACATAATCCAAAAAATCATCTCCTTGAATGAGAATTCATCCATACCCATATCCTAAACCATCATGATACACCACGTAACCTTTTCCTATTTCTAAAAGTAACAAAATAGGTGTTGAATTAAGGTGATCTTTTAGCTCTTAGAAAAATTTCTAAAATTTCTAAATCCATTGGAATGGAAAATTATTCTTCCTAAAATATTTCATTTGCATGTATAGCCATGAGAAATCATTAACCAATTGTTTGTAATAACATGTTAGAAAAATAAAACTATATATCTTAAAGAAATTATATGGCGGGATCTAAGGATTAACAACTTCTATATTCTATAGATCAATATAATTTCCTTTTGAAAAATCACATAGCAATTAAATCTCACCTCATGTATCAAAATATTACACATTGATATTTTTTCATACAAATGATAGTCTCTCAAAATTTCCAACACGATTACCATGTGTTGTTAATGATCATCCATTTTCATTGAATACACGAATATGTATTCCACAACACCAAAACAAAATTATCTAGACATATATATTATATCTGATTCATAAATTACATAAATACTTATAATTCATTCGAATGAACAAAAGGAATTACTAGATATTCAAAAGTTACATATCTGCTTCTAAAAGCTGTTTTCAGAATATCCTCCTTCCAAATTCACAATTGGTTATATCCTAACTGCATCTCAATTTTAGAGAACCAGTACGTTGACATCAATTAATAAAATATATTATCAATTAATGGGATTGGATATATATTCATTATTTTAGATTTATAAATAATACGTTAATCGACAAAGATACAAAGAGTTATGTATTCTATCATTATGAAAATTACTGGTGCTTCCCAAGGGGATGTTCTTGGAAGAATAAAAGAATTTCCTTCAAGATATTAAAACTACACTTTATTCTCACATAATTCTATTGATTCCATCCTAAAATATGGAAGTGAGATATCACTGGTCCCCCATATAAGATCAATTTTTTACTCCACTTTCATTACGAGTGGTAACTTAATGAAGTTTGTGGGAAATTCATATGTAAATTGATCCATGACTTCCAGAAAACTAGTATTCTCAATATCATACATAAATTCTAAAGGCAAGGATTCCATTTTGTAAGATATTTTCCCACTAATGGTAATAAAAAACATGTTTCACTAGTATTAACATTCATTTCTCCATTAATGATGTGATTAATGTCATCCTCATTAATGATACTAACTATTCTAAAACAACAGTCAATGTGATCATTCGACAATATCAACCAATCCATACATATGATTGCATTATAGACATCCATGTCTAACATAGAGAAATCCCATTTCAGTTCATCCCGATCAACCATTATATAACATGCTCTATATATAATGTCCTCATATTCTCTCTTCCCAAGAGGGTTTTGTTGTTTTATCCCATAGGGAATCATTTCATTATTTAAAAATAGTAAATAGATAGGCTGAGAAGAAATGAATGAATGGTTTGAACCAGTATAAAATAAGACTTAAATAATGGTATAATTAAAATAATCATTACACTCACGATATATGGTCTATACTAATCATCCATAATCACCTATGAATCTCTATATAATTTCATCATTCCTTCATGTTTCTCCTTATTTACTTGCTAATATTTCCTAGGTTCATGAGTCATGGTGTTCCTATAATAATCATGGATTGCTTGGATATTATACAAAAATTCTTTTTACTTCTGTCACCCTATTGAATCATACAATGCTTGTGACACCTGAGAAGTGTCTCGAGCAACTGACCACAGAACACTATGACAACTGCACTTAAGATTCATGATCATGTTTCAATTATCCTGTTTTATTGGTGGTGAGTTACACTCTTTCATTATGAGTTCAAATAAAACACATTAGAAACATCCCACTTTTTTGTGGGTCTTGGGGGAATATTCTATTATCCATCTATCTAATTCTAGTTCTGGCTCACACCTTGGAATTATTTTTCCCTATTCTTCTTAATTCCAGCAATATATTTCCTACTTGTTTTGGGGCCTGTCAACATTATAATTCCTCCCATAGCTCATAATATGTACCTTTCATCCAATATCTCTCTATTGACTATCTCTTTACGGCCCATAATATAGAGCACAATAATCCTCGATCGAATCTCCTACCATATTCCCAATTAAAAGACGTGTGTCTTCGAGGCTGCACTAGAAGTAAATTTGGATGAAAAGTGCACTAAATTCAAGAATTTGGCATCATAATCCATGATAGGGAGATTTTCATATTTGAGGATGAAGTAGTATGTTGATTTTTGGATATTTAACGTGTGGGGGTAGAATTGTTTTTTAACCATTCCTCAAAATCCTCTCCAACAAGGCCTTGATCCACTTTATATGGATTGTCTAGTTCACATAATTGGAATTTATGATACTCAAGTATATATGTCACTATAATGAAATTTAGCTCTGCTGGTTTACTGTTGAAATAGAATATATTTTGTATCCTATTCATCCATTCCTTTGCTCATTATGGTTCTTAATCACGATAAATAATTGGTGGATTCCCTTTCTATAACTGGATGGAATTTTCCATGTGTCTTAGCTCATACATTAGGTTCCCAATGTCTATAGATTGAAATGCATAGACGATAATCTATTATAGCTATTGGTCTACCTACGACTCAGTTATAATCACATTCTAAAAAAATCTTCTGGTTGGTTTGTATGGTGCTTACATGGCGCTATTTTTTATATGGAAAAATATTCCTTAAATATCAATCTCTAGCAATAGAAGGTTTAAAATTTCAAATATCACTAGTCACTAATATATTCCATTTGAATAGGTGTTTATGAATTACTATTCTGAACCCTATCAGATGCTCATGCACATTTTTATTCATTTTCAACTAAATTCAATTTAGGAAGACAAAATAAAAGGTTTAGATACTATTTTTTAGTGTCTACACGGTTGAAGACCACTTATCAGTATCTCGGCTAGTGGTGATATGTGACCATAGGAATATCTCTCCATATATTAAAGGATTCTGACATGAAATGATGGAATAAAGTACTATGGAGGATAATTTATAGTATAATATTAGTTTTAAATCCAATTTAAAATAATCTTACATTGACATAAAAAAAATTATAAAAGTATTCCAAAAAACTATAAACCCTAACCATGCTATAATATATTCATGTGGAAGTATAAAGTCAGAATAAATTCTTGTCATTTCATATTACAATACTAACCACCCACTAGGATGGTCATGTATCTATATTAAAACTAACTGCACTAAGGATCTACTTCCATCGATGAGCCTCACTACATCTGAATCAGTAATCCTCTATGAGCTATGCTATATGATCATCCCACAATAGGCATGGACCATTCTAATACAATGATTAATGATGTCCTTTTGGAAACTCGTGATTCATTTCTACCCATGTAGGGTCTAATTAAAGCACAATAAGGAACTAAAAACAACATTTCAACCTCTACCATTAAACAAATGTATACACAAGTGATATGCTCAAAAGAATTACTAAATAAGCTATGAAAGTGTAAATAAATTTCCATCATTGATCATTAGGTTATAAAATAGAACATTAGTTAGACTATACATATATTAGATATTGTTTAATTGTCTCTTTTTATATCATGTATATCAGGATGATCCCTTTCCTACCCCGGATTGAATTGATATGCCACTATATTGGCATAAAGTTTGAACCCTTGGTGATACCAACTGAATTCCATATTTTAGTATGTGTAACAATTAGTTTATGAGAAGTATTCTTTGTATATTTATATCTTACTAATAAAAATATATATTTTAATAAGAAAATTAAAATAAATCAATATATATTAGGCATAGGATCTAGATTTGAGTTAATAGTGTCTTCACCCAATTATCTCAATCCATAAGAAGGTTCTCGAGCAATATCATTGGAATCTAATACATATCATGAGAACCCACCAAATCATATAGAGTATTCTAAGAACACCATTATTTTAGGCCCCATGTTGGGTCATTGGGAATGTATAAGGTATCACATACTACATTCCCTTGGATCATCGAAAATATAATGGGAATTGTAAATATCCATAATTTCTCAAATCCTTGGTAATGTCCAACATACTCCTCTTATGAGGCACATCTGTCGATTCATAGGATGCTTCTTGATTATCATATATATATATAACAGAATCTATGTCCAAATCCTATGATTTATTGTAATCACAAAAATTATATGATTCTTAATGGTAATTACTAGGACTTAATCATATTCAATCAATTCATATAATCCCAAGGATGTACATTCCTCATATAATATCTCATGGTGAAACCCGCCTAAATCCACTATGTGTCATCAAAATATAGAAATAATACAATTATTCTATAGTATTAATAACATATATTGAGCCAACAAAAATCATTCATAGTTTATATCATCATCCATCCATCATAATCATATCATGGATTCAATTTCTTCATAGACATCGCCATATTATAACTACTATGGAGAGATATGATGACATGAAACCCACATCACAATATTATCATAAAACATTCCACTAAAACAATATAACCATAATCTATAAATTGTCTATGCAATCCAATAACTCATATATCCATTTGTGAGGAACTCTATCTTCACACTCATATCAAATAGATCAAATGCTATATAGAATCTCAATGTTTTAATATGGACACCTAAGGAAAACCATTCACATCCTCAACAATGCTATACAATAATTACATCATGGGAACATATTTCTAGGATTTGAATTTTTATTCATTCCAATTCATTCAAATTACATCACATAGGGTCCACACATCTTAATGAATAAAATAGTAATGATTGTTTTGACCATCAGGGGTTTATGTGCCAATATATTGTTTAGGGGTTAATCATATCACATTATTTTGGTTCATTCCATTCAAATGATTTACATTTAAATAAAAAATTTCAATTCATCAAATTAACCTTCAATGGTGTTGTGATGATGTATACCTTTCTTAAAAATTATAAACATTTACTATGTGGTTATTCTCCAATGAATTCCAAACATTTCAAGTTGTTATTCCCTTTATATAGAATCTGAAAAACTTTATCCTACGAACATCCATGTGATTTATTACCTCCATACATACTATCCAAATAAAATATATCCCATAATTATTTATAATAATTAGTGAATAAATATTTAAATCAATTTTTGAAAATTTATAGTGAACTATAAAAAATCTTAAATTAGATATAATTCTTAAAATCTCACTCAATAAACAAATCAGACTAAAATATCATCCAACTACCCTAAGATGAAGTATATCATACTTATTATAGCATCCCATCTAAAATACCTAACATTTGACACAGATTCAAAATCCATTATTTATAATTTAAGAATAATAACCAATAAAATTCACTAGGAAATGTACCCACATCAATGTGGTTTGAGATGATATATATTAATCTTATTATGAAATAATTTATAAAAACTATGAGAATGTTAAATTATATTGTGATGATTTCCCCATGATATGATTGAATTATCACTCAAATCCCTTCTATGAAAATAAGAATGAATAGATAAAATTAGTGTAAGAATAAATGAGTTATGAGTAGAAACTATACACTATTCACATAGAATAACATTAAAAATACCTATTCAGAATGGGTGTTAATGGGATAATCTTAATGGAGACCTGATGTTCTATGTGTACATAGTAGAAGATAGCGGGTGGATTAATAATTATATTAAGGAATGTTATTTCCCCCTATTAAATAAATATTTAGAATAATCATGGTTTGGATAAACGAGTGGGGTCAAGTTCACTTTCAAAAATTATACACCTCTGAGGAATTTGTAGGATGGTTGTATCACCCAAGACATAGATATCTGAATCATTGTGTATGATAAATACAAATATTTAGTTTTTTTCAATATTATATTTCTAAATCATGTTTCTACAGTGAAAAACATCCCCAAAACATGATTGATTTTTTTTATAGTTTTTATCTAATAGTCTGACATACCCCCCCCCCCAATAGACAATAAGGTTTAATTTAGATTCTATATTGTTATCCATGACCCCTTAAAATAAGTTCATACTATCTATGTATAGAATAAAGTTGTAAATAAAATACACCCCACAAATGTGGTTTTACAAAGACTGTACTAAACCATGAACACAAATCCATGCACCAGGGAAAAACCTCTTCAAAAAAACTCCTACATTCACCTAAAGATCCAATATATCACCTAAGAACCAAATACAAATATATATCCATGATCCATATGAATGAAAATATATTCAATGTGATATAACTCTAGTAAATTCAATATAATTATTAATTCTCAAAATTCAATTCATTTAGAATTAAAAAAAATCTAATTCCGAGTGAAATAATAAATCATGAATCATGGGATTTTACACTTATCTTACTACAATACTAATTATGTATCTAATGGGATAGTTTATATTATCCTATATTAATTATTTTAACACAAATCACATATGTTTAATGAATAACCATTGTTTTATTCTCCATTTCATATAGGTAATTTTGAAAATCTAAAAATGTAACTTAATGTATTGTTGTCATCCATATCCAAATTTCAATTTCACTATAATCTATTTTGTGGCATGGAAAGATTACCAAGAACATATCTAGGGATTAAATTAATATTTATAATTGTTAAATCCCATATAAAACTATGTAGTAAAAACATTTATAGCTTATTTAACTGGATGATGTGTGACATGTCTAAAAAAATTGTGCTGAAATACCAAACTATAAAAACTATTTCATTGTTTTACTATATACCAGGGCTATGATTTTTCCTAGAAGAGATATATTTTTTCAAAAAAAATTGAACATCATCCATGGATCTATTTTTTATAGCAATATTTGAAGATTATAATATCTATTATATGGATGGATTATTAGAACATTATATCATGGGGGTAGACTGCTTTTATCTTCACATTAATTTTCAATTCCTAGAGATAAAGGTTCTTATATATCTTCTTAAGATTTTAATTATGGAAATATTGTTGAACATGTCATCTAACAAAAATACCAAGACTCAACATCTTATCAATATATTTTATATGTAAATGATGGTATTGAAATATTATACACCATCCAAAACAATTTGAATATATTCTTCATTTAAAAAAATTATAGTATAATTTTAATCAACTTATTTATCATAATACTAGATCTATAAATTTATTTACAGTTGAAAAACTTTTCACTACATCTTGTTATATATATTATTCAGATAAAATAATTCAATTAAATACTAACAACCAATCACAACAAAGATTGATGATATTTCATTAATATTATCCTACATTACTTGTAGTTTAAAAAGTAAATACACAGTTCTTGGTATCATTATATCAAACTCAACATACCTGGGAAAATAATAAAACATATTATGTTTTTTATTTCAACACATATATGTTTCATATCACATATTTATTACCTGAAAATTATTGGAAAAAAATTGGACTCAACAATAACCCTCTTTTTATTTCTTCCATATCAATGATTGGAAATTTATTTCCGTGTGTTCTTATATATTCAATTATCACAATTATCATTTACACTATTCTTTTTCTTCTCTCCAACCCCTTTGATAACAAAAACCAACATCAAGAGGGAGAGTGGTATTAATTCACTCTTTGATGTGTGACTTTAAGTATTAACCTCTATTTATATATGATTCATACATAGTTTAAAACATTAATGGGTCAAATTTATATAAAATATATATGCATTTTTAATCATAATATGGGATGAAATGATCTTGAAACCACTTAAAAATTTCCATTGGTATTGTTATTTTCTTTAAGTATGATACTAAATCACTAAATAAATTCACATTTTACCAGTTGTTAAAATAATTCACATTCCATTTTAAAATTAGAATTTCTGAACTCATCATATTGGATATATTTAAAACCACTCAAAATAATTGGATAGTTAAAATTCTACAATTAATCTTACATATGATTCAAATTATATTATTCATTTCATTCATAAATTTATTTATCCTATTTAAATTAATATTTATTTATTGAAAATTATGGATTATCGAATAACCATGCATATCCTTTTAATGAATTATTTAAATAAGCTTCATAATAAATCATATTTACATGTTCTATAAGAGTTTATAATTTTGGAACCTTTAAAAGATCCATCTTATGGGTCAATATTATATTGCCTTATTTAATAGTGATATTATCATTAGATAATGTTTATGATATAAATCATTGAGATTAAATCATGATTGTTACAATTATTTTGTTTTTCAATGTAGAAATTTTGTTTTGTCACCATAAAATGATGACCTTTTTCTAAAAATAGATACAATAAACATTTTTTATGATCCTATCAAGACTATGATATATTATAAATTTTTTCAGGATTGAATGAATCATTTTCTTCCTTAGTTCTCCCCATTGATCATTTACCACCCTTAACTCCTTATAATAATAAAAAAAATATAGAATTATATAAAGGGGAATATGGACGAACATTTTGATCATCAATGATAGAAATATGGTGTAGAATTTTTTCTCTTATATAGAAAATATTTCCTACCATTCATAATTAATTACTAATTAAAAAAATCATACATTCTTTTATGATTTTTATGTAGTACAATACTTGGATTTCATGGGCATATTTACATTCGTCTAGACTATTCCCATGTGTGCGGTCTTCTTTTTAGCTAGATCCACCATGGAGTATTCATAACATGATACATGATTTATTTTATTTTAAATTGTTTCCTAGGTCTGTGTAACAATTAATCATGTCTTTAAAATGTGTTCTTCTATTGCACACCCTCCAAAATGTTCTTTAAGAGACATTGAGTTGTCAAAATTTGATAACTTCTTTTTAAATTCAACTTATTAATGTGGGATTACTGATTTTTCATTAACACTTCTGTTAACATATTATTTTGTTAATATATATTGGTTCTCATATATGATATGGTTTTATGATCTTTAAATCATTACAATAATATGTATCATTTTTGATTTTACAAATGGATCCTAAAAAATTACGTCCACTAATACATTATTATTATTTATAATATTATATTACATTTCCTTGAACTCTTGATTATACTATCTGAAGTTAACAACTCTATCTCATTCACACGGATCCATGTTTTATCCTCTTCAACCATAATAGGAACAAATTTCTATTTTTTATGTGGCATTTCTCTTTAACATCTCAAGAATGTTCCTTTGATTCTCTCCCATATAAATATTATTATTAATGTGTTCTATATTCACAATTATTTTCATCCTATTATTGAAATATTTGGAAATTTGTATTCCATAAATTATCCCATATTACTTAAAAGTTCCATTAAGAACTCTCATATTTTCAAATCTATTATAAATAGTTTTTTAAATTTTTTCATGTGAAAATTGCAACATTTTTGCTTTTCTACCCCTTAATGTATGATTTATAATACTTATTATGTTTGAATACTATTCCAAAAATCAATATTTATTTTAAGAAATCTATAAAAACCTAAATAGTATCAAAAATACATTAATTTTATTTTTTAGAAAATAACTATGATATATTTTATTTTTTATCTATCTTGGAATATTCTTTCCATTTAATTATAATTAAATTAGAAAAGATATCTTATATGTATTTTCATATCCATTAAAAAAGATTTTTTAGATTTGAAATAACATCAAATTATATATATATATATATATATTTAATTTCAATGTGTTCTAACAGAAGTCCAAAATTACAAAATATATTCATCTTTAGTGTGGATTATACAATTTGGATATAGATAGAAAGTGATTTATCATTAGATTATGTTAGAATAATTCTTCTACCATATGGATGACTTTTAGAATAACTTTATTCATTGTAACTACATGTGGAAATAACTCTCAAATCGATTTCATTATTTCTTAGCTTGTTTAAATTAAATATTTAAATTTTTATTTATCAATTTTATACATATCATTCAAAGTATATTTTTCCCATCCTTTATTTAATTAAATGAACTGTTTCATTATCTTCTCATATAGGTAATAATATCATCTTTAATTTTTATACCATTTATTAAATATAATGTTAATGTACATTACTATGTTTTCATTGACTTCCAATCATGTACTCCTGAAATTAATGAAGGTATTATTATTTACATTATATGCATGGAAATTTAATTCTTATCAATTCATGTTATCATTCATTTCTAGTGTTTCCTTTGGAAAATACTTCTCAAATTTAATGTATTATTTCATATTATCCAAATTCCATATATTTTTTCTACATTTTTTCCACAATATTCTTTGAAACTAATTAATTTTCACATAAGGAAATATTCATCAACATCTGTTCATTTATAATTTTAGTGATCTCCTCATTCATTTTTTTTAATTGAGAAAAGATATGATAAAATATATCATTGGAAGTCTATGTGGGATTTTCATTATTTAATAATATTATTTATTATATTTTTAATAAAATTTAGCTTCAAAATGTGAACCTCCCTACATGTTCATGTCTTAACTAAGTAAATATCAGTATATAGAATAAATGTTTCATTATTTTCATGGAATCAATATGAGAATGTATGATATAAGATTTTATTATATTATCTATAGTGTATTTATCCCCTAATTACATTATATTCATTAATGTTCTTATATAATATTTATTATAGAAATAGTAATGTGAAACTTATTCAATTAATCATATGAGTTTATTATTCTCCATATTTCTTATATTGTTCATTTGCTTTTACTTTAGAGTCAAATAATTTATATATCAATGATAAAAAATCATTAATTATAATTCTATGACTAGTGGTACACATGGTAGTCCCTAGGTTGGTTCATCAAAAGACTTGTGTCTGAACCTCCCTATATGCCAAATACATCAGAATTGTAGTGAAATCCTAATACACACATTGGGTAGACTGTGAACATGAATCATAAGAATAAAAATTTAAGGAATATAATAAAATATATATATAGAAAAAAATAATATTATGTATAAACAAATTAATAAAATGATATAATCGAATAATGTGGATTAAACAATCATAAAACAACATATCATCCAAAAGTTTTATAACATTTACAAAATAAATAAACGAATCAAAATAAATGAGTATCTACTATATCCCAAATCGTTGTCCCAATATTGGTCTCAAAATTCTAATTGATATACCCCAACCTATTTCATTTCACATCATATTCTCAACATGAAATAATCATTATGGTATCATTATTCATAAGTATTCCCATGAAATCAGTCAGAAATAAATTTTAGAAAGGTCAATCTATTTGAAACTATTATACACCATTATATAAATATACTCACATGGAAATTAAACATGTCTTGTATAAATTACATACAAAGTATGAAAAAATGAACATTAATGCTACATACACATCTGATAGTCACATAGTAATCAATAAACTACATTACATGATCATACATGTTTTGTATCAATTTAGGAATCTTGTTCTCACAACATGCAACAAAACATGTATCCCAACCCATAGCAAAATACTTTTCGAAGGGTGTATCATCATATCCAAATCCATATATAATAATGTAGTGTATGGAGTTCCCCAATTCTAATCCAATATATGAAGGATAATTTTATGGTCCTCTATCTAAAACTGAAACTATGAATCTTAGTAAAGGTATTTTCCCTGAAATCACATCCCACAATGTGAGGATTCCCGTATCTGGAACACAACATTATCTATCATGGAAGGGTTCACTATATATGTATAGAATCCAATAAAATAGCCACCAATCCTACTTGATTATGTGATGTTGTTATTTAAATTTAAAACAAACCAACATAGGATTTTGGCACACATCATATCCACAACACTATCACTAATCATTTGGTGAAAACTATGCACTCCCCCACCATGGTGGGTTTGATAATCACTGGGGGACCTATACCCTCTTTATGAAGAATATCAATTCCTATACATTATCACTTAGGAAAAGGTATTATATAATTACACTAATCCTTTCAAATTTTATATGGTCAAATCCATGTCGTCCTCCAATATCACTAAAGGGTGGGTGACAGAGACCATCCAAAAAAATAGAAATAAGGAACATATCCCATATCGTAATATTATATAACTCTAGGTTAACATATCCCCTCACTTTGACCATGTATCGTTATCTATAAAAACAATTCAACCCTCATGGAATCCTCAACTAACATTCTTGGTTTCAAATATGAAACCTCATAAATATTTTAGTCACATATCACTTTCATCGAGACATATTATACAACACAATATAACAACATACACCATATGCTCATTAAGATACTATAATCACAACATTCCCAGTCCAAAACTCGAAAAACCCACTCATTTCATTGACCTATGAACCAAGGACAACCCAAATCTAAACCTCTCTAATCCCCTAAGAAAATTGACGACATGGTTCCCAATAATTCCCAAAAACCCCTCCTGGGTGATGTTTAAATTCTCCTGAGGGAGATCTCTCAACCAATCACCCAAATGAAAAAATTCCATTATATACCCTGAAATTAGAATTAGTGATCCAATCCCACCAAGGGAATATTAAATAAACACACTTTACCCTAAATAGGGTGTTCCTCAACACACAAGATATGTATAATAATGTTTCTCATCGATATATAACCCCCTTAGTAATATTTCATTTTGGATATTTTGATTAAGGTATGTTCTAAATAGACCTTATTTATTCCTATACAAGAAAATGGAACCCTATAAACTTCTCTTTGTATCTATCAATCCCAATGTGTTATACATAGTCCCATTAAAAATGAGTTCATGACAGGAATAATTCATAAATTGGATTATATATTTGTATTAAATTGACCAAAAATCATTATATATGTGTTACCTCTCTAGACATGTCATGAAACATAAATATAATCAATTTTTTTCATCATGAATTTTCATACTACCAAATAATACATTATTTCATCATATATTTCACAAATAAAAAATTATCTCAGACAATAATTTATTATTAAACTAAATTTAGAAAAGAAATAATCCCTTAAAACTCATGAGGATTTGTCACTGAATGAAAAATACACACAATGCATGCGTTCATCCCCTTTGTATATCTTCTCTCATAGAATCTAAAATTCCCAATCATCCATCATTGATTTCACCAAGATGCAGTGGAACTATCACTGGAAGCCTTTCCCAAAATTCAACACAGTTTTGAGGGTCATAATAGAAATCCAATACCAAATGATGGGAAAAGTGGGATCATAAAATAAAACATATTATAATCTCAACAATAATGAAACCTCGCCAAATAAATTCAATGAGATAAAGAGAGTGTGGCGTGTCGGAAAATCCAGAACTCTTTTTGTGCACCTCCTCCAATTTAATTAGTTTATATTCTAGTAAACTAAATTTCATCCACTCGATGAAAAACCACATAGAAGTTTGTTTTGGTAAAACCATGGTGTCCCATGATGACATCCCCAACACCTATATATATTCATGGGGTATCAAGCGAGATGAATAACCAGGTTCTTGGAATGTACAATTAATGGAGCATCAGATCTTGGTCATTAAATGAACACTCATAGGCAATGAAAAAAACCATAATAAACACCATCATGGGACAACCTCTATGGGTCATTCTGAGATTCCCCTAGAAAAAAATACACCACCAAGGTTCTAGGAATTCATGATGTATCCTCCAATCCTTGATGATGTGACCCTCAAATTCAGTTCATCACATCATGACTAATTGTTATTTAAAAAAGCTATTTCAAGAGTTGTATTTCAATATGGTATAGTGTCCATTATCCAACTCCCTCCTATGCCACTAAAATATCATATATTCCTTAATACACATCTACAATTATATTTTTATTATGTTATACATCTCTTAATTCAATAAAAATCCCATTTCATAAAAATATCCATCAGTTATTATATAAATTAAAACATTTTATGAATTCAACAACCCAAAACAATGAATATTGATATAACCTCCCAATAAAAACTCTTCCCACTATTAGGAAACCATAGAAATCCTCCATCCACTAATCCTATCCTAAAATGTTCCTTAATTACCTTCCAACTAGTATTGATCCACCTCAATATTCAATACATATTTACATTTTGAAAATCCTACAATGAGTGACACTATTCATAAAAATCAAATCACACAGTCACCGTCATCACAAATAGAAAGATTAGTCTTTCAAACACTTGTGTGAGTCCTGAGACACTAAAGAAACTCTAATCAATTCAAACTAGGGGTGTTAGTGATTTACACCATATTAACCCACTCAAAAAAGATGATTCCAATCATTTTCCCCCCTCCCCACTATAATAATCACCTTCAGAAACACACATTCACATATCAATATAAAACATAGATGATGTTTATAACCACCCAATATTATATTTATCATGAACATAGAAACTCCTCATTATTTCAATGATTGGCCACTAAAAAGATGCACTACATCAACTACATATGAAACATCATACATCCATACTTGATAATGATGTCATACTATATAGAAGAAAAATATAATCACCAAAGATAATCCACCAATTTTTAAACCTAATTATCAATGTAATTACACTATTTAACAACTAATAGTCTACCTCAGTAATCATGTTACACCATCAAAATTGATCCTCTCTCATACTGACTCACTCTCTAAAAATCTCAAAATCAGTCTCAAGCCCATCAATAACACATAAAAATCATCTAAAACCCCAACCAAATTTTAAATCACGTATTCAACATTATACCATTAAAAATAAAATCCAATAATCAATTATAATTTAAATATTATCTCAACGATTCAATGATTACACTTTCCAAACCATTAACCCATCAAAAATGAGTCTCATTTTTTTATTTGAAAGATAAGATTATATACACTAATAGTATATATTGGTTGTATCTGCACTAAAATAGATCATTAAAATCAATGTCCCATCCTATATCCATCAAAAAAATAATTAATATATTTGGATTTCTAGCACTCACTAGAGAACCAACACAACCTCAAAGACACATATTCCTATCTCACTAGAATCATTACTCGGAAGATCAATAAAAACACCCAAATTTATGTCCCTAAAAATGATGGAAAATAATGTGATACCCATTATATGGTTTTCCTTACACCACTAATAGATCACTATAATCCATGGGATTTACTAGAAAAGAATATCTCATTCGAGCCAGGATCACCCATACTAGAAAATGTGTTTCATTTACTAAACTAATATCTATAAATCCAATTTTCCCCAATCAATCCATGATATACACTTTTAATTCAAAAGTAGATCTCCCATTCTCGCAAACATCATGATCCACTATTCTATTATTGTTTCCACACTACATTGTCATAATTGTGCTATATGAGTTCCCTTATATCCTTAACAATTATCAACGAAACCAAACCATGATTTTTTTAACAATTAAAAAAAATCCAAGCATCCCTTGCATGTAACTTGTGCATTGTTTCTTACACACACTAGTAAATTCCAAAAATATCCTTGATAATAATGAATCTTTTCGTAATATATATTTATCCTCCATAGATTTCTCATACTAATTCTCAACCATGAAAAATAACTATCGCACCCGAACATAATAAAAACATGATCGTGTACCTCCTATTATAAAAACCCAACAAATGATCCAATGAGTTGTGTTATTCCGACCATTGGATCACTTCCAAATCCCACAGACAATTCTTTTATAAATTTCATCCTTTTCAAACCATCATGGAACATCTCACTTGTAATAAGGCTTCCCTGTAATGCCCTGATAGTAGTTATCCTGAGTCGGTGCATTATTACATAACATTGGCGTCATTACAAGAGATCGTGTATCAAAAAGACCGATTAGTTTAGTAGCCTTGGAAGTACTAGATACATTCATATGTTTTACATTACATTATTAAATGAATAAAATTATAAAATTTTCACCATTGACCACAGTCATATTGGTTAGACTATCCCTGCTGGTCAGTCGTAATACACTTCTACACATCCTGGGAAAAATAAAACATAGAAAGGGGTGATCACAGATGCTCAGTAAAGATAAAAATATAGAAGAAACTTTCATAAATAAGCATAAACATTTAAGTCAATGTTTAAGACTAAAACAAAATCCTTTTAAAAATAAACATCAACATAAAATGGAAAATAGAAATCGAAGTAATTCCATTTACTTATTCACCTAGATATTCTTCTAATCAAATAATCACATGCAATATCAATTGAAAATTTCATAAGGATGGAATGGATAATTCCAGACCTCATAACCACAAAGTCAAGGCCTTGTACCAAGAATACAAATAATAGTTTTTTCAAGGCCTTGTTCCAAGACACATGTTTGTCTCATGAGACATACCGATGCATCAACGATCTATAGCAGGCTCCACCCATCACATACTAAATCCAATGAATTCCTCATATGAAAATGATTAAACATAACATAAAAATTCATATTAAAACTCGTATATGAAATGAAAATAAATTATCTGTAAACCAGGAATGGTATAAAAATAACACATCCATAGTCAAACATATCGAAATAGATTCAATACAATAGGGAAGATTTGTATCATAATAAATCAACTTCAAACAAGTTTAAAATCCATCAAAGGATGTTGAACTAGATGAAATAAAAACTATTAAAAAGAAATACTTATTTTTATATTGAAACCATATAAAAGAAAAAATTTATTTTGGTAATATTATTATAAGCTTTTAAAGGAAGCATAGAAGGTTTTATAACATAGGAAAATAGCCTCACACGTCATATTAGTTAAAAAAACATTCTGACCTTATTTTTCTCCAAAATGTCGTAAAGTACCTTGTTTGAAAAACGACGGAATGATTCATTCATATGTTTTGTTACGTATTTCAAGTTATATATCGATATGATGTATTTGACTCATATCCAGAATGAAATTATGTTCTTTAAAAAATATTTTTAATCATCAAATAAAAATTATTCTTCAATGTTTACGATGCTGAAATGAATCTCATCGCGTTCATGGAGACGGTAATCCATACATACACACGAGGGAAAATATCGTTCAATTAAAGGTAAAATCGTATATAATTGATTTTTATATCATATATACAGAATAATTAAAATGTTATATTTATTATTTACATCAGTTATAAATAATTATTATACACATCCAAATAATAATATATTGAATAACAACTACAACACGACGTGGAAATGGTAACCCGTAGGAACACAAATATGGTGATTTCGTCATTCATATCATGGATAAAATAATGAATATGGTTATACCCTTTTTATAATAACAAAAAATTATGTAGAAGATACTAGATTTATTTTTTATAAAGGAAAAAACAAAGGAAGAGGAAGTCGAAGAAGAAATGAACTTGAAAGAGGTGATGGAATATTTAACTTTTCTTGTGGTTCTCTCTTTTTATTTGATGAAAAGGGCACCATAGAATGGAATCATGATCAAAATAAGGCATCTAGGTTGATGGTAGGATAGTTGAGTGGATATTTTTGTAGGATTTTTTTGAGCCAAAAGGTTGTGGAGGTGTGAATTTGAGAGTAGGGGAAGTTCCCTTTTATAAGAGAGGTGAGGGACACTTTAGGAAAAGCTTAAAATATTATATTATACTAAAATCATTTTCGGTTTATAATGGCTCAAAAATTGTTTATTTCTATGATAAGGTGGGGAGAGGTCGAAAAACACTCATACAATAGGTTTTAGACTTGTTTGGGTCTGTATATTAACCATATCATTTATATTTACCTCTTACTTAAATAGTTTAACTTTTACCATGTATTCTTTTTTTATTATAATAATATGTTAATAAATATACTATAAAATTCCAGGTGAACCTAAAGTGGTTCAATAATGATATAAATATAATTATATAAGTCTTTTGGCCAATCCATAGATTTTCTGGAATATTATATAAATTAATAATATAATATATGTTTTAAAAACACTTTGATGTCAATTTTGACACTATTTGGTATTTTGTTTTTTGTTAACGTCATAAGAGCATGATTACTTCAAATAAAATTCATTTAATCAACCTTTACATGTAATAGTAACTTTTAAAATTTGTGTAATTAATCAAAACTCTCAGATTAGATTTATTTGGATATTTATAATATAAATTATTCTAATCATTCATTAATATGGTAATTACTGCATCATCATTGTGTCATAAATAAATTTAATTATTTAATGCCTAAAATTATAAATAAAAAACTATTATTAAGGAAATATTTTTTTTATTTCTAAATAAAATTTATAGCCAAATTTATTTTAAGTATATACTTATATTAAAATTGTTTTAGTTATGAAAACTGTAGTTTATAACTTTTAACTCTTCTTTAAAATAAATAATAATAAATGTCCTAATCGAATCCAAGTGGACAAAAAGGATCATATTTTATTCCTATGGTTGTTTCTGGTTGAATTAAACTTATAAAATATAATTAGTACATGTGTTAGGGTAATAATAATATCATGTTTACCTGTAATTACCCTATCTACTTTTAACTATGGTTAATAAATGTGAAAAGTTACTATTCGCTAAAAATTATTTTCATCTTATTAAACTAGAATATACATACTGATATTGACCATGTTTCCAGGATTTTTGTAATTTAATTAACATATGCGTTGTAATTATGTTTTATACAAATTTCCAAATGCTCTTTAGGGGTGGGTAAAAGATAGTAAAAAATTCAATAAATTTTTTATATATCTAAACTTATTAAAAAATGAATCCAATGAATAACATTTAACATATATATGTATTATGTATCTATTATGACCTTAAATAAATTTAATTAAAATAAATTATTATTTAAATAAAATTTCAGTTTTAATCATTAACGCAGTGTTTTTCACTATTCATCAAAAATTGAATGTTTTCAGAAAAATACCAAAAATTCACCCTAAGCTAATTTTAATATTCTAAATCCATAAATGACGTCCATTTTGAAAAATATAATTATTAAATTTTAAAAATTAGGTATTTCTATTCATAACTGCTTGATTGATTGGTTGTGGTTTGTTAATACTCGAAGTTGCATACAACACAAGCTACAACATTATTAAAAGGGAAACGTACCATAGAAGATTGGGGTGTTACACTCTCTAGTCCTTCAAATAATTTCATCCTATAAATTTCTAGAATATTACTACATTAAAATAATACGATGGTTCTTCATCATATGTTCCTTGTGTACCCATGTAGCCTCTTTCATCTTATGGTTTCCCCATAGTTGTTTACTAGACGAGTCGTTCAGTTTCTCAACACATGTTCTCCATTATTCAGAATCTTGACAGGCTCATCACAATAAGATAGATCAGGTTCCAGTTCAATTTCTTCATAGGTGAGTACATGCAATGGGTTGTGCATGTATTTTCTCAATAGTGATACGTGGAACACATCATGTAATTTGGAATGGCTTGGCGGCATTGCCAAATGATAAGCTACAACCCCAATTAATTCTATAATTTTGAAATGTACGATGTTCATGGGACATAATTTACCCTTCTTACTGAATCGTATTACTCCCTTACATGAAGATAACTTCAAGAAAACATGATATCCTACCTAAAATTCCAAATCCTTCCTTCAGTTATCGACATAGTTATTTAACCTACTTTTAACTCCTTTGATGTGGGTTTGGATATCCTTCACCATTTACATTGTTTCCATGACATGTTCTATTCCTATGAGTTTTCTTTCACCAACATCATCTTAATAGGTAGTCGTGTGACATATCGTTCAATATAATGATTCATATGGTGCCATCGGAATACTTTAATGGAAGCTATTGTTATAGGAAAATTCTACCAGAGGTAAATATTGATCCCACATACCTTGTATGTCATGTGAGAAATATCTAAAAAATGACTTCTATGGTTTGAATGGTCCTTTTTGAATGTCAATCAGTTTGAGGGTGGTAGGAAGTGCTTAAATGGAGTTCATTATCCATGGAATTTTGAACACTTCTCCAAAATCATGACGCAAAACAAGGGTCATGATCAGAAACAATCTATAGGTGTACTCCATGATGTCTTACAAGTTCATTAATATATAGTATTGGTAGACATTCAAGTGGTAAATCATCTCTTATATCAAGAAAATGTGTTGGCTTCATAAGACGATAAAAATGACTCATATTGCATCAGTCTTTTGTATCCCCATGACTATTTCCATCGTAATATCATCCCATTCCCACTCAGGTATGGGTAGAGGTTGCATGACTCCTCTAGGATATTGTCTTTCTGCTTTTAGTTGTTGAAAAGCCATACATCTCGACACAAAATCAGTAATCTCTATTTTCATGATGTCCCACAAAAAATGTTCTTTCAAATCTCTATAAATCGTAGTTCTATAGGGGTTTATATAGAAACTAGAGCTATGAGAATCATCCAACAATTCCCTTTTTAGATCAGGTATGTTTGGAACAAAAAGTCTCTTCCCAAATTTCAAAATCCTAGCTTCATATATGAATTCGATCAATCTCCCACCATTCAGAACATTAATTCTCTGTTGAAATTCCACATCATCAGTCTGAGAACTTATTATCATTTCTAGAGAACATGGTTTGGAAACCATTTGAAAATGTATTTATGTACCTCCTTCCAAGGTTATTCCCAAATACATCATTACTAGATCCATGAAAATAGGATCCCATCCACTCTCATCTTGTTCAAGACTCCATGATCTTTTATGCTCAAAGCATCTTCCACCTTATTTTCCTTCCCCGGTGGTATTTTATATTGAAATCATAATCCATGAGTAGTCATTCCATCACCATTTCCTCATGTTGAGTTATTTTTGAGAGAAAATATACTTCAAACTTTTTTGATCAGTATAAATCTCACAATGTTTACCAAAGAGATAGAGTCTCCAAATCATCAATGTAAAGATTATAGTTTTTAATTCAAAATCTTGAGTGGAATAGTTCTCTTGATGAATTTTTAGTTGTCGTGATTCATATGCAGTAACTCCATCATTCTGCATAAGGAGATAACCCAGTTATTTCTTTGAAGCATCACTCTAAATAAGAAACCAATCATTCCCCGATGGTAGATTCAATATATGATCATTGGATAATATTTTATTCAGTTCTTAAAAACATTCTTGACATTATATTTTCCAAACAATTTTAACCCCTTTACATGGGAGCTTGGTGAATGGGTCAACCAATTGGGAAAAATTCTGTCAAAACGATGATAATAACCTTTTGAACCAATAAAACAATGTAGCTTGGTTATAATTGTCAGTTCTGGCCATTCATGGATTGCCTGAGTCATTGAAGGATCAACAAAGATTCCTCACATAAAGAAAATATAGACAAGTAAATAAATCTCATTATGCCAGAATTCATACTTACTAAACATTCCATATAATTACTTTCTTATAAGAGTCTTTAGAATAATTTGATAGTGATTTTCATGATCTTCCTAAGTTTTGGAGTATACCAAGATATCATAAATAAATACTAGTAAAAAACCATCAATATATTCCTTGAAAACTCCATTCATTAGATCCATGAAAACAAAGGGTGAATTAGTCAGTCCAAAAGGAATTACTGTAAATTTATAATGCCCATACCTGGTTCGAAATGTTGTTTTCGAAATGACTTCATTCTCCACACACAACTAATCATATCGTTATAATAGGTAAATCTATAAAAATATTTAGATCCATGAAGTTGGTGGAATAAATCATCAATGTGAGGTTGTTGATTCTTGTTCATTATTGTTATAACATTGATCTCCATGTAGTCAATGCACAACCTCATAGATCCATCATTCGTCTTAACAAAAAGAACTGGGGCTCCACATGGAGAAACACTAGGGGTGAATAAATCCATTTTTACTGAATCACTCTATTTGTTTCTTTAGTTCGACTAATTCAACAGTGGCCATTCTATAAGGTGTCTTTGATATCAGCCTTGAATAAAGAATTTAATAAATAGAAAACTCAATTTCTCATTGGACAGGATCTCCTGGTAAATCCTCAGGAAATACATCAACATATTCATGTACAATTGGTATATTTTCTATTTGTACATTATTTTCCTCACCCAATAATTGAATATTTTTGACCTACTGTGGGTGGATCTAGATAAGAATCACATGGTGACGTTTCAGCTTTAATGATAACGTTTTCTTTATCATCATCATCAAAAAATTTAACCTCCTTCTTCTTACAATAATTTTTCACATCATGGCCGAAAATCCAAAACTTATATAGGATTATATCAAATTCAATCATTGGTATGATGATGATATCAACATATAAATAACATTTATATTCCTTAATGGGAATTGATTTACAAAACATTGTTGCAATGATACTTCCCATAAAATATTTCACTAACAACTCTCATGTTAAATAAAATTAGAAATTACTAATTTTCATAGAAAACTAGGAAGATATGAAGCAATGTGATGATCCAGAATCAAGTAAATCATTATCTAAACATGAGGAAACCAATAAATTACCTTCCATCACGTTTTTCAGAGCTTAAACCACAATAGTAGTGATCACAAAATCTTGGCCATTCTCCCTAGTTTTTTTAGGTATATTAACTTGAATCTTAGGATATTCATTTTCATAATGCCCCTTTCTCTAAAATAGTATTATTCAACATTAAAGGCCTCTTTCATTCATTTTCAATCACTATCTTGGTGGCCTTTTCAATACCCTTGTAACAGACTCCCATTTCCTTTAGGAAAATACCAGTGTGACTCTTCTCACATTTACTACATGATAGATATTAATATTTTCACTTCATCCACTTATTTCAATTTCAATAGTTTTCAGCCGATCACTTCTTCTCTTGCCTTGCTTTAAAGTCATAAGACAAAGAGAATTCCTTTTCTATCTTGATAGCACATGAGTCTATATCATTTTACGATAAGAAGTATTGTGAGACTAATGCTACATGGATAAATTGATTTAACCCATAAAATAATCAATCAATAATACTCATTGGGTTATGTATATAACATGTAGCATGCATTTCTTACCTTGTAATGTTAGCCTCGTATTTTGCAACATTTTCATCCTACTTTTTCCTCAGACTCAAAAATTTCTATTCCATATCCGCTTGATGGCCCCGAGGAATGTATTTTTATATAAAAATAACATTAAACTCCCTCTATTCCATATTATATTCTTTATCATCATCCTTTGTGTTTTTAATCAATGACAACCATTGATTTGCATCTCTTGTGAGGCGATAAACTGCCATGACTTCCTTTTCCATTTCGATACTCCCCAAAGCATGAAATATTTTCTCCAAGGAACATATCCATTGATTAGCTACAGATGAATTTTTAGTCCCATTTTATGTTGGTGGTTGTTGCCTCATGATGTGGTGTAACATTGATTTTCTATGTTATGGATCAGGCTGTTGCATATGGGTAAGGTTATTATTCATAACCCGAGTGAGTTTTCCCATTATGGTGATAAGCTCATCAACACCAATTGCATCACCATCTCCACTATAATTATATTGATTAGGAGGGAAATCCCAAAATGGATTTTGTGTGTTGATACAATATCAATTTATTCCACTAGGAACCATTTTAATCAATGGAATACTCTAGATTAGTTTATGAATCGAAATACATAATTCCAAACATGTAAAACACTTATCATAAAATTAACAGTTTATGGATATAATCCACAATCATAAAAATGTTTTCTTTGAGGAGGTATATACTCATAAATCCTTCATAATGGTTTGTAATGAAAATGTGAATTGTCCTCAGAATATCCCATAAGAGTTTCAATACCAACAGTGCAGCAAGGCCCATTTTAATGTACCAGGATACCCCGGGTAAGCCCGAATCCCCTTGTTATAGTTATCACTCCTAGGTACATAAGTGCCAAAGCTACCTCTACGTGCTCATTTTCCAATAGGGATGTATTTCATAGAAAATTCACAAAATCACTACATTACCAAAATTCTAAAAAGTTATCCTATACTAAATATCAAAGTCTAACTTAGGGTAATATTTTCTAACTAGAGTTTATCTAAATCTAATTTCCATGTTTTGTATTAATCTTCCATTAACACCAACTGTAACTCCCCGACAGTAGTTATCAAGAGTTAGTGCATTATTACATAACATTGGCATGATCACAAAATATTATGTCTCGAAATAACAATTAGTTTAGTAGTATTGAATGTACTAGATACATTCTTAAGTATTACATTACATTATTAAATGAAAACAACAACAAAAATGTGTCCATTGACCACTGTCATATCCATTAGAAAATCCTTTTAGGTCACTAATAATATTCTTCTCCACATCCTGGGAAAAGTAAACCAAAAAACGGGGTGATCTCTGATTCTTAGTAAGGATAAAAATATACCAGAATGATTCATAAATAAAAATAAACATTTAAGACAATGTATACGGCTAAAAAAGCCTTTTAAAATTAAACTTCATTATAATATGGAAAATATAAATCGAAATAATTCCATTTACTTATTCACATGGATATTCTACTAGTCAAATAATCACATGAAATATCAATATCCAATTTCATTATGATGAAATGAATAATTCTATACTTCTTAACCACATAGTCTAGGCCTTGTTCCAAGACTACAAATAACATTTTATCGAGTCTGTGTTCCAAGACAATTGTTTGTCTCATGGGACATATCGATGCATGAAGGAGCTATAGCGTGATCCACCCACACTTACCAAGTCCAATTCATTTCTCATATGAAAATTTTTAAACATAACATAAACATTAGTATTAAAATTAGAATACAAAATGTCAATAACATATTGATAAAACATGAATGGTATAAAAATAACACATCAATAGTCAAACATATGAAAAAATCTAAAATACAATATAGATTATTTTTAACATTATAAATCATCTTTCAACATGTTTAAAATACATCCAAGAAGTTGACATAGATTAAATGAAATCTATTTAAAATAAATACCACTTTCTATTTCAAATCCATTTAAAAGAAAACATTTATTTTTAAAATATTCTCAAAATCATGTAAGGGAAGATTTGAAGGTGTTATAAAGGTATAAAATATCCTCACCCTCAGTATAAGTTAAAAAACATTCATTCCATAATTTTTTCTGAAAATGTCGTAAAGTACCTTGTTTGGAATATGACGAAAAGATTCCTTTATATGTTTTGTTACATAATTCATGATTGTTATGGATAGGATTTATTTGATTCATATCTAGAATGATATTAACTTATTTAAATGTTATTATTAATCATAAAAATAAAATTATTATTGATTGGTTATGATGGTGAAATGAATGTCATCTCGTTTGTGTAGACGGTAATCCCTATGTATGCCTGAGCGACAATATCATTCAATGGAAGGTGAAATAGTACATAATTGAATGTTATATCATATATACTGAATCATTAACATGTTATATTTATTATTTACATAAATTATACATCATTATTTTATTGTATATAATAATTAATATACCTTCTTGTCATTATTGAGACTTTGTAAATAGTTTTTTTAAAGCACAAATAGTATTTTTTAGTTAATATTCAGATAAGAAATCTATTTTGATGAATTAATGGATATTTGAAATAAATATTATTTTATTAAATTAATAATAATATTAATAAATTAATTTTTATTAAATATAAATGCTTTTATAATTTTATGAATACAATTGTATTTTTTTAAGGTTTGAAAGCCATTTTTGTCAAAACCTGTGAATATTCGATAAATGTCGGTTTTTAATTTTAAAGTAAAAATTAACATATCTATAAAATTATTTAGATAATATAAATGCTATTTCTGGAATCAAGACATCGAAATTATCAAACAATTAATTTTTCATAATTTTCTGAGTCAATCAATTTTTTTGGGTAAAAATTAAATACTGTTTAAATATATAATTTCTTTTATGACATCATAAAGACCCAATAGTGATGTAATAAAAAACTATAAGCATTATTTTCGGCCAATATATGTTTTAACATTAAAATAATGTGATTTTGGGTTTGTTTGACTTATTTTTCAAAGCAATAATGGACCCCTCAAGACATATTAAACACCTTGTCTTTTTAAATTATTTTCCATGGGAGTGTGACTCACCTCCACATAAGCAACCCCATTATTTTAAGAATTTCCGAATTTGGCCTTATAAAATATTTTTTTCCTCTTCCCTTTTCCAAAAACCGTGGGAAAAAACCATTAGCAGATTTGTGGTTTGGATTAGTTTAATGTAAGGAGTCCCAAACCAAAATAATAACGAAATCACTCACATTTCATATATAAACCCACCCAAGATCCCACTTCCTCCTCACTCAAATCCTTTGGAGTTCATCCAAACTCTGCCCTACTCTCTCTAGAATCCTCCCAAGGTTCCCCAATCTCCCAAGAAGCCTCACTCAAGCCTCTCTCAAGCCTTTGGAAGCACACTTCCAAGTAAGGGTTTTTCTTCCTTTCACCATTTGTCCAATTTTCTTAATATTTTTATGCCCTTTTAATTTCAATTATAAATTTAGGGGTATGGTTTCAAACCTACATAATACTTACCTCTTATTGTTTGAATGATGGGAGACCAATTTCTCTCTCATTAAATGCCACCCATGTACTCCCGTTACTATGCCGAAATTCCGAAAGGAACTTCTCTCTCCTCATTTACATTCAAGCAATACTTTAGTATCGTGAATCTAAATTCCATTACAATTGTTGGGACATGTATCTATATGACCCCTTTACTTTCCATTTCATGTAAATATTATGAGACACCCCTTTCTCTCTAATCAACCAATTTTAGGAATTCTTATGTCATGTCGTTACGCTACCAAAATTGCACCGATTTTCTAAGCCAATGCCTTTGTGTAGTGAATACCATGCCCATTTTTACATCAAGGGTATTCAAGTTTATGAACATTTACTTATTGATTATAATGATTCGCTTATACATTCCAAATTACTTTATCATGGAATAAATTATTATGATTAATGAATCAATGTTTAATGATCCATGTGGCACACTTATACATGAAATGAAATGATTAAGAAGGGTGCGCCCTTATAGGGCTCTAATGCATTGGGTAAAGTATAGTATCATGATATGTCATGTGTAATGAGTGTTGAATAATTATAATTCAAGTGCAATGAGGGTTTAATCGTGCTTCATGTACAATGAGGATTTACTCATGCTTCATGTGCAATGGGCCTTGGCTCATGCTAATTCCATGTTAAGTGTTGTTGCCACCTTTCGATGTTATGATTATCATGCTTTATCATTCCATTATATCCATGTTTCTCTTGTTCTCTATTGATATTCCTATTGTCTAACAAGTATTTTATTCCTCATGTATTCCATGTTTATTCCCTTACTAGGATTTATAGCTCACCCCTTTTCTTATGCATGTCCTTAGGTTATCCCATGCAATGCAAGGTACGAGGGAATGTAGTGGTCATGTAAAGGAAGTTTTCAATAAATATGTTGTATTTCATGTTTTATGTTGTTATGTAATTATCCTAAGACCCAAAGACACTATACCTATCCATATTCCATGTTTTATCAAGTGAATAGTTTATGTAATAAATCATGTTTAAGTTTGTAATAAAAGAAGGGTTTTCATAGTTGGTGTTAGAGGGTAGGTTTAGTTATTTTTTGGATTAGGATTAGAAAACCCTAGTAAAGCCTTAGATAAAATACTAAGTACAATAAAAATGTCCCTAAGTTTTTGTGAGTATTGAGTAAGTGGGTTATCATGAAAATACATCTATGTCTGGATACGAGTAGGTAGAGGCAGCTCTGGCACAGATGTATCCTAGGGGAAAAACACAAAAACACCGCTTTAAGCTAGACTTGAATGGGAACTGGTGAATGACAATAGTCCTTGCTGCACTCTTGGTTACGACACTCCCAGGGGATATGCTTTGGTAAATTCACAAGCTTAGTATGAACCATTATTAAGAAAATAAAAAAAAAACCCTAAGAATATATATTAGAAAGTAGATCACGAAAATTCTAGATTGAAGCCTATAGATTCCTAAGTTAAGGAAATAAAATTTAATTTATAAGTCATCATCATTTGTCTTTGGATTACCATTTATGTGTTACCCCTAACATTCCTTTTATTCCAGCCAATGGCTGGTAATAGGAGGACTCGAGCTAAAAAAAGATGTGAAGATCTCTGTGATGACTATACTAATGAGATGCCCATTCCAATGAGAGCGGGAATCGGGAACATGGCCATCCTTCTCTCTCATCTAACTCAAGATTTGAATAAAAACACAGGGAAAGTGGAACGTTCAACCCCCCTAATAAAGAAAAAGTCGCTATCGAGAGCATTATGAGACAAAGGCCTCCTACTTTTAGTGGATCATCCGATCCCACGATCGCTGAACAATGGATCAACTCCATTGAAAAGATCTTCTTCATCCATCAATGTTCTGAACAAGAGAAGGTTCTCCTGGCGAGTTATCATGTGGAGGGTGAAGCTAATCAATAGTGGACGTTGATCAAAAATACGATGCCTGGGGAGGATATCGAGGCATTGGAATGGAAGGATTTCTGGAAAATGTTTTACGATAAATATTGTTTGCGCACCCTATGACTTAAGATGGAAATGGAATTTCATTCCCTCAAGAAAAAAAGATGAAGAATCTGTTGGTGTGTACGAGGAAAACATTACAAGGCTGGCACGATACGCTTTCGGCTTTGTCGTTAACCCCAAATGCAATGTTGACCACTTCTTTGGTGGGCTGAAGCCTAGCCTGCTGAAGGCATTAGCGATCCATGACTTTGACAGCTATGAGGAAATTGTTTGATGTTCCCTTACGGTCTAAATGGATATCGGGGAATCACAGGGGTATCATGGGGACAAGAAGTGTAAGGTGGATTTCAATGCTGGCGGTCCGATGGATAAATCCAACGGTGCTAAGATGATCCAGCACCCCACTTGCCAAAAGTGCGGAAAGAAGCACCCTAGAAATTGCCTCAAGGGGACGAGGAAATTCTTTAGGTGTGGAAGAGAAGGGAACCTAGCTATTAACTATCAGCAAGAAAGACCAGCAGGCTGCGACAGAGGAGAGGAATGATCCGTTTGAACCTCATCGCGTTTTTCATTTCTACCACTGCAAAGAATCGGGGAATTTTGAAAATCCGTGCCCTAATCCAAGGGTTTTTTGTGGCATCCAACAACCTCTAAGGTAGAAAGGAAAAGCTTTTTCCATCACTTGTTCTGAAGTGATCCCCAACAATGAAGTGGTCATAGTTACTCTAGTTATTCTTTCAAGAATAGCGAACGTACTTTTTGATTCAGGTTCTATGCATTCTTTTATATCTCGAAATCTTAGTAGAACAATCTCAGAACCACCAAAAATCATGGAAGTGAAGATGTTGGTGAGTACGGATAATGGGGAAATCATTGCATCCCATGAATATAAGTCCCCCCTATTACAATCTATGGATTTAATTTCTCAACAATCCTCTTCAAACTCCCTCTGGTGAAATTTGATGCAATTCTTGGCCTGGATTGGCTTTCCTTATATAGAGCGAACATAAATTGTTGGGAAAAGGAAATCACAATAAATTTGGAGAATCGAACCCTGGTTCTCTACAAGTGTAAGGAAGAAGATGAATCTCCTTTGGCTCCATCATCTCAAGAATTGGATATTACTGCCTTATGAGCACGCGTATCTGGCTCAGATGATTGAGTCTAAGGAAGAAACCATCCTTGAAGAAATGTCTATTGTGAGGGAATTCGCTGAAGTGTTTCCCGAGGAACTTCCTGGTCTTCCTCCTAGAAGAGATGTTGAATTCTCAATTGAACTTATTCCAGGGGATCTACCAATATCCATGACTCCATATAGAATGGTTGTCGTGGAGCTTGAAGAGCTGAAGAAACAACTACAGGAGAAGCTGGATAAAGGGTTTATACGCCCAAGATCTTCACCTTGGGGTTCACTAGTCCTCTTCTTCAAGAAGAAGGATGGGTCAATGCACCTTTACATCGATTATCATGAGCTCAAAAAAATCATGATAAAGAACAAGTATCCTCTCCCATTAATTTAAGACTTGTTTGATCAGCTACGTGGAGCACAATACTTCTCCAAGGTTGACTTGAGGTCGAAATATTATCCAGTATGGGTGAAGAAGGAAGATATCCCCAAGACTGGTTTCCGCATAAGATACCGGCACTATGAATTCAAAGTAATGGCTTTTGGACTCACTAATGCTCCAGCAATCTTGAGGGAAAAGATGAATAGATTCATTAGAGATTACCTTGAAAAATTTGTGGTAGTCTTTATAGATGATATTCTAATATACACCAAAATCAAGGAGGATCATGAAGAGCATTTATGAACTGTACTAGAGACTTTGTACAAGGAGAAGCTCTATGAAAAGTAAAACATGTGTGAGTTTTGGTTGAAAGAGGTCCCATTCTTGGGCCATATCATCACAAGAAATGGGATATCTGTGGATCCCTCCAAAACAGATGCAATTGATGGATGGTCAAGGCCAACATCGGTAACGGATATCCATAGATTCTTTGGGTTAGCTGGATATTATCGACAATTTGTGAGAAATTTCTCACTATTGTCCAACCCTCTTACCAATCTAACTCGAAAGGGAGTAATTTTTTCCTGGAGTGATGAATGCAAAGAAAGATTCAAGGAGTTGAAAATGAGGCTTATCACTGTTCCCATGCTCACTTTACCCACATGTGGAGATCAATTTTTGGAATTCAGTGATGCTTTGAAGAAAGGATTAGGCAGTGTGCTGATGCAAAATGATAAAGTGATATCCTATGCCTTAATTCAGCTGAAAATACATGAGTGAAACTATCAAACGAATGATCTAGAGTAGGATGCAGTTATCTTTGCCTTGAAATTCTGGTGGGATTATCTCTATGGGGTGAAATGTGAGATATATACTGACCAAAAGAGTCTTAAATATATATTCACAAATAAATAGCTTAATATGCACTAGAGAAGATGGATAGAGCTCATCAATGATTATGACTCTTCAATATATTTCCACCCTGGGAAAGCGAACAAGGTGGAAAATTCCCTAAGTAAACTGGACCCATCAATTCTATCAATGATGAGAATTGAGAAGGATCCAATATTCATAGACATGATAAATATGGACATGGGAATCATAAAGAATGGAACATCAAAAATTCTTTCACAAATGATTGCTCAACTGTCTCTTTTTGAATGGTTAATGGATGCTCAAAAGGATGATGTGGAAATTCAGGAAAAAGTAGATGCTATAGAAAAAGTGAAATCCTACAAGTTGAATGTAATGAAGAAGGAATTGTGTGATTTGGGAAATGTCTATATGTCCAATAAATTCTGGAGCTGAAGAAGGAAATTTTGGATGAATCACAGAGTTCAAATTTCACTATTCACCTAGGGAGCACAAAGATGTATGGAGATCTCTGAGAAAACTTTTGGTGGGATAATATGAAGAAGGAGATCGTTGTATATACATCAAAGTGATTGTTGTGCCAGAAAGTGAAGGCAGAGAGGCAGAAGACTAAGGGAATAATGCAACCATTTCCTATATCAGAATGGAAATGGGAGAACATCACCATGGACTTTGTCACTACATTTTTGAGGAAATCCAATGGCAACAATGCAATCTGGGTTGTGGTGGATCGTCTTACAAAGATTGCACACTTAATTGCTATTCGGGAGGATTTATCATTGGATAAACTAGAACAGATATATATATCAGGGATGTGGTAAGGTTGAATGGAGTACCACTATCTATTACGTCTAACCGAAATTCAATATTCACCTCTATGTTTTGGAAGAGTCTTCAACATGCTCTGTATACTGAACTGAACTTTAGTACGGCCTATAATCCTCAAACTGAAGGAAAATCCGAGCGGACTATCCAAAAACATGAGGACAAGTTGATGGCATGCTCAATGGAATTTAAAGGAGGATGGGATCAACATCTTTCTCTGGTTGAGTTCCCTTATAATAATAGATTCCACTCGAGGAAACCAAATGGCACCATATGAAGCCCTTTATGGGAAAAGGTTTAGAACACCGGTGTGTTGGGATGAGGTCGGTGTACGTAAGTTGCTTGGACTGGAAATGGTCGAGGAAATGGTGGAGAAAGTGATAACCATTCAACAGCATATCAAGGCAGCCTAGATTCGATAGAAGATTTATGCAGATAATTGTCGATGAGACCTTTAGTTTAAAGTTGGAGACATGGTTTTTTACGCATATCTCTGTGGAAGAAGGTCATGAGTTTTGGAATAAAAGGGAGGTTAATTCCAAGTTACATCGGCCCCATCGAGATTATTGATCGTCTCGGGGCTGTGGCCTATCGACTAGAACTTCCACCTACCATGGCCAAAGTACATGATGTCTTTCATGTATCCCTCATAAGAAAGTACATACTGGACCCTCAAAATGCACTCTTTTCTAAGGTTGTACAGTTATAGGATTATCATTATTATGAGGAGAAACCAGTGATGATCTTAGATCATAGAGAAAAAGTTCTACGCAATAAGACAATGCCCCTCAAAAAGTTGTTGTGGAGAAACCACAAGTTTGAAGAAGAGACTTGGGAATTAGAGGAAATGATGAAGATGAGTTACCCACATCTATTTTAGTGTGGGAAAAGGAAATTTTGAGGGCAAAATTTCTTAAGGGTGGAATATTGTAACGACCCAAATTTTCATTAATGGAAATACCACTTGATCTAATTAAATGTCTCTTTATGCTTATATAAAATGTCATCTTATTGGGTTTTATATTATGAATTTTGACCTTTGCTAATAAAGTCGTTGAATAGTGATCACATGATTAGTATAAATATAGGGCTTTAGCAGATCCAATTTACTCAGACAAACGAAGTGATGGCCTCATCCAGTAGAATTGCTCCATAAGAAGCCCATTTGTCAGAGCCCAGAAAAGAGGTGGAGTCTTTGGGATTCACTCTTGACCCAGCCCAAGCTGAGCTTCATCATGTCATGCTCTAACTAGACCATCTACGGGAAAAGTGGACGTTGATAGAGATTACCACACGGGCGATGTTATCTGAGCCACCCAAACAGCCAGTCACCATCGGACACCTTACCCTTAGGTATTATGTGGTTGTTTTAAGGGGTTATGTAACAAATCTCTAGTACTATGTTCATGTATATTATTTTTCTGTATATAATAATGAATATACCTTCTGGCCATTATTGACACACTGTAAATAGTTTTTTGAAAAGAACAAAAAGTATTTGTTGTTGTTAATATTCAGATAAGAAATCTATTTTGAAGAATTAATGGATTTTTGATCTAAATGATATTTTAATAAAATATTATTATAATTATTAAATTAATGTATATTAAATATAAATGTTCATATTAATTTATGAATGTAATTGTAATATTTATTAAGTTTTGAAAGCCATTTTTTTCAAAAGCAGTGAATTTTTTATAAATGTCGGTTAATATATTAAAGGTGAAAATTAAAATATTTAGAAAATTATTTTAATAAAATAAATGTTATTTCTGGAATCAGGATGTATAAATTATCCAACGAGGAATTTTTCATAATTTTCTGAGATAGTCAAATTTTTGGGTAAAAATTAAATACCGTTTAAATATATAATGTGTTTTATGACATAATAATGACCCAATAGTGATGTAATATAATACTATAATCTTATGTTCAGCCAATATATGTTTTACCATTAAAATAATGTAATTTTGGGTTTTTTTGACTTATTTTACAAAGCATTAATGGACCCCTCAAGACTTATTAAACACCCTGTCTTTTTAAAATATTTTCTATGGGAGTGTGACTCACCTCCACATAAGAAACCCCATTATTTTATGAATTTAGTACTTTGGCCTTATAAAATATTGTTTTTTTTTCTTCCCTTTTCCAAAAACCATGGGCAATAACTAGGAGCTGATTTGTGGGTTGGATTAGTTTAATGTAAGGGGTCCCAAAGCTAAATAATAAACAATTCACTCACCTTTCTTATATAAACCCACCCAAGCTCCCACATCCTCCTTACTAAAATCCTTTTTAATTCATCCAAACTCTTCCCTACTCTCTATAGAATCCTCCCAAGGTGCCCTAATCTCCCATGAATCCTCTCTCAAGCCTCTCTAAAGCCTTTGGAAGCACACTTCCAAGTAAGGGTTTTCCTTCTTTTCACCTTTTTGTCAAATTTTCTTAATATTGTTATGCCCTTTTAATTTGAATTATAAATTCTGGGGTATGGTTTTTCACCTCCCCCATACTACCCTATTATTTTTTTGAATGATGGGAGACACCTTTATCTCTCATTAAATTCCTCCCATGTACTCCTGTTACTATGCCGAAATTCTGAAAGGAGCTTCTCTCTCCTCACTTACATTCTAGCAATACTTTTCTATCATGAATCTAAATTCCAATGAAATTGTTGGTACATGTATCTATACGAACCCCTTACTATCCATTTCATATAAATATGATGAGAAACCCATTTTTCTCTCATCAACCATTTTTATGAATTATTATGTCACACCCTTCCGCTGCCGAAATTGCACCGATTTTCTAAGCCAATGCCTATGTGTAGTGAATACAATACCCATTTCTCCATCAGGGGTATTAACCTTTATGTACATTTAATTATTTATTATAAAGTTTTATGTATTAATTCTAGATTAATTTATCGTGGAATAAATGATTATGTTTAATTAATCCATGTTTTATGATCCACGTGGCACACTTATGCATGAAATGAAATGTTTAAGAAGGGTGCACCTTTATAGCACTCCAATTCATTGGGTAAATTATAGTATCATGATACGTCATGTGCATTGAGTGTTGACTCATGATAATTCAAGTGAAATAAGGGTTTAATCGTGCTTCATGTTCAATGTGGATTTACTCGTGCTTTTTTTGAAATGGGCCTTGGTTCATGCTAATTCCATGTTAAGAGTTGTTGCCACATTTCCATGTTATGATTATCATGATTTATCAGGAATTTATGTCCATGTATCTCTTGTGCTCTATTGATATGCCTATTGTCTAACATGTATTTTACTCCACATGTATTCAATGTTTATTCCCTTACTGGGCTTTATAGCTCACCCATTTTCTTATCCATGTCCTCAGGTTATCCCATGCAATTCTATGTACGAGGGACTGTAGTGGTCATGTAAAAGAAGTTTTCAATAAAGATGTTTTATTTCATGTTTGAAGTTGTTATGTAATGATCCTAATCTCCAAAGACACTAGACCTCTCGATCTTCCATGTTTTATCAAGTGAATAGTTTATGTAATAATTCATGTTTATGTTTGTAATAAAAGTAGGGTTTTCATAATTTATTTTAAAAATAAGGCCTCTAGGTTGAAGGGAGTAATGTTTAGAGGTTATTTGGTCAGATTTTTGCATTGACAAAAGGCTTTGGAAGTGTGATTTTGAGAGAAGGGAAAGTGCCCTATAATAATAGAGGTGAGGGTCACTTTAGGAAAAGCTTGAAATATTTTTTTATAATAAAATAATTTTTGGTTGCTAATGGATCCAAAATGATTTCATTCTAGGATAAGTTGGGTATGGGTCAGGAAAATCTCAATAAACATGTTTTAGATAGGATTGGGTCACCATTTTAAACTTATCTTTTATATTTACCTCTTTGTTAAATTGTTTAACTTTAACCATGTGTTCTTGTATTATAATAATAATTGGTTAATAAAATTATTACAAATTGAAAAGATAACCACAAGTGGTTCATTAAAACTATTCCTAACATTACATTAGTCCTTTGGAAGAATCATATATTTTTAGGAATATAATATCAATTAATAATGTAATATTTGTTTAACAAACTCTTTTATGTCAATTTTGACAATATTTGGTATTTTGTTTTTGTTAAAGTCATAAAATCATTATAACCTCAAAAAAAATTAATTTAATCAACCATGACATGTCACAGTAACCTATAAAATTATTATAATTCATCAAAAGTATCAAATTATATTTATTTGGATATTTATAATATCAATTATCATTATCATTAATTACTAAGGTAATTACTGCATCTTCATTGTGTCATAAATAAATTTAACTATTTAATGTCTAAAAATTATAAATAAAATACCATTATATAGGGAAAAGTTTTAGCATTATTATAAATCTTTATAGTTGAATTCATTATATGTATATACCTATATTAAAAATGTTTTAGTTATAAAAACCTTGATATTAACACTTTTAACTCTTCATTAAATTGAATAATAATAAATGTACTAATCTAATACAAGTGGACCAAAAGGATCATATAATATTCCTAAGATTTTTTTTGGTCAAATTAAACTTATACAATATAATTAGGACATGTTTTAGGGTAATAATAATATCATTTGTTCCTTTAATAACCCTATTTACTTTTTACCGTGGTAAATAAAAGTTAAAATTTACCATTCAAAAAAATTATTTTCATCTTATTGAACCACATTTTACATACTGATATCAATCATGTCTCTACACATTCTGAAATTCAATTCCCGAAAGCAATAAAATTATTTTTTATGAAAATTTGCAAATCCTCCAAGGAGGTGGGTAAAATACGTTAAAATGTTCAATAAATTTTTTATATATCTAAACTTATTATAAAATGACTCCAATGAATTACATTGAAAATATATAGGTATAATGTATCTATTTTGACCAAAAATAAATTTAAATAAAATAAATAATTATTTAAATAAAAAGTCGGTTTTAAACAATAACTTAGTGTTTTTCACTATTCATCAAGAATTGAATGTTCTTAGAAAAATAACAATAATTCACCCTAAGGTAATTTTGATATTTCAAATCCAAAAATGAAGTCCAGTATGAAATATTAAATTTAAAAAATTTAAAAAATTGGGTATTACTATTCATAACGTCAAGATTGATTGGTTGTGGTGTGTTAAAACTCAAAGTTGTGTACAACGCATGCTACTACATTATTTGAAGGGAAACATACCATAGATTATTGTGGTGTTACACTCCAACACAATAAATCACCACATAAGAATCAGTATTATTAAATTGTGAATCTACTCATATTCTTAAAATCCCACCAAATTCATAGACAATATCCAAATTCATAGTAATCTGACTAACACTGCCATCCAAAACCTATACTAAATATCAACATATCCCAAAGTGCCCTATATCACTACCCCAGGTCATTTAGGTACCTTTCCTCAAACTCATAACTACGATATACACATAAGAATTCATTTAGATTATGTATAATTACACTAATAAGAAATATTGTAATGTATCATATATACCAGTGTTGAAATATTATGTAACTGAATATTTACCTTTAAGGAATAATATTTCAATATCATGAATATGACAACAATTATCTTTTATACAACTTTTTCCCAGATTTATTACATATAAACAAACCTATAACAATCCTATAATATCATGAGTACTAATGTATTTAGGAAATTTTGAACATATAAAAATAATCTAGACATTGATGCAACAACATTATTTTAAACTCCAAAACATGCTCGACAAATTCCATATACCTTATAGAACTACATGAGATAACCCTGTAAAATATATAAGAAATGGATTAGATATAAATCCCAGTTAGATATTAATGAAATAAGGACATGATTATAGAAATAAAAATGATTCAAGAGGCATGTTAGGGTGACATAAAAATATGAGAATCATAATCATGATCATAGAAATATGATTTAAGATGATAAAATAAAAGAAATCATAATAATGTAGAAACAGCATAAAACATTATATCATAAAACTAACTCAATAATAACAATATATACATCATAAAATATTGTTCCTAGTAAAACCATTCAACCATTGTAATGCCTCGACCCCAGTTACCCAGAGTCGGTGCATTATTACATAACATTGGCATGATCACAAGAAAGATCATATCTCGAAAGACCGATTAGTTTAGTAGCCTTGGAAACACTAGATATATTCAAAAAGGTTTACATTACAAAATAAAAATGAAAACTACAACAACATAGCCTCTATAGTCTATACTCTTATCCCTCATAATATCCCTGCAGGTCATTCATAATTTACTTCTTCACATCCTGGGAAAAATAAAACATAGAAAAGTAGTGAGCTCAAATTCCCAATAAGGATAACAATTTAGCAGAAACTTTCATAAATAAGAATAAACATTTAAGGAAATGTATAACTAAAACAAAAGCCTTTTAAACTTGAACTTCAACATAGTATGGAAAAAATAAAATTAAATGATTCCATTTACTTTTTCACATGGATATTCTACTAATCGAATATTCACATGCAATATCAATAACCATATTCATAATGATGAAATGCATAATGCAAGACTATCATAACAACATAGCCAAGGCCTCTTTCCAAAAATACATATAAGATTTTTCTAAGTCCTTATGCCAAGACACTAGTTATTCTTATGAGACCTACCGATGCATCGAGGATCTATAGTGGGCTCCACCCGTCACATATTAAGTCCAATGAATTCCTCATATGAACAGGTTTAAACATAACATAAACATTCGTATTAAAACTAGCATACGAAATGTCAATACTTTCTCCATAAACCATGAATGGTATAAAAATAACACATCCACAGTTAGAAAAACCACAAAACCTTCAATACAATATGGAAGTTTTGTATTATAATAAATCAACTCTAAATAAACATAAAATCCACCAAAGGATGTTGACATAAATGAAATCAAAACTCTTTTTAGAGAAATATCTCTTCATATTTTGAAATCATTTAAGAGTAATATATAAAATAAAAAATTTTCTTGGAAAATATTCTTATAATATTGTAAGGGAATCTTAGATGATTTATAATGGTTGAAAATAGCCACACCCATCATATAAGTTAAAAAAACATTCTTATCTTAATTCTGTCGAAAAGGTTAAAAAGGACCTTGTTTGGAAAACAACAGAAATATTCCTTTATAAACCTCTTATAAAAAGTAAAACAAGGGTATAAATGACTTTAACCCATATTCTTGTAAATAGTAAAAAAAATTGAAATACATTTTTAAGAAACATGGATGTGGATGATAAAGATATCACAGTAGATTATTACGTATAAACAACCTCGGATAATGAAGAGATTGCGAAATAAACCCTTACCTTGTACTTTTCCTTGGTTGAGGGTAGGTTAACCTCCTGTATAATGGTGAAAATTTTTTTATTAAAATATAAAAGAATCATATACATTAATATGATATCATATATGATCTTTTAACATTGATTTGTTAATAATATCTTAGTATTATCGTTGTTTTAGGTGTTAAATTACTCGTTTTCTTTTATATGTTTTGTTAAATAAGCCATGTTTGTCATGGATAGGTTTTATCTTAATATTATCCAGAATTATATCAAGTCGTTATATACTATTATTAATCATAAAATGATAATTAGACTTGAATGGATACGATGGAGAATGAATCTCAACACGTTCGTGGAGACGGTAGTACGTACGTACGCACGAGCGACAATATCGTTCTTTTGATATTAAAATAATATATAATTGGATGGTATATTATATATACAGAATCATTATTATGTTACATTTATTATTTACATGAATTACACGTCATTATTATAACCATCCAAATAATAATTTATTGAATAACAATTACACCACGACGTGGAGACGGCAAGCCGTACGTACGCACGTATGGTGACATGTTATTCAAAGGATGGATAGAATACTGAATATGGTTGTAACATATTCATAATAACATAATAGTACATATATGATACTATAGTTATTATTTTATAATGGTAATAACAAAGAATGAAGAAGTGGAAGAAGAAAGGAACTTGAAAACGGGTGGTGAAATCATTACATCTTCTTCGGGTTCTTCATTTTGATTTGATCAAAAGGGCTCCTTAGGATGGATTTCTGACTAATGGAAGGCCTATAAGATGAAGTGAGGGAAGTTGAGAGAGTATTTGGGCAGAGTTTGGCTGATCCAATTGGCTTTGAAGGTGTTAATTAATGAGAAGGGGAGTTCCCTTTTATAAGAGGGGTGAGGGGCACCTTTTGAAAAGATAGAAATACTATTTTATAATAAATTCATATTCAGTTTTTAATTTCTCCAAAGTGGATTATTTAAAGGTTAAGGTGATGATGGGTCTAAAACCACTCAACCAATAGAATTTAGACAGGTTTTGGTAATTATATTAACCTTATCATTAAGTATTAACTCTTAGTTAATTAGTTTCACTTTTACAATGTCTCTTTTTATTTTTATATTATATGGTTGATAATCATACTATATACACCCAAGAGACCCCCATGTGGTCCATTAATGATACACCTATCATGATATAAGTCTTTTGGACGATCCTTATATTTTTATAAATTTAATATGAATTATTAATATAAAAATTGTTTTAAAAACCTTTTTTGTCAATTTTGACACTATTTAGAAAATTGATTTTTGTAAAATTCATAACAGAATTATTAAATAGAAAAAAGTTCATTAAATAATTCCTAACATGTCATATTAACCTAAAAAATTAGTTTAATTCATAAAATTTCTAAAATTATATTTATTTGGGTATATATAATATCAATTATTTTAATTTTTCACTATTATGATAATTACTGCATCATCATTAGGTCATAAATAAATTAATTTATTAAATGTCTAAAAATTATAAATAAAATACCATTATTTCGGAAATAGTTTTATCTTTCTAATGAATATTTACAATTGAATTTATCTTATGTATTACCCTATATTAATAATGATTTAGTAAATAAACTTTGATTTTAACTCTTTAAACTCTTCTTTAAATTAAATAATAACAAATGTCCTAATCTAATCCAAGTGGACCTAAATGATAATATTTTATTCCTAAGGTTTTTTTGGTTGAGATATACTTGTCCAATAGAATTAGTACATTTGTTAGAGTAATATTAATATCATTTTTAGCCTTAATTACCATATTTACTTTTAACCGTGGTAAATAAAAGTAAAAAGTTACTATTCACCAAAAATTACTTTCATCTCAATGAACAACATTTTAGTCCTTGATATTAACCATGTCTCTAGGATTTTTGAAATTCCACTCATAGAAGTGGTAAAATTATGTTTTATGAAAAATTCAGTTTTTTAACTACCACTTAGTGGTTTCACTATTCATCAAAAAATGATGTTTTTCAGAAAAATACCAAATATTCACCCTAGGATAATTTCGATATTTAGAATCCAAAAATGAAGTCCATTTTGAAAAATAAAATTTATATATTTCAAAAAGTGGGTATTATTATTCATAATGGCTAGTTATATTGGTTTTGGTGTGTTAGAACTCGATGTTGCGTACAACACATGCTATTGCATTATTCAAAGAGAAGCGTACCGTAGAAGCTTGGGGAGTTACATTATTCCCTCATTCAAAACATTTCGTCCTAGAAATTTCTAGAATACTACTGCATGAAAAGACTTGGGTGGTTCTTCATCATAAGTTCCATGGGTCCCCACGTTGCCTCTTCCATCTTATGGTTTCTCCACAAGACTTTTACCAGACGAGTCGTCCGGTTTCTCAGTACATGTTCTCTCATATCAAGAATTTTGACGGGTTCTTCATAATAAGACAGACTGGGTTCCAGTTCTAATTCCTCATAGGTGAGTACATGCGTTGGGTTAGGTATGTATTTCCACAATAGAGATACGTGGAGTACATCATGAACTTTGGAGAGACATGGCGGCATTTCCAATCGGTAAGCTAAAGCCCCAATTCATTCTAGAATTTCTAAAGATCCAATGTACCTGGGACTAAATTTACGTTTCTTACCAAAACGTATGACTCCCTTCCATGGAGATACCTTTAGGAAAACATGATAACCGACTTGAAATTACAAATCCTTCCATCGATTATCTGCATATCTCTCTTGCCTACTTTGAGCTGCTTTGATATGGTTTTGGATTACCTTCACCTTTTCCATCGTTTCATCCACTAGTTCTGGGCCTACAAGTTTTCTTTCGCCAACATCATCCCAACAGGTTGGTGTGCGACATCTCTTTCTATATAATTCTTCGTATGGTTCCATATGAATACTTGAATGGAAGCTATTGTTATAGGAAAATTCTACCAGAGGTAAATATTGATCCCACATAACCTGAAAGTCAAGTGAGCAGGATCTCAACATTTCTTATAAGGTTTGAATAGTTCGTTCTGATTGTCCATCTATTTGAGTGTGGTAGGAAGTGCTCAAATGAAGATCAGTATCCAAGGATTTCTGAAGACTTTTCAAGAATCTTGAAGTAAAATGGGGATCACAATCAGAAACAATTGATAGGGCTACTCCATGAAGTCTCACAACCTCATTAATTTATAGTCCTGCTAGTCGTTCAAGTGGTAAATCTTCCCTTATAGCAAGAAAATGTGACAATTTGGTAAGACGATCAATAATGAATCATATTGCATCGTTCCTTCTAGGATTCTTTGGTAGCCCCATGACAAAGTCCGTCATAATATTGTCCCATTTCCACTCCGGTGTGGGAAGAGGTTGCATGACTCCTCTAGGTTGTTTCCTTCTAGCTTTCACTTGTTGAAAACCCATACATCTTGACACAAAATCAGAAATATCCCTCTTCATGTTGTCCCACCAAAAATGTTCCATCAAATCTTTATACATTTTGGTACTCACATGGTGTATAGAGAAATTGGAACTATGAGCATCATCCAAAAATTCCTTTTTTAGATCAGGTATATCGGGAACACAAATTCTCTTCCCAAATTTCAAAATTCTTTCTTCATACCCAAAGTCTCTCAATCTCCCATCATTCACAGCTTTAATCTTCTTTTTAAATTCTTCATCATCGGTTTGAGAACTCTTAATCCTTTCTAGTAAATATGGTTTGGAAACCATTTGAAAAAGAATTGATGTTTCACCTTCCCTAGTTATTCCCATGTCCATCTTCACTAGATCCATGAAAATTGGATCCCTTTCAATTCTCATATTGTTCAAAACTCCATGATCCTTTCTTCTCAAAGAATATTCCACCTTGTTTACCTTCCCTAGGTGGTAGTGTATCGTGCAATAATAATCATTGAGTAATTCATGACATCTCTTTTGCCTCATGTTGAGTTCTTTTTGTGAGAAAATATATTTCAAACTCTTGTGATCAGTATAAATCTCACATTTTTCACCATAGAGGTAGTGCCTCCATATCTTCAAAGCAAATATCACAGCTGCTAACTCATGATCATGAGTAGGATAGTTTTGTTCATGAATTTTCAACTATCATGATGCATAGGCAATAAACCTATCATTCTTCATAGGGACACAACCATGTCCTTTCTTTGATGCATCACTATAAATAACGAACCCATCATTCCCCGATGGTTGAGTCAATATAGTAGCATTGACTAATCTTCTCTTCAGTTCATAGAAACATTCTTCACACTCCTTTGTCCAAACTAATTTAACCCCTTTTCATGTGATCTTCATTAGTGGGTTAGCCAATTGGGCAAAATTCTAGACGAAACGTCGATAAACACCTGCCAATCCAATAAAATTGTGTACCTCAGTTATACTCGTAGGTGCTGGCCATTCTTGGATTGCCTTGGTCTTAGAAGGATCAATAGAGATTCCATATTTAGAGAAAATATGACCATGAAAAGAAATATCCTGAAGCTAGAATTCACACTTGCTAAACTTCCAATATAATTCATGTCTTCTCAGAGTCTTCAGAATAATGCGCAAGTGATTTTCATGATCTTCATAGCTTTTGGAGTATAGCAAGATATCATCAATAAATACCACAACAAATTCATCGAGATATTCCTTGAAAACTCTATTCATCAGATCCATGAAAATAGAGGGTTCATTAGTAAATCCAAAAGGCATTACTGTAAACTCATAATGCCCGTACCTAGTTCGAAATGCAGTCTTCGGAATGTCTTCCTTCTTCACACACAACTGATGGTATCCAGATCGAAGGTCAATCTTTGAAAAATATTGAGCTCTATGCAGTTGGTCAAATAAATCATCAATGTGAGGTAGGGGATACATTTTCTTTATTGTTATAGCATTGATCTCCCTGTAGTCAATACATAACCTCATAGATCCATCTTTCTTTTAAAAAAAAGAGCAGGGGCTCCCCATGGAGAAAAACTAAGGCGAATAAATCGATTATTACTTAATTACTCTAGTTGTTTCTTTAGTTCAACTAATTCTACAGTGGACATTTTATAAGGTGTATTCGATATAGGCCTTGATCCAGGAATTAAATCAATGGAAAACTCAACTTCTCGCTCTGGAGGATGTCCAGGTAAATCTTCTGGAAACACATCTACATATTCTTTCACAATAGGAACATCCTCTATTTGAACATTCCTTTCCTCATCCACTATAATTTCATCCTATTCCTCCCCAATAATTGAATTTAGTTAAGCTACTGGGGGTGTAAATAGATAAGAATTAGGTGGTGACGATTCTGCTCTAAAGATAAGGTGTTCCTTATCAACATCATCAAAATTTGTAACCTCCTTCTTCTTACAATAAATCTTCGCATCATGGTCTGAAAGCCAATCCATACCGAAGATTATATCAAACTCAATCATAGGTATGACAATGAGATCTGTGGATAAAGAACATTTATGTGCTCTAATGGGGACTGATTCACAAAACGTTGTTACAATGGTACTTTCCTTAGGAGTTTTAATGGAAAACTCCCTTGTTAAATGAAATTGGAAATATTTAATTTTGTTAGAAAACTGGGAAGATATGAAATGATACGATGATCCAGAATCAAATAATGCATTTTATAAACTTGTGGAAACCATTAAATTACCTACCACCACGGCTTTATGAGCTTCTACCTCAGCAGTAGTGATAGCATAAGCTTGGCCTTGATCCCTTGGCCTTTTCTGAGGTCAGTTCCCCTGACGCATAGGACATTCATTTTCATAATGTCACATCTCCCTGAAATTGTAGCACTGAACATCGGTAGCTTCTTTCTTCCCCTTGTTATCATGAGCTTGGTGGACTTTTTAACCACACTTGTAACATACTCCCGTTCCTTTTAAGAAAGTATCGGGGTGTTTCTTCCCACATTTACTGGAGGATGGATATTCAACCTTTCCCTTCTTCGCCTTATTTCCATTCCCAGATTGATCAGCAGATCTCTTCTTCTCTTTCTTTTCTTTAAAGTAATAAGACATAGAGAATTACATTTCTTTATGGATATCACATGAGACAATGTCTTCGTACGATGAGAAGGATTGTGAGACTAATGATCGACGGAGAAATGGTTTTAACCCATCAATGAAATGATCAATCTTACTTCTTGGGTTATGTATATAATTTCCAGCATACCTTGCTAAATTTTGTAAAGTTATCCTCATACTTTGCGACATTCTCATCCTCCTTTTGTCTTAGAATCAGAAATTGCCTTTTCATATGTTCTCGACGGTCACGAGGAAAGTATTTCTCTAAAAACAGATCTTTGAACTCCCTCCATTCCATATTTGATACTTCATCAGCTTCCTTCGTGTTTTGAATCATTGACCACCATTGATCAGCATCTCCAGTGAGGTGGTAAACTACCATTATAACTTTTTCCCTTTCACTACTCCCCAAAGACTGAAATATTTTCTCTAGGTAATTTATCCATTGCTCAACTACTAATGGATTTGTACTCCCATTTAACGTTGGTGTTTGTTGCCTCATGAATCGATCTAACCTTGATCCTCCACGTTGCGGATGAGGGTGCTCCATACGGGTAAAGTTATTATTCATAACCTGAGTGAGTTGTCCCAGTATGGTGATTAGCTGATCGGCACCAGTGGAATCACCAAATGCACTATAATTATCTTGATCGGGAGGGCAATCCCTATATGGAGTGCGTGCATTGATACAGTTTCCATTTCTTCCACTAGGCACCATTTCTATACGATGGAATAAACTAGATCAGTTTATGAATCAAAATACATAACTCCATACTTATAAAACACTTAACATAAATTGAACTATTTATGGATATAATCCATAATCATAAAAATGTTTTCTTTGAGAAATAATATACTCATAAACCCTTCATAATTATTTGTAATGAAAATTAGAGTTATCCTAAGAATATCATTCGGGAGTGTTGTAACCAAGAGTGCAGCAAGGCCTGTTGTCGTGCAGCAGTTCCCATTCGAGTCTAGCTCAATGCGGTGTTTTCGGGTTTTATCCCTAGGTACATCTGTGCCAGAGCCGCCTCTATCAGCTCGTATCCAGGCAGGGATGTATTGATCAGAAAACTCAAAAAATCTCTACAATACCAAAATTTGAGGAAGTTCTTCTATACTAATCCTCAAAGTCCATCTTAAATCTATGTTATCTAATATGATTTTATCTAAATATAGCTTCCAAGGGTTGTACTAAACTTCCTTTGATACAAACTGTAACACCCCGACCCTAGTTACCCATATTCGGTGCATTATTACATAACACTGGCATGATCACAAGAAAGATAAAATCTCGAAAGACCGATTAGTTTAGCAGCCTTGGAAACAATAGATATATTCAAAAAGTTTTACATTACATCATAAAAATGAAAAATAAAACAACATAGTCTCCATAGTCTATACTTTTATCCCCTCGTACTATCCCTGCAGGCCATTCATAATTTTATTCTTCACATCCTGGAAAAAATAAAACATAGATAAGGGGTGAGCTCAAATGCACAGTAAGGATAACAATATAGAGGAAACATTCATAAATAAGAATAAACATTTAAATCAATGTATAACTAAAACAAAATCCTTTTAAACTTGAACTTCAACATAGTATGGAAAAAATAAAATTAAATATTTCCATTTACTTATTCACATGGATATTCAACTAATCGAATATTCACATGCAATATCAATAACCACTTTCATAATGATGGAATGCATAATGCCAGACTATCATAACCACATAGCCAATGCCTCGTTCCAAGACTAAAAATAAGATTTTTCCAAGGACATGTGCCAAGACACTAGTTTGTCTCATGATACCTACCGATGCATCGTGGAGCTTTAGCGGGCTCCACCCATCACATATTAAGTCCAATGCATTCCTCATATGAACAGGTATAAACATAACATAAACATTCGTATTAAAACTAGTATAAGAAATGTCAATAATTTCTCTATAAACCACGAATGGTATAAAAATAACACATCCACAATCAAAAAAATCACAAAACCGTCAATACAATATGGAAGTTTTGTATCATAATAAATCAACTCTAAATAAACATAAAATCCATCAAAGGATGTTGACATAGATGAAATCAAAACTCTTTTTAGAGAAATATCTATTCCTATTTTGAAATCATTTAAGAGTCATATATAAAATAAAAAATTTTCCTTGAAAATATTCTTATAAGCTTTTATAGGAAGCTTCGACGATTTATAATGGCGTAAAATAGCCGCACCCACCATATATGTTAAAAAACATTCTTATCTTAATTCTGTCGAAAATGTTAAAAAGGACCTTGTTTTGAAAACGACAAAATGATTCCTTTATAAACTTCTTTTAAAAAGTAAAAAATGGTTATAAATGACTTTAAACCATATTCTTGTAAATAGTAAAAAAATTTGAAATACATTTTTATGAAACATGGATGTGGATGATAAAGAGATCCCAGTAGATTATTACATATAAACAACCTCTGATAATGAAGAGATTGTGAAATAAACACTTACCTTGTAATTTTCCATGGTTTAGGGTAGGTTAACATCATTTATAATGGTTAAATAATTGTTATTAAATTATACAAGAATCATAAACATTAATATGATATCATATATGATCTTTTAACATTGATTTGTTGATAATATCTTAGTATTATCGTTGTTTCGGGTGTTGACTTACTTGTTTTCTTTTATATGTTTTGTTACGTAAGCCGTGTTTGTCATAGATAGGTTGTATCATAATCATATCCATAATGATATCAACTCTTTAGATACTATTATTAATCATCAAATGAGAATTATACTTGAATGGATACGATGGAGAATGAATCTCATCGCGTTTGTGGAGATGGTAGTCCGTACGTACGCACGAGCGACAATATAATTATTTTGATATTAAAATAATATATAATTATATGGTTTATCATATATAAAGAATCATTATCATGTTATATTTATTATTTACATAAATTAGAAATCATTATAATTCCCATCCAAATAATAATTTTTTGAATAACAATTACACCACGACGTGGAGAGGGTAAGTCGTACGTACGCACATATGGTGACATGTTATTTAATGGATGGATAGAATACTGAATATGGTTTTACCATATTTATAATAACATCAAATTATATATAAGATACTGGTGTTATTATTTTAGAATGTTAATAACAAATAAAGAAGAAGTGGAAGAAGAAAGGAACTAGAAAAAGGGTGGTGAAATCATTACCTCTTCTTCAGGTTCTTCCTTTTGATTTGATCAAATGGGCTCTGTAGGTTGGCTTTATGACTAAAGGAAGGCATCTAGGATGATGTGAGGGAATTTGAGAGATTATATGGTCAGACTTTGGCCGAGCCAAATGGCTTTGAAGTTGTGAATAAATGATAAGGGGGATATCCCTTTTATAAGAGGGGTGAGGGGCACCTTTGGAAAAGCTAGAAATATTATTTTATAATAAATTCATATTCGGTTTCTAATGGCTCAAAAATGGATTATTTAAATTTTAAGGTGGTTATTGGTCGAAAACCACTCAAACAATACAATTTAGACAGGTTTGGGTCATTATATTAAACTTATCATTAAGTATTAACTCTTAGTTAATTAGTTTCACTTTTACAATGTCTCTTTGTATTTTTATATTATATGGTTAATAAACTTATTATATACCTCCAAGCGACCCCCAAGTGGTCTACTAATGATACACCTATCATGATATAAGTCTCTTGGCTGAACCATAGATTTTTATAAATTTAATATCAATTAATAATATAATATTTTTTTAAAAACTCTTTTATGTCAATTTTGACACTATTTGGAAATTTGATTTTTGTGAAATTCATAACAGAATGATTACCTCGAAAAAAGTTAATTACATCATTTCTAACATGTCATATTAACCTATAAAATTAGTTTAATTCATAAAAAGTCTCAAATTATATTTATTTGTGTATTTATAATATCAATTATTTTAATTTTTCACTATTATGGTAATTACTGCGTCATCATTGGGTCATAAATAAATTAAATTATTTATTGTCTAAAAATTATAAATAAAATACCATTATGTAGGAAATATTTTTATATTTATAATTAATATTTACAATAGAATTTATCTTATGTATAACCCTATATTAAAAATGATTTAATAAATAAACATTGATTTTAACTCTTTTAACTCTTCTTTGAATTAAATAATAATAAATGTCCTAATCTAATTAAAGTGGACCTAAATGATAATATTTTATTCCTATGGTTGTTTTGGTTGAGATAAACTTGTCTAATAGAATTAGTACATGTGTTAGGGCAATATTAATATCATTTTTACCCTTAATTACCCTATTTACTTTTAACCGTGGTAAATAATAGTAAAAAGTTACAATTCACCAAAAATTATTTTCATCTCAATGAACCACATTTTAGTCCTTGATATTAACCGTGTCTCTCGGATTTTCAAAATTCCACTCACAGAAGCGGTAAAATTAATTTTTATGAATAATTCAGTTTTTTAACTACCACTTAGTGGTTTCACTATTCATCAAAAAATGAATTTTTTCAGAAAAATATCAAAAATTCACCGTAGTCTAATTTCAATATTCTGAATCCAAAAATGAAGTCCATTTTGAATAATAAAATTTATAAATTTGAAAAAGTGGGTATTACTATTCATGACGTCTAGTTTGATTGGTTGTGGTGTGTTGGAACTTGATGTTGCGTACAACACACGCTATTGCATTATCCAAAGAGAAGCGTACCGTAGAAGTTTGGGGTGTTACAATCGTTATACATTGAATATCATGAGATAAAAATATTACCTGATGCATTTGATGGATATATAATTATATTTCTACCCATCACATTCACATCATGTACTTTATTTTATGTGTCTCATATATCATACAATATAAGAAACCCATGGATTTTGGGTCACATACATAGAATACCCAATAAATGTAGGATATGTAAATCTTAGTAAATTACATATAGTGTAAATAGGGATGGGTATTCAAAATATAAATGTTTTTCCTGGAAAATCACAGGATATTTTCAGCATCCTAATAGATGTATATTATGTTTTATGGATGTGTTTATTAATTGATAAATTTGGTGTCGCATTACATTAAAATCATAAGGATAGTAAAATTAATATTTCAAAATATATGACATCATGAAAAATAGAATAAAAATTAATAACATTGATAATATAATTGTTAAATGGGAAGAGGTGAGGATCCCTTAATTCAACATAGCAGGGGATTCAGTATATGTTATAATGAGTGGGGATAAATTTTATATAATAATTATAATATCAATTTGATAACAAAAATTATATATATGAAGACATTACATCATTACAAAATGATATACAAAATCCTAAATACAAAGAAGATGATTTAATGGACAAAAAGATAGTGAGAACCCTTACCTTGAGATAAAACTTCTAAAATATTTGTAGAACCTTATTATGAGACTCAGAACAACTTCTATAGATACAAATTGATAAATGAAAGATAAATTCAATTCCAAAGGTTTTTAGTAGATGGGAATGCGATTTTTGTTGGGTTTTTATATCAAAAGTGGGGGGGAAATTTTATTAATTTCAAAAGATAGGTTTCCAAATATATATAATAAAGAAATATAAACCACATACCATCAAATCATTTTAAAAAAAATATTCAAAATTATGGTAGTTTTATATTTTTTATAGTTTTTTGAAGTGATAAAATTAAAACAATAAACATTGTAATGTTGAAGTGTGTCATGTTCATAAATAATTCATTTCAAATACATATAAATATAATATAGGTTTTGTATGATTCATTAATGGTGTGTACAATTAATAAAATAACATAAAAAATTATTTATTATAAATTGGAAACATTATTTTTTTCTGGTGTAGTCATTATATTATAAATTACATCAGTTTTGGGATTTTCGGATGTCATAATACATATTGTATATTAATATGGTATTTAATATTAATAAATCATATTATAATATTCAAATAATTATGAAAATTTACCATTCATCTAATTGAAAATATTTCATTTCAGAAATAATATTTATTTTATATAAATAATAATCAAAAAATGAGAATTTAGTGGTTTATATCAAATTCCCTTTTGGTGGAAAAATTATAATTTTTTCAATAATAACAGTTTTTGGGCCTATTTAATGATTAAATAGGAAATAATTAAATTATATTAGAATTTTATTCAAATAAATATTATTTAATAATAATATTATGTTAAATTGTAATTTATTTCCAAAAAATTGAATTTATTAATATTTTTTTACTTAATATAAATTATATATATTTAAAATAAACCCATTTTTATGTTTTCATATCATTATACAATACTTATCAAACTCATTAATAATTTATAAAATAATGAAATAAGGGATAACTATTTACATTATTTTATTTGAAATGATAAATAAAAACTCATTTTGATAATATATTAATACATAACATCTTATTATAGTATTGTGATGATTATGTGTATCATGTTCTATAGAGACATTCTCCAGGTGGATGGGTAAGTTGGATTTACAAAAAATTTAATATATACTAATCGTACTTATTAGAGTATAATGTATATATTATATACAATTATGATGAATAATGGTATGTTAAATACAGTTGGATTTATCTTATAAAGGTCAAAAATAAGAAAAATAGAACTTGCATTTCTAAAGCTTCATTTTCATATAGATCCAGTGTTTTGGAATTGTTTTAAAATTCAAATAGTAATTTAATTTTCAAATAGTTGATTGGTTAATTCATAAAAAAATATTTGTAATATAATTGTGAGAGTATGATTGCATGAAGACCTTTTTTATAGTGTTTTTCATAGAAGGTGTCTCATGTGAATGCATGAGTTTCTGAAATGTCAGACATCAATAATATTTTTTTCAAGAGAAACAAGTTGGGGTTCACCTTAAGAACATGTTATATAATAACCATGAACCAAAAACCATTTGAAAATATTTTAAGGTACATTGTTTGATTTCATCATGTAGAGGGATGATTAAAACATGTGTTTTGGAGCATAAGTGAAGAATAAGATCCATGATTGGTTCATGGTTTGTCGTACTATGCAACAAAACATTGTTGGGTAGGGATGTTATTAGATCGGAACACCTAATGGTTGGAAGAATAATTTTAAATAAAGTAAGGGAGTAATTTGGTTTGTTATTAAATTAGATACTACCACAAAAAATCTAAAGTATGGTTTTTCAACCCATTCAACTAAACTATGAACCCAGTTTAAAATGGGTGGATCAACATTAACACCCATCATTATTTTAACCCAAAAGAAACCCCTTCTCCTCCCATTCAGAAATGTGAGCTCCATAACGTAAGATATCACCCCTACATCCTCTAATGATATGATAAATCTAATTCATTCAGACAAAGAATAAATCCTTTATACTCCTGTTTTATCTCCCATGATATGTCTAAAATACATCTTGGTTCCTCCCTCAGTTTATCTTGTTATATTGGATCCTATTAATAGGTTAGATCATATTCCATGATTATTGGTATTTTATGTATTTTTAATTTATTCCACTTCATATGAAATAAAATCATTAAAATATATTAGTATAGTTTCCTTCATATAACATAGATCTGATATCCATTTTCCATAAAAATATTGATTCTAATAATATTCTCTCACATTTTTCATGAACAAATTTTTGTATGATTCATTAGAAATATCAAAAAAATAATGGATATAATATTTATTGGGTGGGTCCTTTCAAACTTATTTAATCATTATAGGTTGTGTACCTCAATTCAGGATACCCCTTAAGGTGTACTATTTTAATAGCCAATAAAATTTATGAATTTAAATGAAATAAAACCCCCATTTTAAGTGTTTTGAGTTGGAAAACATAATTGAAATTTTTTAATATAAATAAATAATATGATGTGATATCATTCTTGTCCCATAACCCTATGATATGAAATTTGACCACCATATATTGTTTTTTATTCCCATTCTTAAATAAAATAAATCCCTGAATTATTTATTATTAGAGTTGAATGGTATGACCATGAAACCTAGTCCTTGTAAAATTATGACTTTTTATCAGGAATATATTTATGAATATGGGGTTTTTATTAGTTAATTTATCCTTCTTGATTATGGTCATAGGCCTTGAATTATTTAAATATGTGGCATTGACTGATTAATACTTATAATCCCATTGCTCTATTAATTTTACGGTGTAATTGCATGAAAATGATTCGTTGATATGTCTTACACGTAAATAATGATTCCTAGATTTAAATTATGTGTATGATTGGGATCTAAATCACTTGGCACTATGGGTTTAAATATATTTATGGATGTTAAATAAATTGAAACCCTTGGATGATTCTCTTTTCACTAAGAAGTTATTATATACAACCATAGTTACTACCATAGGATCCATTAAAATCTACATATAAATCTACCTATGAAATGTTTATAGGCCTAGGGTCTCCCATTTTCCTGTATGATGAACCATATAGGGTACAAACCTATGGGCATAACCATGTTTATGAAACAAATGGCCTGAAAATTATTGAATCTCATATTATTATTCTTATACATGATATCCTTTATTTTATGATTTTTGTATAATAATTATAAATATAAATTTAAGGATGTAAAACACTCAAAGTCATTCTAGCATAGAACTAATTTGGTGTTATCATATAGGTATCCCATGAGGATCCCATATCAATGCCATTTATTTACATATATAAAAGCATTAATTATTACCATCTAAATGCTAATTTAATATTCATAGACTGTATAACTCTTGATATTTTTTGTGGTGGTTGAATTATTTTTCCTCACACCATACTTATAAATGAATTTGGTAGCCATAATGACCTACTGAGTACATGTTGGGACATTTATTATGATTCTTTAATATTTTATCTTATGGACATGGACATGAAAGTGGATTAAATGATAATCATGAAATTTTTCTACGTTCTAATCATAGTGTATTTCGTATATTTATTCACATTCCCCATTATTCATAAAACCATGATTTATGTATTATATAATGTATTGTTGTCTATTATATATTAATGAAATTGAATTTTTATGTATGACTATTTATTAAAAACTAGATAATTTTTTAATTATTATTATATTATAAAATTTACATTAGGTATTTTTTTCCTCCACTATTTATTACTATTCTATAGGGTAAGGTCTCTATATTGTACAAACTATATTATTTTTCTATAAGTCAGATGCCTCTAGCATACTGTGAGGTGCACATGAGGCCATGTCCCCAAATGGGTCAGCTATAATTCTCTAGTGAACTATGTGGGGACATAAAAAAATTCTATGAGGGGGTTCATATTTCCTTCCATACAATTTTGGACTGGTCAACTGGAGACTATTGATGGATTTGATGTTTTTAATTAGCTTATAATTGAGAATAGTTATCCCACACATAGGGGGGATATCCTTATTCCAAGGAGGGTACTATTTTTATTATATTATTATAGTACATGATTGTTTTCTTATTGAGTGAATTTCAAACTTTTTCTTGTTTCTGATTTCAGAATTTATATCATATCCTAATATGGAATGATAAGATGGTATATTCTTGTATGATTTTAGTCACATACAAATCACATGTCATTATAATAATTATATATAAACTATATTTTTAATATTATATTTATGAAATATGGTGGTTAAATAAAATTAATGTACTAATATGAATCGATTTTTCCAAAAAAATCATGCTGATGAAATTCATTCAATCAATCTAAAATTAAATTAAAAAATATCAATGAATTTATATTATCTCTATAGAAAATTAGTACCATTTCTTATGGATTAAAATTAAATAGTGTACCAATCACAATCTACAAAGTAATTCACCTTCCTAGATTGGTAATGGTGATATGAATAATTGATCCCTTAAATACTGAACTCATTTCATGAAGGTCAGTTTTAGCATTTAATTAATTTGATTCAACCACACTAATGATATTTGAAATTTAATAAACTAATTATTATAGGTTACAGTTAAATGGGATACCCATTGTAATTTCTCAAGTGTTGAATCTATGAATTCGGAATGAATAACCATATAACTAGAACCAATATGACATGATGGAACCCTTGTATGTATCTTTTATTATTTACATGATTGGACACTCAATGGTATCCTATATTATGATATGATATAGTAATAAACCCCTTGGGGCTATATTAATTCTAAAATGGGATGGATATTTAAGGAGACTGCAACCATTATTCATATTATATATAAATTTATGGTGGAATATTAAATCATTTATTTCCCATTATATTATAAATGACCTTATATGTAGAACCCTTGGTTTTAGGTATGTGTCCTTTGTTTATGCATTTTTATGTGTTTAACATTCATGGGATGTGTTGGGAGGAGGATAGGAGAGTTTGGAATGGTTTTGGATGAGTTTGGAGTCCTTTAAAGGAGTGCACGGTTTGAGCACAGTTAGTGGAAACCACACGGGTTTTCCAGAAAACTGTGCATGGGGGGCAGTAGGCTTTGCATAGCTGGTGCACAGTTTTCCAAATTGTGTGATACAACGATGGGGACCTTTTCTCCCGAGGTAGTAGCGTGTTCACTGTTAGCGCACGGTTTGCCAAACCGTGTGGACTAACCGTGCGACCACTTAAAAATAAGGGTTTAAAACCCAGTCTCACTCGGGATTTCCTCATTCCCCTCCAATCTTCCTCCCACTCGATCCTCACTTGGGATTTTGGGTTTGCAGGGGATAAGGGTGCTTTCCCAATCGATTTGGAAGCGTTTCAAAGGGTTTTTGAGGCGTTTTGAAGGTGATTTCTTCCAGGAAAGTCTCTCCTCTTGTTTCTATTGTGTTTTCTTATATATCTGCATCCCTATCTTTCGTGGTTTTCTAGATATACAGTGGTTTTGTGTAGGTCTAGGGTTTGGGTTTCCTTGTATGTTAATATTAATGATTTTGAATGTTAGGGAAATGGATCTAGAGAGGTTCTGGTGGTGCGTTTGTCGGATTTGAGGTGCGGTTGTTCGTGGGTCGATTTCTTGAGAACCCTTATGGTAGGTGGCTTCTATCTCGATTCCACTTGGTTAGAACTAGTGGTTCTTTGTTACAATTAATTTTTATGCGGAAAACTAATTTTTAATTGTTATGAAAAAAATTTTGGAAATCCTTTGGGGATTTTTTCAGGATATTTTAAAAAAGGGGATTTATGGTGAAATTATTTTCTTGTGGATCATAAAATGGAGATATTATTGATTGTGAAAGTGATTTATGGAAATGGTTTTCAATAAAAGGGTTGTTTTATTGAAATGTTGTTTGGCATGGAAAATGGTTTTCAATAAATCAGTGATTTATTGATGTTGATGGATATTCAATGGAATTGGTTGATTGCATGTGGTTGTGACCTTGGATGGTTATATGCTTGGCTTAGTCTTGTTTGAATGTTGTATGGAAGTGGTGAGAAATACAACTATAAAAAGGGGATGGATAGTGGATGGAAGGGCCACCATCAATGGTATGTGGATGGGAGGTGCCTCTTGGTGTGAATGGGTGAACGGGTTGGATGAAAGATCCACCATTTTTTTGTTATTCTTGTTTTGTTGTGCATTTCTTTTCATGGTGGAAATGGTTGTGCTAATGTGTGAATGATTAAATGGATTGTGGCATGGTTGGTTGGATTTCCCTTAGTTTCTTGGGTGGGTGTGATTTCATGGTAAGGGCATGTTTGGCTTATGAGAATGGTTTCACTTGTGATTTAATTTATATAAATTTATTTATATAAATGTGCTAACAGTTTTTCCCTACTGGCATGTATAAGGATGTCATTTGGGGAAAAAATACTGAGTTTTAGTACTCACCGGCTGCTTTGGAATTGTGGTGACTTTGCAGATGGTGTGTACCATGATGTGGGCAAAGTTAAGGCATCACCTTCCTTTAGTGGAGAATTGTGCTCCCGTGGTGGATCTTGGAGCTTGGAGCTTGGTGTGGAGTTATGGTGGTGTCATTGATTGTGGTGTTTGGTCATTTAGTTTTCGCAGTCTACTCTGATGTTGTGTGGACATGTCTAGTTGTATTGGTTTTGAGTTGTGTTGTGGAACAACTTGGTTGTCTTTTGGGAATTCATGGTTGGTTAAATGATTTGACATGCATCATACAGTGACTGTTAGTGATTGGTTTGGTTGGTTTTGTTTTAAGGGAAAATCGTTACCAAAATTTTTCTTGAAGCCATCATCATTTATTGCCATCCTTTGGAATATTGGGAATGTTTCTTAAGGCCAATTATCCCTCACCGCCTCCTCAACCCAATGAGGTAGGGGTGGGGTCTTACAAGTCGTATCAGTGTGTTCGTTCCTTTAGAGTTGATTCTCATATTTGGTGTTGACATTAATTCTGTTAAATTCCTTGAGTTGGGATGGTAGCAAGGCATAGGATTTTAGGAACTTGGAATGTATAGAATAAATGGACGTAGCTAACACTTTTATGCTGAAATTCATGTTACCAGGGAGTTGGGTACATATGTGTTTTTGAGACACTTATAGGCGTTGGATATCTCATTGTCGTGGGTGTAGCCAATGATATGAGCATGGCATGCATGATAGAAATGAATTCCAACTAGGATGCTTATTTCATTGAGGTATAATGATTTATGATGTGATATGAATGTGTGAAATTGTAATGTGAATAAATTGGTATTTTGAAAATGGATTGGTTTTCAAAATGGTGAAACATAGCACATGTGGAAAATGTGAACTGGTGGAAAGCCTTGTTGTGATAGTGTTGTGTAATGTGATTTTAAATGGGATTTCGTGATGTATATAGAAGTAAGACTCATGGTTGTTTATTTTCTATTTATAGAGATGGGACTGGGTAGGCGTCGTAGAGACCAACTAGAGGAGGCTGCTGAGAATGTGGAATCACCTGAGCCTCATGTGAACTAGCAGCTAGTGAAAAGCATATTTCAATCTTTCCAAGCACCGGAAAGTGGAAATAATGTGGATGAACCAAGTCATGTGGATCATGGGGTTCAGTTTTAAAATCCGAATCCACCCATATTCAAGGGAGATTCAGATCCAGAAAGTGGAGAAGCATGGTTGAAAAGAATGAACAAGATCATTGAGTTCATGGGAACGCCGGTAGAGCTGAAAGTGAGGTTGGCCACGTATATGTTGGAAGATCATTCCATTCAGTGGTGGGAGTTGTTAGTCCAAGTGGGATAGACCAGGGAATGATGTGGGAAGGCTATGAGGAATAGTTTAACAAACAATTCTACCCACATACGTTTATAATTCAGTGTACGACTTATTTATTCAATTTGAAGTAATATCTAATGTATGTGACGGAGTATGCCGCTATGTTTATGAAATTAGTATGGTTTGCACCGGAGGTGGTGGGTATCACGTCATTGAAGGCAAGGATCTTTGAAGCGATATTAAGGTAATAAATCCATTCAAAGATAGTGGTGTTGTGTATAGATGATTACACAGAGATGGTTAATAGAGCCTCAGTGGCTAAGCAGTATCAGTTGGGAGCTCTGGGTGGAGGAAGAATGGCGGTACCCATGGGGAATAGTGGGATCTTTAGTGCTGGGTTCAAGAGAAGGAGGGACACTTATTCCCTAGGTGGGAATATGTCATATAATCTGATGGCAGTATCGGTAGATCTTATTCCGAAGTCCCAAAGCTATCTAGCGTGTTTTCATTGTGGTTTTACGAACCACATCAAGCGGGATTTCATGGCACAACCTCGAGCATGTCATTATTTTAAGAATATGGGGCTTCTACAACATTATTTTCAGAATGCTCCAAGGTTGGGTGCACATCATACTCCTAAGGGATCGCAGACGTTGTATGCTTCTATAGGACGGGGACCACAGCACATCCCTCGTCAGCAGGGTAAAGTGGGTCATGGCGATTCACGGAATTCCACAACAACTTATTAGAGAAATAAAGATCAGAGTGTGGAAAGAAAACATGTGGTCGGAGATGAGCAGGTTGTGGTGGATGATCAGTCGGGACCATCCACGGGGCAAGGTATTATTCATTTAAATTATACCTTAATGCAAGTGATGTTTGATACGGGTACTGCACACTCCTTTATTGTTTCACGTGTGGTTTATTTGCTGAGGTTAAGGGTAGAAATGATTCCCTCAGTTTTGAAACATCAAACTCCTCTGGGTCAAAGAGAGTGTTGAGCCTTCTTGTGTAAAGAACGTTGTATCATTGTGGGCGAGGTTGAGATAATGTGGAATTTCTCAATGCTTAAGATGGATGGATATGATGTAATCCTAGGAATGGATTGGCTGGTGGGATTTAATTCCCACATCGATTGTGATGTGCGAACAATGGCTTTTATGACACACGATGGAATTAGACATCTCATTAGTGGAGACAAGCATGGAAGGCTAGGTGCAACGGCTTTTTTGGAACCAGTAGTGGGTGCGTTATCGTATCAGTTTCCGGTTTTGACGATGGAATCGGTAGAGGGTGTTGAGCAGAGTGTTCCTCCGGTAGTGGTGGATCAGTTAATGGATGTTTTAACTGAAAAATTATCTAGGTTACCTCCCGAAAGAGAAGTGGAGTTTATGATTGATCTCATTCTGGGGACCAGTCCTATCTCTCTTCTGTCTTAACAGATGGAATAGCTTGAATTGAGGGAACTGAAATTTCATTTGGAAGAGTTAGAAAAAAAAGGTATTATCATTCCTAGCACGTGTCTGTGGGAAGCACCAGTGTTGTTAGTGAAAAAGGTGGATGGAACTTTGAGGCTCTGTGTTGATTATCGTAGACTTAACCATGTTACGATAAATAATAGATATCCACATCCATGAATTGATGATTTTTTCGACCAGTTGAGGGGAGCCCAGTGGTTCTCCATGATTGACATGAGGTCAAGAAACCATCGATTGCAGGTGCAGAAATAGGATATTTCTAAAACAACTTTCAGAAGTAGATATGGCCATTATGAATACGTGGTTATGCCCTTTGGTATAACAAATTAACCAGCGGTGTTTATGGCATTGATGAATAATATATTTTAGAGATATCTGGAATCATTTTTGGTGGTTTTTGTAGATGATATTCTGGTGTATTGAATGACAGGGGTGGAACATGGGCAGCACTTAGAGATAGTACTGGGGATCTTAAGGGATCATTGATTGTATTCCAAATTGTCAAAGTGTGACTTTTGGACACAGTATGTTCATTTTCTTGGCCATGTGATTTCTAAAAAGGGAGTTTCAGTGGATTAGGAAAAGATATAGGTTGTTATCTCATGGCAACCGCCAACAAATGTGTTTGAGATAAAGAGTTTTCTGGGTCTAGCTAGGTATTATCGGTGTTTTGATCACGATTTTTCACATTTGGATTCACCGATTACAGCTTTGAAAAGAAATAATGTTCCATGCTAGTGAAATTAACTGTGTCAGCAGTGATTTGAAGAGCTAAAGTGTATTCTTACATCAGCACCAATCTTGGATTTTCCAGAATCAATAAAAGGGTATGTGGTTTATTGCACTGCATCGGGATCAGGTTTGGGGTGCGTTCTCATGCAAGGGAATCATGTGGTCGCATATGGCTCACGACGGTTGACAGTGCATGAGAAGAACTAACCAACTCCTGATTTGGAGTTGGTAGTTTTGGTCCATACTTTGAAAGTGTGGTGTCATTATAACTTTGGTGAGAAATTTACGGTATATACAGATCATAAGAGCTTGAAGCACATTTTCTCACAAAGGGATTCGAACATGAGGCAAAAGAGATGGATGGAATATCTCCAGATGATTGATTTTAACTTAATGCACAAACTGGGTAAGGGTAATTCAGTGGCAGATTCATTAAGTAGAAATTCATACACTCAAGTGGTGAAACAGGAATCAGACCAGTGGTAGCTGATGTTGGTTATAGTTGATATACGGTTGGAATGGGAGGACCAGGGTGATAGAGCTGTGTTCTTTCTAGTTTTTTTTATTTGTGACTTGGTTGGCCTGGTTAGAGAGGCCCAGATATCTGATTCTGAGTGTGTGACCATGGGGTCATGACTCAATGGTGGGGAGATCATTGAAGGTTGGAAACTGAATGGAGATTCTGTTTTGTGTTTTCAGAATCAGATGGTTGTACCAGTTTCTTGTTAGAATTATCTTCTCAGGGTGTATCATCATTCCATATGGTCTGTTTATCCTGGAATTCAGAAAATGAATAATGCGTTGAAACCGCAGTTTTCATGGGCTGGTATAAAAATATGAGTGACTGAGTTTGTTTCGAGATGCTTGACTTGTTAGCAGGTCAAGGTAGAGAATCAGAGGCTAGTAGGAATGTTGTCATATTTACCAATCCATGTTTGGAAGTGGGAGCAGATAGTGATGGATTTTGTCACAGGTCTCCCAAGAATGGTTAGAAAGCACGATGCCATTTGGGTGATAGTGGATCGACTAATGAAGTCGGCCCATTTCATCCTGATTCATGAATCTCATATAGTTGAGGATCTATCCAAAATCTATATCTGGTAGGTGGTAAAGAGGCACAATGTTCCAGTTTCAATTGTATCAGATAGAGATCCAAGTTTTACATCTCATTTCTGGAAATCCTTGCAGCAAGCCCTCGGGACATAGTTGGCTATGAGAACAGTGTATCACTCTCAGACGGATGGTCAATCTAAGATGACGATACAAACTCTAGAGGATATGTTGCGGACTTTTGTCTTTTATTTTGGTGTCTCTTGGGAGGATCACTTGTTGTTGGTTGAGTTCATGTATAATAACAGTTATCAGGCATCCATACATATGGCTCTATTTGATGCATTGTATGGGTGGCCATGTCATTCTCCACTATGTTGGGTGGAAAATTTTGAGTCCACCATGGTTGAACCGAGCCTTTTCTAGGAGACTATAGAGAAGATCAAGCTGATCAAGAAGAGAATGGAGACGACTCAGAGTCAACATAAATCGTATGCGGATTTTTTTCGACAGCCGTTGTTGTTCTAGGTGAGTGATCATGTGTTTTTGAGGATCTCTCCTAGGATAGGACATCGTCGGTTTGGGAAGAGGGGAATGTTATCTCTGAGTTATATAGGACCTTTTTTGATTCTTGATTTGGGTGGTGAGGTGGCTTATCATTTAGTATGCAACCTAGGTTCAGTGCGATGCACAATGTATTTCATGTGTCACAGTTGAAAAAGTATCATCCGTATCGCTACCATGTGATTCGATGGGATCATGTTGAGCAAGAACCATATGCTTCGCTGGTGCGCATGCCTGTGCGGGTTATGGGTAGGCAAGGGAAATTAGTTCATTGTAAAATCATTGGTTTAGTTCATGTTTTGTGGAAACATTTTCAGATTCAAGAGCAGACATGGGAGCAGGAGGAATAGATGGTCGAGAAGTGGCTCGAGCTCTTTCGGAAAAGTGCGGGTTCACTACTTTCCAAGGACGGAAATTCCAATGGTGGGGAGAATGTAGCACCACCATTTTATGTTATGTGGCCATTTTTTATGCATTTTTATGTGTTTAAAGTGCATGTGATGTGTTGGTAATAGGATGGGAGAGTTTGGAATGGTTTGGATGAGTTTGGATGCTTTTAAAGTGGTGCACGGTTTGATCATGGTTAATGGAAACTGTGAGGGTTCTCCAGAAAACCGTGTAGGGGAGGCAGTAGGCTTCGCACGGCAGGCGCACAGTTTTCCAAACTGTGTGAGGAAACCATACAGACCTTTTCTCTCGAGGCATTAGCGTGCACACGGTTAGTACACGGTTCACCAAACCTTGTGTGCTAACCATGCGACCACTTAAAAATAGTGTTTTAAAACATGTGCTCACTTGGCCTTGCCTCATTCCTCTCCAATCATCCTCCCACTTGAGCCTCACTCGGGATTTTGGGTTTTCATGTCTTAAGGGTGCTCTCTCACTCGATTTGGAAGCTTTTTGAAGGGGTTTCAAGGCGGTTTGATGCTGGTTTCTCCCAGTAAAGTCTATCATCTTGTTTCTCTTGTATTTTCATCTAGCTATACATCCCTCTCTTTTGTGATTTTCTATATCTAAACATGTTGTGTGTAGATATAGGGTTGGGGTTGCATTGGATGTTAATATTAATGCTTGTGGATGTTAGGGAAAGGGATATAGATAGGTTCTGGTGGTGGGTTAGCTGTATTTGAGGTGTGATTGTTCGTAGGTCGATTTCTCGAGAACCCTAAAGGTAGGTGGCTTCTCTGTCGACTCTACGTGGTTACGAATAGTGGTTATTTGTTACAATTAATTGTATTGATGAAAATTAACTGTGAATTTTTATGTGAAATTGGTTGGAAATACTTTGGGGATGTTTTGGGGATATTTGGAAAATGGGGGTTTTATGGTGAAATGCTATTATTTTGGATATTAAAATGGAGATTTTAAAATGGGATGCTAGGGTTGATTGTGAAAATGATTGATGGAAATGATTTTCAATAAAATGGTTGTTTTATTGAAATGTTTTTTGGAATGGAAAATGGTTTTCAATAAATGGGTGAATTATTGAAGGGGATGGATATGCAATGGGAATGGTTGATTGCATGTGGTTGTGACCTTGGTTGGTTAAATGCTTGGATTTGTATTTTTTGAATGTTGTGTGGATGTTGCGAGATGTACCACTATAAAAAGGGGATGGATAGTGGACAGAAGGGCCACCATCAATTGTATGTAGACTGGAAGTTCCACCTGGTGTGAATGGGTGTACGGGTTGGACGGAAGCTCCACCGTTTGTTTGTTATGGTTTTTTTTTGTGAATTTCATTGCAAGGTGGAAATGGTTGTGATAATGTGTGAATGATGAAAGGGCTTGTGGTATAGATGGTTGGATTTCCCTTGGTTTCATGGTTTGGGTGTGATGTCTTGTAAGGGCATGTTTGGCTTATGAGAATGGTTGCACTTGTGATTTAATTTATATAAATTGTTTTATATAAATGTGCTAATGGTTTTATCCTAGTGGCGTGTGTAGGGAAGTAATTTGAGGAACACATACTGATTTTTAGTCCTCACCCCCTTCTTTGGCACTGTGGTTTCATTGCAGATGTCGTGTACCGTGATAGGGGAAAAGATATGGCATCACCTTCCTTTAGTGGAGCATTGTGATCCCTTAGTGGAGCTTGGAGCTTAGAGCATGGTGTGGAGCTATGGTGGTGTCATGGCTTGTGGTGTTTGGTTGTTTAGTTTCCACAGTGTACTATGATGTTGTGTGGACATGTCGAGTTGTATTGGTTTTGAGTTGTGTTGTGGAACAACATGGTTGTATTTTGGGAATGCATGGTTGGGTAATTGATTTGACATGCATCATACAGTTTCTGTTAGTGTATGGTTTGGTTACTTTTGTTTTAAGGGAAAATCGTTCCCCAACTTGATCATGAATCCCTCAGAATGAACTTCCAGCCTTTGGAGTCTTGGGAACATCGCTTAAGGCCAAGTATCCCTCACCGCCTCTTCATGCCAATGAGTTAGGGCCGCGGTGTTACAATTTAGTTGACTTTTCACGTGATGCTGATATCAAGAATATGCTAATTACAAGTTTAGTAATAACATAAAGGTTTTTTTACACTACTGCTTGCAAGTGAAATATTCATTGAATGTGATAGTTCCTAGGATTTTTGAGTAATTATATATTTAAATGGAATTTATGAGATAATTTTCTTATAATGATGCATTGTATTATCTAGTTTAATTAGGATGAACAGTTTATAAAATACAACCCTTTACAACTAGAACTATATATATATCCCAATTTAATAATCATAATAAATTTGAAATAATTTTATGACATAAATAAAACCATTTATTTTAGTTTATGGCATGTTTCCTCTTGTAGGTATCAATCTAATTTTTTCAATAGTGCAACTCAGATAGAAACATGAATGTCGTTGTGGGTCTCAATGAGATTCTACCTAGGTGTAATTCAACCCAGATGTTTTGAAAATTATCATAGTTATATTTATATGTTTCAACAGATTTATATATTTGATTACATGTTTTATGTTTGGTGATATACATGATTAAGTATCTCTCTTAAATAAGAAAGATTCGATATATTCCTATTTTGGATTATCAATAAACTAGTGTTGTTTGTTTTTGTTTTGTCCAATGTTATTTTATTAGTTATAAGATGAAACACTATGATTGATGGGCGTTCATTTGTTATGTATCTCCTACTTATGTGTTTAAATCATAAGTTCATTAGTTTAGTGAGTCTATATTTCCTAAGTCATGTTCCTTCAATTTTTTACTGTTTAACCATACTTGTTTTATATGGATTGAGAATAGAGAGTTTATAGTAATTTTAGTAGGTGTATGGGATAATACATCATTCCATTATTATTTTCAATTGGTTATAAACATATGGAGTGCATAACACCATAATTATCATGAAATTAAATATATTATTTTTCTTTAGATATATATCAATAGTGGGGAGCATTTGTGGCCACACACTTTGCTCATAAAATAAAAAAATTGATTTAGTGAACCATATATTGTTTAGTGGTAATCAATCTTGTGGACTAAATTTTTGAGTCATCCCTGAAGTATAGTGACCAAGGCATTAATACCATGTTTTGGGTATCAAATCTTTGAATTGTTAAATGTGGGAAGTTTTTTCCTAGTTCTCATGATTATGTAGTATAGATGGATAGGGTTACGTTACATGGACATTCCAATTTAGCTATAGATTTTGTGTTTGATTCAAGGGACATGAATGAGCATGAATCTTAAAGAGTTTCACGAAATATCTAATAGATATCTTAATATAGTTACCTTATTATCAGGTTGTTTTCCATTATTTCATATTGATTCTTTTTGTAATATTTTTGGCCACATAAATGAATAAGATTTAGTGGGGATAAAGCATGATCTATGGGTATAGCTCCATTCTCAGTAATGTGACAGCTAGAAAACTCTTAAGGTGGGTACTATCATGTTAGATATGAGAGGTGTAATCCTTTTAGTGTAAGGAAATAGATTGTAAAATAACCATTTAAAAATGGCCAAAACATATTTTATAAGATGGATTTTTGATAAGTTTGTGTTTTTAGGTCATGATACTAATGATGAGTTTTAAATTTCATGTATTTATTTGTAAGGAGACCATGAATTATATTCAATATTAGTGGGAATAAATGACATGTGCATCTTAAGGATTGGTGTTGTGTTAATGATCTCAAATAATCACAATGATGATGTGGTAAGTTGAATACCCTACTAATGATAAACACAAAGAGTCAGGGTTAAACATATGGGGTTCTAGTTCCAACAGTCATAATTACATAGATATTTCAAAAAATATGATTGTTTCCCCAACATAGTGATAAATTATATTGTGTGTTCCCTTAAAATAGGTTTTTCTGGAATGTTTCAACTTATTTTTCTGTAATCAGGTTTAAATGTTAATATATGGCTACCTGGTACGCATAATCATATGTATGAAGAGTTTGTTATATGGTGTGTCCCTTAAAGAGATACCATTAATGTATGATGTTTATTCCATGTAATTATTAAACAATAATCGCTAAATTTTGATAAATGTATAAGAATACCATTATAAAAATCCAATAACTCATAATGGGAGTGGAAAATGAGCACATTTGGGAAAATAAGTCATGTTTCATAAAGATGTTAACCTGTAGCTATACATGGACATGAACTGTCAGGAACTATAGTTTTAGTGGTTGGTTAATGAATGAAATATCAATCCTAAAAGGGATTATGTATAGAATATATCTATACATTCTTATCTATGTAAATTTTTTATAAATAACATGGTTTTAATTCTATAAAACAAAAATGAATGATGTGTAACAATACGGAGTAGTCTTAGATATCAATTTTCAATCCCAATGATTTGACATCATCCAGTGTATGCTAGGAGAGTGTCATATAGATGCCAAGATAATGAATATATTTTCATGTTAGATAGATAAAATCCATCATGTTTTTATATGATGGGTGGTGTAATAAAATCTACCGAGCATGAATGTGTAACAAAGAAAACGAGTAGAAAACCATCATGTCGAAAGTCTCATAGAAGTACATGACTGATTATAGTATGGTCATTTAGTTTTTGTATTACCCTGGTAAACAGAACAACGTACTATTGGATTCTATCCTAAATTCCAGGTATAGTTTGATCTATAGAAATGGGGAAGCATAAGTGTTATTAGTAGACTTGGTATGGAATGATTTTACCATACCTTGGGTTAAAGTAATTGTGATATTGTTTTTCATGTGTCATGTTTGAATCCATGAATTTTCCAAAATAGTTGAATAGGGGTTGTTTGTCTTTAGATATCTCAAGAATTTTTTTATTGGTGAGGAATAACATCTATCAGTCCATGGGTTAAGATGGGTGTTGTGTAATGAAATCTCATGGATTTTCAAGAAAATATATATTGATTAGATTTACTATAGAAAATTGGAATTATATTATTTAAATTAAATTTGGTACCATGAGTTTTATCCTACTAAGCCTCTAGGTGTACAAATTTTAAAACATTCTTGGAATGTTTCTCATATACTAATGACATGTTTTTAAGTGTTCCATGAATCAAAATAAATATCATAATGATATAAATTGTCATGAGAATTCCCAATGTAAAATGGTTAAAAATAACAACATGATCATTTAACATGTTATATGGGTACATATTATCATCTTATTTGTGCTCTCGTCGATTCTTGAGGTCATTTAATTATGTTTGTTGAGTGGGGTGATGCATTTTCATGATATTATTTTGAGGGTGATTAGGAAATTTGAAATTAGACAAGGACATTAGAGTGGGATTTTCTGACCCATATATGAAAAGAGATGTTTTTTTTCATTCCAAGAGGATTATTTGGGATGATAACTTATAATATGGGAGGTTTAATTTGGTTATTTGAACCATGTTGGAAATTCAATATGAAATTGAATTTTACTTTTTTTTTATAGTTCAATTCATAAGACAATCATTAGAATGCAATTATAAGTGTTTTTTCAATAAAAATTATTTTTTGGATAGGGTTTATGGATCGAAAGTTGTATTGGTATTTCAGAGATTTTTTGATATGTTGACCTTTTAAAATACATTTTCAATTGAAATGGGATGTGGTACACAATTAGAGCATGGTTATGCATAGTTATGTACCTATAATTTTTAGTAGTTTTGTTAAGTAGAGTATTTTTTTAAACCATGAGGAGGAATTAATAATATTTTTTTTGTTTTTATAAGTAATGATAAATTCACATGATTAGAGGAGACACTTTCTAATCATTTCAATAATTTTGGGTAGGGGTAATCTTTTTTATTACCAACACGTGATTGATGTGTGTTTTGTAAACTATGTGAGGTAACCATGGGTTACAAAATTTCCTTGTATATGGACATTGAATGTTCGGGACATGTTTTTCATAATCATTCATCCAAAACACATTTTCATTTTAAAATGTTTAAATTAACTTTTCCATTGTTTTTATACAAAAATCCACACCATACCTTCCCATCCATTCACATTAGATCCACCTCCCATGAGATCTCCCACATCCCTCCCCCTAAGCTTTAGTTTATCTTCTTTGTTCGTACTAAGAATAGTAAAATGCATATCATGTTTGTCACCATTATTGTTTTATGGTTGTAATTTTATTTTTATTTATCCTATAATATTTTGTTATATTTCAATCTGATATCATATACCCTATTTTTATGGTGTTTTTTTATTTTTTTTATTACATAAATTTTTTCTTGAATCATTTCTTAATAAAGGATGAGTGATGAAACCTTCATATAAGGATGGTGTTCTAGCCATTTTACCTACAATTCATGATATTTATATTATGAGTAATTAAGCCACATGCCATAATTTCAAGGTTAGAATTTTTAAATTTATAATTGATTAAATGAATGAAAATAAAATTTATTGGGACAGTCCGTTCAATCAATTTTCATCTATTTTTTTCTATACCATTGTGAGAGCCACACATTGAGGCATTCCATTTTAAATTCTCAAGAAATATATTTCTTTAAATGAAATTAATCAACATTTTTAGTATTATTGATCTAGACAATATAAATGAAATGACATAATTGATTTAATTGAAATGGTGTGATAAAATTATAAGACCCTAAGCATAGGTTATGAAATTTGTGTACCTACTAATGTGTGTTTATATTCAATTTCCTATATATATATATATATATATATATATATATTAAATGGATAAATGTTTTTTAATGAAGGGTGAAATGTATTTCCATGTCACCTAGATGATGTTAAATAATTAAAAGTTTTCATGAATATATTTATGAATATGGTATTTTTATTTGTTTTAATAATGTACTTGATAATGGTCATATACCATGAATTATTTAATGAAGAGGCATGACATGGGTGATACATGGAATCCCATTGTGATTTCACTCGGATGGGCTTGTGGGATACAATAGATTTATTGTTGTATCTTCCAAATGAAAGAACACACATGTATTCAGTCATTTTATATAATTATGAATGTCTATAAATGGATCTAAGGATTCACCTACATTTATGAAAATTAAATAAATTGAATTATTATAATTATTGTCATTGGATTATGCATGATATTATAGACCACTTGGATTCTATCATGTGTTTCATTCATTTCTAGAACCAACTCTACCTAGAATATATTCAAAGGTCTCATGTTAAACATTATTAAAATAGACTGAACTAGTAAGATTGAACCCTAATGGATGTCACTATATTAATGAAATTTAAAATGAATGGAATTATAGTGTCTTATATGTATATATGAGTACAAAGAAACCATGAATGTATGACTTAATTCACTATCTTATAATAGTTTTTTTTTTAAGTTAAAAAAACATAGAAGAAATTTTCCTCAGGATGAAGTATGAAGTATCAAAAGGGAAACCCATGAAAAACCCAAACTGACATGGTTTATTTATTTAATAATTTCTATTTTTTATTAACAGAAAACTAAAAATTGTATATTCAGTGTATCGATAGAGGTTGTAACTATTGGAGGTGTCTGACAGAGTTATAATAACATCCTATTTAGGTCAGTACATTTGAAGACCTCCTCAATATAGTTCAGGACTTCCCTTATAATGTTTTTTTATGTTCTTGACTATGATTTTAAAGAGTAGTCTTGGATAAATTTGTACTCAGGCTATATTCTAGTGTTTTATTTATTTATCTATGGACTCATTTAAGACATTATTTATCCATCCATTTTATGTGAATTATCACATTTTATGTTGAGAATTTTGTATTTATATCATAGCATGTTCAGGCAGAGTTATTGATTTGGCCTTGGTTGGTTTATCATATATTTATTCTCTTATATTGTTTACTTTATTTAATTCATCATTTACTATTTATTACTGATCTTTAGGCTATAGAATCAAAACAATACCTCCATTATTACCTAGTTGGCAGTTAGAGGCCATTGGTGTATATGGAGACAAGATTGTGTCCATGTTCCTTAATAATTCGAATATTTTTTTCTAGAATGATGGTATAGGATGTGAAAAATTATACGTATGTAATTTATTCATTTTAAAAGGGATTTAAATTTATAAATATTCTATTCATAATGTTATACCCACCCCCACTTCAGAGCATTCCCCCTTACAATTATATTAAAAACTAAAATAAATCAGAGTACTTCTTCTTAATCACCTATTCTGGTTCCCATGATTTTTCTTCAAAAAGTTGGTTTCACCAAAACACATTTACTAGGGGAGTGTTCATGATTAATAAAACATTGACTCTATAATATAATATCTTTATTGTTTTCTCATCAAATGAACAATATCTCTCCAAAGGCACCACAAATGTTTTCAATATTTGTGAAGTGTTTGATATGTACATTCTCAATAATGATACATGGAACATATCAAGTTCTTGGGATAAGATATGTGGGAGACCTAGTTGATGATACATAGCTTAGATACGATCAAAAATACAAATGGTGCATATGTATCTTTTAATAATCCATACCTTCTTCACAAACATAAAAATATTCATCCATATGGATGTATCAAAAAACACATCCTATTTAAACAAAAACTCTAGGTAATGTTGATTTTTTTCAACATATATTTTCTATTTATTTATGAAAATTTTATATGACATTGAATTTTTTGAATATTCTCTATCATATCATGGATAATATAAGGTCTCAAAAACTTTATCACTCTAAATTAACCCTCGGATGTTAGAAAATATCACAACTTCCCTATATAGAACCTCATAAGTTGTCATTTGAAAGATATAAAAAATAATTTCATCTCTTGAGAACACTAGTATTAGAGGATTTTGACAACATAATCCTTCTAAATAGAACCAATATGATTTCAAAATATCCACTAGAGTTTCAATGGATCTATAAGAATAGTCATCCATCTAAGGGTGTAAAAATTACCAAATCATAGTTCTGTTTAATTATTTTACTAAAGGATTCTCCAAAAAATAGACAAAAATATTAGATATTAATATCATAAACTATATAGGGGAACTCCATGTTGATTTACCACTTACCATATGTATATCATAGTTATTTGGTATGAAAAAATTCATCTTTAATAGAAATGAAATGTTTTAGATTTATAAGGGGATAAACTACCACTAAATAAATTATTTCCAATATATTTCATGTGAAATCATATGATGAAATACATGGTATTGGTTTCCTATTTTGGTTCTGGTATATCCAATATTTATATAATATCATGAGACATCTATACTGTTTCCATGAGTTTAAAAAACTAATACCAATGATACCAATTCTACAGTCTCATTGAACATTTTATCCAACCAGAGGGTTTTCATATGATATTTATACATAATATTTATTCATATATTATTAGGGAATTATGATTTATACACATCATCCTGATTTTACAAATTCATATCTACTTTTTATAGTACACTGACCTAGGTTCCAATCATTATTAATTCACTGATATCATTGTAGAACTACAGAATATTCATTAAATTTTTCTATATTACTTCATCATCTTGTGTGGAATACCTGATCCTCTCAATAATGAATGGTTGGAAATTAATTTGTTTAATGATAGTATAAATATACTTTTCATATTCACATGACCATCTTCTGAAATTCCATTCATATGGAATGTCTTAGAGTCCTCGTCATAGATAAATTTGTGGGATCCATTCAACAAAAAGAATTTTACATATTATTTTTTTTCCAATATGGTAATGGATTGAAAATCATATTCTTTGATTAGATCAAACCACATTCACTTGTGCATATTAAACTCATTTTCTGTTAATATATACATTATTATTTTATGTTCCACATATATTTCACACTTCTCCCTATAGAAATCAGGTCAAAAATTCATTACTATAAGGATCCATGTAGCCAATTCAATATCAAGGTTTTGGTATCTCCTATAATGGATATATCATTTATAAATTCATATTATATCCATTTTCAACTTGTATGACTAAATTTCCCAATAAATTTTTGGATTAATCATTATAGATAAAAAATAATTTTCTATTGGTGTGTAATGTCGGTAAAAGTAGGTACATGTGTGGTGATTAACCTCTTAATTTAATCTATAAATCACTCCTCACATTAATAATTATAGGAAAAAGTGTCTCATATTAGTGTTATCTTGGTTATAGGGATTATAAATTGTTATATGTTTCTCACCAATAGAAAACAATTCCAATATAAACTATGGAAATTATGAATCGTTGTCACGATATTTTGTTCTAGTTCATTGTCCAATAAAATCTTTTTTAAGGATGCATAAGTATCCATTTTTTGTTGATAATATTCCATATTAATGTTACTTTGACAATCCAAAACTCCCATTTACTATAATTTTTATAAATATTTCCCTTTTCAATGTTATTTGTATAGCATTAAAATGCTCTTCATTTTCCTCCATACATTATGAGTATATAAAAATACAGTCTATAAATACTACCAAAAATTTATTGATGTAATCTATAATGATAGTATTCATAAATTATATAATTATTAAAAAAATAGTATTTAGTCCAAATGGTATCACTATTTACCCATATTACTCAAATGGTATGCAAAAATCCTTCATTGGGATAACCTTATTTTTCTTAATTACATGATTTTAACCTAAAATAGTATACATAGTAGAAAAGTATTATTCAACATAGATATTGTTGAATATGTAATAAATTTATAGAATATGATACATGTTAGTTATAGTTATCGTACTAACATCACGATAATCAATAACGGAGAAACATTGAACTAACATTCTTATTGAAAAAAGGACCAGTACACCCCACAGTGACGTAATTGTACACATAAACCCATTATCTAGATTATATTATTACTACTTCTTAAAATATTTTTGTTCGGTACAGTAAATTTCTGAGGGATTCTTGGATATTATAATAGATCCATGTATAATTTTGAGTGAGAACTCAACCTCCCAACTAAGAGGAAGAATATTTATTTCATATAGAAACATGTCACTGAATTACCAAATAATGGAAATTCCTTCATGGATGTTCCTTTCATTAGTCTCGATCATTTTATTCCTATATGATTTATCTGAATGAATTATTATTCATGATATATATAATGATACCAAATGATAATAATCTGCATGGACAAAGTCATCCCATTGTACATTTATGATGTCGTCATAAAAGGGAAGACATTACTGAATTTAAATCACCACAAGTTCTTTTTAAGGGAGTTTCATTATGTTTTTATGGTAAATTTATCCCAAAAATCATGAAAGGAGATGATTTATATACATTGGAAGAAATAATTTACCTCATTTACATCTTTATAAATAAATCAACACTTCTATTTTGTGTAGGTGTTTGAATTTTCCAACTAATCATATATGATATGAAATGATGCATAGATAATGAATGAAATAGTATGATCTATAACATTTAATGAATAAGTAGATTATATATTATAATTTTTTTTTCAGGATCCACCTCAATAGTTGGGATGGAATAATCTCACCCATTCCCTTTATGAAATAGAGGTTTTTTAGAAATTATTATTAAAATCCATTGTCTTAGAACATTTATTTTCAAAGTTTCTTTATATAACTTAGTTGAAACAGTTGACAATATAATGGAGGTTGATTGGATAATTCATTTCTTCAATCAAATTTCTTGGTTTCTCTTATCAGTATTTTATTACTAGGCTATCATCCATCCCTCATTAGAAACATATCTATATACACTTAAGAATGTTTATGGGTTTCTACTTCCCACACATTTGGCAGGAGTGATGTTGTAATTTTTTGTACCCCTTTTATTTCTCCATCGCAACTCATTATTTAAAAACCATTATCCACTTTCTATGACTAAACTCATGCTACCGTTGACGTTTTCTTATATTATTTTTGATATTTAATGAACATAAGAAATGTTAATTATAGGTATTAAAGTCTCGAATCTCTAAATCTTTCATAGAAGCATCATTATCCCCCCAATGAAGTGGTCAAATTTACATTTAAGTCCAATTACAAATCAATATTTATATCATGCCTGAATTTTTTTCATTTCACATGATGGATTTCTCATCCGCATTCTTATGTCATTATAAATACATATCTATTGGATTTTTGATAGTAAGGGGAAATTTTTTATCAAAAAATGTTTTCTATAATATTTTCCACTCCACCACTTTGGTCTCCACCAGTGGGATAATATTTTTTATCAACATCCACAATTATTTAGTGCATCCCTCTATATGATAAAAAAATAACAAAACCCTCCATTTTTATTTCATTTAAGGATATAGAATATTTTTTTAGTTTACATTATCTATCTTTCTATGTTAAAAGGATCAAAATATACATGAAAATATTGTGGCCTTTGTCACAAAATGATATATATTTCAACATGATCATTTTTAGGGGATGTTGGTATTACTCATAGTTAATTTTTTTTTTCAAAAATATCGTCAGTTAATATTAGATGTTCTCAATTACATAACCAATTGAGTTTTTTATCTCATTCAGTAGGTCATCACATAGTCCCTCACATTGGTTGTGTATCAGTTCCTCCTCTTCAACACTATTGAATAAATTAAATGGTAAATTAGGAATAATAATTTTCAAACTATTAAACACATAAATTGAAAACCATAAATATTAATGGAATAACACAAAATATACATATATTATTCTTCATAAGAATTAAAATATTTCAATCTCTGATATGCATTATTTAATTCAAAATATAATTTTTTTTGTGAATTTTTCTTCCCTTACTAATGATTCATAAATAGGATTTGAATTTACTAAATAATATCACATAGGTGTGTGTAACTAGGTGTCCAATAATTCAACTCTTTCATGAACAAGATGAAGATCGTTCGAATTCTATTTTACCCTATTCAAAGTTATTACCAATAGGTACAATTGCTCATGATCCACATCTACTAATAGAATTTCAAAAGGAATTCTATTTCATAGAAACAACATACTATATACATTTAAGAAATATAATAATATTTTATATATCAGTATTATACCTATGAATTTCACTCATGTTTTAATTTTATAATAACCCCAAAAAATATAACATTTTTCTGATACAAACTATGACTTCCCATGTCTTATATACACTGTATTTCATGAATTATTACATAAGGACACATGCAATAGAATCCTAGAATTAAGTGAGTCATATTCCCTTTGTGACAATAGATAAATTACCCAACAACATGAACATGTACATAGTGAAATTATCTAAAACTCTTTTTCATGCTTTTTATATTCCATCACACAAATATAACTACACAGGATAACCAAGGATGTACTTAAGAATGGTGTGAGCTATAAATACTAGAATGGGAATAATAGGAGCATCAAATTATGATTGTAATAAATTTGAGTCAAGAAGTGTGTCAGGGTGGCATAAAATAAGTGATAATCTAACTAATTAATATTTAAGCATTATATATGATAACAATATCATGGAAAAATAAAATTTGTAAAAATATAAAAAATTTTATTCAAAAACATATTTGATGGGTAATTAATGAGAAATGATAAAATAGTTCTATTTTGATAACCTTCCATGCATCATAAATGATATATCATAGGATCGACCTTTAAAGAATCATTATATGGACATATAATTATAGTACAACCCATCACAATATTTTCATAAACGTGAAATTCTATTCCACATATATCATTCAACATATGAAATCATTTCACTACATAAAATACCATGACAAATGACTGTTGTATAGAAATATATAAGTATCTAATAAATGATTTATATTAATATTTTGGTCAATACCCAAGAGTGTTAATGGGGATGGGTATTCACTATAGAAATGTTTGGTATAGATTTTCATTCGATTAATCCTATAGTACAATGGGTATTCATAATGATTCCTGAAATGTTTTAATGAAGGTAAACTGAGATACCTCATTAAATCTATACAATAAAAACAATAAAATTCATGTGAAAATACATATTCCAATAAGTAAAATTGGAAATAGAATTTCATAATGCAATAAATTTTCTTGAAAATTGTGGATGAGAGGATCCATTACATAGACAAAATAATGAATTATGAACAATTAAAATAAGTGAAGATAAATGATATATCATTATTAGAATATTAAATTAATGTTAAATTAATATTTATAAGGTCATGATAACATAATAAATTGATATTAAAATGTTAATTAAATAAGAAGGACTTAAAATGGAAAAGATTAAATAGATCCTTTACCTTGAGACAATGCTTCTAAATGATTTGGAGGAGCTTTAAAGTAAAATTTTAACATTTGGCAGGGATTTTGAGAGGGAAATGAAGACTAAAATCATGATTAAATAGATTTTAATAGAGACGAATTAGTAGTGAGTGTTTTTTTTATTAGAAAGTATAGTGGAATTATTTATGATTTTATAAAAATAGATTATGGACTCTATATTATAAATAATCAAAACCACATTACTTTAAATATGTTAACCCCATGGAGTATATTAATTATATCTTATTAATTAAAATCCACTTGAACATATCATTTATAAATACTACCAAGTAGTATAAACATATATCAATTTTATTTCTTTGTAAAATATGATGAAACACTTAGATATGAATTCATGTATTCTGTAATAGATTCTCCATGTATTTAAAATATCATCATGTAGATATTCAATCAATGAACTCTTATTTTTATGTATATCTAAATGTATTCAAAATAAAAATTATTTCATTGAATATTATTCACCATGATATTAATATGTGAAAATACACATTCTATTAAATATAGAGAATGGGTTAACATGATATGTTCATCTTCAATACTTATCATTAATATTTTTTATTAAGAAAGGGATCATATCTTAATTCTATTTTCAATATGATAAATTTTACTATGTTCATATCTATAAATCCCAAATAAAAATTTAGTTCCATCAGTCTATTGTTTTATAATATTTTTTCTATTAAATTTATTTTGATGATATAACACCCTAGGAAAATTTTTTAAGAAATAACTTTAAGTACTGAACCTTAAACATTATACAAATGTTGAGTTTTATGTCAAGAATTAATTCTCTCACATTTGAGTATAATTTATAGTATATAATATTAAGGTATTGTTACATAACTCATACATAATATAGAAATATAATAAAAAATAGGCACTGTAGAGAAATATTTATATATTCTAGAACATGAAACTTTTAAAACAATACATATTTTATTCTCTTGAAAAATAGACAGGTAGTTCAACTTGACTTCTTAAATTACCTTAATGATTATTAATCCCTATGAAAATAATTTCAATATTTATTATGGGAAAAATATTAGTAATGTACATAAAAAGAATGAAATTTATGATTCCAATGAAAAAAATGAAACCCCGTGATCTTTTTACCATTATATCAATGTTCTTTGATGGAAAGAAATAATTCATTTTCACATGAGTAATGATAACATTTTTGTCTCAAAAAAACTTATTATATTCAATATAAATCAAATATACGCATTATAGAAATCGTGGAACATAATTCTCCTAATCAATATTAGAAGTGGAATAACTATATAGTCACCATTAATAAGCAATTAATTCCAGGTCTATTATGGACCAACCTATCATTTTTTGATAATATAACAACCCATCCATGGTGTACAATGTAACTACTTATCAATGGTTTATAATGTATCCACCCATACATGGATTATTAAGGAACAAATTTTCAATATAAATATTTTTCATTATCCGGAAAATATCCCTAATAAATAAAGTCATTCAATTCTCAACATCAATATGATAAAATATTCTCTTCACAATTAAGAAATAATTTTGGGTATTAAAATGTAAATTTCATTTTAAACCCAATTTTCAATGAAAAAAATACCCATAATGGAAATATTATTTAGCATTGAATAAAACATAAATTTTTTTTATGGAATCAAAATATAAAAAAAAATTATGATGGTTGAAATGTTTTGGTTGACATATATGTTAAATTATAACATCTCTTTTATTTTTAAATATATTCAACATTCCATAAAAACATTAATTTTTTAAAATATATATATAATTAAAAAGAGAATTATTTATAAATCTCACATTTCCCTAATAAAATAAATTTAAAAACATGGAAATTAATGAAATAAAAGGTCATATTGAAAACATGAAAGATGATTTTTCTAAATAAATCCCCCTTCAAATTTAGATACATTTGTATCATAAGCCTCTTAGAAAATCCCAATAAAAAACTTTTAATACATTTATAATTAATAAATACAATATATATAATGTCAAATGGGATGTATATAAGTCTCATAGAAGTGGATAGTTGAAAAACATCAAAATATACCACAATTAAAGGAGATTAAGATGAATTCCCTTGCCTTAAGATCAAATAATCTTGTATATTTTTTGTCTTCATGAATATTAATTTTTTTATTAGTTAATTTATTATTAACCTTTAATAATTATATTTTTATTTTTATTATTTTTATTACCATGTTATATAAAACGACATAGTTAATTAATTTCAGGTCAAATGTTTTCATGTTATTCTGTTCATATAAAAAAAATGGATTGGGTAGGATGACTTTGGTAAATGAAGTTATTTATTTAAGCATCTAAAAAATAATAATAATTAAATAATTATCACATTAATAAATCAATTATACTTATAAAACCAATAATTAAATATGGTAATGAAAAAATAAACTATTTTCAATCATGGAGACAATAGACCATATGTTTGCTTGAGTAACATTTTTTTCAATGATCATTAGCAAAAGAAGGTAAGTATTTTAATATATTTATATAAAATTTTTTATTTAATATATACCATATTATTTAGTTAAAAATATTGATATATACCATACATGTGTTCTAGTTATGAAAAGTAATATTCATTTCTTCATGAAGGCGGTAGTCCAAACATAGTAGGAATGGCGTTAATATTCATTTGTGAGTGAAATGATAAGATATGAAAATATATATTGTCTTTTAATGTTGATAAATATTTCAATATTATCATTTTTATTTCTTATATATAACATACAATAATTACCATTATAAATATTACCTTAGATCAAACGCGTTGGTGAAAAAAATCAAATCACTTAATTAGGTGGTAGTCTATTGTACACTTGAGAAAAATTATCGCATCCCCTGTGTAATGGAATGTAAAGTATGTTTATTAAATGAAATGGCTAAAGATGAATAAATATTTCCTAAATATCATATATATAATTTTTAAACAGCATCATAGACCACTGTGAGAGGTTTTGATGGAAAACTTATCACATCAGTTCGTGTGGAAGTAGTCCTTTATAAAAATGAGCGAGGTTGTTGTTTCTCGTTTGTTAAAAGTGATGATATATTTAAGAAAGTAACATAAAATAATAATTTCTTAATAAATTTAGGATACTATGATTTTCATATGATTATTTTTTATTAAAAGTTTTATTATGTAGAGGAATAATTTAAATTCATCTCTTGTTAGAGAATTATTTTAATTTATCAAAAAAACAACTTAGTATAGGACCCAAAGGCATCCTAGGATGGATTTATAAAAAAAGGGATCTATTTAACGTTAAGTGAATTAAGGATGATATTTTTTTCTTTATTGTATCAAAAAAAAATTTTAATGTTTGAATATGGGATAAGAGGGGATGTTTCTTTATATGTGTTGAAATAATCCCACTTGGAAATGAATTCATAAATTCCCCAAAGGATAAAAAATTATTAAATAATTAGGATAAGAAAATATTAAAAAGTAATATAGATTAGAAAAATTAATGATTATAAATGATATATTTTCATCCAAAAAGTATTTAGATATGTGTTGCGTAATTTTTAACACCTATTATCTTATTTAGCCCCCCCCCCCCCCCCACACACAAAACCTTTTTTTACATTTATAATGGTAATAAATTGTTCCTATTCATGTTGTTAATTACTGTAAAAATTTTAATTAAACATTTTAAATAACATAAATTAGTAATATCTGAAATATGGAATGACTTTTACAATATTCAATGACCATAATTGAAAATATTAAATTTAAAACAAAACTCACAAACATGATAAATGAATGGGATTTCTGTGAGTATATTTTCCAAGATAAAATTAATTTTATATTAACTCTATGAAAAATAATAATAATTTAATATATATATATGTATTCAATTATAATATATAAATTTAATTTAAAACATTAATCAATTAGTATAATTTTAATTTATTTAAAATATATAAATATTATGCACACTGAAATAGTTTTCAGAAAACAAATTTTAAACTGAAAAAAAAAATTACACTAAAATACTGTATAAATATGATTAAAAATTAATCAGTTTATTAAATAAATCTAATAAAATCTTTATATTTAATTAAATAAAACTCTAGAAATATTTTTACATTTAAAATCATAAAATTATTAAAATGAATGATATTTTTACAAAAAATGGTACTATTCATTATTCCAAAAAACAATATTTCTTGAATGATCCCAAAATTTCACCCTATGTTAAATTTAATAAAATGATTTAAAAATTGGAATTAATATTATCAAAAAATTATAATAGTAGAAGAAGTTAATTTAATTATTATCTCATGATAATCAATTTAATTTTTTTAAGAAAACAAATTATTTATAAATAAAAAGTCAACACATAAAAATTTAGAAATTATTTGAAAATAAAATTTCAAAATAATTATATTGAGTAGGAAATTAAAATATATTTCATCATTTATATAATAATATTTTTACCTTCCAATATAATGTCTTAGTGGTATTATTAATATATTTCATATGTCGTTTAAGCTTATTGTTTCCAGTCATAAATGTAATAGATTGTAGCTCCTTTTTTAAACATTATGCGGGTTATATTACCCCACACCATAATAATTCTCGTACATGTAATTTTAACATGATCTCAATATTCAACTGTTCTACAATTAAAATACATTTCTTGAAATTACACATAATAATAATAATTAATAAAACTTTCTTTTGAGTGGAGGGAAAAATTAAAAATATCATCTATAAAAATAGAAAACTATGTATTAGGTAGTTTATCATTGGGTGGATATAAAAAATGATGTGATAGAAATTACACAACAATTATTTTTGGTGATTGAGGTTATTGATCACATGGCTATAAATCTATGGATATGTAACAGATCATTTGATTCATTTTATAAAAACGTAATAACACGATAATTTTTTCCAATGTTCTTTTGATATTTTGTCAATAAGGTTTTTTCCTATTTAATAATATAAGAATATAAACTTACTTGATTTGTTTATATTTCGAAATATTCATCTCAAACATAGTTTTTTCTTACAAAAATTTCAATATTAGCTCTATCTCTTAGAAATAGTGGATATTTTTTCTTCCCTAATGCACCTAAATTAACTTCAATCTAATCATAATATCTATAAAAGATGATCTCGATATTCATCATGTCTTTAATAATTCCATGATTGTAAGTATAACTCATCTAATATTATAAAATATTATACAATACCATTGTAGTAAGTCCCAAAAATCAACATCATCCATTTAATAAATATTTAAACATTAGAATAATCCAAAATATTTCCGACCATATTAAAATTCAAAAAATTAATAAATATTATAACTAAATAAAAATTATATTCTCCAAAATTTATAAATTGGATCTTTATTTATCTTTACAAATGTTTGAATTACATGATCTCTATAATACCTTTATGAAAAAATTCAGGCTTATAAATATAAAATCACATAGTTTTTAATATATTCTAAAAATTAAAGCATTAAAAAATCTCCAAAAAAGATAACATAAACCATAAAATCACTATTTAGTCAATATATTATATCTATAATAATTTTTTTTACAAAGAACAACATATTTATTATCAAGGAAAAAACATTAAGTAAGTAATGATATCATACATAACAATAACCGACATAGTCTTGTGGAATATTAAAGGAGTTTTTTCTCATGTGTAGAATTAAGGGAGCAGGATCTGGAATTTTTTGAATCTATGAAGAAGATAAATTGGGAATATAGGTCTTTGATTTTTCTTGGGTTCATTTTAACTGTAATGGGATTTATCTTTCAAGGATGAATCTAATTTTTATTCTCAATTAAAACAAAAATATATTGCCACATATTTTAGAAAATTGTGGGTCACCTTTGTAGAATATTTATTTTGATTCCCTATTCATTTTAAGGAGGATATATCCAGATACTCAAATATAAAGAGGAATGATGGAGGTCAGTAAATAATTTTGTCAGATCTAGAGCCTCTTGAAAAACAATTTATCATTTCAATGATTTCAATTCTTAGTCAAATAATATACTCAGTGTTATATACACCTTGGTATTATTATATCATTAAGAGTATGGTTTCTCAATATAGGAAAATTATTTCCTAGAAACTCAACTTGACTATAAGAGGATTTTTTTATATTGTATTTTAGATCTGTGAGGACATGAATGTGACTTGTAACCATGGAAATCTTCAACTCCACCCTAGTTTCCTTATAAATTCTGAATGGGATTAAAAATTTAATCACATTGATGATTAATAGAACCATCCCTATTATCATTGTTCTCCCACGATGGAATGTACTCATAGATCTTCTATTGGGGTACATATTCATAGGGGCATGTTAATGCAATGTAAATTTGAATTTACACTAATGAATTGGATTATATGATTCAAATTGATATTAAGGTGAAATAACAGCCTACTTATATATCATAGGATATTTGTAACATCCCAATTAAATAACGAATAAGTCATTTTATTATTCATTAATATTTGCGAATTAATTATTAATTTTACATTAAAGGGGTTTCTATCTTCGACAGCGTACCCGATACGCAACAATGAGTTTCTTTGAAATCTTACGTTGCACACTAATAATATAATATTATTATTTCAAATGGTATTTAACACATAGAAATTGTATTGGAGAGAATTAATATAAATAACTAAAATATGATTATATATGTTTGTAAATGTTTTTACATTTATCCAAAAAAGATAAAGACTAAAAATAAGAAAAGAATTCAATTTTAAGCATAAATACTCTAATATTCACTAAAAAGTCGATTTATCACCTTTTGATGGAGAAACCTCCTTAAAAATAGTTTTGGTCACTCTTATAGATTCTATTGGACCAAATGAAATCATTCTTTAGAATTGGGACATCAAAATTTACTTTGTGTATGTTTTTCTTATTTTTTTGATAATGTTCCTTTTTAATGAATAAGTGAAAAATGTTATATTTTAATTCAAAAACTCTTTTTAATATAATTTATTTATATTATTATATTATCTATTGAATTGGTTTTAATGTTCAATTAGAATATATTTTTAAAATTTAATCCAATGGTGGTCATTGGAATTAATTTCACATTGAAATTGGACTTAAACTAATGTCAATATTTTGATATATATTGTTTCATAAAAACACGCTATTTGTTTTGACAAAGAGAATTAATTATTAAATTAAGTAATGCAACTTATATGGTTTGAATTTTTTAAAATAGAAATCATTTTTTAATTTTCAAGATTGAATATTTCTTAGGGTGAATTTTTGGTATTTTTCTGAGAAACATCAATTTTTGATGATTAGTGAAACCACTATGTGGTATTTAAAAAACTGTTTTTTTTTGTTTAAATGAAAAATTACTACTTTTGTGAATTTAATTTCAAAAATCCAACATAAATGGTTGTCATTAGTAAGTAAAATTCTATTCTATGGGATGAAAATAATTTTTTTGGTGAATAATATCTTTTATGTTTTATTAATCGCGATTAGAGGTAATTAGTGTAATGTAAGGTAAAAATAATGTTTTAATAATATGAAATTACCTTGAAACATGTCCTACCCTTATTTTATGTGTCATGGAAGACCAATAAAATCCATGGGTCAACATGGGGACCCCATGGAGCCCCTTGGGTAAGAAAATGACATTAATAACTTTGTATTTAAAGTTAAAATAAAAATGTCACAAACATGTATTATTTTACTAAAACTATTTTTACATGGGATTATAAAAGTCATAATTTTGACTATAAATATTCTTCAGAAAGATAAAAATATTTCCAACATACTTATATTTGTTTTATAATTTTTAGACATTAAATAAATAAATTTATTTATGACACCATCATGATGCAGTGATTATCTCATTAATGAATGATTTAAATAAAATGAAAAGATAATGTAAAATATAAGACTTACACTTTCCCAAAACCTATTGTATGGGTATATTTGTTACCCTTATCACCTTATCGTATAAATATATCATTTTTGTACCTTTAAATCCTAAAATCATTTTATAATAAAGTAACATTTCTTGACATTCCAATAGTCCCTCTCCTCTGTCTTATAAAAGGCCCCTACCTCTACCACTTTACCCACACCTCTGAAGCCATTGGATTGGAAAAGCTAAGAATATTTTATCTCTACACATCCCTCTCTTAATCATAAAATCCTTACTTAGGCAGAGAGTTTTTCAAGAAACCCTTTTGGTTCAAACCAAAATGAGTAACCCGATTTAAAGGCAATGTCATCACTTGTGTTCTTTTGTTATATTTTGATCCTCCAACCACCTAACCTATTTTTATTCCTAATTTTTATAACAAAAACAGTATCATAAATATACTAATATGTTTTTATGATAAGGATTTGATTTACACTTACACACACCACTGTCTAATGCTCAAAGAACATACTGTTTCTGTGGTTGGAGAATTTCTGCCTCTCGAAATGATGATTGTTCAATATTCTTCTAACACCATTCATGGTTGCCATTAAGATATCACTATATTTATATATGATATTTTTTTTTATGTTTTACATATGCTTCTGTATTTTTCTTTTATGTCGTACCTTTATTGCTTCCATCATGGGTAAACGTGATATCTTCATTTTAGGAAGTGCGGACTATCGCCCCCTCAAAGTGATTTGATTCATTCATTCCACATGTGTGACGTATAAAGGATGGAGTTTATGATGTTATATATGATATTATAATTGAATTATAATATACCTTTATATCAATATGATTTCATTCCATTAAATACAAAATAGAAATGAAAGTAGCGTTCATGCGTACGTACGACTTACCGTCTCCATGAACGGTGCATTTCATTTCTTACCTCTAAATGATATATACAATTATAAAATAAATGTATATGCTAGATATATATGATATATATGATATCAAATTCATGAATATCATTTAGGATATAATGAACCTTTGACCACATGAACAACATGTAATTGTAAGAAGTCCATTTTTGACTTAAGAACCAAATATCGACAAAACGAACATCATTAACTTAAATGATTGAATAATGTTTATAACAAGGAAACAAGTGATATAAAAGTAATAATAATCTTTAAAATGGTTCTTAACCAAGTATAAATTAACACTAGTTTATTATTCATGATATTAAAGAGCGATCGAGTCAAGTCGGACATGAGGTAAGGGACTTCATCTCAATCTCCTTTCATTGAGGCATATTTTGTTCTAATACAAGACTTTCTTTTATATGGTGTATAAACCCCATTTACTTTTACTTTTATTCAAAAAAAATATTTTTTATATGATGTGTTTTACTAAATGACAAAAAGTATGTTTCTCATTAACGTACGCGGTGACAAAGACCTTTCCACCGCCGCAATTATTATTTGATCTCTGGCTTCCTCAACAAGCCATAATGTTTTTAAAAGTAAATAAATACCATATAACATTTTATTTATTTTGGTATTTAAAATGGATTTGTTATGTCACTATATTTATGTGATATATTTTGATTGAAATGTGGGAATGTTTCTTTCCTTTATAGATGTTTTATGTGTTATGATTTTATAATTGTACTTAGACATTTGACGAGTGGTTATGTGATAAACCAAATGACGGGTGGTGCCGTGTATACCAGGACGAGTGGTTACGTTATAAACTCTAATGCATTGGGTATGGAATTTGGCCGTTTGGATATTCCATGTAGTGATATTTGTGGAATTTGACCGTGTGGTTATTCTATTTAAGTATGTTTATGTCCCATGATACCTTTATATGTTATGTGGTCTTTATATGGGTTTTATGGTAATCTTTTTGCTAAAAAAGGGTATGTAATGATATTTTATTTAGTCAATAGTATTTACTACTTCCTAAAGGTTAAAATTATTACTTTTATTAAGTATTCAGGGTCTACTTGATGTTTTGAAAAACTAGCAGTTTTCCTTCTTTGTGTATCCCTTACTAAGATTATTATGCTCACCCCATGTTTTTTTGAAATGATTTTCACATGAAATAATGTGGAATAGGGTCAAGGATGGGATCAAGGAAAATTCATGTTGTTTTAAACATGGAACTAGACATGAATATTTTTTTAGAGTTCATGTTTTGTAAAAAAAAGAACTTTTTAGAAGTGTCTACTGTGTAATCTTTTGAGATGTAATATTTATGATCTAATTCTCTAAAAATATAAAACTGAAGAGATCCCCAATGTGAATTATTTATTTAATTCAATATTAAGTGAGGTTTAAGGTCGGGTCTTTATTGTTGGTATCAGAGGGGGGTTTAGACCACTTTATGAGTTAGAAAAAAATTAAATTTGATGTTGCTAAATTAATTAATGGTATGATTGAAATGATATTGCATTTAAAGATTACCATGTTGCTTCACCTAAGATATTTTTGTGTTCAGAATGGTTTTCCACATAGGAAACATGGCAGCTATGTTGGGATGGCATCAGGAGGAAGACAACCTTCCAAATCGGAAACCTGAGATGGTCGGAATCGGAACTAAATAGTTTGTTGCAGTGATGGCACAGTTGACTCAGGCTATAAATGGTGTTGGTATCCATGCACGAGATCAGCTAGATCAACCATAGAGGAACTTTCCAATAGTGGAAAATTCCATGAGGCAACATCCCCCATCATTGAGAGGATCATCAGAACCTATGATATCAGAAGGGTGGATTAAAGAAATGGATAAGAATTTAGATGTCATGGGGTGTTCAGACAATCAAAAGTTTAGTCCTGTTGTTTACCGTTTATAGGGTGAAGTAGATCAGGGGTGGTCGATGGTTAAAAATATTAGGGACGTGATGAGATTGATTCTCTTGACTGGGATGAATTCAAAGGTATGTTTCTTGAGAAATATTTTCCTAAGGTGGTTAATCTTAGGATAGAAAAACAATTCCTAGAATTGAGGCAGGAGGATGACTCAGTGGCTACTTATGAAGCAAAGTTCACTCGACTAGAAAGGTATGCTCCAAATTTCATACTAGATCTTGATAGTAAAATCAACCATTTTTACTCAGGGTTAGAGAAAAACTATCAAAGGGATTTTGCTTCCTGTGAGTTCAAAAGATATGAAAAACTTGTTCTATGTGCGGAGAAGGTGGAAATGGAGTTTGTCGATGATCATGTGTTCGTTGACAAACAACATAATAAAAGGTCTATTTGGAAAGAAAAGGGAACGAATTAATCAGAGAAGCCAGGAGGTAAGAAAACCAAATAACCATCCTATGAGAAGTGTGGTAAAATGAATCCTAGAAAATGTTTATCCAAGTCTAGAAAGTTCCTTCTGTGTGGTAAGTCTGGTCATATTGCTCATAACTGTAAGGAAGATGATCAAGAAGGAAATAAAAAGTTGGTGGTAACATGTTTTAAGTGTAATAAAATGGGTCATTATGAAAATGAGTGTCTAATGAAGAGATCAACTGAGGGAAAGAAGCTAGACTACTATCAGAAATGGGTGGTGAAATCCTTTGCAACTACTTCAGTAGATGTTGGGCCATCGAATGATGTAGTATCAGGTAAACTGTTTGTTTGTTCATATAATGCCAATGTGTTGTTATATTTTGGGTCTACACATTCTTTCATTTCTAAGATGTTTTCTAGTAAATTGGGAATTACAACTCAAGATATGAATCCTGAACTTAAGGTAAAAACACCCGGAGGAAACGTTGAGACAAAAAAAATTATAAGAACCTTTCTATCCTTGTGTGTGGAAAAAATATACCTACAAACCTTATTGTTTTTCCTCTATTAGAGCTTTATGTTATTTTGGGCATGGATTGGCATTCCGTTTATCATGCTAAGATTGACTGGAAAGATAAAATGGTTTCTTTTCATAAATATTTATGTTTGTGTACAAGAATGAACCCTTGTGTAAGATAACATATCAGGAAGTTGAGAAACTATTAAAACATGGAAATGAATTTTACCTTACACATATTGATGAAAATAAAGGAACTGTTTATATTAATTATGTGCCAGTGGTAAATGAGTGTCTTGATGTTTTTCCGGATGAGTTTCCTAGTATTATTCATGATCGGTAAGTTGAATTTATTGTTGACTTATTTATTGATTCTAAGACAATTTCAAAACACCCTTATCGAATAGCTGAAGATGAACTTTTAGAGTTAAAGAAGAAATTGCAGGAGTTATTAGATAAAGGTTTCATTCGACCTAGCACATCACCATGTGATTCCCTTGTCTTATTTTTTAAAAAGAAATATTGTTCAATGAGACTTTGCATTGATTATAGATAATGAAATCACATCACAGTTAAGAACAATTATCCTTCGCCTCATATCGATGATTTGTTTTATCTGCTCCAGGGAGCTCAGTATTTTTCGAAGATTGACTTGAGGTCAGGGTACCATCAGTTCAAAGTAAAAGAAGAAGATGTTCTGAAGACTGCGTTTTGTACTATATATAGCCATTATAAATTTGTAGTTATTCCTTTTGGGTTAACCAATGCACCTGCTATATTCATGGACCTCATTAATAGAATTTTCCATGAGTTCTTGGATAAGTTTGTGGTTGTTTTCACTGATGATATTTTGGTGTTTTCTAAATGTAAAGAGGAGCATGAAAGTCATTTAAGGGTTATCTTGAAAACCTTAAAAGAAAATAAACTATATGGAAAATTCAGAAAGTGTGAGTTTTTGTAACAAAATTTTTTTTCCTTGGTCACATTGTTTCAAAAAATTGCATAATTGTTGATCCTGCTAAAACAAAAGTTGTTGAATAATGACCAATACCTAAAAATATAACCGAGATCTATAGTTTTCTTGGTTTGTCAGGTTACTACTGAAGGTTTTTTGAAAACATTTCATGGTTATCTAGTCCAATGACTAAGTTAACTCGAAATGGTGTTAAGTTCATCTGGACAAAATATTGTGGTGATTGTTTTCAGGAATTGAAAAGAAGATTGGTGAATGATCCAGTTTTGGAACTTCCTTCCAGGAATGGTGAGTTTGTTATATACAGTGATGCTTAATTGATGGGACTTGGTTTTTTCATTATGCCAAATGATCAGGTAATTACTTATGCTTCACTTCAGTTGAAAACTCATGAGTTAAATTACCCTACACATGATTTGGAATTAGCTACTGTTTTTTTTTTGCTCTAAAAATATGGAGGCATCATTTGTATGGTGTGAAGTGTGAAATATAGACTGATCACAAAATTTTAAAGTATATATTCACTCAGAAAGAATTGAACATGAGACATAAGATATGGCTAGAATTAATCAAGGATTATGATTGTATAATTCATTAACATCATGGAAAAGAAAATAAAGTGGATTATGCTTTGAGTAGAAAAATTAATGCTTCATTAACTATGCTACATTTGGAACGAGATTCTTTAGTTGTTTGATTTGAGAACTTTGGAATAGAATTTTTTGGTGAAGGAATTTCTTATATTTTGTTTCAATTGTTAGTGAGATCATCTCTATCAGATAGAATTAAGCAACCATAGAAGAAAGATAGTGGGTTACAGAAAAAGGTAGAGCTGGTTCAGAAGGGTAAGTTGCGTGAATTTAACATTGATAAAGATTGTGTTTTGTGGTTTGGAATGTTATTATGTGTGCCTTGTGATTCACAGTTGAAGAATGAGTTTTTATGTGAGGCTCATAGTTCCCCGTTTTTAGTTTATCCTGGAAGTACTAATATGTACAGAGATTTATAGGAGTATTACTGGTGGGATGTAATGAAAAGTGATATTGCTGATTTTACTATGAAGTGTTTAACTTGTCAGCAGGTTAAAGTAGAGTGGTAGTTACCAAAAGGGATGCTTCAGTAATTACCGGTGCCAAAGTGGAAATGGGAAAATATATCCATGGACTTGGTTGTAGGATTACCAAAGACATCTCGAGGAAATAATGCAATATGGGTTGTTACTAGTCGCTTGAATTAATCTTCTCATTTCCATTCTATACGAGATACATTTCCCCAGATCAACTTTATCATTTATATCTTAAAGAGATATTCTTGTTACATGGAGTTCCCATATACATTGTATCTGATCGTGATCCCATGTTAACTTCAAACTTTTGGAAAGGCTTTCAGAAGTCGTTAGGTACTGAATTAAATTTTAGTACAGCTTTTCATCCGCAATCAGATGGGCAGCCAGAATGAACAATTCAGAATTTTGAGGATATGCTACGTGCTTGTTCGATGGATTATCAGAGAATTTGGGACCAAAATATTTATTTGGATGATTTTTCTTATTATAACAGTTTTCATTCCGGTATACAGATGGCTCCATTTGAGGCATTATATGGCAAACGGTGTCGAACTCCAGTTTTTTGGGATGAAGTAGGGGAAAGGTAGCTTATGGGGACAGAATTGGTAGAAGAGATGGCAGAAAAAGTTTAGTTGATTCAGAAACACATGATAACAGCTTAGAGTAGGCAGAAAAGTTATGCAGATAACTGGAGGAAGGATCTATATTTCGAGGTTGGTGATCATGTCTTTCTCAATGTTTCTCCGTGGAAAAGTGTGATGTGTTTTGGTAAGAAGGGAAAGTGGAGTCTGAGGTTCATTGGACCTTATGAAATCCTGGAGAAAGTTGGATCAGTTGCATATAGAGTTGAATTACCTCCAATTTTTTCCCAGGTACAAACTGTTTTTCATGTTTTGATGTTGAGAGAGTATATGCCAGATCCATCTCATGTTTTGAGCCCAAAGGTAGTTCAGTTGGAGGAGAATATCTCTTATGAAGAATAACCAGTCCAGATTCTTGACTGAAGAGATCAAGTGTTGCGAAATAAGGTATTTTATTAGGTGAAGGTTTTATGGAAAAACCATATGGTTAAAGAGGAAACGTGGGAATCTGAAAATGCTGTGAGAGATAAATACCCCCACTTATTTTGATAAGTGAATAAACATGTGAGTACACAATTCCCAAAAGGGGTGAAGGATGTAACATCCCAGGTATATAAAGAATAATACATTTTCATATTCATTAATATTTTCTAATTAAATATTAATTTTACATTAAGGAAGTTTCTATATTCGATAGCGTACCCGATACGCAACAACGAGTTTCATTGAAATCTTACATTGCACACTATTAATATAACAATATTATTTCAAATGGTAGTTAACACGAAGCCCTTTTATTAGCAGGAATGAATATAAATAACTAAAATATGATTATAAATGTTTTTAATTGTTTTTACATTTATCCAATAAAAGATAAAGGGTTAAAATAAGAAAATAATTCAATTTTAAGAATAAATACTCTAATATTCACTAAAAGGTCGATTTATTGCCTTTTGATGGAAAACCCTCCTTAAAAATAGTTTTGGTCACTCTTATAAATTATATTGGACCAAATGAAATCCTTCTTTAGAATCGGGACATAAAAATATACATTGTGTATGTTTTTGTTATTTTTCCAAAAATGTTCATTTTTAATGAATAAGTGAATAATGTTGTATATTAATTCAAAACCACTTTTTAATCTAATTTATTTATATGATTATATTATCTTTTTAATTGGTTTTAAAGTTCAATTAGAATATATTTTTACCATTTAATCCAATGGTGGTCATTGTAATTAATTTCACTTTGAAATTGGATTTAAACTAGTGTCAATATTTTGATATATATTGTTTCACAAAAACACGCTATTTGTTTTGACAACGGGAATTAATTATTAAATTAATTGATTAAACTTATATGTTTTGAATTTTAGAAAATATACAGCATTTTTGAATTCAAAATATCAAATATAGCTCATGGTGAATTTTTGGTATGTTTCTGAGAAACTTCATTTTTTGATGAATAGTGAAAGCACTGAGTGGTTGTTAAAAAACCGATTTTTTGTTTAAATGAAACTTTACTACATTTTTTAATTGAATTTCAAAAATCTGACATACAGGGTTGTCATTATTAAGTAATATTTGGTTCAATGGGATGAAAATAATTTTTTTCGGTGAATAGTAGATTTTAAGTTTTATTAATCGTGATTAGATGTAATTATTGTAATTTATGGTAAAAATAATTTTTTACTAATATAAAATTTCCATGAAACATGTCCTACCCTTATTAGATGTGTAATGGCCGACCAAGACAATCCATGGGTCAACTTGGGGACCCCATGGAGCCACTTGGGTAATAGAATGACATTAATAACTTTGTTTTTAAAGTTAAAATAAAAATGTCACAAACATGTATTGTTTTACTAAAACAATTTTTACATGGGGTTATAGAAGTCCTAATTTTGACTATAAATATTCATTAGAAATATAAAAATATTTTCTACATCATGATATTTATTTTAGTATTTTTAGAAATTAAATAAATAAATTTATTTATGACACCATGATGGTGCAACGATTACCTCATTAATGAATGATTTAAATAAAATGAAAAGATAATGTAAAATCTAAGACTTACACTTTTGAAAAACCTATTTTATGGGTGGATTTAGAACCCTTATCACCTTATCCATGATATATATCATTTTGGGACCTTTAAAATCAGAAACTCATTTTTTAATAAAGTAACATTTCTGGACATTCCAAGAGTGCCCCTCCTCCCTCTTATAAAAGGCCCCCACCTATACCACTTTACCCACAACTCTCAAGACATTTTCTCAGCCAATATCTGCTCATTTTATCTCTCAAAATCCCTCTATTCATCATAAAATCCTTACCTTAGGTAGAAATCTCTTCAAGAAACCCTTTTGGTTCAAACCAAGAGGAGTTACCCGATTTAAAGGTAATGTCTTCACTTGTGTTCATTTGTTTTATTTTGCTCCTCCAACCCCCTAAACTATTTTTATTACTTACTTATATAAAAACACCAGTATCTTAAATATACTAGGATGTTTTTATGAGAATTATTTGATTTACACTTACACACACCTCCATCTAATGGTCAAAGAACATACTGTTTCTGTTGTTGGCGTATTTCTGCCATATGAAATGATGATTGTTCAATATTCTTCTAACACCATTCATGGGGGCCATTAAGATGTAACTATATTTATTTATGATATATTTTATGTTTATGTTTTCCATATGATTATGTAGTTTTTATTTTATGGAATACCTTTTTGGCTTCCATTATGGGTAAAAGCGATATCTTCATTTTAGGAAGTGCGAACTACCGCCTCTCAAAGTTTTTTGATTCGTTAATGCCATATGTGGGACGTATAAAGGATGGGGTTTATGATTTTATATATGATATTATACTGGAATAATAATATATCTTTATATAATTATGATTTCAATCCATTAAATATGAAATAGAAATGAAAGTAGTGGTAATGCGTACGTACGGCTTACCGTCTCCATGAACGGTGCATTTCATTTATTACCTCTAAATTTAATATACAATTATAAAATACATGTATATGATGGATATATATGATACATATGATATCCAAATCATGAATATAATTCTGGATATAATGAAACTTTGACCACATTAACAATATGTAATTGTAAGATGTCTGTTTTTGACTTAAGAACCAAATATCGACAAAACGAACATCATTAACTTAAATGAGTACATAATTTTTATAACATGGAAATAAGTGATATAAAAGGAAAAATAATCCTGAAAAAGGATCTTAATAAAGTAAAAATTAACACTAGTTTATTATTCAGGAGATTAAAGAGCGATCGACTCAAGTCGGACATGAGGTAAGGGATTTCGTCTCAATCTCCTTTCAATGAGGCATATTTTGTTCTAATACAAGACATTATTTTATATGGTGTATAAACCTCTTTGACTTTTACTTTTATTCAAAATGAATATTTTCTATATGAAACATTTTACTAAATGATAAAAAGTATGTTTCTTTTTTACGTACGTGTTGACAACGTCATTTCTACTACAGCGAGTATTATTTGATCTTTGGCTTCTTCAACAAGCCATAATGTTTTTAAAAGTAAATAAATAACATATTACTTTTTATGTATTTTGGTATTGAAAATGGATTTGTTATGTCAATATATTTAAGTGATATATTGTGATTGAAATGTGGAAATGTTTCTTTCCTTTATAATTGTTTTAGGTGTTATGATTTTATAATGGTACTTGGACATTTGACTGGTGGTTAAGTGATAAACCAAATGACGGGTGGTTCCTTGAATACAAGGATGGGTGGTTATGTTATAACCTCCAATGAATTGGGTATGGAAGTCAGCCGTATGGTTGTTCCATTTAGTGATATGTGTGTAATTCGACCGTATGGTTATTCCATTTAAGTATGTTTTTGTCCCATGTTACCTTAATATGTTATGTGTTCTTTATATGGGTTTTATGGTAATATTTTGTTTACAAAAGGGTAAGTAATGATCTTTTATTCAGTAAAGAGTATTTACTTCTTCCTAAAGGTGTAGAGTATTACATTGATTATGTATTCATGGTTTACATGATGTTTTGAAAAACTAACAGTTTTCCATCTTTGTGTATCACTTACTGAGCTTTTTATGCTCACCCCATGTTTTTCTGAATTGTATTTCATAGGAAATAATTTGGAATAGGGTCATGGATGTGATCAAGGAAAAATCATTTTTTCTTAAACATGGAACTAGACATGACTCTTTTTTAAGAGTTCATGTTTTGTAAAAAAAGGAACTTTTTAGAAGTGTCTACTGTGTAATCTCTTGAGATGTAATAGTTATGATCTAATTCTCTAAAACTCTAAACCTGAAAAGATCCTCATTGTAAATTATTCATTTAATTCAATATTAAGTGGGGTTTAAGGCCGGGTCCTTATAATATTAATGACTAGGTTGCGAAATTTCAATAAGATTCTATTATTTTAAATAAGGATGATTCCTTACAAGATAATTTGATTTAAAATGTGGTGAGTTTTTTTCGGTTAAATAATCTTACTTTATTTGTTGCATCTGATTCTACTAATTAGGCTACTCGGGTGCATACACATGGGGTTATATCTACTGGTACCTTGAAGATCATTGATTTCTATGCTGTGAATATTATACAGTTGAACAATATTTCTACCTCTGGTGAATCTACTCTTGTAGGTGACAGTTACCTTGCTCTTGTGGTTTAAGTCCCTACTATGAAATGTTATTATTTTGTTGACCCTATTCTTTTATATCATTCTTATATGGATTATACAATATAATTTGTATCTACAAACACTATGGATGTCTTGGATTAAAATACAATGAGTCTTTTAAATTTAGGATTACTGATTTTTTGGGAAATTTTGGTAATGTAGATGAATCTTTCAGGGACCTTGTTTTTTTATCCCATATCATGGAGGTCTCTCATATGGCGCTTCTGGTCTTGGATAGGATATTGGATCTAAATAATCCTATTGAACCCTCTGTATCTGAATTTTATAATATCTATCTAGAAAATGATGTTATGGGTGTTTTTATTAAAGTATTTGATATCAGATATTTACTTCAAAATGTTCTAATTACTAAAAGGAATGTAGAAATGACACTTAAGTATTTCATGGGGATGGCACATGGGGAAAATAAATAGGATCTTATCAACAGTTCATGTCAAAATGGGTACTCTATTTTAAAATTTCCAAAGGCTGGACAATAATGAAATAACCATTTATTTTAGGAATCATGATCAATAGACTAAACCCATTGGTATTATGATACCTAAATGTAATAAACTTAGTAATTCTATATTTGAAAGTATAGAATGAATAGGATTTCATTTATTTTCCACTACTATAATTTAGGATGATGTTAATAATTTTTGGGTCTTGACTCATTCCCCTTTGACCAACCCAATTTAGTTTCTTTGAGTGATCAACATGTCACCATATCTTTTAATTGTAAGAGAATTCATCATATTTTATCGATTATCTATGCTTGTAATAGTTATTAGGATCACCATAGCTTATTGTTGGAGATTTATTTCCATAAAAACATTATTTATTGTTCATGGTCCATTATTAGTGATTTTTACACAATTGTCAATCCTGATGAGAAATTGGCTTGTGTGACCTATTTCACTTCTTCTAATCTGTTCAAAAGATTCATTGAGTTCAGTGGATATATCTAAATCATCTTATTTTATACCAATTTAGACATGGTATAGCAATCACATTAATGGTATTGTTTCAAAAAATAATGGGAAGAATTTTTTTACCATGCAATTATAGGAAACTCCTCAATGGTATGTGTCACGAACCGAATCTGGTCGCCGCCAAAACCGGAACCAAACCCAGCCCGTGACAAGTCCCGAAGGGCGTTCCCAATCCCCACAGGCTGGAACAAGTTCCCGGGTATCATAAAATGATGTTTGGGAACGATTTACCCAAGTTTATAAACATTAAACCACAAACAGACTCAATAAAACGAATCTGAATTTTTCAACTAAAACGATCTTTTACAAAATTCCAAACTGAATTACGTCTTTTAAAACAACTCAACAAGACTATAATAAAGGTTAAAAATCACAATTAAATAGCCCAAGAACCCTCATGGCAAGGGGCACAGCCCTCAATCCATCTCCATAAAACTTCACCACCAAGGACATGCTACAAACCAGAAACACTGGAACTAAAAACTGTATCCAAACCTGAAACAAAAAAATAAACAAATCTACTTACACCCAAGGGTGTAAGAAGGGTGTGATAAAATTTCCAGTAGGATACCACCAATAAGAGATTCCATGTGATAAACATTCAATGACAAAAAGCTTGCAAGTTTTCATAAACTGAAAATGTTAGTTACAATTTCTAAAAGATGAAACTAAAAAAACAGTTTTCAAGTGGGATATCATTAAGAATCAATACTTTTAAAAATAATGTCAAAACTACTGAGTTTTCCAGCCAACTCTACAGTATGCCAATGGTAAGTACAGAGTAAATAATGAGCACAAGAAATAGGAAATAACCCTTAGGCACTAGCTCGTTCTGAGTCCCAGGTACCTCGTATCTCGGTGAGAGTAACCATCAAAATAGTTGTTCTCGTGCACGAGCCACTAGTAGGGAACATACCCATAACCTAGTGGTCCCAAATCATCATCATCATAGTTTAGATAGTGTTGTAAGCATCAATCTTGCTAAGTGAAACTGAGGCCAAACCCCACAGATTCACTAGCATACTAGTACACGTCCACCCACCTAGATACCCGGGTTTTCCCATTGTGCTCAAACAAGTTCAACACGCCAATAAATATAGTTTTCACATAAAAATATCACTCTCACCTCACACATTAATCAAACATCCCCATATACATCACACAAGTCACAAATTCCTCTTTTCATTGAAATGCATTTTGAAATCAAACTCACACCAAAATATCCCGCATACTTTTTTCATAACTTTCACAATTCAACACATCCTATAAAAATTTTATAAAGTCCCTAAAAATATTCTAAACATCACATAACATCCCACTCACATGTTTCATAAAAACCCTTTTTAAAAACAAAATCCATTTTTCACATCGCACTCACACAAAAAGCCCACATCACATTCACACCTCTTTCACATTTCACTAAATCCATTAAACATTTTTATAAATAATTTCCAAGAGGATACACATAACATGATAGACCTATTCAGATTTTAAATTATCCATTTGAAATTATAAACAATCCAAAATGGTTTTCCAATATGGATTCACCTCTTACATAAATCATTAAACCATTCAAAACATTCATAAAACAATTCTAAAGAGTGTACCAAAGCTTTTCACATAAAACCCATTTCAAAACCATATTTCAAGGACAAAATCACACCAATAAAAATTCAAAACAGAATTTTCATCCCCAAAAACATTTATTAAATGACCCCCAAGTGTTATACAAACACCTCAAACAATACCACAAAAGATCCACATGAAAAGCACATTTTTCAAAATCATTTTCAAGAAGTACAATATGGTTTTACACCTTAAACCAATAACAAAACCCTCTATAAAACATAATTCCACACCAATACACTTCCAAATCATAATTTTTCAGCCCAAACAAGATTTATTAAACCAATTTCATATGTTATAATACAAACCCAAACAATACCCAAAGGGTTGCACATGAAAACAACCAATTCGAAGCTAAAATGGAACAACAAAAATAAATGCATAACCAAATTCAAAGTAAAATTTTTCTGCACCACACACAGAATATTAGTAACATGCATAATAAGTAATTCAAGCAAACTAACTCATCTAAGAATTATTACACATGGAATCACCTACCGGAAATGTCAAATCCCTCAAAACATGGTGTGAAACATCAACCGCACCACCACCGCACCACAAGGAAGCTAAATCCAGACCTAGACCACAATATTTTACAAATAAAGTCACCAAATAAAACCCTATATTTGAACCCAGACTTATGGAAATTTTATAACATAATGAAAGAGAGAGTAAACCCTAAGGGAAAAGAAAGAAACCAAGAAGGAATCACTTACCCCAAACAATCCTGAAGAAAACGACCCAAAATCGACCAGAATCTGAATTTTAAAACAGATAAAAATTTGATGGATATTCGAACAAGAACGAGAAGGTCATTTAAAAATTTTAATGGGGGAAAAGAGTAAGAATAGAAGGAGTTATGGAAGGATCAATTTACCTCTATAAAATCTGGATGATTTCTGAAATCTATAGATGTTTTGACTATTTTCTCGCTCCTATCTAGCTCCAAATTGTGGGAGGAGGGCATGGGGGAGAGCCTTAGGTAATTGGTCTCGGGTGAGAGTTGGAATCACCGAAAAATCTGAAATATTGAAGGATCTATTAAATAATTAAAATTTATTTTTAATGCAGAAAATGGGCTTTCGGGCAGGCCCAATTCCCTAAATAAAAACTCATATCCACCATGATTATGGATTTATAAATGGTCCAAATAAATATGGTGGTGTTAATATGTTAGGGGATTACAATAAATAATTGGAATAAATGAAAAATGTTGAAAAATGAAGAAGTTATAAAGGAATCAAAATTTGTTTTTAAATATGGAATTGGGCTCACGGTTTGGCCCAATTCATAAAAACTCACTCATTCTTCCATAAATGCTTGGGAAACCCTCAAAAGAAAGAATGAATGGAAATTAAATGGAATTTAACTTTAAAATAAGTCATTTATGTGACAATTCTTCCCACCATGAAAACTTTCCACCCCGGAAAGTCAAATCAAGGACAAAGCAACAACCAAATCCAACTAAGAAACCAAGAGGTACTCCTTTGCCAGGTTTCACCCCCAAAGGCCAAAACACCTCCAGTGATAAATTAAGGATTACTCTCACAACCAAAACATATACCACTTTCCTGAAATGGTAAATCATGTTTATACTTTATCCCAAAATAAAACACCTCAAACACTATCCGAATAAGACTCAAGCAATTCACCCAAACGAACAATAACATTGAACAAGGCTACACTTACCTTACATTAACTAATCCATTGGGAACTCTCCAGTCCTAAAGTTTACCCAAGAAAGATATTGGTATCTAGATAGCTCTGAACAAGACTATCTACACCAAGACAAGGCCATGGATAAATGTAAGTTACCGGTATGGGGGGACACAAATACGCTCCCCACCATAAGAGACAACCAATAATATTTTTTTCTGAGACAAAATTAGGACACTAATAGGAGGAGGCCTGAACGGACTCCCTGGTACATAGGGTAGAATTCCATTCAAAATTTCTTAAGGAACATACATGATAACCATAGTGGTCTCCCCACCATAAGAATCAACCATCTTAACCGACTAGCATGTTCTGACCCAAAAAAAACCCAAAAATTTCAAGATTTGGGAGGGTCGCACGATTAGTCCGCAGAGTTTCTGAAATCATGAACTAACTGTGCTGATCAATATTCCTGTATGGATTCTAGGCACTCAGTCTCTCATAATTGTTCACAAACCCTGTGCTCAGCCTGTCTAGCCAAATTTCCAACCATTCTCTAAATACTCAATGGAAACCAAAGGGGGAGGTAATGACATTGGGCGATGTCATGGGTATAAGGCCCTCCACCTATTTCCACCAAATGTGAAACACAGAAGAAAGATAATGAAACCATTGGTTTAAACACTTCATATCTTTCATATTTAGGAGAGTAATTTGTACAAGGGTTTAAATGACCCTATGATTTCCCTTGACTACGAGCCAGCTTCTCTCCGAGACCTATGAATGGAGCTCAAATGATTGAAGCATCTTCGGCCTCACAGTTAGTCTTTGGAATCCAACTGAATGAGAATTATTCTTTCGGTGCTATAAAAAACTACACCGCAATCCCATATAAGTTTTCCAGACATAAGACATTCCAAACTCACTTTACCATATCCCGATATTTCACTGAAACGAGGGCTAAAAAGATTCCCACACATCACACCTTGTTTCTCCAGGTGAGAAACAATAGAAGTAAAGAACACCTACACTCACATTCCTCTAAAATGGATGATTTTGAAGTTTATACAAGGGAGACATTCACTCAACATAACAGGGACTCTCAGAGGATTTCTCTACTTTTTTCTATACGGTCAATCGATCACATGACATCATAAGGCATCACTGATCATGACCATTGCGACTGATATAAACAATTCATGGAGATGGACCTTATATGGCATCCCCAAACAACACATAATTCTTGAAAGTGGCCACAATATCTTATCATGACCAGATTTACCACACTGGTATTTTATCGTGAACTCTTTCTTCAAAGAGACTACGAAGGTCTCAGAGGCCCTCTTAGACACTATCCATACTAACAACCCCAGAAAACATCCTCCTTCGACGAATCAGGTTGCTTAAGAAACTAAGGTCTCTTTTAACCATCCAATAGCACTCTTACACAACAAGAGGATCCAAAAAAACAAATAATGTAAGTGGTGTAGACTCATTCTACAAAGATCTAGAAAATATTCCTTACATTGATCAACTGGAGGATTTTCCAATGACGAAACAATTCGAGTTTCACTTCAGTTGTGCACTAACCCTAAATGGGGGCGTACCTTATCCAACGGGAGAGACCAAGGACCCAACCAAGATGGTCCATTGGTAAAAAATCCATAAACCAGATCCAAACACATGAAGGTAACCACCATAAAGGTGTACCGAAACATATCTCATAGGAGACTACTAACAGGTCCTTCTACCCAGCTTACCGACCAAACATAAACCCAAAACACAGTTCAAATAGGAGGGGTTATTGGACTAAAAAAAACATCCCACAAAAACAACATTTTAAAAAACCCATAATACAAACCATCCCAAACTATCCATCAAGACATCATGTTTTTCTTTAAAACCATTTCTTTGAAAACAAACGGTTCAGTGGTAAGAGTATCGACCAATGGTACCCCATGGGCTTCACACATGCATGTTTTTATGCCACACCAGACACCCTCCTCATATCCGTCCCGGCACTCATCCAGTCATTCCATCAACCATCCATAATCCCATATAACCCCATGCATGTGGTCCCTAATGGAAATACCAAAGGATAAAACACAGATTTATTCCACTTTTCAAAACCAAAACGGCAATCCAACACATCCTTTTTCTCAAAACTGCTAACCACGAGATTTCAAATCCCAATTCAAATATTACTAAAATTTTTAAAACGAAACAACCTTTTATACAAGAACTCACATTCATGTTATTCACATAAATTTCATAACTTCTCAGCCCATTAAAACACCCTATGATTGTTTAGAAAACTCTGTCGGAAACACTTTTTCAAAACCAACTTCAATACAGTTTCTGCCTTCAAAAGAGGTGTAATCACACCATTTTCCATTTCAAAATAATTCTGAATATTTAGTTCCAAAATTTCATAAATCATACCATTCCATATTTATTTGAAAATCATTTCACAAAAACATTACACTTCTGAAAACCAAGTCACATTAAAACCAAAGTTCCAAGATTTCAAAACTAAAGAACACAAGACAATGCGAGAGGAAACTAGTTTCAGTGGGTGACTTGGAAATTTGGTTGGAAGCCATATTCCAATCACTTCACTATTATAGAGAGTGTTCTAGGGAATATCCCTGGCTTCACATGGATTGCCAGGCCCTGCGAGCTCACTGAGACCATTAACCCAACTCTCTTTTCATTCCCCCTAATCATCATTAAACCAAGAAAACCAAAGGACTATGAAAGGTCCCGACTTCCCCTGGAGACCTGAATCCCATAATGAGGTGTGGTGATCAGCCACACTACTCATAATCAAAATTCCATGTCCTAAAATTCCTAACTCCAGACTATCCCGACTGTTCCCCAAATAACATGACTCAAAGAGAGCAAACCTCCTTTGATACCATTGTGTCACGAACCGAATCTGGTCACCGCCAAATCCAGAACCAAACCCACCCCGCGACAAGTCCCGGAGGGCGTTCCCGATCCCCACGGGCTGGCACAAGTGCCCGAGAATCATAAAATGATGTTTGGGAACGATTTACACAAGTTTATAAACATTAAACCACAAACAAACTCTATAAAACGAATCTGGATTTTTCAACTAAAACCATATTTTACAAAATTCAGAACTGAATTACATATTTTAAAACAACTCAACAAGACTATAAAAAAGGTGCAAAATCACAATTAAATATCCCAAGAACCCTCATGGAAAGGGGCACCGCCCTCAATCCATCTCCACAAAACTTCACCACCAAGGACATGCTAGAAACCCGAAACACTGGAACTAAAAACTGCATCCAAACCTGAAACAACAAAATAACCAAATCTACATACACCCAAGGGTGTAAGTATGGTGTGATAAAATTCCCAGTAGGATACCACCACTAAGAGTTTCCATGTGATAAACATTCAAAGACAAAAATCATGCAAGTTTTCATAAACATAAAATGCTAGTTACAATTTCTAAAAGATTAAACTAAAAAAAACAGTTTTCAAGTGGGCTGTCATTAAGAATAAACACTTTTAAAAACAATTTCAACACTACTGAATTTTCCAGGAAACTATACCATATTTCAACGGTAAGTATAGATTAAATAATGAGCACAGGAAATATGAAATAACCCTTAGGCACTAGCTCGTTCTGGGTCCCAGGTAACTCATATTTTAGTGAGAGTAACCATCACAATATCTGTTCTCGTGCATGAGCCACTAGTAGGGAACATACCCATAACCTAGTGGTCCCCAATCATCATCATCATAGTTCAGTTAGTGTTGTAAGGTTCAATCTTTCTATGTGAAACTGAGGTAAAACCCCACGGATTCACTAGAATACTAGTACACGTCCACCCACCTAGATACCCAGGTTTTCCTTTTGTTCTCAAACAAGTTCAACAAGCCAATAAATATAGTTTTAACATAAAAATATCACTTCCACCTCACACATTAACCAAACAGCCCCATTTACATCTCACAAGTCACAAATTCCTCTTTTCATTGAAATGAATTTTGAAAGCAAACTCACAACAAAATAGCCCACATACTTTTTTCATAACTTTCACAATTCAACACCTCCTATAAAAATTTTATAAACAGCCTAAAAATATTTTAAACATCACATAATAGCCCACTCACATGTTTCATAAAAACCCTTCTTATAAACATAATCCATTTTTCACATCGCACTCACACAAAAATCCCACATCACGTTCACACCTCTTTCACAATTCACTAAATCCATAAATCATTTTTATAAATAATTTCCAAGAGGATACACATAACATGACAGACCTAATCACATTTGAAATGGTCCATTTGAAAGTATAAACAATCCAAAAAAGTTTTCCAATATGGTTTCACCTCTTACATAAATTCTTAAACCATTCAAAACTTTCATAAAACAATTCTAAAGAGTGTACCAAAGCTTTTCACATAAAACCAATTTCAAAACCGTATTTCAAGGACAAAATCACACCAATACAAATTCAAAATAGAATTTTTAGCCCCAAAAACATTTATTAAACTACCCCCAAGTGTTATACAAACACCTCAAACAATACTGAAAAAGATCCACATGAAAAGCACATTTTTCAAAATCAATTTCAAGAAGTACAATATGGTTTTACACCTTAAACCAATAACAAAACCCTCTATAAAACATATTGGCACACCAATACCCTGCTAAATCATAACGTTTCCGCCCAAACATGATTTATTAAACCAATTTCATATGTTATAATACACACCCAAACAATACCCAAAGGGTTGCACATGAAAAACACCCAATTCTAAGCTAAAATGGAACTATAAAAATAAATACTTAACCAAACTCAACGTAAACAATTTTTTCACCACAAAAAGAATATTAGTAACATGCATAATAATTAATTCAAGCAAACTAACTCATCTAGGAATGATTACACATGGAATCACCTACCGGAAGTGTCAAATCCCTCAAAACATGGTGTGAAACATCAACCGCACCACCACCGCACCACAAGGAAGCTAAATCCAGACATAGACCATGATATTTTACAAATAAAGTCACCAAATATAACCCTATATTCAAACCCTAACTTCTAGAAATTTTAGAACATAATGAAAGAGACATGAAATCCTAAGGGAAAAGGAAGAAACCAAGAAGGAATCACTTACCCAAAACAATTCTGAAAAAAATGACCCAAAATCGACCAGAATCTGAATTTTAAAACAGATAAAAAAATTAATGGATTTTCGAACGAGAATGAGAAGGTAATGTATGAATTTTAATGGGGAAAAGGAGTAATAATAGAAGGAGTTATGAAAGGATCAATTTACCTCTCCAAAATCTGGACGATTTCTGAAATCCAGATAAGTATCGACTATTTTCACGATTCTATCTATATCCAAATTGTGTGAGGAGGGAATGGGGGCGCGCCTTAGGTAATTGGTCTCGGGTGAGAGTTGGAATAACCGAATAAAATAAAATAATGAAGGAGATATTAAAGAATTAAAATTTAATTTTAATGCAGAAAATGGGCTTTCGGGCAGGCCCAATTCTATAAATAAAAACTCATATCCACCATGATTATGGATTTATAAATGGACCAAATAAATATGGTGGTGTTAATATGTTAGGGGATGACAATTAGGAATTTTAATGGATGAAAAATGTTGAAAAATGAAGAAGTTATAAAGGAATCAAAATTTGTTTTTAAATCTGAAATTGGGCTCACGGTTTGGCCCAATTCATAAAAACTCACTCATTCCTCCATAAATGTTTGGGAAACCCTCAAAACAAAGCATGAATGGAAATTAAATGGAATTTAACTTTAAAATAAGTCATGTATGTGACAGTATGGTTACTATACAATGTACTACATTATCAAAAAATAACCTTGATCCTCATCCAATTATGGTTTATCTTTTACCAAGGTTGTGAATCCTTTCTTTCCCATTAGGATTAACAATTCATGGGTGGCACATTTTAAATAGGGTAAAACTGTTTAGGATGTCAAGAATTATTTTAACATAAAAATGATGGATTTTATTCTTCTGGAAATCATTAATTGGTTAAAATATGGATAAAATTTGGGAGGAATGAAAATTTTAGTTATCTTGATGATTTAATTTCCTCCCATATGACCTCCCTTCAGCATATTCAAAAACAGAACTCTTGTAATGATTTCTTGGAGGGATTTGATAATAAAGTTGTAATATATGGTAGGATTAATAATCATCTAAACAATAAATATCATATAAATTGGGAAATATTTAAATCCAAATGTATGAAATATGATGACAAACAATTCATGTTTATTCAATCCCTAAAAAGGGAAAGTTGGAATTCCATGCCTGTATCCTTGCAAAAAATGGTGATCAGATTTTGGATAGTTGGCAGGCTCTCTATGATAGTATGGAATTTTATTATAGATACCTCTTTGATGGCTCCTATTTCATATCTAAACCTTTGTGTGGTACTATTTGAATTTTTTTACATAGTAGGATAATCATGGGCTCAATTCTATTTCCCTACTTTCATATATTATGGTGGGTTTTATTTCCTCAACTAGGAAAGCATCACCAGTCAGGATAGATTTGGTATTATTTTCATTTTATCATATTGGAATACTATTCAACTAGATATATGAACTATTTTTATTCATTTATTAATTCAATTACTCAAATTTACTTGATTTTATTTTTAAAAATCATTTTGTGAAATTACGAGACAAAGCACTGAGGAGGTGTGATATTATGAGTCTCGGGGTTCTAGGAATGACTGTTTGAAAAATTATATTTTTTTATCACTTATGAACTACTTTTATAAAAAGGATGAATAACTCTTAATCATGTTTCTAGAAAAGAAATGTGAGGTAACCATTGAGTTCATAGTAGTGGATTTACCTTGGCATGACCTAACATAGGTAAGAGCAATCCATATTTTTATAAAGTCTTCAGGGGGCATAACAATTTTTAAAATAATTAAATAAATTTTTTATATTGAAATCCAACTAAATCATAAATGGCCACTCTGATTGGAAATATGAGACCACCATTATGTTTGAGAGAGGGTATTTTATTTAGGTGGATCCTAACCATGACTGTTGTGGGTCATGGGTGAACGATAGATTTTTGGACGTACATGTCATTAAAATATCGAAATATATCTATATAGTATTGAACATTATATATAGATGTAGTGATTTTTTTCCTTTTTGATCTGCAGTTCGATCATTCTTCTAGGGTGGAAAATTATTATGGTATTAAAGGGAATGGAACTTGATGATTATTCAGCTATTGGTTTCTTAATGAGCATACTAACATGAATGGATCATGAACAAAATAACAAGGTTGTGATTCATCCTCTGGGTGTTCATGTGCTTTATCTCTTCCAAAAATATGTCACATTTTGTTTGTGTTAATATCCATTTGAAACCCTATGTAATGGATTGATTTTTTCATCCATGATTCTTTGCACAATTATCTGAGACCTAATTTAGTTATCTAGGAATGCATTATAGGGGTGCGATGGGAGCATTGGATGAATGAGGTAGAAAATGGAAGAGGGAGAAAAGAACAGTGAGACATCAATATGGTGGCCTCCATTAGGGGTACCACACATCCAGTTGGGGTGCACAACTGCAAACCAATAGGACCACATTATAGGAGAATCCCATGATAGCACATGCCATGATTGGTGGACAGGAGCCCCATATGAGGCTTCAGCGGTAGCTGTAACAGGATGTGTCTTTGAGGCCATGTCAGTTGGATCTCGTGGTACCGAGGAGGTTACAAGTAGAGACCGAGATGCGGTAACAGAGGGACCAAAAAACTATTGGGGTCCTCGTGGAACCTACTATGGCAGAAGCTATGTTGAAGGGGGTTGGGACACATTGTTGTTCGCATTGAACGCAGCAGCCGTGTTGACTGGGAGTGCACAACCGAGTCATGTGATAATGTATATTGTCGACATGTGGCTGGTCGGACTAGGGGATATAGACCACTCTAGTATCCCAGCGGGCCATAACTCTTGGCCCATCATGCAAGGCCAGTTTGGACCTACCCCAATAGAATGAGGTCGGGTCGGGTTGGTCAGACTAGGTCGGGGTGGACCTAGTTCGGACCGGACCATTTTTTATAAATAGGTCATATGATTTAATGATTATTCAATTTTGACAATACATTTGCGGTGTTGTGACCCCTACAATGAGACAAATGTTTTGATATACACTATGTGTTTTATTTTTATTTTTTGATGCTGAACTAATGTCTTTCGTATTATGTTCTCACAAAAAAAGGGAGGTATTAGAATAATCTTATAGATTACAATGACTATGTAATTTTGAGTACTACGTGACCTACAGGATACTTGACCCATCAGTGCTCTATGTCCCTTCAATGCTCCATGTTCCATCGACGCTCTGTGATCCATATATTTTCCTTGATCCCTCAATGTCCCATAACCCATTACCGCTCTGGGTCCCACTGATGCTCTGTGTACCATCGATTCTTTGTGTTGCACTGGATCATTGTGCACCAATAACGCTATGTAATCTATTGACACCCAATGCACCATTGACACTTCACGCACCATCGATGATAAATGTGTTTCTGAGACTTCTAGTTTCATAGATATTGAGATATTTTGTTGAATATAATTGTAAATCCTTCTCTTCATGATTTAGACTTGTACTTATGTGAGATGACCATGTTGATAGTACATCGTGTATTTCCATTGTGTTTTACATATTGTGTTTCCATTTTTGTGTACATCGTGTGTTTCTGTTTTAGTGTACTTTGTGTAATTATTAGTGGTGTAACTTTGTGGATCTGGGGTCCCTACTACGTAATGTTTTACTCGCTCTTTCTTGGGATATTCCAACACATGTCTGGTCTTCAGAAAATTATCCTTACTTTGATGGATTCCTTGATGGATTTGGACTTTGTGGTTCTTAGAGAGAGGCCCGATAGATGGGGTTTGATTTAGTGACATCAAATAATAGTTTTTGTAACTATCCTTCAGGTAGTTTTCCAATGATTGAGATTTAGAAGCATGTACTTCCTCATTTGTTTGGGATTATATTCTGGCCCTATTTACTTTTCAGTTCATTATTTTTGGGCTTGGATATGGGTTCTTGTGTACAGTTACATATAAAAATACATCCCATTTGTGGTATATGACTACTCATGTATCTTCTCGAGCCCTTGTTCTTTTGGAAGCGGTCTTAGAGTCGTCCTGAACCTTGCCCCGGGGGGGGAATGTTGTGCTTGAATTGTACCAGGGGAGGTCAGTTATATCTTACAATCCAAGAGTTGTTGAGATTAGATAGGGGAAATACTGTTAACTGTTTCATGTTGCAATTATAGGATAGGGAATCTAGTGTTGGTCTAGCAGCCGACATATCCATACACGAGGACACTAAATTCTTCTTTCTGACTCGGTACATAAAAAAACTGTTTATAGGGAAAATTATGGAACATGATTCATATATGATTTTGGGGGTTCTCATGTCCTTGTTGAGTCAGTTTCACCTCATAGAGTACGCTCTATTGATTATGGTATGTCTTGATCTATTTGATAATACCTATATATATACATCCATCTAGGATTTTGATGCGTGTTAATGAGGACAATCCTCCTAGTGATGAGGTATTGGTACATGGACATGTTCTGGATATTGAACCCCCAGGTGGTGTACTAGTTATAGCACAACCCAAAGAGTAGTAGTTACTATCATCATTACCGGTACTTGATTTACACAGAATTAGTGCATTTCTTGAGTTCCAAAGGTAGCAATGTCCCAGGGAAAGGGTTAATACATACCCCAAAACAATTTAGTATCGGTTGGACATGGGAATTTGTGCCTTCCACGTAGTGAGGACGCCACTTGAACAGATAGTATTCCCTACCGTGAGTCCACTACATCACACTAGAGAGATATGGTGGACCATAGTGATCTAGAAATATGAAAATATGACCCTCACATACATATAATTGGAGCATCTCTCTATGTAAGAGTTATTTCCTACGATGTTGCGCTCCATGTGTATACATGTGCTATTGCATCTGCAGTATGAAATTCAGACAGTAGGAGAGTACTCAGTGAGATTTACAAATATTTATTACTACTCCATGGATATGTTATGGGAAACGTTCATAAGATCCTAGACCTTCACTCATGGGATAAAATTATATATTATAGAATCCATGATATCATATAGCATTCAGGATTTTTTTGGGGTAGTGGAGAGAGCACTGATAGTAGAGATCTTTCTGGTGGTGAAGACACTGACAGTGGGAGCTTTCACTGGGCATCATGTAGCTGATTTTTCAGCAGCATGTAGCTGACATCTAACACAATGATCAAATAAAATAAATTTGTTTAGGGGATTAAACCAATACACAGGGTCAGTAGTGTGGGGATCCCAAGGTATAGTAACTCTGCCGAAGGTTTGGATGTGGTACATGTGTGGTGGTCAAAGAAACAGGGATAGATATTTCCCATCTTGTTGTACAATTGAACAAAAAATAGTTGAGGGACCACTGAGGAAGAAGAAAAGGTTGGAAAATAGTGGTCCCCAGGGAATATGATGTAGGAGAGGACCTATAAAGATAAAACGAGAAGGGTAAAGGTAAGAGGTACAATCCCCACCACCCCAAGGCAGTCCACTGGGGCTTAGGGAGCTGGTGGACAAGGATGATTCCAGATTCATGAGATAGAGGATAATGACCCTTATTCTCTAGACATGATTAGAGTTATGATATTTTTTTTCACTCTAGCTACATTTTTTTATTGACATATGTTCTGATCACACTTTTCTCACCTTCAACCTTGTTTTGGACACCAAAATTTTAATGAAACTATTGAATTAATCCAAATGTATAGGTACTCGAATGAGATAAGATTTGTTGATCACCCTTAGTTATGAAAGAGTGAAATTACTCTTGGGGTTGAGATTTTTAGTTAGGAACTAATTGTTGTAGAATCGAGGCCATACGATGTCAATATTTGTATGGATTTGTTACGTGCATTTTATGACCAAATTAACTTCTTTAGGTACATTGGGTGGTGTATCAGAAATATGGGATCTGGTTTTCCATTTTCAGTGAAAAGGAAATGCAATCAGTGTAGAATGGGCTTTGACACATTAGGGTATAGCCTATAACATAGTAGTTGGCTAGTAAGACCCTCAGTGTAGTGGATGGGAGTAGTCCATAATATCTAGTAGTGGTGGATGAAAATAATGATTTCATTCTTGAATATGTTTCGAGATTACCTACTCGATGGAGGGTGGATTTCTACATTGATCTGTACCCTAATAATACATTGATATCTATACATATATATTGGATTTCCCATGTGGTGCTTCATGAGTTAAGGGAACATATGGAGGACATATAGATAAAGGGATTTGTGAGAAGTAGTGTTATATCCCATGTGTCCCCATTATTGTTTTCCATAAAGGTAGATGGGAGCATGCGATTATGTGTGGAATTTAAGAACCTGAACTAGGTAACCATGATGAAATAGTATCCACTTTTGAGTTTTGATGTTCACTTTGTTCATTTGAAGGGGCATGGTGGTTCTCGAAGGTAGGCCTTAGATCAGCATATCACCAACTTTGATTATGTGATCGAGAAATCCTGAAGACATCCATTAGATGTTGTTACATCTACTATGAGTACATAGTGTTGTTTTTTGTCATGAAAAATTACCTATTGGTGTTCTTGGGTCTCAATAATATGATTTTCTGTCCATACATAGACAAGTTCATCATTATATTCAATTATGACATCCTGGTGTACTCGGCGTCTGAGGAGGAAGACACAATACACTTGAGGATAGTCCTGGACACACATTAAAAGAACCAACATTACAGGAATATCTCAAAGATTATGTTTTGTATACAAGAGGACCAATTTATTGGACATTCCATTTCAGAGGCAGGAGTTATATTAGAACTAGGAAATATTGAAGTGGTGATTGCATGGGAGACACTGATTTATGTTACCATGGTGCAATGTTTCTAGGGTTTGGGTAGATATTATCTTATATTTATACCTGATGTTTTGAGAGTAGAAATACCCCTTATATCCTAGACATGAAAAGGTAATCCTTTATTGTGGATAGATTTGTTTCTGAAGTACTTTTAAGATCTGCGGTAGAGGATGAAGAGCAATGCCATATTGTTATTACCAGTGGTGGGTGTTGATTTTCGACTGTTCTGCAATGCATCTGGGACCGGGCATTAATGTGTCCAAATTTAGGGGGAATCTATGATTGCCTGTGGATTTCTCCCATTGTTATAGCATGAGAAAAACTACACAACCTATGATATTGAGCTAGTAGTGGTTATTTTCTCATTGATGATGTGGCGACATTACCTAATGGGTGAGTGGATTATCTTATACTCTTACCATAAGAGTATCAATTATATATTATATCAATAGTATTTTTAACATGAGATAGTGTAATTGGATATAGTTCCTCTAGGACTATGAATTTGAGATAGTATATACTACTAGGAAGGGGAATATCATGGAAGACACTCCCTGCAAGGGATCCAACTTTCATTTTCTGAGTGAGGGGTTAGAATAATTGGATGTGTTATTGATATCTTTAGTTGATGGAGATGGAGAAGCTTACCCAATGTTTATGGTTTTTACCCCTCCAAAATTACAACAAGTTAGGTAGGCACATTTTGGATACACTTACTATCATACTATACGTTGTCTGATGATAACATGTCATTCCCCGAATAGATATTCAAAATGTTGGGAGCACATCATTCTCATCAAAGGAAAAACAGTAGTACAAGTGATATTGTATGAGGATTATTTGATGGAGTTTCATATATCCCATTTGGAAGTACATATTTTATTTCAAAATATGTATCGGGACCTCTGGAATCATTTTTCTTGTTCACGGATGAAGATGGCCGCGAAAAAGATTTTTTCTAGATGCCAAACATTCTAGTAAGAGATGGTTGGGCACTAAGTTCCAGTGCACTTCACTAAACCACTTGAGGTGACAGGGTGGTAGTGGGTTGGGATATTAATGTACTTCGTGATGTATTTTCTACTAACATACAAGGGAATCAATACCATTTTCATGTTACTTTAATGACTCAACAATTCATCCAACATCGAACAGATCATGGTGCAGATATCAGTAGAGAGCATGGGACACCTCTATGTGCTGTAAATAGTTCGAATCTGTTAGGTCCCATCAACGATATTCATAGACTATGATGATCACATTAAATCCTAGTTTTGGAAGGGATTGTAATATAAATTTGTGACATAGTTGTTCTTGAGCATGACGTTTCATCCCCAAATAGATGGCCAAACAGAGAGGACCATCCGGGTTCGAGAGTACATTCTATGTTCTTTAATCCTAGACTCTAACTGTAGTTGGGATATACACCTTACAACATTGGAGTTTTGGTAGAAAAATTCTACCACTCCACCATTGGTATGGAATCATTTGAGGCCTTGTTTAGGTGACCATGCCGATCACCATTGTGCCAAAAAGACCCAGGAGAGTCAGCATATACGGGTCCAGATATGAGACATGATACCATCAAGAAGATGCATATCAACCAAGAGAAAATGAAAACTACATAGATCCTACTAAAATCCATGGATGATAGGAGGGACATGCCTCTATATTTTGAGGAGGGGGAACATTTTTTCTTTCAGGTCTCACTTTGATGGGGATACCATTGATTTTAATAGAGCAACATGTTATCTATGAGATACATAATCCCTTTTCAGATTATGAGTATAGTTGGTGAGTTTTTGTAATGCCTTGCACTACCCCTGTAGTTTTACCAGGTGCCTAATGTATCCTTTGTGTCATAGCTGAGTAGTTATGCACATGATCCATGACATGTAATCAATTGTGGTGAGCTAGACATTGATGACTGGATGAATTGTTTTGAGTAATCGATGGGGATCGAGGATCTACTGGAGAAATCCTTTGTCGGTGGTTGATTCCTCTAGTGTGAATTATATGGTATCACATGAATCTATAGAGGATAACATTGTAGTTGGAGTATAATATTTTTTCTTGAGACCCTCACCTTTTTGATGAGTTTCCCCTGTTTTTTATTTTGGTGATCTAAATCATTAAGGTGGGGAGAATGTAATGACTCAGATTTTCCGGATATTTTTAAAAATTATTTGGGGAAATCCCAAGATCATGTGCTGAGACATCGTGGTATTCTGATTCCCAGAATTCCTAGAATGATTTTTTGAAAAATATTATATTTTTTATAACATGGACATGTCAATTTTAGGAAAAACATAAATATCATTGCCAAGTAGTTTCCAAATTATGAATATCAGGACACCATTGAGCTCAAAGTTGTGTCTTTACCCTATGTGTAGTGTAACATTAGTCGACATGGTAAAAATGTAGGAAAGTTAAATAGGGTTGTTATAATAAATAAATAAATAAAGTAAAAATTATTTTATTTTGAAATCCTAATAACTCATAAATAGTAACAGGGATTCAAAATCTGAGACCACATGTGTGTTTGTAAGGGGGTTTTTTAGGTGGGGATAATGTTGACTGGGATAGGTCAATGATGAAAGATATATATTCAATGTCAAAATAATTAAAATATTTAATAGAAATATTTTTTTTAACATTACATGTTTAATTAATGGATGTTTCCTTTTTAAAATTCCATGTTAGAGAAATTAAGGGTTATCACCATAACCATAAAATTATCCTGAATAAAATAGAAGGAATCTCTCTCTGGATGATGAATGTTGTTATATCAAATATAGTCAATGACCCAGAACCCCATTCTTCATCATGAATATATCCAAACTAGAGTTAGGTTGTCGATCTTGTTTTCAATTCTTTTTCCCTTTATAGAAACAAACATAAAATGTGGACCAACACAAGAATCTTTTCATCAACGGTTTAATCATTCCTATAGGTATGATAATTATTGTGGGATTAAATGAAATTGATTGTGGTGATTATTATTCTATTTTTTTCTTCATGATCCTGCTATCATGAATGGATCAGGGCCAACCGAATAAGGACAATATCCATTCTATGGGTGCTCATGTTCTTTATCTATTGCATAAATTGATCGTGTTATCTGTGTGCCCTTCTACCTTTTAATATTTATAATAACTATTGCTCGTTGTGCCTAGGTTCCATGGAGAAATGATCTAAGACTAAAGGTAATGATCTGTGATGGCATTGTAGAGGTCCGACTAGAGGTCCACATGAAGGAAGTTGCTCATGGTGGAGAGAGCGATGACTAGAGGGTTACTCATACAGTGGCCTATAGCAAGGGATGTGTACATAATGGGGAGAGGCTAGGTTCTGGCATGGAGCATAGACATGATCAAGGAGGGAAACAATGGGGGAGGATCCCACAGAGGTGAATTCCATGAGAGGAGGATATGAGCTTCTACATGATGTCGGGGAGGCGGCTATGGTGGGATGTTTCATGTAGGCCGCGTCAGCAGGATCCCGCAGCGGTATGTAGGATAGGGGTGGAGACCGAGACATTGATATTGTGGACCCAACATGACGTAGGGGTCCACGTGGAACCGATGTTGGTGGATGCATTGTGGAAGGTGGTCTGGACATAGTTTATTCACCATTGAACGCAACATCCACATTGACTTGGGGCGCACATCCGAGCAATGCGATTTAAGAGATGGCCTACATGTGGTGGGTTGGACTGGAATAAACGTTCCGATTTGGCGGCCCAGATGATTGGACCACAAGAATCATCAGGCTAGGATAGTTCATGTCATCCCAAACTAACCATGTCGAATCGGTTTGGGTTGGTTGAACCAGGTCAGGGCGGACTCAGACCAAACCATACCCTTTTTAGTTAACTGGTCAAATCTTTTATATCATGTGTCCTTTGATGATCCATTGGTGGACTTGGTTCCCTTTTGACGATATTGTTCTTTTGAGATACTCTAAGTGATTATTTTTCGATGTTGGAATAGGAATTAATGTCTTTAAATGTATGTTCTTCTTGAAAAAGCGTAATGGGAGCAGAATGATACGGCTGGCTATTACTGTGTATTCTTGTTGAGTACTTAAATTTGTGGATACTTGACCAATTGACGCTATTTTACCTATTGAATCTCTAGGACACATAGAGACTTAGTACTCCATCGACATTGAATGATCCATTAACACTCTGTGAACCATTGACATCCCGAACATTATTACCACTTCAGGAACCACTGAATCTATGTGCTCTATCGATGCTCCAGGCTCCATGTGCCACTGTCATTCAGTGATCAATCGAAACTCCACGAACTGATAACACATACAGTGTCATAGATACCAATAGATCTATGGACAAAATCTAAAAAACATTTTCTTCTTGATTCAATCATATACCTATGTTTCCTTTGTGGTGTAATTTGTGTTACTCTTATTGTTGTATCTTTGTGGGTTTATGGTCCCTATTGAGAATCATTTTACTCACCCCTGTATGGGATATGCATTCAAATGTCATGTGTTGTGACGATGATCAATGCTTTGATGGATCCCTTGGTGTACATGGAAAATGTTTTCCTTAGAGAGAGGTCAAATAGGCAACGTTTTGTTCAACGAAATCTGACTCCAGTTTCCATACCTATCCTTCCAGAAGAGTTTTCTACAGACAATATTCAATAGATTATACTTTCTCTATTGGCTAGGCTTTTTTCTGGACTCGTTTACTTTTCTGTTTTTGTACTATCTTACTATGTTGTTGGTATCTAAGTGGTATGCATGTTTTTTTACTTAGTGTCTATAGTTCATCACTTTTAGTCTTGGTTATGGGCATGTGTGTACATGTATTTATGAAAATGACTCCCATTTTTGGGATATGTATACTTGGTGCTAGACTCCAACTCTTGTCCTATTGGAGGCGGGTTTGGGGTAGTCACTACATGTGCCCCCTGGGATGGGTTGTGAAAATTTAATTGTGTTCCCCTACCTTATAGAATGAACGGTCAATTTCATTCCTTTTTTGAGGAAGTGGAAAATGAAATTTATATTTTCTTATTTAGGATGGTTATTTTGGTGAACAATATCCATTAGATCATTAAAAATATTCTTTCTAGTTGGATGGCCAATGTATCAAATAAAATTGATTCCCAAATCATTTTTACTTGATAAATGTCGAACAATTATAGAATATCTCAATATTACCTCATACTGTGACAATAATTTTAAGAATCCCATTATAGGGTGAAATAATTTTCATAAGATTATAATTTTATAAGTCTTTTAATATTATGGATTAGGCTTTTATCAACAAGATTATTTCTTATTTTGGTTTCAACCATGTTATCAATAATTTTCTTATAATAATTTTGGCTTAGCTCATATTTTTTTATTTTTAATTGTTATCCTATATGAAATATTTATTTTTCAATAGATGTCAGGAAATATGATCCTCTCTCTACTAGTCATTTTTATATATAGAGGGATTATCATAAAAGACATTTCTCAATTTATACATTGAATGGGAAGTTGAAATACATTAGTGTTGGTAGGGGGATTTATTCTCATTAACATATTATTTATGAATAAGAAATTATCAATTTTAGTCATGGGTATAAGAAAAATATCAGAAACATCAAGAAATAAATTTTTCATTACAAACAAATTTTATCATAGTTTGTTTTCTAAAATAAGCCTTTACTTACATTTGTATGGGAATTACTATTTCTAGGAAGATTGAAGCTATCAGTCAATTGGGTATTAGGGATGTGATAAATTCTTTTATTTATCATAGTGTACTTATGATCTGGGGATGACCAAAGGCTTGTTATATTAATGGTATCTTTAGTCGTATCAAAAATCATGTTACATCCTGAATGGGTAAATCACTTTTTGTTATTGAACATATTTTTTTTGGGAAATTCTATCATCACTTTAAATTTTTTATATTGTTTCATGGATTATGAATAACTTATTTCAATTATTAAGAGTATTATACTTTCTAATAAAACTTTATATGGAGTGGTAGTATTATGAAAATGAATCGATCCAATGTTTCATGGAAATGATGTTGTATGCCATATAATTTTTCAGGAATAAGAATTTATAATAGTCTATTCTTCAATCATTCCTTTCATGATCATTTTATGTAGAGGGTCATCAATAATATTCCAGATTACTTTGATTTTCATGGTGATCAATTTATTACAATGCTAAAAAATGGTAATTTCTTTCACAGGATCTCTTCAGTTGGTCCTTCTTTCATATCCCTATATTATACAAATGAATTTCATTTTTTTTGGTTGTTTCTATAGACTAATCACATAACTTCTATCATGAAAAATGTTCTTGTTAACCATTAATTTATTACGTCATGGATGAGGATTTAACTTGTATTTCACTCTATAAATTTATCATCTCTTGAATAATTTGGAATATTTTACTGGTTAAATTAAAGCAATTGGTCACAGTTACTAATTCTCTCCCAACAATTATTTATTGATATGGGAACTTGATATGAGTGGTATTCTCAAATTTAATATGTTCTATATTCATATTTTTGGCTCAAATATTGATATGAATTTGATTGGGAAATTGAACATTGAGTTTTTCAGAATTCATGTTTGGTACATGTCTTATGTTTTGCATATGGGAAACATACCCTTGATTATTTTTTACAGTCATTGTGTATCATTCATTTTTCTTCATGTGCTCTCTACCATGATCAAATCGATTACATCAAGAACCTATTTTTGATTTTTTTTTCCACTACTTCATCTACGTGGCATGCCCTTTTGGACTATATTGAGATTCATCTACCTCAGTAATCTTCCATCAAGGATTTTTTCAAGGGTTGGTTAGGACTACCCCTCTAACAACATCTTATTAATCTCTTTCATTATGCTACCGAAGAGATGATTTTTAATATTTGGATAGCTCAAAAATTGTGGATACATGGTCAGGGTATATTTGTACCTCATATTCATTGTCTCAATTAATTATTCAGATTACATAACAAAATCCCACCCAAAATGAGTTTTTTATAATTCACTTTATTAACATTTGATCTTGAGGGGTCTTAGTATATTTGATAATTTTCATCCTCCTTTTGGTACGCTTGGTTTTTTTTACCAATCACTTTTTTCATAATGGATTAAGATTAACAGTGATGTATCTTTAAGATGTAATATGGGTTCATCGAACTATGGAGCTATTTTTTAGATATCATCCTGGAGATGAAATGGGATGATTTTTGGATATTGTCGTTTTTATTCTTCTCTTATGGATGAATGGTTAGGTGTCATTGACTTTATTGAGAGTGCTAAGTATCTCCGCTAGAATAATAACTAGCATGAATCTGATTTTTCTATTACTTTTCATCCCATCAAAGTTAGCTCTGAGGAACTTATTTGGAATTTAATTTCTCTTTGGATTACATTACAGTATTATCTCTCATCCATTGATAAAATTATCACTCATATCTAAGGGGAGGTTTATTAACTTATGGATGGTCCTTCAAACTTGTCTTCTAGAAGAAATAAATTTTCATGGTCCAATCAGATTCATAATGATATTTTGACACATCTTCAAAGGAAAATGTGAAAATTTACTCTATTTGGACATCTGTAATATGGAACTTCATTACTAATATGTGATTCTTTATTTCTGTGAAATCTCTCACACTGAAAAAAAATAGATGTTGGTTGTAGTAATATCCACATTTTCGCCCATTGATTACAAGTTTCATTCCCCCTTCCTTTCCAAATGTGATGGTTTATTACCCATTATGAATTTTTTCTTTTTAAATTACTATATAATTATAAATTTACCAATAACAAGATGAAAATTTTAAAAAATTAATATTAATCCCCAATTATCATATAAACCATAATGGTTTTCAAAATCATTAAAATTAGCTCCCAAAATGAAATGGGAATTATTTCTTAAACTAAATTTTTTGTATGTTAAAAATAAGGTTAATATATTTCTTAACAATCAATCAATACACAATAAATATCTCTTGATTTTATTCTCATCACATGAAAAATTAAAAAATTAGTAAATTTATTATACATATGTTTACACTATAATCCACAACCACATTTTAACCATTGAATCCCTAATTGTGGACACCTTAAATAATAAATTTACTTCATAATCTTTAATGTAAGATTTACCACCTTCTTTCATGATAAATCATTCCTAAAAAATATGATTCATTGTATAATATTCAACAATTTCGAAATATATTCTATGATATCAATCATAAATTAAATATTTTAATTAGAGTTTCACAGACATCAATTACAATGGAATTACACATTGAAAAATATTTATCTACTAAGTCATACTGAACCTATTCTTTTGCATTCCCCCTAGGATATGTATGAGAATAATTCCCATATTCTACACATTTATAAAATTAAACTGATAACTTGGGAATAGTTTTCTTCCCCATTATGGAATTAACTGAACACACCCTTTTTATTAGTATATTATTTCTCTAAGTCCTCCATTATCACATAAAATTAAGTTTCATGATCTTCTAATTAATTTTTTGTGATTTTTCCCACATTCATGACACATATGAGATTGAATCATTTTTAAACTATAATATTTATCACTGGATCTTATATAAAAGTTTGTTTCTCTCTTGTTTAGTACATTAGGATACTCATCTAGGCCCATGTTTTTAACAATTGTTTATTATAGATATATAATAATAATCACATGTGGCTCAACTGCAGATTTGGAACAAATGGGGATTTACTTCGGATTCCTCACTGATTTTGGCCTCTGACCTCCCCTCACTCCTGAATCATTGGTGCTCTTCCTCATCACCAACCTTGGCGTGATCTCTTGGAATCATGGCTTGGATCATTTGGGATCGCTGTAATGAAGCGGTTTTAAACCATGTCTTCATGCCTCCCGATTTCTGGATTGAACGAGCATCATCCTGGATTGAGGGCTGACATCATCACTCTGGTCAACAAATGCCCTTTAGATCCCTCCCCCATCCTCCGAGTGGTGTCTCCAACTGGAAGGGATCCTCAAGATTAATGTGGATGCATCTCTCCCCAAGGATGGTCCTATAGGCCCTGGTCTGCTGGCCCGGGATCATTTGGGTCAAATCATCGCAACCAAACATGAATCCCATCGCGCTATTTGGGAACCCATTTTTGCCGAAGCCACTGCCATCCTTGTTGGAATGTTTCTTGCTAAATATCGTGGATGGGAGAAGATCCACCTTGAATCGAACTGTCTCACTGTTATCAAGACCATCAACCACAATGACGACGACCTTCAATCTTATGCTCCCATCATCTAGAAAATCCAATCTCTCCGTCAATGATTCATTTCCTGCACCTTCTCCTTCATCAGAAGGGAAGGGAACAGTGCTGCCCAACAACTGGCAGCCTCTGTCCCCCGTGATAACGACTAGCTCTGGCTGGACCACATTTCGTCCTACCTTTGCAATTGTACTTCCACTGATCTTAGTTTTTAATGAATTCCTCTTTTGTTCAAAAAAATCTATTTATCTCATTCGGTTATCCTTACCATTCAGAAAACAACATAATTTTATTTTACAAACAATTTAAATTTTGTTCTTTTTAGATTCATCCTTTTACTAAAACATAATTGCATATAGTGACTATATAAAATAAACCATAATAATCCATATTATTTGGAGGTTAATCAATAATATATACATAACAATTGAATACTCTATTCAAGTAATTATAATAAAAAAATTACAATAATAATACTTCTATAATGAACCTTTGTGGTCTTATGGGATATTTCTAATCCAATATAATCTTAGATCGTGAAATTTTTTTATATATAAACTGATCTATGATTCTAAATATAATGTCCTAACCTTAAAAATTACATAATCTTGATTTTTAATTCAAGAATTCGTTTTTGTACACTTTATTGATCATTAGAGGTTTATAGAGTTAATGAATTATTCGACAACACAAACATAAAATAGAAATATAATTTAAAGTGGAAAGTTATTATTGGTATTATTTTTTCCCATAATATGAATCATTTAAGGAAAAAATTAGTTATTTTCCATAAAAAAATCACATTTTTTAAGTTGTATTAATCCATTATCTACATTCTATACAATCCTTATGAAAATAATTTTATAAAAATATAATGATAAATTTATATATACAGGATACAAAAAAAATAAACTATTATTCCTAAAAAATGAAAAAACCTATGAATTGATTACTTATTATCAAGGTTATAATATTGAAATAAATAAATCATTTTCTTATGAACAAACACACACACTTTTCTAAATGAATTTCATTACATCCAATAGAAATAATAGAAAAAATATATTAGTATCATTTGACATCATAATCCAAATCACCCTTACAAATTGAATTACCAAATGGTGGAGTTCGATAACCAATGTGTTGGAGGGCCATCATGAACCCACCCTTAAAAATTTTATTACATAACCACCCATCCAAAGTTCAAAAAAACCTCACATCCATCTCATAAAACTTGAAAACTAATATTTTAAATTTAACAGAACCACACAAAAACATAACTAATTTATACGAACCATAAAATAATCATAACACATAGAAGATTTATATTTTAAACATCAATGTTATAAAATATTTTCTGAATAAATAAGAAAACATTTTGGAATATTAAAATTTCCATTTATTTTAACACCTCATTATTCAATAATAATACACCCCAATAAAATAATATATTGTGGTTTTTCTCTGAGGAAAACATTAATGATCATAAAGGAATCCAAACCTCAAATAATGGTAATAGTGGTGGAAAGTTAGTTTTTACCAAATATGATAACATAAAAAACCATTTTATTAATTTGTAAAGAAAGATATAAAATTTATAAATTTATCCCTTTATAATTGAAAAAGAAATTGAATGTAAGATAATAATAGAAACCCTATCATGGATAGAATATAAGGTGATATAGAAAAGATTAATTGTTTTTAAAACTCCATTAAAACGTTGGATAGATTTTAATTTATAAGCCTCATGAAATGATAACAATAGAAAACACTAAATATCATGAGAATGAATAAATAAATTCTATGTAATTTTAAATAATTTTCAAATAAACATAAAAAAAAAGATTGTATGTGCATTACATGGAAATATTTCACAATAATGAAAGATTGAGTAGATGTCCCTTACATTTTATCCCAATAAACTCATATGTTATCTCTCATCCAGAATAAAAAGTTATATTAATAATTGACTTTCATAAGAACGAATTCCAATTTTATTTTTCTTTTAATCTCACTTATTGACATGTTATACTCGATTACATTTGTAATGACCTGAATCAACTATTTCAGATTCATAGCTAAAAACTTTTCTTGTATTTTTTTAAAAAAATATAACTAAAAACATATAGGACATTGTAAATTACCATAAAATTTCCATTATAAGTCATAGATAATTAGGATAGAAACATACATTTTAATTATAATTTTAAAAAAATGAAATAATGATTTTTCTTCATCTATGGTAACTCCAAAAACAAATCCATCCATATTATAACCCGTAAAATATATTTATAAAATATTTCAAAACTTGGTATGTGATAAATTATACCTTATAAATGGGTTTCAAACCAGTGGAATACACTTTAATAAATAATTATTTAAAAAATAATAAATATATAATAAATATATATTAGATATATAAAAAAATTCAAAAAAAATAAAAGACATATAATTTTTATAATATATTTAAAAAATATTATTTGATAAATAATTAGACTTCTCCTTTAAAATTAATTTGAAAATAATAATACTTTAGGGATTAAAATGGTAAATGACATATCTGATAAAATCCTCTGGAAACAATGTAGTGTCACTGGAAGTATATCATCCTATTAAGATCATGGGTTCACTCCAAATTCTGTATAATCATCATATTTAATATGAATATTCTAATTTTATTTAAAGAAAGCGTTTTTATTGAACATCTACAATTCCCATAAATGACACATTTAAAACATTTTCATTAATTATAGATACATCAATTATTTTTTAAAAATAATATAATTTTAGAAATTCAATGAATTGATAAATCAATTTTCACAAAACCTATCGGAATGATCCATATTTATAAATCATTAATTACATTTAAAATAAATTAACATACAAGAATTAAAGTTAAAAAATAGGTTATATTTAAAATTAATAAAATGTCATGTGGAATTATCAAATATTCCAATTTATTTTAATATGTATGGAAATAACAGAAATTAAAATTCTTTATACACATGAAATGATAGCTTCTATTATTAGAAAATATCTACGTAAGATAAAATTTTTAATATCCTTTAAAAACTATTTCATTCAAATTAATCAATTAAAATTTTATATTCTTTAATATTGTAAAAAGAATCTTTTATTTTAATAAAAATAAAATGATTTTCTAATTTAAGATAATTAATAATTTATTTTATTAATATAGAAATAAAAAATTATAATTTATAAGCTATGTAAATCCATAATTTTGAAATTATGGATTTTAGAAAATCTGAATTTTCCATATTAATTTTTCATTGAAAAAAATATTAATATATAAATTATATATCCACCTCACATAATAGAATTCATTCATCTAAATTCATTTAAAATTACGTAAAATTATAGTTTTTTAAAAAATATATAATCGATTTCATATAATATATAATCATAAATGTTATAAAATAAATATAACATTAATATAATATAAAATTGAAGAAATAACTATTTTAAAATTTAATATTCCAGATTTTAATTTTATTTAAAATTGGTAATTTTATATTTTAAAATTTTAACCATTGAATAGAATAAAGTATAAAAATTATTTGTTTTAAAAATATGTAATCTCTTACCTCATAATGATTTAATGATTTCTATTGAAAAGTAATTGTACTCACACTATTTCTCTTATTTTCCATACATGGGTTGTAAAGGGCTTATGTAGGGTATCCAATACATCTAGTATGGTGTCCGACAATTCATGGAGTACGTGAACCACTAAAAAATAAAAATGAAAACACTCTTGAATGAGACTCCCCATTTATAATTTCAACATCATTGTTTATATTAATATTATATTTATGAATATTATATTTTAATTCTAATGAACGTATATTTATTCATATTAAATTATACATTAGATGATGTAAATGGAATTATGAATAAGATGATAACATGTTAAAAATTTTAAATTTTTATATTTCATCAGGATTGATTCATAGAAGAAATTAATAATGAATGAAATTAAAACAAATCCAACAGATTCATTTATATAAAATAAAATGTGGTGTCATGAATTAATTTCATTAGAACATAAATGAAATAGGTAGTAAATAATTTAAATAAATAAGTTTTTTTACAATTTCAACCACATCCGAATAGAATATTTGGTCAAAAAAATTCAGTGCCACATATATAATTTTATATTTACAATGATGAAAAATATTATATTTTTTCTTTTCATCAAAGGAAGAAAAATCCTAAATAAAATTAAAACAAGCAAAATGAACTAGAAAAAATTGTATAATAAAACATATTGACTTGATCCAATCTAGATAGATACAGGTAATCCATGAATAGATGCTACCAACATAAATGAATATGATGAACATGTGAAATCTTATTTAAAATAAAAAATATATCAAAACCTAAAATAAAATATAGATACATATATATATCACTATATAAGATATGAAGTTGTAAATATATAGATTTCAATTTATTCCAAATGGGTTTTTAAACAATTGTGGTTCTTGAACCTTCTTAAGGATGAACATTACTTGTAATTTCAAAAAATCTAACCCATATGTGCTTGGATTCCCAAAATTTAAATATTTCTACTATTATGTATATCTTGATAGGATCTACAAAAATCTAAGACATCGGTATCGATTTTCTATTGGGTTGACCTCAATTCCACCAAAGAACAATATTTGCCACTGAAAACTCATACGACTCTTGTCTCGAACCACCAATCTACTCGATGACTAAATGAAATAGCCCTCGATCATTTTGACCACAAAATGAGACCTGGAATCATTTATAACTTATCTTAATTTTTTCAATTATTATTATTATTATCATCTGCATAATATATTTTATTTGAAATTCTTAATTTGAAGAAATTATAATTTTTTTAATTTCAATAAAAATTTATAATTGTATTTATTTCCAAAAATATTCCTTTAAAATAATATTATATTAAATTTATATTATTAGTTATTATAAAACATGTAATTTTTATATTACATTTATTTTCATAATTATAAAAAATAAATATTCTAAATAAATATAATTTAGTATATTAAAAAAATATAATAAAATGTATTAGATTCACATTCCAAATTAAAAATATTCTAAAGTTATTTATAATAATTAAAAATTTGTTTTTGAAGAAAAAGATTTCCTTACTAAAGAATAATTGATAAATAATTTAATTAATCATCATATATAAAATGGTATTCATATTTGAAAAATAATACAATGTAATATGAATTATGAATTATTATAATTTTCAACATTCCACTTAACTTATATTCAAATTTTGTTTTGAATAAAAAATAAGTTAATTTTAAAAAATACCTTTCAAAACATAATTTATTTAAATTATAAAACATATCCATTATAAATAACATTTTTTACATAATATAATTTATTGGATGTTACATTCCACCCACCCCCCAAAAAATTTAATTGTGCACTCACAATTCATTGATCATACTTACGAATATTCGGAATTTCCATCATCAAAATTAAAAAAAAAACGAGAACTATGAATTTTCTATATCATAACGTTGTTATCTACATTGAATTTGAAAAGAATATTTTACCCATAGATATTAATTATCTAAAAATAAAATGACAAATCACTATAGAATTTTAGACAATCTCCATAATTCCAAATTTAAATAATCAAACCAACGCTTCAATATCCTGTGAATAAAATAAGGTTTTTTTATATAAAATTTACCATAAAAACGAAATACATTATATATTCTCGGAAGGCTTTTTATCTACATTCTATAGATTTAGTAAAACTGAATACAATTTTGTTGGGGTTTTAAAAAAAATTAAAAAACTAATTCCCTTTTTATAGATTAGCTACTTAAATGAAATAATCTATCTCAGAACATCTAAAAGACCTATGAAAAATATTTTAAAACATTTAATGTGCATTAAATCTCCCTTTAGGGGTTTTTAATCAAGTGAAAAAAATACTAAATTTTTATTTCAAAAATAATTAAAATATTTAATTCCATATATATTTTCAATATAAAAAATATTTTTCAAAACCTAATTTTTATAACTTATAATTATGAAAAATAAATCGTCCAAAAAAATATTATTTTATAAATAATTGAATTTTTACTTGAAAATTAATTTCAAAATAATAATTATTTTAATGGTTCTAATGATACATGAATGATCATCTAAAATCTATAATGCCACATAGCAACATCATTGGTGGGATAGTGTCCCTTTGAAATTGTATGTTAAATCCCCATTCCTCTCAATCATCTCTCTTGATATGGAACTATCAATTTTACAACATGAAAAGCATTTAATGAAGATATATCTTTATAATTAAAAACCTATTATGAAATAATAAAAAAATATAAATACTTCAATTATTTTCAAAGAATAAAATAATATCAGAACATTGAGTCTTTGTTAAATAAATTTTTATTAAACTTGTAGGATATAAACATATTTCTAAAAAAATTCTTACACTTAAAATACATGGCCATAAATTCATTAAAATTAAAAAAATAAAGTATTAAAAATACATTAAATATTATAATAAATTATCACATATGGATATATATACTAAAATTAATGAAATTTACCAAAAATATATAATATGATACAAATAAAATGATATATTTTTTCATTATAAAATAGATAGAGAATATAAGAATTTATAATTCGATTAAATATGGAAATAAAAATTAACAATTACAATTTTTATTTTTTAAATAGATGAAATAATAATTTATTTTTAAATAAAATAAAAATATTTTTTTAAACAAAATAAATTCCCTTAATTATTTTTATATAATACATTAGAATTTATAAAAAATGTAAATCCACAATTCTAAAAAAAATGATTTTTCGAAAAAAAAAATCAATTATAATATTATTGTGAATAAAACAAAAAATTATAAAATAGTTCGCGCCCTCACATAATTGAATTAATTAATATATATTCCTAACATAAAACGTCAAATTATATGTTTCTTTTAATAATATAAACCATTACCGAAAACATGAAATCCTACATGTGTTAATATAAATATTCACTTAGACTTATATAATATTAAAGAAATATATATTTTAAAAATAAATGTACCATTTACAAATTTTATTAAAAAACATTAATATGCATAAATTTGGAAAATAAAAAAATTTCATAGAATAAAAAATGAAAATCATTTTTCTTTTATAATATGTATTCCATTAACTCAAAAATATTTAAGGTGGCCTACTTCCATGTAATTTCACTCACATTCATTCTTTTATTTTCCTCAAATATTATGTGATATTCTCAAGGAGGGTGTGTTGTACTTCATGAAATACATTTAAAACATCATTAAGGACACACAACACACCAAAATAGGACTGGGAAAAATCAAGAAACAATACCACATTTATATAGTCTCATCTTAACTGTTTATATATATAAATAAAATAATTTAGAGTATTTGATTGAAAATACAATGTACCTATATTTAGTCATATCACCGTATAAATCACATGCAAAAAATGGTTTTGGAGAAAATTGATAACAAGTTCAGATTTATATAAAATTTATATTTCATCAGATTTTTTTTTTTGAATATGAAAATGAAGACAAATAAAATTAAAACAAATGCAACATGTACATTTTTATTGAATTAAATGTGGTGGATTGAATTAATTTCATTACAATTAAATTAACTCATATTAGGAATCAATAAAAGAAATACAGTTTTTCTCACTTGAAAAATTTCCAAACCAAAATGTTAGTATGAAAAATTCAATGCAAGAAATATAATTTTATATAAAAATCAATTACAAATAGTGTGCTTTATATTTTTATTGATAGAACATAAATTTAGAAAAAAAAATCAAGGTACGAAAAAGTAAACTTTAATTCAATATAATAAAATCTATTTACTCATTCATAAATATAGAAATATATGACAAACATGAATAAATACTATCTGAATAAATGATGATGATGAACGAGTGACAACTTAACACGAAATGAATTATTTGGACACCAAAAATTAAAAACACATTCAATTTTAAATCAGTACTCTAATTATGATAATGGAAACATCACACACATGATTCACATAATTTAAGTACAATAACTATCTCGGTTATTGATCATTTGTATTGTATAACATCACTCACAACACTGGAATATGATACCAATATTCTATCGGTCCCCTTGAATAGAATGACTTTAATTTTGATCACCATATCATTGGGATGACCCAAATTTGGGGCCTTATAGGTCAAACTCCCCTTTGTCAAAGATTTTTTCCACACAAGAACCGACTCCGCCACTAAAAACTCACGCACCTATTAGCTTGCCCTCCCCCAAATATGCTAGAAGCCTGAAAAATGAATCACTAACCCATTTTACCTAAAAATTATGTTGGGACTCATATATCACATATCCAATTTTTTTCATTTTTATTAGTGTTATCATTTAATTTAAATATATTCATTAAAACTTTTAATTTTAAAAAAAATATAATTTTTAAAACTGAAATAAAAATTATATAATTTTTTTATTCGAAATAATGAAAAATATTTAATTACAGTTATTACAAAAATTAAAATTAGATATGTACTATATATTCTATTATAAGTATATTTGTCTTTTTTATAAATTTTTAATCATATTTATATTAATATTTTTTTATAAAAATAAAATTTTAATATTTGATATTTTCTCACACTTATAAAAATTTGATTTTAAATGAATATAATTTATAATAAAACAATTTCCCTTAATATTAAATATTTTTTTTATTCAAAATTTATTTATAATGATCACAACCTTGGATTTGAAAACAATAAATCTCTCATAAAAGTATAATTTGTAAATTTTTATAATAAATCACCATCTAGATTAAAGGGTTTATTATTTGACAAATAATACAATGTAATAATATTTCTAATACTATTTTTTACGTATTACTATAATTTTAAACATTCCACCAAACCTATAATCAAATTTTAATTTGAGTAAAAAATAAAATAACATAGATTAATAAAATATCTTTCATAACCTAATTCATTTAAAATTATGATTTTTTTAATAAAAATATTTATATTTTAAAATATATGGGATGTTACAACTTAATTATTTAATTTCAAGATAGTTGTTTTCAAGATATTTAGTTTTTATGTTTAAAATGGATTGTATATTTTTATTGTGGTCAACGATTCCATAATTTCAATACCTCCAATGAAAGAATAATTGAATATTTATCATATTAATACATCAAGAATATTTAAAAAAAACATGATATATTTTTATAAAAAAATAAACTATATTAAAATCATAGATATGGAAGGTCATTTATATGCATTAAAAATGTTCCCATTATTCAATGATAATTATGGAGAGAGCATAAGTAATGTGATATATTTATATAATGAACATTGAATCATAAATAACATAATATTTCATTCAATATCATTAATTATATCATCCATTTGGTTCATTGATGAATAAAGGGTAGCATTACTTTATTATGGTGGTTGTCCACACATAACACGATCAACATTATCATTTTAAATAAGTGAAATGTTAAAAAAACAAAATGTTATATAATATTATAGAATTTATAAATATTTCCTAAATATCATTATTATTTCTTATATATCACATATATTCATTAAAATTATCATTATTACCTTTCATTTAATTTTTTAGTGAGAAAACATATCACCTAGCTTCCAAAGGTCGTAGTCCACCATGCACACGTGCCAGATTATCATATCCCCGCGAAATATTGAATGTAATAACGGTATATATGATCCATTTATCCCATAGATATAATGATATTATATATTTATATATATATATTATTTATAAATTATATATTTCATTATACTAAACTATGAATGGTGTTTATGAAGAACATGTAACATCGGTTTGTGAGGCAATAGCTCGTTAGATAAATGAACAACTTTATCATTTCATTTTCAGGGAAGGGGAGATTGATATAGGCCAAGACAATAAAATAACTTCATATACGTTTATGTAAGATGTATTGGTAATTATATGAAAGTGGATTAATAATAATTTCATGATATGGTGGAATAAATAAAATAAAAATTCTCACTAAAGAGCATTAACTCTTTTTCGAGTACCCACTTTCAGTCTGCACTTATGGGCTTCATATGAGGGATTTAGGATCATAATAATTGATTTAGGAAATGGTTCTTGAGTGAATAGTATTTTTGAGAAGGTGTTGTTTGAACCGAATGGGTTTTATATAGTGAATCATGGATAACAATAAAGGACATTTTATGAGTGATAAAGAAACCCAATTCCAAAGTAATTGGAAATTTTTTAAAAGAGTCCAAAATATTAATTTTATTGACCAAAAAAATATTATATATTACCATATATTCATACATGTTTGTGAAATGAATGAATTTTGTGTATTTATTATGATTTATACATTATTTTGGTCAATTTGTGACACTTAACATTTTAATTTAACCCCCCCCCCCCCCTGATATCCCAATTTTTAATGTTACAACGATAATTATTTTATTATAATTTCAATATTTATCATCGTCAAAAATTATGTTGAAAAATTTACTTTATTTAAATTATGTTTATTCAAAATATGCAATCAAATTACTGAATTCATGTCCCAGAAGAATAAAATTTAAATTTAAAACACAACCCACATACCTTAGGAAAAAGAAGGTTTTCAAGAAGAAACTTTTTCAAGAAATATGTTATTTCATAATAACCATATCAAAAAAATTATGTTAATATAAATCAATATTTATTAAATTATAATATATCAATTTCATTATAATATTATATATATTATTTTATTTAAATTATTTAAATTGGCCAAACAATATGCACATTCAAATATTATTTAGAAAAAAACACTTTTTAAGACCTAAAAATAAACTTATACTAAAACCAAATAAAAAGTTGATTCAAAAGTCTTTAAGATGATTATATAAAACTATGTAAAACATTTTTCTCATAAATAATATGAAAAAACATTATGAGGCATTTAAATAACATAATTTATTGAAATTACATGATTATTTTAAAAAAATGTATTTTTTCTCTTAAATTACATTCAATATTTTCTGATAAATAACAGTATTTCACACTAATTTAATTATTTTCAAATAATTAAAAATTAATATCATGTTATAAAATACATTTCATAAAATTTAAATAATTTAATTATAATTATTTTTCCAAAATTAGTTAAAATCATTAATTATGAAAACATATTATTGATGAATAAAATTCTATTAAAGAAAAACAATGTGATTATCTATTAAGGAATTTTCATTAATTGTTTTCTATAATAATTATATATAAATATAATAATTTATTTAATACTATTAATACCCACTAATATTATATCTTTTTAATATCACTCATATATTTAATAGGTTATTTAAGCTCAATGTTACATGTCATACATGCAATAGGTTTTGGGATGGTGATGGTGGGTTTGACTCGGTGTTGGGGGATAGACTCAGTTGGTGATGATTACATCCTTGACATCCAGTTTAATCATATTTTCTAGGGATTAGATATTCTTAAATTTCTTATAGGGGATTAAGATGATTGATTTTTTTCTCTGTAGGGATTTGTGATAGTGTTCCATTTTATTTTTTGCATAGTATGATGGTGATATATTCAAAAAAGGGTCGACTGCTTCCACTTTTATCTGGATTCTATATAAACACTCCTTCTAGGACAGTAGGGTGTGTTGGTATTAGCTGAGATTCTTTGATTTCTTTGTGAAAGAGGTAGGGTTCTCTAGGGAGCTACGTCTTGTTTATATAATGGTCGATGGTGATTCATTTGGCTGTTATACAACAGTGTTAATGGAATCTGGCGGTGATGTGATTCTGGTGGTCAGTTTCCTCCAGTGAATGATTTGATGATAGGATTGTGATGAAATCAGTGGATAAATAAATGTAGTAATGGTGGTTAATCACGATATCAGTCAATGTGGTGAAATTTAGTATATGGGTGGATCAATGCTATCAATTCTAGGTGTTGTCGAACATTGAATTGTGAATTTTTTGGATTTCATGCATCTTCGCAGTTTTGTTGAGATGTAAATTTGAATTATGAATTATGAATTTTATTTTTGAAATTTTGGCCACTTTTTTATTTGTTTTATGTATAGTTACTGCTAACAATAAAAGTGCCTTTTTAGAAAAAAAAAATATTTTTTGGCATTACACACAACTATACATAACATTATTTATAAAATTAGGGGGTTTTACAAATTCCCTCTTTCTAGTGTATCTATTACCCTCTAATAATACCATGAGAATTTTCTTAAAAAAATCCATTTTTAGGAAATTTATATCCATCATATAATATTAAAAACAAAATAATCTTTTGCAACAATAAATAAACTTCAAAATCAATTTTTTATCATAGAGAAATCATGACTCTAGTTGATTGATTGCACATCCAAATTGAATAAAAATTTCAAGACAATATGTGAGATTATGATTCCATCACAATCATGGTATACAAAGGATTTGGTTCCATTTTATGAAAATAATGTTATATATATTATTCATAACCAGAACTAAGTCCATTTTATTTAATTTTTCTATAAATAACCAAAAATACTTTTTATAAATTTCATTTCCATGTAATTTAAGGATTAAAGTTTAGTAGAAGGAGTTATACATCCCAAAAATCTTTTGTTATTTTTTTTATTCATTAAATCATTATACATTAACATTTAAATTAATAGATTTATTAAAAATAATTAAATATTATTAGAGTCATTTTAAAACATTAATATTATTATATATTGGTGGTCTGTCAGACATCGACCACCATAGCTTTTCCACCTCACTAGTGTTGAAATATCTAGGGTTTCAACATATCATCTTATAATGATAATAGATGGTGGCATAAATGTCAAAAAAATGAGGATAGATGGTGGATTTCAACCATTATATTGATGAAAATATATAGGGTGATGATTATTTTTTGTCATTTATTGGTAATCATGTTTTTGTGGTTGTTCATATGGAGGTGTATGGGGGTACTGAGTGATAGAAGTCATGTTTGGGTGAGAGTTAATTTTCAGTATGAGTTTTTGAACCTAATCAGATTTTGTGAGGTGTTTGAAGAAGTTTATTTTGGATCCCATCAGGTGTCTCTATGATAGGTCTTCAGGTAGTCGCCATCGGTTGTGTGTAAAAGGTTCCCACATTATGACATGAATCATAGTGTCAGTAGCTCGATGTGTAATGTATATATATATATATATATTTAAACAAATTAATCAAATGGGGGATATGTTTTTTAATTTCATAGCTATAATTCAATGGAGTAGAAGCCTAACAACCATTTGGAAATGACCAAATGCATCTGGGGCTTGCACGCTATCTAATAAATGTTTCTGAAGAAAGAGTGAAATCCCCTCATGCCTTCAATTTTTTTTGAAAATAAAATTCATATTCCATTTATATATATATATATATATCAATACCCTAGAAAATAATTATTTAACTTTTTTTAAGAACAACATATAAATTTTAAATTTTAACAATAGTTATATATATATTCATTGTGATGAATAATTATTATAAAATAATAATATATATTAACTATAAAAAATACTAATTTGAAATATAATTTTTTAAATATAATTTTAAATAGTGACATTTATTATTAAAAAAATATTATATTGAAATTTAATAAATTTAAATTTTATTAATTACTAGAATTTATTAATAAGTATATATAAATGGTATTAATTAATACTACAAATTGGAAATTAAATAATAAATTTTAATATATATTAGAACCTTTTACATTAATAATTTAATATAACTATTAGTACATAATTTGAAAAATATAAATTTATATTATGTATTTAGTTACTAATATTATGAATAAATATCAATTACTATTATGAAATTTTTGAAATACAATTAATTAATTATTATTAATTTGTTACAAATTATGATTAACTAATGACATATTACAGTTAATTATAACTAGTTCATTCTTAATTATATATAGTTATATATAATTACTATTGTTATTAATTATTAATCAATTTAAAATTATTAAAAAATAAATTAGTACAAATTAGTATTTCTTTTATTTGATAATAAATTGAATTAAATAAAAATTTCTTTTTATTTTAAAATTTTAAATAAATAATATAAATTAATTATTAGAAATACATATCAAATATAGTTAATGTTTATATTAATAGGTAATAATCAATAAATTTTTTAGTTTCTAATAATTCTAATGTAGTTTTGTTTAATTGCAAATTATTACTATGTATTAGTACATTTGTAACTAATTATAAATTATCAATGTTTCATGAATTATTAAAATTATTTATTATTAATTAATTACCAATTTACAATAATAATTATTAAATAATACTTACAGCATTCGAAATATTAAACTTACAAAGACTATATAGTTATTAAGATTAATTTTAATTAGGTTTTTAACAATCACAATTTGTTTTAGGTCATCAATATTTTTAGTTATGTAGTGTGTTGATAGTTACAATGAATTTCCTTAGGAAACAAATATACATGAGTATAATAATCCAACACTTTTAAAAAATGTATCTTGAAAATAAACAATATGATTATTAAAAAAATTAATATATATTCAAAATATCATTTTTAAATAAATGATTTGAATAAAAAATGATTGTAATACAGAATGTATATCCATAAATATTAGTATTTAAATACAAATTTCGATATTCTACTAAAGGGAATTTATATGAAACATTTTTATGAAATATCATTTGTTGACTACGGAATGTAGAAGAATTTGGAAATTATCATAAGTATTCAACCCTCATTATATTCGTGAAGAATTTATATAATCAGAATAATATTAAATAATAAGTACAAATATTTTTTATGAAATAATTTGATGAGATTGTATCAAACATTTTATGTTCTGAATGGGATTCCTATATCGAGAACATTAACCCTAACATTTTAGTAGTGTTTTTCGAACTAAATGGATTTCTTCATCATGTACTCCATCTGTGGTTGTTGGGTACACATCTATATATGATTATTCAAGATGTTTATCCCCATGGATTTCAACATGAAAACAAGATCCATCACTGACAATATAAGTCGAAGTGTCATACAACTCATAAAGAAGCCACATGGTCTTGTAAGGATCAATTATTATTAATTGATACATGTGAAATGATGACTGACATGAGCTCTTATTCTCCCTATTCGATGAAAAATATAGATATATATACCAAAATAATTTATCACATGCATGATGGTGACAATTTAATCCTTATATGTATTATATTATTTACATTCATTATTTTAAAATGTAATTTGTGAGGCCTCATTCATTTCATGTCCCTGAAAAATTATTGGCATCATAGTACCTTAACATTAATTTATTTTAGAGGATGTTTCGTTGAAGGAACCTTTTCTCCTTTAGGTGGATGACCAAATATTCAATATTTTACTACACAAAATAGTGGTAACTTGTGTTACATTGTATCATTGTTTTCTTCTTATGTACTGTCATCTCCTCCCTAGGATCAGATATCTGGATAATATGTTTTTGTTGATTATGCAATAAAAAATCTCCCAGAATGAAAAAAATCACACACAAAAACTAATGTAATGATATTGACATTATTGATATCTGACCCCTTTACCATATGGTGTATGATACTAAATATTTTTCAGTATATACTAGGGTTTAATATCTATATTATTTTAAATATGTTGTGGCCTTGTATAAATTCCCTCAATATGAAATAATGGTGGTATTTTACAGTTATCAACATAATGTTCATGATTAAATATTTAGTTCAAAACTATCGTCCTTATAATCTTTTGTGAATAAAGAGTTTCAAGTTGTCTTGGTGCTAATATTATATGATGCACATATCCAATCTGATATATGGGTATAGCAGAAAGGTTATTATCAACAACATGAATGTTTGAGAGGAACAAAAAACCAATAATAATCAATCCCAATTGTGATGAATGTATGCATCTAGTCAAATTGAATGTAATATGGTTATCATGAAATATGAAATGATATGTGAGAATTTTTAAAAAAAAGTAACAATTTATAAAAACTATTAAATTTTGAAAAATGGTTGGTCTAAAGAAAACTGCATGTACACACATTAGAAAGTATAAGAATATACAATAGTGGATTTAATTCTACCAAATTTTGAAAATGTGTCCAAATGAAATGGTTTCCCTAACAGTACTTATAATATAAAATATAAAAAGTGATAGATAATATGAAATTTCCTAATAAAATAACTCATATTAGAATCATAAAATTTTAAATATGTGTTATCATAATTTTAACCAAGTGGATCATTAAGAATAATATCTTTCGGAGGCTTTGGGCCAATGATAATATGGTCTATGGAGGTATATTCTCCTATAATGACTTGAAACAATATTCTTCCTATTTTATTAAAACTCTTTCCTCAAATTATGTTTTTTCTATTTTTTGAAACTGAAGCACATAGAAATATTTTGTATTTACTAAGATCATTAGACATCATTTGTTGAGATGAACTTTGACGACCAATAATAGTGTAAGGATAGAAAAAAAAACATACTATGAACCAATAAAACATTATTGTTATATTTAGGAACAATAAATTATTTCTACAATAATACACAATATAATACATAGTTTTACAATAAGGATACAAATATAATATAAATAATGTATAATATAAAATTTTGCAACACATCAAATCCCTAAGATCATCCCAACAACAAATACCGATATAGAAATTAAATACATATTTTTTAATACAATATTCATTTTGGTGATGATATTATAATTTGAGGGATGAATTATGATTGTGGTGGTTTGTTTATAGTGTTATATAGAAATTAATCTTTAATACATTTTTTAATATGGTAGTTTGGTATTAGTATTATTTTAGGTTACATATATATTTAAATTTTAATCATGATTATTTAATTATATAATCATAATTATTGTATAATTGAATTATACAATAATTTTCATTTAAAATTGTATTTTAATGAATAATTATGTAAATTATTTATTTAATTAATTATATTTTTAAATGATAGTTTACATTATGAAATTCCTAAGTAATTTTTATAATTGTTAGAATATTCAAATTTATTTTGAATTTTAAATTATCAACAATATAATTTTTTTATATAAAATAAAAAAATTTAATTTTTAAGTTATTTATTTTGAAGAAATAAACATGTTTTTTAAATCAGAAATTGAAGACTCTCTTATGATGATTTTTTGGGAAATTTATGAAAAAGTTAATTCTTGGAGAAAAAATAAAAATTATCATTTTACGAGCATTTCAATTTTTTGACATCAATATTAACTAAACAACAAACAAAATATATTAAAAAAATATTCAATAATAATTTAACAAAATTGGTTTAAAAAAAATTAAATACTAAAATTAATTTATAATATTTATCATTTCCTTATAGGAATATAAATTATTTTCATGAAATAAAATTTATTTTTTGGATTCTACAATTTAAAGGGGTTGGCTTGGATATATTTTTTATATTTGAAAGAATTTAACATCCAACCTCTATATCCAACTCTTTAATATCCTAGATAAATGGGTTCAATTTACATCAATCGTGTTTTTTAACATATATAATTAAATATATAACATTTATTCCTTAAAAACCACCACTCAACATGTATTAATTACATCCTTTCCCATTACAATACATTCCAAATTCATTATATATGATGTTATGATCATTATAATCCAAAAGAGTCCCAATATGGTTCCCTTAAAGAGTAAAGATTTTAACCTCGAGTTTTGGGAGATATTATTAGGATAATTCAAATTTTCATTACAACCGATTATGATGGATTTAAAATTAATAATGTCCCAAAAGAAACCAATGTATACGATTCAAAGATTTATAATGGATAATATTTTGTTATATTCTATATCATATTGTAAATTATAAATTATGATCGTATGATCAAATACGTTATATTCTTGGTATATAAATCAATATAGGAAGGATGAATGGTTTTAATAATAATGGAAAATGTAGTGATTTATTCTATTGTGAAAACCAATACAACTGTTGTTGGATCTCATAATGGTGTGGATATATTACGGAATCTAAATTAACTTATTCAAAAAAACCTTACTATATTAGAAAACCTATTCCACAAAAATATTCTTCTATGTTGGATCGCATTATACGACATAATCCTGCATCACATAGTGAGACTACCAATCCCATTGTTGCTGATAAATTGGATTATGTATCTGGATAATAGATTTATGGTCTTGGAATGTGGTGAAATGGAAAACTCTAAAATTGAGGTTTGATGTATCAAAGATGAATTTGTTCAATGGCGGTCCTTTCTCCAAAATACAATAGTGTAATAAGAAATAGAACTCATATAATGGAATGATTTTAAGGAAACAATATTTGAAATAAAATGTAAGGCCACAACCTTAAACATTACAAAATCTGGAATTATGTTAATAATTCACATTGAGGATCTTTTTTAGAATATATATTTAGACAATTAGGTCATAACTTATACATAACAACTTGAATATTACAAGTATACATTTATACTCACTATCCATTTTTTCATAATAAAAAATAAAATTAAAAAAGAAACATGTTTAGTTCTATATTTTAGACAGCATGACTTTTCCTTGATCACATCTATGAATTTATTCATCATTATGTTCTGTTAAAAAAATTTCAAATCATGGGATTATAATAAAAAGCTCATTATGGGATACATAAAGAATTAAAACCTTTAGTTTTTCAAAACAACATCAAATTCATGAATACTTTATCATAAATTAATATATTTCACCTTAAAAAAGTAGCAAAAACATCACTGAATATAAACTCATTTCATACCGATTTTGTAACAAAATGATTACCATAAATCCCATTGAAAGCATCATATGGCATATAAAGTAACTGGGTACATAAACATATACTACTATTATAACCCTATGATTGATTTCCACATATATCACTAGATGGAATAACCATATGGACAACTTTAATACCCAATAAGTTAGAGGTTATAACGTAACAACCCATCCCTGGTTTATCATAGAACTACATGTCATTTGGATTATCACATAACCACCCGACATTGGTTTATCGTGTAACTACATGTCAAATGTCCAAGTACCATTATGAAATCATAACACATAATATATTGTAAATATCAACATTTCACAAATATCATTTCATTATCAATGAGAAGAAATCATTTCAAAATATTGAAATAATCAATCCATATTAAAAACCATTTTCAATACCAAAACATTAAAAAATGGAATAAGGGATTTCTTTCCATTTCAAAACATTATGTATTATAGAGGAATCCAAATAACGATAAAGAGGTGGAGAGCTCATTGTAATTTCATGCGTTCAAAACATTTCTTCTACTGTTTAGTAAAATGCTTCTTAGATAAAATATTCCTTTTTAATGAAATTAAAAGTAAGAGGGTTTTATGTTACATCGTGTAAAACAAGAAGGTGTATACTATCACAACATGTCTCAATGAAAGGATATTAAGTAGAAGTCTGTTACACCGTGTATGAATTGACTCATTCATTCTTCAATTTCTTGAATTATAAGATTATGTTGATTATTAATTTATTCAAAACATTTTTCATGTTTATTATTCCTTTTATATCACTTATTACAAATTTATAAGAATTAAAAAATTATTTAAGTTAGTATCGGTGGTTTTTCAATATTGGGCACTTGAGTCGAAAAAAATCCAGTTATAATTAAAAATTGTACATATGGTCCAAAGTATATTTCTCTATATAATAGTATTCATGATTAAAATATCATATATAACAAGTATATATGAATTTATAATCATCCATAACATTTGAAGATAATAAATTAATTACACCGTTCATGGAGGTGGTAAATCATACGTATGCAGAAATTATAATTTTGTTTATTTATCATATTAATGAAATGAAATCTATATAATACATATGTATATTATAATTCCAGAATAATATCTTATGATATATAAATTAAATAAGTTAATTAATTACATTCATTATACGTTTCATTTATGTCATGAATGAGTCATATCAGTTTGAGGGCGTGGTAGTCCGCACTTCCCCAAATAAAATTATTGTATTTCACATTATGGTAATCATTAATGTATTTTTTAATTAAAAAAACTAAAAATATAGTCAATAAAAATATATTATATATAATATATAAATATAGTTCCATCACATTGGACCCCATGAGAGGTGGTAGGTGAAAATCGAACAATCGTCGTTTCATGAGGCAATAATTTTGTGTACACAGAAACAATATGTTTGTATACATTAGATAAGGGTGTGTGTAAGTTTAGATCAAATAATTATCATAATAACATAATATTATATTAAATATAATTTTTTCATTATTAAATACATGAATTTCATGATCATTTTTAGTTGAGGGGGAATATTAAAATAAAAGAACTTGAGAGAGGACATTACCTCTAAATCGGGTAACTTCTTTTGATTTCAGCCTAAAGGCTTTCTTGAATTTCCTTATTCATAAGGCAAGGATTCTAGGAGTAATATATGATTTTGGGATATTAATTTTTTAGAGTTTGGATGATCCAAGTGGATTTTGAGGCTTGAGTAATGGGTTAGTGCAGATGGCCTTTTATAAGTGGGAGGTGGGGTACTTTTGGTATGTCTTGAAAGATTATTTTATTAAAACTGAGTTTTGATTTCAAAAAGTCCTCAAAGAATTTAATTAAATTATAAGATGACTATTTTTGAAATCATCTCAACCAAAATGTTTTATATATTGTTTGGTTGAAAATTTAACCATATCATTTAGCATTAATCCTTAGTTATTTAAGTTAACTCATACCATGTCTTCTGTGTATTCATATTATATGGTTAATATTGTAACTATAAAATGAAATTAGAACCAGAAGTGGTTAATTAATCACATTATAAAAATTATATAAGCAATTTGTCTGAATCTTATATTTTTAGGACAATTATATTATTTAATAATATTTTATTTGTTTTTAAAACTCAATTATGTAAATTTTGATACTATTCATATCAAGGCATTTTAAAAATCCATAAATTTTTTATTATTTATAAAAAACATCATTAATTAGATGATAAAAAGTTTTTATCATCCCTATAATTTATGGATGTAATAAAAAAGTATAATAAATTTATTCTAATATTTATAATATCATTTATATAAATCATTCATTAATAAAGTAATCACTACATAATCATTGTGTAACAAATAAATTTATTTTTTTGATGTCTATAAATTATAAATAAAATACCATGATGTATTAAATTTTATTAAATTATTAATTACTATTTATAGTCTAATATATCACTTATATAACCACATATAAAAATTGTTAACTAAAAAATAAATGTTTATGTTACATTTTTCTTTAATTTAAATAAACTATTTTAAAATGAAATTTTCACATACAAGTTACTCCATGGGGTCCCAAAATTGACCTTAAAATGTCTATGGTTGGACATATCTCATTCAATTGGATTAGAATGCATGTTAGGGTAGTTTAATATTATTATAATATTATTTTTTTACCCCCATTTACCAGATTTACCTTTTAACCATGGTAAAAAATAATAATTACTGATGTTAATATTTATAATGTTTAAAAGTAAAAGGTATCAATTTTCACAATTAGGACCTCATGATTACAAATATAGAATCCATTTTTCCAAATTAAAAACCCAAAAGTGGTAGAAATTACTTAAAAATTAATTCCCATTTTCAAATGTAAAAAATGGGTTTTTAAGAAGTAATACCTATCAAAAGATTGACATGTGATTATGTCCAAATTTAAATTTGAAATTACATTCAAAGGCCATCATGTTTGTTTTACTCCTCATGTATTAATCATGTTTTAATGATCACAAATCCTACTACTGGTAATTAATCTCAATCTTAATTGCACATCTTGTTAATTCTCTTCAATATCAATCTTAACTACACATCATGTTTTAATGATAGCAAGTCTTATTGATTATTTACAAGTCTTATGCATGATCACAAATATCACTTATGTTATCAAGACTTTATAATTATGATTCATTTTCTTTTACTCTCTACTGGTTATACTTAATCTATATTCTGCATATTACTGTTTAAGTCTAAATACATATATTTGTCTACATATGGAGACATCGTGACCCAGACATTGTTAATGACTCTCCATGACCCAGACACCGTGCCCCAGATACCGTGAAAGACTCACTGTGACCCAGAAACTGTGACCCAGACACCGTGATGGACTCACCATGACCGAGACACCATGATCTAGATATCGTGCCATGGAGATACCGTGAAGCACATACCGTGAAGCACAAACCGTGAAGCACATACCATGACCACATACTGTGAAGACTATATCGTGAAGAAGACACTGTTTACATACTCATTGTGACACTGTTTCTTAACTTTTTTTCAATATTATTTAAATAATGCTAACAGTCATATTTGATGTTTTTAATGCAATTAATCTTATTTAATGATAGTTGTTGGCATGTCAGGAAACCGTATCTTATACCTATTAAAAGGGAATCATTCCTTCTGCTAGAACTCGTGGAATATAAGGAATATTGAGATGCAGTACATGCATGAGAAGCACAAGAGAAAAAGTGACGATACAATAAGAATAATTACATACGCCTGAGAGCTCTGTGATGAACAAGAAGAACAATCTCAATTAAGAAAGAGATAACAAGACTTTCAAAGAAATCTCATTAGTGCAATCCAACACTACTGAAGAACACACGATGAATCAAGAGAACATTTTCACTCCTGTAGACACAAGCTGAACTACAACACTTTGTTTTTCAACAAAAAAACCAGAAAAGTACTCAGAATCAATCCGGCTGAATCCAACAAGTATAGAGATGCATTGATAATTACTAGAGCTTTCTAAACTCTTATCTATATTCTCTAAATGTTTTTTATATTTTTTCGAGTAGTGTGGTGTACTCTGTATATCTTACACACACACTGTCTCCTGCACTGAACTGGAGGATATCAAAATCCTCACTCCAAAACTCTTAACTCTTATTTACCCACATCAATTGTGGAAGTGGTCCTTGTGTGGCCTGGTATTTGTTTTGTTTCCCATGAAGAACCGTGGTTGAGGTCCCTGCGTGGCCTGGATAGTTTTGTAAACTATTATTAACCCCGGTCTAGGGTGTGGATAAAATTTATATAAATTTGAGAGGACTAATCCTTGGAATGAGACTGAACCTCTTTTTATATCTATTGTACATCTTTAGTTTATGTTTAAAGTATACTACATATATCTTTTATAGTCTGCTGCTATTACTTTGAAATAAAATATTATTTTAAAGATACTTTGATAGTTAAATTATCAAGTGTTTATACTTATTGTAAATCAGTAGGTTAGTTTCGAAAGTTAGTTTAATCTTTTGGTTAAATTAACTGAGACCTAATAAATCTTTGAGAAGCTAAGTGAACATCTACAATCTGTATAAATTCACTATAATTAAATTTGTTTTATAAATTTGGGGATTTTAAATAGAAAATATTTAAATAGAAATATTAATTGGAACTCATTTCACCCCCTCTTGAGTATCCACTCCGACCAACATTTGGTATCAGTGGTTTAGTTTTTGATTAAGGATTTTTAAAATAATCTGTTTTTCATCTGGGATTTTAGTTGCATCTTTAAAGATCTTAAATTTCTACTAGCTCTAAAATTTATCTCTTTAATTATACTATCTAAAATCTAGCTATGGAAAATAGATTAGAGGGTTCTGCTACTAACAGGCCACCTTTCTTCAATGGTACAAACTATGTTCAGTGGAATCTTAAAATCAAAATTTGTTTAGAGAGTATGGGTTCTGATATTTGGACTGCTATAGAGTCTCAATATAAAATACCAGAAACTGAAAGAACAACTTGGGATGAACCTACAAAGACTGGTAACAATAATAACTATAAAGCTATGAATGCCCTGTACTGTGCTCTAGGAGATGAGGAATTTAACATAATTTCTGCTTGAAAAACTGATTTTTAAATTTGGGATACTTTGGGTGTTTCTCATTATGGAACAACCAATGTTAAAGAAATGAGATTAAATACATATACTATTAAATATGAAAATTTTAAAATGAAAACAGATGAACCTATTTCTGATATGTATCTCATGTTCAATGAGATAGTCAATACAATGAATTCACTCGAAAAGGTTGTTCTAGAAAAGGAACAAATTATGAGGATACTGAGATGTCTACCAGACCGATGGAGAGTCACATCTGTTTCAATCATAGTGTCATGTGACATTGCTGCTCTACCTATCAAAGAACTCTTTCGTATGCTTATGATGTATGAGGAAGAGCTCAAGGTAAATAAAGAGGAATAGGATGAACAAAAAATGAAATTAGTGGAGTTCAAGACTAATACTTTAAAGAGAAAGGAAAACGTAAAATCTCAAATACAAATTGACAGTTCAACAAGTGAAATCTCAGACTCTAATAGTGGTGCTGAAATGGATCAGATATCCAGAAGGATTAAGAAATATTATAGGAAGAAGAAATTTTTTAGAAAATCAAATTACCAGGGAAAGTATGACAATAAGGGACATTGGAAGTAGGACTGGAAAAATCCAGATAAAAGTGATGAAGTTGTTTAATACGAGTGCAAAAGAAAAGGACATATAAAAGTAGAATGTACAAAAATGAAGTTCAAAAAAAACATGATTATAAAGAAAATATATACAAGAAAGAAATGAAAGCAACGTGGAGTGATTCAGAAGACATCTCAAGTGAATCAGAAGCTAATGATTCCGAAAGAAGTCGTTCCAACATGTGTTTCATGACAAACACATCTGAGGTAACCTCAGATACTCTTGTTTTAAATTCTTATTATTCTGGAGATGATACCGAATCTGATTCTGATTCTGAAGACATGACTAAAGCTGAATTATCTGAATATTGTTATATGATGGAAGAGACATGCAATGAACTTAAGGATAAATACAAATAATTTATGAAACAACATTCCCTCATTACAACTGTTAAAACTGAACTTACTATTGAAAAAGAGAAAAATTCTCAACTTTTAAAGGAGAATACTGAACTGATAATATCTAATGAGAACCTTAGAAAATACTTAGAGAAGTTCACAAATGGAAAGGATACACTAACACGAATTCTATGAAAGTATGTGGAACCAAAATACAGTACTGGAATAGGCTACAAACCTGGACAGAGACAGATTACTAAGAATATATTTATTCCTAAATCTTGACAGAATACTGATAATTCTAGTTTTGGAAATCCCTATGCATCAACTAGTTATTCATATTGTTATATGTCAAATAAACTTTATCTCTAAAAATATTTAGATTCTGTAAATTATATGAGACCCATAAGAAAAATTTGGGTACCAAAATCATTGATTTCTAACCTGTCTGAACCCAAGAAGATCTGGGTACCAAAGTCATTTTCGATCTAAAACTGTTTTGTAGGAAACCTACTTGAAGAGTTCCCACAAGAAGACATGGTATTTGGACAGTGGATGTTCATGAAATATGTCTGGGGATTACTCACTCTTCAAGAGTTTAATAAGGGTTGATGGAGGCTATGTCACCTTTGGTGATAGTTCTAAAGGAAAGATCATCGGCCTAGGCCAAATTGGTAACACTAATTCAGTTTTAATTTCTAATGTTTTATTTGTAGATGGACTAAAATATAATATGATAAGTATTTCACAATTGTGTGATGATGGTTTTAATGTCAAATTTTAAAATTATTCTTGTAATGTTTTTAATTCTAATAATGTTTTAGTCTTTTCTACTTTAAGAAATGAAAATGTTTATACAGTTGATTTAAATTCATTAGCTAAGAAAAATTTTACCTGTTTAAATTCTTTTCATAAAGAGTCATGGTTATGGCATAGATTATTAGGACACCGCAATATACACTCACTTAGGAAAGTAACTTGGAAAAACATAGGTAGATACCTATACAAACTTGAGTTTCCAAATGGAAAAGTTTGTAATCCCTATCAAAAGGAATAGCAAAATAAAGTTTCTTTTAAATCAAATAATGAAGTCTCAACTTCTCAACCTCTCGAGTTGGTTCACATGTATTTGTTTGTACCATCTAGAGATTCTATCATAAATCAGAAGCACTATGTCTATGTTCGAGTAGAAGACTTTTCTAGATATACATGGGTTTACTTATTATCTCACAAAAGTGAAGCTTGTTCTTACTTTGTTAAATTCTCCAAGTCTGTAGAAAATCTTAGTGAACTTAAGATTAAAACTCTAAGAAGTGATCCTGACCATGAGTATGAAAATCAAGAGTTTGAATCCTATTGCTCAAACAATGGCTATAATCATAACTTTTCTGCTCCTAGGACACCTCAGCAGAATGGTGTAGTAGAAAGAAGAAATATAACCCTTCAAGAAATAGCTAGAACCATGCTTATTTAATATGACCTCCCTATTTACTATTGGGATGAAGCTGTGAATACAGCTTATTATATTATTAATAGAGTCTTAATTAGACCAGTTCATAAGAAGACCCCATATGAGCTTTGGAACAATAGAAAACCTAAAGTCAATTACTTTAGAGTCTTTGGATGTAATGCATTTATTCTTAATACAAAAGATAATCTTGATAAGTTTGCTTCTAAGAGTGATGAAGGAATATTTTTAAGATAATCATTAACCAAAAAATCTTATAGAGTTTTCAATAAAAGAACCAAGTGTGTGGAAGAATCTGTTCACATCAAGCATGATGAAACTTATCCACATGAGATTAAAACCTCTTTTGAAATTCTTAAAGAAGATTAATCCATTCTGGACATTAATGACAAATCTAAAGAACCTGCTATAAAGAAAACCAGTTCTGGACTTATTCCAGAATCTGATCCTAATGAACCTGAACCTAGAGAAGAACCTGAAAGTTCTAGTCCTACCTTTACTAGATCAACTACAGTTCTAATGAATCTTCCTTTAGATGTTGTTGTAGGAAATCTTGATAGAGGGACACAGACTAGAGCTTCTCTTAGAAATCAGGTTGAACATCATGCCTTACTATCATAGCTTGATCCTAAAAACATTGATGATTCTATTAACGATGAATTTTGGATAATTTCTAGGCAAGAAGAACAAAATCATTTTGAAGGAAATAATGTTTGGAATCTTGTTGAAATACCTAAGGACACTTTCACAATTAGCACTAAATGGGTGTTTAGAAATAAAGTAGATGAATCTGGAAACATAGTTAGAAATTAATCTATGCTATTTGCACAAGGCTACATTCAAGAAGAAGGAATTGACTATGAGGAGACTTTTTCTCCAGTGGCCAGATTAGAAGCTATTAGGATTTCACTTGCTTATGTTGCACATCTCAATTTCAAAATATATCAAATGGATGTCAAGAGTGCATTCTTAAATGGATATATTTCTTAGGATTTTTATATTGAACAACCACCTAGATTTACAAACCCTCATTTTCCAAATCATATTTTTAAATTATCAAAATCATTATATGGTTTAAAACAAGCTCCAAGAGCTTGGTATGATAGATTAATTACTTTTCTAATATACAAAGGTTTTACAAAAGGTATAGTTGATCCTACTCTTTTTATAAAACGTATTTCTAAAGATGTTTTAGTTGTACAAATTTATGTTGAAGATATTGTTTTTGGATCTTCAAGAAATTCCTTATGTACTGTTTTTTATAAAATGATGCAAAATGAATTTGAAATGAGTTTAATGGGTGAACTAAAATTATTTCTTGGATTTGAAAACATTAAAAATGATGATTGAATTATTTTAACTCAAATTAAATATACTAGAGATATTTTAAAATGTTTTAGATTGGATAACACAAAATGTAGTGACACTCCCATTAGTATAACCTATAAGTTGGATCTTGATGAAGATGGTAAATCTGATGATCAAACCACTTATAGAGGAATGATTGGAAGTATACTCTACCTGATTGCTTGTCGTCCTGATATTATGTTTAGTGTGTGTATGTGTGCTCGTTTTCATGAAAACCCTAAAGAGTCACATTTAAATGTTGTAAGGAGAATTTTCAAATACCTCAACCATACTCTCAATTTAGGATTGTTCTATCCCAAAGGACAATCATTTGAATTAGTTATTTATTCTAATGCTGATTTTTTTGGATCTATGTTATATAGAAAAATCACCTATAGAACATGTCTCCTTTTAGGAATGTCACTAGTATCATGGTGTAGTAAGAAACAAAATTCTGTTTCATTATCTACTGCAGAAGCTGAATACATAGCTGCTGGCAGTTGTTGTGCACAAAATTTTTTAGATGAAACACACATTACTAGACTATGGATATTAATTCAGACATGACCCAATAAATTGTGATAACACAAGTGATATTAACATTTCTAAAAATAATGTTTATCATTATAGGACAAAACATATTGATGTAAGACATCACTTTTTTAGGGATCATTATCAAAAAGGTGATATCAATTTGGAATTCATTGGTACTGAATATCAACATGATGATATATTCACTAAACCATTAAATTCTGAAAGATTAGACTACATCATACATGATCTTGGCATGATTAATAATAAATAGATAGCTTGTTGATCTTAATGTTTAATAATTTACTGTATTTTACTTTATGGTTTCAGACTTACTATTTTACAATTACTGTTTTATGCTCACAGTCTCACTGTTAAGACCTTATGCTCACGGTCTGTCAACTCACTGTCTCACTGTGACTGCACAGAATGGTAACTGTCTCACTGTGATGACCACCAATTGTCTCATCGTGATGACTAGTTTTTATCACACCGTAATTCCTACTCATGGTCTCACCATGAGGATTATTTATAAATTTATTTTAACATGTATCACAGTAATTTTTATTTCACCAATATTTGATTTCCTATGTTTTTGTTTTTATGACTTTTGACATTCCCAAATTAATAAACTTAAGTGTTTCATTCGATTCCTTACCCGAACTCTCTCATAAACCTTCTCTTTCTTGAAAACCTTCTCTTTTCTCATCCGAACCTTCAGTGGATGCCAAGGATGAAACGTACATCTTCACCCTCGTCTGAGAAGTGCCACTCTATGAAACAGAAGAATATACCGAGGATAGCTCTCGAAAGACCTCTAAACCAAAACCTAGTAAGTCGTACTGTTGTGCCTGAAAAAGAGATTTTCCCTGAGTGGCTGCTGTCTATCAAGTCGTTAGTTTTGAATGTTTTAAGAGATCAAGGATGGCTTGAATGATTCTCTGGAAAAAATAGACCGATTTACCCAAGTCTGTTATCTCAAGTATATCAGTATGTGAAGTTTTCCTTTGAGTTTGGAGAAAGATTTATAGTGAGAAGCTGGATAAATGGACAGAACTGTTCTTTGTCTTCGAGGATGTGGCCTGCATGCCTAAGGATTCCTCATGAAAGAGTGTTTGAAGACTACCAGAGAGACCCTCCTCCATCATCTGATATTTTCGATCTATAAAATGCCTTGGAAATTCTAACTAGTAATGGCACCAAGCGAAGGGCTATTGCTACAGAGTTAAAAGGAGAATCTAGACTTCTATTCAAATTTTTTAGAATTTGATCAGTCCGAGAAAAGGGGATTTTAATAGAATGAAGTATTAGGATGTGTTCCAGATTCACCTATTGAAGAATTGTCATAAGATCAATCTTTGCAAGTATGTCATTAACCATATCTGTGAGCTGATTAATGTCACTTCCAAATCCACCTCCTTGTTTTACTCAAGGAATATTTCACCCATGCTAGTTGCAAAAGGAATGGTTGGATCTAATGAAGAAAAGTTAGAGGACTTTGATTTATGCTTATCCATTCTTATCATCAGAAGGATAAAGATTAGCTGGAACCCCTGGGGGAAGAAATGGGTTGAGGATAATGATCAATTTTATAAAAAGTTTAATCCTGTTGATTATCCAAGGAGGCCTACGAATCTAGATGATCCTGGTTTGGAACCAGTTGAAGTGGCTGAGTATTCAGAAGAAGAAGAAGAAGAAGAGGAAGTGGTAGCTGAAGTATCACCTAGAGAAAAAGCTAGAATACCTCCAATTGAAACTGGTCCTATTGAAAAAGAAAGAACTGTTGTCCCTGCTGTTATCCCTGCTAAAATACCTCAAGGAGAAGAAGTTGATGTTGGTTTGAGAGAAGAGGAAGATCCTGCTTCTAGTGAGGATGTCAATCCAGAAACTCATCCTACGGCTGCAAGAAAATTGATTTTTCCTGATTCAGAATAGAAAGCAACCATAGAGACAGATCATGTTGAAGAGGATCTCCCTGTTGAGAATGAAGTCAATCTGGAAGCACAAACAGTTGAACAATCTCTTCCGGTGATAATTCCCTTTGATGAAGAGAGGATGAAAATTTCCTTTCAGCTGGCAAGGCAAGAGTTTGCTGAAAATATTAGAGATGATTTTGTGGATCTTGACCTTGTTTTAGAGCCTATAGTCTCCAAAATGGAAGCACAATTTGAGGGTGAGGAACCTCAAAAACCTTGAGATTATAGAAGATGGATCTACTGAAGCTTCTCAACCTTCTGTCTCATTCTATATGTACACTCGATATGTTTTCCCAAGATTTTATGATGTGAATGAGTTAGAGAAAGTGACTACAACTAGAATGGATCTTTCTTCCTTGTTTCAACTAATTTCTGTAGCTCATCTAGAACCGGAACCAGAGCCCCAAACCCAATATGAATCAGAATCTGAGTCTGAAGATGAATCTGAACCGCATCCAGAACCTGCTCCACTACCTATACTTGCACTCTTACCCGAGCAACACTCATTTGTATGTAAAGATGATATGAATTTATTTGGATAGACTCTGTAGCTGGTGTTGAGAAGATTTTATCCACTCAACCTCGTCCACTGACTCAGTTAAGTCAATAAGATGCATCAATTATCTTGGAAAATATTATATTGCATATTCAACCAAGGATGATACGAGAAATTCAAGAATTTAGAGTAGAAAATAATCTATTGAGTCCTGATGTTTCAAACCTGAAAAGTGTGGTTACAAACTTGCAGAATGAGTTGTCTTTGAGATCAGAGCATGCTCCTATTTATGCCCCTACACCTGTTGTTGCTTCTCCTGATCCATCTGATTCCATCCTTTCTAGGGAGATTGTGTCTCAAGTTCATCCATATCTACCTTATTTTGATTAAAAGATTGGAACAAGACATACAAAAATGGTGGAATGCATGAGGGAGCTTGTGGAAAATTTGAATAAGCTTACAGATGAATACACTGGATGTCTGCAGAAAGTTTTGAAACAGCTCAAAGTTCTTTCCATATTCGTCAAGGCTTCTCCTGCTTCTGGTCCGACCTCCACACCTTTTTTGGATGATTCTCTACTAAGATCCATAATCAAGGAAGAACTTCAGAATTCCTTTAGTGGCTCGGATCTTTCTTCTTGGTCAGATGTGGTTAAGAACAGTGATCAAGCATTGAACTTGGCTAGGATTCATTCAAAGATAGACAATGATGTTCAAAATGAGATCACCAAGAAAATATATTTTCATCTCACCCGGATTTTCTCTAAAAGTTATATGACAGATCACTTTAGATATCTTGTGGAAAACCTGAAAATACATCCGATAACTCATGCTTTTAAAGCTCAAGTTCATAAGCATACAGAGTCCACCAGATTGTAGGACAAATTCATGGAGAATAAGGATGATTTTAAAAAGTCTATTCATTATGGTGTTGAAATCATTAATGATTTCATCAATATTTTGAAGTTGTTTCTTCATGTGCTGAGTACTTCTATTGTTGCTTCAGCTGCTGCACCCCTTAGACCTGGTCTACCTGTCTTAGCCTCAACTTCTATGTCAGTCATCTAAGCTCTTTCTCAGATCAGGTGGGTCATTCTTGAACAACCACAACATAGATCATCTATTGCTCCTACATTGGCTGCATCTGTTTTTGAAGGTCTACCCATATCCTATTTGTCTACCACATCTATGCCTTCTTCTACTTCAGCACCAGCTCCTGCTACAGATAAAGGCAAGGAAATGGTGGATCCCTGAAGCATCCAGGGACTATTTTCTTTTTGATGGGAAGTCATTTCTTGTTTACTGTTTGTATTTCTCTTGTATGTTCTATTCTAAACCTTTTTAATGAAAAATGCAGTGTTTCATTTCATTTTCTCTACTTTTTGATAACCCCAAAAGGGGGATAAAAACTACAAGTCAAAAAGGGGGAGAAAACTACAAGTGTCAGTACTATAATGAGATATGTTATTATCGAATCTATTATTTTCTAATTTTTTCTATTCTAATATGCTAGTTTTTTTAATGTTTCATTTCTTTTATATTTTGACTATACATGATTTGTGATCATCACAAAGGGGGATATTGTTGGAATCCTCATGTATTAATCATGTTTTAATGATCACAAATCCTACTACTGGTAATCAATCTCAATCATAACTGCACATCTTTCTAATTCTATTAAATCTCAATCTTAACTAAACATCATGTTTTAATGATAGAAAGTCTTATTTATTATTTACAAGTCTTATCCATGATCACAAATCTCACTTATGTTATCAAGACTTTATATTTATGATTCAAGTTCTTTTACTCTCTACTAGTTAAACTTAATATATATTCTATATATTACTGTCTAAGTCTAAATACAGATATTTGTCTAAGTATGGAGACATCGTGACCCAAACACCATGAAGAACTCACCATGACCCAAACATCGTGACCCAGATACTGTGAAGGACTCACCGTGACCCAGACACTGTGACCCAGACACCGTGAAGGACTCACCGTGACCGAGAATCCGTGAGCAAGACACCGTGACATGGAGATACCATGAAGCACATACCGTGAAGCACATACTGTGAAGCACATACCGTGACCTCATACCGTGAAGAGGACACTGTTTATATAATCACTGTGACACTGTTTAATAACTTTTTGTCAATATTATTTAAATAATGCTAACGATCATATTTGATGTTTTTAATGCACTTAATGTTATTTAATGATAGTTGTTGGCATGTCAGGAAACTGTATATCGTACCTATGAAAAGGGAATCATTCCTACTGCCAGAACTCGTGGAATATAAGGAGGATTGAGATGTAGTACATGTGTGAGAAGCACATGTGAAAAATTGACGATACAAAAAGAAGAACTTACACACGCCTGAGAGCACTGTGCTGAACAAGAAGAACAATCCCAACCAAAAAAGAGATCGCAAGACTCTCAAAGAACTCTCATGAGTGAAATCCAACACTACTAAAGAACACACGACGAATCAACAGATCATTTTAACTCCTGTAGAACACAAGATGAACTACGACACTCTGTTATTCAACTGAAAAACCAGAGAAGGACTCAGAATCATTCCTGCTGAATCCAACGAGTCCAAAGTTGCATTTATAATCACTAGATCTTTCTAAACTCTTATCTATCTTCTCTAAGTGTATTTTTTATATACTTTCGATCATTGTGGTGTACTCTGTATATCTTACACACACACTGTCTCCTGCACTGAACTGGAGGATATCAAAATCCTCACTCCAAAACTCTTAACTCTTGTTTACCCACGTCAACTGTTGAAGAGGTCCTTGTGTGGCCTAGTATTTTTTTTTGTTTCCCATAAAGAACTATGGTAGAGGTCCCTGCATGTCCTATACAGTTTTGTAAACTATTGATAACCCTGATTTAGGGTTTGGATCAAATTTATATAACTTTTAGAGGACTAAGTCTCGGCTTGAGACCGAACCACTTGTTATATCTGTTGTGCATCTTTAGTTTATGTTTAATGTATACTACATATATCTTTTATATTCTTCTGCTATTACTTTGAAATACAAAACTATTTTAAAGCTACTTTGATAGTTAAATTAGAAATTATTTTTACTAATTGTAAATCCATAGGTTAGTTTCAAAAGTTAGTTTAATCTTGTGGTTAAATTAACTGAGACCTAATAAATCATTGAGAAGCTAAGTGAACATCTACAATATGTATAAATTCACTACAGTTTAACTTGTTTTATAAATTGGAGGATTTTAAATACACAATATTTTAACAAAAATTTTAATTGGAACTCAATTCACCCCCCTCTTGAGTATCCAATCCAGCCAAAAATGGTATTAAATAATAAAAATAAAATCCACATAAACATTAAAACCAAATAAAAGGATAATACAACTGTATAATTAAATATTATGAAAAGGTAGTTTTGAATTTTAATGAAATATTTTTTCACTATTCATTAAAAAAATAATCTTTATCAGAAAAATAACAAAATTTAACCAAAAGTAAGTTTGATGTCCATATTATAAAGAGTATGTTAAAATTTTCAAATTCATTATATAAAAGTGACAAAAAATATATTTAAAAAGGGTTCTCTATCAAAAGAAGGTAAAACTACCTTTTAAAATATTAGAGTATTTATGATTAAAATTGGATTAATTATAATTTTAAGCCACTAAAATTTATTGGATAAATGAAAAAACATTTTACAAACATGAATAATAATAATATGGTTAGTTATGTTCCTTTATTCCAATACAATGTCCTGGAGATAACTACAATTTAAAAATAATATACTGTATTATTATTATTTTTTCTATATGAGTCACCCTTGTGTGAGACATAAGATTTAAGAGAAAACAATTGTTTCATGTTGTGTATGCCATCGAATATAGCATCCCTATTAAAGTGGAAAAAATATTTTTTATTCAAAATATTGAAAATTATGAAATGATTATTTTCATTATATACATAGGATGTTACATCACTCCCCCCTTTTGGATATTGAGTACTAAAAATTTTATTTACTTATAAAATAAGTAGGGTTACTTATCCCTCATATAATTTTTAGATTCCCATGATTCCTTTTCAAAGATATGGTTTTTCTCAAATACTTTAACAGATGAATTACCTAATTCTACCAAAAATCCTCTCGTAGGGAAAAAATTTGGACTGGTTTTTCCTCATAGGAGATATTCTCTTCAAACTTAACTACAACTCCACTAAAAACATGAGACAGATCTGGCATAAACATCCTCAAAATTGAAACATGAAAAAAATTGTGTACCAGGGATAAACATCAGGGTAAATCCACGCTTTATGCACATGATACAAATTTCTCTAGGATTTTTTATGTTCCAATGAACATTGGTCTCAACATTCTTTTATTACAAAAACACATCACACTTTTCCATGGAGAAGCATCAGGAAAGAAATGATCAGCTACCTCGAATGAAAGATCCATCCTCTAGTTATCTGCATTAATTTTCTTCCTCCTCTATGTTGTTCTCATGTGCTTCAAAATCAAATAAACTTTTTTTCCATCTATTCTACCAATTTTGGTCCCATAAACATTAATTCAAATACATCATCCCATAAAGATGGAGTTTCGACACCGCATTCATTATAATGCCTCAAATGGAGCCATCTGTATACTAGAATGATAAATGTTATTATAATAAAACTAATCCAATGAATGATGATGGTCATAAATTCCATTGTAATCCATTCAAAAAGAATGTATAACATCTTACAATTTCATAATATTCCATTATAACTACCCATCAGAAAGGGGATGAAAAGATTTACAGAAATTTAATTCAGTACCCAACGCATTCTGAAGGCCTTTCCAAAAGTTATAACTGATTTTGGGATCACGATTAGAAGAAATAGAGAGGGAGAACTCCATGTAACCAAACTATCTATTTAACATACAATTGAGAGTGTTTATATAGATAAATATTTTCTCGTATAGGATGAAAATTAGCATATTTAAAGAATCGAACAACAATAACCCAGATTGAATTACTACCTAAAGATGTCTTCGGTAATCCCACAACAATGTTCATAGATATATTTTTCCATTTCTACTATGGCGTCGGCAAAGGTTGAAGAATCCCTTTTAGTTTTTTTCTCCCCCCAATAACCTGTTAAAAAGTCAAACACTTTCCCATAATGTAAGAAATATCTTTTTTTATTCCATCCCTCCAGTAATACTCTAGAAGATATATGTACATCATAGTGATTTAAGGATGAAATGGAAATGGTGAACTATGAGCTTCACATAACAACTCGTTCTTCAAATGTGAATCAAAAGTCACACATAATATCTTACCAAATCTTAAAAAAAATATTTATCAATGTTAAATTCAGGGAACATACTCTTCTGAACCAATTCATCTTTTTTCTGGAACTCATTGTCTTCCTTATATGCTTTCATAATTCTCTCTGATAGAGATGATTTCACTGACACTTGAAACAAAACAGATCAATTCCATAAACTAAAAAAATCCAATGAAAAATTCATCCAATCAGAATCCAAAGGAAATCATTCTAAACAAAGTATGGTTAATGTACATATAATATTTCAACTCAAAGCATCAACCACTTTATTTTCCTTTCCAAGATAACAATGAATTTTTAAACTATAATCCTTGATTAATTCCATCCATCTCCATTGAATCATGTTTAATTATTTATGAATGAATATATAGTTCAAAATTTTTTGATCCATATATATTTTACACTTTACAACATAAAAATATGATGCAATCATATTTTTAAATAAAAAACTACAGTAGCTAATTCAAAATCATGTGTACTATATTTTAACTCCTGGGTTTTCAACTGACGTAAATCATAGGCAATTACATGATAATTATGAATTAGTACACATCCAATTACATTCAAGTAATCATTACTGTAGATGTCAAACTCACCATTTCTATAAGGTAATTCCAATAATGGATCATTCACCAATCTTCTTTTTAATTCCTCAAAACATTCATCACAATTTTTTGTCTAGAAAAATGTACCACCTTTTCATGTTATCATAGTAAGTGGGCTATATATCCTAGAGAAAATTTCAACAAACCATTGGTAATGGCCTTCCAAACCAAGAAAACTATAGATACCTATGATATTGTTAGGTCTTGGCCACTCTTTAACAAATTTTGTTTTATAAGGGTCAACAGTTATGCCATCTTGAGAAACAATATGACAATTTAATGAAATTTTTTGTAACCAAAACTCACACTTTCTAAATTTACTATACAATTTATTTTCATTTATGGTTTTCAAGAAAAACATTAAATGAATTTATTATTCCACATTACTTTTGGAATATACCAAAATGTCATCAACAAACCCAACCACTAAACATTCCATGATCTCACAAAAAATCTATTCCATAAGATCCTTGAATATAGAATGTGCATATGTTAATCCAAAAAGAATTACAAAAAATTCATAACGGCCTTATCTAGTACTAAACATGGTGTTCAAAATGTTTGATTCATTTACTTTTATCTAATGGTACCCCAACATCATGTCAAACTTCAAAAAATTCTGAGCTCCCGGGAGCTGACCAAACAAATCATAAATATGAGGAATATGATACATGTTCTTAATAATTATGTTATTCAAGGCTATATAACTAATTTAATGTCTCATCAAATCATATTTATTTTCAACAAATAAGACAGGATCACACCATAGTGATGTGCAAGGTCAAATGAAACCATTATCTAATAACTCATGCAATTGTTTATTTAACACTAAATGTTAAATTTGAGCCTTTTGATAAGGGTTTTTGAAATTAAATTTGCATCAAGAACTACGTAAACTATGTAAATTCACTTTCTAGGTCATTTATTATACCAGTAAACACGGTAGGAAAACTATCCGGATACTCATTTACTTTTGTAATGTCATAAATCTGAACAGTTCCTTTGTTTTTAGCAATATGTACATGGTAACATTCCATTCCATCTTTCACTACTTTCTATGTTTCATGATATGATATCAGAGTTAAGGGTATATTATTTTAGACCAATGTCAATAAATTCAGAAAGGAAAACTCATTAGCTCTATAGTCAATATTAACATGGTAAACAGAAATCCAATCCATTCCCAAAAAAATATCAAACACTACTAGAGGTAAAACAACAGGGTTTCCAGGTAAGTTCCTTCCACATATAAGGATAAGATGGTTATTATAATTTATTTTTTTCTATAAATTCCCCCATTTTTTACCATATGTTCTATATTAATTTATTCATGTGAAATTCCAAATTTACCTGAAATTTTCTCAGAAGTGAAAGAATGTGTAGATCCTGAATCAAACAACACATTGGCATTATTAGAAAAAATAAACAAATTACCTGATAACACATAATATGATGGTCCCACATCAACTGTAATAGTAGAAAAAGATTTCTCCACACCCTTTTTCTTTCGATCATTCTAGTTTCAACTATGAGAAATCAACATCGGACACACATTGGTATAATACCCATACTCATTGTAACTAAAACATCTTACAACTATATTTTAATTTCCTTCATTATCATATTCCTTATAGTTAAGATAAATATGACGAGTCATACAACATTTTATTAAAATTCGATATTTTGGGAGACATTATCCATGATGATTTTTACCACATTTCTCACAATATGGAAATTTAATTTGTTTACCTTCAATCCTCTTTGATGAATACATTCCTTTTGCCTTCCAATTGAAACTCTTTTTTAATTTCTCTCACGGAACACATGATAATCTGAAAACTCAATATCTACATTCTCATCACATATGGAATGATTCTCACATATTTTGAATTCACGATAGGCTTATCACATTCTATATCGTGACTATAATCACAAGTAAAGCACATTTATCTTACTATCAAGAACATGGATGAAATTTCGAGCAAACCATGCCATTCTCGTGAACTTTTCTTCGTAATCAGCCAAGGATTCGTCCTCCTGCCTCTATTAAAATAATTGATTACCATCCTAAGTTGAACAACCTCTGGGAAATATTTATCATGAATCATACCTTTGAAGTCATCACAAATAAGAGAATAAATCTACTTATTGCGCCCAAAATTTTGAACCATCGACCACCAGTGATCAACATATCCTTCAATTATAGTAAACAAAAAGACTATCCTTTAAATTTTATGTACACACCACAACATCAAAAAACTATCCCAGTTCATTGATCCACCCTTCATCTTTCACAGGGTATGATGATCCTCTAAATGATGGGTGTTGTTGCCTCATGAAATTCTCCTCTAAAGAAATGTTCTAATGTGGTTGATCTGGTTGATCTCGTGCATGGAAACCACCACCATTTTTTCACCAGTGTGAAATGATCCATCAATGAAACGAACAATTTAGTTCTAATTCAGACCATCTCTGGATGTTTATTTGGAAGGTTCTTCTCATCTATATTCCTTCCCATCATATATTCCTTATTTCCTATCAAGAAAAAAATTATGAAAAAAAATATCTTCGATGAAGAAACATGGTAATCTTCAAATTCTATATCTTTTCAATTTCACCATAATTTAATAATCATTTATGGATATTCTATTAACAAAATTCTAACTCCGAATGTTATCTAAATAGACCTATAATACCAAAATTAAGGCCCCATATTTAAACATTACATAATTTTGAATTAACCAAAAAATTAACATTAAAGATCTTTTCTGGTTTAGTGCTTTAGAGAAATAGGTCGTCACATATACATTACAACTTGAATATTAGAAGTAAAAACTTTTACACAATATCAATTTTTTCATAAAATGCAAACTATTAAAAAAAGAAACATGTTTAGTCCCATGTATTATATAGATCGACATTTCCATGATCCCAACCATGGCCCTATTGATCATTAAGTCATATGAGAAAACATCTCAATACTTGAGATGAGCATAAAAATCATAGTAATGGATACATAATGTAGGAAAATTATTAGTTTTTCACAACAACTTGTAAATGATGATGAAGTTATCATAAAGTATGAATTTTCACATTAATGAATTGTCAAAAATACATCACTAAATATAAGCCTATCAGTTAGCCTTTTTGTATCAAAAAAGATTTCCATAAATCCCATATAAAGCAACATATAGCATATAAGGTAACATGAGACATAAACATACAATAATGGAATAACCATACGTTTAACCTACACACATATCACTAAATGGAATAGCCATACATCCAACATCCACACATAATGCATTGGAGGTTATAATGTAACCATCTGTGATTGTTTTATCACCGAACCACCCTCCATTTGGTTTATCACATAACCACTTGTCATTGGTTTACCATGAAACCACATGTCTAATGTCCACACACCATTATAAAATCAGAACACATAAAATATTTCAGATATTAAAATCTCACTAATAATATTTCATTTGAAATCATAGGAAATAATTTTGAAATATTGAAATACTCAATCCATTTCAAAAAACATTTTCAATAATAAAACACCCAAAAGAGAATAAGGGATGTTTTATTTTTAAAAACATTCAGGCTTATAGAGGATTCCAAATTATGATTACAATGGCTAAGAGTTTAATGTCTCCACCAACATTAAAATCATTCCTTTTTTCATTTAGTAAAAATATTCATAGATAAACTATTCCCTTGAATGAATGTAAAATTCAACAGGGATAATTAGAAACCGTGTAAACCATGGAGGTGTATATTATCAAAACACGCCTCAATGAATGGATATTGAGACGATGTACCTTACATCGTGTCTGGCATGACTCGTTCTTTGTTTAATATCCTGAATAATAAGCTTATGTTAATTTCTTATTGATTCAGAAGCTTTTACAATTTTATTATTTTTTAAATCAGTTATTATAACTTTATTAAAATTACATAATTATATTAGTTACTATCGTTCATTTTGTCGATATTGGGTACATGAGTCGAAAATGATCAGGTTATAATTTAAAATTGTCTATGTGGTCAAAAGTAAATTATCTCCAGAATATAATTCATGATTTAAATATCATATATATCTAGTATATATGTATTTATTATAGTCCATAACATTTGTAGATATTAAATGAAATGAAAAGTTCATTGAGATGGTAAGTCGTACATACGCAGGAACACTAATTTTATTTATTTGTCCTATTAAGGAAAATAAATGTAAATTATAATATGTATATTATAATTATAGTATGATATCATATGATATATAAGTTATATAACTTCATTAATTCCATAAATTATACATTCCATGTAAGTAATGAACGTGTCATATCACTTTGAGTTGGTGGTAGATTACACTTCCTCAAATTAAATTATTTTATTTTCACATTTTAGAAATCATAAATATATGATTTAAATAAGGGAATAATTTATAAGATTTAAAAATAATATATATCATCTAATTCAGGAAAATTCCCCTTCATAAACAATTATACAACTTTCAATCACTCATTGTCATACTTATGTGCTTTCATAATTCATTTTGATATAGATGATTTCACTAACACCTAAAACAAAACAGAGCAATTATTTTTCGCAACAACATCCAATAAAAAATTCATCAAATCAGAAACCCAATGAGATCATTCAAAACATTTCATGGTTAATTTAGCATTAATATTTTGACTCAATGTGTCATCCACATTATTTTCCATTTTGATATGGTAATGGATCTTGTAATAATAATCCATGACTAATTCTAGACATCTCCTCTGTCTCATGTTTAATTTTTTTTGAGTGAATATATAGTTAAAACATTTGTGATCAATATATATTTCACACTTTAAAACATAAAAATGATGCATCCAAATTTTTTATGCAAAAAATACAACATATAACTCCTAATCATGTGTATGGTAAATTTAACTCATGAGTTTTCAACTAACGTCAAACATAAGCAATTACCCGATCCTTCTGCATTAGGACATAACCACATACTTTCAACATAGCATCATAATAGATATCAAACTCCCCATTTTTGGATTGCAATAATAATACTAGATAATTCTTCAATAATCTTCACAATTCCTGAAAACAATCATCACATTCTTATATCTAGATAAATTTAACACATTTTGAGTTAACATAGTCTGTGGGATAGATAATTGTGAAAAAATTTCGACAAACCTCTTCTAATAGCCTTCCAAAATAATATAAATATGGATCATTGTGATATTGGTAGGTCATGGACACTCTTCAGACACTTTTTATTTAGAATGGTCAATAGTTATGCCATCTTTAGAAAAAATATAACCAATGAATGAAATTTTCTACAACCAAAACACAAAATTGATAAATTTCCCAAAAAATATTTTTTCTATTATGGTTTTCATGAAAACATTTAAATGGTATTCATGATCCTCTTTACATTTTTAATATACCAAAATGTCCTCAATATATACAACCACAATCTTATCCAAGAACTCATGAGAAATTTTATTCATAAGATCCATGAATACCAAAGGTGCATTGGATAACCCAAAATGCATAACTACAAATTCATAATGTCCATATCATGTATGAAAAACAGTCATTAGAATGCCTGCTCCCATTACATTCAACTGATGCTACCCCAACCTCAAGTCAAACTTTTAAAAATACATAGCTCACTGGAGCTGATCAAACAAATCATCGATATGAGTAAAATGAGACTTTGTTTTAATAGTTATGTTCTTCAAGGATCCATAATCAATTAAATGTCTCATTGAACCATCATTATTTTTTACTAACAAGATAATGGCACCCCATGGTAATGTACTAGTTTGAATGAAACCATTGCTTAATAATTCTTAAAATTGTTTCTTTAACTATAAAAGATCAATTAGATCTATTGGATCAGGGTTTTTTTGAAGTTTGCTTGTCATCAAGAATTGTGTCTACTATAAATTCAACATCCAGGTCAGGTATTATACCAGGAAAATCATTACAAAAAACAACAAGATACACGTTTACTACTGTACATAATTAATCAGAACAGTTCCTTTGTTTTCAGCAATATGTTCAAGGTATCATTAATTTCAATATTTCACTAGTTTATCAACATCCTAATATGTTATTATAGTTAAGGGTCAATCCTAATAGACAAGTTGAAAGAATTATGGAATAGAAAATTATTCAACACTATCATTAATCATAGCATGGTAGTCAAAAAGATATACCATTCTAAAAATAACATAAAACACTACTATAGGCAAAGAATAAGGTTTCTAGGTAAGTTATTTTCCCATATAAGTATAGGAAAATTATTATAATATATTTTTTCTTCCACATTCCCCCATGTGTTTTTATCATATGTTATGGATTCATTTATTGAGGTGGAATTCCAAATTTACACAAAAATATCAATGAAATGAATAAATGTGTTGATCTTGAATCAAAAACCACATTGGAATAATATGAAAAAACAAACAATGTCCCTAATACCACATTATTTGATGGTCCCACATCAACCATGGTATTATCTAAATATTTCACCACAACCTTCTTCATTTTATCTATCTCATTTTTACAAAAGGTAATCAACTTTAGATAGACATTGGCATAATTCCCAAACACAATGAAACTAAAATATCATACCAGTGTCTTTTTATTGCATGCTTGATCATATTCCTAATAGTTATGAGCAATATAACCATTCTTACCACACTATAAGCACATTCAATATTTTTAGAGACATTCTCCAGGTTTCATTTTACCATAATTCTCTCAAGATGGAAATTTAATTTCTTTACCTCCATACTTCATTGATGAATAATTACATTTTTCCTTCAATATGGACCGCTTCATTTTCTTTCTCTCATGGAACACTTGATATCAAAAAACTCCATTTATAATTTCTCAAATGATCTAAAAAATTTCTCATAGATTTTGAATTCACAAGAGGCTAGTGCATGTCGATATTGTGACATTAATATTAAGTAAATATGATTTGTCTTACTATCATGATCTTGGATGAGATGTGGGGCATACATTTCAATTCAAGTGAAAATTTCATCATATAAAACCACTGAGTCATCCTCATACCTCAATTCCATGAATATTTTTTTCATCCTATGCCAAACCTCCTCAAGAAAATATTTATCATCAAACAAACCATTGAATTTATCCCAACCCAGAGAATAAATCTCCCTACTACCCCTAATAGTTTTAACCATCGACCACCACTGATCATATTCTCCTTTAAATTGGTATACATAAATACTAACATTTTGATTGTATGTACTACCGATAACATCAAAAATCTATTATGTTTCTTTGATCCACCATTCATTTTGTACTGTGTTAGATGATCCTCTAGATGACGGGGGGTTTCATCTGGAAATGCTCCACTATATACATGTTACTTGGGGGTTCATCTAGTTGATCTCATGCCTGGACACCACCACAATTTATAGCCTGATTCAACTGACCCAACACTGAAACAAACTTCCACGTTTCCTCTGTTGAAACCCATCCTCAACAAACATTTATTATAATAATCTACATGGTAATATTATAATTATATATCATTTCAATTTGAAAATATTGTAAAAATAATTTCTGGATATTCTATTAACAAAATGCTAACTCTTAAAGTTATCTAAACCGACCTTTGATACCAACTATAAGGCCCAATCCTTAAACATTACATAATGTTGAATTATGTTAATAATTCACATTGACGATCTTTTCAGTTTTATAGATTTATAGAATTATGTCATAACATATACATAAAAACTATAATATTACACATAGACACTTCAACTCACTCTCCATTTTTTCATAAAACAAAAACTCTTATAAAAAATAAACAAGTTTATTTCCATGTTTTAGACATAATGACTTTTCCTTGATCCCATTTGTGACCCTATTCATCTTTCATTCATGTGAAAAACAATTCAAAACATGGGATAGGCATAAAAATATTAGTGGGGGATGCATAATGAACGAAAAATGTTGGTTTTTAAAAATAGCACGTCAATCATGAATACATTATCATAAATTAACAATTTTCACCTTAAAGAAGTAGCAAAAAAACTTCACTGAATATTAGCTCATTGCTTACCGATTTTTGTAACCAAAAGATTACCACCAGTCCCATAGAAAGAAAAATATAAATTATAGTGTAACATAAGACATCAATAATCTTAAATGGAATAAACATATGGTGTACTTCCAAACATATCACTAAATGTAATATCCATTTGTCTGATTTCCATACTCAATGAATTGGAGGTTATAACCTAACCACCCATCCTTTGTTTATTGTGGAACAACCCATCATTTGGTTTATCATATAAAAAATTGTCATTGGTTTATCACATAACAACCCGTCAAATTCCCAAATATAATTATAAAATCATAACACATAAAATATTTTAAATATTAATTTTTCTTTAAAAACCTTTTATTTTCAATCACAAGAAATCACATCAAAATATAGAAATACTCAATCCATTATCAATACGATAACATCCAAAGAGGTAATAAGGTATTTCTTTTCTTTTTGAAAACATTAATGATTATATTGGAACCCAAATAATGAATGTGGTGGTGAAGAGTTCATTGTCGTCTCATACGTTAAAAGAATTCCTTTTGTCATTTAGTAAAACTCTTTATAGATAAAATATTCCCTTTGAATCAAAGTAAAAGTCAATTTGGTTTATTATACACCATAAAAAACAAGGAGGTGTATATTATGAAAACATTCCATAATGAATGGAGATTGAGACGAAGTCCATTACCTTGTGTCTAACTTGACTATTTCATTCTTTAATTTCCTGAATAATAAACATATGTAAATTTTTAGTTGCATCAGAAACTTTTTCAAATTTCTTATTCTGTTTATATCACTTATATCCACATTTTAAAAATTTTATAATTATTTAAGTTATTTTTGGTCTTTTTGTCGATATTGGGTACTTGAGTCAAAAAATGATCTTATTATAACTACAAATTGTACATGTGGTAAAAAGTTCATTATCTCCAAAATAGTATTCATTATTTAAATATCTTATATATCTAGTATATAGTTATTTCTAATAGTCCATAACATTTGGAGATAAGAAATTAAAAGCACATGTTCATGGAGACGATAAGCTGTAGGTACGCATGAACGCTACATTCATTTATTTATCATATTAGTGAAATAAAATATATTTTATACATAGGTAGATTATAATTATAGTTTAATATCATATGATATATAAATTACATAAGTTCATTAATTTAATACTTTAAACATTCCGTGTATGGCGTGAATAAGTCATATCCCACTGAGGTGGCGGTAGTCTGAACTTCCTCAAATTAAATTATTGTATTTTGACATTATGGAATGAATAAATGTATGATTTAATTAAAAAAAGAATATAGGAATTATAAATATATATATATATATATATAATATATAAATATAGTTCGATCATAATGGCCACCATGAGAGGTGGAAGTGGAAAGTCAAACAATCATCATTTCGTGGGGCAGTATTTCGTCGTACACAAAACTAGTATTTTTGTATCCATTAGATGGAGGTGTGTGTAAGTGTAGTTAGAATTGTTCTCATAAAAACATACAATTATATTTACTATACTGGTGTTGTTATGAAATCAAATAATAAGAAGATCATTTGGAGTTGAGAGGGAATATAAAATAATCAAATTTGAGAGATGATGTTACCTCTAAATCAGGTAACTTCATTTGATTTGAGCCTAAAGGCTATCTTGAATTTCCTTATGCCCAAGGTATGTCTGCTAGGACTAATAGAGGGATTTTGTAATATTATTTGGGTAAAGGATGGATCATTCAAGGGGCTAGAGATGTGTGAGTAAGCGGTAGGAGTGGTGGCCTTTTATAAGAGGGAGGAGGGTTATTTTAGGTATGTCTTGAATGATTATTATATTATAAACATAATTGATATTTCAAAATGTCCAAAACAAATTTAATTTAAAGATAATATGGGTATTTTTATAAGTCCTCACAACAAATATTTCTTAGAAATTTTTTGGTTTCAAATATAACATTATCATTTAGAATTAACCCTTAGTTAAATAATTTAAATCTAAACATGTCTTCTTGTGTATTAACACTATATGGTTAAAATAGTTACCATAAAATGTCAATTTAACAAGAAGTGGTAAATTAACTAAATTTTACACGTTATCTAAGTTGTTTTTTTGAATCTTATCTTTTTAGGGAAATTATAATATTTAATAAAATAGTATTTGGTATAAAAACTCTTTTATGTCAATTTTCTAATATTCATATCATGACATTATAAAAATACATAACAATGTGATTATTTCAAAAAAACATAATTAAAAGATAAAAAGTCATAATCATACCTTAAATTCTCTTATGTAATAAATAATTTCGAAGAAAAATTATTTTAATATTTATAATCTCATTTATTTAAATCATTCATTAATAAGCTAAGCACTACATCGTCATTTTGTCATAAATAAATATATTTATATGATTTCTAAAAATTATAAATAAAATACCATGATTTTGTAAATCTACGTATCATACTAATGAATATTTATAGTCTCTGATATCACTTATATAAACCTATATAAAAATTCTTTTACTTAAAGATATATGTTAATGTTACATTTTTCTTGTAATTAATTCTTATAAAATGTCATTTTCACTTCCAAGTGGCTCCATGGGGTTCCCAAATCGACCCAAGTATTACCATTGTCATATGTATCTCATAAAATAGAATTATGATACGTTTTATTATAGATTAATATTATTATAACATTTTTGTTTACCCTTAATTACCAGATTTTCCCTTTAACCATTGTAAATAGAATAATTTTTATTGTTAATATTCATAATGTATAAAAATAAATGGTACCTCTTTAGAAATTATGAACCTCTTGATTCCAAATATTGAATCCATTTTCCCAAATTCAATACACTTTATTGGAACAAATTAATTAAAAATTAATTCCCATTTTCATATCCAAAAAGCTGGTTTTTAAGAAATAATAACAATCAAAATATTGACATGTGTTTATGTCCAAATTTAAATGTGAAATTACTTCCAATGACAATAAATGGATTAAAAGATAAAAATATAATCTTGTAACACATTAAAACCAAATAAATTTATAAATATAATTATATAAATAAATTAGATGAAAAGGTAGTTTTTAATTAAAATGTAGTATTTTTCACAATTCATTAAAAATGAAATATATCAGAAAATACCAAAATTTAACCCAAAGTAAAAATTGATATCTCAATTAAAAATAATAAATTTATTTTGTCAAATGGATTACATAAAAGTGAAAAAAACTAATGAAAAAGGGTTATCCATCACAAGGCGGTAAACCTACCTTTAAAAATATTAGAATATTTATTCTTAAAGATGGATTCATTCTCATTTTATGTCTCTTACTTTTTTGGAAAAATAAAAAATCATGTAGCAATCATGTTTAATCATAATAAGGTTTGTTCTCTTCATTACTTCAAATAAAATAGATATGAGTTAACTAAAATTTTAAAATAAAAATAATTTTATTATTATAATAATTTCAGTATAACTCAGCCTTGTGTCCAACATAATATTTCAGAGAAACCCATTGTAGAATGTCGGGTACACCATTGAACATAGAACCCCAATTAAAGTGAAATTAATATCTAATTCACAATATTAATATTTATTAAAATTTCAAATGCATTATTTACCTGGGATGTTAAAATTCCCTCATGATAAACAAAATGAGATGAATGTGAAGTTACTTAGATTAAAGAGAAATTAATACAAAGTTGTTTTGAATTGTGAATCCACAATTACAAGGTTATCCATGTTTGTTATGGATTATATATCTAACCTGAAGTACAAAATTGATCACTTATTTGATGTACATAATCCAAATATCTTAAGTGAAATATTCTACAAAAAAATTTGAACCTAGGATTGAATATATTTTATGATGTCTAGAAAGAGAATGATTTATCTAATTATTATCTTTTCTAAGGGAATAAAGAGATGAATATATTAAAAGAAAAAAATATTTATAAATTTAATACGATCATGGAGGATTTTTCTACATGTCATAATTGTGGAAGGAAACATAGTGGTACTTTCTTGATGGGAATGTGAGTTTCCTATAAGTGAGGGAAAATGACACCAAGTTATCCATTGCAAGAGAGAAAATATAACTAAAATATGAAATGATTCCAGTGTAAAGATATAAGGATTTATGAAAATTATTTCTTCTTGAATCAATGTAATATACATTTGAAGAGGATAAGGGACCAAAGTTAAGGAATTGATATTGTCATAACCAAAGTAGAATGAATAAAGTGATTCAATTTATGATTCTAATAAATATGTTGTAAAAGTATTTTATATTTTAATTTATCTTCAAATGAATTATAAAATATTAAATTATTGTAATAAAGTTCTATTTTATTAATGATTTTAGAGATATTTTGAATGGTACTAAGAAAAATGATTTATTAGAAAGATATTTTTTAATGAAATAACATGATTGAGGGAAATAAAACCCTTGATATGTTCATGATGTAGAGATAATGATGTTGAAAAACGTGATTAATTAGAGGGATAATGTTAATGAGACACTACAAACTACCTTATAAATGATTCTAACGTGTTGAATAATTATCGTTTTGAAATTTAATCCATTTATGGAATGGTCTATGTTGATCTTTGGATGTGGTCTGAGAGATTATTATATTAAATCACCATAAAATATAGCTTGTGATAAAAAATATAATAGAATTAGTTCATGTAATTTCTCAATGAAAAGATTTTTCTTATAAAAATTTATCAATTTATTAAATTTACTTATTTTCTTAGAAAGTGAAAAAATTCTTTAACTCCATGAAAAATGGTCTTGAAAAAAAATGTTGTCATAATATCATCCTTTTTATGATATCAATGTCCTTTTAAATGAAAATTGTTTAAGGACATGTTTTCATAAATGTTTATCTGAAAATTTTCTCTATTACTCTTCATCATAACATGATGGTTATATTTTCTCTACCATATCTAAGTTTCCAATAATGTTCTATTATTTGAAAGCCCAGTTTTTGGTGACCAATGCATTTTGTTTTCAATATTTTTAAATAGAATTTTATTAAAATAATTTACGACGTGGGTTTTTCACCAATAGATTATTTTCAAATATATATCTCTTGATTACTAATATAATGTTTGAATTACATATAGGATATTTAATTAAGGTGGGGATAATGGAATGCACCAAATTTTTGAAATAAGAACATTGTATTTAATAGCATGTTTGACACACAAAACCATGTGTAGAATTGAATATAAAATCTCAAGAAATTAGGATACGTCAAATACATTAAATAAATCAATTAAATATCTTTTAATTCATGAAAAATTGAGTTGGATTTCATTTCATGCAAGAACTGATTTGTTTGATAGTTTTCATTACACAAAAGACAACGTTTTACTATACAACAATATATTATTAAAATATTATTCATTAATATAACAAGTTATATCCTAGTAGTAGAACTGATTTTCATGAAAACAGTTGAATATATTATAGAAATATATGGTTTAATTCATTGGTCAACAAATATTTGTAAATTAATATAGAACCTAATTGAATTTAAAGGAATTAATATTATAAAAAAACAATTTTTTTGTGCAGAATGTGTTTTATAATAATAAATTTATATTATTTAATATTAATATATTATTTTAATGAAATTTATTTATCAAATATTTAATAATATATTTTTTACAAATAACTAACAGATTTGGTAGACATAAAATAAGAATACACCCAATATTACACATAAAAGATATATTTTCATAAAAGTTCTCCTACAAGTTTTTATTGGAATACTATTTTAGTTCCATTTTTTCATATTTTTATGGCTTATATATGAAAAATAAACTTAATTTATTAAATTATAACTCCAAATTTTTTTAAGGTAAATTTTTCGTATCTTTCTATGATGTTTCAATTTTTGATGAATAGTAAACAATTCTAAATATTTATTGAAAATTGGTTCATTATATAATTTATTTATAATGATAAATTATATTATAAATAGTTTTTATAGTTAAAATAAATCAATTATAAATAAATTGAACCAATTATGTTCTATGGAATCAATTTCCCATGTAAACTTAATATAATACAACAGAAAACATTTGAACATATTTACATTAAATACATGCTTTGTCTTCCTCACATTGGGATTTAATTTTAATTAATTTTCCGAAACATATGTTTTTAGAATTTGAAAACTAGATTCAATATTTATAATAAAAATATTTTATAATATCTAATAATTTCATATTTTTTTACAAACTTATTAGTGAATGTAGTTAAAAATAATAATAATGATTAAGGTAAATTTATTTATAATACAGGACTAAAACTTATAGGTAAGGGCCAAAATGTCCTATAACATTCACCAAAATCTAATTTTTGACCATATTTTGTACAAATCCACACATTTTATCAATTTATTATCTCTATAATATCCACTTTACATGTTAAATGTTGTCGGAATTCCCTTATCAAAAATATAAAACACTAACACTCCTCCATCACTATAAAAAATAACTCAACCTCCCACTTATTCAAACAATATATATAATTTTATCATCAAATATATGAAGAAATAATCTCTTGAAATCCCTCCCCTCCTATTATAATACTAAATTATGTTATAAAACCGAAACAATGAGTGTTTTTTGTATAAACAAAAACGATAAATCCAGATAATAGGTAATGTTCATCAATAATAACTATCACTTCATTTACATTTACACCATAAAAAATATTTTTATATAATTCTTATATAATAAAATAAGTATATTAAATATATTGTATTTTTATATTTCTAAAACTTTTACCTCTTCATTCACACACAATCATGAAATGTGATTTGCAATCATCATTTGTGTGAGCGGAGGACGATCACCTTGTGAACAGTTGTCATTTGTTCTTCATTTATCACCATTCAAGGTTGGAATAATGAAATATTTGTAGTTTATATATAATATATATGATATTTTATTTATGATTATATTATTTGGATAAAATATACCATTATGATTTCCATTTGTTTGGAATATGATAACATTGTTTCTGGACGTGTGGACAACCACCTACTCCAATCGATGTGATTAATTCCAGCTATACATGGAATATATTGAAGGATGATTTTAATAAAAATATGTGATATATATTAAATATATATGATAATATAATTATAATATACTTATATATCATCATATTTTAATTTTTAAAATTGGTAAATTAAATGGAAGAATGGTTCGTGCGTACGTATGACATACCATCTTTATGAACAATAAATTTAATTTCATACCACCAAAATTATTGGATTATTTTTAATTAATTTATAACTAATATATATGATATAATAATATTATTTTATATGCATTATATAATAAAATATGTATATTTTATGAAAAACATATTTAAAAAGTAAAAACACACTAAAAAACGAGTCAATTATAAACCAAAATAGTTAAAACAATAAAATATTCTAACAAATGGGTAATATGATATTCTAAAAATTTACTATATGATAGTATAAATATTATTATGGATCTATTATAAGACAATAAAATACATAGTATAATTATACAATAGTTTAATGACAGTTCTAATAATAGTATGTGTAATGTAAGAGATTTTCATCTCACTTTTTACATCAATGATGTAATCATCATATTCACCACATAAATACTTTTGTGGTTTATAAAATACCACTGTTTATATATTTTTATCATTAAAACTATTATATTCATGGTCTTTAATTTTTTACATTTAATTATCTCATTCAAGGTGTTTTAACATGAAAACTTTCATCTTCTAAGAGTTAACTTTTCATTTCACTTCTATTTATGATTGTTTACTTTCAAAATTAACATTATCAATTCCATTTTTATTGTTAATTATATTATCCATGTTATTTTATTATGTATAATATTATTTATTAAATTGAATACCATATTTACATATGGTCTTTACATTGAAATTTATTTGATTATATTTGAAAATCCTGATAAATATGATTCATTTACTAAATATGTATATTTGATGAGGAATTTTTTTATGAATTTTTATTGATTATTTGATATATGTGGACATATTTGTTCATGAAATATTGTGGTTGGAGAATAGTAATTTTATGCCCCTCGATGCATCGATTGTCTCATGGAATGAATTTATTGGTATAAACCATTCACGTTCATAACAAGTTTGTTTTAAACGGTCTTATGAAAGGTGTTGAGAGTAGATTTATGGTTTCCCAAAAATTCAGTCTATATCTTGTATGTTTTATCATATATTGTGATTTTCCATGATGATGATTGTTTCATGTTCCTGGGAAACATGATTTCCAAAATTTGTGCATTGCCTTAATTTAAATTAGTTTTATGTAGTTGATTTTGAAACTAAAAAAATATATGGATTCACTTAATTATATGTTTATTCATTAAATATAATGAGTAATCATTTAATTAAATTTCCATATTTATTATTCTCATTTATTCATTACTTCTTTCATTGTATTTTACATGTACTGAGAATTTGAGCCCAACCTTATTTTGTTATTATTCCCCATATTTTGTAGAAGAGACCATTGAATGAGTTTCAAGGATGCAGTTTGTTGGTATTTTTGTATTTTTTTAATTTTAAATTTAATTATGAAAAATTTGCATCATGAAGCTATCAACTTTACAAAACTGGTAAACTAACAGGTAATATGGGATTCAAATTTTGTATCTATTCCAATAAAAGAAAATAATACACCGGCTCTATGATTAATGCGGTCAAGGAATTAAATTTTCTTCATCAAAAACCTATCAAAATGTACTCCCAGAATCCCTCACTTCATAGTAGAATATTTCATTTAGTCAAATTCCAACCAAGGAATCCCTTTGGTCCAATCCAAAAACAGTTAATCAAAGAAGCGATAAGATCCTCCCACAAGATCTTTTTTATTTACATTTTCCACCCACTAAAAACATATTATAAAAATATTATATAATAACTTATGTATATTCAATATACTGAAATGTTTTAATGTAATTTTTATTACATACACTAAAACATACTTTCATCAAATCAGATACAAAATCATCATAGATGTTTACGGCAGACTATCGTTCCATGAACTGATGTCCTTTGTTTCTCCATTACATTATTTAATTTTTTAGAATAATAATATAAAATATATTTTTATATGATATATATGTTATTTTTCATGTATTTATTTTTCTATAATTATTTTGTGATACATTCCATCATTAATTCTATTTTGTGTAAGTACGATAACTTCGTTTGTGGGCATCTGGACTACAACATCTTCAAAGTGATGTGATTCATTCAGACATTACATCAAATGAATATAGAATAGGTTAGTAAAAATAAATCATAAATTTAAAATAAAAAATATATGGTAATTATATTATATATATACATATATTTTATTCACATTATTTATTTAAAAAATATAATAAAATTGAAACATCACTCATGTGTATGCATGACTTACCATCTCCATGAATGATATATTTTATTTTCTATTTATATATTTTATAGAAAATTATAAATATTTTTATATGAAAAATATATGACATGTATATCTTATAATACATATTTTAAATAATTGAATCATTATCTATGAAATAGAACAAATAATGGAATGTCGAAACATGTATATAAAACCATGTGGTCATTACCTTAAATGTATCATTCACATAAAAATGTTAATAAACAAATAATAAATGATAATAAAAATAATATATTCTATAATAAAAATAAATATTATTCTATTATATATTTATAATAAATATATATTTATAATAAATATATATTTATTATAAATTATGTTTTAATGAGTAAGAAGGGAGTAATGATATAAGGCAAGGGGATTTCTAGTCTCACTTTTATTTCTGTGAGACTTATTCCATATTAATCGCTCGTTTAATTTTTTGGTGTATATACATCCCATGAAAGTAGTACATTATTATTAAAATTACATGTTTTTGTATTTTATTAACTATTTAATGACCTATATTTCATTGGGTATTACACTTTAAAATATACCAAAGAAGTATGTTATTTTTATCTCAATTGGCTTTATTTAAGAAACTAGTTTTGATATAAACCAATATTATTTTATGATGTTTATATACTGAAATTATAAATTTCATATAATTAATATAAAACTTGTAATTATATTTTATTATTCATATAATGCCATTTTATTACATGTGAATATTTAATCAATATCATCATAGTGGTAACAGTTTTTTGCATTAATGTCACCATTTATCAGGATTGTTTATGATTTTTCTTTTATTGATGAAATATAATTATCCATATCTCCAGAACACACATGGGTTTTCTTATCCATAATTTATTCAAGTTATCTTCAATTATTTGTACCAATTTCCCCCCTTTTGTACATAATATAATTTATAATATTTTATTACCAAATTTGTCATAATCTCTCTTCAGTAGGAAATTTGGTTCATTCAGAAAAGAATGTCTTCTAAAATCATTTAAAAATTAATTTAAAATTATATATTAAATTAATTTTTAAGGAAAATTTATTTTAAAAAATTTATTATGGTTTTCAAATATTCTATCAAATGTCTTGGATTCTATTTTTAAATAAAATTATTTTGAAAAAAAATTCATTTTAAAACTTGTTTTCCAAAGAATAAAGGATATTTTACTCATGAAATGTTTCAAAAAGATAATTCCAAATTATTTTCCATATAATATTACATTTTTTTTATACTAATATCTATAAAGGTAAATTATCCAAAGGTCCCTTTCATATTCATGCATTCAACAGTTTACATTTTGGTGTAATGGTTATTTTGAAAACAGTTTTCCTTTATGGTTTATATGACTATGAAACCCCCCTCTTTACACGGGGAATGATTGGATGAATTGATTAGGAAATATATCTATCTTACATAGGTTATTATATGATTACATGTTTATTATACACATATAATTTAATGAGTTATGATATTATTAATTTTTTTGATCTAATGACACACATATGTGTGAATTTGTAATGAGATGGTGGCCTCTATATGAACCAACAATTCATTAGGTAATGATTTTTATCTCATGAGAGAGAAATAGATTGAATGGGGAATCAAATAGATTTATTAAATTATTATGATTAGAAATATGGTCTTGGGAGGGAACCATTAAAATTACGATTGTGTAGGGAGTGAACCAATTCCACTTGGATGACCTTGGTAATGATTCTGTGACTACAATGGAAATCATTTTATATGAATATGTATTGACAATAATTCCATGAATTATTCCTATGTTGTTATTTCACACCATATGATCTTGATTCCAATATTATTCATGTCTGATGAACTCCCTATCACCATTCCATGATTAATTTTTGTGATGTTGGATATGTATGGTATGATCATCAAATGATAGTATCACGTTATCATACCATTTTCCTCATGTTGGTGATAAGATATCTAACATGTTTTCCATTACTGAGCATTTGAGATAAAAAAAAATTATTTTTATTTTCCGATGGTTTTTAATATATTTATTATATATTATGTAACTATAAAGGATTCTAGTCAGGGATAACCGAGTTTGATATAATGTATCTCCCTTCAGTACCAGTACTTATGTTTACATGTTTCCAAAGGAACTATAATAAAACTATCTTTAGGTGTCAGTTTGTGTAATGTATTTTATATTTTAGAAAAATGATGTATTGATAATGTATGTTAATCAACAGTCTCTATAGTTGGTATTATATAAAAAATTTAGTTAAACATTGGAAAATATAATGATGAAACCCTAGTTATATCCCTAATAACATTTATCTACAGATTATTCTACGTAAGAGTAAAAGATTTTGAAATTTTTCTAGAATTTTGGAAATGTATATACTGAGGTATTACTATAAATACATCTATGTATCAATGAAACACATGGATGTGGCTCTAAACATATGTACATTGGGGTTGAACCCTGAAGAAATTCATTTGAACTAGAATCTATCAAGAACTGGTGCAGGGAAAATGGCCTTACTGCGCCACAGGTTTGAAACTCAATAGGGATTTTATTTGGATACTCAAAAACTATTCTGAAATAATAATAATGGATTTAAATTTAATTAATATATTAATAACATAGGATAAAACTATTACATCAATGATTAAATAAGGTTTCATAAGTTCGGTATCATATAAGTGGATTTTTCTAATTATATTGTTACCTACTATGATTATTCTTTCTTACTCTTCTATTTTTTGTTTTATTGAATGGTTTGAACCCAATGGAACCACATAAATGTTGAGTGTGAATAGAAATCAAATTACTATTATCCATATAGTGAAAATGACATGTGATCTGGAATAAAAAATATTTTTCTATGCTCACACAACATTATCGCGCTATCAATCATACAAATCTTCAAAATGAGAAAAGGAAAAAAAACAGTTTGTTGTGATATTAATGAGACAATGTACACCATCATTCATTAGTCTTCTAATACAATTGATTTTGAAAAATGTATCAGAACCACTAAAAACGTATTCTCTATTGTTGAATGTAAATAAAATGAGAATGTCATTCTTGTTGTTTACCAACTAGAAGGCGCAACAGAATAGCTGTAGACTCTGGTCTAGAATATGATGGAGAAAGATAAAATGTAATACCTAGATTTGGAATATTTAAATAACATATTTTACATTATGTATTTTCCTAGTATTCTTCATATAGATATGGAGAAATAGTTTCTTCAATTAAAAAAAGGATATGATGAATCTACTTGTACCTACGAGATTAATTTTAAATGACATTTGAGTTACACATATGGTATTATCATCTAACCCAAAAAAGGTGGATTAGTTCCTCAGTTTTTTAAATCTAATTTATAGAATGGTTTTTTCAATAAGATACTTTAGTAGATATGAATAGATATTCTATTTTTTAAAAAACATTGAAATTTATGATGGAAATACATATCAATACAATGCTTTTGAAAAGAAAATGAATATTCAGTTCAAATAAAAATATAAAAACCATTGAGAAATGATGATGATATTTCCTTTGTGCTCCAAGGGTGAAAATAATCATGAAGGAAAATTTATTAAGGGGTTTAATAAATTATTAATGTTTGGAAGGGTTGTTCATCATGAATTTTATTACCGAAGATATGGGAATACATTAAATAATAATGAAAATGAAGAGAAAAATCATAGAATGAACATCACATCATTTAGTTCTAAAAGTGTAATGAAAATTGGAATTATGATAATTGGTCCCCAAAATATATGTTTAATTATGATGATCAATGTTTTCATCCTCTTCTGCTGAGGGACGATGATAAATCTCATGTGATCATTGTATTTGATCTCGAGTGTGATAATAGCATCTTAATGTTACACTTATCATCCTCTATACAACAGTCAATGTTTAATTTGATTCTGGAACAATACACTATTTCATATACAATGAATTTTATAAGGGTATTGAAATTCCACCACAAATATTATATATGGAAATATAATTGTAAACCATTAATGGTATAATGATGGATTATGAGTTGTATAATTCATATCCAATTGAGTTTTTTGGGAATTTCCTTGTTTTATGTTTTATAATTTTTTCATTGGTTGAAATTTATGTCATATTAGGCATGAATTGGTTTTCAATGCATAAATCACACATAAATTGTTGAGGGAGTTGTTTTATAGATTAAATTTAAAACAAACCAATTATCTTATTTCAATGTGACAATATTTATGTACTTCCTATAGAGATTACATCTACTGTATGGATCTAAATTCCCATTTTGATGGGTTTTTATCTGAAATGGTTGCACTAGAAATCATCATTGAATATATTCCAGTTGTTTGTGAATTTTTTGATATATTTCCGGAAGTGATTCCAACCCATGGACAAAAAAGGATGTTTAGTTATTAATATATCTTATACCTAGTTACACACCAATTTCAATGAAATACTATATAATGGACCCAGTTGATTAGTGATAATTTAATGAATCTACTCAATGAAAACCATGATTAGGGATTATTTCAAACAAGTCGTTCACCTAGGGTTTCTCCTAATATTTTGGGGAAAAATAATGACCACTTAATTCAAAACTGCATTGATTATCGGGAGTTGAAAAAAATCATTATAAAAACATCTATCCCCATCCCAGTAATGATGTATTGTTTGATCACCTTTACGGATCTCAATAAATTTATAATATTGAAATTTATTTGGGATATCATTAATTAAGGACCAGGTAAGTGGATATACCTGAGAAGGTATTCTGTATACAGTATAGATACTATGAATATATAATGATTCCTTTTGGTCTTAGTAATATCATTTTTATCTTCCCATATTTGATGAATATGGTCTTTATATATTAGCTCGAACATTTGGGGTAATCATTATAGATTATACTATTATCTATTATAAGAGAAATAAAGAGTATGAATACCACTTTATAATTTTCCTAAATACCCTATGGAAGGGAAAATTATATGAAATATTTGAAAAATGTTTATTTTGGATGAAAATGTTTCATTTTTCATTCATATAATCTCAACATAGGGTATGACAGTAAATCCACCAAAGATAGAATCTATTGAATATTGCCTTCGGGAAATTGTGGTCCCTATGAATTTATTTTTCATGGTTTAAATTGATATTATCAATGAATTTACGAAAATATCTCATAAAAATCTAATTCTCCATCAATGTTATCTCAAAAGGGTTCCAATTTCCACCTAATAGATGAATGTGATGATAATTTTGAGGAATTGATTATAATATTAGTAATAAAACATATAATTGTGTTACCCTGTTGTGGAGAAGGATTTAATATCTATAGTTATTCATATAATAAGTGATTTGGATGTGTTTGTTTGTAGAGTTGCCAGGTTATAACATATTCTTCAAAACAATTGACGATTCGTGCGAAACATTTTGTAACATATAAATTGGATTTAGTTGCAATAATTTTTAAACTAAATATAAGGAGGAATTATCATTATAGAGAAACGTGTGATATATATAATGATCATAAAATTTTGAATAATATATTCACACATAAAGTGTTGATAATACACTATAGAATATGGTTAGAGATGATAAATAATTATAACTTCTCAATACATTACCAGCCATGGAAAGTGAAAAAGGTGGTTGGGGAATGGATTCAAAAGCATCAAACTATCTTGTCCATGATGAGACTAAAAAAAAGATCCAATATTTGTAGATTTAAAAAGGATGGATATATAAAAATTTAAGGGTGGATAAATATTATATTTACTAATTGAATGGTCAAACATCTAACCATGTGAATATTTAAGAGGAATCTCATAGTTCTCCATTCTATATTCGTTGTGGAAGTATGAAGATATATAAATATTTGGAAGCATACCTTTTATGGGATGGAATAAAGATATATATTGTATAATTTTAAACTTCTTTACTAGTATTCCATAAATATAAGGCTTCATGAAAATATACTAAGGGTATGTTTCATCTATTACACATAACAGAATTAAAACGAAATAACATCACAATGGTTATTTTATTGGACTATCTAAAAGCTGTAAAGTGTTCAATTATATATGGTTGGTAGTCGATTTCAATAGTAATTCAGCTAACATTATTGATGTAAAAGAACACTTCAATTTGGATCAACTTAATAGGATATACATTAAAAAATTAGTAATGTATCACGGATTAATAAATTCCATTATATTTGATCAGTATCTAGGGTTTACCTAAATTTTTTGGAGAATTAATTAGAAATACCTTGATATTGAATTGAATTTTTTGACTTCATATTATCTTAAAAATAATAGTCAATGTGATGGAATGTTTCATCCCATAGAGGATATGTTGATATCACATTTTTTGGATTTCAAAGGTAGTTGGGATAATCAACTTCCTCATGATGAGTTTTAATACATGAGTAGTTTTTAGTTAATAATTTAGATGGATCCTTATCAAGTCATCTATTATAAGATATGTACAGAACCAATTCATTGGGATGAGATTGATGAATGAACATTATTTGGTCCTGAGATCACTAATGAAATAGATGATAATTTTAGAACCATTAATCAACATACCAAGGAAGCTCAATGTATAAAAAAAGATATGTTTACAACCATTAATGTGATATAAAATTGTATGTTAGCAAGAATGTATTCTTATGAATCTGTCCCTAGAACATAGTAATAATATTTGGAATGAAAGGAAAACTATGGTATATGTAAATCAGTCCCTTTAAAATTCTTGATTGTATTGATGTTCTAGATAGTCACTTGAAACCACCTATAGATATTTTTCAACTCGATGATGTGTTCTGTTTATCTCTCTTGGGAATGTATATGCATGACCATAAACATGAAATGAACTCATAGGTTAATCCAATGGAAAAGGATCATTCTTATAAAGAACAACTAGTTTATATTATGGATCATAAATCTAGTTTTCTACAAAAAATAACACTCATTTGGTCCATGTTTTTTTAGAAATCACTATTTATTGGAATCTATGTGATAATATTAAAATATAATGGGGACAAAGTGTACTCATCTATTTGTATCTGACTGACCTATTATGAGGGTGAAATTCTTTTTAATGGGGTTATAAATTTACACCTTGAATTTTAATGAATGATTTTTATAATAAATTAATTTCCATTGTTGTAATGTTATTAAAACTAAACAATGAAAAAAATTAATTAAAAATCTAAACCATATTAATCATGCACTACATGCAATATTGTCTTATGTTCGGTTACACAAAACACTAAGTGTGTTAGAAAAAAATTATTATTATGATTATTTAAATGAGATAGTTATAAAATAGCCATTTAAACATAGTAATATTAATAATAATAAATAATTCTTAACTTTTATTTATAATGGTTTTATTTAAATAAAACATATTGAATTTAAAACATATTATATTTTCAAATTGTCATTTTATGTTTTAAATTATTGTTTTCTAAAATGATCTTCTTTTTATGTCCTGTGAAAATTGATAAAATGAATTTCTTCCAAAATTAAAAAATTAATTTGATAAAAAAATATAATTATTCTATTAATAATTAAGAAATTATATTAGGGTTATTTTATGGCTTTTTTTCTATGGAACATCATTTTTCAATGAATAGTAAAAAATAATGATGTTTAATTCAGAACTATTTTTTAATATCATATATTTATATAGATAAAATATATTTTAATTTGGTTATAAAGTGTAATTAGATCCATTTTACACAATTATTCTAGTTTAGGTATTTTTTAAAAATTTAACAATTATATTTAATATTAAAAAATCCAATCTTATTATAATATTCGATCAAAAACTCACAGTCACGTCACCATTGTGGGAATAATTTAGAATTACATTCTTCATCTTATGTGATAAAAATTGGAAAATAGATTTCGTATTTAAAATCATTATAATTTATAATGTATAGTATGGTCAAATTAATTTTCAACCAAAAGGATTAGTTAATGTAATTGAACATAATTGTAGTGATTAAGGTAAAAATAAGATTACTTCAATGTTAAAATTTAATTTATAGTTAGAACTAACATATAATATGCTCGAAAACATTTATAATGATATATTTATACCATGTGCCCCATATTGAAAAAAAAGAAAATTTATTTTTGGAACATGGTTTAAGGGACACATCTAAACATTTTTTGCCTTTTTATATTTACAATAATGTCACTCATTCTCAACTATAAAAGTGCACTAACCCCCCACCCACCACCATTATTTTGTATTGTGAATCTATTTGGGTCAAAAAAAATACATTGCTAAATATCTACATCAATTCAATACCTTCATCCTAGAATTATCCCTTAGGTAATAAATTCAACTAAGCAAGACCTTTCGTGCAAACCAAAAAATGTTACCCAAAGAAGAGGTAACATCCTTCCACAAGATAATTTATTTTATATTATTTATCCACCCCCCTAAATACTATTTATTCTATTATTATGTAATAACCTTAGTATAAATGATATTTTGATATTTTTTCTAATTTTTTGACCTATATACACAAATACTTAAATCAAATTTGATATGAAATCCACATTCATGGGTACAACTGACTACCACCTCACGAACCTATGTCATTTATTAATCAATTTCCACTATTCATATAGAAAATATTTAGGAAAAATTTATTTTTATATGACATATATGACATATATGATTTATTTATGCTTCTATAATTATTATTTAACTCATAAATTTATTATTTTCATTTTTTGTAAATATGATATTTACGTTTGTGGACGTGTGGACAACTAAATCCTTAATTTTATATGATTTATTCACACCTTATATATAATGTATTAAAGATTGGTTTTGGTCAGAATATATAATAAATATGATATAATAACTATACTATAATTATATTATATATATTTTTATATTTCATTTACATTCATTCTTTCAATGTGAAAAAATGGAACCAACATTAATGCGTATATATGACCTACCATATCCTTGTACAATATATTATATTTTAAATTTATATATTCTATTTATTATAATAAATATTTACATAATTAGTTTATATGATATTTATATCTTATTTTAAATTTTGGAAGTAAAAAAATTATTATATAAGTAAGCGGGCTAATAATGATAACTCAAAACATATACGAAAAAAACAAAGTGGTTATTACATGAAAGGAAACATTAACATTAAATTTATAATAAATGGGACATGTAATAAAAGGTAATTAGAAAATAATATGAGGTATGATTTATATTAATATGGTTCTTTTCTATATTAATAATAAATATATATTTATTTTATATTAAGTTTCAATTACTATGATGTAAGTCAAAAAAATAAGGTATCATGATTTTTAGTCTCACCTATATTTCTTCGAGACTTTTTCCATATTGAACACTATTTTATTTTATGTGGTGTAAATAAATCCCTTGAATTTATTACATGATTTATATTCTTAAATTTATGGGTATTCTCATACCGTTTAATGATATTTATTTCATTTAGTTTTACAGTTCAAAAGGTAAAAAATCGGTAAAATAGTTTTGTTTTCATTTTCCTTCTTCGGGACACATTTATTATTATAAACTATATTAATTTAAGATGTGTATATACATCCATATGACATGTAATATCCTAAATATACTAATATTTTTGATATTTTATGGTTCATGTAAAATATTTTTCTTACTTTCGAAGTTTTACATAATGTTTCCAATGTTTTAAGAGTTTATTTCAACAATATCACCGTTTACCAAGATTTTTTATTATTATTCATCCATTGATGACATATTTTTAAATATATAATAAGAATAGTCAAGAATTTTTTCCTCATATGATTATTAAATATATCACCAAGTATTAATACTATTTTCCCACACTTTTTATGTTGATTAAATTATGAATACGTTGTAATAAAAATATGACATTATTTCTCTCTCTAATCAGAAATCTCTTTTATTAAAAATATCATGTTTTCAAAAATGTTCTAAAAAATTTCCTCAAATGTGTTTTTAAAGTGATATCTTAAAATAAAGGCAAGGATAAAGTATTTTAAAAATGATTTTTGATTTTATATAATCATTTATATGTCATCGAATATATTTTCAAAGAAAATGGTTTTAAATAATATTTTATGTTTTAAAAATAAATTTTCAATGAAAAAAATTTAATTCTATTATCAAATGTTTTTAAAATATCATTCCAAATAATATTCCATATAATATTTCATCATTTATTGGTATACATGCTTTTATAGAGAAATTTTAAAAATTATTCATTAATATTATTTCTCTGAATGGTTTACAAATTTGATAGCATTATGTCTATGATTCCCACTTCTATTTCACTGATTATAGGCTTATCAATTATATTTATTTTCATGGGTTATTTTTTAAAAAAAAATAATTAAGAAAACTTTATCTTTTCAATGGGTTATGGTATTGATACATATTTATGATACCCATTTAAATTAATGGGTTTTTATATGATGAATGTTTATGATATACTGGAACAAATATGCGTTACTATATTATGATTTTGTTTTCACCTATATCTCCCCCCAATGCCTTGGGAAAAGATTTATATCACCTTATATAGACATGGATAGAACATGGAGTGGGCATGGTTCAATAAAATACTATGTCAAAAAATATTGTATTGGAAGTGAACATTGACAACTATTATTGTTTGGGGAGTGAATATATTTCCCAAATATGGTCATGTAAGTGATTCCTTGACTATTATGGAATTCATTTTATATGACAATGTGTCTACCAAAAATCCTTTTGTTATTTTATTGTTTTTATTTCATGTATTATGCCCTTAATTACCATTTGATTCATGTATTATGATATACCATACATTATTCCATGATTCATTCTCAAGATATTTCATATGTACGGTATGGAATTATAATGTCATAATTATGTTCTTGTACTCTTATGGTTGTGTTTAGTCTTACATATCTCCCATGATTGCCATTACTGAGCATCAATGCTCACAACTTTTTATTTTTCTAATCCACAGGTTATGAAGATATGTATTATATATGATGTTTCTAATAAGGTTTATAATCATGTTGAAACATATGAGAGATAATGTATATTAGATTTGTTGTTATGTTTCAATTTTTTAAAGTCACTAAACTAATTCATTCATTTGTATTATGTTTATTTAATGTAATAATTATTTGGAAAAAGTGATGTAATTTTAATGTATGTTATCATATGTTTTAAATTGTAATTGGTCATTAATTATGTTTCTATGATAAATTTTTGTTCATTTGAGTTTATTAATAAGGTCTAGTGATGGAATTAATGATCTCTAAGATTAATTGAAGAAGGATGAAATTCAAAAAAATGATTTGGTCCTCACATAACCAAATCCATATTTTAATAATATTTACATTTAGGACTCCATGTAAAGGTTAACTAAATATACATATGTGGAATATATATATCAAAATTGGTGTACTCCCATATTATTATTTTACATAAGAGATTCAACATGTAATCAGATCCATGAAAGGGATTTCATGAATGGAGATACATGTAAAGGAATCAACAATATAAGTGGTCCATGTAAGAGATTTATCATCATCTCCACCACATATGGTGATCAAAAAATTGGGTTTGACATATGGGTGATCATTTTAGTGTATCCCAAAAATATATTTACATAAGGGGAACCATAATTCAAATTTTAAAAACAAAATTCTAAATAAATATTTATTAAATTATAATATATTTTATTTATTTATTTATCTAACATCAAAAAGTAATATATTTCAAGATGAAATAATTAATTAATAAATATATGAATAATTAATTAATGATTTTTATTTATTATTATGACAAGCCCAATTGATACTATTTTATATGTTTACATAGATTCTACTATGGATAGATATTTATGAATGATTTGATTACTATAGCTTTTATATTAAAGATTAAAAGTATTATTGTAATAAAGATGAAATAAATAATAAGACACATTAATATTAAAAAATATTATATAGATAAAGGATTTATGAAGGATAATATTAAATGGATATTCAACTACATAAAGGTATCAAAATTACCCATGTCTAGAGGAGACGTTATATATAAATATATTATCTAATGTTTTTAATTACTGAATTTATATTATAAATAATTGTATTAACTATGTCATGGTATATGAAAATAAATATTATGAATTAAAAATAATAACAAGAATAAGAAAAAAAGAATATTTAAAAATAACTTGATACTAAGAGAGTGTGACTAGTAAAAATAACTGACAACATTATACATCATTATACAAAGTAAGATATAATAAGAAGCGTCAAAAGTTGCGAGATTTTCCATATGAGGATAATGAAAAAATCATAAACTATTCATAATATTGATGAATACCAACATCACTCCTAATCATGAGTGAGTTTCAAGACCATAGGATATATTCGAGAAGATATCAATTCACTTATTGAACAGTAAGATGAAATCTAGTTGATTTAAGGTTTCCATGGAGGAAGATATACATTTAATGATGTAATACAAACCATGTTTAATAGGTGATCATTCCACAATACTGTGATATCATTTTTTAGAAAGGTTATTCTTTATACACACTTATATTACTCAAGATCTGAAATTGACTATTCACTATTTTGATTAGACTTCAGTTGTCCCCAAAGTTGTAACGAATTGTGAAAATACATTAGAATAAGTTATTTGGGTGACTAAAAAGTCACATAAATATGTATTATTTTATATTGTACTTTGTGAATACTTTTGTTATTCATTATCATTATATATACTATATAAATGTAGGGGATATGAGAATTTATTCAGATCATAAAATTCATAAATATTCCCCATGAATGAGTTGAAAAAAAATAATTCTTTAAAGAAAACAACTGATTCACCCCCCAATGTTCTATCTGACTACATGGGGTAAAATTTAGTATTAGATAAATTTTTTATTCCCATCTATTTTATATATATATATATATATATGTACTTTATGAATAGATAATTTAAATTCTGGGCATTTTTTAGGTGTTCTTAAATTTTATTGTACGGAAATCTATTATTGGAGGAATATGATGCTTTGATACATCATATCACATGGCATCTAAGTTAAACATGCAACAATAGTCAGATATCTACCCATTAAAAGGGTTCTCTTCTGACACAAACTAACAAGTGAAATATAAAAGTTATTGGAAAATATCAAAATGGAATATTAATTTCATTGTTAGAAAAGACATATAAAAGTGTCTTCAAACTTCATATAGAATATGAGATTTGAAGAAAAAACTTCTTCCACTAGTGAAGGATATTTCAATGTCATGGAAGAAAAACTACATGTTTATATGATAATATTTTAAGTAATCAGAGGGACCTATATAGTTTACATTTATTATTATTTCACACATGTACTTTTAATTATTATTAATTGATGGTGGCTTTGTTACTATGTAGAAGACTCAAATATTGTAAAAATTGAATTTGAAGTATTTTCATGATTAATTTGATAAAAAAAATATCATCCTTTGATAATAGAGAGGATTTTTTAATTGGTGAGATTCACAAACATTACTTACATAATGACATTTGAAAATAGAAAAAACTATGATATTAATAGAAAATATTAAATTAATTTTGAGTCAATGAGAAATATAAAGGCTGAATATTAATAATTTTTCGAATCATGTGATTATGTAGATAATTATAATGTAGAAGACATCAACTGAATTATGGATCTTCTTCCAAATATATTGAGAAAAGTATTTTGGATATGAAAAATAACACAATGGTCTTAAAAATATAATGGTTTTGTATACCATTCTTATGGTTGAAAAAATATGATGTCTAATAGTACAAAATAAAATTTATAATAAAAAAGACCCATAAATCATAGAATGAAAAGTATAATTTCAGAAACCTAAAGATCAACATGATGATAAAAATGTAGAGTATCCAATATTATGATGAAGATAGAAACATTTTCATTTGGAGAAGTTTTTTATCTCCTAATGTATTGATGATGACGATGATAAGATAATGCTAGAGTGGTAGTAAAAATGTTCATTTGGAATATTTTCATTAGAATAAATCATAACAAAATAAGGAAAATAAAAAATTATAGAAATAATATAAGGTAGATACAAATAAATTATAATAAATTAATTGAGAATCATATTTTGGTGGCCATATCCATAGTTATAAATTAATTTCAGCTGAGTATGATAATATAGAAAGATGTTTTCAAGAGAGAATAATTTCAAAAGAATGTTTTTTTCTATTAAACAATACATGTGTATTTATATTCAAAATTAATTGATATATTATTATCGGAATTTAATATTTTTTTGTGGTTAATGGTGAATATTCACAAAATAGTGAGAGAAATGGATCCATCCCAATTGTTAAAAATGAACAAAATTAGTTAAAATAATATCATTTCATTCTAATTGACTGGGATTAAAAATGAATATGTATTTTAATGAAGGGGAATTTTTCATACAACCTTCACAATAAAAGTATGAAATTAATTAAAAAATATTACTACATCTTATTGAAATTAATTCTTAAGTTTCATTAGGATAATAGGAACATCACTATGGGAAAAATAAGAATATGTTAAGAAGATATAAATTAAGATTATTTTATAATATTGGTGAAATACTAGGAGGAAAATCCTATTATTTGTTTCTAAATGAGTTTTTTAGGAAACATTCAATAACATAAAATTATATATTTTGATCATTTGTGGAAAAATTTGTAGAATACTAATGTTTTAATAAAAAATAAATCAAATCTATCTAATCAATAAATATAGGGGTCCTTGAAAAATTAGTATAACATGTAGGAAATAAGGTCATGAAGATGACATGTGAATAAATATAATACATAGAAAAGTTTTATATTATGTAAAATTAATTAAAAATAAAAAATATACCGAAAAAGATCCATTCAAAATTTATGTATAAAATCAGGAAGTTAAAAAATCCAATAGAACCGAGCATATAAAAAATTTTTGAATAATGGCTTGGCCAGACTAATAGGCTATAGATTGATAATTAATATAAAAAATAGTTTAGGTGAAAATGGATTTAAAATGGGTACACGTGAATACTTTTTCATTCATTAGAAAATTTCCAAAAAATGGAGTTTTAATTATTAAAGAAAGAGTATGTGAAAGACTAGGACTGGATTAGCGTGGAATGAATACTTATCTTTACTATTTTTATAGACTAAGAAGAATTGGTGAATGTATTTATGAGTGACTATAAACTATTTTTTCATTCATTACTATGGTCGAAAATACATCTACACATAAAGAAAATTTTCATAACAGGAAAACAACCTATGAAGGGTGTTAATAACAATTAGGGAACTTCATATTTTGGGATCAAATGTGAATAGAAGTATTAGATGAGAGGAAATGCTCAAACTATTTTATTTTACTAAAGAACCCAAAATAATATTCATTTTCCCTTTTATTTTTTATATTTTAAACTATGATAAACTGAATTGAAGGACGAGAATAAATTTTTACACATTATACTGTAAATAAATTATGAATTATGGAAATTCAAAACTCTCATGATGAGGTGTAATTGTAGGATACACATTTGGTGGAGAAAACATGTGGTGAAGTTGACATTTTATCACCTTCCAGTGAATGTGAAAACAATTAATCATTGTACAAAACTAATAAATGTGTGATTATAATCAAACATTAACCCTTTTAATATGATTTTATTTAACATATTCATAATGGGATGTGTTGGTTGGTGATGACATAAGAATATGTGGGATTGTAATGAAATGTAAATGAACTATTTTAATGGGTATATATGTATTTTTTAATGTTGTATATTTCAAGTGATAAATATTTTTAAATAAGTCTATAAATGAGATTTGGGAATAGTGTTCAATTTATTGTTGTTTATAGAAGTAATTGAAAAACGTAATTGAATATCTCTTATTTCTTACTCTCAGTTATCCTTCATATAAGAATAATAGAGTACATAAAGGATCATTGATATATTAATCCAATGAAATCATCATTCTCTCAAGTGGAACAAATCCATAATTCATGTTACAAAAACAAAAAACATTGATAAATTTTGAATGGAATAAGCTTATTTTAGAAGATATTCTATGTATTCCCAATTGATTTCTTTTTAATAAAGTGAAGAAAATTAAGAGGTCTAAAAATAAATTATAGTGGTAAAATACTGTTGAAAAATCCAATGGAGTATATTGGTGTTTCCACATGGTTTATAATTGTATTTTTATCCATGAGGTTTTATATAATTTCATTTAATGTTGTTTTTTTATTTGTTGATAAGATTTAACAATTAATATTATGAAATGGTGAAATAAAGAGTGGCTGATTTATTAGATATCATGATTATAAATATTCCGAGATTTCTATAATTTTTGATGAATTATGTGATGGCATATATGATTGATACATGGGTTGATAATTGAGATTATTGTCAATAATAGTTATCATTGAAAGTTAAGTCTCTTGTTGGTTTGGATGAAATATTGGAAATCATATAATTGAATGAAATTGGTAACAATTAGAGTATTTTTATGGATTAAACATAATAATACTCAATTGGTTGTCTAGTAATTGGTCATACATAAAGATTATAACAATATTTTCTCTATATTTTATGAGATTAAGAAGGCTTGAAAATTCACAAAAGGATCTCTATGTATAATTAAGTAAGGATTAAATTATGAAAAATAGCAATGTCCTTACATAATAAAATCAATCACATAAGAGGATTTATAGATGGGTCTCCATATAAGTGACTATGGAATATAAAAAACCATTAATGGTGATCACGAAATGAAATAAATGATAAAGTGATTCTCTTGTGAGTGGAGAAACATAAGAATATTTATTTTTTTAACATGATGTACTAGAAACAACAGTAGTAGAGTTCTATGTATGGGATTAACATATGATCCACATGTATAGTTATTAAAAATATGGATCTTATTAATTTTTTACTATATAAGGGGGTCTACAACTGAGTTTGAAATATTTGAATGCACACATTTAATTCCAAAATTAAAAATCTATTGAAATTAAATCAAATTGTTTTCATGTATTGTAATTCCACGATCATTAAACAAAATGTATTCTAATCCCACAAGATAATTGAATCAAGATGAATTTTTTTCATTAATGAGTAATATTGTTTCACATCCTTATAATGATATTCCATATAGAAAATCATCTTCAAGAAAAATATCGTGCTTATGATGATATCAATTTTAGAATGAATTAAAATATAGGTATTTGTGGTGAATATGTGATGTGAAATATAAAAATGAATAAATAAATCATTAAGTTATTACTGATTGAAATAAGTAATAAATATATTAGATTTATTATGGATAGAAGACGATTATTCAAAACTAAAATGGGATTAAAATTATTCATGTATACTATAACGACCCATACTTTACATACATTGTTATTACATTATAATTGTTGCATACTTATTAAAAAATATAACAAAACCATGATATGACCATATAGGTATAGTGTCTTTAGAAATTGGGAAACATAAACAACTGGTTCATAAATCATCTACATTGTCTCTCGTTTATTTCATCATATATAGAGTCTCTTTTGGCATATCCTACTTAATACCCTTCTCCCAGACATGGGGAAAAGAAAACATACAAAAGGGTGGGCTCAAATGCTCAGTAAGGGTAAACAAAAGAAATATCAATCATATCATATTCATAAGAACATAACATTTTGAATATCATAACCTTCAAAACAGATCATAATTTCCAAAGATGGGATAAATCATAGTAGTGAAATATAATCCCAATAATCATAACATAAAACATGAATCTTTGTAAAATACACACAAAATCATAGAAAATCATTTCATATTATTTGAGGCTCTTTTACAAGGCCATCATAGCGGACAAAGTCCATTACTGAACCGAGTTCACTTCTCATTCAAGTCTTGTATCACGTAAACCGGATTAACTTTCTGTTCCAGCCATGTCTATCTCATGTGATATAAATAATTACCCAATTCATTGGAGGGAGATATAGGTCCCACCCATTTTATAATAAAACCATTCTTATGTGTGCCAAAAAATCATAAAGCATATATCATAGCATAACCCATGTAATAAAAATGGGATTCTTAAACTTCATGCCATCATAACATAATCTATGTAAGATAAAAAGACTTAATAAAAATAATTCCATCATAACATAATCAAATAAAATTAAAAATAGGGATAGAAATATAACCCTATATCATCTTAGATGGAAAATAAATTTGATAAAACACTTTGACTCCATTCATGAGGAAAATATCCTTTCTACTTCAAAAACAGTTTTCCATTCTTAACATGTTATTCAATTTTAATCTAAAAGTAGTTAATTAAAAATAAACTTGAAAACTTGTAAAGTAAGATTCATGTAAAAATGTTTTATCAAATCATAAAAATCCATTCATTCCGTATAAGTTAAAAAAACCTTCTTCTCATACTTTGGCCGGAAAAGTCAAAATGTACGTCGTACTAAAAACGACAAAAGATTCTTTTCATATCATTTACTCAAAACTCACCAATGGGTAAAATCGGATTTAAAAATTGTAGGAGGATATAAATAATATTACATATTGAAAAAACATGAATGTGGATGATAAATATTCCCCAGTAATTACCAAAGTATAAAAAATCATGGATAAAAATTGAGATTGCGAGAATTTCCCTTACATTAGGTCTGATATGCTTCATACGTATCTGAACCTCCTTTATAGTGATTTAACTAATGTCATTGTCTTATTAAATAATCATATTCATTGTTATGAAATAAAATATTGTCATATTCTTATCTTATTATTAATAAAATTTCATTGCATCTTTTTATTCGGGTGTTCATTGCAATATGTTCTTATGTGCGTTTTGTCGAATTAATTATTATTATTATTTTTAGGATATAGATACATAATTTAAAGAATGGTATTAGTGTAATATATATCATATTTATTCATTAAATTCATTTATATAATCTTTATTCAATGATGATCTTGTAAAACCAGTCGCATCACATCGTGGAGATGGTAGGTCGTACGTACGCACGAGTGATGATATCCTTCCCATGGTCTTGGAATTGTATTTAAGTGTATTTATAATATTTTAGAATAAATATCACTTTAAAATAATCATATATAGTTATTCTTTACACCATTATACCCATCCAATTAAGGTTGTGGTGGAAAACAGATTACACCACGGCGTGGAGACGATATTCTGTACGTACACACGTGCGGTGATTTCGTCTTCTGTAGAATGGATAGAAGGTGAAATAGGGTTGTTTAATATTTATAATAACATAACAGTATATGAGTGATACTGATGTTATTAATTCTTAATGAAACAACTAAATAATAGGAAGTAGAAGAAGAAATAAATTTGAAGGAATCGGTAACAGATATTACCTCTTCTTCGACAGGCCTCTTTGAAACCTCCTCTTAGGGCACTACAATTGGTCTATGAAGAATACCAGGACCTATAGTATGTTTCTAGGGAAGTTTATAAGGGAAATGGGAAGGGTTTTTCCGAGATTTAACTCTCAAAATTGTGTGATGAGGAGAGGGAGGAGGTTCCCTTTTATAAGGCAGAAGATGGGCACTTTTTGAAAAACATAAAATATTATTTTATAATAAAGTCATATTCGGTTTTTAATAGTTTAAAATTTATTTATATCTAAGATAAGTTAGGTATGGGTATAAATAATCCCAACCAATAGGTTTTATACAAGTTTAGGTCACTATTTTAACCTTATCATTTAGATTTAACTCTAAGTTAAATAATTTATCTTTTACTGTATCTTCTTGTTTTCTTACAGTATAAGGTTATTAAAATTACTATAACAAGCCAAACGAAACCCAAGTGGTTCTTTATTAATTTATATAACCCTATCTATGTCATTTGGATGATCCTTTTATTTTAAGGAAAAATGGAATATTTGTTTTAAAAACTATTTTATGTCAATTTTGACACTATTTGGTAATTGATTTTTCTGAAAATCATAACAGTATTATTAGTGTGAAAAAAGTTAATTATATCAATACTAAAATGTCATATTAACATATAAAATTATGGTAATTCATAAAAATCTTCAAATTACATTTATTTGGATATTTATAATATCAAATATTTTAATTTTTCATTAATTAGGTAATTATTGCATCCCCATTGTGTCATAAATAAATTAAATTATTTAATGTCTACAAATTATAAATAAAATACCATTAGTTAGGAAATCTTTTTATATTTCTAATTGATATTTATAGTCGAATATATCTTATGTATAACCCTATATTAAAAATGTTTTAGTTATTAAACATTGATTTTAACTATTTTTACTCTTCTTTAAATAAAATAATAATAAGTGTCCTAATCTAATCCATGTGTACCTAAATGGAAATATTTTATTCCTAAGGTTATTTTATGTCTAATTGAACTTATCCAATAGAATTAGGACATGTTTTATGGTAATAATAATATCATTTTTACCCTTAATTACAAAATTTACTTTTAACCGTGGTAAATAAAAGTAAAAAGTTACTATTCACAAAATTTTATTTTTATCTTATTGAACCACATTTTACTCGTTGATATTAACCATGTCTCTTATATTTTAGAAATTTGAACTCACAGAAGTGGTATAATTAAGTTTTATGTAAAATTGTAAATGCTCCTAAGAGGTAGTAAAAGACGGTAAAAAGTTCAATAAAATTTTTATGTATCTATATTGTTACAAAATTACTCCAATGAATTACATTGAATATATATAGGTATTATGTATCTATTTTGGCCTAAAATAAATTTAAATAAAAAAATGATTATATAAATAAAAAGTCAGTTTTAACCAATAACTCAGGGTTTTCAATATTCATCAAAAATTGAAAGTTTTCCGAAAAATACCAAAAATTCAACCTAGGCTAATTTCGATATTATGAATCCAAAAAAGAAGTCCATTTTGAAAGTTAAAATTTATAAAATTTAAAAAAGTGGGTATTACTATTTATAACAGTTAGTTTATATAATATTTTAATAACATATCGTTGTTTAGCGAAACTCGGTATTGAGTACAACGCAAGCTATCGATGAAGGTTTCTCTTGTGTATAACGCAAGCCAAGACATTGTTGTTTGTAGTCAAATATTCATTTGGTGATGTATAAAACATAAAAACAAAATATTTCTCATAAAATCTTAGGTGTTATGTTCAAGAACCCTTAAAATGAATTTCTCCCTCGAAATTCGTTACTTTGTAAAAAACAGAATAGGATACCTCTCCCTCATCATATCCTCAAGTTCACATGTAGCTTATTCTAATTGGTGGTTCCTCCATTAAACTTTCACCATGTGAGTGGTCTTGTTCTTTAGAATTTTTTCACCATGATCCAGAATCTCTATCGGCTATTCTTCATAAGAATGATCTTGCTCCAGTGGTACAACTTCTGAGCTTAGTACATGTGAAGGATTGGGTATATACTTTCTCAAAAGAGACACATGGAACACATCATGAACTTGAGAGAGATTCGGTGAGAGCGCCACTCGGTAAGCTACTTTCCCAAAATGATTCAGTATTTCGAAAGGACCGATATACCTAGGGCTCAACTTTCCCTTCATTATAAATCTAATTACTCTCTTCCAAAGGTATATTCGTAAGAACACTTTATCACCCACTTCAAACTGTAGGTCTATTCTTTGGTTGTCGGAATAAATTTTTTGTTTACTATGAGCTGCTCTTATGTGTTGTTGAATAGATCTGACCTTTTCTGCCATCTCATCAACAATATCAGGTCTTAATAGATTTGTTTCCCCAACTTCATCCCAGAAAGATGGAGATCTGCATTTCTTTCCATAGAGAGCTTTATAAGGATCCATATGAATACTAGAGTGAAAGCTATTATTATATGAAAATTTCACCAAAGGTAGGTTTTGATCCCAACCACCTTTTAAATCCATAGTTCAAGCTCTCAACATGTCTTCTAGAGATTGAATTTTCGTCTCAAACTGGCCATCTGTCTGGGGATGATAAGAAGTGCTGAAACTCAACGTTGTATCTAGAGTATGTTGAAGAATTCTCCAAAACATCGAGGTTAACCTCATATCCTGATCAGATATAATGGAAATTGGTACTACATGAAATCTTTCCACTTCCTTTACATATATCCTGGAAAGATGATCAAGAGAAAAAATATTCTCTAATAGAAATGAAGTGTGCCAACTTCGTAAGACGATCAACTATAACCCAGATAGCATAATTATCTTTGGATGTTTTAGGAAGTCTAGTTACAAATTCTATAGTGATATTTTCCATTTTCCATTCGGGTATGGGTAATGGTTGTAACATCCCCATAGACGTCTATCTCTCAGCTGTAACTTGCTGAAAAACCAAGAATTGAGAGACATATTCAGCAACATCACTTTTCATGCCATCTCACCATAAGTACTCTTTCAGGTGTTTATACATCCTCGTGCTTCTAGGATGAATAGAGAATGAAGAACTATGAGCCTCATCCAGCATCTCTTTCTTTAATTCTGGGATGGGAGGAACACAATCTTGATTCCTGAACCTTATTATCCCATCACAATCAATGTTGAATTTAGGAACACTTCTCACCTACTTTTTTAACTCTATATCTTCTTTTTGTGCCTCTTTAATCTTCACACGTATAGATGTTTGAACATTCATTTGAGAAAGATAAAATTTTTCCCCTTCCGTTATAAATCCAAGATCCATCCTTTGTAAATCCATAAATATTGGATTTTTTGTGATTCTCATCATGGATAAGCTAGCATGGTCTTGTCAACTTAATGCATCTGCCACCTTGTTTTCTTTTTCCAGGGTGACAATGAATTGTTCAGTCATAGTCATTAATCAACTCCAACCATCTTCTATGGCACATATTCAGATCCTTTTCTTTGAGAATATACATTAAAATTTTATGATCAGTATAAATATCACACCATTCACCATGAAGATAATGCCTCCAATTTTTTAATTCATCGATTACTATGGGTAACTCGAAATAATGAGTTTGGTAATTGTGCTCATGGATTTTCAACTGTCATGAGGCATAAGCTATCACTATAAAATTTTTCATGAGAACACACCCCAGTCCCTTCTTGGATGCATCACTGTAGATCAGAAACCTTTCTCCACTGCACAGCAGTGTGAACACAGCTGCACTGGATAACCTTTGTTTTAACTCTTTGAAATTCTCTTCACACTCCTCCATCAAAACGAACTTAACTCCTTTTCAAGTCAACCTGGTGAGTGGATTAGATAATCGTGAAAAATGATTCACAAAATGACTATAATATCCAGACACACCAAGAAAACATCAGATCTCAGTTACTTTTGTGGGTCTCTACCATCTTTCGATAACCTTTATTTTTGTTGGATCCACAGATATCCCCTATTTTGTGATTATGTGACACAAAAATGAAACTTTTTTAATCCAAAATTCACACATGGTAAATTTGTAATAAGGCTTCTCCTTTCTTAGGGTCTTTAATACAATTCTCAAGTGATCTTCATGTTCTTCCTTGATCTTGGAATAGACAAGAATATCATCTATAAAGACTACCACTAACTGATCAAGATAGTCTCTAAAGACTCTATTCATTAGATCCATGAAGATGGCAGGGGAATTAGTAAGACCAAATTGCATCACTATAAATTAATAGTGTCAATACCTTGTACGGAAAGACGTCTTTGGTATATCCTCTTTTTTGACCCTTAATTTATGATACCTTGAACAAAGATTAATCTTGGAAAAGTATTGAGCTCTGTGTAGTTTGACAAATAATTCATCAATGCACATGAGAGGATATTTGTTCTTGATAGTGATCTTGTTAAGTTCACGATAATCAATGCAGAGTCTTGTTGATCCATATTTCTTCTTAACAAACAAAATAGTTTCTCCCCAAGGTGATGGACTAGGGCGTATGAATCCCTTATCAAGATTCTCTTGGAGTTGCTTCTTCAAATCCTACAACTCAATTGGGGCTATTCTATAAGATGTATTTGAAATGGGCATAGCACCCGGTATGAGTTCTATTGAAAACTCAACTTCACGATTTGGTGGAAGACCTAGAAATTCCTCTGGAAAGACATCATCAAACTCCCGTACAATGGGTGTATTCTTAATCATGAGTTTCTCTCCGACAACTTGAGATAAATAAACTTCATTTATTGGAATCAAGGCCCATAAGATGGAAGAAATTTCCACTGGGAGGTTATATTCATCCTTGAATCGATAGATGATAGTAGATTGATCAGGAATATTAAATGTGATTTCCCTTCTTTGGAAACTGATATGATCTCCGTATAAAGAATGAAAATCCATTCCAAGAATCAAATCAAATTCCACTATAGGAAGGATCAAAAGATTTGCAGGAAGAAATTTCCCACAAACTTCAATCAGAGAAGAATTGTAAACTTTTGATGCGATTGTTGTGCCATTAGGGGTTGTCACAGCTAACTCAATATCTAACTGCTGAGGTAATGTGGTGATACCCTTAGAAAATTATTCAGAAATAAAAGAGTGGGTGGATACATAATCAAATAAAACATTTTATACTTTAGAGTGGATTGTAAGTGTACCTTTCACCACTTCGGTATAATACTCCACATCGCCGATAAAAATTGCATGTGACTATCCATTGTCTTTAGCCTTAAAAGTTTGTTGACGTCGATCATCATCAAAAACCCTTGGATTAGGGAATTGATTGGCATAATGCCCCATTTCCTTGCACTTGAAACATTGAAGTGTAGGAGATTCATTCTGTGTATCCCTTTATTTTTTCGCATCATTAGACAAATTCTTCCCATTACTTCGACATTCAACTACCCGATGACCTTCTTTTCCACACTTAAAACATTTACCTGTCCATTTAAGACAATTCCATCCATGTTTCTTTCCATACATTGAGCATAAGGTAAAACTCATCTTCTTTTTAGTATGGTATTTACATTTTCCTTTGAATTCCATTTTCCTCTTCTTATCAAACCCAGATGATTGATGGGTTACTCCAATCTACATCTCAACATTGAAAGTACATCGAACAATTTCCTCATATCAATTGAATTACCTTATGGATAATTCCCGTCGAAGACTTGGTTTATGCCATAAAAAAATTGATCATTCTTACTCTCAGGTTGGATAATAATTCCAGAGGCGTACCTCGTAGGTCTTGTAAAATTTTCATCGTTGGTACCAACAGATTCATCATCTTTCAGCATCAGTTCAAGAAACTCCTTCTCCATCATTGTTCAAAGAATACAAGGGAAGTACTTATTGAAAAATAAGTTCTTGAACTTGTCCCATTCCATGGACACAATTTCATCCCTTTGACTCATATTCTTAATAAGATTTCACAATTGATCTGCTTCACCTTCCAAGCGATATACTGCTAAGATGACTTTATCATGTTCAAAACATTATAGATATAAAAATATCTTTTCAGTGGTACTGATCCATTGTTCAGCCACTAAAGTATCATAAGACCCGCTGAATGAAGGAGGATGCTGCCTCATGAAGGATTCAACAGAATTTTTCTCCTTCATATCCTCGTTTGGAAGTCTTGTATGACTCATAGCTTAAGAAATTTTTGTGAGTATGGCTACAATATTTTTCATTCTATCTCCCATAACGTTTGGTTTCTCAGGGGGACAATAATTTCATTGCCCGTCGTATTCAGCATTAACACTGTTTCTTCGAGGACAACAATTGACTAAAACCAAGAAGCATAGTGTGAGAAACACTAATAATAACAGGAAAAAAACATAATCAGTTATAAATTTTCACACTTTAGGTCTTATCATTGGTTACTCATGGCCATTTCTAAAACAATAAGATTGTGTTCTATTCTTAGACATACAGTAATGGTTCTTACTAATGATTTCACATTATAGTTTCCAAATGTTGACTATACCTTTCCTCTGATACAAACTATAACGACCCATACATTACATACATGGTTATTATATTAGAATTAAATCATACTTATTACAACATATAACAAAACCATGATAGGACCGTATAGGTATAGTGTCTTTAGAAACTGGGAAACATAAACAACTGGTTCATAAATCATCTACATTATCTCCAGTTTATTTCATCATATCTAGAGTCCCCTTTGGCATATCCTACTTAATACCCCCTTTCCTGACCTGGGAAAAAGAAAACATACAAATGGGTGAGGTCAAATTCTCAGTAAGGTTAAAAAAAAGAAATATCAATCATATCATATTCTTAAGAATATACCATTTTGAAAATCTTAACCTACAAAAGAGATCATAATATCATAACATGGGATAAATCATAGTAGTGAAATGCAATCCCAATAATCATAAATTAAAACATGAAACATTGTGGAATACACACATAATAATAGAAAATAATTGATTTTTATTCAACACTCTTTTCCAAGACTCTCATAGTAGACAAAGTCCAGTACTGAACTGAGTTCACTCCTCGTTCCAGTCCTGTATCACTGGAATAGATTAACATTCTGTTCCATCCATGTCTATCTCATGAGATATAAATTTTTACACAATTCATTGGAGGTAGATATAGGTCCCACCCATCTCATAAATAAACCATTATTATCTGTTCCACAAAATCATAAAGAATATATCATAGCATAACCCATGTAATAAAAATGGGATTCTTAAACTTCATGCCATCAAAATATAATCCATGTAAGATAAAAGGAATTAATAAAAATAATTCCATCATAACATAATCAAATCAATTTAGAAATAGGGAGAGAAATAGAACCCTATATCAGCTTAGATGTAAAATAGTTTTGATAAAACACTTGGACTCCATTCTTGAGGAAAATATCTTGTCCACTTCAAAAACATTTTTCCTTTCTTAACATGTAATACAATATTAAACTAAAAGTAGATAATTAATAATAAACTTGAAAACTTGTAAATTAATATTCATTTAAATAATGTTCTATGATATCATAAAAATACATTCATTTTGTATAAGTTAAAAAAACATTCCTCTCGTAATTTGGCCGGAAAAGTCAAAAAGTACCTCGTACTAAAAATGACAAAAGATTCCATTCATATATTTTACTAAAAACTAACCAATGGGTAAAATTGGATTTAAACATTTTAGGAGGATAGAAATAATATTATATATTGACGAAATATGGATGTGGATGATTAATATGCCACAGTAATTACCGAAGTATAAACAATCTCGGATAAAAATTAAGATTGCGTGATTTTCCCTTAACTTAGGTCTGATGTGCTTCGTACGTATCCAAAACTCCTGTATAATGATTTCAATAATGTCATTAACTTATTAAAGAATAATATTCATTGTTATTATATCATATATGGTCATATTTTTTTCTTATTGTTAATAATATTTCATTGCTACTTGTTATCCGGGTGTTCATTGCTTTAATTTCTTATGCGTGTTTTGTCGAATAAATTCTTATTATTCTTTTTAGGTTATAAATACATCATTTAAATAATTGTATTAGTATAATATATATAATATTTATTCATTCAATTCATTAATATAATCATTATTCAATTATTATCGTGTAAAACGAGTCGCATCACATCGTGGAGATGGCAGGTCGTACGTACGCACGAGCGATGATATTGTTCCCATGATCAGGGAATTTCATTGAAGTGTATGTATAATATTTTTGAATCAATATCACATTAAAATAATAATATATAGTTATTCTTTACACCATTATAGCCATCCACATAATGTGGTGGTGGAAAATAGAATACACCACGACGTGGAGACGGTATTCCGTATGTACGCACACGGGGTGATTTTGTTTTCCATAGGATGGATAGAAGGTGAAATAGCATTGTTTCATATTTATAATAACATATCAGTATATTAGTGATACTTATGTTATTACTTTATAATGGAACAACCAAATAAGAGGATGTAGATGAAGAAATAGATTTGAAGGAATCGATAACGGATATTACCTCTTCTTCGACAAGCCTCTTTGAAACCTCCTCTTAGGGCACTAAAAATGGTCTTTTAAGAATACCAGCACCTCTGTTATGTTTATAGGTAATATTAGAAGGGAAATGGGCATGGTTTGGCCAAGCTTTAAGGCTCAAAATTGTGCGATGAGGAGAGAGATTTGGTTCCCTTTTATAAGGGATGAGAGGGGCACCTTTGAAAAAACTTAAAATATAATTTTATAATAAAGTCATATTAGGTTTTTAATAGCTCCAAATTGATTTATTTCGAAGCTAATGTAGGTATGGGTCTAAATCCTCTTAACCTATAGGTTTTATACAAGTTTATGTTACTATTTGAATATTATCATTTAGATTTAACTCTATGTTAAATAAGTTAACTTTTATTGTGCCTTCTTGTTTTCTTACACAATAAGGTAAATAAACTTACTATAATAATCAAAACGAACCCCAAGTGGTTAACTATTAATATATATAACCTTATCTATGTCATTTGTCTAAAACCTTATATTTTTATAAAAAATATAATATTTGTTTTAAAAACTATTTTATATCAATTTTGATACTATTTGGTAATTGATTTTTTTGAAAATCATAACAGTACGATTAGTTCGAAAAAAGTTAATTAAATCAATACTAACATGTAATATTAACATATAAAATTATTTTAATTCATAAAAAGTATCAAATTTCATTTATTTGGGTATTTATAATATCAATTATTTTAATATTTCATTAATTAGGTAATTACTGCATCACAATTGTGTCATAAATAAATTAACTTATTTAATGTCCAAAAATTATAAATAAAATACCATTAGTTAATAAATAATTTAATATTTCTAATTAATATTTACAGTCGAATTTATCTTATGTATAAGCCTATATTAAAAATGATTTGGTTATTAAACACTGATTTTAACTAATATAACTCTTCATTAAATAAAATAATAATAAGTGTCCTAATCTAATCCAAGTGGACATAAATGGTAATATTTTATTCCTAAGGTTATTTTTGATCGAATTAAACATATCCAATAGAATTAGGACATGTGTTAGGGTAATAATAATATCATTTTTACCCTTAATTATCCTATTTACTTTTAACCGTGGTAAATAAATGTAAAATGTTAATATTCACCAAAAATTATTTTTATCTTATTGAACCACATTTTACCTTTGGATATTAATCGTGTCTCTCTTATTTTCGATATTCAACTCACAGAAGTGGTAAAATTGTGTTTTATGTTAAATTGCAAATGCTCCTAGGAGGTGGCAAAAAGACTGTAAAAAATTCAAAAAAAATTATGTATCAATATTATTATAAAATTACTCCAACAAATTACATTGTCCATATATAGGTATTATGTATCTATTTTGACCTAAAATAAATTTAAATAAAAAAATTATTATTTAAATAAAATTTCGATTTTAACCAATAACTTAGTGTTTCCACTATTCATCAAAAATTGAAAGTTTTAAGAAAATACAAAACAAATCACCCTAGGATAATTTCGATATTCCAAATCCAAAAATAAAGTCCATTTTAAAAGATAAAATTTATAAAATTTAAAAAAGTGGGTATTACTATTCATAATGGCTAGTTTATATAATATTTTAATAGCATATCATTGTTTAGCCAAACTCGGTATTTCGTACAATGCAAGCTATCGAGGTAGGTTTCTCATTAGTGTAACACAAGCCAAGATAGTGTTGTGTTTAGTTAATGATTCCTTTTGTGATTTATATAGAATAAAAACAAAATATTTCTCAAAAAATCTCAGGTGTTACTTAAACATATGACATATTATAAAAAACAATATCTAACTTAAATGTTTTAATTCTTCTGATTTGTAGAATAATTAAATATATAGATTATCATAAGGTAAATGGAAATTAATAAAAATAATGAATAATAGTAATTTTGAATGAGTATTGGTATTTTTTATCAAAAGAGTGGTATTATAATTATGAAAAATAGATAACATGTTAAATCATTGTATAGAATATGAAAAAAGAGAGTCTAAATAATTGTGATCCTTTATAGAAAAACAATAATTTCATTCCTGAATATTTTAAGGATTGACGAAGAACTATATCACTAAGAATCTATAGTCGTATTCAAGATGATAATATCTTCTACCATAGTTTTCTATTTTATTGTCGAACTACATATTTTAAAACTATTTTATCAAGGTTTTCCATGGATATATGTCTGTAATGAGTGGTGAAGAAGAAATGTGGTGATGGAGGATATATTTCAACTATTGGGTTATATCATTGTAGTTTTTATTTTAAATAAACTTATTTTCTTATTTGTAATAGGAGTTGGAATATAGTGTTACTCTGCATTAACAAAACTATTGTAGATGTTATTTTTTTTAAGTAATTTTCTATATATTGTAAATTATTTTATTGGTTGATTAATCAAACAAAACAAAGAAATATCTTGTAAATCACCCATTAAAATCCTTTTTTCATACTTTTCATTTCTATGTATTTTATATGAGGTGATATTTTCAGAATTTATTTAGTATATAGAGTAATCAATAAGTCCAAGAGGTTTCATTCAAATAGAATAATTCATAAAATATGATAATGGATTTATCCCACCCACCCCTAGTGGTTTATATGAACTGAGCATCACAGTGGTAAATAAATGGATAAAATGATTGTGACCACACATGAAATAGAAACACTATAGGAATTTTGATCATAATGTAATAAAACATTAGAGGCATTCCAAGATCTACACTATGTTATTTTTTAAAAAATTGAATTCATTTTCAATCTATTGCTAATTATTTTAATATTTATAGTACAAAATTATTTTTAATGTCTTTTCAAAATACTTTTTTTCCAAAAAATGTTAGATGGGGTCAAATTTACCAATAAAAGAACAACATTTAAATTTCTTAACATAAAAGCACATAACGATGGGTGATAAAAACAGATATCAATGGGTATTATCATTTGCTTTACCACCACCACTAATACTTGTATTTGGGATATAATATTTTGTAATGAAATAAATTACCCTATATAATTAATGAACTTTTTTGGTTATTTTAAAATATGAATTTTATTTTTATGTTGTTATTTTGAGTATATACATGTTGTTATATTGTTATTTATTCTTGTGGTTTGATAATGAATAAAAAAAATTAGTGAGCCAAGATGATGTTGTAAAATATATAAATGTTTTAGATGGATAGATTGATGTTAATTTTCATAAATTATTTGAGGATGTGATAGCAGATCTATTGATATTAACATTGATTTTTATTTTCATTGTAGTGAGGTTAGCATTAGGTATAATGATTTTATTCTTTTATTATGGTAACATAGTGGATCAAATTCAAATATATTATCAATAAATCATGTGAGTACATACCTCAAAAATTCCTCCCAATACCAAATATTTTTAGTATAAATGATTGTCACGACCCGTCCTCGGGGCATGTTCTGTGACTACCCCCGGCCCGCCTTCCATAGGCCAGGGGATGGCAACTAGCACCATAGGTGTAAATCCCAATATCTGGTAAGGAATTTCCTTTATAAAACATAAAAACATCCAACCAGGGTACAAGTAGAAGTAATGCACTAAGTACAAAAGAAAGTGCTGAAAAGTAAATGGGCCAGAATAAAAACCCAACTGAGAAGTAAAGCTACAACAGAATGAAAGTACAACCGAAAAGACAAAATGTTAGAAGATAGAAGCATCTCATGGGTCATCCATCTTGGATCCTACCTGAAGGGTATGTACAAATAGCCTCCTCAACTCTCTCGCCTTCCAACCTCCTCCAAGCATCGTCTTGTCATGAAGTCCACCTCCGGGTATTGACTCGTCGTGAGTTCCACCTCTGGGTACCGTCCAGTCCTCATACACTCGATCTCAGTCAGTGTTGTCCGTCATATTCATCTAACACAACGAGGTGCGTGCATAGCCCATGAAGGGGTGAGTATAACGATACTCAGTAGGGACCTGGAGACCCTCATGGACTCACTAAATCCGTCAAGGATAACCACAAATAAGGGTCTCAATAGAAAACCCTTACTTAGGTATAAGCCCATAATTATACCTAAGTTACCAAGTAAGCCATCTCAATCATGAGGTATCACACAGTTAAGAAATAAATGGATAACCACTACTTAGGTATATTACCATACATATGCCTATGTTATCAAGAAACCCATCTCAATCATGAGGTAATCACAAAGGTCATTGACTCATCTCAAGCCAGGATTTTTATTCACGATGACGAAAACACGGCTAGTGGAGAACTCCTCCTCTGTCGAGTGTTGTATTCCTTTCATGACTCTGAGGTGATACACACTAACCTTAGACTGCTGAGGTACTCATCCTATCGAGTACCGTGGGACTGCCACCTCACAAAGTAGTGCTCCCCGCCATGGGTCTCCCACCTCACACAGTAGTTGCTGCCCCTCATAGCCTACAGAGGTACTTCTCCTGTCGAGTATCACGGGACTGCCACCTCACAATGTAGTTCTCCTTCTCCATGGGTCTTCCACCTCAAAAAGTAGTTCTCCTCTACCATGGGTCTGACACCTCACAATGTAGTGCTCTCCACTGGGTTATACCAGTCACTCCGAATCAAATCAGATAAGCAGTCTTCAGATCTCAGCCAGCTACAAGGTCACCGAACTCTGTATGCTCATATCTGAAAGGATATTAAGCACAATCCACTAGTCGATACTCCACGTGTCTGAATTTCCCATGAAAAAATATCTCAAAGAACCACCTCGTCATAGGGGTCTCAACGCAATAGAGGACGCGTCAATCGGACGCCCGGTCTATGAGTTATTAGCCTTTTAGTCCCGGGGGCCAGGTTGGTTTCGTGTACGAACCAACCCGGCCATATCTCAACTGTAACCCAAAACCTCATAGGGTATACACAATGGGATCGTTTCTCAATGAGATTACAAATTCCACTGACGGTTTGTCAAACGGACTTCTGGTCTGAAAGTTATCGGCTTTTCCGTTCTAGGGGCATGATTAGATTTCAGGTACAATCTATCCCAAATATACTCCAAATGAATCCAAACCTCAGTTGAAGTACCCCAAAAGATCTTTCTCATCAAAAGGAATCCAAAAAATTTGGCGGCACGCCAATCGTATGTCTGAAGCTCAAGTTATAATCGTTTCGGCTCCAAGGGCCTGGTTGGTTTTGGGTTCAAACCAACCCTGCCTTACACAAACTTTTCTGAAAGCTTGAGTGTAATATACCAAAACGACCGTCTCAATACAAGTATTCCTACGCAACTGACAGTTAATCGATCGGAGTTCCGTATCCAATGATATATGCATTTGACCGAACCTGGTCTGAAAAGAGGGGGTTCGGGCCCGGTCCGACCCGGCCCAATACCCCTTGGGTCAGCCCGAACCGGCCGACCCGACCCAAGTCTAGGTCGGGCCCAGTTGGGTGCGGCCCGTACTGACACTAGCGTCCAGGCACGGCGCTGGCATGGCCTGGCCCGGCTCGGGCGCGGCCGGCCCCGCCCGTGCGGCCTGTGGCCCAGCTCGGAAGCCGGTTGTGGCTCGACGCTGACCGAGCGGGGCGCAAAGGGGGGTGCCACCCCCTTTTTGTGGAACGACGGACCCTGTGGGGTCCACCCTAATTGATTTTCAGGGGGTTACAACCCCCCCTGATTCTTCCAATGGCCGGCCAAAGGACGGCCAGCTGTGTAACCGCAGGGCCCCCCTCGGGTGCCGCCTCCAGGTGCTGCCGGCGGCCGGGTCAGCCGACCACCCTTTTGAATACCGTCGTGGCCCTAGGCTGCGTCTCCTGTCCGACCGGATCGGCACATCGGCGATGCGCCCCTCCTCCATGGCCCGCCCCGGCCGCGGCCCCCTTGGAGCTCCGGCGCGGCGCAACGGCGTCGCGCCCCTCCGCCGTGGCCCGGTCCTAGCCGCGACCTCCTTCGGCCTCACCGGCGCGGCGTGTTAGTGCCGCGCTACACCAGCATGGCCCACTTTAGCCGTGGTCCTCTTCATTTCTTGTGTGGTTCAACGGCACCGCGCCACCTTCACAACAAACATAATTGAAATTAACAAAGTGGAGGGGAGGAGAATCGGCCTTGTTCGTGTGGTCCAATATCCTCCCGTTTCGAAGATAACATTCGGCCAACCTTAACAACGATAGATGATGATAATCATGATCAAAGAAATAACCCCTACCTCAAAAAGATGTCGCACGTCGTCGAACCATGGAAAGAGGAAAGCGTCACTATGGTCAGGCGTCGCGGAAGAACGGTGCTCCTTGTGGCGTCACCTCCAGTTCTTGCCTCGGTTGAAGGAGATGCCCTTCGCCCAGAAGAAGATTGCATTCTTCGTGGAAAGAAAGATTTTCCTTCAAATCCTCCAAAGCTTCTCCACTGATTATTTTCCCCCACAATAAAATTAAAGGTTTCCTCTTAATTTAATAATTCCAAGCAATTCAAAACTAAGAGGAGCCAAATTATTAATTGGAATCAAGTTGGCAAACTTATGGGAGAGAGAGGAGGTGAGGAGTTCACATAATTAAAGAGAAGTTACTAATTAATTTAAGGGGTGATAAAGGGTAATTCAAATGGGTTATGGGGAGGTGAAGAGTTAGGGTCTCGTGTGGGCCCCACCACACTAAACCCTCTTTTGTGAGGTTAGGTGGGTGTGGGCCCCACCTTTAACTAACCCTTTGTAGGATAAAACTACCTTCCTTAAATAAAATTTATATACAACAAATTTTATTTAAATGATTCAAAATCCCCATTTATTAAACCTCAACCCGCTCAGAACGCAACCATGGGAAAGGTACCCCTAAGCAATTACCGGCGCTACGAGTTCATTGGTGCCCCCGGATTTCAATTCCGAGCAATGGTTCAAAGGATAGAAAAATCCCACTCGCCCGATTACTGAACGTGCCCGAGCTGAACTTCGGAAATTGATTCCGGGCACACCGGGCCTCGGAATCAAGTTCCGTCAGAAACAGCGCACTCGTAAAATTCCAATGACATTAAGAAAAAAAATTCCTGAAATTTCTGGGTCTTTACATTTCTACCACCTCAGGGATTTACTTCCCCGTAAAGCTACAAAATTAACTATGGAATCTAAAGGGGGTACCCAGCACGCATCTCAGCATCCCGCTCCCATGTGATCTCCTGGAGGTTCCTGTGCTACCAACGAAAATGAAAAATAGGAATCGACCATCTCTGTAAGACCCACTCATGTCGATCCTCAACCTCTACTTGAACCCTATGAAAGTCACCCCATCATCGATGTCCAGCTCTCAGTGGTGGATGAAGATGGACAGGTCAGTCACACATCTCCTCAACTAAGATACGAGAATGACACTGTGCACCCAGTGCAACTGAGGTTGAAGGGACAGACAGTAATCCACCTCGCCTACCTTGCTGAGGACCTTGAAAGGTCTGATGAACCTCAGAGATTACTTGTCACCTCAGCCAAATATTCTTAGACCTCGTCGATGTGAGACCCGTAAAAAGACGTGGTCGCCATCCTCGAACTCCAGTGGTCTCCGTCTCCCATCAGCATAGGACTTCTGTCTGCTCCGTGCAGTCTTCATCCGCTCTGGGATGATCTGCACCTTTTATGTCGTAACCTGAACCATCTCTGGTTCTACACGTGCTAACTCCATCACTATCCAAAAAGGATATCTGGAATGAGTTCGGCTGCTGTCTCGCCGCTCCTAACAGATGAATGCCCATTCTCCTACTAAGAGCATCTGCTTTAACGTCCCCCTCTCCGGAAGTATAAACTATCTCGAAGACATAGTTCTGGAGAAATTCAAGCCATCACAGTTTTTCCAGGATAATTTCCTTCTAAGAGAATATACACATGGAATTATTGTGATAGAGAGAACCGTAAACCGTTCGCTCAACGAACAATGGGTGAGACTAGCCAATTGTAATAAATCATCTCCACCCTTCTTCGTCTACGTTCCACCAAAGAGCTGCTAAGATTTCTCCTCTTCCGAAAAGAGAAATCTGGTCTCATCCCCTAGATGGACCACATTATTTTCCTAATACAGTCATTCCTGACATGAATGGTACTATTTCATGCCATGGACGACGCCATAAGTCCTTGACGCTACTAGCAAGAGATCCAATTGTTACTCTTGCCTCCAAGGGTCGAGTCACACTGTCGGCAAAAGTGTGTGGTCACTGGGTCTCCTCTAGTTGGTATCTAGAAAGTGAAGATCAAGTCAACAGTTTTAAACTGGAACCTCTTAGTATCAACAAAAAAAAGTGGACAAGAAAGTAATCGTCACAATGATAAGTGTCTTTTATTACTACAGCTCATAGTAGAAAGACACAAAGAAAACACAATAGCGCCAATATGGAAACTAAAAACACCAAGAAAAAGGGTCTCCATGCCTAGACTCGCTCCTGTCCACCTTCTTCCGGATCTCCATAGTCATATGCTTCAGCTTACTGAAGCTGAGCTCTCCCATATCCACCTGTTCCCTGCGGTCGGGGTGGTCCTCCGGGTGGTGGTGGTGGCAACACCTAGAAGATTCATTCAACTCCATCTGCACGGCCAGCTCCTCTGCCTCTGCCACCTGTTCCTTGCGATCTGTCACGATCGAACCTCTATCTCTACCTGGGAGGTTATTCATATTTTTGTTGATCGTCTGAGTGGTAGATGAGATAGTCACAAGACATGTGTCCCTATCCGCCTCATGTGTAACAAAAAATGGTAGGTCTGACTATATCACAACCCTTGGTGCCTCACACTAATGATCTCGAGTCATGTGGTCGACCACCTATAGGTATGGCTCTCCTGGACCTCTGTGTCGTCTGTCTACTGCCAACTGTAGAAGACTCTACTGCAAGTCGACTAGTAGCGGGTCCTACTACTGAAGAATGCTCAGCAAGGAAACTCTCCACTAAAAGGGCTCTCTCTAACACCCCCATCTGAGTCGGGATGTTGAGAGGAATCTTCAAAGATATGATCTCGTGCATCAATCCCTGCTCGAAGGTCCGGGCCCTGAATAATGGGTCACGTACCATGTCTGTAGAGTAGTGCGAGAGGTCTGTGAACTTCACTGAGTACTGAGCTACACTCATGTTGCCCTGCTCCAGATGAAGTAGCTCATGTATCCCCACCGCTCGAAGGGTGGCTCGTACAAACTCTGCCCGGAACCGGCTCTGGAAGTCTGCCCATAGAAGTGACGTCTCATCATGATTATGGAGCATTAGGCTCCACCATCGGCCAAATGCTTCCTGAAGGAGACTGGAAGCAAGGATCACCTTGAATTCCACTGGTGTACATACTAGCCTGAAGACTTTCACCACAGCCTCCAGCCAATCCTCAGCCGCCTGTGGGTCCGTCTCTCCCCGGAACTTGGGTGGCCTCTGGCGCTGGAACTCTTGCAGTGTGCTCAAGCGGTGTGCATCGCCTGCTGCTGGGGCTGGTGGCATCGGTGTCCCAACGAGTGGTAGTACCGTTGGAGCCTTCGCTGGTGACTCAACTGGATGACAGCCCTGTACTGAGGTCTCGTCACTCAGCGGCCTGTCGGTACATACAACTCTCGGGGCTCTAGATGGTCGTCTACATGGAGGCATCCCAAAGAAACAAATGTGACACGGTCAAAATACTATAGCTGGTGAGCTGACCTGGTTTGAGCTGACCTAAAAGAAAGTTTTGAAAATACACACTCAATCAATTTTTTTGTGCACTGATTCAGAAATCAGAAGTCAGGGTCCTTGTGTATGGATATGTCGGCCGCCCGCACCAAAAATGGACTCCCTGAACTAAAGACCACACTTAGTACCCTTAACAATATTGCTTTATAGAAATAAAATATCAGAGTCCTACGTTTTACGGTAACCGACGTCCTCTGATACCAATTTTTCATGACCCGTCCTCGGGGCCCGTGCTGTGACTACCCCAAGCCCGCCTTCCATAGGCCAGGGGCTTGAGACTAGCACCAAAGGCATAAATCCTGGTATCTGGGAAGGCATTTCCTTTATAAAACATAAACACATCTAACCAGAGTACAAGATGATGTAATACACTAAGTACAAAAGAAATTGCTGAAAAGTAAATGGGCCAGAATACAAACACAACTGAGAAGTACAGATACAACTGAACGAAAGTACAATAGAAAAGTCAAACAGCTAGAAGATAGAAGCAGCTCCTAGGCCGTCCACCTCGGATCCTACCTGAAGGGTAGGTACAGATATCCTCCTCAACGCTCTCGCCCGCTAACCTCCTTCGAGTACCATCTCTTCATGAAGTCCACCACTAGGTACTGACTCGTCGTGAGGTCCACCTCCAGGTACCGTCCAGTCCTCGTACACTTGATCTCAGTCAATGTTGTCTGTCGTCTGCATCTAACACAATGAGTTCCGGGCATAGCCCTTGCAGGGGTGAGTATAACGATACTCATAAGGGACCCCGAGGCCCTCAAGGTATCACTAAATACAACAAGTATAACCAAAAATAAGGGTCTCAACAGATAACCCTTACTTAGGTATAAGACAATACATATACCTAAGTTACCAAGTAAGCCATATCCATCATGAGGTATCACACAGTTATGAAATCAATGGATAACCACTACTTAGGTATATGCCCATACATATACCAAAGTTATCAAATAACCCTTCTCAATCATGTGGTAATCACAAAGGTCATTGACTCATCTCAAACCAGGATTTTTATTCACGATGAAGAAAACATGGCTGCTAGAGAAATCCTCCTCTGTCGAGTGTAGTAGTCCTGTCATGACTCCTAGGTGATACTCACTAACCGTAGATTGCTGAGGTATTCATACTGTCAAGTACTGTGGGTCTGCCACCTCACAAAGTAGTGCTCCCCGCCATGTGTCTGCCATATCAAACAGTAGTGCTCCCCCTCATAGCCTACAAAGGTACTCCTCCTGTCAAGTATTACGGGTCTGCGACCTCACAAAGTATTTCTCCTCCACTATGGGTCTGAAACCTCACAAAGTAGTGATCCTCCACCATGGGTCTTCCACCTCACAAGGTATTTCTCCACATTGAGCTATACAAGTCACTCCAAATCGAATCAGACAAGCAGTCATCAGATCTCAGCCAGGTACAAGGTCACCGAACTCCGTTTGCTCGTCTCCAGAAGGATCCTCTCCAAGAGCCACTAGTCGAACCTCCATGTGCATCAATGTACCACGAAGAAATATCTCAAAGAACCACCTCGTCATAGGGGTCTCAACGCAAAAGATGGCACGTCAATCGGACGCCCGGTCTGTGAGTTATTAGCCTTTTAGTCCTGGGGGCCCGGTTGGTTTCGTGTACGAACAAACCCAACCATATCTAAATTGTACCCAGAACTCTTATAGGGTATACATAGAGGGACTGTTTCTCAATGATATTACCAATGCCGCTGACGGTTCGTCAAATGGACGTCCGGTCTGAAAGTTATTGGCTTTTCCGTTCTAGGGGCCCGGTCGGATTTCGGGTCCAATCCAACCCGTCCATACTCCAACTACATCCAATCCTCAGTTTAAGTATGCCAAAAGATCAGTTTCATCAAAAGGAATCCAACAAAGTCGACGGCACATTAATCGGACGTCCGGAGCTTATGTTATAACTGTTTCCGCTCTGAGGGCCCATTTGGTTTCGGGTTCGAACCAACCCGGCCGTACCCAAACATTACCGAATACTTGAGTGTAATATACGGAAACGACAGTCTCTATCCAAGGATCCCTACGCAAATTACGGTGCAATGATCAGAGGTGTGTAGCCCATGATATAGGTGTTTGAACGAACATGGTCCGAAAAGAGGGGGTTTGGGCCCGGCCCGACCCGTCCCAATACCCCCTGGGTCGACCCGACCCGGGTCTGGGTCCGGCCCGGCTGGTGCGGCCGGCCCAGCCCGTGCGGCCTGCAGCCTGGCTCGGAAGCAGGCCGCAGCACGGCACTGACCGAGCGAGGCCTAAAGGGGGGCACCACCCCCTAATTGCAGAATGGAAAACCCTGTGGGGTCTTCCATAATTGATTGTCAGGGGGTTACGATCCCCCCCCCCCCCCCCCCGAGTTCTTCGAACGGCCCGCCAAAGGCCGGCCGGTTGTGTAACCGCGGGACCCCCTCAGGTCTCGCCTCCAGGTGGCACCGGTGGGTAGGTCATCCAGCCTCCCTTTTGAAGACCATCATGGCCCTATGTCACGGCTCATGTTAGACCGGTGGGGCACAACGGTGCCGCGCCCCACCGCCACGGCCTCCTTCGGCCTCACCGGCATGGTGCGAGGGTGTCGCGGCCCTCTCCAGCCGTAGTCCTCATCGTTTACCACACCGTTCAATATCACTTCCCCACCTTTGCCACAAACATAATTGAAATTAACAAAGTGTAGGGGAGGAGAATCGGTCGTGTTCGTTCGGTCCCATCTCCTCCTGTTACGACGATAACATTCGGCCAATCTTAACAATGATATACGATGATAAACTTGAACAAATAAATAACCCCTACCTCGAAAAGATGTTGCACGTTGTCGAACCATGGAAAGAGGCAAGTGTCGCGGTGGTCGGGCATCGCAGAAGAACGATGCTCCTCATGGCGTCACCTCATGTTCTTTCCTCGATTGAAGGAGATGCCCTTCGCCGAGAGGAATATTGTGTTCTTCGTGGTAAGAATGCTTTTCCTTCAAATCCTCCTAAGCTTCTCCACAGATTATTTTCCCCAATAATAAAATGAATGGTTTCCTCTTAATTTAATAATTCCAGGAAATTCAAAACTAAGAGGAGCCAATTCATTAATTGAAATCTTGTTGGAAAACTTACGGGAGAGAGAGAAGGAGGTGAGGAGTTAACATAATTAAAGGGAAGTTCCTAATTAATTTAAGGGGTCATTAAAGGGAATTCAATGGCATTATGGGGAGATCAGTAGTTAGGGTCTCATTTAGGCCCCACCACACTAAACCCTCCATTGGGAGGTTATGTGGGTGTGGGCCCCACCTCTAACTCCTCCTTTGTAAGATAAAACTACCTTCCTTAAATAAAATTTATATACAACATATTTTAATTAAATTATTCAGAATCCCTATTTATTAATCCACATCCCACTCAGAACACAACCACGAGAAACATCCTCCTAAGAAATTACCAGCACTATGAGTTCATCAGTTCCCCCAGATTTCAATTCCAATCACCAGTTCAAAAGATAAAAAAATCGCGATCGTCTATTTACTGAACGTACCCGAGCTGAAAATTGTAAATTGATTCCGGGCACACCGGGCATCAGAATCAGGTGCCGTCAGAAACTGAACATTCGTTAAATTAAAAATAAATTAAGAAAAAAATTTCCAAGAAATTTCCGAGTCATTACAATGATAGATATAAAACATATATGGAGACTATAACCTCAGCCATAGATAACAATAAACTTATAAAAATAATCTTTAAAATGTAGCCACAAAATAAAATGATTTAAGATTATACGCCACAACTAAATTCCAGATAAAGGTAAATATTATCTCTAATGTTGTATCAAATAATTTTACTTCAAAAATAAAATGAATGATAAAATATATGTATGAACTGTAGTGGAAATTGCATATACAATAAAATCTAAACTATAGAAAAACATATGAGATATCCACAATTCAGTCCCAAGTCCAAGAAAGAACCCATCTATTAACCATGAAATATCTTCTGATCCCAACCATCTGAAGTAGTAGGGTGGTTCCATGGCTTCTAAAATATAGTGATTACATCTTCTATATTTATATAAATTATAGTAGGTTAATACACAACCATATATTGAAATTATTTATTGTCTTCGGAAATGTAGATACATAAAAAAGTAATTCATAAGAAAACTACATTATCTCCCACTAGATTGATCAGAACAATAAACATTATAATATATATCATACATAATATATATCTTCAAAACCTGGTTAAATAACACATAATATAGCATAATATCATATGATTATTATGGGTAATAAATTGATATATCAATTGTCACATAAGAATAGAATGAGAATATTTATTTGAGAACATACTGGTAACATTGGTACACCATGCCATTAATAGAGAAGATCATTGTATTGAGTCATTAAATAAAAATTGATAGAACATAATACGTGAATAATAATTTAATTACTATAAATAACCTATTATAACATAAAATACTCATCATACATGGTATTACAGCAGAAAAATAAGCATATAAAATTATTTCCATAGTAGTTAGGGCTCACATTCAATTAAATCATAGTGGAATTGGTTCACTCCCATAATCATTATGGAAGTCAAGGTTAACTGATAAAAATATCATAGTGGAATCTCCCCTTACTATGTTAGTTTCAATCTCCATTCCATCTTGTATATATCCTAATATATAAATCATTAAACAATTCATTAGAATAATATATAAGTCCCACCCATCATAAAAATTAGGCCAATAATTTCTAGGTCATAAGATTAGAAAACATTAATCATATTAGAAACCATGAAAACAAATGGGTTCCACATAAATTTCATCCAGGCATGTGTAAAATAAATAGGCATGATAATAATTTCATCATATATTTAACCATCTAAATGAATCGGGTTTCATAATCCATTCATCATTTTATAATATCCTAACCCATATAAAATGTATGGGATTCAAAAACATTTTATCAATATAAAAATGAAACAATTTTATAAATAATAAGAAAAGTATCCTTATATCATATACGTATTAAACCATAACTATAATTAATGTATTTTTTATTAGATGGAAAATGACATTTTATGGTCATTTTATCATTTCTTGAGAAAAATAGCCTTCCCACATTAAAAATAATTTAAAAAAACATTTTAAAAGTATTTTTTTTTCAAATAACCTATTTAAAATATAGATTAATATTCAATGAAATCATTGGTCATTATAGCTGAATATTCCTTTCATACAATACATGTTAGTGATATTAGTCCATTTGTAGTTTTGGTAAAAATTCAAAATATAATTTGATTGAAATTTAAAGGAATATTCCTAGTAAACTATTTTTTTAAAAGAAAAAATGTGTAAAAAATAAAAAAAAATAATTTTTTTTAAATTTTTATTTGAAATAATTTATATGGAGGAAAAATAATTTTCAACCGAATAGAAAATTAATTTCAGTTTTTTCATAAAAAAATATTTTCGTTTCATAGTATGTTACGGAGTGAAATTAAACAAAAATATAGAATCTCAATAAGAACCCAAAAGAGTTGTAAATTCCCGGTAATGTTATATATGTAGGTCATAATATTTCATTATATGAATTTTAAAAAAAACAATAAACAATTGGTTATTTATATAAATCTCTTACCACTTTGGGTATCTTTTGAATTGCAACCTTGGTGAAATAAATAATTCCATAAAATGATGTAATTAAACAAATTTATATAATTGGATTCATAATATAACATTTAAAATTGAATAGTATATTCACCACATGAAATGAGATAGGTTATAAACATTACTTCTCTCCCAAAAAGTTAATTGGTGAAAAAATTTACATAGATTAAATATTGACTTCATTCATATTAATTTTTAACTCTTGTATAATAAATATTAGTTTATTATAAATATATTTACTTAATAAAATCAATGAATAATAGTATTTATTATTTAATTATAAACTTTTATGATATTTTTTGTAACAATTATTTTTCAAAATTAATGTTTTTGGTAAACATTTCTTCATTTTTCATGTAAATTATTGTTCAGTGATTTTGGAGAATTTACATTATTCATTGTTCAAAAATAATAATTATTTTACCCTTTATATATATATATATATCATATGTTTAGTATATACATAATTGGATTCATATATAAAATAATATGTAAACAACTGATCACATTGTTCATGGAGACGGTATGTTGTGTGTACGAATGAACGTTATTTCCATTTTTCGAAGGACATAAAAAATGAAAGGAAAATTATAAATTTATTTTATCTAATAATTTTTATTTCATATATTTCAAATATATTTATTAAATTCATCTTTATTACCATCGTTGTAAATTATATGTGACTAATGAATGATATAGCTTAATGAGACAGTTGTATATCGTACACACGAATGACATTATCATATATAACAAGGAATGTAAATTAAAAAAATAAGTTATTATATTTAAGTGTGTATAATATAATAAAAAATATCATATATATACATTAAATATACTATCATACCCTATAGTGGGATGTGCTGGTCGAAATTGTGTAACTTCATTTCCTGAGGTTGTTGTCCAATATACATACGATTGATGTTACTATTTCCCTTTTGAGGGGAGAGAAGAATGATAACTGTCATATAATTAAAATAAAAACATATAATTATAAGTATTATTAATATATTATTATATTATAGTTGTATAAAAATGTTTTATAGAGGGGTGGATGAAGTAAAATAAGACCAATTGTTGAAGAACTTTACTTCTAGTTCTGGTAACCTCTATATGTTTAAACCAAAATTATTCATACGCTGCATTTATGATCTAACTAAGGATTCCCAGATGAGATTATGGATGAGTGTAAGTTATTTGGGATGCAATTTTCTAAACTAATTGGTTTTCTTATGTGTAAAAAAGAAAGGATAGTGGGTGTCCTTTTATATATGGGTGTGAGGACGGACATGAAATTTTTAAAAATAAAAACAATAAACTATGTTTTTTCATCCAAAAACATGATAATAAATACAAAATTAGAGACAATTTAATATATAAATTTTTAATATTGAAATAAAATACAGTTTTTATATGTTTTTTGTAATTTTAATCAGTATCTTATTTGTTTAACACTTTATAAAACTCACTTTCGCATTAACCATGGAAAATAATTTTTTATTTTTCACTATTCTTTATAGTAAAAAATTAAATTTATTTTATTTTATAATATAAATTATTTTTATTCCAAATATGGAATCCATTTTTTAAAATCTCAATAAAATATGTTGAATAAAATTATTTAATGTTAAACCCATATATGTTAAGAAAGAAGTGTTTTTACAGGAGAAAAACATCATTCTTATTGAATGTTTTAATATAAAAATTCAAAATTAAATTTTTCCAAATGGCCTATATTTTGGTTATAAAATATTTAATTTATATAATTATACTTTTAATAAAAATATAAATAAAAACTTTTCCTTTAAATTCATTATATGATAAGGATTATTTAAGAAAATGGTATTTTCACTATTCATCACAAAATAAAAAAATTCAACACAATAAAAAAAATTAACACAAATATAATTCTGTTAAGATGATTTCAAACATGAATTTAATTTTATAAAATAAAATTTATAGATTCAAAACCGAAATTAATTTAATTATTTTCTCAAAACAATGCAATAATATCATTTTACAAAATATAGTAAAATCAAAATATATTGATTTCTTTAAAAAAAATTAATTTTAACAATTGTGTATTATTTATAAAAAAGATAGTATAATTAATATTTCATAATTATTAATTAAAATTCATATTTCATAGTTTCTGGACTAGGTTAAAATGATTTTTATAAAAATAATAATAATAATAATATATAACAGGTTCATGAAACTCGATGTCACGATTAACAAAAGAATAACTCGATGTTGTGTATAACACAATAAAATTAAGTAATTTAATTTCGTAAAAAAATTATACATGGGTTGTAACATTATTCACCCCATAATATAATCGTTTCCCTCAAAATTCATCACTCTGATGAAAAAAATTGAATATTTGTCTACCTCGTCATTTTTACACATTCCCACATTGATTTTTTATAGTGGTGATTTAACTACAATAAATTAACCAAGTGATTAGACATATTTGGTAGAAAATTCTCTATATGTTGTATAAATATCAATCAGAATACCATAATATTGATCATTCAATACGAGTATTATATATAATTTTAGTTTACATGATAGATCATCTATTTTCATCCTCATATGAGATACGTGGAACCTATTGTGGACTTTATACATGATTAGTGGAAGTTCGAAATGGAAAATTACTATCTTCATATGATAAAAAATTTCCAACGTACCAACATACCTAACAATCTACTTTATTTTTTACTCACTCTCATGACCTTTTTCTAATCATAAAATCATTGAAACACTTTCTCACAAACTTACAATTTCAGATTGCATGGACATTTTTTAGTATAACATTTATATTTTCATTTTGAAACCCTAATGTATTGATGGATATTTCCAAAATTATATAATATTTGAAAAAAAAATTCTAGTCCCAGTATGTGTCTTTCTTCAACATGTTCCCAAAGTAACAGAGTTATAGTCAGGATTCCATAGATGGATTTATATGGATATTTTTGAATAATCGAGTGAAATATATTTTTGATTATAATAATAAAAAAATTGAGAGGGAAAAATGAATTGTACCCTTGGATAATATATAGTATAAACCATATCTAAAATATAAGGATGTAATCATGAATAGAAGATTATTCTCAATGATCACATAGAACATTTTATGTGGGAAAACATATCCCTACTTTATAAAAAACTTTTAATAAGCCAAATCATTTTAAAAATACATATTATTTAATATAAACATATAATAATAAAATTGAATATTCAAATAATTATCTATTCATGATGGTAGAAAATTTTGTTCATTTCATACAAGTTAAAACAAAAATTCCTTTCACATTATTGGTAAAATTCCAATAGATCATTCTTTGGAAAAAAATGAAAATTCCATTTAAACCATCTTTAAAAAATTATAACATGTGAAAAAATGAATTTAAACAATATTATTATAAAAATTTATAAAATATTTATAAAAAATGGATATTGAAGAAAAATATTTTTCATCTAATGAAATAAATAAATTTGGCTTTCCCTTAAAATAATTATTTTGGATTGTTGAGTAAAAAAAGACCAAAATGAATGTTAATCATTTATTCTCAAGAAATAAATAGAGGAAAAAAATATTTATATTTATTAATAGGTAGGTGATAATATTTCATCATTACAAACATAATCATTATCAATACTAATAAACGGTGATATTTTAATATAAAACTCATAAATCAGTGGATATAATTTGAAATGTGTGAGAAAATAAATAAAAAATTAAATTAAATGAAATAATTAAATAAAAATAAAATATGTTTACAAATGATATTACTATAAAATTGGATTTATATAACCCACATTAATGAACATAGGTTCATAACATAACTTATGTCCCAAAGAGGGTCATTTGAGTCAAAATAACCATAACATTAAGTCTCAACATCATTCATACACATTAAAAAAATAAATTATAAAAAATAAATTTTTAATATATATATTACATATCCATATTAACACATATAAGAACACATATTATTTAATTATACCCATTTATCACCCATTAATGAAATATTTATTATTAAAATCACTATTTTTAGTAATGTTTTCTTTGTTTTTCATGTATATTATGTTTGGGTGATTTTGGTCCTTGTAAAATTATAATAGTTCCATAATATTCAATATTATAAACATTTTATAAATATATTATTTATTTATTATATATGTATTTATATTCATCTATAAATATAGAGATAGAAATATGGATGATAGTGTTTGTGATGAGTATAGGTCATATGTATGAATAAATGTTGTTTTCAATTTTTTATCATATGAAATAGAAGAAAGAGAAATTATAATTAAAAATTCCTAAATAATTTTTATTTCATTCATATAAAATATATTCATTAATATTATCCTTATTAAATTCCATTAAATCATAAGTGTCAAATGAATCATATCTCTTCGTGAGGTGGTAGTCCCCCAAACATATGAACAATGTGACACTATCTCCCTTAGAATGGAATGATAAAATATTTGTATTTCATTTTATATTTACCTAACATTAACGATATTTAAAATTTCATGTATATACATTTTATCTATCAATATTTTCAACCATGAAAAGTTTGGATGTAAAATTAGTCTCATTGTTTCATGAGGTGGTAGACATTCATACATAAGACAGAGGTTATCCTTTCCCATTTGAGTGAATTATGATAGATAATGGTAATACCAGTAATATAAATAAGTCTATGTATATTGAAGAAACTATGGTTTTTATTTCATAATCTTTTATTATGAATTTGTGTATTTTTTAGAATAAAAAATATTCTCTTTAATGAATGTTACCTTCTCTTTAATGTAACCTCTTTAATTTTACACCAAAATCCATCATAAAATGTTTTAATAAAAAAACTAATTACATTTAGGTGAGAGGAGAGAATTGAGAAAGTTATTTGGGTTGGTATTGGCCACAAAATGGATTTCTCATTTGTAAATAGTGTAAGAGAGTGATGTTATTTTATATCTATAGGAGAGGAAAAAGTTGAAATTTTTCAAAAGAAAATGGTGTACCGATGATTTTTTAATATACATTGATATAAAATGAAAAAATATTTAAAATATAATATATATGGTCTAAATATTTTCAAAAAATAGTAATTATATATTTTTTGGCAATTTTAAACAATTATATTTTTTTAGCAACCATGGAAATAGGTTTTTATCTTAATAGTGGTAAATAATTTATATTGTTTTAACTATTCCTTTTGGTAAAAAATAAATTTATAATAACTGGAAAATATAAATTTTTTTGAACCCAAATATGGAATGTATTTTTTCAATTTCTATTTACGTTTGCTGAAATTTTTATTTAATATTTAACCCATAAACGTGAAGAAAATTGGTTATCTGAAAAGACAATTTTAATAAGTATTAAATGTTTTGATATAAAAATTCATTATAAAATTGAACCCAATTATCTAAATAAGAAAAAATAAATATATTATTGATTTAAATTTACATTTCAAACCACATTAAAATATTCTGAGGATAGAAAATTAAATTAACAAAAAGTATCTTTTTATAAATATTAGTTCTCACTGTTCATCGAACAATAATAATTTCCAGCAATATTCTAAAAAATAACCCTAAGATAGTTTGGTTATTTTTATATAAAAAATAAATATAATTTTTAATATAAATTTTATAAATGTGTTAAAAAACTATTTTTTGAATTTATTCATAAAATGAAATAAAACTTATTTCGAGAGGATAGTAATTTTGAAAAAATATTTTCTTTTATGAAAATTAAATAAGACTTATCTATGTATTATATTTATAAAAATGTACACATAATATTAAATATGTATTTATTAAAATTAATATGATATATTTAGCTAATATGTTAAAATGGTCACATAAAAATAAAAATAATAAATATAATGGTTTGTTAAAACTCGGTGTCACATGGGATGCAAGTTAAACAAAATGTTTCATATAATTTGGGATATAAAAGAACATTAATTTATTCTAAAAATACATAAAAATCTTGGAGTTATAATAAGGGCCCTTTCAATATGTATATAACGAAATATAATGTCTCTCTGGGTAACAAATCCTCTGAGTAGGGTGTGTGTATAACTATGTATGCAACAAAAATAGTTTCCTTATAAGTAATGATAAATACATTTTTATGAGAGATATTTATTGATTATAAATAAAATAAATAAATAGACTTTCAGCCTTTAGAGAATAGAATAACAATTCGACATGTGACCATATATTATTTAATTTATTCTTAAACTGGATGATAAACCCATTTTCTCATCACACCTCAAGGATGACCAATGTATATGTCTTTACATGGGTCTGTTTTTCATTTGTTTAATTACATGAGATTTTACACTTGTTTATTGAACCCTTTAAATTTTTGTTTGATTATATGAAAGTTTATTTTAAAAACCATTTAGTAGTTTGAGGATTTAATAAACTAAATTTTTTGGATTTGTTTGATTCGTCTCATATTTAATAGATTATAGATTTATCTAAATTTTTTTAGTTTATGAGGATGTATGAAAATAATATTTTTTACTACAAAATTTTAATGATTTTGATGATGTAGCTTTAGAACTTCTATAGTTTGTTGTATTAAAAATTTTCTATATTTAATAAACCGAAACATCTAAATATAACATATTCACAATAAAGATGATTTTTTAGAAATTCAACATCTTTATATTTATTAAATAAGTTTACATTGATGTCTAAAATGGTATTTTGGACAGTGAATAAATTTTCTTATATTCTAATTTGATATTGTAAAACATCAGTTTTTCTAGATTGTTATTGTTTCTATTTTTTATTATATTTCGAGAAGTAGAGGTTCAATTGATTTTATTTTTCATTCTTGGAGAGTTAATGTTTTTCCTACAAATATGTTTTTGTTACCAATGTATGAATATACTATTAAGAACATTGAATAATTTGTTGAATTTTGATAAACATTATTTTCCAATTTTTAAAAAGTAAGGATTGAACCCTATATTTGAAAATTATTGTTTGTTCCCTATGATAGATTACCTTTAATACATGATGATACAGAAATCTTAATTTTTAAAATGTATTGTCTGGAAACCCTATGCTACTGTTCATTCACAAGGATACATTATAATTCATTCCCTAGGTTAGGTTACTATTCATACCCTACTTTATATAACTCATAATTTTTGAAAACTATAGTTTGAAGGAAAAAAATTCCCAAACCATGTTTTTAAATAATCTAAACCTTTATATGGTCCTAAGAGAGAACCTAATTTGTGGTATGATAGAATTTCATGGTAATTGTTAACTAATGATTTCAAAAAACTAAATGTGGACCGTAATATTTTTAATAAAAAAATCATGTGATGATATTATAGATGTTAAAATGTTTGTTGATGATATAGTTTTTAGATAATCTTGTGAAATAATCTATATTGAATTTTCGTCATTGATGTCATTATATTTTTACTTGAGTTTTATGTGATACAAAAAATATTTATTATACTTAAAATGTTTTATATGAAAAGATGGAATTTTATTAATATATCTAATTATGATAAATATTTAGTTAAATGATTTTGTATTTATTTTTTTAATCTATTGAATACTTATATGAGTACTAATTTAAAATTAGATATTGATACATATTGTAAATATATTGACTTTAATGTTTATTAGTGAATGATTGGTAGATTTTATATTTAACTACATCTAGACCTAGCATCTATTTTGTCTGCTATATTTAAATTTGATCGTAAATAATGTCATTTTTATTTTATAAAAAGAATAATTATATTTTTTAAAGGAACTATTTTTTCTATTTTATTTTTTAAAATATGATTGTTTTGATTTTCCAACTTATTCTAACTCTATTTTTGTATGATGTTGAATTGATAGAAAAATAACATTATGTATGTTTCATTTTCTATGAAAATTTTAATTTCATGGTCATGTAAATGGAATTTATTTATTACTTTATCTACTGAAGAAGATGAGTATATCTTTTCTTCTAGTTGTTGTCCTCAAATTTTGTGGATTAAAAAAAATTATTTGATTTTGGTCTTTATTTTGATAAATTTTTATTTTTTTTATAATTCTTCTTCAATTTATATTTCTAAAAACACCATTAAATATTCTTGAAAAAATAATATTTATCTTAGATTTCATTTTATTATAGATCTTGTGAACATGTTTGATGTTTTTGTATAATTTATAGCACCTGAAAATCAGCTAGCAGATATTTGTGAAAAGCCTTTAGTCTTTTCTCAAATTGAAAATATTTAATTGGAACATGGTATGTTGGAATTATAAATATTTTCATAGTATTATTTTGGAGGATTTTTCTTTCACTTTTTAATATTTAAAAAATATGGGAGAAATAACATGGTTTTATTTGTTATAAAACAATGGTTTTTAATAGAAATAACATGGTATTAATTGTTTTAAAACACTCGTTCTGGGGAGAAATAAATTGGTTTTAAATTTTCATAGAATTCGTATGAAATTTTTTAAAAGTAAATTTTTAAATCAATAAAAAAGTGGGAGGTTGTTTTTTCTTGTGCATAATTTTTTATTACATATGAATTAGCATTTTTTACCCATTCTAATTCTGTTTGATTGCATGTAATTATCTTTTAAAACTATTTCTATATTTTGATGATATCATAAACTAATATATTTGGATTTATTTGATTCATCTCACATAGGATAAACATTGTATTTATATAATTTTTATTATTTTTTTAGGATGTATGAAAATTATTTTTTAGTACTCTAATAATACAATTATTTTCTCCATACACTTTTCGAACTTCTAAAGACTATAGTTTTAAAATCATTCAATATTTGTTTTACCATAACTTGTACAGATATCATATTTAAAATGGAACTTTATTTTTTTTAAATTAAATATTTTTAACTTAATTTATTTAGATTTCATTTATTTTTAGAAAAGTTTTCTCTGATGTTGATTTAATTTTTAGATTTTTTGATATTATTTTTTAGAAAAAAAAATTCATAATTTTTGTTTCTTCTATTTCTTGAAGTTATATAAAAAAAGTAGATTTAATATTTATTTTATTATTTTTGTGATATAAATATAAATATTTTTCTATAAATAGTTTTTCATGACCAAAATCTTAATCTTCTATAAAGAGAATTTAAAAATTCAATGTAGTTTATTAATCTTTACGGTGTAGTTTTTTTTTTCAAAGGATTCAACCCTACTTTGGAAAAGTAGTGTCTTTTCCCTATAATTGATTTCTATTCATAACAAAAATTGTGTTACTGTTTGTTTATGAAAATTATGGTTTGAAAGCAAAACTTTTTTCATTACCTACGCTATGTTATTTTTCATACAATATGTTAAATTACAGTTCATTTTCTAAATGTACGAACTGGAAACCCTACATTTCTGTTCATTCCTTAAGCTACATTACTATTCACTCCCAATGTTGTGTTACTATTCATACGCAATTTTACTGTTCATTCTATGATTTTATGTCCATAATTTATTTCCTACATATATATGGATTGTTTTCATCAGTCTTCCTGCTAGATAAATTCTCATTAAATTTTAAGATTATGATTGAAGATATTTTAATGTTTAAGTGGAATATTTAAAGAGGAAAATAAATAAATTCATTTAACATATTTTCTAATAAATTTTGGGGATTCATGATTATATATTTTTATATATTTTAATTGAAATTTATTATGTACTTTTATTTTTCGAGAAATGTATTTTCAATGTTAAAAATAATATAAATTAGAAATTTATATCATTCTATGATATTTTCGAGAGATTTTATTGGAAGTATTATTCAAATTATTTTTAATTATTTCATTAGAGATTTATTATACAGGAATAAAGAGGAAATGGATTTGAGATTTTTATGGAGATATTTATGATTTATCTTGATTCAGTTTTTTTTATATCCAAAGGAAGCATTTCCACTTTAACTACTGAATATTTTTTTCATATATGTATATATATCATTATTTCTTGAATGTTATACAAAAAATAGAAATAAAAAAAGGAGATATAATATATTATATTTTTTTTAAAGAGACAATTTTTGTGAACGATGAACCTATTGTGCATTTGCAACATCCCGTGACACTATATTTTATCACCTACAAAGTCTCTCAAGGTCCAAAATCCTTCTGATTCTACTAAAATTGCCTTAATGAGACAATATGATCTATAAAATAAGAGAAAGTACATGTGCCTTCAATTTTTATCTTCTTAATTCTGGTTCTGAGTCGATAACAATTTTTCCCATCTCTCACATGCAGTCTATTTTTTCTATTTTTGATTTTATACACAAAAACCAATATTTTTTATTATGTTTGTTTATGTTGTGACTCCCAAATTATAATTTCTGGATCAAAGGGTTGTGACTCCAAATATCTGATGTCAAAACTATTTGAGTCCTGACTCAAAGTATCTAAATTCGAGGTGTAATGGTTCTGAATCCCCATATAATATTCTATTTCGTGGTTTTCCCTCTAATAAAAATGAATTAGTATTTAATTTTTTTATGATTATTCAATAAAAATTACTTTTTAGTTCACATGTATCTCTCGCTGGGAAGAGATGTATCAGCGTAGAAGTATAAAGAAACTTGGATGAAAAACATTAAAAATTATCCTTGCATTATTTAAATTTTGTTCTAGTAATTAACATTTATAATTATCATTGATAATTAATTTAATAAATCTATTATTTTGTCTAAATTTTTTAATCTATTTTTTCCCGCCTTCTAGACCACATTCCATTACCCTATTCAACTAAATAGTATCACCGTTGATATAAAATAAATTTAAATAATATATCACTCCCATATATGATTTTTTGGTGATGCATTATATTCATTACACATTTATTTTAATGATACTTCACAAATATAATGTTAATAGAAAATGATAAATTTCTGAATGAATATTTCTTAACAATTATAGCTAAATGTGCTGCAATAATTACCCATCATTAGGTGAATAATATACCACTATTACATAAATTGTGTTATTGAAACATGATAAATATAACACATCATGGGTGGATGAAGCACCACCATCACCAATTTTTAGTAGATGTTTTATCTCCATTAATAGTCTCTAGGATGATGGGAAAACATTAATAATTATAATAGGCATTAAAATATAAAACTTTTATAAATATAGAAGTGTAAACTGCAGCACCATAATGAATTTTATTGGATGATGGTGAAACTCCAACACAGATTCTATGTTTGAATATAGACCATCATCGACAATTAGTTAGATGATGATATAGATGAAATAAAATTACTCGGTAGGATGATGTTTCACCAACATCACACCATAGGGTAAAAAATCCACACATCTTTTCCAAATCTATGTAGATGGAGTACCAGAAACCCAAATAAAAAGGAGGATGGGATACCTCTAGTGAATCACGGATTGAAAATATACCAAAATTAATTTAAAAAGATGAATGAGTGGCAGTATTTAACTAAAATATTTCATTTATATGATTTTATACTTAGAGGAATATTATATAAGTATACTAACTTGTTAAAATTCTGACAGCCAAGATTTTTTACCCTTATCCCACTAAATTAATATCCCCTTTCCTATAATGGGATTTCCTAGGATATTCCATAATGATTCATGTGTAATGTCTAAATCATGTTCTCCAATATAGGTTCCAATTCATGGTTTCACACTAAATGTTACCAATTCAATGGAAATTGGAAACCATTTTGTAATCACCAAAACAATTAATGTAATCATCATGGGTTTAATATTATAGATTAATACCATTATACATGAAGAATTAAATTTAAATAAATTTATAGATACTTAATGTAACTTTATGTGTCACTCCTTTAATACAATACATGACTGATAGGTAAATAAAAATTTGAATGAAAAGTTAAACATATCAGGTCTAAGACAATTTCACTCACTTAAATCAACAAGGATATATAGTATCAATTCGAAAAATAAATAATAGTATAATATGTCCCCAAATTAGGCATAATTGGATAGAAAACATGATAAAATTAGTGAAATGGAAAATGATATGAGGATGAGAAATTATCCTTAACTACGGAAACCACCTGCAGAAATACACACTTGAAATCTGAAACAAATGATGGGGATCTATGATTATAATGTAATGTAAAAAAGTGGAAGTTAAAGGTATCATTTTTCTGTTTTTTTTTTTGAGAAATGAGGAAAAATAATCATTTAGGCTAAAATATAATCATTTAAATTTAATTTTACTAATAATGCAAAAATGTAATTGGATATGCATTGGGGAAAAACAAAAATGACAAAAGTACAATGGATGTATAAGGTTCACCCTATGGTGTGACCATCTTGTTATTATTCAACACCCACCACCTAAAAAAGCATAGGAATCAGTCCCAATCCCTCACATTCCAATAGAACTCATCACGAAAAATATCCATATCTAGGGTATCATCATAGAGAAATTATCTCAACCATTAGCTAAATCATAAATCATATCCAAATCATTATATAATGATTAAAAAATAATGATGCCTCAACCAATATTTGGGAATAACAGCTTCACCCATCAAACAATCCATCATGACATAACCTCCAATGTTACAAAAATACACCACTAACATTAATGAACATTCATAGTGAAACAAATTATTTTGGTCACAACCTCTTTCATATTGTAAAAAATAAACCCAAACCTAATCCCAAATCACTAAAACAAACCCTTGATCCACTTCCAATACATCCAATGGTCTAAAACATCCAAAATATACTTGGTTATAAGAAATTATGATCAATGGTTACCTTATACATATATGAAGTGCTGCAATATTTCAACCATATAGTTGATTTATGCTATGATATACGTCCATCATCTGTATTTAATTCCATTTAAAAGATTTTTCATCTATGATACTATTTCATAATATCACTCTAATGTGTCCTCATCAATTATCTTGTTCTAAAACATGAAATGGAAAAGATGGACTTTCCTCTCAAATAATTTCATTTATCTAGTAAAAACTATCTAATATATTGTTTCCCCAAAATATGAATCATTATAAATCTTGACCTCACCATTGATGGTCTCATTGTAATAGAGGGGATGTTATCAAAGAAAATGTGATACAAGGAACACACCATTCATATCATAGTATATATGAGGAAGTACAATGTAATATGGTATGGTACCAATCCTATTTTCTTCATAAATGAGACTCATAAACAAAGGTTAAATATTTCAATACCTTAGAATATGACAGTTCCCAAAATGTGTAATCTCTTATAAGAACAAGTGGTTGCAAACCTAAATCTCTATAAGATAGAATCAACAGTTAACATATGATATATTTCTACTCTTATTTATCAATGATTTCTTAATATTCATACAAATATTCTTGTACATTGTATGTTTAAGAACTAAACCTAAAAACTGTGACTACCAAAAACAAGAAAATAGGTGAGAGTCACAGTGTCCCATCCAAGGCCTCAAACGGTTCCATATAAATTTATTCCTAACTAATGGTTCTATAAATTTACTATGTAAGGATAATATGGTTCTCTTGTAAATAGAAAAACAATTGAATAATCAATGGATCATGTCACCCATAACCGTTATGGAATACTCATATTTCTCATAATTCTAATGGGGGTAGAATGTGCTTATGTGAAACTATATAGCCAAAAAATATATACCCATCCAAATTTTCTAAGTAAACTGGTTCTCTAAATTATAAACGATTCCCCTAGGAACCATAGGAAGATGTGCTATCTACCCTAAAATTATTTTTCCCATTTAATTGAAATAATTGTAGGAATATGAAAACTTATTCAAACAAACTATAATTTCATATATCATCTAAAATGTAAAATTTTCCATTCCAAATCTTGTCACAAACTACGTCGTGAAATCATCTCAAATACAATATGAAATGGTTAGTAGACACACTAACTACTAATTATTATCCATCACCATCAATGTGATTAAGTATAATGAAATAAACCCTATTATGTGATTCATACTCATAGAAAAATGTTACTGTATTTAGATGATATGATACATCATGGTAAGTATCAATTGAATCACACATATTGATTCATTATAGTCCCACACCAGCTCATCACGGGTCTCCACAAGGATAGAAACACATCACTATACATAAAAATCCATTCTAATAATCCATGATTGATTATTCCTCATGTCCCAAATATATATATATATATATATATATATATATATATATATTTCCCCTCGACAAAATATTGTCTATGTAGAGAAATATAACTCTTAAATTATATCAAGGAGTATTGAAATAATTTTCATTCATATCAAGGTCACTCTTCTCGGTACTCCAAACATCTATGCACATCATGATGTAGAGGCTTATAGTATTCCACACAATACAAGCCTCTTTCACAACCTACTCCAATATATTTCATTTCATAACATCTTTCATGAAATTCCCTTTATATGGTGTATTTTCTATATTAAAATTGAAACCTCTTACAAATATACCCACCACTTCTAACAATGTTTTATTTTATACAGAGGGAATCTACACTTTCGGAAAGAATGTTGACTATACACCATGAATGTCTCTATTATATGTTAATGATTCAAATATACCAGGTCATGTCATAACATTTCCATTTATTGCTATTGTTTATGGTATTTCTAGTCTTTATTCCTCACCAATCTAGAACATTTAGTTTCCACTCCCCCTTCTGGAATTAGAATTTCTCCAAGTCTTACTCTTGATTCATAATATAAAAGTATATTTTCCTGACCCGAAAAAGGTAATGTTTGGATCATCATGGAATTATATCAACATATAAAAAAATTAAGGTATGCATTTTTATTATTTTACTTCATGAAATTTCCCCCATCTTGTTTAGGTCAATCATAGGTGAGGCCCATTTGAAGAAGACCTGGATAAATCACCGATAGTAACCTACGAACACTTCGAAACTATAAACCCCAAAAATTCATAAGGTGTCTCCTATAAACTATATCCTTAAAATTTTATGGATCCAATTATATTCCAACCTCAGAAATAACATTACCATAGAGGATCACCTCACTAATCAAGAAAAGACAGTTTTAGATTATAGAAAATAGCACATATTCCCTTGTGTACTCAGTATGAACTTTATATAATGACCATGATACTAGCACAATATGGATTACACATGAATATCATTAAAAAATTAAATGATATAAAAATATATATAGGGATGGATGGAAATATTCATCATGGACATGGTTAATGTCTATGTATTTTTTTACCTCAACGGTATCACGAGGTACTCGTACATGATATTTCTACTACTAAATTTAGTACTTGTATTATGATAATACCTCACTCAAAATTAGTAATATTATGAACTTTTGATAACCATGGATAATAAATTGGATAATAATAACTAATCAAAAATATTTTCGATACATGGAATAGATTTTCAATTCTTAATAATCAAATGGTTTAGTCTTCTGTATGATACATTCAATCACAATAATCCATACCTCTAGAAAATATCTATATGTATGGATATTAGATTCCAAAAAATAGTAAAGATATGTGAGACCATATCTCTCTAAAACGATGTGAAAATTACGGTTTTCTACTCTTAATAATTTATTTTTTCTCTCATGAATGATTTTATTGTTCCTGGAAGATTCAAATACCACCACATTGATAATTGGGAATATGATGTATGAGGCATCGATGATGAGAAAAGAGAAGAAGAAACAATCAATGAATCTCTCAATAAATTTATTAAGGATAGATCTAAGGGTGTCTCTTTTTTGGATTCGATTAATGGTACGGATCATATTCAAGCTTATGTGACAACAAAGCCTCTACATTTCAAGAAGATTGAAGATGGTGGATTATTGGTCAAATAAAATCCAAGTGAACAATAACACCAACTTATTATATAAAAATTCACCATCATGGGCCACATCTTCTACTTTAATGGTGATATCCCCTTGTCGTTATTATTTCTAGAACATATAACTTAAGACTATTGGGGTATTTCAGACTATAACTTGGTACCTATATCGGGAGTTTACATTCATATTCAAAGTAATTCACAAAATGTTCCTGATTGTATATAGAAAATGGGAAACATCCATCTCAAACTAGGATTTCACAGGATCTATGATTGGGGATATTCCTTTAGCCCCTACACACATAAGAACACAATGGCTAAAATATGGGTTACATTGCATGGCCTTAATTGGTATTATTGGCATCCTAAAATTTTAAATGATATTATTTCCTGTATTCCGTTTCTTCTTAAAATTGACATTAAGATATAAAATTCTGAATTGGGTTTCATTTCAAGAGTTATGGTGGATGTCAACCTTTCTCTACAACATCTTAATACAGTAAGTTTCAAGGTCGATGTGTATAAAACTAAGATTAGGATATAGTATGAATGAAAACATCCATTTTGTGACATGTGAAAAATCATCATCCATTCCATAAAAAAAATTTAATGTAATTAGGAAACAAGTGGTACAACCATTCAACAATTCATGTAAGGAAATTAAATATAACAAAAAAGTAAAATCCCACATCTCTGATTTCCTAGAACCTTCTATGAAAAAGAATGAATCATTGGTAAAGAAAAGAAATAAATCAATGGCCTTAAAGAATATCATGAGTACATATTGGGATTATCCTATTTAAGAGGAGGATGATCTTCAACATATTGAGGAATTAAAGGCCCTTGTAAAGGATTCAATTCAAAATCAGTATGACACTCACTATGGGGAGAATGAAAATTGTAAGACTTCTACCATATCCACATGTACTTCTCTTTCTATCTTTTTTGGATCAGTTAAAGATGAGGTAAATTCTAACATGGATTCAATTACTGTTTTCTCTAAAAGTAAGAAATATGAAAAAGAAATTGGGATAATTGTGGGGGTCTTAGTTAGTGTAGAAACATCCTCCCTACATGATGGAAAACCTCCTGGAATCCTATAAGATGTTACTTTTTCTACTCATAATACATGTTATGTTGCTGAATCTAAGAAAAGAAACTATATGTGTTCCAAAAAAACAATAGGGGACTCCTAAAATTCATTTCTTTCTACTATCTAATTGCAAGAAAAATATAATTTGATCGCCTTTGTTAAACTGAGAATGAAGTTCATAGATAATTAATCTGAGTAGAGATTGTGCCTTACTATCAGCAAAGATTACAATCTCAACGTTGTAAGCCCTGTAATACTTGCTGAAAAATCTATAGGAGAGAACAAAATCTTGGTTTATATCACCAACCAGACTCAGACGAAGGATTTTACTTGAAATACTCTATTATAGGACAAGACATTCGATAAAATTCTAGGTACATCTATATATGTTTTTCATTCTGTATATGGTTCTCTATGTAGTGATTGTACTGCTAATTATAACCTCCCTAGGAATCAAAATAAAACCCAAGATTATGATCATGATGGTGTATTTTATAGGAATTATATAAATTATGTAGATTGTACAAATATTTGTTAATTATTTAAACATATAAAATTTTATTTCTATTAAAAATCTTCTCATGTTGATGTTAGTACTAAAAAGTCTACAAACTCAAACCCAAATGACTTTTTTCATGATGCTATTAAGCATAATGACAAGTAAAGTAATACTAATTTCTCCCATGTCTCTCTTTACACAATTATATGTCATTAGGAATAAAACACTAATCATAATAAAGCCTAAAATTTTGATATGCCTTGTAGGAATAAGGGATTTAGAAATAGAAAAAGGAGTTCTAACTCCAAAAATAGTTTTATATAACGAATTTATTTTGAAATTGTCAGGTAATTTACAACTCTATAAACTTTTACAGTTTTAAAAAGAATTGATTACACTCATCATCCCATTATGTTTGTCTTCGTTGAACTAAAAATTATCATTTCTTGTTTGTTCTCTCAATTAGGATAAAATAGTTATTGTTTAGTCAGTGCAATAGAAAAGTCCTCTAATATTTAATATCTATGGGGTTTTTCACACATTTATCTAAAATGAAAATATTTTTAATATTTCTGAACAATCCATTACTTGAAAATTTATTCGTGATATCATTATTTTATTCTATTCTTCTATTTCTAAAAAGAATAAATACTAGGAAATGAATCATCTTTCAAAAGAACTCTCTTATCTAGGTACTATCATTAACTCTCCCCTGGTTTTTATAAGGTTATTTAATTCTATTCTTAACTCAAATGAAAACAATGGTCCATGTCATTCTACTATTTCAACGAGATAATTTTAAACTTCTATTGAACACAATAATCTAGTTGATATTAATCTCACTACTGAAATGCTTACCTAGTATAGAATACACTACAAATAGATGGTTTCCTCCATGTTTCATAGAGCCTCCACGAATGTCCATGCCTTGGAAAAATGATACACAATCCTTATCCCCACTCTTCACAAGTATAATTTTGATCATCATCAAATTATACTAAATGTAAAAATTAATGACACAAAACCCCAGATGGATTTCAGATATAATAATATGTTGTTTTAAATTGTTTATTTTAGTACTATAAAAAAATCATTGTCTTCCATATCTCACAATAATGATGTGTTTTTTATAATTAAATTAAAATACCTCAAACAGACTCTAAAATGTTTGTGCAACTTTAAAGAAAAATTAATTATCAATAACATCATCCTTCATGAGGTGGAGCTCAAAAACATCAAAACAAATACACTAGTTCTTGCATCAACAATTGTTCAACTCTTAAAAAGGAAAATGCGATTAAACATAACTATTTGATAACCTATAAAGAAAACTTTATGAAGAAGGTCATTAAAGTTATATGATTATGATATGGAGATTGAAATACTACATTCTACAACACTCTTAAAAGAGTGAGAAAATCTTGTAGACTGTTTACTATCTTAAATGATGGGGTTAAACTTTTTGATAGTGTAAATGAAATTTCAAATAATATTGTATCATATTTTCAATATATCATTAATGGTTGTGATATCAACAAACACCTACTTTCTGGGGACATTCTGAAGGTATTGATTGATGAGGATAACAATTTTCTTTTAAACACCCCTCCTAGCAATGAAATTAAATACATTTCCTTTAGTTTTGACACAGATAGTCCATCGAGTTCTGATGCTTTCATCAATGGTTTATTTCAACATTATTGGGATATTGTTTTTTTTATGATAGAAATCTTGTAAAATATAACATTTCCAATGGAATCCAACCACATTCTATTAAAAAGTAATTTCATTATTTGATTCCTTAACTGGAAAATGCATCAAAAATACATTTATTTATTCATATTTCTATCATTATCACTCTTTATTAAATCATTACAAAAATAATTAGTAATACATTTACAACTATCATGGGAAAAATTTCCTCTTGGAACCAATTTTGGTTTATTAAGGGTAGAAACATTCAAGATTTCATTTATCTTTCCCCTAAATGTTTCAATATCTTGATCAAAGCTATCAGAGTTGGTAATATTCCTATTAAACATGACATTAAAAAATCGCTTGATAAAATGGATTGGAGATTTCTCACCAAGGTTCTTCATGGTTTCAGAATTAGTGATTCGTTTATCACTATAATTAGAACATTGTAAAATTTGGCCTCTATTTCAATTTTGTTAATGGTCTCCCAATGGCTATTTCAAATGCACCATTGGAGTAAGTCAAGGTTATCCTTTTTCTACTATTATCTTCTCAATTATGGAATACTATCTTAGTCACATGCTCACCTATATTTTGGATCAGAATAATATCAATCCCATTTATGTAGAAATGTTAATTATCCCACAACATGTTATATACTGATTACATCATTTTTTTCCTACATGGTGATAAAAGATACATTACAATCCTAAAAAATTCTCTCTCTCACTCTGAATATGTTCTTGGTCAGACTATTAGTTGTAAAAAATATTGTATCTTTTCTAGGAATAACTTTCCAACCAATATGAAATGATACATTATCAATGATTTAGGTATGAAAGATAGATATTTTTCATTTTACATATATTGGCATTCCAATTTTTAGGGGCAGAACCAATGCCTGCTACTTTGCTTCCATAGATGTCCAAGTGCTCAACCAATATTCTTTATGGAAAGTAAAATCTCCCACCATGGAGGAAAAGATTTTTTTGGTTAAAAAAACTATTTTTTCTAAGAGTGCTTACTCCATGATGGCCTATAAATGGCCTATTGGTCTTATAAAAAAATGAATATCTCAATTAAAATTTTTATCTAGACCGGTATAACTCTATAAATAAAACATATCATTGTCCCCTGCTCGACTTGTTTAAAGCCCTTAAGAAAAGGTTGTATAAACATTTAAAAAATTATGTAATTTAATGAGGCCCTTCAACGAAAGAACACTTGGAACCATCTTTATAACAATTCTTATTCTATTGACTTTCAAAAAAACATTCTTGAAAAATGGGAGGACGGAAAATTGAAATTCTTCTACTCTTACATCTTGCCTTATATTAAACAATTTTTTTCTTGTATTATGAATAATTCTAGATTGATGGTTTCTAGGATCTCATCGATCAATTTCCGGTCAGATTACTGGATTGTCATGCCCCTAATTTCTATGTCCCCAACTGATCGATCCCCAGAAAGTAAAAACTCTTCAATTAAAGATATGATAAACTATCAACATGAACATCTTCTTGAATTAATTCTACATACCATTTACGATAATCCATTTTCTAATAAATATGATTTTTAAATTTGGGATCCTACACACAATGGTATACATAACTCAAAAAATGTCTAAATTCACTACTTCTGTAATTCGAAAAATCATTCTTCTTAGATAAAAGACTCTAAAACCCCCTAGATTAATACATTAAAATTCAATATTATTTGGCGTCTTGATCACATCAATGTCCCATCAATAGATACCTTCAATCATTTGGAATCCAACTATACATTAAATACCGATTCTATAACCAACATAGAGAAGATTCTAACTATACTTTTCTTTCCTATGGCACTTCATCTTCTCTATGGAACTATATTTTTTATATATTAAATTAATGATGGTTGATTCTTGACTCTATCACATCTAAAGTAAATAGATGCACAAAACACGAATGTTAACAAGAAATTAATTTTTTTTCTTACTTCTATCACTAAGATCAACCATTTGAACTCCTATAATAGAAATTATTTTATTCGTAACAATTAATCATTTAATCAAAATGCATGTCAGGTTTAGATCCTTATTTCTATACATGAAGCCACCTCGATGCAAAAGGGCCACTAAAAAAATTGTGTGTGACATTGGAATCCTAAGACTTCTTCAGATAGATAGGAATTTATTCAATCCTGGTCGCACCTTAGAAGTGTTATAGAGATATACTTTTCCTAGATTAATTAAAATAAATGTGGGTGATGCCTCAAAAGAAAATCTAGACCCTACAGGTTATGGCACTATCATTAGGAATAACAGTAGTCATACTCTTCGATTTTTTCATGGTAGTTGTGGCATTGCCTCTTCTCTAGAGGCAGAAATGATAACTTTGATTCTTGCCATTAACATTTCCATGTTATTTTAATAGAATAATACTTCGATTGAGAGTGACTCGACCACAATTTGGGAAAGCAATTTTGAAGGGAGAGACTCGTCTTGCATGGATGATTACTACCTGTTGGATGGATTCCACCTCTCACTCCTCGACAATAATTATATCAATACACATGTGTATCATGACGAAATAATGGTTGAAAATGGCATGGCCAACAATGGATTAAGTCAAGACGTCACTTGGCTTTAGGATATCCCTGTTGATATACACACTTTTTATATTAATGATTATAACATTATTCTATTTTTTGGAGTCTCATAACCTCTTTCTTTAATAATATTTGTTCTTTCGTCTTTTTGGAAAATAAAGTATATTTAAAAAAAATGATCCATCCATATTTTAGTGAATGACATATGAGAACATGAAAGGGGAAATATCAAGTGAATAAACACCTTCTATTATTATTCATGGATTTTAAGTACAATCTCTCGATGTACTACAGGTCCCATATTTTAATTCATAATATATATGACATTCATTTTGGCATTAAATATCTGACACCCCATGATTGAATATTACATATTTTATCTTCCTTATGTATTAATATATTTAATAACTTGTGATTCAAACAACACTAAACCCAAATGATTTTCATAACGATATATAACAATTAAAAAATAGTCATATAGTATTTGGGTAAAAATACCTGTTACCATATTATGATTCATATTTATTAATAAATTTATAGATTATTATCTTAGCTAAAGATGTGATAAATTAAATTAGTATAGCTAAACAACTAATAAGTCCTATTTATGATATAAACTGTAACACCATAAAAATTAAATTGTTATGTGGTTAATAAAGAAATAAATAAATTTAGTTAATAATATATTTTATATATATATATATAAAGTATTGAATTTTTATAATATTTAATTGATATTAATTGAGAATATGAATATTTAATATTTTTAAAAATATATTTTCCTAAGAATACTATTAAAATTATATTTTATTCATTTTTTTATTTAATTTATACCGTGAAATAAATTTAAATGATAAATTGAAATTAATATTTAAATTATTCATCAAAATATTAGGTGACAATTTTTTTTAAAAAAATTGTTCATTTTTAGGTAAATAGTGAAAAATGATATTTTTACCTAAACTGAAACTATTTTCATATTATCCACACAAAATAATAACCTATAAGTTAGTTAAACCTTATAAAATATCTAATATATATATTATGGTAAATTTAATAGACTTTCAAATTCCACTTTTTAATTTATTAAAAATTAATGTTCAATATTTAATGACAATATGTTATATTTTCTAGTAAGAGAAATTTTTTTTAGTGGTTTCCATTATCTAAATATTTTATATGGTAAAATTTTGATTTAATTGAAATAAATTAAGAATTAATTTTATTTTTTATAATATAATATATTATATGTTAAAAATAATAATTTATAAATTTATCCTACGCTTAAATTTAATGCTTAAAAGACTCTTTTTCTTTAAAAAAGTGTTTTCTATGTTACATGAGTTAGTGTAAATATTGTTTTTATAAAAAATACAATTTTATTTAATAAAAATGGATATATTATTTGGAATGATTGTATAAAAAAATATTTAATAAGTTATATTTTTTACCATTAAAATTAAATTACCCAGTTTAAAAAAATTATAATGGAAAAAAATAGATAGTATTTTACGAGTAGGGAAAATAAAACACATTAAAAAAGATAGAATATTATTGTTTTAAGTATGGCCATATTTATATATTCTAGAACATTAATATTTTCTATTTTTTGATAAATGTTAATTATGAAGCATCAAATATATTTATATTAAGTTGAAATATTTTCCAAATCATACTCTAAACTATAATAATAGTGGCATCTCAACAAAAAAATGACATTAAAAAATTGGGCTTCCCCTTGAAACTATGACCATATTCCATAAAATAGAATTCACTTTCACCCTTTGTTATCATGGTCACAATATATTATCCTAATTCCTCTCATTGCAAGGATTCCTCCAAGGAAAATCAAAAGTCCCCAATTTGCAGACTAATTTTCTCTAATTTAATTTCTATTCAATATTAAATTTTCAAGTGTAAATTTCACATTATTATATAATTACTTTAAAATTACTTTTATAATGAGTTTTTTGCTCTAATGTAATTTTTTTAACCATATTTCCCTTTTTCTCTTAACAAAATATGAAATTCATGTTTGTGTGTGGATTATCGCCTCCATGAAGCATAATGTATCATATTTTTAACCACCATATATGGTTGGTCCTACAATTTAATATGAAAAATATTCACATTTTTTATAACATTTTTTATATTCATAAATGATAAAATATGTTGAAAATAGTTCCCTTTCTATATCAAATTAAATCCTAATATATCCATACATGGGGACTACCACCTCTATTGAATGATTGTTTTTTGTTTTTTTCTTTTCATTAGTAAAATAAATTTATAGGGATGATAATGGTTTTAAATAATAAATATTATTTTTATAAAATTTTGAAGGTTCTTTATTCAAAATTTGATAACTTATTATAAATATGAGTAATAAAAAATAGTGGTAAATTCCATCATAAAAAAGGGATTTCTAAAGAAAAAAATATTTCATCACAAAATTTAATAACATCATATATGTTATATTCTTCTTATACTATTTTTGTATTATTATATAACATAATACAAAGAAATAAAATTTCATAATTATTATGGTATATTTTTATGGCAAATAAATCACTTCTTAACCGTGCATTAATTTTGGAATATTCTAGTTTCATTTGATTTAACCTCCTATATGAAAAATGATATAATTTTTTTTATGGATGACTATAGGGATTTAATTTCATAAAATATATTAAATAAGTTAGAAAATAATGGTATTATTTAATTTTTTTGAATGGTTAAATCAATATTAAATACATTAGTTATGATACCAATATAGGTTTCTGTTAAATAAAAAAACAATCTCCATGGCGATTTCATCTTTGGGGATCATATTTATGACACCAAAAAAATTAAATTACAAGAATGTAAATAAATATGAAACAAAATATACAAAAAAGGTATGATATGAGGATATTGAAAAATTTTAGAATGATAAATTACATCACATTTTTATGGAAAAACTTCAAAATGATAAATATTACATACAAAATAAATAAAAATTTGATAAAATAATACTTATCAAATGTTTTCAATAATTATAAAGGAATTTTAACAAAGGTTATATATTTGGATAAATATATGAATTGTTTCGTTAAAATTGATCTTTTTATACAGGATGGTAGATCATTTTTCAAATAAGAAATAATTAATGTAATAGTATGTGCTAACTCAATTTTCTTCTATTGAGTAGAAAATATTATTATTGAATATTTGTTTCTCCAGTATTTTTTTATTATAAACAATGCGAAAATTTAATAAAATTACTTCTTTATTTTATGGTGATCTATAATTCTTTATTATAAAGTCACTATAAAATGTTTCTCACCTCAATTGTTATGTTACTTTGAAGTGTTTTTCTCTCAAATTGAAATTCATTAATCTATGATTATGTTATATACCATGATTTTTATTTTATGTTGTACATATTACATATATTTGGTTTATATAAAGACTCCATAATTATACATGATATATGATACTCCATTATAAATTCTTGACTTCAAGGGGTTTTGATTTGACTGTTTCTATAGTCATAATAGTTATTTATGTATATTTTATATTCTATGATATATGTTTGATATTTCACACCATCTTTCATTTTATGGTGAATAAAATTTTCTAAAGGATTTAAGTAATATTAATATCATTTGATTCATCATGTTTTACTTTCATCTTTTTCCATTAATGTTATTAGTATTCATATGATATTGTTACCATAACAATCAAGTATGTCAATTTTGATTCATTGAGATATGATTTGTGTTAACCATTTATTTTCTTTTTATGGTGTATAAATTAGACATGAATGTACTTATAAATCCTCTTGTAAAATATGTTTTTTGGGGTTTGAAATAGGTTGAATCTATCACTTCCTTCATTATTTGAAATCATCATCTATTGTAGGCCTGGATTTTCTCCAATGTCGTTTCCATTGTGAACACTTAATATATCCTTCCTTTAATTGAAGTTGTTCACATAGATTCTAAATTTCGACTGATTGTTGATAAAATTGACTTATTTATATACTCATTAATATTTAAGATCATTCATTGAGAGATAAATATATTGAAAGAAGTTATATATTTTTTTGGAAATTAAAAATCCATAAACATGTTATTTGAATATTGATGTCTGTGGGTTATAATGGAATGATGATTTTGTAATGTTTGACAATAAAGTATTTCCAAAAGATATATTATTTCCAATTTGCCCAATTTTTTCACTAAGAAATCACTTATATTGTGTATGTTTATGTCTCAAAATAGATGTTTATTGATTTCGATTTAAATTTTATTTTTTGTTGTATTGATATTCGTATCGTTCATATGATTGATGCACTGGAAAAAATGTATTGATGGTTGGGGTATAGTATTATAGATCCCTTTAATGAATTTATATATCTAATGGGAAAAACTATATTTGTTATTTTGGTTTATACCTACACTGAAAATGATATTACACTGATATAGGAATGAAATAATATGACCCATATGTCTTAGATTGGGATATATTAGCCTAGGGATTGGAATTATCTATTAAGCATTATTCATTTCATTTCTATGTAACTAGTTATCATTATCCATCGGCTCTTTCCATATCCATTTTTATTGAAGGATGTATTATGCTTCCATTTCATTCGATTATGCCATAACTTCTAATTATCCATTCATTAGTTATTATTTATGATCATGTCTTACTTAGTTATTATCATTGAATAATACTACCAACATTAACCCTTTTAATTTACCCTGGCCCTTTTTATTTTTTCTTTTTCCTATAATATTATGAAATGTATTTAACATGAAATCTCTAACAAAAACTATTGTGTGGATAATTTTTTGGTGAATTTATAGATTTTTTATATATTATTTTGATTCTTATATGCTGTAATTTTTTTTCTTTTTTGGGAAAGATTTTTTTTCTAGTTAAATATTTTACATTAATTTCAAAAACATTATACCTAAAAGGTCCTTCCAATTTATGTGACTCTATATTTTTTGGTGATATTATAACTTTTGATGGTTAAAATTGAGTTTCATGGTTTATTTCAAAGACATAATATAATGAAGATGTTTTTGAGTACTAGATATTAGAGTGTATGTCTGTGGTATCATAGTTGGAATCAAGGTAGGATATAGATAAAAATTTCGACTAAGAGGTCATCATTTGAAGATAATTTAATATTTATAAATGCAATTAATGTTTACAAAGTTTATTATAATAATGAATTCAATGATATATATTGACCTTAAGTTAATTGAGGTAATATTCAATATTTGAAGGATTATTGTATGTGAATTTATAAAAAATCATAAGGACATTTCAATGGGATAAGCTAATTAATAGAATAACATCATAATTTCTTTAAATGTTAAATTGTGCGGATATCCACAAAATATCTTCCAGGTATAGATACTATAAATTAGATGCATTTGTATCATAGATTATCTGTATAGAAATAACCCTAACAAATTATCGCTATCTATAATCAAAATCTTCACTCTTGTTCAGGATGAGTGAGATTAAGACATAAATAATATATATACACTCCTAGTGGATATGATTTTTTTAATCACATTACATTTTCAATATGTATCCAATGATTTTTAATTTCATGGATTTAGGTTGTGTAATATTAGTGTACCAAACCTGAACACACATAGATGGAACACATAGTGATTTATTTTATATAGAAAGGAAGTATAATATTTTTTGTAATTAGACATATTAAACATATATTTTATATGTAATTATTATAAAATAATTCTATTATCATGTACATCAATCATTTTGAAATGATTTTTGTTTTTGTAATAGTTGGAGATGAGTGAACAATTTTAAGAATAGATTCCATAGAAAATTTATAGATTGTCCTAAATAGAAAACTAATAGTACAAGATCTGGATTGAGAAATAATGTTATTAAGAAAAAATATCCACAATGAATTTTGATTAAAATTGTAACATAGATTATTCCATAAAAATAATAAATAAGATTAATATGGGTTCTAATGAATGTTAAAGTGAAAATTATGAAATAATAAATAAGATTAAATTTCAAACTTTTCAGGATTTTAGTAAAAAGACGTTGTGATTTCAGTAAGGGAATATGAATTATCAATAAATGTGAAAATTTATGTTATCAAGCTCATAGAAGTTATTGAAAGGGATAATTTGAAAAAATACATTTAATTAATTATGATTAAATTTGGAACTATACAAATCAATGAAATAATCCATTTTCCATTAGGGAAATCCTTAACAACAACAAATACCAAAGGAACGTGGAAATGTTTATGAAATGACTACTATTTAACAAAAATTTGATATTTCTCTCTTGATTTTATACATTCTTATGAAATATTTTTTATCACTATCTATTGGAAATTTATTTTTAATTAAAATTACCTTATGTAATGCTCATTAAAAAATATTATTCATGGATCATTGTTTGTTACTTCTAATAGATATAGTGTTTGAAATATTTCATTTGGTATTATGAAAGGATTAGCTCACTTTCCAAAGGGATAATATCAACATTCAAATTTTGAAATATAACTACATTTCAAAAATCAACACATGTTCATCTATCTATGTAAACTATTTATATTATATTGTATTTAATTTTATGACATAGTTCTTAACACCGATGAATACATTTCTTTGTGTCCCATATTGTATGTTTGATATATATTTAGAAATTAAAAAGGGATTCTAAAATATTTTATAGATACGTTAAATTGTTTTACAATGATACATAGAATTAAAAATTAAATGGGAATAATTTATTTAATGGGGAAGAATTGGACACCGCAATATTAAAGATTGTATATTGTATTTCTTATAGACCATAATGTGTTTGAAATCATCTGACACAAAAAACGTTGATCGAAATAAAATCATAAAATAATATAAATCTGATAATATATAGTTAGATAATTTTTGGGTAAAAATCAAAGTAATTGTATTATTATGTCTATGTATAAATCAAAATAAATTTCATTATCAGTGATAATAAATTTATGAATTTATTTATTATAGTCAAAGAACTAATAAAACTGATATATTATTATAAATGTGTACATTTAAAAAATTGTATTTTTTGATGTTTTTATTAAACTAAATAATTTAGGAATAATTATATTTTTTGAATGATCAATATACTAACGTAAATTTTATTTTTAATTTATTGGAAATAAGAATAAAAATGGTTTATAATTTTTAAAAAAAAATATATATTAAAAATATATTCCAAACATTTTTGGGTGGTTATTGAACTGTTCAATTATCATATATTATAGTTATTATTTTTTTTAAAACTATATTTTAGATTCATTGTGTAAATATTTTATTATAATTAATTTTTTTGAATTTTCTTAAAATATTTTATTTTTCGGTGAATCGTAAAAATACAATCCCAACCAAACCAATAACTTTAATAAATAATTATTTTATATGAAGCGAATATATGTTTTATCAAATCCTTTAATTGTTCAAATTTTAATTTATGTAGTGATAATAATGTTTTTTAATAACATTAATAATTTATAAAAAATATATTTAACATTTTATGAGCATAATTAGTTTTTTCCAATAAACGAAAATGCATTTTTAAATTATTTTAATTAATATCATTTCTGGAAAAATCAGTTTATTATTAATATAAATATCACACCACAATTATTCATTTTATAATAAAAAAAATTTATCATGAAACTAGAATTATTTGACAATTTTTTCCTACGCGTAGATTTATTCTTAAAAAAATCCTTTTCTAAAATTGGTATTTCAATCATTACATGTTCCGATTTTTAAAATTTGTTTTTTAATTATATAAATATTATATAAAATATATATCATATTTTAAATCATTTTTTGTAAATTATGTACTTTTTTAATTATATTTTTAGTCATTACTCGTAAATATTCTAGGAATAAACTAGTTAGCATAATAAAACAAAAAATGATAAAAATCATAATTCTGTGAGTATTGGTATTAAAACCAAGTCTACAACATTTGTACAAGTGAATGTATTAGGGATTATAAAACCTATATCATCTCCCAGTGATTAATTTTCCATTTATAGAGCAACATTACATGTGAAAAAAGAATTCACATTTTATTATTTTAAAATATTTATAAAAATACAATGCTTTCACCATATAAAAGTGTACTCCCACAAACCTTACAATTCCACTCAAAAATATAAATATTTCCATAATTTAATAATTTAATATTTCTTCAAAATAATTATTCACTCTCTTAAGCATAGGCTTACAGCTGACTGCACTAATACCTCCCATTTCAAGGAGTCCTCCAATGGAAAGAACAAACCCTCAATGTAATTATTAATTATCCATAATATGTTTTATTCTATTTATTAAATTTTCATAATTATTTTACAAAATAAGAAACTGTTATTTTATTATAATATTTTCACTAGATAATATTCTACTCTGTGAATAACTAGAATACACCTTTTCCCTTTTCATATAAGGAAAACAATACTTACATTTGTGCTTCTGTTGGAACTGTCTCCTCCAAGAAGTGTCATGTTTTATAAACATTAATTATATTACATGAATATATTTAATGTTGAATATAATAAATAATTATATTATTTATAACATATTTTAGAATATGAAATTATAAATCATCTTACATATCTAACTCATTCAATGTAAAATGAAATAATTAATCAAACATTTGGGTGTCCAAAAGAGCATTCTATGATCTACAAATGATTTATTTTTATTTTGTAATAACATCATATAGGTAATCTAATTTGTTAAAATATTCATATTTGGTTATATAACACAAAAATCACTAAATAGTCTTATTATTTCAATGGTATAATTCCATGAAAACTAAAAAACTTCCTAATCATACAATACATGTCGTGTTTTTTTATGGGTTCATTTAACATACTTCACGAACATTATTCTAAAATTATATAATGTATAACTATGGGTGATTAATTTATAATGATAAATGATTTTAATAATTAAATAATTATTGTATTTTAGTTCTTTAGTGGTTTAATATATAATTAATTCATTAGTTAATATTCAGATTTCTTTTCAAGGAAAATCACATAAACATGCTCATCGTTATGATCATCATTAAGGTTTGTAAATAAAACAGCCATATAATTATATAATAACAACATTGAAATGTATAAATCATTAATTCCAGAAGCTTGTATAGTATTTTTATTGAAAAATATTGGAATTATATTGAACCAAAAAACTGTTGTTATGAAACTAGTTCAAAATGATAAAGATTACACACACATTATAATAAAAATTTATAATAAATAATTAATATACATGAAGATAATAATTAATAATGATAATTATAAAAAAAATTAATAATAAAAAATTATCTAAATGGGTGATTAGTAAATTTATTTTTGTTATATAAAATGTTATGGAACATTTAATCCTAGAAGGAATCAATTTAAGGGTTTTTAAAAACTCAATTTTCTTTCATTTAGGGTGTATAATTATCAATTTTAAATTATATCCTTCATGGGGAATATTAGGTGTCATGAATTTCAATATTCATATTCACCTATGAATTTCACATAAAAAGGATCTATCATCTATGGAGATATGTGTTCATTTCCTAGATTTTCCACTCCCTTTCCAAAATCCATAAATACTTAAAAATATAATTAAAATGGTTTGTCATGTATGACCCAAAACTTTTCTAGTTATTTACCAATCCCTTTTACATGTACTCTATTTTATTGATTTAGTTACACATTGTGTGAGAAATATATTTGGTGTGTTTGGGAAAATTTTCAAGGTTCTTGGAGGGGTTATGGTCATTACACGGTTGGCGCACAATGTTCCCAAATAGTTTTCCCTTCTCAAACAAACCATGAATCCCCTTATAGAGAGGTATTTCATGTTTGGTGCATGTTTTTTCAAACTGTGCAACTTGTTAGGTGTGATTTTTGAACCCCATTGGAGATGTTCATAGTTTGGAAAATCATTTCTGTGATATTGTTTTGTACAAATTTTAATTTAAAATTAACAATCCCCCCCCTCTGACTTCAAAATCATTACTCCCACTAAACCTAATAATTTCTATCACATTTGTGTAGGCTAATGGATAAATTCCAATTATTTCTACACTTCTTTCTTGATGAATTAGGGATCTGATTGATTTACCTTCACCTCTCACATTAAGTTATTTCTTGTATATTCAGTTTCTGTATCACATGTGTCTCTTTATCTATCCCTCCTCAAACAAATTTTTTTATTTTCAAAAGCCATCTAACGGGTTTCTGGAGCCCAAGTAAAAACACAAACTCAAAACAAGACCACAAAAACATATATTACAACCAACACAGACTTACATGTCATAATTACCATACTCATCTCTGCATACCATGCATGATTCATCTTCCCCAGTAGCCGTAGCCGATTCCCATTCTGGCGATCTCTAGTAGCTTCCACTTTGAGCCCGACTCGTAAGCTGCTCAAGCAGTGGTTGTTCTGGTGAATTCTTCATGACCACGCTACCCTTCCTAAAAGCCACGATCACCTCACTATTCCACTTAGATGCAGATCTAATCCGCATCGGCTGTGGATGGTCTAAATAATCTCTCATTGGTCGTCTTTTTGGAGTAGCTGAAAAAGGGCCCTCCAGTGCAACCAATTTATGATTCCCACTTTGGACAACATCACTGAAAGAGAGACCAACCGTTCCACTCAAAATTTCCTTCCCTTCACCAGAAACCCCCTTCCCTTTACCAGTTTGATCCACTAAGCTCAAAACAGGCCTCCCTGCATTGTTTCCCCTCCACTGATCTGGAGTTTTGTTCTCCATTAAAGGCGGATGTTCACCATTTGTAGTCAGCCTCCCTGTATCAACAGCCTGAACCCCCTTCACACCACCACAATCTTGTAGGTCCACCATCAAACTGGAACTCCTGGACACAGTGCGACTGCCCTCGACAGACAAAACAACAGTAACGGGACGCATAACAACAGCCTGGTGGTCCTCCGCATCCCCTTCTCCAACCATAGCAGAATCATTATCTAAGCCTTCAACTGGAAGCCTGTCAAGGAACTCCTCACCATCACCCCTTCCTCCAAGCCCATCCTCATACAACTCCATGGCCAATAAACCATCCGCAATTCCATCAAACCTGTTACTCAGAGAAAGAAAGGGAGCTGCCAATGGATCTGTCCATCTAGAATCCTTAGCACCCACCTGGGAAAATATCTCAACATAATTCGATCTCCTGCCATCCCCAACCTTTCTACTACGCACACTACCCAGTGAGCTAGTAGAAGCTCCAGCGTCCTGCCTGAACCTGCAAAACCTCTCAACATCTTCTGTATTCTTCTTATGCCTCTTACCATCCGAAGCTCCAGAATCACTTCTGCTCACAAAGGAAACGTTACGAGGACCAGCATTTTTACCTACCAATGTCGGGCAAGCCACCGTAGAACACTTCCCTCTGTCTTCGGTTCCTATCAACCTCTGGTCTCGGCTCAACTCCAAGTCCGATTCCAAACCAGAACCATTCGAAGTGCTCGCAGGGGTGGGCAGTTCCTCGCGGCAGGTACCCCTCAACCGTGGAGACAGTCCCGAACGACATACCACCGCCGAATGACCCAGTCTCTTACAATAACCACATAACTCGATCCAATCTTCATACACAACTTGCTTCTTGCAACAATACTCTTATCCAACTTTTATCCACACAATGTCAAAAGGCGTGCGTGACGCGTCAATTTCTACACAAATCCGGGGGTTCACTGGATGAAAAACCGCTTCGGTTCGACAATCCGCACAAAGAAATCGACCAACCATGTTGCCCAGCATGTGAATAACAGAGGGGTTTTGAAAAGGAAAATAGATTTTAGGAAAACATACCCAAACGGCGGAGGAAGGCGAATCGTGGTTCATATGAAGGTTGAAGGACCATCGCCGCAGAAGAAATAGAGAACCTTTGAAGAAGCGAGGATCCCTCAACCACGCTTGAATGAGGTCTTCCTCCGTCTCGAAGAGAATCATAATCTGTTTGTTATCGATCAATCCGACCATCGCTCGCTCCTGAAGATCCTAAGAACCGAAGACGAAGCGGTCAAAATCGTCCACTGAAGGCCTCTTGTGCTTGAACCGAGCCACATGGGTGAGATTCAACAAGCTGGATGATTCTGAGAACTTGGATAAAGAAATTTGATGGTTCGGCGCCCCATCAACCAGATCTGGGACCTTAGGGTTTAATGAAGCTCTCGGAAATGGTGGCAGAAGCATCAGGTTGGATAAAGGTTGAAACCTCAAGGCTCTCATGTGAAACGGTGATTCTCCCTCCCCTGCCCAGGGGGAGGAGCCGCCTCAAAGGCCTCCGTCATCAACGGAGGGGGAGACATTAAGATAGAGAAGATCCCAACGCGAAGAGAGAGAGCTCCACCCATTTTTCAACTTAATTATTCTCTTTCTCTATCGATATTTAATATTTTTCCCATTATTGTCATGGGAAAGGATCACAGTTTTATAGATCAGACTCTATTTTATCATGGATATATGTTTTATATCTAGATCTCTTTTTTCTAGTGAAATTGTTTTTTCCACTTCAATATGGGGATTTTCTCTGGTTATCCACCATAAAAAATCTTTATGTTGATGGATATGTGGAAATAAAATAGTGTATAATTCAAATTACATGTATGTGTTGTTGAAATTCAATTGGAATGTTTGGATATTGTATCATGAATTGAATTAATTAATTTATTATAAATTGACAAAGTTATGTGATAATGAAATTTATGGGATATTGGGGTTATTTAATTGTGAAATTAAATGATATCTTATAATTGGTTGATTATTGATATTTGTAATTGATTAATAATGTAAAAAGGTATGTTTCCTTAAACCATGAACGGTTGATGATTTATAATATTAAATTCTGTAAAATGATTTAATATTGAATTTATTATGTTATTACATAAAAATTAAAGTGATGAACCATGGTTGTTTTAATAATTTGAATGATATTTCATGATGTGAAATGTTGATGAGAGATACATTAATGATTAGGCTTCTTAAAATTGATATATGTGATTTGTTTTATTGTTTGGTAAATAGGTTTTGGGACACAAAATGATTCATGATATACCCATGGGGTTATAGAAATGGAGTTCTAGACCCAAATTCAACAATGTGATAAATGTGTGTATTAAATGGACTGATGCTTCACAATTCATATTTTGATTGACTGGTATATGGTTTAGGGAACACATAATGATGCTTCAAATTCACACGTGTTTCTAGCCCCAAAATTTCGTACTGAAAATTTGGCACTGGACTATGTTTCCATGTGGATTTAGTTATTAGATTTATATTTAATGATAAAATAAATCCATTTTTTAAAATTTATTTTTATATAACCTTTGTGATACGGTTCAAAATATTACACTGGGAGAAGCAGGTATTGATGGTTCAGGTGTCACTCTGAACCCAAATAAATTTTGGGGTTAATTATAGAATAATTAATTTTGATATCACTTTACTTTATTGAACATTTTTATTTATTAGATGTAATACACTATTAAACAATAGATATTTATTTAGAAATCCTTGGTGGTGGCCTACTGGGTTATTCTCACACCCTACTCAGGCATCCTGATTGGTCCCCAAATTGATTTTATGGCTGCATGATAGGATAAGGGAAAGTTACCTACATTAAATGACTCATTTGGGATGGATAATGGAAGAGGGAAATGAAATTGATTTATAGACCAATATGGGGTTCTTTGTTGTCTATTAATTTTGGTTTTTCAATATTGACACATATTTGGCATGATATATCTACTGTTTGGGTTTGGATATTGTATACATTTTTTGTCATCATGTGATCCTTGTATTATTATGATTATAGTTATTATCTTTTGATTATTTTTTATATATTTTTTCAATTTTTAATGTTTGATAAAGATTTTATTGTCTTCATGTGTTATATATTTGACCCTCACTCCTATTCAGTACCTTGTGAAATACATGGAGGCTTGCCTAAGGCCATGTGACCAACAAGATGGGAACACAACTATGAGGAATATGGGTTAGGATAATAGCCTCTACCATATGGGGAGTGAAACTAAATGTTGTGTGACTAACTAGCTTTGGGAACCAGTGTGTGTTATCTAGGTTGGGAAATATCAAATCGGTATAAATAGGGGTTTTCATTTATTTTCATTATCATTACTATTTGGGAAAGGTGGATGAGACACTATAAAAAATCAGGCCTTTGTTATGAAATCATGCATGTGTGTAGTTATCCCATGTATGGGGTAAATCACATGTTTTGGGAGTGGGATTGTTTCTATTTGTGTCTTCTATTACATTTGGATGTCATTTCCCATTAGGTGATGCACTTAATTTTCTGATGTTCTTATTTTTTTTGATATTTTCTAAAATTTTACTCGTTGAGGAGTATATCATGGTTGTTGTGTGTACATACATAATTTTAGGCACATAATATTTATTGTGACATTCATCATTTTAGACATTCATTGAAAAATAATTTCTTAGGAATGTTTTGAAAATTTAATTGTTTTTCAGTTTTTATTTAATTGAAAAAAAAATTGTTCCTAATATGAAATTTAAAATTGTAAAATGGTGGAAAATTTTGGAATTGTGCGTCTAATGTGAAACATGGAATTTTTAAAATGATTCTCCCTATGTGAACCGTGATATTGGTGAGGTATGGTTTATGGTGGTGATAGGGACTCAATATTGACCTTTTAGTGGGGTGTGAGAGAATACTTATTATGAATTACAGTTAATACCAATTATGTAAATGTGTTAATATTTTATAATATGTTGTAATATGTGTTTATGGAATTATAGATATATTCTTACATGATAAAATTTGTTGATTATACAATAAGAGTACATTGGTGGAAATATTTCTCTAGTGGTGGATCATGAGGCACTGATGGTTCTAGGTAAAGAAGATATAGAGTAATTCACTATGAACATTAATAATGTGATGTTCTTAATGGAATTATACCCATGTTGGGTTGTAAATAGTATGTCCGACATGACATGAAAATTATAGTTGAAACACCCTCTAATGTTTACTAGACAGTTCAGACCTAAGGAAGTTGAATTATGAAATGAGTCATTCAAAGTGATGCATGGCCGGTTAGAGACTCTTAATGGTAGAAGATTCAAACTGGAATATTATATTTTACATGGTTAGGAAAATAAATGGTGGTATATCCAAACTCGTGATCAGATTCCAGAGATTATGTTGTGGAAGGAAATTCAGGTGAAATTTTTTGAGACATTTTACCCTAGGACACTCTGGGATGAGAGGAAAGTCAAGTTTATGAGGCTCACCCAATGGAATATATCCATGATAAACTACAATATTCATTAATAATTTATAGGAATTTGACCCATTTTTGGTATTGGAAGTGGTTATTTTTTAAAAATAGTATTATGATTGAAAAATGTGAGATTATCTCCCTGGATAAATATTGTCACACATGAAAATTTTACTGAAGTGTTGAATTGGTCTATCATTCTTTTGGGAACCTAAAAGAGGTATAATGTGGGGTATATGTGGATTCTAGTGGATGAAAAATAGGTATATGTTATTAATTTAATTAGCATATCATTGATAATTTAAATCATTCTGATAGAAAGAATAGTTTTTGGGATAACGATCAGTTACATTGGACCTTGCTCAACTGACATTCCACCAGTGCGGTAGGCCAGGACACAATTGAAAAATGTTATCCAAACCACCAGATGATTGATTATAATGATCATGAATGGGAAATATGTACTAGTTATATAGTAACCCATGAAAAATTGATAGTAATATTGTATCTAGAATGATCAAGATTATAGGAAGGGGTCTTATACAGTTTTCAAGTTGTGTAGTTGGAGTTATAATGGCCATGGTAGTTGATGTTGTGGATGTGGTACATCTGGGAAATAGAATCTGTATCAGAAGAGTGATGAAAAATCGGTGACTCATAATTTATCACAAGGAATATGGGAAGGACCATTTTATGTAGGTTAACAAAAACTTGGGGATATCAAGTATGGACCATTGAGTGCTACCTATACTATTCTTGTAGTTTTTATGTAAGAAGACTCTCCAATAGTTTGTAGTTCCTCTCATTCATTCATATCTACACAACCTGTGAATGGTTGGAGCCAATATGTATATTTTTGGAGAATTTATATGAATATTTATACATCTATGAGAATTAAGTATAAAGAGATATGCTTATGGAGGGGGTATTATCTCCAGGTTGGGGAGTATCGTTTTCCATGTGATATCTACATACTTGACATGTCACACATTTACAAGATTATGAAGATGGATTTGTTAGCAGCATACCAGTACCAAATAGATTTTTAGAACTATAGAGTGACATTCACATATCCTTATGGTGAAAATCATTTTCATTGGGCAGAGTGGGTTATCTATGAGAGATATAAATGGAAAATTAATAACCAACTAGGGGATCTCACTTCCCAAGTTGCATGAATTTTTCTAGATTATGGGTGTGTGAGGCATTATGTCATTCAACCCATTATATACCAGTTCTAATAAGTGATTACAGAGGAATTATATGAATTTCCACCTAGGAGATACCTGAATTTTTCAATTGAGCCCATGCCTGGAGTAATGTAAGTAATCATTAAACCATACATAATGGCACTAACAGACTAATAGGAGTATGAGAGTCAACTTGAAGGGTTAATGGATTAGGGTTTTATTGATCCTAGTACATCGGTATGTGGTTATGTAGAAATTTTTTCTAACAAGGATGATGGGACATTGCACTTATGTATAGATAACCATATGTTGAAACATATATCAATAACTAACAAACATAATCATCAATTTATTGATGATATTTTTGATTGGATGAGGGGATCTTCTATTTTCTCCATGATTTACAATAGATCAAGGTATCATCACTTTAGAGTTTGAACTTCTGATATATAAAAAAGTATTTCCAAAGAATTTATCTTCTCTATGAGTTCATTTTGATGTCATTCAAGATAACAAATGCACATACAATGTTTATGTCCTTGATAAACCAAATCATCCACCCATACATGGGAAAAAATTTATTTGTTTTTTTTGGATGAAATTTTTATGTACTCCAAGACCCATGATGATCGTTCCCAAAACCATGATATCTTTCTTGATTACACTAATTGAGAATTAGAAGTATGTCAAGATATCTAATTGTAAATTCAAGATTGATCAAGTATGTTTCATAGGGCACATAATATCAATTTAAGGTGTGTCAGTCGTCCCAAAGAAGGTGTATGTAGTACTTTTGGGAGTCTCTCAATAATGTTATTGACATATTTAGCTTCCTGGGTTTAGAAGGTTATTATAAAAGGTTCATCCAGAACCATTTCCGAATGGAAGCACACCATTCCGGCTAGACCAAGAAGGGGATAATGTTTGAATGATCTAGAGAATGCGGTATTTATTTATTGGATTTTAAAAACCACTAGACTATTACAATAGTGTTTATCCAAACTGAACCAGGGGTAGATTATATAATATTTTGTGACACAACTGGGATTTTACATGGAGAATTGAGGATGTAGAGGGTCGTTTTGTGGAATATGGGTCAATTATTTGAGGCCACATGAATTTAATTACCATAAACATGAACTCAAGTTATAATTAGTGGTTCATTCACTGAATAGTTTGTTGGATTATCTCATCTTTGAAAATATTACATTGTATAACGATAATAAAATCATAATGTAAATATTTTTACACTGATACTAAAATAACTAGAAATAGAGTTGGGATGGGTCAATGTAGTAACATTATTTTGCGCGACCATATAATCTCAGGAAGGAAAATAATGTTTTTAACACTATAAGAAGAAAAACAATGTCATTGATAGCCTACCTCTAAGTTGAAGATGATGGAATTGTAACTGAGAAGCATATTGTTGATTAGGATGGTTAGGAGTATATAGCACTCATATCAGTTTCAATAGATTCTAATGTATTGAATCGTATTAGAGAGATGAAATATGGGGATTTAGAGTGTTTTTTCTGAAGGTAAATCATTGAAGGATGGGGGACACCATCAGAATAGACCATATATAAGGATGACATAATCCATGTTAGGGGTTGTGTTGTAGTTACAACATGTTTGTGAAAGAATGTAATGTGTGAGTTTCATGCAATAATGCTGGTGGTGCAACCAGGATTGACCAAAATCTACCATAACCCACAATGATACTATAGGTTGTTAGGGAGTAAAACAAAAATATTATGGATTTTGACACGATGCTACAAGTATCAACACGGGAAGGAAAAAAATAAATGACATGGTGGTTTAATAAATTAGTTCCCATTTTCGAATTGAGGTTGGTAAATTTAACCATTGAATTTTTCCCCTATCCTGAAGGAGCCGTAGAATAATGATGTTATTTTGGTGATAGTAGATACATGGATGAATGTGGCAAATTTATTTCCATTATTGGAGGAATTCTACATGGATCTGTTTAAGGATATATATTTTCAAATGATTTTCTTTATGTATTAGGTTTCACGTAGTATAGTTTTGAAATTTGACACACATTTTACATCATGTTTATGGTATGTCATTGAAAAATATCTTTGAACATAGGTATTTATGACTATGATGTTCCACCGATAGACAAATATGATTTCAAAATGTACTATACGAGTTTTAGAGCATTTGATTTTGGAATGAGTTCTTGACATTGGTGGTTTTGGGGGGAATCAACTAGAATTGATGGTGTTCTCCAATAACAATAGCTATCATGAATCTATTTATATGGTATCATATGAGGCTCTTTATGGAAGTCCATAAAGATCACCTATATGATGGATGGAGGGAGGAGAGTAAAAACTGTTAGGTCAAGTCTTGTGTAGGATACATGAGTGTAGGTTTAGATGATTTGGGAAAATATGGATTTGGCTCTTAGTATATATAATTTTTTGATGATATATGATGATTAACCCTATATTTCATTAAGGGTGATTTTCAATTCATTCATGTGTCTCTCTAATTGGGTAAAGATAGGATATAGAGGTTGGGAATCTTATCACTGAGGTTTGTCATACTATTTAATGATTTGGATAAATTTGGATTGGTTCCATGAATATTGGACCATCCATAGAGGTATATTGTAATTAATGATGTTTTGAATGTGTCACAATACTGGTGGTATAATGTAAACTCTTCTCATTTGATGGTTGTGGATGATGTTGAGAATTTGAGTAATGCATCCTTTGAGGATCATATAATATGTATGTTGCATCATAATGATAAGGTGTTTTGGGTAAATAAAAAATGATAGTTTTATTATTGTTGAAACATTGTCTCCTTTAAGAGAAAACATAGTACACAAATGAGGATGTTTGGGAATAGTTCCCGAATCTTTTTTACCTCATAATCTTATAGATAATTGGGAGTACATCTTGAGGAGAATCTATTATAAGGAGTGGATATTATAATATCCAAACATTTTATATTAATATATTCTCTATTTATATAGAAATAAATTTTCCTCTCTTCAATTATACTTTCGTTAATATATTCTAGGGGATTGTTTGGGTGAAATGTGGATGTTTGTTAGTGGTTCTGTGCAGTGTAAATTGCATGCATGTTTTCCCCAAACCGTGATACCTACACCAGAAACCCGTAAAACCAAAAACATAAAGCAATTGGACATCGAGAACAAAATATTATTAGCCATGAAACATATTATATTCAAATATACACCTCCATGGGGGACATTCATGGTTAGGGAGCACTGTTTGGAAAAATTTTCACCCCATCCTAGGAAACTATGCCATATTAATTGTTGGCTATGAATTTTAAATTTTAAATTTCATAATCCACATAATTCAATATGATTCATTCCCATTAGAAAATATATGTTCTATATCATTTATGGAATCTCATAGATGACATCCAAGGCTTTCCAACTTCCATTCTTGATGAATCTAATATCGGATTAGAACATCTGGACCCTTACATATATTTGATTTCATTCGGATTATATTTCTCTATCACCGATATATATTTCCCTATGAAGAAGGATTATTCTTCCTCAAATGGAATGGTTTTGGATCTAGGATGGGATGGATCTAACTCCTTTCTATCATGGATATTGGTTTTTGGATATAGATATTTTTTTTCAATGTGAAAATGAACGTTCCTCTTCAATTTGGGGAATTCTGTTGGTGAGTGTTTGTAAATGTTCACGAGGATGGAGGTCTAAATTACTAACCATATATTTTTTAATTAAAATTATGTGTATGAGTTGTGGAAATTCAATGGGATCATTTTACAATTTAATCTTCATTTGAATAAATTAATTGAAAAATAGATTGATTGATTTAGTTCATTTTGAAATTTATTAATTTGTTGGGGAAATGAAATTCATCAATTAATTAGGATTTTATAATTATTTAATTATTGATATAAATAACTGATTTATAATGGGAAGAATCTTGGAAATGTCAAAAGAAATCCAAAAAGTTCATTTAAATCAATTATTATGTAAAATACCCTATCCAAATGGAAAAACACTTTTTAGAACCTAGTATATTTTCAAAATAAATTTCATTTAAAAAAACCTTGAATACCTATAATGTAATCTATAAATATCATTTTCAAGAATTATTAATGAATATAATTATTTCATAATAAAAATAATACATTTTAAACCTAAATTTCACAATAAATTTTGAAAACCCTTTTCTTTGAAAGTATCATTTTAAATTGTAAACTAATCTTTATATATCATTTAAAAATTTTCATGAGGAAAACTCCATTTTAGTTTTAAAATAAACCTTTTAATTATAAAATTTAAAGAAAAACACATCAAAACATTTTCATTGAAAATAAAAAATAGAACATATTAATTAATCTTTAATAACTTGATATTTTATCACTATATGATATTCATTACTTGATTTAGAAGATAAAATAAATATTCTTTCGACATTTTAATAATAAAACCAGTGGTTAATTTTTTTTACCAACAATATGGTTACTTATAAAACAACCTATACTATTAAATAATTGTTATAAATATCATTTATATAAATTTTGGGTAATTTTTTTCCATTTTTGAAAACATTTTAAAGTAATATTGTTTTAGATGAGAAAATATTTCTATCTGAAGGGATTAATAAAGTATAATTGTTTTAAAACATTTTTAAATAGGTTTAAGTAACAAGGAGTATACAAAATAGAACAGATACATTAATATTTTAGTAATAACCATAATAGAACAAAATAAACTATTTTACGATATAAATGTAAATCAATTTTAGTCAAATCAGATATAAACATAAACAATCTAGAATAATGATGAGATTTTGAAATAAACCCTAACAACCTTGGTACCATTAGAATAGTAAGACCCTTGAAATATAGATCCTATAATATATATATATCCCCATATTTTTCATAAAAATAATCATAAAATAAATTTTTTTGTAGTATATATACCGCATAAATGAAATTTATGGGGAATATGGAATTTATCATACATAAATTAAAATTGAGGTGGAAATCCATTACCTTGACTATCAACCTTCTTCCTAGATGTTTAAACCTACCGTCTAGTATATATAGGATTATAATACATATATTTAAAACAATATTTATATCTATCCATCCAAATAATAATTACTAATGACATTTTATTATCCTTTTATTATCAATTTCTTGTAAAAATTATTTTTCGAGTCATTACTGCTTCATTTTTCACAGATGTTTTGATTTGGTATTTTTGTTTCTCATATTTACATCATATATACATGATTAATAGAATGTTAAAAATGATATAAATATCATATAAGTTTGTTTTTTATTTATATACATTAATCCATCAAAGTTAAATATAAAAAATGAAAATCAATGTTCATTGAGATAGTAATCCATATATACACATAAATGTTGTTACCATTTAGTCGGTGGAAGAAACATAAGAAAGATGAATAAACTATCACCCTTCAAGAATAATTAATATTTCATAAATATAAAATATGTATAAATATAAAATATTTTCATATAAACAATCTTTATAATTTTCCATGTAAAATGGAAATAAAAAACACATAACATCAGTTTGTGAAGTTGTAATTTCTTGTATACGTGAGGGATGCTTTTTGTTTTGATGGGATAAAAGGTAGTAATTTATATATACTATTAAATTTAATTAATTATTTTTATTCCATAAATATCAATTATATTCATGACCATTTTTCTTATAACCATCTATGTACATAATAAGTGTATAATTAATCAGATTTCTTTACGAGGCGGTAGTTATCCATATAGAAGAGCGGCATTATTGTATCCCTCACAGAATGGAATGTTAAAACAATTGAATGTGTTATCATAATTAAAAGTGTATTATTATGTTAATAATATCATGTTAAAATTTCAAATTCATCATCATAATAATCTATGAGCAATAGTGATGCAAAACAAACTACATCAGTTCATGAGGTGGTATACCTCCGTTCACATGTTCGATATTTTTCATTCCAATTTTTAGGTAGTTGACATGAATATATGACATTAAATTAACATAATGACATATAATTAAATGAAATATAATTTTTTTATATCATCTTGTTTTAAGAAGATATTACTGGGATAGAGGATGAAATAAAATGAAAACACATAGTTATTGACAATACCTATGATTCAGGGGATTCTTTAATGTTTATCCCAACATCCTTAATAGATGATCTTCATAATAAAATTAAGGCCTATAAAATGTGAGTGTGGATGATAGGAATATATTTTTGGAGGCATCACCGATCCATTTTTCTTTTTCTAAATATGATGTGGAGAGGAGAGGGAATTGCCTTATATATTTGGGGGAGAGAGAAAACATGGAAACATTAAAAAAATGTGTAACAAAATTTTACCAATGCTAAAAGGTTTAAAAATGGAATATTATCAATTCTATAATATTTAAGGTTGAAATATGGTCATCTAATGTGTTTTTTATACGTTTCTTGTTCATTTTACCCAATAGTATTCATGTTTAACACCTAGTAAACACATTCTCATCTTATCCACATTAATTAATTTTTACTACATTTACATTTTAGAATAATAAATAAATATTTGGAACATATTAAAAATTTTATATTATATATATTCCAAATATTAGGGCCAGTTTTTAAAATATAATTCACATAATTGGAAAAATTTTAATTTAAAACTAATCCCACATACACGATGAAAAGCCTATTTTCCAAAGATAAAATTCTCCATTGTATATAATGATTTAAAATATAAGTTAAATATGGTATTTGTTAAAATTAAAGAAAATTGGATTAATTTTGTTATAATTGAACTGATTTTACTTTTAAAACCATCCTTAAAAATTTTTATTATTTTTTGATTATTTTTAAACGAAAGGACAATTCTTAAAAAAAACTATTATTTATCACTATCAATGAAATTATTTTTATTTATAAAATATTCTAGAGATTCACTATAATATAATTGTTGAAATTTTTATTTAGAATTTTTTTCTTTTTTTATAAATTAATTTTAATTATTTTGGTGAAAGTGATTCATAATTTATGTGCACCAAATACATCAAAAATGCATTATTGGAAAATACAATTTTGATTATAAAACATGATTTATTCATATCATGTACATTGAAATATTATTAGATTAATGATCGGAAAAATATTATAAAATATAACATATAAATTTTATTAGAACCACTCACTAAATGTGATTTAATTATTTTACTGAGAGAAAATTTTTTTGTACGTATAAAATAGTTTATTCAAAAATAAGATATCATTTATTATCAATTTAAATTTATTATCATTTCAAATAAATTTATAACCTAATAAATAATTTAATGTTTTTCTAAACATTATATTTTCATAATTTAGATAATCATATTCAAACATTTGTTTCCAATGGCGATGTGATAACTATCATATTAAATAATATTGTTTTAATATTATGTTGTGTTTCGTTAAAACATAGTGCTTCATGTGATACTAACTAACACCTTTGTATCATGTAATGTATTATATAAATGGAATTGTGTGTATTGAAAAATAAAAATTATTTTTCATGTAACACTACCTATTGATGAAAGATAATATAATTTTTAAAAAATTTAATGACATATCAAGGTGTTACATTTTAATTAAATTTAACCCGATTCTGTTTAATTTAACACTTGGAAAAAATATTTATCATAACCATGTTAATAAATATTTACTGTTGTTACTATTAATTATGACCCCAAATTATTTATACCATTTTAAAAAGTGATAATTTGGATGATTCTAGAGAACATGTTATCTTATGTATAAAATGTATTTACATCAAAATTTAACAAAATATTGATTTCAATCACCTAAATTGGATTAATAATAATAAAATAATTTACTTAATGTTTCATTTAAAAATATGTTAAAAATTTGTACCTTTTTAAATTCTTTAAACAAAAATGAATTTTTAATAAAAGTCATTGGTTTTCATTATTCATCAAAAACTGATCATTTTGGGAAATTTTAAAATGAATATTTAAAGATATTGTTTACCAGTTGATTTTAAAAATTAATTTCTCTATATAATATAATTTTTTTAAATATATAAACTTTTAATTTAAATATAACATTATAAAAGAAGATTAATCCATTTTTTAGAAATATGTTATTTTAGATAACGCAATATATTTATTATTATCCCATTCAAAGAAAAAATATTTGATGAATGTTAAAAAATTTGGTTGAAGTTATTTTATATATATTTATTTAAAATTATTCAAAAATAATGATTAATTTAGTTTTTTGTTTTGAAAAGTCAATGTACACATAAAAATGTGTTTTTAGAATAATATTTTTATTTTCCTTTTAATGATTTTGATTATAATTAATAATTTATTGATGACAAATTAATCTATTCTATATTGTGTAAACCATTTAATTCTCATAATTTAGTTAGTCATATTTATACCATTTAATCAAATATCACGAAGAAAATTGTCACATTTTAATATTTTAATAATTTTTCGTTGTTCGTTTAAACTCCGTGTTGCATGTAACAAATGAAAAGAATGAAATAAAATTTTATTATGAGAAATCTATTGTAAAATGTTGAGGTGTTATATTTGAAAACCCTTAAAATAAATTCGGCCACAAAATAATTTCACTAAAATAAAAAAAACTAGGGATACTTATTCCTCATCCTATCATCATGTTCTCAATTAGCCCCCTCAAATTGGTTGTTTAACCACAAAACAATGAAATGATGGTGGTTTTTATATCATAGAACTTTTTCTCTCGTATCCCAAATCAAAACATATTTTTACTCATAAGAATTATTTTTTTCTACATTATTTTCCATTATGATTTGTAGATGTTATGGTTTAGTAATGTACTTCTTCAGGCGAGATGCATGTAAAAATTTGTCAACATGAGAGAGGTTTGGTGGAAAAAACAAGTGACTTTTAACCAACTCTAATTTTTCAAAAACATAAAAGTCACTAATATAAATAGTGTTCAACTATCAATTTATCCTAAACTTCCAAAACTTCTTTCGTGTTAGAGTTTATTGAAAAAACCATATCACCATCAGAAAATTTTAGATCACATCAATGGTAGCCAGCATAACATTTCTATTGACTCTAATATGCCTTGATGTTCTATTGAAAAACTCTGAATTTCTCTTTCCTTTACATACCATTATTATGTCCTAACATATGTATTTCTTTAACTTTATTCTATCCTATTGGTGATCAATAATTCTTTCCATAGAGTGATTGAATAGGATCCATCATATTTCTTGTGTTAAATTTGTTATGGTGGAAAACATAACTAGTGAAATGTGATGATAGAAACAACCATTTAAATCCATATAACTTGATCTTAGTATGAAATGTCTTGAAATATTATAAATGAAATTTTCAGTTTGATTTAATTAAATGTCTTATATTTTAAAATGGATATTTATAAAACATGTACATCATTTGTTTTATTATATCCAATTGTATTTAAATGAATGTAAAGTATATTTTGAACATATAATATAGTCTTTTAACAGTGATCACATGGCTCGTATAAACAAACCCTTTCATCATAGAAAAAGGTGGTTATGGCCTCACAGAATGAAAAGTTAACAAAATTGAATGTGTTATCATAATTAAATGTGTATTATTATGTTACTAATATCATGTTAAAATTTCAAATTCATCATCACAATAATCCATGGGTAATAGTGTAATGACCCACTTATCCTCATTGGCTTGAGAATGTGACAAGTCATTACATGGCCTTAAGGGACATCCACAAGGCTCCAAAGGATGGAAATAAATTCTGAAGGGTTTCGAATACAAGTGGGGGTCTATTTACCCTTTAAGAGATAACCCATATACCAACCAACCAAAACTCAACATAACAACATGATGCATGAATAAATGAGAGACAACATCAACAACTTAATTTATAACAACCACATCAACGTATGCCACAGTTGAAGACTGAACAAAGTAACAAATGCACAGCAGATAAACAACCCAAGACTCTCAAGAGACTCCATGACTCTGTGCTCCACAACTCCAAGCTCCACAATATCTCCCAAGCATCACCACCGACCACTAGTAATGAGATACTTTTCCTTTACCAGTGTCCCAGAAAATAGCATCTGCAAAAGCAACAAAGTGCCAAGGCAGGGGTGAGTATAAAACTCAATAGGTTTCCCCAATGACTTCCCTACTCACGCCACTAGGATAGAAGAGTTAGAATCATTTATATAAAAATATTTTATATAAAATATTTTCACAAAATCAGTTTATAACTAAATATAAACAACTTACAAAACCATTCACAACCAAAGGCATTCTAAGAGAAATCAAAAACAATTTTTCTAACATGTTGTTTTTGATGAAAAAAATAACCAAATAGTCTTTCAAAAAAATTCACAAAAATACATTTTTGGCATTTCAAACCACTTCACAATCCCGTGAAATCAACAATGCATGCTTCATTATGACAGTTCCATACTCATGAGCGGTCTCTCATCGATCTACCATGTCGTAACAAGGTAATTACTTTCCATGTGCCATTACACCTTTGGCACTAAGCACAAGGTCATATTTCAACCAATCCTCGTACTTAAAAGTCCCATGTGCCATTAAACATTTGGCACCGAGAACAAGGTCCAATTTCAACCAAGCCTCGTATATGCAACATGAACACACACCACACATTCCCAACAATCATGCCTTACCATTCTTTCAATAAAACACCATTTTATTGAAAACCATTTTCCATAAAAACCAAGTGTGTTCAAACAATTAAAACCATTTCAATAAAGCTTCCTTTTTATTGAAAACCAAATCCATCAAAACTATTTCAATAAAACACCATTTTTATTGAAAACCCATTTCTCAGCAAACCATTTACAATTTCATCAATTTCGTAATTTAAAATAAACATTTTAAATTCAAATATACAAGTTACATTGCACACAATTCACCAAGATTTCACAATTTCGTCAAAACCATAAATCATCACTAAAGAATATTTATTCCATGATTTTCACAATCAATTCCATTCAAATAACCAATTTGAAACAGATCCAACCAATTCTAACAAGTGGAGTCGAGAGTGATGCCACCTACCTCAACAAGTTAGTAGAGAACCACAACGCACGAAGAACGCCAAAGAACACCAGGTCAACAATACAAAACCCTCCTTAGATCTCTTATCCTAATACAACCAAGACCAAATCATGTCATATTTGGCATCCATACCCTTAGATCTACCAATAATGGTCATAGATATAAGAAAAAGAGAGAATACGAGAAGTAGATCTTAGTAGATCTAAGAAACCATCAAGAACGATCACATACCATATGAATTCAGCATAGATTCGCCAAGAGAAGCATTCGGATCGCCACCGAAATGCTTAGGAGAAGTCTTCAAACCTTCAAGGGAGAGTAATCCAGAGTTAGGGCCACATAGGAGGTTTAAACAAGGAAATTGAAGGCAAAACGAGTTAGATCCACAATTTTAGGATCTAACTTTATGTGACTACATAGTTAGTCTGCACGGTTTGACAAACCGTGAGCTAACCGTGTGTTAGATTCTACCTCAGCCATCCTTCACGCAAGGTTTGTCCGCACGGTTAGACAAACTGTGCCCTGACCGTGTGGAAGCCACTACCTCCCCAGTCATCCACACACAGTTTGGCCACACGGTTTAGACTAACCGTGCGCTAACCGTGAACCTTCCCATTTACTTCAAACTTCAATCCAGGATCTCCTCACTCTCCCAAAAGTCACCATTAACTTTTACCATAAGAAAAGAATCAAGTAAGTGTTACATACCAGAAACTGGGGGTTCTACATTATCCACACCATTGGCCTTTCCGTCCCCGCAATGTAGAAGACCATTGCTTGCCTAAAAGAGTTCTGGCCACTACACTTTCATTTATTTCTTGCATTCCTAAGTTCCTTCCTAAATCTGACCATGTTGCCACAAAACCCACACTAGGCCGATGATTTTTCCACGCAAGAGTTTATCCTGTCTATCCAAAATCCGCACCGAGATGTGTACCAATGAAGAATCCGACTCTAGGTCAACGTGATCCGATCTGATCACATGGTCAGGATCGGGCTGATACTTCATCAACTGAGATACATGGAACACATTATGCACTACAATGAACCGTTGTGGTATTGCCAACTGATATGCCACCTCGCCAACACGTTCCATTATCTCAAAAGGGCCTATATATCGAGGATATAACTTTCCCTACTTCCCAAAACGACGATGTCCATGTCTTGGAGAGATTCTAAAAAAGACATGGCCACCCACCGCAAACGACAATGGTCCTTAGCGATGATCCGCATACGATTTCTAATGACTCTGCGCTGTCTCCAACCACTTCCTAATCAAGTGAATCTTCTCTGTTGTTTCTTGTATGAGGCTTGGTCCAACTAGTGAAGTCTCACCTGTTTCCACCCAGCATAGTGGGGAACGACAAGGATACACATACAATGCTTCAAACAGTGCCATTCGTATCGAAGCATGATAACTGTTATTGTATGAGAAATCCACTAAGGGTATATGCACCTCCCATGAGCCACCAAAATCCATTACACGAGCCCGCAAAATGTCTTCCAACGTTCGTATCATCCGCTCAGATTACCCATCGGTTTGAGGATGATACTTCGTGCTCATAGTCAATAGAGTTCCCAGTGCTTGTTGTAAAGATTTCCATAAATGAGATGTGAACCTCGGATCACTATCTGAGACGATAGAAACTGGTACACCATGTCTCTCTACCACTTCTCGGATATATATTTTTGAATGATATTCCACCGTATCAGTTTCATGAATAGGGATGAAATGGGCCATCTTGGTCAGACGATCCACTATCACCCAGATGGCATCGTGTTTCATGACCATTCTTGGAATACCTATAACAAAATACATTGTTATCTGCTCCCATTTCCACAATGGGATAGGTAAAGACTATAACATACCGGCTGGTCTCTGATGCTCTGCTTTTACCTGCTGACAAGTTAAGCATCGCGAGACGAACTCGACCACCTTCATTTTCATGCCGCTCCACCAAAAATGTGCCATTAGTGGCTTAAATATTTTTTGTGTACTCGGATGTACAACCCATCTGGAATGGTGGTAAGCATGAAGGAGTTGTTCTTGACAACCCATAGGTACAACCATATGATTTTTGAAACACAAAACTGAACTCCCATCCCGCTTCCATCCCTCAATGGTCTCCCCACCATTGAGTTTTGAACACATTGCAACATAGTCTAGATTGGATGCATGTGCCTTCTTTACTCTCTCCACCAAATCAAGAACAATCATATTAGAAAAGAGAACTATTACATCACCTCGGTTTTCACATTCCACATGCATGTCGGCTAAGACTGACATCAACTTCCATTCATCTGAAGCTTCCTTTTCCAACTGAGCATACGACTTCCTTCTTAATGCATCACCCACCGAATTTCCCTCACCCGTTTTATAAATCAATTCTAAGTCGAACATTTGAAGATATTCCATCCATACCCTCTTCCTCAGATTCAAATCTCGTTGTGAGAAAATGTGTTTCAAGCTTTTGTGATCTGTAAACATAGTGAATTTCTCACCAAAGAGATAATGTCTCCATGTCTTCAAATAATGGACGACTACAGCCAATTCCATGTCATGTGTTGAGTAATTCATCTCATGAAATCTCAACTACCTTGACCCATAAGCAACAACATGGTCTCCTTGCATGAGAACACAACCCAACCCTAATCCTGAAGCATCACAATACACCACATAACCCTATCCTGATTCTAGAATGATTAAGATGCGTGCTGATGTAAGGCAAACTTTCAACTCCTCAAAAGATTTTTGACATTACTCAGTCCATTAAAATGCACTGTTCTTCTTTTTCAATTCTCTCATAGGTGAATCTAGTCATGAGAAGTCACGGACAAAGAGTCGGTAATAACCAGATAGATCAAGAAAAATTTGTATTTCAAATTCATTCTTCGGCGGTTGCCAAGAATGAATAGCTTCTATATTTTCTAGATCCACTGAAACATCTTTCTCAAAAACAACATGGCCCAGAAAACGTACCTCTTGTATCAAAAAATCTCACTTAGATAATTTGGCATACAATTGATTCTTCCTCAAGATTTCCAATACTATCGCCAAGTGTTTCTCATGCTCTGCCCTAGTTCTTGAATACAAAAATATATCATCCACAAACACTACAACAAAATAATCCAGATATTGGTGAAATATCCGATTCATTAAAGCCATGAATACCACTGGTGCATTCGTTAGGCCAAAAGGCATGACTACATTATCATAGTGGCCATATCTGCTTATGAAGGATGTCTTTGGAATATCCTCCTTCAAAACTCGCAACTGGTGATATCCTGACTGTAAGTCAATCTTAGAGAACCACTGAGCTCCCCTTAATTGATCAAACAGGTCATCAATGTATAGAAGTGGATATCTATTCTTTATCGTAACTTCGTTAAGTTTACGATAATACACACATAGCCTCAAGGTTCTATATGTTTTCTTTACAAACAAAAATGGTTCTGCCAATGAAGACACACCTGGCTGAATGAAACCCTTTCTTTCCAGCTCCTCTAGCCGCACTTTCAATTCTCATAAATCTTTTGGTTCCATCCTATATGATGGGAGGGAAATAGGACTGGTCCCAGAATGGAGATAAATTGTAAAATCCAATTCTCTTATAGGTGGTAACCCTGAGATGTTTTTTGGAAATACGTCTGCAAATTGATCCACCACAGCTGAAAAACTATCTCCCCCAATTTCTTCTCTTGATTCCAAGGTCAACACAGTCAACTGGTGAGAGATCGTTCCCACCATTGGTGCCAAAAAACTTTTTGCATGTTTCTTTACCATCCTCTCAGCTCTGAAAAGATAGTCGATGCCGTCCTCATTCATGAAACTAACTGTTCTCCTATAACAGTAGATGTGATCCATAAATCTTGTCATCCAATCCATACACAGGATTATATCATAGACATCCATCTCCAGCATAGATAAATACCATTTCAGCTCAGCTCCATCTACGGATATAGCACATGCTCTACACACGAAGGCATGGCATTATCTTTCACCCAGAGGAGTTTGCAGTTTTAAGATAGAAGACATCATTTCCAGTTTTAAACATAGAAAGTCAACAGCAGGAGAAGCAATGAAGGAATGTGATGAACCAGTATCAAAAAAACTTGTAGAAGGGTAGAAATAAAAATAATCGTACTTCTCACCATAGATTGTCCATCCTGTTCATCTACCATTATCTGTCCAGCTCAATACAATTGCTTCATTGTTGCACTGTTCTCCTTGTTCCCTTGCTGCGATTTCGTAGGTTGAGGAGTCTTGGTATTCCTGGAATCACCATGTCTAGCTCTGTTATGATGACGAGATTTATTCCATTGTCCTCGTCCTATCGAAACATAAAATACTTGCGACACCTGTGAATTGTCCCGAGCACCCGACATTGGAGCATTGCAATAGTATCGCTGAAGATGTCCAATTTTGTTGAAATTGTGGCATGCTCTCAGTGGTGCTATACATTGTCGTTTCATGAGATCAAAAGAGCCAAATTGAAAACAATAAGCTTTTCTCTAGGGTCGCAGAGGAAGGTTTACTGATCCCACCTTCTGGTTCTGATTGACACTCCCACCTTGGAAGTAGGTGTCCCTCTTTCTATTATTCCCAACATTAGAGTTCCCAACCACTTTCGTTGGTATCATCATGCTTCCCCCTATCGATCATAAGATATCACATTCTGCAACCATAGCTCTTTTCACCATTTTTGTATAATCTATGATACAGTGCACCACAATCTTCGATTGAATCCCCTGCCTTAGACCCAATTTGAAGATGTGTGCCTTTAACGACGCACTTGCCGCAACTTCATGTGAAAAATGGACTAAATACATGAATTTACCCGCATACTCTGTGATAGAGAGGTTCTCTTGTTTCAAGCTAAAAAAGTTCATTGTTTTTTGGATCTTGAACATGTGAGGATAGAATTGTTTGTTGAACAATTCCTCAAAATCCTCCCAATTAAGTCATTCATCCAATTTAGCATACACCGCTAAATCCCACCACTGATGTGCAAGATCATAGAGAATATAGGTCGCGAGTTTTTCTATCATCTCAACTGGTGTGCCTATGAAATCGAAGATTTGATTCATCCAGGTTAGCCACACCTCCGACTTTTCGGGTTCAGCATCACCCCGAAAGTTAGGTGGATTCTGCATCATGAACTAGATGGTGTGATCCACATGTTGTGGTTCATTCCTCTGGTTCCCTGTATCTATAGCTTGAAAAGCTTGGACAATACAATGAACTGGCTCTTCGTTCACACATGGTTCTGGTACAACCACATTCTCTGCTGCTTCTTCAGGTTGGTTTTGACGATGCCTACCGGGTTCCATTTTCTAGACCAACCACAAACTCCGTCAATCTCACTCCCTAGCAATTTTTGTCTTATAATTTCAAATTCTATCACATCAACTATCAAAACATTGTTTTCAAAACAACCTTTCTCCATGTTTATCCATTTTTTAAAACAGTTTGCATGCTTTTTAAAATTAACCCATTTTTTAAATACACCAAATATCCACTTTTCAAAATCATTCATTAGAAAATCAATACTGTATTTTTCAAAAATTTACATCATTGTATAAAATAATAAATCATTCCTCACCATGAGATATGCAATCCTTGTGGGAAGTCACTCCACTACAATGCATGTTATGCTCATCTCATTGGCTAAACCCATGAAAATGAGATTTCCAACATTCTAAAAGTGTATCCAAAACACTTATGTACCCAAACCCTAGTAACTTGATGTTCAAAATGAAGGGGTTAGCTGTGTCCTTATATGTTATACCTTTCATGTTACGATAATTCTACTTCTTTCTAAGATTCCAACCCAAGGAATATACGAGAATTAATTTCAACTCCAATTCCATTTGTACCTCAAAGGAAGGTCCAGACTGATACCATTTGTAATGACCTGCTTATCCTCATTGGCTTGTGAATATGAAAAGTCATTACTTCGCCTTAAGCGACATCCCCAAGGCACCAAAGGCTGGCAATAAATGTCGAAGAGTTTCGAATACAAGTGGGGGACGATTTACCCTTTATGAGATAACCCATAAACCAACCAACCAAAACTCAACAAAAATACATGATGCATGAATAAATGAGAGACTAGCAACAACTTCATTTATAACAACCACATCAAAGTACACCACTGAGGAAGACTGAACAAAGTAACAAATGCACAACGGATAAACAACCCAAGACTCTCAAGAGACTCCACAACTCCGTGCTTCACAACTCCAAGATCCACAACATCTCCCAAGCATCACCAACAACCACTAGTAATGAGATACTTTTCCATTACCTGTGTCCCGAAAAAAAACATCTGCAAAAGCACCAAAGTTCCAAAGCAAGGGTGAGTATAAAACTCAGTAGGTTTCCACAATGACTTCCCAACTCACGCCACTAGGATAGAAGAGTTAGAAACATTTATATAAAAATAGTTTATATGAATTTTTTTTCAAAAAAGCAGTTTATAACTAAATATAAACAAGTTCCAAAACCATTCACCACCAAAGGCATTCCAAGACCAATCAAAACCAATTTTTCCACCAAGTAATTTTTGATGAAAAAAATAACAAAATAAGCTTTCAAACCCTTTCACAAAAATCCCTTTTTTTCATTTCCCACCATTTCACAAACCCTTGAAATAAACCATACATGCTTCGTTGTGACAGTTCCAAACTCATGAGCGGTCTCTCGTCGATCTACCATGTCGTCACAAGGTAATTGCTTCCCAAGTTCCATTACACCATTGGCACCGAGAACAAGGTCATATTTCAACCAAGCCTCGTACATAAAATTCCCATGTTCCATTAAACGTTGGGCATTGATCACAAGGTCCTATTTCAACCCGGCCTCGTATAAGCAACTTTAACACACACTACACATTACCAACAATCATGCCAAACCATTAATTCAATAAAACACCAATTTACTGAAATCAATTTTCCAACCAAACCAAGTGTGTTGAAACAATTCAAACCATTTAAATAAAGATTCATTTTTATTGAAAAAATATCCATCAAAACCATTTCAATAAAACACCCTTTTTATTGAAAACCCATTTCTCAGCAATCCATTTACAATTTCAGTAATTTCATAATTTAAAATCAACATTTTAAATTCAAATATCCATGTCACATTGCTCCCAATTCACCAAGATTTCACAATTTCATCAAAACCATAAATCATCATAAAGAAGATTTATTCCATGATTTTCACAATAAATTCCATTCAAATAAACAATTTGAAACTAAGCCAACCTATTCTAACAAGAGGAGTTGAGAGTGAAGCCACATACCTCAAAAAGTTATGCGAGAACCACAACGCACGAAGAATGCCAAAGAACACCGGGTCAAAACTCCAAAACCCTCCATAGATCTCTTCTCCTAACACAACCAAGACCAAATATTTTCATATTTGGAATCCATAGCCTTAGATATACCCATAATGCGAGTAGATATAAGAAAAAGGGAGAAGAGGAGAAGTAGATCTATGTAGATCTAAGAAACAATCAAGAACGATTACATACCTTATGAATCCGGCTTTGATTCGCCAAGAGAAGTCTTCGGATCACCTCCAGAACACTTGGGATAAGTCTTCCAACCTTCAAGGGAGATTAATCCATAGTTAGGGCCAATTAAGAAGTTTAAACAAGGTAATTATAGTCAAAACGAGTTAGATCCACAATTTTAGGATCTAACTTTAAGTGACCACATAGTTAGTTTTCATGGTTTGACAAACAGTGCACTAACCGTGCGTTAGCTTCTCCCTCATCCATCCTTCACACATGGTTTGTCCACGCGGTTAGACAAACCGTGCACCGACTGTGGGAAAGCCACTGCCTCCCCAGTCATCCACGGACAGTTTGGCCGCACGGTTTAGACTAACCGTGCGCTAACCGTGTACCTTCCCATTTACTTCAAACTTCAATCTAGGATCTCTCGACTCTCCCAAACGTCACCTTTAACATTTACCACAAGAAAATCATCAAGTAAGGGTTACATACCTGAAACCGGGGGTACTACATGAGAGACCCTGTTTGTTTTTGATGGGATAGAAGGTAGTAATTTATAAGTACTATTATATTTAATTAATTATTTTTATTCCATAAATATCAATTATATTCATGACCATTTTCCTTAGAACCATCTATTTAAATAATAAGTGTATAATTTATCAGATTGCTTTACAAGGCAGTAGTTCTCCTTATAGAAGAGCGACATTATTGTATCCCTCACAGAATATAAAGTTAAAAAAATTGAATGTGTTATCATAATTAAAAGTGTATTATTATATTAATAATATCATGTTAAAATTTCAAATTCATCATCATAATAATCCATGACCAATAGTGATGCAAAACAAAATACATCGATTCATGATGTGGTAGACCTCCGTTCACATGTTCGACATTTTTCATTCCAATTTTTAGGTAGTTGACATGAATATATGACATTAAAATAACATAATAACATATAATTAAATGAAATATTTTTTTATCATCTTGTTTTAAGAAGATATTACTGGGATAGAGGACGAAATAAAATACTAACACATAGTTATAGACAATACCTCTGATTTAGGGGATTCATTAATGTTTATCCCAACATCCATAATAGATGATCTTCATAATATAATTAAGGCTTATAAAAAGTGAGTGTGGATGTTAGGAATATATTTTTGGAGGCACCATCGATCCATTTTTCTTTTTCTAAATATGATGTGGAGCGGAGAGGGAATGTACTTATATATTTGGGGGAGAGGGAAAACATGGAAACATTAAAAAAATGTGTTACATCATTTTACCAATGCTAAAAGGATTAAAAATGGAATATTATCAATTATATAATATTTAAGGTTGAAATATGGTCATCTAATGTGTTTTTTATACGTTTATTGTTCATTTTACCCAATATTATTCATGTTTAACACCTAGTAAACACATTCTCATCTTAACCACAATAATTAATTTTTACTACATTTACATTTAAAATAATAAAGAAATATTTGGAACATATTAAAAAAAAATATTATATATATTCCAAATATTAGGCCCATTTTTTAAAATATAATTCACATAATTGGAAATTTTTTAATTTAAAACTAATCCCACATACACGATGAAAAGCCGATTCTCCAAAGATAAAATTCTCTGTTGTATATAATGATTTAAAATAAAAGTTAAATATGGTATTTGTTACAATTAAAGAAAATGGGATTAATTTTGTTATAATTGAACTGATTTTACATTTAAAACCATCCTTAAAAACATTTATTATTTTAGATTATTTTTAAATGAAATGAAAATTCTTAACAAAAAAAATTATTTATCACTATCAATGAAATTAATTTCATTTCTAAAATATTCCAGAGATTCACTATAATATAATTTCTGAAATTTTTATTTAGAAAATTATTATTATTTTATAAATTAATTTAATTTTTTTTGGTGAAAGTGATTCGTAATTTATGTGCACCAAATACATCAAAAATGCATTATTGGAAAATATAATTTTGATTATAAAACATGATTTATTCATATCATGTGCATTGAAATATTATTAGATGAATGATCGAAAAAAATTATAAAATATAATATAAAAATTTTATTAGAACCACTCACTAAATGTGATTTAATTATTTTATTGAGAGAAAACATTTTTGTACCTATAAAATAGTTTATTCAAAAATAAGATATCATTTATTATCAATTTAAATTTATTATCATTTCAAATAAATTTATAACCTAATTAATAATTTAATGTTTTTCTAAACATTATATTTTCATAATTTACATAATCATATTTAAACATTTATTTCCAATGGCGATGTGATAACTATCATATTAAATAATATTGTTTTAATATTATGTTGTGTTTCGTTAAAACATAGTGCTTCATGTGACACTAACTAACACCTTTGTATCATGTAATGTATTATACAAATGTAATTGTGTGTATTGAAAAATAAACATTATTTTTCTTGTAACACTACCTATTGAGGAAAGATAATATAATTTTAAAAAAAGATAATGACATATGAGGGTGTTACATTTTAATTAAATTTAACCCTATTCCGTTTAATTTAACACTTGGAAAAAATATTTATCATAACCATGGTAACAAATATTTACTGTTTTTGCTATTAATTACGACCCCAAATTATTTATACCATTTTAAAAAATGATAATTTGGATGATTCTAGAGAACATGTTATCTTATGTATACAATGTATTTACATCAAAATTTAAAAAAATATTGATTTCAATCACCATAATTGGATTAATAATAAAAAAATAATTTACCTAATCTTTCATTTAAAAATATGTTAAAAATGTGTACATTTTTAATTCTTTAAACAAAAATGAAATTTTAATAAAAGTCAATGGTTTTCATTATTCATCAAAAACTGATCATTTTGGGAAATTTTAAAAACAATATTTTAAGATATTGTATACCCGTTGATTTTAAAAATTAATTTCATTGTATAATATAAATTTTTTAAATATATAAACTTTTAATTTAAATATAAAATTATAAAATAAGATGAATACATTTTTAGAAATATATTGTTTTAGATATATTTATTATTATCCCATTCAAAGAAAAAAATTTGATGAATGTTAAAAAATTTGGTTGAAGTTATTTTATATATATTCATTTAAAATTATTCACAAATAATGATTAATTTATTTTTTTGTTTTGAAAAGTCAATGTACACATATAAATGAGTTTTTAGAATAATATTTTTATTTTCCTTTTAATGATTTCGATTATAAATAATAATTTATTGATGAAAAAGTAATCTATTTTATATTGTGTAAAACATTTAATTCTCATATTTTAGTTAGTTATATTTATACCATTTAATCAAATATCAAGGATAAAATTGTCAAATTTTAATATTTTAATAATTTTGTGTTGTTCGTTTAAACTCGGTGTTGCAAGTAACAAATGAAAAGAATGAAATAAAATTTTATTATGAGAAATATATTGTAAAATGTTGAAGTGTTATATTTGAAAACCCTTAAAATAAATTTAGCCACAAAATAATGTCACTAAAATAAACAAAAATAAGGATACCTATTACTCATCCTATCGTCATGTTCTCAATTAGCCCCCTAAAATTGGTTGTTTAACCACAAAACAATGAAATGATGGTGGTTGTTATTTCATAGAACTTTATCTCTTGTATCCCAAATCAAAACATATTTTTACTCATAAGGATTATTTTTTTCGACTTTATTTTCCTTTATGATTTGTAAATGTTATGGTTTTGTTATGTAATTCTTCAGGTGAGATGGATGTAAAAATTTGTGAACATGAGAGAGGTTCGGTGGAAAAAACAAGTGACTTGTAACCAACTCTAATTTATCAAAAACATAAAAGTCACTAATATAAATAGTTTTCAACTATCAATTTATCATAAATTTCCAAAACTTCTTTCATGGTAGAGTTTATTGAAAAAACTATATCACCATCAGAAAATTTTAGATCACATCAATGGTATCCATCATGACATTTCTATTGACTCTAATATGCCTTGATGTTCTATTGAAAATCTCTAAATTTATCTTTCCTTTACATTCCTATATTATGTCCTAACAAATGTATTTCTTTAACTTTATTCTATCCTATTGGTGATCAATACATCTTTCCATAGAGTGATTCAATAGGATCCATCATATTTTTTGAGTTAAATTTGATATGGTGGAAAACATAACTAGTGAAATGTGATGATAGCAAAAACCATTTAAATCCATATAACTAGATCTTAGTATGCAATGTCCTGAAATAATATAAATGAAATTTTCAGTTTGATTTAATTAAATGTCTTATATTTTAAAATGGATATATATAAAACATGTACATCATTTGTTTTATTATATACAATTTTATTTAAATTAATGTAAAGTATATTTAGAACATATAATATAGTCGTTTAACAGTGATCACATGGCTCGTATAAACACACCCTTTCAACATAGACAAAGGTGGTTATGGCCTCAACAAGTAGGATTGTTCCCTTTGAATCCCATTTATTAGAGCTTCATAGGGAGATAGCATTTCTTGGAATTGTCCAAGACCAATAACAAGAATATATCCAAGAAACATAAGCATGATCAAAACATTTTATGGGAGAAGTTTAAGATCAATAGATTTCACATCCCAAACAATGTTCACTAAATGACCAATGAAAACCAAGCCATCACACACCTTACACTTAGGTTTTTTGTTGTTGTAAGAAAAGGATATGTATCAAGACCCTAGAATTATAATTTAATATATAATTTATATCTATGATAATTATAATATATTCATTCTATTATTGATACTTTGTAAATCACTTTTTAAAAAAATAGTATACTTGGTTAATTTTCAAATTCAATAAAGAATTCTATTTTTGTGAATAAATGGTTTTTTAAAATAAAATATATTTTAATAAAATATTAAAATTAAATTATTTTTATTAAATATAAATGATCATATAAATTTTATGAATTCAATTGTAATCCATATTATGGTTTAAAAACTATTTTTTTCAAAACACATCAATTCTAAATAAATGATTGTCCTGAATTGAAAAGTGACCATTAAAATATTTAAAAAATTATTTTTGGTAAAATGAATATTAATTTTGTGATAAGGATGTCTAAATTAGATAACATTGATTTTTTAATATTTTCTATGTGAGTCAAATTTTTGGTCAAAATTGGATAGCATATAAATATATATGGTGTTCTTATGACATCATAATGGATCTATACTGAAGTTAAAAATTAGTTAAAATGGTATCTAATTCCAAATATATGTTTCAAATTTAATATAATGTGATTTTATTTTATTTTATGGACTTATTTTATAAGGTCTTATTGAATCCTCCAAAATGTATAACATATTTTTTGATTTTAAATTTATTTCTTTTATAATGTCACTCAAATATACATAATAAAGGCTAATATTATATTATAATTGGACCCTGGAATTATAAAACAATTCTTTAAACAACCATTTGGTAAACACCATAGAAAAAACATTGGATGGATTGTGCTTTTGAGTATTAAAATATATATATTCCAAGACCTATGTGTGTGAAATACTAAAGAATTTCATTCTCATTTCCTCTATAAACCCACCCATTCTCCCACATCCATTCACTAAAAATACTTTTAGCATTAGGATACACTATCATCCCATCTTCAAAATCCTCCCAACATTACCAAGCTCTCAATAATCCCCTCTTTATGCTTTTGAAGTCACACACTCAAGTAAGGGTTCTTTATATTAAAATTTTTATCCCAGATTGATTATATTATCACACCTTTTTATATTTATTTAAAAATGATTGTGTATGTTTTTTAATCACCCCCAAATATCCCTTGTTATGTTTTAATGATAAGATACCCATTTTTATCTCTTCAATTCCTCCCATTTAAACTTTTAACCATGTTGAATGTTCATAAGATTTATTCCAATTCTTCTCTTTCTTCATGTAAATTCATTATGTTACGACTTCTCTTCCAAAATACCATAGGTTGGGACATGTATTTTTATAAACCTTTTCTTATCCATTTCATTTATATATGATTACATACCCCTTCCTCTCTCTGTATTTTTTCTAATTTATATTCCCCGTCATTAGGATGTCGAAATTCCATCATCAGATTCCTTACCAAAATCAATTTTTAGTAAATAAAATACATATTCCTCTACATAGGGTGTTAACCTTTATGCACTCACATATTTTTATTGAGTCCTCCTATTTATTTATTCCACACTCATTGGTCATGGAATTAATTATGATGAATAATGAGATCATGTTTTAAGATTGATTTGGGAGACTTAATCATGAGAGTGAAATGAAAGTGACAGGTGTCCCTGAAATTATATAGTGCTTCAATGGATTGGGTAATGTATAGTATCATGAGACGTATTGTTGGGAAATGGTTTTTCCTGATTCTATTATGGTACATGATTCACAATGATTTCTTTAATGTTTGAATTAACCAATAATGCAGTGATTTATGTTTTTTCTACAATTCCATGTAACAAATATCATTTTATAACATGCTATATGATTCATGTTTATTAATTACTCACTGATGTTCTTTGCCTATCATGTATAATTATCTTCATGTTATTTTTTTATTACTCCTTTACAGGGCTTTATAGATCACCCTATTCTTATGTCCATCCCCAGTTTATCTTATGAAATGTTATGTATGAAGGAATGTGGTGGCCATGTAATAGAAGTATTCCACAAAAATGATATATTTCATATTTCATGTTGATATGTAGTTTACCTAATTCCCAAATAGAATAGAATTATATATATTTCTGGTTGTATTAAGTGTAATTTTATTTTATTAATCATGTATGAATGTAATAAATATAACATGATTGTTATATTTGGTATCATAGGAATGCTTAATTATTTTTTGAATATGTGTTAGAAACCCCTAGTGAAAGTCTAAGTGAGAAAACTATGTATTATAAAAACATACCTCAACAATGGTGATTATAGATTAAATGGTTCATCCAAAAAATAAATCCTTTTGTAAATATATACAAGTGGACGTGTCACTAGAACAGATGTATCTAGTGTAAATCCTAAAAACACCACTTCAATCTAGACTCGAACCGGAAATGGTGCACGACAACGGGCCCTACTGAATCTTGGTTTGATACTCCTAGGGTATATGCCTTCATTAATTCCAAGGAATATTATGATCCATTATAAAGGGAGGAAAAAAATTGAGATACCATAAGAAAATGTGTTGGAAAATAGGTCATGGATAACATAGATTGAAGAATAAATATTAATATGTTAAGGAAATAAATGTAATTTGAATGTTAATCCCTTTAGATTAATTGGATTCCACATTATTTTTTAAAATTTATAAATAATTACCCATAATTTTCATTTTATTCTATCTAATGGCCTGTAATAGGAGGAATCATGCTAACAACCGATTTGTAGATCAATGTAATTACTTCTCTTTGAAATGCCCAATATAATGGGGTTGGTAATCGCAATAATTTTTATGGAACTCTCTAATTTAACATATGTTTTGAATAGAAACACAGATAAAGAGAAAATTATAACCCCCCTAATAAGTCTGAATCAAGAGATTCATGATACCAAGGTCTCCTACATTCCATGTATGATATGATCCCTCAATCATCGAACAATTGATCAACTCAATTATGGATATTAATAAAAAATACGAGGCCATAGGAAAATATCATGGTGATGGGATGGAAAGATCTTATAAAAAATGTATTTAGATTAATATTTTCTTCTCACCCTCTAACATGAGATAGAAAAGGACTTCCTTTCCTATGCACAAAAATGATGGATAATCTATTATAGCATACATGGAAAACATCACTACTCCAGCACCATAGGCCATTATATTTCTCATTACCACCAAATGAATTTTTTACATATTCTTTGGTGGGATAAAAAATATCTTATAAATATCCCTGGATACCCATGAAATTGATAGATATAAAGAAATTTTCTTATGTTCTCTAAAAGTTGAAACAGAGATCATCAAAACATAGGTATATCACGAGGATATAAAGTGGAAGGTGGAGTCAAATTATGGCAGTCTCATAGAGAGATGTAATAGTTCCATAAAATTTTAACATCCTAATTTATAAAGGTGAATAAAGAAAAACCCTGGAATCTTTTTGAAATGGATGAGGAAATGCTTTATGAGTGGCAATGAAGGATACATATCTAGCGATTTCCTATAACAAACACCAACTACTACCATGGAGGAAAAGAATTCACTATTAAACCCTCAATGAATTTTTCATTTCTAAAATTTCAAAGAACTAGGAAATTTCTCCAACCAATGCACTAAAACAAGGGTTTTGTTAGGAAAGTACCAACCTTCAAGTTTGTAAGGGATAGTTTTATCCATAAAACTACCTATGTTAATCCTGACAATGGAGTGATAATATGTACACTAGTTATTCAATTATGAATCTGAACGTAATTTTTTATTTTGTTTCTATGAATTATTTTATATCAATAATGTTTATTATAACAATCCAAACACGACCCTAAAGCCTGTAATTAGATATGTTAGTGAGAACATCAAATTGGGAAATTATAGAAACCCATGTATATAACTCTTCCACTCTCATAATTTGTGTATTGAACATCCCAGTTCACCTCATAATACATCCAATTGGTGGAATTTTATTTAATTATTAGAATTTTTTTCATTACTGATATGAAGCCAACATAAATTACTATGAGAAGGAAATCACTCTCTATATGGAAAATCAACCCCAGATTCTATATAAGCACAAGAATGAGAATGAATGTTCTTTTGAACCATAATCCCAAGCATGGATCTACCTACCATATGTTCATATGTAATATTCTAAACTTATTGAATCATGGGAAGGATCCATCCACGAATACATTTCTATTGTGAAATAATTCACTTTTGTGTTTCATGAAGAATATCACAGGCTTCCTCCTGGAAGATATTTTTAATTCTTGATTGATCTAATCCCTGGGGAATTGTCTATATCCATCACTCCTTTTATAATGTCTGTACTGAATCATTAGGATCTAATGAGACATCATTAAGATAACTATATATAAAGGGTTTATATTCCCATGTACTTAACCATGGGGTTTACCATTCCTCTTCATCAGGAACAAGGATGGGTCAATTCCCCTTTGCATTGATTATCGTGATCACAAAATAACCATGATAAAGAACAAATATCTTTTCACATGAATTTATGTCTTTTTGTATTAGCTATGTGGATCACAATACTTCTCCAACATGGATCTACGGTCGGGATGTTACCCCGTAGGGGTGATGAAGGAAGATATCCCTATGAATTCTTTTCTTATAGGGTATGGCCACTATGAAATCATTTTAATTCATTCAGAACTCACTACTTCTCCAACAATGTTAATGGGATTTATGAATAGATTCTTTAGGTATTAACTTTAAATTTTTTTGGTTTCTTTTATTTAATATATTTTAATATACTACAAATGAAATAAGGATATTGATGGGCATTTAAGTACTATGATAAAGGCCTTTCAAAAGGAAATGTTTTATTCCCTGTATATAAAATTTGATTTCTAGTTAATGTAAGTCCCTTTCTAAGGGAATTTCATCACAAGTAATGGGATTTATATAGACCCTTCACAAACTGAGAGAATTAAAGGATGTACGAGTCCAACATCTATGACATATGCCCATAGTTTCCTTGGAAAATTTTTATATTATCGTTGTTTTGTGAGAAATTTCACATGATTTTCAAACTTTATATCCAATATAACTCCAAAGGGATTCCATTTTTCATAGATTCATTAATGCAATGAGAGATTAAATGATTTGGAAATTCAGATTATCATTTCACTCATGCTCACACTACCCACAATTGGAGAGCTTATAATAGTATTCAAATATTAATTGATGAAGGGAATGGGATATGTGTTGATGAAAAATGAAAAATACATTGCCTACTCTTTATGGAAGCAAAAATTTTCTGAGTAGAACTATCCATCACATGATCTGGAGTTGGCTGCAGTGATCTTCACATTGAAATTTTTTCCACATTACCTCTTTGTGGAGATGTGTGAAATATATATATATATATATATAAACCTATAGTTTATATTCACATAGAAATAGTTCAATATGAACTAAAAATGATGGTTAGAGCTGGTCAAAGACTATGACTACACAATCCACTACCATCTGAGGAAAGAGAATAAAGTGGAAGTCACTCTGAGTATAAAGGATCCATGAACTCTTTCATTGATAATAATTTGGAAGGATCATATCTTCATAGACATTAAAAGTATTAACATGGGAATCATAAAGTAAGTAACATGATCATTCATTTAACAAATGATTTCACAAGCATCTCTTATGAAGTGGTTAAAGGATACTAATGGAGATTTTGTGGGAGTTCCAAAGATATTGAAAACTATTAAAAAATTGAAATCCTCATATTTCTATTTTAATGAATAAGGTTTTGTAATATTTGGGTCAATACTATGTGTACCATCAAATATTTAATTAAATAAGGAGTGGATGGATGATTCACAAAGCTCAACCCTATCTATAACCCCTGGAAACACAAATATTTATCAATATCTCTAGGAACATTATTGGTGGGACAATATGAAGAACAAGATCGTAGAATAATCATCAAGATGTATTGTATGTAATGAAGTGAACGAGGAAAGGAAAAAATATATGGGGCCCATAAAACCCTTACCCATACATACATGGAAATGGAAAAACATCACCATAGAATTTTTCACGAGAAATATTAACTAATATAAGGGAATCAATTAAGTCTGAGTTGTGGTGGATCATCTTACAAAGACTACTCATTTCATTATGGTTTGATAAGATATTTCATTGGATCAAAATGAATGGATAAAAATCCAAGAGGTGGTTAGGTTTCATGGTGTACCATAATCAATTGTATCAAATTGAAATCAAAATTTAAGCTATATGGTCTTGAAGAGTATCAAACATGATGTGAATTTTGAGTGATACATCAAAAAAAAACTATAACCCTCAAACTGATGGAGAATTTGAGCAAACTATATCGACCCTTGGGGACATGTTGAGAGCATTTTTAATGGACTTAAAAGAAGAATGAGATCAATATCTCCCTCTGGTTGAGTTCTCATACAAAAAAATTTTCCATTCAAGCATCCAAATGTCTCTTTATGAATAAAATCATCATAATAAAAGTAGAACTCTTCCATTTTGAGATTATATATGGGAATGAGAGATACTAGGTCATGATATAGTTGAGGAAATGCTGGATAAGGCTAAGACCATTTAGCAGCACATCCAAGCTGCTCAGAGTCGACAAAAATACTATGATGAAAAATATTGACAAGTCCTACAGTTTGATGTTGAATACATGGTATTTCTACACATATCCTCATGGGAGAAGGTGATGACATTTGGGAGGAAGTTAAATATAATTCTATGGTACATAATCCTTTTTTAAATAATTGATCAAATCATAGTGTTGTCCTCACAAATATCACTCCCACCCAACCTATCACATGTAAATGGTTTATTCCACGTATCCTCCTTGATAAGTACATACAAGACCCATCTCATGAACTCAATCCAAATGTGGTAAAATTGTATAATGACCTCTCTTATGAGGAGAAACTAGTGAGGATATTAGATCATAGAGACAATGTTCAATAGAATTATAACATGAACTTGTTAAAAGTTTTGTAGACAAAACATATGTTTGATGATGAAACATGGGAATATGAGGATGCATTGAAATAGAGTTACCCTTATCTATTTTAATGTTGTAAATCAAAATCTCAATGGTGACATTTTTTAATGGGGTAGATTTTAATGACTCCAATTTTTATAAATGAAATTTTCTATTTGATTTAATAAAAGTCTAATTTCATAAATTGGATATTGAAAAAAATGATCTCTCCATTTGTTTTATTATATCCAATTAGATTTATATGGCCATTAATATCTTTACCATTGATAATATAGAAATTGAAATGTGATAACATGACTAGTATAAATATATAGTTTTTTGAAATCCTTTCAACATAGAAAAAGGATGTGATGCCCTCAATCAATAGGATCATTCCCTAGGATGCCCTCAAATAGTAGGATCATTCCCTAGGATTCCCATTTTTCAGCGTTTTTGAGGGATATAGTATTTCTTTGATTTTCCCTAGAATTATCCCTGGTCGATATCCAACAACTCTAGCATGAGAGATACTTTTTATGAGAGAATTTCACGGTCATCCAAATCACGGCCCAAACCATGTTCCCCAAATGGCCCCATGAAAGCCCCACCATCGCATGAATTACACTTAGGTAGTATTTTGTTTTAATAAATAGATATGTATCTAGGCCCTAGCATTATGATTAGGCACATTATTTTTTATAAGATAATGAATATGTATTCATTACATTTATGTAACTATGTATATGGTTTTTAAAATACAAATATTATCTTTTTTTAATATTTAAATTTCATTATGAAATCTATTTTGGTGAATAAATGTATTTTTTAAATAAATAATACATTTATAAATTATTATCAATAAAATTATTTTATTAAATATAAATGATAATATAATTTTTCTGAAGTCAAATGTAATCTTTACTAAGATTTAAAGATTGTTTTTGTCAAAACCTTTCAATTTTCTATAAATGTTAGTTTTCAATTTAAAATAATAAATTCATGTATTTAGAAAATTATTTATATACAATTAAAATTAATTTTGTAATTAGGGTGTCTAAATTATCCAATGGTTAATGTTTTATAATTTTCTGAGATATTCCAATTTTTGGCTAAAAATTTAATACCATATAAATATATATTGTGTTTTATGACATCATAATTTCCCAATAGTGATTTAATAAACAAAATAAAAATGAGTATTCGGCAAAATATATATTTTTTATTTAAAATGATGTGATTATATATTTTTTGACATATTTTATAAGGACTTAGTCTCTCCTAAAAATGTATAATATATTTTATGATTTTAAATTCATTTCATTAAAAATGTGACTCACCTTCACTTAAGGAAGGATAATATTTTAAAATATTCTTACATATTAATTATGAAATATATATTTCCACTACTATTTTGAAAAAAACATGGGCAAAAAAATTTGGATGTTTTGGGCTTTTGATTATTTAATTATATAGATTCAAAAACCTATATTTGTGAAATATTATACAATTTCCCTCTCATTTCCTATATAATCCCAAATTATATCCCACTTAACTTCACTAAAAAATCATGGATCAAGACCATAAATTACCATACCCTCTCAATAATCCTCCCCAAGAACCCCGACGTCTCAATAAACCCCTCTTCATGATTTTGATGTCACACACTCAAGTAAGGGTTCCTTCAATTCTCATTTTTATCTTTGTTTCTTTATATTTTTTCACCGTATTATATTTCAATTAAAAATGGCAGGGTATATTTTTTAACTTCCATAATAAATACTTTATTCTATTTAATGATTAAAGTCACCTTTATCTCTAATTATTCCCTATAATGTATGCCCATTACCATGCCGAAATTTCGTAAGAGTTTTTCCACTTCTCCTCTTTCTTCAGGTTTATTTATTATGTTATTCCTTATATTCCAAAATTCAATATTTTGGGACATGAATTTATATGACCCTATTACTTTCTATTTCATGAATATATGATTATATACCACTTCAACATCCATAAACACTTTTTATTAATTGATATGACACACCGTTACGCACCCAAAATTACACCATGATTTTCCTTGCAAAAATCATCATGTAGTAAATACCATACATATTCCTTAATCATGTATATTATCATTTATTCACATATAAAATCTTATTTAGGAAAAAATATATTTATTCTACACCCTTAGAACATGTATTGAAATATAGTGAAGAATGAAATCTTTTTTATGATATATGTCGCACACTTATGCATGACAATGAAACTGAATCTGACGAGTGCACCCAGAAATATATAGCACACTAATGATTTGGGTAATGTTTAGTATCATGATATGTCATGATGGGATCGGGTTTTAAATGATTCCATTATTGGACTTTTTCAACTATGATGTATTACAAGTTAATCCTTATCCTATGATGTAGTGTTTTAAGTTGTTGTCACATTTTGATGTCATTAATATCATGTTATATCATGCTTTAAGAATCATGTTTCTTATTGGCTTTGTGATATGACTTGACTAACATGTATTATTGTCTTCATGTTATTCTAAAATTACTCCCTTACTATGTTTTCTATCTCACCCCTTTCTTATGTACAACCTCATGGTATCCCATGTAATGTTAAGTGTGAGGGAATGTTGTTGGTCATTTAAAGGATGTTTTCAATAATGATTTTGTATTTCATGTAACATGTTGGTTTGTAAGGTACCAAACTCTCAAATACACTAGAATTATCGATATTTCAGGTTGTATTAAGTGTAATTGTATGTAACTAAATCATGTATTAATGTTATAAAAAGAATAGGGATGTTATATAGTATATCCTCTAGGTTTTGAATGGTATACTAAGACCAAACATCTATATGAGGATGATACGGTATTCTAAACCTCAAATCTATATCAAGAGAGAATTTATGACATTATTAATACAATAATGTAATCCTTTGAACCTTGTAAGATAAAATCAGATTTTTTCCCACATATAATCTTACCACTTGATTAATGTATGTTATGGTAATCTGATCAAGAGATATTCCTCATATAATAAAAATTAAATTTAATGTCCTCATATGGTGATAGACAAAAACCCAAATATCATTATAGACTTTTTTTATGGTAGTCCGATGATAAGATCCAAGGGATTTTTTTCCCATTTCAAGTATGGTGTGGGTAATAGTTTTATCTTTTACTTATACTTTTTTCTCTCACCTTTAAGATGCTAACATACCAAGAACTGAGATAAATATTATGAAGTATGTCTCTTAATATATCCCACTATAAATAATAATTCAATTCAATGTATATAATTTTTACTTATAGGATGAATAGAAAACTAAAAAATATGAGCCTCCTATAATAGATCATTCTTCAAATTTTTTTATGTAATGTACAGATACACATCTCATGAACTATATTTATCCTTTAAAATCATTATTGAACATAGGAACATGCCATAACTTCTTCTTTAGTTCAACATCTTCTATTTGTGCATCTTTAATTATAACATTTATGAATGTTTAGAAACACATTGGAGAAAGATAATATTTATCCCCTTCAGTCAATATTTCAATTTCATCCTTTGAAAATATTGAAATATTTAATTTTTTGTGATCATATTCATAGATATGATATAATGTTTTTTTTCATAAAGCATCATCCACCTTGTGCACTTTCTCAAGGTTGTAATGTATTCATATGTATAAATATTAAATCGGCTTGAACAATCTTATTTGGAACATATTCAGGTATTATTGAGTGAATATACAATATATTACTTATTATTATATATAAAAAATATTTATTTATAATTATAATTTTTCCATATGATTAATGAAAATATTATTTAAGTTATCTTTATATAATGTGTTCAGTAATTTAGTTCATCAACCATCAGATGTCATAATAAATAAGATATAACAATATAATTTCTCATGACAAGACATCATACTCCCGTTTTAGATTCATTATATTAATTTACAAACCCTTCTCCATTATAAGGTAATGTAATTACTGGTGCACTAACTAACCATCCCTTCAGTTCCCTGAAATTCCACTGAAATTAATTTTCTCAAGGGAACATAGATCCAATTTATGTTGACTTAGTGATTTAATTAGAAAACTACGGTAATTTATCCCAATATAATTGATAATATCCAGCCAAACCATGGGATCTATGGATATTTGTAGACATGTTTTTTCTAGTATAATTCTTGATTAATTATTTCTATGATGGATCCACTTAAGTACCCTCAGATGAGTTTATATGACCCCTGAATTTAACTTTCTTGAATCCAAAATTCATTCTTGTTGTATATTTCAAAAAAAATATCATTTATAAAATTCATATACATAATTATCAATTTATATTTGTGATATTTCATTATCTTGGAATATATAATAAAATAATCTATAATGGAAACCAAAAATAGATCAAAATAATGTAAAGACCCGTAAAATTCAAGGGAAATTTTTTTTCTTAATTTTCTTTGGAATTTTACAAGAGCGCGGTTTCTGACGGTACCTGATTCCGAGGCCCGGTGTGCCTGGAATCAATTTCCGAAGTTTGGATCGGGTACGTTCAGTGAACAAACGAGCGGGAATTTCTAACTTTTGAACCGGTGCCCGGAATCGAATTCTGAGGGCACCGATGGAACCGCAGCGCTGGTAATTGCTTAGGAACTCCTGTTCTGGAGATGTGTTTACACTAGTGTTGATGATAAAATTTGTGGAAGTTATTTTATAATTATTCTACAAATTTTTATTTTTTTCTAAGTGTTTAGTTCTTGATGGAAGTTGGGTAACCACCCAACCTCCCTTAGGAGGTTATGAGGGTGGTGGGCCCCACAAAACCCCACCCCTTCATATCCTCTAACCCCTCTCAACTCCCACTTTAATGTTGATAACATATGTTTACTTAACTTATGTAATTAATATGGTGAGTTACATGTAAGTTTTTGAAATTCAAACAATTGAATTTCAAATGCTTTGTTGTGTTAATAAAATAAGTTTAGAACTTATTTTATTAGGGGTTGGTGTTGGGTTGTTTGAGATATTTTTGGAGAAAAAGATAAGGAACACCTTCTTCCTCGACGAAGAACGCGAAGAACACCGTTCTTCAACGAAGAACTTCTCCGCCGAAGAACACGATTCTTCCGCGATGCCGTATCCGCGACGCGACGTTCTTCTTCCGCATCGTCTCTTCCGCGATGGTTTTCCGCGACGAAATCTTCGTCAACGACTTCGAATCCTTGCTTTGCGATGTCGATGTTCTTTTTCTGCGACGCCCGACCTCCGCGACGCTCGTCTTCCGCGGGTCGTTAACGAACACCTTTCCTGAACCGAGGTAGAGGATTATTTTATTTAATCATTTCCGTTCATGATTCTAGTTTATCGATCATCATGGATTTTTGACTAGATGTTATCGTTTAACGAGAGGGGGGTCGGACCGCACAAACACGGCCGAAGCCCCCTCCTATGTTCATGATTGATTTTTTGTGGATGGAACGGAATGGTGTGGTGCCGTCGCACCACGCGGGAATCACACGGCAAGTATTACGTGACGCCGTCACGCCGCGCCGTGGAAAGAAGTTTAAGAACGCGACGCCGTCACGCCACGTCGAAGAAAATCGAAGGCACCGCGGTCGGAGCGGGGCCGCGGCGGAGGGGTGCGGTGACGTCGCACCGCGCCGGACGACAAGGGCCGCAGCCGGTACTGGGCCGCGGCGGAGCAAGGTGACCGGCGGCCGTGTCGGGCCGCCGGTGTCAGATCTGGAAGGGGACTGGCCATTACCAGTCCCGTTGAGCAGGAACCGGACGGAAGGGGAGGGGCCGGGGGAATTAAATTCCCCCGGCCGATTCAAACGGCCCCCCATAATTTGGGGGGGGGGGGGGGTTACACAGGGGGGCAGGCACCCCCCCTTTGCTGAAACGGCTCCGCTAAAGGCCGAGCCAGACAGCGCGCTGGGCGCGCTGTCCCCAGCCGAACCGGAACCTGGCCGGTCGGCCAGGCCGGGCCGTGCCAGGCCAGGATGACCCGGTCCGGGGCGGGTCGACCCGGTTCGGGCCAACCGGGGGGTCTCGGGCCGGGTCGGTCCGGGCCCGAAACCCCCGTTATCGGACTGTTTGGGTTCAAATGCCCATAACTCGGGCTACGGAACTCCAAACGATGCGCCGTCAGCGGCGATGCGATCCTTGGATCGAGGCGGTCATTTCGATATATCGCACTCAAGGTTTCGGAATACTTTGAGTTTGTCCGGGTTGGTTCGTACATGAAACCAACCGGGCCCTCAGAGGGGAAACACTCATATCTTGAGCTACGGACGTCCGATTGACGTGCCGTCAACTTTGTTGAGTTCCTCTTAGTGAGACGAATCTTTTGGCTTACTCCGCCCGAGGTTTGGACGCAGGTGGAATACGATCGGGTTGGTTTTGCCTTAAAAACCAACCGGGCCCCTGGGACGAAAAAGCCAATAACTCTCAGACCGGGCGTCCGATTGACGCACCGTCTGCGACGTTGAGTTCCTGTTGACGATACAGAACTTTTGGATACAACAAATCTGGACTATGTGTAAGTTGATGTATCAGCCTCTCGGCTCGTGGAGCGGATCCTCCCGAACGAGCTTGCTGTGTGCGGGAACCCTAGTGCTGGTTGCGACTGCTACTGTGACTGCGACGATGACTGTGCAGAGATCCTTAGTGGATTCGACGACGACGACTATAGTACTCAACAATCTTATGTGGATCAGTGCTATCGATCCTGTGTGGGTCCAATCCTCTGTGGGTCAGCGCTCAGCAGTTCTGTGTGAGCCAGCGCCTACAGATCCTGTGTGGGTCTGATCCTGTGTGGGTCTTTGCGGGGGTTAGTACCTAACGATCCTTTGTGGGTCCGATGACTTAGATGGATCAGTGATCATCTCTATCATCTTCGATGAAGTATACCTGTGTGAGCTGAATCCTGTTTGCTTTCCTGTGTGGACTGTGTTGTGCTATCCTGTGTGGATTACGTTTTTCTTTCCTGTGTGGAATACGTATACTTTCCTGTGTGGACTGGGTTGTACTTGGGCTCGGAGGTTGGAGCGTATTGGAATTGATGACTTAGGTATATGTATGGGCATATACCTAAGCAGCGACGGTTGTTAATTCGTGATTGTATCTTTCCTTTGTGGTTTATCCTTTGTGGATTTGGGAGACCTTCGGGGGTCTCGGGGTCCCTACTGAGTAGCTTATACTCACCCCTGCATGGGCGATGCCCGCACTACGTTGTGTTGGTTGCAGACGACGGACATCGTTGATCGTGGTTGAGGCTTGCAGAGCAGGACGGTACCTGGAGGTGGACCACTGGACGGGACGTACTCAGAGTAGACGACGGGACCCGAGGAGCAGTGGAGCTATCTGTACCCACCCTTCGGGTGGGATTTCCAGTGGACAGCTCGGTGTAGCGGCTTTACTTTACAGTTGCTGTTTTCCCTTTCGAGTTGTACTTTACAGTTGGGCTTTTATTTCCGGACCCTTTTACTTTCCGCACTTTCTGTTGTACTCGGTTTTTACTTAGTGTTTGCTTCTTCCTCTTGTACTCTGTGGTGCTTGTTTACTTTACAAAGGCAATGCCTTCCCTTTTTACCGGGATTTACGCCTTGGTGCTAGTCGTCAGCCCCTGGCCTATGGAAGGTGGGCTTGGGGTAGTCACGACACGGGTCCCGAGGACGGGTCGTGACAAATTGGTATCAGAGGAGTTCAGTTCTACCGCGAACTCTTATCTTTTCTATGTGAAGCAATAGTGTCTAGCATATTGAGTGTGGTTATCAGTCCAGGGAGTCCAGTGTTGGTGCGGCGGCCGATGTATCCGTACACCAGGACCCTGACTTCTGATTTCCGACTTAATGTACGAAAACATTGATTTCATGAGTGTTTCAAGTTTTCTTTGTGATTACTTTGTATCAGCTCACCAGGTATACTGTTCTGACCGTGGCGCACCTGTTTTCTTTTCAGGATGGCCCCACGATGGCAGCCAGCTAGGGTTCCGAGAGTCGAGCGTGACGACAGCCCACCGAGCGACGAGGCCTCGGTGCAAGGCCCTTTGTCATCAGTGGAACCGGCGGTAGCACTACCCGTCGAGCCACTGATACTTCCAGCACCAGCCGCTGACGATGCACGTCGCCTCAGCGCACTGCATGAGTTCCAGCGCCAGCGACCGCCCGGGTTCCATGGGGAGAGGGACCCCCAGGCAGCCGAGGACTGGATGGAGGTAGTCGTACGAGTTTTCAGGCTAGTGAGGACACCAGCAGACCTCATGGTGATCCTCGCTGCAAGCCTACTGCACGCAGAAGCGGGTCGATGGTGGAGCTTGATGCTCCAGGTGCATGATGAGGCATCCCTACTTTGGGCGGACTTTGAGAGCCTCTTCCGCTCGGATTTCGTCCCAGCCACCCTCTGTGCGGTGCGTATTTAAGAGCTTCTTCAGCTGCGGCAGGGCAGCATGACGGTCGCTCAGTACTCGACAAGATTTACTGATCTCTCGCGCTACTCGACCAACATGGTACGAGACCCATTCTTCCAGGCCTGGACCTTTGAGCAAGGATTGAGACACGAGATCAGGGATTCGCTGATCTCCCTTAGCATTCCGACTCAGACAGGAGTACTGGAGTGGGCCCTTTTGATCGAGAACTTTCTTACTGAGTCTACACCATCGCCGAGACCCACCGCAGGGCGGAACGTAGCAGAGTCTTCTGCAGAAGGCAGTCGACGGATGACTCTTGGGTCCAGGCAGACCAGACCCTCAGGAAGACGACCTCAGGACACTGGCTCAGCAGTGCGGGGCACACAGCGCGGAGCCAGTCTTTCGAGAGGCATACAGTGCTACTCGTGCGGCGGGCAGGGCCACATGACTCGTGATTGCCCGACCCGCCGTGCCGAGGAGTAGCAGACGGTTGAGGGACCACCGAGGCAGAGGCAGAGGGTCGACCGTGGCGGTCAGCAGGGAGGAGGCAGATGAGGCAGGGGAGATGGCCGAGCAGCAGGTGGTGGGCGACGTTTTGAGGTTCTACCACCACCACCACCAGGAGGTCCACCCCGACCACATGGAGCTGGCAGGCAGAGATAGGCACAGCTCTAGGCAGCAGAGGCCTATGACCACGGCGCGCCAGAGATGATTCGAGGTACTATCTGTGTCTATTCCACCCTTGCTGCAGTACTTATAGACACAGGAGCGAGTCACTCTTTCATAGCCGATGCCCTTGTTCGGAGCTCGGAGATTCCGACAGAGCCGTTGGCTCGATCCTTACGGCTAGAGACTCCTACGGGAGCAGACTCGACGATTACGCACTGGTGCCGACAGTGTGAGCTTACTCTAGGAGGTGAGAGCTTCGGCTGGGATCTTCTTGTAGCGGCGTCGAGGCCTTACGACGTCATCTTGGGCATGGATTGGTTGTCTACGGTCCATGCACAGATTGACTGTTTTAGGCGCAAGGTGCGATGTGTACGCACCGACGGGAGCTGGTTCACCTTCACCGGCGAGAAGGGAGCCTTTGCAGCACAGGATGGACTCTCGTAGAGGAGAGGACAACCCATCACTCATCAGTTGGCCAGACTCATCCTAGGAGCAGTTGACGTGCGAAGTCCTGGTTTTCCTGCAGTGGTGGATCAGTTTACGGATGTTTTTCCCGACGACGTTCCAGGGTTACCTCCTCGCAGAGAGGTAGAATATTATATTGACCTATACCCAGAGACAACCCCGATATCGACTCCAGCATATCGGATGGCCCCCACTGAGCTTCGAGAGCTACGGGTACAGTTGGAGGACTTTCAGGGCAAGGGGTTTATCCGACCTAGTGTTTCACCCTGGGCTTCCCCGATATTGTTCGCCACGAAGGCGGACGGGAGCTTGCGACTGTGTGTCGACTATCATCGCCTGAACCAGGTGACAGTGAGGAACAAGTATCCGCTACCGAGGATTGATGACCTCTTTGATCAGCTCAAGGGAGAACAGTGGTTCTTGAAGATAGACCTCAGGTCAGATTATCACCAGCTCAGAGTTCGAGACGAGGACGTGCAGAAGACAGCCTTCAGATGTCGGTATGGCCACTATGAGTTCTTGTTTATGCCATTCGGCATAACCAATTCTCCAGTAGTGTTCATGGCCCTCATGAATAGGATATTTCAGCCATACCTCGATCGATTTGTCGTGGTCTTCATCGACGACATTTTGATTTACTCGACGACTGAGGAGGAGCACGCCTACCACTTACAGGATGTACTAGACACACTCCGAGAGAACCAGATTTATGGTAAGCTCTCAAAGTTCCAGTTCTAGATACGTGAGGTCCACTTCTTGGGACATGTCATCTCTGAGGCGGGAGTTGCAGTGCATCCTGCGAAGATCAAGGAAGTGTTAGCTTGGGAGCCACCCAGGAGCGTGACAGAGGTGCGGAGTTTCTTGGGACTAGCTGGATACTACCGGAGATTTGTGCCAGACTTCTCCAGAGTTGTGACACCACTCTCAGCTTTGAAGAAGAAGGGGAAACTCTTTTTATGGTCAAACAGATGTCAGAAGAGCTTCCAGAAGCTGAGACAGAGATTGACCAGTGCACCTATCTTGAGGTTGCCTGAGGAGGGAGTAGGGTGTGTAGTCTACTGCGATGCATCAGGGACTGGACTCGGTTGTGTCATGATGTAGGAGCGGGCAGTGATCGCCTATGGATCACGTCAGTTGAGGCCGCATGAGTAGAACTACGCTACCCATGACCTGGAGTTAGCAGCAGTGGTCTTCGCTCTGAGGACATGGCGACACTATCTGATGGGCGAGTGCTTTACAGTCTTTTCTGACCATCATAGTCTCAGGTACATCTTCTCGCAGAAGGACCTGAACCTGAGACAACGATGATGGCTCAAGTTCCTCCAGGACTATGACTTTGAGATAGTCTATACTCCTGGGAAGGGGAAGGTAGTAGCCGATGCCCTCAGCAGGAGGACAGGAATTCAGCTACTTGAGGAGGCGACAGAGCAGCTAGCCTCTTTGCAGTTATCCTTCATGGATAGAGATGGAGCAACCTTCCTTCAGTCTCTCACATTCACTCCTCTACTTCTACAGCAGATCAGAGAGGCACAGCGTGGGGACACTGACTGTGAGACGTGGCGTGCACAGTAATCCTCACGTCAGGCACCTGATGGTTTCTCCTTTGGAGCAGAGCACAACATCCTTTTCAGAGGACGTACCATGGTACCAGTCGCTTTACGGGAGGAGGTATTGAGAGAGTTTCACACTTCTCCTTTGGCGGTACATCCTGTAGTGGTGAAGATGTACCAGGATCTCAGACGACATCACTGGTGGCCGGGCATGAAGAAGGCTGTGGCAGAGTTCGTTTCTCGATGCCTCACCTGTCAGCAGGTGAAGGCTGAGCACCAGGTACCAGCAGGCTTGGTACAGCCCTTGGAGGTTCTGGAGTGGAAGTGGGACATCATATCTATGGACTTCGTGACTGGACTTCCACGTACTTCCAGAGGTCACGACTCTATTTGGGTGATTGTCGACTGACTCACCAAATCGGCACACTTCTTACCCATCAGAGAGCAGAGCTCAGTGGAGAGCATGGGATGACTTTACATTCAGGAGATTGTACGGCTTCACGGTGTGCCATATTCTATCGTCTCTGATCGAGATGCTCGCTTTACTTCCCGGCTTTGGAAGGGGTTGAAGGAGGTGTTCGGGACGCAGCTACGTCTGAGCTCAGCCTTTCACCCTCAGACGGATGTTCAGACGGAGTGGACCATTCAGACTCTCGAGGACATACTCTGTGCATGTGTCCTCGACTTTGGTTGTAGCTGGGAGGACCACCTACCCTTGGTGGAGTTTGCATACAACAATAGCTACCACTCCACCATCGGGATGGCACTGTACGAGGTGTTGTACGACTGACCTTGTAGATCTCATTTGTGCTGGACAGACCCTGGGGAGTCAGCACTTGTGGGACCAGAGATGGTCCAGGCCACGATAGAGAAGGTCCAGGTCATCCAGGAGCGGATGAGGACAGCTCAGAGCCAGCAGAAGTCATACGCTGATAGGAGGCGGAGGCCACTAGAGTTCGAGGATGGCGACCACGTCTTTTCCCTGTCTCACCTCGACGTGGTTTACTGAGACTTGGCCGAGGCGACAAGTTATCTCTGCGCTTCATCGGACCATTCCAGGTCCTCAGCAGGATTGGCGAGGTGGCTTGTCATCTGGATCTACCACCTCAGTTGCACCGGGTGCACGACGTCTTCCACGTATCTCAGCTGAGGAGATACGTGCACAACCCGATGCACATCATTGACCATGGGGAGCTTGACGTTGACAATGGGGAAACTTTTACGGAGGTCCCGGTGGAGATCGAGGATCGACAGGAGTGGGTCCTACGTAAACATTCGATTCCTCTAGTGCGCATTAGATGGCAACACGGGAACCTCCAGGAGAGAACTTGGGAGCGGGAGGCTCAGATGCGTGCTTAGTACCCTCATTTGTTTCCCTAGTTTTGATGTACCTTTACGGGGATGTAAAGCCCTGAGGTGGGAGTAATGTAAAGACCCGTAAAATTCAAAGAATTTTTTTTTCTTAATTTTCTTTGGAATTTTACAAGAGCACGGTTTCTGACGGCACCTGATTCTGAAGCCCGGTGTACCCGGAATCAATTTCCAAAGTTTGGCTCGGGTACGTTCAGTGAACGAATGAGCGAGAATTTCTAACTTTTGAACCGGTGCCCGGAATCAAATTCTGAGGGCACCGATGGAACCGCAGCGCCGATAATTTCTTAGGAACTCCTGTTCCGGAGATGCGTTTACACGAGTGTTGATGATAAAATTTGTGGAAGTTATTTTATAATTATTCTAAATTTTTTTATTTTTTTCTAAGTGTTTAGTTCTTGATGGAAGTTGGGTAACCACCCAACCTCCCTTGGGAGGTTATGAGGGTGGTGGGGCCCACAAAAACCCCACCCCTTCATATCCTCTAACCCCTCTCAACTCCCACTTTAATGTTGATAACATATGTTTACTTAACTTATGTAATTAATATGGTGAGTTACATGTAAGTTTTTGAAATTCAAACAATTGAATTTCAAATGCTTTGTTATGTTAATAAAATAAGTTTAGAACTTATTTTATTAGGGGTTGGTGTTGGGGTGTTTGAGAGCTTCTTGGAGAAAATGCTAAGGAACACCTTCTTCCTCGACGAAGAACGCGAAGAACACCATTCTTCAATGAAGAACTTCTCCGCCGAAGAACACAGTTCTTCCGCGACGCCGTATCCACGACGTGACGTTCTTCTTCCGTGTCGTCTCTTCCGCGACAGTTTTCTGTGACGAAATTGCCGTCAACGACTTCTAATCCTCGCTTCGCGACATCAACGTTCTTTTTCCGCGACGCCCGACCTCTGCGACGCTCATCTTCCGTGGGTCGCTGACGAACACCGTTCCTGAACCGAGGTAGGAGATTATTTTATTTAATTATTTCCGTTCATGATTCTAGTTTATCAATCATCGTCGATTTTCGACTAGATGTTATCGTTTAACGAGAGGGGGGCCGGACCGCACAAACACGGCCGAACCCCCCTCCTATGTTCATGTTTGATTCTTTGTGGATGGAACGGAATGGCATGGTGCCGTCGGACCATGCGGGAATCACACAGCAAGTATTACACGACGCCGTCACGCCGCGTCGTGGAAAGAAGTTTAATAACGCGACGCCATCATGCCGCGTCAAAGAAAATCGAAGGCGATGCGGCCAGAACGGGGCCACGACGGAGGGGAGCGGTGCCGTTGCACCGCGCCGGACGACAAGGGCCGCGGCCTGTTCAGGGCCGCGGCGGAGCAAGGTGACCGGCGGCCGAGCCGGGCCGCCGATGTCGGAGCCGGAAGGGGACCGGCCATTTCCGGTCCGGTTGAGCAGGAACCGGCCGGCCAGGTCGGGCCGGCCGGAAGGGGAGGGTCCGGGGGAATTAAATTCCCCAGTCCGGTTCAAACGGCCCCCATAATTTGGGGGGGGGGGGCGGTTACACAGGGGGGCAGGCGCCCCCCCCCCCCTTTGCCGTAACGGCTCGGCCAAAGGCCGAGCCAGACAGCGCGCTGGGCTTGCTGTCCCCAGCCGAACCGGCGCCCAGACGGTCGGCCAGGCCGGACCGCGCCGTGCCGGGCTGGTCCGACCCGGTCCGGGGCGGTTCGACCCGGTTCGGGCCAACCGGGGGGTCTCGGGCCGGGTCGGTCCGAGCCCGAAACCCCCGTTATCGGACTATTTGAGTTCAAATGCCCATAACTCGGGAAACAGACCTCCAAACGACGCGCCGTCGGTGGAGATGCGATCCTTGGATCGAGGCGGTCGTTTCGATATATCGTACTCAAGGTTTCGGATTACTTTGCATTCGGCCGGGTTGGTTCGTACACGAAACCAACCGGGCCCTCGGAGCGGAACCACTCATATCTTGAGCTACGGACGTTCGATTGACGTGCCGTCAACTTTGTTGAGTTCCTCATAGTGAGACGGGTCTTTTGGATTACTCCGCCCGAGGTTTGGACACAGGTGGAGTACGGTCGGGTTGGTTTTTCCTTAAAAACCAACCGGGCCCCTGGGACGAAAAAACCAATAACTCTCAGACCGGGCGTCCGATTGACGTGCCGTCTGCGACGTTGAGTTCCTGTTGACGATACAGAACTTTTGGATACATCAACTCTGGACTATGTGTCAGTTGATGTATCAGCCTCTCGGCTCGCGGAGCGGACCCTCTTGAACGAGCTTGCTGTGTGCGGGAACCCTAGTGCTGGCTGCGACTGCTATTGTGACTGCGATGACGACTCTGCAGAGATCTTCAGTGGATTTGACGACGACGACTACAACACTCAGCGATCCTACGTGGATCAGTGCTACCGATCCTGTATGGGTCCAATCCTGTGTGGGTCAGCACTCAGCAGTTCTGTGTGAGCCAGCGCCTACAGATCCAGTGTGGGTCCGATCTTGTGTGGGTCTTTGCGGGGGTTAGTACCTAACGATCCTTTGTGGGTCCGACGTCTTAGATGGATCAGTGATCATCTCTATCGTCTTCGAAGAAGTATACCTGTGTGAGCTGAATCCTGTTTGCTTTCCTGTGTGGACTCTGTTGTGATATCCTGTGTGGATTACATTTTGATTTCCTGTGTGGAATATGTACACTTTCCTGTGTGGACTGGGTTGTACTTGGGCTCTGAGGTTGGAGCGTATTGGAATTGATGACTTAGGTATATGTATGGGCATATACCTAAGCAGTGTCGGTTGTTACTTCATGATTGTATCTTTCCTTTGTGGTTTATCCTTTGTGGATTTTGGGAGACCTTCAGGGGTCTCGGGGTCCCTACTGAGTAGCTTATACTCACCCCTGCACGGGCTATGCCCGCACTACGTTGTGTTGGTTGCAGACGACGGACAACGTTGATCGTGGTTGAGGCTTGCAGAGCAGGACGGTACCTGGAGGTGGACCACTGGGTGGGACGTACTCGGAGTAGACGGCGGGACCCGAGGAGTAGTGGAGCTATCTGTACCCACCCTTCAGGTGGGATTTCCAGTGGACAGCTCGGTGTAGCGACTTTACTTTACAGTTGATGTTTTCCCTTTCGAGTTGTACTTTACAGTTGGTCTTGTATTTCCGGCCCCTTTTACTTTCCGCACTTTCTGTTGTACTCAGTTTTTACTTAGTGTTTACTTCTTCCTCTTGTACTATGTGGTGCTTGTTTACATTACAAAGGCAATGCCTTCCCTTTTTACCGGGATTTACGCCTTGGTGCTAGTCACCAGCCCCTGGCCTATGGAAGGAGGGTTTGGGGTAGTCACAGCACGGGCCCCGAGGACGGGTCGTGAGAAATTGGTATCAGAGGAGTTCGGTTCTACCACGAACTCTGATCTTTTCTATGTGAAGAAATAGTGTTTAGCATATTGAGTGTGGTTATCAGTCCAGGGAGTCCAGTGTTTGTGTGGCGGCCGACGTATCCGTACACCAGGACCCTAACTTCTGATTTCCGACTTAATGCACGAAAACATTGATTGCATGAGTGTTTCAAGTTTTCTTTGTGATTACTTTGTAACAGCTCACCAGGTATACTGTTCTGACCGTGGCTCACCTGTTTCCTTTTCAGGATGGCCCCACGATGGCAGCCAGCTAGGGTTCCGAGAGTCGAGTGTGACGACAGCCCACCGAGCGACGAGGCCTCGGTGCAGGTCCCTTTGTCAGCAGTGGCACCGGTGGTAGCACTACCCGTCGAGCCACCGATACTTCCAGCACCAGCTGCTGACGATGCACGTCGCCTCAGCGCACTGCATGAGTTCCAGCGCTAGCGACCGCCCAGGTTCCGTGGGGAGACGGACCCCCAGGCAGCCGAGGACTGGCTGGAGGCAGTCGTACGAGTTTTCAGGCTAGCGAGGACACCCGTAGACCTCATGGTGATCCTCGCTGCGAGCCTACTGCATGCAGTAGCGGGCCGATGGTGGAGCTTGATGCTCCAGATGCATGATGAGGCATCCCTACTTTGTACGGACTTTGAGAGCCTCTTCCGCTCGGAGTTCGTCCCAGCCACACTCCGTGCGGTGCGTATTCAGGAGCTTCTTCAGCTGTGGAAGGGCTGCATGATGGTCACTCAGTACTCGGCGAGATTTACTGATCTCTCGCGCTACTCGACCGACATGGTACGGGACCCATTCTTCCGGGCCCGGACCTTTGAGCAGTGATTGAGACACGAGATCAGGGCATCGATGATCTCCCTCAGCATTCCGACTCAGACATGAGTACTGGAGCGAGCCCTTTTGATCGAGAGCTTTCTTGCTGAGTCTACACCAGCGCCGAGACCCACCGCAGGGCGGCACGTAGCAGAGTCTTCGGCAGCAGACAGTCGACAGATGACTTTTGGGTCCAGGCAGACCAGACCCTCAGGCAAACGACCTCAGGACATTGGCTCAGCAGTGTGGGGCACACAGCGCGGAGCCAGTCTTTCGAGAGGCAGACAATGCTACTCGTGCGGCGGGCAGGGCCACATGGATCGTGATTGCCCGACCCGCCGTGCCGAGGAGCAGCAGACGGTTGAGGGACCACCGAGGCAGAGGCAGAGGGTCGACCATGGCGGTCCGTAGGGAGGAGGCGGATGAGGCAGGGGAGCTGGCCGAGCAGTAGGTGGTGGGTGACGTTTTGAGGCTCTACCACCACCACCACCACCAGGAGGTCCACCCCGAACACATGGAGATGGCGGGCAGAGACAGGCACAGCTCGAGGCAGCAGAGGCCTACGACCATGGCGCACCAGAGATGATTCGAGGTACTATCTATGTCTATTCCACCCTTGCTGCAGTACTTATAGACACAGGATCGAGTCACTCTTTCATAGCCGCGGCCCTTGTTCGGAACTCGGAGATTCCGACAGAGCCGTTGGCTCGATCCTTACGGCTAGAGACTCCTACGGGAGCAGACTCGACGATTACGCACGGGTGCCGGCAGTGTGAGGTTACTCTTGGAGGTGAGCTTTGGCTGGGATCTTCTTGTAGCGGCGTCGAGGTCTTACGACGTCATCTTGGGCATGGATTGGTTGTCTACGATCCATGCACAAATTGACTGTTTTAGGCGCAAGGTGCGATCTGTACGCACCGACGGGAGCAGGTTCACCTTCACCGGCGAGAAGGGATCCTTTGCATCACAGGATGGACTCTCACAGAGGAGAGGACAACCCATCACTCATCAGTTGGCTAGCCTCATCCTAGGAGAAGTTGACGTGCGAAGTCCTGGTTTTCCTGTAGTGGTGGATCAGTTTACGGACGTTTTTACCGACGATGTTCCAGGGTTACCTCCTCGCAGAGAGGTAGACTTTTATATTGACCTATACCCAGGGACAGCCCCGATATCGACTCCAGCATATCGGATGGCCCCCGCTGAGCTTCGAGAGCTACGGGTACAGTTGGAGGACTTGCAGGGCAAGGGGTTTATCCGACCCAGTGTTTCACCCTGGGCATCCCCGATATTGTTCGCCAAGAAGGCGTACGGGAGCTTGCGACTGTGTGTCGACTATCGTCGCCTGAACCAGGTGACGGTGAGGAACAATTATCTGCTACCGAGGATTGATGACCTCTTTGATCAGCTCAAGGGAGCACGGTGGTTCTCAAAGATAGACCTCAGGTCAGGTTATCACCAGCTCAGAGTTCGAGACGAGGACGTGCAGAAGACGACCTTCAGATGTTGGTATGGCCACTATGAGTTCTTGGTTATGCCATTCAGCGTATCCAATGCTCCAATAGTGTTCATGGCCCTCATGAACATGATCTTTCAGCCATACCTCGATCGATTTGTCGTGGTCTTCATCGACAACATTTTGATTTACTCGACGACTGAGGAGGAGCACGCCTACCAATTACGGGTTGTACTAGACACACTCCGAGAGCACCACCTTTATGGTAAGCTCTCGAAGTTCCAGTTCTGGATACGTGAGGTCCACTTCTTTAGACACGTCATCTCTGAGGTGGGAGTTGCAGTGGATCCTGCGAAGATCAAGGTAGTGTTAGCTTGGGAGCCACCCAGGAGTGTGACGGAGGTGCGAAGTTTCTTGGGACTAGCTGGATACTACCGGAGATTTGTGCCAGACTTCTTCAGAGTTGAGGCACCACTCTCAGATTTGACAAATAAGGGGAAACCCTTCGTATGGTCAGACAGATGTCAGCAAAGCTTCCAGGATCTGAGACAGAGATTGACCAGTGCACCTATCTTGAGGTTGCCTGAGGAGGGAGTAGGTTACGTAGTCTACTGCGATGCATCATGGACCGGACTCAGTTGTGTCCTGATGCAGGAGTGGGTTGTGATCGCCTATGGATCACCTCAGTTGAGGCCGCATGAGAAGAACTACGCTACCCATGACCTGGAGTTAGCAGTAGTGGTCTTCGCTCTGAAGACGTGGCGACACTATCTGATGGGCGAGCGACTTACAGTCTTTTCTGACCATCAGAGTCTCAGGTACATCTTCTCGCAAAAGGACCTGAACCTGAGACAGCGGCGATGGCTCAAGTTCCTCCAGGACTATGACTTTGAGATAGTCTATACTCCTGGGAAGGGGAACGTAGTAGCCGATGCCCTCAGCAGGAGGACGGGCATTCAGCTACTTGAGGAGGCGACAGAGCAGCTAGCCTCTTTGTAGTTATCCTTCGTGGATAGAGATGGAGCAGCCTTCCTTTCGTCTCTCACAGTCACTCCTCCACTTCTATAGCAGGTCCGAGAGGCACAACATGGGGACACTGACTGTGAGACGCGACGTGCACAGTTACCCTCAGGTCAGGAACCTTATGGTTTCTCATTTGGAGCAGAGCACGACATCCTTTTAAGAGGACATACCATGGTACCAGTCGCTTTACGAGAGGAGGTAATGATAGAGTTTCACACTTCTCCATTGGCGGTACATCCTGGAGTGGCGAAGATGTACCAGGATCTCAGACAACATCACTGGTGGCCGGGCATGAAGAAGGCTGTGGCAGAGTTCGTTTCTTGATGCCTCACCTGTCAGCAGGTGAAGGCTGAGCACCAGGTACCAGCAGGCTTGGTACAACCCTTGGAGGTTCCAGAGTGGAAGTGGGACGACATATCTATGGACTTCGTGACTGGACTTCCATGTACTTCCAGAGGTCACGACTCCATTTGGGTGATTGTCGACCGACTCACCAAGTCGGCACACTTCTTACCCATCAGAGAGCAGAGCTCAGTGGAGAGCTTGGTACGACTTTATGTTCAGGAGATTGTATGGCTTCACGGTGTGCCATATTCTATCGTCTCCGATCGAGATGCTCGATTTACTTCCCGGATTTGGAAGGGGTTGCAGGAGGCATTCGGGACGCAGCTACATCTGAGCTCAGCCTTTCACCCTCAGACGGATGGTCAGATGGAGAGGACCATTCAGACTCTCGAGGATATGCTCCGCACATATGTCCTAGACTTTGGTCGTAGCTGGGAGGACCACCTACCATTGGTGGAGTTTGCGTACAACAACAGCTACCACTCCACCATCGGGATGGCACCATATGAGGCGTTGTACGTCCGACCTTTCAGATCTCCTTTGTACTGGACAGACCCTGGGGAGTTAGCACTTGTGGGACCAGAGATGGTCCAGGCCACGACAGAGAAGGGCCAGGTCATCCAGGAGCGGATGAGGATAGCTCAGAGCCGGCAGAAGTCATACGCTGACAGGAGGCGGAGGCCACTAGAGTTCGAGGATGGCGACCACATCTTCTTGCGTGTCTCACCTCGACGTGGTTTACGGAGATTTGGACGAGGTGGCAAGTTATATCTGCGCTTCATCGGACCATTCCAGGTCCTCAGCAGGATTGGCGAGGTGGCTTATCGTCTGGATCTACCACCTCAGTTGCACCGGGTGCACGACGTCTTCCACGTATCTCAGCTGAGGAGATACGTGCACGACCCGACGCACATCATTGACCATGGGGAGCTTGACGTTGATGATGGAGCAACTTTTACGGAGGTCCTGGTGGAGATCGAGGATCGACAGGAGCGGGTCCTACGTGGACGGTCGATTCCTCTAGTGCGCATCAGATGGCAGCACGGGAACCTCCAGGAGAGCACTTGAGAGCGGGAGGCTCAGATGCGTGCTCAATACCCTAATTTGTTTCCCTAGTTTTGATGTACCTTTACGGGGACATAAAGCCCTGAGGTGGGAGTAATGTAAAGACCCGTAAAATTAAAGGGAAATTTTTTTTCTTAATTTTTTTTGGAATTTTACAAGAGCGCGGTTTCTAACGGCACCTGATTCTGAGGCCCGGTGTGCCCGGAATCAACTTCCGAAGTTTGGCTCGGGTATATTCAGTGAACGAACGAGCGGGAATTTCTAACTTTTGAACCGGTGCTCGGAATCAAATTCCGAGGGCACCGATGGAACCGCAGCGCCGATAATTTCTTAGGAACTCCTATTCCGGATATGCGTTTACACGAGTGTTGATGATAAAATTTGTGGAAGTTATTTTATAATTATTCTACAAATTTTTATTTTTTTCTAAGTGTTTAGTTCTTGATGGAAGTTGGGTAACCACCCAACCTCCCTTGGGAGGTTATGAGGGTGGTGGGGCCCACACGAACCCCACCCCTTCATATCCTCTAACCCCTCTCAACTCCCACTTTAATGTTGATAACATATGTTTACTTAACTTATGTAATTAATATGGTGAGTTACATGTAAGTTTTTGAAATTCAAACAATTGAATTTCAAATGCTTTGTTGTGTTAATAAAATAAGTTTAGAACTTATTTTATTAGGGTTTGGTGTTGGGTTGTTTGAGAGTTTTTTGGAGAAAAAGCTAAGGAACCCCTTCTTCCTCGACGAAGAACGCGAAGAACACCGTTCTTCAACGAAGAACTTCTCCGCCGAAGAACAAAGTTCTTCCGCGACGCCGTATCCGCGATGCGATGTTCTTCTTCTGCGTTGTATCTTCCGCGACGGTTTTCCGCAACGAAATCGCCGTCAACGACTTCGAATCCTCGCTTCGCGACGTCAAAGTTCTTTTTCCGCGTTGCCCGACCTCCGCAACGCTCGTCTTCCACGGGTCGTTGACGAACACCATTCCTGAACCGAGGTATGGGATTATTTTATTTAATTATTTCTGTTCATGATTCTAGTTTATCGATCATCGTGGATTTTCGACTAGATGTTATCGTTTAACGAGAGGGGGGCCGGACCGCACAAACACGGCCGAACCCCCCTCTTATGTTCATGTTTGATTCTTTGTGGATGGAACGGAATGGCGTGGTGCCATCGCACCACGCGGGAATCACACGACAAGTATTACGCGACGCCGTCACGCCTCGCCGTGGAAAGGAGTTTAAGAACGCGACACCGTCGCGCCGCGTCAAAGAAAATAGAAGGCGCCGCGGCAGGAGTGGGGCCGCGGCGGAGGGGCGCGGTGCCATCGCACCGCGCTGGACGACAAGGGCCGCGGCGGAGCAAGGTGACCGGCGGCCGAGCCGGGCCGCCGGTGTCGGAGCCGGAAGGGGACCGGCCATTGCCGGTCCCGTTGAGCAGGAACCGGCCGGCCAGGTCGGGCCAGCCGGAAGGGGAGGGTCCGGGGGAATTAAATTCCCCTGGCCGGTTCAAACGGCCCCCCATAATTTGGGGGGGGGGGGGGCGGTTACACAGGGGGGCAGGCGCCCCCCCCCCCCTTTGCTGAAACGGCTCGGCCAAAGGCCGAGCCTGACAGCGCGTTGGGTGCGCTGTCCCCAGCCGAACCGGAACCTTGCCGGTTGGCCAGGCCGGGCCGACCCGGTTCGGGGCGGGTCGACCCGGTTCGGGCCAACCGGGATGTCTCGGGCTGGGTCGGTCTGGGCCCGAAACCCCCGTTATCGGACTGTTTGGGTTCAAATGCCCATAACTCGGGCTATGGACCTCCAAACGACACGCCGTCAGCAGCGATGCGATCCTTGGATTGAGATGGTCGTTTAGATATATCACACTCAAGGTTTCGGAATACTTTGAGTTCGTTCGGGTTGGTTCGTACATGAAACCAACCGGGCCCTCAGAGCGAAAACGCTCATATCTTGAGCTACGGATGTCCGATTGACGTGCCGTCAACTTTTTTGAGTTCCTATTAGTGAGACAGATCTTTTGGCTTACTCCGACCGAGGTTTGGACGTAGGTGGAGTACGGTCGTGTTGGTTTTTCCTTAAAAACCAACCGGGCCCCTGGGACGAAAAAGCCAATAACTCTCAGACCGGGCGTCCGATTGACGCGCCGTCTGCGACGTTGAGTTCCTGTTGACGATACAGAACTTTTGGATACATCAACTCTGGACTATGTGTCAGTTGATGTATCAGCCTCTCGGCTCGTGGAGCAGACCCTCCCGAACGAGCTTGCTGTGTGCGGGAACCCTAGTGCTGGCTGCAACTGCTACTGTGATTGCGACGACGACTGTGCAGAGATCCTCAGTGGATTCGACGATGATGACTACAGCACTGAGCGATCCTATGTGGATCAGTGCTACCGATCCTGTGTGGGTCCGATCCTGTGTGGGTCAACACTCAACGGTTTTTTGTGAGCCAGTGCCTACAGATCTTGTGTGGGTCCGATCCTGTGTGGGTCTTTGCGGGGGTTAGTACCTAACGATCCTTTGTGGGTCCGACGACTTAGATGGATCAGTGATCATCTCTATCATCTTCGAAGAAGTATACCTGTGTGAGCTGAATCCTGTTTGCTTTCCTGTGTGGACTGTGTTGTGCTATCCTGTGTGGATTACGTTTTTCTTTCCTATGTGGAATACGTATACTTTCCTGTGTGGACTGGGTTGTACTTGGGCTCGGAGGTTGGAGCGTATTGGAATTGATGACTTAGGTATATGTATGGGCATATACCTAAGCAGTGTCTGTTGTTACTTCGTGATTGTATCTTTCCTTTGTGGTTTATCCTTTGTGGATTTTGGGAGACCTTCGGGGGTCTTGGGGTCCCTACTGAGTAGCTTATACTCACCCCTGCACGGGCTATGCCCGCACTACGTTGTGTTGGTTGCAGACGATGGACAGCGTTGATCGTGGTTGAGGCTTGCAGAGCAGGACAGTACCTGGAGGTGGACCATTGGGCGGGACATACTCGGAGTAGACGGTAGGACCCGAGGAGCAGTGGAGCTATCTGTACCCACCCTTCAGGTGGGATTTCCAGTGGACTGGTCGGTGTAGCGGCTTTACTTTACAGTTGCTATTTTCCCTTTCGAGTTGTACTTTACAATTGGGCTTTATTTCCGGCCCCTTTTACTTTCCGCACTTTCTGTTGTACTCAGTTTTTACTTAGTGTTTACTTCTTCCGCTTGTACTATAGGGTGCTTGTTTATTTTAAAAAGGCATTGCCTTCCCTTTTTACCGGGATTTACACCTTGGTGCTAGTCGCCAGCCCCTAGCCTATGGAAGGCGGTCTTGGGGTAGTCACGGCACGGGCCCCGAGGATGGGTCGTGACAAATAATATTTAAAGACTATATTATTTAAATTTATGATGATATAAATGTAATTTTTATGCCCAGATGGCATCACTAAGAAATCATTGGGTTTTTACCTTGTACGGCTGGCTATGATTGTAATATATTCATCATTAACCCTAAATGATAGTACCTAAATCAAATATAAATATTTGAAATGTATTCCACTCCTCATAATCAATCAAAATTTCATCGATTTGGGGTCAATATACTAGTTCTTGATAGTATCCTTTTTATGTTATAAATAATCATGGTAGAGTCACATTGATCCCTAATTTGTTTGTAAAGAAAAAGACAATGGTTACACCCTATATTGACAGACATGGAAGAATAAATACCATATCAATATTCCCTTATAATTTCTTCTATAATTATTTAAAATCAATTGCGTCCATTCTACATGAAGTTTTCCAAAGAGGTGTAGCACCATTTATGATTTCTATTGAAATCTCAACATAAAAAATGAGATGATGTTTTGGAAATTATTCTATAATGCCTTAAAAAACACTATAATTATATTATGATCTATAATGATGAGGTCCTCCCCATCCCATTGTAATAAATAGACTTCAGTGATGGTAATTAAGGTCTACAATATACAATTAATTTCAATTATAACATTTAATTCATATGTGAACTGATAATTATGATTGGGATCATTAGAAATAAAAAAACCTCACTTCCCTACATTGGGATTTAGTCACCAATCATGAATAATCATATATAGGATTTCTAACTCATAACACCATCTTATCAATCTACATATCCATAGATTTTGACCTAGGATTTACGTAGTCATTATCTATTCCAATCCAACTTGATAATTCAAAATGATGATGTAAATTAGAAAATGGAAATCCCACCATGACTGTAGAATAAGTTTTGGAATAAGAACACACTCACCATGAACCAGAATAACAGTCAGCAAATAGTTGACCAACAAATTCTAGGAATGTTACCATAATATACATTTATGACAAAACCATGTCCACTTCTTCTACATAGACACATATATATTTCATGGAATACCACATAATATCTTCCATATAAAATCTTTTGGATGTTATCATATTAATAAAAATATCCCCATGGATTTTTACAAATGTTTGGAAAGTCTAACCACCAATGATTAACTAACCCTTACTATAATACCAACTACAACAACCACATGTTTACATATATAATTATTACATCATTTATATGAATCTTCAATACATTTCACAACTACATATCTGAGGACTGTATAGTTATGGTATCATTGGAAATAATATAAAAAATAATCTAATTTTATAAATGATCATCAATATCTCCCCATTTATTATCCAATTTAGTACAGTTCATATACATAACAACCTTAAAATCATTCTTCATTGTGTGGGGAAATAGAATATGTGAATGGGTGATCTTCGATTCTCAATATGGGAAAATATGGGGTGTATCAATCGATAACCACATGAATATATAATATAATCATTTGGTAATGAGATAATCACTAAAATATAAAATTTCATATCCAATATGTAAATGATCATAAACATGATTTACGGCATAAAACATCATCATTCCAAATTCCTTTAATGATAAGAGTGATAAATCATCATAAATGATTCATTAATAATTCGTTCATGTAAAAAAAAGTGTGGAAAAATCATTAGTATAGAAATAATATAATATTTCAAGGTACATGATTGTGATCAACCAATTATAGTGGATCAGGAAAACTCACATATTTCATGTATTATAACATATTAGGAATCACCACTTTCATCCTATGGTAGATCATGAACAACAAATTATTTTCCATAGTGGGTCAATAACATCAACTTGTATCCAATAATTATCTCAATATATATAATAAATTACCCAATGTATTAGAGGGGTATAAATTTTAGTAAAACCGATCACATAAGAAAGACCATACATATGTTTTCCTCAATAATATAAACCATTCATCACATTATATCCCATTAAATGTAATGGATTTCAGAAAAATTTTATCATTGAATCACCAATGAATAGTAATTTCATTAAAAACATTTCATAATAATAATAAAACATATATAAAGATATTTATAATACCAATAAATAATAATTACATTCATTGGTTATTTTAATTAGGTAATGGAATCATCTATTGGTCCCAATATAGAATATGTGGTCAAATATTTGTTGATATGTGTTTGGTGAGATTGAATGAGGAGGTGATTCCTAGAAACTCATACAAATTTATATAATGGTCTCTAATGTCATTATTTAACAATTATTCTTGATAAATGTGATGATGAATTATATTGTTCTTAAATCTATAAAACACGATTCAATGGGGGAATATTTTTACAATAATGTTAGGAAGATTAATAAAGGCCATTGAAATATTTATTCGCATGCAGTGAAGGGGAAAAATCAAGGATTCCATAAAAAATATATATTATATTTTGAATGACTTATTTTAAGAGTTGAGATTGGTAAATAAATTATTTCAATGAATAATGGATTTCTAATTTATAAATTTATTCCTACCAACATGAGCCACCAAGGCTATCACTTAACCACATTTAACTGACCCAAATGGTCAACCCTTAGGAGGGAATTCCATAGAAATCCTCCACGTGTAAAATTGGTGGTCATATATCTATAAACCTGTCTGTGATTAGGTAATGTAGAGAGCATTTCCAAAGGTGTGTAACGATAGGGACAGTACCCTTTAGAAGCTCCTAGGGACCGTGTAAGGCAGTGCAGCCCACGTGGGCCTTAGGTAAAGCATACCCAAAAGATGGCCACAGTGTCGTATTGGTGATGCAGTGGGAACATAATAATTAATAAAATATAGGATGGATATATAGAGAAATTTATAAGAGGAAACAAGGGATTGTTTACTTTTCTAATGTCACTAAAATTATGTGTATGATGTGGTCCATATGATTTCACTCATCTATGAAGTTTTATGATTTTGTTCCGTTTTCATTAACATTAACATTCATCTAAAGGACTCTTCTCAGCAAATATCTATCCAAACCACCATTAATCCCTAATGAATATGTAAAAAGATGTTTCTTGATGGGATTATATATTTATTATCTTATAGATATAATATATGTAATCTATCTTCTTACATTTATATTATAATTCTGTGAAAGAGATTTTGGTTGAGGATGTAAGGGAGTTTATAAGTGAGAGTGGGATTAATAGATACAAATATTGTAAAAATCATAAAATTCATGCAAGGATATCACCAAAAGGGACATCATATACTCTCATAAGAAAAATTTTACGAAATTCAATATATATTTGAGTTAAACCCAAGCGAAATGGATGTTTAAATATGATCCAAGATATGACATTATTATAAAAAATTTGAAGCAGTATATGGAATGGTATAAAAGGGTATCCATCCAGTGCGATGTTCTATGAAAGCCATATATAAATAAAGATAAAATGAGGCCAAGGTTTTTATTATAGATATTTTAGAAGATTTCATTTTTAAATATATACATAATTGTGATCATATGTAATGAGAAGAGAGTAACACTCATGTGATGCTTCTACTTCCATGAAGGAGATGGTTTTTTATATGACTATGAGATCTGTTTAAAAATCTCTAATATTGTTCACAAATAACATGTTTAATGAATTAGATATTGGTTTTTTGATACTCTTAGGTGTTACTATATTTTTCATAAGAACTGAGATACCATGATACCAGTGTATCCAACAACATGTTACATGAAAGATGAAGGACAACACCTCATTCACTTTTGAACATTACATGCACGAATCCATAAGGCTATATTATTGATAATTCAATTCTATAAATTGTGTTAATATGATATTTTTTATGTTTTTACATGTGGTAGTGCCCTGGAAAACTATAAAGACCCATAAAATTCAAGGAAATTTTTTCTTTCTTAATTTTCTTTGGAATTTTACATGAACGCAGTTTCTGACGGCACCTGATTCTGAGGCCCGGTGTTCCCGGAATCATTTTCTGAAGTTTTGCTCGGGTACGTTCAGTGAACGAACGAGCCGGTTTTTCTAAATTTTGAACCTGTGCTCGAAATCGAATTCCGAGGGCACCAATTGAATCGCAGTGCCGGTATTTGCTTAGAAATGCCTTTTCCGGAGTTGCGTTTGCTCGGGTGTGGTTTTAATTTTTTTGGGGTTAAGTTAAGAAATAAAATAAAGGTGATGCGGAACTTTATTTTATTTCACTTAAAGCCACATAAAGCCCCTTAATTCCACTTAAGACAGGTTAAGCGGATAATGTGGGACCCACGATATCCTACCCACTTAGTAGGATATTTGTGAGGTGGGGCCCGCACGAGCCCCACCGTTTCTTTTCCTCTAAGTAACGCACCTGCGAAAACCTCTTAAATAATGTCAACCGTGCATTTTTTTGAGTTAAGAAATGCCTCATTTATTGGGCAGTTAATTCATTACCATTAATTCATCGAATTAATGGTTCGTTTCTTAACTTTGAATTTCAAATCATTGGCATGGGAATAAAATAAGACCAACACGTGTTTACTTGAGGGCTGCTTGTTGAGAGGAATAGGAGGAAGCTCTATGTGTTGGAGATCTTCATCCTTCTTCGCGAAGAACGTGAAGAACGTCGGCCTTCGACGAAGGGCAACGAAGAACGCCGGATCCTCAGAGATCGACAACGCGACATGCCGATCCTCCTTCTGCGACGCTCCTTCCGCGACGTTCCTTCCCCTCGACAATCTTCGATCAATAATCGATTGAGGTAGGGTATTGTGGTTCTTTTAATTCCTTGTGAATTTCATCCTCAACCTAGGTTTAAATGGCGCAGTTAAATCTGTGTGTTTTTAACCCTCGGAGATCGTTGATGCGACGCCATGTACCACGACGACAGCGACGCCCCTTCTGCGACGCGACAATCCTCTTCTTCCGCGACGAACTCACATTCGATGAAAACATTGAGGTAGGGGTTGATTCCTTTAAATATTTTTGATTTATACCCATGGAATATGATTAAATATTTGTTGTGAGACTTTTAAAACCGCTAACGCGGTGGGTGCGGACCAACAAACAAGTCTGAACCCACCGCCCCTTTCGTTTTTGGTGTGCAAAACGACGGACGATGACGAAACAAGCCACACGGGAGATGTGAGGTCCTCGCAGTGAAGGACGGGCCTCGTGAGGGCCATTGGAGAAGACGGTGTGTTTTTCCGACCAACGGAACTCGTCTGGTGGTCCGCGGAGAAGCCCGCCGGCGCGCCTCGCCGGAACGACGGCGCTGGTGGCAGGGGGCGGCGGCGCCCGGCGCGCCGCCGGAAGGAGGCGCTGCACCTGAAGCCGCGGCGGCAGGGCACGGTCCCGCGACCATGCGGGACCGAAGGGGGACGGGAAGTGGCAGCTGGCCGCATCCGCTGGAAAGGGCGGCCCCACGCGGGGCCGCGACTCCTTCACGCGGGGGCAGCGCGCCCCCCGCTCCGCTCGGCCCTAACCGGCCGAGCTGACCCGCTGGCCACCCGGCCAGTGCCAGCCAGGCCGCACCAGCCGGGCCGGGTCACACCCCGTCTGGTCGGACCCGGACCCGGGTCGGGTCAACCCTGTTCGGGCTGACCCAGGGGGCTTGGGCCGGGTCGGTCCGGGCCCAGACCCCACGTTTTCAGACCCTTTTCGGTATTTTGCTCATAATTTGAGCTACGGGCCTCAGATCGATGCACCGTCAGTTACGATGTGATCCTTTGATCGAGACAATCGTTTCGGTATATCGTACTCAAGGTTTCAGAATTCATTGGGTTCGGCCGGGTTGGTTCGTACACGAAACCAACCGGGCCCTCGGAGCGGAAACGCTCATAACATGAGCTCCGGACATCCGATCGACGTGCCGTCGACTTTGATGGATTCCTCTTAGTGAGAAGGATCTTTTGGATTAATCCTCTTAAGGTTTGGACGTAGGTGTAGTACTTTCAGGTTGGTTTTGACGTAAAAACCAACCGGGCCCCTGGGACGAAAAAGCCAATAACTCTCAGACCGGGCATCCGATTGACGCGTCGTCTGCGATGTTGAGTTCCTATTGACGATACAGAACTTTTGGATACATCAACTCCAGACTTTGTGTCAGTTGATGTATTAGCCTCTCGGATCATGGAGCAGACCCTCCCGAACGAGCTTGTTGTGTGAGGGAACCCTAGAGCTGGCTGCGACTACGACGACGACAGTACATAGATCCTCAGTGGATTCGACAGCGACGACTACAACACTCAGTGATCCTTTGTGGATCAGTGCTACCGATCCTGTGTGGGTCCGATCCTAGGTAGGTCAGCGCTCAGCGGTCCTGTGTGGGCCAGCGCCTACAGATACTGTGTGGGTCCGATCCTGTGTGGGTCTTTGTGGGGGTTAGTTACCTATCGATCCTGTGTGGGTCAGATCCTGTGTGGGTCATTGCGGGGGTTAGTTACCTATCGATCCTGTGTGGGTCAGATCTTTTATGAGTCATTGTGGGGGTTAGTTACCAATCGATCCGGTGTGGGTAAGATCCTTTGTGGGTCATTGCGGGGGTTAGTACATATCGATCCTTTGTGGGTCCGATGGCTGAGATGAATCAGTTGATATATCTGATCATCTCTATCGTCATACGAAGAAGTATACCTATGTGAGCTGAATCCTGTTTTGCTTTCCTATGTGGATTGGGTTTTTCTATCCTGTGTGGATTTATGTTTTACTTTCCTGTATGGACTGGGTTGTACTTGAGCTCGGAAGTCATATCATACTGGAATTGATGACTTAGGTATATGCATGGGCATATACCTAAGCAGTGTCGGATGTTACTTTGTGATTGTATCTTTCCTTTGTGGTTTATCCTTTGTGGTTTCTGGGAGACCTTCGGGGGTCTCGGGGTCCCTACTGAGTAGCTTATACTCACCCCTTCACGGGCTATGCCCGCACTACGTTGTGTTGGTTGCAGACGTCGGACAGTGTTGATCGCGGTTGAGGCTTGCGGAGCAGGTCGGTACCCGGAGGTGGACCACTGGGCGGGACATACTTGGAGCGGAAGGCTGGACCCGAGGAGCTGTGGAGGATATCTGTACTCACCTTTCAGGTGGGACTTCCAGTGGACGACACGATGCAGCGGCTTTACTTTTCAGTTGTTGTTTTTCCCTTTCCAGTTGTACTTTACTTTCAGTTTGGGTTTGTATATTGGCCCACTTACTTTTCCGCACTTACTGTTGTACCAAGTTTTTACATAGTGTTTACATCTACTGCTTGATTTCTCTGTGGTGTTTTTTTACTTTAAAAAGGAAATGCCTTCCCTTTTTACAGGGAATTACGCCTTGGTGCTAGTCGCCAAACCCTAGCCTATGGAAGGCGGGCTTGGGGTAGTCACGACACGGGCCCCAGGGACGGGTCGTGACAAATTGGTATCAAAGGAGTTCAGTTCTGCCACAGAACATTGGACTCTGATCTTTTTCTATGTGAATTAATAATGTTAAGAGTATTGGGTGTGGTTATTATTTCATGGAGTCCAGTTTTGGTGCGGCGGCCGACGTATCCGTACACCAGGACCATGACTTCGGATTTCCGACTTAATGCGTGAAAACATTGATTGCATGTGTGTTTCAAGTTTTCTTTAGGAATACTTTGTGTCAGCTCACCAGGTATACTGTTATGAACATGGAACACCTGTTTTCTTTTCAGGATGGCCCCACGACGACAACCAACTAGGTTTCCGAGAGTTGAGCGTGACGACATCCCACCGAGCGATGAGGCCTCGGAATAGGGCCCTTTGACAACTGAGGCACCAGCGGTACCTCTACCCGCTGAGCCACCGATGCTTCCAGCCCCAGCCGCTGACGATGCACGTCGCCTTAGTGCACTGCACGAGTTCCAGCGCCAATGATCACCCAGGTTCCGCAGGGAGAAGGAACCCCAGGCAGCCGAGGACTGGCTGGAGGCAGTTGTATGATTTTTCAGGTTATTGAGGACACCAGCAGACCTCATGGTGATCCTCGCAGCGAGCCTACTGCACGCAGCAGTGGGCTGATGGTGGAGTCTGATGCTTCAGGTGAACGATGAGGCATCTCTCCTCTGGATGGTCTTTGAAAGCCTCTTCCGCTCGTAGTTCATCCCAGCCACCCTCCGTGCGGTACGCATCCAGGAGATTCATCACCTGCAGCATGACAGCTTGACGGTCGCCCAGTACTCGACGAGATTTACCGATCTCTCACGCTACTCGAAAGACATGGTACGGGACCCATTCTTCTGGGTCGGGACCTTTGAGCAGGGATTGAGACATGAGATCAGGGCATCACTGATCTCCCTCAACATTCCGACTCAGGCAGGAGTACTAGAGCGGGCCCTTTTGATCGAGAGCTTCCTTGCTGAGCCTTCATCAGCAGCGAGACCTACCGCGGGGCGGCACGTATCAGAGTCCTCTGAAGCAGGTAGTCATCAGATAACTCATGGGTCCAGGCAGACTAGACCCTCAGGCAGATGACCTCAGGACACTGGCTCAGCAGTGCGGGGCACACAGCGTAGAGCCAGTCTTTCGAGAGGCAGGAAGTGCTACACATACGGCGGGCATGGCCACATGGCTCGTGGCTGCCCAACCCACCATGCCGAAGAGCAGAAGACGGTTGACGAGCCACCCAGGAAGAGGCAGAGGGTCGACTGTGGTGGTCCGCAGGGAGCAGGAAGATGAGGCAGAGGAGCTGGCCGAGCAGCAGGTGGTGGGAGATGCTTTGAGGCTCTACCACCACCACCACCAGGAGGTCCACCCCGGCCACAGGGAGCTGGCGGGAAGAGACAGGCACAACTCCAAGTAGCAGAGGCCTACGACCACGGCGTTCCTGAGATGATTCAAGGTACTATCTATGTCTATTCCACCCTTGCTGTAGTTCTTTTAGAATCAGTAGTGAGTCACTCTTTCATAGCTGCTTCTCTTGTTCGGAGCTCGGAGATTCCGACAGAGCCATTGGCTCGATCCTTACGGCTAGAGACTCCTACGGGAGCAGACTCGACGTTTACGCACCGGTTCCGGTAGTGTGATCTTACTCTATGAGGCGAGAGCTTCGGCTGGGATCTTCTTGTAGCGGCGTCAAGGCCTTACGACGTCATCTTGGGCATGGATTGGTTATCTACAGTCCATGCTCAGATCGACTGTATTAGGCGCAAGGTGCGATGTGTACGCACCGACGGGAGCAGGTTCACCTTCACCGACGAGAAGGGAGCCTTTTCAGCACAGGATGGACTTCCGTAGAGGAGAGGACAACCCATCACTCATCAGTTGTCTAGCCTCATCCTAGGAGTAGTTGACGTGCGGAGTCCTAGTTTTCCTGCAGTGGTGGATCAGCATACCGACGTCTTTCCCGATGACATTCCAGGACTACCTCATCGCAGAGTGGTAGACGTTTATATTGATCTGTACCCAGGGACAACCCCGATATCCACTCCAGCATATCGGATGGCTCCCGCTGAGCTTCGAGAGCTACGGGTACAGTTGGAGGACTTGTAGGGAAAGGGTTTCATCCGACCCAGTGTCTCACCTTGGGCTTCCCCGATATTGTTCGCCAAGAAGGCGGACGGGAGCTTGCGACTGTGTGTCGACTATCATCGCCTGAACCAGGTGACAGTGAGGAAAAATTATCCGCTACCGAGTATTGATGACCTCTTCGATCAGCTCAAGGGAGCACTATGGTTCTCAAAGATAGACCTCAGGTCAGGCTATCATCAGCTCAGAGTTCGGGACAAGGACGTGTAGAAGACGACCTTCAGATGTCGGTATGGACACTATGAGTTCTTGGTTATGCCTTTTGGCGTAACCAATGCTCCAGCAGTGTTCATGGGCCTCATGAACAGGATCTTTCAGCCATACCTCGATCGATTTGTCGTGGTCTTTATCGACGACATTTTGATATACTCAAAGACTAAGGAGGATCATGCCTACCACTTGCGGGTTGTACTAGACACACTCTGAGAGAACCAGATTTATGGAAAGCTCTCGAAGTGTCAGTTCTAGATATGTGAGGTCAACTTCTTGGGGCACGTCATCTCTAAGGCGGGAGTTGCAGTGGATCCTGCGAAGATCGAGGCAGTTCTATCTTGGGAGCCACCCAGGAGTGTGACGGAGGTGCATAGTTTCTTGGGACTAGCTGGATAATATCAGAGATTTTTTCCAGACTTCTCCAGAGTTGCGGCAGCACTCTCAGCTCTTATGAAGAAGGGGAAACCCTTTGTGTGGTCAGACAGATGTCAGCAGAGCTTCCAGGAGCTGAGACAGAGATTGACCAGTGCACCTATCTTGAGGTTGCCGGAGGAGGGAGTAGGGTACGTAGTCTACTGCGATGCATCAGGGACCGGACTCGGATGCGTCCTAATGTAGGAGCGGGCGGTGATCGCCTATGGATCACGTCAGTTGAGGCCGCATGAGAAGAACTATGCTACCCATGACCTGGAGTTAGCAGCAGTGGTCTTCGCTCTGAAGACATGGCGACACTACCTAATGGGTGAGCGCTTTTATCCTTTGTGGATAGAGATGGAACAACATTCCTTCAGTCTCTCACAATCACCCCTCCACTACTGCAGTGGGTCAGAGAGGCACAACATGGGGATGCTGACTGTGAGACGCGACGTGCGCAGATATCCTTAGGACAGGCACCTGATGGTTTCTCCTTTGGAGCAGAGCACGACGTCCCTTTTAGAGGACGTTCCTTGGTACCAATTGCTTTGCGGGAGGAGGTACTAAGAGTGTTTCACACTTCTCCCTTGGAGGTACATCCTGGAGTCGCGAAGATGTACCAGGACCTCAGACGATAGCACTGGTGGCCGGGCATGAAGAAGGTTGTGGTAGAGTTCGTTTCTCGATGCCTCACCTGCCAGTAGGTGAAGCCAGAGCATCAGGTACCAGCAGGCTTTGTACAACCCTTGGAGGTCCTGGAGTGGAAGTGGGACGGCATATCTATGGACTTTGTGACTGGACTTCCACGCACTTCCAGAGGTCACGACTCCATTTGGGTGATTGTCGACTGACTCACCAAGTCGGCTCACTTCTTGCCGATCAGAGAGAAGGGCTCAGTAGAGAGCTTGGGACTTCTCTACATTCAAGAGATTGTACGGCTTAACGGTGTTCCATCATCTATCGTCTCCGATCGAGATGCTCGCTTCACTTCCCAGCTTTGGAAGGGGTTGTAAGGGGCATTCGGGATGCAGCTACGTCTGAGCACCGCCTTTCACCCTCATACGGATGGCCATACGGAGAGGACCATATAGACTCTCGAGGACATGCTCCGCGCATGTGTCGTCGACTTTGGTCGCAGCTGGGAGGACCACCTACCCTTAGTGGAGTTTGCGTACAACAACAGCTACCACTCCACCATCGGGATGGCACCATACGAGGCATTGTATGACCGACCTTGCAGATCTCTTTTATGCTGGACAGACCCTGGGGATTCAGCACTTGTGGGACCAGAGATGGTCCAGGCCACGACAGAGAAGGTCCAGGTCATCCAGGAGCGGATGAGGACAGCTCAGAACCGGCAGAAGTCTTATACTGACAGGAGGTGGAAGCCACTAGAGTTCAAGGATGGCGACCACGTCTTCTTGCGTGTCTCACCTCGATGTGGATTACCGAGATTTGGCCGTGGAGGCAAGTTGTCTCCAAGCTTCATCGGACCATTCCAGGTCCTCAGAAGGATTGGCGAGGTGGCTTATCACCTGGCTCTACCGCCTCAGTTGCACCGGGTGCACGACATCTTCCACGTATCCTAGATGAGGAGGTACATGCACGACCCGACGCATATCATTGACCATGGGGAGATAGACGTTGATGATGAGGCGACTTTTGCGTAGGTCCCAGTGGAGATCGAGGATCGACAGAAGCGGGTCCTATGTGGATGGTCGATTCCTCTAGTGCGCATTAGATGGCAGCACGGGAACCTCCAGGAGAGAACTTGGGAGCGGGAGGCTCAGATGCGTGCTCAGTACCCACTTTTGTTTCCCTAGTTTATGTTGTATCTTTACGGGGACGTAAATCCCTGAGGTAGGAGTGATGTAAAGACCCGTAAAATTCAAGGAAATTTTTTCTTTCTTAATTTTATTTGGAATTTTACATTAACGCAGTTTCTGACAGCACCAGATTCTGAAGCCCGGTGTGCCCAGAATCATTTTCCGAAGTTTGGCTCGGGTACGTTCAGTGAACGAACGAGCCGGTCTTTCTAACTTTTGAACCGATGCTCGGAATCAAATTTCAAGGGCACCGATGGAATCGCAGCACCGATATTTGCTTAGAAATGCCTTTTCTGGAGTTGTGTTTGCTCGGGTGTGGTTTTTAATTTTTTTGGGGTTAAGTTAAGAAATAAAATAAAGGTGATGCGACACTTTATTTTATTTCACTTAAATACACTTAAAGCCAATTAATGCCACTTATGTCAGGTTAAGAGGATAAGGTGGGACCCATGATATCATACCCACTTGGTAGGATATTTGTGAGGTGGGGCCCACATGAGCCCCACTGTTTCTTTTCCTCTAAGTAACGCACCCGCGAAAACCTCTTTTAAATAAAGTCAACAGTGCGTTTTTTTTGAGTTAAGAAACGCCTAATTTATTGGGAAGTTAAGTCGTTACCATTAATTCATCGAATTAATGGTTCGTTTCTTAACTTTGAATTTCAAATCGTTGGCATGGGAATAAATTAAGACCAACACGTGTTTACTTGAGGGTTGATTGTTGAGAGGAATTGGAGGAATCTCTAAGTCTTGGAGATCTTTATCCTTCTTCGCGAAGAACGCGAAGAACGCGAAGACCGCTGGCCTCCGATGAAGGGAGACGAAGAACGTCGGATCCTTGGAGATCGACGACGCGACGTGACGATCCTCCTTCCGTGACGCTCTTTCCGTGACGTTACTTCCCGACGACAATCTTCGATCAACAATCGATTGAGGTAGGGGATTGCGGTTCTTTTAATTCCTTGTGAATTTTAACCTCAACTTGGGTTTAAATAGTGCAGTTAAATAAGTGTGTTTTGAACCCTCGGAGATCGTCGACGCAACTCCGTGTACTGTGATGACAGTGACGCCCCTTTCGTGACGCGATGATCCTCTTCTTCCGCGACGGCAAATTCCCCGATGAACTCACGTTCGACGACAACGTTGAGGTAGGGGTTGATTCTTTTAAATCTTTGTGATTTATACCCGTGGCGTATGATTAAATATTTGCTGTGAGACTTTTAAAAAATGCTAACGCGGTGGGTGCGGACCAACGAACAACCCTGAACCCACCGCCCCTTTAGTTCTTGGTGTGTGAAACGGCGGACGAAGACGAAACAAGCCGCACAGGTGATGTGAGGTCCTCGTAGTGAAGGACGGGCCCCGGGAGGGCCATTGGCGAAGACAACGTGTTTTTCCGAACACCAGAACTCATCTGGTGGTCCGCGGAGAAGCCCGCCGGCACGACGCCGGAAGGAGCTGCCGTGGTAGGGCGCGGTCCCGCGACCGCGCGGGACCAGAGGGGGACGGGATGCGGCAGCCGGCCGCGTCCGCTAGCATGGGCAGCCCCACATGGGGCTGCATCTCCTTCACGTGGGGGCAGCACGCCCCCACTCCGCTCGGCCGTAACCGGCCGAGCTGACCCACTGGCCAGCCGACCAGTGCCAGCCGGGTCACGCTGAGGCCGGGCCGGGCCAGGCCGCGCCAGCCGGGCCGGGTCGCGCCCAGCCGGGTCGCTCCGGGCCCAGACCCCCCGTTTTCAGACCCTTTTCGGTCTTTTTCTCATAACTTGAGCTACGGGCCTCCGATCGACGCACCGTAAGTTTCAATGCGATCCTTGGATCAAGATGGTCGTTTCGGTATATCACACTAAAGGTTTCGGAATACTTTGTGTTCGGCAGGGTTGGTTCGTACACGAAACCAACCGGGCCCTCGGAGCAGAAATGATCATTACTTGAGCTCCGGACGTCCGATCGACATGCCGTCAACTTTGATGGATTTATATTAGTGAGACAGATCTTTTGGCTTACTCTGCCCGAGGTTTGGACGCAGGTAGAGTACGGTCGGGTTGGTTTTGACTTAAAAATCAACCGGGCCCCTAGGACGAAAAAGCCAATAACTCTCAGACCGGGCGTCCAATTGACGCGCCGTCTGCGGCGTTGAGTTCTTGTTGACGATATAGAACTTTTGGACACATCTACTCTGGACGTTGTGTCATTTGATGTATCATCCTCTCGGCTCGTGGAGCAGACCCTCCCGAACGAGCTTGCTGTGTGCGGGAACCCTAGAGATTGCTGCGACTATGACGATGACTGTACAGAGATCCTCAGTGGATTCGACGACGACGACTAAAGCACTCAGTGATCCTTTGTGGATCAGTGCTACCGATCTGGTGTGGGTCCGATCCTGTGTGGGTCAGCGCTCAGCGGTCCTATGTGGGCCAGTGCCTACAGATCTTGTGTGGGTATGATCCTATGTGGGTCTTTGCGAGGTTTAGTAACCTATCGATCCTGTGTGGGTCAGATCCTTTGTGGGTCATTGCGGGGGTTAGTTACCTATCGATCCTGTGTGGGTCAGATCCTTTGTGGTTCATTGCAGGGGTTAGTTACCTATCGATCCTGTGTGGGTTAGATCCTTTGTGTGTCATTGCAGGGGTAAGTTAACTATCGATCCTGTGTGGGTCAGATCCTTTGTGGGTCATTGCAGGGGTTAGTACCTATCGATCCTTTGTGGGTCCGACGACTGAGATGAACTAGTTGATATATCTGATCATCTCTATCGTCATACGAAGAAGTATACCTGTGTAAGATGAATCATGTTTTTCTTTCCTATGTGGATTGTGTTGTTCTATCCTGTGTGGATTTACGTTTTTCTTTCCTGTGTGGACTGGGTTTTACTTGAGCTCGGAAGTTGGAGCATACTGGAATTGATGACTTAGGTATATGTATGGGAATATATCTAAGTAATTTTAGATGTTACTTCATGATTGTATCTTTCCTTTATGGTTTATCCTTTGTGGATTCTGGGAGACCTTTGGGGGTCTCGGGGTCCCTACTGAGTAGCTTATACTCACCCCTGCATGGTCTATGCCCACACTACGTTGTGATGGTTGCAGACGACGGACATCGCTGATCGCGGTTGAGGCTTGCGGAGCAGGTCGGTACCCGGAGGTGGACCACTAGGCGGGACATACTCGGAGCGGACGGCTGGACCCAAGGAGCTGTGGAGGATATCTATACTCACCCTTCAGGTGGGACTTCCAGTGGACGGATCGACGTTGCGGCTTTACTTTTTAGTTGTTGTTTTTCCCTTTCTAGTTGTACATTACTTTCAGTTTGGGTTTGTATAATGGCCCACTTACCATTCCACACTTACTGTTGTACCCAGTTTTTACTTAGTGTTTACTTCTACTTCTTGCTTTCTCTGTGGTGTTTGTTTACTTTACAAAGGCAATGCCTTCCCTTTTTACTGGGAATTACGCCTTGGTGCTAGTCGCCAGCCCCTGGCCTATGGAAGGTGGGCTTGGGGTAGTCACGGCACGGGCCCCGAGGACGGGTCGTGACAAAAACAATATACCCATGTTATTTCAAACTAAGATGTTCAACGAATATTGACTAACTAACATGTGTAGTACACGAGCTCATACATTAAGATATAAGGACTAGATAGTTTGTTAAATTTACCCTTGTGTAAAGGGTTTTCTTGAGAATACATTTCATATATTCATGTATTATTCCATACACACATGATGAATTTATTGAGATACCCAAAATAGGATGTTTAGATTCCAAGAAATTTGTGCATGAGGGGTAATTTAGTTTAGATTTCACGAAAAATAATTAAGTGATTTGTTAAATTTATTCCTATATAAAATATGGGTGAGATTATTTGTTCTCAACTTACATACATGGAGTGAGGCTGATAATTCAATAAGAATAAATAATTCAATAATGAGAATGACTTTTCACTAATTATTTTTCCTTATTGGTTATTAAAATTAAGCGAGAATAATAGAAAGAACAATCCATAGGTTGTAGAAAGTCCCTCAATAGTTAAACAAGAATTTCATATACTATAATAACAAATAAGAAGATAAATTATCACCATTAATTGGATCAATCATCTATTAATGTTTAAAGTCTTCTCATTAGTTATGGGATAAGTTGTAGTCTTTTGGTTAGATCTAAGTGCAAAAGAAGACACTCAGTTGGATGTGGATCATAAGTCTATAAAATAGTGATATATATAATTTGGTTTCATTAGGAAGATAATGGAGTCTCTCTGTTAGTGTTTTATCATTATAACCACTTTTTTGATAATGGAGATCCATGTTAGGTGACCATAAAATGAATGAGTATTTCTTTATACCAACCCATATAAATATTAACTTATATTATCTCCTTTACTACATCTAAAGAAAAAATGATATTGATATGTATTATTGAGTTGATCGAGAAATATAAAAGGATGGGCGGTAGAAATTGAATGAAATTGAATTAGTCAAAATAAACCATTAATTCACCATTCTAGTATTAGTGGTCAATCTCATATGTGGTCCTATATAAACTACTAGAGCATTTGGATCCCTCGAAAATTCAATGAAGCATTCTGATAGATGATTAATATTAATTATAAAAACATTAAAATTGTTCCAATATTTTTTTTAAAAATTATCACATCGTAAAAAATAGTATTCCACCCTTTCTCCTATCACTTGGCCTAAAAGTTAGAGAATTATCAATAGTGGGTTTTCCACCCATATATAGTCATTATTAAATGATATAGTCGAAAAAGATAAATATGAAGTCATATTAAGAGGCACAAAATTCCATCTTGAGTTCTCAATCAGAAATGGGCTACATAATGGTTATGGGTCACCATATAACCAAGGAAATATGTGATAAAATCAGATGTTGTTATTAATGAAATTTTAATGTCAATGAATCAAAACTATGTGTTTATAGGAGTGTGATTGAGGAAATATAAATGAATTATTAATGATTTTCTAAATACTATTTCACCATATATTGTGATATAGTCAACTGATCATGGATTTTGTATGAAGTTAGATGAATATATTTTTTTCAAAGAATTGATGAAAAAATTTCCATATTATTTTTATGAAAGAGTTTGAGCCCTTGATTAATGAGATAAATTATCTTATTATAATCCAGAGAAAATTCTCAAAGATTATGAAATAAAGAAAATTATGGATTTTAAAAAGAAATAAAAACCTGAAATTTATATGGAATTCATGATTATGGGAAAATTCAGAGAAAAAGATGCCAATAAATTATAGTACTCAGATAGTGATTAGAATGATGATTACTTAAATAAAATAATTACCCTTATATATGAAGGGTTTCAGAAGGGAAAATGGATTGGAATATTTATTTTCCCCCTTAAATGATTCAATTTCTGTAGATATGGTCATTTTTCAAAGAAGCGTCCAAAAAATAATGTTGAAGAATCATAATGAGAATGATAATCAGAAGATGAATCATCCCATAATCACAAATTGTGTATGAATAATAAGAACCACTCCATCAGAAAAAAAATAAATCTTTTAATCAAAGTAAAAAATATTCATCATCAATTAGTTCTTTTGATAATGATGTTGTTTTACTTTCTCTTGTATTTTAAGAACTAATTCATCAAATAGTATTGATGATGAACATTTAAAAATAACATTTGAGTGAAAACAGAAATAAAAATTATAATTCTTTAAGGAATAGATCAATGAAAACAATAAATGAATGATTAATAATTATAATTTAAACATTAAATGAACTAATGAAATGAATAAAGAATAATTATATCTTATTTATGAATAATAGAATGTCATGATCATTATATATTTACCATTTTTTGGGTGCTCATGATGATCAAATTAACAATTTTAGAACAATATTAGATGATATGTGATCATGACAATATATTCACTTAAATAGAATATGTGTAAATTTATATATAATCTATATGTTTCACATTATGACAAGATTTGAATAATTTCAAATAAGATTTATATAAATCAATTAACAGAAATGTGGAAGCCTCTTAATTATTGTTAGAATAATGTTAATAGATCACGTAATAATTTTTGTGGATATGAAAATTGTAATAGTGAGATGGTAAATCTAAATGTGAGAATATGTGGTCCAATAATAATGATTATAACTCATCCATATCTTTATATGAGGTAAATTTTCCATGGATGCCAGAACCCACTCCCCCCCCACCAACACCACCAAATAAAAAATGAGTCTTAGTTTGAATCAAAACAACAACATAGATCTAGATTCATCTGGAACCTATATAAGAGAGTACATTTTCATGGTTTTTGTTGGTGTTTTTGTAAGAATTGTCACAATGCCAATTCTTGATTGATAATAATGACTTTAAGAAAAATCAAGCATGAATTATGTGGGGGTTCAATGGGAATATATGGAAAATCATAGATAAAGCATCCAATGAACAAGTTTTCCCCATAACAATCAACACAACACATATTACATATTCTAGATGAAGATTTTGGTAGATGCAGTACAGAAGGTCCAAAGGATGATGCATGTATGAAAAGGATTTTTGGTGGGGGAAAGGTTAAAAAAATATAATTACTGAACAGTCTTGTAAATATTTAGGGACATCTGTGAATGTTAAGAAATATTTCCATATAGTTTTTAGAATGCTAGTTGGTTGTTCTCATAAATACACATAGATATAATTCTCTTATCCTCTTAGATTCTCATATCTATACATTATTTGGGTATATCTATGATTTTGGATTCAAAATATGTTGATATTTGGTCTTTTTGTTGATAGGAAAATATACTAAAGGTAGTTTTGTGGAATTACTACCCAGTTGTGGGATCATTCTCCATATGTTTTCAGTTTTTGTCAAAACGGTTAAAGAATATGGCTTCACTCTAAACTCCTCTTAATAAAAATGATTTGAATGCATTTTATTGTAATATATTGATTTTATTTGAATGTGAATTGGTTTTTTAACATTTAATCGAAACCATCCTTAGTGATGGTTTAGGAAATTATGGAAATCAGAAAATTTGGTGTCCATTAATAAAGTGCATTGATTCATGATTTTAAATTTATTATTCTAAAATGGGGTTTTCTATAAGTCTTGTAATATTATTTGAATAGTATTTTTAAAATTAATGGAATTTTTTTATTGAAATGATATGGTTTATGGGAATTGTTTTGTTTAATGGTTTTCAATAATAACCGTTTTATTGAAATGGATTGAATTTTTTTATTGGAAATATTTTGGCATATATTAGTTATGTGATTTCATGTTCCACATGCCCAGAAATAATGTATATTTACAATTACGATACAATGTTCATGATGTTTTATATAAGGCATATGTCATTTGGCTACAAGGTAATTAAATGATAGACCACTCATATGTATGGAAATGTAAAAATGAATCATGCATGGTTGGGTGAGTGAAAAAGTGATATGGAATGTTTATTACAAAATAATATTAGAAAATGGTACTAAATTTATTTTTGATTGTTATTCTAGAAATGTGACTTTCCAAAAAATTATTTGAAAATATCACAGGTTTACTAATGGTTATAATTACTTTTTTGATCTTCATTATATGTAGTTATAAAATACTTTTCAGAATTGTTTTATATAAATGTTTCTGATATTTCTATCTTAGTGGTGTGTGTATGGAATTCATTAGGGGATAACCTACTATGTTTTATTCTCACCAATGTATTTTCACTATGGTGATTTTGCAGATTCAATCTTATGGGAAATGGGCGGAGGTAAAGTTTCAAATGTATTTACCATTGCCTCATGATACATGGAGTGATTGGTGGTGTTGGAGCATGGGTACTATGGATTAAGGAGTCTTGTGGTTTTCGTGGATTGTTTTTGATATAAATGATTTTGTTGAGTTGTCTTTGTTTTATTCATGCATCATATAGTGAGTTGTTTTTAAAGGTTTCTAGGTTAATGATCATAGATTGTAAAGGGTAAATCATCATCCACATGTATTTGATCCCTTCAGCATTTATTTAAAGCCATTGGCATCATGGGGATGTCACTTAAATAAAATTAAGGAATCATCTAATTCTCTTTTTTATGAGAACAAATTGTTCAATAAAATTGGTAACATTTTGTTCGATCCAAAATATTTTTTGATGTGTGTGGTATCAATATGTTGTTTTCCTTGTTAATGAAGTAGTAGTTGGTTTTCATGGAAATGGAGTTGAATTTTTTTCTTATCTATTACTTTGGTTGTGATATTAGAAAGGAGTAGTATTTTATAGAATTGAAATCTAGAAAATAGAAAGACATATCTAACCGTTTTGGGTGAAATTCATGTTAATAGGGAGTTTGATACATAAATGTTTTGGAACACTAATAATTTATTGTAATCTCATTTTCATTGGTTTATCCAATGAGAAAAGCATCACATTCATTGTAGTGGAATTAATTCAAACTAATATTGCATATTTCATATTGAGTAATGAATTATAATTGTTTGAAAAGGTGTAATTTTTTAAAAATGTATCGTTTTTTTCAAATAAAATCCTTTGAAAAGAGGAATATTGATTCATTATGAAAATGGTTTACCTTTCAAAATCATTAATGGAGTTATAAAATATGGTTAAACATATTAAGGATTGATTTTGAAAAATAATGTGTGATAGTTGGTGTTATTGAATTTTAAATATTAGTCCTTCGGTTGCTAGAGAGTTAGAAATATATATGTTGTGATTTTTTAAAAAATGGAACATGTTAGACGTCATAGAAACAAACCGAAAGAAGCTACAAAGAATGTGGTTGCACCTGAACCATAGGTGATAAATAGTTATATCGAAGTATCATCGAAGAATTTCAAGATTTGAACATATGGTATATAAGGGATGAGACAATACATGTGGATTATTCCATCTTTTTAATGAAGAAAAATAAACCCTATTTTTAAAATGATCCTGAAATCGAAAAGTTAGAGGTGTGGATGAATATGATGAATTGTATCTTCGATTTCAACATCCCACTAGTGGATTTGAAAGTTAAAATGAAAATGTGTACACTCGATGATATTGAATTACAGCTGTGGGATCTACCAGTGTAGGATATACTAGATCATGGTCTTAGTTGGGATTATTTTGAGGAAATGATTAATAAAAAACATACATCCTCATATTTCCATGATCTAGAGAATTATGAACTTCTTCAATGTGATGTTGGAAAATCTCTCTACCATAGATTATGCATCTAAATTCATGAATTTAGTGTGCTTTACACCCAAATTTTCATAAAGTGAGGCCTTGAAGGTATGTATCTATGAATTATATCTAAGGTTGGATATTCACTCAAAGATTTTGGTGCACTGCATTACGGATAATGATATAGTGATTGTATTCTACTATAATATTCTTTGGTGTCGTTTTGATATAAATGAGGTGTTTGAGTTTTCTATAATTTATTCATACATCATATAGTGAGTTGTTTGGTTAGGGTTTATGGTAAATGGTTTTAGGTATTAAAAGGCAATTCATCCCCCACATGAATTTGAAACACTTTGGAGATTATTACCGGCCATGGTGTCTTGGTGATGCTTCTTATGTTCATGTAATGATTCATTCAAATTATCAATCCAATGAGAATAAGTGGGTCATTATAATTCAATAATTTCTAAAAAATTGATGTAGCTAAGAAGTATGAAAAATATAAATGAATCAATCTAGTCCCAGAAAATGAGGTCGAATATGATGATAATTTATCCAAAATGGGAGTCCTAAAGATCCATAAGATTTAGATTGGAAAAATTATTCAATACTATGAAGTGAAGCAAGAAAATAAACAAAAGAGTGAGTCTCAAAATTAAATGGAGATTTCAGTATAATATTACCATGTCTAGATTTGTAGAAAAAAATAACCCTTATTTATGGGAAGCACTCATTTTGAATATTAATTTGTAGAAACAAATATGCCAGTCCTTATTAACCATTATTTAATGTGGTTCAAGCTAACATATAGGGAATTTTAGGAGATGTTTGAGGCTATCAATTAAAGACAACATAATGAGATTGTACAACATAATGTTTAATAAATTCCGTTAAATTGAATAAAATTATGCATCTTTAGAGGATAGAAACCTAGATAATGAATATAAAAACCATGAGATTGATTAAAATTTATTTTTAATGTTATATCCAACAAATTCATCCATTATTCATAATATTGCATTATTTTATCAATTATGGGGGGTCTTGTTCGATGAAAAGATAATAAATGTTGGGATTTATGTTTTTCATGAGAATGTTTTGATGGTTTTTTCAAAAATATCTATTGGATTTGTAAATTTCATTAATAATTATTTTTATTTACAACCCCTTGAGAAAGAATTCAGGAATCATGGGCTTCATTTTACATACACGTAACATTCTGGAAACCATAAACCAACATGGTTGTATATGTCATATTTTCTACACTAGTTTAGCCCTTGTTGACTAATATTTTATTAACTAAAGGCTATGTTCTTAGAAAACAAAGTGATATCGTTTCTATCATGGAACTATTCATGAAATTTTCATAAAAAGTAGATGATCATATTTTTAATAGGAAAATGGAATGAACCCCCCCCACTTATCCATTTTATTTTATTTTCAAAGGTGTATAATTTATTGATCACACATATTAATGTTTTAGTATGTGAAAAAAGATATTAGAAACCAAATAAAAAGTGGGAGACTGGTTGGACCAGTGTTTAATTCATGGTAGATAATGTGTCGATATGCATATATCCAGTTTGGATTATGTGATGATGCCAATAAAATTAACATTGATTCATCTATTGGAATTTTATGTCATGCTTCGATGATTATCACTAATAAATGTGATGATTTATGATAATTTTCATAAATATACAAGCATGTGTTACAAAGGAAACATTGTTTACAATAATGTTTGGATGATTAAATAAGGCCATTAGGGTAATAATTTTTATGAATTTAAAAGGTAAATCACGGTTTCCATGAGAAAACATTATACATTTTCATGATGTAAGGACCTAGATTTGTGTGCCACCCAAAGTTTCCCCGAACCCGGTTGGTCGCATGACCTCAAGTGTGTTTCCCCAAATTCCAGAGGCTACTGGCTAGCTGCGAGGGCCAATGTGTCATATTGGAGAAACAATGCCCCTATTGGAAAAGTATACATACCAGAAGACAAATAGTAATCAATATGGAAAGTATTAATAACAAATAGAAATAAGCAACAGAAGACTGAGAGTAATAAATGAACTGGAATATATATAAATGATGCATGTCACAATTGTCTTGGAAAGAAGAAAAACAATTTACAATGCAAGAAATACAATATAGAAAAAAAATTTAGAAAAAGAAAGTAAAATCTAATAACAACTCAAGCCACAACTTCATCCCATGCTCTCCAAATCCAACAGTAATCATGTACCTGATGAAGAAGGGTGTTTTCCCTTATCAATACTTACAACCATATAATAAATTTGGGATAAAAAACATGACCCAAACTAGGTGTGAGACGAATCCCAGTAGGAAACAACCAAAATATTTGTTCCTAACATCCAGGGAATATATATAGTGATTAATATATAGAAATTAAACAATAAACTAGTAAATAATCAAAAGTAAACAATCCTATAGTTTTAATTTACATTAATTTACATTTATTATTCAATCTTTTCAATCTTTTAATCCTTTGTATCTTGCCTAAGCTCTGTATCCCATGTGTACATAGGAAAGCAAATGTCCCAGATGACCATCTAAACAATCTTGTAAGACTGAGTCCAAGATTGTGCTTTGGCTTGGTATTCTCATCAAAAAAAATTCAATCATTAATAATTAAAACTATGGGAAAGTAATTATAGTCGAAGCCCTATCATCTAATATCTCATCAATTCAATAAATAATGACCCTCTAGGAAATCAATCATTGTCTAACCCCTTTGGCCCCTCATACAATTTATCAACTAAAAACAACCGCCTAACAGATCTCATAGTAAATAACCCATGGAAAACATATCATCAATAAAATATACAATACCACCTAAAATCTCTCATAACCAATTCCCTTTGATCCAAAAATCATTTTGTCAAATAATAATGATCATCTAGACTGCTCTCATGGTCTAACCCAATTAATTATAAATGAACACATGGAAAGCTCTCACAGTTTAACCCCTTTGGGAATCTCTCATAGTACAATCACCTTTGGTCAACAATCACAATTCATAACATGGTAACATCATATAATCAACAACTCCATCATAACAAAACATGTTATGGAAAAAAGTAATATATACAAGCAACATAGACCGATCAGCGGTAAATGAGAAAACAATGGAATGTAACCATTGAGTGTCCCATAAACCAGGTATCTAACATTACTAAAACCCAACAACCATTAATCAAAAAATTTATCCAATGAATGTATATATACAATGATTAAACCAAAACACCTGATCCCCAAAACATTGTAATGTGAAACTTTTAGTATATATAATCCAGAAAAAAAAGAAAAAAGGAACAAACCACCTACCTCGATGTCGTACAATCAATATTCCTGATCATCGACCATTGAATCGGCCTAGATTAGAATTGATCTAAAAGAGGGTAAAACATATCATCATTGAATAACCCATGAGAGAATAATAATTAGGAAGAAACTATCTAGGTGATTTGAGAACTCACCGGTGGGATTCTATATCCCTCGACAATGTCATAATAAGAGCACAGATGGAGAATCACGAGGGGTTCAAAGTTTGTTGTTCATTTCATAACTCTCTTATAAAAAGCACAGGGATAAGAAGATAGTTCTGGACATGAGACGCGACCCTGCATCGATATATCGAATAAAAAATAAATCTACAATCATTGTTCATTAAATTTACTTGTCTTGTAGTGGCCAAAACCAACCCCCAACTTAAGCAGTCTGCAAGGTCACCACATGACCATGTACTCGGTCATTACACGTCCAGTACACGGCTGTATGCGGAAAACTATTACACAATGTGTTCACAAAAATACATTGTTTGTACTTTATAAATTTCCCATTTCATCCTTTTTTCTAAAAGACTAACTGAAATCAATATTCATACCTAAAATGGAGATTTGGGTACTTACAAACACCCCCCTTTAAAGAAATTTCTTTTTCAAGTTTCCCCTCTAAGAGAGGTGAACAAGAATATGTGAATAAATCTGGCCACTATGATCATACGTCGACCTCCCTCTCCCATGTCTTGTCTTGTACTCACCCGTGATGCCATGGAACCCATAAAAGAGAAACATAATGGCTACATAGAACCTTCTTATTGTGATCCACATTCTTATTAGGGTTCTCCTTGACGGATACATCCACCTCCAACTGAGCCTCATCTGGTTGAAAAATGTGAGATGGATCCAAAAAAGTAACATCGTAGGTGGGAATCATTAAATATTTCATGCATATCCTAGTCAATATTAGATAATAGAAACTAATAGCTAATAGTCATGAGTATCTCTAAAAAATCAAACGGTCCAGAATATCTCAGTGAAAGAATCCCATGTCTCTTAATACTCTTATGTACCATCCTTCATGTTTAACTTAATAAAACCTATTCTCCTACCTTGAAATACATAGGTCATATCTTTTAACCAGCATAATATTTATAGTAAGACTGCGTAGTATCCAACCTCTTCCAAATTAACTCCACCTACTCAATGGTATCCTGGACAAGACGATGTGCGAGCACTGTTTCCACTCCTTCCTCTAGCCAACATAGGGGTGATCGGCATGGCCTGCCATTAAAATCCTCATAAGGTTCCATCTAAATCATTTCATAAAAAATGTTAATGTATGAATACCCTACCAGGGGTATGTGTCTCTATTAAGATCCCCTAAAATCCATTACACCTGATTGAATCATGTCCTCCAGAAGCTGAATCGTGTGCGTAGATTGGACATATGTCTAGGGGTGGTAATATGTACTCAAAAGTACCTATGTACCCAAGGCTCAATGTATTCCCTTCCAGACACGAGGAGTAATATAGGCATCCTTGTCTGGTTCGATAGAGTGTGCAACTCCATGGAAATGTACAATCTCTTGGATGTACAACATTCCAGGCTCATCAACACAGAAGGTTTCCCTAATCAGGAAAAAATGTTCAATCTTCATGAGTCTGTTGATAATAACACAAACCTCATCATTCCCTCGAGGAAACTTCTGTAAACCCATTATGAAATCCATCATAACAACATTACACTAACACTTTATAATGAACAACTTCTATAAAATCACTTCTGATTGATGATAATTCACCTTCAACTACTAACTACAGAATCATCTCACTATAAAAACATATATACCCATGTTAATCCATGGACACCAATACTAACGAGGTAAATATCAATACATCTTGGTGATAGTAGGATTGACCACCCATACCGAGGCATCAAAATATCACATCAAATACTCACGTCTATCTGATGACACCCATATGTTCCAATGAAAATGAAAAACCTCATCCTTGTCTATTGTCCACCCAAAAGTATGGACCTCACCTGACACACTCTCCCATAGGACTAGGCCTTTAGAATCATAGAGTTGCCTTATTCACACCCAATCCTATAGAGTAGAGGTAACAACTATAGAAGAATTTAATGTCTTCCCATCTTTGTCTTTATCCTCCAAATGCATATTATAAAAATTGTGAAATAAGATTCTATTCATTAATGGTCTCCTGAGCTTCCAATATCTAAGTCCTTCTGCTCAACACTTCATCCACTAGGTTTCCTTTCACAGGTGTGTAGGCAAGCTCAAAGTCAAATAAATGAAGGTACTCAACCAAATATCTCTATCTCAAATTCAGATAACTGTTAGTAAATATGTACTTGAGGATTTTTTGGGTAGTGAACACCACAAAATAAACACCCAAAATATAATGACTCTAATAGATCAAAAAATGCACAATTGTAGATAACTGAATATCATGTGTTGGGTAATTTCACTCATGTGGCATCAAAAATCTAGACTCATATGCAATAACTCCTTCCCCCTTGTATAAGAATGGATCCTAGCCTGATACATGATTCATCATTGTTAACGGAATAACTATAGAGACCATGACCTTTAACACATAACATTACTTTATATTATGAATAATTAAACATCATAGTACAAGCCAGGGACCGTGCATTATAGTGTCTTTGAATACATGGTACATAAATAATAAATCATGGGAAAAAAATATTCATTTAACTCTATAAATATAACCAAACATACATTGATCTCTTTCATCTTTTTAGGTTACCCTAGGGAACACATGAACCATGGGATGAGCTAAATAGACCAGTAATGGAATAAACATAAGAACAATGCATTTTGTCATGGGGTAGAAGGCATGAAATGATGATATAAAAAGGAATGTAAGATATGGAACATTAATATATAAACAAGGAATCAGATAAACAAGGATTCATAGAAATGTGTTAGCCACATAACACATGACTTTAGTATGATTCAAGGCAATCCACCAATATCATTTCACATATTAGCACAAGCTATGGATAACAGCCATGACCGTCTCACATAAACTCTCATGAAACATGACTTTTGACAATGAATTAAGGAACTTCTTGGGTTCACACATATTATCTATTAATGAATATTTGTGCCACATAAAGAATTATAAATAATCAATCATACATAAACCGATGGTTTACTAATGGAAATAATTGGGTACCACAATCATCCCATGAAGCTTAACAAAAGGAGGTATCATAAAAGTGTCCATGAAAGAAAAGAAATAAAAACTACATGGATATTAATAAGAAAGAATATGCATGTATAATGTTATATGGTTTCAATTAAAATTGGAAATATATAAGAAAAGTATTTAAGATTTTTTAGAATTAAATGATTTTTGTTTGGTTTTAGGAAAAATAATATAGAGCATTTAAAATAGAAGATTGAAAATACATTATATAAAACTGAAAGTGTACCAAGAATTTTTTAATAATAAAAAATACTGATTTTATAAATGAAATTGTGGCTTAAACCAAAAGATATATTTTACTTTAAATCATCTATGAATTCTGGATGTTCCATCAAAATAAGTTTTCTTATCAGGAAGTATTGAGGAGGTTATCACTTAAGAACATGTATATCCCTGAAATAGAATAATGAATGTTTTTTGATAAATTAATTTCATACTTGTACACATAGATTAGAATATGAACATTAAAAAATATTATATCATTGTTTTGGTAAAATTAAGATAAGGATACCCGGAGAAACAAAGGGGGTTCGTGTAGAATCCCTTACGGATTATCAGCATTGTATCTGGTGTACTTAAGTGGGATTAATGATAGAGAAAGGGGTTTATAATCAATTATAAATCATGAAGAATGTATGGGAAGGTTTTTTATCATACCCCTTCACTATGAATTATAATAAAATGTCATAAAATAGTTGACAATGTTGAATAAAATTTAAATAGAGAGGATCCCTTAACTTATGTCTGACGATGTTCTCGATTTGATATTAATGAAACGAAAAAAAATTTGGATCATAAAATAAAAATTACCAAACCTATTAAAATATTAAAATATTTATTAGAAACTTTTGATGTACATCCATCACATTTTTTATGAGTTAAGTGGTTCAATTTCATTATTTGGGTATGTTTGTTTTCTTGGTTTTTATGATCGGTTTGATTATTTTCGAGAATGGATAAACACGTAAAATGAAATTGGGCATAAATAATTGAGATTATTTGAAATTATTTTACATAAAGTATATTACATGTTTATAAAATTTAATTAGTTATTTTTATTGATAATGAATCATTATATAAAAAAGTAATGGTAAATGCTTGAATTAATTTAAGTGATTTTCTCAAAATATGCATGTTTTGTATTAATATTTTACATCTTGGGACAAATATTGATTCAAGAGAATCACATAAGATAAAATAAATATTTAACATTCTTGTTCAAACATAAAAATTGTATAAAGACTATAGTTAAAGATATTAATATTGATTGATAACCCATCATCCTGGAATGTGGGAAATTAACACATCTTAAACGACATTTTCATTTATTTATTATAATAGGTGAAGAAAGTTGAGATGATAATGAATTTTAACAATATCATAACCAAATTATACTACATGTTTGTTAATGTAGGTTTCATTTAATTTTTATAAGTATAGGTTATTATTGAAAATAGAAAACCAATGTTAAAAATGGAAGAAATGAAAAGGGGAATTTTACATCTTGAATCAACCTTTCTTGAGAGCCTCTTAAAGAGAGAGGATTTAGTATTTTCAGTATACCAAGGGTATTTTGATGTGGGGAGGGTTCTGGGGGGAGTTATGAGAATAATTTAGGGAAGGCACGAGGCTTGAGAGGAGTGAAGAGAAGACTGTGGAAGAGGTGATATTTGTAGTCGAGGGGAGGAGATTTTTCATAATATTTAATTCCATAGATTATTATTATCCCACAAGACCAGAAATAGTGATTATTCAATTACCAAAAACAATAATTTGTGCATGTGACTTCAAACCAATGGGGCTTAAATCAGCATAATATCCTCAATGACTCAGTAAATAAATTATTTAGCATTTTTTTTAAATTCTCATATTTTACTATTCATAACAAATTCTTGTATTTTAGAAAAATCCCAAAAATTAACAGTAATCATTATTGAATGTGTACAATCCAAAAATGAAAACCATTTTTCAAAAATAGTTTCCCAGATATGACAAATTTAATATTTAATTAAATTTGTACTTTATTATTAAAAAACCAGTTTTAGAAAATTTATTTACTTATTCGAAAATATTGGTACATAATACTTTCACATAAATATTATATATATTTATATATCATATGTACGGTTAATATTAATTAGGTTAAGTAACTATTCATAAGGTTGTTTTACTATTTTCCTAAATTTATTTTTGTCATATTGGACTCCAACCATCTTACTGATCACAACCGTGAATATCATATTTTTGAAATTCAAAACACAGAAGTGTGAAAATTATGTTTAAAGGTTGAAAAGTACATAGTAGTTCTGTTTGTTGTGAATTCATGTGATTATATGACATAATAATAATAGTCAAATTTCCAATGAAAATCATTGGGTTGTTACATTCTTCCAACATTACGAAAATGCACCCTCGATAACTCATTTTACATTCTAGGACATTAATAGGTGCGGGTACTTTTCCTTCATTGCTTACTCCAGTTCACATTTTTAAATATTCGAACATAATATTCAACCATTTTAACTTGACTAGGTGATTAGTATTATTACGTAGAATATTCTCTCTATGATCCATGATTTTTACGGGCTTCTCCACATAAAAAATATCATCATACTAATGTACCACCTATGAAGAGAATACTTGTGAATGATCTGTTTTGTACATCCTTAATATGGATACATGGAAGACATAATTTAATTTATACATTATAGGTAGAAGTTCCATTTGATATAAAAAAACACCAAAATGATCATGAATCTCTAATGGGGCGATGTATTTGGGACATAACATTATTTTCTTCCCAAACCTCATGACCTTCTTCCTTGGAGATATTCGTAGATATACCATGTCTCCAACTTTGAAATCAATGTATCATCGACTATTGTCTGCATAAAACTTCTATAATCTTTGGGATACCTTGATGTGATGCTAAATGGTTTTCTACTTCTCCACCATTTCATTGTCCATTTCATGTCCTATCATCTTGCGCTCACCGACAACATCCCAACATTCCGGCGTTATTCACATTCTTCCATAAAGGGCTTAGAATGGTTCCATTCATATTCTCAAGTGGAAACTATTGTTGTATGAGAAATTTACCAGTGGAAGATATTTTTTCCATCCTCCCTTTAATTCCATAGAACATTGTATCAACATTTCATATTATTTCTGGATAGTCTGCTCATATTGGCCATCAGTTTGAGGATGATTGGCAGTATTAATGTTTAGTACATCACTTAGATCATATTGGAGACTTTTCCAAAATATTTAGTTTAATCTCTTATCATGATCAAATAAAATATATTGTAGTACTTGTTTTATCCATACCATGGATTTTACAAATATATGTGCAAGTTCATTAAATGATAAGTCCTCTTGAATTGATATAAAGTGAGTTATCGTTGTATGAATATCCAAAAAGACCCATATATCATTGTTTCTTCTGGATTTCCTTATATGTCCGGTGACAATGTCCATGGTGATGTTCTCACACTTCCTTGTTGGTATGGGTAAAGATTTCATTATCCCATTTGAATTACATTTTCAACCTTCACTTGTTTAAAAACCTGTAACATTGATTTATAATCAAAAATCTCTTCCTTCATATTGTCCCAACAAAAGATCTCTTGGAGATCTTAGTAAATCATTATGCTCCATGGGTGAACAGAGAGGGTCAAGCTACGTGCATCATTAAAAAGATCTATTTTTATATATGTATTTGATAGTTCACATAATCATGATGAAAATATTACAACTTTTTCCTCATCAATATTGAAATTGGATGGTTTTCTATTTCTGAGAGCTTTCACTATTTTCTGTATTTCCCCATCATTTCTTTGAGTATCATTTATTTTCTCCATGAGGGATGGTTGATAAATCATTTGATAAAGGATTGATTATTTTCCTAATTTAATGATTCCCATGTCAATCCAATAAAAATATAATAAGATTGGATAATTCTCAACTTGCATCATGGATAATTATGTAGGATCCTTTCTACATAGAGTATCTGCCACTTTATTTTCCATACCAAGATGGTAGTGTAATGACCAATCAAAATACTTTAGGTGCTCTATCAATTTTTTTGGGGCATATTAAGTTATTTTTGTGTGAATATATATTTGAGATTCTTATGGTCATTATATATCTCAATATTATACCCATAGAGATAATGATTTCGTATTTTTAATGAAATGATCACAACTGCCTACTCCAGATCATGTGCAGGATAGTTTTTCTCATGGTGTTTCAGTTGCCTTGTAGTGTAGGCTGTCATTTTATCACTTTGGATCAGTACACAACCAAATCCCATATTTGAAGTAGCTCTGTAAACCACAAATATCTATTTACATGTTAGGAGTGTGAATTTTGGCGCATTGATATGCCTCTTTTTCAACTCATTGTTAGAGTCTTCACATTCCTATGTCTAGAAAAACATTACCCCATTCCATGTCAGCTTGGAAATTGGGTTTTAAAATCGTGAAACATTCTTCACAAATTGTCATTAATACATGTATATACACAAACAGATGTGGATCTCCATTTCTGATGTTGTTTGGATCCACTCATCGATAGTCGTTGTCTTGTAAGGGTCCACATATATCCCTTTGTTGGTGACAACATGTTCCAAGAATGATACTTCCTCCATCAAGAACTCACAATTACTGTACATTTCTTACAACATCTCCCTTCACAATGTCTTTTACACAGTATTCAAATTCTCCTCATGTTCTTATTTTCTCTTGGAGTATATGCAAATATCATCGAAAAATAGTAATTTTTTTTGATATATTCTCTAAAGAATATATTAATTAAATCCATGAAAATAACTGGAGAATTAGTGAGCCTGAAGGTATTCGATATGAAATCATAATGACAATACATTGTTTGAATGGTAGTCATGGTAATATCTTCCATCCTCACATTTAATAGGTGATATCCCGACCAAAGGCCCACCTGAGAGAAATAACTGGCCCCACAATGTTGATCAAACAAGTCATCTATCTGTGGAAGGGGATAATTGGTCTTTATCATGAATTTACTGAGCTCATGACAATCAATGCAGATGTGTAATGATCCATTGTTCTTCATAATGAAGAGGGCTTGAACATCCCATGGTGAAAAATTTGGGCATATAAAACCCACCTCCATATTCTCCTCTAACTACTTCTTTAGCTCTTCAAGCTCTACGGAGGCCATTCAATGAGGTTTATTTTATATAGGCAGAGATCCAAGAATATGATAAGGTGAGAACTCAACCTATTGATCTAGAGGAAGAATAGGAAACTCTTCAAGGAATACATCAGTGTAATCCCTCATGATGGTCATGGATTCATGAATGATTCTTTCAATTGACATTATCATTTGAGTTATACATGCATGGTCGTAATAAATTAGTACCCAAACTTTATATAATGATTCTAAATGAGATTAATCATCCTCCTTACACTTTTAAAGAATTAGAGGATGCTTCAGGATGTGAAGAGTGATCTTCCATTCCTGAATGTTGATGATGACTTTGTATAAATACATCCAATCCATGCCCAAGATAGAGTCAAACTACACTAAATGATGTATGAAGAGATTTAATGGGAGGAATAGTCAATAAACATTTATCAGAGATGTGTTATAAAACATGGATAAAATAATTTTTCTATATTTGGTTCTTACATATAATTTAACCTCCAAATTTTTAGGTTGTTTTTGAATTTTTATACTAAACTTGAATGTTTAAGAAGAATGTGTAGAACCTTAATAAAATAGTAGTTTTTCTATTCTTTAATGAATAAATAGCATACCTATCACCACATCATTGTCCGGACCACCTTAGCAGTAGTGATAACATTAGCCCTTCCATGTTACCATGGATGTTGATGTTGATTTACTCTACAACCATTGTCTTATATAATTTTTTTTCATAATTCCCATCATCATTAACGTTGTAACGCTAGACTATAGGCTCTGTATTGATATGAACCTTCCTTTCTTATTCCACATTAGTGGGACTCTTCATAAAACTTTAGTAGTATATGAGATGATGTCTCATTCGTCCACATTTGATGAAATTATTGGTTCCCTTTAGTCATCTCCCAATATTCTTCATCCTAGAAATATTACATATGGGATAGTTAGGATTCATTCCATCTTGGGATTTGTTTGCTGAACCACCCATGTTGTTCTCTATTTCCAATTTTTGTCCCTGGGACCATATGATCAATAATATTATCCAATCTCCATTTCAACCTTGAGGTCACAATATACTATATCCTCATAATTGTAGAATTCTTGACTCTTCAACAATATTTTTATATTCATATTTAGTACGCTAAATAAGTGGTCAACCTTGCATTCGTTGTTCATGAAAAAGCCAGAGGTGCACCTTGAATTCCTTGTAATGTTTTCTTCATACACCCCTATGGAATCATCTTCCTTCTGCTTGAGTCCAAGGAACCATCTTTCTATCTTGAGATGGAGGGTTCATGGAAAATATTTATTGAAAAACCATCTTCTTGAATTCCTCCCAATCAATGGAAATAATTTCCTCTTGGGACTTTTCCTTCTTGATCAGTGTCCACCACAGATCAGCTTCCCCATAAAATTGATATATATCCAGTAAAACATTCTCTTCTTATGAGAACCGCTGGAGATATAATATATATTTACTGTAGTTAATATATGATTCTGTGAGGATGGGATCTGAAGATATGTTAAACATGGGAGGTTGTTTGTCCATGAATTATTATACGAAAACATGATCTTTCCATGGAAGAGAAGAGAGTTCCACATGAATCATGTATTATTCATATCTTGAGAAAGATAAGCATGTATTGTCATGATGTTTTGAGAACTCATTCTAATCATACTAGGCATATCATTAGGGGAATCTTCACATTTCATATCAAAATTGTTTTTGGAATGTGTTATTCAATATCCCACCATTAACTACTAAAAAGAACATACATTTAGAGCACTCCAATACTCAGTTATTGAGCATAAAAAAGATACATTGAACATAATAGGATAAACTTGCAGTGGATAAGAATATCCTAACTTCTAATTCCAAATGTTTCAATCTATGTTATCCTTGACATATTTATTAAAATATATTTTTATGGGAATTTTTATTTTCATAATAATGGTTTTTACTAAGATCATGAATTTACTAAAACATATCCCCCATGAGTGTCAAACCAAGAGAGGTGTAAGGCCCATTGACGTGTACCAGGATACCCTAGGTCTGGCTCAAAAATCATTGTCTGAGTTTTCATTCCATGGTACATCAATGGAAAAATCGCCTCTACTAGTTTGTATCCATACATGCATGTATTTCCATGATAACCCACAATCTTTATACATAAAAAAATGTAGGGATTTTTTCTTATACCTCCACTCATCCTTAAGGTTCTTAATAATGGTCTATATTCATAATTGTCAAAATAACTAATCCATCCTTAGATAGAAACTATAGGAACCCAAATATTTATCACATAACATTACATGATTTTTAAAAAAATTAAACATCAGAGTACAAGCCAATGATCGTGAAGTCAACTGTCTTTGAAATCTAGGTACCTAAATCTTAAAACACGGGGCTAAAAAACAACTTTATTTAATCTCTATAAAGAGCTCATAACTTCCTTTGATACCATACATCTATATAGGGTACCCAGGGGAACACATGAAAAAAGGGATGATCTAAATAGCCTAGTAAGGGAAAAACTATAAGAACAAAGCATTAACACATGGGATAGAAGGCATGACATGATGATATAAAAAGGAATGTAACATATAGAACCTTATAATATAAACATGGAATCACATAAACATGGAGTCATAAAATTATGGCAGTAACATAAAACATGGCTTTAGTATGAATAAAGGATAACTTCTGAGATCCTTTCATTTAGTAGCATGATTCAAGACTAATAGCCAAGACCATAGTACATTATATCTCAAGAGACAATATGTTACCAAATGAATTGGAGTACTGTCTGGGTTCACCCATCATAACTTTTCATCAATATTTTTTCCCTATAAAAAATCATACACAATTCATCTTAGATAAACATAAGGTTAACATGGATGAAATTGAGTACCACAATCAAGTCGTAACACATATCAAATGGGAGTATCATAAAATTGTACATGAATGAAAAGAACTAACACCTAAATGGATGTTCATAAGGTAAAGATGTAATGTTTCATGGTAATTTATTTCAAGTATAAGTGAATATTTATGAAAAATATATTTAAAATTTTTTATCCTTAAAACCTTTTTGTGCGATTTTAGAGAAAATACTATAGAGCCTTTAAAAAAGAAGAGGGAAAAATACATTAAATAAAACCCGAATTTAACCAAGTTGGTTTTCATAATAAAAATGACTAATTTTATAAAAATAGTTGTGTCTTAAAATAGAAGATATATTCCACTTTATATCAGGTAATAATTTCATACGATCCCTCAAAATAGGTTTGATTATCAGGAAGTATTGAGGATGGTTTCACTTAAAAACATGTATATCCCTAAAAGAGAATGAAGAACGGGTCATGATAAATGAATTTTATACATGTACAACAAATTTATAATATTCATATATAAATAAAAGATAACTAAATTTTGTTAAAATAAATATAGTGAAACTTGAAGGAACAACAGAGGTTCATGTAGAATCCCTTACGGATTATCGGTATGGAATCATGTGTAATTAAAATGGATTAATGAGAGATAAAGGGGGTTTTCATAATTTTTAAATAATGAATACAATATGGGGGTGTTTAATCTTACCTAATCACTAGGAAATACACATAAAGTGAAATAACTAGAGCACAATATTGACTAAAAGTTAAATAGACAGGATCCTAAACCTTAAGTCTGATGGAGTTCTCAATTAGATATTAATGACCTGAATAATAAAACATGGTTAATTAATTAATAATAAAACAACCTATTATATATGAAAAATATTTATTATATCCTTTTTAATTTCATTCCCAACCTTTTTTGTTAGTTAAGTGGTCCAATTACATTGTTCGGGTTCATCTGTTTTCTTTGTTTTTATTATCGGTTTACTTATTCTCATGAACGGATAAATATGAAAGATTAAAGTGTTTGTACAAAATTTATGTTAAGTAAAATTATTGAAAATATAGGATATTACATGGTTAAAAAATTAATTTGGTTATTTGGTGTGAATTTGAATCATTATATAAATCATTAATGATAAATGCTGGAATTAATTTTAGCGATTTTCCTCCCAATTGAATTGTTTTGTATTATTATTTTACATCATGTGAGAAAAAAGGATTCCAGAACACCACATAAGATAAAATAAATATTTTATATTATATTTCAGCCACTAATATGGCTTTATTACCATAATTGAATATTGTGATTGAAATTGATAGCAGGTTGTCCTTGAGTGTGCTAAATTTACACATCTCAAACGGTTTTTTGATTTCATTCAAATAAAGGGTGGGGATAGGAGAGATGATAATGAATTATCCCATTATCATACAAAAATTCAACTAAATTTATGTTACTGGAGATTTAATACCATTTGTAAGAGTATATGTTATGAAATAAATGTTAACAAAAGAACATAAATAATGAATGAAAAGCAAAGTGGAATTTTACCTCATGAATCAACCTTCTTTGAGAGCATGATTAGGGGAGTTGATTTCATCCTTTAGGTGACCAATGGATATTAGACGCGATGATGGAGATTGGAGGATATTTTGGTAGATTTTAGGGAAGGTAAAAGCCTTTATATGTGTGAAGGGAAGAGGGTGGAAGTGGTGGTATTTATAATGGATGGGAGGAGGTATTTCATAATATTTAATTCCTTATAATATTATTTTCTGTAAATACCACCAATAATGATGAATCCATGACTAAAAATAGTAATATGTGCATGTGAGATCAAACTAGTTTCAATTACATCAGTAGAACATCATCGATTTCTCAATAAATCAATTATTTAGCATTTATCCTAAATTATCTAATTTTTCTGTTCAGAAAAAATTCATGTATTTTAGAAAAAATATCAAAAATTCCCCCTAACCATATTTTGAAATGTAGACTAAAAAATGAAATGCATTTTTCAAAAATAATTTTCTAAATATGATTAATTTAATATTTAATTAAAACCACAATTTATTCAAAAAAACATGTATTAAAACATTTTATTAATGATTCCAAAATATAGCTAAACCTTATGTTCAATTAGATCTTATTTATATACTATCATATATATGGTTTTTATTCCATAGGGTATATATGTATTCATAAGGGTATGTTATTGTTTACCCAAAAGTATTTTTGTCTTATCGGACTCAAATCATCTTACTGATCGCAATTGTGAATTTAAGATTTTAAAAATTCAAAACACAGATGAATAAATATTACATTCAAAGGTAACATAGTGCATATTATTTCATTATGTTGTGATTTAATGTGATTATATGACATAATCATAAGGGGTAAATTTTAATTGAAAAATAGTGGGTCATTATAGTAACTCTTTGGCATACCAAGAAAAATCAGTATAGGTGATCAAGTCATTCTCATATTCATCTCCTTAAAGTATTAATTAGAGAATTATATCCACAGAAACTCTGAACCCTTCTCTGCCAGACCCATCATTGTCACAGCTAACTGTGAAAAGTTTTGAAGCATCTTTAGTAACCACCCATACCCAGAAAACTTTGTACCTCATAGATGTTCATCAGCTTCTCTAAGGAAACTACATCTCTCACTTTCTTGTGGTCTACTTATACTCATATCTCTAAGATATCCTGGAAAAATAAATGATTTGTATCCATCCAAAAGAATAAGTATGATATCTTAACATATAACTGAGGATCTCTGAATGTACTCAAATCGATGTCAAGATGGGTGGCATGGTCTTTTTGAGTGTGAGAGTACACAAAGATATTGTAGATGAAGACAACCACAAATGAATCCATGTCAGGATTAAACAATCGGTTCATCAGTACCATGAAAACTTATGGTGTATTCATGAGACCGAACGGAATAAACAAATACTCATATTGACCATACCTACACAGAAAGGCTGTAAGTGGTATTTTTGATGGCCTAACGTGAAACTATTGATAACCGGATCTCAAGTCAATATTCGAACACACTCAATATCCTTGAAGCTGATCAAATATACCATTAGTCATTAGAAAATAATATTTATTTTTTACCATCAACTAGTTCATCTTTTAATAGTCCAAAAAATGTATGAGGGTAAATGGATAGGCGACCCCCAACGACATGTATGGGGTCAGATGATACAATTTTCATGTAACTCCCCTAACTACTTCTTGTGCTCTTCGGACTGTGGTATATCCATCTTATAAATAAGAATGGACACTAGTTTCACTCCTAGATAAAGGTCAATAGAGAATTATACCTCTCCCTCAAGAGGTAAACCTAAAAAGTATTCAGTAATGACATCTCTGAAACGATCCATCGCTAGAGGAAAGTCCATCTGTGATATACCCTAGTCATCGAAATATAAACAATCCATCATGGATATAATTCCTCCCAAATCACGATTATCTATTCTAGATATTATCACTTGGAAATCCAAATCTCCCTTGTATGGAAAATACATGCCCCATTATTACATGAAACTCACCATGTGGTGATAACAGTCAACAAAGTCCTAAAAAGAGACTAACCAGTTCAGTCTAAGAATGAAGTCAAAACATTTCGTCGCTAATCCATATAGGTACTACAGTAAGTGACACCCACAAAACTCAAGACGGAACTCCGTTCACTAACATACATTAAGCATCATAATCCCCAACAGTTTTTTAGCATCATGACATCATCAGAAGTAATGTTGTGGAGCCCAATTCTCTCCACGACAGCAACCAATATAAAACTAAAGCAAGACCATGCATCAAAAATAGAATAATATAAAACTGAAGCAACTATAATTGTAACTCTAACCATTAAGGGTCTTAGATCCTTCTCAATCTGGGTCTGCTCCATTGCAAAGGTCTGACATGTACTGTGAACCTACGACCCTACCTGATGAACCTTAGCTGATCCACCCTACTGTCACTGAAAATATATCATCTAGCTACCATGGCATTGACTTCCTCTTCATCCTAAATGCCCTGAATAACTATAGTTCCCTGATAGATGGGAAACTTGTGGTCTTGATCATGAACATGGATTCATAATAGATCCCTTATTACTCACTCTAGGTGATAAGATCCTGCAATAGTGATGAATGTGGTCCATATATCCACAAGATCTATAATTTACTGGGTCCAATGGGTGGTGTAGTCTTGTATTCCCACTCCTTCCACACTGATATAACACTATATGGATACCTATAAAAACAACCATGCAACTGGAATAAACGTTTTATGTAGGCTCCCTATATAGGTTCTTGATATTGGTCGATAGAGTACATACCATGAATGTTGAAGCACCCTGGCTCACTGCTCCAAACTCCCTCAAATTGTTCTTAGTAATTAGCATTTGATTTACTATAGTATTTCTTGATGTTATCTTAAAATAATTCATCTTTGATCGATTTTCATTCTGTTGACCATCCTCAAATCACCTAGAAAGCGATAACTCATCACCACCCAAAACCAATGTGAATAATTGATGTTATGTAATGAAAGAAGAATAATAAACCACTAAATAAGATCCCTACTCCAAGTGCTTGAAACCCCATGCTTGATTGACCCTTAATATCTTGGGGTAGAAGTAACCATAGAAGGTCCCCTGAAACTCTTCCCAAGACATATCCCGATGAAATCCCGCTTACGATATAACATCCCACCTTCTATTGGCTGAATCAAATAGAATGTAATTCGCAGGTATCACTATCCTCATAGTACATGACTCTATATGCTCAGATATATAAATCATTTCCTCCAACTATGAATCTACAGTCTGTGGTCTTCCATCCCCAGGAAAAGTGGGAGGATGCTAGTGATGGAATTCCCGCGTCAACTCTACTATTGTCGAGGTAGGATGTGGTTCTCTATAAAAAGTTTGAATCGACCAAAAAATCCTTCACAAAACTGTGATCCAACACCCTCATCAGATATAACATAATTTTTACCACCACAAGCTACAATGTTATGATTTCTCTTTATAATTCAATAACGTGTGATGTTCGCAACACTGAGGTCAAGGGCACCACAACATATCAAACTAGCTGTTTTATATGAAGATATGAATATTAGTAACCATAATTTAATTTATATATATATACCATATAATTTTAACATTCATATGTTTTTTATACATAATATAAGAAAAAATTAAATTTTTCAGATAAAATATGTATTTATCCAAAAATGCAGTTTTCAGCCATTTAATGGAGAACCCTTTTTTAAATATTATATTTGACACTTTATCTATTCAATTTGATTAAATCAAATTCTTTATTATAATATATAAATTCAAATACTATTTGGATAAATTTTGGGTACTTTTCATATAACATTTTCATTTAGATGAATAGTAAAAAATACAAATTTTTATTTGAAAAAAACTTTTTTAATCAAAATAATTTAAAGTGATAAATTATATATATAATATGTTCTAAAGTATTATTAGATTATAATATTATCATTTAATATAATTTAGTTTATCTTATTTATTTTTATATTTAAATTATACATAAAAACTTATCAATATTTTGATAGTTTTTACTTCTAAAAAAACAGCTTTTTTGTTTTGACAACGGAAATTATATTCAATTTAACTTGTTCCAACTCTGTATTTAAAAATTGAAAAAATTTATTTCTAATTAGTAATAAAAAGGTCCCAATTTTTTGTATGTGACATGTTTATTTTTTTACATTATGAATAGTAACTTCAGTAATTGTTTTCTTTAGCATGGTTAATGGGTAAATCTGGTAAATACGGGTACAAAAATAACATCATAAAAATATTAAACAACCCCAAAAATTTTCCTAACACTATTGTATGAGATATGTTTGTCCATGGTCTTCCTTGGGTCGTTTTCGGGACCCCATGGAGCCATATGGGTGTGAAAATGACATATAATAATAATTAATTTATAGTATAGAAAATTATAACATAAACGTGTTTCTTTCACTAAAATAATTTTTATACTGGGTTATATAATTGATAACTTAGACTATAAAATTCAATATGAATAAAAATAGATTTAATACATCATTATATTTTATTAATAATTTTTTGAAATTATAATTAATAAATTTATTTATAACACAATTATGATGTATTTATTACCTAATTAATGAATGATTCAAATAAATGAATTTATAAATATTATAATAAATGTAATATGAACATTTTAATTCCATTAAATAATTTTATTTATGACATTGACATATCAGGGATATTTTAATTCCTTTTTTCAAAGGAATCAATATTTTATTACTTTAACAAAAATAAATTACTAAATAGTGTCAAAATTGACATAATCGAGTTTTTAAAAATAATAATAGTTTATTAAAAGATATAAAAATCCTATAAATAAAGAATCCTTCCAAAAAAATTCAATAGTGATAAAAAAGTCATAAATAATCTACTTTAGTTTCTCATTTCATATTATAGTAATGATATTATATTTTTAGAATAAAAATAAAAGAGGACATGGTAAGAGTTAACTTATTTTACAAATGGTTTAATAAAAAAGATAAAATTACATTTTTGACCGAAACATGTCTAAAACATATTTTTTGAGAGTATTTAGACCCATACTAAAATTATAATCTATATAAATAAATTTGGCGATATCAAAATTAGAAATTAAATTTAGAATAAATTAATATTTCAGGCATTCTTGAATGTTCCCCTCACCTCTATTATAAAAGGTAACATCCCTTTCCATTTCATTCAGACCTATAAATCTCTTTTACTAAGCCAAACCCTGCCCAAATATCCTCCCAACATCCCACAATTCATCTGAGTGGAAGAAAATTTGGAATAAATCCATCCTGTGGAGTCCTTTTGAGAAAATAAAAAAGAGACACTCGAAAAAAAGGTAATCATTTTATCCCATATTCCAAAGTACATTTCTTTTAATAATTACTCTTTCTATGTTGTTACCAAACAAAAATAATAAATCCAAAACATAATATTTTCTGAGACAATTTTAATATAATGTTACAACCATATTTTTCTTTTCACCCATCCTATGAAAAACAAAACAACCATGCGTGGTTACATATGGCTTACCGTATCTACGTCGTGGTGTAATTTTTTTAATGTGCACTTTATTTATATGGGTATAAAGATGAATATAATGGATATAAATAAAAAATATATCATGAAATTTCTTCTATAAAATTCATATTCTGTCAAATTCCATACTATTTAATCATTAATGGAATGATATCGTCGCTCGTGCGTACGTATGACCTACCATCTCCACGACGTGTTGAGATTCATTCTCCACATTAACCATCCAATAATGATTATAAAAACTATACTATTCATAATTATGAAATAAACGACATAATTAGTCTACTTGAATGATATATTCATATATATATATATATATGTACATATATTTCATTCACTTACTTCTATTCAATACAATAAGAAAATGGAAACAGTGTTCGTGCGTACGTACGGCCTACAATATCCATGATTAGTGTATTCCAATTTATATATATCTATATATTAAATATATTTTTATTATAAATATATATGATATATAAATTATATAATACATTCTATATGTATTTAAATAACGATCTAAGTAATATGATCAAGAATACCAAGTCAAAACACGTACGATAAACAAAGCGATATTGCAGGAAATGACACATTAACTTGGAATTTTTAATAAATTTTTAATATAATGTAATGAAATAATCATTTATGATATCCTAAATATTATTATGATTATTATATATGTTAATAATATGCCTAAAAACATTGTACTGGAATTTCAGAGTAGTACATAGAGTATCTGACTTAAGGTAAGGGCTAATTCCTCAATCTAATTATTCTTCGAGATTATTTTTGTGTAAGTATTTACTGGGACATATTTTTTCATCCATGTCCTTATTTCATATAAATTTTTTCTAAAGGATTATTTTTTAGTTAAATGTAAAATATTCTTTAACTATATCATCATTATAAATATTTCAAATATTTTTTTCCCCAGAATCTTTTTAATTAATGTTCATGTTTTAAAAATGATTTTAAGGATTTATTTATATAGTCATGGAAATTTTAAAATTTTATTTCCATTAAAATGTTTCATAGTGTTATTGGAATCATTGATTAATTTTTATAATGAATTCCTTTATAAATTTTGTATCCTTTATAAGATTTCATGGATAATATATATTTCTCTAAAAGAGTGTTACTGATCATTATAAACTATGTCAATATCCATTTCTAGATTACATTATTGATTGAGATTGATTTATTATAATACAATAATACATATTGTATTGAATGATTTATCATATTTTTTACTATTGATGTGATTTTTATATATCATTCATGGTTTATAGTTAAAGTGTTGACATTTTTTATGCTAGTTTAAATACGAATGATTATGTTGTGTTTCACCATTTTCAAATGAGGAATCTATTGGACGTAGTAGGTGATGGATGAGGCTCGATAAAGACACTTGATTAATCGGTATGTCTCATAAGACAAACTAGTGTCTTGGAACAGGGCCTTGACAGAATATTTTTGAATGGTCATGGCATAAGGCCTTGATATATTAGTTATTATGTTTGACATTATGCATTGCCTTATTAGAAAATTAGTTTTAACATGTTATTATTCGACTAGTAAAATTTCTATATTCATGTTAATATGTTAATTATTGATTTATTTTTTCCATATAATGTTCATGTTTATTGTTTAATAGGATGATGTTTTTATTATACATATTTCCATTAAATCTTATAGCTTCTGCTGAATTATTTACCATTAATAAGCATCTGAGCTCACCCCCTTCTTATGTTTTTTTCCTAGGATTCTTAAAAGATTATTATGATTGAAATATAGGGGTAATCATGGGGAATAATGGCATTATCAAAGGATTATTTATGATTATTTTTGTTATAAAGTGTAATGTAACGTACATGTATGTAATCTATTTTCCAAGGCTGTTAAATTGTTCGGTCTATCTGGACTTGATTCCTTATAACATGCTAATGTAATAACTTTTTTTACCATTATTGGGCTTCCAGGGTAGGGCATTACATTTGGTTTCAGAGGAATTTTGGAAATCTCCATCGAAATTGATTTAGAAAACTAATATTAGGGATTATAATTATTTGATAGAAATTTATAATAAATATTTATGAGAATACAAGAATTTTAAAATAGAGATTATGTGGGTATTCTAAGAAAATACATAGTTTTCTAGATACAATAAGTGGAATTAGTTCTGGTATAGATGGACCTAGGGGTGAAAACTCCAACAAGGTGTTCATATCTTAACTTGTGGTAACCTAGTACACAACAATGAGACTGGCTTCAAACCTGTTTTGACACTCCTGGTGGATATGCATAGGATAATTCATATTTTCTTTAAAACCCAATAAGAAATTTTTATGAGTAAATATGTCCTCAAAGAAACCATCTTTATGATTAGGGAATAGATATGCATATATTATTTACTTTATGTTGTGAAATTTAAAATTTTGTAACATAAAATTCTGATTCATAACAAAATCTAGTGTATGACATTATATAGAAATGGAATCTAGTGGCAGAAATTGAAATTGGATGAATGAAAATAACCCACATAGGGATTTCCCTCATATGAAAGATAATGATAGTGGAGCTGGTAACACAACTCGTACTAAATATCTTAAAACCATATTGGGACATTTGACTCAGGTTATGAATAATGACTAAACAGGTATGGAGCATAATGATCCACAATACGGAGGATCAATGTTAAAAATCTTAATGAAAAATCATCCTCCAATATACAATTGGACTACAAATAATTTTGTAGATGAGTAGTGGATAAGATCCTTAGAAAAAATATTTCTTGATTTGGGAATTATGGAAAGAGAAAATGTTGTTAGGAATGTTTATCGTCTCTCAAGAGATTCATACTAATGCTGTTCATTATTTAAAAACACAAATGATGATGATGATGTGGGAAATATGGAATGGGGGGTGTTAAATAAGTTTCTCTAGAAAAATACATTCCTCGTGAACAATGGTATGATATGGAAAGATAATTTATGAAAATGAGGAAAAAAAGAGGATTAGAATGTTGCAAAGTATGAGGCTAACTTCACAAGGTTATCAAGGCATGATAAAAACTACGTATGCGACCCAATTAGTAGGATTTATTGGTTATTTTATGGGTAAATTGTTTCCTCCAATGGGAATTGGTCTCACAAACATTTTCATCATAAGATTATATAGTCTCATGTGATATCAAGATAAAAAACTAATTCTCTATGTCTTAGGACAATAACGTAAAACATGATAAGAAGAAAACTGCAGAGAAAGAGATAGATAAAGAGAAAAAGGGAAATAAGATTATCCCTTATGTGAAAATTATTGGAAGAAACACCGAGTTTCATTCCTAAAATGAATGAGAGTTTTTTACAAATGTAGTGAATAAGATCACCAAGATCATGATTATAAGGGAGTGAATGAAGTATTACAATGTTAAAATTTTAAATATATTTTAAATTACGAAAATTATTGTCCCAAGAGTCAAGGAAATATAGCTTAAAAAAATGAATCAAGGTCATGCTTATGATGTTACTACAGTCAATGTGGAATAATTAATGTTTTTTTTATTTTTGCACTTATGAACTATAATATGGTTATAAGAAGAATATGATATATATATAAGGATTTTAGTATAGTACCTTTTCATTATGGTTTTAATATGATGAAGGTTGTCATATATTTTAATTATGTTACAATAAGAACAAAATTACATTGTTAGGGGAATTTGATGTTTCATTTGATTTTAGATATTTAGATATCTTTAACACTGAGAATAGGAAAACATATTATGGATAACTATAATAGATGGGATAGATTAATTTGAAAATTGGATAGTATTGTTCAAGATTATTTTTGGAATTTTATAATAACAATGTTTTAGAAAAAGGACAACCTACAGGTTGGGAGAAAAACCGTCTCTTCAAACAAAGCTAGGGGAATTGAACCCACAATTGAAGTTTGATAAAGATTTATCACCTACCACTAGCCTAAAGGATGTCCCGAGTTATTATATAATATTTATCTTCATTTACATTGTATATTTTAATATTTTAACCCTATATGTTTTAGATAAATAGATTTTGTTCTATCTTTTATCATTTGAAGAGAAATATGAGTTTGTGGTTTGGATTAGTTATAGGATGAATCTCTATATTTAGATTATCTATGCTTCCTTTTTTAGTCTATTAATTAAATTAATTTTACAACACTAGGTAAATGATCATAAAACCAAAAAAGTTTTCCATGTACATTATTTTGTGGTGAATCAAATGGTCATTTAAATCATCATAGATTTATAGATTGCTTGTTGTTAAAATTATCCTAAAATTATTCTCTATAACACTTCATCAGGACTTGGTGGTAGGGTTTATCTTACATATCCATGTTTTATTACATGGAACACAAGATTGTATGTTTTTCATATAACCTTCATAGGTACCTCTCTTTATTTTAAAATAGACGTATCATTAGTCGATTTTATGATGTGGGTTTCAACTAAGATATATTATAATTTCCAACCCCATGTTTTCAATATTTATTTTAAATAGGGAGTATGGAATTTATTGTGCTATAAAATAATGTAACTCCCAATTCTTCCATGGTATGCATCTTCTTAATAATTCAATAGTGTGGGATGTACGCAACACTGAGTTCAAACGCACCATGACCTATCAAATTAGTCATTTAAAAGCTGTTATGAATGGTATTAAACACATTTTTAATTTTATATATATCCCATATAATTTTAACATTCATTTGTTGTGTTTTTTAGAATTAATATAAGGAAAAATTCAATTTTTCAGATAAAATAATAATTTTCAAAAAAAATCAATTTTTCCGCCTTTGAATGGTGAACCATTTTTAAATAAAATATTTGACCTTTTTATATATTGCATACTTTTAAATGAAAATATTTTTTATAAGAGGTACATAATATTTTAGTATGGATAAATTTTTGGTACTTTTCTAATAACATTTATATTTTGATGAATAGTGATAAATAATAAATTTTAATAGAAAACTATGTTTTTAATCAAAATAATTTATATTTTTACGTTATACATATGAGTGGTTTCAATGTATAATTATTTTATATTTTTATCATTTAATATATGTGGGGTTTTTGGAAGTATTTTTACATTTATATTTTTAATAAACAAACAATAATCTTTATATAGGTTTTACTTCATAAAAACCCACTTTTAGGTTTTGACAGTGGGAGTTAATTTTAAATTAATTTATGCCAAATATATGTTCTGAATAAGAAAAAATGTATTGTATATTTTCAATCTTAAGGTCCAAATTTAGTAAATATGTATTTTTTATTTTTTTACATTATGAAAAGTAACTTCAGTAGTTAATTTAGTTACCATGGTTAAATGGTTATTCTGAAAAATAATTGTAAAAAAATATATTATAATGCTATTAAACTACCATAACACATGTCCTAATCCTATTTGATGAGATACATTAGACCATGGGATACCTTGGGTTGATTTTGGGACCCCATGGAGCCACTTTGTTGTGAAAATGGCATTTTATAAGAATTAATTTAATGTATAGAAAAATATAACATAAACAAGTATCTTTCACTAAAACAATTTTCATATGGGGTTATATAATTCATCTCTAAGACTATAAATATTTATTAGAAATAAAAAAATATTTATAAAATCATGAATGGTTATTTATAATTTTTAGACATATAATAAATATCTTTATTTATGACACAATTATGATGTAGTGGTTTCCTCATTAATGAACGATTCAAAAATATGAATTTATAAATTTTAAAATAAATATAATTTAAACATTTTCATGCCATCCACAATATTTTTGTAAAAAAAAGACATATTATTATTGATGTAATGCTTTTGGTTTTTGGTAATCATTTTTTTATGAATTTAACACAAATCTATTACTAAATACTGTCCAAATTCACATAAATGAGGTTTTAAAACAATTACTATTTTATTAAATGATATAAAAATACAAAAAATAAAAAGTTCGTCCAAACATTTTTTTGTGATAATAATTTCACAAATGATCCACTTTATGTTATCATGGCTTTTTATAGTAATGATATTACCATTCAGTATAAAAATACCAGAGGACATGGTAAGAGTTAACTTATTTTACAAAGCGTTTAATCTAAAAGATATGTTTAATTTTATGACCTAAACGTGTGAAAAACCTCTTGGATGAGAATATTTAGACTCTTACTCATCTTATAATCTAAATAAATAAATTTTGATATGTTATAATCTAAAAAATAAATTTATAATAAATTAATATTTGATGTTTTTTCTAATGTGCCCCTCACCTCTCTTATAAAAGGGCACCAACCATTCTTTTTAATTCACACCTCCAAATCCATTTTTCTTAGACAAAAACTTACCATATATCCTCCCAACATCCCTCAATTCATCTTAGTGGAAATTATTTTGGCATAAATCCATCATAATGAGTCCTTTTGTGCTAATCTAAAGAAGACACCTAAAGAAGAGGTAATCGATTTATCGCTTTTCTCTAAGATAATTTCTTCTTCTACATAATGTTACCAAGTTGATACCATCAGTAAATAATAAATCCAGAATATAATATATAGTAATATATTTCTAAGATTATGGTACAACAATATTCCTCTTTTTTACCCATCCTATGAAAAAAACACCACCATGCATGTGTATATACGGCTTACAGTCTCCATGTTGTCGTGTAAATTGTTTTTCATGTGCTCATTATTTCTATTTCTATAGAGATTAATATAATGGATGTAAATAATAAATATAAAATTATATTGATTATGTAAAATTATCATTCCATCCAATTTCATACCATTTCATCCTTAAAAGAACTATATCATCTCTTCTGTGTACGTAAACCTACCGTATCTATGACTCGATGACATTCATTCTCTACATTAACCATCCATGGATGATTATAAAAATATATTATTCATAATTTGGATGTACTATAAATAATAAGTGGACTATTATGATTTATATATATATATGTATATATTCATATCTTTCATTCACTTCCATTCAATACAATAAGAAAACGAAAATTGTGTTCATGCATACGTACGACCTACCATCTCCATGAATGATGTATTCGATTTTTTATATCTATCTTTTACATATTTTTATATTATGAATATATATGATATATAAATCATATTATAAACTCTGGTTGTAAGTAAATCATTATCTATGTAATATTTTCAAGAATAACAAGTCATAACAAGTATAATAAAAAAAGTGATATTCTTCGAAATGTAGCATTAACATGTAATTGATAATAAATGGGTAACATAAAGTCATAAAAGAATCATATCTAATATCATAAATATTATTACTATTCTTGATACAAGTTATTAATATGTTTAAAAACAATATACATGAGTTTCATATTCGTATGGAAATTATCAGACATATGGTAAGGGTTAATTTCTCAATCTCGTTATTATCTAGGATTGTTTATTAGAAAGTATTTATTGGTATATATTTTTCATCCATGTCCATGATTCATAACTTTTTTTTCTAAAGGAATATTTTATGGTTTCGTGGAAGGGATTCTTTAACTAGATCATCATTCAAAATGTTTTAATGGATTAATTTTTTCTAATTATTTATAATTAATCTTCAAGTTTTCAATATGATTTTTGGGATTTATTCATATAGACATGACTATTTTAAAATGTTATTTTCATTAAAATGATTCAAAGTGGCATGGTACACTTTTATTAAAAAATATATTTTTAATGAAATCCTTTATAAATTTTTGGACATTTAAATTATTTCATGAATAACGTGATATTTTTCTAAAAGAGTTTTACTTATCATTTTCAACTATGTCATCATCCTTCACTAGATATCATTCTAGATTATTTATGATTTATTATAATAAAATCATAAATGTTATATTAAATGAGTTATGATATGTTTGACTATGGATGTGCTATTTTTATACCATTCATGTTTTATGGATAAAGTATTTATATTTCGTATAGCAGTATTAATACAAATGATTTTGTTATGTTTCAACCTTTTCAAATGAGGAGTCTAGTGGACGTAGTAAGTGACCGATGGGGTCTGATATTGCCCCTCAATGCATCGGCAAATCTCATGAGACAAACTAGTCTCTTGGCACAAGGCCTTGATAGAATATTGGTGAAAGGTGTTGTCAGTAGTCCTTGACATAGTAGTTATTATGTCCATCATTATTCATTCCCTCGTTAGGAAATTATCTATTACATGTGATTATTAAACTAGTAGAATGTACATATGCAAGTTTATATGAAAAAATTTGTTTTATTTTTTCCATGTTATGTTCAGGATTATTGTTTAAAATGATTATGATTTTATTATACATAATCTATTAAAATTTTATAGCTTCCACTAAATTATTTACCCTTACTAAGAACTTGAGTTTACCCCTTTCATGTGTTTTATTTTACCATAATCCCTTAATGAGTATTATAATTGATATACAGGGTCAATATATGGGAATAATGGCATTATAAAAGGATTATTTGTGCTCTGTTTTATGTTATAAAGTGTAATGTATAGTTCATGAATATAATATATTTTCCAGGACTGATAAACTGATCGGTCCTTGAGGTCTTGATTCCTTATAATCATCCAAATGTATTAAAATAGTGAACCATATCTAGAATTTGGGGTTGGGTCATTATAGATAGGGCCAAGTTGGGCATGAAAGGTTGATTTTCTGGTATTCCTTTATCATCTATTCTGGTGTCTGATCACCGCCATGTACCTGGCGTACAACCATAGGACGTCTTGGTGGCCTGAATCTAAAAGGTCAAGCACACACTATAGTTCAATATTATCAAGGAAAACAATATAGAAGTTTAATAATGTATCATGATAAGTAAATCATTTAAGGTATACAAAAGTAAGTTACAAGGCGTGTATAACTGTTACACTGTGTGTTCCCTTAAGCCTTAAAATGGGTGTGTACCTCTACCAACCTGGTCATGTAACACCCCATACACATGCTGAGTTCCACCCGAGATAGGGTGTGTACATTAATATTCCCTCCTGCCCAAATTCTTCCACATGACTTGAACTACACAGTTCTATCCTAGTATAACACTACACAAATTGCACACTCTAGACAAAGTGTGTACCACAAGGTTCCATCCACCCATGCCATTAGACACACGTTCGATTACATGGATGATTACCAAACAACATGTACAAGCTAGACACGAATTTTAAAACCTACATTTCAACTACCCGTTTCGTTAGTCACACAGCCGGATATACGTACTTTTACAGCACAACATGTACTCCTAGTACATAGTGGGTTCTCAAAAACATTCATAAAACCCATGTCCATTCACTCAATATTAGTCACATGGTCAACGAGTACACAACGTGTACATATGGTACACTGTTAGTTTTTAAAATAAGCTTTTTTCAAGAACATAAGAAATCATGGAGTGTGTTCATAACATTACATGACATGTTGTTTGGGATTCTAGATAGTAATCCTCTAAAATATCACAGGAACCCAAAAAATCATAAAATTTTGGCCAATGCATACCAAATTATGATCCGTGAGAGACCATAATCGCCAGGAATCAGTATTTTTCATCTTTATTTAGGGACCAAATATTGGTGTCCATCCCAATAAAAATTTATATATACCAAATACATACAAAATTGTAGGTATTTCAATCATTGAATAAATCAAAACAACATGCATCTTTGTCACATCATCTATCACAACAACATTCACTCAGTAATGCACCCTAAATAGCATTACATGAATGCATGAATTATAATCCCTAAAAATATCCTATATGATGCATGAGATGGAATACCATCATCTCATTAGGTTGAAATGGAAATAGAACCAACAAGATATCCATAATAACAGCACAAAACAAGTGTGTCACCTAATAGTGAAATCAAATCAACTGTAACAATTGAAAACCCATATAAATTTCAATTTTTGAGGTAACATTGAATTTCCCTGTACAAGGGCTATCTAATCCTTAGAAAAAAATATTAAAAAATAACATTCCATCTAATACTTGTCTATTTTCTCCAAATATTATGACAAAGAAGAATAGAAAACACCTCTGATACCACTTTGTAACCAACTATATTCGGGAGCAGCCTAATGGTACCCCGAACCCTGTGGGTAAAATAACCTCAAGCACGTTTCCCAAAATGCCAAAGGATGCTTCCTAGTGGTGAGATCCAAGGTGTGATATTGTGGAAACTATACCCTCTTTGTAAGTGTATACACAATGTAATAAAAATAGTAATCAATGTGTAAAGAAGTAATACCAAATAGAAATATACGGAGGATGACTGATAGTAATAAAACTAGTGGAGTATATATAAATGATGCATGTCACATGTATCCAGAAAAGTATCCAAAAAATCCACAATTATGGAAATAAAATAATGAAACCAATGAAAATAAAGGAAAGTAAACTCGAACATCATTTCAAGCCTCAGGTAGGTCTCATGCTCTCCAGCTCCAACAGTAATCAAGTACCAGATGAGGAAGGGTTCTTTCCCATATCTATATAGGAAACCATATAATCTGTTGTAGTCTAGAAAACGACCCAAACATGGTGTGAGGTGAATAACAGTAGCCAACCACGAAAATATATGTTCCTAACTATCAGTGAATTTATATAGTTGGTAATATGCCTAAATAAAGCAATAAACAATTAAATACTCAAAAGTAAACAATTATACAACTTTCATTTAATTTCATATACATTTATTATAGAATATATTGAAGCATGTATACCATGGGATGTATCATAATCATTGTATCCCATATGTATGTAGAAAAATACATGTCTCAAAGCACCATCTTAAAAATCTAGTAAGACTGAGTCCTAGATTGTGCTTTGGATTGGCAGACTCATCACAAACATTCAATCAATCCTAAACAACCCTACGGAAATGTTCTTATAGTCTAAACCATACAGTCTAACATAAAATCAATTCAAAAAATAATTAACCTCTAGTAAATCCCTCACAGTCTAATCCCTTTCGTCCCACATAGTTTAGATCAATTTCAAACGACCACTAGGAAGATCTTACTGTCAATACCCATTATTCAGCATATCATCATTTAAATATAAACGACCACCTAATAACTCTCACAGTCAATGACCTTGGGTCAAACATTCATTTAATCAAAAAAAATGATCACCTGGGTAGCTCTCACAATCTAACCCAAATATTTATAAATGACCACCTAGGAAACTATCAATGTTTAACCCCTTTGGGAATATCTCACTGTCCAATCCCCTTTGGTTAACAAACACAATGTATAACATGGGAATTTTACATAATCATCTAATAAATCCTATCAAAACAATTCATGGAAATAAGGAAAGCCTATATTAATCCTCGAACAAAATACCATAAACAATAAAATAATGGGACACACCCGTATGGTGTCCCCTCAACATGGTATATAACAATAGGCATATAAATCAACCCTTAATCATAAAATCTAACCATTGTAGGTAAATAAACAAGGATTAATTACAAATAACACAATTCAACAAATGTGGGTATGCATCACATTATCATATATAATGTAACACCCCACGCGTCCTTGATACGCTTCTCTATGAATAATACAGTAGCGTGTGTTCTATGCAACTTCGAGTTCTAACACACACCACAACCAATCAAACTAGCCATTATGAACAGTAATACCCACTTTTTGAAATTTTATACATATTATCATTCAAAATGGACTTCATTTTTGGATTTGTAATATCAAAATTAGAATAGGGTGAATTTTTGGTACTTTTCAGATATCTTTCATATTTTGATAAATAGTGAAAATTACTAAATTCCAATTACAAACAAATTTTTTAATCGAAATAATTAATAGTGATAAATTATGAATTTGAGTGGTTTTAGAGTATAATTAGATTATATTTTTACCATTTAATCCAATTTTGGTCATTGGACGTAATTTCACATTTAAACCGGACATAAACAAGTGTCAATCTTTTGATGGTTATTATTTCATAAAAACACTCTTTTTGTTTTGACAGCGGGAATTAATTTTAAAGTAATTTCTACCAATTATGTGTTTTCAATTTAGAAAAATGGATTCTATATTTAGAATCAGGAGGTAGAAATTGTGTAAATAGGTAAATTTTATTTTTAAACATTCAGAATAATTAAATTGGTAAATATTTTTTTACCATGGTTAAAGGGTAAATCAGCTAAATAAGGGTAAAAAAATAATATTATAATCATAATAAATTACCTTAAAACGTGTCCAAACGCTATTGGTTGATACATCTCTGAACATGGCCGTCTTGGGGTCTATTTTGGGACCCCATGGTTCCACATGTAACTGATAATGACACTTTATATTAATTAAGTTATAGTAAATACAAAAATTACATAAGCATATATCTTTTAGAAAGTCAATTTTTATATATGGTTATATATGTTATATTTTCAACTATAAATATTTATTAGAAATATAAACAGATTTCCTACATATAGTATTTTATTTATAATTTTTAGACATTTAATAATTAAATTTATTTATGACACCATAATGATTCAGTATTTTCGTTATTAATGAAAGAATCAAATAATTGGTATTATAAAAGTTAAAATAAATATAATTTTAATTTTTTGATGACATACAAGAATTTAATTGGATACTATTACATGTTATTATTGATTAAATGAATTTTATTCAAATTAATAATGTTTTTAAGACTTTAAAAAAATCAATTATTAAATAGTGTCAAAATTGACATAAATGAGTTTTTAAAACAAATATTATATTATTAATTGATATTATATTCCTAAAGATATAAGATTCGGAAAAAGAACTTATATAATGATAGGTTTATTATTAATGTACCACTTGTGGGTCTCTTTGAAATATATAGTACGTTTATTAATTATATAATATAAAAATACCAAGAGACATAGTAAATGTCAAACTATTTAACTAAGTGTTAAATAAAAAATATAAAGTTAATATAGTGAACCAAACCTGTCTAAAACATATTGGTTGAGTGGTTTTCGGCCAATACCAACCTTAACCTTTAAATAATATGAATTTTAACCATTAGAAACCGAATATGAATTTATTATAAAATAATATTTCTAGCTTTTCCTAAGGTGCCCATCACCCCTATTATAAAAGGGAACTTCCCCTTCCCTATAATTCATACATTCAAAACCTTTTGGATCGACTAACCCCTACCAAAAATTACCTACAAAATTACCTCAAATCAACCTAGAGGCCATAGTTTCATCATAAATCCATCCTAAGGATCCCTTTTGATCAAATAAAAAATAAGAACCCGAAGAAGAGGTAATGTTTTCACGACCATATTTCAAGTTCCTTTATTGTTCAACATATTTATTCATTGTTATTTACATAATAAAATAATATATCCATTATCTACTATATAATGTGATGTTATTATAGATATGTTACAACCATATTTAGTATTCTATCCATCCCTTGAATGACATGTCACCATACGTGCATACGCACGGCTTACCCTCTCCACGTCGTGGTGTAATTGTTATTCAATAAATTATTATTTGGATGGGTATAATAATGATGTGTAATTCATGTAAATAATAAATATAACATGATAATTATTTTTTATTTATGATACACCATCCAATTATATATTATTTCAATATCAAAAGAATAATATTGTTGCTCGTGCGTACGTACGGACTACCGTCTCCACGAACGCGATGAGATTCATTCCTTATCGTATCCATTGAAGACTAATTCTTATTTGATGATTAAAAGTAATGTTTAAGGACTTGATATCATTCTGCATATGAATAGGATACAAAATATCCATAACAAACACAGATTATGTAACAATGGTAATAAAGGATAACGAATCAGTTAACACCCGAAACGACGATAATACTATAATATTATTAACAAAGAAATATTAAAAGATCATATATGATATAATATTTATGTATATGATTCTTGTATATTTTAATAAAAATTATTTAACTATTATATAGGAGGTTAACCTACCCTCGACCAAGTAAAAGTACTAGGTAAGGGTTTATTTCACAATCTCTTCATTATCTGAGGATATTTATATATAATTATCTACTGGGACCTATTTATCATCGACATCCATGTTTCATAAAAATGTATTTCAAAACATTATTACTATTTTATAGACAATGGGTTAATTTCATTTATAACCTTTTTTGTATTTTTATAAGATTTTTATAATGGAATCATTCTGTCATTTTCTAAACATGATCATTTTTAACCTTTTAGACAAAATTAAGGTAAGAATGTTTTTTTAACTTATTCGACATGTGCGGCTATTTTCTACCGTTATAAAATCATCAAATCTTACTTTATAAGATTATAAGAATATTTTCAAAGTAAATGTTTTATTTTATAATTATGTAACTTTTAAATGATTTCAAAAAAAGAGATATTCCTCTCAAATAGTTTTGATTTCATTTATGTCAACATCCTTTGATGGATTTTAAGCTTCTTGAAGTTGATTTATGATGATACAAATGTTCTATATGGTATTGAATTTTTTGTGATATCTTTTATTGTGGATGTGTTATTTTTATACCATTCATTATTTATGGAGAAAGTATTGACATTTCATATGATAGTTTTAATTAAAATGTTTATGGTATGTTTAAACCTTCTCATATGAGGAATGCATTGGACTTAGTAAGTGACTAGTGGAGCCCGCTATAGCTTCTCGATACATCGGTAGGTCTCATTAGAAAAACTATTGTCTTGTCAAAATTCCATGACAAAATCTTATTTGTAGTCATGGAACAAGGCCTTGACTATGTGGTTATGTTAGTTCAGCATTATGCATTCCATAATTATGAAAGTGGTTCTTGATATTGCATGTGATTATTAGACTAGTAGAATATATAGGTGAATTAGTAAATGAAATTATTTCATTTTATATTTTCCATAATACGATTAAATTAAAATTTAAAAAGATTTTTTTAATTATACATTTCTTAAATGTTTATGTTTATTTATGATTGTTTCCACTATATTGTTATCCTTACTGAGTATCTGAGCTCACCCCTTTCAATGTTTTATTTTTTCCCAAGATGTGAAGAAGTATTTTATGAATGAACCACAGGGATATTATGAGGGGATTTGAGTGTGGTCAATGGAGACAAGATGTTGTTGTATTTTTTCACATTAGGATGTAATGTAAGACTTATGAATGTATCTAGTGTTTCCAATGATACTAAACTAGTCGGTCTTTCAAGACGTGATCTTTTTTGATCATTCCAATGTTATGTAATAATGCGCCGACTCTGGGTAACTGGGGTCGGGGCGTTACTGTTTGTATCATAGAAAGTTTAGTACAAGCCATGGAAGCTAGATTTAGATAAACTCTAATTAGAACACATAGACCTAAGATGGACTTTGAGGATTAGTGTAGAAGAAATTCTTAAAATTTTGTTATTTTTGAGATTTTGTGACTTTTCCGAGCAATACATCACTGTCTGGATAGGAGTAGGTAGAGGCGGCTCTAAAACAAATTTACCCAGGGGTAAAACCCGAAAACACCGCTATGAGCTAGACTCGAACAGGAACTGGTGCACAAAAACGGTCCTTGATGCACTATTGGTTACGACACTCCCGGGGGATATGCTTAGGATAATTCTCATTTATATTACAAACCATTATGAAGGGTTTATGAGTATACAATTCCTCAAAGAAAACAATTATATTGATTATGGATTTTATCCTTCAAATTGTCAATTCATGCTAATTGTTTTACAAGTTTGGATTTATGTATTTCGATTAATAAACTAATCTAGTGTATTCCATTATTTAGAAATGGCTCCTAGTGGAAGAAATGGATACCTTATCAATGAACACACTCCATGCAGGTATTGACCTCCTGCTGAAGATAATTATATTGGAGCTAGTGATGCAACTGGTGCTGATCAGCTAATCACCATACTGGGAAAACTTACTCAGGTTATGAATAATAAATTTACCCGTATGGATCACCCTGATCCGCAACATGGAGTATCAATTTTAGATAGCATCATGAGGCAACAACAACCAACATTCAATGGGAGTACTAATCCATTAGTAGGTGAACAATGGATAAATTCCTTAGAGAAAATATTCCACGCTTTGGGGAGTAGTAAACGGGAAAAAGATGTCATGACATTTTACCACCTCACTAGATATGCTGATCAATGGTGGTCATTGATTCAAAACAAAAAGGTATATGATAAAGTATCAAATATGTAATGGAGGGAGTTCAAAGAGATTTTCAATGAAAAATACTTTCCTCGTGACTATTAAGAGGATATGGGAAGACAATTTCTGAGTCTGAGGCAAAAGGAGGATAGGAATGTTGGAAAGTATGAGGATAACTTTACAAGGTTAGAGAGGCATGCTACATATTATATAAATAACCCAAGAATAATGATTTACCATTTCTTTGATGGGTTTTTTATTTATAGTGATGCTTTAATGAAAGGACTTGGTTGTGTCCTTATGCAGAATGACAGGGTTATTGCCAATGCATCACGGCAGTTAAAAATTCACGAGCAAAACAATCCTACTCAAGATCTTGAGTTAGCTTTTGTAATATTTTCTTTGAAGATATGGAGACATTATCTCTATGGTGAAAAATGTGAGATATATACCGATCACGAGTGTTTTAAGTATATTTCCTCATATAAATAACTCAACAGGAGGCAAAGGTGATGGATTGAACTACTCAAGGATTATGATTGCACAATACACTACCACCCAGGGAAGGAAAATAAGTTGGCATATGCTTTGAGTATAAAAGATCATGGTGGTTTGATCAAGATGAGAGTTGAAAAGGATCCTATATAGATGGATCTAGTAATGATGGATATGGGAATCACCAAGGAATGTGAAACATAAATACTTTTTCAAATGGTTGAGAAATAATCTTTAATAGAAATGATAAAGAGTTCTTAGGCCGATGATGAAGAGATTAAAAAAAGATTAAAGCTGTGAATGATGGGAGACTGAGTGACTTTTTGTATGAAGAAGAAATTTTATAATTAGGGAGGAGACTTTGTGTTTCTGATATACCTGATCAAAAATGGTAATTTTTGGACGATGTTCATAGTTCCAATTTCTCTATACACCCAGGGAGAACCAAAATGTATAGAGATTTGAAGGAACATTTTTGGTGGGACAACATGAAGAGGGAGATTGCTGATTTTGTATCAAGATGTATGGTTTGTAATCAAGTGAAAGCTGTAAGGCAAAAACATGGAAGATTATTGCAACCTCTTCCCATACCTGAGTGTAAATTGGATAATATTATGATGGACTTTGTCATTGGACTACTAAAGACTCCTGGAATGAATGATGTAATATGGTTCATTGTTGAGCGTCTTACCAAGTCAGCAAATTTTGTTTCTATAAGAGAATATCTACCACTTGAATGTCTAGTAAGACTATATATTAATGAAGATGTAAGACTTCATGGAGTACCCCTATCGATTGTTTCTGATCTTGATCCACATTTTACTTCAAGATTATGGAAAATTCTTCAGAATGCCCTGGATACTGAACTTCATTTGAGCACTGCCCACCACCCTCAAACATATGGACAATCAGAAGAGACTATTCAAACCTCAGAAGACATGTTGAGATATTTCTCACTTGACTTTCAGGGTATGAGGGATCAATATTTACCTCAGGTAGAATTTTCCTATAACAAATAGCTTCCATTTGAGTATTCCAATGTCACCATATAAAGCATTATATGGAAAGAGATTTCACACACCAACCTATGGGGATGATGTTAGTGAAAGAAAACTCGTAGGTGTAGAACTGGTGGAAGAAACATTAGAAAAGGAGAAGGTAATCCAAAACCACATCGAAGCAGCTCAAAGTTGGCAGAAGAGCTATGCTGATAACCAAAGGAAGGATTTGAAATTTCAGGTAGGAGATCATGTTTTCAGGAAGGTATCTCCATGGAAGGTTGTTATACGTTTCAGTAAGAAGGGAAAATTGAGTCCCAGGTACATCAAACCATTCAAAATTATATAATGAATTGGGCCAATAGATTACCATATGGAAATGCCCCCATGTCTCTCCAAAGTTCACGATGTGTTCCATGTATCACTGTTGAAAAAATACATGCCTGACCCAACACATGTACTCACCTATGAGGAATTAGAACTGGAACCCAATCTATCTTATTGTGAAGAGCCTGTAAAGATTCTTGATACGAGATAACAAGTGCTGAGAAACCATACAACTCGTCTGGTTAAAGTTCTATGGAGAAACCATAAGTTGTAAGAGGCAACGTGGGATCCTGAGGAACTGATGATGAAGAACCACCCGAGTCTTTTCATGTGGTAGTATTCTAGAAATTTTTAGGAAAAAATTATTTTAAGGAGGGGAGAATGTAACACCCCATGCTTCCACGATACACTTGTCTTTGAATAATACAATAGCATGTGTTGTACGCAACTTCGAGTTCTAACACACACCACAACCAATCAAACTAGCTGTTATGAATATTAATACAAACTTTTTGAAATTTTATATATTTTATCTTTAAAAATGGACTTCATTTTTGGATTTGTAATATCGAAATTTTCTTAGGGTTAATTTTTGGTACTTTTTGGATAACTTTCTTATTTTGATGAATAGTGAAAATTACTAAATTTCAATTAAAAATAACTTTTTTAATCGAAATAACTAATACTGATAAACTATGAATTTGAGTGGTTTTAATGTATAATTAAATTATATTTTTACCATTTAATCTAATGTTGGTCATTGGATGTAATTTCACATTTAAACCGGACATAAACAAGTGTCAATCTATTTATGGTTATTATTTCTTAAAAACACGCTTTTTGTTTTGACATCGGGAATTAATTTTAAATTAATTTCTTCCTCTTCTGTGTTTTGAACATAGAAAAATGGATTCCATATTTCGAATCATGAGGGCCAAAATTTTTAAATAGGTAAATTTTATTATTATACATTTTGAATAATTACTTCGGTAAATATTTTATTTACCATGGTTAAAAGGTAAATCAGATAAGTAAGTGTAAAAAAATAATATTATAATAATGATAAATTATCCAAAAACATTTCCTAACCCTATTTGTTGATACATGTCCGACCATGGGCATATTTGGGTCTGTTTTGGGACCCCATGGATCCACTTGTACGTGACAATGACACTTTATATTAATTAAGTTAAAGTAAATACATAAATGACATAAGCATATATCTTTTAGAAAAATAATTTTTACATAAGGTTATAAATGTTATATTTTAGACTATAAATGTTTATTGTAAATATATAAATAATTCCTACATAATGTTATTTTATTTATAATTTTTAGAAATTGAATAATTAAATTTATTTATGACACAATAATGGTGCAATATTTTCCTTATTAATGAATGAATCAAATAATTGGTATTAAAAAAGTTAAAATAAATATAATTTGAACGTTTTGATGACATCCATTAAGTTTATTGGATAATATTTCCTTATTATTATTTCTTAAATGAATTTTATTAGAATTAATAATGTTTTTAAGATGTTAAGAAAAATCAATTATTAAATATTGTCAAAATTGACATAAATGAGTTTTTAAAACAAATATTATATTATTAATTTATATTTTATTCCTAAAAATTTAATTTTCGGAAAAAGGACTTATATAATGATATGTGTATTATTAATGGACAACATGGGGGTCTCTTGGAAGTATATATTATGTTTATTAACAATATATTATAAAAATACAAAGAGACATGGTAAATGTCAAACTATTTAACTAAGAGTTAAATCAAAAAGATAAAGTTAATATAGTGACCCAAAGCAATATAAAACCTATTGGTTGAGTTTTTTTAGACCTATACCCACATTAATCTTTAAATAATCCACTTTGGAGCCATTTGAAACCGGATATGAATTTATTATAAAATAATATTTCTATCTTTTCTTAAGGTGCCCCTCACCCCGCTAATAAAAGGGAACTTCCAATTCCCTCTAATTCAAACCTTCAAATCCTTTTGGCTCAGACAATCCCTACCCAAATATCCTCCCAACTTCCCTCAATTTATCCTAGAGTCCTTACTTTGATCATAAATCCGTCCTACGGAGCCCTTTTTATCAAATCGAAAGGAAGAACCCAAAAAAGAGGTAATGTTTTCACCACCCTCTTTCAAGTTCCTTTCTTCTAAAACATCTTCTTTATTTGTTATTTCCATTACAAAATAATAACTCTAGTATCTCCTATATACTGTGATGTTTTTATAAATATGTTAAAACCATATTCAGTATTTATCCATCCCTTAAATGACATGTCACCTTTCTTGCGTATGTACGACTTAACGTCTCCACGTTGTGGTGTAATTGTTATTTAATAAATTATTATTTTTATGGGTATAATAATGATGTTTAATTAAATTTAATAATAAATATAACACGATAATTATTTTTTATATATGATACACTATCCAATAATATATTATTTTAATATCAAAATTATTATATTGTCGCTTGTGCGTACGTACGGACTACCATTTCCACGAACGCGATGAGATTCATTCCCCATCATATCCATTTAAGACTAATTCTGTTTTGATGATTAAAATTAATTTTTAAGGACATGATATCTTTTTTGATATGAATAATATAAAACTTGTCCATAACAAACTCCACTTAAGTAACAAAGCATATAAAGGAAAATGAATCAGTTAACACCCGAAACGACGATAATACAAAAATATTATTAACAGAAAATTTTAAATGATCATATATGATAACATATTTATGTATATAATTCTTTTATAATTTAATAAAAATTATTTAACTATTATATAGGAGGTTAACCAACCCTCTACCATGGAAAATTATAATGTAAGGGTTTATTTCACAATCATTTTATTATCTGAGGTTGTTATATGCAATTATCTAGTGGTACCTCAGTATCATCCACATCCATGTTTCATAAAAATGTATTTCAAAACATTATTAATATTTTATATACTATGTGTTAAAGTAATTTATAACACTATTTGACATTTTATAATATTTTTATAAAGGAATCTTTCCTTAATTTTCCAAACAAGGTCTTTTTAACCCTTTTCGACAAAATTAAGGTAAGAATGTTTTTTTAACTTATATGAAGTGTGAGGATATTTTCCACCATTATAAAATCTTCAAATCATCCCTTATAATATTATTAGAATATTTTCTAAGTAAATGTTTTATTTTATAATTATGAGACATTTAAATTATTTCAAAAAATGATATATTCCTCTCAAATAGTTTTGATTTAATCCATGTCAACATCAATTGATGGATTTTAATCTTATTTGAAGTTGATTTATTATGACAAAAAACTTAAATATTGTATTGAAGGTTTTGTGATATCTTTGATTGTGGATGTGTTATTTTTATTTCATTCATGGTTTATAGATAATGTATTGAAATTTCTTATGCTAGTTTTAATACGAATGTTTATGTTATGTTTAAACCTTTTCATAAGAGGAATGAATTGGACATAGTAAGTGACGGGTGGAGACCGCTATAGCTCCTCGATGCATCGGTTGGTCTCATGAGACAAACTAGTTTCTTGGAACAAGGCCTTGACAAAATCTTATTTGTAGTCTTGGAACATGGCCTAGACTATGTGGTTTTGATAGTCTCCCATTATGCATTCCGTTAATATGAAAGTGGTTATTGATATTGCATGTGATTATTCTACTTGTAGAATATCCATGTGAATATGTAAATAGAATTATTTCATTTTATCTTTTCCATATTATGCTGAAGTTCAAATTTAAAATTATTTTTTTTAGTTATACATTGCCTTAAATGTTTATGTTTATTTATGAAAGTTTCTACTATATTTTTATCCTTACTGAGCATCTAATCTCACCCATTTAAATGTTTTAATTTTTCCCAGGATGTGAAGAAGTATTTTATGAATGAAATTCAGGTATAGTATGAGGGGATATGAGTGTGGTCTATGGAGACACGATGTTTTTGTATTTTTTTTAATTTATGATGTAATGTAAGACTTATGAATGTATCTAGTGTTTCCAAGGCTACTAAACAAGTTAGTATTTTGAGACATGATCTTTTGTGATCATGCCAATGTTATGTAATAATTCACTGACTCTGGGTAACTGGAGTTGGGGCATTACATATAATCCAAATACGAAACACAAAAGGCATAAACCACCTACCTTGTTGTCGCACAATCTATATTCTTGAACTTCGGCCCTTCAATCGGCCTAGATCGGTATAGATATACCAAAATGTAAGAAATTATCAACATTGAATAACCCAATAGTGAGGAATAAGCAAGAAGAAATGCTCTAATGGATTTGATCACTCACAAGTGGAATTTCAATGCACCTCAAAGTGTCATAATCAGAGATTTGACGGAGAATCGGGAGGGGTTAGATGTTCGTAGGTCCTTCCATCACTCTCCTATACAGAACAACAGGAGAATAAGAATGTTCTGGATATGAGATCTCAATCCATATTGATATATCATAAAAATAGAAAACTACATGGTGTATTCAATCTATGTACATGTTGTGTAGTATCCTTAACCATCCCCTGGCTAATGCAGTCGGCCAGGTCACCACATGGATGTGTAATCAGTCGTTACATAACTAGTATATGGCTATACATAGCAACTGAGTACATAACGTATACATAGTAGTACATGGCGTGTACTAAAAATATTCCCCATTTCTTTTTTTCCTAAAAAAAACACAAAATCATGATCCATACCTGTAATGGATTTATGAGATCTTACACATGAGGTATTTAAGGAGTTTTTAATTGTATTTAGAATATATCTATGTAGAAATTAGTTATAATTTTAAATTTTCAGCCAACCCAATCAAGCCTCCAAGGATTTCCCTAAACCACTCTTATAAGACCTAGTTGGTTGACCCCATGAGAGGGACTTACATAGACAACCCCTGTAGGAGGTAGAGGTTGGTGAATATCCATGCATGAGAATGTGTATAGGGGACTATGCCAAAGGAGTTCATATATTGGTCTAGTAGCCCACCTGAGTCCCCATGTAATGTGTCGTGATGTGAAGACCTTGTTGGAATTAGGTTCACTATATCCAGGAGTCCATCCTAGTTTCCACCTCAATGATGCATCAGTAAAAAATCCATAATAAAGTAGTTATAGGAAATTTTGAGAAATTGGTGTGGGACTATATAGGTGTAGTTATTTTTCCCACATCATTAAAATAATGGAGATAATGTGGGTTCTTTGCTGACGTTCAATTGATTCATCTAATGATTTTAGACCATCATAATCACCCTCCTCTATCGTCTAGTGGTTTATTCTCACTAACACTCAAGTCAAACTACCATTAATCACAATCGTCCACCTTTTTTATGTTTCTGACAGGATGATATATTCATGATCAAACTTATTTCATGCATTAAAAAAACATCTTTCATTTATCTGATAAAATGATGAAATAGAATTAATCCAAGGATTAAATCAATTTATAGAATGTATATGATCTTAAAATGTAAAAATAAATTTATATTGACTGCATGTATTTTAGGATACCACTATAGGTGATATCAGAGACTTGTGTAAGAGAAAAGCTATGAAATTCAACGTATTAATGAGTCAACCTCTAAATAATTGAATGATTGAATAATAGAAAAGATTCTAAATTATTATTGGATATTTAATGAATTCAATTATGTGGAATAAAAATTAAAAATAGGTGGAGTGAGGAACTGTGATACCCATTTATAAATAAATTTAAACTGAGGAATATGTGTGTTCTAATGACATTTGAGAAGATCTCTTTTTGAAAAAAACTGTGGTATGTGATTTTATAGTACATTAATATATAAGAACTCCCTTAGAGGTTTTTTTGGAAGGAATTAGAATGATTTCAATGGGATTTCGATAATTATTTTACAAAATATAAGAAGATTCATAAAGAATGATTTCTTTGATGAAAACTGATGCGTGTGACACTCTCTAATGTCACCATCCTCTTAACATGAACTAGGACATCATGAATCCATTGTTTCAAAATGTTTTTATGTAAAGGGTTAAGGGAAATAACTCACCTACATTTGAACATTAATTTCATAACACTTTACAGAGTATATACTTAGAAGGACATGATATATCTTTCTTGAAGTGGGTAGTCTGTACAAGAATATATGAGGAAAAATCGTTTGTTTGAAATATACATATGTCAAATCTATGTGAGATATCCAGTGGAGCTTGAAGGAAGACTGTGAGATGTTCATGTTCTCATGCATTAATACATATAGAGAGGAAAGTGTGTTATGAATACCCTTGTGTGAAAGGGTTTTCAATAGAATACAATACATGCATGCATACATGATTACCATAACATGTGAAGAAGTTACTGATATACATAAAACAAGATGGTATAATTGTATTCAATCCATTCATGAGAGGTAATTGAATTTATATTTTAAGAAGAACCTTAATTGATTTGTGTAATTAATTATTGGATATAATATTAGTGAATATTTTGTGTGAAAAAACATGAACGTATTGATAGAAATCATTTATTCAGTCCGGAGGATGGATTCAAGAATGACCGTTTTATTCTGCTAAGCCCACTTGTAACGACCCAAAATTTCATTAATGGAAAATCCCTCTTGATCCAGTTAAATGTTTATTTATGAATTTTTTTTTATAAGATATCAACTTTTTTAGTTTTACTTTAAGATTTGTGACCGTTACTTTTATAGCCGTTGAACAGTGATCATCTGGGTAGTTTAAATATAAGGCTTTAACGAACCAATTTTCTACTCAGACAAAGGAAGCGATGGCCTCATCCAGTAGAATTGCCCCTTACGAAGCCCATTTGTCGGAGCTCGGAAAAGAGGTGGCGTCTTTGGGCTTTGCCATTGACCAAGCCCAAGCTGAGCTTCATCAAGTCAAGCTCGAACGTGATCGTCTATGGGAAAAATGGAAGTTGATAAAGATTACCACTCGAGCGATGTTATCCGAGCAACCCCAAGAGTCTGTCACCATCGCACACCTTACCCTTAGGCCTTATGCGGCTATTTTAAGGGGTTATGTAACAAATAAGTAGCACCATGTTCATGTACATTATTATTTTTTATATAATAATGAATATAATGTCTAGTCATTTTTGATACATTGTAATTAGTTTTTAAAGTACAAATGGTGTTTTTAGTTATTATTTAATTAAGATTTATATTTTATTAAATTAAAGGACTTTTGAATTAAATAATATTTTAATAAAATATTATTATTAATATTAAATTAATTTTTATTAAATATAAATGATCTTATAATTTTATGAATGCAATTAAAATTTTTATTAAGGTTTGAAAGCCATTTCTGTCAAACCCGTGAATTTTTTATAAATGTCGGTTTTTATTTTAAAAGTGAAAATTCACATATTTAGAAAATTATTTAGATAAAATAAATATTATTTTTGGAATCAGGACGTCGAAATTATCCAACGGTGAATTTTTCATAATTTTCTGATACAGTCAAATTTTTGGGTAAAAATTAAATACCATTTAAATATATAATGTGTTTTATGACATCATAATGACCCAATGGTGATGTAATAAAATACAATAATCCTTATGTTCGGCCAATATATGTTTTATCATTAAAATAATGAGGTTTTGGGTTTTTTTGACTCACTTTTCAAAGCATTAATGGAGCCCTCAAGACTTATTCAACACTTTGCCTTTTTAAATTAATTTCCATGGGAGTGTGACTCACCTCCACATAAGCAACCCTAATTTTTTAATAAGTTCGGACCTTGGACTTGTAAAATATTGTTTTCCTCTTTCCTTTTCCATAAACCATGGGCAAATACCATGGGATGGTTTGTGGTTTGGATTATTTTAATATAAGGGGTCCCAAACCTGAATAATAAAGAATTCTCTCACCTTTCCTATATAAACCCACCCAAGCACCCACTTCCTCCTCACTCAAAGCCCTTGAAGTTCGTCCAACCTCTTCCCTACTCTCTCTAGAATCCTCTCAAGGTGCCCCAAGCTCCCAAGAAGCCTCTCACAAGCCTCTCTCTAGCCTTTGGAAGCACACTTCCAAGTAAGGGGTTTTCTTCCTTTCTCATTTTTTTGTCAATTTTCATTAAGTTGTATTTCCCTTTTTATTTCAATTATGAATGTTGGGGTATGGTTTCGCACCTCCCACATACTTCCCTCTTATTGTTTGAATGATGGGAGAACCCTTTCTCTCTCATTAAATGCCTCCCATGTACACCCGTTACTATGCCGAAATTTCGAAAGGAACTTCTCTCTCTTCTTTTACATTCAAGCAATGCTTTTGTATCATGAATCTAAATTCCATTTCTATTGTTGGGACATGTATATACATTATCTCCTTACTGTCCATTACATGTAAATATGATGAGGAACCCATTTCTCTCTCATCAACCTTTTTTATGAATTCTTATGTCACGCCGTTATGCTGCCGAAATCGCACCGATTTTCTAAGCCAATGTCTTTGTGTAGTGAATTCCATGCCCATTTCTCCATCAAGGGTATTCACCTTTATGCACATTTGCATATTGATTATAAAGTTTCATGTATGAATTCCACTTTCCTTTATCGTGGAAGAAATGATTATGTTTTATGAATCCATGTTTTATGATCCATGTGGCACACTTATGCATGAAATGAAATGTTTAAGAAGGGTGCACCCTTTATAGCGCTCCAATGCATTGGGTAAAGTATAGTATCATGATACGTCATGTGCAATGAGTGTTGACTCATGCTAATTCATGTGAAACGAGGGTTTACTCGTGCTTCAAGTGCAATGAGGGTTTCCTCATGCTCCATGTGCAATGAGCCTTGGCTCATGCTAATTCAATGTTAAGTGTTGTTGCCACATTTCCATGTTATGATTATCATGCTTTATCATGCCTTTATGTTCATGTTTCTATTATTCTCTATTGATATGCCTATTTCCTAAAATGTATTTCACTCCTCATGTTATTCATTGTTTACTCCCTTACTGGGCTTTATAGCTCACCCTTTTCTTATGCATGTCCTCAGGTTATCCCATGCAATGCTAAGTACGAAGGAATATAGTGGTCATGTAAAGGAAGTTTTAAATAAAGATGTTGTATTTAAAGTTTAAAGTTTTTATGTAATGATCCTAAGCCCCAAAGACACTAAACCTCTCGATCTTCTTTGTTGTATCAAGTGAAGTTTTATGTAATAAAGCATACTTAAGTTGTAATAAAAAGCAGGGTTGTCATAGTTGGTATCAGAGGATAGGTTTAGTTATTTTTGGGATTAGGAAACCCTAGTAAATCCTTAGATACAAGACTAAGCATAATAAAAACATCCCTATGTTTTGGTAAATACTAAGTAAGTGGTTTATCAAACAAATACATCCCTGTCTGGATACGAGCAGGTAGAGGCGGCTCTGGCACAGATGTATCCTAGGGGTAAAACCCGAAAACACCGCTTTGAGCTAGACTCGAACGGGAACTGGTGCACGACAACGGGCCTTGCTGCACTCTTGGTTACGACACTCCCGGGGGATATGTTTTGATGAATTCACAATCTTAGTATGAACCCTTATTAAAGAAAAAATGCCCCTAAGAATATATTTTAGAAGGAAGATCATGAAAATCCTGGATTGAATCCTATAGACTCATGAGTTAAAGAGATTAAAGTTTATTTATAAGTCATCAACTTTTGTCTTTGGATTAACCTTTATGCGTTACCCCTAACTTTCTTTTATTCCAGCCAATGGCCGGTAATAGGAGAACTCGGGCTAACAACCGTTGTGAAGATCAGTGTGATGATTGTACTTATGAGATGCCCAATCCAATGGGAGCGGGAATCACGAACTTTGTCACGCTTCTCTCTCATCTAAATAAAGTTTTGAATAGAAACACTGGTCAAGAGGAACGTTCAACCCCCCCTAAGAAAGAACAAGTCGCTATTGAAAGCTTCATGAGACAAAGGCCTCCTACTTTTAGTGGATCATCTGATCCCACGATCGCTGAACAATGGATCAACTCCATTGAGAAGATATTCTCCATCCTCCAATTCTTTGAAAAAGAGAAGGTTCTCCTGGCGGCTTATCGTATGGAGGGTGAAGCTGATCAATGGTGGACATTGATCAAAAATACGAAGCCTGAGGAGGAGATCGAGGCTTTGGAATGGAAGGTATTCTGGAAGATGTTTTTCGATAAATATTTTCCACGCACCCTCCGTCTTAAGATGGAAAGGGACTTCCTTTCCCTCAAGCAGAAAGATGAGGAATCTGTGGGAGCGTAATGGGCAAACTTCACAAGGCTTGCACGATACGCTTCCGGCTTTGTCGTTACCCCCGAATGCAAGGTTGACCGCTTCTTTGGTGGGCTGAAGCCTAGCTTGCGGAAAGCATTAGCGATCCGTGACTTCGACAGCTATGAGGAAATTGTCCGATGTGCCCTCAAGGTTGAAATGGAGATCAGAGAATCACAGGGGTATCATGGGGACAAGAAGCGGAAGGTGGACTTCAATGCTGATGGTCCGATGGATAAATCCAACGACGCTATGAAATTCCAGCACCCCACTTGCCAAAAGTGTGGAAAGAAGCACCCTGGAAATTGCCTTAGGGGGACAAGAAAATGCTTTAAGTGTAGAAGAGAAGGGCACCTAGCTGTTAACTGTCAGCAAGAAGGACCCGTGGCTGCGACAGAGGAGAGGAACGCTCTGTTCGAACCTCAACGCATTGTTCAATGCTTCAAATGCTAAGAACCAGGTCATTTTGCGAATCAGTTCCCTAATCCAAGGGTTATCGGAGGCAATAAACAACCTCCAAGACAGCAAGGAAGAGCTTTTGCCATCACTTCTGCCGAAGTTAACCCCGACAACGAAGCGGTGACAGGTACGCTAGTTATTCATTCAAGAATAGCGAACGCACTTTTTGATTCAGGTTCTACGCATTCTCTTATATCTCAAAAGTTTAGTAGAATAATCCCTGCACCACCACAAATCATGGAAGTAAAGATGTCGGTGAGTACGACAAATGGGGCAATCATTGCATCCCATGAGTATAAGTCCTCCCCTGTTATAATATGTGGATTGAATTTCCCAGCGAACCTCGTCATACTCCCTTTGGTGGAATTTGATGCAATTCTTGGCATGGATTGGCTTTCCTTATATAGAGCCAACATAAATTGTCGGGAGAGGGAAATCACACTCCATATGGAGAATCGACCCCCGATTCTTTACAAGTGTCAGGAGGAAGATGAATCTCCTTTAGCTCCATCATCTCAAGCATGGATATTACTACCTTATGAGCACGCATATCTAGCTCAGATGATTGAGTCCAAGGAAGAAACCACCCTTGAAGAAATGCCTATTGCGAGGGAATTCGCTGAAGTATTTCCCGAGGAACTTCCTGGTCTTCCTCCAAGAGGAGAAGTTGAGTTCTCAATTGAACTTATACCTGGGGCGCTACCAATATCCAAGACTCCATATAGAATGGCTGTTGTTGAGCTTGAAGAACTGAAGAAACAACTACAGGAGAATCTGGATAAAGGGTTTATACGCCCAAGTGCATCACCATGGGGTGCACCAGTCCTCTTCGTCAAGAAGAAGGATGGGTTAATGCGGCTTTGCATCGATTATCGTGAACTTAACAAAATCACGATAAAGAACAAGTATCCTCTTCCAAGAATCGATGACTTGTTTGATCAGCTGCGTGGAGCACAATACTTCTCCAAGGTCGACTTGCGGTCGGGATATTATCATGTAAGGGTGAAGAAGGAAGATATCCCCAAGATTGCTTTTCGTACAAGGTACGAGCACTATGAATTCATAGTAATGCCTTTCGGACTCACCAATTCTCCAGCAATATTTATGGACTTGATGAATAGAGTCTTTAGAGATTACCTAGACAAATTTGTGGTAGTCTTTATAGATGATATTCTAATATACTCCAAAACCAAGGAGGACCATGAGGAGCATCTAAAAACTGTACTAGAGACTTTGCGCAAGGAGAAGCTCTATGCAAAGTACAGCAAGTGTGAGTTTTGGTTGAAGGAAGTCTCATTATTGGGCCATATCATCACAAGCAATGGGATATCTGTAGACCCCTCCATAACAGATGCAATTGAGGGATGGCCGAGGCCAACATCGGTAACTGATATCCGTAGCTTCTTGGGGTTAGCTGGATATTATCGACGATTTGTGAGAAATTTCTCATGATTGTCTAACCCTCTTACCAAGCTAACTATAAAGGGAGTAAAGTTTGCTTGGATTGATGAATGCGAATAAAGCTTCAAGGAGTTGAAAAGGAGGCTTATCACTGCACCCGTGATCAATTTACCCACAAGTGGGGAGCTTTTTGTGGTATTCAGTGATGCTTCGAAGAAGGGATTAGGATGTGTGCTGATGCAGAATGATAAAGTGATATCCTATGCCTCATGGCAGTTGAAAATCCATGAGCGAAACTATCCAACGCATGATATGGAGTTGGCGGCGGTGATCTTTGCCTTGAAAATCTGGCGGCATTATCTCTATGGAGAGAAATGTGAGATATATACTGACCACAAGAGTCTTAAATATATATTCACACAGAAAGAGCTTAATATGCGCCAGAGAAGATGGATAGAGCTCATCAAGGATTATGAATACTCAATACATTACCACCCTGGGAAGGCGAACAAGGTGGCGGATTCCCTAAGTAGAAAGGATCCAGCAATTCTATCAATGATGAGAATTGAGAAGGATCCAATCTTCTTAGACTTGATGAAGATGGACGTGGGAATCATAAAGAAGGGAACATCATCAATCCTTTCACAAATGATTGCTCAACCATCTCTTTTGGAAAGGTTAAAGGATGCTCAAAAGGATGATGCAAGAATCCAAGTAAAAGTGGAAGCTATCAAAAAGGGAAAATCCTCAGAGTTTAATGTTAATGAAGAAGGAATTGTGCGGTTTGGGAAAAGACTATGTGTTCCATCAAGTTCGGAGCTGAAGAAGGAACTTTTGGATGATGCACATAGTTCAAATTTCTCTATTCACCCAGGGAGCACAAAGATGTATCGAGATCTCCGAGAAAACTTTTGGTGGGATAATATGAAGAAAGAGATCGCTGAATATACATCAAAGTGCCTGGTGTGTCAGCAAGTGAAGGCAGAGAGGCAGAAGTCTAAGGGGATGATGCAACCATTGCCCATACCAGAATGGAAATAGGAGAACATCACCATGGACTTCGTCACTGGACTTCCAAGGACATCCAAAGGCAACAATGCAATCTGGGTTGTTGTGGATCATCTTACAAAGACTGCACACTTCATTTCTATTCGAGAGGATTTCTCTTTGGATCAACTGGCACAGATATATATCAGGGAAGTGGTATGGTTGCATGGAGTACCACTATCTATTGTGACTGAATGAGATCCAAGATTTACCTCTAAGTTTTGGAAGAGTCTTCAACATGCTCTGAATACTGAACTGAACTTCAGTACAGCCTATCATCCTCAAACTGATGGCCAATCTGAGCGGACTATCCAAACACTTGAGGATATGTTGAGAGCATGCTCAATGGACTTTAAACGAGGATGGGATCAACATCTTCCTCTAGTTGAGTTCTCTTATAATAATAGTTTCCACTCGAGCATCCAAATGGCACCATATGAAGCCCTGTATGGGAAAAGGTGTAGAACACCGGCATGTTGGGATGAGGTCGGTGAACGTAAGCTGCTTGGACAAGAAATGGTCGAAGAAATGGTGGAGAAGGTGAAAACCATTCAGCAGCATATCAAGGCAGCCCAGAGTTGACAAAAAGAGTTATGCAGATAATCGTCGACGAGACCTTGAGTTTAAAGTCGGAGACATGGTGTTTTTACACATATCTCCGTGGAAGAAGGTCATGAGGTTTGGAAAGAAAGGGAAGTTAAGTCCAAGGTACATCGGCCCCTTCGAGATTCTTGATCGTGTTGGGGCTGTGGCCTATCGACTAGCACTTCCACCTACTATGGCCAAGGTGCATGATGTCTTCCATGTATCCCTATTAAGGAAGTACATACCAGACCCTTCACATGTACTCTCTTCCGAGGTGGTACAATTAGAAGACGATCTTTCTTATGAGGAGCAACCAGTGAAGATCTTAGATTGTATAGAAAAAGTTCTACGAAATAAGACAATGCCCCTCGTCAAGGTGTTGTGGAGAAACCACAAGTTTGAAGAAGCAACTTGGGAGTTGGAGGATATGATGAAGCTAAGTTACCCACATTTGTTTTAGTGTGGGAAAAGGAAAAATTTCGAGGGCGAAATTTCTTAAGGGGGGAATGTTGTAACGACCCAAAAGTTCCCACATTTATTCTGCTAAGCCCACTTGTAACGACCCAAAATTTCATTAATGGAAAATCCCTCTTGATCCAGTTAAATGTTTATTTATGAAAAATGTTTTTATAAGATATCAACTTTTTTAGTTTTACTTTAAGATTTGTGACCGTTACTTTTATAGCCGTTGAACAGTGATCATCTGGGTAGTTTAAATATAAGGCTTTAACGAACCAATTTTCTACTCAGACAAAGGAAGCGATGGCCTCATCCAGTAGAATTGCCCCTTACGAAGCCCATTTGTCAGAGCTCGGAAAAGAGGTGGCGTCTTTGGGCTTTGCCCTTGACCAAGCCCAATCTGAGCTTCATCAAGTCAAGCTCGAACATGATCGTCTACGGGAAAAATGGAAGTTGATAGAGATTACCACTCGAGCGATGTTATCCAAGCAATCCCAAGAGTCTGTCACCATCGCACACCTTACCCTTAGGTCTTATGAGGCTATTTTAAGGGGTTATGTAACAAATAAGTAGCACCATGTTCATGTAAATTATTTTTTTTATATAATAATGAATATAATGTCTAGTCATTTTTGATACATTGTAATTAGTTTTTAAAGTACAAATAGTGTTTTTAGTTATTATTTAATTAAGATTTATATTTTATTAAATTAAAGGATTTTTGAATTAAATAATATTTTAATAAAATATTATTATTAATATTAAATTAATTTTTATTAAATATAAATGATCTTATAATTTTATGAATGCAATTAAAATTTTTATTAAGGTTTGAAATCCATTTCTGTCAAACCCGTGAATTTTTTATAAATGTCGGTTTTTATTTTAAAAGTGAAAATTCACATATTTAGAAAATTATTTAGATAAAATAAATACTATTTTTGGAATCAGGACGTCGAAATTATCCAACGGTGAATTTTTCATAATTTTCTGAGACAGTCAAATTTTTGGGTAAAAATTAAATACCATTTAAATATATAATGTGTTTTATGACATCATAATGACCCAATGGTGATGTAATAAAATACCATAATCCTTATGTTCGGCCAATATATGTTTTATCATTAAAATAATGAGGTTTTGGGTTTTTTTTGACTCACTTTTCAAAGCATTAATGGAGTCCTCAAGACTTATTCAACACTTTGCCTTTTTAAATTAATTTCCATGGGAGTGTGACTCACCTCCACATAAGCAACCCTAATTTCTTAATAAGTTCGGACCTTGGACTTGTAAAATATTGTTTTCCTATTTCCTTTTCCAGAAACCATGGGAAAATACCATGGGATGGTTTGTGGTTTGGATTATTTTAATATAAGGGGTCCCAAACCTAAATAATAAAGAATTCTCTCACCTTTCCTATATAAACCCACCGAAGCTCCCACTTCCTCCTCACTCAAAGCCCTTGAAGTTCATCCCACCTCTGCCCTACTCTCTCTAGAATCCTCTCAAGGTTCCCCAAGCTCCCAAGAAGCCTCTCACAAGCCTCTCTCTAGCCTTTGGAAGCACACTTCCAAGTAAGGGGTTTTCTTCCTTTCTCATTTTTTTGTCAATTTTCTTTAAGTTGTATTTCCCTTTTTATTTCAATTATGAATGTTGGGGTATGGTTTCACACCTCCCCCATACTGACATCTTATTGTTTTAATGATGGGATAACCCTTTCTCTCTCATTAAATGCCTCCCATGTACACCCGTTACTATGCCGAAATTACGAAAGGAACTTCTCTCTCTTCTTTTACATTCAAGCAATACTTTTGTATCATGAATCTAAATTCCATTTCTATTGTTGGGAAATGTATATATATGATCTAATTACTGTCCATTACATGTAAATATGATGAGGAACCCCTTTCTCTCTCATCAACCTTTTTTATGAATTCTTATGTCACGACGTTATGCTGCCGAAATCGCACCGATTTTCTAAGCCAATGTCTTTGTGTAGTGAATACCATGCCCATTTCTCCATCAAGGGTATTCACCTTTATGAACATTTACATATTGATTATAAAGTTTCATGTATGAATTCCACTTTCCTTTATCGTGGAAGAAATGATTATGTTTTATGAATCCATGTTTTATGATCCATGTGGCACACTTATGCATGAAATGAAATGTTTAAGAAGGGTGCGCCCTTTATAGCGCTCCAATGCATTGGGTAAAGTACAGTATCATGATACGTCATGTGCAATGAGTGTTGACTCATGCTAATTCAAGTGCAACGAGGGTTTACTCGTGCTTCAAGTGCAATGAGGGTTTACTCATGCTCCATGTGCAATGAACCTTGGCTCATGCTAATTCAATGTTAAGTGTTGTTGCCACATTTCCATGTTATGATTATCATGCTTTATCATGCCTTTATGCTCATGTTTCTATTATACTCTATTGATATGCCTATTTCCTAACATGTATTTCACTCCTCATGTTATTCATTTTTTACTCCCTTACTGGGCTTTATAGCTCACCCTTTTCTTATGCATGTCCTCAGGTTATCCCATGCAATGCTAAGTACGAAGGAATGTAGTGGTCATGTAAAGGAAGTTTTCAATAAAGATGTTGTATTTCAAGTTTAATGTTTTTATTTAATGATCCTAAGCCCCAAAGACACTAAACCTCTCGATCTTCTTTGTTGTATCAAGTGAAGTTTTATGTAATAAAGCATACTTAAGTTGTAATAAAAAGCAGGGTTGTCATACCACCAGTCATTAAAGTTGACCATAATTAATTTAGAATGTACACCAAACCTGGATTAATGTTATTGATGGTTCACTAATAGGTACATGATAAAGTAATATCATATAAGATCATGAAGTAAGATCAAAGAACTACCTGAAGTGGATGAAGCATTTATTAAAATGTGAATTCTTCTAGTTTTTACCAATAGCATGTGTTGTTTTATGGATGGAGATTGAAAAAAAAGGGTATCTTTGTTATAACCAGAGAATATTTCTTTTAGTCAGAGTGGATAATAGTGGATGTATTTTATTTGTATCCATAATAAAATGGATTATCTCATTTCATAATTGAGTATTTTAACCACTTATTTGATAGTGAAGAATCCATTTTAGGGAACAATCATGGAATGAGGTAGGTATTTGTATCAAACATATAAATGAATAATGTTTTCTCTCTATTACTACCACTACACATGATTTATGATTGAGATATAATATTGAATGGATCATGAACCGTAACAAGTTACGGAGGATGAGTTTTAAAGAATAGGAATTCAAAAGAACAAAACACTTATTCACACATCTCCCCTTAATGATTAATCTTTCATGGGTTCCTACAAAACCATTAAAGGATCATTAAAATTTTACTGAGGAAAATAATATTTCCCCTTTGAATATAATATTTTTAAATATAAAAATTCACAAAATATTTTTAATATTTTTTATTGGTAAATAATATCGGAAATTTATAAAGGATATTTGAAATTGTTGAGTGGTCGTGGTTAGGTTTAATTTATTTCATTTCATAAATGTCAAAATAATTATTTCATTCATATTTTTTAAAAAAAATTCAGATGTACCTTGCTCAGAAAAAATATTGAAGAATCATATTTACCATTTTTAGAAATTCAAAAAGGGGAGAAATGAATTTGAACCATAATTGGAGGTTAGTGAAAAAAGTATTCAAAACATTTTTAGAAACCATATAAATGGAAGAGAATATATTTTGGACAATGGAATGAGATAAATGAATTTTTTCTTTAAGACATTTTTTGGTATCTTTTGATAATAAAGAGTGAAAAATTATATAAAAAATGTATTCTATAGAAATAACTAGAGTATAACAAAAATTCATTTGATTTTTTAATAGTGAATTAATAAATTTCATCATTAAAATAACAATAAAAACAATCTCAATAAACAATGATATTTTAAGATAAATCATTTTCTACTTTGGTTATATTTGAATCATAATCGCCATAAAATTAAAACATAAAATTAAACATTACATGTCATGAAAATATGTAGAATCAGAATATGAAATGTAAAAAGTGTTGTATATACACCTCATTAAATATAATTGGTACATTAAACAACATATATTCCAAAGGATAAAATAAGATATGCCAATACCTTATCACATATATGAATTATATTATACATTTTTGAGACACATGTATTGTAAATAAATCATTTTTATACACCTATGATGAAATAATAGTCATATTTATCACACCATATACTATTTACATGTATCTATGTATCAATAATTTAATAGAAATATATTATTAAAATAATAATTATGGTTGATAACTACATTGTTTTTCATTTAGGTTTCGTTTGATACTTTTGTTCATTATACTTTTATCACATCTCCATAACATATTAAAAATTATTAATGATATTAATATAATAAATATTCATTATATAAAAATTCAGTTTCATCCATAAAATTTATAGTTAGATTAATGGATTACATGATTCATCAAAATGGTAAGTCTTATATACGCATAAAAATCATTATCATTTCTCAAAAAATGGGACAAAAGATTGGTAAATAGTATGTATCCATTAGAAACTAATTTTTATATCATATTAGTCATTTATACTCATACGATCCATCCTTCTTGCAATAAATGTAACTAATAAATGGAAAATGAATCACATCAATTCTTGGAGTCGAAAGTCTACACGAATTCCTGAGAAAAGTGGTTGTTTTCCAATGGATTTAAATTTATGATGGTAGATCTGATATTTTAACCCTAGATGTAGAATTTTCGCATAAATATCATATATATATATATATATATTAAATACATAATTACATATAGTCCTGAGAGTTTGTGATGGAAAATTAATTACATCACTTCGTGAGGTGGTAGTCCTATATATTCCTGAATGATGGTTTCATTCCTTATTTGATGGAATATTATTTGGAATTAGTTATTAAATTTTCATAATTACATACATAAATATATATATTTATTTTTTTAAAATTTATTAATTTAATTATATTATATAAATATTTGAATGATGTAGAATAATAAATATTTTATAAATTAATAGTAAGCAACAATAACTATTTTTCTAACAACCTCATTCATCTTCTGAATAAATTATAACTGAGATGGTTCTCTAACAAAACTAGAAACTATATGTAATGGGGATGAATATAATTAATACGTTTTTTTCATCGATTTAAAAATCCAAAAGGATATTGAATATTGGAGTGCTGAGGGGAGGGGGTCTCCTTTTATAAATGAATTGAATGACACAATTGTAATTTTTCAATTTTTTAAAATAATTCCAACCCATTTTCTTATAAATGGGTATAAAAAATTTCTTATATTTAGCGGTGATGATGTTAATATCCATATACATTTATCAAATGGTGATTTATAATGTTATTAAATATCTTTAATCCTTGTCTTTTTCTGTATAACACCCTGGTAATTTTTTTTAAACATCAAAATGGTAATAGATTTTAACTATTTTTACTATTAAATTTGACCCTGGATTAAGTTCCAATTATCGAATAAAATATATATTAATGATTATAAATATGAATAAAATATAAATTTATATTTCCATAAGTTGAACAATTAAATTTTAAATTGAACCCATAAGCCCGATAAAAAGTGGTTTTCGAAAGAAAACTTTCTATTAAATATAAAAAGTTTTTATATCCAAATTTAACATAAAATATAGTACAATGGACTTATGAGGAATAATAATAACATAATTCTACTAATTTTCCTATAAAAAAATTTAACTATATTGAAAATTTTATATTATTTAAACGACAAGACAGATTTTAATTAAAATTAGTATTTCCCACTATTCATCGAAAAAATAAAATTTTTACAAATCCCAAAAATTAATGATAATATAATTTTAAATATTTATAAAAAAATTATTTTACATTTTCAAATAAATAATATAAAATTGAAAAAAATTAATTTTAAAAAAAGTATAAAAAATCTAATCAAATTGTTTTCTAGAGAAATGTAGTTTTTAAGCACAACATAGGATTGATTCCCCTAAAATTCTTTGAAAATAATCACATGAAATATAAAAAATATTATTTAAATAATAATATATAAATTTCAATAAAATTATTACCAAAACTAATAAATGTATTTTGTTAGCATAAAATAACATTTCTTTCGTAAAAATTTTTAAGAAAACATTTTTTTTACATTCAAATGGATATAATATTCATTTATAATCAAAATGATAAAAAATGTGTTTTCTTATTAATTTTTAATCCAGATTAAATTCATAATTTAGTTATTCCCATTCATACTCGCCAATCCAATTTCATGGTTATAACAGTAATATACTAATATGTCAATAGTAAATAATGGTTTGTATAATGTTGATGATGCATGCAAAACATCCTACCAAATAAATAAATATATTTAAACAGAAATATATTGTAAAATCATGCGATGTCATGAAATGGGTGAATTGTTGATAACAAATATGATCTCCATGGGAAGATGATGCACCCCATTCATTAATTTGTATGTTGAAATTTTTGTACAATTATTTGCCTTTATGAAGAAGAGGATCACTCGATCATTATATATGGGTGTAAAATATACCTAACATAATATTCTATAATTGGATGATAAAACATTGACATTACTCATATATGTAAAAATTATACAACCAACATGAATACTCATATTGATAATGCTCCACCATCAATACTCTCAAAGTGGATTATATGCCATAATAGAAACTGTTGTAGTGGATTATAAAATAATGACATAGTTTTGAATGGTGTATATAGAACCATACATATAAAAAATTGAGGTTTAAGAGGAATAAATACCCATAATTCACTTGTTATATGTAATTACATGATATTGAAATATGACAACATTATATGTGATATCTTGTATAACATGAAACACAAAGTGTTTAAGGAAATTTAATATTCCGATACATTAGAGTATATTTACTATTTATAAAGGTACTTTTACCACCATTTAATGGGAAAATAATTTTATATCAACTTTTTTAACTTTTATAAATTTTAAATATCAACATAAACATAAATTTTGAAATATTAATTCCAGAATAACCTTAGGGTGAATTTGGGATATTTATCTATGATGTTACATTTTTTATGAATAGTGAAAAATTGTGAATATTAATTCAAAATGTCTTTTTCATCTAATTTATTTATAAAGATATATTATACTATTAATTTTATGTAAATCCCAATTAGATAAATTTTACAAAAACCATTACAATTTATTTCATTATAATCAATTTTACATTGAAATTCAATGAAAAACTTCTCAAACATTAGACATTTTTAAATTAAAACCCCATATTATCGTCTCATCTACAGTGTTAAGTGAAATAAATTTCTGCCACTTATTTATTTATAATTTTAAAAAATAGATGAAATATAAGGAATAATAATAAATAAATCTTATATATAATATTTACATATTATTTTTTTACCAAAAATATTTGAGAATGTGATTAAAATTTATTACAATGATTACGAATAAAATTAGCATAACCAGGGACTAAAAATTAATCATGAAAACCAAAATGACCTAGAAACATGTCAAAAATAAATTGAGATTAAGTATTTAGAATTTATTAAACTTTATATAGAATATTTTCTTATAATTTAGTCACATTATGTAAGGGATACCTCTCAAGAGTGTTTAGATTGTTATATTTTCAATAATATCACTCTTCCTCTATAAACAAGAACTCATAGATCCATCATACTAAGACATTTAAATCCATTTCGATCCCCAAAAATCTGATCAAATAATCTAAAAAATTCCCTACCTTAGACATTTAATACCATATTTTTTTTAAAAATACATCCAAGGACTCCCATTAATGCAAACCAAAAGGAGTTAACTGAATAAGAGGAGACATCCTTACATAAGCTATTTTGTTTTCTTTTCATTATCTGTTGACAGGAAAAATCTTATTTCATGTATACATAATAACCAATTTATATTATAAATAATGATATGTTTTTATTTTATGTATTATACCCACACTTACACATAATGCCATCTAATGTGTAATGAACTTTCCGTTTTTCTGTATGGAGAACTATTGCCTTACAAAATGATGTTATTCCTTATTCCATTACCACCTCTCATTGTTTTAATTTTCATGGAAACTTATTTATATGTTATATATATTTTATTTATAATTAATTTATTCATCTATAATTTTTATATTACATATACAGTTAAGCATAGGAGTTTTTGTAAACAAGGTAACCTCATTTGTGGACGTGTGGACTACTGCCTCCTCAAAGTGACATGATTCATTAACACTATACATGAAACGAATAAATGATAGTTTTAATAAAAATATGTTAACTATATGAAATATATATAATAAATTAATTATAATATTCTTATATATCATTTAATTTTCATTATTTTATATGGGAACGAAATGAAAGTACCGTTTCTGCGTACATTCAGCCTACTGTCTCAATGAACGATGAATTGCATTTCCTAACTAAAAATATTATGTATTATTATAAATAAATATATACTGAATTTATAATAAAATTACATAATTTTTTACATTCATATGATGACTATATCATGTTCTATTTAAAATGAGGAACAAATAACACGTCGAAACATACTTCAAAAAATAGTCAATTAAAACCTAAAATTGTGAAAATAACAAAATATTATTAAAAAAGAGTAATTTAATTTTAAAATAAGGTAATATATGATATTATAAATATTATTATGGTTCGATTATATTATTTTTTACATGTTTTAAACAATTTTTCACTGGTTTATATGATGTTCACCTGAAAATTAAATGCACGATAAGGAATTTTCATATCACTTTTTAAATCTGGATGATTAATATCAAATCCATCACCTACTTATATTTTTTGGTTTACCTTCTATACATTTTTTAATATTATTTCAAGAATAACTTTAAAATAATGGAATTTTTCTTTTCATTTCTTTTTTTATTTTTTTATAGGTATTACAATTCCATGATAACCATGTTGTAAGGGAATTCATCTCACACTCCATTCTATAATACAAACACTATTTTTCATAACCTAATTAATTATATATGGTATACATAATGAATCATGGACAAGAAATATCTTGATTCATTAATTCATCATGATATTTTTAGTCTTAATATAAATTATTTCATCTACGTGGATTTGAATTAAGCATTACCTAGTGAAATATAATTTCATAACCCAATTTATTTTCATCATTTTATATCACTTCCTTGTTGTAGCTAATATTCAAAGATATTGTCTGTCATTACTTTTTAATATATATTGTTTTATTACCATTTGTTTTATGTGGATTTAACTTTGAAAAATATAATCTATTCATTAATTGAATCTAACATCAATTTTATGATCCATTCAATGGATAACATCATTAACATAATTTTTTCGGTATTGTTTACAGTTGAATTTTTATTAGAGTAAATGGTTAGCATATTGTTTAAAATAACCATTAATTTTATTATCCTCTAGTTTTTTGAAAACATTTCTATGTAATAGTACCATTTTCACTCTTTGGTACTCAAAATGTTATACAAAATATGATATATAAAACCACACTTTATTTCCCTCTTTAGTAAGATAACCTGTCGTATACATAAAATCATGTTATCTAAAAATATTTACAAAAATTTCTTACCCTTTCAAAACAATTTTATCAACTAAAATTTTAACATCCTTTATTTATAATTTTATAAAGTAATATTCTTGTAAATTTTCTAACAATGCACATTCATAAATTTTTACCGTACAAATGTTGAAATATTTTTAACTTGTACGACGTGTATAGAATTATTGACTAAAGATTCATTGAAACACCTTTTGAATATTTAAAATGTTAATTTTTAATTAAAATGTTTATCAATATTATTTCAATAAAAACTATTTTCAAAATTAAAGTTATTTTTTAAACATTTTTAAGATATATTTATTTATAAATTACAAAAAACATTTATTTTTATTGAACATGGGATATTCTGTATTGATTACATCCTTATACTCTCATGGGATGTTTTTTGTTTACATTGTTGTAGGATTAAATTTATAATCAATTACGTGATTTCTTTTTTATTCACAATGTAATATTCATTTTCTTAGGACCATTACATATATAATTTTCCATAATTATCCATATCATTTATAATGGATATTTTTATTCCCATAACCATATTCCATTTTTAAATATGATGTGTAATTTTATAGATAATTTGTTTTCTTGGGAAATATTGATAATTTTTTATTCATTATTCAATATAAATATTGTTTTAGTAATATTTTTTATTAATTATTTTTATTACTTGATATGAGAAATAATTTAGAAAGGGAATGAAGGGTGGGGCATAGACATTGTAAAGAACCTCGATGCATCAACTGTTTCTCATGAGACAAATTAGTTGGACAAATTAAATAAATTTATATCTATAGTCTTAAAAAATATTTTGAAATATCCTGAAGTTAAAGGAATTCATGTTCCTTGGACATGACATCAAATTATTAAGAATTTGTTTCATAGATATTTTATTTATTTTTGTTTCCATGATATTATCTTACGAAGGGACACTATGGATTCATTTCCTTGTGAGTTTATTTATTAAATGATATGTGTTTTAGTTTCTTAGATTCCCATTTTTTTTTCGCTTATCTAGTTACTCAAATGAAATGTCTTTTTTTTCCTTTATATATTCATTATTGACTTCCCTCTCAGTTTATAGATTACATGGAATGTATGTTCTAAAATATACCATTCAATAAATAATATTATCACTGATTTGATATTGCTTACACTTTACTTTATACATACTGTGCATTTGAGATTGACATTTTTTCTTTTCTAGGAATCCAATAAGTTTACTATGGATGATATGGAAGGATATTGTATATGGAATAATTTTATCCTCCCAAAAAATTAAAATATGTTGTTATTAGTGTATTAATTTGTTATAAAAGAATCATGTGTTTTTCTTGTTTACCAAGACTAATAAACTATTCAGTCCTGCATGATTTAATAATATATAATCATGCCAACATGATTATACTAGACTCTATCATCAGGAATCTAGGTTTGGGTCATCGTAGTAGGTATTAAAAGAAGTTTACTATGAATGATGGGAACTATAATTAGGGTGACATCCATTAGAGAATATAGCCATAAGGTTGAAATTGAGGATGATTATATACAAATATCATATAATTTTCGTATGGTAGATATTATGTGTGTCTTTTGAGGAATATGTATACCTTTGGATTCTAAAAGTGTAAATTTTTATGCAAAATATATACATAGGGGTAATAACTAAAACTAGGTGTGTCATGCCTAACTCTTCATAACCAAGTACAAAAAAATGGGCCTTACTGTGCACCTGGTTACATAGTCCAGGTCAATACACTTTGGGTAATTCAAATTTTCATTATAAACCACTATTAAGGATTTGAATATGTAATTTAAATCTATAACCTAGGTTTAACCAAAGGTCTTTTATATTGAAAATGAGTTTCAAGATTTAGATATCCTAAAAATGACTATAAATTTATCTCACTATGGATGTTGTTACTAACATAATTTCATCTAGTTATAGGTAATGGATTGAACCCGAATGATTCAACTTATCATTGAACATGAAGGACAATGTGGTGACAAAAAGACCCCAAAATAGGTGTCAATGGGAGGGAAATATATCATGTTTATTCCAAATTAGCTTTCCCAATATATTATTTACATCATATACTATAACCAACTCTCAAACTCACTAAATAGGAGAATGATGGAGTTTTCTAATATCCCGAGTGTTGGAGACCATGGGGAAATTATGTGTAAATTTCAATCAAGGAATGAATTTTGATGGAGGAACCTAGGAAATTATGTCGACGTAAGATGGAAATGATTTATTTTTGTTAAATCTAGTCATAAAGAAAATTATTGATGATGAAAGATAAAGAGTATGTTGGAAGGAAATGAAAGTATTCCTAATAATCCATTTGTGGTTTATTTCCTTAAATATGTGGAACCTAGGAATTACATTAGACAATGTCTTATAATAAAGTATAATATTTAAACTATGAAGGGACCTTTGATGAAATAAATAGATGAAGTATTTATGTATTGTGGTTTTATTGAAAACCATAGTTAGAATGATTTTTATTGAATAAATTTCAAGGATGTCCTTCATGTTGTTTTTGGAAATTATACTAATATGGTTTTAGGTAAGGAAACCCTGTATGTTGAGTGACAACCCATCAAGTCTTGAAAAGTTGCGGGACATGAATGAATGACTAGAGGATGATAGGGGTTTAATTCTTAACATTGATCTACATAATGTCCTGGTTAATAGGCCACTGTTTTAAATTAAACTATTTGAAGAATAAATATTATTGAAAAACTTGTAATGTTAGTTTTTAAATTTTAATATTAATGTAATCACCATATTGGATTTGGAAAACAATTTGAAAAAAATATAAGAAATATTAAATGGTTATTACAATTTGATAAAATAAAATTTTAGTTCTTATATAATCAATTATAATTTTTGGATATTAACTTCTAAATGTAATGGATGAATTAGAATTCAATCAAAGACCATCCTAAGGATAACATTGTTCTTATAAAATTGGAATGTATCAATTAATTAATCTAACATTATATTTTTTAGAATATAAATAACTACTCAACATTAGGAATATCATAAAAAATGGTAATTATAAAACATTTCTTGAATTAAGAGCCTTTTAAATAATCTTATAATTATCACTTTGAGGACTTCAAAATTCCAAATATCATTCACATGTTTGTGACTGATGACCTTTACAACTCTCTATAAATATTTACACCTTTCAAACTTGTATGAATATCTACATCACACTAATATTATATTATATAGAGGAATAGTTATATGTCTTATCATGTGACTTATTAACTTTCCATTCCCTCAATTTTAGAGGATGTTTCATGATACATTATCATGTTCTGGAACTTCCACATTGAAAATTTGAAAAACATTATTACCAATGTTTAGTATAAATTTGGGGGATGATAATTAATAATGTGGGGTGAATATAATGCCTATAAATTCTAGAATTAAATCATTTTATTCGATATCTTGTCTAACACACAATGCCAAGAATAGAAGGGAATATAATATCATGATAAATTAAATTATATTTACTATTTTAAAAATGTTATACATACAAAACACTCTGTTATATGTATTTAAACATAATAATGACCTTATTAGACAGCTTGTGTTATATGAAAGATGGAGTTTTATAGAATAAAAATATATTTTTAAAATATATTTACTAAAGATAATAAGATATAACTTAGTTGTTAATTTTTTTTATTTTTATTATATAACTAATGATAATATGTATTTTATATATCTAATTAAATATTTTTTATCTTCATACAGTACATTTTATATGAATAAGATGTAAACAAACCCTTTTTTAGACATAAAAACTTGTATATTTATAAAGGAAACTTTACATCCTTGTAATATCGAACCTATATTAAATGTAATTTTTGTATGTTTTATAAATATTATAAAATAAAATGAAATTAACTTTTTAATGTGGAATTCCAAAAATAATCATAGGACGAATTTTTTGTATTTTTCTGTGATGTTTATTTTTGATGAATAGTGAAAATACTAAAGTTTTTTTCAAATCTGATTTTCCTTCTAATTTATTAATACTTTTATATTATATTAAAAAATGTTTTTAAAGTTAACTTATATCAATTTATCATAAATTAATCCAATTTATTTCATAGAAGTAAATGCTACATTGAAATTTGATATAAAAACATCTCATATTATAGATCATTGGTACTATAAAAGCCTACATTGTCATCCCGTCTATGAGATTAAATTTAAATTAATTTTTTATACTATTGTAATTTGAATTTGGAAAAATGGATTCCATATTTGGTATTAAAATAATATATAATTTCTGATGAGTTAGACTTATTTTTTTCACTCAAATATAAAGTGAAATTGATTAAACCTTATTACAATGATTAAGAGGAAAATTAGCATAATAAGGAAGTAAACCATGAAAATAGATGCTAACATGACATGTAAAATTATAATCAACCCATTTTCCTGACATATTTATTCCATATCTTATAATCAATTGATTGTAGACCTATATTGGATGCACGTAATGTAAGGGAGACGTCTCAATAGTGCTAAAATTTTTATTTTTACATGAATTATGATCCTCCTAAACTATAAAAATTCACTCACCCATCCCACATACTCATACATATCATGCCCTTTTTATTTCCCATTGGAATAAATTTGGGAAAAAACCAAAGTAGTTACCTTAAAAACTGGTAAAATCCTTCCTCAATCTGTTTTATTTTATTTTCATTCAAAACCCCATAAAATCATTTAATTTAATTGATACATAAAAATCTTGGTATTCTCAATATACTCATATGTTATTATACTAAGGGTTATATCTACACTTACGGAAACATAGATATAATTCGTAAAAAATTTATCATTTATGTGTGTGTTGAACAACCACCTCATAGAACGATGTTATTTATTTTTCCATTACCACCACTTATAGTAATAATTTTGATGGAAACATTGTTTATATATTATATATATTACATTGATAATTTTATTATTATTATTTGATTTTTTTACATCACATAACCTTATGATTTTCATTTTCTGTAAAAATGATAACATCATTTGTGGATGTGTGACTACCGCCTCCTCAAAGTTATGATATTCATTAACACTATTCATGTAATATATAAGTTATGGTTTTAAAAACAATATGTTTCAGATATGACATTATTACGATAATGTAGTTATAATATAAAGATATATCATTTAATTTACTTTCATTTGATACAGAAAATAAATGAATGTATTGTTCATGCTTTCGTACGGCTTACCGTCTCCATGAACGGTGTATTTCATTTAATATCACCCAAAATTATAGATTATTATAAATAGATATATAATAAATATATTATATAATGACATCATTTTTTATATTATGTATAAGATAAAATAATTTTATAATTAATATGAACCACAAGAAACAAATCAAAACATACTCGAAAAAAGAGACAATTATAACCCAAAATAGTGACACCAAAGAAATATTATTAATAAATGATAAATAATATTTTATAATAAGATCATATATTATATTATAAATATGATTCTAGATTTAGAATAATTTGTTGACCTATTTTAAAAAACTATAAATGAGGCTAATGATTGTTTACCAAAAAAGGAAATGCTTGGAAAGGGCTTTCCATCTCACTTTTTACATCTCTAAGATAATTTCCATACCCACCACCTATATATCTTTTGTTGTGTACCTACTTACCATTTAGATATATTATATCCTGAATTTGTTTATATTCATGGAATTTTTAGTTTCATTTGATGTTAATTCTTTCATTGGGATTATAATTCTAATGTTATAAAGATTTAGTTGACTTCTTCTCAAACTACATTCTTTGTGACAAATTTTGTTGTTGGGAATATAATTTCATATATATGGTTTATATACTACCATTTTTAAATTTAATAAAATTATTCTTTAATTCATTGATGAAATTTTAAATTTTAATTATTTCATCTATGGGTATTTTTATTAAGTGTTACCAAGTGGAAAATAATTTGATAACCCAATTTATTTTACTTATGTTATAATACTTCCTAATTTTCATTAAAATTATAAAATTATATATGCAAAAACTTTTTACTATATATTGTTGAATTTATAGTTAATTAATGTGTATTTAAATTTTACACACATTATTTATTAATTTTTTGATGGTCACATTAATGTTATGTTATTTTCAGGGGTTTACATCACAATCACAATTTTTTCCCAATTGTTTACACATGATTTTCCATAATAGGAAATTATTGACTTATTGTTTTACAAAACCATTAAATTTCTTCTCCTCTGGTTTTTCATATCATTTTACATGTAACAATATCATTTTACACTATTTGGTTAACATAATGTTATTGATTTTTTTAGAAAACCCAACTTTATTCTCTATTTAGTCATAGAACCTGTTTTCTTATAAAATCCATGTTTTATAAAATGGATTTGAAAATTATTTTTCCCTTTCGAAAATGATTAATTATATAAATTTTATCCCTTTTTTCTTTTACAATTTTTTAAATGAATCTTCTTGTTTATTTCTGAATAAGAAACTTAATGAAAAATTTACCTTTAAAAATGAATTTATTTTACTTCATATGACATGTATGTAATAATGTATAATTTTTCATTTTAATCATACTCTGTAAGTTTAGATATTTAATTTATAAAGATAATTTTTTGGAACAATATTTTCAAAGAAAGGATTTCCAAAATTGTTTTAAAAATGAATATGATATTTTTTATATTCTTACGTTATTTATATTCATAAATGATAATGAACATTTATTTTTACTCTGTTAGGGATATGATGTATGGATATCATCCTTATCCATCCATTGTATGCTTATTTATTTATTTATCCCAGGATAGTGCTAATATTCGGTTCCATGATTTCTTTGTTATTCCACTTTAAATATACAATTTCCTATAAATGTTATATATTTAATTTAGACTAATTATCCATATCATTTATCAGGGATATTATTATTTCTTAAGCAATATAACATTTCCACACATAGTTTTTACATTGAAAGTTTATTTGATTATCTAGGGTAGTATTTACAAATCAATATTCTTTATTCAATATGGTTACTTGATAATGAATATTTTTTATTAATTAAATTGATTACTCATTGTGAGGAATTCATTAGATAGGAAATGATGGGGGAGGCTAAGAAATTATATCACCCTTAATTCATCAATAGGTTCTCATGAGGCAAATTAATTTTGGAAATTAAAGAGGATTCTCCCTGTAGATTTGAACTATCTTCTAAAAGGTATTGAGGGTATTGTTTTTCATTTAACTCAGATATGATGTCCAACAATTATGAATATCATTAATATAAATTTTATTTATTATTATTATTATCCCTGAGATTTTTATATGATAAAATATATATAGTTATTTCAATATCATTTAATTGAATAAATGGAATGTTTTTTAGTTTCATACCTTCTAATTTTTGTTATGTCTTATCTATTTATTTAGAATTATTTTGTTTTAAGATATATACATTTATAAAAATTTTATGCACTTATTTATTATTTTATTGATTACATGGCATGTCTGTTCAGTTATGTACCATTCCATAACAGTAATTATCGTATATTTATTATTTCTTCATCCCTTTATTTCCCTTACTAATAAATTGATTTCACCCTTATTTTTATTTATTATCCAAGAATCCAAAAAATTTACTACAAAATATATAAAAGGATAACCTAGATATAATAAGTTAATCATAAAAAAGAATAAAATTATATTGTAATTATTGTATTAATCTATAATACAAGACTCATGTTTGTATATGGTTAGCCAATACTCCGAAAATCTTCGGTCGATCAGGATTTTATTCCTTCAAATGAATCTAATGTAATGATAGTATACACCAGCTCCAATATTATAATATTGGGTCACTAATGTATATTTGATACCATTAACATATCCTAAAAATGATACTTGAAACTATGTAGTCTCCAAGGTAAAAAATTATCATGTTTTACAAAAACATTACATTTATAACTAGTAAAAAATATATTGACATTCTATAAAGAAACTAAAATAATTAGAAAAATTCTCAAGCTATCACACCAATACCAATAAGAGTTACCAATCCATTTTATACCATGTAATATATTTGTAATCCCACATTATCATAGAAGAATGTATCAAGAAAAAGAACACATCACGGTTCAAGTTCTTTCTTTCACATTTAGACATACGTAATGATTTATTATTTATGACCATAGTGTTTATAAAAAATACTCAATTGATCAATTTTTGGAAAAATATTTTAATAAATCCCTTTGGTAGTGAGGAATTTAATTTTAATCAATATTTAGTGAATTCTTTTAATATTGAACTTCATTCATTTGAAACAACACATGAACCATGAGTAAATTCCCAAAGGAATGTACCATTTCACCTATATGGGTTATGTAGCATCTCACTAATATGATCCCCTAAATTTTTTTATCATTAATGAGTTTAAATATAAAAAATTTGAATAAATTGTTAAATTAGGAATAAATGATTAGAAAGAAAGAATCTTTGATGAAAATAGTGACGTAATAAAATATGATCATTAGAATTACCTAATACATTCTACATTAATAAATAATAAATATAACTAGAAACAAATGAATGCGGTAAAATATATAATATTGATAATTATGAGAAAATGGATGGGAGATCGATCATTCTACTAGGATAAAGAAGGTAAAATATTTTTGTATGATAAATTTTTGCCAATGAAAATTAATTTTATTAAAAACATTCATATATGACACAGACCACATTACAACAAGGTCATAATTTCAACAAAACAACTCCTATACTATTTTCATAATTATAATTTGGCCCATATGGTTATAAAATAACAACCAAATCCTGGCCCCAAATCAAACATGACCCCAAATCGAAATGAAAAATCACCACACGTCATAGTAAAACAACCCTAGTTGGGTCAGCATCATGGAAGAATAACCCAATTCACAATATGAAACTATTAATATTACCATCTCCCAATAAACTCAGGAATATTTTTATACTGTTATCTTGAATTAACAGTTCAATCACCAATTTTAATGTGTAAAAAATTCACCCATTGATCACTTATTCATGAAAAAATATTCCTTCATAGAAAAACCACACCTAACTCCAATAACTATTATGTAATAACACTTGGGTTATGGAAGGTCCTCATACCGTTATATGATTTTCTAGACAAATGTGATTTGAAAATCTAAAAAATTTATCCTCCCCAAACACCATTTAGATATAAAAACCATAAAATATAACCATGATTATAAGGATGATATATTAAATTTAGCTCCATTAAAATTAATAGGATTTATAGTTATTTTTTAAACATAATATTTAATTAGTCATTCATCATTAAGTGATAATTTATTTATTGATTATATATAGAAAATATAATTTTATATACATATTTCAAACCATTTTTGTGGGATTTTTCTATTAGAGTTAGCTTGCCACCTCTAGTTGATAGTAATAACGTAACTTCTTGAGATTCTATTCTAATAAAATTGAGATATATAGTTTATTTTTTGAAATGAAATATTTGGAATTAATTTTTTTTACAAAATATTTATCATTATTACATATTTGTTATAATATATGGAATTTATGAATTGTACATTTTTTATCATAATAGTTTAACAAATTTATATTTTTTAGTCATAAATTAATGTTTTCAATATTAGTATAAAATATTTTTTATGTTATATGAATTGAAATTTTACCTAAATCCTTGATTTATAACATCATTAGAAATATCAAAACCATTTTTAATTAGTGGTGTGATTCAGTGGATTCAATTAGCTTCATAAAAAATTTAATAGTGGTTTCAATAGAACTAGGTCAGCAAGGTGAGGTATCAATGACTTTTTTGACATCCAGTTTTTAATTCAATAAAATATGAATATATTATTTTTTGATAATTCAAGAAATTATAAGGAAATAATGAAAGTTTTAATATACATTAAAATAGAAAACTAACAACAAATTTTTAATTGATATTTCAAAAACCACCGTAAATATTTCATAGAATATGATTTTGGTAATTCATAGTGGAATTATTATATACCACTGCTAATGGTAATATTTAATGGTGTTTAATGTAAATTTTTTATAATGGTTTTATTAAAAATTAAAATACTCTTCTTTAATAATAACTTGAATATATTTTCCAATCTATTCCCAAGGTATTCACCATAGACTCATACAATCATTATCCCACTTTTTGGTAGACATTCACTTATTTTCACCCTAATGGTATCCTTTTAATGCCACTCCCATACCCTTTGCCTCCTTCCCCTAATTTTTTCAGAGTCAACCTCATATGATCATTTCCTATAAAATTATCTATTTGTATGTATGTGGTAATCCAGTATAAATAATGTAATTTTTACTTATTACAATCTACAATTTCATCTCATACTATCATTACTCAAATTTACTAACATAAATATATTTTTTATTGAAATTATTTCATAATATTCATAGAGAAATAAAAAATTTTTAAATTTTTTTTTATAAGGGATTGATTGAAATTCATTACATTTGTTTCTATTTGTTATTATTTATTAAATATATTTCAAATAATAACCGAATTTAAGTCAGAACGAAACTTACTAATCATGATCTTGTAATCAGTTATATTTTGATAATAAATAAATAAACATATAAAAATTTCTAGTCTCAGTAATTAAATTTTTTCAAATTGGATTTATCACATGAATTGATGAATGTAGTTATTAAATGAATTGTTGGAATTTTGGAGAATTAATTTGATAATCAAGGGAATAAAATATTATGAAAACATTAGTGTATTCGAAGAAAAAACAAAAATAATATAAAATGTTCAAAACTCAATGAAATATCTCATTCATTTCAAATGGTCAATGAATAAAAAATGACTATATCATGAATAATTGAAATATTACAGAGAAAAAATTTACAAAAATATTTTCCGAATTTAAATATTCATAACAAAATAGGTGAAAAAAATATATTTTTTTATTTTATCATAATGTTGATTGATGATAATATTTTTATCATAGACACATTAATTGAATAAATGTTCAGTTATTGAAAATTAATTAAACCAATTATTTTATTTTTAAAACATGATTTCAAATTGATTATATGTAAATAATATATTATAATTTTTTTTTTCAAATATGAAATTCTGGAATTTAAATTTTCATGAAACAGATTTCTTAGAAAAACATAATTAAAATATTTTACATGAGTAAAATACATTATATTATGTGTTTTAAAAAGTATATTTTGAACTAGATGTGTAACATAAGTTATATAAAACTATAAAACATTCTTGTTTTTGTTTTTTTTGTCTTTTTAAATATGAAAGAAAATTTAAGGATACTTGTTTTGACTGGAAATTTTCATTTTTTGTTTCATTTAAATGGCCTGAAATATGCATATTTGACATATCTTGTATATAACAGACTATGAAAATAGATACCAAAAATATAGATAGAATATGTGTGAATAAAAACTCATTACTGTGAGATTTTAATATAATATAATGACATATATGTTCTCTTATTCTAAATGAAATAGAAGTTTTGATGATATTTTTTAGAATAAATTTCTTAAGGGATTTTGTGATTTTAGAAACTCTAAAACATAGTGTAATTATTAAACTCTTGATCCATAGTGCTCAACCATGATATATTATTCTTAATAACCTAATTAAATAATGAATAAAACTACATTACTATATAATGTTTAGGCTCATGTGACACATAGGGAACATAGTACTCTGGATTTCCATTAGACTCAAACTACACATTTTACACTTCGTCAGATTCCATTGTTTATTACTTTTTATTTTCTAGAGATATCCTAATATGTTCCCATCTATAGGTTCTCCTTTTAGTGGGTAGGACATGTTATCAGGTGGGTCGACTATAATTTTTCCCTCTAGTATTCAAACCACGATTCAATTAATATAAGGTGGTTACTAACTTATCATCATTATCCAAATGTATTTAAAATATATAAGATTTATGTTTTAATAATTAACTCCCATTGATTAATTTATGTTTTAAAAACAAAAATTTAATAAATTTAATGTTGAAAATTTCAAAAGTCATGATGTTTGGCCTTTCTTGGTGTTAAAAAATTTGTTCATTTTAACATAATTAGGGTACCTACTGAGGATTAACATGAATTTCCAAGTTAATACCTAGGTAGTTAAATTGAGAGGTATCAACCCACCCCATTACATATACATATCAGAGGAATATTACATTATAATGGAAGAATGTATTTTTATATATCCCATTAATGATATTATCATATTTATATAATCATATATGATTAATAAGAAAACATGATTATACTTTTTAAATAATATAATATATTTATTTAGTTTAGTTTATTTTTTCCTTATTTATAGATGATATATTCAATTAAAAAACCATGAAACTTAAAAAACATAGGTATAAATTATAAATTTGAAAATGGATCTTATGTCATGAATTTAACAAAACATATTTTTCAATGTGTCAGATGTATGAAATAGTCTTTGAATGTGTGCTAATGGAGTAGTGTAAGGTGGTCGTTCATCATACTAGTTTTTTTCACATTCCTCTCCTCAACCATTTACATGGTAAAAAGATTAAGTGTTACAAGGAATTATGTGACATCTCCAAGACACCAGATGTTGGAAATAAATTCCATGGTCATTATAAAAAATTGGCGTAATACATCCCATTTTTAAACTAAATCCACCAACAAGATAACCATAACAAAAAAAATACTATATAATTAATGATAATAATGTAATACAACTCAAATTAGTAAAAAATGATAAGAAATCCAAAACATAACATGATCCATATCAATGTACAATGTGGAAACTAAAAAAACAAACGTAATGGAAAATAATTCATCCAAAAGAATCAACAAATAATATAAAATATTTAATTTGACAATCCATTCCCATGGTATCAAGATACAACAATAAGGAACTGGGATACCATTCCTTCACATATGACACAATATACAATATATATAATTTCACCATGGTTTCCATGTGTGGGGTTTGTATAAACGCAGTAGTATTCCCTTAAATTAATTCTTAACTCACACCACTAGTATAAAATAAGTTATCACACTTATACAAAATAACACAAAACCAAATTTAAATCATTTTATAACAATTAATTAAAATAGTTTTCAAAAAATATTTTCTATGGAATGAAACCAAACAAATATTTAATACATTTCATATTTATATTTTTTACATCCTATTCATGTACAAACATCCACAATACACACTGACGCACAAGCTAGGTGTTACTATCGATGATGTATCTTCATGTGCATAACATGTCCCTTTGATGGTGGTATATCACACCCATTATCCATCTAATTCAACTCATGCTCAGCTGTTATGATGAAATAATTTCATCCAATTCCATTAAGAAAATAATTTTAATGAAACATCTTCTACAAACATAATTACATAAAAAACCAAACACACATTATTATATCATCATCTTAAAATCATATAACCAATTTCAATTTACAAAAAACAAAACATTTCTATAGTTTCAGAAACAATTAGGATGGAAGATTTCCATAAAACAATGCACATCAATATCAAAATTCTAATCAAGTAATTTAATAAATTTCAAATAATTCATATATGTTCTATTTGAGAGGAATTTAGATTTAATCCACTTACCGTACCAATATATGTGAAGATTAAAAATGGTAGATATTCTAAACGAACATGGCTTAGATCCTCCACAACATGTCCTAGATCTTGTTATATTATAATAAATTAATCATATTACATCATTATTGGAATCATAGAAAATGGGTAAATCCCAAAAAGATTATATTCATGAATACATAAGAGATAAGTAGAAGAAAACTAAGGGACACCTCAAATGAAGACAACTTACCATGGAATGAAAGCCTCCAAGGAACCCTTGTTCTCCAATAGATCTCTCCCTGAGTAACAGTAATGTTCTCTGTACCATTCTAAATTACTGTAATTCTTGTTTGGGTGAGATTATGGGAAAATGAGAGGATAAGGGTTGATTTAGTTTAGATGAACAATATCCGGATTTAATTTATAAAACTTCATGGTTTTGGCACATGATTAGACAAACTATGCACAAATTGTGTGATAGCGACCACCTCGAAACACCCCTCCTATGGATGGATCACAAGGTTATAAAAATCATGTCCCAACCCATTTAATTCCTTTTATTACACTTTCCATGGTTTTTTCTATGTGACCACATGGTTTGGCTGAATCATGCACCAACCATGTTACTACCTAGTGATTGATGTTTCCCTTGGCTTGGCATTCCATAGGATCTTTATGGTTTCTATTAATCGTTCTCAAAGCATGAAAATCTATAAAAGATCCAAAAATGTAATAAAACCCCTCCTAAACATAAAATGAATAAATATATCACTATCCATACTGAATAATACATTCAATGGTTTAATTACATAAAACTGATGGTTCCACATTCTCCACACCATTTCCCATTCCATAAACCGAATATTGAAACCCACCATTTTTCTGAAATATTTTAGGGCATTTCTCACCAATTTCCTTCTCCATCTCCCATGTTTCGTCAAAGATCCAAAAATTTTATAAAAAAATCCAAACTTTTCAATTGACTTTCGATTGAAATGTGTTGTCTTGCATATCAAAAATATGCAATAGCACATGAACCAACAAAACATATGGATCAAGATTAATTTTAACTCATTGAATAACATGGTCTTGATTAGGATGATACTTCTTCAACTAAGATTAATGAAACACATTATGTATTGAATTAAACCTCGGTATAAATACCAGATGATATTCCTCATCACCGACCCATTTCAGTATGTCATAAGGTATTATGTGTCGAGGATATAACCTTCTTTACTTCCCAAAACAATGATTCCCAGGCCTTGGATATATTATGAAGAACACCAGATCACACACCATGAATTTAAATGTGTGTTGAAGTGGATCCACAAACACTTTATGAATAATTTGATCCATATCCATCCTCTTCCAAATAAACTAAATATTCATTGTTGTCTCATGCACAAGGCTTTGTCTAACAAAATATTTCTAATCTGTTTCTAAAAAAAAATAGAGAACGGAAAGGAATCTTATACAATGATTCAGAAGGATTTATACTTATCCAGACATGATAACTTTTGTTATATGAAAGCTCTACTAAAGGTATCGAATCCTCCCACGATAAACAAAAATCTATTGCACTATCCTTGTGCATGTATTAAAAATTTTGTATCATCATTTTAGATTATCCATCCATATGATTATGATGCATCATTTTCCATCCATATGATTATGATGCATCATCATCATTGTCAATTGATTCCCAAGGTATTTCTATACGGAGTTCCAAAAACATTATATAAACATGAAGTCTCAATCTGTTACAACAGAAACCGGTACACCATTCCACTTTACCAATTATTGAATATATATTTTTGGCAATCCTTCCAACATATGAGACTCAAGGATAGGGATGAAATGGGAGGAATTTTTTAGCCCATCCACTATCACCATTATCAATCCATGTATCTAAACCATCCATTGTAGGCCTATTGAATAAAACATATCTATCTGGTCCCATTTCCAAAAAGGTATATGAAAATACTATAAAAACATCTTGTCCACTAGTGCTCTTCCTTGAACTATTAATAGGTGAGGCATATCATAAAAAACTCATCTACATTTGTTTTCACAACAACCATACAAAATTGTTATTTCTGTACCTTATAAATATATTTTACTCTTGGATTAACAACCAAAAATGAATTGTTGTAAGCATGAAATAGTTGTTCCTAGGAAACTATAGGTATGTACATCTAATCTCAAAAAATACTAATCTTATATCAAGATTTTGTCCCTCAATGGTACCCCCCATTCAACTTTTACCACATCAAAGCATATTATAAATTGGATTTATATGCATTTTTATCCTTTTAACAAAATAAGGAACAAAGGATACATGAAATAAATCTAAAATTCTACCTCAGACATCAAAATCCATGTGCATGTGGGCTATCACCAACATAATCATTCATTAATTTGAAAACTATTTCATAAATTTACAATAAGACATTTTTATTAATGCATTGGACACTGAAATTATTTCACCAGGTGAATATATCAAGCTTGTTTCAAATATTTTAAAATTCAATATCCGTATTCATTTTCTCATGTTTAAATCTATCTTTTATATAAATAATACTTAAGTACTTATGATCCATAAACACAATATAGTTTTCACAAAAGTGGTAATTATTCCGTGTATTCAAATCCTGGACATCATTTGTTAATTTTAAATCATGTGTTGGGTAGATAATATCACGATACCTTACCTGGCATGATCCATAACCAGGGCGATGATCTCACTTTATAATAACAATTCCTAACACCAATACCTATGAATCATAATACACCACATAACCATGTAATGATTATGGGAAAATAAAAATCTATGTTTTTGTATAGATATGTTTAAACTCTAGTAAAGTCTTCTAACATTAATTGTTCCTTTAGAATGGAATATTTTTCATTGTCAATGCTATCATTGGTGAAACTGAATCCTGGAAAAAATCTGAGTAATAACATGATATGCCATGGAAATTTATTTTATCAAAGGTTTTTTTTGGCTATTGACATAATATTAAATATTAGATCATTTACGATTCCACAGAGGATCCTCTCTAAGAGATAATGTGGCCATGGAAATGTACTTATTATATCAAAAAACAACACGTTGACTTTTTTTCAAATAGATGGATATCCTACAATATTTCCAATAGTATTTATATGTTTTTCTTATTCTCATCCATTTTCATTTTATACACCAATATATCATCCACAAATACTTCCACAAGATAATACAGATACCTTTGATGAATCTGATTCATAAATTTCATAAATGGTCTCTATGGAATTCAAAAGAATTTATGGATTAACCACATACTCATAATGATCATATCTACTCATTATACCCGACTTCAAAATATACTCTTTCTAAGCCAATAATTAGTGATGTCCCAATCACAAGTCAGTATTAGAGAACCAATGTAATCATGTTGGATGATTGAATAGATCACTAATTCATGGAAGGGGATATCTATTATTTAAAATAACATGGTTTATCTTTTGATGTTCGACACAAATTTGATGTGTTTCTTCCAATGTTTTGATTAACAAGACCAGTGTGTCTGACGAAGAAGTTATAGAAAAAATAAACTGTTTTATTTCGAAATCATTAAAAAGAATTTCAATGCCCATAAATCTATTGAAGCCATTGGATAAGAAAAAAGTGATACAGGACTTGTCCCTGATAAGGGATAAATACTAGAATAAAGATATCATTTATACGTAAAACTTGATAAATTTCTAAGATACAAAAATGGAAATTGATTAAAACTCAATGAAAAAACAGTATCCAAAATTACATTAATTGCTAATAAGTTCAATGCTACAAATTGGTATGAGATTATCCTAACTCCCGGTGCCAAAACAACCCATTGCACCTACCTTTACATTCTGGTCTCCTCTAATGATATTATCAACACCATCATCAGTATTAATGATAAGAATTCGATTATAACAGTCTATGTGTTCATTAAATATCCTAAACCAATCCATACATGGTATTATTCCATATCCATCCATCTCAAGTAGAACGAAATCCCATATCGATTCATATCCATAAATTGTTATACAACATTCTTCATGCATAATGTCTCTACATTCTCTATGACCAATACAATTTTGAAGATTCAAAAGAGAAGGCATCAACTCAATAAGAAAACCCATATGATAAACATTATGAGAAGTAAAAAATAAATGGGATTCACTCATATAAAACCTAGCAATCATAAAGGTAAAATTCAAAACAATAATACCTCTCACCATCACTAATTCAGGCTGATCATCCAGAATCAAATTCTTAGTTCCATAAAATTTCATTCTCGATACACATTATTATTTGTTTCCCTTTTTAGATTTTAATTCCTAAGGAGTCATAGTATTCATAAAATCATTATTTCTAGCTAGATTATACTGAATAAAAATATTTTTATTCCTTTATCTCATCAAAGAATATGATTTATTGGGAAGAATTATATGTGTCTCAAATGCATGACCTTAGGGAAGTGCAACAGTAGAAATGGAGAATCCCCTTTGAGTTGAAATTGTTTCATGTTTTAAGTGGTGCAGGAAAATATCACATCATGGGATCCAGGGATCAACATTGAAAACTACTAGTCATTATCTTTGGTTTAGGGATTTGATTCAATGATCCAACTATTTGATCATTATTCATATCCGTACCTTGAATATAGTTATACTTCTTACTTCTATTCCAAGTATTAGAGATCCCATCATTTCCCATTTGTATTAACATACATCCCCATTCCATCATTTCTGAGATTTTTCTTTAAACCACCATTACTTTGTTAACCAACTTTGTATATTCTACTATACATTGAATAGAAATATTTGAGTGAATTTATAGCATCAACCCTGATACAGAAAATGTTTTCCTACATGGACTAACTTGTAGACACATCAGGTATAAATTGGTATAAATTCATGAATATTCCAACAGACTCTATAACTAAGATATTATCCTCACTCAAGCTGAAAAATTCAGCCGTTATAGAAATTATAAACACATCATGATGTAATTTTTTGTCATACAATTTCTCCAAATCACCAAATTAATCTCCTTTATCTAATTTATCCTGAACAGATAAATCCCAAAATAATCAATAAATATCCCCGAACTTGAATGTTTTCAACTAGAATTACAACACTTATTGCCTTCCTATGAAATCTACTTTTAGATTCATCTTATTAAACCAAGTTTTTTCTTTTTCTAGTTTTAAATCACCCCTAAAATATGGGAGGATTCTGCTTCTATAACTGAATTGAATGGTCATCATGCCTTGGTACATCCATTTGACTCCATAAAACCATGTATTGAAAATCATGTAAAATACTCTAGACAAGCTGTTATTTCGAATGTGGATTAGGTGAGAACACTTTATAAAAAACATTGTACAGTTAGTTTCTATAACACATATCTGGTTCCATTCTCTATAATAAAATCAAAATTCCATTTTTTTCACTTTTTAGATACGGATGGCTTAGAAATATCAAAATTATCACATTAATCAAATCCCTAAATTTATTTAAAAAATACCACCTTTTACACTTTTAAACTTTTTTTAAAAAATCAAATAGTTTTTCACTAAATCATAAATCATTACTCATAATGATATATGAATGCCTAGAGGGAAGTAATTTTTTAAATTCATTTATTGATCTTCTAATCATCAAAATCCATTAACATGATTTTAAAACTCATAAAACTGTTTCAACACACTTATGTACTCAACTCCTTGGTAACTTTGAGTTCATCATAAATAGGTTATCTACAACATTTTATTCTTTATATTTCATGAATTGAAATCTCTAATCATTTCAAACATCAAAAATAAAAGAATATTCCAGATTGATTTTCAACTCCAATAAAAAAAAAACTGACTATAACACCCTGATATTTTTTAAAAAATAATTAATTTAATCATTCTGATTTCTTTTATTTCCCGAAACATTGAATATTTTTTTTGTTACATGAAAGAGCTATGTAATTCTTCAATTATATAGAAGAATATTTTTCATATTGTACTAAAAACAACACATATAGTAGATTTCAGTACATGGAACCCTCTACTTGTCTTCTTCTACACACAATATTATGTCCTATTGATATATTGAGTTGCATGGAAGGTAGTGTTTTACTAAACTACAATATTCAATTAATACTATTATTAAAATATTTTTATAATTATCAACTAATAGTTGGAATGGATGATATGAAGGATAATTTCTAAATAATGAAAATAAAGTTTAGAAATATATATAAAATTATTCATTTGGTTGTCAATAACATATAATTAATATAAGAACTCTTTGATTATAATGAAATTAAATTTCTATGAAAAAAAATTTCAAACAAAATTGTATCTCAATAAAAAAATTATTGATGACTATTTTTAATAAAATGAATATGTAATATATAAAATCTAATTTTTCTAAACTCATCCAATCGTTTTTTTGCATAATATGAGAATAAATATAGTTTTATGAAAAAAATATGTATATTAAAAAAAAGAAAATTTGCCTCCTTTTAATGGAAAATCCAATATAAATATAATTTTTTACACAATTTAATTTTTATGTTACAAAATAAACATTTTTGAATTCAGAGTATAAAAATATAATTTTGGTGATTTTGTGATATTTTTCATTAATGTTTCATATATTGAGGAATAATGAAAAAACATTGAATTTTAATTCAAAACTACTTTTTAATAAAAATAATTTCTAGGGTTAAATTATATTTTGAATATGATTTAAGGTTACATGACATCAATTTAACATCAAGTAATATAATTTAGTTAATATTAATTAATTTCCCTATGAAATTATTGATAATCATTTTATTATGTTTTGATCATTATTACATTAAAAACCTACTTTTCTATTCTATTTACAATATTATATTTAAATTACCATCTAACACTTATATGATAATAATTTGAAAAAATGGATTCCATTTTTGGAATAATAATAATGTAATATTTTTAATAAGGTTATCATAGTTTTGTACCCAAAATATTAGTTAATGTGATTAAAATGAATTATAATGATTAAGAGACAATATATCTTAAAAATAAAAAATCCTAAAACCTGAGGCCCAAAATTTCCTCAAAATATGTAACAAAATCAAATGGATTTTAATATTTAGACTAAATTAACAATTTAACCTTATTATGAATATTACTTGAGCGTCATGAAATTGGAAAAACATGAGAATTTTACTAGTCCACGAAAACTATCATCTAATGATTCTGAGGCCCGATCTAGATGAAATCAATTTCTGAAGTTTAGATTGGGTACGTTTAGTAAATGTACGAGCAAGTTTTTTATAACTGTTGAACTGGTGATTAGAATTGAAATCATAGAGCACCCTTGAACTCACAGCGCCAATATTTTCTTAAGGATACATTTACTTCGACGACAGTGAGTCGAGAGTAGAAGTTAGTTTTTGAGTTTTATTGAAAAATAATAATAAAGTAAAGTGTAGCTACACTTTATTTTATTTGAGACGCCATTTGGTGTGTTGTGGTTAAAACCATTTCATGGATGTTGGAGGTGGGGCCAACGCATCATAACCTCCAATGAGAGGTTATGGTGGTGGGGCCCACCCGAACTCAACCTCTCATGAGATGATTAATTTGGTGGAGACCACACAGGCCTTAAAACCCTTTTAATGGGAGGAGAGGAAAACCTCTCAAATCTCCCTCATTAATGAGGGATGGCCTCTTGATTACTCAACTCCTCATTTAATTTTCAGAAAATCCTTGCCCCCCCCCCCAACTTAATGGAGCCAACTCCTCTAACTTTTAATTTGTGCCAATATACCCTATTTAATTCATGCCAACTCTCGTGAATTAATTAGGGTGAGCCTCATAAATTAATTCTATAATTTTAATTGTTGTGCCAAAAAAATAATAGAAAAACACTTTCTTCTATTATTTTCATTTGGAATTTGGGTGGAATATGGGAAGAAGGATTATTGGGAGAAGAGAGAATCCTCCCAAAGAATAACGAAGAACGCCTTCTTCCAACGAAGAACGCTGGCAACGATCCATCTTCGAATTCTTCCTCGGCAACCTACCGATGTGAAGCCACATCCACAACCGTCATTCAAACTCAGAAGTGGAAGTGTGCGGCAGACGCGACGAATGTCGACTACGCCTTCATCCCACGACTTCACCATCGACACCCGACAATCCAGGTTGGCAGTTGTTGCTTGTTGATGCTTTTCTTTTCATAATCTCATCATCGAATGAAAGGAATCAATTCAAAGTGATGTAATTAATTGTTCATCATCATCTTTTATTGATGATCCGATTTATTCCACCTTAAACATATAGGATGAGGGCCAACCTTACATGGACCAACATCTTCCATCGATTTTCTTTATTGTGGTGTTCATTGAAGCGAAAACGAGTAAACGAAGACGGAAATGACAAAGGCCACACTGCCCGTGGCCTATGAGAACCGCGCCGCCCCCCCACCCACCAGTGTTCCCAGACGAACACTGCCAGCCCACGCAGGCCCATGCCGCACCGAACCGGCCTGCCCGACCGCCGACCCACCATCCCGTGTCATGCCCGTGCCCCGCATGGCTTTCCCGACGCCCTTCTAGCCGTCATGTCGGCTTGACCGTGCCCCACACGGCCTGCCCAGCGTTCTCTGGATGCCCTTCCGGCCAACCCTCACCCCCGCAGCCTTCCAGGTGCCCTCCCTACAGCCATGCCGGCCAGCCCGCGCCCCGCACGGCCAGCCCGGCCCCCTCTGGGCCACCCTCCCGGCCAGCCCGCAACCCGCACAGCATGCTCGGTGCCCTCTCGGCCATCCTTATGGCCTTCCCGTGCCCTGCACGGCCTAGACTCTGCCCTCCCAGCCGCCATGTCAGCCGAGTCGCCCGACCTGCACCCCTTGCGGCACTGGCCGAACCGGCCCCGACCTTCGGGTCGAGCCACCTACGCGGTGACTTCCAGGCCGAACCACCCCAAAAATCTACTAGGCTGGGCCCAAAAGATCGAGTCTAACCTAGCAGGTTGACCATCCCAATGGGCCGGGTCAGACCTAGCGGGTCTAACTGGGTGGTCCCAGACTGGGTTGGCCATGTCTGGGTTGGTCCGAGTCGGTCGAACCGGGTCGGACCGCCTGCAAGCCCATTATCGAACCCTTTACATTCTTTGTCCATATCTATGGCACCAAATGACTGTTTGAAAAACCATTATTGTCACTGGTTTCCTTGAGGCACGACGGTCCTTTTGAGTATACCCCACTGGAGTTCTGGGCAATGTTTAGATATAGTTAGGTTGGATTGTACCCGAATCCAACTGGGTGTCTAATTGATGTGATGTATGTAGCGTTGAGACCCTTATGACAAGGCAAACCATATAGATACTTCTACATGGGAATTTTTGATAGTTGGAGTATTGACCGGTAGTTCGTGGAGCGGACCCTCCCAGAGATGAGCGAGCGGAGTATGGAGACCTAGTAGTTGGCTGAGACATGACGACTGCTTGACCGATTCGACTCAGAGTGATTTGAATAGCCTAGTGGGGAGTGCCTAGTAGAAAGAGGAAGACCCATGACAGAGGATTGCCTGGTAGTTGGCGGTAGACCTGCGATACTCGACAGTAAGAGTACCTCTGTGGGTTATTAGGGGGAGCGCCTGATAGTTTGTGTCACAACCACAATGGGGAGCGCCTCTGTGTGAGCACGACAGACCCACGGTACTCAACATGAGGAGTACCTCAGTAGTCCATGGTTAGTGGAAAGTGCCTGGTTGTGGCAGAAATCCCACTATACTCAACAGAGGAGGAGTTCTCCAGCAACCATTATTTCGACAAAGTGAATAAAAATACTGGTTGAGCTGAGTCAGTAAATTTTGAGTTCACCTCGTTATAGAGATGTATTACTTGATAACTTAGGTATAGGTTTGGGCATATAACTATGTGTGGTTATCTGTTGGTTTTTTACTTCGTGGATTATCGTTTATTATATTTTGTGAGACCAAGAGTGTCTTGGTGTCCCTACTGAGTGTCGTTATACTCACCCTTGCATGGGATATGCCCGTACCTCACTATGTGGGTTGCAGATGATAGATAGTGATGATCGAGGATGAGTGTAAAAGGGCTAGACGGTACCCGGAAGTGGACCACATGGTGGGACAGTACATGGAGGAGACAGACTGACGTGGAGTGTGGTGGAGGCTATTTGTACCTGCCCTTCAGGTAGGATTTTCCAAAAGATGATCTAGTAGCTGTTTCACCTATCTTTTATTGTACTTGTTTTCCTTGTACTTTTAGTTTTCTTGTACTTTACAATTGGGCTTGTATTTTCAGCCCCTTTACTTCTCATCACTTCTTTTGTATACAGTTTTACTTAGTTTATTTCTTCCAGCTACTCTATTGTGTGTGTTTATAATTTTTAAAGGCAATTCCTTCATATTTATAGGGATTTATGCCTTTGGTGATAGTTTCTAGCCCCTGACCTATGGAAGGCATGCTTTGGGTAGTCATGGCACGGGCCTCGGGGGACGGGTCCTGAAAAATTGGTATCATAGGAGTCGATTTTACCGTATAACATAGGACTCTGATCATTCTTTTCTATAAAGCAATAGTTTTAAGAGTACTATGTGTGGTTTTCAGTTCAGGGAGTCCAGTGTTGGTGTGTCAGCCAACGTATCCATACACCAGGACCCTGACTTCTGATTTCTGACTCAGTTCATGAAAACACTGAGAGTGTGTGTGTTTTAAAATGTTTTATTTAAGTAATCTCAACTAGGTCAGCTCACCAGTTATATTCTTTTGACCATGTTGCATCTGTTACTTTCTGGATCCCTCTCCATGGAGGACCATTTAGTGCCTCGAGGGTCGTATGCACAAATACCCCACCGAGCAACGAGGCCTCGGTGTAGGGCCCTTTTCTAGTGGAGGCACCAACGGTACCTCTCCCCATTGTACCACTGATGCCACCAGCCCTAGTAGAAGACGATGCATGCCACTTCAGCGCATTTCAAGATTTCAAGTGCTAGAGGCCACCTAGGTTCTGGGGAGATATGGACCCACAAGAATCTGAGTATTGGATGGAGGCTTTGGTGAAAGACTTCAGACTGTTAGGGACACCAACCGACTTCATGGTGATCCTTTCTGCGACTCTCCTTTAGGCAGCAGTAGACATGTGGTGGATTCTGATGCTCGAGGTGCACGACAGGATGATGCTACTCAGGGCTAACATCGAGGGCTATTTCAGACAGAGTTTGTCCAATCCACTCTACGTGTGGTGGAGATACAGGAGCTACTGCATCTATAGCAGGGTAGCATGACAGTGGCACAGTACTCAGTGAGGTTCATGAACCGATCTCATTACTAAATAGATATGGTATGAGTCCCATTCATCAAGGACCATACCTTCAAGTAGGGACTCTAGTGAAAGATCATGGCTTCGATGATCTCCCTTAGAATCCCGACACAGGAAGAGGTGTTGGAGTGAGCCCTCTTAGTGGAGAGTTTCCTTGCTGAGCAGTCTCTATCCGCGAGACCCACCAATTGTCGAAATGAATTGGAGTCTTATGTAGCTGGAAGTAGGTAGATATCACAGAGGTCCAATAGGACCAGACCTACAGGTGGATGACCGCATGAATCAGAATCATTTGTGCAGGGCACCCGGAGTTGAGACAGAGTCAGACATGCCAGGAGTGGACAGTGTTACTCATGTGGTGGGCATGGTCACATGGTTTGAGACTGTCCGACCCGCCATTCCTATGATCATCAGACAGTCGAAGGACCACCCATGAAGAGATAGCGATTCGATCGAGGTGTTCCACATGGATCAGGCGGAAGTGGCAGAGAAGCTGGTCCAGTACCTGGCGGTGGGCGACGTTTCGAGGGGTTACCCGCCACCACTACCAGGAGGTGCACCCTGACCGCAGGGAGCAGGTGGACAGGTGAGATCCCAGCTCCACACAACTGAGGCTTACAACCATGGCACTCTAGAGATGATTCGAGGTACGATATGTGTCTACTCCACCATAGTTGTAGTTCTTATAGACACAGGTGTCAGTCACTGATTCATTTTTTCTAAATTGTTTACACCTGAATTTCCATAAGAGGAAAATATTGACTAATTTTTTAAAAAAACCACTCATTTTCTTCTCCTCTTGTTTTTCATATTAGTTTCTATGTAACAATACCATTTACACTATTTGGTTTACATAATGTTATTTTTTTTATAGAAAACCCAACTTCATTTCTTTCTTTAATCATAGAACATGTTTTCTTATAAAAACCATGTTTTCTAAAATGGATTTAAAAATTGTTTTTCCCATTCAAAAATGATTAATTATATAAATTTTTTACCCTTTTTTGTTTTATAATTTTTTTAAATGAATCTTCTGGTTTATTTATAAATAAGAAACATTTTTAAACATTTAGCTTTCAAAATGAATTTTTTTACTTCGTATGACATGTATGTAATAATGTATAATTGTTTATTTTAATCTTACTATGTAAGTTTAGATATTTAATTAATAAAGATATTTTTTTGAAAAAATATTTTCAAAGAATGGATTTCAAAATTGTTTTTCAAAATTAATAGGATATTTTTTATCTTTTTACGTTATTTGTATTCATAAATGATAATGGACATTTATTTTTACTCCGCATGAGATATGTTGTATGGATATCATACTTATCCATCCATTGTATGCCTTTTTATTTATTTATCCCAGAAAAGTGCTGATATTTAGTTACATGGTTTCTTTGTTATTCCACTTTAAATAAACAACTTCCCTTGAATGTTATATATTGAATTTAGACTAATTATCCATATCAATTATCCGGGATATTATTATTTCTTCAGCAGTATAACATTTCAACACATAGTGTTTACATTGAAATATTATTTGATTATCTAGGGTAATATATTAAAATCAATACTATTTATTCAATATGAATAATTGATAATGAATATTTTTTATTAATTAGATTGATTACTATTTTTGAGGAATTATTTAGATATGAAATGATGGGGGAGGATAAGAAATTATATTTCCCCTCAATGCATCGATAGGTTCCCAGGAGAAAAATTAATTTTGAAATTAAAGAGGATTCTCCTGGTAGTTTTAAATTGTCTTCTAAAAGGTCTTGAGGGTATTTTTTTCATGTAACTCATATATGATGTCCAAAAATTATGAATTTCAATAATATAAATTTTATTTATTAATCTTATTATCCTTATGATTTTCATATGATAAAATATATATATTTAATTCAATATCATTTAATTGATTGAATGGATTTTTTTTTATTTTCATACCTTGAAATTTTTGTTATGTCTTATCTAGTTATTTAGTATTCATGTGTTTTATGATATATAGATTTATAAAAATTTATACACTTATTTATTATTTTATTGATTACATGGCATGTTTGTTCAGTTATGTAACATTCCATAATAGTAATTCTTGTATATTTATTATTTCGTCATCCCTTCATTGCCCTTACTAATAAATTGATTTCACCCTTATCTTTATTTATTCCCCAATAATCCAAAAAATTTACTAATAAATATATACAAGGATATTGTAAATAGAATATGATAATCCAAAAAAGAAGAAAATTATGTTGTAATTAGTGTATTACTCTATAATATAAAACTCTTGTTTGTATATGGTTAACCAATACTCCGAAACTCTTTGGTCCTTCAGAATTTTATTCCTTCAAATGATTATAATGTAATGGTAGTATATTACAACTCCAATATTATACTATAGGGTCACTAATGTATATTTGATACCATTAACATATCCTAAAAATGATACATCAAAATATGTAGTCTCCAAGGTAAAAAATGATCATGTTTAACAAAAACATAACATTTATAACATGTAAAAAATATATTAGAATTTTATAAAGAACTAAAATAATTAAAAAAATTCTCAAGCTATCACACCAATATCAATAAGAGTTTCCAATCCATTTTATACCATGTAATTGATTTTTAATCCCACATTATCATAGAATAATGTATCAATTATAAGAACACGTCACAGTTCAAGGTCTTTCTTTCACATTTAGACATACGTAATGATTTATTATTTATGACCATAGTGTTTATAAAAAATAATCAATTGATCTATTTCTGGAAAAAATATTTTAATAAATCCCTTTGGTAGTGAGGAATTTAATTTTAATCAATATTTAGTGAATTCTTTTAATATTGAACTTCTTTAATTTGAAACCACACATGAACCATGAGTAAATTCCAAAAGGAATGTACCATTGAACCTATATGGGTTATGTAGCCTCTCACTAATATGATCCCCTAACTGTTTTGTAATTAATTAGTTTAAATATAAAAAAGTTGAGTAACTTGTTAAATTAGGAATAAATGATGAGACAAAAAGATTCTATGATGAAAATAGTGAAGTAAAAAAATATGATCATTAGAATTACCTAATACATTATAAATTAATAAATAATAAATAAAACTTGACACAAATGAATGCGGTAAAATATCTAATATTGAAATGATGATAAAATGGATGGGAGATCGATCCTTCTACTGGGATAAAGAAGGTAAAATATTTTTGTGTGATAACTTTTCGTTAATGACAATTAATTTTATTAAAAACATTCATATATGACCAAGGCCACATTACAACAAGGTCATAATTTAAAAAAAAAATCTCTACTATTTTCATCCTTATAATGTGGCCCATATGGTTATAACATAACACCCAACTCCTGTCCCCAAATAGAACATGACCCCAAACTGAAACGACACATCACCACACCTCATAGTAAAACAACCCTAGTTGGGTCAGCATAATGGAAGAATAACCCAATTCATAATATGAAACTATCAATATTACCGTCTCCCAATAATCTCAGGAAAATTATTATACTGTTATATTGAATTAATAGTTCAATCACAAATTTTTAGGTGTAAAAAATACACCCATTGATCACTTATTTATGAAAAAAAATATTCTTTCATAGAAAAAACACACCTAACTCCAATAACTCTTATGAAAAAAAACTTGGGTTGTGGAAGGTCCTCATACCATTATATGATTTTCTAGAAAAATGTGAATTGAAAATATAAAAAATTTATCCCCCCCCATACACCACTTAGATATAAAAACCCTCAAATATAACAATGATTTGGAGGATGATAGATAAAATTTACCTCCATTTAAATTAATAGTATTTATAGTTATTATATAAACATAATATTTAATTAGTTAATCATCATTAAGTGATCATTTATTTATTGATTATATATAGAAAATATATTTTTAAATACATAATTCAAACCTTTTTTATGGGATTTTTCTGTTAAAGTTAGCTTACTACCTCTAGTTGATAGTAATAACGTAACTTTTTGGGATTCTATTCTAATAAAATTGAGATATATAGTTTATTTTCTAGACATTAAATATTTGGAATTAATTTTTTTACTAAATATTTATCATTATTACATGTTGGTTATAATATATGGAATTTATGATTTGTACATTGTTTAGGATAATAGTTTAACAAATTTATATTTTTTAGTCGTAAATTATTGTTTTTAATATTAAGTTACAATATTTATTATGTAATATGAATTGAAATTACACCTAATTCATTGATTTATAACATCATTAGAAATATAAAAACCATTTTTAATTAGTGGTGTGATTCAGTGGATTCAATTAGATTCATCACAAATCTAATAGTGTTTTCAATGGAACCAGGTCATCAAGGTGAGGTATCAATGACTTTTTTGACATGCAATTTTTAATTCAATAAAATATGAATATATTTTTTTGTGATAATTTGGAAATTATAAGGAAATAATGACAGTTGTAATATACAAAAAAATAGAAAACTAACAACATATTTTTAATGGATATTTCAAAAACCACCTTAAATAGTTTAGAGAATATGATTTTGGTATTTCATAGTGGAATTATTATATACCACTGCTAATGGTAATATTTAATTGTGTTTAATGTAAATTTTTTGGAATTGTTTTATGAAAAATCAAAATACTCTCATCTAATATTAACTTATATATCTTTTCCATTCTATTCCCAAGGTATTCACCATAGACTCATACAATCATTATCCTACATTTTGGTATACATTCACTAATTTACACCCTATTTCTATCCTTTCAAGGCCACTCCCATATCCATTTCCTCATTCCCTTAAATTTTTCACAGTCAACCTCATATGATCATGTCCTATAAAATTATCTATTTGTATGTATGTGGTAATCTAGTATAAATAAAATAATTTTTACTTATTAAAATCTCCAATTTCATCTCATATTATCATTATTCAAATTTACTAACATAAATATATTTTTTATTGAAATTATTTCATAATATTCATAGAGAAATAAAAAAATAAAAAATTTGTTTTTATAAGTGATTCATTGAAATTAATTAAATTTGTTTCTATTTGATATTAATTTAAAAATATATCTCAAATAATAACCATATTTAAGTTATAAAGAACCTTAATAATCATGATCTTGTAATCAGTTATATATTGATAATAAATAAATAAACATATAAAAATTTCTAGTCTCAGTAATTAAATTTTCTCTAATTGGATTTATCACAATAATTGCTGAATGGATTTATTAAATGACTTGTTGAGATTTTGGAGAATTAATTTGATAATAAATGGAATAAAATATTATAAAAACATTATTGTATTCAAAGAATAAAACAGAAAGAATATAAATTGTTCAAAAATAAATGAAATATCTCATTAATTTCAAATGGTCCATGAATATAAAATTATTATATCATGAATAACTGAAATATTACAGAGAAAAAATTTACGAAAGTGTTTTCCAAATTTAAATAATCATAACTAAATAGATGAAAAAAATCTTTTTATTATTTGATGATAATGTTGATTGATGATAATATTTTTTTTCATAGACACATTAATTGATTAAATGATCAATTGTTGAAAATTAATTAATCAAATTATTAAATTTTTAAAACATTATTTTAAATTGATTCTATGTAAATAATATATTATAATAAAATTTTCAAATATGAAATTTTAGAATTTAAATTTTCATGAATTGTATTACGTAGAAAAACTTATTTAAAATATATTACATGAGTATAATACATTATATGATGTGTTTTAAAAAGTATATTTAGATCTATATGTGTAACATAAGTTATATATAACTATATAAAATTATTGTTTTTGTTTTTTTTATGTGTCTTTTAAAATGTGAAAGAAATTTTAAGGATACTTTTGATGATTGGTAATTTTTATTTATTGTTTTATTTAAATGGCCTGAAATATGCATATTTGATATATCTTTTATATAACATACTATGAAAATAGATACCAAAAAGTTGGATAGAATATGTGTGAAATAAAACTCATTAATGTGAGATATTAATATAATATAATGACATATATGTTCTCTTTTTTTAAATGAAATAGATGTTTTGATGATATTTTTTTAGAATAAGGTTCTTAAGGGATTCTGTGATTTTAGAAACACTAATACACAATGTACTTATTAAACACCTGATCCATAGTCCTAAACCATGATATATTATTCCTAATTAACTAATAAAACAATGAATAAAAGTACATTACGATATAATATTTAGGCTCATGTGAAACATATGGAACATACTGCTCTTGATCTCCATTAGACCCATACTACACATTTTACAATTCTTCAAATGCCATTGTTTATTACTTTTTAGTTTTCTAGAGATATCCAAAAATGTTCCCATCTATAGGTTTCCTTTTAGTGGGTAGGAAATGTTATGAGGTGGGTTGGATATAGTTTGTCCCTCTAGTATTCAAACCATGACTCAATTAATATAATTTGGTTAATAACTTATCATCATTATCCATATATATTTAAAATATATGAGATTTATGTTTTAATCATTAACTCCCATTGATTAATTAATATTTTAAAAACACAAATTTAATAAATTTAATGTTGAAAATTTCAACAGTCAAGATGTTTGGCCTTTATTAGAGTTAAAAAATTTGTTCATTTTTACCTAATTGGGGTACCTACTGAGGAAATAACATGCATTTTCAAGTTGATACCAAGGTAGTTAGATTGAGAGGTATCAACCCACCTTATTACATATACATATCGGAGGAATATTCCATTATAATGGAATAATGTATTTTTAGATATCCCATTAATGATATTATCATATTTATATAATCATATATGATTAATAAGAAAACATGCTTATACTTTGTAAATAATATAATTTATTTATTTATTTTAGTTTATTTTTTCCATATTTATAGATGATAAATCCAATTAAAAAACCATGAAACTTTAAAAACATTGGTATAAATTAGGAATTTTAAAATGGAGCTTATGTCATGAATTTAACAAAACATATCTATCAATTGGTCAGATATATAAAATAGTCCTTGAATGTGTGCTAATGGAGTAGTGTAAGGAGATCGTTCATCATACTAGTTTTTTCACATTCCTCTCCTCAACCATTTACATGGGAAGAAGATGAATTGTTACTAGGACTTATGTGACATCGCTAAGACACCAGATGTTGGAAATAAATTCCACTTTCCTTATAAACAATTGGCGTAATACATTATATTTTTAAAATAAAACCACCGACAAGATAACCATAATAAAAAAATACTGTATGATTAATGGGAATAATGTAATACAACTGAAATTAGTAAAAACTGATAAGAAATCCAAAAAATGACATGATCCATATCAAAGTACAAATTGGAAACTAAAAAAAAACGAACGTAATAGAAAATAATTCATCCAGAAGAATCAAATAATAATATAAAAGATTTAACTTGACAATCTATTCACATGGTATCAAGATACAACAATAAAGAACTGGGATACCATTCCTTCACATATGACACAATATACAATATATATAATTTCACCAAGGTTTCCATGTGGGGGGTGTGTATAAATGCAGTAGTATTCCATTAAATTATATCTTAACTCACAACACTAGTATATAACAAGTTATCACACTTATACAAAACAACATAAAAACAAATTTTATTCATTTTATAACAATTAATTAAACTAGTTTAAAAAAACATTTCTATGGAATGAAACCAAAAAAATATTTAAAACCGTTCATATTTTTATTTTTTACATCTTATTCATGTCCAAACATCCACGACACATACCGACGCACAAGCTAGGTGTTACTATCGATGATGTAACTTCATGTCCATAACATGTCCCTTTGATGGTGGAATATCACACCCATTATCCATCTGATTCAACTCATGCTCAACCATTATGATGAAATAATGTCACCCCATTCCATTAAGAAAATAATTTTATGAAACATCTTCTACAAATATAATTCCATAAAAACCCAAACACATGTTATTATATCATCCTCTTAAAATCATATACCCAATTTCACTTTACAAAAAACAACACATTTCTATAGTTTTAGAAACCATCAGGATGGAATATTTCGATAAAACATTGCACATTAATATAAAAAATTCTAATCGAGAAATTTAATAAATTTCAAATAATTGTTATATGTTCTATCTGAGATTAATTTATATTTAATCCACATACCATACCAATATATGTGATGATTAATAATGGTAGATATTCTAAACTAACATGTCTTAGATCCTCCACAACATGTCCTAGATCTTGTTCTATTATAATAAATTAGTCATATTACATCATTATTGGAATCAACGAAAATAGATCAATCCCAAAAAGATTAGATCCATGAATACATGAGAGATAAGTAGAAGAAAACTAAGGTAATCAACAAATATAGACAACATACCTTGGAATGAAAGCCTCCAAAGAACCCTTATTCTCCAACAGATATCTCCCAGAGTAACGGTAATGTTCTCTATACCATTGAAAATTACTGTAATTCTTATTTGGGAGAGAATATGGAAAAATGAGAGGATAAGGGTTGGTTTAGATTAGATGAACAATATCTAGATTTAATTTATAAAACTTCAAGGTTTTGGCACATGATTAGACAAACTATGCACAAATCATGTGATAACCACCACCTCGAAACACCCCTCCTATGGTTGGATCATGTCACGAACCAAATTTGGTCACCACCGAAACCAGTGCCAAACCTGGACCGTGACAAGGCCCAAAGGGAGTTCCCTATCTCCACGGGCTGGCACAAGTGCCTGGGTATCATAAAATGAGAATTGGGAACGATTTACCCGAGTTTATAAACTTAAAAAAACAAAAGAATCCAATAAAACGAATCTGGATTTCTCAAACCAAAAAATCTTTTACATAAATTCAGAACTGAATTACATAGCTTAAAATAATTCAAAATGACTATACCAAAGGTACAAAACAAAAATGAAACAGCCCAAGAACCCTCATGGCATGAGGCAACTCCCTCAAGCCACCTCCACAAGACTTCACCACCAAGGACCTGCTAGAAACCCGAACCACTGGAACAAAAAAAATTGTACCCAACCTGCGACAAAAAAAATAACCAAGTCTACTTACACCCAAAGGTGTAAGTAGGGTGTGAGCCAATTCCCAGTAGGATACCACCACTAAGAGATTCCCTGTGATAAACATTCAAAGACGAAAAGCATGCAAGTTTTCAAAAACATGTAATTTCTAGTTACAATTTCTAAAAGATGCAACTTAAAAAAAAACAGTTTTCAAGTGGGCTAATTTAAAGAATCAACACTTTTAAAATAAATTCAAAAGATACTGAATTTTCCATCCCAATATACCGTATGCCGACGGTAAGTATAAAGGATCTAATGAGCACAAGAAATAGGAAATAACCCCTAGGCACTAGCTAGCTGTGGGTCCCAGGTACCTCGTATCTCGGTGAGAGTAACCACAAAAATTATCCGTTCTCGTACATGAGCCACTAGTAGGGAACATACCCATAACCTAGTGGTCCCCAATAATCATCATCATAGTTTAGTTAGAGTTGTAAGTGTCAATCTTGCTAAGTGAAACTGAGGCCAAACCCCACGGATTCACTAGCATACTAGTACACGTCCACCCACCTAGATACCCAGGTTTTCCCTTTGTGCTCAAACAAGTTCAACAAGCCAAGAAATATACTTTTCACATGAAAATATCACTTCCACATCACACATTATCCACACAGCCCCATGCACATCACACAAGTCATAAATTTAACATTTCATTCAAATTCATTTTGAAATCAAACTCACACCAAAATAGCCCACAACACTTTTTTTCATAACATCCACAATCCAACACATCCTTTAACAATTTTATGAAATCCCTAAAAATATGATAAACATCACATAACAGAACTATTCACATCTAAAATGGTTCATTTGAAAGTATAAACAATCCAAAATAGTTTTCCAATATGGTTTCACCTCTTACATAAATCATTAAACCACTCAAAACTTTCATAAAACAATTCTAAATAGTGCACCAAAGCTTTTCAAATAAAACCCATTTCAAAACCATATTTCAAGGCCAAAATCACACCAATACAAATTCAAAACAGAATTGGAATCCCCAAAAACATTTATTAAACAACTCCCATGTGTGATACAAACACCTCAACCAATAGTACAAAAGATCCACATGAAACACACACGTTTTCAAAATCACTTTCAAGAAGTAAAATAAAGTTTCACACCTTAAACCCTTAAAAAAACATCTTTAAGACCTAGTGGCACACCAATACCCCAACAAATCATAATTTTCATCCCAAACAAGATTTATTAAACAAAATTCATATGTTATAAAACAATCCCAAACAATACCCAAAGGGTTGCAAATGAAAACACCAAATTTTAAGCTAGAATGAAACTATAAAAACAAATGCTTTACTAAATCCAACATAAACAGTTCATGCACCACAAACAGCATATTGGGAACATTAATAATAAGTAATTCAAGCAAACTAACTCATATAGAAATGTTTACACATGGAATCACCTACCTTTTATGACGAAACCCTCAAAACAAGGTGCGTAACATCAACCGCACCAACCCGGCACCACAAGGAATACAAATCCAGACCTAGACCACCAAAAATTGACCTAAAAGATACCAAATCAGACCTTAGTATAAAACCCCAACTTCTGGACATGAGGAACTTCAAGAAATAGGAAATAAAACAAAAAGAGGATGGAAGGAACCAAGAAGGAGTTCCCTTACTTGAAATATCTTGAAGAAATCGGCCCCAATCCACCGAAATATGAATCTCCAAGTACCCAAAACTGGTATTTAGGTTCTAAGGAGTAATATTAGGTCATGTGGGAACTGAAATGGGGGACAAATGATGAAAATTGAAGGAGTTATGAAAGATTCATTTTACCTCGTCAAATCTGGTCGATTTGAGAAAGAGTATGAGATATTGCCCTACTTTGCGGCTCTCCTGAGCTCCAAAATTGAGAAACCGATAATGGGGGAAATCCTCGGGGTATTGGATTTGAGAGGGAGGTAGAATCACGAGAAAACAGTAAAAAATGAATGAGATATGAAAAATTAAAAAACGAAATTTAAAGCAGGAAATGGGCCTACGGGCAGGCCCATTACCTAAATCAAAAACCCAAATCCATCATGATTTTGGATTTATATGAGGTCCAAAGGGATATGGTGGTTTTAATATATTAGGTTATGCCAATTGGGAAGTTTAATGGGTTTAAAATAGTAAAAATTGAATGAGTTATAGAAGAAACAAAATTAGTGTTTAAATCTGGAATTGGGCTCGCGGTTTGACCCAAATTTTCAAAACCCACCATTTTCACCAAAATGAGTGGTAAACCCCCCAAAAAAAAAATCAGGAATGGAAATTAAATGAAATATTAATATATAAAAAAGTCACGTGTGTGACAATTCTCCCCACCATAAAACTTTCCGCCCTCGGAAAGACACATCAAGGACAAAGAAAAAAAACACCAAACCCAACCGAAAGGCAAAAAAAAGGACTCATTTGCTAAGCTTTTCCCCCAAAGGAAAAAACACCTCCAGTGATCAATTAAGGAAGGAATACTTCACAACCAAAACATACACCTCATTACTGAAATTATCAAGCAAATTCATGATTTTTCCTAAAATAAAACTCCTCAAACACTATCTGAATAAGGCTCAAGAAATTTACCCAAACAAACAAGAACATCGAACAAGGTTACACTTACCTTGATATAACTAAACCATTGGGAAATCTCCAATCCCAAATTTTACCCAAGGAAGATGTATGTGATTATATAGCTCCGAACGAGACTACCCACATCCAATCCAAGACCAAGTACAAAAGTGAGTTTCTGGTATAAGGATACACAAATGGGCTCCCCAACCATAAGAGACAACTTAAATTTTTTTTTCGAGAAAGAATCAAGACACTAACCGGGGAGCCCCGAAAAAAATCACCAGTATAAGGGGTATAATCCCATTATTAATTTTCAAAATAATATACGTGAGACTCATAGTGTTTCTCCCCACCATAAGAACCATCCATCTTAACTAACCAATATGGGCCGGCATAGAAAAACCCCAAAACTTAAAGAGTTGGGACGACAACACGGTTAGCCCGCACAGTTTGGGAAACTATGTTCTAACCATGTGGATCCTTATACCTACATGGTTTTCTAGGGAATGGTTACTAATAAGTGTTCACTCAACATGTCTATAAATATCTAAAACCTTTCCACTGAACCCAAAGGAAACCAAATGGGAAAAGAAAGACATTGGGAGATAACATGGGGATGAGGCCCTCCACCTCTTTCGACCGAACGGGAGCAAATGAAGCAAGATGACAACACCAAATGTTTAAACTATTCCCATCTATCATACTAAAAACAGTTCTTTGTTCAAGGTTAATAACTACCCTGGGATTTCCTCTGACTACGTGCCAGCTTCTCTCCGGGACCTAAGGATGGAGCTGGAATGATTGAAGCATCTTCAGCCTCGCAGTTAGGATTTGGAAACCCCCGAATAGAATTTCTTCTTCTGATGCTACAAACAACTACAAAAAATCTAATATGGGTTCACCCAGACATAACACTCTCCAGAACTCACTTTACCCTAACTTTTAAATTCACTGAAATAAGGGTTTAGAGGATGCACTCACATCACACCTTGCCTCTTCGGGTGAAAAACAAAAGAAATAAAGGACACAAATAAACACCTTCCTCTAAAATAGAGGATGTTGAGATCTCCCAAAAGGAAAAATAGTTTTGAAAAAAAATAGACTCACATAATATTGTACAACTTCACCTTTACAATCAAACGAGCACGTGACATCACAACATGTCACCGAACAAGACCAAAGTGACTGAGAGAAATAATACAAGGAGGGGGGCCTTATACAACATCACCAAATATCACAGCATCCCAGAAAGTGTCCATAACAGCCTCTCATGTCCAGATTTCCCACACTGGTGGTTTAAAATAAACCCCTTCTACGAAGAGACTATGAAGGACTTAGAGGCCCTCTTAGAAACTATCCATACTGACAACCCCAGACAACTTTCACCTTCGACGAATCAGGTAGCTTAAGAAACAAAGGTCTCTTTCAACCATCCACGAGCACTCCTACACAATAAGAGGATCCGGAAAAAAAACCAAGAAAGTAAATGGTGTAGACTCATTCTACAAATCTCAAGAAAATATTCCTTACATTGATCAATTGGAGGATTTTCCAATGGAAAAACAATCCGCATTGCACTTCAGTTGTGCACTAAATCTTAATGGGGGCACACCTTATCCAATGAGAGAACCCAAGGACCCAACTAAGCTGGTCCATTGGTAAAAACATGCAACAAAACATATCCAAACTCATTAATGGAACCATATTAATGGTGTCCCTAAACATATATCATAGAAGACTACTAACCAGACCTTTTACCTACCTTTCCGACCAAACACAAACCCAAAAAAAAACAGTTCGAACAGAAGGGGTTCTTGGACTCAAAACATCCCACAACATCAACATTTTCAAAAACCCATAATATAAACCATCCCAAACTATTCATCAAGAAAACATGTTTTTCTTTAAAACCATTTCTGAAAAAAAAAACGGTTCAGCGGTGAGCGTATCCACCAATGGTACCCCATGGGCCTCACACATGCATGTTTTTGTGCCACACCAGGAACCCTCCTCATATCCGTCCTGGAACTCATCCAGTCATGCCATCAACCATCTATCATCCCATATAACCCCATGCATGTGGTCACTCATGTAAATACCAAAGGTCAATGCACTAATTCTTTCCACTTTTCAAAACCAAAACGGTCAACCAACACATCATTATTATCAAAACTGCTAACCAGGAGGTCGAACCCAAATTACCGCATTAAAAAAAACTTTTCAGAAAGGCACAATCGTTCCAATGAAAACTCACATTCAAGTTATTTACATCAATTTCAAAACATCTCATCCCATAAATTTTTTTTAATAGTTTAGAAAACTTTAATGGGAACACTTTTTCAAAACCAACTTCAATATAGTTTCTGCTTTCAAAAGAAGTGTAAGAACACAATTTTCCATTTCAAAATAATTCTGAATATTCAGTTCCACCATTTCATAAATCAAACCATTCCATATTTATTTGAAAATAATTTCACAAAAACATTACACTTCCTAAAACCAAGTCACTTTAAAACCAAAGTTCCAAGATTTCAAAACTAAAGAACACCAGACAATGCGAGAGGAAACTAGTTTCAGTGGGTGACTTGGACATATGGTTGGCGGCCATATTCCAATCACTTCACTATCACAGAGAGTGTTCTAGGGAATATCCCCGGCTCCACATGGCATGCCAGACCCTGCGAGCTCATTGAGACCATTAACCCAACTATCTTTTCATTTCCCCTAATCATCATCAAACCAAAAAAACCAAAAGACATAGACAAATCCCAACTTCCCCTGGTGACTTGAATCCTGAAATGAGGTGTGGTGATCAAGCACACTACCCATAACCATAATTACATGTCCCAAAAATCATAACTCTAGACTATCCCGACTATTTCCCAAATAACATGACTCCAATGGAGCGAACCTCCTTTGATACCATTTTGTCACGAACCAAATTTGGTCACCACCGAAACCAGTGCCAAACCTGGACCGTGACAAGGCCCGAAGGGCGTTCCCGATCCCCACGGGCTGGCACAAGTGCCTGGGTATCATAAAATGAGAATTGGGAATGATTTACCCGAGTTTATAAACTTAAAACAACAAAAGAATCCAATAAAACGAATCTGGATTTTTGAAACCAAACAATCTTTTACATAAATTCAGAACTGAATTACATAGCTTAAAATAATTCAAAATGACTATACCAAAGGTACAAAACAAAAATGAAACATCCCAAGAACCCTCATGGCATGAGGCAACTCCCTCAAGCCACCTCCACAAGACTTCACCACCAAGGACCTGCTAGAAACCCGAACCACTGGAACAAAAAAAATTGTACCCAACCTGCGACAACAAAAATAACCAAGTCTACTTACACCCAAAGGTGTAAGTAGGGTGTGAGCCAATACCCAGTAGGATACCACCACTAAGAGATTCCCTGTGATAAACATTCAAAGACGAAAAGTATGCAAGTTTTCAAAAACATGTAATTTCTAGTTACAATTTCTAAAAGATGCAACTTAAAAAAACAGTTTTCAAGTGGGCTAATTTAAAGAATCAACACTTTTAAAATAAATTCAAAAGCTACTGAATTTTCCAGCCCAATATACCGTATGCTGACGGTAAGTATAAAGGATCTAATGAGCACATGCAATAGGAAATAACCCCTAGGCACTAGCTAGCTGTGGGTCCCAGGTACCTCGTATCTCGTTGAGAGTAACCACAAAAATTATCCGTTCTCATACACGAGCCACTAGTAGGGAACATACCCATAACATAGTGGTCCCCAATAATCATCATCATAGTTTAGTTAGAGTTGTAAGTGTCAATCTTGCTAAGTTAAACTGAGTCCAAACCCCACAGATTCACTAGCATACTAGTACACGTCCACCCACCTAGATACCCAGGTTTTCCCTTTGTGCTCAAACAAGTTCAACATGCCAAGAAATATACTTTTCACATGAATATATCACTTCCACATCACACATTATCCAAACAGCCCCATGCACATCACACAAGTCATAAATTTAACATTTCATTCAAATTCATTTTGAAATCAAACTCACACCAAAATAGCCCACAACACTTTTTTTCATAACATCCACAATCCAACACATCCTTTAACAATTTTATGAAATCCCTAAAAATATGATAAACATCACATAACAGAACTATTCACATCTAAAATGGTTCATTTGAAAGTATAAAAAATCCAAAATAGTTTTCCAATATGGTTTCACCTCTTACATAAAGCATTAAACCACTCAAAACTTTCATAAAACAATTCTAAATAGTGCACCAAATATTTTCAAATAAAACCCATTTCAAAACCATATTTCAAGGCCAAAATCACACCAATACAAATTCAAAATAGAATTGGAATCCCCAAAAACATTTATTAAACAACTCCCATGTGTGATACAAACACCTCAACCAATAGTACAAAAGATCCACATGAAACGCACACGTTTTCAAAATCACTTTCAAGAAGTAAAATAAAGTTTCACACCTTAAACCCTTAAAAAAAACATCTTTAAGACCTAGTGGCACACCAATACCCCAAAAAATCATAATTTTCATCCCAAACAAGATTTATTAAACAAAATTCATATGTTATAAAACAATCCCAAACAATACCCAAAGGGTTGCAAATGAAAACACCAAATTTTAAGCTAGAATGAAACTATAAAAACAAATGCTTTACTAAATCCAACATAAACAGTTCACGCACCACAAACAGCATATTGGGAACATTAATAATAAGTAATTCAAGCAAACTAACTCATCTAGAAATGTTTACACATTGAATCACCTACCTTTTATGACGAAACCCTCAAAACAAGGTGCGTAACATCAACCGCACCAACCCGGCACCACAAGGAATACAAATCCAGACCTAGACCACCAAAAATTGACCTAAAAGATACCAAATCAGACCTTAGTATAAAACCCCAACTTCTGGACATGAGGAACTTCAATAAATAGGAAATAAAACAAAAAGAGGATGGAAGGAACCAAGAGGGAGTTCCCTTACTTGAAATATCTTGAAGAAATCGGCCCCAATCCACCAAAATATGAATCTCCAAGTACCCAAAACTGGTATTGAGGTTCGAAGGAGTAATATTAGGTCATGTGGGAACTGAAATGGGGGAAAAATGATGAAAATTGAAGGAGTTATGAAAGATTCATTTTACCTCGTCAAATCTGGTCGATTTGAGAAAGAGTATGAGATATTGCCCTACTTCGCGGCTCTCCTGAGCTCCAAAATTGCGAAACCGATAATGGGGGAAATCCTAGGGGTATTGGATTTGAGAGGGAGGTGGAATCACGGGAAAATAGTAAAAAATGAATGAGATATGAAAAATGTAAAAGAAAACTTTAAAGCGGGAAATGGGCCTACGGGCAGGCCCATTACCTAAATCAAAAACCCAAATCCATCATGATTTTGGATTTATATGAGGTCCAAAGGGATATGGTGGTTTTAATATATCAGGTTATGCCAATTGGGAAGTGGAATGAGTTTAAAATAGTAAAAATTGAATGAGTTATAGAAGAAACAAAATTAGTGTTTAAATCTGGAATTGGGCTCGCGGTTTGACCCAAATTTTCAAAACCCACCATTTTCACCAAAATGAGTGGTAAACCCCCCAAAAAAAATCAGGAATGGAAATTAAATGAAATATTAATATATAAAAAAGTCACGTGTGTGACAGATCACAAGGTTATAAAAATCATGTGACAACCCATTTAATTCCTTTTATTCCACTTTACAAGGATTTTACTATGTGGCCACATAGTTTAGCCAAATCGTGCACCAACCATGTTGCTACCTAGTGATCGATGTTTCCCTTGTCTTTGATTTCCATAGGATCTTTATGGTTTCTATTAATCGTTCTCAAACCATGAAACTCTATAAAAGATCCAAAAATGTAATAAAACCCATCCAAATCATCAACTGAATAAATATATCACAATATATACTGAATAATACATTCAAAGGATTAATTACATAAAACTAGTGGTTCCACATTCTCCCCACCATTGGCCATTCCATCCACAAAATATTGAAACCCACCATTTTCTGAAAGATTTTAGGGCATTTATCACCAATTTCCTCCACCCTCTCCGATTTTTCATCATAGATCCAAACATTTTATCAAAAAATCCAAACATTTCCAATGGATTTAGATTGAAATGTGTTGTCTTTCATATCAAAAATATGCAATAGCACATGAACCAACAAAACATATAGCTCAAGGTTAATTTTATCTCATTGAATAACATGGTCTTTATTAGAATGATAATTATTCAACTAAGATTTATGAAACACATTATTTATTTAATTGAACCTAGGGAGAAATACCAAATGATATTACTCATCACGGACTCATTTTAGTATCTCATAAGGGATTATGTGTCGAGGATATAACATTCTATACATCCCAAAACAATGATTCCCAAGCCTTGGAGATATTATCAAGAACACCTGATCACACACCATGAATTGAAATGGGTGTTGAAGTGGATCCAAAAACACATTAGGAATACTTTTATCCATATCCATCATTTGTAATACATGCACAAGGATTGTGCAATATATTTTTATCCCATCCACTATCACCCATATCAAACCATGTATCTGAACCATCCATTGTAGGCCTATTGAATAAAACTTATCTATCTAGTCCCATTTCCAAAAAGGTATATGAAAATACTATAACATACATTTTGGCCACTAGTGATCTTCCTTGACCTACTAATAGGTGAGGCATATCATAAAAAACTCATCTACAATTGTTTTCACAACAACAAAACAAAATTGTTCTTTCAGTACCTTATAAATCTATTTTATTCCTGGATTAACAACATAAAATGAGTTATTGTAAGAATGAAATAGTTTCTCCTAGGAAACTATAGGTATGTAGATCTAATCTTTTAAAAAAATCTTCTATCAAGCTTTTTTACCTCAATGGTATCCCCACCAATCTATTTTTACCTCATCAAAGCACATTATAAATTGGATTTATATGCATTTTTGTCCTTTTTAACCAAATAACGAACAAAGGATACATGAAATAAATCTATAATACTACCCCAGACATCAAAATCCAAGTGCATGTTGGCTATCACCAACATAATCATTCATTAATTTCAAACCTATTTCATAAATTTACAATAGGACATTTTTATTAATGCACTGGCCACTGAAATTATTTCACCAGGTCAATATATCAATCTAGTTTCAAATATTTGAAAATTTGAAATCCATATTCATTTTCTCGTGTTTAAATTGATCTTTTATATAAAATATTCCTAAGTACTTATGATCCATCAACACAATATAGTTTTCACAAAAGTGGTAATTATTCCATGTATTCAAATCCTGGACATTATTTTATAATTTCAAATCATGTGTTGGGTAGATAATATCATGATACCTTACCTGGAATGATCCATAACCAGGATAATGATCTCCCTTTATAAAAACACTTCTTAACCCCAATCCCTATGAATAATAATACACCACATAACCAAGTAAGTATTATGGGAAAATAAAAATCTATGTTGTTGTATAGAAATGTTTAAACTTAAGTAATGTCTTCTAACATTCATTATTCCATTAGAATGGAATATTTTTACTTGTCAAAGCTATCATTGGTGAAACTGAATCATGGAAAAAATCTGAGTAATAAAATGATATGCCAAGGAAATTGATTTTATCAATGGTTGTTTTTTGGCTATTGACATAATATTAAATATTAAATCATTTACGGTTCCACAGAAGAACCTCTCTAAGAGATAATGTGGCAATGGAAATGTACATATTATATCAAAAAACAACATGTTGACTATTTTTCATATATATGGTTATCCAACAATATTTCCAACATTATTTTTATGTATTTCTCATTCTCATCCGTTTTCATTTAATACGCCAATATATCATCCACAAATACTTCCACAAGATAATACATATAGCATTGATGAATCCAATTCATAAATTTCATAAATGGTATCTGTGGAACTCATAAGACTGGAAGGATTAACCACATACTCATAATGATCATATTTTCTCATTATACCTGACTACAAAATAGCTCTTTCTGAGCCAACAATTAGTGATGTCCCAATCACAAGTCAATATAGAGAACCAATGTAATCTTGTTGGTTGATTGAATAGATCACTAATTCATGGAAGTGGATATAGATTCTTTAACATAACATGGTTTATCTTATGATGATCCACACAAATATGATGTGTTTCATCCAATGTTTTGATAAACAAGACCAGTGTGTCCCATGAAGATGTGATAGAAAATATGAACTGTTTTATTTCCAAATCATTAAATAGAATTTCATTTCCCATATATCTATTGGTACCATTGGATAAGATGGATGTGATATAGGACTTGTCCCTGGTATGGGATAAGTATTAGAACACACATATCATTTTATATGTAAACCCTAATAAATTTTTGAGATACAGAAATGGAAATTGATTAAAAAATTATGGAAAACCAGTATGAAAAATCACATTAATTGATAATAAGGTCAATGCTACAAATTGGTATGAGATTATCCCAACTTATGGTGCCAAAACAACCCACTGAACCTACCATTACATTCTGGTCTCTTCTAATGAATTTATCAACACCATCATCAATATTAATTATAAGAATCCGATTATAATAGTCTATGTATTCTATGAATATCCTCAACCAATCCATACATGGTATTATTCCATATCCATCCATCTCAAGCACAATGAAATCCCATATCGATTCATATCCATAAATTGTTATACAACATTCTTCGTGCATAATGTCTCTACATTCTCTATGACCAATATAAGTTTGAAGATTCAAAACAGAAGGCATCAACTCAACAAGAAAACCCATATGATAAATTTTATGAGAATTTAAAAATAAATGGGATTCACTCATATAAAACCTAGAATTCATAAATGTAGAATTCAAAACAATAATACCTCTCCCCATCAATGATTCAGGTTGATAATCCACAATCAAATTCTTATTTTTATAAAATTGCATTCTCGAAACACTTTATTATTTGTTACTTTTTTTAGATTTTAATTCCTAAGGAGTCATAGTATTCATATAATCATGATGTCTAGCGATATTATACTGAATAAAAATATTTTTATTCCTTTATCTCATCAACGAATATGGATTATTGAGAAGCATTAGATGTGTCTCAAATTACTGACCTTAGAGAATTGAAACACTAGAATTGGAGATTCACTTTTGAGTTGAAATTGTGTCATGTTTTAAGTAGTGTGGGAAAATATCACATCACGTGATCTAGGGAAAAACATTGAAAACAACTAGTCATTATCTTTGGTTTAGGGGTTTGATTCAATGATCTAGATATTTGATTATTATTCATATCACTACCTTGTATATAGATATACATATTCCTTCTATTCCTAGTAATAGAGATCCCATCATTTACCCTTTGTATTAACATACATCCTCATTCCATCGTTTCTGATATTTTTTTTTAAATCAACATTACTCTGTTAACCAACATTGTATATTCCACTATACATAGAATAGAAATATTTGAGTCAGTTTATGGCCTCAACCCTGATACAAAAAATGTTTTCTTACGAGGACTAACATGTAGATACATCAGGTGGAAATTTATTTAAATTCATGAATATTCTAACAGACTCTATAACTAAGATATTATCCTAACTCAAGCTGAAAAATTCTGTCGTTATAGAAATTATAAACACATCAGAATGGAATTTTTTGTCATTCAATTTCTCAAATCACCTCATTAAATTCCTTTATATAATTTATACCGAAAAGTTAAATCCCAAAATAATTAATAAAGATCCTCCAACTTGTATGTTTTCAATTAGAATTTCATCATGTATTGCCTTCCTATGAAATATACTATTCGATTCATCTTATTAAACCAAGATTTTCTTTTTATAGTTTTAAATCACCCCAAAATATGGCAGGATTCCACTTCTAGAATTGAATTGATTGATCAACATCCCTTGGTACATCCATTTGATTCCATATAACCATGTATTGAAAATTATGTAAAATACTCTAGACTAGCTGTTATTTCGAATGTGGCTTAGATGAATCCACGTTATAAAAAACATTGTACAGTTAGTTTCTACAACACATATCTGGTCCCATTCTCTATAATAAAATCAAAATTCCATTTTTTCACTTTTTAGAAACTGATGGCTTAGAAATTTTAAATTTATCACATTAAAAAAATCCCTAAATTTATTTAAAAAATACCACCTTCTAACATTTTAATATTTTGTCAAAAACAAATATAGTTTTTCACTAAATCATAAATCATTACTCAAAATGAAATATAAATTCTTAGAGGAAATTAATTTCTTAAATTCATTTCTTGACCTTCTAATCATCAAAATCCATTAAGATGATTTTAAAACTCAAAATACTGTTTCAACACACTTTAATTCTCAAATCCTTGGTAACTTTGAGTTCATCATAAATAGGTTATCTAGAACATTTTATTCATTATATGTCACGAATTTACATCTCTAATCATTTTAAACATTGAAAATCAAAAAATATTCTAGATTGATTTTCTACTCTATGATAGAACAAACTGACTATAACACACTGATATTTTTTAAAAAATAATTAATTTAATCATTCTGGTTTCTTTTATTTCACGAAAAATTGAATTTTTTTGTGTTATGTGAAGGGGCTATGTAATTCTTCAATTATATAGAATAATATTTCGACATTGTACTAAAAACAACACATAGAGTATATTTCAGTACATGGAACCCTCTACTTGGCTTCTCCTACACACAATATTCTGTCCCATTGATATATTGAGTTGCATGCAAGGTAGTGTTTTACTAAACTACAATATTCAATTAATATTATTATTAAAATATTTTTATAATAATCACCTTACAGTTGGAATGGATGATATTATGGATAATTTCTAAACAATGAAAATTCAGTTTATACATATATATAAAATTATTCATTTGGATATTAATTTAATATAATTAATATACGAACTCAATGAAAATATTGAATTTAAATTTCTATGATACAAATTTGCAAACAAAATTTTATCTCAATAAATTTTAAAAAAATATTGATGACTATTTTTAATGAAATGAATATTTAATATACAAAATATAATTTTTCTAAACTCATCCAATGGTTTTTTAGGCATACGATATGAATAAAAATATGTATATTAAAAAAAATAAATTTGGCCTCCTTTTAATCGAAAATCCAATATAAATATAATTTTTCACTCTATTTAATTTATTCGTGATAAAATAAACATCATTTTTGAAATCGGAATATAAAAATATAATTTGGGTGATTTGGTGTTATTTTTCATTGAAGTTTCATATATTGAGGAATAATGAAAAACACTGAATTTTAATTCAAAACTACTTTTTAATCAAAATAATTTTTAGGGTGAAATTATATTTTGAAAACGATTTAAGGTTACATTACATCAATTTTACATCAAGTAATATAATTTAGTTAATATTAATTAATTTCCCAATGAAATTATTGATAATAATTTTATTATGTTTTGATGGTTATTACATTAAAAACCTACTTTTCAATTCCATTTACGATATTATATTTAAATTATAATCTAACACATATATGATAATAATTTGAAAAAATTGATTCCATTTATGGAATAATAATAATGTAATATTTTTAATAAGGTTATCATAGTTTTGGACACAAAATATTAGTGAATGTGATTAAAATAAATTATGATGATTAAGAGACAATATATCTTAAAAATAACAAATCCTAAAACATGAGGCCCAAAATTTCATCAAAATATGTAAAAAAATAAAATGGATGTTAATATTTAGACTAGATTAACAATTTAACCTTATTATGAATATTACTTGAGCCTCCTGAAGTTGAAAAAACATGGGAATTTTACTAGTCCACGAAAACTGTCGATGCATGATTCTGAGGCCCGGTGTGGACGAAATCAATTTCTGAAGTTTTGTTTGGGTACGTTCTGTAAACACACGTGAAAGTTTTTTATAAAATTTGAACCAGTGATCGGAATAGAAATCCTAGAGCACCCTTGAACATGCAGTGCCGATATTTTCTTAAGGAGACTTTCACTTCGACGACAGTGAGTCGAGAATAGAAGTTAATTTTTGAGTTTTCTTGAAAAAATATAATAAAATAATGTGTAGCTACACATTATTTTATTTGAGAAGCCATTTGGTGTGTGGTTGTTAAAACCTCCTCATGGATGTTGGAGGTGGGGCCACCACACCACAACCTCCCATGAGAGGTTATGGTGGTGGGGCCCACCTGAACTCAACCTCCCATGAGAGGATTAATGAGGTGGAGACCACACGAGCCTTAACCCCTACTAATGGGAGGAGAGGAAAACCTCTCAAATATCCCTCATTAATGAGGGAGGGCCTCTTGATTACTCAACTCCTCATTAAATTGGGAGAATCTCATTAACCCCCCCAACTTAATGGAGCCAACTCCCCTAACTTTTAATTTGTTCCAATCTACCCTATTTAATTCATGCCAACTATCGTGAATTAATTATGGTGAGCCTCTTAAAATAATTCTACAATTTTAATTGTTGTGCCAAAAAAATAATAGACAAATACATTCTTCTATTATTTTCATTTGTAATTTGGGTGGAATATGGGAGGGAGGATTATTGGGAGAAGATAGAATCCACCCAAAGAAGAATAAATAACACCTTCTTCCAACGAAGAACCCCGACGATATTCCATCTTCAACTTCTTTCAAGGACACCTACCGACATGGAGCCACTTCCACAACCGTCGTTCAAACTTAGAAGTAGAAGTGTGCGGTGAACGCGATGAACGATGACTACACCTTCTTCCCACGACTTCACCATCGACACCCGACAATACAGGTAGGGGGTTGTTTCATGTTGATGCTTTTATTTTCTTAATATCATCGTCGAATAAAAGGAATCGATTCAATGTGATGTAATTAATTATTCTTAATCTTATTCTCTTGATGACCCAATTTATGCCACCTTAAACGCGGAGGATGAGGACCAACCTAACATGGTCTGACATCTTCCGTCAATTTTCTTTCTTGTGGTATTCATCGAAGTGGAAACGAGGCAATTAAGGAGGCAACAATAAAGGACGTGCTACCCGTGGCATCTGAGAACCGCGCTGCCCCCACGACCCATCAGTGTTCCCAAACGAACATTTCTAGCCCGCGCAGGCCCGTGCCGTGCCGAACCGGCCTGCCTGGACGCCACCGGCCGCCGGCCCACCTGCCCGCGTCCTGCCAGCGCCCTGCTTGGATTTCCTGGTGCCCTACAGGACGTAATGTCAGCCTTCCCGCGCCCCACATGGCCTTCCCAACATTCTTTGTCCGCCCTGTCAGTCTTCCCTCACCCCCTCAGCCTTCCAAGTGCCCTCCTGACTGCCATGCGGGCCCGCCCGCGCCCCTCGTGACCTTCACGAACCCCTCTGGGCCACCCTCCCAGCTAGCCCGCACCCCGCGCGGCCTGCTCGGTGCCCTCTCGGTCATCCTGCTGGCCATCCCGGGCCCCTCACAGCCTGGTCTATGCCCTATCGGCCGCCCTATCGGCCGAGTCGACCGAGCCGCACCCCTCGCGGCACAGGCCAAACCAGCCCTGACCATCAGGTCGAGCCAGCTACGCGGTGACCTCCGGGCTGAACCACCCCTGCAATCTACTGGTTTGTGCCCTACAGATCGAGTTGAACCTATCAGGCTGGCCAGCCCAACGGGTCGGGTCAGACCCAGTGGGTTTGACCGGGTAGCTCCAGACTGGGTTGGCCAAGTCTTGGTTGGGCCGAGTCGGTCCAACCGGGTCAGACCGACTCCAAGCCCATAACCGAACCCTTTACATTCTATGGCCATAAATTTGGCAATGAACGACTATTTTACAAACCATCCGCCTCACTTGTTTCCTTGAGGCACAACGGTCCCTTTGAGTATACCCCACTGGAGTTCGGGGCAATGTTGAGATACAGTTAGGTTGTATCGTACACGAATCCAACCTGGTGTCTAATTGATGCGCTGTCTTTTGCAATGAGACCCCTATGATGAGGTGTACCATAGAGATACTTATACTTGGGACTCCGTGATAGTTGGGGTATCGACCGATAGTTCGTGGAGAGGACCCTCCCAGAGATGAGTGAGTGGAGTACAGATACCTAGTAGTTGGCTCAGACATGACAACTTCGTGACCGATTCGACTCAGAGTGATTTGACTAGCCTCGTGGGGAGCTCCTAGTAGCTAGAGGCAGACCAAAGACAGAGGAGCGCCTGGTAGTTTCCGGAAGACCCGCGATACTCGATAAGAAGATTACCTCCGCTGGTTATTAGAGGGAGCACTTGGTAGTTGGCAACAGACCCACAGTGGGGAGCGCCTCTATGTGAGCATAGAAGACCCACAATAATCGATATGAGGAGTACCTCAGTAGTCCATGGTTAGTGGAATGCACCTATTTGTGGGTGCAAGACCACTATACTTAACATAGGAGGAGTTCTCCAGCAGCCATTATTTTGACCAAGTGAATAAAAATACTGGTTGAGCTGAGTCAGTTAATTTTGAGTTTACCTCATTATTGAGATGTATTACTTGATAACTTATGTATATGTATAGGCATATAACTAAGTGTGTTTATCTGTTGATTTTTCACTTCATGGATTATCGATTATTGGATTTTATGAGACCAAGAGTGTCTTGGTGTCCTTACTCAGTATCGTTATACTCACCCCTGCATGGGCTATGCCCGCACCTCGTTGTGTGGGATGTAGATGACAGAAAACACTGACCGAGGCTGAGTGTAATAGGAATAGACGGTACCCGAAAGTGGACCACACGACGGGACAATACACAGAGGATACAGACTGACGTGGAGTGCAGTGGAGACTATCTGTATGTACCCTTCAGGACGGATTTCCCAATAGATGATCAAGTAGTTTTTTTTACCTTTATTCTATTGTACTTGTTTTCCTTGTACTTTCAGTTTCCTTGTACTTTACAGTTGGGAATGTATTTCTGGCCCCTTTACTTTTCAACACTTCTTTTGTATACAGTTTTACATAGTTTATTTCTTTCAGCAACACTGTTGTGTGTGTTTATAATTTTTAAAAGCAATGAATTCATTGTTTTAGGGATTTATGCCTTTGGTGCTAGTTTCTATCCCCTAGCCTATGGAAGGAAGGCTTTGGTTAGACATGGCACAAGTCTCTGGGGACGGGTCCAAACAAATTGGTATCATAGGAGTCGGTTTTACCGAAGAACATAGGACTCTGATCATTCTTTTCTGTGAAACAATAGTGTAATGAGTACTAAGTGTGGTTTTCAGTTTAGGGAGTCCAGTGTTGGTGTGGAAGCCAATGTATCCATACACCCGGACCCTGACTTCTGATTTCTGACTCAGTGTATGAAAAAACTGAGTGTGTGTGTGTTTTCAAAAGTTCTCTTTAAGTCATCTCAACAAGGTCAGCTCACCAGTTATATTCTTTTGACCATGTTTCATCTGTTACATTCTGAAAGACTCTCTGCAGATGACCAGTTAGAGCGCCGAGAGTCGTACGCACAAATACACCACTGAGCAACGAGGCCTCAGTGCAGGGCCCTTTTCTAGTGGAGGCACAAACGGTACCACTCCCCATTGGACCGCCGATGCCACCATCCCTAGAAGCAGACGATGCACACCACTTTAGCACATTTAATGAGTTCATGGGCCTGCGGCCACCTAGGTTTAGGGGATAGATAGACCCACAAGCAGCTGAGTATTTGCTGGAGGCTTTGGTGAAAGTATTTTAACTAGTAGGGACACCAACCGAACTCATTGTGATCCATTCTGTGAGTCTCCATAAGGTAGCAGTAGGCATATGGTGGAGTCTGATCCTTGAGGTACATGACAAGATGACGCTACTCTGGGCTGACATTGATAGCCTATTTCAGGCATATTTTTTCCCAGCCACCCTACCAGTGGTGCAGATAGAGGAGATACTACATCTATAGAAGGGTAGCATGACAGTGGCACAATACTCAATGAGGTTCACAGACCTCTCGCGTTACTCTATAGATATGGTACGAGTCCCATTCATCAGGGCCTAGCCCTTCGAAAAGGGACTCAGGTGAGAGATCAGGGCATCGATGATCTCCCTTAGAATCCCGACGCATGACGAGGTGTTGGAGTGAGCCCTCTTAGTGGAGAGTTTCCTTGATGAGCAGTCTCTATCTGCGAAACCAACAACTAGTCAACATGAATTGGAGCCTTTTTTAGCTGGATGTAGGAAGATATCGTAGAGGTCCAAGAAGACCAGACCTACAGGTGGATGACCGCATGACTCAGAATCGTTTGTGTGGGGTACCCGGAGTGGAGACAGAGCTAGAAATGCCAGGAGTGGACAACGTTACTCATGTAGCGGGCATGGTCACATGGATTATGACTGTCCGACCTGCCATTCGTACGATCATCAGAGAGTCTAAGGACCATCCAGGTAGAGATAGTGATTTGATCGAGGTGATCCACATGGATCTGGCGGAAGTGGCAGAGAAGCTGGTCTAGCAGCTGGTGGTGGGCGACATTTCGAGGTGTTACCACCACCACCACCAGGAGGTGAACCCTGACTGCTGGGAGCAGGTGGACATGCGAGATCTCAGCTCCACACAACTAAGGCTTACAACCATGGAGCTTCGGAGATGATTCGAGATACAATCTATGTCCACTCCACCATATTTTTTGTTCTTATAGACATAGGTGTCATTCACACATTCAATTCCACTACACTCATTTAGAGCTCGGAGGTTCCGACGGAGCTGTTGGCTTGATCCAAATGGCTAGAGACTCCTACAGGAGAAGACTCGATGATTACACACTAGTTCTGGTAGTGTGAGCTTACTCTATGAGGGGACATCATTGTCTGGGATCTCCGTGATGCGGCATCGAGGCCTTACGACGTCTTATTGGGTATGGACTGGTTATCTACAGTCTATTCTCAAATCGACTGTATTAGGCACAATGTGCGGTGTATCCGCACAGATGGGATAAAGATCACCTTCATCGGTGATAAGGGAGCCTTTGTCGTATAGGATGGACTTACTCGGAGGAGGGTGCAGCTGATCAATCATCAGTTGGCCTGCCATTCCATTGGGCCAGTTGATGTGGAGAGTCCGAGATATCCTATAGTGGTGGACTAGTACGACTATGTTTTCCCAGAAGATGTTCTAGGACTACCTCCTCGCCGACAGATGGAATTCTACTTTGTCCTATACCCTGGGACGACACTGATATCTACTCAAGCATATCATATGGCTCTTGCTGAGCATCGTCTGCTGTGGGTATAGCTGGAGGACTTGCAGGGGAAGGAATTCATCCAGCCCAGTGTTTCTCCTTAGGCATCGCTAATTCTATTCACCAAGAAAGATGATGGGATCTGGAGTATTTGTGCCGACTATCATTTCCTGTACTAGGTGACCATGAATAACAAGTACCCACTCTTGAGGATTAATGACATATCTGATCAACTGAAGGGAGCACGATGATTATCAAAGATAGACCTCAGATCAGGCTATCACATGTATAGAGTTCGAGACGTGTATGTGCAGAAGACAACCTTCAGATGTCGGTACGACCACTACGAGTTCTTGGTTATGACTTTCGGCATAACCAATGCTCCAACAGTGTTTATGGGAATCATGAAAAGGATCTTCCATCCATATATTGATCACATTGTCATAGTCTTCATCTACTACATTCTAATATACTCTACTATCAAAGACGAGCATGCTTACCAGTTGCTAGTAGTACTGGACACACTCCGAGGGCACCAGATTTATGGTAATCTCTCGAAGTGCCAGTTCTGGATCTGAGAGGTTCACATCATGATACATGCCATCTCGGAGGCTGGAGTTGCATTATATCTAGCGAAGATTTAAGTGGTACTTTCTTGGGATCCACCTAGGAGTGTGATGGAGGTATGAAGTTTCTTGGGTTTTGCTAGTTACTACCAGATGTTTGTTTTAGACTTCCCCAGAGTTGCAGCACCACTATCAGCCTTGACAAAGAATGGGAAACCGTTTGTGTGGGTGGATAGATTTCAGAAGATATTTCAAGAGCTCACGCGAAGGTTGACTAGTGCCACCATCTTGTGGCTTCTAGAGGAAGGTGTAGGGTATGTAGTTTACTGCGACACATCAGGGACCGTACTTGGTAGCGTCGTGATGCAGGAACAAGCAGTGATCACATATGGTTCTTGGAAGCTGAGACAACATGAGCATAACTACGCTACCCATGATCTGGAGTTAGCAGTAGTGGTCTTCGCCTTGATGATGTGGAGGCAATATCTGACGGGGTAACGTTTTACCATGTACTCTGACAATAAGAGTCTCAGATATATATTCTATCATAAGTACATGAACCAGAGACATCTACATTAGCTTTAGTTCCTCCAGGAATATGACTTTGAGATAGTCTATAATCCTGGGAAGAGGAACGTGGTTGTATATGCACTCAGTAGAAAAATTGGTATACATCTTCTAAGTGATGTGACATAGCGGCTAGATGATTTAAAGAAATCTTGTGGATAGAGATGGAGCAACCTTTCTATAGTCTCTTACAGTCACTCCCCCACTTATTCAGTGAGTCAGGGAGGCACAATATGGAGACACTGACAGCGAGACGTGACGTGCTCAGATATCCACAGGGCAGGCACCTGATGGATTTTCTGAAGGTGGGGAGCACGTAATCCTTTTCAGAGGACATATAATTATACAAGTGGAACATCAGGAGTATGTGTTGTGGGAGTTCCACAATTCCACTCTAGTAGTACATACACGAGTGGTGAAGATGTACCAGGACCTTTGGCGATAACACTGGTTCCCTGGTATGAAGAAAGAAGTAGCAAGGTTTGTATCTTGATACTTCACATTTCAGCAAGTGAAGGTGGATCTCTAGGCACTAGAAGGCTTGGTTCAGTCATTAGAAGTCTTAGAGTGGCTGTGGTATGGGATATCCATGAACATCGTGACGGGTCTTCCATGTACATCCAGGGGTGATGACTCGATTTGGGTGACCGTCGACCGACTCACCCTGTCGGCCCACTTCCTACCGATCAGAGGGAAGGGTTTCGTAGAGAGCATGGGATGGCTCTAAGTGATGGAGATTGTGCAGTTACATTGAGTACCTTCATCTATTATCTCCGGTCAATATATACACTTTACTTCCCGGAAATGGAAGGGGTTTTAGAAATCATTCATGACATTGCTTTGTCTGAGCACCGGCTTCCATCCTCAGACTGATGGTCAGACTGATTGAACCATTTAGACTCTCGTGGACAGGCTCTGTGCAAGTTTCCTCGACTTGGATCGTAGCTGGGAGGATCAATTACCATTGGTGGAGTATTCCTACAACAATAGCTATTACTCCACCATATGAAAGTAACCATTCATGTCGTTGTACGAGAGTCCTTTCATATCACCCTTATGCTTGACAGACCCAGGGGAGTCATCACAAGATGGACCAGAGATGGTATGAGCTACCACAAAAAAGATGTAGATCCTATAGGAGAGGATGAAGACTGCACATAGCAGGCAGAAGTCTTATGCTAATAGAAGATAGAGGCCACTGGAGTTTCAGAATGGAGACCTCGTCTTTCTACGGGTCTCACCACGATGAGGCCTTTGGAGGTTTTACCGAGGTGGAAAGTTATCTCTGAGATTAATCAAATCATTCTAGGTCCTCATCATAGTATACGAGGTGGCTTACCGATTGTCTCTTCCACCTCAGTTGCAACAGGTGCACGACATCTTCCATATATCTCAGCAGAGGAGATACGTGCACGACTCTTCTCACATCATCGACCATGGAGACCTGGATGTCGAAGACGGGAATACATTCATGGAGTTCCCATTGGAGATTGAGGATTGACAGGAGTGGGTCCTACATGGATGGTCGATACCTCTGGTGCATGTTCATTGGTAGTAAGAGAACCTTCAAAAGAGAACATGGGAGCGGGAGGCTCAGATGCGTGCTATGAACCCCGATTGGTTCCCATAGTTTGAGATGTAGAATACAGGGACGTGATGCCCTGAGTTTTGGAGAATGTAAATACATAGGATTTCCATGGGAATTTTTTTTTCTTAAATACATGGGAATATTACGAGTCCGCGAAAACTATTGGCGCGTGATTCCAAGGATCGGTGTGCTCGGAATCAATTTCTGATGTTTTGATCAGATAAATTTAGTAAATGTACGATGGAGTTTTTAATAACATTTGAATTGTTGCTAGGAATTGAAACTTGAGGCCACCGTTGAACTCGTAGTGCCGATATTCGTTTAAGGAGACTTTCACTTCGACGACAGTGAGTCGAGAATATAAGTTAATTTTTAGGTTTTCATGAAATTAATAATAAGATAAAGTGTAGCTACACTTTATTTTATTTGAGCCTCCATCTGGTGTGTGGTGGTTAAAACCTTCTCATGTAGGTTTTAGGTGAGAACACTACACCTGAACCTACCATGAGAGGTTATGGTGGTGGGGCCCACTCGAACTCAGCCTCCCATGATAGGATTAATGTGGTTGGGACCACATGGGTCTTAACCCCCCGATTAATGGGAGGATAGAAAAACCTCTCAATTGTCCCTCATTATTGAAGGAGAGCCACTTGATTCCTAAAATCCTCATTAAATGGGGAGAAAATCCTCAACCACACTCCCCCACCTTAATGGATCCAACTTCCCTAACTTTTAATTTGTGCCAGTCCCCCATAATTAATATCTTCCAACTCTCATGATGTAATTAGGGGGAGCCTCTTAAATTAATTCTCCAATTTGAATTTTTGATCCATCAAAATAATAGAAAAACCCTTTCTTCTATTATTTTCATTTGGCATTTGGGTGGAAGTTAGGAAGGAGGATTTTTGGGAGAAGAGATAATCCTCCCTATAAAGAACAAAGAACGTATTCTTCCAATGAAGAATGCCAGTGACGATCCTTCTTTAACTTCTTCGCCGGAAACCTACTGATGTGGAGCCACTTCCACAACCATCATGCGAACACATATGTGGATGTGTGCGGCAGGCACGGAGAACGACGACTACGTCTTCTTCATGCGACTTCATTGTCAACACCCGAGAATCCAGGTGGGGTGTTATTGCCTGCTGATGCTTTTCATTTATTCTTCACATCATCGACTGAAGGGAATCGATGCAATGTGATGTAATGACTTGTTATTCATCTTCTTTTCTTGGTGAACCAAATGATACCACCTTAAACGCAGAGGATGCTGGGCAACCTAACATGGATTACATCCTATGTTGATTTTTTTATTTTTGTGTTCTTCGAAGTGGAAACGAGGTGACGAAGGCGGCAGTGACCAAGGTCGCACTACCTACGACCCCCGCCAACCGTGCCACCCTCGCAGCACACTGTTGTTCTCGGCTGAACACCACTGGCTGGCGCCGGCCCGAGCCGTGCCGAACCGGCCTGGCTGGCCGCCCCCGGCCGCCGGCCCACCTGCCTACAGCCCTGACGGTGCCCTGACGGCCTCCCCATGCCCCATAACGCCTACACGGGGCATGCCCGCACCCCGCGAAGCCTACCATGTGCCCTACCGGCGTTCTGCCGGCCTGCCCTACGCCCTCTCGGCCGCCCTGCCCGTGCCCCGCGTGGCCTGCCCGGCACCCTCCCGGCATCCCAAGAGGCCAAGCCGCGCCGACCTTCTGGGCCCTATCACCCGAGCAGCGGCCCTCGTGGTGCTGGCCGAACATGCCCCGACCTTCAGGCCGAGCCACCAACGCGGCGACCTCCGGGTCGAATAGCCACCGCAGTCTGCTGGGCCGAGCCCAGCAGACTAGGACGAACCTAGAAAGATGACCCATGAAATGGGCCAGGTCAGACCTAGTGGGGCTGACTGGGCCAACCCCAACAGTGTCGGCCCAGTCTGGGTTGGGCCGAGTCAGTCCGATCGGGTTGTACTGGGTCGAAGCCCATTACCGACCACTTTACTTTCTTTTGCCATATCTTTGTCACCGGACGACCATTTGATGAACCATCAGCAGCGCTGGTTTTCATGGAGCATGACAGTCCCTTTGAGTATACCCCACCAAAGTCGGGGTAATGTTGAGATACAGTCATGTTGGATAACACACGAATCCAACTAGGCCCCGGGGAATAAAAAGATTATAACTCAAAGGCCGGGTGTCCGATTGACGCAACATCTGTTGCATTGAGACCCCTATGATGAGGTGGGAATTTGATATACTTCTACATGGGACTTCATGACAGTTGGAGTATCTACATGTAACTCATGGAGCGGACCCTCCCGGAGACGAGCGAGCGGACTACGAATACCTAGTAGCCGGCTCAGACCTGATGACTGGCTGACCGATTCGACTCGGAGTGATTCGACTATGCCAGTGGGGAGAGCCTGGTAGGTGGTGGAAGACCCACAACGGAGGAGGTCCTGGTAGTTGGTGGCAGACCTATGGTACTCAATAAGAGGAGTACCTCTGCAGGCTATTGGGGGAGCGCCTGGTAGTTGGCGGCATACCCAGAGTGGGGAGCGCCTCTGTGTTAGGCCAGTAGCCCCACGGTACTCGACAGGAGAGGTAGCTCCGCAGACCAAGGTTAGTGGGAAGTACCTGGTTATGGTGGCATGCCCACTGTACTTGATAGAGGAGGAGTTTTATAGTATCCATGGTTTCAATAATGTGAATAAAAATCCTAGTTTATCTGAGTCAATAACATTTGAGATTACCTCATGATTGAGACGAATTACTTGATAACTTAGTTATATGTATGGGCATATAGCTATGTGTGGTTATCTATTGATTTCTTATTTTTTGGTTTATCCTTTATTAGATTTTGTGAGACATTGAGTTTCATGAGGTCCCTACTGAGTATCATTATACTCACCCCAGCATGGGCTATGCCTGCACCTTGTTGTGTTGGATGTAGATGACAAACATCGCTGACTGAAGCTAAGTGTACAAGGAATTGATAGTACCCGGAAGTGGAACACATGGAGTGACAATACATGGAGGATACGAACAAAAATGGAGTACTGTGGAGGCTATCTGTACCTACCCTTCATGTAGGATTTCTTGGAGGACGATCCAACAAATGTTTCACCTTTCATTTGTTGTACATGTTTTGCTTATACTTTCAGTTTCCTTGTACATTATAGTTGGGTTTGTATTTCTAGCCCCTTTAATTTTAATCACTTATTTTGTATATAGTTTTATTTAGTTTATTACTTCCAGCTACTCTGTTGTGTGTGTATATAATTTTTAAAGGCCATGCCTTCTCAGTTTTAGTGTTTTCCGCCTTTGGTGTTAGTCGCGAGCCCCTGGCCAATGGAAGACAGGCTTGGGGTAGTCACGACACGAGACCCAGGGGATGCGTCATGATAATGCCACTCCTTATCTACAATAAAAGGATCTAACCCCTCTTACATATTCACACCACTCGAGTAGGACAATTGGTGTAATAAAAAAAGTGTTACCCAAAGAAGAGGAACCATCATTCTTTAATTTCTTTTGTTTTATTTTTATTCTAAACCCACTATAATATAATTATTACATGATTATATTAAAATTAATTGATAAATATGATGATATAGTTTTATACTAATTATTCTACAAAAAATTACACATATTTCCTTCTCATGTGTAATGAACTAACTATTATTCTATGAGGCAAATTATTATCTCACAAAACGATGTTATTCGTTTTTTAACATTACCATCTCTCATGGTTGGGATTTGAGATGGAAAATATATATTTAAATGATATATATTATATTTATGATTTATTTATTCTTTTTAACTTATTATATAACACATATAATCATGTTATCAATTTTTTGTGAATATAATATCTTTGTTTGACAATATGTAGAGTACTGCCAGCTCCAAGTGATCTTTTTCGTTCACACATTAAATGGAATGTATTATGGATGTGTTTTGTAAAATTATTTGATATATATAAAATAATAATTATAATGTAATGTTATTATATATACATATACACATATATATATTTCATTTTTATCTCTTTCAATTCGACAAGAAAATTGAAACTATGTTCATGTGTAGGTTTGGACTACCATTTCTATAAAATGAGTATTCAATTTCATATATAAATATTTTTTTAATTATTATAAATATTTATGTACATGATTATATATGATATATATATATAATCTTTTTAAATTCTTAAAATAATTAAATCATGATCTATGTAACATGATCAGTAATAAAAAGTCAAAACATGCATGGTGTACAAAGTAATTATTATCCGAAACATTGATTAAATATGGAATTGTTAATAAATGAGTAATATATAGTTATAAGTGAATAATATATTTTTATGATATACAATAATATTATAATATGTTTCTATGGAATATTTATAGTAAACTTTTATTTATTATACGTGTGTTTTGAATGTATTCAAATAAAATGAAGACATAAGCTAAGGGGTTTCTCATCTAACTTTTAATATCTATGAGATATGTTCGATGTTCACCACTAATATTTTTATTGTATTATATATAGTATCCAAGATTTTATTATATGATTATTATCCTTATATTTATCATTATTTACATGTCCATTTTATGATTTTTCCTTCATGAGTTTTATGGTCCAAAAGATACCATGAAATATTTGTCTCAAGTTTCCTTATTTGAGATACATGTCATATTACACAGATAAATTTTTATATGGTTCAATATACTTCCCTTTGACAAGTTATATCCGGAATAACATTATGTAGAGATATTTTAAGCTTTGTTTTATGTTGTTATCTCATGTATAATATTTTTCATTGATACTAAAGTGGAAATAGTTTATAACTACAATCTCATTATTTGATAGGATTGCTTACGATTATGATTACATTGATTCAATATTATTATCCATCTAAAAATATTCTTCATAAATTTTTTTACCATGTGGTTATTAATATTTGATATAAAAAACCATACGATTTTTCCACTCTTTGTTACATTAGATAATTAATATATTGTTTTTATAAAATTGAAATTATTTTTGATTTCAATCAAGAATATTTTTTCCCAAAAAATGTTTTCCAAAATATTTTACTATTATCCATTGATGTTTAAAGTATATTTTTTTCCATGATGATGTTTTTTTTAAAACAATTTTAAAAGTTAATCTGTTTTCATTTTATGATCAAGGAACTTTTCAAAAAATTTAATGTACAAAATGATTGTTCTCCCTATACGGACTTACCCATGGTCATGGTTTGCATTTCCTTGAATCTTCCATTGAAATATTACAAGTATATTGTTAAGGAATTTTTTCCAAATTTTCTAAAAAAATACATGTTAAATTATTTTTAAAAGAATATTTTTTTCAAAAAAATCCTTTTTAAGGATTTTAATAATGATTTTAATGGCCTCCATTATGTATTTTCAAAAGGTTATTTTCATTGATAAGGATTTCATTGGCTTGAAGATTTCTTTTTAGATTTTCAAATCCATTTTTGATAAAAGCTTTTTAAAATTATTTCATGATTTATTTTTATAGTTTTTAAAATATTTTCAATCAAAATGGTTTTAAATTATTTTAATCTTTATTTATTATTTTTATATGTGTTTTATAATAAAAATGTTTTCAAATTATTTCAAGGATTATATAATATGTTTTCAACTATATTTTAAATAAAAATGTATTGAAACTAATTTATTTTTTAAAAATATTTTTCCAATGATGAAATGTTTTTATCATAAATAAATATATTAAATAAAATTATAAAACAAATTTATAATAAAATGATTTTTGAAATTGTTTGATTAAAATGATTTCTAAAGTATGTCTATTTTCAGTGAGTTATAATCTATCTGATCTTTCAAAATCATTCACCATATAATATATAATCCTTCAACAAGGTTAATGATTATTGGAATCATTATCCATGAATTATATTTATATTCTTTTTTCAATGGTATATGTTTTAATGGAAGGATGTCTATGACACCCGTTTCTCTTACATGTGTTATATACTTTTGGAACCCAATTATTTTCACTTGATATTATTTGATGAAATGATTGTGAAACCCGTCTATATTCAATAGTTTATAATTTGATGTAATGATAATGATAGCCATTTAATTTCATATGTTATGATTTTAAATTTCCAAAAAAATAACTTTTCATGGGTTAAGATATAATTAATGTTTTGATACAATCTAGTACAGACAAGTATTATCTCATTATATAATTGGTGGAACTTGTATATCAGTCTAATTAATTGGGTAATGATACATGTTTTGTGAGATAAAATTGTACTTGAGAGGGAATACCATGACATAAAAAAGAGGGAATCATAATCCCCCAACACAGGCATACAAAAGAGATCATCCCAAGCCCGAAACAAAAGGCAATCCAAAATCCAAAACAATTGGTCACATGGGAGGGGATCCGAATCCCATAAAAAGATTGGGAAAGGGAGGGTATCCCATGAACAAAATAGTAAGGAATCATAAGCTAGAAACAAGAGGGTACTTGGAAGGGAATTCCAATCCTGGAAGAAGAGGGTACAATAGAAGGGAATCCCAATCCCAAAAATGAGCGTACATGGGGGGCATCCCAACTAAGAAATGGGCACAATGGTGATTATTCCAAGCCTAACATGTTATGATGATCTTGGTATGTTGCCTTGACATAGGATTTTATAGGTTTATGTTCATACCACAAATTCCATCTCTTATTATATAATATGGGTTCATGTTAGATGCTCATGATTCCAATATGACTCATGTCCTATAAAATTTCAATAATTATTTTGTGATTTATACATTTGATCATTGATATTAAGGTTATGATATTGTAATGTTATGTCATATACCTATACATTTATGCCTAATTTTTTCCTACATGTATAATTTATTTACACTTACTGAGCATCTATGCTCACCACTTTTTTATATTTCCTTTCCCCGTGTTATAAATAAATGTTTTATATAGATGTAATAAAGGGGAAGATATTTATGGGAAACATTGATGATATTAAAACATGTTATAATATTTTGTTCCATGATTATAAATAATCAAAACTCTTATGTTTCTTTGGTATGTACTTCGATAATGGTCTGAATATTCAATCTAAAATGATGTAATATTCATGTATGTTTAGGATGGGTCTTTATAGATGACCCATTTGTAAGATATCACCCCCAGTCATTACCTTGGGAAGTGATGGAAGATCCACTATACAATAGGTGACATCCCCTAAATACCAAAGGCTGTAAATAAATTCAAGTGGCATTAAAAAATTGCGGTAGGATTTTATCTTTTTAATATAATATAACCAACAACATAACCATAACCACAAATTATTGTATGATATATGAAAAAAATGTAATATAACCCAATGTGTGAAAAAATAGCAACATAACCAATCTACATCATGATCCATATCATAGTAAAAATTGGAAACTAAAACAAAAATACTAAAAGTCAACATATACATCTAATATAAAATCCAAACAACCTCCAAGATCAATCTCAACAATAAATTCCCAATGTGTCATGATTAATCACAAAATAATAGGGATATGTAGCCTTTAAATATATCTTAATATAAAATATCTACAAATCTACAAAATATCCATATAAGGGGGTAAGTATAAAACTCAGTAGGATTTTCCAAAATTACTTTCAAACTCATGCCAGATGGATAAAAATTGATACTACATTTATAAAAAATAGTTTTAAAATTTTTAATTAAATTAATATAAGGCAATACAAATATTTTTCCAAACAAAATCCATTTATATTTAAACAAACAATTTTTTTTGAAACATATCTCATTTCCATTTTTCATAACCCATCCCATTTAATACATACAAAACACATTCCCACACACAATCATTGTCCTTAACCTCTTATAAACCTAGATTAACATAAGTGTAAATTACATTAATTTTTCAAAATACTTAATACATTATCCAAATAGATACTGAATGACTGTATTAGTTTAGTGCAATTTTAAACTATGAATAGAAACATCTAGTCTCATGAATGATCTTAAATGGCTCAAACAAAGATCATCACATTTAATACTCCTATCCAATATATTTATCTATAAACTTAGTAAAAACAAATTAAAAACAATCCCAAATGCATAGTATGGTTAATCAATGGAGTTATGAAAATTAACATAAACCTAAGTGTTTAAAAATATGAAATTTACACCCAACATATCAAATATCATATTAGGGTGTCATAAATATTATTAAGACAAAAATCATGAAAGCATAAATTCGACATAAAACATAAAATTTTGAAAAGGATTAAGCATTAGAAATAATTTCCTTCATAGTGGAAAATTCATTAAATGAACTGAGTTCACTCCACATTCTATAAATGTATTACATAACTAGGTTTACCTACCATTTAAACTTTGTATAACTAAACATAAATAATTTATCATTCCAGTCATTTCTATCACATTATACATTACTCTTTACCTAACCCATTAGAGAGATATATAGGTCCCACCCATCACATAATGAAAACTATAAAATGTTTACAACAAGAACATAAATAATTCATCATATCAAACCCTGTGGAATAAAATGTATTTCATAAACAACATTACATCATAACATGATCCCTGAAAAAGAAATTAATTTAATAAATATCAATCTACCAAAAATATAAACAAATTATAAGAATAATAGTGATAGTAAATTTCTAAAATAACCATATTAAATCACATGTAACACCAAATAATATTATCATATATAGGAAATAATTTTGAGATATTAAGTGAAATAATTATTGAGGAAAACATATTTTCTTCTATCAAATCATTACCTTTTATTAAAATTATTTTTAATTAAAAAAAATAATTTATTTGAAAATATTAATTAAATATTATAAGGTAAGTGTAACATATAATAGACTAATTGAAATTAATTTTTTAAATATTATAATTAAAATAATAATTTTATATTTAGTATTGTATTATTTAAAAGATAATTTTAATTAAAATATTTATTCATTTTGATTTATAAAAATAAAAATAATTTGAATAAAAAAATCTATTTTATCAAAATGTTCTTTATTTTTTTGAATATATTATTTTATTTTAAGCAACAATAGTTAAAATCACTTCATAAAATTAAAACTTTAATTATTGTTTATAATTTTATTTAATAAAAAATTATTTATTTTTCATTGATAAGAAATAAAACTATATGATTTCATTAATTTTTTTTTATTTTCTAACATGTCACTTTTTAATGCATGTTGACATTTTGAAGTCAATAATTTAACTTTGATAAAATCTATTATGATGAATTTTTTTCCCAAACATGTAATAATAATTAATGGAGATATTAATTTATGCTTTAATATTAGTTAAAAAATGTGTTTCAAAAAAATTCATTGTAAATTATATATATATATATATATATTTAATAAAAAATAAAAAATTATTTTAATTATAATTTTGAAAATATAATTACGTTATTAAGAAAGTGTATTTTTTCCACAAAACATAAAATAATTAAAAATATATGTGTATTCATTTAAATTATAAAATCAATGTTGTATTAGGAAATTTTAAATTTTTTTATTATCATCTTATTTAAATTATAAAATAAAATTAATAGATAAGATATATAAAGTTATATATATTAAAGAATGATAAGATAAATGAAAATAAAAATTAAATCTGTTTTGGGTTTTGAGAGTTGCAATTAGAGGCATTGTGAGGTATACAGTTTCAAGGGGATTTGAACAGGGGTGTTTTTGTTGGTTGTGTGTCGACCGATTGAAAGGGGGTTTAGGTTTGTCGAAGTCAGGTGCTGCTTTATCAACCATGAAAATACATGGAGTTTGGGGGATGTACTAGGTCATTGCCAAGTAGTAGGGCTCATGTTCATCATGTTGAGTTGGGGGATACCAGTTATCCAATAGGTTTTGTCTTCGTGAGTCGGGATGTTGAGCAGGAATGGGAGTCGAGGCTGATGGAGGTTGATAGATTGTCTACGGAGGCAATGTCAAAGATGATATGAGTGAAGTCAAAATCACTATTGGTATTCTATATTTAGAGTATCTTCTTTATGTGGTCCATATCCTATGGATGGAACATGGATATTCCTTAGTATCACATGTATTTTTGTTTGTGTGTGTGTATATATCCAAAACTTTATCCATTAATTTAGTTTCATGTCATCTATTAAAATATGTCTCCCACATAAGTCAATTTCAACCTTTGTTGTTGTGATCCCAATCTCTTGACAAGTAAGTAGGCCTAAGATATCTTTCAATGTACCATGTTTCCAAAAACCATAATGTTTTGTTATCAAAATCTTGTGTAGTGTTATTAAAAAATCATGAGATTATATTTATTGAACATTATTATGTAATTAATTTCAAAATTCGTATATTATTTTGATTCTATGATATTTCAATTAATTTTTTTTGTGGGTATTTTGAAAAAATATTTTTTTTCTTGAAAGAATAACTCAATGATCTTTTTAACGAATGAAATTCAAAAAACAATGTCCACAATTTTCAAACCCCATACTGGGAAATTGAATGCTCACCCCTTTCATTTTAAATTATTTATACAAGAATCATATAACTTAAAAATCAAACATTGATGCCTTTGGGGTTAGAATGCGAGGATGAATTGTAGACAATTTCATTATTCTTGTTCAACTCTGATTAATGTAATGTATTTTCTAATCCTATATAACCTATATCAGTAAATATTCCTATTTTTATACAGTGTTGGGTAATTGTTTAGTAAGATTTATAAAAAAATATCCCATCATTTTCAAGAATTGAGTCTAGAAAATTGGGCTTGGAGCCTTATAATTTATATCATTAGAATGGTCTAATCAAAGTTTGGTATTATATGTTTTCTATTAAGCTGTTAATTTTTGAGTTATCAATCCTACAGATTTCTAATTTCTATGATGGAAATTCAGAATTATTTTATCTCCGATGAAATTAATTGTGAGGAAATAATTATTTTAAGGGGAATAATGTAACAACTGAGAAAATAAATGAAATTTAGTATTTTCACTCTAAAACATAAAATAATAAATTATTTCTTAATATAGTATTATTCTAAATATTATTTTGATAAAAATATTTTTTCATTTTCATTTATAAAATTAATGGTAATTTGAATAATAAAATGTATTTTGTCAAAAGATTATTTTTTTAATATATTATATTATTTTATAAAAAAATAATTAAAATTATTTTATAAAATTATAATTTGAATCAATGTATTTACTATTATTTAAAAACAACTTATTTTATTCTGCGATTATTTGAAATAAATGATTTTAAAAAATAATTTCACAATAAATAAATATTTATATATATATATAAATTTTTAATATGAAATTATAAATTAACAAAATTATATTTGTGAAAATATAATGAAGTTGTTACAAAAATGTATTATTTTTATAAAACAAATTACAACTATAAATATATGAGTATTCTTTAAAATTATAAAATAAATTTAGTATTATGATATTTTAAAATTAGTAATTTTCAAATGATTAATATTATATAATAAAATGATATGATAGGATATATATAGTTATATATATTAAAAAAATAAAAAAAAAATGAAATTGAAACTAGGTTTGGGTTTTCAGATTTGCAATTAGAGGCATCATGGGGTATAGGGTTTCAGGGGGAGTCGAACTTGGGTATTTTCATGGGTGGCACATTGACTGACTGAAAGGTGTATTGGGTTCATCAAGGTCATGAACATCTTCTTCAACTGAGAATTTCCATGGAGGTCGAGCGATGGTCCAGGTCAAGGCCAAGCCATAGGTTTTAGGTTCATCTTCGTGAACCACTTGATAACAGTCGTCCAAGATGGTTTCTCTTTGTGAGTCAGGAAATTGAGAATGACCAGGAGTTGAGGCCGACATAGGTTTATGGTTGGACTTTATTTTCTATGTCGAAGATGATATGTTCAATGTCACGATCATAGAAAGGGTTCAATCATTATATTGTATTATTTATGCTGTCCAAATCTTAAGGATAAATATTGGTTCTTCCTCAGTATCACATGTATTTTTGGTTTCTTATAGATATATGAAATGTTATCCATTGATTTGATTTCTTGTTTTCTATTTCAATCTATCTCTTATAGATGTTTCTTTCATTCTTTATTATTGTGAACTAAATATCTCAAAATGTGAGTAGGGCTATGAAATCCTTCAATGTTTCATGTTTCCACAAGCCACAACGTATGGTTTTCCAAATCTTTTGTACTGTTTTCTAAAAATCATTTTATTATATTTAAAGCACATTTTGTACATAGGTAGTTTCAGGAGAGGTATATCATTTTAATCCTAAGTAATTTAAATTAGTTTTTCAAAGGGTATTATTATATGATTTTTTTTATTATTGAATGAATTTCTCAATGCTATTTTTAATGAATTAATTTATAAAAAGTGTGTCAATAATTTGAAACCCCTTATTTTCCAATTAAATTCTCACCACTTTGTTATTTTTTTTGAATAATATAAGTTCAAAATCAGACTCTGATGCTTTTGGTGTTACCGTGCATGGGAGTGTAATAGGAAATTGTTTTATATTTGGTCAAATATGATAAATTTAAGGTGTTTTCTAATCCTTCTGAACCTATAAATGTAAAGGGTCCTTTTTTAAATGTGTTCGGAAAATGTTTAGTTACTTTTATAAAAAATTACACAACATTTTTATACACTGATATTGAAAGAGCAGGCTCGAGGCCTTACAATAAGCATAAAATAAACAAGCCTTATTAAATAATATAATTCAATTAACGTGGTATAATTTAAAAGAAAACATTATTCTCATAGTTTTTCTTGATGAAATAAAAGGTACGAAATAAATAAAATGAAGAAATAGTCCTCTAATACCATTCCGTAAAATTTAAAAAATTGGTAAAATTAACATTAAAAAATTTAGTATAACAAAAATTATATTCTCGAATATTTTTTTCAGAATCATATATATGGATGATAAATATATCCAATTAAATACTTATATGTAAAAAATATCAGATAATAATGATATTTCAATATTTCCCCTTACCATATAGATGGTTCCATGATATATATCATAAAATATTTTATAATAGATTAATTAGTGCTATAAAATTATTCCAGAACCATATTAATATTTATGATATCAAAAGTGATCATATTATCACCTATTTAGTAAATTTTTTTAATTATACTTCATTCAAGCATTATTTTGTACATGTTTTCACATATAAATCCCAGTTATTCTTCATGTGTTTCCTTTATATAATTTCTTTAATTATAAATATGTAATATATATCTTATTTATTAAATTGATACATTTATATAATCATGATTTAAATAAAACCATATTTAATTAATCACATCACGGTGTGGGTATGGTAATCCATACACACCCACGAGTGATGCTATCATTCCAGGAATTATGGAATGGTATTGAAGTGGATGGTATATATTTTTTCATATTTAATAACCTTTTAAAAATCATATATAATTATTATTTCTATTATTATACCCATCATAGTAAATTTTTGATGATAAAAAGATTACAACATGATAGAGGGATGATAATTTGTACATATGCACACGTGGTGATTTCGTTATTCATAAGATAGATAGAATGTGGAATATTGTTGTACCAGGTTATGAAACTACATCGTGACAGAGGTATGGATCATTAGTATTACTTAAATATGTCTTATATAGTACTAATAAGGATGCATAATGCATTCCAGGAAGTCACCAGAGCGTCCGGAGTGTTTCAGGCATCTGATGCTCTGAAAAATAGAAAACATGATGGGTCACACAATTTTTTTGCAACCGTGAGACCCAAGTGCATGGTCATGCGGCCGGGTGCAGAGGTTTTTCAGAACCCTTGTTCTCGATCTACGCACAACAAAGTAAACCATTTGGACATGTTCTGTGATGTTTGTAAATAAGAAATGGGTTGTACAAGGTTTTTACATGGTTTGGAAAATTGTGTGCAGAAACCATACATCTATATTTTAAGGGAAAAAATAACAAAAAGAACTCTCCTACATTTTTTTTATAATTACATCTTCTTCTACCGTATGCATACATGATGCACTCTTATCCCCTTTATGCCCCAAAGGGCTTCTCCATTGAAATTTTATTTTTCTCCTCTGTTCAGTGTCCGATCACCGATCTGTCATGAGCATTGGATCTCCCTGGGTTTGGATAACCACTTATGACCTTCATTCCTCATTAAATATTTCCAACAATTACACTTTTTTGATGTAGGATCATTCACTATATTTTAAGGGTGTTTGATAGAAAATCATATCTACTCCAACCTGCTCCAAATATGAGGATGATACTCATCCAGTTTTCTTCTTTGGCCCTAATTTAGGTGGTCACGTCATTTTCCATTTGATTTTTGATTATGTCATATTTAATCTCGTAGTGCCACGAGCCTTCCTTTGATGTGATCCTTTATTATTTCATTTTCATCACGTCCAATTGACCCTATTATGATGAAATAGGTTTATTGACTTTTGTTTCGGGGATTAGATAAAACCCTTATGTTATACATACTCCCAAGGGGTGTTCCACCCAAAATTAGCCATTTTAGGAAAATTTTACCAAACTGATGAATTATGGTTTATACATTTAGACATAGTTTAAAATTGAATTTAACCATATCACTTGTGTATTTTAACTATATAATGGGGTATGAATTATGAATTAATTCCTTGGAATTGGAATTTTCAAATTGACCATGGGATTATTTGACTTGACACTTAAGCCATGGCACATTACATTGGAATGAAATTTACAAGTGAGGTAATTTGTATAGGTTAACTATGAAAAGATTTTCAAAACTTAAAATAATAACTGATATACAATGAAATTTAATAAAGGGTTATAATTTACTTTCCCATGACATCATTATTTATGAATACACTGTATATTTTTTTCCTGTTTCAATGGAAATGATGTAAGACAGTTTCCCTTACATTATATAATGTAAATGTTATATCTTATGGGTGTGGACAAAAAGACTGTGAGATCCTTGAGGTATGTAATACCATGTGGTATTCTAGCTGTGGACCCATGGAATGTGAGATCTGCGTGGTAGGGATGACTAGGAGAGCTCCCTCAGATATTATCACGAGACTGTGAGAGCTCTTGGAGTAGGGCTATGGTTTAGACCGTGAGAGCTACCCTGGTATTGGATTTTTAAGAGTTACATCCCAATCCAACATATAATATATATATATATATATATACATACACACATATCTACTATATATATATATATATGTGGTGACTCAGTCAGAATCACCAGCCTAGTGATGAAGCTGTTTGACCCGCCAAGTGTCCTTTAGGAACACGAGCGGGAGGTTATTCATTAATTACACATCGTTTACTTTTGATGTTACATTCAGATTATTTAATTATGAGAACCTACTCTAATTACATGTACACGCCATTTTTTTTGACTAATGAGACCTATCCCACACCCTATTCAGGCCACCTTCGACAGCTGAGAAGATTGTTTTCCTATAAGTATAGATGAAGGCAAGCATCACTCTTCTATTTATTGATCATTTCTGTTTAGATAGATCTTAAAAGAAGATGAATTTTATTAGGATTGATATGATAAAGGGAATATTTTTGTTTTTACTTTGGAATATTGTATGTGTATTTCTACATCATTAATATTTTTCCCTTTTGTACAAGCATGCAATGCATGAATTCTTGTATCGGACACTACCTACGAGGACAAGGTATTTATTCTATACTCTTCTGATGTTTTCTAATTTTTTTCATTAGATTATTATTACACTACTGTATGTTTATTTTTATCATATGTGTACTATATCATGGGGGTAAAGTCTCCACCAATTATTTTACCATTTAAAACCCCATTGACAGATGGCAACCTGTGGTTTTTAGGGAGATCCACCAGGGGTTATGGGGCCAACTCGTCTTGGAGAAAGGGTTACGTGGCTTCCGGGTTTGGGATGTCAGAATGTCATATAAATAGAGTTTATTTTCATTATATAGTATTTGGGGACAATATATATTAGATTGGGAACACCTGGGACTTGGTCACAAGCCATTCTTGGGCATCACAAACCCACGTTTGTGGTAAGGACCATGTTTTTTTAGTCATCGCTGTTATTGATTCTATTATTACTATTGATATAATTTCATAATTGTGTGATTCAAAAGTTATATGATTTAATTTATGTTGATTATATTGGAATTATAATTTCATTTTACAACCAATGGAAATTAGAGTTATATGTTAGAACAATCATCACAATAGTAACAATATGAGTATGCCATGCCTTTTCAAATTCACATTTAAATTTTCTGTAAGAATTTCCTATTACATATTTATGTGCCTAGTTATATAGATATATTTGTTCTAACATCCTTCTGAAGGTAATGGATCATTTTATGGTGTGATTTTAGTGGGTTAAACTCTTCGATTCATAAGGTGTATGGTCACTTATGTGTTAGAAAATGGAATTCCAACTTGCTCAACCATCTAGGGATTGATATAATCAAATGTATAAAGACGCTTTAAAATGAATATGAATTTCTAGTGAGTCACATATTCTAACTCAGAAGGTGTATAGGCCCTTAGGGTATGGAAAATGAAATATCATTTGATTCAACTATTTTTAATGATATATAATTTTGAGTACCTTTTTTTTACACATGTATACCTTAGAAACAAGACCCAAACCTGAACTTAGTAGTGGGTAGGGGATGTTCTTTGTTCTTATAGACTATTAAAGTCTATTCCAATATATAGACAAAGATTTATATGTAGGTAGAGAGGCAAGTATATTCATTTAGAAAGGCCTTCATGTCTATCCAAGTTTCTTAAATGATTTTCACTAAAGTGTTAAATAACTTATGAGATGTTAGTTTGGCATTTTAGAATTTTTCTAACAAGACATCCTTTAGTCGTATTTCTTGATGGTAGTGAATATCATGTTCCTTGTGTTGTTGGCCCTGAGCTGGTAATTTTTATATTGGATTATCCACCTGTGGTTCCTCCTCCTATACTTGAATTGGGAGCTAATACCAAGTTTTGAGAGGGTTTCTTGTATTTGATGCAGATTATGCATGGAAGTGTGTGACCTGCCCCGATCATGGTGGAGTTCACCCACAAGTTTCTGCAGTTACATCCTTGAAATTTCTCGAGGGATGGGGGACTAGTTACTATTGATTTATGGTTTGAGGAGATGTTTTATATCATCAAACACGTATAGATTCCTCCCGATCAAATAGTCATGCTAGCTACATACATGTTATGTGACTCATCTAAGAGATGGTGGTAATTCATTACCCAAACAAGGCAGGATAGAGTGATGCTTTGTGATGACTTCAAGACTATATTCTATGACTTTTTATTTCAGCAGACTTTGAGGTATGATCTAGATAGAGAGATTAATAATCTTTAGAAGGGAACATTGGTAGTTATGGATTATGTGTCCCATTTCAATATGAATTAGACATTCTCTCCCTCTATAGACATTGATTAATTTATAGATACTGGGTTATTAGAGGATAGATTGTGATATGTTATCTAGTCATAGGTCAATGAATTCAGGATGATAAATATTTTATAAATTTGAAACTAGTACTAATTATAGATTGGAATATGAGAGATGTTAATTGTAAAATCTATGGTGGATCAACACCTAAGGCTTCTAGTGGATCTTCTTCGAGGTGGAAATGGTTCTTCGAGTTTTCTTGTAGATCAAATAGCACCAGGCCACATTCCATTAATATCTATCTTGCTTTTCATGAGTGTGAAGGGGATGGGCCCTTCGAAACACAGTGTCCATGAGAACCAGTAGTGTACAGGTGCTATTGAAGGATATTCCATATTCATCATTTCTGCATAATGTTTCTGATAGCACCTAGCAAGCAAGGAACTGCACCTACTCATCGTCCAGGAGCAGGGTCAGAAATACCATGAAAATGAAGAATCTGGAATACAATCGGTCAATCATGCCAAGGTGGAGTTTTATGAAGAGGAAATAAAACCTATGAATCTCAATTCCAATAAAGTGGGCCTGCTCAAGGAAGTTAGGAACTGACTCAAGGCTGTATTATGGGATAGTTATATGCATTTAAACAAACTCTATAAGAGCATAGCATCAAACCTTCTACTATGTGAGGTACTTTTATAGTATCCTCTACTTTAGAATGTAGTTTGTTTGATACAAAGGTTTCTCACTCATTAATGTCTTTGGTAATCAATTCGAGTATGGGCCTCGATGTTTTGTAAAAAAATTACATCATGATGATAGGTACACCATTAGTTATCCTTTTATAAGGAGTTCATTTTTGTCATAACTGTCCCCATGAGTTAAGCGATAACCTTTTTAAATGGAACCTATACATTCTCCATATTACATGTTTCGATGTAATCTCTAGTGTGAAATAGTACATTCCATGCAAATAAAATATTGACATTTATCATCAGAGGGTGATGTTTTCATCACTATACGACATTACACACTTGTATATAAGAGAATGAGATGTCTGCCTGATTGGATTTGGACCTATGAAAAAGAGGTGGGGTAGTGTTATTGCATAGGTTTATAGTCATTACCTCGATGATTAGGAATTGAAACCCATTATTTTTAATCCTACAGTGGAGAACATTACAAACGTCTTTCCTAATGAATTATCTTTCCTTCCACTTGAGTGAGAAGTATATATTACTATTGAGATGGTACGAGAAGCATTACCTGTGAGCATTCAACATTATAAGATGGAACAAATGGTGGTTTTGGAGCTTGAAAAGATGTTGAAGGATTTGAATTTTAATTGTTATATATTCCCAATAACATATCCTTGGGGTTCACCTATCCACTATTCAATGAATGAAGAATGTACCCATAGGCTTTTTGAGGATTACCGTTAGTTGAATCAGCTAACAAACAAGAACTAGGTTTCCTTTCCCTAGAATAGATTAACTCTTTGATCATCATTGATGTCAAAAGGTGTTTTGAAAAATAGATTTGAGGTCAGGATATCATCAGTTGTGTCTCATGACCTCAAACATTCCTCACAAATATTTTAGGAGCTCGTATGGTCTCTATGTGTACCAGGTTATGTCGTTAAGTCTTACGAATGCACCAGTTGTCATTATGGATCTCATGAGCATGGTTCTCTACTAGTATCTAGATTAATTTGTGGTTATATTCGTAGATGATATCTTGGTGAATTCTCCCTCAAGACATGACCAGTAAATCCATCTTGATGTCATACTAAATACGCAATGGGATACTAGAATCTATGCTTTTCTCAGTAAATGAAGCTTCTGGATCAATATAGTCCACTTCCTGGGTCATATCATCTTGATGTCGAAATTTTATGTTCTCCAAGAGAAAGTGAGGAATGTGGATTCTTTGGATCATTTCAAGAAAGTATTTGATATCTAGAGTTTCTAGGGAATTTTTCAATCCTATAGATGTTTCATTTAGGATTTCACATGCCTTGCAGTACTGCTTATAGCCTTTACAAATGAGGTTGCAAAGTTTGAATGGGCTGAATCTTGTGAATCATCTTTTCATGAGTAGATGGTAAGACTTACATAAGTTATAGTACTTATTCAAATAGATCCAGAGAGGGCTTACATCATCTATTATGATGCATCTATTGTTGGTCTTGGAGATATTCTAATGTAGTACCAGTGAGATGTTGTGTATGGTTCTCGTCAATTGAGGCCTCATGAATATAATTACCGGATACATGACCTCGAGCTCATGGGTGTTGTTCACAACTTACACTATTAGAGACACTAATTATTGGGAAATTATTTTTTGGTGTTCGCATATCACAAAAACCTAAAATTCATCTTCACACAATAGGATCTAAATCTCAAGCACTGTATGTGGGTCGAGTACCTATAATCTTTTGATTTCAATCATGCCTACAATCTAGGTAAATGGAATTCTGTAATGAAATATCTGTGATGAAAGACTCAGAATTAGTTATTTTAAGAGTCCAATGAAGAATATGATATGATGGACTTATTATCGGATATTCACATTGAGGTCCATGAATACCATGGTTAGTCTATCCTTTCATCCTTAGTGGTGACATCTACTATTCTGAAATGATTAAGGATGAAACAAGTATATAACTATGAAGTTCATGCAATAAAATAGAGTTTCTCAGATAAAGACACATCTTCTGGCTGGAATTTCAATGGGTATAATAGTCTTCTATTCTGTGGGCATGTATGGGTCCTAGTAGACATTATAGAGGTGTTGATGATGGATTTCCTTGCCTCATTCTGGGAAATTCACCATAGTGTCACCAAAATGTAATAAGATATACAGTTCTAATATTAGTGGCATAACATGAAATGAGAAATATCTAATTGAATTATAAAATGATCCACCTATCAGTAGGTGAAGGCAGTACACCAGTGTCTAATAGGGCTTTCATTACTTTTTTACATTCTAGAGTGGAAATAGAATGACATTTCATAAGACTTCATGATTAGTTTACCAAGATCACCTCATGGAAATGATGTAGTGTTAGTTATCATTGATCATATGATGAAGACCACAAATGTTTTACCTACACAGGAGACCATTTCAGATGATGAGTTGGAAACAATATACATTATAGAGGTGGTACATCTTCATGGAGCACAACATTCTATTTTTTTGATAGTGATGTTCCTTTTACATCATGGTTCTGGAAGAGGTTGTAGAAGGCCTTGGGTACATAGGAAATTTTGAGCATGGCCTACCACCCACAGATCGATGTTTACATATAGCCTAAAATTCATGTACTTGAGGATATTCTTTAAGCATGTCTTCACGACTTAGGGGGTTCCAAGAAGAAACTCTTTTCTTACATTAATTTTTTTTAAAAATATATTCCAGGATATAATTGAGATGTCTCTCTATGAAGCCTTGTATTATAGGCTTTGCCTCTATCCTATGATTTTGTTAGAGGTAAGGGAAATGGATGTCCTTAGGCCACGTCTTGTGATGGATACTATATAGTAGCATTATCTGATTTAGATGCGTATTTTCACAACTCAGTCCAGATAGTTGCCTTATGCCAACAAGTACTAATAAACTCCTATGTTAGAGGTCAAGAATAGGTTTTTCTTGAATGACTCACCCAGGTTAGGGCATAGACATATTCAGAATCTTGGTAATCTCTCACTAAGATTCGTTGGACCATTCGTTGTTTTGTAGAGAACATAACATGTGTCTTTCTATTTAGAGCTTAGTTAGAGATATTGGTCATGAATAATGTCTTTCATGTATCTACACTTCACCATTATTATCTAGACCCATCCAATGTATCTCATCTCAAAGAGGTTGAGTTGTATATGTATTCTTCCTTCAAAGAGTATCCATTTAATAATGTTTATCAAATAATAAAGACACTCTGAGGTAGGGTCGTTCATCTTTTACAAGTGTTATGGAATCTTGGTCGGGCACATGATGAGACCCGGGAGCGGAAAGTTGATGTAAGACCATAGTGGACAAAACTCTTTGCTGACCGTACCTCTTTATACACAAAAGAACAACTCAGGGATGAGTTTCTATAGGAATGGAGTTTTTAATGACCTTACATTTTGACCAATGTATGGATCAATAATTTTCCCATTTTATGCCCTAAATGGTCCTAATAAGATAAATTAATCAAGATAAGGATGTCATGAGAGTGTCTAGGGAGATTCTGGATTCCAGAGCTCTAAAAATGATTAAAAATATTGGGTCACATGATTTTTCTACAACAGTATGACCCAGATGCACGGTCGTGCTATCGGTTGAAAAGGGTGTCCAGAACCCTCTTACATGGTCTATGCATGGTTAAGGAAACTATAAGAAGAGTCTGTTTAATGTGAAAAAAAAGTAGTGGGGTGTGAATGATTTTTGTACTATTAGTAAAACCATGCATAGAACCCATGAATGTTAGTTTTATGGGACAAATGAAAATAATTACCCACCAACTTAAAGTTTCTAAATCCTTATTTATCTCCCTTTTGTGTGATGCAAGCCCCTTGCACCCCCTTTGAGATATCAAGGTCTTATCCTTCTCAATCATCAAGTACTCATCTATACAGTGTCCAATTTTTGATCATTCGGAAGCATTTGATTCCCCTCGGTCAGGCTAATATTTTATTCTATTCCTTCCTCATTGAATCTTTCCATCTGTTATGCTATTTACATGCATCCTCATTCGACTTATTTTTAGGGAGTTTGTGATAATATCATATATACACCAACAAGATCTGTATCTGAGGATGATAATTAGTGATTCATCATCTACAACCCTATGGTAGGTGGTCACATGGTTTTCTATTTTAGTTTTCATTATTTCATACTTAATCTTATTATGTAGTGAGTCGGCCTTTGCTGACCTCCTTTATTTTGTTGTTTTCTTCATGTCTAATTTTCACAAGTTTGATGAAATAGGTTGATAAAATATAGTTTAGGGGATTATTTATCACCCTTATGTTATATGGATTCCCAAGGGGTGTTCCACCCTAAAGTGACCATTTTATGAGTATTTTACCAAATTGATGAATTATGGTTTCTACTTCCAGAATTGTACTTAAATTTAATTTACCCACGACCCCGGTTTATATGAAACATATAAGGGTGTATCAATGAATATTTTCCTCATTTTAATTGGATATGTAAGATTGACCATTTGAGTATTTGACTTCACACTTGATCCTTAACACCTTACCATGGAATAAAATTTTCTTGTGAGGAAATTTATATTGGTTGGATAGCATGATATGGGATAAACATAGAAAAAAATTAATATCAAATGAAATATATTCATGGGATGGACCCTTGACAATAATTATTTATGAAGGAATTGTATGTTTGTTTTCATGTTTTAATTGAAATGATTTAAGATTGTTTTCCTTCAATTATATATTTGGAATAATTAGTCTTATGGTTGTGGACCAAAGTACCATGAGATCATTGATGCATGGAAGACTGTGTATGCTTATAGATGTGGACCTAATGACTGTTAGAGCCTTGAGGTAGGGAATACTATGATAGCTACCTAAGTTATTTTCAAGACACTATTAGAACTCATGGAGTTGGGTTAGGGGTTTGACTATGAGAGCTACCCTAGTATTGGATGACTGAGGGTTTTTCATGATCCAAAACATCATATATATATATATACACTCATATACACACTATATATATATCTATGTGTGTGTGTTTATGGTGACTTGTTTAGAGTTACCATCCATGAGCTGAAGCAGGTTGACCCGCTACGTGTCCTTTAAGAACCTCTGAAGGAGGTTATTTATGAATTCTGCATTGTTTGTTTTCTACACATTGTTTTCTTATGATCACCTACTCAGATTAAATGTAGACACCATTATTGTTGGCATACTACAATTTACCTCACACCCTATTAAGGATGCCTTCAGCACCCGAGAAGACTTTTTCCCTGATGGAATGGATAATTGAAAGAATCACTGTTTTGGGTGTTGATCATTTATGTTTAGATGGTTCTTATAAGTAGAAGACCATGTGTAGGCTCGATATGCTATGGATAAACATTTGGTTTTTGTTTATTTTTTTCTTGTACATTTATTCCCACTTACTTCATTTTGTTCCCTTTTGTACTAGCATGCCATTCATGAATTCTTGTATGAGACACTGCCTACGAGGCCCTAGTATTTATTATTCAGGCTCCCATTGATTAATTATTCTAACATTGGATTATGATTCCACTATTTTGTGTTTTTATTACACAACTATGTACTTTTACCTTAGGGTAAATTCTCCAAACTAATTTTACCATTTAAAACACCAGTACTATTCTGTATCCCATGGTCTTTAGGGAGACTCTCTAGGGGTCAAGTGGCCAAACTTGCTCGGGGCATAGGTTACATGGAAGTGGGCTTGGGATGTATCATCCCATAATCACTATAATATATCATAATTTATATGATATTGGTGATAATACATTATAATGGAAACAACTAAGGAAGAGTAAGTAGAAAAATAAGTAACTAAGAAACAATCAAAATAGGAGATTACGTTTTTTTCAATAATTCGTCCTAGATCTCCTCTTAAAGAAAATAGAGATTGTCAATGAGAATAAAAAAACTATAGAATTTGACTAGGTAGTTTTTAAGAAAATGGTTAGGGTATGGTCTAGATTTAAGTCTCAATGTGTTACGAGATGGAAGAGGTTCCCTTTTATAATTAAAGTGAGGGGCACTTTTAGAATCTCTAGAAATATTAACTTATAATAAAATCAAAACCTATCCAGAAACCACCAAAATGTCATATTTTAAAATATGAGATGTTGTATGGGTGTAATATCATTATCAAATAAATTTAAGACATGTTTTTCTATCATGTTAATCATTGTTATATTAATTAACCCTTATTTGTTCTACTTTTATTTTTACGATGGTAACAAATTATAAAATATTTAAATAGTGTAATTTTTACCTATTTGATGTCAGTTAAACCATTATTGATTTTTTTTAATATTTTAGGATATATAATAATTATTTTATATTTTTATAAATGTTTTATGATTTTATATAATTTAATACAACATTATTTTGAAAAAATATCAATAGTGTCGATTTTGACCCTATTAATTTATTGGTTTTAAAAAAATGTCAATATAAGAATTTATTCTCAAAATAACATTTTATTATATCCCAAAATGGTCAAGGTAATCTATAAAATTTTATCTATATATTAATAGCAATATATTAGATTTATTTTCACTTTTTTATAACATTTGATTGATAATTCCATTTATAAAATAATTACTACATCAATTTTTTGTAAATATTTAATATAAATATATTATGATTAAAAATTAAGAAAAAATACTCTAAAAAATATAAATCATATTTATTTAAAAATAATTATATTAGTCGAATATTTCAACTACAAAATTGTACATTAAAAATGTTATGTATATTAAAACATGAATGTGACAATTTAACATAACATTAAATAAAATATGAGAAGTGTCATAATCGTTTCCTTGTGGCTCCAGGTAATGGCCTGGATTTCAATCTTGAATTTCTCTTAAACAGTTTTCTAGGAAAACTCTGAGATTGATCTCTATGATGGCATGTGACTCCGAGGCCTGGTGTGCATGAAATAAGTATTTGAATGCAGTTTATTTTTTGGTAAAAAACTCGGGTAGATAACTATGAACATCAAAATAATTCAAACGGATGCTGGATGAAAAATATAATATTGTCGTTGCATTAAGAATAGTGAATATACCTTAGGCAAGGCCTAAAATCTTCTGGTGTAGGCTAGAAAAATTAATTAGTATATGGACTTCAGCATAATTAAAATATGAATAAAGAAAATATTTTATGACACAATGGTGTTTTTTTTAAACCTACCTCTGTCCAAAATCCATGGTTATAATCATAACTATGGATTTTTCTGAAGGGGGAGTAGGAGGTTCTCCCTCCAGCTATGATGAATTGACGAATTCTGGTCGAACAATGATCAATGTGGTGATGTGAATTCAATCTACATCTTCAAGTGATCCCAAAACCAGGTTGGGGAATTTTTTAAATAATTTTCTTTCCATGTTCCTGGTTTTAAATTATGAATGCAGATCATTCCACGAATAGGTGGACCCGCGAATCATTCATTCTTTGCGAGGGTGATTTATATCAGGATTATCTTAGGGGAATTACTCCTTTTATTATTTAATTATATTTTATTTTCAATGTTTAATCTTTATTGTGGAAGTGTATCAACACCATCAAAAATGATGACGAAGGATCATTCCTCAATTTGTTTGACGTTGATTCCATATCCACTTATACCTTGTGTTCATCACGTCCTTTATAGGTTGATGAACGGTATGTCATTACACAATCGTTCTTGGTGCAATGATCCGTCATCATGGATCATTAATGGATACATTATGATGGAGATGAAAATATGATGATGATAGACGAATTTTAGTGTTCCGGGAGATACCACCGATTGAACGCTTTTTGGAAGAAGGGACCACATTAGAGATTTGAACCCCAGGCGATTTAAAACACTATACGAGGACTCTAGAACACCATATGGATCGAATAATGTACCACTGAAGCATGTCTGGTGGTCTACAGAGGAATATGTCGGTGCTACAACTACATACTGAATGGTCGGGTGGTGATCCATGTTGCGGCAACCGCGCTACGATGCTGCTCGCATAGAGGAGCCACGACTTCGACTAACACATGACTTGGACATGCGGTAAGCCACAAGTCTTGAGGGTTAACCTATTTGCATGAGCAGACTAGCTGACTGGGGAGGTGGTTTCAGTTGGCATTTCATAGAGAGATATAGAGGCAACAAACCAATGTTCGATATAACGAAACTATCCTGCCTTAGTGGGATGGGTGCTCCTATTAATTCGTGCATATCCAGACGAGCCCGGACAGACCCATGGCCTAATTTTATTGACCCATGGCCTAGAGGTCCAAGGCCAGTTGGCTGGCCCGAGCCTAATTGTCCGGGTCGGACTGGACACAAACCCAACTGACCCCTGTTTCACTAAAATTCATTTATCATTCAAACAGAGTGTATGTTTCATGATCTGTCAGCGGTGTTGGGACCCTTATGAGATTTATGTTATTTTTTTATAATCTATGCCAGTTTTTTAGGAAGTTGTAGTACATTATATTGATTCTATGTGTAGTCCCTCCAAATACAGAATCCTTTGAGTAGATTTGGGGTTGTTCTAATGAAGGGATTTTAGGAAGGTTACTCCAGTAATGACTCATGGCGTGGGTACTCTTTATCCCCATGATTAGGTAGAGATGGGACTTCTCATGTCATGGGTGTGGGTTCGTTTCAATTTTTTAGTTCCCTATGGGGTTGTTACTCTCATAAAGGACAAGGGCATGGGTTTTTAGAGATTTTTGTGAAGGAATAGTATACAATCCTCTGTGGGACTAGGGAACGGGTTCCCTATCTTCGGAGTTATTACTACCCGATCATTACAACGATATGATCCTCCTTATTCATTGATTCGACAGAGTCAGGTCTCCCCTTTCATTATTGGGGGTGAGTCCTATAGCTTGGGGTCATTACTCATCAAACGTACTATGGCGTGGTTCCCCCATCGTGAATAAACTAAAATATTAGGTACTCCCATAGTACTAGGGAGCAGGTCCTCTAGTCACTGTATAGTACTCCCCTACTGGGTAAGGTTCTTGTCCTCAAAATATGAAGTATTACTTCTCCACCATAATAGGGTGTGGGTCATTCATGAGTAGTACTACCCTGTTGGAACCAGGGTGCAGGTCCTCCCGTACATAGTAGTAATATCCCATCTCCAAGTAGCTATGGGGGAGCGGGTCCTCCATAAGAGATGGGGATCCCATGAATGTAGGGAACAACTACCCGGAGCGGACCCCTCTACATGAGTAGATCAATACCTATGTAGATGAATGTTCTACCTCAATAAACTAAGGTGTGGGACAGTCCCTACAAGAGAAACTGAGGTATCACAGGTTAGTCTGGAGCAGTGATCCCTTAGATGAGTGTAGTGGAAAAGAGTGGGCCTCTACACTTGGGTTTCCATAGTCTATCATTTGATGCAAGACTGTGATGACTAGACCTCTAGTTTCGGGCACTAATGATGATACGATTAGAATTATATTGATGGATCATGTTCTCTCAGACATACCATTAGACATGGAATTATTGTACCTAATGAAATGTATCTCTTGGAAGTTCCATCTGGGATGTCTATGCTCATGGTGCATTTTGTCCGAGATTATGTGTTACCATTAGAACCATATGTAAGAATATTACTGCTAATTATATGGTCAGGACCTAATGTTTCTTAGTGGATAAGCCGAGTATATATATATGACCATGGTATATGTATGGGAATATACCTATGGTAGACCCGACAGTGAGTTTACTTGTGATTTTACTATTTTGTTCTACTTGTGTGGTTATAGGGTGCCGTAATGTGTATTGTTTTACTCACCCTTTATTTGGATTTTTCCACTCATGTCATGTCTTGTTCATATAACTAATGCATTCACAGAGTCAAGGGAGGATCAAGACCATGTGGTTTTCTGTGAGAGATGACATAGGAGGAATAATCCTACGAATTCACGCATCTTCCCTTCGTCTAGCCTTTAGGTAGTGATATCAACAGACAAGTTTCAATGACATGGGTTCTTACAAGTGTTCGGTATATCATTTCATGGTCTTGTATAATAGCCTAGATTTCCTCCTTCAAATTTACATTCTATTGTACTATGGTTTTCAGTTTACATAGAGATTTCATGAATCATTTACTTAGTGTTATCTTTTTTTGTTTTATGGGATGAGGTTATGAGATGTGTGTGTGTGTACATGTACTTGAATAATTCCCCCCATTTTTAGGATAATTACTTTTGTGATAGTCTTCAGCCTTTGGCCATTAGGATATAGGCTTGAGGTAGTCGCGTCATAGGCCCCTCAGGATGGGTCAAAAAAAAATTTATCCATGGGGGTTTAGTTCCACCATTGGACTGACTGTTTTGAGTTCAGGTTAAGTTGAATAGAGACAATGTTAAGTAGATTAAAATTAATATCCAAGGACACAGGTTATAGTTTTGGTTTGGAAGCCAATGTATCCATTCACAAGGACTCTAGAAACCTTTTTTTGGTAGGGTACATTTGGACACTGATATCCAAGAAATGAATGGTACATGCATCATATAAGAAGGACATCTTCTTTGTTTGTCCTTCTTGAGTCATCTCTGAAGATATAATCTTTTAACTGTTTTTCATATCGATCTATTTTAGGTTTCCAACAGACAAATTTTTAGTTAGGATTCCAGGACGAGACGACGATGATGGTCCATCAAGTGATGAGGCATCGGTACAGAGACCATTACTGGAGATATCCGTACATGGTGGTGCATCATTGATACCAAAACTCGTCAATCAGTAGTTTCAATTAGCACTACCAGTATAGTATTATCACGGGTTGATTTCACTATATGGGTTCCAGGGACCGAGAACTCCCAAGATCCGAGGCGAGATTGACCCTCAAGTTTCAGAGGATTTGATTGAGGTATTTATGGATGTCTTCAGCCTAGTGATGACGCATCTAAACTAGATGAAGATATTGGTCACAAGACTTCTTCAGGGATTTTTTGGGAGATAATGGATATTGGTGAACTAGACACATGAATATGCGACCCTCAGCAAGATAGACTTTTCACACCTATTCTGGAAGGATTTATTTCTGGTGACGTTGCCCTCGGTGAGTATACAAGAGTTGTTTCACCTACATCAGGGTATCATGATAGTAACTGAGTGCTTAGTAAGATTAATGGATAATTCTCTCTAATATATGGATATTGTGTGAAACCCTTACATCAAGGCCCAAAACTTTGAGCATGGACTAAATTGGTAGATTTGGGTGTCGGTGATACCCCTAATCGTTCTAGCATATTATACGGTGCTGGAGAAATCCCTACGGGTTGATAGATTCCATTCTGTGGAGCAGATCGATGTAAATTATAGCAGAGGTCTTAAGGTAGAGGTAACTTATGGATCTAGAAAATGATAGGCTGCAAGATCACGGTTTAAGACACATACCCATGCCCTAACACAGACATGTGGTTCTATGGGTCAGGAGTAGCACCAAGGAGTATATTAGTCATAGGAGAGAAGTTTAAAGATAGAAATGGTCGGGGACAACTCGCTAGAGATAGTATGACCCATCATGCCACCGAGAGGGAGCTAGATGACATGACCTCTTGGAATAGAAAGTGCATGGAGAAAGGAGTTATGCAAGATAGCGGGTGAGGTAGAGGAGCTGGACAAGCAGAAGATGGGGGAAGTCAGTTTGCATCATTGCCACCACCACCCCTAGGTGGTCCACACCAAGCTCATGGAGTTAGATGACATGTGCAGGGATAGCTACAATTGGTCATGTCTTATGACCAAGAATCTCTGAGAGTGATTAGAGGTATGATCTGTGTATTTTCTTTTGGCTTCCATTTTAATATAAAAACGTTCTAGTCCTTGTTATTTTTTCTGTGAGATCAAATTTGTGACATTGAGGATCTGGTTAGACCATAGACCTGACCATCATGCTTAGAGACTCCTGATGGAGGATACCTATAGATCATACATTGTTGATGAAAGTCTAACGTTACTCTTGGAGGCGAGAGTTGTGGATGGGATCTCTTTATCATGGAATCAAGTCCTTACTACATCATTCCTGGTATGGAAAACTACCATTCATAACCAGGTTGAAAATATTGAGAAACTGATGTGGTGTGTCTGTGATGGAGAAAAGGGTTATCCATTATAGTGAAAGGGAATCATAGGAAACTCGAAGTAGAATCTTGAAAATAGTCATTCTTTATATCATTCTATGGTGGAAAAGTTATACCCCAAGATGTTTATGAAGTATGGAATGGTTTCTTACCATCCATAATTAGCTGGGATGCGACTAGTTAGTGTTCCCATGTTTATATTTTTTCAGGTATTGTTTCCCCTGAAGGTTGAAAATATATGGCCTAGCAAGTTCCATAGTTTTCTCTTCCATAGCCATGTTTCGTTCTAAAATACCCCTGTGTGTTCTACTTCAACCATGACTGTGTAATGCTTGTGAGGGATATATCATAGTTCTTCCATGGGTGGATGTGAAATGTGGGGATCTATTTTTTTATGTGATAGTTAGTGTTGAGGTGATCTGCTAGACCCCATGACTACAGATGAACTGTAGTGATTCGTTCTTTCCCACATGTCATAGCTAAAGAGACATGTGGAAATTATTTCACGATATTGACCTAGAATAAGTTGAAGATGAGAGTGGTCGATCTTAGTGGTTCTCAAATTTTGTGCTTCTGAGTAGCACGGGGACCCTCAGTGAACTCAGTTTTATTCCACTGAGTTTTGGATTTATCTTTTCATGGAAGAAAAGCCTTATGGTGGGTAGACTGTAATGCCCCAGATTTATTTCATGAATTTCTCTTTATAATTTAGTTGGGAAATTACATGCCATGGAATCGAGGCAGAACTAGACTATATGGCCTAATGTGCCTGGAATGAATTTTTGAATAAAATTTAAATCATTGTTAATAATGAATGGGTGGATAACTTTTAACATTAAAATCCTTCAAACAGATGACAGGATGAGAATTTCAAGGGAACCATTGTGTTATGAATTGCATCTTCACCTTTGGCAAAGCCTAACATCGTCTGGAACGGGCAAGACGAATAAATTATTTTTTGGACGTGAGAATCATAATAATACTATTAAATAAAAATATTTTATGATGGAAAAATGTTTTTCATTTAAACCTACCTCCATCATAAATCCATTATTATCATCATAACCCTGGATTTTCCCAAAGGAGGAGGAGGAGGTTCTCTAACTGGTGATGATGAATCAACGAATACTGGTTGAACAATGATCAACGTGGAAACGTGAGTTTAACATACATATTTAAGCAATCCAAAATACAGGTATGGGTTTTTTTATTAATTTCATTATTTCATCTTTCATGGTTATAAATGACAAATGCAGATCAACCCACAGATAGGTTTTTTTTAAAAGGTTGGGCCCATTGCCTCAATTTATTATTTGAAAGTAAAGACCGCTTAAGATTGGGTAGATGGAGACCCATTACATAGCCCAAAGGACCAAGGCCAAGTGGATTGAATACAAGGCTTGAAAGACCATTTTTTTGCCCAAAGGACCCCTCGGTGAACAGTACTACTACAGTACAAGCGCTGCTACATTCCCCGCTACAGTATCACCCCCGCTATAGTATCTGCTATAGTACCTCCACCGCTAGAGTGCCGCCGCTGTAATAGTACCATCTACAGTACTGCTACGGTACCTGGGAAATTCTCCCCTGTCCAGATTCGATCATGTGTCTTTTGGATTCCAAGCAGGATCCTGTACCACTAGGGTACAGGCTCCTTGGCATCAACCCACTGATAGGTTGACCAAAAGATCGTTCGTTCTTGCGGGAGGTATTTTTTCATGTTTTTCTTGAGGGAATTAATCCATTAATGATTTAATTATATTTTAATTGCTCTGCATAATCGTTCTAATGGGATTAGATCAATTTCATGACAACCGATGGTGAAATCATGTTCCACACTTTGGTTGATGTGGATTTATTCTCCCCTGTTATCTGGTGTTATTTCTATTCTTTATAGGTTGACGAATGATTGGTTTTTGTTTAACCGTTCATGGTGTATTGGTATGATATCATCAATCATGATTGGATATTACATGATTGATATGTGTTAATGTTAAAGATAAACGAATCAAGGCAGTGTGGTAGATTCCACAGATTGAGCACATTCTGGATGAAGGGATCACAATGGATATTTGAACCCAATGAGTTATAGAACACAGCTCGAGGACTCTGGACCACCCTCTAGATCAATGAAAGGACCACCAAATCATGTCTGGTGGTTCGTGGAGAAATATAACGACCCTACGGATGATAGTGGAATGTGGTTGTGTGCTGTGGTGGGGGTGGCGGTGGAGGTTGTGGTACGCCCAACCATTATGGAGGACATGCGGTGTGACCTAGACTTGCCGAAATCTGTGGGTCATGTTGGTTATCCAGTATTTGTGAGCGGACCAATTGACCAGGGAGACGAAGATAGCTAGAAACCCATGGTGTGAGATAGATTTGGTAGATTTTCATCCAGGCTATTGGAATCAGTTCTCCAAAAAGGTTATTGCTTCTACTGGTTGGCCATGTCCAGCAAAGCTGGCTAGGTAGGTAGTTGGCTAGACTCGTATCCCAGCATGTCAAGCCCAGCTAGCGGAACACACTGCAAAGTGAACCGAGCCCAACAGGTTAGGCAAGGGCCATCCCATCTTGTGTGGGACCCACTGTCCTAGGTAAGGAACAATTCACCATGTCAGGTCATATAAAACTGGACCCGGACCCAACCAACCCATGCTTCTCTAATACTCTCATAAAATTAAAACGGAGTGTCTGTTTGTTGATTCATCTTCGGCATTGGGAGACTAGTGACAAGATGGTCCTTTTCATATAATCTTTGTGGTTTTCTAAGCAAGTTGGAAGATGACCTATTGATTTGAAGAGGAGACCCTCACGATACAAGCTGCCTTTTAGAAGAGTCATGGTAGTTCTCTTGAAGAGATTCCAAGATGTTTACTCCTATGACAACTCAGGGCGTGAGTACTCTTTATCCCTATGTTTAGGTAGAGGTGAGACACCCCCAAATAATGGGTGTGGGTTTATTTTCCTTATGTTGATTCCAATGATATTATTAATCCCATGAAGGAATAGGGCACATGTTCTCATGTTTTTTTGTGAAATGAAGAATAGATACTCCAATGTTGGACCAAGGACCGAGTTACCTAACTTTGTATTCATTACTGCATTACCATTCCATGGTGCACTTCCTCCATAGAAATTTGTCTGGAAAAGTCAGTACTCACCTATCGTGTCAGAGAGTGGGTTCTCTACCCTTAGGTCCGTACTCTGCTAACATACATGTTTAAAGGCCCTCCCATAGTTAATAAACTGGAAGATACGGTACCCCCTAGTTTTAGGGTGCAAGTCCTCTAGTTACTGTGTAGTACTCCCCTAGAGTGTAGGGTGAGGTCCTTGATATATGAAGTACTACTCCCCGATCGTGACAGGGTGAAGGTCCATCATGAGTTGTACTCCCCTCTTTGAATAAGGGTGAAGGTACTCACTTATAGAGTAGTACATCCCAAAATTAGAGTAGTGATGGGGATTGGGACCTCCATATGAGATATATCTCCCTTGAATGTAGGACACAACTATGAGGAGCTAGAACCTACACATGAAGAGATCGATACCTATATTGGAGAAAGTTATCCCTTGATGAATTGAGGGAAGGACACTCCCTACCTGAACAACTAAGGTATCACGAGATAGTTTAGATAATTTCTACCTCAACTAACCGTAGAAGTGAGGATAGAGACACTTCACATGGGATTCCTTATTATTGAATTGGGCACAATATGGTGATGATTTGTATCTAGTGTCAGGTACTCGAGAAGAACCTAGCCGAATGTTCTCGATGGAGCATGTTCTAACATAGGTACCATTAGGCATGGTAGAGTTGTACCTGATGGAATGCATCTACCTGACAGTTCTATTAAGGATGGCTCAGCTTGTGTAGTGTGTTATCTATTTTTATGCGTTACCTTTCAAATCATCGATAAGAATCCTGATATTTGTTATAAGGTTTGGACCCAATGTTTCATAGTGGATGAGACGATTATATCGAGATGACCTTGGTATATGTATGGTCATAAACCTAGGTAGAGAAGACTTTTATTTTCCATGCGAGTTTTCTCTTTTTTTACCTTTGTGGTAACAGGTTCCCCTACTAAGTATTGGTTTACTCACCCCTACATAGGTTTTTCCCTCATGGGTCATTTCTTGTGCAGACGACCGATGCTTTGATGGTGTCCAGGGAGTATTAGACCAGGAGGTGTTTAGTGAGAGTAGACAGACGAGGCATAATCATATAACTTCACTCATCTTACCTCTACCTTCCCTATAGATAGGGTTCTTGGCAGACAAGTTTTAGAGATATAGGGTATTACTTGTGTTTTGCCTTTTTTTCATGTTCTTCTATACTTGCCTAGTATTCCACTTTGTACTTTACTTTCAGTTTCACTTTGGTTGTGGTTTAAATAGTGATTTCATGCATAGTTTACTTAGTGTTCACATTTGATCTATTTTTTTCTCGGTTTATGACTTTGTGTGTGTCTGTGTAGGTACATAGAAAAATCATACCATTTGCAGGATAATGCCTTTAGTGCTAGTCGCCAGCCCCTTTCCTTTGGGATACAGGCTTCAGGTAGTCGCAGAATGAGCCCTAGGGGATGACTCAGGACACTAGAAATGGTCAACATTTTTCACATGGATGATTATTATAGATATATACTTAGAAAAATATATTAGGTAAATATATTTTATTTTTTATTATCATTTTAAATAATATCATTTTATTTATTTCTTATTAATTAAATAATTTTTGAATCATGATTTCATTTGACTTTAATGTAATTATTTTATTCTAAGTATTAGAAATATATTACCTTGAACACTGAAAACATATTAGAATTAAATTTATTATTTATAGTTAAACATATCATCTATATACCCATATATTAAAAATGTTATAGTTATTAATATTTGAGTAAGAATTACTTACCTATTCCTTAAATAAAATATAATAAATGCCTTAATCTCATCCAATTGCATTCCAAATGATTGAATTTTAACCTAAAGATGATTTAATTTTCACTAAAATCATTCAATTATTTCAGGATAAGTTTTACTGTAATTTTATAGAATTATTTTCACTGTTAATTTCCAAATTTATCTTTTTACTATATTAATTAATTAATATTGTAGTTACTATTCATAATGCACAAAATAAAAGGAACCTATTTAAAAAAATTATTCAGACTAATTCCAAATATATAATTCATTCTTAAAAATTAAAAACATATAATCTACAGTATTTAATTTAAAATTAATCCCATTGATGGAATGAGATAACATGTTTTAAAATATAAAACATGCAAAACATTGAAATCATTTTACATTTAATTATATTTTAAATTAATTCCAATTAGATAAATTATATTAAATGATAATAATGTAACCTTTTTATAATTTTAAATTATTAAATATATAATTTGATACTATAAATAAATTTTACAAATAATTATTTTTCAATTAAAATGAATTATTTTTTTATTATTCATCAAAATGTAATTTTTTTTAAAAAAATACCAAAAAATCGAAAGTGATTGTTGATACTCATATTTCAAAGGAAACATTTATTTTTTAAATAGAATATTAAAAAGTGTCAATAAAGATTTAAAATGGGTGAACCATCAAAAAGGAAGAAAAATTAATTTTTTAAAAAAAATTCTCTTATATAAAAATTTGTATTCATTCATATATAATGTCTATAATAAATAAAAAAATATTAATCATTAAATTTAATATATAAAATATATATTTCCTTAATAAAATCCATCAGGAGTAATTTTATGATGTTATAAAAAGATATATTTGAATTTAAATAGTTTTTCAGAAAAACATTTTATTTTGTATAAAAAAAGTATATTTTCATTTATAATTAATATAAAAGAAAATAATTAATTTTAAATACATATTTAAAGAATATTTTCATAATTCACTTAATATTTTTAATATCATCTATTATTATTGATATTTTATGTTGTATCATACTAACATTTAGTTTATTTATTAATCTTGGTCTTGCATGAAATGATTTCTATAAATACAACATGAAATTGGGTGTAACAGAATCCATGAATACTATTTATTATACCATAATATAATTATTTTTTTCATGTATCACAATATTATATTGGTGTAGCATTTAACAAAAGACATGAATGAAATAAATAAATCAATCACATTAAAATCCCAGGGTGTTTTCTTTTACCCCCTTAAAATAATTTTTTCCTAGAATATATTATGTGTTATAAATTTTTAACACCTTAATGTTTCTATCATATAAACCCACATCATAAAAATTAATACTAAAAAAAGTTTTTAACAAAGATATTTATAAACATAACGATTACCCAAAGTAACCCATCCATGGGTTTCCATATATTAGAACATTGGTGGAATGAAAAAATAGATATGGAAGAGATGTTTAACTACCACGTTTTGATGGATATTTATAGAGAACAAAGTGATGATGAAGTAAAAATTTACAAATACATAACTCTGTGATGATTTAAGTTTCCATTTGATTTATCAAATAAGATGGTTTGAGGACAACATTTTTTCATCTAGATTCAATCCTGAATGTTGATGAATTTTTTATGAAAATAAATAAATACCATATTTCGGTACAATATCATTTTTGGATTGGCCTTGAACAATTTCCACTTCATCTTTTATTCCATGAAATTAAGTTCAATTTTTCATTCTAGAAGATTTACCATATCATGTGATCCAAAAATAGAATAATTCGCAATACCATTATTCTTTATGAGGATACAAATGTTATCAAAAGTTATCAAATATGCATAAGTCAACATATGGTGAGATAATACATTATTCTAAAAAAATTAATATTAATTTTAAGATAATCATTCCCTAAATTTTTAACTTCATAATCCATCTAAAATATTCTAATCAAAGACATTTGAAATAGGTTTACTAACTGGGCTTAACTTTTATCCCTGTATATCATAAGGTATAACTTCTCGTTCACATTTTAAACATGTGAATTCCTCCTTCATGTATTCTCTAGAAACATGTTACTATCCTAAATTACCATCAATCCTTAGTGAAAACATTTATTATTTCAAAAATTTTGTCTTTCTTCATAACATAAATATAAAACATTATATATAATCAATATATGATATCATTAATATATTTTTCATAATTTCAATCATGAAGTAAATAATACTCTCAAAAATATCATTATTTCTTTATCCCAACACTATACAAATATTATGTTTTATCCTTCCATTTATGTGTTTTCCAAAAAAATAAATCACGTTTAATGGTTATTGGTACCACTCAAAATATACTCTTAATCACATATGGGAAATCCATAGTCAACTAATACATATATATTTAACTATTCAATGACTCTATAAAAGTTAATCTAAAACCTTATTTTGGAATCTTGTTATATAAACACACAATCATTCCTCAACATTTTTGTCTTACTCCACATCACCAAAAGTGATCAAAAGTGATTTATCTTTTTCATTATAAATAATAGGTTTCTTATTTAATCATAATAATTATCTATTGGATTTGGGACCTAATTAGCATAATTCCAATTTTCCATAAATATGAAAAATTTAAGTAAGGTGGTGAATTTTGTGTAGCCATTTCTTCATTAGATATTAGTTTCCCAAAACATCATATGTTAATTTTTTTATGATCCTCCTCACTAAACATGAAACATTTTCTAGTCCACTTAAGATAGTAAACACCATGATTCTTTCCATACTTTGAACATAAGGAAACTCTAATATTATTTTTCACAATGGTTTTGAAAGTTTCCCTTGAAATCCATTTTCTATTTCTTATCAAAACCATGATATTTTTTTGTAACCAAAACTTTAATTTATACATTGATATGACAACATAAAATAAATTTATATCTACTAAAGTAATGTATGGATAATTCCATGTTAATACATTGTTTCAATCCACTATAAAATCAATCAATATTATTTTTTGGTTGGATGATAATTTTATAAGCATACCCTGAATCCCTTGTAAAACACACCTCGTATGTACCAACAGATTCATTATCATTTTTCTTAATCACATGAAACTCCATTTATTTCATCATGAGATGAATGTGAGGAAATTACATACTAAAAAATATGTTATAGAACTCATCACATCCCACAGATTTAATTTCTTATTAGCACTTTATTTTCTTGACTAGAGTGCACCACTGGTCTGCTTTGTCTTAAAAATGATAAATAGCCAAAATGAATTTTTCATTTTCCAAATACTGATGGATAGAAAATATCTATTTAGTTGAACTGATACATTGCTCAACAACAAGTGGAACAAAAGACACTCTGAAAGAAGGTGGGTGTTGCCTCATGAAGGACTCAACATAATGTTGTTCTTTACTTTAGTTATTTATAAGTCCAAAATGATTCATATATCGTGTCTGTCTAATGATAATATTATTCATTCGAGATCCAATAATATTTGGTTTTTCAGGGGAACAATGTTTTCACTTCTCATTTCATCTATTATTAACAAGGTTCCATTGGGCTCCAATCATTGCCTAAATCTAGAAATGAATAGTTTGAGTTAAAAAAATAGATACTGGGGAAATGAAATAATCCATGGGATGTTATTTCAAACTCTAATAGCATAGATTTAATCCCAGGATAACAATGATCATTGCAAAAATTCAAGGATTGTAACCTATACATTGACTTTTCAATATGTACAGCCCTAAACATATCACTAGAAATATCTCTAGGATCTCACTATATTTTTATCAACCAAGATTCTAATGGATACATAATTTTTCTATCTGATACCAAATCTATAGAACCTAAAATTATGTACCTGGAAATTATATTATTTGGCAGAATACATAATACATTACACAAACTAACTCCAAATAACCATATTAGTTTATTTCCTTTTGAAACATGGACCACAAATATATATCCAAGTGAATGATCTTCAATGTTTCCCATTAAGATCTTCCCCTTACCAAATATTAGCTAAAATAATTATTTACAACATATGAAAAAAATCATTAGAAAGGGTGACCTAAAATGCTTAGTAAGGGAAATCAATGATGTTAGAAATCATAACGCAAACATAAGTGTATAAATTTTTTAGAATTATATCCTACATATCATAGATCGTAATATTGAGTCATAAAAATACACCTGAAATAAGTAATAAAAGAATAAAATTATATAAAACAATGAATTTTTTAAACAACATAACAATAGTAAATAGCTTCCACCATAGTGGAATATTTATGTTACAAGACTAAATTTACTCCTCGTTTCATCCATGTATTACTAAAATGTACTTAGTTATCATTGAAGCATTGTATTACTCAACCAAGATCATTTCCCAATCCGGTATTATCTATCTCATGAAATATAAATTTTTACCAAATGAATTAGAGGTAGATATGGGTCCCAACGACAACATAATGAAAAACATATATATATGCACAACAAGAACATAAATCATTCAGAGTATCAGAACTCGAAGATTAAAAAGGTTTCTTAAACATCATTCCATCATAACATGATCCATGAAAAATAAATGAATTCCATAACTACCATTCTATAATAAACACATCAAATAATAAGAATAACATGGGACATAAAAATGATTACTATCCCTAAAAATTAGATATTAATTCAAAAAAAAATTTCATAGATGAAAATTAATTTTTCAGATTACATAAAAATAATTCTTGGGTAAAATATCATTTCTTCTTTGAAAACATTTTCTTTTATTAAAATGACATGAAATTTTAAATGAAATTAATTTATTCTGAAATAACCGTGAAATTATTTTATAGATGATTAATGGAAATACAGGTTTATGAAATCATAAATTCATTTTCGTTCTATTATTGTTAATAGAAATCATTATTCACAAACTTTTCCTGGATAAGCCAAAAATTACCTCTAATGGAAAATTAAAAATGATTCTTCAAATATAATTTAGTAAAAATTAAAAAATTTTGTACAATTGACCTTAAAAAAACATATAATAATATGACTAATATCATGGAATATTTTTTTTTGAAACATATAATTGTATAATAAATATACCCCTGTAAATATATACATATAAAAAATCTCGAAAAACAATGAGATTGAAAAATTATTTCCTACTTTATGTATGTGTTCCTTCATATGAATCATAAATTCATCTGTAATAGATTAAATATTGTTATAAAAAAAATTCAAAAACCATATTTATATTAATTATATCCAATGTGGTCATAATATAACCCGTTTAATAATATTTCATTATTACTCCCCTTTTGTGCTTTATTTGTTGCATGATCTGTCATATAAATCATAGTTATTCTTCATGAAATTATTTTATATAATTTACATATTTTTTATAATTTAATATATATTTTATTTATTCATTATATAAATTTATATAAAAATGTTTTAAATGATGTTATGGGTAATGAATCGCATGGCTTCAAAGAGATGGTAAGCCGTACGTACACAACAGCGGTAATAACATTCCCTAAATTGTGAAATTAAATGGATGTGGATGGTATATATGTTATTTCAGAATCAATATATTGTTATAATAATCATATATATTAGTTACATACATAATTGTAAAAATCTAAGTACAGTGGCGATGGTAAATAAATTAACCAACAACGTTGAGACGGTAAGCCGTACGTACGCAGCCGTGGTAATTTTTTTCACTCGATAGATATAAGGTGGAACATATTTTATCCATAATATTAATAACTTATATAATTATAATATATAAATTTTTTATAACATTATAATGTAAACATGTTTGTAAGAGTATATATAGGAAGTCCAAATTTAGAAAGAATCGGTAGTGGATATTACCTGTATTTCGACGAGCTCCCATTAGATCCTATTTTATTTGTAATAGAGTACAAAATTTGAGAATATGAGATCATATAAATATAGATGTTTATAATGTAAATTTTTATCATATGGATGATTCTTAAGGATCAAATTTAATGCAATAAGTGAGATAAGATGATCACTTTTATAATTGTGGTGAGATTTACTTTTCTAATTTCCAATAATATTAATTCATAATAGAATAAAATCTCATAAAAGAACCTAAAAAATTTAATATTTTCTAATATAAAATGATATATTGTTCTAATAGAATATGAAAATTAATTTTAGACATGTTTTTATATCATTTTAAACCTTATCATTTCAATTCATCCTTAGTTATTCTATTTTAATTTTAACTAATACAACCAATTATTCAATATAAATATTGTGTAATATTTTCCTATTTGATGTCAATATGATCATAAATAAAACATTTTGAAACTTTTAGACCATATAATAATTATTTCATACTTTTAAAAATGTATTATGATTTTTAAATTAGTTCATAAAATAATGTTTTCACAAAATTTCAATAGGGACAATTTTGACAATATTAATTTCATGGTTTTAAAGCAATATAATGATAATAAGTTAACATATAAAAAATAGTTTATTATATACCTAATGTGTCATGATAATCTTAGAAATTCATATATTTACTAATTTTTTGATATTATATTCATTTAAAATTTTAAAATAACATTTATTTGATATTTACATCAATAAAATAAATACTACATCAACATTGTGTAATTATTTAATGTACCTGTTCATTGAATAACAATTAGAAATAAAATAAAAATGACATATAAGTCCTCTATATGTAAGAATAATTCTTATAGTCGAATATATATTATTCAAAATCACACATTTAAAATGTCTTTCTTATTAAAACATGATTGTGACAACTCTAACATAACAATAAATAAAATATTAAATGTGTTATGATCATTTATAGGTGGCTCTAAATGTTATATAATTCAACACATGATGATTATGGTCGAGATTAATTCAAAAAATAATATTTTTTCTAGTTTCTTGGTATTTTAAGTGTTATTATCATTTTAATTATAAAATTTTTATTGATTTTTAATTAATTAAATAATTTATTCATAAAAATTGCATAATCCATTAAGGTAATTTTATTTATCCTATAAAATTTCACATAAATTACCATGATAAAGAAAAAAATTTCATAAATTGAGTATTTATAGTTGATCTTATCTTCCGTATATAATTATATTAAAAATTATATAGTTATTAAAATTTGCATAAGGCTTATTTAACATTTATTTAAATAAAATATATTAAATTTTACAATCTCATAAAAGTGGATTCAAAAGGATACCATATCCACCCATGGATGATATAGGTCTAAAAACTCTATTCCAAAGATATAAGGGTGATTTTAGGGTAGTTGAATTATTTTATTTTTCTCTTTAATTAGTTGATTTATCTTTTTTCTATATGAATAATAAATTTACTAAAGAATATATTTATAATTCCCAAATTTAAAATTAACATATTTATATAATATGGACACATAGATTTCAAATATAGGATAAATTTTTTAATTTTCGAAAAACATAAGCTTCAATAATTAGTTTAAAATTAATATTGATGTCGGAATGAGAAAACATGTTTTTAATGTTAAAACATACAATCGATTGAAAAGTTATACATCTTAATTCAATGTAAAATTAATTAAAATTACCTAAATAATATTATATGGCTAAAATATAACATATTTATTATCAAAAACCATTTAAATATAAAATTATCAATTTAAATAAATTTGACTATAAAGTTGTTGTCAATTAAAATGCATTATTTTTGTACTATTCATCAAAACGTGAAACTTATCATAAAATTGTCAAAATTTAAACAAATGTAAATTTTAATTCTGTTATTTAAAATAAAAAGTTTTTAGTGATAAATAAAAAATTGTCAAAACTACGTTTAAAATGGCTTCTCCCTCAAAATGAGGAAAAATGCATTTTTTTTAAAATACGTATTTCATCAAAAAAATTCATTTTGTCTTTTATCATGTCTAGAAAAAAAATATGATAAATTTTAAAGACTATTTTGAATATATCACATATACTGTTAATTTGTAAAATCCATTAAGAGTGATTTTATTATCTTATAACCTCATTTATAATCATTTTTATTGTTTTCTATAAAATATTTTAATTTTTTTTTAAAACACATTTTATTTTAATTTATAATTAATTTGTCAAAAATTTATATTTAATATATAAATTTTTAATGAATATTTTCATAATTCAGTTGATATTGTTCATTCCTACCATTAATATGGCTCTGTTAACAGGTAATATATTTATATTTAGGTGTTTGATTACACTCGACCTTGCGTGATATGAATTCTATCTGAAGAACATGGCACTATTTGTAATACAAGCTAAGAGTAGGTTTGTTTATACTCTAAGATAAGCAAGTGTTTCATGCAGTGCATGCTTATCATGGTTTAGAATACAATTAAATACATCAATAAAATAAAAATAAATTCTCTTAAAAATCTCAGGGTGTTACACCATTGATGATGGACTAACGAGTCCATTTCCTATCCATTTTATTGTGGTACTTCATATCCATATTTCATCTCATCCAACTAGTTTCCAACTGTTATTCCCAAATCTTGTCAAACCTTTACAATAAAACAATATTTTTGTTGAGAAATTATCTATAAATCTCATTATATAAGAAATACAAAGAAACCATTTTAAAATAAACATTTTAATATTATGTAACCAATTAAACATTCCAAAAAACAACCCACTTCCAAAATTGCACTAACAATCAATAAATAGGGATTCCATCAAACAATTCATAACAATTTCAGAATTAACAACAATAAATTTAACTACTTTTAAATAAATCCATTATGTTATTACTAAGAGGAGTCAACATTGAATCCACCTGCCTTAAACAAGTTTTAAAAAAAATGGAAAATGTGAATTCATTTACAATCATTTCTTAGATCCACAAAATGGACATTTTACCTTGTTCCCCTTATAAAAAACAATCATATCTCGTCTTTGATTGAATATCACACTTTGAAAATGTACTATAAAGATTAGAAATATAAATACAGTAGAGGTAAGAAGTAGAAAACTAAGGGAAGAAACCAAGATCAATAACATACCAGGGAATATGGGCCTCCAATGCACCAAGATTAACCCAAAAATCACTCTTGGATCAAGTGGAAATGTCTCCATAAACATGGGAGGGAGATTAACTTGAGTTATAGTTGAATTAATAAAATGCGGTGTTAAAAATATGATTTAAACTAGATACACATATTTGGAATCTAATTTTTAACAATTCATCGTTTGCATGCACAGGTATAAAATCTATCCACAAATTGTGAATCAACCACTACCTAAAAACAACCCTCACATGGTTGGATCATACAGTTAGAAAAACCATGTGATAATAATTTTAAGCCCCTATATTCCACTTTTAATGTATCCTTATGGGTGGTTGAACAGTATTTAAAAAAACATGCCAATAGTGCACTATCCTGGTGAACTATGTTTCCCTTTTTACAATTTCATAGAGGTGTTTCAGGGCTTCTACTAATAGTGAGAAATTCTTGAACCTCTATAAAATCTTTAGAAATATACCGAAACACATAAAAATATCTCAAATAATAAAAAAATTACATTATCTTCTTCAAATACATAAATAAATTCTTATTATCAGAAACTAATAGTGATAAATATTCACATATATTAGTTAAACAAAATCAAGTGCATTATGAAAACTAATTTAATAACATTTCAATTTATTAATAAAATTTCTATGAGAAATTACAATATTTTGGTGGAAATAAAATCATTTGGGAGAACATGAAGACTAAACTCAGTTTAGGATAAATGATTAAACATTCTAAAACTGTTGAAACCCTAATTAAACATAGAGATGAACGATCTATTATCCATGATCTTATGCCAAATCACCATGATCTCATCATAACTTATAGAATAAAAACAGAAATGGAAGAATAGAATCACACTAATAAGGAACAATATTAAGAGAAAATATGTAGTTAAAAATTACTTCTACTCTATTAGAGAAGTGATTTTAGATTTTAGTAGAAATTTATGGAGAAAAAATTCAAAATTATAGAACAAACTGACCCAAATTATTTATAAATAATTATGTCCAATCATTTTTCCTAACCCCCCAACATTATGATATTTTCAGAAGACACTTTTCTCAGATAAAGCCAATGGTAGCTTTTCATCACATACATCACCTCGACATCTAACTCTTATTGAATAGTGTAATAAATCAATTTTAATCTTATTCATCCATATGATTGATATTATATTATTATTTTAATTGAAATTTTATTCTTATGTATCACTATAGTTACACTTACACATCTCAGGTACTACATTTATATGTCTATCATCTGAATTAAATAATCACTGTTACCAGTGCCAAATGTTATGAACTTCCATGATTCCACTAAATTTTCAATGGCCGGTTTGTATCTTGTGAAAATATGTAAATAAATCAATAATTTTTAATATATATCAAGAATACAATTTTCAAATAAAACTCTACAATTTCCCACATGAAAATTCCATTATTCGGTGCACCAATTTCTCTTAGTCATTTAGGAAATTATATCCTTCTTTCTATAAAAATAGTGAGGGAATATCGCTGACATTATTCTTAATAAACCATCTCCCAAAGAGATAAACAATTACCCAAGCATTCCTCAACTCTGAACATTCTCTTCACATCTACAAGAATATAACATTATACAATCTTTAATATCTCTAACACATAAATGTTTACATGATTACTGATGACTTGATAAATATACTAAATATTATTTTCCCATCACTGATACATTATATTTCTTTCAAGATGAATCAAGTCACTACTATTAGATGATATGATTCAATTTTACTTATTAAATTTATGTGCCACAAAACATATCTTTAGCTAAACTGTCTCCTTCACAGATTCTATTTCTACAATATAATATTCTACCATGGTATAAATTATAACTACCAACTATATTATATAAATACAAATTATTTTGTTTCATATATATATATATATATAGAAATATATTGCTACTTATCCATGTATCCTTTCCTCTAGAATGATCAACAATATAACCTTATGATTTATAATACCTTCCAACACATATTATTATTTTTTATTATCCTTTTAGATTCAAGAGAATACACCTTTCTACTTCCCATTTCCCTATTACTCGATTTTAAAAACACATATAAAAATCATATTACATGGGATATTTATAACCTTATACATATCATGGAATACATCCAGATTTTTAATATTTATATATATAGAACCATATCAATATGTGTGTCCTCATCTATTTTTTTTTTGTTATTTCTCATTTGATAGATGTAAAAAAATTGAGTATAACTAGATTTAAATATATATATTAATTCCCTTCCTATTATATTTCTTATTGACACTTACTAAGGCAACATAATTGTTACATGCCTCATGTAACACTAGATTTTTGTCCCCAACTTTATTTTGGATTCCTCAATAATCCACATCCCACGATTTGTGGACAAATATAATTTATTCCCCATATTAATTTTCATAGTAAAACAAAAAAAACATTGTCATCCCCCATAAAAAAAGTTTGATAAAACAAACATTATCTAACACCATATTGAATAAAAAAAAATGGTAATACACAATAAGAACTCCCATTATTCCATGAATGAAATAAAAAATTAGTTAAACTAATTCTTCCAATTTAGAATCTTCTTATAGTTGCACATAAAATTTCATAAATATACCATTAATAAATATATATCTAATGTGAATATTTATTTATCAAAATCAATATAAATAAATACCATTTTCAAATAACAATTAGATATTTAGTCATTCATCCATAATAATTCCATGTACAATTTGGATTCGTGATTTCTTAACAACTAGAGAAATTATTTCACTAAAGTCTACACATACCCTTTGATGAATAACATTCAACTATTCTTGTTCCTTATACCAATACCTAAAACTACATTCTTCTTTCAATAGACGGAACCATTTATTATAATATTATATTTTCCCTAGAAAATGTTTTGTTAGCTCATATATTCCATTGATATGTATGGAGTAATCTACAACATCATTAATATCTTCCATTATTAAATGTATATGAGACTTCCCACTTTATGTATTTTGGGCTCTCCACAATTTATATGATTTTTTTTAGTGAAAATGTCAGAGGTTGCACCTCATATTTTAAAAACAAGTAAAAGAAGTGTCTAAGAGATTATAGAAATTAAAATGAAAAAATTCCATAATCAAGAGTTACCTGCCTATATTTTTTCACAGTATTTAAGTGAGTTTTCATTCCTCCTATTGAAGAAAAAGTTATCTCGATCTCCCTCAATTGTGCACCGGACCCTTGATCTCCCCATGTTTTCGGGTAGAGACTGAAGCCTTTACATTAATGTTTCAGCACCAGTGCTATCATCAGATCTGTCTTCTATACATTTCTCATAAGAGACTCCATATGACACTAGATTTATCTCCTCTATATTTTCAATTGATTCATATAGAGAAATAATATTTTACTAAATCAACTCTTAAGTTGTTCCCAGAATAGAGACCTATGACTTATCAACACAATTGAAATTTTGGCCAAGGAGGGGACTAATATTACTTGTAGTAACCTACTCAACCACCATTGGGGTAATAAATGTCCCCTTTGACATTTTATAAGATGAAAAGTTGATATCCATTTTTATCCACTCTCTTCCCCTATCGGTTACCTAAAGTAGATATCTTTTATTGTTAATGATGATGATCAATCACTCATTGAATATTATCTTCAACCATTTTGTTAGCATTAAAATCATCATCACTGTTTAATGAAATTTTTAATTACAAGCATTCATCTATTATGAAAAGATGTCAGCCCAAGAATTCATGCATGATCAACCCCTTATAATGACATGTGAATTTGTTCAATTACATAGCTAAAAAATAATTCCCCCCTTACAACTAATTTCTGATCTTAGTAGCCCTTAGATCCGTTATATTTTTTTGTTTCTTATAACAGTTATTAGAATCATGTTCTCGCAAAGCGCAGAAGTTGAAAACAACTGATTTCCTACATATAGATCGACCATTACCAATCACAATACAATCCTGGATTTTTTTTTTCATTTTTTCATTAATGATCTTTAACTCAATAATTTCATCCTCGATTGCAATAATTACCTTTTCCACTAGTGTATAACCCAGTTCACCTTCAACCATGAATTTAGAAAAGTGTCTAAAGTGAGCTAATTTTTTCCCTGGTCTATTTTAATTGGAATTAAAATATACATTCCAATATCATATAAAATTTTTTGAAACCAAAAAATCGAATTTATGACATAAATAGTTACCCAAACTTGTGTTTTAGATTTTCAAATTTAAAATTTACTGAACTACTTATTCCATTCATAGAGGTTAATAATTATGTATTTCAGCGCAATTGAACCAAAAACCCGAGATCTAATTTTACGTTCTTTTGTGGTAAAAATCATGCAGATGTATCCTTTTCCCAACATGAGGAGAATTCCAAAAAAGTTGAAATTAGGTCCTTGAGAATATAATTTTCAGAGTATGAGAGCCTTTGTGTAAATAAAACCTAGGTATGATTGAAAATTATCTCATTTTGAGTCTTTCTGAAACTTCATGAGGTTCCTCTTTTATGTGAGAAATGATTTCTTTACTTATATCGAATGAATCAGCCATACCATTAAAGCATAAAAATGAGTGATAGTCGGAGTATCCTTCATAAGGAGCATTATGTGTCCATGCATCCATATCTGGTTCAAAGGAATTCTTCTGGAAATGAGATTTGGAAGTAGACTAAAAAAAATCATAGGTCTCCTAAGAAGTCACTGGATTTCCACCGGTAATAGAAATCTGCTCAATATGTGGCTCCAAAAACCCAATATTCCTCAAAGGGATTCAATCAATGTCACAAACCACAACTTCAGACACCATCGCAGAGGTAGTCTTCATCTCACCGAATGTCTGGGAGGTCACCTTTCCACCAGCCGCCTCAGAAAAAAACTCCAGCCGCTGCTACAGTCACTGCCACAACCCTCCATCCAACCTACGACGCCAACACTCCACTGGTCTTCACAGCACCACTGCCATCATCACAACCCACATCCTTATAAAAAAGTTCGGCGAATGCTGCTTTAGTCACCACCAAAACTTGTCATGCAACCTACGGTGCCAGAACCCCACCAGTCCTCTCGACAACGCCGCCAATATCATGACTAGTGAGATCAAACACGATCGTAAATCTTGGAATCATCATCTCTATGAAACCCCAGTTAGCCACCTTTTTAGAGTGAGAGAGAGGGTGTCCCATATCTCATCCTTCCACCCTTGATATTCTTAGGACATCAATTTAAATGATGATTCCAATTTATAATAGATCTGAATCTCTACACTTATCTTTTATCTCTACCGGACCACCTAAAATCTTCAGAATGAAATTCTTTATGAAATTATTCTTCTAAAATAGTTCTTAAGGATTATATATTTGATTAGTATATTATATATATATATATCATTAAATAATGTTATCAAATACAAAATCTATATACAAACTAATCTCATATTCAATTATATGATTCCAAAATAAGTTTATACCTAGGGCTTTCATTATCATTCAAACATTTTTTCGAATTAACTTTGTCATGTTCAACTGATTCCTTTGATATACTATTATATCATTCTAATTAATTGTATTTCAATTTATGTGAACATTTTGTCTCACGATGACCTTTTGGTTATCATTATACAAAATATAAAATTCACTTTACTTAACAATATACCCACCAAAAAAATACACTATAATTTTTTTAAATCATATCCCTTTAAAAAGATATGTTTAATTATTCATTTTATTTCATTATGACATGGGTTTTACTATTTATAGTAAATCAAATTATAATTACGAAATAATTCATTCAATAAATGAACCAATTAGAAACAATTTATTCACGTAAAATGATGAATTACAATAAAAGTATATGAGACTGTTCATATCATACCATATATTATTGAATACCATGCATAATTACATACCTCAAAATATAATAAATAAAAACTATATAGTAATGATTTATAAATAATATAATTATAATATTGAAATCACCTAAAATCATCTTCACCCTTGAGAATCACCATTATTTGTAATAAATGTACCATGATAAAATATAAGATTAATAAATGAGAAATCATTTTGTATAACACAAAATTAAAACTAATGAAATGGGAATTTTAATTTTACAGGCTCTAATAAAATGATTGTATAGGATATAATTTCTATAATATAGCCATTATATTTTAAACATAATGTCTATATAATTATTACATAGAATACTGGTAAACATGTATTTTGGAATTTTTGGTACAATGTTAAAATATACTTGGTTCATAATGATGATACAAATATACATTTTCATTTTAAATAATTTGTTTGAACTAAAAAAATTATTTTTTTATTATAATTAAATAATATTAATTAATATCATAATATCCCATTCAATGTAAAGAAAATATTTTCATTTTTGATTTTTTGAAATCAATTTATTATTAATGAATGGTATCAATAAAATATATTGATGGAATTCTTGTAATTATTTTAAATTTAATTTAATTAAATAAAATAAATAATTATAGTTCTTTTAGGAATATATAGTTTAATTATTCTTGTATAAAAATTAATATCTCCTAAAAAATTATATATATATATATATTTAAAAGGTAAATTTAAAATAGTTATATTCTAAAAAATCATTAGATTTAGAGGGTATACATATAAGAATATGAATTACAATTCAAATAATTATTATTATATTGTACAGAACATGAATAAATTTATTTTACTCTGTAACAATATATTTTTTCAGGAATCATTTATATCTTATGTATTTATATTTTCAAAAAATAATTACATCATAGTTGAGGAATATTCCATAAAAAATATAATTTTTAAATTTTAAAAAATATAATTTATCATTGATGTAATGACTATTATTTGATATTAAATAATAATTGGAACACATAATGGTCAAATAGTCATTTTTCAAAAATAGAATATAATTTTTATTTTATGTTCTTTTAAAATGATGAATTATTAATATCTTAAAATTGGAAAATATTAATTTTAGTCTAAATTTTTAATTATTTGAATGAAATGTGGTCCGGGTGATCATTATATAATTTATTAAAATATCTAATTAACATGGAAAATTAACCAACAATGTAAATAAATGTAAATATGGGTAAAATTGACATGGATAAAATTTATTATAAATAAAATGTTGTAAATAATTTTTAAAAATTCATTTTAGTTTAAGTTTTCAATAATAAAATTTTTACAATATTGTTTTACCTTAGTTAACTCCCATGTGGTGTAATCATTAGATGTCATGATACACATTTTTCCAATTAAATATTCACATTTTTTTATATATAAAAGGAGAATTTTAGACAAAATACACAACACATATATCCTTCATGTTTCTCATCAATACCTACCAAAATTGCAACACCTATATTCATCTCCCAATTTTCTATGATTTAGTCATAATAAGGAAACCAAAGTATATTATTTTGATGGATTTTTTTTTTAAAAATTCATCAAAGTCACTAGTTTTTGTTCATTATTTTTTTCTATATTATCACATACACTCTCCCTATATCCTAATCTAAACTCTAATTATGTAATAAAAATATCACAATTCTTTTTTAAAAATGATAATTTCATATATTACACTATGTTATTACACATTAATTATTTATAACATGTTCTTACTTAGGTTAGATATACCTCCTATATAAAAATTGTCATATTGTGTCGATAAAGGATTATTAAGAATTATTAATTTAAAATAAAATTATATAATAATGATTAATCAATGGTGTCTTCATTATTATTTTATATTAAAATATATAATCATCTTAATTATTAAAATTAACATTTTTATTCAATTAAAATTCCCAAAAAAATTATTAGATATTTTTAGAACTCATTTTGAACCATCACCATTAATTCATTAAAATTACTATTGGAATTTATAAATATCCCAAATACACCTGTGTTTCCTCTATGGATGCCCTCTTGGTGACGATTAAATGATTGACGAGCAATGTCTTAAACAACCATAACCATGCTAGTGTAGAAAAAATGAGGCAAATGGCACTGGAATATTAATTTAAACAATAAATGATTAATAAATGGACAATAAAAAATTATAAATTATTATAATATATTAAAATGAATATAATTTTTATTATGTAAATTAAAAGTAAATTATATATTTTTATTCAGGGTCTTAGATCGTATTCGACTATGTCATAATCTAGTGTAACTATTTTTGTTCACATTTTCTCTTCAATGAGACATGTTTTTTATTATCTACATATTTTTTTAAATTTTATATATAAATCCTATTAAAAACATTTTATCATAATTAAATTTTACTTTTTTATTTGATGATTTATTTCATGTTCACTCTGGTTTTTCATTCTATTTATCTGTTACTAAAATCATAATGTTCTTGTTGACATAATTCTCAATTCATTGGATCATAATATTCTTCCAGAAATATATTCTTTATTGAATATATATTATACCATTTTCTACTTAAAAATATATTTCCTCTTTCAAATTGGGTAAATTTCATTCCCATGTTAATACCATCTTCATTGATGTATTTTATTCTTCCAAAAAATAGTACATAGTTTTGAATATTTATCATCATCTTTGTTATATATTTCTCCTCCAACTCCATATTCATCCCTACAAAAAAAATATTATTATTATTAGGAAATCATAATATATCCTATATTTTTTTACCTTCATAATTACATATATCTTTAAAACAAAAAAAGTATAACTCTTGTATTGTTGTGAGTTTCAATTAATTTTTTTTAAACTGTTAAAAATGTTTTTCATTACAATTATATATATTTTTATCTTTCACTCCATATTCCTTCATATATTTTCATTATTTCTTTTTTATGTTCCATTATTAGATATTATTTTCAAAATAATTTATTTAATATCATCATTTCAATATCTTGAAAAAAAATTTCAATATATTTATTACATTCGTATTATAATAATATTTTCATATATTTATGAAAATTAGTTTAATAATTTTTATACTATTATAGTCTCTAACTCCAAATGATCTATACGATATTAATTTATGTGTTATGAATGGCCCTATAAATTCTTCTTTCATATTCAACTTTTTCTTGATTGAATTTCTGACATCAACTGATGTAATATATGATTTTTTTTATTTGATACCATTTGAAAATGTTATGAAACCCATTTTATTTCCATTTTATTATTAATATTATTGGTCTAATTTATTTTATAGTGTAAGAATGTTTATAGTTTCTCATTATATGATGAGGGGGTATAATATAACCCTAAAATGTATTATTATGTGTTTTATATCTTAGGATACAATGGTGTAATACATGGACCAGATTGAATTTAGCAATGTTAATATCCTTATGTGTGGGCATATTTGTTTTTAGTTATGTTAACATCCTTGTTCAATGAGCTATTTGTTGTCATCTATGTTCAAAACATTATGTGCGTACCTAGTTAATTTTATTGATGAAAAAAAACCTTATTTGTTAAAATAATTAATGTTATCTTTATTCACAACCATATTTTAATAGATTATTGTATTTATTTATCTTTACAACCTTATGCATGGATCTAATATCATTTAGTTATGTTCGTAACAATTTTCACTGACCTAATTATTGTTATCTGTATTCATAACCATATGAGTAGATAAAGTTATATTTATCTTTATTCCTTGTGTGGTGATATAATTGTTGATATCTTTATTATCACCCTTATGTGTATGAATTTTTTTAGAAATTTTCAAATCCTTGCATATGAAGAAGATAAATGTTTTGTATGTTCGAAAATATATTGGTTTTCTATGATTCGAGTAATTCCATAAGTGACACCCTTAACCCATACTATCAGATCTAGTATTCATAGACACAAACATTAAATATATTCTATGATATCAGATGTAAAACCCTGAATATAAACATCATTAATTGGAAATTTTTATAATTATTACTCAATAAATTGCATTAAAAGGTAATTTTTTTTGGATTATATCTTTACATATTTAGGATACAATATAAACTAATAAATTTCATGCAATATGTATCAAGTGAAAAATATTCCCAAAATATATGAAAATAATTTATTAAGTACCAGTATTAAGGGTCTCCCATAAATTTTTTATCATGAGTTATCAATTACACATGTCACATTTACTACTTTTCTCCACAACCTAGGGAAATGGAATCATAAAAATGGGCGAGCTCAAATGTTATGAAACAGAATCACATAACAGATACAATCATGACATGAAGATGGCATATGTTTTATGGAAGTAATAGGTAAAAACAACAATACATAATAAAATTTAATCTGGTTTCATGATACATCCATTACAGAAAATGAAAAAATCTAAATGAGAAATACTAACAGCATACTGATGGAATGTATAATTATGGATAAAAAACAACATTAAAGGCTATATACCATGAATTTTATTTATCATGATGACATTAGTAAATACATCTATCTGTTATGTTATTATTAAAAGAAAATATCCTTCTAAGGGGAGTGTCATATACCAAAAACAAACATATTTTGTCTAATGAGACATATTGCTTAAATGAGGGGCTATATAATTTTAGGCCCCAATCATCACTTTTTTAAGTCCAATGCATTCACCATATGAGATAATGAATAAAAGACATATAATAAAACATTACGATAATTATTTATATGAGAATAATAAATTAAAAAATACAATATTCATCCCCATTTTAATAAAAGGAAAAAAATGATGATAACCCATCTATAAGAAGAAGGTGAATGGGTAAACAATACATAGTCAACATTTCACGACCCTTCTCCCAGGTACCATACCGTGACTACCCCATGACGACCTTCTATTTTCTAGGGGTTGTAAACTAGTACCGAGTAGGAATATCCCAAAAAAGGAAATCATTTTCCAAAAAATATATACACATACAAAAATCTCAAACTGTGGAAAGTGAAAAAAAAGTAAACAACAACTATAAATAAGAAAACTACTGAGACTAAAATACAAACTGAAACTATACAGGGGCCAGAATACATGCCCAAAACCACAAAGGAGTGTTCAAATACCATGTTCTGTCCTCCTAAGACCCTACTTGAAGGGTAATTGATGGGTAGCTACTTGTAGATATAGAAGTATGCTCATCTGTCCTGTTTCACTGAGCACCACCTTGTCCCGGACCACTATGATCTTCGTCGAAGCATCGATCACCATCAAAAGATACGACACATACGGGCAAAGCCCAAACAAGGGTGGGTAACACAATACGTATTAGGAAACCTAAACCACAATGGAAAGATCACAATGAAAGACAACAATGAAAAAATAGATCACACTGAGTATAACTAAATATATTTAAATCAAGACTATTAGTCGTAACACTGATCAAATTGTACTATTAAGGTACTCATCCCTAATGAGTACTAGGGGTCTGCTGGGTCATACAGAGTCGCTCTCCACCGTGGGTTTTCTAGTTCACAAAGAGTCTCTCCCACAAAGTCAATGATAACTAGCCCATATAGGGAAACTTATAGCTGGTCCGCACAAGGCTTCTTATAGGTCACTAACATAGATACACTTGTATATGGTCCACAAAGGGATGCATATAATACAGGCATAGAGAATCTCATAGATCCATTCATCAGCAGTCTGTGGGTCTCATCCAGCCATAAGATTCTCACACCTTGTGCACTTGATTCGAAGAGAATCCAGCCCTCATGAAATTCATCGAATATCAACTTAATTGAATGCCTCTTTATATCATTCCAAAGGAACTACCTTATTAGGGGAGTTCCAATGCCGTAAATGGTTCATCAATCGAATGCCCGATCTGAATGGATTTTTTTTTAGTAAAAAGGGGTTGGTCGTGTTCAGGTGGATTTTGGCATGGTCAGACCGACCCGACCTGCCTGGTCTGGGGGGGGGGGAACAAGACCTGACTGGGTTTAGCTGACCCGACCTGACATGATTGGGTATGGGCCGCACCTGTCTGGCCTGACAGCTTGGCAAGGCCCATTGGGCATGGCTATATAAGGACTCATTCGGATGTCTGTCTATCCTGCCTGGTCACCAAGTGACCCAGTTTCATCCATCCCTGTCTGCAACTGATATGGAATTTCTTTCCGAGCCCAGGTCGCCCAACAACATAGTTCATCCTGTATTCCTAGCCCAAATCGGTGGGTGGGTTCTTCTCCAGCCCAGACCACCCAACATTGCTATTCTAACCATTGGGCCAACCTGATTCATGGGACTGTTTCCCCCTATACGTTGACACCCTACGAGAAACCGGTTCATGCTTCATATGGCCGGATGAGGTTGGCCACCTCCTATACATGTGGTCTTGGACCGCGTTCCATCTCCTACTATGGACTGCAACAGGTAGTACCCTCCTCCAACGCGGTTCCTGAGTGTCATCTCCCTCTCCAATAGTTCTTCTCATGTGATATGGCTCTTCCGCAAGACATGCGGCTCCTTCACTAGTCCAGCATGTTGCCAGCTGTCGGCATCCATGTCAGCGTCTCCTGTAAATGCCACAGCGTGCTTCAAGCGCTATAAATTCTTTTGTGATATTCAAAATTTTCTTGATTTAATTTTTGGAACCAACTTATGTAATTCATGAATTCATTTATGTGATACCATTTTAAAATGTAATAAAACCAATTTTAATTCCATTTATTTTCTATGATTATTAGTCTAAATTATTTTATAGTGGAATAAATTGTATTGTTTCTCATTATATGATGAGGTGTTATAATATAACCCTAATATGAATTATTATGTTTTTATATCTCAGGATACAATGATGTAATACATGGACGATATTGAATTTTTCAATGTTCATATCCTTATGTGTGGACCTATTTGTTGTTAGATATGTTAACAACCTTATACAATGATCTATTTGTTGTTATCTATTATCAAAATATTATGTGTGTACCTAGTAAATTTTATTGATGATAAAAACCTTATTTGTTTACATAATTAATGTTATATATATATTCACATCCACATATATATATTATTGTATTTTACTATCTTTACATCCTTATTCATGGAGCTAATATCATTTAGTTATGTTCATAACAATTTTCACTAACCAAATTATTATTATCTATATTAATAACCATATGTATAGACAAAGTTATATTTATCATTATTCTATTCCATATGTGGTGACCTAATTGTTGTTATCTTTATTAACACCCTTATGTGTATGATATTTTATTAGAAAATTTCACATCCTTGCATATGTTGAAGATAATTTTTTTTTTATATTCGAAAATATTATGGTTTTCTATGATTTTAGTTATTCCTTAAGTGACACCCTTAACCCATACTATCAGATCTAGTACTCATAGGCAAAAATATGAAATATATTATTTGATATCATATGTAAAACCCCAAATATAAATATCATTAATTGTAAATATTTATAATTTTTACACAATCACTTGCATCAAAAGGTTATTTTTTGGTTTAGTTCTTTACATATTTAGGATACAATATAATCTAATAAATCACATAATATATGTATCAACCGAAAAATATTCCCAATATATATGAAAATAATTTATTAAGTACCAGTATTAAGGGTCTCCCATAAATTTTTTATCATGATTTATCCTTTAAACATGTCACATTTACTACTTTTCTCCACCACCTAGTGAAATGGAATAATAAAAATGGGTGAGCTAAAATGATCTAAAACAGAATTTTATAACCAACATAATCATGACATAAACATGGAATTTGATTTATGGATGGAATAGGTAAAAACAATAATCTATAATAAAATATAATCTAGTTTCTGGATACATCAATTACAATAAATGAAAACATGTAAATTAAAAATACTAATAGCATACTAATGGAATGTATAATTATGTAGAAAAACCTATTGTAAAGGATGTATACCAAGAATTTTACTTAACATCAAGACTTTAGTCAATACATCTAGCTTTTAGGTCATTATTGCAAAACAATATCCTCTTCAGGGAAGAGTCATATACCAAAACCCAACCTATTTTTTCTAATGAGACATAATGTTTATGAGGGGATATATAATTATAGGCCCCAATCAACACTTTTTTATATCCAATGCATTCACCATATGAGAGAATGAATAAACAACATAAAATAAAACATTACAAGAAGTATTTATATTGAAATAATAAATTAAAAAAATCCAATATGCTTATCCATTTTAATAAAAGGGATAAACTGATCATAAACCATCTAGAGGAATAATTTGAATGGATAAAAAATACATAGTAAACGTTTCACGATCCTTCCCCCATGGACCCTACCGTGAGTACCCCATTACCACCTTCTATTTTCAAGGGGCTGGAAACTAGCACCAAGTAGGAATATCCCAAAAAAGGGAATGAATTTTCCAAAAAAACTGTACACGCACACAAAGCTCAAACTATGGAATGTGAATAAAAGTAAAAAACAACTATCTCTAAGAAAACTACTGAGACAACAATAAAAACTGAAACTACACAGGGGAAAAAATACATGCCCAAAACCACAAAGGAATGAAATAAATACCATGTTACATCCTCTTGAGACCCTACATGAAGGGTAGGTTATGTGTAGCTGCTTGTAGATATAGAAGAATGCTAGTTCGTTTTGTTTCACTAACCACCACCTTGTCCTGGACCACTATGATCTTCGTCGAAGCATCGATCTACTACATGAGACACGACATGTGTGAAAAAATCCCAAACATGGGTGGGTAACCGAGTACATAGTAGGGAACCTAAACCACAATGGAAAGGCCACAAATCAAGAAAACAATGCAAAAAATAGATCAATCCGGGTATAACTAAATATATGAAAATCAAGACTATTAAGCATAACAATGAAAAAATTGTACTACTATGGTACTCGTCCCTAATGAGTACTATGGGTCTGCTGGCTCACACATAGCTAATCTCTACCGAGGGTTTTTCGGGTCACATAGAGTCGCTCCCAAAAATTCAATTACAACTGGCCCATATAGGGCCTCTTATAACTGTTCCACACAAGGCCACTTATATCTCATTAACATATATCAACTTGTATATGGTAAAAAAATGGATACTTATCATATAGGAATAGAGAATCTCATATTCCCATTCATCAGCAGTCATTGGGTCATATCCAGCCATAGGATTCTTGCACCTTGTGCACTTGATTGAAATACAATCTAGTCCTCATGTCGTTTGTCAGATTACAACTTCAATGAATGCCTCTTTATAGAATTCCAAATGAACCTCCATATTGTGAGAGTTCCAACACCTCAAAAATCTCATCAATCGAATGCCCAATCTGAATTGAATTTTCTTTTTTAGTAACAAGTGTTTGTTTGTGTCCAGGAGGATTTTGACATGGTCAGACTGAACTGACTAACCCGATCCGGTAGAGGGGGGTGGGGAGAATGACCTGACCTTGTTTAGCTGACCCGACCTGACCTGATTGGGTATGGGTCGCACCTATTTTGGCATGCCAACTGGGGCAGTCCCTTTGGGCATTGCTGGACATTGCCTGATTCAGCTGTGTTTCTATCCCACTCAGTCGCCAAGCGACCTAGTTTCATCCATCCTGGCCAGCAACTAGTAGGGCAATTCTTTCTCAGCCTAGGTCTCCCAACAACCATGTTCATCTTATCTTCCCGGCCCAAATCGGTGAGTGGGTTATTCTACATCCCAGGCCACCCAGTTTCCCTATTTTCACCACCGAGCTAGCATGATTCGTGGGCCGGTTTCCCCCTATGCGTTAACGCCCTCCAAACGTCCGATTCGCGCTTCACGTGGCCGGTTGAGGTCAGCCACCTCCTCTACAGGTGGTCTTGTACCACGTTCCATCTCCTCCTACAGACTACAATAGGTGGGCATCTCCTCCATTGTGGTTCCTGAGCATTGTACTGCTCCCCTACATGTCTTATCATGTGATCTGGCTCTTCTGCATTACATGTGGCTCTTTCACAGTTCCAGCATGCTGCCCACTTTTGGCATCCGTGTCAGCAGCTCATGTCGATGCCACAGTGTGCTTCCAGCGCTTCCTCCCACCTTCCAGCATCGATGGGTGTCTCAACCCGGTGCTCCCACCATGGACATGTGCCGCTGTATATTACTGGTGTCGCATCCAACCTGGCATCTTCCCTTCTTCCTGTAGCTTCTACAGTCGAAGCACAACCACCTATTATTCCATGATGAATGGGGGAGAGAGATGTAGGGGATTACAAAGAACACCCAAATTGAACAACCTGACATTTTTTCATATCGGCCTGAGAACATACCACTTTGTGATATCATAAAGTATAGAGTTATAAATCACTAAGATTTAATCCCAGCATCAACATGTATATATTTTCCACATGCCCACTATTATTAACAAATTGTGGATCAACATGTTAGACGTTTGATCCGCATTCCCAAATTAGAGGGTAGAATGGAAAACATACAATTCAATAAGAATATAAACCACAACCAAAAAATGGATATTCCTTGAGGATGATCATTCTTTATCATCTATCAATCTCTGGTTTAGATTCTCTTTCCAATGGAATCAGTATCGTTTTTCAATTTACCATCATTCAACATTAGATAGCTATCATTCTGAAACTCAAAGGTATTTGTAAGCTCCAAATCTGATCTCCAATTCAAATTGTCCCATTATATGGGGAAACCACATCACATCATTTTTTTTACACTGAGTCACCATCGTCGTGTTGTTTCATTTATAAAAGAGTGTTTCTATTAATTTTTGTTATAGGGTCGTTACGCAGTTCGATTTATGGAATGAAATAGTCAAATCTTTGATACATTTCAGCGAAATAATCTTGAATAAAATATATTTGTTATGTTTATTTTATTTTTTCTTAGAACATCTAAAAAGTAAAATTTTTCATAGACCTTCACTAATAAATCTTATGTCCTACATAAGTAGAACATCTCATCATGATCTCAATGGTGGTATCAAATTTTTTACTTGAGTTTCCATTATTGAATTACAAGGATAGGAAAAAAAATTAACTTTCATTTAATTTAATTTATTTACCGTTACATATCAAAAACTAACTTTCACTATCGCTATGTGCTGGCCGATGTTTGGATCCACCTAAGGGAAGCATACCTAATCGGACTCAACGAAACTCTTGGATTTCCAATTCGAGTAACCATTTATGAGTTATAAGTATTTGAAAATAAAATAATTTTATTTAATAATTTTATTTATTCCCTAAAACTAATTTCCACTGTTGACTCGTTCCAACTAATATTAATCTCTACCTAAGGATAGAATACAACCAAATCTCAACAGTGGTCTCATATTTTTAATCTGATTGATCATTCGTGAGTTATAAAGATTTGAAAAATAAAATAATTTCATTTAATTATTTTATTTACTCTTCTTCCATTTTTTTTGATTTTCACTTGTGGCCCATACCAACTACAAATAAGTCTCTACTAGGGTAAAAATGACTTCTTCAATGAAACTGTTCCCTTAGATATATTATACAGGCACCTGTTTAATAGTTTTCCACTTTTTCAGAGAAATCACTCGAGCGCGTTATTTAAATTTAACATTTTTTGACTGATCATTCTGGAAACTTTGAGCCTCATAATAGTATGACATATCAGAACCTCATCTTGAAATAATCCCATTTATTTTAAAAAAACATTTAATTCCGAGGTATTACAATACTCCCACATTATGGTATTTATATCCTCTTAAACCAAAACAAGGTCTAATAAAACAATGATGGATTACTAGGGATGAATTTTATTATCTTTCTTGGAGATTATCTCTTTTAGATTAATGTGTTTCCAATGAAATTGTACAAAATAATTCGACCATCCATGAAATATCATCTCATGTCAATCAAAAATCTCCATCGGGTACTCTGTGAATATCACCTCGTCGTCTGTCTCCAGTTCAACGTTGTTGATGATGTGAGAAGGGGCATGCATGTATCTCCTCAGATAGGATACATGGAAGACACCATGAAACCTCTCAAACTACGGCGGGTAATCTAAACTGTATTCAACTTTGCATATACTATGCATTGTCAGGAATGGTCTGATTAACCTCAGAGATAACATGCCTCCCCCACCGAATATCGGTATCCCCCATTGAGGAGAGACCCGTAGAAATAAATGGACCCTCTCTTCAAACTCCTTGGGTATCTATCACCTATAATAATATGAATTCGGTAGGCTTTGTGCAGTCTTCCTCAGATCTCTAATGACCCGCACCTTCTTAGTGGTAGCATGTACGAACTATAGACCCATGAGTGATGGCTCACCTAGGACTGCCAAGCATAACGGTGACCTGTATGGTAATCCATACTGTGCCTTGAGATGTGTTTTACCGATGGTTCAGTGGTAGATAATGTTGTACGCAAAATCCACCAGTGGTAGGTGGACCTCCCAACTGCGACCAAAATCAATAAAGAAAGCACGTAGAATTTCCTCTACGGTCCGTATAGTCCGCTCGGTCTGAACATCATTCTATGGGTGAGAGGCTGTACTCATGCACAGATCAATCCCAATTTCAACCTTAAATCCCTTCCATATCTGTGATGTAATGTGTGCATCACGATATGAGAAAATTTTAGATTTGACTCTATGTATTCTCATAATCTACTACATGTAGAGGAATCTCAATCTCTCTACTGAACACTATTCTCGATTGGGAAGGAAGTTAATCGACATAGTGAGTTAGTCATGGATCAACCTAATACTATCATTCCCCTTGGATACACAAGGTAAGCCCATCATTATGTCCATCGATATCTCATCCCACATCCACTCCAGTACCATGAGGGGATGTGTCAAACCTTCTGGAATCTGGTGCTCATTTTTCTTCATCCCTGACTACCAGTAGAGATTTCAGAGGTCCTATTACATCTTCAATACACCTGGATTTATTAAAAAAGGGGATGTATAGATCTCCCTCAATAGTTCTTCCAATAATTCCACTCATACAACGGGCAATCCATTAAAAAGGATGACATTCTCCCCACCCATTGAATATCAATCAGGGGCATTTCCTTTGTACATCTAGGAACCTATAGTATTGCTGCTGGCATCTACCTAAATGACACTCTATAAGAGTGGAGTAGAAACCACCATCTACTAAAAATAAGGTTCCCCATATCTATCCACGAAGGATATCTAAAGCTAGGGAAACTACCCCAATGTATCGTTCAATATCTATGAACTCGATCTCTTGATGAGAGCATCTACCACCATGTTCCCCTTCCCAAGAGTATAGACTATCATTAATTCATATTCCTAGAGGAAATCTATCTAACATCAATGTCTCATATATAGATCTTTCTTTGAAATGATATACACGAGGCTCTTGTGGTCAGAGTAGATGATGAATCATTCTCCCATAAGTTAATGTTGTCTCATATTTAGTGAAAAGACTACCACTGCCAACTCAAGGTCATGTATATTATTTTTATACAAATGATATTTCAACTATCATGATCCATAAGAAATCATTTCTTGACCCTAAATCAATACAAAACAAATACTAGTTACTAAGGGGTTAAAAAACACCACGTAGTTAGTTCCCTCCTACAGAAACATCAATATATGAGCACTCTTCAAGCAATTTTATAGCTATTGAAATCTATGTTGTAATTATTTTATCCGGGCGATGGTTTTTTCCTTATTTTTCATTTTCATCATGGGTATTTCTCCATTTGATAATTCGGGTACAAACAAGTTATTTTCCCTAGCCATCCTAAAAAATCTCCACACCTCGGTAATGCTCTTGTGTCGTTCCCATGTAAGCACTGCATTGATATTCACTAGATCCATTGAAAATCCAGACTTTGAGATGACGTAACCATGAAAGTGAACTTTTCGCATCTAGAACACACTCTTCATGATCTTTCCATAAATCACTCTAATTGTGTCCAGAAACAACCTTCTATGTATCGCGTTAAACTCTACAGACACTGAATACACAGAGATGTCATTAATGAAGACCACAAAAAATGGTCTAGGTACTACTGGAAGAAAATGTTTCTAAGTCCCATGAACACTTTTGGGAAGTTATTCATTCCAAAAGGAATCACTAGGAACTTGTAGAGGCTGTAGAAACATCTAAAATCTGTGATAGAGATGTCATCATCTCGTACGTGAAGCTGGTGATTGTATGATCCAAGGTCTATCTTTTAAAACCATCTCACTCACATCAGCTTATTGAAGGGGTAATCATTAATCATTAGAGAAAATTTTTTCTTCATGGTCACCTAGTTCAGGCACTGTATATCCATGCATATCCTCAAGCTTCACTATTCCTTCTTGGTTAACAACACTGGGGCTTCCCATGGTAAAAAATTGATCCTTATGAACACCATTCTATTCAAATCATCCAATTGTACCTTAATCCCTTGTAGATCTATGGGATACATTAAATATTTAGTTGTATATATCTGTGTCGTCATGGGGGGGAATCAATGCAAAAGTATACCCCTATGCAAGGTGGTAGTCCTGGAACATCCACTGAAAACACTTCTTCATACTCATCTACCACTATGGGGCAATGGATACTAAAAAAATATACTACTATGTGGGTAAGGATGGCCTCGTGATGCTACCCACTTCCCCTATCATTCTCCTCCCTAGGCCTAGTGTGATCCACATTTGTGTGATGGATGTAACATTTCAAAATGTATACCACCTACTTCTGCTCTCCCATCTCCTTTTCCAAGTCTTCCACCTTGTAGAAGTCTTGCAGATAGAACTTACATATGGTCAAGTGGAATCTTCATTAAGTGGAAGACATATCTATCTCTCCCCAGAACAATGTAGGCCCATGTAGATGGAACTTGTCTTAGTCACTGAACATATGTGCATCCTCTACTGGTAGTTGCAGTAGTTAATGATGAACAATGGGCAGCGGTATCACTTGGACACCGCCTAATGGTGCCATCTCAGGAAACCGTCTCTTTTCTGATGCTGCATCAATATATGGACCATCCTCATTGTCATGCACTAAAATCCTGGTCGGCTGTCTGTGTGGAGACATCTTGAAATAGAATCATGATAAAAATGTTCAGTTATTTGTACATAGTGATCTTACTCTAACTCAAAAAGATCATGTGAAAACACTCAATGAATCATGAAACAAGGTTTTTAATGTACCAGGTCAGAAAACAAAATTTAGGGTCCTATTGTATGGATATGTCGGCTGCACACACACATTAGAATCCCTTTCCTAAAAGCCGAACTCGAAACACTTTACACTATTTCCCCATAAAAATTTATTGACTCTTAGTTATTATTGTAAAAATGATTTCCCTCTGATACAATTTTTTCATGACCCATCTTTAAGGGCTCGTGCTGCATCTATCCCAAGCCCGGATTCCAAAGTTCAGGCACTAGTGACTATCACTAAGTAGGCATATCTAAAAAAGGGATTAAATATTTCTTAAAACCTGTAAAAGGATCAGATTATGGAATGTAAAAAAAATGTATACCACAATTGTCCCTGATACAACTAATGAGAGTACATTACAAACTGATGGTACAATGGTCCCAGAATACAAGCCAAAAACCCAAATGAAAAGTACAACTACCATGTTTTTCTTGCTGGAGACTATACCTGTAGGGTAGACATGTGTTGCTATATGTAGACATATATGAATTCATGTTAGTCCCGTCTCAATAACCACCATATGGTTTTGGACCACCAAGGTCTCAGTCGAAGCGTCGATCACCTGCAGGTGACATTACAAGGGTGGGAGAAGCCTTCACAGGGGTGAGTAACACAATACTGAGTAGGTAATCTTTACCAAAAAGGAAATTCCACAATGAAAGACCACAATGAAAGACCTCACTGAAATGAAAAATCATACCAGGTATAAATCAATGGATGGAAAGGAATACTATTTGTTATAACAGTTAACACCTTGAACTACTGAGGTACTCATCCCTGATGTGTATCGTGGGTCTATAGGGTCAGAGAGAATCCCTCCCCACTGTTAGTAAACTTGGTCACCCTGAGCCGATCCCCACTTAGTCTATCATATCTGGTCCACATAGGGCAGCTTGTAGTTTGTCTACACAGGACCAATTATAGCTAGTTCACATAGAGCCTCTTTTAGTTGGTTCTTGCAGGACATCTATAATAAAGGCCTATAGGGTCACTTAGACCCACTCTTCAGAAGTATTCATGTATCATCTAGCCACATGATTCCCACACTTAGTGCGCTTATTAGTCACTATCTACATGCCGATTTAGTCCACATGTTTTCGTGCCGACCTAGGATCATTCCAGTTACCGGGATCATGAATTATAGAGTTATAAATCAGAAATATTTAATCCTGGCATCAACCCACTTATATTTTCCCCATACCCAAAAATATTAAACATCACTAAATCAACTTGTTGGATATTTGATTTTCATTATTTATTTAGAGGGGAGATCGGAAAAAATAACCATTCAATAAGAATTTAATCCCCTGCATGGGAGATAAGATTGCTCGAAGATTCTCATTCCTTGTCATTTTTCGATCTTTTATTCTGATTCACTCTCCAAAGGTATTATCGCCGCATTCTGATTCATGTGTCATCATCATTGGATAGTTTTACTTCAGAGACATAGAGTGATTTTCAACATCCATGTCTGATCTCCCATTCCTATAATCCCATAAAAAGGGGAAAATGTGTCACATCATTTTTGTTATGTTGTGTCTCATCATTAGGTAGTTTTGTATATGAAATTGTTTTTTGTTACCTTGAATTGTTGTGGCGTTATGCAGTTCCATTTATGGAATGAAATGGTCCACTCACCGCTGAGTTGTAGCAAAACAATCTTCTATAAAATAAACATTTTACGTTCATTTTATTTTTCCATAAAATGCATGAAAATATAACTTCTTCCCTTGACCCCATCCGATTGAGGTTAATCCATAATTATGGAGAATATCTCATTATGAATTCAATGGTGGTATCATATTTTTAATCTATATTAACATTTGTTATTTTTGTGGATTCAAAAATAAAATAACTTTTATTTAAATTATATTAATTATCATTATGTCACAAAAAACAACATTCACGGCCAGCCTATGTCGGATGAGGAAAGGATTCTCTTAAGGGAAGTACGCCCTCACAAACATTATTGTACTCTCATGTTTCAAATATGTGTTTCTATATATGAGTTATTAAGATTTGAAAAAAAAATAACTTTATTCAATTATTTTATTTACTACCAAAAACAACATTCCACTATTTACCAACAATGGACATTGTTGGGCACTTCCAAAGATAAACATACCTTCAAAAGATCAATGGTGGTCTCATATTTACAATCTGAGTCAACATTTTTGAGTTATAAGGATTCTAAAAAATATATTTAATTAATTTATTAATAGTTTTTCCATATTCATGTTTTCGTACTGCAGGCCCACACTAACTAAACGTAAGTTGCGCATAGGGCAAAACCGATATAATGAATAAAATGGTGCCCTCAGATTTCTGATATGGGAAAAAAATTTAGTGTTATTCCAATTTTTTGGGAATACTGATCACATGCGTTATTTAAAACATAAAATTTTTGATGGATTATTCCAGGCATTGTAGGCCTCAGAATCGTAAGTCATCTTTGCACCTAGTCTCTAAATAATCCCATATAATTTTCATGAAAATTTCATGGAATAAAGTGGTATTAAATTTCTCCCCCCTTAAGGTCATTACGTCCTCATAAGCCAAAAGAAGGGATAATCAAACAAAAAAAGGGATACTGAGAATGAATTTGTGCCTCCCTCTCCTATATGCTTTTCATTAAATTCCCACACTACCAACGAAAATGGACTATAGGAATCGACCATCCATAGTGTCTCTTAACCTGTCGATCCTCAATCTCTACTGGGTAATCTGTGAATATCAAACCATCTTCAATCTCTATCTCACTATCGTCGATGGAGTGAGAAGGGTCATTCACGAATCTCCCTAACTATGATACGTGTAATACTTTCTTCACCCTCTCTAAATTTGATGGTAAATCCAAGCAGTTTTCCACCTCACCAAGTCTAAATGGTATCTGGAATGGTATGATGATCCTTGGAGAAAACATTCTTAACCGACCAAATATCAGTATCCCATTTCATGGTGAGACCCCTATGAATATGTGGTCCCCTATTTGAACTCCAATGCTCTCTGTCTGCAACCATAATAGGACTTCTATCATCTTTGTGTAGTTTCCATATTCCCATGAAAGACCTGTAACTTCATAGAGGTAGCTTGTACGAACACCATAACCTTGAGTACTAACTCCCCTGAGTCTATCTAGCATAACATTGACCTTAATGGTCATCCGTACAATTCCTCAAAAGTTTTCATACTGACAATGGAGTTGTAAAGGTTGTTGAATGAGAATTCCACCTGGGATAGGTGGCCCTCCCAACTATGACCAAAATAATGAATGAAATCATGAGGCATGTCCTTCAATGATTGTATGGTATTCCTCGTATGAACAATTTTATGTGGGTGAAAGCATGTTCTCTAGAGCATCTTATTCCCAAATGCCTCCAGAAATCCCCTCCACAATCAGGATGAAAATCATGCATGATTATTGAGACTATCATAGATGGGAATCTGTGGTGTTTAACTATATCCTACCAATAAAGGTGTCCCATTCTCTTTATTGATCCTTGTTCTCGAATGGGTAAGAAGTGGGCCAACATTCTGAATCAGTCTACAATCACCCAAATGGTATTATGCCCCCTGGACGTATATGCTAAGCCTATCACAAAGTACATAGATATTACATTTGACTTACACTCCACTATCGATAGTGGTTGTTTAAATATAAATAGAACCTAGTGCTCAGCCTTTGTCATCCCTGGCCAATAGTACTGACGTTTGAGGTCCTGGTACATCTTCTCCACCCCACGATGTACCAAAAAATGGGTTGTATGGTACTTTTTCATGAATTACTCATATATCTCCATTGGTACAATGATTTTTCCTCTAAAAGTTTGATGTTATCCCCACTAATTGAATATCTATCAGGGGTATGTCATTGGACTTCTAGGCATGTGGGTTCTTGCAGCTGGAATCTCCGAGTTGGGCCTCCCCAACTGGCTAAAAGAGTATTGGGGAAACCACCATCGACTAAAAATAAGATGCCTCCTATCTATCCAAAAAAGGATTTCATATGCAAGACCCACTACTATGAGGTATCATTTAGTAGTTGTGAACTCTATCTTCTACTGAGAGAATCTACCACCACGTTCCTCTTCCCGGGACTATAGACTATAATGAAGTTATAGTCCTATAAGAACTCTATCCAACATCACTATATTAGATTTATATCTTTATGAGAGAAGATATATTTAAGGCTTTTATGGTCACAGTAGATGATGAATCATTATCCAATTTTTTAATGTCACCTCATCTTTAGTGTAAGGACTACTACATCAACTGAAGGTCAAGGGTCTCAATATTCTGATCATTTAGTTTAAACTATCATGATTCATAAGAAATGATTTTGTGACCATACATTAGAAAAAAACCATGATCAGTTCTTGATGTGTAATAGAATTCCACGTAGTCATTTCCCTCCTATAGAAACCATAGGACAACAGCACTCTTCAAGCTGTAGCTTAGCTACTAAAAGACTTGGTAGCATCATTTTGTCCATCTAAAGGGATTTAACTTCTTCATCAATGCCATCATGGGTTCAAATACTAGAGATAAGTTGGGTATAATGCTCTTATTGTACCCAAACAGCCCAAGGAACCTCCGCACCTTGGTAATGCTCTATGGTAGTTCTTGAGAAAGAACTACCTCGGTCTTTGCTGGAGACACCGAAACTCCAACCTATGATAAGACATGTCCGAGAAAAAGAACCTTTAACATTTAGAAATCAATCATGGATTGATATCAATAAATTGGTTTCTCTCAGTGTGTGTCTATAACTATATATAGGTGTATCGTGTGGTCCTCCTTCGATGATGAATACACTAATATTTCATCAATGAGTACCATTGAAAAATGGTCAATGTATGGATGGAATATCCTGCTCATGAGTCTCATGAACCATTCTAGGGTATTTATCACACCAAACGACATCACTATGTACTTGTAGGGGCCATATTGACATCTAAAATCTATCATCGATATTTACTCATCTTCTACTTGAAGCTGGTGATTGCCTGATCTGAGGTCTATCTTAGAGAACCATCTCTATCCTTATCTAATCGAAGGGGTCATAAATCCTTGGCAAGTGATACTAGTTTTTTACAGTCACCAGTTCTAGTGCTAGAAGTTGATGCATATCCTAATGCTCTCATCTGACTTCATGGTAAACAATATTTGGGATTCCCATGGTGAAATGCTGAGCCATATGAACCACTTCTCCTAAAATCCTCCAACTGTCCCCTCAGCTTCCAGAGCTCTATGAATTTTTTTTGATATGTATGTGTGGATATCAGTTTCATCCCGAGGTATAGATCAACGTAGATGTATACCCCTCAATGAGGAGGAAGTCTTGAAACATCATCTAGAATGATGTCCTTGTACTCATCCACCACTACAGGGAACTAAAAACTCAAAACATATACTACTATGTGGGTAAAGATGGTTGAATATTGCAACCCAATTCTCTTATCCACTAACTCCTTGAGCCTAGTTTGGACCACATTAGGTTGGTGGTTATAAAATTTCAGAATATATACCACCTCCCACTGCTCTCGCATCTCCTCTTCCATGACTACCACCCTACAGAATGCTTCCGTCAAGAACCTCCATCTCATCATGTAGAATCATCTCTAAGCTGATGAATCACATCTCTGCCCCTATCAAATCTTTAGCATCCGTAGGATTTGTCTCTACCCTGAACACGGGAGGTCTATGTTGTTTGAATTCATGTAATGAACTAATCCTTCGTGCATAATTTACCAGTAGCACTAGTAGTATCTTCTGACCAACGGGTGGTGGTAACATTGGGACATAGTCCAACGGATCCATCTCGAGAAACAGTCCTGGTACCGAAGCCTCGTCATTATAGGGACTATCCTCATAGTCATTTACTGGAATCATGGATGGATGACTGCATGGAGGAATCCAGAAGGAGAATCAAGATGAACAACAGACAATTTATTATACTTCATTAGTTGACTGTGGCCCAAAAGGATCATGGGAAAACCCTCAAAGAAGCATTAAATTACATTTTCATGTACCTGGTCAGAAAATAGAATTCATGGTCTTGGTGTATGGATATTTCGTCTGCCACACGAAAATGCGACTTCAAATACTGAAAGCCAAACTCGAAACACTTAACACTCTTTCCACATAAAAATTTTCAGAATCTTAGTTCTTATGGTAGAACCCAACAACCTATGATACTAATTTTTCATGACCTGTCCCTTGGAATTGTGTCGAGACTTCCCAACACCTGCCTTCCATAACGAAGGGGCTGGTGAGAATCACCGAGTTGGAATATCCCAAAAAAAGTGATGTAATTTTCCATAAAACCTATACACACACAAAAAGTTGAAACCGTGGAAATTAAACATAAAGTAAAAAACAAATTTCAATGATACAACTACTGAGAGTTCAATACAATATACAATTAAAAAGAGGCCAAAATCCAAGCAAAAGTCCAAAAAGTAATGTACATCAATAACAATTGATCTGCTGGAGACCCTAGGTGAAGGGTAGATGAATGGTAGCTACCTTTAGCCTTATAAATACGTCGTTTGTCCCATCTCACTGAGCACCACTCACCCTAGATGACCAACGTCTCCATAAAAGAATTTATCACCATCACAATACATGACACGTGCGTGTGAAGCCTGTGTAAGAGTGAGTAACATAATACTCACTAGGCACCCCAAACCAAAAAGGAACGACGAAAAAAAACAAAGAAAAGGAATCTCACACCAAGTATAACTCACTGTAAGAAAATGAGACTATTAGTCAAAACATTTAACAACATGGATTGTTGAGGTACTCATCCCTAATTAGTACTATGGGTCTGCGAGGTAACCCAGAACTACTTACCACCATGGGATTGCTGGGTCACATATATATGCTCATCAATTAGGCCATTATAGCTGGTCCAAAAGAGGCAGTTTATCACTTGTAAACATAGGTCTGCTTATAGATGGATCAAATAGTGCCTCTTATATTTAGTTTACAGAAATCCTGCTTATTATCTAGGCATGTATGGGCGATTAGGCCGGCTCGTCAACAGTCATTGGGAATCACCCTACCACAGGATTCCCACACATAATCCATTTGACTTTGAGACAATCCACCTCTCAAGAAATTATTAAAATGTAAACATTCATGAAATTATTATTAGATAATGAAAAATGAACCTCCTAATCATGAGGGTTCCAACACCATAAATGACTTGTATAATAGATGCCTATTCTGAATGATATTGAAATTTTAGTAAATTGGGCCTTGTTGTATTCAAGCATGGTCATACCTGGTCGTACCTACCCAACAAACCCAGTTGGGGGGAGGTGTCCTACATGAATTGAGATGGTTTCTCCCACCCGACCTGGCCTTGTTGGGTATTTCTAGACTAGTCTGGTCTGACCGCTTTCCCATGCCCATTGGGCCATGATGGACCCTACATGGTTCGACTGTGTGTCCAGTCCACTGGGTTGACCGGTAACCCAGCTTCATCTTGACCGGCCTGCAACTGGTGGGACAGTTCTTTCCCAGGCTGGGCTACCTAGGTGAATGGCTCATCCCATCTAGCCAGCCCGCATCGGTGGTCCGATTCATCTCTATCCCGGACTGCCCTGTGGCCCGGTTCGTGCCACTGGCCCAAAACATTTGGCAGGCCTATATCCCCCTAACCCTACTGCCCTGGGGGCATTCAGTTAGTGCTAAACATGTCCATCTCTGGATGGATTCCCCTTCGCAGATGGTACAGGACAATGTGCTATCTCCTGCCGCCACCCACAATAGGTGGGCCGCTCCTCCAATGTGGTCCATGAGTGGCACAAACCTCCTGAGCCAGTCTACTCAAGAAGACTGGCTCTACCTCGGGACCTACCTACCTCCAGCCACTAGGCTCTGTGCTGGAGGCTCCTATTTCTACTATTTTGTGCTTACTATGTTCCCCCTCCCGTATGTTACCATGGTCAAGGTGTTGCGGACTAGGTCTATCACGGGGGTGATGTGGCCCGTCGGGCCACATCCCTTCTACATGGAGATTCTAAATCGGATGGACCGCCATCTATTACTCCACAAAGAATATAGAGAGAGAATGGATGGCATTAGAATGAACATTAAAATTAAACAACCCAGCCTTGGTTCAGGCCTGCCCAGAATTATTTTAGTTACCAGGAACATGATGTATAAAGTTATAAATCACTATGATTTAATCCCAACATCAACCCACATATATTATCCCCATCACCATAAATATTATTAATCTGTGGATGATCATATTAGAATGTTGATATGTGTTCATCATTTAGAGGGTAGAATGGAAAAACAACAATTCAATAACAATTCAAACCCCTACATGTTGAAAGAGATTGATCGAGGTTGATCATTCATCGTGTTCTTTCTGTTTATGATTCTTGCTTTATGGGTATCATCACCACTTTTTGATTCACTTGTGTTCATCTTTGTAGTGTTTTCCTTGAGAGACTCAGAGGGATTTCATGGTTCAAATCTGATTTCCCATTCCCGTTATCATATTAAATGGAGAAAATGCGTTGTATTATTTCGGTTATGTTGAGTCACCATTGTTACACTATTTTATTTATGAAAGAGTTTTTATTACTTTATATTGTAGTATTGTCACGAAGTTAAATTTATTAAACGAACATTCATCTCTTTGCTGCATTACAGTGAAACAATTTGGAATAAAATAAACTATTTTTGTTTATTTTATTTTCACTTAAAAAGTCTAAAATAAAAAATTTATCTCCACCCACACCTGTCGATGTAATGCCTTTATTAAGTAGAACATCTAATTATCAACTCAATAGTGGTCATAAATTTATAATCTGTTTTACGGTTTGTGAGTTATGAGGATTAAAAAATAAAATAACTTTTACTTAAATTATTTTATTTACAGTTACATCCAAAAAACCCACTTTTATAGCTGGCATGTGCCATCATATGTTAGGCTTCGCCTAAGGGAATAATAGCCTGGAGAACTCTACGATACTCTTTGATATACAGACTGTGTTACCATTTAGAGTTATAAGGATTTGAAAATAAAATAACATTATTCAATTATATTATTTACGTCCAAACAGTACTTTCCACTGTTGACCCACACCTGCCAATGTTAGGCTCTTCCAAAGGAATTCATACTCTCAAGATCTCAACCGTGGTCTCAAATTATCAATCTGATTCACCATTAGTGAGTTATAATAATATGAAAAATAAAATAATTATATATAAATATTCATTGAAAAAATTGTGCCATTTTTGTTTTTTCTCACTAGATTCCTATGCTGACTAAACATATGTCTCGGTAGGCGTAATCCCACCATCCTAAATGCAATGGTTCCCTCAGATATCTGATATGGGCTCTTGTTTAACAGTTATTCACCTTTATTAGGAAAGCTGCTTAGGATGCGTGCTATTTAAAACATTATAATTTATGACTGGTTATTCGAGGAACATCGAAACTCTGAATTTCACGTCGTCTCAACACCTGGTCTCGAAATAAATCCAATTTAATTTTCAATAAAATCATGGAATTCATTCCTATTACATAACATGACAATAATAATCCATATTGGAATTCCAATAATTTTTCCTCTGTAAATGGAATATCATTATTTCTATGTTAACATCACCTAGTTTGACTTTGTAAAATGTGATGTTTATAACATATTCAGAAATTAATATATGGTTAATAAAATAATGGGATAAATTAATCATAATCCATCTAGAGGATGGATATGGATGGTTCTAATATAATATATTCCATAATGTGATAAAAAAATTCAAAGGGATAATCTGGTATAAAATTATATCCCAAAAAATATAAAATTCCACATGATACAATCATAGGTTATATTTTACATGATATATTTGAAAAAAAATAATCTAAAGGTTATAACTTTATAAATGAAAATTGAGTCACCAAAATACCTCACTATTGGAGTAGAACTGAATCTTTATTCACATGAATAAAGGAACATAATTTCTATTTTGAATACCATGAAATGAACGGAAAAATACATTCATTTGATACTAACTCATTGGAACACTAAACAGTGAGAACAAGGTGAAAAAAATGTCTTCTGTCTTAATGGATGAGAATAGAGACCAAAAAAATACTTCTAACATAGAAAATTTAGAATGAAAATCCCTTGAAATAAAGGGTTTAAAATTAAAATTAAAATACCATTAAGGAATGATGATTCAAGATATGATATCTCAAATAGGAAATATATATATATGATAAATTATATTTTCTGTATAAATATAGTACCTGTCTCAATGAAGGGAAATTAATATTAAAGAAAGAAAACCTTGTATTGAATTTATTGAATTAACATCTACCTATAATATCAAAAACATAACAATCATAATCCATTAATTTATAACCTTACACATATCCATTTTCATTCATAATTATCATAATTAGTCACTATCTACATTAATTCTTCATATTTTCTACAATGGGTGTTCATAGGATTGATTGTGTATACTCAATTCATAAAAGAATTTTACATTTTTATCCTCAATAAAATTCATCATTTTTATATCATCTAAGATATTGTAATATATTTTCTTGGATAGTTTATAAATTTATAAATTTATATCTATTTATTTTTTTATGCACTACGATGACGAAATCGACAAAGATCATGTTTAGGTGATTCATAACGAATGAAATGTGTTTTCATAATAAATGAGTTAAATATTTTATACCATTAAAAAACCAAAAAAGAATTATTTACATATATATATTAATTTAAAATACTAAAAAATATATCATCCTCATCAATGAGATAAATTCATAATATTGTTTGATTACATGGTTAAAATGACCCAATCATTAATATAGCCTACAATAATGAAATATTATGAGGTAGATTTAATGTAATATCAATATACCAGAAGAGTAATGATATTATATGGTTATTATTATTATGAAATATTATAATTAGAAGAATTAAATGAAAAATTAATGAATAAAATAATGTTACACAATTTGAATAAAAATTATACTCTTACCACATTTATTTTGAATGATTAAATTAATGATGATTGTATGTTGTCTATATCACTTATTGGTTCTTATATTTAAAAACTAGAACCATAATATTAAAAAATACCATATTTATAATATAATAAATATTTACATCCAATCGTTTATGGAAATTAAGCAAAAAAAATTGTTACGTTGTATATCATGTTGTCCTCACATCGTACGAATGTCAGTATTGTTTTTCATATTTGATAGTGTATAAGAGTAAAAAAATGATAATATGAATAATATAATAACATTATAGTATATATATAATAATTATATAATTATATTTTAATGGATATAATACATTTTAATGAATAATATTTTGATGAAATATAAAGTAGTTGATAACACTCGTTCCAGGGACATGGATTTTCCATTGATGCCTCATTGATTTTTATGTGATTAGGATACTTATGTGTGATCAGTGGATTATTTTATTATGATATTGATAAAATTATGTTGTAGTGGAATATATTCATGGATTAATTTTAAGGTAATGTTTTCCTTCTATTTGTGAAGATGTTACCCTTTTTTAAATGAAGGAAAGGATTATTTTGTAAACAAATTTTCATTATTCATTAAGTAAATGACACTATAGAAGGTCAATAGATCAATAGTGGAAAATATGTTGGGTAAAAATTTATTTACTGATCTGAATCCCAACAATTAATTTCGATGAACGTTTTTAAATTGATATATTCTTTTAATCTATTTTAAAATTATGTAACAACATTTTTAGATTAATCTTAGTAATTAATTTCTAACCAAAGTAGTTATTTTTAATTAAATATATTCCAATGATTGAACATTTTAAAAAATTTTATAATTATAATTTACTTTTTAAAAATGATATTATGAAATAAAATTTCAAACTATATTGATTGTCAATTTTAAAACAAATACACATCATAGTGTAATTTGTTTTTGAAAACCAACATTTTTACGATTTAAAATTATATAGAATATAATCATATAATGGTTACTGATTTAAATTAAATAGATTTAAATTTTTTAAAATAGAGGTATGAGGATTTCACGGAAATTGAAAACCAAATATAAATTTAAAATACATTATTTTTAACAAAAATATAAAAAATAATTCCAATATTATAATAACATTTTAATTAGTTATGAAAATGGATGGAAAATGTATAATATCAAAAATATATATTTAATTTTTTTATCATAATTCCTTACTGTCATATATTATTACTTCATTATTTTTAACTCTTATATTTCATGATTACCTAGTGGTAAAAACATAGAAATTAAAATATTCATTAATCCCTCATTTATTATCTAAAAAACTATTTTTAAAAAGTATCAAAAATAAATTTTGTATAAAAGTTTACATGAAGAATTTAAAAATGATTGATCATTTTACGTAATTTTATAAATCAAATTTACAATTTTATAATGATATTATGAAATAAAAATTCAAACTATGTTGCATGTTAATTTTCAAACAAACACACATAATAGTGATTTTTTTTTGAAAAACCAACATTTTTACGATTTAAAATTATAGAGAATATAAACATATAATGGTTACGGATTTTAATTAAATAAATTTAAATATTATAAAAAAAAATTATGAGTATTTCATGGAAATTGAAAACCAAATATTAATTTAAAATACATTATTTTTAATAAAAATATCACAAATAATTTCAATATTACAATAACATTTTAATTAGATATAAAAATGGTTGGAAAAGTTATTCTATCATAAATTTATATTTAATACTTTTTATCATAATTTCTTAATGTCATATCATATTACTTCTTTATTTTTAACACTTATATTTCATGCTTACCTATTGATAAAATCATAGAAATTAAAATACTCTTCAATACCTCATTTTTAATCTAAAAAACAATTTTAAAAAAGTATCAAAAATGAATACTGAATAAAATATCATATTAAGAATTTAAAAATGATGTTAATTTTTATTATTTTGAAATTTAAAAGTTTGGAAATACAGTTTTTTAATAAAATTCTAAATTATAACGAAAACTTTTTATCAAATAAATGAAATTTTTTATATTAAATAATAATTTTAGAATTCATGTCATTTTTTTATTAATAATTGTGTTGAAATATAAAAAATATAAAACATTATTTAGTATTAATAAAAATTATCTTAAGATATAACATTTTTTTAAAAATGGTTATTTTTTAAGAATAATTTTCTAAATGATAAATGATCTAAATAGTCATTTTAGGTAGACTAAGTAAATTAAATTCATTTTTAATACAGCCTTTATTTTTTATTATACATGTATTTCATAAATTATTTACCCCTATTTAATTATGATAATTAAATGGATATGATTTAATGATCATACTCAGACATTTATAGTTTAACAAACCATATCATGGTATCATTTATGTGTGATATTTAATGTGAATAATGATATAGATCGCACTGAATAATTTAATGTTAATAATATATTATAATTTTTTCTTTGTTTTATTCTGAATCCCTTTATGGAATTAGATTTACTATTATAATGAAATCATTATTAAACACACCCTTCCATATGATCGTGGGTTTTTTTAGGATGGGGAATGAGATTTATATACATGAAAAAAAATTATATATATTTTCTTAGGGGAAATTACCCATTACTAATTTCATAGATAATATTAATAAAATATTTTTTCCTATATCCTTATAGAATAACTATCTAAAACCCTTGTACGTTATTTATATAATAATACTCCCACTAAATTTAATATAATCCAATATCCAGTATTTGGGAAAGACACACATGATATATTATAGTATATAATCTTGGTTAAAAAATCATTATAAAAATAATTTATAGTATTTTAATTGGATTTGACATTTTCACATGGTTATTTTTGACTACATTACCTATTGGTTCTTGGATTAGTATATTGAGTTAATTAATGCCCAAATATATTAAAATTTAGGTAACTAATTTTTTCAGATCCTCTCTTGTTATTAAACTTTACATTCATGTGAGCTTGATCACTTTATCTTTTGTGAGAATCAATATTTATATTCTTGGGTGTTTTTTGGACATTTAATATGTTAACATTGAATATCATATTTCATGATATCGGGTTTCGAATAATCATAAGTTTCTCACTCTAACTTCTATTCAGTTCGGTTTTTCATTTATGTACTCCATACATGGACCCCCCGCCACCACAATGGTTTCATCTTGTTCAATACACTACTAAAAATCAATAAGAGTGGTGATAATTATATATATTTATCAAAAATAAATTTTGGAATATTTGAACTTTAGATGTTACAAAAACACCATAATGTTATCTTATAGTTCATACATATTAACTTTTATCAGAGTATGTTCAATATATATATATCTCTCTCATATGACATTTATTGTTCATCCTTGTTTACATTGACATGAGTTATCTCAAATATCAAAACATGATCCTAAAAATATAGGTCCAAATTTCCATGAAAATTATATAAATAATCAAAATCCATAAATAACTGAAATTTAGACCCTCAAAAATAAATGTATCCTTCTTAAAAAAACATCGATCATTAAAAATATCATATCACATTTATATATAATCCATAATAATATAACTCAATAACCTAACATTATAAAAAAGATTTTAATATGAATGACATTAATCCAAAATGAGATTATATATTCCTCTAGAAATTTACTATATCTTTAACCGTAAATAGTTATTAACCACTAGTTCATAAGTTCACACATTTGGGATATATATCATAATCCCAATAATTTAGATGACCTTCCTAAAAAATATAACTAATCAATTATCAATCTCCAGGATACCAATTACTATCTAAAATACTTATTCAAAATAAAAATATCATTTATTATATAAACATTAAGAATATACTAAACTTTTTAGTTATCCATACCTCATTCACGTGTTCTACAATATTTATTCCCAAAAATAAACCATGATATAAAATTATTTTTCAATTTTGAATATACTATTTAATATATTTCACCCGTCCTTCAATGAAAACCCACTAAAATAACCATTGGACGTTTCATATAATCCTCATCATTCAAATATTTTACCAAAATATCATTGATAAATATCACTATCTACTGAGAATAACTATGTGTCTCAAAATTATTTCAATCTCACTAACATAGATAAGAATAGGAAAATATCCCTTTACATCATAATAAAAATATACTAAAATTCATATCTATTTAAGTATGATCCTTTATTTGGTTATACCACATAGTCGTTTCCATTTCCACGCCTTCCTCAACATCAGTTATGTAATCCTGTTACATCAATATTCTAAAAAATTTGATATGATAATATATATAATTTTAAAATGATAAAATCAATATGAATATCCATTCTCTTTTGAAACCTATATTTTAACCTATGATACATTTAGATCTTCTTAAAACACTCTTTAATCAATATTAGGTTATCCATTGTCACATTTATATTAGTTTCTCAATGAAAATTAGTCATAATAATTATTAAATAAATTATAATTTTTCATAAATATAATTTCAATAACGAAATCATATCCCATATGAGTGATTTAACTAGAGTGACATCTTACGCTAACTAATCGTTAATCATAGTTATGAATGGTTCAATGCATCAATGACCATTTATAGGGTAAATAGCACTTAGTTCATTAGTTTTATTGCGACATAATCATTTTAATATCAAAATATGTATTTATTTCAAAGAATAAAAATATAATCAATATATTACAAAAACGATAGGAATTTATCCAATTCATAGATGAATTCCTAGGGTTTTCACTAGGGTTATCTAACCCTAATCTATAAAAAGCATATGAATTATTATTGAAACATCAAATAATATACTCTATCAGTGGGTTATATATACCTTGGATATTGTTATTATCCTTAACTTATTATCCTTGACAAACATCATAATATCGTGTGTTACCTAATCCATTTAATTGATACCAACCACAACACCCTAGACCCATACTTTACAATCTAATGCTCCTTGTCATATACATTAGAAACCTTCATTAATATGGGACTAGAATATTTATATAACCATTGATAGTTACAAAATTATTACTAATTACTGAATCTATTATATACAAGGTATCATTTGTTATTTTAAATTAATAGAATCCTAAAACCACAAAAATTAGAAAATCTAATGCTCATTGTATCTAATTAGATTTTTTCCTACGAAATAAGATACTACATGATTCCTGAATAGTTTTCAACATCACCCTAATATTATATATAATGGTTTATCATCCTAACATTTCACATGGACTGAATTTATTTATAGCATGAGAAAATGGAAGGAGAAGAATGAGTGCAATCAAAATCAAAGAATGAGAACTATATAACTAAATTAATACTGGGATGAAAATGTAATTATTATTATTCCAGTATTAAGTAAATGACAATAATTCATACTCGTCTATAAAAATGTAACATGACATATCGATGAAAATAACTGAAATCATGGATATTAATGATGTTAATCTCATACGAATGAGATTCATAATTACAAAAATAAAAAAACCATTGTTCGAGCCCTATTCAAAAAAATTAATTTTTTATTGAGACCATAGTCATGACACCATTTATGCAAGGCCTATTCCAAGAGAATATACTATTATCTGAAGTGTCATACACCAAAACAACATTTTTTTATATCTCAATAAATATATCGTTTCATCAATGGGATATATATGTTTTACCCCACCAATCACATGTTTATGTCCAATTCCATAAGCAAGAATGAAAATGATTAAATAATTTATAATAATCATTTTTAATAAAAAATTGTAATCAAATAATAAAAATGGATTTCCAATAACATTCCATATTCCAATTAAATGGGTAAGCAGATCATAACTCTTTTGGATGAAGAAGGTGGATGGATAAATAATAAATATTTAACATGTTAATAATAATTCATATTTGAATGAAAATACATTTCCCCATGTTAATATAATGTAACACATTCAATGTGAACATAATCCAACATAATTTATGTAAAATGTGAAGTTCAAAACCTATAGCAAAATGGGTTTAAGACTAATAAAACACTAGAATAACACATTAATAATATATCCAGATAAAAGAAGTTGATGTTTTAGGTATAATATATTCTAATAAGTGAGAAAATTGTATATAAGTGTTTATGGGTTGGGATTTTATAACCCATAAAACAATATGAGAATACAAAATTGAATTACATTATTATAATGTTCACCACATAGTAAGGGTGAATCAGGAAATATATTTTAAAGTTTCAATTACTTTGAAATTAACACCAATTAATTTGATGTTTTTTCATATATAAAAAAATTAAATAAAATTTACAATTAAATAAAATTATATAAAAATAAATCAATAAAAACAAGATTCACAAGGTTCTTTCTTTGTGTGAGAACATAAATCGAAGCCATAGTGACTCCCATCAGTCCATAGAAATCCACTATTATATTAGGTGAATAAAATTTGATCCAAATTATATTAGAATCATTCTATCTCCCAATATGAATGATTATACTTACTACTAATAGTAACGAAGGATTTATTTCTAAACCAAACCAATGTTAGATAAGAAATTAATATTATGACATCTCTAAAAAACAACAAGAAATCATTTGTCCAATTTCTCTATCTACAGTCACAATTCGATGAACCTTAAGAATTGTTACATTGTAATAATTCTTATTCTCATCAATTAATGTTAATTTTTTATGAAATATATCTAATGAAAAAAATAAAATATACTAGACACATTTTCTATTTTTTTTGGAAAAATATCAATATATTATCTCTAACCACTGAATATTTCTATAATCATTGATTGGAAATATTGTCTTGCACATCTAACAATCATAACTCTCCAATATATATTTTATAGTACACATCATTAAAAAAATTGTATCCTAGTTAGAAACTCATAGTGCAAAAAATCATTCACCACATCACCTCTCTACATACATATTAATAGTGTAACTTTAATACAACCATACTGTACTTTTACCAATATTTTATAAGTGATAAAACATGGGAAAACATGGGAACTTAAATTCATATTCCCAATCATTGAAAACTAAAATTTCAAAACTCCCTCCCAACTCAATTTCACTTGATGTTTCTCAAGAACATTAAAACATTCTTAAATCATCATAAAAACATGGAACCAGGTCTATCTCGTTGAAAATACATGAAATTATTCTTATGAATCTTATTTAGATATTATTACCCTTTATATATATTAATAATATAGGGATCATATGAATATCATCAAATTATAGGATTTATATACTCTATGTAATGCTCATTAGTACACTATTTGTTAAAATGTTTTCAAGTAAATTTATTTGAAATTATCAATTTGGTGTTTATTATTAAGTATAATGCATTTGATTTTTCTCCAACTGGAAAATCACCTCTCCAAAAAATAATGTTACTGATGGAATTGTTTTAATAAAAATATATTTCCTTTTACTAATTCTCTTTATATGCCTCCTCTAACAAATGGACTCGTATTTTTTTTTCTACATTTGTCTATCTGATGAGTCTTTATCTCTTTATCAGGTCTATCAAGTCTCTTGATAAACATTATAAAAAAACTGGATTTCTAAACACAATATTCTACATCTTCCAAAAATTGATCATATAATGTCATCACATTAATTATTTTATTTTCATTCATTCAATGATATTTTAAATGATATTTACAAACCCAACTTATACTAGAATGACTTCAGCTCCATTCAAACCAAAACACAGTCTAATGGATCATTATTTAAAGGAATCACACTAATTCCATTATATCATTGCTCCCTTTATGACTTTAAACTTCACACAATATGAACCTTCAACATTGTAACGTCAACAATGTAAAAATTTCACCATAATCATTATATTTTATACCTTACATATAGAAATGGTTTGGGATTTATTCTACATCTTGAACATTGACATCATAATTTTTATTAGTCCCCCTTTTTACATATTTAATTTTATCAATAGAGTAGAAACTATGTACCTTAGACTTCATGTTATTCTTAATTCAATAATAATGTTACTGGGGTATCTAGTATAATTTTATATTTTTTCATGTAAAAATATGTAACATTAACATTGTAGATTGAATGTCGACTTTCTAAAAAATCAATATTTGATAACTTCAACCCTTGTTTGTTTGAGGTAACTATTGTAACTATCTACCATTGTATGAATTTGTTCCACATTATCATTGAGCATAAGAATCTTCATGATGATATGAACTTGAGGATCTACACAATATCATATATCTTTAGTACTTTCTCATAACATAGTTATGAATAAAATTTCTCACCTCATCTAGTAAATTATAAGAAAAAAATTCATGACAAATTCAGCTACACTTATGCACGAGTATAAAAAAAGTCACAACATAATATATTGAAAAATAAATATAATTTTAAAAAAACAACCCATGGGGTCTATAATTCCAAATATTGGTTGTGTTTTAAACATTTACAATTACATTTAACCTTTGTGGACAATTATTTCCCCAAAATTTTATCAATCTACATCCTTCCTCTTATAGAATGTCTTGAAAATAATTAAAAATACAATACAATGCTTTTGAATTATTCCCTTCCCATGATGAAAATCAATTTTTTTACCCATGATATGATAATATCTACTCAATCCTCCCCTCTCCCCATTTTTATAATTAGAAAAGTTCATTTCTATTACAAAATGAGTTGTGCACTATCTAAAACTATATTATATTCTCTCCCATTTGATATCAAAATCTACAGAAAACTGGGAATATTTCCTGTTGAACATTAAGAAATAAATAATTATGAATGAAAATGTATATATTGAAACAATTAATTATATAATTAACTTGTAATATCTTTCCTAAAATCATCATAAATTTGAAACGTTATTCAAATTTACTTAATAAAATAATATCCACCATCATCTTTATATTTAATTAAAAGTTACATCATATTGAATGGATTTGATCATTAATTTTGTTTATTCATTTTAGAAGGATAAACATTACCATGATTATTAGTGTTAAGATTCATTAAATATATATCATTGAGTATCAAATAATGTAGATAAATATGTATCCATATACCCTTTCTACAGTAATTGGTGGTAGAAACATATTCATTATTTTGTATGATCAAATTAATTGTACTTGGTTTCTTAATATATCATCTCTCACTTGTTAGTGGAATTTGTAAACATTTTGTTCATTATTTATATATATTTCTCCATGTTTATTTAGTTTATATCTAAATTATCACTTTATTTCTTTAATATTATTTCATTCTGGACATGTATGAAGATCCCATGAGTTGTTTTTCGCTATTTTATCTTACTATTGTTTCCACCCATTTATTTAGATGTTATGTTCAGCTTACAATAATACTAATTGTGGTTCTATATATGATATTAGTAATTTATGATTATCAAAAATAAAAAACCTTATAAAATAAATTAGATCATTATAATTCCTATTGATTTTGCAATTTCCAATAATTGTTTTTGAATTTTTGATATAATCTTTTGAAATTTGTTTCGTCATCACAAGGCTGATCTGAGTCACATTATATAGTGGTAGGAATGTAGTCATCTACCAAATTATCTTCATTAGATTTTGACATTATATATTTATTAAAATATTGCTTATCAAATTCAGTATATATTTTTTAAAGATGATTAAATTTTTTAAAACATTTACATTATAATAATCCACCATATTTTGTTTACGTTTATTTCAATATTAGTAACATCATCTATTCAATGAATATCCAATGAGAATTACTTCTTCATATTTTTCATCAAACATTCCATGATATGGTTTTACAATCATTATTGATCATGGACTCCTCAAAAAACCTTGATGTATTTCATTGAAGGACTTTTATAAGTTACAACTCATAGGGGGCATTTGTATTTCTACCCCCATAATAAATTTTATTTTTACATCAACAATTGTACTTACACCATCTCTCAAGAACATTTTTATATGTTTCTATTAAATTATAATTCTTCTTATCATTTATTCTATAATATTTTATTTCATTTAAATTATTTCATTTTCTAGGATTTTATGGATGAATTTATTGGTTTTTGATTCCTTATTTCATCAAATTGGATTAAAAACCATTTCCTATGTAATAACTTTTATTATTTCTTCCCAAATTCTGTATATCAACATAAATAAAAATTTAAACATTCATTTTGAAACTTATAAAAATATTCTTAGTCTCTTATTATCATTTATTAACACTATATTGTTCATCTGAGTGAAATGACGAATGAAAGTAATAAATTACAAAAAGTATATATTTTTTCTTAATGAAAAATAAAAAAAATGAACTCTGTGGATGCCCTTATATTTTATAGTTCATTATATTTTAAATTTAATATGTATTCCACCAACTATATTTCATTTCTAAAATGTTTTAAAAAATTACATTTTTTTTCATTTCTATGGTGGTATGTATGTTTTAGTATATAAATTGAAATTTTTTCTTATTTTTTTACCATGATGCACAATTCTTATGTTCCATAGTTTTTAAAATGATCATCACTTAAGTAGAATGACTTATAAAGACCTTTAATCATAAATACATTGTTTTTATTTCTTTCTATCCATGAAATGACCATACCATCATCCAAAAATGTGATTAAAGATGTATATTTTCCAAAAATAACATTTTTACCCTCAATATATAGTAGTCTAGTACTCAGCCTGTTGTTCTCAATCCCATCTACGTATAAAAATTCAATCAATGTTAGCTTCTATACATACAACATAGTTGTATAAATTCCATTACTTATAAAAAAACATTCATTTCTAAAAGTCATTTCTCTACCATCATGTTATTCTATATATTTCAAAATTTTCATACCAGCATATAAATTTAAGGAAAACCCACTATCAAATATATATTTTTTTTATTTCTTTCAATATTTGAGAGCAGTCATCATAACAAAAGATGTTTCTTTATTCCTAATATTTATTAATGAGGTCATTAATCTCTTCAATGTAGATATATTATTTTCAAAAAACATCTTATGTTACAATTTTAATTTTATAAAAAATTCCACAATTTAACTTCATTATTCTGTTTCTTTGTTTTCTATTGATAAGAAATAGGTTCTAATATCATCTAGAGTTATCTATTTTTTATTTTCCATATTTTTCTTCAAATATTTGAGGAATCCTTATTTTTATCAACAATTAAAAATAGTTATCTGAACATATATTTATTTTCATCATATTCCAAATTATTGGTAATTGATCCGTAATAATCATTCTTACATCAGATACCATTATAGTTTCTAGTGAATATCTTAATATTCTATGTTTTGTTCTTATCTTTTAATTAGTGTTTTTCTCCAATTATTACAATGATTTTTCTTATAAAAATATTTATCATATTATCTAAAATTATTCTTTGGAAAACTAAAATGAAGAATATATAGTTATCTTACACTTAAAACACTTTAGTAGTATTTTTTGCACTATATTCTTATTTAACCCTATGATAATTTTCGATGATAAGAGACATTAACATCTCTTTTATTTCATAAAAAAATTTGTTTATTTATTGAATCACTGGGGTACATTATATAACTTTTAGATTCATGATTCCTCATCTTTATCATATACATAAATGACATAAATTCGTTATTATTCTTTTTTATGTAGGAGTAATATTCATCTCAAATTAAATAAGAAGGATATGGAAATCCTCAAGTTGTATATAAATATTATCATTTAATGTATAAATTTTTAAATAAAAAATAATTGGAATGATTATCATATTTTTCTTGACATTGGTATAAATTTTAATGACATCTTTAAACCTAATGATTTTGATAATGACATAATTAACATTGTTAAAATAATCATCAATAGTTTTTTCAACTATTATTCTTATATATTTTATATTTCATAACTATATTTTTAGAATTGATTCCTTTACAATGATATTTCCTTCATGGATAATTATGAGTTTGTCAAAAAATTCATTATTTGTCTTGATTCTCTTCACCATCATAAAAACATTTTTGGATAAGTTTAGTAAAATATTATTTCATTGTCTCCAAACTACCATGAGATGTATTTTATTAGTGAATGTCATAGGGCTATTATTATCATTTTATGTATGTCATGCTCTTGAAGAATTAATTACATCTTGGCCATGAAATAAACTATAGAGTATCACTCTATTTATATAATAATGTTAAATTTCCATAAATAGGAAAAATACATATATTATATAGTGTATAGGATATGTTATGATAATGGAGAAATATAATTTTCACATTTAGTTACCTTGAAAAGAGAATATCACAATTTCCAACAGGATTATACCATGAAGAGTAATTACACATTTTACAAGAAATGTTTAGGATTTATAAGAAAATATTAATGTAACAGTTGGATAAATTCAATTACAATACTTTAAAAGAATATTGTTATAAGGAATATGATGTTAAATATAATAATAGTTTTATGTATAAAACTAACTTTTCATATTGTAACATTTCATGTTATATGTTTTAATATTTTGAATATGTTCAAAGAGTTGAACATCAGTAATATGATTCTTAAATATAATAAATAATGAAATGTTATTTCTCTATAGATGTTACTCACTATAGAGTTTATTGGGATGGTAATTAAATGGTTATAATGATTTATGAAATTAATTAGATATATATTTAATAATTAAATAAAAACAAAAAATGTAAAGAAAACATAAGGCCGATATGGTAGATTATCTTAATTGATATGATATATCAATTAGTATTTTCGATTATTTATTTATTATTAAGTTGTTTTAAAAATATATGATATAACATATAAGATGAAATAATGTTTTTTTTCATATATTCACGTTTGTTGTATAAATGTATATATAAAGATAATTTTGTTTAAATGTTATTATAATTTACCTATAAATGTACAACATTTAGTTGTACATGACTAATGTTTTACCTGGAGTATGAAAACACATATCTTTTATAAATATTAATTCAGGTTTTATTATATAAAATCACACATAATTAAATCACAAAATATTATAAGGGAATGTTTCTTTAGTAAATTAGGTAATGTATCACAATAACATGATCATGGGTATATAAACATTAATTAAAATATAAAAAATTTGGACTGATATTATACTAGTCTTCTAATACTTCACATGATAACCTGGGTATATTTATTAACAATGGTTTATTATTAATAAATGTAATGGAATAATAACAAAATTATAATATGAAAGTAGTACCTATAATTCATGAGACATATGATGATGATATAAAATAGTTGAAAATCCCAATATTGAGAAATTATTCATGATATAACATGAAAATATCACGAAAACATGGGAAAGGGGAATAACATAAAACATAAAATCATAATCATAAGTCAAGGATAACAATAGAGATGTCGTAATATTCTGTTTTTAGGATAACTATATATTCACCACACATGTTATCTCATGAGATAAAAACATTACCAACTTAATTGTATGGATATATAATTTCAGGAACATATTTTATATTGATATAATGAACATGCAACTACCCACCACATATATCACACAACATAATGACATCATTCATCACATTAAATAAAACTTTTATTGAGTGTGGGATACATACATGGACGTACCCAATCAATTGATTTATAATTATGTCTTGGTGAATACATATGAGTGGAAAAGGGAATGGGTATTAAGTCAACAAAGGTTTAGCAAGGAAAATAAAAGGATAATTTATGTAGAAAAATGGTTGTACATAAATATTCATGTAATGTTTTAAAGAGAGTGGAAAGGGTATCCCATTTCATGTAATGAATAACAAAAATCAGAGGGATATATAATAAAAATATTAAAAATTATGCAATTAGAAATAAAAATAGAACAATATAATGTAGGTGAATGATTAAAGGGAAGGATGAGGGGATCCCATAACATGAGATGTAATATATAACATCTTTAAAGGGAATTCTAAAGAGACAGTGGAAATTTATGGAGGGATCAATATAGGAAAATAAAGAGTAACATCATAATATAAGTGTTTTTTGTTAATATGAAGGGGTTATTGGATTGGTTATTATAGTAGGAGAGAGGGATTATTTATTAATTTTCAAACCATGGTTTTACACTCTACGTGATAAAATAATTGAAACCAAAAAATAAGCATGTTTTTTATAATGGTATTGTTAAAATATTTGTGTATTTCAATATTTCAAATTTCTATGAATTGAATGCAACAAAATTAAATGCTTGTATTTGTTGAAGTGATTCATGTACACAAAAAATAAATTTTTAAACTGTCAAATATAATATTTTGTGTGAAAGATTTATTATAGGTTTATAAAAATAATAAAACAACATAAAAATGAAATTATTTTAAAGGATAACAAAATTGGTCCAGGGATAAGAAATATGTTACTTATTATATAATTTTTTGTCTTATTTATGTCGTGATACACACCACATATTTATAAAAATATTTAACTTTTTCTTAAAAATTTGTCTGTTTCCAAATATTGAGGATATTTTCACATTAGATAAAATCTACAAGTTGATGTAAAAAATAATATTAATTTTATAAAATCAATTCTCTATATATGAAAAGTATTAATTATAAATAAATATTCCCTATTAATTTAAAATTCATGTTTTTGTAATGGAATAATTTTTCTGACCCTTATAAAAAATACACGTTTAATTTATAAATTATATTATAATTTATATATGAATAAAAATAATTTGATAATATATTTTAAAATAACATTTATTTCAAAAAATCATGTATTAATCAAAAATATTTTATTTATTAAGACTATATATTTCCAAAAAAATACAATTCAAGTTCAATTGTATCAAAATTTATATTTTATCTAAAATGTTATTTAATAATTATTAATTAAAAATAAAAAGGCTAAATATAATAATTATTTTATTAAAAATGAATATATAATAATTATTGCTGTTATGGTATTCATATGTAACCCTATATTATACTATTTTTCACACTAAGAGTAAGGTGTACAATGCTAAAACATTCTTCGTTTGGTTTCGAGAACCTGGTTTGGGTCGCGCTCTTGTTAAGGTTGAACTTCTATTGTATGTTTCTTGTCTCATACATTAGATGTTGAATATTATATTTGGATTGGTTAGAGATATAGCCTAGTGATTACATATCCTTTATATGCATTGATTGCCACGAACCAACCCGGGTTAACCCTGAACCGGTCACCCGAGCCGGACCGTGGCATGGCCGGAGGAGCGTTCCCACTCCCCATAGGCTGGAAACCAGTGCCGAGCATCATAACTAAATAGGTGGGAACGTTTTGGACCATAAAAGGAATACAAATAAAATAATAAAGACAAAAAAAGAGAAATAAAACTAGCAGCGTCAAAAAAATAAGGCTGCACATATCTCCATGTGAGCTTTTGGTCACCTCCAACACCTATCATTCTGCCTCGCATGGGTAGATGAAACAAGAACCTGAACCAAATAGCTGAACTTGCATCTGTAATGATAAGAAAGGCGTGAGCATTAAAATGCTCAGAAGGAATGCCGAATGTGAACCGCAGAATCCATGCATTTTCCAGTTCCAAAACAGCCCAATAATACTAGTTTGAACTATAGTTATAAAAATAAGGTTTTCATATTACACTGCATTTTGAAAACTAGTTGTCACAAATCCATTTCCCTTATAATTCAAAAATAAGGAAACGAAAACAAAAGAGGAGTTCACACTAATATTTCCAAAACAAATACTTTGTGGTTAATTTTTAACACCAACCATATACAGAATACTTTTCCAAGAAACACTAAAACCAAGTTCAAGGGCATGGTTCCACACACAGAAAGGGAAATGGTACTAATAGTGCTCGTTTCAAAGGATCACGGAAAACCTAGGAACCTAGAGGAAGACCAGAACATACCATACATGTGACTCATCCTAAAGGCAAGCATACTCTCGATGATGTCATAACGCACTAACGCCCGGTGTTGCCCTACATGGCTTAACCGAGTGGCCCATTCCCCTAGCATAGTGTCATCCATACTAGGTTACACTATCCAGTGTGTAATCTAAACTACTATACCAATCATTCTCATTAAACCCCCTTGTTATGCTATGTTTATGTGATATGTTCACATAGTGGTGTTCCATGCATTCATATAACAATACATGTTTATATATAATCAATAACACTACACAATCCGGCACCACCCTGACCACCTCAAGATTAGTCCCATGCCATAAAATAAATATTCTCAAAAGGAGGCCCATACCGTGGACCCTCTTATCACATGATCAAAAGACGAGGCAAGGGGCCCAACAGAAGAGGGGTTTTCCAAACACATAGTTTCAAAGATGCCAAAATGGCCTTTTGCTTCACAATGCTCATCCTTTAAAAAAAACATTTATTAACCCATTCAAAAAAACAACAAATACTATCTTTATACCAACACATCCAAACAACCCCTTAAATAAAACTTTTACCAAAACCCTTCCCAATTTCACATTATGTTATGTGAAAACAATAACACCTAAGAAAGTGCCAAACATGCATTGACTTCCACTTTCACCAAAACACACCCAAAAATATACAAAAACCCATTTTATTTTCCATCAACTCACCCTATCATGTTTCCAGGGCTAACCAGGCCAAACCAAGAGGAACACTTCAAAACCAACCAAAAATTTTGAATCCAGATTTTATAAATACACCCTTTTCCTTCACCACATAAACACCTATATAACTCACTTATAAAATACCACACTAGTTCACAAACCAAAAGCCTATTTTTAAACAGACACCAAACCAAAACCAAGGAAAACACCACATTTCATACATGAAATCCGAAACATATTTCAGACCAATTTAACAAAAAAATTTATAATGGGAAAAACCCCACCTAATCATCAAATTTCACCCAAAAAGAACAAGCGAAAATTCACAAACACCAATGGCATCATATACAAGTCGTAAACATAGATTCATGTAAACCCTATCTTTAACAATACTAAATAATTTTTGAACAACACAAGAATCATTAAAGAGGTACCATGAAGATGCATAGCAAGATAATAATATAACGGAAACCTCAAGCATCATGGACAAGCAATGGAAAGTAAATGTATGTATTTTCCTACCTCAAGGAAGTCCAGTGAAAACTTTCTAACTAAAGCAACACCTCTCTTGCAGGTTCTCATGCACTTCCATATATATATATATATATATTTATCAAGTCTTGACACCTAAAATTAGTGTGGAAAAGACCATATCACATCCAACAAGACACAAAAGACTCACATAAACCAATTTCACATGTCATAAAAAAAAATAGTTCCCAAAAGGATTTATATCCGAAACACACCCTGATATAACCAAAAATATCATTTTAAATGGAGATGACCGTTATTCAAGACCAAAAGGTGAGACATTTACATGCGCATAAGAGAACGACATAAACCAAAACTAATTGCAATCAATTCAACCAATATGAAATCCATACTACAAATTAACTATGTATGTAATAAAAGTGAAAAAAATTATTTTAAATACTAATTAATAAAAATTCAAGCAAAAAACGGAATGGAATTGAAACGAATGGCATGAAACACTTACCTCAACCTGTGCGAATGCAACGACACATTAATAGAAGGAACAATATAACTCTGTGGACCAAACACAATTCCTAGACATAGTACAAAACACAAGAATCACAAACCCAGGTTCGACCAAATCAAACAGTCACATAAAGGAACCCTAAAAGAAGGGAAAGCTCACAAAAAAGGATTCACGCACCATGAGGGAATCTACAAGACATGCACACCGGAGAGGGAACAGAAGGGTCGTGGTGCCTAAGAAGACCACTGTTTGTGAAGGAGGGAGGCTGGGAATAGATACCATTAGGTGTTCGTGTTTCTAGGAGTAGAGTGGTAGCCGGACGATAGCCATAAACATGCCAGATCTGCCGGCGAGGAGGAGGGAAGTGCGGAGGGCATCGCGCGAGGACAAGGGGGTTGTCAGAACTGGGAGTGGTGCACTAGATATAGGGAGCTGCACTGGACCGAGGAGGATCCAGGAGGCGAGGGCCTAGGCTCGCGTGGGTGCGCAGAAACGGTGGACCAAGGAAGAAGAGGGGTTCGGCTTGCGTGCGACATGTAGGAGGTAGGAGGAGAAGGAAATGGAGAGGCGGAGGCTGGGAGGAGAGGGAAGTGGAGAGGTAGAGGCTTGGAGGAAAGGGGAGCGGCATGGCGAAGGGACAAAGCGACGAGGAAAAGGGGGTGGGGCCCGCGGCCAATAAGGGGGGAAAGGGGGGCACCGAGTAGTCTATGGTTTTGGTTTTTTATAATCAAAATAGTTATAATAATAAAACAATTAATAATAATAATAATAATAATACAACAATGGTAGAAATAATAATAATAATAATATCATTATTATTAATATGTTAATAATAATAATAACCTACACATAATGATAATTATAATAAAAACACAAGAATTAAAATAAACTTCATTCTCAATAATAATAACAATAATTATAATATTAGTAAAAAGAATATGATATTATTAATAATATTAATAACAACCAAATAGTACTAATATAAACTAAATGGTATTTAAAATGTAATCTTTTTTTCATTTCATTTTGGATATTGAAAATAATCGGTGAACCATGCATTCTCCATGACTGAACGCTTGGTCCCTGCTAGCGGTGCGGTGACCGCGCACCGGCCCGAGACCCGCCATAAATATAGAAATTCGGAAAAGATCAAATAGAGACCCTAATACACCTCATCCAAATGACGCGAGACCAATGAAAGAATAAAATTACCAGTGTCCATTGTTGGGGTGTGAAAATTCTCCCCACTACAGACACTTTATTCCCCCAGAAATTCAACAAGACAATAGTTGACACAACTTGAGTCCACGACCAAACCAAACCAAAAGAAACCAAGAGGCTTGGGGTGACCATTTCCAACACACGTCACACCCGACCAACTCATGAACAAATATTTCCTGAAGTTTATTGGACAACATGGGAGGGTTCTACCCACCACAAGAATTCACTAACATGGAAACCCTTGAAACTTGAACACAAAACCCCCTAGGGGGTCAACGAGGGAACTCCAAAACTATACTCTTTCATTTTCCCAACATGTACCAAATAGCACACCTAAGCCTTTGTCAGATAACTTTTTACAAAACAACCCACCAACATAATGATGAAGAATTAACTCAACACCTCCCATCAATTTCAAGAAATGATCATCCCCCTAACCAACAAAGTTGAGACCAACTCAAAATCAGAACATGCCCATTCATTCACGACCCACATCATTCAATAAGACAGAACAATTTAAAAACCAAACTAAGGGAAGATAAGTCCACTTGGATTGTGGGAGAACGTGCTCATCATGCCACCACAACAAGGATAAGATTAATACAGGGATGATAATAGAACATGAAAATTTAGGATATATCCATCCCAAAACTGAAAGCATTATGAGGACCGAGCTTCCACACACCCTCGGAAACTCCTGACCATGAGCGAGCTTCACCCCAAAACCCATGGCTAGGGCCCTAATGGCTAAAGCGTCTCTTGCCTCACAGTCAAGTATTTGTATCCTCTGGTCCATGACTCCTTCCTCTCGAATAACGCTTCCTTCCGAAATCTCTGGTGACCCGAACAGTCGCACGATAACAAGGCATTAGAGAGATGCATAAAGGTGATTTAGAATGACTAAAACGGACACACTAGTGGCATGAGAGAGAATGGTCCAACAATATGGGACTCGATACAGACAAATATCCTTGTCAGATGGGGAACCTTCACGAGAGCCGACCCCGCAAACTACACCCCAGACTCTATAGAAGATGAGACGTCCCACCGTTACTAGTCCAGAACTGAACCCTCAAATAACTGTGGTATGGTAAGAACCCTTACAACAATGGGATTTCCCAACAACCCGAAGAAACACTGTTTTCCCAAACTATACAACTACCTCTAACAGACGTTGATTAAATCGATAAGAAGGCATCACAAAAAAATAACTAGGAACTAGGCATAACTCATTAACAACTTCTAGAGGCTTTCTGGGTGTCATAATTATATTAACTCGGAAAACAACATCGAAACCATCATCAATCCAAAACTCAATCAAGGAAACATCCCAAGCCCATAGAAATAGGACCATAACCTAAACATATACAAATAAAATCATAAATCACTTTTCACAACCATTATTTATATAAAAATTTTAAAACCCTCCTATGGAACCTTATGAACTGTCACATGTTTTTTCATTCAATATCACTCATATAATCTACAAACAAGTTCCCCCACACACTCTTCTTACATTCCCATGCATGTGTGACCTTCTATAGAGAGTGCCAATGTTCAAACACTACTTTTCCTTACCAAATCCAAACCCATAACAAATTGTTTCCAAACGGATACAGTTTGTCTTTAAAAACCCACTTTATTAATTTAAAAAAACAATTTCGAAGAAACCACCTTTTTTATTTCGAAATAACATTCATTTTCAACACAAATTCACATCGACTGAGTTCAGAATGAAACAAAACCAACTACAAACTATCAGAAAGAGGAACTAGTATCTATGTCTAACCTGACGCCATGGGGGTGTACCATGCCCCATGTAAGGAATAACACTAAGAGGACCTTAAATTGACACTTGGACTCCAAATGGGTCACCACCCAATTTGAGGCAACAATGTGAACTGATTCGCCCCCATTGTCATCCCTCAATCCAAACCAACCAATGACAAAAGACTCAAATCCCAAACTACCCCTGGTAACTCAGGTCTCATTGCGACCAGTGATGATCAGGCACCAACCCATAACCTTCCTCTTAAGCCTCGATAGTCCAAGTCTCCATATACCAGACACCCAAAATAACAAGAACCTCCTATGATACCATTTTTTCATGAACCAATCCAGGTCGACCCCGAATCGGTCACCCGAGCCAGCCCGCGGCATGGCCGAATGGGTGTTCCGGATCCCCACAGGCTGAAAACTAGTGCCAGACATCATACCTAAATAGGTGGGACCGATTTTCCCCATAAAATAAATAAAAATAAAATAATAAAGACTAAACCAAGAGAATTAAGATAGGCATGAGAATTAAAATTCTCAGTAGGAATGCCAAAAGTGAACCACCTAATCCATGCATTTTCCAGTTCCAAAACATCCCAATAATAATAGTTTGTACTAAAGTTATAAAAATAAGGTTTTCATATTACACTGCATTTTGAAAACCAACATTCACAAATACATTTCCCCTATAATTCAAAAAAAAGGAAAAGAAAACAAAAGAGGAGTTCACGCAAACCATTCCAAAACCACAACGTTGACGTTTATTTTTAAAACCAACAATATACACAAAAAATTTTCAAAAAACACTAAAACCATATTCAATGGTATGATTTTACACACAATAAGGGCAATGGTACTAATAGTGCTTGTCTAAAAGGAACATGGAAAACCGAGGAACTCGGAGGAATACCAAAATGTACCATACATGTGACTCATCCTGAAGGCATGCCTACTCTTGACGATGTCATAATTCCCTAATGCCCGGTGTTTCCCTACAGGGCCTAACTGAGGGGCCCAATCCCCTAGCATCATGTCATCCGTACTAGGGGACACTAGCTAGTGTGTAATCTAAACTAGTGTAGCAATCGTTCTCTGTAAACCCCCTTTCAACGCTATTTTTACGTTCTATGATCACAAAGATGTGTGGCACACATTCAAATAACAAGCCATGTATATATAAAATCAAGCACGTGACATAATCCAGTAGCACCTCGACCACCTCAAGGATAGTCCCATGCCTTAAAATAAATATTCTCAAAAGGAGGCTCATACGTAGGGCACTACTGTCACATGATCGAAGGACGAGGCAAGGGGATTAACCGAAGAGGGTTTCTTCAAACACACAGTTTCAAAGATGTTAAACGGGCCATTAGCATCCCAACACTCATCCTTTTATCAAAACCTTTATTAACCCATTAAAAAACAACCCAAAATACTATATTTATACCAACGTGGCCAAACAGCCCCTTAAATAAAACTTGTACCAAAACCCTTTCCAATTTCACCTTATGTCAAGTTATAACAACAACACCTATGAAAGTGCCAAATGGGCATTGACTTCAACATTCACCCAAACACACCCCGAAATTTATAAACATCCCTTTCATTTTCCAACAACTCACCCCAATATGTTTCCAGGGCCAACTGGGCAAAATCAAGAAGAACACTTCAAAACCAACCAAAAATATTGAAATAAAATTTTATAAATACATCGTTTGCTTTTAACCCAAAACACCCATATCACTCACTTATAAAATACCACACAATTTCATAAACAGAAATCACGTTTTTAGACAAACACCAAACCAAAACAAGGGAAAACACCACATTTCATACACGAAATCCAAAACATATTTCAGACCAATTTAACAAAAAAAAAATTATGGGGAAAACCCCACCCAAACATCCAATTTCTCCCAAAAAGAACATATGGAATTCACAAACACCAAAGGCATCATATACAAGGCCTAAACCATGATTGATGTTAACCATATCTTTGACAACACCAAATAATTTTTTAACACCACAAGAAGATTTAAAGAGGTACCATAAAGATGCATAACAAGATAATAATATAATGGAAACCTCAAGCATCAAGGAAAATTAATGGAAAGTAAATGCATCAATTTTCCTACCTCAAGGAAGTCCAGTGGAATCATTATTACTCAAGAAACACCTTGCTTGAACGTGCACACGGTCTTCCATATATATATATATATACATCTTTAAACCGATGCACTTGTTCCCCGTGCTATGAGGGAACATTCACTCAGAAGGCGTATATATATATTTATACCTATGGTAATGCGTGTGCGCACTTAGAAATGATCCCAACTCCCTGCAATATGTCCAGACACCTTACATTAGTGCGGCGAAGACAATCGCACATCCAACAAGACACCAAGGATTCACATAAACCAATTTCACAGGTCATAAAACAAAACCAAACACTACCCAAAATAATTTCAATCTGAAACACACCCTGATATAACCAAGAATATCATTTTAAAATAAGATGACAATTATTCATGACCAAATGGATATGCATTTACATGGGCATAAAATAACGACATTAAAAAACTAATTGAAATCAATTCAAAAAATATGAAATCCATACTACAAATTAACTAAGTATGTAATAATAGTGTGAAACATATTTTAAATATTAATTACTAAAAATTCAAGCATCAAACATATTGTAATTGAAATGAAAGGAATGGATCACTTACCTCAACCTGCGCAAATGCAACGACACCCTAATGGAAGTCAGAATATCACTCCATGGACCAAACACAATCCTTAGACACCGAGAAAAACACAAAAATCACAAACTTGGGTTCATAAAAAGCAAACAACCAAAAAAGGAACCCTTAAAGAAGGAAAATCTCATAAAAAAAGAGCCACGCACCGAAGAGGGCATCGACAGGACGCGCACGCCGGAGAGGGCCCTGGTAGGGTCGCGACACCGAATAAGGCCACTTTCAGTGAAGGAGGGAGGCTGGGAGTGGAAACCGCAGGGTGTTCGTTTTTCCAGGAGTTCGTTGGTAGCTGGGCGACATCCAAAAATATGCCAGATCTACCGGTGAGGAGGAGGGAAAGGCGGAGGGAATCACACGAGGACATGGGGGTTGTCAGAACCGGGAGGGGTTTGCCGGATCGAGGGAGATACATTGGACCAAGGAGGAGCCGAGAGGTGAGGGCCTGGGCTCGTGGAGGTGCATGGATTCGCTGGAATGGGGAAGAGGAGGGGGCCTGCTTGCGCGCAACCTGTAGGAGGCGGGAGGAGAGGGAAGCGGAGAGGCGGAGGCTGGGAGGAGATGGATGCGGAGTGGCGGAGGTCGAGAGGAGAGGGGATCAGTGTGGAGAAGGGATAGAGGAATGGGGAGGGGGGTTGGCCCATGACCAGGAAGGGGGGAAAGGGGGGATCTTGGTAGTCTAGGATTTTGGTTTTTTTATTATATTCAGAATAGTTATAATAATAAATAATAATAATAATAATACAACAATGATAGAAAAAAATAATAATAATAATAAAATAATTATTTTTAATATCTTAATAATAATAATAACCTACACATAATGATAATTATAATAACAACACTAGAATTAAAATAAAATTCATCGTCAATAATAATAGTAATAATAATAATATTAGTAAAAATAAGATGATAATATTAATAATATTAATAACAACCAAATAGTACTAATATAAACTAAATGTTATTTAAAATGAAATATTTATTAAATTTCATTTTGGATATTGATAATAATCGGTCTACTGCACAGTCTCCATAACCAAATGCATAGTCGACACTAGCGTTGCGGTGACACGCACCGGCTCGAGACCCGCTAAAAAATATAAAACATTGGAAAAGTTCAAACAGGAACCCAATTAAACCTCATAAAAACGACACGTGACCAATAAATGAATAAAATAACAAGTGTCCATGGTTAGGGTGTGACATTGATTAATGTTATTCATAGGTTATGATCATACTAGTTATTGTTGTTATTTATTTGGTATGTGACAACTATATTTTATCAAAACACTTAGTACATAACAATCATCACAATTGTTGTACGGTGACTATATTTAAAAAATTAGGATTATTTATGGAATTTTAAATACAATAGGATATAAATTATAATATCCAAAAACCAATGTTTTTCATTTTTTTATTTCACTTCATTACATAAAAAATATATATTAATTTAAAAACTAAATATAATTTATAAAAAGTTTTTCCACTAAAATATTACCCCGTTGATAAATCATTCCCTTCAATTATAATTTTATACATTAAAATAGATAAGGTTACATATTTTTCATTGTTACATATATTTCCCATGTTGTATTATCAATCATTTGGTTCCACCACAACAGTTTGACCTGCTGAGTTTCATTGTTTTAAAAAACATTTTTATGTGTTTCAATATCGACACTAGTTACTTCTCACATGAAAGATAATTCTCCAATAATAACACCTTATGGTTCATTAAATGTGAGAAATATGGAATGTAATTACTAAATAAGGATACATGGAACATATTAGTTACTTGATATATGTAAGGTGGGATTACAATATTATAAATCCACAACACCTATGCGATCAAATAATTCAAAGGGGTTGATGTATCATGGAATATGATTTCCCATCCTTCCAAAACTCATGAATTTCTTCCAATGTTATATATAAAGGATAAAATTTTGACTAACCTCAAACTCTATTTCACATTGATAATTCACTTTGTAAACTTTGTATTGGCATTCTGTGGATCTCATATAATGCTAAATGACATTATCCTTCTCTGTCTTATCTTAGACAAGATCAACTACAATCAACTTATGCTCTCAAAAATCATCCCAACATGTCATAGTTTGGTAAAACTACCCATAAATATCCACATATGGTTCTATATCAATTATATAGGGGAAACTGTTGTTATATAGTTATTCCAATATGGATAGTTTTTTTACCACAATGTCCATGGAAATCCATTGAACATGATATCAGTTATTCTTCAAAAGTTTGAATGGTTGATTAAGAATCTCCATCCAACTAAAAGAGATAAGGATTTATGATACTCTCATATTTATACAATTATTTATAATTTATTCTCCATAATCATAACACTGTGGTATTTTATTAAATAATTTTTTAAAAACAATTTAATTTTCTCGATACTTTGCGCTATATGAAACATCGAGTTTTGAAAAACAACGATATAATTTTAATGTTTTTATTTAAAGAAATTTTTTTAAAATAAATATTAAATTTGGAGACATGAATTTTATAACTACATTATAAAATAATTTATGAAGTATTTAGATATTGAAAATATTTTCATTTTTAAAAATTTCCTTATGTGCTATGAAAATACCTTTTTATCAAAAAAATAATTACCATTAATTTTTAATAGGAAATAATATAATTAATTTTATCAATTTTTATAAAATAAATTTTCACAAATAATTCCCATTTTTGATATTACCATGTAGAAAAAAATCTTATAATGAATATTTTATAATTTTTGGTAAAGATTAATTTCATAATTAATAGTTAAAAATTCTAATTTTTATTTAAAAGTGAATTTTGCTTAATGTATATAAATGAATAAATTATATCTAAAAATGGTTATCTTATTTTTAATAACTAATATATATTAATATTAATTTAATTTATATCCTTGGAATCAATTTCATGTTGAATTTTGATAGAAAAACAATGTATACAGTTTGGAATATATTTGGAAAACCGATTTTTCTTCACATATTTTGGTTTCATTTATATTAAATTATTCCACTTATATCGATAAAAATTATAAATTATATTTCATATTTAGAAACATAATAATTAATTTTATATAAAAAATCAACATAATTTTTTTAATAAAATATAAAAAATAAAAAATATAATTATAGAGGACAAGGTAAAAATTGGTTTACCAAGGGATTACACTAAAATTTTAAGGCTTATAAATGTCATAAATAATATATTATAAAAATTATATGGCCATATTTTGATATTATATATTTTAAATTTCTATATTGAGATATTTTTTATCATTTTTATCTTCATAAAATTTTTTTATATCATCTTCCTTTCCAAAATACAAATTAAGTCTTCTCCTGTAATTAAAAAAGGACTTACATTATCCTACAATATTTAACCATAAAAAGGATTTTGGTTCAAAAAAAACAACCCAAATCTCATAAATTATTCCCAATATACTTCATATACTCCTTATTTTGATTATGAGATCCTTCTATGCAGGATTTTGGTTTTATCCTAATGAGGTTTTTTGATGAAGATGTATCATTATTAATTTAGTGTTTTTAATTTATCTCTCCTTAAAACTCCTTGAAATAATCTAAAAATATGATGAAATAAAAAAAACATATTTTCAATATGTTTAGATTTTATTATTTAAATTTTATAACCAATATCAATATTATCTTCAATAAAATGGGAAATGAAACTGTTGATTGTATGTGCGGTGGACAACAATCCCACAAACCAATATGACTTTTATTCCAATATCACCACTCTCTGATAGATAAAATGAAAAAATTAATGTATATAAATTATAATTTTATAATTAATATACTTATTGGAGTATAATATAATTGATAACTTATTACATTAAATTCACTTGGAAAACCATAACATCGCTTGTGCAGACGTACGACATAATATCTCCATGAACGGTGTAATACATTTTCATAACTCTAATATTATGGTAGTCTATAAAAATATATATTTTTGATTATATTTTATATTTATGTCATTATTTAAAATTTTGATATTATTTAAACTTGATAATAGTACAAATATGGAAAAAAAATAACCAAAAGATACGTGGAAAAAAAGTAGTTATCACCCAAAATTGTGATTTTAATAAATAAATTTTAATAAATGGTTTATAAATAGTTATAATTAAATCATATACTTTATGAAATGTATTATTATATTTATTTAATGATTATATAATAAAACAATATTTATTATAATGTTGGTTATAATTATTACGAAGAATGTCAAGAATTAAGGAAAAGGTTTTTTAGTCACACCATTTTATGTTGTAGACTTATGCCACAATCACCACTCATTTATTTTGTGTGGTGTATATACATACCATTTTAAATGTTATATAATTAATATAGATAAATTTTTTATTTAATGTTTCATTTTATGTTATTATTTAATGTGTCTTATGAATCAAATATAATAGGTTTATATTATAATATCATCCTTTATTAGGATTGATTATGTCTATGTTTGATGTGATGAAATATTATGATCTATCTCTGATGGACCACATGATTTGTCATATCCTCAATTAATGTATTTAGAATCCATGTTTTCCTTGAGTTTTAGTATATTTAAGTACTCAAGATATATAAAATATATATTGTAAGAAAAAGTAACTTTATTTCTATCTCTAGTCAATAATTTTTTTTTTTCAAAATTAACGTCTTCTAAATTTGTGTTAAATATTCATTTTGATGTTATATAAAAGTTATATTAATATTTACCCATGTTTTATTTCATTAAGAAACTCATTAAATTTAATATTATATTAATTTTATGAACAATGTACATTTGAATTTTTATCAAAAAATTTAAAGGGATCACTCTTTTAATGTATACAGCATGAACAAAATTTTACACCATTATTAAAAAATATTACTTCAAAGAACATATTATATGCATCCATGTTTATATTCAATGAAAATTATTTTTACAGTATTTCTGGAATTTTCAGTTTTAAGGAGAGTTTCATAGTTGAAAGTATATTTTCCCCAAGAATCTTTTAATAACTTTTCAATAATATTTTTATTCATCACCAACAACAACCATTAAATCTTCATATTCTCTATTTGGGATATAATCCATGTAATGCATCTTTATTCATTATATTGATAGTTTTATTATTATAATTACATGATATTTTTCAATCAAATTACATTTTCAAAAGTTATTCTAGGATGAAATGTTAATGAAACCTATTTTTTCAATGGGTTATACTATAATGAATTTTTATGAAACCCATTTTTATTTATAGTATAAGATATGATGATTATTTTGTTATCTTACTAAAGACATATGTAGGATTTTTAATACATTATGGATGGTACCTATATATCCCTTTAATGAATTGCATAATGATTTATATATCATGAGACAATAATGAATGGAATGTGGAGTGAACCTAGTTCCATAGGGGACACTATATACATTTATAATCTTCATAGTGAATGTTGACTAATAAGATAGTTTGGTGAGTGAAACTATTCCCCTTTTAAAATATTGTTAATGATACTAGACTAATAAGGATATTATTTTATATGTGGCTATGTATTCCAAAAAAAATTCCTATACCAGTTTTACTATCACATATCATATGATCTTCGATTCCATTATTATTCATGTATTATAAACTACCAATAAATATTACATGACTCAAGATAATGATAATTAATATTCTGGGTATGCTTTTTAAATGTTAATATCATTTTATCATACCATTATGTCACGTAATGATTGTGTGATCATTGATATCTCCCTTATTTACCCATATAAATCATATTTACTCACTCTTCATATGTTCCTCGCACCCAATTTATTACCAAATATATTTTTTATTGTATATCTAAGAATTGTACTTTTTTGGAACAAGTTTTTTATGTGTCCAGTCTTCTAATGACACTCAACCATTATGATCCACAAGATTTTTTCTATATAATAAAATGAATATTCATCTTATACCATGTAACCTATTTGTATAAAATAACAAAATCTATATAAAAGTTATCAAAGGATTGGTCTTGATATAATTTGTAGACTATAATGGGAATTCTATAGTTAATAACCTATAATATAATTCTATATATAATATATCATCATACAGTTTTGAAAGGAATGGATTTGTTGGATTTATGATAAATACATCTTTTTGGGATTACACATGTGGACATGATTTTTTCAGAAATTCATCTAAGGGATACAACCACAAAAATACTTGGTAACTTATATCTCATAAATCATTATAGTCCACATATATTGTTTACTTACTACACACATAGTTTGGTTCTACCATAATATATTCTTTGTAATTTCACAAACCATTTAGAAACCATCATGAATGATTTAAAAAAAATGATGATCATCGATGACCATGAAAAAAGAAACAAGGTCTTATATTAAAAGGAATTTGTCATGATTTAGACATGCTATAAATAGTGTTTCATTACTCTGAATTTTCCACTTCGATTACTATTTATAACACTATTCGTTTTGGGTTTCTTCCATGGATGGAAACCAAAGTAATATTGTTATTATCAAATTCGATGGACAATATGGCGATAATGATAACACAATTGGGATGATAATAGGTGTGAAAGATATTTTGATTATACCATATCAATTACCACAATATATTATTAATAACCAAAACAATTACCACTACATAGGCTAAACAAAAATGATATGAATGGAGTTCCAAGAGAGCCTAGGTAGTGGAGATCATGGAGGAACAAGGTCTCAATTTAAATAATGTTTCAACTGTTTCAATATACTCTAAGTAGAATGTCTCAAATGAACAAGAATATGATTTTTGTTTAAATTAATTTCACATAATGATGAATTTACAAGGTATTTAATGTCTTTTGTGTGATGAATATGGGAATTATCCAAGTAAATACCCTATTAATAATTCTAAATCCTATAAAAAGAATAGATATATTCCATGTGAATAATTTAATTGAAATTATTTAATTATTTATGTATTGTGATTCATGGATTTTGTTATAGAAGTATTTTTATGAAGGTATTTTAGTTGTTATAATCCTGAAACATCTTTGGATTGTCAAAATTTGGGATACATATATGCATCCAATGTAGATTAACTTATGACTTATGAGAACCATCATTGGTTGATGAATTTAAGATTGATCAAAAGTTCAAAGACATATATTCACCATTTGAGGCTTTATATAATGGGATTTTATCTAGATTAAATATATTTTGGGAAACAGTAATGGAAATTCACCCCTTTGGGTTTTGGTTTTTTTAGTAAAAATGTTATTTTAGAAGGATAAACAAAAGATTTATTTCTATAAAATGTATGGACATAATGATTATACTGTTATTAAAATTCTGTCTTACAAGTTCACTCTCAATCTTCATGTATTTTAGGAATAGAATATTTAGAGACTACCTTGATCAGTTTGTGGTAGTATTTCTTAATGAAACTATTATATATTTAAATATAAATTAATTTTGTTAATATGACTATAGAATTAATCTTAGGGACCTAGGGAAGGGAAAATGTATTAAATTTTTTAAATGTGTGAATTTTGGAAATAAATGATTTCATTTTGGATATTGTAATCTGAAGAGAAGGAATATTTTTGGATAAATCAATGATGAATGATATTGATTATTAGAGAAAAACAACTACTTTGGAAATGATCCATATTTCACTAGGTATATATATATTTACCATGTTTTTTAGAAAATTTCTATTGAATTTCTATTAGACTGACCTTTTTCAATCAGAAATGATCCATGTTCCATTGGACTAATCAATGTTTTAAAATTTCTAGTAACAAAAGAGATGATTTTCTAGCAGACAAGTGCAAACAATAACCTATTGTGTAATGGGATATTTAATCTATAGTGATGTATGGATGAAGGAATGTGGACGTTTTTTTGATGGATGATGATATTGTGATATCATATTCCTCAATAAAATTTATGGACCATTATAAAAATTAACCATCTCGTTATTTGGAGTTACTTGTTATATTTTTGGAATTAAACATGTGGAGGAATTATCATTAAATTAAAATGTTTGACATAAATTCTAACCATAAATATTTGACTATATATTTCAGATGAAATATTTGAATATATGAAAGATTAAGGGTTTTCTTTTATTAAATATAATTAATTCTCAATAAATTAAAACCATAAGAATGCGGAAAAGGTGTTTGATGATTTCATTCGAAATGATAATTCAATCTTATCCTTGACGAGTTTCACAAAAGATACAATATTTCTATATATTCAATGGTTGGATCTAGAGGTATTGATGGTAGTGAAGTAATATAATATTTCTCAAATTAATTTTGCAACCATCAATAAATGTAGGTATTAAAGGGATGTTGATTACAGATTATGATCCATAAAAGATGGTGGGAAATTTACTTATTTCAAAACAGGATTGTGATCTAATGATGAGGTTAATCAATCATATATTTCATTTACAAATACCATATTTCTATAATTATCTATTATAGGAGGATTATAGTTCATCATTCTTAATTCATCCAGAAACCATAAAGATGTATATATATTTGAAATAGTATTCATGGGGGTACAACATGAAGATATACATTGATGATTATGTATCTAGGTGATTGGTATACCATAAAGTTAAAGATATTTGTCAAAATTATAATGTTTTTGTTAAACTATTACCAGTACTAAAATAAAAATTTGAAAATTTCACCTTTAATTTTTTTCATCGGACTCCCCGTAATATCTAAATAAAATAATGGTCTTTTTTTTGAAGTCAATCTACTAAAAATCTCAAAACACTTTATTTATATTCAATAAAACTTCTCTCTGTATTAGCATGATATAAATTAAATAAGTTCTAAGTATTTATGGAGTACCACATTCACCTTTATCTTAACAAAATTCGAGGTTTACCTTGAAATTCTCGAGAATCTTTCAATAAACTCAAAAACAAAATTAAGCTTCATTACTTTGTATAATTACCATATATATGATAACTCTAGGATAATAATTCAAGTCTTAAATGATATGATGGTATCTTTTTCAATATATTCAAAAGGTGGTTTAGATCAACACCTTCAACTTGTTGTGTTTTATTATAAAAATATATCTTAATCCCGTATTTAGATGGATCCTTATGGAGTTGAATGTGGATGGATATTTAGAGCTAAAAAATTCTTGATTAAAATTGGATAAATAATTATATTAAATAATTATTTAGATGAGGATATTATAGATTAGTATAGATCCATTAGAAATAACATAAAGGATTTGAAAATTTTAAGAAAAACGTATTATAATAATCATCAATTATATCGTGATTTTAAAGTTATTAAGAATACGGTTCTATGAATTTCTCTTTATATTAATTTTATTAGAATTTTAAATAAAGGAAATCTAGGCCCTAGGTATATATTACATTTTTAAATTCTTCATCGATTATTGGTGGTATCTTATCACTTGGAGCTTCCACCAAACAACTCTCATGTTCATGATGTGTTCCATATAACTCTCCAGATGGTGTATATAAGTGGCCCTTCACATGTACTGAACATTTAGGTCATAACACTAGATAAGGGTCACTCCTATGTGAAAAAACCATCATTGATTTAAGGTTCTACGAAACAATCCCACTCTCCTAGTCAAGTTTTTGTGTTCCATACAATGATATAAAGAAGTTATATGGGAACCTAAGGATATGATGAGGAAAATGTATCCTCAATTTTTTATCATAGTGATGAAATTTTGAGTGTGAAATTATCTTAAGGGGTATGAATATAACACATCTAGATTTTATGAAATAATATTTCTCAAATAATATTAATAACAATAATAATATATGATACAAAAAACAACTATTTATAAAGAACTACGATATACTATTAATATTGTTATTTAAACATGATTATAAAAAACTATCAATATCTACAGCTCGGTCGAAATCCCATTTCTTGACTGATGGATCCATGGCGTGGGGGAGGGGGTCCCATGAAGATGGAACACACCATAGTCCTCGACGCATGATGTTGTTCTCTTTTCCATGCTTGTAATAAATCCAAACACGAGGGGTTCCAATCATTAAGTGAGTCCATCATCATCAAAACAAAGAACCTTCTACTAGATATCGTTAGACTTATCACCAAATAGCCAGAGGCTCCATCCCTAAAACATCTTCAAACTATTTCGAGCAATGCCCCATGTTAGAAGTCGCACTGGAAGCCCATGGGTCTGTTGGTCCCCACCGAGCATGGGCATCAATTTAAATATTGACTGATCCTGCAACATGGGTGTCCTTAGGGGATGTGGAGTGATTCGTAGCTCCCATGGGTCGGTCATCATGGAGTTTTCTTCCCAACTTTTCCATGGTTCTTCTCATCAGGCGGAGACCAAGGGAATTTTTTGTAGTCTTTCCATTTGTAAATAGAAATGGATTTTTTTAACAAAGGCTAAAAATAATTCCACATTCCTTTACAATTCTGTATAAGGCATTGGTTCCACAATCGTGCGATTCACTATATCATCAGGAAGTGTTATAGAATGATCAACAATACCAACCGAATGCTTCATACTTTGTGAGAGAGGAACCAAGTCTCAGACCATCTTGCCTATATTGGTTTCCAAAGATCGGATACCATTTTCTTTCAAAATTTACATTCCTTAAATCCTTTGGGGGTTAACCTTTATAAAATAAAAGCTCCTGGTCTGTATCATTTTAGTCCCCATTAGGCCTCATGTCATGGGCTTCATGGCCCTTTCATTATTCTATTTCACCCCTTCATTTTTATAAATATTTATTTGATGATGATCATAAACTATCTATAACTTATTTCGGTTTCAATATGATTAGAAATTTTAAATTATTATTTATTTTTTAAGATATATAAAATGTATTTATTTTTTGTAATATATTTATACGAAATTGAAAATACATTTTTATCTAAAAAAATTTAATTCATTGATTTTTTGAGACAATGAAAAATAATGATTTGTCCACATCTATAAATATTAATTTGAAAATATAAATTTCATTCATAAAATTATAATTTAAACATAATCCTAGATTTAATTTTTTATATTTTTTTTGAAATTATTAATTTTATTTTGAATAATGAAATATATTGATTTTTATTAAAAACAACCATTCAGGTTAAAGTGTTTGAAATGTTATGTTATATGTTCCAATTTATTTTCAATAATAGTAGTTTAGTTATATTTTTATTAATTAAAAATTTATTCTTATAATCAATTTCATGTTATATTTTGATAGAAAAACATTTTATACTTGTTAAAAATATTATTTTGGAAAACCACTTCCTCATTACACCACGCTGTTTAATTTTAAATTAAATTATACAAAATCCATGATTTGAAATATTAAAATGCATAAAATTTATCTAATTATTATAATAAATACTATATAATTAGTTTAAATAATCATTTATCATAATGAAACTTAAAAATATTAAACATTATTTCCCATACTTATGGTAAAAATAGTCTTTTGAGTGGATAAACTAAAAAGAAATGTTTTAGAAATGAAATAATGTTTGTCAAATTCCAATTGTACAGGAATAATTAAAATATATATATACTAATATATGATAATTTTCCATTATTAAACCTTTTGGGGTGTGTAAAATTTGGGAATATATTTTTATTTTCAAATCATCCAAACATATCCTCTCCCCCATAAATAAATGGACACCTCCTCTCCCCTCATATTAACACTTAAAAATCCTTTTTCTTGAGAAATTACAAAAAAAAAACAACTTACATTATTCCTCAAATATTTCATAGTTGATTTATTTTTATTTCAAAAAATTCATATGAATAATTTTGCTGCTAACCTAAAGAAAAATTTATTTGTAGTCATTTCATTCTTAATCGAGTGTTTTTTATTTCTTCATCCACCACATTAAAATATATCTCAAATATGATGAAAAATGTCCATTATAATAAATATATTATGATTTTAATATGTTAATTTTATAACCAATATTCATCTACTCTATCATCAAATGTGAAACTAAACCGTCGATCATGTGAATGGAGGAATACCACCTAATGAACAAATTGAATTTTTTTCATCCCAGCCACTAAAAGATGAATATAATGATGAATTTAATTATTATATATTGTTATGTATAAAAAATATACATTTTAAATTATAATATCACATCTACCTTACTATATTAAATTCCATTAGGAAAAATGGAATTTGGCATGTGTACGTGTGGGATTCAGCCTTTGCCAAGAAATGTCATATATTTTTCAGTTTTGATTTACAAGGGATTATAATAAGGATATAATAAATTAGTATATAAGATATGTAGGATTAAATAATAATTATTTATTATTTATATAAAATTTACCTTCTTTTATTCTTTTTATCATAAAAAAATTGAAACAACATCCATGTGTATATACAACCTATCATCATCATGAATGGTGAAATCCATCTTTATATATATATGATTTTATTAATTATTAAATAAATGTATTTAATGAAATTATATGAAATTTAAATCATTATAAATATTATATAAATTTTTTTCCATGATCAGTTTTCTAGGACCAAAACAACCAATCAAAAACATACATAGAAATCAGTAGTTTTCACCAAGAATAATGATTTTAATAATGTGTGCATAATAAAATGGTTATAAAATGTTATAAGTATATAAAATATGTAATGAATTTTATGATTATATTTCAATAATATATTATTAATAATCCTATATTTCTTATACAACTTATTTTAGTTTGTATGAATAGATTTGATACTTTATGTAAGGGATTTATACATTCATATTTTTATAGGAGATGTATGCAATATTCATGACTCATATATTCTATATTTTGTATATAATTCCCATTTGACTTGTTATATCATGAATATCCTTATATTTTATAATATTAAAATTTTCCTTTTATTTATAAAGTCATGGGTATTAAGATTTAAATGTTACCAATGTAGTAAGAGATTTTTCCTCACTATTATTTCTATTAGACACAATCCATATTCAACACTTATTTATTTTCGAGGGTTTATATACTACACATGAATTTATATTTTTATAAATATCATGAATATTATTTTGTATACATATCAATTAATGGTTTTTCCTTGATTTGGATTTTGATTCAAAAGATACAAAATCCGTATGGTTTTATGTTACATTCTCATTGTTTATTGAGAGTATTTATGATTGAGTTCCAGATGTTCAAATATTATGATATACGTCTCAATGAACTCATGTAATTACTTATCCACTTTTTATTTAATGATAATAAATTTTTACAATAATTTTTTCCTTTATTTCAATAACATATTGAAATATTTTTTTAATTAAATCGAATATATTTCACTCTTTGATTCAAAAATATTTTTCTCCATATCCATTTTTTATCAAAATATAATAAAGAATATAATTAGTATTCTAATAATATTTCTTAAATTATCATTTACCCGTGTAATAATTTTTTTAACAAAGTCTCAAATAAATATTTTGATAATTTCCCTAATGATGTAGTTTTCAAATTTTTCTAAAAATTTAAAATGAATCATTATTTTTACCAGTACGACATGAACATAATTTTCCCCATCATGGAAATTCATTTCCTTGAATAACACATACTCATTTTCCGAGATTTCTTTCAATGAAAATAATTTTCAAATTATTTCATAAACATTTATATTTACATTTATTTTCAAATTTGAATGGAAATATTCCTCAAAAATGTTTTAAGGACTTTTAATTAGATTTCTATTTTTCAGATATAATATCCCATGATTTTTCTTATTTTCTACAAAAGATATGAAATAAGGATACCATTATTATACTTTATATGAATAATTTATGATTAATAATAAATTTTTTATGAAATCTAATACTTTTCCATGTGTTATGATAAGATGAAATAATAAATGTATTATGAAATATATATCATTTATAGGGGTTATGAAATGATGAGATGATTTTGAAAAACATTTCTTTTCATATTTCATTATTTGATAGATGTGTTTTGTTCTGATTGAAAAAAATATTTATGAATTTCAACAAAGGATAAGTGATATGTATATCTCCCTTTTTTTAATTTGTTAAATATTGATATCTCATGAGATATTTAGGATTAGTATTGGGAATGAAGATAGTTCAATAAGGGTTTATTTCCTCTATGATAGTTCTAGGAGTGAACAAGAATAATATGATTTATTGGGGAGTTAACCCAATCCATTATGAACGAATTTTCAATGATCATTTAATAATATGAAAATAATATTCTATGTTTATTTTTATTCCTCAAATATATATCCTATTCAAATTTTATGCTCATGTAGACTATTTTATTTTATTTCTTTGTGATTCAAGTATTATTAACAACCAATATTTATACCAAAACTAATGATTTTGATATTTAATATTTTTGTTATTGTTTTTAAATTCTATGATCATTTTATCATTCCTCTATGCTCATGAAATTATTATGTGATCATTGATATCTCCCTTGTTTATCCTTACTGAGCATTTGAGATCACCATTTGTTGTGTTTATTTTCCCTAGGTTATTAAAAAAGGTATTATGTTTGATATGTCTAAGTAGGGTTCTAGTTTGGAAAAATCTATTGGGATATGATGTATTTCACTTATGAATAAGTTCAATATATATCCATGTTTTCAAGGACACTAAAATTTATGTTCCATAATTGTATCTTTATATAATGAAATTCATATTAATCTATTATGATATAGTTTATATGTATAAAAATTAATGTTTTCTGTAAAAATATCATTGTAAACCTTATATCTTGATCAAATAAAATTGACAATGGAACTCTAAGAAATAATAACACTTTCCTTAGTAATATATTATCATTTTCATCCAAGGATAAATTATCCTTCATAGAATGAAACATGTTATCTTTATCAAGTGGTAAGCTAATTAAAATATGAAATTATTCACATTAGATTTCCATAGGTTTCATATGAATAGATCCACAGTTTTGTTTTTCCATTTCTATACTAGTATTGGAATGAGTTAAATAACACCCATATACAATTTTTATTCTACCTTTAATTTTTGGATTACCAAGAACCAACAAACAAATTTAAAAATATCCCTCTTCATGTTATCCTACACGGTGTTTTTGTTCATATAAATATGAATCAAAGTGGTTATTTGATGAATTGATAAGGATTATGTATGTTAATCTTTCAGATTTTCGCTCTTTATTTCTGGTCTTGATGGGACACATATTTGGGTTCCAAAACTTATAACTTCATCATCCGTAAAGTTGAACAACAGAATATTTCCAACCATTTTTGTGTCACCCATCTTCTTTTTGGGCCTCTGTAATCCTATTTGGTGTTGATGGATGAATATTTATTTCATAATTTTAGGATGAATATCTCATTCATTATTTTTATATCCATACCATTCATGTCAAAGAAGATTATATCTCTTGAATCTTTCATAATGTATAATGTTATAATATCCTATCTTCATATGGAATATTATACATTGTTTGCCTTCTAAGGATGATAATATATTGAAAAATTATAATTCATGGTCATCTCCTACCACCTCTATTTTAACATATTGATATCCTTTCTCATTGATATTTACATGAGGAATCTATAATCTATATATATATCACACTTCTATCCATAGAAATAATGTTACAAAATATTCAATATGAATATCACAACAAGATATTCTAGATCATGTGTTTATTATTTATACTCACTGATCCATAATTGTTAAGGACCATAACCTATAACATTGTTATATTTCATGACTATAAAACCCAATCAGTTTTTGTATTACTCAATTTAAATAAAAAACCCATCCCTAATAGTGGGTAATATCTGCACATGTGTTATGATTAACTACTTATATAACTCTATAAAGTTATCCTTGAATTCAGGAATCCATAAAAAATGACCATATCCTCAGTTATATTTTTTAGTTCTCTTCACAAAAATAAAATCTTTCTAAAAAATTAATTATAGTGCCCATATAATCAATTTAAACTAAAGGGTTCTATCAATGATTTTGGTCATGTTCATCCTTCAATTGCATCACTTTTTGATGGATACATAGATATCACCTTGTAGGTGATAATATCCTGTTGTAATTTATATTCTATATATAGACCTCCCATTTAATTAACATAACAAAACAAATAAAAATTTCCAGGTCTTTACTATCACAATCAAATTATCCTTATGTTCATAATTTTATTGATAGTAGATAATAATATCATCTATAAAGACCAATAAAAAATTATTATGTTAATCATTAATTACCCTATTCATCAATTCCATGAATACATATAGGGAATTACTTTGTTCAAATGGATTCACAATGAACTTTTTTACCCATAAAATTTACAAAAAGAAATCATGGGTATGTCCTCTATCACCATTTCCTAATAATATCCTAGCCAAGTATCCACCTTAGAGAAGTATTATGCTCCATATTGTCGATTGACTAAGTCAGCAATCTATATCCAAGGATAGATGTTCTTTATTGTGATATTATTGACAGCACGATAATAAATCTAGATCAACATTGTCCCATACTTATTCTTGAATAAAATGATATGTGCAACCAATAGTAAAGCACATAGATTGATACACTATTTATCAGTATTCACCAATAATTGTTTTGTAATATCATCAAGATAAATAGTTTTCATTCTATATTTATTACTAGATATTGAAAAATCTATATTTATACATTTTATTAAGAACTAAAAACCTTTTGTAGTAGGAATACCGTGAAATCCATTGGAAAAAACAACAGTAAATTACTATATAAATGGCATGTAATTGATGATAATATTTTCATTAGTATCAATCAATTAATAAAGATAGGATTTCGTAAAATGGTAACACTATCCATTTCTGATATGATGATACTAAGGGTGATTCTCCATCTTCCCTCTACATTTATCGAATCATTTGGTGATTTTAGATATTAAGGGAGATTTCCTAAGATTGGACATTTATGTTGGATCAATATATAGAAAGTCAATAAAGGCTTAGAATAGATATTAATTACACTAAATTGAATATCACAAAATTTTCATGTAAATATAAAACATATATTTTTATAGGGGAATATTTGTATTCATGGGATTCAATAATTGACCCATTTTCCATATTCATTGATAACCCAACATCCATTTTTTTGGGGTGTCTGAATAGTCCTACTAAACATGCATGTTTTTAAAGAATGTATAGAACATGAATCTAATAGAATGTTTTAAACATTTTAATGAACAACTAAAATTACTATAATGAATTCATTTTCATGACCCACCTCAGTTGTAGTAATGGAATAAGATCTACATTTTTTCTCTTGGCATTGGAGTTTGTTGTCGTTGGTTATCATCAATAACCCATTTCAGATTTTGTTGATTCAAATAGTATAATTATTGAATATATGTAATGCATCATAAAATGGTTTGAGGGGTGATAGTTTAATTCCATTATTCCATCACCTGGGTGTGTTTTGGCCGTCAAAAATTGCTATCTATGTTCCATTCCACTCCCACCCCAAAGAAGATCCTTTCCCCATTAAGAAATTTCCAGGAAGCTTATTCCAATACATTTAAAGAGGGGGATGTTATAATTTCATGGAATTTGTGTGTTTCCCATTTTTCCTCTAGGACTAAAATCCATTAACCACTTATTATATCTAGAACCATAAGTCTCATGAGAGTCAATAATATCCATTTAAACTTTGAAAGAATACTAGATAATTTTCTAGTAGGTGTATAAGACATGAATATCCATATAATTTAGTAGAATCAATTTTATCTAACCCTAATTATGTTCAAGAAATAATTTTTGTGGAAATGAAATGATATTGGAATATCATAAAATTATTGTGATTTATATTTCATACACCTTGATGGATTTATTATCCTTTTGTTTGAGGCTAATTAAATCCCTCCCAATTTTATGTCATAGATTATGGTGATTATATATGTTAGAAGACATTTTCTATAATTTAATCCACTACATTACTTCTATAGAATCCTCAAAATATTTATTTTTAAAAACAAAATCCACCATTGATCGAATTATCTCTCCATATGTTAAATATCATGTATGACATTCTCTTTCTAAAAGCATTCATGCATAGAGAATATCATTTCAATGGGGATGATCCATTATTACCCAATTAAAGGATTGGAAGATAAACTAAATTTCATAGATCTTTGATTCATAAATGTTATCAATTTTAACATTTCATTTCTTGGGGAAATTGTTAATTCTGAGTTAATCATGTTTTAAATCAAAAGAAGAGTTGATTTAGAAGGCATTGTTATGAATTTCCAAAATTATGTTCCCATCTGGTTGGGCATCTCATTTTTTCATTCATAAATTTTCCCATAAAATTTTTTGTTGATTAAATTTCACATATTTATAAGTATTTGTATAGTATAATGGGAAAATATTAGTTTAATTAAAAAAAACTAAATTCATAATTAGAAAACTGTCAACACTAAGAGGATAACTCATTAATGATATGTATTCTTTAACCAGTAAAATTATTGGTATCAGTCTATGTTACTAAGGATATAATTAATAATATAAAATATTATTTTAATTTTTATTCCCATATTCTTATTCCTACTGATATTGTGAATCTAATAATTCATGTCCTCAAGGAGTGTCAAATAATGTTTCTGGCAAGGTACTTTTTCATACACCATGCCAAAATTGTGTCTAATCCTAATGCAATATTTTTGGAGATATTACCCTTAGGTAAAACTATACAAGATCCACTAAAACATGTAGTATATGTATATGCATTACATTTCATATAAACCACATACTATTTTATTTATAAAAATTTTGGTATGTTTTATTATTTTTAGCCTTATCTCTAAGGCTATCACCACAATTTTCCAATACTCAGCCATAAAAATAACTATACTACCCTCTTATGCAAACTTTAAGGACCAATATATTTTATACGCATTAATTATCAATTCAATACAAAAAACAAACTAATGAAAAATCCAAAAGAATAATAATCCATGTTCTTCAATGAAATTAGGTATATAGTATAATAACATGAACATGGGAACACCAGAATTATTTGAAAACAACTAAACATATCGGTATAAAAATACTCCAAGACATAAAATAGATATGTATATATGAATGTGGTGATAGATGAACTCTAGTAATGTAATAATAAATTATTTACCTTATAAAAGTTGTATATTTGAGAAAATATTAAAATTTAGATGACATAAAATGGGTGAGAATCAAAATCATGAATAATGATGCATGATATTGAATGTTAACATAAAGTATAAATAGGATTTTGGGAACAATATGAAACATGAATTCATAAATGAAAGTTAGTGCTAACCACCGAGATGTCAAAACATAGTGAGTGTAGGAAAAGCTCCCATTCAACATACATGGTTTCTTATAAGATAAAAAAATTACTAAATGCAGTGGAGGGATATATAATATTAGGACCACATTTCAAATTTATATCATTTTCATGAATGATTATGAAACTTATATCATACAACATAAGGATATAATTTCGTAATGTTAATTCTAAAATTAAGAACTGTTGGTCACATACATGGAAATGAATTATAAATTAATTATTGTTACATATAGTTGAATTCCCATCATTGGAAATGGGTATGGTTTCCCACTATATAATGTTTTGTCATGGAAAATCACAGGAAAATTCGGCATCATAACATGTGTACAAAAAAGAATTATTGAAGGGTTTAATAAGAGTAATGGGGGTATATCATCATGTTGAAACCACAAGGATTGTTATAAGGTTATGTAGGAACGAATTAAAATCAAAGTAATTTAAAATCCAGAGGCCTAATGTAACGAATATTCTTGAATATAGTAGAGGAGGAAAAGATATCATACATTAAAGGGGTGTTTCTTAATGGTAAAAAAGAAATTCATACTATCATGTGGACTCTATGGTAGGGATATTGAGAGGGAATGAATGTGTTAAATCCCTATTCCATGGTATGGAAAAAATCATAATGGTAGGATGGGTTGATTTTTAAATAAAAAATAGAGTGATATTTTTTATTAATTCCCAAATGTATGTTTTGGAAACTATGTGATAAAAAATAAAAACAAAAAACAATCTAATGGATTTTTACAATGGTTTAATAAAAAAGAGTGGGTTTAATTATTTTTTAGGGTAATATGTTAACTCATTAAAATAATACCCTTAGTAATTTGAATGTGATTAATGTCCAAAAAGAATTAAATCTTTAACATTAAAATATTTTATATGTTATGGGGGATTCATTAAAAAATTATAATATTAATAAAATGACTTAAAAAAATTTATTTTATTAGGGAAACATAATTATTATCATGGGTAATATTTATTTATTTAAATCACATTTTACATTTTATTATATCATAATACACACCATATATTTATACCATATTTTATTTTTACATAAAAATCATCCATTCTCTAAAAATTATATAACATTCACCATTTTATAATTTCAATGTGAGGATTTCAAAAAATATTTATATTATCAATATAATTATTTACATATGAAAAAATTTAATTTCATATCTGAGTTCTCCATTTATTGATATATATATGTTTTCTTGTTCATGATACTAGTTTTTGAAGCTTATAAAAATTAAATTTTGACTTCATAAAAATAAATAATCATTTATATTTTAGTAAATTTTATTGAATAGAATTATTTTATAAAGGGGTAATTTATTTCATCAATTCATAAATTTATTAAACTTTTATTCATGATTGAAATTATATATTACTCAAAAATATAAATCTAGTTTAATTGCATCAAAATTTTGTTTTAACCAATCTCATTAAATAATCATTTATAATTTTTTAATTAAAATTAAAAATAAAATAATTATTTTACTAAAAATAATATATACAAATTAATACTATTATGGTATCGACACATAATCCCTTTCTACACCATCGTACACCTTAATGATATGTTCTGTGATGATGACACTTTTTTAGGATGGTTTAACAATCATGGTTTTTACATGATCTCAACAAGATTGAAATTATCATATCAAATGTTTCACTTGTGATTTAGTTATTTAATATCATCATAGGCGTGTTCATGTGAAAACCCTAGCGATTCCATCTACATTGAAACATCCAAAAAATGGTCTTCATAGTGTAAGATCTTATTATCCTATCCCTTCATTTCTCTCATCTATATAAATTTGATATATTAATAACCATTATTATATACTAATCATAACAATCACTATAAAATATATTTATTAAAAATATTTATAATGCTTAATTGTCTTAAAAATATTATAATTTATAATTGTTAAAAATGAAATTAGAAAATGTTTTTTTCTATGCCTTCAATACTTAATAAGTTATTTATTCACATAAAAATAAAATTTCATTTATAAAATTTGGTGTCATTAAATAGAGTATTATTTATTTTTATTTTAATTTATCCATAACATGAGTATGATTCTTATACAATATATATTATATTTTCATAAGACATAAGTTTCCTTTCATTGAATTACCCACTTTGTGTACAAAAAAGAGTACCATAAACGATGTTTGGGGTTACTGTGGAGGTATTGATAATAATTTAATACATCTACATGAGATTGGTGAGATTCGTACCATGGGAACCTTCATATGATGATAAAATTACTATAACACCCATTAGATATTAGTTAATACAATTGTGGTTGGGTATGTGGTTGATAATGTTTTTGTTTTTTTCACAACATATATGGTATTCATTTCTCCTTTACGATGATTATGAACATTGGTCCCACAATGAACATAGACATGGATGTATGCAGAAATATTATGATAATACATATTATGTGAATATCTATTAATATTATGAACAAGTTATGTTCTCATCAATAACGGTGAATGTCATGTGTCATGATTATAGATTTAGTATATCTATACAGAGAAAAATCAAGATTGAATTAGTTGGATATATGGGGTCGACATACTCTATGACCCAGGATCACATGATGTATTTCTTAAATGGAACATATGAGAATTCATTCTAGAATGTGATGCAAGTAGTGGAACAAGTATATATGTACATGTTCTTGATGAAGATCCAAGAAAATACTTTTATAACATTACTATAAAAGATGATTTATTAGTGGTTACACTTTGATTACATTTATATATACAACGATTTATATTTATTTTTAACACTATAAAATTTTTGTATGGTCATTAATTTTTTTAAATGAATGGTGATTGGTTTTTACTCAAATAGAATCTAAAGAATTGTTTTAAAATTAATCTAAATGATTTTGGATGGGTATTCACACGGTATTAAATATGGTGTAACATATATTATTATTAATGATAACATTAAAAAGTTTTTTTTAAAATATCCAATTTAGTATTCGATATAATATCACATATAATTAAAAAATATAAAATATAAGGTTAAATAGAATAATATTTTTTAGGATTTAATGTAACTAGGAAATTAAGAGTAATATGGCCTAAATAAAATATTTCATATGATGAATTTTTATATCCTTGGAAATGAGAATTCATTTACAATAAAAATAGCCTTATAATAATCATTTTTGATACATATATACTAGAATAACCTTAATTGTAGATTGAGAATACATTTCTACCAAAATGTTCATATGTATTAAAATATGTTTTGTTTGGAAGCAATGTATGACTGGAATATAAAACATATAAATGACTAAACAGTTAATGATTATTTTCAATCATTTTCGTACACATTAAATACATCAAGAATAAAGTGTTACATAAGATTTAATGAAACTAGTGATTAATTTATATGATTTATGTAGTTACCTTTCATTTAAATCATACATTATAAATTATTAGTTAGTAAAAAATTTTATAATTTTTGTTTCTGAGAACACTATAAATGGAATCATCCATTTTATGGAAGGTGTGTCTGAGTACATTATGTTGGGTGGATATCCCTTCCTTATATCAAACTTTAAAACAACCACCACACCACATTTCAAGAAAAAATTAAAGCTATATTAAATTAATATAGATAACCTAGTACACTAATACCTAATTCGATATTAATATATCTTGAAGGGAGTTCTAAATCTCCAAGGGTTGGATACTAGAACTTGACATTATATCATGAATCAAGAGGTGATAATTTTGTCCACAAAATAATATAAAATAATGTTACATGATGGTATGCTCATCACTCCATAAGAAAAAAGTCCTTGAATCATAAATGTAAAAAATAGTAAGTTTTTATGTTAGAAAAAATATATAAAGATAAATCCTCAAACATCCCATGAAATAGGTGGATCATATCTATATTGGTAAACTCCATGACTCCATGTCCTGAGGATCAAGAACATCCATGACTTCATTGTAGTGTTTTCCCTTTTCTTGGACATGGAATATGATAATCTACGAACTCCTCAAGGCAAATAAATGGTCTGAGCTAAAAATCCTAGTAGGGTCTCACCAAATATTATCTAAAAATCACTATAAAATTATCCAATCATGATATCAATTTAAATAAAAATGGGAATGATAAATAATTACAATATTTTCAAAAATAATTTTTCATTTCAAATAAAATAAATATTTATATATGAAAACAAGATTATATTAATTGTTTTTTATAAAACATTTATACAAATTAGTTCCCAATAATAAAGAAATAATAAAATATATGACATATATAATCAAATTAAACATCCCATGGAGCCACAATTAATATCCATATGGAACAATAGAATATAATAACATGATCTTCACACTCTTGATTCAGCAACACTACTCATGATATGTAAACACAATAAAATAAAATCCCATTTTCAAAGACCCATTCAAATAAATCAATCTATATCCCAATAGGGGACTTGTTAATTGATATCATTCCAAAAATGGTTTACTTATAGTTTTCATTATAAATTAACTATAGGGGGTCAAATCAAATCATGATATTCCCAGTTACCTAGTAAATACCACGTATTACATGTTATTGAGCCAATAAATCAATCAATACTAAAAAAATCAATCATTTCATATCTTTTAAAAATATATTTTTCGGATTTATGTTTTATAAATTAAATTTTTATTTCCCTAAAATTAATGGTTTTTATCAATTTCATGCACAAAAAAATCTACATTAAATTCAAAAAAAAAATTATTCAAGGATAATCATAAAATATAATTCAATAAATAATTTTTTAAATCAATACATCATACTTTACAAATCAATGGAACAATTTCATTTTAATTTAAATTGGTAGTTTTCAAAATTTTCATCCCCATTTCTAATAAAAGATCAATAATATCAAATGTAGTTCATTAAATATTTTTAACACACATTTGTAATCAATTAATAAATTCAAGGTTTATATTTTAAGGTAAATCATTTAGGAACCACCTAACTTTAATTATGAGATCAAATGACACAACACCCACAATTGGAATGTCAATAAAGAATGCGGTGAATAATATCAATGAACAACACCTTAAATAACTAATAATCAAATAGAATTATAGATACATAAACATAATTATATATTATAAAATAATAATGATAATATAGGAGGTTATTTTATGAAACCACAAGAAAGAAGATATATATACATTACTGTGACAGAACATGATCAGTGGTTCTTCAATTCACCAAAAGAGTGGTTTGAGGTTCCAATATCACTTCATCAGATCCAAAAAGAACAAGTAAATAAATTTAGTTTCATGTGTGGTTTATTAGTGGTTAAAATGTGGGGGGGGGGGAATAGTTTTTATAATTAAAAATTTGGGGGACCTAAAAAGTATGTTCCAAGATTCCTTCATGGAATGCATGTATCATAGTGATAATACTCCCTAACCATATAACCTCCCTAGCCTTATGTTTGGGGTTCATAATTTAGATGTATGTTAAATATAACTATTTAAAAAAATCTTTAAACCCCACTATATAATGACACAAAGGTATGGGTGATATTTCACATTGTTTGGAAGAATCCCATGCCCCCTTCTAGTTGCACAAACATAGTTACATGGTTTACTAGGACAAACCACACATTATTACCTAACTGTGCACCAACAATACAAAGCATTATGTGATTCAAAAACAATAATAATTTCACCAAATTACCAGAGAAAATACCCAAAGAATTAAATATCAATAAAAGGGTCTACAATTACATAAAATATTGTAACATGGTATTACATCCCCTCAAACATAGACAATGTAATTCCCTATAAATACAATTATGATGATTCCATATCAAGGGGATGTGGTCACTACAATTTAATTAGTTCCGAATAGACCCCAATATCAAATGAATCAGAATCATATGGACATAGAACAAGAAATAAGGTTATTATACTCTCATTAATTACATTGTTATCAAAATCAACAATCCTAACTAGATTCTTGGTCATGGGTAAATTTGGCTCAACATCAAGAATATCCCAACCAAGGACATGAGAAGGGTGAGAATGATACTTTATGTTTTGTGGTACATGAATCATGAAATATAAATAGTCATCTTTGGTATAATAGATATATAGTAATCCACTTTCCCCACTTACTCAAAAATATTTCATTTACCCCCAAACCTCAGTGAAATATTTTCTTTTTTCCCATGATTTCTTGTGACTCAACTTAGGTTATACTCTTAGGAACACATGTTCAGAAAGTAAAAACTCTAATTTTTATTGAAAAAAAATTAAAATATAATTTATACCATCATTGTTTCATGATCATTCCTTGATGAATCAATTAAATATTTACCATAATCAATTCAGTCAAACCTGGTCGAACCAAGGAAGCTTCATCAATATCTGACAATCATATCAGATATTTACCTGGTCCGAAATTCCAAGAATCATACTTATCTATAATTATTGAATATTTGTAAATTGTATTATAGGGAAACATATCGGGAATGAAATGGACCTAAAAAAACCCACCAATGTACCAAAAAAAGTTTTTATCATGTCCTCAAGAATATATAGACCTCATTATATCAGACAATCATTATGTGAATGATATTCCATGCTAAAACATTCCTAAGACCCCAATGACTAATGTATTCCAAAACAATACACATATAAAAAACAAGTATCACTATCATTAAATATAGAAGATAAAAGTCCATATAATCTAAAAATATCTTATATATTGAGTTTTCCTAGGTCCCTAGATTTGGTTGTATGTCAAATGGGTATAAAGTGATCTAATATAGTTAGCCAATCAATCACAACCTATTTATAATTCTTTCCTAGATGGGTACACATAAACCTGTCAAAAACATCCAAAAATATCCCATCCCACTTCCATGTTAGAACTAGAAGTGGATGAAGAAAACCTAAAAGCCTATAGTGCTCAACATTTACTTGTTGATGGGTATAATAAAGGATTTTTTTGATTCCTCATCATATACCTAGCTACCAGAATCATCTTGCAATGTCATAAAATATGTCATTATTACAAGGTGAACAATCTACATAAAATTATGAAAATCCCCCATAAAATCATTTCTCATATAGAAAGGTATAATAGGCCAATTTATGAATCATAGGATGACCTATGAAGATAATATACACACTATGATAGTAACACTAAATAAATAGAGTCCCTTAAAACATGGAATCAATCATAAAGTTTTTATGTTGATGAATCGTCTCAAGAAGAGAGCAAGCTAACAACATCATTTCCTGAAAAACCTCAGTCACATACCATTAAACACCCAAATAAATTTTACAAAATTGACCAATTGAATCTAACTCTATTGACGATTATTTTAGCACATGGGTTTTACGTTTCATTCTTAAATTATCAATGATGAACTTCTAGTTCCCGAGGGTATTGGAAATTTCAGAATCCGTATTCTGATAGTACTCCACCAAATTTCTATATTATAGGTTCCAATAATTTTGAGAGATGATATAATCAAAATTTTTATGGTTAGAATAACTAGTAATAATTTATCAAAAAATTTAATACTACCAACTCTTATTTTCATGAATAATTGAGGAAATATCAAAATCAAGTGTTGGGTAATTATTCTCATTTTTCCTATGTAGTCTAGATCTTTAGGCTACCACTTGACTACCATACATATAAACATATCCCAAACCCAAATCAAAATATCCCATAACACTATTTAGTACTACAATGGCTCGGTAAAATTAATAATATTGTAACAGAAATGATATGTTGAAACTCAACAATAAAACTCTAGAAATTTTCATTTAATTTGAACATAAATCCATGTCATGTGAAGAAAGTCATTAGAGATTCTATTATAAATAAGTAATTAACATAATTTTGTTAATACCACACAATCCCAAGTAGATATATTCCACCAAAACATTATGTGGTTCTACCATGTCAAAATTTAATTTTCATTCCCGTGATCTTTTTAAATACCATGTTTTGAGGCCATGTCTCCCAAGAACTACACAACCAAAATCCAGAAATTAAATATTCAAATATTCACATAAAATATTTGATCTTTCAAGATTTATTGAAATTTTCATAGATGTTGGAATGGTCTTTCGTAGTTCTGAGTAATACAAAATATCATCCTAAATTATCACCATGACAAAAAATGAGATACTTGGGGAATATTTTATTCATAAAATACATAAATATTGGTGGATCATTCCACAGACAAAATGGAATATCAAGGTACTCATAATGGTAATACCTACCATTGAAGAATATCTTCAAAATATCAAATTCCTTAATTATATAATTGTGATGACCATATTAATGTTCACTATTTATGAATCACATTTCCCATTTCAACTGGTCAAAAAGATCATTAATCCATCGAAACTGAAACTTCTTCTTCAATGTATCACGATTTAGTATTTGTTAATCCATACAATGGTGATGTGTTCAATATTTTGTCTTCATACGGAGAACAAGTACTGCACGTGGTGAAATATTCAGGTTTATAAATCCATTATAATGTATATATTCCAAATGAGACTAAATCATTCAAATATGGTGGATCCATATCATAAAATGTAATATGAATAGTTTGGGGAACTAGTATTAAATCAATATATAACTAAAAATATATTACTAATAGAAAATAGAATAAAATAAATGAAACACATCCAAAAACCAAACAATGATTGGAGGAGAATCATAGATTAAATATTTTCACTCCAAATAAAAATTTATCAATGATATTATCCAAACCAACTCTGGAAAATTTATTCTTTTCCTACTCGACCTCGCCTCCCATATTCACTAAAAAATGACACACCACATCCAGTACATTAATGGATACCATATATATATAATAATATATTATATCCTTATTATCAGTTAGACAATCCATCAATGAATAATGTGAGGAGGATTCACATTGATAACTAGATAATACTAGTTAATCTCAATCTAGGATAGAGTGAATAAATAAGAAAGTCATCAGAGACCATTCTCCTTTATTGTTCTGAGGGTAATAGTAATATCCATATCATAAGGTAAAATATTTGTATTAAGATTTTAAAATTTAACCACATGAGTTCAAATAATTAATTGACATGCACCAGTATTAAATAATGTAGTCAATAAAGATGAACATATAGATATGGTACCTATTATAATCATTAGACTCGTATCTTCTTCCTTTTGAAAGTTATCCACTAAATAAAGAATCTTTATTCTTGATGCATATTTCTAAAACCCCTTATATCATGATGTATATTATTGCACCAAAACACACTAGGTGTTAATGATCCCATTCTACAACATAGATAATATATTATTTTTAAAAACATATATAGGTGGATTAAACTACTGTATGAAATATAGATCATTAGTTTCTCAGTGAAATGTGTTGCAAATTCCAAACCATTGCACATATGAAGCAAGTTATTGGGCCTCTTTAAGCCACTACAGGAGGTTTAGAGGAACAATTCTATTTAGATCCACCATGGGTCTTATTACACATTCTATTTCCATTAAAAACACCCCTAATTACCTCTAGCATAAAAATAATCACCCATAACCCCTTAATTATAATTAATGATTATATATTCAATCAATGATTTATATAGTAAGTAAACATAAAAGGTGACCATCAATATAATTACATAAGATTATATGTTATCATGAATGACCATAAAATATATTCAGTATCTCAGTATCTCATTTTTTATCTCCTCATTAAAAAACCAATCTAGTTGAGTAAAATGGTTTGCATACCATGTCATGGTCTTGTCAAACTATTGGTGGTTGATAAACTCCATATATTTTTACATGACCATCCTATCTAGACGTAACTTGTTAATTAAAAAAACTCTAATTTATTTCAAATCCATTACCTCATGCTTCTGTTCTTTCCCTAGTGAATCCCACCATCATCTTATAGGACCCTTCAGCTTGAATTCATAATATTTTACCTAAATGAAATCGGGAATTTTATGTAATTATAAAATAATATATACCCTTTTCAACAAATTATCACCCTCTTATGGTTCATTAGATCTATTGAATTCTAGATACTTCTAGTGAAAAAAATCTGAATCAATATTCCTATATTAATCCCATGAAGGTTACATAACATGATCTTAAATGGTAATAGGTACAAGTGACACTCCCATATCATGGACAATATACACTAATATCTAAAAAAATTATGGTTCACTGGATGATTTTCATAGTATTATTCATTAGAAGACTCTCCCTTTTCACTATAAAAATATTGTATTGTACTCATGATTCTACAGAACATCAATACAAAAAATGGAATCAATAAAAAACATTAATCAGATCAATAATACATGTGTAAAGGATTCTGAAATATTAACTACATTCAGTAGAATTAAATATTGAGATTAAAAAAAATCAAATAAAGGTATGGAAAAAAATAGAATAATATCTATAAACCCTACAAGGACACTTATCCCAATCACTAATAGTGAAAAAATGTTTGGTAAGATGATATCAAACTAGGAACATTCATATAACTACCTCTAATGTCAAAAAATTCACAACTGTTTTCTTCTTAGAACACAAAAACTACATAATGAAATTCGAAAAAGAATCACAACTATGCACATCTAATACCAAATTATCACGTACCAATCGGATACCCTAGTTCCTTGATAATTGATTTGGTGCTGAAATAGATAAAACAACATTGTTAATCCTTATGGGATAGTGGAAATCACCTATAATCACATCAAGAATAAATATAAAATGATTTTTTACATGAAATGTTATAATATAATGATATAATTTTGTATCAACAATAGTCTATAAAAAGGAATTACTAGAATAAAATAAATAAACCAAACTAAAAGTGGTACACCATTTGATTACCCAACATCAATTGAGATAAGTGTTCACAAATATATTTTATTAAGTGGAACACATCTCCACTGTTCACCTCCATGACACTAAGTTCCAAGGATAAAGAACACATCATACCTCTATGTGACACATTCTTATTAGTCATACCTATGATAGGATAATATACAAAATCTTAATGGAAAAGAGAAGGTGTGATCTAAATATACTAGAAGATTAACACTAATTATTCCATAAAAAATCAATAACAATAAACTAATAATGAACTCAATTTATATAAAAAAAGGAATGGTAAATCATTTAATTTTTTTTATTAAAACATGATTTCTAATATAAAATATGTATATATATCCAAACATGATTAAATTACCATTTAAAATAAACAATATTTTATAAATCAATTTTAGTGAACAATATAATTCTTTAATCAATTGAATGAATAATCAAATCAAAAATCAGAAAGAACCATTATGAAAATCCTTATAGTAATTTCTTTTCTCATAATTAGAACCTCACACTTCTCATTAATCAACATGGATCATGATATGTGTGTGAAATATAATAAAAAACACTTTTTGGAGAACCATTGCGGGAGATCCATTTACACCCCAATCATGCATCCATTATGGGAGAACATAATGAGCATGGTTTAGTTAGTGTTTTCATAATAATTTCTTTATTAACTGGTTAAATCATAGAATGTATGTCCTAATTACCAACTAACTACCACGTATTACATAAACTTCACTAAATAAATGAATCAATCATGCCAAATTTGTTTAAAATACTGTTTCAAAATATTATTTTTCAACATGTATTTGTTATTTAAAAACCAAATATTGGTTTTCATCAAAATCATAAACTTACAAATATTCTATTAGTTTGATCCATTCTCCTCAAGGACCAACATGAAAACAATTTTAGGAAGTAAATTTTCAAATTAGGACGTTAATTTTCTCAGATAAAACCACCAATATCAATTTGATTAAAATTGGTGATTTTTAAATTTTTCAAGGACTTCTCAAAATAAAACAACATTCAACTTAATCAAGGTTTAAAATAATTTAAGAAAAAATTTCATATCAAAAAATAAATTTAATTTCTAGTTTATAAAGAAATTATTTATGGAACATCCAACCCTTAATCATTGACTAAAATGAAAAAACACCAACAATTGGAATGATAATGAATAATGAGAATAACACCATCAAAGAATCACAAAAAAATTATGATCCATAAATATAGATATTATTTCCATCAATATTATAGTGATCTATCAATATCTATATAAAAGATAATAGGAGATCTGAAGAAACCACATAAGATAATATCTACTTACCCAATGATGATCTTACAATCTCGACAGTGCTTCAATCATACTTGATAATAGGGTTGAGGATCCTAATTTTTTTATTAAAATCCATAATGATCATGGAAATTGATTTATCTCTATAGGGGTCCAGTAATGGTTAAATTGGGGGTCCCTTTAATTTTAGATTATAACATTTGGGGTTAAAAAATGTGTGATTATTTTATTGAAAGGGATACATAGATAATAGTAATGATGAAACCTATATGGGATTCTATTTGGGGTGCATAGTTTGGAAACATAGTTGCTTTAACCATGATCCAACCATGATAGACACACTATCAGAATCTTAATGGTTTGAGGAAGTGATCACATGGTTTTAGCGAACTATGTACTCTAATGTAGTATCCCATGCTAAGCAACATAGTATATATGCCAAAACCACTTTGTTTTCTCTACTGATTATCTGAATATATATATCACCATGGGATTATAATTGTTTTAAAAAATCAACCAAAACACCTTAAAAAATTCCAAGAAAAATGACAATAAAAAAGGTCGAAAAATACCTAAAATATCATAATTATATTTTACACAAGCACATAATGGAGGATTATGAATCTCATTCATCTGAAAATAGATACATGTGAAACTCATGGATTAACCTAAATCCATGTTTACTTTTGTTTTAATCATTTTTTATCTTTTTCAACACAAATAAATATTTTATGATTTTTGAGAATATCATTTTTAGCTTCAGTTCATTGTGCACATAATTATCATTTTTTCTAGCCTTTACTTTTTAAAATTTATCTAATTATGGGTGATCATGGGAATGTGATCTAATTACATTAGTTGTTAGGTTAATTATATGTATATCCCAATGGGTCCCATCAATATTTCCTTCCATCAAATGTAATAGAATACTTTTTTAATTCCATGTTATTTTTAATTATCTATTTCTCCTATGTGAATGTTTTCTCGAATTCTTTTTATCTAATTCACTATGCATCATTGATATGTTTTTTTATTATTGTGCATATGGGATTAGTACAAATTTTTTCCATTTCCAAAAGAAATTGCATTCATGAATATATTTAGGAATAATATACCTCTGGAGTACTTTTTGAGAGTTATTAAAGAATGAATAAAATGTAAATTTTATTGAAGTACATAAAATAACAAATTTCAATAAATATTTTAGTAGTGGAGTGAAAGCGAATCACCATCCAATATAGAATTATAATCAATTGTAATAGAACATTCATAAGAAATACTAATAATAGAAATTTATTCATTTCTGTTAGATGATGATATTTTTTTCTCCTTGTATCCATAATTATTGGTGTGATCAATCACTCTATTTTATTTGGTTTGTTTATGCATTCCTGAATGATATTAGAAATATATCAGTGGTTGGACATAATATTATTTAATTTTTTTTATCAAATATGAGTAATAATCTACAACTAATAAGGGTATAATCTTACATTTATAGATATAAAGACCATTATTCACATCCATCTATTTCAAAATAATCTTAACACATTCACCTAAAAATGTAATGTAGATCAGAATAAGTGATCCTTAACCATCCCTAATAATTTCTTGTCCATGAATAATTAAAATAGTTTATGAATCATTTATGTGGATTTCTCATAATAATAAAGGAGGGGACCAATGGATATAAAATTTAAAGATAAAATTGTTATAATAAAAGACCATATGAAATCCATAAAAACCTATTTCTGGAGAGGGATAAAATTGAATAGTATCACCAAATTGTCCATCATTAAAAGAACATTACATTTTAGATTTTGAGGAGTGAAACTCTTATCATGATTCCTATATACATTGTAAGGATCCCATAATATCAATAGGATAATAATAATAATAAAATTATATAAATTTAATTTATATGAATAAAGACAATATCCCTTAATCCAAGAAGATTGGAGGTTGTAAAAAGAGAAAAATTTGTGTTGATAAAGAGCCATTTCGTAAAAAAAGGCACATGATTCCCAATCGCATAGTAAGAGTAGGATTCCGTCCTTTTATATTTTATAAATAAATAATTAATGAAATTTTTATAACCAAAGAAATTCCCTCCATTAAAAAACATTACCTTTGGAGGTTTCATGATGACACATGAACTGGGTAAAGAAAATTAACATGAAAGGTATGAAAATATTCCAATAAACATTTCCCAATGTCAAAATACATGATTTCAGTGAATAGAATTTTCGTAATCATGGGTAATAATGGTCCCTAAGGGAGAATAAGTGTAGCAAATGTGGTTCACCGCATCAATAAAACACATACTATAGAAGATATATATAAATATATTTATTTTTAAACTACATATTATGTGACGTTGGGAAAATACTTAACATTTTAGAAACTAATGACATGTGTCATATAATAAAAATATAATAATTAATACTGTACCAAAATATCATTCCAAAAAAATGACTAGAAATGCCCAATAACCCATATTTAATGCATTAATAGGGTTTTGAGGGGAACATGAATTATATTCCACAAAGTATATGATTTCAAAGGATCCTAACAAATAATATATGATATTTACCAAATTTGATTCTTAAAATCAGTCCCCAAATAGAGTATTATAATATCCCTTATCACGTGAGATTAGACTCTATGTATTTCCAAGAAAAATAATGTCTCTTTATAATAATTCCTCCTTTAATGATGGGTTCAAGAATATTAATATAACATCCCAAATGTGTCATTCTATTATAAACCAATGTGGGCCACCCTTAAACATGGAAACTGAGTAGTTCATGTCAATAATTGAAAGGATTTATTATCTCCAATTGGTTGGATATAAACTACTTGGAATAAAAAAACATACCAAGGATATTGTTTCCCCTTATAAATAAATTTATTCAGTTTGAATGTGGAATAAGAAAGGGTGACTCAATTATAATGTGATTCATGATCCCAAATATTGAACAAATAAAAACAACCACACATCAACATTGATTAATAGTAATAAATCATAAAACATCATATTAATAACACATGATAACATAAACGCCATCCACAATTATTAATTCAGTATACATAAACAAAAGTGATGGGACTGTAAGTCGGTTATGCAATAGAATACATTCCTATCAACCAAACCAAAAATAAAGATATACCTATGTATATATGATTTGAGGGTAAACTCCACACAGTATAACCACATACCTATAAATCCCAATTTACAATATTATCCACAGAATCAATGAATCACAATTTATTTACATATATCTCACAAAATACGGTCTACATATACCCATTAGGTGTGCAAATGGTGTAAGAAAATCATACTCTATTGGATCACACAATGTGTTTTATAAGAATACTTTTATTTATTAATTCAATAATGATATATTTTTTAATTTATTTTAATTAGGATTTTTGTTTAATATTATTGAAAGAAATAATAATAGAATTTATAAAATAATCGCAATAGAAAATATCATACTATTCATGAAATTAAATAAATGAATCACTATAGGGGAGACATACGATAATAAAAGATTCAATAACCATAAATCTCATATAACATCGTATGATCCATTGATATGAAATTTATTTCATGAAAAATCCATTTATTAGATAATACATTGGCCAAGTGGCATGTATATTTCCCATCAAATGACACCACATCTAACCGACTACAAATTATGCATTTATTGTCCCTATGATGTGTTAATGACCATCTAATGGTACCATGACCTTAATGTCTTGGTATATTATTTTCAAATAGTGTGGAATAGATCCTATGTTTATTTAATTCTAATATTCATTTCATGATACATATAACCCTGTGTCTTATTTCCCATTTTATGTTATCAAAATTTCATAACTAAAATAATTAATTACTAAAAATGAAGCTTTTACTAACATTCCCTATACATCGCTTATTTCCAATTCCAATCCATTCATTATTAAAAACAATTTGATTACTGATCTCAAGGAAATTAATATCAAACAACTATATAAATAGTATTGCTTATAAATGTATCATATAAAAATAAATAACAATTATATAATCATTTTTTTAGAGATACAAATTTCACATGATTCATGAAAAAATGAAACATATTAAACTTCAATAATTGTACACTTGATGTTTATATTAAACTTGTGGAATCTACTAGAATAAAATATAATGACTTATTGGAATAAATTTCATGTCTTAAATACCTAAACTAAAACCATTAAAATAGATTAAAATAAATAGTCGGTCACAATTATAAAATGGGTGGAAGAATCAATGGAATAAAGGATGAATAAATATAAAGAATTTGGATGGATTCTGTTAATTATCTCTTGGTTATATATGACGAAAAAACATCTAAAATCATTAGATGATGATATAGGAAGGTTTTTTCCCAAGGGATGAGGCATGGAGTGGTTGGGATTGGGGGGGATTGAGTAAAGTAATTAATATGAGAAAATTTTATCTAGTAATTTCACATTTTGAGAATTCTACATAGGGTCTCAACATTGTCTGGAAACATCTAAAAATCATGGTACCCCACTTGGCCTAGAAAAAATGGCAAAAATGAGATCCCAATTTCTTGTTTCACATTAATACTTTTATATAGAAATTTCACTAACACAATAAGGATTTATTTATGGCATAGAGTTTCCCAAGGGCTAGTAAAAATGGTCATGTCCCGATTTTTGTAGTATCGACATTGTAGTTTATTACCCAATTTTTTGAGGCATCTCTTAGTCACTACCACAGTATGACCACCCTAAAAAAGAATTTTTAACCCTTTTATTAAATTCTAGTATGTCGTGGTGGCTTCTAGTCTATAGTGTGGTGCTCTAAAAGATGAATATTTTCAATCTCAAAACTATTGAACATTATGAAATATGAACATAAATATTGAAATAATGAAATAAACATGAATGTTATAATGGAGAATGTTTATATCCTAAAAATGAAACAGTGGATAGAAAATTATCCAAATAATTTCACTTTTTTTAAATAAAGTCCTCTTAAATATTTTTAATTGGTGAAGTGGTGAGGAAACAAATCAATTACAAATTTTTCTCACTCTAATGTATTATTTGTATAAATCTTATATTTCCAAAACACATAAAAGAATGGTGATAGAATACATCATATCTCATTCTATAAATATTCATCAACCTTATTCGGTTGTTTATTCATTGTTTCATTTTTATCCATCTCATAATATTATCAAATCAGATCATGATTCGAATCCGTGTTATACTCCTTTAATTGAGATGTGTGGAACACATTGTGGATCAATGTCATCCGACAAATAAATTTTAATTAATTAAAAAACTTATTTATACGATAAAAATATTAAATTATCTCACATACCTTAGTGAAATCTTCATTTTAATAATGATCCCTGAGTAACCTAAACTACTTGACAACTTTAAGTACACTTGGTATCCAACTATGATTTCAAATGTACGAGGACAATAAAAAACCTAAGATTTATAGTGACTTTGAGCTTTCAATAACCCTTACTGAATAGATATAATCATCACCATCATCTAATGAAATATAATAGACCCCAAAAAGGAAGTCTCACCAACATGAGGCATGTAGATGGGATAAATAGATAGAAGACATTACAAATCCTCTAAATGAGTAATTTGTATCAATGAATGGTAACTATTATTATAAGAAAATTTATCTTGTCACAATAGGATATCCCAACAACCTCAAAATTACATATAATAGGATGAGATTATATCATAAAGAATTATTATATCTCACGATTCATATCCAATAGTATTTATATGATATGTTTTCATAAGATTTACAGATCACCCAATTGCTTCTTAGATCCCTTTATTTAATTTATAGGTGAACTCTAGGTCCTTGTATAAAATCATATCAAATAGAAATCCATCTAATAAAATTATTTTTTTATGTAAATCCTTATAAACACATTTACCATAGTGGTGTCACTGATCTAAATGAAATATTCTTCTTTACTCAGCCTACCATTCATGACCCATATTGGACTACATACCTAGGTGGTATGAGGTAATCAATTGATAAACTACATAAAAACATCACCCCATATGTTGGTGCGTATATGTAGATGGTTGATTAGACATCATGGATTTTCCTAATAAAGATTAATTATCTAGAAAGTATAAAATCATGAAATATCATCCTCTATGTCAATTATCAACACAATACACAAATATTTTGTTTAAGATCATAATATATTTTAAAGGTTCCTAGGTGGGAAACCTACAATTAATAATGGTAATCCTACATCAAAACCTTTTTGATCGATAATGGGATAACATATTGTTTTAGAAAATTAAAATTCCCTTGGAAGATAGTGAAAACTCTTGGGTGGTCTCCCCATAATAAATATTTCCCAAGATGTATTCATACATTTAATTGGTTGGTTTCTCTTTGATAATAAGTTCAAAAAAGATATGTACTCAAATGATATCTATCAAATAACATATCATCATACCTATATTTTACCTACAATTTTAAATGGGAAAAAATTACCATTTAATATCATTCATAACTAGACTCCATTAAATCAATAAATGGAAATTTCCTTTGAAGAGTTTCAATAAACACAATCCACCTTCCTAGTATATTTTTGTTTCCTATTATAGATGACTAAAAATATTGACCCTATAACCTCATTTTATGGTTCATATATTTTTATGAAATGAACTATCTATAACTGAATTGATTAAGAAATCCATGAACTATTCCCTAATGGGATTATTACATTATCATTTAAGATCATGTATTACTATGACGAGTTTTAGGTCATGTGTTAGGTAGTTAATTTTACGTGATCAAACAAAGTGAGAACCATATTCCCCCATGTGATTACCCTATAAGAGTAGAAAACCCTCTCCAACAACAAATTCATCACAACATACAAAATTTAAATGACTGCTCCCTGAAATGATCAATATAATAATTTATGATAATCATTTTTTTAAATCACTAAAACATTCTTGAAAATTAAGGTTCCATAATATCTTCACCCACATTTGTGTGAGATCAGTCAATGGAAATTCCAATGTAGAGAAATATTTCACAAAATCATAGTAATGTTTATCCTAACCTAAATATATTCAATATCCAAAAAGAACATTTTTATTCCCACGATTCCACAACTCTTACCTTTTAATAATTTAATGAAATACCTTGTTTGAATACCACATGTATAATTAATTTGATTCCATACAATAAAAATATTTACATAGTTATATTAATAAATAAATGGTTATCCTCAAAAGACAACAAACCCATTCAAATATGATCCTCACTCTTATATTCAACATTTTAGTATTCCAAAATTTCATCCACAATTACAAAACTGAGTGAATATGTATACTAGTGAAACATTTGACTCATCAGAACAAAAAATACCACTAGATATTTTTTCAACACATATGATATCACTATTTGCTTAAAATTATCTCACCTTCTATAGAAATCCTAATTTCTAACATCTTATTCCACTAATATAAGTTAATGTTATCCAAAATGGATTTTAATCATTGAAAAAAAAATTTCCATATCTAAAGATCAATGAGTTAATCATAGAACGAAATGGTATTCTAATTAATAATTACCACATGTTTAAATATATGACAATTAATATAAAATATGCAATTCCCATTAAAAATAATAGAATATAGAACTATGGACACCCAAATAGACACTCTAGGGAGGATAATGAATTTAGTCCCCATATCATTTAGATAAACCACAATCACATTCAACTATATAGATGTAATATAGTAATGAGAACAAAATTATCTATGATTTTTTCAACAGATCAATAAAAAACATGACTTATTTTTCAATAATTAATATCGATAAGGAATCATGAAATTCCTTAATAAACACCCTTATATCTGAAAGTGGTTCGATTTAGAAATTACCTTCATCACCCTCAACCATAAAAGATTCTATTTTATATTAAAAACATCAAACATTAGAAATGTGTGTTCATTCTCTACATGATTAGAGATCTCAACACCTATAAAACGCCACCGATTTCATATCCGAAGTTTTAAAGTTAACCCTCCACTTATAGTAGAAAATATGAACCTCAAAAGAAACTATATAATTCATTATAATGATGTTAAAAATGTATTTCTTGAGAATATAGAGATAGTATTCAATATCCACTTCTATGATATAAAAAACGATTGAATTCAATCCAAAAAAACTTCCCTACTTCTATTTGAGAGGTGTCAATATCTGAATAATTTATAGAATAAAATCGGATGGGATTTTCAATAATTATATAAAAAAATATGAAATATATTTGTGATATGAACAAGTATCAAATAACAGAATCACTATAGATGATATAAATAGAATGATACTTCTCACATTCATTAGTCTAATGTCATAATCTATGGGATATGGCTCGTCATTTAGATTTTTTTCTGTGGTTATTTCTAATGTCTTCTAAAATCCAAAGGCTCATCCCATTTATTAATCTCTCTATAAATTCAACCCACTCTTCCACCACTCTATTAAGATATCATTTCAATGACCTTAGAGGCATATTATTGTATGAAAAATATTTTAGGTTCATAGGATCTATCTCTTTATTAGGTATAGTGTTTGTCTTTATAAAATCTCTATAAATGGAATATATTCCCAAAATAATGGAAACCCATTTGGGAAACATCAAATGATTGCCTTATATTCCACATTTATCCACATTGATATCAAATGAGAGACCCACATATAGAGGCATGTGATTTTGAGAACTAAGAATGGTTCTTTGATACAGATTTATATGATATTATCAGTCCATCACACTTCATCCTATTCCAAAAAATTCAAGAACCAAACCGAAAAGGCACTGATAGACATTGGTCATCCCTAAAAACACTTGAAAAACAATTTCCACCATTGGGGTCATATCCACAACATCAATATATTTTAGGATCATAAATATAAAACCATTATTTTAGATATCACACTGAAGAACCTTTTATAAAATTCAATCATACCTGTTTTTATTAAATACCACCTATAGTGTGAAATTAGTGATCCCAATGAATCTACTATCATACATAATAATTTTTCCAATAATACTGTTTATGGGAAAAAATCAAATTATATAGCCAATTAAATCATAATTGCATTGGACTGCTTGGTAAATATAACACTTATATCCTTCTATTATTTTTGGTCATTCTTATCATCTAGATGAAATTACTCACATAATTATTTCCTATATTATATAAGCATAATTTTATAACAATTTTTATTGATAGAGTCTAGCGATACAAGGAACCCAAATACCATCTCTATATTTTCTATCCCATCCATGAATTACTAAGGATTGTTTATTCAATAAAATGTGGGAGGGTTCTGATGGAGGAAATTCGATGCTTGATCTATTTATAATATTGATCATACTCACTATGATTGAGAGTCTCTGGGGCTTACCATTAGGTAAATTTGTCAAACTATTTTAACTAGTACATCAAATAGATTCTTATATATTGATATATTTTGAATTTTAATTTAATCTGTTACTACCTCTAATGGATTCATAGGAATTCATCCTAGGGAATATTTATACATGAAAACAAATGAAACTCAGCCCATTAAAATATATCATCAATAATAAATAATACCCAAAACACTAGTTAAATAACTAAATACATCACAAACAAATAAAAAACTCACCCTTCCAAAAAACAATTATCGCTTGTGTTCATGATTTTCATCCCATGAACTATTCCAAAATATATATATAAACCATCCAAATATAAAAATCTCATTCACAAAATAGTCTACAAACACAATGTCATTTACTAAATCTGTTGGAAATATACTTTTTTATTTCTATCAATTGATCCCAAGTAAACCTATCTCATGTGTATTAAACATCCTATAAAACATAAAAAAAAAATCTATGATACCATTCTTTCATGATCTAACCTAGCACACCATCTAATTTATATCTTAAGTCAACTCATGGATTTTTCAAAAGGGAATTATCTATATTTTTTGGTATTAACTTTTTTCTAGGAATCAATAAAAACAAAAATGTAATGATTTAAACAAAGAAATACATTAAATAGGAAGAGACTGAAAACCCATAATTGCATCTCCATTACATGGAGAGTCATGATCCGAAATAAAAATGAACTAAGAAATCTAAAAAAACATGTGAAAAAATTAATAAATCTAAAATCATCCTAGAAACTAGATGTGAAAATATAAACATCATCCAATATGAATACTCTAACATGCATAAAAATGTGACAGGATAAGAAATTTGTTATCCAATACAGTCATTCCAAACAACTAAAATAAAATTTAAAGAAATTTTCAGATATCCTTATGTAACACATTTTTCAACTCCCCTCCATATAACGACCTCCACCTCAAAAATTTCCGACAAGAGTATTCACTACATCCAAGTATTTCAATTTTGTTAGCTATATCCCTCAAAACAATGACTATATATTCCCATTGGGAATACATAGGGTGTAACCACGACAAGACCAATAGGATCCCACTAAGTGTATCATAAGTGTCCATGGATAGATAAATCAAGGAATACACGTTTGAATATAAAATTACTGATAAATGTATATCATTGTTTTAAATATAATAAAAGAGAACAATTTTTTCTATTAATTTAAATAGGAGAGAGAACACCTTGTGAAAAATTACACAAACAAACCGCAATGGGAGATCACTAAGGTAACTAATTTCATATTCACCCTATGTCTGTAATAATATCATATGATCTATCATTGAAACAATAAATTTTCTATGTTATCGGTTATGAAGAGAAATTTAGTGCCTACTTCCATAATAATAGATATCCAAAGGAACAATATTTTATAAAACACTAATGAGAGAATTTTTTGGTCTACAAGTGAACTGACATCCATCTCATGGAACCAATAAAATATTTTAAAATTATAAATTATTTTTTTTCACTATTTCATAGACCAAAATGGTACCTAATTCTAAGATCCCCCCAACATTCATGGGTTTAAATATTCTACTTAACATTTCAATTTTTCCCATTTTCATAAAAACCAAATTATCCACTAAAGGGGAATCTTTGTTTCAACACACCACAAAAAACATTATTTCAATTTACAATAAACTATTCACAAAAAAACTATTTACTCTTGTCAAATATAGAAATATAAATCTATTATAGCACACATTATATCCCCTAAAAATAAAATAATACTATTTATAATGAATATAATTATTTACTGAAATCAGCAATTCACACGATGTTTATAAAATATAGGGAACATAGTAATACACATACTTTATACAATTGTACTTTCATTACCTAGGAAATCCATTATAAAATGATAGAAAAGATAATATGAATGAAATATGAGGACCTAAATACCAAAAATCACCCCCATTACAATTGATTATATTAACCCCTATGTTTCCATAAATGATGGTTGTGAAGAAAAAATTCACTAAAGGATAAATAAATAAATCATATGTGGAAGGAATTTCCAAATTAGTGATTTCTATGTTATTCCTAGTGAAAATTCCTCATAATGAAATGGGACGAAAGATGGGAAATAGAGATCGTAAGGGGGGGGGGGGTTAGGTGTAGGAGGTTATTGAATTTGGGAAAGATAATAAATTAAATAATTATTGTGGGTGGGGGCAGTCCAGTAATTTCTTATATTTAAAATTTTTAACAAGGGCCTTACATAACACAACCCATGTCCACTATAGTGTGGTTCCCCATGAGGACCAGCAAAAAAACCATCGGAGTACCGCATCATTGCGATCAGTGGGTATTTTTAAAGTAATTTCCATTACTCATAATAGAAATCTATACAAACTAGATATTTTCATGATGTACTAAAAATGGATAGCTCATGGGGTTCATCACATGTAGTGAGAGGATAAATTGGTATCTATATGTTCATTATGAGTGGGTGAATTAGTGATATTTTATTTTTGTTTTTTTCATACTTATGGAAACCCCAAAAACACCTATTAATAATATAAGAAATTTCTAAAAAAATTAAAATATTAAAAAACACAACAACCTTTGTATTTATATGGTTCACTACTCACAATAAGAATCTAATCCATTGAATGGTTTGGAAATTATACCAAACCACACAATCCACAGGTAAACAATCCATTTTATTCAATGACAACATTTATGTAATATCCCTACACTTCAGTTTCACAAAAGTCTATTGAAATTTCCCATGATCCTCACAAAAATAAATAAAGTAGAAATGATTTATTGACACAATTATATGAAACCATCACCAAAAAGAATAAGAATTCTTTTACCATGGTACTTGTTCCATATTCACAAATTCAATTCCTGTAAAAAATCTTCTACACCTTTATTCCAAGTAAAAGGACATAACATTTTTTAGTCTTTTGGTTGTTCATCCAATAGGATTATCCAATACACTCCTTATAGAATAAACCCCTTCTATAATATTGTCCACATATTCACCAATGCATATTCTATGTCTTATATAACCTGAGAGAAATCTATTTCAATTAAATTTAGACTGATTCTACTTAAAAATTTCACTTCTACATCTTTACCATAATGAACCTATTCTTTATAAACATATTATAAATAATACATGCATATGATAATCTTTATCTAGTAAAATTCTATCAAATTTTTCTTCACAACTTCTATCATATCATTATATATATTTATAGTATTTCAAAAAACCTATTATTGGGAGATAATAGTGATTTTCATTATGTGTGAACTCCCATTTATTTATGAGTGACCTTGGGAGAGAATCATGGTGGCCTGAAATATTTTCCCCCTAATTCAATTTCTAAAATTTATTAACTAGCTCATCTAAGATTTTATTCGATGCTTCTTGATACATTCAAATCATTCTTCAGAACATATGAATTACTCAATAGATGCATTTTAAATAAAAAATTATTATCTCAGCATGATAAAAAATATAGATAATTCGTTTTATCAACTTTTTGTTTGATAACATTACGAAAGCCTTGTAATTTTCTCAAAATTAGTATATATTTATACCACGCATCCATCTGGTAAAACATTATAGTATCACTTTTTTTTCAATGATTCTCTATTTAATCTTCCTGAACAACATTATATAAACATCATATAAAATATCCCACCATTCAATTTCATTATCAAATGAATTTCATTTGAATTATTTTTCTATTTTATCCTCACACCAACTTTTATCCAATGACTATAACAGAAAATATTCTTCAAATTTATTGAACCAAAATCATTTCTCAAATGAATCAAAGACATTGTGTAAGATCATTCATTACCAAAATCATTTAACAGTACCATACACATCCATTTTATTAACATTATATTAAAGAAAAAAACTATAATTATTTATAACAATTTGTAAACAGTTCATCAGATAGACTCATACCAATTACATTGATAAACAAATCACACAATTTTATTCATCTTATAAAGACCCAAAATATTTTCAATAAAATTATCAATTTAATTTGATAAATGTCTTATTATATAAAATGGATATAAAAAAGCATACCCTTATGTTTTTTATAATATCTAATTACAAATAAAATAACATTAACATTCAATTCCATTAATAAAATAGATGTTGACAATGATCAAATGATTAGTATAAATATATGGTTTTAAGAAATCCAATTTAAACATACAAAATAATTGATGGAATCAACCATTAAGATCGTAATCTATAAATACTGTTTATAGTATCTGCTTATGGAGATTTTTTTTGAAGTTTTCCTTGACCAATACCATGATGATATCCATCAACTTATTCATGATAGAAATTCTTTCCAAGAGAAGTTTATGCTCTTAATGATCACAGATGAAGCCGTATTCGCTGAACCACCCCACGAAAGTACCATCATCAGGGACATTACTCATAGGGTGTTTTATATTATAACATTGGTATATATTTAAATAACATATAAATATGAATATGTTCATTATTTTTATATAATAATTAAGAAATTTTAATACTATTATTTTTTGTTTATAAAATATATTTATTTGTAAACAATAAAGCACAAATTTTATTTTGAGATAATATTAAAAATAACATAAAAAATTTATTAAATAAATTATGAAATACATAATATTTTTATTTTATTACTAATTAATGTTTATAAAATATAAATAATCATATAGGTTTTATGAATTCATACATATCTTTTTTTAGGTGTTTGAAAACTATTATTGTCAAAAACCCAACATTTCATAATAAATATCAATTATATTTTAAATGTGAAAATTAATATATTTACAAAATTATTAAGATTAAATGTTTATTATTTTTGTAATCTATATTTTTTAATTATCCAAAATTGATTTTTTCTTAATTTATGGAGGGAGTCATATTTTTGGTAAAAATTAAATACCATATTAATATACATTGTCTATTATAAAATTCTGTAGACCTAAAAGTGATATAATAAGTGATAAAAATTCTATCCATGGCCATAAATATGTTTTTTGTTTAAAATAATATTATTTTTATATTTATTTGGTTAATTTTATAAATACATTTTTGATTTCTCCTAACCCATTAATATATTTTATGATTTTAAAATCATTTCTTTAATTGTGTGACTCACTTCCACATAAACAAGGAATTGTTATTTTCTATTTGGGAACATGTACTTATATGATAATGATATTCTTTAATATATTGAATATATCATTGGAATATACCTGGGGATGTTTTGTGGTGTTGGTTATTTTATCATGTAGAGTCCAAAACCTAAATAAAAAATATATCCCCCTAATTTCCAATATAATCACACCCAATATCATATTTATCATCATTAAAACACTATTTATACGTCCATACTAATCCCTAAACACTTTATATTCCTCACAAGGTTCCCACAATCACTCAATAGTCCCCTACCAAGTTTCTGGATTCACATAATCAATTAAAGGACCTTCAACTAATTCAAATCAAGTACATTATTTAGAATTGTTCTTCTTAATTTTAATTTCGTATGAGTAAATTTATTTATAAAATAACCATACTATACAATTTATGTTATTTTTAAGAGTATAATTTATTATAACTCATTTTTCCCATATTCTAAGATATTACATTTCCTAAATTCGTTAAGGTATTTCCCGCCTCTCATTTCTATTAAAGCGCATATTTTATGTTATGTCTATTAAATAACACTTTCTATTATTGGGATATGTAATTTAATATTCCCATTACTCTCCATTTTATAAATAAAAGATCATATCCCCCTTTAACTCTTATTAATCTTCCCATTAACCTTTATTTATATAGATTACCATGTCGTAATATACTTTTGATTCTTATCATTATTCATGTTACTTCATCAAACTATGTCTTGAAATTAACATTTCTAACATTGGGATATGTTTTTACATTCCATTATTACCTCTCATTTTATTTATATGTTTTTATAGACCCTCTTATCTCTCATCAGAAAATTTTATGAATCTTTATGTGTTGTCATTTTTCTTCATAAATTTTACAGTGATTTTTCCATGCCTAACCAATTATGAAGTGAATACCTTACGTAATTTATCCCAAAAGTGTTCACATTTATGAACACATAATTTTGATTGTGGACACAAATTTTTGTCTTCCACACTCCCTGGTTGTGGAATAAATTATGATGTTGAATGAATTCAGGTTGTGTGATCTCTGTGGAGCTCATAATCATGAGAATGAAATGAATGTGATTGGCGTGCTTAGAATAAAATAGAGCTCCAATGAATTGGGTAATGTTTAGTGTCATGATATATCATTTTGGGATAGGGAGTGATTATTATTAATTTAAAGTATATTTTCCTATATGAATTCTTGAGAGGTTTATCCTTTCTCTATGTTATTGATGAAGGGATTTATGTTGTTTCCACATTTCACATTCTATGGTTATCAATATATGTCAAGCATTATTATTCATGTAATTTTTATGAAAATTTTTATGACTATTTAATAGCATGTATTATCATATTAATTTTATGGAATGTTTATTCCGTTACTGTGCATTATAGGTCACCCATTTCTTATGTTTTTCCTTATAGTTATCCCATTCATTTTTAAAAAAATCCAGGGAATTTTGATAAGTATGTTAAAAAAATTTGTATTAATTTTGTTGTATCCAATGTTCAAAATATTATGTTATGTACCTAATTCCAAAATACAATAGAATTATTGATCTTTTGGGTTTTATAATGTGTAGTTTTACATAATAAATCATGAATTAATGAGAAATAAAGAGTATAGTTGTTATATGTCTACTACAATTCATCTGATGTAATTCATTAGAGACCTCTATATAACCATCGAAAAACTTTATCCAACCATAAATATTAATGAATATCATTAAATTGTATATACCCTTATAATTAATGTCATTATACTATTAGGTATTTCATAAAAGTTTGTGTTCACCCTGACATAGCACATGGAAGTTGTGTGATACAATAATGTGTTGAGAAAATCCACCCGTACACAGTGCAAACATCATAGAATGAACACTAAACATAAAAATTCTTTTCTCACCACTTCTAAATAGGTTGAGATCATGAAATATTTCAATGATTCTGATTTAATGAAATTATATAAATGTAGGACATCACCTTCATTAATCTTCACCAAAACACTCAATATAATGAACCTTTTATGAAATTAAATATAAAGCATTATTAAAATATATAGACTGAAAACCCAAATCTAATGTACTCACCCCGTTATTCACTAGCTGATAATTTCTTGCTGATCACCTATCTTTGATTGATCACTTTTTGATAAAATTAAAAATAATTTAATGTGATTTATGTACATAAAAAGTTATGTTTATATTTGTCTATCAACATAAGAAACTGACTCTAATAATAAATTATTATATCTAGAATCATATTTACTCTACTTTCACATTAAAAACACCTAATGAAATTATTGACCAGAAAATATCCCTAAATTGTTTTTTATCAAGAAACAAAAGTCCATAAAAATTATAACTCATAAAATATTTTATTTGTCAAAAAAATTTCAAGCCTGTATGAAAAAACTCAATTTTGGAAACAGGCATAGTTAAATAAAAATATAATGGTATTAATAATAAGTGATTCTAGTGCCTCATCTTACACCTCGTAAAATAAATTTTCCACATGCTTTTAACATTTACAACATCTTCCTAAAAGATAAAATTTTACTACATCAACATTAAAAAATAGTTATAACAGTCCATACACACTAAAATCATGGGTTTCCCCTTTTTGAGAACTCCCCCAAAATATATGTTCTTTCTTATAATCATAAAAACACTACCATTGATATATATATATATATCAAAACAATTTATTCACATGTAAAAATACAATCTTAGGAAATTACGATAGATGGGATGGGATCATATTTTATAGACATTATGTGATAGAGGTTGAATAACCATTATCAGCCTCAATATTAAAATATTTTCATTCGACAATGTTTTTCTAAAGATATTAGCTACTTGTTTGGTTATAGAAAAAAACCTCATCTTTAGTTCATTCTTCTCACCTTTATCTTCTTTAAAGAGTTATTTGATATCAATATGCATTGAGTTATATTTCAGCCCAAAATTAGTTATTCCACTAATATATTTGAGAATGTTATTTCTGAAGATAAGAAAATATTCCATTAGTTTATTTGATACCATGCACAAATTGTAACATAAAACAAAAAATTTGGTCATGATGACATTTGATATAAAAAGATTAAAATCGACTTTATAAATTCATCATTATTAACATCACTTCCTTCTCCAGTATTTAAAAAAAAATTACCACCGAAAAAATTGAGAAAAACACCTTTGATTCATTAATTTCTAACTTCTTATGAAGTTCCCTATCTTTATTCTATTTATTTAATTAAATTTATTTACTATTTGTATATATTTGTTATTCTGGAAAATAATTTCTTGTGGCATGAAAATTTAAAATAATTTTTTCATCTCCTCAAAAAAATTAAATCATTTATTAATAATTCCTTAATAATATAATATATTCAAAAATAGATGATCATAATTTGGGAATACTTATGATATTATTGTATGTTGTGGTTAATATCTAATCTTATATTTTTTATGAGCCACATCTTAAAGAAATTATCAAATATTGAATAATAATCTCTCATTTCTTTCTTTAACCAATATAAATATCTCATTATCTTTTACATGTATTTTTTATAATTTAAAATAACAGTTCCCCAAGATTTCTAAATATAAAATTATATATTAATTTTTCCATTAAGAAACAATTACATGACATCTATCTATAAATATTTTACTTTAATTGTGTAGTAATATCAAGAATAATTCTGATAGTTTCTAACTATGAAACTATTCAAAAAGTATTAGAATGTAAATTCCTACAATATGAGAGAAACCATTACAAACCATACATTTATTGATTATTATCACCCCACATTTTTCATTGGATGTTTGAGAAACGCCAACTTTGTAGGAATCACATTCTTCTTGTTTGGTTTGGGTAGATGATCCCATGATTCATTCTCTTTAATCCAATACAGATAATTATTCATGTCATACGTCTAATATTTATTCTATAATGCTTTATCAACATCATTTTTTGAAACATGATCATATAAGGAATTATGTGAAATTCAATTTTAGGAGGTTTTTGGTTAAACCTATTTTTCCCTCTAAAGATGTAATGGTCTTTCACAGGATACCTCAACCTAGGATGAGATAAACATAACATATCATCCTAACTAGAGTGATATGACACATAATATTCACCATGAAAAACATCATAAATGTCACTATTGTTAATAAATTTTAATTTTTTTTAATTTTAACTACCTCATCTCCCCTTTCATTTCTAACACACCAAGATTTTATGAATTAATTATTTTAAGAATAAATTAAAATGTTTTGTTGGATTTCATTGAATTATACATCATGATATGATTACTTTATTTTCTAAACCAAGTTAATATCTCACTACATGAAACACTTAGATTAACTTTCAATACACACAAAACTATGTTTCTCTTTTTTTACAGATAATGACAAGTTCCTTGGATAGGTTTTTTTACACGCAAGGTGGTGTATTACCGAACTACAATATATGATTAATATTATAATTAAAATGATATTATAGTGATCACATAGACATTGGAATGGATTTTATTAAAGTGAATAATTAAATTATGAAAATATTTTTTATACATACATATAAGATGATTTATTTGGGGACCAATTATCTATAATTGAAGATAAAGACCGTTTAAAAATATAGGAAATCATTTTCAGAGAAAGATGAGTTTACGAAGTGATTAAACATCAACTTAAGGGAACAAAATGACCTTGGAATGGGTAAAAAACCCATTATATGTTCATATTAAGACCATTTACCATATTTAATCTAAAATTTACCTTTATTAGAAGAATTTTATTTATATTAGACATCTCAATAGTGTTTATTGTTTGGTATTTACATGAATCCCACTCTTCTTATACTATGAAAGGGAACTCACCCCCTCACTTATTCACATAAATAAATTCAAATATCTTGGGGAAAACAAATTTTTTTTTATATCAAATAATCCCTTATCTTTTCCTTTAAGAATAAATTTTTTATGAAATAAAACCAATAGAGTCCCTTTGTGCAAAATAAACAGTATTACTAAAAGAGGAGGAAACGTTCTTCATTGAAGAATCTTATTTTTTTTTCTTTTCTCAACAATTTAAATTATTCTTATATAATTATCATATAACAAAATCATTATATTAACTATACATATTTGTTTTTATATTAATTTTATTACCTACACCTTCACACACTTCTATGATATGTGATATGAAATCGTCGTACAAGGGTACGAAAGTCAAATGTCGCGGGAACCGATGTCATTCGTTCTTCCATTAAAACCTATAATGGATGTGAATAATGGCAGAATAATTATTTTTAAATGATATTCATAATATTCACTTGGACATTATGAATCAATAATTTTTATAAAACAAATAACATCTTGTTTTTCATTTTTTCCAAATACATTAACTTCGTTTGTTGATATGTGGACTACTTCCTCCTCAAAGTTATAATATTCATTCACACTTTACGTGGAATGTGTTAATGATGGGTTTAATAATGACATGTGATATATATGAAATAATAATTACACTAAAATGAATATATATATATATAGAAATTTTATTTTTTAAAAAATATGGTAATAAAATGGAAACAACAGTCATACATATATATGGCATTCTATCTCTACAAAGAGTGTATTTCCTTTCATGTTTCAATAATTTATAGACAATTAATAATATAATTAATATATATGACATTTCTATCAATTATAACATAATATAAAATTTTAAATCCAGATATATGTAAGAGGATAAAAAATAATAAATAAAAACATATATGAAAAATGAAGGAGTTATTACCAGAAAATATAATAGTAATGTTAAATTGTTAATAAAAGAGTAATATATATTCATAATTAAATTAAAAAATATCTGATATGTAATAATATATTTTATTGGTATATTAATGATAAGTTACATTAATTAATAATATGTTTTAATTATTAGGGATAAATTCAACACTTAGGGAAAGGGGATATATAGTCTCACTTTTATTTATGAAAGAATAATGTCTTTTTCACCGCTAGATTTTTTACTGTGGTGTATATACATCCCAAAAATGTATTATATTATTGATATATATAAATTAATTGGTAATTACATATGAATTTTATTCTCTATATATCATGTGATTTACTGTTTAGAATATAACAAATCGGTAAGCTTATTTTGCCTCAAATTTCCTTTATTGAGAAACATGTTATATTATTCAACAATATTATTTTTTGAGGTGTATATTTTACCCTTTGAGATGTCATATCAATATTATACTTGTTTTATGAATATATTTTAATCATTGGATTGTTTTATTCTTCATGGGTACATCGATTAATATTTACAAAATTGGAAGGAGATTTTTTCTACAATCTCATCGTTTATAAGGATTATTTATGATTATTCTTCCATTGATGAATTATTATGATCTATATATAATGAATTATAATTTATTTTCTTATATTATTATAATTAATTATATATTCATGTAATGGTACCAATTTTACACTATTTGGAACTTAAAATAAATAATAATCTCTTTCTTTGAAGATCTGTCCTTGTTTAAGTCTTTCATCAGATTTTTTTAATCAAACACTATGTTTTCTAAAAAATGTTTTCAACTTTATTTTTATAGGATATTTTAAATTAAATTTCATGTAAAATTATTTAAATGAATTTTTATGTTTTGATTAATTTCTATAATGGGTTTAAATGATTCCATTATATTTTTTCAAGGTTATTTTAATTAAAAATTGTTTTCAAATTGTTTTACATCTTAAAAAGAAATTTTTAACATGAAAATAATATGTTTTTTAATAAATGTATCTAAAGAATATTTAAAAATTATTTTATATCTAAGGTGATATCAATTGGTTTTACCTATTTGTTAATGGGTATATTATCCATGGGTACCATTCATATTGATTCTTTGAATGCATTATGTTTTGATGGAATTATGGTTATGAAACTTGTTTATCTTAAATGGGATATATGTTTATGAAACCCAATAATTTTTAGAAGTTATTCTATTATTATGAGTCATTTATATTTTATATGTTTTCTTATATGATGAAATTTTAATGATTCACATTTAATTACATAGGTTATGATACGATGTTTATGAAAACTATCTATTTTTATGGGTGAGGAAATGATTAGTGTTTTATTAACATGGGACACACATATATGGTTTATTATTTGATGGTTGGGACCTATATTTCCATATATATCATCATGTATTGATTTATATATAATCATATAAAATGTGAACTAGTTTTATCGGATTGATCCATAATTGAAAACATGTTTATCTGGATCCATATTGGGAAATATGTGTGTCTTAATCCACAACGAGATATTAGTGTGTCATGATCCACAACAGGAATCATGAGTTCCCTAATCCAAAATGGGAAATAGTTTGTTCTTGATCCACTATGGTACATATATATGTTTTAATCCATTATTTTATGATATTTTTGGTAAATCGTGACACATTAAATCATTGTATATATTATGATGGGGCCAATCATTTCTGACATGATCTTCTGGTTAATGATTGATTTATGATGATTTGTCATCCTACTTATTCATGTATTATGAAATGCAAAACTTTATTCTATGATCCATGTTTTTTATCTATTAGAGGATGTGTATGAACATTTTGTTCCATTTTCATGATAGAATACACATATTTTGTTTCTCTCACATTCATATATTCATATATTTAAATCTCTTATCTTTACCCTTGCTGAACATCAAATCTCTCCGATTATAATTATTTCCTCCCCATGTTAGGAAATAATGTTTTATATAGGATATTCCTTCTAGGAGCACTAAATGGTACGATCTTTGTGGGAAACACTGAAGATATATCACCATGTTAGTATATTATTATCCACTAGTCCATAGACACTGAACTATTTCAATCCTTATACAGGTATTTTGTGATGTTTAGTATATTCATAAAAAATGTTCTAATATCCATATATGATAGGAATAGGTCTCTATATAAGGCATCAAAGGAAATGATTAATGAAACTTTAGAAACTAGGATGTGAAAAACTTAGTAAGATCCCCAGGGATATTTATATATATATTTCAAGGATTCTATCTATGTATTTGTATAAGAATGAGTTAAAATATAAGAAAAATGTCCTATAATTTTGGTAAGGTAATGATAATATGTCTTATATGTGGTGAAAAGGAAACAATTTAAGTAATTACGATTGGAAATTAACATTTTAGTTAATGGGAATATTTTAATCCCCATGTTATTATCAAGTGTTGTATGTATTATGTGTGGAATGTATTGGAATTATGTATATTTATGTCCTAGGTTGAAATCTCATCAAGGGAATCAGCAAGGTTGTATGATTACTGTTATTCCTGATGAAGATAATGAGACAAAAAGTGATAAATTAATGGAATGGCTGGTGTTAATATTATATTTTATATTAAATTGTTAGAATTATTATTAAATTGAGGTTTATTAGTGTTAATAGATGATTCATATTTCACACTATAGTAATGAGGTATTAAGGAAGAAGATGAGGAAGCCTAAATAATTTCTTAAGGATGAGGTTGAATAATCTAAGAGTTTATGTATTTTTGTTAAGGGATTACGAATTATGAAATATTTAAGGAATATTTATTATAGGTTTTCATAATAAATATATAAGATGACGTGTAATGTTACTGATGACCTAGAAAAATGATTTAATGTATATATTATGTTGTATGTAAAAAATTATATTAGGGGAAGGTAACCCTTAATATATTCATGATTTTGATACTTTTTTTGTCTTAAGGAATATTGGATAAGATTAAAGTAAAATTTATTGTATAAATTATAATATAAATATATTATTTATTTTTTAAAAGTATTGTTTGATATCATTAATGTAGTTTATAAAATAATTGTATTTGTGAAATAAATTATTATTTTCTAAATTATTAAGGAAAACACCTCTTTATTAAATATAAAAAAAATTATGGAGACACTTTAGAAAAATAAGAAAATTGTAAACCATTACATGAAATAGATAAAAAATTTCTAAAAAAACAAGAGCCGGAGACCAAAAATAGTCCACAGTTCTCGAAAAGAAAAATAGATCATAACAAGAACAAATCAGTAGTCTCCGTGAACCCTATAAGAGAATGTTGTCAAATATTTTGACTAAGATGTTGTCCCCCCCACCACCAAGAATTTTATCATACAGGTGATACAACATGGCAGATCACTCCATTGTCCCCTTTACTTGCATGTGGGAGGAAGAATGGATGATAGGTGCTATCACACACACAAATATATATATATATATATATATATATATATCGTTCCACCAACTCAACAATTCTTGGAAGGGACTTGATGCACTGTCTACATAATGCTTAAAAAACTAAGAAAACCAAAAAAAATAAACTATATAGTGTTATATATATATATCATGAATGAGTATATATGGATGAATTATGGATTAAATCACACCCATCCCTATTTCAAGGCCTCCAACTCGAAGAATCCTGAAAAAATAAGATCTACCATCATGATGCAAAAAAAATATGAACTACTCTATGAAATGTCATATGTAGTCCATCATACAACCAATCCTAAAACTAAAATTTATAAGAAACCACTTGAAACCCTTGAATTATTCACTATAAGTAAATTAAAATTTATTAGAGCCATCCCAGAAGCATCCCTAATAAAAAAGAAGAAGAAAAAAATGCCTGAGACAATTTATTCTGGGGAGAATATGGACACTATCACTAATTTCAGCTAGCCATACACTACATCCCATTATAAATTATGACATACACCTATGAACATCTTGATCCCAAATCATAATTCAAGAAAAAAAAGATATCTAAAACCACTCTACCATGTGATACCATGCAATCTTTGGCTGACTAGAACCATCATCCTCTAAAATCATAGTGACTTAAAGATAACCATGGTTCTCAGATAATTAACAATCCCATATATATAAAAATATGTCCATAAAGAGCTATATCTATGAATTTAAACAATCTTTACACAACAAATGAAATATTTCTCAACTCTATAACCATAGAAATGAAGGAAGAGTGGCTAGAAAAAAATCATAATGAGATAAGTATAACATGCATCACGAAGACCACAGAAAACCTTGAGCAGAATGGAAGCAGGAACACTATAAGAATATTAGTACTACCGCAAAACCACTACCTCCAAGAAACCTACATGATTATGATAAGAGATAAGGAATGAAAAATGTTCACTATAATGGGTTCAGATTGAAACCATAGGAGCATGAAAATCAATATTTAGAAATTGGAGATCCATCCTTACTCCATCAGGAATATATTATATAACATTTTACTTTATTCAAGGAATGAGGAATAGTTATAAATTTTATTATGTTTATATAGTAATTCATGTCACTTCCATATTTTGAAAGAATATATGATAAATGTATTCACTTTTTTGATATGTGACAAATAATATCTACATTATAATCTATGGGAGATCAATGTAATGTTTATTTTGAGAAATTTAGTATCCATATTTATCATGTTTTGGATTTTAATATTTTTAAAGGGTTAAATGGTGAACCATTTTTGGATTTTTTTAAGGTAAATTTCAGATGATGTTTTATACATTAAATTATATCTTTCCATAAGTTATTTTTTATATTTGATAACCGATGAGAAACATTTATTTATCTTAACTAAAGAATTATTGAATGAATTATCATTATATTTATGGATATCGTGATCTAATAGTGCAATAGGGATGAAAAATTCACATTCATTTCATAGAGTGAGATTTGAAATGTAAATTCAACATGGCACAACTACATCGTGATGTTATGCTTATGAAATGGAATGAGTTAAATTAATTATATATTCTTAAAAAAATTATTCAACTCTTGGAGAAGGATATTGAAACTAAAAATGTTATCCTAGTACAAGCATTTATAATGAATCAAATGGTCATTTAGTTCATCATAGATGTATAGTTTTGTGGTACATAACGTAAAATGAAACACACAAATCCCTGAAACATATTCTCTATCACATCACATAAAATCATGATAGATATATTTATATTCCTTGTCAACGTGTTCACATGCCACCAATTTAATCCTATATTGATGCCTAGTTTTTAGTTATATTGTGTAACTATTCTATTCCCAACAATCACTTTTTAAATGATTTATTTAAATTAATTATATTATAATGTGGGTTCCTATGAAATGAAAATTAAATTATTAATTATATAAAGACCCTGATGAAAACTAAGGGATAAATTTATTTTAAGTAGGGTAGAATGTAACACCTAGAGTTTTTATGATTTAATTTTTTTAAATAAATTAAAATTAGATCATAGATTATATTGGAAATTAAATTATTTTATTATTTATTTACATGAAACAAAATGTATTTATTAGGCTACATTAATTACATAGATTAAAAAAAATTGCATGAAACACTATGTTTTTCTTCTGTCACACTCTATGTGGGGTTCCTTTGATAGCTTGTGTTTTAAGCAAGACCGAGTTTTACCAAACGAAAATATAATATAATTACTATTATTAAAAAATACTATATTTATAACATAGAAATTTTCATTTTGGTTATGATATGGATTAATTCAATTTTATAAACATTTTTCAAAAATGTTAATTATAAGAAATCTTTATTAACCAAGTAACTACAATTGAAAATAAAACATTTATTAAAATATAGGAAGTCATTTTGTAGAAAACTATTTTTATAAATTAATTAAAACACATCAAGTGAATGATTTTAAATAAATTATTGTGGAATATATTGAATTTTAAAATTAACATTATTCATATTAGTTTATAAGACATCTTATAAGAAAAAATTTATCATCACACTTATAAAATATTTTAAGTGGTTTTTCAACCATGGAAGATAACACTTTATTTAAAAATATTTTTCGAAACTTTTATTATTTCTTTATGACAAAATTATCTTAATTTTTGAAATAGGAATATGAAAATATTTTTTGGGAGATTTTTTTGTTTTTTTGAGTAATTTTTTTATGGATAATAAAAAATAGAATATTAATTGAAAACTACATTTCTATAAAAAAATTATTTTGTAAAAAAAATTTATAAATTTTTTTTAATTTATATTCTAATAAATTATACATTTTTAATAATTTTTATTTCATTGTATTCAGTTTATCATTTAAATTTGATATGAAAATATTTCAATGTTATTAAATTATCACATTTAAACAATGTTACATCATCCATCTATGAGATTATTTTAAATTATTTTTTGCAACTTATGATATTTGAATTGGGAAAACATATTTAATGTTTGGAATTAGAAATGTTTATATGGTTTAATAATGTAATATAAACTTTTTCCCAAAATAAAAATTAAAAATAGTTAAAATTACTTTTAGTGATTAAGAGAAAAAACCAGTTTACCGTGGGACTAAAATTTTACATAATGGGACAAAATGGTCTATAAACATCTCCAAACCCAAATTTCTTGATACATTTAGACCATTAAAACTACTTTATATAAAATGTAACATTTTTTGTATAGAAATTGAGGAATAACATATATTTATATTATATCATTTTAGACGAATATTCAATACATTACTAAAATACAAGCCTAAGGACAGTAATAGATTAGTTTATTTGGAAATGGGTAAATATAATAATTTATCCTATTGAAAGATATTCAAAATCTCCCATAATGATCTACAAATTTATTAATTCTACCTAAAACCATTTATCGTAACATGGGGAAAGGAACCATAAGAAAGGGAGGAGATCAAATGCACTGTAAGGGTTCACTATTAAAAAATAAGCATATAATACCTCTACAAATGGCCTTTATCAATGCTAGAAAATCACTTACGACCAGAGTGAGGTTAAAATCCCTAGTGATTTATTATCGAGGAAAAATCTCTGAAAATGGTGTCCCTTATCATCACTATAAAAATAATAATAAATGGGAAATTTATCATAGCTTCATTTTAGTGAAGCTAAAGGAACCATTTATCATATATCATAAAAGAGTTGATAATGGTTATATTATAACTTCCTATTGAATAACTAATAATTTATACCATTATAACCGATTTAAATAATTGTGATAAATGTGGCCTTTTTCAGTGCTTTTAAAAGTGATGATAAAGGGCCACTCTGTAGCATGTAATAACATCACGCAAAAACACCAAAAACACACCATATATAAACAAAAAAAAGTCCAAATATAGTATTTACATAAAATTAAATTTAAAAAATAAACATAAGAAAAAAACTTTATTATAATCATTTCAAACATTATTTAATATAATTACATAAATATATATTATTACATACATTAAAAACATCAATGATCCTTTATCTTTTAATGCTAACCTGATTGATTATATCGATGAATAAACCACCCCTACTCAAGAAAATAAATGCACCTATATAATAAAATAATTCTTATGTTATTGATAATATATTGAAATGAATTAACATAAAGTGATAATTTTTATTAAATGTGATGAAAATTTAAAATAAATAGACACACTTGGATCAATACCCATTACACCATGCATCATATTTATGTTTAAAATATTCTAAAACTTGTAAAATGATATGTGTATCATTGTACTAATGTATCAAAACAATCTGAAATTTATTTCTTGGTTTGGATTATGTCATATGTCATTTTTAATGAAATATAATTTTAATATTGAAATACACACTATTGACTCATTCTGATCACATCGTATATTGGTTCGATGTGAAACAAATTCCTATATATCTCAAATTACATGATAATCGTTTCTATAAATTTTCAAGAAAATCCAGGATAGTTTGATCAGTTTTAAATGAGTGACACCTGTTGACCTAAAATGTCAATTTTAAACTGCTAATAGACGCATTGAGTCATACTATGAACATAATGTATCAGATTGAGGTGCATATGGTTGTTACACATCAAAAATTACTCTTAGTACATTTTTTAATGTATTATAACAATCTGAATATGATGTCTCAGTTTTGAGTAGTATAGTTTACCATTTTACTATAATTGATGACAATCTTGAATAAAAACATAGTTTGATTTATACAGGTCATACCATGTTCTATATTGAGGTTAGGATTATTCCTACACTTCCCATATTACATATGGATTGTATTCCTAGTGTATAAAAATAATATGAATGGTTTCTCTCAGTTTTGTATTTGTTATTTTTCTTCTTTAATAAAATGTAATTATAAAATTCAATAATGCACTTTTCTATTACTAGGAACATTGCGTATCATATTGATTTGTTGTTGATTCATACACATCAGATATGACATATGGATTATTTTAGGAAAGTATAAAAATAATACGAATGTGTTTCCTTAGTTTTAAATAGGTTAGTTTGTCTTTTTTCTAAAATTGATTACTATTTTAATAAAAACATTCACTTTGAGTCATTCTGGTCACACCGTGCATTGGATTGTAGGGATGATTGTTCATACACATTACAAATGAAAAATATATTTATTTACTAATGTATCAAAACAATATTAATGTTTTTTCCTTGTTTTGAGTACTTCACTTGTCTTTTTTACAAAAAATGTATTCTTAAAATTGAGACATGCACTTTGACTCATACTACTGACTTATGTATCATATTGAGTTGTGGTTGATTACTACCCTCCACAATTGTATTATGGATCAATTTCCATAATTATTTAAACAATTATAATGTGTTATATCATGTTTTAGTTGGTCAGTATGCATTTTATGAAAATTGGTGTAAATTTGAAAAAAAATACACACATGGAGTCATATTGGTGACATTGTGCATCGAATTGTTGTGATACCGATTCATGAATTTATCAAATAAAATATAGAACATTTTACTAAATTTTCAATACAATATGAATGTGTTTTTTTGGATTTTAGTTTCGGTTGTTTCTTGAAAAATGCCGGACATATTTAGTCATAGCGGTCACATCGTGTGTCGAATAGTGGTGCAGCTGATTTCCAAATGTCTCAAATGAATTATGATTAATTTCATAAATTTTGATTTAATTACATGCCTCTATCAACCTGTTTTCCAATAATATAAATACTTATAATGATTCTTAATAAACAAACAGTTTATCTTGAACCGATCTATAAACTCGCATACAAGGAACAAAGAGTGGTTTCTACAAAAATAGACTTCTCCAAACATGAATATTAAAAGGACAGAAACTATTTCTTGAAAGGATAACCATTAAGTAGTTCAAATTCAGAAAAATAATACCATTTTAAATAATAAATGATTAATTCATTATTATTATATAATGAATGATGAACTTACAATAACCACAAAATAATAATGAGGAAACTCTGATCGTCTTCACCCCAACACGAGCTATAATAACTGATCCAATGTGTTTTATGATTAATTCACTAAAAAAATACAAAAACAATTCCCGAGAAAAATTATCTTAATGGAAATTCTTCAATATGAGTACACACTCATGGATCTCTAGATAATGACCCCCAATGAAAATACAATATTTTTATAGATCCCGCGACACCACCTTTGAAGTAATAGAAACCAGCTCTTTGAAGTGTTCAACATAAGTCTACACCATTTTTTGACCTTTCCAATCACTAATAATATCTTCCCTTTTCATCATATTAACCCCGTGGGTATAAATAATCATACAAATACATCCACAAAAACATCCCATTTCATCCCAACTTACATCTTTAGTAGGGAAAACAACGCTCATTCTTCCAAAGCTAAACCACCAAGAATACCCATAATAGCACAAAATCTAACAGATTTGGGAGCTCTCAAATATCTAAAGACATGATCAACATACTATATCCAATTAATTTCCTCTATGAAACCAAAATTTCAAAAAAAAATGGGCAACTGAGGAGAAGATCTATAAAGAAGGCGAGACCCACTAGAATCTTCAAGGACCTTTTTAGGCAGTATTTTCAAATTAACACAATATTCATAAAGTAAGCTTCATAATGAATTCCTCACATACACACTCATAAAAAACCCCTCATAAATAATAACAAGTGTCTAAATTTCTACTTAATTAAAAAACCTAATTAATTTACTAATTCTTAATCCCAAACATTTTCATTTAAAACTCAATTTTTCTATATCGAGACCATTTAATGAAATTACTCTAATTTTCCATATTGTTTTCGTTTTAAAATATTACTCACAAATATTGTGACCAAAAAAGATATAAGTCATGCTAAACCATTGGATTGAAGAACTATTATTCACGATTGGCTCAACAAAATATTAGTGGGCCATAATTTACAGAGTGTATGAGTTAGTTTGATTAAAAAGATCGAAACCCACAAATATTAATGAAATATAAAATATACCACCATAAACACAATACATTGCCAGTGGATTCATGGTTTTATTAATAGTGTCCCAACATATATAATTATATCAAGAGGAACCTCTTTCGATTCCATTAGATACTCAGGGCCTACTATACAAGGGTACCTCTATCTCTTCACCACTCTCTCATATCAAATCCTCTTCATCCTCTTTTCACTCCCCTTCAAAAAAAATATTCACTGAAAATGATACTATGATAATAAAATTAAATAGGATTACTTAGTATGATCAGATGGGGAATTTAAAAACTCCATAGCCTCAAGAATTTCATAATCAATAAGATTCAAAAAAATTCTTGAGGGAACAGATTCAACCATTTGGTTTTCATTTGTGTATGTCTAGATATTCAAAAATTTCATAGACATTTCAAATAATTTTAATAGTTTGATATATTTTGAGTATAAATTTTTCATCTTTATAATCTAATATTGAACTAATCTCAATGAAACATAAATAAGTGTCGGATCATTAACATTAAATTACAAGGGTATCCTCTAATGTTTACAATATGACATTGGTAAACATTGGCTAGTTCCAAAATGTTTTTTAATGAACATAACTCGATCGATTATTTATTGAAAAATACTAGGGCTATTCATATGAGAATATTTTATCATTATCCCACATAAAGAAGAGTGAAAATTTATTTAATGTAATTTAAAATATGTGTTCATTTAGATAAACTATTAATAAATTTTTAATAAGATAATTAAACCATGGATAGCTAATCCTTCGAGGATCCACTAAAGGAAAAAATTAAGACTCAAAGAATATCCTATAATATCTAGATAACTTGAATAGAATGACTGTTACTCTGTGGAATAATGGAATTATAAAATATCACCAATAACATCAATTAATATTAACTTCCAAGATATTACTGTGATAAAAAATTGTATCTTTATGAGATAAAAAACTATATGGGACTGCTGGAGGAATTATATTCTCATAGACATACAATTAATTTATTTGATCAAATGAGGAAGGCTATCCAATATTTATTAAGCTATTCATCCTAGTTAGGTGATCCATTATAACACACAATACATCTTTCTATTTATATGATCATGAAAAAATGGTCACAAATTCCATCATGATTTCTTCCATTTTTCTTATTGGAAAAAGAAGTATTGAAAGATTACTTTTTGGTATTTTTATTTTTCTTTCACTAGATTGTAATTAAACAATTTATCAAAAATTACTATGATACATGTCATCATTAATGGCCACAAAAACTGGAAAATAAAATCATTTTACATCTTTTAGATCCATAAATGAACCTAGAGGAGTCGTGCTGGTAGTGGTGATGAGATGAGATGTAGGGTTCATCATGCTAAATAATAGTAGAAAAAGGAAATCACAAAATGATGAACAAAAAATATCAAAAAGTAATATTGGAACAATAGAAAAGAAAATGAATTTAATTCTATACAAGATTTTTTTAAGGGATGTAGAGGAGTCGCACTAGTATAAGAGGAGTTCTGTGAGATCTTGAGAATTATGACAGACTGAATATGTGTTAGGGTTCTTTTTAAATTGATCAGGAACACTTTTAATAGTTCATTCAGAAAAGTGATGATAAATAAACTATTTATTAGTGTTTAATTGATAATCACTAATAAAAGGGATATGTATCTATGCAAAAAAGCATTGATAATGTCTTTTGTTATCATTTATTTTGTATTACTGAAAAAATATTTATTTAAATAAATTTATTATAATTTTATAATTATTAACTATATATAAATATTTATTTATATTAATTATAAATATTTAAATTTAAAAATATTGTAAATATACAATTATAAATATATTTGATTATAGATATTTATTTACAAATATATTTCTATTATTATTTGTGTTTATATAATCCTAAATACATGCAAATTTAAAATGATATAAATTGAATAATTAGAAATGTATAAACATTCAAAATATTGATAAAATAATATTTTTTTTATTAAATATAAATAATTTAAAAAAATATGGATAAATTTATTGAATTAATATGAATACATATTGAAAATACTAAAACATAGTAAAAAATATATATAAATAAATTGAATAAAATGATAAAATTAAAAAATAAAATAAAAAATAAAAAAATTTAACAATTAATTCCCAAACTATAATAGTATTAAAAATAAATAAATAAAATTGGTGGAATAAAAACATAATATATTAAATTTATCATGTTATAATGAAATTCTAAAATATACTGATATTTGAATAAATTACATTAATATTAGGTGTATGTGTTCTTATATATTGTGTAAGTACATTTTTGTGTTTGTATGAATATAATACAAGATTAACAACAACGATATATAGATGTGAAATAAATGTAACACACGACATTTGATATATATTAAATTAAAAAATCAATCCATGTAAAAAATGAGAAATACATTAATATGTATTTAATTAACATTTTATTCATTATATATATATTTAATATATATTATTTATTACTATATGTAATTAATTTAAATATATATTATTCTTATTCATTTTGTTAATAATTTTTTCATTCATAAATTTTAAATAATTTTTTAATTAATTCATTTTTTATATTTCTGATTATTTATATATTCATATAAATATCTAAATCCAATATATACAATTTATTAATATTTTTAATCTTTATATGTATATTAAATTTATACAATTTTCTCAAAAATTAATTAATTTATAAAATGTTTAATATTTATCTTCATTTAGTTATTTTAAATATTTATTTCTTAAATTAATTCATTTTATTCATTTGACATATATTTATATTTAATACAAAAGATTTATTGATTATTAATATATATATATATATTCAATTAATTCATTTTTAAAAATAAATATTTAATTAATGAAATTGTTAAATTTTGTTAAATTTGATTTGTTTAATTATTTCATTTTATTGGGGTGTTTTATCAGTGCTAATAAAGAAATTATAAAGATTACCATTTAATAATTCAATATTTTTAATGCTCATAAAGGGATCTTTTTATCAATACTAAAAATATAGTGCTGATAAAGGGTAACAATAATCCGCACTAAAACAATGGGATGATAATAGTGATCTTTTATCAGTGCTACATAAAAATCACTAATAATGGTTTTCCTTTATCAGAACATTTATTTAGTACTGATAAAGTTCCCACTATATCAGAGCTTATTTTAGCGCTGATAAAGATGGACTTTCTCAACACATTTTTTCAGCACTTATAAATGTCGGTGTTATTAAAGGCATGTCTTTTAATAGTGGTAAATAAAGGAAACGTTTAAGCATAACATGAATGAAAGGGTATGGAAATTGAGAATGGGATTTGAATAACATACCCTGTATATTAGGGATCATAATATTGATTGGAAGTTCATATGAAAAAAATCACAAGATAATTAAGATCATATGTCTTGATACCATAACATATTAATAGAACATAGAATGTATGGCATGCACATAGGAATAGAAAATATTATGTCATGGTGACCTACTATGACCTCTATAACATGTAAGTCTTTGGATAAAAATTTAGTACATGCTTCGGGTTTGGGATAACAACCCATGTTACCACATACATCTAGGATAGGTGTACAACCCATGTACCTTCTAGTTTTGGGAATTGGCTAGGAATTGTGTACCCTCATACTTTTAGTCTTGGGCTAGAACCCATGTACCTTCTTGATGATAGGCTTCAGATGCAACCCATGTACATTATTATTTTCGAGCATACGCTAAATCTTGTGTACCCTTGGAGATCATATACAACTTATCATTTCCCAATTCATTATATAGATATTTAGTTCCCAAACATGTCATAATAAAATCATTAATACATGTTCCATAAGATTATAAAACATTCATTATATCAAGACCCATAATATTAGATAGGATTTATAAACATCAAATCATGACCCAAGAAATGAATTAGGTATTATTAAAATTTCATCACATCATAATATATGAAAATATATATGTTTTATAATCACATAATTAATTCATAACCTATGAAATGAAGCCAGTTTCAAAGGCATAAAACAAGTGGATGTGATATGGGATTCATAATTTTAATTCTATAAAAAAATAAAACATTTGTGAATGAATATGAATAAACATTTGGATCATATCCTTGAAGGGAATTATTAACATTAATTGATGTCATCTAAGATAGAAAAGAACATTGAAATATATTTTGAAAACATTTCTTAAGGAAAATATCCTTTCATCATGAATTTATTTTAAAACATAAAACCTTTTGAAACCCATTTTCCTCAAATGCATATAAAAAAATAATGATGATGTTTAAAAAACCATTTCATTGTAAATATGTTCAAAAACTATAAGGAATTCATTAAATAAATTTATACAGATTTACATGAAACTTATGAAATAATCTTGACAACATTTTTAAAACCATTTTTTTCTTATTAAAATGATAACATATAAAGGGTTCTTGAAAACGTTTTGAACCCCATTTATACGAACACATATGAAACAATCTTGAAACAATATTTAAAACTTTTTTATTTGTAAATAATTTAAAAAAATATAAATAAATCATGATTTTTTTAAAATACAATTCAAAACATAATACATTTTTTTGAACATTTTTAAAAACATGTTGTTTGAATACAATAGATTTCTGACTGAAGAGATATATCTTCTTATTTTACATGAAAACATTATTCTAATCACCAAATAGTAGGAAAATGGTTATAATATGTGAGGATATCTTGAATAACTAGTAGATAAGAAAATAAATGAGTTTTCAGTAGAGATGGATCATGAGATTTCATTAATTGAAGCATAATCATAAATAATCTTGAAAAGCGTTGAGATTATTTCAATAAAATCGAATAATTTGGTAACATGGGATCATAACCTCCATGAAATAAAATGAAATTACGTAAAGCGTAATGTATCATGAAAAAAATTATATTCATGATATTCTAATTAAAATTTACATACAGAAAAATCAAGAAAGAATATTTGTGCATAAAAACATGTGTCCCAAATAATGAAAATGGAAACAAAACTATTTTCCTGATCTAGTGTCATTTGAAACATAAACCGCATTAATTAAATATCATAAAATGGATATGCGAATAGAAATAAATTTAATTTTAATATACATATAATATATTCATTTTCATTACATACACCAAACAAAATAATTGAGTTGTGATTAATGCATGCATCTCACAAAGAAAATTTAGATGAAATCCCCTTCACATGTGTCTTGACTATCACCGTACTCATTAAAACCATTTGTATAATAAATATAAATTTATTATAAATATTATAAATAACAATATTATTATATATATACAACCATTTATAGGTTTATAATTAACTTATATTACACTATTGTTATCAATCCTTTGTTAAGGTTTTACGTTGGGTAATATTCACATTATTCTTCACATGTGTCTTAATTTATTATATCATATGTACATATACATATATCAAGATTAATGAATTAAAATTATTATATAAATTTAATTTATAATATTTATAAGTGTATTATAATAATCTATTGAATATAGAATTATGAAATAGAATACAACGTTCATGGAAACAGTAAGCTGTATAATCGCAATAACATTATTTCCATTTTTATTATCATATTTAAGGAAATAAAGAAACTGACATATACATGTATATTTATATAATATCATTAAATTATAATTATAATTCTTAATAAATTTCTCTTTAATACTTTCTATGTAGTGTGTGAATGAATCACATCGCATTAAGGGGGCGGTAGACCACACTTCCTCAGTCGATATTATTGTATTTACAACAATTGGAAATTAAAAATGAAATGTGATGTAAAAGGAATACATAAGAATAAAAACCTAATAAATATAATATATGACATATATAAATATATATTCAATTATAATTTCTACTATGAGTGGTGGTAGAGGACAAATGAACAATCTTCGTTTATTGAGGCATTAGTTCACCATAAACGTAAATAGTATGTTACCCATCAGATGGAGGTTTCTATAAGTGTGAGTAAAATAAATAGTAGAAAAAATAATATTATATTATGGATAATTTTTTTTATAGAAAAATACAATAGTGACTGTGTATGGGTGTATAATAAAAATAGAATAAATGATCCTGAGAGAATTTGAGGCATCTTAATAGGGTAACACCTTTTGGTTTGTCCCAAAAAGAAGCATTGGGTTTCTTTATATACTAGGGGAGGATTCAAGGAAGAATTATTAGATTATTTAATGTATATTTGAATAATATTTTCTGAACCTAGGTGGTTTGATATGTGCTAATATGATTGATATGTGATGACTTTTTTAGGGAAGGTAATGGACAGACATGGCATTCTTTAAAACAATTTAGGCATACAAATGTTTTTACCCAAAGTTTGTATGACCAAGATAAAAAAAACTCATGAAGTTAGGGATTCATACAAATAATTAAAATGAACGGTGTTTTGGAAATTTTCTAATGTCATTTTTGGTCCTAAAGATAAGGTTTAGAAATTTATTAACCTAATTTTTTTCTTAATCATTGTAGTTAATTTTGATAACCTTCACTGATATTTTATGTCGATTTTTACCTTATTGAACATCATAATTTATTACAATTCAAAATATAGGATCAAATTTTCCAAACTACAATCTCTTATGTTCTATAAATTAATTTCAAATCAACCCCCCCTAACGGGACAACACTGTGGGTTTCTAAATTAAAAATGAGCAATAGTTTTCTATGTTTTTTTACAATTTCAATTTGAAATTGTTTTCAATGTCAAAAATTGGATTTATTGATAAAATAAGTAAATAACTAATAATTTCAATAATTTCAAAATATAATTTACACTAATATATATATTAAATATAAATGTTGTTTTGAATTAAAGTCCATTATTTTTAAATATTCATTAACAAATGAATCCTTACAAGAAAATACAAAGAATTAATCGTAACATAATTTTTATGTTTATCTTCAAAATATTATTTTTATTTTGACATATTAAGTCTATAATAGTTAAATAAAATTATTTAAAATGGGTTCTCTATTAAATGGTGGTAAATCCTCTATTATAAAAACAATATAGGTTTTTATTCATTAAATTTGGTTTGTTCTTATATTATGTTTATCGAATCTATTGTATGAATATAAAATGTATTTTATTCAATATATAACATATATATTACATTAATATATCCTTATAATTGTAATTAATATAATTATTTAGTTTAAAAAATAGTGTTATTATAAAAATACTGATATTTTAAATTTTGTTAAATCGATTTTCATATTCATTTCTAATTAATAATTATACTATGAATACATATTATATTTTTGTAGACCAGATTTATTCTTAAAATTGTTAATTATATTTATAACATATAATTTAACAACATGGTTATATCATATTATATATTAATGTTATACTATTGTTTGGTAAATATTTGTCATGTGTGTCATGAAAGTCATTTTTGCATGTAACGCAAGATAACATCAATGTTCCCGATAGAGATAGAAAAAATATATGTTTCTTTTAGTTCATGAATATCTTTTTTATGTGTATAATGTAATAAAAACATATTTATTTAATATAAATTAAACTACTTTCATTATTGCATGATATGAAAAAAACAAAAATATTAAATTAACAAAAAAACAATAATTCACAAAATCGTACACGGTTACATTACAACCCCCCCTAAATTGTTTCCCTTGAAATTCATTTGGGTTAGAAAGATATTAAATTAATAATGTTTCATTCATATAAACCGATATTGTAAAAATTATTTTTAAAATAACCATTTAAAATGGGATTTTGGAACCATAATTGTAACCCAAAGTAACATATAAATAGTTTTACATATTTTAGAACATATGTGTAAAGTGAAAACATATTCAAGGAAGAAAATTTAAGTTCCAATGGAGAGCGATATAGAAAAAAGTCAAGATAATTTTATCAATCAAAAATCCATAACTCTATGATTAATTAAGGGACCATATGATTTTTCAGAAATTGAGGTACTAGGAAATAATTTCTTGTTTCGAGATCATTCTTCCTAATGTTTATTAATTTTCATTAAAAGTTATACTTGAATAATATGTGGAACTACCATACACATTTTTTTTCATGATCTAGTTCCCTTATTTCTTTCAAAAGAAAGGTTAATTTTTGAATCCTTAACTACTAACATATCACGTGATCAAGGATATTCCATCCCATTTTTCATCAGTTTTCATTAGCACAAATAATGTTGAACATCCTATCCAATACGAATAATTCATTTGATAGAGATATATCTCTTTATTCTTGTGGGATTCATCTAATGTTTAACATAAACTTTCCATAAACGGTTAATCTTATAACCCTTCCAATATATGAAAATAAAAATCATTAGAAATAATTAAATGTATGAGGATTATTATTTATCCCTCATATATAAAAAATTACATCTTGTTTTTCAACATTTAAACATGTGACTATAATCATCATACCTTCCCTTAAAACTTGTAAAAAATCATAAATATCATTTATACGTTTGGAATTAATGTATTAATACTTATTATAATGATTAATATATGTATTATTTAAATCCATTATGTTTTGACTTCATCCTTGATAACATAGATCACCTTCTCAATAATCAGTTCCATGTAATTCTATACTATCATATTTACTTATTTAGGTGCAACATATCTTTATCAAATCATCATTATCTCAACGTGATGCAATATTTAAGGGTTACCTTCCCCTAATCAAAATATATCATTTCCATGAAATCGGTTTTCTATTTGTTCATTGCCATTAAATATGTTATTTCTAATCCTTAATGAAAACTAATAATTAAAATACTTATATATATCATGATTCATATATCACAATCGTTGAATTCCAAAACACAAATACTTCATCAACCAAACCTTATTCTTAAACTATTACTCATCCTTCCTCAACTAATTCCCTAATTACTCTTCCATAGAATATAAAATATGATTCTTTTCTTAGGGTTCCTCAACAAAAATCGTATCATTCTTATTATGCTTAATGGAAACAATAGTGGAAGAACATAATACTCCTTTGTCCTATCGTTGGTAGTATCATTGTCTTTATAAGAGTAACCAATATTGTTGGCACCAAAATATTCCATGAAAGGAAGGAGCGAAAAAGAAGCCCTAGACGCTGCCTTGCGAAGCACCGACACGAAGCACCGACGCGAAGCACCGACGCGAAGCACCGACGCGAAGCACCCCCAAGCATCGCGGTCCCGAGAAGCACCGGAGGCGGTACCTCTCTGCGAACATCCTGAAGTTCGCGCACCCGCCACGAAGCACCGGAGGCGTTACCTCTCCATGAATGGCCTGACGTTCACGAGCCCACTGCGAAGCACCCGAGGCTGTACCTCTCCGCGAACGGCCTGACGTTCGCAAGCCCGCCGCGAAGCACCAGAAGCGGTACCTCTCCGCGAACGACCTGACGTTCGCGAGCCCGCCGCGAAGTACCGAAGGCAGTACCTCTCCGTGAATGGCTTGACATTTGCGAACACACCACAAATCACCGCCTCCCCTTTGTGTTGTGTGAGTTCTGCTTTGCGGAGCCCCTTGCCTATAAATACTGGGCTCCCCCTGAGACCGGGAGACGGAAAATCCGACCATTCGGCTTCTCCCCTCCCGAATCGCAAAGCACCCCTTGCCCCATGAATGATGAGCTCCACGAGGTACTTCTACTTCGTGTGACGCCATCGCTTTGTCTCTTTTTGAGCCCCTCTTACGAGAGGGATTCCCTTCACGAAGCTCAAGGGTGTTTGCAAAGGAGGGGGATTCCCAAGGGAACCCGGGCTGCCGCGAAGCATTTATACTTCGCAAAACACCCATCCTGTACTAGTGATCTCCATACTAAGGTTGGGTCTCTATGTATCGCGAAGCACACTGCCTCACAGCACCTTGCTTCGCGAGGCACCTCTGCTTCACGAGGCAGTGCTCTGCAGATACTATTCCACTTCACGAAGCACCCCCATCCACACCTCTACCCCATGCTAAGGCCAAGGCACTCCACTTCATGAAGCACACTCCTTTTCTTGGAAATTCCTCTTCCCATGTGACCCTCCAGGGTGGTGGGATGTGATTTCAAAGTCCCACAAACAACATCTCCCGTAGCATTGCTTCACCTATTGCTTCCTCACATAGGCACGACAACGGCTATTGCTTCTTCACATAGCCACAATAACGTGGACCCATCGATGGTTCGCTCCACGACCCCCTTTTACCACGACCTTACTGGTACCTTCCCTCCCCTAAGGAGCAGAGGGTGTCGGTCATGTAAGTCTTAGGGGTGCAGAGTAAACCCACCTCATCTCAGCTACAGGACATTAAACTGCCAAGAACCTCATCCTCAACACATGACATTAAACTGTGATCTGTCCCCATGATTCGCACGTAGGGTCCCCCCAACTCAGATATTTTTTACGCCACCCGTCTCCATAGAGACGGGGAAACTCCCTCTACAAGGGATGATATCCTCTTCTCGGAGTAGCCTATATACATGGGAGAAGGGAAGCAACCTTGGTGTAAGCCCCTAGCCCCTCTTGTGAATGGTAGCACCCATGCACCTCCTTACTTCCCCATTGCCAAGGTCAGTGGAGGGCGCGATAATGAACGAGGCACCTCCCGTCATTGGTCCCAAATCCCTCTCTTGCTACGCTTTGTAGCACTACGGGCCTCCATCCTAAAGTATGTCCCAACACCATGGGCCGCCTAACGCGTAAGCCCCTCTTCGCTTCTCACAGACGCACCCTTTGCGGCTTGATCGTCAGGTCCTTGCTGCCTCTTGTTTCTCACACCGAGCATGACTCACGTGGGCTTAGAGTTGGCATTGGCCATGAAAACACCTCATCCAGCATGACGTTAAACTGTATTCCCTCGTCCAGTATGAAGTTAAACTGTATTCCCTCATCCAGCATGACGTTAAACAGTATTCCCTTGTCCAGCATGACGTTAAACTGTATTCCCTCGTCCAACATGAAGTTAAACTGTATGCCTTCATCCCACATGACATTAAACTACACACCCCTTTGAACTACAAGGTATTTGATCCATGTCAAGGCGTGGTACATAGGAAGCCTCCACGAGGTTCATGCCCACCCGTCATTTATTCACGTCAAGTCCCACCTTCGTCCAGCATGACGTTAAACTGCAATTCTTGTCTGACGGCAAGCCGTTGGAACCACATGAACTACGAGGTCTTTGATCCATGTCCAGACATGGTACGTAGGAATCATCCCTGAGGATCAATCCCATCTCCCATCGGGCCAAGGTCCCTTCCTCACATCGGTTCGCCGACACCCACCCTCCGAACTACGAGGACTTTAATCCATGTCACGACATGGTACGTAGGAAGCCTCCACGAGGTTCAAGCCCTCCACTAGTGGACCCCTGGGCCAACTTTCACGTCGGTTCACTGATGAAACCCATTTAACTACGAAGACTTTGATTCATGTCATGGCATGGTACGTAAGAAGCCTCCCTGAGGTTCAAACCCACCACCCATCGGACCAAGGTCCACCTCCACATCAGTTCTCCGATGAAGCCCCCTTTGAACAACGAGGTCATTGATCCATGTCACGACATGGTACGTAGGAATCCTCCCAAAGGATCAATCCCACCATCCGTTGGTCATCCCGACCCACCTTCATGTCGGTTGACCAGCACCCGGGAAGGCTAGTGTGTAAGCCCCACACCATCCGGACCAAGGTCCTCGCACACGTCGGCCTTCCGACGTCCACACCTGAACTACGAGGTCTTTGATCCATGTCAAGGCATGGTACGTAGGAAGCCTCATGAGGTTCAAGACCACCACCATTGGACCAAGGTACACCTTCACATCGATTCTCTAACGATGCCCATTAGACCAAGGTCCATCTTCACGTCGGTTCACTATCCCCATCCCGAACTACGCGGACTTTGATTCCCTGCCACGGGGATACGTAGGAGGTATCTTCGAGACTCAAGCCCAACTTCATCGTCTCCCTTGCGATGATCCCATTTCATTCCCCTCCACTTCATTCAACTCTCCATCACCCTTCCTGATTCTCACCAAAACTGCCATATCCCCGCAAGATCATACCATTCCACTCCTCTTCGCAGCCGCCCATGGGCTGTTTCCAGTATCAGCACCCCTTCAAGGGAAATTCCTCAATCCGATCCATTCCAGCTAATGCTTTGATCAGGCTGATCCATCTCCGATAGATGTTAAACATGCGGCATACCCTGTTTAAACATAGGAATCTGAGGAAACGCTCAGATATATGTCTATGGCATATAATTCCCCGCGCTTGATGTGGGATGCTTCGGGCTTCCATGCCCTCGAGAAGCCCCATGACAAGGGACAAAAGACAGACATGCCAGTTCCCCAGCATACAGACACGCTACTGATGCCTCGACATGTCAACTCCCCCGACTGAAGGTTGCTGCCCTGACCGGACCCTTTGGAATGTCCCGAGAGAAGCAGTGTAATTAACCGGTGCCTATGGAAACATGGAACTGGGAAGCATTTCACAAGAAACGTATTAAATCTATGAGGGAGACCCGGACTAGGTGACGAGTTCTGAGGAGGAATCCACAGAAGGAAGAACCGACATCCCATCCTCCCGTTTCGATCAAGGAGCAGACGTCCCTGAATAAGGAGCGAATGCCGCCCGCCTTTGGAAAGTGGGAATGCGGGGAAACAAATTCCGCACATCCTCCTCCGTAGATGGATGCGCGCACGCCCCAACGAAAGCATCATAAACAGAAATAGTGAACCCGACGTGAAGTTCATCTCCTCAATGTGGAGATTAGTAGAGTTTGAGACACCAGTAGATTGACATGTCACCGGATCCAGATATCTGGTGCCGGGTCCCGCCAAGAAAATGGCAGGCCTGGCATGAAACTCACCGGAAATTGGGGTAGTAGAACGTGGGGCATTCCATTATGCAGCGTGTTGGCATTGATCCTTCTTACTGACATGGAGAATTTAATGACGATGGGGCACTAGTTGTCAACCCTTTTCCTCGCAGTGCTGATGAGTTGATCTCTCCGTTTCCCAGGAACCAGGTTGCTGCTATGGACACGCGATCACCGCCCGCTCGCCGACGCATGGACATGGGAAATACCAGCACAGCCGCCCTGCATGGCTCCGCTGCCACCACGAAGACCTCTACCTCAGGGAATACGGGTCACCCACGTACCCTCTCCCCTTCAGAGATCATCTAGTGGAGGGTGATCAACAACCTTGTACGTAGTTTTGAGGAGGAAGGGGTAATCCCAACTCGGGATATGGCCCGCCTAGACCTGGAGGCATCCAGGCCCCGCCATCAACGCTGCCCTAACAGGCTACGCATGGATCCCCTACTCCCCATCCCAATGTTCAATCATTTCGGGAGCCTGTCTCTGGAATGCCTCGACGACTCCTCGCCTTTTGCTGATAAGACAGGTGATGTTCGGCTCGGCCCGCTTAGAGTCCCGATCCATGGGCTCCCGGCGTGGGCTCCCATTTGGCCACGTCAGCGCCGCCGTCCGGATTTGTAGGAAGAGCAGGTAGGCTATGCCCATGCACCACTTGCGCTAGCTCATCTGACCCGACGTCAGCGCCGGGCCCGGGCTGAGGATGCACACCAAGATACGTCGACGTCAACAAGTACTAGGGCCCAAGACACCACCGACGTACATCATGGAGTTCCTACATACACTGAGCAGGGGCACTCCTTCACCCGACCGGGATTGAGCCCTCAGTCGCCCCACGGGCAGGCTGGGTTGACACTCGGGGTCACAGGCCCGAGCGATGATTGTCGCAAACCAATCCGCAGTAATGTCACTCCAAACGGAGGTCCTCCCCGTACCACCATTCCACAGAGCGTGGGATTTCCCCGCTACGAAGCTCGTCACGGAGGTATGCCTCGTGCTACCACCATCCCGAAGGAATACCCACTCCGCGGCAGTGACGCTTGGCGCAGACACCTCTCCCGCGCCCACTATACATGGTATGGAGTCCCTCCTCCTGCCCCCGACCGCAGATCTGAAGGCATTGTCCATCCGGTCCTTCTCCAACGTGGGGGTCCTCCCTACATCCTCTCTACAACTGGAGAAGGTCCTCCTCGCCCTGGAAACATGAGGAGTGAAGGTCAGCCTCGCTCCGCCCGCACCGTCCATGGAGGTCCTCCCCATGTACCCTTCGACATTTGCCCTGGTGCCCCTCGCACCCCGGCCACCTCGAGTGGGGCCCTCTCCTCCACGGTGCTAGCTCCACTCCAAGACTACATCTTGAGAATCAACCCTGTCCCAAAGAACCACCCCGAGGTAGAAGAGCGGTTCGTCGCCGCCACAGGAATAATCCTGGGGGGGAGCGGGTGGAGATCAAACCGGCTCGTTTCTCGGATTCTGAAGTGGAATGCGACTCATCGATGGAATCTTCTCCCCGCTCCTATACATCAAGAACTGGGGCAGGAACCAGGCCCGTCGGCCTCATTCTCTCATAATGTGAGGTACACCAGATTCCCACCTCTCTCCGCAGGTACATCCAGGAGGAAGGAATCGTGGAAATTCCGTAGGTTCCTACCATGCAATCACCACCATTGTCACTAGAAGCACCCTCTACCACTACCAGAGATCACATAGAGCTATTTTGGGGACCAACGACGGCAGAGCAATGACATGACCTATCACCGGAAACCGCAACACCTGCGCCTAAAGCTGTGACTATCAGCCCATCGTATCGTGATATCGTGGTCAGGTCACCTCTCTCTTCAGAGGATGGCCTGGAATTCAGCAGCCAGTCAGCTCGTTAGCTGTATTCTCCACCGCCATGTTTACAGTCCCAGAGGTCCGCCTTGGTACTTCTACCGTTCCCTCAGCCGCCCCCAGTTGACGAGTGGGGCAATACAGGGCCAGACCCCGAGTCCGAACCCAAGAGCTTCTGGAGCATTCTCACAGCGGATCACTTCCCGGAGAAGTTATAGTCGACGGCGGTGCCCAACATTTGCACACCAGAGTCCCTTACCCCGAAATAAGTGGGGTGATTTTGCCGAACCCTATGGGAGACACACTACCACTTTCGTTACGAGCGGGTGATGTACCCCAGAAGTCGAGAGCACTTTGAAGAAATCGGCGAGCAATGCCGCCTGATCGATTTGGCCGCACTCCCTGTGGCCCAGCACCCTGAGTCTCCAGGCCATCAGGGCACCCTTCAATGGAAATGCGTACAGAGTTTCAATGTACTCCATAGAGTCATCAGGGAAACTACCCCCAATGTGAAATTCTGTGGCTGGGGACACTATGCCGCTCTCCTCTTCAGCCCTATCCGACGGCAGCCCGATTCGTTATGCAACATTGAGGACATGCCCTCGAGAGGGGTCACGGTCCACATGACTGACGTACTGAACAAGGAAGACGAGCTTGAATTTCTCTATGGAGACTTACCCCCCCCCCCCCCCCGAGGGTGTACCACCACTGCTGGACCCATCATGGAGGGTTACCCGTCAGCAGATGAACCTTCTAGGCCTCCCTGTACCCACCGAATCACTGGTAATCAGTAGAAATGCTGGTAAGGGTAAGGAGCATGTCAGAACTATCAGGCACTTAGACCCATCCGCCTCTGTACAGAAGACGGACGAAGATCCCGAGAAGGCCGTGTTATGCCAACAACTTGCTGAGTAGAAAAGGCTGGTTGACGAATTCTTGACCAAGCGCGTGGCCGAGCGGGGGCCCGAATATGGTAATCCCAAGCTGGGGCAGCAGGGGCAGGAATAATTTCCCCCAGTGAGATGCTTCCGGAAAACCCTGATCATGCTACGTCCACAGACAGGGCAGAAGCCGAAACTTATGGCAAGAGGGCACGATACGCCTCGCCAAACCCTCCCAAATGACGAGGCAATCTGAAGAATCCAGTCTGGTTTTCCCCAGTCGACCCACATGTCGTTCCGCCAGTCGCTCCACGAGCCGCCAAAGCCATCTACCATGTCGAAGAACTTGTCAACACACTTGTGATTAGGTATCCCAGTCAAGACAGGGACCCCCACACAGACGATCTTATAGAGGCACTCATAGCCCTCCTCGAAGCGTTGGAAACGCAGCAGGTGGCAGTCCCATCGGATGGCAAGCCGTATCCCGCATTGGTGGATAATATGCCCATACCCTCGGGATTTGGGAATCCCACTTTCTCGCACTTAAACGGGATAGGGTACCACCACATAATTTGGCCCACTTTTCTTCCAAGTGTGGTCCCATGCTTGGGACTCAGGCCCAGCAAGAAGCTTCCAAGATCTGATGTTTCGTGCAAACATTGGAAGGTCCCGCATTCGTCTAGTACAACCAGCTCCCTATCAGATCAGTGACTGGTTGGGAGGATCTCCATCGGCAGTTCCTATACTAGTTCAGCTCCACCACGCGGAAGACCAGCATTGCAGACCTCTTCAACTGCAAGCGAAGGCCTGATGAGCCAGTCGCAGATTTCATCGCCCGGTGGAAGGGACTTACATACTCCCTCGATATGACACTGACTCTGGAGCTATTACTAACGATGTGTGTAGGGAACAGTAAAATGGAGTTGGTACCTTCCCTGATTACCCAGAACTACCCTGGAGGGTTCCAGGATTTCTCAGATAAGGCTCAGCGCCTTGAGGAGGCTCTACAACAGGCTAGTCAGGCACGTGTGTTTCCCCCTATGATCCCAGCCAGGAGTAATTCCATAGCCGAAGCTGCCGCGGTGGTCCAAATAGATGCCCCAGGTAGCTGCAATTACTGCCAGTGGTACCATCCCCGCAACCCCACAGAGGTCCTCCACCTCAAGCGCAGGCTCCTGCCCAGCAGTGACCGCCTTAGAACCGACATGTTCCCCTGCGCAATGCACCACCCCCACTTAGGCGAGACAATCAGGCACCGCCTCCTCGGCAGGCCCCTCCAGCCCCTCATTAGGGCCAGGCCCCAAGGGCCCCCTATCTGGAAAGAAGGCACCAGACTTATTTGTTCAACGAAAATCAGGTCCCTAGCTACTTCTGAAGTGCTCTAGAGCAAGGGATTGTGCACCTACTTGAGTGCAGAAGGACGAAAGAGGCGAATCTCACCGATCACCCCAAATACTATCCTTATCATCGGATTCTGGGGCATAGACTTAGGCAATGCTATATGTTTAAAGACTGGCTTCAAGAACAGGTCAACCACAACATAGTCAGTTTGGGCCCGGCACCAACACATGTAGCGGGTGTCTTTGCAGGGTCAGAGATCAGTAGCGACATCAAAGGCGAGTGGCAGCAGGTTCCCAGCCGCAGGTCCCAGAGATAAGACGACTGTATGGATCGAAAAACCATCTTCCGTGCCCATGGTATCATCCGGGCATGCCTGAAGCAGCCAGAACCTTCAGAAGAAGTAGCCAGTACCTCTGCATCGCCTTCACAGTCGACCTCTTCCCAAAAGGGAAAGCAGCGACGATGCAAGAAGAAACAACGCACTCTGCTGGCGACGTCATCATCCCGCACTCTTAGAAACTTTATGCCCCTTGAAAGTGGGATTCCTCCCACAATCTGCCCGGTAGTGGATGACTCGTCGAGCACCAGCCAGGGGTATGCTTCGGTTAACACCGTGGAGCTGGTAAAGCCCTATATGACCCCCGACAAGGGGGAACGCCAGGAGAACCCCCCTAACATTTCCAGCTGACATCGACGTCGGTGGAACCACAACCAAGCCGGTCGTCGAGGCACATCAGCGGGCACCTTCAGTCAGGCTGTGCACGCGAGTAAAACCAGAAAGCAAGCTCAGCACAGAGCTCAACACGCACAGTCCCATCTGACATCCTCAGCTCCACCTCCACCATCGTTTGTTCTACTAGATCAGGCAGGGCTGCCTCGTCCGCACCACAGTCAGTCTTTCCCAGCAAAGGGCTAGTCTCCGCTATCCGATCTTGGTCCGGCAACTACTCTCCAGGCTTCAACTAGTAGGCAACGGGATATTCCCAGCACTAGCAAACCGCCAGTTCAATTGGCAGGACCCGCTATGCCTCCAAATTCCGAATGACCTCTTGTAAGCAGAGGTTCATGCTTAGCATGAAAGTACGATGTCCTGAACCACTTGGCCGGCATTCCAGCAAGGTTTTCTATCCTTGAGCCCCTTCTCCTATCGTCTGAAATGCGTGATTCCCTTGCCGAGGCCCTAAGAATCCCCCTCTAGTTTGAGATGGAGGTGGAGGCCACAAAAGCCTTCTATGCCGAGGCAATTGAGATCGCCAAATGTCAGGAGGTTATCTTGTTCTCCGGTGAAGATGAGGACCCTCCTATATAGGGGAATATTCACCTGCTATATATCACTAGCCACTTCAATGGCATGGAAGTCCGCCGCTGCCTCGTTGACATGGGTTCCAGAATCAACCTAATCCCAAACCAGACACTACGGAAGCTGGGTCTATCTGAAGATGATTTAACTCCCTCTGACCTCAAAATCCAGGGTTACGACAGGACCAAGCAAACCCCAGTCGGCAAGATCCGCCTAAAGACTCATTTCAGTGGCTTAATTGCCAGCACCAAGTTCATGGTCGTCTCTCAGGACACCGCCTACAACGCATTGATGGGTAGGCCATTGCTCTATCTGCACGCAGCATTCCCTACGTCATATCACCGGTGTCTTAAATACTCCATCAATGGTCAATTAGGCGTGCTCCAAGGAGATGCGTCTCCTTTCACCTCTTGTGAGGATTGCTATCTAGATACTGGTTATTACAAGAGTAAGGAAAATAAAATACTATTAAGTGAGGATGAACTTGCCCCGGTCACAAGTGATCCCTGGGAAAGCATGGATGACGCCGACATCCTCCCGATCCACCGATTGGAGGCCACGACCCCCAACATGGGGAAATGTTTTTTTATTTCATCTATGAATGGAAGGCATGTTCCCATGTCCAAGCGACGACGGAAAATCACCTCGTACTCTTACACCAAACAGGCTCAAGTGATCATGGAGCCTCCTACCCCTGTGCGGTACCAGAATGTCAAGCTTATGACAACGGCGATACGCCATACGTGTCTCTTCCGCCGGGCTGGAATGAACTGACTCAGGCCGACACGTCACCATTGATTTGATGTCATCAAACGTGCCCCTTTGGGCCGAAGGACAGATGGGATATTGTCTAATGCCTTCATTTCTATGGTCTCAATGGAGAGTGAGTCTCCGGATATGATGACCACTGCTGCCCAAGCCTGCACCAGATTCCCCTCAGGTTTTGATATCACAGAAGTATCTCCCGTTGCGGGGAACCCCTCCATGGGTGGAGAGTAAGATCTGGAGGATGCTCCCCCCGCCTTCGAGGAAGGCGTCTCTACCACGGTTGATGAACTGGTACAAGTGAACCTTCGTAGCGAGGCAGATCCGAGACCCACATTGATCAATGCAGCTATGTCCCCTGAGGAGCACCAGAGGTATGTAAACATTCTCAAACAACACCGTGACGTGATTTACTGGAGTTACGGTGAGATGCCAAGACTAGATCCTCAAGTAGCCGTTCACCGTCTGGGCATCCTGGCAAGACATCGTGGGTTTAAGCAGCCTCCCAGGAAGATGCACCCTTCTAATGGTGCTATGGTTGAGGCCGAAGTTGACAAGCTTATCAAATCCAACTTTGTTAAGGAAGTCTCGTACCCCAAGTGGCTTGCCAACATTTTTCAAGTCAGGAAGAAGAATGGGAAAATTAGAGTCTACATCGACTTTTGCGACCTTAATCGCCACTGCCCAAAGGAAGACTTCCCCCTCCCGGTGACTGAGTTATTGATTGATGCCACGACCGGTTTCCAAGCTCTCTCTTTCATGGATGGGTATTCCGGGCACAACCAGATCTGGATGGCCTTTGAGGACGAGGAGTCCACCGCCTTCAGGGCTCCCCAAGGTACCTTTTGCTACCAGGTTATGCCCTTCGGCTTGAAAAATGAAGGTGTCACTTATTAGTGGGCCATGCATCGCATATTCAAGACAATTCTCGGGACGCTGGTGGAATGCTATGTAGATGACCTAGTGGTAAAATCATGTCAGCGCCAGGACCATCTCAAAGACCATGAGAAAGTGTTCGGTTTCTTCTGTTCCCATCACCTAAAGATGAACCCGTTGAAGTGTGCCTTCAAGGTCACCTCTGGGATGTTTCTTGGCTTTGTTGTTAGATACCGAGGTATTTAAAACATCCCAGAGAATATCAAGGCCATCAGCCAAATTCCTCCCCCGAGCAATATTCAGGAACTTGGAGGTCTCCAAGGCCACTTAGCCTATATACGCCAATTCATCGTGAATCTGGCCGGCAAGTGTAAGCCATATTCCCAGCTCATGAAGAAAGACACTGCTTAAGAATGGGATAAGAAGTGTCGGACCGCCTTTGAGGAAATCAAGCAGTATCCTCTACAGCTTCTGGTTTTGATGCCACCTATTTCCGGAAAGCCGCTGGTCTTTTACGTGACCGCCCTAGAATGGTCCCTCAGTGCACTTCTCACCCAGAAGAATAATGAGGGTACTGAGAAAAATATCTACTATCTCAGCTGCATGCTTCTCGATACGGAGGTTAGATACTCCCCTATCGAAAAGATCTTCCATGCGCTCGTCTTTGCTGTACAGAAGTTGCGGTATTACCTACAGCACCATGAGGTACAATTTGTCTCTTGGGTAGACCCACTGAAGTACATCCTAAACCACCCCATGTTGACCGTCCGACTAGCGCGGTGTGAAGTGATTCTCCAGAAGTTTGATATCAGGTTTATACCTCAGAAGGCCATTAAGGGACAAGCGTTGGAAGACTTTTTAGCTGCCCAACCAACCTCTACGGATTAGTCCTCGGACTTGGATTTTCCTGATGAGGCGATCCTCTCAGTCGATCATGCCCTCCCATGTTGGCAAATGCACTTCGAAGGTGCCTCCCAAAGCCCCACCGGTAGGAGGCTCAATGATCCTATGATCAACATAGTGGGCCTGGGTATCGTCTTCATTACCCCGATGCAAGCTGTCCTACCATACTCGTTCCTGTTGTCAGAAAGTGGTACCAACAAGAAGACAGAGTACCGGGCTCTCATCACCAGCCTCGAGTTGGCCCTTGAGATCGACGTGCCCCATCTACATGTGAAAGGAGATTCCGAGATGGTAATCAAGTAGGTCATTGGAGATTATGTCGTTAGGAAGCCGGAGGTTGTGCCATTGCTGAAGTTCACCCTCCTCCTAATGGCCCAGTTCCCCTCTCGGCCAGAGGTCACCCATGTCTATCGGTCACAGAATGGTCGAGCTGACGCTTTGGCCGGCGTAGCTGCGTCACTCATGGAACCCGAGCAAAACAATTTGATCATACATGCGGCACACCAGAGAGTCATTTCCCCCATCACCCAAGAGGACAACGATGTCCTGCGGGTAAGTCATCTCACCGTCGGGCCCTCCACGTTAGGGGTCCTGGGGTCGGCGAACATAGGGGTTGAAGTCACTCCCGACTGGCAGGCACCTTTTTTCGAGTATCCCCAAAATGGTTGCCTCCCAGACGACCGGGCCGAGCGTGAGCGAATCCAATGCCGCGCGATGCAATTTACCCTCCAGAGTGGTCCCAGTATTGAGCAGATCCTCTATAAGTAGAGCTTCGACGACGTTCTCCTTCGTTTCATTCAAGGAGTAGAGATTCCTCAATTTATGCAGGAGGTCCATGCCGGTTCCTGTGGTGCCCATCAAGCAGGGCCGAAGTTGTCCCATAAAATCCGGAGGCTGGGGTACATCTGGCCCTCTATGATCCACGATTGTATTGGGTATTCCAAGTGATGCCACGCGTGCCATGTTCATGCCAACTTCCTGCACCGGCCACCAGAGCCTATCCACCCCCCACCAAGTACTCTTGGCCATTTGCGGTATGGGGGCTTGATGTAGTGGGACCATATCAACTGGCAACAGCTCGCCAGTGTAGGTTCATCATGACTGCTACAGATTTCTTTTCCTAGTGGGCAGAGGAAGTTCCACTCATAGAGGTCAAGGCCCGTTCCATCGTCGACTTTGTGAGCTCTAATATTATCCACCGGTTTGGGGTCCCTCACGCCATCCTCACCGATAATGACACCAACTTCCGAGCCATTGAGCTGAAGAAATTGTACGCTAAGTACGACATCTGTTCAAACCATACCTCCCGCTATCACGTGCAGGCAAACAGACAGATCGAGGCGTTCAACAAAACCCTCTCTAACATTCTGCAGAAGATGGTTGGCCAGAATAAGAAAAGTTGGCCGGACAAGCTCCCCAATGACCTCTGGGCTTATTGGACGACGACTCGCAACTCTACACAGGTGACACCATACTCCCTGGTGTATGGGGTTGAGGTCATCCTACACATTAAGATCCAGCTGCCATCGTTATGCACTGCAGTATATGACCAACAGGCGCCAGATGAGGTGGCCGAAATCCGTCTAGCTGAATTAGAATCACTGGATGAGAACCGGCTTCATGCCTTGCACAATCTGGAAAGGCATCAGAATAAGATAGCAGGGGCCATAAACAAGAAGGTTTGCCTCTATTATTTTCTACAGGGCGACCTAGTGATGGCCCTTCGAGCGCCAATGATCCCCGGTAGGAAACCACCCAAGCTAGAACCCAAATAAGAAGGGCCTTATATTATCCATAAAGTTTACCCCAATGGGGTGTACTCCTTGGTCACCATGGATGGTGAGTGCGTAACTCCTCCCACAAATGCTAGGTTCCTCAAGCAGTACTTCTCCTGATCCAAAAGGTCCAACACGACCATAAACTGTATGGTCCAACACGACCTGAAACTGTATGGTCCTACACGACCATAAACTACATCGTCGTCCTGTAGGACGATAAACTGCAAAATGGTCCGAGCTCTATGACCTTAAACTAAGATCTCCCCCCGTCCTTACTGCAAGACGTTAAACTGCATGCCAGTTAGGCCTTCCTGACCGAGGCTCAGCCTCAGGCCCCTTGGCCTCCTCAGGCCCCCAGCCCTCATCTTTACTGCAAGACGTTAAACTGCAATCCAGTCAGGCCTCCCTGACCAATGCGCAACCTCGGGCCCCTTGGACTTCGTCTACTCAGACTCTCTTATGGGATTGTACGGTGTGGTGTGGGATTACATCCTCATTCACGTCGGGATACCCACCATACCTAAAATATACCCAGTGGAGACACATTTCTCATCCAGAACAACGTTGAACTGCGCTTCAAGAACTACGTGTGGCTTGATTCCCATCTTAATGGGATACGTAGGAATGCTCGGACGCCTTGTCTTGAGCCCAGCCCCAAGCTCTTATCTCTCATTATCCCCCCAAGGAATAGTTTCCTTGGTGGGTCCTTGCATAGAGAGGAGTAGGTTTTCTTAGCCCCACTCATACAACCCCGCTCATACAAAGATTTTAAGGGTTTCACCATGTGACTACTCCCGTTCTTCTATCCTCCCACATCCTCACCGCATGACGTTAAACTGCATGGCCTTCAAGAACTATGTATGGCTTGATTCCCATCCTAATGGGATACGTAGGAACGCCTGGACATTTCGTCCGTTGGCCCAGCCCAAAAGCCAAAATCTTCCTCTTGGGTGAAGACATACGGTAGGGTGTACACTTTTTCCCCAACTCACATCGCACAAGCCTCGACCCGGCTGCCCGTCCCCCTAGAGATGTTCGCCTCTTTCGTGGATGGTTACAACTATGATTCACCCACTCCTTGACTGGGATTCCATCATTTCTCACAACTGGGGGGACCCCCAAGAACGGCCTGGATACTACGCCCAAGGGCTCTCCTACCGATACGGGCCAACGCCCCCGAGGGTTTCCGAGCAACAAGCCGATACAAGTTCTGTGTTGCGAATTTGGTCAACGGTCGATGCTCTTTTGTTTTTCCCATATCAGGTCACCATAGGGACGCTGTGTTTCGAACATGGTCAGTAGTGTCCTGGATCCTTGGGTCTAGCCCGAGATGTCCCAAACATCGAGTGCAGTGATTCATTCTGCCACATCCTGAAGTGACAATCTTCCCTCCGGGTGGTGCCAGTAGTCGGATCCGCGGCCCCGAATCTCTTATAAGGAATGTACGGTGTGGTGTAGGATTGCGTCCTCTTTCACGTCAGGTTACATTCCATGACGTAAAAATCCCTAGACGAGATATAGTTATCTCTTTCCCCGTCCTTACTACAAGACATTAAATTGCAAGTTAGTCAGGCCATCCTGACCGAGGCCCAACCTAATGCCTCCCTCACTAAGGCCTAGCCTCAGGCACCTTGGCCTTTTCGGGCCCCCGGCCCAGGTCCTCTCTTATAGGGGTGTATGGTGTGGTGTGGGATTATGTACTCATTCACGTCGGTTTTTTCGCCGTACTGTACACCTACCTTGTTTGGGGGTTTATTACTCCCCTCCTCACCCCGCATGATGTTAAACTGTATCTAGAGAACTACGTATGGCTTGATTCCCATCCTCATGGGATACGTAGGATCACCTGAATGTCTAGGATTTGGGTCCATCCCCATCTCTCGGGAATCTTCATCCCACCTTGGCTCCTTGGCCTACCCTTCCTCCACAAGGGGTGTATATGGCGTGGTATGAGACTATGTCCTCATTCACGCCAGTCTTGTAATGACAACGCCATGTACCTATCATTCTCGATCTATTTCGTCAGCCCTTTCCGATGGTTCACCAATGTGCCTAAGGGTACTCTGGTTTATTACCTGGAATGCCAATCTTTACTTGGACACGTCCGTACCCGCTTTCCAGGCTTTGCGTATCCCTGCATCAGGGCTTCAATCATCTTTCACACCCGGAGGGACCCCCAAGAATGGCATGGATATTACGCCCAACGGCTCTCCAACCGTTACAGGCCAACGCCCCTGCGGGTTGCGGACAACAAATCGATAAAATCCCGCAGTGCGAATATGGTCAGCGGTCGATGGTCGTTTGTTGTTCCCACCTCAGGCTAACACGATATGGAGACTATTTTTTCCACCAGGGTTAACGGTTTTCCTCTATCGCCACACCAACCCCATTAAGCCCAAAATTTCGGTTAAACGATTCACATCCGTCTCCATTCTCATCATGTCCAAGTAGAGTCTCAGAACTCTTGGTACTATTCCTCCGTGCACGTCTGCGCATTGGGGGAACAAGCCGTGTAAAAGGTGTCCTTTGGGGCTCTCTATCGACTCCCCTTTGATGGAAGCCCCAAGTATTGTGATAAGGATTCCCCCCCTGTTTCCCACACTGAGTTTAACTCACATGGGATTAGGGATCGGCTTGACGTCTACGCTTACTCGGGAAGTTGTCACCCTTCATGGTCCGAGCTCTAAGACCATAAACTAAGATCCATCTAAAACTACATTCAGCTTGATTCCCATCCTCATGGGATACGTAGGAATGCCCGGACGCCTTGTCTTCGGGTCCAGCCCATTTAGGGAGCTAGTCTCTCCCCCCTCTTTTCACCTCTTACATCTATATAGGATCCTTGGCCTGATGTCTCCCTCTCGGAGTGGCGTACAATGTGATGTGGGATCATGTCTCCATCAATTGTGTTTCGAGACACTACACACATTCCCCGCCTAGCATCGCCTCTTCTATGTCTGCGCTGCATGACGTTAAAATTCATGATTAGTCCTATCATACGACCCTAAACTGTGACATTATCATCCTGTCCACATGACGAAAAACGGCACTACATTGTGATGACCTCGTTGTAGAGGAAATCACGTTGGGTATTGGTCACGTGCCATGCCATTTGTCAACACCTATCACAGCTTGATTATTGTTGCGACACCAGGGATTTCTACTCTAGGCCTGTCGACTCACAAAAAAAACCACTCACCTTAAAGGACAAACAAGATTTATCAAATTCCACTTCTTTTAGTGCAAGGGCCACGCCAGCACTCCCCTTTTTCCCTGGCACTGGTACCATACCATTCCGCCTTTCAGAACTACGTATGGCTTGATTCTCATCCTTATGAGATACATAGGAGCGCCTGGGAACTTCCCCGCAGGCCCAACCCAACCTTTGTGATCGGTCCCTCGACTCGAGCATTTACCCAGAGAACACATGGTATGTAGGGCTTAGGTCCTCATTCACATCGGGTTTTGTAACCGCCTTGCCATGTGTCCCCTACTCCCCTTACCCATTCATGGTCTGAGTTCTAAGACCATAAACTAAGACTCTCTCAAGAACTACGTGAGGCTTGATTATCATCCTTATGAGATACGTATGAGCGCCCGGGTATTTCCCCGCAGGCCCTGTCCAACTCTTGTCTCCGGTCTCTCGACCTAAAACAATCCGAGAAGCACATGGTAGTCAGAACCCCGGACGTCATCCACGTCGGGTTTTCCTAAATACCCGTCATGTGCCTCCTGTGATTCCTCCTACCCATGGTCTGAGTATTATGACCCTAAACTAAGATCTCCCTATGGGAAAGGACTCTGCTCCCTCTATCTAATACGTCTCGTTGTCGTATTCAGATGTGTTTTGACAAAGAGCCCGAAGAGTGGGGTTTTCATGGGGACATTCCCCTCGTCCCATGACCAAGATTTGTGTACCCGCCATTTGGATCCTCATCCTCTTCCACATCCAAAAGGAACCTCAGATGACATGGATACTAGGCTTAAATTCTCTCTATGGATGTTGGGCCTAGGGTCTCTCCTATTGTCTCGGGCCAACGTCCCTACGGATCTCTGACAACATTTGTGACATGGTCCCGTGTTTCGAACATGGTCAACGACCAACCATAATTTGTCTGTCCCCATTATAGGCTAATGCGATAGGGATGCTGCGTTTCCGCCATGGTTAACAATTATCCTCTATCATGACGCCTCCATCATTGTGATCCAAATATCAAGCGTCATTATTCACACATTTCCACTTCCTCATGTTCAGGTGGAATTCCAACATGCTCGGCTCTATCTCTTCGCGCATCTAGGTGCGCCACATGGTCGTGTTAGTGTTTTTGGGCCGGTGTTCACCGAGCGTCGCATCGCCCTAACCTGACCCCTTCTGTGTTGGGAAAGTACCACCAATACTTCTTGTTTCCCACACCGAGCATGAATCACGTGGGCTTAGTAGTTTTGGCGGGATGTGTACTAACACGGCCAGGGTTCCCATCTTCCCGCATGACATTAAACTCCAATTTCAGAACTACATATGGCATTATTCCCATCCTCATGGGGTACGTAGGAATGCCCAACCACTCTGCTTCAGGCCTAGCCTAATCCTCACTCTTTTTCCGTCGACCTGAACAATTTCCTCCAGGGATACGTGGTGTGATTTGGACTCCAAGTCCTCATTCACAACAGTTTCATATCTACCACACCACACGCTCCCTAGGATCTTTCATTTTATTCCACGTCCTATCATATGACGTTAAACTACATGAGTCCATGTGTCCTCAATGCATGACACTAAACTGTGGTGCTACCCTGAACAAGTTCAGGATGCCCCATGTTAATCATGGGATGAACTAGAGCCTCTTCTAGAGAGGATTTCGCCTATCAATGTTGGTCTATGACTACACTGTGTCTTCAGAACTACGTGCGGCTTGATTCCTATCCTCATGGGATATGTAGGGACACCCTGGTATTTTTCCTAGGGCCCAGCCCATAGGAATCATTGATCCTATCCTTCCCCTTTTCGGCCCCCCCTGGTTGGACCCCTTTCTAGGGAGACCCTATCCCAAAGAAGGAAGGATCCATAACCAAACCGACGCACCCATCTGGCGTGTTCCTGCCACGACGATGTAATTACATGAGTGTTGGATTCTGTTCAGACAAACCATCACTCCATATTCCGCGCTTTGTGTGCCCCTTATTCGGACCCTCGCCCCCTTTCTTGTCTGAAGGGACCCCCAAACATCCTGGTCTCATGCCGTATCGGCTCACCTACCATCCTGGGCCAATGTTCCAGAAGACTGGTCATATTTGGAGGGACCCCCTAACAGTATGGATGCTCGACCCAGGGTCTGCCAACTATCCTGGGTCAACATCCCGAACGATTGACCGACAACATTTGTGACATGTTCTCGTGTTTCGAACATGGTCAACGGTCGACCCTCATTTTTTTGTCCCCATTTCAGGCTAACACAGTAAGGATACCGCTTCTCCTCCATGGTTATTGGCTGTCCTTTATTGTCACGCCATCCCCACAGTGCTCCGAATCTTGGGCATCGTAATTCATGATTCCTGTTTCCGTCTGTTCGGACTGATTTCAATGCCCCTGTCATTGCACCGTTCGTGTATGAGGGAACACTGATGAAATGGTAATTCGGCTGTTTGGAGAAATTTCTTCTCTGGCCAAGCTTCTCCCATTTTTCAGAAATCCAGACTGGTAATCGAAATCTTGGATGCACAGATCTTGGTCTCCACTCCTATATTAGGTGGGATGAGAAAGCAAATATCTCTTATTTCTCACATCGGGATTGACCCACGTGAGCTTGCGTAATTATCGCCGAACATCCCACAATCATTGTAGGGATGTAACGAACCGATTCAAACAGTGGAAATCGTGCATGCTACGTCATTCAAAATAAAGAAGGAATAAATTGAAGCGCAAAAGCACCAATAAAAGTTCTTTAGTTTTTTATAGTACCTGGGAGTCGACTCCCCCCATGGACAGGTTGACCCTGTCAAAAGAGAATTGCAGACTTGCCACCCTTCGGCTTGTGGTGTCAAAGACATGATGCCCCTGACTCAGCTCCTGGTCCTCCTCAGTAGCGGCGGGGCGTAGTTTGTCAGCCTTGGCTCTGGCCCTCTCTACCATAGTCTAAATGGCAGCCATCTTTCCAGAAGCCTGCCTCATATGCACCAATGCCTCTGCTAACTGGGCCTTCAACTGTGAGAGTAGCTCAGATTGTGCATTAAGAGAGGCTGAGTGCTCATCCGCCCGGGTCTACACCTGTTGAACCTCGATTTCAGCCTCCTGGAGATTCTTGATGTTAGTCATCTTCCTACGCTGCCAGCCCACGCTGAGTCCACGATAATGCTCCAGGATCATCTCAGCCATAAGATCTCGGACGAGCGCATGAGGACGTTGGGAATCCACTCCCCCAGTGCACAGTTCGCACAGCCGCGAGAGAAGTCTGTCCATTTCATCCAGCCATAGCGCTTGGGGGGTGTGCTTGTTGAAGCGCATGATTAGCTTCCATGACCGGCGGCGGACTATGATGTTGTCTTCCTTGTCGGAGTCTGTTTCGTCCCAGTCTACGCGATTGGAAGGCTTGTACGCAGGATACGCCCGTAGGAAATCCTCGGCAGGATCTGCATCTGATGTTGAATCCGGCGCGACATCTAGCACCGAAGCAGGCGTGATAGGACTAGGACCGGCCGGTCGATCCTCTTCATCAGAGTCCACCTCAATGACCTCGAGCACAACCCTGCTGGTGGCCCCTCCAGTGATGATGTGTGTTTTAGCTCAGGGAGATGGGGGGACTATCGCCACCATCACTGGCATGCCCCTAGGAGGGATGCCACCAGACATCCTGACTAACCTTGCCGTAGCAGCCCACGCCAGTCAGATAACTTTACGACATAGAGGGACATTAACGTTAGTGGGCATCATCTACATATGACGACAAGGAAACCGGTAGAGGAAACTTACGGATATCGACCTCCTGGTGCTGCTCTTTAGCCGATACTGACGGGACCCCGAGACGAGGCGCTCCGTATACTGTTGGAAGGTCTGGAGATTCCATAGGAGCCACCACGGGTGATCTGGTCCCAACAGACGCGGAACTGGACGCAGCAATAGGCGCGGGTTCTGAAGGTCATGCATCATCAACCGCCGAGGGGAGAGAAAGAGGCCTGCATACAAGTTCCTCCTGCATGGCTCAAACATCAGTGAGAAGTCCATAATGGCCCAAGAACGGACCATAAAGAAAGAAGTTCGGAATGCTACATCGAGAGTCTCTGCGAAGTAGTCAGAATCTGAGCCTTGATCTCAAACCTCGCCCTCCTCCAACAGGCTCCCTCCTCCAGCCTCATCCTCCCGAGAGGAGTCCTCAGATTCTTCCAGCAGAGGGAAGCGCTCCCTCAGATCGGCGGCTGGCAACTGTGGGGGGACTGTTCGATCTAGCAGTACCCTCACCTGGTCTGTCATTGGGCGAGGGACACCACTGGAGTGAACGTAATCCTCCAGCTCGTCCAATTATTGCTCTGCAATCGCCGGACACGTCATGAAACCAGCCCGGACTGGGCCTATGCCCGGTAACTCCATCCCGAGGCGATTCAAGTGCGCCCATATCTCGGGTGGACTAAGGAATTGCCGGTTGACATCCCAAATGTCCCAGGCCTCCGGGAAGATGGAATCCTCTTCCATGTCAATATAACGCAGCTGCTTCCACGGCGCCTGAGTCGATATCCTACAAAATCCCCTCAGTGGTCGCCCCTTCGGATGGCCCTGCTCTTCCGGAATCACCGGGTCCTCCGCTGCTTCCACACCCTCGGTCGGTGTGGGTCTTGCCGCCATGGCAGCCTTGCCACCGCGAGAGGCCCTAGCTGCCCTCCGACCCCGACCTCGAGATAGAGGAGGCCCACAGTCGCCAATCCAAATAGTTTGCTGCTTCAGCATCTCCCCTAGGTAAGCATCCTCACAACTGATGGCATACTCCCTCACCAATCCGAAAGCGGCGGTGGATGGAGGCAATTCAATTTGCATCTTCCCATCTTCCCGTGTGAACATGAGACATATCTGACTCATCACACACGGGTTCTCCTCGTGACACACCTCCTAGTAGACCTGCGGGGTCAGCTGCTGGAGGCACCGGAACAGCCTCTCAAACAGATGCGGGGTGTACGGCTCACAGAGTGGCTCACGATCCACTCGTTCCGCTAATACTCTGCCTCGAAAGGGCAGGAGATAAGCCTGGTGCTCTTCTGTTCCCCGCACGTTGTCAGTAAGTATCCCTGTCGGCAATGGGAAGGGGTGGAAATTAAACTCATCTGCCCTCCACACTCGATTCAGCACCGTCGGCATGGTTAATTTGAACGGGAAGCTCTTGGCCGCATTCAGGATGGAGGGGAGGAAGTTTGATCCTGGAGGCGAGATAGGGTTTGGAGATTCATAGATCCCATTGATGTGCGCCGCAACCCACCCATATAGGAGGTAGAAGGGCCCACATATCCTTGGTGTCTTCTTACCCTCGCTAATGTGCCGCAGCATTTTGTACAGCTTGGCAAGCACGGGAATCCCCAGATTGACCCGCTGCCCCATGGACAGCATGGAATCCATGATAAACGAGCAGGGCCGCACCCCCCATGCTGGTATCCCACATCGGTAGGATCCAACTGCAGATGAGAGCCGCAATGAACATCGCCGGCCTGACTATCAGCTGCTGTTCAGTGCTGACACTGAAGCCCCAAGTCTTCCATTGGACTTCCTCCAAGACCCACCAATACAAGTGCTCCTTTCCCCATTGGGCCACCCTCGGACAAGTTCGAGGGCTCGGAGGGAACTCTCTATTTTCTGGGAAATTCAGGAAGCACATGAACCACTTTATAAAGTGGACATCCCTCACTGCCTCCTTGTCCTCTCCAGGGACGAGTGGCATCAGGGCTGACGCTAGTCGCGAAATTTTCTCTGTATCCTCCCACGCGCTCATGATGGGGAGGAACTCATCATACATGGCCCAGAAGGTCGGAACCCCCAAAATCTGGTGGACATCCCACAGGCTGATGCCCACCTCCCCGTGGTGCAGGTGAATGGTATTGGTCCTAGACGACCATCTGCTCAACAATTCCGGCATCATTTGTTTCGGTTGGTAAATGTGGAACTGGGATGCCCATGCCGCCTTATATAAACCCACTATTCTCATCTCGGCCCCAAACTCCTCACAGGAGGCGCCTACCCAGTAGGCCCAGGCCCAGCATTAGTAAAGTTGCCGCCCTAGCGCAGGTCCCACTCATCGGACCACCCCTTATTCGGATCCTACAACGTCGCCTTTAGCATGGTACAGTACAGAGGAGGGGATGTATCCGGTTGTAGTGGATTATCGTCAATATTGTTCACATGGTTGTAGAGACAGGTGGCGGTGACGGGTGTGTAGTCCTCCGGCGCATGACCATCGGCCACCCTGAGCCGTTGGTGCTGACATGCAGTGCTCCTAAACTAGCAAGCTGGTTCGTCCCTACTCACCTCAAGGACGAAGACGTCATCCCTCAGCCCGAAACCATACAAGGGCAGTTTCTTGCACTGCAGATAGTTCTCTTGACCTTCTGATAGCAGTTCTGTCAAAGAGGTATGGTCCGAGTGGCTTCAGACCGTCTCCCCAAGGCCCAAAAAGTTGGCCATCTCATCCCTTTGGGCGGCGTCGGCAATCACCCCCAACACAGCTTCTCGATGGGCCATTTCGGTTTCGACACAGAAAATAATTTTTCAGAATGGATCGTGAGGCTGGGTCATGAAACCAGCTCGCGAATATCTCTCGCGAAGATGGGTTGCGAAACCAAGCCGCGGAGTCGGACCTAAGCCGACAAACATGAGTTTGCATGGCGTGATCGTGGAGTCGGAGACCCGCTGGTTGCCGAAAAGCTTGATTCGCGGAGAGTAGGCGCGGAGTACGCGGAGCTTTGTGAAATCCAAAGCACAAAAGGACAAGAAAATCACGTGAAGAAAAAAGTGGTCGACCCCCTATTTATAGGCGGCGACCTTGGAGCTTCACGGCGTGCCCCACCCCCACGGAGCATCACGGAGCGTCCGGATCCCATGGCCACAGTCATCACTGTGGGACCCCTTCACGAAGTCGCATCGAGAACCACCGACTATTTTGGCGATTTTCCCTCAGACATCGACCCTGCATCCCTCCATAGCTCCAAGTCTGAGGGGGGGGGGGGGGCATTTGTTGGCGCCAAAATATTGCATGAATGGAAGGAGCAAAAAAGAAGCCCCAGACACTGCCTCGTGAAGCACCGACATGAAGCACCCTCGAGCATCGTGGTCCCACAAAGCACCGAAGGCGGTACCTCTCCGCGAACGGCCTGACGTTCGTGCGCCCGACACGAAACACTGGAGGCGGTACCTCTCCGCGAAAGGACTGACGTTCGTGAGCCCGTCGTAAAGCACTGGAGGCGTTACCACTCCGCGAACGGCCTGAAGTTCGCGAGCCCGCCGCGAAGCACCGGAGGCGGTACCGGTCCGCGAACGACCTGACATTCGCGAGCCTGCCGCGAAGCACCAGAGGTGGAACCTCTCCGCAAACAGCCTGACGTTCGCGGGCGCGCCACGAATCACCGCCGCCCCTTCACACCGCATGAGTTCTGCTTCACGACGCCCCTTTTCTATAAATACTGGGCTCCCCCTGAGCCTGGGAGATGGAAAATCTGACCTTTCCGCTTCTCCCCTCCTGAATCGTGAAGCACCCTTTGCCCCAAAAATCATGAGCTCCGCGAGGTACGTCTACTTCGCGTGACACCTTCGCTTTGTCTCGTTTTGAGACCCTATTCCGAGAGGGATTCCCTTCACAAAGATCAAGGGAGTTTGCGAAGGAGGGGGATTCCCAAGGGAACCCGGGTAGCCGCAGAGCGTTTATGCTTCGCGAAACACCCATCCCGTACTAGTGATCTCCATACTAAGGCAGGGTCGCTATGTATCGCGTAGCATACTGCCTCGCATCACCTTTCTTGGCGAGGCACCTCTGCTTCATGAGGCAGTGCTCCGCGGATACTATTCCACTTCGCGAGCACCCCCCATCCACACCTCTGCCCGATGCTAAGGCTAAGGCACTCCACTTCGCGAAGCACACTCCTCTGCTTGGCAATTACTCTTCCCGTGCGACCCTCTATGGTGGCACGATGTGATTTCAAAGTCCCACAGACCACATCACCCGTAGCATTGCATCACCTAATGCTTCTTCGCATAGGCACACTAACGACTATTTCTTCTTCGCATAGCCACGCTAACGTGGACCCGTCAATGGTTCGCTCTACAACCCCCTTTTACCACGGCCTTACTGGTACCTTCCCTCCCCCAAGGAGCAGTGGGTGCCGGTCATGTATGTCCTAGTGGTGCAGAGTGAACCCACCTCGTCCGAGCTACAAGACGTTAAACTGTCAAGAACCTCGTCCTCAATACATGACGTTAAACTGTGATCTGGCCCCATGCTTCGCACGTAGGGTCCCCCCAGCTCGAACATTTTTTACGCCACCCGTCTCCACAGAGACGGGGTCACCCCCTCCATAAGGGATGATATCCTCCTTCTCGGAGTATCATATGTACATGGGAGAAGGGAAACCACCTTGGTGTAAGCCCCTAGCCCCTCTTGCGAAATGTAGCACCCATGCACCTCCGTACTTCCCCACTGCCAAGGTAAGTGGAGGGCGCGATAGGGAATGAGGCACCTCCCGTAATTGGTCCCAAATCACTCTCTCGATGCGCTTTGTTTCAATATGGGCCTCCATCCTGGAGTAAGTCCCAGCACCATGGGCCGCCTAATGCGTAAGCCCCTCTTCACTTCTCATGGATGCACCCTTCGCGGCGTGATCGTCAGGTCCTTGCTGCCTCTTGTTTCTCACACCTAGCATGACTCACGTGGGTTTAGATTTGGCATTGGCCCTAACAACACCTCATCCAGCATGACGTTAAACTGTATGCCCTCATCCAACATGACGTTAAACTATATGCCGTCGTCCAGCATGACATTAAACTGTATGCCCTCGTCCAGCATGACGTTAAACTGTATTCCCTCATCCAGCATGACCTTAAACTGTATGCCTTCGTCCCGCATGACATTAAACTGCACACCCCTTTGAACTACGAGGTATTTGATCCATGTCAAGGCGTGGTACGTAGGAAGCCTCCATGAGGTTCAAGCCCACCCGTCATTTATTCACGTCAAGTCCGACCTTCGTCCAACATGATGTTAAACTGGAATTCCAGTCTGGCGACAAGCCGTTGGAACCACCCGAACTACGAGGTCTTTGATCCATGTCAAGACATGGTACGTAGGAAGCCTCCCTGAGGTTCAAGCTCATCTCCCATTGGACCAAGTTCCCATTCTCACGTCGGTTCTCCGACACCCACCCTCCGAACTACGAGGACTTAGATCCATGTCAGGACATGGTACATAGGAAGACTCCACAAGGTTCAAGCCCACCACTAGTGGACCCCTTGGTCTATATTCACGTCGGTTCACCGATGAAACCCTTTGAACTATGAAGAATTTGATCCATGTCAAGGCATGGTACGTAGGAAGCCTCTCTGAGGTTCAAGACCACCACCCATTGGACCAAGGTCCACCTCCACGTCAGTTCGCAAATGAATCCCCCTTTTAACTACAAGGTCTTTGATCCATGTAACATAATGGTATGTAGGAAGCCTCCCTGAGGATCAAGCCCACCATCCGTTGGTCATCCCGACCCACCTTCATGTCGATTCACCAGCACCCGGGCAACCTAGTGTGTAAGCCCCACACCATCCGGACCAAGGTCCTCGCTCATGTCGGCCTTCTGGCATCCACACCTGAAATATGAGGACTTTGATCCATGTCAAGGCATGGTACGTTTGAAGCCTCACGAGGTTCAAGCCCACCACCATTGTACCATGGTGCACCTTCACATTAGTTCGCTGATGAGGCCCATCGGACCAAGGTCCACCTTCACGTCTGTTCACCGGCACCATCCCGAACTACGCGGACTTTGATTCCCTGCCACAGGGATTCGTAGGAGGTATCTTCGAGACAAAAGCCCAACTTCACCATCGCCCTTGCGATGATCCCGTTTCATTCCCCCTCCAATTAATTCAACTCTCCATCACCCATCCTGATTGTCACCCAGACTGCAATATCCCGGAAAGGTCATACCATTCTGCTCCTCTTCGTAGTCGTCCATGGGCTGGTTCTGGTATCGGCACCCCTTCAAGGGAAATCCCTCAATCCGATCCATTCCAGGTAATCCTCTGATCAGGCTGATCCATCTCTGCTAGAAGTTAATCCTACAACATACCGTATGTTAAACACAGGAAGCTGAGGAAAACCTCAGATATATGTCTATGGCATATAATTCCCCGCCCTCGATGTGGGATGCCTCGGGCTTCCATGCCCTCGAGAAGCCCCATGACAAGGGACAAAAGACAGACACGTCGGTTCCCCAGCATACAGACACGCTACTGATGCCTCGACTTGACTACTCCCTTGACTGAAGGTTGCTTCCCTAACCGGACCCTCTGGAATGTCCCGACAGAAGCAGTGTAATTAACCAGCATCCATGGAAACATGTAACTGGGATGAGTTTCACGAGCAACGTATTAAATCTATGAGGGAGACCTGGACTAGGTGACGAGTTCTGAGAAGGAATCCACATAAGGAAGAACCGACATCCCATCATCCTGTTTTGATCAAAGAGTAGACGTCCCTGAATAAGGAGCGAATTCCTCCCTCCTTTGGAAAGCGGGAATACGGGGAAACAAATTTCACGCGTCCTCCTCCGCAGACGGATGCGCGCGCGCCCCGACGAAAGCATCAGAAACAAATACTCATACCACCTTCTTGATTCTAATTATGATATTTCCAAGATGTAAATATATTTTAATCATTCCCATAATTTCAATATCTAAAACATTCATTGTTAACCATGTTCTTTATAGGTCTATATATTTACTAAAACAATAATTCACGGGATTAGAAACACATATCATATAAGAAAGACACATAATCCAGAAAATTACATATCAGATGTCTAGGTAATGACACCTAACATTTAATAGATGACAAAATAGTTTTATCCTTGTTTATTCATAGTCATATTCTATTAAAATCCTTCAAAATGGTTGATGAAGAGATTATGAATTTAAAATTCATGTCACTCGAGAGTTTTAAACCTGATGTGTAACAAGCATCATTTCCATGTACCCGATTATCCCGTATTAGGCCTGAGACAACTTTTCAGAGTTGTTACCCCAAGGAAAATATGTACCAGAGACAGATCTACTTGTTGTATCTAGATAATGATATATTTCTATCAAACCAATCACTTTATCCATTATAAACATTCACGTATATTTTCCTAAACGTTTACTCATCCTAATACTTATCGTGAGAGACCTCCATTGAGACAATCAAAAAAATATTCCTAGGGATTGGACTAATTATTTGTCATCCTAGTTTTCAATGGTTTTATAAACCGTTCCATTGATACCATATATAAAAAATCATTCTTAGAATATTTATATATTACATCATTTTATATGAATATTTAGTACTTTACAAAAATACATGCCTGAGGACTGTAATAGTTTACTGTTTTGGGAACATTAAAAAAATATTCTATCCAGGTGAATTATATTCAACATCTCCAATAACAATCTCCACCATTATCACTTCAACCTAAAACATCTCTTCATAACCTGGGTAAATGAAAAATAAAATAGGGGGGATCTCACATGATCATTAATGGTAAATAAAGGTAATGCATAAGCATTACATGAATAAAAGGGTATAGAACTCGACCATAAAATTTAAAGATCATAAACAATATATTTGGGAACATAATAATGATTTCCACTTAAAAAGACATAGATCATATGATAATTAAGAGAAATATTCATGAAATAATATCATAGGAATAATATAAGTAACTTATTTAATGCATATAACAATAGAAAATATTATGTGAAGGATACCTACCAAGGTTGTTGTATCGTGTTAGGTTTGGTATATGACCTGAGTACCTACATCAGGATTGTAATAAAAACCTATGTACCCCATTACGTTTATAATTTGGGTAAAACAAATTTATCTTCTTGTTTTTATTCTTGGTATATATACTTTATACCCTCTTCCGTTTAGACTTACACAAAAACCCATGAACCTTCTTGTTTTTTGGCATGGGATACAACCCTTATACCTTATAATTTTTATTCTTGAGATATATCCCATGTTCCCAATGAACTCATATAAAACTTATCATTAACTAATTTATTTTAGGAAGATATAGGTCTCATACATCACATAACAATATCATTCATACATGTTCCATAAGATAATAAAACATTTATCCTATCATGACCCATAATAAGATATCAGTTTTATAGACATCAAAAAATAACCCATGAAATGAAATGGTTATTATTTAAATTTAAACACATCATAATATATTAGAAGATATTTCTTTCATATAAAATTCATGAAAGCATGACCATTAAAAATAAATGGGATTCCAAAGCATATACTTGTGTTAGTGAAATGGGTTCCTTAAGGATCATTAAATCAAAACATAACCCATTCAAGAAAGAAAATGAATGAATGAATTGGATAATTTATTAAAAGGGAAAGAATATCTTCAAAATATTTCATCATATATGGGAAAAACATTTGAAGATATTTTTCAGACATTTCTTGATGAAAATATCATTTCATCATGAAAAAACATTTTTTAAAAAGAAAAATTATTGTAACCCATTTACCTAGAATAATTATTAAAGTATGAAAAAAAATTTAATTTTTTTTGAAAATACATTTTACACTTATAATGAAATTATTATAATGTTTTCGTAACATTTTAATTAAAAAAATAATGGAATAATCTAGAAAATATTTTAAAAAATTCTTTGAAATTACATAAAAACATATAATGAATGCTTGAAAAAAATTTAAAAACTTTTACTTTAAAACTTATCAAAGAACAGTGAACACATTTTGAAAAAAAATTTAAAAACTCATTGTAAACATATAATGATATATTGATAATTTTTTTAATGGATTTTTAATACTAAATAAATTTTAAATTTCTTTTGAAAACAAAATTTCTGAATACAAATGATTTCTGACCAAAGAGGGTGATGGTTGGATTTTTCATAATAACATTATTTTAAGAAGAAACTAGTGGAAATTGGTACTAATATATGATTATATCATTAATATACTTATTTGATTAAAATTAATTATTTTTCATTATATATGGATCATGATTTTTATTTAATTTAAACAAAATCATAAACAATGTCAAAAAGTGATGATATTGTTTTAATAAACTCTTATCACATGGTAACCTAGAATCTTACTCTACATGCAAGAAAATGAAAGACTATGAAGATTAAAATATAATAAAAAGACTAATATTCATGATATAACATGTAAAATGGAATTTATATAATCCTCGATAATGAATTTTGGTGCATAACAAAACATGAGTCTCATAGACGAAAAATTGAGGCAAAACTATTTTACCAATTTGGTAACATTTGAAACCTAAACCCCCTAAAAGAAACATCATAAAATGGATATTTGAATACCCATAAATTTTATGATATGTTATATATAATACATTCATGGATAGTACATACACAACAAAAAAGAACAAGAAGTGAATGGTGATTAAGGCATGTGTGTAATGGAAATAAAAATTGAGATGAAATACCCATACCTTTTGTATTGACTCTCTTCACACTCATTACAAAATCATTTATAAAAAATAAAAATCATTTATAAATATTTTATAGATACATATGATTATATCAAATACAATATATAGTTTGATTATGATTTTATATTTCTCTATTGTTCGCAATCCTATGTTAAGGTTTCATATTTGGTAATATCTGCTATGTTCTTCTTATGTGTCTTAATTTGTTATATCTTTGACACTTATACCAATATAATAATTACAGAATGTAATAAATGATATAAATATAATTTATATTCGGTATTGGTTTGTTATAATAATATATATAATATAAAAGTATGAAATGGAATACACTATTCATGTAGAGAGAAATATGCACATACGCATGAACGTTGTTTCCATTTTTATAATCGAATTGAATAAAATAAATAAAATTAAATATATTATATATAATTATATAATATAAATAAATTTTAATTATAATGTTATATATATCATATAATTTCACTAAAACTGTCCTCAATACATTCCATTTGTGTCTAAACGAATCACATCGCTTTGAGGGGGCGGTAGTCCACACTTCCTCTAATAAAATTATTGTATTTACACCAAATGGAAAGTAAAAAATACTTGAGTTTTAAAATAAATAAATAAAAATAAAAAAATAAAAATATTATATATGTCTTATATAAATAGACTGTCTATTTTAATTTCGTTGAGGAGGGTGGATGATAAAAAATAAACAACCATCGTTTAATGAGGCGGTAGTTCGTCATGAATGTAAAAAATATGTTTGTTACCCATAATATGGAGGTATGTGTAACTTCAGGTAGAAAAATTATCAATAAAAAACATATTATATTGCGGATACTGGTGTTTTATATAATCATGGAATAAATAGAGTGTAGGTTGGAGAAAAAAATAAAGTAAAGGAGATTGAGAGAGGATGTTACCTATTAATTTTGTAACTCCTTTGGGATTGAGATAAACAGCTTCCATGGATTTATTTCTATCCAATGGCAGGATTTTGGGAGGAATGGAAGGATTTAGGGAAGTTTATTGGTCTGATATTGGCCGAACCGATGTGTTTTGAGAGGTGTGAAGAATATGGAGAGGTTCTAGCCTTTTATATGGAAGGGAAAGGACACACTTTGCATTTTTAATAAAAGTTATGTATAACATCGTTTTTAATAAAAAAATTAAAAAAATTAAAAAAATGGAAGGACAATTAATGAATTATATCCATAAAATAGGTTTTATTCATGTTTCTAGGACTTTTTTCTCTAAAATTTAAGGTTTATTACTTTATCAACAAATTATTTCTATTAACCATTGTAATTAATTTTAATCACATTCATTAATGTTTTTATGAAAAAAAATTGACTATATTATAAATTATAAATTATTGTAATTAAAAATATGGAATAAATGTTTTCAAATTACAATCAGATATATGGTAGAAATGTATTTTAATTTAGTCCTCTTGATGATATGTCGCTGTTGGTTTTTAAAGTAAAAATGTTAAAAAGTTTGATGAGTTTCATATCAATTTACAATTTCTAATTTGTTCTAATGTACTAAACTGGATTAATTGATAATTTGTTTATCTAATTATTCTTTTAGAAAATTTTAAATATAACTTAACCTTATAAATAAAATAATTTTTTTTTTAAAATTAAAATTTAGTATTTTTATATACTCATTAAAAAATGAAACCATACAAAAAATACCTAGAATTTATGCTAACCTTATTTTTAATTACTTATTCCAAATATGAATTTTATTTTGAAATATTAAATATATTAATTTTCTAAAAAAATGTGTATGGAATTTCATCCCAATTAAAAGGCGGAAAAACTACATTATAATAATATATTTTTTTTTTCAAAAAATTTGGTTTTTTTCATATCCTATGTATATAAAATCAACTGGATGAATATAAATAATATTTTATTTAATAAATAATTTATATATTTCATTTTAATTACTTAATAAATATAAATAATTTAATTTATTTGTTTAAAATATTTATCTGACGATAAAAATAACAAAATTTTCTATTATAATCAATCGGTTTTTATATTCATTTCTTATTAATTGGAAATGTATGATTTTATATTATATTTTTGTAAAAAATAATTAAAAATAAATTATTGAATATTTTTCAGGATTGATAATTTCAAGACTAGGTTATATCTTATAATTTTAAATAATAAAATTTTAATAATATACTAGTTTTCAGTTCAAATTGTTCATGTGTGGTACACAAGCCATCAAGGAAAGTCATTTTCAATTATAACACAAGATAACCTTGGTGTTCCCTATAGAGAAAAATAAAATTTATGTTGTGTGTAGTCTATGATAAACATAGGGTTGTGTATAATGAAATTTAGACATAGTTCGTTAATATAAAATAAACTATTTTATATTATTGTGTGAAATGGAAAATATAAAATAGATTAATTTATATGAAAATATAATAATTAAAAAAATATCAGTGTTTTACAATTAGTGGGAAATTATGAATTTTATACCACTGAATCGTGTTTACCATTTGTTTTATTTATAAGAATTCCACTACTCCCCCACTATAAAAGAGAAGTCACCTACCCACTTATTGAAACATCTCAAAATCATTGTCTAAAAAAATGCAACATAAACAATCTCCAATCATAACTACTCTATTACTAGAATCCTTTTTTAAAAAAATCTGACAAATTAATTTGTTTGGTGAAAACCAAATGTAGTTCCCCAAAGAAGATGTAATGTTCTTCATCGAGCACTTTTATATTTTTTCATTCCCACAAATTCAATTTTTTTATATCAATATTATATAATAACATAGGTATATTAAATATACAGATACGTTCTTATGTTAATGGTATATCATAAACCATCACACACTTCCATCAAATGGGATACTTAATCATTTTCTATTTGTACAGTGGCCTACCGCCTCACGAAACTATGTTCTTTATTATTCTATTAATAGCTCCCGTAGTTGGTAATGAAGATGGATTTATAGTTTTCATGTGATTCATATTATTTTTATGATGTTTTTAATATTTTTTATGTATTATATAATGAATTATATTATTCATTCCATTTTTTGGTAATACGATAACCTCGTTTGTGGAAGTGTGGAATACCTCCTCCTCAATGCATTGTGATTCGTTCACGGTTTGCGAGGAATGTATTAATGATGGGTTTATTAAAATATGTGATATATATGACCTAAATAGGATTTATGAAAGATAATATATATATATATATATAATTTACGTTTTTTAATTTGAAAATAAAATATGTAAATGGAAACAATGTCCTTGAGTATGTACATCATACCATCTCCGTAAATAGTGTTTGAAATTTCATCATTCTATATTTAATATATTACTATAAATAATTATATAATGAATAAATATGATATTTATATCAATTTTTTCATTCCATAAATTAAAAATTATGATCTAAGTATGATGATCTAGAAAAAAACTCACAACTCTTATGAAAAACAATGTGGTATTTAACACAACCGTAACTTTAACATGAAATTGTGAATAAATTGATAATATGAAATCATAATAAAATCTCACATATAATGATATATAATAATATTTTTCTGTGGGAGACATATATAAAGATTATATTTATTATATTGGAGTTTTAATTGTGTCTTATTAATGTAGACACATAATGTAAGGGGATTTTCACTCTCACTTTCATTTCTGTGAGACTTTTTCCATATTTACCCCCCATTTATTTTTTGGTGTATATACCTACCATGTATGTAATATATGATTCATCTAGATTAATTTACGGGTAAATTAAAATCCATTTTAGGATATACATTTCATAGGATTTACGAATCAAATATTACCATATCGGTAAGAAATTTTATTCTCAATTTTCATTCATTGAGACACATGTTATGTAAAACGACAACATTCTTTTACGATTATTATAAAATTCTTTTCGACAATTTATATCATGAATACCCTTTTTTGATATATTACTTATCTTTTAATGTTATTATTTCCCAGTGATTGTGATTCAATGTAACCAATGTGGTAACAATTTATTTCGACAATCTCATCATTTATCAGGATTGATTTTGATTAAGCTTCCATTGATGAAATATTATATTCCGTATAAAATTATATATATTTTATTTTATTATAAAATTTTTATTCATACAATATTAATGTAATGGAAACATTTTTTCATTATTTGTTACATACTATACTTACAAATGTGGTTTATGAAATTCAGACTGTATTTCTCTCTTATTCAAGAAATTTTTTTTATTTAAAAAGAAAGACCTCCACATCTATTTTTTAATTTTTTAAATGATATTTTATGTTTATTTTAATGGAATTTTATTTAAAATATTTTTTATTTTAAAAAGAGTGTATAAAATTATTTTTAATTCCTTTTTTATAATTATTCAAGGTTATTTCCAATGAAAAAAGAATTTCAAAAATTTTCTACTTTGAAATCATTTTCTGTTATTATTTCTTAATGGGTATATGATCTACGAGTATAATTCACATTCATTATATGAATGGGTTTTATTTTTATGGCATGATGTTTATGAAACCCATTAAACATGCATGTGTTATATTTGTATTGAACTTGATTCTTATCATGTATTGTATGATTATGAAACATTTCTATTTTATAAAAGATATTATATGGTGAGATTTTTAGGAAACCCATTTTCATTCATGGGATATTATATGATGGTTAAAAAAACCCATATATTTTTATGGTAAATGTTAAGATGGATGTATTATTAACATTTGGAACTAATTTGTATAATTTCATTTTGTGATGGTTGGGACGTATATGTCCCTAAAATTCATTAGGTAATGATTTAATTATAATGAGATAAACTTAGAGACTATTAAATGATGTTGTTTAATAATAGGAAATATGGGTGTATAGATACATTATTGGAAATAGGTGTGTCGAGATCCATAATGGAAAAAAGATGTGTCCACAACCATATTGGGAAATAGGTGTGTCCTAATCCACAATGAGAAATAAGCTTCTCATGACCCACTATTTGATATAGGTGTTTCTTGATCCACTTTCTTGACGGTTTTAGTGTTTTACCTTGACACATGAAATTTTTTTCTATATTGTGATAGTGCCTCACTTATGTTGCGTGACCATATTCTTCATAATAGATTAATTATTATTTATCATCATTATAATTCATTCCATACAAAGGTAAATTATTTGGTCTATGAATCCTGATAGTAATCTATAACTATTTAAGTATGAAATTAAAAATTGGTATTTATGATAACATAACCTTATGGTTATAATATTATTTTATACCATCATAGATTAATATCTCCTATGATTACCCATAATGAGAATCTCATCTCACCCTTTCATATCTTTCCATCCAATGTTTATGATGAAGTTTTTATGTAATATATTCCTATGATGAGTACTAAATTCGAATATATTTGTGTGGAACAATGAATATCCCTCACCAAGTTAAAATATTGTGTTCCATGATTCGATATACATTAAAATATTATGGTCCTCAGTCATGTCAATTTTTAATGTGATGAATATTCGTCCCAAATTATGTAGTTCCCATATATGTAAATCTTGGTTCTCTATATCATTCATATCCACAACTATCTTTGAAAAATTATTATGACATTGTTTAGAACATCCAAATCTACTGATTCAACATCCTTTAATGATTCATTATTATCACACCTATATAATCTACCATTAGATGGGTGTCCAAGAAATATTTCATTAGTACATCTCTTATCAAACATTTAACGATTGTCATCATTGAATTTTATAATTCACGGACCATCAAAAAAAATTAGATTTTTAAATCATGGGATATATTTTTCATACATATCATAAGGATTAATATTAGATTTTGAATTGTTGAAATATTAATTTTTAACATTAAATTTATATCTAATAGATTCATACACGAAAAATAGAAAAATATAAAACTTGTTTGACATTTTAATTCCATCTCTCCTAAAAAATATATTCATTCTTTTAAAAAATATATTTTGTTGTAGTGTGTATGAAAAAATTAACTCATTAATAATTCCATGATTCTCAATATAATATCTAAATACCCCTTTTTATATTGTCCACTATTTTATGTTCTTATTTTCTTCACAATTTATCCATATTTTTTCTATTCGTCTTCAAAAACTCTTAATTATTTTTAGAGGCATTAATTTACATTACAATAACCTACTTAATTTAATTTGACTGAATTTATAAATAAAAGAAATAAATAATATTTTGTAATTAATTAAATATTATTCATTGGGCCAAAAATGATAAAAAATAATTACATCCATGTGATATTTTGAATGTGTAACAATTTTCATATGAAAAATTTTCTAATCTTCACGTAATATCATGTAGAATTATTCATGTCAATTTTTCTAGTCTTATTTGAAATTTCAGGGATAATTCTTCTATTTTTCATCATTATCATGTTACTTTGGCACATATACCACATCCCTTTATCCTAGAGGTTATTGTTTCCATCATCATCAGATAACATGAACTTTATGCATCAACAAGATGAAACAAGTATCCATTTTTTCATTGGAATCTCATTAAGAATTCCATTATTAAATCCAATTAAAAAACCAACATTTTTTATATTAATTTTGATTATTTCATCAAGTAGTTTTGAAAAAAATAATATAATATCTCCACCCACCAAGAGATTAAAATATTTTGGGTTTTATCGTTTTATCCATAGTGGTAACATATCAAAAAAATTTATTATGAGTCACTCATCATCTCCAAAATAAAATTTAATGTATTTAAATTATTTCAAATTATTTAAAAAATAAAATTTCATTTCACATGTCAATAAAACCAAAAAATATATAATCCAAGGTAATATCCTTTTGTAGCACTGAGATCAGTTTCAATATCTATGTATTTTTCATTTTATTTTTCATTCCTTTCATATGCACTTTGAGATATGTTTTCAAATTGTAGTTGTACAAGAAACATGAAAATGCATTCTTTTCTAGATGTATAAACAGATCAAATACTTGAAAATTTTCTTTTAGGGATTGGAATCTATTTTTATATTGTACTTGTCATGTTGTTTTCATTTAGTGGGTTGATAACCACTCCAATATTGCATCCATTTTCTCTTAGTTTAACTATAAATTTGATTGTTGAACCAACAAAAAATAATTTAATGCACAAATCCCCCAGAAAACCACATGAGACCCTAGTAATTTTATTTCCCTTTTTAAATTACATACCACTCAGAATTATATACCTACATACCATCATCTTTACTAACTTATTCTAATTTACTTTCATGTACACCAAATTATTTGTTACCACCTAAATTTTCCTTTATTTGGATTAGTTTTATTTACAGTATTAATATACATTCTTATAGAATTATCTTCTTGAAAATAATTTCAATCTATTTTTTTTATTTTTCACCTCTTCTTTTTTGGAATACATACATGGTATTCCTAGATTTCTTTTTATTATAATTAACATCATCCTTTTTATATATTCACTACTCAAAACAATCACTAATTACTATAACTGGTTCTTCAATGTTTATAATTCATTTTTCAAACATAATATGTTTTTTATTGATAAATATCTAACTCATTTTATTTCACCTTAAACATTTCATCATGTATGATATTGAGATTATTTTTCATTATTGAGTTCATTTATATTATCATTATATTTTAGAAACACACATTTTTCATCCATAATTGATTTTTTATTTAATAATAAACGATCTTATTTCAATAAATTCTTATTTTCCTACCCAAACCATAAAATATTTTCAAAGCATTATTTCAAAAATATCGTCAAAAATAGATCATTTGGTGTCTATTCATCTCTATATTCTGAGCTACTACTTCTTTTACTAGTGAAATTTTCATTATTCACTTTTCCAATAAGATGTTTTTCAGAAGTATCCTCAATAACGTTTACATTAACTTCTTTAATATCATCATCTTCCTAAAATATATAAAATAGATTCCCTTTTTGTATTTAGATAACATCTTATATTTTACCATAGAATAATAATTAAATATATCTAACATATTCTTTATGTGGTATTCAAGAGTGTATATCATATTCATAACATTATTCATCTTCATTTATTTGAGAAATTTTTTTTTTGCAAATTTTATAATATATATTTATCAAAAGAAATTAATTTGTAGTATTCTTTGATACATTCATATTCCACCTTTTATATATTTTGAAAAGAAAAATATATTTTGATTAAAAAAAATTAAATTACTTCAAAGTCATTTTTAAATCCATTTTCTTCCTCCTTGGAAACATTCCATGACTTTTTATACTTAGAATCATTGATGTAAATTTCTTAATCAGCCTCTTATTTTAACATTATAATTATTAATCTTCCCATTCCCTATGCGATGAGTGTACAATTCATGGAAATAGATTATAGAGTTTTTGGATCTCTATATTCCAATGACAATATAATGGAATCAAACATATCTTGAATTATTCATAAGATCATTTCAAAAGTGGTTGATTTTTTCAATATTCACACTATGACATCATATAGTGCTTATAGTATCATTTACCCTTTTAAATAACTCAATATCCAATTCATTTTACCCATTAAAAAATATTTCTTCTTTAGAATCCATATCTATATTTTATCTTTCATTACTTATTTATTTACTTCATAGATGATGATAGATATTTCAAGGATTCATTTTAATTGTATCTTATCTATTACATAAAAGAGACTCACTTTCAGAGAGTGAGGAAAGAATATAATTTCTATCAAACACATCATTATTTTAATTTTTCTCATCATTATATATCTATAGAGAAAATTCATCCGGAGGAGTTAAGATATCTATATCAATGTCATGAAAGTAGTAAAATAAAGTTACATATGATAGGGACACATTATATCATTCTTAATGTAAAGGTTATTTCAATTAAAAATAGAAAAATATTCTAGATAACATAAGAAACAATATTTTCCATACAACATATGAAAATGTCAATGATGTGGAACTCCCTATAGCAGCATTTGAAAGGAACAATCATGATCTTTATGATATTTAAGATTAGGGAATCAATGATATTTAATTTTCTATTTATCTTTTTTATGAAGTATACTTCCCCAATGATAAAATAAAAATTACTTTTCTGAACTCAACTATTAATTAAAAACCATTATAACACAAATATTTTCAATGTTCATTATTCAATAAGAGAATCTAGTCATTTAATTTTTTTTAAATTACCATATTCCACACAATCTACTATAAAAAATTCATTTATATTGAAAAATTATGATTTGAATATCCTTTCACTTCTGTAGTAATATTTTCAAATTACATTGCACATGATCCTTACATAGATAAGTTATTCAATAATAATTTTTTTACAACTTTATGAATCCATAAAAAATAAGAATTATTATGTTGCCATTATGTTTCTTATTGTCTTTTCACATATTGTCTTTTGAAATATAATATTCTTAACTTTATTTCTATGTAACATTCAAGAAAAATTGTTAGTATATTGTTGTTACATCTGATTGGATTATCTGTTATTCACCTTGTAGATTGAAACCTCTTTTCTAAGACTATCAATATATTTAATATAGCATGTTTGGTATTTTATGTCATTGGATAGGAAAAAAATCTGTTATATTCAAACTTATGTCACTTCAGTATTTGAATAAATATATTTTACCATGTTCAAATGATCATCTCTACAGATTATCTGTCTGATATAAACTGATGAGAATATATATCTGCTAGTTTTTTTTATATATTCTATTCACAATTCCTACCCATTAAACATTCTAAAAATGCATCATTTTTCATAAATTCCTCATGTGTGTATAGTTTTCATTTTATAATGTACAAATATTCCACTATATATGAAATCCACAATGAGAAAAAAATACAATATGAAATACATTCCCAGTTAGATAATTTCTAATTTAAAATTATCCCCCTCATTTGAGATTTTTTGGGTACATCTCAATTATTATAGAACATAACAAAATCAACACAAATTCATTAGTATCCACATTATTTAAAAAATATATCTTCATAAATGGATAAAAATATTCGATCATTCATTTTTGATTCTTCATGTATGGTAAAATTATGAAATATACATTTGTTTTTAGAACCATTAAGTATTAATACAACCCATTCATCCAATAAATATTTATAGAATAATTTTATAATAATGAACCTCTATATGATGCCTTAGTACATGTATTTAGAAATTTCAGAAAAATATTTCAACATACATTTTAATTTCGTGATGAATTGAGTCAGATTTATTTTTCCGTTATCTCCACACACCAACCTCTATCTGATGATATAAATATAGAATCATTCATCTTATTTCCTGATCTAAAACCATATTTTGGATGAATCAAAGAAATTGAGTTTGCTCATCCATTCCAAATGTTATTTGACACCATCATACACATTCATTATATTGACATTATACACAATAACAATGAAGTATTTCTTCTAAAAAAGTTCTAAACTGATGAATTAGAGAACTCCGAATAATGACATTGAAAATTATCATCTAAAAGTCATTATATACTATTCATCTTCTGATGACAGTCTTTATAATCTTCCAATTAAAATGTATTAATTTCCATAATTTTGAATGTATTACAACCCTTATATAGTGGAAAAAAATCATAAAATGCACTATAAATATATTAAAAAATAATCCCCTTAGGAGATGAAAATAGGATCACGATATTTTTCAGTAATCATGATTTTAAAAAAATTGAGAAAATCAAAGAATCACTAGAATTAATCTTCACAGAATACTCTATACAATTAATATTCTAATCTAGAAAAGATAGATATTCAACTTAAAAATCCAAACAAAAAACCATCATCTGATGGACTTTGTCTGGTTTCCTGTAACTGATCATTTTAATTTAATCACTTATATCTATAAAATCAATTTTTTATGATGTTATTATTAGTTTAATATTATTTATATTCCAAAAAAATTATGTATATAATAATTTAGAATAAAAGGAAAACACCTCTAACAAATCATTCTTCCAAAGAGAATCATCTTAACTCATACTCATTCAAAACACCTCAATAGATATTGTTCAAGATATATATATAGATTTTTCCCCTTGTGTTTGAGGATTATTTCATTCATCATCATGGCCTACGAATCTAGAATTTTTTTTTACATTATCATAAAATCCCCCCATGTCATTTTGGATCCTAGGAAATGATGTGGTTCTCTAAAAGTTGTAGATCCTCTAAAACAAAACCATAGAAACCACTAAATTACTATAATTAATGATGAAACAATGAAATAAAAAATAAAATAATCAAATAATAAGTCTCACACTAGAAAATGACCCTAATTTGTTACACCCAACATAATTATCCAAATAATGATGAAAGGTATTGATGTTATTTTAAATATTTCAAAAGACACCATTCAGAAATCTGATGATATATATAATTTTCATGGGGGAGGAATAAATAATGGAATTAGTGAGACTGATGTGGACACCAAAAGTGTGAAGTTTGTTCATCCATATATTTATTCTTCCCATAACTATATATTTTATATTATCAAAATGATGAATCCTAAATCTACTAAATGATATTGGACCTCTTAAATAATCAATATAGATTTGAATTTAATTAAAACATAGTTATTTATGAATTTGAGTTTAATAAATATTAATTCAATAGGTGGAATTATGTACATTTGAATTGTCCTTTGTGGAATGTTATGTGATCCATTTATTATAGTCATTCAATATTCCTTTAACTTTTAAGAATTATTGATTCATTAAAAAATTTCAAATCATATTTTAAAAATAAGTAAGAAATAAAAATATTGGAGTAACTGAAATTCCATCATATTTGGTATTTTTATTTTCAAGAAACAACTATTTTATTGGTAGAGTGAGAACCCTTACAAAATCACTCTATAAATACAAGATAATAAATCTATATGATGGATAATGACTCCATGAAAAGAAAAATATTAAAATATTTGGACCATGGACCATGTGTCACTTCTATATATAGAGATTAACTATGACCAAGGATTATCATTTGTAAGGGTACTATAAAAAATAACAAATTTTATCCCAGATTATGGTAAATTATTGTATGATGAATTTTCATTCATTAAATATTTGAATAAAAATGATCTACTGTTTATCGATTCATGCTACTATTTACTCATATAAATCATGTTGTACTATCATTAATATATTATTTCAAAATAATTATTTGATTATTTAATGGTAAAATTCTCCAAAACAGATTCATAGGAAGTAATTATTGAGTAAAATTTATTTACAAATTAACATTATTGTTTTGGTATGAATTATTCCTTAATGAACCTAGATTAATGAGATATATGTGACATGATTATATCCTCAACATCCAATTTTCATTATCGCTCTCTTCTTGTGGAAACATAATGAGTACGCTGATATTTTTTTGATACCTATATTAATGTTCCTTTACTATATTATTTATTTTATAAAATTGATTCTTGATAATTCTCAATAATCTAATGAGAATTATATTCAGTAGTGTAGAATATTTCATCGAGGTTCTAGTTTGATTTCCTATCTCAATTATGTAAAACCCATATAAAATCATCATTTCATAAAAAACCACCTATGAAAAAGTTCTTAATACCACAACCATTGTATTCACATTTGGATAATCTCTATCATGTGTTATCTTCCCTTTTACATCCTCGTCAGATGTGGAAGATACCTTCATGGGACACTTCTCTTCTTTCATCATCTCGGTTATCCCATCTTGATCTCTCATTACAATATCTACCTTCTTTTACCTTTTTTATTTTCGATTTTCCCATCCACTGATATCATCATTACCCATACAATATCATCATATGATCTCATCCTTTTTGTATACCATTAATTTAATGCTTTCCTCTTATATAAAACATTATTTATTTGGGGTGTTTGTTCTTCTTGCAGTATAAAATTTATAGGGAATATTTATAGGTTGTTCATTGCTAAAAGGAAAATAAATAGGGAATCCAACAACCACATGAACTTTCTCCACCAATACTGGTTGAAAATAGTTATAACTACTACTTCCATATTGGGTATAAGATTATTATTCTGTAGGATAAATTATATATATATATATATCCTGAAATTCGTGATTTTTATATTATTATTTGTTGATATTATATGAATGATACTCATATCTTTATCATTGTATGAAAAACTAGTGTAATGAATCACGCCACCCTCACTAAAAAAAGTATTTTCATTCGGTGTTGGATTATTGTGCGTATAACCAAGACTTCTTCCCTCATGTCTAGTGAAAAGATGGATCATAAAACAATATTTTTTGGCCTTCTGGGTTCCTTACTAACTGTACTACCCTTTATGATTTTCAGAAACAATTCCTCATTTTGATCAGAAACATGACATAATACCTACTAAAAATGACAATGTTTATTAGCAAAAGAATATTATTCCCACTAGGATTCCAAATAAATTCATTCAAAATATGAAAACCCCTAATGAAACTCAATACATTCTAATAAAATTGGGGCCTTGGATACAACAACATTATTATTAATACATAGAGAAATCAGGTGGTGTAATTTCTTTGAAAAACTATAAATGCTTTTGAATATACTCACCTAATTTCTTAACATTTTTATAATATAAATGTTTTAAAAATGGTGGTTGAAATAAAGGAAATATAATTCATATCATTATAAAATTGGGATCCGAATTATTATGATATATATAAGACAATAAAAATAATGAAAAAATCACAAATTTCTATGTGTTTCATTCCATGGTATTAAGAAAAAAATCTCATACTTTGTACCAAAATATTATCAAATGGTGTGGATTAAGTAAACTCCTGTATATTTCACTCCTTAAATATTCAATTTTAATTTAGTAATATTTTAATAGATAATACTTTAAGTATTACTCATATAAAATAGAAAAACCATTTAATTTTCATTGAGATTCGATGACTTAGTGATTTCCTAGAGAAACAATGAGAATTCAGAGCCTCTATATGGAGAACAGAAACTTTCAGGATAATGGATATATGAGGAAATATAGGAAAAAATAAAATATTTTTAATAGTTGGAAGGATTATTAAGCTTAAAAAATAAGGTGAAGTAGGGCCCCCTACTTCTTATGAAGGGAGAGGGATCAGAATAGCAGCCTTAACATGTGACACTGAAATCAAATTTTTAAGAATCAGGATATGAACATGTATATGTAATCATTTATTTTGTTTTCAAAAACAAATAATTCTATTAAAATTATTAATAATTGAAGAAGAGAAAAAAATGTTTATATTCATACTAAATTATTATTTAACAAGGAGAAAATAAATTGTGGAATTGAGATATCCTTTTCCAGGTCCTCCAAATGACTTAACGAAAACACATTTTCTTCTCATCAACAAGAATAAGACCAATGAGGGAAAATCAATTTAAGGTAAAATAACATTTCTATCCTGATCATCCTTGGTGTCCCATTATTTTAATAATAAAAATATACTCAATAGTAAAATTTTATTTTTCATTATCATTATTCAACATAATATTCAATGAAATGCATTTCAATTGATAAATGAACTTTATAATGTTCCAATAATATAGAATTATACATGTTTTTGTTCATGATAAAGGCATTCAACAAATATTATACCAGCTATGGTAGAAGAGGATAAATCCTATCATTAATTATTATCAGAAAATCTTTATAATAGAGGTTTTATATTGATTCCATGAAACTAATAAAATTATTTTGACTGATACACTGTTAAAATGAGAAAAACAGAAGTCAAAAAATGGAACTTTGAAGAACAAATCCATGGATGAAATCAATGATATAGCTTATTTTTTCTTGCTTGGTTATATATAAATCATCATAAGGGATTCAATTTTTTAATTCATCGAGTTATAAAAAATACCAATGTTATATTTATCTAATAGATTTAATAATATCATCAATATATGGAGTGTTTCCAATCCATTAAATTTTATATAAATATAAGATAAAATGAATACTACTAAAAGAAATCTCGCTGGAATCATCTCCTATATATCAATTTCAGTTCCCTAGTACAATGACGAGTTTATAAAAAAATAATAACCCCCATATGACTTGTGACATTGAGATCACTAGTGAAATAAGAAAAACAACATTTGTTAGTTTGGGTTACAAATAAACCAATTTTAACTTATGAGGGAATGAATCGGGGTTGAATATTTGTCTCCATCTTTAGGCCATTGAATATATGATATTTCCTTGTTATTTATTTTCAACAACAGTAGTTTATATTTGACATATATTCAATTATTTGTAAAAAATCTAAAGGTTCTAGAAATCGAATAGATTTATATACTTCTATTTATAATGAAAAATAATTTTTAGAAACTGTTATACTTTTTGTAGCGGAATATTTTTTACAGGATCAATCCTAAAAGAAATTTGTAATGTTTCAGAGCTTCCTCTGTAAAATGGAAATAACTATCCACGCATGGGGCCATTCAAGGATAATTTGACGATTGATAATATCCCCTATTTATGGGTAAATTACATATATAAAATAAACAAAATGACATCAACACTTGATCCTCCCATAGTATTTAAAAGTATATAATTATATGATAGAGACCTATAAAAGTTAAAAATTAAATAATATTGAAATTACTAGATTCCCTTAATATTTTATAGGATCTATGAAAGAAATATATATATATATATACTATTAAAACATATATTATTGGTTCATTGTATATATAAGTTACTCAGAAAACCACGTTAATTTAATTACTAAAATCTATGAAGATATTAAAACTATTAATATGCTTCCTAATATAGTTATATCTCTATATTTTTCATGAATAGATGATAATTTTGATGATGTCCCCTACAATAAACCAAGATGGAACACGTGGGTTTAAAGATGAGAGATCATCCTATATATCTTCACTGTTCATTTATTCCTATTTATAATACAAAATAGAAACATAAATGTACTCTTTGTTAGAAGACACCTTGAAATTGAAATTTGGAATATGGTGTTTAAATGTTATAAAAGAATACGATTTCTTAAATTCATCCATATGAATTCATAATAAGGGTTATAGTGCATAGAATTCATAAGTAGAGGATTCTATAATAAATACTAGATGGAATTTTCACTGTGATTCAATCCCGAAACAACGTTTTGGGATATTATTTATATCCTAATTCCTTATATAATGAATTTTTAATTCATTGGAGACCCTTGTCCCATGTCATTCAATATGCCAATAGACACCATGTTATGAATTATAGGTGACCTTTTCAACCATTCTTATAAGAATTATCACAGAAAATTTGATCTATATAAAATTTAAATGTCCATAATAATAGTTTTAAATTAAAAATAATTAAAGAGAGATTAAATAAATTTTTTCTATATTTAGGTCATGGAAACATGAGTAAATTAGATAATTTTATAAATCAAATTTGGGGATCTAAAATAGATGAATGTATATGTTGAATATATTTATAGGGAATATAGGAAATAATCTTGAATGTTGATTGTAATATGGGTGAGTGGAAGCTCCAAAGGATAAATAGGTAAGGAAAACATATAATTTGAACTAATATAGAAGCATAAATCTTCATAGTGGGAGTACCATCCTTTTGGGAATCCAAAAAATTTAGGATACCAGAAATAGGATTAGTATAAAATGATCTAATACTGATAAACAAGAAGGGTAGGGTTGACCTCCAGTGTGAGAAGTGTGATTCTCACCTAACTTATAACCAAAATCATATTCAACAAAGGCATTCAAATAGATAGAATTTATACTGCTAGATACCCTTGGAATATTTTTTATGATTTCCAAAACTATGAACAAAATATATAGAGATTAGTTATTGGGAATAGGTTGACCCTTTGGTTATGGGGAATGAAGAGGGTCCTCATGATCTATTTGATCTCCAAGACTCTATTGATGTTCCACCTATAGTAAATAATAATTAATATAGTACTAATGAAATGTGAAAGAATGTATGGTAAGACTAATAGAAAATCATTATAAATAAAATTCCCAACCAAACAGAGTATCCCCTGATTAGAACAATTACTTTTTTAAGTGAAGATTGAATTGACTTAAAACATGAAACCATTTTTGAAACTAAACTTATAGGATATGAAGATTTATTTAAAAAAAATTAAATTTAGAAATAATGATGAGGAAGATACACAATTAGAAAGGAAGGGAGATTTCCATGTCAACTCATACACTAGAAACCATCAAGTATTGCGTCATCAGAATGACTTCTTCAATGCAATGAAATTTTCCAAATGAAACTCAAATTCCTTTTGGAATATAATTTTTTCAAAAACAGATATATTAGACAATAATGAAAATGCATACCATATTTTTTATTGTATCATGACTTTCATTAATATCTACCGACTAATGGAATACCATGAACTGACAACTACCAAATAATTTACATTGTCTTGACCAAACTAACATCGAGTCTTCTCAAGAGAAAATATGGATGTTGAAATAATTTTAGTTGAGAACCTATAACTTCTTTCCAACCCAGACCGTAGATCATTTCCCAAACTGGTGATCACTACTGTACCTCATGTGGTTGTTCGTGAATGCCACATGGTACACACTATTTTTCTAGGTCTATGGTGTTAATGTGGGGAGACTATACCCACATATCATATTAAACCAAAGTAAAAAATAATATGATTCAGATAAAACATCCTTATAAAAAAGTAAATGAATGTTGATTCAAGATATAATGGGAAAATATCCATAACAAACATGATCTTATAAAATGAGACAAATTACTACATACATGTCATAAAGTCATAAAAAAAATTAGACATACAAAATTATAAATCCGAAAAACTATAACAAATGATCCTGAGTCTTGGATTAGTACTAAAATCCATAATTAATCCATGTGTTTAAAAATATTAAGCATGAAACCTCACCCAAATATAAAATTACTACCATGAAGTGTTCAGCCAGGTACCCTAGTTATATGGATGTCAGATAAGGGTGTAATTACTACCAAATATCCACTTCCAATGATGTCCCAAAATAAATTATTAATTTATCTATTGTATATAGTATTTATCATGATATATAATTACAAATAAATATAAAAAAACATTCAAATATAAATTCTCAAAACAAATATCGAACCCAGGATATCTGATAACTCCAATAAATGGATCATACCTACTTCATATAATTCTAAAGAGTATCTGATCTCATCAAGATGAATATTCCATCCTTTCTTCTACCAATGGTAATATACCCCTCCTTGGTCAACCGACCATAACCTATTGGGTAATATAAAAATATATGGATCCCAACTAATTTATTTATGGGGAAAATTCACCCTAGGACTATCAAGAACAACAAAAAACTGGGGGGAAGATTCACCTTAGGTTCATCTAGACCGAAAAATCCACTCAGGGAATTGATTCACCTAGTGTCCATCAATAATATAAAAAAGGTTTTTCCTTATCTTTAAAACAAAAAACCACCCCCAATGATAATTTCTTATTCCATTATAAAGAATCCAACTGAGACACAATTAATATAATAATAAATATACTACAACTCAATAAAAGATATGGGTCATACAATTAAAATTTGTGAAATCCAATTCCCAACACAAATTATAAATTTGATTTACAAATTTATAATTGACACCATATAAATTACTTAACAATTACGTTGATTTAACTATAAGGTCAAACCCATTTAAATTTATTTATTAATTTAAAATCCCATACCAAAATCATTTTTTCAAATCATAATTTCCATTTTATTGTTTTTATGTATAATAATCATTTGAATATATCAATAAATTGGTTTTTGAAAGTCCCATGTTTCAATTCAATAAAAACTAAAAAATTTAACTAATTCAACATCAGGTTAAAACCATAACAAAATCCTTCCACATGAATGTTCCAATTTTTAGGGTTGGAAAAAATAGTTTATCTAAACTTGGGTCCAATTACCCATAAAAAATATAATTGAAACATGTTCAATGTATTATTATGTTGGAAAAATATTACATAATAACACTAAAAATTCATGTGATACTATAGGTTAATATAAAGGGAACCTTCCTCATTTGATGTCTCTTCCCTTTAATCCCTATCCCAAAAGAACGACTATCATAAATTTCCTCATAATAATATAAAACACTAATAACACCCATGGTTTTATTACAGAATAACGATATTTTAAATCCTAGATAATACCTAATTACTTGGATTTTAATGGTATTATATTTTGATATTATATGGATTATTTTTCAAGACCAAGTGTTGAGACACCAAACCATTCCATGGAAAACTGTGCCAGAGTAAATGTTTCAAATATTTACAATATATTAAATTAAACGTGTGAACAATTTTCATGAAAATCCACTAAGTAACAAATAGGGTACCAAATTGGATATTTGAGGGAACCATTAGTATAGATGCAGTTTTTACCTTATGCAAGGAATAATCTTTTTTAGCACTTGTAGTTTGTGAAAAAGTCATTGTGGATGTAAACAAATAAAATAAAATAATTTATTTTTTATTCGTTTTCATTATGATATAGCTATTGATTTTTCTTAAAAATATATTGTTATAGGATATCCATAGTGTTTGGCACCCAACTCCTAGAGATTCAAAGAAAAATATTAGGGACATTTCCTGTTGAATGGTGCCAATTTTGGACCAGATTATTGATTGTTGCGCCATTGGAGTTCATAGTTCATGTCAACTATGGAAATAGAATAGTTATTTTTTAATTAATGATCCAAAATAATTATAGGATGATTGATTTTTGTGTTTTCAAATTAGGGTATTATTCATGGATGAAAACAAATCAATTCCCCAAACATAATTGATTTGTGCATCATCTGTAGAATTAAATTGATGTAATTGTTTATTTCATTGATTATATTTATCATAATTCATTTATATAATTTTTTGACAATGAATATAGTACATATGAACAATGATTATAGTTTTTTTCATCATGATTTATGGATTATGTATTTCCCCCCAATTTCATTTTTTGATGATCCTTATTGTTTCTTATGGCCAACAGTTTGACCAATACCCAATTTATGATTGCTTTGTGACCATGCTTTTGTATAATGGATCTAAACCATGGTCCATCAAGTTATTGTGATTGTGGTTCTATAATAAAATAAAATAGTATATGGGTCGACAGATAACTAGGATGAATCCGGGGGTTATTCATCTTATTTGGTAGAGTATGGTGATTCGAATGTCATAAGTATGATCACAATCATTTTTAAAGGATAAATTACATTGATTAATTGATGATAGGGACAGTTCATCCTAGACCTGAGACCCAGGGTGGTTTATAATAGGGTATACAATAGTGTGGAGTGGATGTATCTGGGAAAATTAGTGAAGAAGGTGTCATTGCAGAATGATGAAGTGTTACAACCAGACCAAAGAATGAGTCATGAGGGGAGTGAGGTCGAGCATCTTGTAAAAGAGAAGGGAGATCCCTTACTATTTTCTGTAGTGAAACCTGAAAAAGGGAGGTTGGATGATGGGAGTTTATTGAGTCCCTTGGATCCAAACACACTCTTTTTAAAACACTCGTCCCTTATGATGGATGTGTGGGTGCAGAAGAGTAGGAAGATCCCCCTCAAGTAAAGGCCAATGGATGAGATGGGTAATCGTTTGGAAGTATTAGAGGCACATGAACCAACACTAGAAAAATCTAAGGATGATTCAGTTTATGAAATTCATATCCAATTCTATGTGGACTTCATGGAATGAATTCAAGGTGAAGGTTTTCACAGTCCTTTACGAATGAAAGGGAAAAATGGAAATAGAGATTTAGGGAAATGCATTGTGGTCAAAGGGAAAATACAAGTGGACATAAAGACTATTAACACATGCCTAAACCAATAGAAACTACATTGAATAATAAGGAGGGAAACAAGGGGATAAAAGCTTTTCCAATTGGGGAATGTAGAGAACAAGGAGAGAAAAAAGGAATATTTAAAGAAGAGGAAGGGGAGTTTTCGAATCTCACCCTCCATTCAAAGGAATAAATTATTCAAAAAGAAGTCTATGTCAACACCTTAGAAGAGGAAATATAATGAATATAATAAATAAGGTTGTGATTTGATGCCAATGAGGAACAAGAGATGTGGTTATAAAAACAAGAGAAAATTCTGGCTTGAAGCTACAACCAAGGTAAAATCAACACGATGGAATTCATAATGAAAATAGACAGAATGACTACCCATCTTGAATGTATTATTAGCAAGGACATAATCACCTATGATAGTACGATTCACTAGGAATTATATAGTGACTTACTCAAATAATATTTTTCTTATGTTTAATCACATTGTGAGCTCTTTCAGCATATGGAGACTTTTATGCATTATGACTTTGGTTTCCCACTTTTCCTTAATTTGGTTAAAAAAATTTATATTTAGTAGTGGTAAAAAGAAGATAGAGTAATCCTATGGATCTATAATAATCTGAAGAATAGAGATTGTAACTCAAGAATATATGTCTTGTGGGGCCCTCTTAGTGGTGGCTAGGGTTTTGGGATGAAGTTCGGGATCACACCCCATGTAAAACATGTCTAATAAAATGTCTCCCATCCATGAGACTCAAAGTGTACATAAAAGGGTACCCAAAAATGGGTAGGTTTACATTGGTAGTTTCATTTTGTGTAATCAGACATAGACATGCCCACTTTTACACGGGTGGGTACATGGGCATGCCAATTATAGAAACATGTCCATGTGACATGGGAATGGTTTTTTGTGTCAATACACTATATCTAATTTTTCTACACATCGTTTATGTTGAGACATACATTCTGTGTGAGGATGAGTCACATGGGAAGACTTAGTTTATAGATGGACATGTCATTTACCCTTAGTACTCATAGTTTACATCCCTAAAGAGTGTATTGGGATATTTTTTCCTTAGTATAAACCATTCATGGTTTATCATGTTCTTATGGTCTGTTTCCTCAAATTTATAGTTTTTAATTTCATCCAAGTTATAATATCATTATCCCTTCTAGTGCATGAGTAATAGATAGAGTTTCTGGAAACCTTTCATGATATTGGAGTGAGAACCTCTATCGTCTTTATTCAATGGGTGGGGTTTGTGGAATCGGTGATACATCCATGAGTAAGGTGTTGATCCTACATCTAGTATTCCATATTAGTAGGGATTTTGGTATCATTGTAATATGATATTATATATTATGGTTTTATCTAGATTGGTATCTTAGTGTCCCCTAGTGGTTTTGAGAGATACCCATATCAATGTCATGGGTCCTCTTAGACATGTGAGTGTTCTGGGGCAGTGCCTAAGAATATATACCTCTTCTTCATGTGTATTCATTAAAACCACGTATAATGGATTGGACTGTCCATGAATGATCATTGATTTGTGTAGAAGAATGTGGCTGGTGGTCGGTTATGGTTGAATGTTGTCTTGGCGTCCTTCTAGGGTATTTCTGTGTGCTTCTACTATAAATTGATTTTTATATATTCTATTTATCTTACTATATGTGGGTAACCATGTTTACTATTTTTGGTGTGTCCTACATGGTATTGTTATACTCACCATTTAAGCGTATTTTCTAATATGTTTCGTGTCTTATGTAGAAGACTGGCCATTTTGACGTTGTCCTGGGAGGATATGGCGCGTGTGGAGAATAGCTAGAACATGATAGACTGATGGTCTTTCCAGGTGATTTTTTAACATTATTCCCCTACCATGAAGCCTATTAGAATTATTATAGTTAATTTTTAGTCTAATATTTTTACCCTTTTCCTCATTTAGTATTTTACTATCGTAATCTTTTTTGGGATCTTATATGTACTCATGCTTTGGTTTCAGTTGTCTTCCATTTGATAGTTTTGTGTGTTTGGAGATGTGATTGTGTGTACAGGTACTTTAGGATAACTCCTAAAATTTGTTATACATGTCTAATAATCAATAGTCTTTAACCCATGGCATATTTTAGGTAGGCTTGCGGTAGCAACTGTTTATACCCCAGTGGGTCATGTTATGGAAATGTGGTATCAGAGTAGTTTGTTCTACTTCAGGACTAGAATCAAAGAGATCCGTTTATGGAATTGCTTTTTTTGTGTTTCAAGATATGTTTTTATGAAAATGACTACATGATCAGTGCAGAGGCCAATTTATCCATACACAGGGACTATTATAACCATATTTTTTACTCTGTACATGTAAGCATTGGTTTCAGGGAAAACATTGGTTGATTAATCAATTTTGAATGACTTGGGTTTTTCATGTCCTTTTTTAGTTATCTCCCATCTATAAATTTTTTCCACTTGATTAATATTCTTTATTTCAGGATTCCTCTACACATACAGCTAGATATGATTTTTTTCTAGATCATGAGGATGATCTACATAGTAATGAGGTGTCACGAACTGAATCTGGTCAACACCAAAACTGGAACCCGAACCGACCCGTGACAAGTCCTGAAGGGCGTTCCAGATCCCCACGGGCTGGCACAAGTTCCTGAGTTTCAATAAATGAAAATTCGGAATGATTTAACCGAGTATTTATATTTAAAACAACAAATGAATCCATGAAATCAAATCAGGATTTTTCAAACCAATGCATCTTTTACAAAAATTCAGTACTGAATTACACAATTTTTAAAAATGTTTGAAGACCATTAAAAAGGTACAAACCCAAGAAATGATAGCCCAAGAACCTCCACAAGGAAAGAGGCACCACCCTCAAGCCATCTCCACGACACTGCATCACTATGGACTACTAAAACCCCGAACCAAAGGAATAAAACCTGTACCCAAACCTGTGACATAAAATAAGCAAGTCTTATTACACCCAATGGTGTTTGTAGGGTGTGAGAGAAATCCTGGTAGGATTCCACCACTAATAGATTCCATGTGATAAACATTTCATGACAAAAAACATTGCATGTTTTGTAAATAAAAAATGCTTGTTACACTTTTCTAAAGGATGCAATGATAAATGAAAACAGTTTTCATGTGGGAAAATTTTAAAGGACCGACAATTTTACAATAAATAACAAAGTTTCTGAATTTCTTAGCCACCAATACTATATACTGACGGTAAGTAAAAAGGATATAATGTGCACAAGTAATAGGAAACAACCCCTAGGCACTAGCTACCAGTAGGTCCCAGGTACCTCGTATCTCGATGAGAGTAACCAAAAAAAATATCTGTTCTCGTGCACGAGCCACTAGTAGGGATCATACCCATAACCTAGTGCTCCCTAATCATCATAATCATAGTTTAGTTAGAGTTTTAAGTGTCAATATTGCTATGTGAAACTGAGGCCAAAGCCCTGGATTCACTAGCATACTAGTACACTTTCACCCACCTAGATACCCGGGTTTTCCCTTTGTGCTCAAACAAGTTCAACAATCCAAGAAATATATTTTTCACATTCAAATATCACTTCCACATCACACATTAAAAAAACAGCCCCATGTACATCACACAAGTCACAAATTTCACATTTCATTTAAATGCATTTTGAAATCAAACACACACCAAAATTGCCTACAACACTTTTCACATTACATTAATAATTCCACAAATCCTTTAAATAATTTTATAAAACCATTATAAGATATTTATCTCACATAACATCCCACACACATGTCACATAATACCCTTATCTCATTATAATTCATTTTATCAATAAACTCACACAAAACATCACACACCTATGTTTCTGACACAAAACACAATTTAGTCAAATATTTCAGCAATTTATAAAACATTCTAAAAATTTTTCCCATTTAAAATAGCCACTTTACCATTCAAAAACCCAAATTAGGTGAACACAATCACCTAAAAAGTACATATACAACCTTTCTCGACTTTATTTAACTAAATAAAACATTTGAAATTTTTATAAAACAAACCCAAGAGGTATAACCATTGTTTTCACACTAAACCCATTTCAAAACCCTCATTCAAAACCAAAATCATACCATTACCAATCCAAAACAGAATTTTCAGCCCTAAAACAATAATTAAACCACCCCCAAGTGTTATAAAAATACATCAAATAATACCAGAAAGATACACATGAAAAACACACGTTTTTATAAATCACCTTCTAAAAAGTACAACATGGTTTTACACATTAAACTCATTCAAAAACCTTTTGTCAAGGCCCACATGAAAATAATGAAATAACAAACCAGAATTTTCAGCCCCTTTAATACTAATAAATCAATTTCATATGTTATAAACTAAACCCAAACATTACCCCAACAGTCACACATGAAAAGTACCCAATTTCATGCTAAAATAAAAATAAAAATTAAATGTCTAACCAAATCCATCAAACATAGTTTTCACACCACACAAAACAAATTATAAACATACTAAATTAATAAACCTAGCAAGATAACTCGTCATAAAATGGTTTCACATGGAATCACCTACCCTTTTGAGTTGAAACCCTCAAAACATGGGGCGAATCCTTAAGTTCACCACCGCTGCACTAAAAGGATTATAAATCCATATCTAAATGACAATAATTGACCCAAACGATACCAAATCATACCTCAGTATCAACGCCCAGCTTATGGACATGAGGAACTTCATGAATGTTGAAATAAAACTAAAATAGGATGGAAGGAATCAATAAGGAATTCCCTTACTTGAAATATCATGAATAAATCAGCCCCAATCTACCAATATATGAATCTCCATGTACCCAAAACTGGTATGGACGTTCGAAGGTGTCATATTAGGTCATTTGGGGACAGAAATGGGGGAAACAGGATGAAAATTTAAGGAGTTATGAAAGATTCATTTTACCATGTCAAATCCGGTCGATTTGAGAGATATTGAAAAAGATCGCCCTAATCCGTGGGGTATATGAGCTCCAAAGTGGGAAATGCGATAAAGGGGGTGAGCCTGAGGTTATTGGATTGAAGTGGTAGGTTGAATCACCAAAAAACAGTAAAAACTAATGAGATATTAAAATTTTTAAAAATAATTTAAAGCACGAAATGGGCTTACGGGCAGACACATTACCTTAACCAAAACCCCAAATCCATCATGATTTTGGATTTCTATGTGGTCCAAATGGATATGGAGATTTTAATATATCAAGGTTTTTCTAATTGGGATGTAGAATGGGTTTAAAATAGTAAAAATTCAAGGTGTTATGGAAGAACCAAAATTTGTTTTTAAATTGCAATTGGGCTCACTATTTGATCCAAATTTTCAAAACCCACCATTTTCACCAAAATGATTGGTAAACCCCCAAAACAAATCAGGAATGGAAATTAATGAATAATGAATTTAAAAAAAATCATGTGTGTGACATGAGGGATCAATACAACATCTTGTATTAGAGAAAGCACCTCTATGTTATTAACCGATTATACCACCAAGAATTGAGATGAATATAGTGTTGGAAGTAGAATATTGGGATGTACATGGGATGAGTTCATTGATAAGGTTTTGGAGTTTAGAACCTCCCATATTTTTTTGTGACCTCAACACCTAGGTGAATGAGGACTGGCTATAAGAAGTCACTTTCATTTTCCACTTTGTGGGGAAACCTACCTATCATTTGGTTGTTCTCGTGGTGAATCTTCATTAGGAATATTTTTGGTTTTTGAGGATTTAGTTACTCAGTCACTAGAATAGACTAATCTCTCCAGGTTAGACATTGACCATATTTTAAGGGGGCTTTCTATCCAGTCATGTTTCAATATATATTCATATAGGAGCTTCTGCATATGCAGTGGGGATGTTTCATAGTTGTGGAGTATTTGGTGAGGTTTACTGATCCCTTACATTAGTCTATGGATATGGTTCAAGATCAGTTATTCAGAGCATATACATTTGGATGGGATTGTGTCATCACATCAATGATTTATTATTTTTCGTTTACATTCTCATATATTCTAGGGTCCATTATGAACAGTTGGATTTTGAGTTATTTCTAACAGAGAAAGCACTGATAGTGGGTGATAGTAATTTGAACCAATTATCCAAAACCTCATCATCAAGGATTATAAGGTATTCATAGGGATCCAATAATGTCATATTATTTATGAGGGGATTTGAGGACATAGTTTTAGCAATGTAGGAACCAATGGGGGATAAAATCATCAAAGGATAGGTGTTATTTCTCATTTATTATTTGGGAATATCTGTCTTCGGAAATTTTGAACCATTTTATAGGTGATCATGAGATGGTCTAGGGACAACATAGACCATGACTGAGGCATGAGAAGTGTGATACATAGCATAGATGATGTGGAAGGGTTTTACAGAATATTATTAGGTGTTCAATGGTTTGACATATCACCATCACCACCCCCGAGGTTGTTCATGTCAGGCTAAAAAGGTGGGGATATGGGATGAGGCCAGTTGTAGGCAATAGAGTCTAATGACCCTGAGGATCCATGGATGATACGAGTTATGATTTTTGTATTTTCTAATTTATTTTTTGTATTTATAGAAAGAGTTTCATGTCATTCACTAGTGTACATTTATTTGGTTCATGACGTAGAGATTTTGTTTCATCCATTGGTTCAACCCTTTTCGTTGGTGACCCTAACATGTAGCGACTTAAAAATGGTAAACATTTTCATATATTGTGATTTGATGGGTGGATGTGAGAGTTTCATATCGTATGTCTTTTATAGAAAATGAGGCCTTATGATTTCATCAAAGGAATAAAATGGCTATCCATATTTCATTCCTGTATTTATTATTTCATTGGGATAATCTTGTGTGTTCTAAGTGATAGAATCACATTTTCCTTTTTTATGAGAATGAATCCTCATGGTGTAGGATTGTCTTAACCATGTGAGAGTTTAACTGATTACACACTAGTTGGATAGAATGACTCTTGGAATAGTTTATTCTTTGGGATATGAGTTTCATGTAGTCGTGGTGGTGTATAAGGATGTATTTTTTATGTATGTATCGGGATTAACTCTCTACCGATAGATGGAAATATACATTGAAATGTATCATGGGACCACAATAATATCTATTAAAGCATATAATATGGATCATGTAATGCATCAACATTAGAGAGTGTAGTTGTAATATATACTGGATAAGGGATTTTTGAGGCCTGGTTTTACCCCTTGGTATCCTCAACATTGTTTTTGTTTTCGGAAAATTGGATATTGTGGTTATGTGTGGAATTAACGATGCTTGAATCAAGTGATAATGAAGAATATGTAACCCTACCAAGGATTGAAGACATATTTGATCAGTTGAAAATGGAATTTTGGTTCTCTAAGATTGACATCGTATCATGATATCACTGGTTGTTGGTATGTGATAAGGATATAGTAAATATTGCAATCATATTTTTCTACATTCACTTTGAGTACTTTTCGATTCCATTCGGCATGAAGAATGCACTAGGATATGTAATATTAATAGTAGAACCATGTTTATGGGGAGATATTTATATAATGCTATATAAGTATAACTTTTGGATTCTAGCGTTCTCCATTCGAGGATATGTAATATTAATTTCACAAGAATTAGTGGACCTACCAAAGGATGAGGTAGTACTTTGTAGGGATCCACCCAAGAGTGTTACCAGAGTGTAATGTTTTTTTTGGTTTTCAAGTGTTCTATCGGAGGATTTCACCCAACATATCTAGACCGAAAGAAACCTTTATAGAATTGACATGGAAATAGAAATGTTTTTTTGATGGAAATATTTTAGTAGATATTCCAAGAGATGAGGAGGTGGTTGATTGGTTTTTTTATGTTAAAACTTACATTAGTGGGTTTTGAAAATGTAGTTTGTAGCTTTGGGTTAGTAGCTGAACATGGTTGTGTTTTGATGTAGAGTTGGGTAGTTATTTATGACGGTTCACGTCAGTTGATTCTACATAAGAATAACTACACAACCCATGATCTCAATATATAAGTGGTATTAATAGCACCAACGATGTAGCAACACTACTGGATGTTCCAATCATTTTTCATTTTTTGTGAGAATATTAGTCTCAAATATATATTCTCATATAATTATTTATCTTGAGATAGGGGATATGTATAGAGATTATTTACGACTATGAATATATGATTATATATACTCTTGGGATGGGGAACATGGTGGAATAATCTCTCAATAGAAGATCTTTTTATCTTTCATTGGATGTGGAATCAGCATAGCTAGGCTTGTTGATTTATCATCATTGAAAAAGGATAGTGATTCATATCTTTAATATATGTTAATTACCCCCGCCACTTTTATTGTTTGTTAGGGATTATCCGAATGGAGATATTTGGAACAAATCCACATGTACTATGAAATAAACTGGACTTACTCTATATAGATATTTTGATGGTGGGTGAATGCTATCCTTTTTAGAGGGAAAACGATGGTACCTTTCAAATTACATGACGAGGTGGCGAATTAATTTCATAAAAATTCTTTTTTTGGTACATTTAGTTATTTAAAAGATCCTCTATGACCTATGTTGTCAGTTTTGGTGGGCATTCATGAAGAAGAGAGTTGCAGAGTTTGTATCATGATGCCTCACTTTTGATCTAGTGAAGCCTGAGCACCAGGTTCCTGCAGGTTTATCTCAAAACCTTGATGTTCCATAGTGGATGTGGTATGGTATTTCCTTGGACTTCATGATGGAGTTATTTTATATTTCCCGGTAACATTATTCCTTCTATGTGATCATAGAACAACTCACCAAATCATCTAACATTCATTCTATTCAGGATCAATGTTCAATATAAAACATTATATGCATCTATCTGTAGGATATAGTCCGACTTCCTGGAGTTCAATCGAAGATCATATATGACAATGTTTCTCAATTTTACCCTCATTTCAATAGATGTTAGTAAGATGACATTTTGAATTAGTTATTCATGAGTATAGCATTTCACCCCATAATAATATCTAGATAGGGAGGCCCATTCAGGTAATGGAGGTCATGTTGGGGGTTTATATGTCAGAATTTGTCCATAGTTTGTTAGATCACCTACCACTAATAGAGTTTTTGTACAAAAAATATCTGTCCCACCATTGCTATGGCACCATTCAAGTATTCTTATTGGAAAAACTATAGGATACAACTTTATTGTATTGATCTTGGAAAATCACCACTCATGGGATTGATGTTGGTTTGAGAAACTATAGAGATGTAAAAGACCATCCATGAGAGGATTATTATTCCAAATAACGATGAGAATCATTATGTGAACCAATTTAAAAGACCATATGAGTTTGGGGAGGGAACCATGTGTTCCTAAGGGTCTCGTATATACATGGATTCAGAATATTATGTTGTAGTTTCATGTTATCATTGATATGTATTGGTATTTTCTTAGTTTTTCATAGAGTTGGTTAGGTAGAATACCACTTGGTTATACTTCCAATGTTGAACCATGTACAATATTCCATCTATATGTTGAAGGAGAGGACTTACAAGAAGGATCAATATTGTGTACTCAAAAAGGGTGACATGGACCTCGAGGGTATAAATACCTATACATAATTCCTAGTGGAGATCATGGACCAGCTGGAGAGGATCCATCACATGAAATTTATTCTCCTTGTGTCTATTCATTGGAATCATTGGAATCATTTGGAGGGAAACTGAGAAAAGGATATCTAGATGCAAGCCTAGTACTATATTTTTTTAGTATTTTTTTTTATTTTCATGATTAAAATCCCTAAGGTGGGGATAATATAATGCGTCATTTTTTTGTTCGTTATATTTTGATAATATATAAATTATTTTCGAGGCCAGTCACTAACACATTTTATGATTTGGAGGCTCAGTATACCTAGAAAAAAATTTAAAATATAATAAATGTATTACATATAATGCTCGTATGGTTTTCCTAAAAAAGGTGAATAAATCTAAAATGGAGGGACCAAATATAAAATAGTTGGGCACCATTAAATTTAGAATAAGGGTTTTACCCAAGGTGTGAAAAAATCATTTTCATCCAGGTCCATTTTTGAATGAGTCTTCATGGGCATAAATAAATATATAAAATATTTTTTATTGGTTAATTTTTTTATAGACACTAATTCCTCATATTATTATATAGTTATAAGAATTTCATAGGGTTTTCTATTCAAACCTTGGATATTACTTGAAGTGTTTGAGGGATTTCTTAGTTAGAGATGACTGAGCATGAATATATTATGGAACATTACACCAACATAGTTCTCGGATCTATTTAAAAATGTCAACACATAAAATCTACATCAAAAATCAATCTGAACACTAGGTAGTATGTTTGATTGTTTTAAAATATTGTTATATAATCTGATATGAATTCCAATAAATTCCATAAACATAATTTTTATGTGCATCATTAATATAATTAAATTTACTGAATAGTTTACTTGTCTATTTTGATGTATCACTCTTCTTTTGAAATCTTCTATGATAATGAATCAAGGGAAAAAAGAATAATATCTGAGGTTATTTTAACAAATTAAATATATTATGTATTTCCATACAATATCATTGTTTGATCATATTTTGTGTTTATTTTGTGCAGTGGTTCAACCAATACCTAGTTTATGATAATTATCCGGTCATTATTCACCAAAACTATTCTAAACGTGAATATATAATGGGATGACAGTTTTAGTTTGAGAATAAAAAATGATGGTATAATGATCAAGGTATAACAAGGTCTAATCAAGTGTTCTTTATCTTCTCAGGGTAGTTTATGGTGATTAGGAAATTAAGAGTATGTTCTCAATCTATATTGAATGATCGATTATAGAGAAAGTGATATCAGGGCTCAGTCGACCCAGATATAAAATATATGGAGTGATTTTTAGATACAAATGATTTGGTGATGGTGGGATAGAAAGAACATAAATGAAACCTCAATATCTAATAAATCTCTAACAACACAGTGTGTTACTCGGTATTAAATGTTGTGTGCGGCCCTATTTGTGGTTGTTAGGGTTTCAGTGTGATGTTGAGGATAACATTTTGTGTCACTTTTTTCACATGACATGTGACTCCTCTATGATACTCAATGTGTACCATAGAGGGTACACTGGTAGGGGTTGAATTATATGGAAAGTGGCACACCTTTTACTCTAATATGGACATGAAAAAATATACATGGGTGGGTAAACAGGTAGTCCATGTACATGGATTTGGTAAAATGTCACTGGAAGGGTTTTGTATGTCTCTACATGCCATGTACTTCGTCAATATTATATATATGATAATACATAAAAATTGTGGGAGGATTCTCCACATGGGAAAAATTAGGGGATAACTAAACATAATGTGTACCACTAATACAATCCATCTTCCCAATCCATGAGTTTTTGTATATGTTAATTTCAATTTTTTGGAAAATTTGTGGTTGTGTGCATAACATTGGACCATTCCTTTGAGGGTACAATGCATGATTTCAAACTTGTCTAAAGATTATGATCCCCTCTAGAGGATGAGTCTCATATTGAGTTGGTGGAATCACTTAGTAATACTTGAGTGAGATCCTCTGTCATATTTATTCCCTAGGTGGGGTTTATAGAATTTGTGTGACCTCCCTGAGTAGGGCATTTATCCTCCATCAAACAAATCATTTGGTAGGGATGGTGGTATCATTTTAATATGATATCCTACATAGAGGGTTTATCTAGAGTGAGTTTTTGGTGTCCCCCACTGGTTCAGGGCCTGACCCCCTATCTATGTGTCAATGTATTCTTAGTCCAGTGAGTTTTCATAAGCAATGCCCAATGATCTAAAAATATCTGTTGACTGTCTTTTGTGGGATCAGGGATCTTGGAGTAGATTCTCGTGGAACGAGCATTATATTAAGTAGAATCATATGTTTAGTAGTTGGTTATGACTTATTGGTTGCATGGTGTCATTCTTGAGTATATATGGATGTTTCTAATATAAATATATTTTTATATTTTTTTTAGTTGAATATACATTTAGTTCATATTTAGTATTTTTGGGGTTTCTTACTGGGTGTTATTATACTCAACCATGCATGGGATTTTCCCACACATGTTATGTCTTATAAAAAAGATATATTTTTTGATTGTGACGTATGATGATAGGGAGAATGTGGATCATTGATGAAGCTTGATAGACTAATGTGTTTAGTGGGGGATCTCTTTTGACATCATTTCTTGCCCTTGGAGATAATAGATTCGGTTAAATTTTTGGTTGGTCTTTTATAGGGACTACACTTCTGGTTTCTGTAGTATACTTTTATACATTATTGTACAATCTCATATTTATATATTAATTGGTTTCAAATGTTTTTCATATCAGCATTGTGTGGGAATGGATATGTGTGCATTTTTTTTGTTACTTTAGGCTATTGAATCCCATTTGTGGGTTATGCCTACTCGGTGCTGGTCACCATCCGCTGACCTATTAGAGGTCGGCTTAGTGTAGTCATGGGTCAGACTGCAGTGGGTCGGGTCCTGACATGTTTCATCTTTTTTTATTAATGTTCATTACTTTACACAAAAATAATCTTCAGGATCATTAAGTTTAGTGTCTTTGGATACTATGCACACAGTCGTCTTATTTGGTGAAATATCTTGAACATCACCAACAAATAACTTCTCCATTCATACTCTTCATAAACATGCCCTATATAAAACCGTTCATTATGTCCTTGTGACTGGAAATATAAGAAAGTGTGTGCTCAGATGTTGAGTAAGTGTAAACAAATGAGATATAAATAAAACATATTCATTAGGGTGTTAGGATTGTATAATGAAATTTAAATACTCTACATTTTCATAACATAGATAATAATATTGATTCATGACATAAATCATCGCAGCTCATAAGACATGAGACATAATGGAAGAAAAGAACCTTATAATTGAGTCGATAACATTATCATAAGACATGGAGTTATATTATACAAATAAGAATAAAGAATAATTGTCATAGTATTCATGGATAATTTCAATGGCTATGTTATTGGAAAGGGTTCACTCTCCCAAAAATCATAGTATTTATGGTTCACTCCCAAAACCATCATAGTAGAAAAATTACCTTAATGAACATGGTTCTCTCCCCACCCCATCCATGTTTAATTTCTGATATATGAATCATTAAAAAATTTATTGTAGGGAGATATAGTTATTACCCATTACATTATTAAAATCATAAATATGATAACAACATGATTATAAAACATTTATCATATGAGAGCCAATATAAATAAATTGTTTTAATAATAATTTAATCATAACCTATGGTAAATAAGTATGTCTCATAATCATTTCATCATATCATAAACCATGGAAAAGAAACATGTTTCATTGTCCATTCATCATTTTATCATATCATAACCCTTAGAAAAATAAGGTGTTTTATAAACATCTTATCACCAAAAAAATAAAAAACTTACAGAATGAACAATTATTGTTTCCTTGGATCATATCCATAATAAGTCATATCTAATGTAAAATGATGTTATATTATATGGAATAATTTTTTTAAATATCATAAGGAACATTTATCGAAAAAAATATACTTTCTAAATTCAAAAAAAAAAATACATAAAAAACATTAAAATACATTTATTTTAATATAAACTTGTAATATTATAAATTATTCATTATCGATCATTTAAAAAAAATCTTGAGTAAAATACCATAACCACTTTGAAAAAACATTAAAAAACATAAAACATTATAAATAAACTTTTCATTTAAAATAACCTTGTAAGCATATAAATATAATATTTAATGATCTTTGAAAACAATTTTACTAAAAAATAAAAATTAAATGATGAAAAAAACTTTTTTTATGACTAAATACTTTTCAAAAATACATTTATTTGAAAATATCATTGATAAAATATATATAAATATTTAAAAATCAATAAAAAATCTTGAGAAAAATAAATGATTGACTATGAAAATATAATTTTTAAAAATTAAATTCCAAAAAATTGTGAAAAAAAACATTTATTTGAACATAACCTTTAAAATTTATGTAGATATATTTAAAACATAGATTGTTCATGCTAGGGGAAAGTTTTTCATTTCATAGAAGTTAGATTAATTATTATTATCATATATTTTGGTGAATTTTAAGTGGGATTTATTTATAAGATAGTAATATTTGTACCAATGAAACATTTTTTAATATGAAAAACATTAGTAAAATTTTCATTAAAAATGATTTATGTGATGGTTAAAAAAATAAAACCATTTTCAGAAATCATGAGTTTCGATTAAAATGGGTTTTGGACTAATGTGATAAATAAATTAATATATTTATAAAAAACAATTCTCAATATGTTTATATATATAAGAGGATTAAAATGTTAATACCAAAATAAAATTTCATGAAAAATATGGAATAATAAAATAGATTTTTATACATAAATATATAGAACAATTTTCTCTAAAACAAAAAAAAATACATAAACAATCCTGATTAATAATGTGATTATTAAATAAACACTTACAACATTAATAAGTTTTGAATCGTAATCATTATGAAAGATAGATCCTCAAATGAATATTGAAATACCAGTTAATTTACAATAAATTAATTATAAAATAAATTAATGATTATCATATACACACAAAATGATAAGCTTGTTCTGAATATTACATATGTCTCACATATAATAAAATTTTGATGGAAATCATGTACATTTATTTTTAAATTACTTCATAAATGATTGAACCACATGTATTAAAAATATAGGTTTATTATAAATATATTAGAGGAAACTAAATATATATATCATACCATAGATTATTCCCTTTTGGCATTTTATTAATATTTTATTTGAATAATCTTTGATAAAATCACATTGTAGTTTATAACTTGTTTATTTTTTGCATATGGTCTGGTTTGGTATTTTAGATCCTTTTACACTGACCTTGGATCGATAATTTCGTGAATTTTAAACATGATATAAATATAATATATATTCATAATATATTTATTTAGGTTAACCCATTACATTTTTATTTATAATGAACTGCAACGTTCATGGAGATAGTAAGTAGTAATTAATCCTGAATATTGATTTCATTTCCTCGATATATGGAATAAAAGAAAGTTAAATAATATATCACCCATAATGAATAATTATTATTTCATATATATCATATATATATATATATCATATATATATATATATATATCATATATATATATATCATATACATTTATTTAATATATCATTATTACCATCAATGTTAAATGGAAATTAAAAATACATCACATCGATTCGTGAGGTGGTATTCCACCATAAAAACAAGTGACGCTACTGTTTTCCATTGTAATAGATGGTAATTAGTTATATGGGCTATAAATTTTAAATATGTATTTTAACATAATTTGTATTTCATTTACTCATTATCTTTTCCCTCATTACCTTACATGTAATTCTTAAGTGGAGAATGAATCACATCGCTTCACATGATGTTAATTTGTTGTACCCCCGAGAGTAATTATCATATCAGTTATCGAATGGAAATTAAAATTTTTATATGTTATATAAAAATTATATAAGAATAATTTTGTTACAAATATCATAAAAAATCTTTAAATCCATTTTTATAAGAGTATTTCATAAATATTTATGGAAAGAAAATATATCGGTTTGAGAAGTGGTATTTCGTCGTATACACAATCGACAATTTCATTTTTCATTTCAGGGAATATTACATGGTTTTATATCATGAAATTAAAATAATATAATATAATTATATGAGAGATATTTTTGGTATTATATCATTATTTTTGCAATATATTTTATGACTATCGAGGAATAACTAATCATAATACACTTTGTTAAATAGTATAACTCTTCTACATGGAACTCCATTAGGTTTATACCTACGACATTATTTAAGAGCCTCCAAAAACAAATAAGGAATATATGGAGTGATTTTGGATGTTTTTAATTTATTTGGGATTTTATTTGTCAAATAAAAAGGTTTTTTGTTTTTCAATATTATATGAGATGGGTGCGCTTTTTTAAGCAGGGTGAGTACACACAATGAATTTTTTAAAGTAAAAGGTGGAGCAAATTTTTTTCATTAGATAATGATATTAAATTTATAATTTCATATAATATAACATATAAGGTCTAAATGTGGACATAAAATTGTTGTATATAATTTGATAGATCATTTTACCACTTATCCTGTATGATTAAACCACATATAAACTCATTTTCACATTAACCGTGATAATTATTTTTTATTGATTTTATTATTCAAGTGTTTAAACATTATGATTACCTTATTATATAATATAAATAATTATTATTTAATTATATCATCTATTTATTCAAATTATATTAAAATAATTGTACAACTATAACTTATAAATAATCCCACAGACACGATGAAAAACCGGTTTTTCAAAAATAAAATTCTCAAAAGAATTAAATTATCAAATAGCATAATCTTAAAATTAATTGGTCAATATTAAATAAATTGGATTAATAAATATATAATTGAACTAATTTTAAATTTATAATAATATTAAAAAAATTTATTTTTACTTATTTTTAAAAAATTTAAATTCTTAATAAAAATCGATAATTTACACTATTTGATGAAAAATATAACTTATCAAAAAATTAAGAAAAATTAACTCTAATATAATTTTGAAAATATTATTTATAAAATTAATTCCATATTTTAACAAGAAATTCTTAAAATTTGAAATAATTAGTTTTAATGTAAGTGTATAAAATGTGACAAATTTGTTTTTTTGGAAACATATATATTTTCATAATGATATTGTGATTATTCTTATCATATAAACTTAATAATTATTATATTATTTATAAAAAAATAAATATGTTATATATTCATTTTTTAAGATAAATCATAAAAATTGATTGATTTATTTTATTTAGATTATATATTTTTGTGCGATTTAAAGAGTTCAAAAAAATTAAGGTAATATAAATTGGTAGTAATTTTGATTTCTAATTAATTTATAATTACTAAATTTATTTTTTATTTATGTAAAACATTTTTTCATAATTTAATTAATCATATCTATAATTATAATTCCAACAAATAAAAAATAATTTTCACATTAAATAATAATATTTCATTTGTATGTTGCTTTTCGTTAAACTTGGTATTTTGTGTAAATCATGAAATACTAGGTGTTTTTGTATGCTAAGCTAAATATATAGTTTCTTGTAAAGAAATATAAACTCAACTTTAAAAGTATAACATACTATTTATGAAATTTTAATTTATTAGAAAAATAAATTCCCTAAATCTATTGGTGTTATATTCTAACCCCCGTAATTAAATTGTCTCCTCACAATTTAATCATTTTAGGGTAATATAGGGTGTCAAAATTCCTTTGTAGAAATAACACATTATAAAAACTTTTAATGTAAATTAATCATAAATTAGATAATGTTAAATACGAAGGTAATCAGTTATGACACAAAACCATTTTCCTATATATGAGAACATTTGAGGGAAGTGAAAAAATGCACATGGAAGAAAAAACTACCCCTGAGAGTGATATAGAACATTTAAATGATAAATTCACCCACAAAAAATCCATTAATATGTTGTGATATAATAGAACAGTAATCCTACTTAAAATATGGTGTTATTGAAACATTTATTTCCCATGATACTTTTTTAATGTTGATGTAATTTTTAATATCAATATGGAAAACATGACAAAATCTAATTACATGATTTTTTTCCATTCCATGAGTACTATATAATCCTTTTTTCTAACTCAATCAATTTATAATTCATCACATTCATCAAGCAATTAATATAATACTTTAATTCCTTTACCACTAATAGATCATATGATCTGTAAAAAATTTATGAGTCAGACCTTCAATATCTAATTATCAAGAAAGCCAAAATGTTTAGAAGTGGTTTTCTAATATGGATAAATCATCATATGATAAAATGACACGTTAATATGTGAAAGTTTATCTTCAGTTCATTATAATATATTACAGAACATGTATACCACAATACCCTGAAAAAATACAATTTTTTTTGAAGAAGGCCCTATGTTTCCAAATTGAAGTAAACATTAATCCCTGAAATATCATAATGTAGCTCTCAATGGTCACGTACCAAATATTTTAGTAACTTAGTTATTTAATTTCATTAGATATGGTAATAAAATTATTTAGGACAAAAAAATAATAAATATATATGTACTTTAAAAATATAATATTGTCCTTATTATTTAAATAAATCCATGGATTTTTGAATTTAGTCAAAGAGTCCAAAATACTATAAAATCTAATATAAACAACTTTTTAGAAATTTAATTGATAATTGAAAAGATCATAAACACTCCCATTTATATGGTCATAGTCAAACATATAATTCCACTATTATAATCTTAATTTCATTCACATATTAATGGATATCATTCTATTTATCATGAATTACCCAAAATACCACTATACGACTAAATAAAGTTTCTTCGGTGTTAGTACCATTAAGAAAACTTATTAAAAACACTATGTAAAAACTACTACTAATCGATAATTATATGATTAATGATTCATTAATACCATAAAAATATATATACAACTTCATTCATGATTATCTATAAATAAATAATCAATCATTCCACTTCACTCTTAGACCATTAATTAGGATTCGTCATTATATTGCTTAATACTTTATTCCTTTAATATATAATTTTATTTTTTTCAGAAAAATAAAATCCATTACTCATACTACCTTTTTTATCCTCTTCATGATAATTTCACCTACTAAATTCATTTTCATAATTCCCATAATTTACCCATTTAAAATATCAATCCAATGATGATACCTTAAAGAAACCATTATTCAGATATGATGCATTAACTAAACATTTATTTTTTCCTTTGAAATCAATTATTATATTTCCATATTATCTACACTTGAAAAATATTCTCATTCCTTGGATAAAATCATGTGTTTTCTTCTTCCCACATTCTCAACAAATATGAATCTGAATCCAATTTCCTTCATGATCTCCACAACCAAAACACTGAGCGGTCTATGTTCATATGTCTTTTGCTGCGTATGAGAATTTTTTAGGGTGTATGATATTAATCATGTTTTCTGATAGCTGATTATGTATAATCATAATATTATTCACTCCATTCAGCATCCCATTTATCAACACATTAAATTTTTTTGTCGTCATTTATATTAACATGCTCTTTCTTGTTCACACCATTGACTAAAACCAAAAAACATACTGTGAGAAGAACCATTCATATTGTAAAACCAAATAGTCAAGGAAAATCATTTATATAATTTGTAAATAAAGAAACCTCCTTTTAAATCAATAACCCATTATGTTTAACCTAGGTCTTCCATAATCATAAACTATTCAAATTTTTCATGATGGTTAATAAATAATATGTGGAATAACCAAAGATTATACCCTGGGAGTTTCAAATTGGGTGCATAGTAAGGCGTGTTTTCATATACTTGGTAATGCATGACATGCGAAGGATTATCCTTTTTCAGAGTTATTACATAAAGCTACCATTATTCTATAACTATGTGAACTTTTAGTATCCAGATACGTATGTATTTCTAAGAAAACCACATATTATATTACTTGATAAAAATTAATGATGTTATCCTATAATTAATGTTATCTTATGGGTTGTCACTAAATATTTGTCATCCTAGATTCTAATGGTTATGTAAAGGAATCCACTGATACCAATTATAGAAACCATGACCTTTATACAGAGATATTTCATCTATTATTATCAATATTCATTATATTACAAAACAAAATTCATGAGGATCAAAAAATTTTGTGTCTATGGATATTGGGTACACAATACTCAAATTTAGTGAAAGATAATCAACATGTCCAAAAAAGACCATTCCCTTTTGTACTATATAAAAATATAACCAAAAAAATTTCTTTATGAACTAGGGGAAAACATAATAAATAGTGATATTTGATGCTTAGTAAGGGTAAACAAGGGAGATATCAACATAAAATAACAATAATAGTATGAAAAATTATTAATAACATCTGAAAACCCTACCATTCATGATAGATATCATAAACATGATTCATGACATAAGTCATGGTAGTTCATAATACATGAATGATAATGTAATAAAATAACATAATCAATTAGAGCATAACCTTGGATTAATATATTAATTCTTATGGCTTACACATAATCATGAAATATTAATTCCATAATACTAATACATTATTTCCAAGGGTATCATAGTGGGATTTGTTTAATACCAAAACAACCATAGTACCCATGGTTCACTCCCAAGGCCATCATAATGGAGAAATAACCTTACTAAACTAGGTTTACTCTATATTATAACAATATTTATCTCATTAAATATAAATCCTTACCAAATGAATTGGAGAGATAAATAGGGCCCACACATCTTATATTGAAAATCAAACATATTTGACCCGAAATATCATAAATAATTTATCATATCATAACCCAATAAATTAAATGGGTTTCACAAAAAATTCATCATAACCTATATAAGATAAATACGTTTCGTAACCATTTCATCATAGCTAAACCCATGGAAAATAATAGAGTTTTGTAATATAATAATCATTTCTTCATATCATAACCCATGGAAAATGAACATGTTTCAGAAAAATAATTTCATGATAAATAGAATCCATTCATTGAATAAAAACTGTTTTATTTAGATCATATAATTGTTACCAAATTAGTAAATTAAATTAAATTTATCATAGATGGAAAATTATTTTTAATGATCTCAAAGATCATTTATTGAGGAAAATTCCATTATTACATTGAATTTTTAAAAAAAAATAAAAATCAAAACATTTTTCATTTAAAATAACCATGGAATCATAAAAGGGATTCCATAAATATAAATTAATATTACTTTTGAGTATAATATCATTTTAACTTAGTAAAAACGTGTTTTAAACTGATAAAAAATTTCTATATTTGTTTTCTATGTTAATAACATTAGATTCATAAAAAGGAAGATTTGAATACCACTTAAATTAATTCTTGAGGAAAATATCCCATCCACTATGGAAAATTATTTTTATAACAATAAACCTTTTTAAAATAATTTTTATTTAATATATCATTGAAAACCAATAAAATTGGTTTAAATATTTTTAAAAACTATTCATGATGAAAATAACCATTTCACATTAAAAATAACAACTTAAAAAATAAATCATCACAATTTTTTTAATAAAACATTTTTCTAAAATAAACATTAAATAATATATATTAATGTTTAATTCATGGAATATTCATGTTGGTGTGAAATTTATTTTTGGCCATGCATTCTAAAATAGATATTAATTTTACAATAAAAAAAATAGAAAAAGGGATTTGCTTGATAGAAGAGATAAATATTTGAGAAAAAACATTTTTTAAAATGTTAAATATGAGTGAAATTTTCATTAATACCTCATTTGATACATTTTAAAACATTTCTGAAACTAATTTTAGAATACCAATATTTTAACAAAATGGATCTTTGATTGAAGAGACAAATAATATTGGATTTTCATAAAAATATCTGTAAAGTCATTATATATACCAAAAGATTAAAAAATTGTTATAATAATTTAAACCCTCTTAAATAACCATATTATAATAAATTATAATATTTTTAGTATATAAATATCAAAAAATTACCCATATGAGACATAAATTTAAACAATACTTATTAATGATGACATTATGAAATGAACCTTTACTACATCGGTAAATATTGAATTATAGGCCCCATTATAGAGAAATCCTAAAATAGAAATTAATATTCCCCTAATTTTTCAATAATCATAATGATATACATTCTTGTTTATATCATTTCCACATAAAATAAAAACATGGTGAAAATGGAATATATCTCACATAAAATAAAATTGAGGCAAAAATATCATACCTTTAGTTTCAAAATCCTTTGTACATATTAAAAAATTTTAAATAATAAATATAGGTTTATTATAAATATATTATTGAACCATAATATTATATATATTATCTTTTATGATTTACATATATGTATTTATAACTCATATATAAAAAATTCTTTGTTAAAATCATGTTCAGGATAATAAATGCTTCATTTTTCCCGTAAGTTTTTGTTTCGTATTTGTTTCATTTCAAAATTTTCATGGTTCCATAAATTATATAATTTTAAAAATAATATATTTATAATATATATTCTTTATATATTTATTTATATTAATCTATAAAAATTTTAGATATAAAATTAATTGCATCATTCATGGAGACGGTAATTCGTGATTACAGATGAACATTTTTTCAATCTCCTCAGTAGACAAAACATGAAGTAGGTAAATAATATATCACACTTCGAGAATAATTTTGATTTATTATATACCATATATATATCATATATATCAGGTATATTAATTTAATATATCCTTATTATTATCATTGTAAAACAGAAATGAAAAACTCATCCCATCTATTCACAAAGTGGTAGTCCACCATACCCTTGAGTAATATTAATTTTTTTGGATGGGTTGGATTATAATATTTGTTATATTAAATTTTAAAATTTATTTTTATGTCATAAATACCATATATATTTATTAACATTATCCTTAATACCTTCCATTCAAATCATAAGTGTAGAACATATCATATCATTTCGCAAGACGATAGTCCATCATACACAAGAGGTACGTTATCGTATCCCATATGGAATTGAAATTAAATATATATATATATATATATACATATATAATTTAAGAATGATAATTATTATAAAAATATCATATACAGACTTTAAATCCATCATAATGACAATCCTTGAGAAAATGTTATGGAAAACGAACTACATCGGTTCTCAAAGTGATAGTTTATCATACGCTCGATTAATGGATTCATATCCTAGATAAGGAAATATGAGATGAATTATGTATTTAAATTATAATAATATGATATTATTATATGGTATATTCTGTTTTCTTAAAATCATCCTTCTTGAAAAATATTTTAATGGGTTATAGGAATAAATAAAAAGATAATGCATAGTAAAAAACTATACATATTCTTCGAGGAATTTGACTTGGTTTAAACCTAAAGCCTTTGTAGAGGAACTCAATATTCAAAATAATTATTATATAGAGTGATGAGGTATGTTATGAATGTATGTTTTAAGGTTTATTCCTAAATAATCATTTTTTATGTCTGAAGAGGATAGGAGATTTGGTATCCTTTTATACGTTGGAGATTGGAAACACATGGAATGTTTAAAAAAAATGGTGTACAAAATATTTTCTCTAGATGAAAGGGTCAAAAAAATAACATTATGGATACTATAGTATATAAGGTAAAAATATATCTATAAAATGTGTTCTTTACATTTTTATGTCATTTTACCCTTGTCATTTGTGTTTAACCATTGGTAAAAGCATTTTCATCTTAACCATAGTAATTATTTTGTACATAATTTACTATTATTAATGGTAAAAAAATAATTTTACCTAATTAAAAAATATTTTTTTTATTTAAAATATAGGATTCATTATTTTGAATTAAATTTTTATATGTGAGAAATTTTAATTTAAAGTTATTCCTTCATTTGTGGTGAAACAACCATTTTACAAAGAAACATTTCTAGTAAGTATTACAGATTTTTATATCCTGATTCAATAATTAATAGAATGAAATGAACTATATAATATTTAGAACTATATTATTGAACTAATTTTTGTTTTAAAACCTTATTAAAAACATTTCATTTTAAAATTTTCAAAATACATTAAAATTCAGAATAAAACCCAATGTTTTTAAATATTCACAAAAAAATTTATCATTTGAGTAAATTTTACAAAATTAACACATAAATGATTTTAAAATAAATATTAAAATAATAAAAATAAATATTTAATAAGAGGAAAATTTTATTATTGAAATAAGTATGAAATTGGTCTTATATTCCCATAAAAATGAGTTTCCTTCTACTGTTTCAATAATAAAGAGGGTTTCACCCCATGTTTTGTAAAAATATTGAACATCAATAAATTTCATTTTATATTTATGTAAACTATATAATTTCATAATTAAGTAAATTACTTCCATACCCATAATTTCAACAGATTGGATATAACTATCATATTAAATAATAATAATTTAATAGTTTATTATGATATGTTCAAACTCGATGTTGCATGTAATTAAAGTAAATGATAGTGTTTGATGTAAGAAATGTTATACATGCTGTTACATATAATTAATTATAAAAAAAATTTCATGTGAAATAATCTATTATTGACATTTAAATTTATTTGAAATAAAATCACATAATCTTTGGTTGTTACACCTATCTTTCATGAAAAAATAGGATTAACTAATTATAAAGAATATCACAAATTAAAAAACCATATTTTTTAACCAAACATATTCACATAGGAGGAAACATCAATTTACTCTCCCAGTGCACTCACTACACCAATAAAAAAACCAACCACCCCTAATAGGTTTGTTATGTGCTTTTCATACTAACACAGAAACATCCCTAAATAACAGAACCAAAACCATAAGCATGCATAATTATTTTTATTCAAAAACATAATAACTCACAAAAATAAATGTATCCCATAAATAAGGATAATTACATGTGTATGTTGTCTTGATAATAGTTCTATATTATTTTAATGGATGTCTTATAATCCTGTGGTGATTTTGACATACTTTATTTGAATATTCAAGAAAAAACATTAACTGGGAAGACCAAAAATTAGATGGAGACAAAGATGAGAAGATAAAATATCACTAGAAAGAGGAACCTATCAATAATCCCCAAGAAAAAGTCCCCAAAATGATCCCCACATGAAGGGGGGTATGGGATGAGATGGGGGAGTCACCCTTTTCCTTATGATAAAAAAGGGGGAATGTGCACATTCCCCTATACAATATTAAGGGTACCGAATTATAGTTCTATCACCTAAAAAATTCACTGATAGGTTTTTTTAATAGTAAATGTATTATTACACTTTAAAAATTCATCAGCTTGATGGAATAGGGAAACCAGTTTTCCTATTGATCCATATATGTAATTAGGTGCAGTAGTCATACCACCGGCTAGTTGATGGCCTTCCGGTAGATATCTTTTGGCTTATATATATACCCACACATGGGATTTCTACTAGAGATTTCCCTCAAGGGAATTCGACCTTTTGACCCAAATTCCTCTCAAAAGACAAAAAATGGAGGAGTCTTAACCTTCAAAATAATATTCCAAACCAAATTTCATAAAACAAAAAATCAACTAAATGAATTTTAATTTCACCATGAAAAATCAAATTGGTCTATAAAAATGTTGTATTATATGTACCCCTTTATAACAACTCTCATCCCCAAGAAGCCTTGGTGGTCAACCAACTGGATAATTTTATCTATGTCTAAAATCAATAATCGATCACTGAAAAAGTTGAAACCCAAAAATATCAACAAAATTCTAGACAACAATTTTAAATTAAATGTGCTTAAAACTATAAATATAATTCATAACATAAAATAATTACTAAAACATCAAAATGGTGTTAGTCTATTCCCATCAACCCTAAGACACCCAAGGTATCATCTCCCAATACTTCCTCAACTTGTGGCACTACCATCCATAAAATAAAGCTATAATAGCAAAATTACAATCCATGACACATATCTAATCATAATATCATGCCAAAATGGTGTTACCACACTCTATTGTTGCACCCAGTGTGGCCTCCCATCCACAATACCTGAATTCTAACAGAACAATAGTCTAGGAAAAATGAAACTCTATATTCATCCCCCAAAACCAATATTGGAATATTCCTTCAACCCATTAAAGAACCATAAAAAAAATATTTTTTATAAACAAATGAAATAAATGCCTGAATATAATCAACGTGTCTTTCTTGATGTCATGGTGGCCCACTCCCTAAATTAAATTTCAACTGAAAACTCATGTCAAATCACTTCTAGTTGACCTACCACAAAATCTATTGGCTTTCCCCTGCACCGATTCTTTACTAATACCTGAACATGATTCCCAAAAACTATATGTATTATAGGATTACACTATAATGACCATCAATGTATGAACATGAATTTTGATTCAAATAATTACGTTGTCTTTAAGAAGAATCATTGTGTTTTAATTTTAGAATTGACACATCCCCAATTTGACACCCTATTGGATCATTGAATTTTACTTCTATTTTTATGATAGTATTCTGAATCATAATTATTCCACATCAAAACTCCAAATTCCACACCCAGTACAAAATTAGATAAACCATGTTTTATCTTTACACAGGCATCTCAAATCCAATCTATACACCCATGATTAGTCATAATGCATTCATAGTCTTACCCAAATGCAACCTCATTACCACGATGGATAGTATAATCAACAACATCATAGTATCCTTACTATCTATCGATTAAAACAATTTGACAACCATTATATCCTATGTTCCATTCATCATTGATCACGAGGCCAAACTTGGAAATGATATATCATCCTGGATATTATTATTAAATTTAATTCATTGACCACTCCCAGCAAATGGGAACATTACCCAAGGCCCTCACCAAATGTCCCACCAACAATGAGGGATACGTATTTTAAATAATTATAATGTAATCCACACTATATTGATAATTACATAGCTCTGATATATAAATGAACCAAGTGCGTCTCATTGGAAACACGTGCATATTGATCATGCAAGACTACACATTCACATCTTTCATGTCAATAGCAGACACATCCTTTAATGTTCATCATTGGATTGGCTATTTCATCATAGCTAATCTGTTAATAATCCACCCCTACCATAGGGACACCATGATACAAAACTAATGACCAAGCCATCTATTCGTACATTCCCCTCATTAAACTTACATATGTCCTTATCCAACACATGGATAGTTTCTGATTTAATAATCATGGGTGTCCACTATCACTCTACCCAAAAAATATTCCACATGGATGATATATTCACTAATGATCCATTTATATTAATATTCCATAAAATATCAGTTTTTTTTCACAATCATGTTAATGAAAATGATAACAAAATTATTCAAGCTATTGTAATCCAAGATTCATCTGAATTATTATCATTCTCATAAACCCCTAGTAACACTCAAAACTACCTCAGACCAGCTAATCCCAACATGAAAATCCATTCACACAAAAATAATATCCCAATAAACAATAGAAGACCTGAAGCGTTAAACCTTTCTCTACATTCCCCACATTTAAAACATTTGGATCACCATTAACCACCTCTTTATTAATGATCTCTTAATGACAAGGCTGAGATTCTTAGTGATAATGCCATCCAAAACAAATCCTGAATGAAAAAATGAACCAAGTTACCCACATTAACATCAAAAAAATCACCAATGTAAATCCTAATATATAATTTATCATGGTTCTAGTTATCATTGAGTAGTTTTACTGGCCACAATTGTACAGTTATTGTTCATCATGTTCTTTAGTATCTGAAATAGTGTATACAAAAAACGTACTATTTCATGGTAAAATATCTATAATTCTCATAAATCAACCAAAAATCACATTATATAGTCAATTGGGCTAGAAATAAAAAAAGACTACCCCTTTAAAACACATTGTAAAACATAACGTAGTATAACATTAGAGATTATCATAAAATTTCAATGGAATCAAATAAAGATAAACAAGACACTTGAGTACACATTTCATGAATGAATTCCATAATCCAAAAAATCTACCCCTGCCTCATGAACCTAGAGGAACTCACATACTCATTTTGCCCTATCAAAGATCTCCCTTAAAGGTCACAGGGCACTGAATCACTATCTAGGAGCCACACTAAAAAAGACTACTTGGTATGCCAACATATCTATCACATCCTATCTCATTTATTCCATGAATTAATTATGGAATTTCACCAACTTTTTAAGATCATTGAATACCAACCATGAAAAAAACCAACTATAAGCTCTCACATAAAAATATGAATCCATAATGACTCGCTCACTCCTATATCAGGCATAACCACTAGGGTTGTAAAAATTAATGCCATAAAAAAACCTACATTCACAACTACAATAAATTTTCAACATGAATGGTATTTCACTTTTCGATACACCCCATATCAAAAGTCCGCAATACCAAAGATCTCACATTTTCCTTATTTCCCCAATTTTAAGGACATATCTCACAAAACAACACTTATATTAGAATACCTGTATACTCTAAGATCTCAATGTCGTAAGGATATAATATATATATATTTCTATAAACATCCCCAAATATCCAAACACATGATCAATACCAACTACCTACTAGGAACATACCAAATTCAAATTTGATTCATCATTTTACTCTTCCATTTTTACATTAACAATGATAATTTAAAATAGAATATCTTATAAATGAGATTTCATGTATAACTTATAAATGAAAAAAAATTATAGTTTGTACTCGTCATTTTTCTTAGTTCACACCATGTAAAAACAAAGGCAAGTAATCCTATAATTTAATTTTATCCAATTACATTATCCAATATCTTTCACATAACTGAGCGTTAGTTAAATGAAAATTCAATTTTAATTTTTAGAGGAATGCACTCTATAAAAGATTATTTTTATGTAATTTGGATGATACCTCATAATAATATTGAGAAAAGATCACATAACAATATTTTTTCAATTTAGTGGACTTTTAAGTGAGATTACACATTAAATTATATATAAATCCATCGTAAAAATGGTTGTTCTCACATTAAGTAAACAATTATTTGCACAATCTAGGTAATTATGTAATCATCTAGAGGTAATCATGAAACTGACTTGTAAATACTATGGGAATAATAAGAAATTATCACACATGTTATCTTTCTATAAAAAACCACAAGTTAATATAATGTAAATCAATAATATTATAGTTAATTTCTTCACTCGTGGTGAATCTAGATCAACCATAAATGAATATAGCATGAAAATTATACCCCTTCTTTAAAATATAGACATTACATTATATTATTATACTAATCCCAGAAGCAAGCTACATATCATTTTATAAAATATTCTATATCTCTAGTCTACCATTCCAAAATTGTAATACAAAAGAAAAACTACTCTAATACGAGTTTGTAATGTATTACCACCCTGTACCGCTGATCGATGTCTGAAAAGGGTGACTCTATTGTAGCTCAGGAATTCCTACACATATATAACATGCTACTAACTTATTGGGTGTGTCTAATGTACTATATCATGGAGACTATACTTAATTTAAAATTTAACAACATCTTAAACACTACAAATCAGATGTAACATCTAGAATAAGTAGTAAGTGGAATGACATGTTTCAATGCAATGATAAATAAACTAAATAAATATATTATGAAAAAATGAAACTTAATACAATATAAATTTCAGGTGTTTATACATAAAAATATAAAAGAACAAAAGATAAATAGGTAGAACTCTTAAAATTGTCCTAAATCCTAGATCTATTCAAACAACCATGCTCTTTTCGATCAGACCGAAACGTAATGCAACGAGCCTCCCTAAAACGTAAACCTACAATCAAGTAGAATCAGATCTAGAACCCATGTAACATGTAATCCCATGAAGTGTATGATTAAACCTCAATAGTACACCACCAAATTCTCCCCCAAAATATCCATTATATATTCAATTTATATGAACGATATTTCATGATAATCAATTACAAATAAAACAATAAAATTTAAATTCTAAATTCATAAAAACAATAACTAAAGAACTATTATTAAACCCAAGATTTATATATGTTTTATTTATCCAATATTATGGTTTCACTGATCACATAGTGATATTGGTTCAACCCCAACACTAACTGTGGGTAATATACCAATCAATAGTCAAACTACTAGCACCCAAGGGTAATATACCCATCCCCGAAGCCCAACTAATCAACTCATGTCTGAATACACCTTAGGTCATTGGTAATAACAAAACCACAAAGGATATTGATTCAACTTATGTTCATTGAGTACAACCAATCTTCATAGGGCTCAGATTCACCCTTATCCCATCATGTACATCCAAGAGTGATTTATATTCATTTAAAAAATCATCAAAACTAGAATTTTTATTTACACTAAAATGAAACCATCCAGACCATATTTAATATTTATATAACGAATAAAACATAAGATAAAACATAAGGTTGATACCATTTCCCATTTTGTAAACATTTAAAAATTCAATTTAAAAATCAATAATTAACACCAAAGATATCACTAACCATTTCATTAGGTCTAATTGCATGGCCAATTAAATTCACATTCGCCAATGAATATGAAATCTAATATCACAATAATTAATTCATATAATAATTCAATTTTTTACATTTTATTTATAATACTTTTTTATGAAATTTCAATCCTTTAATTTTCTCAAATTCCCGCATTTAATTATGTGAAAAAATTTATTAATTACACCAACCATATATAAAAACCATACAAAATTAAATCCTCTTGAATGTATTATTTTAATGATTTGAAATAATATTATCGGTCCACTTAAACTAGGTTATAGATACTAATTAAAACGTTATTTGAATAATTTTAATGTAATGTAAGGTTGGCATGGATGAATTATGATCCACAAAACAATTATGGTGAGAATACTGGTTAACTTATTTAGCCCCTTCCATATTTTAAGGCTCTTCGATTTAAATAATAACTTGATAACACATATTATGATATTTTATAATACCAATGACCAATGATTAACCCAACCATGATCCTGAATGTCATCCATGAAAATTTAATAATTAATTATAATAAATTAATTATTAATTTATATCTTACAACCAATTAATCAAGTCTATTAGCATAGTCATAAATTGAAATTTACTAATTGGGCTCTATATCCTCACCTAAATTAAATAAAATAATCCCTAAGAGGTATGTTCCTGATAAGGTAACTAACTCATCTAAAACCCTATCTACCAAAAAATATCAAAAGCTATGACAATTATATTTACTCAAAACCCTTAGAAAACTCAAATGGTGACATACCTTCTTCAAAATAATGAATCAAATATTTTCAAAATTATATATGGAAATACTATAGAAAGGATACAACGATCCCACATAATATTTGGATGATTACATAATTATATAATGGAACAATCACTCAAATCCCGAAAAAAAATAAAAAACAAAAATAGAGGGATAGAAAGAGTAGAAGAAATGAGATCATCAATTGGTGGAACCTACCATGAATCTTGACGAAGTTGAACCTAAAACCACCAAACATGAAGGGACCAATGGATGAGAGGTAGAGTCACCCAAGTCTAAATTATCCAAACCATATTGGTGAAATAAGGGTTACACCTCTAAATAAAGAGGGGACATAATTGAAATTATACCTCTTAAATACACCACTTAAGTGTTAGTGTCCCGTTGTAGGCTAGTGGACCAATTGGGGTTGAAATAGATTTGATATTGGCATCCCCATGTCTATTATTTGGATTTAGGTTGACATCTCAACCACTCATAATTCCCATAATGATTGAAATTTTCTCCCATTCACCATTCATCCCTAATTTATCATCCGAAAAAACCCTCTCAATTTGTAAAAACCTTCATAATACTCTTCTTAACCCTGATTTAAAAAAGGTGACATCCACATGATGAATATTCAAGTTACCCTTGGAAATTAAATTTCATAAGTACACATAGGGTATTTCAACACTTCTTCATACACTGTGATTTATATTTTCCAAGAATCCATGAATAATTGGAAGACCATAGGATAAGGATGATAAAGTAACAATATGGAAACAAGCATCCATTAATGATAGTATGAGGTAGGGTAAAATTATTATATATACAATATGAATGTTCAACTCCCATTGAAAACCTATTATTCTGTAGTCTAAAACAATATTTTATGTATCATTTGAAAGGTATATGGTGTAGTTAGGATCGTACTATTGAATAGAGCATTCATAAATGTGGAATTTCCCTTGGCTGAAATGTGGACCGTCAGGATAGAAGTCGTCGCCACATAAACCATTGAGATTTATATATTATAAACAATGGTAAAAATATCAATTGATAAAATACCATATAAAATTAGGAGAGGAGCTAGGTGAATAGAAATCAAGTACTCACCACCTAGAGTTGAGATCCTTGAATTAAAGGATGTCAATGGGAGATCCAGATCAATCCCAATGAAATTGAATATTAAACATGTAAATGATGATAATTGGTCATGTTTAATGGATTAATTTCATTATATTTATCAAATTTTAAATAATACATTTAGGTAGCTAATTTCTAATGACATAAAATCATTGGGATCTATGATTTGGCGTTTTTTATGAGATATAATTTTTAAATTGTGAAAATGATGTAAAATAATATATATTATTATTATGTAATCATAAATAGTATCAAGGTATGGCTTGTTTATTTTTTTCATTGGACTATTAATTATAAGAGATCCCAACTTATATCAACATAAGATTACCTAAAATTATCGTTGGATGAAATTAAGATGTTATTAATTATTTCATTACATATTATAATTTTCAATTTCATTTTATTGAACACTCTGATTTCCATAAAAAAAAATTTGTGTATAACACATCTAAACTATTTTGGATTTAGTAAATGGATGAAACCCATAGGAACCAAGTTAAAAATTACTTTGAGAGATAATGTGATTATTTAATTAATTATCCACCAAATGGAATTGATGCTGGTGTTTAAAATTTTATTTTATAAAAACCTAAATGTCTCTTGTTTTATTTAACATAATGAACTATATTAAACACCAAATAATAAAATTAAATTAATTTTCATGTATGTTCAGTTCATAATGACCTTTTAAGAAAGACGATTTAACATCTTATTTGTCAAAAAAATGTTATAAAAACCATTGGAAATGTATCAAAAGTATTGAAGATGTTTAATGTGTTTTAAAGGTGGGTATTAAATCAATAAAATGGTCAAAATGATTAATATTTTTTGTTACAAAATGTAGGAAATTAATTTTCTATCAAAAGTACCATTTCCAATTCAATTTAAAAAATTTGATAAATTAGAGAACTATAACAACAGGATTCCCAAAAAAAGTGTTATTGGGGAAAATTAACATAAACCACTTCCTAAGATAAGGTTTAAAGTGAGTAATTAGGTAATAAAAACTAATAATATTGGTCTTGATCACAAGTAAGTGAAAGTAACACTAAAAATTAACTCAGAATTATAAATTTAATTTATAGTTCAAATTTTATCTATCTGTTCTATATGGAATGATTTTTAGGAGCCTCAAATTATCGACCTAATTATTTAATATTACATTAATAGTGAAAACTATAAATATTACAATAATTTACTTCCAATTATATAAATATTCTCATATAGAATATTTTGGGATCGAATTTGTCAATAAAAATCTTCCTTTAAATGAGTTTTATATTATTTTCAGAATAGTTTAGATCCCTCTATATATATCACTAATTAAATTTCAGGATAAAGAAATATAATTTGATTTTCTTAATAATTCCATGATCAAAGATAAATTTATGTATACGGATAAAATCCCATAAATTTTTTTACTATTTTTGACAATAAAAAAATAATGAGGGGTATTTAGCTCACACTCTTTGGGAGTAATAAACATTAAACACATGATAATTATTTGTGAATATATTTATTTATTTATTGAATATGGGAATATATTTTAACTAGAACATGAATTTTAGTTTTATATTTAATGTATTCCTAGTTATACTATAATTTGAAATATTCCATTCAAAATAACCCATATTGAACTGGAATAATTGAGGATGAATCTACAAGAAAATATGGAGATGGGTTTTATTCAACTAAGTGCATCATAATGGGGAGAAAAAATTCTATTATTCAATAAAAGAATTTTTCATTATGTCATTGAAATTGTTATCATGAATATAATATTATAATAATCAAGAACAACTATCATATATACCATATTAATATGTTTTTTTGGATAATAGGGGATTTTTAATTCTTGAAGGTTAATATTTGGTCTAAATACAATCATTTTTGTTTAAGGAATGAATATATACAAATGAAAATATATTTTAAAGACCCTTAAATTTCAAGGGAAATTTTTTCTTAATTTTCATTGAGATTTTATGAGTACGCAGTCTCTGACGGTACCTGATTCTGAGGCCCGGTGTGCCCGGAATCAGTTTCTAAAGTTTAGCTCGGGTACGTTCAGTGAAAGAACGAGAGGGTTTTTATAACTTTTGAACCGGTGCTCGGAATCGAAATCTTAGGGCACTGATGAAACCACAATGCCGGTAATTTCTTAGGAACACATTTTCTGGAGTTGTGTTTTCTCGGGTGAGGTTATTAAATAAATGGATTAACTAGTGAATTAAATAAAAATTTGTGCAACAATTTTTATATCTATTCTAAGTAGTTTTAACCTATGAATGGAGGTTGGAGTGGGACCCACTACATCCTAACATCTCTGAGTAGGATAATAATGAAGTGGGGCCCACATGAGCCCCACCCCTTCAAATCCTTTGAAAACCTCCCTCGTGAATTTAATTGTGTAACACACCCCCACCCCCCTTTTAAATGACAAGTCAACTCTCGCAATTAATTGAAATGTTAAACTCTCATCAATTAAGTCAATTAAATTATTGTGATCTTTCATAATTTCAAAATAATGGCTTGCGTGTGTGTCAATAAAATCAGTCAATGACTTATTTTATTTGGGGGTTGATTCGTTGTGCGGAAACAACGACATGACTCTTGCGCTCTTGAGGAACATCTTATTCCTCGTCGAAGAACGCTGAGACTACGACGAATAACTCCATCACTACAAGGGAATTGTCTTGCCATCTCCTCACCTCCCGCAGCTGGTGAGAGACACCTCCTTCGGAGAAAGATCAACGCGCCACATCCTTATTCGAGTGAACAACGACGAAGTATACGGAGCCTCGTTGCAAGATGCCATCTTCCGCAACGCCGTCTTCCGCGACGTCGTCTTCCGCGATGCCGTTTCTCTGCGACGACCATCATTCGACATCTCCTTGAGGTAGGGGTTAATTTTTTGTTCGTGAATTCTATTTCGTTCATAAACTTTTATTTTGGGCCGCCTGTTATCATTATAACGGGAGAAGGTCGGACCGCACAAACACGTCCGACCATCCTCCCCCTTTGATGTTGTACTTGTTGTGGCTCGAGCAAAGGCAGCGTGGTGAAAAGGCACCATGCGGAAGCAGGAGGAACATGAGAAGAAGCGCGGTGCCATCGCGAGGCACCGTTGAGGCCAAAAAAAGCTGCGACCGGAGTCGGTCCATGGTGAAGGGGCGCGGCACCGTCGCGCCACGCCGGGGAACCACGAATTGGCAGCAACCAGAGCGGGGCCGCAGCAGAGGGGCGTTGCGCCGTCGCGTCGCCCCGGTCGGACAAGGCAGCGGCCCTTGGCCGCGGTGGTGCGGGGAGTGTTGACCAGAACCGCCGACCGCCGGTGCAAGCAGGGCGGGACCCACGTGGTGTCCCGCGGTGACACACCGGCTGGCCAAACCGGCTGGTAGGTTTCCAATGAATTTGGGGGTCATAACCCTTGGGTGGAAAAGGGCAGTCCCCCCATGCGGGGGGGGGGGGGGGGTTTCTCAATCAGGGGGGAATCCCCCCCCCCCCCCCATTTCCATGCCAGCTCGGCTAGCACCGAGCTCGCCATGTGGGCCGCCCTCGTGCCAGGCCCACCAGCCACACCAGACCAGGCCGCCCAGGCCGGGCCAGGACGTTCCCTAATGTGCCGGTCCCGGACCTATGTCAGGTAGACCCGGTTCGGGCTGACCAAGGGGGTCTGTGGCTGGGTCGGTCTGGGCCCAAAACCCCTAAAACCGAATAGGTTCGTTTAAATGTACGTAACATGAGCTACAGACCTCTGATCGCTGCACCGTTAGTTGCGATGCGATCCATGGATCGAGAGGGTCTTTTCGTTATATTACACTCAAGGTTTCAGAGAACTTCGGGTATGGCCGGGTTGTTTGGAACACGAAACGAATCGGGCCTTCGGAGCGGAAACACTTATAACTTGAGCTCCGGACGTCCGAATGACGTGCCGTTGACTTTTTTGGATTCCACTTAGTGAGACGTACCTTTTTACTGACTCCTCTCGAGGTATGGATGTAGTTCAAGTGTGGTTGGGTTGGTTTCGAGTTAAAAACCAACCGAGCCCCAGGAACGAAAAGGCCAATAACTCTCAGGCCGGGCGTCCGATTGATGTGCCGTCTGTCTCGTTGAGTTCCTTTCGTCGAGATAGAACTTTGGGATACATCAACTCTAGAATAAGTGTCAGTTGATGTATCGAACCCCTTGGCTCGTGGGGCGGACCCTCCCGGAATCGTGCATGTTTTGTGCGGGAAGCCTAGAGATGGATGCGACTGCGACGATGATGACGACTGCACTGAAATCCTCCGTGGGTTCTGCAGCAACGACGACTGCACTGAAATCCTCTGTGGGTTCTTCAGTGATGAAGAAGGTTTTGAAATCCTCCATGGGTTCAACAGCGATAACTACTATTCTTGTATCTTACGTGGGACTGGCAGTACTATTTTTCTTGTATCCTATGTGGGTCCGGTAGTGTTTGACACTGTACTTGTATCCTACGTGGGTCTGGCAGAGTAGCTGGTCATTTATCCTACGTGGGTCTGACAACTTAGCTGGTTTAGTATCCTACGTGGGTCCGAGCTCAGATGAATCAGTGGCTACATCTGATCATCTCTATCACCTTACGAAGAAGTATACCTATGTGAGCTGAGTCTTGACTTTCAATCATTATCTTCGATATGATTGACTTGCTTTCCTATGTGGATTGGGTTGTGCTTTCCTGTGTGGATTGGGTTGTACTATCCGGGGTGGACGTGATCGAACTTGGACTCGGATGTTGGAACCGAACTGGAATTGACGACTTAGGTATATGTATGGGCATATACCTAAGTAGTTTTGGATGTTACTTCATGGTTGTATCTTGCCTTTGTGGATTATCCTTTTGGATTCTGGGAGACCTTCGGGAGTATTGGGATCCCTACTGAGTAGCGTATACTCACCCCTGCACGGGATATTCCCACACTACGTTGTGTTGGATGCAGACGATGGATAGAGCTGATCGTGGTTGAGGATTGTGGAGCAAGTCGGAACCTGGAGGTGGACCACTAGGCGGGACGTACACGGAGCAGATGGCTGGACCCGAGGAGCTGAGGAGGCTATCTGTACCCACCCTTCAGATGGGACTTCCAGTGGACAGCTCGACATTTCTGCTTTAAATTCAGTTGTTGTACTTTCTTTCCAGTTGTACATTACTTTCAGTTTGGGTTTGTATTCTAGCCCATTACTTTCCACACTTACTATTGAACCCAGTTTACTTAGTGTTTACTTCTGATGGCATACTCTGTGGTGTTTGTTTACTTATAATCAAATGCCTTCCCCTTTTATCGGGATTTACGCCTTGGTGTTAGTCGCCAGCCCCTGGACTATGGAAGGCGGGCTTGGGGTAGTCACAACATGGGTCCCGAGGACGGGTCGTCACTAATTGGTATCAGAGGAGTTCAGTTCTATCGCAGAACTCAGGACTCTGATCTTTCTTCTATGTGAAGAAATAGTGTTAAGGGTTTTGAGTGTGGTTATCAGTTTAGGTAGTCCAGTGTTGGTGTGGTGGCCGACGTATCTGTACACCAGGACCCTGAATTCTGATTTCCGATTCAATGCACGGAAACATTGATTGCATGTCTGTTTCAAAAGTTTTCTTTGTGATTACTTTGTGTCAGCTCACCAGGTATACTGTTTTGACCATGGTGCACCTATTTCGTTTCAGGATGGCCCCACAATGGAAGCCATCTAGGGTTCAGAGCTTTGTGCGAGACGATAGCCCCCGAGTGACAAGGCCTCGGTGCATGACCCTTTTACAGCGGAGGCATCGATGGTACCTCTACCCGTCGAGCCACCGATGACACCAGCCCTAGCCGCTGAGAGTGCCCGTCACCTTAGTGCACTGCGCGAGATTCATCGTTAGAGACATCCTAGGTTCCACGGGGAGATGGACCCTCAGGAAGCCGGGGATTGGCTGGAGGCTGTAGTTTGAGTTTTCAGGCTAGTGGGGACACCAGCTGACCTCATGGTGATCCTTGTAGCGAGCCTCCTGCATGCGGCAACAGGCAGATGGTGGAGCTTGATGCTCCAGGTACACAATGAGGCATCTCTCCTCTGGACGGACATTGAGAGCCTCTTCCGCATGGATTTCATCCCATCCACCCTCCGTGCGGTGTGCATCCAAGAGCTACTATAGCTGCGGCAGGGTAGCATGACGGTCGCCCAGTACTCAGCGAGATTTACCGATCTATTGCGTTATTCGACAGACATGGTATGGGACCCATTCTTCCATGCCCATACCGTAGAGCAGGGAATGAGGCATGAGATCAGGTCATCAATGATCTCCATCATCATTCTTACACAGGCAGGAGTACTGGAGCGAGCCCTTCTCATAGACAGCTTTCTTGCTGAGCCTACACCAGTAGAGAGACCTACCGCGGGGCGGTACGTAGAAGAGTCTCCTGCAGCTGGTAGTCGACAGACATCACAGGGGTCCAGGTGGACCAGACCATCAGGCGGACAACCTCAGGATAATGTCTCAGAGGTGCGGGGCACACGGCGCAGAGCCAGCCTTCCGAGGAGTAAACAGTGCTACCCATGCGGCGGGCAGGGACACCTGACTCGTGACTGCCCGGCCCGCCGTGCAGAGGAGCAACAGACAGCTGAGGGTCCACCCAGGAAGAGGTAGAGGGTCAACCGTGGCGGTCCACAGAGAACAGGAGGATGAGGCAGGGGAGCTGGCCGAGCAGCAGGTGGTGGGAGACGCATTGAGGCTTTACCACCACCACCACCAGTAGGTCCACCCCGACCACATGGATCTAGTGGACAGAGGCAGGAACAGCTTCAGGAAGTGGAGGCCTATGACCACGGCGCGCCAGAGATGATTCGAGGTACTATCTATGTCTACTACACCCTTTCTGCAGTTCTTACAGACACAGAAGCGAGTCATTCATTTATTTCCGCTACCCTTGTTCGGAACACGGAGATTCCGACGGAGCCATTGGCTCGATCCTTACAGCTAGAGACTCTTACAGGAGCAGACTCAATGATTACGCACTGGTGCCGGTAGTGTGAGCATACTCTAGGAGGTGAGAGCTTCGGCTGGGATCTTCTTGTAGTAGCGTCGAGGCCTTACGACGTCATCTTGGGCATGGATTGGTTATCTATAGTCCATGCTCATATTGACTGTATTAGTCACATGGTGCGGTGTGTTAACACTAATGGGAGTAGGTTCCCCTTTACCGGCGAGAAGGGTTCCTTTACAGCACAGGTTGGACTAACGCAGAGGAGAGGACAACCCATCACTCATCAGTTGTATAGCCTCATCCTAGGAGAAGTTGATGTGCGGAGTCCGAGTTTTCTTGTAGTTGTAGATCATTATGCGGACGTTTATCTTGACAACATTCGAGGACTACCTCCTCACAGAGAGGTAGACTTCTATATTGACATGTATCCCGAGACAACCCCGATATCCACACCAGCATATCGGATGGCTCCCGCTGAGCTTCGAGAGCTACGAGTACAGCTAGAGGACTTGCAGAGCAAGGGATTCATCCGACCCAGTGTTTCACCCTGGGCTTCCCAGATTTTGTTCGCCAAGAAGGAGGACGAGAGCTTGCGACTGTGTGTCGACTATCGTTGCCTGAACGAAGTGTCTGTGAGGAAAAAGTATCCACTACCGGGGATTGATGACCTCTTCGATCAGCTCAAGGGAGCACGATGGTTATCTAAGATAGTCCTCAGGTCAGGCTATCATCAGCTTAGAGTTCGGGATGAGGACGTGCAGAAGACGACCTTCAGATGTCGGTATGGCCACTATGAGTTCTTGGTTATGCCTTTCGGCAATACCAATTCTCCAGCGGTGTTCATGAGTCTCATGAACAGGATCTTTCAGCCTTACCTTGATTGATTTGTCGTGGTCTTTATTGAAGACATATTGATATACTTGACCACTGAGGAGGAGCACACCTACCACTTGCGGGTTGTGCTGGACACACTCCGATAACACCTTCTTTATGATAAGCTCTCGAAGTGTCAGTTATGGTTACATGAAGTCTACTTCTTGGGACATGTCATCTCTGAGGCGGGAGTTGTGGTGGACCCTTCAAAGATCGAGGAAGTGCAAGCTTGCGAGCCACCCAGGAGCGTGACGGAGGTGTGGAGTTTCTTGGGTCTAGCTGGGTACTACCAAGGATTTGTTCCAGACATCTTTAGAGTTGCGGCACCACTTTCTGCTTTGACGAAGAAGGGGAAACCCTTTGTATGGTCAAATAGATGTTATCAGAGCTTCCAGGAGCTGAGATAGAGATTGAACAGCGCACCTATCTTGATGCTACTGGAGGAGGGAGTAGGGTACGTAGTCTACTGTGATGCCTCAGTAACCGGACTCGGATGTGTCCTGATGTAGGAGAGGGTAGTGATCACCTATGGATCACTTCTGTTGATGCATCATGAGTAGAACTACGCTACCCTTGACTTGGAGTTAGCAGCATTGGTATTCAATCTGAAGATGTGGTGACACTATCTGATGGGCGAGCGCTTTACAGTATACTCTGAGAATCAGAGTCTCAGGTCCATCTTCTCGCAGAAGGACCTGAACCTGAAATAGCGTCGATGACTTGAGTTCCTCTAGGACTATGAAATTGAGATAGTCTATATTCCTAGAAAGGGGAATGTAGTATCCAATGCTCTTAGCAGGAGGACAGGAATTCAGGTACCCAGGGAGGCGACGAAGCAGCTAGTCGCTTTGTAGATATCCTTCGTGGATAGATATGGATCAACCTTTCTTCAGTCACTCACAGTCACTCCAATACTACTACAGTGGGTCAGAGAGGCACATCGTGGGGCACTGAATGTGAGACGTGTTGTGCACATATATCCTCAAGACTGGCACCTGATGGTTTTTCTATGGCAGGAGAGCACGTCATCCTTTTCAGAGGACGTACCATGGTACCGGCTGCTTTATAGGAGGAGGTGCTGAGAGAGTTTCACACTTCCACTTTAGCGGTACATCTATGAGCGACGAAGATGTACCAGGATCTCAGACAACAGCACTGGTGGCCGGTTATGAAGAAGGTTTTAGCTGAGTTCGTTTCTCGTTGCCTCACCTGTCAGCAGGTGAATGCGAAGTACCAGGTACTAGCAGGCATGGTACAACCCTTGGAGGTCCCGGAGTTGAAGTGGGATGGGATATCTATGGATTTCGTTACTGGAATTCCACGTAATTCTAGAGGTCATGACTCCATTTGGGTGATTGTTGACCGACTCACCAAGTCGGCCCACTTCTTACCCATCAGAGAGTAGGGCTCAGTAGAGAGCTTGAGACGTCTCTACGTTCAGAAGATTGTACGGATTCATGGTGTGCCATCATCTATCATCTCCGATGGAGATGCTTGGTTTACTTCCTGGCTTTGGAAGGGGTTGCAGGAGGCATTCGGGACGTAGCAACATCTGAGCACCGCCTTTCACCTTTAGACGGATGGTCATACTGGGATGACCATTCAGACTCTCAAGGACATGCTCCGTGCATTTGTCCTCGACTTTGGTCGTAGCTGGGAGGATCACCTACCCTTAGTGGAGTCTGTGTACAACAACAGCTTCCACTCCACCATTGGGATGTCACCATACGAGGAATTGTACGGGTGACCTTACAGATCACCTCTATGCTAGATAGACCCTGGGGAGTCAGCACTTGTGGGATTAGAGATGGTACAGGCCATGACAGAGAAGGTCCAGGTCATCCAGGAGCGGATGAGGACAGCTCAGAGCCAGCAGAAGTCTTATGCTGATAAGAGGCAGAGACCACTAGAGTTCGAGGATGGCGACCATGTCTTTTTGTGGGTCTTGACTCAATGTGGATTACAGATATTTGGTCGGGGTGGCAAGTTATCTCCACGCTTCATCAGACCATTCCAGGTTCTCAGCAGGATAGGCGTGGTGGCTTACCTCCTGGCTGTACCACCTCAGTTGCACCTGGTGCACAACATCTTCCACATATCTCATCTGAGAAGATACGTGCACGACCTGACACATATCATCGACCATGGGGAGTTGGACTTTGACGATGGAGAGAATTTTGCAGAGGTCCCGGTGGAGATCGAGGATCGACAGGAGCGGGTCCTACGTGGGCGGTCGATTCCTCTAGTGAGAATTAGATGGCCTCACGGGAACCTCCAGGAGAGAACTTTGGAGAGGGAGGCTCAGATGCATTTTTCAGTACCCTCATTTGTTCCCCTAGTTTGTATTGTATCTTTACGGGGACATAATGCCATGATTCCGAGGCCTGGGGTGCCCGGAATCAATTTTAGATGTTTAGCTTGGGTACGTTCAGTGAACGAATGAGTGAGTTTTCCTAACTTTTGAACCGGTGCTCAGAATCGAAATCTGAGGGCACCGATGAAACCGCAGTGCCGTTAATTTCTTAGGAACACATTTTCTGGAGTTGCGTTTGCTCGGGTGAGGTTATTAAATAAATGGGTTAACTAAAAAATGAAATAAAAATTTGAGACACAATTTTTATTTCTATTCTAAGTAGTTTTAACCTATGTATGGAGGATGGAGTGGGACCCACTACATCCTAACTTCTCAAAGTAGGATATTAGTGAAGTGGGGCCCACAAGACCCCACCCCTTCAAATCCTTTGAAAACCTCCCTCATGCATTTAATTTTGTAACACACCCGCACCCCCATTTTAAATTACAAGTCAACTATCGCAATTAATTGGAATGTTAAACGCTCATCAATTAAGTCAATTAATTGATTGTGATCTTTTTGAATTTCAAATTAATGGCTTGCGTGTGTGTTAATAAAATAATGCAATTACTTATTTTATTTGGGGGTTGACTTGTTGTGTGGAAATAAGGAGAGGACTCTTGCACTCTTGAGAAACATCTTCTTCCTCGTCGAAGAACGCCGAGACTACGACGAAGAACTCCCTCACCACAGGGGAATTGTCGTGCCATCTCCTCACCTCCCGTAGCTGGTCAGAGACACCTCCTTTGGAGAATGATCGACGCACCGCATCTTTATTTATGTGAACACCGACGATGTATACGGAACCTAGTTCTGTGACGCCGTCTTCCACAACGCCGTCTTCCGGGTGGCCGTCTTCCGCGATGTCATTTCTCCGCGATGACCATCATTCGACAACTCCTTGAGGTAGGGGATAATTTTTTGTTCGTGATTTCATTTCCATTCATAGACTTTTATTTTTGGCCACCTGTTATCGTTATAACGGGAGGAGGTCAGCTCTCACGAACACGGCCGACCCTCCTCCCCCTTTGATGTTGTACTTGTTGCGGCACGAGCAAAGGCAGCGCGGTGCAACGACACCGTGCGTAAGCAAAGGGAATGAGCGAAGAAGCGTGGCACCGTCGCGCCACGCCGTTGAGGCCGAACGAAGATGCGACCAGAGTCGGCCCACCGTGAAGTGGCGCCACCCCATCGCGCCGCGCCAGGGAACCACGAAGAGGTCACGGTGGTGTGGCGGCCTGAACCGCCGGCCGCCGACGCAAAGAGGGTGGGTCCCGCGAGGGGTCCTGCGGTGACACACCGGTCGTCTGGTTTCTGAGAAATCCGGGGGTCATAACCCTCGGATGGGAAAGGGAGGCCCCCCCATGCGGGGGGTTGGGGGGGGGGGTTCTCAATCAGGGGGCAGCGCGCCCCCCCTTTCAGTGACAGCTCAGCTAGCGCCGAGCTGGTCATGCGGGTCGCGCCTGCGCCAGGTCAACCGGCCGCCCGGGCCGGACCGGCTGTACCGGGCCGGGCCGCCAAGGACGGGCCGCGCCATGCCCTAATGGGCCGGACCCGGACCCAGGTCGGGTTGAACCTGTTCGGACCGACCCAGGGGGTCTTGGGCCGGGTCGGCCCGGGCCCAAAACCCCCTAAAATCGGAAAGCTTTGTTTAAATGCCCGTAACATGGGTTGCGGAATTCCGATCGACGCACCGTCAGTTGTGATTTGATCTTTGGATCAAGGCGGTCGTTTCAGTATATTACACTCAAGGTTTAGAAGAACATTGTGTACCGCTGGGTTGGTTCGAACACAAAACCAACCGGGCCTTCGGAGTGGAAACACTTATAACTTGAGCTCCATACGTCTGAATGATGTGTCATCAACTTTTTTGGATTCCTCTTAGTGAGATGGACCCTTTGGCTTACTCTGCTCGAGGTTTGGATGCAGTTGGTGTGTGGTCGGGTTGGTTTTGAATTAAAAACCAATCGGGCCCCTATAACGAAAAAGCCAATAACTCTCAGACCGGGCGTCCGATTGATGCCCCGCCTGTCTCGTTGAGTTCCGTTTGTCGAGACGGAACTTTGGGATACATCAACTCCGTACTACGTGTCATTTTATGTATAGACCCCATTGGATCGGGGAGCAGACCCTCCCAGAATCGAGCATGCTATGTGCGGGAACCCTAGAGCTGGCTGTGACTGCGACGACGATGATGACTACCCTGAAATCCTCCGTGGGTTCAGTAGTGTCGACGACTGCACTGAAATACTCGGTTAGCAACGATGATGATTGTACTAAAATCCTCAATGGGTTCGATGGCGATGACTTCTCTTATTGTATCCTATGTGGGTCCGGCAATACTACTGTTCTTGTATCCTACATGGGTCCGGTACTGTGTGACTCTGTACTTGTATCCTACGTGGGTCTGGCAGAGTAGCTGGTCTTGTATCCTACGTGGGTCTGACAGCTTAGTTGGTTTAGTATCCTACATGGGTCCCAGCTCAGATAAATCAGTGGCTACATCTGATCATCTCTATCACCATACGAAGAAGAATATCTGTGTGAGATGAGTCTTGACTTTCAATCATTATCATCGATATGATTGACTTGCTTTCCTATGTAGATTGGGTTGTGCTTCCCTGTGTGGATTGGGTTGTACTATCCTGTGTTGACGTGATCGAACAAGGGCTCGGATGTTGGAGCCGAACTAGAACGGATGACTTAGGTATATGTATGAGCATATACCAAAGTAGGGTTTGATGTTACTTTGTGATTGCATCTTTCCTTTGTGGATTATAATTTGTGGATTCTTGGAGTCCTTCAAGAGTCTCGGTGTCCCTACTGAGTAGCGTATACTCACCCCTGCACGGGCTATGCCCGCACTACGTTGTGTTGGATGCAGACGGCAGACAACGCTTATCATGGTTGAGGAGGCTATCTGTACCCACCCTTCAGTTGGGGCTTCCAGTAGACGGCTCGACGTTGCTGCTTTACCTTCAGTTTCTGTACATTCTTTCCAGTTGTAATATACATTCAGTTTGGGTATGTATTCTGGACCATTACTTCCACAGTTACTATTGCACCTAGTTTACTTAGTGAATACTTCTTCTGGCTTACTCTGTGGTGTTTGTTTACTTATAAGGCAATGCCTTCCACTTTTATCCTGATTTACTCCTTGGTGCTAGTCACCAGCCCCTGGCTTATGGAAGGCGGGCTTGGGTTAGTCACAACACGGGGCCCGAGGACGGGTCGTGAGATATATTGTACTTGATATGTAAAATATAAATCCTTAGTGATGATATATAGATTTAGAAATAACCAATTTTTCATAATGAGACTAATGAATATAATCTTTACATATGATATAGATCAATTTTAGGTAGTCTTTATAGATGATATTCTCAAATATTCCATGAGAAATGATGATCATTGAGATCATTGAAGCACTAGGTTGAATAACATAATAAATGAGAAAATATATTATAATTTTTGAATGTGATAATTCAAGTGTTATAAAAAATATACATAAAAAAAGGTTATATCTTTGGATACTCCATAAACATAGGAAATTAAATAATGTCCTAGGACAACCACTATAATAGTTATTTCTTGTTCTATATTATGGTATGGATACTCTCAATTATTAATGAGATATTTGACATTTATTTCAAATCCCCACACCATGCTAACATAGAAATTAGTTATGTAATTATGTAACGAAGAATGTGAAGAATAATGATCCAGGAAATCATGATTGTTTAGGTCACTACAAAAATACTTGCACTAAATTATATAGTGGATGTTTTCGAAAATATAAATATCCATCCAAAAATGGAATGGGTTCTTTCCATATCAAAAATGAAATTGTTGTATATTAGGTCCTACATCAAAAAATTATTTCTGAGAGAAAATTTAAGACATTTATTGTTGATAAAATAGTGGTTATATTTTGATTAATGGTATTAAAGAGTATTTGGAACAAATATTTTTGAAAAATAAAAATATAAAACTATGTTTATTATTAGGTAAAAAATTATATCTATGGTCTTACCCATTATAAAAAATTAGATATATTATTTAAAATTATATATTGAATAATGAATCTGTTACGAATAACCTCATCTATTTTAATCAATTAGTTAAAATAATATTTTGATGAAGCAATTTACTTAAGAGAGAGAATGTTACATCCATGTTTTATGTATTCATATTTCACCAAGATAGTTGTTTTATTATTTTTGATGAATTAAAACATACGAAAAAAATAAATAATATAATAAATGAACAAAACTAAAAACAATTTATTCACTCATAATTGAACCTTCCCTAGGAGGTACATGAAATCATGTATTATATAACATGGATTATTACATACCATGTGTGATTGCATCATTTAAATGTGAATATGTCAAAATGTAATAAAAAAATTAAAAATAATAATACCTTTAAAATGAGGAAATACGATCATTAGAGGTCCAAGAATTTTTTAAAATCGTAAATGAAAATTAAATCAATGAGAATTGTAATTTTAAATATTCAAATGGGATGAAATTTTATGAATTAATTGGGTACTTTAGTCAATATAGGAACATTATAAATGGTTTATTAACATTGGTCATAATAAAAGTTAAAATAGAAACAAAATTAATAAATAATTAATTATTAATTTACAGATTTTTGTTATATATATTCATTTTAGATAAAATAAATTACTTCTAATATAATTACTACATAATAATTCACCTGTGGAATTACCATTTTTAATAAATAAATGTTTTCTATTACATATTTTAATTGAATTTTTTACTTTTTTATGAATTATTATAATAACTTTTCATGATAATATTAAGTGATTTATAATAATATTAAATTAATTAAATTTATGAAATTATTAATTAACTATACAAAATTATTATTTTAACTTTCATCACTAAACAAAATATTTTTATTTATATCCATTTCTTCATTATATTATAAAAACGATTTTAAAGTTAAATTTATGTTATTTGGATAATTAAATATAATTAAATTAATTATGTGCTTATATAATTTTATAAATTAGAATATACATAATGAATAATACATGGTATGGAATAAAAAATATCATTTTTAGAGTTTAAAATTTTTATATTTTAAATATATAAAACATCATTTTAATAAACTAAATCTATTAAGGCAAGATTGATTTTATTAAAATATATTGATTTCAGGTACATAAATGTAAGTTGTTACCAATTTAATGACTTCTATTAAAAATAATAATAATATGGACACATAATTTTTAAATTTCATTTTTATAATTTTTTTTATATCATTATTTAAAAGTTATTTTTATAAAATTTAGCATTATAATTAGATATAATTGTTTATATTTTGGTTAAGCACATTTATATTAGGTAATAAAGGGCTTACTATATTATTAGTAAAAAAATTATCTTCCAAAATAATTAAAAAATGAAATGGGAGAAATGGGTGAAAATGGAATGGTTGGAAATTTTATAATTAAAAGATATAAAAAATTATACAAGATAATATTAATGATTAGAAAAAAAATAACATAAAAAATAAAATTTCATTTCCAAAAACACCTAAAAACTTATTATATTATATTTCCCCTTCAAATATCTAATTTTTTAAAATAAATAACACTAATTGACACGGAAAAAATAGATCTATTCTACCCAATAAAATTACACTTATAACATTTTATGATACTTAATAACTATAAGAATTCTATATCTAAAATTTTCCATCAATTTTTATGTTCATAAATCAAAATAAAAAGTCATATGTCCTTCATTATAAATTATTATATTTTGATAAGGAATGACTTCATCAATGTGACGAGTTATTTTGTATCCATTTCATTTACTTAAACTCATTAAAAAAATCCTAAATTCCATTATAAATTATAATTAGGTTATAATAATGTCAGCATAATTATTTGAAAATGACATTATCATAATAAAAATATTTTATTTTTTCATCCATTAGTTCTAATGTACTCTTGATTGGGTCTGTTTTAACTCCTACATGAAGGATGATATAACATTTTAATCATGAAGGAATAAGATAACATAAATATAAGACATATGATTTAATATCTATGGATTTATATTTCTTATTATTAATAAAAGGAAATAAATTTATGTGTATTTGTGTATGTATTCATTAATTAAACCAACTCCTTTTGTTAAATCATAAATTGAAAAAAATAGATTTTAACTACATAAGTATTGTCATTAAAACATTAATTAAATTAAATTTTGAATTAAAAACAATGTCAAACAATACTATTTTACCTCTATTTACATTATTTTGGTGATGAAAAAATGGGAAAGGATCAATGATCATAACCACCATACTGGACCAAGTAAAGAACTAATATGAAAAATAACACATAAAAATTAATTTTAAAAATGAATGAACAATATACACATAATAATAAATAATAAATTATTTTTTTAAAATAAAATGAAAATTAATTTTTTTCTATTTATATTATGAAAATCATTAAATTTAGTATACAATATTTTTGGTATTATTTGACAATGCAGGAATCTAAGGAAAGGGAGTTCCCTCTCAATTTTCATTCCATAAGATATTGTTTATATTATTATTATATTTCCATTTATATGTTTTATATACTCCAATTTAAAATATTTTATCCTAAATTTTTTTATTCTTATTTTATGTTCCAATTCATGATATTTATTTTTTTCAGTTTCATAATTCATTACTAAATTTGATATGTTTTTTTACTCAATTATCTTTTTAGATAGTAATAATATTCTTTCTAGAATATGTTCTTATATATTTATTATATTATAAAATTTATCCATAGAATATTGTATTTTAATTTTTTTATTAGAGAATTAAATTCCAATATAAAAATATTTTTCTTTGATGGAATTAATTTTGTTTAAAAATATAACATTTTTAAACACAATTCCCATATATTCATTTATATATTTCCAGAACATGTCCTAGTTATTTCATACAAAAACATATTATATTTTCTAAATATTGAATCCATATTTTTTATATCGTATTACCCAAATTTGTTATCTTTATCCTAATTTAATAATAATTTTTATAAAAACTTTATTGATTTCATAATAATTTAAAATTGTTCAAATATATTATAATGGTATTTCGTTCCACATTTAAATATTATTATCCCCCCCCTGCAATTTTATTCTAAAATATAGCTTGTTTATTTCAAGGATATATTATTATAGATTATTTTCAAAATAATTTTTTCACTAAAATATTATTTTCGCCTTCAAAAATGAATTTTTAATGTTATTTATAACAAAATTTTTCTATTAATATTATAAACTAATTATGTGAATTATTTTTATGGACTCAATTCCATTTTCCTATATACCTCTAAAACATCTCTCTATTGTGGAGTTATGTTCATGAAAACCCATATATGTTATCTTTTGATTTGATTCATTTGGATGATTGAACTCTTTTATCACATGATCAAAATAATGGTTTTATTTTATGAGATACCAATTGAAAGCATTATGTTTCCAATTATCATTTTTTTATTTTTTTTGGATAAAATTTAATATTTATTTCAAATGGAACAAGTAGGTATAATATATCTTTAGGTGATGGATGGTTTTGATATAGACCACCAATTCATTGGTATGTGTTTTTTTATCTCATAAGATAATAATTTTATTTATGGATATGAAAGTGTTTAGTTTTTTTAAAAAACATATTCAAGGACATAATAATTGATTAATATTTTCATAGACATATGCATAGAACTAATTTTAGTTATTTATGTTCAAACCCGAAAGGGTAGACATTGTTTTTTTGTAGATTTTTTAACCATAAATGAGAGTCTAATTACTATAAGATATGTTCATATCCTTTTGTGTGCACCCCTTTGATGATATATATGTCACAACCTTGTGCTTGGATGCATAGTTTAAAACTATGTGCATGGGCCTAATTGTTTCTATATCTGTTAAAAACCTTATGTGTGTAAATGGATACTTATGGATATATTGACAATCATATTGGTGGACATCACACTTATTATCAATCTTCACTATCCTATTTGTGGGTATAATTTATTTTAGTTATATGTGATATTATTTATTTTATCAATATTCCCGACCATTTTTGTTAACATGATTTTAGTAATTAATGTCGATAAATATTTGGTTTTACATTTATTTATTTATACCACATGGATATTATCATCCCCATGGATGAATGTTATTTTTTCGTGTTACCACATTAATATGGCATGAAATATGTTATTCATTCATGGTGAACCTTTTTTGGTTTTACATCCTTTTATCATACCATATGAAAAACTCTTCAAATTTCACATTCTTTTTAATCAAATATTTGTAACATATTTATGTTTTCTCATATGATAATGATCTAACTCCTTATGAATCAATAATTTTTAGACATCACTAATCATTTTTTCTCACTCTTTATGTTTCCCATTTTCTGATGGAGTTACATATAAGAATATATTTTGGGGGAATACATGTGTGGAGTATTTTGGGGGATATGATGAAGATTTAAAGTGCAATAACACTTTTTTTGATAATATTAAATATTATATGCTTTTAGGTTCTAGTATTTTTATGTTATTTGTGATATATTATTCATAAATTATTTTAATTTTAAAAAATATATATATTTAATGCTAAATTTTCAATAATACATCACCTTGGAATAAACATGATTATAATAAACACATTTGAATACATTGATGTGAAAGTCATTAATAGATATTTTGGATTATATATCTTCCATAGTCTACTTTCCCAATGGTGTGTAAATTCTCTGATCCACGATTTATATTGCATAATTCACAGCTTCTAATGAAAAATTATCTGGGTAATTGTAATGTTTCCTCATTTAATAATCATTATAATTTAGATTCAATTTTTTATAATCTAAAAATCCATAATTTTAACCTATTTAATGAATTGTAATTCCAAAAAATATTTTATTCCAATGAATCCTCTGAAATTATCTACTTCCATACTACCTACCATTACATGAACTGAACAAAATATTAATTAAACAAACCTCGTTTTACACCATGGATACCCATGGAATGATGGTTTTGAATGCATTGGAATTATTTCCTAGACTAAAAACAACAACTTCCGGGTATAATCATTGAATTAGTTATCATTGTAAAATATACCTATAGTGAGACAGAATTGGAATTGAAAACCTAAATATTTATACACCATCTCTAACATAATGTTAATTACTAGATTTTCTTATATATTTAAGGATTCCTTCCAATTATCTAATAGGACACACTGTTCACATGTTTATCACTCCATGTGATTGAGTTTTAGTATTACGTTAATAGACCTATTTTGTATCACTTTATCACTTATTTTACTGAGATGTTTATCACTTAACATTTCAATTTATATTTTTTTTGTTTCATCATGTGTTGCACCAAACAGACTCTTAGTAAGGTACAACATTAATTATTTTACATATTTTGATTCTATAATGGATATCTATGTGATCTTCGACACACCATCTACAAAACATAAAAATAATTTGACATCATTATGTTTAAATACAAAAATCATATTACTCAAAAATCATAATATATACCACACCATGTTCTAATCCAATAAATATATACACCATTTTTGTATTTCCATCACCCCCACAACTATGACGAGGGTTTCATCATCTAAAAGGATATCATTACAAAATATATTAGAGATATAATTCTTCGTGATTTCCCTCCCATTGTGGGAGTTAACTGATTCATAAAAATTAAAATTTCATAAATCCAATAGACTGAATACATGTAGATATAAATATATTTCACTAGATACATTATTTTGTAATGAAATTTTGTATTTTATCTCTCTTAAACTAGTTATCATTTTCCTAGATAACCTATTTAGATTCCCATTCCTTTCACAATTTTTACATATATGTTTAAGCTTATCCAGCTTCAATAATCTCTTCTCTATTTTTTCAAATTCTTCTCCTACTTCTCTAGTGAGTGGAGAAACCTATACCTTTAGTACTATAAGAAGTTTCCTTAAATATATATCACCCTTTATCAATTTAATTACATCATTATAAATGATATGATTAATGTTCCCGAGGAAAAGTCTATACTTATTATTTTCTTTACTATAGTAACCACAAATCCCTATATTTGAATGAATTGTCAAAAGAATTAATTACTTCACAATACCTATGAAAATGACCAATAATAAAATGTGATCACATCATTTTTTGTTAAACTAATTTAAATTTTCCACTGTAGACATAAATTATTATATATTCATGATAAAAACTCCATGTAGGAGATTTTTTTTGATTATTTTAATATGGCCCTAGATTTAAAAAATTACATAATGTTGAGTTAAATCAAGTATTAACACTGAGTATCTTTTCCGGTTTAGTGTTTTAGATAATTATTCTATATCTATTACTTTACATCTCAAATATTACAAACTGGACAATTCTACTAAAAAAACAGGACAATAAAACTCCATAAATAAAATAATAATTTATTTCAGATATAAATAATCATTATTCTTCCTTTATCATACCATTCCCTATACCCTATGAAAAAACAATTGAAAAACATTGGATGATTATAAAATTCCCAGTAATGGTTATAAAATAAGAAAAAAAACCTTAGTCTACCAATTCTATAAATCCATGAAATCACATTTTTCAATCATATAACATAATATCTTTAACATTCCCTATGAAATAATACGATTTATGAATAAAACATAGAAATGATAAATCATTAATGTAATTTTTTGGTATTTATAACATGACTAAATTGTATCTTTCACATATACATAGAGAGTTTTGTTTCTAATACCCATCATAGTATATTCCCTAAATCTCTTAGGATAAACCTTAACATTGACCTCTTTCATGTTTTCCAATGCATTTGAGATCTATCTGGAGATCACCCTATCTTGGTTTATCACATAACTACCCATATATGTAAACAATTCCCATGAACCATAACATATTAATAACATATAAAACAATCATAAAAGAAATATTACATTTCCACATTGCAATCACAATATATCATTTCAATATATGGAAATAATAAATGATTTATCCAAAGAATTTTCAATTAAAAAATACATGAAAGGGTATATCAATATTATTTTCCATTTATAAATGTAACAAATTGTTATGGAATCCAAATATCTAATAATGCTTGTGGTTATGGAAGGGTTGTTTTCGTCACATACGTAAAAAAAGAAACTTTATTTTTGTCATTTAGCTAAACTCCTTATATTAAAAAAATAGTACCATTGAATTAAATTAAAATTAATTTTTTTATACACCTTATAATTAAGATTCATGTATCAATCAAAATAGGCCTCAATGAAAAGAGATGGAGATGAAGTCCCTTACATTGACTCTGTCTATTCACATATGTTTCTAGTTCTTCCAAAAAAAAACATAAGTTAATTTCTACTTTCATAAAAACATTTTTCATGTTTATTATTCCTTTTATATCACGTATTACCATGTTATAAACATTACATAAATATTTAAGTTAATAGCGATCATTTTGTCGATATTCGGTACTTCACTCAGAATTAACATGTTATAATTACAAATTTTCCATGTTGCCAAAATTAAATCATCTCAATAATGATATTATTGATTTAATTATCATATATATATATATCATATATTTTTATATATAATATTACATAACAATTGGAGATAATAAATGAAATGAATCGTTCATGGAGACGTTAATCCGTATGTACACATCAACACTACATTCATTTATTTTTCATATTTAATGTAAAGAAAACTAAATGATACATAAATATATTTAAATTAAATTATAATATAATATTTCATATATGTTACATAAGTTCATCAATGTCATTCTTTATATGTTCTATGTATCTCATGAACGAGTCATATCACTTTGAGGGGGCAGTAGTCCGCACTTCCTCAAATAAAATTATCATATATACACTTTATAGAAAGAATAAAGATATGATTATAAGAAAACACATAAGTATAGAGATTGTATAAATATAACTCATATCATATGTAAATATATTTCCATCATAATGGCCACCATGATAGGTGGTAGGGCAAAATTGAACAATCATTGTTTCGTGAGGCAGTAGTTTTTCGTCCACCAAAACACTATGTCCATATCCATTAGATAGAGGTGTGTGTAAATGTACTTATAATCATTCCCATAAAAATACCCAGTATATTTTGGAAAATAGTATTGTTTCATAATCAAATAATAAGAATATAATAGGGATTTATGAATATAAATATTGGAAAGGAACTTTAGAGATGACGATGCCTCTTAAAACATGTAACTAACTTTGATTTGAGGAAAAATGATTTCTTGAAATGCCTTCTCCCTAAGGTAAGTCTTCTAGGAGGAATGGATGGATATTGGGATCTCATTTTCGATAATTTTGGATGATCAATGGGGCTTGAGAGGTGTGACTAAATGTGTTGGATTGATTCCCTTTTATAAGAGGGGTGAGTGGCACTTTAGGAAGGTATTGAAATATAATTTTATAAAAAATTAGTTTCTATTTAAAATGGTCCCAATGTAATTTATTTAAAATATAAGATGATTATGGTTAGAAAACCTCTCAAAAAAATAGGTTTTATTGAATTCTAGGTACAAAATTTAACATTTCCTTTTAGCTTTAACCCTCAATTAACTAATTTAACTCCCACAATGTGTTCATGTGTATTCATACTATATGGTTAATATAATTACTAAAAAATGAATATCGATCCTCATGTGGTTCAATAATTATAGTTTCAATAGTATGTAAGTCATATAGCTGAATATTAGCTTTTTTGGACAATCATATCATTTTATCAAATAGTATTTGTTTTAAAAACTCATTTATGTTATTATTATACTATTTCATGCATGCCATTTTAAAAATACATAAAAACCTGATTCATTCGAAAAAACATCATTAATTAAATGATATAATGTCATAATAATCAATAAAATTCGTGTATGGAATAAAAAGTTTCAATATAAATTAATTTTAATATTTATAATCTCATTTATTTAAATCATTCACTAATAAGGTTATCACTAAATCATTATTGTGTCATAAATATTTTTTTATTCTATGTCTAAAATTTAAAAATACAATACAATGATTTAGGAAATATTATAATCATTTAAATTAATATATCTAATCAAAATTATAACATATATAACTCCATATAAATACTTTTTTTAGTAAAATATTCATGTTTATGTTACATTTTTCTTTACATTAAATTAATTCTTATAAAATGTCATTTCACATCCATGTTGATCAAAGGGGTACCAAAATTGACTCAAGGATTCACTTGGTCGTATATTTCTCATCCAATAGGATTAGGACACATGTTTAGGTATTTTAATATTATTATATTATTATCTTTTACCCTTATTTACCAGATTCACCCTTTAAACATGGTAAATAAAGTAATTACAAATGTTATTATTCATAATGTCTAAAAATTAAAAGGTACCTATTTACAAAAAAATGGAATTTATGATTCAAAATATGGAATCCATTTTTTGAAATTCAATACACATAAGTGGTAGTAATTAAATTAAAATTAATATTCTTTTAAAAAAAAATAAAAACCATGTTTTTAAGATGTAAAAACTGCCAAAATATTGACATGTCTTTATGTCCAATGTCACAGTGAAATTACATCTAATGAAAAAACTTTGATTAAAATATATAAATATAATCCAATTAATCATTAAATAGATTAAAATTAATGTCTATATATATAAATAAATTAGATGAAAATGTGGTTTTTACTTAAAATGTTGTACTTTTCAATATTTATTAAAAAATGAACTTAATCAGAAAATTTCCAAAAACTTACCCAAAGTAAATATTGATGTCCCTCTTCTAAATAAGATGTTTATTTGGTCCAATATAACATATTAATGTGACTAAAACTAGATTTTAAAATGTTTCTCCATCAAAAGGATGTAAAAATAATTATTAAAAATATTAGAGCATTTATTCTTTATATTGTATTCATTCTCATCTTAAACCTATATAATTCATTGTATAAATGTAAAACCATTTAACAAACATGTTAAATCATAATATGTTCTGTTCCGTTCATTCTTTCCAATACAATTGCTAGAAATTAAATACTATTAAAAATAATAATTATATAATGTTATTTTTATTCTAGTATGACTCAGCCTTGGGTGCAATATAATATTTCAGAGAACCCCATTGTTGTGTGTCGGGTAAGCCACTGAACATAAATTCTCTATTAAATAAAAAATACTATTTAATTAAAAAATATTAACAAATATGAAAATTTCATATTCTTTATTTACATGGGTTGTTACATCCTTCCACCCTTGTGGAAATTGCATCCTCGCAATTTTATTCATTTATCCAATAATTGGGGGTATTTATCTATCATAGAATTTTCAAATTCAATTGTTTACTCTTCAACCATATTCTTTTTTCACAAAACCTTTACCTGATTAATTACCTCATTCTGAAACACTTTCTCTCTTCGGTCAAGAATCTGGACTGGTTTTTCTTCATAAGATAGATTCTCTTCCAACTAAACTACCTCTGGACTCAAAATATGAGATGGATCAGTCATATAAATTACCAACATTGATACATGAAAAAATGGAGTACCTGGGATAAACAGTGAGGTAAATCCACTGTTTTTGAAACCAATTCATCTTTCTCTAGGATTTATTAAGGTCTAATGAATGTTGGAATCAGATTTCCCTTCTTACCAAAACACATGACACTTATACATGGAGAAACCTTGAGAAAGACATGATCACCTACCTCGAAAGAAATATCATTCCTTCGATTATCTACATAAAATTTTTGCATGCTCTGAGAAATTATCGCATTCTTCTGAATCTAATTAACTTTAAATGCCACCTCTTCTACAAATTATAGTCTCAACAACTTCCTTTCACCTAATGTATCCCAAAAAGAAAGAGTTTGACACCACATTCCATATAATTTCTCAAATGGTTCCATCTATATACTGGAATAATAACTGTCATTATATGAAAACGAAACCAATGAAATATTTGGTTCCCAACTTCCATAGTAATCCATTGCAGAAGCACATAGCATATCTTTTTATGTTATAATTGTCTGTTCTGACTGCCCATCTGATAGAGTATGAAATACTGTACTGAAATATAATTAATTTCCCAATGAAATATGAAGGACTTTCCAAAATTTAGTGGTGAACAAGGGATCACTATGCGATAAAATAGAGAGGGTAACACCCTGAAATCTAATTATTTTATTAATATTAAGATTATAAAGTTTATCTAGAGATAGCGTATCTCCAATACGATGAAATTGATAAGATTTAGTGAATGGATAAAAAATAACGTAGATTGCATTGTTACATCGATATGTTTTTCATAACCTCACTATAATGTACATGTAAATTTTTTCCCATTTCCACTATGGCACTGAAAAAGGCCAAAGCATCCCATTTTTTAACTACCACTTTGCATTAACCAGCTAACAAATCAAACACTTCACAATAAAGTTAGTAATATCCCTTTTCATTCCATCCCACTAGAAATATGCTTAAAGTATTCTATACATATTAGTACTGCCAGGATGAACTAAAAATAGGGAACTATAGGCTTCACATGATGACTCTTTCATCAACTATGAATCACTAGTAACAAATAATCTCTTTCCAAACGTCATAAAATAATCTTTAGTAATGTTAATTTTAGGTAACATACCCTTCTAAACCAATTCTACCATTTTCTATAACTCACTATCTTCTTTTTTCTCTTTATTAATTCAATATGATAATGATGATTTCACTACAACGAGAAAAAAAAATATTAATTATCTACACCATCAAATTCGAATCCAAATTTCATGAAATCAGAATCCAAAGGATCTCCTTCCAAACATAGAATGTTTAATGTAGAATAACACATTAGACTCAAAGAGTCTGCCACTTTATTTTCCTTTCTAGGATGGTAATTGATCATGAAATAATAATCATTAATTAATTATATTCATCTCCCTTGTCTCATGTTTAATTCATTTTGAGTGAATATATTCTTCAAAATTTTGTGATAAATATATATTTCACTCTGTACACCATTCGAATGATGCCTCTAAATTTTTAATGAAAATAAAGAGCAGCTAATTCTAAATCATGTGTCAGTTAATTTACATTATGTGGTTTCAACTGATGTGAAGCATAAGAAATTTCCTGACCATTTTTCAAAATCACACAACCAAGTCCCTTCAAAGAAGCATCATAATAGATATTAAATTCACTATTTATAAATAGTATTTCCAAAACAATATCATTCCCCAATCATCTTTTCAATTCCTGAAAACATTCATCACATTCTTTTTTCCAGATGAACTGAACAACATTACAAGTAATCAAAGTTAGTGTGATAGATTAAAATGAAAAGTTTTCATCAAACCTCCAGTAAAAATTAGCTAAACAATGAAAACTATGAATCTCTGTTATATTTGTGGGTCTTGGCCATTCTTTAAAAACATTGGTTTTATCAGGATCAGTAGTTATGCCATCTTTAGAAATAATGTGACCAAGGAATGAAAAAAAATTAACCAAAACTCACACTTGATGAATTTCCCATGTAGTTTCTTTTCATTTAAGGTTTTTAAGACAAACCATAAAATACTTTCATTCTCCTATTTACTTTTATAATAAAAAAATTATCATCAATAAACATACCAACAATCTTATCCATGAACTCACAGAAAACTGTATTTATATGATCCCTGAATATAGAGGGTTCATTGGTTAACCCTAAAGGAATAACTAAATATTCATTATAGACATATTTAGTATGACACATGGTCTGTAAAATGTATGATACCTTTATATTCAACTAATGATACCCCAACCTCAAGAAATTTTTTGAAAAATACTGAGCTCCCTAGAGCTGATCAAACAAATCATCAATATGACGAAAAGGATACTTTTTCTTAATAGTTATGTTATTCAATCCTCTATAATCAATACAATGTCTCATTGAACTGTCATTATTATTAACAAACAATATAATATCACCCCATGGTGATGTTCTTGGTTGAATGAAACCTTTATCTAATAACTTTTACAATTGTTTCAATAACTCCAAAAGATGAATTTGAGCGATTCGAGAAGGTGTTTTTGAAATTTTATTATAATCAAGAACTATGTAAATAGTAAATTGAACTTCCAGGTTAGGTATTATATCAGGAGACTCATTAGGAAACAAATAAAGATACTCATTGAAAACTAGTACATTGTAAATCTGAACACTTCCTTTGTTTTAAACAACATGTGCCAGGAGACATTATTTTCTATCATTTACTACTTTCTCATTTTTTTGATATTTTATCAAACATTTGGGTTCTTTATTGTACCAAAAAGAAATTATTTCGGAAAAGAAACCTCTTTAGCTCTACAGCCAATCATAGCATTATAAAAAAATTGTCAATCCATGCCCAAAATAACATCAAACTCTATTAGTGAGAAACAATAAGGTTTTTTCCTATATTCATTTCACACACAAGTATAGGAATGTTATTATAATTTCTTTTTGTCTCAAAATTTCATCCTGGTGTTTTTACCATAAGATCAAGATTCATATGTTGAGATGGAATTCACCATTTACTAGAAAATTTCATAGAAATGAATAAATGTTTTTTCCCTGAATTAAACAACACATTGGAATATTTTGAATAAATAAACAATGCACCAGATACTACCTCATTTGAAGGACCAAGATCTACTGAAGTAGATAAAAAGGATCTCACTACACCTTTATGCATATAGACTAGCTACTTTCCATCATTTTAGTTCTTCTTCGGACACTAATTTTCATAATAACCAATTTCATTTCACATTAAACATTTTATTGACTGTAAAAAGTATTTTATCTTACCATTACCCTGATCATTTTCAGTGATATTATGATCCTTATATACCATTTTTCCACATCATAAGAAATTACTAGAATTAAAAAGGAATTCTCCTATAATATTTTTACAACAATTTTCACAAACTGTAAACACATGTTTCGTACCATAATGATTTTTTGATGAGTTCTTCCCTTTCATTTTCCACCTCTAACTATTATTTTGTTGTTTGAAGAAGAACACAGAATCATCAGAAAAATCCATTTTCACCTTCTCTGCACATCAAACAAGATTTTCATAACTATAGAACTCATGAGAAGATAAGGGCCTTAGATACATTCTCATTGATCTTGAGTAAAAATAATTGATTTTACTATCAATATCCCATATTTAATAATGAGAATACCATGCCAGTCTAGTGAATTTTTCTTCATAAGCAGCAACTGATTCATACTCCAACCTCAATTCCAGGTATTATTTTTCCATTCTAAGTCAAACTACATTTGGAATGTATTTTTTAGGAATCATCTCTATAAATTATTCCTAATCAAGATTATCAATATCCTCACTATCCCTGATATTTTTAACCATCGACCATCACTGATCGGCTTCACCTTCAAAATGATAAATTGCAGAACTATCCTTTAGAAGTTCTAAAAACCTCATGACATCAAAAATCATTTCAAAGAGATTAATCCACAACTCTGCTAGAACAATGTCATATGATCCTTTAAATGATGTGAGATGTTGCCACATTAAATACTCCACTGCTGAAATCTTCCTCTATGGTTGATATGGATAATTTCATGCATGGATACCACCATAATTTATATCTTCAGTAAACTGTTCCATCACTGCAAACAACTATTCAGTTCTAGTTCATACCATCTCGGGTAACTGATTTGGAAGTTTGTTTTCCTCTTGATGTCATACCACCATATATTCCATGTTTCCTTTGTAGAAAACCATTCTGAACACAAAAATATCTTAGGTTAAGAAACATAGTAATCATTAAATTCTATATTATTTCATTCTTACAAAAAATTAATTAATTTAATAGTATATTAACTCCAAATGTTTTTCTAAAACAAGCTATGATACCAACTATACGTCATCTACCTTAAAACATTACATTATCATGAGTTAAATCAAGAATTCATATTGAGGATCTTTTCAGATTTGTAGTATTAGAAAATGAGACCATAATTATTACATTACTTCTAAAATATTACAAAGTATACACTTCTACTCTAACTAATTTTTTCCAAAAAACAATACTCCATAAATAAATATAGAATTATTTTCTTTATAAAATCTTCTTGAATTCACCTTTTTTCATAACATTCCTTATACCCTGCTAAAAAACATTTCAAAAACCATGTACGAGCATAAAAAGATAACTATGGGATATAAAATAAGAAAGAAACCATTACTCCGTCAATTCATACAAATCAATGAAATCATACATTTCACTAATATATGATAATCTCATTAACATACCACATAAAATCAGAATATTTGTGAATAAAATATAGAAATCATAAATAATAAATGTAACTTTTGTCATCATTAACATACTTAATTGTAGATTGTATATCTACAAAGAGTGTTATGATTGGAGTAGAAATCACAGTATATTCTTAAAATATTTTAAGAGAAACATTAACTTTTACCTCCATCACATTACTCAATTCATTGGAGATCTATATCGGGCTCACCCGCCCTTCTTTTATCACTGAACAACCCGTATATTTAATCAATTCCCAAGAACCATAACATATTCATACCGCATTAAACAAGAATAAAGGAATGATACCATTTCCACATTTAAAAAATATTATATCAATTCAATATATTTAATTAATCAATGATTTATTAAAACCATTATCAATACAAAACTACATGAAAAGGTTATTTCATATTTATTTTTATTTTAAAAACATTATGTCATGTTAATGAAGCCAAATATCAAATAATTCTTGCGGTGGTGGAAGGGTTGTTGTCTTTGCGTACGTTAAAAATAAACATTATTTTTCTCGTTTAGTAAAACACTGCATAGAAAAAAATATTCCCTTGAATGAAATTAAAATTCAAAGGGGTTTATACACCGTATAAAATAATTTCGTGTATAAATGAAAGTAAGCCTCAATGAAAGGAGATTGAGACGAAGTCCCTTATCTATTGTCTGACTAGTCACATATGTTCCTTGTTCTTCCTAAACAACAATCATAATATAATTTCTACTTGCTTCAGAACCATTTTCAATTTTTTATTCATTTTATATCACCTATTACCATGTTATAAACATTACATAATTATTTATTTTATAATTGACCTTTTTGTTGATATTTGGTACTTGAGTCGAAAATGATCTTGTTATAATTAAAAATTGTCCATGTGGTCAAAAGTTTATCATATCCATAAAGATATTCATAATTTAAATATCATATATATCGAGTATATATATTTATATATAATAGTATATAAAAATTGGAGATGATAAATGAAATTAACCATTCATGGAGATAGTAAGTTGTATGTACTAAAGAACGCTACATTCATTTTTTTTCATATTTAAAAGTAAAGAGGAATAAATTTCGAAAAGGTATATTTATTATCATATTTTATATATGTTACATAATTACAATAACACCATATTTTATACATTCCATGTATGTCATGAATGAAACATATAGCATTTATGGGGTTGTAGTCTACACTTCCTCAAATGAAAATATCATATTTACACATTATGTAAAAATTAAACATATGATTTAAATAAAAAAAGACGCATAAAGACAATATAAATATAATAGGTATCATTTATAATTATAGTGTCATCGTAGTGGCCACCATGAGAGGTATTAGGGGAGAATTGAACAATCATTGTTTTGTGAGGCAGTTGTTTTTCGTCCATAGAAATAGTATATTCTTATCCATTAGATGGAGGTCTGTATAAGTGTAGTTCAAATACTTCTAATAAAAAAATATTTTCATGTTTAGGATACTATTTTTTTTGGTATTAGAAGAGTAATAATAGAATAGTGATTGAAGACGGAAAATAATGGAAATTAACTTTATAGAAGACGCTGCCTCTTCAAACATGTAATATCACGACTCGTCCCCCGGGACTCGTGTCGTGACTACCCCAACCACACCTTCCATAGTCCATGGGGTAGGGACTAGCACCGAAATGGTGTGTCCATATAACAGGAAGTCATTTCCTTTAAACACGTACAATCACATAGACTAGTATGCAACATGATGCAACCACAAATTAAACTATTGTAGTAAATAGTGTTTTGAAAGTAAAGTGGGAGGAATATAGTCCCAACTGAGAAAGTACATGGACAAATGATAAGTACAAATAAAAATGAAAATTACCAAATAGCTCATGGATCTTCCACCAAGGATCCTAGCTAAATTGTAGATACATCTCATGAACAATAGTCTCAGCATCACGTCATGACAAAAGGTCCACCTCTGGGAACCTTCTAGTCCTGGCTCCCTCAGCCTCAAACAATGTTGTATGTCATATTCACAAGACAAAATAAGGTTAAGGAAAAGCCCATGCAGGGGTGTGTGTAATGATACCTAGTACATAACTCGAGACCACCGTAGATCACCCAGAGTACCGTAAAGGAAAAATATAATCAATACCTTCGTATTATGCCTGAAGAAATATATATCAACCTTAATAAGGTATATTCACATACATATACCTATGTTATCATGATAAAATCATCTCATACATGACGGTTGATTACCACAAAGGTAACACCACGAAAGTAGAATCACCACAAAGGTAACACCGCGATGATAGAAGAACCACACAGGTAACACCATGAAGACAACACCACAAAGGTATAAGTACCACACATGTAACACCTCGAAGATAGAAGTGCCACATAGGTAACACTATGAAGACAACACCATTAAGGTAAAAGGACCACATTGGTAACACCACTAATAAAACAACATGAATGTAGAATTACCACATAGGGAAAAGAATCATATCACAAATAGGTATAACTTAAGTACAAAAGTACATATGATTGGTCGTGGAACTAGATCATCTTATTCTGTCGAGAGGCTATGCTGCTGGACCATATAAGATCAGTATGTGATGCCCCATAATGGATCACTGAGTGCTAACACTGAAAGGATCTGACCCACAAAGAATCATTATGTGTTGACCCACACATGATCACTGAGTGATGATCCACATAGGATCGATAGGTACTGACCCATACAAGATCAGTATTCATTCTTCAAGTCACTGCCAGTCCTGATATTCTCACACTAAGTACACTTGATTCATGGATGATCCGCTCATTAAGCTATAGTTTATACCTCTACATCCAAAAAGTTCCACGAAGAAGTATCCTAAAGGACTGTCATGTCATAAGGGTTCCAACACAACAAATGGTGAATCAATCAAACACCCAGTCTATAAGCTACTGGCATTTTAGTGTCTAGGGACCATTTGAATTCAAGTACGATCCAACATGTAGAAACTCCAACATTCTCCAAAATTCATGTGGTGTACCTAAAAATAACATCCTTGTCTCATGTATTTCAGCGCCACAGAAGGTTACTCAATTAGACATCGTATGAGGGAGATATGTCAAATACAAGATCATGCAATAATAATATCATTATTATAGAGTGTATTGTGAACTAGGGCCACAAACCATAATTTAATATTCAACATTAGACATAAATAGATCATATATATGACAAGATCGTGTCACCACTGATGTTGATACAATCATATGTTAGACGTCGGAGTTATGGCAGGTCGAATATTTAATAATAATAATATATATTTATTATTTGAGTGTTTCGGGTACCCAATCCAAAAACCTAAAAAAGGCTTCCAATATTGGACTCGGAATGTCCGTATCAGAATCAGGGTAGCACTACCACTAGTGGTTTATGCAACCAAGATCACACGAATAAATAATGATTGAAACACATTTTTCCCAACAAAAATAATTATAACATTATTATATTATTATTATATTTATTTAACCATTTTTTCCATCAATACCAAAACCCACATTTCATCTATAAAACCTCTCTGTCTCAGTGCACAACCCTCAATCACTCCCCCTTTATCATTTATTTCTATTTTAATTTCATTTCATTTCAACCCTTTCAATCTCTAATTTATCTCATTGTTCTATAAACTCTCATGCTCCAACCTAATGGATAGCATCCCGCATCAGGCCTCACGCGACTACTCTACACAGCCTGCACCAGTTGTTCTCCTGGCCACCATCCCACTTAGGCGTGATTCCCCTTCATCCTTCTGATGTCCCGACCACTAGCTCGCACTGCCTCGAACCATCTCGGGCTGCTGCTTATCTGAACCGCCTCGTCAGATGTCGGATGCCTGCTGCAACTATCGGGGACCTCTATCGTACCCCGGATGGAATATCACCGCCACAACACCCCTTATGCGGGCCACCGTAGCTTCATTCTATGCCGAACAATTGTGATGACTACTGATTTAGAATCCACTGGTCGAGATCTCTATATTTGAATGTCGTGCTCAACGAAACGTTGATTTTTTTAGCTTGCTTAATTATTTGGCTACAAAGATTTCATGAAGACAGAAATAGAAAAGATCACGGTATATGTGAGAATCAATGGACGTGATTATTGGCCCATCATCATTGAGAATCATGAATATGAGGAATTAACATAGATATTTATCATACTTCCGTATTTTCAATTTCAATATAAACCATATGAAATTGATTTAATCAATCAGTTTTCGATCAATGTATTAATTCATTTAATTCACGCCCGTCATAAAAAATTCAACCGTGGTAAATAATCCAGAATGATAAATCCCTACCGTATAGATCCATTGGGGTAATGATCGTGATTGAAGGTGGGTCGGTGTTCATCGTTCTCACAACAAGCATCAAATGATGCCAGTCGAATGACGTTCTTCGGTTATTGATTTTGAGATGTGTCCTTCATCAAGAGCCTCAAGATCATTCTCCTCCTTATGCCAATAGAAACAAATACTCAACCCCATGGAAGAGTTAATATATCTCTTAATTTAAGAGGTGATTCATTTATTTAGAATCAATAAATCCTATTAATTAAACGGATTGGTGGTTAAATTTTTTGTATAAACGGGAATTTAATTCCCAACATTTAAATGCTTGACTACCCTCTTGTGGTCCCCATGACCAAAAATTAAAAGGTTATGTGGGAGGATATTTAAAATAAAATATATTTATTTCAGTTAATCCTCCATTAAAAATGAAATAACCATCTTCTTCTCTAGACCACTTCAGTCGACATTAAACCACCCGTTAGAGAATCTAGATATTGCGAGTTCGACGGTTCTTTCATATTTTTAATCTGAGCACCGGTTTAAAAGTTAGAAAATGTTGCTCGTGCGTTTAATTAACGTACCATAAAAAAGTTCAATAAATTATTTACATTCACCCCAGACCAGTGCTAGTAGTGATTGGGCTCTGCCTAAGTGGAACATACACAAACAAAGTCAGCAGTACTCTCATATTTTCAATTCGAGTTACTATTTAGATGTTATGGATTTCATCTGTAAAATACTTTTTACTTAATTATTTTAATTACAGCCAAAAACTAACTTCCACTATTGGCCTACACCGGCCAATGTAAGTATCTTTCTAAAAAAATTATACCCTCAAGAGCTCAGCACTAGACTCATATTTTTAATCTGAGTCACCTTTCAAGATTTATATGCATTTGAAAAATAAAAGTAATTTATTTAATTATTTTATTTACGGTTATTCCATTTCTGAGTTTTCTCACATAAGGCATGCTCCAACTAAACTTAAGGCGCGCCTAGAAAAAACCCTCCATCTTGAACGCAACGGTGCCCATAGATTTCTGACCTGCAAAACTTTTAAAATTTTATTACACATTTTAAGGAAAACTTCTTACGCATTCTAATTAAATATTAAAAAAACTTCAATGGATCATTCTGGGAAATCTGGACCTCGGAATCACACGACGTTAGATTTTGTTGTCTCGAAATAATTTCATATAATAATAATATTATACTGAAATTATGGGATATTAAATTCTCCCCACCTTATGTATTTACGTCCCCAAAATTAAAATTAAAGGAAAAAAGAAATGAATGAGGGTACTGAGGATGATTCTGAGCCTCCCGCTCCAATGTTGTCTCCTGGAGGTTCTCGTGATATCACCAAACTGGAACCAGAGTGATTGGCCATTCAGGAATCACTCTCTCATGTTGATCCTCTATCCCCATTAGAACCTCCATAAAGGTCTCCCCATCTTCAATGTTCAACTCCCACCAGTCGATAATGTCTGATGGATCATGCACACATCACTTCAACTATGACATGTGGAAAAACATTATGCACCAGTTGCATCTGTGGGGGAAGAGATAGATGGAACGCCACCTCACCCCCTCTTCTGATAATCTAGAATGGTAAGATAGACCTCAGAGATAGTTTGCCACCCTGGCCAAATCCCCTCAATCTTCATTAGGGTGAGAACCATAGGAATACATGGTATCCCTCTTCAAGATCTATGGATATATTTCTCATAACATCATATCACTTAATCCTCTGATTTCTCCATCCTAGAAACTAGTACAAACACCTAAAGTCCCATTACACCTTCACCAATCTTGGATGTACCTCTAAATTGGATGAATAGATCTCCATCAACACCTTTTCCTAAAGCGTCACTACTACAATGGTGCATCCTCCGAAGAGGATAACATGCTCCCCACCTTATGAAAATCCATCAAAATACTGTCCTAAGAATAACTGAGAACATCAGGCCTCATGGACAACGTCCCAAGCTGTGCCTCCCAAATTCGCAGAAGAATTGGGGGAGTGACAATCATTGAATGGAGGTAAGATGCTCTATATTTATTCAGAAAGGATATCTGTGGCCCGACTAGCTACATTGATGCCTCACTCAGTAGTTATAGATCAGACCACTTGTTGAGTGCATCTACTACCACATTCCCCTTCCTCGGAGTATATAATATCTCATGGTCATAGTCCTGGATGAACTCTAGCCATCGTCACTATCTCATGTTCAGGTACTTATGTGGGAATTTATTCCTCATACTCTTGTGATTAGAGTAAATAGTAAATTGTTCACCCATCATGTAGTGATGCCACATCATCAGCACAAAGACCACTGCTGCTTACTCCAGGTCATCGGTAGCATAGTTTTACTTGTCAGTCTCTATCTCAACTCTTACTGAAACTTATCCATCCACAAGAAAGGATCCCCTATCTTCTCCAATGATGACAAGTGTGTAGCTACCCTAGAGAAGACAGGATCAAAACTCTAGTAGTACACAGCCGAAGCAGAAGGCCCTGTTCATTCCGGGAGGTAATCCGAGAAAAATGTTTTGAAAAGATGTCCCCATGCACTTCCACTCATAATTGGAAAAAATACTCAAAACTCTTTCTACAATGAGAGTACGGTTGGATAACTCAAGAGTGATCAGTTGCACCCTCATATACATGAGTTTATCTTATGGTGCTTCGGTTTCCTTTTTCCCCAACCAAGGAAAACCCTATTCCAATGTTTTAGATAAACCACAACTTTTTTCCTAATACAAGGAATATTAGTATGATCTGTGGATGTCTAGTCCATACCCTAACTAATATCATAAGGCCCCGACGCTACCAACAAGTGATTCCAATTGAATCTTTATCCTCCATGTTCAGATCACACTGTTGGAATAATTGTGATTTTTGAGTCTTCTCCCAAAGGTATCTCCGGATGTAATGGACAATTCAATGGTTTAAGTGGAAACTCTATGACTTGAACATGATTCGTGGAATGAAATATTTATTTGGTCTTCTCCCTATTTATATGGTAGCTAGTAGTAGACATATAACGTACCTATGATCATTCCGGGAGCCCTTTGGCCACACTCAATGACCGCATGCAGTTACTCCCTTCCCCTGTCCTTTAACTCCCTGAGCCAGGTGGGTACCACATTAGGGGTGGTTTTAAGATGTCGAAATATATACCACATCATGCTTCCCTACTATCTCCACATCCAGATCTGTAGCCCTAAAGATTCATCTATCCCAATCACTTCTTCTTCACAAAACATTTTACATGACCAAGACTTTGATACTAGCTCATGTCTCCTTCTTTCCCATTACTAACACTCACTGGTTGTATCTGCTCATCCAAAGAACATTAAACCAAAATGGTTCTCTCTATAAAACTAACATAAGTAGGAATTAATAAAGGATTACTATTGTCTTGGATGTCCCTAAACACACCTCAGTTGGTTGTTAGATCCCTGAATCACTGATCGTAATGTATTCGTCACAAACCGGGGATAGTAGGTATGCCTCGATGAATACACAGCTACTGACATGTTGTTCTACTGAAGTGGTAGAGTCTCTAGGAAAATATCTTCACATAGCACTTATGGAAAGAGACCCACTTATTTGAGGTAGGTTGTCATGCTTTTACATAGAAAATTCACTTATTCACAAGATTAGGGTAATGTAAACATTGTCATCATCCTGCTGATCCACATAGAAGGTTCTCTTCTAGGACCACCATTTGATCGAATGGTGCCCTGTAATGATGGAAAATCATCCACCACCTAAATTCAGTACATGGATTCATGTGAGTTAGGATCACTTCAGAACCTATGGGGTATCTAATAATTAAACATGTGTAAGGAAATAGGCTATATTATTCCTCTACCAGTACCACCAATTGTAAATGTTGACCAACAAGTAGTGATAAAGATGGCATACTATCTGAAGGTACCATCTCTAAAAATGGTCCATGTATCGAAGAAATATCACCATGTAGACCATCCTCATTTTTAATCACGGATAAATACTAGCAGCAAAAATCACCATCTGATCAGCTGGTGTCCCATCCAGGAGGAAAACTCTAGCCAAATCCTCGAGCCAGCCCTCAGCTGCCTGAGGATATGTCTCACCTCGATACCTAGGAGGCCTCTACCGCTGGAACTCGTGCAACGCGCTCAGTCGACATGCACTGTCTGCTGGTGGGGCTGCTAGTATCTATTGCTCAATGGGTGATGGTTATACTAGTTCACTACCCGACGGTACTATCTACGTAATAGGTCCCTGCACCGAAGCCTCATCGCTTAGTTGGCCGTCATCGTGTACTCTCTAAGTAATCCGATATGGTTGTGTACGTGAAGGAATAATGATAAGGAATAGGTTCACCATAGTAATTAAGTTATACCTGGTGATATGAATCTAAATAAACCATGGAAAAATATTTACAAAACACATGCAATCAGTGTTTTTGTGCACCTAGTCAAAAATTAGAATTCAGCGACCTGGTGTATTGATATGTCGGCTGCCACACAAACACTGGACTCCCCAAACTGAAAACCACACTCATAACACTTAACAATATTACAAAATTAAATATTTTAGAGTCCTAGCTTCGGTAGAACCAACTCCTATGATACCACTTTTTCATGACCCATCCCCTGGGGCCCATGTTGTGACTACCACAATCCCGCCATCCATAGGCCAGGGTCTAGAGACTTGATCTAGAAAGGATTATCCCTATAACAAGAAGTAATTTTCTTTAAACCTATACAATCACACAAACTAGTATGCAACAAGATGCAACCACGATGTAAAATGCTCTTGTAAAAAGAGTGATGAAAGTAAAAGGTTCATAATACAAGCCCAACAGAAAAATTACAAGTAAAATTGATATGTAAAAATACAACTAAAATTTATAAAATAGCGACTGAATCATCCAAAATTGATCTTACCTATTGATTATGTAAATATCATGAATAGTAGTCTCTACGTCACGTCATGCCAAAAGCTCCACATTCGGGTACTATCTAGTCCTGGCTCCCTCAGCCTCGATCTATGTTGTTCGTCGTCTGCACAAGACACACCATAGTGATGGAATATCTTATTCAGGGGTGAGTATAATGATACTCAGTAGGGATCCCAAGACCCCCGTAGGTATCATAGAGGTCCACAAAAGAAAAGCACAAGAAAGACCTCTATCTCTAGTATGAAGCGATAGATATAAACTCTAATTAGGTATATTCCCATACATATACCTATATTATGAAGATATAATCATATCATACATGAGGGAAGATTACCACAAAGGTAACACCATGAAGGGGGATGTACCACACAGGTAACTCGGCGAAGTCAGAAGTACCGCAGAGGTAACACCATGAGGACAACACCACAAAGGTAAAAATACCACATAGGCAACACCATGAAGATAGTAGAACCACACAGGTAATACCATGAAAAAATAAAACAAAGGTATAAATACCACATAGGTAACACCACAAAGACAACACCACGAAGGTAGAAGTACCACAAAGGTAACACAACACATACAACATCATGAAGGTAGATGTACCACATAGGTAAAATACCCAGCTCAAAAATAGGTATAACTAAAGTACAGAAGTATATATGATTAGTCATAAAATTAGATCATCTTATTCTATCGAGAGGCTATATTGTTTACCCACAAAGGATGGGTATGTGCTAACCCAAACTGGATAGCTATGAGCTGACCCACTCAGGATCTGTACGTACTGACCCACATGAGATCATTATTCGTTCTTCACGTCAAATCCCCACATGAGATTCATGAACTAAGCACGCTTGATTCCGGGAGGATACACTCTTCAAGTAATCAGTCATAGTTCAACTTCCACGACTTTCCACAAAGAAGTATTCCAAAGGATCTTCATGTCATAAGGTTTACAATCCAATAGACAACGCATCAATCAGACACCGGGTCTATAAGCTATAGGCATTTTAGTGTTGAGGCCATTTTGGATTAGAGTACAATCCAACCTGAAAAAACATCAACATTCTCCAAAATTCAGGTAGAGTATCTGAAAATTACCACCTCCTCTCAAATATTTCAGCGCCTTAGATGATTCGTCATTTTGACACCCTATGAGGGAGATATGTTGAATACAAGATCCCACAATAATAATATCATTATTATTTGGTGTTTTTTGAACCTGAGCAAAAAACCAGAATTTAATATTCAAAATTAGACATAAATCGACTGTCTTAATGACAAGATCACATCGTCACTACTTGTAAGTCAATCAAAAGTCACACACATTTGGTATGGCAGGCCAAAGATTTAATAATAATAATATAATATTATTATTTGAGTGTTTCGGGTACCCAATCCAAAAACCCAAAAAAGACATCCAATATTGGTCTCTAAATGTCCATCTAGGAGATAGGGTCATACAGCCATAGATGATTGATGCAACCGAGATCACAGGACGAAGTTTTGATCGAAACATGGTTTTCTAAAAAATAATAATAACATTATTATTATTATATTATTATTATTATTATTTAACCATTTTTTCCCATCAAACCCAAAACCCACATTCAAACTATCAAATCTCTCCTTCACAACACACAACCCCAATTAGTTCTCCTTTATCAGTAATTTCTATTTTAAATTTATTTTATTTCAACCCTTTCTCTCTCCAATTTAACTCATTCTTCTCTAAACTCTTACACTCCAACCTAACAGATAGGATCCCACATGACATCTCACGAGGTTTCCCCGCATAGCCTATACCCATTGTCTTCATGGCCACTACGCCGCTTAAAAGAAGTTCCCCTTCAGACCTCCGCCATCCCAGCCTCCATCTCACTCCGCATCAAGCCATCTTGGGCAGCTGCTTATCTGAACAACCACACTAGATGATTAATGCCTACTGCAACCATGCCAGACCACCATCTTTCCCTTTCCAGAATAGCACATCCACAAAACCCCTTTTACGGGCCACCACAGTTTCATTATAAGCCTAAAAATGGTGACTACAACTGATTCATGATCCATGGGTGGAGATCTCTGTGTTCGTATGTCGTACTAAATAAAACATTGATTTTGTAGTGTGCGTAATTATTTGGCATGGAAGAATGCGTGAAAAAAATAGAAATGATCATTGTATATGTGCAGATTGATGGCTCTGTTTGTTTGGAAAACATCATTGAGGATCAAGAATATGAGGAATCAAAAAATAGATGTTTACCATACTCCCAAATTATTAATTTCAAGACAAACCATAAGAAAATGATTTAACTAATTGGTTTTATATCAACGTATTAATTCATTTAATTCACGTTTGAAATTAAAAAATCAAATAGGCTAAAGAATACACAAAGATAAATCCCTACCTCATAAATACATTGGAGAACGTTCATGATTGAATGTGGGTCAGTGTTCGTCGTTCCCGCAAAGATCTTCCAACGACGCCGCTTGAACGGTGATCTTAGGTTCTCGATTGTGAGATCCATTCATTGTCAAGATCCCCAAGATCCTGATCCACCTTTAGCCAACTGAAACAGACACCCAACCCCATGGAAGAGTTAATATAAATCTAAATTAAAGAATTGATTCATTTATTTAGAATTTATGGATCTTATTAATGAAAGGGATTGGTGGATACACATTTTGTGCCACCTGTCATTTAATTCCCAAAATACAAATGCCCGACAACCCTCTTGTGGTACCCTCTAACAATAAATAAAAATAGAGGTGGGAGAATATTTAAAATAAATTAGATTAATTTTATTTAATCCCCCATGAAAAATGAAATAACCAATTTCTTCTCTCTGCCCACTGCAGTTGAGGTTAAACATCCGTTAAGTGAATACTAACACTACGAGTTCAATGGTGCCTTCATATTTGTAATCCAAGCCATGATTCGAAAGTTATAATATGCTGCCCACGTGTTTACTGAACATAACTTAAAATTCTTAATAAACTACTAACATTCACCCTTGACCCACGCCGGTCGAGGTAAGGCACCACCTAAGTGGAACATGCCCTAAAGTACTCAATGGTACTCTCGTATTTTCAATTTGAGTTTCCATTTATAAGTTATGGATTATAACAATAAAATAATTATTAATTAATTTTTTTATTTACGGTAAAAAAATAATGGCTACTATTGGCCTGCTCCGGCAAATGCTAGTGTCTTTCTAAAAACGCATACCCTCAAGATCTCAGCGGTGGTCTCAAATTTTTAATATGAGTCACCATTCATGAATTAGAAGAATTTGACAAATAAAATAACTTTATTTAATTATTTTATTTACTATTATGCCATTTTCAGGTTTTCTCACATGAGGTCTACACATACTAAACATAAGTCATGACTAGGGTAATACTACCATCATGAACGCAACAGTGCCCTCAGATTTTGGATCTGTGAAACCTTTTAAGAGTTATTTCACGTTTTCATGAAAATACGAACACATGATAATTAAATATTAACAAAACATTGATGAGTCATTCCGCCGACTCCAGGCCTCAGAATCACACGCCATCAGATTTCACGGTCTATAAAAAATTCTATATAATAAAATAATATATGGAAATTCTTGGACATTACATTTCACTCCATATGATTTGAGTAAAAAGGCCTTCTTAAATTGCCTTATGTCTAAGGTAATACCTCTGATAGGAAGAGATGGATTTTGGGAGCTTATTTGGTTCGAATTTGGATAACATAAGGGGATTGATGGGTGTGATTAAATTGGTTTGGGTGATTCCCTTTTATAAGAGGGGGATGGTAACTTTAGAAATGAATTGAAATATTATTCTATTATAAAATTATTTTTGATTTAAAATGGCCCCAAATTCATTTAATTCAAATATAAGATGTTTTTGGGTCAAAAACCACTCAAACAATATATTTTAGACATGTATGGGTCACAAATGTGGCCTTATATTTTATCTTTAATCATTAGTTAACTAATTTTACTCTTACCATGTATTCTTGTATATTCATACAATATGGTGATTATATTTAAAATAAAATTACAATAAAATCTCATGTTGTTCATTAATAAAATATTCAGAATTATTTAATTTATTTGGCTTAATTTTTTAATTTTATAACTGTTATATCAATTACTAAAATAGTATTTGTTTTAAAAACTCATTTATTTGAATGTTTTTACTATTCATATCATGACTTTTTAAAAATCTATAAAAACATGATTCATTCAAAAAACTAAATTAATTCAAAGTTAACAAGTCATACTCATCCATCAAAATCAAGGATGTCATTAAATATTTCAAAATATTTTTTGTTTATATTTATAATCTCATTTATTTAAACCATTCATTAATAAGGTAATCAATACAACATCATTGTGTAATAAATAAATTTATTTGTTTAACTCCCTGACCCCAGAAGCCCAGAGTCAGTACATTATTTCTTATCATTGGCATGATCACAAAATATCAAGTCTCTAATGGCCGATTAGTTTAGTAGCTTTGGATGTACTAGATACATTCATAAGGTTTACATTACATCACAAAATGGAAAAATAAAAAAACATTGTTTCCATAGACAACACTGAGATCCAATAGACTATCCCTGCAGGCCTGTCATAATATACTTCATTGCATCCTGGGAAAAATAAAACCTAGAAATAGGCGAGCTTAGATTCTTAGTAAGGATATTCATATAGTGGAAGCTTTCATAAATAGGCATAAACATTTAAGGAAATGTATAAGACTAAAAAAATAGCCTTGCAACATAAACATCATCATAATATGGAAAATTTATATCAAAATAAGGCCATTTACTTACTCACATAGATATTCTACCTGTCGAATAGTCACATGCAATATCAATAGCCACTTTCAAATGATGGAATGCATATTGAAGACTTTCAAAACCACATAGACAAGGCCTTGTTCCAAGAATACAAATAAGATTTTTTCAAGGCCATGTTCCAAGACAATAATTTGTCTCATGAGACCTACCGATGCATCGAGGAGCTATAGCGGGATCCACCCATCACTTACTAAGTCCAATGCATTACTCATATGAAAAATGTTTAAAAATAACATAAACCGTCGTATTAAAACTATCATATTAAATTTCAATAATTTTTCCATAAACCGTGAATGGTATGAAATAACACATCCACATTCAAACATATCACAAAACCTTCAATACAATATTGATTTTTTGTGTAATAATAAATCAACTTAAAAACAATTAAAATCCATCAAATGATGTTGACATAGATAAAATCAAAACCTTTTTAGAGATATATCTCTTTCTATTTTAAAATAATTTCAAAGTCACCTAATTATAAAATAAATAATTTATATTTGTATAGATTCTTATATACTTTTAAGGGAAGCTTCGACGATGTTATAATGGTGGAAAAGAGTTGCACTAACCGTATATGTTAAAAAAACACTCTTAACTTAATTTTTTTGAAAAGATCATAAAGTACCTTGTTTGGAAAAGGACAAAAATATTCCTTTATAAACATCATATAAAAGTCAAACAAGGGTATAAATGACTATGACCCACAGTTTATAAAATAGTAATAATGTCTTAATTTTTTTTAAAAAAATAGATGTGGACTATAAAGAGGTCCCAGTAGATATTTACATATAAAGAACCTCATAGAGTGAAGAGATTGTGCAATTTCCCCTTACCTTCTAATTTTCCTTGGTCAAGGGGAGGTTAACATCCTGTATAATGGTGAAATAATTTTTATTAAATTATACAATAATCATATACATTAATATGGTATCATACATGATCTTTAAACATTGCTTTCTTAATAAAATCTTAGTATTATCATCATTTCTTGTGTTAACTGATTCGTTTTCCTTTATATGCTTTTTTACATAAGTAACTTTTGTTATGGATAGGATGTATCATATTCATATTCATATTTATATTTTTTCATTAAACATTTTTTAATAATCTAATGAAAATTAGTCTTGAATGGATACAATGGGGAATTAGTCTCACCCCGTTCGTAGAGACGGTAATCCGTACATACGCACGAGCGACAATATAATTATTTTGATATTAAAATAATATAAAAATGAATGTTATATCATATATACATAATCATTATCAAGTTATATTTATAATTTACATCAATTACACATTATTATTATACCCAACAAAATAATAATGTATTGAATAACAATTATACCAGGACGTGGATACGGTAAGTCGTACGTACGCACGTATGGTGACATTTCATTCAAAGGATGGATAGAATAATGAATGGATATATACCAGATTTATAATAAAATCACAATATATAGATGATTATTTATTTATTATTTTATAATACAAACAACAATGAAAGAGTAAGTGGAAGAAGAATGGAACTTGAAAGATGTGATAAAATATTTACCTCTTATTCGGGTTCATCCTTTTAATTTGATCAAAAGGTCTCCATAGATGGCTTTCGGAATAAAGGGATGCCTCTAAGATTAATGGATAATAGTTGATATGGTATTTTGGTAGAGGTTTTCCGAGCCAAAAATCATTTAATGTGTGAATTTTATGGAAGGCAGAGTGCCCTTTTATAAGAGCGGTGAAGGGCACCATAGGAAAAGCTAGATATTTTATATTGCAATAAGATAATTTTTAATTTTTAATGGGTAAAAAATAAATTATGTAAAGTATATGGTGGGTATGGGTCAAAAACCATAGAAAAAATAGGTTTTAGACTGGTTTGGGTCACGATATAAACATTATGATATAGATTTAACTCTTAGTTAAATAGTTTGACAATTACCATGTCTCTTTGTATTTTTATATTATATGGTTAATAAATATACAATAAACATCCAAGAGAACCCCAAGTGGTTCAATAATCATACAACTATCAATATATAAGTCTTCAGGAAGAATATTATACTTTAAGGAATTGAATATCAATTAATAATATAATATCTGTTTTAAAAACTCTTTAATGACAATTTTCACACTATTTGGTATTTTGTTTCTTCTAAATTCATAAAAGCATCATTACATTGAAAAATATTCATCTAACAAAACATAACATTTATTATTATCATAAAAAATTAGTTTAATTCACAAAAAGGCTCAAATAACATTTCTTTTTCTATTTATAATATCCAATATTTTAATACTTCATTAATTAGGTAATTACTAAATCACCAATGTGTCATAAATAAATTAACATATTTAATGTCTTAAAATTATAAATAAAATATCATTATGTTGGAAATCATTTTAGATTTCTAATGAATATTTATAGTCTAATTTATCTTATATGAAACCCTATATTAATAATGGTTTAGTTATTAAACTTTGAATTTAACAATTTTAACTCTTATTTGAATTAAATAATAATAAATTTCCAAATATAATTCAAGTGGTCCTAAAGGATCATATTTTATTTCACAGTTTGTTTTTGGTTGAATTTCACTTATCCAATAGATTTAGGTTGTCATGACCCACCCTTCACCAAAAGGATGGAATGGACAGCAGATTGCCAGACCCTTCTTTCTTTAAGTTGAAGGAGTGATAATTACCCCCTGAGACCCATCGTCAATAGGTCCTGGAGTGGAAAATAGAACCAAGGGGATAAAATCACACTCAAGATGGAAGGCATTACACGTTTTATTTTAATAGGATCAGGAGATAAGATAGAAACCCCAACAACACCGAAGATGAAAGTAAAGGTAAAGCCGAAAGTAAACCATTCCCATATGCATGTTCAAAAGTAAAAGAAACAAGTCACAAGAACTACAAAAGTAATGTACAAAGAAAAGGAAAACAAAAACATCAACTACCCCAACATTTGAGCTAGTACGATCCCTCATGATCCCTGAAATCCTCATGGAATCCTAAAAGTTGTTTTATATACAATGGGTGAGAATACAAGTATATTCTCCTGGGAAACCAAGGACTCTCGTTCACAAGTGGGGAGGCATTCGAATGCCTCGTGAAAAAGGAGACAACCAAACCACCTAGCATGAAAAACTATCCAACCAAGCCTCAGCAAGTCACACTCCCCAAATAATTCAAGTCATCTAATGTATGGTAATAGCACAATGATATTTGGGTACCCCGTGCCAATTTCCAACTGGTTGTTAAAGACATCCTATGCCTCGAACCAATACCGACATTCACGTCGTAGTCCCACTACCACACCCGCCCGCACACACCTAGGCCACAACCACACATCCCAGCCACAAAAACATGGGCAAAAACCACACATCCTGCCCGCAAACACCTAGGCCACAACCACCACGCGTAGCCATGCCCACAAACACCTAGGCCAGAAAAACTACTACCACACCCGAAGGCACTAGGGCCTCATCCCGAAGATTCCTGGGAACAACCTGCCCGCACACACCTGGACCAACCACCAAAAGTACCCAGCCCGAAATATCTTGGGCTATAATGGACCTCAGGCCATCACCGCCTGCCCAAAGATTATTGAGCTATTCGGGAAAGGGAGCAGAAAAGGAGATAATAACCAGCCATTCATAAGAGTGTTGGGAAAAACACCCCCCATGGAACGGGGGTGTTCAGCATTATGTGCCCAACTTGGGTGGGGCGCGAATAAGAAAACATAAAAACTATAGATATATGTATAGATAACAAGAACTCATCCCAACCTAGGGTACCCAAAACCCAACCAAGCATAACACCCTTGTTATTATTCATTCATAAAAGAAGCTACAGTACGCACACCCATGTCACAACTCATTCCCAAAACCAATTCGCCGTTTAACCCATTCGTAGCTTCATGTTCAAGTGATACCATTTATGTTAATTCTTCACTACTGGAAAAAAACATGAATAAACACAAGACAGGAAAAGATAAATATTCAGATAGAAATTTAAGCATTTACACCTAGTTCTCTTGTGAAGACAGAACAACAAATGGATAAGTGAGATCCCCCAAAGTACTGGAACCAAATCATTCCACGAGATATATCCCCACCCCATAAAAAGTCAAAGTGAAATCCCTCCAAGTATTGGAACCAATGAAGTCGTCAAGTTACATCCAAACATCCCCTAAACCATAACCAACGATTTTCCAACAATATAGGATTCCACCCCAATTCGTGTCATAAACAGAGTAACTACACAACTTCAGATTCACAACCAACACCCGTACTGTAACAGAGGATCCATTCCTTACCCACATCACCCCATAAGAAACCAAACATAACAACACACCTACTACCAAAATAGAGTAGGGAATCTTTTAGGTTCAAGAACAAAATTTATTAAGTTTTTCTTTTTGTTGGTTAACTAGGGGGACCACACAAGGATTTCCGTTCACTAGGCAACCATTTAATCCACCGAGTTTACATGATTAGCCAATTTCCAAGTTACAGTCATTAATAATCATAGAAGGAAAGGGTTTATTGGTGAATAGATAAATACCACCAACGACCATGATTTTCGGTAGGCATAAGCCCACACAATTCACAAAATAATATTCAAGGAAGAGGAGAAAACAGAACAACCGCATATCGATCACACCCCTCCACTTAACTCATCTAAAAGTCCGTTTTATCTTAATTTACGTTTGGTTTCATCTATTACCATAAAAAAATAGTGTACCCACTCCACATGATACACAAAAAGGAGAGAAGAAACAAAAACCTGACCTGGATGATCAGGAATCGATGTTTTTTTCCACGTGCTAAGAATAGGGGATGCACGACTTGATGAGGAGGAATGTCAGGGAATCCAAGGGTGTAGAAAGAACCAGCAGAGGCACACCACAAGCCATGGGATGAGAGGGACTCCAGGCACACCATGAAGAAGAAAGAAATCCATCTGAGAAGAAAAGAAAAAAAAGAACTCTAGCGAGAGATATAAAGAGGAAAACATTCTATTAAGGGATATGGGATTTTGAATGCCTAGAAAGTTGGATCGTGGTTTACTATGTGGGTGGGCAGTTAAAAATGATGATATTATGGTGTTATTTAATACCCCCCATCAGGTAGGTTTCTGTGCATTTTTAGGAATTAATTATGGGCATTAAATGGCATTAAAAAGGTTAAAGAATTAATTTATGTCAAAAAAAATTACGTTGCGGGAGCGGGACCGGAAAAAGAAAACTGAGGGATGGGTGAGGACATGGTGTCATCGTCATGGTGTCACCCTTATGGTTCCATCATGACCTGTGCCACCGTCATTGTGCCACCGTGACCGGTGCCACCGTGACCTGTGCCACCGATATTGTGCCACCGTGACCGGTGCCACTATCACACTACCACCCTGGCCAGTGCCACTGTTTCAGTGGAGCTATATTTTGGAAATGTAATGGCCAGTTGGGTCCATGCCATTACATTAGATACCTCTCAAACTATTCTTGCTCTCAATAATTAAAACCAGACTTGAAGAATGGAGAGGGGTTTGAACAACCACCTTGAAAGATACCTCTTAGGAATAAACCTCATCGACATCTAGAAACACCTCTTCCTCGGGAAACCAAGAAACATTAAGGGGTCAAGCTATCTAGTCATATGGGTTAGGGGGTTTCTTCCTCCATGTCAAGATACTATCCACATTGGGAGGCACTAACTCGACTACATGGGTTTAATTGCATCCACATCAATGCGTCTTGATTAGGGTTCAGGTCCCCCCTCCCCACAGTCAAAACTTTTCACATTCATCTAGAGAATACTGAAAACCATACATTCCATAGTTAACAATATAATGTATTCCATCACAAACAAGTACAAACAAAAAGGGACAAAACTAAAAACATATCTTATTACTAGGAACGCATCTGCGTCTCCCTTTCTCAGGTACATTCCTAAACCCCGTCATGCCTACACAACACACAAACAAAAGGGATGGCTCATCCTCGGAGAACCTTCTCCTCATTATACTTGATCCTCACTGGTCTTTCTATAAAGGGAACGTTGTCCTCGATATCCAGCTTTCCCCAGTCGAGACGTGTGAATCATCGTGTAGGTACTGTCAGAGTTGTGACACCTGGAATACGTCATGTATCCTCAGTAGCGGCGGCAGTAACGATAGCTGATAAGCCACTTCTATGACCCACTACAACACTTCGAACGGTCAGAAAAACCTGGGGGAAAGCTTACTCTCTCTATCGAACCTCTACTTCCCACGTTTGGGGGAGACCTTCTGGAATACATGGTCCCTGACCAAGAACTCCAAGGGCCTCCTCCTATTATCGGCATATGACTACTGCCAGTCATGGGCCGCCTTCATCCTCTCTCGTATAAGATGAACCCTCCCTATCGTGATCTGTACCACATTTGGGAAAAAAACTCGTACTTCCCCAACCTCGGTCCAACATATGGGTGAGCGACATGGCCTCCCATACAAGGCTTTGAATAGAGCCATGCCAATGGTAGAGTGATAGCTATTATTATAGGAAAAATCTCCCAATGGCATGTGTCGCACCCATGATCCCCCAAATATAGTATACATGCACACAATATATCCTCCAAGGTCTAGATGGGGCGCACTGTCTTTCCATCTATATGGGGAAGGAAAGCCGTGCTACGACGTAGCTGGGTGTCCAAAGCATGATGCAATCCTCTCCACAATAGTGAGGTAAACTGTGCATCCCTATCCAAGACTATGAACCTCGGAAATCCATGAAATCTCACCACCACATCCATGTTCTTCTGTGAAAAGGCTTCCACTGCCCTCGACTACATGATCTCCAGAAAGTGATCTGATTTCGTCAACTGGTCCACCCCTAACCAGATAGCTTCGCAGCCTCCTTGATCCTCGGGTAGTCCAATGATGAAATCCATCGAGATGTCATCCCACTTACACTCGGGGATATCCGAAGGCTAGAGCAAACCTCCTGGAACATGGTGTTAAGCCTTCACCTGGTGACACTCTAGGAATCTGGCCACGAACTCTGCCACTGCCCGCTTTACCCCAGGACACTATAACTGACCCTTCAAACCCCAGTACATCTTGAAAAATTTTGGATGCACTAATAGTGGGGAGTTGTGGAACTCAAAAATAACTCTCTCACACATCGCCTCTGTAAGAAACAACTTTTCGTAGAAAAGCACCAGATTCTGACCATCCTTCGTCCACCCTGTCGGGGCATCGCCTAGGAAAACCCGGTCATGTATCACTTCACTTTCTGAATCTCTCAACTGGGACTCCTCCCCCTGTCATAGAAGAGACGGTTTCCCTTTCATCTTATACAAGATACCTCTACCACTATCCATCCTCGCATCCAGGTGCAGGGCAACCAACTCATTTTTCGCCTTCAAATAATATACTGACTCTTAAACCACATCCTTCTGCGACTTCCAGCTCAAGGCATCAGCCACCACATTCCCTTTTCCTGAGGTTTAAGAAATTTCAAAGTCGTAGTCTGTAAGGAACTCCATCCACCATCACTACCGTAGGTTCAGGTCCCGCTGGTAGAAGATATAATTCAAAATATTGTGATCGGTGAATACCACGAAGCACTCCACGATGAGGTAATGCCACTACAACTTTAGTGCAAAAACGACCACTAAAATCTCCATGTCATGGGTGGCGTAATTACGCTCATGGGAACGTAACTTCCTAGACCCATAAGAGATCACCCCTTTTCGTTTCATCAACAAAGACCTGAGGCCTTGTCCTGAAGCATCACAGAACACCTCAGATGCCGTCCCTTCTTCTGGAATCCTCAGCACTGGGGCACTAACCAACTTCTCTTTCAGATAGATAAAGGCTGCCTCACACATCCCGTTCCACACAAAAGCCTGGTCCCTCTTGGTCAAAGCCTTCAACGGTGCTACAACTCGAGATAAGTTGGGTACAAACCTCCGATAGTAACCTGCCAGCCTGAGAAAAGTACGACCCTCTGCCACATTCTTGGGTGCTTCCCATGAAACTACCACCTCCACCATCGATGGGTCCACTTATATTCCCAACTTGGACACCACATGACCAATGAAGTGCACCTCTCGCATCCAGAACTTTCACATGGAAAACTTCACATGGAGTTGGTGCTGCCAGAGGACTTCTAAAACCGTCCTCAGGTGCTGAGCGTGATCCTCCTTTGATCTTGAATAGATCAGGATGTCATCAATGAACACGTTGACGAACCGATGCTGGTATTCACGGAAGATGGAGTTCATGAGTCCCATGAACACAGTTGGATCATTCAAAACGCCAAACGACATGACTAAAAACTCAAATTTCTCGTATCTGCACCTAAAGGCAGTCTTAGATATGTCTCCCTCCTTCACCCTCAACTATTGATATCCTGACCGTTGTTCAATCTTGGAGAACCATCCTACCCCCTTCAATTGGTCAAAGAGATCATCTATCCTCGAAAGAGGGTAGCGATTCTTGACCGTTACCTGATTCAGTGTCCAATAGTCTACGCAGAGCCTAAGACCACCATCCGCCTTGTTTGAGAACATGAGTGGAGCACCCCATGGAGATGCACTATGTCGAACAAAACCCATCTTCATCAGATCATCAATCTGAATCCGCAACTCCCGTAACTCAGAAGGTGACATCTGGTATAGGGCCATCAAAATCGAATGGGCACCAGGTTTCAAGTATACCTTGAACTCAACATCACATCGAGGGGGTAGAGTTGTCACATCTTCAGGGAAGACGTCCATAAACTTAATGATGACCACTGAAAATTCCACCATCTCTGCATCCAACGACTCCACTAATAGCTCAGATATCAAGGAAAGGAGGGGTTCCTCTCGCATCATGCTCTTTTGGCCACCACTCTTGCCGATAAAAATTATATGTCGACCGCCCATGTCTAAAAACACAACCCTTCCTCGAAAGTGGTCAATGAAGGCCCATAAAGAGAACATCCAGAAAATGCCTTGGATGACACCATATGGATGCATCTGCAATAGTAGAAGATCCATGACTTACTAGTGTGTCCCTATCACCAGTCCACACCCCCAACAAATGTTAAACAAGTCAGTCAGACCTCCGACTGGTGTGACCAGCACCAGGGGTACTGGAAGTCTCTCAGCTTCTAAACCCAGAGCATGGGCCAGACTGGGTGTAACAAAGGAGTGCGAAGCTCCTGTATCGAACAAGGCATAATCAAGGGTACTAAACATGTTGATTGTACCTCGAACGACCTCTGGCCCTACGAGAACTACTGCCTCCGTGGCGTGAAACTACCCATGCACAGCTCCACTACCTCTTGGATGTCGGCCACCTCCCCGACCACATCTGGGTCGAGGTCCCTGGGGAGCGCCATGAGGTCATCCTCCTTCTGTGACATCCGCCCTTGGAGGAGAAGAAGCTCACTGCCCCTGCTACTGCTGAATGGGCATGGATGGAAACTACTGCGGCTGGGGTGGGTGTTGCACTGTCCCACCTCCACTGTACCGCACTATGTCCATCCACTGATTCAGAAGGTACCCATGGCTCCCACAGACGAATCACCTCGGTCCTGGGCCCGAAAGGAAAGGGTGAGGACCAGGGGATCAGAACTGGAACTGCTGATACCTACTTCCTGCTAGTCAAAACCTAGAGGGTCCTGATGCTGGAGGTCTGTTGCTGAAGACTTTCCCCTTCAACAAGCCCAATTGGATCCCCTATTGTGATACACCTCCCAGTGTGTGCATCATCTCCACCATTTCATCTTTCTTCTGGACCTCTATGTAGGTCGGTAAGGTGAAGGAAGTAATAATATACTGAACAGAAGGTCGAAGTGCCTCCTCCAAATGACTCACCTGAGACTCCTCATCTAGAAAGAGGTCCGGAGCAAAGTGGAGAAGATCCTTGAACATGATCCCCAACTCTCTTAATGACATGATTACCTACTGAAGGGAGAATATCTCCTACCTCTTTTCAGTCCTCATTGTGGAGAATAGGTATTCCACCTGAAACTCCTTCTCGAAGTCAGTCCATGCCACCTCAGCCTCCCTCTCCTCCCCATGATAAAGCATCCACCACTAACGCGCCCCTCCCAGCATCTGGCTCACAGCCAATGGAACCCAATACTCCGCCGGAGCCCGAATCAAGCCGAAAGAAATCACCAACTCCTTTATCCAGCTCTCTGTCTCCATGTCAAAGATGTTTCCCTCATACATCGTGAGGGTCTGCCGCTGAAAGGCACGAGGCGCCTTCTGCCACTAATCATCCTCTAATTCTAGGTCCGTCCTCTGTCGATCGGCCAAGTCAACTTCCTGGGCCTCGATCTCCTGCACTACTCATTGTCATCTCCCAAGCGCCATATCTACAAGGTAAATAAGGAATGCTTATGCCCGTGTAGCGCAAAATATTGTTCTTAAATTTTTCTTAGATCTCTTATTCATTCTAAATGCCCAAATCACCCAAGAAACATGAGAACACCAGTCATAATGATACACGTACCTTTCCAAGGGTCTCTACACTGTAATTAGTGTAGCCTCACTTGGTTATTCGGTAGGTCCAAAGTCCTTGCATCGAATCACGGGGGCCCTAAAATCCTGTTTCCTAGCCTATCTTCCCAGGCCTATTTCATGCACCATGATCACCCAACATTATTGACCTACTATCCCATGAAATCCTCACTGTTCCTAACCCAAGACTCCATCCTATCTCTCAACATCTCCTCTGATACCATTCTGTCACGACCCAACTTCACCAAAAGGAGGGAAGGGACATCAGATTTCCAGGCCCTTTATTCTTTTAGTTGAAGGAGAGATAATGACCCCCGAGACCCTCCTTCAATAGGTCCTGGAGTGGAGACTAGCACCAACTGTATAGAATCACACACAAGATGGAAGGCATTACCCTATTTATTTTAATAGGATCAGGAGATAAGATAACAACCCCAACAACACCAAAGATGAAAGTAAAGATAAATCCGAAAGTAAACAATTCCCATATGCATGTTCAAATGTAAAATATATACGTCACAAGAACTCCAAAAGTAATGTACCAAGAAAAGGAAAATAACAACAGCAAAAACCCCAACGTCTAAGCTAGTACGGTCTCGTACGATCCCTGAAATTCTTATAGAAACCTGAAAGCATTTTTATATACGTAGGGTGAGCATACAAGTATACTCAGCATGGAAACCAAAGACTCTCGTGCACAAGTGGGAAGGGAATCTAATGCCCCATGAAAAAGGAGAAATCCAAAGCACCGAGCAAGGAAATCTATCCACCCAAGCCTCACCAAGGCACAATCCCCATATAACGCAAGTCAAGTTATGTATAGTAATAGCACATCGATATTTGGGTACCCTACACCACGTTCCCACTGGTTATTGAAGACATCCTACGCATCAAACCAATCCCACCATTCTCATTGTAGTCCCACTACCACTCCCGCCCACACACACCTGGGATACAACAACACATCCTGCCCTAAACACCTGGGCCACAACCACACATCCCGCCCGCAAACACCTAGGCCATAACCACCATGAGTAGACATGCCTGCAATCACCTGGTCCAGAACAACTACTACCACAGCTGAAGACACCTGGGCATAATCTGGAAGATTCTTGGGAACAACTTTCCCACACACACCAGGGCCAACCACCACAACTACCCTACCCGAAGAATCATGGGCTATAATGGAACTCAGAACATCACAGCCTGCCCAAAGAGTCTTGGGATATTCAGGAAAGGGAGCAGAAAAGGAGCTAATAACCATCCACTCAGAGGAGTGTTGGGAAAAGACCCTCCCCCATGGAATGGGGGTGCTCGGAACTAAGTTCTCAACTTGGGTGGGGCGCGAATCAGAAAATATAAAAAAACTACAGAAATATGTATAGTTAACAAGCACCTATCGCAACCTTGGGTTCCTAAAGCCAACCCAAGCATAACATCCTTGTTACTATTCATTCATAAAAGAATCCAAAGTACTCACGGACAATTCAAAACTCATTCCCAAACCAATTCCCCATTAAAACCATTCATAGCTTCATGTTCATGTGATCCCATTTAAGTTAATTCTGAACTACTGGGAAACTAAAATGCATAACCACAAGCCAGAAAAATACAAACTGTCAGACAACAATTTAAGCATTCACACCCAGTTCTCTTGTGAAGTCACAACAACAAAGGGATATGTGAGATCCCTCAAAGTGCTGGAACCCGAGAAAGCCTCAAGATACAACCCCACACTATAAAATAAGTCAAAGTGAGATACCTCAAATTATTGGAACCAAAACAGTCTTCACATTACAGCCCCACATCCCCTAAACCATAACCAACTATTTGCCAACAATAGAGGATTCCACCCCAATTCGTGTCATAAACTGAGTTACTACATAGCTTCAGATTCACAGCCAACACCCGTACAGTAACAGAGGATCCCATCCTCACCCACATCACCCCATAAGAAACCAAACCAAATAACACACCTTCTACCAAAACAAATTAGGGGAAATTTTAGGTTCAAGCACAACATTCATTATGTTCTTCTTTTTGTTGGTTTAACGGGGGGACCACACAAGGATTTTCGTTCACTGGGCCACCATTTAATCCACCAAGTTTATATTATTAACCAATATCAAAGTTACAGTCATTAATCATCATAGAAGGTAAGGTTTTATTACTGCACTGAGAAAGACCACCAACGGCCATGATTTTCAGTAGGCATTAGCCCGCACAATTCATAAAATAATATTCAAGGAAGAGGAGAAAACAGAACAATAACATATCGATCACCCCTATTTATTCTTTTAATATTCCATTTTTTATCTTCATTTACGTTTGGTTTCATCCATTCCCATAGATACAATAGCGTACACACCCCACATGATATACAGAAATGAGAGACGAAGGAAAATCCATACCTGATTGATCAAGGATCGAATTTTTTCTTCACACGCCAAGAACATGGGATGCATGACTTACTTGGGAGGAACGTCGGGGACTCCACAGGTGCAGAAAGTTCCAACAGTGGTGCACCACAAGCCACGGGAAGAGAAGGACTCCAGGTGAACTAGAAATAAAAATGAAATCCAACCAAGATGGAAAAAAAACTCTAGCGGGAGATATAAAGAGGAGATCCTAATATTTCGAGATATGGGATTTTGAATTCCTGTAAAGTCAGATCATGGTTTCCTATGCAGGTGGGAAGTTACACATGATGATATTAAGGTGTTATTTATTACCCCCCTGAATCGGGGAGGATTCTCTTATTTTTTAGGAATTAATTATGGGATTTAAATGGATTTAAAAAGGGAAAATAATTAAATTATTTCAAAAATATTACATTACAGGAGCGGGACTGGAAAAAGAAAACAGAGGGCGGGCTGAGGACACAGTGCCACAGACATGGTGTCACCCTTATAGTGCCACCGTGGCCGGGGCCAGTGGTACCGTGGCCAGTGCCACCATGGCCGATGCCACCGTGGTCGGTGATATTGTTTCGGTGGAGATGTATTTTAGCAAAGTAATGGCCAGGGGGTTCATTCCATTACCTAGGACATGTGGTAGGGTAATAATAATACCATTTTTACCATTATTTACCATATTTACTTTTAACCATGGTAAATAAAATTAAAAAGTTACTATTAATAAAAAATTATTTTCATCATATTGAACCACATTATACTTACTGATATCATCCATGTCTCTTAGATTTGCATAATTCAACTCAGAATAATGGTAAAATTTAGTTTTATGTAAATTTGCAACTTCTCCTAAGAGGTGGGTAAATGATAGTAAAAAGTTCAATAAAAATTTAATATATCTTAAATTATTATAAACTGAATCCATTGAATTAAATTAAAATTATATAGGTATTATGTATCTATTTTGACTGAAAATAAATGTAAATAAATAACTAATTATTTAAATATAAATTCGGTTTGAAACAATAACTAAGCGTTTTTCAATATTTATCAAATATTGAATCTTTTCTGAAAAATACCAAAATTTCATCCTAAGCTAATTTTGATATTTTGAATTCAAAAATTATGTCTATTTATCCAAATTCAAAATATATAAGTCTCATTTAGTAATTTAATCATAATTCACGTTGTCAAAACCAATAATCTTTTTTTAAGAAATAATAACTAACAAAAGATTGATACTTGTTTATGTTAAATTTCAAGGTGAAATTATTTCCAATGAATAAAATTGGATTAAATGGTAAAAATATAATATATTTATAATTCCAAAAAATTAAAATGTTTAATTTAAAATAAAAAATTATTTTGACTAAAATATTTCTTTTAAGTAAAAAAATAGTATTTTTTACTATTCTCCCAAATATGAAAGTTATCAGAAAAAATTAAAATGTTTATTGCAACTGAATTCTTATGTATCGATTATAAATAAGAAGGTTATATTGTCAAATTGAATTTATAAAAGTTTCAAATATTTGATTTAAAAAGGGTTCTCCATTAAAAGGTGGTAAAATTTAATTTTATGAAAAATATTTCTTTTATATGAAAAAAAGAATTTGATCTTAATTTTTTTTGAAACTCATAATATTGATTCTAAAATTATAATAATTATATAAAGTTCAAAATTCTGTTAATACTATTCATAACCACTTTTGAACGGCTAGTTTGGTATGTCTTGGTGTGCTTGAACTCGGTGTTGTGTGTAGTGCAAGTTATTGAATTATTTTGAAGAAATATCGTACTATTAAATCTTGGGGTGTTACATTCTTCCAACCATAAATAAATTGTATCCTCACAATTTGAAATTGTTCATTGAATATAGATGGTTGAAAATAGAAAATATCATTGTGGGAAAACCCACATCATAAATTAGGTTAATAAAATTTATTCTTAATAAGAGGAAAAGGGAAATGAATGGGTCGCCACCAAATTATGATCTCGATTAGGAGAAAAATGATGGATATTAGAGACTCATAATTGGAAGAAAAACATAAATATTTATAGGGAGTGATTGAGGTTATCAATCACAAACATGTGTAAAATTGAGTGCCTCAAATCCATCAATCTATGAAGATTTAAAATACCATCAGTTGAAGAAATCATAAGGTATTAAGATTATATATTCTTGGTTTTAAGATACCTTCCCTAATTTTTAGGAATTAATTTACCCAGAGAATACGAGAATATATATATATATATATATATACTTGACAAGTATAGTTTCATCCTTTAACTAATTCCTACCACAAACTCATCTTTCATTGGAAAATATCTTCAAAAAAATATTCTATTTATCCTCATCATATAGGGTTTCAAATATAATGAATTTATAATTAACCCATCACACCCTTTAAAAAATATAGATTATACAATCCAAGGACTTTACATAGTCTAGTGGTAGGTGATAAATCTGAAATGTACTATGGTTGTGGGTTAGATTACCACATCTTAGTCTGATAGGATGGATTGTCACATGGTGTTCATGTTTTTCTTTTTATAAAAATCGAAAAATAACTTTAACATTAGTATAAAATTTCAAAAATAATATATTCCAACCATTAGACTTATTCAAAATACTTCTATCCAAACTCACAATCAAACATTTATAGGGAAGGTAAACATAATGAAGATCCATTTTTTCACATAATAACCTGTGAACACCATCATCATGTATTCTTTTAAAACATTGCAACATCCTGAATTACCAAAAAACCATATTGATTACATTAATGATTCCATATTCCTTATAGAATACTAGATATACTCCTTCTATCCAAAAATGATGTAAACTCCAACAATGATGGAATAAACAAATCATTAATCATTTTCAAGGTAGTCAAGAATATCTAATATAATGTATCAAAATAAATCACATATTATTCCAAAATCAGTACCTTAGTATCATAACCATATTATGGTTTATCTTTCTCTCAAACATATATTTCCCCATAATTTAACCTGCTATTGAGTCACTTTTCTTGGATCTACGCAATATTAAGTCCTTAATGAAGTAGTACTACAGTAAAATCATTATATACTCAATAATTATTATACCATGTACAACATTAAAACAATACTCAATTGACACAGTACTTTAATAACAACGTATGAAATCAAATCATTACTCTTCATCTTTGGCAGTATCATTACATTATTATTATTATCCAATAGCATCATTTGGGGTATACTCTGATGATTTAGACATTGATTCACGTTGTGTCCCAACTCCTTGCAGATAAAGCATTGTACATTTGAAACTTTTTTCTTTCCATTGCAATCACATACATGGTATCCTTTTTCTCCACACTTATAACAAACTCCCATTCCATTCAATAATTTACCAAGGTGATTCTTTCCACAGTTAATCAATATGTTAATATCCTTCTTTTCCCTCTTCTCTTTATCCGTATTTATCTCTTCCATCCTATTCATTTTTTTCTTCCCTTCAAAGCCATAGGACTAAAATAATAATTTACTAATATTATTAAAACATGATAATATTTCTTCATATGTTGAGAATATATGGGAGACTCTTTCCCTTAAAAATGGTGGGTTAATACTATGAAAGATATGATCCTTCTTACTCTTTGGAACATACGTATTGCTGGTGTTCACATTCCTTCTATTGGATTCATTTTATATACAATGACATACACTAGTTCAGTTTATGAATTTCAATGAATAATTCCAAACTTGTAAAATACATAAGGTAAATTGAACAGTTTATGGATATAATCCATAATCATAAAAAATGATTTCCTTGAGAAATTATATACTCATAAACCCTTCATAATGGTTTGTAAAGAAAATGATAATTATCCTAAGCATATCTCCCATGAGTGTCAAAACCAAGATTGCAGTAAGCCCCGTTGCCGTGCACTAGTAACTATTTGAGTCTAGCTCAAAGCGGTGTTTTCATTTTTTACCCCCACGTACATCTGGGTTAGAGCTACCTCTACCTGATCCTATCCAGACAGGGATGTACTGCTTGGAAAACTCAAAAAATCATTACAATACGAAAATTTTAGGAAGATCTTCTACACTAATCCTAAAAGTCTATCTTAGGGATATGTGCTCTAATCAAAGATTACCTAAATATAGTTTCCAAGGATTGTACTAAACATCCTCTAATACCAACAGTAACACCCCATCCATAGAAGCACATAGTCGGTGCATTATTACATATCATTTCCATGATCAAAAAATATCAAGTCTCGTAAGACCAGTTAGTTTAGTATCCTTGGAAGTACTAGATACATTTATATGGATTACATTATATTGTAAAATGGGAAACATAAAAAACATTGTTTCTATAGACAAAAATGAGATCCCATAGAATATCCCTACAGGTCAGTCATAATATACATCTTCGGATCTCGGGAAAAATAAAACATAAAAAAGGGTAAGCTCAGATATTCAGTAAGGATAACAATATAGCGGAAAATTTCATAAATAAGATTAAAAATTTAAGGCAGTGTATATGACTAAAACAAAATCCTTTCAAAAATAAACTTCACCATAATATGGTAAATAAAAATTAAAATAATGCCATTTACTCCCTCACATAGATATTCTACTAGTCGAATAATCACATGAAATATCAATAGCCACTTTCATAATGATTGAATGCATAATGCCAGACATTCATAACCTCATAGTCAAGTCCTTGTGCCAAGAATATAAATAATATTTTGTCACTGCCTTGTTCCAAGACACTAGTTTGTCTAATGAGACCTACTGATTCATAAAGGAGCTATAAAGGGCTCTACCCACCACTTACTAACTCCATTGAATTCCACATATGAAAAGGTTTAAACATAACATAAACATTCGTATTAAAACTGGCATACAAAATGTCAATAATTTATCCGTAAACCATGAATGGAATGAAATAACACATCCACAATCAATCATATAACAAATACTTCAATACAATATGGATGTTTTGTATCATAATAAATCAACTTCAAACAGACTTAAAATCCATCAAAGGATGTTGACATATATAAAATCAAAACCTTTTTAAAGAAACATCTCTTTCTATATTGAAATCATTTAAAAGTCACGTAATTATAAAAGAAAACATTTATATTTGAAAATATTTTGATAATCTTGTAAGGGATACTTCGACGATATTATAATGGTGGAAAATAACTGCACCATCCATATGAGTTAAAAAACATTCTTACCTTAATTTTGTCAAAAAGGTCATAAAGTGCCTTGTTTGGAAAACAACAGAAAGATTCCTTTATAAACATATTATAAAAGTAAAACAAGGGTATAAACGAATTTTTCCCATAGTCTATAAAATAGTAAGAATTTTTTGAAACACATTTTTTGGAATCATGGATCTAGATGATAAAGAAGTCCCAGTAGATAATTACATATAATCAATCTCAGATAATGAAGAGATTGTGAAATTAACCCTTAACTTATACTTTTCCCTGGTCGAGGGTTGTTTATCCTCCTGTATAATGGTGAAATAATTGTTATTAAATTATACAAGAATCATATAAATCAATATTATATCATATATGATCCTTTAACATTGCTTTGTTAATAATATCTTATTATTACCATCATTTTGGGTGGTAACTGATTTGTTTTCCATTACATGCTTAATTACATAAGTAATGTTTATTATGTATATGATTTATATTATTCATATTCGGAATGATATTATGTATTTGTACATTTTTTAATCATCTAATGAAAAATATTCTTGAATGGATACGATGGGAAAGGAATCTCATCGCGTTCGTGAATATGGAAATCCGTACGTGCGCACGAGCGATAATATAATTCTTTTGATATTAAAATAATTTATAAATGGATGGTATATCATATATACAGATTCATTATCATGTTATATTCATTTTTAACATCAATTACAAATTATTATTATACACATCCAAATAATAATGTATTGATTAACAATTAAACCATGACGTGGAGACGGTAAGTCGTACCTACACACGTATGGTGACATGTCATTAAAAGGATGGATAGAATAATGAATAAAGTTTTACCATAATTATAATAAAATAACAGTATATATAAGATACAAGGGTTATTATTTTATAATGGAAACAACAAAGAAAGAGGGAGTCGATGATGAAAGGAACTTCAAAGTGGTGATGAAAAAGGCTCCATAGGTGGGATTTTTGAATAAAGGGAGGCCTATAGGATGAAGGTATGATAGTTGAGAGTGTATTTGGGTAGATTTTGGCCGATCCAAAAGGTTTTGAAAGTGTGCATTTGAGGGAAGGGGGAGTGCCCTTTTATCAGAGGGGTGAGGGGCACCTTAGGAGATACTAGAAATATTATGTTATAATAAAATCATTTTCAGTTTATAATGGCGCAAAGATGAATTATATAAATTATATGGTGGGGATGGGTTGATAACCACTCATCCAATAATTTTTAGATAAGTTTGGATCACTATATTAACATTTTCTTTTAGATTTTACTCTTAGTTAAATAGTATAACATTTACCATGTCTCTTTGTATTTTGATATTATACAGTTAATAAACATACTATAACTTCCAAGAGAAACCCAAGAGGTTCATTAATGATAAAATTTTCATTATATAAGTCTTTTGGACGATCCATATTTTTTAGGAGTAGAATATCAATTAATAATATAATATTTGTTTTTAAAACTTTATTATGTCAATTATGACACTATTTGATATTTTGTTTTTGAAAAATTCATAACAGAATTATTACTTCAAAAAAATTTTATAACCAACCTTAAAATGTCATATTATCTTAAAAAATTAGTGTAATTTATAAAAAGTATCAAATTACATTTATTTTGATATTTAAAATTTTAAATATTATAATATTTCATTAATTAGGTAATTATTTCACCATCAATGTGTCATAAATAAATTTAAATAATTAATGGATAAAAAATATAAATAAAATATAATTATGTAGAAATATTTTTTTCTTTCTAATGAATATTTATTTTGGAATTTATGTATTGTGTAACCCTATATTAAAAATGGTTTAGTTATTAGACATTGAATTTAACAATTTTAACTCTTCTTTGAATTAAATAACAATAAATGTCTTAATCTAATCCATGTGGACCTAAAGGATCATATTTTATTCATAAGGTTGTTTTTGGTCTAATTACACTTATCCAATAGAATTATTACATGTTTTAGGGTAATAATAATATCGTTTTACCCTTAATTTCCCTATTTACTTTTAACTGTGGTAAATAAAAGTAAAATGTTACTATTCACCAAAAATTATTTTATTCTTATTCAACCACATTTTACATTCTAATATCAATGATGTCTCTTGAATTTTAAAAATCCAACTCACATAAGAGGTAAAATTAAGTTTTATGTAAATTAGCAAAAACACCTAGGATGTGGGCAAAAGAAGGTCAGAAGTTCAATAAAATTTTTATATATCAACAATTATTAAAAACTGCCTCTAAGGAGTTAAATTGAAAATATATATGAATTATGTATCTATTTTGACCTAATATTAATTTAAATAAAATACATAATTATTTAAAAAAATATTAAGTTTTAAACAATAACTTTATGTTTTCACTATTCATCAAAAATTGAATGTTTTCAGAAAAATACCAAAATTTCACCCTAAGCTAATTTTGATATTATAAAATCCAAATTTACCTCTATTTTTTCAATTTAAAAACATATAAGTTGTATTTATTAACTTAAAATTAATTCTTTTTGTCAAAACCAAAAGCGTGTTTAAAAAAAATAATAACTTACAAAAGATTGATAGTTGTTTATGTTCAATTTCAAAGTGAATTTATTTCCAATGAATAACATTGGATTAAATGGTAAAAAAATAATCTATTTATACTTAAAACCCATTAGAATGTATAATATTTTGGTTGAAATAATTTTGATTAAAAATGTTTTTTTCGGTTAAAATATAGTTATTTTTATCCAAAGAGCTTGTACCCTAGTGGTACAAGCTCTTACTTTGCATACAAAAGACCCAAAATCAAATCCAAGTAGGGGAGAATTTTTGGGGTACTGTAGAAGTGGAGGGACTATAGTAGAGGCATAAATTTACTATAGCAGATACTGTGCAGGTACTACAGTGGTTGCGGTACTATAGCAGGTAATGTAGAAGTGCGGGTATTGTAGTAGTAATGTTCACTGAGGGGTCCTTTAAGCCAAAAAATGGGATTTCAAGCCTTTTTATCAGACCACATGGGCATGGTCCTTAGATTTATTCAATAGGTCTCCCTCTACCAAGTCTAAAGATTTATTTTTCTTTACAATAAATTGAGGCTTCGGTCACATCCTTTTAAAAAATAGTAGTATTTACTATTCACCCAAATATGAAATTTATCAGAAAAACACAAATAATTTATTGAAACTAATATCTTATGCACTGATTCTAAAGAAGAAGTTTATTTTGTCAAATTTAATATATAAATGTTTCAAATATTTGATTTAAATAAGTTTCTCCCTTAAAATGAGGTTAAATTACATTTTTTTTAAAAATACTTCTTTTATATAAAAAAGGAATTTGTTCATACATTTTCACTAAGAAACTCATAATATGGATTCTAAAATTATAATGATTATATAAAGTTTAAAATTCAGTTAATAAAATTCATAACTACTTTTGAACTGATAGTTAGGTAAGTCGTGGTGCGCTTGATCTTAGTGTTGCGTGTAGTGCAAGTTATTGAATTACTTTGATGAAATAACTTACTATGAAATCTTGGGGTGTTACAATTTGTTTGATTTCTAAAATTATAAATAAAATACCATGATGTGGGAAATAATTTAATATATATTATTAATATTTATTGTGGAAAATATCACATATATGTCACCATATAAAAATTATAATAAAAGGTACATGTTTATGTTACATTTTTCATTACATTAAATTAATTCTTATACAATATCGTTTTCACATACAAGTGGGTCCATGGGGTCCAAAAATCGATTCACTGATTCTCAAGATCATACATAGATCATCCAATATGATTAGGACATTTGTTAGGATAGTTGAATTTTATTATAATATTCTGTTTTAACCTTATTTACCAAATTTACCCTTTAACCTTGGTAAATAAAATAATTAATGAAGTTACTATTGAGAATGCCTAGAAAATTAAAGGTATCAATTTACCCAATTTTGTCCTCCTAATTCAAAATAGGGAATCTAGTTTTATAAATTCGAAACAAATAAGTTATAGTAATTAATTTTAAATTAATTATTGTTGTCGAAACCAAAAATTCAGCTTTTATTAAGAAAAAACGGACAAAAGATTGACATGTTTTTATGCCCATTTTCAAAGAGAAATTACTTATAATGACCAAAATTGGATTAAATTATAAAAATATAATCCAATTACAATTTAACAATAATTGAATGTAAAATCTATCTATATAAATAAATTATATGAAAATGTAGTTTTGACTTAAAAAAACAGAATTTTCACTATTCATAAAAAATTGGCCTTTATCAGAAAAGTAACAAAAAATTACCCAAAGTAAATTTTGATATCCCACTTATGGAAGAGATTTTTATTATATCCAATGGAATATATATAAGTTACAGTAACTAGATTTAAAAATGGATCTCAATCCAAAGGTGGTAATACTACCTTTTAAAAATATTAGAGTAGTAATGCTTAAAATTGGATTCATTATAATTTTAAACCTAAAAATTTTATTGGATAAATTTAATAATATTTAAAAAAACATTTTTAGTCATAAAATGGTCATATTGGTTTATTCTATACTATAAAAATACTATAATTTAACTACCATGTATAATAATAATAAAATTATGTTGTTATTATTTTTAGTATGACTCACACTTGTGTGAAACATTAGATTTCAGATAAACCCATTTTTCCCTGTTGAGTGTGCCATAAAACATATAATGTCATTTAATGTAAAAAATAAATGTAACTCACAAGTTTTAATCAATATGAAAATTTCATATTATTTATTTACCTAGGAATATTCAATTATAATAGGATTATGATAAATTACTATCAGATGAAAAATTAATATCGTATTACTTTATCTTCATAGATGTTTAGGGATACATCATATTCAAAAATCGTATAAATAACCCTCAATGATTTATATTTCATACATTCCAATTCTACATTTCCAATTCCTTCTAGTTTTTACCTTTCAACATAACCTACATATTCTACTAAAATATACAATATTTAGTATCCTTCTTCTATATTTTAAAATATAGCCACTAATATTTGTTAATCTAGACCATTAATCCTTTTAATTTCATTGATTTTAAATTAATAAACTCTAATTTAATGTAAAATGTAAACGTTATGAACATGATTTGATATTTACTTTTACTCCAAGCTCTGATACTGATTTTTATACTAGACACCACCTCATTATGGAACTCACTTTCTGATACCAAACACGTAAAACAAGGTTTAGACATTCCAAAAGTAGAGGCACCAAATATTGTAATCCAAATGACGAAACAATTCCTTCTCATATCATAGTAATTCATTGACCTTATATAGACTCTTTGAAAACAAAAAAAAACCAAATAATAAACTCACAATAATGGGAAATGAAATTAACAGAGATTATATGGTACATATATAGTTCTACTCCCTGGTATAAACACTTCTACATTTTTTTAAATATAATAATATGAATATATTATTATAATATAACTATGAAAGTGGCCCCATGTATCAATAAGTGGATATGTATACATAGATTTCCTAGCGTTTTTTGCCTTTTGATCTTTGCATATAACCCGTCACATATTCAAGGATAATTAAAATTTCTCAGACCATGCATGAACTCAAAAATTGACTCCTACTGAAAAATGAAATAAATACATTTTAATATTTTGTGTCTGTTTAAAAATTATTACATAGAATTCAAAAATGATCACTTATTTTGATTTATCATTAGAGTCACACATATGTAAGCTAATTGAACATTAAAAATACATATAATCTATAATTAGTCGTCATATCTTGTTCTAAATAATGTTCCCAGCTTCCCTAGTTCCATTGAAATATCCCAATATTATTCTAATATTTAGAACATCAGGAAAAAACCTTCAGAATATCCAATACATAACTATAAAATATTAATTACATTTAAAAAAGAATGCTACTAGTCATTAAAAGCATGTAATTCCCTAAACATCAGGTTCAGATATTCTCTATAGGAAATTAGATTTCATAGTATATTTGTTGGCACCTCTATAATTTAATACTAAAAAATAATGCTTGTTATGTTACTATTGAAATTTATATTTCAGGGATGTATATTTATATGTATACCAATTTGATGAAAATTGGCTACGTGCGTGAATGAATCACCCCATTATACATTAGTCACAGTTAGTTCAACTGAATCACTGCTCGACCGAGGAACCACTGCCCTTACTCACCATAAAACTTGATTCATAATTTTACAAACTAAATCAATGATGGTAATGTGTACCCATTGTTTCAAATAACTCACTAGAAGAATGAGTCACTAATAGACTTGAGTCCCTGTTAGTTCAAATCAATCCCCACTAGATAGACTCACTGCTAGACATTATTCTCTATTAGTTCCAATGACTCACCATCAGTATGACTCTCTGTAAGAATTAAGTCATGAACATAGTGACTCCCCACCAGACTAGGTCACCTAAAAATTGAGTAACGTCAAGATATGATCCACTGCCAAAGGATATATTATCATATATTTTCATTATTTTAATTAAATTATCCCAACAGATTTAATAAATCATTTAATGTAGTTGGTTACTTTATAACTATTTTCATAACCATTATAGGGATTTATTAATGATAACAATGAGTCAGTATGATGATGTAAAAGACCCATTTTATTATTATTCATCCAATGAATGTTGTGTTATATATATTAGGGAACACCCTCATAGGTGGAATTAAAAATGTAATATTATTTTTATAAATGATAAATTTGATCGTAACATTAAATATTACACATTGTATACATACTGAAATTCAACTGTGAATGATTGGAAGTCAATGATTATTACGATCCTTTCACATATACAGAATAATGAGCTCATTTTTATACTCTTATTTACTAAATCATTCGAAAAAATAGTTGGATCTCCATAGTTATCCGCATTTTTTGACCCTCAATCATCTAAAGCTCCTCAGATTTAGAAGAATTGCATTCTCTATATCTAATTTATTTACCTTTCAGTTTTTTTTCATTTTAATTTTGAGATTATTTTCTCTATTTTTTAACACACACATACTTCTACACAAGAACTATATTATAATACATATTATCTTATATTTTTATTTTTCTATTTACACATAGTATTATCATAAGAGGACCATGTGGGAACAATATAGTTTTTTGTCCCATATATAACAATTCAAGATTATTTTTTCCTTGATAGTTAAGGTGTTGTGTATATATAATCTAGAGTGTGGATTAGATAATAGTTATGTAATATTATTGGAATCATGTTATTTCAATGTTGAGGTTAGTAGGTCTCATCTTTATATTGAACCCCTTATATATTTCATTGTTTGATTTTGTTTTGTTTTATTTATTTCAAATACATTAAACTATGTTTTTTTAATCTATAATCAATATTGGTATATTGATAGTAAGTCATGACTTGTTTTTATATAATAATTTTTTGATTAAATTGATTTGAAATGTTCATTTAATTTTTCATATTGTTTTTACTAAGCTTTAATCAATCTATGAAAAATATTTTAAAAGATAAAACATATATTTAAATACTATTTTGATTAACTGAGTGAATTTATTTTAATTGATGGATTTATATGAACTCATTTTTAACATATTTTCTTTGTGGGAAATTAATTCACCCCTCTTGAATTACTCACTATGACCAATTATTAGTATAAAAGGAATATAATTATTTTTAACTATTATTTTAATTCTATTATAGTGATTATAAATTTTGGTTAGTTAGAAGTTTTGCTTCTAATAGAAATTACAATACTTAGTTTAAAATTAATAAGAAAATTAGGGGATTTAAATTTTTTTCTATTATTGTAGAAAAATATGAAATTCCTAACACTGATAGAAATAAATGGGATGATCCTAACAAAGAAACATATAATAAAAAAATTAAAGATATCAATTATTTTTATTATGATTTGGTCGATGTTGAATTCAATAGAATATCTACATACATAGTGTATTTTTAAATATGGGACACTTTAGTTTTTAATCATGAGAGAACTTTTAATGTTAAAGAAATGTGATTAAATACCTACACTATTAAATATAAAACATTAAATGTTATGCTTGATTAGCCCATTTTTGAAATATATCTCAGGTTCAATGAGACCGTTAATACAATTCACTCACTAGGAAATATCATTTCTATTATAGACTATGTGGCAAGATTATTTAGGTTTCTACGAGAAAAATGGAGAGGAACCCTATTCTCAATCAATAAATCATGGGATATAAGTATGTTACAAGTTAAGGAGATAATTGTAAAATTTATGATGTAAGAGGAACAACTCAATGTCAATGTAAAATAATATGATGAACTAGAAAAAAATCATTAGAATTTAAAGTAATAGAAGAGATATGATGCATCAATTGAGATTACATTCTAGTAATGTAATAAGAAATGACATGTCCATCCTAACTACCCCATTCTAAAAAACATTAATAAACATAAGTAGTATAAAAAATAAATTTAATGAAATTTGTGTTATTCTAAATACAGTTAATGTTATTCAAACATAACCTAATAGCGTAAAAATGATAGAGCTAAAATGTTTTTCATGGATAACACATCATAGGTATCCAGTATTATTTCTATTTCCTCTGAACATATTTAAAATCATTCCAGAGAGGAAAATATTGAATAAAAATGTCTACTGATTAGTTGATTGAGTAATGAACATGATAGAGGATGCATTTAATGAGAATAGGGACAAATATGACACTTTAAAAAATAGAATACTTTAACTGCAAATTTTTAATATGAACATTCTGTTGAAAAGGTTAAAAATGAACAACTATTTTATGTGAAAATGAATTGAAATTGTCTAATATGAAATTGAAAAAAGATTAAAATTGATTCGATAATGGTATAATCACTCTTAATAAAATTCTAAGAAAATTGATTATTCTAAAATACCCAGATAATATATATTATCACCAAGGAATATGTAACTTATTAAAAATAAATTCATTCCTTGTTCTGGTACCACCACAAGATTCTATTCATCTTGACTCAATAAAGTATTTATTTATAATAGCTTAAATCTTATTATAGGATATCTGTTAGAAGATTATGGGTTATTAATGCATTGATTACTAACATTTATGGACCCAATAATATTTGGGTACCAAAATCACATTTGGTTTAAACATAGTTTTGAAGAAAACTTTCTTGAAATGTTTTGGTAAGAACATCGGGTACATTGATAGGGGTAGTACCAGAAACATGAATATATATTATTGATGTTTCAATAATTTTATAAATGTGTATGGTGGACATGTCACCTTTGGTGACAATTTAATTGGGAATCTTATTTTCCTTGTTAAAATAAGTAATTCTACAACTATTTTAATTACTAATGTATTTTTTAATATTTAATGTACAATATTCTTATCATGTCACAAAAATGTGATGAAGGGTTCTATAGGATATTTTAAAATAATGATTGAAATTTGTTTTATGCTAAAAATAATTTATTGTTTACATCCTTGATAAATTCAATTTTTTATCCAATTAATTTATACTCTTCATTTTCTAAATAAAATCATAACAAAGTTAATTTTGAAAACAATCATATATTTGGCAGATGAGACAATTCTATAATTATCTTTACTCACATAGAATTATTACTCATAAAGGGTTAGTAAAAAATCTACTTAAAATACAGTTCCCAAATCATAATGTATATAAATAATTTCAAAAATTAAAACATTTGAAAATATCATTCCAATAAAATAATGTAGTTTCAACTTATCAACCCATAGAGTTGGTCCCCATGGACTTTTTTGGACCATATTGATTTTCTATTCTATATGAGAATCACTATGTTTACATCCTTTTATATTAATTTTATATGTATTGTTGGGCATTATTTCTATCACACAAAATTTATTATTCTTCTTCTTTTTTAATGTGTGATAATCCTATATAAAATCATAGTGGACTTATGATTATGATCTTAAAAACTGATCTTATTGGTGATTTTGAAAATAAATACTTTGAATCATTTTTTCACCAAATGGATATAATCGTAAATCTTATGCTCCAAGGACACCACAAAAGAATGGTGTGTTATATTTAATAAATAGGGGAATTCATGAAATTTCTTGAACTATTAATATTTTCTACAAACTTCTAGATTACTTTTTGGTGGGGATTGTGAATAAATATTGTTAGATTTTTAATAGAGAATTGATTATACGTATCATAATGAAAACCACATAAAAATTATGGAATGTTGGAAATATAATTGATAACTAATCTAGATTTATGGGTTTATAATTATATATTTTTAACCATAAATATTATATTAAATAAATTATTCTAAGAGTAATGAATAAATTTTCCATGGATATTCAATGTCTAGTAAATCACAAAGTGTTTTTAATAAATTACAAAATACTATGGAAGAATAATTTCATGTAACATTTTATGATACATATCTACATGAGCCTAATAATCAATTATAAAACAATGAGGTTGAATTTTCAACTCTAAACATCAATTCCAAACCTTCTAATTTGTTTTAGAAAGTATAAAAATCATCCAGTTGTGATGAACATTTTGAACCTGAACCTGAACCCGTAGATGATTGTGATATTTTAAGACCTTATTTTAAATGATCTATTTTGACCCATAGAAACCATCCTATATATGTTATAGTTTTAATCATAGGTAGAGGTAAACAAACTAGATTTTCTAATAAGAAATTTGTTTAACATCAAGCATCCGTGTCAGATCCTGACTATAATAACATCAGTAAGGTAATCAATGATGAATTATAGGTGATATAAATGATATAAAAACATAATTTTATATGATTAAATAGTCTGTTTCATAATGTATTTAGACCTAAGGATCAATGAGTATTGAATGTAGGTCTTTTTGTAGAACCAAATTTGTTGAGTCAGACACTATACTTATAAATAATCTATGTTTGGAATCAGGAGGAATCAGTCAATAAGTGGTTATTAACTATGAGAAAACCATTTAAAATATATATATACATTAATAAATTCAAATACTTCTTTTCATTGAAGCACATTTTTATTTCAAAATATATCAACTGGATTTCAAAAGAGAAATCTTGAATAGTTATATCATAGATGAACTTTTTGTTGGACAACCATATGGATTTCCAAATACCCATTTTCAAAATCATGTTTTAAAATAAACTAAAGATTTATATAGTTTAAATCAATCTCTATGAGATTGGAATGATAGTATCAACTACTTTATCATTTTTAAAAGGTGTTTCAAAAGGTAAATCTTATCATACTCCTTTCCGTAAATGAATTTTGAATGTGGTTTAAATGTTCAAATCAATGTTGATAACACTATTTTAGGGTCTTCTAAAAATTATTTTTAAATTTATTATTCTAGTATAATGAAACATGAAATTGAAATGAGTTTAATGGTAGTATTAAAAGTTTTTCTTGGGTTTTGATTTTTTAAAATAATGATGTAATTATTTTAAATCAATTTTAATACAGTAAGGATCTTCTTTGTAAATTTGCATTGGATATTAATAAAATAATTGTTACTCCATTGAGTACTACATTTATATTTGATATTTATGAATATATAAAACTTTTGGAACAATGAAATTAAATAGATATTATTAATTTATTTTTATAAATGACTACTAGATAACATCATTCTATGTATAGTGTGTGTATGTGTGCCCATTTTCAATCAAACCATGAAGAATCTAATATAATTTTGTTAAAATTATTATCAATTTCTTCAAATATAATAAAATATTATTGTTATTCAACCCTATAGGAATAAAATATGACATAGAAATTTATTTAGATTTGGATTTTAGTGTTTTTATGTTTGATTGGAAGATATCATATGAAACATGTCATATTTTAGGAATGTATATAGTTTCTTAGTGTAGTAAGAAACAAAATATGGTTTCATTTATTACTTCTGAAGATGTGTACTTAGGTGGAGAGAGTTATTATCAAATGATTTTGTGCATAAATCAAACATTTGTCAACTATGGAAATCATTTATTTCATGTACCTATAAATTGTGAAAACACAAGTCCTATAATCAATTATAAGAACATAATGTAAAATCCTAGAACAAATAATATTGACTTTTGACATAAATTTTTGAGAAAACCATTTTAAAAATGTGTGATATAACTCTTTAATTCAAAGGAATTGATCCTCATATTTCTTATATTATTTAAATACAATTAAATAATAAGATATTTAACAACATTAAGCATGAATTTGTTATTATTAATTTCATATAGCTTGGTAATTTCGTATCGTTATTATTAGCGAGTCAATATTTTAAAGTATACATTTGAGAGTCACTATTAGAAATTAATTGTTGGTTTATGGTTTTTGGAATGTCATCATTGGAATGTAACCATTGGTAAGTCACCATTGTTTGATCATCATTGGAGAGTCACTATTGGTGATTCACCATTACCCAAGTCTCTGTTATTTTTTTCAAGTGTCCTCGCCATTACTAATTTTATCATATTAAATATTTAATTAATTTATTGGATTATATATTATTATATTATATTTTTATAATATAATAATGATTAATCAGAATTAAATAATAAAACAGAGTAACTCCACTCACTCCTGCACCCACTAAACCATTTCTTCTTCTACATTCGTTCATGACCTTTTGCCTTCTTGAGCCCTTTGTTTCGCTTTCATTTATTAGAAATGACGATAGTTATGTGAGCTGAAATTTCATCCACTAAGGAATCTAGGCCTACAAATATTATGTTAGGTGAACCAATCTATGATAACAATGATCTACGAAACCCAAATTATGTGAACCATGTGGTTGTTGCTAAAAATGAATTTGATGAAGAATGGTTTCTATAAAGTAAGTCATTGATGATCCGGGTGATCCTAGATGATGTATGAGAAGAATGAATCTCTAGATAATATAGATTATTCTATCATACATTAGATCATCATTTTTATTAGTATTAAGATTTTAGTTTCGAATGAAATTTAGAATTTTATATAAATCATGATAAGTGGTAAGAAGTATATCTTTTCTATGATGGAATGGGAAAAGTGTTTGAATGTTCTTCATTGGGGAGTTTGGGAATATTATAAAGGTAAAATACATAGTGAAATTGAGTGGTCTAGTGAGGAAAATAATTTACTAGAGCTGATGGGTGGTTGTACACTTATTAGGCCTACTCATTCTAATTTTCATAGAGAATGAATGTTTCCTTTCAAGTATATTCAGCATCCGTTCATTCCTATGAAAGGGAACATAAAAAATAAGATATATCAGGATTTATGCCTTATATTCCTTATAGAATAAGATGATAATGTCAATAATAGTAGATAATTTATAGTACACATGATGATAATTGAATGCCTTCCTCAAGATAAAATTCTCTAATTTATCTTAAGCAGATTGTATCCATGCTTAAAGCCAAAGGTATTGTTCAAGAAGATGTGGAATCTATAATAAAATATGATTTTTTTATTATCTAAATTAATTTTTAAAAGGATTAGAGGGAGTTGTGACCCATAGATAAATTTTATTGTTATATATAATATTAATCACTATGGATATTTTAATAATATAGATCATCTAACTATAAAAAAATAAAAGGATCCTGAGTCAAAGTTAGATGAGATTTTATAATACTCTAACGAGAGAGAGCAATAAGTGGTCATTGAATCTGTTTATGTGGATTCAGATACCCCATATTATTAGGGTAGTTAACCTGGTATTCCTAAGATTCCTGATATGAATGTTGGACCTACAATTCCACCTTCTTCTATCCCTACAAGGGAGAGTCTCTTAAGTAAGACATATGAAAATGGGAATACTAATGCATGTATAGGTGAAAAATATATAAGTTCTTATTAAAAATCTTGTACTAGAGTTATAGAGGTATTTTATAGAGATAATGGAGAATAATGAAATAGAAATTTAGGAAATGGATATGATTATTAGGAATATTGTAGTGATAGACCTATGAATAATTATAGTGCTGATGTTTATAGGATTCAATCACCTCACTCATCCACTATTGGTTTTTTTCCTCAGTTGGGTATATAAAGATACATGGATTGCCTATATTTGAATATGATTGGAGACTTGGTTTAATTATGTATGATTACATAGAGAGATAAATTCTATAGAAACATGTTGATGATGTTACATTCGCTAGAGGAGAGACTAGTGTGTATAGTAAGAGGGAGAAATCCCCTACATCAGATAGAGTTTCCCCTAATGTTTTTTCATCCATTAGAGTTAAAGTAGATTATCATGATGAGATAAAGATTTATCATGGATATGTTCAGCTTGTTTTGTAAAATTAAATGTCCATTGATGTTGAGAATGATGTTAGAGATGAATGGGATTCTCATGATGGTTATTATTTGGAAATTGGCGAGGCATATCTAACAGGGAGCCTTTACCAGGTTCTAAAGTGATTAGTCAATCTTTTCCAATTTATGATAATAATGGAAATAATGTTCAAGATAATAAAGGCCCAAAAAGTATTATAGTTCTACTAAATCAATTTGAGTTGGGATAGATCTTATGGGAACTCTTGTGGAAGATATATATTTGGTCGGTAGGCATCAGACTTATTATTCAAATACACCTACCAGATCAAAGCTAGTATAGGGAATTATGCCTAGTTATGAGAGAGTCTATTAACCACATCTTATTGATTTAGTTTTTTATTTCATATCATGAATTAACAGTATACATAGATGTTTTTAGAGAGAATATGATTTCAGAAATTAATTGAGTTGTAAGGTCTTAGGAACATCCAATCACACAACATACTAAAGAAGATGCTAGACACTGGTTTGAGTCGGTTGTGTGACACATTCATACTAAGAAAAATGTTCACATTAAGGAAGTGTAAATTTATAACATAATGTTGGTTAGTGAGTTGAAAACCATGATATTTATGGTTGAATCTCTGAGGATCTTCTTTTCTTCTAATCAGTATTCTTATATGGGGTGGTTTTAGATTTTACCTGTTGTGGCTTATACATATTTTTCACCACCTAGTTCATATTATGTTGAAGAAAAATTGATCTGGTCCATAGTCTATGAGGACATCAATTCTATTTTTGGAGGTGTATATTAATCTCATCAGTAGGACACCATACAGATTCATCTACATAATGATCCCATACAAAAACCGGTAAGATAATTTTTAATTAAATCAAAAAGTGGTCTGAAAATCATCTCTATGGGAATTAAAACTTAACTTTACAAACATGTATATTAATAATTACCTTATTTACTATTTCATTTTTTCTATGAAAACATATGGATTCTTCCTTTAACTATGCATTTCAAGTAATAGGTTGACTAGTTGAAGGTGATGAGCCCATTACTGAAGTTATTTATAGAGGAAAAAGTATTTATTTATTTTTATAGAGAAAGTAGGGAACAACATTATGGAATTTTTAAACCATATGGAGACATTTATGTACGTATATGGTAATGTTTTGCTTTATCTAGAGGTCCTAACCACGTCAGAACTCAATTCTTCTTCTTATTGAGTCCCTTTACCTTCTCGATTCCAGCCTTTCAGTATGTATTCTATTGATGGTGTCAAGAAACTCAGACAAATTATAATAAATTTTCTTCATATCACTACCACATCAACACAACCCTATACCTATATGCCTCTTATCTCTTGAATTTTAATGTGATCTGTTGATCTTACATCATATGATGCGAGTGACTATGATTGACATTAGTCATTGATAGGTATTTTGTTGAATTTGTCCCTTATCTCTCTTTATAACTATACTCTGGTGACTTTTTACATTAATATAATGTATCTCTATTATTATTCATTTATTTTTGTTTAATTGTATTATTTTACCATTTTGATAATAACAAGAGGAGGAGGAAATTGGATTCCAGTTACCTTTGATCTCATAATATTCATTAATACCTCTTTTATATATACTTTGATATGATTCCTTTGATATCATATTAATCTTTGATATCATATTAATATCAATTTTATTATTTGGAATAAAATTATTTATATTATTTGTATCCTTGAAAACTATACTTATTTTGGATGCTATTTAATTTCCAAATTTCAAATTATATTTTAGAAATGATACGTAGACTGTTCCATCAAATTCTTCTATTTAGGTTTATGTTTAATCTATACATGTTTTATTAAATTTAAATGATTTTTGTACATAAAAAACAGTGTATTTTTGGACCCTATATATTTTAATTCTCACAAATCATGATTATTATGTTAGAAATGAATTTGATTTTTTATGATATTATATACTTTTGTAATAAAAATTAATGAAATTTGGATAGGAATTGGAATGATTCACCACCATGTGTAATCATTTCCAAACATGAGTCGCCATTAGTTTTACTATATCACCACCAGACTAAGTTACCTCCATAATGAATCATCACTAGAAATGAGTCACAATTATTTCAACTAAATCACCTCCAGGCCAGGGTCACAATTAGTTAAATGGACTCAATGACATACTAAGTCAATACAAGATAGACATACTTCCACCCATTAGTCTCTGTTTGTTCAAATGACTCATTACAAGACTCAATCACCATCAAACAAGATTCATTGTTAGATTAAACAACTCATCACCATATTGAATCACTTGTAGACATGATTCAATATAATAATAATTACCCTCCAGAATGATCCACCTCCAGGTTGAGTCAGATAGAGAGATGATTTAGTTCTATCCTTGAGTCAACACCAAACATTTTGTCATCATTTTTTATCATAATTTGAATTAAATTATGTCAAATTATTTATTAATGAAATTAATTTAGTGGGTAATTTTATGATTATTTTATTAAGAATTCATGGAATAATTAAAAAAATTCCAAGTCAGTAAAAAGATGTTGAAGATATCAGTGATTATTAATCCATTAGTGTATATAGAGTTATATATCTCATAGAACACCCTCATGTGTGAATGGTAAGAGGTTTCACTATTTTTCTAAATTTTGAAAGATATCATCACCTGAGAACTTATAAACTACAAATATACTAACATTCTTCTAAGAAATAGTGGAACTCATTGATGATCAAGATGCATTACCATATAGAAAAAAATAGAGCATTGGGACACTGCATTTTACAAAAAAATTCAATGAAATGGTTTGAGCTCTACACCAAGACATATTTGAGAACACTTGAGAATTTTAGGCCCTTAAGACTGGCCATCATTACCTTTTATATATGTAATGTTTTTGTCATTTTTCTTTTGAATAGTGTATTGTTTCCTCTATTTATTAACAAACCCTAAGACTTGTGCTACAATTAGAGAATATTATATATTATCTTGTATTTCATTGTGTCTGTTTACCAACTGTATTTGTGGAAGAGGTCCCTACATGGCTGGTATAGATTTTTTTCCCATGTATAACTATATAAAATAAATTCTCATAGACAACATATCTATTTAATGTATATGTTATCTATTTTGTGGATTATAATATAGTTATACAATATTCATGTTATAGGGTGATTTCCATGTAGAGGGGACTAGTTCAAGGCTGAAGTTGAACCCCTTATTTAATCCACTTTATGAGTTTTTTTATTTATTTCAATGTTTATAAAATATTTTTGGTTTTAATTTATTGAATAACTGGTACACTGATATTTAGTCCTACCTAGTTTTTATATAAGGGGTTTTAAGGGAATTTATTTCAAATGTTAAAGTAACTTTTTCATATTATTTTAACCAATCATTAATAAATATTGGAGAAATTTTTTAAAAGATAAAACTAATACTAAACTATTATTTTGATTAACAATGTGAATTTATTTCGTTGTTGATATTATTTGAACTTAATTTTAACATTTTTTTGGAAATGAAATTTACCCCCTCTTATGTTAATCACGCTGAAAAAATATATTCAATGTAATTTAATATATCATATAACTAAAAAACATATGGTAATAACGTTTCTAAAATGGTTAGTTTTTTCTTAATATTCAATGGAGGAGAAGAATTTGGATTGTGATGTTGGGTGGACAATGATGTTCTTTTTTATTTATAAAAATGGATGGGGGTTATGTAAAAAACACTATAAAAAACCAAAAGGTTTACTTTTAAAATTATAATTCAAAATTGTGTAATTAATTTAAAAATAAATTATATTATATTTATAGTGTAAACTAAAATTAGAATGATATATTAACTGTAATTTTATAGGTTATTTATTTAAGGAGGATAATATTGTTCAAGGTTTAAGGAAATTAAATTATAGTTCGGTTAGTGACATATGTATTAGAGCATATCCATCATTGGTTACATAAATATAATCTATATATTTTATAATTTTGTTAGAAACATGGGTTTTTACTTGTTTATGTGATCCTATGCTACATAAATAAATTCATGTAGTATATAAAACTATTAAATATTATGATTTCAATATTAAATAAATGATTTATTAGTTCAGAACGTTTTGAAGTCCATCAATTTATATATCTCACGAAGTGATAGGAATTATTCTAAAATAAATAATATCATGTTTATGGAATTTGGGCTGCTGAATTACATAACACAAATAATAATTCTACTAGTTCCTTTTTAACATTTGATTAACAGAACAACTTCATTCTCTACACACCTAAATCATGTTTCTCTTGAGTGATTTTATGTAAATACATACATAAATTCATTTCTGTATGTTATATTTTTTTATAAATATGTCTCATATCATGCATTAAATTATTTTTTTCATATTAAATTACAGTTGATTTATTTTTTGGAACAAAATAATTTAAAATTAAAATCATCTATTGAAATAATTATTGAGGTTCATAAAATATATTTTAATGGCCAATAATTTTATAAATTTATATAATAAACTACCCCTACATCCATTGTGTTATTATTAATTATTCAACTTTAACATATCATAGAATATTTGGGGCTGAAAATGAGAATGGTCATTATCAATTTTTAGTTATTAAAAAATAGATAATCCAATATAAGAGGATCACATGGGGAGAGATTAATATTGAGTGTGTCAGAGTCATTAGTTCAAGTAGGTTTTCTTTAGAATCATAACCACACTCATACTTATTCATCAAAAATATCATTAAATCAGAATAATATTGACTTTAAAAGTGAACAAATTATGATTTTATATGTGTTTTTATTGTAATAATGATATTAAATCATCAATGTATGGTGGTTGTATCCCATATACAAAGAAATATTATTTTATTATCAATATTTTCCTATGGGAATGAGAATGTCATTGAGAAACCTGTATATTCTAAAACCAACTATGATTATCAATCAATAACTTCTTATAGCTAAAACAAAAATTCTTTTTTGAATGATGAACATCAGTACGAGAATATGACATAAATAGAAAAATATGATTTGTACCTTCATTATCTTCTCCCCATATAGTAATCCTCATGGTTTGTTTGAAATCAAAAATTTCTTTTAGAATTTTTACAGCACCCTCAAGAATTCTTGTGCTATTTTATTTGTATATTTTAAACTAAGAAACTCAAAAGAATATCATTTGCAAACATTGAATATAAAATCATTTTAATTAATGTAAATAAATTTTTTAACATTCCCAGTCATCAAAATTGTGTCACTAATGTCCATAATTTCTCCATATCATTTACACACAAAATTAGAATATATCAAGGATTTGTATATACATGAAACCCATTTTATACTCTCGAGAATTGTTTGATAACATGAAACAACATCTATCATGATTATAACTACATCCTTATGATGTGGTACTGATTATAATTTTTATATAGTTGTTTCATAGTGTCATTTATCATGATGTGACATAGTATTTTATCTCATTTAATTTTGTTGAATAATTTTCAATACATGATAAAATGACATTAAATTACACCATATAATTATCCTTATCACAAAATATGGAGTGTATTTTTCCTAAGGTGCGGCTAAATCCCAAAAATCCAGTCTATATTCACCTTATCATTGATCCATAGATAGATTCAATACATTATATTCTTATATATGGTGTGTGACTAGTACATATACTTATCTATAATTAAATGATACCATTTTCCTGAATCATAACATTACACATCCTCATCGTGATGTAATTTCATTGAACAATAACAGAACATTTCCATATTTAATTTTATGAAATCTCATTATTATATTTTTAACTCTGTTATATTCTGTGAATCAAAATTTTTTGAAAAAATATTAACTTTTATTTATGAATGTCATTAAAAATACACATCATAGTGTCGACATGTACTTTCCCAAATCTCCACGTCGTTGGAGACCATTATATATATATATATATCTCATTATCGATTTATACTTATCAAAATTATTTATTTAAATGAATATTATGTGTAATATTGAACATTACATCTCCTAATGGGGATCCATACATTTATAAATTCAATATAAGAGAAACTATTATGTATCATGAGAATATTCCATTGATTTAATAGTATTCTCCTGGTAAAATTTATAAATTAAAGGGTAGAATTTTTCATTTTCCACTTTCTCAAAATGGGGTACCCCTACTTATAGGTTTAGGAATCCTTTATTAACCTCATTAGCTTTCACTTTTTTTAGATATATTTATATAAGTAGACACTTACATATTGAGAGAAATACTTTCACACGTTGAGTAATTTTTCCAAACTCCAACAAACTACATTCTATATTTTTAAAAATCACCACAATATACACTAAATTCATTAAAATGTTCTCAAAGAACCTCCATCCATTCTACAAAATCCTAAAAAATACTCATAATCCTATATTTAATGTGTTAATATAAAATACTAAAACATCCTCATGGGGTTTGAACAAAATCCCTTTTTATGTTTCTTTTCCACAAATAACTCTTCAGTTTCATTACCAATATATAAAATCACCCCCAAAGTATATTTGAAAAAAAGAAAATAACAAAAGTTATGTATTTACCTTATTGATTATAAATAAAAATTTGGATATGTATTTGGAGGCATAAAATTTTTTAAATTGCTAAACCAAAATCCAATCAACTAAAATTCTATTTTATATATGTTAGAGTAAAAACAAATGTACAAAATTCTGACCAAAAACCAACCAATGAACTGTTTAATAATGAATCCATTTCCAAAAAAATAGTTATAAAATTAAATACAAATATACAAAAGAATATATTATACTCACATAATAAAGAGATTAGATAATTTAGAAGTAGTTTAGGTTTCATAACCAATAAAATAATCATATTTTTTTATAAATTTAGTTATAATTGAATAAGGTAAGAAACATATAAAAAATTCTTAATGTTATTAAATAATATATTAAAAATGAATTTTCTATATCAAATTTTCAAAATCATAAATTAGATATTGTTTTTTATGAATATCACCAAATATATACATGGATGGAATAAGTTTAAATAATTGGATAGCATCAACCAAATTTTCATTTTAGAGGAGATATTTTATAACATTTTGATTCGACCTTGTATGTTTATCAATTTTTTAGAAGAGTTTATAGCACATTGGTTACCACAATAATCAACACAAGGATATATAAATATAATATTTTTATTATGAAATTGTTTCTTTATCTGTACCATTTGGGTTTTGAATTATAATGATGAAATATATTCAAACATAGTGTAATAAAATATGAAATATAAATTATTCTAGGAATTAAATTCCATGAATCTTCCATCAAGGAAGAATACTCCTCTAAATTAGGAATTTATATCATCAATATTTTCATCCCATACTCTATAAATATAACCTTATACAACCTTGCCTTATCATTTCCTAAAAGATAAAAGTAATATATATTTCTATATGTATCCCAAAGTTATGTTTTCTAGTAAGATATGTAACTCAATAATATTTGATTTACATATATCACAAATAATATCAACATAGAAAAAATATGACCCTAATAAAATCATGTATAAGTGACTGTCAATAAATTTTCAAAATTCATTCTCATTCAATCACTATAATTACATAAATATTTACATCCTAGTTTTGATGTTGGAACACTTATTTATCCTTAAATAATGACCTCTATAATAACCCTTTAGAATATTATTATTTTTATAATAAAATAAAGTAAATGATTCGAATTCTTTCCTTACCTATGAAAATATTCATCACCCAAAATAAGAAAATTAAAACTACTTCAATATTTGTTAAAAAAATTATTTATAGAGTCTTCTTCATTAATTATAAAAATAAAGACATTGAAATTCAAAACCATAATGTGTGATATGTTGTTAGTATTCATTACATATATATTACAATCCACATATAAATTTTTGAACTGCATTCTTATAATCTGATAATAATCCTGGAAGACCATGCTCTTGGGGATTTCTCTAATCCATACAGATCATCTGCATTCTACAAATTTTGATTCCCTATAGATTGAAAACAATACATTCAACATTTTCTATACATTCTATTTTATTAATTTCACTATTCAATAATAAATACTACATATCCATTTTTCAAAATTTGAAGATTCCATCAGAAAACAATTGGGGGAATGATCTCGAGAGTCTCATGTATGTAAATGAAGGAAAATGTTTCATAAAAATAAATTTTTGAATTAAATCAGTTCCCCTAACACATAAAATATACATTTTTTTATTTCAAACTCACCTTTTTAAAATTACTCATTCCAAAAAATATTTTCATCCAATGTTTTTCTTCTCCATATCCCTAGGATGAAGATCTTATTTTTCGTTATTTTCATTCTTTTCCATCCATTACTCATGTCTTTCATCTATTATTTATGATAAAAAGTTTCCTCAATAGTTTGTGTTCCAGTATTCGAAAGAAGAAATGCATGACTTGATTCTATGATTTTTCACCATGTTTAACAAATTGAATATGGTCACAAATGACATTATCAACATAAAAAAAAATCAATGTGTTATATATATTCATAGGAAATTAATATCTTCAGAATTATCCCTAGAATGAACATAATTAACTTCTTCATCTGAAATCAATGTGTTTTCTTTAGTCTCTTCAGTATGATCAGAATTAACCACATATGTATCATTATCCACAATAACTAATTTCTTATCCTACACATTATTCTAAAATATAATAGCATCATCTCATTTAGTATTAATTTCATTTTTTGTTTTAAAACATATAATATCTTATATTTTATGTCTATCCAATACATATTGCTTTTTTATCCTTCTCATCAAAAATACCACCACTGCATACATTATTCATGATAAAACATTGAATATTTGGGACTCTAAAGTGAGTTAAATATGGATTATTATTGAAATTTTTTTATCATGACTAATATTTTAATTTCCCCTTAAAAATATTTATTTTTTGTAATTAATTGTGTTAATAATAATATTGTCGTATCCTAACCTATTAGGATGGTGTGAGAAATATCTACAAGGATTATGCTTTTCCATTCATATTATCAATTTTTTAGGATCATATGATTCTATAAACCCTTATTTAAAGCCACTTTTATCCTAATATTACGAAAAAAAATTCTTTCATACTCAATACCATTATCATACATCATTCTCTTTAATGGATTAAATATTTGTTTTTAGCTCGCCTCTATGATCATGTAATCATGCTCATGAATTTAGATTTTTGAGATATAAACATAATGTTGGTCGGAGTGGTTTACTCAAGAGGGGGGTGAATTGAGTACCAATTAAAATTTCTGTATTTAAAAAACACTGTCTTAAAGACCCCCAAATAAAATAATAAATTAAACTGTAGTGAATTTATATTAAAGTAGAGGTTCTGTTAGATTCTCAAGGGATTGATTAATTCCCAGTTAATCAACACAGGAGTATGTGATTATCTTTTGAAACTAACTTACTAATCTACACTTAACATAAACACTTGCTAATTTAATTATCAAAGTACCTTTAAAATAAGTATTGGTTTTAAAGTGATTAGCAGCGGAATAAAACTTTGAAAGGGATGGCACAACAAATGTAACCAAGAGGTTCAGTCTCAAGCCGAGACTTAGTCCTCTGAAAAGTTTATATAAAAATGATCGACACCCTGGATCGGGGTTCAACAGTTTACAACTGTCCAGGTCCAAGACCTCTACTACTGTTATTCGTGGGAAACAGTACAACAGCAACCAGCTGTCCAGGTCACACACGACCTCTACCACTGTTATTCGTGGGAAAGAATAGAATGAAAGAATTTGGTAAGGATTTAAAAATCCTCCAGTTTAAGTACAGGAGATAGTGTATGTGTTAGATATAGCAGATAACACACACTGCTCGAAAAAGTATAATAATAAATCACAGAACAATATATGTAGAGTTTAGAAATGGTTATGGTGATTTCAGTGTAGCTCTGGACTCCTTTGGATTCGATCCGAAGTGAGTCTGAGTCCTCTTCTCGTTTCTGTTTGAGAAACAGAGTGTCGTATGCTCCAGGTTCACAGACAGTGAAAATGTAGTAGTTGAAGTTCTTCAGTGTTCTTCTTACATGGACAGAACACTTCTCGAGTATGCTTGATTGTCTATGAGCTTCTCTGTGTTCTTGATGGAACTGGTTTTTCTCTTCCTGTGTTTTTGGTATATTTCCTCCACCACACACTTCTCTTGTTGGTAGTTGGGCAGCGTAGTCTTCTTGTATTTATCTCACGGGCAACAGGGGACAGAAAAGATTTCCTTTCTACAGGTATGAGGTACGGATTCCTGACATCCGACAACCTTTATCAGATATTTGACAAATCATTAAAATGTACATGATATGACTGTTAGATAGATTAAATAAAGATAGGAAATAAAGAAATTCAAACAGTGAGTTGAGTGATCGGTAGGTAATCAGCATCGGTAGCTTGGACATCGGTAGCTCAATGTCATTAGTTTCTTTGACTCTATCGGTGGCTCTATGCGTCGGTTGGTACATGCTTGTATCGGTGACTTTGTTTATCGGTAGCTCCATGCGTCAGTAGCTTCATGCGTCGGTAGCTCCATGCGTCGGTAGCTCCATGCGTCGGTAGCTCCATGCGTCGGTAGCTCCATGCGTCGGTATCGGTAGCTGTGAGTCTATCAGTAGCTTCGTCCATCGGTGACTCTTATTCCATCGGTAGCTATTTATACTTACACCGGTAGCTCTATATTTGTATCGGTAGCTGTCTGTAAGTCAGTAGATTACATTTATAAGTACATCGGTAGCTCTGTGTTAAGTATATCGGTGACTCTGTCTTTCGGTAGACTAAGTCTATCGGTAGACTGGGTACCGGTAGCTCATTATCAGTAGCTATAGGCAGATTACTTATCTGTTTTATGTAGAACACATCCAATTGTGTTAGAATTAATTTATAACTTGTATGAACATGGATAAATGAGGATTAACATATTCCAAAGACTATTTTAAAAATTATTATTGGTTTGATCACAGATTTGAAAGAATTAAAGTATAGATCAATGATACTTAAAAATATCATAGAGAATGAAAACATAATTGGGATTTTCAACACATATGAATACATGATTGAGATTATCAAAACAGGTGAGGTCAACAATCTCCCCCTTTTTGATAATCACAATTTATGATATGGGCATTTAACATAGTGAAAATATAATAGTAAAGAGTATAATATTGAATTCAAGTTTCGCAGAGAAAACAGCATCAGAGATAATAGAAATAGTATGATATAGACATAAGTTATCAGAGGTACCAATCATAAGGTACCGAAGGTAAAAAAAACATAATAATATCAGAGATAAAATTGAAAATAAGGTTATTTTTCTTCATTGAAAATATTTCTCATTCTCTCATTTTGTTCTCCCCCTTATCTCCCCCTTATTGTTATCCCCCTTTGTGATAATCAAAAAGTGGGAAAGCATATATAGGAGAAAAATAAAACATGAGAAGTAAAAAAGAGTTCTTCTGTATTAGAGCAGTCAGAAAGTACAGAAACAGAATACAAATGAATTCCTATCAAAAATCCTGGCCACTGGATCAATCCACATCTTCCAAGTGAGATTTTCCTTTGGGATCAGAAGAAGGTGCGGGTGGTGAGGATGTAGGTGAAGTTTTTGGAATGCCAGAAATGATGAAAGGAGGCTGAGCTACTGACACAGAGTCAGGCCTGGAGGTTGAAGATCTTTGGGTGATCATTGGTGTGAGGCTTCTAATAGCTTGAGCAGGAGTAAGCTGAACTGTGGAAGCAGCTGAGGCAGAAGCAGGTAAAGCAGGAGGTATGATGACTGGTCTGGCATCAACATGCAAGAAGGGCAGCAACAAATTTCTAAAATCCATAATAATTCCTCCTCCTCTTACCATAGCAGAGATGAAATCATCTTTGTTCTCCATGAATTTCTCCAAGGCAGGATTCAATTGTCTTAGTTGGCTCACTTGTTCTCTAAAAGCTTGGGTTACTGGAGGTAGCCTCATGTTTTCCAACATCAGCTTGAAGTGGTGATCGAGTTGATGCTTGGTGAAAATTCTGGTGAAGTAGTAGTCCACTTTGCTCTTTATGGCTTCCTGAGAGGTAGAGGCTTCTCTCATATAATCTTGAACAATCTTCATTATTTCTCTAGCAGAATCTCTTGTAGAAAGCACCACTCGGCTCAACTCTGATGAGTCCACAGAGCCACTGGTTGAAATTGAACCAATCTCCTCCTTCAACATTGATCGAACTAAATTCAGATCAACTAATAGTTTGGATGTGAGAGGGCCAAGAGAGAAGGAAACAGTTTCTTTGAAACTCTTAGACAAACCACTGATTAGGCTTTGAACTTGAGAGTCTTGTAATTGAACATGATCCTTCACTGAGGTTTTGAAACTTTCAAACACCGAGACAAACTGGCTTACTACACTCTTCACATAGGCTAGGTCCTTGTCAGCTTGAGACTTGGAGCTCATATAAGAATCCAAAGCAACAACTGTTGTCTTGAGAGCTTCAAGATCTGCTTCGATTCTAGAAGATTGAGTCTGGCACTCTTTCACTTCTTCCATAAGCTCAGACACAAAAGAAGATAAATTAAAAGCCAGAGATAGCTCGAAGGATCTCTCTAACATTTTCATTTCTTCATTAAAGCTTTGCTTCATCTCAGAAACTGATACACTGAATGATTATTTCAGCTCATTATTCATGGATTCAAGATCAGATTTAGAGGCAAAATCATTAGGGACAACTACAGCAGATCCCCTTGCTGAGGCCAAACTAACTACAGAATCAGTCATTATTGAATGAATTGAGGATGAAAGGGAGGTTTCCATTAAATTCACTTCATCAACAAAATTGGTTTTGAGGTCCTCTTTCAGCTTATTCAGATCATGAAATCTGACCACATTATCGGGAAACAACTCAGAAGCAAGATCATAATTGGTCTTCGGTCTATTCACAGACATCTCATTGTCAGAATCCGGATAATCCAATCCACAGACTATAAACCCTGGGTCTTCTACCCAGTCTCCAAACTCAACAGCTACTGTAACATTTCCAAGAACAGAGTGATGCTCCCCCTCAATGGGTGCATTCTCATGTATCACAACAGCATTCAGTGCTGGATTCTCTTCATCAGAATCTTCTACTACAAGTTCCATCGGTGCAGCATCTAGAAGATCTTCTGATACAGGTACAGCATCTTCTATATCTCTTTCTACTTCAGCAGTCGGCATAGCTGAGCTTCCAATCAAAGGACTCATACTTAAACTAACAGAAACATACGATTCAGATACATTTTCCTTTTCCTCTTCTTCTTGGTGAGGCACAGACTGGTCTTCCTCATAAGTAGACAAAATTTCCTCTACCTTTCCTTTCCTAGAATAAACCAATTCTGCAACAGGACTTGGGGGCAAGTCTGGATCTCCTCCAACATCCATGGGAGTTTCTTCTTCTTCTTCTTCTGTTTCATCACTATAAACAGGTTCCTCTTCATCAGGTCTCAGACTTGGATCTCTCATATCCTTTGGTCTTGAGGGATGATCCACATGATTAAACATATCATATATCTTCTTGATCATCACTGACCCATTCTCCCTTCCATGGGTTCCAGTTAATTTTCATGTACTTACAAACAGTTGAGGTGATGCAGAAATTATTCCTGACTACAACTGTCTCATCCTAAGACTCAGCTATTCCTTTCACTTTTATCATCACTGAAATCATCTTGGCAAAGAATAAAGCATTAGTCATTGACTTTGGTCTAATAATGTATTCCATTTGAAGCATTAACAATCTGCACAGATTGATTTTTACACCATGTCTTAGCAGATGATGAAGATAGATATCTTGATATCTCAGATTTTCAAAATCTCCTCGCCTCGGTATCAACACATGCTGAACAAACTTGAAGAGCAGTCGATTCTCTCCATCCATTTCAGCAGCAACCACTTGCCTTTGATTCCCATTACCAGTCAGCACTTTTAAGGCAGTTTCATAATCAAAGATGTCACTGCTAGGTGGCATTGCTCTTGATACATACCCAGAGACACCTTCATGTGGTACTTTTAAACACTCAGCCCATTCTATTGAAGAAAAAGACATCTCTTTTCCATTTAAAAAAGAGCTTACTCGATTCTCATTTTCAGACTTCTCGAAGGTTACAAACTCGTAGAACTGTTTTACCAACTTTGGGTAGAATGGGCCATTATTATTCGAGAAACAATCCACCCATTTCTGGTCCTCCAGAATCTCGAGTACTAACGATTTGCTAGGCAGTATCCATTCCACGCACAGTTCCTTCTCGATTACTATGTCTCTATTCTGCAAGTGAGGATTCACTGGTCGCTTTCCCGATCTAGTTCTAACTTCACTAACAATGGATTTATGCTGTGTCTTCTTCTTCTTAGCGTTTGGTTCTACACTTTCATCTCTGACGATAGGAAGCTTAGTTTTTGCCATCGCGGGTTTAGGGTTCTTGGCCGATTTGGGAGCTAAGGTTCGAAGGTGAGAGATTTTGAGCTCGGTGAGGTAAGAAGTGGCTTAGACTTAGTTTTATCATTTCGGAATTCCAAATAAACGACTAAAATAAAGTAAGATAAAATAAAATAAAATGATTCATATTCTTGGCGGCAGACATATGTTTTAGAAAACATTGCAACGGTGTGAGTTAATCATCGGTGAGGAAAAAAAACAATCGGTGAGAATTTCACATCGGTGAGAATTATCACATCGGTGAGAATTTCACATCGGTGAGAATTTCACATCGGTGAGAATTTTCACATCGGTGAGAATTTCACATCGGTGAGAATTTCACATCAGTGAGAATTTTCACATCGGTGAGAATTTTCACATCAGTGAGGATTTTCACATCGGTTGTGATTAAACATTCCCAATTCGTGTCTTATGTAACTTAGCCTATCCGAACTTAAAGGTTTAGTGAAAATATCAGCCAATTGATGTTCAGTGCCAATAAATTCAAGAGAAATATCACCTTTTTGATAGTGATCTCTTAGAAAATGGTGTCTTACATCTATGTGTTTGGTTCTAGAGTGAGATACAGGATTCTTAGAGATGTTTATTGAACTTGTGTTATCACAGTTGATTGAAACATGTTTAAAAACATATCCATAGTCCAAAAGAGTGTGTTTCATCCACAGAATTTGTGCACAGCAACTACCAGCAGCTATATATTCTGCTTTGGCAGTAGATAATGCAACTGAGTTCTGTTTCTTACTACACCAAGAAACTAAGGATTTTCCAAGCAAATGACATGTTCCTGATGTGATTTTTCTATCTAACTTACAACCAGCAAAGTCAGCATCTGAATAACTCATTAACTCAAAGGATTGTCCTTTTGGGTAAAACAAACCTAAGTTAACCGTGTGTTTGAGATATTTAAAAATTCTTTTAACAGCAAGCAAATGAGATTCTTTTGGATTATCTTGAAATCTAGCACACATACACACACTAAACATAATATCAGGTCGACTAGCCGTAAGATAAAGTAAACTACCAATCATACCTTTGTAATTTGTTTGATCAACTGGTTTCCCAGTTTCATCTGCGTCCAATTTACAGGTAGTACTCATAGGAGTTTCACTTTCCTTGATACTATCCAGACCAAAACGTTTTAAAAGATCCTTTGTATATTTAATTTGATTCAAAATAATACCATTTTCATTTTGAAATACTTGAAATCCAAGAAAGTACTTAAGTTCTCCCATTAAGCTCATTTCAAATTCATTTTGCATACTTTTTGAAAAATTAGTACATAAAGAGTGTTTAGAAGATCCAAAAATAATATCACCAACATATATTTGTACAACTATAACATCTTTAGAAATTCTTTTAATGAAAAGAGTTGGATCAGCAATCCCTTTAGTAAAACCTTTTGAATAAGGAAATTGCTAAGTCTATCATACCAAGCTCTTGGAGCTTGTTTTAAACCATACAAAGCTTTAGAATGTTTAAAAAATTGATTTGGAAAATGGGGATTAGTAAATCCAGGTGGTTGTTCTACAAAAAAATCTTCAATTATAAAATCATTTAGAAATGTAGTTTTCACATCCATTTGATATAACTTGAAATCCAGATGTGCAGCATATGCAAGTAAGATCCTAATGGCTTCTAGTCTAGCTACAGGTGAAAAAGTTTCTTCATAGTCTATACCTTCTTCTTGACTATATCCTTGTGCAACTAGTCTAGCTTTGTTTCTAACTATATTTCCAGATTCATCTACTTTATTTCTAAAAACCCATTTTGTGCCTATTGTCAAAGTGTCCTTAGGTCTGTCAACGAATTCCCAGACTTTGTTTCTTTCAAACTGATTTAATTCTTCCTGCATAGCCATTACCCAGAATTCATCATTGATAGCATCATTGATATTTTTTGGTTCTAGCTGTGAAAGAAAATCTTGATGTTCAACCTGGTTTCTTAGAGAAGCTCTAGTTTGTGTTCCTCTATCAAGATTACCAACAACAGCTTCTAAAGGATGATTCTTTAGAATCCTCATTGATCTGGTAAAGGTTGGACTAGAAATTTCAGGTTCATCTATAGGTTCGGGTTCAACAGAAGCAGATTCTGGAGAAAGTCCAGAACTGGATGTTTTGATAACAGGTTCTTTAGATTTATCATTAATGTCCAGAACATATAAGTGTTCTTCAATATTTTCAAGAGAGGTTTTAGGCTCATGTGGATCAGTTTCATCGAATTTGATGTCAACAGATTCTTCCACACATTTGGTTTTCTTATTGAATACTCTAAAGGCTTTACTTGAAATAGAGTAACCCAGAAAAATTCCTTCATCACTTTTGGAAGCAAACTTATCCAGATTATCTTTAGTATTCAGAATAAATACTTTGCAACCAAAAACTTTAAAGTAATTAACCTTAGACTTTCTATTGTTCCACCATTCATAAGGGGTTTTCTTAAGAACAGGTCTAATTAAGACTCTATTAATGACATAACAAGCTGTATTTATAGCTTCAGCCCAAAAATAAATAGGCAGGTCATATTCATTGAGCATGGTTCTAGCAATTTCTTGAAGGGTTCGGTTTCTTCTTTCTACTACACCATTCTGTTGGGGTGTTCTAGGAGCAGAAATGATATGAGTATAGCCATTGTGTGAGCAATAAAATTCAAAATCCTGATTTTCAAACTCACGACCATGATCACTTCTCAAAGTTTTAATCTTAAGTCCACTAAGGTTCTCTAAAGATTTAGAGTATTTAACAAAATAAGAACAAGCTTCACTTTTGTGAGCTAGAAAATATACCCAAGTATATCTAGAAAAATCATCTACAAGAACATAAACATAGTGCTTCCCATTTAAACTAGAAACTCTTGATGGTCCAAACAAATCCATGTGAACCAATTCAAGTGGTTGAGAAGTCGAAACTTCTTTCTTTGATTTAAAAGAAACTTTGTGTTGTTTTCCCTTTTGACAGGGGTTACACACTCTATCATTTGGGAATTCTAATTTAGGTAGGTATCTAACTAGGTTTTTTCTAGAGAGTTTTCTAAGTGAGTGAATGTTTAAATGTCCCAATATTCTGTGCCATAGCCAAGATTCTTTATGAAAAGCATTCAAACAAGTAATATTCTGCTTAGCTAAAGAATTCAGATTAACAGCATAAACATTTTCATTTCTTAAGGCAGAAAATACCAAAACATTCTTAGAATTAAAAACTTTGCAAGAATCATTTTCAAATTTAACATGAAAACCATCATCACATAACTGAGAAATACATAATAAATTGTATTTAAGTCCATCAACAAATAAAACTTTAGAAATCAAAATTGAATCAGTGTTACCAATCTGGCCTAGGCCGATGATTTTTCCTCTTGAATTATCACCAAAGGTGACAAAGCCTCCATCAACTTTTATTAAAATCTGAAAACAAGAGAAGTCTCCTGACATATGTCTTGAACATCCACTGTCCAAATACCAGGTCTCTTTACAGGATCTCTTTAAGCAAGTTCCCTACAAAACAGATTCAGATGGGAGATGATTTTGGTACGCAGATTTTCTTGGGTCCAGACAGGTTAGCCAATAACACTTTAGGTACCCATATTTGTCTAATGGGTCTCATATAATTTGTAGAATTGACATGCTTTGAAAGATAAACATTATTAGATCCATAGCTATGTATATAACTGGTTGAAGCATATGAAGTTCCAGAATTACCTTCATTCTGTCCAGATTTAGAAATGAATCTAGTTTTGGCAATTTTCCTTTGTCCAGGTTGGTATCCTATTCCAGTAGTATATTTAGGTGCTATTTGCTTTCCTAGCATCTGTGTTAATGTATTTTTGCCATTGGTGAACTTCTCTAAGTCTTTCTTGAGTTGCTCATTAGATAGTTTCAGATCAGTGTTTTCTTTTAATAGTTGAGCATTCTTTTCCTTTTCTATATCAAGATCAGATTTATGATTAACACTTAAAGCATGCTGTTTCTTTAAACCTTTGTATTTATCCTTAAGTTCATTACATATCTCTTCCAGCATATTACAGTACTCAAACAATTCATTTTTAGACATTGTTCCAGAATCAGAGTCAGATTCTGCATTATCTCCAGAGTAATAATAATTTAAAGCAGGAGTTTCAGCAGTTACCTGATAAGTGTTTTTCATAAAGCACATGTTTGCCTTATTTTTGTGTTCAGTTTCAGAGCTTTCAGATTCAGTAGAGCTATCCTCAGAAGCACTCCAAGTAGCCTTCATGGATTTCTTAAACTTATTTTCCTTATATTCATATTTCTTTTTATACTTTAGCTTTGGACAGTCGGCTTTAATGTGTCCTTTTCTCTTGCACTCATAGCAGACAACATCATCTGATTTGTCATTCTTCTTCCAATCCTTTTTCCATTTACCTTGGTGATCATACTTACCCTTATAATTTGTTTTTCTGAAGAACTTCTTTTTCCTATAAAATTTCTTAAATCTTCTAGCAATGTGAGCCATCTCAGCATCACTGTCAGAATCACTTTCACTGTCTTCACAGCTTGAACTATCAACTACATCTTGAAGCTTTTCTTTGTCCTTATTCTTTGAAGTTGAGGATTTGAAAGCGACAGACTTTCTTTGAGGTTCATTTTCTTCCTCTTTATTCACTTTAAGCTCTTCTTCATACATCATCAGCTTGCCAATTAGTTCCTTGAAAGGTAGAGCAGCAATGTCACATGATTCTCTGATTGAGACATATGTGCCTCTCCATCTATCAGGTAGACATCTCAAAATTCTCATAATTTGTTCCTTCTATGAGACATCCTTTCCCAGCGAGATCATTGTATTGACAATTTCATTGAACCCGAGATACATGTCAGAAATGGGTTCGTCAAGCTTCATTTTAAAATTATCATACTTGATAGTATAAGTGTTCAATCTCATTTCTTTAACATTCGTTGTTCCTTCATGAGAAACAGCTAAGGTATCCCAAATTTCATATGCAGTTTTACAAGAAGAAATTCTATTAAACTCTTCATCTCTTGGAGCACAGTACAAGGCATTCATAGCTTTATAGTTGTTATTGTAAGCATTCTTTATAGGTTCATCCCAAGTAGATCTAGCATTAGTAGGAATTTTGTATTCTGATTCAATAGCAGTCCAAATATCAAAACCTATGCTTTCTAGATGAATTTTCATTTTCAGTTTCCACTGAGCATAATTAGATCCATTGAAGAAAGGTGGCTGGTTGGTAGCAGCACCCTCAAGTCTATTGTCCATGATGAGAAAATTTTAAAGAGATAAAAATTTAGATATAATAGAAATTTTAAGACCTTTAAAATACAACTAAAATCACAGTTCAAAAGCAGAGTACTTTTAGAAAGTATTTTCAATCCTCTGATACCAAACAATAAGGGGGAGATAAGGGGGAGAACAAAATGAGAGAATGAGAAATATTTTCAATGAAGAAAAATAACCTTCTTTTCAATTTTATCTCTGATATTATTACGTTTCATTTTACCTTCGGTACCTTATGATTGGTACCTCTGATACCAAGTGTTGTTCGGAGTGGTTTACTCAAGAGGGGGGTGAATTGAGTACCAATTAAAATTTCTGTATTTAAAAAACACTGTCTTAAAGACCCCCAAATAAAATAATAAATTAAACTGTAGTGAATTTATATTAAAGTAGAGGTTCTGTTAGATTCTCAAGGGATTGATTAATTCCCAGTTAATCAACGCAGGAGTATGTGATTATCTTTTGAAACTAACTTACTAATCTACACTTAACATAAACACTTGCTAATTTAATTATCAAAGTAACTTTAAAATCAGTATTGGTTTTAAAGTGATTAGCAGCGGAATAAAACTTTGAAAGAGATGGCACAACAAATGTAACCAAGAGGTTCAGTCTCAAGCCGAGACTTAGTCCTCTCAAAAGTTTATATAAAAATGATCCACACCCTGGATCGGGGTTCAACAGTTTACAACTGTCCAGGTCCAAGACCTCTACCACTGTTATTCGTGGGAAACAGTACAACAGCAACCAGCTGTCCAGGTCACACACGACCTCTACCACTGTTATTCGTGGGAAAGAATAGAATGAAAGAATTTGGTAAGGATTTACAAATCCCCCAGTTTAAGTACAGGAGACAGTGTATGTGTTAGATATAGAAGATAACACACACTGCTCGAAAAAGTATAATAATAAATCAGAGAACAATAGATGTAGAGTTTAGAAATGGTTCTGGTGATTTCAGTGTAGCTCTGGACTCCTTTGGATTCGATCAGAAGTGAGTCTGAGTCCTCTTCTCGTTTCTGTTTGAGAAACAGAGTGTCGTATGCTCCAGGTTCACAAACAGTGAAAATGTAGTAGTTGAAGTTCTTCAGTGTTCTTCTTATATGCACAGAACACTTCTCGAGTATGCTTGGTTGTCTATGAGCTTCTCTGTGTTCTTGATGGAACTGGTTTTTCTCTTCTTGTGTTTTTGGTATATTTCATCCACCACACACTTCTCTTGTTGGTAGTTGGGCAGCGTAGTCTTCTTGTATTTATCCCACGGGCAACAGGGGATAGAAAAGATTTCCTTTCTGCAGGTACGAGGTACGGATTCCTGACATCCGACAACCTTTATCAGATATTTGACAAATCTTTAAAATGTACATGATATGACCGTTAGATAGATTAAATAAAGATAGGAAATAAAGAAATTCAAACAGTGAGTTGAGTGATTGGTAGGTAATCAGCATCGGTAGCTTGGACATCGGTAGCTCAATGTCATTAGTTGCTTTGACTCTATCGGTGGATCTATGCGTCGGTTGGTACATGCTTGTATCGGTGACTTTGTTTATCAGTAGCTCCATGCGTCGGTAGCTTCATGCGTCGGTAGCTCCATGCGTCGGTAGCTTCATGCGTCGGTAGCTCCATGCATCGGTAGCTCCATGCGTCGGTATCGGTAGCTATGAGTCTGTTAGTAGCTTCGTCCATCGGTGACTCTTATTCCATCGGTAGCTATTTATACTTACACCGGTAGCTCTATATTTGTATCGGTAGCTGTCTGTAAGTCAGTAGCTTACATTTATAAGTACATCGGTAGCTCTGTGTTAAGTATATCGGTGACTCTGTCTGTCGGTAGACTAAGTCTATCGGTAGACTGGGTACCTATAGCACTTTATCAGTAGCTATAGGCAGATTAATTATCTGTTTTATGCAGAACACATCCGATTGTGTTAGAATTAATTTATAACTTGTATGAACATGGATAAATGAGGATTAACATATTCCAAAGACTATTTTAAAAATTATTATTGGTTTGATCACAGATTTGAAAGAATTAAAGTATAGATCAATGATACTTAAAAATATCATAGAGAATGAAAAAATAATTGGGATTTTCAACACATATGAATACATGATTGAGATTATCAAAATAGGTGAGGTCAACAATCTCCCCCTTTTTGATAATCACAATTTATGATATGGGCATTTAACATAGTGAAAATATAATAGTAAAGAGTATAATATTGAATTAAAGTTTCTCAGAGAAAACAACATCAGAGATAATAGAAATAGTATGATATATACATAAGTTATCAGAGGTACCAATCATAAGGTACCGAAGGTAAAAAGAAACATAATAATATCAGAGATAAAATTGAAAAGAAGGTTATTTTTCTTCATTGAAAATATTTCTCATTCTCTCATTTTGTTCTCCCCCTTATCTCCCCCTTATTGTTCTCCCCCTTTGTGATAATCAAAAAGTGGGAAAGCATATATAGGAGACAAATAAAACATGAGAAGTAAACAGAGTTATTCTATATTAGAGCAGTCAGAAAGTACAGAAACAAAATACAAATGAATTCCTATCAAAAATCCTGGCCACTGGATCAATCCACGTCTTCCACGTGAGATTTTCCTTTGGGATCAGAAGAAGGTGCGGGTGGTGGGGATGCAGGTGAAGGTTTTGGAATGCCAGAAATGATGAAAGGAGGCTGAGCTACTGACACAGAGTCAGGCCTGGAGGTTGAAGATCTTTGGGTGATCATTGGTGTGAGGCTTCGAATAACTTGAGCAGGAGTCAGCTGAACTGTGGAAGCAGCTGAGGCAGAAGCAGGTAAAGCAAGAGGTATGATGACTGGTCTGGCATCAACATGCAAGAAGGGCAACAACAAATTTCTAAAATCCATAATAATTCCTCCTCCTCTTTCCATAGCAGAGATGAAATCATCTTTGTTCTCCATGAATTTCTCCAAGGCAGGAGTCAATTTTCTTAGTTGGCTCACTTGTTCTCTAAAATCTTGGGTTACTGGAGGTAGCTTCATGTTTTCCAACATCAACTTGAAGTGGTGATCGAGTTGATGCTTGGTGAAAATTCTGGTGAAGTAGTAGTCCACTTTGCTCTTTATGGATTCCTGAGAGGCAGAGGCTTCTCTCATATAATCTTGAACAATATTAATTATTTCTCTAGCAGAATCTCTTATAGAAAGCACCACTCAGCTCAACTCTGATGAGTCCGCAGAGCCACTGGTTGAAATAGAACCAATCTCCTCCTTCAACATTGCTCGAACTAAATTCAGATCGACTAATAGTTTGGATGTGAGAGGGCCAAGAGAGAAGGAAACAGTTTCTTTGAAACTCATAGACAAACCACTGATTAGGCTTTGAACTTGAGAGTCTTGTAATTGAACATGATCCTTCACTGAGGTTTTGAAACTTTCAAACACCGAGACAAACTGGCTTACTACACTCTTCACATAGGCTAGGTCCTTGTCAGCTTGAGACTTGGAGCTCATATAAGAATCCAAAGCAACAACTGTTGTCTTGAGAGCTTCAAGATCTGCTTCGATTCTAGAAGACTGAGTCTGGCACTCTTTCACTTCTTCCATAAGCTCAGACACAAAAGAAGATAAATTACAAGCCAGAGATAGCTCGAAGGATCTCTCTAACATTTTCATTTCTTCACTAAATCTTTGCTTCATCTCAGAAACTAATACACTGAATGATTCATTCATCTCATTATTCATGGATTCAAGATCAGATTTAGAGACAAAATCATTAGGGAAAACTGCAGCAGATCCCCTTGCTGAGGCCAAACTAACTACAGAATCAGTCATTATTGAATGAATTGAGGATGAAAGGGAGGTTTCCATTAACTTCACTTGTTCAACAAAATAGGTTTTGAGGTCCTCTTTCAGCTTATTCAGATCATGAAATCTGACCACATTATCGGGCAACAACTCAGAATCAAGATCATAATTGGTCTTCGGTCTATTCACAGACATCTCATTGTCAGAATCCGGATAATCCAATCCACAGACTATAAACCCTGGGTCTTGTACCCAGTCTCCAAACTCAACAGCTACTGTAACATTTCCAATAACAGAGTGATGCTCCCCCTCAATGGGTGCATTCTCATGTATCACAACAGCATTCAGTGTTGGATTCTCTTCATCAGAATCTTCTACTACAAGTTCCATCGGTGCAGTATCTAGAAGATCTTCTGATACAGGTACAACTTCTTCTGTATCTCTTTCTACTTCAGTAGTCGGCATAGTTGAGCTTCCAATCAAAGGACTCATACTTAAACTACCAGAAACATACGATTCAGATACAGTTTCCTTTTCGTCTTCTTCTTGGTGAGGCACAGACTGGTCTTCCTCATAAGTAGACAAAATTTCCTCTACCTTTCCTTTCCTAGAATAAACCAATTCTGCAACAGGACTTGGGGGCAAGTCTGGATCTCCTCCAACATCCATGGGAGTTTCTTCTTCTTCTTCTTCTTCTGTTTCATCACTATAAACAGGTTCCTCTTCATCAGGTCTCAGACTTGGATCTCTCATATCCTTTGGTATTGAGGGATGATCCACCAGATTAAACATATCATATATCTTCTGATCATCACTGACCCATTCTCCCTTCCATGGGTTCCAGTTAATTTTCATGTGCTTACAAATAGTCGAGGTGATGCAGAAATTATTCCTGACTACAACTGTATCATCCTGAGACTCAGCTATTCCTTTCACTTTTATCATCACTGAAATCATCTTGGCAAAGAATAAAGCATTAGTCATTGACTTTGGTCTAATCATGTCTTCCATTTGAAGCATTAACAATCTGCACAGACTGATTTTTACACCATGTCTTAGCAGATGAAGAAGATAGATATCTTGATATCTCAGATTTGTAAAATCTCCTCGCCTTGGTATCAAAACATGCTGAACAAACTTGAAGAGCATTCGATTCTCTCCATCCATTTCAGTAGCAACCACTTGCCTTTGATTCCCATTACCAGTCAGCTCTATTAAGGCGGTTTCATAATCAAAGATGTCACTGCTAGGTGGCATTGCTCTTGATACATACCCAGAGACACCTTCATGTGGTACTTTTAAACACTCACCCCATTCTATTGAAGAAAAAGACATCTCTTTTCCATTTAAAAAAGAGATTACTCGATTCTCATTTTCAGACTTCTCGAAGGTTACAAACTCGTAGAACTGTTTTACCAACTTCGGGTAGTATGTGCCATTGTTATTCGAGAAACAATCCACCCATTTCTGGTCCTCCAGAATCTCGAGTACTAACGATTTTCTAGGCAGTATCCATTCCACGCACAGTTCCTTCTCGATTACTATGTCTCTATTCTGCAAGTGAGGATTCAGTGGTCGCTTTCCCGATCTAGTTCTAACTTCACTAACACTGGATTTATGCTGTGTCTTCTGCTTCTTAGCGTTTGGTTCTACACTTTCATCTCTGACGATAGGAAGCTTAGTTTTTGCCATCACGGGTTTAGGGTTCTTGGCCGATTTGGGAGCTAAGGTTCGAAGGTGAGAGATTTTGAGCTCGGTGAGGTAAGAAGTGGCTTAGACTTAGTTTTATCATTTAGGAATTCCAAATAAACGACTAAAATAAAGTAAGATAAAATAAAATAAAACGATTCATATTCTTGGCGGCAGACAGATGTTTTAGAAAACATTACATCGGTGTGAGTTAATCATTGGTGAGAAAAAAACAATCGGTGAGAATTTCACCGATTGTCCAAAGCTCCATGTGTCGGTAACTTCATGCGTCGGTAGCTCCATGCGTTGGTAGCATCATGCGTCGGTATCTCCATGCGTCGGTAGCTTCATGCGTCGGTAGCTCCATGCGTCAGTATCGGTAGCTGTGAGTCTGTCAGTAAGCTTACATTTATAAGCACATCGGTAGCTCTGTGTTAAGTATATCGGTGACTCTGTTTGTCGGTAGACTAATTCTATCAGTAGACTGGGTACCGGTAGCTCTTTATCAGTAGCTATAGGCAGATTACTTATCTGTTTTATGCAGAACACATCCGATTGTGTTAGAATTAATTTATAACTTGTATGAACATGGATAAATGAGGATTAACATATTCCAAAGACTATTTTAAAAATTATTATTGGTTTGATCACAGATTTGAAAGAATTAAAGTATAGATCAATGATACATAAAAATATCATAGAGAATGAAAACATAATTGGGATTTTCAACACATATGAATACATGATTGAGATTATCAAAACAGGTGAGGTCAACACATAATTTATTTCATTCATATGAATTTATCAATAACGGGGATAAAATATATTTCTCCACTTTTTTATATCTTGTTCATGGTTCAAAAAACATCATTGTGAATGTCATCTGATGGATTTTTAATATATATGTGAAAACCCATATAAACATCATTCATTGTTTTCAATTTTTGAATATTTTGGAAAATATTAATAGTTTCTTCTTTTATAATTTTAATAATTCCATATCCACTTTTATTATAAATCAAAATACAAGATTTTTAACAAGATTTCAAATTGTTCTTCAGAACAAATTTCTTAAAGCTTTTATACTCATATCATTTTTTTATTTTAAAACATTAAAGAGACAACATTAGTTTCTAAACCCAATTATTATCAAATTTATATATTTTATAATCATAAAATTCAATTATTTATAAATATAAACCCATTTATATCATTATATTTTTTTCTTAAAAATAATATATTATGCATCATCCCCTCAATAAATAATATATTTTTATAATTTATTTATTTTTCACCAATTTCATCCACCAAAACACCTTTCATTTTATATTTTCAATCATTTAAAAAGGCAACAGATCCTTATTCATATAAGTCAATATTCCCTAGGTTATTTAAATAATCCTGTATGTTTGGATATTTATAATTGTCTATGATCCAAGGCTTCTCAAATATTTATACATTAAATTATTGCTAAACCATATTTTCCCTTTGTCGTAACATATTTTATTTTTAAACATTATCATATTTATAAAAGGGATTTAATTTATAAGGTGTAAATATGTCAAATTTTCTATTTTTTATCCTTCCCTATCATATATACCAAGAATCATCAAGAAAAGTCAAGAAATAATTTTTCACATCAACCATTTTATCATGATAATCATTCATGTGATTTGTGCTAATAATCTATTGGCATCCCAATATTGATTCATTCTACCTTATTAGACAAGATGAATACATGTCATACCCCTAATTATAATATTTGATGACACACATACAAAAAAACATATAATATCCTTCAATACTATTTATTGGTAATAAAATTTCTTCTTTCATTTTTTATTATTTCATTACATTATTTTTTATCTATTTAATTTTTTCTCAAACCCTTTTGTAGATAAGTTCTTTCAATATATGGTGAATTGTGGAAATATATTTAAATTTTTTTATCGTTCTAGATATGGTTTGGTTTTGAAGTTTTATTCTTATTATAAAATCAGGACTGAATTTTCATCACTAGGTTCCTCAAGTAACATTATTTCAATTTCAGTAGTAGATGTAGATTTATATTCTTTACAATCATTCTCTAATTCATGTTCATGATGCCTTTTTTGTGGAAAAATCACAAATTCCTACAACAACACTATTATAATTACATTTTATTTTTTATTTTATTTTCTCAAATTAAAAAACACATATTTATATTTTCTAGATATATATATCCCAATGGATGATTTTATAAATTATTTAATCAATAATATTACTTTTATAATCATTCTATATATTTAGAATTTAAATTTATTAATCCAAATATTGTTCTCAATATGGAATTTTAAAACTTATCAAATTTCATTTAGAGATGTGAGTTTCTATTTCTTATCCATTAAATGTACGTAAAGATTATGATCATCATTATCACGGTCAACTATAACACCAAAATATGTCACCAGATAATTCTCGCATAAATAATACTATGTGGTACTGCATGTACCACACATAACACCAATCTTAGATGAACCTAAAGATACTATAGAAGTATTTTATCTAAACAATATAATTATAACATATCCATTGGTTTGGTGGTTATGTGTAAGAGTAATTTTATTATCAAACAAATTTATGGAAAAAAATTAGAACATACATAATTATCAATAAATCAGAACACAATTTTAAATACAATCATCTAATATTAAAGGAGACAATTCTCAAAAAATAGTTTAATGTGAACTATGTATTTTTATCAAATTATAATAAGTCAATCAAGATCGATGAATTATTTTAATCAAATAGATATGTAATGTATTTAAATTAATAAATTTATGTTAAACTAATGTCAATTACTATAAAAGAAATGAAAATAAATTTCATTTATACTTCAAAAATGGATTTTATTTCATTTTGTGTGTTGAAATTTTATTGGCATTCCACAACATAAAGAAAATACCTTTGAAAAAATAGAAATAATTTATGAAACCATCATGTAAAAATTATAATAGAGATAATATTTGGAATATTTCGTAAAATATTTATTATCGATTGAATTGTAAAAAATATCAATGTTTTCAAATTATACATTTATTTTCATTAAATCATGTAATTTAATATAACTGTTCTATTTTGGAATTTTTTAAATTAATACAAGTTAAATTTGAGAAATAAAAATCAAAATAATTCTATTGAAATAAAATATATATTTGATTTTGGTATGTGTTTGTTATTTTTTTAAAAAATACATCTTTTTTAAAAATGGTTTTCACTACATTTGGAAAACATATATTAATATTAATATCATGAAATTATAAAAATTTTGTCTACCAAAAAATATTCAATGATTTTAATTAATTTTTTCTAATTTAGTAAGGAGTTCAATTAAAATTTTTCACATTATGAATAGTAACTGTGGAAAAATGTATTGGCGTGGTAAATGGTAAATCAATTTAATTTTTCTAAATACTATCTGATAAAGCCACAAATATTTATATTATTACATATTTAATTATTTTATTTATACAATTATAACCATATATTATAAATTTAATTTTCTACCCATATTATAATGAGTAAGACATTTAAAATATCTAAACATTTATAAAAATTATAAGTGTTCCACTCCACTCACATATTAAAGGGATCCTCATATACATTATAATAAATACCTTTTAAAAATTATATATTTCCCATAGATTTTAAAATATCTCCCAAATGTCACTCCCCATGTTCTATGTGTCCTATTATCACCAAAACACTAACCTAATACGTCTTAAATTATAATGCAATGGATGTTTTATAAAGAAGATATATAATTCATAATTTTACATTTAATGTTTATTATTATTGTAAATGAATCAAATCATATTTAACCACAGTGAAATGGTTATTCATTTATCTTCCAGATAATTTAATTCCATTTTTAGTATAGTACAACCTTTCTTCATCTTTTTTTTATTCTAGGATATTTGAAAACATCGCTCATGTGTATGTGTAGAATACTAACTCCATGAATCGATGATTTTTTTTCAACACCACATCACAAGTATGATTATTATTATACACTTTATGGATATATATTATATTTATTACATTTTTATGATTATATAAATATAATATATTACTTAAAATCTTACCAATTATTTCATTGAAAAATGATAATCATTCTCATGTGTAGTGAGGACAACAACCTCCATAGTGTGGTGGGATTCATTTTTCATGTCCACATTTCATGACTTGTTATTTTTTTAATGTATAACTCTTATAATTATTACATTATTAATTCTTTGGATATGATTTAACAATGAATTGTTAAATGATGTTCAACCTATAAATGTTTTTTTAATTATGATTGGATCATTCTCAAAACATGTAAAATGTTTTTAAAATATTTAATAACAATATAAGTAATTATAAAAAATTTATTATAATGGATAATTACTATATAAAAAACTCAAAAAGTTTCTCAAGAAATTATAAAATTATGATATTTTTATTATAGTTGAGATAATGTTTATGTGTGGCGGTGAGACTCATGATAATGTATTTTCCAAAAAAACCATGTTTTAATGTTTTCCTTTCTAAATATTTATTATCAATTACAATGTTCATAAAATGATTAATGAATGATCAAATTTTTATTTCAAATATTTATAAAATATCATTTCAACTACATTCAATTTTCTTTACAAATGTTTTAGAAGGAATCTTATTAGTGTTTTTTGACTGATTTACCTTTGAAATTTTATCAATCGTGTGAATGGAATTATTTTTCTGACATTAACCACAATAACATTTTTTCCCGGATGTAATAAATATTTTTAAATATGATGATTATGTTACCATTTTACGTGTTTATTTTCGACGACATATTTTTTTTGATATTTTAGAGATTTTTATTTAAAATGAAATCCAAATAAAACTCTATTTTTTCATGTTTCCATACAATGGTTATAATATATTTTGGAAATTAATTTCATTTATTAAAAATTAATTTAATAAATATTATTCTTTATATAATTTATACATTAAAAGAACCATATTCTATTTCATTTTCTATTGTTTATAATTTTTTCTATTTATTTACTTGGGGAAATATTAATTTTTTGTAAGACATTTCCTCGATATGATTATTTATAAGGATTATGTAATTAGCTGTAATTAATTTTATTCATATGATAAATGAATTAGAATTAGTATTTGAGGTATTGGTCTTAATATAGAACCTTGATGAATCGGTAGGTATCATCAGAAAAACTTTCCCGGGTATTTACATTCTTCAAGACTAGTTATTTCTAATGAATTAGAATGAGGCCTTAATAATATATATCTAATTACTTGTCTTGTGTTCATTATGATATGATTTTGATGTCTGTGCCCAAATCCTACATTATAGGATTATAATTTCTATAATTATAAATTGGATCATTATAAAATCATTTAATGTAATCCATGGGAATATTTATATTCTTAGCATTGTATATATTTAATATTTAGTTATAAATGATTTTTATTGAAATATTTTGAATTCACAAGTTAGGAAATTGAAATTTGATTTAATTTTTTTAACATATCCAATGGGTAAAATGATTGTTTTTAAAAAATCCTTTTTTAAAAAAACCCAATGAATTAAGATATTAACTTAATGTAATCTTATTAGTTTCTTTATGAAAGAACATTTGGAGACATGTTTATTTAATGAGTGTGTTAGGTGATATTTTAAACTAAACTTCTATTATGAGAAAACAAAAACAATATCATGGGTTTTCATAAATTTAAAATGGATAATCTCATTTTATTTCCTTTTATATCCTTTAATAAGATTTTTTATCTCATTACATGTTTTAAATTTATTTCATAGGGATTAAGGTTGAATAATAAATACATTAATCTATATCATTATGCTATGTTAATTCATCATAAATGAAGAAGATTTATTCATAATGAAATTGAAGTTTAAATTTTACAGTCATGTTTTTTGTGTACAAAAATTTGACATTGATTAAAATTGTTAAATATATTTTTTGTGTGTTTTATATGTAATATATGTTCCTTATTATAATATACTCTAAACCAACAAAATATTCTAAATATTTAATGAGATGAAACACTATTCTAAATAATGTAATAACAGGTAGTTGAATATATGGTACATTATAGTCTTTAACGATAGAAAAATTTATATAAATTAAGATGTTAAGTTGTTATTTTAGCATACGTTACAGGTATTATATTATCATAAAAACATAATATTAGATAGTGAATTATAGTTATTTTGTAGTGGATGGAATTGTTATGGTTATCATAGTATTTATACACCTCATACGATATTTTTTAATATTTTATTTTATATAGTAACACAAATTGATTTTGTTTTGGTAAAAATAAAAAATAATCTTAAACCATGTTTACAAAGAATATGAAGGAAAATATAGTGGTTTTTTTATTTAGAAAACAATATTTATAAGAGCTTGAATTAAATAAATTATGTTTAGGCCTAACTAGTTATCTAGATATATGATTGAAAACATAAACTTATGTGTGATTTTTAATTAATCATATAATATATAAATTGTTTTTCATATATGTTCATGTTATTAATATCATAAGGTTTAAAACATAAAATTTGTTACATGTCTTGAATTTGGAAATAAAAACACATGAAACTACCTCAATAGAATAGTAAGATCTATAAAATATATTGAGTTTAAGATTTATGGAAATCAAAGTCTATGGAGGAAACCAATTGAAGGAGACTATCCAGATTATATGAATAATGGATTATGAAGGGTACATTCTAAAGATGATTAAACAAAATGTAACATATAAATAGTTTGTATTATTTTAATAGTATGGTTTATTATTAATGAAAAAAATTATTAGGTTTATATTTATTAATCTTTGAACTTGATTAATATTTTGATTGTAAGAAAAAATTTATAATGAATAATACTATAATACATGGTCACAAAATTAAGAATAATATTTATTTATTAATTTTTATTTATATATTATTTCAAAAGTTATTATTATTTTCTTAATTTTATTTAACAGTTTCTGATTTTGAGTATAATCAAAACATTAAAGGCACTTATACTATTTTTAATATTTAATTTATGGGAGTAATTTGGGATACAAATATCGTGTTTTAAAATAGGATTAATTTATAATTAAACATTATGTTTAGACTTTGATTTTGTCAAATTTTAATTTGAGGAAGTATTATTTTATATTTCATTGAGAAAATATAAAAAAAATATTTATAAACATTAAGGATAATATGATCGTTGATGTGGATTTAATTATGGATAATTTGGTAAAGCGGTTATTACATTTTTGTAACATATGTTTTAATGTATATTCAACCATGGGATTAAAAAAATGAAATCTCAACTAAGTGATTAGTGTTGATATTGAATAATTTCACTATATTGGGAACATTTTATTATTAAGGTATGTGGGAAAAAAATTAAATGATGATATTTTATTTAAAAACTAATATTTGAGTTATCTATTGGATTAATATATTATTTTATTTTGAATATTTTGTGATTTTGGTGAGTTGTGGGAAATATTAATATATTTTGGACATTACATGATTTGGGTATATATATTTTTGATATGTGACTTTAGGTGTTATTAAAATTTTTATAGGTAAATTTTAAATTGATCATAGAAGAATATGTGGTCAAATATGTTTTTATTTTTGTGATTTCAATTTGGTCAAAAATATTTCAAAGTGTTTTATGTTTAGTTACTAATATAATGATTTATGTTGATATTTTGGAATTATTTTTATCACTTTGGATATTATATAAGTATTTTGGTATTATTTAATTAACCATTCATCACAATATTTTTTTCACAATTCAATCATTTTTATTTCATCATAATAATACAACACATGTTGAAAAAAAACCATATGAAATTAAAATTTAAAAAATAAAAATATGGTAACATAAATCATGTAAGAATGTGAGGAGAAATCATATTCATGTACTCTGGTTGATCATAGTTGAAAAAATAATAACAAGTGTGTTATATACTTTTCTACTAATAAGTAATTAATAAACATTAATCTTCACAAATTATATGAATAAAGAAAATGATATGAATAAATTTAGATGATAGAATTCATATATATGGATTAATATATTTTATTGATATGAGATTATCAGGAAATAAAAACATTGGGAATTAGGAATATTATTCAATATTAATATTTGGAATTATTACCAATGGTCAATATGAGCTATGGGAATCATAACTATTGGGTTTTTAGTGATTAATAGAACACAATTAGAAATAATATATTTTAATGGAAATTATGAATATTAATTATCATATTATGGATAAAATAATTTTTCTACTAGAGGTAAATTCCCCCCTAAATATTCAATTTATCAGTTATTAGGAAGGAGGAAGCATCACTGGGGTTCTCCCTTAAAGAATCCCATGTCTAAATCCAACACATGTAGTTATAGAAGAACCATCCACATGACAAGTACAACTTAGTGGTGATCACCGCCATATCAATATTGGTTGATCTACTCTAATACGTTTCCATTATTTTACACCTTACCCATAAGGAATATGATTGGGTGAATTCATGTTATGTACCTAGTAGTTTATTTCTGTTATAATGTAAATTATTTATAAAATTTTAAGGTAATTTACTCAAATAAATTATTTTTAATAAATGTATCAAATAAAAATAAATGATAAAATATTGTAAAATATAGAATGAATAGGATAAAATCGATTTCATATTTAAAATCTAGATATTAATATTATCCATGGTTTGATATTCTGTAGCTTCTAATTAAAATTATAATATATGGTGAAAATGTTGGAATATGGTAAATTATGGTATATGTGCTCTATATGACCTAATATAAATGTAATCATGAATCATTTCATCTATGGTAGTGTTATTTCACTATTTTAATCACTATAAACTATATATGGGTCTTATTGATGGAAGTAAATAAAAATGTTTATATTAGGGAAATAAATGAATGTGGAATAACTAAATAATAAAATAATTCTTCCATGAAAGTCCACCCACCTCACCTACAAATACTCACCCACTATTCACATTGATATGCAAAAAATATGAATTTCCATCTTCAGTTCATTATAATAATGTTTTTTATTTATATAAATTTTAATTCTTGAAGATTGTGGTTGGATCAAATGTCACATTCCAATATATGAATCTTATGTGACGTACATCTAAACATTTATATCTCCGCATTTCCTATTTGAATGTATTTATTTTTAATCAATTAAAAACTTATGATATACATTCTTACATGATATTTATCCATGCTATAATGTACCATTTGATCTATTATCAAGGTAACATTACCCAAACTCCTTAATTTATATTCTTTTTGTAATCCAATATTATTCCAATTTATGGGATGATCTTCTATCCCTTTAAAAATCCTATTTACATCACCATTTTTATATCATTTTTTAATCTACAGTTTATTAACAAATAATTGTGTTGATGTCATATTATGTTCCAATCATATGACATCTAACTCATGTCAACATTCCATTCACTCACATCATTCCTAATTCATAATATATTCCTTTGTATATCCATCCTCATAGAAATAAAAATATTATTCCTTCACTGAGTAAAAGGATTGTAATTTCTGAAGAAAACATATCCCATTCCACATACTATAAGTGTATTTGGTTCTGGATCTAATGAATTTGGGTTTAACAACATAAAAATTAGTGGTTTTGGTATATTTTTGTCATCATCTTGATACAAAGTAAATAGTCCATTACTATGCACCTGGTCTGAAACCATTGAGGAATCTCATATCGATAATTATAATACTTTTTTATAAACCAAAACATAACATTTATATATTTGTTTATAAATTATGGGTTTATTTGGTCTTATACTATTTAAGATACATTTTTCTAAACACATTAACAATATGAAACCATTTTAAGTACATTTTTTCTTAAATGTCATATAAAATAACTTATAAAGTGTACTTTTCTAAAAACTATTAGTCCCTAATTATTCCATATATGTGTATACAGAATTAAATTATACAATCTATTTAATTTATTATATTGATAAATATATTAATGGCCATTATAATTAAATATTCTAAATGGTAAGATCATATATGTGAAGTTTCCTTAGATAAATGTCCCATTTAATTATAAGTTGGTATGCCTTTAATATTATGCAATGTATATCTTATAATCATTTGGGTTGTGATGGAATTAATTGGATTTTTATTTCATTGTTGTGTCCTTGAATAATATATCCCCTTAGTACACCAATATTTCCCATTGAAAAACTATGATATGGTAATGGGATCATCCATAATCATTATGTATAATTCACTAGTACAAGTACATAATGATATGATTATGATTTCCAACAATATGAAGTTATTTTTTAAAATTATTTTTATGGTCTAAGTGATTATTCATCTCTATTTAATACATGTATTACATTAAGGTATTCATCTATATTATTTAATTCATACTCATGTTGTTTTATATGCCATATCTATCCAATTTTACCATCCACTATGAATTTTTACCACCATGATTTCATCTCTCCACCATTAAATTTACAAACATTTTCCTAGGCAATTATGTGAACACTATGATTTAATAAGGATAGACTTATGTAATAAACATATATACTTTACGTTGTAAAATAGAAATTTAGTATATCTAGTCTATTGAGGGATACCAAACCATGATCCCTTTAATATAATATATTATTCTATAATTTCAATGTATCTAATAACCCACCATATATGGGAAACATGGGTTGGGTTGTTATTGTTTATAATAGAGGGAGGTTTTGTAGAAACATAAGGAACTAGAGTTATGAAAACATAGCAAGTGAAAAAAAATTACCACAAGAAAATATATTTTATTCTAAAATTTTATTGATAGTATACTATATAATTAATATTATAATATTGATAGATACCCAATAAAAATAATTCTACATGATTTATCCTTCTAGATTAATCAAATACCATGTAAACAACTCTTCTCAATGAGATGAATTCCTGAATATTCAAGATAATGTTGTTAATATTTCTACATAGAAAGTTATGAATATTATATGATAATTGACTAATGTTATAAAAAATAACATTGTATACATGGATCAATAAGTTATCCCTCAAAATGGATCAACCACACTATATCATTTTATAAGTCAACCACCCCAACCTTTTAGTGACACTGCTAATCCAATTGAGAAAAAATGGATTATGTTTCTAGAATATAATATTTTATCATTAGGCTTCTCTTAGATGGATAATTTATTTATGGTCATGTATTGTATATGGGGTGATTATAACAATTTGTTACCCTTAACATTAAATAATTAGGATGTAGAAAATATTGAGAGCATTGAATGGAATGCATTCAATTTTATATTTATATAAAAATATTTTTCATGACAGTAATGTTAAAGAATAGAAAGGAAATTCATGAACCTATGATAAAAAATAAAAATAGATGGTGGAACAGTTTGAGTCCAATGTTAAATGGTTATCAACTTCTGTTTTTGATTGTCTACATAGACCAAAAATAATGTTTGGTTTCTTTTCTGATGGTTACAAGTTTATCAATATAAGATCCTTGGAATATCATCATATATCAACATATGAGGAGATAATAACAAATTCTATACAAATAGAAAAATACATAACTAAATAATATTCTTATAAATGGAAACCATATAAGAAGATGATATATGATAACCATAAAAATGGTGTTTGGAAAGGAAAATAAATGAAGAGTAGAGTTCCCTACATCTACATAATGTGTGAAAACACACATATATCTATATAAGTGGATGGGGATTATGATTAAACTATGGGGGAAAGGTTACAAATATTGTGAGTGAAAAGAAAATATCTATGAAAACAATGTACAACTCATATGTTATAAGGATATTTGGTATTAATCAAATAAATTCTCTAACAACATAGGGAATCATCCAGAAAATAGGCTTGTGGATCATGTTATTTATATTACAATTACAAAAAATTGTTTTCAAGCTCCAAATGAACTGATAGTCGGTACATTGATTACACATTAAATGTTAGTTAATAAAATTTTTTAATTATGAATCTAAACATTCCATTATATTTATATATTTGAAATGAATATCCAATCATCGAATACTACACTACAAAATGCATTATTAGTAAGAGTATCGACTAGTACATTGATAGGAACAAATGTCCACTAGGATGTTGAAAATAGGATGCATGATTGTTTTCAATATGAAAATATAATCATCATACCATTGGTGAAATTTGTATAACCTAGAGGATAGATTGGATCTAGAATTAAAAATAATGAATTTATTGTAGTGAGAATGAAGATATAATTAATGTGGAAATTAAGGAATTGTTGGTTTTTTACGATATATTTCATTACCTAACATTTCCAGGAATTCACCCCAATATCCTAACATAATGAAATTATTAAGGAGGAAATTTATGGAATATAATATTTAGTGGGAAAGGGTTTTATGATAATTAATGATCTGTCAATAGTTAGTGATTATTTTTTAGTTTTTAAAATAAATTCACTATATTACCCTAAATAGGAATGTTCAATTCACTACTAATATCAACCATAATGTGATCCCAATATTTAAGACACAATAGAGAATATTTTTAGTGGTGTAATATTATTTTTTGAGAAAATAAATTATTTATATTAAAAATGGATCACTCATTCTAGTGTTTCAACATGATAAAGAACATATATTTTCATAAAGAAGAATGGTGGGAGAATGATATTGTTAATAAATTATATGGAAATTAATGGAATTTATTCAAAGTTAAAATATGAATTTCCTTATATTGATTAATTCATTGATAAAAATTAAGGTTCTAAATTATTTCTTGAGGAGTGGCCCATTTTATGGATACCATTATTTAAAATTTAAGAAGTTGGTTATTCCAAATAAAGGAGTTGTATGAGGTATTTTTATTATGATTTCATAGAAATTCCTTTTATTTTTACAAAATATTATTTTTTCTTTATAGTTTTTATGAAAAAAAATGTTTAATGAATACAATGATATTTTTGTAGAGGGATTTATGGAAAAAAATTATATAAACTCTAATAGTTATGAGGAACATAATACTCATTTATGAATTTTTATTGATGCATCTATAAGAAATATTTTAATGGTATATTTAAAAAATTTTATTTTTGGCATTAAAAAGTTGCTTTCCATTGTCATATTGTATCTAGTAATAGTATATGTGTAGACCCTTAACAAATATATGATTTAAATGAATAATTACCCTCTACTAGTATAACAGAAAGATGATGTTTTCAATGGTTAACAAAATACAATTGGATATTTATTGAATCATTAGAGGATTAGATAATACATTGACGAAGATTACACATAAGGGGGTCAATATCTCATGAAGAATAAAATGTGACGATATTTTGGAATAATTAAAGGGGATGTTGATGAATTCCTTCATATTATAACTTCCTTCTAATAAAGATGGATTTATTATTTATAGTGATTCATCAAGGAAAGGTATTGGATGTGTTTTAATGTAAATTGAGTGAGTTATGTCTTATATAGAAAGATAGCAGAACCCGTATAAGATAAACTATTTCACTCATGATTTGTAATTGGGGGAAGTAATATTTTTTCTGAATTTATAAATACATTACTATTATGGATTGGAATGTTATATATACATAGACCACAATAGTTAAAAATAAATCATTTCTCCAAATTATCTTTATATGATGCATAGAATACGGTTAGAACTACTCAAGGAATGTGATTGTGCTATCTATTATAATTCTCGAAAAGTGAACAAGGTGTAAAATGCTTTTATTAGAAAAAACATGTTACTTTAAATGTGTTGAGGTAATGAATGATCCAATTCTCAATGACTGAGTATATATAGACATGGGTAATATAATTTAAGGTGAAGTATCATCAAATTTCAAATAAGAAAAAATCCATCATTATTTGGAAGGATTTAGAAATATCTAAATATTGATAAATCCATAAAAAATAATATGGAATATGTGATGAATGGGATATTCATATAGTTAAAAAAATTATGACAGAGTTTTACTGTTTTTTTAGGTGTTTCATGTTCCATATATGTCACGGTTGAGGATGGATCAATAAGATGAGGTTAATAGATCAAACTTCTCTATATGTCCTATATGTAAAAATTATATATAGGTATATCCAAGAGAACTTATAGTGGAAAAACTTGAATTGAGAAATTTATTATTATATTGAAAAATTCTTAGTATACGAACAGGTGATGGTTAAACAAAAACATAGAAAGGCATAATTTAGCCTCTCTCTATATCAGAATGAATGTGGTATAATATAACTATAGAATTCATCACTATTCTTCCTAATAAATTTAAAATGAATAATATTATATGGGTAAATAATGATCAACTAATTTTTTTTACCAAATTTCCATACCATTTAATAATATTGTTTTATATACTATATTAAATGGATGTATGTAAATAGGATGTGAGGATTCCTGGAACATCCATATTGATAATCACTAATGATGACCCAAGGTTCATATAAACATTTTAGTGGAGTCCCCAATTAGTATTAAATATAATGTTTCATTTTAGTATGTCATATCACCAAATACATATATCTAATATAGAAGGACTATGAAAACATTTTATGACATGCTAAGGAGATTATCTTGTGACTTACAATGAATTTGGGATGAGCATTCTCATTTAGGGGGGTTTCCCAACAATAATGGTTACCATTTTCGAACTAAGATGGACCATATGATGCCATTTAGAGAATTATATATTTATCTATTACATGATGAAATGAATTTAGATAAAGGATGATTTTGGGTCAATAATTTGTTGGATAAACAATTTAGAAGGTAGTGTATATCCAAAATAATATCATGTTATCCAAAAGTAGACATAATATTTAATCTGACAATCAAAGGTTGGATCATTTAAACCTAGTGGGAGACTATGTATTTTTTATGATATAATTTTGGAAATGGGTTACGAGGTTTTGAGAGAAAGTGAATATTATTCCATGATTTATTTTTCTCTATGAAATATTATAATTAATAAGAGTTGTTGTATATCAGTTCTTTGTTCCACCAGTCCAATATAAAGGTCACAATTTCTTTCACATATCACATCTATTAATGTATAGTATATATCCTAACCATGTTCTATAATATGATCATGTTCATTTGGAGTTGGTATTTTCATATGAGGAAGTACTGAATAAGATTATTTATACAAAGTAGAATGTAATAGGAAAAAGGAATACTCAATTATAGATGGTTAAATTGAAGAATAATCTTCTAGAAGCAAAAACATGGGAGCCATGGGATGCAATGAAAAATTATTATACACATCTACTCATGGATTGATTTTAAATTTCATGGATTAATTTTTTATGGGGTAAGAATTTAATACCAAGGATTATAATATTTTAAATAAACCATTGAGAACAATATTGTTTCGTAATTCATAGTTTATTATTTCAACATAATAATAAAACTCATATTGATTCAAAAAAACACTAAGTAATTATATTTATATTAAAAGATAAAGACTGTATAATAAAGAGTAAAACCATGTGGGGAAATTTATAATATACTACTACGATGGATCATACTATAAAAAATATTAACAATTGGAGATAAATTTTTATTATGAATAAAAAAACAAACATTAAAATTGAAATAGTGTATAAACCTAGAAAATGATATAAAGTGATTTATATGTTGTTGCATATATATAAGGATAAATATGAACATTAGTTAATATGAACGTTATGAATTTTTTTCCAATATTTACATTTTTAATTATGAAAATTATTCAATGTGATCATTGGGAATTATGAACATTAACCAATATTACAATTAGTTGTTATGTGTTTTAGTGGGGTAGTGATTAAGAACATACCATTAGTATTAGTCTATATTTAGTGTAATGATGAATGATAATTATCCATGAATTAAATAAATATATATTTGACTTGGAGAAATAACCCTTATGAATTTAATTTATTATATCATACCAATGAGGTGGAAATAATAAGATTTTATCTTGACCAAACCCAATCGTAACTCTAACATGAAAATTTGGAGAGAAAAATTATGCGATAGAAGTTACAGAATGTAAATATCACCATGTCATCATTTTTCGAAAAACCACCCACAAAAAGTACAACCATTGAAATATATAGCCTTATGAAATTTTATTTTTTTAACTAGAGTCTAATTATATTGGTGCTAAGTTTTGTAATAATTTGAATTTTTTATGAAATTTAAATCATTTTTATTATTATAATTTATTTTTAATGAACATATCAACCTAATAAAAAAAGTAAAATTTTGTTAAATATGAAATTTATGTTATAAAATATTATTATTATTTGAAATAGAGATGAAAAATTTATCCCATAGGTTAAATTTTTTATTTTAAAAAAAATGTAAAATACTATAAAAATTGTGGAATGCTGTTAAATGGAGTATATATGACATAATAATATGTAATCATGACTCATTTTATCTGAAGATGTGATAGTTGGTTATTTTTGTAACTAATCACTATAATGGTTCATTATGTGTGGTAGTGGATTATAATGGTTATATTGGGGGAAAGAATAGAAAATTGAATAATAAAATATTTAATGATTTATTTTATGAAATTCAAATCACATCACTTATAAATACCCCCAAACCTCTCATCTATAAAAAATATCAATGTTACCTATTTATTTATTATCAAGGATTATCTCCCCAATATCTCTCATTATTCATTAATAGTTACTCTGGATCTATGGTCTTTTCCAATATAATAAAAATAGGAGAATAATGGGTTCTTATTTCTCTCTATTTATTTCATATATGAAATATGTATATGTAATCTCTTTTAAAAATAAAATTTATGTGTTTCCTTTATATTTTTAGTTGTTATAATTTCCCCTTTTATCAATTTTAAATGTTACATAAACTATACAACTTACTTTACAACCTTTTTATAAAGCGTTACAATTTTCAAAGGCTTGGTGTTCTCTATCTTCACAATCCCAATTTTCATTACCAATTTTTCTTTTTTTTAATCAACAGTATATTAACCCATTAATAAATTGATGTCATATAGTGTTCCATTTTTTGTAAATATATACCATTTTTCTATTTGTTTCACTAAATTTTTTAAAAATTCATATGTATTTACTATGCCCAAACCTCATAATGGACAAATAAATCATATATTTTTTTAACTAAAAAGTGTGTGATTTTTAAATCAAATACATTCTTATATGGATACTAAATGTGGATATGGTTTTATATCAGACTCATCTAGGTTTAATAAACCTAAAATTATTTATATGGGTATATCTCAATCATAATCCTAATGGTAGGTGATTGGGCCCTTACAACACACTTGGTTTTACACTCTTGGGGATATGTTGTGGTCAATTATCATCGTTTTTATAAAATAAAATATAATATTTATATGGTGGAATATAATCTATTTGTATCTTTTGTATCCTGTCATGGAATATAAATTTTATTAAACAAATTGAAAATCTTTAATCTTGATAAGGACTCATTATCTACAAATTCATCTAAAACCATTTCCTTTTGGTAATTTTTAAAAAATGTGAATTCCTAATAATTCCCTATATTTATTGAGTGAATTCACATAGAAATTGTTATTAATTAGTTAAGTTTTTAAAACTATTAATTACCCATAAAATTAATTTTTCCACACAAAAATATCATGTATGATTAGTTCCATTGAAAAAATGGTCCATATATTTATTAGTTGTTCATCCTTGATCATTATGTCATGAATATCCTACAATAATTTTTTTGTGATGGAAAACATTTTAAATCTATGTAATGGCTCAGATGAAAAAAAAATATATTTTCCATTACATTACTGGTAGGGCTCATGGGACATCTAAGATGGGTTAATGAATGTATCCTTTGCCTATATGTATAATTTCTTCCCACAATGCCACAAAAATATAATTATGATGTTTAATATTATACAGTTCTATATTTTAGATTTTTTTGTTTTCCATTTTATTATTTAATTTTATTTCTTCCATGTATTGCACTTTTTTATCCATTATTATTTATTTAGTTCTACTTTTGATGTTTCATATTTCATATATATCCTATATTAGATTCCATGTCCTGTTTTTTCATCGCTCAACATTTAGTCCTAGCACATTACTTTTACCACCATTTTAAAAATGTTATGAAGTTGAAAACATGACCGAACAAAGATAAAATTGTGGAATAATGATTTATACTCTTATTTTGTACATATTAAATGTATTTTATCTATTCTCTTGAGTTTTATTAAACTTTGATCCTTGGAATGTAATATTTTTTACTATGATTTCCAACCAACACTAGGAATCTGAGGTTATTTTCCTTACATTAGAGGTTAATATAGAATTTTAGATATGAACATTTAGTCATATTTGATATTTTACTTCTTGATCAATCCATTTTTTACATAAAAATAAGAATAGGTGAAAAGGATTGTTATTATTTTTTGGATCATATGATCTAATAGAGGTTGAATTCAATGATTTAGTTATGAAACATTAAACATGATTCTATTCATAAATATCCAATGATTAAATTTAGATTATATAATTTGAAAAAATATAGTAAGTAAATTTTAACATATTTTTTATCCCATTGGTAAAATAATTTTTCAAACCCTCAAGATTGGAGAATAATTTAATAAATTATTCTGTAAAACATAACTCGTATATACCATGGTAAATTTACATAAAATAAATTTAATGTATGAGTCTTATAGTTGTATATTCATAATAAGTTTTTTAATCCTGATATAGAAATTCATGTTCATGAAAATATATATATCGGGATTCATTATAACATATCGATATCTTATTTTTCATATAATCAAATTCGAACTGTGAGGATTCAAATTTTATAATTGATGGAGATTGTTTTGCGGCAATATTTCAATATTTATTTTTTCCTTAATTTTTTTTTATTTTTAATAGTTTGTAACACATGCAACAACGAGAAAAAATGATACACGATATACTACATAAATACTATTATTCGAATATGGTCAATATAACCAAGTTGTTGGTTTGGATATATGAGTAGTGATAGTAACATAATGATATATGTGTATAAAAAAATTAATAACATATTTTTATTGATTATAAAATAAGTCCTATGTTTTAAATAAAATAATACATGTTTAAAGAGGATATGTTTTATTAAATGGTTATGGCCGAAAGATAATTTTATCAGTGCAAATAAAGTTATTCCCAATATATGAAATATTTTAATTAATTTTATAGTTTATATATTCAATATAATAAATTAATATGTATTTTATTGTTTTTATAGTATATGTAATAAGAATAAATTCAATATATACTTTAAAAATTCATTTTCCATACAAATAGATTTTATTTCACTTTGTATTTGGATATTATAATTAATTTCATCTACATACAAAAATTTAATCCAAAATTATGTATATATTTATTCAAATATTCTTCTAAAAATTATATTATAGTTAAATTTTTGGTTATCTCTGAAATGATTGATTTTTAGTGAGTAGTAAATATACTAATTTTTTTAAAAAAATCATTTATTTTCACTAACATAAGTAATTTATAATTTATATTTGGATTAATAATTGTATTAAATATTAATTAAAATTAATTTTGATGAATATAATCAAAATAATTCCATAAGAATCAATAATATATTTTATTTATGTATAAGTTTATTTTTATGCATTAAAAAATTTAAAAAAAAAAATTCATTGCATTTTGGGAACATATATTAAAAAAATAAGAATAATTAAATAAACTGAACAATTAAAAATGAATTTCATAATTTTAATCATTATTTCATATTTATTAATTACTTTATTACCATTTTTTCAATTTTAAATTGTTACCATGATAAAACTGTTTCGCTACGATAAAAAGTAAATCATATTAATTATGGTAATTACTATGTGATTATGGCATAATATATAATTGTAATTCCAATTTAATAATGGTATTTTTACCTAAATCACCTTTTATTAATAATTTTATAGTTTCTGGTTCATGTGATCTAAATAAAAATCATAAAATATTAAAAAAGTTTAAAAAATTTAAAATGTGGCACCCCTCTGACATATAAAATAAAACATCCTCTCATCACTTACAAATGAATTTTAAGAAGTATGTCTTGGGAAACCCCTAAGAAACATATGACAAACATATCTACACATTTTCAATATGTAATGGTCTAAGAAATATTCTATTATAAGAAGGATTATGTTGTGATCCATGTAAGGTTTTGAAATGAAGAGGTGAAAATATTATCCAAGTGTTTAAAATTCATTTGTTATTCTAACTCAGAAAAATATTTTTTAATCATGTTTAAATAAAAATGTAAGTATATTACATATACTAAAGTATTTTTATTAATACGGTACAAGATCCTTTCATCACCATTTCCATCATATGGGAAATAAAAATATAACTTCTATATATGTGTGGACTACCAACTACATAGAGCGATGTGCTTCCTTTTTCATCTAACCTAAAAAGGCATTTTTTATGATATATTTAATATATATTATATTCACAAAATAATTTTCAATCAAGATATATAACGCAATTCTTACCTTTGACCCTTCCATTCATTAGAAAATGAAAACATACCATGTGTATAAGTTTGGGCCACCACCTCTATGAAGTGATGAGATTCATTTTCTTCTCCACATTTTACAAATGTTTAAACATTTTATCTAATAATTAAAAAATATAATTATTTCATGATTAATATTGTGTACATGATTTAAAAATCACACCATTTACCATGGTCAACCAAGAAATTTTTTTTTTTTGTGATTATGAATTGAATTTCTCCAAAATGTATCACATTAACATAAATGATTTAATAAATATATAAAAAATTTTAATAAATAAATATAAAGGTATAATAAAATGATAACACACCTATAAATGTCAATTAGGCTTGTATAAAATTATTATATGCTAATTATACAATATATAATGTATCTTTTTTGTGTATTAGAATCAAGGTAATTAATTTTACTAATAGATTATTTTTTAAACTATTACATTAAAAATATTTATTCTCCATGTCCATTATCATCAATTATTTCAGGATTGTTCTTATTTATGTTTGAAATATTTTTAAAGGTCATTTTCATCAACATTTTAATTTCATTAAATATATTTTAAAATAAATATTATTGTAATTTATAAATGAGGAACTTTTTACTTTTAACAAAAACTGTGAAATGGTTATTTTATTAATAATTGCCACATGAAAGTACATTTGTGGTGTCATATTTTGGAACATGCTCACCATTTAATTCATGTTCATTTTTGGTTTATTCTTTTTCATTTGGTCTGGAATTCTTCGGATGAGATTTATAACATACTTAGTTTTAAAAGGTTCTTAAGAACCCCTTTTGGTTTCAATTTATATGTCCTTATAGTGTAAATTTAAAAAAATAATTTTTTACCCTTATATAGTTTCTAGAGTATATGTAAGATTAAATTACTTCTACCAATACGCATGATGGTTTTGTGTATTGTCTAATGGTAACCTTGAATTAATAATAGTTATGTAATGGTAAATCACATAATGAATATGTGTTGGTTATAGTTTCTGTATCAACATAGGGTTTGTCTAGAAACCATTTTTTTGCATAAAGGAATATTAATTTTTATATATGTTCAAGAAAATTATGCCTCTATTTTCAAAGAATGTGTATGGGTACCTCAAAAAATACATAACTGTAACTCCTAATTCCTAATGTGTTTATAAGGGTATGGTTCATTTATATAAGGGTAACTCCTTCATTTCTAGTTCAATGTAATGGTAACCGAGTACCCTCACATGAAACCTTCAAATTATTTAATGATAAAATAATGATACACATGTACACCCCCTTTTCAGGGAAAATGTTTTTGAAACATTGTAAATCCTTTTCTTCTTCCAAATTCGATCATGTAGTGTATTTTTAGAATTATAATGGCCAAATATCCTGTAAATTAATTCATTTTACTCATCCTATGTTTATAACATATATTTTCAGGGGTTTCAACTTTCCCCTCTAAATATTCAATTAAAATGGAAAATTAAATTGTTATTTTAATATTATGTTTTATATAAATATGGTCTTATAAATATTTTTTGTTTTTTAAATACCCTAACCTTTTAAACCCTTGATTTTATATAACCTATTTAGGATAGTTCCTGGTGTCCATATTTTATAGAAGTATATGTGTTTTATTTTTATCATTTAAAATTCATCCATGATACAAAATTAGTGGAAGGGTACTAGTGATTGTTTTTTCCATAAATGTTGTGTGTACATATTCACATGTAACTATAGTACAATCTTCAACATTGGTTATCAGATCTTGTGTGGGAGTAGTTGAACATGATTCTAAGGTAGTGTCCTTATCATCACCCATTTGAATTAAATCTATGGTAGTTTCCCATTTAGGTGTGATGGAAACAATGAAGGATTTGAATGAATGAAATCACATGTCCATTTTTTTAGAGTGAGTAATTGAATTGAGTTTAATTGAATTTATATGCTTCGTAAAGGTGAATGACCCTCTATGGTAATTTGGAGGTGTGAAAAGCATTTATGATTTTTTAAAAAATTTGATGATATGATAATATATATGGTATGCTATTGCCTTTTAAATGATCACCTCCATTTGAATTTCAGGGGATCCCTTGGTTTTTATTATTGTAATTCTAGGTATATTTATGAACTAGTTTAGTATTATGAAATGTATAATGACCTTAGGAGTGACTTTGGTAAATCTAATAGATTTTCCCTCAGTTTGTCTTGGATGCGATAGGACTGGTAATTTGGGTTGAGGTCGATTGATGTGTTTATTGATTATATAAGCTCATACATTGTTTTACTGATGACTATATTATATTTTTTATACTATTTAATGAAATAATTCATTAGTTTTATTTTTTGAGGGAAAAATTGTGGTTTTTTTAAAAAATCATGGGTTTTTTAATGGTAGTTTTCATGGAAATTTTTTATTCTTGTTATATTAAAAGAAGACATGTAAAAAATTTAATTCTTACTTTTATTAAAATTTTAATGATATAGATTATCTTTTAAGGTGTTGAACTTTTGGATAGTAGGTGGAGAAATTTTTGGATTTTTTTCTCATTCTAGTATATTATTAGTTTATTTGTCTACTTGGAAAAGTGGATATTTATCTATCATTGGGTTAAATATTGTATGGAGGTGATTGTGGTGTTTCCTCAAATGAACGTAGGAATACTGGTGGATTAGCATCTTTTCCACTATTTTTAGTCATATCATCTATTAAATATGTTATACAGCTTGTCATATCTTCAACATTAGGATATATCAGTTTTTTCGATAATATTTACATCATTTATCAATCTTTTTTTGGTTATTGGAAAAAATTATTCCATTGTTATTGTTTCTCATACCTTTTGCCTATGGCTGGCCCAAGGGGATCACTATTCCCCTTCACACCATTTGCAGATCGAACTCGATTCTGGTTTAGATAGTTACTATATAATATATTCATAAAAGCTATCAAATAAAATTTATACTCATTATTCAGAGACATGTAGTAGTTTGAATGTTTTAATGAAAAAATTAAAGTACTCACTCATATAAGGTTTCTTGAACACCATACATCTGATATAATTCTTCAGGTTTGTAGGTATGTCCAAGATGAGTATATCTCTAATTCAATATTCAACCTTATATTTTTCTGAGAACTATGTGTTTTTTAGTTAATCATTAAATAGTAGTGGTTTCATAATTTTTTTAAAGAATATTCATCTTTATAAGGAATTTAGAAGGGTGTATACTATTTCTCACATTTTTGAAAACTATGTGTAGATCATGTAGTGGGATCTTGTTGACTCTAATTGGAAAACACATGATTGATGTATGGCATGCCAAAACATATGTCCATTCAGTGATCAGATAATAATCATTAGAATTTTAATGTTTACTCATTTTGAGTATGGGTTTTCATTTACCTTTTTAAATTTGGTTTATTCTGATTATTTCAAATTATTCTAGAATTGTTTTGGTGGTTTTTTCAACTATGTGGCCATTTAAAATAAAAACCCTGGTATGTTTGGATATTTTTTGGTATTTATTAGAATTTTTAAATTGACATTGTTTTATAATAATGTTTGGAATTTAATTTTTCTAAAATATTCTAAATTTATAATGATGATATATTATTATAAATTTGGGTCTATTCTTTTTAGAAAGGATTAGAGTCCTATATATTGAAAACATTTATTTTTTTGTTAACAAAATTTAACTAACATATTATAATGATATGGGTGTGAAACTTTTTATTGTCTAGTATTTAAAATATATTAGTGATATGACCCATTTTATATTAAAAGTTTTTAGTGGTTTGAAAATGTTGGTTATAAAATATTTATTCTTACTAAAATATTTTTTGGTGTAACTATTAGGGGTGAAATAATTTAACATATTTTTTTTGGAACTTGAGACATGGGTTGTTGGATTTTGATATAATTAAAGAAGTGTGTTAATATAATTATTTATTTATGATTTTTTCATGCATAACATAACTTATTTTGTTTTTTATGTGGTTTTCGTCTAATTTTAGATCATTCAATTTCATAGAAGTAATAATCACTTAGGTTAATCATGGTCTTCTCCGGATGGCTTTTTCATCATCTCCAAACTCAGATCCCTATGTCCTTAATCCCATTCCACGAAACTAGAAATTTTTTGTGGGATTAATCTTCTGATTCCTCCTCTATAATTTGGGTAAGAGGATTTTAAGAATTTAGGGATGCATCATCAAAGGATTGGTGAGATCTTTTCCTATAATAAACTTTTAAAATCTCCCATTTTTTACTTTGTGACATTCTTTTTTGTGATTATGGGTTGTACATGGTGCATGTATTTTATGAAGATAATATACATAAAGGCCATTCTTGGGATGCATTCATGGTTAATTTCACTAGGGATTTACAAAACAATTCAGTGAGTATATTTATGTCTATATAATTTTATGGTCTCTAGTATGCAGATAAATTGTTGATGGAGTACGCTCTCTATTTTTTGGATTTGGTAATGTGTCCTCCTCATCTGGACATAGATTACACTCTAATGGTGTATTGTTCCCAGGAAGCCCTTCATTCATAATTTTTATAGTTTATGTTTTCTCTTGACCTCAAATCTTATAGAACATTATTGATGTAAGTAGTTATGGTTAAATTAGTATTAGAAATAAAATATAAGATGTTGGAAATTTCCTCTTTTTTAGGGGTGATAATATAAGATCCAATAAGATACATATAAATAATGTCATGTAAGACCCTTTTGTCGGAAGTTTTAAGTGGTCGACATGTTTCATCTCAATGGATTCATCTATAAAAACTCAATTGGTTTATTAATAGTTTCGAAATATGGTTCGTCAAAATTTTTCTTGAAAGGATATCACTAAATTAAATTGTTCATTTTTCCATCTGTGTCACTTATATATGTTCTACTAGATTTTCAAAACACCTTACCATGATCAAGAATCATCGTATCCAAAGTGTACTACTATGTAGTAAGAAAACTAAAGACAATAGGACATGTACAATAAGACTCATAGTTATTCCTCTCACGTTTTGGTGATTCTTCTGAAGGAATTGGATTCGTATCCATCTTTTGATCCCAAATTTGGAGTATATATCATTTTTCCTTCAATAATTATAATACCTTCTTGTTCATCTTATTAAACCATGAGTTTTATTTATATTTTCCAAGGTATCACATTGGGGATTTGTTGTTTTATCCACATACATTAATGAATTCTAACATGGTGATGTATGAATCTTTTAATTTAGACATCCATGTTTACTCATTGTTGTTATAATTTCCCATATTAAAGAGTTTGGTTTAGGATATTAATTTGACTGAGATTAAATAATGTGGGATGTTCAAGAATATTAAATTTATCCTACTGTAATTTTTTCCTTTATCTTCTTTTAAAATTATTTTGGATGATATTGTGAGTAATGATTTTGGATTTATAGATCCAAAAATCATGAAATTTATCTACTGGTATGTAGCTGAATAAATATGTACATCCATCTCATAGTGTAAGCCTAGAGTGAGTTCTTATTTTGTTGGGTATAATTTCTTTTGGGGTGATATATATGTTCATGTTCATTTATACTCCTCTGAATATTCCTTATTGGATATTGGTTGTTTTAGAAATGTATTTTCCTCAGTTGTCATTTTCGTTTGTTTTCTTGTGTGTACACAAGACCTATGTCAGGTAAGTAGTTATTTTTACATAATGAATACTATGGGGATTAGATAAGGGTTATGGTGATATGGATGTATTGTTGATCATGATCTATGGTTTCTATTGGAATTACAAAAAGTATGTGTTATGCGAATTTTTTCCTAGGATACCCTCACAAAATAAAAGGGAAAAAAATAACTTATACAAAACATGCCTTTGCATGATCAATTTCAAATTATTCTCTATGGTTCTCTAGAGTAAACTTTTGGTTATTATTTCTAGATATTCTAGTAAGTTTATGAGTTTATCATTCAATTTTATGTTTTATTATTTAATTTTTGGTGATTTTATGGTCTCTTTGGAGTTTAATAGTTCATTTCTCTCATTTGAGTAGTTTAAGGTTGTTTCCTTATTTTTTAAGGCTGGTTTAATGGTGAGTATTTTTGTGAGATTTTACCATAATCTCCTAAAACAATTAATTGGTATACATTTTAATAATCATTTATATGTGATGCCTCATGGAAATATCATTCACTAAGATTAGTTTCATCCATCTTTTTGTTGGAATAATTTATGGTTTCCATAAATGAGAGTTAAATGTTTTAAGATATTTTGATATTTTGGGTCTGACACTATATATTGTCTTGTCTCATCTCTCTAATTTTGATCTAAAAAGTCCCTAAATTATTTCATGGAGTAGTTATTCTTATGATGGGATGAATTTTATCATTCTCACCATAGAATTTACATGTATTCATTGGTTTATATATTTTTTGGTTTTGAAACTAATGTATTTGATTGGTAACATACATTGTGATTAAATTCTTTTTAAAAACCCCTTTTATAATTTTTTTATCCCATTAAATTGGAATAAAAAAAATTCCAGTATTCTATTTACCCTTACATAGAGCATAGGTTCTACTAAGGGTAAATACCAACAACTTATATACTAGATAGTTTTGTGGGTTGGATTATAGTAATCTTGAATTTCTATGGGGGATATAAGGGTAAACTAGAAACTGTGTAATGGTAGGATGATGTTTAATACACAATGTAAGGTTCATTTAGAAATCATTTTTATCATTTAATGGTAATATTTTTTTTCCATTCACTATATTAGGTTAAGAAACTATTTTCAAATGAAGAGAAACGCTTCCATAAATGCTTCTAAATGGAAAAAACTAATTTCTAAATTGTGTGCAAGGATAGAAACGCATTTAGTGTGGGAAAATATTTCAAAACAAGTGTGATTTAAGGGGAAGGCAGTACAACAACATGAAACATATGAGATATTTAAGGGTAAAACCAAGATATCATCCCAGATCATCATTTTAGGGGAAATTATTCTAAAACCAATAATTACCTTTTATTCACCCTAATTTAAATATACAACGTTGTTTCATGATTCTAATAGAAAAAAATAATTGGATTTAATTCCTTTTATTCATTTTATGTTCACAAATCCATTTTGAAAATTTTTATCTCTATACTTTTAGGATTGAAGTAAAAATTTAAAATAAAATTACGATTTTAATTTGGGTTAATTATTGATGAAAACAATAAAAAAATTTATATTTTTAAAAATACTAAAACATTTGATTCTCTATATTTTTTATATTTTTTTGAAGAGATTTATATGTGTAGAAACATATTGAATGATATATGGTTCATTCAAAAATTTTATAATTATTCCCATCTAAATGTAGTTATTTTATTATTGGTTATTTTTATCCTTCAATGTTGTGCATTGAACTTATCTTATTATAGTAGGATACTCCACATTACAAGTAGATTCATTCTATGTGGTTGTAATTGATCTTGATTATATGGTAGGTTTCCAAATCATCTCACATTAGACTTGAATCTGTGATTTCTTTTCCTTTAATCAACTGTTTTCAATGTAATCAATTTTTCTTTCTTATATATGGTAACTATATCAATGAAAGATGATTTCTTGATATTTTTAATAAAATTTAAAATTGGAATCTTAGTATCATTTTACATGAAAAAATGAATGACATATACTACTTTTATGGAAATTTATATTCATAGTTTTTATTTAATAAATGCCTTGATTTTTTTGTGATGAATAATTTCAATACATTGAAGAATTTATGTATTTCTATGATTTAGCTATTTTAAACCATTTTTAAATGATTCTATGAAATCATTAATTTTTTAACATTATATGATTTAAAAAAGGATGTGAAATGATTTCAAATTATTGATAATATAAATATAATTTATATAGAGATGTTTGAGAAATTGAATGATTCATTAGGAAAAAGAAAACAGATAGTGTAATGAAACGTCATGGGAAACCATTAGAAAATACTGAACAACCTGATATTCTACATACCAAAAGAGAATTATTGATCCTTATGGGCTGGTGAAAAGAAACCTAGTAATCAAAAATAACTAGATGTAATGATTTGTTCCCAACCTAAATAATTTTTATTGAAAATATAAATTGTTAAAAACAGTGGAATAAAAACACGAAGAAATATATTCACCAAATAAAGGAAATAAATTATAGCAATACATATCAAAAATTAGATAAAGGTATAGGTATAATAAAACTAAATAACAACAAAAATGAAAAACAACTACTCTTTTGATATGTGTGAAACGTCCTATCATCTCTCCAATAGATGAATTAAACCTCAATACCTAACTATTGTTCCTCACATTTCCTTGTATTAAAAGTCATATCCAGGTCTAAAGACCCCTAAAGGGGTTTTCTAGGTGTAATCTCAAAGAGATCAGTATTAACTCACCTAGGTGTCCCATATCAAAATAATCCATACATTTTAATTTTAAAGAAAACATGACATGATAATAAGTAAAGAATATTTATATTAAAATATTGAATGTATTTACTTTTTCTATTATTTTAAAACAAGTAGGGTAAAATAGTTTCAACGATACATTTTCCTTGAAAATTTATCAAAATACAAATCTAGTATATCTAATCCAAAATATTATAATAAAATAAAAATTTTATGTAGTCCAAGGATAAAACAACATTACGCTATCAAACTATTCACAGCACATTCAATGACTAGTGCACTACCAAGTCCTTATAACATAGACATAACGAGCGTAGGAAAACAAAATGATTGAACCCCCCAACTATGTCACTAGAAATATACTATAATAATAAGACTATCGATATGATTAACCCCCCATAAGTGACACCCAAAAAATAAAATTCATGATGATCCTAAAATACACCTTCCACATAAGACCAAATGGCAACCCATGTGATGTATTTCTATAATAATTTCAAATGGTTATCATTTTTTAAACAATTTAAAATTTTTTAAAAATATAATTTTACTTCACAATGACCCTTGGTAAACCGCATCCTAAACCATAAATCCGTTTATATTCCCACAAAAATCATTCCACCTTATTTATAAAACACATTTATAAATCCATAGCAATATGTATCACCAAACATAGGCTAAATATGGTAGCACCTACCTCGAACTTGTGTCAAACACCACCCACAACAGAATCCACAAGCACCATATATAAAGGAAAAATGACATAATAAACACTACTGATTCCCAGTTCCACGAATTGTATTCCATAATAAAAAATGTCTAGTAGTGTGGTTAGGACACACATACCTCAAAGCAATTTTCATGATGAAAAAATCCAATACAAAGTTAGACCTCTTAGTGATTATCAAATAGTGAATCATGAAAGGATCAACCAATGATCAACAGATGGTAGATGTATACATAAATACAGTGTGACAACACTACCATAATAGATAAATGAAGAAGAAGAAATGTATCTTACTAGAGAGAAGTGATGTCCAGCCTCCATAGAGACCATGTTGGAAATAAAGGATACAGATAGAGGGGTAACACCAACAATACCTTGTATCTATATTGGGTTCAAGATAGGTAATCTACATGAAGGATAATAAAAAATTTAGCAGTGAATCATGATAAAACCTACTATATTAATGGTTTTACACCATTACCCATTTATTTATGATTTAAAATCCACATAATTCACATAAACTGAAAAATATGTCACCTTTAGTTAAAAATACCAGCCAACATATTTTTGATGCAATATATGGTTTTATAATGTAAATTTAATTACGCCATATACTATATCATATCTTGTTCCCTTTTTAAATTTAAACTATAAGACACACATTAACGATATAAATTCCCCTTATAGGCATTACCCATTCCAGGTTCTACAAAAAAACACTCAAAACATTCTTGATGGTCCCCAATACAATGAAAAGCCAATATAGACACCAAAATGATCATAAATTAAAATCAGATATGTTAAAATATTCTCAAAATAGTGATATAAATCCCTAATAATTTATACTGAAAAAGGGTTTTCTAAAAACTAGAAAGGCTAATACTCCCTCAATAATGATTAACACTACTATGTCATAGGAAAATCAGATATGTGTCACTGTAGCACTGTGAATAATAGAATAAACATCCCATAAAATAAATTCAATAGAGTATCCATGATCTCCCTTGTTTTCTAACCAACTAAAATATATAACTCAAAATCAATATTCTCCTAGCATAGTATATGAAAGGGTTCAGAATAATAATTCACGAGATATGATTTATGGAAAATATAATGGATACCTATCAACTCTGCCAGAAATAATAATAGATAAGAGACGATTAAAAACCCCTCAAGTACCAAAAATGATTGTATCTCATATCCTTTTTTCTATATTTTTTAATCTAATAGAGACCTAGAAAATGATAAACATTGTGGAGAACATATTTACTAGATAATTAATCCAAATGATTTTAATTAAATTCCATATAATATTTATGTCATCAATTTGTTTTAACCAAAAGGTACCTTATATCATGTATCCTCATCAACATTTCTAGAATAAGACTTCATCCTAAAAGGAAAGCTGAAATCACATATTCTTATCAAATAGGATACCATCACAGGTGGCTAAATAGTGCCCTAAAAGATTCTATTATAATCAATGACTGGAAGATCTTATCGTATGTTAACTTGGCCATTCCTGGATTAGTATCAAATGATCCAATGAAATCCAAGAATGAGACATTGATAATGTCTTCTAGGATATGAATATCATGATACGTCTACCTATACATCTATTCATGATATGTCTAAAACAACTGAACATAATTTTCCATTTCATTTTAGAGAATATTCTAGAACATGAAGTTAAACCAGGGATCCCTATCTAAATCAATGATAGTGTAAACCCCATATATTCTCATAACCTACTTAACAAACATCTTACACAGATCATCATCTTTAGTGGTGTCCCAAAATTGAATAAAATTATTATATTTAGTCAAATGATCATGCAACATTAAAATTGTATTTTTCCCTAATGGGACCATATAAATCCAAAAAAAAGATCATATAAAACTCATAAAACATCTAAACTAGAGATAGGTTATGATAACCAAAACCATAAGGTTTTAGAAAATTTAGGTTTATCTTTTAGTAGGAGTAATATCATGAAACAAATTCATCTATTTCGTGTTTCATACCCAGCAACCAGAGATAAAATATCTTTTCATAAAACATTTTCATTCATCCCAAAAAAATGACCCATAAATATATAAGACAGTAAAATGTAACAAAAATATTACCTAATGCTGGGAAGAAAAACAAATCCTCATAGTAGATAATTCAATGGAAAGGGAGAAAAAAACCAGTAATGGTCCCAATGCCATATAAGGTTTCATTTATTCCTTTGAACTCGTCATCCTATTTTTACACCTATAGAATATAATTGAAAAAATATGATGATAACTAAATATTTTTTTGATATATATCTAAAACATCTCTATGACTGTCTGGATACAATAGATCGAATATCCTGAAAAGGTTTCACTATTCTATTTATCCATGATATCTTGTGATCATACAATCTGGTTGAGAGTGTCCACGATGAAACTTCTATTCCTAAGGGTGTAGGTAAGGTGGAAATAGAACTTATAAACACACTTCATGAACCTTATCTATCATAATTTAATGTCCTTCTAATAAAATATACAATTAGAAATCATTTGGTATAAAAAATGATGAAACTCTCCCTAAAATGAAAATCCTTCCAAAAAATGTATTCATAAAAATGGAAATATCAAAATCATAAGTTGGATTATTATTTTCATGTGGAAAAAGTTTATGAAAGATATAAGATACAATAAGTTCATTTTTCATATCCACACAACCAAGACTATTACCAAAAGTCTATAAGTAACCCATATACCATGTACTAGGATCATGTAATATCATATCAGTTAATCAGGGAAAAAAATTATTTTAACACATAAAAATATGGATCGTATTTAATATCCTATATTAATTTCATCCCTTTCATGGTAAGAGAAGTCAATGGGGATTCCAACTTTTAGAAATCCAAGGTAAACAATCGATAGTATCCAATATTTCATTGTAAATACTATATCTCAAATTTATAATGTTGATCTTCCCATGATAAAACAGACTTCCCATTCTTAGATTTAATTAAAAATACATCTTAAAAATCAGATTCTGTAAATACAACATTTCTTGGATCTAGAACTTCTTTTAAAAAAATATCTCAACCAATGGTGGCTCATCTAAGTTCCCATAACAAGATTTATATGTTTCTCTTGATAACTCTAGGTCCTCGAATGGACCTGAATATCATCATCAATCAAATTGAAAAAAGGTTTCCAGATACTGAGAGAATATATGGTTCATAAAACAAATAAACATTGTATGAGAGTTAGTTATACCAAAAGGTGTCACAATATATTCATAATGGCCATTATTACACTGGAAATATTGTTTCTACACTAAAATCCCATACCATGAGATGAAGATAACTTGATCAAATATTTATAATCAAAAAATCATTTTCCCAAATTAATAGTTCAATAAAATAATCCACACAAGTCAAAGGTTACATATTATTGACTATTAACTAGTTAAACTTTTAATATTCAATGCAAAACCAAATAAACCATCTTCCTTCTTGGAAAAGTTCACTGGGGATTCCCATGGTGATAGAATTTGGAGAACAATATCTTTATCTATTATATTATCAAACTATATCATGATATATTTGAGCTTCACTAGCTCCATGAAATATGAGGGTATCGAGATCGGCTATGTAATCAGCACTAAATCAATTTTAGACAACACATATAACTCTATAGGAATAATAGAGAGTCATATGGTAAAAAATCAATAAAGCCTCAATAAACCATGGAAAGGTCAAAAATATATGAAACAACATCATAATATAACTCAATGTAAAAAAACTCTTGTTTTCTTGGTAAAAGGATCTTATACATGCTTTCCTCAGATCTCACTCTACCAGGAACACCTTATAGGTTCCATTTAAAACATTGAATGAGACATACCATTGTTAAATTTCAATATAATCATGATGAAAAAAAATCAAATCCATCCTGATGATGACGTAAAATATATACATATTCATAAAAAGGAAATCATATACTAACTCAACGTGAGCTATCAATAGAGAACAAGTTGGACACTAAACACCTACACTTCCCTCTTCCATATACGTTCCTATGACTCCAGGAAAATCAGACATGATCCTTTTTAGAAGGATCCAAACCTATAAAATGGGAATAAATAAATGAATGATAGGATCCTCTATCAAATAGAGAAATCATTACAGAATATTCTCCAACGATAATACCTCTCACTATCATTAGACCCATGGAAAAGTCCATGGGAGACTCATCCAATATGTAATGCTGCTTCACACCCATGGACTTTGGAAGAAGCCATATGAATGTTAATGAACATGACTCCACTATAGTACCATTGGATATAATGATTAATAACTATAGAGGTGCATAAAATCATCGTGACATAACCTCTATATATGTCCATGTATGAAATCCTATTCCACATATTTTCATGCATAAGAAAGAAATGTCATGTGTTTTTGAACTTTTAAACTAATATCAAGTAAGGGGGACAATACCTGCTATAATTTATGGGGCAGAGGAGAACCACTATGTAGAACCACCTCGACCACTCTCACAATGATCATTCCACAAAAATTATCTATCGATACACACCATAGAATCGTACACTATGTTAATGAGAATGATTAAAATAACCGATTATTCCTTCCATGTCAATCTCTTCAATTATAGAATTTTCAACTATCTTCACATAGTTATAAAACATCATCATAATTACATGTGAATTAGTATTTTTTTAAAACACATAAGGTAATTCTGATATTTTATCTAATTATACTTCACCACTTTTATCAAAAAAACCATCTCTGTAAACTATTTGGTGTACCGTGACACTGGACACTCTCCCTACTAAAATGATTATAAATTCATATCCTTATCAATCATAAAAGACTACATGAGGAACTAATAAAAGAATATTTTCTTGATACCCTTCTAATCCAATCACATGTCCTTATCCTCATGTACCATTGGATCCCACCATTTCTTGTTGGGTCCCTTAAGTCTAAATGTTTCACACATCACCTTGATTAACTCAGGTGTATTTGGGAAGTAGAATATTTGATCAATATTGTCTAGATATTCCTCTTCCTTATGATGATCACTCACAAAATTAATTAATAGGATAATTACAAATAATAAATCTTATGATTGATCTATTCCTCCTATAGCTCCTAGTTTTACTGGAATAAATGGGTTTGGACATGAGGCAAATTTTGTTTAACATCACAAAATTATCACAAGGTATACTCTATAATATTTAGATGTATTGTTCAATTCCCATTACGTTAATTAATTCACCCTCTAATGGAACCTTTGGAATATTTTTCGATGTCATATCACTACACAACAAAAATAGAAGAAATGATCAAACACTTAATAATATCAGTTCAAAATATCAAAATGTAAAAATGAAAACATGGATAAAGATCAATAACTCAAAACATTTGAAACACATCCCGTCATCTCATGGTAACATGAGTATAATCACATAAAGAGACTTCTAGGAACTCATTGAGCCCTGGCACTCATGTCCCAAAAATTTCAACTCATATTTACCAAACAACGCAAGATTGTGAATCATGAGGAAAAAATGTCTAATTCCAATTTTTATTGAACTAATATGGTTAAACCTAATAAAATAATACATGGACAGATCTACAACATACTTTAATGGAATTCCAAATCTCTTTGGGCTAAAGACTAACAACTAGAGAATAAAAAAACAACAACGTGGAATTATTTTTACCTAAAATTAATTAGATACATGGCATATATACAAAGACAATAGGTAGTAAAAAATATTGAACAAATATATTTGATAAAATTTGTCTTTACCTATATCAAAATACATACCCAAATTTAACTAACACCTAAGGGGTGCACCAGGTGTGAGAAAAAATTCACACTAATATCCTACCTAGGTGTTCCATATCAACTCTCTATTAAAATAATTCCTATATTCTAATTTTAAAGAAAACATGGATGGATAAAAATTAATGATTTTTTATATAAAATCATAGTAAATATTTAACTAATACCCTGATTCTAAAATTTTCTATGTAAAATAGTTTCAAAGGATAATTTTCATAAACATTTATCAAATATCAAAATCATTTATATCAAATTCAATAGAGAATAATTAAATGGAAATGTTAATCAATCCATGAATCACATAAGGTCATGATAAAAAACTACTCGCACCAAAATTAAGGACTAGTGTGAAAAAATGTACTTAAAATGTTGGACTAAGGAAGATAGGAACACCCCATGAGTAAACTGTAAAATTATCTAAATAGAAATTCCCTAGATCAATATTACATGATAGTAGAGGAAATAGCCATGTGTTAACCCCCAAATAATAATATGCATAATGGTTATATGGTACGCCTTCCACCTAAGTACACATGAAATCCCATGTGTTATATTTCGTAAATCATCTCAAAGGGTTGACATTTGACAAACCATTTATAATTCATTAACAAAACCCTTTTTTACTTCACACAAAATCAATAGAACCCCATATTATACGAAAATTTAATTATGCACACAAAAATATAATGAAAGCTTATCTTTTAAAAATTTTTATCAATACTAGATCAATAGTGTTCATCCATTGTCAGCTAGAGACGATATAACCTCTATAATATTTTGTCAAGCACTGCCTAAAACTGAATCCACCATCATCGAAAGGAAATTTTATATGTAAAAGGAGACCCTAGAATCAATTCTGAGGTCATAGAATTTTTATTTCATAATAAACGAGGTGAAATGGAGATGTTACATCACATAAAACTCTAGTAACACCCCCTTCATGAAACAAAAATATTGGGGATGTCCACTAACAAAATATTTCACAAAAAATATAGGAATGATGAAAATATCACCACAAGAATTAAGAATCTATAAACTCATCTTGATTCCACTACCTTGGTAAAGAAACAATAAAGTAAAAAGGTTTATTATAAGAGAAAATCAACACACAACCACCATAAAGATCATGCGATGAACTAAGGATCTTGATGGTGAGGAGACAACCAAATTTCACCTTATATCTTCCTAGGGTTAGAGAGAGTATATTTTCATGACGAATAATGAAAATCATAGGCATATTGTGTAAAAAAACCTACATGCATGAATGGATTACATCATAAACAATTAATTTACAACAAAAAAAAATTGTTTTAATTCACATAATGTAAGAAGTAATATTCAAAAAGGTAAAGAGGTCAATGAATAGATTTATGATATAAGATATGGTTTTATAATGAAAAGGGTCTTGACCCACCTACTGTTTCATGGATTTCACACAAAGAAACATTTACATATTCAATAGTGCATTTTTGGTGTATCTTCCTCTTGTAGGAATTACCCAACTCGCGTTCTACAAAAAACTCCCAAAACATTCCTAATTCTATAAAAACACAATAAAAATGATCTTAATCAGAAAGTGAATAATATAAAATCAATGATGTTTCACATAGTAAATCTCCCCATGATGTGTACTGAAAATGATGGATTATTTGAAGGAATTAAATGAAATTCCCTTTTTGAGGGTGATGAATTGATTTGAAATGAATTTCCTAATAAAGGAAAATTTTCTTAAATAGGTTCTTGGAGGTGTGAAAAAATATTTCTGATTCATTTTCAAATGTAATGATATGATATGAAATATGGTTTGATATTTCATTTTGAATTTTCACCACTATTTAAATATAAAGATATGACATCTGTTTCTTGGTGGGAAGTTGATATATAAATGTACACTAGTTTAGTATTATGAACCTTCTAGATGACTTAGGTGGTATGTAAGAAATCCATTGATAATTTTCCATTAGTTTGTATAAGATTATTTATAACTAAAAATTTTGGATGAGGTTGATTGATGAGATGATTGAATATTCGGGGACAGATTGTTCTTCATTTATGATCATGTTTAATTTTTTTTAGTCTATTTTCTATTAGAACCTCTAGTATCCATGGTGTTAATTTATGAGAAATTTATAATGTTTTGATCATTTATAAAATTATTTCATGATATAATGTTTTTTTAATTATTCTCTAACATTTTTTTGAACTATAATTTAAAAAAAATTGATAGGGGGAATGGAAATTGTGGTTTCCCCTATAATCATCATTGTTCTTTGAAAATGGTTGTTTTAAATTAATATCATGAAACATTTTTTACTTAAAAAAACATATAAAATATTTTTTATCTTTCTATTCTAAAAATAATTATATAGATTCACATTTAATGGTTTTTGATATTGTGAGCTGGGTGGAAACCTATAGTATTTTCAGCTGATTACTCTATATTATAAGATTAATATATTCCATGTTGTAGTGGATCTTCTAATAAATACTAGATGGATAATGGATGTAGGTGTGTGTGTGTGTGTAATTTCATCACTTACAAATGGAGTTTTTCATGGTAAGATGTATTATGCTTTATTTGTATTCATATCAGCAATTTGGCCTTGTTATTTAGTTAGTTGTATCTTTTATTTTTTGAAATCTAATTTTTTGGTTATTTTTAGATTTTTTACTTACTGTTGTTTTTATTATTTTGGGATAAATTTTTATTATATCTTAATTATTAATTACCCAATTCTTGATAAAAACTTGTAGGGATTAGGAATACCCATCGAGCTTGGAGAGGATCGACTCTTGTGTGATTTTTGATGAAATACACCTTCAATGTTATATATAAATGTTATTTTCTTTATATATTCTATTAACAATTTCCACAGTTATTTTTAAATAAAGGTATTTTATGTTTTATGGGAACATTAATTTAATATATTATTAAAATTAAAGGATATTTTTCATGTTTTCAATGAATGGTTTGAATATTATTTCAAAAGTATTTTCATATATTTTAATAGCCTCTGATGAATCTTATGATTTTTTAGGGTTTAGTGATATTATACACCATATTAATCTATATGGTTATGATCTTGGTTTCTTTATTATAAACTAGGGAAAATATTTATATTTATTATAAATGTTTTTGAATAAAAATGATTATATTTTTCATGTCATCAATAACTATTCATTTCTTTCATATAATGATTTAATTTTATATACAAACTGATAGACATGGCTCATTATACCCCCATGATGCATCTGTAGGTCTCATAAGTGAAAATAGTATGGGTATTTGTTGCATTCATGGCCAAATATTTACGATGTATTTTCTTTAGGACATTAAAGTATGTTTATTATTTTTTGGATCAAGGCCTTTATGTTGAGTACATTTAATAGTAGTACAAGGTCATTAATGTATGATTATGATGTCTAGAATCATTCATTACAACATTATGATATTAGTTACTATTATCAATATGGTTACTTTTTTTATCCATTCATATTTTTGATTTTTAATTATTTAATGTTTATGGAAAATTTTCGATTTCATATAACATAAAAAAACATTGATTGAAAATATTTTTTATGATCTCATATGGGTAGAAGTATTTTTTCCTAGAAAATATTTCATTTTTATCATTATACGCTCATAATTTATGATTTTTCAATTATGTTTTCTAATTATATTTTTTATGAAAATTATTGAATAATTTTGAGTTCAAGAGTATGTGACATACTATTTCAAAATAATAGATCATTGTAATAAAATGATAATAACCTTACGGGTTTTAATAAATTTCAATAGGATTAATGGGATTCATTTCCTTTCATATCCTTTACAGATATTTTTTCTCACATTCCACGTATTCAAGTGATTTTCCCATTGATGAATGATTATGAAGAACTATATAGAAGTATATATTTATAATATTTGGATTCATATTAAAAGAAAAATCCAATTTTTGAATAAAATTCTAGTTTAAATTTAAGAATCATTTTTTGGTAAAATATACACAGTGAGTAATAGAATCAACATTTTTATAAATGATTGATTTTTAATACTGTTAAATAATAACAAAACTCTAAACAAGAAAATATAATTTATATATAAGAATGTTTACCCCTTATTATAGATCATTTTATTAATAGTTTTTTATGTTAATTTTATTTACATATACTCAAATTTTTATTCTCCTTCATAGGGTGAAAATCAGTATTAATTTTCGATTCGTCTCCTAATAAATTATTGTCCTCTTCATTTTTAGACCTTAGTATATTAAGGAAATCCTCTATGACAGTTTTTTCACTATCAAATATTTACTCATTTTCATAAATGCATTCTTTAAAAGATAAAAAATTTATTATAAATATATTGGGTAATATTTTATTCCTACATCTTGATTGAGATTGATTTCACTTCATTGAACCACCTTTATTACAATAATATCATTGTAGTTTGGTCATATTCTTCAGAATTTATGATTTTCAAAGGACACCTAGTAGATAAAAAAAATATTTTTCAATAACTAATGATTTCAAAATTTCACTTTTATTTATTAATTCCTTGTCTTCTTTTAAAGTACCTTAACATATGGGATATGTTCTTCGATATATTCTTCTATGTTATATTCATCATCAAAAAAACCTTATCATCCTACATCTTGAGATCCTTAAAATATTTAATTTGAATATATATCTCCTTTTATAAATTTATTTTTAGAAAATATCAAATTATCATTTAATAATTAATAAATGTAATATGATTATCATTAATACTGCAATCAACATGATATTTTACCTAATGTGAATGTATATTGGAATTAAACATGTATGGAGTAATTTAAATGTGTTTATTTTCCATAATAGAGTCCTTATGAAATTTTAAATAACATAAATTATATTATAATATCACATAAAAAATTCTTAGTATTTCATTAATTTATTCAGCTTCTTCCATGATAAAATAATAAAAATATTTTTGAAAATTTTCAATCATTCCTTCTATTACCTTTTTTTTCAATCATAAATATTATGAGTAATTTTACAAATATAATTAGTAATATTTCATCCCATGAAATTGGTTTGTTCTTATACATATAATTATTAATGTGGAGAATTTTTAACAATAACATTATTAAGGATTTTTTACTATCGATTAAATATCAATTATTAGTCTCTTTTTAAACAGTGGATCCTTGGAAGGAAAATTCTGACACATAAATTCCTAGTGAAAGAAGTTAGGGCACCATTATCACATTTAAAATTTGAAATCTTCTTCCATCAAATGTGAATAAATTTTTATTTTATATTATTTTTTTATTCCATATAAACATCAAGATATGTCAAGGAGTAAAAACATGTTCTTTTATAAAAATTGATATGATCACTTGGGTTAAGATTAACATTGAGGGGGGTGAATTAATGCCAGTAATTTTTGATTGAAATATTAAATGATATGTGACTTATTTAAAAATAATATCATTAACTAATAATGATATAGAATTAAAAACGGAATAAAATAATTGTTTAAGAGGTCCATCTCAAAGAAGGATGAATATGTCTTCAATGTATGGTTGTTTTTATCCCATGGATACATGAACCTACTTTTAATATCAACATGTAGATATAGTAAATTGAATGAAATTAGACATACTATAATTTATAGAATAATTCATTCTCTGATAAATTAATAATTCGTTACAACCCAAAAAAGAAATAATTATTGGAAGTATAATATCTTTTGAAAGATCAATTCACAAATACACATATCTAATTGTGATTTTGTTTATGCTCTATTAATACATAAATCCTAATGGGATGTTAAAAAAAGATAGTTTTAATCCATTATTATTTCCCTATCCTGATTTTTTTATACACATCTATTATTTCGTATTTCACAAAAAAAATACCTTAAATTTTGTTTTCATATATTTAATTTCGAATTTTAATAAATTTAGTAAATGTTTTCTACATAATTCAATGTCATGAAAACCATGTAACCATTCACCAATAATATATCAATTTAATTCCCACATTAGGTCGATAGATATCATGAATTTCACATGATACAATACTCATGTTATTTTATTTTATTTTTTTATAATATTATGTAATGAAAACTATTTTATACTTGATGAACATATTCATAAACATAGATTCATTTTATTTATCAACAATTTTATCTTGGAATCCATTATATACATAAGGATTATTGCATTATCTCGTTCTATTGTAATTTATAGCTTCTAAAACATGATACAACTCTATGAAGCTACTCGACATGATTTTATTCAATTCGTACTACAATATATATTTCTCCATAAATCAAGACTATAACTGAAAACCCAAAACAATCATAGTATTTTCATTAATATGTATACAACTTCATCGTGTGATGTTTTTTGTCATTTTTTATGATTATATTATTTTCTTATTTCATTATCAACAAAAATGTTTTCTCAAAATTATAAGTTAACACTTGATCATCATAATGTTTATGCATTGTACAACAATGCAAAATATTCCTACATAAGGATAACAATTATCCATGTTATTTTCTATATATCTTCGTTAACATCTCAAAATTAAATTTTTTTAAAAGGAATAACTTTTATGTATAAACCAAAAAACCTGTATGTATTATATTTTTAATCTAAACATTTACAAATTTTATCTTCTTTAGTTACCGTTATGTATCTATGTTTAGATTAATTACATAGTAAGCTATTGGTTTGATGAATCCTATATATTGGATATGTATATCTAGATATTTTTGTTAATATCTATACATTTCAAAATCAACTATTAGAGTTATGTTAACATATTAGGGGACACTTCCATTTTCCATGAATCTAATCTTGGTGGCCTTTATATATTATAGTCTATATTTTTTACTTTTCCATTCCCTCTGAATGGGTGACCCATATATGTTGTTTTCATTATCAATTAATTATATCACTAAATTACCATTTATTTATAAATTTTCAATTCAATATAATATTATATATTGATATAATTTTTTGTATTTATTTAGTACATTTTCAAAACTCCAATAAAATTTAACCCATAAATCCCAAAATCATGACAATATTTATTAAATCAATAAATTTATTTTCATTGCCTCTCAAACCACATAATATCATCCAAAATAAAAACCTAATATCATGTCCATGTTTTGAATTAAGTACATCCTCATCCTCATGTGGTTTCAAAACCACCAAATCATGTTCTTGGTTTTTGAAATCTAAAAATATATGTAAATAAATCTATGACTACTGATTTTATGAAGTTAATAATTATTATAAAATTTAATACAAAATAATTAAAATATATATCATAGTAGATACATTCCAATAGAATTTAAACGGTTATATGAATATTAGCATGTTTTGATCTCATAGTAGACATATATAACACTAACCTATCATTATATTAAACCCATATATAATTTGAAAATTCTAATATTACCTTTTATATCCATTATGAACTGATATTAACAATATTGTATCAATATCTAACAACGTTCTATGTGTGGTTATTTGATAAAAACTCTATTTTCAAATCATTGATCTAAAAACATTTCCTTAAATATGTTTCCTATATTGATTCAATTTTTTAGTATGGTTTTTTTCATGGATATAAATAGGCATTGAAAATTCATACGAATATTTTGATTATGGAAATACAAAAAAAATATATATTTAAAATATTTTTATGTCACATTTTATCAAATAATATCAATTTAAAATTATAATTCCAAGGTGGTGATTCAATTTTAATTAATTAAAATATTTTCCAATATGATTATTAAAAATTAAAAATTAATTATTTTAAATGAAGGAATCATATATAATAATTTCGGATGATGAAGATGAGTATTGTTCCACATATATGTAGAGTGAAGGAAATGTATCCTAGTAAAACGTGAAATGTTTTTCAAAAAATTCATTGATTATAATATTTTTGATAACTTTTAGTGAGAATATTTTTATCCAATAATATTAAGTAGTAAAATAAAATTTTCTAGTTTTTTGAATGGTATTGGATGGAGATAATTTAAATGTATTAGATCTTGTTTTTTTGTATGACACATAATGAACTAAAATGAGGTTGACCAGTGGCATATGTTTTATTATGATTTCAAATTCTATAAAGCTATTAACCTATACTAATTGTTTATGAAGTTATTAATTCCCACTTATAACATATTTGTGATTAAAACTTCATTTAGATATAGAATATAATAATGAAATAATTTTTTGACTTTATGAACTACCATTAAAATTAAGGTACACGTAAAATTACATGATAGTATTTATTTGTTCATTCAAAATTAGTAATAAATCATTATGGTGGTATGAGTCCCCATTACGATATATTTCAATATATGTTTCAACTTATGTAAAGTACCATGATAAATAACACACATGTTTATTTTTTAAATTTTTTATGTATATGATTCTATGAGTAAATAAATGATACTTATGAAACATATATTATTGAGATCTAAAATAAATAAATAAATTTATATAATGTTGTGATATATTATAATATTATATGGAATTAGATTTTAAATGAAAATTTCAAGTGTATTTGAAATGAAGGTTTTTTGTTTATTGGGTGAATAAATCATTAGTCTGCCTAGAGGGAAAAAATTAAAATATTTGGATTTTGAATGAATACTCAACATAATATATATTATTATTTTAAAATTACTTCCCATGTATGGCCTATTTGAACTCTCCACACAAGGAAACACCCCTCCCCACGAAGAGGTCACTCTGGAGATAGCCCCAACCGGGAAGGAGACGTTGCTAGCTATGATGGAAAAGGCATCCCAGAGGGTGAAACCCGGACATCAATGGTTTGTCAAGCAATCCATCAACATGGGTGGGTTGCGCCTCATTTTTCCCACCCAGTCAGAAACTGGGTGACCTAGAAATGTGAGTGGATCCCGGGGGAGAGTTTCTCCCTGAAAACGGACTCTTAGGATTTGTATAAAATGTATTTTATATAGGAGGGTAAATATAAAAAATTTAATAATGATGATAGTTATGGAATTATATAATGGGATTTTAAACCAATTACTCATTATTTTTTGTACACCAATGTGTTATGAGGTGATACAATAGGTTATAGAGGTGTAATTATTTATTTTTCAACAATAAATGGATTCTTATTCTTATTAATGTTGAATATAATGGTACATCTTTGAGTAATAAACTATGTAATGAGTATATTGAGATGATTGGGTAAAGAGTTAGTGATAAATTATCAAAGTGGCTATTTATGATCATCTCATTAACCATCATCAAATATAATTTTTCTATTAATAAATATTTACTTTCATAAATGTTGGTAAGTTAAAACACTCTAAATACTTATAATCAACCACTATTCAATTTTTTTGTGGTGTAGACATTCTCAGTCATCCGTAAGAGTGGATGAGGATATTCATGGATTCTTTAAGAATAAAAGAACTTGATGTTTTTTGATTTTTTCAACCATTTTAAATTTTATATAGTGGTTAATTTGGAAATTATATGAATTATATTTTGTGATTATTTTTGTCTAGGATTCGCATTGACATGGATTCCTAAGAAATATAATATATTTGTGTATAGAGTATTGTTAATGAATATGCTAAATATTGATGATTTCTTCTCCTACGTTGGAATGGGGATCTATGGAAGAAAGTTAATTTTTATTTGTGTTAGTGAAAATATTTATGCACTTCAATTAAGTTTATCATGCCTAAAAAATTCAGGGACACATAACCCAGAAATACAATAGAGGTTGAATGATATCTCTAATTCAATTATGTTGGACTAATAAAGATATAGGGATGAACATATTGGTTTTTGTTAAATTATAGATATATGAAAAATGATTAGATTTATTTCTCTCTCCTCTATATCTTTATGACATTTCAGTTTTAAGTATTGTTATTCATAAATTAATGAGTATGAAAATTATGAATTATTTTATTATTTATCTTTACTTTCTTAAATTATTGTTTAAACCATTTAAAGTGATACATTTTATTAAGAATCATTTTTGAAATTATAGATACATCATTTTTATTGTTTATATTTAATAAATACATCATGTTCAATAGTGTAAAAAACGTCACCAATGATAGTTTTTTGGGTTATTAAAGTTTGTTTTTTTGATCAATTATTTACAAGAAACATTGAAAATATGTTTTATTATATGTTTTTAATACCCACATTAATCATTTTTTCATGATTGGTTATTTTTATAAAAATAATATAATTTATAATTTTATATACCTTTCACATTCCTTTTTCTATGAAACAATTCTTTAAAATATATATTTTTAAAAAATATATATTGATGTTGTAAATATACACATTTATTTATTAAAATTAAAATAAATTATGACATTAAAAATATGAGTTTCAATGGGAAATATCATTTAGAAATGATAAATACAATAAGTTTTAAATTGTTATGCTAAATTAAATAATTATAATTAATTATATTTTTAAAATAATTGATGATATTATAATAAATTATGGAATCATAAAATAATGATAATAATCAAGATGTTTTCATAGATTTTATCTCTATACAATATCATTCACGATTTCATTTTTTTTCATCATTAGTGCCAATTTCTCTCCCTTGTGAAATAAATAGTGATAAATATTCTTCATTGATATTTTGTCCTTATTTAATATATATATATGATGAACCACATGATAAGTGAAATAATAGAGGAAAATCATTCGATCAATATATATATCATAATATGGGGAATGAAATGAATTTTTTTGAATAAAATGAAAAAAACAAGGAAAATCATTGTAAATTTCAAGGATGGAAGATAAACCATTTGGGAGAAATCTAAAAATATAAAAAATTTATATTTTGATTAAGAAATTAATTTTTTGGAATTTCAAATTAAGAAAAAGTATTGAGAAAAAAATCATTATTAGGTTTTTATTTTTAATGTTATTATTGAATGATCTAAAATTAAAATACAAATGGGAGAGGTTTTTTATGATGGTTATTGAAATTATCGATGTAAAAAACATTCATGTCAAGGTTTTTCACATCATTTATTTTTCTAATTGAAGTCAAAAACCTTCAAGGATGAGGCTTTAATATCAATTATTGAAATAAATTATGTTAAAACCACATACATGGAGGGTTTTCACAATAATCATTAAAATAAATACGGTCAAAATCCATCATGATTGTGGTATTGATGATAGATTTTGAAAAAAGATACATGAAATCATTTTGAATGCATGTTATTATGTAACTAATTTGATAACCCTAACATGAAACATGTTTTAAAATTGTGGTTGGACATTATGAGAGTTAATATATTCATGGTATGAAGGTTATATATATCATAGTACGATTTTAGGTGATGAAATGATTTTACTGTTCATTTATTATATGTTATAGAAATTATTTTCATGGAATTAATTTTTTTAAAATATCTATTTTTAATTTCTCAGTCAATCGGTAAATGGTTAATTTTAACATTATAAATGATTTTTGAATAAAATTATGGTTTAATTCATCTCAAAATGTATTTATTAATATAAAGTAGAATTTTTATGTACATTGTTAGTGTTTTAAGTTGTAGTAAATGAAATGATTTATAAAATATGAATTTAAAACATCAAAGGATAATTTCTATTACTAAACATTTTAATTAACATATAATATAATTCCTGAAAAATAATATCATAATATTAATATTAGAAAATGGTACTTACTTTAATGTAGAAACATCATGTCATTCATAGGAACTCGAATATCCATTATTTTTTAAATATAGGTTTATGTAATTAGTTAATTAATTTTATCATTACATTTTTATGTAGTTTTATCTAGAATCAATCATAGATTCCATTTATTCTGTGATACTTAGAGAATGTTTTATCAATCTATGCTGATAAATTAATATATTTTATTTTCGGTAATGTATGAGCTTATATTGTATAATTGTTCTATAAATGATAGATGATAACCCTTGTAAAACTATTTTTACTCATTATTCATGGAAATATGATGAGACTAAGGACATATTAGACCCATTAGGTAATGTCTCAAACCACTTTTCTGATCATAATGTTTATTTTTGTCTTTGAAGTTTAAAATTTGGATATATAAATTTATTTTATTTTTTATTATCAATATTATTATTTTATATTTTACTAATAAGGATAGTCATAGCCTTCTGTTTGGAATCCATATTTTTATTCCTTCCACCCTACCAATGGTGGAACCTCCATGGTTTAACAATCACATATCATAATAATAATAATATGGTGGTGTGACTTTGGAAATCACATTTTTATTATTAAATAAAATGACTTGATATTTTATGATTTAGTAAGTTATTATTTCAATTGTAGTGTGTTTCCAATTATTCAGATGTTCTGAATTTTTTTTGAGCTACTGGTTACAACAATGTTTCCATCCACAAAGCATGAGTCTCATATGGTGTAAAAACCATGCCTTTGCATCTATTAATTAATTTAAGGAATTCCTTAATTGAAGTTGTTCTAGGATTTATAAGACATATAATCCACCATATTTTTGAATATCCTATGTAATGTCCTTAATCATTCATTTATTGATTTGGAACAGAGGTCACTAAAAAAGAGAGAGTGATGGTGGAGGTGCTATGGATTGTAACCAATGGATTCCCTATTTTATCACTGAGAGAGAAGAAGAGAAGTGGAGAAAATTGGTGGTCATATCCAAGGATTGATAGATAATGTAATGATAAGAGAGGCTACGAAAAATATTAAGAAATGAGTAGGGTTTTCCCCCCTTGATGGTACTGGGAGACTCTGCAATCATTAATTGATATAATCCCTCTATGCTTCTAAAGTAAGGTTGTGTTCTTCTAACTCATGCATGATATAGAATATAGTTTGTAAACCTATAGAATTATGCCAAGGAAAGAATACCAGGAATAAAAACACTTTCCAATGTAAGAGGACATGATTTCATACAAAATCCATAAGTTCAATCATTGGTAATGACGTATGATGCCATTTTTTTCTTTTTGAGTGCATGAACTTTTTCTTTTTCTATTCTCAGGTTTATGACTGTGTTTTTCCATATTTTCAAAAAATCTCTCAATTTCATACTCTACCTTAATATGATTTCATGGCATGGATATATCATTATTATTAGATATATTCTTTGGTATTATTTTCATATACATGTCCAGGAGTTTCTTTTACTCATACTTTTCTTACAATGTGGATCGTGTGATGATCTTTCCACATGAATGTTGCATAATTTGACAAATGATTTACATTTTATCACATTTATCATCTATGAATCACGATGATTAATCTTTATTCATTAATTAATTTCATTTCATTTAAATAAATTATTATATATTGATGTTCTTTTATCAATTTCATTGTTATTTATTAATAATATATTTATGTAGATATTTCATTATTTTTAGTTTTTATAAAAAATGAACATATATCAATTATAGAAATGTATATGTTGATATCTAGATGATTTTTTCTATGTATTTGTTATTATGTTTTTTTTACTTGTAAAACTTTTTTCTTATTAGAGTATATTTTTCAAGTTGAATGAATGTTTTTTGTTTATATGACCACTTGTTTGTGATTTTCCCACTAGTTTAAATAATTTGTAAACCCTTTTTTATAAACCCTTTGAGGAATAATTTTTTCATGATATTTATATTTTTTAATTTAAATTTCAATTTAGAAATCCGTATTTATTTTTTATTTGGATATTTTAATATCAAATTATATTACTATATGCCTTTTTTACAATTTAATGTGGAATAACACGTTAATAATTCTTCAATGATTGTTTTATGAGAAAAATTGGTTATAATATTGTGACATTAAATTTCAAATTCATATTTTTGTTTCTTTAAATGATTTCTTCTCTAGTTTTTATTTATCATTATCCAATTATGTTTTTTCATCTTGGTTTTTCCCCTTATGAATATAATTTTCATCTATTTTTATTAATGTTTCTTTATTATATTTCCCTTGATTATATTCCTATTTAATACTAATAGAAACTTCATTTTATTTCATGTAGTGTTTCTTCGTTTCTAATATAGAAGGTGTATCTATAAGATTGGCCTATGTGAGAGGTTTCATTTTGTAGTGAAGTGTGTGGTAGGGTCTATCAATTATTGATTAGTGATCTGTTTCTTCATTTTGATTAATTGTTGTGTTTTTCATATCTCTTGTTTTTTCTACTTATTGGTGTTATTTAAGTATATTATTTGCATATTTTTTCATGTTGACAGTTATTAGTCATGGCTAGGTATTTTTTAGAGAGGTTGGCATATGAAATAGGGTTAGTGAAACTGATATTCTTGGAGGTTTTATTGGGATATTTCTAGTAATGTTGTATTTTACATAGATTGTATTAGGAAGCTAGACTGTAATGAGAATTCATGTATTATTATAGTATTTCCATGGATATAATTTTTTCTCATGTTTTAATAGATTTTCATTAGGACCCTTAGGGATACTAGTTATTTTAAGTGGTTCATTATATAAGGAAAAATTTACATTCATTGGTTTATATATATTGGTCTTCTTATATAGAGATTTTGGAGCCTTTATAATGATTGTTTGGACCAAGGGGTTTTTTTGGATCTAGATGGAGACTCTATTGGTTACATTATCTTGTTTTTTATTTTGGTGTGTTTATTCTTGTATATATATTTATATTATTAAATTGATTTGTTATTTAATTATATTATAATGTGAATATTTTGTGTTTATTTTACCAATAATATATTGAGGATGTGCATTATTATTTTCTTCTTGTGTGTATTTACTGAATAGTTAGAACCAAACATACTCAATGGTTTCATCTCAAAATTAAACTCATGTATGTGTAGGTGTGTGTTATTTTGTTGTTTGAATTTTCTAATTCTTAGCAGGTTTAGTGGTAGCGTAGATGTAATTTATATTGGCATGTATATATCACTGAATACACCTAGAATGTAGTGAAACTATCATTAAATTAGTGTTTATTATGATTTCATGATTTTCCAACTCAATTAAATATGTAATGTGGTTAATATTTAGATATATCTATTTAATTTCAATATAGTATATTATATATTATTATTAAAATTAAAATTTTTTATTCTTTTTAAATTAATATGGGGTTGTTTTGAATCTTGAAGTCATATTTGTATAATTAATTTAATTTAATATATTTTATATCATTTAATGTGATGGTATTCTCATTATTTTAAGATACCCATTATGTTTATGTGAGTTATATATTTAATTAATTTTTTTAGATATGACATGGGTACCCTCCATCGTATGTATATCCTATTTGACACATGGCCCCTGCAAACTCTTGCATTAATTCATAAAGTGTTTTCCAAAATATCAGATGTTCCTTTGTTTCTACGAGTTTTTATTCCCCTATATTTTGGGGACTCTATGGTGATTTCCCCAACTATAATGTGTTTTCATCAATTCTTTCATCATTTGGAACAGGTTTAACTGAGAGAGAGACGGATGGTTAAGATATTTGATACAACTGGCCTCATTTTTAGTTCTATAAGAGACAAAAGGAGAGGAATAGAATATTAGTGGACCTATAATTGGATTTTAATTCAAGAATAATAAAACATATAAAAATAAAATGATTTAAATAGGATATATTTTCATCCAAATTGATAGTTTTTTGAGATTATTCATGTTTTATTTAATATGATTAGTCGATACATATGAAGCAAGGTGTTATTCATCCATTTTGTGGGAAATATGGATTGTTGATTATTGTTATGTAAAACCATATGGGGAAATATAAGATAATTCTAATCTATGATTTTAACATGAGGACCGAACTACATATAATGGTTGTAAGGTCAAGCCTTAGTAAGGCTATCTCATGTAGTTTTTCTGTTTTTTATCCATGTACATTAATATCTAATTGTAATTTACAATGTTTTGTACCAATTTCTATACATATTGGAGGAATATTTTATATATTATTATATTTCATGGTCATGAGTCCTAGGAATGACGAGATCCTCCTTCCTACATAACTTCATAGGACTTTTTTTCTTATGTCTTTCCAATATTTCCTTATACTCATCTTTTTATTTCACACTAGAACCAATGATGATCCAACCCCATGGACATGGTAGACTTGGATAAATCCTTTAATTCATTATTTTTATTTAATATTTTCCATTTTATATTGTAACGCCTTGACCCGAGTTACCCAGAGTCGGTAAATTATTTTAATTCATTGGCATGATTACAAGTAATCAAGTCCCTAAGGACTGATTAGTTTAGTATTATTGGAATCAAGATTCATAGATATGTTCAAATTTAAATCTTGAAGAGAAATTCAACACAAATATATTTCCTTAGGAACATTCAAGCCTCCTAGATTATGCCTGCAGGTCACTCATAACTAACTTCTTCATATCCATGGAAATGTAAAACATTGAATGGGGTGAGCTCAAACGCTCAGTAAGGGTAAGTAATATAGCAGAAAATGACATAAATATTAAGCATGGAAAATAATTGAAACCACATTCCTTTACCAATAATAAACATGAATACTTTTATGGAAATAATATGAGATGAGTAAATAATTCCATAATAAAACATAATCATGGGTATTCTACTAGTTGAATTACCACATGAACCATAAATTTTATTTCCATAACGAGGGAATGTATAATGCCGTACATTCTGAAATATTTTGTCAAGGACTCGGACAAGACGTCTAAAAATGATTAAGGACTCGGCCAAAACCATCAATCAAATTGGGAAAGGGCCCCAACCAATTCCATGTCTAGTTGTCTCATGAGATCTACATATGCATCAAGGAGCTATAGCGGGCTCCACCAGTCACATATTAAGTCCAATGCATTCCTCATATGAACTGGTTTAAACATAACATAAACATTTGTATTGAAACTAGCATAAAAATGTCAATACTTTCTCCATAAACCATGAATGGTATAAAAGTAACACATCCACAGTCAAAAATATCACAAAACCTTGAATACAATATGGAAGTTTTGTATCATAATAATAGACTTCAAATAAGCTTAAAATCCATCAAAGGATGTTGACGTAGATGAAATAAAAACTATTTGAGAGAAATATCACTTTTTTTTAAATCACTTAAAAGTCAAAAAATTATAAAATAAAACATTTACTTTGAAAATATACTTATAATATTGTAAGTTAAGCTTCAACGATTTTATAACAGCGGAAAATAGCCACACCCATCGTATAAGTTAAAAAAGACAATCTTACCATAATTATGTCAAAAAGGTTAAAAAGTTCCTTGTTTGGAAAATGATAGAGAGATTCCTTTATAAAATTCTTATAAAAAGTCAAAACTGGTATAAATAACTTTACCCCATAGTCTTTAAAATAGTAACAATGATTTGAAACACATTTTTAAGAAACATGGATGTGGATGATAAATATGTCCCAGTAGATAATTGCGTATAATCAACCTCAGATAATGAAGAAATAATGAAATAAACCCTTACAAATTTGATAACATACGAAATATACACCCCATGAAAGTGGTATCATACAATTAATATGTAAATACACATAATTTAACGTTTATTACACAATGAATACAGTTATGGGTGGTACATACACCACACAAATGCTAATAGTGGCAATATGGCAAGAATCTCACGGGAGTAAGGAGTGAGATGAAAACCCCTTACCTTGTACTTTTACATTGTCGAGGGTAGGTTAACATAATGTAAAATGGTGAAATTATTGTTATTAAATTATACAAGAATCATATACATTAATATGATATCATATGTGATCTTTTAACATTGTTTTGTTAATTATATCTTAGTATTATCGTTATTTCGGGTGTTAACTTACTCGTTTTCTTTTATATGTTTTGTGACATAAGTCATGTTTATTATGGATAGGTTTTATATTATTCATATATAGTATGATATCAATTCCTTAAACAATATTTTTAGTCATAAAATGAGAATTATACTAGAATGGATACAATGGATAATGAATCTCATCGCATTCGTGGAGACGGTAGTCCGTACATACACACGAGCAACAATATCATTATTTTGATATTAATATAATATAGAATTGGATGGTATATAATATATAAAGAATACATCTCATGTTATATTTATTATTTACATAAAATACACATCATTATTATACCCATCCAAATAATATTGTATTGAATAATAATTACACCACGACGTGGAGACGGTAAACCGTACGTACGCACATATGGTGACATGTCATTCAAAGGGTGGATAGAATAATGAATATGGTTGTACCATAATTATAATAACATCAAAGTATATATAATATACTGGAGTTATTATTTTAGAATGGAAACAACAAAGAAAAAGGATGTGGAAGAAGAAAGGAACATGAAAGAGGGTGGTGAAATCATTACCTCTTCTTCGGGTTCTTCCTATTGTTTTGATCAAAAGGGCTCACTCGGTTGGCTTTCTGATCAAAATAACGCCTCTAAGTTGAATTGAGGGAAGTTGAGAGAGTATTTGGGTAGGTTTTGGCTGAACAAAAAGGCTATGAATGTGTAAATTAGTAATAAGGGGGAGTGCCCTTTTATAAGAGGGGTGAGAGGCACCTTTAGAAAAGCTAGAAATATTATTTTATAATAAATTCATATTAGGTTTTTAATGGATCCAAATTGGACTATGTAAAGGATGAGAAGCTAATATGTATAAAATCACTCATCCAATAGATTTTAGATAGGTTTTGGTGATTATATTAACCTTATCTTTTAGTTTAAACTCTTAGTTAATTTGATTGACATTTACCATGTCACTATGTATTTTAATATTATAAAGTTAATGAACATAACATATATAACCAAGAGACCCACAAGTGGTCAATTAATGATACACATATCATGATATATTTCTCTTGGCCTATCCTTAGATTTTTATGAATTGAATATCAGTTAATAATATAATATTTGTTTTGAAAACACTTTTGTGTCAATTTTGACACTATTCAATAATTTTTTTTGTTAAAGTCTTAACAACATTATTAATTCGTACCAAATTCATTTAAGAAATCCTAACATGTCATCTTAACAAATAAAATTCGTGTATGTCATCAAAACATTAAAATTATATTTAATTTAACATTTATAATACCAATTATTTGATTCTTTCATTAATAAGGAAAATAATAAATCGTTATTGTGTCATAAATAAATTTAATAATTAAATGTATAAAAATTACACATAAAATACCATTATTTAGTATATCTTTTAATCATTCTAATTAATATTTATAGTCGAAAATCCAACATATATAACCATATGTAAAAATTGTCTTTTAAAAGATATATGCTTATGTCATTTTTGTATTTATTTTATCATAATTAATATAAAGTGTCTTTATCCCCTAAAAGTGGCTCCATGGGGTCCAAAAATTGACCCAAAGAATCCCATGGTAGGACATGTATCAACCAATAAGGATAGGACACGTTGTAGGGTAATTTATTATTACTATAATATTATTTTGTTTACCCTTATTTACCAGATTTTCCCTTTAACCATGGTAAATAAAATATTTACCAACCAATTATTCAAAATGCATAAAAATAAATGTTACCTATTTACACCATTTGGAAATCCTGATTCCTAATATTGAATCCATTTTTCGAAATTCAAAACATAGAATTAGTAGAAATAAATTTAAAATTCATTCCCGTCGTTAAAACAAAAAGCGTGTTTTGAAGAAAAAATAACTATCAAAAGATTGACACTTTTTTATGTCTGGTTTAATTGTGATATTATGTCCAATGAATAAAATATTATTAAATGGTAAAAATATATTCAAAATATACTTTGAAACAAATCAAATTCATAATTTATCACTGTTAATTATTTCAATTAAAAAATTTGTTTTTAATTAAAATTTAGTAATTTTCACTATTCATCAAAATATAATAGTTATCCAAAAAGAACCAAAATTTTACCCCAGGCTAATTTCAATATTCCAAATCCAAAAATGAAGTCAATTTTCAGAGATAAAATTTATAAAATTTCAAAAAAAGGGTATGACTATTCATAAGGGTTACTTTGATTAGTCGCGGTGTTTTAGAATCTCGAAGTTGCGTACAACACATGCTACTCTGTTATTCACGGCGAATCGTAACATGGATGCTTGGGGTGTTACATTCTCCACTCCTTAAAATAATTTCGTCCTCGAAATTTCTAGAATAATACTGCCTGAAAAGACTTGGGTGGTTCTTCATCATACGTTTATCGGGTTCCCACGATGCCTCTTCCATCTTATGGTTTCTCCGTAGAACTTTTAACAGAAGAGTCGTCCAATTTCTCGGCATTTGTTCTCTTGTATCAAGAATCCGGATGGTCTCTTCACAATAAGAAAAATCAGGTTCCATTTATAATTCCTTGTATGTGAGTACATGCATTGGGTCAGGCATGTATTTTCTCAATAATGATACATGGAACACATCTTTATCTTTGAAGAGACTTGGCAGTATTGCCAAACGGTAAGCTAAAACCCGAATTCGTTCTAGAATTTTAAAAGGTCCTGTGTACCAGGGACTCATTTTACCTTTCCTGCCGAAATGTATAACTCCCTACCTTGGAGATACTTTCAAGAAAACATGATATCTTACCTGAAATTCCAAATCTGTCCTTCGGTTGTCACCGTAGCTCTTCTGCCTACTTTAAACTGCTTTGATGTGGTTTTGGATTACCCTTCCCCTTCTCCATCATTTCCACCACCAGTTCTGGGCCTACATGTTTTCATTCACAAACGTCATCCCAACAGGTTGGTGTGCGACATCTCTTTCCGTATAACGCTTCATATGGTGCCATTTGAAAGCTAGAATGGAGTATATGGTTATAGGAAAATTCTACCAGAGGTAAATATTGATCCCACATACCCTAAAAGTCAAGTGAGAAATATCACAACATGTCTTCTAAGTTTTGAATAGTCCGTTCTGATTGTCCATCTATTTGAGGGTGGTAAGCAGTGCTCAAATGATGTTCAGTATCCAAGGCCTTCTGAGGACCCTTCCATAATTTCGAAGTAAAATGGGGATCTTGATCCGAAATAATCGATAGGGGTACCCCATAAAGTCTCAAAACGTCATTAATATATAGTATTGCTAGATGTTCAAGTGGTAAATCTTCCCTTATAGCAATAAAATGTGCTGACTTTATGAGATGATCAATAACGACCCATATTTCATCGTTACTTTTAGGAGTCTTTGTTAGTCCCATGACAATGTCCATAGTGATATTATCCCATTTCCACTCAGGTATGGGAAGAGGTTGCATGACTCTTCCAGGTTGTTTCCTTCCACCATTCACTAGTGGAAAAACCATACATCGTGACACAAAATCACCAATCTCCCTCTTCATGTTTTCCCACCAAAAATGTTCCTTTAAATCTCTATACATTTTGGCGCTTCCACAGTGTATAGAGAAATTGGAACTATGAGCATATTCTAACAATTCTCTTTTTAAATTAGGTATATCAGGAACACAAAGTCTCTTCCCGAATTTTAAAATTCATTATTCATACACAAAGTCTCTCAATCACCCATCATTCACAGCTTTAATCTTCTTTTGACATTCTTCATCATCGGTCTAAGAACTCTTTATCCTCTATAGTAAATATGGTTTGGCATCCTTTTGAAAAAGCATTGATGTTTCACCTTCCATGGATATTCCCATGTCCATCATCACTAGATCCATCAAAATTGGATCCCGTTCAATTCTCATATTGTTCAAAACTCCATGATCTTTTCTGCTCAAAGAATCTGCCACCTTATTTTCCTTCCCCGGGTGGTAGTGTATCGTACAATCATAATCGTTGAGTAATTCATGCCATCGCCTTTGCCTCATGTTGAGTTAGTTTTGTGAGAAAATATACTTGAAACTCTTGTGATCAGAATAAATCTCACATTTTTTACCATAGAGGTAGTGTCTCCATATCATCAAATAAAATATCACAGCTGCTAACTCAAGATCATGAGTAGGATAGTTTTGCTCATAAATTTTCAACTGTCATGATGAATAGGCAATAACCCTATCATTCTACATAATGACACAACCAAGTCCTTTCTTCGATGCATCACTATAAATAACGAACCCATCATTCCACGATGGTAGAATAAATATAGGAGAATTGGCTAATATTCTCTTCAATTCTTCAAAACACTCTTCACACCCTTTTTTAAAAAAAAAATTAACCCCTTTACGTGTGATCTTTTTTAATGGGTTAGAAAATCGGGAAAATTTATGGACGAAACGTCGATAATAACATGCTAAACCAATAATACTATGTACCTCAGTTATACTCATAGGTGCTGGCCATTCATTGATTGACTTGGTCTTAGAAGGAACAACAGAGATTCCATCTTTAGAGACAATATGGCCAAGAAATGAAATCTCCTAAAGCCAATATTCACAATTTCTAAACGTCCCATATAATTCATGTCTTCTCAGAGTCTTCAGGAGAATGTGCAAGTGATTTTCATGATATTTATAGATTTTAGAGTATACCAAGATATCATCAATAAATACCACCACAAAATCATCTAGATATTCCTTGAAAAATCAATTCATTAGATCCATGAATACATAGGGTGAATTATTCATCCAAAAAGGCATTACTATAAACTCGTAATGCCCCTACCTGGTTCGAAATGCTGTCCTCAGAATGTCTTCCTTCTTCACACCCAACTGATGGTATATATATCAAAGGTCAATCTTTGCAAAGTATTGAGCTCCATGAAGTTGGAAAAATAAATCATCAATGCATGCTATGGGATACTTGTTCTTTATTGTTATATTATTTATCTCCCTGTAGTCGATACATAACCTCATAGATCCATCTTTATTTTTAACAAAAAGAATAGGGTATCCCCATGGAGAAACACTAGGGTGAATAAATCCCTTGTTACTCAATTACTATAGTTTTTTATTTATTTCCACTAATTCATCAGTGGCCATTATATAAGGGGTATTCGATATAGGCCTTGATCCAAAATTATTTCAATAGAAAACCCAACTTCTCGTTCTGGAGGATGTCCAAGTAAATCTTCTAGAAACACTTCTACATATTCATTCACAATAGGTATATCCTCTATTTGAGAATTTGTTTCCTTACCCATAGTTATTTCATTCTCTTCCTCCCCGATAATTGAATTTATTTGAGATACTGTGAGTGGATCTACATAATAATTAGGTGGCGATGATTCTACTCTAATGATAAGGTGTTCCTTATCATCATCATCAATAATCATAACCTCCTTCCTTTTACAATAAATCTTTACATCATGGTCCAAAAGCCAATCCATACCGAGGTTTATATCAAATTAAATCATAGGTATTACAATGAGATCAGTGGATAAAGAATAGTTATGTGCTCTAATGGGGACTTATTCACAAAACATCGATGCAATGATACTTCCTTTATGTGTTTTAACTGACAACTCCCTTGTTAAATCAAATTTTAAATATCTAATTTTCATAGAAAATTGGGAAGATATGAAACAATGTGACGATCCATAATCAAATATTGCACTTTCTGAACTTGAGGAAACCATTAAATTACATGCCACCATGTCTTTCGGGGCTTCAACCTCAGCAGTAGTGATTTAATAAGCCTAGCCTTGATCCCTTGGCCTTTTCTGAGCTATGTTTTCTTGATGCTTATGGAATTAAATTTCATAGTGTCCCATATCCCTACAATTGTAGCATCGAACATCGATAGCCTATTTCTTTCCTTTACAATCACATGCTAGATGGCCCTTCTGTCCACATTTTTAGCACACTCCATTTCTTTTTAGAGAGGCACCAGGGTGTTTCATTATGCAATTTTCACAGGATGTAAATTAAATTCTTCCCTTCTTCCCTATTTCCTTATTTCCATTCCTAGAGTGCTCTACAGATCTCTTCTTCTCTCATTGATTTAAAGACAAAAGACTTAGAGAACTCCTTTTCCGTCTTGATAGAACATGAGACAGTATCTTCATACGATGAAGAGGATTTTGAAACTAATGATCAAAGAAGAAATGGTTTTAACCCATATATGAAATGATCAATATTACTTCTTGGGTTACATATATAATTTGTAGCATACCTCGCTAACCTCGTAATGTTATCCTCATACTTTGCAACATTCTCATCCTCCTTTTGCCTTAGACTCAAGAAATTGCCTTTCCATATTTTCTCTATGGTCATGAGGAAATTATTTTTCTAAGAAAAGCTCTTTAAACTCCCTCCATTCCGTATTTGATAATTCATCATCTTACTTTTTATTTTTAATCAAGGACCACCATTGGTCAGCATCTCCAGTGAGGCAGTAAACTGCCATGACAACGTTTTCCCTTTCGGTACTCCCCAAAGCATGTAATATTTTCTCTAATTAGTTTATCCATTGCTCAGCCACTAATGGATTTGTAATACCATTGAATGTCGGTGGTTGTTTCCTCATGAAGCAATCTAACATTGATCCTCCACGCTAAGGATCAGGGTGCTCCATACGGGTAAGGTTATTATTCATAACCTGAGTGAGTTGTCCCAGTATGGTGATTAGCTGATCAGCACTAATTGCGTCACCTGCTCCACTATAATAATCATGAGTAGGAGAGAAATGCCTACATGGAGTTCGTTCATTGATACGGTTTCCATTTCTTCCACTAGGCGCTATTTCTAAACAATGTAATAAACTACATTAGTTTATAAATCAAAATATATAATTTCCAACTTCTAAAATACTCATTAAAAATTTAAAAGGTTACAGATACAATCCATAATAATTATAAATGTTTTCTTTGAGGAAATATATAATCATAACCCTTTATAATTATTTGTAATGAAAATGAGAATTATCCTAAGCATATCCCCCAGGAGTGTCGTAACCAATTATGCAGCAATTCCTGTTGTCGTGCACCAGTTCTCGTTCGAGTATAGCTCAAATTGGTGTTTTTGGGTTTTACCCCTATGTACATCTGTGCCAGATCCGCCTCTACCAGCTCGTATCCAGACAAGGATGTATTTCTTGGAAAACTCAAAAAATCTCTACAATACCAAAATTCTAGGAATTTCTTCTATACTAAACCTCTTAGTCTATATTAGGGATATGTTTTCTAATCATAGTTTATCTAAATATAGTTTCCAAGGTTTTGAATAAACTTTCTCTGAAACCAACTGTAATGCATCGACCCCAGTTAACCAGAGTCGGTGCATTATTTTAATACATTAGCATAATTATAATGAATCAAGTCCCGAAGGACCGATTAGTTTGGTATATTGGAAACAAGATTCATACATATGTTCAACATTACATCTTGAAGAGAAATACAACACAAATATATTTCATTAGGAACATCCAAGCCTCCTAGATTATGCATGCATGTCAATTTTAACTAACTTCTTCACATCCTGGGAAAAATAAAAAATTGAAGGGGGTGAGCTCAAATGCTCAGTAATGGTAAGTAATACAATAGAAAATGACATAAATATTAAGCATGGTAAATAATTGAAACCACATGCCCTTAACAATAATAATCATGAATACTTTTATGGAAATAATATGAGATGAGCAAATAATTCCATAATAAAACATAACCATGGGTATTCTTCTAGTAGAATTACCACGTGAACCATAAATATTATTTCCATAATGAGGGAATGTATAATGCCAGAAATTCGGAAACATTTTGTCAAGGCCATGTCCAAGACATCTAAAAATGATTAAGGCCCCTGCCAAAACCATAAATCAAATAAAGAAATGGCCTTGGCCAATTCAACGTCTAGTTGTCTCATGAGACCTTCCGATGCATCGAGGAGCTATAGCGGGCTCCACCCATCACAGATTATGTCCAATGCATTCCTCATATGAACATGTTTAACCATAACATAAACATTCGTAATAAAAATAGTATAAAAAATGTCATTACTTTCTAAATAAACCATTAATGGTATAAAAATAACACGTCCACAGTCAGACATATCACAAAACCTTCAATACAATATGGATGTTTTGTATCATAATAATAGACTACAAATAAGCATAAAATCCATCAATAGATGTTGACATAGATGAAATCAAATCTATTTGAGAGAAATATCTCTTTTTTTGAAATCATTTAAAAGTCACATATTATAAAATAAAAAATTTTCTTTGAAAATTTTCTTATAAGCTTGTAAGGTAAGCTTCAACGATTTTATAACGGTGGAAAATAGCCTCACCCAATGTATAAGTTAAAAAAGACATTCTTACCATAATTCTGTCGAAAAGGTTAAAAATTACCTTGTTTGGAAAACGACAGAAAGATTCATTTATAAACTTCTTATAAAAAGTAAACAAGGGTATAAATTACTTTATCCCATAGTCTATAAAATAGTAAGAATGTTTTGAAATATATTTTTATGAAACATGGATATGGATGATAAATAGGTCCCAGTAGATAATTACGTATAATCAACCTCGGATAATGAAGAGATTGTGAAATAAAGCCTTACCAATTTGGTAAATTATGAAACATACATCCCATGAAAGTGGTATCATATAATGAATATGTAAATACAGATAAATAAAATTGTATTACACAATTAATACAATTATGTGCGGTACATACACCACACAAAAGTTAATAGTGGCATATGTCAAGAGTCTCATGGGAATAAGGAGTGAGATAAAAACCCCTTACCTTGTACTTTTCCATCATCGAGGGTAGGTTAACCTTCAGTATAATGGTGAAATTATTGTTATTAAATTATACAAGAATTAAATACATTAATATGATATCATATATGATCTTTTAACATTTTTTTGTTAATAATATCTTAGTATTATCATCGTTTCAGGTGTTAACTTACTCGTTTTCATTAATATGTTTTGTGACATATGTCGTGTTTATTATGGATAGGATGTATATTATTCATATCTAGAATGATATAAAGTCCTTAAAAATTATTTTTAATCATCAAATGAGAATAATACTTGAATGTATACGATGGAGAATAAATCTCATCGCGGTCGTGGAGACGGTAGTCCGTACGTACGCACGAGCGACAATATCATTCATTGGATATTATTATAATATATAATTGGATGGTATATAATATATACTGAATAATTATCATGTTATATTTATTATTCACATCAAATAAACATCATTATTATACCCATCAAAATAATAATGTATTGAATAACAATTACACCACGATGTGGAGATAGTAAGCCGTACGTACACACATATGGTGACATTTCATTCAACGGGTGGATAGAATAATTAATTTGGTTGAACCATAAAATAATAAAATCACTGTATATAGAATACACTGGAGTTAATATTTTATAATGGAAACAAAAAAGAAAAAGGAAGTGGAAGAAGAATGGAACTTGAATGAGGGTGGTGAAATCATTACCTCTTCTTCGGGTTCTTCCATTTGGTTTGATCAAAAGGGCTCACTAGGATGGATTTTAGATCAAACTAAGTCTGGTAGGTTTAATTGAGGGAAGTTGAGAGAGTATTTGGGTAGGGGTTGGCCGAACCAAAAGTCTTTGAATGTGTGAATTAGTGAGCAGGGGGAGTGCCCTTTTATAAGAGGGGTGAGGGGCACCTTTGGAAAAGCTAGAAATATTATTTTAAAATAAATTCATATTCGGTTTAGAATGGCTCCGAAGTGGAATATTTAAAGTTTATGGTGGGGATTGGTATAGAACCACTCAACCAATATATTTTAGACAGGTCTTAGTCATTATATTAACCTTATTGTTTATATTAAACTCTTAGTTAATTAGATTGACATTTACCATGTCACTTTGTATTTTTATATTATATAGTTAATTAACATACCATATACATCCAAGAGACCCCCCAAGTGGTCCATTAATGATAAACCTATCACGATATAAGTATCTTGGCTGAAAGATAGTTTTTTAGGAATTGAGTATCAATTAATAATATAATATTTGTTTTAAAACCTCTTTTTTGTCAATTTTGACACTATTCAATAATTGATTGTTGTTAAAGTCATAAAAGCATTATTAATTCAAAAAAAATTCATTTTAGAAATCATAAAATGTCATCTTAACCCATATAATTTGTTTATGTCATCAAAATTTTCAAATTATATTTAATTTAACATTTATAATTCCAATTATTTGATTGTTTCATTCATATGGAAAATATTGTATCATTATTGTGTCATAAATAAATTTAAATAATAAATGTCTAAAAATTATAAATAAAATACAATTATTTAGGAAATATTCTTATATTTCTAATGAATATTTATAGTTCAAAATACAACATATATAACCCTATGTAAAAATTGGTTTTCTAAAAGATATATGCTTATGTCATTTTTGTATTTATTTTAACTTAATTAATATGAAGTGTCCTTATCACCTACAAGTGGCTCCATGGGGTCCCAAAATTGACCCAAAGATTCCCATGGTCGGAAATGTTTCAACCAATAAGTTTAGGACACATTTTAGGGTAATTTATTATTATTATAAAATTCTATGGTTTACCCTTATTTACCGGATTTAATGTTTCACCATTGTAAATAAAATATTTACCAAAGTAATTATTCAAAATATATAAAAATAAATGATACCTATTACACCATTTGGAAATCCTGATTCCAAATATGGAATCCATTTTTCCAAATTAAAAACACATAAGTGGAAAAAATTAATTTAATATCAATTCCTGTCGTTAAAACAAAAAGTGTGTTTTTTAGAGATAATAACTATCAAAAGATTGACACTTGTTTATTTCCGGTTTTGTTGTGAAATTATGTCCAATGAATAACTTTGTATTAAATAGTAAAAATATATTCTAAATATACCTTCTAACCACACAAATTCATAATTTATCGCTGTTTATTATTTTGATTAAAAAAGTTTTTTTAATTAAAATTTAGTAATTTTCACTATTCATCAAAATATAAAAGTTTTCTGAAAAGTACCAAAATTTCACCCTAGGTTAATTTAGATATTATGAATCCAAAAATGAAGTCCATTTTGAGGGATAAAATTTATAAAATTTTAAAAAGTGGGTATTACTATTCATAACAGCTACTTTGATTGGTCTCAGTGTGTTAGAATCTCGAAATTGCGTACAACACACGCTACTGTATTATTCAAAGAGAACCATACCACGGAATCTAGCGGTATTACATATATAAATATTCATTCTAGGATTTATGAATTTAGGATTGATTCTATAGTTGTGGTTTTTCTTTATGGTAAGCACCCCTTAATCCTACATGGAAAATGGGGGTTAAAACCATTGGGAGAAGGTATTGTAGCAGTACTATAGCGTACTGTAGCAGTGGCGGCACTGTAGCAACGACGAGCATTTTAGCGGCTGCAGATCACTATAGTGGCGGAGGGTACTGTAGTAGTGGCGGGTACTATACAGTAGTATATCATTTTTGTACTGTATCATTACTGTTCACATAATGGCCTTTTGGATAAAAAAAATTGGGCCTACGAGCCATGTAATGTGCTGAATTCCCATCGGACCTTCGGGCTATGTAATGGGTCTACCTCTACCTTTTTAAAGAGTTCATTGCTTTCCTTTAATAATAAACGATGCTTCAGCCACAACCTTTAAAAAAATTTGGGCTTGATTCTTGATTTTATTCAATAGATTTTTGAATTGAATATTAAATATTGAAGTTGTTTGAGAAATGTTTCTTAAATTTAAATTTCACTACTATAATTAATTCAATATTATTTTTGTATTACATATATATAAGATCATGGATTTATTTTCTAAATATATACATTAAAATTTTGAATCCATTTTTATCATTGGTTAATTTTGTTATTTGTTATATTTATTTATAATGAATATTTCTTATTAGAATATGGTTTTCAAGACATCTAAATCTTTAATTTTCACTTCCACTAGAACATCATATTTCAATTAATTAAATGATTTGTAATTAATTGTTTTAGGAACAATTTTTTATTGAATTTATAAATTGTCATTGGTTCCTTTTTTCATGAAACTACGAATATATTTATCCATTAGTAAAATTAATATTTTCAGTTTTTATGAACAAAAATTAAACTAACAATATTTTTTGGAATTTGAATTTGATTCACACGTTATCCAAACCTAAATTAAAAGAGATGTATAAACTATGAAAGTAGGATACTTTATATTTTATGTTTATCATTTTAGAAATATTCAATAATGATTAATGGTGGTGTTTAATGGATTTATCAGTTTCCATCATCGGTGGATAAGAACGTTTGGTGGTTTGTGTGGTAATATGGGGTGTTGAAGTTTCAAGAGGTGTTAGTTAGTTATGATGAGGTTAAATGAGTGGTTTCATTGAGTATGAAAAGTTACACATCTTATATATGGTGATTTTTACACATCATGGATTTTTAATCCCATCACGTAGTGTCAATCTAGGACTTTATGTGGTGCCCAAGGGTTGTGTGTATAATGGATTTTATTAGTTTATTTTAAGGATTAATTTATGATAGTTTTGATATTTGAAAACAATAGTCTGACATAAGATTGATAAATGAGAGGAAGGGATAAACCATTGTGTTGGGGTGGGGGTTCACATTTTGGTTATGTGTGGTGTGGGTGTGGAAGCTCATATCAGGAGACATGGATGACTGGATGATGAAGTAAATGGTGGGACCTTATATTATGATGATTCATGTAAATAGAATGGAAAATGACTGGGGTTTCAGAATTTTTAATAATGAAACACGTGAATAATCAGGTGTAAATAAATATAATGTGGACAATAAAAAAAAAAAAATTAGTAGTAATTGTAATAATATTATTCGTATCATTATTAGTATCATTATATTATTATCATCATCATCATCCAAATTGGTATGATTTTATATAGTTATCATAGTGGCACTAAAGATGGTACTATTATAGATAATTTAGTAGGTATTATAGAAGGAACTGCAATAAAAACTATAGTATAATATATAAAAAATAATTTGATGAAATTTGGATAATTTATAAAAGTCATTCTGCCCACTATACAGTGAATCATGCCAGATTTTAATAACTCCACTAGTATAGATTAATATAATATAGTAATTGGATTTGTGTCAACATTAAAGGGTGGTTTGTTTCTCGGTCCAATATATCCATATGTTTTGTGTGTTATTTATTATTTCAATAAGACATGTAATGGTACAAATTGTTATTTTTACTATTTTTTATTAATAATATATTTATATATATATATATGCGGAGAAAACCTCAGAATTCCATTTTGATCTCTGATCTTGATAAATAAATAGTCAATTTCACTTGATTATTGGCATTGACCATGATGGGGATAATTGTGATAATGGCTAAGATCAATTGTAATATGTTTTAGATATTTTAAAATATTGAGGAAATGATATTGTTGGAGACACAATACTTGATAATTTTGAATGTTTATGGTTTATTTTTTTATTATTTGACGACCACATTTTGTTTTACATTTTATTTTGAAGATATGATGATCTAGAATTTAATAAAATGTATTTTGGATGTAGGTGTCCATATGGGATGTTTTACGAATTCAATAATGATTAAAATTTACTAGGTTACTCTTCTTAAACATTAAATCATGAGTGTAATTACATTCTCAAAATGATCAATAAATCACTATTTTATAAGGTTTTAAACATGGTATTATCAATAGTGAGAGATGATGAACACTTTACTGAGTATTTTTCAGTTGAGGAATAATCATATAAGAATTTTAATTATTAAGGTCATTTACATAAATTAAAAAAATTCATTGGATTCTCAACAAAATGAAAGGTAATGGATATCCATCGAAAATGACTGATCACATAAAATCACATAGAAATAACTATTATTTTCCATGGACCACTACATTTATGTGTAGAGTGATACTCTTATGGATATGAATAATTTCTTATAATAAATTTTATTTTGTGGTGGAAAATTAATCATTTCATAAAAAAATTCCCACTAAATTATTTTCAATGATGAATTATTTCCAAGAAAAAAAAGTTATTTTCCATCTAAATTATAATTTTGTCTCAAATAATTTTAAATACATCAATAAAATTATAATTAAATGAACTAAACATAAATAAAAATTTTATTTCTAAATTGATTCATAATTATTAAAAAAACATAAAATAAAATGTAAAAACAATGTCACTGAGGGGGAATGTGATCATCTATATCAAGCATGGGTAATAAGTATCTCACTTGAATTTAACATTCGATAAATTATTATGTAATAAGTATCACACAATACATATCATGCAATAATTATCATGCTGTATTTATTACACAATAAGTATCTCACAATATGTTTACATAGAATATACCATGCAATAAGTATTGAATTATTTATATATTCATTATTTTTATCTTAATTATAATTAACATTAATAATTTAAGATTAATATTAATAATATTATTTTATTTAAAAAAAGTTAATGAATATTAAATAAATTAAATATTATTATTTATATTATTATTTTTATGTTTCAATAATTTAAAATTACCAATATTATTTTTTCTGAGAACAATTATTAAAACATTGTGAAAATATAATTAAACCCGAATTAAAGTGGAAATGTATAAAAAAATTTAATATTTAAAAAATATTTTTAAATTATATATTCATATTGATTATTTATTATCAAATAGTATATCTATAATAAATCATAAAACATTTATAGGTAATTAAAACATAATTAAAATTTTTAATACAAAAAAAGTTATTACTGTTGAAAAAAGAGTAAAAAATATCACTAAAATAAATTCTTTGAGCATAAATATAATATCTAGAATGAAGAAATCCATTTAAAAGAAAATACATGTATTTGAGTCAGTTTTGAGACTATTTCTAGTCGAGGAAGGGAGGAAGAGTGGGTGAGGGGATATATTTATAGTTTATTTTTGTGAAATAACATTTTATAACAGCTTATGAAATTCTTATAAATTATGTTTTTGAAATATTATCAGTTTATATTTTTAATAGATTTGGTATTTTTTTAATTGTTATTTACAACAGAATGGTTATCCATCACAAAAATAAACGCCCATAAATAGTTCTTCCTAATATCCAAAAATTATTTTTCATTGATATAATCAATTTTGAACAATCTAACATATCCTTATTTATAAGGAAATAATTTTAATTAATCTTGGTAGGATGACTATTTGAAGAAGACTCCACATTTTAGAAAAAATTATCCTTTCTTGTTAAGGCTATTTGAGATGAACAATAGATTTCATCACAAATAACCATTGAGAAAAATATTAATTTTAAAAAATGATTCATTTCAATAAAAATATTCTATTTATTCATGTTTATATTACTTGAATTATATACCCAATTTTAAACAACTATAGTTGGAAATATTATTTATGAGTAAATTTAGATTCAATCACATTAATTTTTCTCTCACCACATAGCTTCCAATTTTGATAAAAAAAATATGTTTAACGGATTAATTTCCAATCAGTAATCTTCATCGCTAAAAAAATTTTCTGATAGACTAATAATTATGTCACAAAAAAATTCCAGGAAACACTTTTTTGGCAGACATGTAGACTATAATAAATAATTCATCAAAAAATGAATAATTTTATATAATTAATATTTTATAATGTGATACTTTTATTCTCTTAATATTTAAATTTTTTACTCCCTATAGATATGAATTTATCTTTAGATTTGTAATATTTAGTTCTTGCAATGTTTATAATGTATGATTACGATGTGATGGCATTGACATGAAATCATTTTGTAGATATATTATTTTGAAAGTAGAATATACTAATATTATTCATTCTCTTTATTATTTTGAATAATATGAGTATGGTAGAGTCGTATCATTGTTACATACTGTATGGGGCTTTTGTTATGGTTTTTAATTTAACTGTTATTTTATAACTAGTTGAAATCAATATGAGCAAGATAAAACAATTTTATTATTGAGGACTAACTATTATTGACTTATCCTATTTGGAATTCGATGTAAATATGATATTGTCTAAATATTATTACGAAGGGTTTATGGTTCTCCTAAGAAGAATCTTTCTAGGGAGATGGTAGTGTAATAATTATTAACACGAGGAAGATGCTCATGTATTAGATATGAGGTATAAATAGATGATAATATGGAAATTTTTTATCACTATATTAAATTATAATTTGATATTTGTGTGAAAAAGTTATCAAAAATAGTTAAATATATGTGAGGAAAAGTTTGTATAGTTTATTTTATAGTTTTTTGGACTTGTTTATGTGGTTGATAATATAGTTATATAAACTATTAATCCTTGTTTCACTAAATTTTCATAGGGAATAGTTTGATATATATTGAATATATTTTTTATTATGTAAATATGAGTAGATTCTCAACAAAACAAAACACCAAATTCAGCATATATTGGTACAAAACAGAATTATATTCATGATTTGAAATTGAATGAAAATCATAATCGATTTTACCTTCGTCCCATTGATTGTTTTGGATTAGATATGAATTTATTTTGCACAATTAATCTAAATGGGGAATGATTGTGGTATAGATATGGGAATATCATTTTCTTTGAAATTATATTTTTTATAGTTATGATATTGGAATGGTTATAGGGAATTAGGGGTTAAGGAAATATAGGTATCAAATATAGCAACTCGTATTTTTCATACATAGATATTACATCCATTTAGATTAATATTCATTAAATTTCACATATACATGTGTGAGGACAAAAAATGTTTAATATATATGGATAATAAACATATAATAATTGGTTTATGAATGATCTATATTATATCCCCCCTTAATTCTTCATAACTATCACCATTAATAAACACATAATACTTAAAGTATTTCTTCATAACCTGAAAAAGGGGAAATATAATAAATTGTCAACTCATATTTTTAGTTATGTTAAACATCGTAGATATCAATTTATGATCATATTAAAGAATAAAATAAATTTAATGGTACAATTTTAGGAACATAAATAATAATTTTCATGCACAATCTTCCAAAAATAATAAACATGCGTGATAGTATATATTTTTATCGTTAAAAAAATAAATGACTCATCAGAGAGATAAATCACCATAAATATACCATGAACTATAATTTCATTTCATAAAATTTTTACACCACAATAGGTATATAAACCATTTCATATGTCATTTTTAACTACCAATAACATAAAATAATAATGGTCATGTACTTAATGTTTTTTTCTTATAGTGGAGAAAGCTCATCGACTTGTTTCCTATAATTGATGAACCAACCAAAATTTTCCCCATAATGGACCTATCACATCAACCAGTTTCCCATATTGGATAAAGAACATTGACTTTTTTCCATAATGGATTAATCACATCAACATGTTTCACATAGTGTATCAATCACATAACCTTGTTTCTGATAGTTATCTTATGAGATATAAAACATTACCTAAGGCTTTTGAGGACTATATGATTTTTGGACCACAAATAATATAAATAAAACAATATATATTTTTAACGGAACATCATAAAAAATGTATCATATAATCATATAATTACCCATGAAAAAAATGGGTTTCATAACCATTTAATCAATCCATCATTTCATAATCCATAGAAAAAAAATTGGATTCATAAATATCACATAATCATAACCATAAACCATCCGTAATAAGAATAAGGATAATACTATTGGATATTATCCCCACAAAATATAAGCAACAAAAATGTTTTTTTTCAATGATTAAGATAAAATAACCAGAAATGATCAATAAAACATTACTAAAGAAAATAACACTTGCACATTAAAATCTCTTATTTAAAATATAATAATTTTTTACAGATAATGAAAAAAAATCATGGAAAATAAAATTGAAATATTTTAAAATAATACTCACAGAATTTAGTGATCATAATAGTGATAAATTCCATTAATGTTATATAAGATAAAATAAATCTTTCCATTCTCATTTTGAGTAAAAAGTCAAAAGTACCTCATTTGGAAAATGATATGAATATTACATTCAAATCAAATTTTAAAATGTAATTCCTTTCTAAAAATGTAATTAAAATTATAAATATACCTTAACTAAATTCTTCAAAACACATATATTAAACATAGATATAAAAGCTAATTTTTATTCTTATAAAAGAGATAAATAAATATTATTTTCCATAAAAATTATATATAATTATCTTGAATACTTAAAGTGATTAAAAAGAAAAGAAAATGTATATTAATTATGATTAATAAGTGGAAAAGAATATTTTATGTAATTTATTATCTATTAATCATATAATTTACTCAATTAAAATCAAGAACAAAAAATCCCAATTAAAATAGGATTGAAATATAAATCATGTACCACTTTGGTAAATACTAAATAATAAGCCTCGAGTTAGAATAAAATTCTGATATATTTTTAAAACCCCATAATTTTGACATGAAACATCATAAATATAATTGATATGGAGTACATAAACATAATTAAATAAGAAAGTATTGAACATGGTAGACGTCTCAACGAAAATAAAATTGCTATGGAAAACCGTTACCTCAATTGTAACTTGTTTCAAAAGCACTCTAACCTCCAATTTTGTGAGAAAATCCATTTGGATTACACATTATTTCTTAAAGTGATAGAATTTTTGAAAGACCAAAACTAATAGGTTTTTTTAATAAATATGATAATGTATTATAGTGGTGTATGTTTATGATAGAAGGATAAAAGTGTTGTAATTAATTGAGTTGGGGGTGAAATTTTATAATTGAGGTGAGGGGACCTTTTTAAATTTCATAAAATATTAATTTATATTAATTTCTGATTCCATAAAAACCGTTATTAATAGAAAATATTATCAAATATATGATATTTTTTCGTTTTAATATCGTTAACTACTTAAATTTGGATAGGTTTAGGTGGGGTTTTAAATGGTATCATTTGGATTCACCCCCTTATTATGATATTTTAGAATTCACATTGGTAATAACTTTTCATGCTATAAGGGTTACAATTTTGATATATACAGTGAAAATATGTGAATAAATGTCCAAATAATGAATTTTTGACCAGTATATTAACCTCCTTGTCTCATTCAATGATTTTTAGATTCTAATAGATTTAGTAAAATTAGTTTTTGAAAAAACATTATTAATTTTAATTTTGATTCAAATAATTTAATTTGTCATAAAGCACCAAAAAAAGATGAAAATTGAATATACTCATTTAACAGAACAATAATATTCCATATTTATATATAAAATCAATATACTACTATAAATCACTCAATTTATATTATTTTTAAAATCACTTATTTTATTATCCTATTAATTGAATAAATATTTCATCGATGTTGAAAAAGAAGTTATTGAAATTATATATTTGCTAAAAATTTAAAATAAGTTTATATCAGGAAAATAATTTCATTATTATCAAAATAAATATTCATATTCATTCACAACAAGATATTTTTTAGGTGGAAACATAATTGATATTTAAAATTAAGAGAGTGACATTTTCAAACTTTTTTATTTACATTTTATAAAGGTCATTTTTCTGAAAAACCCATTTTATGTAAAATTTTATAAAATAAATAAATGGACCAATAATATTATAAGATATTATATATCAATTTTATATGGTTTTTAAAAAAATTATTTTTAAATTCCATAAATAGAATATATTTTTTTATTAATATTTTGTCTTTATCACTAGTCACTGAAAAATAAATCATTTAATAAATATCAAAAATATCACCCTTAATTACTTTTGATATCGTTATTTCAAAAAAAATCATCTTATGAAATCCAAAAAAAGTAATTATATCATTTTCTTAAAAAAACATTACATCTAATTTTTGGATATAATAAAATTTTGAATTATAAAATTACAATACTAAAAGTTAATTTCTTATTTCCTATGAATCAATCAATAAATTTATATTCTATATGCGCTTTTCATAATTATGATAATACTATTAAAACCATCCAATTCAATAAAATCCCTAAATAAATACAAATATATTTATTAACCATGAGAACATAAGCAATTCATTTTTATTAATTCATGTTTATCGTTCAGAAATACATTTTTTTCATAAATTATTTTCACTGATTTATTTGAGAAATTATTATAATTATGTTTTTGATATTTTAGAAAATGAAATAATATCTAAAATAATATAATCAAATTTATTAAATGGTGATATTTTTGATACTTTTTAAATGAATTATTTTTCAATTAATATTGATAGAAACAGATTTTTAATTAATACTATATCTAGTTTCATGAATAAAGAGTATCTTTTTAGAATTAAATTAAAACTTAAATAATTTCTCTTATATTTTGAATAATCCATTCATTAATGAATCAGACATTGAGGGTCTATCCAATTCCAATAATTAGTATTTTTTATTTATCTGGGATCGATCTATATCGTGGCAGGACCATGTTATATTTTAATCCATCCGCATTAATTTATTCCTAATACTAGTGTTAATCAATCATCTAATGAATTGATACAAAGATCACGATTATTGAGTGCATATGTTAGATATTATAATGGATTTGGGATTTCTATTTATATTATGTTATATCTCTTTTTTTTCATTATAAGGGAAATGAATCAAGGACAACAAGAACATTGTCCAAGGTCCCTTCTCATGTTTTTGTTTTGTGAATTTATTCCCCCATTCTTCATTCACCACAAAAGATTCTTTTGGAATATGGTTTGATGAATACCCGATGATAAACTATTTTTCAGACATTTCATTGTTCCAAAAATAGAAATTCCTATCTAGGTTTATATTGATTATTTGATCAAGGTACAATGATAGATCAGAATCAAATTAGAGTTCTTAGTGTGGGTTTCCCGGGGCGATGATTGGGAGATTTGATAAAATATTTTCCCATGATATTATGTGTCCAAATTCCATTGAACTATTTTAGAAAGGCTTGGAAGGGCATGTTACATTCTTACAAGAATGATTATCGGCCATATAAGTAGACATAGGAGTGGAAGACGATGCATGGAATAGATATGGGATTATAAAAAATCCCAAGTTACACAACATCTATTAAAAAATTACAAAACATGTGGGACCCCTTGTGCAGTGATGGGGTTAATATAGAGAATTAATGTATCACACATCGTGTGATATGTGTCATGTGCTATGTGGCCCTTACATGGTAGCTCAAAAAGTAACCGAGGAGGTACACAAACACACAAATGGATGGTTATACATACACATAGCCAACCATAAAATTACCCAGACAGGAGTATACATGCTCAGACACATCATGTACATCATCATAGACACATGCATGGGTTCTGATACCTAGCTAGAACCCAGTTCCAATGAAACATGGCATGTATGTCTAGTATACACCATGTACTCCTTCAAGGATTTATTGTATCATGTTCCCTCTTCCGCATGGACATATTATGTTAGTGTAAATACCCATATTCAAATCCCAAAGGATTTAGTATAGAGTTGCATCCTATACCTAGGATGTTGATCCCCTCTAAAGAACATTAGTCATGGATATAGCCATTGGAATCCCTATGGTAGTCTTGAATTGAGATCCTATATCATCAAAATCATTGTTTCCATAGGTGGGGTTCTTGTTGTTCTTTTTACCATAACTATATAAGAACTGATCCCCTACTTAAAGGGTTAATCCATATTGGGTTTTCGGTATACCACATGGCCTTTATTGTGAACCAAATATTTATATCTATCTTTTATAACATTCAATATATTCTTTTAACGGAGATACCTAATGAGCATGACGTCTCTGATAGACATAATCAATGATATCTGACTCGTGGATTGTGTTCTCCTGGACGAGTGGTATATATATCCTTTGAGAAGAAATCATCAGCTGGGAATGCAGTTGTGATATTACATGAGAAAGTGTGTCTTCTAAGATTATATATAAATATTCTTGTAAAATATGTTGTTGAAATATTATAGTGACGAAAAGACTATTATTCATGAAACTATATGATTATGGATATCATGTTTTTCTAATGGGGTTTTCTATACTAGAAACTATATGATTTTTTCCCACATCTGTCTTTTCTTATGTAGAGGACCAAGAATTTGACGAGTCCTTAGAGAGTCCAGGACCAGAAATTTCTTAGTTAGGCAGATAGGTTGAGGTTTGTTTTGCTGGTTACATTAAAATCATTCCTCACCCACAATATAGGTAGTACTTGTTTCTAAAATCTTTTGGAGGTATTTTATTTGAACCCTCTCTTTCCAATAATTGTGGTCAAACTTTGATCATGGTAATTTATATGTGTCCAAGAATTTTTATCCATTTTTTACAATTCTTTATTTTGTGGGATGGATATGTTATTCAGTGTATACATGTACATTAGGATAATGTATTTCATGTGTGTGTTATGTCTACTATGTAACGGTCTCCAACCCATGGAATATTGTAGGTGTCATGGGGTAGTTGTGATTTTGTCCTTATTGGTCTGGGTGCTGAGAGATTGGTATCATAGGATTCGATTATACCATTTTAATAGAGATAATGTGGTTGCTTTAGGGATATTGTGTTAATTGTTTTATGATAGGTTCTTAGGGCAGGAACTATAGTGTTAATTTAGTGGATGACTTATCCATACACCAGGACATTGATCACCTACCTTCTAACTCCATATATGTACACATTGTTTGTATGGAAAAAATTAGTACATGCGTCATATATAAATGATTTTTGGCTTCAATGTCCATGACTTAGCTCTATAAATATATGCATTTACAGTGGTACATATAGTCTATATTAGGAAACATAGATAATGTTTTCTATCTAGTGTTCAACATCGATATTTGAGGATGATCCCCTTAGTTATGAGGATTCTATGCAACGACATGTTTAGGTTGTGTTACCTCCATGTGGTTCCCCAGTCATACCACCAACTATCATTTAGCATATGGTACTAGTAAAAAAAATAATGTTTGGAAAAATTTGAGATCACCTAATGAGTTTTAGTGAATGTGAACCCTTAGGTTTTGATATGTTCTTGAACCATATGTGTGAGGGTAATGGCTTGAGGTGCTGCCTCATATATTTTATATTTTCAGAAAAAAATTTGTCCATATTGTGGTCTATGAAACAAGCCTTCTAAATGGATCAGAAGGGAGATTATGTGGCTTTCGGACCCTATCATTCGATGAGGTGACCATTTTGTGGGTGGGGTTTGGGAGCCGATTCAGAGATGAGTTTTTTTCCAGATATGTTTAGGCATATGTGAATCCGTGATATTATATTGATTTAGTATGGTTGAATGAATGTTGATGAGTATTCATCATGGTTCACCAACAACTATATGTACATGATAGATATGGTACATGATTAATTCATTTTTGATTATACATTCATGAGAGGAATACTAAGATACATCTGATCCAATGTAATATATCTATGTAGTTCTGCCTATAATGGGGCGATATAGTATCCCTTAGTTTTTGAGATTTTAATTGATGATAAAATGTGGATAGTTTGTGTTGATAGTGGGCACATAAGAGTTGATACATAGGTGTTATGGAGTTAGAAATAGAAACAGGGACCTGGATGTGCGATAATTTTTAGGAGGAAATCTAACGATAGAGGCCCGATAGTTCATATCACAACTAGAAATCCCACTTTCCCCAAAACTTACATCCCAATGGTATATGTATACTGTTTGGAATGGCTATGTTTACCAATGGTTTTAGAAAACCATTGGTATATAATATTTTTTAGAAGTTTTTACCAAAGGTTTTTGCAAAACTATTAGTAAAGGCATTATCCTTATCTCTTTTTACCAACGGTTTACTTAAACTATTGGTTAAGGAAACATCCCTAACAATATTACCAATAGTTTGTCTCAACCATTGGTATACTATACATTCCCAAAACTTTTTAAAAATAGCTGGGAAAGATTTACTATAAATCCAGATAGGCATTCAGTTCCCCCTCTGCTCGATTGCAGTTCCGCTCCGCTAGATTGGTGCCCTAAATCCAATCTTCCTCCTGCCAAAAATATTCCACATATTGATCCATCTTCAATAAAAGATTTTTTTTTCTTCTACACATCAAATCTGTAAGTGATTCCTTGTTTTTTTTGTTCTGCGACTATGTGTTTTTGTTTTCACTTTTGATTTGGCCAAAAGAGGACCTTTGTGGTCATTAATCATGGTTGTGGGTGGTCATTTATAATGTAAAATAGTATGACTTAATTATAATTGATATATCCAATATTATTATTGATTTATGTTTAATTTGATTATCTTTGACAAGTGATGTTGTTTAATAAGTTATTATTAATGGATGTAATAATGACGATATGGTATAAGTGTTCACATGGTGTGTATAACGGTTGACATGGTGTCTAAGATAATCTAGTGTTCTGGGAATGTAAACATAGTACATGACATGGATAGCCATGTAAATATACATGGCATATCCCTTATGGTGAAAAGTATGTATGGACAAATTGGGTGTTGAAAACGTCCCAATTTCACATGGCATTGTTTCATGGGTATCCCCACATGATTTGATGGCCATTCTATAGCGTGGGTAGTAATTAGCTCAGTCAAAAAACTTTCGTCCCTGAAATTCGAGACTATATGGGTAAATAGAAGAACCCATGTTCTAATTTCATGCCTAAAATGGTTTCTAACTCACATCACCTTAAAATAAACTAGAAAACTGGTCAATTTCAATAATTCATCGTAAATGTACACTATAACATTGGTTTAATGGAATGAATCATCCTCGTTACTGAATTTCATAGACATATAGGAAAAAAACCATCATTCACGAACATCACAGTAATGTATAGGTTTTCACAAAACACATATCCCTTAAATTTCATGAAATTATAGTAGGCACTGATTTAAAGATATCAGGTTTATAGGTGAAATATTTTTAGCATTGGATAATATAATCTTATAACTATAGAGTGGAACCCCATTCGGTGTTTTGTGGTCCACCCAAGAAAACCACCCTATTTCCTGGACCCCGGACAACCCCCCTCCTTCCTGGGCCCCGGACAGCCCCTCCACCCTCTTCTGTGGACCTTGGATAGCCCCATACCCTCCTTCATGGACCCTGGATAGCCCCCCTCCTCCCTGGACCCCAGACAACCCCCACCCTCCTTTCTGGACCCAAGACAACCCCCTCATTCCTGTAACCTGGATAGCCCCCCCACCCTCCTCTCTGGACCCCGGACATAAGTGCCTCCTCATTCTTAGAACCACACCAACCATCTCTACCATAATTGAACCATCAATAGCTAGGAATGGACATGATCTACATACCTATAGGGTTCAATCCCAAGTAAAAATCTACTCTATGTCATTAGTGGAGGTAAAATAAATCCACTTACTATAAAAGTCAATGTGATATTTATAATATGTAAACTTTCTCGTTCCAAAAATCACATCAACATTCTTAGAATATTGGATCATGATATACCATTGATTTCTATAACATACAACCACTACAGGAATCATTGGTCATTTCTAATAATGATCCACCATCTTCTAAAGGCTTGTATTAAGGCCCTAAAAATAGAGGGAAATCTATGAAGAACCGCAAAAATAAAAAAATGATATCAGAAATAAATGAATGTGAATACTGAGAAGTACATTAGGAAATGAATATAATTAATATAATCAAATCCATACCTATAACTATTTATGGTCCCTCTCCAAAATCAATTGGGACATCATTCAATGAATACACCCTACCAACCTATGATCTATCGCCCCACACCTACGATACATTAATACATGGTTAAGGTGAAACTTGATGAGGCCCTAACTACCTTTGTTGTGATCCTAAGCCTAATCCTCATCCTGATCTCCCTGAAGAAATTAAAGTATAAAACTCATGTACTTATGATGACTCCAATAGCTCAACTATCAGAGTTGATTGTGAACCCAAAGTTGTGGTGGGAAATATATAGAATCATACATTCATTTTCTCACCTACATGTTTCACCTACATTATTCCGAGAGTGTATCCTAGTACTTACCTTAAAACCACCAAAAATCTTTTTTTTCATTATGTTTTTTTAATAATAATGGTTTTTCAATATTTTGTTTTTTGGGTTACACATTAGATATCAATTTCTAATTACTTCCGTATTTTTTTTCCTTGCAGGAAATGACACCCATTGAATAGATGCGGCAGAAAAAGATGACAGAAAATAATCTCACATGACACAGATGGGAATTCTTCCACTCATCCCAGTTGTGATTATTTTATTTCAAATATATATATTTCAATAACTTATAATATCATGTGATTACTTTTGTGTTAAATTTTTTTCAAGATCCACCACCTAGATGAGAGATATCCGACGAGGATCCCAATATTGCTCCCATAAAAGAGGCTGGTTGTAGGAGGGGGGGTGGTATCCGAGTTATATGATCATTTTGTGGTCCCGGTACTGAGGCCAGTGGTACGAGGGCTCGTGGTGCGAGAGTTAGATGATCCACTGGTCGCACCCGATTGGAATATGCCCATACCACAGACGTATCTTCTATGACCCATTTTGATCCTGGTGTGCCTTTAGGGACACATGGGATATTTTGGCCTCTAATGGTTAGACTACCAATTGGCCAGACGTTTGTGCCATCATCTTTTTCTTCTGGTTCATTATCTACGAGCTATTATATTCCACCTTCTTCGACTCCTACTCTGACATAGTATGTGGCTGAGGATCATAAACTATGGGACACTCCACTTGTACAGGATATTCCTTCAACTTCTGCACATCCAGTGAATCCCATTTATCTAACTACCACATGTATATTTATATAACTCTAAAAAAAAGGAATACCAAAATTCATTTTTATTATAACTTGTACTGATTATTTTTCCTTTAATAATAGATTCATATACTGATAAAAGGCATGGAAGGGGTCGTATTTACTTATGTGTAGAATGGAACCACTAGACATAGTTGATGGTTAAATACAATGACGATGTACAGATGATTGATAAATCTGGGAAGGAATGTCAGGGTATTTTGGCGACGCTAGCCAAATACTCCGACATCATTCCGGACAACCCTCTCTCTTGGATACATCTACCACAAGAAGTCAAGGATAATGCATGGGAACAAATATGTGTAAAAAATATATTGTATTTAATGTAGTATTTTTTTAATTATATGAATTAATCTATTGGGTTTCAGCTTCGGTTTAACTCCCCTGATGGTTAAGTTGCATGACCAGCACATTTAAAGGAGCTAGGAGAGATTGGGAGAGCTTATGATCATGATTAGTATGTTGGCCAGTGTGATAGAGTTGGCACGGAGTTAGAGACAATACCTATCATGGATGACAACATGATAGAGCAATATTGGAATATGATTACTCATTGGGTGACTTCCAAATTTAGGGTATTAATCCCATTTGAGGTATTTAAATGAAAGTTTTCATATTTTGTATTAATATTATCTTATTTATTATTAAACATTATTTATGAATCTTATGAATTGATTCAAAGCAATATCTACATACATTGGGGCGCATTACTATGTTATATCCTGAGAGGCAGTTTTTACGATATAGTTGTTTATAATTTTTCTTTAGGACGTGCACTTTTTATTAATTCCTACTTAAATTATGTGATTTATTGAATATTGAATATATGATTATACTTTCACTTTTTATTGATTCAATTTCATTACAGAAGAAAAAATTGAATATTGAAAGATGTCTCCATCGAGAAAAATTGTTTTGCTTGAGTAGAAGGGAAAAAGGTGGAACTGCGGTTAATGAATCAACACAAGAAAAGATTGTATTTTTTAATTTTTTTATTTCAAAGATTAATATCTATGTTGAAATTTATTAATCTATTAGTATTTTTAACATGCTACTTTAGAGGCCCTTGATGCCCAGGAGCCTCATAATTTTGGTCCACACAATCATTTATATCATTTTTTGAGAGATGAGCACTCTGGTCGAGTACGTTGTAGACCGGGAAAGAATATTGTTCTGACAGGGTATTGGTCCTCTCCAAGTATCCATTCTAGTATAATCAACTTGGAATAGGTCAACGATCATGTAAGACAGTCTCATAAAAGGGTCACATAGTAATAAGAACAGGTTCAAACAAGGGAGAAAGAATTTATGAAACTGATCAAAGAGTTATCTTTATCACTTCCACCCGAGGATAGTGCGGCTTGTCAGACATATTTGTCATCAGTGGGTGAATTATCCAATGCACCAAGCGGTATTTCTAGTGGTAGTTGAGATGATGAAGTTCCTGGTGATGACGAGGATGCTTAGGAGGATGAGGGTGAGGATGAGGATGAGGAAGAGGTCAAGGATGTGGCCAAGGGAATGGATGGGTAAGAGGATGAGAATAGGTATGATGATGAGGATGACGAAGAGGATAGAGATAGCAGTGAGGATGAGGCTGATGATGACAGTGGTGATGGTGATGAAGACCAGGGGAAGATTGATCCATTACATTTTTGAATTATATATAACTCATTATTTCTGAACCTATTTCTTCACTCTAGTATGGGTATTTTTGAATTTAGTATAACTCTTTATTTTTGACTAAATATGGAAGCCTAATGATGTTATAGTGGTTTATGGGGCTTCTGGGGCTTGTTCGGATCCCGGAACCCCCATCGGCGTAGAAAAACGCAATGCCTCAATGTTATTAAAAAATTTAAGTCCATCCCACAAGGTATCTACCAACCATATAGGGCTATATATTATAAGCAATGTGCATGATTTTCCCTAACCATGCACCAGGGGATGCACATCATGCACAATGTCTATAGTTTTTGTATAAGATATTATCATTGTTGTTGAAATATTTGCCTAACTGGCATATGAAAAAATGACCAAACATATTAGGATTGTGTTGATACTTTAGTAAAATGATCCATGAGTTATATTGATATGTACGAGTCAAACCTGCCTCAATCTGTGGCACAGTGTGGCTGGTATCACACAAAGTGTCTGTCTTTTTTATAAAATTGACACCCTTTTATATAAAAACAACATGCATACGGAAAACTGACCAAACGTATTGGTATTGTGTTTATACATTAGGAATATGATCCATGGGACATATGTGACATCTACGACTCAACCACTCCTCAATCCGAGGCACGGTGTAGACAGAACTACTCAAAATGTATCACTTTTATTTGATATGGACAACATTTTAAGTGAAAACAACAACTGACATATGGAAAATGGACCAAACGTATTCATATTTTGTTGATACATTAGCACAATTATACCTGGGATATTTGTGATGTGTAGGAGTAATCCCTACATCAATCCAAGGCATGGTGTGTCCGGTACCACTAAAAGTGTCTCACTTTTATTTCAAATGGACCGGATTTTAAGTGAAAACAACAACTGGTGTTTGGAAAACTGATCAAACGCATTACGATTGTGTTGATACTTTATTAAAACAATAAATTTTTCATTTTTGACGGGTAAAAGTCCACTCCGCCTCATTCCGAAACACGGTGTGGCCGGTATCACTCAAAGTTTCTCACATTGATTTTAAATAGGCAACATTTTAAGTGAAAACTACAAATGACATAATAAAAATACACCAAACATATTTGGATTGTGTTGATACTTTAGGAAAACGATCCAATGGTCATTTTAGATTTGTACAAGACAACCCCGCCTCAATCCAAGGCACGGTGTGTCCGGTATCACTCTAAATGTTTCTCTTTTGATTAAAATGGACACCATTTTATGTAAATACAACTTGCATACGGAAAACCGAACAAACATATTCAGATTTTCATGATAATTTATGTTAATGATCCATGAGTCATTTTTGAGGTGTATGAGGAGATGACACATCATTTAGACACGCGTTTTGCATGGAAAAGCTGAATATGTATTTTTTAGGTGTTTGGCGCACTTGAAAAACATGCATGGGGTAGTCCAAATTGGCTGATCGACCTCAGAATGCCATGATATCGGACAACAACAAAGGGTGAGTGAATTGTGAAATGGTTGGCTAGATTTCATATCAATCGAAGGTGTCGTGTGACCGCGGTGACCAAAAACGCACTCTGAATGTCGTAAATGGCCAAAACATGCGTTTAATGGTCGAATTCATGACAAACGATATCATAATGGCTTGAAATCAAACAAAGAAACCCTTCTTATAATTCATGAGGTGTACAAGGAGACTTCACATCATTCAGACGCATGGTTTTCACGGCATGACTAAATTTGTGTTTTTTCAGTTTTTGGCATGCTTGAAAAGCGTGCGTGGGGTGGTCAAAACTGGCCGAATGACCTCAGAATTTTTTTAAATCAGGCAACAATAAAAGATGAGTGAATTCTAAAATGGTCGGCCACACAACACGTCAATAAAAGGTGTCGTGTTAACGCAGTGGCCAAAAATGCACTCTACGTGTCGTAAATGCCCAAAACATGCATTTAACGGTCAAATTCATACAAAACAACATCATAATGACTTGAAATCACACAAAAACACTATAATTATTATTCGTGTAGTGAACAAGGAGACAACACATTATTTGGACGTGTGTTTTGTCCGACATGGCTGAATATGTGTCTGGTAGGTGTTTAGTGCGCTTGAAAAGCATGCATGGGGTGGTCAAAACTGGAAAAACGACCTCAGAATGACATGAAATTGGATGAAAAAAAGGGTGGGTGAATTTTGAGATGTTTGGCCAGACGACATGTCAATCAGAGGCGTTGTGTGTTTGCGGTGGGCGAAAACACACTCTACGTGTCGTAAATGGCCAAAACATGTGTTTTACTGTCAAATGCATGCCGAACAACATCCGAATCACTTAAAATCACACAAAAACACCATAATTAGTATTTGTAAGGTGTATGAGGAGAAAGAACGTCACTCAGATGCGGGGTATTCACGACATGGCTGAATAGGTGTTTTTTGGGTGTTTGGTGCGATTGAAAAGCATGCGTGGGGTGGTAAAAACCAACCCAATGATCTCAGAATTCCATGAAATCAGACGAAAATAGAGGTTGGGTGAATTTTAAAATGGTCGAAAAGGTGACACGTCAATTGGAGGTGTCGTGTGACTGCGGTGGCTGAAAAGACACTATGCCTGTCGTAAATGGCCCAAACATGTGTTTTACAGTCAAATGCATACCCAACGAAATCAAAATGACATGAAATCACACAGAAATACCCTATTTATTATTCATGAGGTGTACGAAAAGAAAACGTGTAATTCGTATGTGCGGTTTTCTCGGTACGACTGAATATTTGTTTTTTAGGTGTTTGGCTCGTTTGAAAAGTGTGTGTGGGGTGGTCAAAACCGGACGAACGACCTCAGAATGACATGAAATCAGACAAAAAATAATGGGTGGGTTAAATGTAAAATGGTTGGACATACGACATGTCAATCAGAGGTGTTATGTGACCGCAGTGGCCAAAAACTTACTACGTGTATTGTAAATGGCCAAAACATGGGTTTAACCGTCAAATGCATGCTGAACGACATCAGAATGACTTGAAATCACACGAAAACACCCAAATTATTATTCTTGATGTGTATGAGGATACAACAGGTCATTTCGATGTGTGGTTATCTGTCACGACCCCCTCCCACCAAAGATTCCCCTCCAGAGCTGGCAATGGTGAAATGGAGATAATGACCCCCGAGTCCTGCCTCCAGTAGGCCCTGGGGTGGCGACTAGCACCAAGGGTATGTTTATTCACAAATATGGGAGGCATTACCCTTTTTTTATTTAGGATCATGGAATAGGAAACGTCAACCACCAAAAACGAAAAGAACCAGTGTATATAAAAAAACCCAAACCAAGCCCACATGCATGTTTAAATAATTTTATAACAAGGTACAAGTACAAGAAAGCTCAAAGTACAGTACCAAAAGAAAACAAGGTAAAACAATAGCAAAAACTCCAACTGTCTGAATAGTAGGGTCCCGCACGGCCCTGTTAGTCCTCCTAGAAACCTGAAAGTAAACATAGGGTGAGCATACATGTATACTCAGTAGGGAAACCTAAAGATCTCGTGCACAAGTGGGGAGACATTCTAATGTCCCGTGAGAACAACAGAAGAAACCTAGCAAGGAATTCTATCCACCCAGCCTCACCAAAACACAAGCACAACAGGTAGTAGTATATATGAAACAAGAGTATTGGGTACCCCGCACCATTTCCCTTTTTGTTAGCTGCTCTTCCTAATGGTGAAAGTCCTGACGCTGCCACACTCTCCCCGCCCGCACACACCTAGGCCTCACAACCACGTATCCCGCCCGCACACACCTGGTCCTCACAACCACATATCCCGCCCACACACACCTGGGCCGCACAACCACGTATCCCTCCCACACACAACTGGGCCTCACAACCACGTATCCTGCCCGCACACACCTGGGCCCCACAACCACGTATCCCGCCCGCAAACACCTGGGCCTCATCCTGAAGATTCATGGGAAATAGTAGAACATGCCTGAAAAGTCTTGGTCTAAATCCACCCCAATCCAAACCTACCCGAAGTGTCTTAGGTGTAAGGTCGCCTCAAGCAATCATAGCCTAGGGGAGAAGGAGCCGGAAGGAGCTAGTAACTAAGGGAAAAACACCCTCTCCCATGAAATGGGAGTGTTCGGCACTAAGTGCTCAACATGGGTGGGGTGCGATAAAACACAAAACATAGAGTTATAAATATATATATACCAGACATACAGCCCAACCTATGGCTTCTAAACAAAAAACGGAGCACGTTCCTTGGCACTACTACCACGAAGTATGAATACAACAAACAATCCCAAACCCATTTAGGTTTTCACGTTTAAGCAGATTTAGTTTATTTAGTTCCTTAAATACTGGGAAACTATCCACAACCAACCACATCGATCATTCATTAAACATATCCCTACCATCCACAATACAAGTTAGAAAAAACACAAGCAACACAACCAAGCTCTTCTTATTAACCAAATAGCCCCATTTATTATTAATCTCGTTTCATTACCGTGCCCCACCATTCCTTAACTCTTCCGCATTTATTATTTATTAATCAAAACCAAAAGTCCGTTCACATTAAAACCCCACCCTGCAGCCCCACTGCGAACCTCCATAACCACAACCACACTGAAACCCGTACATCAATATACCTTTAATATCATTTATCGCAGCCCCACTGGCCATCACCATCATAGCATTCACACCAACCCACAACCATGCCAACCGCAGACCCACTGCTCACCCAAACCACAAAAACCCACATAACACCCCCATCACATGCCACGTATCCAAACCAACACTCATATATTCAGTATTCCATTTTTGTTTAACCGGGGTGATCACACAAGGGTTTCAAATTTTAACAGCCAACTTTACGTGATTAACCAATTTCCACATTCCACAATGTTCTATCCATAAGAAAATCTACAAGGAGAGGGAAACATTTAATTGTGTAAGAAAAGGCCCCCAACGACCGTTATTTTCAGTAGGTAGAAGCTTATACAATTCACAACATAATATCACAGGGTATAAAGTAACAACAATCACAAACTTCCAAACCCCGTTATATAAGTCGGTTATTTTCTTCATTAAACTGGTTCGACAGTGTTTCATAAAACAAGAGGAAACCCACCCTGCATGATGCAAAAATTAGAGAGACGAAGGTAAGATCCCTACCTCGACAGGTTCTGATCACAGCGCTCCCCTGGATCAACTTTAGAAGAAGTATGTCGACGTCCGTCACTTCTCTCGGGTCCTGGAAAAACCACCTCGGGTGGAATTCGGAAAGGAAAGGCTGATGTAAAGACAACTAATCCAAGTTCGGAAGTTCCGCCTCGTCGTTACGATCTCGTGGCTACTGACGGATCGTAAATCGGAGCACGGACGAAGAAGTTATGGAAGGAAGAGCCTTCGAGTCTCTTGAGAGAGCTCTGCTCAGAGGAGAGGGGAGGAGAGGTGTGTGTTGAAAAGGAGGAGGGGACCCCTCCTTTTATAGGCGTGAAAAGAAAAAGTACACGGCATGTACTTTATGGTACATGGAATGTAATCGGTTATTTCACACGGTCTCCACGCGGCTTCCAACACGGATCCGCGGCCGTCGACTGGTCAACACACGGTTTGAGGGTAACCCATATGCGGGGAAGGACTACACGACGTGTAGATTGGACACACGACGTGTATTCTTTTATTGCACACGGCAAGGACACGGCTCCAACACGGCACACGACCGTTGAATGGTAACGCGTACGCGGGGAGGGTCTACACGGCGTGTAGTTTGGACACACGGCCTGTACTCATTTATTGCACACTGTAAGGACAAATCTTGCTTCACGGGGTATGTCCGGAAAGGGAGTACACGGTGTGTACTCAAACTACACGGCGTGTAGTTTAAATTTTTTGGAAAGTGTGGGAAAAGTCCATCTTACCCTCTAGAACACTTCTTGACCTTTTTGACAAAGGAATGGGCCGGAGAGGTCCGGTCCATTACATCAGATACCCCTTAAAACATTCTCATCCCCGTGAAATCAAAAACCAACCCAGAGGAAACCCGACAAGATAACTCTTTGGGTTATCATTATAACAGAAACCCAACCAACAACCCTTATCATATGTTTTAGGAATTATTTCTCCTATGTCGAGATATTATTCTCTTTAGGCGGCACTGAATCGCCTGCACGGGTTTAATCGCATCCTCATTAATGCATCTCGATTAAGAACTGGGTCTTCCCACTTTCATACATTAGGATTTTTCAACTCGTACTACCCCCAACACCACACAACCAACACACAACCTGAACATGTGGTTTTGGGAAATTCCTTCCTCTATTTCGAGATATTATCCGCTTTAGGAGGCACCAACTCGCCCGCACATGTTCAATTGCATCCTCAATAATGCGTCTCGATTAAGGATCAGGTTTTTCCCTTTACCCACACATTCGGACATGTGACACATTACCAGGGAACAAGGAAACAAAAAGGTCTCACAACTGACAAGCCAAGCATTCCATATATCAAAGGTAGAGAGTACAACATCAATATAAAACTCAGAAGAAAAAGGTAAAACACAAGTCAAAACAACTTCGGGAACTGAGTGTGCATCTGGGTCTCCCGCTCCCAAGTGCTCTCCTCAAGGCCCCCATGCCTCCACAACAAACGAACCAATGGAATGGTTCATCCACCAAGCACCTTCTCTTTACGGTCCTCGATGCTGACTGGTCGTTCCTCGAAGGCCGCATCGTCCCCCATATCTAACTCTCCCCAGTCGATAACATGAGAGTTGTCATGTAAGTACTGAAGAAGCTGGGAGACGTGGAAGACGTCATGAACCTTCTCTAACTGAGGTGGCAGGGCCAGCTGATATGCCACCTCGCCGACTTGCCTCAACACCACAAAAGGTCTGATGAACCTAGGTGAGAGCTTGATCCCTTTCCCAAACCTCTGCTTCCCCCGTCGAGGGGAAACCATCAAGAACACATGATCTCCCACCTAGAAATCCAAGGGCCTCCTCCGATGATCGACATAAGACTTCTGTCGGTCTTGAGCCGCTTTCATCCTCTCACCTACAAGCTGGATTTTCTCCGTGGTGCTCTGCACTACCTCTGGCCCAAGAGTACCTATCTCACCAACCTCTGCCCAGCTAATGGGTGAAGGACATGGCCTTCCATACAAAGACACAAATGGTGCCATGCCAATAGTAGAGTGGAAGCTGTTGTTGTAGGAGAACTCTACTAAAGGCAAGTGTCATACCCATGATCCCCTAAAATCCAGAACGCATGCTCGCAGCATGTCCTCCAGTGTATGGATAGTCTGCTCTGTCTGCCCATTGGTCTGGGGATGGAAAGAAGTTCTAAGGCGTAACTGGGTGCCAAAAGCATGTTGTAACCCCCTCCAGACTTGTGAGGTAAACCGATTATCCCGATCGGAGACGATAGTACTTGGAACTCCATGAAAACGTACCACCTCATCTACGTACCTTTGTGCTAAGGTACTAACCAGGCATGACTCCTTAACTGCTAGGAAGTGGGCTGATTTAGCCAGCCGATCCACCACTACCTAGATAGCATCATAACCACCCTGAGCTCTGGGTAGTCATGTGAAAAATTCCATCGAGATGTCATCCCACTTACACTCGGGGACATCTAAAGGATGCAACAAACCGCCGGGAACACGGTGTCCAGCTTTCACTTGCTGACACACTAGGCATTTAGCCACTAATTCCGCCACTTCCCATTTCACCCCGGGCCACCAAAACTATTCCCTCAGGCCTCGGTACATTATCGAAACTCCTAGATGTACCGCCAAGGCTGAGCAATGGAACTCATGAAGAACTCCCTCACGCATCGCCTCCAGAACAAACAACCTTCCATGGAAAAGAATCTGTTGTCCGCTGTCCTCTGACCATCGCTCTGGAGTGTTCCCCTGATCGACACGATCCCGCATCACTTCTGCCTCAGAGTCCACCCACTGATACTCTTCCACCTACTGCAACAAGGGGGACTGAACCGTCATCTGAAACAAACAACCTCTAAAACCTTCTACTTGTCATCCAAGTGCAAGGCAGCCAACTCTCCAATTTCCTTCCAATCATCAGCGGATTCCCGAACTACTTCCTGATTCGACATCCTACTCAGGGCATCAGCCACAACGTTGCCCTTACCTTTAGTGTAAGAGATCTCAAAGTCATAGTCTTGGAGAAATTCGACCCATCTCTGCTGCCGTAAGTTCCGGTCACGCTGGGAGAAGATATAACGCAAGCTCTTGTGATCTGAGAAGACCAAAAAGCACTCCCCAAAGATGTAATGTCGCCACAACTTCAGTGCGAACACTACTGTTGCATGCTCTAGGTCATGGGTGGAATATTTACGCTCGTGAGGGCGTAACTTCCTAGACCCATAACAGATCACTCCCTTCTTCTGCATCAGGACGCACCCCAGACCAAGGCCAGAAGCATCACAAAACACCTCATACAACATCCCTTCCTCTGGAAACCGGAGTATGGGAGCACTGACCAACTTCTCCTCCAGGTAGTCGAAAGCTTTATGGAACTTCTCGCTCCATAGGAAGACCTGGTTCTTCCTAGTTAAAGCTTTCAATGGAGCAGAAACTTGAGAAAAGTCCGAAACGAACCTCCGACAGTAACCTGCTAACCCTATGAAACTACGAACTTCTACCACGCTCTTGGGTGCTTCCCAAGAAATAACTGCCTCCACCTTCGACGGGTCCACTGACACTCCATGCTGAGTCACCATGTGCCCAAGGAAGTGTACTTTTTACATCAAGAACTTACAGTTTGACAATTTCTCATAATGCTGGTGGTGTCGAAGGACTCCCAAGACTGCCCTGAGATTCTCAACGTGCTCCTCCTCGGACCTTGAGTAGATCCGGATGTCATCGATAAACACAACGAAGAACCGGTCTAGAAACTCTCGGATGAAAATGTTCATAGGTCCCATGAACACAGTTGGTGCATTAGTAACTCCAAACGACATCACCACAAACTCGAAGTGCCCATACCTGCACCTGAAATCCATCTTGGAGATGTCACTGTCCTTTACCCTCAATTGATGATATCCAGATCATAGATCAATCTTGGAAAACCAACCTGCTCCCCTCAGTTGGTCGAAGAGATCATCTATCCTTGGAAGGGGGTAATAGTTCTTGACCGTTACCTGGTTCAACCTTCGGTAGTCTATGCATAGCCTAAGACCACAATCTTCCTTCTTCACGAGCAAAACTGGAGCACCCAATGGCGACACGCTGGGTCGAACAAAACCCTTCTCCATCAGATCATCAATCTGAAACCGCAACTCCGTAGGTTCCATCCGATAAGGGGCCATTGAAATCGGATGGGCACCAGGCTGTAAGTCTATCCCGAACTCAACATCACGTAAGGGGGGGGGGGGGGGTAGAGTCACAACCTCCTCAGGAAAATCATCAAGGAACTCCCCAACAACCTCCAAGACATCCATTATCTCTGTATCTGATGGAACCACTGATATCCCACCTAACAAGGAAAAGAGAGGCTCCACACGCCAGCTTCCCACCTGATAGCTCCTCTCGCCAACAAAATCTATACGCTTCCCGTCCACTTCGGAGAACATGACTCTTCTCCGGAATCAGTCGATAATTGAACTAATAGAAAACAACCAGTCGATGCCTAGGATGACATCGTATGGCTGCATCTGTAACAGAAGAAGGTCCCCACTAGATCGATAAGGTCCCAACATCAGCCCACATCCCCAACAAACACATGATATACTGGTCTGGCCTCCAACTGCTGTACTCAGCACTGGTGGTATGGAAAGTCTCTCTACGTCTAGTCCCAAAGCATGGGCTTGACCAGGTGCTACAAAGGAGTGTGAGGCTCCTGAATCAAACAATGTAGAGATAAGAGTCCCGAACAAACAAATCGTACCTTGCACCACCTCTGGTCCTGCCGGAGCTGCCATCTCTGTTGCGTGCAACTGTCCACACCCAGCTCCTCTGCCTCTCTGATGTCGTCCACATCCCCGACCATGCCCTGGTCGAGGTCCCTGAGGAGCACCCTGAGGTCGGCCTCCCCCCGCAAAGTCCCTCCTCAGAGAATCATGGTTCTGCTGCTGCTGGAAGGGCCTCACTGGAAACTGGTGATGCTGAGGTGGGCGCTGAACCTGCCCACCTCCACCGTACTGAGCTCGGGTCGGGCACTGACTCTGAACGTGCCCGAAACCTCCAAAAGAAAAACAACTCAGTCCTAGGCTCGTGAAAAAGGGACGAGGACCTGAAGATCTAAACTGGAAATGCTGGGGCCTTCTCCCTACTAGCCTGAACCTGGAAGGTCCCGTCGCAGGAGACCTACGGATGACTGCCTTCCCCTTTGACAAACCTGGATGGATCCCCTCTCGGGGTGCACCTCCCAATGAGTGCATCCTCTCTACAACCTCTGCCTTCTTCTTTACTTCCATGTACGTCGGAAGGGTGAAGGGGGTGACAACATACTGGAGCGAAGGATGAAGCGCCTCCTCCAAACATCTCGCCCGAGACTCCTCATCCGGAAAGAGATCTGGAGAAAAGTGCAAGAGATCCTTGAACTTGATCCCCAGCTCTCGTACCGACATACTCCCCTACTGAAGGGAGAGTAACTCATGCCGCTTATCCTCCTTGATCATGGAAGGAAGGAATTCCTCTCAGAATTCCTTCTCAATGTAATCCCAAGGAACCTCTTCCTCTACCCTCTCTCCAAGGTAGAGTGTCCACCACTGTCGCGATGCACCTCTCAGCTGACTGACTACTAGGGGAACCCAGTACTCCCTCAGATCACGGATCAAGGTAAAAGTGATCCCTAGCTCCTCAAGATACCCCTCCGTCTCTGTATCCGAAGTGCTACCCTCGTACTTCTTTAGGGTCTGCCGCGGGAAAGAATGGAGAGTCTTCTACCACTGGCTATCTTCCTCCTCTCAGTCAATCCTCAGCTGATCGACCGCCTGAATCTGTTGGACCTCGGCTGTCTGAGCCACTCGGGGACGACGTCTAGGTGCCATAGCTATACGGTAAACAAGGATCGCCTAAGCCCAAGTAGTAAGGAAAACTCAAGGTTTTATTTTATCATTTTATTTCAATTTATTTCCCAGAACAACCAAATCCAGTAAAACACAATCATGATGATGCATGTACATTCCCTAGGGTCTCTACCCTGCAATCAATGTAGTTTCACTTGGTCGTTCGGTAGGCTCATAGTCATTGTGTCAGATCACGGGGGGCCCTGAAATCTCGTGCCTTATCCGGTCTTCCCTGGCCTATGTCACGCACTAAGATTGACTAACATTGTCACCCTACCATCCCATGCAACCCTCACTATGCCTAACTCCAGACTCCATCCTATATCTCAACCTACCTTTGATACCATTCTGTCATGACCCCCTCCCACAAAAGATGCCCCTCCTGAGTTGGCAATGGTGAAAGGGAGATAATGACCCCCCGAGTCCCGCCTCCAGTAGGCCTTGGGGTGGCGACTAGCACCAAGGGTTTGAGTTTTCACAAATATGGGAGGCATTACCCTCTTTTATTATTTGGGATCGAGAAATAGGAAAAGTCAACCACCAAAAAGGAAAAGAACCAGTGTATATAAATAATCCCAAAACAAGCCCACATGCATGTTTAAATAATTTTATAACAAGGTACAAGTACGAGAAAGCTCAAAGTATAGTACCAAAAGAAAACAAGGTACAACAATAGCAACAACTCCAACTATCCGACTAGTAGGGTCTCGCACGGCCCTGGTAGTCCTCCTGGAATCCTGAAAGTAAACATATGGTGAGCATACAAGTATACCCAGTAGGGAAACCTAAAGCTCTCATGCACAAGTGGGGAGACATCCTAATGTCCTGTGAGAACAACAGAAGAAACCTAGTAAAGAATTCTATCCACCCAACCTCACCAGCCACACTCACCAAAAAAGAAGCACAACAGGTAGTAGTATATAAGAAACAAGAGTATTGGGTACCCCGCACCATTTCCCTTTTTGTTAGCTGCTCATCCTAATGGAGAACGTCCTGATGCAGCCACAATCTCCCCTACCGCACACACCTGGGCCTCACAACCATGTATCCCGCCCGCACACACCGGGGCCTCACAGCCACGTATCCCACCTGCACACACCCGGGCCTCACAACCACGTATCTCGCCCGCACCCACCTGGGCCTCACAACCACGTAACCTGCCCGCACACACCTGGGCCTCACAACCACGTATCCCACCCACACACACCTGGGACTCATCCTGATGATTCTTGGGAAACAGTAGAACCTACCCGAAGAGTCTTTGTCTAAAGCCACCCCAATCGAAACCTACCCGAAGAGTCTTAGGTGTAATCTCGCCTCAAGACATCACAACCTAGGGGAGAAAGGCAGGAAGAATCTATTAACTAAGGGAAAAACACTCTCTCCCATGAAATGGGAGTGTTCGGCACTAAGTGCTCAACATTGGTGGGGTTTGATAAAACACAAAAGATACAGTTACATATATATACCAAACACACAACCAACCTATGGCTTCTAAATAGAAAACTGAGCACGTGCCTTGGCACTGCTACCACAAAGTATGAATACAACAAACAATCCCAACCCCATTTAGGTTTTCACGTTTTAGAAGATTTAGTTTATTTAGTTCCTTAACTACTGGGAAACTATCCACAACCAACCACATTGATCGTTCATAAAACATATCCATGCCATCCACAAAACAAGTTAGAAAAAACTCAAGCAACACAACCAAGCTCTTCTTATTAACCAAACAACCCCATTGATTATTGATCTCGTTTCATTACCACACCCCACCATTCATTAACTCTTCCACTTTTATTATTTATTAATCACAACCCAAAGTCCGTTCACATTAAAACCCAACCCTGTAGCCCCGCTGCCAACCTCCATAACCTCAACAACACCAAAAACCGTACATTAATATCCCTTTAATACCATTTATCGCAGCCCCACTGCCCATCACCATCATAGCAATCACACCAACCCAAAACCAAGCCAACTGTAGCCCCGCTACTCACCCAAACCACAAAAACCCACACAACACCCGCATTACATGCCACATATCCAAACCAACACCCACATGTTCATTATTGCATTTTTGTTTAACCAAGGTGATCACACAAGGGTTCCATATTTTAATATCCAACTTTACATGATTAACCAATTTCCACATTCCTCAAAGTTCCATCCATAAGAAAATCTAGAAGGAGAGGGAACCATTTAATTACGTAATCAAAGGCCCCCAATGACCGTGATTTTCATTAGGTAGAAGCTCATTCAATTCACAACATAATATCACAGGGTATAAAGTAACAACAATCACAAACTTCCCAACCCCGTTATATAATCCGGTTATTATCTTCATTCAACGGGTTCGACTGCGTTTCATAAAACAAGAGGAAACCCAACCCACATGATGCACAAATTAGAGAGTCAAAGGTAATATCCCCACCTCGATAGGTTTTGATCACAGCGCTCCCCTGGATCAACTTTAGAAGAAGTTCGTCGACGTCCGTCACTTCTGTCGGGTCCCTCCAAAACCTCCTCAGGTGGAATTCGGAAATGAAAGGCTAATGTAAAGACAACAGATCCAATCTTGGAAGTTCCGCCTCGTTGTTACGATCCCGTGGCCGCTGATGGATCGTAAATCGGAGCTCAGACGAAGAATTTATGGAAGGAAGAGCCTTTGAGCCTCTTGAGAGAGCTCTGCTTAGAGGAGAGGGGAGGAGAGGTGTCTGTTGAAAAGGAGGAGGGGACCCCTCCATTTATAGGAATGAAAATAAAATGTTCACGGTGTGTACTTTATGGTACACGGCGTGTACTCGGTTTTTTCACACGGTCTCCACGCGGATTCCTACACGGCTCTGCAGCCATTGACTGGTCAACACACGGTTTGAGGGTAACGCATATGCGGGGAAGGACTACACGGCGTGTAGTTTGGACACACGGCGTGTATTCATTTATTTCACATGGCAAGGACACAACTCCAACACGGTACACAGCCGTTGACTATTAACGCGTACGCGGGGAGGGACTACACGGCGTGTAGTTTGGACACACGACGTGTACTCATTTATTGCACACGACAAGGACAAGGCTTGCAACACGGGGTATGCCCGGAAAGGGAGTACATGGCGTGTACTCAAACTACACGGAGTGTAGTTTCAAAATTATGGAAAGTGTGGGAAAATTCCATGTTACCCTCTAGAACACTTCTTGACCTTCTTTTTGACAAAGGAATGGTCCGGAGAGGTCCGGGCCATTACATTATCGCGGCACGACGGAATATGTGTTTTTAGGTGTTTGTTGCGCTTGAAAAGAGTCTGTGGGGTGGTCAAAAAATGGCCAAATGACCTCAAAATGACTTGAAATCGGACAACAACAAAGGGTTTGTGAATTGTAAAATGGTCGGCAGACATCACATCAATCAGATGTGTTGTGTGACCGCGGTTTCCGAAAACACACTCTGTGTGTCGTAAATGGCCAAAACATGTGTTTTACGATCAAATGCATGCCGAACAACTTCAGAATAAATTAAAATCACACAAAACACCGTAATTATTAATTTTGATGTGTACGAGGAGACGACACATCATTTAGACATGCAATTTTTACGGCTCGACAGAATATGTGTTTTTAAGGTGTTTGACGCACTTTAAAAGCATGCATGGGGTGGTAAAAACTGGCATAACGTCCTCTAAATGCCATTAAAATAGAAAAAAATAAATATTTGTTGAATTTTAAAATGGTCGGCTATACGAAATGTCAATCGGAGGTGTCGGGTGACCGCAATGGCCGAAAACGCACTCTGCGTATCGTAAATGGCCAAAACATGTGTTTATGGTCAAATACATACCCAACGACCTCAGAATGACTTGAAGGTACACAAAAATAACCTAATTATTATTCTTGAGGTGTAAGAAAGGATGAAACATCATTTGGATGTGCAGTTTGAGCGGCACAATAGAATATGTGTTTTTAGGTGTTTGCTGCGTTTGAAAATCGTGTGTGGGGTGGTCAAAACCAGCCAAATGACCTCAGAATGCCATGAAATTCCAACAAAAATAAAGGGTGGGAGAATTGTGAAATGGCTAGCCATACAACACATCAATCGGAGGTTTCGGGTGACCGTGGTGGCTGGAAACACATTTCGCATGTCGTAAATGGCCAAAACATGCGTTTATCGGTCAAATGCATACTGAACGACATTAGAATGACTTGATATCACTCGAAAACACCCTAATTATTGTTTTTAGGTGAATTAGGAGAAAAAAACGTCATTCGGGCATGTGGTTTTCGCAACACGACTGAATATGTGTTTTTTAGGTTTCTTGTGTGCTTGAGAAGCGTGCATGGGGTGGTTAAAACTGGCCGAATGACCTTAGAATGCCATGAAATCAGACAACAAAAATGGTGGGAGAATTGTGAAATGTTCATCCAGACGGCATGTCAATCAGAGGTGTCGTGTGATGGAAGTGGCCGAAAATACACTTTGCATGTCGTAAATGGCCAAAACATTTGTTTTACGGTCATATGCATGCCAAACAACATCAGAATTACTCGAAATCACACAAAAACACCCTAATTGTTATTCGTGAGCCGTACGAGGAGACGACACAACATTCAGATGTGCAGTTTGTGTTGCATGACTGAATATGTATTTTTTAGGTGTTTGGGGCGCTTGAAAAGCATGCGTGGGGTGATCAAAATCGACCGAACGACCTCGGAACGCCATGAAATAAGTCAACAATAAAGGGTGGGTGAATTGTGAAATATTCGGCCATAAGACATGTTAATTAGAGGTGTCATGTGGCCGCAGTTGCCAAAAACACAGTTTTCCTGTCGTAAATGGCCTAACATGTGTCTTACGGTCAAATGCATATTCAACACCATCCTAATTACTTGAAATCACACGAAAACAACCTAATTATTATTTTTGAAATGTATGAAAAGACAACACATCATTCAGATGTGAATTTTTCTTAGCACGACTGAATATGTGTTTTTTAGGTGTTCTGTGCGTTTGAAAAACATGCATGGGGTGGTCAATACCGACCCAACAATATCGAAATGACTTAAAATCTGACGACAATAAAGGGTGGGTGAATTGTGAAATGGTCGGATAGACGACACGTCAATCAGTTGTTTCATTGGACCGTGGTGGCTAAAAGCACACTATGTGTGTCATAAATCTCCAAAAGATGTGTTTTATGGTCAAATGTAGGCCGAACGACATCATATTTACTTGAAATCACACAAAAACCCCCAAATTTTTATTCGTAAGGTGTACAAGTAAATGCAACGTCATTCAGATGTGCGTTGTTTATGACACGACTGAATATGTGTTTTTTATGTGTTTGGCGCACTTGAAAAATGTTCTTGGAGTGGTCAAAGTCGTTCGAACGACCTCAGAATTCCATGAAATCAGAAGACAATAAAGGGTGGGTTAATTGTGAAATTTTCGGCCTTACGACAAGTCAATCGAAGGTGTCTTGTGATCGTGGTGGCCGAAAACGCACTTTGCATGTCATAAATGGCCAAAACATGTGTTTTGCGGTAAAATACATTCCCAATGACATCAGAGTGACCTTAAATCACACGAAACGACCCTATTTACTATTATTGAGGTGTACGAAATAACGACACATCATTCAGATTCGTGTTTTGTGTGGAATTACGGAATATGTGTTTTTTAGGAGATTGGTGCGCTTGAAATGTGTGTGTGGGGTGGTCAAAACCGGCCGAATGACCACGGAATTCCATGGAATCGGACAACAACAAAGTGTGGGTAAATTGGAAAATGGTAGGCCATATGAAACATCAATCAGAGGTGTTGTGTGACTGCGGTTGCCGAAAAAGTACTCTGCATGTTGTAAATGGCCAAAACATGCGTTTAACGGTCAAATGCATATTGAAGGACATTTAAATGACATGTCATTCGGACACACCGTTTATGCGAAACGGCTAAATATGTGTTTTTCAGGTGTTTAATGTGCTCGAAAAGCGTGCATGGGGTGGCCAAAACTGGCCGAATGACCTCAGAATTCCATGAAATCGGATGACAATAAAGGGTGAATGAATTGTAAAATGGTCGGACATGCGATGTGTCAATCGGAGGTGTCGTGTGACCGAGGTGGCCGAAAACGCACTATGTGTGTCGTAAATGGCCAAAACATGCGTTTAACGGTCAAACGCATGCTGAATGACATCAGAATGAATTGAAATTAAATGAAAACACCCTAATTATTATGCGTGAGGTGTAGGAGGAGACAACATGTCATTCAAACGTGTGGTTTTCTCAACACGGCTGAATATGTGTTTTTAGGTGGTTGGTGCACTTGAAAAGTGTGCATGGGGTGGTCAAAACCAGCCAAATGACCTCAGAATGCCCTAAAATCAGACGACAACAAAGGGTGGGTGAATTGGAAATTGGTCGGCTAGAAGACACATCAATCAGAGGTGTCGTGTGACCACAGTGGCTGAAAACACACCCTATGTGTCGTAAATGGCCAAAACATGTGTTTTACGATCAAATGCATTTTGAATGACATCATAATAACTTTAAATAACACAAAACACCCCTATTTATTATTTTTGATGTGTACAAGGTGACTTAACATCATTCGGACATGCGGTTTGCGCGACACGACTGAATATGTGTTTTTAGGTGGTTGGATCGCATGAAAAGCGTATGTGGGGTGGTAAAAACTGGCCGAACAACCTCGGAATTCAATGAAATCAGTCGATAATTAAGGGTGGGTGAATTTTAAAATGGTCGGTCATACGACACATCAATCAGAGGTTCTATGTGACCGCGGTGGCTGAAAACGCAATCTGCGTGTTGTAAATGGCCAAAACTTGTGTTTTGCGGTCAAATACATACCCAGAGACATTGGAATGACTTTAAATCACATGAAAACACCGTAATTATTATTCTTTAGGTGTACGAAAATAGAAAATTTCATTCAGATGCATGGTTTGTGTGGAACGACTGAATAAGTGTTTTTTAGGTGTTTGGTGCATTTGAAAAGCGTGCATCGGGTGGTCAAAAACAACCGAACGACCTCAGAATTCCATGAAATAATATGAAAATAAATGGTGGGTGATGTTTGAAATGATTGGCCATACGAAACGTCAATCGGAGGTGTCATGTGACCGTGGTGGCCAAAAATGCAATCTGCGTGCTGTAAATGGACAAAACAAGCGTTTAATGGTCAAATGCATACCGAACGACATCAGAATGACTTGAAATCACACAAAAACACCCTAATTATTATTCTTTAGGTGTATGAGGATATAACACGTCATTCGGATGTGAATTATGCATGACACGACTGAATATTTGTTTTTAGGAGTTTGGTGCGCTTGAAAAGCGTGCATGGGGTTGTGAAAACCAGCCGAATGACCTTAGAATGCCATGAAATCGGACGACAACAAAGGGTGGGTGAATTTTGAAATTTTAGGCCAGACTACATGTCAATCAGAGGTGTTGTGTGATCATGGTGTCCAAAAACGCACTCTGCGTGTCGTAAATGGCCAAAACATGCGTTTTATGGTCAAATGCATTCTGAACAACATCAGAATGACTTGAAATCATAAAAAAACTTCTTAATTATTTTTCGTGACGAGTTCGAGGAGGCGAAACGTAATTTGGATGTGCAGTTTGTCCGGAATGACTGAAGATGTGTATTTAAGGTGTTTTTCATGCTTGAAAAGCATGCGTGGGGTGGTCAAAACTGGTTGAACGACCATGTAAAGCCTCGAAATCAAATGACAATAAAGGGTGGGTGAATTTTAAAATGGCCAGCCATACGACAAATCAGTCGAAGGTGTTGTCTGACCACAGTGGCCGAAAACGCACTCTGCGTGTTATAAATGGCCAAAACATGTGTTTTATGGTCAAATACATAAGCAATCACATCATAATGACTTGAAATCCCACGAAAACACGCGAATTATTATTCGTGAGGTGTAGAAAAATATGACATGTGATTCAGATTCACGTTTTGCACGACATAGCTGAATATGTGTTTTTTAGGTGTTTGGCGCGTTGGTAAAGCATGTGTGGGGTTGTCAAAAACAGCCAAACGACCTCAGAATGACATGAAATCAGATAACAATAAAGGGTGGGTTAATTGTGAAATGGTTGGCCACACGACATGTCAACCGGTGGTGTCGTGTTACCTCAGTGGCCGAAAATGCACTCAGCATGTCGTAAATGGCCAAAACATGTGTTTAACGGTCAAATGCATACTGAGAGACATCATAATGAATTTAAATCAAATTAAAACACCCTAATTATTATTCTTGAGGTGTATGAGGAGACAACATGTCTTTCAGACATGCGGTTTGTTCAACACAACTAAATATGTGTTTCTTAGTTGTTTTGTGCACTTGAAAAATGTGAATGGGGTGGTAAAAACCAGCCGAACAACCTCAGAATGCCATTAAATTGGATGACAACAAATGGTGGGTTAATTGTGAAATGTTCGGTCAGAAGGCATGTCAATCGGAGGTGTCGTATGACAGTAGTGGCCGAAAACGCACTGTACATGTCGTAAATGAAAAAACATGTGTTTTACGGTCAAACACATGAAAAACGATATTATAATGACTTGAAATCACACAAAAACATACAAATTATTATTTTTGAGGTGTATATGTGATGACACATCATTCTGATGAGTAGTTTGCATGGAATGACTGAATATGTGTTTTTAGGGGTTTGGCGCGCTTGAAAAGCATGCATGGGGTGATCGAAAACAGCCGAACGACCTCGTAATTCCATGAAATTAGACAACAATAAAGGGTTGGTGAATTGTGAAATGGTCGGAAATACGACACGCCAATCAGAGGTGTCATGTGACCGTGGTTGCCAAAAATGATCATTGCGTATTGTAAATGGACAAAACATGTGTTTTGCAGTCAAATACACACTCAACGACATCAGAATGACTTGAAATCCCAAGAAAACACCCTTATTATTATTTGTGAGGTTTATGAAAAGATAAAACGACATTTGGTTGTGTGGTTTTCAAGGCACGACTGGATATGTGTTTTTTAGTTGTTTGGCATGCTTGAAAAGCATGCGTAGAGTGGTCAAATCTGGCCGAATGTTATCAGAATGACGTGAAATTGGACGACAATAAATGGTGGGTGAATTGTGAAATGATCAGTCGGACATCATGTCAATCAGAGGTGTCGTGTGACCGCGGTGGCCGAAAACTCACTCTACATGTCGTAAATGGCCAAAACATGTGTTTTACGGTCAAATACAAGCTTAACGACATCATAATGACTTTAAATCACACAAAAACACCCTAATTATTATTCATGTGGTGTACGAGGCCAGACCACATCATTCAGACCCGTGGTTTTTGCGGAACGACTGAATATGTGTTTCTTAGGTGATTGGCGCACTTGAAAAGCATGTGTGGGGTAGTCAAAACCGGTGGACCGACCTCGGAATGCCATGAAATCAGACAAAAATAAAGGGAGGATGAATTTTGAAATTGTTGTCTATACAACACGTCAATCAGAGGAGTTGTGGGACCACGGTGGGAAAAAATTCACTCTACGTGTCGTAAATGGACAAAACATGTGTTTTATGGTTAAATACATACTCAACGACATCGGAATGACTTGAAACTTCAGGAAAATATTATAATTATTATCTGTGAGCTGTAATAAAAGAAGACACATCATTATGAGGTTTGCGAAGCACGACTGAATATGTTTTTTTAGGTGATTGGTGCGTTTGAAAAGTGTGAGGGAGGTGGTCAAAACTGGTCGAATGACCACATAATGCCATTAAATATGACGACAATAAAGGGTGGGTGAATTGTGAAATGGTAGGCTAGACGACATGTCAATCAGAGTTGTCGTCTGACTGTGGTGGCTGAAACCACACAACGTGTGTCTTAAATGTCCAAAACTTACGTTTAACAGTCAAAATACATACCGAACAACATCATAATGTCTTGAAATCACACGAAAACACCCTAATTATTATTCTTGAGGTGTATAGGGAGACAAAATATCATTCTCATGCACGGTTTGTGTGACACTGCTTAATATTTGTTTTTTAGGTGTTTGGTGCGCTTGAAAAGCGTTTGTGGGGTACTCAAACCTGGCAGAAAGACAACAGAATTCCATGAAATCGGACGACAACGAAGGGTTACTTAATTTTGAAATGGTCGGCCAGACAACACATAAATCGGAGGTGTCATGTGACTGTGGTGTCCCAAAATGCACTCTGCGTGTCGTAAATGGCCAAAACATGTGTTTACGGTCAAATGCATGCCGAACGACATCATAATGACTTTCAATCATACAAAAACACCTTAACTGTTATTCATGAGGTTTAATAGGAGACACAACATCATTCAGACATGCGTTTTGTGCGGAACGACTGAATATGTGTTTTTTAAGTGTTTGGCGCGCTTGAAAAAACGTGCATGGGGTGGTCAAAACCAGCCAAACCACCACGTAATGACATGAAATCAGACCAAAATAAAGGGTAGATGACTTGTGAAATGGTCGTCCACACGACTCGTCAATTAGAGGTGTCGTGTGACTGTGGTGGATGAAAATAGCACTCTGCATGTCATAAATGGCCAAAATATATGATTTACGGTCAAATTAATACCCAACAACGTCGAAATGAATTTAAATCACACAAAAACACCCTAATTATTATTCATGAGGTGCACGAAAAAATGAAACATCAATCGGATGTGCGGTTTGTGTCACACGACTGAATATGTGTTTTTTAGGTGATTGACATGCTTGAAAAGCGTGCATGGGGTGGTCAAAACTGGTCGAACAACCTCGAAATTCCATGAAATTAGACGACAATTAAGGGTTGGTGAATTGTAAACTGTTCAGCCATACAAAACATCAATCGGAGGTGTCGTGTGACCGAAGTGACCGAAAACACACTCTGTGTGGCGTAAAAGGCCATAACACGCATTTAACAGTAAAATGCATACCGAACGACATCATAATGACATGAAATCACAAAAAAACACCATAATTATTAGTCATGAGGTGTATACAGACAGAACATGTCATTCGGATGCGCGATTTTCATGACACGTCTGAATATGTGTTCTTTAGGTGTTTAGTGCACATGGAAAGCATGCGTGGGGTGGTCTAAACCTACCGAACGACCTCAAAATGTCATGAAATTAGACGACAAAATATGGTGGGTGAATTTTGAAATGGTCGGCCAGACAACACGTCAATCGAAGGTGTCGTGTGACCGTGATGTCTGAAAATGCACTTTGCGTGTCGTAAATGGCCAAAACATTGATTTACAGTTAAATGCATGCCGAATGACATCAGAATGAAAATAAATCACAGAAAACACCCTAATTATTGTTAGTGTGGTGTTCAAGGAGACGACACATCATTCGGACATGCGGTTTGCACGACACGACTGAATATGTGTTTTTAGGTGTTTGGTGCACATGAAAAGCATGCGTGGGGTGGTCAAAACCAGCCGAACGACCTTAGAATTACATTTCATCCATCGATAGTAATGGTTGGGTGAATTGTTAAATGTTCATCTATACAACACGTCAATCAGAGGTGTTATGTGACTGCGGTGGCTGAAAACTCACTCTGCATGTCGTAAATGGCCAAAACATGTGTTTTATGGTCAAATACATAACCAACGACATCATAATAACTTGAAATCACACGAAAACACCCTAATTATTATTTTTGAGGTGTAAGAAAAGATGAAATGTCATTCATATTAGTGGTTTTCAAGGAACGATTGAATATGTGTTTTTCAGGTGTTTGGTTCGCTTGAAAAACGTGTGTGGGGTTGTCGAAACAGGACGAACAATATCAGAATTACTTGAAATCACACGAAAACACACTATGCGTGTCATAAATGACCAAAACATGCGTATTACAGTCAAATACATACCAAAGGATATCATAACGACTTAAAATCACACGAAAACACCCTAATGCATTCAGATTGTGTTTATACTGTAGCACAACGATCGATGGATCATTTGTGACAGGTACGAGTCAACTCCACCTCAATTCGGGGCACGGTGTGACTGGTATCACTCAATGTGTCTCACTTTTGTTTGAAATGGAAAACATTTTATATGAAATCAAAAACTGGAATTCAGAAAATCTTAACAGGAATACACATAGATTCTTGAAATTAAGGGATAAAAAATTTAATATGGTCTATCGGTAATATGTTAATAGAAGAAAATATTCACAAGGCATAGATTTAAAAACAATGGGTCATAGTATATATAGAAAACCATGAATTATATTAGGAATGAGTCTAGACATCCCATCATGATCATGCACAAAAACTCATGTTCTAATTCTCAATCATGGGTCATTCATTCTATACAATAAAATACAACAAATAAATATAATATAGTGGTTTTATATGAAACATATGAACACTCAAGCATACCATATAAAAATTTGTTCAATAGGGCTATAGATAGATTCTTGAAAATAAGTTTCAAAGTCTCATAAAAATACCCCAATGGTGAGGAATACATATGGTGACACCATAGCCCCAGGGATCACCTCAATCCCATCCTCAAACAGTTGGTTCTAGGACCAAACCAAAGTCCCTTTGGGAACCCAATACCAAAGACTAAATTGAATATTCATACTCACTACCCAAGATGGGGATTCATCTCACATCACACCCAAGAAAGAAAAATACAATTAGCCACATACCCCCTTATTCTAATTGAAATGTCTATGAAAAACATGTAGGCTATTCCGACAAACCATCTCATCCGTGGAGATTGTCCAATGTTTCCCACTAACACATCAGGAACCATTTATACATGGATACATAATCCATAGAGGAATATAAACCTCGCATGTGCTTCTTATAACTCATATTAGGTCTAAGAACATGACCAGTACCATTTTCTATCTTATGGGTATCATGATCCTTGTCCACTTTACCCATGTTTTTCTGTTAGTTTTAAGATACTCAACAGAAGACCATGACTAAACATCCCATATTCATCCTATAACATGTAGGTTTTTTCTCTTGTGTGTATTGGTGTAGTGGTTTGAGTGAGGAATGAATTCAAAATTCTTAATACTCTTATGTGTGTTGGTGTTGTGGTTTGAGTGAGGAATTAATTATAAATTTGGAATAATCTTATGTGTGTTGTTTCATTTCCTATAACATGTATGATTTTTCAATTATGGGTGTTATTGCATTTGAATTTCTAAATTTCTAAATTATCGAATGAATTCTAAATTTTTAATACTTTGGATGGGGATATTTTTTTGGTGTTGTTTTAGGTATGGAGAGGGGGAGGTGTGTTGCTATGTTGTTGTGTTGTTGCAGGTACGGAGAGGGGAGAGGGCCCTACTACTGTGGAGTTGAGAAAATGTATACCAACAATTTTTAAAAACATTGGTATATATTCTAAAATATAACTATACAATTGGTTTTGTTATAACCATTGGTATTGTTTTATACAGATGGTTATAACAAAACCGTTGGTATAGTCTTATGGCTTTCCATATCCCCTATATACCAACGGTTGTAAACTGTTGGTATAAATGTGACAGACATACTCCAACAGTTTCAAAAAATGTTGGTATATGTTATACCTAACACACATATGCCAATGGTTTGTAGAAAATCTTTGGTATAACTTCTATTTTGACACCTATACCAACAGTTTTCATAGAACTGATGGTATAGGCCTATTTTCACTGCTTACTTGGCCACAGTTGAGGGAACCATTTGTATAATATGTACCAATGGTTTCCAGACCATTACCAATGGTTTTGAACCGTTGGTAAACTGTAAAATTCCAATAGGGTATCTTACAGGATGAATCTGATCATCCTAGAGAGATTTCATGTTACTCTTGTTAATATAGATGAAATATTCCTTAATATTTTTTAATTTGTTATTTTGATGACAGGGATATTGTGGATGGTCCACCTTAGAAGAGGAAGTGGAGGGAGATGGTAGGTCTATTGGGTATCGAACAAGAATCATGATCTAGGAGATAATCTGGGTATGGTAGATATTCTGACATGCTACCACCCCCACCACCAGCTGGTCCTGGCTAGGCTTAGGGTGCTGGTGGTTAGGGACATGGGAAGCGGTAGTAGATTGAGGCTTATAAACTAGATTCTCTATGGAAGATATCATGTATGATCCTTGTATTATCTACCTAATTTTAAGTACATATGGAAAAATTTTCATGTCATTAAATAATTCCCACTTCTATTGTCCAATAATTAGGAATTTTTTATGATCCTTTGGCTCGACCCTTGAACGTGTATTATACTACTATAAGCATCTCAGGGATCACAAAAATATTCCAATTGTGTAACGTAACTCTTGGAGGAAAGAATGTTTTTGGATCTCTTTATAATAATGATGAGGCCTTATGAATTCATATTCAGTATGGAGTGGTTTTATAATGGTAATGCCCAAATAAAATACTTAAGGAAGAGTATGTGGTTTGTCTCTAGTGATGGGATGAGGATTCCCTTTTTGGTGAAAAGGAAACATATGTAGAGAGGGATGGACATGTGAATTGGTGGGTGTATTTGATTACACGCCTATTGTCTTACAAGAATCTTGGTGTAATAGATGCTACAATTTTTTAGCTTTCTATAGTGGTGGAAGTGTACAAAGAAATATTTACGGAGGCTTTGTTTACCAACCTTATATGTTACTATAAAGAAAATGTATCCATTTACATAGATCAATGACCTATTTGACCAGTTGGTAGTGGCATGATGGGTCCAGAATATTGATCTCATATTATGCTATAACAAGTTATGATTAAAGGATGAGGATGTTTCAAAGATGTAATTAAGATTTAATTATGATCACAATGAGTACTTGGTGATGTATTTTGTAATAAAAACGCCACATAAGTGTTCATGGGACTAATAAAATGTATATTTTTTCATTATTAGACTAGTTTTTAGTAGTCTTTATCGATGATATCATATTGTACTCAGCATCCTGTGAGGATAATGCGAGACACATGAGGATAGTTTTTGAGATACACCATGTGAACCATATATATTGAATGCTCTTGTAGTTTCGTTTATGGTTTAGGAGATCCAATTTTTGGGACATCTTATCTCATATGATAGTGTCATAGTGGAGCCAATGTATGTCAAAGTAGTGTTATTGTGGGAGACCCCCAAGAGCATGTTGGTGGTACAGATCTTCCTTGGGATGGAATGCTATTATTAGATAATTTTATCCCATTTCTCTAGGATGTCATATCCCTTGACAGATTTGACATGGAAGGGTATCCTTTAATGTGGATAGAGAGGTGAAAACATCCCATCTTCGAGTTTAGGTATATATTAATGAGCTCTCCCATCTAGTGATTTCTAGAAGATGATTTCAAGTACAAAGTTTTATATGATGCCTCAGGGAGTTGTCTTGGTTGTGTTCTAAGGATAAGGTAGGTGGTGATTTTATATGGTTCATGTTAGTAGAGGCTACATAATCCAAATTAAATTACATGTGATCTTGAGTATGTAGTTGTAGTCTTTTCACAAAATACTTTTCAATAAAAACTGGTGGGAGAGTGGTTGAAAATATGTTTTGACCAAAAGAGAATCAAGTGTATATTATCTTAGAATTATCATAAATTGATACAGTGATTATGGCTAGTGTTCCTTCATTAATATTACATTGATATTTTCTATGCTGCTGGGAAGGGAAATATGGTTGAAGATTCTTCTAGAAGAAGATCCTCATCACAGCTACTGAGTGAGGCATCAAATAGTTTCCTATTTTACAATTATCATTTGTGGATGGGGCTAAAACAACTAACCTCCAGTTGATTTATATTACCCCTTAACTTTATATGTGATTAAGGGAGGCACAACATTGGGATACAGACTGTGAGAACCAACATACTCATATATCCATTATATATACTCCCAATGAATTATCTCAAATATGGGAGCACATCATCCTTTTTGTAACATGTATGATGTTACCCATGATGTTTCAGAAGCTGGATTTCCGGGAGTTTCATATATCTCCAAGTACGGTATTTCTAGTTCTAGAGAAGATATACCAAGAAATATGAAGTCAGTTTTGGTGGCCAGTGATGAAGAATGGAGTTGTGGAGTTTATCTCATGATGCATTAATTTTTAATAGGTGAAGGATGAGATCCAGGATCTGGTGGGTTTACCACATCCTATTGAGGTTCTTAGGAAGAGGTAGGATTGGATATACATGTTCTTCATGATGTGTTTACCATATATGAGCCTTAGACATGATTCTATCTGTGTAATCGTAGTCCAACTCACCAAGTTGGCTCATTTACAACCTATCCAATAATATAGTTCAGTAGAGAGATTATGATACCTTTATGTGCAATAGAGAGTCTGTCTCCACAAAGTTACCTTCTTTACTGATTCTAATTTTGATTATCACTTCACATATAAGTTATGGAAGGGATTGTAGGAGGCCTTTGGGACTTAGTTGAATTTGATCATAATGTTTCATCCATAGACTGACAGATAGACTGAGAAGACCATTCATGTCTTGTAGGACATGTTATAAGAATTAATGTTATAATCTAATTATAGTTGGGAGGATAACCGACCATTGGTGATGTTTTCATAAAAAATATTTTCCATTACACCATTGTTATGGGTCTATTCAAGGCATTGTATTGGGTACCATGTAGGTCCCACAATACTGAATTGACATATGAAAATCAGCAATTATGAGCCTAGAGTTGGTGTGATCCATGACATAGAGGGTAAAGATCATCCATGAGTGGATGAGTAATACACATAACCATCATAATTTTTATATGAACTAATGATGGCATCCTTTTATGTTCAATGATAGATACCAAGTGTTCTTATGAGTCTCACATCGATGTGGGTTGTTGATATTTTACTGGTGTGACAAGATATCTTTGACATTCATCGTCTATTTCCAGATACACCATAGGGCAAGTGAGGTGACATACCACTTAACTACACCTTCATAATTATATCATGTACATGATTTCTTCCATGTGTCGACATTGAGGAGGTAATTGCATGACCTATTATGTGTTATTGGCTCAGATGAGCTGGACATCAACGATGGAGATACTTTTTCTAAGTACCCATTATAAATAGAGGATTTTTTTGAGAGCATCCTCTAGGGGTGATTGTTTCTATTAGTGTGTGTCTAGTGGTAGCATATAAAATATTCAGAGGTTACATAAGATTCACTATTGTAAAATAATCCTTTAACAACAGTTTGGAACCATTGGTAGAGGTCCCAAAACCTATGGCTTAGGCTATACATATGGCTTGGGTGGTCATTAGCTTGTCTGGAGTCGGTATAAGTGGGTTATACCAATGGTTTCTAAACCATTAGGAAATGTAATATGAAATAAAAATACAAATAGTCTTGAAAAACCTTGGTATAAGTAATTAAAAAAACTCTCTATTGGTTTTGAACCTCTGACATTTAATTTATATCTCAATGAACTAACCACTAAGATAAAATGTTTTTGTGAAACATAATATGATAAAAATGTAAATTTATATTTATATGTAAACTTATTATTCATGTACTCAATATTATTTGATAAAATTATCCTTTTAAAATCTAAATACCATTACCAACAGCTTGGGAAACCGTTGGTATAGCTATTTTGAATTTTGGTACCTATACTAACTGTTTTGGAAAACTCGTTGCTATTGGGACATCAAATAGAGTCCATACCAATGGTTTTAACAAAACCATTGTTATATTCAAAACTTATATAAATATTTTTGAACAGTCATTGGTATATTTTCATTTTATTTAATATATAAAAACATTTTTTCTAAAACTATTGGTATATAGTCATTTTATGGTAACTATTCTGATGATTTATCCAAATCCATTAGTTTAGATCCAGTTTGTAGTATTGAGTAGGATACCTAAATGTGTGCTTGAAACCCACATATCGTTGTGTAGCATTTTTTTGATTTCCAAGACATATATCCCAATGGTAGAGAGAATTTAGCTGCTCTAATTTATTATGTATTACTTTTGGTTATTATATAGAGTATTTTTAGATATATGCATGAAGAAGGCATGAAATTATAAGGCCTGGTGGGCCACAAATTATTTTCTATAATAAATTAAATATATTAAATATCCTTCAAGTGTGGTTTTACAAAAAAATTTAATAACATATAAAATGATTCTTGGATGTGAAATATGAGGCTACCATTGAGTTTATAGCTTGGTTTTTTTACCTATGTACCACTTTTCCTTGGGGCACATCAGAAGTTTGGGTTGAGAACAATTGTCGAAGGAATATTAAATGACAAAAATAAATTATTAATTTCATTTCATTTATTCAAAAAAACCTGGCATGGTTTATAAAAATTCAATTATGACTTCTTTTTAGGGTTAGACACATAACCATGATTATTGAGAGAAATTTTTGGATGAGATAATTTTTGAAGGATGACATTGGATTGGATTAAGATAGGTGATTGTTACAACATTGTACATCAATGATATATCCATTTGAAATTAGGTGCATTTATTCTTTATCGATGATTGATCAGTAGAGAGGTATGAAATTTTGTTATATTTATACCCATTCATCTATTCCTCTGAAAAATTTGAATAAATCAACTAATGAATTGATTTGTGGATCGTGTGTATTGCAGGTATGGGATAGATGTTATCTGGGATTGGGGGTTTTATGTCCATTATGTCATATCTCTTATTTTGTCATTGTAATAGTAGAAAAATGAGGCCAATATAAATATTTTCTTTTTTTTTTCTCATATTTGTTTTTTTTTTCATTTCATCCCTCATTCTTCATTCATCATTGTAAATTCCTTTTTCCTATGGTTAGAAAAATATCAAGTAATCTAGACCGGTTCACCAATTTATTATAAAAAAGGATTCCTACCATTGATATGGGTTTATATTCATTATTTGATCGAGATATTATGGGGATTCAGAATAGAATTGGAGTTCTTCATGTGGTTTTCAGCAAGCGATGATCACGATATTTAACTAAATGGTTTTATTACATGATTAGGTGCCCAAATTTAGCCGAGAGAAGATGGAAAGGATTGGAAGGATATGTTATTTTGTTTTTAGTATGATTCACAGTTGGATAGAGGGTTAGAGGAGTGGATTATGAAGCATAATTATTTTTGGAATTACAGAAAATGATAACTTACAGAACAAATAATTCAGAATTACAGGTCATATAGTACCACATGCGTAGTGATAGGGTTCCTGTAGAGAAGAAAAATATCCCATGTTGTGTGACACATGCCCCACACCATTTGAACCTTAACCTGAAGCATACTGTATACTCTAGGAGGTACACAGTCAGAGACATGATTATGAATACACAGATATGGCTAGCCGTACATAGACATGGTTAGGATTACACTATCTGGGACACATTGTGTACTCAAATACAAATACACGAACTAGTTGTAATACATTTTTAAATATCATTGCCAAAGGAAAACACTATGTTATCCTTCAATGATATCTTGGATCCCCTAACTTATTCATATTAAATAATTTATGTTATGTTCTGTAACCATGATCCATTCCATGAGGGTTTATTTTTTTTCACATCATATGAATAATATGGTCATCCCCACTATGTAATTTATGTCTTATATAGAGTGATTAGAATCCCTATATAAGACCTGTAGAGAGATCCTATAATATCATTATCATTGCATATTAGAGGTCGTGTTCTTGGTATCATTGTGACCAACACTATGTGGGTGTCGATCAACTTTTTACTGAGTTATTCCATATTGGTTTGTTGTTATACCACATGCCCTTAGGTTTGACCCACATCTGTATATAAATCACTTTTAACTTCAAGTTTATAATTATTAATATTAAACCTGATGGGCATGATATATTGGACAGATTCCATTAGGCCTATCCGACTCTTGGAGTGTTCTCTCCTTGAAAGGTTTTATATAGAACCTTTAAGAAGGAATCCTAGACTGGTATTACATTTGTGATATTACATGAGACTATGAATCTTATATGGGTATATCTAGATGTTCTTGTTATATTTTACATTGAAATATACCAGTGATGAGTTAACTATTATTTGTGATACGATATACATGGTGACTTTAGGGAATTCTACTGGGTATTTTTATAATCACCCTTGTATGGGATTTGCATGCACGGGTCTTGACTTATAAATATGACCAACATTTTTATAAAGTCCTCGATGTACTAAGACGATGTGGAGACTAGTGGGATAGATATACTGAGGTGTGTTTCAATGATTACATTGAATACCTTCATAAAACACTTCAATGTTTTGAATTGTTTCTAGTATCATTATGTGGGCTAGAATTTATCAACTTTATGTCCTGTTTTGTGTCCATACTCAAATTGTGGGTTTTTAGATGTATGCATGAATTAGTATTCATTTTTAACATTTAATATTTGTACAGTCCTACAGATGTGATCCTGAGTACATTTATTTTAGGATAATGCCTCCCATGTGTATGAAACACTTACATTGTTCTAGTCACAATCTTTTACATTAACATCTTGATTTTTTGTGGGTTGAATTTACTTAACAATTTCGGATTTTGAGTTCAGTAGATGTTCAAACATACTTTTTCAAATTCCAAACCTAATTCCTAGAGTTTTATTGAGATACAGAATATTATTTTATGGGGTTTTAGGATCATAATGTGCCTCTAGATTTTGAAAAAATTTCAATCACAACATTCCCAAAAAAGTATTTTTTGAAAAGCGTATACAAAGGTGTACGGGTTGATCAAATCATGCATCCTAAAAGGGGAAACATTGTATCCATTTTTTTCAATCATAATAGTTTTTCAATCCATGTAGTTGGGGGAACATGTATATGATTGTATAAATATATTTTTTATTTTGAAGATACGCAAGGTCTGTGCAATATTTTTAAACTCATGCACCCACTAGTGGGAGGTGTGGTTAATGGGATGTGAGAACCACACCGTTGGAACATGGTTATCCAAACTATATGGGTTATTTTGGATTGTTAATTGACTGGACAATCCCTCCATCATATTTAGGATTTTCATCCTCCTTTTTCAACCATTTCACATGAAAGAATGGAGAGTTATCTTATTCTTATCATCATATAGTATTTTTCCTCCTCTCCTTATGTACGCTACGATTCGAGATCTGCCAGTCTCATTGGAAGCGTATTGATCATGATTTTAATACACTTGTTAACGTTAATTTTTTTATCTCTACATATGGAATGAAAAAACTTTCTGAGCCCTTTTTCTCATTTTTCATGGAATTTGGTTGAAATTCAAATTTTTCATGTATTGGAACGAGTTAGAGGATAATATCAGCTGAGAACCCACTTATAAGTATACTGTAGGTGGTGCATATATTTTTACAACATTATAGAATATTTTTGGGTTATTTTACTAAAAAATGATTCATGGGTACTCTGAGAAGTACTTTTAATTAATAAATAGTTTCATTAAATTTATTAATTAGTATTATCATATGTTGATGTGAATTATATATCCTATTTACATAAGGAATGGTGGGTATAGGTATTTAGAATATCTAGAAACTATAGGCTCGTTGTATATTGAAAATTAATTAAATTTTATATTTTTATTCTGATGGATCCCTAAGAACAGAACATGCTAGGCTCAAGGCATTTGGGTGATATTCATCACTGGGATAGAGGAGGCATTGTTCTTAAATTTGGGAATGGCATAATATACATGAGGTGATGATGGTCACCAGGTTGAGGATATATCTTTCATTGGTATTGAGTTGAAAAGGTCATATATATGTAGGCATGGACCATGTTATTTTAGATGGTGTTGACAATCGTGACATAGCCATGTGGTCATAGGGGAATGAGGTGCCCGGGGATGTGCCATATGTATTTTTGACGATTTACAGTCACCATTGATTGGTGACATGAAGTTTCATACATGTTCACATATATAGTACTCAATTGAATTGATATTGAAAACATATTATGGGTGTAATAATCGGTAGATATTGTGGTTTAGGGGATGGTTATGACAATTGGTTATGTTAGAGTTTCTTATTGTAGAAACCCGTGGTGGATAGTGATTGACTATCAGGTGATGGTGTGGATACAATTAGTTGGGAAGTGATTCTCACCATTACACATGTGTATGTTAGTCTATGATTATTTTAGGAAGGATATCATTATGATTTGGGATGTTATTTTGTTGATTTGATGTTGTATATATATATATTAGAGGCCATATATCATGGTTCCATGGGATGCAAGGAAAATGAGTTGGAAGTGATTTAATGTGTATAGGTCCAAGGTTTTTGGTACTTTATGGGCCTGAAATTTGGACAACAGTTACATAATTCATTCCAAGTGAGATATTGGAGGGAATGAGGTTCTAGGTGGCAAGGTTATTGGTGGATCCAGATGTTTACTAGATATTGTATTCTTCATGGGATTCTTGGCGACTATCCCATGGGTCTTTTCCACTAATATATCTATGAAGACATTTATTGTATGCCATATATATATATTCGGTGGAACATATTCGGTGACATACATCAATTGTCCAAAGTAGGTAAACATTTCCTTCTGGCTATATAGATCAAGGGAAGATTGTTGATTACTAAACATGTGTGTATTTCATTTATATTTATATTTTACACACACCTGTATAATAATGGATGTAATACATGAAATGATTGATGGTGTCCAAATGAACTCATACTTGTACACTACATGGACCCTTCAATACACTTGTAGAAATTATGCCTTTGAGATGAGGTAAGGTATTGATCTCATGGGCTTAAAAATTAATGGTCATAGATGTACCTTCATTCATGCGATGGATGGTAGTGGACGAAGTGGTTTCATTGCATAGAGATGGACCTTATTTTGGGTTATATATATATACCGACATGTGAATCCACATTAAGAATTTATTTTCAACTATTTTATATGACTCATCTTGTTTAATAATCTAAAAATTCTACTATGCTTTGGGACTTGATGTTACTATTGTTATTTTTTGTTATAATTATATTGACTTCTAAAATTTCATATATATTGTTCCTTAATGGTTATGTTATATATATAATAAAAAAAATTATTATCATCACATGAGGGTATAGGTTTCCCTCTATCACCTAATATGACCCTTGTAGTTAGTCAGTTTCCTTTGGCATATGAGGAGGCACACATAAGGCCTAGTGTCCAACATTCCTAGATCATTAATTGAGTGAAAAACTGGGTCGTGATTCTATAGTTGGTATCAACAAATATTATTTTCCTTTTTTTAATTAATATTTTGGTTATGGTAGACAAGAGTATAGGATATAGATGTAATAGGGAAATGAGCTCATGGTTGAGAGGTTTCATCCCTGTGTAGAAGGGAATAACCAAGTTCTTGGGAAAGGGAAATTTATTTCCAGATGGGTGTTTTTATGGTCGATTTTATTTTCTCCTCATATGACACTCATGGGTGTGATGATTATCTATTATGTGGTTTTATCCCATCGCTCATTATGGAAATAAAGGATTATTTATTCAACATTGTAGTAACTTTTTCTCATATGACGTGTCTAATTATTATGATCTTAATTGGTATCATAAAATGCATTTATATGGATTGGAATATTAAACATGTCAACAAATAAGTTCAACATCATTATATTTGATAGAATTTTGGAGGAATTATACTCAAACATCCATGGAATGTCGTATCTAATGAGATTGAATTATGATACTATGTGTATATAGTATATATGGGATTGACCATGAGAAGTTTATTAAAGGATCATAAAAGGGGATGTGTTGTTTAATGTGTCAATAATTAAGCTAAAAAGTGTTTTCCTGCTTATCTTTTTTAGTGGAATCATACTCAGCAAACCCTGATTGGTATACATGACATGTGATTTTTGAAACTATTATGGAAGGAAAGGGTCCATGAGGCCATATTGTATTTTATTCCTAACTCGATTATGGGTAGGAAAGGGTCCATGAGGTTAGGGATGTGTGATACCTAACTCTGATATGGGTAGGTAAAGGTCCTTGAGTTCGTTTTTCATGTGGTATGGGTGCAGTATGGGAATGTAAGTGTATTTATATGCACTACCTATTACATATTTCCTTATCTTTGATGTATGTATTATGTTAGGGTTTGTAGAACTTGGTATTTCATATTTAGAGTGTTTCAACCTAAATGGATTCAGGTGGAGCATAATTATTGTAGATATATGTTTCTTCATGAGAGAACATGAAGCATGGCCTTGTAAGGTCTAGATAAGCCCCCTACGGGTTGGGATGATCATGATCCATAGGTATTGGCTCTAGTATAGGAACTTAAATTGTAGAAGGAGGAATATTTTAGTCCATAGTAAGATAAAGAGATAAGGAAATCCTTTTTATGGGTCATATAGAGCATTAACTAGGTTGATCATAGAGTTAAAACATGTATAGAGTATTAGACATGGGAGTTCCAATATCATCACCCACCATTATTTCAGGGTGAGGGTGAATCACAAGCAGTATATAACCAATTTAAATCTAGGAAGATGATTTTCGATCATCTTGATAACCCACCCAACCCCACCCTTTATGTTTGAGGATGAAGTTGGCCACCTACAAGCTTAGAGGATCATAAATGCATTGGTCGGATATACAGGTTCAGGAAGAAGGAATTGAGAGACTGACCTGGAAGGATTTGGAGGATAGGTTCTACGAGCACTTCTTCCCAGCAACATTTAAGTTATAACAAGCCTACGTTTTCATGATTTTACAATGGGGAGACACATTTTTCAAGAATTATGCATCCAATTTAATAAACTTGTATCATTTTTAATCATCTATGGGGGATATGGCATCACCAAGGTAAGGTAATGTTAGTATGGAATGTAACATTCCATCACGATGCAGGTAAATATATTTATACTGGAATATTTTTCTTAGGGTTTTAATCAACCACTAATATCCACGAGACACCAAAGAGAATGGTCATGTTCTATATAGGTAGCAACATTAGGTCACCTAAGTTATTATGCTTTAGGTATCCTTAAGAAGGACCATGAGGAGTTTCACAAATGTAGCTAGGTCAGGGATTCTGGTAGACCATAACAGAGTGGATTTTCGAATTTCTTCTTCTAGTGTGGGTATGTGATGAATTTTAAGACTCATTTTGAGAATACATTGAAAGAGTTCCAAGAATGTGGTCAGATAGACCATTTTTAGATATTCTATAAGAATCCTTGTCAGATAGCTAGGATTTTGGGACCATGTTAGACATAGTGATCTAAGGTAAGATTGAGAGTGTTAGTAGTAGTTGGTTTTTGGGATTCATCTACACAAAGATGTTGTCGTAGAGTTATTAAGACCCAATACATGGTCACTAGAAATTAGCTAGTTCTACTCCACAAGGAGGAATCATCCTAGAAATTCATGCTTCAGGACATGTGCACTAATTCAAGATTCAAGTTGAAAATTAGGATAAAAAAATCTTCGGTTGGAGGTATTTCTCGATGAAGTAATGACCTCTTTTTTTGGGGATTTTTAAAATTTAATTGAATGACATTCATATGTGTTGTTTATTGAAAAACCATATTATTTTAATATTTCAAAATCAGTTATGATACATGATATATATATATATATTCATTCCCATCACAGTATTAATTCATACAAATGAGATGCATGATATTTGGGAATTTGATGAGAAGTCGGTCTTGATGAGTGTTGTTTTTTGGAATAGGTGTGAAATGGGCATATGATGAGATGCCGAAATTTATCTGTTACATGTTTGAAATTGGTATAATTGGGTTCTATACAAGGTATATTAATGGTGATAGTTCATGAGAGGAATTTCATTTTTGGAGATGGTTGGTGCAACCTTTAGATGCTTGATTTTGATTTCAACGATGACCGGTTAGGTAATTTCTATGGTGGGGAGTTCCACAAGAGTAATTGAATATAACTAACAAGAAGGGTATACCATTTTAATAAAAATTATGTGGCTATAATAATTCCCATCTCATTGTGAGACCTTATATATAATGTATGAGTAACATCAATTTAGGGAGACACTAACGTCTTATGTTTTAGACCATGTTGAAATTCCTCATCCTTTTTGAATTTTAAGTATAGTTGTTGGTCTAGATTCCATGTTGGTATTTTGAACCACATTTAAAGTGTTTTACTGTCTAAATTCATTTTTATAGATATGGAATAAGGAATGAAATGTTCCTTGTGGTTTTGGATGAGTTTGGAGCATGTCGAGCCTCAGGAACACAATTTTGTAAAGCATAGATAGAATTCCATGGTTTTTCTAATCTGTCCATCCTGTAAGGGGAAACTGTGGGTACACTTCTTCACTAGAAATGGTTTTCCAAACTGTGCAGTTTGGTTTACATAACCTTGTCATTACATGAATTTTTTTTATAGGAAAATGCACACATGCTATTCAAAAATTGGAAAATTGTGTTCTACGACATGGGAGGTATGATGCTTGGGTAGTGAGAACAACAATGATGGATCACTTTTATCTAAACCATTTGAGTCATTATATAGTGCGAAATGAAAAAATAGCCTTCTTCATATTAAGGATTTCCCCCTTTATCCTCTATTTTACACAAAGTTTTTGAGATTTCTCTCAATCTTCTCCTCCTCTAGTATTTCACATCTTCTAATTATTCATGCTTTGATTAGAGCTTTGTTAGTCTTATTGGAACCAAATTTGAATGATTTTTAATCCACTTATTTTTATTTTTGGTTTATATCACTATATAAAATGCTAAATCCATGTGATATACTTTCCATATTTTTCAGTTGTTTTCCAAAAACTCTTATTTCTCTTTTATTGGCATGAGTATGAGGTTGATATCAGACAACCAAGATGTTTCGACTATATAATAGGTGTTGCCTTGATTTTTCGTTACTTTTTGGGGGTGGTTGGGGTGCGTGCCTAAATATACTGACATGGGTAGTCCAAGATAGAAACACAATTAATTAATAATTTCTTTATATTTATTTTCAAGTATTATTAGATGTCGATGGCATTGCTCTAACCTATTTACACATGCTAATATATAAAATGGTATATTTACCAAATAAGAGGGATAGATAGGTTGTGTGTTTTAAAATAATTAAATTTTATATATTTATTCCAATGAATCCATGGGAACATAATTTTCTAGGATTGAGGAATCAGGTCGATGTTGATTATAGGAATAGAGGTGTTGCGGTTCACCATGTTGGGACTGCCCCAAGATATATGTGGTGATGATGATCACTAGGTTTAAGGGACATGGTTAATCAGTATTGATGTGATGATTTAATCTAGATGATGGAATGTATTAAATGATTTTAGATGTTGTTGACCATTAAAAATTTGTGATGTGTTCATCATGGCTCAACATGTTAATGATGTACCTTAAGTATTGTTGGTGATTTTAGCTCAACATAGTTGGGTAAAATTCCACTGGAGAAGTGTACAGACAGATAAGACTTATTTGAGGTGTTTTTTACACTCATTATGTGTTGAGGTCTTCATAGATATTGAGAATTAGGGGATGATGTTTCCATTATTTATGATTGAGGTGATTACCATTAAAATACATTGTGGATATTGATGGACTATCAGTTGATGGTATTGAGACCATCGATTGGTGGAAGAGGTTTGATGTAACATTTGAGGCCTATGGGATGGGATTATTTAATGATGGATATTTCCCTACCTTGGTACATCATGATAATGAGGTGGAGATGTGTATTTATATATTAAAATATGGATATCATCAATCCTAAGGTGGTCTAGATGGTGAGATGATTGTGATTTTATTAGAACAGGTTCGAAGGGCCAAGGAATTGATGGGAGTGTTGTTTGGAAGACAAGAAATTGATTGATGGAACATGAGGTGTTGGATGAAACGAGTTGTTGGGTTAGATGGTTCTTGGTGGAACATTATGGTTCACCAGATATGGTATTCTCTAGGGGATTCCTATGAAGTATGACATGGGTCCTCTCCACTACAAATATATATATTTAGACATGTAATATATTCCATATATATTTAAATTTGGTAATATATTCATAGATATATCAGCATTGACTAAAACAAGTAAATTCTTCCTTGTGGATACATAACACAAGGGGGGCAGGTTGATTATTAAATAGGTGTTAATTTCGATTATATTTTTTTTTTCATAAACCTACATAATTATGGATGTATGATCGACAGACATTAGTAGTTCCTTAATGATTTTAAACACCCAACCTATATGGGTCCATCTGAATGTGTATAGAATTTATATCGTTGTGATCAGTTAAGTGATTGATACCGAGGAGCTGGACCATAGAGATTATAGATGTTCATTTTTTATCGGGCGCATGGCACTAGACACAGTGATTCATATGTAGCAATTTGGACCTTATTTGGGGTAATATATACATACATAGATGGTAAATCATGGGAGACACTTCTGGTTTATGTTTTTGTATGGTTGTGCATGTTTTCTAATCTGAAAATATTATTATGATTTTTGAATTGTTTTTATTATTGATATAGTTTATTATGATTCTGCTAAGTTCCTTGGTTTCTTTTGTTACAGAACCTCTTCTGTTTTGTTATATATATATATATATATATATATATATCTGTCTCTCTGTGTGTGTCTATCTATATCATTATTATTATCACCTCATGAGAGTATATTCTCCCAATTATCACCAAATTCTACCCTCGCTACATGTCAGCAACCTTTGGCATACATCCTGGCACACCTAAGTCCTTGTGGCCAACCATCCAAAGGCACTATTTGAGTGAAAAACTTGGTTTGGACACTACACCTCGCCTATTAGAGGTGGGATTGGGGTTTTCATGATTCGAGCCCCATTAGGTTTGGTCGTGATAATCTAGAATAATAACATAAGAAATTTAATTACATTGAATGTATAATTTTATCCATTAATCAATTTCAACCATAATCAAATCTTTTACACCAAACTATGAGTATTTCAGTTGAAATTTTTAGTCCTCTAACCACACAGAAAAGTGTAATAATATATTTTTACATTAATTATGAATTCATATAAACCAAAACATGTTAAAAATGTTTTGATAATTAAAATAATGTATAACTCTTAAAACAATACAGTTTACCAAAAAATTTAAAAGAATAAAAACAAAGGTTCTTCTTAGATCATACCCCTAAAAAAACCAACATTAAATATTGTTTTAAACACAATGGTAACCCCATAATTTTCATCTTACATGTCCAAAATTATATTTGTACTATTCTAAATAAAACATTCTGTGTTAAATACGCTATAAAATCTAATTTTTACATATAACCAAACCAAATAAATCACTATATAAAGTCATAATTTCCTGAAATTCACCAAATTATCATTAATAAAATTTATATAAAAACATGAAATGTATTCCTTAACCATAAATATCACTAAAAATAGAAACTTATTGATGAATCAATTTTCAACGACAAAGATTATTTATATCCCATTATTCAATAGAACATATTTAACATGGAATTAAATCATATACTAACCCAATGGTTTATTTAATCATCTATATAATGTTCCTCCTTTAAACCTATAAAAGATTCAAACCCCCTCAAAACCACATCACATAAAAAATAAAATGGGGTATCTATAATTTTGAACACAAGATCAACCAAAAACTTATAAACTCTGATGATATCCTTCATTCATAATCCTACCTCACTTGAAAACATATATAATTTAAATAATTAACACAATCTAAATTCATCAACTAAATACATAGAATACTGAATATATTCTGTAAAAAAAACACACAATAAATTTAATCAAAGATTACACAAATCCCTTTGTCATCAAATCACTAATCAGTTGCAGGGTTATAAATATTATCATATTTAAATTATCAATTTAAATCATCCCATTATCCCAAACTATATTATCACATTATAACTAAATTACATTTCTTGATTATCAGAATGTGTAAATATATGTCTTCAAATACTTGATGAAAATATATATCATAATTATTCATAGATTTATTATGATTATTATATACAAGATATCATTTATGAAACACTTCTAAAACATACTTCTAAAATATTGATACTTAAACACTTTCACATTTTCATTTACATTATTGGAAGAGAATCAGTGCATCCCTAGTCTAGAAGAAAACTCTTAGATTTGGGAATTTTCATGGATAATTCCCATATTCACAAAACAAGATACATTGAATTAAAAATAGTACCATAGAATAGACATTATTTCCCATCATCTATGTTGTTATTTTTCCTCGAAAATTAATTTTTTTATTCCATACATTTATACATAGAAAAAATCTTCCAATTCCATTAAGACTTCCCCTTTAGTTCTTCTTCCCTGATTCATAACATGTTGAAATTGAATCATTTTTCCTCTATTGGTTTCATGAAACTCTATTTTTACCTTAATAAGTATGTCAAGAAAATAAATCATATTAAAATTTTTAATCATACAACATGATATCATAATTCCACGGTTTCTCATTTCATATATCGTTGCAGTTAGTTTTTCATTTTGAAAATCATTCCATTTTATTTCAAATTTAATTTTAAAATAGTTCTTTATAATTATATTCTTTTACAAAAACCTAATAATAATATTCATAGATACAATAATAATGTTGGAAAACCACAAAAGCAAGAAAAATAATTTATATTCCATTTAAACTATAACACCATATGTTAAATATATGGAACTTTATCTTTATCATATGAAATACATTATCATAATCTATTCAAATCCTTCAACATGGTTCATAAATAAAATTATAATTAAACTAAAAATATTCCACATGAGTGTAAAACTTGGTGAAAATTAAGGGCATACTCAGTATACCACTAAATGATGGATGACATATACTTTACCAAATCTTTTTGGAGTTATTACCCATTGATGTTTCTATTCCAAAACAACATCCACTTCATTATCAAAATTTTTATGTGTCTCTTGGAAAAATAAGATAATATTTTCCCAACCAAAACATTAGGATATTAGCCTATAAATATTATTATCTCTAATTTTTTCACTATATATCTATAATACTAATATCCAATGATTGATTAAGCATATCCTTTTATATCGAATATTGTGAAGCAACCTTATTAAACATATATATGATATTAATTTATATGAATATTCATTAAATTTCCCAAATTCATTGCTGAGGATCATAACGTTTTAGTTCCATTAATGACAAGATTCATAAACTAATAGTCAATAAAAAATCAACATCATCTCCCCCTTAATAATATATAAGTTTCACCCTTCTTAAACACATGATAAATAAAATAATTATTCACAAAAAGTGTAATAAATATACAAGAAATGATGATATCAGATTATTAGTAATGGTAAACATGGGAGATATCAATTGATGATCATACTAAAGAAAAATATAATAATAAGGGAATTAGATAATGAAAATAACATTCAAAATTCATACCCAATATATCAATGAATATAAACAAGAGACATAGCCTAAAGATTAAACATTTGAAATGAAATTATTCATTATATTATTATATTATAAACCATTCAATGAAAATGGGTTTCATAATATTTCATTAATCCACTATGGAATAGACCCTAGATAATAAATGGTTTTTATAAAAATAACAACATCATAATCATAAATCGTACACATAAAGAATATGGATGCATTAATTTCATCATATCCCAAGTAAAATATAATCAAGAACAAGGGTTTTGGTCATTCATGAATAGAAATACAATAATAATATCATGAAATCATTCTAAATGAAAATATCCTTTCCAATTTAAAAGAAATTATTTAAAATATAAGAATGTAACAAATATTACAGAAATGTTTTTCAAAATAACCTTGAGATAATGTAAAGGAATCTTCATAGCATTGAGTGGTCTTGATAGAAAGAAATTCAATTCACGTCGTACGTTTTAAAGAAAGCATTCCTTTCACATTTTTATCAAAAATTCAAAATTATCTATATCATTAAAACAAGATTATTCATTTTAGAATATTTTTCAAAAACCTAATCATGGGTAAAAATTCATTTAAATAATCATTACAAAATATTAAAAATATTGTTGAAAAATCACCAAAAATGGGATATAGAATAAAATGGTTTTTATATTGAATAGATATCTAAATTCATTTTCTATTGAAAAATATTAATTCCAATATAATGAGTATCTAAATAGAGTGATGTGAAAGTAAAAACATTATTTTTTAGATGTTATAAGATTAAAATAATCATGAAAGGGATTTATCATATAAGGTTCATAAAATTTACTTGATGGAAAATCAAACCAATAATATCCAAATTAAAATAGGATTGAACCATCATTCCCATAAAACATTTATAACTTTTAAATCAGAATACCTATGAAATAAAGATAGTTATATGGATATTAAAATAACTATAATTTTCAAAATAATAATTTTAGTGGAATTCATGTGCAGTGTAACACCCTGATTATTTAAGAATGATTTTTTTTAAAATATATTTCATTGATCTCTTGAGATAAAAACAACACTATTTTTATCATGATTTATACCCAAAATTTTCTTTTTTATTTCATTACAAGCAACAAAATCCATATATTTACGTACATGTAGCAAAGAGTTTAAATTAATAATGACATATTATTAAAATATTATTATTTAATATATTAGTAATCAACTAGATGAGGGAAAGGATGTTGTGAATAAGATTAAATAAATTATTAAAATAAGGATTTCACTTGTATATTTGACTAATTCTTCGTTTTCTAATTAATTATAAATGGATAAAAACCCCTTTTTTGAAATAATAGAACATCTGTTTCTGAAAAAAAAAATTATGCCCATAAGTGTATTTTACATTAATAAACTAAACAAATATCATTAATAAATAAAATTAAATATATTTTTGTATTATATGATAAATATAATTATTAAATTTTCTCATATCTGTTTTATAGGAACATAATAATAGTAATTCTAATTTTAATCTCAAGCAATGTATTTTTCTATAAAAATGTATTATCACCTTTTTTTGGTGTACATATTTTAAAAAAATCTATTCAAAATTTTAGAATATTAATTTGTTAAAACAAAATTATTTTTTAAAATAAAAATCTAATTTTCATCATAGGATTACTATTTTATATAATATTTAAATTTTTCATATTTTGATGAATATTAAAAAATAAATATTTTAAATTTCATAGTGCATTTTCATGAATTTTTTATATTGTTTAATTGTATTTTAAAATTACTTTAATGTATAATTATTAATATAATCACAATATTAACCCAATTGTTTTAATTTTAATTAATTCTACTTTGGAATTTGAAATAATTTTTTTTGAACTGTTGATCTTTTTCTCATCAAAGCCAGGATTTATCGTCGCTTCTATGGGGTAAATTTTAAATTAATTTTAAATTAATTTATTCCACTTATCTGAAATGAATTTGAAAAAAATTATTCCATATTTTGAATAAAAATATTTTCCTATTGCTAATAAGGAAAAACTAATTTTTTACCATTGTGAATATTGAAAGTGTTTAAAATTAATCACAGTGATTGGGAGAATAATAAATTTACTAAGGGTATAAACCCTAAACATAAGGGTTAAATGAACTAGAAACATGTCAAACGCCCATTTATGTAGATATTTATACCTAATACCTTCTATTTAAATATTTTGATTCATTTTATGATTTTTTTTATTAAACAACATGTGTTTACCTAACATTATTTCAAAAAATACCATGTATGTCCTCTCCCCCACATATAAAAGGTCACCCCTCCCCTCCTATCTTCACACGATCAAAAATAATTCTTTTGGCCATGTCATAAACAAATAAAATAAAAAATCCCTAAAATCATCCTAAGATCCTTATTTTTTGAATAAATCCAAAAAATAGTGGTCGTTGTGGAAACCAAAAAAAGATACATGAAGAATAGATAGTGTTCCTCAACGATCATTTTTGTTTTATTATTTCCTCAAACCAGTTAAATTATTATTTTTATGTTGATTATATAAAAACGTAATTTTATTCAATATACAAATATTTTTTTCTGTTAATGATTTGAAAATATAATCACAGAAGTAAATAACAAATGTGGGGTAAAATTATCAATCATGTGTACAGCAGACTACCGCCTCAAGAATCGATGTCATTCGTTTATCCATTTGAACATATTTATGTTGGGCATAGTGATTGAAATGATATTTATATATGATATATAAGATATATATGATATTTATTATTTATGTAATTCTATTTTATTATTATATAACAGATACCTCATTTAATTATATTTTAAGGGAATATGATAATATCATTAATTTATATGGTGGACTACCACCTCGCGAAGCGATGTGATTCGTTCATCATTTTCATGGAATGAATTAATCACATTTTTTATTTTAATATGAAATAAATGTAACATAAAAATTTTAATTCAATGTTAATATATATATATATATATATATTACTTTTATTTATATGAATATGATAATAAGATAGAAACAACATTGACGTAAAATTATGGCCTACAATCTCAATGAATAGTGCACGTTATTTCCTATTTCAATAATTTATAGATTATTATAATTAAACATATAATGAATATATATGTTATATATATCTTTTTTTAAATTATTTAAATTAATAAATCATAATCAAACTAATAATATAAAAAATAACAAGTTAAATCATATATGAAAAAAAATCAGTTATTATCACAAACAAGAATTTTAAAAGAAATTGTTAACAAATAGGTAATAAAGGGTCATAAGAAAACAACTTATGGTATGATATATATGAATATGGTTCATTAATATATTTATAACAAATTATATTTTTTATAGATTATGATTGAAAATGTACAAAGTATTTCATGAAATATGGTAATGATATTTATAGTCTAACTTTTACATCTTTAAGACTTATGCCATATTCGCAACTCATTTTCTTTGTTTGGTGTATATAATTCCCTATTAAATTTTATATAATTTAATTCATTATATTTATATTTTAAAATTATTTCATTCTTTCATTGATATTACTATTCAATAGTTAGTGAAGTATTAAGGGATTTTCATCTCACTTCTATCTTATGTATGACACAAATCATATTCACTAGCTATTCAATTAATATTATGTATATAGTACCCATTAATTTACATTTTGTTTATTCTACATAAAATTATTAGTATTTATATATACATTTTATTATCCCTTTTCCATGGAGTAATGGATTCAACATTACCAAGTCGATAAGGGGATTTTGTCTCAATTTTCTTTCTTGGTGACCCATGTTATGTTTTTCACCTATATAATTTTACAAAGTGGATATACATACCATTTGACATGTAATATCAATAATATTATTCCTTTCTTGATATTTTATGATTTATTTAACATAATTATTTGATGGCTATTTTTATTCAATGTTACCAACGTGGTAAGGGTTTATTACTACATTTTCATTTTATATTGATATTGTTTCTGATTACGCTTTCATTTATGAAATATTATGATCCATCTAAAAAAATTCTCATTATTTTACCAGATTATTTTTATTTATTATATATTCAATAAATTTAACCATTATACACTCTTTGGTAGTTAAAATTACTAAGAATGTTTTTTAATAAAATTTGACATTATGTCACTCTTCGGTTAGAAATAAGTTTCCATTCAAAACAATATTTTCTAAAAATGTTTTTAAATTTTTTCTATAAGGAATTTTATGATCATTTTAAATGAAAATTATTTTTAAAATTATTTACATTTTAATAAAATTAAATTAATTTCAAATTTTTTTATATGTTATCATGTTTTTTTTCAAAGAAAAGTGTTTTCAAAGTGTTTTTTGTTTAAAAAAATTTCATAGGGGAAACATAATTTTGTTCAATAAATATTATAAATGATCCTTTAAAAACTATTTTTCACCTAATATGACCTACCTTGATTTTACCTATTACTTGTGGGGGATATTATCCAAGTATACCACTCATATTCTTTATATGAATGGTTTATGTTTAGATGAAATAATGTTTATGGAACTCTTTTACTTTCCATGGGTTAATCTACTTCAAAAGATATTGAAATGAAACCCATATATTTTTAATGATATTATCATGTTATGAAATAATAAGGAATGTTTTTATATATTTTTTATTATATATGATATTTTTTTATTTTATTCATGTTTTGGTTATTGTAGACAACTTATATTGTGAGGTGGACCAGATTGAACATGGTAAACCTTTAATATATTATATGATGGTTGTCCCAAATATATCCAGGTGAGCATGATATAGATTAAAAGATGGGTGAAACAAAGTTTCACATCAATTCATTGTGTATTGATATATTCTGTATGATCTTAGAAGGTACATGTGTGTTTATCACAATCCTAAAGAAGATGGAACATGGGTTTTTATACCAAACCTAAAGTTTAGGGTACACGACACATTATCCCAAGTCTATAGATGAGGGTACCTGGGTGCTTCATCAAAACCCAAATATGAGGTACAAGTATTCTTGTCCAAATCATAAATATGATAAAATACATGTGGTTGGACAAATCACAATGATGAGGATATACGGGTGTTCATCCCATGATAAAAAATGAGGGTACATTGGTTGTGAGCCGAAGCCCAATGTATGTTCACAGGTGGACATCCCATGTCTAGAATGTCATGAATGTCTTAGTGGCTATCCTTGAAATATGATATTTTATTATCTTGTTTATTCCACAAATTCCATGTCTTAATCTTGTTTTATGATCTCATGGCTCATTTTAATTTATTGTGTTATGGTTCATGTCTTAGAAAAATTCAATAAATATCCCACAAATCATGATTATAATCCTTGATATGTAGGGTATGTTTTTTGAATGTTATGCTCATGTTTTAAAACCCCTATATTCATATTATTTTAATGTAGCTATTTTGTTTACCCTTACTGATCATCGAAGCTCACCATTGGTTATGTTTTATTTCACAATGATATAAAGAAAAATTTCTTGTTGGGTACATATATGTATTGTAAAAATGACAATATATTTACAGGACACATTGAAGATTATACAATGGATTAGAATATTATGTTTAATGTTTCAAAAGGCACTAAACTATTATCAACCCTAGGTGTGTAATTGTGTAATGTATTTAAAATTCATATAAAAATATGAAATATCCACATATTACCATTATGGGTCACATATAGTTGGTATTATATCATTTTTTAGTATATCACTACGGATATTTCTAATGACGTGTCTAGGGATATCTTTATGGATGAGTCTATCGAGGAGTTAACATGCAGGAAAAAGTTCCAGATTTTTTTAATGGATAGAGAGAGTGGCTTTCAAAAAAATATTCTATTCTAGATAATGTAAGTTTATGTGGATCTAGGAAATATATATATAAGGGTAAAAATTAATTAAACACTTTATTGGGATATACTCAATGGAGTAATAATGAATAAGAATAGGCCTTACTACACACATAGTTTCACACTCCTAGAGGAAATTCATTATATATTTAAAAAATCATTATGAACCATCATGAAGGATATAAATTGAATATGACTGTGAAAAAACGTTGATAAACTAAATTTCATATAGATTAACGAAAATGGTTTCATGATTTAAACCACATATAAGTGTTTCTCCATTTTATGTGTTTCCCCAATATGTTTATTTTTTCTCAAAATAAGCTATTTGTTTTTGAAAATTGTTTGAACCGGATGGAATCATGTTAACATGGAATCTGATAGAAAATTTTGTGAATATGAGAAACCAAATTTGATGATCCGTAGAGAGAATGATATTGTGATCATGCCTTTTCAACTAGGACTATATATGATTAAAATAGGAACATTGGTGAGATTCGATACACATTGAATAAGGGAAATATAGGAATTTATGGATGTTCATATGGGAATGAAAATCATGGAAGCACTATTTGAAATCTTAAATATCATGATGGTGGAATGAATAACCTTATGGAATATCTCAAATATAATGGAAGATATTAAATGTGAATAAAATAATTTTATAGAGTGAAAAATTGAAAAAGAATTCAATTAATTAAGTGTGGGTAACAGGGTAATTATCCAACTCAATTACCTAACCTAATAGTTAAATTCAACAATAAATAAGAAAATATGATTTTTCAATCATTACAGTGGAAGGATTAATGTATTTATGTATTGGTATTTGAGGATTAAATTTAGGATGTATTTTCCAAATTGTACTTGGATTGAAATAATCATGAGACATCTGAGGATTTTGTTATTTTTGGAAGAATATATGTCTCTATGTAAGATTAATTTATGATTTTTGGATTCCTTTGTGGTTTAATAAGATAGTGTTTGATCGTATAGTCAATATTTTATACATCCCTCATGAGGTTTTACGTGATGGGAGTTTATCAAGATTAAGGATATCATAATAATTTTACCAATTATTTTTTTCAATGATTTATTAACAAATTTATTTAAGGAAATGTTCCATTACTATTTTTGGACATATTATTAAAGGTACTATTAAACATTAGGGTTCACCTTATCATTGATGTTAAGGTAATTATGGGTAGTATTCAATCAACTTAGAATTTCAGCACACTTCATCATTATTAGAGATGATTTCTATTTCAATATATATTCCAAAATATACATTAGGAAAATGTTAAGTTTTAATGGAGTTCCAAAATTAAATATATATAATAAGGATAGACAATTTAACTCAATGTTTTAGAAAATACTTCAGCAAGACATTGATACCATGTTGAGTTCTAGTCTTGAGTTTCATCCTTGGATCGATGGTCAGTCGGTGAGAGCAATTCAATCCCAAAAGGATATTGTATGTTATTTTTCAATAGATTTAAAATGTGGTTGATATCCCCATTCTTATAATTGAGATTCCATAAAATAATAAATTTTACTCTATACTTTAAATGGATCATTAAGAAACCGTAATTTGGAAAAAAGGTGTATAAATCTAATGTATTGGAATGATGTCGTAGAAATAATTATATTGAGACCCGAGTGAGATAATGAGGAGGTAGATAATGTCAGATCCATTCAGAAATATATAAGGTTTGAAAAATTTTGAAATAAATTTCATGATAATAATAATAATTGATGTTGTTTAAATATTTAATTTGTTGAGATTTTTTTTTTAATTTTCTCCACAGAATAATGAAATGAAAACTAAGCCCTAGGTATATCAGTTCCATTAAAATACTTTATCTTATTAAGACAGTAGAATAAAATTGTTTAATTCCAATGATCCTATCCTAGGTTTATGATGTGTTACATGTATCACTGATGTGGTTGTACTTACCTAAAACATCACATGTTTTGAACATAAAGCTCATTCCATTAAAGCAATATCACTCAAAAGAGAAACAATTAGTGGAGATTTTGGAACATACTGAGAACATTCTATGAAAACAACCACTCACATGTTAAATGTTTTTTTAAAAACCCAATTTTTTGATTAAAATACATGGAAACATAATTTTATTTGGAAGAAAAATAATCCTCATATTTTTTATATCCAATTTAATAATTTCAAGGGCGAAATTCATTTTAAGGGTGGTATAATGTATCACACTGAGTATTTTTGTTTTTTTTTTCAAAAAATTGAATTTATTTACAATCATATGATATGTCAAACATTAATTTAACTTTAGTTAAAAATAACATTGATTTTGTAATTAATTACACACAAAACCAATCTTATCGTTATTTATACGCAACACTCAATTTATATGAAATGTTATATATTATAAAAATATTATATTTTATATGATTGTTATCACCTATCTCTTAAAATTTATGTTATGAATAATATTATCTAAATTATGAATATAGAGAATACATGTGTATATGAAATGAATTATTTTGTTAAAAATTTACAATTCATGATTATAAAATTCTTTCTTAAAAATAATAGGAAATTTTTTTCTTCAAAAACTATTTCTATAAACAAAATTGTGTTTTACATAAATAATTTAAAAAATAAAATTAATGAATTACATATATTTTATTTAAAATATATATATATAATTTTATTTTAACATTCATTTTATGTGTTTTATAGACAATATATATTAATAAAAATAATTTTATGGTCAAAACTGTATTTTCATAAAAAGTAGTTTGTCACCTTTGGTTCGTGTACTCATTATAAATTTTATTTTTAAAAAATATAGAAATTTCAATTGATAAATTGAATTTATTTTTTGAAATAATAATATTATAATTATGTTATTATTAATTAATTTTATTTGTCTGAAACGTTTAATTTTCTCATGAATAGTGAAAAATAAAGACATTTTATTGAAAATTGTACATTCAATTTATTTAACTATTTTGTTAAACTATATTTTTAATTTTATGTAAATATAATTAGTTAAAAAATACACAAATTTATCCATTTTAGGTAATTGGAATAAATTTTACATTGAAATTAGATTTAAAAATATTTCAAAGTTTTGAGATTTTCTCTTTAACACCCCACATTCACAACACGTTTGAGGGGTTATTTTTAAATTAAAATTTTACACTTATTTTAATTGAATTTTAAAATGTATTATATAATTTTAGTTAATTTTTTTTATATTTTATAATAAGATCAAATAAATTTTAGATCAATGTTTCTAGGGAGAGTGATTAGTATTAATCACGGTGATTAAGAAAAGAACAAGTTTACTAATGGAATGATATTAAATTTATAGTGCCAAATCACCTAGAAACATGTCAAACATAAATTTAATGGAATTATTTAGTTTGTATACCTTTTCTTTACTAGTTTTTTTATATATTTGGGTCATTTCATAGGTAAATACATTGTTTCCCCAAACGTTCTTATAAAAAATATCTAGTATGTTCTCTCCCCCACATATAAAAGGACACACCCTCTCCTACTCTCTTCACACCATCAATATAAGTTGAATAGATAAATCACTACCCAAATAACTTATTTAATTCCATACCCTTATCAAATAATCCATAATTTTGGTAAAAAAATCCAACAATGGATGACCTTTTTCAAAAACCAAAAAGAGATACCTGAAGATGAGCTAATGTTCATCAATGAATTTGTTTGTTTTATTTCATAGTAAGAACAATTAAAATATTTTAATATCATGATAATATAATAAAATCATTATATTATTTATAATTCTATTTTCTTTGTTAATTATATTACCTAAAATCACACACCCTTCTATCTAATGGGTTGTGAAATCCTCTTTCGTGTGTACGACAGACAACCGCCACGTGAACCGATGTAGTTTTTCAATTTTCATTACCAACACTTAAAATAGGGGTTAATGATGGGAATACTATTTATATATGAAATTTAATATATATATATATATATATATTTCCATTATCTTTATTTAATTTTATATAATATATAACATCATGATTTCCATTTTGTGGGAATACAAGAACATCCTTCATGTGTACAGTGGACTACCGCCTAGTAAGGTGATCAGATTCACTCATGCATTGAATTGAATTTATAAAGTATGGGTTTAATATAAATATTTGATATATATAACATAAAAAATATATTTTAATTTTAATATATATATATATATCATTTACGTTTCTGTATTTTATCTTGATAATAAAATGGAAACAGTATTCATGCATTTGTACGGCCTAGCATCTCCAGGAACGGTGTACATAATTTATAATTTATATCATTTAAATATTATTATAAATTAATATATACTGAATATATATGATATATTTGTTATTTTTTAAATTATTTAAATTACGAAATTATGAATAAATTGATAGTAAAAAAATTAACAATTCAAAACAAATACGAAAAACCATGTTGTTATTACCCAAAACATAAATTTAATATTAAATTATTAAAAAACAGATAATAAAAGTTAATAATAAAACCTTATATGGTATGATATAAATGAATGTAGTTATTTAATATATGTATAATAGAATTTAATTTGTTATATAGGTGGTTGGAATCTGTATGAAGAAATTCATGGCTTATGGTAAGGGGATTTCTAGTATCAATTTTATTTCAACAATACTTATACCATATTCACCACTCAATCATTTTTTGTGGTGTATATAACTTCCCTTTATATGTTATATAATTAATTTAACTAATTTCATGTTATTAAATGTTTCCATTTATGTTATTATTTCACAGATGTCATGATTAAAATTCCAATCATGTAGTAAGGGATTCTCATCCCACTTACTGCTTATGTGAGACAAATGTCATATTAATCCCCTATTTTGTTTATGTGTTGAATATATAGTCCATGATTTTATTTTATTATTCTTATATATAAAATTATTTTTATTTACATAACCAATTTATTATCCATCTTTCATTTGTTTATGGTTTCAATGTTCCTAAAGAAGTAATTGAATTTTGTCTTAATTTACCTTTTTTGAGACACATGCTATGTTATACACCTATATTATTTTACGAGGTGTATATACAACCACATTGACATGTTATATAAAGAATCTTTATTCAGTTCATTATATTTTGAGCTTCATTCAATGTAATTATTTAATGGTTGGTTTGATTCAGAATAACCAATGTGGCATGTTTTTATTGATACAATCTCAATTTTTTTCAGGATTATTTATAACTATGATTCCAATGATGAAATAATATGATTCATCTCTCAATATTTCTCATTAATTTTATTATAATATGAATATTTACAATATATTTTAGAAATGGAACCATTTTCCCACACTTTGGTTCTTAATATAATTATTTAAATGTTTTTATTAAAATTTTACATTAATTCACTCTTTTCTTTGATATTTGTTTCCTTTTAAAACAATGTATTCTAAAAATATTTTTTAAATAGTTTTAAAATGATATTTTATGATAATTTTATATGAAATGGAGTTTTAATATGTATTATATTATAAAAAACGTTTTAAATAATATTAAAATATTATTTTAAATGTTTTCAAGGTAATTCTCAAAGAAATATTTATGAAAATGATTAATGTATTGAAAATTATTTTTCAAAGAGTAAAAGATATTTTCGTCAACAAATATTTTTAATGAACCTTTCAAAATTATTTTACACATAATGTGAAATAATTTTTGGTTACATATGACTTACCAAAGATATGATCGTATAGTACCCTTCATATTCTTTCTGAAAATGATTAATATTTTGATGGAATTATGTATATGTAATTAATTTATTTTCCACAATTTAATAATGTCGAAAGGAGATTAACATGAAAACCATTAATTTTATATGTATGAATATGTTTATTAAAATAATAATGTATATTTTCATGCATTTTTATGATTAGGAAAAATCAATTTCAACTTTACTCATGTTCTGGTTATTATACATAGCTTATACCATGGGGTATCCCATATAGCGCTAGGTAAACTCGTTACATATTTTATAATGGGGAACACTAGATAGCACCAATTGATCCCATTATAGCTTACATGATGGATGTTCCCTAAAAAAGCTTTAATTTATTTGTTATTATTAAATTCAATATGATCTCAAAGGGTACATGGGTTTTTTACAAATCCCAAAGAGGAAGATACAAGAGATATTAACCAAATCCCAAACATGAGGGTATAGAGATGTTTATCCCAAACCCAAAATGATGGTGCACAATTTCTTATCTGAATCCCAAATATGAGGGGACATTAGTGCATATAAAAATACCAATGTTGAGGGTACCTGGGTGGTCATCCAAAGCCCAAATATGAGGGTATATGGGAGTTCAACCCAAGCCCAAAAATGGGGGTACACATGTTGTAATCCAAATTCATGATTTGGGACATAGGTGTTAATCCAAATCTGAATAGGTCATGAATTTATTTTTTGGTATCCCTGACATAAGATTCTTTATGATTTTTTGTATTATGAAAATTCTATGTCTTCTGCCAATGTTATGCTAACATTTATCATTCTTTTTTATTATGTTGTGATATTGTCTTATAAACTAAAAATAACTATATCATTAATAATTATTATTATCCTTAATATGTAGGGTCTGGTTTCTAAATTTTATTCTCATGATTATATACCCCTATATTCATATAATTATTACGTATCTCTTAGATTTACCCTTACTAGGAATATGAAATTACCCTTTCTTGTGTTTCCTTTTGCTAGGTTATAAAGAAAGGTTTTATTTACGATATGCCTATGAATATTACTAATTAGGATGATACTTGTGGGAGAGTTTTAATATTTTCCACTATATGATATTATTTTGTTCCATGATTAAAAATCCCTGAACTATTGTGATCCTTAGGCATGTACTTTGGTAATGTGTTAAATATTAATATAAAAAGATAAAATATCCATGTCTGAAAACTATGTTTTGATATCAAAAGTACATAAACCACATATAATATATACAATTATTTAAAATTTAACATGTCTCATGAAAAATAAATGTTAGGTGGAAGCCCCTTACATTGAGATCCACATTTTTCGAAATCACTCTAACCTCCTCTTCATTGAGAAACTCTTTTTGTCTTACACTTTAATCCATGTGGGGAATATTTTTAGAGTAACCATAATCTATAGGATATGATAAATTAATCTAATATGGTTTTATTATTTGTCTCATCTAATCTATAACACTCAACGTGATGTAAATAAGTTAATGTAGGGGTATCCTTTTACAATTGAGTTGGGGGTCACTTTTGGGAATTTTGTAATAGATTAAATTTTAATAAAATCATTATTATTTGAATTACATAAAATTAGACATATATTGAAATATAATGTAGGTACTTATTGTAATATAATCAACCATTATAATTTATATTGGGTTACGAGGTGTTTTAAACCTAGTCTTTTTGTTTAACCACGTAGTTATCCTATTTTAACATTAACATTGATAACATTTTATTTTACATTTAAAGGGTTTTAATTTTTCATATAATGTAAAAATTGGACCATAAATAGCCAATCGATGAAATTTTAAACCATATATTTTCTTATTTATCCAATTTATTTATATTTTTTATTTTTAATTAATTTATTATAATATTATTTTGAAAAAATATCCTAAATTTTAATTTGACAGTATTTATTTATTTTAACATAAAAAATGGAAATTGAATATACTCTATTAACATAACATTAATATTTCATATTAATATGAAATAATTTTAAAACACTATAAAGAACTCAAATTATATTATTTTAAAAAATATTTATTCGTTCTTTCTATTAATTGAAGAAATCTTCTGTCGATGTTTCATAACAATTTAAAAAAATTATATAATTTATAAAAAATTAAAATATATATATATCATAAAAATAATTTCATTATTGAAATAATAGACTTTTATATTCCTTCATAACTTTCTTTTTTTTATGTGTACACATTAGATACATATAAAACTAAAAGAGTGGAATTTTCTAAATTTCATTTATTTTAAAATTATATAGGCCAATTTCATGGAAAAGTGTACATTAAAAAGATCAATTTCCAGAATAATGTTATAATTTTCAACTTCCATTCATCCAATAATAATTATAAAGACAAATTATGACTTAATTGCTTATTTTAATCATAGATTAACCAAACTTATCCTCTACCGATGTGAAAATGTTTACAATGATTACAATTCATATTAAACAAAAAATATTTGGGACATATTTACTATATTTGTGTGTCAAGATTCTATATATTGAAAACAATTTAATAGATTAAATTTATATAAATGGATGAAAAAATATAATATATGTTCATAAAACGAAAATCAAATATCTTTTAAAAAATAATATTTATATATATATAACTAGATATTTTACTATCTCATTCATAGAAAAATATTAGTTAATGGTTATAAAGATTATTATTTATAAAATATTTACATTTCAATAAAATAATTCAGAAAATGTGGTCATTTTAATTTCTTAATATTTAAAAACATTTTGCGAGTAAAACTTATTTTTAGAAAAAGAATAATCTTTTTTTCTAATAAAATTTTTAATAGAAAATTCAAACATAAATTTAATTATAATGTACCGAATCATGGTATTCATAATATTAATGAACAATTTTTACATTGAAACCATTTTCATACAAAATTTTACTTTTTATATATTCATGACACAAAATAAATTTTAAGAATCATTAATTTTTCACTATGCACATAATAATCAATTTTTTTAAATAAAATTCCAAAATATCTATCTAAAATAATTTTTATAAGGTTATTTATAATTATTTCCATTATATAAATCATATATTATAATATTCCTAATAAAAAATTAAATTTTATCCTATAAAATAAATAAATATAACATTTTAGAAGAAAACATATTTTTGATGGATAAGATGACTTTATTAAAAATTATATTTTTATATACTATTAATTAATCAATAAATTTGTATTGAGTATGAACTTTTCGTAATTTATTTTGATACTCATAACTACCACTTGAATGTATATGTTTTGACCATCATATTTAAATAATATAATTTCATGGTTTCTTAACTCGATCTTACGTAACTTGAATGCTATTAAACATAGTGTTCTTTCAATGTCTTAGGGTGATACATACATCTATTTAAAGTTTGTGGAATGTATTATATAATTGGATGATTTGGATAAAAATATTTTATTTTGTTAGGTGATGTGTTTTCCGTAGTGTTGACAGGTTATTTAAATGAATGGAATTGAACCACTGATGTATATTTAAGGTTATGATTCATAAATATAAACCATTTTATTAATATGAAAACAGTGATATGAGATTTGAAAATAGAATGATGGAAGAATAAATTGATTAAGATATATAAAATAATGGAAATCAGTTTTAATGTTCATCTATGCACATTGAACCTATATAAATATAGAAAAAACCCCATACAGTAATCAATATTTCTAGAATAATGAATCCAAAAATAACGACTCTAAATTAATAGTGGAATTAAGAGGTTATCCTTGTACTTTTGTCCTACTATAATAAATGGATGTGATCATCTCTATAACAACGAGTTAATAACTATCCCTGGATGTTCTTAAATAATGAACCATAAAGCATTTAAGATACAAGAAGCGAAATAAAAAAGTGTTTTGGTTTCTTATAGTGCTACATCCTAATCACTATGACCTAGTTACGAAATCGAGGGATGATAATTTTTTATATGATCATTAACTTTTAAAAAAGATAGTATCCCCAACTAGAAAGAACTAATTATAATCCCTACATGATTATTACACATGGAACATAGATCTAGTGCATTGACAATAAATAAGCTATGGAAATGAGCCTTGGATATAGACCCCTCTCCGAGAAAGGTATTCGTCTCTCCCCTAATAAAACACAAGTTTCTCTTACCTCACTTAGGAAAAAACCTGAATTTACTCCTCTATAAAAGAAGGGGTAGATCCGTTATAATGGGAAGATTGAGAGATCTGTGAGATGGCACAATAATATAGGATATTTGACACATAGATGGAACATATCAAATGATCCATTTCTAACAAACATTTAACAAATCACAAGAAACATGACATAAAATAATTCATTACAAAGAAAATACATGGATGAAATGTAACATTAAGAGGGATATAACATACCACATAAGAATAAATTGAAACATATGGAACCATTGGAAATATTTTATCAATAATGAAGATAATTCCCTAGGTGAATTACACTATAAAATAAAATTAAATAACTAAAATATATATAGGAGAAATAAATTATGGAAATGTCACATGTAAATTTAGTGAGGAATGAATTCACATATATATAAATAATAAATAATATAGAAAATAAGCAGTTGAAAATCAGAATTAAATAAAAATTTCATTATGATAATTTAATTTCAACTCATGCATACAGCCTGAAAAATAAATATATAGACAAATAAATAAAAAATTAATTCCTAATTTTGTTCTCCCAACCTGTATAATTGTATTGGGACTACGTTCATCAAACCAATAACAAATTTATACATATGTAATAGAATTTATTTATTCAAACTATCAGCTAAAAAATAAGATGTGTGTAATTGATTAAGAAAAACCAACCAAATCTCTATGAAATCTATAAAAATTATAGTCTAATAATTATATGTTCTAACATACCATGGTTTTTATGATTCATAGGAAAATGTAGGGTATAATGGCAATCAAATTTCCCAAAAATAGTATTTGTAGTCTAATAACATTCATTTAACAATCTCCTAAACCAAATATAATCCTTTTTATATTCATTCAATGACATGTATTATATATCAGTGGTTGATAATGAAAAAATAGATTTCATGTTTCATTTCAATGACCTAATTCCACCACGAGCGACAAAAACATACACAATAATTCATTTATGATTTTAAATAATAATAGAGTATTTAAAATCAACAATCTAAACTATATAATCATTATAACTAATATTAATTCCATATTGAATGAATAAATCAATATACATTGACACTTACCCGAGGATCCAATTTAATTCATTCCATTTTAGTTTCATAGGTTTTTTTAATAAACATATTCAGAGAAAAAATGATAAATGATTCAGCTAGTTAAGAAATAATCATATCATACATATATCTACCAACATTATTGTCACATAAATTCATATTCATAATGTCTACCTTGGCTTCATAGTAATCTGACTAAAAAATGAAAATTTAATTTTAGAACAAAAAAAATAATAATTATAGGTTTAGGATACTCAAATAACTTTCATTTTAAAACCATAATAATATAATATTATTTGGTAGATATAATACTTTATCATACCTATTATTTTTATTTTTCAATTTGTAGAATATATTTCATATTACCCAGATCGTTAATTCCAAAAATAATATTATTTTGTATATTTATATGATTAATTTTCATCTTTTTAAAATTTATAGTATCCACTCCCTCTGAATATAAAATTGGGTAAATAATTTCACACATAATAGGTTTGAAATAATATTTGGAGGATATTTACTTTTTTATAACCATTTTCTAACAAAAATGAATCAATATTTCTATACCATTGTCTAGATAAAATCAAAAGTCTATATAAAAAATTATAAATTAAAATTAATATGTTCTTAACATTTAAAATATCTTCTATATTATATCATGAAAATCATTCCATCTTGATTACTATGAAAAAAAGTTAATTTTTTTAAGAAAGTCAATCTATTAAAATTTCTATTCAATTTAACTATACATATATCATAATAAAAAATAAGTGGCCCTTTTATCTATGTCAATATAAAATATAAAATACATAGAAATTTATATTCATTGGATGTTATAGTATTTCAAGGGATGTACATAAAAAGAGGTAGTAGATTAGTTCGATACAATGGAAGACAGTGGAAGATAAATTGTGATATTCTAATCATGATTTTTGGTAAATTATTAAGTGTAATTTTCTCAACTGGTTAGTGGTGGTTGGTCCAATAAATGAAATTGTGTGGTGTAAGTCACAAAATTTGAATAGATGGATTTCTACAAAAGGCATAGGTCTATTGTTACTATTATCATGGTTAGAAAAAAATTTATAGAAAAGGTGTAACAACTCGAACATGAATAGTTGCAACATAGACTATTAACTATATTGATATTATAAATACCGATAGATATTTTTTTGGCCCATTTATCTTCTATGTAATGAAATGCTTATTAGTCTTCATCCTTGGATGTAAAATGTAGTTTTTGATCCATATAAATGATCTAGGTTCTTTCTCTCTATTGTTTTCATTTCATGTTGATTGGATTATGATTTTTAATGGAGTGAATTTAATGCTATACATAATGAGGTGAGTAGGGTTCAATGGATTTATTTCTCCTGACACACTATTCTTCGGGTAGAAAATCTTTTTGAGGAATTTTTCCACTACGCATGGTTCTATTGATGCATTAAATTTTGGGAGGATGAATATAGAACCAGATGGGTGTTTTATTTTTGATTAAATAACTGTTATTATAGATTTTTGTTTCTTTAAATTATATTAGATCAATTTTTATAATAATCATGTAATCCAAACACTCATTCCTTGTCATTTTTTATTTCCAGTGGATGTTTACTACAAGTGAAATGAATAAAATTAAAATAAGGTAATATATATATTTATATGTTCTATAGAATATAATTTAGTTTATGGATGATATAGATGGAAAATTATCTAATTAAAAAAGATTTGGAACTTCCATTTACTATATTCAAATTGTATGTCATACAAAAAGAAAATGGTAACAATTTTTCATGAAAGTGCTTGACTTTTTAGGATGTCACTAGCCCAGACCATGGACTTTTACATCTAAGGGAATAAAATTGTATTATATTTGATGGCTGACCTAACATATATATAAAATAATCCTATAGTACATAATATATTTTTTAAAATTTGTTGTTTTTTAACATGATGATAACATAATGTAAGATAATATAAAATTTTGTGAATGTAAAGGTAAGTTTAATGGATGATGTTTTGGAATTTATAATATTTTCATCATATCTTTAATGATTAGTTATAGCTAAAACCAAAATTTTCAACTCCTATGGAAATATCAACATCATATTTGAGAATTTCTCTAACATTTTCTACAATAATGGACTTCAGATAATTTAGGTATATACAACATCTTGGTATGAGTTGAATGATGGATTTAGGTGATGCTCACCTCAAAATGAAATTAATGATAATAAAGAAAAAATGAAATGTATCATAAAATAATTTTTGGGAAGTTTGTATTCCCTTATCCAATATGTTATATTTTTGGGAAACAAAGTTATATCATGAAGGATTCCATAAGTCACTCGGATTTCAAAAAATGTATATGTTCTAAATGACGAACATTATATTTGTATATTTGGATGAAATAACAAATAAATACCAAGTGTCAATGTTCTTATGTAATCGTGATATATTTATTCTGGTGAATCATTCCACTCTTTGGAAGAGGAATAATACCTAGAAAATTACATATCTACAAGTTTTTAGTAAGGTTTATTTGTAAAATGATAATTCTCTATATAAAACAAAGAATGAGATGATTTTATTTAAAGGAAGAAAAGTAGATTAATTAGACTATAAAATTCTTAAAATATCCCCAGAATATAGAAAGAAATAATTTTAATTATTCAGTTAAAAATTCTATGTTATAATCTAGAATTTTCAAATAGATTTGGGATGTCACCTAAGGGAACATGGTGGTGGAATGATGTGTAATGGATTGGAAAAATTATCTATCCTAAATAATAAATGGAGATTTAAATAATAAATACATTTTAAATATCTAGAATTATGGAATTGTATGTTTCATTATCTTATATGAAAATTATGAATGTTTTAATTGAAAATTTATGGTTTAATCTATTATAACACTAATATTATATGTTTTAAGAGTTATGATATTGGGAAGAAAATGATTGTGTCATTCAAAATGAGTGGCCTAAATCCCATGATCCAAAAGAAAGGGATAATTTACCATAATAACCTATGTATTGAGAGAATAAATCATTTTAATAATTATTTTTTATAAGACGACCTTAATCATTACATAATATTGAATTAAATGAATAATTCACATTGAGGATCTTTTCATGATTAAATCTTTAGAGATTTGGGCCATAACTATTACATTACAACATGAATATTACAACTAGACACTTCTACTCAGTATCCATTTTTTCATAAAATAAAAACTCTTAAAAAGAAACATATCTAGTTCCCTGTTTTAGATAGCATGACTTTTCCATGATCCCATCCTTGAACCTATTCATCTTTAAGTCCTGTGGAAAACATTTCAAAAACTTTGGATGAGCATAAAAATCTCAGTAAGGGTTATAAAATAAGGAAGGAAAACATTAGCCCATCAAAAAATACAAATCAATGAAACCATACTTTTCAATCTTAACATACCTTATGAAATCATGAGATTTTTGAATAAAACACACAAATCATAAATCATAAATGTTACTTATGGAATCCATATCAAACATACATTATAGCTATCATAGATATGTAGGGGGTTACACAAGGAATAACCAACACAATATATTCCCTAAATATCTTAGGAGAAACATTTTGTTTACCTCTATCACGTTACCCAATGCATTGGAGAGAAATCTCGGGCTCACCCGCCCTAGGTTTATCACGGAAACACCCGTATACGTAAACAATTCAAATAACAATAAAATAATTATAATATATAACACATGTATAAAAAAAATATAATATTTCCACATTCCAATATATCAAATCAAGATATTGAAATAAACAATTTTTTATCAAATCATTTTCAAAACCATATAAAAAGAGATTTCTGAATCAAAGTGTCCCATACCACATTGAAGCTTTTAAATGAATTATCATTTGAAAACATTAATTTACATATAAATAATTCCTAAAACCCATTTTGAAAACATGTACATTAATTAGAAATATTTATAAGAATAAGTCTTTAAAACATTTATAATGATATTTAGTTAAAGAGTTTTTAACAAAAAGAGTGACGATTCAACACAAATAATTAAAGAATAAATTTTAATCAAAACATTATAATATCATGAGAATAAAGGAATTCATGATATAATATTTAAATGGATAGTATATACACCATATAAGATTGAATTTGTGAATAACAATAATGAAGTCTCAATGGAAATGTAAATTTAGATAAAATTCCTTATAAAGATGGTATCCTTAAATTAAAGATAAATAAATCTCATAATTATGTGTGAAAAATATAAATACACCCAATATAATTTGATATTAAGTGTAAAGCAATCAGAGGTCATTCACACATATTCATAGGATGACAAAAATAAAAAAAAGAGAATATCAACCCAAAGAACGGGAATTGGGTTAAGGAGTTCCCTTACCGATTTGGTAACTTACGAAACATATGTCACATGAAAGAAGGATCATCCAATAAAGATTGAAATACTCATAAATGAGTGTATATTTCACAAAGAGTATAATCATGGGTATTACATATTCCACACTAAAGGAAATAGTGTCCAATTTAGCATGAATCTCACGGGAATAAAAAGTGAGATGAAAAACCCTTACTTCATTGTATTAAAATTGAATCGTATGACCAAAAGTTAATCCTCACAAAATTAATCACATAACACGATGAATATAAATCTAATAGTGGTAATATATATCATTGGTAGTACACATTTCACCACATGTAATAAAGAAGTGGCGAACAATGGAAATCTCACAGAATTAAAAGTGAGATAAGAAAATCCCTTACAAAAATTCGGCAGCCTAACGGTGCCACTTAAAAATTATTAAAATGAATTGATGTGAGTAAGAGGGGGTCTCTAATCATATGAAAACACAAATTAAAATATGGTGAATATAAAATAACATCATCCAACATAAGAACATGGAGCATAAATGAAATGACATAAAAGAGAGTACTTGAAAAGAAATAGTGAGGTCGGATCCCTTACCCTGTGTATGACATGACTCGATCATTTTTTAATATCCTAAATAATAAACTAAAGTTAATTTATACTTTCTTAAGAAACTTGTTAAAGTTTATTATTCCATTTATATCACTTATGACCATCTTATAAACAATATTTAATCATTTAAGTTAATAATGTTCGTTTTGTCGATATTTGGTACTTGAGTCAAAAATGGACTTCTTATAATTACATGTTGTTCATGTAGTCAAAGGTTAATTATATCCATAATGGTATTCATGATTTGGATATCATATATATCCTATATATCCAGAATATGCATGTACTTATAATAGTACATAACATTTAGAGGTAAGAAATGAAATGTACCGTTCATGGAGATGGTAAGCCGTACGTACGCATGAACGCTAACTTCATTTCTATTTCTTATTTTAATGGAAATAAAACATAATTATACATATGTATATTATAATTCCAGTATAATATGACATAAAATATCATTAAATACATCCTTTATACATCCCACATAAGTCATTAATGAATGAAATCACATTGAGGGGGCGGTAGTCCGCACTTCATCAAATGAGATTATCGTATTTGTCCACTATGGAAACCATAAAGTCATAATATAAATGAGAATTACATAAGAATAAGAAAATAATAAACATAATATATATAATATATAAATATTGTTCCATCATAATGGCTACCATGAGAGGTGGTAAGATGTAATTGAACAATCATCGTTTCGTGAGGTGTTAGTTTTCCATCCACAGAAACATTATGTTCTCAATCCATTATATGGAGGTGTGGGTAATTTTAGTTCGATTATTTCTCATAAAAACATCCTAGTATATTTAGGATAATGGTTTTGTTACATAATAAAGGAAATAAAAAGAGTATAGGGGTTGGAGAAGTAAAATAAATGAAAACAATTGAAGAGAAACTGTTACCTTTAATTTGGTTAACTCCCTTTGGTTTGAAACAAATGACTTCTTGAAGTGACTTATTCTCAAGGTAAGGCTTATGAGAGGATTATAGGGTTTTTTAGAGATCCATTTGGTATAGTTTGGATGATACAAATGGCTTGAGAGGTGTGTGGAATTGGTTAGAATTGGTCTCCATTTATAAGGGAGAGGAGGGGCTCTTTAGGAAAGTGTGAACAAATTATTTTATTATATAACAATATTCGGTTTCTAATGGTCCAAAAATCATTATAGTCTGAGATAAGATGTGTCATGGTCGAAATATAATAATAATATCAGAATTGGACTTGTTTTGTGTTATATTTTAATTATTAAAATATTATTTATTTTAATCATTTATTGATGAGGTAAATACTACATCATTATTGTGTCATAAATAAATTACTTTATTAGATGTCTAAAAATTATATAAAAAATAAAATGATATAGGAAATCGTTTTATCTTTCCAATGATTATTTATAGTTAAAAATAAGACTTATATAACACCATATAAAAATTAATTACAAAAAGAGTTTTGTTAATGTCAATTTTGCCTTTACATTAAATTAATTAATCAAAATTCTCATTTTCACTCCCAAGTGGATCAATGGGGTCCCAAAATCGACCCAAAGATTCCCGTGGTCGTTAATGACTCAACCAATAAGGTTTGGACAAGTGTTAAGGTAATTTTGATTTATTATAATATTATTTTAACCATAAATTACCATATTTACCTTTAACTGCGGTAAATAAAAGTCAACAATTACTATTCACCAAAAATTTATTTTAATATTAATGAACCAAATTTTACTTCTTTATAACAACCATGTATGTAAGATTTTTGAAATTCAATTAACAGAAGTGGTAAAATTTCATTTAAATTAAAAATTCAGTTTTTTAACTAACAGTAAGTGGTTTCACTATTGATCAAATATTAAAGTTTTTCAGAAAAATACCAAAAATTCAGCATAAGCATTATTTGATATTCCGAATTCAAAATTTATGTATATTTTTCCAAATTCAAAACATAGACTTGGTATTAATTAATTTAAAAATTAATTCCCGCTGTTAAAACAAATAGAATGTTTTTAGGAAACAATGACTATCAAAAGATTGATACTTATTTATGTCCAATTTCAAAGTGAAATTAAATTCAATGACCAAAATTGTATTAAATTGTAAAAATATAATTTAATTTCACTTTAAAACCAATTAAAAATATAATCTAACCATATAAATAAATTATATTAAAGGGCACTTTTGAATTAAAATACATTATTTTCCACTATTCATTAAAAAATGGACTTTATCGGAAAAATTCCAAAAAATTTCACAAAGAAAATTTTGATGTCCCCATTGTAATGAAGGATTTTATTTGGTCATATAGAATGTATTAAAGTGACAAAAACTATATTTTAAAAGGGTTAACCATTAAAAGGTGATAAATCTGCCTTTTAATTAAAATTACGCTTAAAATTAGATTCATTCACTTTTTAAGCCTCTAACTTTTATTTGATAAATGTAAATATAATTAAAAAACATGTATAATCATATTGTAGTTAGTTTTTTTAATTCCTTCTAATAAAACGTCTAGGAGTTAACTACCGTTTAAAATAATAATATTATATTATTAGTGTGCAACGTAAGATTCTAAAGAAACTTGTTGTTGCGTATTGGGTACGCCATCGAACATAGAAACCCCTTTAACGTAAAATTAATATTTAATTCAAAAATATTAATAATTTTTAAAATATTTTATTTTTCATTTACCTGGGATGTTACATCCTTCCCCCATTTTGGGAATTGGATCCTCCAAATTTTAAAATTTGGCTCGGAAACATCATTGAAAGTCCGACATCAGAAAAAAGATTCAATAAAACTATCACTTTAAAATAAAGAAATATATATATAAAGGTCACTCGAGACAACCCATACTAGTATTCCATGTAGGAAAACATCGATATGGAAGAAAAACTAACTCTCATAGATTAACATAGACTGATAGATAAAATGATCAGAGAAAGTTAACCACCACAATACCATGAATTTGTGGTTGGGTAAAAGTCTGAGGATAAAAGAGAGGTTATAATATTTTTTTCTTCATGATCCTTTTCATCAAGTTGAAGGATTTTATTATTAAGTAGACTATGATTATAAGGAAATATACATATATGTCAGGTATAGTTTCATCCGTTAATAAAATTATACCACAAACTCATCTTTACTCTAATCGATGAATATTCAAGATGACTTGTTTACATTAAAAGTGCTATAATCAACTTCTAGAGAATTAAATAATCCAAAAAAGATAAACTATATATTTCCCTTGTCTTTAGATATTAACTAAAACAAAAAACCTTTAGTACAAGATCAGATATTCCCCAAAAAGGATAAACTTTTACATAAAGCGAAACTACTCTTAATATCCAAAACTTGTCTTAACGAAACCCAAAGTTTAACAAAGAAAATTCAATAAACAATTGTCCCTAAAATTCAGCAAAATTAAACCAAAAATTGATTGTTACCCAAATCACATAAGTATTTAATTACATAGACTTCAAGATACATCTTAACATTTATCTCCAAGTAACACCAGTTTCTCATAAAGTCTCATATTGAGAAGTAATTAAATTAATTACATATTCTCCATGATAGGTTAATCATTTTCATAAATAAATCAAATCATCATGTTTCCATAATAAAAACATTGATTCTTCCAAACTAAAATTTCAACTATTATTCCAAAATTGAAATCCCATAGTATTCTATCTTCATTAGGCATATATTGTTTCCTCAAAAGAGAGAATGTCTTCCACAACAACCGTTTATTACTTAATCACTAAATCATTTTCCAATACTACCTATATCCATATGATACAACATAAGTTACAAAAATTAAATTATTCATATTCCATAAAAAAATTAGTAAAAACAATAAGTCATACTAACAAGGGGCTTTAAGTAGGATATTGGTAGGCCATGCGCCCTTGTCCCCTTCGGTTGTGGGTTAGATTCCTGCAGCCTTTCCGGATGCGATGAGTTGTCACCCATCCTATGGGTTGTCCTTTTTATAAAACTCAAAAATAAACCTAAAATTTTTAAACCTCAATGGTTTCCTTATACCTCTCATTTTCATCCAAATTCATTTTGATCTCAACATATTAATTCATGAAGTCTTATTTCACCACAAAATGATAAAATAAAACAATCCCCAAAATGATGAACAGCATACCTTGATCAGGGTGTCCATTTTGTTTCATCGTCATCTTGTTCACGTAGGTAGAAGGTCCATCCATTGCAACAATGATTTAGAGATCCTTCAAAATAATTTGATTCCTCCATCCAAATACACCTTGTACAACATGGGTCATATGGGTGTTCAAAGAAAAACAGTTTTGGAAAATAATCATGTATGACATATAATTTCAAAACATCTGATACAACTTGATTTCAATAAAATAGTCGAACCAAATTTGAGTTGAAACATTCAATTAATGGTAGTTTTAATATACCATAAGTATGTGTTGAGAGACTATATTTTAAAATAAAATATAAATTGGTTTCGCAAGGGTATCCTTCTTCAGTACCTTTTTTAAAATCATAATATGCTTCAAAATCTTATGATAAGGTAAAATATTTGAAATTGCCTTGATAATATTTACCTTTCTTGAAAATAAGAGAATATTGTGAAAATAAGATTTTTCTAAATACAACCCATGATCACGATGATAACGAGATATTGTGGAGGTTTTTGATAACTCAAACAACTGCTTGCAAGTGATTTGTATACAAGAAAATTTTCAAAATCAACCGAACATGACTTTGCAATAATTATTGCAAGCATGTCATCAGGAAGAGATAGAAATGTTATGTGAGATTCTCCTCCTTCCATTTGTAACTGACATTCCTTAATCTGAAAAATTTATATAACAAGGATTTAACTGAAATAATAGACAAAGGAACTAACCATGTGTATAATAAAAACTCTTAATCCCTAATGTTGTCTAAACCGACCTTTGATACCAACTATAAGGATCCAACCTGAATCATTACATAACATTGAATTAAATGAATAATTCACATTGAGGATGTTTTCAGGTTTAGAGTTTTAGAGATTTAGGCGATACCTATTACATTACAACATTAATATTACAAGTAGACACTTCTACTCAGTATCCATTTTTTCATAAAATAAAAACACATAAAATGAAACATGTCTAGTTCCATGTTTTAGATAGCTTGACTTATCCATGATCCCATCCTTGAAAATATTCATCTTTTTGTCTTGTGGAAAACATTTCCAAAACATGGGATGAGCATAAAAATCCTAGTAAGGGTTATAAAATAAGGACGGAAAACATTAGCCCATCAATAAATACAAATCAATGAAACCATACTTTTCAATCATAACATACATTGTGAAATCATGAGATTTATTAATAACACACACAAATCATAAATAATAAATGTTAATTATGGTATTCATATAAAACTCACATTATAGCTATCATATCTATGTAGGGAGTTACACTTGGAATACCCATCATAGTATATTCCCTAAATCTCTTAGGAGAAACATTACGTTTACCTCTGTCACATTACCCAATGCATTAGAGAGCTATCTCGGGCTCACCCTCCCTAGGTTTATCAAGGAACCACCCATATACGTAAAAAATTCCTAATAACCATAAAATAATTATAACATATAACACATGTATAAAGGAAAGATAACTTTTATACATTCCAATATATAAAATCAAGATATTGATATAAACAATGTTTTATCAAATCATTTTCAAAACCATTTAAAAAGTAATTTTTGAATCATTGTGTCCCATAACACATTGAATATTTAAAATGAATTATCATTTGAAAATATTAATGTTCATATAAATAAATCCAAAAAACCATTTTGAAAACATGGACATTAATTAGAAAATATTTGAAGAATAAATCATTAAAACATTTAAAACGATATTCAGTTATAGAGTTTTTAACAAAAAGAGGGACGCTTCAATACAAATAATTGAAGAATAAATTTTAATCCGAACATAATAATATCATGAGAATAAAGGGATTCATGATATAACATTTCAATGGACAGTATATACACCATATAAGATTGAATTGGTGCATTACAATAATAAAGTCTCAATGGAAATGTAAATTGAGATAAAACCCATTATAAAGATAGTATCCTTAAATTAAGGATAAGTCAATCTCATAATTATGTGTGCCAAATATAAATAAACCCAATATAAGTTTATAATAAGTTTAAAACAATCATAGGTCATTAACACATATTCATAGGATGGCCTAAATAAAAAAAAGAGAATATCAACCCAAAGAATGGGAATTGGGTTAAGAAGTTCCCTTACTGATTTAGTAACTTACAAAACATATATCACAGGAAAGAAGTATCATCCAATGAAGATTAAAATACTCATAAATGAGAGTATATTATACAAATAGTAAAATAATGGGCAGTACATATGCCACACAAAATGAAATAGTGGCCAATATAGCATGAATCTCATGAGAATAAAAAGTAAGATGAAAAATCCTTACTTCATTGTATTCAAATTGAATCGTATGACCAAAAGTTAATAACCAGAAAATGAATCACTGAATACCTTGAATATAAATCTAATCATGGTAATATATATAAATGGTATTACACTTTACACCAAATGTAAAAAATAAGTGGCGAACAATGGAAATCTCACGGAATTAAAAGTTAGATAAGAAAATCCCTTACAAAAATTTGGCAGCCTAATGGTGCCACTTAAAAATACTTAAAATGAATTGATGAGATTAAGTGGTAGTCTCTCATAATATGAAAATAAAAATTACAGTATGGTGAATATAAAAGAACATCATCCAACATAAGAACATGGATCATAAATGAAATGACATAAAAGAGAGTATTTGAAAAGAAATAGTGAGGTCGGATCCCTTACCCCGTGTCCGACTTGACTCGATCGTTCTTTAATATCCTGAATAATAAAATAAAGATAATTTATACTTACTTAAGAACCTTTTTAAAATTTATTATTCCATTTATATCACTTATTACCATGTCATACACATTTTCTAATCATTTAAGTTAATAATGTTCGTTTTGTCGATATTTGGTACTTGAGTCAAAAATGGACTTCTTATAATTACATGTTGTTAATGTGGTCAGTGGTAAATTATATCCACAATGTTATTCATGATTTGGAAATCATATATATCATATATATCCAGAATATACATGTATTTATAATAGTACATAACATTTAGAGGTAAGAAATGAAATGCACCGTTAATGGATACGGTAATCCATACGTACGCATGAATGCTACTTTCATTTATATTTCTTATTTTTATGGAAATAAAACATAATGATAAATAGTTATATTATAATTAAATTATAACATCATATATAATATCTTTAACTCCAGCCTTTATACATCCAACATAAGGCATTAACGAATCAAATCACTTTGATTGGGTGGTAGTCCGCACTTCCTCAAATGAGATTATCGTATTTACCCACTATGGAAACCATAATGGCATAATATAAATCAAAAGTTCAGAATCATAAAAAAATCATAAACATAATATATATCATATATAAATATTGGTCCATCATAATGGAAACCATGATAGGTGGTAAGATGTAATTGAACAATCATCGTTTCGTGAGGCGTTTGTTTTCTATCCACAGAAACATTATGTTCTTCATCCATTATAAGAAGGTGTGTGTAAGTGTAGTTTGAATCCTTTTAATTACAACATCATTTTATATTGAGGATACTGGTGTTTTTACCTACCAATGGAAATAAAAATATTTTTGGGGTTGGAGATGTAAAATAAAAGAAAACAATTGAAGAGAAACTGTTACCTTTAATTTGGGTAACTCCCTTTGGTTTGAACCAAAGGACTTATTGAAGTGCCTTATGCCTAAGGTAATACTTATAAGAGGATGAGAATGATGTTGAGAGCTTAATTGGGAAGATTTTTGACGATCCAAATGGCTTCAATGGTGTGTGGAATTTGTTAGAAGTGGTCTCCTTTTATAAGGGAGAGGAGGGGCTCTTTAGGAAAGTGTGAAAACATTATTTTATTATATAATGATTTTCGGTTTCTAATGGTCCAAAAATCATTATAGTCATAGATAAGATTAGTCATGGTCGAAATATAATCATCCAATAAGAATTGGACAGGTTATGGGTGATATTTTAATCTTTATAATCTTAATTATTTTAATAATTTATTAATGAGGTAAATACTGCATCATTATTGTGTCATTAATAAATTAATTTATTCGATGTATAAAAATTATAAAAGAAATATCATTATGTAGAAAATATTTTTATATTTCCAATTAATATTTATAGTCGAAAATAGGACTTATATAACACCATATAAATATTAAATACTATAATGGTTTTGTTAATGTCAATTTTGTCTTTACATTAAATTAATTAATCTAAATTTTCATTTTCACTCCCAAGTGGATCAATGGGGTCCCTAAATCGACCCAAATATTCCCATGGCCGTTAACGACTCAAAAAATAAGGTTTGGACAAATGTTAAGGTAATTTTGAAATATTATAATATTCTGTTAACCTTGAATTACCCGATTTACCTTTAACCGCTGTAAATAAAAGTCAAAATTACTATTAACCAAAAATTAATTTCATATTAATGAACCTCATTCTACTTCTTTATAACAACCATGTGTGTCGGATTTTTGAAATTCAATTCACAGAAGTGGTCAAATTACATTTAAATGAAAAATTCAGTTTTTTAACTACCACTAAGTGGTTTCACTATTCATCAAAAATTGAAGTTGTTCAGAAATATACCAAAAATTCAGCCTAAGAATTATTTGATATTAAGAATTCACAATTGATGTCTATTTTCCCAAATTCAAAACATTGAAGTGGCAATAATTAATTTATAAATTAATTCCCTCTGTTAAAACAAATAGCGTGTTTTTAGGAAACAATAACTATCAAAAGATTGATACTTGGTTATGTCCAATTTTAATGTGAAATAAATTCCAATGACAAAAATTGGATTAAATGGTAAAAATATATTTTAATTTTACTTTAAATCCAATTAAAAAGATAATATAACCAAAGAAATAAATTAGATTAAAAGGAACTTTGGAATTAGAATACAATATTTTCCACTATTCATTAAAAATTGACATTTATCGGAAAAATTCCAAAAAATTGCACTAAGTAAATTTTGATGTCCCCGTTATAATGAAGGATTTTATTTGGTCATACAGAATGTATTAAATTGACCAATACTAGATTTAAAAAGGGTTCACCATTAAAAGGCGATAAATCGGCCTTTTAGTGAAAATTATGCTTAAAATTTGATTCATTCACTTTTTAAGCGTCTAAATTTTATTTGATAAATGTAAATATATTTAAAAAATATGTATAATCATATTTACTTAGTTTTGCTCATTCCCACCAATACAACGGCTAGGAGTTTACTTCCATTTAAAATAATAATATTACATTGTTAGTGTGCAACGTAAGATTCCAAATAAACTCGTTGTTGCGTATTGGGTACGCTATCAATCATAGCAAACCCTTTAAATTAAAATTAATATTTAATTAAGAAATATTAAGAAGTTTGAAAATGTCTTATTCTTCATTTACCCGGGATGTTACATTTTTATTCATGAAATATATATTTATATTTATTATAAAAAAAGTTAGTAATTTTATAATCAAAAAGGAAATTGTCTTCTTAAACACTTAAATTATATGGGTTTTTGATTCCATTTTTTAAAATATTAAATTGTAATTTTTAAAAATAAATTTCATTTTGGAATTCATCATTTCATGATTATCTTATTATCAATTTTTTATTATTTTTGAAAATATTTCTTTTTCAAAGAAGAATAAAAAATACTCACTTTTATTGAAAACTGTATATTCTTAATGTATTTGAAAATAATAAAATTTTATTGTTTATTTTACATTATTAATTGATTATTGTTCATTGAAAATAATAAAATTATATTAATTTTATTTAAATCAATATTTTAATTTGGAATAATAACATGTTATACTTAAAAAATACATTTTTTTAAAAAACTATTTTCATCTTGTATTTGTGGGTTTAATTTAAAATTGAATTATACCACTTCATTAAATTAAATTATTAAAAATAGATACCTTTTTTATAATAATTGGTTCCAAATTTATAAAATAGGTCTAATTAATTTTAGCAAATTTTAAATACTAACCTTAGTAATTTATTTTAAAAAAGTCAATGGTAAATAGTGTAATTAAGGAAAAAATAAAATTATAAGGAAAAAATGATTGTAAAAGTTTCCTATATTTTTATGTATGATTTTAGATCGTCTATAATCATAAAATAATTTAATATACAGTATTCAATATCCATTTCTCCATGATTATAATGATTTTATTATTTTATATAAATAAAAGTCAAAAACGTTATTCTCTTTATTGTATTAACTCTAAATTTTTTACCGAGGAATAAAAATACTCTTAAATAAATTATAATTATTAATTTTAAAAATAAATAAACTTTTTCTTAGTTGACATGTAATTATAATTTCTAGTGATAAAATAGTTTCCTTTTATTCTTATTCATCATTAACATAATGCGTCTCCATGTCGTAAAATTAATCAATAAAATGATTTCAAAAACTGTAAAAATAATATTCATTGACTGATTTATAATGTCGCAACATCTAAATATATATATGAAATATTATAGAGTATTTAATTCATTATAATAAAATTAATTTGTCTTCTTATAGTTTGAAATTTTGATTTAAATAAATAGTTCCAATAAAGACAATAATACTTTTTATAGTAAATAATATTTTATTAAATGATTTAAAACTCCAAGAAATCATATGATAGGAATGTGTATTTGGATATGGATAAAAATATGTAAAATGGTTCATTTATAGTATATGTTTTATTTGATATTTACAATCTTGACCCCAAAATAGTAAAATAATTAATATCATAGTAATTGTTAAAAAAGGGATAAAACATGATAAAACATAAAGGAAATGGTGAAAATTTAATCTTAACTTTTCAAAATTGTTTTCATTGAGTGGATTTATAATAATCCGTTTATTATTGTCTAATATTATTGATTAAATCTCTTTGAATGAGAAAATAAATTTATGTTGACATAATACTTTATGAAATTATAAGAGTGTCACTCTACTCACTTATAAAATGGAATCTATTATTATAATGTATTCATACATAAAAAAGAATTTGTATCAACCAATCCTACTAATATAAATTTATAATAATACTTTTACATTTCCTAGATTCCTTGGTTTTGTCAACTTTCTTAGTATTCTCTTAGTGTAAACCTTAAGTGGTTGTCTGGAGAAGACGTATTGTTTTTATCAAAGACTTTTTGGTTTATTTCTTTTTCTACCTAATTAAAATGATATTAAAATCTCATGAAAATTTAAAAATATCACATTATATATTCTTAGATGGTATTATTTATTATTCATAATCTATATCCATATATTTTTCCATTGAATGAGAAATGAGACCATCATTCGTGTGTATAGGTGAAAACCGCCTCATGAACAGATGTAATTAATTTTCCATAACCACCTCTAACTGATGGTTAATATTATTTATTTAATGTATATATATGATATTAATTTAATATTATTCATTATATAATATTAATATATAATATCGTTTCTGAAATTTTAATTCACATAAAAATGATAACATCTTTCATGCATACGTGTGGACTACCACCTCCATGAAGGAACATGATTCTTTTTTCATCTTGAAATCACAAGGATTATAAATATAATTATATTTAAAGAATTACAATTTTATTTTTCTTCTATTTATTATAATATAATGATAATATAATAACTACATTAATTTTTTAATCATCATTGAAAATAGAAATGTTACACATGTATATATACGACCAAATGTATCCATGATTGTAACATAGATATTTTTTCACAAATATCATTCATTATTAGTCTAAAAAGTATAATTTATGTATAAAAATGAAAATTATTTCATCAATATTCTAGTTTATATGAAGTAATGAATACCCCTTTGACCGTAGTCAACCTACTGAATTCATTTTTGAGATTTGAGCCAAATTTAATCAAAAGGTTTGTTATAAACATAAATGAATAAGTAATTGAATATGAAATGACAATAATTAAAATAAAAATGAATAATAAACCTGAAAATGGATATCAATTAGGGAAAAAATTAATATATGTTTTTATTTAGAATTCTATTGAACATGCGTGGTGAATAGGAATAAAGGTAAGGGGAATTCTTAAAAAACCCCTTCTTTTAATGTTTCCCTTCTATCTCTTTCTATTATATGAATGTATATTTTAATATATGTTCTTAATTTTTTATATGGAAATAAATGTATTATGAGGAAATTTTATGATTATTTTTAATTTCATCTAAAGGTTTTATATGGTATATTTTTTATATAATTATCTGAAATTTAATACAGAAGATAAAAGGAATGTTCTATTTTAATTTATACTGTGACAGAAAATTTTCCCTCCGCCATACGTGTTATTTTATTTTAGGATTACATTAAATGATTTCGTGTTTTCTTCAAATAAAACAATTATTTCCCATTCTTATGGGTATTTTTTATGAATGTGTTTTTATAATAATGTTTATATCAATATCTAAAAGTGTTCTGTATTTGGGTTTAAAATTGTTTCAAATGTTTTATGAAGAAAATGTGCAAGCATAATTTTTTTTCATGATATTTTACATCAGAATTATATATATGAGATGGATTATATTGATATATATTATGCAATTAGTTGATCCCCATTATAGTTTAGGATCAATGTGTTATCCTGATACAACATATTAGATATGTGATCTTGATATAACTTATACGATTGGTGTACCCAGGTAGCTAATAAATAAATTTTGGAATGTTTCTTATCATTATTGTAAATATGGAGGGAGTTACCAAGAAGATTTATCCAATAGATTTAATAGGGATCAATTTATTTTTGAATTGTGTTATCAATTTAACTTCCCTATATTTCCAAAAAGTATAATTTTTAATTTATTGCTATGGGAATTAAAGGATTTATTTGAGAATTTTTTTTAATTAGAATGTGGATGTGAATTATTTCATTTGACCAATGAACCTTGGGATCATGTTGTTCATTACAAGGGTTTTAATTTTTTTCACTCCACTAATGGGTTTCTTATTTTCATATCCCTTATAAATTGTTTTTTCACATCCCACATTTTTAAATAGTATTTCCTTGGTTTTATAGATGAGTAGTAATAAAGATGAAGTAATGATGAGAATAATAAATATTATTCATGATATGAAAACATGTATATATTTTCAATTTTTTGTATTATGGAATAAATGGATACTTATTAGAGTTTCAAATATTTATTATATGGGTTGTTTATGAATAAGGAATGAATTAATTCTCTAAAACCATAAACATGAAAAAATAATTAGGAGTGTAAAAAAGGGAATTATTGCCTAAGGTAACTAGATTATGTAATTTTTAACATTAGTTACTTATAATTTGTATCATATTAATGGTTTAGATAACTTCATAATTTGGGATAATTTTAACTGCATTCATTAAAAAGATTCTATATTTTGGTTAAGTTAAAGTGATATAGTATATGAATATTACCAAGTTTCATAATCTAAATTATGTTTGTTAGGATTGTTTTTTCATGTAGGGAACATAGATGTGTTAGTAATAAGAAACAAAGATTACAATATCCTTCAAAATTAGAAATCGAGAATGGTTGGAATTGGAAATATGAAAATTAACTGTTATGATATCATAGTTGATTGAATATATAAATGGTTATGGTATATATACTAGTGGGAAAATCAGTCTAACACAAATGAAAATTTTGATATTTGATCATTTCATGAAATGGAAACATACAACCTTATATGGAAAATAAGATCATGTGGTGGTATGAGGATGAATTAGTCTACTAGAAAATATATTTAAGGCCATAGGATATTCCAACTATAAATTGTTAACTATTTCTACATATCATGTTGATGGTGAGACTGGTTGATTATCTTCATTGGTTATGAATATCATAGAGAGATATAATAATTATTTCATTTAATGGTACAAAATAATTAATATTTTTTAGATAAATATTTCCTTTTAATTAATTGAATTAGATGTGAGAAACAAGTCATGGAATTGTGAAAAAAATAAATATTTTTTATCTACATATGAAGAAGGTATTAAAATATTGTCAAGGTATATACCATATTTTATTCAAGACATTGATAGGAATATCAATATATTTCACTCATGATTTTGTCTTATTTTATGATTTTTTGGATATGTGAAAATGTAAAATTTATAAGAAAGTTGATCATTGTGTTGATAATTGTGAGATGTAGTTTCTCAACACTTTTTTTCCTCAATATGATAAGTGTATGAAAAGATCAAGGTATGTGGAAACATAGAGTTTCTATTTGATATTTTTTTTTCTAATATATTTATATTTATGTTAGTGTTTTCTATGGAATTGAGGGGAGGATGGCGATCAGCGACGGCTTCTAGCGATGGAGATCAATGACAGCTCCTGGCGACAAGCCCTAACTCATGATCGCAGATGGGTTCCCCCTCTTCTTGGATGTGGGATGGGGTTGAGGATCACCCTCGACCTCCGTTTCCACGGGCGACTTTTTTACCGTTCTCTAACCCTAGATTTATTCCTGATTTTCTGTCGATTTCGTTGAGTTTGAAGGTTCCAGATTTTCATCTTGGGAACCCTCAGCATAAGATCTCTTCCTCGGAGTTCTCTGAGGCTTCGAATCCTCTGAATTTGACCCTAGTGTCTCACTTCAATCTCCAAAGTCATTTGGTTGATGAGTTCGACATATTCATGTTTAGAAAATGGGATCTGTAGGATCACACAGTGGTGGGTATTATTGATAAGCGTCATATTATGATACATTTATCATTGGAGGAAGACATAATTTGTTCTTTGTCTAGAGATCCTCGACACTATGGTGGATGTAGGTTCTTTCTATTCCGATGGACATCTGACTTCAATAGGAATCGGGACTCGCCCTATGTCGCCAACTGCGTACGTTTTCCTCACCATCCCTTGCCCTTCTAGAACCCTGCGATTATCCGTATGATAGGGAATATGGTGGGGAATTTTCTTTTCTCTAATGATTTCATGTTGTCGGTAAGTCATCTTGTTAACCAGTGGCTATGAATTGAGGTGGAAGCTTCGACGTCGCAAATTAAATGGATCTGGATTATGGTCGGTGAGGCGTTTCTCTAGAATCAAGTGGTGGTCTTTGAATCCTGGGTTTATTACTGTCCATGATGTTATCATCCGGGTCACCGTGATGATCAATGTCCTAGTGGAAGCATTCCAGTTACAGTGAAAGGAAATGGTAAAACTACTGGTTAGGGACAGATGACTGTCGCTGGTGCAAATACTGGAAATGGAGTGGCTGGATCGGACTTGAGAAACCCAGATATTTTTGTGGTGTTTGAGAGACTGAAGCATGACCTCAGGGCCGGTGTGAGTCATGTGGATTCTGATTCTTCTGGAGGTGGCGCGGGGAAGGATACTGCAATGGAACATTCTGAGGGAGGGAGTGTTTTTTATGCTGGGCAGGGGGTCTGTGGTCTTAAGCAGTGTGTTGATGGTGATGGGTATAACTGTGCTGGTCCAAAGGTGGGGGGGATGACCTCAAATTTGGATAGCTGTAGGAAAAGATTAGATTCCAGTTCATGTCTACAAATGAAACATGATGTTTTATGGAGCACTACAGAAACTTGTAACTGTATCCAAGTCTTGGCGTCTGATGAGTTTTGTCAAGTGGAGATGGGTGATTTAATAAAATATGGTACTGATATACAGCGTGTTTCAATTGATGCAACGAAGAAGATGGATGTTAGGAAAGAGATTGAGGGGAAACCTGAAGAAGTTTATAAAGTGTAGGTTGGTGCTTCAATGAAGGTATATAACATGCAGCTAGTCTTGATTGATGCACAGATGGAGGTGGATTCTAGCCAAGAGATTGGAGGGTAGCCACCATGCTTGGCACTTCTTGAATCTAATAGGTGCAATGAACAGGCCAGAGGGGTGGATGACGGTTTCCATGATGTTCTGGTTACTAGAAAGTGGGGGAATGTATCAAACAGTGACAAGGAAATTGTGACGGTGAATCCTTCCTATTGTGAGGTTCTCAAGGACGGGAAGAGGAAATCTGCAATGGAGGTTTCCACCACAATAAGGCGAAGGATGAAGAAGGACTACTCTGAGTTGCCGATGCCGCTGTCCACTAGATCCTCTTTCAAATAATCTCCGTGGGAGTTGATCTCATTGGAGAAATTAAACATTATAAAGATGTATGCCAAGATCCTAAGACATTATGAAAGCTCAGAATGGGAGATTGACACTTCGGAAGGAGGATCTTATGTGGGTTGTGATGGGTATGATGTTTATCATATATAATCTGTTCCGTAATTGCTATTTGTGTTTGTTGTACTTTTCATTTTCTTTAATAAATAGTCAGGGGTCTACCTCTGACGTACTTTCCTGGTATAAGAAAACATAGAATTATTTATCTAAGAAGTGTTTAGTTAAGCCCAAGACATGATTCAAGTATATAATATGACATTTAAATAAATTTTTTATAGGAACTGGGATGTTTTATGTGGTAAGATTGTTCATAGGGATCATGACTGTGAATAAAAGAGTCTTTCACAAAACAATAATGTGGTAATAGATAAAAAGACAATGATGAGATGTGTTAGTTGTAATGAGTTGGGTCATTATGATATTTTTTTATTGTAGATAGTACCATTATATGTAAATATTTTTTATCATAGACATAAAGTTATGGAAAAATCATTTTTTACTACTAGAATTGATGTTTGATGATCAAATAAAGTGTTGATAGGGATGTTACATGATTAATTTAATTTTACCAATACCCGATTTGACTTGGGTTCTACTCTTTCCTTCTTCTATAATAATTATTTGAGTAAAATGTCAATGTCATCGAAAAAAATATAAAAAATTTCCTTAAATCTTGGGGTAGAAAAAATAAAGAAAAAAATTATAGGGACATTCCTGTTGTTATAACTTCGATGAACCTTCTTTAAATCCTTCAGGAACATACCATGGTAGAGATTAATATTATTTTAAGTATAGATTGGATTTTAGTTTCATCATTATAAGATATATTGAAAATATAAAAAGTTATTATTAGTGATTTCTTACCTTTGACAACCAACCAAGAAGATGAGAAATTTATTTGAGATGGGTGTGAATGTAGCCTCGATAATTCTATTAAAAAATGAAACTGTTTAAATTATTGGTATCCTAATAGAACATGGAAATGAGGATGTATTTATGGATAATTTTTTGTGTTATTATTGGTTAGTAGGTTGACTTTACTATTAAATTTTTGTATGGTGATAAGAATAATTCTAAACACCATTATCAAATGTCACATATAAACCATTTGGAATTAAAATTAATAAATTATAGGAGATTCTTGATAAATTTTTCATCTGACTAAGAACATAATGATGGGGTTATCTAAATTCATTAAATTAAATATGGTTCACTAAGACTCTTTATTAATCATAGATCCTTAAATATCATCATCATTAAGAACAATTAAATTTCTCATCATATCAATGATATGTTTGTTCAACCCCATGGAGAACATCATTTTTAAAGATTGATCTCAGGATGAGATGTAATAAGTTGAAGGTGATAGAGGAGAATATCCCAAAGGTTATGTTTTGATAAATATATGGTCATTATGAGTCTAATTTTATTCCATTTTTGTAATCAAATTAACCATATATAATAAAAAACCCTATGAATATATTTTTACATATGAGATTTTTGTGACACCCCGCCCCTACCTCATTGGCTTGAGGAGGCAGTGAGGGTTACTTGGCCTTAAGCGACGTTCCCAAGGTGAAAATGGTTGGCAATAAATGATGAGGGTTCCAAGAATAGATTGGGGAACTATTTTCCCGTAAAAAAAACCAACCAAATAAACCACAAAATATATGATGCATGTCAAAAAACACAACCAACCCATCCACTAACAACCAAGTTATTCCACAATGCAAACCAAAAACTATACAACTAGACATGTCCGCCATCATCAAAGTATAAGTAAAAAATAAAAAACCAAATAACCACAAGCCATGCCACCTCCAAATCTCCACACCCATCTCCGAGCTCCAAGCTGCACCAAGTGATCACAACACACCACTAAAGGAGGTTGATGAATTACCTTTTCCTATGTCACGGTACACAACATCTGCAAAGACTCCACAGTGCCAAAGCAGGGGGTGAGTAATAAAACTCACCAGGTTTTCTCCAAATAACTTCCCTACACACTCCACTAGGATAAAACTATTAGCACATTTATATAAAACAGTTTATATAAATTAAATCACACGCGCAACTATTACCATAAGCCAACCATGATCCTCCCAAGCCATTACACCCAAACCAATAAACCAAGGGAATGCCAACCAAAAAAGCCACAATCATCCCAACATTTACACATTAGCACAAAAATTCCATCTTGCAAAGCAATTCACAACAAGAAACCAAAAAGGTGGGACTTCTGCCTAACCCGTTTACCTATTCACAATAATGTAATCAAAACGTTGGGACTTTTTCCCAACCCCTTCACCAATTCACAACTACTGGTACTTCCAGACCACTACTCATATGGTGGTTCTTCCAACCACAATCCATCACCTTTTATAGTGATACTTCCCATCCACTTCCATAGATCATTTCAATCACACCAAACCAAGCATAAACCCACCATGGTCACAACAACATGCAATCAACCAATTCCATTGTTTATCAATCCACTCCAATAAATCACCCATTTATTGAAAACCATTTTCCATGCCTAAAAATATTTCAATAAAACAACCCTTTGTATTTAAAACCCTTTCCATCGACCATTTTCACAAATCAACTGTATCATACCATTTTAAAATCATTATTTTAAAGTCCACAAGTATAGAATTTCACCATAAAAAAACTTTTTCCCAAATAAATCCCCAAAACATCCCCAAATTATTTCCAACCAATTTCGCATAACAATTCACAATAAATTTTCAGCACAATAATTAATTGTAACACAGAACCACTAGTTCTATCCACATGGAGTTGAGAGAGAATCCACCTACCTTTAGGGTTCCCGAGAAATCGACCCACAAGCCACCGCACCTCAAATCCGGCAAATGCCCCACCTAAACCTCTCTAGATCCCTTTCCCAAACTTCCACAAGACATAATATTAATATTCAAGGCAACCCCAACCCTTGATCTACACACAACAAGTGTAGATCTAGAAAACCAAGAAAGAGATGGATGTAGATCTAGAGGAAAACACAAGGAAACCAAGAGGAGATACTTAGCTGGGAGAAACCACCTTCAAACCTCCTTGAAACCCCTTTGAAACTCTTTCAAAACATATGAGAGAACCTCTCCAATCCTTGAGAACCTAAAATGACAATTGAGGCTCGATTGGGAGGATATTTGGAGAGGAATGAGGCAATCACGAGTGACCCCAGGTTTTAAAACCCTATTTTAAGTGGCCGCACGGTTAGCCCACACGGTTTGGAAAACCGTGCACTAACTATGCACACTCTACTTCCTTGGGAGAAAGGGAATGAATGGTTGCCTTGAACGTTTTGGAAAACCATCCACAGTCCGTGTGAAGCCTACATTATCCCCTACACGATTACCTAGAGAACCCACACGGTTTCCACTAACCGGGCTCAAACTGTGCACCGCTTTGAAAGCCTCCAAACTCATAAAAAACCATTCCATTCTCTGCCAACCTTTTTCCAACCCATCCCATGCACTTTAAACACATAAAAAAGAATAAAAAAATTCCACATAACTCAAATCGGGGGTGCTACATTCTCCCCACAATTGGACTTTCCATCCTCAGAATGTAGTGAACCTGTACTTTACCGAAGGAGCTCGGGCCTCTACTCAACCATATCTTTCTCCCGCTCATATGTTTCCTCTTGAATCTGACCATGTTGACAAAAAAGACGAACTAAACCGATTCTTTTACCACTTAAGACTCTCTCTTGCCTATCCACAACCCGCACTGGCACATGCACCAATGAAGCATCCATTTATAGCTCAACATTATTCCATCGAATCACATGGTCACGATCTAGTGGATACTTTTTCAACTAAGACACATGAAACACATTGTGCACCGCACTGAACCTAGGTTGAAAATCCAAATGATAAGACACCTCACCAATCCACTAAACAATCTCAAAAGGCCCAATATACCTCGGAGATAACACTCCCTACTTCCTAAACCGATGATTTTCCAACCTCGGAGAGATCCTCAAGAACACATGATCACTCACCTCGAACGAAAACGGTCGTCGACGATGATCCGCATAAGATTTCTGATGACTCTAAGCCGTCTCCATTCTCTTCCTGATCAACTTGATATTATTCATAGTATCCTGGACAAGGGTCGGTCCAACCATCGAGGACTGACTCGTTTCCACACAACTTAGTTGAGAACGACATGGATGCCCATACAATACATCGAACAGTGCCATCTGTATGGATGCCTGATAACCGTTATTGTACGAGAACTGAACAAACGACAAGTTCTCCTCCCATGAGAGACCAAAATCCATGACACAAGCCTGGAACATATCCTCCATATTTTGTATCTTCCTCTCGGATTGACCATCCTTCTGAGGGTGATATGTTGTACTCATCAAAAATTGTGTCCCTAGGGCTTGCTGCAAGGATTTCCAGAAACGAGATGTAGACCTCGTATCTCCATCTAATACATTCGATAGTGGAACACCAGGCCTCTTTACCACCACCAGATATAGATTTTGGACAGATCCTCCATCGTATAAGATTCACAAATCAGGATGAAATGGGACGACTTTGTTAGCCGATCCACTATCACCCAAATGGCATCGGGCTTTCTAACCGTTCTTGGGAGACCTGTAACAGAATCCATTGCTATCTTCTCCCACTTCCAAACATGGATTGGTAAAGGCTGAAAAATTCTTACTGTTATTTGATGCTCTGCCTTGACCTACTAACAAATCAACCATCTCGAAACAAACTCTACCACACTTCTTTTCATACCAGCCCACCAAAACTGTGCTTTCAATGCTTCGTACATAAACTGAATTCTAGGATGTAAAGCCCACCTGGAATGATGATACACCCAAAGAAGATCCTCCTGAGAAGAATCTTGTATAACCATCTGATTCCAAAAACTCAAAACTGAATCTCCATTCAGTTGCCAACCCTCAATGGTCTCCCCACAATTATGTCTCGACCCCAGGGTAACACTCCCAGAATCAGATATATGTGCCTCTTTAACAATGACAACCAAGTTAAGAATCAACAAAATTGGAAAGATGACTGCTCTATCACCATGTTCCTCACATTCCAACAACATATCAGCTATAATCGACATCAACTTCCACTGGTCTGATGCCTGTTTCACCACCTGAGCATATGATTTTCTACATAATGAATCTTCCACTGAATTTCCCTTACCTGGTGTCTACATCATGTAAAAATCAAACGTCAGGAGATATTACATCCATCTCATTTTCCTCAAGTTTAAATCCCTTAGCGAGAAAATGTGATTCAAGCTCTTATGATCTATATATACCGTGAATTTCTCACCGAAGAGATAACGGCGCCACACTTTCAAACATGGAACACTGCATCAAACTCCAAATCATGAGTTGGGTAGTTCTTCTCATTCACCCTCAACTATCATGATCCATAAACATCCATATGATTCCATTTTATGATAATTCACCCCAATCCTAATCCGGATGAATTGCAAAACACCATGTACCCTATTCTTGATTCTGGCATATCAAATATTGGTGCTGATGTAAGACGACACTTTAGCTCTTCGAAACACAGCTGACACTATGCATTCCACTAGAATGGAACATTATTTCTTGTCAAAGATATCACCAACGAAGACAAACATGAAAAATCATGAAAACAATGCTGCTAATACCCAACTAGACCAAGAAAACTTCATTTCTCATACACATTATTTGGAGGTTTCGATGAGATAACAACCTCTATCTTTTCCAGATCGACTGAAACACCCCTTTCAAGAAATCACATGGCAATGAAAATGATATTCCTGTATCCAAAAGTAAGACTTTGACAATTTTTCATACAACTGATGATCCCTCAAGATCCCCAGCACTGTCGCTAAGTGATTCTCATACTCCACCCTTGTCTTTGAATATAGTAGAATATCATTTACAAAAACCACCAAAAATGAATCCAGATATCTCTGAAATTTCCCATTCATCAATTCCATAAACACCACTCGCACATCCGTTAGACCAAAGGGCATAACCACATATTCATAATGGCCATATGTACTTTTAAAAGTTATTTCAGAAATATCATCCTTCCTCACCCACAATTGATGATATCCCGACCGCAGGTCGATCTTGGAGAACCATTAGGATCCCCTAAACCGGTTGATCAAATCATCAATTACTGGATGTTGATATCTATTCTTTATCATAAATTGGTTATGTCTATGACAATAAACACATAGCCCCAATGTTCCATCTGAATTTTTCACAAACAATACCGGCGCTACCCACAGAGATGTGCTAGGTCGGAAAACCTCTTTGCTTTCTATCTCTTCCAACTAGACTTTCAATTCCCACAATTCAGCTGGTGCCATATGGTATGATTGAAGTGAGATAGGAATGGTCCCCGGAAGGAGATCAATCATAAACTCCACTTCTCTTAAGAAAGGTAACCAGGAGAATTATTCAAGAAAAACATCCAAGAACTGATCTACCACTGTTGAAAGAACACTCTTGTCAACACCCGCTACTGATTCCAATGACAAAACCGCAAACTAATAAGATAATGTACCCACTGCTGGTGCCAAAAAACTCGTTGCACCCTACCTTTAATGCTTCTCTCCTTTAAAGAGATATCTAACTCCATCATGTGTCGTAAAATCCACTATTTGCACATCACAGTTGATGTGGGCATTAAAAGCCACCAACCAATCCATTCCCAGGATTACATCCTAGCCATCCATCTCAAGCATTGAGAAATTCCAAACTATCTCAACATCTCCCACAATGATACAACATTATCTACCCAAAAATGCTCGACACTCTCTTCGACTCATGGGAGTTTGATATTTCAAAAACTGAGGGCAGCATTTCTACCCTTAATCCCAGCATATCAACCACACATGAGGTAATAAAAGAGTGTGATGCACCCGTATCAAACAACACTTGCATCAAGGTAGAATTTAAAATAATAGTAACTCACACTGTGGATGATCCCGACTGATCATCCATCACACCCTGCTCAGCTCTGAAGACATGTTTGGTTGCCACACTCTGCTCTTTATTTCTCTATTGAGGCGTAGTGGTATTCTAAGAATCACCATTACCCACTTTACTCTACTGATGAGGGGTGTGCTGCTGTCCTTGTCCCATCAAAGCATATGACGTCTGGGATCACTGAGGAGTGTCACACGCACCCGACCTTGGAGAATTCTATCAATAACACTGCAGATGCCTTATCTGCTTACAATTATGACATGCTCAAGGTTGTGTCATACAATCCCGCTTGATGTGGCTCGTAGAACCACACTGAAAACACCACTTCTTGATCTAGGGCTTCGGAGGAAGATTTACTAATCCTACCATCAGATTATATGCCATATTCTCGACCTGGGAATAAGTGTCCCTCATCTGGTTGAACATATCGTCAGAGTTCCCACTATTCCCCATGGGTACCACCATGCTTCCTCCAACCGGAGCTCCCAACAGATCCCACTCCACCACGGAGGATCTATTCACCATCTCTGTGTAATCATATATACACAACACCACTATCATTGAATAGATTTCTTTCCTTAACCCCACTTCAAGGATCCTTTCCTTCAATGACATGATACCCGACACCTTGGGTGAAAACCACACTATGTTCATAAACTTAGCAGCATACTACATCACAGGCATAATCTCTTTCTTCAAACCGAAGAAATCAGTCGTGCACTGAATTCTGAAGGTATGTGGGTATAATTGTTTAATAAAAAATTCCTCAAACCATTCCTAAATCATACCCTGGTTAGTCCCAGCTTGAAATACCAACTCCCACCACTGATGGATAAGATCTTCCAATATATACACAGCCAACTTCACTTTTAACTCTACTGGTGTTCCCAATAACTCAAAGATCATGTTCATTCTATTCAACCATGCTTCTGCCCTCTCCAGCACTATATCACCCATAAAGATAGGTGGATTCTACTTTTGAAACTCAACTGCGTGATCCCCATTCCTTGGTTCATCCATTTTATTTCCACTTTCGACATCTTGGAAATCTTGCACTTTTTTTGCACTAGCTGCTAGTTCACCTGAGGATCAGGTGCTAACACATTCTCAGTAGCCTCCTCCGGTTGGTCTCTATGATGCCTACCCAGTTCCATTTCTATAAACAGAAAACCGACAACCATGAGTCTCACTTCTGTATACATAATGAAATCACATTTCAAATCACATTACATAACACTTTCACAACTAGGCTTTCCAAAAGTTCACATTTCCAATGTTTCACCATTTTGAAAATCATAACATTTTCAAAATACCAATTTATTCACATTACATTTTCACACATTCATATCAAATTATAAATCATTATACCTCAATGAAATATGTATCCTAGAGATAATTCATTTCTTCCATGCATGCCACGTTCATCTTAGTGTCTACACCCACGGCAATGAGATATACAGTTCCTATAAGTGTCTCCAAAACACTTATGTACCCAACTCGCTGGTAACTTGAATTTCAGCATCAAAGGGTTAGCTATAAACTTTTATGCTATACATTCCATGTTCCAACATTCATACATCTTTATACCATCCCGAATAAAATAATTTAACACAATAAATGTCAACACCAATCTCGAGAACCAACTCCAATGTACCGAACAATCTGACACCACTTCTAACACCCTCCCCTTACCTTATTAGCTTGAGGAGGCGGTGAGGGTTACTTGGCCTTAAGCGACGTTCCCAAGGCACCAAAGGCTGGCAATAAATGTCAAGGGCTCCAAGAAAAAATTGTGGAACAATTTTCTGTTAATAAAAAACCAACCAAACAAACGACAAACTATATGATGCATGTCAACAAACACAACCAAACTATCCACTAACAACTAATTTGTTCCACAATGCAAACCAAACCCAATACTGTAGGACCCCGGGACACACTTAAAGGGGAGGGGTGAATCAGGGTGTCAACTTCTTTTTTTAAAAACAAGGATCTTGTTCCCATGTTGGTAGGAACTAGTTAAACCTGTATGATGAAAATGATCAGCAATGAAACATTCACATGCAAAGGGATGACACAACAATTTTTACTTGTTTCACTTCTTAGGGCTATGTCCAAGGAGTATACACCGTCAAGTTGTCAGTCATACCAAATTCCACTAATCATCAATAGTTGTAAATTAAAATGGTTTGGGAATAGTCACTATGTCCCAGGCTGACTACCTTTACAATGGTTTAGGGATATCTCACAGCTTCCCTCGAGTCACTCCCGTTGACTCCCCATGGCTCACTGCCCTTGGTGAAGTCACAATCAGTTTATAGACTTGATGGTCTCTTCAATAGATTTGCATTGAAGTCTTTGTCTCTGCTTAGAAAGAGACTCTACTTGCATCAATGTCCGGAATTGATGCACTAGAATGCACAGAACCACTGAACCGGATAACCAGATCGTGCAGACAAGCTTCACGGACAATCACATGCAACACCAACCCTTTGCGCACAAAATTTACTTTTTCGCGTGGAAAAATATTTCACGCCACAACACCCTTTTTCGAGGAACACCAATTTTTATGTGCAACTTTTCCTTTTTTGCACATCCCTGAATTTTCCACGCAATCTAGAATATTTCGCTCAAACCCCTTTACGTGATCCTTTTTTGAGCATCAGACCTCATATCTTCTCTAAGTCATCAACCGTATGGAATGAGGGGGGTCGCCTCATATTTAAAGGCGTATAATACCCCCACGCGAAAAACCCACTATGGCACGAAAAACATCTCATCTGCCACGTAACCTTTCGCACCTGTATCATTTTTCATGCACAACATCATATATTTCGCGCAGCCCATGCCTTTGCCGTTTTTCGACGTTCTGATTCTGAAACACTATTTTCACGAAAACCCATGATCCTCTATTTCACGCACTATGCTATTTTTCACAAAAACCCACTATTTTTCATGCAAACCCGTTGTTTTTCATGCAGCCCTTGATTGTTCTCACATGCCTCCCGATATTCTTCACACCACTTCCTCTTTGTGTGCACTTCCTTTTGCCAACAGCCTGCGTCTTTATTTTCCGATTTTGTGGCCCAAAATTTTGGCAATCACATGGAAACAATGCCACCTTTAATACAGTTGTCTGCATGAACTGTATGATCACTTTGCGGACACACATTCTGAACATCCACTGAGGATTGAAAACAAACACAAACCAAACTCCATTTCCTGCATAGATGACCATGGTCCAACAATCTCCCCATTTGCGTTTGTTGGAAATCAGAATAAATTCAACAGATCCCCATCCACATGTAAACCAAAAACTTAAGAATCAACTTAGACAACACTCTAAGTCAACGTGAGCAATGATAGGGGTAGAAAAAAAGAGAGGAATCTTGAATTGGGTTACAGTTTTTTGGAATTCTGAATGATGCCCAAGAAGCATTACATTACCAATGTATTCCTTCTTATCCTTCTCATCCTATCACTGACACAAAATTCGCATCGTGTCACAGGAGCATTACATGCCTGAACATTCCTGAATTTATTCCTTTCTCCCGTATTGACAATAAACCCAAAGACCGGTAATTTGATCAATCTTCATCTCAAACCATACCCCCTGGATAGTATATCCCCCACAAACCTGAATCACATCCATAAACAGATAAAAACAGTTATCATAATCGGGGAGAGGGTATTTTCATAACCTCTTTATGCACTGAGAGGTGGCCGAACACTGAGGTTCAACCGATGCTTCTCAAACACAGCCGCTAACAGTGGCTTGGTCAGTATAGCAACAACTTCTCATCAGTTCCCTCATGATCCATTCGAATCAAGCCTTGCTCAACTTTTTCTTTGATAAAGTGATACCTGATTTCAATACGTTTTGTACGAGAATGATGAACATGACTCTTCGTAAGATCAATTGTGCTCTTGTTATCACAGTATATTATGATTGGTTGCTCCACCTCATCACCAATATCTGTTAGCTATTGCCTCATCCATAGCAGTTGAGTACATTCCTTTGTGGCGGAGATATACTAAGCTTTAGTAGTACTAATATAAGTACTTTTTTGTTTCTTTCTCAACAGGCCAACACATTTATTTCAAATATAGAATGCTCTACCACTAGTGAAATTTCTTTCTACTACATCACTAGCCAAGTCACCATCAGAAAGCACTGATAATTCACGGTCCCTTCCTACAACAAAATATAACCCAAAGTTATGTGAACCTTGAATATATCTCATGATTCTTTTTACTGCCGCCATATGTTCCTCATTTGGATCACTCTGAATGCGAGCCACAAGACATGTGGCAAAGACAATATCTATTCGTGTCGATGCCAGGTACAGTAGGCTCCCAATGATCCTCCTGTACATGGTGGGATCTACTGAGGTCACATCTTCATGTTTTCCATGTTTAGTTCCAACAACAATCGGAGTTGACATTGGTTTGGAGTCTTGCATATTAAACTTCATCAGTAGCTCTCTTGCATATTTTTTCAGAGAAATGAATGCATAATCATTCTTCTGAATCACATGCAGTCCCATGAAATATGTGAGTTCTCCAATCATAGAAATTTCATATTTTGATTTCATGTGATTGGAAAATTCAACCACAGATTTCTTCCTACTTCCACCAAATATGATGTCATCAACATAGAAAAGAACCATGAATTGTTCTTTTGGATAATTCATCACATATAGATTGTGATCTACTCCTCTTTTGAATTCTAGCTTCATGAGTGAGGAGTCAAGCCGAGAGTACCATTTCCGTGGTGCCTGCTCCAATCCATATAGACCATTCTTCAGTTTCCAATACTTTTTCTCATCTGTACAAAGAACAAAACCCACTGGTTGTTCAATGTATACTTCTTCTTCCCATACACCATTCAAGAATGCAGTTTTGACATCCATTTGAAACACTTTATATCCTCTATGGAGTGCCACTAGAGAAAAGGTTTCTTCAACATCTACACCTTCAATATGTGAATATCCCTTACATACTAGTCGATCCTTGTTTCTAATAACACTTCAATGATCATCAAACTTGTTCTTGAAGATCCATTTTGTACCAATCACATTGTGACTTCCGGGTCTCTCGACAGGATCCCATATCTGATTCTTATCATTCTGATCTAACTCTTCATTCATGGATTTCACCCAAGATTCATCCTTTCCAGCTTCATCAAATGAGGATGGCGCCACAACTGACAAAAATGAAGACTACGTGTTATTCCTCATCCTCCTTGTTTGTGTGGCTGCACTCCTATCCCCAATTATGTTAGATGGATCAATCTCAGATATACAATTTCTTTTATGTGGTTCAGTTGCATTCTCTCCATCCACAATCTCTTCATTAGATTGTTCTTCTAAGTAAACATCATGATGTGATTTCTGAGTGTTTTGTCCAGCTTTCTCTATTTCTGTAGTTGTATTTTCTCCACGTTCACTTTCTTCTTCACTTTCTATCACATCTCCATATGACTTCCTTGAAGCATTTGTTGTTTTCTCTTCAATTATTTTAACATCACTGCTTACTACAATCTCTCGTAATCTCTTGTTGAAACATTTGTAGGCTTTTCTATTCATTGGATACCCAAGAAATATTCCTTCGTCAGTATTGTCACCAAACATCCCTTGATTTCCTTCATTGTTCCGGATGAAACATTTGCTTCCGAAAAAATGAATGTATTTCAATGAAGTCTTCCTTCCATGCCACAATACATAAGGGGTCTTCGTTTCTCCCATATAATTCCTTGTTATATTCTAAGTGTGAACTAAAGCTTCAACAGCTTCCTTCTAGTAATGGAGAGAGATACCACCCTCGATCAGCATAGTCCTGGCCATATTGTTGACCTGTCGATTCTGTCGCTCAAAAACTCCATTTTGCTGTGGAGTTCTCACTACATCTACCTCATGCTGTATTACATGTTTGTTAGGTAATTTTCAAACTCAATGGACGTGTATTCCCCTCCATTTTTAGATCGCAGGACTGTTATTGTCCATCCTGTGTCATTCTCAGCAATCCGGTGATTTGTTTTCATGCAATCATGTACTTGTCGCTTCCTGTGAATCACCACTACACAAGCCATTATACTATAATCATCAATGAAAAGGATGATGTACCTTTATCAATGCGTTCCAGAAACATTTATTGTGCCACATACATCTGTATGAATGAGATCAAGAAGATGTGATGCTATTTTCTTTTTTGGCCGATATGAACTACAGACCAGCTTCCCACGAGTACAAGCTTCACAAGACCTTTCCCGTTCAGGTTTTAGAATGGGGATATCCATGACTATCTACACCATAGATATCTTTTCCATGTCTTGTAGGTTAATGTGCCCCAGCCATCGATGCCAAAAATTGTTTTCTTCATCAACAGTCAAATAACATGAATTCACTTTACTGTCAACCTTATATAAGTTTCCATATGTTCTACAGCCTTTCATAAGATAATTCCCTGTTTTTCCTTTTATATTGCAGCCTTTTTGATTGAAGGTTACTATGAGCCCTGAGTCACAATGTTGACTTACACTGAGGAGATTGTGATGTAGAATGTCCACATAAAGATATTCAGTCTTCTTCAGCTCTCTGTTGGTAAGAGCATTATTCCCACTACATTTAATCATCAAAGCACCATCATTTCAAAACTGTAATGTTCCCTCAACCTTCTTTTCAATGTTCTTTTAAAGGTCACCATTTCCCATCATATGGGAAGAGCATCCACTATGAAGGATCTAGGTGTTGCTGCTCTTTGTAGCTTTGAGGTCTACTTCTGCACGATTGGATTTCTCAATCTTCTTATTTTCATTCCATGAGATATTGGATTGGGAATAGGATACTGATGACCTTTTAATACTTTCTTCCACATGATCTGATTCTTCATACCCATAATCCTCTTCTAGAGGGGAAAAACTGTTTGTGATAACAACACCATCAGAGGATGAAAACTAGCCCGTCTTTGAGTGTTGTATGAATTTCTCCTGTCGTACCTCTTCCTGCAATACATAGCTTTATGGCCAAAGTTATAAAAATTAAAACAGTATTCATAGAATCTATTTCTTCTATAATATGGAGAATTTGAAATTGATATACTTTTTTGACTTCCAAGATCCTCTCCATTCAAGTAGCTCCTTGCCTCTTCGCAGTATGACATGGTATGGTCTATATAACCACAGAACTGACACTTCATGAGAGGAAATGTCTTTTCACTTGAATTTCTCCTCATTCCATCTTCCAAGGGAGAATAGTTGAACTGCCTGTCAAATCTGAAAGTTTGAGGATAATTTCCAGTTCTTCTTTGGGTTTGGATTTAGGGTTTCTTTTTCATCATTTCCGGTAATGTTTCAGCATGTCCAACTTTTATCTTGTCTGACTTTTGGATCTCTTTACTTCCAGTAGTTGATGTCTGAGATTCGCAGCCAATTCCACTCTTTCCCATGCAATAAGGTCTTTGATCACTTAAGATTTTTCCATCCCCATCCTATCAACAGTTGGAACATGCTAGTAATTCAGAATCTGAGAATCTTTCGAAATAAATTTTCTTCTTGCCATCATTTGTCGTTGATTGACCTTCAATTTTACTTCTAAGAGTAACAAATTCTTCCTCAAGTCCCTCAACATTCTTGGACTTCTCATCTAGTCTGGATGAAAGTTCATTTATGACCTTTTCATTTTCTTCAATTTTAATCATTATTTCCTCAAGATCATCTGTGCTTTCAAAAATTGATGACTGAACTCTCACTAGTTCTTCTAGTCGTTCAATCTCTGCTTCAATCTCATCAAAATATTCTGATGATTCTTCCACCATTTCCTTCCACTAATTTCATCTCTTACATTTATTCTCAAGCATGGAAAAAGCATCCTTATTTTGAGTCTTTGAATCACCATTAGATGTAATCATATTATATCTGTCTTTATTGATCAAGGGTTATGACTTTTCAACTATAGCCATCATAGAAGCATGCTTTCCTGTTTTAAATTCTGATTCTTCTTCTTCATAAAATTCAATATCTTTATCTTCCTCTGTATTTTCTTTCCATATTTGAAGTCTCTCTTTTTGAAAAATCTTTTTCGAGGATTCTCTATGTTCTCATATTCACTATCATCATCATTGATCTTTCTTAATCATTGAGAGGCAATGTGACCACCTTTTCCACAACAAAAACATGCGAGAGGTAACTTCCCATTAAATTTCCCTTTTCCCTTCTACAACTTCTTTACAATGAGAGAAATAATTTCTTTTTCATCATCATTTTCACCGCTACTATATATTGAAATTTTCAGTTTATCCATGGCCTTGAACGCCATTTCCTTGCTCACACTTGTCATAAAATCTTTTGGTTTGACTCTCATTTCATATGCTACCAAGCTGCTCAATAGATCATCCAGAGAAAGTTTGGAAATATCTCTTTCCTCAAGGGATGACACCTTTGCATTGTACAGGGGTGGACGTATTCTTAATATTTTCATTACTATATCAATGTCTTTGATTTCTTCGCCGAGACCCCGAATTTCTCCAAACACTTCAGTAATTCGATTGAAGAATGAGTCTGCATCTCATCTGGATGCATCTTCAGATCTTCAATCTGATTGTGCAGGACTTTTAATTTTACCTCCTTCACATTAATATCTCCTTAATAAATATTTTTGAGTTTATCCCACATGGATTTTTCTGAGGTGCAACTCATTACCATTAGATAGATCTGATCTGAAAGGGTTACGGTGAGTGCATTTTGTGCTTTAGCATCTACATCAAGAATTTTCCTGTCTGCTTCAGTCATAGGAAGCCCTATTGGATCAGTGACATTTATACCTTGTACAGTGGAAAAAATAACATCCATTCCAAGGGATCTTAGATGAGATCTCATTCTGTTCTTCCAAATATGAAAATTACAACCATCGAAGAGAGGGACTCCCCATACATTGACTGCATTTTCCATCATGACAACGGATAGATTCAGCACCAGCAAACTCTCTCTGATACCACTTTTAGGACCCCGAGACACCCTGAGTGTAACACCCGAAGCTTCTACTGTACGAATCTCTTTGAATAATTCAATAGCATGTGTTGTACGCAACATCGAGTTCTAACACACCACAACCAATCAAACTAGCCGCTATGAATAGTAATACACACTTTTTGATATTTATAATTTTTTTTTCAAAATGGACTTCATTTTTGGATTCAAAATATTGAAATTAGCCTAGGGCGAGTTTTTGATATTTTTCTGAAAAGCATCATTTTTGATGAATAGTGAAACCACTAAGTGGTAGTTAAAAAACTGAATTTCTCATGAAACCTAATTTTACCGCTTCTGTGAGTGGAATTTTGAAAATTTTGGAGACACGGTTAATATCAAGGACTAAAATTTGGTTCATTGAGATGAAAATTATTTTTTGTGAATAGTAACTTTTTACTTTTATTTACCACGGTTCAAAGTAAATAGGGTAATTAAGGGTAAAAATGATATTAATATTACCCTAACACATGTCTTAATTCTATTGGTTAGCTTAGTTAGACCAAAAACAACAATAGGAAGAAAATATTATCATTTAGGTCCACATGTATTAGATTAGGACATTTATTATTATTTAATTCAAAGAAGAGTTAAAAGAGTTAAAATCAATGTTTATTTACTAAAACATTTTTAATATAGGGTTATACATAAGTTAAATTCGACTGTAAATAATCATTCAAAATCTAAAACTATTTCCTACATAATGGTATTTTATTTATAATTTTTAGACATTAAAAATTGTAATTTATTTATGACACAATGATGATGTTGTAATTATAATAATAGTGAAAAATTAAAATAATTGATATTATAAATATCCAAATAAATATAATTTGAGACTTTTAATGAATTACAATAATTTTATAGATTAATATGACAGGTTAGTAATGATTTAATTAACTTTGTTCGAAGTAATAATTCTGCTATTATTTTCAAAAAAAATCAATTTTCCAAATATTGTCAAAATTGACACAAAAGAGTTTTTAAAAAAATATTATATTATTAATTGATATTCAATTCCTAAAAATATATGTTTCGGCCAAGAGACTTATAACATGATAGGTGTATTATTAATGGACCACTTGAGGGTCTCTTGGAGGTATATAGTAAGTTTATTAACTATATAATATAAAAATACAAAGTGACATGGTAAGTGTCCAACTAATTAACTAAGAGTAAAAACTTTAAGATAACGATAATATAATGACCCAAACCTATCTGAATTATATTGGTTGAGTGGTTTTCGAACCATCCCCACCTTAACCTTTATATAATACACTTTTTATCCATTAGAAACCGAATGTGAATTTATTATAAAATAATATTTCTAGCTTTTCCAAAGGTGCCCCTCACCCCTCTTATAAAAGGGCACTCCCCTTCTCATTAATTCACACCATCAAAGCCATTTGTCTCGGACAAACTCTACCCAAATACTCTCTCAACATACCTCACTTAATCCTAGAGGCCTTACTTTAGTCAGAAAGCCAACCTATGGAGCCCTTTTGATCAAATCAAAAGGAAGAACCTGAAGAAGAGGTAATGATTTCACCACCCTTTTTCAAGTTCCTTTCTTCTTCCACTTCTTCTTTCATTGTTATTATCATTATTAAATAATAACTCCAGTATCTTATATATACTGTGATTTTATTATAAATATGGTACAACAATATTCAGTATTCTATCTACCCTTTGAATAACATGTCACCATACGTGCGTACGTACAGCTTACCATCTCCACGTCGTGGTGTAATTGTTATTCAATAAATTATTATTTTGATGGGTATAATAATGATGTTTAATTTATGTAAATAATAAATATAACATGATAATGATTCTTTATATATGATATACCATCCAATTATATATTATTTTAATATCAATAGTATTATAGTGTCGCTCGTGCGTACGTACGGACTACCGTCTCCACGAACGCGATGAGTTTCATTCTCCATCGTATCCATTCAAGTCTAATTCTCATTTGATGATTAATAATAGTATCTAAGGACTTGATATCATTCTGGACATGGATACGATACAACCTATCCATGAAAAACACGGCATACGTAACAAAACATATAAAATAAAATGAGTAAGTTAACACCCGAAACAACGATAATACTGAAATATTATTAAAAAATCAATGTTAAAAGATCATATATTATATCATAGTAATGTATATGATTCTTGTATAATTTAATAACTATTATATCACCATTATATATGAAATCAACCTACCCTCAACCAAGGAAAAGTACAAGGTAAGGGTTTATTTTGCAATCTCTTCATTATCCGAGGTTGTTTATACGTAAAAATCTACTGGGATCTATTTATCATCCACATCCATGTTTCTTAAAAATGTATTCCAATTTTTTTTACTATTTACAAGAATATGGGTTAAAGTTATTTATACCCTTGTTTAAATTTTTATAAGAGGTTTATAAAGGAATCCTTCTGCCGTTTTCCAAACAAGTTTCTTTTTAACCTTTTCGACAGAATTAAGGTAAGAATGTTTTTTAACTTATTCGAAGGGTACAACTATTTAATTCCATTATAAAAACATCGATGCATCCCTTAAAAAATTATAAGAATATTTTCAAATAAAATGTTTTATTTGATAAATATATGACTCTTAAATGATAGAAAGAGATATTTCTCTAAAAAGAGTTTTGATTTCATCTATGTCAACATCCTTTGATGGATTTTACGCTTATTTGAAGTTGATTTATTATAATAAAATACTTCTATATTTTATTGAATGTTTTGTGATATGTTTGACTGTGGATGTGTTATTTTTATTCCATTAATGGTTTATGGATGAAGTATTTACATTTTGTATGCTAGTTTTAATACGAATGTTTATGTTATGTTTAAACCATTTTATATCAGAATGCATTGGACTTAATATGTGACTGGTGGAGCCCGCTATAGCTCCTCGATGCATCGGTAGGTCTCATGAGACAAACTAGTGACTTGGCACAAAGACTTGGAAAAATCTTATTTGTAGTCTAGGCATGAGGCCTTGGCTATGTGGTTATGATAGTCTGGCATTATGCATTCCATCATTATGATAGTGGTTATTGATATTGCATGTGATTATTCGATTAGTATAATATCCATGTGAATAAGAAAATGGAATTATTTAATTTTATTTTTTCCATACTATGTTTAAGTTCATGTTTAAAAGGATTTTGTTTTAGTTATACATTTCCTTAAATTTTTATTCATATTTAGGAAAGTTTCTGCTATATTGTTATCCTTACTGGGCATTTGAGCTCACCTCTTTTCTATGTTTTATTTTTCCAGGATGTGAAGACGTAAATTATGAATGACCTGTAGGGATAGTATGAGGGGATATGAGTGTAGAATATGGAGACTATGTTGTTGTAGTTTTCATTTTTATGATGTAATGTAAAACATTATGAATATATCTAGTGTTTCCAAGGCTACTAAGCTAATCAGTCATTCAATATTTGATCTTTCTTTTGATCATGACAATGTTATGTAATAATGCACCGACTCTAGGTAACTGGGGTTGAGGCATTACAGTTTGTATCAGAGGAAATTTAGTACAAACCTTGGAAGCTAGATTTAGATAAACTCTAATTAGAGCACATAGATTTAAGATAGACTTTGAGGATTAGTATAAAAGAACTTCCTTGAATTTTGTTATTGTAGAGAATTTGTGAGTTTTCCGAGAAATACATCCCTGTCTGGATACAAGCAGGTAGAGGTGGCTTTGGAACAGATGTACCTAGAGGAAAAACCAAAAAAACCGCTTTGAGCTAGACTCGAACGGGAACTGTTGCACAACGATGGGCCTTGCTGCACTCTTGGTTACGACACTCCCAGGGGATATGCTTAGGATAACTCTCATTTTCTTTAAAAATAATTATGAAGGGTTTATGAGTATATACTTCCTCAAAGAAAACATTTTTATGATTATGGATTATATCCATAAACAGTTCAATTTATGTCATGTGTTTTATAAGTATGGAATTATGTATTTGGATTCATAAACTGATCTAGTTTATGCCATTGTTTTGAAATAACACCTTGTGGAAGAAATGGAAACTGTATCAATGCACACACTCCATATAGGGATTTCCCTCCTGCTCAAGATAATTATAGTGGAGTTGGTGATGCAACTGGTGCCGATCATCTCATCACCATACTGGGACAACTAACTCAGGTTATGAATAATAACCTTACCCGTATGGAGCACCCTGATCTGAAGCGTGGAGGATCAATGTTAGATCGCTTTATGAGGCAAAAACCACCAACGTTCAATGGGAGTACAAATCCCTTAGTAGCTGTTCAATGGATAAATTCCTGAGACAAAATATTTCAGGCTTTGGGGAGTAGTGAAAGGGAAAAAGTTATCATGGCAGTTTACCGCCTCACTGGAGATGCTGATCAATGGTGGTCATTAATTCAAAACACGATGGAAGATGATGAAGTATCAAATATGTAATGGAGGGAGTTGAAGGAACTATTTTTAGAAAAATAATTTCCTCGTGACCATCGGGCAGATATGGAAAGACAATTTCTGAGTCTGAGACAAAAGGAGGATGAGAATATCACAAAGTATGAGGCTAACTTTACATGGTTAGAAAGTTATGTTATAGATTATATACATAACCCAAGAAGTAATATTGGTCGTTTCTTTGATGGGTTAAAACAATTTCTCCATCGAGCATTAGTTTCAAAATCCCTCTTGTCATATGAAGACATTGTCTCATGTGATATCAAGACAGAGAAAGAACTCTCAAAGTCTTATAAAGTAAGAGAAGAAGAGATATGCTGATCAATATGGGAATGGAAATAAAGGGAAGAAGGGAAAAGATAAATATCCATCCTGCAGTAAATGTGGGAAGAAACACCTTGGTACTTTCATAAAAGGAACGGGAGTCTGTTACAAGTTTGGTTAAAAAGGCCACCAAGCTCGTGATTTCAAGAGGAAGAAGGAAGCTACCGATTTCCAATGCTACAATTGTAGGGAGATGGGACATTATGCAAACTAATTTCATAAGAGTTATGGGAACTTACCTTAGAAAAGGCCAAGGGATCAAGGCCAAGCTTATGCAATCACTACTGGTGAGGTAGAATCTCCGAAAGACGTGGTGGTAGGTAATTTATTGGTTTTATCATGTTTAGAAAATTCATTATTTTATTCTAGATCATCGCATTTTTTCATATCTTCCTTGTTTTCTAAGAAAATTATTTATTTCCAATTTGATTTAACAAGGGAGTCATCAGTTAAAACTCCTTAGGGAAGTATCATTGTAATAATGTTTTCTGAATCAGTCCCCATTAGAGCACATAAATGTTCTTTATCTGCTGATCTCATTATCATACCTATGATTGAGTTTGATATAATCCTCGGTATGGATTTGATTTCAGACCATAATGCATATATTTATTGTACGAAGAATGAGGTTATGATTTTTGATGATGATGATAAGGAACACCTTATCTTTAGAGCAGAATCGTCACCACCGAAATCTTATCTAGATCCACCCCCAGTAGCTCAACTAAATTCAATTAATGGGTGGGGGAAGAGGATGAAATGACTATGGGTGAGGAAAGAAATGTTCAAATAGAGGATGTACCTATTGTGAAAGAATATGTAGATGTGTTTCTGGAAGATTTACCTGGACATCCTCTAGAACGAGAAGTTGAGTTTTCCATTGATTTAAATCCTCGATCAATGCCTATATCGAAGACCTCTTATAGAATGGCCACTGTAGAATTAGTTTAACTAAAGAAACAACTAGAGGAATTGAGTAATAAGGGATTTATTCTCCCTAGTTTTTCTCCATGGGGAGCCCTTTTTTTTAAAAAAAATAAAGATGAATCTATGAGGTTATGTATCGACTACAGGGAGATCAATGCTATAACAATAAAGAACTAGTATCCCCTACCTCGCATTGATGATTTATTTGACCAACTGCATCGAGATCAATACTTTTCAAAGATTGACCATCGATCTGGATACCATTAGTTTTGTGTAAATAAGGAAGACCTTCCAAAGATAGAATTTCGAACCAGGTATGGGCATTACATGTTTACAGTAGTGCCTTTTGGATTGACTAATGCACCCTCTGAATTCATCAATCTGAGGAATAGAATTTCAAATAATATCTCGATGAATTTGTGGTTGTATTTATTGATTATATCTTGGTATACTCCAAAAGCTACGATGATCATGAAAATCACTTACGCATTATCCTGAAGACTCTGAGAAGACATGAATTATATGGGAAGTTTGGCAAGTGTGAATTCTTGCTTCATAAGATTTATTTTCTTGTCCATATTGTCTCTAAATATAGAATCTCTGTTGATCGTTCTAAGACCAAGGCAATCCAATAATGGCCATCACCTACAATTATAACTGAGGTACACAGTTTTAATGTTTTGGCAGGTTATTATCGACGTTTCGTCCAGAATTTTGCCCGATGGTCTATCCCATTAACGAAGCTCACACGTAAAGTGGTTAAATATGTTTGGAAAAAAGAGTGTGAAGAATGTTTTGAAGAACTGAAGATAAGATTAGTCAATACTCTTATATTGAATCTACCATCGAGGAATGATGGGTTCGTTATTTATAGTGATACATTGAAGAAAGAACTTGGTTGTGTCCTTATGCAGAATGATAGTGTTATTGCCTATGCATCAAGATAGTTGAAAATTAATGAAAAAAACTATCCTACTCAGGATCTCATGTTGGAAGCGGTGATCTTTGCTTTGAAGATATGGAGGCACTACCTCTATGGTGAAAATTGTGAGATTTATACTGATCACAAGAGTTTGAAGTATATTTTCTCACAAAAAGAACTCAACATGCGAAAAAGGAGATGGCTTGAATTACTCAAGGATTATGATTGCATGATACACTACCACCCAGGTAAATAAAACAAGGTGGCAGATGCTTTGAGCATAAAATACCATGGAGTTTTGAACAATATGAGAATTGAAAGGGGTCCAATTTTCATGGATCTATGGTTTTTCAACAAGTTAAAGCTAGAAGGAAACATCCTGGAGGTGTCATGCAACCTCTACCCATACCGGAGTGGAAATGGGACATAATTACGACAGACTTTGTCATTGGGCTACCAAAGACTCTTAGAAGGAATGATGCAATATGGGTCATTGTTGATCGTCTTACCATGTTAGCACATTTTCTTGCTATAAAGGAAGATTTAACACTTGAATGACTTGCATGACTATATATTAATGAAGTTGTGAGACTTCATGGAGTACCCCTATTGATTGTTTCTGATCGTGATCCCTGTTTTACATCAAGATTCAGGAAACGTCTTCAGAATGACTTGGATAATGAACTTCATTTGAGTACTGCCTACCACCCCCAAATAGATGGAAAATCAGAACGAACTATTCAAACCATAGAAGACATGTTAAGATTCTTCTCACTTGACTTTCAGTGTATGTGGGAACAATATTTACCCCTGGTAGAATTTTCCTATAACAATAGCTTCCATTCGAGTATTCATATGGCACCATATGAAGCATTATACAAAAAGAGATGTCGCGCACCAACCTGTTGGGATGATGTTGGTGAAAGAAATCTTTTAGGCCCAGAACTGGTTGAGGAAACAATGGAAAAGGTGAAGGTAATCCAAAACCATATCAAAGCAGCTGAAAGTAGGCAGAAGAGCTATGATGATAATCGAAGGAATGATTTGGAATTTCAAGTCAGTGATCATGTTATCATGAAGGTATCTCCATGGAAGGGAGTCAAACGTTTTGGTAAGAAATGTAAATTGAGTCCCAGGTACATCGGACCTTTCGAAATTCTAGAACGAATTGGGGTTGTAGCTTACTGATTGGCAATGCTGGCAAGTCTCTCCAAAGTTCAAGATGTGTTCCACGTATCTTTGTTGAGGAAATACATGCCTGACCCAACGCATGTACTCACCTATGAGCCATTAGAACTGGAACCCGATCTATCTTATTTTGAAGAGCCCGTTAAGATTCTTGATACGAGAGAACAAGTACTAAGAAACTGGGTGACTCGTCTGGTAAAATTCTTGTGGAGAAACCATAACATAGAATAGGCAACGTGGGAACCCGAGGAACTTATGATGAAGAACCACCCAAGTCTTTTCATGCGGTAGTATTCTAGAAAATTTTGATGACAAAATTATTTGAAGGAGGGGAAATGTAACACCCCAAGCTTCAACCGCACACTTCTCTTTGATAAATGCAATAGCGTGTGTTGTACGCAACATCGAGTTCTAACACACCGCAACCAATCAAACTAACCATTATGAATAGTAATACCCACTTTTTGAAATTTATAAATTTTATTTTTCAAAATGGAATTCATTTTTGGATTCGAAATATCGAAATTAGCCTAGGGTGAATTTTTGGCATTTTTCTGATAAACTTCATTTTTTGATAAATAGTGAAACCACTAAGTGGTAGTTAAAAAACATAATTTTTCATAAAACATAATTTTACCACTTCAGTGAGTGGAATTTTGAAAATCCGAGAGACACGGTTAATATCAAGGACTAAAATGTGGTTCATTGAGATGAAAGTAATTTTTGACGAATATAAACTTTTTATATTTATTTACCATGGTTAAAAGTAAATCGGGTAATTAAGGGTAAAAATGATATTAATATTACCCTAACACATGTACTAATTATATTGTATAAGATTAATTCGACCAAAAACAACCTCAGGAATAAAATATTATCATTTAGGTCCACATGGATTAGATTAGGACATTTATTATTATTTAATTCAAAGAAGAGTTAAAAGAGTTAAAATCAATGTTTATTTACTAAAACAATTAATATTGGTTTATAAATAATGTAAATTCGATTTTAAATATTAATTAGAAAGATATACAGATTTCATACATAATGTTATTTTAATTATAATTTTTAGACATTATATAATTTAATTTATTTATGACACAATGATGATGTTGTAATTACAATAATAGTGAAAAATTAAAATAATTGATATTATAAATACCCAAATAAATATAATTTGAGACTTTTTATGAATTAAACTAATTTTATAGGTTAATATGACATGTTAGTAATGATTTAATTAACATAGTTTGAAGTAATCATTCTGTATGATTTTCACAAAAATCAATTTTCCAAATAGTGTCAAAATTGACATAAAAGATTTTTTAAAACAAATATTATATCATTAATTGATATTCAACTCCTAAAAATCTATGTTTCGGCCAAGAGACTTATAATATGATAGGGGAATCATTAATGGACCACTTGGGGGTCTCTTGGAGGTATATAGTAAGTTTATTAACTATATAATATAAAAATAAAAAGTGACATGGTAAGTGTCAAACTAATTAACTATGAGTTAAAACTAAAATATAAGGTTAATATAATGACCCAAACCTATATAAATTCTATTGGCTGAGTCTTTTGCGACCCATCCCCACCTTAACCTTTAAATAATACACTTTGGAGCCATTCGAAACCGAATATGAATTTATTATAAAATAATATTTCTAGCTTTTCCAAAGGTTCCCCTCACCCCTCTTATAAAAGGGAATTCCTCCTCATTTATTCACACCATCAAAGCCATTTTGATCGGCCAAAATCCTCCCAAATAATCTCTCAACTTCCCTCACTTCATCCTAGACGCCGTACTTTAGTCAGAAATCCAACCTAAGGAGCCCTTTTGATTAAATCAAAAGGAAGAACCCGAAGAAGAGGTAATGATTTCACCACCCTTTTTCAAGTTCGTTTCTTCTTCCACTTCTTCTTTCTTTGTTATTTCCATTCATAAAAAATAACTCCAATATCTTATATATACTGTGATGTTATTATAAATATAGTACAACCATATTCGTTATTCTATCCATCCTTTGAATAACATTTCACCATACGGGCGTACGTACGACTTACCGTCTCCACGTCGTGGTGTACATGTTATTCAATAAATTATTATTTTGATAGGTATAATAATGATGTGTAATTAATGTAAATAATAAATATAACATGATAATGATTCTTTATATATGATATAGCATCCAATTATATATTATTTTAATACCAAAAGAATGATATTGTCGCTCGTGCGTATGTACGGACTACCGTCTCCACGAACGCGATGAGATTCATTCTCTATCATATCCATTCAAGTGTAATTCTAATTTGATGATTAATAATAGTACCTAAGTACTTGATATCATTATGGACATGATTTAGATACAACCTATCCATTACAAACATGGCTTATGTAACAAAATATACAAAATAAAACGAGTAAGCTAACACCCGAAACAACGATAATACTAAGATATTATTAACAAATCAATGTTAAAGGATCATATATGATATCATATTAATGGATATGATTATTGTATAATTTAATAACAATTATTTCACCCTTATACAGGAGGTTAACCTACCCTCATCCAAGGAAAAGTACAAGGTAAGGGTTTATTTTGCAATCTCTTCATTATCCGAGGTCGTTTATACGTAATAATCTACTGGGATCTCTTTATCATCCACATCCATGTTTCTTAAAAATGTATTTCAAAACATTTTTACTATTTTCAAGAATATGGGTTAAAGTTATTTATACCCTTGTTTGAATTTTTATAAGAGTTTTATAAAGGAATCTTTCCGTCATTTTCCAAACCAAGTTCTTTTTAACCTTTTTGACATAATTATGGTTAGAATGTTTTTTTTAACTTATACGGAGGGCGTGGCTATTTTCCGCCATTATAGAATCATCGAAGCTTACCTTACAGTCATATAAAAATATTTTCAAATAAAATGTTTTATTTTATAAATATATGACTCTTAAATGATAGAAGGAGATATTTCTCTAAAAATAGTTTTGATTTAATCTATGTCAACATCCATTGAAGGATTTTATGCTTATTTGATGTTGATTTATTATGATAAAAAACATCTAAATTGTATTGAAGTTTTTGGAATATGTTTGACTGTGGATGTGTTATTTTTATACCATTCATGGTTTATGGATGAAGTATTTACATTTTGTAAGCTAGTTTTAATACGAATATTTATGTTATGTTTAAATATTTTCATATGGGAATGCATTAGACTTAATATGTGATGAGTGGAGCCCACTATAGCTCCTCGATGCATCGGTAGGTCTAGTGAGACAAACTAGTGTCTTGGCACAAGGCCTTGGAAAAATCTTATTTGTAGTCATGGAACGCGGCTTTGGCTATGTGGGTATGATAGTCTGGCATTATGCATTCCATCATTATGAAAGTGGTTATTGATATTTAATGTGATTATTCGATTAGTAGAATATCCATATGAATAAGTAAATGGAATTATTTCATTTTATTTTTTCCATACTATGTTGAAGCTCATTTTTAAAAAGCTTTTGTTTTAGTTATACATTTCTTCAAATGTTTATTCTTATTTATGAAAGTTTCTGATATATTGTTATCCTTACTGGGCATTTGAGCTCACCCCTTTTCTATGATTTATTTTTCCTAGGATGTGAAGAAGTAAGTTATGAATGACCTGTAGTGATAGTATGAGGGGATAAGAGTGTAGTCTATGGAGGCTATGTTGTGGTAGTTTTCATTTTTATGATGTAATGTAAAACTTTATGAATATATATAGTGTTTCTAAGGCTACTATACTAATCGGTTTTTCAAGATTTGATCTTTCTTGTGATCATTCCAATGTTATGTAATAATTCACAGACTCGAGGTAACTGGGATCGGGGCGTTACACTGAGAGGGGAGGGGTGAATCAGGGTGTCGAATTTTTCTTTAAAAAAAAGGATCTTGTTCCCATCTTGGTAGGAACTAGTTAAACCTGTATGATGAAAATGATTAGCAATGAAACATTCACACGCAAAGTGATGACACAACAATTTTTACTTGGTTCACCACTAAGGGCTACATCCTTGGAGCATATGCCGAAAAGTTTTCAGTCATACCAAATTCCACTAATCTTTACTAGTTTTTGATTACAATGGTTCATAAACACTCACTATGTACCAGGATCAATGCCTTTACAAAGGTTTTGGGATAGCTTGCTGCTTCCCTCGGGTCACTCCCGTTGACCCCCCTAGCTCACTACCCTTGGTAAAGTCACACTCAGTTTATAGACTTAAAGGTCTGTTCAATAGATTTGCATTGAACTCCTTGTCTCTGCTTAGCATGAGACTATGCTTGCATCAATTTCCGGAATTGATGCACTTGAACGCACAGAACCACTGAACCTGATAACCAGATCGTGAAAATAAGCTTTACTGACAATTAAGAGCAACACTAACCCTTTACTCGCAAAACCTTCCTATTGCGCAAGAAATTTACTTTTCCGCACGGAAAAATATTTCCCACCACAACACCCTTTTTCACGCAACTAAACCTTTTACGAAGAACCACAATTTTTACCCGCAGGTTTTCCTTTTTCCCACATCCCGTAATTTTCCACGCAATGTAGAATATTTCACGTAAGCCCCTTTACGTGATCCATTTTTGCGCATCAGACCTCAGATCTTTTCTATGTCTTCAACCGCAAGGAATGAGGGGAGTCACCTCATATTTATAGGCTTTTGAGACTCCTACGCACAAAACCCTTTTATGGCGTGAAAAACTTTTCATATGGCACGTAATATTTTGTGCCAGAATCGTTTTTCGTGCACAACATCAGATATTTCACGCAGCCCATGCCTTTGCCTTTTTTCGACGTTCTGATTCTGAAACACTATTTTCAGAAAAACCCTCGATCCTCTATTTCACGCACCATGCTGTTTTTCGCGATAACCCACTGTTTTTCACGCAATCACGTTTTTTTCGTGAAGCCCTTGATTTTCCACTGAGGATTGACAACAAACACAAACCAAACTCCATTTCCTGCATAGATGACCATGGTTCCAACAAATACAACTAGACATGTCCACCAACATAAGAGTACAATAGGAAACTAAACAACCAAAGCACTACAAGCCATGACACCCCCACAACTACACACCCAGCTCCAAGCTCCAAGATCCACCAAGGGATCACAACGCACCACTAAAAGAGGTTGATGGATTACATTTTCCCACGTCACAGTACACAACATCATAAAAGACACCACAATTGGAATAAAGGGGGTGAGTACTAAAACTTAGTAGGTTTTCCCCAAATGACATCCCTACACATGCCACTAGGATAAAAAAATTAACACATTTATATAAAATATTTTATATATATTAAATCACACGTGCAACCATTACCATAAGCCAACCATGATCTTACCAAGCCATCACATCCAAAACAAGAAACCAAGGGAAAGCCAACCAAACAAGCCACAATCATCCCAACATTTACACATTAGCAAAAAAATTCTATCTTGCTGATCAATGCACAACAAGAAACCAAAATGGTGGGACTTCAACCCAACCTGGTCACCCATTCACAACAATGTAATCAAAACGGTGGGACTTCCGTCCATCCAGTTCACCCTTTCACAACTAGCATTACTTCCCAACCACTACTCATATGGTGGTTCTTCCAACCACTATACATCACCTTTTATAGTGAGACTTCCCTCCCACTTCCATACAATATTTCAATCACACCAAACCAAGCATAAACCCACCAAGGTCACAACAACATGCAATCAACCAATTCCATTTCATATCAACCCACTTCAATAAATCATCTATTTATGGAAAACCATTTTCTATGACAAACAACATTTCAATAAGACAACCCTTTTTATTGAAAACCCTTTAAATCAACCATTTTCACAAATCAACTATATCATCCCATTTTAAAATCTTCATTATAAAATCCACAAGTATTACATTTCACCATAAAACAACCTTTTTCCCAAAATTTTCTCAAAACATACCCAAAGGATTTCCAACCAATTTCACCTAACAATTCACAATTAATTTTCAGCAAAACAATTAATTGTAATAGGGAACCACTAGTTCTAACCACGTGAAGTTGAGAGTGAATCCACATACCTTTAGGGTTCCTGAGAAATCGTCCCACAAGCCACTGCACCTCAAATCCGGAGAAAGCACCACTAAAACCCCTCTGGATCCCTTTCTATAACATCCAAAATCTTTAATATTAATATCCAAGGCAACCCCACCCCTATATCTACACACAAAATGTGTAGATCTAGAAAACCAAGAAAGAGAGGGATGTAGATCTAGAGGAAAACACAAGAAAACCAAGGGGAGAGACTTACCTTGTAGAAACCACATTCAAACCACCTTTAAACCCCTTTGAAATGACATCAAATTGTGTGGGAGCGCCCCTCTAACCCTTGAGAACCAAAAATCCTGAGTGAAGCTTGAGTTGTAGAAAATTTGGAGAGGAATGAGGCAATCCTCAGTGAGCCTAGTTTTTAAAATCCTATTTTAAGTGGTCGCATGGTTAGCCCCCATAGTTTTCAAACCGTGCGCTAACTGTGAGCACTCTACAGCCTTGGGAGCAAGGGTCCGCACGGTTGCCTCGCAGGGTTTGGAAAACCGTGCCCAAGCCATGCGGAGCCTACTGTCTACCATGCACGGTTTCCTAGAGACCCGCATGGATTCCAATAACCATGCTCAAACCGTGCACCCCATTAAAAGCTTCCAATCTCATCCAAATCCATTCCATACTCTCCCAACCTCTTCCCAACCCATCACATGCACTTTAAACACATAAAAACGCTTTAAAAAGGCCACATACCTCAAACCGGAGGTGATACAGATTTGGAATGTTTTTGTTTGTGTTTATTGATGAGATTTTGGTATATTGTAAAAATAAATAGAATTATAAATGCATTTAAATTATTTTCATAAATCTCAATATAAAATATATGATATTGAATATTTACTGAGTGTGAATTTTTCTTGGAATAAATTAATTCCCATGATTTTTTTTCAAAGGATGGAATAACTTCTATTACAATTATAAAATATTATTGTTGATATAGTTACATCCATTGAAGTAACAAATATTCATAATTTTATTAGATTGGTTGCTTACTACTTGTGGTTTTTGAAATATTTTCATAGTTATCTATACCACTGACTAATTTAACTCAAAAAAGAGTTAAATTGAACTAGTAAAAATAATTTTATAGCTATTTTAATGAACATAACCAAATAATATTGAATGCTCCAATTTTGAATCTACCCTCCCGAAATAGTTACTTTTTTATCTATGTTGATTCTTAATTAAAAGAGAATGTTTATGTCTTGGTGTAGAATTATTATTTAATAACATATGCTTCATGTAAATTGAAACCTCATAAGTTAAATTATCCTACACATGATCTATGATTAGCTATAGTGGGTTTTTATTTAAACATTTAGAGGCATCAATTATATGGAGTAATGTGTGAAATATATACATATATTATAATTTTGAGGCTTATATCCACATTGAAGGATTCATACATTATGTAGAGATGATGGTTGGAACTAATAATGTATTATGACATCATGATTAATTATCATCCGGGAAAAGAAAAAAATTGGTCGATTAATTGAGTGAGAAAAATAATGAAACATTAACCATGTTATGTTTTTAACATGACCCTTTAGTTGATGAGTTAATATCTTTTTTCCTAGAAGTTATGGATATATGAACCTCCTATATTTTGTTTCATGTATTATTACAATCATATTATCCTAAAACAACTATCAAATCATATAAGGAGGATCATGATTTATAGGAAATGTGAAAATATATTAATAAGGATATGTCATCGTATTTAAATGTCATTGAAGATGGTTTTATCAGATTCTGGAAAAGATTATGTCATCCTTGGGATTATTAGTTGAAGTGATAATTACTGAGTGAAGATCATAATTCCTAGTATTTCATTCATCCAGGAATCAATACGATTTAAAAATACCTTCGTGACAATTAAAGGTGGGATGGAATGAAAAGATATATTTCTTGTGTATTCATGATATATGTTACCTGTAAATTATTTAAAGAACAAAGAAAATTATCAAATAGGGTGATTAATCCTTTTTCAATGCTGGAGTATAAAAATAAAAATATATCTATGGATTTCATGGTGGGATTTCCAAGGTAATCATGAGGTAATAACGAAATTTGGGATATTGTTGATCAAATAACTATCTATAAAACTTTTATTCATATTATAGTTATTATGTATTTAGATAACAATTCCCAATTGTACCCTAATGAGATTGTCAAGTCACATGGAGTCACTCTCTACATTGTATATAACCATGATCCAGGGATCAACTCTAATTACAGGAAAGGACATCAAATGTCATTGGGTTCTGAATTAAATTTCCCAAAAAAATTTCATCCTCAATCTGATGGATAATATGAAAAATTAATTCATAAATTGTAATACATGATTCATTCTTGTTCAATGAATCAAATGGTATTTTTATATAATCATATTCAAGTGGTCGATTAATCTTGTAACAACCATTTTAATTTCAGTATAAACATTTCACCTTTTTGGGCATTATATAAAAACCAGTTTCGAACACATTCATTTAGGGATGATATAGTAGAAAGGACTATTATAGAACCATATTTGGGATATAAATATATAAAAAGGATTAGATGATACAATAATATATGGAGACATATAAGATTAGGTTGAATATTTATTTAAATAATATAAAAAATATCATTCGTTCAAGTTTTGTGATCATGTTTTTTAAAGTAAATCAATGGAAATTTGTTATGTGTTTCTGTTAAAAGGGGAACAAAATTCCATATTTGATTTTACCATAATAAATCATATGGAATGTTGTATTAGTTTCCTATCATGTATTATTTCCTCCGAATTTATCCCATTTATATAACGTATTTATTGTTTCCATATTAAGAAAATATATACTATATTTATCTCATATTTTGAGCCCTAAAATATTTTAATTGGAAGATAGCCTTTACTTTTTGGAATGTCAAGTACATATTCTAGACTATATAGATAAAGTTTTTCAATAATAATTTGAATAATTAAGTTAATGTTTTCTAGATAAGACATTTGGTTGACGAAGTATCATTCCAATATCAAAATATAATGAGGGAATGATATCATCACATGTTTAATAAGTAATTAAAATTATGGGGGCTTGATTTTAACATGGGAATAATTTAAAAAACATCGATAATTATAGAATAAATCATTTTATAATGTATTATTATTCATGAATTGGATAGTAATATTCATTTAAAAAATATTAAAAATTCAATTTATAGAAAAAGGAAATAATTTCATTAAACTCTTTCATATAAGGTTTTATTTAAATATCTAATTTTAATATTATATAATTATAATTTGAAAACATAATATTTTAAATTTATCATGATTAAATTATCCTAATATTTAATTATTATAATTTTCTAAAAATACATATTTTTCAATGAATGGTGAAAAATACTGACTTTGTGGAAAACAGATTATTCTTATAAAGTTATTAAAATGTAAAATTCTTTTTGTAATTATAAATATTATATTTTTTTCAACACTATCATGTTATATTCTTTATATTTAATTTTATTTATTCATTTTTTACAAAAACGTTTTATATTTAAAAAATTATTTTCCTAAAAAACCATTTTCATCGTGTTTTTCTAGTTTAATTTTAGAATAAATTTTGGAAATTTTATGAATTAAATTTCAATAAATTTAATTAATATTTGGAAAAAATATATATTAATATGCTAAATATATCCATTTGGTTTTAGTAAATTATTAATAGTAACCTTAGTAATTTTTGTCATTATGGTAAAGGATAAATCTTGTAATTAAGGTTAAATATAAAATTATATATCCAAAACAATTACCAAAACATTTGAATAAATTTTATTTTATGGTTATATATAATATATATTCATTAAAAAGTTGAATATTAAGATTTTATTTATATTTCTCTATTATTTTTACATTTATATTATTATATATAAAGAAAAGTCAAAATGTCGTTCTATTTATTTTATTTTCCCTAATTTTTTCACATAGAAAAAAATATAGAAAATGTTCCACTATAAAAATTAATTTGAAATATATATTATTGTTTTAATCATAGTAATTTATTTCAAATTTTTGGTGATAAAATAATTACCTTAAATGCTTATTCCATAATGACACAATTCTTGGGCGAACATGAAAAATATAAATAAAATGATTTTAAAAACTATAACAAAATATTATTTAAGACATTTATTGTTTTCCATAATTTTAGTATATATAAAGGGATGATTATATATTTTTCAATGAATTATATTCTAATTCCATTTTTCTATTGCAGTTTTTAATGTAAATTTAAATGCATTATTTTAAAATAGACTCTAATGATAGTTTATAAGTGATCATATTTTAATAAATGAATTAAAATTATAAAAACAAATTCTCAGACATGTGATTGGGATATGGTTTAAAATATCAATAATAGACCCTTTTTCCAATTTTTTTATAGAAACTTTATTGACCTCTATATGGTTAAATCGTTAATACTGTGATAATAGTCAAAAAAGTGTTAAAATAGGTAAAATCAAAATGTTAAGGGTAAAAATACAATCTAAACATTACGAAATCTTATTTGATGATATAATTTCTACATATCCTCAAATTATACTCTAATATTATAAATTTTTAACCATTTAAATGAGAAAAAATTATTTATATAAATTTAAATCAATAAGAAATGTCAAGAGTGCCTCTCCCATCTCTTATAAAATAGAACCCATTATTCCCATTTTTTAACTTAAAACAAAATGTTTTAGAAAATAACATCCCAAATTAATTAATAACAAAAATTAATTTTCAATATGGCCTCTTTTTCATCTGAAAATATACTATCACATCTATGTTGTGAACCTTAAGTGGATTTCTGAATGAAATGTATAGTTCTTAAACAAGTGTTTTTGTATTGTTTTTTTAAATCATTGATATATTATTCAGCCATAAATATATAATAACACTATTATATTCCAATTATTTATATTTTATTGTGTTTATTTATTATCATATATCCATCTATTATTTGATCAAATGAGATAGAAACCATCGATCGTGTCTACGTCGAAGTACCGCCTCGAGAAACAATGTAATTATCTTTCCATTACATCCTTGCATGAATGGTTACAATGATGGATTTAATTTATATATATGATATTCAAGACATATTTATAATATTATATAAGTAATATATCATCGAATTTATAAAGTATTCATTCACTGATAAATGATTACTTGGTTCGTGCGTATGTGTGTACTAATACCTCCGTGATGCGATTAGATTCATTTTTCATAACCACATCACATTGGTTATATAAATAAGTATATTAAAATAAATATTATTTTATATATGATGTTATTATTATTATTTATATAGAAAATAATATTTATATTATTTTAATAATGATCGTTGAAAATGGAAATGTTACTCATGCATATGTATAGACAACTATCTCCATTGTTATAATGTAGTTCATTTTTTTAAAAAATATTTCTATATTGGTCCTAAAAGTATAATTTATATAAAAAAATTGATAATATTATCATGATATTCATTCTATATATGTTGTAATAATTACAAATTTTACCATATTCAACCTATCGAATTCATTTTGTGAATATGAGTCAAATATGATCAAAATATTTGACACACATATAAATGATTATGTAATTAAACAGAACAGAATAATAAATAATTTAAAAATAATAATAATAATTAAAATTTCTCGTATTAATGTAAATATTTAATATAAGTTTATTATTTATGAAGATAAATAACATATGTGATGATTCAGAGTAATGGTAGGGGACATTCTTTAAAAACCCTCTTTTAATGATCCTCTTTTATATTTTTCTCTTCATTTTCCGTATTTTTAAAATATATTAATAATGGTTTTATTTGGACATTAATGAATTTCTAATGAATTATATCACTTTTAAATTTATTTTAAAAGTTTTTAAATGGAATATTTTTACAGGGTGTTTTGAATTTATTTACTAAATTTAAATGGAATAATCTATTATAACATATATTTTAATAAAAAAATTTCCCGATATCATATAAATTATTTGAATTTTTTATTCCATTATAACAATTAGTTATTTATTCCATGAAAAATAATATATACCTTACTTCACGCTGTTTTTATTTTTTAAAATGGGTTTTAAAAAAACTGTATTTCAATATCAATATGTTTTTTGTATATGGATTTAAAGTAGTTCATGAAATGTTTTAGGATTAAAATGTTGAAGAATAAAAAATTTTATTCATGTTATGGTAATATATAATTGAATATGTGAAATTGGATAATGTAATATGGAATTAATAATTGGTTGATTCACGTTATTTCTAAGGATTAATGGATGACCATGACGTAGCTTATACAACATGTGATCCCAATATAGCATATTTGATGTGTGTGCTTAGATATTACTCAAATTAATTTCGAATTGTTCCTTCTCATAATATGAATGGTAGTGGGAGTTAATTAGGATTTTTTTTCTTATAGATTTTCCTGGAATCCTATTATTTCGGACATTGGTTATGAATATAATTTCCTTGTGTTTTAAAAAACTATTTTTTATTCCCCTTTTATGGGTATTAAAAGATTTCATTGATAAAAAAGTGTGTGTTTTTTCACAAGGAAATTATTTTCCATTCAGTCAAAGAAAAATGAGATAATAGAATACATTTTTAAGGGGTTTTTATTATTTTTAATGTAATAAAAAATTTCTTCTTTTTATGTCTCTTACAGATCATTTTATACTCATCCCACATTGTTAAAATGTTTTCACTATTTTTTAGGATGATTATGAATAATGATGTAGTCAAATTGAGAATTGTTAAGTATTTTAATGAACAAAAGACATGTTTCTCCTTAAATGTTTCTTATTATGGGAAAATGGTTACTAACAAGAGTGTCTAAAAATTATTTTATTGGGTTTTATTATAATATTTATGGCCTAATTCTCTAAAACAATAAACTTAAAAAATTCATACGGATCGTAAGTAAGTGAATGCGTCTAAATGTTCATTTTTAATCCTATATTTGTTATGAAGTCAAATAAATATTACTTTCATGGTAGAGGGAGACCAATTATATAGCATGTAGGCTCGAGGTGAAGTGGTCTAGTAACATTATAAGGACTCATCCAAAAAACATTACTTATTCACGAGTTTTATAAAATAACATAAATTCATACACATTGAAGATCTTCTCAGGTTTCTAGTTTTATAGAATTAATAAATAAATCATACATAACATCTCTTAATCATACATGATGATACCATTACATTTTATCAATATATTCTAGAATATGAAACATTTTAAATAATTTATAATTTCATTGAAAAATATACATAATAATTAACAATACTTCCTTATTTCTATTACATATCCTTATAAACTGTGAAAAAACATTAAAAGCAGGGAACCAGAAAAAAATTGGGATAAGGATAATCATATTTTTAGTTATGTGATATCATTAAAACCTAACAAATACCATTTAATAAAAAACCATTAGCAAGTATAAAAACATCACGTTGTTTTATTTGGGAAGTATTTACTATATCCTTATCGAAATCACCCTTATACATGGAAGAACCATTCAGTAAACCTCCATCTCTGGAGTAACCAATGTATTTGAAAGATATAATAGGTCTCAACCATTATATCTTGAGCTATAATGGAGTCAACCTAACATATCTTGATCTATAATGGGCTCAACTAAATATATCATGAGATAGAATGGGAACAAACTGTCATATCTTGAGATATAATGGGATCAACCCAGAATTACTATGTAAATGGAAAAAATAGTAGTAATAAAACATCATGAAATCAGGAGAACCCACTCATTACCTATATATATATATATATATAACAATCATTTTAAATTTCATTACAGAGACGTTGAAAATGATTTTATAAGTAAATTCCCTCTAAAATATAATTGGAGTGAGAATTAATAGAATGGAATGGGAATGTGTATAAAATGTAATTAAATATAAGGAAATTTAATATAATAAAAAACTTGTCACACAAATAATATCAATTCCACATAATGAGTAAAGCAGAAGGTTAACCCAAATGATTGAAATTGTGTTATGAATTCCCTTACATCGAGTTCATCTTACTACAAACGTGTTTAAACCTTCTTTATAATAGTTAAAAGTTATTTCTTAATACTTCACATAAGAATAAATATTTTTATAACACCTTATATGATCATTTTATAACATTTTTAAACCCATTAATTTATACTATTTTTTTCTTTCAATTGTTTTTGGAGAGTTCTTTACTTGATTTCCATGGGCGGTTCATAAAGGTTTTCCCTGTTGAATGGAAGAAAAACTCCAGAAGTAAAATGAGATGGTATTACAATTTTATAACAAACTAAAATATTACATTAATCGTTTCTTTATTATTTCATTAGGCTTAATCATTAGATAAATCATTAGTTATAATCCTTAGTTTATTTTGGTGAACTTTGATCATTTCAAACTACGTTGGATTTATTAATTAATGTTATGCATAAAAAATAGTTCCATAATATAATATATCATATAATATTTATATAAAATATTATATAACCATATTCAGGGTTTATGACTAAATTTAAAGGAAGTAAAAGAATTTGAAGTCACATCATCTATGATGTCGGTAAATCAACACATAACAGATGATGTTTTTATTTTGAGATTAATATAGAGAGGAGGAGATGTATGTTGATGAAATTTACAAAAACAAGATAAAATTATAGTTTATATATGATACTAGATCATTAATGATTCTTTGATAAGGGAAGAGGAATAGAGTATAAGAAAAATATAATTGAAATGAAAATTAAAGAAAATGAAAGAGGATTTTCACCTCTTGATATCTTCTCTCTGTGTTCCTCATTAAGGAAAATGGTATTGTCCATTTGGTGAGATCAGAATATCATGGACGTGGGAAAGAACCTTAAGATGAATATTGGGAAGAATTTAGACAATTATACAGGATTTAGATGTGAGAGAGGAAGAGCGGGTGAGGGTGGTATTTATATTGGGGGAGAGGTGGGGTTTTCCATTATTTTAATATATAGTTTACTATTTTTCCCCAAACTATGTGTAGTCATCATTATTATAACAAAGAAATAGTACATAATGCATGTGACCTCTAATAAAGGGTTCTTAAATCAATCATGATGTCAGGAATAATGTATTTAACATATATTTTATATATACTGTAAATTACCACATTTCACTATTGATAAAAATTCAAGTAATTTAGAAAAATAAAAAAACACCATATCCATTTGTTTATTTGTAGAATTTAATAATGAACTCCATTTTATCAAAATAACATTCTAAATATGAGAAATTGAATTTAAAATGAAAATCATAATTTATTCTAAAAATATCAATTTTGAAAGTATATTTGATTTTGTACCACTTGAAAAATTAACCAAGGACTTATAAAATTATCTTATCACCATAAAACAATAAGATAATAATTTCTTATGAAATTTTATGAAAATAAATTTTCAATTACATTGTTAAATTAATCTTAAAATTTTAATTATATTTTCATGAATTTCAAGAATACCCATACTTATATGATGATCATATTGTCAAATATATGATTCCTTTTTATTATACATTAATGGGTGAGGTTACTATAAATTTGGTCAATTTAATATTCATAAGGGTTATATTACTAATCATAATGGTACGTTAGTATTCATTATCTTCTGTTATTATTAACCACAAATAATGTTGCTCATATCAGACTCCAAATAACTTATTGATCGCAGCCATTTATGCCTGTTTTTTGAAATTAAAATCACATCAGTGAAAAAATTATGTTTAATAGGTATGTCATAACTATATCCTTAAAAAAATGTGTAATTATGTAGATGATCAATGTTTATTGCATTAAATTAAATTAATCTGTAAATCCTTCGGTTGATAAATTCTCCCCACCTTAAAGAATTTTCATCCTCATAATTTTTATTAAATTATTAAATAGGTCAGGGTACCTTTCCCTCATAGTATTTTCAGATTCCCATGTTGCTTCTTCAACAATGTGGTTTGTCAATAAATCTTTTACCTGGTGAATTAACTTATTCCACAATCCTTGAACTCTTGGATCAAGAGTCTGAAAATTTATTTCTTCACAAGAAATTTTAACTTTCAGGGGAACTATTTCGGGGCTCAAAACATGAGATTAATTTCGCGTATAATTTCTTAACATCAAAACACGAAAATAATTGCGTACATGAGGTAAACTCGGAGGCAATTTTATTCGGTAAGTGGCTGATCCAAATTTCTCCAAGATTTCATAAGTTCAAATAAAACGTGGACTTATCATTCCCTTTTTACCAAAATTCATAACACTTTTCCAATGATAGATTTTAAGGAAAACAAGATCAGCTTGCTTAAATTAAATGTGTTTCCTCTAATTATCAACAAAATTTTTCGACCCGTATTGTGTTTTCCTCATGTGTTTCGATATCATCTGAACATTTTTTTCCACATAGATAAATAATTTTGGCCCCATCAACTTACATTCCTTAACTAAATTTCAAAAAGTTCAACTTTGACACCACTTTACATACTATTCTTCAAATTGTGTCATCTGTACACTGGAATGAAAATAGTTACTATAAAAAACTCAACTAATGATATATGTTGTTACCGACATACCTGGTAGTCTATTAAAAATAATTGAATCATATCCCCAAATATATGAATTGTTCTATTGATATGTCTTTCAGATTGAGAATGAAAATTAATGCTGAAATTTAATTAAGTTCCCAATAACTTCTGTAGGACTTTCCAAAAGTTATCAGAGATCCTGGTATCACGGTCATATACAATAAAATAGGAACTCTTTATATCCTAAAAATATCTTTTATGTATAGTTTATAAATATGTTCAAAGAAAAAGTATCTAGAATATGAAGGAAATGTGCAGATTTAGCGAGATGATCAATACTAACAAAGATTTCATTGTAACCATGACATTTATTTGGTAGCCCTACAATGAAGTGCATGGATATATTTTCACATTTCCACTATGGAACTGGTAATGGTTGAATCATCTCTTTTTGAAACAACCACTCTCCCTTAACCTATTTACATATCAATAATTACATGATAAAATAAGAAATATTGATTTTCATTCCATCACACAAGTAATACACCTGAAGATCTATGTAAATATTTATGCTACCTGGACGAACTACAAAAAGAGAACTATGAGCTTCACAAAAAAATTCATTATTCAACTGATATTCAAAGAAAACACATAATCACTTCTCAACCTTCAATAGAAAATCTCTATTAGGGTTAAATTATAGCAACTTATCCATTGTAACCAATTATATTTTATTGTAACTTTTGTTCTTTTTTCTACTCTTGCGTATTTCTATCGTATAGAGATGACTGCACTAAAACCTGAAATAAGATATGGGAATTTTTTGCATAAAAAAAACCAAGACTAATTTTATAAAATCATTCACTAGAGGATCATGCTCTAAACATAACACATTTAATGTAGCGCTAATGTTTGGACTCAATGAACCATCCAATATATCTAATTTTAATGGATAACAATGAATTAAGAAATCATAATCATTAATTAATTCCATAAATCTTATTTTTATCATGTTTAATTACTTTTAAGCAAATATATACTTAAAAAATTTATCATCTATTTATATTTCACATTTTACTTCATGCAAATTATGCCTCAAAATTTTTAATGCAAGAACAATAATAGCTAATTCCAAACCATGTATAGTGTAATTTAACTCATGAGGTTTTAACTGATGTCAGTCATAATCAATTACCTGATCATTATCCATTATAACACAACCCTGTCCTTTCAAATAAAAATAACTATAGATGAAAAATTAGAAAAATCTTGAAGGTGGGTTAGGAACTGTAGAATTCACCAATCTTCTTTTAAATTCCTAAAAAAATCATCACATTCTATTGTAGAGTTGAATTTAACTCTTTTTTAGTTGTCTTAATTAGTGGGAATGATAACCATGAAATGTTTTCCACACGCCTCCAGTAATATCTGTGTAATACAAGAAACCTAAAAAACTAGGTTATATTTTGTGGTTTTTGGCCATTATTAAATAACTTCTATTTTAGTGGGATCAAATTTTATTCCATCTTTAGAAAAAATGAGACCGAGGAAATAAATTTGTGGCAACTAAAGTTCACACTTTCTGAGTTTTCAATACAATTTAATTTATTTAATGATTTTTAATACAATAGTTAGATGTTTTTCATTCAACTCTTTAATTATAAAATATACCGAACTGTCATTAACAAAAAAAACCACAATCATATCCACGTGCTCATGAAATATTCTATTCATAACATCTATGAATACAAAAGGTCCATTAGTTAACCCAAATGGCATAACAATATGTTCATAATTACCGTAACTGGTATGGAACACAGTCTTTATGATGTATGCATCCATTAATTTCAACTAATGGTACCCCAACCTTAGGTCATACTTTATAAAATTATATTCTCCCTGGAATTGTTCAACCAAATCATATATATGAGGTAAATGATAATATTTTTTAAGATTAATGTTATTCATGGCTCTATAATCAATGAAAAGTCTTGTTGAACCTTCTTTTGTTTTAATAAACAATTCATGATCACCCCATGGAGAAGTGTTGGGTTTAATGAAGCCTTTATGTAATAATTCATGAAACTTCATTTTTAATTCCAAAATTTCCATTTGAGCCATTTGATAAGGGGGTTTTTAAAATTTTTTTATCATCAGGAACAAATTCAACAGTAAACTCAACCTATTGATTAGGAATAACACTAATAAAATAATCAGGAAAACAACAAGGTATTAATTTACTATTATCACATCATTAATCTGTATTGTTATCATATCGTAAAAAATATGTGAAAGATACATTTAATTTTCAATATTTTATCTCTTTATTAGCTTTTTGATAGGTTATCAATGTTATGGGTTCTTTATTTTATAAAAACTAAAACTCTTTTTAAAAAATACAATTTCGTCTTCAATCTATCTAATCATGATAAAAATAAATCAATTCCATACCAATAATAAAATCAAACTCCACTAGATGCAATAAATTTTTTTTGGGTAAAATCTTTCCAAAAACAAAGATATGTATACAATTATAATTTCTTTTTGGAATAATATTTCATCTATATGTTTTTACCATGAGTTCTGGTTTCATATCATGTGGTGGAATTCCCAATTTTGCAGAAAAATTATCATAAATGAAGGAATGTGTAGATCCAAATCAAACAATATATATCAAAAATCATTAAATACAATAAATGTACGTAATACCACCCCATATTATAGCTCAACATCTGAAAAAGTCATTTCAAAGGATTATTCCACACCCTTCTACTTCAAATCTTGTTGATTTCCTACCCTAGTGACTAGCATCACACAAAAATTTGAGAAATGAATAATTTTTTTATAGTTAAAGCATCTCACCATTGACTACTCATGAATTTTGTGATCTTTTTCCACTCACTCACAGAACATGTGCCAAAACTTTCCTCATTATTATCACTTCCATAAATTTAAAATACATTTACTAGGATTATTTTTTCCATAATTTTCACTAGAAGGGAAATTGATTTTCATACCTCCAAGTTTCATTGATGAATTCTTCCCCAATTCCAACTTCCCTGACCAATTATTATTATTATCATCATTAGGAACATACATGTCAAAAAAAATTATCTAAACTTTTTAAGAACATCAAAAATTTTACTCATAGAATTTAATCTCTCGTGAATCCAAATCTCTCCATAAAAATTGTTTCAAAATATAGTAAAATATATTAATTTTACTATCAAAATCCTATGAAAAAACTCTGTTAAGTGATAGACTAGTCTTGTAAAATTGTATTCATACTCTTCTATAGAATAATCATATTTTTCCCTAGTTCTATGAAATTTTTTCCACTCTCAGTCGAATAGTTTTAAGAATATATTTTTCCGAAAAAACACATATAAAATCAACTCATTCCAGACAATAAAAATCTTTTCTTTCTCTCATATTCTTAACTAGAACCCACTATTGAGTCTCTTCACCTTAAATACGATAAATGGATATTATAACATTTTTTGGTTTTTAATATCCCATGAAGAAAATATTTTCATGAACATTGATACATCCTTCACCAATCACATGATTTGTGGTTCCACTGAATACTGGAGAATGTTTACTCCTAAAATGCTTTAAAAATGTAATGTTTCTTTATGGGAGTTTAAGATCTCCTCTAGAAGGGATTCTAGAACTAGTTATTAGCTAATTCAACTGATCCATTACTATAAAATTTTTTTTCTCAATTCTGATTCAAATAATTCTAGGCTGTAGATTCGAACAAATATCACCTTCTAGGGGACTTCTAACTTCAACTTCCCTATTTTACCTATCAAAACCCATTATAAAAAATATATATCATAGATGAAGTAACATGGTAATATATAAATGTTATTTAAAAAAAAATTAAAAATCATTTACGGTATTCTATTAACATCATCTTAACCCCAAACGTTATCTAAACCGTCCTATGATACAAACAATAAGGGAATGGGTTTAAAACATTACAGAATCTAGATTTTTTGACAAGGACCTACAATATTACACATAGATAATCTTTTTTAGGTTTATATATTTAGAGAAATACTTCATAAATCACATATCAAATCCATGTATTATACATGGCGATGCCATTAAATAGTATCAATTTCTTTAAAAATATGAATCTTTTTAAATAAAACATGATTTCATTGACAAATCATTATAACAATTATATTTACTTCTTTATTTCCCTTAACTATCCTTACAACCTATGAAACACATTAAAAAACATGGGATGTTCCCAAAATTATCATTAAAGAATATATAAAAAAGATATAAGTAGTCAATGGATAACATAAAAACCTAATAACACTAATTTCATTAAAACTTTTTAAAATTTATTGAAACATCATATATATTCCTAGGGGCATATTTTCCATATCACTCTTACAATCACTCTTCCACATAGATGAACCATTGTTCACCTTTCATATCTTGAGTACCCAATGCATTGGAGAGCTATAATGGGGCCCACCCATAATATAATGATCTATAATGGCCTCAATCCAACATATCTTGAGCTATAATGGGATCAACCCATCATATCTTCAGCTATAATGGGCACAACCCAACATATCATGAGATATAATTGGCTTAACCCCACATAACAGTGTAAAAGTAACATATCATTGTAATTAATCCACATGAAATTAGGAAACAACCCTCATTACATAAATATATAAATTGTTTTTAATTTCATTAAAGAGACTTTCATGTGGATTTAAAAAGGAATGTCCCATACAAATACAATTAAAGTGAGAATTAATAGAATGGAATGGATATGTGTATACACTATAAATAAACCTTATTCAACGTATTATTAAAACATTCACCACACAAAAAATCTCAATACCGGATAGTGAATAAAGTATATGCTGAAACAAAATATCGGATATTCGATTAAGAATTACTTTACCCCAAGTTCATCTTACAAAAAATGTGATTAAAAATCATGAATAATTGTTAAAAGAATGATATTTATAATTTAATGAAACATAATAAATTTTATAAAACCTTATGTGGTCATTTTATAACATTATTCCACCAATTAATTTATTTGATTTTTTTCATTCCATTATTTTTTGTCTGTTCATTACAAGTATTCCATGGTCGGTTTGTAAAATAATTCCATTTCAAATGAATGTGAAACTCCATAAGTGAAATGATATTTTACTAAAAAATTTCCGAAATATTAAATTATTCAATAAATCAATTTTTAATTTTTTTTAGGATGAATCATTATATAAATATTTAGTGATAATATTTAGTTTGTTTTGGTGAATTTTGATCATATGAACCAGTTTTTTTATTTTTTACATAAAAAGTATTTCTAGAACATTATATATCATACAATATGTATAATAAAATATTATTTATTCATATTAATGTCTTAATGACCATTTTTTAAAGAAGTAAATTTAAATTGGAGACATGTTGTCTATGAAATCTGTAAATCGACACAGCATGGATGATTTTTTTTGAAAATAAGAGAGAGAGGGAAAGAATTATATTGATGAATTTTCAATAATCATGATAATATTTCTACATATATATTACAAAGGATATCTCATTCCTCATCGATAAGGGGAGTAAAAGAGAGTATAAAAAAGAAAAATAATTCAATTGATAATAAAAGAATATGGAAGAGTATAATTACCACTTGGTTTCTACGCCTTGAGATACTTATTAAGGGCTTTATTATTGTCCTTTTATTGAGACCAGTAGGTCGTAGATGTTGGGATGATCCTTGGGAATTTGATTGGTCATATTGTAGACAATACACCATGCTTGAGAGTTGTGATAGGAAGAGGGGGTGTGAGGGTGGTATTTAATGTGGAGGAAAGAAGGGGGTTTACATTATTTTAATCATTCGTTTAATATTTTCTCCTCATGACTATGATTACTTTTTATTCATATGAAAAAAACTGTAAAGAGGTCATGTGAGTTCTAACCAAGGGTATATACATTAGTAATGATGTTAGGAATAGTGTATTTAACATATAAGGTATATATATAGCAAGTTACTATATATCATTATTTATAAAAATTCACTTATTTCAGAAAATATAAAAAATTAACACCAACCATTTTTCGACCATTTGAATTAACAAATGAAATCCATTTTATCAAAATAATTATCTAAATATGAGGAATTATTTTTTAATTAAAATCAGAATTTATACTAAAAATAGAAAATTATTATCTATAACTTGTTTTATTACCCCTTGGAAATTTAGTAAAGGTTTTATAATATTATCTTATAACAATATGAAAATAAAATAATAATTTATGATCAAATTTTATGAAAATACTTTTTCATTTAAATTATTAAATGAATCAAAAAATTGTAATTAAATATTTATGACTTACAAAAATACAAATACTTATATAATTATCATATTGTCATTTATAAGATGCCTTTTATTATACATTTATTAGTGATGTTACTATTCATTGGGCCATTTTACTACTCTTAAGGGTTATATTTCTATTCATAAGGGTTTGTTACTTTTTATAAGGGTATGATACTGTTACCCAAAAATTAACCTGGTCATATCAGACTCCAAATAACTTAATGATCGCATCCATGTGTGTGTATTGTATTAAATTAAATTGCCCTATGTGGGAAAAAAATCTTTAGCAAGTTTATAACTATATCCATAAAACAATGTGTCTTTATGTAGATACTAAGTGTTTCAATAAATAATGTAACATTAATTTTTAAACCTTGGTGTCTTACAAAAATGGATTTAAGGATATGTGCAGCATCATACCCACATCATGCATGAGTCATCGGTAGCTCACATCATGCCTCTGCTACTTCCTACATTTTGAATCCCCCATGGTTCTTTCTAGGATTCAAACCATTTTCTTTTATAAGTCGAATTATGTGGTTTACCACTCAGGATCCACCCCAAATTCAATGTAATAAATTGAATTCTGCTATAAAAACTCAATATAATGTAATGTTTGAGGTTTGGACCATATATTCACTATGATGTGTGGGTACTAGACCCAACTCAGTCTGTATAAGGTTCCATTTTCATTAATGCATTTTTTTGTGATAGTATAAAAAATGGGTTTTCTTACACATGATTAAAATAGTTTTTTTCAATGATTTTGTTCTACCAAAATCCACAGTTAGAAGAGAAATTCGTGAAAAATTAAAATGTCTTACATCTATTAATTTATATTATCACAATGGTATAAACTTGTGAATCTTCATCCAGAAGAAAAATATCAGGGTATAGAATATACGATTCAGAACAACAAAATATAATTTTAAATTTCAATAAATAAATAAGATCATGATATAGAAATTACGGATAATTTTATTTCACTTTGGGATATCCAAGGATGTTTGGGATGGGGTAGTTAAAAAATAAGCACAACTTTTCAACAAAATACCATGAAAGGTAATTTGGTATGAAATTCCAAAACAACTATTTTTCAGAAAACTAGGTGAAATTTTCAACATTAGAATCAATTTTAGTCTTTCATATGTACATGATAATTAAACATATAGATATTGGATATATACAAATACAATCGTTTGGTTTTTTAGGGGTTATATTAATTTATAATTTGGATTTTGGTTATAGGGTTGTGATTTAGGAATGATCCTTGGGAGTTGATATTTTCTATTCAATGAGAATGTAAAAAACTAGTTAATTATAGGATAAATAATTTTCATGTATTATTAAAAAAATTTATTTAATTTCATATATTTGTATTCATTATAAAAATATTGTGTAATTTTTTTTAATCAAAAGGAAATATATAATTATTTTATACAAAACTAGCCTTTTTGGTAATATGTATTTTTATTTTAAACCAATAAATACAAAGAATAGAATTTTAATTTTAAAAAATGTTCTACATTTTTGGAACAATAAATTAAATATTATCCTTTAATGAATTTTTTATAATATTCTGGAAATATTTATTTTTCAATGAATAAGGTAAAACAAATTTTTTTATTGAAATCAGGGGTTTATTTTCAAGTATTTACCACGTAATATTCTATTTTGAATTATTTATAAAAATTGATTTTGTTATTTTTTATTAAAAATAATCCCATTTTTTTCTTTTTTATGATTTTTATAATATATTTTTCTATAAATGAATTTAAATTCATAAAAATATATTCTTTTGAAAAACATATTTACACTACATTGTTCAAGTTTAATTTTAAATTAAATTATGCCACTTTTGATTTAAACAATAAAAATGAATTATATATTTTTAATTATGTGGTATAATATTGGAAAATATTTCTCTTTTATTTTTGATCATCATAAATAAAAACATTAGTAAATTTTTTTCCCCTCTATAATGTTAAATCAGATAATTATGGCTCAAAATAATTTGATAAGGACTATAAAATGGACATAACATTTTCCTCTATTTCATTGGATGAGTCTATTTCAAACATAATCATCCAAAATAATAAAATATCACTTTCTCTTATTTAGTTTCCATTTTTCCTTAATAATATTTATTTAAAGTTTAAAGTCATGAATATTTCGTTATTTCTTTGAATATCTATAATATTTTAAGATTTGCAGAAAAAAAACTTACCATTGGATATAAAGAGTTATTTTAAATATTAATTACTGTTTTATTAGGTTAATTTATTAAAAAAATTGTGATAAAATAATTTCCTTACATAATGATGCAATGTCGACTAAGTACTGTAGATGTAGTAAAACATCATGTAATTATTTTAAAAACACTAAAAGTAATATTATTTGGGTAAGTTAATGTTGGAAATTAATTTTATAAATTATAATAAAATGTTGTTGATGTTTTAATAGTTTAAATGTTAATTTCACTATTGTAATGTTGTTTTCAAAGTATAATTTTATTAAGAGTTCAAAATGGAATTAATGATATTTTAAAATTAGTAATATTTCAGTAAATTAATTAAAATTCACAAATATCATATCATCAATAATTTAAATTTCATATAGTTTATAATATCCCTTTTTTGTGATTTATGGGTTATTTAATCATATATTGTAATATTCTTGATCTCTAAATCAGAAAGATAATTGTTATCACCGTAATTACCAAAAGGGTTAACAGGTGGTTAAAAAAGACATAAGGGAAAAAATTTAATCCAAACTATTTAAAATTTTATTTTTTTATTAAATTTAAACCCATACTCATATTTAATTTAATTATATCAATTTATATTCATTTTTTAGGAAATTTAACTTATATTAATTTACTTTTTCTGTAATTCCAAGACAACCCCTCCCTTCACTTATAAAAGAGAATAGACTCTCTTATATTGCATAAAACATTATAGCCCACTATATTAGAAAATTAAAACCCAAATCCCTTACACACATCCCTACCTAAATCTTAGAGGCCTTTATTTTAGGGTAAACCAACCTTAGGAAATATTTTGGTGTAAACCTTTAAAGGTTATCCGATGAAGATTTATAGTACTTAACCATGAATATTTGATTTATTTTTTATTCTAAATCCTTATAATATTATTCATCCATTACAATTAAATATTTATATTACATATTATATGATGTTATTCTGTTAATATCATAATTTAAATCCATTCTGTTTTCTGTCAAATTTGGAATGATAACATCATCCGTGGGTACAGTGGACTACCACCTAATGAATATATGTAATTAGATTTCGATCACGACCTATCATGATTGGTTATAATAATGGAATTAATATATATATATATATATATATGATATTAATGATACATTTTTTGTCATTCAAGTGTAATATATCATCTATTTTCATACATTTTAATTCAGTTATAAATGATTATTTCGTCTATGAGTACATGTGGAATTCCACCTCCAAGAAGCTATGTGATTCATTTTTCATCAATGTATCACATAGGTGATATATGTAAGTTTATATGAAAATAAATTATGTTTTTAATGTTATATGAAAAAATATTTAAATATAAAATAATAGTTAACATCATTTCATATTGTTTAAGGAAAAATGGGAATGTTACTCATGGTGTACTATCTACCGTCATCATTGTTTTAGTATAGTTCATTATTTATATCCATCATTAATATATTGTTTTAATATTATAATTGATATCTAAAATTATAATTAGGTATTTTTAATTATTTTATATATGGTTTAATAATAAAATATTTGATCTAAGTCATATTTCTCATATACTTTTTGTATATATTAGATGAATATCATCATAACATACAACAAAAACTTAATTGATTTTTTAATTTGTTATAACATGGAAAAAATAATAATAAACTACAAAAAGGTTCTCAATAATGTAAATAATTTTCAATATCTTCAATATTCATGAAGATATGGAATGTATATGATGATTCATACAAGAAGTATGGGATATATTACATTAAAAACCTTAATTTAAATTATTTAAATATTATTTTATAAATCATTTTCTTCCATGAAAATATTTTTAAAATTATTCTCTGGATAAAGGTATATAGAAATAAATGAATGATAATATAAATTTTACATCACATTTTACATTCATTTAAAAAAATAAAAATGAATATTTTTGCATATATTATATTGATTTTTTTAACATAATAAATAAATTAATGTTATATTTAAACATATATGGGGCTAATGGTTTATTTCCCAAAAACATAAATTTTATTTAAGGATTTCATTCCATAAAAAGAATTCATTTTTTTCTTCAAATAAATCCCCACCTTCCCCCTATTCTATGTATTTTTAAAAATAATTAAATGGAATAGATATTTCAATGAAAGAAAATGTTTTCTTATTTGTGGAAGGAATATTTATTTTTAGTGTAATGATGAAAAATAAAATATATCATGTTTTATGATTATTTTATGTTTATTAGAAATTATTTATATTGAACTTTGGTTTCATTATAATCCAAGGATAGGTTGTTCTATTATAAATGAAGGATTGGTGGATCTTTTATAGCCCTCCAATTCATGGGTAATGATTATGTTATATTGAGAGTTATGTAAGATGTTGACATTATTTTTTATTAAACATAGAATAGTTATTGTACATATGATATGAAAATGATGTACCATGTCACTTGAATGTTTTATTTATTATTTATATTATTTTGTGAAAATATTATCATTTCACAAGGAAAGATAATGATCTTATGTTTAAATGAATGTTTATTAAAAATAATTTTAGTGAAAACATAAACATTATGAAAAAATATTCATGTGTTTATCATGATTCCAAATAGACAATTATCAGATTTATTTTTCATTTAATTTTTATAAATTAAAGTTTTTATGAAATATTTAGTAATAGATTTTGATTTATTGATTAAAAAAAATTTTATTTTGAGCCAAAGCATTATGTTGAAACCAATTAAATTTTATCGGTGTTTATAGAATAATTGGTTTCTCTATTTCCTATTATGTTGGTTGTTAATAATTTTTGGATAATACGACATTTTAAATAGTTTTTAATAGTGTTTTTAGGATGATTATGGATTATTTTGAGGTCAGGATAAAAATTTTAATGATCTTTTATGAAATGAAAACATTATATATCATAAAAGTATTTATTTTTTGGAAAAAATGTATACTAAGTGGGAGTGTTCAAATTGTGGTGTAATATTTATTAATGGATATGGATATGGAGTATTTATATTGAAACCTAAACCATAAATATGCAAAAATGTATTAGAATTAATTATTGACTAAATACTAGAGATTATGTAATGCTTAAGGTTGAGGTATATTTTTTTGTGAGAGGAAATTTTCAGATAATTTTAGAGGATAGGATTGAGTAAGTTAGTGCCCTTAAGTGATTCTAGTTTATTGTTACTGTGTATATAGTATTTTAATTTTACCATTTAAATTCATCTAAATTATGTCTAATAACAATGTTTTGATATATAAGGAACATGAAATATGAAGTAGGAAGGAACAATGATGATATTATACATCGAAACCACCAACCAGAAATGGTTGGATTTGGATCTAAATAGAATGTTTTTGTGTTGGATCAATTGATTCAAGATATATATAGAGGTACTATCCAATCTAGATCGAAAAAAATCCACCACATAAGATCATTTTGATAGTGTATAATTGTATGAGACAATATGCTCTATAATTTTATGTATCTTCTATCAGAGTGGTAGTTGAAGGATGTATTGAATCACTAGAAAATATATTTTATGTCATGTGTTATTTGGTTCATAAATAGGTTACACTTTATATTTAATTTTTTGAATGTGAATCCAATCAATGGTGTTTAATTTTTAATAATTATAGATTTATTGGTTATATTAACATCATTGTATGGGGTAAATTTAAGAATATCTTCCGTGAAAAATATTTTCCTATGTTTCTTACGTTAGGATGGAAATAAAGTTTTTCAAATTAATTACAAATAAGAATGATTCAGTCCATACATATGAAGAAGACTTCACTAAATTGTAAATGTACGAACCGAATTTCATATAGTTCACGATATTAAAATTAATCTGGTTTAATTTGGATTGAATCAAATATATAAAATTTAATTAGATTTTCATGAATTGAAAAGCCATTAGAATTTTGTTTTCTATGTTGAGAAGGTAGAAATAAAGTTTTCCAAAGATCATTTTTTGCATTAAGAAAAGAATAAAACATTCTCTATGTTATAGGAAAATGAGATAAATCCACAAATGGACATTATTTATTAGAAAATCATGTTTCCAATTTATGAGAGGTCTGCTAAAAAAACCTTTGGAATATTATGATGAAATATGCTATGAGATCCAATGTTTTTATGTTTGGGTATATGGATCATGATTATAATGAAATGTATCTGGACGGTAATAAGGCTATTTTTTATAATTTAGATAAAATATGTATTAAAAATAATTTCATTGGTTATTATGAAAATGAGTGGTCTCTGAAGGAAACATATTGTTCGAAAAACAATTCTATAAGTTGAATAGTGTGGTGAAATCATTTGCAACTACAATAGAATTTTTTTTTCCATTCAACAATTTTGTAATACATAGAATAAATTTTTATTTATATTATGCTAATTACATGTTTGATTCATTACATAAAAATTCCATCAATTCTAATAAATTTTATAGAAAACCATAAATTGAACATCAATAAATTAATTTAGGAATTTTAGTAAAAATACCTTGGGGTATTTTTAAGGAAATAATGATTTATAAAGATACTCTCATTATCATATATGGTATGGATTTCTCTATAAAAATTTTTTATTTACAATTTTATAATTTGATTTTATTCCTAGTATTGACTAGATTTTATTTTATCATGATATGATGCATTATAAAGCCAATGTAGTTATTTTCATTAATGAGTTTTCATTTGTATATAAGAAATAATTCGTACATTGATCAAAAATCATGAATATGAGAAACTATTATGAGAATGAAATGAAATTTTCCTTTCTATTATTTTTGAAAATAAGTGAACAGTTTAGATTAACGATGTACAAGTAGTACAAGAATACCTGAATGTTATTCCTAAAAATTTACACATTATTTTTCTTTATTGAAAAGTGGATTAAACTATTTAATTATTTATTAAGGATTATAAAATATCAAAACCCCATTATCGAAAGGATTAATTATAAATTAATGAATTGAAATGTATTTACAACAGATTCTTGATAAAGATTCATTCATCCTAAAACATCACTATTTCTTTATCCTGTTTTATTGTTATAAATAAGGATGGGTTGATGATTATTTTCATTTTTTATAGATCATTAAATCATATCACTATTAATAATATGTTTATGCTTACTCATACTGATAAAAAGTTTAAAATTCTCTAGGAGCATAATATTTTTTGATGTTTTATCTAAAGTTTGGGTTCTATAAGTTAATGGATGGGGGGACAAAATCACAAAGACAATTTTTTATAATTGGTAAATGATTATTTAGTTTTTATACCCTTTAGGATGAAAATAAAACAAGATATATACCTGTATATTATGAAATATTCTTCCATTACTATGTTTAAAAGATATATCATTTTGTTTACTTGTGATATTTTTGTTTATTATAAAAATTAACATGATCATAGAGAACATCAAAGGATTATTCTAGAAACCCTAAAAGAAACAGCGATATATGGATAATTTATAAAATTTTATTTTTGATTAAAATATATTACATTCAATGGAAATATCATAGTCAAATAAAGAATAACTATTGATCCCTCTAAAACTAAATTAGTTGATTAGTGTAAATTACCAATAATAGTTACTAAGAATCATAGTAATCTAGGATAAGAATTTTATTAATGAAAGGTTTTTTGAAAAAAAAATCATGGTTATCAATCTCACTAATAATGTTTAAAAGAAAAGGAGTTATGATCATCTTGATAGAGTAATTCAATGAATGATTCAATTAATTGAAAATAAGATACATGAATGCTCTAATTTTGGTCATTACATTTAAGAAGAGAGAATTTTTTATATAATAAATTTTTTTATAAAAAAAATCGGTTATGTTTTAATAAATAATGATATGGTAATTTAATATTCTTCAAATAAATTTAAACATCATGGGATTAAATGACCTAAACATGACCATTAGCTGTAGGATTTGATGTTTTCATTAAAAATTTAGAGACATCATTTATATGGAGTTAAGTATAAATATATACTAATAATAAAAGTTTTATGTATATATTCAATCAAAAATAGTTGAACCTGACACAAAGAATATGGCTTTAATTGAAAAAATATTATGACTCCACAATTTATTAGCATTGAGGAAATGAAGATAGAGTATCTAATGCTATGTATCCAAAAGATAATTCTATATTATATATGAAATGTATGGACATGATAATTTGGTTCATGATTTTATACCTATTTTCTGACCAATTATTTATATAGGAACACCATATGTTTTATTTTGTGTAATAGTACAATCACCTCTATCAAATATAACTAATGAAGCTAATAAGGAATAGAGTGAGTTATAGGAAAAGTTAGACATATCTATGAATGTTAATTTTACTAAATATAAAATTTTAAAATTAGGTTTTTTGAGATTAATAAAAGGGTTTTTTATTGCATGTGACCCCTTTAAGGAATGTATAGTTTACTGAGTATCAAAGTTCTCTATTTTGTCATCGTGGAAGCAAAAAAGTGTATAGCGACCATAGACAATATTTTTTATAGGATGGAATAAATGAATATATTTCTAATTTTACTATGCAATTTTTAACATGTCATATGTTATAACTAAATGAAAAATATTAAAAAAATTCTAATAATTTTTTAGTGAAAAAATGGAAATGGGGGAATATATCCATGGATTTTCTACTGAGATTTCAAAATATATATTAATTCAATATTGTATTTTAGGTAATTGTTTACTGAATAACTAAATGTACTTATTTTACACCCATGATAAATAATATTCCATTGGATACTATTTCTCAATTATATGTTAAATAGATAATTAATTTACATAGAGTACCTCGTTCTATATTATCTAGTAATTTCCCAAATTCACTGTTAATTTCAAAAAGGCCTTAATAGAAATCATTTTTCTTTAAATTAAATTTTATTATATATTTCCTTACACGATACAATGGACGATTAGATAGAACAATTCAAAAATTAAATGATGCATTTTTATCTTGTCAAATTTATTATCAAGGATGTTTGGATGAACATCTGACTTTGGCTTAGATTTTCATTAGTAATTTTTTTCATTCCATTAAATATATGACACCTTTTGAATCATTATATTGAAAGTGGATTCAGACTCTGCGTTTTTTAGATGAAGTTTGAAAAAAGAAGTTAATGACACTAAAATTGGTAGAATAAATGGATAAGAATATAAATATCATTTAGAATCACATGACGATGGATCATAGTGGGAAAAAATATATTAATTATAATTAGAGTAATTATATTTCTATTTAGTTTGGTGATAATTTTTTTCATAAGATATTTCTATAGGAAAGTGTTATGTTTTTTGTAATAAGGGGAACCTAATTCAAAAGTTCATTGAACCATATAAAACCCTAGAAAATGTTAGATCAGTTTCTCAGTGTATTTTCCTCATTGTTTTTCTGATTAAAATGACATATTTTATGTTTATCTTTTAAGAAGGTATGTACAAAATGAATCTCATGTTGTGAGCCCTTAAGTAGTTCATCTTGAAGTGGAAATTTCATATGCTGAACATCGAATTTAAATTCATTACCATATAGAGAATAAGATTTGGAATAATTTTATCCATCAGGATAATATTTTTGGAATGCCCAGATGGATAAAGAATCTACGTAGTAATCAGTAAATGATACGAATGAAACATAACACCACTTGTTTAAGTGATAAATAAAATTTCTAGGATGTAATTTCCCAAAATGGGGAAGAATTTAAAAACCCATGTTATTTTGAGAAAATGATTTTCATGTTTTATTCATATTTAATAATAAAATTTTATAGACATATATTTGTTATAATAATATTAGGTAATTTTTCTGTCAAAAAGAAGAATATATTTATTTCCAAACCAATTTGGATTTCAAAAATTATATGGTTTTATTTTAAAGACAAATTTTAAAATTATAAATTACCAATTTATCAAAATAACCTATATATTTAAATTCATCATTTCAAAATTAACATATGATTAATTTTCTATAATTGTAATAAATTCTTCATTTTATAGTGAATCATGGAATATAATATTTTATTTTAGAACTATATTTTATTTTAATATATTTACAATGTAAAATTATATTTTTGATTAAATTTAAAATATAATTTGTTCATTTTTAATAAACATAATAAAATTATAGAATTTATAATTAATTTTATACTTGAATTAGGTATAAAACCATTTTATAATTACAATATAATTTTTTATGAAAAACTACTTTTCATCGCATTTTTTCGGTTTATTTTAAAATATTTACTATCATTTATGTGAACTGAATTATTTAAAATGAAACACATATATGAAATTAGGAATTCTAAATTTGTAAAATATATACCATTTTGTTTTTTAATTTTCAATAGTAACCTTAGAATTTTTTTTAACTTAGGAAATGTTAATCAGTAATTTAAAATTAAAAATTATACAATAAGAGATAAAAATGAGCCAAAAACATGCATATATTTCATTGGTTGGGTAAATTGTATCCATAATAATACTAAAATATAAAATATGACATTTTATTTTAATTAATCAATTAGACTGACCATTGTAATATTTCAGTAATGGATAAAGTAAAAAATGTCACTCTATTTATTTTAATATCTATATTATTCTATGATATTGAGTAAAAAAAATATGATCAGTTATAAATAATTAAACTAAATGGGAAAGAATTTTTATATCTAGAGCATTAATTTTTAATTTTTATTCAAATAAATATAAATTTAATGCTTAGCCAACATCGACCTAGTGCTTGTGCAAGGTTCAAAAATTTTGAAATATTTTAAAGACACTAAAACAAATAATATTTTGACAACTTAATTCCTTAAACTAATTTTATATATAATAATTAAAAATTAGTGATTTTTTAATATATTATGTTTGAATTCAATTATTTTCATGTTGTTTTTAAAGTCAAATTAAATAAATAGTTAAAAATTCTATTAATGAATATTTTTAATAAAAAATATGTTTTAAATGACATAAAGTTCATTAAAATATTATATGAAGAAAATTTAATGGTATATAGTTGAAAATATAAAACATGGCCCATTTATGGGTCATTTTGACTTTATATTAACTTTTATATCACCTTAATATGTAATCAAAATTAATGTAGTAATTTTTAAAAGGAAAAATAAGGATAAAAAAAGAGAATAGGGAAAAAATATGAAATTAACTTATCAAAATTTTATTAGATTTGAAAATTAAAAATAATGCTCTTCTTATATAAAAATTATATCAAATTTAATCATTTTTATCTAAAAATTATGTTATATTAATTAAATATTTTCAGTAATTCTAAAAGTGTCCCTCCCCTCACTTATAAATGAGAGCACCCTCTCCTAAATTCCTCATAGATTTTTAGTACTCTATATCGAATAATGTATACAAAAATACCTTCCCTAAATCCCATCACACATCAGAGGGACCTCTATTTGATCATAAAACCAACTGAGGAAATAATTGTGGGTAAACTTTTAGAGTTCATCCAATGAATATGTATAGTTAGTAAGAATGCATTTTCAATTTATAAAAACTTATTTCTCTTTAAAAACATATTATTCATTTATTAAATCACAATATACATATCATATCATATATAAATATATATTATTTTAGTTTAACAATTTATATCCATCTCTTATTCCATCATTTGGGGAATTCAAACACCATTCATGAGTATAGCGGACTACCGCCCCCCAAACCGATGTAATTCATTTTCCATCACTGCATCTCACAGATGAAAATAATGATGTACTTATTGTATGTATATGATATTAATGAAAAATTTATAAATATTTAAGGATTATATATTATTTATTCATTCACCATTCCATTTATTGGAAAATGATAACATCGGCTTTGTGTACCTGTGGACTGTCACATCCACATAGCGATGTGATTTTTTTCCCACAAAACATGCATGATAAATATAATTTATTTGAAGAGAAAAGATTAATTTTGTGATATAATCACTATTTCTAAAATATTAATTAACAATTACCTTCGTTCCATAATGACCATTGAAAAACTGAAATGTTACTCATTCATAGTTATACCCAACTATATCAATTATACTAATATAATTCATTTTTCATAACAACCATTCATTGTTCATTTAAAATATATAGATCATATATTAAAAATATTACTTTTTGGTTGTTATTATACTATTTATGCATTAATAATGTAAATGTGGAGTATAGTAATCTTACTGATGTAATTTTTTACATATGAGATGGATATCGTCAAAAAATCCAACAATATATTAATTGATTTAGAAATGGAATATAAAATTCTAAAAGCTACAACATTTTTAAAAAAATGAAATTATTAATGTAAATAATAAAAATAATTTTATTATTTAGGAGGATAAGTAATATATGTTATTAGTAGGACTTGAGGTAAGAGACACTTTACTTCAAACCCCTCATTTTAAATGTTTCAAAAAAGAATTTCTAAATCATTTTCTTCCATTTCCATTTATATGAAATTAAACTTGGGGATTTATAAGTTAAAAAAATTAATTTTAAAGGATTTTTTTTCACATTTGACATTCATTCAATGATTCACATAATTAATCTTTTTATATAATGTATGAATAACTTTTTATAAAATGGATAAATATAATTTTCTATTTTAATGTATAAAACATCAATGATTTATTATCACTAACATAAATTTTATTTTATATTTGGATTCATTTACAAGAATTAATATTTTCATCAAATAAAAACTATATTTCCTTTATTTTGGGTATTTTCAATTAGTGTTTATAATTCAATGGACATTGAAATGTCTTAAATTGTATTATTTCTGGTTGAAAATAATATTTACATGATTGTCATGAAACAAATGAAGGCTTTAATGTTTAATGACTATCTTAGGGTTCTACAAAATATTTAGTCTAATGTTTAGTTGTTTTATAAATGAGGGATGGGTGGTTCTACTATAAACCAAGGATAGTTTTTTCTATGATAGTCCTTAAATACATCAGGTAATGATTATGTTCCCTAGATAATTATGTTCGATGTCAACAGTTTGAGTAATTTCATGTGTGAGAGTTATATTAAATTTTTTTCACAACTTACCTACATTATTTATTTATTATTTCTATGATTTTTTCTAGAAAATATTTACTTCAAAATATAAGATGATGAGTTTAGGTTTAGTGGAATTTATATACTATAGGTAATGAGTGAAATGTATAACATTGTAAAAAAGTATTCATAGGGATTTTATGGTTTCAATGAATTATCAATGAGTTTAATTTTTAAATTATGATTTCTAATGAAATGAATAATGATAATTTTGACGAAAAAAATTTGACTTCTAATATAAGAAAGTGTTTACTCTAAGCCTAATTTTTTTTAAAGAGACATGTTTTTATTAGTGTTCATGGACTATTAGGTATTTTTCATTCATTTTATGTTACTTAATAGGATTTTTATTCTGATACCTTGATTTAAACTTTTTTATCATTGGGTTTTCTGAATTAATAGGTACAATAATGAGGGGAACATGAACTTTTTTGAATACATGTTGTGAATATATATCTTTTTATATCATAAATGTTTTTTATCTAGGGGTAATGGATTCTATGTTGAAGATACAACATTGGGACTTAATATTTATTTCTATAAGGGTTATAGACTAATTTTCAAAAACTATATACCATAAGGATACTAAAAATGTAATACAATTAATTATTGACTTAAAACACAAAACTATATCATTTTTATGGTTGGGCCCTTATTGAGAATTTTCAGTTTATGTTCAAAAAAAGTATCAAATAATAAGTTTTTATCAAGGTATAAATTGTTGATTTCTATGATTAAATATATAGGGACAGTGAAATAATAATATTTTAAATTTTTTAGATTTTATCATATAATTTATTAAAATTTTTACCAATATAAATCATTCAATAATTTTTAATACTTGGTCATTCTCATTCTATATATCTGCAGGTTGGGGAATCGAATGGATATACTAGAGAAAATAAACTACAAGAAAATATATTATTAGTAAGAGAATGACTGCATGTCTAACTTATTATATCTTCTAGATTCATGAGACTAGTCCAATTGTTTGAGTATGAGATAAATTTTTTACATAGAAATATTGGAGTTTAACTCGATAGCATTGAAAAAGTGGTATATCATGGTAAATCAGAACACTCAGAGTCGATAAAGAATAATGAAAATTATTCATGGGATTCCATCAAAACATTGAAACTGTTGTAGCTTCCATAGTGAAAAAATAATGGATAAAATGGATATATTTCTTGAATGAATAACCCGGTTAAATGATGTTTTATATGGTGTTCCTAGTGCAAATGGTTTCATATTAAAAATATTAAAATTATTTCCCAGATATTTTTTAACATCATTATAGTCACGCTTCAATATAGACTACGCTATGTATGGTTACATTCAATGATCTACTAAAAAAATTGATAGTTGTAAAATTAACATTCCATTATGAGAATTTGGAGAAAGATATTTATCTAAATTGGTTTAATTATTTATAGGATCATCATAATGAAATTGTTTTCAATCGGAAAAAAATGTCTTAATAGGTTGAAGTATGTTGTCTAGAAATACAACCAAATTAATGATGGTTTCATTATTGAAGAAGGAGTCAGTTGGAGTAACATAGACCACTATTTCTAAAAAACTGAATAGTAAGATGGAAGTTAAATTAATATTTTTAAATATTTTGTTGAATTTTTGTATACTTTTCTTGAAAATATAATGATTAAATATCTAAAGTGTTATTTCTCTATAAGGATTGATATTAATGATTTTGAATTGGAAAAAAAATTTGGAGTGAGAATTTATATATATAGAAAATCAAAAACATTGATATTATCTCATAAGTAAAACATCTATAAAATAATCAAGATCCCTAGGATGACTAAAATCATTCTTTTCACAAATCTATTGGTTGGAAACATTATGGTCTCCATGGATAATATTTTAAACAGGTATGATGGGGATTGATATATGGAAAAAGTTACCTTTGCATCAACTATCAAAATATTTATTTATGATCTAATTTGTATATTGTTAGATATTTTAATAATATTGAGATATTTCTGAAATTTCATGTCAATTATAAAAATATACCACTATGAGGATGTTAAATATAACAGAAATTTTTTAAAATAGATCAGTATATATGATAATATTATTTTGAGAATATGATCTAATGTTGGTTTTTTTATGTAGTCATTGATGGGGATTTAGATAACTAAAAGAGAAAAACTAATTTTGTGTCTACTTATAGTGGTAGAATGATATCATGGATGTCTTGGATATGATTGATTGTTACTTTATCTACTATGAAGGTGAATATATAGAAAAAAATACGTCGAAAAGGAATTACTATGCTTAATCTGATTTCTGAAGGAACACTAAATATGTGGTTATAATAGATAATTATACTATGATGATCAGTGTCTAATTCCCCTGGTATAGAATAAATAGTTTTATGAAAGAAATAAATTTACTTGAAATTATATTTAATCAAAAAATTTATAGAAGACAATGTTGTAATTGAATAAGATAGTAAGAAGACAAAGCTCAGAATTTATTTATATATATATTTTCCAATAATTTATGAGGAAACATTATGCCTTAGTGGGACTAAGAGGAAAGAAATAGAAGGATAATAATTCCTATTGTATAGGTGGGGAAGAATTCTTAGATACTGATTATATGTCAGAGGGTTCTAAGAGTTTCCCCTAAATATTTTTCAATTAAGAGATTTTAATGACAATTAATAATGATTAAATTTATATTCCATTCAATGGGAATGAGATATTAATAGAAGAATTGAGGTCATTGAATGATTTATTAGTGGTAGTTGAAATTATTGTGGAAGGAAGGTGGGTCATATATTAAAATCTTTTTACCATTGTGTACAAATAATGGCCCTAGGATAGTTTAGAAAAATGGGAGAAGAACAACATTCAGTAAGATCACCCTAGTATGATTCGTGGTAAATGATAAATTTTAAAGTACTCTACTTGTATGTCATTTTCAGGACATGTAAGGATATACTATTTCAATATTCAGTAATGATAAATGTATTGTAATACCTGAAATCCAAAGTTCAGTGTTACAAGTTTTTCATTTGGGTCCAGCTATAAATCTCTAGTTGGACAACAAGAATATAACTATTGTTGACCTGGTAATAAAAAAAGTATATATATCATATTTTGATAAATAAATGAAATTCCTTTATTTTATGAGTAATTAAATGTTTTGGAATATTATCTTATGGACATTAAAATTAATTTCAAATAATGTAAACATTGTGTGATCATCTTCTCTATTTTTTTATTTACACGTTGATTAAATTTTTATTTTTAATAGAGAGTGTGACATGTTTGACCTAATGTTAAATGTAGGGTGGATTTGATAAAAATATTATGGTACACTAATATTGACATAGAATCCCATATGAAGGGTATAATCTCTTACCTTTAATATTATGGTGAAATATCTTACAGAGAATGGAAGTTAGTGAAATTTTTAGTTTAATTTATTCCCCCAATAGTTATAACATCAAACCATTATATGTGGATGTCATTTTGAGTATAAAATCCATAATGAATCATAATAGATGAATGTTTCACTATAGGAGAAAATTATCTCTATAATAAATTACTACTTATTGAAGGAGTCCTATTGAAACTAACCATGATTTATATTTACTTTTTATCAGAACTATTATATCATTGTTTCAATTTAAAACCCAATTACAAATATTTACCTTATCATTTTTTGGTATGGTTACAATGATCTAGGTAAGAATTTTAATAATTGAATACATTCTATCATTCATAATAGAAAACAAATTCAGGGTTTCTTTAGATAAAGTATCTTATATAAATATTTCTAGATTATAAATGATAATTCCTTAGTCAATATAATACATATAAGAATCCATGTTAGCATGTCTAAAAATAGTAATTCTTAGAGTTTACCTCTTATGTATATATTGTTCATATTGGAAATCCGAGAGATTATCACAACTCTATATCATTGATTCGAAATCTAAAATAGACTCACTTTGTGTCTGAGAGGAAAGATTGGTGGAGGTAGTATTAGGTTGAGGACTAAATTTATACATCACTGAAATCTCAACACCCCTAGGGTTGGGTGTTATAGAACTATCATTCCTAATCTCCTTCTGATTAGGTGATACAGACTCGTGAAATACAACATCATGTTAAATAGTTCAATTGTATTAAATATTTTTACATATCCTTAATTTATGACCATAAATAGCAAACGGATAACCCATAAACATATACTTAACGTTTCTATATTCTAGAAAATAAATCATAGTGTAAGAATAAATTGTATATCCAATAAAAATGAATTCACTTGGACAATGTGGTCCGCATATCCATACATATTGAAGTGTTTTAAAAGATTTTCTTATATAAGTGAAGTTATTTATAAGGTAAAATTTATTCATCGATTCATATTCCTAGAAGAACTGTGGTAAACTCAAGGGTGGGATAATGAAACTCACTCTATCATTGATAGTCTAATTAATGCGCCCATCTTAGCCATTATCCTGAGTTTTCTCAATGTTAGTCTAGTGTCTATGAAATATGATATAGTTAAACAATTACATAAATACATTTCTAGAATAATATAACCAATTATCAATCCCAGGACATCATTTTCTAACTTCATTGGTACTCAAAGCTCATTTTTTTATTTATAAATGTTTTAAAGGTTATATACTTGTGTTTCAATTTACAATTATGGATTTTTTGGGAGTATTAGTCAATAATGGTAAGAAATTAATAGCCTCTATAATGGGAGGCGGTTCTTTATTACCCCCTATAGTTATATTGGACATACTGAACAGAGTATTTTCTCTATACATAGACATATTGACACTCAATATATTTTATTTATCATATAGTAAATCGATAAAAATTGAATAATTCGATAGGTTATATCTATTAATATCCTATTATTATTGAGTTCGTCTTATCCTTGGAAATACATTCCCTATGATTTATATTCTGTAGGATAGTGTTATAAATCTTGGAAAAAAACTAATTACATCAACTGTGTATGAGAATCTAATATATAATTTCATTTTATTAGTTTCACATCATCATAGTGATGGAACCATTAGCGATTATAATATTACCCAATTTTTAAAGAATTTTATACTTCTTTAGGTTGGGCACTACATGTTATATGATGTTTATATTAAGTTTTAGTACTAATAGAACCTCATAAAGAGTATTAACAATAACATAATGATGTTTTAAAGAGGAATAACCTATAACCATTATATAAAAACTCGTATTATTCCCTAAGTATAAATCACCATACTCTGCCTTTCTCAACTGAGTGAAGTACACTCTCTTGGGAAACATATAAAAAGTGAATGTTAAGTCAATGATCCAATATTTATATATGGAATGTTAAAAAATATTAATCAAATATAAAATACCTATATCATATTCAATTATCATTGAATAATCATTTTCTTCTATGTCATCAATTTTAATGTTATTAATATCTTATTTAAGATCATATGTTTTTTGCATTGAAAAAAATTACTTTTATTCCTAAATTGATACCAACCCTTCCTATGATGTGTTTTTTCCCTCTTCCTACTCTTATTTTTATTACATCATTATACATTCATTATTATATCCTTTAAATTAACAAACACTTATTTATACAATTATTTATAAAACAAATATTACCTAACTTATTTGAGAATAAGATTATCCCTAATTTATATTTTAAAATTTTTAATACAACTATGATGATTTTATAGGTTTTTAAAAAAATTATAGATTTATTCTCAACAGTTCTATTAATATCTATATTTTATCAAGAACCAAAAATATTTTACCAAAATCATCACCATAATCCCTTATTGTACTTAAATGATTCGTATTAAATGTCTAAAACTACATATTCTTATATAATCATTCTACTATACATTTACCCATATAAACTAAATCCAATTTAATATTGATATAAATAGTATTAAAATAATGTGAAACATCTAAAAAAAAGGTTCATAAAGAAAATAACATAAGGATACAAGAATTATAGTGGAATTCAGTGGAGATATCTCTATAGGTTATAGAATATTCGCTTGTATTATAAATATTACAGATTTCCCTTTTTGAACCATAGAGAGATACAATAAGCTAGTTGTGAAAAATAAATCGTATCATCTTCATTCTACATATATTAAAAATATTTTTCTATCAAATTTTATAACTAAATTTTTTTATAACCAATCTATAATGAATCATATGTCTCTAATAAAAATTATTGTCAGTAATATTGTGAGGATGCCCAATTGAAAGGCCAAGAAACACTAATTTTTAATGATGGTTATGATTCATGTTGATAATCTTGTATTTGGTTACAATCAATGTGATATAACATTGATGAAAATATCTATAGGAATATTTCTCAATAAAAAAAGAAAACTATATAAATAATGTTTTATTGTGATTCCGTTTTCATTGAATTTACTTGGATTTTTAGAACAACGCATAATACTATAATATTACTAAAATAATTTATCCAAAAAAATAATTTACATTTGAAATGGAAAAAATAAACAAACCCAGGAAGTAGTACTTACTAAACTATGTGGTAGTAATCAACTTTTTATTGTGGATTTAGCACCAAACATCCTAGATGGACTCAAAAAAATCAAACAGAAACATGAAGGATATAAAAAAATATATATAAAAGGATTGATGTTACTTATAAATAATTTTCCTAATAACTGAGACATGTTTGTGACTAATAAATTTGAACACATTACCTCTAATTGATCTCTGTGTGAAGAAATAAAATCTCCATGAAGAGAGTATTTCCTTTGAGCACCATCAGAGTGGTACTCCAACAACAAAAAAATTCCAAGAAAAGTGGATGCATGCCTCTGATCACATAACATACTCTAAAAATATCTTAGTCTATCCCTATTAATATACTAGTGGTAAATCTTATATCTAGTATAAAAAAACAAGAATAAACTTCTCAATGCATGAGTGGGTTGAAGCTCGTGAAGAGTATATTAGAGGATGAGTGAGAAGTTGTAACAAATTGGGATACACAATGTGTGAATGATATGGATATAAAAATACATTTGAAACAAAAACAATGTAATACCTCCCAATCCATGTAACATCAAATTATTCTTCATGAAGTAACTGTGAAAATCACTCAAATATATATGATAGTGAACACACGTTTTAGAAACAAAAAATAGGCCACACAATGTAATTGGGTCTATTGTGTGTGTGAATCCAATTTAATTTTATATTTATTCTTCAAAAAGATGAAAATCTTGATGATATAATAATGATAAATTTTTACGTATTAATAGAGGGGTCTTGAATGTATGGCATGATAATCATAATATAACATCATCTGATGGGAAAGTGCATTGGTAATATTCACTAGTATATGTTTAGTAGATGTTAAATAGTAGTCAATATAGTATAGAAGAAATGTGTAGTGTATAATTTCACTTCTCAAATGCTATAGTGATAAAATACTAATTGGAATTGGAGATCCAAAGTCAAATGGATCAAATGGTTTTTCATAAATGAATCTCAAATGGTGGTTCCATTGGATACCAATTTAGAACATACTATAAGTAATTGGGACAACTAGTACTCATGTATTGATGTGAATGGATGGGATTATCACATTACTTGTAATTAGTGATCTAATTTTTTGACAAACCAAAAGTTATTGTAGTTCAAGTGTCATATAATTGTAATATAAAATGTAGTAGTGTTTCTCCCATGGATATATAACACATTTATAAACTGTGTAAACTCAATTTTACTATTATTTTTAATATTATGTATGAAATTTGTGAGTTGGGAGTTTTCATGAGTTTTTGTGGGGTTATATTTATGTGGTGAGTCAGTTTAATTATCATAAAATATTTTGGTAGAATAATTTGATAGATTCTTGTAGCATGATTCATTTACAATACGTGATATCATCTAATGAATAAAATATGATGACAAGACATTATTAGATTCCTGATAAGTGGTATCAAAAAAATTAGTTGTTTTATCTATCTTATCAACAAACTCAATATAAAATCAGGTAATAATCACTCTCTTTCTATGAGGTTATATTAATCTTATTGGGAGTTCCCTATAGTCAAAATGTATGGTATCTATTGAAGGCATGGTTCATATAGATATGGTCTATGGAATGGACGTAGGGTACTATGAAATATATATGGAGGATATAACAACCCATGTTATTAGTTATTGAATCCCCCCAAGGAATGTTAATGCTTTTATTGTGTATTTAAAAGAGGAAATTGATAATTCCTCCTATGAGAATATATTTAATAATTTTTTAGACCACTTTGTTATGCTTGCATATTTTTTTTTACTATTGGATCTGAGTTTTGTGGAAATACGAGTTGATTGAATTATTACTGAATATTAATGATTAATTTAATTATTAATTTTTATTTTAATTTTTTTCAATGATATATTTTAATTGGATAATTATATTGATATTATAACTCCATAATTGAGTTGGAATCAGTACATTTTCTTTGGCAGGGAATAAACTCATTGTAGGCACTAGGGTCAGGTCCAAACCCCATTTTTTCTTTATATTTTCATGTTTCCCCTAATTTCATTTTTTCACATTTTTTTCCTCCTAAAATATTAGTTCATATTCCCATGATATTATCCCATCGTATGTTTATTCAATATACGAACACTTGGATATGGATATCGGATCACATCGGGGACTATTGTTGTGTTTTATTAGGAGATGATGGGTGCATCTCATGGGTATGGGAGAGAATCATTGGTTTTATGCACCATTAGGTATGGTGTTTTGTTATTTTTATCCCCAATCCCTATATATTAATTTTTTTAAATTGAAGGTCCCAATATATGTTTTTGGATTCCCCTAGAGTATTGATATATTATTTTTTGGGAGAAATTTGTGGTTTTAGGGAGATCATAATGGAATTTCATTTGGGAAACCCATTTTTATACTGTATAGTGTTGAGAACACATGTATTGAGTTCTTAAATTATATATAGATAATGAATTAGAGGATACATGGAATGTAGATTCGGGAAAATCCATGTAGTGAATCTTAGAGTGTGTCTTTAGGCACATCTAAAAATCCTTTGTTGGTGAAACACGGTCATTTGAAGTGAATGTATAATTCAAATGTGCCACACATGTCCAAAGGAATTATGGGATACCTTGGATGACTTTTAGTTGGGTTCATATATATTTTTTCCTCATAAAATTCTTTCCATGTTCTTGGGGAAGTATATTTTTTGTTTTTCAAGGGTATATGGATCAAGATGAGGATATCCAAGGAACCATGGGAGCCTCAATCATTATTAACCCAGAAATGGTCATAAAAAATGATTCAGTAGTATGGATTATAGGTTTTATAGTTGATTTATAGATTATTTTATAATGGTTTTAGGCAGTTATACTGCAAATTGATGTTATAATATACTTTTGAGATAACATTGGATGTGGTGTTGTCCCTGAGTTTGATCAATATCTGTTCTCATTTTTTAGTTTTTTGTGGTTATATATCAATATTGATATAATATTTGGTCTATAAAATTGTTTTCCTATTATATAATATTGTAATTTAACATGGCTAAGAGTTGGGTGTCTTTGATCCTATAAATTTTAGAGAACCAAGGTTGTAGGATATACACTTATCTGATGTTTATTTTACGGATATAGTGAGTAATGAAGGAATACCAAGTTATGTATAGGTACAATCAATGTTAGTAATGTTCTTGTTAGTAATTTTTATTGATCAATTGTATTTTTAGGGCTTGAGAGAGTTACATGTTTTCATCTAGGAAATAATGGTTATTCCATAGGGTTTATCTTTGGTGCCTATTATGTTTTTAAAATCTGTATGATCCTATGTGGATCTATAGAATGTGGCTAATGTCCTGTTCATGTCTTATATAAATGTTATAATTCATCTATAATAGGATTTAGTGGGTGTATATTTACCTTGGGTGTTAGGGATGAACCTATGGTTGGATATTTTCATTTTTATATACACCATTGTTTTATACATTTTTTTATTTTATGCTTTATATTATTAGTTTTCAACTATATGTGGAATATCATGTGTGAATGAACTTTTTATGATTTTGGATTAAATATTCACCATTCGGGGTAGCCTAAATTGATTTATTTCTCACCCCTAATACATGAACCTTGGTTAGTATGAAATCCATATATTTTAATCCAAGTTATAGAACAAGTTGAGTTGGTTATCAGATTAAGGCCAAGTGTTTCTTCATTAAGAAGAGTCACTCATTTAGAATCTCATGGTATAGTTTGAGTAGTTCATCCATTATAGATACCATGTATGAGTTTTAGATATTATGTTTTATTATTGGTTGTATTATATCATTCAAGCTAAATTTATACTGTGAGGTGTCACATATGTCTAGGGGAAATTTTGATATAATTTACATGGGTTGGATGAACCCATTTTGATTACCCTATAGGGTAGATACTAGCTAATTATGGTTTGTATGTCAGTGTGGTCGATTAAGGTTTTCTAATGATTGAATTTTAACCAACATTTCTCTTCTATATAGTGATTTTGAACATATTTATGATGTTTTGTTTCACATCATTTAGTATATAATTTCATGAATTTTCACTCAAAAAAATTGTTTAATTTATTAATATTTAGAATATGATTCATTTTTATCAATATGTGTTGGACTTCTCTTTTTTAAATCATGTTTTAATGATCACAAATCATGTTAACCCTTTTAAATTGATATCAAATCATGTGTAGAGATGGTCAGTTTCATTATGCTTTAAATAAAATTTCATAAATCCTTATTCCTATAAATCATGTTTGATTTTTGTAAAATATTTTTAATTTTCGTTCTTTAATGATTTATTCTATGAATAATTAAGTCTAATAAATTCTGTGAATATTAATACATAAGATTGTTTACAGATATTTGGATATGTTTGAAAAATTGGGGGTCTACAAATAGTAATTTTTTTTAGAGAAGGACCAAACACTATGAAACAGACACCATGACCCAAACAATGTGACCCAGACACCGGGACCTAGACACCATAACCTAGACATTGTGACCCAGACACCATAATCAGTTTCAGATCACATGATGTATGTGACACTGATTCCTTGCTACACTCACCAATACATCGTTCAAATAGTGGAAAAGAACCAGCCACTGTGGACCTAACACAACATTTCTTCTAGTGCCTCCTGATCAAAATGCAGATGTGTTGTCATGTCTCCCTCACCACTAAAAGGAAAATAAGATGAAACTATTTTTTGGTGACACCTTTTCCACATGATTCCATTTCAAGACATACTGTGACACTGTTCACTAATCTATTTTGTCGTTTTCAATTTAATTTCTAATGGTCATATTTGGGACATTTAAAATCACTGACATAATTAATATCTCGGTGTAGACATGTCATTTGAAATAATGAGGTATGAGGTGTAGAATACATGCATCGTGTTTGTTTCCACATGTGCTCCTGAAATTTAAAAAGATGACAAGTCAGGTGGCAAAAATACACAATCATAGAATTAGAAGGGTGATTATTTGAAAAAGAGAAATGAAACATGAAACAATATACACATGAAGAACACATGAATCACTCTCAATTATAAATGGATGGACTACCATAGATCAGAATAACAATAATATTTTCAGTACCAACTCAATAAAGAACACGGGCTAGATCAAATTGGAAACCAGATCACTAAACAGTTGATACTCTGTTTTTCACTAGAAGACTCAAATCATGCATATTCTTCATTCTACAAGTCCATAGCTATATTTCCCCAAAATCCAGTGGCTGCAGACTAGTAGCAAGGGCCTTTTGTGTGATATTGGGGAAACAGTGCCCTAATTTTTAGACTAATTCGGCATAAATAAATTTGAAAAAATAGAAAAAGGTGTAATAACATACAATAAGTAAACAATGGAAGAATGGAAGTAAGAAACAAATGGAGCAAACATATATAAATGATGCTTGATACATATGTCTATGAAGGATTCCAAACAAGTCACAATGATGGAATATTGTACTAATTCAATGTAAAAAAGAAAACAAATAATCTTCAAGAGATACACAAACCTCAGCTTGGTCACATGCTCTCTATCTCCACTACAATAAAGTACCTGAAGTAGAATGAAGCTTGCAATTATCTATATATGCATCAATATAATCAGTTTGGGCCCAAAGGAATGACCCAAACCAGTTTTGAGATGAACCCCTGTAGGAAACCGCCAAAATATCAATGCCTAATAGTAGGTGAATATATATATGGTAGGAAATAACAAAAATGAAGCAGTAAACAAAGAAGTACTAAAAAGTAAACAATCCTACAGTTCAAATGATTTTTTTTTTCTAATATCTAGTAAGTAGTTAATAAAAAACATGCAACCCTTTTGGAAGTACTCATAGCCTATCCTCTCTTGTTTAACCAATCAAACCCAAGAAACCCATTATGAAGTTTTCATAATCTAACCCATCTGTTTTAGCTTTAGAAAAGTCACTCGTAGGAATCCCTCAATGTCAATTCCACATATGGTCTTTTATCGGTAAACTACATGTTGGGAAAAATTCCCTCAAAGTAATAGTGCAACATTTTTGGGTTGATTGTGTTTGTTGAAAATGCAGGTTTCTATGGTGAATTGTCGAGTTCCAGAGATGTTGTTTACAATCTAGGTTGACAAAGAACTATGACAAAGGAATGTATGATCTGGAGGAGGTAAAACAGAACAGGTACAAGGTGGCACCATTCTTCAGTTTTTTCCAAATTTTTGGGGTCAATATTTTGGAGTTTGGTGAGCATCGCAAAAAGTGGATATCATTGAAGATATCATCAAAATTTTGAAAATGCATCAATTTTGCGAAGATAAGCTGCATGGTTTGGATTTGTAAAAGACTATAAAAATGGTGGCGGTGATTCTTCATGATAACATCAAGATTTATGAATGGTAGAGTTGAAGAGCATCACAGAAGTGAAGGGATTTGGGACCGTGCTTCGTGGCGAAGGCGTGAAGGGATTGACGGTGATGCTCTGCGATTCCATCACACTCCACGATCAGAAAATTATTGCGGTGCTTCACGATTTTGAGAGAATTTCTGCGGGATCTTCGGAGCATCTCAATTTGAGATGACGTGTCTTTGACTTCACGTGGAATGTTCGAGGGTTAGTGGAATCACCTATATATAGGCCTCGACCTCATCGGGAGAAGAAGAAGAGAAAGAGAGAATTTTCAGAGAAAGTATTTTTCACTCAGTTCATGAAGGTAGTTCACGAAGGCAATGTGCTTCGAGAATGTAGAGCTTCACAGTGGCTAATCTAGCTATGCGAAAGTTGTGAGCTCCAAGTTAGATTAGTGATCTTCACGACGGAAGTCACTTTATGAGGAATTGAGCTTCTCCAGAGTGCTTCAAGAGAGTGCTTCATGAAAGGGCAGGAGATTTGTGAAGGCTTTTTTAATTTTTTAGAAATTGGTAACCTTATGAAGAAGGGTGCTTCTCGAAGGTAATTCCAAAGGTAGTTGCCCAGTGTTCAGAGGCAATGTGGTATTCATCTGTGGATGAAGGTTGGAATTCAATAGAGCATCTATCAACAGTTGAGGATGCATGTATTCATGCAAATGAAGAGAACAATAGGTCTATAAACTGTGAGTGGATCTCTTCCCAGTGCAGTGACCAATGGAATAGGAAGAAGGTTATCCTTTGTACCAATAGGGAGGCAATGAGAGAGGAATAGGGAGTGACCCTTGTAATGTAGTGACCTAACCTTAATCATTGTAAAGGCAGTGTTCCTGGGCATAGAAGTGATCAAGCCCGAACATTATTGGCAGTGATCTTTAGTGGATTTGGTACAGAGGCACTTCGTCATTGTATGCTCGTTGGATGTAGTCCAGTGGGGGTGAACCATGTAAAACTCTTTGTCTCCACCTACATGCTTCCCTACATTGCATTTGAAGCATCATCATCAGATAAAAAAGAAAAGAAGTGGTCATAATAAACACACAAGTTCAAACAATGTGATCCTTGTAATAAAGTTGTCAAGATCTAGTGGGGCATGATGAATTTATAAAAGAATATCCATATCCTGATTCACCCACCCTTTAGGGTATATATGCCCCTTTGGTCCTAACAATTGGTATAAAAGAGAATGGTTTCTTATATCATATTTTTTTGCTCCAACTTGCTGTACTCGATTTATGTGTTTGAATCAGTCGGCACTTATCTCAGTGTTCAATGACAAAGGTAATAACATCAAAGAAGAAGCAGAAGACTTTTGAAATTCCCCAATGTGGTAGTGTTATTGGAAATAGTGTGATTTAGTTAATATAATTGTTTAGTGAATAGAAGAAAGGTTTTGATGAATCATATTGAGAAATGATGCTGAAGGAATGAGTGAAGAACTAGACATTCCAAGTTGTAACGACCTGAAATTTTTGAATTAATTTTTTTCCCTAAATTTGTGTGTTATTATTTTTATACTCAACAAAACTATTTCATTTAATAAATTGAGTATAATTAAAATAAGACCATTGGGATTCGACTGTTATATGACTGTTGGTCAATATAACTGTTGGAAACTAAATGTTGTGATTGTTGTCTATAAAAACAAGTGATCGTGATTAATTAATATAGAAGGAAGATTTGATGGCCCCATCCAGTAGTCTCGGGCACGTCAAAACCTATCTAACAGAACTCAGGAATGAGGTAGCATCTATGGGATTTTCTCTGGACCAAACCCAAGCCAAACATCTTCGTGTGAAGCTTGAACGGAATCGCCTTCATGAGAAGGTCAAGATGATAGAAATAACTACACAGGCAATGTTGGTTTAGCCCCCCCAAAATAATATCACCCTAGCACACCTTACTCTTAGGTCTTATGCTGGTGTTATAAGGGGCAATGTAATAATACCATAACGGCTTTGTGTACTCCTTTTATTTAAATAATTTTTTTATTTCTTCTTATGGTGATGGTTGTGAATTTTCAAATGTACGGATAAATATAGTATTCATATTATTGATGAATTTTGGAAAAAGAAGATATTTTAAAATATTTATGTAAACCTTAAAAAATTAATGACGAGTAATGATTTTCAAAAAATGGTCTTCCGGAAATGTGGTCAGTATGAAATTTAGAATCTAATAAGATCAAATTATCTTTTTGTTAAGAGTAAATTATGAATATTGATTTTACGCTTAGTATTAGTAATGTGACCAAATGGATTAGTAATCTCACTTAATGAAAGTATTAATATAATTTAGGCTCCTTGATTAAGTAATGTGATTCAATATAATAGGAAAATAACTATTTCAGAAATTATTGGTTACGTGTTAGATTTTTCGTGTGAATAGGGTTTTTTATTAAAAAAATTAAATTAAAAATATTAAAAATATTATTTTCATAAAATGGGGTTCATTTTTGAAATCAGAGCATCGAAATTTTGTTAAGGTGATTTTTTTTGGGATTTTTCTGAAATAGTTGAATTTTCATGGAATACTGTTTTTATTTAAAAATTAAATTCAAAATATTTATAAAATTATTATCATAAAATGGATTTCATTTTTGAAATCAGAGCATCAATATTTTGTTAGGGTGAAATTTTGGGAATTTTCTACGAAAGATGAATTTTTGGGGAATAGTGAAATTACTGTTCTTGAGTTTCGGGTGTTTAATGACATCATTAAGGATGTAATAATTATGAAATAACTCTGGTATACTTATTAATAGTAATATAAGGTATGAGGTGTCCCAAGTGGAAAATACCATGAGAAAATACAATGGGAAAGCACATTGTTTTTCCAATACCACCGATGAGGTGTCCCTTGGCAATTAATGCTTTGTCCCCTCACTTCTTCTATAAATACCCAGCCTTTCTCTCATTCTATTCATTTACAAATCCTAAAAAGAAAATTTATGGTCTCTTTTACTCCCAAGGACTCCCCCCCAAGTATCCATCATGCCTTATAAGGTCCCAACCATCATTCTTTCGAAGTTACTCGTCAAGGTAAGGGATCCTTTCACCCTCATCTTTTAATCCATGACATCCTTTATGTTGTGCCTTCTAGTTCCCATATATTTTTTATTAGGGTATGTTAATATATGTTCTAATTACTTTCCATTACATGTCTAATCATTGAGAGACCCCTTCCACTCTCAAATATTTGTTTGCTGATTATTTTTGTGACGCCGTTAGGCTGCCGATTTTTTTGGAAAAGGAATCCCATCTTCTCATTTCTTTCATGTTACCTTTTCATGTGGTATGCCATTTAAAATTCCATTCCATGTTCTTATATCCATGTAATAATGTATCTATACTTTATTATAAGTTATTTATGAGTGGGTTACTCTTAAAACCCCTATTTCTAATGTTTTCTAAAACCTTGTAGTATAGCTATTTTGCTGCAGAAATGTTGCCTCAAAATTTCTATCTCTTTCTCCCCAGAAAGCTGGTTTTATTTATGTGAATACATGGACTTATTTCGTTTCTTTGGGTTTTAATTAATATATAAATATTATTTATTTGATTCAGTAATTTACATACATATAACCCTCACTCCCTTTCCATGGGTTATAAATGACATATTAATCTTTTTTAAGAACTTTTATAACATCATGATCCTGAAATGAAACCCATTTATTTTATTCTCCATGGGTTATTTATGAAATATTTGATTATGATATATTTGGATCACATGAACGTAAATACATATTAATGGTGTTCCTTAATAGCACTCCAATTCATTGGGTAATGATTCAATCTCTAGAAATGACAAGTTTCACGATACCTTGGTGAATATCCTTGGTAATTTTTATGACACCTTGGGGATGGACCATGGTGATATATTCATGAATGTTTGAATGAAATATTGTAGCCACATATTCAAGTTATGTTTCAAGTTATTTTGTTTATGAAATTCTTTTTCTTCCATTTCTCATGTCTCCATGTTTTTTTTGATATCACAAGTACATTAACTCCCTTGTTTACCCTTACTGGGCCTTCTGCTCACCCTTTCCTTTAATGTCTGCCTCCGTGATATGAGATTCGGTAAATGTACATAGGATGAGCCTATGATGAAGCCTTAAAAATGGTTTAGAAGAATTTTCTATGTTGTGTTCATGTATTATGTTCATGATATCCAAGACACTAGACCTTAATGATCATTTGAATGTAAAATATAATGAAAAGTTATGTTTTAAAAAGGATGGATGCTATTGTTGCTATCAAGGTGTAGTTTAGTTGTTTATGGAGATTAGGCTTCTAATACAATAGGAAGATACCTATAGAAAAGTTTAAATATAGGAAAAAATTCTGGTATTTTGGTAATTATAGAGTTTCTGGTTTATCAAACAAATACATCCCTATCTGGATACGAGTAGGTAGAGGTGGCTCTGGAACATATGTATATAGGGGTAAAACCTGAAAACACCACTTTGATATAGACTCGAACTGGAACAAGTACACGACCACGGGCCTTGATGCCTTCTTGGTTACGACACTACCTTGGGATATGTTTGGTTATTCACAATCTTTTTATGAATCATTATTATGGAATAATAGAAAAATGTAATTGTCTAAGCCTAAAGTTTTAAGACATAAAATCCATTTTGGTTAAAAGATTCATAAAAGAAACAAGTTTCTCACAAAGTATTTATTCTTTTAGAAAATTTCCCCATTGTCTAGAAATACGTTGACATGATTCCAGAGGTGTTACCCAGACCTCCCCCAGAAAGAGAGGTAGAGTTCTCCATTGAACTCGTACCTGGATCATATCTGATGTCAAAGACCCCCTATAGGATGGAAAATGTGGTGCTAGAGGAATTAAATAAAAAACTCCAAGAGCATTTGTTGAATGGGTTTATCTGACCAAGTGTGTCTCTTTGGGGAACACCGGTTCTCTTTGTGAAGAAGAAGGATGGAACGATGCACCTATGTAGTGATTATAGTGAACTGAATGGGATCACAGTGAAAAACAAATAATCTCTTCCAAGAATTGATGACTTATTTGACTATCTTCGTGGGGCTCAATTATTCTCTAAGATTGATCTTTGTTCTGGTTATCATAAATTGAGGGTGAATAATGATGATATTCTAAACACCACCTTTCAATCAAGATATGTGCATTATGAGTTTGTTGTTATTCCCTTCGAACTGACTAATGCACCTGATATTTTAATGGATCAAGAATAAGTTGATTTTGGAAACTTATGTTTTATCAAATGGATATCCTTTGTATAGGAAAATTATTGGGTTATTAAATGATAAAGGTTATTTTGGATGATGTTTTCTCTTTTGGAGTACTATATGCCTAAGGGAAATTAAATACTACAAGATTCAAATTGTGGAGGAATGGTTGAATTTTTTTGTAAAATTTATGTATTTATTGTGGACATTTGGTCATTGGATTGATTTCTGGAAAATGATGAACCTAAAATAGAGAAGATGTGAATAGATTAATTACACTTTAGTATGAGACATTAACAGTATTCGATGTTATTTGGATATAAATGTTCAGATTTTTAGGGGAAGACTATGTGATTATATCCGTCTGAGTTTTGGGTTCCAATCTTAGTTTGGATTATTCTGGAGAATCTTAAGGATGGTTGTGTATTGAATGGTATTTCTAGAACATTGGGTAATTTTGATTAATCTTGGAGATCAATAGTCATATTTCATTTAAAAAGGATTATCCTTTTGGGGGATTATATGATCTCATACTAACCTTTTTCGTTTTAGTTAATGATTAATGAAAAGGGAAATATATTGTTATTATTTTGTGGGTTATGTGATTCTCTAGAAGATGATTCTTGACTTTTGATTTGACAAATTCTCTTTGAATGCTCGTTGTTTAGGGAAAATATTAGTCTTCGTGGAAACTTATTAAGGGATGAAACTCCACTTGATGGTAAGTATATTTCCTTATTATTTTTATTCTACGTAGTAAATGAATTCCTCAAAATTATGAAAAGGAACGTATAACAAAAACGTTGTTGGTTTATGTTTCTTAATGGGTAATCAAAGACCATTTAACACATCTTATGTTTTTGATCTTCTTGTCGTTAATTTTCTCATTATCATGTTTTCTATCACTCTCCATCAGAACATAAACCTTTGTTTTCTCTTACATATCCTTGTTTTCCGACATGGAATCCAAGTATTGGGTAACTCGGGTGCCCTTTGTATTTTCCTTCCTTTCATTTGAAGTAATAGTTTTACTAACTCTTTTACTGATGCGGGGCATTCAACTAAATTTCCAAGCCCAATTTTAAAATTATGAGGATAAAATTTCTTAAGGGGGAAGATTGTAACGACCCGAATTTTTGAATAAATTTTGTTTCCAAACATTGTGGGTAATTTTATTTTAAACTAAACAAAACTATTTCACTTAATAAAATCAGTATAATTAAAATAAGGCAGTTGGGTTTCGACTGTTATATGACTGTTGGTCAATATGACTCTTGGAAACTATATTTTGAAATTATTTCCTATAAATAAAAGTGATTTTGATTAATTAATATAGGAAAAAGATATGATGGCCCCATCCAGTAGTCTCGGGCCCTTTGAAGCCCATCTGATAGAATTCTGGAAAGAGGTAGCACCTTTTGGCTTTTCTCTGGACCAAAACCATGTCGAACATCATCGTGTGAATCTCGAAAAGAATCCCCTTCTTGAGAAATTCAAGCTAATAGAAATCACTACTCGGTCAATTTTGTCCATGCTGCCCCAAGATTCTATCACCCTCGCACACCTTACTCTTAGGTCTTATGCTGGTGTTATAAGGGTCTATGTAATGAGACCGTAACTCCCATGTGTACACAATTGATTTAAATAAAAATTGTGATTTCTTATTGTTGAGACGCTTGTGAATTTTAAAATTTCCGGATAAATATAGTATGCATAATATTGAAGCATTTTGAAAAAATGAGATATTTTAAAATATTCATGTAAACCTAAAACAATTAATGAAGTGTAATGATTTTCAAACAATGGTCTTTTGGAAGTGTGTTCAGTATAAAATTTAGAATGTAATAATATAAACTTATTTTTTTTGTGAATAATAAATTATCAATAGTGATTTTATGCTTGAGATTAGTAATATGACCAAATGGATTAGCAATCTCACTTAGAAAAGTATTAATTTAATTTAGGAACCGTTATTAAGTAATTTGGTTCAATAAAATAGGATAATAACTATTTTAGAAATTATTTGTTAAGTATTAGTTTTTTCATGTGAATAATGTTTTTTCTTTAAAAAAATAAATTAAAAATATTTAGAAAATTATTTTCATAAAATGGAGTTCATTTTTGAAATCAGACCGTCGATATTTGGTTAAGGTGAATTTTTGGGATTTTTCTAAAACCGTTGAATTTTAATTGAATACTGTTTTTATTTAAAAATTAAATTAAAAATATTAAGAAATTTATTTTCATAAAATTGAGTTCATTTTTGAAATTAGAGCATCGATATTTGGTTCAGGTGAAATTTTGGTATTTTTCCGAGAAAGTTGAATTTTTAGTGAATAGAGAAATTACAGTTCCTGAGTTTCTAGTGTTTAATGACATAATTAAGGACATAATAATTATGAAATAACTCTAGTAGACTTATGAATATAAAGATAAGTTATGAGGTGTCCCAAGCTCCCAATACCATGGGAAAACACCATGGGCAAGCTGATGGTGTTTCCAATACCACCGATGAAGTGTCCCATGGCAATTAATGCTTTGTCCTGTCACTTCTTCTATAAATACCAAGACTTTCCCTCATTGTTTTCATTTAAAAATCATAACGAACTATGTTCTGGTCTCTTTACCTCCCATGTAATCCCCCCAAGGTTACCTCAATCCTTCCAAGGTCCCGACCTTCATGCTTTCGAAGTTTCTCTTCCAGACAAGGGATCCTGTCACCCTCCTCTTTTAAGCGATGACTTCTTTTATGGTGTGTCTTCTAGTTTCCATATATTTTTTTTGAGGGTATATATTCTTATATGTTTTCATTACTTTCAATTTCATGACTAATTTTTTAGAGAACCTTTCCACTCTCATCAATTTGTTTACTAAATTTTTATGTGACGCTGTTAGGCTGCTGAATTTTTTTATAAGGAATCGCATCTTCTCTTTTCATTCATGTTTCCTTTTCATGTTGTATGTCATTAAAATTTCCATACCATGTTCTTATCTACATGTAATTATGTATTTATACTATATTATAAGTTATTTATTAGTGTGTTACTCTTGCACCCTCTATTTTTAATGTTTTCTAAAACCTTGTTATATTGTCGTTATGCAGCAGAAATATCACCTCAAAATTTCTATCTCTTTTTCTCCAAAAATTCTCTGTTTTTATTTATGTGAATACCCAGACCAATTTATTTTCATTGGGTGTTAATAAATATATAAATATTATGTATTTCATTCTGTAATTGACACAAATATAACCCTTACTCCCTTTCCATGTGTTATAAATGACATATTAATCTTTTTTAAGAAGTTTTAAAACCTCATGATCTTGAAATGAAACACATTTATTTTATTCTCCATGGGTTATTTATTAAATGTTTGATTATGATCTATGTGGCTCACATGAAATTATTGACATATTAAGGGTGCGCCCAGATAGCGCTCTAATGCATTGGGTATAGATTTAATCTCTAGAGATGACAAGTTTCATGATACCTTGGTGAATAACCATGGTAATGTTTATGACACCATATGGATGAAACATGGTGATATGTTCATGAATGTATAAATTAAATGTTTTAGCCACATATTAATGTTATGTTCCACGATCTTTTATTTATGATATTCATGTTCTTCTATTTCTCATGTCTCTATGTTTTCATTGATATCACAAGTACATTGACTCCCTTGTTTAGCCTTACAGGGACTTCTGCTCACCCTTTCCTTTGATGTCTGTCTCCAGGATATGCGATGTAGTAAATGTACATAGGATGAACCTATTATTAAGCCTCACAAGTGGTTTAGATGAATGTTTTATGGTGTTTTCATGTATTATGTTCTTGATTTCCATGACACTAGACTTTAAAGATACTATGTTTGAAAAATTTAATGAAAAGTTATGTTTTAAAAAGGCTTGATTCTATACAAGTGATGTTGGAACTGCTGATGATGAAGAAACTCCCAGAAGTCGAAAATTGGAAGTTGTCCACAAAGAGAATGAATAGGATCAGAAATTTATTAAAGAAATTAAATCTAATGAAATTCGGATCCAAGAACTGGAAATTGAGATCTACAAGCTAATATGATAGAATCAAAGGCTTAGTAACGTAGCTACAGATCTGAGGGAGAAGAGTCATTCTCAAGATGAAGAACTATGAAAGAGATCTACAATAGTTGAAAAATCAAAATCTGATGTCAAGGGAAATAATCTGAACTTAGATGAGATTCGAAATTTGAAATCCAGAAATGATGATCTTGTTGCACAACTACTTGAACTAGTTTAGAAGAATCAAATGCTATAACAAGAGAATGTATGTTGTTCTGATTCTATTGAAGAAGAAATTTTGAAAGTGAAAGATAAAAGTTACATGGTGGAAAATCTCTCATGAGAACAGGAAGATGAGTTGAGTAGCAGGAATAATCTCTGAAAAGAACTCAATGATCAACTTGATTCAAGAGATAAGTAGATTCAAGAATTGGAGGAAGAGATAGAAAAATACAAGAAAGAAATGGAGATATCAAAATACAAAGGAAGACCCATGTTGAAGGATATGCTTCATTTAATATTTGATTTTCCTTCGGAATGTGAGGATTAAATGAATATAAAGTAATATATTTCTATGTAGAAAAAAAAATTATTTCTCATATCCAAGACTATACAGTTTTGGAAAAACTGGTACTGGATTTGATGAATCCCCTCCCTTTCATGATAGAAAGAGAGCCTTGAATAGTAAAAAAATGGTAAAAGCTATATAGGTGTTGGAGAATGACCTAAAAAAACTTTTAAAGTATGTTATGATAGCATGTGCTAATTTTGTGGGATTCACGGTTATAAATCAAGATTGTGTTTAGAGGCTCAAAATAACATTTCAGGCTGTGAAAATAGAAGAGTTACTAAATCTGAGAAAAAGAAGATGTGTCATGAGAAATCCGAAAGAATATTATCTCAAAGGAAAGCATTCATTAGATTCTACTACTGTGGAAGAATGTGACACACCATGAGTATGGGTCAGGAAGCTATGGAGCTCAATGTCAGAGGAAGAGCTCAAGCTGCATCAACATCTCGACAGATAAATGATGAAATGAGGTATGAAATTGATGGTAATTGTTTTATATGTTCTCATTTTGGGCATTTGTAAAGACACTGCAGCAAGAAGAAAATAGGAAAGGAAAAGGAACTTGAATATAGATTAATGAATACAGTGGTGTATAATGAGAAATTGTACCCTGGAAGACAAATTGGAAAAATAGAAAACATGCTTAGAGCCTCAGGAAAATCACTTTGAGATGAACGAAAGTTGTATCAATCACCTCCTCTGTCAAACCCACAACTACTCTCTAAGAAATAACATGATAAAATCTGGATGAAAAAGGTATTAAATGCTACAACTGTGAGTAAGTAGAATGTACATTCAGTGGAGGACCTACCACCAATTCAAAATAGTGTGGTGAAATGGATATCTGATAAAATAAAAATGAACAAAGAATGTACTGAAATATTTACATGTCGTGTGCCACATTGAGATGTAAAGGAAAGATGAAGATCCCTAAAATGGTGGAAGAAGAAAGGGAAGATTCCAATTAGAGAGATTCTGACCTGGAGGTGGAATCAAGGGAAATGGAATTTTTGTGGAACATCATATAAGGAAGTGTGTACCAGTGGGCTTAAACCCCATATGGCGAGAAATGCCAGGCCTACAGAATGTACATATCAGAAAAAGGCTCAGAATAAGGGTAAAGAATGCCCAGTCATATGGCCAGAACAGTTGATGTTGTCTAGGAAGCTAGAATAAGAGATGATAGAGTGTCATGCTCTATAAGAAACAATCAATGGGTTGACCCATCAGGATCAACCACAATCCTCATCTTGAGGATTCTAGAAGCAACCCATCTCCCTATTTAAATAAATACTGTTAATTTCTTTTTCAACTGTTTCATGTTTTAGGGGGATACGATCCAAGGGGAAGTGGAATATAAAGATAAAAAGTTGAGAAGTGATATGATACAGAGTTTCAATTGATTAAAATTAGGTATCAGAGTTGAAAGAGAAAATCGAGCAACAAAGCACAATAGGAAGTGATTGTGTTATCAACTTTTTCTCTTGTTTCCTACTCTGAGTTCCAATACAGTAGTCTTAGAGATTCTGTTAATGGCTCAATGCTGAGTGCCAGATAATTAAATATGCATGAGGAGATAAATGGTTATGGGTCTATATAGTTTTTTCTTACAACTGGAAGAGTTGAATAACACAGGTGGAGCATTCTATGTCCTAATCAGATGCAAGATCTCAATGTTATATGACAGTTGAATGCTTATGTTGACGAAGAATGACTGGGGGGAAAGTAGCAACACACATGTTTTGATGATTATGTTTTTTTCTAAGAGTGTGGTTTTAGTTGATTTCTTTCAGGATACCAAGAAGCTGTGACAGAAAATAAAAGGTGTATCAACAAAAATCTAAGTGAATAAGTTCAAAGAAATAACGTCATTGAACAATGACACAGTGGAAAGTTTTCTTCTTAAAGTAAGGAATTGGAAAGTGACTTAGGGGGTGTAGAAGTAAAAAAATGAAAATTCAGATGTAGACTCCCAGATAGAGGGAGTTGTTGTCTATGAGACATTTTCACCGGTTGAAAGGATGGAGATGATCAGATTATTCCTAGACATTGCAGTACGATGAAATTTCATGGTGTTCTAGATGGATATAGAATCTTCATTCTGGAATGGGATTCTGGAGGAATAAGTGCATATCAAGAAACCAGATGGTTTTATTATTAATGAAGATGAGAATAAGGTTTGTCGGATAAATAAGAGAATTTTATGGTAAAAACAAGCACCAGGAGCATGGTACTCAAGGCTTGATCAGTATTTGAAGAATCATGGTTCTTAGCATTGTGGATTTGATTACAATCTCTATTTCATCAACAAAAGTAATTAAAGGATGATGGGGCTGGTTTATGTCGATGACATAATATTTGGCAGATCAGATGAAGCACATTATATACAATTTTCCAAATTCATGAAACATGAGTTTGAAATGTCTATGATTGGTGAGCTGACATTTTTTCTTGGTTTACCGGTTACACAAAGAAGGTATAAAACATTTATTTCTCAATACATAAATTCCAAGGAGGTTCTAAGAAGATTTGGAATGGAAAATTCCCAGGATATGATGACTCTGGATGCTACCCAGATTAAATAATCAAAATATGATGATGGGAGGCAGTTAAAATCATCGAATACAGGAAAATCAATTAAAGTCTATTGTACTTAACTGCGACAAGGCCTGCCATTTTTTTCTCCACATGCCAAGAAGCAAGATATCAGAGTAATCCCAAAGATATTTACAATCATGCAGTGAAATGAATATTTCAGTATATCGAGGGCACTGTGGACTTTGTATTTATTTACAATGAAACATCTCATACAGAGTTATTGGGATATACTGATGCAGATTAGGCTGGTTCAGCGGATGACATGAAATCAAAATCAGGATGGACATTCTATCTTGGTGGAATATTTATTGCTTGGCTAAGCAAGAAGCATGTGTTTATTTCACTAAGCACAATAGAAGCTGAGTATATTTCAGCCACTCAAGCATGCACACAATTATTGTGGATGAAGCAGTAGCTTGATGATATGGGAGTTGAAGTGATGTCTTTGATCGGAATCCATTGTGATAACTAAAGTGATATAAATCTTATCAAAAATCCCATCCATCACTCAAGGAAAAGGAACATTGAGATAATGTATCATTTTATCAAGGAGAAGGTTGAGCAGGGAATTGTAAAGTTTGAGTATGTGCTTATAAAACTACAAGTTACATACTTTCTGACATAGGCCTTCCACAAGGAAGCCTTTGAAAGGCATCGAATATATCTAGGAGACAAGCCGACTCATCGTACTTGAAATAATGTCGATGTGGGACTCCCCTCTCCCCGAGTTATGGTGTGTTTTTCTCTACTGTGCTCATATGTGTTATTTTTAATGTCTCAGACCACAGAGGCATGAACTCTGGGTTCATTAAAAATTGGGGAGAAATAGTGAATCCTCCAGGGTGAGAAACTATGGATTCTGAAGGGAGATAAGAAAATTTCTTTGTCAATGAAGCGGGGAGAACCTGACAGGTGGAGAAGAGAGATAGGGGGAGAGCAATGAGAAAGGGGGAGAGTTTCAAATCTGACAATGCTAGAAGTGATCAATAAAAGAATAGATATCACGACAGGTGAGGATCGTGATAAAAGATGAAAAGTGATGTTTGAAAGTTGTGAGAAGGTTTCTAGCTATCACCAATTGGTATCAGTTTGGTTCAACAATTATTATCAATTTAGCAATTGGTATTAGTTTGGAATTGACAATATGCGTATGACATGAAGTGATTCATTGATGAAAATTTCATACTAATATTATTTCTCATGCTGAGAATAGATCATGTGGGCTTAGAATACATGTTAATTGAATCCTTGAAGATCTCATCAAAATATAACAAATGCTTGAATTTCGCGGAGATGGGATTCGTGGTTTGGATTTCACAAAGACCAGAAAAATGGTGGTGGTGATTCTTCGCAATTTCGTCAAGCTTCATGAATGGAAGAGTCGAAGCGCATTGCGGATGTGAAAGAATTTGCAATGGAGATTTGTGGTGAAGGCTTGAAGGGATTGACGTTGATGCTCCACGATTACATTATGCTCCGTGATCAGAAAATTTAAGTGGTGCTTCGTGATTTTGAGAGAATTTTGGCTGGAACTTCGGAGCTTCGAGATTTGAAATGATGTGGTGTTGTCTTCACGTGGAAAGTTTGAGGGTCGGGGGAACCACTTATAAATAGGCCTCACCCCCCATCGGGATAAGAAGAAGAGAAAGAGATAATTTTTAGAGAAAATATTTTGCTCTCAGTTCATGATGGTAGTTTGTGATGGCAGTGTCTTTCCCGAAAGAAGAACATTGCAGTGGCTAATATAGCTCTGTGAAAGTTGTAAGATCTGCATTGGCTCAGTGAGCTTCACGATGAAAGTCATATTACGATGACTTGAGCTTCGCGAGAGTTTTCTCAAGAGTACTTCGTGAAATGGAAGGAGATTTGTGAAGGCTTGTTTGAGCTACACAAAATTGGGAGACTCAAGAAGTAGGGTGCTTTGCGAAGGTAATTCCAATGGTAGTTGCCCAGTGTTTAGAGGAAAAGTGGTATTCATCTATGGATAATGGTTGGACTTAAACAGATCATCTATCAACAGTTGAGGATGCATGTATTAATGAAAGTGAAGAGACCTATAGGTCTATAAACTGTGAGTGGATCCCTTCCAAGTGCAGTGAGCAATGGAAGAGGAAGAAGGTTATCCTTTCTTCCAGTAGTGATCCAAAGAGAGAGGAACTAGGGGAGATCCATGGGAAGTAATGAGATAACCCTAAAATCTTTAAAGGCAGTGAGCCTAGGCATAGAAGTGATCTTTCCAGAACATTATTGGAAGTGAGCTTTAGTGGATTTGGTATAGTGGAACATCATTGTTGTATGCTCCTTGGACGTATCACATTGAGGGTGAACCGAGTAAAATTATTTGTGTTTTCCTACTTGCTTTCCTGCATTGCATTTAAAGAATCATCATCAGAATAAGAAGAAAAGAATTTGTCATTATAAACACACAAGTGAAAAAAAAGTGACCCTTGTAATAATGAGGCCATGATCCAGTGGGATAGCATGAATTTAGAAAAGAATATCCATACCCCGATTCACCCCCCCTCTCATGGTATATAGGCCAATTTTGGTTCTAACAATTGGTATTAGAGGTAAATGTTTCCTTTATCATATTTTCTTATTATGACATGGTGTAGTCGATTTGTGTGGTTGAATTAGTCTGCTCTTATCTTGGGGCACCATGAAAAAGGTATGAACTACAAAGACGAAGCAACAGTGCATTGAAATTCTCCAGTGTGGAAGTGTCAATGAAAAGAGTGTGACTAAGTTAAAATAATCTTCTATTGAATAAGAGAATGGTTTTGATGAATCATATAGTGAAATGATGCTGAAGTAATGAGTAAAGAACCTGACATGCCATGTGATGTTGAAACTACTGATGATGAAGAAACTCCCAGAAGTTGAAAAGTGGAAGTTGTCCACAAAGAGAATGAACTGGATCAAAATTTCACTGATTAAATTAAATCTATTAATAATTGGATCCAATCACTAGAAATTAAGATCAACAGGCTAAGAGGTTTGAATCGAAGGTTTATTGACGTAGCTACTAATCTGAGGGAGAAGAATGATTCTAATGATGTAGAACTGTGAAATAGATCGAAAAAGGTAGAAAAATAAAAAGTTGGTGTCAAGGGAATGAATCTGAACTCAAATTAGGTTCAAAATTTTAAATATAGAAATGATGATCTTGCTACACAGCTATCTGAACTAGTTTAGAAGATTCAAAGGCTACAACAAAAGAATGCATGTTGTTCTGATTATACTGAAGAAGAAAAATTGAATGTGAAGGAGAAAAGTGACATGGTGGAAAAGATCACACGAGAATTGGAAGATGAGTTGAGTAGCTAGAAAAATCTCAGAAAATAATTTGATTCTCAACATAAATAATGAGAATAGAAGATTCAAAAATTGGAGTAAGAGATAGAAAAATCCATGAAGTAAATGGGGATATTAAAAGACAAAGTAAAACATATGTTGAAAGATGCACTGCACTTACTATTCGATTTTCCTTCGGAAGGTGATGATGAAATGAAAATAAATTAGGATATTTTTTAGGAGAAAAAATATAATGTTTTCTTAGCTCAAAGACCAAATAGTTTAGGAAAAACTTGTGTTGGATTTGATGAATCCCCTCCCATGCATGATAGAAAGAGTGACATGAATAGTTCCAGAAATGGTAAAAACTATGTTGGTTCTAGAGAAAGAACTAAAAATGCTTTTAAAGTAAGTAATGATAGCATGTGATACGTTTGTGGGATTCACGGTCATAAATCAAGCTTCTGTTCAGAGGATCAAGACTACATTTCAGGCTGTGAAAATAGAAGCATGACTAAATATAAGAATAAGAATATTTGTCATGAGATATCAGAAAGAAGAGTCTCTCAAAGGAAATCATTCATTAGATTCTATTACTAAGGAAGAAAGGGACACACCATGCGTTTGTTTCTGGAAGCTAGGGAGATCAATGTCAGAGGAAGAACTAAAGCGGGAACAACATCTCATTAGAGAAATTTTGAAATGAGGTATGCCTTTGATGGAAACTGTTTTATATTTTCTGATTTTCGGAATTTGGAAATACATTGCATCAAGAAGAAAGTAGGAAAGGTAAAGGAACTTGAAAATATATTCACGAGTCCAGTGGTGTATAATGAGAAATCGTACACTGTTTGAAAAAGTGGTAAATTGGAAAACAGGCTTACAACCTCAGGGGAATCACTTAGAGCTGAACGAAATTTGTATCCATCACCTCCTCTATCACAGTCACAACCTCTCTATAAGAAAGAACATGAACAAATCTGGATGAAAAATATAGGAAATTCTATAGTTATGAGTAAGAAGAAATTATATTCATTGGAGGACCTACAACCAATGGAAAATATTGTGGTGACATGGATATCAGATAAAATAATAATGCACAAATAATGTACTAAAAACTTCACATGTAGTGTGCCATAGAGATATTTAAAGGAAAGAGGAAGACACATAAATTGGTCGAAGAAGAATGGGAAGATGGAAAAAAAGAGATTCCGACCCAGATATGGAATCAAGAGAAATGGAAATTCGGTGGAACATCAATGAAGGAAGTTTGTACAAGTGGTATTAAACCCCAAATGGAGAGAAATGCCAGACCTGAAGAATGTACATAATAGAAAAAATCCCATAATGAGGGTAAATAAATCTTAGTCATATGGCCAAAACAGTTGAAGTTATCTAGGAAGATAGGAGAAGAGAAGATAGAGTGTGATGCTCTACACGAAAGAATCAAAGGACCGACCCATCAGGATCAACAACAATCCTCATCTTGAGGATTCTAGAAGAAACCCATCTTCCTATGTAAATAAATGTTGTTAACTGATTGTTCTATTGTTTCATGTTTTAGGGAGGTACGATCCAAGGGGAAGTGGCTTCTAACGATTAGAAGTGGAAAAGTGATATTCTCTAGAGTTTCAATTGATTCATATCAGGTACCATAGTTGAAGAAGAAAGTGACCAATAGAGCACAATGTTAAGTGATTGTATTATTAACTATATCTCTTATTTCCTATACTGAGTTCCAACTCAGTAGGATTAGATATTCTGTTAATGTCTCCATGCTGAGTTCGAGATAAAAACATATGCATGAGGAGATGAATATTTATAGTTCTATATAGTTTGGCCTAACAACTAGAAGAGTTGAATAACATATGGGGAGCATTCTATATCCTAATAATATGAAAGATCTCAATCAGATATGAAGGATGAATGTCTATGTTCATGAAGAATGACTAGTGGAAATGTAGAAACACACATGTTTTGATGATTGTCTTTTTTTTCTAACAACGTGGTATCAGCTGACTACTATCAGGATACCAAGAAGCTGTGAGAGAAAATCAATTCTGAATCAACAAAAATCTGAGAGAAGAAGTTCAAAGAAATGATGTAATTGAAAAATGACACAATGGAATGCTTTATGGTGAATGTAAGGAAGTGAAAATAGACTCTGAGGGAGTAGAAGTGCAAAATGCTAATTCAGATGTAGACTCCCAGATAGAGGGAATTGATGTCTTTGAGACATTTGCGCCGGTTGCAAGGCTGGAGACGATCAGATTATTCCAAGCCATTGCAGCACGAAGGAAGTTCAAGGCGTTCTAGATGGACGTCAAATCTGCATTCATGAATGGGATTCTAGAGTAATAAGTTCATATCAAGTATCTAGATGGTTTTTTTATTCATGAAGATGAAAATAAGGTCTGTTTCCTAAAGAAGGCCTTTTATGGGTTGGAACAAGCACCAAGAGAATGGTACTTAAGGCTCGATCAATATTTGAAGAAGCCTGGTTTTCAACATGGTGGATTTGATTACAATATCTATTTCAACAACAACAGTAATAAAGGGGGAAGATTTTTGTGAAAAAATCACTCAAGGTAACATTGCAGCATTTTTGGGTTGATTGTGTTTGATGACAATGCAGGTTTCCATGGTGAATTTTCATGTTCCAGAGATGTTTTTGACAATACATGTAGACAACAACTATGAAAATGGAACACATGATCTAGAGGTTGTACAAAAGAATAGATACAAGGTAGTGAGGTTCTCCAGAGTTTTCCAAATTTTTGGGGTCTAAAATTTGGAGTTTGGTGAGCATCGCGAAAAATTTATATCCTTGATGATATCATCAGAATATTGCAAAGGCATTAATTTTGCGAAGATATGCTTCATGGTTTGGATTTTGTGAAGACCAGAAAAATGGTGGTGGTGATTCTTCACGATTCCGTCAAGCATCGCGAATGGCAGAGTAAAATAGCATCGCAGCGGTGAAGGGCTTTGTGAGGGAGCTTCACGGCGATGGCGTGAAGGGATTGACGGTGATGCTCCGCAATTATGTCAAGATTTTTGATCGGAATATTGTCGTTTTGCTTCGCGATTTTGATTGAATTTCGGTGAGAACTTTGGAGATTAGTGATTTGAGATGACTTGGCTTTGACATAATGTGGAATGTTTGAGGGTTGGTGAAATCGCATAGAAATATGCCTCCACCCCCTCAAGAGAAGAATAAGTCAAGGAGACAATTTTCATAGAAAATATTTTGCTCATGGTTCACGATGGTAGTTCGTGAAGGCAGTGTACTTCATGAAGTAAGAGCATCACGATGGCGAATCTATCTCCACAAAAGTTGTGAGAGCTATGTTGGCTCAGTGAGCTTTTCGAGGGAAGTAATATTGCGACGACTGGAGAATAGTGAGAGTGCATTGCGAGAGTTCTTCACGAAAAGGAAGGATCTTCACCAAGGATTGTTTGAGCTTCGTGAAATTGGGAGCCTCACGAAGTACAATGCTTTGAGAATGTAATTAAAAAGGTAGTTTCCTAGTGTTCAGAGGCAATGTGGTATTCATCTATGGATAAAGGTGGGACTTCAATAGAGCATCTATCAAAAGTTTTGGATGCATGTATTCATGCAAATGAAGAGACCTATAGGTCTATAAACTGTCAGTGGATCCCATCCAATTGCAGTGAGCAAATGAAGAGGTAGAAGGTTATCATTTCTACCGGTAGTGAGCCAAACAGAGAGGAACATGGAGTGACCCTTGGGAAGTAGTTAGCTAACCATAAACTTTTAAAAGCAGTGAGCCTTATCATAGAAGTGATCTGGCCCGAACATTATTGGCAGTGAGGTTTAGTGGATTTGGTATAGCGACACATCATCGTTGTATGCTCCTTTAACGTAGCCCAATGAGGGTGAACCATGTAAAAATCATTGTGACTTCCTACATTCTTCCCTACATTGCATTTAAAGAATCGTCATTAGATAAAGATGAAAAGAATCAGTCATAATAAACACACAAGTGCCAAAAAAGTGTCCCTTGTAATAAAGAGGTCATGATCCAGTGGGGCAGGACGAATTTAGAAAAGAATATCCATACCCTGATTCACCCCCCCCCCACTCAGGGTATATAGGCCCCTTTTGGTCCTAACAATTGGTATCAGAGGGAAAGGTTTCTTTTATCATATTTATTTTCTCTGACATGGTGTAGTCAATTTGTGTGGTTGAATCAGTCTGCTCTTATCTTAGTGCGCCATGAAAATGGGAAGAACTTCAAAGAAGAAGCACAAGTCTTTTGAAATTCCCCTTTGGGGAGGTGTGAATGGAAAGAGTGTGATTCAGTTAAAAGAATCATGTAGTGAACATAAGAATGGTTTTTATGAATTATATAGTCAAAATACATACTCATTCAATGATGTTGAAGGAATGAGTGAATATCCTGACATGCCAAGTGATTTTGGAACTTCTGATGATGAAGAAACTCCCTGAAGTCGAAAAGTGGAAGTTTTCCACAAATAGAAATAACTGGATTAGAAATTCACTAATGAAATAAAATATAAAGATATTCGGATCCTATAGCATCACACATTTTTATCACATAAACTTTCATTACATTATACAAAACCGAGGATCATTAACGTTTAGTGTCTTGGAAACCAAGAACATAATACAAGAAAACATAAAACAATATTCTTAAACACTTGAAAGTCTTCTATTTATGTTCATCCTAGGTTCAATACTTCATCTCATAACCTGGGGACATACATCAAAATGATGAATGAGAAGAAGGCCCAGAAAGGGAAACATGGGAAACATTTAACCTACGAACTTGAGATACATCAATAAAGTCATGAAAAAGAACTTTAAGGCATGAGAAATAAATCATGAGGCATATCATAATAAAAATAACGAGTTTCATAACTTGAAGATGTGACTACAACATTTAACAAATACAATCATTTCTGTTTCACAAAGGTCCATCCCCAAGGTGTCATTACAAATTACCAAGGGTATTCACCAAGATATAGTTAAAAAATGGTCATCTATTGAGATTAAGTCTTTACCCAATGCATTAGAGCTCTATTAGGGCGCACCCTTAAATTTGCCTTTTTTATCATGTGAGACACATATATCATCATCAAACATTTCATAAATAACACATATAGCATAAAATAAATGGGTTGCATTTCATAATCATAACGTTTTAAAAACTACTTTAAAGACATGATCTTTATGTCACTTTAAACTGAAAGAAAATGAAATCGGGTCTCATGTAAGTAAATACCATGATTTAAAATAGAAAATTTTGGTAAATATGTGAATAATCCTTTAGAAGAAAGAGCTTTAAGTATTCACTTAATAAAATAATTTGAGAAAAAAGAGAGAGACATTTTGAGACGGAAATTCGGCAGCATAACGGCTATGTCGTAGGGTTTTAGAAAACATTGAAAAGAGAGGGGACATGGGTCTTCCACTCATAAATGATCCATAAAAAAGTAGTTTGAAAAATATAAAATGTATTTAAGAACATGGTAATGAAATTTGAACGATATATCATATGAAATGAAGAACATGAATGGAAGAAAAAAATATGTTTTCTCTTATGAAAATTTGGCAGCCTAACGACGTCACGTAAACTTCAACAAAAATGAATTGACAAGATCAAATAAGATCTCTCATCATATAAACATTAAATATCAGAATGATAGATATAGAGATCATACCCCAACATAATAAAAATGAACATGAAAGTATTTACAAGAAAATACAACTTGAAAATGAGAAGGGTGAAAAAATCCTTAAAACATTCGGCGGCCTAACAGCGTCACTTAAACATCAAAAAAATGAATTGATGAGATCAAATAAGTTCTATAGTCATATGAAAATAAAAGATCAGTATGATATATATAGATATAATATCCCAACATAATAAAAAGGAACATGAATGATTTGACATGAAAATATAACTTGAAAATGATAAGAATGAAAGAATCCATTACAAAAATCTCGGGAGCCTAACGACGCCACTTAAACATTCCTAAAACTAAATTATGAGAGTAAGAGGGGATATCTTATCATATGAACATAAAAACGGCAGTAAGAGGAATATAAAAGAACATCCTCTAAGATAACAACATGGATCATAAAATATGTGACATAAAAGAGAGTACTTAAAAAGAAAGAGAGAGGTTGGATCCCTTACCTTAAAACGTAACTCTTAAAACTCGACTGTTGGGACCTTGAGGGCTTTGGGAACCTTGTGAGGACTCCTTGGGAGGTAATGAGACCAGAAATTCTTTGAGGATTATTTTGGAGTCGAAAGGATGAGATAATGTCTTGGTGTTTGTAAGGAAAGTGAGGGGACAAGGCATTAATGGCCAAGGGACACCTCATTGGTGGTATTGGGAAAATCATGGGCTAACCATTGGTATTTTCCCATGGTATTGGCCACTTGGGACAAATCATAACTTATATTAGTATTCATAAGTCGACAATATTGATTACATACTTAATACATCATTTAATGATGTCATTAAACACCCACAACTTAAAAACTGTATTTTCACTATTCACTGAAAATTCAACATTCTCAGAAAAATAAAAAAAATTCTCCTTAACCAAATATCAATGTTCTGATTTCAAAAATGAACTCCATTTTATAAAAATAGTTTTCTAAATATTTTTAATTTCATTTTTAAATAAATACACTATTCACCAAAAATTCATTTTTTTTCTGAAAAATCCCCAAAAATTACTTTAACATAATTTCAATTCTATGAATTCAAAAATAACCTCCATTTTATAAAAATAATTTTCTAAATATTTTTAGCTAAATTTATAATTAAAAAACACCGTTCACCCGAAAAAACTGATACTTGAATAATAATTAATGAAACAGTTATTTACCAATTTTATTGAATAACATTACTTAATCAAGGTTCCTAGATTATATTAATAAATTCTTTAAGTGAGATAACTAATCCATTTGGTCACATTACTAATCGTAAGCATAAAATCACTATTCATAATTAACTATTCATCAAAAATTAATTTGATCTTATTAGACACTATATTTCGTAATGAACATAATTGTAGAAGACCTTTTTTTGAAAATAATTACACTTTTCTAATTATTTAATATTTACATAAACATTTCTAAAAATATCGTTGTTCTAAAATTCATCAAAAATTTGCATACTATATTTATCCGGACATTTTAAAATTCACAAACTTCACCATAAGAAGAGAAAACAATTTAATTTATAACAAAGGATTACACAACATAGCTATGGTCTCCTAACATAGCCCCTTATAACCCTAACATAAGACCTAAATGTAAGGTGTGGTATGGTGAGAGAATCTGAGGGCGGCTCGGCCAACATCGCACAAGTAGTAATTTCTATCAGTTTGAACTTCTCGCAAAAGCGATTCCATTCTAGCTTCACACGATGAAGTTCAGCTTAGGTTTGGTCCAGAGCAGACCCCGGTGGTGCTACCCCCTTCCCAAGTTCAGTAAGATGGGCTTCGATTGGCCCGAGACAACTGGATGAGGCCATCGAATATTCTTTCTACATTAATTAACCATGATCACTTGTATTTAGATACAATAATCACAACATTTAGTTTCCAATGGTCATATTGAATAACGATCATAAAATAGTAAAAACCCAATAGTCTCATTTTAATTATACTCATTTTATTATATGAAAAAGTTTTGTTGAGTATGAAATAAAATAACACACAAAACTAGGAAACAAGTTTTATTCAAAATTTCAGGTCGTTACAATCTTACCCCCATAAGATATTACGTCCTCGCAATTTTTAAAATTGGGATTGGAAATTTCATTGAAAGTCCCACATCAGAAAAAGAGTAAGTAACACTATTACTTTAAAAGAAAGAAAAGGAAGTACAAAGGTCACCCGAGTTAACCCATAGAAGGATTCCATGTCAGAAAACATGGATATGGAGGAGAAAACAAAGGGTCATGTTCTGAGGGAGAGTGATATAAAACATGTCTAAGAGGAAGTTAACCACCAAAAAATCACAGCCTTGTGATGGGTTAAGCAGTCTTTGATTACCCAGAAAGAAACATAAACCAACAATTTTTTTAAAGTTCATTTTAATAATTTTGAGGAACTCATATACTATATAGAATAAGAACACAGGGAAAAATATTTTCCTTCAAGTAGAGTTTCATCCCATAATAAATTTCACCAAGACTAGTCTTTTCTCCAAACAATGAGAATTCAAAACTACTTGGTCTCATCAAAGCACAAGAATCATCTTTTTGAGAATCACGTAATCCACAAAAGAATAAATATCTATCTTTAATCATTTATCCCAAAAACAGAAATGGTAAGATAAAACAACTCTTTAAAAATAATTAACCCCATAGGAAGGGAAACAACTTTTAAATCTTTAAAAGTCCACGATACCACCCAAAGTTCATCATATACCACTCCATAAATAACTATCCTTAAGATTTCCCAAACTAAAATTGAAACCCAAATACAAGAAGGATTTGATAACATATTCTTCCAAGATAAACATTATCATTCATCTCCAAACAACATCAACCACTCCAATCATCTTATAACAAAAGTAACTAACCTAAACATATTTTCCCCGCGATAGGTCACTCATTACCATAATTAACCTATATTACTATAAGTTCACCTTAAATTCATCGATTAATCAAAATATAAGTCAAACTTTACTCCTAAAAGAAAATACCGTAGTAATCTACTTACCCCGATCATATAGGGTCCCCAAAATAGTGAACGTCTTCCAAAATAATAATCATCATTTAATCCCCTAATCAATTTCTTTTCAAGAGGAATAGCTTCACAACACCAACACGTGATACATAACAATATATTTTTTCCTTAATGTTATAAAACTATCTTAGGTAGTGACTCGATGTTCTTAGAAAACCTTAAGGATATGCTCATAGAGAACAAACTAAAATACAACATGACATAGAAATTATTGCAAAGAATTTCCATGTTCTTTAGTCATCATGATCTGTCTCAGCATAGGACTTGCATTGTTCCCTTGTCCTTGAAGATTACTGATTCTCATCATGCTTCTCATCTGTTCAAAGAGATTGTTGCCTTGGATAATGTCTAACTTCTCCACATTTATGACATTGAATTGTATAAGGTACATTAGATCGAACCTTATCTCTATTCAACACATTATCCATTTTTTAATGTAATTGGCTTCTTTATGACCGAACACCCCACACTTAAAACATCTCTTGGTTCCTTTGTGAAATTCTCCTTGGTGACCCTTTCCACACTTTTTGCACAAAGGAAATTGAGTCTTCTTTTCCTTATCAACTTCATCAGATGAACATCCTTGGGACATCGTCTTCTTCTTCCTTGATGAATTTGGGCATTCAACTAGGTAAAATTATTAATTATGATTTTTGATAGCTGGTTTGGCATAATCACAATATGTTCAACATGATATTTAGTCATCTCTATCATATTAAGAGGGAAATCATCACATATCCTATCACATTTGTTTTTGGGACATGTTCTTCAATTTCCCGCCATTAACTAAGAAAATAAAGTATAATTAGGGGGCTTAAATACTAAGCCAAAAATCAAGAAAAAAAACTTAACACATTGAAGGATAAACTTATATAAGAAATGTGTACCTTAACTTGTGATCCCCAAGGTTCCAATCTAGGTTATCTATGATAATATATTATTATGTGAATCTTTATTTTATTTTAACTTTGTTCCATTAATAATGGTTCATACTAAGTTTATTAATTTACCAAACCATATCCCTCGTGAGTTTCGTAACCAAGAGTGCAGCAAGACCCATTGTCGTGTACCAGTTCCCGTTCGAGTCTAGCTCAAAGCAATGTTTTTGGGTTTTACCCCTATGTACATCTGTGACAAAGCCACCTCTACCTGCTCGTATCCAGACAAGGATTTATTTTCTTGATAAACCACTTACTCAATACTCACCAAAATAATATGAAGATTTCTAATATTTAAGCTTTTCTATAGGGTTATTCAAAAAATTTTCATATCCTAATTTCAACAAATAACTAAACCATCCTTTGATACCAACTATAACATCCCAACTTTTTATCAAATAAAATTTCATTACATTATAAAAAACCGAGGATCATTAAGGCTTAGTGTCTTGGAAACCAGGAACTTAATACATGAAAACATAAAAAATTATTCATAAACACTTGAAAGGCTTTTCCTTATGATCATCCTAGGTTCAATACTACATCTCATAACCTGGGGACACAATTCAAAAGGATGTTTGAGCAGAAGGCCTAGTAAGGGAAACAAGGGATACATTTAACATGCGAACTTGAGATACATCAATAAAGTCATGAAAAAGTACTTTATGGGATGCGAAAGAAATCATGAGGCATATCATAATAAAAATGACATATTTTATAACATGAAGATGTGGCTACAACATTTAATTTTGATAATCATTTCCGTTTCACCAATGTCCATCCCCAAGGTGTCATTAAAAATTTCCAATGTTATTCACCAAGATATCGTTAAAAAAATGGTCATCTCTAGAGATTAAGTCTTTACCCAATGCATTGGAGCGCTATCAGGGAGCACCCTTAAATTTTCCTTTTTTATCATGTGAGCCACATATATCATCATCAAACATTTCATAAATAACCCATATAGCATAAAATAAATGGGTTTCATTTAATAATCATAACTTTTTAAAAACTGCTTTAAAGCCATGATCTTTATGTCAGTTTAAACAGACATAAAAGGAAAGTGGGTATGATGTATGTAAATCCCATAATTTAAAATAGAAAATTTTGGTAAATATGTAAATACCCCATTAGATGAAAGATCTTTAAGTATTCACATAATAAAATAAGTTGAGAAAATGAGAGAGACATTTTGAGACGGGAATTCGGCAGCATAACAGCTATGTTGTTGGGTTTTAGAATACATTGAAAAGAGAGGGGACATGGGTCAGCCACTCATAAATGATCCATAAAACAGTAAGGGGACATAATATAACGGATTTAAGAACATGGTAATGAAATTTGAATGATATAAAATATGAAATGAAGAACATGAAAGGACGAAAAAAATATGATTTCATTAATGAAAATTCGGTAGCCTAACGACGTCACTTAAAGTTCAACAAAATTGAATTGAGGAGATCAAATAGGGTCTCTCATCATATAAAAATAAATGATAAGTATGATAGATATAGAGATCATACCCTAAAATAATAAAAAGGAACATGAAATACTTGAAAAAAATAGAACTTGAAAATGAGAAGGGTTAAAGAATCCCTTAAAAATTCGGCAGCCAAACAACGTCACTTAATATTCAAAAAATTGAATTAACGAGATCAAATAGGTTCTCTCATAATATGAACATAAAAGACCAGTATGATAGATATAGAGACCGTACCCCAACATAATAAAAATGAACATGAAAGACTTGACAAGAAAATAGAACATGAAAATGAGAAGGGTGAAAGAATCCGTTATAAAAATTTCGGCAGCCTAACGAAAACACTTAAACATTAATAAAATGAAATGATGATTATAAGAGGGGATCTCTCATCATATGAAAATGAAAAGGGAATTAAGAGGAATATAAAAGAACATACTCCAACATAAGAACACGGTGCATAAAATAAGTGACATAAAAGCGAGTTCTTAAAAAGAAAGAGAGAGGTTGGATTCTTTACCTTAAAACGTAACTCTTACAACTCGATGATTGGGACCTTGAGGGCTTCGGGGCACCTTGAGAGGAATCCTTGGGAGGTAATGAGACCAGAACATAGTTGAGGATGATTTTGGAGTCGAAATGATTAGATAATGGCTTGGTATTTATAGGGAAAGTGGGGGGACAAAGCATTAATGGCCAAGGGACACCTCATTGGTGGTATTGGGAAAAACCATGGGCTATCCCATGGTATTTTTCCATGGTATTGTCCACCTGAGACACCTCATACCTTATATTACTATTCATAAGTCGACCATATTGATTACATACTTAATACATCATTTAATGATGTCATTAAACACTCGTAACTTAAAAAATGTATTTTCACTTTTCACCGAAAATTCAACATTCTCAGAAAAATCCCAAAATTTCACCTTAACAAAATACCGATTCTCTAATTTCAAAAATGAACTCCATTTTATAAAAATAATTTTCTATATATTGTTAATTTAATTTTTAAATAAATACACTATTCACTGAAAATTCATTATTTCATAAAAATCCCTAAAAATTAGCTTAACTTAAAATCGATACTATGAATTCAAAAATAAACTCCATTTTATAAAAATAATTTTCTAAATATTTTTAAGTAAAATTTTAATTAAAAAACACTATTCACCTTAAAATCTAATACTTGAATAATAATTAATGAAAGAGTTATTTACCTATTTTATTGAATCACATAACTTAATCAAGGTGGCTAGATTATATTAATATATTCATTTAGTGAGATTATTAATCCATTTGGTCACATTACTAATCCTAAGCATAAAATCACTATTCATAATTTACTATTCATCAAAAATTATGTTGATCTTATTAGAATCTAAATTTCATTCTGAAAATAATTGTAGAAGACCATTGTTTGAAAATCAATACACATTTTTAATTATTTAATGTTTACATAAACATTTTTAACAATATCATTTTTTTAAGATTCATCAAAAATATGCATACTATATTTATCCGGACATTTGAAAATTCACAAACTTCACCATAAGAAGTGAACAAAATTTTATTTATAACAAAGGATTACACAATGTAGTTATGATCTCCTTACATATCCCCTTATAGCCCCAACATAGGATCTATGTGTAAGGTGTGATAAGGTGAGAGAACTAGAGGGCGGCTCGGCTAACATCGCACGAGTAGTAATTTCTATCATTTTTAACTTATCGCCTAGGAGATTCCATTCTAGCTTCACCCAAAGAAGATCGGCTTGGGTTTGGTCGATAGCAAAGCCCAGCGGTGCTACCTCTTTTCCAAGTTCTATCAGATGGGATTCAATTGGCCCAAGACTACAGGATGAGGCCCTCAAATCCTCGTTCTATATTAATTAACCAAGATCACTTATATTTAGAGACAATAATAACAACATTTAGTTTCCAAAGGTCATAATGACTAACGATCATATAATAGTCCAAACCCAATAGTCTCTTTTTAATTATACTCATTTTATTAAATAAAAAAGTTTTGTTGAGTATGAAATAAAATAACACACAAAATTAGGAAACAAGATTTATTCAAAATTTCGGGTCGTTATAGATCCAAGCGTTGGAAATTGAGATCAATAATCTTAGATGTTTTAATCAATGGTTTATTGATTTAGATACTGATCAGAGGGAGAATAACAATTCTCAAGATGAATAAATACGAAAGAGATCTACAAGCGTAGAAAAATCAAAAGCTGATGTCATGCGAAAGAATCTGAACTCATATGATATTCAAAATTTTAAATCTAGAAATGATGATCTTGCTACACAACTATCTGAACTAGTTCAAAAGAATCAAAGTCTACAAAAAGTGAATGGATTTTTTTTTCTGATTCTATTGATGAAAAAAATTGAAAGTGAAGGAGAAATGTGACATGGTGGAAAAGCTCACATGAGAAATGGAAGATGAGTTGAGTAGTGGTAAGAATCTCAGAAAATAACTCAATGCTCAACTTTAATTAAGAGATAAGAACATTCAAAAATTGGAGGAAGAGATTGAAAAATCCATGAACGAAATAGAGATATCAATAGAAAGGAAAACCTATGTTGAAGGATGCACTGCACTTACTATTCGATTTTCTTTCAAAAGGTGTTGATAAAATGAAAATAATGTATTATATTTTAACAGAGAAACAAAAAAATGTTTTCTCAGCTAAAATGCCATATATTTTAGAAAAAACAGGTATTGGATTTGATGAATCCCCTCCCATGCATGATTGAAAGAGAGACATGAATAGTTCCAGAAATGGTAAAAACTGTGTAGGTGCTAGAGAATGACTTAAAGGCTCTTAAAGTAAGTAATGATAGCATGTGATCCATTTTTTTGATTTATGGTCATACAACAAGCTTCTGTTCAGACGGTTAAGTCTACATATCAGGCTATGGAAATAGAAGCGTTGCTAAATATGAGAATAAGAATATGTTTTATGAGAAATTTTAAAGAAGGGTCTCTCAATAGAAAGCATTCATTAGAAGTTATTACTATCGAAGAATGGGACACACCATGAGTATGTGTCAGGAATCTTGGGAGCTCAATGTCAGAGGAAGAACTCAAGATACATCAACATCTCGACATAGAAATGATTAAATGAGGTATGCCTTTGATGGAAATTGTTTTATATGTTCTGATTCTGGGAATTTGGCAAGACATTGCAGCATGAAGAAACCAGGAAAGGGAACAAAACATGAAAATAGATTCATGACTCCAGTAGTGTATAATCAGAAATCGTATATAGGAAGACAAAGTGGTAAATTGGAAAACTGTCATAGAGCCTTAGGGGAATCACATAGAGCTGAATGAACGTTGTATCAATCACCTCCTCTATCACACTCACAACCACTCTCTAAGAAAGAATAAGAACCAATATTCATGAGAAAGGGAGGAAATGCTACATTTGTGTGTATGAATAATCTATGATCATTGGAGGACCATCCACCAATGAATAATATTGTGGTGACACGAATATCTAATAAAATAAAAACAAACAATCAATGTACTGAAAACTTCACATGTCGTGTGCCATAAGGAGATGTGAATGGGAAGAGGAAGATCCCGAAAATGGTGGAAGAAGAAAGGTAAGATGCCAAACGGAGAGATTCCGACCTAGAGATGGAAATAAGGGAAATGGAATTTTGGTGGAACATCAAAGAGGGATGTGTGTACATGTGTGCTTAAACCCCAAATGGTGAGAAAGGCCAGGCCTGCAGAATGTACATATTAGAAAAAGAATTAGAATTATGGTAATGAAATCCTAGTCATATGGCCAGAATAGTTGATGTTGGCTAGGCATCTATAAGAAGCTAAGATAGAGTGTGATGATATACAAGAAATAATCAATGTTTTGAAACATCACGATCAACCACAATCCTCATCTTGAGGATTCTAGAAGCAACCCCTCTCCCTGTGTAAATAAATATTGTTAACTAATTTTTCAATTGTTTCAAGTTTTAAGGAGATACAATCCAAGGGGAAGTGGCATCTAATGATTAAAAGTGTAGAATTGATATGCTATAGTGTTTCAATTGATTCAAATCAAGTACCAAAGTTGATGAAGAAAGCGAGAAAGAGAGCACAATAGGATGTGATTGTGTTATTAACATTCTCTCTTGTTTCCTACACCGAGTTCCTACTCAATAGGCTTAGATATTCTTATAATGGATCAATGTTGAGGGACATATAATAAAATTTTCATGAGGATAAGAATGGTTATGGGTATATACAGTGGGGATGAACTACAAGAAGAGTTGAATAAAATAGGGGGAGCATATTATATCCTAATCAGATGAAAGATCTCAATGTGATATGAATGATGAATGTTTATGTTCATATAGAATGACTGGGGGAAAAGTAGCAACACACATGTTTTGATAATTTTCTTTTTTTGTTATAACAATGTGGTATCAGCTGACTCCTTTCAGGATACCAAGAAGCTACAAGAGAAAATAAAAGGTGTATCAACAAAAATCATAGAAAAGAAGTTCAAAGAAATGGCGTCATTATACAATGTAACAGTTGAATCTTTTGTACTGAAAGTAAGGAAGTTTCAAGAGACTCGGGGGGAGTAGAAGTGAAAATGCTAATTCAGATGTAGACTCCCAGATAGAGGGAATTGATATCTATTAGACATATTCAATGGTTCCGAGGTAGGAGATGATCAAATTATTCATAGCCGTTGTAGTATGACGGAAGTTCAAGGTGTTCCAGATGGACGTCGAATCATCATTCATGAATTGGATTCTAGAGGAATTAGTGCATATCGAACAGCTAGGTGGTTTTCTTATTCGTGAGTATGATAATATGGTTTTTCATCTTAAGATGGCATTATATGGGCTGAAATAAGAACCAAGAGCATGGTACTCAAGACTCTATTAGTATATGAAGAAGCCTGGTTTTCGGCGTGGTGGATTTGATTACAATATCTATTTCAACAACAATAGTAATCAAAGGATGATGGTTCTGGTTTATGTAGATGACATAATATTTATCGGACCAGATAAAGCACAATTCATACATTTTTTTAAATTCTCAAAACATGATTTTGAATTGTATATGATTGGTGAGCTTACATTTTTCCTTGGTTTACAGGTTACACAAGGAAAGTATGAGACATTTATTTCTCAATCCAAATATGGAAAAGAGGCTTTGAGAATATTTGGAATGGAAAATTACAAGGAAATGAAGACTCTGGTTGCTATCTAGATGAAAGTATCAACATATAATGATGGGAAGACAGTTAATATCAAAGAATACATGAAATTAATTGGAAGTCTATTGTACTTAACTACGACAAGGCCTGCCATTGTTTTTTCCACATGCCAAGCAGTAAGATATCAGAGTTATCCCAATGAAATCCACATGATTGTAGTGAAATGAATATTTCAGTATATCAAGGGCACCATGGACATTGGCTTGATGTATAATGGAACATATCAGACAGAGTTATAGGGATATACTGATGCAGATTGTGCCGGTTCAGAGAATTATAGTATATCAACATCAGGCGATGCATTCTATTTGGTGGACTATGTATTGCTTGGCTAAGCAAGAATAAAGATTTTTTTTTCACTGAGCACCGTAGAAGCTGAGTATATTTCGGCCACTCAAGCATGCACACAATTAATGTGGATGAAGCAGTAGCTTGATGATATTGGTGTTGAAGTGATTTCTCTGATCGGAATCCAGTTTGATAACTCAAGTACTATAAATCATTGCAAAAATCCCAACCATCACTCAAGGACAAAGCACATAGAGATAATGTATCATTTTATAAATGAGAAGGTCAAGCATGGAATTGTTAAGTTAATGTATAATCCTATAAAACTACATGTTGCAGACATTTTGTCAAAAGCCTTACCCAAAGAAGCGTTTGAAAGGCATTGACTAGCTGTAGGAGTTCAGTCAACTCCACTTACTTTAAAGGATGATGATGTGGGATCCCCTCTCCCTGAGGTATGGTGTGTTTGTCTTTACTGTGCTCATATGTGTTTATTCCAATGTCGCTGACCCTAGAGGTGTGACCACTAGGTTCATTTACAAAGGGGGAGAAATAGTGACTCCTCAATGGTGAAAAACTATGGCTTGTGAAGGGAGAAGAGAAAATGTCTTTATCAAAGACATGGGGAGAAGCTGACTGGTGGAGAAGGGAGATACGAATAGGGAAATGATAAAGGGGGAGTGTTTCAAATCTGACGATGCAAGAAGTGATAGATCAAAGACTAGATATCACGACAGCTGAGGATCCTGATAAAATATGAACAATGATGTTGGAAAGGTGTGCGAAGGTTTCTGGCTATCACCAATTAGAATCGGTGTGGTTAAACAATTGGTATCAATATAGCAATTGGTATCAGTTTGGAATTGAAAATTTGTGTCTAACATGAAGTGATTCATTGATGACTTTTCATACAACACTTTTTCTCAAGATGTGAATGGCTCATGTGGGATTAAGGGACGTGTTATGTGAATCCATGAATGCTATCAGAATTGCATGAGGTGAATGGTGGTAGCGGGTTGAAGGAGATTTAGAGAGGTATAAAAGTACAGAGAATAATTCTGAGAAGAGTTGTCCACAAACCCAAAGGGGGAGATTTTTGGGAAAAAATCCCTCAAGGTAACATTGGAACATTTTTTGGATGATTGTGTTTGTTGACAATGAAGGTCTTTATGGTGAATTTCTAAGTTCCAGAGATTTTTTTGACAATCAATGTTGACAATGAACTATGAGAATGGAACGGACGATATAGAGGCGGTACATGTAACACCCAAAGATTTCTTAGTGTGTTATTTCTTCAAAATAATTCAATAACTTGCACTACCCGCAACACCGAGTTCAAGCGCACCATGAATTACCAAACAAGCCGTTCAAAAAAGGTTATGAATATTATTAACTAAATTTTAATGTTTATATAATCCCTATAATTTTAGAATCCATATTATGAGTTTCTTAGACATAATGTAAGAACAAATTCATTTTCAGTATTGCACTTTTACCAACTTTTAACAGTGAACCCTTTTTAAATCCAAAATTTTAAAATTTTATATATTAAATTGGACTAAATAAATTTAATTTGTAGAATGCGGACATCCAAAATTTACAATTAAACATCCCAAGATTCCATGGTACGCTTTCCTATGAATTATATAATGGCGTGTGTTTTACACAGCTTCAAGTTCTAACACACTCCATGACCAATCAAAGTAGCCGCTATGAATTGTAATACCAACTTTTTGATATTTTATAAATTTTATCTCTCAAAATGGACCTCATTTTTTGGATTCATTATATTGAAATTTTTCTAGGGTGAAATTTTGGTACTTTTCGGATATCTTTTAATATTTTGATGAATAGTGAAAATTAATAAATTTTAATTAAAACATCTATTTAAATCAAAATAATTAATAGTGATAAATTATAAATTTGAGTGGTTTTAAATTATATTTAGAATATATTTTTACCATTTAATCCAATTTTGGTCATTGTACATAATTTCACAATTAAACCAGACATAAAAAAGTGCCAATCTTTTGATATTTATTATCTCGTAAAAAGACGCTATTGGTTTTGTCAACGTGAATTAATTTTTAAATTAATTAATGTAACTGATATGTTTTGATTTTGGTAAAATAGAAAAAACTTTTGGATTCATAATATCAAATTGATCTTAGGCATAATTTTTGTTATTTCTCTGGAAAACTTTCATTTTTTGATGAATAGTGAATCCACTAAGTTGTAGTTAAAAAACTGATTTTTTAATAAAACTTAATTTTACCGCTTCTGTGAGTGGAATTTAGAAAATACAAGATACATGGTTAATATCAATGAGTAAATGTGGTTCAATGAGATGAAAATAATTGTTGGTGAATAGTAACTTTTTACTTTTATTTACCACTATTAAAAGTAAATAGGATAATTAACGGTAAAAATGATATTAATATTACCCTAACACATGTCCTAATTCTATTTTATAAGCTTAATTCGACCAAAAAAAACCTTAGGAATAAAATATTATCATTTAGGTCCACTTGTATTAGATTACGACAGTTATTATTATTTAATTCACAAAATAGTTAAAAGAGTTAAAATCAAAGTCCTTTTACAAAAAAAAGTTTCATATTGGGTGATACAGAAGATAAATTAGATTGTAAATATTCATTCGAAATCTAAAAAGATTTCCTATATAATGATATTTTATTTTTAATTTTTAGACATAAACTAATCTAATTTATTTATGACACAATGATGATGTAGTAATTATCATAATAGTGAAAAATTAAAATAATTGATATTATAAATACTGAAATAAATATAATTGGAGACTTTTTATGAATTAAACTAATTCTATAGTTTAATATGGCATTTTAGTAATGATTTAATTAAATTTGTTAGAACTAATAATTCTTTTTATTATTTTCAAAAAAATCAATTTTCCAAATAGTGTAAAAATTGACATAAAAGAGTTTTTTGAAACAAATATTTTATTATTAATATATATTAAATTCCTAAAAATCAAAGGATCGACCAATAGACTTATATCGTGATAGGTGTATCATAAATGTAATACTTGGGGGGTATTTTGGATTTATATAGTATGTTTATTAACTATATAATATAAAAATATAAAGTGACATGGTAAGTGTCAAACTAAATAACTAAGAGTTAAAACTAAAAGATAAGGTTAATATAATAACCCAAACCCGTCTAAATTCAATTGGTTGTGTGGTTTTCGACCCATCCCTACCTTAACATTAAAATAATCCACTTTGGAGCCATTAGAAACCGAATATGAATTTATGATAAAATAATATTTCTAGCTTTTCGAAAGGTTCCCCTCACAAATCTTATAAAAGGGCACTCACCCTTCTCATTAATTTACACATTAAAAGCATTTTGGTTTGGAAAAAACCAACCCACATACTCTCTAAACTTCCCTCAATAAAACCTAGAGGCATTAGTTTGATCAGAATGCCAACCTAAGGATCCCTTTTGATCAAATCAAAATGAAGAACCCGAATAAGAGGTAATGTTTTCAACACCCTTTATCAAATTCATTTCTTCTTCAAATTATTCTTTATTTGTTATTCCCATTCTAAAATAATGAATCCAGTATCTCCTATATACACTAATATTATTATAAATATGGTAAAACCATATTCATTATTCTATCCATCATTTGATTGACATGTCACCATACGTGTGTACGTACGACTTACCATCTCCACGTCGTGGTGTAATTGTTATTCAATATATTATTATTTGGATGGGTATAATAATTATATTTAATTCATGTAAATAATAAATATAACATGATAATGATTATGTATATAAGATATACCATCCGAATAAATATTATTTTGATATCAAAATTATTATATTGTCGCTCATGCGTACGTACGGACTACAGTCTCCACGAATGCGATGAGATTCATTCTCCATCGTAACCATTAAAGTATAATTATCAATTGATGATTTAAAAATAATGTTTAAGGACATGATATCATTCTGGATATGAATAAGATACAACCTATCCATGACAAACATGTCTTAATTAATAAAACATATAAAATAAAATGAGTAAGTTAACACCCAAAACGATAATAATACTAAGATATTATTAACAATGCAATGTTAAAAGATCATATATGATAACATAATATTGTATATGATTCTTTTATTATTTAATAAGAATTATTTCACCATTATACAGGAGGTCAACATACAACCAACCAATGGAATGTACAAGGTAAGGGTTATTTCACAATCTCTCCATTATCCGAGATTGTTTATACGTAATTATCTACTAGGACCTCTTTATCATCCACATCCATGTTTCTTGAATGTGTATTTCAAAACATTTTTACTATTTTACAGAATAGGGGTTAATGTCATTTATACCCTTGTTTGAGTTTTTATAAGATGCTTATAAAGGAATATTTCCGTCGTTTTCCAAACAAGGTCCTTTTTTAACCTTTTCGATAGAATTAAGGTAAGAATGTTTTTTTAACTTATCAGGCGGGTGCGGCTATTTTCTACTGTTATAAAATTTTTGAAGCTTCCCTTACAATCATATATGAATATTTTCAAAGTAACTATTTTATTTTATAATTATGCAACTTTTAAATGATTTCAAAATGAATATTTTAAGAATTTATGAAAGGTACTCTTTATCAAAATTAGAATTTTAAATGTTTTAAAGATTTATCTTTCTAAATATTTTTAATTGATGTCCATGTTTTCAAAATGATTTTAAGGATTTAATTATATGGACATGAATGTTTTGAAATGTTATTTCTTTTCAAAAGTTTATAAGTCGTATGGGACACATTGATCCAAAAATCTCTTTTAAATTACTCCGTTAATAAATGTGTGACTTTTAAAAGATTTCCAGAAAAGAGATATTTCTCTCAAATAGTTTTTATTTCATCTATGTAAACATCCTTTGATGGATTTTAATTTTATTTTATGTTGATTTATTATGATACAAAAAATCCATATTGTATTGATGTTTTTGTGATGTGTTTGACTGTGGATGTGTTATTCTTATACCATTTGTGGTTTATGGATGAAGTATTTACATTTCGTATGCTATTTTTAAGATGAATTTTTATGTTATGTTTGATCCTTTTCATATGGGATTGCATTGGACTTAATATGTGACGAGTGGAGCCTTCTATTTCTCCTTGATGCATCGGTAGGTCTCATGAGACAAACTATTGTCTTGGCACAAGGCCTTGACAAAATCATATTTGTAGTCGTTGCACGTGGCCTTGGATATGTGGTTATGATAGTCTGGAATTATACTTTCCATCATTATGAAAGTGGTTATTGATATTGCATGTTATTATTCAATTAGTAGAATGTCCATGTGAATAACTAAATGGCAGTATTTCATTTCATTTTTTCCATACTATATTGAAGTTCAAGTTTAAAAAGATTTTGTTTTAGCTATACATTCCCTTAAATGTTTATTCTTTTTTATGAAAGTTTCCGCTATATTGTTATCCTTACTGGGAATTTGAGCTCACCCCTTTTCTATGTTTTATCTTTCTCAGGATGTGAAGAAGTAATTTACGAATGACCTGCAGGGATAGTATGATGGGATAAGAGTGTGGACTATAGGGACTATATTGTTGTAGTTTTCATTTTATGATGTAATGTAAACTTTATTAATGTATCTAGTTTTTTCTAAGGCTACTACACTAATCGGTCTTTCGTGACTTGATCTTTCTTTTGATAATGCCAATGTTATTTAATAATGCACTGACTCTGGGTAACTGGGGTTGGGGCGTTATAGTCGGTATCAGAGGATGTTTAGTACAAACCATGGAAGCTAGATTTAGATAAACTCTGATTAGAGAACATAGATCTAAGATGGAATTGGAAAATTAGTATAGAAGAGCTTCCTAGAATTTTGGTATTGTAGAAATTTTTTGAGTTTTCCGAGCAATACATCCATTTCTGGATATGAGTAGGTAGAGGCGGCTCTGGCACAGATGTGCCTAGGGGTAAAACCCAAAAACACCGCTTTGAGCTAGACTCGAACGAGAACTGGTTCACAACAACCGGCCTTGCATTACTTTTGGTTACGAAACACTTAGGGGATATTCTTAGGATAATTCTCATTTTTGTTACAAACCATTATGAAGGGTTTATGAGTATATACTTTCTCAAAGGAAACATTTTTATGATTATGGATTATATCGATAAACTATTTAATTTATGTTATGTGTTTTAAAAGTTTGGGATTAGGTATTGTTATTCATAAACTAATCTAGTGTATGCCATTGTTTAGAAATGGCGCCCTATAGAACGAATGAGAACTCCAACAATGCACATGATCTAAAGAGAATGAAGGATCATATCTTTCATGGTCGTAAGCCAGAATTTATAATAGAAATTGGATCCCATGTATTATCATCATATGAAAAAATAATATCATGTGTTGATAAGATAAGTAAAGAGTTTACTGATTCATATGTCTTTGAAGGGAAGCAAGAGAAGAAAAGGATGGAAGAGGGAAATATGGATGAAGGGAAGAGGGAAAAGAATAATTTTCCCATATGTGATAACTGTGGGAAGAAACACCCTAGAACATGCCTGAATGGAATGGGAGTTTGTTATAAGTGTGGAGGAAAAGGGCACAAAGTACGTGGCTGCAAGGGTAAGAAAATGGTTTCAAATGTACAATGCTTCATTTGAAAGGAGATTGGACACTACACGAACCTATGTACCAGTCATCAGACTATGAAGAAAATGATTATATTGGATAATAATCATGTTGTGATACTACCACAGATGAAGAGGAATGATTAGAGTTCTTATGTTGATTATGCCATTCGAGTGTTGTATCAACAATGTACTTGTTATAATAATTATGGAGTATATAAGTATTGTACTGCAATACTATTTCATTAAGGACTTGAGAATCTGTGGAACAAAGAAAAGTGACTCAATAGCAGGTTAAATTTTTGGAAAATATATGGTTGAGAGAAAGATAAACCATAATATAGTTCTGATACCGAAGTAGTGATTTTAAAATAACACATGATTGATTTGGATAAATTATATTGGATATTATTGAAAACCTTGAAAATGATTAATGATTTTTATATTCCATCATTTTTGGGGTTTACAACATTTTTTGATTGAAGGAGTATATCTATTATTCTCTAAGAAATAAGGGATCATGAATGTAATCAATAAGGTTTTATGGTAATTCAAGATGTTGCAATTTTTTAAAAGAATACATGATGAAGGTGATCACTTGTTATTACGCGGAAAAAGGATCTTCATTGTGTTTACCTTCAATATAAATTTTGGAATGAAGTATTTCGGATAGTTCTAGATTGGATTATTTGGGATTTCCAAAAAAGGACAACCCGGAGGTCGGGCGGGAACCCGTCGCGTCCGGCAAGGCCGCGAGACTTGAACCCACAACCGAAGGGCGTCAATGGTGTATCACCTACCACTGACCCACACGATGTCCTGGATGGAATAATTTCATTTTTTAATGGTTCTTCTAGATGAATTATAAATTCAATTTTTTTAACCCTATACGAATAGGATAAATAGAATATTAATTTTAAGTTCTATTATCTTTTATAGTGAAAGATGAATTTGTGGTAGAACATAGTTAAAGGATGAGACTCTACTTGTCATGTATATATTTTTATTCTTCTCTTATTCAATGACTAAATTAATTCTTATACTTTAGTGAAGGAATCTTAAAACAAAAAAAGTGTTATCCTAATACCATATGTTTTGCTGAACTGATGGTATTTAAAATCATCATAGATTGATGAATTTTAGGCCTTCAATTTTACACTAGTTTGTGATTGATGACCTCAATCACTAACTATAAATATTTACGTTTTTCCTCCAATTATATGTCTCTAATTTCTGCCAATGTTCTCTAAATAGAGATCATAATTTGGTGGTGACCCTTTCATTTCTCTTTTCCTCTTATTAAGTCTAAATTTTATTAACCTTAGTTCTGATGTGGGTTTTCCCACAAAGATATTTTCTATATTCAACCTTTTATTTTCGAAGAATAATTTCAAATTGAGAGGATGAAATTTATTGAAGGAGGAGAGAATGTAAAACCCCAAGATTTCATAGTGTGTTATTTCTTCAAAATAATTCAATAACTTGCACAACACGCAACACCGAGTTCAAGCACACCATGACTTACCAAACAAGCCGTTCAAAAGATGTTATGAATAGTATAAACTAAATTTTAATCTTTATATAATCCTTATAATTTTTTAATCCATATTATGAGTTTCTTAGGCATAATGTATGAAGAAATTCATTTTCAGTATTGCACTTTTAACAACTTTTAACAGTGAACCCTTTTTAAATCCAATATTTTAAACATTTATATATTTAATTTGACTAAATAAATTTAATTTTTAGAATGGGGATATAAAAAATTTACAATGAAACATCTCAAGCTTCCACGGTAGGCTTTCCTTTGAATAATATTGTGGCATGTGTTGTACGCAACTTCGAGTTCTAACACACACCACGACCAATCAACGTAGCCGTTATGAATAGTAATACCAACTTTTTGATATTTTATAAATTTTATCTCTCAAAATGGACTTAATTTTTTGGATTCAGAATATCTAAATTAGCCTAAGGTGAAATTTTGGTACTCTTCGGATAACTTTACTATTTTGATGAATAGTGAAAATTAATAAATTTTAATAAAAAAAACTTTTTTAATCGAAATAATTAATAGTGATGAATTATGAATTGGAGTGGTTTTAAATAATACTTAGAATATATTTTTACCATTTAATCCAATTTTGGTCAATGTACATAATTTCACAATTAAACCGGACATAAACAAGTGTCAATCTTTTCATAGTTATTATCTCTTATAAACACGCTATTGGTTTTGACGACGGGAATTAATTTTTAAATTAATTAATGCAACTGATATGTTTTGAATTTGGTAAAATAGACATCATTTTTTGATTAATAATATCAAATATAGCTTAGGCCTAATTTTTGGTATTATTCTGGAAAACTTTCATTTTTTGATGAATAGTGAAACCACTAAGTGGTAGTAAAAAACTGAATTTTTTATAAAACATAATTTTACCACTTCTGTGAGTGGAATTTCGAAAATCCAAGAGACACGGTTAATATCAAGGAGTAAATGTGGTTCAATGGGATGAAAATAGTTTTTGGTGAATAGTAACTTTTTACTTTTATTTACCACAGTTAAAATTAAATAGGGTAATTAAGGGTAAAAATGATATTAATATTACCCTAACACATGTCCTAATTCTATAGGATAAGCTTAATTCGACAAAAAAACCTTACGAATAAAATATTATCATTTCGGTCTACTTTTATTAGATTAGGACATTTATTATTATTTAATTCAAAGTAGAGTTAAACGAGTTAAAATCATAGTCTTTTTACTAAAACATTTTTAATATAAGGTTATAAAAAAGATAAATTAGATTGTAAATATTAATTAGAAAGATAAAAATATTTCATACGTCATTATATTTTATTTTCAATTTTTAGACATTAAATAAATTAATTTATTTATGACACAATGATGATGCAGTAATCACCATAATAGTAAAAAATTAAAATAATTGATATTATAAATTCCCAAATAAATATAATTAGAGACTTTTTATGAATTAAAATAATTTTATTGGTTAATATGACATTTTAGGATTGATTAAATTAAACTTTTTCGATGTAATCATTCTGTTATGATTTTCACAAAAATCAATTTTCCAAATAGTGTCAAAATTGACATAAAAGAGTTTTTTAAAACAAATATTATATTATTAATTGATATTAAATTCCTAAAAATCTAAGGATCAGCCAAGATACTTATATCATGATTGGTGTATCCTTAATGGACCACTTGGGGGTATCATGGATGTATATAGTATTTTTATTAACTATATAATATAAAAATACAAAGTGACATGGAAAGTGTCAAACTGATTAACTAGGAGTTAAAACTAAAAGATAAGGTTAATATAATGACCCAAAGCTGTCTAAATTCTATTGGTTGACTGATTTTATACCCATTCCTACCTTAATATTTAAATAATTTATTTTGTAGCCATTAGATACCGAATGTGAATATATTATAAATTAATATTTATAGCTTTTCCAAAGGTGCCCCTCACACCTCTTATAAAATGAAACTACACCTTCTCATTAATTCACACATTAAAAGCCTTTTGGTTCGGCCAAACCCTGCCCAAATACTTTCTGAACATCCCTCACTACAACCTAGAGGCCATAGTTTGAATTGAAATCCAACCTATGGTTCCCTTTTGATCAAATCAAAATGAATGACCCGAAGAAGAGGTAATGTTTTCACCACCCTTTTTCAAATTCATTTCTTCTTCAACTTCTTATATCTTTGTTATTCCCATTATAAAATATTTAATTTAGTATCTCTTATATACTGTAATAATATTATAAATATGGTACAACCATATTCAGTATTCTATCTATCTTTTGAATGACATTTCACCATACGTGCGTACGTATGGCTTACCGTCTCCATGTCGTGGTGTAATTGTTATTCAATATATTAATATTTTTATGGGTATAATAATTTTGTGTAATTCATGTAAATAATAAATATAACATGATAATGATTATTTATATAATATATAACATCCAATTAAATATTATTTCGATATCAAAAGAATGATATTGTCGCTCGTGCATACGTACAGACTACAGTCTCTACGAACGCGATGAGATTCATTCTCCATCGTATCCATTCAAGTATAATTATTATTTGATGATTTAAATATAATGTTTAATCACTTGATATCATTCTGTATATGAATAAGATACACCCTATCCATGACAAACATGGCTTACGTACCAAATCATATGAAATAAAATGAATAAGTTAACACCCAAAACGACGATAATACTAAGATATTATTAACAATGCAATGTTAAAAGTTCATATATGATAACATAATAATGTATATGATTCTTTTATAATTTAATAACAATTATTTCACCATTATACCGGAGGTTAACCTTCCCCCAACCAAGGGAAAGTACAAGGTAGGGGTTATTTCAAAATCTCTTCATTATCTGAGGTTGTTTATACGTAATTATCTATTGGGACCTCTTTATCATCCACATCCATGTTTCCTGAAAGTGTATTTCAAAACATTCTTACTATTTTAATGAACATGGTTTAATGTCATTTTTACCCTTGTTTTACTTTTTATAAGAAGTTTACAAAGGAATCTTTCTGTAGTTTTCCAAACAAGGTCCTTTTTAACGTTTTCGACAGAATTAATGTAAGAATGTTTTTTTATCTTATACGGAGCGTGCGGCTATTTTCAGCCGTTATAAATTTTTTGAAGCTTACCTTACAAGTTTATAAGTATATTTTCAATGTAAATGTATTATTTTATAATTATGTGACTTTTAAATTATTTCAAAATGAATATTTTAATAATTTATGAAAGGTACTCTTTATCAAAATCAGAATTTTAAATGTTTTAAAGATTTATCTTTTTAAATATTTTTAATTTATGTCTATGTTTTCTAAATGATTTTAAGGATTTAGTTATACAGACATGAATTTTTTGAAATTATATTTCTTTTTAAAAGTTTCGAAGTGGTATGGGACACTTTGATCCGGAAATCTCTATTAAATTACTCCATTAATAAATGTGTGACTTTTAAATGATTTCAAAAAAAGAGATTTTTCTCTCAAATAGTTTTGATTTCATCTATGTCAACATCTTTTGATGGATTTTAAGATTATTTGATGTTGATTTATTTATATACAAAACTTCCATATTGTTTTGAAGTTTTTGTGATGTGTTTGACTATGGATGTGTTATTATTATACCATTCGTGGTTTATAATTGAAGTATTTACATTTATTATGCTAGTTTTAATACAAATGTTTATGTTATGTTTGAACATTTTCAAATGGGAATGCATTGGACTTAATATGTGACGGGTGGAGCCCGCTATAGCTCCTCGATGAATCGGTAGGTCTCATGAGACAAACTAGTGTCTTGGCACAAGGCCTTGACAAATATTATTAGTAGTCTTGGCACGAGGCCATGGATATGTGGTTATGATAGTCTGGAATTATGCATTCCATCATTATAAAAGTTGTTATTAATATTGCATGTGATTATTCGATTAGTAGAATATCCACGTGAATAAGTAAATGGAATCATTTCATTTTATTTTTCCATACTATGTTGAAGTTCAAGTTTAAAAAGCTTTTGTTTTAGCTATACATTGCCTTAAATGTTTATTTTTATTTATTAAAGTTTCCGATATATTTTTATCCTTACTGGGCATTTGAGCTCACCCATTTTCTATGTTTTATCTTTCCTAGGATGTGAAAAAGTTATTTGTGAATGACCTGTAGGGATAGTATGAGGGGATAAGAGTGTGTAATATGGAGACTATATTATTGTAGTTTTCGTTTTATGATGTCATGTAAGCATTATTAATGTATGTAGTTTTTTCCAAGGCTACTAAACTAATCGGTCTTTCGAGAGTTGATCATTCTTTTGATCATGCCAATGTTATGTAATAATGCACCGACTCTGGTTAACTGGGGTCGGGGTGTTATATTTGGTATCAGAGGAAGTTTAGTACAAACCATGGATGCTTGATTTAGATAAACTCTGATTAGAGCACATAGATCTAAGATGGAATTTGAGTATTAGTATAGAATGACTTCCTAGAATATTGGTATTGTATAAATTTTGTGAGTTTTTCGAGCAATACATCCTTGTATGGATATGATCAGGTAGAGGTGGCTCTGTCACAGATGTACCTAGGGGTAATACTGGAAAACACCGCTTTGAGCTAGACTCGAACGGGAATTGGTGCACGACTACGGGCCTTGCTGCACTCTTGGTTACGACACTCTCGGGTGATATGCTTAGGATAATTCTCATATTCATTAAAAACCATTATGAAGGGTTTATGAGTATATACTTTCTCAAAGGAGACATTTTTATGATTATGGGTTATATCAATAAACTATTTAATTTATGTTATGTGTTTTACAAGTTTGGGATTAGGTATTTTTATTCATAAACTAATCTAGTGTATGCCATTGTTTAGAAATAGTGCCCAGTAGAAGGAATGAGAACTCCAGCAAAGCACACGATCCAAAGAGAATTAAGGATCATATCATTCATGGTCTCGAGCCACAATTTATAAGAGAAATTGGCTCCCATGTATTATCATCATATGAAGAAATAATATCATGTGTTGATAAGATAAGTAAAGAGTTTACTGAGTCCTATGGCTTTGAAGGGAAGAAAGAGAAGAAAAGGATGGAAGAGAGAAATATGGATAAAGGGAAGAGGGAAAATCCGAATTTTCCCATATGTGATAACTGTGGGAAGAAACACCCTGGAACATGCCTGAAAGGAATGGGAGTTTGTTATAATTGTGGAGAAAAAAGGCACAACGTACGTGACTGCAGGGGTAAGAAAATGGTTTCAAATGTACAATTCTTCATTGGCAAAAAGTATGGACACTACGCGAACCTATGTCCCAGTTATCAGACTATGCCGCAAATGATTCTATTGGATAATAATCATGTTATGATACTACCATAGATGAAGAGGAATGATTTGTGTTATTATGTTGAATATGTCATTTGAGTGTCGTATCAACAATGTACCTGTTATAATAATTATGGAGTATATAAGGATTTTACTGCAGTACTATTTCATTAAGGACTTGAGATTGTGTGGAACAAAGAAAAGTGACTCAATAGAAGGTTAACTTTTTGGATAATATATGGATGAGAGAATGATAAACCATAATATGGTTCTGATACCGAGGTAGTGATTTTAGAATAATACATGATTGATTTGGATAAATTATATTGGATATTCTTGACTACCTTGAAACTGATTAATGATTTGTATATTCCTTCATTTTTGGGGTTTACAACATTTTTCTATTGAAGGAGAATATCTATTATTCTTTAAGGAATAAGGGATCATGAATGTAATCAATAAGGTTTTATGGTAATTCAGGATGTTGCAGTGTTCTAAAAGAATACATGATGATGGTGATCACATATTATTATGCGGAAAAAATGATCTTCATTTTGTTTACCTTCCTTATAATTTTTAGACTGAAGTATTTTGGATTGTTCTAGTTTGGATTATTTTGGATTTCTATAAAAGGACAACCCGGAGGTCGGGCGGCAACCCGTCGTGTCCGGAAAGGCCGTGAGACTTGAACTCACAACCGAAGGGCGACAAGGGTGTATCACCTACCACTGACCCACGTGATCTCCGGGATGGAATAATTTTGTTTTTATGGGTTTTCTAGTTGAATTATAAATTCATTTTTTAACCTTCTACGAATAGAATAAATAGAATATTATTTTTAAGTTATATTATCTTTTACAGTGAAAGATGACTTTGTGGTAGAACTTAGTTAAAGTACGAGACTCTACATGTCAAGTATATATTTTTCTTCTTCTCTTATTCAATGAAGAAATTAATTATTTTTCTTTAGTGATGGGATCTTTAAACAAAAAAAATGTGTTATTTTAATACCATATGTTTTCCTAAACCGATAGTATTTTAAATCATCATAGATTGATGAATTTAAGGCCCTAAATTTTACACTTGTTTGTGATTGATGACCTCAATCAGTAGCTATAAATATTTACGTTTTCCTCCAATTATATGTCTCTAATTGCCACTAATGTTCTCCAAATAGAGATCATAATTTGGTGGTGACCCTTTCATTTCAATTTTCCTCTTATTAAGACTAAATTTTATTAACCTAATTTCCGATGTGGGTTTTCCCACAAAGATATTTTCTATATTCAACCTTTTATTTTTGAAGAATAATTTCAAATTGCGAGGACACAATTTATTGAAGGAGGGGAGAATGTAACACCCCAAGATTTCATAGTGTGTTATTTCTTCAAAATAATTCAATAACTTGCACTGCACGCAACACCAAGTTCAAGCACACCCTGACTTACCAAACAAGCCGTTGAAAAGAAGCTATGAATAGTATTAACTATATTTTAAACTTTATATAATCCTTATAATTTTAGATTCCATATTATGATTTTCTTATACATAATTTAATAACAAATTCATTTTCAGTATTGCACTTTTACCAACTTTTAATAGTGAACCATTTTTAAATCCAGTATTTTAAACTTTGATATATTCAATTTGACTAAATAAATTTACTTTTAATAATGGGGATATCAAAATTTAAAATTAAACATCCCAAGCTTCCACGGTACGCTTTTCTTAAAATAATACAGTGGCGTGTGTTGTACGCAACTTTGAGTTCTAACACTCACCACGACCAATCAATGTAGCCGTTATGAATAGTAATACAAATTTTTTTAAATTTTTTAAATTTTATCTCTCAAAAGAGACTTCATTTTTTGGATTCAGAATATCGAAATTAGCCTAGGGTGAAATTTTGGTACTTTTCGAATAACTTTCATATGTTGATGAATAGTGAAAATTAATAAATTATAATTAGAAACAACTTTTTTAATCGAAATAATTAATAGTGATAAATTATGAATTTGAGTGGTTTTAAATTATATTTAGATTATATTTTTACCATTTAATCCAATGTTGGTCCTTGTACATAATTTCACAATTAAACTGGACATAAACAAGTGTCAATCTTTTGATAGTTATTATCTTTTAACAACACGCTATTGGTTTTGACGAAGGAAATTACATTCTAAATTAATTAATGCAACTGATATGTTTTGAATTTTTAAAATAGACATCATTTTTGGATTCATAATATAAAATATATCTTAGGCCTAATGTTTGGTATTTTTCAGGAAAACTTTCATTTTTTATGAATAGTGAAACCAGTAAGTGGTAGTTAAAAAACTGAATTTTTCATAAAACATAATTTTACCGCTTCTGTGAGTGGAATTTCGAAAATCCGAGTGACACGTTTTATATCAAGGAGTAAAATTTTGTTCAATGAGATGAAAATAATTTTTTGTGAATAGTAACTTTTTACTTTTATTTACCATGGTTAAAACTAAATAGGGTACTTAAGGGTAAAAATGATATTAATATTACCCTAACACATGTCCTAATTCTATTAGATAAGCTTAATTCGACCAAAAACAACCTTTGGAATAAAATATTATCATTTAGTTCCAGTTGATTTAGATTAGTACAATTATTATTATTTAATTCCAAGAAGAGTTAAAAGAGTTAAAATCAAGGTTTATTAACTAATTTTTTTTTAATATAGCATTATAAATAAGATAAATTAGATTGTAAATATTAATTAGAAATACAAAAAAATTATCTACATAATGATATTTTATTTATAATTTTTAGACATTAAATTATTTCATTTATTTATGACACAATGATGATGCAGTAATTACCATAATAGTGAAAAATTAATATAATTGATATTATAAATACCCAAATAAATATAATTAGAGACTTTTAATGAATTAAACTAATTTTATAGGTTAATATGACATGTTAGGATTGATTTAATATAATTTTTCGAAGCAATCATTCTGTTATGAATTTCTCAAAAATCAATTTTTCAAATAGTGTCAAAATTGACATAAAGGAGTTTTTTAAAACAAATATTATATTATTAATTGATATTAAATTCCAAAAAATCTATGGTTCGGCCAAGAGACTTATATCATGATAGGAGTATCGTTAATAGACCACTTGGGGGTATCTAGTATGTATATAGTATATTTATTAACTATATAATATAAAAATACAAAGTGACATGGTTAGTGTCAAACTAATTAACTAAGAGTTAAAACTATAAGATAGGGTTAATATAATGACCAAACCTATCTAAATTCAATTTTTTGAGTGGTTTTAGACCCATCCCCACCATAACCTTTAAATAATCCACTTTGGAGCTATTATATACCGAATATAAATTTATTATAAAATAATATTTCTAGATTTTCCAAAGGTGCCCCTCACCCCTCTTATAAAATGGCACTCCCGCTTCTCATTAATTCACACCTTCAAAGCATTTTGGTTCGGCCAAACCCTGCCCAAATACTCTCTCCACTGCCCTAAATACAACCTAGATGCCTTAGTTTGATCATAAATCCATCCTATGGATCCCTTTTGATCAAATCAAAAGGAAGAACCCGAAGAAGAGATAATGTTTTCACCACCCTTTTTCAAATTCATTTCTTCTTCAACTTATTCTTTCATTGTTATTCCCATTCTAAAATAATGAATCCAGTATATCCTATATACTGTAATATTATTATAAAAATGGTACAACCATATTCATTATTCTATCCATCCTTTGAATGACATGACACCATACGTGCGTACGTACGGCTTACCGTCTCCACGTCGTGGTGTAATTTTTATTAAATATATTATGATTTGGATGGGTATAATAATGATGTGTAATTCAGGTAAATAATAAATATAACATGATAATGATTATTTATATAAGATATACCATCCAATTAAATATTATTTTGATATTAAAAGAATGATATTGTAACTCGTGCGTACGTACGGACTACAGTCTCCACGAATGCGATGAGATTCATTCTCCATCGTATCCATTCAAGTATAACTATGATTTGATGATTTAAAAATAATTTTTAAGGAATTAATATCATTATGGATTTGAATATGGTACAACCTGTCCATGACAAACACGAATTACATAACAAAACATATAAAATAAAATGAGTAAGTTAACACCCAAAACGACGATAATACTAAGAAGTTATTAACAATGAAATGTTAAAAGATCATATATTATAAATAATAATGTATATGATTCTTGTAAAATTTAATAAAAATTATTTCACCATTATACAGGAGGTTAACCTACACCCAACCATGGGAAAGTACAAGGTTAGGGTTATTTCACAATCTCTTCATTATCCGAGGTTGTTTATACGTAATTATATACTGGGACCTCTTTATCATCCGCATCCATGTTTCTTGAAAGTGTATTTAAAAACATTCTTACTATTTTATAGAATAGGGTATAAAGTCATTTATCCCCCTTTTTGACTTTTTATATGATTATTATAAAGGAATCTTTCCGTCGTTTTCGAAACAAGGTCATTTTTCAACCTTTTCAACAAAATTAAGGTAAGAATGTTTTTTTAACTTATACGGTGGGTGCGGCTATTTTTCGCCATTATAAAATTTTTGAATCTTCTTAAAAGCTTATATGTATATTTTCAAAGTAAATGTTTTATTTTATAGTTATGTTACTTTTAAATTATTTCTAAATGAATATTTTAAGAATTTTTGAAAGGTACTCTTTATCAAAATAAGAATTTTAAATGTTTTAAAGATTTATATTTCTAAATATTTTTAATTAATATAAATGTTTTCAAAATGATTTTAAGGATTTATTTATATGGACATGAATGTTTTGAAGTTATATTTCATTTCAAAAGTTTCGAAGTGGTATGGAACACTTTGATCCAAAAATCTCTTTTAAATTACTTCCTTAATAAATGTGTGACTTTTAAATGATTTCAAAAAAAGATATATTTCTCTCAAATAGTTTTTATTTCATCTATGTCAACATCCTTTGATGGATTTTAAGTTTATTTTAAGTTTATTTATTATGATACAAAACTTCCATATTATTTTAAATTATCTGTGATGTGTTTGAATATGGATGTGTTATTCTTATACCATTGGAGGTTTATGGATGGAGTATTTACATTTCATATTCTAGTTTTAATACGAATGTTTTTGTTATGTTTGAACCTTTTCATATGGGAATGCATTACACTTAATATTTGACGGGTGGAGCCCGCTATAGCTCCTCGATGCATCAGTAGGTCTCATTAGAAAAACTAGTGTCTTGGCACAAGGCCTTGAAAATATCTTATTTGTAGTCTTGGAACAAGGCCTTGGCTATGTGGTTATGATATTCTGGCATTATGCATTCCATTATTATGAAAGTGTTTATTGATATTGCATGTGATTATTCGATTAGTAGAATATCTATGTGAATAAGTAAATGGAACTATTTAATTTTATTTTTTCTATACTATGTTGAAGTTCAAGTTTAAAAGGCTTTTGTTTTAGCTATACATTGACTTAAATGTTATTTCTTATTTATGAAAGTTTCCGCTATATTGTTATCCTTACTAGGCATTTGAGCTCACCCCTTTTCTATGTTTTATTTTTTCCTGGATGTGAAGAAGTAATTTATTAATGACCTGCAAGGATAGTATGAGGGGTAAAGAGTGTGAAATATAGAGACTATATTGTTTTAGTTTTCATTTTATGATGTAATGTGAAATTTATTTATGTATCTAGTTTTTTCCAAGGCTACTAACCTAATTGGTCTTTCGATACTTGATATTTCTTGTGATCATGCCAATGTTATGTAATAATGCACTGACTCCGGGTAACTAGGGTCGGGGCGTCACAGTACAAAAGAACAGATATAAGGTGGCGTCGTTCTCTAGAGTTTGCCAAATTTTTGTGGTCCAAAATTTGTAGGTTGGTGAGCATCACAAAAATTTATATCATTGATGATCTCATCAAAATATTTCAAAGGCATGAATTTTTCAAAGATAGGCTTCATGGTTTTGATTTTACAAAGACAAGAAAAATGGTGGCGGTGATTCATCACGATTACATGAAGCTTCACGAATGGCAGAGTTGAAGCACATCGTGGCGGTGAAGGGCTTTGCGAGGGAGATATATGGAGAAGTCATGAAGGGATTGATGGTGATGCTCTGAGATTACGTCATGCCCGACGATTGGAAAATTGTTTTGGTGGTTTGTGATTTTGAGAGAATTTTGGCAAGAACATCAGAGATTCGCGATTTGAGATGACGTGGTGTTAAATTTGCATGGAAAGTTCAAGGGTCGGTGGAATTTCCTATAAATAGACCTCCACCCCTCATGAGAATAAGAATAGAAAGAGAGAATTTTTAGAGAAAATATTTTTCTCTTGGTTCGCAAAGGTAGTTCATGAAGGCAGTGTGCTTCGCGAAAGAAGAGCTTCACGCCTGCTAATTAAGATCCGCGAAAGTTGTGAGATCCATGTTGGCTTAGTGATATTCACTAGGGAAGTATATTTGTGACAAATTGAGCTTCACGAGAGTGATTTGTGAGAGTGCTTCGCGAAAGGGAAGGAGTTTCACCTAGGCTTGTTTGAGATTCATGAAATTGGGAGCCTCATGAAGTAGTGTGCATTGCGAAGTTTATTCCAAAGGTAGTTGCCTAGTTTTCAGATACAATGTGGTATTCATATGTGGATGAAGTATGGACTTCAATAGAGCATCTATCAAAAGTTTAGGATGCATGTATTCATGCAAATGAAGAGATCTATAGGTCTATAAATTATGAGTGGATCTCTTCCAAGTGTAGTGAGCAAAGGAAGAGGAAGAAGGTTATCCTTTCTACCAGAAGTGAGCCTAAAAGAGAGGAACATGGAGTGACCCTTGGGATGAAGTGATCTAACCCTATACTTTGTAAAGGCAGTGAGCTTGGTCATAGAAGTGATCTAGAAAAACATTATTTGCAGTGAGTTTTAGTGGATTTGGTACAGCGGCACATCATTGTTGTATACTCCATGGATGTAGCCAAGTGGGGGTGAACCAAGTAAAAATCATTGTGTTTTCCTACATACTTCGATGCATTGCATTTATAGCATCATCATCATATAAAGATGAAAATAATTGGTCATAATAAACACACAAGTGAAAACAATGTGATCCTTGTAATAAAGAGGTCAAGATCCAGTGGGGCAGAACAAATATAGAAAAGAATATCCATACCCTGATTCACCCCCATCTCAGGGTATATAGGACCCTTTTGGTCCTAACAAATTGTATCAGAGGGAAATGTTACTTTTATCATATTTGTTTTCTCCAACTCGGTATAGTTGATTTGTGTGGTTGAATCAATCTTCTCTTATCTCGGTGCGCCATGAAAAAGGGATGAACTTCAAAGAAAAATCAGAAGTCTTTTGAAATTCCCCAGTGTGGATGTGTTAATGGAAGGAGTGTGATTCAGTTAAAAAAACGTTTAGTGAACAGATTAATGGTTATGATGAATCATATAGTGAAATGATGCTGAAGGAATGAGTGAATAACTAGACATTCCAATTTGTGACAACCCAAAATTTTGAAGAACTTTTGTTCCCTAACTTTGTGTGTTATTTTATTTTTTACTCAACAAAACTATTTCATTTAATAAAATGAATATGATTAAAATAAGATCGTTGGGTTTCGTCTGTTATATGACCGTTGGTCAATATGACTATTGGAAACTAAAAGTTGTGATTATTTTCTATAAATACAAGTGATCTTGATTATTTAATATTGAGAGAATATTTGAGAGCCCCATCCAGTAGTCTTGGGATGGTCGAAACCCATCTAACAGAACACGAGAAGGAGGTAGCACTTTTGGGTTTTTCGTTGGACCAAACCCAAGACGAACATCATTGTGTGAAGCTGGAACGGCATCTACTTTGTGAGAAGATCAAGCTAATAGAAATCCCTACTCTGGAAATGTTGGACGAGCTGCCCCATGAATATATCACCCTAGCACACCTTACTCTTATGTCCTATGATGGTTTTATAATGGTCTATGTAACAAGACCGTAACTGCTTTGTGTACTCCTTTTATTTAAATAATAATTGTGATCTCTTCTTATAGTGAAGATAGTGAATTTTCAAATGCCTGGATAAATATAGTATGCGTAGTATTGATAAATTTTGGAAAAAGAAGATATTTTAAAATATTTATGTAATCCATAAATAATTAATGATGTGTAATGATTTTCAAAAAATGGTCTTCTGGAAATGTGTTTAGTATGAAATTCAGAATCAAATAAGATCAAATAAATTGTTTTTGTGAATAGTGAATTATGAATAGCGATTTTATGCTTAGGATTAGTAATGTGACCAAGTGGATTAGTAATCTCACATAACGGGAGTATTAATATATTTTAGGTACCTTGATTAAGTAATGTAATTCAATATAATAGGAAAATAATTGTTTCAGAAATTATTGGTTAAGTATTAGTTTTTTCGAGTGAATAGTGTTTTTTATTTAAAAATTTAAATTGAAAATATTTAGAAACTTATTTTCATAAAATGGAGATCATTTTCAAAATCATGGCATCGATATTTTGTTATGGTGACTTTTTGGGAATTTTCTGAAATAGTTGTATTTTCAAGGAATAGTGTTTTTATTTTAAAATTAAATTAAAAATATTAAGACAATTATTATCATAAAATGGAGTAAAGTTTTAAAATAAAATAATTGATATTTGGTTAAGGTGAAATTTTGGGATTTTTCTGAGAAAGATGAATTTTCAACGAAAGGTGAAATTACAGTTCTTGAGTTTCGGGTGTTTAATGACATCATTAGGGATGTAATAATTGCGAAATAATTCTGTTAGACTTATGAATAATAATATAAGGTATAAGGTGTCTCAAGTGGCCAATACCATGGGAAAATACAATGGTAATTCCCCTGGTTTTTTCAATACCACCGATGAGGTGTCCCTTTGCAAATAATGCTTTGTCCCCTCACTTGTTCTATAAATACCAGGCCTTTCTCTCATTCTTATCATTTCAAAATCCTCAAAATCAATGATATGGTCTCTTTAACTCCCAAGGAGTCCCCCCAAGGTGCCATCATGCCTTCTAAGGTCCCAACATTCAATCTTTCGACGTTACTCGTCAAGGTAAGGGATCGTTTCACCCTCCTCTTTGAAGAAATGAATTCCTTTATGTTGTGTCTTCTAGTTTCCATCTATTTTTGTTGAGGGTATGTTCTTATATGTTCTCATTGATGTCCATTTCATGTATAATTGTTGATAGACCCCTTCTGCTCTCATCAATTTGTTTGCTGAATTTTTTTGTGATGCCGTTAGGCTGCCATATTTTTTTGTAAATGTAATTCCATCTTCTCTTTTCTTTCATATTCCCTTTTCATGTGGTATGTCATTTAAATTTCCATAACATGTTCTTATATCTATGTAATTATGTATTTATACATTATTATAAGTTATTTATGAGTGGGTTACTCTTGCACCATCTATTTTCAATGTTTTCTAAAACCTTGTTATATAGTTGTTTTGTTGCCGAAATTTATCTTCAAAATTTATATCTCTTTCTCTCCAAGAATTCTCTTGTTTTATTTATGTGAATACCCAGAACAATTTCGTTTCGTAGGGATTTCATAAATATATAAATATTATGTATTTTATTCTGTAATTGACATACATATAACCCTCACTCCCTTTCCATGGGTTATAAATGACATTTTAATCTTTTTTTAAGAACTTTTAAAATGTCACGATCTTGAAATGAAACCCATTTCATTTATTCTCCATGTGTAATTTATGAAATGTTTGATTATGACCGATGTGGATCACATGAAGTTAAATATATATTAATGGTGTTCCCTACTAGCTCTCCAAATCATTGGGTAATGATTTAATCTCTAGAGATGATAAGTTTCATGATACCTTGATGAATAACCTTGGTAATTTTTATGACACCGTGGGGATGGAACATAGGGATATTTTCATGAATGTCTAAATGAAATGTTGTATCAAAATTTTCAAGTTATGTTTAATGTTATTTTCATTATGAGATGCATTTTCTTCCATTTCTCATGTCGCCATGTTTTTATTGATATCACAAGTACATTGACTCCCTTGTTTACCCTTACTGGGCCTTTTACTCACCCTTTCCTTTGATTTCTATCTCTAGGATAAGAGATTCAGTAAATGTACATAGGATTAACCTATGATGAATCCATAAAAGTGGTTTAGAATAATGTTTTATGTTGTTTTCATGTATTAAGTTCCTGATTTCCAAGAAACTAGACATTAAAGATCCTTTGTATGTAAAATATAATGAAAATTTATGTTTTAAAAAGGCATGATGCTATAGTTATTATCGAAGGGTAGTTTAGTTATTTATGGATATTAGGCTGCGAAAACATTAAGAATAACCCTATAGAAATTTTTAAATATAGTAAAACTTTTTGTTATTTTGGTACGTATAGAGTTAGTGGTTTATCAAACAAATACTTCCCTATTTGGATACGAGCACGTAGATGTGGCTCTGGAACATATGTTAATAGGGGTAAAACCCAAAAACACCACTTTGAGCTAGACTCAAATGGGAAATGGTACACAACAACGGGCCTTGCTGCACTCTGCGTTACAACCCTCATGTGGGATATGTTTTGTAATTCCCATTATTTTAATGAATCATTAAAAAGGAATTATAGAAAAATGTAATTTTTTAAGCATAATGTTTTAAGACAAAAAATCCTTTTTAGTTAAAATATTCGTAAATGAAACAAGTTTCTCACTAAGGATTTTTTTATTTAAAAAATGTGCCATCATCTAAGAAAACATTGACGTGTTTCCTGAGGTGTTACTCTAACCTCCCCCAGAAATAGAGGTAGAGTTCTTCATTGAACTTGTACATGGATCTTATCTAATGTCAAAGACCCCCTATAAGATGGAAAATGTGGAGCTAGATGAATTAAATTAACAACTCCAAGATCATTTGTAGAATTGGTTTATCCGACCAAGTGTGTCTCTTTGGGGAGGACCGGTTCTTTTTGTGAAGAAGAATGGTGGATCGATGCAGCTATGCAGTGAGTATAGAGAACTGAGTGGGATCAAATTGAAAAACCAATACTCTCTTTCAAGAATTGATGACTTATTTGACCAAATTAGTGGGGCTCAATTCTTCTCTAAGATTGATCTTCGTTCATCTTATCATCAATTTAGGGTTAAGAATGGTGATATTCCAATAACCTCATTTCGATCAACATATGGGCATTATGAGTTTGTTGTTATGCCCTTCAGACTAACTAATGCACATGCTATTTTAATTGATCATGAATAAGTTTATTTTGGATAATTATGTTTTATCAAATGGATATCCTTTGTATAGGAAAATGATTTTGTGATTAAATGATAAAGGTTATTTTGGATGATGTTTTCTTATTTGGAGTACTATATGCACAAGGGAAATAAAATATTACATGATTTAAATTGAGGAGGAATGGTTGAATTTTTTTTGTAAACTTTATCTATTTATTGGGGACATATGGTGATTTGGGTGATTTCTTGAAAATTAATAACCTAGCAAAGATAAAATATTAATAGGTTAATTACACATTAGTATGAGACTTTAATAGTAGTAGATGTTATTTGGATATTAATGTTTAGATTTATTGGGGAAGACTATGTGATTATATCCTTCTAAGTTTTGGGTTCCAATCTTAGTTTGGATTATTCAGAAGAATATTAAGGATGGTTGTGTATTGAATGGTCTTTCTAGAACATTGGGTATTTCTGTTGAATCATGGAGATCAATATTCATAATTATTTTTAAAAAGGATAATCCTTTTGGGTGACTATATGATCTCATACAAACCTTTTTAGTTTAATTTGAGGATTAAAGAGAAGGAAAAAATATAGTTATTCTTTTGTGGATTATGTGATTCTCTAAAAGATGATTCATGTGCTTTCGATGAGACCAAGTCTTTTTGAATGCTCATTATTTAGGGAAAAGATTAGTCTTATTGGAAACTTATTAAGGGATGAAAATCTACTTTAAGGTAAGTATATTTCCTTATGATTTTATTCTATGTAGTAAATGAATTCCATAAAATTATGAAAATAAACATAAAACAAAAACATTGTTGGTTTATGATTCTTAATGGGTAATCAAAGACCGTTTAAAAAATCTTATGTATGTGATCTTCTTGTGGTTAATATTCTCACAATCATGTTTTCAATAACTCTCCACTAGAACATGTCCCTTTGTTTTCTCTTCCATATCCATGTTTTCTTACATGGAATCCTAGTATGGGTTAACTTTGGTGACCTTTGTAATTCCCATTATTTATTTTAATGTAATAGTTTTATAGACACTTCTTCCAATGTGGGACTTTCAACGAAATTCCCAATCCCAATTTTAAAATTATGAGGATTCAATTTCTTAAGGGGATGATTCTAACGACCCGAAATTGTGAATAATTTTTTCACTAACATTGTCTGTTATTTTATTTTATACTCAACAAAACTATTTCATTTAATAAAAAGAGTATAATTAAAATAAGGCCGCTGGGTTTCTACTGTTATATGATTGTTGGTCAATATGACTCTTGGAAACTAAATGTTGCAATTATTTCCTATAAATACAAGTGATCTTGATTAAATAATATAGAAAGAAGATTTGATGGCCCCATCCAGTAGTCTCGGGCACATCGAATCCCATCTAATGGTACTTGGGAAGGAGGTAGGACCTTTGGGCTTTGCTCTAGACCAAACCCAAGTCTAAATTTATCGTGTGAATCTGGAACAGACTCTCCTTCTCGAGATGTTCAAGCTGATAAAAATCACTACACGGGCAATGTTGTCCAAGCCTCCCAAAGATTCTATCACCCTAGCACACCTTACTCTTAAGTCTTATGCTGGTGTTATAAGGGGCTATGTAATGAGACCTTATCTGCCTTGTGTACTCTTTTGATTTAAATAACAATTTTGATTTCTCCTTGTGGTGAAGTTTGTGAATTTTCAAATGTCTAGATAAATATAGTATGCATATTATTGATGAATTTTGGAAAAAGGATATATTTTAAAATATTCATGCAAACCATAAATAATTAATGATGTGTAATGATTTTCAAACTATGGTCTTATAGAAATCTGTTCAGTATGAAATTTAAAATCTAATAAGATCAACATATTTTTTAGTGAATAGTAAATTATGAATAGTGATTTTACACATGGGATTATTAATGTGTCTAAATGATTAGTAATCTCACTTAAATAAAGTATTAATTTAATTTAGGCACCTTGATTAAGTAATGTGATTCAATAAAATAGGCAAATAACTGTTTCAGAAATTATTGGTTATGTATTAGTTTTTTCTGGTGAAAACTGTTTTTTATTTAAATAGTTAAATTAAAAATATTTAGAAATTTATTTTCATAAAATGGAGTTCATTTTTTAAATCAGACCATTGATATTTTGTTAAGGTGAATTTTTTGGATTTTTCTAAAATAGTAGAATTTTCAGTGAATAGAGTTTTTATTTAAAAATTAAATTAAAAAAATTAGATATTAATTTTCATAACATGGTGTTCATTTTTGAAATTAGAGCATCGATATTTGGTTCAGGTGATATTTTTGGATTTTTTCCAGAAAGTTGAATTTTTAATGAATAGTGAAATTACAGTTCTTGAGTTTTGGGTGTTTAATTACATCATTAAGGATGTAATAATTATGAAATAATTATTGTCAACTTATGAATATTAAGAAAAGGTATGAGGTTTCCCATGTTCCCAATACAAAGGCAAAATACCATGGGCAAGCCCATGGTATTGCCAATACCACCGATGAGGTGCCCCTTGGCAATTAATGCTTTGTCCCCTCACTTCTCCTATAAATACCAAGAATTTACCTCATTCTTTTCATTTCTAAATCCTTCCCAACGAAGTTCGGGTCTCATTACCTCCAAAGGAGTCCCCCCAAGGATACCTTAATCCTTCCATGGTCCCGACTTTCTTGCTTTCGATGTTCCTCTTCAAGGTAAGGGATCCTTTCACCCTCCTCTTTTAAGCGATGAGTTCTGTTATGTTGTGTCTTCTAGTTTCAATCTATTTTTGTTGAGGGTATATTCTTATATGTTACCATTACAGTCCATTTCATGTCAAATTTTTGAGAGACCCTTTCCCCTCTCCTCAATTTTTTACTAAATTTTTTGTGACCCCGTTAGGCTGCTGAATTTTTTTATAAGTAATCACATCCTCTCTTTTCTTTCATGTTTCCATTTCATGTGGTATGTCATTAAAATTTTTATACCATGTTCATATCTCCTTGTAATTATGTATTTATACTATATTATAAGTTATTTATGAGTGGGTTACTCTTGAAACCACTCATTTTAATGTTTTATAAAACGCTTTTATAATGTCGTTATGCTGTAGAAATATCGCCTCAAATTTTTTCTCTTTCTCTCAAAAAATTCTCTAGTTTTATTTATGTGAATACCCAGACCAATTTAGTTTCGTTGGGTGTTAATAAATATATAAATATTATGTATATTGTTTTCTAGAATTTACATACATATAACCCTTAATCCCTTTCCATGTGTTATAAATGAAATATTAATCTTTTTTAAGAACTTTTAAAACCTCGCGATCTTGAAATGAACCCCATTTATTTTATTCTCCATGGGTTATTTATTAAAGGTTTGATTATCATCTATGTGGCTCACATGAATGTAACAAAATATTAATTGTGTGCCCTGATAGTACTCTAATTCATTGGGTAAAGATTTAATCACTAGAGATGTCAAGTTTCACAATACCATGGTGAATAACCATGGCAATTTTTATGACACCATGGGGATGGACCTTTGTGATATGTTCATGAATGTCTAAATGAAATGTTTTAGCCACATATTAAAGTTATGTTACATGATATTTTTGTTATGATATACATGTTCTTCCATTTCTCATGTCTCTATATTTTCATTGATATCACAAGTATATTGACTCCCTTATTTACCCTTACTGGGTCTTCATCACACCCTTTCCATTGATGTTTGTCTCCAGGATATGAGAAGCAGTAAATATATATAGGATGAACCTGTGATGAATCCTTAAAATTTGTTTAAAAGAATGTTTTATGTTTTTTTAATGTTTTATGTTCCTAATTTCCATGACACTAGACTTTAAAGATCATCTGTATGTAAAATTCAATGAAAAGCTATGTTTTAAAAAGGCATGATTCTATACAAGTGATGTTGGAACTACTGATGATAAAGAAACTCCCAGAATTCGAAAATTGGAAGTCTTCCACAAAGATAAAGAACTGGATTAGAAATTTACTAATGAAATTAAATCTAAATATGTTCAGATCCAAGCACTAGAAATTCAGATCAACAATCTAAGAGGTTTGAATTAAAGGCTTATTGAAGAAGCTACTGATCTGAGGGAGAATAATGATTATCATGGTGAAGAACTGTGAAAGAGATCTACAATGGTAGAAAAATCAAAAGCTGATGTCAAACGAAATAATCTGAACTCTGATGAGAATCAAAATTTGAAATCCTAAAATGATGATCTTTCTACACAGCTACTTCAACTAGTTCAGAATAATCAAATGCTAAAAAAATATAATTCATGTTGTTCTGATTCTAGTGAAGAAGAATAATTGAATGTGAATAAGAAATGTGACATAGTGGAAAAGCTCACATGAGAACAGGAAGATGAGTTCAGTAGTGGGAAGAATCTTTGAAATGAACTCAATTCTCATTTTGAATCAAGAGATAATAAAATTTAAAAATTTGAGGAAGAGATAGAAAAATCCAAGAAAGAAATGTAGATATAAAAAGAAAAAGGAAAACATATGTTGAAGGATGTACTGCACTTACTATTTGATTTTCATTTGGAAAGTGATGATAAAATGAAAATACAGTATGATATTTCTGAGTAGAAACAACAAATTGTTTTCTCAGCTAAAAGGCCACATAATTTAGGAAATACTGGTCTTGGATTTGATGAATACCCACCCTTTCATGATAGAACGAGAGCCTTGAATAGTTCCAAAAATGGTAAAAACTATGTAGGTGTTGGAGAGAGACCTAAAAAGGATTTTAAAGTAAGTAATGATAGTATGTGATACTTTTTTTTGATTCACGGTCATACATCAAGATTCTGTTCAGAGGCTCAAGACTACATTTCAGGCTATGAAAATAGAAGCGTTATTAAATCTGAGAATAAGAATATGTGTCATGAGAAATCAGAAAGAATATTCTCTCAAAGGAAAGCATTCATTAGATGCTATTACTATTGAAGATTGAGACACACCATGAGTATGTGTCAGGAAGCTAGGGAGATCAATGTTAGAGAAAAAACTCAAGCTAAATAAACATCTCGACAGAGAAATGATGAAATGAGGTATGCCTTTACTGGAATTTTTTTTATATGTTCTGATTTTGGGCTTTTGGAAAGACATTGCAGCAAGAAGAAAGTATGAAAGGGAAAGGAACTTGAAAATATATTGATGACTCCAGTAGTGTATAATGAGAAATCTAACACTGGAATACAAAGTTGTAAATTGCAAAACATGCTTAGAGCCTCAAGGGAGTCACTTAGAGATGAACGAATGTTGTATCAATCACCTCCTCTGTCACACTCACAACTTCTCTCTAAGAAGGAACATGAAAAAATCTGGATGAAAAAGGTCGAAAATTATATAGCTGTGAGTATGAAGAATGTATATTCAGTTTAGGACCTACCACCAACGCAAGATATTATGGTGAAATGTATATCTGATAATATAAAAATAGACAAAGAATGTACTGAAAAATTCACATGTCGTGTTTCACATAGAGATGTAAAGTAAAGAGGAAGATACCTAAAATGGTGTAAGAAGAAAGGGAAGATGACAAACAAAGAGATTCTAACCTAGATATTGAATCAAGGGAAATGGAATTTTGGTGCAACATCAATGAAGGAAGTGTGTACCAGTGGGCTTAAACCCCAAATGGCAAGAACTGCCAGGCCTGTATAATGTACATATCAGAAAAATCTCAGAATATGGGTAAATAATTCCTAGTCATATGGCCATAACAGTTTATGTTGGCTAGGAAGCTAGAAGATTCTATGATATAGTGTGATGCTTTAAAAGAAAGAATCAATTGGTTGACCCATTATGATCAACCACAATCCTCATCTTGAGGATTCTAGAAGCAACCCCTCTCCCTATTAAAATAAATATTATTAACTGATTTTTCAATTGGTTCACGTTTTTGGGAGATACGATCCAAGGGGAAGTGGCATCTAATGATGAAAAGTGGAGAAGTGATATGTGCCAGAGTTTCAATTGATCAAATTAGGTTCCATAGTTGAAGACTAAAGAGAGAAAAAAAGAAAAATAGGAATTGATTGTGTTATTAACTTTTTCCCTTTTTTTTACACCGAGTTCCAACAGAGTAGGCTTAAATATTATGTTAACGACTCAATGCTGGGTGCCAGATAATAAAATATGAATGAGGAGAAGATTGGTTATGGGACTATAGAGTTGGGCCTAACAACTAGAAGAGTAGAATAACAGAGGGGGAGCATTTTATATCCTAATCATATGCCAGATCTCAATGTGATATGTCAGATGAATGTTTATGTTCATGAAGAATTACTGGGGGAAAAGTTGCAACACACATGTTTTGATGATTATAATTTTTTGTTCTAACAATGTGGTATCAGCTAATTGCTTTCAAGATACCAAGAAGCTACGGCAGAAAATCAAAGGTGCATCAACAAAAATCTAAGATAAGATGTTATAAGAAATGACGTCATTGAACAATGATACAGTGGAATGTTTTCTGCTGAATGTAAGGAATTGGCAAGAGACTCAGGGGGAGTTGAAGTAAAAAATGATAATTCAAATGTAGATTACCAGATAGAGGGAGTTGATGTCTATGAGACATTTACACCGGTGACAGGTTTGGAGACTATCAGTTTATTCCTAGCCATTGCATTACGACGGAAGTTCAAGGTGTTCCTGATGGATGTCAAATCTACATTCTTCAAAGAGATTCTAGAGGAATAAGTTCATATCATGAAACCATATGGTTTTATTATCAATGAGGATGAGAATACGGGTTGTCGGCTGAAGAAGGCCTTATATGGGCGGAAACAAGCACCAAGAGCATGATACTCATGTCTCGATCAGTATTTGAAAAGGATTGGTTTTCAGCATGGTGTATTTGATTACAATATCTATTTCATCAAAAACATTAATTAAAGGATGATGGGGATGTTTTATGTCGATGACATAATATTTGGCGGATCAGATAAAGCACAGTGCAGACAGTTTTCCAAATTCATGAAACAAGAGTTTAAAATGTATTTGATTGGTGTGCTGACGTTTTTCCTTGGTTTACCGGTTACACAAAGAAGGTATGAAACAATTATTTCTCAATCCAAATATTCAATGGAGGTTATGAGAATATTTTGAATTCAAAATTACAAGGATATGAAGACTCTGGCTACTACCCAGAAGAAATTATCAAAATATGATGATGGGAAGGCAGTTAATATCACAGAATACAGGCATATCAATTGAAATCTATTGTACTTAACTGCGACAAGGCATGAAATTGTTTTCGCCACATTCCAAGAAGAAATATATCTGAGTAATCTCAATGAAATCCAAATCCATGCAGTGAAATGAATATTTCAGTATATCAAGGGCACTGTGGACTTTTTCTTGATTTACAATGGAACATCTCAGACAGAGTTATTGGGATATACTGATGCAGATTGGGCCGGTTCAGTGGATGACAGAAAATCATCATCAAGAGGTTCATGCTATCATGGTGGACTATGTATTACTTGTCTAAGAAAGAAGCATGTGTTCATTACACTATGCACCACAAAAGTTGATTATATTGCGACCCCTCAAGTATGCACACAATTATTGTGGATGAAGCAGAAGCCTGATGAAATGGTAGTTCAAGTGATGTCTCTGATCGGAATCCAATGCGATCACTCAAGTGCTATATATATCATAAAAAATCCAGTCCATCACTCAAGGACAGGGGACATTGAGATAATGTATCATTTTATCAAGGAGAAGGTTGAGTAGGGAATTGTGAAGTTGGAGTATGTGCCTATAAAACATCAAGTTACAGACATTCTGAAAATGGCCTTACCCAAAGAAGCATTTGAAAGGCATCGACTAGCTCTCAGAGTCCAGTCAACTCCTCGTACATGAGAGCAAAACACTGATGTTTGAATGGTGTGAGAAGGTTTCCTACTATCACCAATTGTAATCAGTGTGGTTCAACAATTGGCATCAATTTAGAAATTGGTATTAGTTTGGAATTGACAATTTGTGTATGACAAGAAGTGATTCATTGATCAAAATTTCATACTAATCTTGTTTCTCATGCTGAGAAAAGATCACGTGGGCTTAGAGTACATGTTAATTGAATACTTTATGATCTCATCAAAATATGTCAATGGCATGAATTTCGTGAAGATGGGCTTTGTGGTTTGGTTTTCGCGAAGACCAAAAAAATGGTGGTGGTGATTCTTCGTGATTAAATCAAGATTCTTGAAAAACAAAGTTGATGTGCATCGCGGCGGTAAAGGGAATTGTGAGGGAGATTCGCGGAAAAGGCATGAGGGATTGACGGTGATGCTTCGCGACTACGTTATACTCCGCGATAGGAAAATTTCCATGGTGCTTCGTGATTTTGAGAGAATTTTGGCTGGAACTGTCGAGATTTGAGATTTGAGATGTTGTGGTGTTGTCTTCTCGTGGAAATTTATAGGGTCGGTGGAATCACATATAAATAGGCCTCGACCCCTCGGGAGAAGAATAAGAGAAAGAGAGAATTTTCAGAGAAAATATTTTTCTCTCAGTTTGCGTAGGTAGTTTGTGGAGGCATTGTTCATAACGAATGAAGAGCTTTGCGGTGGCTAATATAGCTCTACAAAAGTTGTGAGCTCCGCGTTGGCTCAGTGAGCTTAACGAGGGCAGTCTCTTTTCGATGACTTGAGCTTCCCGAGAGTGCTTCTCAAGAGTACTTCGCAAAATGGCAGGAGCATCGCGAAGGATTGTTTGAACTACAAAAAATTGGGAGCCTCACGAAGTAGGGTGCTTTGCAAAGGTAATTCCAATGGTAGTTGCCCAGTGTTCAGACGCAAAGTGGTATTCATCTGTGGATGAAGGTTGGATTTAAACAGTGCATCTATCAATAGTTGAGGATGCATCTATTCATGAAAATTAAGAGACTTATAGGTCTATAAACTGTTAGTGGATCCCTTCCAAGTGCAGTGAGAAAAGGAAGAGGAAGAAGGTTATCCTTTCTACCAGTAGTGAGTCCAATAGAGAGGAACTATGAGTGATATTCGGGAAGCTGTGAGATAACCCTAAACATTGTAAAGGCAGTGAGTTTGGGCATAGAAGTGATCTAGCCAAAACATTATTGGAAATGATCTATAGTTGATGTGGTATAGCGTCACATCACTGTTGTATGCTCCTTAGGCATTTCCCAGTGAGGGTGAACCAAGTAAAATTCATTGTGTCTTCCTGCTTGCTTTCCTACATTGCATTTAAAGAATCATCATCAGATAAAGAAGAAAATAAGTGGTCATAATAAACACACAAGTGCAAAAAAGCGACCCATGTAATAATGAGGCCAAGATACAGTGGGGAAAGACAAATTAAAAAATTATATCCATACCCGGATTCACCCCTGCCCCTCTCAGGGTATATAGGCCCCTTTTGGTCCTAAAAATTGGTATTAGAGGTATAGGTTTCTTTTATCATATTTTTATATTAGGACTTTCTGTAGTCTATTTGTGTGGTTGAATCAGTCTGCTCTTATCTCGGTGCGCCATGAAAAAGGTAAAAACTTCAATGAAGATGCAGAAGTCATATGAAATTCTCTAGTGTGGAAGTCAATGGAAAGAGTGCGATTCAGTTAAAAGAATCGTGTAGTGAATAGAAGAATGTAATTGATGAATCATATAGTGAAATAATGCTGAAGGAATGAGTGAAGAACCTGATATTCCATGTGATGTTGAAACTACTAATGATGAAGAAACTCCCAGAAGTCGAAAAGTAGAAGTCGTCTACAAAGTGAATGAACAGGATCATAAATTCACTGATGAAATTAAATCTAATGATATTCAGATCCAATCACTAGAAATTGAAATAAAAAAACTAATAGGATTGAATCAAAGGCTTATTGACAAAGCTACTGATCTGATTGAGAAGAATGATTCTCAAGATGAATAACTGTGAAAGTGATCTAGAAAGGTAGAAAAATAAAAAATTTATGTCAAGGGAAATAATCTGATCACAAATGAGGTTCGAAATTTGAAATATAGAAATGATGATCTTGCTACACAGTTATCTGAACTAGTTCAGATGAATAAAAGGCTAAAACAATAGAATGCATGTTGTTTTGATTCTATTGAAGAAGAAAAATTGAAAGTGAAGGAGAAAAGTGACATGGTTGAAAAGCTCACAGGAGAACTGGAAGATGAGTTGAGTAGAAGGAATAATCTTAGAAAACAATTCAATGCTCAACATGAATAAAGAGATTAGAAGACTCAAAAATTGGAGTAAGAGATAGGAAAATCCATGAATGAAATGGAGATATCAAAAGACAAAGGAATACATATGTTGAAGGATGCACTGCACTTACTATTTGATTTTCCTTTGGAACATGATGATAAAATGAAACGAAAGTATGAGATCTTTGAGGAGAAACAACATAAAGACTACTTAGCTCAAAGAACATACAGTTTAGGAAAAACTGTAGTTGGATTTGATGAATCCCCTTCCATTCATGATAGAAAGGGAGACATGAATAGTTCCAGTAATGGTAAAAACTATTTAGGTTCTGGAGAAAGACCTAAAAATGATTTTAAAGTAATGATAGCATGTACTAATTTTGTGGTATTCACTTTCATACATCAAGCTTCTATTCAGAGACTCAAGAATACATTTCAGGCTGTGAAAATAGTAGCATTACTAAATCTAAGAATAAGATGATTTTTCATGAGAAATCAGAAAGAAGAGTCCCTCAAAGTAAATCATTCATTAGATGCTATTACTGTGGAATAATGGGACACACCATGAGTTTGTGTCAGGAAGCTAGGGAGCTCAATGTCAGAGGAAGAACTGATGCTGCATCAACATCTTGACAGAGAAATGATGAAATAATGTATGCCTTGGATGGAAAATGTTTTATATGTTCTGATTTTGGGCATTTGGAAAGACATTTCATGAAGAAGAAAGCAGGAAAGGGAAAGGAACTTGAAAATAGATTCGCGACTCCAGTGGTGTATAATGAGAAATCGTACACTGTAATAAAAAGTTGCAAAATTGGAAAACAGTCTTAGAGCCTCAGGGGAATCACTTAGAGCTGAATGAATGTTGTACCAATCGCCTTCTCTATCACACTCAAAACCACTCAATAAGAAATAACAGGAACAAATCTGGATCAAAAAGGGAGGAAATTCTACAACTATGAGTAAGAAGAATTTACATTCAGTGGAGGACCTACCACCAATGGAAAATAATGTGGTGACACGGATATCTGATAAAATAATAATTGCACAAAGAATGTACTGAAAACATCACATTTCGTGTGCCACCGAGATATGTCAAGGAAAGAAGAAGATCCCTAAATTGGTGGAAGAAGAATGGGAAGATGCCAAATAGAGATATTCTGACCCAGAGATGGAATCAAGGGAAATGAAATTTTGGTGTAACATCAGAGAATGAAGTGTGTACCAGTGGGATTAAACCCCAAATGGCGAGAATGTCCAGCCCTGAAGAATCTACATATTAGAAAAAGGCATAGAATGAGGGTATAGAAAGCCTTGTCATATGGCCAGAACAGTAGAAGTTAGCTAGGAATATAGAAGAAGAGAAGATAGAGTGCGATGCTCTACAAGAAATATTCAATAGTCTGACCCATCAGGGTCTACAACAATCCTCATCATGAGGATTTTATAAGCTACCCCTCTTTCTATGTAAATAAATGTTGTTAATTGATTGTCAATTGTTTCATGTTTTAGGGAGATACGATCCAAGGGGAAGTGGAATCTAACGATGAAAATTGGAAAAGTGATATTCTCTAGAGTTTCAATTGATTCAAATCAGGTACCATATTTGAAGAAGAAAGCGAGCAACAGAGCACAATAGGATGTTATTATTTTATTAACTTTATCTCTTGTTTCCTACACCGATTTCCAACTCAGTAGGCTTAGAGATTCTATTAATTGCTCAATGCTGAGTGCCAGATAAAAAATATTTATCGGGGGATGAATATTTATTCTTCTTTATAGTTTGTCCTAACAACTGGAAGAGTTGAATTATATAGGGGGAGCATTTTGTATCTTAATCAGATGTAAGATCTCAATGTGATATGAAGGATGAATGTTTATGTTCATTAAGAATGATCAGGGGATATGTATCAAAACACATGTTTTGATGATTATCTTTTTTTTGATCTAATAGTGTGGTATCAGCTGACTGCTTTCAGGATACCATGAATATGTGAGAGAAAAAAAATGGTGTATCAACAAAAATATGAGAGAAGAAGTTCAAAGAAATGACATCATTGAAAAATGTCACAATGTAATGTTTTCTGCTGAAAGTAAGTAAGTGGAAACAGACTCAGGGGGAGTAGAAGTTCAAAATGAAAATTCAGATGTAGACTCCCAGATAGAGGGAATTGATGTCTATAAGGCATTTTAATCAGTTGCAAGGCTGGGGATGATCAGATTATTTTGAGACATTGTAGTACGACAGATGTTCAAGGTGTTCCAGATGGACATTGAATTTATATTCTTGAATGAGATTCTAGAGGAATAAGTGCATATCGTGTAGCCAGATGGTTTTCTTATTCATGAGGATGAGAATAAGGTTTTTCAGCTGAAGAAGCCATTATATGGGCTGAAACATGCACCAAGATATTGGTACTTAAGGCTCGATCAATATTTGATGAATCATGGTTTTCAGCTTGGTGGATTTGATTACAATCTCTATATCCACAAAAACTGTAATCAAAGGGGAGATTGTCTGGAAAAAATCACTCAAGGTAACATTGCATCCTTTTTGGGTTGATTGTGTTTGTTGACAATGCAATTTTCCATGGTGAAATGTCATGTTCCAGAGATGTTATTGACAATCCATGTAGACAAAGAACAATGACGAAGTAACAGATGATGTAGAGGCGGTACAAAAGAATAGATACAAGGTGGCGCAGTTCTCCAATGTTTTCCAAATTTTTGGTGTCCAAAATTTGGAGTAAATTGAGCATCGTGAAAAGTGAATATCCTTGAAGATCTCATCAACATATTTCAAATGAATGAATTTTGTGAAGATAGGCTTTATGGTTTGGATTTCGCGATGGCCAAAAAAATGGTGGCGGTGATTCTTTGCGATTACGTCAAGTTTCGCGAACAGAAGTGTCAAAGTGCATCGTAGTGGTGAAGGGATTTATGAGGGAGCTTCCCGGTGTACGCGTGTAGGGATTGAAGGTGATGCTCTACAATTATGTCAAGCTCTGCGATCAGGAAATTGTCATGGGATTCGCGATTTTGAGAGAATTTTGGCGGGAACATCAGAGATTCGCGATTTGTGATGATGTGGAATTGAATTCACGTGGAATGATTGAGGGTCGGTGGAATCACCAATAAATAGGCCTCCACCCCCTCTGGAGAAGAAGAAGACAAAAAGGGAATTTTCAGAGAAAATATTTTTCTCTCGGTTCGCGAAGTTAGTTCCTGAAGGCAGTGTGCTTCGCAAAAGAAGAGCTTTGTGGTGGCTAATCGATCCCCTCGAGAGTTGTGAGATCAGCATTGGCTCAGTGGGATTCAAGTGGGATGTCTCTTTGTGGAGACTTGAGCTTCTCTCTAGTGCTTTGCGAGAGTTATTTGCGAAAAGGTAGGAGCTTTCCCATGGCCTGTTTGAGCATCATGAAATTGGGGGCCTCACGAAGTAGGGTGCTTTGTGAAGGTAATTCAATAGGTAGTTTCCTAGTTTTTAGAGGAAAAGTGGTAATCATCCGTGGATAAAGGTTGGACCTTAAATGAGAATCTATCAATAGTTTTGGATGCATATATTCATGTAAATGAATAGACATATAGGTCTATAAACTGTCAGTGGATCCCTTCCATGTGTAGTGAGCAAAGGAAGAGGAAGAAGGTTATCCTTTCTACTGGCAGTGAGTCGAAGATATAGGAACAGGGACTGACCCTTGGGAAGAAGTGAGCTAACCCTAAACTTTATAAAGGCAGTGAGCCTTGTCATAGAAATGATCCCACCCAAACATTATTGGTAGAGAGCTTTAGTGGATTTGGTAAAGTGACACATCTCCGTTGTATGCTCATTTAACAAAGCCCATTGTGGGTGAACCATGTAAAAATATTTGTGTGTGACTACTTTCTTCCCTACATTTCATTTAATGCATCATCATCAGATAATGAAAAAAAGAAGTGGTCATAATAAACACACATGTTCAAAAAAAGTGACCCTTGTAATGAAGAGGTCAAGATCCAGTGGGGAGGACGAATTTAGAAAAGAATATCCATACCCTAATTTGCCCCCCCCCCATCAGGGAATATAGGCTCCTTTTGGTCCTAACAATTGGTATTAGATGGTAAGGTTTTCTTATAATATTTTTTTGCTCCTACATTTGTGTAGGCGATTTGTGTGGATGAATTAGTCTGCTCTTATCTCAGTGTGCCATGACAATGGGATGAACACCAAAGAAGAAGCAGAAGTCTTTTGAAAATCCCCAATGTGGAGGTGTCAATGGAAAGAGTTTGATTCATTTAAAAGAATTGTGTAGTGAACAGAAAAATGGGATTGCTTAATCATATAGTGAAAATACACAATCATTTAATGATGATGAAGGAATGAGTGAATAACTTGACATTCCAAGTGATGTTGGAACTACTGATAATGAATAAACTCCCAGAAGTCGAAAACTAGAGGTTGTCCAGAAAGAGAAACAAATGGATCAGAAATTTAATGATGAAACAAAATCTAAATATATTCAGATCCAAGCACTAGAAATTGATATCAACAAGTTAAGAGGTTTGAATCAAAGGCTTATTGATGTAGCTACTGATCTGAGGGAGAATAATGATTCTCAAGATGAATAACTATGAAAGAGATATACAAACATAGAAAAATCAAAAGCTGATGTCGACGGAACGAATCTGAACTCAGATGAGATTCAAAATTTGAAATCCAGAAATGATGATCTTCCTACACAGCTATCTGAACTAGTTTAGAAGAATCAAAGGCTACAACAAGTGAATGCATGTTTTTTTATTCTATTAAAGAAGAAAAATTGAATGTGAAGGAGAAATGTGACATGGTTGAAAAGCTCACAGGAGAACTGGAAGATGAGTAGAGTAGTGGGAAGAATCTCAGAAAAGAACTCAATGCTCTTCTTGAATCAAGAGATAATAAGATTCATCAATTGGGGGAAGATATTGAATAATCCAAGAAATAAATAGAGATATCAATAGAAAGGAAAACCTATATTGAAGGATGCACTGCACTTACTATTCGATTTTCCTTCAGAATGTGATGATAAAATGACAAGAATGTATGAGATTTTTGAAGAGAAAAAAATATGTTTTCTTAGCTCAAAGACCATATAGTTTAGAAAAAACTGGTATTGGATTTGATGAATCCCCTCCCATGCATGATAGAAAGAGAGACATGAATATATTCATAAATTGTAAAAACTGTGTAGGTGCTGGAGAAAGACGTTATAAGGCTTTTAATGTAAGTAATGATAGCATGTGCTACTTTTGTGGGATTTATGGTCATACATCAGGATTTTGTTCAGAGGTACAAGACTATATTTCGAGATATTAAAATAGAAGCGTTACTAAATCTGAGAATAAGAAGATGTGTCATGAGAAATTAGAAAGAAGAGTCTCTCAAAGGAAAGCATTCATTGGATGTCATTATTGTGGAATAATTGGACAGACCATGATTATATGTCAGGAAGCTTGGGAGATCAATGTTCGAGGAAGAACTCAAGCTGCATCAACATCTTGGCAAGTAAATGATGAAATGATGTATGACTTTGATGGAAACAGTTTTATATGTTCTGATTTTGGGAATTTTGCAAGACATTGCAGCAAGAATAAAGAAGGAAAGGGAAAGGAACTTGAAAATAGATTCCTGAATCCAATGGTGTATAATGAGAAATCGTACACTGGAAGACAATGTGGTAAATTAGAAAATAGGATTAGAGCCTCAGGGGAATAACATAATGCTGAATGAAATTTGATTCAATCACCTCCTCTATCACACTCACAACCGCTCTTTATGAAAGAACATGATCAAATCTGTATGAAAAAGAGAGGAAATTCTACAGCTGTGAGTAAGAAGAATGTACGTTCAGTGAAGGACCTACCACCAATGTAAAATAGTGTGGTGACACGGGTATCTGATAAAAAAAATGAACAAAGATTGTTCTGAAAACTTCACATGTCGTGTGCCACAGAGAGATGTGAAGGGAAGAGTAAGATCCCTAAAATGGTGGAAGAAGAAAGGGAAGATGCCAAATAGAGAAATTCTGACCCAGATATGGAATCAGGGAAATGGAATATTTGTGGAACATCATATAAAAAAGTGTGTACCAGTGGGCTTAAAACCCAAATGGTGGGAATGGATAGTCCTACAGAATGTACATATCAAAAAAAGTCTCCGAATGATGATAAATAAAGCCTAGTCTTATGGACATAATAGTTGAAGTTGGCTAGGTAGCTAGAAGAAGCGAAGATAGAGTGTGATTCTCAAAAAGAAATAATCTAAGGTCTGACCAATCAGGATGAACCACAATCCTCATCTTGAGGATTCTAGAAGCAACCCCTCTCCCTATGTAAATAAATCTTTTTAACATATTGTTCAATTGTTTCTTATTTTTTGGGAGATACGATCCAAGGGGAAGTGGCATCTAAAGATGAAAAGTGTAGGATTTATATGCTCCAGTGTTTCAATTGATTCAAATAAATTACCAAAGTTGATGAAGAATGCGAGAAACAGTGCACAATAGGATGTGATTGTCTTATCAACATTATCTATGGTTTCCTACACCGAGTTCCAACTCAATAGGCTTAGAGATTCTTTTAATGGCTCAATGATGAGTGCCAGATAATAAAATATGCATGAGGGAAATAATGGTTATGGGTCTATACAGTTGGGCCTAACAACTAGAAGATTTGAATAAAATAGGGGGAGCATTCTATATCCTTATTAGATGCAAGATCTCATTGTGATATAAAGGATGAATGTTTATGTTCATGAAGAATAACTAGGGGAAAAGTATCAACACACATGTTTTGATGATTGTCTTTTTTTTCTCACAAGGTGGTATTAACTGCCTGATTTCAGGATACCATGAAGCTGCGAGAGAAAATAAAAGGTGTATTAGAAAAAATATGAGAGAAGAAGTTCAAAGAAATGATGTCATTGTACAATGACACAGTTGAGTAATTTCTATTTAAAGTAAGGATGTTTCAATAGACTCAGGGGGGAGTAGAAGTGAAAAATGCTAATTCATATGAAGACTCCCAGATAGAGGGAATTGATGTCTATTAGACATTTTCACCGCTTCCAAGGCTAGAGAGGATCAGATTATTCCTAGCCATTGTAGTAAGATGGATGTTCAAGGTGTTCCAAATGGACGTCGAATCTTCATTGTTGAATATGATTCTAGAGGAATAAGTGCATATCGAGCAACCAGATGGTTTTCTTATTCAGGAGGATGAGAATGTGTTTTTTCAGCTTAAGAAGGCATTATATGGGCTGAAACAAGCACCAAGAACATGGTACTCAATTCTCGATCCAAATATTAATTGGAGATTTTAAGAAGATTTTGAATGGAAAATTACAAGGAAATGAAGACTCTGGTTGCTACCTAGATGAAATTATCAAAATATGATGATGGGAAGGCAGTTAATATCCAAGAATACCGGTAAATAATTGGAAGTCTATTGTACTTAACTACGAAAAGGGCTGAAATTGTTTTATTAACATGCCAAGTAGTACGATATCCGAGTAATCCCAATGAAATCCACATGCATGCAGTGAAATGAATATTTTGGTATATCAAGGGCACGGTGGACATTGGCTTGATGTAAAATAGAACATCTCAGACAGAGTTATTGGGATATACTAATGCAGATTGGGCCAGTTCAATGGATGATAGTATATCAATGTTAGGAGGTGCATTCTATTTGGTGGAATTTGTATTTCTTGGCTAAGAATGAAGAAATATTCCATTTCACTATGTACCATAGAAGCTGAGTATATTCCGGCCACTCAAGAATGCACTCAATTATTGTGGATGAAGCAGTAGCTTGATGATATGGGAGTTGAAGTGATGTCTCTGATCGGAATCCAGTGTGATAACTCAAGTACTATAAATATCAGCAAAAATCATATCCATCACTGAAGGACAAATAACATTAAGATAAAGTACCATTTTATAAAGGAGAAAGTTGAGGAGGGAATTATTAAGTTGATGTATGTGCCTATAAATCTACATGTTGCAGTCATTCAGGAAATGGCCTTTCCCAAGGAAACATTTGAAAGGAATCGACTAGTTCTATGAGTTTAGTAAAATCCTCATACTTGAAAGGATGTGGATGTGGGACTCCCCTATCCTTGAGTTATGGTGTGTTTTTCTCTACTGTACTCATATGTGTTAATTCCAATGTCTCTTACCACAGAGGTGTGACCAATGTGTTCATTGACAAAGGGGGAGAAAAAGTGACTCCACAATGATGGGAAACTATGGATTGTGAAGGGAGAAGAGAAAATGTCTTTATCAAAGACATGGGGATAAGATGACTGGTGGAGCAGCGAGATACGGGGAGAGCAATGAGAAAGGGGTAGCGTTTAAGATCTGACGATGCTAGAAGTGATCGATCAAAGACTAAATATCACGACAGCTAAGGATCCTAATAAAATATGAACAGTGATGTTGGAAAGGTGTGCGAATGTTTCCGGCTATCACCAATTGGTATCAGTGTGGTTCAACAATTGGTATCAATTTAGAAATTGTTTTTAGTTTGGACTTGACAATTTGTGTCTGACATGAAGTAATTCATTGATGAACTTTTCATACTACTCTTGTTTCTCATGTTGTGCATTGCTCATGTGGTCTTAGAGTTCGTGTTATGTGAATCCTTGTACGCTATAATAATCACAAGAGGCAAATGGTGGTAGCGGGTGGAAGGAGCTCCAGAGAGATATCAAAGTTCAGAGAATCATTCTGAGAAGAGTTGTCAAGAAACCCAAAGGGGGATATTGTTGGGAAGAAATCCCTTAAGGTAACATTGCAGCATTTTTGGGTTGATTTTGTTTGCTGACAATGCAGGTTTTCATGATGAATTGTCATGTTCCAGAGATTTTGTTGACAATCTATGTTGACAAAGAACTGTGACAATGGAACGGACGATCTAGAGGTGGTACAAAAGAACAGATATAAGGTGGCACCGTTCTCTAGTGTTTGCCAAATTTTGGGTGTCCCAAATTTAGAGTTTGGTGAGAATCAAAAAAAGTGTATATCATTGGAGATCTCATCAAAATATTTCAAAGGCATGAATTTCACAAAGATAGGATTCATGGTATGGATTTCACGAAGACCCAAAAAATGGTGGCGATGATTCTTCACGATTACGTCATGCTTCACAAATGGCAGAGTCAAAGTGCATCGTGGCAGTGAAGGGCTTTAAGAGGGAGCTTCGTGGGGAAGGAATGAAGGTACTGATGGTGATTCTTCGATATTTAGTCAAGCTATCTGATCAAGAAAATTTATATGGTGCTTCGAGATTTTGAGAGAATTTCGGCGGGAACATTGGAGATTTATGATTTGAGATAAAGTGGCATTGACATCGTGTGGAATGTTCGAGGGTTGGTCGAATCGCCTATAAATAGACCTCCACCACCTCGGGAGAAGAAGAAGAGAAAGAGATAATTTTTAGAGAAAAGATTTTTCTCTTGGTTCGCGAAGGTAGTTCACGAAGGTAGTGTGCTTCGCGAAAGAAGAGCTTCGCGTCGACTAATCTAGCTCTGCCAAAGTTGTGAGATCCATGTTGGCTTAGTGAGCATCGTGAGGGAAGTTACACTGCGATGACTTGAGCATAGTGAGAGTGCTTTGTGAGAGTGCTTCACGAAAAGGCAAAAGATTCACAAAGGCTTGTTTGAGCTTCACGAAATTGGGAGCCTCACTAAGTAGTGTGCTTTGCGAAGGTAATTCCGAAGGTAGTAGACTAGTATTTAGAGGCAAATTGGTATTCATCTATGAATGAAGTTTGGACTTCAATATAGCCACTATCAACTGTTTAGGAATCATGTATTCATGCAAATGAAGAGACCTATAGGTCTATAAACTGTGAGTGGATCCCTTCCAAGTGCAGTGAGCAAAGGAAGAGGAAGAGGGTTATCCTTTCAACTGGCAGTGAGCCTAAGAGAGAGGAATAAGGAGTGACCCTTGGGAATCAGTGATCTTACCCTAAATTTTTAAAGGCCGTGAGCCCATCCATTGAAGTGATCTAGCCAAAACATTATTGGTAGTGAGTTATAGTGGATTTGGTACAGCGACACATCACTATTGTATGTTCCTCAGACGTAGCCTAGTGAGGGTGAATCAAGTAAAAATAATTGTTACTTCTTACTTGCTTCCCTGCATTTCATTTAAAGAATCATCATTAGATAATTTAGAAAATAAGTTGTCATAATAAACACACAAGTGCAAACAAAGTGACCCCTGTAATAAAGAGTTCAAGATCCAGTGGGGCATGACGAATTAGAAAAGAATGTCCATACCCTGATTCACACCCTTTTAGGGTATATAGGCCCATTTTGGTCCTAACAATTGGTATCAATGGGAAAGGTTTATTTTATCATATTTGTTTGCTTTGGCATGGTGTAGTCAATTTGTGTGGTTGAACCAGTCTGCTCTTATCTCGGTGCGCCATGACAAAGGGGACAACTTCAAAGAGGAAGCATTAATCTTTTGAAATTCCCCAGTGCGAAAGTGTCAATGGAAAGAGTGTGATTTAGTTAAAATAATCGTGTAGTGAATGGAAGAATGGTTTTGATAAATCATATAGTGGAAATACTTACTCATTAAATGATGCTGATGGAATGAGTGAAGAACATGACAGGATAAGTGATGTTGGAACTACTAATGATGAAGATACTCCCAGAAGTCGAGAAATGGAAGTTGTCCACAAAGAGAATTAACAAGATCTAAAATTCACTAATAAAATTAAATATAAAGATATTGGGTTCCAAGCACTGGAAATTGAGATCAACAAGCTAAGAGGTTTGAATCAAAGGATTATTGACGTAGCAATTGATCAGAGGGAGAAGAACGATTCCCAATATGAAGAACATCGAAAGAGATCTACCAAGGTAGAAAAATTAAAAGTTGAGGTCAAGGGAAAGAATCTGAACTCAGATGAGATTCAAAATTAGAAATCTAGAAATGATGATCTTGCAACAAATCTATCAGAACAATTTTAAAAGAATTAAATGCTACAACAAGAGAATGAATGTTGTTTTTATTCTATTGAATAAGAAAAATTTAATGTGATGGAGAAAAGTGACATGGTGGAAGAGCTCACACGAGAACTGGAAGATGAGTTGAGTAGTAGGAAGAATATCAGAAAAGAACTCAATTATCAACATGAATCAAGAGATAATAAGATTCAATAATTGGGGGAAGAGATATAAAAAATCCATGAAAGAAATGGAGATATCAAAAGACAAAGGAAAACCTATGTTGAAGGATACACTGCACTTACTATTCGATTTTCCTTTAGAAGATGATGATAAAATGGAATGAACGTATGATATTTCTCAGGAGAAGCAAAAAAAATGTTTTCTCAGCTCAAAGACCATACAGCTTAGGAAAAAATAGTATTGTGTTTGATGAATCCCCTCCCATTCATGAAAGAAAGAGAGCCGTGAACATTTCCATAAATGGTAAAAACTATGTAGGTGCTAGACAAAGACATAAAAAAGGCTTTTAATGTATGTAATGATAGAATGTGATACTTTTGTGGGATTCATGGTCATACATCAAGCTTCTGTTCAATGGAATAAGACTACATTTCAGGCTGTGAAAATAGAAGTGTTACTAAATCTGATAATAAGAAGATGTGTCATGAGAAATCAGAAATAAGAATCTCTCAATGGAAAGCATTCATTAGATGATATTACTGTGGAAGAATGGGACACACCATGAGTATGTGTCAGGAATCTAGGGAGCTTAATGTCAGAGGAAGAACTCAAGATGCATCAACATCTCGATAGAGAAATGATGAAATGAGGTATGCGTTTGATGGAAACTATTTTATATGTTTTGATTTTTGGCATTTGGAAAGACATTTCGGCCAGAAAAAAGCTGGAAATGGAAAGGAACTTGAAAATAGATTCATGACTCCAGTGGTGTATAATGAGAAATCGTACAATGGAAGAAAACGTGGTAAATTGAAAAACAGGCTTAGAGCCTCAGGTGAATCACTTAGATCTGAATGAAAGTGGTATCAATCGCCTCCTCTGTCACACTCACAACCACTCGTCAAGAATTAAAATGAACAAATCTAGATAAAAAAGGGAAGAAATGCTATAGCTTGGAGTAAGAAGACTGTATGTTCAATGTAGGACCTACCACCAATGCAAAAATGTGTGGTGACATTGATATCTGATAAAATAAAAATGAACAATGAATTTACTAAAAACATCAGATGTCGTGTGCCACAGAGAGATGTGAAAGAAATAAGAAGATCCCTAAAATGGTGGAAGAAGAAAGGGAAGATAAAAAATAGAGGGATTATGACCTAGATATGGAATCGAGGGAAATGGAATTTTGTTGGAATGTCAACGAATGTAGTGTGTACCAGTGGTCTCAAACCCCAAATGGCAAGAAAGGCCATGCCTGGAGAATGTGCATATTAGAAAAAGGCTCAGAATGAGGGTTAAGAATGCCTAGTCATATGGCCAAAACAGTTGAAGTTGGCTAGGCAGATAAAAGAATCATAGATATAGTGTGATTCTCTACAAGAAAGAATCAAAGGGTTGACCCATTAGGATCAACCATAATCCTCATCTTGAAGACACTAAAAGAAACCCCTCTCCCTATGTAAATAAATGTTGATAACCGATTATTCAATTGTTTCAAGTTTTAGGGAGATGCAATCCAAGGGGAAGTGGCATCTAAAGATGAAAAGTGGATAAGTGATATTCTCTGGTGTTTCAATTGATTTAAATCAGGTACCAGAGTTGAAGATGAAATTGAGCAATAGAGTATAATAGGAAGTGATTGTGTAATTAACATTATCTCTAGTTTCATACACCGAGTTCCAACTCAGTAGGATAAGAGATTCTATTAATGGCTCAATGGTAAGTTCCAGATAATAAAAGATGCATGAGGAGAATAATGGTTATGTGTCTATTCATTTGGGCCTGAAAACTGGAAGAGTTGAATAACACAGGGGGAGAATTCTATATCTTAATCAGATGCAAGATCTCAATGTGATATGAAGGATGAATGTTTACGTTCATGAAGAATGACTAGGGGAAAAGTAGCAAGACACATTTTTGGATGATTATCTTTTTTGTTCTAAGAATGTGATATCAGATGACTGGTTTTACGATACCAAGAAGCTACGAGAGAAAATCAAAGGTGTATCAACAAAAATCTGAGAGAAAAAGTTCAAGGAAATGATGTCATTGAACAATGACACAGGGGAAATTTTTATTTCTGAAAGTAAAGAAGTGGAAAGAGACTCAGGGGGAGTGGAAATTCAAAATTATAATTTAGATGTAGACTCCCAGATAGAGGCAATTGATATCTCTGAGACATTTGATCCGGTTGCAAGGATGGAGACAATCAGATTATTCCTAGCCATTGAAGTACGATAGAAGTTGAAGGTGTTCCAGATAGACGTCGAATCTGAATTATTGAATGGTATTATAGATGAATAAGTGCATATTGTGAAGCCAGATGGTTTTATTATTCATGAGGATGAGAATACAGTTTGTCAGCTAAAGAAGGCATTATATGGTCTTAAATAAGCACCAAGAGCATGGTAGTCAAGGCTCGATCAGTATTTGAAGAATCTTGGTTTTCAGTGTGGTAGATTCGATTACAATATCTATTTCGACAACAACAGTAATCGAAGGATGATGGGGCTGGTTTATGTCGTTGACATAATATTTGGCGGATCAGATGAAGCACAGTGCAGACAGTTATCTGAATTCATGAAACATGAATTTGAAATGTCTATGATTGGTGAGCTAACGTTTTTCCTTGATTTATTGGTTACACAAGGAAGATGTGACACATTTATTTCTCAATTCAAATACTCCAAGGAGGTTCTGAGATGATTTGGAATGGAAAATTATAAGGAGATGAAGACTCTAGTTGCTACCCAGATGAAATTATCAAAATATGATAATGGGAAGGTAGTTAATATCACAGAATACAGGCACATAATTGGATGTCTATTATACTTAACAGCAACAAGGCGTTACACTATTTTCCCCACATTCCAAGAAATAGGATATCAGAGTAATTCCAAGGAAATCCACATGCTAATAGTGAATAGAATATTTCAGTATATCTAGGTCAATGTGGACATTGGCTTGATGTAAAATGGATCATCTTAGATAGAGTTATTGGGATATACTAATCCAGATTGGGCCAGTTCAGTGGATGATAGGAAATCAACATCAGGAGGTGCATTCTATCTTGTTGGACTTTTTATTACTTGGCTAAGAAATTAGAAAGATATCATTTCACAAAGCACCATCGAAGCTGATTATATTGCGGCCACTCAGGCATGCACAAAATTATTGTGGATGAAGCTCCAGCTTGATGATATGGGAGTTGAACTGATGTCTCTGATCGGAATCCAAGGTGATAACTCAAGTGATATAAATCCCAGAAAAAACCCCTTCTAACACTCAAGGATAAATCAATTTGATATTAAATATCTTTTTATCAAATAGATGGTTGATAAGGGAATTGTCAAGTTGGAGTATGTGCCTATAACACTACAAGTTGAAGACATTCTGACGCCTTACCCAACGAAGAGTTTGAAAGGAATTGACCATCTCTAGGAGTTCAGTCGACTCCATGTAGTTGAATGTATGTGGATGTGGGACTCCCCTCTCCCCGAGGTATGATGTGTTTTTCTCTACTATTCTCATATATGTTCATTCCAATGTCTCAGACCACAAAGTTGTGACCTTGGGGTCCATTGATAAAGGGGGAGAAATAGTGACTCCATAACGGTGAGAAACTATGGCGTGTCACAAGAGAAGAAAAAATTTCATTTTCAATGACAGAGGGAAAAGCTGAAAGGTGGAGCATCGAGATAGGGGCATAACAATGAGAAAGGGGGTACGTTTCAAATCTGACGATGCTAGAAGTGATCGATCAAAGAATGGATATCACGACAGCTGAGAATTGTGATAAAAGATGAATAGTGATGTTGGAATGGTGTGAGAAGGTTTCTAGCTATCACCAATTGGTATCAGTGTGGTTCAACAATTGGTATCAATTTAGCAATTGGTATCAGTTTTTAATTGACAATTTGTGTCTGACATGAAGTGATTCATTGATGAAAGTTTCATACTACTCTTTTATCTCATGCTGAGCATTTCTCATGTGGGCTTAGATTACTTTTTAAGTGAGTCCTTGAATGCTACCAGAATCAAAAGAGGATAATTGTGGTAGTGGGTGGAAGGATAATTAGATAGTTATCAAAGTGTAGAGAATCATTCTAAAAGAGTTGTCAACAAATCCAAAGGGGGAGAATGATGGAAAAAACTCCCTCAACGCAACATTGAATCATTTTTTTGGTTGATTGTGTTTGTTGACAATGCAGGTTTCCATGGTGAATTTTCAAGTTCCAGAGATGTTGTTGACTATCCATGTTGACAAAGATCTTTGAAATGGAACAGATGATATAGAGGTGGTATAAAAGAACCGATACATGAATGGAGTCGTTCTCCATAGTTTTCCAAATTTTTGGGGTCCAAAATTTGGAGTTTTGTGAGCATTGTGAAAAAGGGATATCCTTGAAGATCTCAACAATATATATAAATGTCATGAATTTCGCAAATATAGGCTTCATGGTTTGGATTTCACAAAGACCAGAAAAATGGTGGCGGTGATTCTTCACGATTACGACAAGCTTTGTGAATGGAAGAGTTGAAGCGCATCACAGCGGTGAAGGGATTTGTGATGGAACATTGCGGAAAAGGCATGAAGGGATTGAAGGCGATGATCTGCGATTAAGTCAAGCTCCGCGATCAAAAAATTTCCTTGGTGCTTCGCGATTTTGAGAGAATTTTGGTGGGTACTTCGGAGCTTCGCTATTTGAGATGATGTGGCGTTGAATTCACATGGATAGTTAGAGGGTAGGTGGAATCGCCTATAAATAGGCCTCAACCCCCTCAGGAGAAGAAGAAGACAAAGAGATAATTTTTTGAGAAAATATTTTCCTCTCGATTAACGAAGGATGTTCGCGAAGGCAGTGTGCTTCGCAAGCAAGAGCTTCACGGCGGCTAATCTAGCTCCGAAATATTTGTGAGCTCCAAGTTGGTTAATTGTGATTTGTGTGGGAAAGTCACTTTACGATGACATGAGATTCGTGATAGTTCATTGCGAGAGTGCTTGGTGAAATGGCAGGTGCTTCGTGAAGGCTTGTTTGAGCTTCGCAAAATTAGAAGCCTTGCGAAGTAGGGTGTTTTTCAATGGTAATTACAAAGGTAGTTTCCTAGTGTTCAGAGGCAAAGTGGTATTCCATTGTGGATGAAATTTGGACTTCAATAGAGCATCTATCAATAGTTGAGGATGGATGTATCCATGAAAATAAAGAGTCCTATTTTCCTATAAACTGTGAGTGGATCCATTCCACGTGCAGTAAGCAAAGGAAGAGAAAGAAGGGTATCCTTTCTACTTGCAGTGAGACAAAGAGAGAGGAGAAGGGAGTGACCCTTGCAAAGCAGTGAGCTAACCCTAAACTTTTTAAAGGCATTGAGCCTGGGCATAGAATTGATCTAGCACAAACATTATTGGCAGTGAACTTTGGTGGATTTGGTACAGAGGCACATCATCGTTGAATACTCCTTGAACGCAGCCCCGTGATGGTGAACCAAGTAAAAATCGTTGTGTCTTCCTACATGCTTCCCTGCATTGCATTTAAAACATCATCATCAGATAAAAATGAAAAGAAGTGGTCAGAATAAACATACAAGTTCAAACAAAGTGACCCTTGTAATAAAAAGGTGAGGATCCAGTGGGGCTGGACAAATATAGAAATGAATATCCGTAACCTGATTCACCCCCCCCCGTCTCAGGGTATATAGTCCCCTTTTGTTCCTAACACTATAGACACACTAGCGATGTACACAATGTCAAATTCCCCTAGTGGTCTTTCTATGAGTATCTACAGACACTCTAATGGTGAACTGATGTCTATCCCCCTTATGGTCTAACAACTTGAAATGTAAATAGACACTCTTGGGAATCCCTTAGTGTCTATTCCCTCTATGGTCTACTACAACAGGTTCCCACAGCCCTATGTAATTAATCTTGCACCACGATGTTCAACAACAAATGTATCCTTAATAAATACATGTCTAACATCTTTCAATTACCTCTTTGCTAAACAACTACAAGAATATAATATTAGTAGATAATATCACTCCATACTAACAACACTAGGAATTAAAACAAGCAGCCTAACTGGAAAATCTAGACAAAATGATCAAAATCAAAATGAACATGGGAAACAATGCCATATCGAGGAAAATAACCCTATTCACAATGAAGAAACCTCTACTCAAGAACACAATACATTTTAGTCATTAATAGGGCTACAATCCCTAAACACACAATACCGCGTTTTATGGTATTAGGCACTTCTTCACATAATATTCAATGAATAACTATGGAAAGGCACAAACCACCTAACTTGACATGGTACGATCGATATACTATTGCTTCGCCCTTAGAAACGACCTAGAATACAGTATGTATACAAAAATGTCTAAAACATTCAACTAAGGATGCCTCATTAGAGGAGAGAAATTAAGGAACAAGGCTATAGAAGAAGGCAGAACTCACCGTGTCGATTTCGACGCAATTGATGGCGGTTGATTTAGAGAATGGATGGACGATCAGGGGATCTGGGAATAATCAGATATATCTATCACTCTTGGATGAGATAGGATGAGAAGAAGATGTTTCTTCCAATTAGATGTGACCCCAGTCCGATATAATAATTAAAAAAAAGTAAACAAAATGTATATTCCTTTACAAATCCCCACATTAGGCAGTCTCCATGTCAACCCTACACGGCCCTGTACTTGGACGTTACATGGCCAGTACATGGTCACCTACAACAACCAGGTACACAGCGTGTACATCTAAGTAAATGAAGTGTATTTCTAAGTACATGTCTTGTACTCCTTAAGCTTCCATACACTCCTATTTTTCATACAAACACCATAAATCAATATCAATACCTAAGATGAAGATCTTGGATCTTACTCATGTAATGAACTAAGAGATAAATACATGTATTTAAGGAAACAATATGCTCTTACCTCAAATATTAAATCAGAACTTTCTGTTGAAAGAGAAAAAAATTTCAATTACTCCAAAAGAAAAATGAATTAAATCTATCTAATAAGAAAATGAAAATTGGACCTAAAAGGTTTATTGATGGTAATTATACCTTGGTATAAATTCTAGGTAAATTTTTTTTCCCCTAAATACACTATTGGTATTGGATATCAACCTGGTAAGAGAAATTTTGGGAAAATCAAATATGATTCAAATTATAGAACATTCAAATTTACTCTTAGTTTAGGAAAACATTATGGTAGTTCAAATTAAGATACTCTCTATACTGCTTCGAGTCATTTTGAACCAAATAGAGTTTATTTCTCAAATACATTACATAATGATTATAGGAAACCTATGAAGCTGATGTTGTGTCCTAAAACACTAATTACTAATATTGCTGGACCCATTCAAATATGGGTTCCAAAGTATGTTTTTATTTGACTATATTGTAGAAAAACTGATTTAAGAGATCCTGTAAAAGCTTATGGTACCTGGAATGTGGGTTTTCCAGACACATGATAGGATACTATTCATTCTTCAAGAACCAAATAAAAATTTGTACTGCACATCTCACCTTTTCTGACAATGCCAATTGAAGAATCATTGGCCTTTCCCAAATCAGTAAATCTAACTCAGTTTTAATTTCCAAATAAATTTTTTTTGATGGACTAAAATATAATCTTCTTATTATTTCACAACCTCTCAAGTTGGTTCACATGGATTTTTTTGGACCATCTATAATTTCAAGTTTAAATAGGAATAAATATGTTTATATTATTTTATATGGCTTTTCTGGATATACATGGACCTTCTTTTTGGCTCACAAAAGTGAATCTTGCTCTCATTTCACCAAATATATTAAAACTATAGAAATACTAAGTGGAATTAGAGTTAAATATTTATTAAGTGATCCTGTCCATGAGCTTTAAAATCAATAGATTGAATCCTTTTTATCAAAAAATGGCTATAGTCATAATTTCTCAGCCCCTAGAACTCATCAAAAAATGGAGTTGTATAAATTTGAAATAGTACCTTGAATGATATTGATATAACCATGATTAGTGAATATGACATACCTATTTACTTTTGGGCTCAAGTGGTAAATACATCATGCTATATTATTAATAGAGTATTGATTAGACCTTTTTTTAAATGAACTCTATCTGAGTTATGGAATAATAGAAAACCAAAAGTAAACTACTACAAAGTATTTAGTTGAAGTGTCTATATCCTTAATGCTAAGGAAACCTTTTACAAGTTTTCATCCAAGAATGATGACAGAATCATTATAGGATACTCAATCTCCAGTAAATCATATAGAGTTATTTAAAAAATAACTAAATGTTTAGAGAAATATTTCCATGTCATGTTTGATGTGAGAGATCCACATAAGCCCAAGACCTCTCTAGAGAATCTTGAGTATGATTTGTCCATTCTTTACATCAATTCCAAATCCTCCAAGAATCCTATAAAATAATTTCTAAAGACATCCATTTCTAGAAATTCTCTATATTCTAGCCATAATGATTGGATGCTTACTCTACCTAACTACAAGCTGACTTGATATTGTATTTAGTGTATGTATCTGTGCTCATTTTCAAGAAATACCTAAGGAATATCTTTTAAATGTGGTTAAAAGGATTTTCTAATACCTCACACATAAACCCAATATAGGACTGTTATACCCTATAGGAAAATCATTTTACTTTGTTAGTTATTCTGATGCTGATATCGGTGTTAGTAAGTTAGATAGAAGAAACACCTCTGTAACATGTCACCTTTTAGGGAAGTCTCTAGTGTCTTGGTGTAGTAAGAATCAATACTCATTTTCATTATCTATTGCCGAAGCTGAATACATAGTTGCTGGAAGTTGTTCTGCAAAACATTTGTGGATAAAACAAATATTAGTATATTATAGACATCATTTAGGTATTTACCCATTAATTGTGACAATACAGGTTCTATTAACAGTTCAAAGAATCTTATTTCACATTCCAGGACAAAACATATTGATGTAACAAATCACTTTTTGAGATATCATTATCAAAAAGGTGATATCATTATATAATTCATTAGAACTGAATATCATCTTGTTGATAAATTCACCAAACCATTAAATTTTTAAAAGATAGATTTAATCATACATGAATTAGGAATATAAATCTCAATTATAAAATGAATTGTTTTTTTTAAACTCATTATTTCAATGTATACAGTTTCATTATTTATGGTTTCACAATTCACTATCTTAGAATTACTATCCCACTCTCATAGTTCTATAAATTACTATCATGAATTTTTTGATTCATATTTACAGTATCACAATTACTGTATCTCGGGTACTGTCTTTGTAACGCCCCAAACCCAATTACCCAGAGTCGGTGCATTATTTTAATACATTGGCATGATTACAAGGAATCAAGCCCCGAAGGACGGATCAATTTTGTATTATTGGAAACAAGATTCATACATATGTTCAACTTTACATCTTGAAGAGAAATAGAACACAAATATATTTCATTAGGAACATCCAAGCCTCCTAGATTATGACTACAGGTCACTTATAACTAATTTCATCATATCTTGGAAAAAAACATTGAAATGGGTGAGATCAAACGCTCAGTAAGGGTAAGTAATACAATAGAAAATGAAATAAATATTAATCATGGTAAATAACTGAAACCACATGCCTTTACCAATAATAAACATGAATAATTTTATGGAAAGAATATGAGATGAGTAAATAATTCCATAATAAAACCTAATCATCCGCATTCTACTAGTCGAATTACCACATGAACCATAAATATTATTTCCATAATGAGGGAATGTATAATGCCGGACATTTTGAAACATTTTGTCAAGGTCTCGGCCAAGACGTCTAAAAATGATTAAGGCCTCAGCAAAAACCATAAATCAAATTGGGAAAGGGCCTCATCCAATTCAAAATCTATTTGTCTCGTGAGACCTACCGATGCATCGAGTTTCTATAGCGGGTTCTACCCGTCACTTACTAATTCCAATACATTCCTCATATAGAAAGGTTCAAACATATCATAAATATTCGTATTAAAAATAGCATACGAAATGTCAATTCATTAACTATAAATTATGAATGGTATTAAAATAGCACATCCACAGTCAAAAATATCACAAAAAATTCATTACAATATGGAAGTTTTGTATCATAATTAATCAACTTCAAATAAACTTAAAATCCATCAATGGATGTTGACATAGATGAAATCAAAACTATTTAAGAGAAATATATCTTTTTTTGATATAATTTAAATATAAAATAATTATAAAATAAAACATTTACTTTGAAAACATCCTCATAATATTGTAAGGGATGTTTTGAAGATGTTATAACAGCGGAAAATATCTGCACCCACCGTAAAAGTTAAAAAAACATTCTTACCTTAATTCTGTCGAAAAGGTTAAAAAGGACCTTGTTCGAAAACAACGGAAATATTTCTTTATAAAAATCATATAAAAACTCAAGAAGGGTATAAATGACTTTATCCCATAGTCTATAAAATAGTAATAATGATTTTAAATACATTATTAAGAAACATGGATGTGGATGATAAAGAGGTCCCAGTAGATAATTACGTATAATCAACCTCAGATAATGCAGAGATTGTGAAATAAACCCTTAGCTTGTACTTTTCCTTGGTTGAGGGTAGGTTGACCTCCTGTATAATGGTGAAATAATTGTTATTTAATTATATAAGGATCATATACATTAATTGATATCATATATGATCATTTAACATTGCATTGCTAATGATATCTTAGTATTATCGTCATTTTGGGTGTTAACTTAATCATTTTATTTTACATGTTTTGTTATGTAAGCCATGTTTTTTATTGATAGGTTGTATCTTATTCATATCCATAATGATATCATGTCCTTAAACATTATTTTTAATCATCAAATGAGAATTATACATGAATGGATACGATGGAGATTGAATCTCATCGCGTTCGTCGAGACGGTAGTCCGTACGTACGCACGAGCGACAATATCATTATTTTGATATTTTAATAATATATATTTTGATGGTATATCATATATACAGATTCATTATCATGTTTTATTTATTATTTACATGAATTAAACATCATTATTATACCCATCCAAATAATAGTTTATTGAATCAGAATTACACCACGACGTGGAGACGGTAAGCCTTACATACACACGTAAGGTGACATGTTATTCAATAGATGGATCGAATACTGAATATGGTTGTACCATATTTATAATAACATCAATTTATATAGAAGATACTTCAGTTATTGTTTTAGAAAGGAAACAACAAAGAAAGAAGAACTGGAAGAAGAAAGGACCATGAAAGAGGGTGGTGAAAACGTTACGTCTTCTTCGGGTTCTTCTTTTTCATTTGATCAAAAGGGCACCTTAAGATGGCATTATGATCAAAATAAGGACTCTAGGTTGAAGTGAGGGATGTTGAGAGAGTATTTTGGTAGGTTTTGGCTGATCCAGAAGGCTTTGAATGTGTGAATTAGTGAGAAGGGGGAGTGCCCTTTTATAAGAGGGGTGAGGGGCACCTTTTGAAAAGCTAGAAATATTATTTTATAATAAATTCATATTCGGTTTATAATGGATAAAAAGTGGATTATTTACAGTTCAAGGTGGATATAGGTCGAAACACACATATTTTAGATAGCTTTTAGTCATTATATTATACATATCTTTTAGTTTAATCTCTTAGTTAATTAGATTGACATTTACCATGTCACTTTGTATTTTTATATTATATAGTTAATAAACAAACCATATACATCCAAGAGACCCCAAAGTGGTCTATTAATGATACACATATCATGATATAAGTCTCTTTGCCGATCCTTAGATTTTTAGGAATTTAATATCAATTAATAATATAATTTTTGTTTTAAAAACTCTTTTATGTCAATTTTGACACTATTAAATAATGGATTTTTGTTAAAGTCTTAACAACTTTATTAATTCGAAAAAAATTCATTTAATAAATCCTAAAATGTCATATTAAGCAATAAAATTCATGGATTTCAAAAAAACATTCATATTATATCTAATTTAAAATTTATAATACCAATTATTTGATTCGTTCATTAATAAGGAAAGTACTACATCATTATTGTGTCATAAATAAATTTAATTATTAAATGTTTAAAAAATATAAATAAAATACCATTATGTAGGATATATTTTTATCTTTCTAATTAATATTTATAGCGGAAAATAAATCATTTATAACCCTATATAAGTTTTTTTCTAAAAGATATATGGTTATGTCATTTTTGTATTTATATTAACTTAATTAATATAAAGTGTCCTTATCACCTACAAGTGGCTACAAGGGGTCAAAAAATTGACCCAAAGATGCCCATGGTCGGAATTGTATCAACCAATAAGGTTAGGACATGTTTTAGTGTAATTTATTATTATTATAATATTATTTTTTACCCTTATTTACTAGATTTACCCTTTAACCATGGTAAATAAAATATTTACCGAAGTAATTATTCAAAATGTCTAAAAATAAAAGATACCTATTAACACCATTTGGACTTCCTGATTCCAAATATTGAATCCATTTTTCCAAATTCAAAACACCGAAGTGGAAGAAATTAAGTTTAAATTAATTCTGGTCGTTAAAACAAAAAGCGTGTTTTTAAGAGATAATAACTATCAAAAGATTGACAATTGTTTATGTCCGGTTTAATTGTGAAATTATATCCAATGACTAACATAATGTTAAATGGTTAAAATATATTCTAAATATACTTTAAAACCACTCACATTCATAATTTATCACTGTTAATTATTTTGATTAAAATATTTGTTTTTAATTAAAATTTAGTAATTTTCACTATTCATCAAAATGTAAAAGTTATCCAAAAAGTACCAAAATTTAACCCATGGATAAATTAGATATTCAAAATCCAAAAATGAAGCCCATTTTAAGAGATGAAATTTATAAAATTTCAAAAAGTGGGTATTACTATTCATAACGGCTACTTTGATTGGTCGCGGTGTGTTAGAATCTCGAAGATGCGTACAACACACGCTACTGTATTATTCAAAGAGAATCGTACCATGGAAGATTGGGGTGATACATTTTACTCTAATTCAAATAATTTCATCCTCAAAATTTCATGAATACTACCACCTGAAAAGACTCGGATGGTTCTTCATCATAAGTTCCTCGGGTTCTCACGTTGCCTCTTCCATCTTATGGTTTCTCCATAGAACTTTTACCAGACGAGTTGTCCGGTTTCTCATCACCTATTCTCTTGTATCAAGAATCCTGATGGGCTCTTAGCAATAAGATATATCGAGTACTAGTTCTAATTCTTCGTAAGTGAGTACATGCGTTGGGTCACGCATGTATTTTCTCAATAATGATACATGGAACACATCGTGAACTTTAGAGAGATTTGGTGGCATTGCCAAACGGTAAGCTACAACCCCATTTCGTTCTAGAATTTCGAAAGGTCTTATGTTCCTAGGACTCAATTTACCTTTCATGCCGAATCGTATAACTCCCTTCCATGGAGATACCTTCATGAAAACATGATCTCTTACCTAAAATTCCAAATCCTTCTTTCAATTGTCCACATAGCTCTTCTGCCTACTTTGAGATGCTTTGATGTGGTTTTGGATTACCTTCACCTTCTCTATCGTTTCCTCCACTAGTTCTGGGCCTAATAGTTTTCTTTCACCAACATTATTCCAATAAGTTGGTGTGTGACATCTCTTTCCATACAACTCTTTATATGGTGCCATTTGAATGCTAGAAAAGAAGGTATTGTTATAGGAAAATTATACCAGAGGTAAATATTGATCCCACATACACTAAAATTCAAGCGAGCATGATCTCAACATGTCTTCTAAGGTTTAAATAGTATGTTCTGATTGTACATCTGTTTGAGGGTAGTAATCAGTGCTCAAATGAAGTTCAATATCCAAGGCCTTCTGAAGACACTTCTGAAATATCGAAGTAAAACGAATATCTCCATCTAAGACAATCGATAGGGGTACTCCATGAAGTCTCAAAACATCATTAATATATAGTCTTGCTAGATTTTCTGGTGGTAAATCTTCCCTTATAGCAGGAAAATGTGTTGACATGGTAAGATAATCAACAACGACCCATATTGCGTCGTTTCATCTAAGATTCTTTGGTAGTCCCATGACAAAGTCCATAGTGATATTATCCCATTTCCACTCAGGTATGGGAAGGGGTTGCACAACTCCTCCATGTTGTTTCCTTCCCACATTCACTTGTTTACATTCCATACATCTTGACACAAAATCAGCAATCTCCATCTTCATGTTGTCCCAAAAAAAATGTTCCATTAAATCTCTATACATTTTGGTGCTCACAGGGTGTATAAAGAAATTGGAACTATGAGCATCATCTAACAATTCCCTTTTTAAATCAGGTATATCGGGAGCAGAATGACTCTTCCAGAATTTCAAAATTCCTTCTTCATACACAAAGTCTCTCAATCTCCCACCATTCACAGCTGTAATCTTCTTTTGAAATTCTTCTTCATTGGTCTGAGAACTCCTAATCCTTTCTAGTAAAGATGGATTGGAAACCATTTGAAAAAGCATTGATATTTCACCTTCCATGGTTATTCCCATGTCCATCTTCACTAGATCCATGAAAATTGGATATCTGTCAATTCTAATATTGTTCAAAACTCCATCATCATTTCTGCTTAAACCATCTGCCACTTTATTTTCCTTCCCCGAGTGGTAGTGTATCGTACAATCATAATACTTGAGTAATTCAATACATCTCCTTTGCCTCATGTCGAGTTCTTTTTGTGAGAAAATATACTTCAACCTCTTGTGATCAGTATAAATATTACATTTTTCACCATAGTAGTAGTGTCTCCATATCTTCAAAGTAAAGATCACAGCTTCTAACTCAAGATCATGAGTAGGATAGTTTAGCTCATGAATTTTCAACTGTCGTGATGCATAGGAAATAACCCTATCATTCTGCATAAAGACACAACCATGTCCTTTCTTCGTTGCATCACTATAAATAACAAACCCATAATTACCTGACGATATAGTCAATATAATAGCATTGCCTAATCCTCTCTACATTTCTTCAAAAAATTCTTCACACTCTTTTTTCCAAACAAATTTAACCCATTTACGAGTGAGCTTTGTTAATGGGTTACCCAATCGGGCAAAATTCTGGACAAATCATCGATAATAACCTGCTAAGCCAATAAAACTGCTTACGTCAGTTATACTTGTAGGTTCTAGCCATTCTTGGATTTCCTTGGTCATAGAAGGATAAACAGAGATTCCATCTTTAGAGACAATATGGCCAAGAAAAGAAATCTCCTGAAGCCATAATTCACACATGCAAAACATCCCATATAATTCATGTCTTTTCAGAGTCTTCAGGACAATGTGCAAGTGATTTTCATGATCTTCATATCTTTTGGAGTATTACAAGATATTATTAATAAATACCACCAAAAAATCATCGAGATATTCCTTGAAAACTCTATTAATTATATCAATAAATACAGAGGGTGCATTAGTCATCCCTAAAGGAATTACTATAAACTCGTAATGCCTGTATCTGGTTCAAAATGTTGTCTTCGGAATGTCTTCCTTCTTCACACACAACTAATGGTTTCCATATCGAAGGTCAATCTTTGAATATTATTGAGCTCCATGTAGTTGGTCAAAAAATCATCTATTTGAGGTTGGGGATACTTGTTCTTTATTGTTATAGCATTGATCACCCGGTAGTCGATACATAACCTCATAAATCCAACATTCCTTTTAATAAAAAGAACAGGGGCTCCCCATGGAGAAACAATATGGAGAATAAATCCCTTATTACTCAATTACTCTAGTTTTTTTCCTTAGTTCACTAATTTTTCAGGGGCCATTATATATGGGGTCTTCTATATAGGCCTTGATCCTGGAATTAAATCAATAGAAAACTCAACTTCTCGTTCTAGAGGAAGTTCAGGTAAATATTCTGAAAACACATATACATATTCTTTAACAATAGGTACATCCTATATTTGAACATTCCTTTACTCACCCATAGTTATGTCTTTATCTTCCTCAACTATAATTGAATTTAGATGATCTACTGGGGTGGATCTAGATAAGAATTATGTTGCGACGATTCTACTCTAAATATAAGGTGTTCCTTATCATCATCATCAAGAATTATAACATACTTCTTATTACAATAAATCGTTGCATCATGGTCCGAAAGCCAATACATACCTAGGATTATATCAAATTCAATCATAGGTAGGACAATGAGATCACCAGATAAAGAACATTTACGTGCTCTAATGGGGACTGATTCACAAAATCTCGTTGCACTGATACTTCCCTTAGGAGTTTAAACTAACAACTCCCTTATTAAATCAAACTCGAAATATCTTATTTTTATAGAAAACTGGGAAGATATGAAACAATGAGATGATACAAAATCAAATAATGCATTTTTTAAACTTGAATAAACCATTAAATTACATGCCACCACGTCTTTTGGGGCTTCAACCTCAACAGTAGTGATTGTGAAGCTTGGCCTTGATCCATTGGCCTTCTCTAAAGTAATATTACTTGACGCTTTTGGAATTCATTTCAATAATGTCCCATCTCCCTACAATTGTATCATTGAACATCATTAGCATCTTTCTTTCCTTTACAATCACCAGCTAGATGGCCATTCTCTCCACATTTGTTGCACACTCCTTTTCCATTTAGACAGGCACCATGTTGTTTCCTTCTGCAATTGTCACAGGGTGGAAATTAAATTCTTCCCTTCTTCCCTACATCCTTATTTCCTTTACCAGAGTTCTCTTCAGATCTCTTCTTCTCATGCTTTGATTTAAAGTCAAAATACATTGAGAACTCCTTTTCCGTCTTGATGGCACACGTGGAAATATCATTGTACGACGGGAAGGATTGTGAAACTAATGCTCGATGAAGAAATGGTTTTAACCCATCAAAGAAATGATCAATCTTACTTCTTGGGTTACATATACAATCTCCAGCATACCTCGCTAACCTCGTAATGTTATCCTCATACTTTGCGACAATCCCATCCTCCTTTTGCCTCAGACTCGCAAATTGCCTTTTTATATCTGCTCGATGGTCACAAGGAAAGTATTTTTCTAAGAAAAGATCTTTGAACTCCCTCCATTCCATATTTGATAATTATTCATATTCCATTGTATTTTGAATCAAGGACCACCATTGGTCAGCATCTCCAGTGAGGCAGTAAACTACCATGACAACTTTTTCCCTTTCGCTACTCTCCAATGCATGGAATATTTTCTCTAAGGAGTTTATCCATTGCTCAGCCACTAATGGATTTTTACTCCCATTGAATTTATGTGGTTGTTTCCTCATGAAGCGATCTATCATTGATCCTCCACGCTATGGATCAGGGTGCTCTATATGGATAAGGTTATTATTCATAACCGTAGTGAGTTGTCCCAGTATGGTGATTAACTGATCAGCACCCGTTGCATCACCAGCTCTACTATAATTATCTTAAGCAGGAGGGAAATCTGAACATGGAGTGTGTACCATGATATGGTTTCCATTTCTTCAACTAGGAGCCATTTCTAAATAATGGAATAAACTAGATTAGTTTATGAATCTAAATATATAATTCCATACTTCTAAAATACTAAACACAAATTCAAAAGATTATGGATACAATCCATTATAATAAAAAATGTTTTCTTTGAGGAAGTATATACTCATAACCCTTCATAATTTTTTGTAATGAAAATTAGAATTATCCTAAGCATATCCCTCAGGAGTGTCGTAACCAAGAGTGCAGCAAGGCCAGTTGTCATGCACCCATTCCTGTTCGAGTCTATCTCAAAGCGGTTTTTTCAGGTTCTACCCCTAGGTACATCTGTGCAAGAGCCACCTCTACCTTCTTATATCTAGATAAGGATGTATTGCTTGGAAAACTGACAAAATATCTACAATACCAAAATTCTAGTATGTTCTTCCATACTAATCATCCATGTATATCTTAGGGCTATGTGTTCTAATTAGAGTTTATCTAAATCTTGTTTCCAATGTTTGTACTAAACTTCATCTGATACCAACTGTAACGCCCTGACCCCAGTTACCCAAAGTTAGAGCATTATTACATAACATTGGCATGATTACAAGGAATCATGTCCCGAAGGACCTATCAATATAGTATTATTGGAAACAAGATTCATACATATGTTGAACTTTACATCTTTAAGAGAAATAAAACACAAATATATTTCATTAGTAACATCCAGGCCTCCTAGATTATTCATGCAATTCACTCATTAATAAATATTTCGTATCCTGGGAAAAATAAAACATTGAAAGGGGTGAGCTCAAATGCACAGTAAGGGAATGTAATACCGCAGAAAATGTCATAAATATTAAGCATGGTAAATAATTGAAACCACATGCCTTTAACAATAATAAACATGAATAATTTTATGGAATAAATATTAGATGAGTAAATAATGAAATAATAAAACATAATCATGGGTATTCTTCTAGTTGAATTACCACATGAACAATAAATATTATTTCCATAATGAGGGAATGTATAATAGTAGACATTCTGAAACCTTTTGTCAAGGCCTCGACCAAGACGTCTATAAATGATTAAGGCCTCGGCCAAAACCATAAATCAAATTGGTAAGGGGCTTTGGCCAATTACACATCTAGTTGTTTCATGAGACATACCGATGCATCAAGGATCCATAGCGGGCTCCACCCGTTACTTACTAAGTCTAATACATTCCTCATATGAAAATGTTTAAACATATCATAAACATTCGTATTAAAACTAGCATACGAAATATCAATACTTTAACAATAAACCATGAAAGGTATAAAAATATCACATCCACAGTCAAACATATCACAAAAAATTCATTAAAATATGGATGTTTTGTATCATAAAAAATCAACATCAAATAAACTTAAAATCCATCAAAGGATGTTGACATAGATGAAATCAAAACTATTTGATAGAAACATCTCTTTTTATGAAATCATTTAAAGGTCAGATAATTATAAAATAATACATTTACATTGAAAATATCTATATAAGCTTTTAAGGGAAGCTTTGATGATGTTATAATGGTGGAAAATAGCTTCACCCGCCATATAAGTTAAAAAACATTCTTACCTTAATTCTGTCGAAAAGGTTAAAAGGACATTTGTTTGAAAAGAACGGAAACATTCATTTATAAACATCTTATAAAAAGTCAACAATGGTATAAATGAATTTAACCCATATTCTATAAAATAGTAAGAATGATTTGAAATACATTATTAAGTAACATGGATGTGGATGATAAAGAGGTACCAGTAGATAATTATGTATAAAAAACCTCGGATAATGAAGAGATTGTGAAATAAACCCTTACCATGTACTTTTCCTTGGTTGAGGGTAGATTAACCTCCTGTATAATGGTTAAATAATTGTTATTAAATTATTCAAGAATCATATAAATTGATATGATATCATATATTATCTTTTAGCATTGAATTGTTAATGATATCTTAGTATTATCGTCGTTTCGGGTGTTAACTTACTTGTTTTATTTTACATGTTTTGTAACATAAGACAGGTTTTTGATGGACAGGTTGTATATTATTCATATCCAGATTGATATGAAGTCCTTAAACATTATTTTTAATCATCAAATGAGAATTATACTTGAATGGATATGATGGAGAATGAATCAATCACGTTCGTGGAGACAGTAGTCCGTACGTACGCATGAGCGACAACATCATTCTTTTGATATTATAATAATATATAATTGGATGGTATATCATATATACAGAATAATTATCATGTTATATTTATTATTTAAATTAATTACACATTATTATTATACCCATCAAAATACTAGTTTATTGAATAACAATTACACCACGACGTGGAGACGGTAAGCCGTACGTATGCACGTATGGTAAAATGTCATTCAAAAGATGAATAGAATACTGAATATGGTTGTAACATATTTATAATAACATCACAGTATATTGAAGACACTACAGTTCATGTTTTAGAATGGAAATAACAAATAAAGAATAAGTGGAAGAAGAAAGGAACTTGAATGAGGGTGGTGAAAACGTTACCTCTTCTTCGGGTTCTTCCTTTTGATTTGATCGAAAGGGCTCTATAGGATGGATTTATGATCAAAATAAGGCCACTAGGTTGAATTTAGGGAAGTTGAGAGAGTTTTTGGGCAGGGTCTGGCCCAACCAAAAGGCTTTGAATGTGTGAATTAGTGATAAGGGGAAGTGCCATTTTATAAGAGGGGTGAGAGGCACCTTTGGAAAAGCTAAAAATATTATTTTATAATAAATTCATATTCGGTTTCTAATGGCTCCAAAGTATATTTTGTAAAGGTTAAGGTGGGGATAGGTCGAAAACAAATCAAAAAATATATTTTAGACAGGTTTTGGTCATTATATTAACCTTATCTTTTAGTTTAATCTCTTAGTTAATTAGATTGACATTTATCATGTAACTTTGTATTTTTATATTATATTGTTAATAAAATTAAAATATACATCCAATAGATCCCGATGTGGTCCATTTATGATAAAACTATCATGATATATGTCTCTTGGATGATCCCTATATTTTTATGGATTTAATATCAATAAATAATATAATATTTGTTTTACAACTCTTTTTTGTCAATTTTGACACTATTCAATAATTGATTTTTGTTCAAGTCATAAAAACATTATTAATTCGAACCAAATTCATTGAAGCTATCTTAACATGTCATATTAACCAATAACATTATTGGATGTCATCAAAACTTTCAAATTATATTTAATTTAACATTTATAATATGAATTATTTTATTATTTCATTTATTTGGATAATACTGTATCATTATTGTGTCATAAATAAATTTTATTATTAAATGTCTAAAAATTATAAATAAAATACCATTATGTAAGAAATATATTTATATTTCTAATTAATATTTATAGTCGAAAATCCAACATATATATCCCCATGTAAAATTTTTTTTTTCTAAAAGATATATGCCTATGTAATTATTGTATTTATTTTACCTTTATTAATATAATGTGTCCTTATCACATACAAGTGGCTCCATGGGGTCCCAAAATTGACCCATAGGTGCCCATGGTCGGAAATGTATCATCCAATATGGTTAGGACACGTTTTAGGGGAATTTATTATTATTATAATATTATTTGTTTACCCTTATTTACCAAATTTACCCTTTAACCATGCTAAATAAAATATTTACCGAAGTAATTATTCAAAATGTCTAAAAATAAAAGTTACCTATTTACACAATTTTGACATCCTGATTACAAATATGGAATTCATTTTTCCAAATTCAAAACACAGAAGTGGTAGAAATTAATTTAAAATTAATTCCCGTCGTTAAAACAAAAAACCGTGTTTTTAGAAGATAAGAACTATCAAAAGATTAACACTTGTTTATATCCAGTTTAATTGGGAAATTATTTCAAATGACTAAAATCATATTAAATTGTAAAAATATATTCTAAATATACTTTAAAATCACTCAAATTCATAATTTATCACTATTAATTATTTCTAATAAAAATTTGTTTATAATTAAAATTTATTAATTTTCACTATTCATCAAAATATAAAATTTAACTGAAAAGTACCAAAATTTCACCCTAGGCTAATTATTATATTCTGAATCCAAAAATGAAGTCCATTTTGAGAGATAAAATCTTTAAAATTTCAAAAAGTGGGTATTACTATTCAAAACGGCTACTTTGATTGGTCGCGCTGTGTTAGAATCTCGAAGATGCATACAACACACGCTACTGTATTATTTAATGAAAAGCATACCATGAAAGAATGGGGTGTTACAGTCTTGTACATACTGTCTAACAAGTTATGGTCACACCATTTAGAGTCACTTAGTAAAGGCCTCACGTGACAATTTATTCCAGTCTCACCGTGACAATCTGTTCTGGTCTCACCGTAATGACAATTTTTTATTTTATTTGTATTTTATTACCCATAACACTATGTTCATTATATTAATATTTTTATTCCACACATTTGAATTTGTGACATTTGAAATCCTTGAATGATAAAATCAAAATATATTTCACTCTTTTATTCACACAATCTCTCTTCTCTCAAACCGTAAGCCCTCTTTCATTCCTTCAAATATATATATCTCTCCCTCGAACCCTCATTGAATGTATAGAATCAATATCCCATCCTCATAAACTCCAGAGAAGCGTATATCTCATCAGAAAGTAAAAAAGAGCAACAATGTTATCACCTGAAGGACAACTGAACCCCAATCTTGTGGATAGAATAGTAGTACCAGAAAAGTAAAGATGTACTAATTTGTTGTTTTAAAGTTAGTCCTAAATTTTGAAAGTACTGAAATAGTAGGGATGGATAAACAGGTTCACAAAATAGGCAAGGCTCATTTATCCAAAACTTGTTGCTTAGTTTTATCAGTTTTTCTAGATATCATTCAATAAAAAATATGGATTTTCTGTAAGAGGTTGGATTAGTGGTAAAAGAATCACTTTTTCCTCATGGTTATGGGATTCCTGACTTGGGATACCTCATGAAGTAAATTTTTAGCACTACTAAAGATATCCTCCTCCTCCTAGTGATATTTTTGTCTTAGAAGAGGCCTTGGGAATCTTGACTACCAATAAGAGGAATATAAGATCAATTGCTACTGAGTTGGATGGAGAATCGAGGTTTTTGTTTATGTTTATCCATAATATGATTAGTCCATGGACAAAATATTTTTATACCCTCAACTATCATGTTCTATTCTGAATAAATCTTATAAAAAATGGACACATTATCAATCTGTGTAAGTATCTTATACTTCACATGTTTGAATTGATTACAAAATCATTAGTGTCTATGTCTTTCTTCTATGAAAGTCTAATCTCTACAATGTTGTATGCTAAAGGAATGGTTGGACTGAATGAATAAGTCATCCAAGACCACCACTTCTGTATCTCAATGGATACATTAAAAATAATGAAATTATGTTGGAATCCTTGGAAAATTTATAGCTGGTGGATAATGAAAGGATATATGAAATGATTAATCTGGTTGAGCATCCTTCAGGACCTAAGAAAAGTTTTTATTCTAGTTTGGAACACGATTAAGTTGTTGATTATTCTGATGAATAAGAAGAGGCAGTCATTTCACCGATGGACCAAATTTTCATGGATAATGAAGATGGTGGTCTACCTATTTATTAAAATATAGTTGAGATGTATGTACTATTTACTAACGAAAATGATGATTTAGAATAAGAACATGCTTCCTGAAACAAATCTTATGTTAATGTAAAATAAAAGTTTATTCCTAAGGAGAATGTAGAAGAATAACTTTCTATTGAGAAAGAGGCCATTTTTGAGGAACATTTAGTGGAGGAATATGATTGGGAACATATCTTTTCTGATGAGTAATGAATGGAGTATGACATCTTGTTGGATAGAAAAGAAATGTATGAGGCTATATGAGTTGAAATTTTAGAAACAGATCAACCAACTGAATCTCTTGGTCCTGTAAAAGATTCACTTGTTGCAGGGGAGAATCAAACCATTATAGAAAGTGTTTAATTCATAATCCCATTTAACAATGAATCGTGGATACCTGTTATAATTTCCCTATCTAATTTTATGTGGATAATTCCCAGGAGTCCACGGTTAAAGTCATAGACATGTATAATGTGTTTCAATTCAAACCATTTTCTGGTTAATACATACACCCTAAAAATGAACATAATCCTATCTCATATCATGTTCCTAAACATTCTCAAGACCCTTTTAATTATGTGAGTCATAGTGATTTGAAATCCTTTTAAGATACATTATTAGTTGGAATTGAAAAGATCATGAACACATAACCTTCTCCTTTGAAAAATCTTAGTGAAAGATATGATGACTTACTGTTAGAGAAAATCATATATCATATTCAATAAAAAATTCTTCATAAAATCCAAGAGATTGGAATTGAAAAGATGTAGTTGAGTAATGAGGTGAAATCTCTTCTACTAATAGTTGATGATATGAAAAAAGTTTTGTAAGCAAGACAAGATCGTGTTTCTCATTCTGTTGATGATGTTAGTGGTCAGATACCATAGAAAGATGCTTCTCTGATTCAACCAAACATGACTTCAATATTTGAAAATGTAGAGAGAAAAATCCAGATAGTCCATGATATGTGTGATATTGTTTTTGTTCTTAACAAACCAACTGATTAGTACAAGGGATGTCTATATAATGTCATCAATCAGCTCAGGACCCTCACTTCATCTGTAACAGCCTCTACTGCATCTGAAAAGTCATCTAAACCCTTCGAAAGTGATCTTCTCAGAATTGTAGTTAAGGAGGAACTTTAGTTAGTGTTTAGTGGCTTTGACAAGGGGATTTTATCTACGGTTGTAAATAACATTAACATAGTCCTTTAATTAGTAAGTATTCATTCAAATATGTCAAATTATTCTCAATAAGAAATTTCTAAGAAAATTGATTTATACTTTAATAGGATTTTCTCTAAGAATGATATGACCAATAATTTCTAATATCTATTCGTGAATTTGAAAATTCTATCTTTTACTCATGTCTTCAATACTCAAGTCTAAAATATGAAAGATCTCACTCTTTTATTGGAGATATTCATGGAGAACAATGATTATTTTGGGAAAGCAAGGTAGTGTGGTGGTGAGATCATTACTTATTTCTTTCAGTTGTTAATGCCTTATCTTCATGTGTAGAGCACTGCTATTGTGGCTCCTACATCCACACCCTTATGTCCTGGTTTAACTTTTTCCTCATAAATTTCTTTTGTTTCTACCTCGAGGTCTGTATCTCAGGATCCAAGCCAAATCAGACCTATTTTCTCGGACCAAGACATTCATCGGTCTTCAACCAAACCCACATTGCAACCTTCTCTTTTTGGAAGGCCTACCTATTCCTTCTCTGATAGTTGTCTCAATCCCATATTCAACCTATACATTGCATCTATGGATCCTTCTAATGATACTGCCAATGGAAAATAAAAGATATACAATACTGATGAAAAGTGAAAACTGTATCTTGAGAGGGATGTTTTGTAATTTTTCCTACTACTTGTAATGACACATATATTTCTACCTAATGTAATGGGTACTATAGCTTTCCATTCTTTTATTTTATTTCCTTATTTTCTCTTTATCCTGTACTCATTTTTATAATTCGAAAAGGGATGGAAAACACACACTAAGAACAAGAATATAATTCATACGATTTGTGATCCCCATAAAGGGTATAATTTTTGGACTCCTCATGTGTTAATAATGTTTTAATGGTCACAAATCCTAATAACCATGTTTAGTCTACCTATAATCATGTGTAGATATGGTTGGTTTCATTATTCTTTAAATAATCATTCACAAATCATTATTCCTATAAATCATGCTTGATTTTCGTTAAAAAAATTATTTTTTTCAATAATGATTTATTATATGAATGATTAAGTAAAATTATTTCTGTGAATACTAATACATAAGTTTATTTACAAATATTTGGCATAGTCTGAGAAACCATGAATATGCCACTGGTTCTATTTTTCTAGAAAAGGACCAGACACCATGACCCAGACACCATGACCCAGATAGAGTGACCTGCACACCATGACCCAGACACCTTGACTCAGAAATCATAATCAATTTCAGATCTCATAAACACTATGACATTGGTTACTTACAACCATTACCAAGACACTATTCAGAGACTGGAAAAGGACCATAAACTGTGATCTGAACACCAAATATATGCTACTGGTTCCTAATCGTAATGAAATCACAGTATCATGACTGTCTCACTGCTCAAATGAAAATAAGAAGAAAATGTTTTTTGGTGACACCATTTTCAACTGATATTGTTTCAAGATAGGATGTGACCCCATTATTTAATGTGATTTATCATTTTTAATTTAATATCTAATGATCCTTTCTAAGTCATTTACAACCACTGACATAATTATTGATTCTTTGTAGAAATATCACCTTATATTACAAGGTACGAGGTGCAGAATACATGCATCCTATCCGTTTCAATGTGTGGGTGCACAATTAAAAAGAAAGACACACCAGGCTGCAAAAATACACATACATAGATGCATAAGTTAGAGTTTTTGAAAATATTTAATGATACATGAAACTATATAATATTTAATAACACACGAAGCACACTCGATTCTAAATGTTTGGACTACTGTAGATCCGAATCAAAATCATATTCGCAGTATCGACACAAATAAAAACACTAGCTAGACCTATCTAGAAACCAGATCACTAGACTTGTGATACACTGTTTTTCACAAGAATACTCGATACTTTCATCTACTTCATCCTACAAGTCCATATCTCAATTTAATGACACCCATAACACTTCTAAACCTTTCTCTATATATATTCTGTATTGTGTCTTGTCTCTAGATTCCAAGTAGTGTGTGTGTGTGTACTAAAAACACATACTATCTACTATATTAAACTGATTGAGAATATATATTCTTCCTTTAATAATATCTTACATGTGTTTACTCCAATGGATAAGTGTGGAAGAGGTCCTTGTGTGACCTGGTAGTTTAATCCCATGAGGAACTGTGGAAGAGTTCGTGTGACCTAGACAGTCATGTGTACTGTTTTTTACCCCGATTCATGGTGTGGATCAAGATTATTAATATATACTTCTTTGTGGTAGGTGATTACCAAGTGGAGTGTATTACGTCTAGTCTTAAAAATTAACAACTTTTTTTATCCAATGTGTTTATTAATTTATTTTTTCTATGCTTTATTTTATATTTCGGTAAACACTAGATTTTACGTTAATATTTGGTCTTGATATAATTTATAACTAAATTTCCTTATCATAATATCTCAAAAAGATGTATAAATAACTCACTTTGATATTACTGAGAATTAATAAATCTTCTAAGAAGTTACTTGAACATCCAAAGTATCATAACCATATTACCATGATTATCTTGGTTATATTCAATTTTTATTGGGGAATAATTTTGTAGTGAACTTTTTAATTGGATTTTTTGTAGATTCTAAATTGAACCCCCAATTGATTACTCTACTCTGTCCAAAAATATGTAATTCATTGATTATTTTAATGCAAATTTTAGTTTTTTGGTATTTTATTCCAATATTTTTTAATACCATCTTTATATATTTTTTAACAACATTTTATTTTTTTGGAATTAAATATAAAATATTATTTTCATTCATTAGAACATTATTCATCCAATATTACATTTCATTAGAATTTTTATATATGTTTTTTGGAATATATTATTTTTAATTAGGTTTTATTTTTAAATTGAGAATTTTAATTTTTCTTAATGGAATTTATATCTTTTATGGTGTTCTTTTTGGATTTTGGATTTATCCTCCATGATGTGATGTAGTCACATGATAATATGAGAAGGCATATTGTAACCATGAGAAATTGTCCCTTCTACTATGAGGTTTAGTGTATTATCATGATAATATAGCCTTGTGACTATTGGGAGGATACAATGTGACCATGCCTTCACATTTTTATCATTCTAGTGTAGTGATGTCATTCCATTCCATCCATAAATCCAATCTGTGATACCATGATTTCTTAATGTAGTAGTTGGTTGCTTCTACCCGGAGGCCATGGTATGTCATGTTGATAATGTAAGAAAAACATTAAAGATACTATAAGTTGTATTTTAATATTCCATTACTAAGTTGACACTAATATGCCATCACCTACCATTCCTTATGATTTTTCAGTCAACTACTCTTGAGAACCAAATACTGTATCCTATGAAATAGAAAAAACAAGAACACTGTGGATGTTATGATGAGTATTTTTTATACTATACTTCCCAAAAATAATTGTAAGACGGGTTTCAAATATATCATTACTATGATAGGGAAAGATAATGATCAAGGAAAAACACTAGAAATTTGCGGTGAAAAATAAATTTTTTCAAGGTGTGACTGAGTAATGATTATAAGTGACGAAGGAACATGTGTCGAAGATCAATGAGGATGACATTACATGTTGATAATGACTGAGATTTCTGAATGATGATTGACCCAATCTTGTTGTTTTTATGCTAGTGAAGATGAGTTTAAAGATATGGTAATGGATCATGTCGAGAACTTGAAAACCTAGTAGTTGATGAATCAATTGAGATTGCAGAAATATAAAATGAATGTCATTGAGGATGAAGCTATGATCTACTTCTCATTATAGATATTATAGATTAAAGATGTTTAACACATTGATGACTCTAGAATAGGATTCCCCATATTTCATTTATTTATGGATTGAAAAATCATATATTAAGGTTATAATTTTTGACATCCATTGCTTATTTTATGTATTTCAAGAATAGATTTTAGAGGATCATGGGTACTTCATATTTCCTAACATTCCATTTTTAAGGATTTGGGAAGACTCACAACACCAATTAAAATAAATGGAATAACTAATCCATTGATATGTGGCAAGATGTGGATTCTAATGTGGATCATGATCAGAGTCTGGGAATATTTCATATAAGAGGTTATTTTTACGGAATATGTTTTCTTATGATGTGGCAGGTGAATGTATTGGGAATTTTTGATGACATGTTAGTGTGAAAATACTCTAAATAGAAACATAAGGATACCATGTTTTAATTAGATTTGAATTAAACACTAAATCTGATCCCAATATGAAATTTACATGAGTTCAATTATTCACTAGGAATGGTGAATTAGTACTGGATTAGGATATAGTGCACTATAAAATGTAATATTAGACCCAAATCACAAAAAATGAAAGGTATTTTAAATAGATTAATGTGATCATGGTGACCAAAAATTTTAAGGGAAAATATTGATGATAGGATCAAAGTCAAATCAATGTGAACCTGTATGAAGATAACAATAACCAAAAAATATCGATGGAGGAAAACATGAGAAATATAGGAAAAAGTTTTCCAAACTAGAAAAGATATATACAAGCATGGGAATACATATAAGTATGATTAGTAAAACAGATGTAAGATGCATGTGGTATTATCACACTACCTATCATATAATGATAACTATTATGTGATGGTCATCATAATAAAATCCGAATGACATAACGAGTATTCACATCAACACAACTAGGTTTTGAGTTGGTGAAAGTATTAAATTAACTAAAAAATATAATATTTGGTGTAGATATCATCATTTTAGTGGATCACATGATATAGAGGAAAGAATTGGAACTAGATCAGTTGTGAGAGAACTCTCGATGTAGGAACCTTTGGAGTTGTTGATTCAAATCAAAGTCAGTCTAATTATATAAGATTCCTTAATATATCTTATATTTATAAATTAATGCATTCATTTTTTCATATTGAATTAATTTGTTTCCTATTTTATCATGTTTATGTAAACTCTATAAGTTGAATTTGTTATAATTAACTGATTACATTATCAAATTTCTCCTAATTTTACAATATCATCGGTATAATTTTAACATCAAAGTTAAAAATTCAATTTTTAATTAGTATAAATTTGACACCACTGAAATAAACTATAGAATATTTTGGGGGATAATTTACTCTTTTGCGTTATCAAAATTAAGTAAATCTGGAAAAGGATAATGTCTCTCTACTCAATTATTGAAAAAATCAATTCATGAGTCATCATAAACATATTAATGCTAAGAAATTTTCAGTTATTAGTGTTGAAAATTATGAAAGATGTCATTGAAAAAACATGTATTGTTCTATTAAATGATATTTTGTGATTAACCTGATCATGTGAAGAAAATATTTTTAAATCAATTCAGTATTGTTTAGTTCCCCAACTGAAACAGTTGTTCAGTTTAATTAATATCTGATTCCTTACATTTTCACAGCTATACATTTTAATTCATTCACTCTTTCACAGTTCCAAAAACCCTTCAGAAAATTTTATTGTTTCAATTTGGTTTTTATATTTTTTGGTCACAGACTTCCATTTCCATTATCACTGGATTTGAAACACTACTCACAAAAATATGAGTTGTGAATAGGTTATATAAATAATTATATATGTCTCTTTTTAATAACCATGTGAATACTATTAATTATTAATTAGTAGGAAAAAATGAAGAAAAAAATTCAAAAATAATATATAAAAAAACTGATACAAAAAATATGCAAAAAATTTAAAACAAATAACTAAAAAAGGATATTTTTCTTGTTAGTTGCTATTGTGTGGGTTGTTTTCAAAAAAATATATCTAACTGAATTCGAACTAGATATATTTCATCTAAATCAGAGTTTGAAATTTTGATTTAAATTTTTTAAAAAAACTATATTGTCCTAAAAAATGATAATAGAGGTAAAATTTATAATATCGAAGTTGAAATATATGAGAACATAAACTAGAATCTAATCCCACCTAGGCCCATAGTTCCAGTCCTAGGGACGTCTTGGATTGTTTAGTTTTAGATTCAATAATTTTTTACTAATCATTAATTTATAAGGATTTCAACTATGTTTTTGAATTATGAAATCAAGAAACCACACCTCTAATTATTTCCATCCTTCAATGGAATGACTAAAAATCACTGATTAAACATCATCAATGATTTTTATAATTTTGTTAAGAAATTATTATAGTGCGGGATGAGTGAGGATGATCTATTTTTGAGACTTTTTCATTTAATTATAAAGGGTATGGATAGGACCTAGTTTCATAATCATTATTAGGATATTATTTATACTTAGAATATTTAATTAAATTATTTTGATTCTAATTTTGTCAATATAATACAAAAATTGTAGTTAGGAACAAAATTACGATATTTTTTCAGGAAAAGGGTGATAACATTCATGAGACCTAAAATTATTTTAGAGATTTATATAAATAGTTACCCAAGGACCAATTCTATACCAATGGTATCATAGAAATTTCTACAATGATATTTCCCTATTCAATAAGAATCAGTTAACGATATTATTTTGGGGATTTAATTTATTTGAATATTTATTATCTTAAAAACGTATTTGATATACTAGATCAAAAATCAAAACACATGTGAATAAGGAATGATTTTATTCAAAGGGCCAAAACAAACACTAGAGATACTATGGTTAATTAATAATCCCATAAAGATTATTAATTCTATTTTTGGATCTATAGTCATACTAAAAACTAATTTCCTAATTCTTATATTCTTGTCCATCCTAATTACAATTCTAATTTGTGTGATATATAAAAATAAATCAAGAAAATAATGATAAATTTTAAACCATTATAATTTTTGTTTCAAGAATCTACAAAAATTATGTTGGAAAGACCAAGGGTTTATCAAACCAACGATTACTACCCATAGTTTCTCATGTTATCCAAGTAATAAATTTTAGAATATTATTGGTTATTCAAATTCTAGTCAGGATCTATAGGTTTTAGTTTAGATGTTTATCATAAAAGTGGAAAACCAATATTCTAAAATCAATAACATATACATACAAATGCGTAAAAATTTATATAATTTTAGGTGTGAGAGACAAGGGTAAAAATTCCAGTACAATAGAACCTAATCTGAGAGATAATATCATGGTTATAACAACATGATGCGTATTTAAAAAAAGTGTTTCAAACATCATATTTAATATAAAAATTAATTTTTGGAAGTAACTAGAAATGAAATCAGTGAGAAAATAAAAAAAATAGAAATCTAGAGAGTGATATCCATCATGATAATTGAATTAAATAATTAAAAATGTATGACATAGAATAATTTAAAATGAAGTGGAAACTCTCAGAAAAAGTTATGAAAAATGTGACATTTGAGGATAAGGATAATAATCAACCTGTTTTGGAATGTTATTCGCATCCCATATCATTTTCAAAATGAGTTAAGAGGATTCATGAACTATAAAATAAGGAATTCCATCATATGTTTATAATCAATAGAATAAAAATTATTTCTTCGTAATATTTGAGTAAAATTCATACATATTTTAAATTTATTTAATGGTAATTATCTAAAAATGGGATCAGAGAGAGTTTACAACCATTAGTCTTGTTAGAAATTTTTTCCTTCTAGAGGTATAGAATCTTTTTTATTTCATAATATTTTGGTTTAAAACCTTATTTATATCATAATGTGAATACCCATTGAGGTAACATGAGTATCAGGGGTGTCTGGGTATATTTTAAAGTTGAGATCCATACTTTAAATAAGATAGGATTGGCCACATTGTTAGTAAAAACCTTGACGGACATGTCGTATGGTTAATACTTATCATGAGAGGTTAGACAGTGGGTTGTTACAGGTCTCATAGTTTTAAGAAAACGCGATAATGTAAGTGCAAACCCATATAGTAGACTATATTTTTTTATAGTAGTCTAAGTCACAATTTATGCATGGTTAGGAAAATTGTGGACACTAACCATGCATGGTGCACCTCCTTACAGTACAAGGTTCATGGTTGGTGAATGGTTTATCCAATCATTCGGCCAAACCATCTGACTTAGTTCTATGGGTCAAATTAAAAAATTACACTTATATAATATTTAAACCTATACCATCTTCCTATTTTTATTTCTAATTGAAATCACCTATGAGAGAACTATATTTAATACAATTTGTTCACCTTGATCCCTCTCTTACGTCTGATCATTGAAGCTTTTGTTGTTACTCTTGTTTGATATGTATCAGTGAGTACTTAATTCCTTTTGATTTTTTCATAATATAACATCTAATTGGTGGAGTTAATTAGAAGTAAGATAATATTCCCTAAATTTTGTTTTGTCGTCTGTTCTAGGTTTTTTTCTCGATCTAAGTCAAATTAGAAGCTTATACTAGATAAGAACCCTACTATGGATTCATGGTAGGTCGTCTCATGATTTTATATCAATTTCAATGTTTTTATGTATATGTATTTGTGTTGAAAAACTTATTTTCTATGAATTTCCTTTGAAATGGTATTTATTCCTTGATTAAAACTAATAGTTGTGACCTATGGAATTAATGATAACGTAGATAAATTATTTAAGGTCATGAACCATGAACTAGAACCACCACTTGGTTGTGTTGATTAATTAGTTGGACGACCATGGGTGGATAATGATTTTGAATACCCAATAGTTGGTCACTTAACCCTTTCCATGGAATGTTAAATGAATAGCTGTAAATTGAAAATTTGATTGTTTAACTAATGGGAATGGATTGTCATGCCCTAGTGCTTGGTAAATGTAATTTCATTCCAAAGAATGATTTTCTACTTACATTGAAATGACCATATGAGATAATTAACAGGATAAGACATATAATATCAGTTATTACCTTGAGAAAACATTGATGTGAGATTTAAATGAATTGATCATGGTGATGACCTTGAAATAGTTAAATGATGTTGTTTGAATATTAATAAATGAATTGGGTGACACATGGGTTCTTATATGAATTCCAGGGATAAAATCATTTGGACAATACCGTAATTACATCTAAGTGACACTTTGACTCTTTGTATAGACTTATAAGGATGGAATTATTGGGATGATTCACTATACTCTTGAGTATTAATTTTACTCGTTATGTTTTTACAAGGATGGAATTATTGAGCATTTGATTATATAAACCATGAGATCGATTTGGGCTCCCTTAACAGACCCCCAAAGATGGAATTTTTGTGTTATAATTTAATTCCACACCTAGAGTGATAAAGTGGTTATGATGAGGATCTCCATGGGTGGGCTTGTAAGGTGATTGGTCCATGATATGCCTATAAGGATACATAGATTTAAAAAATGGAATTAAAAGGATGGAATAAGGAATATAATTGTTTAATTAATGAAATTATGTATAAGACATGTCTTACAAGAAAAAGCCCAATATTGGATTTGGTCAGAGTCTCATATCCTATAGATGTCCTGGTTAGTTATCCCCGATTTTCGTATCTTTATAGGGATCACTATACTATGTGACATTTTCTGAGACATATTAATTGAATAATAATTAATAAATAAATATATCTGATTAGTAATTGATACAGGATTGACTGTTTATTTAGATAAATTCTGTTAAATCCTGATGTAGTAGCAGAGGACATGTTTCTATGGGAACCTAGACCATTATGGTTTGTTTACTTTCAGCACTTTTTTTAAATATTCTATTACTACATGGACACTATTATTATTGTATATTCACTTGATGATGTAATTATACACCATTACATGGGGAGAAATTATTTTTTATATCACACCCAACTCATTCTTCATTTTTTACCTGAGAAGATTATATGACTACATGTATGGATAATGGAAAGCTCCCTACTTCCAGTCTTTGATTTCTACTCAGGATCAGTATGTAACATGACTTAGATAAGGATCATGATGCTAGTTGGTATTGTTTTTGGTCCTTTTGATATTTTGATACATGTGTAGGGAACCCACCATGTATACTTGTTTAGAGGTTTTCATATACATTACATGTATCATCATCGTATGTGTAAGAGATTACATATGAAATTATTTATATATTCATCAACTATTTATTTATCAGATTTAACATTGATTTAGTAGTTATTCAATTGATTGTATGATTTATACCATTGTGTTACACTCTGACAAGAGGGAATAGTCTCCCCACAGTCACACCCTAGGCCCTCAATGATAGTCAATATCCTTTGTAATTTGGGGAAATGGGCTTGAGGTAATGTAGCCAACTGGGATTTGGGAACCGTTCAGTGGAATCAAGTTTTGGGACATTACAAAGAGTTATCATAGTATTCTTTTCAGGTTTACATTAATATTTTGTGGTTCTATATAGGATTTTATGGAGTATGAATTTGGTAATATGTTTTTCCTAGGCATAGCTCACCCAAAGAAAGAAAAATCTAAATTCCCTTAAATGAAAAGTGTTTTTCTTCAATATTGTGGTTATTAAATTTGATTTTATTACACCAATGGGTGATGCTTATTAATTTTGATGTTATCATTCATATTATTGTGGGTTTTATTTTGTTGAAAACTAATGAGATGGGGGTATTGCATCTCGTATGTCATTTTAGGAACTTATTATAATTCACATGTCATGCATTTTTCTATTCTATATAGGAATAATTGATGGATTTTATGGTGTTATGATTTTTAATGTGATTGATACAAATACTGTGCGATAGCTATTTTGTGTTGGGTATTGAGAAAACATTCTTGGTACATAGAATTCCTCTTGTAACCTAAATAATTTTTTCCTGATTAGCCTAGAGAATAAACCATAATCAGAAAATTTTGGAAAGTTGATTCATATACTATGAGTCGGATGGACTGTAACTTATTATTGTTTGGGATTGGTGGACATAATATTTTTTTTCATTAGGATTATAACCACTTATGAATTATAATTTGGTGAACCATTTTTTTCAACAATTAAAAATGATTTGTGACACAATGTAAATGAAATGAGAATAAAATGGAAACTAAAATTGTTTATACTGGTGAACATATCCCATACTAGAAATTAGTGGTGAGTATTAGGCAATATCTCTTACTTTTATATGATCTATATGTCACCTAGAGCTGACTCAAGGAGAAATAAGAGGGGTTTGATTATGCATAGGAAGAATTATATCTTACCAATTGTAATTTATTAACTCTTTTCAGTTGTTAAATATTGATCTAAGAATTGAGATTGAAATTTTATGAGATATTTCACCATGATTTCATCTAGTCAAATTCCATGAGGTTGGTGTTGATCATAATACAATGGGGGTGGGACATGGGATACCAGCAAATCCTCTAATATTCCCAATTGGGGAAGTAATGATTAAACATGAAATAAGTGTTGAGGCATAGTTCGGGGAATGATTTATGTGTTTCATGTAGACTGTTTAGGGAGGACCATGAACTAAATAATGATAGTATAGATTACGAATGAGTTACAAAAGTAGAATCTACCATTATTTTCATGGAATGATGGACCACAAGTTCAAGAGTCATGGCTAGAGACCATGATATCTCTCTTCAAACATCAATAGGCTCCTCCCAATAGTATGGTAAATATATCTACTTATGATATTCATGGTTCCACCAAGAGATTGTAGGTTTTCATTACATAGAAGGATTTTCATCGAGAGACGACTCATTGGGATTTTAATAAGGCCTTTTATGATTGCTCATATCCCAATATCTTGAGGGTTGATAGAGACTGAGATTTCATACACATGGAGTATGGGGCATTATCAGTCTTGGATTATTCTGCATGTTTTATCGAGCTACAACAACTCACACCTATTATGATGGTTGTTGAGTAATATAAAGCTAGGAGAGTCTAGGATGGTATTAGGTATGAAAGGTGATCATAGGTGAACATCATTTGACTATGTATTATTTCTATAATAGTGAATGGAGTTCTTATCATAGTGTGTAACCTAATAAAGGTTAGAGGTGTGATCTAAGGTGGTTTGGAACTTATATTTGTTAGTTCATAAACTAGAAGTGGGGAATAATTTCTAGAGCTTCTGTGTGGTTATATTAGTACCCATATAACATACTCAACTAGCCAGGTGAGGTGCTAGTAATGTGGTAGATTAAGACATACCATACCACAATGCGTGAGAGACCTAATAAAGTGTCTATCCTACAGAAATGGGACATCTATAACGCTTTTTCAGAAATTTTCTTTGATCATCCTGTGAGATAGGTTCTTCATCGACTCCATGTAATGTTGTGGTGTCATCAACTTTCCATCTGGTGGTGTATTGTATTATAACTGGATGGTCAGGCTAAGATGGTGGTCGTGTTCATGGTAGTAAAACATTTGATTTATGTATATAATAGAGTGGGTCTTCTTTGGGTAGATGCCCTGCATCAAAGGGTCGCATATCACGATGATTATATGCAGTGTAACCAACCCCTGAGTAGCAGAGTCATGGACATTAAACAGTGATAAGTTCTATTCTAGCATCCTCTACATTATTATATAGTCTTTTAGATACATTGGATTATCATAACAATTTATTATTCCCATTGTCAAGTGTCTTGGCCTCAAAACTCAGTGTTTCGATGTTATTATGTATCTTGACACAACATTTGGGATCAGGAAAATGGATGTACATTAGTTCAGGGTGTTACCCCTTCAGATTGACATGTGTCACTTTGTATGGGACCCGATTGTCCTTGAGATGATAGGTTTCGACATCATTCTCGGGATGTAATGGTTGGTTTACATTATTGATTCTATTTGTTTCAATCACCGAATGGTGATAATAACATCATTATAGGGTAGATATTTTATTACCAAGTGTGAATTGGATGTCCAAAAGAGTCAAGAATTACCCAAGAATTGTGTACTTGGTAAGATGAAACCCCATATTGTGATTTTATATCGTGATGATCAGGAATTGCAACAGGATTATTTCTATCTAGTGGTTAATCATTTCAGGAACATTTTCCAATACGAAATTTTAGGAATTCCTCAATTGAGATAGGTATATCTCTCTATAAAAAATGTTCTAGAAGATACAATGGTATCCATTACACCTTAATAGATATCTACTATAGAGATTCAGGATATCAAGAAGTAGCTAGAGGATTTTTAGACAATGGGGTTTATCTGACCCATTACATCTTAGTGGGATTAACTAGTCCTTTTTAAAAAAGATGTGTATTGTACCCCTAGACTATACATTGGTTATAAGAAATTGATCCAACAGATGGTTGAGAACAAATATCCTCAACTGTGGATAGATGATCTCTTCAACCAGTTTTAAGGAGCTCTAGTGTTTATGAATATTGAATTCAGATCATGTTATCACTATTTTTGTGTCACACAAGTAGACATACCTCGCAGAGCCATTTGTAGAAGGAATTTTCTATAAGTGTATTTGGTTATGACATTTGGTCTCAATAACACACCATCAGTATTAATGGAACTGATTAACCTACTTTTCCATTCTTATGTGGATTCGTTTGTCACGATATTAGTGGTTGATATATTGGTGTATTCTTGAAATCGACACGACCGTTATAACATGTTGAGATCATATTGGATATACTATGTAAGAGTCATTTATATGCTATGATCACAACGATACACTTCTAGATGGATTAGATTAACTTCTTCGGTAAAATAATCATAGATACAATAGCATCAGTTCACCCAGAGAATGTGACAATTATTTTTTCTTAGGAGAATCCCTATAACCTCTTTGAGATATGGAATTTATCAAGGATGAATATATATTATAGGTGATTTATAACATACTTATCAAGCATAGAATCATCTCTTACAAGCTAGACTAATAAGGGTGTGATGTTTATCTGGTCATATTTTCAAGATTCGACCTTTCAAGAGATAAAAGGGATATTGACTCCAACAATGATACAAATTTTTCCAAAACCAAGTAGAAGTTGCACGATTTATTGTGATGCTTCTGGAATCAGGTTTAGATATGTATTGATGTAGGTAGACATAGTAATGAAATACGGGTTCCAGTAGCTGAGGACACATAATTTTAATTACCTGAAGCACGATCTCTATATAGCTACAGTTGTTCATGCATAGCTCTATTGGAGAAAATACATATATGGAGAGTGATTTGTTGTGTTAATGAACCAAATCACCTAGATGTACATATTTACATAGAATAATATAAATATGTGTCAATAATTATAGGATGAATACCTATATTCTATCGACTTAAATCCTACATATATTCCTGGTAAGGCCAATACAGTGGATGATGAACTAAGAATGAGGGTTCAGATACATGAATTTAATAAGGCCAATTATTGGTGACAGATTACATATTTTTTCATTGATATTGAATTGGTGGTGATGAAATGTTAGGGGAATACTTTTCTATCATCTTTATTAGTGACCTCTACCCATCTGGATAAATTATGGATGTGGTGGCTATATGATTCTGAGGGTATAGTCCTATGAAAATGTGTGGATGGTAATGATCAGCCTCCTTGTTGGATTGTAGTTGATAATGAGATTATATGTTTACATGGGTTTGTATGGGTTTCAATAGATGTTTTTGAGTATCTATTGTGGTCATTTCATTATTAATCTTGGGCAGTGCACCATAGAATCACCATGATGTATCAGGATTTACATCGCCAATACTAGTGGATGGGTCTAAAAATAGATATAGTTGGTTTTCTCATGAGGTTTTACACCTTTCAATAGGTGAAGGTGGATCACCAATGACCAGTTGGATGTTTTTAGTAGATTATGTTTTTGAGTCGAAGTGGGATGAAATCACAATGGACTTGCAGATAGTTTTAATGAATTCACCTATATATATAGATTCTATTTGGGTTGTTGCTGATAGGAACACAATCATTTGTAATTTCCTACCTATCAAGGAGACCTTTCTAGTAGATGATAATGAGATTTTTTATACCTATAAGATTGTCAAACATCATGGGTTCCCTCATAAAATCACATTAGATATGGATATTTGGTTTAAATCATATTTAATTAATGGGTTGGAGACAACGTTTCATACAATGGTGCATCTAAAAATAACATACCACCCTCAGACTAATGACTAGTGAGAGAACACGATAAAGGTGCATAAATAAATACTACAGACATGCCTCCTGGATTTTTGGAGCTCTTTGGATAGACACATACCACTAGTTAAATTCACCTAGAACAATATCATTTAGGATACTATATAGAATGATCCTTATGAGGTTTTTCACGGTAGGCCATTCTGATCACCACTTTTCTAGTTAGAGGTAGGGGATGTATCTATGAATGGACCACGTCTCGTATAAGATATTAAGGAGTAGGTTCATATGATTTAAAAATAAAATTATAATGCACAGACATGATAGAAATATTATGTAGATCGCATTCAATGATATTTAGAGTTTGAGGTCATGGATCAGATGTTTTTACATTTCTCGCCAAGGCTAGAACAAAGAATAATCATGAGACATGGAATCTTTTTTCATGATAAGTCGGACCATTCATGATTATGCTTAGATTCAGGTTGTTTTTCTATTATTTGTAGTTACATAAGAGTTTTCAATCCATACACAACATTTGCCATGATTCTCAACATTGCCATTATAATTAAGACATGTATCATGATTTTCAGCCTGAGGTGGTCGAGTAATTGGTAGATTCATAATTCAAAGAGTATCCTATTTGTATTTTTGGTATTAGAATGAATGTTTTTGGGGGCTGGTTAGTTCATTTAGTGTTGGTGGCATTGTAGCAACATAAACTACCTGAAGAGACTTCAGATCAGGAGGCTAATGTACGAGCATAGTGGCCACAATTGTTCACGTATAATAATTCACCATCCTTAGAAATGATATTTGAGGATGAGTTTATTTAAGGGGATATAAATCTAATAACACGGTTCTTCCTTTATGTTTGTAACCTTTTTCATTCAATTAATGTTTTGTTTAAATGGTTCTTTATGGCCTAATGTAAATACCCATTGAGATCGTTGGTGTATTAGGTGTGTCTGAGGCTTGTTTGATGCCCAAAGAATGGATTTTGGGAAACTATAACATGTCACATGGTTGGTTGAATCTAGGTGGGGATGGTCCCATGATTAAAACTAACAGTGAGTGGTTTTATATTGGGGTTTTATAGGTCTCATAGTTTAAGGAAACCTTTTGAATGGAGGCACACACCCATGCAGGAGCCTCTACTATTTTTGACAGAGGGATGAGACATGGTTTTTTCAATGTTAGGATAACTGTGGTCACGAATAGTGTGATGTGCACCTCTTTACAGTATTGGAATCATGGTTTTTTACATGGTTTGAAAAAAAATGTGGGAAAATCATGTGACATTATTTTGGGGGTGAAATTAAAAAATTTCCCTTTCATATTTTTTCAACCTAAACCTCTTCCAATTTTCCATTCCAGTAGATAGAAGCTATGGGATATCTCATTTTGATCCAATTTTTGGAAACTGATCCATATCCTTTGTATAATATTAAAATTGGGCTTAGTTTCACTAATTAAAACTTCATTTATGTGTACTCAATTCTGTTTATATTTTTCTTTGTTTATCATTGGATTGGAAGACTTATTTAGGTGCCAGCAAATATGTCCAATTTTCTTTTTTTAAACATTCTTCATTTTTATCACGATAAGAGTTCTATTAGTATCTAATACTAAATTATCACTCCTATATGGACTTTTTTAGGTTGTCTTAATATTTTCCCTCAAATTCGAGGTGTTTATATATATATGTAATTTTGTTATGTTATCAATTTTTCATTTGTCGCATTTGAAATGGAATTTAATCTTTGATTAAAATGAATATGTATGACCTATGTAATAGATGATTCCATTCATGAATGATTAAAATTCATGATCCTTGAATTGGAACAACCCTATGTGTTTTTTTTAATTACTTTAACCACCATGGGTGGAATATGATATTGAATACCCATTAGTTGTGTCGCTTCCACCTTTTTATGGGACATTTAATGATTAGTTGTAAGTTGTAAATTGATTTTTTTAAATAAATTGAATTTATCTCAATCTCCATAGGATTTTTTCCATGTAATTGATTTCTTAAGAATGATATACTTCTGACATTGAAATAACCGTGTGAGATAATGAAGAGGCTAAACCATATAAGCATATAACATGCCTTGATCCAACTTATGCGGTTAGTAATAAATGAAATAATCATGTGGATGACCATTAGAGTGTAAAATGATATTTTTTAATTGTCAGTAAATTCCTTGGATGGTATATGGGTTCATATATGAATTTCATGAATGGAATCTTTAAGATAATTCCTTGCATACGCCCAAGTGACACATGGACTACTTATACAGACTCCCAATGAAGGATTCAGAGAGATAATTTACTATACACCTGATTTATACTTGGAATCCATATTAATTAAAAAGTACAAACATTGAGAGAAGATGAATATATATAACATGGGTTACACTTTGTCTCCCTTAGTGGACCTCTAGGATGGTCTCTATGAGTGATGATTTAATACCACACCTATAGTGATACCTGTGTTCTAATGGGGATTGTCATGGAGTCTCATATAAGGTGTTACGATCATAATATTCCTGCAGTGATGCATGGATTCCCAAAAAATAATGGAAAGGACGATCTCATGTTCTCAATTTTTGAATTAATGATATTTTTTATATGATGTGTCTTCCAAGCTAAAGGATAAGATTGGATTTGGCCAAAGACTCATATATTATAGATGGTTTCATTAGGAATCTATTAGTTACATATCTTTATAGGGATGGTGGTCTACATTCCAAGTTCTGAGACTTATAAATTGAATAATACTTATTAACTTAATGCACTTAATTAAATTTTTTTCAATAATAACTCTTTATTTAGAGAAATTCCATCTAAGTTCGAATAAGGTAGCAAAGAATGGGTTTCAAAGAGAACCTATACCATTATGGTTTGATTATATTCATTACTTTACATATTCTATTACTTCATACACATTTTATTAATATATATATAATGAATCGATGGATTTAGAAACTATTTGTGGTGGCCTATTTTGATTTTATCTCACACCCTTCATAGGCTACCTTTCATACCAAAAAATATTATATGTCATCATGTATGGACAATTGAAATCACCCTCCTATAGTTCTTTTCTTCTTTAGATCTGGGGAACAAAAGACTATGCTGAGGCTCTTGATGCCAGTTGTGACTATTTTTAGTATTATTTTATCTTTTTTTCATGTATTACAAACCTTACATTTATACATGTTTGTTTGTTTCAATTATATATTTCATGTATAATTATCATATGAACATGAAATTACTTCTTGAATTATTTATATATTTATATCTTGTTTATTTATCATTATCTATGATTGATATAATATTACACTATTTGTTGTATGTTTTCAACTACTATGATACACTTTGATAATAGGTAAAATTCTATCAATAGACACAAACTAGGACCTCTCCCCTAGTCAGAATCCTCTAGAATGTTGGTATATGTTCTTGATTGCATGTGGTCCATTAGACTTGGGGAACTGTTTATTGGTATCTAGGTATTGGATGTTAAAAATCTCACAAAGTATTATATAGAAATTTTTCAAAAGTAGCTTCCTTTTATATAAAATACCCTAGAATATTTATAATTTATTTGAGTGTAGGATGATGTTAGAGAATAAAGGGTCTTTGTGGTGTTTGAGCTAATATCAACCATATACATTACACCTTGTTTCTTAAGATGGATCTAAGGAAATTGAAACCAACTTCTGTTTATCTACAATTGACTTGTAGATCACTTTGTATCATTATAAAAGGGTATATGATCGGTTAGATAATGTAGTAAACATCACACAACCAACTAAATTAATAATTCTTCATTTGGATTGCGATAAAAAAAGTTCCAATCATTTTTGGAACACAATTTTATCCACTTTTGTTGTTTTCATTATTGTCTCTAAATCCAGGATAAATCTTTAAGTTAAATTGTGATGTGATTGATTTTATGTTTTCAATGGGACATCACCTTTGGTGAGTTTACATATTATTGATTTAATTGATAGAATTTATTTGTTCAGGTTAAGAGATATTTCCACTATACATATAATGAAAAAATGACATTGTCAGTCAATTGGCACATTAATTCTTATTTTGAAGAAATTATGCTCACACAAAATCAAGATATATTGGGGATGATTATGGAAAAGTCTAGGAAATTAATGATTCTATACATTTAATTCGCCCATCCCACACCCTTATTTCTTATTGATAGTGACTCTCATTATCATGATCAATCATCACAGTCTTCACCAGTTCCCTTCCAAGATTCATATTCTTATTCCTTTTAAAATAAGAGAGGAGAATTTATTACAATTTTTTAATTGAAATTAGAGTTTAAAGGCTAAGGAAAATTCAATAAATGTTATTTTATATCTTCAAACTAAAGATATGTCATATAAATGTGCTGAGTGTGTTAATGATTACAACCATAATAGTTTAAAAATGACTAGAGTGGGTCTCTTCCTACAATTATTAGGTACATTAATTATGGTTACTATAAACCACATTTTAGGGAATTTATAATAAATATTTGGGATTATAATTATATATCACATAATAGAGTTTTATTTAAAAGTGACCATGTGTTTAATATTCATTATTTTGTAACTTTTGTTACACAATTCAATATACTACTTCATGTCTCATGTGTGTGGGTGAATTTGGGGATTTAATCCGGTCACTCTGATGAAAGAATTTTTTTATTATATTATATCTAAGAATATCTAGTTTTTATTCTAGTTCTTGAATCCAATATTGTTATAATATTTAATCTTTGAATATTAAATTATTTTTGTAGAATTATGAAAGGGAATGTAATTTCTAAATTTTAGAAAAAAATGATAAATGTATTACACAAAATAGTAATTTTTACAACCTCTAATAAATTATAACCACTGAATGGTCATGGATTGATCCTTAGGGGAATAATTCCAGATAAATACTCAAAATTTAGTGTTACATGGGTTATAACATGTGGTTTTTAATTTTAATTTTGTTTTATTCCAAAATAATTGTAACTAACATTATTACATTTCATCTTAGGAGCTACACTGCTTCCCATTTATGTGGACTGTGATGATATTTTATAAACAATATATACGATTGTTATTAACATCCATAATAAAATTTAACATTTAATGTACATGTATCAGGTTCTATTTTTCGTAATCTCTATTGAAATGCATTCATGGGTATAAATTCTTGGATTCTATTGATTATTATCATCATCTAGCCGGTGATTCTTCATTTATAGATGGATTATTCAAAATGAAAATAATGAATAATTAGCAAAAAAATAGGAAAAATCATCTAATTATCATTGTATTGGTTATTTTAATATCATATTTTTATGGATTCCCAATCAGTTTTAGTATTCTACTTCTAGTTTGAGACCATTAATTTAAAAAAAATTAGATTTATGTGGATTGTGTCGTCTTCTTTGTAATGATTATTTTTCATTTATATAATTAACTGTTTTTTCTCTATTAATATATATACATTCAAATTAATTAATAAATTTGAAATCAATATTGAATTTAAAATTTCTAAGTACTCATCATTTCATAAATTAATTCTCTATGGTAATTTGTTATTCTATGGCTAGTAGAATTCATGTGCATGTTGAGTCATTGTTTCATGATGAAAAGGCTTTTTGATTTTTAATACATCCAATTATATTAATCATCCACTTTTGAATTTAAATATATCATGAAATTAAACTATCATAAATGGATCTTCCACCTTAGGATTTAATAATGAGGATAATGTTATATTTTAAGTATGGGGGAGGGATATTAAATATTTTTAACAGTTCATCAATGTGAAGTCCTTAAAATCCAATTATTGTTTTACCAAAAATTTTAGTTTTCATGTAATACATAAGAATCATCCGTGGTGAACATGTTTAACAAATTTTATGGTTTTTTATGACAATTTGATAATGTTATTATTTATTATCCCTTTTTTTATTTAACACTAATATTTAATAATCATATTGAAAAAAATAATTTGGTAAAACTATTGAGGAATGTATGACACTCTAAAATGTTATTATCTTGATTCAAAAGTTTTTCTCATTTTCACTATTACATCCATGGTGCCCTAGGGTTTAAATATTGGGTTTTTTGTCTTTAATAGGGCTACATTGTTTGGAAAATTGATTTAGAAACCATGAAATTGAAAAAATGTACCTTTTTCAATGATTCAAAGAGTCAATAATATAATCTATGAACGAGTATTATAATAGTGTAAGATATTAATAAAACCTCTAAGGTATTGATGCAGTTTTGACCACATGGTTTGGTAAATCTTGAGAAACAACTATCTGGACTACACTAGTTGTGGCTGCATTGATGTTTTTGACATATTTTTTATTATGGATTCCTCAATTGGATTACCCATTAATTCTCCCACAACATATAAAATTATTAATTAGTCATCTCCCTCTCCTAATAGAATTTATGTGGATTTGGAATGGTTTTTTGAGAGTTCATTATTCAGTTTAGGTGTTAAGGGATTCCTCGATCTTCCTCCCTTGTTTTCTCCCTCTATCTCTAATTTTTTCTAACTCTACTGTCAATTGGTATATAATTATTAATTGTTATATATGAACTTAAATTATATTTATGGTTTCAATTCATGTGATCCATATCCTAAGACCTCTTTTGGTAGTTTTCATCAAAGATGACATGTTTTCACTTGTTGAAGTATGTTTTTACTTTCTATTTACATTTTTAAATAATTATTTCATTTCATGTTTCTTTAAAAGTTGTATTGAAATATAGTAAGTTCATAAATGTTACATAGTTTTTAGATTTAATGTTTTAATGATGTTTTATGAGTTTTCCCTTTTGAAAAATTATGTTATAGTAACAATTCAGTGGAACATAGGTTTTAAATGTTTTTTTATTAATTCATTGTGTTTGTTAAATCAAATTGATGGGTTTTCATGATAATATAATTGATTCATAGTAATTTTAAAAATTTTGTTTTATAAATTGAATTTTTCATTATCTAAAATTGGTTATCCTAATTCTATGTGGTTACAGTGTGTTTAAAATTAATCTTCCTTTTTTGTATAATTGGGTTTCATGTTACAATGGGTTTTCCATTATTTGTGTAAAAATGGTTTCCATTTGTAATAAATTCATTCTATGTTTTAAAAGGGGGTATTGATCCTTTTTGTTTTTTTGGATTAGTCCTTTGATTGATTTTTCATATTTATTCCTTTTTATTTTTTGGTTTTTTGTGAGATTTCTGAGGGGTTCTATTAGGAATCAAAATGGTTTTAAAAATGATTTTCTAAAGAATGTTATATTTATGTATAAAGAGAAGGTATGATAGGAACTTTATGTGATTCTATTTATTTTTCTATTGTTTCCACACAAGCTGAGCCCTTTATCACCTATTTTTATATAGTGTGCTTGTCACGTGATGACATTATCCTTATGGTAACAAACTATTTTTGAACATGTCATTAGGGTAATAGGTTACTAAGTGGGAATTTTATAGATGATTCCTTACTATTTCGGTGTGATATAAGGTATTGTAACACCAGGTTGAATGTTATACCTGGATACGGGATGTGTCCCTAATGTGGTTATGTGAGTGTAATTCAGGAGATGAGTTGTGTTACTGGCAACCTATCTACAATAGGTTCCACCTTGGCACTTTAAGAAAACATTTCTATATTATTACCTAGTGATTTTTCAAATGGTCTGTACTTTATGTTTTGATTATTTTATTATTTGTTATATATGAGTTTCATCTCCCCTTTGTGTGCTCACTTAGATGCATTATGAGTGAGCATCATGGGGGTGATAGATAGTTTATATTGTTATTTATAATTATTTATGGACTTATGGATTTTTTTCATTATGTTTTCCCATTCGTATACTAATATAGATTTTACATGAGTATTGGGTTTTAAAATAGAAATTTTATTTTTATTTTAACTAAAATCATTATAAACTATTTCATTTGGAATTTAATTAAAACCATGATAGGGTTTGTATTTCAGAATAATTTTTCATTTGAAATGTGAGCCCTAAAAATTTGTTTCCTTTCAAAATATAATTTCAATACATGTCTATGTTTTAAATTAAAAATTATTTATTATAAAATATTAAAAAAATAATGAATAAACTTTTGTGATGAATTTTTTTTCAAAATAGAATAATTAAATTGATTCCTTTTGAGATTATTGTTTTTTAAATAATTTTTCTTAAAAATAAATTCTTTTGTAATGCCTCTGTGAAGAATAATTTTTAAAGAGTGTGTTCTTATGAAAAGTTAAAATCATTTTTTGTATTTTATTTTATTATGTAAAATTTAAATGAAGAACTTATTTTAAAATTAAACTCATACTATTAGACATGTTTTCATAATAAATTGAATGTAAAGAACTCATGGTGGTATCGTAATAGCCTTTTTCCCACACTCTACAAACTCACCTTGGTGGGTATGTATTATTTATGTTTTCTATAGGTTCTCAGGTTGTTAATTTTATGATGGAATTTTACCACTTTTTTGGGGAAGTGGTTTTTTCTTGGGATAGGGTGGTGACTTTAGAGTCATATATAGATATTGGGGTTTCTTCCTAGTTTGGTTTGTCTAGATTTAAGTCACGTGGTTTATTATCCTCATATTCTTCCTATTTAAAAGCTATTTTGTTTTTATTTAATTAATTTATAAATATAACTTATTTTTATGAAATGTTTTATTATATGGAATTTTTTTTAAACTATTTCTATAATCCTTTATGTTTATTTCATGTTTGGATGTTCTATTTTTGATTTTATCTTATTAATTTTTGTAGGGTTGTCAACTATAAGGAGATATTCTAATGTGTTCTAAGATAAAAAAAATATTTATCCTTGTTTATAATAGCTATGAACAATTAAATATTTATATCCATTAATACCATAGAGATTATAAACATCCTACAGTGATTGGGAACAGACCCTAAGCCTTCTGGAAGAATGGTCGCAGATGATGTTTTAGATTAGTTTAAACTATGTTTCTATAAAATATTATTTATTTGGGGTAATGATAGAAATGAGTTACGAACATTGGGGTTCGGGTGGTGAATGTGAAGGAGTTCAGGGATAGATCTTCCTCATGCCAGAGAATAGGTTTCCTTGGGAGAGATGGATTTTTCAATGATTGTATGATATATGGTAGTTTTTCATGATATTTTAGTATGATATATTATCTGGTTTTGAGTTGGGGGAGAATACAGGTAGACACATTGGAAAAATTCATCATCTCTATGTGAAACTGGGGAATATATAGTGGATAATTCTTAATGTTCATGGTTTTTCAAACTATGAACTGCACATGAAAACCATTCTAGAAAAATATAGTGGTTCCTAAATGGTTGGTGCATGGCCTAAAAGATTGTGCAGTTAAACCGTTTATACTGTAGAGGTTTAGGAATTATTAGATTTTATATACTTTTATTTTTATCCTCTATTGAATTTTATGTATCTTGTTAAGGAATGTTTATGTAATATTTTTTGGATTTTTAAAATGTTTTTTTATCTTTTTTAAGAATTTTTTTTATTTTCTTGTATTTATGTTCTTCTAAAAACCATTTTTTTGTTCAAAAATAAATATCTATGAAATTTTTGAACTCTATAAAAAAATCATGGATTTTAAAGGTTTTTAAAGAAAAATTCAATGGGTTTTCATTTTTTATTTTCTTGATGTATTTTGGAATGTTAACATTAATGTTTAATTATTTTTTAATAAAATGGATATATTATTGTTTATATTTAAGGGGTTCATGGATTTATTATGAACCCTTGTTTGATTTTATAATGGAAGGATGGTTGTTTTACACATTTTTTTATATGAGGATTGAAAGAGTGTTTTTTCAATAATGTCTCATTGTTTTGTGCATTGTATCCCTTTCTATTAGGATGTGTTGTGATTTTATAATGTGATCTATGTTTTTATGATGTTTTATAGTGCCGCCACTAGAAATTAGTTGTAATGTATGTAGTAAAATCTCTCTAGTTGTAGTCTTAGTCAACAAGGAGTAGACATTATGGCTACATAATATTCTCAAACTCATGTTGGGGTGACAAGGCATAGATCTTAACAGCTTATAGATTACATGTGGATGTATCTATATTATCATAAACATGGTTTTAGTGGTGATCAAGGATGTCATTAGGTGATGGAGTGGATAGATATTTCTTAATACATATTTGAGTTTAGATGAACTCCAGGTTCCTCTCGGGTGATGTGCACTGCCCCATTGTTTGATGGTTTGGATTTAAGTTGGAGGAGGTGAACTATCCATAACAAATATATTGAAGTGTTTTCATAGAAGTCTTTGATGACTATATTCATCAAATAATTCAATTCAATTTAGGTAAAAAATTCTAATGAGAAAGATTTATTATGAGGCCATCAGGATGATTAGTCGTTGGAAGATTATGTGGAATTCATCACTTGAATAGTTCATTTTTCTCTTGATTTAGCTAATAATGATTCAAATAAGGCTTATTTATTTTATTGAGGAATTTATTCCATTATTATATTTGTGTTTATTTAGTCATTTTAGAGTACTATTATGGATGTTGTGTGTAGTGATGTTGTCTTTGTAGAATTTTAAACAAGGAAATCGATGATAAGTGATATTATAACATCATACTCAATGAGTAAGGATGTTCTAGTGAGAAAAAATTAAAATACCAATATATTCATCTAGTTTGGAACATTCGATTATGGTAGGTCATCCTATCCAATGGCTCAGAGGAACTGAAATCTATGAGGCTATGATGGTCACCTAAAAAATTGTATCGTTCAAGTGGATGTTATAATAATAAGTCTCGAACATAACATTGATCTAAGTAGTAATATATGGTGTTTAATTCATCTAGAGTGTTGGGATATATTTTTTGGCTTTGAGAATGTATTATTTTGTAATCCATTATCATTTTATGAATTTTTTTATCCCTTTTTTTACAACCAATTTTTTTAATAATGAATGAAATAGATTATATCATGTGTTCATGTATTTTACTTGTGCAGGACCCACTTCTTTTTTCTTATTATTATTGTTCATTGTGTTCACCATGGTTGGAGCGTTGTCGGATGAATGACGTTGGAATGGGTTGGGTGTGGTATGGATAATTTGTAATTGTATTTTTTTCTATGTAGACCATGGGAGAGATCGACATGAGATTCTATTTATTAATTTTCATAGAAAGTTATTCCAATTATTTGGAACTGAGTTATCCTTTATATAATCTATTAAGATGAAGTTAGATTCATGTCATTCTTTTTTGGGGAATATTCATGTTCAATGTGATTTTCTAGGTCTAGTAAAGTTTATTCCTTGGAGATGTTAATTCAGTTAGATGTGTCGAGTTGATGTTTCAATGTATTATATTAAATCAAAATGGTGGGAGAACTTTATCCAGTTTTTGAGTATTTTATTTACTCTCCTAGATATTATTCTAAATAGTTTTTTGTTGGGTCATGAAATTATTTCTTACGCTTTTGGTATCTATTGTTTTTGTGGTGTTGTTCTATAATTTGGTTTGGATCAGGGCTCATAAACCAGTTTCAAGTTCTGTATGTGTGTTCGGTGGAGTTCCAAAATTCAAGATAGACCAAATGAGATTTCATTTTTAAGTTTTATTCTAAATAATTCATTCATAAGATATTTCTTAATTATGGGTTTAGGAATTATATAGTTTATTAGTTTATCATGATAAGGGTTTTGATTGGGTCTTGTGTTTCTATTTATGTTTAAGAGGTGGTCATTTAGTTGAATCCTTCACTTTGGTAAGTTAATTTTTATCATTACCATAACATGATCTTCGATTAATTTTTCTGATAGGAATTTATGAGTGTACAAAGTTTCAGGGTTTGTAGAATTATGATATCATAAAATTTTACTATCATATTGTTCATTGTTAATAATTTTCTCTCTTCGGTACGAATTGTGAGGGGGGGGGGGTTTAATGAATGATTGTATGATCCTTTTCCAGGGATGTACAGATAAAAAGACAGTTTAGGAAAACTGGTAGTAGAAATTGTGTGCCTTATAAAGTGAAAAAAATATGTGATCTCATGCTATTTCCATAGTTAGGAAATTATTATGTCATAAAGGTGAAACGTATATGGAATTAGGGCCATGCTAGCTACACTTACTATGCATGGGATGGTAAAATATATGAGAAATCCAAGCGGCCTTTTCATGATAAGGATGTTGTCTCGTTTTTACTAATTTTTAATTTTTTTTCTTCATTTTATTCGCCATTCATTATCCTCCAACATTGATGGCTCCCAAGGAGCACTCTCCCTCTCAAAATTTCCGTTAGGTTGATTTGGAGTGGATTCTTAGTGGTTATTTTTTCTAATGAAGAGAAAAAGGGATTCCCCTATATTATTATCCTATTTTCATCCACAGTCACTAATTTTATATAACCCTTATATCCATGAGTGGAAATTTTTTAATGGTTGTAGTTTTACTAAAATTGGGGTTATTTTTTTAGTGATTTTGATCCATTTAATAAAGACTTTTTAGAGGTTTCCATCAAAGGTGGAATGTTTCCATTGATTTATCTAATGACAGAAGTTTGATGTACATTGAAATTACATTTATTTTGAATAATACATATTCATTACACAAATATATTCCAAAATAAAAAATTATTTTACAATATATGGAAACTCGGAATACACTCATCTAGATTTGTGGAATATTGTCAACATCTACTATAAAAATCATACCCATTAGTTTTACTACCGAAAACCATTCTTTATATTTCGGGAAAAAGAAATCATAAAATGGTTGAGCTCAAATACTCAGTAATGGTAAACATTGAGAATATAAAACGAAACATTAACATACTAATGTAAAAACATGAACATATATTTTTAATATCAAAATAATGATTCATAAAATAAAATAAGGCATTACATAAGGCATAAATCATAAAGAAACATTATCCAAGATTACATATCATTGGAATAGAAGATAAACTATTGTAAATAACATAATCACCAAAAATAATTTCCATATTAGCCAAATATTATATCCAATACCATCATAGAGAAAAAAATCCATTATTGAACTAAGATCACTCCTCATTCCAACCTTGTTTTGCTGAACCAGATATACATTCCGTTAAAGCCCTGTATTACTAAACTGAATTTAGTTTCCATTCCAGTCATGTATATATCATGAGATTTAAATCCATACAAAATAAATTCGAGGTAGATTTAGGTCCCACCCTTCCCATAATGAAATCATTCTAACATCTGCCACAAAATCATAAATCATTCATCATAGTATAACAATAGAATCAAATAGGGTTTCATAAACAAAATTCTATCATAACATAGTCCATATAAAATATAATTACATCCTTAACAAAATAAAATCATTTTAATAAAAGGGATAGAATCATAACCATATATAATGATCATCATATTAGATGGAAAATAATATTGATAAAACACATGAACATAATTCATGGAGAAAATATCATTTATTCTTCAAAAACAATTATTTTTATCAATTTATTGAAAAATTTAAAAATAAAAAAAATTATTTGAAAATAAACTTGAAATCGTGTTGAGTAATATTCTTGGAAATAAGGTGTAAAAGTCCATCTATTCTGTAGAAGAAGAATTATTTCATAGGATTTATAGAAGGTGGAATGTGGTTGTTTCATAATTATAATCACAAAAAATTATATTAGTGAAACTTATTTAATTTTATTATAATGAAAAAACTAATGAATATGATGTTGAAGAAGAATGATGTTTGAAAAAATCGGTAGAAGAGATCACTTCTTCCCGGCATGCTTCCTCTAAATGTCTTCATATATAACTGCAGTTGGACTTTCAAGAAGACCAGAACATATATAATGTTAGTAGTAGTGTTGATATAAAAATTTAATGATATTTCCATGATTTAAGGCTCATATTGAAGTGAATAGGTGTGTAAGGAGGTGCCATTTTATAAATGAGGTGAAAGACACTTTTTGAAGCATCAAAAATATAATTTATAATAAAATAACAAACCGACTATAAAACCTCCAAAATGATTCAATTTTAATGATTAGATGATATAGGTTTGTAATCTCATCAACCAATAATCTTTCTTTATGTTTTATGTCAATTTAAATATTATAATTTTAATTATCACTTAGATATTTTATTTAATTTCAATTAGGATAAAAAATATTTCAATATTAAAAGGGTGAGATATTTATTTATCTCATATCAATTAGACCATAAATAAGTACCTTAGATATTTTCAGACCATTTTATAATTATTATATATTTTTTAAAAACAATTATTATTTTAAAATAATTTAATAAAACATTTTTTTAACAAAACAAAAATAGTCTATGTTTTGAAACTATTCAATTCATAGACTTATAAAAATATCATGATTAGATGATACCCTCATCCCAATTATTTTATTATATCCCTATTTGGTCAATTTCATAATTAATAATCATTTTACATATTAGTTAGCTAAAATTATATTTATTTTAATATTTTTAATAATATTAATTTCATATTTTCATTAATTAAATAATTACTACATCAGCTTTTTATAATTATTTAATATAACTTTCTGTTGAGATAAAAATTAAAAAAATAATGAAATGATGAATATAAATATACTAGATTTCATAATAATACATGTAGTCTAATTTATATTCTATAAAATTCATCGGTAAAAATTCTATACATATTAAATTGTGAATGAAACAAATTTATCATCACTTTAAATAGAATAATTGAAGAGTCGCATTCTCTTCTATATAAATTCAAATTGTCAATAACGTGACCATTGTATGATTATGATTTAGATATACTCAACCAAAAATATTAAGTTATGTTTTTTGGTATTTTAATTATTTTTAGAATTTTAATAATTTTTTTTTGATTTCTAAGTAATTAATATCTACACCACCAAAATCTATGTCTTTAAGGTAATTATATAAATACTATATATTAAAAAAATTAAACGATAAAAAAATAGTTTATATTTAAAATTGGTATTTATGATCTAATTTATATTGTTTAATAAATTACATAAAAATGGGTTTAGTTGATAAAATTTGAGTGAGATATGTTTGAAATTTCATTAAATAAAAATAAACTCAATTCCCTAATCTCATTCAAGTGGATTCCAAAGCACACAATTTCGACCCACAGACGATTTTAGATCGATTCACACTCATCCAATGATATTTATACATTTTTTGGAGTAATTTTATAAAAGAATTGTTACCATTAATAACACATTTAAATAATTTACTATATTGATAAAAAATAAAAAATTTACTATTCATAATCCCCAAAAATAAAATAAATCAATATAATAAAATTTTTCATACTGTAAAGACCCATAATGTCCATGTAAATTTCTTTAATTATATAGAAGTTTTACGAGTGTGAAAAAATTGACAGTGCATGATTTTGAGGCCCAGTGAGCCCGAAATGAATTTCCGAACTTTTTTTCTAGTACGTTCAGTAAACGTACAAGAGGGTTTTTTTAGATTTTGAACCAGTGCTCAGAATTTAAATCTGAGGACACTATTTAACTTGCAACGCTGGTATTCATTTAAGGAGAATTTTACCTCGACCGTAGTGGGTCGAGGGTAGAAGATAGATTTTGGGTTTTTGGTGGAAATGAAAATATAATAAAATAAACTTTTATTTTATATCTATTAAAACTTCTCAACATGGGTTATAGAGGTGAGGACCACCCAAACTAAAACATCCATTTTGAATTAAAAGGTGGGGACCACCCAAACCCCTTTAATGAGAGGTAACTCTTGAACCTCCTTCCACAATGTAATTATGCCAACTCACCATTAAATTGTTGGAGCCAACTAACCATAAATGAAATGTGTTGGAAATTTTATTTGTGACAACATAATTAATCTTCTTAAGTTAAATTATATTGGCACCTCATTTTTTTTCTAGAAATGGAGAAGTGGAGAGGATTTGGAGGATTATGCTTCTCCAACGAAGAACGCCACCCAACGAATAATGGTCTACAACGAAGAACCACCTCCCTCGATGATTGATTATCCGATGAACGAGCATAGGATCAGAGGTGTGTGGCGAGCGTGACGAACATCAACATCTTCGACTTATTTCTTTGTTCCAACAAAAAACGAACGAACAATGTAGGGTTTTTTGTGTTGATTTTCACCTTTCCCATTCTTGACAAGTCTTCGTAATTCAAGAAGGAATAATATACGCTTTCTACCGCTCTAACGCCGAGGTGCGGGCCAGACAAACATGTCCCGACCTCTCTGCAAATTCTTCTGATTATTTGTTGTGATCTTTGTGATGAAGGTGATGGAATTACCACGCCACCCGATAAATGATAACCGTGGCTTCTACCGCAGTGGCGAAGGAAGGATGACCGACCGAGCTGGCCACTAGCAAAGGCGCGGCACGCTACTGTGCTATGCGGAAATGATGGGTGGCCATCCCACCAGTAGGGCCAGACCACTGCACCGCAGTGCCCCACCACTCTACGGCCGCCCCGCCGAACCGCATGCCACCCAGCGCAGGTCAGGCTAGACCCAGTGGGCCGGGATGGCTAGTAGGATAGGCCACACAGTGTCCCAGGACACACCACAGGTTGGGTCGGTCCCAGCGGGCTGGGCCTCGTAGCGGGCCAAGCCGGACCCAGCAGGTCGGGCCAGGTTGATCAGAACTGGGTCGACCCAGGCCGCGGTCGATCCGGGTCTGACCAGACCCATACCCGTTTCGATATATCCCATACTTTTGGCCATAAATTTGGCACCATACATGCATTTGATGAACCTTCATTGGAACTGGAAACCATGGAGGGAGACTGTCATTTTGGTATAACCCACATGAGGTTTGGATAATTTTGGGGTGGGGTTGGGTTGGATAGAGCACGAAACCAACCGGGACCTCGGAACTAAACGAATAATAACATACTGACCGAGCGTCCGATTGACACACCATCTATTGCGTTAAGACCACTAATACATGGATGTCCTTCGGAATACTTCTTCATGGACCATCATGGCATTTGGAGAATCGTCCATGGGTGTGAGGTTCAGACCCTCTCGGAGTCAAGCGAGCTTAGTGTGGAATCCCTGTAGTTGGCTGTGACGATGTACTAGGATATTGTGTGTGTATGACGACATACTAATGATGTACTAGGATCCTGTGTGGGTCTGATGATGTAATTAAGATGTACTAGGATCCTGTGTCGGCCTGATGACGTACTGAAAATGTATTAGATCCTGTGCGGGTCGGACGACGTACTGATGATGTACTAGGATCCTGTGTGGGTCTGATGACATACAGACGATGTACTAGGATCATGTTTGGGTCTAACGACGTACAAACGATGTATAAGTTTTTTATGTGGGTCTCACGATGTACTGAAAATATAGTAGGATCCTGTGTGGTTCTGACGATGTACTGACGATGTACTAGGATCATGTGTGGGTCTGACGACGTACTGATGATGTACTAGGATCCTGTGTGGGTTTGACGACGTACTGACGATGTAATAGGATCCTATGTGGGTCTGACGACGTACTGACGATGTACTAGGATCCCGTGTGGGTCTGACAATGTATTGACGATGACTGGGATCCTGTATGGGTCTAACGACGTGATGACAATGCAATAGGATCTTGTGTGGGTCTGGCAAAGTTGTGAAGTTGTACTAGGATCCTATGTGGTACTGATGACATACTTACGATGTAATAGGTTCCTCTATGGGTCTGACGATGTATTGATGATGTACTAGGATCATGTGTGGGTATGATGACGTCCTGACGATGTCCAAGGATCCTATGTGGGTCTGACAATGTACTGATGATGTACTAGGATCCTGTGTGGGTCTGACGACGTAACGATGATGTACTAGGATTCTCTGTGGGTTTGATTACGTCCTGATGATGTACTAGGATTCTATTAAAACCACACCACATGGTTTATGTAGGTGGGGATCACCTGAACTAAAACCTCCATTTTGAATTCAACGGTGGGGACCACCGATACCACTTTAATGAGAGGTAACCCATGATCTTCCTCCAATAATTTAATTATATCAACTCCCTGTTAAATTGTTGATTCCAAATAACATTTGATGAAATGTGTCATCAGTTTTATTTGTGCCAACATAATTAATCTTTTTAATTTAAATTATATTGGCACCTCATTCATTTGGTGGGAAAAGGAAAAAGGGAGATGTTTTGGAGGATTATGCTTCTCAAATGAGGAACACATCCCAATGAAGAAGGTTCTCCAACAATGAACCACCTCTATCTAAGAGAGATTATCTAATGAATGATCTCAAGATCATAGGCATGTGGTGATCATGATAAATGTCGACATCTTCAACTTTTTCCTTGCGCCAACACCAATGAACACACGTGGTAGGGTATTTTGTTTTGATTTTTCCCCTTTCCTGTTATTGAAGACTCTTCGTAATTAAAGAAGAAATCATATCCACTTTCTACCACTCAAATTTGGAATTTTTGGTCCAAATGAACATGGCCCGACCTCTCCACATATTCTTGTTATTATTTGTTGTGTTCTTCGTGATGAAGGTGACAACGTAACCGTTCCACCTAATAGAAGAGAACTATAAATTGTACCATAGTGGTGAAGGAAGGAAGGGATGCTGAGCTAGCTGCCGGTGAAGGCACGACGTGCGACCATGCAGTGCGAAGAGGACGGCTGGCCATCCTACTAGTTGTGGCCGCCATGCTGCTCCGCTGCCGCCCCGTGGCCTCCCCGCCACACCACGGGCTGCCCAGGCCGAGCCACCTAGTGTGGGCCAGGCCGCCCAGCGTGGGCCGGGCTGGACCCAGCGGGCTAGGACACTGAACGGGCCGGGTCGCGCCACGGGCCGGGACCGATCTAGTGGGTCGGGGCGGGTTCAACCCAAACTGGGTCGGCACATACCGGGTCGAGCTGGGTCGGACCAGTCCCAGACCAGTTTCGACCTATCCCATACATTTGTCCATAACTTTGGCACTGGGAATACGTTTGATGGACCTTATATGACACCTTAAACCTTAATGAAACATGGTCCAATTGGTATATCCCTCTTGAGGTTTGGACAAAGTTGTGGTATGGTCGGGATGGATCATGCACAAATCCAACCCGGCCCTCAAATATAAAAGACTAATAACATACATATTGGGAATCGGATTGATGCACCATCTGTTGCATTGATACCCCTAATACGTGGAGATATTTGAGGATGATTCATTGAGGGATTTTGTGGTAGGTGGAGTATCGACCAGTGGATTGTGGTGTGTAAACTCACGGAGACAATCGAGTTTAGTACATGAACCCTGTAGCTGGATGTGACGATGTACTAGGGTCATGTGTGGTATGACGACGTACTGACGATGTACTAGGATCTTGTGTTGGTCTGATGACTTACTGAAGATGTACTGGATCTAGTGTGGGTTTGACGACGTATGGACAATTTACTAGGATCATGTGTGGGTTTATCGAGTTACAGACGATGTACTAGGATCCTGTGTGGGTCTGACGACGTACTGACGATGAACTAAGATCCTATGTGGGTCTGACAATGTACTAAAAATGTACTACGATCATGTGTGGGTCTAACAACATACTGCCGATGTACTATGCTCATGTGTGGGTCTGATGACGTACTGACGATTTACTAGGATCTGGTGTGGGTCTGACGAAGTACTCATGATGTACTATGATCCGGTGTGCGTCTGACAATGTACTGATGATGAACTAGGATTATGTGACGTTCTAATGATGTACTGACTATGTACTAGGATCCTGTGTGGATCATACAATGTAATGATGATGTACTAGGATACTGTGTGTGTCTTACGACGTACTGAAGAAATACTAGGATCCTGTATGGGTCTGACGTTGTACTAACAATGTACTAGGATCTTTTGTGGCTGTTACAATTTACTAGAATCATGTGTGGGGTTGATGAGGTTCTATGATCCTGTGTGGGTCTGACAATGATTTATGATCCTTCATGGTTATCCTTCTTAACAGTGTAAGATGAATTAGTTGTCACATCTAATCATCTATACTTATATACCTATGTTATACCTAGAGTGAGATGAGTTCATACCTGTGGGGTACATTCCTTTGTGGTAATACCATGGTCGTATTCTTATGCGTGGCATACCCATGTGGTACTTACATTTGTGGTATTCATTCCTTTGTGGAATAGTTGAGCTTTGGGATTTTGGGTTGGACCTTGTGTTTCCTCATGATTGAGAAGTGTATACATGTTAACTTAGGGATATGTTTGGGAATATACCTAAGGAGGGTTTTCAGATGATTTCATGCTTTTTGGTTTATCCTTTATGGAATTTGTGAGACCTTTAGGGTCTCAATGTCCAAAACGAGTATTGTTATACTCAAACCTGCATGGGTTATGCCCGCACATTGTTTTTTTTGGTGTAGATGACAGACATTGCTGATTGAGGCTAAGGGTACTAGGACTTGAGGATGCCCGGAGGGGGACAATATGTCCTTTCAGTATGCATAAGAGATGGACAGACGTGAAATGATGAGGAGGCAATCTGTACCTACACATCAGGTAGGGAACTCGAAAGATGACCCAATGGCTATAATTCTCTTCCTTCAGCTGTATTGTATTTTAGTTGTACTTGTACCCTTTACTGTTTGACTTGTATAACAACCCCTCTTAATTTCAGCACTATTTTTCTAAAAAGTTTTCTTGTGTTTGTATCTTGATGTGTTCTTCGTTGCTTGTTTTTACATGAAAAAAAATCAATGCCTTCATGGTTTTATGGAATACGCCTTTCGTTGCTAGTCATCAACCCCTGGCCTATGGATGTGGGCTTCAGGAAGTCACAACATGGGCCCTGGGGGACGGGTCATGAAAAATTGGAATTAGATGACTATGTTCTACTATAGAGCGTTGGAATGTGATCTTTTTTTTAATGGAAATAGGGTTATGTTTAGTGAGTGTGGTTATCAATTTAAAGAATCCAGTGTTGGTGCGGCGGTTGACGTAACCATACACCAGGACCCTACCTTCTGATTTCTGACTCAGTGCATGAAAACATTGATTGTGTATTTGTTTTCAAGAGTTTTCTTTGTGATGAATTTGAGTAAGCTCACCATGTATAACATTCTGACCATGGATCATGTGTTTCTTTTCAGGTTGCCTTCATGTGGGCTTCTAGCAAGGGTTCCGAATATAGTACGCACTGATAGCCCACCGAGCGACGAATCATCAGTGCAGGGTTGTCTTCCTCTAGAGGCACCCACGGAGGAACCAGTAGTACCATTACCTGTTGGTCCACCGATACCACTAGCCCCAACAGCAGAGGGTGCACACTACTTGAGTGCATTCCAAGAGTTCCAGTGCTAGAGGCCACTGAGGATCAGTGGATAGGCGGACCCACAGGTGACTGAGGATTGGTGGAGGCCGTGGTGAGAGACTTCTGACATGTAGGGACAGTAGATGATCCTAGGGTGATCCTTGCATCCCACCTTCTACAGGCAGTAGCAGAAAAATTGTGTAGCTTGATGAAATAGTTTCTTGATGAGGTGACACTTCTTTGGGCACACTTTGAGAGCCTATTTCAGGTAGAGTTTGTCCCCGCAACTCTTTGTTTATTACGCATACTGAATCTTCATCATCTGCATCAGGGAAGCATGACTATGGCTCAGTACTCAGCGAGGTTCACTGAACTCTCATTCTACTCCACTGATATGGTACTGGACCCATTCATTAGGGACTAGACCTTTGAGCCAGTACTCATGCGGGAGATCAGGGCTTCAATGATCTCACTCAATATTTTGACGTAGGCGAGGGTGTTAGATATTGCCCTCTTAGTAGCGATTTTTCTTGCTGGGTAGTCACCACCAGCGATACCCACCACCAGTTGTCATGTAGCAGAGTCTTCTGTAGCTTCTAGTATACATATGACACAGAGGTCTAAGAGAACAAGGCATATAGGTGGACGATCGCATGATAGAGGATCGGTTGTCCGGGGTACTAGAGACAGATCCAATCATGCGAGGAACAAGCATTGTTTTACATGCGGTGGGCAGGGTCACATGGCTCGTGACTGTCCGACTCGAAGTACAAATGATAAGTATATGGTCGAGGGACCGCCCAAGAAAAGATAGAGGATCAACCTAGTTAGTCTGCAAGGAGTAGGGAGACATGGCAGAGGAGTTGGCCGTGTAGCTGGTGGTGGGGGAAAATTTGAGATGTTATCGCCTCCACCACCATGTGGTCCACCATGACCACAAAGAGCAGGTGGACAGAAGTGAGTTTAGATCCTGTTAGCTGATCCCTATAACCATGGTGCTCCTGAGATGATATGAGGTATGATCTGTGTCTACTACACCTTAGCCGAAGTACATATAGACACATATTCCAGTAATTCTTTTATTGCAACTTCCCTCGTTCGGAGCTTGGAGATTCTGGCGGAGCCGTCAGCTTGATCCTTACTGCTAGATACTCTTATGGGTGTAGATTTGACGATTACACACTGGTTTTGGAAGTGTGAGATTACTTTATAAGGCGAGAGCTTCGACTGGGTTCTCCTAGTAGCGGCATCGAGGCCTTAAGATGTCATCTTGGGTATAGACTGGTTATATACAGTCCATGCTCAGATTAAATGTATTAGGCACAAATTGTGGTGTGTCCACATGGATGGGACCAGGTTTACCCTCATCAGGGAGAAGGGAGCCTTTGCAGCATAGGATGGACTTACTCGGTGGATAGTGCATCCAATCAATAATCAGTTGGCTAGCCTAATCCTCAGTGCAGTTGATGTGGAGAGTCCGAGTTATCCTGTAGTGGTGGACCAGTATTTGGTTGTCTTCTCTGATGATGTTCTGGTTCTACCTCCTCATATAGAGGTGGACTTTTAAATTGACTTGTACCCCGGAACGACACATATATCTACTCCAGTGTATCAGATGGCTCCCGTGGATCTTCGTGAGCTACGTGTACTGCTAGAGGACTTGTAGATGAAGTGGTAAATCCTGCCTAGTGTTTATCCTATGGCAACCCCGATTTTTTTCTCCAAAAATGCAGAAGGGAGCATGAGGCTTTGTGTTGACTATCGACGCCTGAACCAGGTGACCGTGAAGAACAAGTACCCACTTCTGAGGATTAAATACCACTTTGATCAACTGAATGGAGCTCGTCATCCTTTTCAGAGGACGTCCCATGGTACCAGTGTTGCTTCATGAGAATTTGTATATGGAATTCCACACATCCCCTCTAACGGTACATCCAAGAGTGGTGAAGATGTATCATGACCTCCTATGACCACACTGGTGGCCGGAAATGATGAAAGCAGTAGCATAGTTTGTCTCTCGATGCCTCACTTGTCAGCAAGTGGAGGTGGGGCATCATATACTAGTAGGCATAGTTCTTCCTTTAGAGGTCCTAGAGTAAAAGTCGGACATGATATCGATGGACATCATTACATAACTTCCACGTACATCTAGGTGTCCTGATTCTATCTGGGTGATTGTCGACCAACTCACCAAGTCGGCCCACATCCTACAGATCATAGAAAAGGGTTCATTATAAAGATTAGGACACCTCTATTTGTAGGAAATTGTGCCGCTCTATGGACTACCCTCGATGGTTGTCTATGATCATGGTACATGATTCTATTCCCAACAATGGAAAGGGTTGAAGGAAGCATTCGAGAAATAGTTTCATTTGTGCACCACCTTCCATCCTTAGAGAGATGGATAGACTGAGAGGACCATTCATACCCTCAAGGACATGCAATGTTTTTGCATTCTCTACTTCAGTTTTAGCTGGGAGGATCACTTTACCTTGGTGGAGTCTGTATACAACAACACATATCAATCCACCAATATCATCGAACCTTTCGAGGTGTTATATGGGGACCTTGAAGATCACATTTTTTCTGAACTATCCCTGGGGAGTCAGCACTCGTGGGACCGCAGATGATACCTTATACCATAGAGAATGTGAAGATCAGCCAGGAGTGGATGAAGACTGCATAGAGCAGGCAGAAGTCTTATACCGACAGGATACGGAGACCTCTAGAGTTCGATGATGGCGACCACACCTTTCTAATGGTCTCACATTGATGTGGTTTATAGATATTTGGCTGAGGTGTCAAGTTATCTCCAAGGTACATCGGACCCTTCCAGGTCCTATGTAGAGTTGGCATGGTGGATTACCGCCTAGCTCTTCCACCTCAGTTGCATCGGGTGCACGACGTCTTCCACAAATCAGAGCTAAGGAGATATGTGCACGAGCCTTCTAGCATCATTGAACATGGTTTAATGGTCACTAATGATGGAGTGAAATTTATGGAGGATCCAATAGATATTGATGATCGATGAGATCAAGTCCTTCATGGGAGGTCGATTGCTCTGGTGTGTGTTCGCTTGCCGCACGAGAACCACCAGGAGAGCACATGGAGTAGGAGGCTCAGATGAATGCGCAGTACCCCCACTTGTTTCCATATTTTGTGTTGTGTCTTACAGGGATGTAAAGCCCTGATGTGGGGAGAGTGTAAAGACCCGAAATTACCATGTAATTTATCTTAATTATATGGGAATTTTACGAGTATGTGAGAACTAACATCGCATGATTCATGGGCCTGGTGTTCCCCAAATGAATTTCTGAAATTTTTTTGGTAATTTCAGTAAACGTGTGGGAAGGTTTTTGTATGTTTTGAACCGGAGTGTGGAATTGATATCTGAGGACATAGTTGAACTCGTAGTGCCGATATTCCCATAAAGAGACCATTACGTTGACTGCAGTGGGTCAATGGTGGATGATAGATTTTGGGTTTTTCGTGGAAATGAAAATAAAATAAAATAAACTTTCATTTTATTCCTATTAAAACCACTATACATGGGTTATGGTGGTTGGGAACACCTTAACTAAAGCCTACATTTGGAATTCAAAGGTGGGGACCACCAAAAACCCATTAATTAGAGGTAACTCTTGAACTTCCTCCCATTAATTATTTATGCCAACTCCCCATTTAATTTTTGGAGCCAACTAACATTTAATGAATTGTGTCAGAAATTTTATTTGTGCCACAATAATTAATCTTCTAATGTTAAATTATATTGGATCATTCTTTTTTGTGGGAATAGGAGAAGGGGAGAGATTTTGGATGATTATGAATCTCCAACGAAGAACACCATCCTATAATGAAAGTTATCTAATGAAGAACCACCACCATCGAAGAGTGATTATGTGACGAATGAGCCCAGGATTGGAGGTGGCTGGAAGGCGCAACGAAAGTCAACTTCTTTGACTTCTTCCTCATGCCAGCACCAAAAAACGAATGATGTAGGGTTTGTGGGTTTTTTACCCTTTCCCATGCATGCCGACTCTTCATAATTTAAGAAGGAACCATGGCTGCTTGCTACCCCTCTAACGTGGAGTGTTCGGACCAAACGAACGTGGCCTGACCTCTCCACAAATTCTTTAGATTATTTGTTGTGTAATTTGAAAAGAAGGTGATGACATAACCACACCTCCCGTCGAAAGTGAACCGTGGCTTCTATCACAGTGACTAAGGAAGGATAGCCGGTAGAGCTAGTTGTCAGCGAAGGTGCAATGCGTGACTATGCCGTGCACAGACGACGAATGGCCATCTGACCATCAGTAGCGAACCGCCTCACAGTGACCACACTACGGCTGCCCCACTGCATCGTGGCCGCACCACTGCTGCTATGCCGCACTGAGGCACCCCACCTCTCCACAGCCACCCCATCGCACCGTGGGCCATCCGGGCCAGGCCGCACCGCAATCCGGGCTGGACCTAGAGGGTCAGGCTACCCATTGGGCTGGGTCACACTGGGGGCTGGGCCGAACCCTATGGGTCGGGCTAGGACAACCCAAACCGGGTCGACCCCGGTTGAGGCGATCTAACCGGGTCAGACTAGACCCATACCAGTTTCAACCCATCCAATACTTTTGGCCATAACTATGGCAACAAACATCCATATGAAGAACTGAAAAACATGGAGCTATACGATCCATTTGGAATACCCCACGTGAGGTTTGAATAATGTTGGGGTACGGTCGGGTTGTATCGAGCACAAATCCAACTAGGACCTCAGAACTAAAAGGCTAATATGATATAGACCTGGTGTCTGATTGAAGCACCGTCTATTGCGTTGAGACCCTTAATATGTGGAAGTCCATTGGGATATTTCTTTGTGGGTCTTCATGGAAGTTGTATTATCGACCAGTGGCTTGAGGACCAGACCTTCCTGGAGGAAAACAAGCTTAGTGCGGGAGCCTAGTAGCTGGCTGTGATGATGTACTAGGATCCTGTGTGGGTCTGATAATGCAGTGACGATGTACTAGGATCCTATGTGGGTTTGAAGATGTACTAACGATGTACTAGGATCTTATGTTGGTCTAATAGCACACTGATGATGTACTAGGATCTTGTGTGGCTTTGATGATGTACTAAAGATGTATTAGGATCCTATGTGGGTCTGACGAACTAAAAAAGATGAACTACAATCCTCTATGGGTCTGACGATGTACTGAAAATATACTAGGATCTTGTGTCGGTATGATGGCATACTAATGATGTAATAGGATCATGTGTGGGTTTGACTACGTAATGAAGATGTACAAGGATCACGTGTGGGTCTGACGACGTACTAATTGATTTTCTACGATCCTGTGTGGGTCTGATGATATACTGACGATGTACTAGGATGAAATGTGGGTATGATGATGTACTAACGATGTACTAGGATCATGTGTGGGTCTGATGACGTACTGACGATGTTCTTGGATCCTGTTTGGGTCTGACGATGTACTGACGATGTACTAGGATCCTGTATGGGTCTGTCGACGTATTGACGATGTACTAGGATCTTGATTAGTTCAGACGTCGTACTAATGATGTACTAAGATCCTTTGTGGGTCTAACAATGTACTGATGATGTACTAGGATATTTTATGGGTATCACAATTTACAGACGATGTACTACAATTTTTTATGGGTCTGACGGTGTACTGATGATGTACTAGGATCTTGGGTGGGTCTGACGATGTACTGATGATGTAGTAGGATGCTATGTGGGTCTAATGACATACTAAATATGTACTATGATCATGTGTTGGTCTGACGATGTACTAGGATCTTGTGTGGTTCTAATGAAGTACTAGGATAATATGTGGGTATGACGATGATTTAGGATCCATCGGGGGTCTACCACTTAACAGAGTACGATGAATTTATAATTACATCTAATCATTTGTACTTATGTACCTAAGATATACCTGGAGTGAGCATAGTTTGTACATGTGTGGTACATTACATCTTGGCAATACCTTGGTGGTATTTTTATGTCTGGCATACCTGTGTGGTACTTACCTTTGTGGTATTCTTTCCATTGTGGAACAGCTGAGCTTTGGGATTTTGGGTTAGACCCTGTGATTCCTCATGATTGAGATGGGTATACCTGATAACATAGGTATATGTATGGTCATATACCAAAGTAGAGTTGTTAGTTGATTTCATGATTTCTGGTTTATTCTCTGTGGATTTTGTGAGAACATGAGGTTCTCAAGTTCCCAACAGAGTATTGTTATAATCACCCCTGCACGGGCTATGCCTGCACCTTGTTGTGTATGGTGGAGACGACGGACCGCACTGATCGAGGCTGAGGGTACCAGGACTGGACGGTGCCTGGAGGTGGACCATATGACATGTCGATACGCAGAAAAGATGGGCGGAAATGGAGTGCTGATGAGGTGATCTCTACCTATCCTTCAGGTGGGGACCTTCGAGGAAGACCAAGTAGCATTCTTTCTCTTCCTTTAGTTGTATTTTATTTTAGTTGTACTTGTACCCTTTACTATGGGGCTTGTATTCTGACCCCTCTTACATTCATCAATCTTTTTTCAATACATTTTACTTGTGTTTTTATCTTGTTTTGTGGTTGGTTTCATGTATTTACATGACATAAATGCAACGCCTTCCCAGTTTTTGGGAATACACCTTTCGGTGCTAGTCGTCAGCCCATGGCCTATGGAAGGCGGGCTTGGGGTAGCTGTGACATGGGCCTCGGGGGATGGGTCATGACACATACTGATTATAAATATGTATTCAACATTCATAAATTCCAAATATATAATTTTTAGTAATTAATTTAAAATTAATCTCATTTCCAGAAAGAGAAAATGAGTTTCTTTTAATTTAAAACAATGCAAAAGATTGAATTTTTTTTAAATCTGAATTCAATGTAAAACTAATTGTAATGACATAAATTATATTGAAATATGAAAATATATTATATATATACTTTAAAACCATTCAATAATTTAATTTAATTACATAAATTATTTCAATGAAAGTGTTTTTTCTATTAAAAATTAGTATAATTTTTTTGCATCAAAATTTAAAATATATAAGAAAAATAGAAAAAATTCAACCATATTAAATATTTATATCCCACTTCTAAATAAAATGTCAGTTTTATTAAATATAATATATAATAGTGTAAAAAATAGATTTTAAATTTGATCACCATCAAAAGGTGAAAATACTTCATTTTTTAAAATAATTCTTCTATCCGAAAAAATGTATTTATTCTTATAACATATATAGAAAACATACAAGGTTAATTTTAAACATTAGATTGAATCCAAAAAGTTTAATTTTATTATCTTATATACTCAATTAAATTCATTTAAATTGTTTTTTAGATGAAAGTTAATGCTATTCATACTTTCCATTATAATGAATAAGTTATAATATACACTTGTAAACCAAAATATGTTCTTTGGTGAAATGAATTTTATTACAAGGACATAAAAATGTATTTAACACAATCCATGAATAGTGATTCATATACAGCAAGGTAATATTTGTGTAGTGTAAAACAAATGACTTCAATGAAATTATTAGAATCTATCTCATAAAAATATTTTAGTGTTTCATTCTACCCACCGTAAAATGAATTTATCCCTCAAATGTTTTCAGGGTTTTAAAAGGTTAACTACTTAAATGATTATTTCATAGAAACCCGCATCGTAAAAAAGAATGAAAAAAATAATTTTAAAAAGGAATGATGAAAACATAACAGTAACCAAAAGTAACTCATAACTGGGTTTACACTTGAAATAACATAGTTGTGAAGTGAAAAAAATGGATATGGAAGAAAAATATAACCATAAAGATCTGATGGAGACTGATAGAGAATAAGGTTTGAAGAATGATAAAAACCAGAAATATATCTTTGATGATTTAAGGGATCATCTGATTCATTGGATAAGAAGGTACTATGATAACATTTTTGGTTTCAAGATCCTTTTATTAATGTTGTAGATATTTTCATGAGAATAAATACAAACTTTATTTAAGAACAATTTCAACATTGTTTGTTCCTTGAATAATTTCCACTTCATCTCTTATTCAATGAAATTATGTTGAATATTTCATTATTAATGTGTTAACTAATCATGTGATCCAAAAATAGAGTGATAGGTCATTCCATATGTGTCGACAAAAAGGATAGTACATGTTATAAAATATCCATAAGTCCACATAGAGTTATATAATAAATTAATTTAATAAATTTCAAAATGAGACTTGTATATGGATAACTTTTCAATCCTTCCAAAAATTCAAAATCTAAATCCTTAGAAATAATTTTATCATTTACCTACAACATATCATAAGGCAGTTCTAGGTTGTAACATTCAAAATATTTCAATACCTTAATCATGTATTTTCTTGAAACACGGTAATAAATTGAATTACCAAAGAACCTTACTAAAAACATGCAAGTTGTCAAAAATTAACTCTTTATGTAAATCACAAAAATTATTTATACTCAAACCATGATATCATTTTTTCCATATATTAGTCATGATATCATTAATACTCTAAAAAATTTAATTATCGCCTTAACCCATCATTATGCACAAATCATTTGTTTTCCAAAAATATCTAAATAACATTTCATAGTTACTAGTATCATTTATCATATACTTTCAAATACTTATGGAAAAAATAGTGAAATAGTCCATAGATGTTTCATTATTCCATTATACCAAAAAATTACTTATACAACATCATTCTTGATAAAAATACAGTCATTCCATTATTTTCTATAACCATTGATTGAGCTTCAACATTTTATTCTGTAAAGCTTCTTACATATCATATATAATTTTTAGTCTCTTCATCCTTAGTAGCATAAATACTACCCGTACGACCATACCGATCCACTTTATGATATTTTACCTTATAGAATCGATTTGAATAATTCCCATACATTTCAAATTTAAAACATTCAATCGTCATTTAGGTCTTAGAAATACCATTATCCTTTTTTATTTTGTTAACTGCTCCTTTTCCTTTGTAATTATTGGATTTATGTCCTTGTTTTCCACACCCAAAAAATCTTCCAGTCCATTTGAATCATTATAATTTATGCCTCTTCCCACAATATATTCATTATGATAATTGAAAATTATTTCCTCTATGATCACCATGAAACTCCATCATCCTATTATTAGGTGGCTTAGGAATCTCACCAATGTTGAGATTATTGACCATATAATATGATTTCTGATTAGGAAAAAAACAGTGATTCACCATCCAACTCCCATTTCATTTGTTTTCTCATGAGGAATATCATTCCATTTTTGAACATATTACACATTAACATGAATCCTCATATTTCAAGCCATTTTCTAAACCCCAAAAAGATTAGTGTGAGAGGAAAATTCAAAATAGGAAAACAACACAATCAAGTGGGTGTACTTTCATTATCTAACATCATAGGATTAGTGTTATGTTATTCATGATCTTTATCATAATTCTAGGATAGTAACATAGAGTTAGACTTATCCTAAGAGACATCCAAATGTGTATTCTTATAAATATATTTAGTGATCTCACTAATGTTTTCACATCCTAGATTCCAAAGGGTAAATAAACATTAGAATTAAAACTAACTCTAAAAAACCAAGCATGATGTACATGGAAATTAAATTTCTTTTGCAGAATACTTAATAAATTACACAGATAGATTCCAAAAGACATTATTAGTTTAGCATCTTTGAAAACTCGGAACAAACACTTTTACATGGTGAACGATCTTCAACAACTCCAATAAATATCTTCCCAGTTATATTTCCTATCTAAAACCATTCGTTATATTCTGGGGAAAATAAAACATAAAAAGTGTAATATCAAATTCTTAGTAATGGTATAAATTGAGAACATATAACCTACAGAAAACCTAATAATGTAAAAACATGAACATATATTTTTAATATCAAAATATTGAGTCATAAAATAAAACATGGTAGCACATAAGGCATAAATCAAAAAAGATCATTAACCATGATTACATAACATTGGAATAAAACATAAACTTGTGGAAATAACATAAGCATATAAAATCATTTCTATATTAGCCATGGCTCATAGTTAAGACCATCATAGAAGACAAAGTCCATTACTGAACCGAGTTCACTCCTCATTCCAAAAATGAATTACTGAACCGTTTATACATTCCATTTCATCCCTTTATTACTGAACATGATTTAAATGCCCTTAAATTCATGTCTATCTCATGAGGTATAATCAATTACTCAATGCATTGGATGAAGATATAGATCCCACACATATCATTAATAAATCATTCTTACATGTTCCACAAAAACATAAATCATTTATCATAGCATAACCAAAGATATAAAAAGGGTTTCTTAAAAATAATTCCATCATAACATAATCCATATAAAATTTCATTACATTATAAAAATAGTTAAATAATAGTTATAATAGGGATATATACATAACCATAATTAAATAGGATCATCATAGATTGAAAATAATTTGGATAAAACCCTTTAACTTAATTCTTGAGGAAAATATCCTTTCGTCTTCAAACACATTTTCATTTCTCAAAATGTCATGAAATTTTAAATGACAAAAATAGTTGAAAATAAAATGAAATTTTTGTACAGGTAGCTTCACGGAAATAATGCCTAAAAATATGTCATTATAGTATATGTTAAAAAACATTATCCTATTACTTTTTCCAAAAAAGTCAAAAAGTACTTCATATAGTAAACAAAAGAATGATTCCTTCCAAATCATGTATTAATATTAAAAAATCCATCAAAATAACATTAAACATACATAGATGAATATTAAAAAATTTTGGAAAACATTTTTAGTATACATAGAAATGGATGATAAATATCCCCCATGTAAATTCTTACGTATAAACAATATCAGTTACAATTGAGATTTGAGAAATTATCCCTTACTTTTTGCCCGATATAGTTTTTATGAATATGAAACATCTGAATAATGATTAAAATGATTTCATTGACTTATTCCAGAATCATATTAATTTTTATGATCTGATATATTATTTTATTATCATCCTCTTGTTAGTAATATTTAATTGTCACTCTTTATTCTGATATAAACTGCTTTACGTTCGTACGAAATATTGGTTGGATAAGTTCATGTTCAACTACTTAGGATATAGATATATCATTTAAAGAATTATATTAGAATAATATATATCATTTTTATTCATTACATTCACTTATATAATCAAGGTATAATAAATATTGTGTAGAACTAATCGCATCGCATTGTGGATATGGTAGGCCATACGTAGGCACGAGCGATGATAACATTCAAAAAATTGTTGAATGGTATTTAAGTGGAAGATTTATAATATATCAAAATCAGTATTATGTTATAATAATCATATTTATTTATTTTTTCCATCATTAACCCATTCAATTAAGGTGGTGGTGACAAAAATATTATACCACGATGTGGTGATAGAAAGTCTTACGTACGCACGTGCGGTGATTTAATTTTTTGTAAGATGGATATAAAGTGAAATATGGTTATTTCTTAATTATATTAACATGTTAGAATATGGTTTCTACTTATGTTATTAATTTATAATGATAAAACAAATTAATAATAAAGATAGGGAAAATAAGTTTGAACGAATCTGTATAAGCGATTACTTCTTCCATGACATTATTCCTCTAAATCTCTTCATAGATCACTGGTAATGGTATTTTAAGAATACCAAAACCTATATAATGTTACTAGTAATTTTTAAAAGGAATCATTCAGGGTATGAGAAAGAATGATGACTAAATGTGATGTGAAGAGGTAAAAAGGAGGTGACCTTATATAATGAGGTGTGGGTAAATTTTGGAAACATCAAAAATATTAATGTATAATAAAATACAACCCCCCTCAGAATCCTACAAATTAAACCAACTAGTACTATGCCCGTGCAAATGCACGAGACTATTCAATTTTCATTCAAATCATTTGGTTTTGTGTCATTAAAATAAATTGAACTGTCGTTGTATTTCATATAATGTTTAGAATAAAACGATGATAATGAAGTTATTAGGTTACCCATGATTGAAGGAAATGAAGTAAAGACTAATTGTGACGGAGATAAGACATGATGGAATGGAAGAGGTAGAGATAAGAGACATGGATGAAACTGAAGGTGGAGGTGATGGCGGAGGTGGAGGCAAGAGGTGAGATTGCGATAAATGTTGGAAGGAAACGTACAGAGTTTTAAGGTATCTAGATTTTGACTAGATTGGATGGGCTTGTGAAGATGTTGGGATGAGGATTAGTAGATAACATGGTTGCATTTAGTGTGGTGTCTCTAAAAGATAATATAATTTAGAGTTCATCTTTTTAACCTAATCATCATAAATAAATTTCACTTTATGATACATAATATTATCACACACCCTTGATTTAATTTCATAGGATATTTTAACATTAGTAATATATATATATATATATGTTGTTATGTATAGAAGAATACCAAAATATTCCAATTATAAGATTATTAGTTGGTACTAGAATCATGGTATCATCCATGAAAAAAAATCTATACAGTAGAATAAATAAATTATATGAATAACTCATGAGTTATTCTCCATGAATATTTATGAGCCTTTAGTGTATTTTGAACCTATGATGGTGGAAATTATAGATTATTTTGATCAATTCTATCTATCCTAGAATCATCTAAAATATATGTGAGAAGTGATCAATGAAAATTAATAATTAATATGTTGAAATTAAGAATCTATTCATTGAAACAAAGTATGAACATATAACTTATAGATAGTTCAAGTAGCTAAAAATTAAAACAGAAACATGATAACATAACATGAAATTGGAAATAATAGCATGGTTCATTGTCAGTAAAGAGACATAAGTTTTCAGTTTTATGTCACCTTGGAAATTGAACTATTGAATGTTATTCAGTTTTATGTCACCTTGGAAATCGAACTGTTGAATGTTATTCAACCATGATAAGAGAACATAAATACAATTTTAGTAGCAAATACATGGTTGAAAACATTAACACGAACATAATGTGAAGTCAACATCCTCCTAGTACTGCCATGTTACATTGATGCAGAGTAGCAACAATTTGTCATGTTTATGAAAAGTTATATTGATCCCTGCAATATGTAATTGAACATTAATATGAGTAAATGACACATATTAGTATGATAAAATAATTGGTTAATCTAGTGAAGTGAAAAAAACATGTCATAATCAAATGCCTATGTTTACAATAATCATCAATGAAAACAACTTTAAAAAAATTCAACGAAAGAAATTAATAATCAGAAAATGGAAAATTAGTAATAAATGAAAGAAATAATAAAAAATACAAACTGGGTACACTTTTTTATGAAACAGACATGATAAATTAGAAAAACTGATAAAATGTTTCGAATAAAACATTAATAATAACAATATGGATAATTAGTTTAAGTGAAGACATACTTTAACTCCACCCGTGAAAAAGCATGGGAGTACTCAATTATCTTTCCCCAACCTAGCCCCTCCCTACTGATCAGGCCGTCACCTCTCCCCCGCCAAGCCCCCCTCCCCACTGGCCTGCCCCTCCACCTCCCCTCCGCCATCCCCCTCCACCCCCTGTCCAGCCCCTCCCTGTTGCACATGCCCTCCCCTCTCCCCCCAACCCACCCCCTGCCCAGCCCCTCCCCCTACCGAGACCCTCCCCTCCCCTCCCCTCCCCTCCCCCTACCGAGCCCCTCCCCTTCCCTCCCCTCCCCTACCCAGCCCCTCCTCCAACTCTTTCCCAGCACCCCCCACTCCCCTCAACCTCCCCCCTACCCCAGCTCTTCTCCTCCCCCTCCCCCCCCTTCCCAACTCTTCCCCTCTCCTCCCCCTACCAAGCACCTCCCCCTCCCACCTCATCCTCCCCACTGCCCATCCCCTTCCCCCACCAGCCCCCTCCCCCTGCCTAGTTCTTCCCCTCCCCTCCCCCCTACACAGCTCTTCCATCATGGACCTGCAATTTCTTTTCAGTAAGGTAGACCCCTCAAGTAGTGCTATGGACTCAGAAAATAGCCCCATTCATCTTCTCTAGATGAAATCTACTGCACATGTGCACCTGTCAAACAAAAACAATGTAGAAAAAGACATCAAAAAAACAGCAGCAATGAAAACCCACTGCTCAAAAATAAGGATACATCATCAATATAGTAGAAATAATTAATTATAAAGATATAGTAAATCTGATTAGTATAAGTAAAAAATATCCTGCAACATGATCTTCTGCTCCAAAAGAAACTACTAAATGAAAGAAAATAGAATAAAATTATCCACTAATCCAAAAAAATTTCATGTCATATTAATTTGAACTATTAAAACTATACGCTTCTCTAAAATACATGATGTGCTACTATAAAATATGATCTATTAATAAAAAACAAACGATCTACTACTCAAACAAATCACATGACCCACTACCCAAAAAAATGCATGTCAACTCAAATTGTTTCTTTGATCCACTGCTCTAAAAAAAGATCTGGTACTGAAATAATATACATGTAAAATATGTTACACTGCTCTAAAAAAAGTTAGATTTATTATAAGTAAAGGTACCAACTCACATTTTTATATTAAATGATTGACGAACAATATGAAAAAAATTCAAGATAATAAAGCTGCTGTCATACTTGGATCTTTAGTTATTAGGATTTGTAGTGGTCAAATAAGAGGTAATAAGCTAGGAGTTGAGCACCTACACATTCATCCACCATTTTACCTGATGATAGATTGATGTTTAAAAATATGATTACATACCAATGAAGAATTCATTGGACAAATTAATTATTCAAAACCCATATCCTATGGGGATTCATTCAGAACATACCAATTCTGAATAGTAATCTATCAACATCAACCTACTATAGTGATAATAATCAATCTAGAAACACTTGCATAAGCAATATGGAAACAGTTATGCATAAGAAATATAAAATTCAAACACTTCTCCTACCATATTGAGACTGACGGTTTTTGATGATTACATTTTCCTTATCAAGAAGTCTCCTATGTTCCTGGGAGAGACAGTGTCATGATACAACCATGTTAGTAAAATCACTCCAGTAGTTTAGTGAGTAGTTTCTATAGTGGATCCCATATCATGGACGATGGGTTTATGGTGTTGTCAAAGACATAAACAGAAAATATAGGTGAAAAAATATACTGTGAAATAAGATATACATAATAAGAAGAAGACCGAACAGAGTAGCTTACAGAAGCCTTGATTGTAGAGTGTTGACAAGCAGTGATGACCATAGATTTGGGAGGACGATCTTAATAAAATCCCTCTAGTACTCACACGTGAATTTTCACGGTAATCTAATGTAATGCTCTAATAAAATACCGACTTCTCAATAAAAAATCACTATTCACTGGTGAAATTTATCAGGGAGGAGAGCAGGAACCTAGAATTCTTGAGGAAAGTCTCAATTTGGTGTGGGATACAGCGAGTTTTTTTAGGGTTTGAAGCGATAATTAAATGTTGTGGGTGCTGTGGTTGCACTGGAAGGCGACACATATGCAGGAAAAATGCCAACATAAGTATAAAGGGGGTTGAAATGATCAAAAGATGCTCATTTATCAAGGAAACCATTTGAATCCCAAAATCCCAAGAACACCATGCATGAAACACAAAAACATGATGTATATTAAATAAAGAACCAAATTGTATAAATTTTAGTGTACTTAACCTCTACAGAATTCTGCATTCTTATTTTTGATGAATATCCCTCCAAAGGTTTCCATCAAACATCTATGTATAGAGTGCATCTGCGGGCCAACATGAAGAACTCAATTCTCAAGAAATATTTTCAAAAATTGAACAATAAAGTGTTACAAAGTTACAAATTATTTTACACAATATGTAACAGATTATTTGTAGTGATTTTTAAAATATACGAACCAAATAAATTTTGTTAAAAAATTTACATCATGTTTAATAAAGTAGAATGCAAAGGGCATGAAATCCATCCAAATAAGGGGATCTTCATTTTATTTTTCATCGCATCAACCCTATATTGGGTGTATTATGACCTGTGTTAAAGATGGGTTGAGGAGAAATCTAATTATCAAATTCATCAATTAGTAATAGATTTATCTCACCATCAATGAAATTTGATGGACAATTTAAATTGGATTATTACAGCTATACATGAATGAAATGTGTACTGAATGGTAGCAGCTCTGACTAAAAGAGCGGTTGCAATTGCATGATTCAAAATTTCCAGATCCCTACATGCAAAGAGGCAGGAACACATTATTGCTGGTTGAACACATATAGGACCTCTAATTACCTATAGCAAAATCACACTGTAAGAGAATGCTTGTGAGAAGATGACAACCCCCAATATGATTCTCTAGTAGTTAAGACAATCTAGGGGATCTACGTGTACCTCTAAGTCCAAATTGAATTATACAATAAGAAATGGAAGTATCAAAACTATATTGATAAGTATAAGTGAGAAAAGATAGAATACACATATCATACCTGAAACTATATCGAGCAGTATCTAATCTTGTCACTCCCTTGTATGCATCATCATATATTGATTCAAAGAAAGTTGAAAGGTCCGATCACTAGATGAGAAAAAACACAAAATGATAACAGGTTGAACAATATTTGCGTTTTTTAAAATTAAAATCCTTATTCAATTATGACACCAAACACATTAAAATCTCTATTCAGTCCTGAACTGTAAACATTTCCATAGACACAGAGATACATAGTAAATAAACATCAAAAGGGTAAAAAAATCAAGGAATAAGACAACCTGATTGACTATATGCATTTAATGAAATTTAATTAAAATAAATTGAATATTAGATCAAATTAGTAAAGAAAATTTTTAAAATTACCTAAAGGATTTTTCATGAGATAAATATGAATTGAGTTTCAAAACACGTACTATATTTACATGCTTGATCTTGACACATAAAGCATAAATGGTCACCAAACAGGACCCCCTCACTATGTTCAAATAGAATCGATTCCACCTGGATAGAGAGAACCTTACAACAAAACATAAACAGTTAAGGTTATGTCATAATTTCTTGTTCCAAGTATTGCAAATATATGTTCAGCCAACTGCAAAATACAGATTTAAACGTTATATGGATTTTTATGAACTGAAGTCTTCAATAAACTATGAGAGAAAACCAGTTCAAAATATGTACAGATTACATGATACACCTGACTATAAAAAATCACAATAATCAGTAAATTTCATGACAGACATGTTAAGCATGTTTGTAAAAAAAATTCATATTTTGTGTGAAAATGTTAATCATGTTTGTCAGAAAATGATAAAAATGTTAAGAATGTACAGATTATAGATTGCAGAAAGCTTAAACATGTTTTTCAATAAAATATATATATTTCAGATAACATAACTCCATGGGTAATTGATTTTTAATCTATTCAAATTACATACATAATCGAGAATGTTAAACATGTGTGTCAAAAAACACAGTAATCAACGAAAATGTTAACAATTTTTAGATGATAGTAATGTTAATCATGTTTGTCAAAAAAATATACAGATTATAGATAGTATAAGTCACACTAATAAGAATATTACATGAAAAACATGTTTTTCATTAAATTTAAGAATTGTAGGTTCTTAAGCAGATATCACAAATACAAAAAATGTAAAGATTACATGATAAAAAGGTTTGCCAAAATTGGTTACCAGAGAAGGTGTTAGTGCCATCTTTGTGCTTCACTGTCATGATAAAATGGATAGCAGCAATTGAAATATTTATGACAATTCTAATATTTAAATGTACACACTACTTTTAATGTAGACAATTACAAGATAGAAAGAACAGTTTTTTTGAAATACTTAGAAAAATCTTTCTACATTGAATTAATGCACTCGTATTTATGTTAATGAAATTAAATTAGTCATTAAAGATAACTATTGAATACTTGAGTAGCGGACATATTCAAGGTTGGAGTATCAAATCGTGTGCTAATGTTTGAAGTCCATGCAGAAGACCTATTATTTTGATGCTTCTATCATGAATTGTTAAAATTAACATAACCATAATAACACTTTCAATTGTTAATAAAACAAATTAAAGAATATCAAAGAAATTGTACCTAGATATATTCGATGCCACTACTTACTTGGGAAGATACACTGATTTGATCTCCATGTTCACTACTGAGGAAAAATTTAGTATTTTGTGTATTTTGTTTTCCAATATAAATAGAAAATTTTATACACTGTTACTCGAGTGTCTTCAAAGCAGTCAGTAAATCTGTAGATGTATGGAGTAATTTTTCAGAAAGTGGAGGATATATATTATATCAATCTGAAACTAATCAGTAAATGCATTAATTTGGCTTATCTGCATCCTTTGTGTAGCTGCTAAGGAATACAAGAATGAAATGTTGATATTGTGACCTGTTTAGTTGCCTATTAATTGCTCCATACAATCCATATGAGAACAGTTGTCACATTTAGAATGACAATCCTTGTTTTTTTTGAAAACATGCATTGATTCCCTGTTATGTGAAATAAAATAAATTTGGGTCCATGAAAATAAAAGCTGAGATATTAACATATTAGACAGTACAAAGGACGTGTCACATACACTGCTCGATATAGGAGGATGTAGGAATGTTGGATAAGTGAATTATTCACAGTGATAAGTGTTCTTCCACTTCCTGAAAGCATTATTTGGACACTTCAAATTGGATGCATATTCTATGGTACTCAAGAACCCATACACAGACACATATTCAGTACTATGGACATCAATAAATAGACACATATTCAGTCAAGAGTTAATATTACAACATGTTTTTGTAATATGGAATATGAATAAATAGAGACATGGAATTATGGGATATAGAGGGGTCATGCTAAGCAAGGATATCTTCTTCTATCATGCCCCTGCTTTGAAGAAAGATGATGTAAGTGAAAAAAGCCAGTCTGATAAAGTAACTTGTAAGGCCAGTAATTTGGAAACAATTTAGTCTATGAATACCTTTTATGATGGAATGTCAAACAAAAATACTGAAATATAATATATTGAAATGACCCATTTGTAAAAAAATAGGACATTGCTTTAATGAAATTTCACGAATGCGGAAAACACACAACATTAATTAGTGAACACCTTTCAAATCTACAAAATGAATAAAAAAACCTGTATAGTTATCAATTTATAAAGAAATAAAATTTCATGAAACTGATTAAAAATGGAAAAACTGGGCTTCCCAAACATGTTTAGCATGTTCTATTTATCATTGAATATGTTAATTAGAAAGTATATTCAGAAAATGAAAAAAATTGTTAAAATATTCAAAATTTTAGAGGCAGTAAGAATACCTGCTACTAATTCTACTTCAGCATAAACAGATATACCCACATGCATGGATGTGACAACCCCATCCATCATCCCAATATCAATATCATATATTCAACTCCTGTACCATCAAAAAAAGTATTGATATTAAACATTAGATGGTAAAAATAAAAGAATATCATAAAAAACATTTACCTGTAGACAGCCCAGGAACATTGGAAGATCGCATAAATATTTGCATCAGATACAGGAATAATGCACAATGTGTATATGCACATCCTACCCCTTTACCAGCCACCCCCGCCTTTTCAAACAACAGGATGATAAAAGCAGTAGTAACATAAGAAATATTAATTTCATAAATAAATTGTAGACCCTTATCACCACTTATTATACAGTGGTTCAATCCACCATGCAACTTCTGGGAAAAAAGTACTTCAAATAGACAGCAGAATGTGCATACAAATAGCTCAAGGTTCATACAACTCATGTAAACATATCAAAACATGTCCCTTTAAATAAAATTCTTATCATTCTAGCAACATGATATCATCAAATACAACAAAACGCCCAAGATCATCATTTTGCATGAAAACATTCAACACTTCCAGCATAAATAGTCAGCATCAAAAACCTATAGCATAATAAAAAATGTGAAGCATTCTCCCCCTCCATCTTGAGCGATGTCTAGTATAAAGAAAATTGTGCAGCATGAAAACATGGATTTCCCAGAAATGAAACATTTGAAAATAGCATATTCAAAAAGAAGCATATTCAAATAAATAGAATGCAGTATAGGAACAGATCTGCAAAACTGTTTGAATGAATAACATGGATGGATATTGAGAAACATTTATGCAGTGAAGATGGATGGAATTGCAACTAAGTAATCTCTAAACCTGAATAAGCATTGTACTGTGATTTCAATGAACCATAATTATACCAACATCAATGAAACATATATACATTACACACAAAAAAAATACAGTGAAATATCATTATTGAATGTCACATAATGTAGTATGACATACCCATTGATATGAACTGTCCTGTAATTTTACTAAACGACACTTATACCTACATTAACGAATGTATATACTATACATAAATGAATCATTTGAAAATAGAATATTCATGTAAAAACAATTCTATATGGGAACACATATGAAAATCTATTTGAATGAATACCTACAATGTATATTGACGAATATATATGTAGTGAAGTCAGATGGAATTGAAACTAAATATTATATAAAACTGAATAACAACTGTACATTGATTGCAATGAACCACACTTATACCAACATCAAAGAAACATATAAAGATTGCACAGAAAATAGAAAATAAAATCTACAAATTGAATGTCAAATTATCTAATAAAAGGTACCCTTAAAAAAGAAGTGGAAAGGTAATTACATTAAAAATAATGAACCAAAGACACAAATTTCCAAAACAGTTACAATGAATACCTCGGATGGTTATCAAGGAATATTTATACAGTGAAGACGGAAGCAAGAATGGGAGTAAATATTCTGTAAACCTCACGAAGCACTGTCCTGTTATTGCAATGAACCACAATCATAGCACCATCAATGAAATAGTTATAAATTAGACTGAATATATAAATGAAAATATGCAATCTAAATATAATGGAATGTAGTAAAAGGTACCCATACATGGGTTGAATTTGAAGACTGATGTGAGAAATGAGAAAACATACATGTGAAAATAACTACTGGAAGATTCTATTTGGACATCGTATTGTAGAATGGAGGAATCTGAACATCTATTCAATGACCGGAGCTCGCATATAGAGAATCAATACATGGATGAAGCAATACGGAAGGCGTAGCGAAGAGTCTGAGTTTTGTTTCGTTGTCCTTCATCGAAGCCAGCCGGTAGGTCGAAACCGTGATATGTACATAAGAGTACACATCGGACCACTCACCGAATGGTGTCGTGAAAGGTGCGGTAGAAAAGAGGTAGTGTGTCAAAGTTATTTTCCGAAGAAGGTCGCTACCTCGAAACAGAAAATCAGATCGGAAGAGGGCACATCGTCCGGGCGGGATGACCGGTCTCCGTCGATTGAATCCTTCATAGTAAAACATGGGAGCACGAGGTGATGTGGTCAAATCCTGAATTAGCGCGAGGTGGAGGAGCTGGTGGCGGAGTAGGATGAGTAGGCGGAGGAGGCAGATAGGATTCAAGCGAAGTAGACACCGACGATTGGAAACGCGAGCGGGTGTGGGGAGATCGTCGGGTATGTGGGAGCTAATGGGAGAGGTATTGCCGGAAGCTGGTGGGAATCAGAGGGAAAGAGGTAGGGGAAGGTGGTAGAAACCCTAGTTGTAGAGGGAATAGAATTCGGGGGGTAGAGGGTAGAGCGCGCGGGGGGAGTGGCGGGGAGTTGGGGAAGCGAATGAGGTCTCAGGTTAGAGGAAGGGAAATGGGAGGGATTTTGGATGGGTGGAGTCGTGGAAGATTGGTAGGTTGACACGTAGTGGTAAAAAACCTTACTTTCGTAGGTATATAGATTTAGAACAAGAGATGATATAGGGTTGTAATAGCATTAAAAAGTAATTTTTATACAAATTTTTATTCTTATTTAGACATTACATTTTATTTAACACATAGTTATTCTATTTATCACTGATTAAGTTGAAAAATATTTCAATTTTAAAAGGTTTAAATATTTATTTATTTTATGTCAATTACAACATAAATAAGTACCTTAGATCATTCTGGACCATATTATAATTATTATATATTTTTTTAAAATGATTTATGATATTTAAATAATTTTATAAAACACTTTTTGAACAAACCAACAATAGTGTTAATTTTGACACTATTCAACACATGCATTTTTAGAAATATAAAGATAATATTTTTTTGTCAAAAAATAATTTTATTATATTAATATGAGGTATATTTCACTTTGAATTTTTTTGGACATATTATTTATGTCGTATTATATTTTTTTTAAACTATTAAAAACATTAATTTGATATTTCCATTAATAAAATATTTACTACATCAGGGTTGTGTAATTATTAAATACAATTATTTTTTGGGTAAAAATTAATAGTAAAATACCTGGATGAATATAAATATTCCGGATTTCCTTATAATACTTGTTTTTGAATTTATATTTTATAAAATTCAACATTAAAAATGCTATACATATTGAAATATTAGTGTGAAAAATATAACAACACTTTAACTAAAATAATATTAGTGTTACAATCTCATCCATTTGGATCAAAATTGTCAATAACTTGACCCTTGTTAGATTAAGGTAGATAAATACTTGAAAAATAATAATTGGGAATGTTTTTTGGTCTCTATATGGTTATTAACAATTTAATAATAATTATTTTGTTGATTTCTCATCAATTATTTGTACACCAACAAAGAATAAACTTATAAAGTAATTACATATTTCCAAAAATTTAAATATAAATTATGATGATAAATAGAAAAATATTATATTTAAAATAATTAGTTATAATTTAATTTATCTTTTTCATAACTTTATATAAAAATTTCATAGTTATTAAAATTTGAGTGAGATATATTTATTGTTTTTTAAATAAAATAATTTAAATGTCCTAATCTCATCCAAGGGTCTTCTAAAGAACACCATTTAGTCTCAATAATGATGTACGTAGAACAATCTCAACAAATTATATTAAGAAAAGTGTTAGGGTTATATAATAATATCTGTTTCACTCTTAATTACCTGTTTTACCATTTTACTGTATTAAAAAAAACTACCAAAGATACAATTCATTATGCCAAAAAATAATGATATTTATATAATTTGGGCCTACTCATTCCAAATATGGGATAAATTTTCCATAGTTCAAAACACATAATTTTTAGTAATAATTTTAATATTATCCCATGTTTTCATAAAAAGAGAATGAATTTTTATAAGTTTAAGCATTGCAAAAGATTGAAATGATTGTACATCTGAATTAAATATAAGATTAATGATATGGAATAAATTATATTAAATGGTTAAAATATATTTTATTTATACACTATAACCATTAAATAATATAAATTAATTACATAAATTATTTCAATGAAAAAAATCTATATAAAACTTTAGTATAATTTTACTATTTATCAAAATTTCAAACATATCATAAAAATATCATAAAATAATCAAATGAAAATTTCTATATCCTGATTCCAAAAATGATGGTTTTCTATTATATGGTATATATAAAAGTTTCAAAAATTATATTTAAAATGGGTTCTCCATCAAAAGGAAAAAATAATACATTTTTTGAAATGTACTTCTTTTATCCTTCAAATTGAATTTGATCTTATATCCTATCTAGATAAAATATAAGATTAATATAAAAAATTATATTTAATCCATAAAGAGTTATTTTGTTATTTTATTGGCTCATTTATTTTCATCTAAATTGATTTTTCTTAAGTATGTTAATACTATTCATAACAGCCATTATAATGACTTGGTTATAATTTATAGTTGTTCACTTATACTAAGTAGTGCATGAAAGGAATTTAAATAAAAGAAAATGAAATTTTGTGTATCAAAAGACTATAATAGTGTTTCATATAGATAAATTTTTTACTGACTTGTGTATATCCCATGATAATCTTTATGTAGCGTATAACACATGACATCTATGAAATTAAAAGAAATATATCACTTAATAATCTAGGGTTGTTAAAATTGATCTTGGTATTTACATACCATTTATATATGTTATTGAAATACTTAATTGAATGATGTGTTTAAAAGTTATCTTGAACTATATTAATGCCTTATATTTTATTATGTTTTGTGTTATTAATGATGTACCATGTTTTATTTGTTTTCCTATGAAACAATATGGTGAAAATATTGGTTCAATGGAACATTGTTTTAAAATGGTGTTTCATTTTTTCTTTGTGTTTGATAATATAGATGGTTTTTAGTGAGAGAAATAATTTGATAATGGATCTCTAAAAAAATTGGGTTTATAACATGAATTTCATTAAAATGGTTTCCTTATTATAAGATGTTCCCATGTATTAAATAAGAGGCACCCATATTTGTAAAATTTTTGTACTTGTTACAGATGTTTCTATCCTATTTTTGTAAAGGTTGTTCTTTTTTTAATAATGTAATTATATTTTTTTATAAAAAGAAATTGGAATCTTTTTTTCTTGTTTATTTTTTATTAATCTTTTGTTCGATTTGGAATATTGATTCCTTTTCTAATTGGTTTTGTTTAATGTTTAACTTGGGCGTTATTTGTTTTCCATATGTTTTCAAAAAATGTATTTATATTCTATGTGATCTTTGTTTATATGGAAATTTAATTATTGTTACTTTAAGTGATTCCCTTTGGATTGAAATCTATTACACACACGTTGTGTTCATTAAAACCTGTTTTGTATCTTTTGATCAATTTTTTGATTATATGATTTGTAATTCATGTTTATTTTTTTGGGTTGTGGCTCATTATATGAGGGGGTGTGTTGGAGGTGAGCTATTTATTTGATGGATACATATCACGCCTCATGGTAGTGTGATTATCAGATGATGATATTAGATTATTAGGAACCATATCATTTTAGTTGTGACATGAGGGTCATAGGTTATTATGTGGTGAGATTAAGGATGTTACCTTTCTAGTTGAGTGTGATTACCTTTCTAGTAACTCCTAGTTGATTATTTTACATGGATAGGTTATGTGTCTCTGATATGTACATAATATTTTAATTGGATAATTGATTTTTATTACTATTAACATGTTTATAGAAGTTTCCACCTATAAACATCGATAAAAATGTGATTCATTATATCTAGTTTGTTGCCTCATTTTTTATGTTTATGTTATTATTATTTTATTTTTATCTATATATGAGGGTTTTCTTTTTTTATGTGCCTTGATTGATTTCTATAAGTCAGAATCAATGGGGTGAGGCATGAATTGTCTGGTTATTTACATTGATTTATGAATTTATTTAATTCCTTATATTATTATATCCCATTCTAATACTCAAGTTAAATATGTGTGTTAGGTATTAAAAAGAGAAAATATGTATATTTTTAAAATGCATTCTTTGTGAAATGATCCTTTTTAGTGTATTTTGAACAATGTGAAGGTTATTTTTTGATGGAATTTTTTATTTTTAATTTGATCCTTGTATAGTAGTTTACATTGAAATTATATTTTTGAACCATGTGTGGGTTTAGTTTCAATGAAGGATGTTTTTAAATATAAATTTCTTTATAATATTTAACAATTTCTATGGTTTGTTTTTAAAATATAATGCATAAATAGATTCCTTTTGAGAAGCAAGTTGTTTTTAAAAGAATGTGGTGTGTTTTTAAGGTGAAACTAATTTGGTAAAACCATTTCTAGTTATATATTATATAACCCTCATTCATAATAAATATTGTATGGTTTATCATTTTTAATTTCATTCAATATAAAGGAAATTAACAACCTATATTATTATTTATTTCAAACTACTGTATTTTATTCCTTTAAAATAAAATATAATAGACTCATGGTGGTATACAAAAATCCTTGGGGTCACAATATGAATACTCAATTTGGTTTATATTTAGTCTCTATATTATCTATAGCTTATCTGGTTATGAATTTCATGTTGGATTATTACCATTATTCTTTAAGAATAATATAATCTCAGTGTTATGGAGGTGACACGAAAGTCACGTGAAGATGTTAGGGTTATTTCCTTATTTGGGTTGGCCGTTTATAATTCATGTGGTGTTTCAGCCTCTTTGTACACTTGATTATTATATTTTTAGATATTATTTCATTAATATGGAAATTTAAAAGCTTGCCTGAAAATTATTTCTTATATAGAATTTTTTTTAAAATATTTTGGTTATCCAAAATGTTAATTTCCTGTTTTTATATTATTATTTTCATTTTTTATAATCCATTTTTTCATGGTTGTACATTGTAAATAGACATCATATAGAGTTCCTAGATGGAAACATTATTTATCATTATTTCTAAGATGTTAAAATAATTCTCAGATTTTCTCGTGTAATACCCTCATGCTTATCGCCTACTTGAGGTTATCAAGAAAGCACCTCATGCATTGTGGTAGAAGGGCCTCAGAATGTTTTAGGTATGCTTGAAATGATTCATTATATAGTGTTATACAACAATCATTTAAATTGAAATTTCTAATTCAAATTAATCTAATAATGTATTCATAGAGATTAATTTATGATAAGAAAATCCTATTCCTGGTTGAAATAATGTTATTTAATTTCTTATACATTATTCTTCTTCTATTTGATATGTTTGTTATTCCACCAATAAATTTTCAATCTAACCTATAAAATGGTACGTCTAATTATTTTGAGAAAATAAATTATGGTAGTATGTTATCCTAGAGGTATATATAATCTTTGACTTTCATTTGTATGCATGTTGGACTATGTTAAATTCTCTTCAAATTTTTTAATTTAAATCACTTATGTAAAAAATTATACAAAGTTTCACTAAAATCTTTTATTTTTAAGAGTTAATTACCATTAAAAAATTAAGAAGGAATATAAGAAAATGTATTTATAAAAATAAAATCTTAATGTAATTTTATTTTTTCATTTTTCATATGGTTTTTTATCACTGATCAATACTAATTGGTTTACTAGGAATAATAAAAATGATAATTGTGGTGGAATATTATGTGAAATTTATATATTGATTTTTTAGATGTTTTACATGGGATTTTAATTATTTTTACTCAAAAATATTATTAGATACTTATAATTTTGAATATTGTTCATTTTTGGGTCCACATGTAATTCATTGAATATTTATATGGATATTTTAATTTTTTTAATATTTTCAAAATGTTCTTGTTATTATGTTCATATATTTGTTTAAAAAAAATCATTTGGTGGAATATGATTTGAAATGTTATTTTTTGGTGTAAGAACATAATTCATTCATATTTTCATACCATCATATTTTTTTTATCAAATTTGTCAAATATATTGTTCTGAATTGGGTTTCATATTTGTTGTTTTGGGATTTGAATTTTAGTTATTGAAATTTATTTGTTTTTGTGTTTTGTTATTGAATTCTATAATTATATTCTGATAACTGCCTCTATGGACTGGTTCTATTAGACTAAACGCTTTAACCATGGGAAGGAAACCATGCTACCATGAGGATCTTTCCAAAACCATGAGTAGGAAGCCATTTGACCATAATTAGGATTCCATGAGACTGTGCATTCCACCTTCAAACTATACATGTTTGTTGATATCATGACTTTTTATCTTTGATGGAAATTAATGATCTTGTGATTTCTTATTGTGTCAGTGAGGTTTTCAACAATGACACTATGGTTGGTCAAGATGTTATATAAATAATATAAATCATGTTACCAAAAAATTAGATGGAAACATGCGTTATAATTTTTATGTTAGCGTGCCGACACCCTCTATGCATTAAGAATTTTTAGTATTCAATGCTTGGGAAATAAGGATATAATCATCTAAATATGAAAAAATTCCCAATAATATTTGAGATAGAATGTAGATTTCATATGTTGCATTGGATAAAGCTCATTCCAAGATTAGGATTGAAACTTGCTCAATTGAGATGGAGTAAATCACTAACCAAGGCTAAAAACCTAAAACTATTGGCAATGTATTGTGTTTTTTAAGGATTAATTGAGTGAATATTTTAAGTGATAAATTATCTCAATAAAAATATTAATAAGTTCAAGATGTGATGTCGAATAATAATAAGAATATTTAATGTACATTGGTCTGATCTTGACTTTTTCGTGATGATGAAGATGAGTTTCAATATCTAGGCATTGATTGAGTATTGAACATGGAAAACATAGGGGATCATTAATTGAATGATCTTATATCATCATGAAATGAGTTTAGTTGTGGATAAATCTCTAATACATTTCAAATTTAACCTATTGAATATTGGTGATACTAAACCGATGGATTAATTTTTATTATAATGAGCAGAAGCTGTTTGAGTTTTTATTCACATTGTTTTAGTTAAGCTCAATATATTTTATTGTAATATATTTTTATGTATTTCATATATTAATGGACGAAAATAAAGTGTAACTATCATTCCCATGAAACCCAATTGAAATGATTTTGGAATATTCATATAAATTATATCTAGAAATACATCATCTAATCTATTGAGTTTTCGTAGGAAGTGGATTACAAACTGTATTATGATTGATAGTTGGGAATATTTAATGCACGTTTTAATGTTAACGAAGTGTTTTGATATTGATTTAAAATAAGAATGGTAAATATCAATTTGAATTCAAGGTAGTGTGATTTTACCATAAATAATAACATAAGGGCTCTAAGATCAAACTAATGTTTAAGAATATACTATAGCTAATGTGTGTTTAAAATGAACTTGATGTCGATTTCTCATTGTGCTTGTTGAATTGGTACTGGATTGGTCCATAGTATAGTGGGCCTTATAAATGTTGGATGATGTCATAAATCCAAAAAGGTATTTTTATGTTATTATTGCAATCGTAATTCCGAAAAAAAATTTAATGTAACATTTAGATGGGATGATCAAAATAAATTAAAAGTGAGTCTCAGTCGATCTCATAGCAACTAAAAATATCAAATATTTGAAATATGGGAATCATTTATCAGTTATAATATAATACCAAATATCTTTATGAAGTTGGAAATATATATATATGTATGATTTTTAAATCCAATGAAAACTACATGTGCGTTTTTCATGTGAGTTAGCATTGAAAGATAATTGTCACGTGATTGTCTATATTTTAAGATATGATAGAAATAAAGATTATTTCCATTTGGAAAATGATTTTATGAGTTGGTGATTGCTAAATGTTTAATTATAGAATATGATATATGGAGGAGAGATAATCATCAATGTGGAACACATATTGGGGGATATGGATTAGATATAAAAACTAGAGTATAGATTACCATCATAGAAAGAACCGGTTAAGTTGGAGAAGGAAATTAGAGGTGACACCTTCAAATAATTTTCTTTCCTAAATTTTACCTAGTGAATTCCTACATTGAGAATTTTAAATTAAATTAAATATTTATAGTTCTATCATGAGTACGTAAAGTATTATAGAGAAATAAAATGTAATGAAATTATTAAATTCTCCACATTCTCATTAATTTTAAAAAAAAATTAGTAAAATTTTAATCATAGAGTTCTCAATTATACTCATAATGAGTATTAACTCTATACCACTCTATGAAGTGATAGGTGATGGTTGTAGATAATTTAATATTGATATATAATGTATCAAAAAATGAAAAAAATAAAGTCACTATTATCCATATTTTATAAAATTTATTCCTATGTCTTGATAAATATATCATTACAATGGAATTTGCATTGAGACATGTCGACCAAAAATCGAGATATTAGTCAATTATCACAACTTCTAATAATAAATAATAAATTTTGTGTTTGACCTAATTATTATTAGAAAATATCTTTTAACCAATTTAGTATTTTTATAGTTACCTAATCCAAACCACTCTTTAGTTTTCACAACATCTACTACCTCACAATTCCACATAAACATCACAAATTTCCACTAGTTCTATGATTTTTCTCTTATTTGGTTTCTAATTATTTTAGTCACAATCCTTCCATTTAGACTTCGTTATTGATTTTACACCCCAACCATAAATATTTTTAGCTTTTATGGTTTATAAATAATTAAATATTTAACATGTCAATAACATCATGACTACTGAGGATCCTTTTATATGTTTTCTTACTATTGAGGTCATTATGGAAACAATTAATAATTCCAATAAAATCATGGTGATGATTCCGATCAACCTTAAGGTTGCACTATTGATCAAGGATCAATATTTGGTTATTGAGGTCTGGTGGGATATTATAGTCAGGATAGTATTGTCCCATTTGTTGGATATGATAGTTGATCCCCCTGTAGGGAATCCTATTAAAGATTTATAGATTCCCATGTCGGCGAGTTGATGGTCATGGTTCTATTGATTTCTCATTCCATATTAATATTTCTTGTATGTTTTCCCGATGGATTAATATGTATGTGAACCAGAATCCTATGGGAGTCCCATATTATGGATGTCCCACCAAATAGTCGGTAGTCTCTCAACATTGGTCACATTGGGAGTCCTTTTATAACATAGAGACAGATTGTGGAATCCTATGGTGGATATTTTAATGTGGTGATCCAAGGTACCATGGGTTCTATATGCATTTTTAACATGATATTGTCATTGTAGATGTTTTAGATATCCAAATGGTGGTTTCTGGATTTGCAGGACATGGGCTTTATAGCCTATTCTAGGATGGTATGAGGTAGTTATACATTTTACATATGATAGAGGAGTTTATTGGGATATAATTAGAAAGGGTGTGGGACATAGGTTTGGTATTTTTGTCTCTTATATTGTTGGGTGTTTATGGTTAATTAGGAATAGGGATATAATGGATAGTTATGATGAGTAAATCCTCAATTAGACAGGCAGTTTCTTTTACCCAACACGGATTTGGGAATCCTTGGTTATGTATATTTTGGTGGAAATAGGTTGTGGGATATTTCCATTTATTATGTTTTTTTATGGATCCAATGACCATTTCGAAACTAGCATTATCTATAAATGATCTCACAAATTTGGAAGAAAATCATATGTTTGGATCATTTCATGATAGTCCTACTTCTCCGTAGAGTTTTGTTCCCACATGTGCATTCCTATGGTTACACCTTGGAAAAAATACATCATATATGGTTCATTTAAGATGACTTGGAGATATTTTTTTGATCTAGTGGAATTCCTAATGTTGTGGTATTGGGTGGGATATGTGCTATAATTCCTATAGTGTGGGCCATAGTGGGAGTATATTAACCTCAAATTTCAGACTAGAACCTATAGTTAAACAGTATCGTTTTTTTAATGTTATCCCACATTATTTTATATTGTTTCAAATATTATTAAATATATTTTTAGCTTTCATCATGGATTTGAATTTATCATATCCATCAACTTGTTATGAATGAAGATTAAAGGATTATCAGTTTTGGTTCCCTACTGAGATTTATTTATCACCCCTTATATATGAACCTTGGTGTGCATATAGATTGTTTATTGTTTTTCATGTTAGAGAATAGGTTTCATAGTGGATTTATAAGAGGTGTTATAACATATCACCCTCACCAATTGGATTCAAAATAGGTTAATTTTCAACTTACCTTAGGTGACATTCCTAAGACACCTAAAGATGTAAATAAATTCTAAGGGATTAACAGAAATTTGGGGATGATTTACACTAATAAACCAATACATCCGTAGAGAAAAAGTAAAAACAACCTAACCAAATATAAAAAACATGATTAAAAACTACAAAACTCATATGAAATGAAATAAATAGATTAAATAAGAGTGTAAATGATAATTGATAACAATGAAAAAAGTAACTAATATAAATTCAAATACAGATACACTTATGTGGAATCACTCTAATAACACCAATAGAGAGATCATTAATCTATTAAAACAATTTTTTAAGGAGTATCATGATGAACCGCTTGATAAATGTGACCCCATTAATTTACATATATCTTAATATATGATACACGAAAATGCAGTAATTTACCCATGAAAGCGGTGAGTGTAATCTCATTTAAAATTTAACAAATACATCCTCACACATATCACATTGATCACAAAATGATGGCACATTTTATCTAAAATATAAGAGAGAATATAAAAAATTTATAACAAAACCATAACCAATATACATGTATGGAAACCATTAAAAAATGCTTTATAACCATTTATTATGAAATGGAATAATCATACCCAATTCCCCCACACACACACACACAAGCATTAAATCATGGACCACCCTATAATCATATGAGGTAAGTCTTCCATTCACAAATTCATCACATGGTAAACCTTTTGACATTGTTAGATCTGACCATGATACATCCGATATTTTCCTTATTGATAGTGTTGCATCTGACAATGATCTATTCCATTTTTTTTTCATTATTGACTATGACATATCTAAAAATGTTCCATCCCAAATTTAGATGAACATAAACCCCAATGTATTTTTTTATCACAAATCAAATTTTTCTAATAAAACATTTATTCTTGAAGACAATTTCAATTAACACATTTTATCAAATGCCTTATGTGTATTATTTAAAATAAATTCATTTAGATACAAAAACCAAGATACTTTTTAAAAAAATAAATGGGATTGGAAATCAAACACCAAGCCTCCATGTTCTAGAATAATAACAATTTGGCAGAAGCCACCTAACTCTGAACGGATGATGAGAATAAATATAAACACCAATAACTTATAGGTATGGGATAACAATAAATTTCATTCAATATATAATTTGTGTATATCATCAAGATTCACATATTATCACATAGATACATTTATAAAAGATTAGATATATTGATCCATGAGAGAGGATAATTGTAGATCTAATAAGAAAAAAGTATCGAGGACTAACCATTGATTCAATTAATCAAACACACATTGATTCATTAAAATTTATTCTAATTTAAAAGGAATAAACATGTATAATTAGGGAGGAATAGGAGTTTCATAGCCTATGTGAGGAGGAGAAAAAATAGAGTTTAGAGGCCTTAGTTTAACAAAAATAATAATTTTTTTGATTATTTAATGCCCATATCAGGGATTAGATTCATGTTTTTTAAAATTTTGTTCTGACTGTGAACATGTTAATGGACTTCAACCAGTATATCACTCAGTTTCTGTCACATGGTTTGGAAAAGTTTATGCCCACCGTATGTTGTTGCTATCTCAAGGCCCCCCTCACATAGTTGGCTCACTGGATTTGAAAACTATGTGTCATTTTTGATTCTCTAATTATCTCTAATTGCATGATTTAACATTGAATGAACCAAATTTTGGAGAACTATGTTCCAATTTTTCAGCTACCCAATGGATCCCAATGTCACCCTGAATGGTTTTTTGGAGATAGTGCATGGTTTCTATTAATTCTAATCAAACCATACACTCCTCAAATCACATTCAAAACAATTTGAAACTGTCTAAAATATATAAAAAGATAATCTAAGTATTATATACAATAGAAATATATATTAAATGTAAAATTACATAAAACCAAAAGAGTTATAGGCTTAATTTTTTTTAATAATGTAGATCAACTTCTGTGGAGTCTTAAGATCAAGAAAGAGTAGTTTTTCCATTGATCATACCTAGTATGTGGTTTGTAACAATGTTATAAATGATTCCTAATTTTCTTTATTTCAATTTTGTTTAATTTCTATATGTAGTCAGCCCATTTGGTGGATAATTTTTCAATGTATAATACTTAGATTTTGTAAAACTATACACCATATTTTATTTATATAGTATCTTATTGTCTTGGTTTATTTATTATGTGTACACTAATGCTTATAGATATGCATTTGGGTTTTTTTTAATATTTTCACTCTTACCATGGGGTATTGGCTCTCCATAGTATAGTTTATAACCTCAATACTAGTCAGTTTAATTAGGTGTGTAGGGAGATTCAATTTTATCCTTATGGAAATCCATATTATGAGATGTGTCAGGTCAACCTATTAATTTATTTATAGAGGAATATATTATTCATAAATAAATCAACATTCCATTTATGATAGTCAATGTAGGGAATATGGCTCGTGACTAATCGTAATTGTTGTAATAGAAAGATCATAGGTTGGTTATGATGTCATTATAATGGAACATGATCCTTAATATCCTGGATATGAATACCCCAATTGAGTTGATGAAGAACCTATTAGTAATATATTGAAAGTCAATGTCAAATATTAAAGAGTTTGAGATGTGGAGGTTATTCAATATAGGATTTTTGGAAGGGAGACCTATAAAAAACCCATCAATGTCTTCAAAAATATCTAAGGGTAGATCAAATAATTTGTGGTGGAATTTATGGATGATTTATAGGTGGATCTATTATTATTATCCATTACAATGTATTGAAATATGATGGTGCCAACAATTTTGTGTTTTTTGGAAAACTTTTGACGTGGTATTTGAATATGTATGGAATTTAATCATGAATTATGAACTATGAAAGATGTAGATTTATGAACTTTATAAAACTATTTTAAATTAAAAAAGGACTATGGATATCACCTCAATGGAGAAGTTTTCAAATACAATATGATAATTCCTATTAGATAATTCATTGTAAATAAGCTGACCTTAATCCTCCATTTTAAATATATGGGAAATGAGGAGAAATAAATAAGAATTGTAGATATTTAAAGAATATTTCTATAATTTTAACTATATAAGTATCAAATATAATAATTACCAGTGTGGTAGGTATTATCTTGTTTCTTTTTTTGAATACTCTAATGGAGTTAATGTTGATCAATTTGGGAGAATCATTTCATTGATGAAAAAATTTATGGATGAATGATCAAATATAACTTTTGTAAATTTTTAGAAGTATAATTGGGAATCATAATGCTATATAAGTCATGAGTAATTTTTATTTAATCATCTGTATGATAAATGGTAGATTCTTATAAATGATATAAGTTTGAAACATTACCAAGATATGTAAGAATATAATATCTATAGGATAGATAAAAGATATTATATATGATACTTTATTCATTAATGGATTTAGAAGGTGGAATGATGTTTAATATATGATATCATTTATATAATTATAATTTAATATAGAGAAGTGATTTATAGGGAATATATGTTTTATAATTTAGAGTTATGGCATTATCTGTTCAGACATCTTATTGAGAATAGTGTGAATTTTCTAATGGAAAATACATTTTGAAGATTTATCACAATGAATTTAGATGTCATGAGAGTTTTGTTATAGGGAATTATTTGTGGGTGTCATTCTAAATGAGTGATAAAAATCCTAGCTCTTAGAATTTTTAACTCGTTCACTCTAACATTAAGAGGCCTCCCTTGGTCAACTCTCCTAGTGTATCACATTAATTTTTGACTTTCGTTGATGATGAAATGGGGATTTAATAGTAATAATATCTATATAATAATTTTTTAGACTATTCATTCAATTGATTTCTATGTAATATAGAGAAAAATAGACATATGTTATGTTAACTTTGATATGATAATGGTGGTTTGTGAAATTGATATAAATTCTAGAACATATGTTAGAATAAATGGATCAATTGGGATAAAATTGTTCGGAATTAACCAAAAAAATGGTGAGGAAAAGTGAATGAATAAAATTTTAACAAAGTAACACAACATGAGGGTGCACTCAGAAATCACCATATTTATTTTAGTGTATGTAGTGAACACAATGACATATATTATTAATTTAAGATTGTCCAGTCAATTAGGAAAGGAAATTATAATGAAACTATGGTTCGATAATGCAACATAAGTTATCCTACATAAACATTTTGGGAACATGGAAAATATCCATTTCAATTCCCCAGATATAGATAAAATTAATGTAATGTCTAATATACATTTATTTTTTTATACATAGATGAATATTTTGGATTATAGTTCTAAGATTATCATAAGATACAAGTCTTCAAGAGAAGAGATATTCTTTTCAATGATAAGGTTCCATGGTAGGAATAGATATTGGTTTAACGGTATGTATAGAGAAATAAATCTACTAACCATGTCTAACATAATCTAAAAGAATATATAAAAGAGGAACACATTTTGATAAGTCCAAATAGAATTATAATTTGATTGGAAGTGAGATCCATTGAAGACGTGATAGAATTATCTAAAACATATTTATATAAGAGAGAATCTCCAAATTATGGGGATTAAAGTTATAGATAACAAGAACCTAAATTATTAGATTTAGTTTTTATGTGAACTATATAGGGTTTTTCATTTGAAAGATGAGGCTGCTTATAAGAAGATATACAAGGCATGACTATTCATAAAGGGCTTCGAATTGAAGGAGGTAATTGAATTTATAGATATTTAATAACTGATAGTTAAACATTCTACAATATAAATAGTGTCAATCATGGTTGAATGTGACAATATAATCTTGTAACAGATTTATGTAAAGATATATTTTTTATATGGATATTTTGAGGAGGTAATATTCATTAAACAACCATTGGGTTTTCCAGATAAACCAAATTAGGATTTTGGGTTTAAGAATTAATTAATCCTCTAAATATTGAGGTAGGTTCTAGGTCATTGGAATTAAAAACTGAATTCCCTCTTGGATGTGGAATATTTCACTTGATGCATCAAATTTAATATTACTTCTATAAAACATGTAATTATATGAGTTTAATCAATGTTATTTTATATGTATATGAAATATTGATATTTAGTGAAAACATTAAAATAATTTTGAAGATAAAGAGTGATTTTTCTTTTAGTTGTGATGAAATATCCCAATAAGAAAAAAATATATATTAGGAATAAATATTGAGAGAGATAGGGAGGCCATGACATAGGTTCTATCTCTAATAGAAAACATCTGGAATGTAATTGGGAAGTTTGTAAATTCTAGTTATAATCCAATGTCAACAATATAATCCAAGAAAATTCATGTTTTCTAGTGATAATGAACATATAATAAAATATAAGGTCGCGTACATGGAAATATTTCTTTTTGAATCAGCGATCTGTTGTGAAATGTGTAACATTATATGTACGTGTCAATAAATTTATTTTTCAATGTTATTTGTGATCCATTTCATATATAATATGGTAAATGAACAGCTAGAGGATATGAAATTTTGAATTTGATACATGAACGAATCATAAATAGAAACACATGTTTTTTATTTGCTTAAGGATGAATAGAAATCAACAAGATGTCACAATTGGAACTGGTTATTACTATATCAAAAATGGAAGAAGAGTTTGTGGCTAAAATGGATGAAAGAAAGGAATTAGTATAGTTTGATATCTTTTTTATGAATATGAAAAGGACTTAGTATTATTCTATGAAAATTTTAGTGTAATTATTTTGGTCTATAATCTGATGTATCCCTCGCGGACCTAAAATATTAACATTAATATCATTTCAGCTAGAACATGTTGGAGGAAAATTTGTTGGGATTTCAAATAATAGCGAGAAATCCTAATATAGTGTACATTTTCTCCATGTTTTAATTCATATTATTTCATAGGAAAGAGTATGCATCAGTGGTATATAGGTGAATGAATAAAAATACAGAACATTAATTTTTATTACTGTATATTAGGGACAATTATTTTATTCAATATTATTAGATAGTTTTAAAGATTTCTTTGATGAATTATTCAACTGGTATAATTTTTTAAATTTGTTTCTTGTTCATATTATTATTTATTCTATCAATATGATAAAAATTGGGTGATATCTTAGTTAGAATGGTTCAGGTAGTCGGATCTCAAATGGATGGTAGGATGGTCTAATGAGGAAATAATTTGATGGGCATATATAGTGTTCATTTTCATTTAAATACTCTTACTGAAGTTATAGAGTAGTCCCCATAGATTAATTAAATTGTTGGGAAACATTCAATTTTTATAACTATACTGATTAAATGGTTATGTATCAGTTCCAAACACAATAATAGGTGGTGAATTATCATTTTAAACTCATTTATTCTTCTATTATCAGTCTCTTATAGGGAAATGTTTTCAATTTCATGAAATTTCCTAGTACTATTTTTCAATTATATGGAATTATTTAGGTACCACATGCTATCACGTCATTGATTCCGATGTCCGGTGAACCCTTAACATAATTTTGAAATTTTTTATATGTTTTTTTATGAAAATATCGGAGAAGGTTTTTCTAACTTTTGATTCGGTGCTTAGATTGAATTTATGAGGGCACTGTTGAACTCGAAATGATGGGATTCTCCTAAAAAAGACTCACCTTTGAACAACATAGGTCTAACTGAAATATTAATTTTTTAATTTTTCATAAAATAATAAAATAAAATAGAAAAAGTAATTATATTTTTTTCACCATTGAGCGGTTGACGGCGGTGCTGTAGTGTGGTGACTTGGTGAAGATGACACACATTAAATGAGGATCATTAATAGATTGTTTGTGCAAGCATAACCACTATTGTATTTCATAAATTATATAATGAAATGATGCAACATCACATAATAATAGACTCTATGTGACTTGAATCATTTTTATTGAACTAATGTGTTCGAGAGTTGAGAAATAAAGACAAGTGATTCTCAGAAGAACCTACAGAGGAATTCCTATCCAATGAAGAATGATGGATGTTGTAGGATCGGAGCACGGTGACAAATATCGTAGAGAACGAGATCGGATCTGGGATTTGACAAATGGTGAAGAAAAACAGTGGATCATGGGTCGAAAAAGACTTGGATCATCATTCATAAGCTATGAAAGAACTAAATCCAGGATGGGATTTATTTGTGCTTTAATTCCCCATTCTTTACTCTAAAACAATGAATGTGAATCAACCCGAGAACAGGTTGATCTGCAAATTTTGTGTTCTAGAAGGAGGGTGATTTCTTGGGTTTTTTCTTGGGGATTATTGATAGGTTGATATAATTGTGATCATATGCCTCTCCAATTTCATACTTCAAACAAGGAGGGCATGGACCGACACAAACAAGGCCCACGCCCCTCCCCATGTGCATTCTTTGTAAAAGGGTTTTTCATGATGGCGGCAAGGCACATCCGAGTCCATCATAGTGGATAGGGTGTTCCTTGGAGATCTTATACACAAGATACATGAAGAACGAACAATGAATCGTGTATGGTGATCTTCCAAAGTTCCTTCTAGATGGAGTGGAAGTAGGGCTATCGGGTGTGATGACGACATATGGAAACGGAATGCCCCATTAGCGCACCGAGTAGTAGAGACCGCACCCATCGCACTGGAGACCCATGACACCAAGCTGGCACTGTATTGATGAGAGAACTTGTAGATATGGTCTTCTGATGATGTGTACAGCTGGCTGGTTTCTACGACCACATGGGGTGAAGTTGGATGCTTTCGTGCCGCATCTGGATGGAAGATTTGGTCTGCTACGGTGTGTAGGGAAAACATGCTGGGCCAAACCTGCACTGGTATGCTGGAACCCACCCCCCTATTGGGTTAGGCTAGACCCGCCACCTAATGGGATGTGCTAGGACCATCCTAGACTATATTTAGTTCGGGACAGATATGGGTCAGGTCAATGTGACCCAGACTGTGTCGTGTTGGGTCTTCCCTATAGGGATGGGCCGGACCCGGACCCAACTTGCCCCCATTTCATTAAAACCCTTGTAACAAATAGACTGGGCATCTGATTGACACTTCATCTAATTAAAAAGGACCCTTACTACAATGATGTCCTTTTAAGATACTCTATGTGGGTTTTGGAAGTGGTTGGTGTATGCCCAGGTTGGATCGAACATGAATCCAACCAGTCCCTTTTTACAAAAAAAATTCATATATCTTACAGACCGGGCATCCATTCTACCCACCTTACGTTGCGTTGGGAACCATATGACAAGAAAATTTTTGGGTTCACTCTATGTGGGGCTTCTTGGAAATTGATGTATGACCGATGGACTTATATCAAGATCCTACCGAAATCAAAAAATTTATGTGTGGGAATATTGTGGTGAGATGTGAGGTGAAGACTGAGAGGGAAACTTCATGGATCAGAATTATAGACATCCTTCATGGATCGACATGAGAGTGATCCACTTTGGATCAACTTGATATCGGCCCTTCATGGATCAGTAGTATAGTGACCCTTCGTGGACCAGCATCAGAGCGACCCTCTGTGGACCAGAATGAGAAAAACCCGTCATGGGTCAGCATGAGAGAAACCCTTCATGGATCAGCATGAGAGAGACCCTTCGTGGATCAGCAGCAGAGCAACCCTATGTGGATTAGCAGCCGAACGACCCTTTTTCAATTAAATTTAGAGCCTCTCAACAAAATAATATGATATAGCTTTAGGACTAATAATCATTACATTTTTACTAAAGTAATACATGGTGTGAGATGTGTCTTTTTCTTTGTGCATTACGTTGAGATCTTGATTTGTGGTATATTCCATTGTGGATTTCTATGAGACCCACATTTGTCTTGGGGTCCCTAATGAGTATTGTTATAATCACCCATACAGGATATTCTCCCACATCTGTAGTGTCTCTTGTAGATGACAGACGTGTTTCTCTATGAATTTGGGGATCATAGTATAGACGGTGCCTGGATGTGGATCGATAGACATTTTGTGCTGAAGTGACATGAAACAGTGAGTTATACATACCCATCAATTAGTATCATTTGAAGAAGACCTCCAAAGCTTGTACATCCTCTTCTATAATTTTCTTTTTGTTGGTATATTATTCTGGCCCCTTTTACTTTCTATAGTACTTTTACTTGTTGTTGGGTCATGTTTCTATTTACTTTTTGCAGTATGTTCTGTGCGAGTATGTACAGGTTGAAAGGTAATGCCTTCCCATTTTGGGAGTATTCCTTTTTTCTTTTATTCACTATCCCCTTACTTATAGAAGTTGGGCTTGGGTTAGACATGGAACGGGCCCCAGGGGACGGTTCGTGACAAAGTGGTATTGGAGAGCGGTCAGTTCTTCCATATTAAACTAAGATTCTATATTTTTAATAAGGAAATTGTGTTAAGTGTTTTTAGTTTGGATTTCAGGTGTGGGAGTCTAGTGTTGGTGCGGTGCCTGACGTATCCACACACAAAGTACTTAAAATATATTTTCTATCTCAGTACACGAGTGAATTGGTTACATTTATTTTAGAAAATTTCTTCTCATGATCTCTTTTTTGTCATCTCACCGGGTAAAACTTATTGACCATGGAACATCTATTACCCATTTGGATTACTTCATGAAGATAACCAGCCTTGATTCTAGTGAGGGATCACGATGATGGCCCACTGAATATTGAGGGATCGTTAAAGGGACCACTTACATTGATAAAATCTTTGGGTGGTGAACCAGGACCACCACTACCTGAATAGAAGTAGTTTCTAACAGCCCCACTAGCGGATAGTGCATGTAGATTGATCATGCTGCATGAGTTATAGAGATAGTGGCCTTCATGGATTCAACATGAGGTAGATCCTCAGGAATCTGAGGTTTGGATGGAGTCAGTTAAGCTTGTTTTTTGATTGGTAGAGACACCTTCAGACCATATAGTGGTCCTAGCTTTTTTCCTTTTTTCATGGAACAATATGGATATTGTGGATCTTTATGTTCTATAAAAATGAGTAGGTGACCCATTACTAGTTGGACTTCGAGATCCTCTTCAGGGTAGAGTTTGTACCAGCGACACTACGCTCATTGCGTATTCAAGAGCTATTGTACCTACAAAAGGGTAGTCTAAATGGGCCTAGTACTCAGTATGGTTTATAGACCTCAACTGCTAATCCACTAACATGGTAAGAGACCATTTATTCAGGGATCAGACCTTTGATTTGGGACTCCTACAAGATATTAGTTCTACAATGATTTTTCTAAACAACCCAACACTGGCAGGAGTGAATGAGAGAGCTCTAATGGTGGAGAGTTTCCTTGCCCAGCAGGCACCAATGGTGAGAGCCACCACCGGACGACAAGTGGAAAATTCTTCTATAGTAGGCTGTAGTCAGATGACGCAGAGGCCCAAATGGGATATACCTTTTAGAGGATGACCCCAAGATGTACGGTCAAAGGTGTGGAGCTTCCAAGGTAGAGGAGGCCAGATTAGGGATTTAGCATTTTACTCCTTCAGTAGGTATGGACACAAGGCATGTGATTGGAGGACCCGCCACATAGATTATCCGCAGACGGTCAATGGACTTCCAAGGTAGAGGTAAATAATCGAGTGAGGAGGTTTTTAGAGTGTAATATGTGGTAGGGGACCAGGCCAGGAAATAGGTAGTGGAAAATGGTTTTAGGTACTACCTGCACCACCCCTATGTGGTCCACCACGAGTTTAGGGAGCCGACGGACATGGGTGAACACAACTTCAGGCAGTAGAGGCATATGACCATAGAACTCCATAGATGCTTAGAGTTATAATATGTGTCTTATCTAACTTAGCTATAGTTCTTGTAGACACAGGTGCTAGTCAATATTACCTTTTGATGAACCTCGTTTGAGGCTCAGAGATTCCGGTGGATCCGTTGGCTCGATCCTTACAATTAGATACTATTATGGGATTGTATTCAAAAATTACACACTGGTTTCAATAGTGTGAGATTAATCTAGGAGGCAAGATCATTTGTTATGATCTCTTAGTTGTAGTGTCACACCCTTATGACATCATCTTTGGGATAGACTAGTCAACTACATTCCATGATCAGATCAACTATTTTAGGCACAATCTGTGGTGTGACTGTGAGAATGGGATGAGGTTTTACTTCACTGGTGATAAGGTAACCATTTAATCATAATATATAATTCCTTGGAGGAGGGTATAGTCGATCACTCACAAGTTTTCTAGCCTCACCCTTGGTAATGTGGACGAGAGGAGTCTGAGATTCCTTTTAGTGGTGGTCGAGTATGAGGATGTCTTTCCTAAAGATGTTTTGGGACTACCTCCTCGTAGGTAAGTAGAATTTTTCATCGACCTCTACCTTTATAGAGCTCTGATTTCCACACTATTATATTGGATGGCTCCCACTATGCTATGTGAATTGAGGGTAAAACTGGAGGACCTGTAGGAGAAGGGCTAGTAAGGCCCAGTGTTTCATTATTTTTAGCATGATTTTTGTTTTCCAGGAAGGAAGATGTGAGGATGAGGTAATTCATGGAATAATGGTGCATGAAGTAGGTGACCATGAAGAAAAAGTATCAACTTCTGAGGATTGATTACTCCATCAATCAGCTGAATGGAGTGATGTGGTTCTCAAAGATCGACATTTGATCAGGCTATCATCAGCTTCTGGTACGGGATGAGGACGTACCGATGAAAACACATAGATTCTTGTACGACCACTATGATTTTTTGGTGATTCCTTTCAGCAAGACCAATTCCCTAGTGGTGTTCATGGGACTCAAGAACAGGTTTTTCTAGCCTTTACATTATCATTTCATGGCAGTCATCGTTGATGAAATATTGGTGTACATGGCTTCAGAGGAGGAGAATGGTACACACCTGTGAACAGTCCGTGATACACTCCGAGAGCACCAGCATAATGGTAAGCTCTCAATGATCCATTTCTACATTCAGGAGGTCCACTTTCTAGGAAATGTCATCTCGGAGGCTGGAGTTGCAGTAGATCTTGCGAATATGGAGGCGGTGCTAGCTTCAGAACAACCTAGAAGAATAACTGAGGTGTGGAGTTTCTTGGGGTTTGTTGGATAATACAAGAGTTTTGTGCCAAAATTTTCCATAGTAGAAGAACCATTATCAACCTTTTAATGGAATGGACAACCCTTCATGTGCATGGAAAAGTTCCAATAGAGTTTTCAGGAGCTGAGACAGAGACTGATGAGTGCCCCCATATTGAGACTACTGGAAGAGGGTGTTTGGTGTGTTGTCTTCTGCAACACATCTAGGAACAAACTGGTTTGTGTCCTGAATCTGTAGTGGGAAATGATCACATACATCTCATAGATGTTGAGGTAGCATGAGAATATATACGTGACTGATGAACTGGAGTTAGAAGTAGTGGTCTTTTCCTTGAATATGGGGTGTCACTACTAGATAGGTGAATGGTTTATCATCTACTCTAATCAAAATTGTCATAGGTATATCTTCTCATATAAGCAATGATACCTGATATAGTGGTGATGGCTGGAGTTCCTCTAAGACTATAAAATTGAGATATTCTATACTCTTGTGAAGTGTAACATGGTGGAAGACACGCTCAACACGAGGAATGGTTTACGACTATTGAGCTAGGTGATGGAGCACCTTCCCACAATGCATATATCCTTCGTGGATGATGATGGAGAATATAACCTCAATTTTATGACTATCACTCCCCCATTCCATTAGTAAGTTTGGTATGCACATCTTGTGAATGTTTACTGTGAGGACCAACATCATTAGTTAACCTCAGGATAAGATCTTGACGGATTTTTGATATGTGGGGAGAATGTCATCCTCTTCGATGGGAGCACTGTAATACTAGTGACATTGAAGGATGAGGTGTTTAGGGAGTTCCAAACATCCCAATTTTTAGTACATCCTAGTGTGGATAAGAAGTAATAGGACCGCTTATGTCATTACTGGTGTCTAGGGATGAATAAAGCAATGGAAGAGTTTGTTTCATGATGCCTCACATGTCAACAAGTGAAGGTCAAGCATCAGTTCCGAGCAGGCTTGACACAACCCCTTGAGGTACATGAGTTGATGTGGTTTGGTATCTCCATGGAATTCATGAAGAGGTTACCAAACATGTCTAGGGTCCATGACACTCTCCGCGTGATCGTTGACTGACTCACCAAGTCGGCTTAATTCGTACGCATTTGAGAGTATCGATCGGTAGAGGGATTGGGATGCCTCTACATCTAGGTGATAGTGTGGCTTCACAGGGTTCCTTCAAAGATCATCTTAGATCATCATGAACACTTTACATACCAGTTGTGGAAGTGGTTATATAAGGTGTTCAGGACTCAGCTATACATTAGAACATAATTTCACCCATAGACTGAGGGTCAGATGAAGCGGACCATAAAACCTTGGAGTAAATTCTTTGTTCCCGTGTCCTAGTTTTTTTCGTAGTTGGGAGTACCGCTTCCACTGATGAAGTTTGCGTACAAAAATAGCTATCATTCCATCATTGTCGTGGCACCATTTGAAGCCCTGTACGAGTGTCCATGCAGATCACATCTATGTAGGAATGTCCCAAGGGAGTCAGCACGCATTAGTACAGAGTTTATACAGGCTACCACTGAGAAGGTGCAGATCATCCAGGAGTGGATGAGGACTAAACAGAGCAGTCATAAGTCTTATAATGATAGGGGATAGAGACCCTTGGATTTTGAGGTGGGAGACCATATTTCTTTTGTGTCTCACCCCATTAAGGACTGTGGAGATTTGGCTAATGTGAAAAGATATCTCCAAGGTTTATCAGAACATTTCAGATCCTCGGCAGAGTTTGCGATGTGGTGTACCACATAGCTCTTCCCCCACAGATGCACTGAGTGCACGATTTTTTTCAACATGTTTCAACTAATGAGGTACATGCATAATCCATCAAAAGTCATTGATTGGGGAAAGCTGGACATTAACGATGGGGTGACATTTGTAGAGTTTCCAGTGGAGATAGAGGATCGATAAAAGCATGTCCTTCATGTATGGTTGATTCATATTGTGCATGTTTAGTGTAATCATGGGAATCTGCATTAGATACCACAGGAGCGAGAGGCTTAAATTCATGCTCAGTACATCCATTTTTTTTATTATCCCTTGTTTTGTCATTTGGGGATTTAAAGCCTTCTGGTGGGGAGAATTTACTACCCCGTAATTTCCATGTAATTTGATTAAAATTATATGGAATTATTTCCATAAAACACACGTTGACTGCAAGTGATTTCAATGTGCTGTGATCTCAAAACCAAATTTTTGAAAACAGAAATAAGTTTTCTTATGTAAACGTGCGAGGGGGTGTATCAAAATCTTGAAACATTTTTGGGATCGAAAATTGGAGGGTTCCATTGAACTAGAAATGACGAGATTCACCAAGAAATAAATAAACTTAGACCAGAAAGGGTCGGACCGAAAATTTAATTATTATAATTTTCAAAAAATAAAAAAATAAGAAAGAAAAACTTATTTTATTTTATTTTGAATCATTGAGTGGTGGATGGAGGAGCTGCGGTGAGGAGATGAGGTGGTGATGAGGTGCTTTAAATAAGGATCACTAATGGATCATCTTTTAAAGCCTAATGACACAATGTCATATCATAACAGAAAATTTGTGACATGTTTCCTTTTTATTAAAATAATGTGTTAGAGAGTTGAGAATTCAACCCTAGGAATTATATAATGAACCTATGGTGGAATTCTTATCCATAGAAGAACGATGAACACGGGAGGATCATAGCTTAGTGAAAAATCTTGTGGAGAACAAGATCAGATCCAGGATTTGATGAATGGTGAATAATGACATCAGATTACAATTTTACGATGATGTGGATCGTAATCCAACACCTATGAAAAATTCTATTACTGGTAGGGATTTAATTGTTCTTGAATTGCTCGTTTTTCATTCTAAAACCACGAACGCAGATCATACCTTGAATAAGGTGATCTAATGAACGAGTTTTCTTGAAAAAGGGTGATTACCATGGGTTTTTGCCTAGGTATTGTTGATATGTTGATATAATCGTGATCCCAAACCTCCAATGTGTCACAATTATAAGGATGAGGGTGTGAGAAAAAACAAAAAAGGCCCAAGCCCCTCTGCATGTTCCCACTTTGTACTCAGATTTTCCAAGATGGATGAATGGCGCATCCGATGCCATCATTGTAAAGAGGGTGTTCCCTATAGGTTGTTGGCACATGTGGTGTTAATAATGGACTACTGGAGCATGTACAGTTGTCCGTCGAAGTTCCTTACAGACATCGGGGTAGAAAGGATTAAGGTCGTGTCGATGACTGAAGGAAACGTCATGACCCAGTGGTGCGCCGAGCTGTAGAGACCGTGGTCGCAACACTAGAGACTTTTGGAACCACACTGACACCTCGTTAACGAGTAATCTCGAGGAATTGTTCTGTGTGTGTTGATGCCAGACATGGCTGTGGCACATCCGAATGGAAGAGCAGGGCCTCTATAGTGGGTTGGACCCACAAAAACATGTAGGACCCACCCCGAGTGGGCTAGACCCTCCCTAGTTGGCCAGACGAGATAATGTTACGGCCGGATCTGGGTCGATTCGGGTCAGATCTATCAGACCTGGTTGGACCGAACATAGAACCAACCAGCCCCCTTTTCACTACAATTATTGCAACTGATAGACCAGACATATAATTGACATGTTGTATGCGAAACATAGACCCTTGAGACAAATTTTTCCTTTTGTAATTCTTTACATGAGTTTTGGTGGAGTTTTGCATACATTCGTGTTATATCAAACTCAAATCCTACCATTCCATTTTTACAAAATTACCATATCTTACAAACTGAATGTCTGTTCTACATGTCCTCTATTGCGTTGGAACCCTTACCAGTAGTCGGTCCTTTGGGTTACACTATGTGGGAATACTCAGTAGTTGAGGTATGACCAATGGCTTGAGGAGATGATCCTTTTAGATTCAGGCAACTATAGTGTGGGAATCCAGTGACTAGCTGTGACTTCAATAATGATAGTGAACCTTCATGGTTCAGTAGTAGAGAGACCCTTTGTGGATCAGCATGAGATATGCCCTCTTTGGATCAATATGAGAGAGACCCTTCATGGATCAGCATTAGAGAGACGCTTCATAGATTAGCATGAGATAGAACCATTGTGGATCAACATGAGAGTGGCCTTACATGGATTAGTAGGAGAGATACCCAACGTGGATCAGCATGAGAGAGACCCTTCGTTGAGCAGTAGTAGAGTGACCCTTCATGAATTAGAAGTAGAGAAAACCTTCGTGGATTAGTAGCAGAACCTCTCAATAGAATAAGATTTTTATATATTTATTATTAATCATATTTACTTATTTACATAAGTTATACCTGATGTGAGCTGTGTCTTTTGATTTTTTCTTTACATTGAGAACATTCTTTGTGGAATTTTCTTTTGTGGATTTATGTGATACCCAAGTTGGTATCATGGTCCCTACTCTGTATTAATATACTCACCCTTGGATGGGCTTCACCATCACCTATTGTGTCTTGTGTAGACGACAGACATCATTGACTGGGACTTTGGGGTGTCAGGGCTAGATAGTGCTCATAGGTGGATCAATAGATGTGGTGTGCTGAAATGACATCTGAAAGTGAGTTGGACTTACCCATAAGGTTGAATCTTCTGCAGATGACCTCCGAATCTTTTACTATTTTTTCTATAATTTCTATTCTGTAGGGCTTGTATTCTGGCCCCATTTACATTCTATAGTAATTGAACATGTTGTTGGTTGTAGTTACAACATACATTCTCTAGTATGGGCTATATGTGTGTATATAAGATGAAAGGCAACACCATCCCTTTCCACAGTATTCATTTTTTGTGCTAGTTTCCATCCCCTGGCCTATGGAAGGCGATGTTGGGGTTGTCACGGCAAGGGCCCTGGGTGATGTGACGTGAAAATGTTTATTTTGAATCATTTTTTCTTTTATAAACCTAAAAATATTTAAATATGGGAATTTAAATTTATTTAAACCAAGGTTTTCTTGGTATACCTATAATGAATAATCAATGTAGAATACATCGACAGTGTTCTGTCATACTAGGTAGTAATATTAGCTAGTATAGTTTTTCCAAAATTAAAGGACACACTCATTTCAAATCATTGGATCAATTCTTCTTCATGACATCTTATATAATACATAGTTAAAATGATTAAAAATAATTTTAATCATGTCTATTTCTTATAATGTGTTTTCTAAATGGATAATTTACACTCAACCAACCTGGATGTTATCATTCTTCTTCTTCATTATTATTTTATAATTATATATATTAAATTTTATTTCTTTTCCATTCAAATTAAAATAAAAATTCTTATCTTATACATGATATTTTTCAACAATAGTGGAAATTAATAATTCTCCCTTATTAATAATTTTATTACCTGAATTTTTATCTGATATAACAATCAATATTTTGAATATATAAACTCAAAAAATAACATATCATATTTCTTCATCAAATATAAGTCATAATCACAAATTTAAATCCATTATTATTTCTTCGTAAATTATTGAAAACATTATTATTAATATATAGTGACATTGAACTATCTTTAAACACATAGTCATGTATTTATAATGGTGAAAGACCTATGAAATGATTCAAGTTGATTCTAGATCTTCAAAAATCCCCCAAAATTTATAAATTTATATTTCCATGAATATTTTAATATTTTCAAAAATTATTTTTAGTATGATATCCTCCATCATATCATGTTTTCAATATTTTATTTGACACATATATCTATCATCATAGTTGATGAAATGGATTAAACTCCATATATAAAATTGATATTTGTTTACATGAATTTTGATTTGTTAAAGAGAAACATCATATTATAGATATGATGAAACTTATAGTGTAAATTACTTTCCTTATTAAGCTCATGACTAAACCATAAAAGGATCCATAATGAACCAAATTAAACTCAGATTTTAAGGTTATGAATTCTCAGATGATTTTTTATTATTAGCCTTTACTACATAGTGATCCCTGATAAATGAGAATGAACATTAAAATATTTTATATTATGAAATATTTACCCTTAAAAAGAAAAAATTATCATTATTAACTCCAAGATGGATCCACAGAGAGTGCCAATTAATCCTTACAATGTTTTGATTTATATTTTCGAAATTCTATAGAAACCTTAAAAACTTATAGAAGACCCTAAGATGGTATCAATTTATAATTATGAAATCATATTGTATCCTTATATAGTATCAAATAATCATTAAAAATTCATAGAGTTATCATTATGATGTTATATCCTTATGAACTCTTACTTATCAAAATTTTAAAAATCATTCTCAAAATCAAATTCATTCTAAATACCTGAAATGGTAAAATATTATATAATTTTTCTCTCAAATCACACAATAGAAAAAAATCCATCATATTAAATATATTATTCCAACATTATCCCTCATTGGAATTTGTTAACAATTATATTACTTAAAACTTGTGTGTTCTTTTCCATAATCTCCCATGTATTTAAATACTATCTTATTATTATATCTCCCTTCATGGTTAATTTTATCCCCTAGTAATGTCATTCAGTACCATTTTCCACAAAATGAAACTGTGTATCCTTCTTCACACTTGGATTCTATAGTGTCCTTGTTTTATCATTCATATTAATAATAAATGTATCATAAATTCAATTTATAAGCTTATATATGCCTAAGATGTTTGTTTAGAATAAAAGAATTTACTAATGGTCCCAATGTTATCCATAAGACTCATGTCAATCCATTTAATTACTTTTTTTACATTCCACATGGATAATATATCCCTTTTTATTGTCAATCATAGTGGGATAAGATCACATGAATTCCATAAATAATAATTAAAACATGAAATGATCGGGGTTTTTGGATTATATTCCACTATTGGAAGAAGTTTGTTGAAAACTGCGATTCATCATATGTCTCAAAAAATAGTGAATCTAAGTGTTTTGTCATAACATATTATTTGTGTTGATCAGTCCCAATTGACTTTATTTTTATAATTCCATGATTCAATTCTCAATTAATAAAATTCTATATTATCTTAATGTTTTTATTTTAATAGTGTCAAATTTTATTTTTTGTAACCTCAATTTCACCCTTGATGTCACAAAAGATCCCATTTTTATTGGTCACTTTTTCACCGATATCTTCTAACTTTTGGTTCATCCAATGAATCAATGGTAATATCAAAGAAATTGTAATTTATTCTATAATATCTATTCATAAATATACGATTTCTTTTTTATTTTATATCCATACTGCTCACTTAGTTAAAAATGAAATATACCTCCACATTTGAACTGTTTTATCCACCATAGCACCTAATGAATTATAATCTAATAAGGTTGATAAATCAGGTCCATTTTGTTCATTTAAGAGTTCAATGTGGATAATATTGACTTAGATATAGGTAAATATTCTCTTAATTTCTACTAATTTTTCTTACATGGAAATTATTTTTATTCAGGTCATAATAAATGTCAGCACAAGATGATATTAAATAAAGAAAGATTCTTATAATCTATCTATAAAGGGTAAGACCCATTTTATTCTGGTTTTCATAATTCCAATGAATGGTTCCAACTATTATGGAAGTCTAGATAGACTCTGAATAATGTATGTTATATTTTATTAGAAATTCCTTTTTATACTTAGCCTTTGATATGATTCTTTATCCATCCTTTTGAATCACATTATGTATCAGAAAACATGATTCCTTACCAATCATAGATATTTCAAATTCTAAAACCATAATATTATAAAATTATTATAATGATTTCTAATTTCTCTTTTGAACAATATTATCATCCACATTCATCAATACACTGAATGGTTCTTATTAAAAAATCACAAATAAAATATTTTCAACACACCATCTTTTAAACTCCAATTTCTTGAACTATGAATCAATCCAATCATTCCATATATGTGGAGCTTGTTTTAAACAATATAAATACATATATAATCTCTATACATTACCTTCATCACTGCCAATAATTAATCCTATTAGATATTACATATATACTTACTCAATAACAACACCATTAGTGAATGAAATTTTAAGATACATTTTAATTATCTTTAAGAATATTTGGAATATTATGTCCAAGAAGAGTCTAATTGATTCACCGTTGCATACTAGTTAAAGGGTTTCATAAAAATCGATCCACTAAATTTTTTCCTATAATTTTCACAAAAAGGAATATTTTTTTCAAACCATAATTCAATGATCATTTAATTAATTTTTTAAACCCCAATTTTTTCTAATCAAGGTGTGATTTTTAGGTCATTCAACAAGTCCCCATGGGTGAGTTTTTTTCAATCTTGTCCAACTCCTCATTAGTATTTATTATCCAATTATCATCCCCTATGTCCTATTAAAATATTTTTGTCAATAAATTTGATATTAAAGTAGTGTTTTCTATTTTCACCATAATTATTTATTTACTTGGTGATACCTTGTAACTAATTATTTTCTATGGATGAATATCCATATTCATGTTTCTTCTTATATATATGTGTTGAATATCATTAAGACCTACTTCCGCACTCAACATATCTATAGAATCATATACTATTCAATGAAATTTTATTATATCAGGATTTCTACCATCTTTTATATTTTTTTATAGACATAAATAATGTTAGAACCCCAATAATTATTAAATATCCTCTCTTCAATAACATTGAAATCATTTATATCTATAGTTCTACTCAGTATTTTGTAGAATTATTTTTTTGATTTAATATTTTATAGTTTGATAATAATACTCATTTGAAAGATAAATCAAAATATTTTACATTATATCCATAATTATATTTAATTTAAAAATTTATTCTCAATATATATAATTTATTCAGTGTTGTTTGTCTCCGATTCCACATATCAATGGTGGTTTTTTCTTATCTAGGGCGTAAAAATAACTAAAAAATCATTCCAATATGGAAGATAAAATATATTTTATAGAATAATTTTTCTATATCTATTTTTCACTGTTCAATTACATCATTCCATCCCCCCATTCTTTTTTGAAGTACGTACTGAAGATACCACATTTTTTATTCCATGATTTCATGGGTAGTTATCCACTTTAATGGTTTTATATTTCATTCACGTTTTCTTATTTTTGTGTCTTTATGGTGCATTAAATTTTATTTTACACGCTCTTATAATAACTCTTAATTATATACATAGGATCTATCATTATTCTCATGAACATTACATATGTATTCATACTATAATAATAAATGAAGTACATGAAGTAAATTTCTCCATGTGTTCCAAAAATATTCATTTGACTGCAAAAATTTGGATACACCATATCATGTATGTTTCATCATCTATTCTCATTTTTCAGATATGGGTTGTGTACCATATTCCATATTCATTATATATTTTTTTCTAGACAGAACGTTTAATTATATATTCCCACTATTGTCATTATTTTGTGTAGATTCCCTACAATCTTCTAGAAAATATGTCTAAGACTCTTGTGCAACAAACTATTCTATTTTTTCATAAAAAATCATTATTTATCATTATTTTACGGTTGATAACAATTTATAATTTACCTTTATACGTTCATGAATGAGTTCTTAACATTAATTATGATCAATCATACATTATTATTGAAGAGGATTTATTTCCCATAGTTAAAATTTTTCCTTATTGTCAAGAGGCTATGTATCATTACATTTACATATAGAACATAATTAAAAAATATTTCATCTCCTAAAAACCATCATTTTTGTTTCCATTTATATTTATATAATCGTAATTTCCAAAATGAATAATACAATCAACTATTAACATTCAGTTTTTTAGAATATGTACGTCGTCATTATTGTGGTATGAGGACCTTCTAATCCACACGTTATAAATTCTTTGTTTCATTTCACATAACCTCTCATTTTTTATATTTATATGTCATCTTCTTTTGTGTCTAAGAGATGACCATGTCTTTTGATAAAACAGATGATTCATTATATCTATTTTCAAAACAAATAATATACACATCGGCACTTTCCTGTTATAAGAAAGAGAACCTATTTCCCAAGGTAACATTATTGGGTCGACCAAAATCTACGTGCACTTAATTCAAATGTTATATATTTACACTTATTATTTTCTTATAGTCAATAAATTTATGACCAAAGTTGCATCATTTATAATGAGATCCATTAAAATAATTTATTCATTATGATTATAGTTACGGATTAATTAATCTTTTCTTACTTCTATATGCTTCTACATTTAAATATCACATATATTATATATAATTGGACATGGTTTGACCAATGAATATAAAAAACTAACACTTCATAAGAATAAATTTCATTACGCACTCACTTATCCACATGTTTAATGAATTTTGAGTATCTCAATTATTTTCTTTCACCCATTGAGATATATGATTTAGTACAATCTTATTTTTCCCTTTGTATTGGACTTCCAATGAAAATATTTTCAACATATCAATGATAGGACAACTCAACTTTTTCCCATATTTCTAGGACTTTGGGTATCCTTGATTTCTTCAAAAAAATTTGTTCCACACATTGCCATTTCTAAGAGATTTCTATCTATGAAAATAACAAAATATATCATCTTATTTAGCTCGATTTACTTTATTTAATATTCATTTTTTATTCTCAATGTAAAAATATTATTCGTCAATATCTTTAATTCTCTTCTCTCTTTTCTCTACACAAGCATTAAATAATTAATCTTCTCAGTTTTTCTTCATTTTTAGATTAAATTTTACTACCCCTTTGGAGATATTTTTGATAGGTAGTTGGTATTATATCTCCTTTTTTATTTGATCTATTTCTACTTTAAGATGATGCACATACTCAAAAGACTATTTCAACAATGTAAAATAATTTCAGTTTTCTTGTTTTGAATACCAGTCTCTCCAAGAGCTCCCTTAAGATCCACCTTGAGATCAACAACACCTTAAGCTTTATTTTAATCTTATATATTAAAATTTTCATCTTTAGGAGTAATCAGATTGGAATCAGATGTCTTATATTAAAATTCATTTTTTTATTCCCATAAGTGGCCTTCGCCAACTTCCTCTTCCTTGATAAAAAGTCTCTTCCTCTAGAACATAAATATATAAATTCTAATTGTTTGAAATCCCATTTAATGTATATTTTTATTTTATCCTTTTATATATATTTCTCATAACTTTCATTAACTTTTTATTCCATATGTTAACATATTTATTGTGTCTAATAGTTATACAACTAAGGAATCACATGGGTAGGATTCCATAAAATATTATCATACCACTTTTGAAATTATAGTCTACTATAGATAGAAAATAATCCTATGGATCTTCATCTTCATAATAATATTATGTGATGTCCATATTTTCCATGTCTTTGAGTTTATTAATCTTTTTACCAGATTTTTCCTTCATTATTTCCTGACTCTGAATACATCATATACACGAACTCCAATATTCAGTGCTAAAATAAAATAATAAAACATATTATTTGATACCAATTGATTGTAACTAAGTATATATTGGTTATATTGTACAAAATTTATATAATTTATAATTTTAATTTATTAAATTTACACAATCCTGGTAGGAAAAGGATTACCGAATTTAGATATTGGAAATATAAACAACTTATTTTACAACACTGTGAATATTTATCCCTTGTATCACACATTTATACCCCCTTATATACATGTCATATGTTACACTTTTCTTTAAATTATTGGGAATGGAATCATAAGAATGGAGTGATATCAGATTATTTGTAAGGGTAAACATAAGAGATATTAATAAAATTTCATTAGTGGGTATGAAATGATCATATGGGTATGATATCATAATCAATGTGAATGGACATAACAACATAGAATCAAACCCAAAAAAATCATTAATTAGGAATAATGGAATAAATATTTTTTTCATAATATAATACAATTGTAATATGATTGTATAAACATGATCCAATAACCATGAAAACATAAAATAAGCATAGTAATGTTTCAGTAACATAATAATAGAAAACCATAAAATTTTGATCATTGATTACCATAATAATTCCAAATTATGAATTTTTGAACATAGCTACCTATAATCATGTCCACATATAAACATGTAAACATATCTATCCATAGTCATGTACATGCAAAAGCTTCTAAACATTGATACCCATAATAATATCTATGATCAAACATATCAAAATAGATACCTAAAATCATTTTCATTCACAAATATCATTATATAATGATATGTATAATAGTATTCAGTATATTGGAAGGCTATTACAGTCCCACTCATCCCAAAATGAAATAGCATAAAAATGTATGATTCACGAATATGAAATAATTATTCATCCAATCAGAGATAATCTTAATCATGGAATAGAAAAATGTTTAATGAAAATTTCCATTATAAATTATAATAAGTTATCAAAGTAAATAAGTTTTATTTTATCATTAGTTCATATCAACTATGAATAATAAAATACATTAAAGTATTTTATCCAAGAATAAAACCATTCAGTAATAAAATAGAAAATTTTATAGGAAAACCATGAAATATTGTTGATGTTATTTCATAAATAATCATGATGACGATGGTGACAAAATGAATTCATTAGAAAAAATCATTAAAAATATATTCATTTCACACCATTATAAAGAAGGTCATAATTAGTAGGAAACATCCATAACAATGACATTAGAATAAGTTACTTAATATAATGAATGTTAAATCCATTGAAAAAGAGCATATGAAATAATATATGAATAAATAATGATATCCATAAAATATATAAAGAATATTTGATTATATAACAAATATTCTCGACCAAAAAGATGATATAATGTTGGGTGATGTTTCTATCGTTGAATCCACTTAAAAACATAATTTTAGTTTAATTGTGAACAAATGGGAGGATTAAATCCAATAAGACGTGTAGAACCTATTGTTAACCTAATTAAAAAAATAATTATTTTTTGCGATAAAAAATGTACACTTCCTTCCAAAATAATCCTAAACAAAAATTATCTTTATTTCAAAGAGATATTAGAAAGTAAACCCTTATGACATTGATAACGATATAATAAAAATGTAGTGAATGAAATAACATTATATATATATATATATTATTTTAATGAATTACATGAACACTATTTAATTAGATATTAATGGGGAATAATATAAACCATATAAGGAAATAAGGTTGTAAATATAGGAAATAACTAGATGAAAAAAATAATAAATTAGTATGTCAAAACCACTACATTTTCACTTGGATTACATGAAAATAATTTATCCTCATGTATTTTGAATGGAAAAATATTAGTCACTTATTTAAAAACCTAATATATATATATATATTTATCTTTAAATACTCTTTAATTATAATCATTCATGACATATATATTAATTTTTTACTGTTTATTTTAATCCTTCTGTGTAATTAATTTTGATTATTTCATTAAATTTTCATAATGGAGATGTCGATACTCATTTTTGGAAATGAAGTTAATTTTAATTGTATTATTAATGGTAGTTTAATCATTATGTTTTAGTTATTTATTTTGTATCATTCTCATTTTATGGATGATATGAATATGATTTGAGATAATAAGATCCATGTTGATCTTGTTTTGGATAGTTTATTGATACAAATGAATTTTTTATTATGATCACCCATTTTTAGTTAATCCATACCAAATAATAATCATGAAATAAATTAATCCCTAATATCATATCATACTAGAAATAATTTCACAAAAAATATTCATGATGAAATTTATATTTTTCATACAACATCATTTTTGTTTGTGATTAAACCAATAAAAACAAGAACATAATATACTATTGAATGAGTAAGATTATAAAGTAATATAATAGTAACATAACATTTACATAAGTATAATGATGTTAATATAAAATCATCATAGTGGATAATTTGATTTTTAAAGACTGGATATGATTAGTTAATTTAAAATGTTATTTACAAACAAGGTACTTATATTGATGAATTTTTTCCTTGAAAAGGGTTCCCTTAGAATTATGAATTTAGGATTCCATATTGGTTCTAGAGGATGAAAAGAATCTCATTAGTTTTTTATATTGGTAAAATTAGTAGGAATTTATGATATATTCCATAGTAAATAGTGATTTTTAAGTGGTAAATGAGGATTCTTTTTATAGAATAGTTCTGAGTGGCATTTCCACGAATTCCCTTTGTTTAGTGTATAAAAATTTCATTTTAAATTGACTATTAATTAAAAGTTAATAAGTAATGAATAAGGGAGATTTTTTGGTTTATATATCCCAAATCCACTCATTTAAATACATATCTTTATGATATTTTATTTCTTTTTCTCCTAGTTTATTTGTTTTTACCTATGTTTTCATTTGTTATGGTAACTCTATTTTCACCTCAGTGATTTATTTTTATGTCTAAAAATAGAATTGAACTACTAAAATATATATGATTTTTTGAATAAAATCGTTCACTTAGTTGAATATAAATTATTTTTAAAATATAAGATATATAACTTTTAAATTAAAAAAATTCTTATAAGGTTTTTATAGTAATATGGAATTATAGTCATTAAATGTTTTTAATATTTTTTAATATAAATTGAATATTAAATTAAAAATAATATATATGTTATAAAATAAATAATTGCATTTTATGTATCATTTAAATGTGATCAATCTAAATTATTAAGATAAAAATTCTCAATATTTGAATGAAAATTGTTCTTGAATAATATCATTTATATTATTAAATTGTTTTAACCACATATTATAAATGTAAATTATTCACCTTATAATTATGTAATTATCTCATTCAAATGATATTAAAATATTTATTTTAATTCTATAAATATATCATATTATTATTTAATAATAAAAAAAATATGTACAACATAAAAAATATATTCTTATAATAAAATATTTTAATAAAATATTTTAAAAATATATTATTTTTGTGTTTAATTTTTCATTATTTTTTAATTATTTATTTTAAACTTTTTATAAACAATTATATAGCTTCAAAATGTTTATCAGATACATCTATCCCAGCCAACCATATATTCAATTTCCATACTTCCAATGACCATATATTTGACAGTCGTGTTTATAATGACTATATATATAACAAATATAATTCATTCCAATATATAGCCATAAAAAGTCACTAAAATCATTCATCGTGTTTATTTATCTCTCATCATGTATGTTATATTTATAAATTATTTAATTATTTCCATATATATAATTAAGGTATAAAATTTATGGAAAACTATGAGGATACATGTTTTATGTTCAGGGAGTATTTATTTACTTGCATAATTATTCCATAACACATTTCATAATGATGTTTCATATTTTATTATTGTAACAACCCATGATTTTATGAAAAATATTCTTTTTAATTTCACTAATGTCTTGTGTTGTACGCTACACCAAAAGGAGCTTGCACAACACGCATCCTTGACTTGCCTTGCATTACACGCAATCGCGACCTTCCTCGATAGCGTGTGTAATACGAAATACCGAGTTTCACTAAACAACGATATGCTATTAAAATATTATTAAAACTAGCCGTTATGAATAGTAATAACTACTTTTTGAAATTTTGTAAATCTTATTTTTCAAAATGGACTTCATTTTTGGATTCGGAATATCGAAATTAGCTTAGGGTGAAATTTTGGTAATTTTCGGATAACTTTCATATTTTGATGAATACTGAAAATTACTAAATTTTAGTTAAAAACAACTTTTTCCATCGAAATAATTAATAGTGATAAATTATTAATTTTAGTGGTTTTAAATTATATTTAGAATATATTTTTACAATTTAATACAATGTTGGTCATTGGATGTAATCTCACATTTAAACCAGACATAAACAAGTGTCAATCTTTTGATAGATATTGTTTTTTAAAAACACGCTATTTGTTTTAACAGCGGGATTTAATTATAAAATTAATTGATGAAACATCTATGTTATGAATTTGGTAAAATAGAATTCATTTTTGAATTCGGAATATGAAATATAGTTTAGGATGAAATTTTGGCATTGTTCTGAAAAACATCAATTTTTGATTAATAGTGAAACTACTAAGTGGTAGTTAAAAAACTGAATTTTTCATAAAACTTAATTTTACCGCTTCTGTGAATGGAATTTCAAAAATCCGAGAGACATGGTTGATGTCCGTAAGTAAAATGTGGTTCAATGAGATGAAAATAATTTTTAGTGAATAGTAACTTTTTACTTTTATTTACCACGGTTAAAAGTAAATAGGGTAATTAAGGGTAAGAATGATATTAATATTACCCTAACACATGTCCTAATTCTATGGGACAAGTTTATCTCGACCATAAACAACCTTAAGTGTAAAATATTATCATTTATGCCCACTTGGGTTAGATTAGGACATTTATTATTAATTTATTTAAAGAATGGTTAAAATAGTTAAAATCAAAGTTTAATAAGTAAATCATTTTTAATATGGGGTTATACATAAGATAAATTCGACTATAAAAATTAATTAGAAATCTAAAAATATTTCCTACATAATTGAATTTTATTTATAATTTTTAGACATTAAATAATTTAATTTATTTTTGACACAATTATGATGCAGTAATTATCTTATTTATGAAATATTGACATAATTGATGTTAGAAACACAAAAATAAATGTAATTTGAGACTTTTTATGAATTAAACAAATTTTCTAGGTTACTATGATATATTAGTGTTGATTTAATCAACTTGGTTCGAACATATAATTCTGTTATGACTTTCACAAAAATCATATATCAAATAGTGTCAAAATTGACACAAAATAGTTTTTAAATTAAATATTATATTATTAATTGTTATTTTATTCCTAAAAATCTAAGGTTCGGCCAAATGACTTAGATAAAGATATATATATTAATAATAAACAATTTGGGGTTCGTTTGGCATGTTATAGTAAGTGTATTAACCATATAGTGAAAGAAAACAAAAATACATGGTAAAAGTTAAATTATTTAACTTAGAGTTAAATCTAATTGATAAGGTTAAAATAATACCTTAAACTTGTCTAAATCCTATTAGTTGATAGGATTTCGACCCTTACCCACTTTAGCTTCGAAATAAGACCCTTTGGAACCATTATAAACCGATTTTGACTTTAATATAAAATAATATTTTGACATATTCCTAAGGTGCCCCTCTCCTCCCTTATAAAAGGGCAACTCCTCCCCCTCCTCCTCACACCAATTTGAGAACTCAAGCTCGGACAACCCCTGCCATTTTCTGCTCTACACTTCCCTAGAATAATCCTAGAGGTCCTGGTCTTCTTCAAAGACCAATCTTAGTTCCCTAAGTGGAGGATTCAAAGAGGCGTTCCAAAGAAGAGGTAATATCCGTTACCGATCTTTTCAATTTCTTTCTTCTTCAACTTCTTCTCCTTTAGTTGTTTCATGATAAAGTAATAACATCAGTATTACTTACATACTGATATGTTATTATAAATATGAAAAAACCCTAATTCACCTTCTATCCATCCTACGGAAAAATGAAATCACCGCGCGTGCGTACGTACGGAATACCGTCTCCACGCCATGGTGTAATCTATTTTCCACCACCACCTTACAAGGATGGGTATAATGGTGTAATGAGTAACTATTTATGATTATTATAAAGTAATATTGATACTGAAATAATATATATATACTCCAATACAATTCCATGATCATAGGAACGATATCATCATTCGTGCGTACGAACGGAATACCGTCTCCACGATGTGATGCGACTCGTTCTACATGATCATCATTACATAGTAATTATATAAATGAATTGAATGAATAAATATGATATATGTTACACTAATACCATTCTGGATATAAGGTATCTATAACCTTAAAATAAGAATAAGAATCTATTCGGCAAAACATGCATAAGAACAAAAGGCAATAAAGACCCGAGTAACAAGTAACAATGAAATATTACTAACAAGAAGCTAATAATATGAACATATATGATATCATATCAATATGTATGATTCTGTAATAAGTCAATAACATTATTTAAACCATTATACAGGATCTTCGGACACGTACAAAGAAAATTGGACCTAAGGTAAGGGAAATATCACAATCTCATCTTTATCCGAGATTGTTTATACTTTGGAATTTACTGGGGTGTATTTTATTATCCACATCCATGTTTCCTCAATATGTAATATTATTTCCATCCACCTAAAATAGATTATATCCAATTTTACCCTTCGGTAAATTTTTAGTAAAGGATATGAAAGGAATCTTTTGTCGTTTTTCGTACGAGGTACTTTTTTGACTTTTCCGACAAAAGTACGAGAAAAATGTTTTTTTTAACTTATACGGCATGAATGGATTTTTAAAACATTATTTCCAAGAAGCTTCCTTTACAAGTTTTCATGATTAATTTTAATCAACTTCTTTAAGTTTAAAATTGTATGACATGTTAAGAAAGGAAAAGTGTTTTTGAAGTAGAAAGGATATTTTCCTCAAGAATGAAGTTCAAGTGTTTTATCAAAATTATTTTCCATCTAAGATGATAAAGGGTTCTGTTTTTATCCCTATTATTAAATGGATTTGATTATGTTGTGATGGAAATATTTTTATGAATTCCTTTTTCTTATATGAATTGTTTTATGATGTCATGTTTTTTAAGAATTCCATTTTTATTACATGGGTTACGCTATGATGTATGGTTTATGATTATGTGGCACACATAAGAAAGGATTCATTATAAGATGGGTGGGACCTATATCTCCCTCCAATGCATTGGGTAAAGATTTTATATCTCATGAGATAGACATGGCTGGAATGGTAGGTTATACCGGTTCAGTGAAACGGGACTGAAACGAGGGTGACTCGATTCAGAAAGGGACTTTGTCCACTAAGATAGTCTTGGCAATGAGTCTTGACTAACAAGAAATGATTCTCTATGATTATGTGTGTATGCCAAAAAGTTTCATGTTTTATGTTATGATTATTGGGATTACATTTCACTTCTATGATTTATCCCATGTTATGATATTATGAGCTCTCTTTTTTGCAGGTTAAAATTTCCAAAAGCTATGTTCTTATGTATATGATGTGATTGATATTTCTTTTGTTTACCCTTACTGAGCATTTGAGCTCACCCTTTTATGTTTTATTTTCCCCAGGATATAAAGAAAGGTTTTAGGTATAAAAAAAAGAAGATCTTTATGGGAGATGTTGAAGATCTTTCACCACGATTAGAAGATTATATTCCGAGTTTCCAAAGACACTAAAATATTACGGTCCTTGTGTTTGTGTTTTTGTTATGTACTAAGTATTCCGAAAAAGTAATGTAACGTCCATGTAAGTCAAGCTTCGGGTCTCTACAGTTGGTATCAGAGGAAAGGTTTAGTCAACCTTTGGAAACTAGGATACGAAAACGTTAGTGAGATCCCTAGAGATATTTCTAAGGTATGTCTAGGGATGTCCCTAAGGATAAGTATACGTATAAGATACAGTCCTAGAACTACGGTAACGATATTAGAATTTAACCTAAGATGTTAGATATTAAGGGTACTCCCCCTTTATTATGTTGTTTTCCCTAGCATGATTTTTGCCTCTCACAAGATTCTTTTTGTGTTTTAGTTAATGGAGGGAACCAGAAGAAATTCAGTTAACATTGAATCCAATGGACAAATTGGTGACTATGAGCAAAAAAAATTGTGTAATTCCTAGAGAGAAAAATCTTTTTATTATGCCAAATCAGTCATCGCGATATATGATTAACAAGGTGAAATTTAGTGGTATGCCTAATTCATCAAAGAAGAGGAAGATAAACTATTATGCATGTTCGCATGTTGAGGAGCATAAAGAAAGGAAGATTGAGATTTCCAAAGAAGGGAAGAAGAACCTTGAGGAATACCTCAAATGGAGGGACCGATGTTTTCTGTGTGGAGAAAAGGGTCATAGAGTGACAGACTGTTATGGAGTTCAATGTCTTATTTGTGGAGAACATGGGCATTACCCAACTCAATGCCCTGACCTAAAAAGTTACTTCTAAATCAAGGAAGGACTTCTTCCAGGACAATCATTGAAGTGGATGGACTGAAGTTTTTATGTATTGGTATTCAGGAATAATGTTGTTGAGGTACTTTTATGGTGTATTGAAATATTTATGTATTGGTCTATTGTGGTTTTCAATAATTTTAAGGTACCGGTAACCATGAAAAGTGATTCAAATATTTTGGAAAGTAGATAATATGCCCATAATGAAGGGATAAGGAGAAAATGAAATGTTTGACAGTATTCATGAGATCATGATTGATATAAGGACTAAGTGATATCATGGTTTGAGTATATAGAATTCTGAGGATTTTGGTATGTGGAAAGTGTTAACTTTTAACTGCATTCATGTTTTCACTAAGGTTCGATGTGTATTCAAGAGAATACATGATTAAGGCCTTTGAATGTTTGGAATGTGACCAACAAGACATATCTTATGATATATGGGGATCAACGATGGTATTAAATCTCTGGTAATCATTTTCACTATGTTATGAGAGTGGACTGCAGTATTACGGATAAGCCTAAAGATTTAAATGGATTATGTTGGACATAAGTGAGTATTGTTTAAGGATAGAAGTTTTTTTTCGATATTATGGATGGGATGTTATAGTAATGTAGTTTAAAAAAAAGGACAACCTGCAGGACGGGCGACAGCCCATCGCGTCAGACAAGGATGTGGGAGTCAAACCCACAATCGAAGTGTGACTGGACATTATCTCCTACCACTGGCCTACAGGAAGTCCCTGTTTAGTAGAAACTAGTTTTATTATATTAAGCAGTATGATATATGAAGTATAAGTCCATTTTAGGAACCATATATGATTAATAACTTTTGCTAGCATTTTGTTTGAGACAGATGGAATGACCCATCATTCTATCACATGATCTGCTAACACTTCACGAATAACAAATTCAACTTCATTTATTTAATAGATGAAGTGGAAATTGTTCAAGGCACGAACAACAGTGAGATTGTACCAAAATAAAGTAATTATTTATTCTAATACAAATTCTTCAACTTTAGGGAAATGATCTTGAAAACCAAAAATGGTGTCCTAGTGATCTTATATCTGATGAATCAGATGGTACCTTAGATCGTCACAAATTTATGGCTTTGTGATTGCTGGCTTTTCCATAGCCATGTTCTCTACCACTCCCCATCAGAACATGATGGTTAGATTTCTCTTCCATGTCCATATTTTCACCTATGTGGAAACCTAGTGATTAGTTTATTTGGGAAACCGTTAAGTTTCATACTTTTGTTTTTAAATATTGGTTTTGGTATTCCTTTTTACGATGTGGGTTTCTATTAAAGAAACTTTCGAATAGTAAACCATTTATAACCCCGACGAATTTCGAGGGCGAAATTCATTTTAAGGGGGGTAGAATGTAACAGCCCAAGATTTTATGAAAAATATTCTTTTTAATTTCACTAATGTCTTGTGTTGTATGCTACAACAAAAGGAGCTTGCACAACATGCGTCCTTGACTTTCCTTTCATTACACGCAATCGCGACCTTCCTCGATAGCATGTGTAATACGAAATACCGAGTTTCACTAAACAATGACATGCTATTAAAATATTATTAAAACTAGCCGTTATGAATAGTAATAACCACTTTTTGAAATTTTGTAAATCATATTTTTCAAAATGGACCTCATTTTTGGATTTGGAATATCGAAATTAGCTTAGGGTGAAATTTTGGTAATTTTCGGATAACTTTCATATTTTGATGAATAGTGAAAATTACTAAATTTTAGTTAAAAACAAATTTTTCAATCGAAATAATTAATAGTGATAAATTATTAATTTTAGTGGTTTTAAAGTATATTTAGAATATATTTTTACAATTTAATACAATGTTGGTCATTGGATGTAATCTCACATTTAAACCAGACATAAACAAGTGTCAATCTTTTGATAGATATTGTTTCTTAAAAACATGCTATTTGTTTTAACAGCGGGATTTAATTATAAAATTAATTAATGCAACTTCTATGTTATGAATTTGGTAAAATAGACTTCATTTTTGAATTCGGAATATGAAATGTAGTTTAGGATGAAATTTTGGCATTGTTCTGAAAAACATCAATTTTTGATTAATAGTGAAACTACTAAGTGGTAGTTAAAAAAACTGAATTTTTCATAAAACATAATTTTACCGCTTATGTGAATGGAATTTCAAAAATCCGAGAGACATGAATGATGTCAGTAAGTAAAATGTGGTTCAATGAGATGAAAATAATTTTTAGTGAATAGTAACTTTTTACTTTTATTTACCACGGTTAAAAGTAAATAGGGTAATTAAGGGTAAGAATGATATTAATATTACCCTAACACATGTCCTAATTCTATTGGACAAGTGTATCTCGACCAGAAACAACCTTAAGTGTAAAATATTATCATTTATGCCCACTTGGGTTAGATTAGGACATTTATTATTAATTTATTTAAAGAAGGGTTAAAATAGTTAAAATCAAAGTTTAATAAGTAAATCATTTTTAATATGGGGTTATACATAAGATAAATTCGACTATAAATATTCATTAGAAATCTAAAAAGTTATCCTACATAATGGAATTTTATTTATAATTTTTAGACAATAAATAATTTAATTTATTTATGACACAATTATGATGCAGTAATTATCTTATTTATGAAATATTGACATAATTGATGTTATAAACACCAAAATAAATGTAATTTGAGACTTTTTATGAATTAAAAAAATTTTCTAGGTTACTATGATATATTAGTGTTGATTTAATCAACTTTTTCCGAACATATAATTCTGTTATGACTTTCACAAAAATCATATATCAAATAGTGTCAAAATTGACACAAAATAGTTTTTAAATCAAATATTATATTATTAATTATTATTTTATTCCTAAAATTCTATGGTTTGGCCAAATGACTTAGATAAGGATATATATATTAATAATAAACAATTTGGGGTTTCGGTTGGCATGTTATAGTAAGTTTATTAACCATATAGTGAAAGAAAACAAAAAGACATGGTAAAAGTTAAATTATTTAACTTAGAGTTAAATCTAATTGATAAGGTTAAAATAATACCCTAAACTTGTCTAAATCCTTTTGGTTGATAGGATTTCGACCCTTCCCCACTTTAGCTTCGAAATAAGGCCATTTGGAACCATTATAAACCGATTTTGACTTTAATATAAAATAATATTTTGAGATATTCCTAAGGTGCCTCTCTCCTCCCTTATAAAAGGGAACCTCCTCCCCCTCCTCCTCACACCAATTTGAGCACTCAAGCTCGGCCAACCCCTGCCATTTTCTCCTCTAAACTTCCCTAGAATAATCCTGGAGGTCCTGGTCTTCTTCAAAGACCAATCTTAGTTCCCTAAGTGGAGGATTCAAAGAGGCGTTCCAAAGAAGAGGTAATATCCGTTACCGATCTTTTCAATTTCTTTCTTCTTAAACTTATTATCCTTTATTTCTTTCATGATAAAGTAATAACATAAGTATTACTTACATACAGATATGTTATTTTAAATATGAAACAACCCTAATTCACCTTCTATCCATCCTTCGGAAAAATGAAATCACCGCGCGTGCATACGTACGGAATACCGTCTCCACGCCGTGGTGTAATCTATTTTACACCACCACCTTACAAGGATGGGTATAATGGTGTAATGAGTAACTATTTATGATTATTATAAATTAATATTGATACTGAAATAATATATATATACTCCAATACAATTCCATGATCATAGGAACGATATTATCACTCGTGCGTACGTACAGAATACCGTCTCCACGATGTGATGCGACTCGTTCTACATGATCATCATTACATAGTAATTATATAAAGGAATTGAATGAATAAATATGATATATGTTACACTAATAACATTCTGCATATAAGTTATCTATAACCTTAAAAGAAGAATAAGAATCTATTCGGCAAAACATGCATAAGAACAAAAGGCAATAAAGACCCGAGTAACAAGTAACAATGAAATATTACTAACAAGAAGCTAAGAATATGACCATATATGATATCATATCAATATGTATGATTCTGGAATAAGTCAATAACATTATTTAAACCATTATACATGAGTTTCGGACACGTACAAAGCAAATCATACCTAAGGTAAGGGAAATATCACAATCTCATCTTTATCCGAGATTGTTTGTACTTTGGAATTTACTGGGGTGTATTTTATCATCCACATCCATGTTTTCTCAATATGTAATATTACTTCCATCCACCTAAAATAGATTATATCCAATTTTACCCTTCGGAAAATTTTTAGTAAAGGATATGAAAGGAATCTTTTGTCGTTTTTCGTACGAGGTACTTTTTTGACTTTTCCGACAAAAGTACGAGAAGAATGTTTTTTTAACTTATACGGCATGAATGGATTTTTAAAACATTATTTCCAAGAAGCTTCCTTTACAAGTATTAATGTTTATTTTTAATCAACTTCTTTATGTTTAAAATTTTATGACATGTTATGAAAGGTAAAGTGTTTTTGAAGTAGAAAGGATATTTTCCCCAAGAATGAAGTTCAAGTGTTTTATCAAAATTATTTTCCATATAAGATGATAAAGGGTTCTGTTTTTATCCCTATTATTACTTGGATTTGATTATGTTGTGATGAAAATATTTTTATGAATTCCTTTATCTTATATGAATTGTTTTATGATGTCATGTTGTTTAATAATTCCATTTTTATTACATGGGTTACGCTATGATGTATGGTTTATGATTATGTGGCACACATAAGAAAGGATTCATTATAAGATGGGTGGGACCTATATCTCCCTCCAATGAATTGGGTAAAGATTTTATATCTCATGAGATAGACATGGATGGATTGGTAGGTTATACCGGTTCAGTGAAACAGGACTGAAACGAGGGTGACTCGATTCAGAAAGGGACTTTGTCCACTAAGATAGTCTTGGCAATGAGTCTTGACTAACAAGAAATGATTTTCTATGATTATGTGTGTATGCCAAAAAGCTTCATGTTTTATGTTATGATTATTGGGATTACATTTCACTTTTATGATTTATCCCATGTTATGATATTATGAGCTCTCTTTTTTGCAGGTTAAGATTTCCCAAAGCTATGTTATTATGTATATGATGTGATTGATATTTCTTTTGTTTACCCTTACTGAGCATTTGAGCTCACCCTTTTATGTTTTCTTTTCCCCAGGATATAAAGAAAGGTTTTTAGGTATAAAAAAAGAAGATCTTTATGGGAGATGTTGAAGATCTTTCACCACGATTAGAAGAATATATTTTGAGTTTCCAAAGACACTAAACTATTACGGTCCTTGTGTGTGTGTTTTTGTTATGTACTAAGTATTCCGCAAAAGTAATGTAATGTCCATGTAAGTCAAGCTTCGGGTCTCTACAATTATTATTGTATATTATTGTTAATGTAGAATTGTAAAATTTTATCTTAATAAAATCTATCCTTTTTTATTTCAATTGGGTGTTTTGAAGGAATAAATAATCAATATTGTATTTATTTAAACAACAATTAATACAATCACCTCAGAGTATTACATTATACCCCAATAAATAAATCACATTCTCATAATTTTAATTATCTCTCACAAATGAAAATTATTTAAGGTATAAAAAATATAGTAAAAACTCAATATATAATTTCAAATTGGCTACAAAAATCAATATATTAGGTAATAAAATGAAAAAAATATTTTCCCTCAAAATAATAATATCCTAAAAACTGAGTTTCCCTAACCATTTGATCTAAATACCCCATCATGATTGGGTATTGAGACCTATATAATAGAATTACTTTCCATAGGGAGTTCATAGTAAGCCTCATAGTGATAGATGATCATGGGTTCATTTGAGATATGAAATATGAGTTACTTTTCTGAATAATTAATATTTCCAATATATAGAAAATTTTAATGTGTCCCCAAAATCACATCAAATTTGACAGAGGGGAGAATAATAATATTTATAGGAAGAAAACATATAAAATTTTCATTCGAAATTTTTTTATAGGCTTGGTATACAATTATCACACCACTATGATTTTACAGAACTAATTCAATATAAAATCACTAGGGTGGTGATTATATATATATATAATGGATTGTATAGATAAAGGATAATATAAGGCATTTGTAGTTCTATAGTGAATAATTATTATACCTTACTCCACTTCATTTTTAGGAACCACTTCATCAGTTGTGATGGTAATGACTTTCCCCTTTTCACTTGGCTTAGGAGGTTGTTGATGATGATTTAAATCATTATACCATGTATTTATGAATCTATAATTATAATCTATATACTCTTTAATATTATATAATGTTATATTTAGTGGTTCATTAGGTTGATCATTATTTTTATTTATAAAATCAATTATACTTTCATATGATCGATGGACTTCTCTCCCATGAAAAAACCATTTACATATCCATCTGAGGAAATCCCATCATGCTTCTATGCACATCATTAGTGTTTAAGAAGATAAATTTTCATTAATATGTTGATTTTATCTCTTTAGTTTCCTAAAAATCATATTTTTCCTTTCTTTTGCCAAAAACCAGGATAACAATTGGCCTCTCACAACTGTATTTCTAGAATGAGAGCATATCAAAAAATATCATCATACCTAATGATTTCTCTTATATTCAATTTATTTTAGAGATTTGGTTTTAATAAAAAGTATAAATGGTTTATTTGTAGTTCAATGTTAATTATAGAATGAAAAAACAAACCATGAAAATATAATAACTAATTATTTTTATGTACCACTGGATAAATCAACCTTCCTTCAACACCACAAATTATTATTCCTATTATTTGTAATAATATTCGAAAACAATATTTAAAAAAAATACATATGTAAACTATACCCATATCATGGATTTTATTTCTTCCTCTGTCCTCATGTTCATTAAAAATTCCACCTTTGATATTAATTACATTCTAATCGATAGAGAGACATGATTATTTTTTCTTACTCTTGTTATTGAATAATATAAATTTTTTGATGTTAAAAAATTATTTTTTAATTGGGGGATTATAATATCTACTAATTTTTATCAGTTATTAACACATGATGGAATCAATAGTGTGTTTCTCCATTTATTATCATTCTGGAGCTCAACATGGCTCAGTTTATTATTCAAAACTAGATATAGAATTTTCGTGAATCTTTTCACTCAATGTCCCATTTTATTTGTTTTATTTTTTGTAATATAATATCTTTCACAATCATACATTTTTTAACTTAAAATATCATAGATCCAACCATTGAATAAAACTAGAAATCATAGTATGTGTGTTGAGAAACAATAATCCATGTAATCAATCATTTTACAAGGTTTAATCAATCCTAAAATATATTATATTATGAAACATTCATTTAATCCTATGATATTTGTGGTTCCTCCTATATCATTTTTGGTACATCAAAGGTTGTATAAGGTTCTATCCTCTTATATTTTAAATCATAATCCACAAAATAATTAAACCCCACGTAGATAAAAACTGACACACCCCCGACACAGACTCTCAAATTTATTGCTAAAATGTGGACATAAACCATATGATTTGATACCAAGAGAGGGTACCACGACTTAACTCAAATATATTTTACCTCATTTCTATAACTTAATATTTTCAAAATAAATAATCATAGAATTATAGAAACCAAATGATTAGTTTCCATAGAGATTATATAAAAAGAAAAGTTACTTTCACCACTATAAACGTTTATTTATAGCAACACCCATGGGTACCCCTTCTATAAATTTCATACATTACACTATTATTCATATCCTGGTGAATAGAAATATAAGAAAAGGCTTAGCTAAGATTACGAGTCAGGTTAAATATAGTAATCAATTATCAAAGATTATAAGTGAAAATAGTTTGATAATATGATTATGAGAACATAATCATGGTTTATGTACATAAGAATATAGATTCATTTCCAAGAAAAACATTGATAAGAAATCACGAGTCATGGGAGACATATATTTTTACAAAATAAGACATGAGTAATAATTTATATGAAACATGGTTGAATTATCATGAAAACATGACATAACTATAAGAATGTGGCATATGCATTGGCATTGAAAATCATAACATCTTGAACACAACTAACAGCAATCATGTCTACAGACAAACATCTAAATATATCTACTTAGAGGCAAGTCCACACGTAGACGTGTAAATATAGTCTCCCACAATCTTTTCCAATCATATACGTGTGAACATAGCTACTCAAAATCATGTCCATTCACATACATGTGAAAATAGTATACTGTAATCATTTTCACACACAAACATCGTTATCCCTTGTGATAAAAAACATTACCTAATGCATTATAGATATATAATGAATGAAAACATCACATAGTGATAATATATATATATATGTTCCACAATAACCTGAAAAAATTTAAAAATACCATCATAGAATTATTATCATCTGAAAAAATGGTTTCATGAAAATAGTCATTAGACATTATAATAATACATCATAAAAAAGAAGTTGGATGGTATCATTATAGAATATCTCCAATTAATCATAATAAACATTAAAGGAAACAGACATAACTGAAACCAAATATTATATGACCAATAAAAAAATTATTTAGAAAACCATGAAAACATGGATAAGATATTTTTTAAAGAAACAAATACGAAGAAAAAAAAGAAAATGAATTGATGTAAAAAAAAAATTAAAAACAGCTGATTTCACACCATTGTAAAGAATGTCAATTTGAAAAGAAAATAACCATACTAAAAACATTAAAATCATATTCCTTCTGTGAAGGAATTAAATTATGTTTAAAAAAAATATAAGAAGACATTGATGTAGAGATATGAATATTTACAACAACATAAAAATAATATGGACATGAAGGATAAGTATTTCGGAACAAAATGAATAGATAAGTTCAGATCCACTAAAAAACATATTTTCTGTTGAATGGTGATCCAATGGGTGGTTAAATCATAAGAATGAATATAAATCCCATATATAACATGAGTAAAATAAAATGGGTTGGTTTTTAGAGGGAAATATTACTGAACCCAAAATGAATTTTTTATTATTAAGAATTTATTAATAATACAATTTTTCAAAATAAACTAGATATTTATTAATAATTTAATTTGTTTAAAATAATTTGGATAATAATTATGGATTTATTGAATCCAAAAATTAAAGATAATGTAATGTCAATCGATATAAATTAAATAAATAAAATATACTATAGCAGTTATTATTTTGATTAATTTATTCCTTGTGTAAGGGTTGTTAACACGTGCATAAAAGTGACTAGGTTTATCCATAAAGGTAACCAAATGAGAACATAGAGTTGTGTAGGGGTAACTCACCCCTTAGAAAAGGTAACTAGTTCCATGTGTAATTTTATTATAAATACTTTGGAGTTTTAGAAGGATAATATGAAACCATGTGTAATGGTAAGGTGAAGAATTATTAGTTTCATATGGGTAGTATGAATCCTTGAATGATGTTATGCTAGAGGATGTAGAGTTCCATAAAGGTGTACTACACCCTATGTAAAGGTAATATTATGTGCTCTATGAGTGTACATGGTACCATCATGAGTAAAGGTGAAAAGTGCAGTGGGATCTTATATATAGTTAACTAGATGCTCACATAAGGGTAATGGAACATGAATAATGGTAACTACATACCTACATTTGCAAACCAAGATGTATGAATAATGGTATGTGGCGGCATAAGCATAATTTTCATACTGTGTAAGGGTAAATCGCTAATTCCACTGCTCATGTCAAGTTAGCTGAAAAAATATTAAGGGTATGTGGTTCTCATGTAATGTTAAATCCTAAGTAATTAAGGGTATATGTGTAAGGGTATACATTGCATCGTAGAGATTATGCACTATACCACTATGAATAAACATCTACGGAAATATCAGGACATCCACATAATTGAAATTGATGAAGCACTGAAACCGTTAAATGAATAAAATTCATGATAATATTTATAATATAAGATAATCTTCTACACCTCAGTGAATAGATAATAAAAAATATATATAACTATAAATATTGAGGTAATAATGCCAGAAGAGATATATTGTGGTGTAATGAAGCTTGTGGGTGAATTATCTATGGCATAGTTAATAATTTATCACCATGATCATAACATCAATATAATATATGTAGTATTAGGATACATCGGAAGGGGAACACTGATGCTAATGTATTGAGGATATAAATTAATTATGATGATTCAATCAATACAAAATTTTAATGTAGAATATAAAAAAATATATATTATGATTCATAAAAAAATAATGAATAATAATTTAACGATATTACACAAAAAAATAATATCAATAATTATTTGGACGTTTATTTGGGATTCATTTTGAATAAATTAAATGAAATAATAAACTGTGTTGCTGTTAAATGCATTTATATAGTGGAGATCATGGTACATGGATCATTTGAGGGAAAATTCCATGGTTGTGGTGTTGTAAAAATATTATATATATATATATATATATATGAAAATACTTGATTGAATATGGTGGTATTCTTTTGTGAAGTTATCATCGATTTTTTATTCTTCACATATGATCACATACATCCCAAGACACATAAATATTATAAGATTAATCCATGACTCAAAAAATGAGAATTGTATAACATGTGATAATAGATATATAAGATGACAGAAGATAAATTATATGATTTATCTCTCAAAGGATGAATGAAGACTCTACACTAATTGAAATATTTATAGAATAAGAGAGATATAGAGATAATTCCATTGAAATATCTCAATTATGGAAGAATATATTTTGTTTCACTATAATAAACTGGTTTTCATGGGTGGAGGTAAAGAATCTAGGAAATTTAATTTGTTCAATTTTTATTCATGAGGATAATTGAATTAAAATTCTGTAAATAATAATATTTAGCATCTATTAAGTAACATTCCAATGAATAAAAAAATTTGTTTTCCAATGAGGGACAACAAATTGTTTAATATAGAGTTTAAATTCATTGTAGGTCATTCCATAGTTTAAGAAGTAGTTTTATGTGTCAACAACAAAGTGATGGTTTCTAAAATGTATTCTATACATTAAAGTAAGTTATTGATTATGGTGTTTTCACAAGTTTTGAAGGAGTAGTTCAGTAAAACTATATCAATGAATCTACCTTATTTTTGGATGCATTAAGTGTTTATGGTAAAGGGACACATATGTCCATAAACTGTGTGGGGATCCGTTCTAGAGTTGTAATCTTATTATGGGGAAGAAGGTCATCCATTACACTATAATTAAGCCAATGAATTATGTTTTTATAGAGTTACCCTTCAGATGTAGTGGGATTTACTTAAATTTTTAATGTAGAGAGCCTAGTCATCGAAGTGACCTAGCATAAACCGATGTGAGTAGTGAGCATTATAGTGTATTTTTGTTCATGGAATAAGATCAATGCATGCTCCATAAAAATATCATAGTGAGGGTAAACTATATAAAAGTTTGTCTTTATTTCTTATTTATGTATACAAACCAAAAAAGATTAATCTATCTAAAGAATATCCAATAAGAGATCATAACAAGTAGCCATCAAGTTTGAGAGCTAATTTTCCATAATATAATGTGAGACCAAAAAGGATTAATGGTTTTAATTATATTCAATAGTGTATACTTAAATTTTACCCCCCCCCCCTCTCAAGTTAATCTAACTCCTATTCCCTTGTATTATTTAAACAAGTTATATCAAAGTAATGATATTTTTTTTACTTCTCTGACTTGATAATATTTTTTATTGAAGATGAAATCCATTGTGAAGGCTCTATTATTTGATAAAAATAATTTTAAATTGTATAAAAATTATTTTTCATGTTTATGGAATATTCTATTTTATTTTCTTGAGAAGGGGTATAATATAGAATTAATTAACTGAGAATATAGTGGTTTATATTTGAAATATTTCAAAGATGAAATATAATTTATGCTTCGGTCAAAGAGGTATTAATGAAGTCCCTTAAAGAATAAATTCAATTAAATTTTAATAATTATAATTAATCGAATGACACGTTGATATAATTGAATAATTTTTTTTGGAAAATGATTAAGGCCATGGGAAAATTACATTACAAAAAAAAGACATAAAGAGAGAACATGTCGATGTTATACTAGAAGTTCTGTCGTCTAATTAATGTAAAATCTTAACATGAAAATTATGATTCGAATCCTCATATAGAGTGAGGGTGGGATATATTAGACACCATTTTGGTGATGAAAAAGTGATGTCATTATGGAAATGAAATGGAAACCACATCAAGTTGTTATCAAATGGAATTTCAATGAGATGACAACAATGATCTGTAAATTATCATTCATATATTATTCTTTTAAAATATTGATGATTTATCATTGTAATATAAGAGTTTAAAGGATAAATAAGTTTCCTTGAAAATCAATATGAAAAAATGGGGAAAATTTGAATTATAAATGTAAAATTATTTAAAATATTTCCTAATCTATATTGAGGTAGATTTCCTTGGAGAAGAAGCTAAAAGTTAGAATCATAGATATGAAGACGCAACGTAAAGAAATGAGGCTATCATGTATAGATGATAGATGAAATATGAAGAAGATATTTTATTAATTCAATAATTATATTATTAGAATAATATACATCAAGATGAGGATGATCACATTATTTGAAAATATGAAGACCCCAAAATGGTATCTAAAACTATGCATCAATGAATAGGAATCCATAACTAAAATTGAGAAGGAAATAGTTGTTAAATTAAATATATAGAAGACTGGTTCCATAAATCAAGGTGGAACTAATTTTATTTTATTGTGGAATATTTATGATCATTTTGGTAGGTTTTTTGAAGATAATAATCCATGTTTTTCATTAATAAATCTATTAGTACCGATATATCTATCAAAGAGAGACTAAATGACGTGTGATTATTATAGTAAATGTTTCATTTGTTATAACCTTGGCCAAATGTCTAGGTATTAAAATTTGAGAAATGTGTGGAAGATTAGAATACATACATATTCACTCCATCCCTATGAATTATAAAGAGAATTTTTATCATTGAAGAAGTCCTATTAAGAAGGAAAATCGTATTAATGTTTTAGAGAAAGAAAATGAAAATTGAAAATGGGTTTATCAAGAAAAATAATATAATCACTTGGAGTAACTATCTAGGAGGAAAAGATAAAAAAATTGGAAGAAAAAAAGAGGACATTCCTTCTATAAATATGGTGGGGAGAGTGTAACAATGAATCCACCAAAAAAAGATGTATTCTAATATGAAACCATTGGATATCTTGGATTATGTTTTCCAATGGGATAATTCACAAACCAATATGAGTTAAAATAAGATGAAAAAATGGAGATGAAATCTTGAACTGAGATCTACTAGTGATACAACCCAATAATCAAAATTTTCAAGTGCGATCGATTACAAATTTATGGAAACCTAAAATAAAAGAAAGTGTGACAATGTTCACATTCATGAAAATAAGTATGCAAGGGGAAGTATGCAAGGAATATCCTTTGGAAAGAGGTTTATTTGTCTAGATATAATTAATGATGAATGATTTGATGTGTTGATTGTATTTCGTTACTAATAACTGAAAAATGTGGAAAGGGAATATGGAAAGTGATGGACAAGTTATTCTTGACCCACCTAATTTCTCAACATGTGGAAAATTGGGGTACCCCTATCCCCATATGCATTACTATATCTAATTTTTTGTTATGTGGTATATAATAAATGGGGGATATGATTTGTGGATAATTATTTTTTACCCAAATGAGCGGTTGTTTTTTAAAAGAAGAAGTGGATGGGGATTATTGATTATATAGAAATAAAAAAAGTTTTTATAAATGGTGATTTTAGTATTTTATCAATGATTAATTGGTATTTATTAATATAAATTGTAATAAAAACTAAAATTTTATGCTTGTAAGGAGTTTCCATGATGAAAATACACAGAATAAAGGCATGGATAGAGTTAAACAAATTTGGTATTGTGTTTCATGTCTGAATTAAACCTAAATAATAATAATTTAATTGGGAAACAATATCAGGAAAAAAAATAAATTAATATATATGTTCTTCTAGAAATTGGTTATGTGTTTCATATCATTTTATTCTTTCAATATATCCAAAATCTGTATATTTTGAAGAAGTCTTCCAATAGGTGATACCCCCAATTTTTACAACAAAAAGAGCTATCAATATTTGTATTAGTGAGATTAATTATCAAGTGGAATTGTGATAAACATCAATGGATATTATGCCTCATTATAAGATTTTATATCCTGTAATGATTTTAAAGGATTAAATTTAAAAATATATCATTTTTTAAAACGTAACTGCTCTGGAAATAAGTGGGTCCCATGTTTATAAATTTGTATTAATTAATCTATCATGTTGTATATTTTTTATATATAACTACTTTAAATTTTTATACACATGGTTTTCTTTGAATTGATGTAGAGCACATGTTTTCTTTTTCAATTGAAAAAATCAATATTTTTATGTCTAATGTATGGTATTCATAAGTTACATGGATATACTTGTTATTTTCTATAAAAATTATTTATCCCTACACTGATCACCAACTTAGTACGTTTATAGTATTTATTAACATCCCATGAACCAAGTGGTAAATACACTCAGTGAATCTATTGATAAAATATAGCAACAAAGGTGACTGGCTTTTCCAAAATGTGGTCACAAAGGATAATCCTAATGAACATGAGATTAATTCTAAATTTTGTTGACATTGGTGGGTTTGAAAATTTGTTAAGAAGTCTTTATTATCCCCATGTGGGAGAGAATAATATATTCTAATGTGTAGTTGTGGTTTCCTAAATCCTCTTTATACATTTAGGTAGACATTATCAAAAGACGGTTTTCTCTCTAATTAAGTGGTGATGGATAAAAATTTTGTCCATAAATTTATATATGTGGATCCAAAAATTATATTGTTCTTTAAATCATAGTGATATATTTATTATATAATTGTATATTTTCCTGTGAAATTTTGAATTACATGGGTAGTAGAAGAATATTGGCTAACACCATATATAATATTGACAATTAAGGGGAAAAGGAAAATGGGGATGGAGATGTAAAAATTGATATTGGTTCACATCTCTTCAATTTAATATTTTCAAGAAAAAAATTTAAAACAAATCAATGGGATAAATTATTTAACACAAAATGATTTTAGTATTTGAGTTGATTTATTATAAATTTGATTTATTTACAATCAAGTGGATCTCTATTGATATAATTATTTATTGACAATCACATGGAGGATTATTCTTCATTGAGAGAACCCATAAATTGAAGATAATGTAATCCTAGTTAATGTAATTTCATGATGTAAAATTTGATGGATGTGTTCTTATTCTGAACGATTTATGCCTTGAGTAATGGTATATAAACCATGAGTAATGGTAATCAGGTCAATGCATAAATGAAACCATGGTGGAATATATAGTTGTGTAATTATATCCCACCTACGAGTAAATATTACTTGGACCACGTGTAAAGGTATAATAAATACTTTAGAGTGGCATAAGTGTAATTTTAGATTTTGTGTAATGTTATGCTGATGAATTTGGAGTCGTGTAAGCATAATTTAAAACCTTTTGTAAAGGTATAATAGTGTATATGAATTTCTGTAAGGGAAGCCAAATACTAATGTAATGTTAATATTATACACTGTATGGGGGTAAATGAATTTTTAAAAATGTAATACCCATCTTGGGTAACGATATATAGGTCAGTTGGAGATTTTATAAGAGAAACTGGAGGCTTGTGTAAGTGTATGGGTCACTTGATGAATGTATAAAATGTAAAGGGAAACTTGTGTAAAGGTTTATGGCTATATAAGGGTATCATGATAAATATGTAAGGGAAACCCACTAGACCCATACATCATGTAAAATTACACAAATGATGTGTAATGGTAATGGTGATCGCGTATAGAGAAATTAACATTTCATTAAGGTAATTATATATATATATTCACTACACCGTGGATCTTATGAATTATAAAAAATTAAAAAATGGATATATAATTATCAGGACCTCTATATAATTGAAAAAGATAAAGTGAGGTAGGAATTAAAAGAATAAAATCAAAAACATTATTTACACATCAAGAGAATCTTCCACACTAAAAGGAATATTCATTAAAAATTATAGGACATAGTAAATGTTGAGGTCCTCATATCAGAAGAGATATATTATTCCATAATTATTATTATGGAAGAATAATCGTTGTCATATTGACAAAGTTGTCACATTGAGAAAAAAAATTGGAAATAGTAATGAAGTACATAAATATGAGGAGTTATTATAACAATCATAGATTGATGATATATATAAATTACAATGATGAAATGTATTGAAGCTTTCAAATAAGAATATCATCATATACAAATTATGATTCATATAACATTAATGAAGAATAATTATTGGATATTATACGTAAAATAAAATCAATAATTATTATTATGATCATTAAATTTTAATTTTCAATAGAATAATAAATAATAATAATCATGTTGTGGTTACCAGTAGTCATCACGAATAGATAATGGGATCTGTATAATTAAAGGGTGAATAACATGATTATAGTTCATTGAAAATATGATTTTTAATATCTTGATATATAAAAATACATGATCATAGATTAATATTATCTCAAGGGAAGTAAACATATTTATTCATATTTTTCACATATGAAAATATAAAACATTATACATAAAGAGACTTTATGACTCATTTGTAACTCATAAATAGGTGTTATGACACATGTAATAATAGTTGTAAAAGAAGAAAAAAGATGAATCATATGAGATATATCTTTATTGAATAAATAAGACTCTAAAACATTTGAAATATTTATATAATAAGTAGATATAGGGTGATAGAGAGAGAGTGATAAAGATAGATAATTCGATTAAAATATTAAACTTTTAATAGAAGTTCCATTTCACTATAACAAAGTGAAGTTCATGGGAGGATCTGATGCATCTAGAGAAGTGATGATATTCTAGTATCATTATATAATGGAGTCCCAGAATGATTTGGGAAATAAAAATAAATAAGAATCTAGTTAGGGATTTTTGAAATAATAAAAATAAGGTGTTGTTAATTTGTGGTACTATAAATTTTTGTAGAAGGAGTTTTCATCCATTAGATATACTTTAAAAGTTCAAGAAGGTAATTATTATGTCAATAGAAATGTGAAGGTTATTCCAATGGTATTTTTGAATTTAAAGAGTCTACATAAGAAAGTAATTTTTATTGATTATGAATGACCATCCCAATGGACCTATATTAGATAATCTATGTTCTTTGAAAATTCATTTTATTTTATTAGTGATGGGTCATACATGCCCATATAATATGTGTGCATCCTTTCCAAAGTTGTTAGAAAAAATATGAGTAAGAAGGTGATTATTTCCCATAATAATTATAAAATTAAGAAAGGTTAAAGGTAGTGACTATTGGGAAGTATTTATTTGTACCTAATGTTTTAAGGCAGTGAGCCTGGGCATTGGAGTGTCCAAGCCAAAAACTGCAAATGCAGTGAGATTCATAATGGATTTTGGAACATGTCACAATGCCAATTCATGCTCCTTGGATGTTTCCCATTGAGTTAATCCAACTAAATAATTGTTTATATATATATAATTTATTCCTTCAAAATAAAATAGATCAATAAATCTAAACAATATAATGTTAAGGGGAACAAAATTTCATCATTAAGGTTGAAAGGTCACGATCTAAAAAGGAAAGTTAGACTAAAAAGAAGTAAGATTTTAAAACATAATTGGCATTTATTACCCTATTTCACCCCAACACCACGCAAAAACTACTAGGGTAGTCTATATCTAAGTACCTTATATAATTTAAATAAAAAATAAGTAATTCCTGTTATGGATTTTTAAATAAAAATAATCTTAATTTCAAAGTGATATTAAGAAATGATCCATATAGAATTGGTAAATTTTGAATCAAAATACATGGAATGAGAAATATTGATATTTATTTGTAAATATATTTATTTACTTACAAAATATGGTATAGGTCATTCATGTGGTAGTATATGAACCACATAAGGAAATAAGGTTGTTAATATAGAACATATCTCAAGGACAGAAAATTGAGATGAAAAAACCTTTAACATTTATATGGACTTAAGGGAATATTTATTGACACATCAATATTAATCATATCCATATTAATAAATTATTTCATAACCATACTAACATATATTCCCTACTTTACTATTAATTTATAATAATTAATTATACATATTCTTTAGTAATTGTTTATTTGCATTATCAGATGTTAGTTATTTTTATTGGTTCTTATATGTTTTTAAATCAAGATATTGATCTTTCATATTTGATAAAAATATAATCATTCCAAAATTAGTCAAGTTGATTGAGTAATTATACTTCAATTATTTATTTAGTCCCACATTTATTTTATGTATGGTATTGTTATCATTTACTAGAACCAGATCCTTGATAAGATTTTTTAGAGTAATTTACCCATAACAGAAGATTATTTTTTATTGACCATTCATTTTTTTTATCAAAAACGAACAATAATATGGTCATAAATTACAATTTCAGATAAAATATAACTATTAGTAATTTATGGATACTGATTCATGATGAAAAAGATGATTTTATTATAGTACCATTAATTTAGGTGGTCAAAACCACACAAACACAGACATGTTACAATAATTAATGAGTACGAATATAATGTTGTACAATAGTAATAAATCTTATTAATATGAATAATGATATCAATATAAAATCATTATAATGTATAATGTTATTTCATTGATTTTAAATTAGTAGTTAATTGAAATAAATTGTTATTAACTATGTACTTACATTAATGAATTCTCATCATATCAAAACTGAATCCCTGTGAATGAAGGATTTAGCTCTCATTCATGGAATGATAGGATAATGGATGTCTAAGTCAGATTCTGGATTGTATTAAAAATAAGGGATCTGAGATATGTTGGAATAGAAATATTTTTTTTGGAAGGGGTATAGGGGGTATTTTATAAGTGTGTTTGGATTTTCGTTTCTACGAATTCACAATCCTTAATGTATAATATTTTCTTTTTAATAGAAAATATGATTAAAAAAATAGAGTTGGAATTATATTTTTTTAGAGAAATACCCCATCCATACATTTATTGAAACATTTTTATGATATATTTAATCATTACTACCTAGTTTAACCACTTTTATCTAATTTTACCTTTACCGTGGAAAATCAATTTTTACCTTGGTACCTGGTTTTTTTCAGTAAAAATAAATATTATTTCTTATTTAGTATCCATTATTTGATTAAATATTTGAGATTTATTTAATCTAAATAAATTTATTAATATGATTGATTTATCTTTCAAATGAAAACATTAAATATATATATTAAATCAGTATAGAAAAATGATATTTTGAACATTAATTATTCTTAATATTATCTCAGAAAATGTAATATTTAAATGAGAGTTAAAATTTTTTATACATTCATTTATTTCATTAGATTTTCCATATAAAATTGGTCAATAACATTTAACAGGATAAAAATACAAAATAATTAAACAATATTTCATTAAATAATAATCATTTTTTAAAATTATATATTTTTAATCACATCTCATTAAAATTAATTATTCATATTCCAATATTTAAATTTTAAAAATCCATTTTTTTAAATATTCCATTAATTTTTATAAATACGGGAAAAAATTATAAAAAATATTTTAACTATATATTATAATGTTTTTAAAATATTTACTAATTATGATTTATAGTGACTTAATTTTTTTACTATCAATTAAAAAAATTCTATAGAACTATTTTATACATTCATACCTAATTACAATATGTATAAGAGAAATATTTCTAAAGACCATATATACAATGGACATATATTCAATGATCACATATATATCGATCATATTTCATTCCTAAATGTAAACTTATAAGCATCACTAAAATTATTCATCCATGTTTCATCTCTCTCAGAATTTATATTATATTTCTAATTTTTTTCCATATTTAATATTTATAATTGGGGTCATGATCTCCCAAGAAAAAAAATGAGAGATATTTAATGTTTTCGTCTTTTTCTGTATTTCTGGATTTATTAATATTGTACAATTATTAAATATTTTTTTTAATATATTCTCATATTTTATTAATGTGTATAACGAATTGTAGAATTTTATCTCAATAAAAATTATCATAGTTTATTTCATTCCATTCTTCATGAGAAACTAGTTATTAAAATCTTCTTTTATTTGAAGGAATATTCGTAATAATGTTTTCGGGTGTTACAAATCTCATTTCATTAGCTACCAAACTATAGTGAAAGGAATCCATAGATAGTTTATCTTTTATTTATTCCTTAAAAAAAGATTCATTCATGTTATAAAGGTATGGACCAATCACCAAAATATTATTCACAATATCCACATACTTTATTTCACTACTAATCCCTCGAATGGATCAAACTACCACAATTATTCGATTGAAGAATCCATTAATATTTTCATTTGGACACATCTTATTCCATAAAATATTTTGTGAAAACGTGACTATTTGATTATTTAATCTTCATATCACCGTTATATATATTGGATAATGATCCCCACAATGAATTTTAAATGATGAAACTCATATCCTTCATGTATATTTGATTCAATCATTAACCAAAAAAAATTATTCTAGTATTTAGACTAAACCCCATAATAATTCTATATCCTTTGGTAATGGAAAATTCAAGAGAATAAATATTATGTGTTTATGAAAATAATTAAAGAAAACAATGATTTTTCATGAAACTATCATTGAGATCCCATTTTATTCGACCATTTTTTATAAATTAATCCATAGTATAAAATAATTCCCATTGCATTCGTTATATTATTTTAAGAGAAAAATAAAATATGAATGATTAAACACTCATAAACATGTGGCTCTCGTAACAATTGTTTCGAAAAGATCTAAACACAACGATATGAGGGTAGGTGAATTTGGGTGTGAAACTATTTTCTTTTTTTAGTACTTCTCTATCATGTTAGTAAGAGCTATGAGAATATATTATTTATTTTAACAAACACACAAAAATTTGAATATGGGAATGTAATGTGGATACTAGATATTTTATTTGGTTCTACTCTAATGGAAAATTTAAGGAGTACACTTTAATAGTGTTTTGACATTCAAGGTGGTAATAAAATCAACTGTAGGTTTTATAAAACATCAGTAAAGCCTCATTTTCTTTCCCATGAGAAAATAATCTCCTTATCATCTTATTCACTACGTTGGGACAAGGTTTATATTGAATATAAAACATGTAGATTACTTACAATATGTTTTAAAAATAGAAAATTTACACCAAAATAACAATGGTTCTATCATTATTAATTTTTAATTTTCTTATAAAATTATTGATCTTTGATATTTTTCTATTTAAATTATTCTCAATCTATACATTCATCTCTTATCCAGAAAAATGTATAGAATCAATACTGACTATTTACCCTTCATTATTTTATTATTCCCCTAATTTATATTTTGGATAAATTTCTATGATTTTAATATAGAAATTCCCCAAATATCATAACATATTCCCCATTTAAATCATAGTTGTAATCTCCTATTTACCTCCCATATTTTTCCTTCCTAAAAAATTAAGAAATTTTATATATTGATATATGATAGCATTCCACAGTCCATAAATAAACATGAATAAATGTAACATTGTGTGAACAATGTGGCATGATTAAATCCAATTCTGTATCATTACCAAACATAAAAAAATTATGCATTTAGATTTTCATTTATACCACATCATTTTCCGATTATATTTTTAAAAATGTTCTCATTTATATTGGAATGTTTTGATGAGAACATTTTAATGAAAAATTTATATTCTTAATTGATATAATTTATTTTAATCTGCATGGATAATAGAACATTATATGAATGAAAGATGATTTTCATAACATAATCATCATATTTCAGCACAAATTAGCCTTATGAATTGTTTGGCATACTTTTTGAAGTTTTCTAGTGAACCTTATGAAGGATCCGGAAATAACTATATGATGTTAAAATTTTATCGTTAAAATGTCTCAATGGTTCCTTAAGATGTTTGAATTTATTGAACATTGATCTTTAGAAAATGGTAATGATCCTCACAAACTCTAATTAGGATACATACAATGTTACAATTTATCCTTATGAAGTCTCATATAATCCTATAAAATTTCTTAAGTTACTTAAGAAATTCCAAAATATCATTATTACATCAATTTTTATCATTAAGAAGTCTAAAATGTTATCTATGTATTCCTAGACTAATACCTATTCACATATATCCTTATGAAATCACACTTAAAAAATTCTTGAGAATATTATTAAAACTATATTCCTTTAAATACTCATATACAGTGACTCATGGTTTTCATAAAAAATATTACTCCTTTTAGATGAATATTCAATACATATCACAAATACACACCTGAGGATTGTAATGGTTTAATTTTTTACAAACTAGAAACAAAATAATTTTATTTGACGAATTATCTACATATCATATAATAATATTCAAATTTTGTAATTTTCATAGATGTACCCTACGTATAATCATTTATGATAACCTGTGGGAAAAAAATATAAGAAATGTTGTGCTCAAATTATCAATAATGGTAATAATGGGTAATATCAATCAATGATCATATGAAAGAATTAGATATGAATAATCATATAAGAACAATATAATTTCATTTGAAAAATATACCCTATATAGAAGAGATCATAATCTATATTCATTGAATAATGTGTTATAGCTTATAAGATATGAATCATAATGGATTCAAATAACATGATCCATGACAGTATAACATTGTCATAACTCGTTAAATTTGAAATACACATAATAATAGAAAATAATTTCATCAGTATTCATGGATCTTTTCCAAGACAATAATAGTGGATTAGTTTCCCTCCCCATTACATCATACTAGTCAAGGTTCACTCCCAAGACATTCATAGTGGAAAATTTCCATTATTGAACATGTTTAACTACAACTTCCAATCTTATTTATCTCATAATAGATCAATAATTACCCATGTAATTAGATGGATATATAATTTCAGGTCAACCCATAATCTATTATAATGTCACCACTATCCTTGGTTTCTATAATAACTATAATTGTTTGGTTTTAACATTACCATCATCATTGGTTTATAACATTACAACCCCTCACATAATAAAAACCACACATATCTGTACCACAAGATCATAAAGAATTAAACATATCATCATATCATAATCTATTTAAATAAAACTGGATTCGTAATAATTTTATCCCTTCATCATAGCATAACTCAGGGAAAATAAATGGGTTTCAAAATATCTCATCAATATCTCATCAACATAAACAATAAAAATCATGAGATAGAGTACAAATAGTATCATTGGATCGAATACCTTGTGAATAATAATTAAAATAAAACTAAATTATCTTATATTAAATATATTTTAAAATATCACCAAAATATTTCACTAGAAAAATAACCTTTCTATTCTTGTCATATAAGTTAAAATAAAACCGTAATGTTGTGTTTTTACTAAAAAAATAAAAATTAACTCATTCAAAAAATGTGAATACAATTAATTTTAATCATTTTTTATAAATCAAATGTTGTAAAAATCAATTAATAAACCTAGTATAATATTTAAATCATTATTTAAATAATTTTATAAAACATTCATATAGGAGGAAAGGACTCAAAACTGAATAGTAAATCATAGCCAGTTTTCCTTAAAAATGTTTGTTGGGCCTCATGAGTATATAAATACTCATAAATGAAATAAAAACATTTATTATTTATAAATAAAAATAATTTAAGAAAAATAAATTGGATTAATCCGATAAGTATCATATAATTTGATCTGATGTAAATTCAAGAAAAAAAATCTTGATTAACAATGAGATTGATACAAAAAACTATTATCTATGGCCTGACTTCATTCATATATGTCCAAAAATAATATATAATAAATATAGATTTATTATAAATATATTATATATCTATAATCCTTTATATATTACTATATATGATCTACTTTTGACTATTTATCACCGGGTAATTAATAATTTTTTATTAAAATCACTATTCTGGGATATAACTACATCATTTTTCATGTATGTTTGGGTTTGGTAATTTTAGTAATTTTACATTGATTATGGTTACATCATATCTAGAAGATTAATAATGAATTAAATTTCATATATATATATTCATTATATAGTGATATTTGTTAAAGTTATGTATAAAAAATAAATTCCACCATTTATTAAAACAGTGGGCAATACATAACAATGGATATTATTTCCATTTTATTAAGGGAGGAATAAAATAAAGGTAAATAATAAATTAAATTAAAAAAAATAATTATAATATAATATATGTCATATATATTCATAAAATTCATACTTTTTATAATCCATGTAAGATGAAAATAAAAAAACGAATCACTTCAATTGGAGGAGTTGGTAGTCCACAGGCACGTACGAGCGAAGTTATTATTTTCTAAAAGATTGGATGATATGATATTAAATGTGATATTATCATTAAATAAGAATAATAATATCATAATTAACATGTATCAAATTTTAAACCATCTTAATAACTATCCATTATAAATGGTGATAGAAAATGAATTGTATTATTATGTGGTGATGGTAAGTCATGCGTACGTTGGAGCGATTCTTCTGCATCCTATATGATGTAAAAAAGGGTGAAAAATATGTATTTATAGTAATATTAAAAATTTTAAGTACTTTTAGTAAAAATAATTTAATATTTAATGAACAATGTAACATATTTATTGGTGGTTATATAATAACTAAATATTTAGTGAATGGTTGATCTAATTACCTATTCTATGAAACAACTCCTTTGGATATCCTATTAAAAGATCATGGGTTGGTAATTATATATTTCCAAAACCTATATAATGTTTAAAAGTGAGTTGGAATGAGAAATTATTAGGTTTTTGTCATGATACAGGGCTCATTGTTGTGTGATGAAAAGAGAAGAAGATTGAGCTTCTATAATCGAGGGAGGGGCACTCATGAAATTTATTATTAGACTAAAATATATTATATTCATTGTCTAGACAATTTTATCCCTATTTATAGTGATTAAATATAATATATGAAGAGTTTTAAATCTAATTAAAAAATGAAATTTTGATAGGTTTAAGTAGTTTTTCATTATCCCCTGGTTTAACCAATTAGTTAATTTAATTTAATAATAACTGTGGTAACATATTTATTTTACTTTAAAAGGGTTATAATTTTACTTATAAGATGAAAATCAGAACATAAATATATAGTGTATTTATTATAATCCATATATTATTATAATTTTTTTATTAAATGATATTTATAATTTAATAATAATTTATTAAAATATTCTTTTGAAATTTTTTTAATAATGACAATTTTCGAACTACTCATTAAATTGACTATTAAAACTACAAGAAAACTATGAAGATAAAATAGAATGTATTAAAACCTCCATAATGTTTTATTATTTTATAATGAAATCATGGGATACTACATATCACTGGAGTAATTTTATTTTTTGTATTTTTAAAATCAATTTATTTATTTTTCTATAACTTTCACAATCAATACATTACCGTTTCAAACACATTTAAGGTAATTATTTCATCCCTAGAAATTGAAAACAATTTAGAATAATTTAAAAAATAATTTAATTTCAATATATATATTTATTACTAAAAATATCATCTTTATATCCCCATGTGATTATTTAATAGAAAATAAAACACAGAGAATGTGTTTTTTATTTTTCTATATATAAAGGCCAAAATCAAGACCAAATGGATAAAAGGAAATATATTTAACATTTGTATTATTGTTGACAACATATAATAATCTAATAAAATTATTTAAATTTATATGGGAATGTGTTTTCTTTATCATTTCATTTACAACTCAATAACCCGATTCTCTATTTACTATGGTAACAAAATTAGTAATGTTAATATTCATAATGTCCATAAATTAAATAGGCATATTTACCTTGTTTTCACCCATTGATTTTATATATCAAATCAATTAATAAATATTAAAATAATATATTTATTATAATTTAATTTAAAATTATACTTGAAAAATATGTTGAAAAATGATTTTTTTTGAAATAATGCATTTTTAAGTATAAAAATGTCTTTATACCAGATTCAGGTATAAATGAAATTATAATGACCATAAGTGGATTATTGTTAATAAAAAATTATTTAATTTTAAAACTAATACAAAATATAACTTTATTTTTTATACACATTAACGAATATATTGATTTCAATTAAAATACGTATTTTCACTATTCATTAAAAAAATAAAACTTTTCAAATTATTAAAAAAATTGCAACATAAGTTAATTTTGATAGGAATATTAGATAATTTAATTTAATAATATCATATATATTTCATAAATGTTTAAGAAATTAATTTCAATATTTGATCACAAAAATAAATATTTTTTTTGAAGAAAATGATTTTTTAAGAATAAGAAATTATTACTAAAAATTGACAGATTATTTCTTTAGAATTAGTCAATAATTTTTTATTGATTATGAAAATTACATATAATTGATAATTTGGATATTACTAGTCATTTCTTCCTATTAAACAGCTAGGTTATAACTATCACTTTAAATACTAATATTTTAATGGTATATTGAGGTTCATTTAAACTGAATATTGTGTGTAATGAATGTTAAAAAAGAAATAAAATTTATTTATAGAAAAACATTTCATAAAAACTGTGTGTGTTTAATATTACACGGTAATACCCTAAACAATATAAATATACCATAACATGAGTTATGAAAATCCAACAAAAAAAATATATGGTTCACGAAGATTTTGATTATAGAAAGAGATCAACAGTCACTAGGTTCAAATGGTTGGTCATTCCTGAATCTAGGATGGTAGTATTACATGTTGAATTAATATAACCTATTCCTTGTAATTGGTAAAACTAATACACGTGAATATAAGTGAATTGATTAGATTATGAGACTACTTGTAATGAATAATATAATTTACTCACATGGGAAGAGTAATGCTAATCATTATATCATCTAATTGTAATAGATAAGTTATCATTGTTTATCTCATGGATATATGAATGACATATAAATCATATAAACTTATTTTTCCTTTCCATTACCATTTTTCCATTGAATGGTTGTAATTCGAGAATTTGTTTTCTTGACTGTGTGTGTGAGGGTAACTAGGATTGGTGAATTGAGAGTCATTTATTCCTATAATCGGGTGAATTAACATTGGATGGAGTATTTTGGAGGAACTATTTCCACTTTATAATATTTTATAGTGGATAACTTTTGGATATTAGATGAATATGTATTCATAATAATATGAAATTCATTAATATTATATACAATTCCCTAGATTAATAATAATATAACGGGAAACTAAATAACATATATAATTAAAGGAGAAATAAATTCCAAATAATCTACACATGAACATGATAAATCATGTATTCACATGTAAATAAGTAGCAATAGTGCAAATAGGGCCATGTCAAACATGCTTAAAATAAAAATACCATCATTACTATTTAATGGGAACTTATGCATGCAACATCAAAAACACATTAATTATATTATGATCATTGTAACAAAAAACTTTTAAAGACCTGAAATTCACATGTAAATATTTTTTAATTAAATGTAAATTTTACGAGTCCGTTAAAATTGACGGCGTGTGATTCTGAGGCCCAGTGTGCCCATAATGAATTTCTTAACTCTTTTTTTGGGTATGTTCAGTAAACGTGCAAGCGGGTTTTTGTACGTTTTGAAAAGGTTCTCTGAATTGAATTCTGATGGAATCGTTGAACTTGTAGCACTAATATTGTCTTAAAAGGACCTTCATCTCGACTGTAGTAGGTCGTGGGTGAATGATAGAATTTGGGGTTTTCTTGGAAATATAAATAAAATAAAATAAACTTATATTTTATTTTTCTTTTTGTTGAATACTCCCATGTGGATGGTTTAAAGGTGGGGACCACCTGAACTAGAACCTCCCAAATGGGATATGGTGGTGGGGACCACCAGAGACTAAAACCCCCTTGAACTCTCCTCTTAATAGGAGAACGCACTTGAACACCCTCATTAAAGAAGAGTTAACCCATTGAATTGCTCCCATTATTTAATTTTGCCTCTTTAATTGATTAATATTGAAAACAAGATTTGGTAAAATGATTTAAAAATAGGTAAATTTTTTTACTTTGGTTGGCCATTCATTTGAGAGAATTCATTGGCAAAGGTAGAAGCTTTGGGAGAACATTGGAGAAACGTTCTCCAATGAAGAACTCCTCTCCTTTGATGAATATTTAACCAACTACTAACACCATCGAAGGATCTCCAACAATGAATGAACTGATGATCAAGGAAATGCTGACATCACCGACATCACCCCTTCCAATGTCAATAAGAAATCATGGTAGGGTGGTAGTTTTAATTTATTCATGTAACATGTTCTTGACGATTCATCGTAAATCAAGAAGAGATTATACCTTCTTTCTACCACTCTAACGCGGAGGGTGAGGGCCAAAAAAACATAGCCCAACCTCTCCACAATTATCGTGATAATTTTTTCTATTCTTTTCAATGGAGGAGGATGGAAACCTACCTCTGTGGGTTATGAAAATAGTACCCGGAAACACCCCTAGCAATGAAGAAGGGGACAAATAGAGGGCAGCCGATCTAGACGGCCACCGGTTAAGGCAAGGCGCACGACCGCACTACACGGCCCGCCCCTGTAAATCGTCACCCAGCGGCCTCTCCACCTGCAGCCGCCTCTACCCCACGGCCTCGCCACCTGTGGCCGTTGCCACCCCGTGGCCTCACCGCACTGCCCCATGGCCACGTCGCCCACAGACACCACCGCCATGCAGACTTCTGTTCCACCACATGGATTCATGGCCCTCTGCAGCCCTCTGGGACCTCATGGCCACCCGCGACCTCTGTGGCCCACTCAAAGCCCTCAATGTCATTGTGGCCACCTGTGACCTCTGCGGCCCCCTCGCGACCTTCGCGGCCCTCGTGGCCTCTGCACCGCCTCATGCCACCCAGCGGACACACTGCACCGCTGAAGCCGTGCCTCCAGACCGTACAGCCCAGTGCGAGTCGGGCCGCCAAGCGTGGGTCAGGCCATAATGCGGGCCGGGCCGGACCCAGTGAGTCGGGTCGGGTCGACCCAGACTGGGTCATCCTGGGTCGGTTCAGGCCAGGTCGGTCCGACCGGGTCGTACCGGACGCAGACCCACTTCATCCCATTTGCGATCATTTGGCCATAACATTGGCAACATGCGTCCTTTTTGAAAAACTGTCAATGACACTATAAACCTTGGAGAATGATGGTCCCTTTGGTATACCCCACTTGTGTTTTGGATAAATTTGGGATATGGTTAGGTTGGATCAAGCACAAATCCAACTGAGCCCTTGAGAGTAAAAGGCTAACAACTTAAAGACCGAACATCTGATTGATGCACTGTCATTTGCGTTGAGACCCCTTTTATGTGGAGGAACATTGGTATACAATTTAGTTGGACATAGTGGAAGTTGGAGTATCAACCAGTGGCGTGAGAAGGGGACCCAATTAGAGACGATCAAGACTTTTGTGAGAACCTAGATGTCATCTTTGGCGTGAATAATGATTAACGATCATGTGTGGGTCAGCACTGAGCAATCCTATGTGGGTCTGCAGCGGTTGATCTTGTGTGGGTTAGCACCGAGTGATCCTGAATCGGTCAGTACTGAGTGATACTTTTTGGGTCAGCACTGAGAAAAATGGTGTGGGTGATCTATTAGAGATCTTATGTGGTTCAGACGATGTACTAGTGATGTACTGGGATCCTTCATTGGTCTACATTTTGACAGAGTAATATGATTCAATAGTTACATCTAATCATCTCTACCACTGTACCTAAGAAATACCTGGTGTTATCTGAGTCTGTACCTATGTGGTACCATCCTTTGTGGTAATACCTTGCTTGTATTCTTCAAGGTGGCATACCATTTTGGTACTTACCCACATGGTATTCCTTCATTTGGGGAACTATTGAGCTTTGGGCTTTTAAGTTTGACTCTATGTTTCCTCATGATTGATATTGTTATACTTGATAACTTAGGTATATGTATGGGAATATATCTAAGAGGGGGTGTCAGTTGATTTCATGCCCTGTGGTTTATCCTTTGTGTATTTTGTGAGACCATGGGGGTCTCTTGGTCCCTACTGAGTATCGTTATACTCACCCCTTCATGGGCTATGCCCACACCTCTTTGTGTTTGGTGAAAACGACATACATCACTGACTGAGGATGTGAGTACCAGGACTAGAGGTAGCTCGGAGGTGGACCTCAGACGAGGCTTACCACATAGACGACCGTTCGAGAGTTTTACCTACCCATCAGGTAGGATCCATGGCTGGTGATCACAGGATCTCTTCCACTTTACTTGTACTTTCAGTTACTTGTAGTTTCCAGTTGGGATTGTATTCTAACCCCTTTTTTACTATACTCCAAATGTTTACTTTTTAGTTTACTTGAGTTCTTATCTTGTTGTGTACTTGGTGGTGTGTTTTATAGGTTATAAAGGCACTGCATTCCCAGATATAGAGAATACGCCTTTGGTGCTAGTCTCTAGCCTCTGGCCAATGGATGGTAGGCTTGGGGTAGTCACGGAAGAGGACCAGGGGGACGAGTTGTGAGAAATTATTATCAGATGAGTCGGTTCTACCATAGATCATAGAACTCTAATATTTCTATTTAATGGAAATAGTGAAAAGTACAGTGAGTGTGGCTATCTATTTAGGGAATCCAGTGTTGGTGTGGTGGCCGATGTATCTTTACAGCAGGACCCTAACATCTATTTTCTAACATAGTGCACAAAAACATTGATTGTGTGTGTGTTTTGAAGAGTTTTCCTTGTGATCTCTTTGAGCTCAGCTCCAGGTAGCTGAGGCCAATGATCACCGTGCTCGGGAGATGATACAATTTATAATTTGTGTCTACTACACCTTCGATACATTTCTTATAGACACACGTTCCAGTCATTATTCTATTTCCAATTCCCTCGTTCGGAGCTCTGAGATTCTGACGGAGTCTTTGGTTCTATCCTTACTTCTAGGGACTCCTACGGGAGTATATTTGATAATTGCGCACTGCTTCCGATAGTGTGAGGTTACTCTAGTAGTCGAGAGCTTTGTCTAGGATATCCTAGTAGAAGGTTCAAGGCCTTAAAACGTAATCTTGGGTATGGACTAGTTATCTATATTCCATGGTTAGATAGCCTGTATTAGGTGCAAAGTGTAGTGTGTCCACACTGATAGGACTAGGTTTACCTTCACCGGAGAAAAGGGAGCCTTTGCAGCACATGATAGACTTACCCGGAGGAGAGTTTCATCGATCACTCATCAGTTCCCTATCATATCCCTTGGAGTGGTTGATGTGGAGAGTACAAGTTATCCTTTATTGGTGGACCAGTATACGGATGTCTTCCCTGATGATGTTCTGGGTCTACCTCCTCATAGGGAGGTGGACTTTTACATTGACATGTACCCCAGGGCGGCACCAATATCTACACTAATATATCAGAATGCACCTCCAAGGAATCATGAACTACGGGTACAGATGGAGGACTTACATGGGAAATGGTTTATTCGGCCATGTTTTTCTCATTGGGCAGCCCCAATTTTGTTCATGAAGAAGACGGATGTGAGCCTGAGGCTTTGTGTTGAATATCGGCGCCAGAACCAGGTGACCATGAAGAACAAGTACACACTTCCCAGGTTTGAAGACCTATTTGATTAGCTGAAATGAGAAAAGTGGTTCTCAAATATAGAACTCATATCAGAATATCACCAGCTCAGAGTACGAGATGAGGATGTGTAGAAGATATATTTCTGATGTCAGTATAACCAGTACGAGTTCATGGTTATTCCATTCAGCATGCTCAATGCTCCAGCTTTGATCATGGGAATCATGAATGAGATCTTTCCACTAAACCTTGATCTCTTTGTAGTAGTCTTCATTGAAGACATTCTGGTCAACTCAACTACTGAGGGGGAGCATTCATATCATTTGCAGGTAGTGTTGGACACACTCCGAGAGCATCAGCTTTATGGTAAGCTCTCGAAGATCCAGTTTTGAATCCAAGATGTTTACCTTCTGGAACATGATATCTTGAAGGCTGGAGTTATAGTAGATCCAGTGAATATTTAGGTGTTACTTTCTTGGGAGACACCCAAGAGTGTGATGGAGGTATGTAGTTTCCAGGGATCATCTGGATACTACCAGAGATTTGTGCCAGATTCCTCTAGAGATTTATCACCCTTATTAGTGTTGAAAAAGAAGGGGAACCCTTAAGGTGGTTGGAGAGATGGCATAATAGTTTTTGGGAGTTGAGGTAGAGGAGGAGTGGTGCACCCATCATGAGGATACTAGAGGAGGGCGTATGGTACATAATCTACTACAACACATCAGGGAACGGGCTAGGATGTGTCCTGGTGCAGCAGTGAACATTGGTTGCTTATGGTTTACGATAGCTGGGACATCATGAGCATTACTATGCTATCCACGACCTGGAGTTAGAAGTAGTGGTCATAGCATTGAAGATGTGGTGACATTACTTGATGTCCAGCATTCTAAAGTGAAATATGATCATAAGAGTCTCAAGAATATCTTCTCTTTGAAGGACCTGAACCTGAGATAGTGATGTTGGCGTGAGTTACTTCATGACAATTTATTCTAGATAGTCTATAATATTGTTAGGGGGAATGTTGTATCATATGAAATCAGCAAGAGGTCAGGTATACAACTGCTAGGCGAGGAGACAGAGAACCTGGCCACTTTGCAGATATCCTCTGTGGATCCGGATAGAGCAGCTTTTCATTAGTCTCTTACAGTCACTCCCCCACTTCTTCAGCATGTTAGGGAGACACAACGTGGGGACGCTGACTGTGAGGATCGATGTACTCATATATCCACTGGGCAAGAACCTGATGGATTTTCTGATGGTGGGGAGCACATCATCTTATTCAGAGGATATACCATGGTACCAGTGTTGCTTTGGGAGGATGTTATGAGGGATTTCCATACATCCCCTCTATTGGTACAACCAGGAGTGGTGAAGATGTACCAGGATATCTGAAAACAACACTGGTGGCTGTGAATGATGAAAGCGTTAGCAGAGTTTGTCTTTCGGTGACTCACTTTTGAGCAAGTGAAGGTGGAGCATCAGGTACCAATAGGCTTGGTTCATCCTTTGGAGGACCCAGAGTGGAAGTGGGATGGGATATCCATGGACTTCTTGACAAGAATTCCACGTAAATCTAGAGGACATGACTCTATCTAGGTGATCGTCGACTGACTCACCACGTTAGTCCACTTCCTATCGATCAGATAGTAGGGTTCAGTAGAGAGCTTGGGATGCCTCTATAGGATGGAGACTGTGCAGCTACATGGAGAACCCTTGACAATTTTCTCCGATAGTGATACACGTTTCACTTCCCGGATATGGAAGGGGTTAAAAGAGGCATTCGGGACATAGATCCGTTTGAGCACCTCATTTCATCCTCAAACAGATGGTCAAACAGAGCGGGCCACTCAGACCCTCGAGGACATGTTGCATGCTTCCATCCTCGACTTCGGTCGAAACTAGGAGGATTACTTGCCTTTGGTATATTTTTCATACAACAACAGGTATCAATCCATCATTGAGATGGAACCTTTTTAGGCATTGAACGGGCGACCATGCAGATCGCCTTTGTGCCAGACTGACCCAAGGGAGTCTACACTAGTGGGACTAGAGATGGTACAGGATACCACAGAGAAGCTAAAGATCATCCAGGAGCGGATAAATACTACCCAGAGTAGGCAGAAGTCATATGTTGATAGGATACAGATACCTCTGTAGTTTGAGGATGGTGACCCCATCATTCCATAGGTCTCACCTCGATGAGGATTGCAGAGATTTGGCTAAGGTGGCAAGTTATCTTCGAGGTTCATTTCACCCTTTCAGGTCCTCAGCAGAGTTGGACAGATGGCTTACCACTTAGCTCTTCCACCTCAGTTGCACCGGGTACACGATATCTTCCATGTGTCCCCGCTAAGAAGATACATGCATGTCCCTTCTCACATCATCGACCACAGCAATATGGACGTCAATAATGGGGCGACTATTACGGAGGTTCCAGTAGAGATTGACGTTCTACAGGAGTAGGTCCGTCAGGGGATTTCGATACCTCTGGTGTACGTTTTTTGGTGGCATTGGAACTTCTAAGAGAACACATGGGAGAGGGAGGATCATATTCATGCCCAAAACCCACACTTTTTCCCTTAGTTTGAGTTGTGTCTTCTGGAGATACAATGCCCTAATGAGGGGAGAATGTAAAGACGCGGAATTTCCATTTACAATTTTTTTAATTAAATTGGAAATTTTCGAGTCCAAAAACAGTAATGTCATGTGAGTCCAAGTCCCGGTATGCCAGGAATGAATTTCTGAACTTTTTTTCATATACATTGAGTAAATGTGCCAGCGGGTTTTTGTAACTTATGAACCGGTGTGTGGAATTTTATTCTGAGGGCACCGTGTAACTCACAGTGTCAATATTCACTTAAGGGGGAATTCACCTCGACCATAGTAGTTCGAGGTTAAAATATATTTATTGGATTTTTCATGGAAATTGAATTAAAATAAAATAAACATTTATTTTTTTTGTTGAAACCTCCCATATGGATGGTTTAAAGGCAGGGACAACCTGAACTAAAACCTCCCACATGGGTTATGATGGTAGAGACCACTAGAGACTAAAACCCCCATGAACTAACCACATAATGTGAGGAACCCCTTAAACTACCTTGTTAATGAATATTTAACCCATGTATTCCTCCCATTAATTAATTATGCCACAATAATTGATTAATGTTGCCAGCTTTTTTTGTGACAATAATATAAATTTGGAAAACAACGTTTATTTTGGTTCGATATTATTTTGATAGAATTCGTTGGAAAATGTAGAAGCATCGGGACAAATTTGTAGAAACATTATCCAACAAATAACTCTTCTCCTTCGATGAATATTTCTCCAATGAAGAACACCGTTGAAGGATCTCCAAATATGAACGAACAAATGATCGGGGAAATGCTGAAGTCATTGACTTCACCACTTCCAACGTCAACAAGAAATCATGGTATGGTGGTTGTTTAAATTTCATCCACTTACCCATTCATGATGATTCATCATAAATAAGGAAGTGATTATAGGCGGTTCCTACAACTCTAATGTGGAGGGTGTAGGCCAAACATCAATGGACCGACCTGTCCGCAATTCTTGTGATAAATTATTGTGTTCTTCACGATGTAGGAGGATGGAAACCAACCTTGATGGGGAATGAGAATAGTGTCCGGCACCACCACTGGACACAAAGAAGGAAACAAAGAGACGGAAGCCGGTCAATATGGCCATCGGCAAAGGTACGACTCGAGACTGCGCCGCACGACCAGCCTCAGAGGATCGCCGCCCCACGAACTCGCCCTGCCGTCCTGGTCCTCTCCACCCGCAACCACTGCTGCCCAGTGGCTTCGCTAAGCTGCCCTGCAACCTCGCCACTGGTGGCCACCGCCACCCCATGGCCTCTCCGCACTGCCATGCGGCCTTCCGCGCCGCCCCGAGGCCCCCCCCCCCATGGCCTTTTGCGGCCCTACGTGGACACATATGACCTCCATGCCCCCTTGTGACCCTTCGTGGCCTCGCGGCCCCCCGAGACCTCCCTAGCATCCTAGCGGCCTCCGCTTCTCTCCCATCCTTCGCACCACCCCGCGCCGCCTCGTGCCGCCTCACGACCACACCGCGCTGCCTAGGTCGGGCCGCCTGAATGGGATGCACCACGGGCTGGGCCATACCCAGCGGTTCGTGCTGAGTCAACCCAAACCGGGTCTCCCAAGGTCAGGATGGGCCAGGTCAGTCCGACCAGGTCGAACCAAACTCGGACCCCTTCCACCCTTTTTCACTCTTTTGGCCATAACTTTGGCACCATGAATCTGTTGAAAAAATCATCAATAGCACTGTAATCCATGGAGCAAGATGGTATTTTTGGTATACCCCACCTGATATTTGGATAATTTTGGGATACGGTTGGGTTGGATCGATCAAGAATCCAACCGGGCCCTCAGGACTAAAAGGCTAATAACTTACAGACCGGGCGTCTGATTGACGCACCATCTATTGCATTGAGAACCCTTTTATGTTTCAGATCTTTGGGATACCTTTTCTTTGGACTTCATGGAAGTTGAAGTATCAACCAGTGGCTTGAGAAGAGGACTCTCCCAGAGATGAGAAATCCTCGTGCAGGAACCCAGTTGCTAGTTGTGGCATGAATAATGAATAGCGATCATGTGGGGGTCAGCACCGAGAGATCATATGTGGGTCATCACCAAGCCTTCATGTGTGGGTCAGCACTGAGTGATCTTGTTTGGGTCAGTACTGAGTGATCCTGTGTTGGTCTGCACCATGTGATATTGTGTGGGTCAGCACCGAGTGATCCTTTTTGGGTCAGCATCGAGCTATCTTGTGTGGGTGAGCTCTTAGAGATCTTATATGGGTCAGACAATGTACTGGAGATGTACTGGGATCCTTTGTGGGTCTACCTCTTAACAGAGTAAAATGATTCAGTAGTTACATCTTTGCATCTCTACTGCTATACCTAATAATTACTTGGTGTGAGTAGAGTCCTTGCATGTATGTTACATTCCTTTATGGTAATACCTTGGTTTTATTATTCTATGTGGCGTACCATTGTGGTACGTACCTACGTGGTATTCCTTTATTTATGAAACAGTTTATCTTTGGGCATTTGAGTTGGAGTTTGGGTTTCCACATGATTGAGATGGGTATACTAGATAACATAGGTATATGTATGGGAATATACCTAAGTAGGGTTGTTAGTTGATTTCATACATTTTGGATTATCCTTTGTGAATTTTGTGAGACTCTAAGGGTCTTGAGTTTTCTACTGAGTATCGTTATACTCACCCATGCACGTGTTATGCCTGTAACTCATTGTGTTTGGTGCAGATGACAGACAACGCTGACTGAGGATGATAGTACCAGGACTAGAGGTAACTCGGAGGTGGAACTAAGATGAGGCGTACAACAGAGACGACCGTTTGAGATCTTTACCTACCCTTCAGGTGGGATCCTTGACAGGTGATCACATGACCTATTCCAGTTTACTTGTACTTTCAGTTTCTTGTACTTTCCAGTTGTGCTTGTATTCTTTCCCATTTTTCATACTGTACTCACACTTTTTACTATTCATTTTACTTGAGTTCGTATCATGCTGTGGGGTTGGTGGTTTTTGTTACAGGTTGTAAAGGAAATTCCTTCCCAGTTATTGGGAATACGCGTTTGGTGCTATTTTCCAGCCCCTAGTCTATGGAAGGAGGGATTGGGGTAGTCACCGCATGGGCCATCAGGGACTATTCGTGAAAAAACTTGTACAAGTTAGGCACATTAATGAGAATGTGTAGATTATTTTAATTTACTTTATTCAATTGTAGTTTTATATGATTTTTTTATGTTGAAATAGATCGTGAGTTGACATTGAATTGGTTTACACTTTATGGTTTTGGTGGCGAGGATGTGACTATGTATATTGATTTAATCCTTTTAATTATTATGTTGTCCAAATATTAAATTTCATTTTTACCTATGAAATGTCTTAATGAGTTTATTTATATAAGAAACCCAACATTTATGAATATTTTTATAACATTTTTTGGTATAATTTTTAAGCAGTGATGGTTCAGTGATGGAGTGTGATGGTATGAGCTTGGTGTTTGGGGGAATCTTTTTTTCAGTAGGAATTATTTTTGATATCATTTTATTCAAAAATAAAAAATTATTATTATTCAGAACTACCCTTTATCAGCATTAAAAAACAGTTATATTTGTGGTTCTATGATCAGCACTAGATTGAATCACTGATAAAGGAAACATTAAACAGAATTAAAAAAAGTGTTGATAAAATGGAACCATTTGTGGGGTATTATTAATATTAATAATGGTACCCCATTATTACCACTTATAAATAATTAATGTGTTCCCTTTATCACTGCTAAAAATTAGTTTTTAGATGTAGGAACCCATATCATCATTTCAGGTATGTTTTCCTTTTCTATATGTTTTTTGAGAAATAGAGGAAAATCCTGAAATTTCCAAACTACACAGTGTGTACTTTATGAGTACACGCCATGTAATTCGATGACACTAGAGGCTGTGTGCTGGCCATGTCATGGACACACACACGACCATGTAGAGTTCCCATTGGAGGATTCATATAGCAGAGTACGTAAAGGGAAAGTACACGACTTGTACTTTTTTTTCATTAAACGCACCAGGGACGCATCTGACAGACAGAATGCACTTATTTTAGGTTCTGTTCATCTGAGAGCCCAGACCAGCCATGGATCTTTGATGAGACCTCGAACCTCTATCTTTCCTCCAATTCGAAAACTGTTGAGTGCATTGGAATCGCAGCGGTGAGATCTCTCTTCTCCTAGATCATCGTTTCCCATTTCTATATCTTTTACATGTTATTATGGGATGAATGTTTTAGATTTTTTTGTAGATATTAGACATTCTATGGCTAATCAAGCCTCTTAGAACATGTATATTGATCTCCTAACCCTGAGGTAGGTCGTTTGTGCCTTTCTGTAGAATTTATTTGAGTATTATGTGCAAATTCCACCAATACCCTTGAAAGAGGTATTGCGTGTTTACTGTTTTCCCCAGTTGTTTTACTACATTTCTTTTATTCATGAGTAGAGGTTATTGTTTGTGAATAGGGTAATTTTTTGTGCTTTGGATGTATTAACCATGCATGTTTTTTTTATTAATGCCCATTTGGTCTAGTTTTTTTTGTTAGGCTATTTCCAGTTCCGTGCCTAGTGTTGTAGGAAGGAGTGTTCTTTTTCAGACATGTTGTTATGTTATAGAATTCTAGACAATTAGTCCATGAGGTTTACTTTGTCCTTTAAATGATGCGATACTTATTGAATTTACACAGGGCAGTGAGAACCTAGTGTAGTAGACCACAGCGTGAATGAACAAAAGGGCTTCTCCAGAGAGTCTTTATAATCATGATGCAAGACCACATGGGGAATTCACATTGAGTGCTTCCTCATATAATATGTAGTCCCTCAACATGGATCATAGAGGGAATGTGAGATAAGTACTTCCCTAGAGAGCCTTTAGTGCCTATATGCGACTATAGAGAGAATTGACTTTGAGTTATTCCTCAGAGAGTCTATAGTTTAGCTGAACCAGAGGGGTGAGACTGTGTGTGCTTCCTAGAGGGTTTCTAGTATATACTAAGTAGGACTAGAGGGGATAGGGTGTGAGTACGTCCAAGAGGGTTACCTGTTTTTGTTATCTACTTTTATTAGTTGTTTCTTGATAATTAGACTGTGGATTGTTTGCTGCTGAGTACTTTCCAGTTTATTTCTTTCTGTACTTTTACCTGCCATATATTCACTCACTGTTAGGCACAGATATTCTGGAGGTTGTTTACTAGGATTAGTGTCACACCCTCTTTGGTTCATGATTTTGGACCCAAACTGATTATATTGTTGCCGATACAGATATGGGAAAGTTCCCCTCTACTTCAGGTTCTTGATTGCTGTGGAGCTGGAGAGCATAGGAACATGATATGTCTTGAGATGTTGAGGAGTTTATCTTCTTTCTTGTTCAATTTGGTTTAGCATAATTTTATTAAATCATTTTTACTTGTTTGGATGTTTTCCTAGACATATATGTATCATGAATCATTTATATATATATCTTCTCATGTTGGTTTCTTTATCAGTCTTCCGATGTTACCGTTTTTTGGTATTTACTGCTTCCGCTATTGTATAATGGATTTTCATCCATTGTGTTACTCTGAAAATGGGGGCATAGTTTCCCCACTATCACACCCAAGGCCCTCAGTGCTAGTCGGCATCCTCTAGTGTTCGGGGAAATGAGCTTGAGGCCATTTGATCAACCGGGTATGGGGCGCCTCTAGGTGGCTTCTGAAACCGGTATATTAGAAAGTGGTATCAGAGAAATTCTTTTCACTTGACTTACTATTTGGAGACTATAACTGGGGATAGGATGGAATGGGTACTTTGTAATAATCTTTTCCTAGGAGTAGCTAACCTACATACATGGAAAATCCATCATACCTTGTATATTGCGATTTTTAGAGTTTCAATTTTACAGTTAATTTACATTCACCATTGGGAGATTCACATGAATTTTTATGTTACTGTTGATATTATTGAGGTTTTATTTCTGTCTCAACCCAATGATATGGGGTTATACCATCCCATGCATCATATAGGCACTTTCTAGAAATCACATGTCATGCATTCTTGCCATGTCATGTTGGATACATTATCAATTTAATGTTGTTGTGATAGATGTTGTGTAGAATATTCATGTTGTTGTGTTAGATGCCTTGATAATAATATATCCTTTTTGTTATGGAATTAATTGTGTAAGGTTTTGTTTGAATGAATTCCAATCTTTGGATCATGAGGTGTTATGGGCCCTCATGGACTGGAATTTGGTGGATCATTGACTAGTTCACCTGGTAAATAACTTGTTTAAGATGCCAAATTTTGATTCATGGGGGGTATGGGCCCTCACGTATCAAAATGTAGAACTTTCAGAGTTCGTTTCAGTATTTTCTGGGCTCCAAAGTAGTTTTTGAGGCTTACTCTCTAGAAAAACACAGAATACACGCCGTGTAGATTTAAATACAAGTCATGTGTTCTTCTATTTAGGATGAAAATGTTTTCTTATATACACATCGTGTAGTCTCTAACCATGTCAATGATCATGCGAGCACAGACACGGGATAGGGAAATTCCCATGGGAACACACCATGTACATGTTATACACACCGTGTAGTGTAATCCTAGGAACCCGGTCGTGTAGCTAACAACACGAGTCAGTGGAGTCACATATTATACACGCTGTGTCCCCCTTGAACACGCCGTGTAGTCATACCCAGGTACCTGACCATGTCATGAACAACACTGGTCAGTGTTATCTTTTTCCGTATAAGCAGTGTCTGTAAGGAACATGTCGTGTAGTTTGAGCCATGTGTCTGACCGTGTACCTAACAAGATAGACCAGGTGATGATTTTCCAGTACACGGCATTTCAACCATGAACACTCCATGTCGTTTTGTCTTAGGAGAGCCGTGTGGATTAACCATGTAGAAGGAATCGGGCAGGGGAAGCTGATTCATGTACACGCCATGTGTTTTGATAACACGCCGTGTGTTTGGGGAGTTAAACGGACAGTTTAGGAAATGGTACACACCCGTGTGGATGACTTAAGAGAAGACGCCGTGTAGGAAAAGTACATGCTCTGTAGTCATGTTTTGCATAACATGAATGATTTCCTCCTTATGTTATTTTCATGTCCTTCCAATTTTCAGTCTTTGAAAATATTGAATCTAAGGTGTGCGTTTGACCTTGCAAATCCATGCCACCGAGATGTCCTCCGGTTGTATACCAGTTGTAGGGCAGGGATCAAATGACAGATATGGATGATCAGGGTCTTCCCACAGATCCTCCTATTATGTCATCCTTGGAACGAGTAGTGATACTGGTTACAGGCGCTGATGTTCAGTTAAGGGAAGGATTTCTGAGGATGATGCTAACCTTCCAGGGAGCACCGCCTCCTACCTCGCCTTTGGTAGACTTGACGTGGGTTTTCCAGCAGTAGCATCCTTCCACCGTCTTAGGGGAAGGCAGACCTCAGGCTGTAGGGTCATGGCTAGATGCCATGATGACAATCATTGAGAATATGGAGACACCTCCAAAATGGTGAGAAAGGATTGCTACCTACATGATACGTTACTCTGCCAAGAGGTGGTGGTACATGATCTCACAGGCGGGTCATCAGCCGATTATGGCGTGGGAGGAGTTTCAGCACGTCTTTTATGAATACTTTTATCTTGAGACTTTGAGGGCTGACCGAGCCTTGGGTTTCATGAGCCTAGATCAGGGTACTCTTTCTATAATGGATCATTTCTCTAGTTTTACCTATCATCAGTGTTTGAAACCCCTCCATGGAAGAGATTGGTTGTTCTTGGCAAATAAGTTTAAGGATGGTCTCAGATGGGAGATCTGCTCACAGGTGAATATCTTTAGATAGACATCCATTTCTTCCATCCTCAACTAGGAACTAATAAAAGAGCACAATCCGAGAGATTCCGAAGATGAGTGCAAGGGCGGTTCGGCTTCCAGATTTAGTGCTTCAACAGCTGACAGTAGTAAGTGTTGTAGGGAGTCTTCACGTGGTGATCTGAGGCTATGAGAGACATCTTCTGGTGGCCAGGTGGTATTCTACCAGTGTAGAAGGGCTGGGAATACCAGGTGGCAGTTCCAGGCAGACCCAGTGGAGTGCCAATATTGCGTCAAGATGGGTCCTCTTCAGCGCTTCTGTCAGGTCTTCTCACCAGCAGTTGGTGACATGGGTTCATCCATGACTCCTCATTCATCATAACTTCTACAAGTTTCTCACAAGTATGTGAATTGTAGTTATTCTGCAAATTTGGGCTAAGGTGAAAGTAAAGGCCATGGTGGTCAGTCACCGGTCATTCAGTGATAGTAGGGTAGATCAGCTTAGTGTAGTCAGGCAGTGTCACAGGTATGTGGTATAGGACAGGATTTTGCAGTGGACCAGACCCATCAAAAACCGGATCCCAGACCGTCTACAGTTTATGGTACGATCTGAGTAGCCATAATTATATCTTTTTCTCTTTTTGATATAGGGGCTTCCCATAGCATAATATATGTTACTATCATGGAGATCCTTGGGATTTATATCATCTCTTCTGCTGATGTCATGATTCTAGACACTCTGTTAGGGACTAGGACGGCCAGTGTACGACAGTGCAAGGAGTTCCCTCTAGAGATTTGTGGGTGTCACTTCCGATGGGATCTCTATGTAATAGAGATGACATTATATGATGTCATAGAGATGACATTATATGATTTCATTGTCAGAATGGACGGGCTAGTTCCCTTCCAGGCAGTTGTCGACTGTTATCGTCATAGGGTGAGTTTCATATCACCATAGGGTGGATCATTCCTTCACAAGGGCAACTGAGATGTCCAGGAGAGTAGAGCGGATCCAGAGAATCATGGGCTAGGATGAGTTATAGCCCAGATTTCTAGACTATATCTGGATGACCAGGGGACTTCACAATTATACATTCCTCCAATGGTGGAACGTTTCAGGGATGTCTTTCCAAAGGACATTTCAGGTTTGCCTCTAAAGAGAGAGGTTGACTTTTCGATTGAGTTTGTTCTAGGAGAGGCACCGGTTCCCATTCCTCCTTATAGGATGGCTACACCTGAGTTGTAGTATCTGAAGAAGCAGTTAGATGGTTTGTAGGCAAAGGGTATCATCTATCCCAGAACATCTCCTTGGGGATCTTATGTCATGTTCGCGAAGAAGGCACACAACACCCTCAGGCTTTGTGTGGATTATTGGAAGTTAAAGCCGTTGACAGTAAAGAACCGATATCCCTTTCCGAGGATTGATGATATATTTGATAAGCTTCGAGGAGTACGAGTGTTATTGAATAGTTAATTGAGGTCCGGTTATAATCAGTTGCACCTTAGACCATCAGATATACCATTTACAGCCTTCAGGAGTAGGTATGGTCTATACGAGTATACAATTATACAGTTCGGCCTCACAAATGTGCCATATGTTTTCATGGAATTGATGAATTGAGTTGTCCATCCATAATTTGATTCATTCATAGTGGTCTTTGTGGATGATATCATGGTGTACTGTCACACATGGCACAATCATGCTACCCATCTTGATATCATTTTGAGTAGACAGGGGGAGCATCAATTTTATGATTAGCTCTCAAAGAGCCACTTTTGGAAGTACCAGATTCACTATTTGTGTCACTATATCTTAGTGATAGGAGTATCAGTGGACCCAGAGAAAGTGAGAGAAGTAGTTTCTTGAGAGCAGCCGAAGAATGTCTTTGAGGTGCAATGTTTTTTAGGGCTGGCTGGAAAATACAGACACATTATACTGGACTTCTCATGCTTAGCAGTACCGTTTACATGTCTGAATACGAAGGGTGCAAAGTTCTTTTGGTCAGATTCATATGAGTCACCCTTTCAAGAGATGAAAGGGAGGTTGACTTTAGCACTGATGCTTCTCTTTCTATAGCGGGAAAGAGCTATACTATCTATTGTGATGCATCATGTATCGATCTGGGATCTTTGCTTATGCATTGAGATGGAGTCATTGCATACGGGTCACGGAAGTTGAGGCCACATGAGAGGTACTACCCAACACACGACCAAGATTTTGAAACTGTTGTTCATGCCCTACGCTATTGGGGACATTTTCTTCTAGGATATCATTGTGTGGTTTTCACATAACACAAAAGCCTCAGGTACATTTTCACTCAGCATGATTTGAATTTGAGACAGCGGAGGTTGGTTGAGTACCTACAATCATTCACATTGAGCTTGCCTATACGCCTGGAAAAGGCAACGTTGTGGTTGATGCGTTGAGCAGGAGGACTCAAATATAGGTAGATCGGGAGTCCAGCAGTGACTGGAAGCTTATGGCTCTGTTCTCCGTGATGAATTTGGAGGTGCACGACAGACAAGGGAAAAATTTTCTATCTTATGTAGCTATTACCTCTTCCCTTCTTGATCGGGTGCAGATGAAGTAGCTATCAGACTCAAAAGGCCTAGTACTATGGGAGAGTGTGTCAAGAGAGGACCCTCTTCCTAGATGGAAAGTAGGTGAGGATGAGATCTTGTGTTTCCAAGGGTCTGTGTGGGTTCCAGCAGATATATGTGAGGAGCCGATGCATGACTTTCATTCCTCAGTTTGGGAAGTAAATTCTGGTGTCACCAAGATGTGTCCTAATCTACACTATCAGTATTGGTGCCCAAGTATGAAGAGGGACGTTGAAGGTTTTGTCATGAGGTTGTCAACTTTTCAGCAGGTGAAAGCTGAACATCAGTGGCCAAAATGGCTTCTATAGTAGTTACACATTCTCGAGTGGAAGAGGAATGATGTCGCAATGGATTTCATGATCGGTTTTTAGTGGTCGCCTCGAGGGAATGATGTTGTATGGGTTGTCATTGACAGTCAAATGATGGTCGCTCACATGTTTCTAATCAGGGAGATCGTCAGTGTTGATGAGATGGGACGATTGTACGTCGTTGAGATTATACGTCTACATGGAGTTCCACACTCCATTGGTTCAGATAGGGATTCATGTTTTACTTCTCGGGTCTGGTAGGGGATTCATATGGATTTGGGTACACATGCCCTTTTGAGTACAACATACCATCCCCAGACCGATGGGCAGTCCGAGTGTACGATTCTGGTGCTTGAGGAAATGCTACGAGCATGCATTCTGAAATTTGGATGTTCTTGGGAGAAAAATATACCTCTAGTGGGGTTCTCCTACAACTATAATTTTCAAGCAACTATTCAGATGGCTCCTTATGAGGCATTGTACTATCGGCCATGCCGATCACCCTTATTTTGGCTTGAGGCAGGAGAGGCATCCTTGTTGGGACCTCGTCTTTTTCAAGATACCAAATAGCACATATATTTTATTCGGAAGAGGATGGATACAATATAGTCATGATAAAAGTCTTATGCTGATCAGCGGAGACGACCCCTGCAGTTCAAGGTTCGGGGATCATGTTTTCCTACATGTCACTCTGAAGTTGGGGCACAGGAGGATTAGAAGATTGGGTAAGCTTTCACTGGGGTATGTCAGACCATTTGAGTTGTTGGATAGAGTTGGGATTCTTTCCAATCGGTGGCAGTTACCTCAGAGGTACCGGGATATGCATGACATTTTTCACGTTTCTCAACTCCAACGTTACATTTCAGACCCGTCTCATTTCCATCAACCTGAGGAGGTTGAGTTTGATGTGGATTCATTGTTTTAGGAGTATCCGATTTGGATTGTTCATCGTAGTACAATGGTTCTTCGTGGCTGGCCTATTCCTCTAGTACGTGTTCTATGGCAGCACGGGTGGGTATAGGACGTAACATGGGAGAGGGAGGCCTATGTGCGAGCATAGTGAACAGAGATGTTCAGGGGTTCTTCATCTACGCCACGCAAGGAAAATTTAGGAATGAATTTCATTAATGGGGGATGTTTGTAAGAATCCTGAACTTTTTTTCAGTTATGTTTACCTTTTCAGGTCATTTTTTAGAAAAAGAGGAAAATCTAAAAAATTTCAAAGTACATGCCCTGTACTTTTTGTGTACACGTCGTGTACTTCGATGCCACTGGAGGCTGTGTTCTAGTCGTGTCATGTCCATACACCAGATATTGTATAGGTGACATGGAGGCCGCCTAAATCTGTGTACAGAAAAGGTGAGTACACGCCATGTACTCCCAAAGTACACACCATGTACTTTCATTATTTTCATTAAATGCACCGGGGTTGCGTCTGATGGACAGAACACACATCTTTCAGGTTCTGTTTGTCCGAGAGCACCGAGCAGCCACGAATCTTCTATGAGCCCTCAAACCTAAATCCTTACTCTTATTAAGATACTGGTGAGTGCGTTGGAATCCGAGCGGTGAGTTCTCTCTTCTCCTAGATCATCATTTCGCAATTCCTTCTCTTTCCATGTAATCATATGAAGAATGTTTTAGACCTTTTTTGTATATCTTCAGTGTTCTAAGGCGATTCTACCCTCTTGGTTCAAGTATACTGATCTCCAATCCACGAGGTAGGTGGTTTGAGAATTTCTAGAGAAAGACATTGATTATTATGTGAAAAATCCACCAAAACCCTTTAATAGGGTATTGCGTGTTTATTATTTTGCCCCTATTGTTTTCCTAATTTTAATGTATACCTGAGTAGTGGTTATTGTTTGTGAATAGTGTAATTTCTTGTGCTTTGGATATATTGACCATGCATGTTTTTCCTATTTATAACTATTTGGTCTAGTTTTGAATGTTGGTCTATTTCTAGTTCCATGCCTAGTGTTTTAGGATGGACTGTTCTTTTTATGACAAATCGTTATGTTATAGAATTCTAGACAAGTAGTTCATGAGGTTTACATTGGCTGTTACAGGATGCAATACATGCTGACTTTACACAGGGTTGTGAGAACCTAGTGTAGTAGACCATATGGATAATGAACGCAAGGGCTTCTTCAGAGTGTCTTTATAATTTATGATGCAAGACCACAAGGGGGAATTGACACGAGTGGTTCGTAAGAGAGTCTGTAGTTGCTCAACATGGGCCACAGAGGGAAAGTGAGGTAAGTGGTTCCCTATAGCACTTGTAGTATGGATACGAGACTATAGGGGGAATTGACTGTTAGTGCTTCCTCAGAGTGTCAATAATTTATCTGAACTAGAGGGGTGAGACTGTGTGTGGTTCCCAGAGGGTTTCTTGTATCTGCTAAGTAGGACGAGAGGGGATAGGCTGTGAGTACTTCGCAGAGGGTTATCTATTTGTGTTATCTACATTGATTTGTTGTGGCTTGATAATTGGACTGTGTGTTGTTTGGGGTTGATTACTTTCTTGTTTACTGCTTTTTGTACTTTTACCTGCCACATATCCACTGACTGTTAGGCACAGATCTTCGAGTGGTTGCCGACTGGGATTAATATCACACCCTGTTTGGGTCATGCTATTGGGCCCAAACAGATTAAATTGATACAGGTATACATAAGGGAAAGCGCTCTCCTACTTCAGGTTCATGATTGATGTGGAGCATGAGAGTATGGGACCAAGCTATGGCTTCTGATGTTGAGGAGTATATCTCCTTTGATTTTCACTTTGGTTTAGCAATATTGTATTCCATCATTCTGACTTGTTTGGTTGTTTTCCAAGACATATATTTATTATGTATCATTTATATATATATATATATATATTTTCTCGATTTGTTTTCTTTACCAGTATTCAGTTGGTACTGTTGTTTGGTATTTACTACTTTTGCTATTGTATAATTGTTTATCTTCCGCTGATTTACTCTGCCAATGAGGGCATAGTTTCCCCACTATCAAACTCAAGCCCTCGCTTCTAGTTAGCAGTCTCTGGTGTTCGGGGAAATGTGATTGAGGCCATGTGACCAACTAGGTACGGGGGGCCTCGGGGTAGATTCCAAACTGGTAAGTTATATTAGATCTGATGAAAGAACCCCTTCATTTATATTTATAGTTTAAAAACACCATATTTTAATATATAAATTTATTTATATTTATAAAAATATTATATATTTTCTTAAATATGATTTATATAATTATTAATATGTAATTATACATTATATATAATAATTTTAGTGAAATAAGGTCTATAAAATAAATAAAAATTAATATTATATTACAATTTACTGTTTGTGTGGAGTAATAAATATTTAATAATAATTTTTTGGAAATTTTAAAAAATTATTTAATCTCTTAAGATTATTTGAAAACAAGTCTCCAATTTCAAATGACCATAATGTTTGATCTATGTTTCTATTTATGATATATGAGATTTCAAATGAAATCATGTTAATAGATCTATGCCATATAAATAATAGGTCCCAAGTCCCTATTTTTATCGATTAAAAAATGGAATGAAAGAGCTCCGAAAGTGAGTTTTTAGTTGGGATTTACAAAATTTTGAATATTTGATCTAATTTTATATCTATTTAAGAGGGTCATATTGTCTTTTTTTGGGTGGAAACATAATTTATTCTCAGGGATTATATTCATACAGTAATTACTAATTTTAAATTATATTTTTTTCTTATTGTTGTGTTATATGTAATTAAATATATTCATATATATATATATTACATATAAAAATACAGTTATATAAATAATAATTTAAAAAAATTACATAAATAAATAATTTTAAATATATACACCAAAAAAATAGATTTATTTTTGAATTTATTAAAAAATAATGTAACTATTTTATTTAACATATTAAAATGAATGAATATACATACCAAAAAAATAATTATAATGTTTACATATAAATATATATGTTTGTATTATTAAATAGATTTACATTTGTGTATATATTTTAATAATATAATTCAATAAATAATAATATTTATATATGTATATATTAAAATAAGTATATATTTCAAAATATATATTCTAGTATATAAATATGTCAATATATGACAAGTAAAATACAATAGGCTAGAGGTAAATTTGTAATTTATATGCGTCTATATACATGTATCTATATTTTACATTACAAAAAGTTTATATTAAAATATCTATACGTTCATATATATCGATTGTTTCGGTCCCAATTGATGTATTTTTGGTTTAATTTCATTCATGATCCTTCTTTACAAACGAATGTACTCACTGAGATATACTAGAAACTCCTTCCATATGTATCTAATTTAGAGTATGGGAGAGTAGGATTGTGCACACCTTTTTGAGTAGTATTATTTTCCTACTCTGTGCCATTCTTATAGTTTTAATATGTATTGATAAATTTTACCCAATAATGCCATTAATATTATGGTTACCCTTAAAAAAATGTAATCAGTATTAAAAGGAAATGTGACACATCTATATGGATATGAGATCCTTTACCTCATTTACAAAGGAGTGAATTATTTTTTTCATAGTTTTTTATTAGTTATGGGGATATCGACATGGAGATGTGTCCAATATGTCCTTTTGAATACATGTAATATAGTCTATGAAATATAATTTATAAACTATCATGATTTGTTATGGGGGACTGATCCTTGAGTAGGGATCTCATGAATCTTGTTTGAGTATAAATAAAAAAACATGTAGTCTAGATGTGGAGTAGTATAACATCATGTAACAAGGATGTAAGATATTTATTAGTGGGGAAATATCTGAAACCCAGATAGAATATAGGTCTCCATAATGATATATACCCATTAAAGAGACACATTGTTAGGCTGTGGAGACTATTTTATGCTTCCATGGGTGATTTTTCCTCATAAAAAATAAAAAATTCACTAAAGGGGGAATTATAATGGGGGATAAAGATGTAGTGCTCAAACCTCAATGATGTGTCTTATTTGTTCTATGTGAATTGTAATTATAGTCATTATAGTTTAATAAGATATAGATAAGTGGTATTTTATTTCATCATATTGGGAATATAGCCATGTGGGTAATATATTATATATGGAGTCTCATGGTATCCATGAGGGATATTATAGTGTGGAATATATTGTATGTAAATTTATATGTAGGGAATCATAATAAATAGTATGGGAGTCTCGATCCATTGGGAGGTATCATGTGTATCCTATGAAGATAGGAGTAAAAACTCACATAGTTGTGGTATGGCCCAGGTATTTTAATGGAATATAGAGCATAAGTATGATAGCGTGGACTCATTGATAATAAAACTATCTATAACCTATATTCCCACATGAGAAATTCTTGGTGTGAGAAATAAGAGGTCCTGGATAGCTGGATACATGTACCGAGGGACTAATGGTGCTTATGTATGACCAAGATTATATGATTTAAACCTCTCTCATTGGTGGATGAATTAGTATTGTTACTATCATGGGGAATATAAGCTGACGAGAAGAAAATTATTTGTCTTACACCATGAAGAAAGACCAGTATAGTTTACTCATATCCCACTTGAATTCATATAAAATACGGCTCAATAAAATATAGATTTTAGGGATCTCATATGTTAAAATATAGATATTGTATTATAGAAGGAATATAAGGATACATATTTGAGGCATAAACATCCACGATGAATATTTTTATGTTAAAGTAGAAGAAGTAACGGATGACGAGTATCAATATTTAGTTCAAACCAGAAAGATGTGTGCTAAATATCCTTTACCAATAGGAATCCGAGTCCTTATAGTTCAGATGTCAGATATATTAACATCACATACTATGGATGTTAACCATTTTTTTAACATTTTATAGTGAAAATATTTATTTCAACAATAAATATACCAATGTAGAAATTGGATGATATATGGAAGGCATTATGTTCTCTATTGGGAATATGTAAATTTGGAATGAAATGATATCAAAATATTTTTTAGGGAATTTTGATATTGGATATTGGGATTGACCCTTGAAATGGAATACAATGTATCATTCTTATAATAGGAATCAATGTCATCATAGTTTATATAGTGATTTTGTGGTTCTTACACTTGATGTTCCCAATACATTTTCAGCATGCCCCATTGATGGTAGAGGAATGATAATCTAACTGGTGGTGAAAATTTCCCTATATTCTAGATAAGTTATGTACTTACACAAAATTGGATGCCTATGTGGGATACATGTGTCATGAATGGTGCTAAAATAAGATAATTATGTTGGAATTATGTATATGATGATACTATGGAAGATATATTTGAGATTACACCTTATAAGGAGTCCCATCAGGGACATAAAATAATTATTCTATTGTTAAATTAAACTTATATCTTTTGTCCAAGGTGAGTGGTGCTAAGTGTGAGAAAAAATATATATTGGAACATCAATAACATTGGACAAATTTATTTTATTAGGACTTACACATTGAGAGGAATACCATGGAATGAGTGTGACTCGTGCAATATATATCCATGTAAGAAGCTTATTGGGGCTTACACCATATTCTATATGCATTATATGGTTTATTGAATGAGATCATATGGTTTTCTTGGGAGTCTATTTATGGAATCTAGGTTTGTATATATGTGGGGGGAATGAAATGATGTAATATGTATAGGTATACAATTGTGTATAGAAGCCCCATATTATTTTGAAAGGGAGTTATGTGACATCATAAACCATAAGGGGTTATGAATTCGAGGTCATTTGATCATGAAACCATTTTTGGGTTATGTGATCATTCTTTTTGATAGCATGATTGAGAGGATATCCAAATATATATTATCTAATATGAATTCATGTGATGTTCATTTCCAGGAATGATCACATGATTTAGACATTAACATGTGTTTATGTAATCAATTGATTATTATACCTTCTCAAAACCACCATCCATCAATGTAACTCACCATGTTTCAAAATGGGAATCCTTGATTTATTATTTCCCTTGGTCACTTAACTCTCCTCCTTTGTTTTATCTTCAGTGTTTTCTTACATTCTCATTTATTTTTAGTATCTTAATCCTTCTCCTAAATGTAATATTTGTTTTTATAGATATATTCCAACATCATCTTCACATATTCATAATGTTGGTGTGTAATGTTTGTTTATAAGGTGGTGGAAGACACCGATATGAGAATGTCACGATGTTGATGGATTGCATAACTGATTCTATGCCTCAGGTTTCTCACTAATAGAGTGTAGTAATGTATTCCGGTATCCTCTCATGATAATAAATGACCAAAAATTCATTTATCCTAGGAATCCATTATGATCTCATCACATGATCTGATACGATTTAGGATATCTCATAAGTTTTGGGTGTCATATGATCTATAACGATTTTTCATGGGTTATCATCGACTACCTGCTCAGATCCTGCGACATGATGATTTTGGGTTTAGGTGATTACTTTACTGATAAGTGGTGCATGATTGTAGTAGTATTTTGGAATATCATATCTCGATATCATGATAACAAATATGACATGTGACCTAATAATGCAGTCATTTTCTCTTTCTATGTTCCTTTGTACCAAAATTGTACTTTTCGTTTGAGTATTTTCCACCACTTCATATCTATGCTCAACTGGTCGGAATATTGATAGACACACACACAGATAAATATATAATTATATATATATATATATACAGATAGAGATAGATATAGTCACAAAATTACACACACATATACAAATATATATGTATACACAAAAATAAATTTATTTACAATAAATATACATTTTATAAATGAATTATAAAAAAATATATGTAACTATATAATTATATATATATATATGTAAATACATTAACATGATTTATATATAAATTTAGTAATTAATATATAACTAAATACAACTATATGAATAGATATTAAAATAGATTGTTTTCAATATATATAAATATATTAATATCATTAATTATTCGAAAAAGAATATGCAATAATTATAAAGGAATTCATTATATATGAAGGAGTTCACATATTAAAATCTTCATGTACTTTTGGTTTTCCAAGGATAATAAATTAATTTTTTGTGCTATTACCAGGTGGTGGGATGGGTAGGTGTGGGCTGTGATAGGGTTCCATTGTTTAATTTATGAATTTATAAAAAAATAAGTTTTTTCAATTTTAGTTTCCCTACAAAATAGTGCTCATAAAACAAGATATGATAAATGGGGAATTTTAAAAATATTTTGAGTTATATTAACACCCAAAAAGACTCGGGTGGTTCTTAATCATAAGTTCCTCGGGTTCCCATGTTGCCTCTTCCATCTTATGGTTTATCCACAAGACTTTTTCCAGACAATTCGTCCGGCTTCTCAGTACTTGTTCTCTCGTGTCAAGAATCTTAATGGGCTCTTCGCAATAAGACAGATCGTGTTTCAGTTCTAATTCCTCATAGGTGAGTACATGCGTTGGGTCAGGCATCTATTTCCTCAACAAGGATATGCGGAATACATCATGAACTTTGGAGAGACTTGGCGGCATTTCCAATCGGTAAGCTACAGCCCCAATTCGTTCTAGAATTTCGGAATGTACGGTGTACCTGGGACTCAATTTACGTTTTTTACCAAAACGTATGACTCCCTTATATGAAGATACCTTCAGGAAAACTTGATCACTGACTTGAAATTCCAAATCATTCCTTTGATTATCTACATAGCTCTTCTGCCTACATTGATCTGCTTTGATATGGTTTTGGATTACCTTCACCTTTTCCATCATTTCCTCCACCAGTTCTGGGCCTACAAGTTTTCTTTCACCAACTTCATCCCAATAGGATGGTGTGTGACATCTCTTTCCGTATACCGCTTCATATGGTGCCATATGAATACTCGAATGGAAGCTATTGTTATAGATAAATTCTACCATAGGTAAATATTGATGCCACATACCCTGAAAGTCATGTGAGTAAGATCTAAACATTTCTTCTAAGGTTTGAATAGTTCGTTCTGATTGTCCATCTGTTTGAGGGTGGTAGGTAGTGCTCAAATGAAGTTCAGTATCCAAGGCTTTCTGAAGACTTTTCTAGAATTTTTAAGTAAAACGGGGATCACGATCAAAAAAAATTGATAGGGGTACTCCATGAAGTCTTAAAACTTCATTAATATATAGTCTTGCAAGTCGTTCAAGTGGTAAATCTTCCCTTATAGGAAGAAAATGTGCTGACTTGGTAAGACGATCAACAATGACCCATATTGCATCGTTCCTTCTAGGAGTCTTTGGCAGCCCATGACAAAGTCCATCGTAATATTGTCCAATTTCCACTCCGGTATGGGAAGAGGTTTCATGACTCCTCCAGGCTGTTGCCTTCCAGCTTTCACTTGTTGAAAAACCATACATCTTGACACAAAATCAGTAATCTCCCTCTTCATGTTGTGCCACCAAAATGTTCCTTCAAATCACAATACATTTTGTTGCTCCCAGGGTGTATAGAAAAATTGGAACTATGATCATCATCCAGCAGTTCCCTTTTTATATCAGGTATATCTGGAACACAAAGTCTCTTCCCAAATTTCAAAATTCTTTCTTCATACACAAAGTCTCTCAATCTCCCATCATTCACAGCTTTAATCTTATTTTTAAATTCTTCATCATAGGTCTAAGAACTCTTAATCTTTTCTAGTAAATATGGTTTGGCATCCATTTGAAAAATAATTGATGTTTCACCTTCCCTGGTTATTACCATGTCTATCTTCACTAGATCCATGAAAATTGGATCCCTTTCAATTCTCATATTGTTCAAAACTCCATGATCCTATCTGCTAAAAGCATCTGCCACCTTTTTTTCCTTCCCTAGGTGGTAGTGTATCATGCAATCATAATCCTTGAGTAATTCGAGACATCTACTTTGCCTCATGTTGAGTTCTTTTTGTGAGAAAATATACTTCAAACTGTCATGATTAGTATAAATAGCACATTTTTCACCATAGAGGTAGTTCCTCCATATCTTCAAAACCAAGATCAAAGCTTCTAACTCGAGGACATGAGTAGGATAGTTTTGTTCATGAATTATCAACTATCGTGATGCATAGGAAATAACCCTATAATTCGACATAAGAACACAACCAAGTCCTTTCGTCGATGCATCACTATAAATAATAAACCCATCAATCCCCAATGGTAGAGTCAATATAGGAGCATTGACTAATCTTATATTCAGTTCTTCCGAACATTCTTCACACTCTTTTTTCCAATCAAATTTAACCCCTTTTCGTTTGAGCTTCATTAATGGGTTAGCCAATCGGGAAAAATTCTAGACGAAACATCGATAATAACCTGGAAATCCAATAAAACTGTGTACCTCAGTTATACTCGTAGGTTCTGGCCATTCTTGGATTTCCTTGGTCTTAGATGGATAAATATAGATTACATCTTTAGAGACAATTTGACCAAGAAAAGAAATCTCCTGATGCCAGAATTCACACTTGCTTAACTTCCCATATAATTCATGTCTTCTCAGATTCTTCAGGATAATGCACAAGTTATTTTCATAATCTTCATAGATTTTGGAGTATACCAAGATATAATCAATAAATACCACAAAATATTCATAGAGATATTCCTTGAAAACTCTATTCATCAGATCCATGAATACAAAGGGTTCATTATTCAATCCAAAAGGCATTACTGTAAACTTGTAATGCCCGTACCTGGTTCGAAATGATGTCTTCAGAATGTCTTCCTTCTTCACACACAACTGATGGTATCAAGATCGAAATTCAATCTTTCAAAAGCATTAAGCTCCATGCAGTTGGTCAAATAAATCATCAATGTGAGGTAGGGGATACTTGTTCTTTATTGTTATAGCATTGATCTCCCTGTAGTCGATACATAACCTCATAGATCCATCTTTCTTTTTAACAAAAAGAACAAGGGATCCCCTTGTAGAAACACTAGGGAGAATAAATACCTTATTACTCAATTACTCAAGTTGTTTATTTATTTCAACTAATTCTTCAATGGTCATTCTATAAGGGGTCTTCGAGATAGGCCTTGATCCAAGAATTAAATCAATAGAAAACTCATCTTTTCATTCTGGAGGATGTCCAGGTAAATCTTCAGGAAACACATCTATATATTCTATCATAATATGTACATCCTCTATTTGAACCTTCATTTCCTCACCCATAGTCATTTCATCCTCTCCCTCCCCAATAATTGAATTTATTTGAGCTATTGGGGGTGGATCTAGATAACAATTAGGTGGTGACGATTCTGCTCTAAAGATCAGGTGTTCCTTATCATCATCATCAAAAATAATAACCTCCTTCTTTTTACAATAAATATTCGCATCATGGTCTCAAATCCAATCCATACCGAGGATAATATCAAACTCAATCATAGGTATGACGATGAGATCAACAGATAAATGACATTTATGTGCTCTAATGGGGACTGATTCACAAAACTTTGTTGCAATGATACTTCCCTTAGGAGTTTTAACTGACAACTCCCGTGATAAATTAAATTAGAAATATCTAATTTTCTTAGAAAACTGGGAAGATATGAAACAATCCAATGATCCAGAATCAAATAATGCATTTGCTAAAAATGAGGAAACCATTAAATTACTTGCCACCACATCTTTCAGAGCTTCTACCTTAGCAGTAGTGATAGAATAATCTTGGCCTTGATCCCTTGGCTTTTTCTGAGGTAAGTTTCTCTGATTCTTTGGACATTCATTTGCATAATGTCCCATCTCCCTGCAATTGTAGCACTGAACATCGGTAGCTTCCTTCTTCCCCTTGCAATTACGAGCTTGGTGGCCTTTTTCACCACACTTGTTACAGAACCTCGTTCCTTTTAAGCAAGTACCAAGGTGTTTCTTCCCACATTTACTGCAGGATTGATATTCAACCTTTCCTTGCTTCCCATTATTTCAATTCCCAGATTGATCCGTAGATCTCTTCTTCTCTTTCTTTTCTTTAAAGTCATAAGACTTAGAGAATTCCTTTTCTGTCTTGATAGCACATGAGAAAATGGCTTCGTACGATGAGAAGGATTGTGAAAATAATGCTCGATGGAGAAATGGTTTTAAACCATCAAAGAAACGATCAATTTTACTTCTTGGGTTACATATATATTCTCCAGCATACCTTTCTAACAATGTAAAGTTAGCCTCATACTTTGTGACATTCTCATCCTCCTTTTGTCTCATACTCAGAAATTCCCTTTCCATATCTGCTCGATGGTCACGAGGAAAGTATTTTTTCTAAAAACACATCTTTGAAATCCCTCCATTCCATATTTGATACTTAATCATCTTCCTTCGTGTTTTGAATCAATGAACACCATTGATCAGCATCTCCAGTGAGGCGGTAAACTGCCATGATAATTTTTTCCCTTTCACTACTCCCCAAATCATGAAATATTTTCTCTAGGGAATTTATCCCTTGCTCAGCTAATAATGGATTTGTACTCCCATTGAACGTTGGTGGTTGTTTCCTCATGAAGTGATCTAACATTGATCCTCCACACTGCAGATCAGGGTGCTCCATACGGGTAAGGTTATTACTCATAACCTGAGTGAGTTGTCCCAGTATGGTGATTGGTGATTACCTGATCGTCACTAGTTGCATCACCAGCTCCACTATAATTATATGGAGCGAGAGAGCAATCCCTACATGCAGTGCATGCATTGATACGGTTTCCATTGCTTCCACTAGGCACCATTTCTAAACGATGTCATAAAGTAGATTAGTTTATGAAACAAAATACATAATTTCGTACTTATAAAATAGTTAACATAAATTGAACTATTTATGGATATAATCCATAATCATAAAAAAAATTAATTTGATGAAGTATATACTCATAAACCCTTCATAATGATTTGTAATGAAAATTAGAGTTATCCTAATCATATCCCCCGGGAGTTTCATATCCAAGAGTGCAGCAAGGCCCATTGTCGTGCACCAGTTCACGTTCGAGTCTAGCTCAAAGCGGTGTTTTCGGGTTTTACCCCGAGGTATATCTGTGCTAGTGTCGCCTCTACCTGATCGTGTCCCGACATGGATGTATTGCTCAGAAAACTCACAAAATCTCTACAATACGAAAATTCTAGGAAGTTCTTCTATACTAATCCACACAGTTCATCTTAAATCTATGTGCTCTAATCAGAGTTTATCTAAATCTAGCTTCCATGGTTTGTACTAAACTTCCTATGATACCAATTGTAATGCCCTAACCCCAGTTACCTAGAGTCGGTGCATTATTACATAACATTGGCATGATCACAAGAAAGATCAAATCTCGAAAGACCGATTAGATTAGTAGCCTTGGAAACACTAGATACATTTATAAAGTTTTACATTACATCATAAAAATGAAAACTACAACAACGTAGTCTCCATAGTCTATACCCTTATCCCCTCATACTATCCCTACATGTCATTCATAATTTACTTCTTCACATCCTGGGAAAAATAAAACATAGAAAAGGGGTGAGCTCAAATGCCTAGTAAGGATAACATATAGCGAAAACTTTCCTAAATAAGAATAAAAATTTAAGGAAATGTATAACTTAAACAAAATCCTTTTAAACATGAACTTCAACATAGTATGGAAAAAATAAAATGAAATAATGCAATTTACTTACTCACATGGATTTTCTACTAATTGTATATTCACATGCAATATCAATAACCACTTTCATAATGATGGAATGCATAATTCCAGACTATCATAACCAAATAGCCAAGGCCTCGTGCCAAGACTTCAAATAAGATTTTTCCAAGGCTTGTTCCAAGACACTAGTTTGTCTCATGAGACCAACCGATGCATCGAGGAGATATAGCAGGCTACACCCGTCACATATTAAGTCCAGTGCATTCCTCATATGAACAGGTTTAAACATAACATAAACATTCGTATTAAAACTAGAATAAAAAATGTCAATAATATCTCCATAAACCATGAATGGTATAAAAAAACACATCCACAGTCAAATAAATCACAAAACCTTTAATATAATATGTAAGTTTTGTATTATAATAAATCAAATCTAAATAAACTTAAAATCCATCAAAGGATGTTCACATAGATGAAATCGAAACTCTTTTTAGAGAAATATCGCTTCCTATTTTAAAATAATTTAAGATTAATATATAAAATAAATCATTTTCTTTGAAAATAATCTTATATGCTTGTAAGGGAAGCTTCGACGATTTATAACGGCGGAAAATAGCCACACCCGCCGTGTAAGTTAAAAAAACATTCTTATCTTAATTCTGTCGAAAAGGATAAAAAGGACCTTGTGTGAAAAATAACGGAAAGATTCCTTTATAAACCTCTTATAAAAATTCAAACAAGGGTATAAATGACTATAAACCATATTCTTGTAAATTGTAAAAAAAAATTGAAATACATTTTTATGAAAAATGGATGTTGATGATAAAGAGATCCAAGTAGATTATTTCATATAAACAACCTCAGATAATGAAGAGATTGCTAAATAAACTCTTATGTTGTACTTTTCCATGGTTGAGGGTAGGTTAACCTCCTCTATAATGGTGAAATAATTGTTATTAAATTATAAAATAGTCATATGCATTAACATTATATCATACATAATCTTTTAATAATGATTTGTTAATAATATCTTAGTATTATCGTTGTTTCAGGTGTTAACTTACTCTTTTTCTTTTAATGTATTGTTACATAAGCTGTGTTTGTCATGGATAGGTTGTATCTTAATCATATCCAGAATTATATAAAGTCCTTAGATACTATTATTAATCATCAAATGATAATTCGACTTGAATGGATACAATGGAGAATGAATCTCATTGCGTTCGTGGAGACGGTAGTCCGTACGTACTCACGGGCGACAATATAATTCTTTTGATATTAAAATAATATATAATTGGATGGTATATCATATATACAGAATCATTATCATGATATATTAGTTATTTACATGAATTACACATCATTATTATACCCATCCAAATAATAATTTATTGAATAACAATTACACCATGACATGGAGATGGTAAGCCGTACGTACGCATATATGGTGATATGTTATTCAAAGGATGGATAGAATAATGAATATGGTTGTACCATATTTATAATAACATCACAGTATATATAAGATACTGGAGTTATTATTTTAGAATGGTAATAGAAACAAAAGAAGAAGTGGAAGAAGAAAGGAACATGAAAAAGGGTGGTGAAATCATTACCTCTTCTTCGGGTTCTTCCTTTTGATTTGATCAAAATTGCTCCTTAGGTTGGCTTTCTGACTAACGGATGGACTCTAGGAAGAAGTAAGGGAAGTTGAGAGAGTATTTGGGCAGATTTTGGCCGAGCCAAATGGATTTTAAGGTGTGAATTAATGATAAGGGGGTGTGCACTTTTATAAGAGGGGTGAGGTGAACCTTTGGAAAAGCTAAAAATATTATTTTATAATAAATTCATATTCGGTTTCTAATGGATCAAAAGTGTATTATATAATGTTTAAGGTGGGTATGGGTCGAAAATCACTCAAACAATAGAATTTAGACAGGTTTCGGTCATTATATAAACCTTATCTTTTAGTTTTAACTCTTAGTTAACTAGTTTGGCACTTACCATGTCACTATGTATTTTTATATTATATAGTTAATAATCTTACTATATACCTCCAAGAAACCCCCATGTGGTCCATTATTGATAAACCTATCATGATATATGTCTCTTGGAAGAACCATAGATTTTTATAAATTTAATATCAATTAATAAGGTAATATTGTTTTTAAAAACTATTTTATTTCAATTTTGACACTATTCAATAATTTATTATTGTAAAAATCATAACAGAATGATTACTTCGAAAAAAGTTAATTAAATCATTACTAACATGTCATAGTAACCTAGGAAATTAATTTAATTCTTTAAAACTCTCATATTATATTTATTTGGGTATTTATAATATCAATTATTTTTATTTTTCACTATTATGGTAATAACTGCATCATCATTGGGTCATTAATAAATTAAATTATTTAATGTCTAAAAATTTTAAATAAAATACCATTATATAGGAAATCTAGTTATATTTCTAATGAATATTTAAAATTTAATTTATCTTATGTATAACCCTATATTAAATTTTTTTGTAAATAATAATTGATTTTAACTCTTTTAGCACTTCTTTGAATTAAATAATAATAAATATCCTAATCAAATCCAAGTTGACCTAAATGATAATATATTATTCCTAAGGTTATTTTTGTTCGAATTTAGCTTATCCAATAGAATTAGGACATGTGTTAGGGTAATATTAATATCATTTTTACCCTTAATTACCCTATTTACTTTTAACCATGGTAAATAAAAGTTAACAGTTACTATTTACCAAAAATTATTTTCATCTCAATGAACCACATTTTAGTCCTTGATATTAACCGTGTCTCTCGAATTTTTGAAATTCCACTCACAGAAGCGCTAAAATTAAGTTTTATGAAAAATTCATTTTTTTTCTACCACTTAGTGGATTCACTATTCATCAAAAAATGATGTTTTTTCATAAAAATACCGAAAATTCACCCTAGGATAATTTCAATATTCCGAATCCAAAAATCAAGTCCATTTGGAAAAATAAAATTTATAAATTTCAAAAAGTGGGTATTACTATTCATAACGGCCAGTTTGATTGGTTGTGGTGTGTTAGAACTCGATGTTGCATACAACACACACTATTGCATTATTCAAAGAGAAGCGTACAATAGAAGCTTGGGGTGTTACATCCATCACTCTCCTGGGTGGTTCCCAAGAAAGTACTGCCTCAATCATTGTTGGATCCAATGAAACTGTAGCCTCCGAGATGATGTTTCCCAAGAATTTAATCTCTCGAATACAGATCTGACACTTCGAGAGCTTACCATAAATATGGTGCTCTCGGAGTTTATCCAGTACAACCTGCTAGTGGTAGGCGTGCTCCTCCTCAGTAGTCGAGTAAATCAGTATGTTGTCTATGAAGACTATGATAAATCGATCGATGTAAGGCTGGATGATCCTATTCATGAGACTCATGAACACTACTAGAGCATTGGTTACACCAAAGGTGATAACCAAGATATTGTAGTGGCCATAACGACACTTGATGGTTGTCTTCTGCACATACTCATTTCGAACTCTGAGCAGGTGATAGCCTGACCTGAGTTCTATCATTAAGAACCAACGCGCTCCCTTGATCTGATCAAAGAGGTCGTCAATCATTAGTAGTGGGTACTCGTTCTTCACGGTCACCTGATTCAGGCAACAGTAGTAGACACACAGTCATAAGCTCCCATCCGCATTATTGGTGATCAAAATTGGAGAAGCCCAGGGTGAAACACTGGGTCGGATTAATCCCTTCCCATTTAAGTCCTCCAGCTGTGCCCGTAGCTCATGAAGATCAGTGGGAGCCATCTGATAAGCTGGAGTAGATATCGGTGCTATCCCAGGGTACGGGTCTATGTAGAAGTCTACCTCTCTACGAGGAGGTAGTCCTGGAATGTCGTCAGGAAAAACATCCACATACTGGTCCACCACAATAGTAAAACTCAGACTCCGCACATCAATTTCTCTAAGGATGATACTAGCCAACTAATGTGTGATCGGCTGCCCTCTCATATGCGTATGTCCATCCTGCACTGCAAAGGCTCCCTTCTCACTAGTGAAGGTGAACCTGGTCCCATTCGTGCAGACACACCGCACATTGCGCCTAACGCATTCGATCTGAGCATGGACTATAGACAACCATTCCATACCCAAGATGACATTTTAAGGTCTCTAAGCCGTTACATGAATATCCTTGCTGATGCTCTAGCCTCCTAGAGTAAGCTCACACTGTCGGCACCAAAGTGTAATTGTTGAGTCTTCTCCTGTAGGAGTCTCTAGCCATAATGATTGATCCAACGGCTCTATCAGAATCTCTGTGCTCCAAACAAGGGCAGCAAAAATAAAAGAATGACTCGAACCGGTGTCAATAAGTACAGTATCAAGGGTGGAGTAGACACAAATAGTACCTTGAATAATCTCAGGTGCACCGTGGTCGTAGGCCTCGACTACATGGAGTCGAGCCTGCCCCTGTCTGCCAGCTCCCTGTGGTCGGGGTGGTCCTCCTGGTGGTGGTGGTGGTAGATCCTCGAGACGTCATCCACCACCCACTGCTCGGCCAGCTCCTCTGCCTGGTCCGCCCACTCCCGGCGGACCACTACGGTCAAACCTCTACCTCTACCTGGGAGGTCCCTCTACTGTCATCTGCCCATCTGCAAGGCGGGTCGGGCAGTCACGAGCCAGGTGGCCCTGCCTGCCACATGCATATAATTTCCTAGTCCTCATAAGGTTATCTCTGTTTTGTGTTCCCCACACAACCGAACCTGTATCCTGAGGTTGCCCACCTGACGGCCTAGTCCGCTTGGACCTCTACATCATTTGTCTACTGCAATCTGTAGAAGACTCTACTACGTTTCTCTCTGGTGTGGGTCTCGCTACTGGAGACTACTCAGCGAGGAAGCTCTCCACTATAAGGGCTCGATCCAACACCCTCGCCTACGTCGGGATGCTGAGTGGAATCGTCGAAGCACTGATCTCATGCCTCAGTCCCTGCTCGAAGGTCTAGGCCATGAAGGACGGGTCGTGTACCATATTCGTGGAGTAGCATGGGAGGTCAGTGATTCTCGCTGAGTAATGAGCTATTTTCATACTTCCATGCTGTAGATGAAGTAACTCTTGAATCTACACCGCACGGATGGTGACTGGAACAAACTCTGAGCGGAAGAGACTCTCGAAGTCCGTCCAAAGTAAATATGCCTCGTCATGCACCTAGATCATCAGGCTTCACCATCTTCCTTCCGCTGCATGTAGGAGACTCTGGACAAGGATCACCATAAGGTCAGCTGGTGTCCCTAACAATCTGAAAACCCCGACGATAGCTTCCAGCCAATCCTCAGCTGCATGTGGGTCCGTCTCTCCATGGAACATGGGTGGTCTCTATCGCTGGAACTCGTGCAATGCACTCAGGCATCGTGCACTCTCTACTGCTGGGGCTGGTGGTACTGGTGTCCGAATGGTTAGTGGTACTGCCGGTGCCTCCACTGTGATGGGGCCCGGCACCGAGGCCTCGTTGCTCGGTGGGCTACCGTCCCGTATGTAACTCAGAACCCTAGATGGATGCCTTTGTGGGGCCATCCTGAAAAGAAATAAGTGTGCCACGGTCAAAAAGTATACCTAGTGAGCTGATACAAAGTAATCAGAAAGAAAAATTTTCAAAGGAAACACACCCACATTGAGTTTTTTTGTGCACTGAGTCGGAAATCAGAGTTCAGGGTCCTGGTGTCTGGATACGTCGGCCGCTACACCAACAATGGACTCCCTGGACTGAAAACAACATTGTGTACTTTTAACACTATTTCTTAACAAAAAGGAATGATTAGAGTCCGATGTTCTGCAATAGAACCGACTCATCTGATACCAATGTGTCATGAACCATCCTTGGGGCCCATGTCGGGACTACCCAAGGCCCGCCTTCTATAGGCCAGGGGCTGGAGACTAGCCACAGAGGTGTAAATCCAGATAAAAATGGAGGGCATTTCCATTATAAGAGTAAAAAAACAATAGAGTACGCAGCAGAAGTAAGCACTAAGTAATACTAAATACAAAAGTAAGTGCTGAAAGGAAAGGGGTTGGAAATACAAGCCCAACAGTAAGAACAATACAACTGAAAATCTAGTACAACAATAGTAAAGTAAAACAACAACCACTGAGTCGTTCTCCGGAAATCCCAACTGTAGGGTGGGTACAGATGGCCTTCTCAGCACCTCAGGTCCAACTGTCTGCTCCATGTATGTCTTTCCATGTGGTCCACCTCCGGGTACCATCCAGCTCCACAAGTCTTCACCTCGATCAATGTTTCCTGTCGTATACATCCAACACAACGTTGTGCGGGCATAGCCGATGCATGGTTGAGTATATGATACTTAGTAGGGACCCTGAGACCCCCTATGCTCTCCCAGAATCAATGAAGGATAAAACACAAAATAAGGATACAATCACGAAGTATCAACCATCTCTACTTAGGTATATTCCCATATATATACCTATGTTATCAATCACAGTTCAGCTCCAACTCTCGATCCCATGAATAACCTAGTCCACACAGGAAAGCAAGTCAATCACATAGATGATAATTATTGAACGTCAAGACTCAACTCACACAGGTATATATCTTTCGTATTTCAATAGAGATGATCAAGATGTAGAAACTGATCCATCTAAGCTGTCAGACCCATGTAGGATACTATACCATCTACGATGTGGGACCCACGTAGGATACTAGACTAGTTACTCTGTCAGACCCACTCAGGATATAAGTACAGAGGTCAAAATTTCGATCCCATGTAGGATACAAGTATAGTAGTCATCACTGTTGAACCCATGGAGGATTGTAGTACTGTTGTCGTCATCGTCGAACCCCCAGAGGATTCCAGTACGGTAGTCGTCGCAGTCGCAGCTAGCTCTAGGGATCCCGCACAATGTACTCTCGATTCTGGGAGGGTATTCTCCTCGATAAAAGTTTTAAATACATCATCTATCACGATGTTCAGAATTGATGTATCCTAAATTTTTGACTCGTCTATAGGAACTCAACGCGATAGACGATGCGTCAATCAGACTCCCGGTCTGAGAGATATTGGCTTTTCTGTTCGAGGGGCCCGGTTGGAATTACGCTTTTTCCGAAACTGGCCATTTTCCAAAGTCATCCAAAACTCACTTAGAGTATCAAAAAATGAACTCTTCGTTCATAGGGTCTCAGTGCCGCAGACGGCACATCGTTCAGACACATGGTCTTAATGTTATTCACGTTTAAGTGAAAACATGCCCGGCCCGTCAAGCCTAGTGGGCTGGCGGGTTGGGTCGACCCGGTTTTGGCAGGTACGACCCAGCTGGTGTCAGATCGGCCCAGTGAATCGCACGACCTGTCCCGGAGGGGCGCGGCATGGCCCGACCAACAGCTGTTTCGGCCTGACAGGCTAAGCGATTAGTGTGTCTGTGTGTGTGGGGGGGGGGGGGGGGTTTCCCGAATCGGCGACACCGAGCGGCGCCACCCTCTAGTTTGGCCAGCCAAAGCGGGCTAGCCATCACGGCGTGAGAGGCCCCCATGGGTGGGACACAGTCCTCTTACATGGCATTTGCATGTGCCGCGACATTCATCAACCCGGCCGGCTGAAGAGTCGGCTGGTTCGCCCGCCAAAGCGACCCGCGGAGCATGGGCCGTGGTTCTCCGTAGTGCGGTGCCCCTTGTGGTGCCGCGGTCTCCATTTGGCCCGGTCCGCTTTAGCCGACCGGTTCTTCTTCGGCCGAGTGTCCCATGGATGCGATCCATAGTTCCTCTCCATGCGGTCGGCATACGGCCGCCACTTCCTCCGGTCGCCACCCCCACTTCCATCACCGCCTCCGTTGAAATAAAACAAGGATCATCAGAGGGTCGTCGTGCAATGTTCATTCGACCCACTCCCTCTTCATTAGGCATTATAATATGGCTGAATATAAAAAAAATTTCAATGAAGAACAAAGAACAATTTTATACAATTAATATTGAAACAAACCCCCTACCTCGATTTCAAGAGAGTAGCATGTCAATGAGTTGTGGAAGGAAAGCTTCATGGAGGTCAGGCATCGTGGAAAAATGATGTTGATTCCATTGACATCGGAGTGTGCTCGAAGAAGAAGCATCTTTGGTGACTTCTCATTCTTCATCGGAGATATTCTTTGTCGAGAGAAGAACATTTTTCTTCTATTTCTCTAGAGCCTTCCCAATATTCTCCCAACACAACATGTGAAAAATAAAAATAAAATCTAAGGCTCTTATTTTATTCACACATTAATTCAAAATTCAAACACATTAATTAAATAATTTAAGAGTTCAATTCATTAATTAAAATGTGTTGACATAAATTAATGGGAGAGAGGGAGGTGAAGAGATCACATTAATTAAGGGTGGAGTTGTCAAATTAATTAAAGGGGGTGTTAATGGGGAGTTAAGGGAAGTTGAAAGGATAGGGGTTCATGTGGGCCCCACCTCACATTATCCTCTCATGGGAGGTTATGTGGGCGTGGCCCCCCCTATAACATTCCTTTGAAGGATATAACTACCAAATATAAATAAAATTGTGTACATCAATTTTATATAATTTATTCTAAACCCCCAAAAATTAACTATCACCCCATATAAAGCGCAACTGCAGTAAAGGTCCCATTAAGTGAATACCAGCGCTGAGTGTTCATCGGTGTCCTCAGATTTCAATTCCGAGCGCCAGTTCAAAAGATAGAAAAACATGCATGTATGTTTACTGAAAGAAACCGAAAAATAATTTAGAAATTGATTCTTAGCACACCGGGCCTCGGAATCAAGTTCCGCCAGAAACCACAGACTCGTAAAATTATAAAGTATTTAAGAAAAAAAAATTCATGGATATTTCCACATCATTACACTGGAAAATTGATAGGTTGATCTAATCCTGTGGGAACATGGGGTTCATCCATTACTTTCTAATATTTAAGGCATGAAGAGATAGAATTTGCAACTGTCTTAATTATCAATGTCCACCAAAAGATACATCAAGGTCCTAGTACATGTTTTCCACACTTGTATGTACCACCAAAAGATATATTTTACACTCTATCAAAAACTATTCTCGCAACTTCACTAAAACCACTATGCATCATCTTAAAATAATGATATACTCCCCACATTCATAAAATCCATCTGGACCATTTCAAATTGATATATGAGTATGTCTGGTCTCCCAGTTTGTATCCCCATACTATTACTCCCTACCTCATTTCAGAATAGGAAGGGTAACAAACATAAATTTGGATTAACTTAATCTATCCCCATTCATATAGTACAAATGAATTGTATCCAACTTATCTGATTCCTTGTTCATAAACTCTAAACAAAATCCCATGATTAGACCATATTCTACCACATTCCCCTTACCAAGAGTATATACAATTTTGAAGTCATAATCCAAGAGGAACTGTAACCATCACCTCTGTCTCAAGTTATGATCCTTTTGTGGAAATATATACCTAAGTCTATTGGGGACAGAATAGATGGTAAATCTCTCGCCCATCGGGTAGCGTCTCTACATCTTCAGTGTGAATACTACCACTTCTAACTCAAGATTTTGGTTAACATTTTTTGGATCATGGTCTCTCACATGATGTGAACCATAGGAAATCCCCACCTTTCTATACATTAGAACATAACCAATCCCAATATATTATGCATCATATAACACTACGTACTTGACAGCCTCCTCTAACAATCTCTATATGGGAGTGCTCGTTAATCATCGCCTCAACTCTAGAAAATATTATTGTCACCTATCACTCCACATAAACTTTTTACCCTTTTGGTTCAAATATATAATGGATATTAATATCATGGAGAAATCAAGTATGGATCTCCTATAATATCTCGCCAACCCATGGAATCTCCACACCTCCATCATGCTCTTAGGTGGCTCTCAATATAACACTTCTTCAACCTTGGCCAAGTCCTCTCCCACTCTATCCACTAAGATAACATGTCCAAGGAATTTGACCTATTATATCTATAACTGATACATTGATATATTTATATAACATTAGTTCCCTCAGAGTACTTCCAGAAACATTCTCATGTTTCTTTTGTGCTCCTCCTTGGATGTCGAGTACACAAGTATATCATCGATAAAGACAACCACGAACCAGTCTGATAAGGGATGAAAGATCTAGTTCGTGAATCACATTCACACTACTAGGGTGTTTTTGACAACAAATGGAATCAACAAGTACATATAATGATCATAGATAAATCTGATAAATGTCTTTGGTATATCCTTATCCCATAATTTCAACTGTTGATAACCTATCCAAAGGTCAAACTTTTAGAACCATCATTTCTATCTCAAATAATCATAGAGTTCATCGATCATCTGTGGTGGATAAATTTTCTTCATGGTCACCTTGTTCAGGTCTCAGTAGTCCACAAATAACCTCAAACACTCATCCGTCTTCTTAGAGAATAAAACTAGTCATTCCTGGGGTGAAACACTAGGTCTAAAAAATCCATTTCTATATAAGTCCTCAAACTACACCCTCATATTTTGATTATCTATGTAATCTATCTGATATTTTTGGGTAGATATTTGTTCTATATCAGGGTTTAGATCAATGATAAATTATATCTCTCTGTGGGGAGGTAATTCTGGAACATCCCTAGAGAAGATGTCCTAATACTCAACTTCCACTATAGGGAACAAAAAATGCATAACATCTACTGCACCAAGGTTCATTCAATCCAACTGATGAGTAATTGGAGTCACCCTCATATGAATGATCTCCTCCAATAGTACATGGGTTTTCTATTCACAAATAATGGAATTATTTGTTATTTTATTGTGAACACATATATTCCTCCACCTAAAATTATAAAAATAGGAATGAATTGTAGATTACCATTCCATACCTAATATGACATCATAATTCATCATCACTACTATAAAGATATTCCAACAAAAAACTCTTTCCTCTCAGAGTCAGTTCCCACTATTAGAAAAGGTTTTTGATCATTGAATCATCTAAATTTATAGTCTCCATGTGCAAGGATTGAGCAAAGGTATCAAATGGAATCTCTAAGTCTCGATCATTACATGTCGAAATAAATGAATGGATAGAACATATGATTATCAATACAATAGATAAGGTATTAAATAAATGGATTTTTATTGTAATAGTGAGTAACATAGACCCAGTTATGTAGTAATTTTGATTATTATATCATTTATGGTGAGACAAGCATGATAATTACATACCATTATAGTGTATACATTTCAATATCCAATATTTATGGTTATTTCCATAAATTAATTTTCATATCAAAAGGTTATAGCTTATCCCAACCTATAATTATATCCTCAATATAATATGACAGTAATCATAAACAAATATCATAGGGTCTAAATATGTCATTCTGACTGGAAAACGATGATGTTTTACAATCAGGTGTTCAGGGATCATATGCATTGAGACATATTAACATGATGTTCTCACTGGGTGATCTCTAATAGTGATATCATGAGGAAAAACCCACCAATACGAACACAACATATTTCTAGTGTCATTGTTTGTTCCTATCTATAGACATGTGCAATTTTATCGTGACTTGAGATCATTATCAATGTGTGTCATTTGATCACGTACTCTGATGCCGGGTAGAAACAACGATAATGAAATCATTATGAGGTAACATGTGTTGGGTGCGTCATTGGTGGTATGAAATTTGTTGAACAGACAAGAAATAATTTGTCACTTCTAGCTTAAGGATATAATATATATATACCAGTCATGGATGTTCAAAATGGTAGTAACATTATAATTCCATGTCCATGGTAGTTGAAGTTAAATCCATCCAGTTAGATCAACAAATAAAAAAACAATAACAAGGACAATGACATGGGTGTGCATCATGATTTATGAGATATTTAATGAAATATAGATTATATTAAATAGCATGTGTTCAATGGTTGGTCTCCATTCCTATGAAAATGCCCTTCTATTTAGAGGAATTGATGGGTTCTTTGTAACACCCCGAGATTTTATGAAAAATATTATTTTAATTTCATTAATGTCTTGTGTTTTATTCTACACCAAGATTACCTTACACTATACGCAACACCGTATTAGCTTGCAGTATACGCAACACTATTCTTGGACCATGTTACACACAATTTTGATAATAGTCATTCTACGCAACATTGAGTATATATATATATATATATATTCAATGTATAAATGAAATATGGTTGGATTCTGTTATACAAAACAACGAAGGATTCTTTCACAACACGCAACCCTGACTTGGGTTGCATTACACGCAATCACGACCTTCCTCGATAGTGTGTGTTGTACGCAATACTGGGTTTTAATAAACAACGATATATTATTATAATATTGTCATGAAATAGCCGTTATGAATAGTGTTAACTAAATTTTGAATTTTATAACATTATTATTCATCGTACATATTTTCTAGAACATGTTATAAGAACAAAATAAATTTTTCGGGTAAAATAAGTATTTTTCCAAAAATGCAGTTTTGCCGCCTTTTGATGGCGCACCCACTTTAAATCTACTTATTGACATGTTTATAAGTTCAATTTGAAAAAATAAAATTCTTTGTTTTCAATCAGGATATAACAATTTAAATTAGATAATGTTTTGATATTTTTCCGATAACTTTCATATTTTAATGAATAGTAAAAACACGCTACATTTTAATTAAAAACAACTCTTTTCATCATAATATCTTATGTGGTTAAATTATAATATTGAATGGTTTTAAAGTATAAATAGAATGTATTTTTACCATTTAATATAATGTATGTCATTAGCATTGATTTTACCTTGAACTCGTAGGTTAAATCAATTCAATCTTTTGCAATGTTTTAAACAAAAACCCGTTTTTATTCGACAACGGGATTAATTTTAATTTAATTTCTGAAACTTCTGTGTATTGAATTTTTAAAAAATGGATTCCATATTTCGAATCAGTGGGTCCAAATTATGTTAATAGGCTACTTTTTATTTTTGGGAATTATGAATAGTAACTACGGTAAATTTTATTTACCATAGTTAAAGGTAAATCGGGTAGTTAAGGATAAATATAATATTTTAAAATTACCCTAACAAATGTCAAAATCCTATTGGATGACTAAAAGTCGACCCATATCACCTAAGGGTCGGATTAGATTCATTTAATTAAAATTTTTCAATGAAAATAATTTAATTATTATTAAAACCAAAGAATGTGACAACATGTCACTTTCTTAAATCTTATAAGTATAATAATTTTAATCTAGTGATAACATTCATGAAACTTAGAACATGAATAGTCTCCAGAAATCTAATACAATTATCTACATCATAGGAATTTATTTAGAATTTTTAGGGATTAAATAATTATCATTTATTATGACACATAGATGATGCAGTAATTGTCTTATTAATGAAATATTGACATAATTGATGTTATAAATGCCCAAATAAATGTAATTTGATACTTTTTATGACTTACACTAATTTTATAGGTTAATATGACATGTTATTGTTTATGTAAGTAACTTGGTTCGAACTTATCATTCTGTTATGAATTTCATAAAAATCATATACCAAATAGTGTCAAAATTGACATAAAAAAGTTTTTAAAACAAATATTATATTATTAATTGTTATTTTATTCCTTAAAATCTATGGTTTGGACAAATGACTTAGATAAGATTATATATATTAATAATAAACAACATGGGGTTCTTTTGGCTTGATATAGTATGTTTATTAACCATATAGTGTAAGAAAACAAAATGACACGGTAAAAGTTAAATTATTTAACTTAGAGTTAAATCTAATTGATATGGGTAAAATAATAACCTAAACTTGTCTAAAACTTATTGGATGGGATTATTTCGACCCATATCCACATTATCCTCAAAATAAATTAATTTGGATATATTTAAAACCGAACGTGACTTTATAATAAAATAATATTTTTAGTTATTCCAAAGGTGCCCCTCTCCTCCCTTATAAAAGGGCACCTCCTCCCTCTCTTCCTCACACAACATTGAGCCTTCAATCTCGGCCAACCCCTAACAAATTATCTCTCCACTTCCCTAGAAATATCCTAGAGGTTCTGGTCTTCCTCAAAGACCAATTTTAGTGCCCTATGTGGAGGTCTGAAAGAGGCGTTTCAAAGAAGAGGTAATTTTCGTTACCGATTCTTTCACCTTTATTTCTTCTTCCACTTCTTCTTCATAGGTTGTTTCATTATGAAGTAATAACATCAGTATCAATCATATACTGATGTGTTATTATATTTATGAAACAATCATATTTCACCATCTATCTATCCTACGGAAAACGAAATCACCGCGCGTGCGTACGTACGGAATACCGTCTCCACGCCGTGGTGAAATCTATTTTCCACCACCACCTTACATGGATGGGTACAATGGTGTAAATAATAACTATATATGATTATTATAGAGTGATATTGATACTGAAATAGTATACATACACTTCAACACAAGTTCACGAACATGAGAATGATATCATCGCTCGTGCGTACGTACGGACTACCGTCTCCACGACGCGATGAGATTCATTATCCATGTTAACCATTTAAGAATGATTATAAAGTATATATAAGAAATAATAATGAAATATATGACATTATAAAGCTACTGGATTTATTTATATATGTATGTCATCTACTTACTTCCATTCAAGATAATAAGGAAAGGAAAACAGCGTTCATGCGTACGTACGGACTACCGTCTCCATGAACGGTGTGTTTCATTTCATTTATCTATCTATTATATATATATATATATATATATATTCTGAATATATATGATATATAAATCATGTTATATATTCTGGATGTAAGTAAATAATTATATAAGTAATAATAATGTCAAGAACAACAAGTCTAAACACCTACGATAAATGAAACGATTTTACCCAAAATGCTTCTTTAACATGGAATTTACAAAAGAACGGGTAATATAAAGTCATAAGTGAACCATATATGATATCATAACAATGAATATGATTTTTTAATAAATTAATGACATTATTTAAATCATTATACAGGAGGTTCGGATACGTACAAAGCATATCGGACATAAGGTAAGGGAAAATCTCGCAATCTCAATTTTTATACGAGATTGTTTATACTTTGAAATTTACTGGGGTGTATTTTATCATCCAAATCCATGTTTCCTTAATATTTAATATTATTTACATTCACCTACAATTGTTTAAATCCATTTTTAACCTTTGGTGAGTTTATAGTAAAAGATATGAAAGGAATATTTTGTCATTTTTCGTACGAGGTACTTTTTGACTTTTCTGACAAAAGTACGAGAAAAATGTTTTTTTAACTTAAACGGCACGAACGGATTTTTGTGGTTTTAGAAAGCCTTAATTTCATGAAGCTTCCTCCAAAAGATTTCATGAATATTTTCAATAAAAATATCTTTCTTTTAAAATTGCATGATGTTTTGTGAAAAGAAATTGATTTTGAAGAAGAAAGGATATTTTCTTCATGAATTCATTTCAAGTGCTTTATCAAAATTATTTTCCATCTAAGATAATAAAGGGTTCTGTTTCTATCCATGTTTTTACATTGATTTGACTATGTTGTGATGGAATTATGTTGATGAATTCCTTTATCTTATATGAATGGTTTTATGATGTCATGTTGTTTAAGAATCCCATTTTTATTACATGGGTTATGCAATGATGAATGATTTATGATTTTATGGCACACATAAGAATGGAATCAATATGATATGGGTGGGACCTATATGTCCCTCCAATTCATTGGGTAACGATTTTATATCTCATGAGATAGACATGGATGGAATGGTAGGTTATACCGGTTCAGTGAAACAGGACTGAAACGAGGGTGAATCGGTTCAGAAAGGGACTTTGTCCACTAAGATAGTATTGGAAAAGAGTCTTGACTAACAAGAAATGATTATCTATGACTATGTGTGTATGCCACAAAGTTTCATGTTTTATGTTATGATTATTGTGATTACATTTCACTGCCATGAGTTATCCCAGGTTATGAAATTATGATCTCTTTTACAGGTTAAGATTTCCCCAAGTTATGTGCTTATGTATATGATGTGATTGATATTTCTTTTGTTTACCCTTACTGAGCATTTGAGCTCACCCTTTTTTGTTTACTTTTCCCTAGGATATAAAGAAAGGTTTTAGGTATAAAAAAAAGAAGATCTTTATGGGAGATGTTGAAGATCTTTCACCAGGATTAGAAGATTATATTCCGAGTTTCCAAAGACACTAAACTATTATGATCCTTATGTGTGTGTTTTTGTTATGTACTAAGTATTCCGAAAATGTAATGTAATTTCAATGTACGTCAAGCTTCGGGTCTCTATAGTTGGTATCAGAGGAAAGGTTTAGTCAACCTTTGGAAATTAGGATGCGAGAACGTTAGTGAGATCACTAGAGATATTTCTAAGGTATGTCTAGGGATGTCTCTAAGGATAAGTATACATATAGGATATAGTCCTAGAACTATGGTAACGATAATAGATTAAACCAAAGATGTTAGATATTGAAGTTACTCCCCCTTTATTATTATTTTTTCCTCTCACACTATTCTTTTTGGGTTTTAGAAAATGGATGGAAACAAGATGATTCACGATAATGAAGGATATGATGGACAATGGAATGATATTCTTCATGAGCAACCAAATGTAATGGGATTTGGAAGTCCAAACATCATTATTATTCCGAATCAGAAATCTCATAATATGATCAATAAAGTAAAATTTGGTAAGTTTCCTGACTCGGCTAATAAGAGAAAGATGGAGTTTCATGATGGTCATAGAGGAATGAAAGTTCAATTTCCCCTATGTAAATCATCGGGGAAGAGGCATCAAGGAGAATGTTTCAATGGAACTGGAAGATGATTTGGGTGTGGAAAAGAAGGACACAAATCCAGTAAGTGCAAAGGAAAAGGTTCAATTAACACCAGGGATGAGGATAATGGTATGGCTACAACATCAACAATGGTTAAATGTTTTAAATGTGGAATGTACGGGCATTATTCAAACCAATGCCCTAAGGGAATGTCTCATGAAGAGAATTAGTATGGTCGTATGGGTAGTATTTATGTGGATGATGATGAAGAGACTACAAATGATATGTGAGATGAAACATTTGGTGATGCTCGGTCAATGGTTTAAGAATGTAGTGGAATGATTACATGTTTATCGTGTGTAATGTTGTATAAGTAATATCATGGTACTATGGAATAAAGAGAAATCTAAGGATTGTTACACTGTTTTCTTTCCTTGAGTTTTGAAAGTGTATTATTAATGTTACCAGTATCCATGAAAGGTTATTCAGATATTTTTGGAAATAAGATGATATGCGCATAATGAAGGGAAAACGAAAAAATGAAATGTTTAACAGTATTCTTGAGCTCATGATTGATATAACGACTAAGTGATATCATGGTTTGAGTATATAGAATTGTGAGGATTTTGGTATGTGGAAAGTGTTAACTTTTAACTGCATTCATGTTGTCACTAAGGTTCAATGGGTATTCAAGAGAACACATGATTAAGGCCATGGAATGTGACCAAAAAGACATATCTTATGATATATGGGGATCAACGATGGTATTAAATCTCTGGTAATTGTTTTCACTATATTATGAGAGTGGACTGCAGTATTATGGATAAGCCTAATGATTGGAATGGATTATGTTGGACATAAGTTAGGATAAAACGTTTTTCGATATTATTGATGGGATGTTATAGTAATATAGCTTTAGAAAAAGGACAACCTACAGGACGGGCGACATCCCATCACGTCGGACAAGGCTATGGGAATCAAACCCACAACCGAAGTGCGACTGACCTTTATCGCCTACCACTGGCCTACAAGAGGTCCCTGTTTAGTAGAAACTAGTTTTATTATATTAAGCAGTATGATATATTAAGTATAAGTCCATTTTAGGAACCATATATGATTAATCTCACTATATAATGACTTATGTATATTTAATAACTTTTTCTAACCTTTTGGTTGAGATAGATGGAATGACCCGTCATTTTATCACATGATCTTCTAACACTTCACGAATAACAAATTCAACTTCATTTATTTAAGAGATGATGTGGAAATTGTTCAAGGCACGAACAACAGTGAGATTGTACCAAAATAAAGTAAGTATTTATTCTATTTCAAATTCTTCATCTTTAGGGAAACAATCTTGAAAACCAAAAATGTTGTCCTAGTGCTCTTATATCTGATTAATCAGATGGTACCTTAGATCGTCACAAATTTATGGATTTGTGATTGTTGGCTTTTCCATATCCATGTTCTCTACCACTCTCCATCAGAACATGATGGTTAGATTTTTCTTCCATATCCATATTTTCACCTATGTGGAAACCCAGTGATTAGATTATTTGGGTAACCATTACATTTCATACTTTTGTTTTTAAAGATTGGTTTTGGTATTTCTTTTCGCAATGTGGGTTTCTATTAATGAAACTTTCATGTAGTAAACCATTTATAACCCCGACGAATTTCAAGGGCGAAATTCATTTTAGGGGGGGGGGTAGAATGTAACACCCCGAGATTTTATGAAAAATATTATTTTAATATCATTAATTTCTTGTGTTGTATTCTACACCAAGATTACCTTGCGCTATACGCAACACCGTATTAGCTTGCAGTATACGCAACACTATTCTTAGACCGTGTTACACACAATTTTGATAATAGTTATTCTATGAAACATTGAGTATATATATATATATATTCAATTTATAAATGAAATATGGTAGGATTCTATTATACTAAACAACAAAGGATTCTTTCACAACACGCAACCCTGACTTGGCTTGCATTACACGCAATCGCGACCATCCTCGATAGTGTGTGTTGTACGCAATACTGGGTTTTAATAAACAATGATATATTATTATAATATTCTCATGAACTAGCTGTTATGAATAGTGTTAACTAAATTTTTAATTTTATAACATTATTATTCATCTTACACATTTTCTATAACATGGTATAAGAACAAAATAAATTTATCGCGTAAAATAAGTATTTTTCAAGAAATGCAGTTTTGTCGCATTTTGATGGCGCGCCCACTTTAAATCTAGTTTTTGACATGTTTATAAGTTCAATATGACAAAATAAAATTCTTCTTTTGAATCAGGATATAAAAATTTACATTAGATAATGTTTTGATATGTTTCCGATAACTTTCTTATTTTAATGAATAGTAAAAACACGCTATATTTTAATTAAAAACAACTTTTTTCATCGTAATATCTTTTGTGGTTAAATTATAATACTGAATGGTTTTAAAGTATAAATAGAATATATTTTTACCATTTAATATAATTTATGTCACTAGCATTGATTTTACCTTGAATTCGTAGGTTAAATCAGTTCAATCTTTTGCAATGTTTTAAACAAAAACCCGTTTTTATTCGACAACGGGATTAATTTTAATTTAATTTATGAAACTTCTATGTATTGAATTTTAAAAAAATGGATTCCATATTAGGAATCTGTGGGTCCAAATTATGTTAATAGGATACTTTTTATTTTTGGGAATTATGAATAGTAACTACGGTAAATTTTATTTACCATAGTTAAAGGTAAATCGGGTAATTAAGGGTAAATATAATATTTTAAAATTACACTAACAAATTTCAAAATCCTATTCGATGACTAAAAGTCTACCCATATAACCTAAGTGTCGGATTAGATTCATTTAATTAAATTTTTTCAATGAAAATAATATAATTATTATTAAAACCAAAGAATGTGACAACATGTCACTTTCTTAAATCTTATAAGTATAATAATTTTAATCTAGTGATAAACATCATGAAACTTGGACCGTGAATAGTATCCAGAAATTTAATACAATTATCTACATAATAGGAATTTATTTATAATTTTTAGGGATTAAATAATTATCATTTATTATGACACATAGATGATGTAGTAATTGTCTTATTAATGAAATATTGACATAATTGATGTTATAAATGTCCAAATAAATGTAATTTGAGACTTTTTATGAATTAAACTAATTTTCTAGGTTAATATGACATTTTATTGTGGATTTAAGTAACTTGGTTCGAAATTATCATTCTTTTATGAGTTTCATAAAAATCATATACCAAATAGTGTCAAAATTGACATAAAATAGTTTTTAAAACAAATATTATATTATTAATTGTTAATTTATTACTAAAAATCAATGGTTCGGCCAAATGACTTAGATACTATTATATATATTAATTATAAACAACTTGGGGTTATTTTGGCTTGATATAGTATGTTTATTAACCATATAGTGTAAGAAAACAAAATGACACGGTAAAAGTTAAATTATTTAACTTAGAGTTAAATCTAATTGATAAGGGTAAAATAATAACCTAAACTTGATTAAATCCTATTGGATGAGATTATTTCGACCCATACCCACATTATCCTTGAAATAAATCAATTTGGATCTATTTAAAACCGAACTTGACTTTATAATAAAATAATATTTTTAGTTATTCCAAAGGTGCCCCTCTCCTCCCTTATAAAAGGGCACCTCCACCCTCTCTTCCTCACACAACTTTGAGCCTTCAAGCTCGGCCAACACCTGCCAAATTATCTTCTCCACTTCTCTAGAAACATCCTAGAGGTTCTGGTCTTCCTCAAATACCAATTATAGTGCCCTAAGAGGAGGTCTCAAAGAGGCGCTTCAAAGAAGAGGTAATTTCTGTTACCGATTATTTCACCTTTATTTCTTCTTCCACTTCTTCTTCATAGGTTGTTTCATTATGAAGTAATAACATCAGTATCACTCATATACTGATATTTTATTATAAGTATGAAACAATCCTATTTCACCATGTATCCATCCTACGGAAAACGAAATCACTGCGCGTGTGTACGTACGGAATACCGTCTCCACGCCGTGGTGAAATCTATTTTCCACCACCATCTTATTTGGATGGGTACAATGGTGTAAATAATAACTATATATGATTATTATAATGTGATATTGATACTGAAATAGTATAAATACACTTCAACACAATTTCACGAACATGAGAATGATATCATCGCTCGTGCGTACGTACGGACTACTGTCTCCACGACGCGATGAGATTCATTCTCCATGTTAACCATTTAAGAATGATTATAAAGTATATATAAGAAATAATAATGAAATATATGAAATTATAAAGCTACTGGATTTATGTATATATGTAAGTCATATACTTACTTCCATTCAAGATAATAAGGAAATGAAAACAGCGTTCATGCGTACGTACGGACTACCGTCTCCATGAACGGTGTGTTTCATTTCATTTATCTATCTATTATATATATATATACTGAATATATATGATATATAAATCATGTTTTATATTCTGGAAGTAAGTAAATCATGATATAATTAATAATAATGTCAAGAACAACAAGTCCAAACACCTACGATAAATGAAACGATTTTACCCAAAACGCTTCTTTAACATGCAATTTTCAAAAGAACGGGTAATATAAAGTCATAAGTGACCCATATATGATATCATAACAATTAATATGATTCTTTAATAAGTTAATGACATTATTCAAATCATTATACAGGAGGTTCGGATACGTACAAAGCATATCGGACATAAGGTAAGGGAAAATCTCGCAATCTCAATTTTTATCCGAGATTGTTTATACTTTGAAATTTACTGGGGTGTATTTTATCAACCAAATCAATGTTTCCTCAATATATAATATTATTTACATTCACCTACAATTGTTTAAATACATTTTTACCCTTTTTGAGTTTATAGTAAAAGATATGAAAGGAATCTTTTGTCATTTTTCGTACGAGGTACTTTTTGACTTTTCCGACAAAAGTACTAGAAGAATGTTTTTTTAACATAAACGGCACGAATGGATTTTTATGGTTTTATAAAGCCTTATTTTCATGAAGCTTCATCCAAATTATTTCATGACTATTTTCAATAAAAATCTCTTTCTTTTAAAATTGCATGATGTTTTGTGAAAAGAAATTGATTTTTAAGAAGAAAGGATATTTTCCTTATGAATTCATTTCAAGTGTTTTATCAAAATTATTTTCCATCTAAGATAATAAAGGGTTCTGTTTCTATCCATATTTTTACATTGATTTGACAATGTTGTGATGGAATTGTGTTTATGAATTCTTTTATCTTATATGAATGGTTTTATGATGTCATGTTGTTTAAGAATCCAATTTTTATTACATGGGTTATGCAATGATGAATGATTTATGATTTTATGGAACACATAAGAATGGTATCAATATGAGATGTGTGGGACCTATATATCCCTCCAATGCATTGGGTAATGATTTTATATCTCATGAGATTGACATGGCTGGAATGGTAGGTTATACCTGTTCAGTGAAACATGACTGAAACGAGGGTGAATCGGTTCAGAAAGGGACTTTGTCCACTAAGATAGTCTTGGCAATGAGTCTTGACTAACAAGAAAAGATTCTCTATGATTATGTGTGTATGCCAAAAATTTTCATGTTTTAAGTTATGATTATTGTGATTACATTTCACCGCCATGAGTTATCCCAGGTTATGAAATTATGATATCTTTTACAGGTTAAGATTTCCTAAAGTTATGTGCTTATGTATATGATGTGATTGATATTTCTTTTGTTTACCCTTACCGAGCATTTGAGCTCACCATTTTATGTTTACTTTTCCCCAGGATATAAAGAAAAGTTTTAGGTATACAAAAAATAAGATCTTTATGGGAGATGTTGATGATCTTTCACTAGGATTAGAAGATTATATTCCGAGTTTCCAAAGGCACTAAACTATTACGATCCTTGTGTGTGTGTTTTTGTTATGTTCTAAGTATTCCGCAAATGTAATGTAATGTCAATGTACGTCAAGCTTCGGGTCTCTAAATTCTTAGAATCTTATTTTAGTCTATCAATATTATTCACTTATACAGAGTTAAGGACCTAGACGTTGACACAAAATAACATACTCAAAAGCCATCCATATTCTAGTTAATAGAATTTTTGGACATAGTGGGACCCCGTGCAAAGGTTCGGGTTTTGTCCAAGGTTGTACAAACACCAAAGGAATAAATAAATTCATATTTTTCAAGATAATAATAATTGTTTTTGAATTTATTTATTATTAAATATATTAATTTAATGAATATTATATTGAAATATTCAGGGCTCGTTTATTAGATTTTGGGCTGATGTGTCGATTTATTGGTTATGATAATATCAAATAATATTTTTATTAAATTAATATAAATTTATAATAGAATAAATGATTGTTATGACTCATCACAGTTGTGATGAAATACCATTTATGTAGTGTGTAAATTATTATGGGGTTGGTGAGCCTTTTAGGTAATTTCATAATACTCTATAAATAGGTGGGGAGAGATTCTCACCAATCACTATTCATATTGATATCTTAGGAGCATATCTCTCCTCTCCCTCTTTCTAGATAGAGAAAATTTGGATCTTGGAAAACGGTTCTGGATCCCCCTCCAACATCGAAGGAATATAGATATGTTGATCATCGGAGATTCAATGGAATCGTCAAATCTCAATGGTAGCACCTGGATTCTAATGATCTAATATCTTTTAGGGTTTCATACAAATTTTTGATAGTGTAGATGGATTCAACATGGTATACTTCAACAATAAATTGTCGTCGACAAGAAGATGTCGATTGCAGATTCAAATCTAACAAATTGCTTATGGTTTTATTTTATTTCTACCTAAATAATTTCACATGAGATCCCCAGGCATATATCTGGAAGGACGTCATTGACCACAATATATTTAGGTTGATTGATGAATTAAAAAAATTTAAAATCCTCTGTTTCAGGGCTTCTGTTCTACCCTTGATATCAATTGTTGTTAATTTAATTTTAAAAAAAATTATTTAATTTAATTTAACATCAAAATTAAATTTATTTTACCCAAAATCATACAACTGTATTTTCAAATCAAAAATAATTATTTAATTAATTTAATTAACTTTTGATTCTATAAAATTACTTTGAACCTGAAAAATTAATTTCATAAAATATTTATATTATTTCTATCTTCAATTTAAATATATGTGTTTAATGTGTATCAATTGATCATGAGCCATATAATAACCAATTTTCATCTGGTGCATGTTATTTATTTATTTAATTATTTCAACGGTGGTCTATCATGATTATGTTAATTAAAATGAGGATCTTTAGGTCATCTAAGCATCATTATATGTATTAAAGAATAAGTCCATTTTTTTATTTTTATTACGTACTCCCAAGATCCCATCATTTGCGTGAACGTATTTTTGTATAATGATATGGGAATGAAGTGACGTACTCCACACCATGTAATTTAAAAGCACTAAACAGTAGCTTCATAAAATCGATGGTCAGGTGCTGCAACTTGAGTCATAAGCGATATGACTTAGGGGATTACCCATAGGGTATAGGTTGATCCATTATTCAATTAATGTATCAAAAATTAGTATCATAATGTAAAGACCCATAATTTCCATGTAATTTTTTTAATAAATGGTAACTTTACGAGTCCGTGAAAATTAATGGCGTGTGATTCCAAGGCCTGGAGTGCCCAGAATGAATTTTTGAACTTTTTTTTGACTACCTTCTGTAAACGTGCAAGCGGGTTTTTCTAAATTTTGAACTTGTGCATGGAATTGAAATCTAAGAGCACCGTTGAACTCGCAGAGACGATATTCTATTAAGAAGACTTTGACCTCGACGGTAGTTGGTCAAGGGTGAAAGTTAGTTTTTGGGTTATTTGAGTAAAAATAAAATAAAAATAAAATAGCATGACATTTTTATTTTTATTTAAAAAACCCATGTGGATGTTTGGAGGTGGGGTCCATGAGAACTAAACATCCATGTTGGAGTTAGTGGTGGGGACCATGATATCTTAACATCTAATGAGATGTTTTGGGGGTGGGGACCACCTGATCCTAACCTCTCGTGAGAGGTTATGGTGGTGGGGGCCACCCAGGATTAAACCCCCTTGAAACCCCCCATTAATTGGGAGAAAACTATGAAATCACACAATAAATGAAAGGGATACTCTTGAACTCATCCTACATTAATTATTCCAACACTCCCTAATCAATTACTTTTTGAATATTATACCAAAACAACCCTTTAATTTTTTTCAAAATAATTAATCCAACTGATTGCCAAAAAATTAAATAGATAAACATATTTTATTTTTTGGCTATTCATTTGTTGGAAAAAAAGGATAGGGAGATTTTGGGAGAAATATTCTCCATGAAGAACCCTTCCTCCACAATGAACGCTCCTCCAAACGAAGAACACTAGCGAGGAACGTCTTCGACTTATTCCTCGGAAGCACCTTGCAGAGGCAACCGAAGTGGGACATCTTCGACGACCAACCATCCCTCCTCATCATCATCAATGAACAAGACGAGGTAGGAGGTTTATTTGTGTGATAATACATTCCAAGATTTCATTTCAGTTTGGGAATGAATTGTTGCGGAGGTCGTAATGTTTGAGGTTCACCGATATCCATTCTTGTTGATCCAAATGCTACCACCTTAACGTAGAGGGTGCATGCCAAACCAACATGGCCCGACCCTTTCGCCGTTCTTCTTTGTGGTGTTCTTCATAATGAAGGAAGGCGATGAAGGCAATGAAGGGAACAACGCCACCACCCACAGCCACCGCGACCCGCACCGCCCCCACGGTGCTCCGACCTCTTGACCAAACCGGCTGCGCGCCTTAGCCTCGCAGCACCGCCCCAGGCCGAACCATCCCCGTGCCCCGGCTCACGCCCCCGCCAACCAAGCCACCTCGACGACCCCCCCCCCCCCCGCAGGATGCACCACACGTCGGTCGCTCCCCCACGAACGCGCCTTCCCCGGACCGCGCCCCCCGCCGGCTGCGCCACCCTGGCCACACCACACCCCAGCCGCACCGCCCCTACCACACCACCCACTGACCAAGCCACCCCGACCACACCTCCGGCCGCCCGCGCCTCCCGTAGGCCGAGCAGCCCTGGCCGCGCAGCCCACCAGCTATGCCGCCCGCAGTCCACCGAGCTGCCTTGGATCGCGCCGCCCGTTGCACTCCGAGCCGCCCCATAGCCTCGTGGCCTTGTGGCACCCTCCTTTGTCGACCCACCCTCATGGATCTCTATGGACCCTCGCAGCCTGATGGGCCGGACAGAACCCAACCTGTCTGGATGCACAACGGGCTAGGCTGGACCCAACAGGTCAGGCACAGTTGACCCGAACCGGGTCATCTGAGGCCGGGTTGGGCAGAATCGGTACGGCCGGGTCAGACCAGACCCAGGCTCACTACACCCATTCACATTTTTTTGGCCATATATTTAACGCCAGACATCTGTTTGACGAACCATCGACGACACTGGAAATGTTGTAAAGAGACAGTCCCTTTGAATATACTCCGCTAGAGTTTTGGTTTGAGATGGGAAACAGTCAGGTTGGATAGAGCTCAAATCCAACCGGGCCCCCGGGACTAAAAAGCTAATAACCCATAGACCGAGCATCCGTTTGACGCGATGTCTATTGCGTGGAGACCCCTATGACGTAGAAGACCTTTGATATACTTCTTCATGGTATTTCGTGACAGTTAGAGTATTGACCAGTAGCTCTTGGAGCACATCTTCTTGAAGACGAGCGAGCGTAGTGTGAAGACCTAGTATATGGCTGAGACCAAATTACTGGTGACCGTTTTGACTCGGAGTGACTCTACAAGCCCATTGGGGAGAAAATTGGTGTCACGGAAGACCCATAGTGGGGAGTGACCTGGTGCCATGGCAGAGCCACGATACACAACAGGAGGAGTACCTCAGCTGGCTACGTGGGGAGCACACTTGGTGACACAGTAGACCCAATGTGGGGAGCGCTGTTGGTGATGCAAAAGATCCAAAGTACTTGACAGGAGGAGTACCTCAGCTGTCCAAGGATAGTGGGAAGCGCATTTGGTGTCGTGGAAGGCCCACCGTACTCGATAGAGGAGGATATCATCAATAATCGATGTTTCAACGATGTGACTGGGGATGTTACTTGATGCTACCCCTAGAGTAAAATCCTGTTTGAGCTGAGTCAATTTTTCTGGGTTTTCCTCATGATTGAGATGGATCACTTGGTAACTTAGGTATATCTATTGGAATATACATAAGTAGAGTTATCTGTTGTTTTTATTCTTTTTGGTTTATCCTTCGTGGATTGTGTGAGACCTTGAGAGTCTGAGGATCCCAACTGAGTATTGTTATACTCACCCCTACATAGGCTATTCCCGCACCTTGTTTTGTTGGATGCAGATGAAAGACATCGCTGACTGAGGCTGAGAGTACTAGAACCGGATGGTACCTAGAGGTGGACCTTACGACAAGTCGGTACATGGAGGAGACAGAAGTACGAGGAGTGCTGAGGAGGTGATATGTACCTACCCTTCTGATAGGAACCATGGAGGATGACCTAGCAGGTGAATTTTTCTTTAATCGGTTGTATTTTATCACATTTGTACTTGTACATTCTAGCTGGGCTCGTATTCTTGTCCCTTTTACTTTCAGAACAGTTTTGTTATACAGTTTACTTAGTGTTTAATATCCAACTATGTGCTTGATTGTGTGTGTGTTTATAGGTTATAATGGAAATTCTTTCCCAGTTTTAGGGAATTATGCCTTTGGGGCTAGTCACCAGCCCCTGGCCTATGCAAGGCAGGCATGGGGTAGTCATAGCCTGGGCCTTGGGGGATGGGTCTTGACAAATTGGTATCAAATGAGTCGTTTCACCCATAGTACATAGGACTCGAATCTTTTCTATGAAGTAACATTGTTACGTGTAGTGAGTCTGGTTATCAGTTCAGGTAGTCCAGTATTTTTGCGGAGGCCAACATATGCATACACTAGGACTCTGACTTCTGATTTCCAACTCTGTGCATGAAAACACTGATTGCGTCTGTGTTTTCAAAAGTTTTCATTAAGCCATCTCAACAAGTCAGTTCACCAGGTATAAAATGTAACCGTGCCACACCTATTTCTTTTCAGGATTCCTCTATGAAGACATCCGTCTAGAGTTCCGAGAGTTGTACGCACTGATAGCCCACTAAGATATGAGGCCTCGGTGCATGGCCCTTTTCCAGTAGAGGCATCAGAGGAGGAACCAATGATACCACTCCATATTGGGTCACTGATTCCACCATCCCCAGTAGTAGATAGTACATTCCACTTGAGTGCGTTGCATGAGTTACAGCACTAGAGGCCACCCAGGTTTAGGGGAGAGACGGACCTGCATGCGGCTTAGGATTGGATGGAGGATGTGGTGAGAGATTTCAGACTGCTAGGGACACCAGCAGATCTCATGGTGATTCATGATGCCATCATTCTACTGGTTGAAGAAGGAATATTGTGGAGATTGATGATAGAAGTTCATGATAAGTTGACGCTTCTCTAAGAAGACTTCGAGAGCCTTTCTCAGGAAGAGTTTCTTCCAGCAAGTCTTTGCACAGTGCACATATAAGAGATACATCATCTACAGCAGGGCAGAATGACTGTAGCTCAGTATTTAGTGATGTTCGCTGACCCCTCATGCTACTCCATAGATATAGTGTAGGACCCTTTTTTCAGGGCCCAAATCATTGAGAAGGGACTCTGGTGGGAGATCATGGATTCAGTGATCTCACCTAGCATCCCGACGCAGAAGAGGTGTTAGAAACAACCCTCTTGGTGGAGCGTTTCCTTGCTGAGCAATCACCAGTAGCGAGAAACACTACTAGTCATCACGTAGACGAGTATTCTGAAGACGCAAGAAGACAAATGTTGCAGACTTCCAAGAGGACCAGACCTATATGTGGATGGCCACATGACGCAAGATCAGTTTTGAGGGGCACCCGAAGTGGAGACAGACATTCGAGGAGTGGGTAATGTTTCCCATGTGGTGGGGATGGTCACATGGATCGTGACTATCTGAACCATCATACAGATGAACATCTAATGGTAGATGGACTTCCCAGGAAGAGGCAGAGGTTCGATCGAGGATGTCTGCAGGTGGGAGGTGGACATGGCAGGGGAGCAGGTCGTGTAGCAGGTGGTGGGTGATGTTTTGAGGTATTACTGCCACCACCACCAGGAGGTCCACCCCGACCACATGAAGCAGGTGGATAGGGGAGAGAAAAACTCCAGGCAGTTGAGGCCTATGATCACGACACTCCGGAGATGATACGAGGTACGTTCTATGTCTACTCCACCACATCCTTTGTACTTAAAGAAACATGTTCTAATTATTCATTCATTTACATGGAACTCGTTCAGATCTCACAGGTTCTGAGGGAGTCGTTGGCTCGATCATTATGTCTAGAGACACCTATGGGAGAAGATTCTATAATTACAGACTAGTTCCGGCAGTGTGAGCTTACTCATAGAGGAGATAGCTTTTGTTGGATTCTCCTAGTAGCGGCATCGATGCCTTACAATGTCATCTTGTGTATGGACTAGTTATCTACAGTCTATGCTTAGATTGACTGTATTAGGCACAAAGTGTGGTGTGTCTACACAGATGAGACTATCTGTAGCTTCACTAGTGAGGAGGGAGTTTTTTCAGTGCAGATGGACTTACCTAGAAAAGGGTGCATCCGATTAAACATCGGTTGGCTAGCCTTACCCTCAAAGATGTTGATGTGGAGAGTCTGAGCTATCCTATAGTGGTGTACTAGTACTCATATGTTTTCCCTAATGATATTTCGTGTCTACCTCTTCTTAGAGAGATGTAATTTTACATCGAATTGTACCTTGTGATGACACTGATATCTTAGCCAGCATATCGGATGGCTCCTGCAGAGCTTCATGAGCTACAGGTACAGTTAGAGGACTCGTAGGGGAAGGGATTCATCTGGGCCAGTGTTTCTCCCTGCGCAGCAACAATTATGTTCGCCAAGAAGGTGGATTGGAGCATGAGGCTTTGCGTTGACTAATAATGCTTGAACCAGGTGACTGTGAAGAACAAGTACCCACTCTTGGGTATTGAAGACCTCTTTGATCTGCTAAAGGGAGCACGGTGGTTCTCGAATATAGACCTCAGATCAGGCTATCACCAACTTAGAGTGAGAGACAAGGATGTGCAAACGATGCCCTTTAGGTGTCGGATAGCCATTACGAGTTCATGGTTATTCCATTTAGTGTGACTAACGCTCCACCAGTGTTCATGGGATTCATGAACATGATCTTTCAGCCAGTCCTTGATTTTCTTTGTAGAAGTCTTAATCGAAGACATTCAGATCTACTAAACTATTGTGGAGGAGCATGCCTATCATTTGTAGGTAGTACATGACACATTACAAGAGCACCCGCATTATCGTTAGCTCTCAAAGTGCCAGATTTGGACCTTAGAGGTTCACATTATCGGACATGTCATATTGGAGGCTGGAGTTGCAGTAGATCCAGCGAAGATTGAGGCGGTACTTTCTTGGGAGCCGTCCAGGAGTGTGATGGAGGTACGGGGTTTCGTAGGATTGGATGTATGCTACTGGAGGTTTGTTCCATATTTCTATAGAGTTGCAGCACCACTATCAGCCTTGGTGATGAATGGGCATCCCATTTTGTGGTTAGAGAGATGCCAACAATGTTCTCATGAGAAGAGGAAGAGGCTAACTAGTGCCCCCATCTTGAGTCTCCCAGATGAAGGTGTATGGTATGTAGTCTACTGCGACGCATCAGGGGCCGGGATCGGATTTTTCCCAATGTAGGAGCGAGTAGTGATCACATATGGTTCTCGATAGTTGTGACATCATGAGTAGAACTATGCAACCCATGAAATGGAGTTAGTAGTAGTTGTATTTTCCTTGAAGATGTGGTGGCACTATCTGATTGGAAAATGGTTTACCGTGTACTCTGATCATAAGAGTCTCAAGTATATCTTCACTCAGAAGGACCTAAACCAGAAACCATGACATTGTATTGAGTTCCTGCAGGACAATGACATCAATATTGTCTATATTCCTAGGAAGGGGAACGTTGTTGTAGATTCACTCAGCAAGAGGTCTGGTATACAACTACTAGGTGAGGTGATGGAGCAACTGGCTGCTTGGAAGATATCCATTGTGGATAGAGAGGGAGTTTCTTTTTATAGTCTCTTATAGTCACACCCCCACTTCTTGAGAAATTCATGGGGGTGCAGCATGGGGAAGTGGACTACGAGGCTCAGCGTGCTCAGATATCCACAAGGAAGGAACTTGATAGATTTTCTGAAGGTGGGGAGCACACCATCCTCTTCATTGGACGTACCATGGTACCAGTGTCACATCAGGAGGAAGTGTTTAGGGAGTTCCACAAATCCCCTCTAAGGGTATATATAGGAGTGGAAAAGATGTACCAAGACATTTGATGAAAACAATGGTGACCTAGAATGAAGAAAGAATTAACAGAGTTTTTCTCTCGGTGCCTCACCTTCCAGCAATTGAAGGCAGAGCATCAGGTACCGGAAGGCTTGGTTCAGCCTCTAGAGGTCCCAGAGTGGAAGTGGGATGTGATATCCATTGACTTAATGACGGGTCTTCCATGTACATCCAAGGGACATGACCATATCTGGGTGATCGTTGACCAACTCACCAAGTTGGCCCACTTCCTACCGATCAGAGAGTAGGGTTCAGTATAGATAATGGGACTCCTCTCTGTGCATGATATTATGTGGATACATGGAGTACCCTTGACGATTGTATCTGATTGTGACACATGTTGTACTTCTCGGTTATGGAAGGGGTTGCAGGAGGTTTTCAAGGTGCAGATTCGTTTGAGCATCGCCTTCCATCCATAGATGGAATGCCAGACTAAGAAGACCATTCAATCCCATGACGACATGTTGTGTTCTTGTGTCCTCGACTTAGGTCACAGCTGGGAGGATCACTTACCCTTGGTGGAGTTTGCATAAAACAACATCTATCACTCCACCACAGGGATGACACCTTTTGAGGCATTATACGGGAGACCTTTCAGATCACCCTTGTTCTGGACTGACCCAGGGGATTCAGCACTTGAGGGACCATAGATGGTTTGGGCTACCACATAGATGGTGTAGATCATCCTGAAGCAGATGAAGACTGCACAGAGCAGGCAGAAGCCGTATGCTGATAGGAGACGAATTCCTCTAGAGTTCAAGGATGTCGACCACTTATTTCTACGGGTCTCAACCCGACGATGTCTATAGAGATTTGGAGGAGGAGGAAAGTTATCTTCACGATTAATCAGACCATTTTCGGTCCTCAGCAGATTTGGTGAGGTGGCGTACCACTTAGCTCTTCCACCTGAGTTGCACTAGGTGTATGACATCTTCGACGTGTCCTAGATTAGGAGATTCGTGCATGACCCTTCTCACATCATCGACCATGGTGAGATGGACATCGACGATGGGTCTACATTTAAGAATGTTCATGTAGAGATTGAGGATCGACAAAAGCGAGTCCTTTTTTGATGGTCGACAACTCTAGTGTGCATTCGCTGGAAGCACAGAAACCTCTAAGAGAGGAGATGGGAGTGGGAGGCTCAGATGCATGCTCAGTACCCCCACTTGTTCCCTTAGTATGAGTTTTGGATTATAGGTACGTAAAGCCTTAAGGTGGGGATAATATAAAGACCTAGAATTTCCATGTAAAATATTATTTTATGTAAATGGGAATTTTAGGAGTCCCTGAAAATTGACAACACATGATTCTGATTCCAAGAGTGCCTGGAATTAATTTCTGAACTTTTATTTGGGTACGTTCAGTAAACATGCGAGTGGGTTTTTCTAAAAATGAACCGGAGCTCAGAATTGAAATCTGAGGGCAATGTTGAACTCACAGAACTGAAACTCTCTTAAGAAGACTTTTACCTCGACGGAAGTTGGTCGAGGGATAATGTTTGATTTTGGGGTTTTCATGTAAAAATAAAATAAAAATTAAGGTGTATCTCATTTTTATTATTATTTTAAACACCCATGTGGGTGTTGGGAGGTGGGATCCATCAGATCTAAACCTCTATGTGGGAGGTAGTTGTGGGTACCACCAGACCCTAACCTCCCATGATAGGTTATGGACGTGGGGACCACCCGATCCTAACCTCCCATGAGAGGTTATAGTGGTGGGGACCACTCGGGATTAAAACCCCTTGAAACCCCCCTTTAATTAGGAGAAAAACTCTCAACTCCCAAAATAAATGAGGGAGAGCCTCTTCATCTCCTCCTACATTTATTATTCCAACACTCCCTAATCAATTTTTTTTTTGAATTTTATGCCAACACAACACCTAAATTGTAGCCAATTAATTAAGCCAACTGATTGCCAACAAATTAAATAGATAAACATATTTTATTTGTTGGATATTAATTTTTTGGAAAAGTATGATTGTGTGATTTTGGGAGAATGCTTATCCATGAAGAACACTTGCTCCACGAAGTATGCTCCTGCAAACGAAGAATGTAGTCGAGGAACATCTTCGACTTCTTCCTCAGAAGCACCTTATGAAGGCAACTGACATGGGACGTCTTTGATGACCGACTGTAACACCCGAGATTTTATGAGAAATATTTTGTTTTTATGGTATATACCTCACCAAAAGAATATTTCACTACACACAACACTGTCTTGGCTTGCGTTACACGCACGATCAACCTTCCTCGATACCTTTTGTTGTACGCAATACTGAGATTCCCTCAACAATGATATGTTATTTAAATATTATATAAACTAGCCGTTATGAATAGTAATACCCAATTTTTTAAATTTAAAAAATTTTATCATTCAAAATGGACTACATTTTTGGATTTGGAATATCAAAATTAGCCTAGGGTAGATTTTTGGTATTTTTCTGAAAACATTCAATTTTTTATGAATAGTGAAAACACTGAGTTATTGGTTAAATCTGAATTTTTTTAAATAATCATTTATTTATTTAATTTAATTTATGTCAAAATTGATACATAATACCTATATAAGTTCAATGTAACTCATTAGAGTAATTTTATAATAATATAGATCCATAAAAATTTTATTGAACCTATTACCATCTTTTACCCACCTCCTAGGAGCATTTGCAATTGTACATAAAAAATAATTTTACTGATTCTGTGAGTTGAATTTCGAAAATCCGAGAGACGAAATTTATATCATGGAGTAAAATGTGGTTCAATAAGATAAAAATAATTTTTTGTGAATAGTAACGTTTTACTTTTATTTACCGCGGTTAAAAGTGAATAGGGTAATTAAGGGTAAAAATGATATTATTATTAAAATAACACATGTCCAAATTATATTGGATGAGTTTAATTTAAAAATAATAACCTTAGGAAAAATATATTACCATTTAGGTCCACTTGGAATAGATTAGGACACTAATTATTATTTTATTTAAGGAAGAGTTAAAATCGTTAAAATCAATGTTTAATAACTAATTTTTATTAATATAGGGTTATACATAAGATAAATTCCCCTATAATATTTCATTAGAAATATAAAAATATTTCCTAACTAATGGTAATTTATTGATAATTTTTAGATATTAAATAACTTAATTTATTTATGACACAATAGTGATGAAGTAATTACCCAATTAATGAAATATTAAAATAATTGATATTATAAATATCCTAATAAATGTAATTTGAGACTATTTAAGAATTACACTAATTTTATAAGTTAATATGACATGTTAGTATTTATTTAATTATCTTTTTTCAAACTAATCATGCTGTTATGATTTTCACAAAAAACAATTACCAAATAGTGTCAAAATTGACTTAAAATAGTTTTTAAATCAAATATTATATTTTTCCTAAAAATATAAGGTTTGGAAAAATGACTTATAAAAGCTTATATATTTTAATAATGATCCATTTGGGGTTCGTTTGTCTTATTATAGTAATTTTATTAAAATCATAGTGTAAGAAAACAAGAATACACAGTAAAAGTTAAATTATTTAACTTTGAGTTAAATCTAAATGATACGTTTAAAATAGTATCCTAAACTTCTGTAAAACCTATTGGTTGAGAGGAGTTGGACTCATCCCTACCTTAGCTTCAATATAAATCAAATTGGAGATATTAGAAACCGAATATGACATTATTATAAAATAATATTTTAATTTTTTCCAAAGGTGACTCTCTACTCCATTATTAAAGGGAACTCCTCCATCTCCTCCTCACTAAATTTTGAGCCTTAATGCTCGGACAACCACTGACCATTTCCCTTCTCAACATCCCTAGAAACATACTAGAGGTCCTGGTCTTCTTCATAGACCACGTTTAGTTCCCTATGTGGAGGTTTCAAAGAGGCGTGTAGAAGAAGAGGTAATATCCGTTACCGATTCCATCATATTTATTTACTCGTATGCTTCCTCTTCATTAATTGTTTATTTATGAAGTAATAACATCAGTATCACTCATATAATTATATGTTATTATAAATATTAAACAACCCTATTTCACCTTCTATCCATCATATGGAAAACAAAATCACCGCGTGTGCGTACGTACGAAATACCGCCTCCATGCCATGGTGTAATCTGTTTTCCACCACCACCTTACTTGGATGGGTATAATGGTGTAAAGAATAACTATATATGATTATTGTAAAGTTATATTAATTATAAAATAGTATACATGCACTTAAATACAATTCCACGATCATGGGAACGATATCATCGCTTGTGCATACGTACGGCCTACTGTCTCCACGATGTGATGCGACTTGTTTTACATGATCTTCATTGAATAATTATTATATAAATTAATTTAATGAATAAATAAGATATATATTATACTATTAAAATTATGTAAATTATTTATCTATAACCTAAAAATAATAATAATAATTTATTTGAAAAAACATACATAAGAACATAAAGCAATGAACACCTGAATAACAAGTAGAAATGAAATATTATTAATAAGAAGATAATAATATGACCATATATGAGATCATAAAAATGAATATGAATCTCTCAAAATTAAATGACATTTTTTAAATCATTATACAGGTGGTTTGGATATGTACGAAGCATATCAGACCTATGTTAAGGGAAAATCTCGAAATCTCAATTTTTATCCCAAGATTGTTTATACTTCGGTAATTACTAGGGCATATTTGTCATCCACATCCAAGTTTCTTCAATATGTAATATTATTTCTATCCTCATACATTTTTTAAGTACAATTTTACCCATTGCTGAGTTTTTAGTAAAATATATGAAAGGAATCTTTTGTCTTTTTTAGTACGAGGTAATTTTTGACTTTTTCGGCCAATGTACGACAAGAATGTTTTTTAACTTATATGGCATAAATGGACTTTAATGATTTCATAGAAAATTATTTCCATGAATCTTCCTTCACAATTTTTCATGATTATTTTTAATTAACTACTATTATTTTAAAATTTTATGACATGTAATGAAATGAAAAATGTTTTTGAAGTAGAGAGGATATTTTCCTCAAGAATAGAGTCCAAGTGTTTTATAAAAATTATTTTCCATCTAAGATGATATAGGGTTCAGTTTCTATCTCTATTTTTAAAATTATTTTAATATGTTATGATGGAATTATTTTTATGAATTCCATTTATCTTACATGGATTATGTTATGATGACATTATGTTTCAGAATCCCATTTAAATTACATGGGTTATGCTATGATATATGATATTTGATTTTGTGGAAAAAAAAGTATGGTTTCATTCTGAGATGGGTGAGACCTATATCTCCCTCCAATGCGATGGGTAACGATTTATATCTCATTAGATAGACATGGTTGTAATTAAAAGTTAATCTGATTCAGTGATACATGACTGGAATGATGAGTGAACTCGATTTAGTAATGGACTTTGTCCTCTATGATGGTCTTGGGAAAGAGCCTTGAATAATATGAAATGATTTTCTATGATTATGTGTGTATGCCACAGAGTTTCATGTTTTAATTTATGATTATTGGAATAACATTTCACTACAATGATTTATCCCATGTTATGAAATTATGATCTCTTTTGCAGGAAAAGATTTTCATAATTTTATGTTCTTATGCATATGATATGATTGATATTTATTTTGTTTACCCTTAATGAGAATTTGAGCTTACCCTTTTGTATGTTTTCTTTTCCCTAGGTCAGGAAGAAGGGTATTATGTAGGATATTCCAAAAGGGACTCTTGATATGATGAAATAAACGGGAGACAATGTAGATGATTTATGAACCAGTTGTTTAGGTTTCCCAGTTTCTAATGAAACTATACCTATACGGTACTATCATGGTTTTGTTATATGTTTTAATAAGTATGCTTCTATTCAAAATTAATAACCATGTATGTAACATATGGGTCGTTATAGTTGGTATTAGAGGAAAGGTATAGTCAACCTTTGGAAACTAGGATATGAAAGCCTTAGTAAGAACCCTAAGGATATTTCTAAGAATAGAACACAATCTTAGTGTTTTAGAAATGGCCATGAGTAACCTATGATAAGACCTAATGTGTTGAATTTTATTACTAATTATTATGTTTTCCTGTTATTATTAGTGTTTCCCACACTATGATTCTTGGTTTTAGTCAATGGATGGAACCCGAAGATACAGTGTTAATGCTGAATGTGACAAGCAATGCAATGATTGTCCCCCTGAGAAACCAAATGTTATGGGAGTTGGAATGCACAATCTTGTAGCCATGATCACACATCTTTATGAAGATATGAATCATAAAAGACTTCCAAACGAGCAATGGAAGGAGAAAATTTCTGTTGAATCCTTCATGAGGCAGCGTCCACCTTCATTCAATGGGTCTTCTGATCCATTAGTGGATGAACAATGGATCAGTACCACTGAAAAGATATTTTAAGTTCTACAATGTTCTGAACATGATGAGGTCATCTTAGCAGTATGTCATTTGGAACATGAAGCAGGTCAATGGTGGAATATTATTATTAATATGAGGAAAAGGGATGAAATTGTGTCTAAAAAATGGGATGAGTTCAAGAACTTATTTTTTCTATAAGTACTTCTCTCGTATTCTTCGAACAAATACAGAGAAAGAGTTTATTGTATTGAAGAAAAAGGATGCTGAATCTGTTGGTACCTACGAAGAAACTTTTACAAGACATTCAAGGTATTATTTCCGAATTGTTATCCAACCTGAGAGTAAGATCAATATATTTTTTAGGTGCTTAATACCAAGTCTTAGAAGGGCGTTAGCCATAAGGGACTTCAATAGCTACGAGGAAATTGTTCGATGTGCTCTCAAGGTTGACATGGAGATTGGAGTAACCCATCAATCATATGGGATTGATAAGAAGTGGAAAATGGAATTCAAAAGAAAATCTAAAGACCACACTGAAAAGAAGATGAGTTTTAACTTATGTGCAATGTGTGGAAAGAAACATGGAGGGAATTGTCTTAAAGGGACATGTAAATGTTTTAAGTGTGGCGGATAAGGTCACCGGGCAGTTGAATGTCTAAATAATGGGAAGAATATATCTAATGATGTGAACAAAGAATGGGATACACATATTACACCTCCTACACTTTAATGTTTCAGGTGAAAGTAAATGGGGAATTATGCCAATAAATGCCCTAATCCAAGGGTTGTTGATGATGATCGACATCAACAAACACTTAAAGCCAAAGACAAAGGAATGTCACATGAAATTTCTATCTGCGGCGTGGAGTATGATAATAATGTGTTGAAAGATACACTTTCCATCCAATCTAAAGTAAAAAATGTTTTATTTGATTCTAGATCCACCCACTTCTTTATTTAGGGAGAATTTTCTAAGGGTATCGTCAAATTAGCTCAGAAGTTAGATATTGAGTTAGCTGTGACAACCCCTAATGGCACAACAGTCGCATCAAAAGTTTACAATTCTTCTCTGATTGCTGTTTTTGGGAAAGTTCTTTATGAAAATCCTATGATCCTTCCTAGAGTGGATTTTTATGTGATTATTTTCATGGATTAGATTTCTTTATACAGAGCTCATATCAATTGCCAAATTAGGGAAATCAAATTTAATATTCCTGATCAATATACTATTATCTATCGATGGAAGGATGAATATAACCTACCAGTGGAAATTTCTTCCAACTTATGGGTCTTTTTCCAATAAATGAAGGTTATTTATCTCAAATGGTTGGAGAGAAACTCACAATTAAGAATACACCCATTGTTTGTGAGTTTGATGGTGTATTTCTAGAGGAATTGCGAGGTCTTCCACCAAATGGTGAAGTTGAGTTTTCAATAGAACTCATACTGAGTGCTATGCCCATTCAAAATAAACCTTATATAATGCAGCCAATTGAGTTTCAGGAATTGAAGAAGAAACTCTAAGAGAATCTTGGTAAGGAATCATACACCCTAGTGCATCACCTTGGGGAGAACCTGTTTTATTCATTACGAAGAAAGATGGATCAATGAGACTCTACATTGATTATTGAGAACATAACAAGATCACTATCAAGAACAAATATCATCTCCCACGCATTGATGAATTATTTTACCAACTAAGTGGAGATCAATACTTTTCCAAGATTGATCTTCATTCAGGGTATCCTCAATTAATGGTCAAAATGGAGGATATACCATAGAAGGCATTCCATATAAGGTATGGACACTATGAATTTATAGTGATTCCATTTGGTCTTACTAATTCCCCTGCTATCTTCATGGATATATTGAATAGAGTATTTAGAGACTATCTTGATTAGTCTGTGGTAGTCTTTATAGACCATATTATTTTCTATTCCAAGAGAAAGGAAGAATAAGAAGATCACGTGAGAATTGTATTAAAGACCCTATGAAAGGAGAATCTTTATGCCAAATTTACTAAGTGTGAATTTTGTCTTCAAAAAGATTCATTTTTGGGTCACATAATCTCAAAATAGGGGAAATTTGTGGATCCATCAAAAACAGAGGTTATGAAAAGATGATCAAGACCAACAACAGTAACTAAGGTCCAAAGATTTCTTTGTTTGGCTGCATATTATCGACGTTTTGTGAATTATTATTCATGATTATCTAATCCACTCACCAGGTTGACTTGAAAAGGAGATAGGTTCGTTTGGATAGAGGAGTGTGAAGAGAATTTAATAAAGTTAAAATGAAGGTTACCCAGTGCACCTATGCTCACACTGCCACGTAGTGGAGAAAGGTTTGTGATCTACAATGATGCATCACAAAAGGTACTTCAGTGTGTTCTCATGAAAAATGATATGGTGATAGAATATTACTCACAACAGTTGAAAATCCATGAGCAAAATTACCCAACTCATGATTTGGAGTTCACTGCGGTAATCATTGCATTAAAAATATGGAGGCATTATCTTTATGGTGAAAGGTGGGATATTTATACTGATCATTAAATTTTAATGTCTTTTTTCACACAAAAGGAGCTTAATATGCACCAATTAAAATGGTTGGATTTGATTAAGGACTACGACTGCTCTATTTATAATCATCGTGGGAAAGAAAACAAGGTGAAAGATGCATTAAGTCGATAAGACAATGTGAGCTTATCCATGATGAGGATCACAAAATGTAACATCCCATGTAAATAAAGAATAAATCATTTTCATATTTATTAATATTTACGAATTAAATATTAATTTTACTTTAACGGGGTTGCTATGTTCGATAGCGTACCCGATACGCAACAAAGAGTTTCACTGAAATCTTACGTGGCACACTAGTAATAAAATAATATTATTTGAAATGGTAGTTAACACATAACCGTTGTATAGGCAAGAATGGATAGAAATAACTAAAATACGATTATATATGTTTTTTAAATGTTTTTAAATTTATCCAACAAAATATAAAGGCTTAAAATATGAAAAGAATTCAATTTTAGGCATATATACCCTAATTTTTACTAAAGGTTCACTTATTCCCTTTTGATGGAGAACCGTCATTAAATATAGTTTTCTTAACTCTTATACATTCTATTAGAACAAATAAAACTCTTCTTTAGAATCGGAACATCAAAATTTAATTTGTGTAAATTTTTGGTATTTTTCCGATAAAGTTCATTTTTTAATGAATAGTGAAAAATGTTGTATTTTAATTCAAATCCTCTTTTTAATATAATTTATTTATATGATTATATTATCTTTTTAATTGGTTTTAAAGTGAAATTAGAATATATTTTTACCATTAAATCCAACAGTGGTCGTTGGAATTAATTTCACTTTGAAATCGGACTTAAACTAGTGTCAATCTTTTGATAATTATTGTTTCATAAAAACACGCTATTTGCTCTGACAGTGGGAATTAATTATTAAATTAATTAATGAAACTTATATGTTCTGAATTTTGTAAAATGGACTTAATTTTTGAATTCGAAATATCAAATATATCATAGGGTGAAGTTTGGGTATTTTTCTGAAAAACATCAATTTTTGATGAATATTGAAACCACTAAGTTGTACTTAAAAAAACTGATTTTTCGTTTAAATGAAATTTTACCACCTCCGTGTTTTGAATTTCAAAATTCCTACATAAATGGTTGTCATTAAGAAGTAAAATGTGGTTCAATGGGATTAAAATAATTTTTTGGTGAATAGTAACTTATTAAGTTTTTAATCGCGATTAGAGGTAATTAGTGTAATTTAAGGTAAAAATAATGTTTCAATAATATTAAATGATCATAAAACATGTCCTAACCTCATTGTATGTGTCATGGCCGACCGAGACAATTCATGGGTCAACTTGGGGACCCCATGAAGCCACTTTGGTTGCAAAATGACATTAATAACTTATTATTTAAAGTTAAAATAAAAATGTCACAAACATGAGTTGTTTTACTAAAACAATTTTCACATGGGGTGATACAAATCAGATTTTTGACTATAAATATTAATAGGAAAGGTAAAAATATTTCCTACATCATAGTAATTTTTTTATAATTTTTAGACATTAAATAAATTAAATTATTTATGACACCATGATGATGCAGCGATTACCTCATTATTTGACGATTTAAATAAAATGGAAAGATAATGTAAAATCTAAGACCTAAACATGTCAAAAACTTATTGGATTGGTGGATTTAGAACCATAATCACATTATCCTCGAAACACATCAATGTGGGACCATTAAAATTCGAAACTCATTCTAAAATAAAGTAACATTTCCTTACATTTTAAGAGTGGCCCTCCTCTCTTCTTATAAAAGGCCCCCACCTCTACCACCTTACCCACACTTCCAAAGCCATTTTCTCTGCCAAAACCTTCCCATTTTGTCTCTAAACATCCCTATATTACTCCTTTAAGCCTCAAGTTGGGATGAAGTCTTCCCAAGGAAGCCTTTGAGCTCAAATCTAAGAGAGTTACCCGATTTTAAGGTGATGTATTCACTTGTGTTCTTTTGTTTTATTTTGCTCCTACAACCCCCTAAACTCTTCTTATTCATTTCTTTTGTATCAAATCCAGTATCTTCAATATACTAGGATGTTGTTATAATATTCTTTCGAGCTACACTTACACACATCTACATCTAACGGTTAAAGAACATATTGTTTCTATGGTTGACGAATTTCTGCCTCACGAAACGATGATTGTTCAATCTTCTTTTAAACACCTTTAATGGTTTCCATTAAGATGTCACTCTATTTATATATGATATATATTATTTTTATGTTTTCCTTATGCTTCTTTATTTTTCATTTGTGGTTTACCTTTATGGTTTCCATTGTGGGTAAACTTGATAATTTCATTTTAGGAAGTGAGGACTACCGCCCCCTCAAAGTGATGTGATTCGTTAATGCCATATGTGGGACATATAAAGGATATATTTAATGTTATTATATATGATGTTATACTATAATTATAATATAAGTCTATATCATTATTATTTATTTCCATTAATGTATGAGATAGAAATAAAAGTAGCGTTTATGCGTACGTACGACTTACCATCTCCATGAACGGTGCATTTCATTTCTTATCCCCAAATGTAATGTACTATTATAAGTACATATATATAATGTATATATATGATGTATGTTACATCTAAATGATTAATATAATTCTGGAATTAAAATATACATACCTCTCATTTAGTTTTAATTCCATTAATATGACATAGAAATGAAAGTAGCATTCATGCGTACATACGGCTTACCGTCTCCAGGAACGGTGCATTTCATTTCTTAACTCTAAATGATTATGTAATATCATAAATACATGTATATTCTGGATATATATGATATATATGATATCCAAATCATGAATATCATTTTGGAAATAATGAACCTTTGACCACACAAACAACATGTAATTGTAAGAAGTTCACTTTTGACTCAAGTACCAAATATCGACAAACGGCCGTTATCAACTTAAATGACTACATAATGTTCATAACATGGTAATAAGTGATATAAAAGGAATAATTAACTTGAAAAAGGCTCTTAATTAAGTATAAATTAACCCAAGTTTATTATTCAGGACGTTAAAGAACGATCAAGTCAAGTCGGACCCGAGGTAAGGGACTTCGTCTCAATCTCCTTTCATGGAGGCATATTTCGTTTTATACAAAACATTCTTTTATACGGTGTATAAACCCCTTTGACTTTTAATTTTATACAAAATGAATCTTTTTCTATGAATTATTTTACAAAATGACAAAAAACAATGTTTCTTTTAACGTACGTGGTGACAATGACCTTTTCCGCCGCCGCGAGTATTATTTGGTCTTTGGCTTCCTGAACAAGTCTTAATGTTTTTTTAAATGAAATAAATACCATATAATCTTTTATGTATTTTGGTATTGAAAATGGTTTTTATGATGGATTTGTTATGTCAATATATTTAAGTGATATATTGTGATCAAGGTGTGGAAATGTTTTCTTTCCATTATATTTGTTTTATGTCTTATGATTTTTATAATGGTACTTGGACATTTGATGGGTGGTTACGTGATAAACCATATGATGGGTGGTGCCGTGAATACCAGGATGGGTGGTTACGTTATAACCTCCAATTCATTGGGTATGGAAGTCGTCCGTATGGATATTTCATTAAGTATGTATGGAAGTTGGCCGTATGGCTATTTTATTAAGTGATATGTGTGGAAGTCGACCGTATGGTTATTCCACATAAGTATGTTTATGTGCCAAGTTAACTTTATATGTTATGTGTTCTTTATATGAGTATTATGGTAATCCTTTGGTTACAAAAGGGTATGTAATGATATTTTATTCAGTGAAGAGTTTTTACTACTTCATGAAGGTGAAGGTATTACTTTGATAAAGTATACATGGTTTACTTGATGTTTGAAAAACTAATAGTTTTCATTCTTTGTGTATCCCTTACTGAGCTTTTTATGCTCACCCCATGTTTTTTTTTGAAATGTTTTTCACATGACTTAATGTGGAATAGGGTCAAGGATGGGAACAAGGAAAATTCATGCTATATAAAACATGGAACTAGACATGCTTCTTTTTAAGAGTTTTTTTATTCTATGGAAACTTAGTAGAAGTGTCTACTTTGTAATCTTTTGAGATTTAATAGTTATGTTCTAATTCTCTAAAACTCTAAACCTGAAAAGATCCTCAATGTGCATTATTCATTTAATTCAATATTAAGTAAGGTTTAAGGATGGGGCCTTATAGTTGGTATCAGCGGTCGATTTAGATAACATTAGAAGTTAGAAATCTATTAAATGATTATCCAAATTTTTTTTTGAAATGATATAGCATTTGAATATAACATGTTTCTTCATCTAAGACATGTTTGTTAAGAATGTTTTTTCATAGAGTAACCATAACAACATTTCTGGGAAGGAATACAGAGGAAAATGACCTTTCAAATCAGTATCCTGAGATGGTCAGAATCAGAACTAAACAGTCTGCTGTAGTGATGGATCAGTTGAATCTGGTGAAAAAGGTTGGTTGTTTATATCGATGATATTTTGGTGTTTTCTAAAAGTAAATAGAACCATAAAATTCATTTAATTGTTATCTTTAAAACTTTGAAAGAAAAGAAACTATATGGAAAATTCATCAAGTGTGAGTTTTGGTTACAAAAAATTTCTTTCTTGGGTCACATTGTTTCAAAAGATGGCGTAACTGTTGATCCTGCTAAAACAAAAGTTGTTGAAGAATGTCCAAGACCCACAAATGTAACCGAGATCCATAGTTGTCTTGGTTTGGAAGGTTACTACCGAAGGTTTGTTGAAATTCTTTCATGGTTATCTTTTCCAATGACTAAGATAACTCATAAGGGTGTTAAGATCATCTGGACAAAAGAATGTAATGATTGTTTTCAGGAGTTGAAAAGAAGATTGGTTAATGCTCCAGTTTTGGCACTTCCTTCCAGGAATGGTGAGTTTGTTATATACAGTGATGCTTCGTTGAAGGGACTTGGCTGTGTCCTTATGCAGAATGATCAGGTAATTGAATATGTTTTACGTCAATTGAAAACTCATGAGGTAAATTACCATACACATGATTTGGAATTAGCCGCTGTTGTTTTCGAGTTAAAAATTTGGAGGCATCATTTGTTTGGTGAAAAGTGTGAAATATATACTGATCACAAAAGATTAGAGTATATATTCACCCAGAAAGAATTGAACATCAGACAGAGGAGATGGCTGGAATTAATCAAGGATTATGATTGTACAATTCATTACCATCCGGGGAAAGCAAATAAAGTGGATGATGCTTTGAGTCAAAAAAGTAATGCTTCATTAACAATGTTGCGTTTGAAACATGATCCTTTGGTTAAGGATTTGATGAACTTTGGCATAGAAGTTGTTGGTGCAGGATGTCCCTCTCATTTGTTTCAGGTATTAGTGAAATCTTCTCTATCAGACAAAATTAAGCAATCACAGAAGCAAGACAGTGAATTGCAGAAAAAGTTAGAGCTGGTTCAGAAGGGTATGTTGCCTGAATCCAACATTGATAATGATTGTTTTTTGAGGTTTGGGAAGATATTATGTGTGCCTTGTGATTCATAGTTGAAGAATGAGTTGTTATGTGAGGCTCATAGATCCACATTTTCAGTTCATCCTGGAAGTACTAAGATGTACCGGGATCTGAGGGAGTATTACTGGTGGGATGAAATGAAAAGAGATATTGCTGATTTTACTGCGAAGTGTTTGACTTTTCAGCAGGTTAAAGCAGAGCGGCAGTTACCGAAAGGGATGCTTCAGCCTTTACTAGTTCCAGAGTGGAAATGGGAGAATATATCCATGGACTTAGTTGTGGGATTGTCGAAGACACCTCGAGGTAATAATGCAATCTGGGTTATTGTTGATCGCTTGACTAAATCTGCTCATTTACTTTCCATACGAGATAATTTTTCCCTAGATCAAATTTCCCGTATATATCTTAAAGAGATAGTCTGGTTACATGGATTTCATCTCTCCATTGTATCTGACCATGATCCCAGGTTCTCTTCTATCTTTTGGAAAGGCCTTCAGAAGTCGATGGGTACTGAATTAAATTTTAGTACAGCTTTTCATCCGCAATCAGATGGGCAGTCAGAACAAACAATTCATTCCTTAGAGGATATGTTACAAGCTTGCTCTATGGATTATCAGGGAAGTTGGGACCAACATATTTTTTTGGATTAGTTTTCTTATAATAACAGTTTTCGTTTTATTATACAGATGGAACCGTTTGAGGCATTATATGGGAAGCAGTGTCGAACTCCAGCTTTTTTGGGATGAAGTGGGTGAAAGGAAGCTGATGGGACCAGAATTGGTAGAAGAGATGGTAGAAAAAGTTCAGTTGATTCAGAGACACATGCAAATAGCTCAGAGCCGGCAGAAAAGTTATGCGCATAACCGGAGGAAAGATCTATCTGTCGAGGTAGGTGATCATGTTTTTCTCAAGGTTTCTCTATGGAAAAGTGTGATGCGATTTGTTAAAAAATGAAAGCTGAGTCCAAGGTTCATTGGACCATATGAAATTATGGATAATGTTGGATCAGTTTCTTACCAAGTGGCTTTACCTCCGTGTTTATCTCAGGTATACAATGTTTTTCATGTTTCAATGTTAAGGAAGTACATGCCAGATCCATCTCATGTTTTGAGCCCAGAGGTAGTTCAGTTGGAAAAGAATCTCTCTTATGAAGAAAAGCCAGTCCATATTTTTGACCGAAGAGAGCAAGTGTTGAGAAATAAGGTAATCCACCAGGTAAAGGTTTTGTGGAAAAACCATATGGTTTAAGAGGCAACGTGGGAATCTTAAAATTCTATGAGGGATAAATACCCCCACTTATTTTGATAAGTGAATAAAATTGCGAGGACGCAATTCCCAAAAGGGGGGAAGGATGTAACATCCCAGGTAAATAAAGAATAAAGCATTTTCATATTTATTAATATTTACGAATTAAATATTAATTTTACTTTAAAGGGGTTTCTATGTTCGATAGCGTACCCGATACGCAACAAAGAGTTTCATTGAAATCTTACGTTGCACACTAGTAATAAAATAATATTATTTTAAATGGTAGTTAACACATAACCATTGTATTGGCAGGAATGGATAGAAATAACTAAAATATGATTATATATATTTTTTAAATGTTTTTACATTTATCCAATAAAAGATAAAGGCTTAAAATATTAAAAGAATTCAATTTTAGGCATATATACCCTAATTTTCACTAAAGGTTCACTTATCACCTATTAATGGAGAACCGTCATTAAATATAGTTTTGTTCACTCTTATACATTCTGTAAAACCAAATAAAACTCTTCTTTAGAATCTTGACATCAAAATTTACTTTGTGTATATTTTTGGTATTTTTCCGATAAAGTTCATTTTTTAATGAATAGTGAAAAATGTTGTATTTTAATTCAAAACCTCTTTTTAATCTAATTTATTTATATGATTATATTTCCTTTTGAATTGGTTTTAAAGTGAAATTATAATATATTTTTACCATTAAATCCAATAGTGGTTATTGGATTTAATTTCACTTTGAAATCTGACTTAAACTAGTGTCAATCTTTTGATACTTATTGTTTCATAAAAACACGCTATTTGCTCTGACAGCGGGAATTAATTATTAAATTAATTAATTCAAATTATATGTTTTGAATTTTGTAAAATGGGCTTCATTTTTGAATTCGTAATATCAAATATATCTTAGGGTGAAGTTTGGGTATTTTTCTGAAAAACTTCAATTTTTGATGAATAGTGAAACTACTAAGTGGTACTTAAAAAAACTGATTTTTTGTTTAAATGAAATTTTACCACCTCTGTGATTTGAATTTCAAAAATCTGACATACATGGTTGTAATTAAGAAGTAAAATGTGGTTCAATGGGATTAAAATAATTTTTTGGTGAATAGTAACTTATTAATTTTTTAATGGCGATTAGAGGTAATTAGTGTAATTTAAGGTAAAATTAATGTTGTAATAATATGAAATGATCATAAAACATGTCCTAATTTCATTGGATGTGTCATGGACGACCAATAAAATCCATGGGTCATCTTGGGGACCCCATGAAGCCACTTTGGTTGGAAAATGACATTAATAATTTTTTATTTAAAGTTAAAATAAAAATGTCACAAACATGAGTTGTTTTACTAAAACGATTTTTACATGGGGTGATACAAATCATATTTTTTACAATAAATATTCATTGGAAAGGTAAAAATATTTCCTACATAATAGTAATTTTTTTATAATTTTTAGACATTAAATAAATTAAATTAATTATGACACCATGATGATGCAGCGATTACCTCATTATTTAACGATTTAAATAAAATGGAATGATAATATAAACTCTAAGACCTAAACATGTAAAAATATATTGTATGGGTGGATATATAACCCTTATCACCTTATCCTAGAAACACATCAATGTGGGACCATTAAAATCGGAAACTCGTTCAAAAATAAAGTAACATTTCCTTACTTTCCAAGAGTGCCCCTCCTCTCCTCTTTTAAAAGGCCCCCACCTCTAGCACCTTAAACACAATTCCAAAGCCTTTGTCTCTGCCAAAACCTACCCATTTTGTCTATCCAAATCCCTCTCTTACTCCTTGAATCCTAAATTTTGGCATAAGTCTTTCCAAGGATGCCTTTGAGCTCAAATCTAATAGAGTTACCCGATTTTAAGGTGATGTCTTCACTTGTGTTGTTTTGTTTTATTTTTCTTCTCCAACCCCCTAAACTCTTTTTATTCATTTCTTTTGCAACAACTCCAGTATCTTAAAAATACTAGGATGTTGATATAACATTATTTCGAGCTACATTTACACAAATCTACATATAATGGTTAAAGAACATACTGTTTCTGTGGTTGACGAATTTCTACCTCACGAAACGATGATTGTTCAGTCTTCTTTTAAACACCTTTAATGGTGGACATTAATATGTCACTATATTTATATATGATATATATTATGATTATGTTTTCATTATGCTTATTTATTTTTCATTTGTGATTTACCTTTATGGTTTCAATTGTGGGTAAACACGATAATTTCATTTTAGGAATTGCGAACTATCGTCCCCTCAAAGTGATGTGATTCGTTAATGCCATATGTGGGACGTATAAAGGATGGATTTAAAGTTAATATATATTATTTTATACTGGAATTATAATATACCTCTATATCATTATTATTTCTTTCCATTAATGTATGAGATAGAAATAAAAGTAGCGTTTATGCGTACGTACGGCTTACCGTCTCGATGAACGGTGCATTTCATTTCCTATCCCCAAATGTAATGTACTATTATAAGTACATATATATAATGGATATATATTATGTATGTTACATATAAATGATTAATATAACTCTGGAATTAAAATATACATACCTCTCATTTAGTTTTAATGCATTAATATGACATAGAAATGAAAGTAGCGTTCATGCGTACGTACGACTTACCGTCTCCATGAACGGTGCATTTAATTTCTTACCTCTGAATGATTTTGTAATATCATAAACACATGTATATACTGGATATATATGATATATATGATATCCAAATCATGAATATCATTATGTATATAATGAACCTTTGACCACACGAACAACATGTAATTGTAAGAAGTTCACTTTTGAATCAAGTACCAAATATCGACAAACGACTGTTATCAACTTAAATGACTACATAATGTTCATAACATGGTAATAAGTGATATAAAAGGAATAATGAACTTGAAAAACGTTCTTAATCAAGTAGAAATTTACTCAAGTTTATTATCCAGGACGTTAAAGAACGATCGAGTCAAGTCGGACCTGTGGTAAGGGACTTCGTCTCAATCTCCTTTCATTGAGGCATATTTCGTTTTATACACAACTTTATTTTATACGGTGTATAAACCCATTTGACTTATACTTTTATACAAATGGAATATTTTTCTACGAAGCATTTTACAAAACGAAAAAACGAATGTTTCTTTTAACATACGCGGTGACAATGACCTTTTTCGCCGCCGCGAGTATTATTTGGTCTTTGGCTTCGTGTTCAAGCCGTAATGTTTTTTAAAATGAAATAAATACCATATACTCTGTTATGTATTTTGGTTTTGAAAATTGTTTTTATGAGGGATTTGTTATGTCAATATATTTAAGTGATATATTTTGATCAAGGTGTGGAAATGTTTTCTTTCCATTATATTTGTTTTATGTATTATGATTTTTATAATGGTACTAGGACATTTGACGGGTGGTTATGTGATAAAACATATGACGGGTGGTGCCGTGAATACCAGGACTGGTGGTTATATTATAACCTCCAATGCATTGGGTATGGAAGTCGGCCGTATGGGTATTCTATTATGTATGTATGGAAGTTTTCTGTATGGCTATTCCATTAAGTGATATGTGTGGAAGTCGACCGTATGGTTATTCAGCTTAAGTATGTTTATGTCCCAAGTTACCTTTATATTTTATGTGTTCTTTATATGGGTTTTGTGGTAATCCTTTGGTTACAATAGGGTAAGTAATGATATTTTATTCAGTGAAGAGTTTTTACTACTTCATGAAGGTGAAGGTATTACTTTGATAAAGTATAGATGGTTTACACGATGTTTGAAAATATAACAGTTTTCATTCTTTGTGTATCCCTTACTGAGCTTTTTATGCTCACCCCATGTTTTTTTTGAAATGTTTTTCACAGGACTTTATGTGGAATAGGGTCAAGGATGGGATCAAGGGAATGCCATGCTATATAAAACATGGAACTAGACATGTTTCTTTTTAAGAATTTTTTTATTCTATGGAAACTTAGTAGAAGTGTATACTTTGTAATCTTTTGAGATTTAATAGTTATGTTCTAATTCTCTAAAACTCTTAACCTTAAAATATACTCAATGTGAATTATTCATTTAATTCAATATTAAGTAAGGTTTAAGGCGGGGGCCTTATACAAAAGATCCAATATTTATGGATTTAAAAAAGAAGGATCTTGGAATTATAATGGAAGTGGAAAATTCATATCTATCTCAAATGAATGTTCAACCATCTATACATGTGAAGACTAAAGAGGCACAAAAAGAAGACGTAGAGATAAAAATGAAGGTGAGAAATGTTCCTGAATTCAACCTTGATTGTGATTGGATAATAAGGTTTAGGAATCAGATTTGTGTTCCTGCCATCCCAGAAGTAAAGAACGATCTGCTGGATGAGGCTCATAGTTCATCATTCTCTATTCATCCTAGAAGCACGAAGATGTATAGGGACCTGAAAGAGTACTTCTCGTGGGATGACATGAAAACAGATGTTGCTGAATCTGTCTCTCGATGCTTGGTTTGTCAAAAATTTGATGCTCAGAGACAGAAGCCTAATGGGATGTTACAACCATTACCCATACCCGAATGGAAAGGGGAAAACCTCAATATGTACATTCTCACTTGACATCCTAAAACATCCAAATGAAATAATTTTATCAAGGTTATAGCTGACCATCTTACGAAGTTAGCACACTTCATTTCTATTAGAGAATATTTTCCTCTTGATAAGTTTGCAAGGATATATGTAAAGGAAGTGGTAAGATAGCTTAGAGTATAACATTCCATTATATCTGATCAGGATCCTTGGTATACCTCAAAGTTTTGGCAAAGTCTTCAGCATGATCTAGATACAGAGTTGAGTTTCAGCACTGCTTATTTTCTTCAGACAGACAGTCAGTCTAATAGGACAATTCAAACTCTAGAAGACATGTTGAGAGCTTGATCTATGGATTTGAAAGGTGGTTGGGATCAACACCTACCTTTGGTGGAATTTTCTTATAATAATATCTTTCACTCCAGTATTTAGATGGATCCTTATGAAGCTCTCTATGGAAATAAATGCAGAACTCCAAATTGCTGGGATGAAGTTGGGGAAAGAAATCTATTAGGACCTGATGTTGTAGATGAGATGGCAGAAAAGGTACGATCTATTCAACAACACTTAAGAATAGCCCAAAGTCAGAAAAAAAAGCTATTCCGACAACCTATGAAAATACCTAGAGTTTGAAGTGGGTGTTAAATTGTTCTTATTAATATCTCCTTGGAAGAGAGTAATGTGATTTGGAAAGAAGGGAAAGCTGAGCCCTAGGTATATCAGTCCTTTCGAAATACTGGTTCATGTTGGGAAGGTAGCATTACAATTGGTGCTTCCACCGAATCTCTCTCATGTTCATGATGTGTTCTATGTATATCTCCTGAGAAAGTACATACCCAATCATTCACATGTACTATGCTCAGAATTTTTACCGCTGGAGAAAGATCTTTCATATAAAGAATAGTTGATAGAGATTCTGGATCGTAGTGAAAAAGTTCTACCGAACAAGACCACTCGCTTGGTGAAAGATTTAATGGTGGAGCCACAAATTAGAAGATTCTACATGGGAACTTGAGGATATGATGAGGGAGAGGTATCCTCAACTGTTTGTTACAAAGTGACGAATTTCGAGGGGGAAATTCATTTTAAGGGGGGTAGAATGTAACACTTTAGATTTTATGAGAATTTTTTTATGTTATATACATCACCAACGGAATCTTTCACTACACACAACACTGTCTTGTCTTGCGTTACATGCAAAAGAATTCTTCCTCGATAACTTGTGTTGTACGCAATACCGAGTTTCACTAAACAATGATATGTTATTTAAATATTATATAAACTAGCCATTATGAATAGTAATACCCACTTTTTGAAATTTAATAAATTTTATCTTTCAAAATGGACTTCATTTTTTGATTCGGAATATCGAAATTATCCTAGGATGAATTTTTTTATTTTTTCTAAAAGCTTTCAATTTTTGATGAATAGTGAAAACACTGATTTATTAGTTAAAACCAAATTTTTATTTAAATAATCATCTTTATTATTTAAATTTATTTTAGGTTAAAATAGATACATAATAACTATATAAGTTCAATGTAATTCATTGGAGTAATATTATAATAATATAGATACATAAAAATTTTATTGAACTTTTTACCGTCTTTTACCCACCTCATAAAATCATTTTCAATTATACATAAAACATAATTTTACCGCTTTTGTGAGTTTAATATCAAAAATCTGAGAGAAACGGTTAATATCAAGGAGTAAAATGTGGTTCAATAAGATAAACATAATTTTTTATGAATAGTAACGTTTTACTTTTATTTACCATGGTTAAAAGTAAATAGGTAAGTAAGGGTAAAAATTATATTATTAATACCCTAACACATGTCCTAATTATATTTGATAAGTTAAATTAGACACAAAATAACATTAGTAATATCATATGACCATTTAGGTCAACATGAGTTAGATTAGGACAATTATTATTATTTAATTTAAAGAAGAGTTAAAAGAGTTAAATTCAAAATTTAATAACTATAAATTTTTTAATATAGGGTTATACATAAAATAAATTCGGCTATAAATATTCATTAGAAAGATAAAAATATTTCCTATCTAAAAGTATTTTATTTATAATTTTTAGTCATTAAATAATTTAATTTATTTATGACAAAATGGTGATGCAATATTTAACTAATTAATGAAATATTAAAATAATTGATATTATAAATACACAAATAAATGTAATGTGTGACTTTTTATGAATTCAACTAATTTTATAGGTTAATATGACATTCTAGAATTGATTAAATTAACTTTTTTCGAACTAATCAGGCTGTTTGGATTTTCACAAAAATAAAATACCAAATAGTGTCAAAATCGACATAAAATAGTTTTTAAAACAAATATTATATTATTCCTAAAAATCTAATGTTCGGCCAAATCACATAGTTAAAGTTATATATATTAATAATTAACCACTTGGGGTTCTTTTGTCTTGTTATAGTGAGTTTATTAACTTTATAGTGTATGAAAATTAGAAGACACGATAAATGATAAATTATTTAACTTAGAGTTAAATCTAAATGATAAAGTTAAAATAGTAACCTAAACATGTCTAAAAACTATTGGTTGAAAGGAGTTAGACCCATAACTACCTTATATTCGAATTAAATCAATTTTTATCTACTAAAATACGAATATAAATTTATTATAAAAGAATATTTTATGTTTTTCCAAAGGTGCCCCTCTCCTCCCATATAAAATTGAACCACCCCCCTCTCATCATAACACAATTTGGAGCCTTAAATCTCGGCCAACCCCTGCCCATTTCCCTTCTCAACTTCCCTAGAGAAAACTTAGATGTCATGGTATTCATCGAAGACAAATTTTAGTGCCCTAAAAAAAAGTTTCAAAGAGGCATGTCGAAAAAGAGGTAATATCCATTACTGATTCCTTCAAATTTATATCTTATTCTACTTCATCTTATATTGTTGTTTCATAATTAAGTAATAAAATCAGTATCACTGATATAATTATATGTTATTATAAATATGAAACAACACTATTTCACCTTCTATCCATCCTATGGAAAACGAAATCACCGCGTGGGCGTACGTACGGAATACCATCTCCATGCCGTGGTGTAATCTGTTTTCCACCACCACCTTACATGGATGGGTATAATAATGTAAATATTAACTATATATTATTATTTTAAATTTATATTTATTCTAAAATACTATACATACACTTCAATACAATTCCATGATCATGGGAACGATATCATCGCTTGTGCGTACGTACGTCCTACCGTCTCCGCGATGTGATGCGACTCGTTTTACATGATCTTCATTGAATAATGATTACATAAATGAATATCATGAATAAATATGATATATATTATACTAATAAAATTCTTTATATGAAGTATCTATAACCTAAAATGAATAATAATAATTTATTCGACAAAACACGCATAAGAACATAAAGCAATGAAGACCCGAATAACAAGTAGCAATGAAATATTATTAACAAGAAGATAAGAATATGACCATACATGATATCATAACAATGAATATTATTCTGTAATAAGTCAATTAAATTATTTAAATCCTTATACAGGAGGTTCAGATACGTACGAAGCATATCAGACATATGGTAATGGAAAATCTCTCAATCTCAAGTTTTTATCCAAGATTGTTTATACTTCGGTAATTACTGGGGAAATATTTATCATCCACGTCCATGTTTCATCAATATGTAACATTATTTTTATCCTCCCACAATTGTTTAAATCCAATTTTACCAATTGTAGAGTTTTTAGTATAAAATATTAAAGGAATCTTTTGTCGTTTTTAGTACGAGGTACTTTTTGACTTTTCCGGCCAATGTATGAGAAGAATGTTTTTTTAAATTATACGGCATGAATGGTTTTTTATGATTTCATAGAAAATTATTTCCAGGAATATTCCTTTACAAGATTTCTATTTTATTTTTAATTAACTACTTTTAGTTTAAAATTTAATGACATGTTAAGAAAGGAAAAATGTTTTTGAAGTAGAAAGGATATTTTCCTCAAGAATGGAGTCCAAGTGTTTTATCAAAATTATTTTCCATGTAAGATGATATAGGGTTATTTATATATCCCTATTATTACATTGATTTGAATATTTTATTATGGAATTATTTTTATGAAGCCCTTTAATCTTGCATGGATTATGTTATGATGTCATTATGTTTAAGAATCCCATTTTTATTACATGGGTTATGCTATGATATATGCTTTATGATTTTGTGGCACATATAAAAATGGTCTCATTATGAGATGGGTGGGACCTATATCCCCCCCTAATGAATTGAGTAATGATTTATATCTAATGAGATATACATGGCTGGAACTGCAAGTTAATCTAGTTCAGTGATATAGGACTGGAATGAGGAGTGAACTCGGTTCAGTAATGGAATTTGTCCACTATGATGGTATTGGAATAAAGCCTTGAATAATATGTAATGATTTTCTACGATTATGTTGGTATGACAAAAAGTTTCATGTTTTATGTTATGATTATTGGGATTTCATTTCACTACATTGATTTATCCCATGTTATGATATTATGATCTCTTTTTCAGGTTATGATTTTCAAAATGTTATGTTCTTATGAAATGGTATCATTGATATTTCTTTTGTTTACCCTTACTACACATTTGAGCTCACCCTTTTGTATGTTTTATTTTCCCCTAGTCAGGAAGAATAGTATTAATTAGGATATGCCAAAAGGGACTCTAGATATGATGAAATAAATTGGAGAAAATGTAGATGATTTATGAACCAGTTGTTTATGTTTCCATGTTTCTAAATACACTATACCTATACGGCCCTATCACTATTTTGTTATATGTTGTAATAAGTATTCTTCAATTCTAATGTAATATCCATGTATGTAATGTATGGGTTGTTATACTGACCTTCCCACCACATCGTCATCAATGAACAATATGAGGTAGGGAGTTTATTTGCGTGATAATACATTCCTTGATTTCTATTCATTTTGGGAAAGAATCGCTGTGGAGGTTGTAAAGTTTGAAGTTCATCGATCTTCAGTCTCGTTGAGCCAAATGCTACCACCCTAACACAGAGGTTGCGGGCCAAACCGACATGGCCTGAACCTTCTATCGTTCATCTTTGTGGTGTTTTTCGGAATGATGGAATGTGACGAATGTGACAAAGACAATTGCGCTGCCACTCATGGCCATCGCGAACAGTGCCACCCCCACAGTGCTCTGTCCTCCCAGCCGAACTGGTTGCGCGCCCTCACCACACCCCACCAACCCGGCTCGAACTGGCCCCGTGCCTCGGCTCGCGCTGCCCACTAGTCTAGCCACCCCAGCCATGCCATGTGCTGCTCGCGCAACCCACCGGCCTGGCTTCCCGTTCCATGCCACCTGCCGGCCGCGCCTCCCCAGTCGCGTGGCCCGCCGGCCGAGCCCCCCCAGTCACGCCGCTGGCCGGCCGAGCCACCCCAGTTGTGACACCCACTGGCCCCGCCACCCCGTTCGTTCCCCCCACCAGCCGATCCACCCCAGCGGTGCCTTACGCCGACCATGACTTTTGTCGGTCGTGCCGTCTTCGGCTCTTTGAGCCGCCACATATCGCACCGCCCGCAGCCCTCCGAGAAGCCCCGCAGCCTCATCCCCTTGCGACAACCTTTATGGACGAGGCACCCTCATGACTCTCGCAGCCCCTCACGGCCTGCTGGGTGGGACCCAGCGGGTCGGGCTGAACCCAACGGCTGGGCCACCCAACGGGCCAGGCCGGGGCAGTTCGACCAGGTCGGACCGGACCCGAGTCCACTACACCCCTTTACATTCTTTTTTCCACACCATCAGCACCAGACGTGCATTTGGAAAACCATCAATGGCACTAGATATTTTGGAATGATATGGTCCCTTTGAGTATACTCTATTGATGTTTTGGTTAGAGATTGGAAACAGTCAGGTTGGATTGATCACGAATCCAATCGGGCCCCCGCGACTAAAAAGAGAATAACTCATAGATCAGGTGTCCGTTTGACGTGTCGTCTCTTGCGTTGCGATACCTATGACTTGGCAGGTCTTTGAGATTCATCTTCGTGGGAATTTTTTACAGTTGGAGTATTGACCAGTAGCTCGTGGAGAGGATCATCTCGAATATGATAAAGCATAGTGAGGAGACCTAGTAGCTGACTTAGACCAGACGAATGCTGAACTTTTTGACTCGGAGTTACTCTACTATCCTAGTGGGGAGCGCCTATGTGCCGTCGAAGACCCATAGTGGGGAGCGCCTTCGAGTCGCAGTAGAACCACGATACTTGACAAGAAGAGAGCCTTAACAGGCTATGAGGGGGAGCGTGCTTTTTGACGTGGCAGACCCATAATGGGTAGAGCACTTGGTGACGCGGCAGATAGACCGTACTCGATAGGAGGAGTACCTCATCTGTCCAAGGTTAGTGGGAAGCGTACTTCGTGTCACGGTAGGCCCACTTTACTCGATTGAGGTGAAGTTCTCCAACAGTTGAGGTTTTTAAAATATGAATGGGGATGTTACTTGATAATACCACTAGAATAATATCCTGGTTGAGGTGAGTCTATTTTTCTATGTTTTCCTCATGATTGATATGGATCACTTGATAACATAGGTGTATGTATGGGCATATACCTAAGTATTTTTATCTGTTGTTTTATTTCTCGGTGCTTTATACATCGTGGATTTTGTGATACCATGAGGGTCTTTTGGTCCCTACTAAGTATTGTTACACTCACCCCTGTACCGGATATTCCCGCACCTTGTAGTGTTAGATGCATATGACAGACAACACTGACTGAGGCAGAGAGTACATGGACTGGACGGTACCTGGAGGTGGACCTTACGACGAGTTGGTACACATAGGAGTCGGATAGACGAGGAGTACTGAGGAGGCAATCTGTACCTTCCCTTTAGGTAGGAACCAAAGAGGACACCCCAGCAGCTGACTTTCCCTTTCTTCAGTTGTATTGTATCACATTTATACTTGTACTTCCAAGTTGGGCTTGTATTCTGCTATCTTTTACATTCAACACTCTTTTGTTGTATATCTTTCATAGTGATTCATATCCAGTTTTGTGCTTTCTTTTGTGTGTGTTTACAGGTTATAAAGGCAATGCCTTACCAGTTTTAGGGATTTATGCCTTTGGTGCTAGTCGCCAACCCTTGGCATATGGAAGGCATGCTTGGGGTAGTCTCGGCACGGGCCCCGGGGGACGGGTCGGGACGCATATAATGACCAATTCATCATATTATTTTTTAATGTTTTATTATTTTATGCATGGGTAGTTTTAGTGTGATCACATATAATAATAAAAAATCATGTGACGCAGGGACTTCACTCTAATAAATTGAACATGTGGCACGATGAATTTTTTTCTATTTAATGAATTATCATTTATGAGTCAGAACACATAGTACACTATTCTCAAATATAAAATTATTTCATTTCTTCATTTAAAAAATATAAAACAGTCAATGATTTATTAATTTCTAAGCTCCTTCCATCACTCAAATTTGAACAAACTCGGGTGTTTGTGGTGCTCATCAGCCAAATTTGAGGGTGCCTCTTACTACTAGGGAATTATTATTCAAGTGAGGGAATGAACTAACTAATGATTCAGAAAATATGTATCTAAATAAAGATTTATATTATTTTAGAGAAAATAAATGAGTAAATCATGTTTTGATTTTAGAATTTGGGACTTCACTCAATAAATCAAGGAACATTGAGTTAATGTGGTTGGCCATCCAAACGTCGATCTTGAAACCTCCAAGTAGTGGCATAGCCAAATATTGTAGATATTGAGGGGATGATAAGATATCAATTCCACTTGATTACTAGAGTAATAGAGTATTTTGGTTTTATTATAGAGGGTCCTTAGAATTTGATAAAATAGTGCAATACATTTAATGATTTAATTAATTAATTCAAAATTCCTAAATCGATATTGAAGATAAAATGTACTAATTTTATAGTATTTTATTTAAAAACAAATGGAAAATTATACAAAAATATTTTTTTCAATTAAAATATGAAAAATTAAATATCCAAACTAGAATGGATTTCCACTTATAGTATAGGAACTTTTGCACAACACTATGATACAGTTAATTTAAGATGCTTTTGTCCCTATACCTATTAAGCCACCTCAAATATTGAGGGTGTAAAATATTTTACTGGAGACTCATATACAGAGAATATTATGGTTATGTCATTATGAAATCACCAAATTATGATGTAATATGGGGTCACTGTTTAGTAAATGGATGAAATAACATGATATATTATCTCCAAAATGTTATCAAGTAGAAAGAGATTCATTGATATGAATATGTAATTATTACAGTAGATCTGTGTAAATTGAAATTATTATTAGGATCATTCAATAAATAATATTATATTTACATTTTCCCCCAGTATATATTGTTTTTTAATATTAAAAAAATGATAATTATGTATAAAAGGATTCATTTCCTTTTACGTGAGGTTCTCCATGAATTAAGAACAGAAAATAATGATTCATCTTTAGTTCTTATGATGAAAAAATCGAGAGGTAGTATGATAAGTCAAATGGTAAGAGTAACACCGACTAAAACATTACAACATCATTCAATGAAATTAGTTGAATTGTATAATATGAAATAAAACTACGGATGTTTAAATAAACTGTTCTGAATCAATAAAGCATGTAATCACTTAGTTTTCAAGCATATTCATCATTGTAATGTTACAAACATACTACTTGGGTATTTTATAAAATATCCAAATATAATATGTGTATAATAATATAGTAACCAATTATTTAATAGAGAAATTAAAATGAGTATATTTTATTCTTTAATCATATGAGAAATGGTGGTGCCTAAGTCAGTGGTGAGAAGTACACTACCTCGATATTTCCAAGTAAATGATTCTTGTAGAAATTTTATTGAGTATAATAAAAACATTTATCTCAAGTTTCCTCTGGACACAAGGATAAAATATTCGATGTTTAGGAATGCATGTTGTTTTTTGTGTAGAATAATCAAGTAATAGATCATGAGATACATGAGTCATAGGTAATATGTGATGAATATAAATGTATAAATTTTGTACCATGTTGTGGGAAAATAAATATTATTCAATAAAAATTAAAATTTTACATCCAAGAAATAACTGTTATGTTATTTAGAATTTTTGTAGATAAATATACTAGGTATTATCGATATATATAATTGTTTAGTTGTTGAAAAAGAAACCATTATAAAGAAAGGTATGTCATAAAACATACAGAACTAGTTTAGTTGGAATGTATTGACTATTACAATGGTAAATTACATTTTTGTATATTTCATTATATATATTTAAGATATTAAGGATTTTGAAATTGAAGTATTATATATGAATGGTCAGAAAATATGAGTTTGTTCAAGTCATAATGTAGAAGAATAACTTTTCCAAGCATTCATCGGTCAATATAATGTAGTGTTTTGAAATTCCTTTATGAACATTTACTTATCCACATTGAAACAATTATGAAAATAAAGAGAATAAATGATAAATATTACATGTTAACATAGATTAGTTAAATGTAGCATGGATTAATTACTAAATGAACATTTTATGCATTAGTGTCAATATATAAGTAATATCAATTTTGAAACTTGGAGAAACATCCATTATATTTCTAGATGTGCATTAAAAATAATGGGGATATCCCAAAACCATATGCCTACTATAATGACTAATGGATATCATATGAGTCATAATATGATGTAAATTAATTATCATAATAACACATGATTAGATGCAATGATTTTATTATAATACAAACCATCAAGAATCAAGTACAAACCCAAATTTTATAAATTGTAATCATTTTAAAATTTTATTAAGAAATAATAGAACTTAATATTAGAGAAACAAATAGTCATGTGATAGTATATATTTATATATAAGTGTGAAAATCTATATTTTAGATAGTTGGATCCTGATTTCTTTGGGATTATTCAATGTAATTGATACAAATATAGTTGGAATACCTACAATTTCTAAGAGATGTGTGGTATAAAATTCTCTAGAGACACATATTGTTTAGGAAGGTAAAACCATGGTGATTATTTTTATATTCACCATGGTCAGTGATACAGTATTCATTGAGGATAATAAATCTTACAAGTAAGAAGTATACAGAAATATGATAATATTTAAAATATCATTTTAAATTCAATAATGGATTCCATGTATCAAAATAAAAATCGGCTTATTATTTTGAATACTATGGTGGGTATTCAAATGAGATAATACATAGATGGTAAAAATGTGGTACCAATAAGTTTTAATTTGTGAATCCAATTCATTATTCATAAATTCATTAAAAATTTATTTTTCATAGAAATTTCCAATGATCATTTTATTGAGCATTGGATGTCAAGTACAATTTTTTAAGAAGGGGTTTATTTAACGCCACTAGAAAGGGATGGTGACATCGAAAAATGCCAATAAGGTTTTAGGATATTAGAATACAATTTATGATTAAAGTAAGCAACAAGATATTATAAAATTCATCTGGAATCAATAAATTACATGTGTCTACAAAATCTTATTAGGAGTGCCATGTTTGTCCATGTTAAATATGTTTGAAAACATATATTGTTCCTAAAATTAGTTAAGACTATGTTGAAAAATAATTATCCTTGGATTGGCATAACATAGAAACCAAAGATATAGGGAAAAAGATCTATTGAGTTATATATAATATTTTCTTTTAGCAATTCAATCATACATATAGTAACATGGTTTTGAAAAATACAAATACGAACAATTTGAGAGAGAATTGATTCCAATGTCACATGGAATAAATCTCTCACAGTATTTATATGTATAACATGAGTCGATATTAATGTGGTGAGTTAAATTTCACACTATTTTGAAATAGATAAATCGTGTATTCCATGATATGTAAAAATAGATATTTACAAGACATACTTTAGAGTAGGAAAATATTAGTTATAACTAGGAGAACTGCATCAGAAGCTGTCAAAACTCTCTAATTTTACTTATGAATGTACAAATGATATGTACATGGTATATGGAGAATAAATGATTCTAGTTCACAATAGACACAAACTAGTCTTAATAAAATTCATGTGATGTTATATCTAATTAGGCTAAAGTTGATCATTGAGATAAGTTCATTTAATCCATTGGTAGCCATACCAACAAATACCGAGTATGTTTATGATTTTAAGGAAGCTAAAAAGTAATTAAATTAAATGATTTGGTCATCTTCATGGAATTGATTAAAGTTAGTATATTATTATCATTATGTGAATTATTATATTATTATGAGCCAATATTTCATGTTATGATTGTGGATAACGGGATACACTCAGGGATATCGTCTCTTGATACGTTTTACTCAATCATATGATATCTCATACAACATAATTGGAACACAATGGATAAATGGTAGACCCAGGCACTAAAGACATGAATCTAAAGAAATATGATTTGAATAATGTAAGAGCTAACAAGGTTTTTTTGAATGTTGGCTATTGCACATGTGTGAGTGTTGTAATAGTGGGTTACCTAGACCCAACTACGCAGTACTTTTTATTACCATATCTTGTATACAATGATATATTCATAATGATTACATATCATTATAGTGTATAATGTTTTTTGTATTCTATTTAATGTTCATTTCCATATATTAATTGTCATATCAATAAGTTATATCAGATCTATGGATATAATGGGAACCTACAGAAACTATGAAATTAATCTAAAACATATGTTCTATGGTGTAGATACATCATTATAATTCGAAATCGATAATTTTTTACTATCAAGTGTTGTGGGATAATAATAATTAAGACTTATTATCATAAATTTATCACTTTGTGATCTCTAGTAGTGAACGGGGTTTATCAAAAATTAATAAAAAAGAAGGACTTCCAGCCATTCGGGCTAGTAGTGAGTTCCTAAGGAAGGACCCTCCAATAAGAACACCACATATTTTGTGTTGATAATTCCTATCATCGAACATTTTAATGGTATATTGACTTTAGATCATTACCAATGTGTGTCATTTGATTTCATACATTGATGAAAGTAAGAAAAAATTATAATAAAAATGTGATGAGGTATATTCTATTGGGTTTGTTATTAGTGGTATGGAAATGGTTGAATAATAAAGAAAAAAAATTCAATTCATAGTTAAGAATTTAATATATATATATATATATATATATTGGTCCTGGTTGATTAAGATGGTACTACATTCATAAATAATTGGTCATGGTAGTAGAGGGTAAATATATCTAGTTATATAAAAATGTCATAATGAAATAAAAATGAAAATGACATGGGTTTTCAACATACATTATGATATATCTAAAGCAAAAGATATTTTATTACACATTTCATGTTCATAGGTTGGTTATCATTTCGTTGATTGTCCTTGTCTATTTAGGGTTCTTGATGGGTTTCTAGATTTTTCTTTGGTATATAAATATTATTCACTCCTATCAATATAAGGTCCAATAGTTTCACACACAATATCTTATTTAGAATGCTTCCTTAATACGGTGAATATGGTTTTTCATGGTGGGACCCACCACTAGGGTCCATGTGTTTTCCAAGGTTTTATGATCACCAATACAATATGTAAATTAATTCAAATAAAGTAAATAATAATTGTTATTGAATTTATTTATTATGAAATATATTATTTCAATGAATATCTGTTTTAAATATTCAAGGTTCATTCAATTTTTTCGTTAATGATGTGTTGAGTGAATATCACGGGTTTTATCACATAATATTTTTATTATATTAAAAGAAAGTGATAAAAATATAAATGATATTTACCACTCAACATATACCTAATATATCTTTTATATAGTGTTTTAATTATTCATGGGTTGGGGAGACTTTATATGTAATTTCATTACATTCTATAAATAGAAGGAGAGAGGATCTTACCAACTACTATTCATGGAGAGATCTTGAGGTCATCTATATCATCTCCATTTTTATAGATAGGGAAACACTTTAACTTGGTTAATGGATCGATCTCTCGCTCATGCATCACAATAATGGTGATATGGGGATCATTAGAGCATTGAATGTGTCATCTTATCTCTGTGCTAGAAGCCATATTCTGATGATTGATGATTTCGTAGACTTTTGATCCAAGTGTGGAAGATAAAAATATAAATAAATAATTAATTAATTCACCAATTAATTATCTAAAATAAAAAAATGAAAATTTCTCATAATTAATTAAACAAGTTATTATCTCAAATCACATTTTTCAAAATATCATAATTAATTCAAAAATTAATGATCTTATTATATCAATTCAATATGCCCAATTTTATAATTTCCTCAATTAATTAATTCCCCAAATTAATTAATTAAATCAAGAACTCAATTTCTAAAAATCTAAAATAGATTTTACAATTAAAAAGAATAGTTAAAATTTTGACATTAGGATTTTAATTATAGGACACATACATTAATTGGATAATGAGCGATCATTCAACATAAATCTCCAATTTGAAGCAGTTCAATCATGAATGTCATGAATAATACAGTCGATATCTAAAACCTAAATCAATGGTTAAATAAATAAGTTCTCATAAATATGGTTATATATACAATAAGTATATATCTAGACTCCAAAAAATATAGATCTAGATCTAACTAAATAGAGAATAAGACCCCCCCAAATTAATAGGCGAAGAATGGGAGAGATACAAAAAATCAATTGGGATAAAACCACATACCTAAAAAGGTTCATGTATACCAAAAGGTCTTTGAATAGCCAATAATGAAGGTCATAGTGCCTTGGAATCCCTCTCTGGGGAAATTTAATTGGGATAAATTGATTATTGTTCGAGATAGGGTGTTTCGAGTAGTATGTTGAGTTTTTTGAAATATTTTAATAAAATTTAGGGGATTGAATTCTCATATGAACAGTTTGCTGGTCAGGGCCCACGATTTCTCCAAACTAGGCACCTTAATCGTGAAACTCTTCTAGGGGTGTGCATAGTTTTTATTTTTAGGATGCAGGCTTTATAAAATCATTCCCCATCCATGAAAAACCCCACTGTCAAGGGTTACATGAATTTTTGTTCCATGGTGCACTATTAGGGAAAGCCATGCACCAGTCATGCACTGCCCTCTTTCATCCTTTTTTCTCAAAATTTCACCCAAACACACCCGAATGTAAAACCTAAAAAAATGTTATAAACACAAAGAATTAGTGTACCAATAAAATATTTTGATACATCTACAAAAAGGAAAGTATTTTACAATCTCCCCACCTTATAATAGCTCATCTGTGAGCTATACTGGAAAGTATCTCTATGATTCCGAGTCAAAATGATCGGGTCACTGATTACTCATATCTGCATCTCTATCTGATTTTTCCCCTTGAATATGGTCATGTTTTTAAATACATTAACTATAGGCTTGTTATTTCCCCTAAACACTTTATCCCAATGATCATCACATTTATCAAATACTCTTCAAAGGATTCATCTATCTCAAGCTCAACGTCGTCTTCATAAATCAAATGAGAAGGGTTGGGGTGATACATATGATGTTATGAAACATAGAAAAAATCAATTATGGAACTATATATCTATGGAGGATCCATTCGGTACACCACTAGCCGTATTCTCTCCACAACCACAAATAATTCAATTAACTAGGGCACTAACTTTCCTAATCTATGTATCCTAAGTGACCCACCATAGGTGACCCCTTAAGGATTACATGATCACACTCTATAATCTATAGGGGTTATCAAAATCAATCGAAATATGAATTATATATTATTAGTTATATCAATACATTTCTGAATCATATGTATTCTCTATGATATATCCTACATGAGATTTATTCCCAATAGCTCAGACTCACCTACCACCATAGAGCATTGAGGTGACCTACATGGAATATCATAAAGAGCCTCATATGGTTCCATATTAATCATAGTTTGATAAAAAAATTATAATAGAACTCCACTAAATATAGGTACTTATACCAAGATCCATGGAGGTCTAGGACACATGATCATAGAATATCCTCAATCACTAGTATAGTACACCACAATTTCCCAATTATGTGTGGGTGGAACTTCTTACTCAACAAAACTTGTTTACCAATTTCCTTTTACAAGAACTGGTAGAAGAAAGAAGTAAAATGTGACTCATGGTATGAAACTATAGTCTATGGAACCCCATGCAGATAGACTATCACCTGATATATAATTCTTCCAAATGATATACTGATAAAGTCTTCTATAAGGAAAACAATCTGCTACCTTTGATATTCAATCCACAATCACCCAAAAGGAATCATTCTTCTAAGGCATCCTTGGGAGACTCATCATGAAGTCCATAGTAATTTCATCCCAATTCCATTTCGAAATGGGTAATAGATGTTGAAAACAATAAGTTCATTGATGTTCGGTCATCACCTTCTATCATGTGTAACGTCATGTAACGAACCATATTATCTCCTTTTTCATGATCAACCACCCAAACTATTGATGTAGGTCATGGTAAATTTTTATATCACCTAGATATACCTCCCACATCAAAGAATGAAACTCACGTATCATCTCCTCTTGCATTATCATAGACAAAACTAAACGATTTCTGACATTGATGATTTCATACTCGTATATCCACTAATTGGTCGGTGAATCCCATACTTCAAGGAATTCCATTAAATAAAAACACTGTGGATCCTCATACTGTCTATATCTAATCCATCTCAAAAGTATAAACTCTACTTAAACTATTATGATATTTATCTTCTCATAACATTCCTGAAACTCAAAATTCATCTTAGAAACTTATTATACAATCTTATACTTAGTAATATACTTATGAACCACTTGAGTCTAAATTTTCATAATCAAAGAGTCATAGACATTATTTCCCTTCATGAGTTTATATGAGAGATCAAAATCAAATTAATGCTTCTAATCAACCCATATTCATTCCAATATATTCAAATCCAACTGTAAAAAGTTGTAATTCAAGATCTTGTTGTATGTTTACACCAAAAACATTTCTTCTAGAAGATAATGTAGCAGGAACATCAAATCATAAACAACTATTTCTAACTCAAGGGTGTGAGTAGGAATAATCCATTCATGTGGCTGCAACTTCTGAGACTTATATTCCATAACTCGATCTACCTGCAATAAAATTGCTCTGAGTTTGAATCTAGAAGAATCAAAATACACTATATACTCTTCACCTAGATCGGGTAGGATCCACATTGATGAAAATTTTAGATGCTTCTTCAGCTCTGGGAAGTTATTTTCACATGATTTTGACCATTCAAAAATTATCTCCTTCTTGGTCAAGCCCAAAAGTGGAACTATCAAATGGGAAATTTTCTGGATAGACCTTTTATAATATCCAACTAAACCTATAATAATTTATATATCGAAAATATTCTTGGGATGATCCAAAGAAACCATTGTATGAACCTTCTCTAGGATCAATGACACATATTCCTCTAATATGATGTGTCCCAAGAAGTGTACTTGGTCAATCTGGATTTGACACATAGAATGCTTGGAATATATTTGATAATATCTCGGTATACTTAGGATAATTCCAATATATTAGGAATGATCGTATTGAGTCTTAGAGTACACCAAGATGTTACCCATGAACACTAACACAAACTGATCTAGGTACAGGTGAATGATTCTTTTTAGCAAGGAAAAAAACCATTTTTGTGTTCATCAACCCAACTGGAACTACGAAGAACATATATAGGAAATACATGATTCAAAAATAAATCTACATTATATCAGAAGTTCAAAATCTCAACTGAAGATACCTTAATCTCATTTCGTTCTTGGAGAAAACACAAGGTCCCTTAAACTGTTAAAATAGATCTTGAATACATGGAAAATGAGACCAGTTATTCAATGTCTTCTAGTTCATATTCAATTAATAAACACAAAATTTTAGCGTTTTTTCAGACATCTCAGAAAAAATTATTGTATATGAAACACCTAGAGATTTTGTTTATTTTTTTAAAATAATTTAATACTTTTGATATTTTATGTTTGACACAACACTGAAAATAGTTAATTTTATAAATCCATTATATTTGGATTGAGTTATACATAACACCAAGCTAATAATTAACTACTTGCAACAAATGTTTTATATTGTTGTAGATGGAATATCGAATTGGCGTACATTACATGAAACAATGACATGGTTTATGTTAGATACAATACTAAATATCTAGGAAACATAATTTTATTGTAATAATTATTTAAATAAGATAATTAAAACCTCGACATTACAATTACTGATATGAATAAAAATATATAATTTTACCATACTATTTATAATGGTTTTATATAAATTAAATATATTGATAATGACAAATATAATTTTTTTAATGTTCTTATATGAATAAAAATATTATTTTCTCAAATGAACTTCTTTTAATGTCCTTCTATGAAAAATAAAAAAATTAATTTTAGAAACATTTAAAATTTTATTTCTATAAAACAAACCTTATTTTTTGAATTTATAATTTTGAAATTATCTTACTGTGAATTTTTGGGATTCTTTTGAGAAACATCATTTTTGGATGAACAGTGAAAAATACTAAATTTTAATTCAAAATTTCCCTTTCATTTAGTATATTTATAAAACTAATTTATATTTCCATTTTGTTTAAAATTTTATTTTTATCATATTTTTTTCAATCAAATCAATTTTTTTCATTTTAGTTAATTTTACTTTGAAATTGATTAAAAATATAGCAAATTTATGAAATTTTTTACTTTAAAAATTGCATTTTCTACCTGACTGTGGAATTAGATTTAAATTAATATCTGCCAAATATATGATTTTAATTTGGAAAATTATATTCTATATTTTTAATCAGAATTATTTATAATGTATAATAAGGTTAAATTGGAATTTTACCAAAAATATTAGTGAATTTAAATAAATTCAATTATAATGATTATAGTAAAATTAATATTAATAAGGGACTCAACAATAATCTTATGGTCCCATACGACCTCAAAACTTGAACAGTATAAATTGGATGGATGTATTTTGACCCTATATTCCTATTTATATATTTTTGTTCATTATTGGATCCACTTGATGTGGAAAAAGTGTGGGTGGAAGTCCTTTTACCAAAATTTACAAGAGTGCCACACATCTACTATAAAAAGGCCTCATCTCATCCCACTTCCTCACACCTATCAAGACACTATGGATTATAAAATATATACAAAAATAGATCCTTAAAATACCTACTATAATCCTATTATCCTTCACATAGGAATAAATTAATCCATGGAAGCACTATGATGCAAACCAAAATGAGTTACCCAAATAAGAGGTGATATTCATTCAAATATTCTTTTATATTATATCATTTATCCACCAACTAAAATATTTTTATTAGAATATTTTATAAAAAAAGTATCCTAAATATACAATGATGTTTTTTTCTAATTATTGACCTAAAAGTATACACACTACCATATAATGGGCAACAGACATACTATTTATGTTTATGGTGATCTAAAGTCTCATGAAATGATGATTGTTTTTTCTTCTTTTACCTCCTCCCATGGTGGGAATTATAATGTAATATATATTCATATATTATATATATCATTTTTAGTATATCTTTAATCTTATGTATTTCTTTTAATATTCTTATCATAAAACTTTTCATTTTGTGTAAATATAAATTTTTTTTTGTGGAAGTGTAGGCTAGAGACCCTTCAAAGTGATGTGATTCATTCCCACACTATATATAATGTATTAATGATTATTTTATTGAAAATATATGATATAATAATTCTATTTTTATAATGATATATATATACATATATATCATTTACTTACATTCATTCAATATGACTATTAAACGGAAATAATATTTATGCGTACGTACAACCTACCGTCTTCATGGATAATAAATTTTATTTCATACTTATATATTATATAGATTATTATAATACAAAAATAATGAATATATATGATATTTATATTATTTTTTACATTATTTAAATCATTATATAAGTATAAACGGAAAATATACAACAAATTAAGATACAAGCACCGAATAATTGGAATATTTCCCAATGTGAAACCTTAACATAGAATTGTTAACATGTGGTTAATATAAAGCGATAACCATACCATATAAGGTATTCTATCTAAAAATAAGGTTATTTCATAGATGTATTTTAAAATTATATTTATTATACAGGAGGTTTGTATGAGTACGGTGAAAGTCAATACACAAGGTAATGGAATTACATCTCACTTTTTATTTCTATGAGGTACTTGCTTTATTCACCATCAATTCCTTTTGTGTGGTTTGTATAAATATCATATATGTATACTATAAATATTATAATTAATATTATTTGAATTTAAATATCTATTATATTATCTATATTTCATGGTGATTATGTCCCAAAAGTTACCAAATCGGTAAAGAAATTTTGTATCAATTTTCCTTTTCTGAGACACATGGAATGTTTTGAACCATTATTTTTACAATAGGTGTATATAATTCCTCTATAATGATATCTAAAAATCTACATATTTTAATGATATTTTATTCTTCATATAACTTCATTTTTCTTACATGGGGATTATGGTTGAAATTTACCAAATGGTAAGAGTTTTTCAAAAAATATCATCTCTTTTTGAGATTCTTTATGTTTTTGATTCCTTTGATAAAATGTTATGATCCATATCTCAAGCTAATCCAGGAATTTTATTCTCCTATTTGTATTCAAGATATATTTGTTTTTGGTAAAATTTATCTACTCTTTGTTATGTAAGATATTAATAAAGTGTTTTTAATAAACACAAACATTACCATCTCTTCGGTTGAAAATATATTTTACCTCAAAACCATGTTTTCAAAAAAAAAATCCAAGAATATTCTACTATTATACTATAATATTAAAAATAGAATTTCCACTTTTTTCTGTTTACCAATTTTTTCAAGGTAATCTTCTTGAATCATTCCGAACAAATAATTATTTTAATATTTTACCATGAAAAAAAGGAATGGTATTCTTACCTCATAAAAAATGTAAAAATTTCCCTACCTACATGAATAACTTTATTTTTTATATTAGTTTAAAATATTAAAAGTTAATTTTTTTAAAATAAAATCTTATACTCATACTCTAAATATTCAATATGTTTAAATATCATTTAAATAAAAAAGTTATTTCCAAAATATTTTATGGCTATCAATACTTTCATTAAATGTTTTCCAATATATTTTTAATGAAATGGGTTTTAAAAATTATTATATGTTTAAAAAATTATTTTATACAATTCAGTGATTAAATAGCAAACCATGCATTTCACATATAACATTATATGATATTGTGCATAATTATACATCAGATTACTAGCCATGGATCTTGAAGTCTAGCATCTTTGAAGACTAGGTACATAAAACATAAAACAGAGTGCTAAAAAACACTTATTTATATAATATTCATAAAATATCCTAACTTCCTTGAGGCCATACAACTTCTTAGGGTACCCTGGGGAACACATAAACAAATGGATGAGCTAAAAATCTAGGTAAGGGAAAAAACATATAAAAAAAGATTAAGCACATAAATTCGGAGGCATGACATAATGATATCAAAATAATGGAACAAATGATATATTAACAAACAAACATGGGATCATATAAACAAGGAATCTTATAAATGTGGCATAAACATTAAAAATGTCTTCAGTATGAGTCATGGAAAACTGCCAATCTTGTTTCCCATAGTAGTACATGTCAAGGGAAACCGCCAATCCCATTACACATAGCATCTCATTAGACTTAACTTTAACCAATTAATTGGGGCACTATCTGGGAGAACCCATATTATATTTCATGAATAGTTTTTCCACATAATAATCATACATAAAAAATCTTACTCAAACATAGGGGATGCCCATGGGAATAATTGGGTACCAAAATCATGACATAAAGAGTAACAATTGGTGTATCATGAAAGTATCCATGAAGAGATGAATTATAACATACATGTATGATAATAGGTTAAAATAGGTATATATAACGTTATGTGATTTCAAAAATAAGTGACAAAATGTAAGAAATGTATTTGATAAATTTTAGCATTTAAACATTTTTGTTAGGTTTTCAGGAAAATTCAATAGATATTTTAATATTGAAAAGTGGAAAAAAATTTATATACAACCAGAATTAAACCAAGAAGGTTTTAATAATAAAAATTAATGTTTTATAAAGACACTGGTGTCTTAAAATAAAATATATAAGGCACTTGAAATCAGGTAATTATTCTGGAAGTTCCCTAAAAATTGGTTTGCTTATTAGAAAATACTTAAGGAATCATTTAAAAAAAACTATATCCCCAAAATAGACTAAATAAAGGGTAATGATAAATAAATTTTTTGAAAATTCTTATAATATTGAAGATTAAAATGAACAAATAAGATAAATCTATTTCGATATACAAAAAAATAAGCCAACCTGAATGAACAAAGGAGGTTCAGGTAGAATTAATTACGGATTATCGGGACGGTGTCGGGTGTAACTAAGATGGATTGATGAGAGATAAAATGGGTTTATCATCACTTATACATCGTGAGGTATGTATGGGGGATGTAAGAAATCATACCCCATCCAAATTTATTACTCATAAAATGATATAGCATAGATGACATATTGATTAAGAGTGAAAGGGAGAGGATCCCTTACCATAAGTCTGGTGGTGTTCTCCACTTGTTATTAATGACCCGAATTAAAAAACATAGGTTTATTAATTAATACATAAAGAAACTATTATATATTTAATTTATTTAGTATACTTTTTTTTATTTCATTCAATACCATTTTTATTGGTTATAAGGATTACTTTCATTGTTCTTGTCTGTTTTCTTGTTTGGTTTTTAATGATCGGTTGATGTTTACATAAATAAGTATAATGAAAATGGTTTTCCAGAATTTAATATGTTTGTTATTATTAAACATATAATAGATTACATGGTATTAATAATTCATTTGGTTATCTGGATTGATGACGAATTATTATATAAAACCTTAGTGAAAACTGTTTGGTTTAATCAATGGATTTTGATTACAACGAACATGTTTTTCTTTATAACATAATACAATTTTTTTTAAAAAGTATTATAGAACCATAACTAGGATTTTTTATATTTATTATAATCAGGTTCATATATAACACAAATGTTATCATGACTGGAATTAAATATGATAATATAAATTGATAAATTTTTGTCCTTGAATGTGCTAAAATTAACACTTCTCAAACGATGTTTTCATTTCATCCAAATAAAATATGGGGAAAGGGTAGAAGATAATTAATTGTCCAATTAGAATAATATCATTAAATTACATGTATTTTACTGAAATTATCATTATAATTGTTTTATGGATGGTGAGGAAAGAAATATGAAAAGAAAAATAACTTAAAAGAAATAAAAGAATTGGAAAGAGGAATTTATCACATAAGTGTGTCTACATTGAGAACCTATTAAAGGAAGGGTTTTTTGTATTTTGAAGATACTACCAGATTTTAGACATGGGGATAGAGATTTGTATGATATTTGGGAAAATATTTGGCAAGTAACAATGCTTGAGATGTGTGAATAGAAGAGGGAGAAAGGGGGGTTTTATAGTGTGGGAGAGTAGAGATTTCATACTTTTTTTAACATTAGTTTATTAATTTCCCTCAAGACCATAAATAGTAGGGATTCCATTACGAATAATTGTAATTTGTGCATGTGAGTTAGAGATAATGTCCTTACATAAGCCATAAATTAGTTGATGACATCATAATTCATGTATTTAGCATTTATCATAAATTATAGTATTTTACTACTAATCAAATATTCAAGTATTTTAGAAAAATCCCACAAATTCACCATTACCATTTTTTGACGTGTAGAATCAAACAACGATATCCATTTTTAAAAAATAAATTTTTAAATATTATTAATTAATTATCCAATTAAAATAAAAATTTACTCAAAAAATAACAATTTTAAAACACTTATTTTTGGATTCCATGATATAGGTATATCATAATTTTACTTGAATATTATATATATAATACCATGTGAAAGGTTATTATTAATTAGGGTATATCACTATTCATGAGGGTGTGTTACTATTCATAAGGGTAGGTTACTATTAACCAAAAATTACATTTTTCTTATCGGGATACAAGAAAACATACTGATTGCAATTGTGTATGTCAGATTTTTATGATTCCAAACACAAAAGTGAAAAAATTGTGTTTAATGATCACTTAGAACATATTAGTTCATTATGATGTTATTTCATGATATTATAAGAAATATTTATATGAATGGACTTTTCATTTATAAAACATTGGGTCGTTATATTATTCCCCCCTCATGAAATTTTTCTCTTGAAATTTCATTTTACAATCTAAGACATAAACATGTGAAGTTACTTTTCCTTTATTTCTTGTTCCAGTTCCCATGTTGCCTCTTCTTACATATGGTTTCTCCATTTTACCTAGGCGAGTTGAGTAGTCTTGTTATGTAGAGCATTATCCTTACGATCCAAGCTCTTCATTGGCTCCTCCTCATATGAAATATCATATTCCAACTGTGCCACCTTTAGAGATATTACATGTCAACGGTCAGGTATGTACATCCTAAAGAGGGATACATTAAAGACGTCATCAACATTGGCCATGTTGGGTAGACGTTCTAGTTGGTAGGCCATCTCATCGACTAGATCAAGAATCTCGAAGGGGCTGATGTACGTGGGACTTAACTTCCCTTTCATTCCAAACCTCATTACCAGCTTCCATGGAGATATGCATAGAAATACCAGGTCTCCAACATTGAACTCAAGGTCTCATTGATAATTTTCTCCATAACTTTTCTTTCGACTATGGTATTTCTTAATATGCTACAGAATGGTTTTCTTCTTCTCCACAATTTCATCAACCATTTCAGGTCCTAGAAGCTTACGCTCACTGAATTCATCCATATATGTTGGTTTTCTACACCGTTTCCCATAATGGGCTTCATATAGTGTCATTTGGATACTCATGCGGAAACTGTTGTTGTACGAGAAAACAACTAGTGGACGATGTTGGCCCCATACTCTTTTAAATTCCATAGATTATTCTCTCAACATATCTTCCAGTGTCTGAATAGTCCGCTCAGATTGGTCAGCAGTTTGAGGATGATAGGTCGTACTGAATTTCAGTTCAGTTCTTAGAGAATGTTGGATACTTTTTTAGAATTTTTTTGTGAATCTAGGATCACAATCAGATACAATAGACAGCGGTACTCCATGTAACCTTACCACATATTTGATGTAAATTCGTGCTGGTTGATCGAATGGGAATTCCTCTCAGATTGCGAAAAATGGAGTTGTCTTCATCAGAAGAATCACAATGACTCATATTGCATTGTTTACTCTGGATGTCCTAGGATGTCTGTTGACAATGTCCATGGTAATGTTCTCCCACTTCCATGCTATTATGGGAAGTGGTTTCATCAACCCCTTAGGATTTTTCCTCTCAGCCTTCACTATCTCCAATACTAGACACTTTGATGTATATTTAGAAATATCCCTTTTCATATTGTCACACAAAATGATTTCTTGGAGATCTCGATACATATTTGTGCTCCCTTGGTGGATAGAGAAGGTTGATCTATGTGCATCATTCAGAATCTCCTTCATTATCTCTGGAATAGATGCTACACATAATTGGGTCCCAAATCTTACAAATTCTTCCTCATCAATCATGAACATAGAGGATTTCCTATTTTTAACAACTTCCACCATTTTTAGAATTTCAACATCATTTCTTTGAGGATAATTCATTTTCTGCATGAGGGGTGGTGGAGAAATCCTTTGAAAACTAATTTATGATGTTTCTCCGTTAATGATTCTAATGAAAACCATTCTCAAATCTAAAAATATTATACCCTTTTCAGTTCTCATAATTGATAAGGAAGCAAGATTGTTTATGCATAGAGCATCTACCACGTTGATATCCTTACCAGGATTGTAGTGGATTGAGCAGTCATAATCCATGATGAGATCTATCCATCTTTTCCGGTGCATATTACTCTCATTTTGTGTGAATACATATTTTGAGACTCATTTTATCAATATATATCTCACACTTCTCCCCATTGAGATAATGCCACCATATTTTCATCACAATGATCATAACCTCCAACTCTAGATCATGTGTAGGATAGTTTTTCTTGATGATTTTTAGTATCCTTGAGGCATAATATATCACATTATCATTTCTCATCAACATGCATCCTAATACATTCTTTGAAGCATCACTATACCCTACAATGAGTTCTCTACTTGTTGGGAGTGTGAGTACGGGCATAGTGATGAGCCTCTTTTTCTAATCCGTGAAATAGTCTTTACATTCATGAGTCCAAAAAAACATTACTCTATTATGTGTGATCTTGGTCATTGGTCTTGAAAATCATGAAAAGTTCATCACAAATCATAGATATTACCCAGCTAAACCCAAAAATCTAGGGATCTATATTATAGATGTTTTCCTGGGCCACTCATCAATTGCCTTTATCTTGGAAGGGTCCATAGATATCCATTTTCTGGTGATAACATACCCAAATATTGATACATCCTCCATCCAAAACATACATTTACTGTACTATTCATAAAACTTGTCACTTCACAAAGTCTTTAACCTAGTATTCAAATTATCCTCATGTTTCTCCTTGCTATTGAATTATATCATAATATCATTCAATAAATACTACCAAAAATTTGTCGAGGTAATATAGAAATACTCTATACATTAAATCCAAGAAAAGTTATGGAATATTAGCGAGTCTTAAGGTAATTACTATGAAATCATATTGTCTATACCTCATTCGAAAGGCAATCTTGGGAATATATTTTTTTCCTATCCTTTGATTGGTGATATCCCAATCGAAGGTCCACCCTAGAGAAACAACTGGCCCCACAAAGCTGATTAAACAAGTCATATATTCGTCGAAGGGGATAGATGTTATTAATCATGAATTTATTGATATCATGATAATAAATGAATAGGTTCATTGATAAATCCTTTCTATTGAAGAATAGGAATGGTACAGCCCATGGTAAATCACTAGGGCATAAAAAAACCCTTCTCCAGATTCTCTACTAACTTCTTCTTCACCTCTTCTAGCTCTATGGTGGACATTATGTATGGTTTCTTGGAGATAAGCAGAGATACAAGGATAAGTTCAATTGATAACTCAACCTCTTGGTCCTGAGGAAGGCCAGGAAACACTTCAGGGAATACATCAGTGTAGTCCCTAAAGATGGGAATGTCTTAAATCACGATCCTCTCATTTGTCTCAATCATTTGAGAAAGATATGCTTGCTCATAAGGAAACAATATCCACACTTGAGACGATGATTCTAAAAGATATTCATCTTCCTCCTTACACTTGTAATGAATCAGAGGATTCTATAGGATGTGAAGAGTGATCTACCTTTCTGACAGTTGATGTTGGATTTGAATAAAGATAGTCATTCCATGCCCAATATAGCATGGTTCTCCACTTAAGGAAGTTTGATGATATTTGATATGAGGTTCGGTCCACAAATATTATTAGGGGAGTATTTATAAACTATGGACCCAATAATTTCCCCATTATCTATTCTCATAGATAACTTTCCCACCAAATTTTGAGGTGGTGTTTGAATAGTTCTACTAAACATGAACGATGTGAATGAATGAGAAGAACCACAATCCAATAGTACATTTTCTATTTTTGAATAAATAAATAGCATACATGTCACTACATCGTTGTCTAGATCCACCTCAGTAGTTGTGAATTCATAATACCTGCCTTGTTTCCTTGGAGGTTGTTGTTGATTTCCTCCGACAACCCTCAACTTAGATAAATTTCTCTTGTAACTCCCATTATCCTTGCAGTTGTAACACCGCACCACTAGGTGAGATTTCATCTTATCCTTTTTTCTTCTTCCTAATTATCATAATTTTTTATATCCCTTTGGCAGTTCTTATACTGATGAAAAAACATTCCAAATTTGAAGCAATTTTTAGTTCCCTCTAAAAAGTTCTCAGGATGCTTCTTCTCACAACTTTTACACAAGGTATATTTGGGCTTCTTTCCATCATGGGACTGTTTTGTTGAACTGCCCATGTTTTTATGGATTTTCTGCTTCTTGTCACTAGGCCCACAAGACCACTTAGAGTCTCAAATCCCCATTTTATCTTTGATGGCACAACATACAATCTCCTCCTAACTGTCAATGTCTCAGATCACCAACACCTTTTTTAGACTCATCATTAGTCCTCTAAAGAAGTGATCCATCGTTCTTTCGGTGTTGATGAAAAATCGAAGGGAATATATCAAAATCCTTTTAGAGTTTGATTCATAAGACCTGATGGACTCATCTTCCTTCTTCTTGAGTCTGAGAAACATTCTTTCCATCTTGAGATGGAGGGTTCGATGAAAATATTTATTGAAAAACATACTCTGGAATTCCTTCCAATCCATGGAACCAATTTCTTCTTGGGACTTTTTATTCTTGATTAGTGTCCTCTACTGATCAGATTCCCCATCAAAATGGTAGACTGCTAGTACAAATTTCTCTTCTTCCAAGAACTAGAGGACATATAATATCATTTCAATGGAGTTAATCCACTTTTTCATGAGGATGAGATCAGAAGCTCTGCTAACCATGGGAGACCTTTTCCTTATAAATGATTCTAAGGAAACTTGCTATTTCTTGGGAAGAGGAGGAAATTCCACATGATTCAAGTTATTGTTCATAACATGAGCCAACAGAGCATGTACTGTCATGAGTTTTTGATCAACCATTCCCATCATATTAGGCATATCATTAGGTAAATCTTCACATTTTCTATCACATTGTTTGTTGGAATAAGATATTATATTTCATACCATTATATATTAAAAAGGACGTATAATTAGAGGGATTTAATACATAGTTATTGAACTCAAAGAGGAAACTTTTGAACATAAAATTATACACTGGTAAAGGAGAAGTATATCATAACATGAGATTCATTAGGATTAATTCTAGGTTATCCTCGATCTATTTCTTATCTTATTTTCTTATGGGATTTTTTATTCGCTTAATAATGGTTAGTAAAAAGCTCATGAATTTACAAAAGAATATCCCCTAGGAGTGTCAATACCAAGAGTGAAGCAAGGCACTTTGTCATGTACCGGGATATCCCGGGTCAGGATTGAAACTCCTGGTCAAATTTTTCACTCCTATGTACAAATTTTCCAGAGCTTCCTCTAGCTGTTTGTATCAAGAAAGGGATGTATTTTCTTGATAAACCAGTTATTTTATACTTACCAAAACATAGGGGTGTTTTCTTATACTTAGTATCATCCTTTCAGTTCTAATATATGTTCTCTATTCATAATCTCCAAAAATAACTATACCATCCTCTAATTCCACCCATAGTGACCCAAGCCATTCACAAATACACTTACATGATTTTGTGCGTAATTATACATCAGAGTACAAGCCACGGACCGTGAAGTCTAGCATCTTTTAAGACTAGGTACATAAAACATAAAACATGGGGCTAAAAGTAATTATTTATTTAATATCCATAAAAATATCCTAACTTCCTTTGATCCCTTACATCTTCATAGGTTACACTGGGGAACACATTAACAAAGGGATGAGCTAAAAATCCCTAAAAGGGGATGAGCATAAGAATAAATCTTAAGCACATGAGTTAGGATGCATGACATAATGATATAAAAAGCATGGAAAATAATAAATATTAACATAAAAAAATGGGATCAAATAGGCATGGAATCATATAATTGAGTCTTAAACATAAAATTTGTCTTTAGTGTTAGTCAAGGTTAACCGCCAATCGCATTTTTGATAGTTTTATGAGTCGTGGAAAACCGCTAATCCCATTTCACATAGAATCTCATGTGACTAAACTTTACCCAATTCATTGGTGTGATATCTAGGTGCACCCAACTTAAAATTCCTGAATATGTTTTCCACATAAAGAATCATACATCAACAATATTACTAAAACATATGGGGTACCCATGGAATAATTGGGTACCAGAATCATGACATAAAGTGTAACCAATAGGCATATCAAGATGGTGTCCCTGAAGAAAGGAATTAGAACATACATGGATGACCATAGATAAAAATAGTCATAATTCATGGAATGTGATGTCAATCCGAAGTGACAACATGTATGTAATGTATTTGAGAAATTTTTTCTTACAAATATTTTTCTTTTTTTAAAGAAAATACAATAGTGCTTTCAAAATATAAAATAGGAAAATTATTTATATAAAACTAGAATCAAACCAATAAGGTTTTTATAAAAAAACTGATTTTATTAAGGCAATTGTGGATTCAAAAAGAATATATAAGTCACTAGAAATTGGGAATGAAATTGGGATGTTCCCTTAAAACATGTTTTCTTATCAAAAAATACTAAAGAGGGAATCTTTAAAAACATTTATATCCACAAAAGAGTGTGACTAAAGGGTCATGAGAAATGATATTTTTACAATTGCATAGAATTGAGAAAATTCGCATAAATAGATAAGAAAACACCATTTTGATATAAAGAAAAATAAGGCAACCCAATAGAACAATGGAGGTTCAGATAAAATTAATTGGTGATTATCGGAATAGTGTCTGGAGTTCATAAGAGGGATTGATGAGAGAGAATAAGATGTTATAATCACTAATTAATCATGAGGGGAGTGTGATGGAGGTGTGATATCATTCCCCATCATTAGGTTTTACACATAAAATGGCATAGCATAGATGAGATCTTGTTTAAGAGTGAAATAGAGGGGATCCCTTAAATACAATTTGGTGGTGTTCTCCACTTGTTATTAAAGACAAGAATAAAAAAATTGTTTTTATTAATTTATAATTACATAACCTATTATATAGTTAAGATATTTAGTATAAATATCTTTTATTTCAATAAAGACCTTTTTTATTGGTTATAAGGTTCAATTTAATTGTTCGAGATTGTTTGCTTCCTTGGTTTTTAATGATCGGTTAATGTTCGGATAAACACGTATAATGAAAATGGATTTTCAGAATTTATGTTGAATGTTATTATTGAACATCCAGGAGATTACATGGTCATAAGAATTCATTTGGAAATTTGGGAGTGACGATTAATTATTATATAGAACCTTAGTGATAACCATTTTGGTTAATCAGTGGGTTTTGATTACCATGAACATGTTTTTGATTATAACATAATAAAATTTGAAAAAAAGGATTATATAACCAAAACTAGGATATATTAAATATATAATAATCTGTTTAAATTATAACACAAATGGTTTCATGACCATAATTAAATATTATAATAAAAATTGATAAACGGTTGTCCTCGAATGTGCTAAATTAACACATCTCAAATGATGTTTTCATTTATTTCAAATAATAGATGGGGAAACGATGGAATGTAATGAAGTATACCATTAGCATAATATCATTCTAGTAAATTTATGTTACTGGAGTTATTGTAAAATTTGGGTAAAGGTATGTGAGGAAATAATCAAGAAAAGAAAAGAATATAAAATAAATAATTGAATTAGAAAGAGGAATGTACCTCTTGAGTTTGTCTCTTATGAGAACCTAGTAAGGGGAGAGGTTTTGGTATTTTGAAGAGACTAGGGGCCTTTGTACGTGGAGAAAGAGCTTGGGGAGATATTTGTGAATAATATTGGCAAGGTAGAAGGCATGAGTGGAGTAAATAGAAGAGGTAATGAGGTTGATTTTATAGAGAAGGAGATGAGGGTTTTCATAATTTTTTAATCATTAGTTTATTAATTTCCCTCAAGATAAGAAATAACGATGATTAAATGAACAAAAATAGTAATGTGTGCATGTTAGTTTGATATAATGGCCATAAATCATCCATACATCAGATGAGGACATCATAATTCATGTATTTAGAATTTATCATTAATTATCGTATTTTACTATTCATAAATAATTATAGTATTTTAGAATAATTCCGAAAATTCACCCCAAACATTTTTCAACATGTAGAATCTAAATATGAAATCCATTTCTCAAATATAAATTTATAATTATTATTAATTAAATATGTAATTAAAATCTCAATTTACTCGAAATGTAACAATTTTAAAACACTTATTTTCTTATTCCAAGATATAGGTATATTGTAATTTTACTTGAATACTTTTTATATACATCCATAGTCATGATTACTATTCATAAGGTTATATAACTATTAATGAGGGTATGTTATTATTAATAAGTCTAGGATACAATTCTCTAAAAATTATGTTTTTTATCTGACTAAAAAAAAACTAAATGATCACAACCGTGTTTGTCAGATTTTTAAAATTCCAAACACAGAAGTGACAAACATATATATAAATGTCACATTGAAATTTGTAGTTCATTATGTTGTGATTTCATGTTATTATATGAAATATTTATAATAATTGGATTTTCATTTATAAAACATTGGTTCGTTAAAATTTCATTATAAGTTATCAAATTATTTTCATGTAAAATGGTTTTCAATATGTTTTCGTTCTTATTTCCTATGTTTTCATGTAAAAGGATTTGAAAAATATTGTAATAATTCATTATAAGTTTTCAAAATATTTTTAAAGACATAGTTTTCAAAAAAATTATAGATATCTTTATAATTTTTAAAATTATTTTCAAAGAAACATTTTTCATAACATTTTGATGCTTCTTTTATATGTTTTCAATGAAAATGTTTTTCAAAAGGATTTATGTTTTTTTTAAATCATTTTTCATGAATAAAGTATATTTTACTCAAAAAATGTTTTCAAAATATATTTCCATGATATTTTCCATCTACGATGACATCTTTTGATGTCACTCATGCCCTTCTAGGAAATGACACAAATGTTGCATTCAATTTTTTTGAATTATTAATGTATTGATTGATTGATGATTATGAAACCAATTTCTCATCCACGAGGGATATAATTTTGAAACGTGATTCATTTGAGGGGTTATTCTTTTGATGAAATGATTATGAAAACTATAACCTTTCTCATAGGTTATGTTATCATTACATTAATATGATACACATTTCATTTCAGGGGTTATGATATGGTTTTTAATTATATTGTGGAACATATATGTATGATTTCAATGTGAGTTGGGTGGGACCTATATCTCCCTCCAATTTATTGGGTAAGATTTATATTTCATGAGATAGACATGGTTGGATTGTGAAATTAACTCGGTCTAAAATTACATAGTTGTAACGAGAAATGACCATTGTTAAGTAATATGGGGCAAGAATAAGGAGAGAACTCATTTTCATAATACAGTTTTGGAATGTGTTGTGAAATCGATTTAGTGATTGACTTTATCCACTAAGGTGGTCTCGGTAGAAATGGATTAAATACTATGGAAATCATTATATATTATTATGTGTCATCCATAATTCCATGTATAATTCCTATGACATAATTTCATGGATTATTTTATAAATTTTCATATGATTAATGACTTATGTTCATAAATTCTTTATGCCATTATCTATGTTTATAATCTTGGATATGCATGGTATGATCATCAACATTCATGATCTTGTTATCATACTCTTTTTCTCATGATTAAGATTATGTATCTCCCTTTCATAACCTTACTAAGATTCTAAGATCCCACATTTTTAGGATTTCATTTAATAAATTTTATGATATGTAAAATATTTTATGTGATGAAGAAGGGATCTAGTTAAGAAGAACCTATTGGGAGATACGAAGTTCACTTATATACCATTGTTTATGTTTCCATGTTTCCAATGGCACTAAACTAATATGGTATTTGGGAAATTGTTTGATTAGTGTTTTTAGTATTTCAAAAATGATATGTAATTTATATGTATGAAATGATATGTTATCCATAGTAGAACCCTAAGGTTATATACTCAGTCGGATATATAAACTATTTTTTGAATCTTGCAACGGATTCATGAACATCTAATGGTCTCTAGGTTTCATTTTTTATTGGTGAATAGAGATTTACTTAGCACCTAGCATGTGATCATTTGTAAACTCTGCACCTCTCTCTAGTTTAATCCCTATGAAGTATTCAAGAAAAACATCTATAAACATATACATTATGGGTGTAATGTCATACGGCTTCAAACCTCAATTGTCTAGAAACAAACTAGAAACTTGGTTGGTGCGATCCCCCAGTTGCTGGTGAACTTTCCAAGCCTAGAAGACCTTGATATTTCACTCTCCACAGATAATATACATGTCACCCTCATGATACATAAAATTATATCTTCAATGATAACAATCTATGTGGGCCAGGTATTCTACTAACCAGTCCATACCATTATTTATATTTAATAAAAACATATATAATATGTAAATATAACATAAAAAATGACACTCCCCAAATTTGAGAAAACATATCTTGCACATGTATATGTCACTAGACTATACTCCCAATTGTCTATTTATCATCATAACACCACTCATGAACACTATTTCCAGGGTAAAAACATTCACATGTTTTGCAGAAATAAAGGAATTAGAGGCACCATTAATAAATATGTCTGTAGCTAACATACAAGCTAAACGAATAGTACATTTCACTATCGATAATCCTACATATTTATCCATAATAGTGTGTTTAATGGAATGTAACTATCCTAACCCCATTACCTATGATACATTTCAATACCTAAAATCTACCACTCTACTTGTACGAGCTCTCTTTCCAAGAAGGTCCTCTTCCACTACCCCTGCCACCTCTTCTAGTATAACTCATGCTACCAGGATGATATGCTTTAAATGATCCCCTTAATATTTTCCAGTTCTGGATAGATCCTCCACCAATCCTTGTCTATCATTGATTCCTAAAAATCCATTGCATATGTCCCACATTAATGAAATATCAACACACTACTTGTGGTCAGGGACACTATATCTGAATTTGTCCCAACCTACCACGCAGGTGACACAATAATCGAGTAAGATACTAAGAAAATGGTCCCTTTTTTGTGCACTCTTCTTCCCACTACCCCAGGTAACACAATTGTAATGATTCTTACTACTCTCAGAAGTTGTACCTCCTAAACAAGCAGGTACATCCACCTATCCTATATTGTAAGTCTCCCTCAGTTTCCCCTAATCTATGAGATCCTGAACCACTACCTCAAAAATATTATTTAATCAAAATATGTTAGGTTGTGACTTAATCTCACAATTAAGTGTATCCTGGAAATGCCTTTTCATAGATTTATCATCCCCTAACAACATTGGAGAAAATAACTATATGCATATAAAACATCCAGAATAGTCCATCCCGAACAAACTCCACTAAGTGAAAATCATGAACATAGATCCTCTGTCATACCTGAATTTCACTCGATAAAATTTCTCCAAGAACTTATCCATGAATTCCATCAATAACATCCAATCATTATATCAAGTATGAGCCTAAACATCCCACCAGCACATCGCTGCTCCTTATATAATATAATTATCCAATATGATTTTCTTCTTTATAGGAGTCTCCTAATGGTTAAGTATAGTCTCGGTTGAATCAATCTTGAACTCAACTCTGTTAGATCCACCATATTTTGTAAAATTTTTATATTACTGCAACTATAGATCCCTAATCAAGTCAAACATACTCCCTGCAATCCACTTTGGTTACCTTCCAATAAACTATAGGATGAGAGAGATGTTATCACAGAACTTCTCTCCTTCTTCCTCGGCTATCACTACCGGTGCCCCTGGTTCTACTAACCATATCCTCCTTTAATCTTCTCAACAAGAGTCTTCATGGAGGAATATATCTAAAAATCAAAACACACACCTTATTACATAGTTCAAAATTTTAAAACAATTATGGGAAACAAAAAAATCCCCAACAATCCTTTTCACAAAACCCCTCAACATTTTAAAAAATGATGAGTTATCACATCCCTTTACTATCTTACAACATGTTCATGGCTAACAAAGGGTAAAATCATTCTCATTATTCATTTTTATCATTACACACCCATTTATTCTCATCATTCATCATTTCAGAATTCTCAATTGCATATTTGGCACATTTTCATTGAAATTTCAAAAGAATGGTAAAATAACTAAACTTCAACAACTTACCCATAAGATCTTTTCCATATTTTACTACAATTATTCATTTCAAAAAAAAAAAAATAAGTTCTTATAGTGATGCATGAATAATCAATTTTCAATACATTAATCTCTATGAGTCAAATCACAAAAAATATAAAAAAAAATTAATCATGACATGCAATAAGTGTGTCACCATAAGAGAAATAATGTTCAACTGTAATAGAAAATACTAATTAAAATCATCCCACCATGGGTACATCGGTTTTCCATCATACATGGTTAAGCTACTCCCATGTTCAAACTCATAACCATGTCCTTACTCTCCATTGACTCCTATCTACCTTTACAAAATATTAAGACAAAACAAATGAAAAAATGGACTCTTATACAACATTGTAACATCCTACGTCGAGTTCCATATATGGGTGCCCCAAGTCGGTAGGTTAAATGACCCCATGCATGCCTCCACATATTCTACAGGCTACCAACTAGCAGTGAGGGACTTATATCCATCATGGGCAGACTATACCCTATTTATAACATTATTAAAATAATGGGAATAAATAATCAATAACTAAATGAAATATAACCATGACAAGGATAATACCAGCATCACAAGATGACCAAAAATAAAATTACAATTTCATAACTGAATAGTAATGTTTTTCATGATAATGTACACTCCATGTTAAAATATAAAAATAAAAAATAAAGACACTAAACACTTCTAAGTGGATTCCTTACCTTGTGTGGTTCCCACATCCATGCTCTATACCAACTCATCCATCTAAAATATGGACTTTTCCCTTATCCTGTCATGAAACCATGAAATCTATTTGGGTACTGATCATGAATCATGAGTATTGTGTGATTAGAACATATTAGGCCACCACCAATGGTGTCTAAAACAATACCCATTCAAATAGTGTATGCAGTTTTATAATGAAATACATATATCTCATAAGTAAATCATTATCAAATTATTAGTTATTATTTATTTAACCACATAAACCATCTGGTTACCACGAAAACGTGTACCTAAATACCTTATTCAGCCCGTGAGGGAGTTAAACTATAGATATGAATTATTATATAAATAAATTTTATTATTACCATTATTCTTCAAAATCAACACATGATTTTCATTATTACAATCAATTTTTTTTAATCTACTCATGAATAACATTGTTACCATTCATTGTCTCAACTCACACATGAATTTCATTATTACAATTCATTGTCTGAACATGCATATAAATTCCAATAATACCAATTATTTCCTCTATTCACTTTTTTAATGTCATTATTACAATTCTTCATTTCAAATAAATTATGAAACAATGAGTCATTAAATAATTCCATAATTAATTGATCAAATAAAATGATTTCATATTCACATCATCCAATTAATTAATTAAAAAAATAATTAATCACAACTATAGCATTAATTAATTCAAAATATAATCAATCACATTCCATCAATTGTATAAGTACTAAAATTTCCATTAATTAATTTTTCAATTAAGTAATCAATTAATAGTCTCAATATCTCATAATGAATTCAACACAAAATTATCTCAAATCAAATATATCAATATATCAAAATTAATTCAATAAATAATTATCTCACATATACAATATCAATATCTCATAATTAATACAATAATTAATTATCTCAATTAAAAACCCTCAAAATATCATAATTAATTCAACTATTAATTATCTAATTTTATCAATTCAATATCTCTAATTTCACAATTCCCGCTATTAATTAATTCAAAAAATTAATTAATTCAATAAAGAACACAATTTCAAAACATATTATAGAAATTATCTAATAACATACAGATAATTTCAAATAATTCTTTTGGATTTGAATTATATACAACCTACCTCAATTTGTTCTCCAAAGCGAAGTCTCCAATTTGTTGTGAATCAATAAAGAATATGATGGAGAAAACATTATAGATCTGAAAAATAAATCCATTGTTAAATAAAACAATATATATTAAATTTAGATCTATATCTAAGATACAATGATCTAGAATCAAAAAATCTAGATATAGTTAAAAAAAATAGTGGATAATAACCCACCAATAGAATGTATGAAGAACAACAGAAATAAAAGAGAAATAAATTAGGATGAAACCAAATACATGAAGAAGTTAAAATCTACCAATTTTACTTTGAACCTCTTAGAGGGAAGGTGATAGGGACTTGGAATTCATTTGGGAGGATGTGGAAGGAAGATAAATCGATTATGTGTCAATCTAGGGTGTTTGGGGTTATTAGATTGGTTTTTGTAAAAAATTTAATAAAACATGGGGGAATAAAATATCGTACATAGGGTTTTCTAGGAAAGGTACATAGTGTCTCCTAACTACGAACCTTAATTGAGATCCTCTTCTCAGGGGGTGCACAATATATTTTTTTTGGGAACAAAATTTGAAAAACTGTATGATAGCTATGTAAAAACTCTTTTTCCACAATTTCAATATTTTTTAGACTAGGGTTTTTAGTTATAGAAAATTGTTCTGCAACAATTCACTGCCCGCTTCCACCCATATTTAACAATATTTAACCAAAACACACCCTAAGGTAAAACCCAAACAAAAATTACTCAACACATGGAATGTGAATACCAATAAACAAGCCCGAAACACCACTATAAAAGGTAATGTTTTTACATATATGGATATTATTTTAACATTTAAAGTTGAATTGACATAATATATTGAATGTTACATGGATTGAAATTTCATAAATCAAATATTCAGATTAAGAAATTTTTTAAATTTTCATTTTATAATATATTACCTGAACATTAAACACAGCTCTAATTGATTTGTATTCCGTTTTTAGAGAGATTTTTGGAAAAATTATATATCCAACTAATCTTGATAATCATTAATAAATAATTTTTTTGACACTTTTTCATTTGGATATGTTATTTCACCCATCATTCTTAATAATAATGTTTCATTTTACTATTTATTTGGTTAATGAATACAAACATGGTGGAATAGTGTACTACATATGTATGTATCCAATTGAAAGGTGTGTTGATATTATTTTTATTTTTATCATGTAATTAGGACATTTGAAATGATAGGTGAGGATTAAATCTCAACCAGAATGCTCAATTGTTAAAGGATACATTTCTTAAGAGTTCATTACCATTTGATCATGGTATTTTGATGGGACTGAGACTATATAAAATCATGTTGGATTTGATTAAAATACATCCACTAATTGTTATTTTGAATACTAATCCTAGATATTTGTAACTAATGGATGACAAATTGATCAAGGAAAAATTTCACACATATGGAATTAGAATTTTTTAATGCACATCGATTTGTTCTACTCAATAATCTTATTGTGGATACATTTATTGAATAATTATTATTTCAAAAAAAAGATGTGTCTAAGGGGTTATGTTTAAAATGAGGTGAAATTCGAAAATTATTTTAATAGGGATATTTTTTAATGGATCACCAATCATGTAAGTATATACTGATATTCATTTTAATAATGTGTAGTAATTTTTTTCAATTTTAAAATTAAAATCTCATGTCTTCATGACTTGATAATGAATATTCATAATCGATATAAAATATCAAAATATTTTATGTTTTTGGATTTACGACTTCTATGAAAGAAAATTTGATATGATGCCTACAATATTTAGGTCTTTAGGTTTTATAAAATTTATCATGAAGAAGACTTGAAAAATAAAAATACTGGTGTATTTAAACTTGAAAAATGGGATACTATGGAAATATGTTTGATATAATTGAATAAAACTATCATGTTTAATTTTTAAGTTTCTTATTCAAATAAATATGATTCAACATTGGTAGTGGTTTATTGAAGGGGTTGTTGAATTTTAATTCTATTAACATATATTTCATGATCCATACTGGTGAGTGTGAATATCATGATCTATTTATCATGACTTAACAGGATGTGATGGTTTATTATATTGATTATATAATACAAGATAGTTGGTGTGTTTTTGTACCCATAAATCTGAGAGACTTATATTATATAGGCAATGAAGATCAATTGGTACATTGTGACTTTGAACTTCATTAACCACAAAACATTGAACTATTTTTTTCCTAAAAATATAAAAATAATAGAACATGCAAGAGATGGTGAAATTAAATCACTTAATAGAATGGAGGTTTATAATAATAAAGAAAATAGTTATGATGATAATTGAATGTATAAATTTGTAATTATACTATATTAATATTTATCATTTACATGTCTATATCTCATATATACATTGCTCTGTTTTTTGTGTAAAAAAATAGTTTTTTTATTTTATTAACATTTTATATATCTAAACCATTTGAATTGTAGGAGTGTCAAGAGAAAAATTTCATTATCCTATCTGATCAGCATCGTAGAACACACCACTATTATCGTAAGATTTAGTGGATCTAAGAGATTTCATTATACCCAAGACGTAATGAAAGACAGATGTTTCCCTATATGATGTTGTTATCAATCCATCAGATTCACCTCTAGTATTAGAGCAATTGGTCACCCCTCGATCTAGGTAATACTGATGAGTTACTATTACTTGTATGTATTTTATTGTACAAAAAATATACTTTATTAATTGTTTACTATAATTGTCAAAAAGATAAATATAACAATGGGAAGGATGTAAATGTAAATAATGAAGATGTATGGGACCTGACAGAATTCATGATTATAGTATTATTTGATGAGTTCAGGGTTCCTACCAGTGATTTTTCTAGAATATATGGATAGATTCTTGGGTAACTTGTTTGTAAGATGGTGAGGTTTCACATAAATTATAAATATTGGAGAAAGTTTCCCACAACATTGGAAAATGAGGTCTCTGAAAATGAATTAATGTAATAATAATTTAATATTCATAGATAAATAATTTAAAATACATGATTAGTTTTTTAGAAAAATACTACTATATTTTTATGATTATTATTTATATATTTTTTTCCATTTTGATGTCCCTAACTCCATTTAAGACCAATGGACATTTGAAAATTATCAGGCTAGAAAATGAGATTATGATATGATTTTAATGAAACATATATGAGCTCAAGAAAATTGTATGAGAAAGTGCCTAAATTAATTTATCAGGAGTAATGGAAGTTTCTTTTTCGATGTTAATAAAGATGTATCTTTTGAGTAAATCACATCTATTATAGTATTTTAATAACATAAACACAATATAATTATAATTTTTATTAATGATTATACTTTTTGTATGAATTATTGAAAAAATTCCCTGAATCATAAAAAAATTAATTTATCATATCATTGGTCTCTGTGCTTTTTTAAATTTTTTATATATTTTATCAATTATTATTTAAATCATTTTAATATAACTTATGGTTTTTTGAAACTTGTTTCCATTATTTACAAAGGATAGTGAATTAGGTCCCTCTTTTGGAAAAAAACATATATGTGGTTTATAGTTCATAGGAATCCTAAGAGTAGTACTATAATTGACCATAAAAATTATGTTGGAGTAAACACTTTTCATTACTATTTCATTATTATAAAAACATAGTAATGAAAAATATATTATAACCACAAAAATATTTAAACCCAATTAAATGGGGTTAGATACAGAAATCATACAATTCTAATTTAGAATCATTTTATCCATCTATCCTGCTATAATTAATTTAGATTAAAACTTTTCTATAGTTCTAAATTATTTTTCATTATTATGTAATTATAGTAATGAAATAAGAATAGAAAATAATTAAAATCTTATTAATTATATAAAATTCTAAAATATAGATAATTTATGAAAACATGTTTAATATTTTTGAATTAACATGTTAAAATTAAGATGAATGGAACATAAACCATTCAGAATCATCATCGTTTTCCTTGAATAATTAAATTACACTAATTTTTGGGAAATAGAATCCTAGATTTGTATGGGGGATGGACTCTTGGCCTACTCTATCTAGTTTAATTTGTAGGGCATCATCAATAGATAGTGTCACACAAAGTGGGGTTTTTAGTAGTGTCATTTACCAAAAATAAAAAGGAAAAAATTAATGGTTAAAAAAAGTGAAGGAACAATAATTTTATAGGGAACCATAGGATTAATGGAATAAATAATGAAAAATGATTTAGTTTCTATATTTTAGCAGATGACTGCAATGATATACAAGGTAATTTTTATCCTTATAGCTCAACATTCTAAGATAAATTAAAAATTCTATAGATTATTTATGCATTTACAAATAATACATAAAAATTCTATTAATAAAACTAAATTAACTATTTAATATTAAAAACATACACTTTTAGTCATACCAACCACATAATATACCAGATCATCATGTGGTTTATTTCTACATGTAAAAATTGAGTTATGTAATATTATTCTAATCTTTGAAAACAATAAGAGTTTATTTTATATTTTTTTAACTGAATAAATTGTTTTTAGTTATACCAATGCCTTTAAAAAAGTGTGTTATGTGTTAAAACCAGGGAAATGAGGTCATATATTCATGAAATTAGTGGAAAATGATCGTAGAATAATTTTTGAAACATAGTAACTCATTGTCCATAATTTGGAGTTATGATTTTTCTGGGAAACCCCTAATCATGTTTTTGGTGTTTTAAAACCCTAAAACATGCATGTAATTGTAAATCCTATATAAAATGAATCTTTATTGATGTGAAGTCATGGGTAAACCACTGTTGAGTTGTTTTTGATATGTATGTGTAGAAAAAACATCATTCAAACATGTGTTGTGGTCAGAATGAATCAGATTATAGTTTATAAAGGTAATAATGCCTGTAAAAACGTCTTTCAGTGGAAACAAAATCAGGAAAACGATGTCATATGTCCACAAAATAATACAATAATGGTTGTAGAATGATTTTTGAAATGTTGGAACTGATAACATGTCATTCTATGTTATGGTTTTTTAGGATACTCATAAACATGTATTAAAAGGTTTAAAACTGTCAAATGGTTATGTAACATCTAAAATAATATAAAACAACATAATATTAAAATAAAATAATTTTACAACCACCATTGTATTATTTTTATATGTATACTAGCATATAATACATCAATTTGATGTGTAGTTTGTTCAGAATGACTCATTAAACAATAATCAAAGGTACTAAATCCCTTAAAAACATGATTCTACAGGTAAAAACTAGTACAACGATGTTGTATAGACATTAAATAGTAGGAGAATAACTTTACATGGATTTTGAAAATGTATAAATAGACTTCACATCATTCTAAGGCTGTGTTTTCTCAGAATGTTCATGAATGCGTATTTACAATTTCAAAACACTAAAACAAGTGTGTAACGGTAAAAACCATATGAAGAAACATAATGTTGGATTGCAAAAATGGTAAAACCACCCACACCATATTTTAGGTGTACTCATATAAATCATGTATAACTAACATTTGCTGTGGTCGGGATGACTCTGTAATCATTTTAAAAAGGAACTAATTCCTTTAAAATAAATATTAGGGGGTCAAAACCAAGAAAACTATGACATAATGATATAAAAATAGATAAAAGAGAATTTTTATTAATTTTTTAAATATATTAATTAATAGATTTTAATCTGAGTTATGATTTGTCTGGGATTACCATAAACACATTTTTGTGTTTTAAAATGCAAAAATCTTCTTGTAATTGTCAAAACTATATATAACTACATAATATTGATGTGAAATCATGTTAATTCAATGTTTGGGTTAGTTTTTAAGTGTACATATAGATAACACAACAATATAGTGTGTGGCGTGGTATGAACGGCTCGGTGAATAGTATGTAAAGGTATCAAAGCCTTTTAAAATATGTGTTTGGGTGTCAAATCATGGAAAATGAAATTATATTTCCATAAAATCAAAGGAAAAATACAATTAATTTATTTTTTAAATGTTTCAATTGAATAAATTTATTTCAGATTTACGGTTTTCCTGGGATACCAATAAATACGTTTTTGGTGTTTTAAAACACTAAAACATGCATCTAACGATCAAAATCAATGAAAACAATGTTATATTGACATGAAATAATTGTACAACAACAATTATGTTATTATTTAAGTTTATAATCACAAATAATTACAATATGATGTGTTTTGTGGGAATAATGACTTGGTAAAGAATTTTAAAAGATACCAATGCCTTTAAAAACGTGTATTGGGGGATCAAAACTTGGAAAATAATGTTGGATAATTATAAAATCAGGGAAAGAAACACATATATTTTGTTTTTAAATTTAACAATCGATGTATTTCCATTATTATATATTGTTATTTTTTGTGATATCATGTTTTAATGCACTAAAACATTCATGTAATAGTCATAACCACAAAAAAATTTCCTTAGATCAATTTTGAATCCTTATAAAACCACTGTTTTCTTATTTTTTTTGTGTATTCTTGCACAACTCATCAATCGTACATGTGCTAAGGTTTCAATGACTCGATAAATTGATTTTAATGTTATCAAAGCAATTAAAAATGTGTTCCATGGTGTCAAAACATATAAAATTATGCGGGATTACCATGAAATCATTGCAAAATAACCATAGATTTATTTTAAAAATATAACAATTTTTATCACATCATTAAGATTTTTTTTATCAAGTTATTCTCATAAAATTGTCTTCAGTTCTGGAAAAGACAAAAATGTTTTTGTAATGTCCAAAACCATAACAAACTACCTCATATTAACATAAAACCAGTGTACTATAACTATTGATTTATTTTTTGTGTGTACATGAAAAAACACAGCAATCTGACATGTGGTGTGCTAGGGATGACTCAATATATATTTTATAAAGACAAAAAAATTAAAAATGGGTGTCTTGGTTACATAACGATTCACATGATGTCATATTTCCATGAAATTTTAGGGAAATTAACATAGATTTATTTTTGAAATGTAAGAACAGATGATAAGTCCTTTCACGTTACGGTTTTCCTAGAGTTCTTGTAAACACATTTTTTGTCTTTTAAAATACTAAATCATGTATGTAATGGTCAAAACCATATAAAAAGTCCTCATATGGTAATTAAATATTGGTGAAATATCATTTTTTATATTTTTTATGTGTATAGGCTCACAAAACATCATTCTAATATGTGGTGTTGTTAAAATTACTCGATAAATAATATTTTAAGGTACTGAATCCTTAAAAAACATGTATTGAGTGGTAAAAACTAGGAAAACGATGTTGTATTTCCATGAAATTATAAAAAAATGATTGTATATTGATTTTTTAAATTTAGGAACTAAAGTCACATCATTCAGAGTTACAATTTTCCTGTGATTCTTGTAAATGAATTTTCATTGTTTTAAAACATGAAAATGTGTGTGTAGCAGTAATATATTTATTAAAATAACATATATTGAAATTAAATCATGGTAAAACCAAAAATGTTATTTAATTATTTTTATTGCACGCAACGTGTTAATTTGACATGTTGTGTAGTCTAAATTACATGGTAAACCAATTTTAATTCTATAAAATCCTTCAAAATTGTGTGTTGGGGGTCAAAACCAATAAAATGATGTCGAATTATTATAAAATAAGAAGGAAATGATAGTATATTAATTTTTAAAATAAAGGAACTGATGATACATTATTGTGAGTAATAGTTTTCTCAACATGCCAATAAATGTGTTTTTAGTTTTAAAAAACTGAAATTTTTGTTTAATGGAAAACCTGTATAAAACCCTTTTTATTGATGTAAAATCATGGGAAATCACCACTAACTTTTTTTGGGGTGTGCACACAAACAACACATCTATCTGACCTGTATTTTTCTTAAAATGACTCAATAAGCTGTTTTTAAAGATACTAATGTATTTAAAAATGTGTGTTAGGGGGTCAAAACTATGAAATCGATGTCAGATTACCATTAAATAGTATTAAAATGGGCATATATTAATTTTGAAATATATGAATTTAAAAAACATAGTTATGAATTATTTTTTTCTTAGGATTCCCATTAATCCATTTTTAAAATTTTAAAACACTAACATATGCATCAAATAGTTAAAACTATTGAAAACGAATTAATAATTACATGAAATTATGGGAAAACCATTGTTTAATTATTTTTTATATATAATAAATTTTTTTTATCAAGGTCTTTAAGAAATTGTATTATGTAAATTTGAAACACATTGCACATTGATTTAAATATTGATTAGAATGTTATATACTTATCAATTTTTGTTTACATGGTTTTAATCATATCTTAAATAAATAACGTTATTCATTCATGGTTTTTTGATGATATATTATTTGTTTTATGATAAAATTTATACTATGTGTTTTAGAAAATAAAAAATCTTAAATGCAATATTCTGAATATATTATGTGAATGTTCCCTTTTTCATATCTTTTCATTAATGTTATCGTTGTTATTGTATGTGATAGATGGATATATTAGGCATAAGTTTGAAAATTCATATCCATAACATTCTTTATGAAACATTCATGGGATTATTAGATTCTGTGGTATGTTTAAATTTTATCAATGACCCTACTATAATTCTGATTTGTTATGTTCAGTTCTGAATTATGTTTTCTTTCTTTCTAGATGATGATTTGTTGTGTTCAGTTCTAGTTAATGAGATAATGTGGAGGCAGATGGTTGTATCAGAGGTCTAGGAATGGGTGTATATTGATCATGGATTGTTTTTTGGGAACTTATTTTTATGTATATATTGATGACTGAGCTATGGGTCAATAAGGTATAGGTTGACCAATGTATGGGATTACTGAGTTTGTATATATACTACAAAGGATACATGGTGTTGTATGTATGAGTTTATTGTGAATTTATTTTTTAATTTATTACATGTTAGAAGATATATATTTATGTATTTTTTTAAAATATATTACTAAAAATTTTATTTAGAGGTGGTTATCATTATCTGCCACTATATATTTTATCAGTGGTTATGTTCAATTTGTAAATTTTATTTTTGGATTCTTGTAAAAAACCAACCAACACTAAATTAAGAGGGAAACACAACTAAATACAACAATTACGACTCTTATAAAAACAGCACTAAATAATAATAAGCGATTCAAAATAATTGTTAACCGTCAAATACATGACAGTTTTCCTAATTACATCTAATCCACGTAGAAACGGTTTAAGTTACCACATAAAGAAAAAACCACAGATACAACTTCCCTTTTTTATCGCAAAGATTAACAGCTTGGGATCTGCATCATTCATAGCCTGATATTACTTAGGATATGTTCCCTAAACTCTGTTTAAAACATTTATGATGGAATTATAAGGATTTATACTATAATAAAACTCAAAGCCCTATAGTCTCACAACAAATGTTTTCACTGTAAGTCAGCTTCACCTTATTAGGTCAAGGATGCATTGGTATGACCATGGATCATATATAATTAGTATAGATGTAAAACATTAATATAATCCTTTTTATTGCTATATTTACATGTTCTCATTCAGAGATATCTGGCTTAGGTCGAAATAGGTAGAGTCGACCAGGTATCCCCTTAGAAACCCAATTATATAGGTTCACTATTTACTATTATTTTCTTATTCATTATTTCGTGAACACTACTATATTCCATATTCATATAAAGGAATTTTTGTAGACAAAGTTGATGGTTGCCTACTGATTTTCACTCACACCCTATTTAGGTCGTCGTTTAGTACTCTGAAAAAACTCATGGATGTTGGTAGAGACAAATAGAAGCCACTATTTTTGGTAGTTGATTTCTTCCTAGGATGGGATTATAAGAGCACAGGGATTAGCCATCACTCCTAATGCTCAATTATAAATTCATATATTTATCTTATTTCTTTTCTTATAAACTTTAAATGTATTGTATGCATGTTTATGCCAGATTCCCTTTTTTAGAACATCATTACATCATCATTTTTTATAAGACACTATCTATGATGATGTTGATAATTAATATACCTGTATTATTCACTTCCATTTTTTTAATTTATTATGTTTGTGCATCTTATCTATTTTATCATTCATAATTTTTCATCACTCTTATAATGTGGTTATTGTCTCTCCACTTTACAACTATACACCATTGTTGTTTTTCAGAAGCCTCTAGCGTACATGGATCCACAATTGAGTCCATGTAGCCCTCAGGTTCGGTTACTCATGAGTAAACAAATCATTATAATATTAATTTTATTGACACATAATTATCAAATTATTATACATACCTTGTCTACATGGTATGTAACACATTAAAATGAGTTGAAATAAGGATATAGTCAAAAATTATACAGTATAGTCTAAGTATATTGTGGCTGCTATGGTAGATATAGTGGTATGGATGCAAAACATAATCTATGATTTTGACATTGTACCTATAATTAATTATCGCATTACACTCTTCGATGATAATACTATAATATTGGATATGTCAAAATATCTAATGTCATACTAACAGTTAAAGTACCAACATCATTATTATAATCTCTTGAATGATTTTTCTCAGATATTTGAAGTTGCAGTGAGCATTATTTTCTGGGAATAAAATAGGGTAGATCCCTTTATTAAAGAATTCACTTATAAGAAACAATATTATCATGTGATATCTATATGATTGAATGTTATAGGCAGTTACCTATAGTCTACGTGAACATTTTTTGGAGTTGGTGTCTTCAGACCAACTATTTTTACTTTGACTTCATGTATATACAATGTGTTGAATATTAATAAAACATCCCATTACATATTGTTCATTATTATGCATTACTATAATGTAATAAAGTCCATGAGTATATGTCAGATTGATGTGGTCATATTAGGTCCCTACTATGATGATATCCTTGATTTTATATGACATTATTTTAAAATAATGTTCTATGGTTGGATAACATACTATAATGGAACATGTAGTACATATATTTTCATGTGAATGTATTCATAAGTATATAAGGCTTATTTTATTTAATTTTTCACTCATTAATCTCCATGGTGAGAGATTATGAGAGGATACCCACAAGTAGTATTTATGTATGTTTTTTTGCCATCAGATATTCTTATCTGCAAGAATGTGTAATTTTCCATAGACATTAAGATTATCATTAATTCATGTCATGTCTTGCAATATTATTTTTTTAAAAAAAACTGTGATAAAATATTTTCATGGTGAGGTAGGGTACGTTGAGTGCTTTATAATTGACATGTCATTCATTGATAATTCAAGGATGGATTTTTCCCTTCCAGCATTATGGAAGCTTATATCTCCACCCTTTTTTTGGAATATAATCATCTTCCTAAATTTCATGGTCATGGTGTTCTGACATGTTTGTTACAAATAATAAAAGAAAGGAATACCAAGCATATAGGTTGGTGACATGGATGTGCTACATACATGATGATATATTGTGATAATTGGATTATATGATATAGTGATTGTTCAATAGTTGTTGTAGTCATTGAGACATTAAGTTCATTCTATTGGGTTCTTTTCACCCATTGCTGGATAGTAATCTTGGACATTTGGCAAGACAACCTAATTCCAAGGAGAACAAATCCTAGGGGATCACAAACTATGTGTTACTACTGATCTTGACTAAATTTTACGTGAATGTGATTAAAATAATATTTATTACTCTCAATATCGATGAATGATTCTATTCATATTTTTTTGATGAAAAATATTTATTGATGAAAAAAATACTTAATATTTATTGAGATGTTATACAAGTACAAGAGAATTTTGAATTGAAACAGACAGTATATTATGTGAAATATTAATTAACAAGATTTCTAAATAATATTTTATATCATTCATGTTAGTGAGCACAAAAATAATTATAAAAATCTTGTTATAATTAGGAGATATAGTTTTTATTAATGAAAATAATATTGTTTAAGGATTATCATATAATTAAATAATATTTAAACCTAGACCCTAACTTTATAAATATTTAGTTATATCTATTGTGAAGGATGTACAATCTAAAATTGAGAATTATTGAGCATGATTAATTATCTTTTGACTCCTCCTTATCTCTCTCTAAACAACAATAAAAAGGGAGATAGATTCCATCAAGATGGAAAGACGATTGATCAACAAAAACAATGCAATAAACTTGATTCCATGTGCTATCACCCAGGCATCTATTTACATTTCTTGGAGATCAAAGGAAAACATGTGGATCACTTTTAGAGAGATTATATCCATAGATCCTCATAGTGATTCGACAGAAATATTAAATGGTCTTGTTGAATGATCAGTAACTACATCGAAGAATGTCCATAAGCCAATATATTACATTATTTTTATATTAAATAAGATAATTGTAAATTTCACATGAAATATCATAGCTTAGGGTTTTGGGAAACCATATATTAAATGAAATTTTAATATATCACCCACCATTGCATGATTCATCTTCACCTAAAACCAATTGTTTTCTAATATCCCACTCGAACTCATATTGATTATGGATCTATGAGTGATATATTATGGGGATCTCATATGTTAGAAGTCACAGGGAAACTAAAGTTAAATATATGAGGTATCAACATCCACTAGGGATATTTTAATGTGAAAGTGAAATATGTAATTGATAGTATGTATCTGTATTGAGGTCGAACCTCAAAGTGGTTTCCTATGTATCATGTGTCAAGTGGAATATAAATCCTCTTAATTTAGATGTCATATATATTAACATCATTCAAGAAGGAGTTAAACGATGAAATATAATGACATATGTTTCGGAAATTTATTTTCACAAGGGACATAGAAATATTGAAATTAGACGACACAAGGAAGGAATTATCATCTCAATGAGGAAAATATCATGGAGGATTGATATGATTCCTAAATATATATAAGGTTAGTTTTATATTGGATATAGTGCCTAAAAATTTTAATGGTGCCTTATGTACCCTTTTTATAATAAGAATAAAAGTATGTATAGTTCATAAAGGGACTGTGTGGGGCTTATGCATGAGCTTAAAAATATAATTTTCTCATTGCTTTCTGTTAGGAAGGATGGATAATTTTACACATGGGTAATTTTTAACTATTATTTAGAGAAGTCAGGGATTTTAAACATGCATATGTGGGATATATGTTTCGTGAAATGTTAGACAAAAATGAATTGTTCAGATCATAGGCGTATGAGGCTAAAATAGATTATAGGTTGGGGACTAAACCTATTAAGGAGACCCATAATGTATATATATTATTTACTCTAATGACGTAATCAACTCATATTGTTGAACCCACATGAGCTGTGATCAGTGTGAGAAACAAGTGATAATTGAGGATCAATTGCATTGTAAAATTTTATTTTAATGGGACATACACATTGAGAGGAATCCCATGTATTTCCATGTGAGTAAGATATTAGGGCTTGCTTGATATTTGATGCCCATGATATGTTTTATTGAATATGATCGATGCTTTTCTATAGTGAGATGGTATTGAGGTAATTTTCTCTTATATACCAGGGTAATGACATGATGCATGAATTCTATATTTATTTTCTATTATAGGAGTACCCATATTATTTATGTGGGGGTTATACTATCATATAAAGATTATGGGGACATGTGATCGGGGTCACATGACCATATAACAATTCTTGGGTGAGGTAATCATGTGATGCAATCACATAACTGAATTTTTATCCCATAATCATGTATCTGATATGATAAAATTTGGTAAACAATTGTATGAATGGTAATGTCATTTAGAATATTGAAAGTGATTATAAAATTAATAAATTCTTATTCCTTCAAATAAATTCTCATCATTCAATGTTTCCCATAGAGTTGAAAATGTGATTTCGTGATGATTTTTCCCTCGGACAGTTAACTATTATCCTTTTTGTCTCCCTCTATGTTAATAAGAATATGTATCTAATTATACCATCTTTTTTCTCCATAGGATTTTAATTTTGGGGTTTGATAGACCTCATCATCTAACATCGACACCACATCAAAATATAGGTGATCCTGGTGTGTTTTTAAGGTGGTTTAAGACACATGTGGGAGTAACTCATGACTTTAATGGATCACATGATTGTGTTGTTACCTCATAATCATCACTAATCAAGTGTGGTTTTATATACCAGATGTATCACATAACCAATAATGACCACTAGTTCTTCCATGATTTATTTTCTTTCTATGCATTTCACGTGATCTGATTGTAATTAGGCGATCTCATATCTTGGGTTTTTCATGAGATCCATAATTTCTTCACACCAGGTAGTCTTCGATATCCTCTTCTACACCATCTTCATGATGATTTTAGGTTCAGGTGATCACATGATCCAAAATAGGTGCATAGTGCTAACATAGTTTTTTGATATCCTATCTCAATTGAATAACCATCAATATGTCATGTTATTCGACCATGAATTGTTTTTTTTATTTTAGGTGTCTTTGCACCAAAATTATACCTACCTTTACAGATTTCTCACCACATCATCTTACTGATACTCGGCTCGTGGGCATCATCATAGACGCACACACACACACACTTATATAAAAATATATAGAGAGATGGACGGAAATTTAAACACACACATTTTCAAATAAAAATATGTATATCAACATTGTGCAAATGGGAAATAATAGAGTAAAAGTCATAGAATATATAAATTGAAGAAGTATTCTGAGTGGTTCAAACTTGAGACCTCACGATGAACCATTGGGAAAACATCCATTGAGTTTCAACATGAGGTCACATACACCTATAAATATATATATATATACACACACACACACAAACATATATATATTTACAATAAATATTCATTTTCATACATTATAAAAAAATATGTAACTGTAAAATTAAACTTAAATATATGAATATCTACATAAATATATAAATATATAAAAATTTATGTGTAAATAAATAAAAAAATTTATATATTTATTTAATAATAATTGTGAATAAATACAAATATAAATAAATGTAAATACATAAAAATAGATATTTCATAAAATGATGGATGAAAGAAATTGCATTAATGGTAAGGGTGTTTATCATGCTGGAAAGTGTTTATGGGTTTAAATCGTCATCATTGCATGGTTTGTAAAGGCAGAGTAATTAATCGAGGCACTGCCAATTGGGGGGTAGGGATAAACAGGGGTGAGGTGCCACTATTGATATATTAAGTGGGGGCACTGATCAATATTTTTTTGTCACTGAAAAATGTGAATTATAGTGTTCATAAAATGATCTTCTATAGAAGTTATTTCACTATTGGGATTTAGTGGTTTTGTTTTTATGGATGTTGGTGTATTGAATTTTGGGAATGTGGATTGAAATTCATACATCATACATACACTACTATAGATAACACTTTTAAAAGCACTAGAAATCAATTTTATCAACATAAAAAATCATTGTAATTATAATTGACCTTTAAATGGGGTCCATTTTGACATGGATAAAAAATGATGATAAAGAAACCATTTATTAGAATTAAAAAATGATGATAAAAGGGGAATTTTATCAGTGAAAAAAAAACTCATAAAAGGTTTTTTTAGTTATTAAGAAAGAATTGATAGAAGCCATAAATATAAAAGTTTTCTTTAAATTTAGTGGTGGAGACCAACCCCTTTTATCGGTGCACAATTACTACAACCTGTACCCTATATTTAGTGCAAGTGGGATTTTTTTCCACTATAGAGGAGGCCCCTACACTTTCGAAATTTCTTAGGAACCCATTGCACAGTCGCATGTGCTCCATCCTTAATCTGGATTTAAACCCATGACCCCCCCTCACACATCTACACCTTTACCATGGATCTATGGGGATTTATTCTTTAATTTAATATATATATATATATATTGTCACATTTTGTATCTTTATATATATATATTTATTTATCTATTTTATTATTTTTAAATTCATATATAATATATATGTTTTGTGTGTGTTTATAAATATATAGACACATACATATATATGTGTGTGTGTGTCAATAAATATAGTTATGTATATTAATATTTATTTATATATATTATATATTAATATTTAGAAAAATACATTAGACTATATATAAAATATATATATTTGTTAATATAGACATAAAAAATATACAAATATATACACATTATATATATATTCATAGTATATATTTTAAATAATAAATTAGATATTATTTTTTATTTAGATATGGTATATATATTTATATGGATATTTTATATGATAATATGTTTACAAATTTATTTATAAAATTTAATTTTTATGTTTATATATATACAAATGTGTATATTTGTTTATATAATTAACCATAATTAACAATACATGAAGAAAATTGATAAAATATGAACATCGTAATGTATATAAGATTGGAAGCCCTGAAATTAAATTAAGTATCCACTAAAAAATATAATAATAATTCTTTAAATGAGGATTAAATTCCATCAAATGTTAAAAAATGAGGGTACCCCGACAAAAAATAAATATGTTTTAGAGGCCATTCATAACTTCTTTGACAAAAACAAATTGATTTTCGGGGTTCCCAAGGTCACCCTAGCATAGATATCATAATATTTGATTTGAAATGTGGAAGAGATCAAATAGAAACTCATATCAAATGTTATGGTCATTTGAATTTTGAGTCATGTTATTATCTAATTTTAGATTATTGATTAAGTTAATGAATTTTCAATATTTTAATTTTTTTAAATTACTATTAGTAAACAATAAATAATTTTTTTAAATGCTTTTTTTAAATTTTTTTATGAACTATTTTTCCCTAAATATCTTATATATTAATTCTGATTTTATATTTCATATTATATAAATCATATTTTTATAAAATATATTATATTTATATAAGTTTAAATATATTTATACATTAATATAATAATTTTAATGATATGTAACTTCTTTTATAAATTATTTCTTTTACCATCACAAAAAAATGTTTTTTAGCACAAATAAAATATTTACTGTAATCAGTGACGATGAAGGGGGATATTTTATCTACTCTAACAACAAGAGGATGAAGTGTGGCCTTTCTCAGTGCTTTTTTTAGTGCTAAGAAATTATACTTTTATCAATTAATTTTTAATCTAATAAAATTACTCTATTTATCATCAATTTTTAGTGATGATGAAGTGTAACACTGGATAAATCAGAATATTAGGTAGTTATTATTTAGGATATATCATCTAATCGAGGCGTTATTATTGTTCTTAGATTGATGGATTCAGTTTCTATTTTTCGTTATAACCTATATTCTTGATAATGTAGTATATTCCATTGGTCTGGTTTATATTATTTGTGTTATAAATCTACCATTGGCCTATTTGACTTGTGTTTCAGGGTGTCACACTAGGTTTTTTCTGTGATCTAGGTGGATTTCTATTGTAATCATATCATGATAGACTATATGGTTAGAAATTCATTGTGCATGTGATTGTAATTAAAATATAATGCATGGATGTAACAGACTAGTAGGAAATGACAAAGGATAGATTCAATATAAAAAAATAATGATAACCAATATGATAAATCCAAAAATTTATATAATAATAAATTTATTGACACATAAATCCCAAATTATGATACATACCATATTTACTTCATACATAACACATTCAGTAATTTTTAAAGCACAATGTGAAACCACACATGCACACGAGAGGACAGTGTTGGATCAGTATATTAAATTAAGAATAAATGAGCAAAAAGATAACAAATGGTGGATTAATCGGTTAAGGGTCACTTATATTCCATACTTCATGGATTATTCATCTGTTCACACGACACAACATGCTTCCCATCCCACCACGTGAGTTATTTTTTAATATGCGATCTAAAAAATTATTAAATAGGTGTTTGTTAATTTTTTTAAATGTGTATAAAAGGAAGAAGTGAGCCACTGCCTTTAGAATTCAGGTGAAAGGTGGAAACCCTGGTTCATCCTTTCGGCTAAAATAATTTTTTTACTATTTTATTATTTTTAAAAATTTTATTTTTTTAAAATTTGATTTATTTATATATATATATTCAACAGAATTCATCTTCTATTTAATATCTAGAAGTACTGACATTACAGTAGTCTAGATTCTAACAGAATCCCTCAACCAAGGTTCCCTGTTATATGAGATATTTCCCAAAAAATCATTTTTCATTATTGATGTGTGATTTTGGTTCTCCCTTTCCTACGGAGAACATTATACATTTTCTGATTTGAGATTCAAAATTGTTTCTAGTCAGTGACATTGAAAAACATAAAATATAAAATAAAACACCAATATAAATGAAACCTAAAACATGTATTATACATATAATAAATAGTTGAAAATAAAAATAATTTTGTAAAAAATGTTGATGAAAAATAATTTATAAGCATCCAAAGGCCCTACATGAAATATAAAAATGTTTTAAAGATATAACATTGAAAACATATAAAATGTAAACTATAAGACCAATATAAATGAAAAATAAAATATGGATTAAAAAAATATGAAATAGTCAAATATGAATAGAATTTTTTAACAAATGATGATGAAAAATAATTTGTAAGCCCTCAAAGCCACCAAATTGAAATATAATAATGATTCGTGTATGTGGCTTTGAAAGCCTATAAAATATAAACAATATGATCAATATTATTGAAATTTAAAACCTCAATTAAAAATATAAGAAATAGTTGAAAATAAAAAAAATTCATGAAAATTTTTGTTAAAAAATAAATTTATATGCTTTCCAAACCACCTATTTTATATTTAAAAATGTTTCATGTATGTGGCATTGAAAGACTATAAAATATTGACTATAAGACATATATTATTGAAAATTAATACATATATTAAGCACATAATAAATAGTTGAAAATTAATTAATTAATTAGTAATATAATTATTAATTATAAAATTATTAATTTTATAAAAATTAATTTTTTAATCAGTAATATAATTATTAATTGGAAATTATTAATAATATAATTAATTAGTTAATTAGTAATATAATTATTTATTATATAAATGGTAATTATATAATAATTTATTAGTTAATTAGTAATATAATTACTAATCATATAATAATTAATTAGTTAATTAGTAATATAGGTATTTATTATATAACAATTAATTATTTAATTAGGTATATAATTTTTATGAACTCGGATCATTGTTTCAGGTATGGATCATGATTTTGGGTGTTTTTTATAAAAAGGGGACAATTTGGAAATTTTTTAAGTACATGTTTTATACTTAGGTGTAAATGCCATATTCCCAATTATCGAGTACAATTACATCTTGGGCATGTAACGGCCGAGACATGGCAAAGTGGGGTGATTTGTTAGACCGCTAATTTCGGTGGTCGGTTGCGGCAAATACATGGTGTGTTCATTTACAGTACATGTGATGTACTTATTCTTTTATTTGGATAATCGAGGTGGGGTCGCATCTAATCCATAGAAACTCTTTCTTCTAGTCGTGAATTGTTATAGAGCATACAAAAACACCGATTATTCTTTGAGCCACCGATCCATCATCGGTGATCCAAATAAAAAACATTTGGTTTCATTGTAATTGAGTTGGTGAGTTCTTCTTTCTTCAATAGCCTCTCCTCATGATTCCTCTTCTTTTATGAGTTATTCAAGGTTGAACGTTTTTGATATTGCTGTAAATCTAAAACATTCTAGGACAATTCAAGGCACGACGTTCTAGATTGTTCATCGTACAATGCAATGGTAGGTGGTTTGTTTCCAATAGTAGTTTGTCATGGAATTTGTATTCCAAAGTGTCGATTACACATGTTTCAGGTATTTCAGTTTTAGGAAATTAAACCCTCTTTAATCTTCCTTAGATTAGTTATTGGATTAAGGTTTTTTTTGATGTGGTATTATGTGAAATTTCATGTTTAAGGAACACCCCATATGTGAGTTTCCATGTTTGAATGTTTAGAGTCATTTGGTTCAAGTAGCCTATGAGGCAGACCTTGTTTCCTTTCCTTTCATGTTAAGATGGAACTATTTGACTATTGAAGCTTATAAAATGTTTTTGATATGCATTATAATTGGTTATTCGTGTATTAGTTGAGATTACTTTGGCTTCCTGATATCTTATATGCATGATTGAATTGCACATGGTGAAGAGAAAGTTGATTAGTTAGATGATAGAGGGAGCTAACGTTTAGTGCTTCCTCAGAATTTATGTTATATTTCATGTTACAAGACTATGGGGGGGGGGGGGGGGGGTTAACTGTGAGTTTTCCCTCATAGTGTCAATAGTTTAAGTTACAAGACCAAACGGGGTTTTTACATTGAGTGATTTCATAGAGATTGTATAGCTTTTGTGGAAAACCATATGGTGAATTAACGCTCAATTCTTCCTCAGAGTGTCTATGACCTTTTTTCGTATTACATTACTTCTCTATAGGGGTTAGACTATGTGAGATACCCAAAGGGTTAACATAAAATTTTTAATGATTGTGATGTTTCTTCCAAGAAAAAGCACAAGAATGCATTTGTTCATGTTAGGTAGTCTTTTGAGATACCAATTGTGATACTTAGATGATTAAATGGTGAACATTAAATGGTAATGAATGTGTATGGAAAACTATTGGATTGTTTAATTTTATATACTCCTATTTCTTTTCTTTATTTCCATTATCAATGTCTATATATACTCACTGACATTTAGGCATAGATATTTTATTGGTTGCCTACTGGGATTCATCTCAAACCATGTTTGGGTCATGTTTTTAGACCCAAATAGATTGTATGGTTGCTGGTGTAGATAAGGGAAGGTTCCCTTATTACATATGTACATGATTGGATTGATGGAGATGGAGAGTATATGACCATGCTTAAAAATGCGGTTGGAGTTTTCATTTTTTCTTTATACTATCTTTTAATTGTATTTCCAGAATATTGTCTTGTTTGGATGCTTTCCTAGACATATGTGACATGCATCATTAATATATATGTGCTCTATTTGTTATTTACTTTCAGTCTTCCATTGTTTACTTGTTTTATGGTATTTTAATTCAACTAATATTTATTATTTGTCATTCCATTATGCATTATCTACTAAAGAGGGCATTGTTTCCTCACTATCACACCCAATTCCCTCACTTCTAGTTTGCAGCCACTAGCGTTCATGGAAATTCTATCACGAACCATCCGTCGGGGCCCATGTCGTGACTACCCTAAGCCCTCCTTCCATAGGCCAAAGGCTGGAAACTACCACCAAAATGCATACTCCCATAAATTGAAAGGAATTTCCTTTAATACTATACAGACAGACGGTCCAAGAACACAAAATGACGAAAATTTGAAGTAAACTACTTTAGTAAAAGAGTGATGAATGTAAAAGGGGCCGAAATACAAGCCCAACTGTAAAGGTACAAGTAAAACTAAAAATAGAATACAGCTGAAAAAAAAAGAAAACAGCTATTGTGCCCTCCTTAGAGGTTCCTATCTTAAGGGTACGTACATATAACCTCCTAAGCACTCCATATCCATTCGTCTCCTCTACGTCAAATTATGCCGAATAGTCCACATTCTGGCACTATGTAGTCCTGGCTCCCTCAGCCTCTCTCCATGTTGTACGTCATATGCAAAAGACACAACAAGGTGTGGGTGAAGCCCGTGTAGGGCTATGTATAATGATACTCTGTAGGAACCCCAAGACTCCCAAGGTCTCATAATTTCCCACATAGAAAAACCACAGGGTAACACAACGAAGGTAGTATACCACACAGGTGTAGTACCACGTAGCATAACCTCAATAACAAGCACAAAGGAAAGATAGCTCAAAAAGTCTCCCAGCTCAAACAAGGTTTTCAGTGAAGTATATATGTACAGATGAATAGTCGCGAAACTTGATCATCTTATTCTATCAAGAGAATCTTCTTCTGACCATACGGAGTTTGAACCACACAGGATCGATAGGTACTAACCCCTGAAAAGATCTACATAGGATCTGACCTACCCAGAGTCGATAGGTAACTAACCCCTGCTGAACCACACAAGATCAGACCCACACAAGATCAGTATGCACTGACCCACATAGGATCCCTGTGTGCTAATCAATAGAGGTCTTTACCCACACATGATAGGTATGTGTTGACCCATAGAGGTTCCAACCCAGTCATACTCCAACTATCTCCAAAACACTAGATAAGTAATAAAAAAGGGACAGTCTCGATCAAAGGATCCCAACATCATAAAAGGTTCTCCAAATGGATGTATGGTTCACAACATATAGCCCTTTATATGATTCAGGTCCCTGTTGGCCCCGGGTCCTGTCCGACCCTATCGGACTGACCCGGCCTCACCCGGTCTGGGATGGGCCACCGAAGACTCAGCCCACTAGGTCGAGGTCTGTCCCAGACCTAAAGGGGGTGGCCCGAAAAGAATTGGGCAGCCCGCAAAGGGGTTTCCTAGCTGACGGGGGACGGCAGACCTCTAGGGTAGCAAACAACTTGGGTAGATTACGAGTCTGAGGGAGGGGCCCAATAGGGCAGGGCCCCGGTCCGAGGAAAGCATCCCACTGGAGGAGCGACCTGGTCCATGGGCGGCAACCGACTCCGATGGCAGCAGCCTGGCTACGGGAGGGGGGGGGGGGTCTTCGAGGGTGGAGGCCTGGGCGAGGGAGGCGTCCCAGTAGAGGGAAATGGACGGGCTGAGTACGACATGCCGGTCGAGGGCAACAGCTTGGTCGAGGCTGGTGGCTCGGTCGAGGGCAGTGAACCATGATGAGGGAGACATCCCGGTTCGATGGCAACGACCCAGCTGGAGGGCGTTGGCCCGCTCTAAGGGAACCTGCTCAGCTCGATGGTAGGGGCCTAGTGCTAGTTAGGGCATTCTGGCTTGAGGGCGGTGGCCCTGTTCGGTCCAACGCAGGGGGTGTGACTCTTCGGTCTCTTGGACATATAAAGGGAAAGAAGGATACTCAGTTGGAAAAGCGGCGGCACCGCAGGGGAATCCTGGGGTCGCTGTGGAACTTGGTGGGGGCGGGATCGGCCTCTGCCGTGGATTTGGCCGTTAATTCCATTCATTGGTTTTGCAGAGGTCGTGGCACCTCCCATCCCGCGGTCGGCCGGCCTGCCGGCCTCTTGGTCCATTTTTTGCGGCTGATGAGGCGCACACCTCCTCTAACGAGGCGCACCAACATGCTCGCGGACTTCCAAGGTGGATCAAAGAATGTAATATAGCCAAGGGTTCATGGAGGATTCTTTAGGCCCACATTGTCCACGTTAGATCTTAATATGAAGGATATTCAGGAAGTTCAATAAAAAATTGAATTGAACACAAGATTTTTCCCCTCATGGTTAACCTGCATCAACCTCTCGCATAGACGAATGAATCGTGGGTCAACCCATTAGCAAGTTGACCTGTGTTCTTCATATACTATCCTGAACATGGAATACGGAAGAAAAAAATTCACAAATGAAATAACCCCTACCTCGAAACGTCATAGAAACATCAACACATGATGGTAGATCGTGTTCTTCGATCCAGCGACAGGCTCCCAAACACGCAACTCGCACATCACCCCTTTGGTTATTGTCATTTGTCACCTCTCATTGGGTCAACTTCCTTTTCAAAGGGTTCGGCGTTGCGGTGTTCCTTTAGCACTTTGTTTCTTGCTGAATCTCTCAGATACCGCTCCCTTAGCTTCATATATATAAAAGAGGGGGAGGATAAGTAACAGCATGGGGAAATAATGGGGCTACTTAATTTGAAAGCATCCAAATTTCCCCAACATTTTTATTACATTAGGTTGGAAAGTCATTCCATTTAACGTCTTGACACACTGCCGACCCCACCCCTTTAAATGGTCAGTTGGATGCTTATGAAATAAAATAACAAAAATTATTTTATTTCATTTTTTTAAGAAGTCACTAAACATAACATTATATCTAAACCTACTATGGTCAAAGTAAATACTCCCTTAGGAAAATCTAGTCACTATGGATTCAACGATGCCCTTGGACTTTTAATCCATACACTGGTTCAAAATATAGAAAAAGTCACTCGCGCGTTTATTGAACGTACCCATACAATGTTCAGGAAAATTTTAACAGTCACCTTCGACTCGTGCCGGTCGAGGTTAGGCTCATCCTAAGTGAAACACCCCCCAACGAACCCATTGGTACTCTCAGATATCCTATCCGAGTTACCATGTAAATGTTGTGGATTTTACAATAAAATAATTGTCACTTAATTATTTTATTTACGTCCAAAAAGTAACTTTCACTGATGGCCCCTGCATGCCTATGTTAGAATATTACTAAAGATATCATTCCCTTAAGAGTTTAGAGGTGGTATCATATTTTTAATCTGAGTCACCATTGGTGATTTATAAGCATTTGAAAAATAAAATAACTTTATATCATTAATTTATTTATTGTTATTAAATTTTCGGGTTTTATAACCGAAGGCCTGCGCCAACTATTGTTAATTTGTACGTAGGATACTCTCGTCATCCTGAACACAACAGTGCCTTTGTATTGCTGACCCGAGAAACTTTTCAAGAGTTAATCCACATTTTTAAAAAAACTTCTTATGCGAGCTAATTAATGATTAACAAAACATTAACGGATCATTTTGGGAACTCTGGGCCTCGGAATTGCACGTCGTCCGATTTCACGGTCTCGAAATAATTCCATATTATTAAAAAAAATTATTCGAAAATTTTGGGACATTACATTCTCCCCACTATTGGGATTTACATCCCCAAAAGCCACATCACAGTCTACGGAATCAAATGGGGGCACTGTGCATGAATCTGAGACTTCCACTCCGATGTACTCTCCAGGAGGTTCATGTGCTGCCCGCGAACGCACACCATAGTTATTGACCACCCACGAAGGACTCACTCCTATCGATCCTAAATATCTACTGGATCATCTGGTAATGTCACCCCATTATCTAAGTCCATCTCGTAATGGTCAAAAACATGTGATGGATCATGCACGCATCTCCTTAGCTGTGACACATGGAAAACATTATGCACATGGTGCATCTGTGGAGAAAGAGATAAACAGAATAATACTTCTCCCACTCTATTGAGAATCTAAGAAGTTCTAATTAACCTCGGAGATAGCTTGCTGCCCAGCCAAACCTCAACAATCATTGTTGGGGTGAGACCTGTAGGATGACATGGTATCCCTTAACATGTCCACTAGAAGAATAACTTGTACCATGGTGCGACCTATGAAAAGGATGTTGTGATCCCCACCTTCATAATATCCTTCACGATACCATCCTGAGGATAGTTGATCATGTCAGGCCTATTAGTCAACATCCAATGTTGTGACTCCCGAATTCGATGAATACTTGGGGGAATGAGAGTCATAGACTAGAGGTAAGATACACAATATCTATCCATGAAGGATATCTGCTGCACGACTAGCTGCTCTGACACCTCACTCAGCAACTGATGTCCAAACCTTCAGCTGAGTGTGTCTTCTATCACGTTCCCATTACCATGAGTAAAGACAATCTCAAGGTCATAGTCATGGATGACCTCTGGCCACTAACATTGTCTCTACTATTGAAAGCTCTACTGAAAATTCTCCATAAAGAGGAAAGGATCTCCCTTCTTCATCAAAGCTGACAAGGGTGTCGCAACTTTGGAAAAGTTAGGAATGAATCTCCGGTAGTACCTGGCCAAATAAGTGCCCCCTCCCTTCGGGGAGGTAATCCTGGAAACATCTTATGAAAAGTTATCCCCACACTCTACCACTCCTATTGGGAACTAAGAACTAAAAACTTCTTTCATACTACTAACATTCACTATCTATATTCTCTCATCTAAATAACATTCAACCATAAAAGTTATCTCTAGAATCGTAATAGAAGTAAGAATTCATAATGAAATAGTGTTGGCTTGGATATCATTAATCACACCTCGCTCAGATGTCCGAGCCCTAAAGCACTGGACGTATTGTATTCATCGAGTACCAGAATGGTCGGTACGCCCGTTAAATACCCAACTACTAACAATTCATCATGTTGAAGCTGTAGAAGCTCTAGAGAACTCTTAACGACCACCACAATCAAGTCCATAACCACCTGTGAGTTGGGCTTGCCTCGTATCTAGAGGGGAATATGATTTTAATACACGTGTAAGTTATTAATCCTACATGTGTCCTCTACCATTACCGCCAGTTGTAACTGCTGACCAACGGGCAGGGATATAGCTAGAACACTGTGAAAAGGTACTATCTTGGGAAATGGTCCATGTTCCAATGCCTCATCAATATCTACACTACTAGTGTCCAAACTAGGAGGGAACCACTAGACACTGCCTCCAGCTAGTCCACAACTACCTGGGAATCTTTCTCACCACGAAACCTCAGAGGCCTCTGGCACTGGAACTCGGGAAATGCGCTTAGTTGGCGTGCACCTTCTGCTAGTGTTGATGGTGGTAACTGCTGCCCAATCGGTGGTGGTGTGGTTTGTACACCACTCGAAGGTGCCAACATTGTAAGAGGTCAATGCCCCAGAGCCTTGTCAATCAGTGGGCCATCATCATGTAATCTCTCAGGAATCCTAGTTGGTTGTCTATGTGGCAGAATCTTGATAAAGAAAAGGTGTACCACAGTCATTAAGTTATACATGGTGAGGTGACTAAAAGAGATCACAATGAAAACTTTTCAAAAACACAAATTCAATTAGTGTTTTAATGTACGAAGTCAGAAATCATATTTCAGGGTCCTAGTGTATGGATGAATCATCAACTACACCAACATTGGACTCCCTAAACTGAAAACCATACTCCAGTCACTTATCATTATTTCTCCACATAGGAAAGATCAGAGTCCTAGGTCTTCGGTAGAACCAAATCCTCTATTACCAATTTGTCACGAATTGTCCCCCAGGTCCCTTTTCATGACTACCCCATGCCCGTATTCCATAGGCTAGGGGCTGGTGACTAACACCAAAAGGAATAATCCATAAAATGGGAAGGCATTGAATTTAATCCTATTCAAACACATGGTCCATGAACACAACAAGAAGAAACTGTGAAGTAACTACCATAGTAAAAGAGTGATGAAACTAAAAGGGGCTGGAATACAAGCCCAAATCTAAGGTATAAGTACAAATAAAAATAAAATACACCTGAAAGAAAAAGGAAAACAGCAACTGGGTTATCCTTTGGGGTTCCTACCTGATGGGTAGGTATAGATTGCCTCCTCAACACTCCATGTTCGTCCGTCTCCTCCGCGTCATGTAATGAAGAATGGTCCACCTCCGGGCACTTTCCATTCATGGTTCCCTCAGCCTCGATCAATGTTGTATGCCATCTGCACAAGAAACAACCAGGTTAGTTAGAAGACAATGCCGGGGTGAGTATAACGATACTCTATAGGGACCCCAAGACCCCGAGTGTCTCCAAACGCTCTAAAAATAAAAACCACTAGGTAACACCAAGAAGGTAGTTTACCAAAAAAGTATAGTACCATGTAGGATATCCTCAATTTCAAGAACAAAGTAAAGATAGCTCACAAAGAGTCCCAACTCAAAACATGATTTCAATGATGTATGGAAGTACAGAAGATTAGTCACGAAGCTGGATCATATTATTCTGTCAAGAGGCACTACTTCTGACCATACAGAGTTTGAACCACAAAATATCGATAAGTACTAACCCTCGCAATTATCCAAACATTATCTGAACCTCCTAGAGTCGATAAGTAACTAACTATTGCTTTCCCACAAAGGATCTGACCCACAAAAGATCGGTATGCGCTGACCCACACAAGATCGATGAACGCTGACCCACACAGGATCGGTATGCGATGAACCACACAAGATCACTGAGTGATAACCAATATAGGATCTTACCCAAACAATATTGGTATGCACTAACCTACATAGGATCGCTGAGCGCTGAACTCTGCATGATCTATCTCTAACCTCCACCTCATCTCCAGCCACTGGATTTCCTCGCACCTGGTGTGTTTGAGTTCCATAGAATCTGCCCCCGAGATATCGGACATACCTCAACCGTCACTAAGATTTACAGAGGACTAACCCAAAGGACCTCTATGTCATAAGGGTTCCAACGTGATTGACGGTGTGTCAATAAGATGCCCAGTCTATGAGTAATAAGTGTTTTAGCTCAGGGGCCCTGGTTGGATTCAGGTTCGATCCAACCCGGCCATACTCCAACTATCTCCAAACCTCAATAGAATTAATTCAAAATGGAACGTCTTGATCCAAGGATCCCAAATCCATAGACAATTCGTCAAATAGACATCTAGTTCTCATGATATGGCCTTTTATGTTATTTGGGGCCCGGTGGGGCCCGAGTCCGGTCCGACATGGTTAGATTGACCCAGCCTGACCCCGATCTCAGCTAGGAACGGCATACTCGTCCCACTAGGAAAAGGTCTAGAGCGGCCCTCAACGGGGCCGACCATGTGAAAATAGGGTGGCACACAAAGGGGAGGCCCCACCCACGTGGGGTGGTGTCCCACTAAGGCAGCAACCCGGTCTGGGGCGGCGACCTACTGGGGAGATAACCTAGTGGGGAGGTCCCCTAGTCTGAGGGCGGTGGCCTGCTCCAAGCGCAGGGGCCCAACATTGAGGGAGACATCCCGACTCTAAGGCCGGTGGCCCAAGCGAGGGAGGTGTCCTGGGCGAGGGTGGCGGTCCAGTCGGGGTGGGGCCTAGTGGAGGGTAGTAGCTCGGCCGAGGGGGGTAGACTGGTCGAGGGCGGCGGCCCGATCGAGCGTAGCGGCCCAGCCAAGGGTGGCAGCCCAGTCTAGGGGCGGCCCAAATGAGGACAGAGGCCCAGCCTAGGGTGGCGTCCCAGTCAATGGTGGAAAACCGCTCCGAGGGTAGCTGCCCAGTGGGAGGGTGGAAACCAAGCTCAAGGGAGGTGGCATGGCTCAAGGGAGGGGGCCCAGTGTGAGGGTGGACAACCGGTTTGAGGGCCACCTCTATGTTCGGTCCGACGTAGGTGGTGTATCCACTATGTCTCTCAGATTCCTGAACTTCCCGATGTCCGTTCGGTTGACGAAGCAGCATTGCCAGTCGGTCGCTGCTGAACCCACCGGATGTGGGTTCAGCATCCATAGTGGCTTTGGTTGTGGCTTCCATTCGCTAGTGCCACGATAGTCAGGTCGCCTCCATTCGTGCATCCTACCATTGTGTCGGTCACCTCCTCCTTTTGCCTCAGCTGAAAAGTCATTTCCCTCCACTTGTGGCGCGTGTCGACGTGCTTGCGGTCATCCAAGGTGGTGCATGGAAAGCAAGATAGTGGAGGGTTCATGCTGGGTTCGTTAGTCCTGCGCCATTCGGTTGAGCTCGTAATATGGAGGATATTTAGGGTGTTAAACAAAATATTTAATTGAAAACAAGATTTAACCCCACAATGATACCCCTCATCAACCTCCCACAAAGATGAATGAATCGTTGGTCAACCCGTTAGTCGGTTGACCCACGTTCATCATGTAATTTCAAGAATGGGGAAGAGGGAATCAAAATAATGGACAATTGAAATAACCCCTTCCTCAAAAGGTCATTGAATTTTTTTTCCTTATGGTGGATCATTCTCTTCATTCCCGCAACCGGCTCCCAAAGACGCCACTCACACGTTGACCCTTGGATTGGTGTCGCCCGTCATCTACTATTGGGTAGGCTTCATCTTCCAGGGTTCCAACATCATGGTGTTCCTTCATCACATTGCTACTTTTTGAAGATCTCTGATACCCCTCCCTAGCTCCATATATATAGGAGAGGGGGAGGATAAGTAATATAGTGGGCAAATAATGGGGATCCTTAATTATGATGTCTCCTAATTTCCCCAATGTTATCGGTAATTTGGGATGGTAGTACAAGCCAATTAAATACTAGACACACCACCAGCCCCACCCCATTAAACGGTCCGTTGTAGGTTTATGAAATAAAATAACAAAAATTATTTTATTTCATTTCATTTAGAAGGTTGGAAAACAAATCATTTTATCCGGACCTACAATGGTCAAAGTAAATCATCCCTTAAGAAAATTGTTGTGTTGTTGATTCAATGTTGCCCTCAAGTTTTTAATCAGAGCACTGGTTCAAAAGTTAGAAAATGTTGCTTGGAGTTTTACTGAATGTTCCAGAAACAAAGTTCAGGAAAATTTTAATAGTCACCCTCAACCCATGATGGTCGATGTTAGGCACTACCTAAGTGAAACATGCCCCAAAATACCCAACGGTGCTATCAGATTTCCAATCCCTGTTACCATTTAAATGTTAAAAATTTAACAATAAAATAATTATCACTTAATTATTTTATTTATATCCAAAAACTAACTGTCACTGGTGTCTCACGCTGGCCAAGGTTTGTATCTGCCTAATAAAAGCATACCCTCACAAATTAAGAGGTTGTCTCATATTTTTAATCTGACTCGCCTTTTGTGAGTTATAAACATTAGAAAAATATAATAACATTATTTAATTTATTTTTTAATGGTTATTCCATTTTCGTGTTTTCTCACCATAGGATGATGTCGAATATTCTTATGTCAAGCCTAATGTAAACCAGCCATCTTGAATGGAATGGTGCCCTCATATTTATGATCTAGGCAACCATTTAATAGTTATTCCAGTTTTTCAGGAAAACTACTTATGCTTGCTAATTAATGCTATACAAAAATTCAAAGGATCATTACAGACACTACGATCCTCAGAATCATGCACATTCAGATTTGATGGTTTCGAAATAATTGCATATAATTAAGAAAATATGGAAATTCTGGGACATTAAAATCTTCTTGAGGCCATGTGACTAATAGGGTACAGAGCACCATTGGGTGCCACCTGGGACCAAGACATTTAAATGTGGAATCAAAGGATTTCTTTTCATTTTTGACTTATTTTTTGGAGACTATAGATTTGGATAGGAAGTAATATGTAGTTGGTAATAAGTTGTTCCCAAGAGAAGTTGACCTGTGTATAAGTAAAATTCAATATACCATGAATATTTCAATTTTCATGTTTTGAAATTATTACAGTTGATTGGATTTCACCGTTTGGTGATTCACATGATTTGTGCTATTATGATTTATATCATTGAGGTTATATTTTTATTGACACCTGATGAGATGGGGGTATTCCATCTCATGCATCATATAGGCACTTATTAGAAACCACATGTCATGCATTTTGTCATTCCATTTAGGATGCATTAATGATTTCAGGTTTTTGTGATATATGTTGTGCTAGATATAGATTTTGTTTTGATATATGTCCTGATAGAATAGATTCTATTTTGATAGGGTATTGGAAAATTGAATGTTTCATTTGAATTAGTGCCAAACGTTGGTCCCTATGGTGTTATGGGCCCTCTTGGATCATAATTTGGTGGATCATATTGAACATTAACTGAATTATTCTATTATAGGACATGAATATGATACCAAGCTTTGATTACCGGGGAGTATGGGCCCCCATGGATCAGAAGTTTCCACTTTAATTCTTGTTTCAGTGTTTTTATGGGGTCCTAGAGTAGTTTTGGAGGCTTAATGTCTTGAAAAACATATAATATACGTTCTGCGATGATGAGCACGTGCTACGTGTTCTTTTTTTCAGGAAGAAACAAATTTTCATAAGTACACACGGTGTACATTGAGTACACGACATGTAGTCCCTAACCGTGTGACTGACTGTGTGATCAGAGACTTGTGGTTTATAAATGTATGGTGGAACACACCGTGCACGTGCAGTACACGTCGTGTTGTAAAGACCGGGTATCCAACCATGTGACCAATGAAACGAGTGGATAAAACTTTAGTAGTGCACACTGTATGTATGGTGAACACACCTTGTAGTGTACCCAGGAGAGAACCGTGTGGTCTTGCTTTGTATAGGAACCAGGGTAGGAGGAAAAACATCAAGTACATGTAATGTCATATGAGGACCATTCCCGGTGTAGGGGTGTTACATGAACATTTTTGGTCAAGGTACATTCCATGTTAAAATCATAAGGGGACACACCATGTAGAGTTCATACATGCCATCTATCCTTGTTTTGAATGAAATGAATGTTTTCTTTCTTGTGATCCTTTATTACACTTATATGATTCATTCCTTTATAATCTTGAACTGAGGTGTGCGCTTGACCTTACAGAGTCATTCCACTGAGACATCCTCTAGTTGTAAGCCAAATATAGTGCAACGATCAGACACCAGAAATGGTAGATCTGGGACTACCAGTAGATCCTGTCGTCGTGCCTGTCCTGGAACTAGCTATTATACCAGACATAGGTGATGAGGCATAGTTCAATGAAGGAATTATGAGGATGATAAATACCATCTACTGAATATCACATCCTATCTCGTCTATGACAAAGTTGATTTGGGTTTTTTAGTAGCATCATCCTCCCACTTTCTTCTAGGGATAGATGACCTCATGTTGTAGATTCATGGTTAGAAGTTATGTTGTCTATAATCGAGAATCTAGAGAAACCTCTTGAGAAGTGGGTGAATCTCACAACATACATGCCTTGGGATTCCTCCAAGAGATGGTGGGATGTGATTTCATAGGTGGGACACCAGCAGGTTGTGGCTTGGGTTGATTTCCAGTGAACATTCTATGACTACTTCGACCCAGAGAACTTAAGGCCCGACTAAGCCCATGATTTCATGGGTTTGGAGATGGGTACTCTCTAAATCATGGATTATTCTTCTCACATCATAGAGTTGAAGTGATTCACTCCCATTCTAGTGGTTGATGAGTTTTTTCGGGTGTGAAAGATTGAGGATGGTCACATGCATGACATTTGATCTCAGGAGAACATCTTCAGGTTGACTTCCATATCATCTATGGTCAACTATGAGATGATCACTGAGTGAAACCCAATGGAATCTGCATATGTGGTCAAGGTCGGTTCAACATATAGAGTTGGTACTCTTATGAAAAAAAGCAAGAAGTGCCACATGGAGTCTACGAGTGGAGATCCAAGTAGGTAGTATTTTCCTTCAAGTAGCCAGGTGGTGTGCTACCAGTGCAATAAGGGAAGACATATGAAATGTTAGTGCCCGAGAGACCTAGTTGTGTTATGATATTTCTAAAAGATAGGATATCTTCAGCATTTCTACCACACCCTTATTCCATCATCTAGTGAGGGGGATCCGTTTCGACTCCACTTACTGGACATGGACTACCGGTCCCACATCAGAATGGGGGCTGGAGTTTTTCAGGCCATTCAGCTCGTGGTGGTGGTCCTGTCCATAGTGGTCAGACACTAGGTTTTCGACAGTTGTAGGGTGGATCAGCTAAAGGGTTTCAGGCAGCTTCCAAGGCTGCGGTGTAGGTCCGGATTGTTCATTGGAGAAGGTGAAGCAGGAGCAGGTTCTCGGACCCTCTATGGTTAAAGGTAGTATTTTTGTTGCATCCATTTTAATTTCTGCACTTTTTGATATGGGGGCGTCCTATATCTTTATATTTTTCCCTGTTGTGGAAAAACATGAGCTCTGTAACCTTACTTCTTCTGATATCATTATGTTGGAAACTCTATTGGGGACTAGAATGGCTAGTGTACGTCTATGAAAGGAGTTCCCTCTAGAGGTTGGTGGGTGTAACCAATTATGAGACATTTATGTCTTACAAATGATGAGATAAGACATAATTCTTGGAATGTATTGGATAGTTACCTTCCAGGATGTTATCGATTGTTATCACTGTATGGTGAGTTCCATGTCACCCAAGTGTAGATGGTTTCTACATAAGGGCGAATGGGACGTCCGAGCGAGCAGAGCTGGACCTGAGCATCACAGGTTAATAGGTGTTTAATCAAGATTTCTAGTCTGTATCTGGATGAATAGGGGAATTCACAGATGGAATTTCCTCCAGTGGGAAATCATTTCAGGGATTTCATTCCAATTTTTTTTTAGGTTTGCCTCCAGAATGAGAGGTTGAATTTACTTTTTAACTTCTTCCAGAAGAAGCACTGGTGTCCATTCCTCCTTATAGGATAGATACACCAGATTTCAGGAGATCAATAAGTAATTGGATGAGTTACATGAAAAGGTTTTCATCCAACCTAGTATTTCTCTTTCGGGATCACCTGTCCTTTTTGTGAATAATGCAGATAGTACCCTCAAATATTTTGTGGAATATTGTAAGCTGAACCCGTTGAAGGTCCGGAACTGATATCCCTTACCAAGGGTTGATTACCTCTTTGATCATCTTTGAGGAGTCTAGTGTTCTCGAAGATTTACTTGAGATCAAGTTCTCATCATTTTTCAGTTAAACCATTAGATATACCTCTTGCATCCCTTCGGAGTAGTTACGATCTATATGAGTATGTGGTTATGTTCTTCGGTCTCATGAAAACGCATTTAGTTTTTTTTGGAACTGATGAGTAAATTGTTCTATCCATAGTTGGACTCCTTTTTGGTGGGTTTTGTGGACGATATCATGGCGTACTCTCACAATCGCCACAACCTTGATTTCCATCTTGAGATTTTTTTAATACACTAAGAGAGCATCAGTTACATGATAAGCTCTCAAAATGCGACTTCTGGATGGGCCAAATTCACTTATTGAGTCATGTTGTCATAGAGACAAGAGTATCAGTAGACCCAGATAATTTGAGAGTAGTACCTTCCTGGGAGCATCAGAAGAACACCTTTGAGGGATGGATTTTTATAGGGCTTCCAGGTCACTACATAGATTTTATATAGGACTCCTCAAGATTAGTAGTGCCACTGACAGGCCTGACAATGAAGGGTGTGAAGTACTCATTGTTAGATTCTTGTGAGTTAACCTTTTAGGAGCTGAAGGGAATATAGACTTCAGCACTGATACTATTTTTTTTAAAGCTGGTAAAGAGTTAAACCATTTACTGTGATGCATCATGTATCGGTCTTGGAGGAGTTCTTATGTAGGGGGGAGGAGTCATTGCATATGGATCTCGGCAGTTGGGGCCACATGAGATGAATTACCCGACAGACAATCTCGATTTGGCTATAGTTTTTCATGCCCTACGATGTTGGAGACATTACCTTCTAGGAAAGTGTTTTATGGTGTACACTAACCACCAAATTATCAATTATATCTTTACCCAACATGACCTGAATTTGAGAAATCGAAGGTGGGTTGAGTACCTTCAGTCCATTGACATTGAGCTTGCTTACACACCTAGGAAAGGCTATGTAGTGGACGATGCGTTGAGCAGGAGGACTCAGATATAATAAGGTTATGAAGCTATCAATGAGTGGATGATCATAGATCTATTCTATAAAATGAATTTGGTGGTGCATGATAGACAAGTGTAGACGTTCCATTCTTCTATAGATGTTACCTCTACTATAATTGATTGAGTGTGAATGAGGAATCCAATAGATTCTGAAAGACTAGTCTTATGGGAGAGTATGTCAGGATTGGACCCGACTCATGGGTGGATCATAGGGGAGGATGAGAACTTGAATTTTCATGGGTGTGTATGGATATCAACAGACATACATGATGAGTTGATGGATGATTTTTTACTCAGTTTGGGCAGTTCATCCTGGTGTCACTAAGATCTATCTAGATCTACACCGTCTATATTGATGACCAGTTATAAAGGGATATTTTATTGGTTTTGTTATGATATGTTCCACTTGTCAACAGGTGAAGGTGGAGCATCAGCAACCGGCATGGCTTCTACAACAGTTACCCATTCTCAAGTAAAAGTGGAATAATGTTCTGATGGATTTTTTGATAGGTTCACCGAGGGTTCCATTATGTGATGATGCAGTTTGGGTTTTCATTCTCATACTCACGAATGTTTTAACTTTTTACTAATCAAGGAGACCATCAGTGTTGATGTGCTTGGAAGTTTGTACATCTGAGTGATTGTACGTTTAAATGGGGTTCGACACTATATCATTTTAGAAATTTATTCCTTCATTACTTCACATTTCTAGAATGGGATATAGGAGGATTTAGGTACACAAGCAAATTTGAGAACAGCTTACCATACGATGAAAAATGGATAGTCAGAGCACACGATTCGAGTTCTAGAGGACATGTTTCGAGCATGCATCGAAGATTTTGGAGGCTCTTGGGAGAAGCACATACCTATGGTAGAGTTTTCCTACAATATTAGTTTTCAGGAAACTATTTCGATGGAACCTTATGAGGCTTTGTATGGTAGGCCACACCAATCACCCTTATGTTGGATAGAGGTAGGAGAGGCAGCTATATTGGGACCTTATCTTTTCATTGAGACAACTGAGCAGGTTGAGTTGATTTGGCAGAGGATGGATAATGCATAGTCATGGAAGATGTATTATGATGATTTATGGAGATGACTTCAGGAGTTTGAAGTCGGATGTCAGGTTTTCTTATGTGTCATACTAAGGTTGGGAAACATGTGAATATGGAGATAGGGGAAGTATTCACCAATATATGTCAGACCATTTTAGGTTTAGAGATAATTTGGCTGGTTGCCTATCGATTGCAGTTACCTGAGAGGTACTGTACTACGCATGAAATCATCCTCATTTCTCAGTCATGATGTTAATTCATAGACCTGTCTCAGGTTTTTAAACTCGAGGTGATTGAGTTGGATGTGGATGCATCATTTGAGGAGCACCTTATTTGGATTTTTGATCACAGTGCGAAGGTTCTTTGGGGCTGTTTTGTTCCTCTGGTATGGGTGTTGTGGTAGCATGGCCGATTCCAGGATGAGAATTGGGAAAGAGAGACCGATATGTGATCGTAGTGGCCCGAGCTGTTTGAGGATTATTCTCTATTCCATTGTTAGGAAAATTCAGTGATTATTTCTTTAAGGGGGAAAGCTTCTAAGAACCAGGATCATCAATTTTAGTTATGGATCTTCATTTCATGTGTTTTTGAGAAAAAATTAAGAATTTGTATGTTTTATTAGTACACGTCGTGTACTTAGGAGTACACGACGTGTACCCAATTTCCATGTATAGCTGCATCTTGGGAGTGTGACGGCCGAGACATGGCCATGTGGGGTGACATGGAGGATCTCTAATGTCAGGGGTCAGTTAAGGAAAATACCCGACATGTTTATTTACAATACACATCATGTCCTTTTTCATTTATTTGATAAATCGGATGGGGGTCACGTCTAATCCACAGAAATGTCTTCTTCTGGTCATGCCTCATGGAGGAACATAAAAAATGGCCAATTCTTCTCTGTCCCACCAATCTGTCATTTTTTCTTCAAATCAAACATTGTTGGATGAGTTGGAATCAACTGGGTGAGTGCTTCCTTATTCTATAACATCTCCTCCTAATTCCACTTCTTCCGTGAGTTATTCAAGGTTGAATTATTTTGTAGTTTTTGTAGATCTACAAAATTATAGGACGATTCAATGGATGATATTCTAGAGTGTTAATTATTGAATGTTAAGGTATGTACTTTTTTTCCTTTAGTTATTTCTCTTTGAGTTCATATTACCCATGTTTTGGGTATTTTAAAATAAGGAAATTAAACTATGTTTTATCTACCTTAGATTGAAAGTTGGATCAAGCATTTATTGATGTGGAATTAGGTTAAATATCATGTTTTTGGAACACCCCATGGGAGTGTTACCTTGTTTGAATGATTAGGATCATTTGGTCCAATTTTCCTACGAGGAAGACCTTGTTTCCTTTCCTTGCATGATATGATGAAACTGTTTGAATTGGAATACTTGTTAAATGCTTGTGATATAATTGGAATTTTTTACCTGTGTAGTATTTGAGATTACATGGGCTGATTAATATCTTATATGCATGATTGAATTGCATAGGACTGTGAGAAGCTGGTTTAATTAGGCCAAAGGGTGCATTGGCATTGAGTACACCCTCATGGTGTCTATAATATTTCACGCTATGAGACCATAGGCGGGATTGATGGTGAGTTCTCCCTCAGAGTGTATATAGTTAACTTTACGAGACCACATGGGAATTTACATTGAGTGCTTCCCTAGAGAGTCTGTAGTTGTTGTGGAAAGATCATTGGAGGAATTAATGGTGACTACTTCTTTAGAGTGTCTTTTCCATTTTTTTTCTTATTTCATTACTTGTTTAGAGGGGTTAGACTATGTGAGATACCTAAAGGGTTAACATAAAATTTTTAATGTTTGGGATGCATCTACCAAGCCAGAGAAAAATCTTGGATTTGGTCATGTTAGGTAGTCTTCTGAGATACCTATTATAATACATACTTGATTAAAATATGATAATTTAATTCTAATGTATGTAAATGGAAAATTGTAGGATTGTTTACCTTTTTTGTACTCCCATTTCATTGATAAATTTCCATCGTCACCTTCTATATATTCTCACTGACAGTCAGGCATAGATCTCGTGGTGGTTGCCTACTGGGATTCGTCTCACACCCTGTTTGGTTCATGGTTTTGGACCCAAATAGATTATATGGTTGGAGAAGTAGACAAGGGAAAGCACCCTTCTTCCTCAGGTATGTGAATGACTGGTTGGAGATGGAGAGCATATGACCTATCTTAGGTTTTCAATGCTGCTGGAGTTTTCCTATTTTCTTTTTACACTGGTTCAGTTGTATTTCCAGTATATGGTCTTTTTTGGCTGCTTTCCTAGACATATGTGACACGCATTATTTATATTTATGTGCTCTCATTGTTATTTACTTTCAGTCTTCCATTGTTTACTTGTTGTATAGTATTTTGATTCCACTACAATTTATTATTAGTCATTCTAGATTAATGCTCTCCCAATGAGGTCATAGATAACCCACTATCACATTCAACACCCTCTCTCTTAATCTACATCCTCTAGTATTTGTGGAAATGTGCTTGAGGCCATGTGACCAACCGAGTATAGGGCACCTTTGGGTGGCACTAAGAACCAGGATGCTAAATAATTATTAATTATTAAATATTTAATTAGTTAATTAGTAATATAATTATTAATTAGTTAGTAATTAATAAGTTAATTAGTAATATATTTTTAATTTATAATAATAAATTAGTAAATTATTAATATATTTATGAATTTTGTGGTAATTAATTTGTAAAGTAGTAATATAATTAATAATTAACAATTAATTAGTTAATTATTTATAAAATTATTAATCATAAAATAATTAACTATTTATTTAGTAATACAATTAATAATTATATAATAATTAATTAATTAATTAGTAATTTTTTTTATTAATTATATTACTGTTATTTAGTTAATTAGTAATGGAATTATTAAATATAATTATTCATTATAATTATAATTATAAAATATTACTAATTATGTAATTTATTATTATATAATTAATAATAAATAATTATCAATTATAATTAATATTTATATTACTAATTAACTAAATAAATATAAATAAAAATTATATTACTAATTAACTACTTAAATATAATTAATAATTATTTTACCAATAAACTAATTAATTATAAATTATTACATATATTACTATTAGAATAATGAATAATTATATAATTAATAAATACTAATTAATATTTAGTAATTTTAATCAATGCATAAATTACTTATATACTAAATAATTATTAATTATTAAAAATTTATTATTTTTTATATAATAATTATTTGGATAATTAGTAATATAATTTTTAATTATATAGTTATAAATTAGTTAAATTGTAATATAATTATTATCTATATAATTAATAATTATATTACTAATTAATTATTATATAACTTATAATTATATTACTAAATAAATAATTAATTATATAACTAATAATTATATTAATAATTAACTAAATAATTATTCACTAATTAATAATTATATAATTAATTATTATATAATTAATAATTATATAATTAATACTTATATAATTGATACTTATATAATTAATAATTTTATTACAAATTTAATAATTAATTATTAACTAGTTCTTATATTTTTAATCCATTTTTTAGTTTTATTTATATTTGTCTTATAGTTTATATTTTATATTATTTTAAAGCCAAATACTAGAAACTTTTTTAAGATTCATGTAGGTGGTTTAGAAATCATATAAATTATATTTCATCAAAAAAATTTACAAAATTATTTTTATTTTCATCTAATTATTATATTTTTATCCATGTTTTCAGAATATTATATATGCATCTTATTGTTTATATTTTATAGTCCTTTAAAGCTACATACATGAATCATTTTTTACTTCGAAATAGGTGGTTTTGAATTCTTATTACTTATTTTTCATCAGTATTTTTTATGAAATTTTTTTCAACTATTTCTTATATGTTTAATACATGTTTTAATTTTTATTTGTATTGGTTTTACAGTTTATATTTTATAGATTTTCAATGTCACATAATTGAAACATTTTTATATTTTAATTTTGTGGATTTGAATGCATATAAATTTATTTTCATAAACATTTTTTAATGAATTAATTTTTATTTTCTTCTATTTATTATATGTGTAATCCATGTTTTATGTTTCATCTATATTGGCCTTATAGTTTTTATTTTACAGGATTTCAAAGTCATATACTTGAAACATTTTTATGTTTCATGTAGGTGGCTTTGAAAAATTATAAATTATTTTTCATCAACATTTTTTATGAAAATATTTTTGTTTTAAACTATTTAGTATATGTTTAATCAAAGTTCTATGTTTTATTTATATTGGTATTATAGTTTATATTTTATAGTCTTTTAAATCCATGTTCCTGTAAATGTTCTAAATCCCACATTGAATATTCATAATGTTATTTGCCGAAAAGGGCGAAGAAAAATCCAACATAAAAAACGCAGAATGATTTCCATGGAAAGCCCTCTTATAAAAGGGATCTATGTGTAAGGGATTCTTTTAGACTCCAGACTATTTTAATGGTAGTACAATTTGATGTAACTTCACTATCGGCCACCAATAAGGTCTATCACCAGCTACCCCTAGACCGCATAAAAATATAATGAAGGGTGATGAGTATGTGATGTTATTCGACCTTGATTATAGTTTTAAGGGGACTTTTAATTGTACAAGTTTGGTAGTGAAGATGATAGGTGGGGACATGATTAAGGTGTGTGAGGTGTTCTTCATGGATGTGATGTTGCATAACTAGGTGAAAAAGGAGGAATACGTGTGGAGGATGGTGCAGTGGTGCGACGTCGAGAATTCCATCCAACGCCACCAACTCCTCGATGACCCCCACTCCACTGATACCTCAATTGAAACATTCTTCGCAATTCCATTTCTCATGGACAGATCGAGGTTCATATTCTCATGGGTTTCTCTATTTTTATCTTCATGGGAGTCTAAATATATTACTTTTTGGGTTTCACATTGTTTATAACTTTCTTTAAATGGTTAAAATATCCATATTTGTTTTTAAAGAAAAATATAAATTTTTTATATTCGGTTCCAATTTATTTACTAAAGTATTTCATAAAAATGTGAAACGATTTTACAATTTTAGAAAAATATAGGAAGATAAAATCATTTAATAGTTTAACCATTTTTTTTGTTATATATATATATATAACAAAAAATTAAACAGTGGTCACAAAATATGACGAAAAACATTAATTAGAAAACTATTTTAAAATAGAACATTCATTAACATCCATAACATATTTTATAAGTGTGATTTAAATTTCACTATGGTAGATTTTAATGGTTTTGATTCGTTAAAAAATAGAGATTAAAGTATCAAGACCATCTCCTAAAAGCTATATCATCCTCCACAAAATCTCCCATGGTGAAACTCATTAAGGTCGACTGAAAGCATTCATTTTGTAATGGAATCTATGTGGTTGTAGGTTTTACAACGATATCTTGAACAAAATTTGAAATATTATTTATTTGATGAAAATAATTGAGAACTAAATATCCGATAAGTTTATCATCTTTGAAAATATTTTAATCTAAGAATGAAACAATTGATAAATACTAGAAAATATTCTAAAAGCCGTTCTTAAATATATTTTTTTATTTTTCTAAGCCTATATTTGAAATGGATTGGCATAACCATAAAATGGTCTCACAGTTTTAGAAAAATCCAATTAGTGTTAAAAGTATGAAATCATTTCATACTTTTTATATTGCATAAAATGGTTCCTCAAATTTTTTTTGTTAATTTATTTATAATTTTTCTTTATATAAAAAAAATTAAACAAATTATAAGGGTAATAATAACTGGTATAACATTAATTAATAAAATATGAAAAATAATGTTATTCTATCTTGATATCGATACTATATATCATCATTTAATTGGTTTTTTAATAATGTTAACTAGCACTAAATAACACAGATAAAAGATGATATTAATCATGTAAGAGTTGTCCTGGGTAAAATGATCTTATATGATTTCATAAAAATTACAACAACTATAGAAATGTGTTTCTACAAGAAAAACAAATCATATCAACCAAATAAATTAATTTAAATTAACTTTAAATTTAAATATTTTCAATAAATTACAGTTACATTGATATGTAAAATTTATTACAAAAATTTACAATTTCAAAAAAATTGATAAATTATACTTGGAACATACCTTGTGGAATTGTATGCCACCCTCCTTGGGACCCCCTTCTAATAGTTTCCAATATTGTTATTATTAGTCGAACACACCAAACCCATCTCAAAGGAAATAAGAGTGTACATATAATAGAAAACAATACTTATGTTACTAACGCAATAAATAAATAAATAGAACTTAAATATCATAAAATAATTAATTAATAAAAAATAAATTAAAAGTATGATTTTAATTCGAATAATATTATATAAATAAAAAGTATAACATAATACAAAAAATAAAACATATTACAAAGTAATATGGTACTCACAACTCATTTTCTCTATTTTTTATGTGTCTCACTTTTAGTAGTAGTAGACACATTTTTTCACAGATTGAGGTGCGGTTAATTTACATACATCATAAATGCATTACTAATAGCTTTCCTAAAGTATTAAGACATTTTGAGAATTTTTTCTCACTTTTGAGTTTGTGACATAAATCTTTAACTAGAATCTCACTTTTAAATGAGAACGTATAATATTAGTCATAATAGTTACCTGATGTGTTTGATTGACGTGGGGATAGTTTTTATATATCACTAATGAATCGAGAATCATTGTAGAAAAATAAAATAACAATCTAAGATAATTATATTATTTTTGAGTATATGTTGCACGTTATGGAATAATATGTCACATTTAAAAAAAAACACACACCTTTAGTCATACCATCCAAACCATGTATTAGATAAATGTTCTGTTGATTCATATGCACCAAAAGTGAATCATAGATCATTTTTCAAAGGTATCTAGATAATTCAAGTGTATTTTAATAGTTTTGAGTAAGTTGTTTGAATTTTGAACTAAAATGTCCCTTTTAACAATAAAACAAGAAATTTCAGTTAATCTGGGTGCATTTTGAGTGAAATTGACTAGAAGTTAATTCCTATATATATATATAATATCAATATTTTCTATAATGCATAATGATAATACAAGAATTTTGAGTTAGTTTTGAGTATATTATGTGTGTTTAGAACAAAAACATCACATTCAAATGAGCACAAATAGTTTCAGTCATAACAGGAACATCATGTATCAAATTGATTTGTGGTTACTTCATAAACATCAATAATAATTCAAAGAATGATTTTCAAAAGTACTAGGACAATCATAATACGTTTTTTCTAATTTTCAGTGTATGCCTCGTGCTTTGGACAAAAATGTTAATTTCAAATAAAACACTCATATTTGACCACAACGACCACACCATGTGTCAAATTTATGCGTGATTAATTCATATAGATAAAAAATTATTCTTGGGTCATTTACCTAATGCACCATGAAAATAAAAGACTTATTTTTGATTCTGAGAATGTGGCATGTATTTTGAATTAATATATATCTGTTAAATGAATACACACACTATCATTCATAAAAACCAAAAATTGTGTTAGATTTTTTTAGGATCCAATTCCTCTAGCCCGTACCATCCAAACCTAACACACAATAACTTTTATGGTTACATCCTAATATTGTATGGTAATGGAAAGAGTAATTCATAAAATCTTTATTGTCAGCCACCATTTCTTATAGAATCTGATGTGGGATTGGGTTTGATCCCAACAATCCTCCACTCAAACTAAACACCATACATTTGGGAATCCCCTTCAATGATAATCCAATAGATCTAAATATCATTGAACATAGTTTTCTCATTATCTAGACTCTCTACGTAACCAATACTACGAAGAAGACTTTTGAAATAATGTACCATAGATCCCTATGAATCTAATGATCTACCATTATCAATTGATTTTTTTTTAAGGATATACCACAACCATCAAATTTTTGATACATCATGTGTCGAATACTATTTTTCAGGGTCCATTTCCATCATCCCAGACCTTCTAGGACTAACAAACAAGCCATTATTGGCTTTCATCCATAAAAATATTGGTGATAAGATGAGTTGATCATCCGAGATTATATGTTGACCACCATTACACATAGTAATTGATGCAGAGTTTGGTTTTCACCTAATAAGAATTATGTGAAATAAAATTCCACACATAAAAAGTGAATCTTGGATAGTTGTTCTAAGGTATCAAGATATTCAAAGTATTTTTCAGAATTTTTAGTATATGATATTTGTTTTGGACTAAAATGTCACTTTTAAAAGATCACATGCAATATAAGTAATATGATCCACATCATGTGTCAGAATGATGTGTAATTGATTCCTACACATCAAAAATGAATCTAGGATTATTTTTGTAATTTATTAAGACAATCCAAGATAATTATTTTTATGATTGTGATGCATTTTTTAAACGAAAATGTCACTTTGGAATTGAAAAAATGCACCTTTAATCAAAATAACCACAAAATATGTTAGATTGAAATGTGTCTAATTATTACACATCAAAAAGGAATAAAAATAATTTTTTACAAAGTACCAATAAAATCTAACTGAATTTTCTTTATATTATTTTTGGGACATGTGTCTTGGTATAATAAGTAACTTTTAAATGAACACACAAAATTTATGTCATATCAGCCCCACTGTGTGCCATATTTATGTGCAGTTAATTTGGACACATTAGAAATTAATCATGAACAATTTTCCTAATGTATCAACTTAATATGATTGTTTTACCTCATTTTAGTATGTGACATTTATTTTGATCTAAAATGTCATTTTTAAACTGAGAACAATAACATTCAATAAATCTGATGACACTATATATCTATTTGATGTGACGATAATTTATACATGTTAAAAATTAATTATCAATATTTTATTAAATTTTGAAGACAATATAAGTGCATTTTTGTATTTTTGAACATGTATCACATGTTTGATTCTAAAATGATGATTTTATACTTAAAATATACACATTGAGTCATACTGACCACAAAATTTTCTGAATTGACATTAAATTGATTTTTAAATGACACAAATGAATCATGGATCATTTTCATAATGTATAAATGAAATTCGAATATGTTTGATCGGTTTTGAGTATTTGGTTACTCTTTTGGACTGAAATGCCACTATTAAATTTAAATAAGGAACTTTTGATGAATGTTGATAAAATGTGTGTTAGATTACAGTTAGTTTAATTCATACCCATAATAAATTTACTATACACATTATCCCTAAAATTTCATGATAATTTTGGTGTATTTTAATATTTTTTACTATATGAAATTCGCATTAAAATAACATGTTTATTTCATACTAAAAAAACACACACTATGTCTTTATAACCACATTGTGTGTCAGATTGACATGTGGTTCATTTTTATAAGTACTAAATTAATCAAGGCGCATTATAAAAATTTGATATGATAATTTGAGTATTTTTTCTCTATTATGATTATATCACACATGTATTAAACTAAAATTTCACTTTTAAAATGAAAACATAAATTTTCGGTCAATCGGTACATGAAATGTTTCATATTAATGTGATGATAATTCTTATACACTCTAAATTCATTATTGAACATTTAACTTTTTATTAAGATAAAAAATGCATGATTAAATGGTTTTTTGTTTATGATTCATGTTTTTAATCAAAATCGATCTTTTTAAATAAAAATTAACACTTTCAATATTATCAACCACACTATTTATCGAATGGTTTGGTGGTTAATTCATACACATCAGAAATGAATTATCAACCTTCATCATAAATTATCTAGAAAATCTGAGGTAATTTTCATAGTTTTCTGTATGTAACATGCATTTTGAACTAAAAATTCCTTATAATTATATCTATACTCCTTACAATTTGGGAATATGTCCTTATGATTTCCTAAATAACATGTACATATCTACATATCCTTTTAAAATATCCAAACCACATCATTATATTCATAACCATCTTCTCATCAATTGAATCAACTCCATTTCTCTCTGAAATATACTCATCTCTAATTATATACATCTTAGTACAACCACATGTATATCATATAATTTTCTTTTATTCTATGCATATTATTTGTTCAAGGCATATATTCAAAGTCAAATACTCAATAGCAAATAAAATTAATTCTCATAGAGGTGTCTTATAATATATAACCTTCAATTTAAAATAAATTTTTTGATCAAAAATCACCCCTTGATACATTCAACACTTTATTTGTATAGATTGAATAATATGAGATAAATCCTTATTAATATTACTATAACATTACTTAAATGAGAGTATATATAAAAAATATTTTTATTATATAACATGGTCTCTCGAAATAAAATCTATATCATTACTATATAACCATTTTTTGTAATACACTCGTTATATTCTATCTTTAACCTACTAAGATTGAATCTTTTTTATTGTAAATTTTATCTTTATAAATAATCGATAAAATTATAATAAAATTTACTAGATATGGTATATATATAACAAATCTTCATTTTCATCGCAAAATAATGAAAATTAACATTTTATAGGAAATCAACTCTTCATAATTTTTGTAAAAATTTAAAACAAACATGTAAGCTACCAACTAATTCCAAAATTAATATAATTACTCTTTTGAATATATGTACTATGAATTGTATGTTAATTACTGAGAAAAAATAAGTAAATCAATGGTTAATAAATCATTTAAATGAAATTTTAATAACAATTTAAAATTACTCTTCAAGGATTATAGTTTTTGATGGAATATAACACCATTCATATATTTACAAATGTAATAACTAAAATCATTGTCATTACATAGTTTCTGAAAAAATATAAATATGTTAAAAAATAATTAATTTGTTTTAATATTTTATTTAATAGTGGAATAAAAATATAGACACCCTATTAATTATCTATATGTAGAAATTCATAGCCATATTATGCATAAGTGACATCCCCATACTATGGATTTGATGATAATTAAACATTTCGCTGTCATAATTAAATAATTATAAAAAATATTATTAAATATATAATTTGATGTATATTAGTAAAATATTGATTACATTGTAAAAATCATAAAGGACATCATGTGCCGTCGATTGGTTGGAAATCCCTGAATTGGATCCAAATATTATATCATTATAGTATCCAAACTGTTCACAAGGAGTATCCAGTAATTCTTGTAAAAATAATAAGTATTGAAAAAAATATATATTTTATAAAATTAAATTTTATAGTTCCAACAACATTATATATATTAAAAATATCTTGTAATCTATTTTTACAAATTTTGGAGACACATGGTTAAATTTTATTAATATTTCATCTTCAACGATTGATGTTTTTTATATAGAAGTGACATGATTAAAAATGAATCAAATTTGTTCATAAAGATATCCATTTACATTTTAGTGGTATATACGCATATAGAGAATATCAATATTTTTTTTGTAATTTTCTAGTTGTTCAATTTTTAAAGAAGAATATTATTAAAATGTAAAATAAAACTTCTCTTTATTTCACATTAATACATGATTTTTTACATAAAATATAAACATAATAAAACCCCAAAAATCAAGAATTATTATGTATTTTAGAATAGGAAAATAGATTAAAATCTTTTAAATGAGATACAACATGATTATTGAAAACATCCTCAGCATGATTCTAAAATTCCAAGGCATTTAAAACTGCACGGGATAACCTGGGGACATACATAAGAAAATTGTTAGTTATAATTCCCCATAATAGAATAAACATGGAATAAGGTAATATGTGATATAAAATAGGTATATTATTGGGGAATAAAATGAACATGAATAATAATGCATGATATAACATGATAATCCTAATATGGTAAATAGGAAAACATCTTAAAACACTACATCCTAAACACAGATCAATGATAACTACCAATACATGACGAGGAATAAATTAAAATAAACGAATAATGTTCACTCCATTTACAAGAATGGGATATCATGACACTAATTAGTACCCAATACATTGGAGCTCCATATAATTCAGGGTTAACCCATCACATTTATTTCATTATCATGCATAAGTGTACCACATTGATTATAAAACAAGGATTAATTAATAATAATATTTTATTCCAAGATAAATGAGTGTGGAAAAAATAAATGTTAGTACCAATTCAAATAGGTATAAGTGTATATAGTTTAATACCCTTGAAAATAAATGGGTATGGTATTCACAATAAATTTTTTTTTCATAGAAAATCGTCGTGATATTTTTGCAGCATAACGACATTACATAAAAATTCATGAAATTGGTTGATGAGAGATAAAGGGGTATCTCATAATTTCTAGATAAATGATACAGTAGTGGTGGATATGGGATAACAAAACAGAGTGAAGGGTAGAGTATGGATGTTCTAAAATGAGTTTTAGTGAATATAAATTGGATATTTTTTGGGTTTATATAGGAAAAAAGGGTGATTTCTTTATTATTTTGGTTTTGTACCCTACTTAATAAAATAAGAAACCAAAAAAATAACATGGTTTTTTCTCATGGTTGCTTCCACATGGGAGTAGTTATCATTATTTTATAAGTAAATGTACTAAACATAATAAAATATTATCCTTTCTTAGGCGAAGGTGATTCATACTCTTAAAGAAATAATTTTAAAACCATTTATTATATTAATGGTTTTAGATGATTTATGAATATTTAAAAAATTAATGAAATAAATATAAAATCACATTATTTAAAAGGAAAACATAGATTTTTTCATGGATCCCATTTATAGTACTTATTACATCCCATTTGGTTCACTATGATGTCATAATACACAATGTACAATAATATAGTATTAAATTTTCACCCAAAAAATCAACTATCATAAAATTATAAACATTCACCATTGGATACCTTCTATGTTCTGATTCCAAAAATAATATTCATTCTATCTTTTTAATTTTATAAATACGATCATCTTAAATTTTGAAATAAAAATATACAATTATTGGGAAATGATGGGGTTCTGAAAATTACAATTTTTAATCCATTATAAAAAGTACATTTGAATTCATAAAAATGATATGATAATTTATATTTATAAAAATTATTTAATAATAATATTCAAATATTATTAATTTCAATTATAAAATAATTCATCAAAATAAATTCAATAATTGAATTTGAGTATAAACCCAAAATACTATTAGTGTTTTTTTTGTATAGAATTAAAAATAATTTATAGAGGAATAATAATTGGATGAAAATAGATTCATGTTTATATAAAATATAATGTACCTAAACATAGTTTTATGGTTTTAATACATATCTCTTTAATACACCTATAAATTTCCTATGAGTATGGTGTGGGAGAGTGAGACATTCATAGGGTAGTTCGACATACATGGTTTAGGTTGTGATCTTGATGAGCTTAAACTTATCCTATAAACAGTATCCCTCATGATTATGTTATTGGATATTAGATTTGTCTTGGTTAATGTAAAATCCCACTAATACTATCTCCCTTCGATACTCTCATAAATGTGCATCATGGGGTATGATCCTACTAGTAGAGGCCATTACATCCTCTATTTGTGTCAATTGGATTTATTAAAATCTAATATTTATACTGATCATTTTATAATTGTTCAATGGCTATATTATCAATGAAAATGATTCAAAATAGTTTTTTAAATCCAATTAGATATAATAAAATAAAAAGAGTGCTTATGTTTTCTATAAGCATTTTAAAAAACATGATATTTAATTAAATAAAAAGGGGAATTTTATTTATAAATGTTCAGGTCATTACAAAATATATGTGAGGTAGACATTCAAAACTGAGACACCCAACCATTCATGGTTGAGAATTAATTTACATTCTCAATATGAATCATATTAGTAAAGTCTTCTCCATACATTTTTTCTTCAAATTCAATACATTTCATATTTTAATCTTGTACCATAGTATATATGTGAACATATAACATTAATTAATATTCTAGTTCATTTTGTGGGATAAAATTAATCTTACAAGGTCCTTTCCATCTATTAGATCATCATTTATAATTTTTTAATGCAACCTTCCATTTCTTCTTATATTTCTCCTTCTATAATAGAATTCCTCAGTTAGGATTGTTGTACTTTAATTGTAAACAGATTTTTATTTAAAATAACTGATAAATGACATACCGTGTTATCTTCGAATAACTTTATAACATTAAAAGACCATGATTTGAATGTTCTAAACTACCTAGATCAATTATTGTACCACCGAGAGGGGTTAGTGTGAAAAAATGATACTTTTTTTCAAATCTGTTCCACTAATAAATTAACACATAAGTATATTAGAGCCATTATCTACTCTGAATGTCACTTCCTCATCAGTATGTGAAAATTAAAATAATATAATCAACACATAAGTATTTTATAAGGTCCAATATCAATTTGATAGCCGAATACATTCCAACACCACTAAAATTCTTGGTTTTAACAGTTCTAGTAAATAGAATTTAACAAAACATATAATGCACTGTCTATACAAGTGATATTAAATTGAAGGCTGTAACAACTCTAAAAACGAGGTATTAATGGACTCATTTAAAAACACTTTTTATTTCATTTAAATAGGGTAAAATTATATTTTCTTGGACCTTTATGAGCATGACCCATTCATCAGTGTTTCTACAACCACTATAAAAGTGCTCCACCCCCTCTTATCAGTGCTTTTCACACCACCAACCCTTTAATAGTACATTATGAATTTCCTGCCTCTTGTCCATCTATGGATTCAATCCTTAAACATCTCCTTCAATGATGGAACTCCATTACCACTTCACTGTATCCTTTTTTCCTAATTAATCATATTTCTGTTAATTTATATATATATATATATATATTTACATATATATTGTTTATTTATATATTTATATAATTATTTAAAAATTCATTTCTAAAATATATGTTTCTGTGTGTGATATATATATTCATATATTTATTTAAATATATTATATATTATATTAATTTATATAATCTAGAATATAATATAAATATATATACATTTATTAATAAACACATATATATGGATTTATAAAATATATATATATATATATTTGTATAATGTCATAAGTGGTTATATATTTTTTAAAATACATTTTTAGAATATTTATATATTTACATTTATTAGAATATACATATACACAAATTTTTTTATTAATGCACACAATTGTTTTATAATCATTACATGTATAGGTAAATATATACAAATCAGTGATTTTTTATAAGGTAAAAAATGGACAGTTTCTTTCTACAAATAATATGAATAATAATTTTTTATTTTAAATATTTAAAAATAATCTTCTAAATAAATATTTTATTATATGTATTTATACAAGTGATTTATAATAAGTAAATATAAAAAAATATTCATTTATTTAACTATAATGAAAACTAATTTGAAAATGATGAAATATATATATAATATAAATAAGTGTGTATGTCCTGGGAATAAATTCAGTCCAAAACCAAAATAGGCAAAAGTATCCCCATAAATGAGGTTGAAATTCCAACAAATGTCAAAAAGTTGGATGCCCTGACTAAAAGAAACTGCATTATATGATTTCTGGGAATTTTTTGGCCTACAAAAATTGACCTAGGATTCTTCTTTTTCACCTATGTGTATATCTTGTCGCATGATTAGATTTTATATGTGGTAGAGGTCAATAGAAAACCACATCAAAATTTATCGTAATTTGAAGATCAAGACATGTATTCAACTTATCTTAGAATTTTCATAAATTAATTTAATTTTGATGTCAAAAAATTATTATTAAATGACTATTACGGGATAATAAATTGAAATTTATTAATTAGTCATGTATTTTTAAATAATTTATTAATCATTTCACTAAATATCATATATATTAAGTGTATATTCCTATTCAGCCTTTTGTAAAAAATATTTAAAAAATTAATTATACATTTATATCAATATAAATATATTTTACGGTTAGTTTTATTGAAATGTGTTTTTTTGAATTATATGGCACTAATAAAGGGTGGCCTTTATCAGCACTTCATCCCAAGCAATGATGGGGGATTTATTAGAATATTTTACAAGAACTGATAAAGGGCCCCCATCATTAATTTTTTAGGATTGTTAAAGAACCCATTTAACATCAGTAAAAAAAGTTTTGATAAAGGCCCACTATAACATTGATTTTTCTTATACTAACAAAGGAGGCATTTAAAAGTTCTTTTAGTTAGCACTGTTAAATTTATAGCACTATATAAACTGATTTTTGTAGTATTTCAAGTGTAGATCGAGTTCTAAGACACAATTATAACTAATATAACAATGATTACGAGAGTAGGATAGTGTACACCATTGAATATTGAGAAACTGTCTAGTAAAATGCAAGATCAGGTAACATTCTTGATATTTTTCTAAATTAAAAAATGAATGGTTTTGATTACCCAAGAATAACTAGCCTTTGAAAATTTCCTCTTATATCTAGGATGAAAAATATCTTGTGTGTACATTAATATGTCTTTGTAGAAAATATGTGAACTACTTCTGAATGAGACATGACTGCCTGAACAGATGAAATTACAAAAAAAAAAAACAAGATAGTATATTATGTAATTCATCAAGATAACATATTTATCCATGAGAAATATCAGATGTAGTGTTGGTCATGTTCTTCTTCTTCATCTCTTTAAAAAAGATGAATCATCCATCTATGAAAGTTTGATATCGACATGATGTTTATCTGGAAACAATATATGTAATATTGGTATGAAGTTAATTCATATACATCAATAATGAATTATCAATATTTTTTCATAATGTATAAATATAATGGAAAGAATATTCATTTAATTTCGAGTATATTATGTGTGTTTTGAACCAAAAAAATTACTTTTAAACGCACACACACACTTTCAGTGATAACAGAAACAATGTGTATCAGATTGATTTTAGGTTAATTCATACATATCACAAATAAATTATGTAATTTTTTTCAAATGTATAAATACAATATCAATACATTTTCTTTATTTTATCTATATGACGCATGTTTGAAAAAAATTTCAATTTCAAATGAAAACACTAAAATTCAGTGACAATGACCACACCTTGTGTCAAATTGATGTGTGATGAATTACTATAGATCATAAAATAAATCTTTTATCATTTTCCTATGTTACCAAATAAATACATGTGGGATTTTTTATTTTGATAATGTGGTGTACAATTTGAATGAAAATGTATCTTTTAAATTAAAATATGCACTATAAGTCATAACAACCACATCATGTGTCAAATTTGTTAGGATCTAATTCCTATATACCATACAATCCAAACATAACACAAAAAACATTCTAAGGTTCCATACTAAACCCAATTTTTATAGGAGTAATTCATCCATGCTTTAATGTCAGGCATAATTCCTTGTAGATATCGATGTTGGATTGGGTTTGCACCCAACAATCCTCCCTCCAACTAAAGACCAAACATCTGGGAATCCCCGTTAATGATAATACTTTTTATCTAAATATCAATCACTATAGTTTTCCAATTACCAAGACTCACTACATGATGAGTACAAGTTGGTATAATTTGGCCAAAATGTATTATGGATCCACATGCTTAAATCGTTTCACCATTACCATTGTTAAACTTTATTGAGGCTATGACACCCACATCACATATGGGATATATCATGGCTCTAAAACCACTTGTCATGATATGATTCCATTATCCCATACCTTCCAAGACCAACACATAATAACTTATGGGCTTCTGTCATAAAATAAAATTATCATACGAGGAGGGGCTCATCCAATCTTTTATGTCAACCACCCTTCTATATAGAAATTGATGTTAAATTTATTTTTTACCTAATCAAATTGATCTGTGGTTAAATTAGGCACATATAAAATGAATATAGGATCATTTTTATAAAGTATCGAGATATTATTAGTGTGTTTTATTAATTTTTGGTATATTATGTGTGTTTGGATTAAAATGACACTTCTAATGATTACATGAACTTTGATTCATATTCGACACATTATGTGTCGTTATGATTTTTGTTCTTTCCAACACATCATAAATTAGTCAATATTCATTTTTTAAAGAACTATGACATTACAAGTTCATTTTCATTGCCTTAGGTATGTGATTTGTGTTTTTAACTAAAATGACACTTTCAAACTAAAAACATGCACATTCAATCAACTTAACATCACCATATGTTATATTGACATATGAATAATTTTTACTCATCTAAAATGAATAAAGGATCATTTTCAAAAAGTATCAAGAAAACATAATTGAATTTTCAATATTTTATATTTGGGAACATTTTTTTGGCGATAAAATGTCACATTTAAATGAAAAAAAAACATTTATTAACACCATCCACACTGTGTATCAGATTGATGTACAATTGATTTATATAAATTAAAATTGATTTGCGAATCATTTAAATAATGTATCAAGATAATATGGTTTTTTACCATATTTTTTTATGTGACATTTATTTGGAACTAAAATTTTATTTTTAAACTAAAATATTAACATTCAGTAAATCAGAAGGTAATATATATCAGATTGATATGAGGATAGTTTATATAAGTCAAAAATGAATTATCAATATTTTAATAGATTATCATGACAATATGATATAATTTTCTGAATTTTGACTATGTAACACACGGTGTAAGATATCATGAAACGTTTATACTAAAATTAGTACTCTAGGTCATACTGATCACACTACGAACCGAATTGACATGAAATATATTTTTACAATTCACAAATGATTCAACGATCATTTTACTAATGAATCGAGACCTTCATAATGTGTTTGATCAGTTTTTAGTATGTGATGTCTATTTAGGAAAAAAATGGAACTTTAAAATTGAAAAAATTAATTTTTAATCAATTTAGACATAGAGTGTGTCAGATTAATATAAGGTTAATTCTTACACATCGCAAAATAATTTTAGTCATTTTTCCAAAAATATCAATATAATTTGGGTTCATTTTCTCATTTTTTACTATATGGAATGCACTGTGAAGTAAAATATTTTTTTTATAATAAAAACACACACCTTATCTCTTGCTAACCCAAATATGTGTCATATTGATTTTTGTCTTATTCATACAAGTCAGAAATGAATAAAGGTGAATTATTCTAATTTTCCATGACAACATGAGTTTGAATGCTCAATTTTCATTATGTGACATTTGTATTGAACTGAAATGTCTCTATTAAAATGGAAACAAACATTTTCGTTCAATCAATACACACCATGTGTCGAATTTATGTGAATATAATTCCTATACACCACAAATTAAATATTTTACATTACCATATTTATCATAACAATCAAAGAATTTTTTCTTGGTTTTTAGTATGTGATGCATTTTTTTAAACAAAATGGATCTTTTGAAATATAATATACACTTTAAGTCTTATCAACCTTAGTGTATATTTAATAGTCATGTTTTTAATTCTTACACGTCAAAATGAATTATTTATCTATATCCTCAATTCTATAGATAATACGAGTGAATTTTTAAAATTTTGTGTATTTAAAATGCATTTTGATCTAAAATGACCATATAAATACAACTACAATCCTAATAAGTGATCATTTAATGAAGATTTAAAAAATTAACAAGTGAATCTCTAGTATTTCTTCAAAAATATCCAAACTATCTCATTATAGACTTATTCATTTTATCATCAATTGAAGCATCTCTATTTCTCTCTCGAACATATCCATTTCTAATTTGATAAACATTAGTTTGAACACATGTCCATCAAAAATATTTCATTTCTTGTACCAATTTTTTAATGTATTTTATTCATAAAAAAATACACAATACCGAATATAATTTTTGGTCTAACATGTGTGTTGACACTGTTTTCCGTCACATTGTCAAAAGGAATGGAATGGAAAATGACTTAGCACAAAGTGATTCATACTTTGATGAAAAAATTAAAAATCAACAAAGGCCTGAACAAGGATTCAAATGCACATGTGTCGCGCAAGTTCCCTCACTGTCGTGCAAGTACACTTGCACGACGCCTAATGGTTGTCCAAGTGACATGCGCACCCTAAGTGATAACCCCCTGGGGTCTTCTCCAGCCTATATATAGACCCTGTGGGCCCCCCATTTCGGGAGGAATTTTTCCAGAATTCAGACACAGAGCTCTGAACGCCCAAGTCACTTCTTCAGGTCTTCCGAACACATCTAAGGTACTTCATTACCTATAATGGAATATCTAAACAAGAGGGGTAAGATCTAAGTGTTAGAATTCACTAACACTTGTGTGGCATAGGTGTTTTAACCTTAAGGGAAATGAACATATATGCGTGCCTCCTTACCTACTCATTAAAACTTACGCGCCCCTCTTCTGGAAGTACCTAAGGATAATTCTAAAGGCTTTGGTCAAGGATCACCCAAGTATTACCCTAAGGGATGAAAACCACACAAGTACCCATGTATCGCGCATGTATACCTACGCGACCAAGATATACGCCTCCACGCAGTACCTGCATGCCTGCCAGGACATGCGGCCCCCTGCCTTTTTGGGGGGCCCTTCTTTCCCATTTAGCCCCTATTATACCATTCCACCTCTCCTATTCAAGATTCATACTTCAAAACATTCTTCAAATCCATTTATGGTATATTTTCTTGATTAACATCCTTATCTGAATGGATTTCTGTGGAATATCTCTCAAAACCTAGTGATTTACACATCTTTATGTCACTAAAGATTGAGATTTCATTAATTCAACCTCATCCTTTAAAATGAATGAACCCCTTAACCTAGGCCCCCTTTTCAAGAATAATCCCTAGTTATAATTCTCAAATCTGGGCATCCTCTTTAAGAGTATACCCCAATTCCACATTAACATGGACCTCCTTTTCAGTAGTAATCCCCAATCATTAAGTTCCCAAATATGGGCATCCTCTTTAAGAGTAATCCCCAACCATAATTCTCTTATCCTAGGCTTCTCTTTTAGGAGTAAGCCCCAGTCTCAAATATTGGAATCCTCTTCATGAGTATGCACCAAGTCCCTTAACCTAGGACTTCTTCCCAAGAATACGACCCAGCCTTAATTTCTCTTAACCAGTCTTAATTTCCTTTTGATATGGGCTTCCTTCTCAGGAGTAAAACCCAATAATAAGTCCCCTCCAAACTTGGGCATCTTCCTTAGGAGTATTCCACAAAATCAGAGTTTCCAAATCTCCATGAAGCACATATACCATTATGGACCATGTTCCTTGATTTCTTTCCTGAAGTAAATCTTAATCCTAATCTATTTGGGTGGTCATACACACATAAGCCCCACATCATTGCATCTTTCCTGGAATAATTATCTGGTTTCACCAATACCTCTTGTTTCTCACACCGAGCATGACTCACGTGAGCTTAGAGTGTAAAAGTAATCATGTCATATTTCTTTGAGCCATCAATCATGTATAAACATCTTACTCTCTTAATCAAACTACGTGGATTCTGATTCCTTTTCCAAAACAAAGGATACACAGGTAGCCCAACTGCGGGTACGATCCCAACTCTAAAATAATCCATGTCCATTTGAATGACAATAAACTTTAAGAGCCCCACTGAGTGGCTTTAAAACCTGTATGGTCATCATATTGACCAAGAGACTTTTATGTATGGAAGGATACCATTGGATAAGAATCTCTAAACAAATACAGATTATTCTCTATCGAGGAAGAACCTTGAATACATATAAAAGATGCTCTAAATTTCTTACATATCAATCATTGATTTTCAGATCTAAAGGAAATATCATTTTATACTTGGTAATGCAATAAGGATTCACGAACATAACTTAAATCTATAAAGATAGTCCCATAGTAGAAAATAATTCCCCTAAAAAAGGTGTGATTAGTCCGACCTCCCATCATTTCGACCAATGAAAATTCCTAAGCCTCATCAGTCCACAACTAATGAGCACCTACATTTCGAATGTAGGTTCAAATGAATATGGAATCATTGGATGTTTTCGGTTCTATGAACAAACTCGTTAGAAACTGCTTGGAATGTTTGAACCTTAAATCTATGAGGTCATCCCCAATTATTGAGGGAAACAAAAAAGGGTGAACCCAATTTGAATCCTTAACCAAGTTAAAATGATGATTTGCTTATTTTTTAGGCCCCAATTTAAAACACAATGAGAGGGCTAACAAAACAATCAATGACATATGTGCACATACAAAAGATGTATGGATGAATTTATCTTGATTACGTCTGTTATATCAAACATGCACTCTTTTCCTAGATTTTATGCATTCTAAGAAATTGATACTTTCAAGTTCACACCTGTGAATACCACTGCTATGAAAGCCAACGCTGCTACTCTTGCTGGATCGTCGTCTTTTCTAAGGATGACATCACATACTCAGGGCTTTCAACTCTGGGTATCAAATGCACTGGTTAAAGAGTACCATCAATATCGTACCATTCCAACACTAGAGGCTGCCCAACAAGCCCTCCAAGTGAAAAACATACACTGGTCATCCGAACAATGATGACCAGTGATCAAGAAGCAGGCAGTGCTAACCACCGTCTCCAATCGTTTCAGGTCGTTATCCCTAGAATGCAATCACCATTCACTCCCATATTCTGGGGAGGTGAATGAGAAGGCCCCTCAGGGACTTAATTCAAGTTAACATGAGTCCTTCTCGAGGGATCCCAACAACAATCGCTGCCAGACTCGGGTGGCAGTGCGCCCTCAACAAGATGAGGGTACAGACTCTAGGCATTCGACTGAGGTTCCTCAAACCCGAGCAGGCAAGACGAATCGCCAGAGGCGAAATCCGGTTAAATGTTAGCAGGTTCTCATCTCTTCCATCTCTGGAGAAGTCCACCAACCTAACATGGTGGAATGCAACGAGCGGGCACATACACCCATCCATTTTAATTCCAATGTCCAGCAGACACGTCTGGCTGCATCACGCCAATCCCACGAGGCAATTCCGGCGGAGTACTATAGAAAGTAACATATACCTATTTATACATCATCAGCTAGTCAGCAGGCTCGTCTGACTACATATGATGGATCTTGTCAACCACGTTCGGAGAAGTGTAATCAGCAGGAACATACACCTGCTAGTACTGATCAAGCCTAACAATAGTCTCTCTTGGTATCATTCAGAGAAGTCGGTCTGAATGCTCCAGTGGAAAACAAGAGGATGACTCAACTCTCTACCCCTACACTTGAGTACTTTCAGGATTCACTGATAGGAAAAGGAGGACAGGAGCAGGAACACACATCTACTACAAACACAGAATTGACATATATCACTGTTCTAGTAGCTGAAGTAACCAAGAATATTCTATCAATGGTGAAGGAGCAGAAGCAAACCCTACACATATTCTCGATGCTTGCCAGGATATGATAAAATATTCAGCGACATCTCAGAGAAAGACACATAAATCTATCTCTACCAGTGGAGTGACACATCAACAGTTCACTCCGGAACAGACACACACATTTATCCAGTCCAAGAGGGTTGTGGGGAATACTCCCCCATATCATACGGACAACCAAGTCAGGCACATACACCTGATTTGAGTGGAGATCGTCAGCCTAACCTGGCCATCTCTCCTGATCAGGCACATACACTTGCTCAGAGTAGCCACTTTCGTCAACAACCGGTTTCCAAGGTGAGTAATAAGGCATATAAGAAGAATACCCACCCAACATAGTCAAAAGATCAAGAGCCAATCTATAACAAGGCCTTTCTTGATGCTGGTGTTCTTGAATCCCTCATACAGTTATCTATTGGAATTGAAGATTCTACTCCCTCATTTCCCAATAGTGGGAGCATTAATTCTGAAGGTCTTCAATAGAAACTTCTTCATGAATTCTTTCTTCATGAAAGTTTGGTCGATCTTGAAGTTTCATCTTCATAAGAGAGCCACATGAACTCTCGGTGTGGTCAGAAGACCAAGGATCAAGAGATCTCATCTTTTTCTGTAACCCACCATGGTGGTCCTCCCCATGATGATGAATTTCACTGCGAAAGTCCTCTCTGCAATAGTGATGCACATTTCCCAGAAAATGCTCTAATAGACAATGTAGTGCCGAGAAATCCCTCTTATCTCGAGGCACATGAAAATGTGAAACCAGTCATGTATGATGCTTCATCGCTAGTAGGTGAAATACATTCTCAATCGGAAGATAGCCCAGGGTGTAGGTCATTCTCCGAACCACCCTTAAGACATGCATCTTCTAGTTTGATCAGTGATTTCTCCACCAATCCTGTTGAATCTGATGAAGAAACAAGGAATCGCTAGCTCTGGTCAAATCAGGTAGAAGAATCTTCATTGAATGATAATGAGGAAATGATGAACATGAGAAAAAAACTGGTGAAAGGTGAGGTGCCAGTCATGTTTTGGCCTCTGGTGGACTCTGAGTATGACATTCCAGAGATGTTGACGGAAGATGGAATTCATGATATTCTTCTCAACATATGGAAAAATCTATGTCAGTTGAAAAAGAAAGTGTTATCTTTTGGCGAATTTGAAAATAATGTTACGTAATAGAATGTTTACAATGTCAGATTGATTTGGAATCTCTATCATTTACTCGATATTTGAAGGCTGGAAAGCAGCTGAGAGCCCTTCAGCGTTCATGAATTGAAGCACTAAGAAGATTACACCAGTTAATTTCCAATGCCCCATCTGGTATTCATGTCAGAGGATGGGGTGTTCATGGAGTACTTCATTTCACTGTGCTCGCTAATCAGAAAATCCCGCCGAAAATGGTCACATGCAATGTTATTTACCATGGTCGGCCACAGTCAATGGGTTTTGTTTGTAATCAAAATCATGCCCCTGAACAGGACTCAACTAGTTCTTCTAAAAATCAAGAATACGGAGAACAATTTTTTGAATTACTCCTGCATCATGCAAACAAGAATATTTAACAGGCCTCTCATATGGAGCAAGCACATCATCAAGTGACATAAGTCTCGGAAATCATCCAATGGTCTTTCGAGCTGGGTGATAAAAGTGGATGTCGATTGATGCATCTAGATAATTTTCGGACTAAGGTCTGCAAGATCAGGATGGCTTTTAAGAAAGTCTGAGACATAGCATGTCAAGAGCCTCCCCAGCTTGCATGACTGGGGACTCTTTTAAACCAACCCTTGGAATCAACAAATAGGATTCAAGGAGGTGAGCAAAGACAACAGGAACAGCCCCAGTCCACGGGACTGGGGACTTTCTCAAATCATCAATCCCCTCCTCAGAGAAATTCGGTCATTTCTCGATTGGGAAAGATGCCTCAAGAGGAATGAAGAGACAAATTATTAGGAGATTCTCTCCAAATTATGGTTCTCCAAGAAGTTCCTAATGGATCAAACCAACGAAAGGAAACTTCTTGTCAGAGGCATGGAAAAAGACAATATCACATAAATTCTGATAGACGGGATGCAATGCATTATGCATAAATTAATGTCAACAATGTCGTTGTTGCTGATCCACCAGATGAGCCTCACTCAGAGTGATCAGATGAAGAGGTTCATGTTCAAGATGTTGCATGCACAAACACAAATGATGAAGGTGTGTGTACACAAAATCAAAGGATTACTCAAAATTAGGGTGTTCCTTCAAACAACCCACATCCCCCTCTCCAAAAGGGATCAAAAAAGCGGAAGGGAAAGAATGATTTTAGATATACTTCCTCTGAAGAAGGACAATCGCTCTCACTTGAGCAATGATTTGCGCAAGAGGAGGATGAAATGAAGGAATTTAGGAGGATGAATGCAGAACTACTATAGTGTAGCCTTCCTCTTAAACGTGCTGGAGTCAGTCAGCCAAGGGAGTTTGTTGCAGCTACTGATATGGATCAAGAATATCCTCCTCTATCAGTACACCCTCACAGGTCTAATCCAATGGGTCAAGTGCAACAATAATTGGCAGTGCAGCCATCAGTTGTAGTACCAGCTTCCATAACTGTCCAAGATCCAGTCATTGAACCTTCCCAGGTCCATGTTCTACCAGATGTTTCTCAAAAGTTAATAACTACCAGTGAGTCACTAACAGCTCGGTTAGAGACTATGGAAGGGAAGCCTGCACAGGTTAAACCAGAAAAGAGAGCTTACCCTAAATGGGTAGATTTAGTCTCTCCCCCATCAGGTTTTGGAAACCCTGTATTCCCTATTTTCAATGGATCAGGTGATCCTGAATAGCATTTGATGAATTACGTGTCTTGTTGTGATCCTATGATGGGAACTCCAGAGCAGCAAGAAGTAGTGAAACTCAGATGCTTCGTGAAAACCATATGAGGACCAGCCTTTGTCTGGTACATAATCTTGCAATCCAAGTCAATTACCAGATGGGAGGATCTTCACCAATGATTCCTTCTCCAATTTAGCTCAACGTTTCCAAAGACAACAATTTTTGATCTGACAAATTGTAAGCAAAGGAAGAATAAAAGGGTCACAGATTTCATTGCTCACTGGAAGGGATTAAAAAATTCCTTAAGCTTAGCACTCCCTCAAGAGGAACTATTGCCAATCTGTTTTGAAAATCTGCGTGATGAATTATGCACACCGCTGATCCCTGTGAAATACAATGAGGGTTTTGAGACCTTACTTCAATCTCTCAACAAATTTTTTGTTTATCTTAATATTTTTAATATTTTATTTTTATTTTTAAAGAACCACATTTTGGGTAAGTGAGAAACATACAATGATAGCCACCGGTACATGCATATCCCACCTCCACAAGAACTACTACGTACCACATTCAAAGTTCAAAACATTAAAACATTGAAATCTCAGAAGGAAAATACCAAGGAATCGCCACAGCCACCTCGAACCCTGAGTAAACCCATCTCGATCCACAAACATCAGCCATCACAAGGAGAACTCGATCCAAGAGAGCTGGTCACATCATTGCCTTTTCCATCTTCAGAGTCAAGGGAATCGCCGTCCTTACCACCGGAGAAGAAACTCACCACCATTGACGACCAGACAGTTGGTGCCTTCACAGACCTAGCATCACACTGGTCACCAGAAAGACCTTCGTAACCACCGTAAAACAACAACAACATTCCATCGCAAACCAGGGACATCCTAAAAACCATTACATTTCGAACTCACTCAATAAAAATGCGGAAAGAGTAGAATCATAACCAGAAAATCTCTCAACAGATTGAAGATTCACTTATACAGACTAAGACTAAATTTCATGTAATTCCATCAGCTCCAGGAAAGAGAATGGGTAAAGCAGAAACTGCTACAGTTATGCTTAAACAAGAACACATACCTACTTCTACCTCAAAACCTTCATCTTCTCGAAGGTCTCTACCTCCTGAGCGTCAACAACAAAGGTCGTTTTGTTAAGATGACCAAAGAGATCAAAGATGGAAATAGTTTTATGAGTTGAAGAGTAAAGTATTTTCTTTCCGAAATGAACATGTTCCGGGTTACTTCATTTCGGCCCTGGAGAATAATTTGGTTCAATTTCCAAGGACCAAGAGGCCAAAAAAGGAAGAAGATGATGATATTCCCAATTATTGCCCATTTCATCAGATGCTGGGGAATCCCACCCAGGAGTGTTTTGTCTTCAAAGACCTCCTGCAAAAGATGGTCAACTCGGGACAAGTCAAACTGAATTGTTCTTCAGCTCAGGTAGCATATGTTAATGCTACAGTTCTAGAAGAAGAAGGAGAATGGAAAAAATTTAAAAGCACAAAATGCACAGAAATATGATGATTGGATGGTCAGGAGAACGATCAACCGAACTCGTGCTATTTTGCGAACACAATTGAAGAAACAAATTGTGCCTTCTTCCATGAATGCCGCAGCAAAATTCTCGTCAGAGGGAAAATCCTCAAAAGGGTGGCATAATTCCAAGAAAGAGGAAATATCAGAAGAATATGAGTATGTGTCAAAGCCTAAGATGTCTTTGACTCTGCCAGATTTAATCCCATCTACTTCGAAGCCACGGGCACCGCCCCACAAAATGGCACAGCCTAAATTGGCTAGTCAAGAAGAGTCTTCATCATATGAAGAGTTAATATTTGTAACTACTAATATGATTCATTTAACAGGTCCTTATTCTAGTTGTGGTTTCAATTTTGATGAGCCCGAATTCCCTATATCAAATAGAGGAATCAGAGTAAGTTACATGGGACTGGGGTACAAGGGAAGATGTGGATTTTTCAGAAGCCACTATTCCAATTCTACCCCTGCTAGAACTATGTATATAGTAGAAAATCATGGCAGAGCCCTTCAGCGAGCTCAACAAGAACAAGCATGTTCTTCCACCAATAGAAAATTCAGTCCTGGAACAGTTATTCTGGAATACCGGTTGAAGGTTCCATCTTCTTCCTCTCAGCAAGTAAATGGATCTATTCGGTCTAATCTTCCAAAACCAGGAATATTTTCAACTCCTATCCCGATACAAGATGCATTAAATTCCAAAGCATCAACTTCTAAGGCACCTACCAAACCACATGTTCTTGTCGGTAAATGCAGACATCTGGATCAAAAGTATGATATATTGAAACATATGGCCCATGTACTATCCATGTTATCAATATTGGATGCTTTGAATTTGTCAAAAGATCTTTAGGAGGCACTCATCAAGGCTTTGTCAATCCCCAGGAGTTTGAAACTGAAATTGCTGCAGCTGAAGTCTATCACGTAGAGAACAATCTCGCGGAATGCCATGCAGTGATATCTTTCACAAATGAAGATGAATATGATATCGTACATGGAAATATTAGGCCTTTGTATTTATCTAGCAAGGTTAATGGCATATAAATCTGAAGAGATTTCATTGATAATGGTTCAGGAGTCAACTTGATTCCCATTCGTACACTTCGGTGATTGGGCCTCACGGAATCTGATTTATCTCTTTCTACCATGATGTTAAAAGGATATGATAAAAATGAAAAAGAACTTCTCAGCAAAGTTACAATCAAAACTCAGTTTATAGATCTTGTATCCAATTCAGATTTCATGGTTGTTGATCAAGACTCAGCCTTCAACATCTTTCTTGGAAGACCCTGGCTACATCAACATGCGGCTATCCCTTCATCATACCATCAATGTCTCGAGTATTGTTTTGATGGTCATGTTGGGACACTATATGGTGATAAGGTCCCATTCAAGACATGTGAGTCTCAATATATTGAGGCCGAATTATATCACATGATGGGAAGGGAGAAATCCACAGCGAAGGAGATTACCAATGTTAATGCTTTGTATGGTTTGGAAAAGATTCCAGTAAAACCATTTGTGCATGTGAGTATAGATTATGTGTTTCCTATCAGTAAAATTGACAAGATAGACCCAAATCAAAATACTCTTATGAAAAGATCCATAATGTCAATTACGGAAATCGAGCCAGACAACATGGGAGAAATTGTTGATCCTCCAGGAAATGATGAAAGCTCAAATGGAGATGTCTTCGTTTCATCTACTGAAATCTAGAAAGTCTATACTTCACCCACTAGGATAGAATAATTGATAGCGATGTCAGAGGTGAAAAATGATGTCAATTCTCAATCCGTAATCTCCTCTTTATTATCCAAGGATGACCCTTCATCATCAATTGGGTCAGAAATGGAAGCTTGTTTTCAAGATGTTCAAATTTTAACATCTCTTCTGATCATGGAAATTCTGCTTTATTTTCTACTATGCAAGTAGAAACGAAAGAAATAACACATGATGAAGAAGAAGAGGAAGATCTAAGAGATTCTCCTCTAGAATTTGAAGTGGGTATCACTACCACTGTTGATGAACATAGAGAAATAAATCTCGGTACAAAAGAAGATCCTCGCCCCACTTTAATCAGTGCATCCATGACTCTTGAAGAACAAGAGATGTATATTTCCTTTTTAAATCAAAATCAAGACATATTTTCTTGGAACTATTCAGAAATTCTTGGTCTTGATCGTGATGTCTATACTCATCATTTGGGTTTACCAGAAGAACATCGAGGATTTATGCAAGTCGCAAGAAGATCCCACCCAACTTATGCTTCCAAAATTGAAGCTGAAGTGGATATGCTTATAAAAGCTAACTTCATCAGAGAAGTTAAATATCCCAAGTGGTTGGATAATATTGTCCCTAAAAAGAAGAAGAATAGAAAAATTAAAGTTTGATTGATTTCAGAGATCTTAATCAGCATTTTCCTAAGGATGATTTTCCATTTCTGATTACAGAACTCCTGATTGATGCAACAACTGGATATGAAGCACTTTCCTTCATGGATGGATATTCCGGATATAATCAAATCTGAATTTCCCTAGAATATGAGGAATCCAAAGCCTTAAGAACCCCTTAGGGTGTGTTTTTCTATCAGGTAATGCCCTTTGGATTAAAGAATGCAGGCGCAACATATCAACATGCAATGCATCGCATCTTCAAGCCAATTTTAGGTAAGTTCATTGAATGTTATGTGGATGATTTGCTGGTCAAATCCAAACAACATTCTAATCACATGGCTGATTTGGAAGTCATATTCCGCAAGATTTGACTACATAATTTGAAGATGAACCCCTTAAAATGTGCTTATGGGGTAACCTGTAGAATATTTCTCGGCTTTGTTGTACGCCATCGTGGTATTGATGTCGATCCTGAGAAGACAAATTCAATCCTTAGTATGTCACCTCCTCGAAATTTGAAATAATTAAGAGGACTTCAAGTACACTTAGCCTATATTCGGCGTTTCATCGCCAATTTGGTAGGAAAAAGTTTACCCTTGACCATATTGATGAAGAAGGGAGTCACTTACCAGTGGACTAAATAATGTCAAGAAGCATTCGGTATTCTCAAGAAATACATCTTGAGCCCACCGGTACTTATGCCACCTAGTGAAGGAAGGCCACTTATCCTCTAAGTGAAAGCTTTAGAGCGATCATTGGGTGCCTTTATTTCTCAGAAGAATGATGCTAGGAATGAAAACAGCCTCTACTACCTCAGTCGGACTATGCTTGAAGCAGAAACCCGATATTCATGTATTGAGAAGTGTTGCATGGCATTAATCATTGTAGTTCAAAAGTTGAGACACTACATGCAAAATCATGAGGTCCAATTGGTATCTCGCAATAAACCGCTCAAATTCATCCTTAGTCGTCCAATGCTTACAGTATGTTTGGCATGTTGGGAAGTTATTTTGCAACAATTCGACATTCAGTATGTGTCTCAAAAGGAAATAAAGGGCCAAGCTCTGGCTGATTTCCTGGATGAACACCCTTCAGTGGAAGACACATCTTCAGATATTGAACTCCATGATGAGGAAGTCTTATCTATTCAAGAAATTCCTCAGACATGGGAAATGTATTTTGATGGTGCTTCCAGAAGTCCAACTGGGAGGAAAATGGAAAATACTTAATTTAACAAATTTGGCTTAGGAATTGTGCTCATTTCTTCAAAAAAGGCAGTGTTACCCTATTCATTCTTATTGTGGGAAGGTGGTACCAATAATGAAGCAGAATACCAAGCTCTCATCGCAGGCTTGGAATTGGCACTTCAAGCACAAGTGAATCACTTAAAGGTGAAAGGTTATTCAGACCTAGTAATCAAACATGTCAATGGGGATTATGCAATTAGATTAGAGGAACAAATCCCTTTTTATGATTACGTCAGAGGGTTAATGGTGGAATTACCTTTGGAACCGATATTTTCTTATGTCCCAAGATCACAAAATGATCAAGTTGATGCACTGGCTAATATAGACACAGCTCTAGAAGATCCAAATCGGGACGAGACAACCATCAGTATTTCCCACCGTTGTGCAATTTCACCATATGTTCGATCCAGAACAGAGGAAATTAATTAAATTAGTCCAATTCATGAACCTTAAGGTCATACTAGATGATGGATGTCACCTATCAGGGAATACCTTTAAAATGGAACACTTCCCCTTAATAGAGCCCGAAAAGAAAAAATCTGGGGACGTGTGGTCAATTTTACTCATTATGATAGCCCAGATCACCTAGAGAAAATTCTCTACAAACATGGTTTTGATGGATTTCTCTTCAGTTGCATTGATGGTGAAGTGGTAATGGCTATCATGAAAGAAGTGCATGCATGAGTCTATGGTGCCCACCAGTCTGGACATTGACTGTCTGATTATATCCGAAGGCTTGGATACTTTTGGCCTTCAATGATACAAGATTGTGTTGATTTCACAAAAAAGTGTCATTCATGCCAAGTACATTCCAACTTCATTCATAAACCTCCAAAGTTTCTTCATACAGCTAAATACTCGTGTCTATTTGCCACATGGGGAATGGATGTGGTGGGACCTTACACTTCAGCTACGACCATGTAGTTTAAGTATATATTTACTGCTACTGACATCTTTTACAAATGTGCAGAGGCAATACCTCTTAAGGAAGTCAGTTTTAAATGCACTGTTAGCTTCATCAAGTCTAACATCATTACCAGATTTGGTGTCCCTCATACCATATTGATGGAAAATTGCACCATCTTCTGTTCATCCGAGGTGAAATAATTGAATCAAGAATACAACATCAAATCCAATCATTCAACTCGGTATCATGCAGCATCCAATGGCTAGATAGAAGCCTTCAACAAGACTCTTTCAAATATAATACAAAAGATGGTGGATAAAGATAGGAAATCATGGCCTGATAAGCTCTTTCATGCTTAATGGGCATATCGGACCACCACCTACACTGCAACGCTGTCAACACCATATTCATAGGTATATGGAATGGGAGCCATCTTGCCCATTGAAGTTCAACTACCCTCGCTCAGAGTATCCATTTTTGATCAGTAATCTATAGATGAGAAATCTCAAAAGCGATTGAATGAATTGGAATGTTTATATGAGAAAATATTGTGCACATTGCACCACTTGGAAGTCTATCTGAATCAAAAAGCACGGGCTTTCAACATAAAAGTTCATCTTCATTCATACACTCAGGGAGAATTGGTATTAGTTCTCAAAACTCCAATGACACCAGGTATGAAACCTCCCGACATTATTTTTTTCGGTCGTTTTCCCCAAGGAAAACATGATCACTAATTCATTCTTTAATTGAACTACGCGGAATTTGAATCTTGCCTTCCAGGATGGGTACGTAGGCAACCTCCCAAGGTTCAAGCCCAAAACCAATCTCTTCACATCGGTTCTCCTCCATATCATACGATGTTGATTCGTGAAACCACTCCTAGAATCAATATCTTTACATTGGTTCACTTTCATCCTTGTTATATGATGATAAACTATACAACAGTTGTGTCCATTATCACCTGATAGTGAATCATTATTTACATTTATTTTCAATCATGTTTCATTTCAATGACTACGTGCATACATGGCAATGCTTGAAACTTTTATCTTGGGTCAAACCATCATTGCACTAAAGTCTCCTTTCACCCTTCACTTGTACGAACCAAATTTGTACAGAGGGTATTTCTAGAACTACGTGGGATTGATTCCCATCCTTATGAGATACATAAGAATGTTCAAGTTTCCCTTGAATCCAGCCCCATGTATTTTGTTCCTAACCCCAAATTCCACTTTCATTCCCCTGGCTGAAAAGTCCCCATGAAAGCACACATAGTGTATTTCTTATAATGGTCTGTGCTCTATGACCCTAAACTGAGGTCTCCAATCCTTTTTTCCGACATAAAATTAAACTATAGTTTAAGAACTACGTATGGCTTGATTCCCATCCTTATGTGACACGTAGTGAAGTCCAACATTTCAATTCAGGACCCAGCCACAACATGATTATGGTTAGCATTGATCTGTGTATCTCTTCATACATTGGAAAATACCCTTCTTTATGTGTTATAATCCTAACCATAAATATTTTCAGATATTCATAACCCTTTTCTCAACTTCTAATCACAAATGACCTAAAATTATGAGAGTTCTTTTGTCTGAACATATAGCACGTGCCCTTAGGTTGCCTTGCATAAACAGTATACATAACGGACCTGTCATCCAAAAGATGATATTGTATGACTATGCAGTCAATGACCTTAGGTGGAACTGTATAATTCAACCCCGTAATAGGTTTGTTAAATACTAGTAACTTCATTCTTTCGAAGAACGATTATTTTGTCCTTATTTTTCTTAAATGAAAATATGTAGGGATCCACAAAAATAGACATCCTTAACATACTTATACCATATCCTTTTTCATGATTTGAAAGCATTCAAGTCTATGGTTTATATTCTCCTTCCCTATGTTTGGGCCAGACCTTCATAAGAGTGATATTCATACAGTTATTCAATAATCTTGTTTGGAAATATCTTCTCCATATTCAAGTACCGCTTTCCATACAGAAAAATCTATACTTTTGAAAATTTGAATCTCCATAAACATTCACTGGATTTTTAGCACTAGGAAAGTAAATTTTTGAGTGTTCTTTTTCCGGACTATGTAGCCCATGCCCTTAGGTGGCCTTGCATAAGTAGTCTACATAACAGACCTGTTAGCCAAAAGATGATATTTATTTGACTATGCAGCCAATGCCCTTAGGTGGCCATGCATAATTCAACCCCCTAACAGGTTTGTTAAATAATGGTAACTTCATTCATGGGAACTACTTCTTCAAATGCATTTTATCTCTTTTTCATATCATTCCTCAGATTCAAATATTCTTAAGTCATAGTTTACATATTTTCCCTCATGCATGAGTATAGTAATATGTTTCCAGATAAATTTTCAAGGAATTGAGTCAATTTTAATCCATTTCGGTCCAAGCTATTTCGACCGTAAATAGTAGCCACTTTATGTCCGACGTGGATGACTTTAAACTGCCCACAAAAGACAAGGGAACTATGAATAAAAGTCATGTTCCATCTCACTAAACATACATTTTTAATGATTTAGGTAATATTGAGAAATTAAAAGATTCAAAGTTTGTAGGGTTATTTATAATAATCCTAGTAAAAATCAAACTATGCTTACTAGGCCTATTGGCTTAGTTAAAATTTAAAGCAAGTAGCAAGAAAATTCGTGCATGAGTGATTGAAGATGAAAGCATTCTTTCCATTTGATGCACTAGAATTAGAAGGACATACATAGATTGGAGTCTCTTCTCTTTTTCATGAATTTACAAAAGGTCGTCGACATAAGTCTTCACTTGATGTACCGCATCACGAGCTTCATCAGCAGCTACTTGAAGCTCGTGCACTCGACGAGCTTCACCCTTCTCAGCTTGATGGAGTGCCTTATTGGCATATGTAATGGCTTTCATACCATTCATTTGAGCTCCCTCCAATGAATTATTGAGCTGGTTAAGTCCCCAGAAACATCATCTAACTTTTGCTTGAGCTGCACCAGCTGGATGACTTTTTCTTTGATCTTATGCTTCAGCTCCTTCATCTTGGCAGCATAATCAGCCTCAGCTCAGGATACTGCAGCCTCAAATTCACTGATGCTGAATCACAGTTTCACCCTGTTCAGATCTTCGCGAGACTTTTTCTCCTGCCCCCTCTTGAAAATTACTTGTTTCACCATGGCATGGATCTTTTCATACCCAAAACCGCCAAGTCTTAGCATGACGAACTGGGACGACAACCGGGAAATAGTTGATGACAACTCTTCTAAATTCACCTCAGATATGATTTTCCATATGTTGTTCCATGCCTTGTGTCATGAAAAGGTGAGCACCTTAAGAACCTCTGTGTCTTATTAAACATCATCATCATAGGGGGGCATGTAATCTGTGATTAATGCACTTAAGGAAGTGCTATGTTCTTCTCCTTCCCCCCTGACCCTGGTTGCATCATCTTCTACTACTGTTTGGGCGGAGGTTGAGACTTCACCTCCAGTTCTATCCATTGAAGTTGAAAGCCCTATTTGATAAATTAAAATTATGGTTAGTTTCATAAAATAATTGAAATTGGTTGTCTATCTTGAAAACATAGTACAATCATTACCTAATTGTAGATCTGCAGTTTTAGAAGACACCTCTCCATATTTCCCAGTTTCAACAGGATCTTCAAGATGGGTCTTAGGAGGGTTTAATGGATTATGTTCCACTTGATCTAATGTTTATTCATTGGTATGGTTGACACCAACGTCCACACCCTCTTCGGGCATTGGAAGTTCAGTAGCTTCTATGGATGGAACTGCATATTATTTTCAGTCATGATTAGAAGTGTAAATTATAAGAAAATTTATAGGACGAAGGATAAAAGTCACGTCTAAGGCCTTCTATATCACATTATAATTTAGCTTGATCATAAAAGTTTTCGAAAGACATTCCACAATTAATCATTTCATCCAATGATATTTCAGAATCCAGGTTAGTCTCACTAGTGGGAGCATTTGATGTGTCCTCTTGGAAACTTTCATTATGCGGACCCTGACCCTATACAGCTTCTTCAGGAAGGATGGGATATTCAGTTGCTGCGGCCACCGATGATTCTGGTGCAGGATCATCTCTACTTGTAGCAGCAGCAGGAGCAGTACTGGGAATAGATGTTGGCTCGTTTTCAGGAGCAGCCAAGTCAGCCTGAAGTTCCATTTGATCCATAGCACCCACCATGGTCCTTTAGAAGGATCAGTCCTCTCCCTCAGAGGGTAAATTATAGAATCCCCTGTAATCCTAAGGAAATTGAGCAATATTTTTCATGATTAAAAATTCGTGATTATCCGAAGGACTTACCACTACTGATAAAGAGTTTAGCGGTGGACTTCCTCCTTCATCGCCTTTTTCCCTTTGGTTTTCTTCTTTTCCTCAGAGTCATAACCTTATTCATTCGGATCCAACTCTGAGGGGGGAATTTTATTGATGCTACTTTCCGTCACATTGTATAAAGGAATGTAATGGAAAATGACATAGCACAAATTGATTCATCCTTTGAAGAAAACATAAAAAATCGACAAAGGTATGAACAAGGCTTCTAATGCACATGTGCCGCACAAGTTCCCTCACTGTCGCCCAGGTACACTTGCGCAACGCCTAATGGCCGCGAAAGTGACTTGCGCGCACTAAGTGATAACCGCCCGGGGTCTTCTCCAGCCTATAAATAGACCCTGTGGGCCCCCGATTTGGGGAATAATTTTTCCAGAATTCAGATACAGAGCTCTGAATGCCCAAGTCTCTTCTTCAGGTCTTCCGAACACGTCTAAGGTAATTCATTACCTAGAATGGAATATCTAAACAATAGGGGTAAGGTCTAAGTGTTAGAATTCACTAACATTTGTGCGCCTATGGTGTTTTACCCTTAAGGGAAATGAACATATTTGTTCACCTCCATACCTACTCATTAAAACATGCACGCCCCTCTTATGGAAGTACATCTGGATAATTCTAAAGGCTTTGGTCAAGGATCGCCCAAGTATTACCCTAAGGGCTGAAAATTACGCAAGTACCCATGTGCCGCACATGTATACCTGCGCGGCAAGCACTTGCACGCCCACGTAGTACCTACGTGCCTGCCAGGACTTGCGCGCCCCTAACTTTTTGGTTTCTCTTATTTCCCATTTAACCCCTCTTATACCATTCCACCTCTCATATTCAAGATTTAGTCATCAAGACATTATTCAAAGCCATTTATGGTATGTTTTCTTGATTAACTTCCTTATGTGAAAGGAATTCAGTGGAATATCTCTTAAAACCTAGTGATTTACTCATATTTTTGTCACTAAAGATTACAATTTCATTCATTCAACCTCTTCATTTAAGATGAGATAACCCCTTAACCTGGGCCTCCTTTTCAGGAATAAGCCACAGTAATAATTCTCAAATCTGGGCATCCTCCTTAGGAGGAAGCCCCAAGTCCTCATTAACCAGGGCCTCCTTTTCAGGAGTAAGCCCCAATATTAAAATTCCCAAATATGGGAATCTTCCATAGCAGTAAGCCTCAACCATAATTCTCTTAACCTGGGATTACTTTTCAGGAGTAAGCCCCAGTCTAAAATATGGGTATCCTCTTTAGGAGTAAGCCACAAGTACATTAATTTTTCAAGTCCCTTTACCTGGGCCTTCTTCTCAGGAATAAGCCCCAGCCATAATTTCTCTTAACCATTATTAAATTCCTTTTGATTTGGGCTTCCTTATCAAGAGTAAAACCCAATCATAAGTCCCCTCCTAACATGGGCATCTTTCATAGGTGTATTCCCCAAGATTAGAGTATCCAAATCTCCATGAAGCACATATACCTTTATGGACCATGTTCTTGGATTTCTTTCGTGAAGTAAATCTTAATCCTCATCTATTTGGGCAGTCACACACACATAAGCCCCACATCATTGCATTTTTATGGCATAATTTTCTGGTTTCACCAACACCCCTTGTTTCTCACAACGAGCATGACTCACGTGAGCTTAGAGTGTAAAAGTAATCATGACATCTTTCATTAAGCCATCAATCATGCATAAAAATCATAATCCCTTACTCGAACTTCATGGGTTCTAATTCCTTTTCCAAAACAAAGGATACGCAGGTAGCCCATCTGTAGGTATGATCGCAACTCTGAAATAATACATGTCCTTCTGAATGACAATAATAATCATGTGCTACTCTAAGTGGATTTAAAACCAGTATGGTCATCATAATGACCAAGAGACTTTTATGTATTGAAGGATACCTTTGGCTAAGAATCTCTAAAAAAATTCAGATGATTATTTGTCGATGAAGGACCTCAAATAAATATAAAAGATTCTCTATACTTACTACATATCAATTATTGATTGTCAAATCTAAAGGCAATCTCATTTTATACTTGGTAATGTAATAAGGATTCACGAACATAACTTAAATCTATAAAGAGAGTCCCGGAGTAAAAAATAATTCCCCTCAAAAAGGTGTGATGATTCCGACCTCCCATCCATTGGAGAAATGAAAATTCATAAGCCTCATCAGTCCACAACTAATATGCACCTACCTTTGGAATGTAGGTTCAAATGGATATGGAATCATTGGATGTTTCTTGTTCTACGAACAAACCTGTCAGAAACTGCTTGGAATGTTCGAACCTTAAATCGATGAGGTCATCGACAATTCTAGAGGGAAACAATGTGTCTTATAATATTTATCCTTCAATTAAAAAAGTGATTTTATGGTCACAAAGCACCCTATAATATTTTATCCATTTTAGAAATATAGTTTGAATCATATGAGATATATATACATTAATATAACAATCATATTTCAATAATTATACTAAATATAAAAATATAAATATTTTTCAAATAACATGGGCTCCCAATATAAAATATATAAAATCACTATACCGTCCTTTTCTATAAAAACACTTCATATAGTCTACCTTTATCTTACAAAGATGGAAAACTTTTGATTTTAAATTCTCTCTCTATAACCCTGACTCTTAATTATAATTTTTTTACTAGATATGATATAGATAACCCATATATTCATGATCTTCTCGAAATAATGAAAAAAATATTTGATAGGAAATCAACACATCCTATTGTTTGAAAAAAATTGACAAAGTGTAAGCTTCCCAATGATTCCTAAATTAAAATAGTTACACTTTTGAATATCTATAGTATCAGTGTTCCTCAAAGTATTAGAGAAATTTAAATAAACAAATTGTTAATAAAAAATTTAAATAAAATTGTAATTACCATTTAAAATTACTCTTTAGAGAAGCTAGTTTTTTATGAAATATGAAATATTTCATAAATTTACTAATTTAATAACCAAATTCATTTTTGTTACATTGTTTCAATAATTATAGAAAATTTATCAAAAATAAATAATATGTTTTGATATATTTTTTAATAATTTAAATTTATTATTGAGACCTTAATACTTATCTACTAGTAGAAATTCATAGTGAAATTATGGACAAGGGTTGTCGTCTTACCAGGGGTTTGATAATAAATAAAAATTTTCCTATCTTAAAAAATACATTTAAAAAGTATTATAAAATATATAATTTGAGGTTAATTTGTAAAAAATCTTGTTTAATGTATTGAAAAATCATAAATGACATCTTGTGTGGTTGATTTGGTGGATATCCATGAATTCAATCCAAAATTTATATCAATAGATTATGCAATTTCATCACAATGATTATCTAAGGATTCATAAAAAATTGAATAAATAATGGAAAAAATGAAAATATATTTCATATAATTTAATTATACAGTTTCCCATAACATTATATATATTAAGTAGATCAAGACTTTTATTATTTTCTTTTAACATGTTGTATCTACTTTGTTCGATTTTATTAATATATCATATTCAACCATTGATGTTTTTTATATATAAGTTATGTGAGAAAAAATGAATCAAAATGTTCTATAGGGTTCTCCATATAAAATTTACTGGTATATACACCTATAGAAAATATGAATATTCTTTAAGTGTAATTAACATATTATATGAATTATTGGACAGGAATATTATGAAAATTTATATCATTTATACATTCAAAACATCGACTTCCAACCATTCATTATTGTGAGTTAATTTACATTTTCACGACTAATCATATAATTAATGGACACTCCATACATTTTTCATTCAAATTCGATGTATTTTATATATTGACCTTGGACAATTTTATAAATGTGAACTTATAAAATTAATAAACGTTCAAGTTCAATTTGTGGACTAAAATTACTCTCACAAGGTCATTTCGATATTAGTTGATCCTTTATATTTTGTTAACTCAACCTTCCATTTCCCCTTATATTTATCCTTATGTAATAGAATACATTAGTTGGGACTATTTTTATTTAATTGTAAGTGGGATTGTATTTAAAATAAATTGTAATGGAAATGACATGTTATCATCACATAACTTTATAATGACGAATGACCATTATATGAATGTTTTGATGTACATAGATCAATTTTTGTACCAAAAAGAGGGGGATATTAAAGTTGTGATATTGTTTAAGAAAACCATTTCATGTAATAAATTATCCCATATGAATTATTAGAGTCCTGATCCACTATGAATGACTCCTCCACACCCGTATGTGAAAATGAAATGAATATAGTCAACACACAATAATTTTACAAGGTCCAACCTCAATTTGAGAGCCTATTCCATTATAACACCACTAAAACATTAGGATTTTACAGTGTAGTAAAGGGAATTAATCAATTCTTATAAATCATTGTCTACAATAGCAATGTTAATTGTATGGATTTAATAGTGAACATAAAAAGAAGTATTACAGGGATCCATTAATAGTGTAAAAAAATCACTGTTAAATTTCTCCTTTAACATGACTTTTTAGTATTACTATTAAGGTTATAATTGTACTTTTTTGGACCTATATGATCCTTAACCCCTTATTAGTGCTTCCATGACCACATCAACTATGATCTATCCCCCTTTATCAGTGATTTTCACCCGACCACCTTTCTAACAACAATTTTTGAATTTCTAACCACCTGCAAATGCCTAGATTCAAACCCTAAACCTCTCCTTCAAAGAAGGAACACCTTCACCATATCACCATGTTGTCTTGTTTTACATTTAATAATATTTCAATTTATTCATATATATACTTACACATATATTAATTTTTCATATATTTATATAATTATTTTTAAATATATTTAAAAAATATATTTTTTCTATGTGTGATATATATTCTTGTATTTATTAAAATATATTATATATTATATTCATTTAAATATACTATAATATAATAAAAATATATATCCATTTAATAATACTCATATATATGTATATATAATAAGTATATATATTTGTATGATGTAAAAAATGGTTAGATATTTTTTTGAATTCAATTTTTGATTATTTATTTATATACATATATTAGAATATACAAATACATATAAATTTTTTTATTGATGCACAATTTTTATATATAAACATTACTTTCATAATTATATATATTTTTTGGTATTTGTATAAGCTAAATTAAATTGATATTTTTTTACTTTAAATAAACTTAATAATAAATATTTGGTTTATATATATATAAATTCATGTCTACATTAATTTATTGATATTTTTAGTTATACATGTAATTTATTATAAGTAAATATGCCTTTATTTAATTATAAATTAAAATAGATTTGGAAAAATGATAAAAAATCAAAACAGTAATATCAGTATGAGTGTAATACCATGGGATAAATTTATTTCCCATCAAAAAAATACAATAAGTCCCCCTTTAATGTGGTTAAAATTCCATAAAATGGAAAAACAATCGGGTTATTGGGGATGAAAACTCGGTTTTGGAAGCATTGTGGGATTTTTTTCATAAAAAAGTGACTGAGGGATTCCTATTTAAACTGGTGCATATATCTCATTGCTAGATTTTATTTGATGTGTGGGAGAGACCAAATGGACCCCCCGATCTAATGTAATGATTATTTGATGTTGAAGTCATGTTTTCAACTTATTATAGAATATTTATTAATTCACAAAATTTTTATGTCTCCAATTTTTTTTAAATGACTATTACTTTGTAACAATTAGAAAATTATTAATTAATAATATTATGGAAGTATTATATAAACTATTTTCACTAAATTTTTTATATATTAATTGTAAATTTATATTTTTCCTTATCTAAATCATATTTAAAGAATATATATTATATTTACTTCAATATAGGTATATATTATATTTTAATATTTATATTTTGATAAAATATAAATTTTTTGTAAAATATATCCTTTACCAGCACGAGAAAAAATTCTTATGATGGGTAAGCCATTATCAACATTTTTCTTTGTAGAACTGATAAAGGGGGTGGGGGCCATGTCCATGTTTTTATCACTATTTAATTCCCCCATTAACAATGATAAAAATAGAGATATTAAAGGCCCAAATTAAAAAACATTTTGCTAACACTGACAAGTGGGGTCTTTAATGATCTTTTAGCTAGCGTTATTATACCCCTAGCGATGTATAAAACTATTTTTGATGTAGTTTAAGTTATGTTTTTGTTTCACGACCCAGATTATCACTAATATAACAATTATTAAAATAGTGGGATATTTCTCATCATTGTATATTGTGAAACTATCAAATGAATAGTACAAAGTAAAGACTTGTAACATCCTTTAAATTTTAGTAAAATAACAAATGAATGTTGTTGTTAACCATGGTACAAATATCTTATGAATACTTCCTCCTCAATCTTGGATTAATCATATCTTCTCTGTGATTCAACATGTATTTGTATCAAATACATGATCTGCTTCTTAATGAGACATATTTTCTTGAATAGATGTATTAATCGAAAATGAATGTCAATCCTTTATAAAATTTATTAGGATGACATAACCTTCCATGAGATAATTTATACATGAATAATACATTCATTCTTCTTAGTAGTACTTTCCTAGATCAATTTTTATAAACAAAAATGTAATCCACCTTTGGAAAATATCATACATAGTGTAGGATATGTTCTTCTTAATTATTTATTTAAAACATTAAATCATCAATGAAAAAATTATCATGATCTCCATCAGTTCCCTAACACCTTTTTAATCATTATTTATACTTGTTTTCTCTAAAAAATGTATATAGATAATACTTTATACTATTTTTTGGAAACTACATCATTCCCAGCTATAGAAAATGTCTCAGTCAATGACATCCTAAAAAATAACAATAATTATCTAAAAGATTCAATTTCTATATTTTACTCTGAAATATTTATAAATTTAATTTGTTATACATTTCATTTAATCCCCATTCACAATTACTAGAAATATGGATTGAAACATTTTTGTTAACTGATATCATGATTTTTTTTGGAAATAAACAAAAATAAAGATTCATCATATTCTAAAAACGTTTAGAGTATTTAAATTCATAAAACATGATTTATTTCACAATAGGAAATAAAATTTGAAGAATTTTATATGTGTATGTTAATTTTCATAAATTGGTCAGACATTATATCCAAGTATCTAAAATATCATATAATAAAAAGTTAGACATGTAGGCCAATTTACTGTAACATAGATGAAATATCTTATGCATGACATATATCACATATATATAAATCAATTTTTTTTATATTGATAAAATATCCAATGCATATATAAATATTTTTATATTCATCAAAAAAATCAAAACTATAGATCAATTCTATTATGAATAGATAAATATTCTTAAAATACACAAGCATTTTATGCATAGATAAATATTCCTACGCATTGTCTAGAAATAAAATGCATAGAACAATTTTATTACACGTAGATACATCATGTTTCAAGGATGACCAAATATCATACCTATTTATCATCATATATTTTGTGAGGCTTGTAAGATATATTATATTTTAAAATATTCAACTTCCAACAAAAAAATAATATAACATAGTATACCCTCTCAAAATATCTTGAATTGTCCTTATATCTCCTCAAAGAAAATCAAAAAAAAATCTTCACAGTCTCTGTTAATACCTCAACACCCACTAATTAATCTCAACAATTATTCAAATAAAATGAAATAATTTAACAACTCCATGGGTACATTATTCTACCCATTTTGCATAGATTATCAATAGTACTAAACTCTTTTAGATAAACTAAAATATGGTAATATATCCATAAAACTGAATGACATTTATAAAATCACAATATATCTCTTATGAGAAATTTATTTCATCACATGATCAAATAATGTTATGTTTTTGTGAGAATCCAATCTCACGGTGATAAGAAAATATATCCAGGTGACATGAATTAAGTCCAACTCAATGTATACACCCACTATTACACCCTATAATCTAATTTACTTAATATTTTATTCCTTTATTTATCTTCATTATTGTACTTGAGTCTCATATATTTCTGATTAAACAATTATGTAAAACATTTTTTTTCACCTAACTCGAGATTTTTATTTAGTTAGTACAAATCATGTTGTAATTTTTCATGTTTGTGACCAGTTCTAGTAGATCCATTTCACATTGTTAACACATAGTTTTCCCATCCATTCAACCTAACTATGTGTTGTGACCTAGTTGACTGAGTGAGACTCACATGGTTAGTGCATGTTTTGAAAAACCATGTGGCCAAACTATACGAAGTCTCTAGTTTAACAAAAATTATTAATTTACCATCATCATCCTTCGAAATTTTAACCCAGAAACCCATTCCTTATCCTCCCATTCAACTCCCATTTCATTCATACCTCATCTCATGGATATCCATACATTTTTATAATTTCATGGAATTTTCCTGAGGTTTACGGATAATTTATTAAGGTAATTTCATCATAGTTATCTATTATCCCCTCCGCTTCCTATTACCGCTCGTCCTCTTACCTTAGTGATCTTAGGGTGAATTTGGGTTTCGAGTTGCTCTATTATTTCGGGGAATTTACTTTTTTTAAGGTTCCACTATGTCATTATGGATTATTCTTTATTTCATGAAGTGGTTTAACACCTCATAATATGAATGATATGGATTTTTGTTCTGTTTTATCCATGAATAATTCCATTACTATTGAACAATGGTTGCTTATAATTTGAAACAAGTGATTTATATGTTTTATGAATTTTACAAAGTATATATAAAATTAATTTAATATTATTTGAATTTAATTGAATATAAAGAGGGTTTCCAATTTAAATTATGGACTAAACTTGTTTGTAATCCCCCTACACACATTTTATTGAATAAATTTCAATTTGTCACTTGAAATTGGTTTCCAAAGATTATGAATGGTGCTTTTTATTCCTGATGGGGGTAATTTTTTTACATCATTAATTATGGGTATGATTAAACCCTTTAATAAAATTTAATATAACATTCTGAATTAAGATAAGTATTGATGATGATTTTTTTGATTTATTAATAGAGTATAACAATTAAATTATTTAAATTTTATAATGGATGGGATCAGATATTTATAATTATTATTTTTCAAAAAAAGAAAACCATTGAAAGATTCCCCTTGTGTATTGTAAGAATATATAGAAAATCACAGCTCTTTAGTCATGTATAATGTTTAACCCTTTAGTTGTATGTAGATATACATATTTTTTATTCATTCTCAGTGAGAAAGGGGTTTTTTCCATAAAGGATGTTCAGTATAGAGTTGCAACATCGAGCATTCCATCCAACATGGGTGCCGTCTAAATTACCACTAACTCCACCACCACCATTGATGAAACATTCTCTCATTATTCCAATTTCCATATATAAATTGAGGTTTTCATTCTCTTGTGTTTATTAATATATATCCTCTTGGGGAACTAAATTTATTACCTTTTGTGTTTTACTTATTTATATTTAGATTAAATTAAAAATATATCCATATGATTATGTTTTCATAAAATTATTTTTTTAGATGCACATAAAATTTATTTACTAAAAGAGATCAAAAACCCCAAAAATGATTTTACCCAAATCTAGGAAGCATAAAACATTGAATAATTTCATGTTTTCATTTTTATTGAAGATATGTATATATATATATATATAATTTTAATAGTAATCTCAAACTATAACTAAAAAAATTAATAAGACATATATTTTATAATAAAATGGTGTATAGCATACCTTATGTTATTTCTATGTACGATTAAAACATTAATATGTTATTAAAAATTACTAGTTCAAGGACCTAGGTAATTCAATAAACTATCTCCTTTATGTTATGGCATCCTCCAAAAAATCACCCATGGTGACAATCATTATTGATAACAAAAAACTATTATTATTTTATGGAATCCATGTACTATTATGTTTTCCACATTTCTCTATAACAAATTTTAAAATATTTCTTATTTAATAAAAATATTTTATAATTTAATATAGAATAAGTTAATTATATATTATAATTTTTATATCCAATAAGTTAACAACTTCTAAAAAATAGAAAACGATTATAAGTGGCGTTTAAAAAATTGTTTTCATTTTTTCAGGCTTATAGTTAATGTAGATATTGAAATATATTGTAAAAACAAATAAATATGATCGAACACTTTTAACAAAATCCATTTAATGTTATAAGTATGAAATGATTTAATAATTTTGGTATTTTATTAAATGGTTTCAAATATTTATTTTACTAAAAAAATTATTTTCATTATATTTCATTGTTTATACATAAAAAATATTAAACAATATATAACTGTAACTATATTTAGTGTAACATTAGTTAAATAAATCTAAAAATATTATATTACCATCCTTTGACATCACACATATAGGTCATCATTTTATCAGTTCTATAAATGAGTTTAATTAGATCTAAGAAAAGTATCATGGAAAGATTAATTCATCAGTCATAGAGTTAGCATAGATAAAAGTTTTTTATATCATTGTTGAAAAAACTAAAAAGTTGTAGTAGTGTGATCCTACATCAGCAACACATTATAATACCAAAATTAAATATGACTTAAAAATAAATTTCAAATAAATATACATTAAAATAAATCATTATTAAAAATATATTTATATTAAAATCATTTCAATTAATTAAAGTTACATTGATATGTAAAATTTATTGCTAACATGTACAATTTTAAATAAATTCAAAAGCAATTTAACATGGTGGAGCTGGGTGGAATTGAATTCACATAAAAATGGTGATCTTAGCAACGGTATGAAAGACCACCTTATATTTAATTGTTCAAAAACATTTAATAATGCATATTCATATTTAGCGGTGGTTCCCAATTAATTTCGAAGTGGTTTATTTTTTTAGATAATTAAAAAATAAAATTGATGAGTTAATCATAATCGTTGATACAATATATAGTGAAAAATTAATTTTAGTAGTGGTTATCATTATCTGCAACTAAATAAAATTCTAAATATTATATTTAGTGGTTGTAATTATAAACCGCCACTAAATATACATCTAAAAATTTTATTTTAAAAATATTATTTAATAGAAATTATAAATATAATATATCTACCATGTAATTAATTAAGATATAAATTCCTAATAACATCATTATACACACACCATCATATGTCCACAGTCATATATATGCTACCTCAGTCAACCTATACCTTGGTTTACCCATACACCAGTCAACCCATAGATCTGTGATCAATATATACATACAAAATATGTCGACCAACAAAAAACCAAGATCAATATACATCCATCCCACAACCTCCTCTATATACATATACATCTACATCATCTCACCTGCATAAAACTACCACATCATCCAATCATCTGGAATAAAAAAGGAGAAAAACATTAGAATTGAACACAATAAATCAAAATTATAGTAGAATTATTCATAATATTTAAACATTCGACATAAACTAAGAACCATCATTACATGAATTTGAATAAGGATGTTGATTATAATGGAAAACCTACAACTTATTTTTGGCTTCTGTCACTTACAATAAAAACCATAACATTTAATAAATAAAATTAAAACGAGAATATACATATAATATATTCAGAATGTTGGAGATAAAATTTATTATTTTATTATTGAAATATATTTCATTTTAACATAAATGAAATAATATATAATGAAGAAAATTTTGAAGACATAAATTTACTATTTATGATATGATTCAACACATGGAAATGAAAATAGATAAGTATATAATAATCGAATAAATTGTTAAATCGACAAATGGTGTGCTTGATGTTATATTAATTAGATTTTTTAAAATATATTAACATGGACAAAAATATTATATTTCAAAAATAATTCAACAATGGTTTTCCCTTGATTTCATATCAATCTGATATCATTTTTATGATTTTTTCTATTATATACATTTTAGTGTATTATAATATCGAAAAATGTTTAAAGTAACCCTAAATACCATATCATGAAATGATGTGATTTCATTTCCTAAATTTCTAAAATAAATCTATATTCATTTTCTTATGATTTCATGATATTCTAAAATAATTTTCATTGTCTTGAGCCCCGGAAATACATTTTTAGAGACTAGGGTATTATTAAAAACTGCTTATTAGGTCATTCGGAGCACACTGCATGTCATATGAATGTGTTTTTTATTAATACATGCCATAAATAATTCATCAGTGGTTGTCCCTTGATTTTAAATCCATATGACTTATTTTCTATGGTTTTGGTTGTTACTCGAACAATTTAATGTTTTAAAACATTAAAAGCGTGTTTGTGGGTATGTTGGGAAATTCATTTCTTGGAATGCTATTTTTTTTCAGTTCCTACATTTCAAAAATAAATCTATATACACTTTACACTAATATAATGTCCATCTAACATTGTTTTCATATTTTGGACCTCCCAAAACACATTTTTAAAGACTCTTGTATCATTAAAAATAAATTATTAAATCATTAAAGCACACTATACATCATATGGATGTTTTTTAATGTGTAAACACCAAATATTAAGTCAATGGTAGTTTATCCATGAATTAAAATCAATTGGATGTCATTTTATATGTTTTTTTACCATCAGAATTTTTTTTTGTGTATTAAAACTCGTAAAACATGTTTACAAGCATCCCAAGAAAACCACAAATCAAAAATAAATTTCTTCAATTCATACATTTCAAAAATAAATCTATGATAATTTTTATATGATTTTACATTTATCCAATGTTTATTATGTATTTTTGAACCCTTAATTGATGTTTATAAAGACATTAGTATCTTGAAAAGATGCTCATCTAGTCATTCGTGGCACTCCACACATAATAATGATGATTTGTATATGTTTACACATCCAAAATAGTCCAATAATTGTTTAATCATGCTTTCAAACCAATATAATGTTGTTTTCTATGATTTTAGTCATTATATAATTGTTTTAGTGTTTTAAAAAACTGATAACACATTTACAAGAATCCCAGGAAAACTGTAACATAGAATGAAATTTCACTAATTCTTATAATTCAAAAATAAATCTACATTAATTTTCTTATCATTTCATAGATATATTATGTCATTTACATACTTTTGACCCCATTAAACATGCTTATAAAGGCTTTGGTATCTTGTAAAATTTCTTGAATCATTTTGAGTGCACCATACATCGAATGGATGTTTTTTCTACATGTACATGAAAAAAATAATTAATTGGTGGTTGTCCCAGGATTTATCTTTAATATGATGTCATTTTATATTTTTTTACCATGACACAAACATGTTAGTGTTTTAAAAATTAAAAACTTGTTTACAATTATTTTTTATGAAAACCATAAATCGGAATGATGTTTTGTCACTTTCTAAACTTAAAAATTAAATCTATGGCCATTGTCTTAGAATTTCACAACTATCAGATGTCGTATTCATTATTTTGACCCCATTACACACATTTTAAAAGACTATTGTCTTTATAAACAACTTATTGAGTAATTTTAGGAACATCGCTTGTCATATAGATGTGTCTTCTATCTATACACACCACAAATAATTAAATAATTGGTTTATCATGATTTTCTGTCAATATGGTTTTAGTTTTCTTGGTTTTCACCACCACTCATATGTTTTAATTTTTTAAAACACTAAAAATTCATTTATAGGAATCCCAGACAAAGACAAACTCATAATGACATGTTATCAGTTCCAACATTTCAAAAATACATCTACGATCGGTTTCCATTAATTTACCAGCTATCCGATGTTTTTTCATAGTTTGGACCCCATAGAACACCTTCCTATTACTTTGATATATTTAAAAACCATTTTTGAGTCATTCAAAGCACGCCACACATCATATGGATGTGTTCTCTATGATTGCATGTCGAAAACAAAATCCAATCATTGTCTTACCATTATTTCACTTAAATCAAAGGACTATTTCTTTGGTTTTTACAATTACAATAACATTTTAGTATTTTAAAACACAAAAAATTTATTAATTAGAATCCTATGAAAAAGGTAATTTGGGATGACATGTATTTAATTCATACACATCGAATATATATATACAGTTTTTTCCCTAATTTGACAACATCTGATATTTTTTCATAGTTTTCCCCCTAAAATAAGTTTTTAAAGAATTTTTTATATTAAAAAACATTTTGTTGAGTCATTATAACCACAACACATGTCATACATATGTTTTTCCATGTACATAAAAAAAATAATCCAATGGTTGTTATATAATGATTTCATGTCAATCAGAGATAATTTTCTTCGGTATTTTACACAAGCGTTTTATTGTTTGAAAACAATGAAAACACATTTATGGGAATCCAAGGAAAACCATAACTCATAATGGCATTCCATTGGTTCCTAGATTACAAAAATCAGTATATGGTCAATTTTTTATTCCTCATTTATCTAACACATGATGTTCATGGTATGACTCTATGTGTACATTTTAAATATAAAAATGTCATGTTTACCTAAAAAATACTATCACATAGTAAAAATTGAGATAACATATTGGTTTTATTTTAGAAATTTAGAAAACATGACATAATTAATTTAGTATGTATGGTAATTGATGATCTTTCATCCCAATATATGATGTGGTTGGTATGACTTGATGTGTGTGTTTTCAAAATAAAAGATCCATTATAGTTTAAAATATATGCCACATTTAAAAATATTATAAAATACGATTTTATTGTTTTAAAACGTTAGGATAATGATCAATAATTCATTTTTGATGATTAGTAATCCAAAAATTGTTAATCAGACACACTATGTGTGTGTTATTACTCAAATTTTATGTTTTCAATATATATATAATTTTACGTTGAAATTATTTTCACATAGCCAAAGATGTGAAATTGAGCTTTATTTTTTAAAACATTAGTAAAATGACCCATAATTCATTTTTAGTAGGTAGGAACCGATGAAACATTAATACAGCACACGATGTGGTCAGTATACTCAATATACACATTTACAATATAAATGTTCCATTTTAGATTTATATATGGATGTTATATGTGTTCTTTGAAAATGTTTAAATGATATATGAGTTGAGAATTAACTCAGTAGAATGATCTATAAGGATGGTAATTTTAATGAGGATCGGGCCCCTTATCATCTAAAATATAGAAAGTAATGTTTTTTCCATTTTCAACCACTATTGATCATGTGTTTTCTTATAAGATAAATGTTCTTGTACTTTTTCATTCAACCATGCAATTTTTGTTTCTTATTCTCGGTCAATGGCACCACTTGAACCCACACTAGGTGTTGCAGAAAATGATTATGATTCCTGACCAAATATAGCTGATGATTTATACCCTGGACCCATCCTTTGTATATTCCTGAGAAGATTCTTCCCTAAAACATTTACAACTGCATAGTTTGGGATACCGATGATGATTATGAAGGGTTCACATCCCATGATTCATGAATTTTAAAATTCAGATACAAAAATATTAACAATCATTTTATAAACTATCATAACGTCATTATATTATCTAATTCATAATATTATTAATACTATTTCATTCTATTACATAACTATGAAAACATAATAATTGAAGATAAATAATAATAAAAACACATCATTAATCTAATTAAATGGGGATGACTATATGGATCAAATGACCCCAATAGAGAAAACTAACACTATTTGAACAATGTAGCCATCCCTGTTAATTGGGTGTATGGTGTGTTTGTTGTAATAATTTATTTTTCATTAATATTTTTTTATATTAGTAAAAATAAAATAAAATAATAATGAATACTACTTACTCCAACATCTCGAGTAGCCTTTTTCACAAAACATTCCTTGGGTTTACATTGAACATTAATCCAAATCCCTATTTGAAAAAAAGTGACCAAATTCAAGATCATTTATAAAAAGAATATATACAAGATATAAAAATAATCAAATTATAATAAAATAATTTAAACAATAGTGGATAAAGTATAACCAAAATTGTTCTTTTTCTCAACAAACACTGAGACCCGGTGATATGAAAAATGATTTTTTTTCATGATTCATAGTATTTTTTTGATAATTATTGAATAAATTTCCAAATCACTAAAAATTATAATTTTAATGTGTTTATATTATTATCATAATGAAAAATATTCAATTACATGATGATATGCATCTTTGTTAATATTGAAAAGAGATTTTTTTTCTCATGAAGAATGACTTCAAGAACATTCTCATACATCTTATGTATGCTTTAAGACATGTCATTAAATTTATTCAATAATATCCATTTTAAATCTCTCTATTTTATTACCAAAATTTTAGGACTCTCTCAGAGTGAAATTGAGTCAGGGGAATCAAAATGGACAAAAATCTGCAAAAAAATCATAACATTTTAAGTATACTACAAAATTTTAGTCATGTATTTTAAATTAGTTATAAATGAATATTGAATTAATATTACCTTTATGTTGTTATAAAATACACAATTTTTCATAGTAGTGCTAATATTCCGCCAACATTTATAACTAAATGGAAAACTCGTTGTCTGTCATTAATGTTTTATAATATGTTTTCCACAAATATCGATATAATACTTAGATATACACCCCAAAAAAATCTAATGGAATGATAATATTGAAATATTTCAGGTCCCATGCATCTGTCATAATAATATTTACATCTGTTCTGTTGTTATATTAATCTATTTTAAAAAATGAAACAAACTATTAATAACATGTATAGTTTTTATGTACAATGATAGTCATACCAAAAATGGTAACTCTCCAATATCCCCTAGATGGAGTGGGGACCAATTTCTACATCACAAGAGGTTCATCAGATGGTGGGATATTAACAACTTCAAGGGAAACTTCTGGCTCTCTAGAATTATATGGTATAGAGAAATCACTCGGATCCACTGAAGATAACAGTAGTGATGGTGTTCTATTTGATGTTGACTAGATATGATCTAATTTGTTTTCACAGTATTCCACAAATTTTAATGGTTTAGTATATATTAAATTTTATTAAAAAAATCAAAAGTAAAATATTTTTATAACAAAGAAAATAATTGAATAATTTGTATATGTCTAAAACATTTATAAAGGAGATATTGTTGTATAATATCATTACCAAATTATGCATTTAATTGTCTTGATCTTAATTTTCCTCATTTTTTGTCAACATCCATTGTGATGATTAATTAAATTTCACCCACTCATTCATGTATTATTATTTCAATATTGTTAGGAATTTTTATTTTCAATTTTTCTTGGTTGACATGTTCCACTATAAAAAATTACCAGTTGATCTTCATCACCCATATCATAAATGTATCTCTAATATATGTGTATAATAGCACTCCCACCAACATTTATTTAATTTTCTATATAATAAAGAGTGTCTTCTTGTAAATCCATGATAAATAGATCCATATATTCATGCTCATCGATATGGATAAATTTAGAGAAGTTGAACAAATAAAAACATAAAAACAATTCCATTATACCCTTATCAATTTTGGACCACTTGCATTTAAATAAGACAACAGAAAATTGACCATGAAATTTTATTTTTATTTTATCAATAAAATATCAATAGTACGCCAACATTTAAATTTTAATCAAACCAATATTTTGAGTTTTCAATTCATCTTCATGATAAATCATACTAAACCAAAATCAATTAATATTTTAGTTCTCAAATCTCAAAGCCTTCCATAGAGTTCCTCGATCAAAAAACATAAATAGTTTGGTATTTCATCTCGATTATCAACATTAATTATCGATTCGAGAAGATATAAGGTGTTATATTAAACATAAAAAAATAACTAAGCATCAATTATATGAATATGAATATATACTTACATGATATGAATACCATTAAATAATATCCTTGTAAATAAATTTTGTAACTTCCAAATAATTTTGAGATCAATCCCAAAGTTAGCTATTTATTTTCAGTCACAATTATCGAATAAATAGTTCTTCAATAAGACTATTGATTAGTTCATATCTATGTGCTTTGAAAAGCTCAAATGATATCAGTGTAAAATTTTACAAAATTTAAATTGTTCGTTCAATAGTTCGAAATATAGATGACTGATATTTAGAAATAGAAATATTAGATTTGTCTTCAACATATCCAACATGATTTAATCTAGTCTCAATGACATACAAAAACCTAAAAAATAATGTAAATCACTATTCTACTATATAACATTAAATAATAGATCATCCAGGTTGAGTTTATTCATCACAAGTGGTTTAAAATGAGCTCATTACCTGATTAAAAAATAACATATTAAAAAAATTACATTATTATTTGATAAGATTTTAAAAACCAATGAAAATAAAATAAATATTAACATACCTCTCAAATGGATTTATCGATTCGAAGTGTTTCAGTCTACCATGTCTATATTATTAATCCAAATGAACAATAAATTTAATCAGGACTGTAAAGAGAGAAGGGGGAGATAACATCTCCATATGAAAATGTTTCAAAACAATTCTGTCTTGAAGTTTATCAAGCTCAGTTTTATTTCGAAGTTTTCCACATATCTATAAAAAGAAGGTACATAAATCACCTTACAAAAGTAGTTACTTTTTCAGTTAATGTATTAAGAAATTTCTTTGACAAAAATTTATCCATCAGAATATTTCAGTCATGAATTTTAAATCCATGTATTTCATGATATTTTAGGTTAACACACAGTGTAATTCTACTTGAATATCAATATAGGGCATTTAAATTCATTAATGATTGAATGAATATGTATTTCTCAGGATTTAACAATATAAAAATAACTAAAGGATACTTTCAATTAATTCTTTTTCCAATCCATGATTTTTATTAATTGATTCCAAATCCTAATAATCAATTAGTCAATCCTTCTATTTACCCTAATCACCAGGACATATAAAAATTGCATTGTCACTTATGTTTTTCTAACATTAAAATAATTTTTTGATTTTATTTTTAGAATGAATATTTATCATTTAGTGGTAACCAATACACAACATGAGATCCAATAACATTGGATTCCCAATACAAATCTCATAATTCAAAAAACACATTGAGTCACGGAAAATGAGAAGATCACAATTCCAGATTAACCCATGTCAGCTGAGTCCCTCCACTACCACCGTCATGAAGAGTCATCTCCTTTGATATCTCTAAAAAATAACTCCAACATATTCACTATAAAAACATCAAAAAAAACTATGGAGGTCATCAGAGTACACCATATCCATTTTATTACAAAAAAACCTTGTCATAACAATCCAGAAACCAGTGAATCACCAATACATAGGGAACTCACGTCATCAAAACAGAAAATGAACATCATGGAACCATCATAAACATAGCTCATGGATGCCTCCAAAACCAAAATAGAAAAAAAAACAAACTATAAACAGCATTGGAACCTTCATCGATAAATCCTCAAATAGATAGACCACAAAAGAATAATATGTAAACAAACCTTCACTAAAAATCGTATTAGACTGCGCGAGGAGTAGCACCAGCTGCTAAAACTCACCTCCCAAAACCTCTGTGTAACCACCACATCAAATATAACATAGAGAGAATAAGAAGTGCTTTTGTCTAGGGTAGGGATTTTAATTGTTGGGGGCTCTGAACATCAATAACATGGGGAGACTAATACCAAAATCTAAAACAAGATCTAGCTGACATAAGATCTCCTGAAAAAACAAACGATTAATTAATCAATTTACATAAAACCACCATGTTACTATTTTTCCAAATACAACCATTAAAGGTGTTTTAAAATAAAAGTTTATAGTAGGGTTATACTATATGATGGATTTAATAATGTCTTCCCTTAGAATTACCAACAATATCCTCCCTGGATACATACACCAAGAATGCCACACCACCATGAAAGAAGAAAATGGTCAACATAATCATTATTGGAAACCAAATATTATAGTGGGCAGATGGATAGAGGATAATAAAAAGAGGGAATAATGTATGTAAATGAAGAGGAGTGGTTATTAGATGCAGCGCCAACCCCACTAGGGAGGGTTTTGAGAGGAAAAACTAGATGGAGCTGAGAGTGAGGGGGGAAAAGATGAGTGATAATGCTGGAATTATCTCTCTTGTGACATTCATTATTCTATATAATCATTAATTTACAATTATTATGTATTAAATTAAACTAATAACATAGTATTTTGAAAAATATACTCATTTTCTTCCACTATTTGTTCTATCATCCTCAGATACTATACCTCATACCCTTTCCCCAATTTTATTAAACTGATTATATTTTCCAAAATATATATTGAAATTAATTTAATTTCACATGATTTCTGAACTATATAATAACATTGGTGTCTTTATCAATTCAATTTTTCTATTTAATTGAGTCTTTTTTAACATAAAACTATTTGGAGAATCATGAATTTAATGATGACACATAAAATTCTATTTTCTACTATATGGTAATCATTGACATTAAAAATATAAATTACAAACTAGACAAGCCAAGATAGTATGAGTTTTACAACCAGATAAGTTTCCTAATCCAAGAAAGTCACTAATCATCCACATTAATATATCATGAATTTTAAATATTTTTCTTATTGATTCATCATATGTTTCAATTCTATCAACCCATAATTTTTGCAGTTCATTGATTATAGGTTTTAGGTATACATCAATGTCATTTAAATTTGTATTTTCATTTCAGGAATAATTATAAAAAATTTGAAATAGTATATATTAATAAACATCCATAGATGTAGAATATAGAAGATCAAAAAATCTTGGCAAATTTTATAATTAGTACATAAAGTACCAAAAGCATTAAACCCATCAAAAGAGAATCTTAACTGTATTTTCTGAGGATCCATATGAAAATATAGATATAATGAATCAAACAACTTCCCTGATTTTTAGTATTTTAAATGAATCATTCATCAATCATTATTTCTATCCAGATTATGAGAATTCATGTTGTATATAGTTTTAAATAACATGAATAATATTTTTCCGTGTTTTCTTAGAAGAAATTAATGAAATAAATTTTCAGGAGTTTTCATCTTATGTTTACGTGTGGGGTTGGAATGATTTTTACTCTCATATTTTACAATGAATTTAATATTTTTTTATATAATATTATTATTTGTTTAGACTAATCTCCCTAATAATTCATGTAATCATTAGTTCATGAAGGTAACTTTTTATAATCAAGTCCACGTTTTTTGATGGTTTTTTTCATCTCATTTATTATTGTAGGGATATTTGTTTCACTAAATGAATCATGAAGAAATTTGAAAATCATTTAATTTATATTATTAGTATATCCACTTAGATAATAGATATGATATAACATAATTATATAATATAACATCGAATAAATGGAACACCCATCATACAGTTATAGTTTCCAATCTTCAACTAATTCATAAAACTGATTTTTATGTCATTAAATTTATTAAAAACATTATCTTACTCAAGATCAACTGATCGTTCTTTTGAAATAATAAAATATTGTATATTAAATTCTATAAAAAATAATTACTCATTTATCAAATGTTGAATTGAATTATCTTTTAGTGGGTCACGTTTTGTTTCACTGACAATATTATCATTGTTTTAAATTTATATAACATTTGATTTACAGGAAAAATCAAACATACATATTGAGCATGAATCTGCTTCAATATAAAATTTTCATATACTTTTTTTCTATTCAACAATCCCTTAAATTTATAATCATTGAATTGAAATTTTTTTATATCATCCACTGATCAGTTTATAATTTCATAATATAGTAAATTATTTGAAACCCTTGGCTTAACGAGGTGTGTTTCATGATAAATCAATCCATATTTTATCCATATGTATTTAATTATCACTCTTTTCCTTATATATTCATATATAATCATAAAATTAACTAATAAAACTAGTAGAATGAAAATTAAATATCACCCGACTTCATCATTGACTATGGTTGGTTCTTGATTCGTTATAACATAAGTTTAATATAAAAATTATTGAATAAAGCATTAAATACATAAAAAACATAAATTAATAAATATTACACCACATAATAATACATTCCAAAATCATGGAAAAAGTTTATTGATCTGAGGATAGAGGTTAGAGTAATTTCGAGCATATTTTATATGTCTACAATAATACATGTGGAAAATTATTTTATTATAATATAAATAACTTTTTTATAGTGTATTATCTATTATTATTTTATATTACAAAAATATGATTGTCTCTATAGATATATCTTTATTTCATAATTAATAAAATAAAGATTTGATTTATCTATAAATAAGACCCATTCACTATGTTATCTAGTTCATGTTTTCAACATGTTTCATATAATTTCATACAATTATACTATTACAATATTTTCATAATTGCTTTGAGAAATAGTAGTCAACTTGAAGAGTATAGCACATATATAATGATTCATGTAATTTTAAGATACATAATGTTTTTTAATATTTTTTCATTGTAATCATGATTATGAGTATGTGTAATACATTAGATTAACTTCAAGATATCTTTTAAAAATAATAATAGAGTAGTAAATTACATGTGGCCTGTGTTCTTACGCCACATGTTAAATAGTAAGGTTTTTGGATTAAAACCTCCTCTATGAAATATTCAAGACCATTACTCTCATAAATACAACCCACAAGGGTCCTTAAGGCGGAAATCAATATGTAAATTATCATTTAGAATAATTAAATGAATATTAAAAGGAGAAGAAATATAAAACATAATGGTATTCCTTATAATGAAAATGAAAAATTATTTATGCATTACACCACACACCGACAATGCCCAAGGAATCTTTATCATATCACATGATATAAATAAATAATAAAAATTTTAATTAATTTTTAAAAATTAAAAAATAGGACAAATCATCTGAAAAAACATTTAGGTGAATTATCTCTCAAAAAATGTGACTAACTGTTGATAGAAGGTCTACATTATATCCCTGATATCATCGTAGGAAAAATACAAAAAAATAAACACTAAATTTAAAATATAATTAAATAATTTAATTCAAATAGTTACAAAAATCCTACAGGCCCTAGACCTACAAAATAATAGAGCTTGGTGGATGAAGTGGTCCTCTGTAAAAGGGAGTTAAGGGATATTTCTACTTTCGGGTGCCTCACTCACTATGAAAATGGGAATATTGGTTTCCATTAGTGATCATCATCGAAGAGAAGAGGTACAGTTATAAGGTCACAATGAGGGGGTAGGGGGGTCATGGAAATGGGGATCAGAGGTGATGGAAAAAAGGTAGGTCAGCAATTGGGTGAAGGGGGGTCAGGGATGCGGACGATCACTATGATATGGGGTTAGGGACTAGGGGTGGTAAGTATCTGTGATAGGGGGATTGGGGCCAAATATGTGGGGTTTTTTCCATCAGGGATAGGGGGATGAAGGCTAGGGTTTTTGGGTATTCACTTTTTTGTAGAGGGGGATTTTCGGGGGCAAGGGGATTGGGTGGGGGGATTAGAATATTCATATATGTTAAATATTTAGTTGTTGTTTAATCAAAACCATTGATAAAATTTAAAATAAAAAATATGTCAACAATTATATTAGACATAATCTATATTATGAATAATATTTAATACAATTTTTTAGTGGTGTTTATTATAACCGTTAATAAGAAACCACCTCTATCATAATTTTTATAGTGATTTCTCTTTCCATCAGACTGCCTTCCAATAGAGCTCAATCACATTATCAGTGGTCAAACTGACCACACATAGTGTAAAAAACCATTTCATATTGATAATAGTTAAATTTTATTTCTTACTAATATTAATGATTTATATGTTTTACTGTTATATTCCCTATAGTAATATTAATTAATTTTATAATAAAAATGACATAGTTTTATTCATACTAAACTTGATTACATGTGTTATATTATTTTATTTAAATGTTTAATTTCTAAATTTAAGAATTGTTATTTTGAAAAAATGAAACTATTTTTTTAAATAATAAATTCATATTTAACTTACCTTGATTTTTTTTTATTTTTTTAAAAGAGTACATTTAGTTGAATAGTATAAAATAACATTTTCGACAAAAAAATATTTTATCTTCATTTATATAAAAATTTAAATGTTATATTGGATTGGATTTAGATTTTAATTTTTTTATTATAATTAAACATTATATAATAAATGTCAATGAAATTAACATTACACTTGACTTGGCAAAAAATGTTATTACATAAAAATAAATTAATTCAGAAAAACGTTTTTCACCGTGCTACGTGTTATAATTTATATAGTATTTTCCAAATTAAGAGATTTAATCTTGAAAATTTGATTTCATATTGGGAATAAAGAGGTTAAATATACTAGATTGGTAAATATGACTTTGGGACAATATTAATATTATCTTTGGTAAATATTTTAGATACCTTGATAATTGTTTAAAGAAGTTAATAGGGATAAAACTGAATTGATAATAGTTAAAATGAACTGAAATCACAGCTTAATCCTACTGGATTGTTATATATTTACCCTATTTTATTTATCATTATAAAATGATTAATTTTAGATCAAATTGGATTGAGTAATACATTAATAATTTTTGATCTTTTGAAAAATTCCATGTGTTTCTTTGACCTCACTTATAAAAGGAATCCCCCTCTAATCCCTTATCAACACATCAATAGCCTCTTAGATCAGAAAATATGCATCCAAATTCCTTCATAACATCCCCACCCAGAGCTTGGAAGTCTGGGGTTGATCAAAATACCATCCCAATAATGATTTGGTTATAAAACTAAGGTGGTTTTCTAAAGAATAAGTATAAATATGAACCAAGTGTTTACTCTTTACATTTCATCATCTAAATCCATGAATCCTCTTTAGTTAAACCATATTGTGTTGATGTGACATGACACTCGATATGGCCTCTCATAAGGCATCAAGTGATCCTCCACAAATGCCATAGGCGGTCAACTAGTGGTGATGGCCAAAAAGATGCAGTGCGGAGACTATAGACTTCGATCAATGTTCTATAATAACGGAAATTAAAAAACTCAAACATAATTATAAAAAATCAGAGTACAGATAATAAATATTTTAAATATAATCAAGATATAGTAAATGAAATGTAATATATAGTCATAAACACTATCAATAATGAAAAACATTTAATAGATGTCCTCCCACTAGGCCGAACACATATACAAAAATTAAAAACATAAAATAAAATACACCACACTCTCCTATACACATGGATCCAAATCACATTCCCCATCCCCAAAATGATTGAGTTGCAATATCCTGATCCTTAGACTCCATACAAGTGTGTCTAATCGATCAAGAAACACCAATCCTTAACCCCATACAATTTATAACCTGTAATCCAGCCTAAAATAATACATCAGTCTTCACACACACCGAGCATAATGTACAAGGGGAAAGAAATAATTATTATTTGGCTACCCTAAATGGTTAACCCATGATCATATTGCATAACAAGTGCATGTATAGATGATATAACTAGACTAACCAAAGCTAAAATTAGTAGGAATGAATTCAAAAGTACATAAACGCAATGTGAAAAACAAAATATAGAAACACACAATGGTTGGTTCGATACTGACACCCAAGGTAAATATACCCCTACTATTGTACCTTCAGGAGGATTTATAGCACTTTGGTCACCCTACCAAATTAAAACTGGTGCACCCTATATTTCTACATAGGTTCTACAATATATATAAATGTAAAATACATGAATTTCAGACCCCATGAATAGCCATAATCATCCACATTAAAAATCACATCTATCATGCTCTCAAACTGTAATAGTTTTATCATAATCGGTGACATGAAAATATAGGGTGGCACAACTAGAAATCCTATCAGTTCTAAAGGTCATGGATAATTAATTGGGAACAATCATTGGGCCCAAAAATAGGGATCTACATATGTATAACACCTATCTCATTCAAAATCCACATCAATAGGAGAGAACCAACCTCCATGACATTAAAAAACCCACCCCATGAGGGCCTTAAAACCTCATGATCCCAAAGAAACTCTAGCTAGGGTGTCACAATATAAAATATGGGGGTTGAACTCATACAAATCGCACATTAGATATCTAAGACCATAAGAACACAAAAAAACAATCATTAAAGAGAGAACTGATCAAGACTCAAAGCCAACACATGGTCCATGTTCACCCAATGGTATCATCCTCAAACTAATGACTTATATATAAAATTCCCAAACATCATAGCAAATTTCCATAAAAATATTGGATGACACAACCTCAATCACACCGTCCAAGTAGGTGAATTAGTAGATAAAATCCACTCTTTTCCAATAAATGACGAGTCTGCTCATGACACACCAGATCATAACATCCAACAAACAACCACCATATGCTCTCAATGATCCACATAAAATAAAAAAAAAGTCTTGGGGATCCCACTTTCCCTAGAGACACAACATGTAATATCTGGACCAAGGTTCCACACACCAGTTCCCCAAACTGGTCAGTCATATGACCTCATGTACACCTCCCCATATGCCATAGGTTTCAAACTAGCAGTGAGGGTCAATATCGATCATGGGGAGACTATAACCTCTTTATCAAAGTATAAAAACTATAGATAAAAATAAAAATTAACAAAATACATAACAATAAATAGAATAATACCAATATCACATGATACCAAATACATTAAATACAATATCAATAACTAAAAAGTACATATGTCATAACAATATATGTTATGTGTTAATATAGAAAAACCCGAAATGAACAAGAAACTGAGAACTAAAGAATGGGTCCTGAACCATGTTTGGTTCCCTCATCCATGCTCCATCCTGACTCATCCATATAACATAGTTCCCATTCCCATAACATATAATACGGCCCTTAAATCTATTCAAATACCAATCAGGAATCCTGAGTAGGGTGTGAGTACTACTCAATAGGCCACCACCAGTGGAATATAAACAATATCCAGAAAAAATAGATTATGAAGTTGTATAAAGAATAAATAAAATCAATAATGTAATCATTTTACATTCATTCATTTACTCTTGATTTAACCTCATTTTCTATGTTCCTAAGGACACCCCAACCACAATACATTCTTTATCCAATTATAGAGTTTGAACCATATCACATATTTAGTTCAAAATTCATTATAACAAAAGGTCTTTCAATATCCATTTAATTTGAATTTAAACTAAGGTTAATTAGAACCATAGTCAAGTTCAAAAATTTTGGGCATATATCATCATGTCTAGTACCTGATGAGTATTCCAAGAATCAGTACCTATCTCACACCTCAAGGGTATTCAGAGTAGTATTCCTCATCCAATAAAATTATATTTTAATTCATGTCATGGGTCCTAGAACATAATTTATATGACCCCATGGGTTTCTGGAACAATAGCCCATGACCCAGACTCATTTATCAATCAATCACATTAGGGTATTTATAGTATCAGTCCATTTCTTAAACTAATATATCAATCAAACATATATATCACATATACAAAAATATCAAATTAGTTAATCTACCAATTAGTGAATCCAATTTATGAATTTCATATTCAAATCACTCCATTAATAAAATCAATAATTAATTAATCACACAGATCCCTTCAATTATTCATTAATTAATTGGTCACATCAAATCCATTAATTAATTCCAAAAATAATTAATCAAAATGTGCAATAACTATATCCCACTAATTAATTCAACTTTTAATTATTCTAAATAAATCAACTATCATGTTTCATTAATTAATCCACCAATTAATTAATCTGGTAATTATTTCAATAATTAATTATTTCAATTAAGTAATCCATCCCACATTAATGAATTCAATTATTTATTAATATAATTCACAAATTGTGTAATTTCTCCAAACCAATAATTAACAAATTTCAGTAACATTAAATTAATGTATTTAACAAATTAATTAATTTAATTTATGTAAATAAAAATGCTAAATGTTCAATATAAATTTCAGAATTACATACAAGTAATTGAAATCAAGATTTTGGGATTAAAAATTAAAACCACCTACCTCAAAAATGGAGGTAAAATCTCACCAATGGAGATCCCCATTTTCAGTGGGAAAACAATGAAGAACATGATCTATAATGGGAACTTAAATCAAAAATATAATGAATCAATATCCAACAAATATATATCATTATCCAATAGTTCTAGTTGTAGATCCTATAAAACTATATCTTTTCCAAAAAAAATGATGATAACTTCCCTAAAAAGATGGTGATGAGATGGGAGAGGAAAAGGAAAACACGTGGTTTTATGTTCTCATACCATGTGGGGTGGATATTCTTCATCAACACTTTTAATTATTATGAACAGTGGTCACGAGACCTATGAATTTTTTTTGGATCATCTAAAAATGAGAGAATTTGATTAGGGATGAGTTGGGGCCGATATGGGGTTTAAAATGGGGGGTTTGAGAAATTTATATCAGTTTTTTTGGGATTTTAAAAATCCCCATATTGTTTAGGGGGCAGGGGCTCATGGTTTTCGAAACCATGCACCTAAAATGTGAGCCTCTTTGGGGGGGGGAGGGCTACGTGGCATTTCTTAAACGGGCACATGGGTTTTCAAAGCATGTTCCATCCTTCAAATCCATCTCTATGAGGGGTTGCACGATTCACATTCTAAGGGAAAATGGTTTGTTAATAACATGTTCCAACTAAGCACTACTATTCTTACTTTTATTCTCTTAAAATTTTCACCCAAACACACCGATGTTAAAACCCAAAAAAATACTCAATACAAAGAAAAAATGTTACCTAAAATATGCCTGAGACATCTTCAGAAAAGGTTAGGATCTCAAAATATCCCAATATTATAATAGATTTTCCTCAAGATGTTCTCTGAAGCATATCTATGATTGTGAGATGAAAATATCGGTCCACTGATTTCCTCTATCGTGTTTCTTCCTAAACATGACCATGTTTCCATATTACTGGAACTATCAACATAGTCTTTCCCAACAACATCTTCTCACTGCTATCCAACAAAAGTATCAGATGCTCCTCAATGGATGCATTAGACTCAAGCTCAAAATAATCCATATGAATCATATAAGAAGGTTTAGGGTGATATCGTTGAATTTATGACATAAGGAAAACATCATTCCTAGAACTATACCTCTCTCGAAGATCCATTTGGTACACCATCATCCCAGTTTTACCAACAACTTCAAATGGTCCAAAAAGCATGGTTACCAACATTACATATCACCATATCATACGGTGACCCAATATAGGAGACCCCTGAAGGAATTCCTAATCACCATATAAAATGTCTAAGGGTAATTAATGTCAATAAACATATTAATTCTCTATAGTCTAGTCTATTTCCATACAATTACAATTCATATAATCCCACTTGGACATCTGATGCCTGAGACTCACTCTGAACAAATATAATGCACCTACCTCTTTGCATCATATAGGTTCTTTGTATGGCCTTGGTCTCACCCAATTTTTCCCAACTTTTTAGGCTTAAGTGGTCCATTGTAGAGTATCTTGGGTTGTCGATTCCACAAACACCTAAGAAGAAACCTACAGACACACACAATCTATGGATTAATTTTGGATATTAAGTGGACAAATGTGGGTTGATTTTAGATATGTTTAAGAAAAACTACATGACTTATGTGAATTCAAATTATGAGATGTGTTGATCCTAGGTTACTATAAGTGGTGGATTTGATGAAATTGTTTTTAAATGATTTTGATTTCTTGAATTCGAGATGGGTTTATTCCTGATGATCAAATAACTTCATCACTTACTGGTTTAATACCAAAAAACCATAACAGTAATCATCTATACACCTGCAAGATCATATTTATGAGAACTCCAGGGCAATGTTTCATCTTAGAACATGAAGTATGCGGCCTTAAAATTCAACAAGGGAAAATATGATTTAAAATATTCAAATAAATATATCAATTAAGATATGTTCTTAGAAATTAATGGCGTGATAAAGATAATTCAATCCAAAACCTTGCTACTCCCTCGGATCAAACCCTATGTGGTTTTCCCTCCATTGATAATATGGTTTCAATGGAAGTGGGAAGTAGAATCATGAGGGAGGAATTGATGATTTACTGAAAACAATAAAAATAAAATGATCACTCCACCACTGTTTGAATAATTTCACAAGTATTGGTTTGAATAAATTAAAAACATGAGGTAATGGAATCAAAGTGATATAGAGAAGAACAAAATAATAAGAGAAGAAGAACTTTTATTAGGAAGCTAGGATGAATTAATACAACATACAATTGAGGATGAACATTAAAAAGGAAAAGTGGCAGCATAACATTATAATGAATGAAAGCATCCAAGATTATTAAATCCTCCAACACCTCAACCATAATTATGAATTTTAAGAGCCTTGGTTAGAGATTAAAATGGTTAAAGTCCTCCCAGTTGAGTATGGTTGGCTTAGGGTGGTGAAAATCTTGTAGAACATAGAAATTTCCACCCTTGACCTGAATTGGAAAGCAACTTGCATACACCGAACATTAACATTGAAATGACCCTATAGATGGCCTAATTATAGTGTTTTATATAATAATAATATATATCTTATCATTTCTCCTAACCTCCTATAAAATTTCAGCCCAAATGGAATTTTTTTCATGATATTATTGAAATGGTGGGCTATTTTTCTAGGCCGTAGAATTTGGCATCAAAATTTATCTCCAAATTGGGCTGCATAGAATTCTATTCTAATAGCCAAAATAGATTTTTCAAATGTTTAATGAAATGTTACCCATGATTTCATATATCATAATATATTTTTTTATAATCATTGGGATTGAATCCTGTCTTATATAGTCTCTTTATTGGGATGTTGTCCAATTTACATTTCTCGGAATGTGTTTCCCTGAAAGCTCATTTTGGTGGTCTTATAATATGAATATTAACATACATAAAAAGTATGAATTGTTCATTGTAGCATGAGAGACCTGAAAATAAAATATGAAAATAAAATCAAGGCCATTTTGTATTTTTGGAGGTGTTCAAAATGTTATCATGTAATAGTGCACTTTAAGGGGGAATTACAATAATAATGTGAAATTATGTAAAAAGTGTAAAATGTACTAAAATTTTGTTTGTGAATAATAAAACACATTAATATTATATATATATTAACAAATAATATTTTTTTTCATTATGTGGATAATCAGGACTACTATAAAGGGCCTCTAATGGTTCCATATATATTGTTTTTTATTAACTTTTATTATAATCAAACTCCAAAAAATATAGGTTATTACCCATCAATTCACAAAAGTCTATGAAACATGATTGTAGAATATCATCAAGTCCATGTGTGATATACTTCGACTTTCCATCTATCTGTAGAAGGAATTATGTACATATGTAAACTTTTGTATCAGTCTCTTTATGTAATCCCTTCTAAAAAATGATGTAAACAATGAGTCAAGGCCTAAAAAAATATTCCATTACACCTCGTACATATATATTATTACTCTAATATAAAAGTCTCCCAAATAATCCCCTAGGAAAATATCCCATACAGGAATGAAATGTGCCAATTTCTTCAATTAATCCACAACCACCCAAATAGCATCATTATTCTGAGGCATCCTCAGGGGACCCACCATAATGTTCATGGTAACATCAGCCCACATAAATTCCAGAATTGGAAATGGTCTTAGTAAACACCCAGGTCATTGATACTAAGCCTCCACCTTTTGATAGGTGTATTATACTATTAAACCACAATATCTCCTTTTTCCTGCCTATACATCAAAACTGATGTCATAGGTCACTGTATAATTTGGTCACACCTAGATGCACCTCCAACTTCGAGGCATGAAATTACCAGATCATATCTTCTCACATACTCGTAGGAATAACAAAACAGTTCCAAAAATAGATTATATCAACCTCATATACCACACCATCCAAAGATGACTCCCCACCATCAAGGATTTCTCTCAAGGAAAAACATTCTGTATCCTCATAATTTCTATCCCAAATATAGATCAAAAGTGTAGACTCCACTGAAACTGATAAGAGATTCCTCTTCTACTGACTCTCAAGAAACACAATTTGCTTCTCATCCAACAATGTAATCATCTCTCACTCATCACTATATTCCATAATATTATATGAATTATTTTTCCTCTTTAAAGAACCAGCTACACTATATCCCATTTTGTGAATATATGCTAAATAGAAATAAAATGATTGATTACACTCAACACATACCCACTATGGGAGAATAATACTATGAAAAGATATACTTCAAGATCTTGTGATCCATACATGTAGAAAAATTTCCACCCAATATATAGTTCTCCCAACAAATTAAATCATAAACAACTATTGTTAGTTCAAGGTAATGCATATGGTAGTTCTATTCATGTGTCATGAACCGTCGATACCAATGCGCCATAAGTCAATCTCCGTACATCAGCACCACTCTATGAACTATTCTAGACGCATCACAATACACCATATACTCCTCACCTGGATTGGGTAGGATCAATATTGGTCCTGATGTTAAGAACTTCATCAACTCCTACAAAAAATTATTACATGATTCCAACCATTCAATCTTTAGACCCAATTTGGTAAATCTCAAAAGTGGAATTTACTATCAGGAAAAGACCTAGATGAATCTCCGATAATATCCCAATAAACCCAAAAAACTATGGATATCAAAAACATTCATTGGATTTCCCACGAAATCACAGACTAAACATTTATTGTGTCAAACAACACAACTTTATCTAATATGATGTGTCCCAATAATTTTATCGGATCAATACAATATTAAAACTTATATAGCTTGAGATATACCTGATTATATCTTAGTTTACTTAAGACTATGTCATGATGTTGGGAATGATCATCATGAGTCATGGAGAACACCAACATTTCATCTACAACCATAACCACAAACTGATCCATGTACACATATAAGATTCGATTCATCAAGTCCAAAAACAATTATAGTGAATTCCTCAACCCAAATAGAATTATAAGGAACTCATAGAGGAAATAATTTATTCTAAAAATATACCAAGGAATATTATATTGTCTAACTCTCAACTATTGAAACCCGGATCTCAAGTCAATTTTGGAGAAAACACAATATCCCCTCAATTAGTCAAATATATCATCAATACAAGGAAGAGGATATCAATTCATCATATTTATATAGTTCAATAACTTATAATAAACCCACAAGCATAGATTTCCATCATCCCTCTTTTTATAATAATATTAAAGAACCCCAAGGAGACATACTTGGAATGATAAATCCCTTATCCTCCAACTACCCAAGCCACGTATTGTGCTCCTGAATCCGGTTCAGTGATATTTTTTACGGTGGAATAGTTACTAGCTCAACCCCATACATGATATCATTTTTAAATTACACATATCTCTTAGGTATAATCCCTAGTAATTATTCATCAAACACATCCTTAAACATATCCACAATAAGTGGAAATCCTTAATTCTTAACACCACCATCATCTGGAAACCGACTAGAATCCTGGGAAGTGATCTCCCCCATTTATGGGGGAACTAGAAATGCACGACCTTCCTAGATATCTCATTACCACTGAAGAATGTAATTATAAATCATAGGAGAAGTAAAATTAAATCTCCTAGGGTAATAATCTATGTGGGATAAATATTCTACTAAACACTCTATTCTAAAAATTATATCAATGCCTATCATATCAGGGATGTAAATATCTAATAGAAAATGATAATCCCCAACCTTGAGAGAAAACCCGTTTTTCAAAGAGATGTCCCTCAGCCATACTCCCAAAGGTTTATCTATCATCATAACTCCTCTCACAAACTCCACCACCTGGATCAAACCATTTTAAAGTTGTATATATATAAATAAATGAGAGGAACTACTATCAAATAATGAAATATATAATATTGAATCAAGAAGATTAGTCCCTCTAATGATTAATGGTATAACCTTGTTATACACTAGTGTAGGATGAAATTATTATAACAATAAATCCCCTCGACCATATGATGAATCTTGATCTCCTTGAGTTGTACTAATATGCTTATATGAGCACCCTTTCCTATAAGCACCTCATCTTCTGTATTTACTAACATGACCAATAATTATCCAACAACTAGAATTATATGGTGCATAAGACCTCTTTCCACACTTGTGTTCTGTCAAGATCCTTTGTCACTACCCATCTAGAATGGGTTCAAAAAAATATAGATGTCCCATCCCATCACAAGATTGACACTCTATTGGTGGTCATGGATGATTTCTACGACAATGGACAGACCTACTGCACTAGGGACAAATAATAAATGTATTATTCACAGTAACTGATCTTTACCCCTTGAAACTCTTCCTACTACACCATGGATAACAATTTCATAGAAACAGTTCTTTCTCTATGATGTCATAATTTCTAATCATCTAATAAAAACCACTAATCATGCATTGGTAGCCTCCTTCAGGTACCCCTTATCTATGATATCATGATCCCCCAACACACCAAACTTATATAATAAAAATAGGTTAACTTATGGCTTCATCTCACATTTATATTCATCATGGAAATGTATTATTGTACCTATCTTATCCCCTTCAAAATCTGGAAACAAGTATTAAAATTCAATAAAAGGACCATAATATTCAATAACAAAAATACTCACCTAATTCAACCACATAAGCTCATCTATTATCTCTAGTATCAGTGTAACTAGATAAAAATTCTCCATGAACATATCCAAAAGTAAATCCAAGCCATCCCGTCTTCCATATCTATCCTAACCTGAACATCCCACCAATGCTTTACAAATCATCGCAACATGTAAGAGGCCAACATGAACCTATTTTTTGTAAGTGTCTTTATGTGGTCAATTATAGTTTGGATATAATCGATCCATAAATTAGCTATCTTAGGTCCACCCTCATTGGTAAATGTTGTAGTGTTCTATAAATAAAATCCCTCATTAGATCAGACATTATTTTCACAACCCACCCTAGGTCTATTTCAATAAAGTGCACGAATCGTGCAATGTTCTCTCAAAACTTCTCTATGACTTCTTCACTTGGAACTATAGGTTCCTCGGGTTACACCCATGTAGGATCATTCGTAGTCATGTCCTATTGTCATCCTCTTAAAAAACATTTTCAGGGGGGAATATTTCTACAATTACAAACACACGTATAAGGACATGGAACAAAATATTAATAGAGTTACATGAACTCTAAAAATTACACCATAAGTCAATCACCCAAACCATACCACACGATCAAAATTAATGTACTATCACCGCCCTTAACCATTTTACATCTAGGTCATGGTTAAAAAAAGGTTAAAATAATTCTCATTATTAATTTTTTTCATTAGAAACCTATTTTTTAAAATTTGTAATCATTTTTTACAACTTTCAATGCATATTGGGCACATTTTCCCATTACAATATTCATAATCTAGGAAAAATATAAATTTCATCCACATATCCGGAACCCATTTTCATATACATACTTAAAATGATTCATGTAACAAAATAATCTTGAGTTCCTAGAATGACGTATGCTTACTCTACTCGTGTTCCATTCTGGTCCTTGAGTCAATTAAAAACATATTAAAAAATTAATAATCACTTCACACAAAAAGTGTGTTGCCCAAGGTGAAATAATATTCAAATATAACAACAAAAAATAATAACTACAATCCCACCATAGGTACCTGGTTTCTCCCCCATACATGTGTTAGCTATTCCCATGCATGAGATCATAACCATGCCCGAACACTTCCTAGTCTCCAAACTAACTTTCCGAAATAGTAATACAAAAGAAAAAGAAGAATACTCCTCTAATACCTTTTTGTAACATCTTGATAATGTGTCACACAACGGTGCCCCATGTTATTCGATCATATTGATCATATGCATGCATCTCCATGTGTCATAGGCTGTCGACTAGTAGCAAGGGTAAATATCAATAATGGGGATACTATAACCTCTTTATCAAAGTAGCACAATAGTAGAAATAAAAAATAATAAACAAATGACAAAATGATAAATATAATAATACTAGTATCAAATTTTTTGCCAAAACATGAAATACGATATAAAAAACTAAATAGTATATATTTCATGATAATGCATTTCGATTTTCAATATGAAAATCCCAAAATAAATAAGTCAATGAAAAATCCCAAGAAGGCCCCGAACTAGGTTTAGTTCTATCAACCATTATCCACCCAAATTCAAAAACCTAACATAGGGTCATTTCCCTTAAAATGTCCTAAAACCATGAAATCTATTTAGGTACTGATCTGAAATCCTAATTAGGGTTTGAGTACAACTCAATAGGTTACTCCCAATGACATACGAACAATATCTAGTCAAAAATGTGTATGAAGTACAATAATGAATAAATATAAGAAATTAATTAAACAATTTACATTTTATCCATTAATATTTATTTATCCACCCAGCCCCAGGTTCCCGAGGAGTCCAGAACCACAAAACATACTTTGGCATGTTCTGGATTTAGAACTGTATCCCATATTCGATTCACATTTCATTATTAAAAACATCATTCATTATTAATTTCATTTCAATTTACTTTATGGATAATTTTAACTATAGTCCAATTCCATCATTTTGGACATAGATCATCATTTTGGTCACCCCATTTGTATTTGGAGAATCAGTCTCTATCTCACACCTCATGGGTATTTGTATAATCAATCCATGTCCCATACAATTATATTTTCATGCATGAATTCTGTCTCACAACATCATGTCAAGGACACCATGGGTATTTCGAGCATCAGTCTGTGTCTGATACCTGTTTATCAATATATCACATATGGGTATTTGGAGCACCATTCCAGGTCCCACACATGTATATTATTCTATAAAATATATCACATGTACCACAACATCACAGTAATTAATTCATTAATTAAATAATCCAATTTATAAATTGAATATTCACATCAATCCATTAATTAATACAAAATTTTATATATCTTGCCAATCCATTCAATTAATTCACTAATTATTTGGTCACAGAAAATCCATTAATTAATTAACCAAACAACTAATCCAATTCTATAATCGTTATATCCCAACAATTATATCACTAGTTATATATTCCTAAAAAATCAATTTCAATGCTCTATTAATTAATCCATTTATTATTTAATCTGATATAAATTCAACAATTAATTATATCTATTAAAAAATCCCAAACCCATTAATCAATTCAATAATTAATTATTATAATTAAATAATTAAACAATCTAATTCACTAATTGTGAAACATCACTACCTTAACAATTTACAAGTTTCATAATCCCTAAATCAATTATTTTAAAATTTTATTAATTTAATTTTACAGAATACAATTACGTAATGTTCAATAGAAATTGTACAATTATATACAAATAATTAAAATCAAGACTATGAGATTTCAAATTTGATCCACCTACCACAATATTTGTGATAAATAATCTACAATTAAAATCACCAATTTGAGCTAAACCACGATGAAGAACAAGATATATAAGGGGAACATAAATTCAAAATTATATAAATAAAGATCCAACAATTCTATATCAAGATATAAAAATCCTAGATCTAGATCATACATAACTAGATCTAGATCCAAAAATAATAATATACCCTCCCTAAAAAAATGAGGAATGATGGGTGAAAAAATGAAAACCACACAGGTATAGGATCTCTTACCTAGAGGGAGGAATATATAATTTCCAGGCATTGAATTGTGAATAATGGATGTATGGAGCCCAATGAATTTATTTGAGAGCCTAAGTAAAACTGATTGTTTTATTAGCACTGATTTGGGTCCAATTATGGTTGAAAATGGGGGTTTGAGAAATTTAAATATAATTTTTAGTGTAATAAAAAACCTACACGTTGTTTATTGTGAAGGGGTTCACAGTTTTCTAAACCATACCCCTAAACGGTGTGCCCCTTCTGGGTGGGGGGTTAATTGTATATCTTTATAAGGTGCGCAGTTTGAAAAACCATTCACCAACCATGAAATCCCTATATGTGAGGGGTTTCATGGTTTACTGGGCCAAGGTGCATAGTTTTGGAAAAATGTTTACTACCATTATTCCTTTTATTTTTGTCAAATTTTTCACCCAAAAAAACCTAATGCAACACCCAAAGAAATTAATAAATACATAGAAAATATATTACCTGAAAACATGCCAAATTAATAACTAGAAAAGGTCAGGATCTTAAAAAACACAAAGGTGACATCATATAAGGATGCCCCTACTATAACAATGTTTTCTGGACTCACCAATAGAAACATCCCTAAATGGAAAAAGGCCACATCTAGAGTGGGGTACCATATAAAGGGTTACTCTCTCTTAAAAAATCCCGAGACACATCATGTGTAGGAAAATCCCAAATGGACATCTGTGGCCTTCAAATAATCCATGATAAACAATGGTCCCAAAGGTGAATCTAAATAAAAATCTCACCAATAGGGGAATTCACAATTGTCTTCTTGACCACCTCAAAAGTGGTATCCCCACAGGGGATCCTTGATACAAGACAAACATAAGAAAAAGTAATTCAGATGAATACCTTATCCATCATTCCCAGTGAAACAAATCCAAATATGGTAACCAACTCACCCATGTGGGCATTCCAAGCATTCCATGTGACATGGGAATTCCCAATAACAGACTTCGATAACTATTGATCACCAGATTAGTAACCATCCAACAAGGGAATCATCAAGAGCCACTTAGAAAAATCAATACTTCTCAATGACACCCAACTATAACTATTATCCCACGACATCATTCCATCCTGAAGGATCTAATAGTTGTGGTCCTCAAACATATGAGATAAATCTCATCTTCTATAATCTTGAGAAACTATTCTTAATTTGAAGGTATGATCCATGATCTATTTATAGACACCACATGTCCACCTATTCTAGAATATGTTCAAAAAAACTCAAATAGATCCCCATGATAGGCTCCATCCATTCTGATCACTATGCCCAGAACCCTCACCCATGCCTCACATGTCACAACCCAACCCCAATGAGGATTATAAAAAGAAACCACAAGGAAATCCTCTTGAAGATGACTGACCTTCTAAAAGCCCAACTGTACTATCTCTAAACGCCGAAAGGATTCTACCACCATAATCAACATGAGAAAATTCATAGAATTTACTACTCACAAGTCTAATTATGACTCTGAGGCACGAAAAGCCACAAAAAATTCTTTTTAGGAAACGTTACCTGGAATGTACATCCATGTACATAGTGTATACTAAAAAATATGAGCTTCATCCAGTACTTATATATGTCTAGAGTAAAAATGTGGTCTATCAATCTAATATTACACGACTAGGGCATAGACAGGGTCTTCTCGTGCAGTATTACATGACCTTGTACCCCTCACGTTGGGTGTCTACCCAAGTACATGTCCACATCGACATGTCCCACTACACGATGTGTATCCAGAGGACATGATGTCTACCCATACTCCATGATCTGTACCCAGAGTACCTGATGTGAACTCCCCAAAATGGGAGATCCCATGGGATGTTATTAAAATAAAATGGAAAAAAGAAAAAAAAGAAAAAAAGAAAAAAGGTAAATGATAAATATAAAAAGAAAAAGAAAAGAAAGGGGTCTCAACTCCATCCAGAATGCTCAATGCAAGGTTATGTGATGTGGCTTAATTTCATTGCTTTTTGTGACATCATTTTTCACTTTTTTATTCACTTTTTTTATTATTAAAAATTAATTTTTATCAAATAATTACAAATTGTTGTCAACTTTGTAAATAACTGTTTAAATTATGTCTTTGTGTTCAAATTTTGAATTTTATTGTTTACTTTTATCAATTTTTATAATTTTGAAATTATTAATATATTTATTTTCTAAATACACTTTTTTATTGTTTTGTTTTTAATTTAATTTTACATTCTTTTTCTTCTTTCATAAATTCATTTCTTTTGTTTTTGAAATAATATTACTATTAATGCTTTAATTTAATAAATAAATCTGTAAAAAAATAAAATTTTCATTTTAGTTTTTAGTTCCTTGAATAATTAAATTAGATTTTACAATTGAATTCAATTAATTTGATACATTTATTTAACTTTATTTATTTAATTAATTTACTAGTTAATTAATTTAAGCAAAAAACATTAATTATTTTTAAATATTATAAATTAATTACAGAAAATTTGTAAAATTAAATAAATTCATATGTCTAAATTATTTTTGATTATTTTTCTGTTGTTTCTAGCATTGTTTAAATTTTGTTTAGTTTCAAATTATATTAATAAATTTGATTGTTTAATTTTTTTTTTTTTTGACATATATGAACTCAAACCCCATATACGAACTCAAACCCCATCGCAACCCGTTGTGCTTCACCGTTAGTCGTGGTGACCACCAAGGTCACCTCTGTCCCTGCTACTCGATCTTGCTAGATCTTCCTCTCTCCGCACTTGCTACCTCCATCTACCGGCGAGGAATCCTCTGTCGAAGCCATCTACAACACCGTCACCTTCTCTACCTAACCACCACCATCTTCGATCACCCATCACCGTCCGAAACCCCTTCTACAGGAAGTCCCTTGCCTTTTTCCCCTTCTTTATTTTTTGTTTCATTTTATTTTTATTATATAATATAATATCAATTTAATAAAATATAAAATATAACATATATAATATAATATTAATAATAATGTTTAATATAATATAATATAATAAATACAATGAAATTAATTAGTATAGTATTATTAAAATTATATGATATATATATATAAACAATAATAAATATAAATATATATAATTATAATATTAAGCATTTGTTTTGTAGATAATAGTAAATATTAATAAATATATATAATAGTTAATATATATATACATACATTAGTAATAATAATATTTCCAAATAAATATATTTAGTATATATATTTTTATATATCAATAATAATAGTAAAAAAATATATTAGTCATATATTTATGTATTTTTTATACTTATAATCACATATTAATAAATGTAATAATGTAAAATACTAATGATTTGTCTGTTCTATCTATTCTCCATAAGGGGAGCAAGAATAGATTGTTGGGGCTAAGGGAGAAAATGTTCGTGGGAAAAGCGTAAGAGGATTCTCGAAGTTTCTACATGAGGATAGTTGTACTCACAGGTTGTTCAATGGAAGATGAGGACACATATTCAATGGAATGCAACATTTATACTTATGCTAACTGTTATGAACTGTATTTTTCATTTTTTTTTCTTCGTTTCCATGTCCGAATACAACTACTACTCTGATGTGAAGAGAAGAGGGGGGACACTCCACAAACATCAGACCATTCTCTACACTCCATCCACACCTCTAGGATTGAGAACTCATCTTCGACATTAAAGATTGGATTCCTGATCCTCCATCAATATTCATCCTCTACCTCATTGTGTGGTGTTTTTTTCCTGAAAGTTCTTTTCTCTGATGTAAATACCATCATCTTCTGCACGTTTTATGACTGTAATTGTGTTTTATTATTTTAATGGTGGTGTTTCATTAAACATATTTTTTTCTTCCATGATTAGAAATATCTAGTGATGGTGATCTAATTTGTCTGGCCATATCTAGGTTATGAGTCCTGATGCAGTTAGACGATCTGATGTTCATCATGATCATAATTTTCTTCTTTTCCTTTGTATATGGTTAATGTGAATTGGGGTGCATGTGACCGCATTATTTCAGTGGATAAATTTCTACATTCATACATTATATCTCTTTCCCTTTTAATATGGATTTGTCGAACTGAGAATGATATGCAGGATGTGCAATGTAACGATCTCAACAGGCTCATTATGATTAGGGACATACTATCCAGAATAATCCATTTGAGGGAACTAGTTTGAAATTTGGTGGAATGGTCGAGCGAAGAAGACTTTTGGTGTTTCGTTGTTCATTGAATAAATGAGATATTTTTCTTGTCTATTTCATCGACCATGAAATTTCCAAGGACTAGAGTTTTTGGTTCATTTATAATATTGATCGATGATAGGGACACATGGATGAATTTCCCTATATATATTATTGTTATTTTTCACTATTTTTTCAATGAATTCTGTCTTTTTTGTTCTTTGATTTGTTTTTATTTCTCTGTACATCATTTCATTCACTATTTTTTCATAGTTTCATCATTTCCACAACTATTTTTTTCAAAATTATATTCATTTATTTTCGTTTTATTTTTTCTAAATATTCAAAAAACACAAAAGTATTTTAGAAATGCTTTAGAATTTGACACTCTTTACTAGAGAGTAACCATGAGGTTATCCACTATGAAAGATCATGGGTTTTATAAATGAAAACATGACCATCCTCATGACAAGGACTTCATAAAATATCGGTGTCGTTCCCTTGGAAGAAATGTTTTTTGGGGTTGTTTTCCTAATTTTTTTAAAAAAATTATAATAAAAATGTATACTAATATCTGTTTTCCCATTTATGGTAATGATTTGTATAATGATTTGTATGATTACTCTGATGTTCAAGACTTGTATGAGGATGTACCATTATTTAAATTTTTGTTACAAAACTGACCAATTGGTCAACCTTTAGGTGATATATGGGTTGTGAATCATAAAAATACAGTAGTATGTAGGGAGAATCAACCATGATAAGAAGGCTCAAGAGGGAATAGTTCCTTCTACGAAGGATTTTATGCCCAGAAATCAGATCATTTTCTTCCACATCATAGTGGACCTGACTCTAGTAAACTAAACAAGAAAGGAAGAACCCCAGAAAATCTATTTAATTACTTCTTATGGAAATAAACTCAGATTAAAAGAGAAGAGATATAGAAGGATAGACAAGAGGCTGAAACTTTTAATATTTGATCCTGTCACACCCTATGACCAACTATTAAAAATTCAGGAGCTACATCCAAAATCTATTTTCATGGGATAGCAGGACATAAAGGAGAATGACATAGAATAAGATGGTAATATATAGGGATATCACTTTATTTTCAGTATTTCATTTGATGATATTATGCGTTTTCAATTATCTAATGATTTCATCTTGTTTCCACATAGTGATATAGAACATGACATCCTAGACTTCACCTAAGAGGAAAACACAATAAGGGTCATATTGTTTGAAGAGAATGTGTAGGAGGTCGATTACCTTACTCTTTCTACATACATTTTTTTTGGATCATTGTTCAACCAGGAGAAATCAACTGCATTATTACATGGAGTTGACATCACTTTTGAAGAATACGTTCTTTATTCTAATTAAGCTGATTTTAATTATTTTACTCTGATTATAGGTATTGCTAATTCAGTACATCATTGTAAATTCCATCAATTTTAAGATGAATTGGAGGCTGCACCTACAGAGGAATTGATGGAACTCCCAATTCTAGAAGAAAAATATAGTTTGGGAGCAACTGTTGACGAGGGTGTGCTTGATATGTGAACAGGATTAGTAGTGGATGATGGAAAATACTATTTTTGTTAAATAAGTATTAGTTATTTTGACTGAACCAGAGGATATATATCATATAATACATTCATTTCCACAACCTATGCACTATCACCCTCTAGATAAAGGAAGAAAGTTCCCCTACATTTAATTCCCACACCCATCATTTCTCATGACATAATTTGCTACTATGGAGGGGGGGTTTGATTGAAGATACTCAAGGGGTAATACAAAAGTTTCATTACACTAATTTTGGGATAAACCACACATAGTTTTTCTTAAGAAACAATACCAATCCCCCATCAGATCAGGGTTGATCCAATGACTATCAATCATTGGAAAGTCAAAATATAGCACCCCTTTATGGATAATGCTAGGATTGTCTTTATTTAAATTTATTATTTTGTTTTTTTCCTTCTTATTTTTAATTTTTTTGTTTTTTCCTAGTTGATAAATAATAATTATGTCATTTCCATATGGAAATCATTTGATACCAAAGGGAGGAACACACTGAAGATCATAGATAACACTCCATAACTCATGCTCTGGTTGCTTTTCACATTGAGAATTTATTTTTAAATTATACTATTAATTTGTTTATATATTATAGAGGATTGAACTAGGTATCCCAAGAACCTGTAGAAATCTAAAAAATGGAGGAATACAAATGTTTAATGAGATTTTTTCAAATTCATGGGAGTACAGTTTTAGGTTTCAATAATTTAATTTGTACATTTATATTTCATGCTTCTTGGAATTAAGTGTGTGGTTTCACAATAGTGTTAATGGTTTTTATGAATATGTTTCCAACATTGGGTGATATATTTCATAAATCTATTGAGTTGGATATTTAATTAAACTAAATTTTTAATCATTCAACACACACAATTTTTACTCACACTCTGATGATACTTCCCTATATTGCAAATAATCCTTTTTTTGAACTAAATTGTAATGTAAATTTTCACAATATAAATATTGAAAGAATGAAATCTTTAAAATTTAATTGAACATTATTTTCTGGTGTTTATTGGTGCTGTAATTTTGTATATTCTTTTTTTGTTTTCATTTATTTTCTTTTTGTATGTGGAAAACATTTCTTGTTGAACTTCACTTACACCCCTCCTTAATATTTTAGGTGATGAATTACCCAATTGATTTGAATTAAGAAGTCCCTCAACATGAGATTTAACATTATGGACAATGTTAATTTTTTTTGTGGGGGTAATAGATGTTATTTTCTCACATAAAAGTGTCCTTAAATTTTTATTAAAAAATTGTCAATTTTTTCATATTTTTAAATATTTTTTTCATATCTTTCAATTTTTTCTTTTACAACATGAATGATACCTAGCTTTACATTGCACATCATTTCTACTCGGCCAATTGGATACCTACCTGTTTGCATTTAAGGGTTTCACTGAGTCCCAATCTATTTGGTGTGACTGATTACTGAGTGAGAAGCACAATGTCCTTATGGATTTTTAATTTCAGAACATAAGAAGAGAGTGTTATATGATTGATTTTTTTAATTAGGATCATGGATTTAGAAAAAAATTTAATTTTAACTAGATCCTAGGGGACTCATCATTTAATAAAAAATTCACCTAACAGAGGTTAGTCAAATTCTAATTATATTCATACATTGTAACTGGAGTAAAATGGGAAAATGGGATCCCATGGTGATTCTATGAGAAAAGGTGAACTAGGGGAATTTATATCATTATGTAAAATCATATTTCACTTTCAAAATTTTCTATGCATAATTCCTTGAACATGAAATATGGGTGGGAATATTAAAAATAAAGTGCCTAGTAAAAAATGATCTTAATTAGTAAGATGAATTTTCAAACCAAATGAAGAAGGGAAAATAGAATTAATTAAAATTATTTGAGTTGTATCAGCGATGTGATTTAGGAACATATAATCATTTTCTGAACATAGAAGAAATTGAAATTTGAAGGGTCATTTGGTTAAGGTATTAATACCACTTTAATCTAATATGGCATCACTTTTTGAATTGGATCATGAAATTTTATTGTGTTTGGAATGATAGTGAATTTTATTCAGGAGGCATGAAATATTTGCATTGGTTGAATCTATGTTTCCTTTGATTTCCATTGAGTTTTTGAAAAAACGTAAGAACACATTATTTCGAGCATTATTTGAAAAACCTAACCCTGAACTGATTATGGTCCTTTGGTTTTTAAAAGTCCAGACATTCACATTTTGAGCTGAATTTGGAAAATCGATTCAGTAGTTTTATAATATCTAAACACACGTTTTTTTAATACATACAAATTTTTATTTGGGGGGGGGGGTTTATGTGACATATTTTTATTTACTTTTTGCACATTATTTTTTACATTTTAGTCTATTTTAAATATTAAAATCATATTTTTTGTAATATAATTACAAATGGTTGTCAAATTTGTACATAACTAGTCAATTATTATTTAATAAAATAATTAATTTTAGTGTTTGGTTTTTTCATTTTTAGAAATTTTGATATTAATTATTTAATTCATTTCTAACATCTATTATATATACTTTTGATTTTATTTTTATTTTATATTTTTTCAACATTTCATTTCTTTTTTTTAAAAAATAATTATTTTATTAATTCTTTAACTTAATAAATTATTCTTCAAATGAATAAATTCTTCATATTAGATTTTATTTCATGAATTAAATAACATAGTGTGAACAATTTTATTGAATGAATTTAATACTTTTATGTTAATATCATTGTTTACTTCCAATAATTCATTTAATTAATTAACCAATTAATAAATTTAATCAACTAACATTAAATATTATTAATTGTTTTAAATTAATCACTAATGAATTTTTATTATTAAATTAATTATATCTTTTAAATAATTTTTTATTATTTTTATGTAGTTTTTAAAATTGAATAATTTTTATTTAGTTTTGAATTTTATTTGTTAGTTTAAATGTTTACTTTTTTTAATTGTGCAGGTGTGGCTGAGTCACTTTCAAACATTGAATCGGCGACTCATGAGTAACCATTGGGCCCTACCACCCCACTCACTATTCTGTGATACCACCTATGGGTGACTCATGTCTCTGATGACACCATCATTCCAACAAATTACTTGAGTAACCATTTCCTGCAACCTACTAACATTGACAGCCCTCTCCAACCCTCTGTTTTGTCACAAATACCATCCCTTCTAGTCTATGTCTCACTGTTACATCACCATTCCCACTATCCCTACAACCATTCCACTCTCCATTACATCTTCTACAACAGTGACACTTGCCTCTGTAAATGGTGACATGAGACATTATTCCACCGCTATGAACTCCATCCACCATCTTCCTTCCCATATCACCACCCCCACAAAAACATTAAAAAAATTCCACACCAGAATACAAAATAAACACATCATAGCTAGATAGAATACAATAAAAATTCTTCAAGCATTAATAACATTAAAACTCTCAACCACATCGAACCAGTATAATCCCACAACAGTTTGAAGTGGTAGGTGATAAAAATTATTACATCATGATATATAAATACCAAAAATCATCAACTGTGTCGAGCCAAATCCAACCCCTCAATGTCTGTGTTCCCCATCCTCGATCACCATTTAATATCCTCACCTTCATGAAACAGCAGATCTGGCCACAACCGCCATCCCTTCTTCCCCTTTCTGAGAAATCATTCCCCAGCATGACTTGTTGTGCTTCATTACAGATCAAGGAAACCACACAGGTCACCTCTATCCACGCTACCTATGTTTTTTGGAACTACCTCCCCCACAGCTTAGACCTATATGCTTCTTCCATGTCTCCACCGCCAAAGCAATCCGCAACATCGTCGGTTGCTCCTCCTGACCTCTGCTATCGTCCACTACCCAACACCGATCAAACCCCCTTCTTCCTAAAATCCCTCACCCCCTTACCCTTGTTTATTTTTTACATATATAATTTGATATATAATATATAAAATATAACATAGAAAAATATAAAATATATAATATATAATAATTCTTAATAACATATAATATAATAATAACAGTTAATATAAATAATATAATATAATAATATATTGTATAATATAAATATATATATATATATATACAAAAAAGAATAAATATAATTATATAAATTAATAATTTTCCGAATTTTTTTATATAAAATAGTAAATATTTATAAATAAATATAATAGTTATTAAAAATATACATACGTTAGTAATAATAAATTTTTTAAATAAATATATTTAACATATCTAAATATATGTATATATAAATAATAATAATTATAGATATATTAGTTATATATTTAAGTATTTTTTCTTCTTATAATCACATATTAATATATGTTATATTTTGTTATTCTAACAATTCGTCTATGTTTTCTGTTTTGTATAGGGGAACTTGTGCAGATTGTTGGGGATAAGGGTGAAATAGTTTGTAGGGAAATCACAAGAGTAATCTCAATGACATTTCTTGAGGATAGTTGTACTCATGAGTTCTTTATCAGAAGTTGGGGATGAAAAATCAAAGGCATTCCATGTTGATACTTCTGCATCCTGTTCAGAACTGCATTTTTCATTTAATTCTAGTATTTTCATCTCTTAATAAAAACAACTCCTCTCAAGAGTAGGGATGGGGGGACACTCTGAATACATCACACCATTCAACACACTCTATCCACACTTCCTAGACTAGGAACTCATCTTCAACATTGATGATGGGATACCCACTCCTTCACCCATCTACATCCAATGCCTCTTTTTCTATATTTTTATGTTTTTTATTTTCTATGTTGTAAATACAATCATCGTTTAAATTTTTTGTGATTGTAATTTTGTTTTTTGTATAAATTTTGATGTTTAATTCTTCTTATTTCATTTAATTCCATGATTCTAAATCTCCAGTGATGGATATCTAATTTGCGAGGTGTGATCCCGGTTATGAAACTGAGAAAATATAGAGATACAATCTTCATCACGATCACCATTTTCTTATTTGTTATAGTTGATGATGAATGAAAATTGTGGTTTGTGTGAGTAGATTCATTCGTAGGATCAATTTCTTCATTCATTCTTTATCACTTATCCCATTCCAATATGAATTTCATTAGCTGAAAAATTTATTCGGGATGTGAAATCTGAAAAAAACAACAGGTTCATTCTAATTAGTGACATACTTGCAAAAATAAGTAATTTTACTGAATTAGTTTTCAATTTTGAGGAATGGTCAAGTACTGAAGACTTTAGATATTTTATTTTTCACTTTATAGGAGAGATCTCATTGTGGTCTGGTTAATCAGTCATGCAATGAGTGATGGTGAGAATATTGATTTGTTTCTTAAGTTGATCGATTATAGGGAGTTGTGGGAGAATTTACATGGATTTGGGCTTATACTTGCTAACTATTTTGTTTGTGTCTTCTGAATTTTCTTATTATTTTATTGTTTTTTCCTCTATTCTAATTTTCATTCACTATTTTTTCAATGTTTTCACATTTCCACCAAAATGTTTTTCAATACTGCCATAATTTTTTTTGTGTTTTAAATATATTCAAAAAACACAATATGTTTTTTATATTGACTAATTATGAATTAAAAAATTCTTCATTGAGAGAGTCCCTGAGGTCAGCAGTTGGGCTATTTATTGGGTTTTAAAATTTTAAACATGGCATTCCTCGTGATAAGGATGATTTTATTATGCCTCACCATGGAAAACCCTAAATTCTAGACTCAAAAATAGTGGGCAGATTTTAATCTGACTCTCCATTTAAAATATATGATTGAATGAACACACATGAATAAATTAAAATTTAATCAATTTATATATTATTATTTTTAATTTTTAATATGGTGTATTTTCACCAAAATCACCTCCTTCTGTAAACACCGTATTTTGAGATTGTAATATTGGTAGGAAAAATTATCTGAGATCATATTTTACTATAACTTACTTTTCTCCCATAAACCTCTTCTGCAAAAAAAATTCAAATTTCCCATGGTTTGAACCACCTGTGTGAAGACCTAGATTTTCCATGTAAATTTTTTATTTATTTTTAAATATATGATATTATTACAAGACTGTGAAAATTAACGGCACGTGATTCCAAGGCCCGGTGTGCCCAGAATGAATTTTTCAACCTATTTAAGGTACATTTAGTAAACACGTGGGCTACGTTTTCTATCTTTTGAACTAGTGCTCAGATTAAAAATCGGATTGCACCGTTGATTCTAAAGCACCGAGATTTTCTTAATGGATTCATCACTTCGATAGCAATAGGTCGGGTGAAAAAGTTTTTTTTGGACTTTTGATAGGTCAAATAAAATAACATGTTATGTTAATTTATATCCTTTCCTCTTTTTCTTTTCCTCGAGCGGACAAATGGTGGTGGAGGGATAGACGACATGTCAATCCATTAATTGGCTTGACCAGTCCTTGTTTGTAACTGTAACGATGGAATTTGGGATGTTCATTAATTAAATTAACCTTATAAATTCCATGGGATGTTAACCACCACTCCACCTCTTATTTATATAGAGCTCGAGGAGAGGTGTTGGCATGACTTCACCATGTGGTGAAGATCTGGAAATGTACCACGACGCTAACCCCTTGGAGGACGAGACAAGTTCCAGCGAGTGGGGACAAGTGCCAACAAATCACGAACTAACAACAACAAAATAGGAGGATCCCCTGATCTCCGTCAGTGGACTTCTAATCTAGGTAGGGGGATTATTTTAATGTTGTCTTTGACAAGTTAATTTCTCTTCTGCTTGTTATCATGTAACGTAGTGGCCACAAGCAAAATGAACAAGGTTAGGACCCTCTGCCTCTTCGTTCATGATTTGAAATTTGGGGAACAATTTTTCCAACCTGAAGAAAACATGAAATAGTGGGTCATGTTATAATAGCGGTATCCCAAAAGAGTGTTCAGCACATTTGATATAAAAAATAGACCACTGGAGGATGTCCGTTGGCCCGTGGAAAAAACCACTGATGTGTCATGTCAGCGACAACCGGGGGTGGTGGGAGGAGACCCGCGAAGACCGACCTCAGGTGGTGGAATGCAGCATGCTGTCACGCACCACCGTGCTCAAGGGTAGTCGGCCACATGGGACAAGTGGAGGCGCCACCGTAGGCCATGGTAGGAGGAGGGAAATGCGGTCCCGCACCGCCCACATTGGTGGAACCCTGTCGGTCAAATGGCCGACCATTCATGTGGTGGGGAAGCGCCCCACCGACTGGCGAAATGGCCCCACAACCACGGGGCTAGTGGGACACAATGGTATTCCTTTTGGGGGTCCATCCTAGACGATGGCCGACCATGCGGGCCGAACAAGCGGGCCGAACCCAGCAAGCAGTCTGGACCCCCCAGTGGGCCAGGCCAGACCCGCGACCGAGTGGGCCGGGCCCGTGAAAATAACTGATCCGCACCCAATAAACTAGGATCACACATAACAGGCCGGACCTGGGTGGGGTCAGGTATACCCCATGCCCCGTTGTGTGAGTCCAGTTTGACCAAGTTTAATTGGGCCCAGACCCAACCGTTCCTCGAATAATGAAATGTCTGTGACTGACGAATCAGGTGTCCGTTCGATACTCTTTCAGTGGAATTGGTATCCATTTTGGGAAGCGAGCCCTTTTTTATATTATAGAGGGGCCAACCGAGTCGGGCCCAATGGAGGTGCGATCAACCCCGTTTCACAGAAATGGATGTAACTAACAAAATGGGCTTCTGATCAATGCACCGAATGTGGCCTAAGGAACCTCTTGAAAAGGCGGTTCATTGGAGATACACTAAGTGAGTTTTGACAATGTTGATGTGTGACTTGGGATGAATCAGACTTGAATCCAACCAGGCTGTTTTTACAAAAGTGTCAATATCTCACATATCGGGCATCCGATCGATGTGTCATTTATCGCATTGGGACCCCTATAAAGGGGCGGTCCCTTGGGTATTATTTTTGCAGAACATCATACTAGTTTAAATTCAACTGATGGTTTGTGGAGGGGTTATCCCAGAATCATACTTGATATGAGTAGAAATCTAGTGGATGACTGTGACATAAAGAAGAAGACAGACAAATGTGGGTCAGTGGAAGAAACTCCTGAGTCCTATGATCAAGATGTACGATTAATCATCCCTACCTCCATAAAAGTGACCCAATTCAGATAAACATCTAATGACCCTGTGTGGATTGGTAACATAGTGAACCATTGTGGATCAGAATCATAGAGACCCTGTGTGGATCATTATTCTAGTGACCTTGTGTTTATCAGCAACTAGAGACCCTGTGTGGATCTGCTATAGCATGACCCGTCGAGGACCTGCCTTACAGTGGCTCGTCATGGAAGAGTGACTTACATCCAAAAGTATACCAATATAAGAACAACTTCATGGGGATTATTTGATGAACTTTTAATGGAATAAGAGGATATAGATTTGGAATAATCATCTATATTCCTGAACTCTGAGTTGGATACCTTGTGTGAGATTACTATTTCATTTTTCTTTGTGTTGGAGGTCTTGCTTTGTAGTTTTTTCTTTATGGAACTCTACGAGGACATTGGGGCTCTAAGGACCCTTTATGAGTATTTTTATATTCAACCATGCATGGGATTCGCCCGCACCTGCTTGTGTCTTATATAGATGATGAGCAGCTGGGCTAAGACATAAGGGATCCAGGACCTGGTGGTACAAGGAGGAGACTGGATGATGTGGAGTGATGTGAAAACGATATGTACCTACACTTCCGGTAGGATCCATGATGGATGATATATGATTTGTTTTATCTTTTTAGTTGTACTTATACTTTTCAATTTGGATTTTATTCTGACCCCTTTACATTCAATACACCTTTTCCTAAAGTAGTTTACTTCCATGTTTCTTCTTATTGTGTTCTTGAATTGTGTTATTGTATAGGTTTGAAGGAAATGCATTCCCATTATAGGGATATGGATTTTCTGTGCAAGTCACGAACCCCTAGCCTATGGATGGCAGGCTTGGTGTAGTCGTGGCATGGGCCCCAGGGGATGGGTCATGACAAAGTTGTATCAGCGGAGTCAGTTTTACAAAAGAACTATAAATATGATATTTTTATAGAGAAATAATGTCAAGTGTTTTGATTGTGGTTTTATGTTTCAGGAGTCTAGGGTTTCTGTGGAAGCCGACATATCCATACACCATGACCCTGAATTCTTATTTCCAACTCAGTGCATGAAAAAAATGATTGTTTTTGTTTTGGAAGTGTATAATTCTTTGATATATTTGATAAAACTCACAAGGTGTAACTTATTGACCGGGGAACACCTATTTTTTTCTAGATGCCCCCACATAAACAACTAGCTAGGATTCCGGAGAGAGTACATGATGACGGCCCGCCGAGCGATGAGGCTTCAGTGTAGGGCCCTCTTACAGCAATTGTACCATCGGGTGGTGCACTAGTAGCACCACCACCTATTGGGCAGCAGATGCCACTAGCCCCAACAGTATATGAAGTACGCTAACCGAGCACATTGCAAAAGCATCTGTGGCATAGGCCACAGAGGTTCCATGGTGAGACGGATCCATAGGCGGCTGATAACTGGCAGGAGGCTGTGGCCAGAGTTTTTGGCCTAGTTGGGACACCAGCTAACTAGATGGCGATCCTAGCTACTAATCGTTTATAGGGATTAGTAGGGAGATGATAGTGGCTTAAACTCTTGATACACAATGAGGCAACCCTCACTTGGGCAGATTTTGAGGGCCTCTTCAGGGCAGAGGTCATTCTAGTGACTCTACACTCTATGCATATATAAGAGCTACTACACAAATAGTAGGCAGTCTGACCATGTCCTAGTACTCGATGAGGTTCACTGACCTCTCACTCTACTCCCCTGATATGGTGATGGACCTTTTCTTCAGGGCACATGCCTTTGAGAAGGGAATTTGATGAGAGATCAAAGCTTCGATGGTATCTGTCACCAATATAACTCATGCTTGAGTGCTTGGGAGCGCACATTTGGTGGAGAGTTTCCTTGGTGAGAAGACACCGACAGCGAGACCCACTACCGGGAGACACATAGCCGAGTCATCTACAGCTGGTAGTAGGTAGATGAAAAAGAGGTCCATACGGACTAGACCATTGTGTGGATGACCCTAGTATGTAGTTTCTGAGGTCTGAGGCTCTAGGGATAGAGTAGGAAGTAGAGGAGATGACTTTTCTTCACATGCAGTAAGCAGGGACACAGGGCTCACGACTGCCTGACCTGCCACACTGACGATCAGCAGACAATCGAGTTACTGCCGAGGTAGATTCATATATTCTAGCATGGAAGTCCGCAAGCTGGAAAACAAGGCAGAGGAGTAGGTCATGCAGTATGTGGTGGATGACAGTTTGAGGTTCTACTGCCACCACCTCCAGGTAGTCCACCCTGACCAGAGAGACAATGTAGACAGGGATGAGCTCATATCCAGGCATCTGAGGCATGCAACCATAGTGCTCTAAAGATGATTTGAGGTACAATTCGTGTCTACTCCACCTTACATGCAGTACTTATAAACACAAGTGCTAGTCACTCTTTCATTACATGGACTCTTGTTTGGAGATCATATATTCTGATGGATACATTGGCTCGATCCTTGCGATTAGAGACTCCTACGAGAGAATATTTTACGATTACACACTGGTGTCAGTAGTGTGAGATTACTCTAGGTGGAAAGAGAATCAGATGGGATATTCTAGCAGCGGCGTCAAGGCCTTACGATTTCAGCTTGAGTATGGAGTTGTTATCCATAGTATATGACTAGATTGACTATTTTAGGTGCAATGTGAAGTGTTTCTGTGAGGATGGGACCATTTTTACCTTCCCCGAAAAAAAAAGAATATTTGCAGTATAGGATGGACTTACCTAAAAGATGGTGTAGATGATCAAACATCAGTTGGCTAGCCTTAACGTCCGAGAAGATTATGTTTAGAGTCTGAGCTATCCTGTAGAAGTGGACCAGAATGCTGATGTCTTCCCTGATGATGTTCTAAGACTACATCCTCGCATAGAGGTGGACTTCTACCTCGACCAGTACCCTAGAACAACAACGATATATACACAAACCTATTAGATGTCTCCAGTAGAGCTTCATGAGTTACATGTACTTCTCGAGGACTTATATAGGGATGGGTTCATAAGGCCATGTTTTTCTCCATTGGTAGCCCCGATTGTTTTTCTAAGAATAAAGAGGGAGTTTGAAGATTTGTGTAGATTATAGGCACATGAAATAGGTGATCATGAAGAGCAAGTATCCACTTTCGAGGATTGATGATCTTTTTGATCAGCTGAAGGGAGCTGATTTGTTTTCAATGATAGAGCTCAGATGAGGCTATCAGCAGCTAAGGGTACGAGATGTGGATGTGGAGACGATGAACTTCAAATATTGGTATGGAAACAATGTGTTTTTGGTCATTCCATTAAGTATGACCAACATCCATACAGTGTTCATGGGACTGGTGAACATGATCTTTCAGCCATACCTAGATCTCATTGTGGTGGTCTTCATGAACGAAATCCTAATATACTCGGTGTTATAGGAGGAGAATGACTATCATATGAAGATAGTAATGGATACACTCTGAGAGAATCAGCTTTATGGTAAGATCTCAAAGTGATAGTTCTGGATACAGGAGGACTAATTTCTTGGACACATTATCTCAGACCCTGAAGATTGAGTGGATCTGGTGAAGATACATGCTATGCTTTCTTGGGATCCACCAAGGATTGTGACTGAGGTGTGGAGTTTCCTTGTGATTTCTGGGTACTAATGGAGAATCATGCCTTACTTTTCCCAAGGTGTGGAACCCTTTTCAGTTTTGAGAAAGAAGGGATAACCCTTCTTGTGGAAGGAGAGATGCTAGAAGAGTTTTTATGAGCTGAGGCAGAGACTGATGAGTGCCCCCATATTGAGGCTTCCATAAGAGGGTATTGGGTGTGTAGTCTACTGTGACTCATTAGGGACCGAACCTGGATGTGTCCTAATGTAGGAGAGAGAAGTGATCACTTGTGGTTCATGACAGCTGAGACAACATGAGCATAAATACGCTACCCATGACCTATAGTTAGCAGTAGTGGATTTCATCTTGAATATATGGAGACACTACTTGATTGGAAATTGTTTTATAGTATACTATGATCACAAGAATCTCTGGTATATCTTCTCAAAAATGAAGTTGAACCTATGTCGATGATGACGGATAGAGTTACTCCAAGACTATGAATTTGAGATAGTCTATACTCCTGGGAAGGGGAACGTAATGGCAAACACACTAAGCAGGAGTTCTGGTTTACAACTGCTGATTGAGGAAACAAAGCATTTAGCCGCATTGTAGATATACTTTATGGATAATGATGGGGAAAATTAACTTTAGTCTATGACTATCACTTGAACTCTTTTTTAGTGAGTTCAGGAGGCACATCATGGAAAAATTGACTAGGAGGATCGACATGCCCAGATATCATCCGGATCGGCACCTGATTGGTTTTATGAAGGTGGTGATCATGTCATCCTCTTTATAGAACGCACCATGGTACCCGTGGTGATACTGGATGATGTGCTGAGGGAGTTCCATATGTCCCCTATGGTGGTGAATCCTGGTGTGGCGAAGATATACATTGACCTCTGGTGTCAACACTGGTGGCCAGATATGAAGAAAGCAGTGGTAGAGATTGTTTCACGATGCCTCAATTGTCAGCAAGTGATGGTCGAGCATCATGTTATAGTAGGCATAGTGCAGCCATTAGAGGTACCAGAGTGGAAGTGGGATATTATTTCCATGGGTTTCATGACACGGCTACCACTGTCGTCCAGAGACATGATTCCATATGTGTTATCATTGACTGACTCACCAAGTTGGACCACTTCCTACCATTCCAAGAGTAGGGATCAGTAAAGGTCTTGGGACGACTCAACGTATAGGATATCGTAAGACTTTATGGGGTGACATCGATCATTGCCTCTGAACATGATGCACATTCTACATTTTTGTTACTTAAGGGATTACATGAGGTTTTCAGGTCTCAGCTAATTTTGAGCACCACCATTCATCCTCAGATGGATGGTTAGACAGAGCGAACCATACAGACACTCGAGGACAGGCTTCGTGATTGCGTCCTAGATTTTGGAAATATTTGGGAGGACCAAATTCCCCTTGGAAAGTTAACATACAATAATATAGATCACTCAAACATCGGTATTTCACCGTTTGAGGCCTTGTATGGTCCACCATGAATATCACCTCTATGCTGGACAGAGCCCTGGGAGTTAGCACTTATGGGTCCAGAGTTCGTACGAGCTACAACTGAGAAGGTGCATATCATCCAAGAGAAGATGAAGACTACACAGAGAATACATAAGTCTTATGCTGATAGGATACAAAGAACATTAGAGTTCAAGGAGGGAGACCATGTATTCTTATATGTCTCACCTCGATGAGTTTTGTAGAGATTTTGGCGAGGCAGCAAGCTATCTCCAAGGTCCATCGGACACTTTCAGCTTCTCAGCATAGTTAGAGAGGTGGTGTATCTCCTAACTCTACCCCCACAGATGCATATGGTTCATGTTGTATTCGAATTGTCATAGCTGAGGAAGTAAATTCTTGATCTATCACACATTATTGACCGGGGCGAGCATGACATTGAAAATGGGGGGATGTTTACGGAGGTTCTTGTGGAGATTGATGATCGACAAGAGAGGATCCTTTTTGGGTGATCTATTCCTCTAGTGCACATTCTCTAGTACCATAGAAACCTCTATGAGAGTGCATGGGAGTGTGAGGCTCAGATTCATGCTCAGTTCCCCCATTTGTTTCCTTATTCTATGTGTTTGTCTTTTGGGGATGAAAATCCCTATGCTTGGTAGAATGTAAAGACACATATGTTCTATGAATTTATTGTTATTTTTTAAAAATATAAGGTATTATTAAGAGTCTGAATAAATTGAAGGCGAATGATCCTGATGCCCGGGGTGCCTGAAATGAATTTATGAACTTTTTTTTAAGGTATGTTCAGTAAATTCATGGGCCACATTTTCTATCTTTTGAACCGGTTCTAGAATTAAAAATCTAAGGGCACTGTTGAATCTGAAGCCCCATGATTCTCTTAAGAAAGGCTTTACATTGACCAAATAAGGTTGGGTAAAAAATTTAAATATGAAGACTTTTGAATTATTAGTAAAAATAACATGTTATGTTTTTTATTTCTTTTCATCTTTTTCTTTTCCTCCAGCGGACAAGCGGTGGTGGCAAGTCTGATGACATGTCACAAAATTAATTGGGATGACTCTTCATTATTTGTAACCACACCATTGAAATTTTGGAGGTTCATTAATTAAATTAACTCATAAAATCCACAGGATGTTAACCACCACTCCCCTCATATTTATGTAGTGCTCGAGGAGGAATGTTGGCATAGCTTCACCAAGTGACAAATCTCATGAAAAGTAATGTGATGCCAACCACTTGGAGGATGTGACCAGTTCCATCGAGCTGTGACGTGGTCCAACGAATCACGAACTAATGACAACGATGAAGGAGGTACCTTAGATCACCATCTGCGGATGTCTAATCTAGGTAGTGGGTTTATTTAAATGTTGTATTTGATGAGTTAATTTCACTTTCGCTTGTTATCATGTAACATGAAGGGAGTGGGGAAAACAAGAAAGTCTTAGACCCTCCTCCGCTTCGTTCGTGAAGTGGTCTTCGAGGAAAAAAATTTCCAACTTGACGACAATGAGAAATAGCTGTCCATAATTTGACGATAGTATCCCGAAAGAGCTCTAGATGCCGAAGACATCAAAAACAAACCACCAGAGCGTATCTGGTGCCCTGCGAAACAAACTGCCCACATGGCCTATCAGAAGCGTTAGAAGGAGACTCACGGTGACTAGCCACGAGCAGTGGAAAGTGGTGCGCCATCAAGCACCTCAGAAGCCATGTGCGGCCAGCCTGTGTCGGCCATGCAGGACAAGGGGTGGCGACCGCAGGTGCCGACAGTGACTGCTGCCACAGCTAGGGGGGCGCTGTCGGAGGTGGGAGGAATGACCCTACGTTTTTCCGCATTGGAGGAACCCACTTGGCCAAATGGACAACCGTTCATGCGGTGAGGCATTTTCCCAGTGGCTGGTGAAACGGCCCCTCAACCGCGGGTCCAATGGGACACAACGGTCCACCTTCGGGTGGACCGATCTGAACAGGAGCTGACCACGTGAGCCAGACCCACCTAGCAGGCTGGACCTTCTAGTGGGTTATTCTGGACCCATGGCCCATTGGGATAGTGCGGGTTGGCCGATCCCCATTTGGCGGGCCAGACCAAACGTGGTCTGGGCCTGTGAACAGAAACAGGCCAACCCCGATGGCCCAAGCCCAGTGAACCGGGCCGACCCATAAAGGGATGGACCTGAGAGGGGTATGGTAGACCCCGAGACCCATTGCATCGGGCCGTTATGACTGAGTCAGATAGGGCCCAAACCCAACTGGTCCCTGAATAAAGAAACGTCTGTAACGGAGATACCGGGTGTCCCTTAGACATAGCATCACTGGAATTGGGATCCCATTTGGGAAACAATCCCTTTGGCATATTCTAGTGGGCCTGACCAAGTCGGGCTAGACTGAGGTGAAATCACCCCCATTTCATGGAAATAGATGTAACCAATAGACCGAGCATCCGATCAATGTGACGACTGTGGAATAAGGACCCTTGTGACAAGGCAGTCCTTTGTAGTTACTATAATTGAGTTTTGAAAATTTTTGACATGTGACTTGGGAAGAATCAGAATTGAATTAAACTAGTCCCTTTTTACAAAAGCACCCATATCTCACAGGCAAGGCATCCGATCGACACGTTGTATATCGCGTTGGGACCCCTATGACGGGGTGGTCCCTTGGGTATTCTTTTGGAATGACTTAGTACCGATTGAAATAATACTGATGGGTTGAGGAGAGGCTCTCCCCAAATAAAACGTGATATGAGCAGGAATCAAGTGGCTGGCCGTGACACGAAGAATAAGATTTAACAATGAGAAACATCATCAGATACTCCAGAGTGGGATGATCTAGCTGTACGACTAATCATCGAAAACTCTGTACTAGCGACCCTATGTGTATGATCATTTAGTGACCCTATGTGGATCAACAACATAGCGACCCTATGTGGATTAGCATCATAGGGACCCTATTTGGATCAATTTTTTAGCGACCTATTATGGATCAGAAACTAGCAACCCGGTGTGGATTTTATCACATCCTGTCCTCGGGGCCCATGACGTGACAACACCAAGCCCGCATTCCATAGTCCAAGGGCTGACGACTAGCACCAAAATAGAATCCATGATAAAAAGTGAAGGAATTTCCTTTAAACCTATAACACACACATTCTGAACATAATTAGAAGAAGGAACAAGTACTAATATAGAAAAGAAAGGTGTTCTGAAAGTAAGTGGGCCAGTATACAAACTCAACTGAACAACAAGTACTAGTAAAAGTAAAAAAGGGAAAAAATATCCTTGATCTTCCACCGGGGAATCCTAACTTAAGGGTAGGTACAGAACTCAATCAACTCATCCCTAAGGAACATCCCGACTATTCCATATCTGAGCAGCATCCCGTCTATCACCCTCTGCCTCGATCACTGCTGACCGTCGTCTGCACTGAACAGAACAAGGTGTGGGAAAATCCCGTGTAGAGGTGAGTATAAAAATTTTCGTTAGGGGACCCCGAGACCCCCGAAGGTCTTCCAAAATCCACTAAGAATAAACGACAGTAGTAAGATACAATCACGATGTATCAACCATACCTACGAAGGTATACACCCATACATATACCTATGTTACCAATCACTATCTGACTCCAACACTCATGCCCCAAAACAACCCATTCAATAAAAGAATTAAAACTAATTATCTCAATGTTAACAACTGAAAGACAAGAATCAGCTCACACATATAGAAAACTCATGTAGAGGGGTGGTGATTATTATTTGTAGCCACAAGAATCATCTCCATTGTTGTACCCACGTAGGATCCTGGAACAGTATCAGTGATGTTGAACTCACAGAGGATCTCGGTATAGTAGTCATCGATGTCGAACCCACAGAGTATCCCGGTACAGAAGTCATTGCTATCGAACCCACGAAGGATCCTAGTATAGTATCATCATTGTCAAACCCACGGAGGTCCAGGTACAGTAATAGGTCCACGTAGGTTCTTATCATCTCAGTCCCAGCCAGCCATAGGGTTCCCACACATAGCACGTTCGATTCCGAGAGGGTCCGCTCCTCGATCCGAGTGTCGATAATTCAACTATGATGAAGTCTCAAGTTGATGTATCCCGTAATTACTTCTCATCATAAAAAACCTAATGCAATAGACGGCACGTCAATTGGACACCAGGTTTGTGAGTTATTGGCATTTCCGTTCTAGGGGTCCCGTTAGGTTTTTAGGTTCAAACCAACCAGGACATACCCTAACTGCGTCTAAATATCATGTGGGGTATTCCAAAAGAACCGTCTTGCTCTCATCTTTATATCTCCGCAAAAGGTTCATCGATCGGACAACTGTAGCCCAAGATATGGATGAAAATTGTGATTTTGGGATAAATGGGTCCAGACATGGTTCTGACCTGGTTCGCGGGTCTGATCCAGTCCATGGGTCCGACCCGGTCCGCAAGTCTGACCCGCCCCGATGGGCGGCCCGTGGGACCTGGCCTTCGTGCCCCCGTTGCCTGGAAGGCCGACCTGAGTGGTGAGGCGGGACACGGTGGGGGGGGGGATGCCCCCTAGCTTCCGATGGAATGGGGGCCTAGCGCTGGTTCGGTAAACCGCGGGACCTGAAGTGTACCGCCTTGTTGAGCGCCCACCAGCAGCCGGCCCAGCCAGCCGCCATCCTCGGTCCACTGCGGAATTTGGACGCGGTTCTTCTACGATGCAACATGATAGAACCACTCCCCTCTCGTCTGACCGCCGCGACCTTCTTGGTTGCAACTTCTTCTTCTAGCATGGTGTGATGGCATCGCGACCCTCTGGCACTGTCGCGGCCCGCTTGGCCGCACCCTGATCCTACACATGGTATGATGGCGCCGCGCTCCTCTGGTGACATGTTGACCCTTTCTCTCTCGGTTCTTCTCTCGACCAGCTCGTTGTCGGTCGCCACACATATCGCCACGGCCCGTCGGCCGCGGCCCATTCCTCTGGTGGTGCTGTTGCACCACCACCGTCTCCATCAAGAGGAGATAAATGGAGGGGGAGTCAGGCCATGTTCGTGTGGCATGAACCCTCTACGTTTTGATGATAAACAAGAGGGAAATTCTCATTCCTCAATTTGAACAACCATGAAGAGAGAGTAAAACACAAAACCCTACCTCGATCGTCAATGGAGGTGGTGCATGGAAGAATATGTAGCCGATGATAGTGGTGTCATCGGTGTTCGTCACACTCGCAAGATGCTCCCGATCTGGTCTTGAGCGTCATCCTTAATCTTTGTTCAGAAGTTGTTCTTTGTTGGAGGTTATTTCTCCAAGGGTTCTCTAAAATTTCATCCTCTCCCATAATTCTAACAAAGGATCCGCCAAACAAAATTAATGGGTTATGAAATACAATTTTCTAATTAGATGGTGAAGAATTAATAAATATTCAAATGGGTGAAAATTAATTAAAAAAGTCTCAATTAATACATTATGTTGGTTGGAATAATAATTAGTGGGGGATGTTAAAGGGTTTTCCCTACTTTTTGGAGAGTTACAAGAGGTTTAAAGTTCTTGTGGGACCCACCAAATAATATCCTCCCAAGGGAGGTTATGCGGGGGTGGGCCCACCTCTAACCTTTCCTTGGAGGATTAAACCGCCACAAATAAAAAAATTAAAACTTTTATTTTTGTTTAATTTAATTAAAAATCCCAAAAAACTAACTTACATTCTCGTTAAAATACAACGGTGGTGATTGTATCACTAAGCTATCACTGATGCTGTGAGTTCAACGGTGCGCTCAGATTTCAGTTCTATGCTTCGGTTCAAAAGATATAAAATCCCACTCATACGTTTGCTGAACGTACCAGAACAAAACATCATAAATTGATTCTGGGAACACCGGGCCTCGGAATTAAATTCTGTCAAGAAACTACAAACTCGTTAAATTCCCATGTATTTAAGAAAAAAAAATTCCACGGAATTTCTGGGTCTTTAAATTCTCCCCACCTTAGGGATTTACAACCCTGTAAGATATAACTCACTCTATGGGAAAAAATTGGGGTACGGAGCACACATCTTAGCCTCCCACACCCATGTTCTCTCATGGAGGTTCCCGTGCTACCACCAAACATGCACCAGAGGTATCGATCGTCCATGAAGGACCCACTCATGTCGATCCTCAATCTCCACTAGAACCTTCATGAATGTCACCCTGTTATCGATGTCCAGATCCCCAAGGTCGATGATGTGGGATGGGTCATGTAACAGCCCAAGCATCCATGGTATGTTTCCCTTTGAATAATGCAATAGCCTATATTGTACGCAACTTCGAGATTCTAACACACCGCGACCAATCAAAGTAGTTGTTATGAATAGTAATACCAGCTTTTTAAATTTTATAAATTTTATCTCCCAAAATGGACTTCATTTTTGGATTTGGAATATCGAAATTATCATATGGTAATATTTTTTTTTACTTTTCGGTAACTTTTATATTTTGATGAATAGTAAAAATTACTAAATTTTAATTAAAAACATCTTTTTTAATCCAAATTATTAATAGTGATAATTTATGAATTTGAGTGGTTTTAAAAAATATTTAGAATATATTTTTAACATTTAATACAATTTTGGTCATTGGACATAATTTTACATTAATCCCGACATAAACAACTGTCAATCTTTTTCTAGTTATTATCTCTTAAAAACATGGTTTTTGTTTTAACAACGGGAATTAATTTTAAATTAATTTCTACCACTTTTTTGTTTTGAATATAGAAATATGAATTCCATATCTGGAATTAGGAGGTCCAAATTGTGTAAATAGGTAACTTTTATTTTTAGACATTTTGAATAATCACTTCGGTAAATATTTTATTTACCATGGTTAAAGGGTAAATCCGGTAAATAATGGTAACAAATAATTTTATAATAATAATAATTTACCGTAAAACGTGTCCTAACCCTATTGGTTACTACATTTACAACCATGTTCATCTTTGGGTCAATTTTGGGACCCCATGGAGCCACTTTTGGGGGATAAGGACACTTTATATTAATTATGTTATAGTAAATACAAAAATTACAAAAGCATTTATCTTTTAGAAAAACATTTTTTACATAGGGTAATATATGTTATCATTTATACTATAAATATTCATTATAAAGATAAAAATATTTCCTACATAATGGTATTTTAGTAATAATTTTTAGACATTTAATAATTAAATTTATTTATGACACAATAATGATGCAGTATTTCCCTTATTAATGAAAAAATCAAACAATTAGTAATATAAATGTTAAAATAAATATAATTTTAAAGTTATGATTACATAAACGAATTTTATTAGTTAATATGACATTTTAGGATTGATTAAATGAATTTTTTTCGTGTTAATATTGTTTTTATGACTTTATGAAAAATCAATTATTGAATAGTGTCAAAATTGACATAAATGAGTTTTTAAAACAAATATTATATTATTAATTGATATTATATTCATAAAAACCTAAGGTTCGGAAAAAAGAATTATATCAAGATAGGTGTTTCATTAATGGACCAAATGGGGATCTCTTGGATGTATATAGTATGTTTATTAACTATATAATAAAAAAAATACAAAGTGACATGGTAAATGTCAAACTAATTTACTAAGATTTAAAACTAAAAGGCAAGGTTAATATAATGACAAAAACCTATCTAAAATCTACTTTTTGAATTTATTTAGACCCATTATAACCTTATACATTGAATAATCCACTTTGGATCCATTATAAACCGAATATTAATTTATTATAAGTTAATACTTTATGTTTTTCTTAAAGAGCCCCTCCCCCCCTTATAAAAGGACACCACTTATAACAAATTCTTCATACCTTCAATGCCTTTTGGTTCGGCCAAAATCTACCAAAATACCCTCTAAACTATCCTAAATTAATCCTAGATGCCTTACTTCAGTCATATATCCAACATAAGGAGCCCTTTTGATCAAATCAAAAGGAAGAACCCGAAGAAGAAGTAACATTTTCACCACCCTCTTACAAGTTCCATTCTTCTTCAAATTCTTCTTTATTTGTTATTTCCATTATAAAATAATAACTCAAGTATCTTTTATATACTGAGATTTTATTATAAATATGATACAACATTCAGTATTCTATCCATCCTTTGAATGACATGTCACCATACGTGCGTACGTACGGCTTACCGTCTCCATGTCGTGGTGTAATTGTCATTCAAAACATTATTATTTGGATGGGTATGATAATGATTTGTAAATGACGTAAATAATAAGTATAACTTGATAATGATTCTTTATATATGATATACCATCCAATTATACATTATTTTAATATTAGAATAATGATATGGTCACTCGTGCATACGTACAGACTACCGTCTCCACGAACGCGATAAGAATCATTCCCCATCATATCCATGCAAGTCTAATTCTCATTTGATGATTAAAAATAATGTTTAAGGACTTGATATAATTCTGTATATGAATAAGATACAACCTATACATAAAAAACAAAACTTATGTAACAAAACATATAAAATAAAATTAGTAAGTTAACAGCCGAAACGACGATAATACTAAGACATTATTAAAAAAGCAATGTTAAATGATCATATATGATATCATATTAATTTATATGATTCTTTTATAATTAACAACAATTGATTCACCATTATACAAGAGTTTAACCTACCCTCAACCAATGAAAAGTACATGTTAAGGGTTTATTTCACAATCTCTTCATTATCCGAGGTTGTTTATACATAATTATCTGCTGTGACCTCTTTATAATCCACATCCATGTTTCTTAAAAATGTTTTTCAAAACATTCTTAATATTCTACAGAATTTTGGTTAAAGTAATTTATACCCTTTTTTGAATTTTTATAATATGTTTATAAAGGAATATTTTTGTTGTTTTCCAAACAAGTTCATTTTTAACCTTTTCGACAGAATTATGGTAAGAATGTTTTTTTAACTTATACGGTGGGTGTAGCTATTTTCTGCGGTTATAAAATAGTAGAAGATTCCCTTACAAGAGTATAATAATATTTTGAAATTAAATGTTTTATTTTATTATGATGTGACCTTTAAATTATTTCAAAATTAATATTTTAAGAATTTTTTAAAGGTACTCTTTATCAAGATAAGCATTTTAGATGTTTTGAAAATTTATCTTTCTAAATATTTTTAATTAAAGTCCATGTTTTCAAAAAGATTTTATGGATTTATTTATATGGACATGAATGTTTTGAAATGATATTTCTTTTCAAATTCTTCAAATTGGTATGGGACACATTGATTCAAAAATCTCTTTTAAATTACTTCATTTATAAATGCGTGTCTTTTAAATGATTTCAATAAAATAGATATTTCACTCAAATAGTTTTGATTTCATCTATGTCAACATCATTTGGTAGATTTTATGTCTATATGAACTTGATTTATTATGATACAAAACTTCCATATTGTATTTTAGGTTTTGTGATATGTTTGACTGTGGATGTGTTATTTCTATACCATTCATGGTTTATGGAGAAAAGTATTGACATTTCGTATGCTAGTTTTAATACGAATGTTTATGTTATGTTTCAACCTGTTTATATGAGGAATGCATTGGACTTAATAAGTGATGGGTGGATACCACTATATCTCCTCGATGCATCGATAGGTATCATGAGACAAACTACTGTCTCGGCACAAGGCCTAGACAAATTCATATTTGTAGTCTTGGCACGAGGCCTTGACTATGTGGTTTTGATAGTCTGGATTTATGAATTCTATCATTTAGAAAGTGGTTATTGATATTTCATGTGATTATTAGACTAGTATAATATCAATGTGATTAAGTAAATCACATAATTTATTTTTATCTATTCCATATTATGCTGATTTTCAAGTTTAAAAGAATATTGTTTTAGTTATACATTGCTTGAAATTTTTATGCTTATTTATGAAAGTTTCTACTATATTGTTATCCTTACTGGGCATTTGAGCTCACCCCTTTCTATGTTTTATTTTTCTCAAGATGTGAAAAAAGTATTTTATGAATGACCTGTTGGGATAATATAAGGGGATATGAGTGTTGAGACAAGATGTTGTTGTAGTTTTCACTTTATGATGTATTGTAGACTTTATGAATGTATCTAGTGTTTCCAAGGCTACTAAACTAATCGGTCTATCAAGATATGATCTTTTGTGGTCATGCCAATGTTTTTTAATAATTCACCAACTCTGGGTAACTGGGGTTGGGGAGTTACAGTTGGTATCAGAGGAAGTTTAGTACAATCCTTGGAAGCTATATTTAGATAAACTCTAATTATAGCACATTGACCTAATATGGACATTGAGGATTAGTGTAGAATAACATCCAAGAATATTGGTATTATAGAGATTTTGTGAGTTTTATGAGAAATACATCTCATTCAGGATACGTGTAGGTAGAGGTGGATCTGGCATAGATGTACCTAGGGGTAAAACCTAAAAGCTCCTATTTGAGCTAGACTCAAATGGGAACTGGTGTACGACAACATGCCTTACTGCATTCTTGGTTACGACACTCCCGGGGGATATGCTTAGGATAATTCTAATTTTCTTTACAATACATTATGAAGAGTTTATGAGTATATACTTCCTCAAAGAAGAAATTTTTATGATTATGGATTATATCCATAAACTGTTCAATTTATGATAAGTGTTTTACACGTTTGGATTTATGTATTGTGATTCATAAACTATCCTAGTGTATAAAATTGTTTAGAAATGGCGCCTAGTGGATGAAATGGAGACGGTATCAATGCACACACTCCATGTAGGAATTTTCCTCATACTCAAGATAATTATAGTGGTGCTGGTGATGAAAATGGTGTTGATTAGCTAATCATCATACAAGGACAACTTACTCAGGTTATTAATAATAACCTTATCTGTATGGAGCACCAAGATCCGCAACGTGGAGTATCAATGTTTGATCTCTTCATGAGGAAACAACCACCAACATTCAATGGGGGAACAAATCAACTAGTAGCTGAGAAATAGATAAGTTCCATAGGGAAAATCATTCACTCTTTGGGGAGTAGTTCCAGGGAAAAGGTTATCAAGGCAGTTCACCGCCTCACTGGAGATGCTGATCAATGGTGGTCATTAATTCCAAACACAAAGGACGATGAATAAGTTTCAAGTATACAATTGAGGGAGTTCAAAGATATTTTCTTAGAAAAATACTTTCCTCATGACCATCGAGAAGATATGGAAAGACAATTTCTCAGTCTGAGGTGAAAGGCAGATGAGAATTTTACAAAGTATGAAGTTAACATTACAAGGATAGAGAGCAATGCAGCAGATTATATACATAACCCGATGAGTAATATTGGTCATTTCATTGATTGGTTAAAACCATTTCTCTATTGAGCATTAGTCTCACAATCCTTCTCGTCATTTGAAGACATTGTCTCATGTTATATAAAGACAGAAAATGAATTCTCGAAATCTTATGACAATAAAGTAAAGAAATTGAATAAGATAATGGTGTAACACGATACAGATAAAGGAAAAAATGGAATGATGGATTTTCCATTATGTGATAATTGTGGGAAGAAACACCTAGGTACATGCCTAAAAGGAATGGGAGTTGGTTACAAATGTGGACAAAAAGGTCATCAGGCTCGTGATTGCAAGGGAAATAAAGATCTTAATGTTGAATGCTATAATTGTAGAGAAATGGGTCATTATAATAGTGACTTCCCTAAGAGCCAAGGAATCATACCTCAGATAAGGCCAAGGGATCAAGGCCAATCATATGTTGTTACTACATTTGAAGTGGAATAATTAATGTATTTGTGTTTTTGGACTCAATGATTATATTCTGGTTATAAGAATAATGTGATATATATAAGTATTGTATTACAGTACTTGTTGTTTTCATTAAGGTTTTCATATGACTAAGGTAATCATATTTTCATTATGTGACAATAAGATAAACATTACTTTGTCTGGGGAATCTGATGTGACAATTGATTTTTAAATTTAGATACCTTTTACATAGAGTCTGGAAAGAGGTACATTGGATTACTATAATGTTTGGAGTGGATTAAGTTGAACTTTGGATAATATTGTTTAAGGATAAAAAAATTATTATGATCAATTTTGGGAATAATATGATAATATAGCTTAGGAAAATGATAACCTGCAGTTCGGGCAATAACTCGTCATGTCGGACAAAGCAGCAGGAATCGAACCTACAACCATAGTGCGACGAGCCATTATTACCTACCACTAGCCTGGATGATGTCCCTGGTCATTACAAAGTAGTTTTTATTCATTTTAATGGTTTATGTTAATGTTTGGAAACTTATACGATTAGGATAAATATAATATCTTTGAGTTCCATTATCTTTTGGAGTAAAAGATGAGTTTGAAGTAGAAATTAGTTGAAGGATGAAACTCTACTTCTCAAGTATATATATATATATATGTATATATATTTCTCTTATTCTATGAAGAAACTAATTCATAAACATTAGGTAAGGGATCTTAAAACAATTATTTTTTTTCCTAATACCTTATGTTTTTTTGAACCAATGATATTTTAAATCATCATTGATTAATGGATGTGAGGACCTCAATTCTACAATTGTTTGTGACTGATGAGCTCAATAAATCCCTATAAATATTTACGTTTTTCCTCCAATTATCTGTCTCTAATTTGCACCAATGTTCTTCAAATCGAGATCATATTTTGGTGGTGACCCTTTCATTTTTCTTTTCCTCTTATTAAGAGTAAATTTTATTAACCCAATATTAGATTTGGGTTTTCCCACAATGATATTTTCTATTTTAAACCTTTTATTTTCGAAGAACAATTTCAAATTTCGAAGGCACAATTTATTGACGGATGGGAGAATGTAACACCCCAAAATTCCACGGTACGTTTCCATTTGAATAATGTAATAACTTGCATTGTACTCTATTTTGAGATTTTAACACACCGTGACCAATTAATGTAACCCTTATGAATAGTAATACCCAATTTTTGAAATTTTATAAATTTTATCTCTCAAAATGGACTTCATTTTTCGATTTGGAATATTGAAATTAGCCTACCGTAAAATTTTTGTACTTTTTAGACAACTTTTATATTTTGATGAATTTTAGTGGTTTTAATTTATATTTAGAATATATTTTTACAATTTAATACATTGTTGGTCATTTTATATAATTTCACATTTAATACGGACATAAGAAACTCTCAATCTTTTGATATTTATTATCTCTTAAAAACACGCTTTTTGTTTTAACAGCATGAATTAATTTAAAATTAATTTCTGACACTTCTGTGTTTTGAATATAGAAATATAGATTCCATATTTGGAATTACGAGGTTCAAAATTTGTAAATAGGTAACTTTTATTTGTAGATATTTTTAATAATTACTTCGGTAAATATTTTATTTACCATGATTAAATGGTAAATCCAGTAAATAAGGGTAAAAAATAATATTATAATAATATTAATTTACCCTAAAACGTGTCCTAACCATATTGGTTGATACATTTCCGACCACGGGAATCTTCGGGTCAATTTTGGGACCCCATGGAGAAACTTGTAGCTGATAAGGACACTTTATATTAACTAAGTTAAAGTAAATACAAAAATGACATAAGCATATATCTCTTAGAAAAACAATTTTTTATATAGAGTTATATATATTGTCTTTTAAACTATAAATATTAATTAGAAATATAAAATTATTTCCTATATAATGGTATTTTATTTTTAATTTTTAGATATTGACTAATTAAATTTATATATGACAGAATAATGATGCAATATTTTCCTTATTAATGAAAGAATCAAACAATTGGTATTATAAATTTTAAAATAAATATAATTTGAATGTTTTGATGACATACACGAATTTTATTGGTTAATATTACATTTTATGATTTATTAAATGATTTTCTTTCGTGTTAGTAAAGTTCATATGACTTTAAGAAAAATCAATTATTGAATAGTCTCAAAATTGACATAAATGTGTTTTTAAAACAAATATTATACTATTAATTGATATTCTATTCCTAAAAATCTAAGGATGGTCCAAAGGACTTATATCTTGATAGTTGTATCATTAATGGACCACTTGGGGGTCTCTTGGATGTATATAGTATATTTATTAACTATATAATATAAAAATACAATGTGACATGGTAAATGTCAAACTAATTAACTAAGAGTTAAAACTAAAAGACAAGGTTAATATAATGACCCAAAACTATCTAAAATCTGTTGTTTGAAAGGATTTAGACCCATACCCACCATATACTTTTAATAATCCACTTTGGAGCCACTAGAAACGGAATATTAATTTATTAGAAATTAATACTTTATGTTTTTCTTAAAGAGCCCCTCCTCCAACTTATAAAAGGACACCACTTCTATCCAATTCATCATACCGTAAAAGCCTTTTAGATCGGCCAAAGTCTACCCAAATACCCTCTAAACTATCCTAACTTAATCCAAGAGGCCTTTCTTTATTCATAAATCCTACCTAAGGAGCCCTTTTGAAGAAATCAAAATTAAGAACCCGAAGACGAGTTAACGTTTTCACCACCCTCTTTCAAGTTCCATTCTTCATTAAATTCTTCATTATTTGTTATTTCCATTCTAAAATAATAACTACAGTATCTTCTTTATACTTTGATGTTATTATAAATATGGTACAACATTCAGTATTAAATCCATCCATTGAATGACATGTCACCATACGCGCGTACGTACGACTTACCGTCTCCACGTCGTGGTGTAATTGTTATTCAAAACATTATTATTTGGATGGGTATGATAATGATGTGTAATAGATATAAATAATAAGTATATCTTGATAATTAATCTTTATATATGATATACCATCCAATTATATATTATTTTCATATCAGAAGAATGATATTGTCGCTCGTGCGTACGTACGGACAATCGTCTCCACGAAAACGTGTAAGTTATCACACGAAACGACGATAATACTAAGAAATTATTAACAATGAAATGTTAAAAGATCATATATGATATCATATTAATGTATAAGATTCTTTTATAATTTAATAACAACTATTTAACTAGTATACTAGAGGTTAACCTACCCTCAACAAAGGAAAAGTACAAGGTAAGGGTTTTTTTCAGAATCTCTTCATTATCCGAGGTTGTTTATATGTAATTATCTACTGGGACCTCTTTATCATCCACATCAATGATTCTTAAAAATGTTTTTCAAAACATTCATAATATTTTATAGAATATGGGCTATAGTCATTTATACCCTTGTTTGACTTTTTATAATATGGTTATAAAGAAATCTTTCCATTGATTTCCAAATAAGGTTTTTTTAACCTTTTCAACGGAATTAAGGTTAGAATGTTTTTTTAACTTATACGGAGGGAGAATCTGTTTTCCGCTGTTATAAAATCTTAAAAGCATCCCTTACAATCTTATAAAAATATTTTGAAAGTAAATGTTTTATTTTATAATTATGTTCCCTTTAAATGATTCCAAAATGAATATTTTAAGAATTTGTGAAAGGTACTCTTTATCAAGATCTATATTTTAAATGTTTTAATGAATTATCTTTCTAAATAGTTTTAATGAATGTCTATGTTTTAAAAATGATTTTAAGGATTTATTAATATGGACATGAATTTTTTGAAATGATATTTCATTTCAAAAGTTTCAAAGTGTTATGGGACACTTTTATTCAAAAATCCCTTTTAAATTACTTCCTTTATAAATGTGTGACTTCTAAATGAATTCAAAAAAAGAGATATTTCTCTCAAATAGGTTTGATTTCATATGTGTCAACGTCCTTTGATAGATTATAAGCTTATTTGATGTTGATTTATTATGATACAAAACATCCATATTGTATTGAAGGTTTTGTGATATGTTTGACTGTGGATGTGTTATTTCTATACCATTCATGGTTTATGTAGAAAGTATTGACATTTCGTATGCTAGTTTTAATACAAATGTTTATGTTATGTTTAAACCTGTTCATGTGAGGAATGCGTTGAACTTAATAAGTGACTGGTGGAGCCCGCTATAACTCCTCGATGAATCGGTAGGTCTCATGAGTCAAACTAGTGTCTTGGCACAAGGCCTTTACAAAATCTTATTTGTAGTCTTGGCACGAGGCCTTGACTATGTGGTTATGATAGTCGGGAAATATGTATTCCATCATTATGAAAGTGGTTATCGATATTGCTTGTTATTATTCAACTAGTAGAATATCCATGTGAATATGAAATTGTAATTATTTCATTTTATCATTGCCATATTATGTTGAAATTCAAGTTTAAAAGATTTTTTTAATTATACATTGCCTTAAATGTTTATGCTTATTTATGAATGTTTCTGCTATATTGTTACACTTACTGGGGATTTAAGCTCACCCCTTTCTGTGTTTTATTTTTCCCAGTATGTGAAAAAGTATTTTATGAATGACCTATAGGGATAGTATAAGGGGATATTAGTGTGGAGATAATATGGTGTTGTAGTTTTCACTTTATGAGGTAATGTAGACTTTATGAATGTATCTTGTGTATCAAAGGCTACTAAACTAATCAATCAATTGAGATTTGATCTTTTGTGATCATGAAATTGTATGGTAATAATGCACCGACTCTGGTTAACTGGGGTCGGGGCATTAGAGGTTGTGCACATATCTCCTCTGTTGAGATACATGGATGACATCGTGCACCCGGTGCAGCTGAGGTGGAAAATCCAAGCAGTAAGCCACCTCTCCTACTCTACTGGGGACCCAGAATGGTCCGATGAAATGTATAGACAACATGTTGCCTCATCCAAATCATCATAGACCTCATCTATGTGAGACTCGTATAATTTCGTGGTCGCCATCCTCGAAATCCATTGGACTCCGTCTCCTATCAACATAGGACTAATGCCTATTCTATGAAATCTTCATCTGCTCCTCAAGGATCTACACCTTCTCTATCATAGCATGAACTATCTCTGGCCCCAGAAGTTCTAACATTCCTGGGTCAGTCCAGCATAGAGGCGATCTTCAAGGTCGACAGTAAAGTTCCATGAAAGGTGCCATCCCAATGGTAGAGTGGTAGCTGTTGTTATATGAAAACTCTACCAAGGGTAATCGATCATCTGAGATGTGACCAAAGAAGAGGACGCATGCATGGAGGATGTCCTCAAGAGTCTGAATGGTCCTCTCAGCTGACCATCCATCTTGGGATGGAAGGTAGTGCTCAAGAAAAGTTGGGTCCTAAAATCCTATTTCATCCCCTTCCATATTTGGGATGTGAAATGAGCATCTTGATCGGAGACGATCGTCGATGGAAAACCATGGAGGCGTACTATCAAGCATACGTAGAGGAATCCCAGGATCTCTACTGAACCCTACTCTCTGTTCGGTAGGATGTGGGCCGACATAGTGAGTCGATCAACGATCAACCAGATAGAGTTGTGTCTTCTTGATGTAAGTGGAAGTCATGTCACAAAATCCATTGACATCCCGCCCCACTTCCACTCTGGGACCTCTAAGGGATGAACTAATCCTGCTATATCCTATTGCTCAGCGTTCACTTGCTGACAAGTGAGGCATCATGAGACAAACTTTGCTACTTCCTTCTTCATACCTGGCCACTACTATTGTTGTCTGAGGTCCTGATACATCTTCGCCACTCTTGGATGTACCACTAGAGGGGAAGTTTGGAACTCCCTCAATACATCCTCATGATGTGAAAGTTGTACCATGGTATGTACCATGATGAGAATGACGTGATCCCCACATATAGAAAATCCATCAGGTACCTGCATTGTGGATATCTATGCTCCTCGAGCCTTGCAGTAAACATCCCCACGCGGTGCCTCCCCTAACTCACTAAAGAATTAGAGGAGTGATTGAGAGAGACTATAGAAAGGCTTCTCTATCCCTATCCACAAAGGATATATTCAAGGCTGCCAGCTGCTCTGTCTCCTATCCTAGAAGAAGAATGCCTGATCCCTTACTAAGAGCACTACTACAATGTTCCCATTCCCAAGAGTATATACTATCACGAAGTCATAGTCTTGGAGGAAATCTTGCCAACACCACTGTCTATGGTTCAGGTACTTTTACGAGAAGATTTACCAGATACTATGGTGGTCAGAGTAGACTATAAATTTCTCTCCCATCAGATAGTACCTCCACATCGTCAAGGTGAAGACCACTACTACTAACTCTATGACATGGTTAGCGTAGTTCTTCTTGTGTTTTCTCAACTGCCAAGAACCATAAGAGATCACTGCTCACTCCTACATCAGGAGACACCCAAGTTCCATCCCTGATGCATCGCAGTATACTACGTACCCTGAACCCTCCCATGGAAGACTCAAAATTGGGGCACTAGTCAACCTCTTCCTATGATCCTAAAAGCTCTGTTGGAATCTCTCCAACCACACGAAGGTTTTCCCCTTATTCGTCAATGCAGAAAGTAGTTTTGAAACTCTAGAGAAGTCTGCAACAAATATCTGATAGTACCTAGGCGGTCTGAGAAAACTCTGTACCTCCATCACACTCCTGGGTGGCTCCCAAGCAAGTACTGCTTCGATCTTCGCTAGATCCACTGCAACTCTATCCTCTAAGATGACATGTTCCAAAAAGTGTACCTCTTTCTATTCAAAACTTCCACATTGAGAGATTATATAATGATGGTGCTCTCAGAGTGTGTCTCTTACTACCTGCAAATGGTAGGTGTCCTCCTCCTCGGTAGCTGAGTAGATCAGAATGTCATCGATAAAGAATACCACAAAGTGATCAAGGTATGACTGAAATATCCTGTTCATGAGTCCCATGAACAGTACTAGTGCATTGGTTACACCTAATGGCATAACCAAGAAATCATATTGGCCAAACCGGCATCTGAAAGCCGTCTTCTACACATCCTCATCAAGTACTCTCAGCTGGTGATAACCCGATCGAAGATCAATTTTCGAGAACCAACGTGCTCCCTTTTTCTGATCAAATAGTTCGTCAATACTAATGAGTGGGAACATGTTCTTCATGGTCACTTGATTTAGGCACCGATAATCAACACACAGACGCAAGATCCCATCCGCCTTCTTGGCGAATAAAATCAGGGATCCCAGGGTGAAACACTGGGTCAGATAAATCTCTTCCCCTACAAGTCTTCCATCTGTACTCGCAGCTCAAAAAGCTCTGTGAGAGCCATCCGATATGCTGGAGTAGATATCAGTGACATCCCATGGTATTGGTTAATGAAGAATTCCACCTATCTATGAGGAGGTAGTCCTGGAACATCTTCTGAGAAACAATTCTCATACTAGTCCACCACTATATGAAAACTGAGAATCCTCACATCAACCGCTCTGAGAATGAGGCTATCCAACTGATATGTGATCGGTTGCCCCTCCTTTGGGTAAATCCATAATACGCTGCAAATTCTCCCTTCTCACTGGTGATGGTATATCTCATCCCATACTCATGGACACACCACACTTTCCACCTAATGCAATAAATCTGAGCATGATCCATGGAAAACCTGTCCATATTCATGATGATGTCATAAGGCCTCGATTCCACTATGAGGAGATTCCAGCTGAAGATCTCGCCTCCTAGAGTAAGCTCACACTACTGGCACCAGTGCGTAATCATCGAGTCTGCTCTTGTAGGAGTCCCTAGCCGTAAGGATCGAGTGAATATCATCTTCAAAAGCTCTAATCTTCGAATGACAACAGTAGAAATAAAAGAAATACTTTCACCTGTATCTATAAGTACTGCATCAAGGGTGCAATAGGCATAGATAGTACCTTGAATCATCTCAAGTGCATCTTGGTCATAGACCTTGACTGCTTGGATCTGATCTCGCCTCTGTCCGCCAGCTCCCTGTGGTCGGGGTGGACCCCGAGGTTGTGTTGGTGGTGGTAGGACCTCGAAACGTCGTCCACCACCAGCTACTAAGCCAGCTCCACTGCCACATCCACATGCTCCGGCAGAAAACTATGGTCGAACCTCTACCTCCACCTGGGAGGTCCCTCTACTGTATGCTGCTCATCTGTATGGGGGTTCGTGCAGTCACGAGCCATGTGACCCTGCCTGCCGCACACATAGCACTCCCTGCTCCTCATATGGATGGCTCTGTCTCGTGTGCCCCGCACATCCTAACCTGTATCCTGGGGTCTCCTAGATGATGGCCTAGTCTTCTTGGACCTCTACGACATTAGTCTACTGCCATCTGCAGAAGACTCTACTACGTTTCACCCTATGGTGGGTCTCACTACTCATGACTGCTTAACAAAGAAAACTCTCCACATGAAGGGATCACTCCAGTACCCCCGCCTGCGTTGGGATACTGAGGGAGGTCATCGAAGCCCTAATCTAATTCAGATTCCATAATCGATGGTCTGGGCCCTGATGAATGAGTCTCGTACCATATCTGTGGAGTAGTGTGAGAGGTCGGTGAACCTCACTGAGTACTGAGCTACCACCATTCTACCCTGTTGTAGATGCAGTAACTCTTGTATCCACACCGCATGAAGGGTGGATGGAACAAACTATAACCATAAGAGACTCTCGAAGTCTTCCTAGAGAAGTGATTCCTTGTCATGAACCTATAGCATCATGCTCTACCATCTGCCTGCTGCTGCATGCAAGAGTCTCGTGGCAAGGATCATCATGAGGCCAGCTAATGTCCCTACCAATCTAGAAACTCTCACAATATCCTCTAGCCAATCCTCAGCTACCTGTGGGTCTGTCTCTCCCCTGAACCTGGGTGGCCTCTTGCACTGGAACTCATGAAACGTACTTAGACGGTGTTCACTCTCTGCTGCTGGAGCTGGTGGTATCGGTGGCCCAGTGGGTAGTGGTATTGCTGGTGCCTCCGCTGAGTTGGGGCCCCGCACTGAGGCCTCGTCATTCGGTGGGTTACCATCTCCTACAAAACTCAGAACCCTGGCTGGATGCCTACATGGGGCCATCTTGAAAAGAAACAGGCGTCCCACCATCAAAACAATATACCTGGTGAGCTGACAGAAATTAATCACATATAAAACTATTCAAGGGGATCACACATACAATCATTGTTTTCATGCACTGAGTCAGAAATCAAGAGTCAGAGTCCTAGTGTATGGATACGTCGGCCGCCAAACCAATACTGGTTTCTCTAAAATGATAACCACACCCAAAACACAGAACATTATTTCTATTAAAAGAATTATATTCCATGTTCTGCGGTAGAACCGACTCCTCCGATTCCAATTTTTCACGACCCGTCCTCGGGGGCCCATGCCATGACTACCCCAAGCCCGCCATCCATAGGCTAGGGGATGGAGACTAGCAGAAAAGGTTAATCCCTGATAAAAAGAGAAGGAATCGCCTTTAAAATTGTATCACACACAGTCTGAACACATGTAGTAGAAGCAAAAAATACTAATATAGAAATGAATGGTGTGCTGAAAGTAAGTGGGCCAGTATAAAAAACTCAACTGAACAACAATGACTAGTACATGTAAAAAGGGAAAACATCTCCTAGATCATCCATAGGGGAATCCTACCAGAAGGGTAGGTATAGAAATCAAACAACTCGTCCCTGAGGTACATCCTGTGTAGTCCAGATCCGAGCTGCCTCCCGTCTGTCACACTCTGCCTCGATCACAGCTGACCGTCATCTGCACAGAACACAACAAGGTGCAGGCCAAGCCCGTGCAGGGGTGAGTATAACAATACTCATTAGAGGACCCCAATACCCCCAAAGGTCTCCCAAAATCTACTAAGGATAAACCAATGTAGTAAGATACAGTCACGGAGTATCAATCATCCCTACTTAGGTATATTCCATTACATATACCTAAGTTACCAATCATTTCCCGTGTCCAACACTCGAGCCCAAGCACAACACATTCTACAGAGGAAGTAAAATAAATCATCCCGATGGTAACAAATGAAAGACAAGACTCAACACATACAGGTACACAACTCATGTAGAGGGGTGGTGATGATTAGTTGTAGCCATAGAATAATCTCCTATATCGAACCCATGTAGGATCTTGGAACAGTATCAGCACTGTCGAACCCACGGAGGATCCCGGTACAGTAGTAATTGATGTCGAACCCACATAGGATCTCAGTACAGAATACATCACTGTCAAACCCATGGAGGATCCTGGTACGGTATCATCGTTGTCGAAGCCACAACGGATCCTTGTATAGTAGTAGGTCCACGTAGGATCCTATCATCTCAGTCGCAGCCAGCCATATGGTTTTCGCACATAGCATGCTCGATTCTGGGAGGGTAATCTCCTCGAGCCAAGTGTTGATACATCAACTATCATGAAGTATCGAGTTGATGTATCCCATAGTTCTGTCTCATCATAGGGAACCAAACATGACAGACGACGCGTCAATCGGACACCCAGTCTGTGAGTTGTTGGCATTTCCGTTCCAGGGGCCCGGTTGGTTTTTAGTGTTAAACCAACCCGGCTGTAACCGAACTGCATCCAAACCTCATGTGGGGTATGCCAAAAGAACCGTCTTGCTCTATGCTTTCTGTCACCACAGGTGGTTCGTTGATAAAAAACATGTATCCCATTATATAGAAAAAATTTGATTTTTGGTTAAAGGGTCCGGACAGGGGTCTGACCCGGTCCGCGGGTCCGACCTGGTACGTGGGTCCGAACCGACCTGATTGGGCGGCCTGGCCTGGAAGGCCAGTCCGCGAGGTCTGGTCGGCCAACCACAGTGGGGTTGGGGGTGCCACGCCCCGGGATTCCGAAGGAACCAGTGCTTAGCGCCGCTTCGGTGAACCGTGGGACCCAAAGGGTCCCTCCTTGTGGAGCAGCCTCCAGCAGCCGGCTTAACCGACCATCCTCCTCCATCCGCCGCAGCCTTTGGCTGTTGTTCCTCTCTGGCGCATCGAAAAGGGGCCACACCTATCTCGTCCGATCGCTGCGGCCTTGGTGGCTGTGGCTTCTTCCTCCGACTTGGTGCAATGACACCACGCCCCTCCTGCACCGCCACAACCCACTTGGCAGCGACCTGATCCTTCGCGCGGCATGACGGCCCCACGCTCCTCTGGCGACCTGGCGGCCCTTGCGCCACTAGTTCATCTCGTGGCTGGCTCGTTGCTGGTCGCCATGCGTATCATCGCGCCCCATTCCTCTAGTAAAGTTTTTGTGCCACCACTGTCGCCATCAATAGAAGATAAACGGATCGGGAGTCAGACCGTGTTTGTTTGGACCGCACACTTTTCATTATGATGATAAATAGAAGGCAATTCTTATTCTCCAATTTGAAAAATAAAGAACGGAGAGTAAAACTCAAACCCCTACGTCGATTGCCGATGGCAGTGGTGCTTGGAAGAATATGTAGTTGATGATAGTGGTGTCATTGGCCTTCGTCACCCCCGCAAGATGCTCTCGATTTGGGCATGAACATCGTCGTCAATCTTCGTCGGATGTTGTTCTTCATTGGAGGTGATTTCTCCAAGGGTTCTCCAAAAGTTCTTCCTCTCCTAAAAATCTAACAAAGGATATGCCAAAAAAAATAATGGGTAATGAAAACCCATTATTTAATTTTTTGGTCACGAATTCAAATGAATTCAAATGATTGACAATTAATTAATAGTTGTTCAATTAATTTTATAAGTGGGTTGGCACATTAATTAGTGGGGGAAGTTCACAGTTTTCCCCTGCTTTATGAAGTGTTACAAGATGGATAATGATCATGTGGGCCCCACATAATAATATCCTCTCATGGGAGGTTATGCGCGGGTGGCCCCCACCTCCATCCTCCCCTTGGAGGATTAAAGAACAACAAATAAAAAATTAACACTTTTATTTTTATTAAATATTATTAAAAACCCCAAAAACTAACTTCCATTATTGTTAAAATGCAACTGCGGTGATGGTATCACTAAGGAATCAACGACGCTGTGAGTTCAAAGGTGCCCTCAGATTTCAGTTCCGGGCACAGGATCAAAAGATATAAAATCCCGCTCATACGTTTACTAAACGTACCCGAACAAAATTTCAGAAATTGATTCAGGGAACACGGGGCCTCAGAATCGAGCAACGTCAGAAAGCGTGGACTCGTAAAATTTAATTGTATTTAAGAAAAAAATTTCCACAGAATTTCTAGATCTTTATAGATCGGCTATAGCGTGACCTGGTGAGGAACCGCCTTATAGTGGTCCATCATGGAACAATGAATTACGTTCAAGATTGGACTGGTAGTAGAACAACTTCTTTTGGATCAGTTTTGGAACATCTAATGTAATAAAATGATATATCTTATGAATAATCATATATATTCTTGAACTCTATGTTGTATACTTTGTGTGAGCTAAATATAGATTCGTGCTTTGTGTTTGAGGCCTTGCTTTGTTGTTTTTCCATTGTGGAACTCTGTGAGACCTTTGGGGTCTCAGAGTCCCAACTGAGTATTGTTATACTCACCCCTACACATGCTTTATCCATGCATTGTTGTGTCTTGTGGAGACGGTGAGGAACTGGGATGAGACTTGAGGGAGCCAGGACTAGGAATTACAAGTAGGAGACAGACTGACATGGAGTTTTTCCGAGATGATATGTACCTACCCATCAGTTAGGATCCTTATTGGACAATCTTGGAGCTATTTTCTCTTTTCAGTTGTACTTGTACTTTTTAGTTGGGCTTGTATTCCAACCCCTTTACATTCAGCACATTTATTTACTACAGTATTTTACTTTGTATTTGCCTTTTGTTGTGTTTTTGGATTGTGTGTTTGTACATGTTTAAATATAATGCCTTCCTGTTATAGTGATATACCTTTTCGGTGAAAGTTTCCAACCTCATGCCTATGGAAGGTAGGCTTGGGGTAGTCACAACACGGGCCCTGGGGGATGGGTCGTGATAACCTGTGACGATGTGGGTCATCAAAATCTCCCCACCAAAAATGATTCTCTCCCCCAAAATAACTTGGAGTAAAACTAGTAGAAACTATGTCCCCCAGTCATTGATATAGTTAATTCTATATATTGAATCCAATGACCAGTGATATAGAATCTACAATGTTCTACTGAAATGAGATATATTCAACCAGGACACATCTGATGCTCCCCACCATAGAAAAATACATATCATTTCCCATGTACCCAATAGAAAACCTCACAACCCACACTATGTTAATCACCAATTGTGATGGATACACATGGACTAACAAATAATACCTAAGCACCAGCAAGGAAAATCACAAGCTACAGTAAAAAAATTACATAAAATGAGGTTCAAATACACAAATAACCCATGGTGAACACCCCAACACATGGATTTCATTAAACCATGGTCAAAAGAGAGACAGAACTAATGCTCATGTGGGGAAAGTCCTAACGAAACAATAATAATGTACCTAAAACTGAAAACCTTTTCCCTCATAGAGGTTAGTTCTAAGAAATCGATGCACCCTAGAAACATCTCATCAATATCATGGAATATCCCTCATGCCAAGATCAAGTAGACATTTACCCTACACTCAATAATCGATCCTAAAACCACAAGTGTCGAAACACACTTCCACCACACTACCCAAATCACAAACAAATAATTAGGTTCAAGAAACTAACCAGACCCACCCTCTCAAGATATCTATAAAGAAGGGAGAACTCCCAATGATACACTTCTCAAACACTATTAATCCTCAGGACCATCCACATCCTGGTGATAACAGACCTCAATAACACCACCATGGAAGAACAACCACACCCACCCAATCCATTTGTGATGGCAATCACATGGGCCCCACCGCATTACCCTATAGAAAAGATGTGACAAGAGAAGGTCTTCCCAAAAGAATAAGAACATGAGACTTCTGGGGAACCACAACCTCAGGGGAACTTGATCCAAATCAAATGATCTCTAAGGAATCTGTGCCCTCATTAAGCGTCAAATAGGGAACTCAGAGCACATTACAAACCCACATGGGTCTCCATGAAAACCTTTATAAATTGAATCCATCTCCAAATCCAATGAATATATCACCACAATATCCACATGACTTTTCATAAAAATAATGTATATATTCATCGGTTTTAGTTGAGTAAAATTACACTATGTTATTATATGTAAAATAATACATAATAAGTTACTGACACATTAAACAATTGACCATATATTAACAGTGAAAACACAAAAGATTGAAATATATTATATGAAAACTAAATTCATATAATGATGCATGAACACCAGCCTCTTACCCATCGGATAAGATCCAGAATCTCGTATAACCAAACAATCCAAAAAACCGTAGTTCTTTACGCTAGGTGAAATAAAATAATACTAAAAATTGAATCCAATAACATAAATCCCACTCCCCCAAAACAGGGAATTTCTATAGGAAATGGTTTTCATGACACACTAGTACGATATCCATTCCATGTTTTAACAAATTCCATGAATAAATATCTACCAACTCCCCAAATAATAAAACTAGACACATTTGTTAAAATTTTCTAACAAATCACCCATGTTTGACCTGCCATGTCATCATATATGGGTCCCCACAAGGTCTCAAGATCACCTCCATAATTTCCAAAGGCTATATAATGGTGCTGAGGGTGTAAAATTTATAGAGGGGAGACTATACCCTCTTGTCAGATTGAAATAAAAGTATAAATAACCGAACTCATACAGAAATATAAACATTAGACAAAAAATAAAAAATATGTTAAAAAGAATAATGAAATAGTAAATTAAATGCACCATACATACAAAAAAACTCAAAAGATAAAAATCATACAACAAATGTTCACCTGATAGGCTGAACATATATATAAAATAAAAAAACTGAAAATATAATACAATATGTTCTACACCAACACTGAGATAATCAATATACCAATTCTGCATGAAAATTGAGCGGCACTGGCCCAATCGTAATACTCTACTTGAGAGACTACTCTAAATGAATAAAAAATAAGCCTTGACCCCATCAATTAAAAGACATATGATCTAACCTAAAAGTGCACATCAGGTCTTCACACACACATATGTCCACATAGATGGGGTGAGAAATAAATTTCCATAGGCTACCCCTAACAGTGAACCAATAATTAGTTGTCATTAAAAGTGATGGAACACATGATATTCCCTTCTATGAGGAAACTAAAAAAACATACATGATCCGATAATAATATAAAATATATGGAAAACCATAAAACAACAAACCATGAGTTCCATCCTGACACATGAAATATTCTTACCCCCCTCTAGCCTATGATATATGATTTATAGCATTTGAATCACCCTATCAAATAACAATACACTTGTACTCTAGATCTGTATAGGAACTCAAAGACATCTAATCACAAAATACACCAACGTTGTACCTCAGTTCATAACCATAGACATCTAAAATACAATGCGCATGAACCTATATCCAGGACTAAAATTGCATTATCTAAACTAGGGACATGAATATCTACATCATCATAAATAGGAACCGATCAGTCTAAATGTCTTGAAAAATGAATTGGGCACCAACTATATACTCAAAAAGTGGAGTCCATATATATAACCCTAATATCACACAATATACATTGAGAAATGGTCACACCTGACTCTATGGACGTAAGAAAACCCACTTTGTGAGTCCCTAAAAACATCACAATCCCAAAGCCACTATAGTGAAGCTGTCACAATAATCTAGATGGGGTTTTCACTCATTAATTGCACTCATTATTTCAAAAATCCCATCAAACCATAACCAGCTATCCAAAGAGGAGATACCTAGATAAAAACATAGGCCCCAATTATATTTCATGACATCCAAAGGGTGTCATAATTAAATAAAAGTTCCTGGAATAAATTTCCTAGACAAAGGAAAAACAAACATGGAGAGATCCATCCTTAAACCTACCATCTTAACAACTGAACAACTAGCACCGATATACTCTCATCTAACAAAGAAAATGTCATCTCACAAAACCATGGATCTCAGAATCAAAAAAATACCCACCCAAATCCCCCAATGACCCACCATAAGTCCAAACCAATACTAGGGGATACCATGGACCACGAGGTCACAACACAAAGGAAACACCCCACAAGGGACTGCCCTGCAACATCCAATATCATTTTCTACTCCCAAAAATCATTATAAAAAGTAAAAGTGGCCAAAATAAGATCAAAACACCCAAAGAATGATTCCTATAGTAAACCAAAATTATGGGACAATAGTAGTGTAAGAAAAACCAAATTAGATCTTAGTGGCCTCTAAATGATCGTGTATCAACAACATTCCCAACAAGGAATCCAAATTATAGTACGACCAATTTGGGAATTCACAATGGTCCTCCTGAAATCCTAAAAAGAGGGAAGCTATATACGGTATCCTTGATATAAGATAATCATTGGGGAAAATCCCACATAATAAATCCTCATTCGAATATCCCAGGGAATAATACATCCATGAGTACCAAATTACCCACAATGGAATACAATGAATAACTTACCTCATGCATTCCCAATAGATGACTAAGACAACCATTGGTCACCAATTATATAACTTGACCACTAGGAAATCCACATGGGTCCCTCAGACTCATGCTAGTAGATCATATAAACAGTGAAATAACCTCCATTCCAATGAATTTAACCCATATCAAAGGCTCAAAAACATCTGTCCCTCAATCCTTGGAGGTAAATCTCAACTACTCTAACATCAAGAAAATGGTCTTAACACACAAAGATGATCCACGATCTCCACAGAGAAACAACATGATCATGAAATCTGAAAAATTTACAAAATAAACTCAAAAAAATAATTATAGATTACTAAAAATAGGATGATCATAGTGCTCACAACCCTCACCTAGACGTCAAATTTCAGAATCCAAACCATTGATGGATTTTTAAACTATACCTTGTGGAAATACTCTTGTAATTTCTCACCCATCTTTAATACCATCCATTTGGACTCTAAATTTTGAAATTATTCCACCAGTTCAATCTACATCGGATAACACTTAGAATTTACTACAAAAAAAGTCTATTTCTATCTTCGATGCATAAAAACACCCCAAACCCCCTTGTTGGTAAAATTATGTGGAATTTAATTCCCTAAACACAATTTTCACATATACTAAGACACATATATAGGTATATGGAAATTTCATATGGAAGAAATGTTATTTCTAAAAAACGCATCTTCATAGAATAAGACGAACACACTACATGTATTCTTCGAGCCAAATTTTGTGTACATGGGTTTTCCTGAATGGGAAGCCCCCAAATCACTATGATACCCACGATTTATCTAAAAAAACATACATCGGCCCCCCAGGAATAAAAAAACAGAAAATGAGATTATATTTTAATAAACTAAACTAATGGTATTTTCATCTTAATAAATAAAATAGGCCTTCCATCGTGTGAAAATAGCTACAGCTTCAAACTAATATGTAATCCGTAGATGCAATAAAATTTTATATCCTGACCCCATATCCATAGAAGTACCACCTCTTTTTCCTCTCATTCTCTTATATCACTATCCCTCTCTTAGATGGTGTTCCCCAAATGGTAGATCCCATGGGTCATATATGACAATCCAAGGGAGAAATGAAATATAAGAAAAAAAGAAAAAGGAGAAAGGAGAAATAGAATAATAAAAAGAAAAAGAAAATATTGGTTGTCCAACATCAGGAAAAATATCCAAGATTATTGTATAGGAGAATTTACCATTTATTACTTGAAACACTTCTAGTATAAAACATCCAAATTCCTCTGATTTCCACAACCTATAACGACACGGTTCATCACACCTATCTTCAAAACATTCATATAATAACAAAAATATACCCCATATATTGAAATTTTATTACGTTCATGGTATTAAACATTTTCATCTACCTATCCATCTAATAAAAAATGAAAAAATCTTTTCTTTGTATGTGTGAACTACCGCCTCACGAGTTATTGTATTTTATTTTTCATCACTTCCAAGATGAATGATATATATTGGTGTATATAAACAGATTATATGATATTTATGATAAAATTATCATTAAATAAAGATAAAATGATACTTAACTAATTTTCATCATGTTCGTTGTAAAATAGAATGGTTATTAATGAGTACATATGGACTTGACATTAATGATCTAACATAATTCATTTTTCATAACTACATTTCATAGATAGTTCAAAAAGTATAATTAATGTATAAAAATGATAATTATGAAATTATTAATATTTTATAAATGATATTATCATGATCTAATTTATCATATTCAATATACCGAAGTCATTTTTGGTCTTCGGAACCAAACATCACTTGTAGAAAATCATATTTTAACCTCATTGTTCTTTTAATATTGAACATATGTTTCAATCCAATGTTGATGTAGATGATGAGAAAAATAATAATTTTGATGGAATTTTAAAACAAAATTTCAAATCGACAACTAATTTAAAATTTAAGTGATTCTTTAACATGAGCTATTCAAAAAACAAGACATTTCCTATAATATTCCACATCGGTTTAATGGTTTAACTGATATGAAAAAAAGAAATCAAATTCCCAAAAAATATCTTATATGGGTTTTCCTGTAAATCCTATGTGGATGGTAGCATTCGATTTCAAGTTTTACAAATTACCATTGTCCAAATATCTATAATTATGATTCCAAATTGGTTTATAAAAAAACAAATGTGGAAAGAACTATTCAACTAAAAAAGGTAATACTACATGTGAAAAAAAACATTTATTTTTTTCTCAATCCCAAAAAATAAAATACCAATTTAAATTAGAAAATGATAATCTAAATACAAAATTCTAAAACATTTATTAAATGGTACATACATGATAACTTATAAATTAACTATTCCTATAAAATAGTTTCCAACAAAATTTATATATTGGTTTGTTTTTAATTAATATTTGACTTCAATTCATTGTAAATCTATCATAACAATGAATTTTATAATATTAAAGGATATAATAATTTTATATAAATCCTATTATTATTAATATAACAAAACATATCAAATTCATTAATCTCACAAATTACGATTATCTTAAACATGAATCTTAAAACATAATTACAACATTCCACCATCCATTTTTAATGATGAAACTACTATTATGGAACATTAACAAGAAAATAAAAACCTTCATATTTATTTAAAGGAGAAAATATGAATTTTATAATATAATATTTATTTATCAATAATTTATAATTTTTTATTTTATTTGGATAATTTATCGACAACTAATCATGAGTAGACATTACCCATGACAAGTATTTTGATATATAAACAAAAAATTGTATAAACAATACTAATTACTAATAAATAACTTATAAAAAATCAATAGTTTATCAATATGAAAATAGTTTTTTTGAACACACCTAATAAAGTGAAAAAAAATTAAATGCATTTAGGTGGGAAGAATACACCTAATATCCAATGACCACTAAAATATAAAAATTTCAAAATTAGTGATATTATATTAAATTATAGTTCGTAATTGTAATATTCCTCCAACCCATAATTTAATAAGAATAAAAATCACAAAATATTTGTTTATTATATTATTTAAAATATATATGTAACTATAGGATCATCATCTATATATTTCATATGTGTTGAAATGTAATCTAGATCCATTGAACCATAAACTACAATGGTCTCATTTATAATGGAAATCATGTGCAAATAATTAGTTAAATAATTAATAAATTAAGTCACATGAAGTTATATTTATTTACAGGAGAAAAAACTAAAACATAAATTTACTTACATAGAAAAAAACTATAACATAAGTAGCAAGAGATCATAAAAAAAAATATCCACAATATTTGTTTTTGAATATTCTCAATTTATATTCACTTTTAAAAATATCACATGTCATATTAGAGATATAGGATAATATTTTTAACCCATCAAAAATCCTAGAAGTATTAAATGTTTTCGGTTTATGAACCTTTTGATTCATTTTACTACTAATTATTTTAATTTTAGATACTCATATATAAATTATATTTGAGAAATAATTATTATAAATTTTTAATAAAATATAAATAATATTAAAAAAACACATTTCTTGTGTGTTTAATGATGAAGAAGCATAAAATGAGAGAAAAAATAAACCACATAATCTCCAAATATTGTAATATTTTATATAGTTAAAAGAAAAAGAGTATTTGGATTAAAATAATATTTTCTAATACTCTTACCAACCCAAACTGTATAGGATGATGACATACAAAATCCCCCAAAATTTTTCTTCCATTGTACACTACAATATGTACATGTGGATCTCTAACATACAAATCACAGTATATAGTCTGGTCCAAAGGAGGATTTAGATGATCTAAGTAGGTTAAATATACAATATATTATTATCTCATATTTTTTTCAAACATATCTTGCACAATTGATTTTATTTTACTTCCCCTGAATTATTTTAGTACATTTAGATTATATGGAATCTATTTATGTGTACCTCAGTTTCATACTTTAATCACCAAGAAGTGTCCTAATATCGACACCCACCTCACAGTTTCTTATATAGCCAGGGTGTTATGGCATTCTGAATATTGTTGCTAGAATGTCCATCATACAATCAAGTCCAAAAGTCCCATATATCTGTTGATCATGTAGGGCATCTTGAAATGATAAATTAAAATTGTATATTAGTGTTATTAATTATTAAAATAGAAACCCTCATGGAAAATAAAAAAAATTATTAAAATTATGACAACCACTTCTTTAGAAGATACGATTAATTTTTTCTTTCTCTCTATTTTCATAGTTTATGGTGAGTGGGGAGAGATAGAGGGCTTGACAGGACTTCTTCTGATCCACTACTAGATTATGTTCATAATGCAATAGACTTTTCATCAATCATTTTATCCTCTTGTAAATGATACAGTCCACATGTTAAAGTATAAGTGAATACATTTTACAACTATATCTCTTAATAATATCTCATGTAGGCTTGTTATATAAAAATAAACTAATAAGTAGTCATATATTATTATTAAATATTTAATATATAGAATAATTATCATAATATAAATGCATCATCATATCAATTGAAAATAAATTTATTCCATGTCACTATAACTATAATCCCATATTTTAGATACGGGTTTTCATTAAATAACATCCCAAATCACAAAATGTTTTTCAATTTTTTAAAAAAGAATTCCTCGATCAAACAACTACAAATGATAAATGTATTTTCTTAATTTCATTCATTTCATAGATGTAAAATTTCATATTTAATTGAATAAATTAAATATTATTCATATAAAATATAAAATATTTTTATAAATATATATATAAATAAAAAAATAGAGATATTTTTTTCATAATAACTCCAAAAAATTCTCTTTCAATATCATGTTGGTGGACCTCAAATCAAGATATGAATTTTTAATCTATAAATGCCTATGTATTATGATATAACTTGTAAACTGAGTTTCATATGGGGCTTTTGGGATATTGTCAATAAAAAATTTTATATTTATCATATTCAATCTTTTATAAATTGAAGGTTTTGGTAAAAATGTAATCATATATCTTCCAACTCTTGGAAACATGTTCTTTGGAGAAGATGAAGAAGGCTCCACTGTAAAAGGAACAGTAGTAGTCCTATTAATAATTTTTTTAAAAATTGGATGTTTACATTAATTAAATAATTTTAATATTGAATATTATATATAATTAAAAAATTCATATAACTCTTTACATGTTCATATGCCTATGTGTATTTCAATTTAATAGAAAAACGTAATGATATTCTCTGTTCCTTCATATTATTAGAAAATTGAATATTTGAAAATAGTGAATAAAAAATATGACTGTTAAAAAATAGAATCACTATCATGTATGTTTTAAAAAAATAATGATTTCAATATTCTTAACATAAAAATATTCCACTTAAACTATGAAATATTATCATTACTGATAAAATGATAGAAATGATCAACATTTATAAATAAAAATATCACAATTAAAATATGGGTTTTCATATGCATAAATTTAACCAAAACATACTGATGCATGTCAGTTTTTTTTCGCTAGAACCCTTTTTAACCATAAATATTAACTATAAAATTTAACAAAATTATCATATATAATATTATAATATATTTAATTAAAAATAAATATTATCAAAATAGAGTTTTTACATATGTGAATTTCAATTAATAAATAATATATAAATATATTCCCGAATTATGAGGAGAGAGATATAGTGTTTTCCCATATTCTTTAAGTTTTATAAATTCATTAAACATAGACTATGTCTGAATTTTAATCATTATTATCATCTGTAAGTCATGTAATTGATGATGAAACCAAAGATAAATCTATAAACTCATCATCATCATGCACATCACCCCGATAAATTATTTTTCCAAGTAAGATGTTAGTCCACTAAAAATTCAATGGATCAATAACATAATTTTTTTTCTAGTTTTTCAATTATAAATGTTACCTGTTAGAAACTAAATCCATTTAAATAAATTAGTGTAAATCCATAATGATCATGTTTCAAACCACTATTTCTAGAAACGAAATTACACGTAAACATTTTTTTATCAATATTCACTATAATCAATTTCCCATATATGTTCAATAATTCTAATATAGTTCATAGATAAAAAATTGGAGTTTTTTCTATTTTTACTCGAAAAATGTAGTGCTTCAGCGATAAAAATTACACCACTATATTGAATATTACAATATTAATCCTGATTTTTTGTGTAAAATGTTTAACCAATTATATCAAATCTAGACCATGTGATACAATTAAGAGAAAGTCCACCTACGAACCAATTTAACATTTTTATTCATTTAAATATGTGTTTACTTTATCATTAAACAATGATACAAATTTCTTTTTATTCTCAATCATCACCGAATTTTCATTCCTTTTAATATATTTTACCTTTAATCTAGAAATATGTGATGATCTATATGGTGGAACCATATCTGTGTTGTCCCAAATGTATAAATTTTTCAATATCACATCATCACATGGAATGATCATTACCCTTAAATAATCAATCCATATATATTTAATATCCACTATGAAATGTCAATATATTGAGATAAAAATATGCTCCACTTCATAAAAATAATTGGTAAAAAATAACATATTTTGATATATATTTTACAAGAATAGGGGCCACTATATAGTGAAGAATTTTATCATTTCCCTTCAATTTTTTCATATATATTTCAAAAAAATACATTCAATGAAAATATATGGGACCATATATTCATATCTTATACAAAAAATAAATCACTAGGTGAACCATTATATCAAATAACATTTGTGGGAAATATATTGTATGTTTAAAATGTATAATGGAAGATTAATTCTGCAAAATATCTATGAATTTTGGAACAAATTTTTTTATAAAAATGGATTTGAATAAAATTATATAACCCACTAATATTAGTATGAGAGAAGATTGTAATATATCGTGCTATGTATCTGAGTGTAGTTGTTTCATCAATACATGATAGTCATGAGATTTCATTACTATTAATTTAAAATCATTCAATAAAACTAAATTCAGCATATTTGAAGTATAGCTGATGGGTACTTTAACAGCAAGAAGACATTGAACGAAATTAATCTTCTCACTCTTTCTTAATACCTAAATGATTTGGATAAAGATGCTTTATTTAATTTCATAGTGGGAGATAACTCTAAACGTGTTCCCATAGATATAAAGTCTAATATATCATGTAATACTCATTTGTTTCATTCCTTTTATGTCTAATAATGATCTAGTCAAATAGAAATATATGTTTTTATGAACGTGAAAAATGTCAATGTTATGGTTTATCTCTAAAAACACTAATATGGATGTTAGAATAATATAGATTGATTAATATAGATATTTGTTTTAGATTACCAAGACATAAATTAATTTAAAATGTGAAATAAATAATTTTATCTGTTTCATAATAATCTTGAGAATAAAATGGTCCTGGGGAGAGATTATATTCTTGTAAACCCTTAATTATTTTTAAATCTACTATATGGATAACCAAATTTAATTAATTTTTTATGTCCCATGTACACTGTCATTCATTCATTTTTTAATTGATATTATAAACTATATTATTCAACAATTGTTCATGATTTATTTCTTTTATTACTATATCCAAATAAATTTCCATATTTATGAATGTAATTTATAGTGAACATTATCTAAACATGCAAAAGAAAGTACTCATTCTGGTATGCATGAAAAATTATAACACATATCTCCCATAAGGGTTTTAAATCATTAGTATATGTTAATGGTACACAATAATATCATTTCCTAGATGGGTTCATCCATAAATAATTAATATATTCAAAACATATTTTTTCTTCATACATATCTATGGGGAGAATTTTTAAACTACAATAATATAGTCCACGCACTATGTTGGATACTGAGGCTCTGATATGGAACCATTACATCTGTTCATATTCCCATTCTATGATTTTTATCATCACTACCGAAATCGGGGAATTTATTATCACATCTCATCCACTATGGTGAATCACTAGGGCGATGTACGTTTCCATCAGGGATGCACTCATCTACATGCCATTTTAATATTTCATAATAATTTGAATTTTTAAATTGACTCTTCAAATGTATAATTGTAAGAATATACTAAACATATTTATCATGTTTTTTGATGTTGGAATCCTATAAAGAATCATTAATGAATTTTTAATCCACAATATATCATAATGTCTCACATTTTGGACATTTTCATAAATATTAAAATTCGTTCCCATATATCAAAAAATCAGTGGGGGAATGAATATATGATTTAATACCCCAATCCCATTAATTATAATATTTTATTTAAGTCATAATTTGGATATCGTATCTTGTTTCTTTATAGAATTGTATATTTTAAATGTTCAATAAATTTAGAAAAACTTGTAAAACTCAACCCATTTATCACTTTCAAGTTAAATAATCTCAAAACTGAAAATTAATCTATAAATTTAGTGTAACAAGATAACATTGTTATCTCAAAATATATGAACAAAAATTAAAATTTTTTAGTTATTTAAATTGTCTCAATTCCAAAATCATGAATTAATTCTTCAATGTGATCCTTTATCTCATGCTAAATATTTTCTTCAATATTAGAGGTTGACTTTTCTATTATTTCACCATGAAAAATTCAACATGTATAATTTTGTATAAATATATAAAAAACGCGGTGATAGTTGATTAAACTAGAATTTAACTTTCACATATTCAAAACACTACATGAATATAAATAAAATATAATTCTTTTTTAGATATTTTATCTATAAAATTCCATGAAATAGCTAATTTAGTTTTCATTTCATCGCTTATTCTTCATAAATTTATCCAATTAAGATCCAATAACTACCAAATATCCTAATATAAGGGGTTAATATAAGAAGACATATAAAGATATTAAAATATATTTAAATAGTAACATTTTATTCATAAAAAAATATCAACAAACCAATCTGTTATTTATAACTATTTGATTATAAAAAAATTATACATAAGGATCAAACAATATCGTGGACAAATTTAAATATATGTGATTAAGAATATATATAAATAGATAGTTTAAACATGCATGAGTTATTAATAAATAATTCATTTAAAAAAATTATAAATGAAAATAGTTACAAATTTTTTTCTATTAAAATGTCTTTATATCAATTCAAATAATTTATAAATGAAATAAATTTATTAATAAAACAATTTCAACCAAAACAAATATAAAGATAAAAAATTTATAAATAACAATAATTATTAATACACAGTGTTCAAAAAAATAATTACAGTGATTTTTTTATAATCATAACATATTTATAACATTAAAAAAAATTAAAAAAATATTAATTTCTAATAAAATTCATATAATAAATTAATGAATCGATCAAATTTAAAACTAATCGATGATTGACTATCTTCAAAAATAAAAAAAAATTCGTGGTTCACAATGAAAAAATAGATCATAAATTATAATTAAAATAATAAAAGTCAATGGAAATAAGGAAAATTATACAGAATTTAAAGAAAACATATTCAATAAATGATATTTAAAATAGATTAAACAAAACCCTTGAACTACGGTTGGAGGTTGACAATAATAAAATTTCCCTTAACTGAATAATTTCAAAGATCATGAAAGAGGATGAAGTATTGAGTACTGAGGAGTAACAATGATAAAAGGTGATGAAAACCAAAGAAAATATAATATTTATCTTTGTTAATGTTAATTTAGTGATATCGGGTGCCATTAAAGGTCGAGACAAGAAGGGATTCAAATGAATCAATGTGGGTTAAAAGGTGTTGGTGTGTTTTGAAACACAATTAACATATGTTTTATTGAAAAAAATTTTAAAAGTATTTATTTTTTTAAAATTTTTAAATTTGGTTCTTTATAAAACCAATATTAAAATAATTTCATATCAATATGTAATTCAGTTTCTAGGTAACTGACTTTAAAACCCCAACACCAAAGAGCTTGAGAGAAGACGTTACCTCAAAATCGGGTAACTTATTTTGATTTTAGCCAAAAGGACGTATTCAATTACCTTATTCCCAAGTTAGGTCATTTAAAAGGAATGGAGGGATGTTGGGAGATTATTTTGGTAGAATTTGGTCAAGACAAAGTTTTTGAGAGGTGTGATTTATGTGGGTATAGGTGTTTTCCTATTTTAAAATGGAATAGGGGAACTTTAGAAATGTCTAGAAATATTAATTTAGTATAAATTCAATTTCAATTAAAAATGATCCAATAATCATTCAATTAGAATATAATATTAGTTTGGTTCTAATACCAATCATTAAATTATTTTTATAAAATATTTAAAAACATTTTTACCCTTATGTTTTTTGTTAAACCATTATTTTACACATTTTAATCTTACAATGATATGATGTTATTTAAACATTTTGGTTAATGTGATTATCATATCATGTCAAACGACCCAAAAAAATAAATTATGAAATATTATAAGTTATACTGACCATTATTCCGAATATTAGATTTTTAGGAATTTAATATCATTTAGTAAACTATTTTATATTTTAAGTTATGAATTGTGTCAATTTTTGACACTATTCATACATTACTTTTTTTAAATTTCATAACCACATAATTCATTCATCCCAAATTAATAAAATAAAAGATAACATGTCAATATAATCCCAACAAATCTTGGATGTCATCAAAATAAGAAACTTACATTTATTTTATGATTTTTAATATCATCTATTAAATTCATTATTCATGAAGAAATCATTGCATCATCATTGTGTCACAATTTAATTTATTTATATAATATCTAAAAATTATAGTTAAAATATCATAATTTATGAAATCATTTTATCTTTATAATTACTATTTATAGTAAAATATATCATTTATAAAATACATTATTAAAATTGTTATTGTAAAATATACGTGATTATGATATATATCACTTTACTATAAATTAATTCTTATAAAATGTCATTCTCACATCCAAGTCACTCTATGTGTTCCCCCAATCTACCAAGGATTAAAATAGTCTAAAATATCTCATCCAATATGAATAAGTCATTTTTAGGGTAGTTAATTATTATTATAATATTAATTTTGTTATCATTATGTAAGGGATTTACCATTTAACCATGGTAAATAAAATAATTACTAAAGTTACAATTCATAATGTCCAAAAATAAAACATACATATTCAGAAACCCATTATGAAACACATTGTCATTTAAACCAATTATTTATATTCTCTTGAAATTTTTTCCTTATCTCATCATGTTAAACCATTTCTATTCTATATAGAGTCTTGAATATTGTAAATATTTTTGTTTGAGATTGATTAAGAACTGAACATCATTTCTAAGTGAAATATTAAGAATTTTATTGGGTAACATGTCAAAAAATTGTCTTATAATGTGAATTATATCTTGGATGATCATTTATTAATTCTCAATCATTTGGTCTTGATATTATATCTCATTAGGTAATTATATCTATGGTTGAGATGTTCATACCAAATAATATTTATCATTCTCCGTGAAAATTTATACAAACATAAGGTGATTCATTATATTAAGGTTTATTTCCTTCTCTCAAAAATTTATTTTTGATCAATATAAGTAAATACAATCCAAAACAATAATTGAATCAAATTCCTATAAAGAGAGTTTCACAAGTTTTTCTAGGGAATTAATCCCAAAAATATAGAGAGGCGATGAGTTATATTATTGGGATGAAATAATTGAACCATTCTAAAACTTCATTTATAACTGAAATTACATATTTTGTGGTTGTTTTTGAATAGTTCTAATAATATTTTGTGATATCAAAGAATGTGTTTTACAATAGTAACATAATTCATTTGAAGATTACTATTGGATTCCAAGAACATTTTTCAATATTTAATTTCGGATCTAATCATTTACTTCATCCAAAATGGAATTAAGTATGAGAATTTACAAACAACTAAATAAATAAAATATAAACTAGGATCATTGATGGGATAACTCATAAATGACATATATTACATAACCTATTAATTTAATGGTATATATATATATATATGTTATCCATGATCTACATCGTATCAAAAACATTATGGTCATTTCTTGTTTCCTTAAAAAAACATTCGTATGAACTTGAGAATTTACCAAATCATGTCATCAAGGAGTGTTGAACTATGTATGCCATAAGTACAATTTTCAGACATTAGTTAATGATCTACTCTTACTCAATGAACCCTTATCAGGGTTATTACCACTCAGTATCCCTACACTACTGCCACATCCAACTATATTATCTAGATAGGGATGTATTAACATTGAAACCACATAAACTTAACTTTACCCAAATTTATTGATTTTTTCTTATGTTTAGCCTAAAACTATTTATTTCACTATAGTTTTATAATCCCAATCCCCAAAAATAAATATACATTGATTTCATAAAAACTATGAAAATCCATATTTTAATACAAATCATTTCATAATATATTATAGATAGGTACTCATTATACAATCTGAAAAGATCATAAAGCCTACAGTATTTTTGAAATTAGGTACGTAGCATAACAAAATTCATTATATGTATTATTTATTTATTGAAAACATTTTTAACATGATCAAAAAATTCTATTGTTCTTCTTAAATAATATTGGATAAACTGAGGATGTACACAAGAATGGGGTGAGATATAAATCATAATAAGGAAATTAAAAAATTATAACACCATGAAAATAAGTACATGTGAGGAAATATATATCTAATTGTTACATAAAATGGTTGATTATATTGATCATGATCAATGATTCATGATTCAACATCATAGAAAATGGAAACAGAAGAATGTGGCAACAAATTAAAACATGACATCATAAACATATGAGTAGGATAGCCTCTAAGACAACAAAAATAGTGTGCAAAGAATAACCTCCCAATCAATATATATGGTGTCTCATGCAATTAAAAAATTACCTCATAAATTATATGATAAAATAATTTTGGGAACACTAGTAACATTCTTATAATGCACATTCATAGGAGCACGACCAAGATCATAAAACATGAGGACATTTTTTATCACTTTTAATACCATGATTAAGGAGTGAGAGATAAATAAATGTTGTACCTTATAAATTAATGGTATATATATATATGTGAATACCATTAATTGGGAATTTAGATTGGTATTCACTATATAATTGTTTTCCATTAAAATCACCAAATAATTTCTACTACCAAATTCAGGTTCTTAATGATTAATAGATAGAATTATTAGGAGGGAAATAGGTATTCAATCACTTATAAATAATAATAAAATAAATAAGGGTATGTTATAACAAAACAAAACAAGAAAATTTGGTTATTAAAGAGAATAATACAATAACATGATTTAATAAAGAGGTAAAGTAGAGGATCCCTTACCTTGATAGGATGATTCTAAAATCCTACTATGATATTTTCAAGTGATTGGGTGCACATATAGAGGGATATAGATTGGTAATTAAAGAGAAATTTTGTGATAAAAGGATTTTTAGTGGAGTTTAATGGGTTTTTCGGAGGGTTTATAAAGAAAAATATTCGATAAATATTCATTAATATCCAAACCTAGGTTTTGAAATCTATGTAATAAAGAAAAAAACCAGAATCATTATCATTGTTTTACAATGGTCTCAAACAAATGGGATTAGTTTTAATTATTTTTTAAGTCTATGAACTAGAAATTCTAAAATAATTCCCATAGTGAATTGGATGTGAGTAATGTTTATAAACAATTTTTTAAAACTTGAAAATATAGTATAGGTTATGGATAATTCATTATAGATTTATATAAATACTAAAAAATATTAAAAAAACATTATTTTAAAGGGGGAAATATATATTTTGTCTTTTATAAGTTTAATTGAATACATTATTTCATTTTGGTTCTCTATGATGTCACAATACATACAGTATATCTATATCGTATTAAATTTTTACCAAAAACATTGATTGTCTTAGTAAATTATGAAAAAATTACTCTTGGATAATTTCAATATATTGAATTTTAAAAAAATATTTATTTTATCAAAAAAATTATTTAAAAATGTGAAATTAACAATTAAAATCAAAACACATGTTTATTGAAAAATAATATTTTTTTGGATAATAATAGTTTTCAGACCATTATTGAAATTACATTTCACATCATAATATTATATTATCATTTAAATACAGTATATATTATTTAATAATATTTTATCAATATATAATTTATTCAAAAAATTGTAAAATAATTTTAAAAATTTGTTCTGATTGAAACAATATATTTCCCAAAACAATAAATTTTCTTTTTTTATCATATCATGATCCATTTTTTTCAATCTCATTATTTAATCATTTTTAATATAATATTAAAAATGGATAAATATAATAATTGTTTAATTAAAATAAAATAAAAACTTAATAATTTTATGATTAGATACATTTACCTTTATTTCCCTAGTTAATTACCTATTGTTGTGGTTAGTAATGGTGATTTTTTAGGATGGTTTGACATACATTGACTGGACCATGATGTAGATGATCATAAAAATATCATGGTAAACTTTTTTTCATTATTTAATTATTGTATCTTAACTTGGGATTGAAGAAGGTAAAATTATATATATACTATCCTTGTTAAAAGCCCTGAAAATTGGGCTCCGTGGGGTATGATCCAACTATTCAAGACTATCACCTCATTCATATATGTCAATTTAAATTTATCATAACATGTAAATTTACTAATATTAATGGTAACTATATAATTTATATGTCATCAATAATTATGATGAATAACTGTGTTTTAAATCCAGTAAAATATATATGTTAAAAAATAACCTAATCAAGTCATATGTTTTTATAACTCAATTTCTGAATAATGAATTCATCCATACAAAAAGGGAATTCAGTTTATAAAAGTTCAGGTCATTACAATTGAATCCTTGTGGGGTGAAAAGAGGTGTGATGAATACCCCCATGGGTGAAGAAAATTAAGGTTTTCCACAATCAGAGGTTTATAATCAATGATCAGAGGACTCCGCTTTCAATTTTGAAATATTTCTTATGTTAAACTAGTGAATAACATGTGGATGAGTCAGATCTTGAATCTATGTTGTATAACATTGGTTTATAAAAAATCCATGACTACATGATGTGTAATTGGTTTGAACAAATCCCATGTAGTCTGGGTTCTCATGTTATATAGGGTTTTAGGTGATATAAACATAACACACTGTGTGTTTAGGCACACACATTCTATGACCCTAATCGAGATTCCAATCTATGTACTAAAAAAACACATTCATAAACTTTTGTTATTATACCCACCATATACCCTTAGGGGCAGTATGTGTATAAGTATATAGATAGTTGTAACACCCGAAAAATTCAAAAATAATAACATTTTTTTCAATATAATGTATGACACAAAACACCAAGATTGTAAAGGAATATAAAATCACAAGACATTATGATATATATAATATTTGTAATAAAATAAAATAATTATATATATTTACATTCACATAATACTGTGTGGCCTTGAATTTCATGAAACAATGAGTTTCTTCGACAACATGCATTACACTCAAGACTAATATTAACTAGATACTACTAATGTTATTGTTTAAAAATGGAAATTATCACATATTCATTAAATTGATTGTAGAACCCCTGATTTTATGTATGTGACCCTAGTTTTGGTTAGATTGTGGTTTTTGAAGTGGTTGGTTGATGTTTGGACAAATCTAGGAAAAACGTTTAATGTTGTGGAGGTTGTGCAGGGGCACATCGTTGGTACACGTACTAAAAAAACCATGAGTCCATCCCAAGAAACTGTGCACCCTTGAAAGTGGGCTCCATATGGGCGGTGCAAGGTTTTTCAAACCATGCGAGCAAGCCATCAGAAGTCCCTTGGTGAGACAGTGACAACCGCATGGTTGGTGCACAGTTTGCCAAACCGTGTGGGGGGTAACAGTGTGGCCACATAATGTTTTGATTTTTAAGTCCCAAGCCACTCAGGATTTCCCATTTTTCCTTCATTCCTCCTCCCACTCCTGGCTCACGTGGGAGTTTCGGTTTACCGAGGTTGGGGGAGCTCCTTAGCTTATTTTGGAGGCAAATCTAAGTGGATTCTTAGTGGATCAAAGGAGGTTCTCCTTAGTTAAGTCTCTCCTCTGGGATTCTTTGTGTTTTCATCTAGATCCTCATCTCTCTCTCTCCCATTTTTGTAGATCTATTGTAGTTGTTTTTATATCATGGGTTTTGGTTCCTTGGGTGTTGATTTTACGACATGTGAATGTCAGTAAAGGGTAAATAGATCAATTTCAGTGGTGTATTCACCGGATTTGAGGAGGTGTGGTAGCTTGTGGGTCGATTTTGATAGAACCCTAATGGTAGGTGGCTTCCCTCTCGACACCACTTTTCTAGAACGTGAAGCATGGATAAAATTAATTTGAGTTGCTTAAATTTAATTTTCTATGTGCGAAATTGATTGGAAATCCCTCTAATTGTGTTATTGGGATTTTTGGGAAGAAGGGGGTTTTTGGGTAAAACGACCTTGTTGTGATTTTAAAATAGAGATTTTAAAATGGGTTGTTTTGTTGAATTAATTAACATGGTTTCTGAAATAGTTTTTCAATAAATGGGTTGTTTTAGTGAAATGAGAATTGGCGTTTAAAAATGGTGGAAGTGTGTTTTCAATAAATTTTTGATTTACTAAAGTGGTTTGGCATGTAATTGAAATGGTTAATTGCATATTTTTGTGACCATGGTGCGTTATATACTTGGTTATGGCTTGTTTGAATTTTGGGAGGAAGTGGGTGGGATGTACCACTATAATAAAGGTATGGGTAGTGGAAGAAAGGGCCATCATCAATGGTAAGTGGCTGGGAAGTGCCACTAAATTTGGGAAGGATGAAACGGGTTGGGCAGAAGTGCCTTTATGAATGTTATACCAATATTGGGTTATGAAACCTTGTGTGGTGCATTGCTTTACTGGATGGAAGATTGTGCTAATTTGAAATGATGAAATGTCTTGTGGCATGTTTATTTGGTTTTCCCTTGGTTTTCTTGGCTTGGTAAGGGTATGTTTTTCTTTTAATAATGGTTTCAATTGTGTTTATTTCATATAAACTGCTTTATATGAATTTGAAAATGGTTTTACACTAGTGGCATTTGTAGGGAAGTCATTTGGGGAAATCTACGGATTATTATTACTCACCCCCTTCTTTAGAACATTGGTGCATTTGTAGATGTCGTATTCTGAGACACAGGTAAAGGTAATACGTCTCATTGCTGGTGGTTCGTGGTGATGCTTGGGAGATGTGGTGGTATATGGAGCATGGAGCTTAGGGTGGAGTCGTGGAGTGTTTCTTGGTTTATTTTGAGTCTTCTATTTAGTCTTCCTCATAGTACTCTGATATCATGATGGATTATATTGGTTTTGGTTTTTGTTGTGGATAAAATTGGTTATATTTTGAGAATTCAAGCTTTAATGTTTTATTGAAATGTATCATATATTGGTTGTTAGTGGGTCGTTTTGTTGCTTTTTTTCTTAATGGGAAATCATTCCCGAATTTGTTCTTGAAGCCCACGACATTTATTGCTAGATTTTCGGGCCTTGGGAACTTTGCTTAAGGCCATGTAACCCTAACTGCCTCCTCAATCCAATGAGGTAGGGGCGGGGTGTTATAAGTGGTATCAACCTATTCGTTCCTTTTGGAGTTGATTCTCGGATTTGGAGTTGACATTAGTTGTCGTATATTCATTGATTCGGGATGGTGTCAAGGCGTAGGAATATCAGAACATGGAATGTATAACATAAAAGGATGTAGCTAACACTATTGTGTTGAACTTCATGTTACCAGGGATTTGGGTACATAAGTGTTTTGGAGACACTTATAGGAATTGGAAATATCCTTATCATGGGTGTATCCAATGAGATGTGAATGGCATATATGGTAGAAATGACTTCCCTCTAGGATGCATATTTCATTAGGCATAATGATTTACGGGCTCAATTGAGAAATGGTTTTTCAAATGTGTGAAATTGTAATGTGAATAATTTTGGTATTTTGAAAATGGTTTGGTTATCAATAAAGTTGAATGATGCAAAATGTGGAAAGGTGGAAAGCCACATTGTGATACTGTTGTGTAATGAGATTTGAAATGGGAATTCATTATGTATACAGAATTGAGACTCATGGTTTTTTGTTTTCTATTTATAGAAATGGCACCAGGTAGGCATCGTAGAGACCAACCAGAAGTGGCTGATGAGAACTTGGTTGCACCTATGCCCCAGGAGAACCAGCTGTTAGTCCAAATAATAGTGGAAGATTTCTATGTTGTGGAATGTGTGAATAGAGTGGAAGAGACAAAGCAAGTTGATTATACTTCTCAGTTTCAAAAGTAGGATCCACCCATCATTAGGGGTGATTTGGACCCAAAAAGGGAAGAGGCGTAGCTATCCATAATGAATATAATTTTCGAATTCTTGGGGATTCGAATAGATATGAAAGTAAAGATTGATATGATTAAGCTAGATGATCTTTCTCTTCAGTGGTGGGAGTTCGTTGTCCCTGTGTGAACATATTGGTGTATAATGTGGGATGTCTTTGAGGAAATGTTTAATAAATAATTCTACCCACATACATTCAGAATTCAGCACAAAACTGATTTCTTCAGTCTGATGAAAGAGCATTTGTCTGTGACGGAGAATGGAGCTATGTATATGAGCTTAGTGCAGTTTTCACCCGAGGTGGTGGGAAGTACGTTGTTGAAGGAAAGGATCTTTGAAGTAGGGTTAAGGAAAGATATTCGTTTGAAAATTGCATTGTGGTGTATCAGTGATTACACAAGGATGATGAATCAAGCATCGATGGATGAGTGGGATCTGTTGGGAGCTTCGAGTGGAGGAAGCATGGTAGTACCAATTTGGAATAGTGGGATCTCTGATGCTGGGTTCATGCGGAGGATGGCCACTTGTTCCTAGGGTGGGAGTATGGCACATAATATTACTACAGGATTGATAAATCTTCCTCCTAAGCCCTAAATCAAACCAAGATGTTTTTATTGGGTCTCTACTCCACACATCAAGCGGGATTGTATTACAAAACCTCTAGCATGTCACAATTACAAGAAGATGGGGCATGGTCAGTGGTATTATGGGAATGCTCTGAGGTCAGCTGCGCATAACTCTCCTCAGGGATTGCAGACATTGTATGCTTCAATGGGTAAAAGACAATAGCATACCCCACATCAGCAAGGCAGAGTCAGTCATGGTGATTCTCATAACACCACAACTCTTCAACAGGGAAATAAAGAGCAAAGTGTGGCAACAAAGGCGTTGTTTGGAGCCGAGCAGGTTTTGGTGGATGATCAGTTGGGAAAATCCACAATGTGAGGTAATATTAATTTAAATACTACCTTGACGCAAGTGCTGTTTTATATGGGTAGTTCACACTCTTCTATTGTTGTACGTGTGGTTGAGTTGCTGGGTTTAATGGTATAAATGATGCCTTCAGTTTTGAAACATCAAACGCATCTGGGTCGAATAGAGTGTCAAGACTTCTTGTGTAGAGCATGTTGTATAATTGGGAGAAAGGTTGAGCTAATGTAGAAATCTCCGTGCTTGAGATGGATGGGTATGATGTAATCATGTGAATGGATTGGATGGTGGAGTTTAAGTCCCACATCGACTGTAATGTGCGAATAGTGGATTTTATAACATACGATGGCATTAAAAAAATCTTTTGAGGAGAGAGGCTTGAAAGGCAGGGTGCAACAGGTTTATTGGCACCAGTAGTGTGATTGTTATAGTATCAGTTGGTGGTGTTTTCATTGGAATAGGTAGAGGGTGTTGAGAAGAGTGTTCTTCCAGTAGTGGTGTATCAATTCATGGATTATTTTCCCGAAGGATTTTCTGGGTTACCTCCTGTAAGAGAAGTTGAATAAATTATTGATATCATTCTGGGGACCAGTCCTAGCTCAATTCCAAATTACTAAATGGAACCTACTAAATTGCAAGAATTGTTCATCCAGTTGGAATAGTTAGAAAAAATGGTTTATCCGGCCTAGAACGTCTTTGTGGGAGGTGCTAGTGTTGTTTCTGAAAAAGTTGGATGGATGTTTGAGGCCCTGTGATGATTATCAGAGACATAACCAATTTATGATAAAGAACAGATATCTAAATCCACGAATTGATGATTTTTTCAACCAGTGGAGGGGAGCCCAGTGGTTCTACAAGATCGAACTAAGGTTGGCATATCGTCAATTGTGTGTGAGGAAGGATGATATTCCTAAAACTGCTTTCAAAAGTAGATATGGCCTTTATGAATATGTGGTTATTCTCATTGGTCTAACGAATGCGCCATCGGTGTTCATGGCATTGATGAATCAAATATTTTAGAGATATCTGGATTCATTTGTTGTGGTGTTTGTAGATGATATTCTGGTGTATTCAATGATAATGGTGGAGCAAGAGCAGCACAAGGCGACAATGCTGGGGATCCTGAGGGATCATCGGTTGTATGCCAAATTTTCAAAGTGTGAATTTGGATATAGGAAGACCTTTTTCTTGGCCATGTCATTTATGAAATGGTTGTTTTATTGGATCCGGAAAAGTTAGAGGTTGTTATCACATGGAAACAGCCAAAAAATGTGTTTGAGGTATAGAGTTTCCTCAGTGTAGCTGGGTATTATATGCATTTTGATCGTGATTTTTCACGTTTTGATTCACCGATGACATCTTGGACAAGAAATAATGTTCCATTCCAGTGGAATGAATAATTTAAGTAATGTTTCGAAGAGCTAAAGGGATGCCTTACATCAGTACCAATCATTGTTTTTCCAGAACCAGGAAAAGGGTATGTGGTGTATTGCGATTCATCGAGATCCGGGTTTGGATGAATTCTCATGCAAGGGAATCATGTGGTTGTGTATGTCTCAAGATAGCTGAGTCTGAATGAGAAGAACTACCCAACTGATGGTTTAGAATTGGTAGAAGTGGTTCATGATTTGAAAGTGTGGCGTGATTATCTTGTCGGTGATAACTTCACAGTTAATACAGATCATAAGAGCTTGAAGAACATTTTCTCACAGTGGGATTTGAACTTGAGGAAAAGGAGTAGGATGGAATATCTCCATATGTTTGATTTTGACAAGATTTACACACCAGGTAAGGGAAATTCGATGGCATATGCATTATGTAGTAAATAAAATTCTCAAGTGGTGAAACATTCATCAGATCAGTGGTAGTTGATGTCAGTTATATATGACATGTTGATGGAATGTGAGGACTCAGGTGATAGATCAGTCTTCTTTCTGGTTTTTTTATTGCTGACATGGTTGTCCTTGTTATAGAGGCACATATATCTTATTTTGAGTTTGTGACCGCGAGTTCGAAACTCAATGGTGGAGAGACCATTGAGGGTTGGAAACTGAATGGATATTTAGTTTTTTATTTTTGGAATCTGGTGGTTGTACCAGTTGCTTGTCAAGATGATATTCTTAGGGCATATCATCGTTCTAGTTGGGTTATTCATCCTGGAATTTAGAAAATTTATAAATTGTTGAAAGCACTGTTCTAGTGGGTTGGTATGAAAGGAAGAGTGGATGAGTTTTTTTTCGAGATTCTTTAGTTTCCAACAGGTCAAGGAAAGGCATCAGAGGCTAGCGGTAATGTTGCAGTGTTTACCAATCCCTATTTGGAAGTGAGAGAAAATTGCGATGGAGTTTTCCATAACTCTCTCATGAACGGGAAGAAATCATGATGTCATTTTGGTGGTAGTGTATCGGCTAAGAAATTCAAGATATTTCCTTTCAATTTGTGAATCTCAGACGGTGGAGGATCTTTCCAAAATCTATATCGGGGAGATGGTAAAGAGGGATGTTGTTTCAGTTTCAATCGTATCCGATAGAGATCTGAGGTTTAAATCTTGTTTCTAGAAATCCTTGCAGCAAAAACTTGGAACTAAGTTGACCATGAGTAACGCGTATCACCCAAGACGAATGGTCAATATGAGAGGATGATTAAAACATTGGAGGATATGTTGCAGGCTTGTGTCATGGATTTTGGTGGATCGTCGGAGGAGAACATGTCATTGGTTGAGTTCTTGTACAATATCAGTTATCAGGCATCCATACATATGGCTCCATTTGAAGCATTGTATAGGATGTTGTGTCGTTCTCCACTATGATGGGTGGAAACAGGTGAGTTCTCGATGGTTGGACCAAGCCATGTCCAGGAGACTACGAAGAAGATCAAGTTAATCAGGAAGAGAATGTAGACATCTCAGAGTCGTCAAAAATCGTAGGTGGATCATCGTCAACAGTCGTTGTCGTTTGAGGTGAGTGATCATGTTTTCTTGAGGATCTCTCATAGGTTGGGACATCATCAGTTTTTGATGAAAGGAATGTTATCATTTGAGGTATATTAGACCTTTTGAGATTATTGAGTGTGTTGATGAGGTGGATTATTGTTTTTATTTTCAACATAGGTTCAGTGCGCTGCACAATGTGTTTCATGTGTCACAATTGAAAATGTATCAACCGGATCGAGGCCATGTTATTTGATGGGATCATGTTAAGATAGAGTCGGATACTTCGTTGGTGAACACGCAAGTGTGGGTTGTGGAAAAGAAATAGAAAGACTTGCAGGGGTAAAAGAATTGGTCTGGTTCAGGTTTTGTGGCAACATGGCTAGATCCAAGAGGAGACATGGGAGCAGGAGAAATAGATGGTCGAGCAATGGCCTAAGCTCTTTCGCCAAAGGGTGGGTTTACTAATTTCCGAGGATGGAATGTCCAATGATGGGGAGAATTTAGTACCCTATGTTTTAGTTATGTTACCCTTTTTTTATTCATTTGTGATTTTTGAAGTGGTTGGTTGATGTTTGGACAATTCTAGGACAATTATTTAATGTTGTTGAGGTTTTGCAGTGGTGCATGGATGGTGCACGGTCTGAACGAACCGTGCGGTCATCCCATGAAACCATGAATCCATGATAGTGGGATTTGCACGGGCAGTCCATGGTTTTTTAGACCATGTGGGCAAGCTGTGTGATGTCCCTGGGTGAGACAGTGGCAATCGCATGGTTTGTGCACAGTTTTCCAAAACGACCGGGGTAACCATGCAGCCACTTAATGTTTGGGGTTTTAAGTCTTGGGCCACTCGGGATTTCCCTTTTCTCCCTCATTCTTCCTCCCACTCATGGATCTTGTAGGAGTTCCAGTTTTCAATGATTGGTGGTGCTCCTTATCTCTTTTTGGTGGCAAATAGAAGGGGTTTCTTGGTGGACTGAAGGTGGTTCTCCTTAGGTAAGTCTCTCCTCTTGGTTTCATTGTGTATTCCCCTAGATCTACATATATATATATCTCTCTCTCTCGGTTTTCTAGATATTCCCATGTTATGTGTATATATATGGTTGTGGCTTCCTTAGGTGTTGATATTATGACATGTGGATGTTAGGGAAGAGGATATAGAGCGATTTCGGTGGTGTGTTTTCTAGATTTGAAGAGGTGTGGTAGCTTGTAGGTCGATTTCGTCGGAACCCTAAATGTAGGTGGGTTCTTTCTTGACTCCACTTTTCTAGAACATGAAGGTTGGTTATAATTAAATTGTGTAGATTAAAATTAATTATGTTTTTGATGTGCAAAATTGACTGGAAATGTCTTTTGTGGTGGTTTGGTGATTTTTTGGGAAGAAAGGGGTTTTTGGGTAGAATTCTCTTTTTTTGATTTTTAAATGGAGATTTTAAAATGGGTTGTTTTGTTGAATTAATTAATATGGGTTTTCAAATAGTTCTTCAATAAAGGGTTTGTTTTATTGAAATAGGAATTAGCGTGTAAAAAGGGTGGAAGGGTGTCTTCAATATATTTTCGATATATTGAAGTGGTTCATCATGTATTTGAAATGGTTAATTGCATATTTTGGTTACCTTGGTGGTTTATATGTTTTTTATGGATTGTTTTAATATTGTGTGGAAGTGGGTGGGAAGTACCAATATAATAAGGGGAAGGGTAGTGGGTCGAAGGGTCACCATCATTGGTAAGTGGACGGGAAGTGCAACTAAAATGGGGAAGGAAGAAACTGGCTGGACAAAAGTGTCGTTGTGGTTTTTATAACGGTATTGGGTTCTAGAAACTTGTGTGGTGAATTTATTTTCTTGATGGAAAATGTTATGCTTATTTGAAATGATGAAATATCTTGCGGTAGTTTTCATTGGCTTTCCCTTGGCTTTATTGGCTTAGTAAGGGTATGTCTGGCTTATAGTAATGGTTAGAATTGTGATTATTTTATATAAACTTATTTATATAAATGTGATAATGGTTTTATCCTAGTGGCGTGTGAAGGGAATTCATTTGGGGAAATCCTTCTGGGTATTAGTACTCACCCCTAGCTTTGGCACTTTGGTGCTTTTGCAGATATTTTATTCTAAGACATAGGTAAAGGTAATTCATCTCATTGCTAGTGGTTCGTGGTGATGCTTAAGAGATATGGGTTGCTTGGAGCAATGAGCATGGGGTGGAGTCGTGGAGTGTGTCTTGGTTTATTTTGGGTCTCTTATTTAGCCTCCAGCATTGTAATGGCCCGGACCTCTCTAGTCCATCCCTTTGTAAAATTGTGGTGATGGAGGTGTTCTGGGAGGTCAAGGCGACTTGGTGTGTGTTTGCGTGGACATTTAAGGAAATATAAGGGGTTATGGACTTCGCATGGGAGGCACACAATTTTCATAAACCGTGTGGCCATACCGTGCAAGGCTAGTCTTTGAGGTAGTGGCTACCACATGGTTAGCGCATGGTTTTTCTAACCGTGTGGACTAACCATGCGAGGAGTGGTTTTCGAGGAAGAATCTAACACACGGTTAGCGCACTGTTTGTTAAACCGTGCGGGCACTGAAAGTTAGATCCTAAAATTGTGGATCTAACTCATTTTTCCTTTAATCACCACACTTAAGCCCCTAATCGGCCATAACTCGAGATTACCTTTCCTTGGAGGTATAAGAACCTCTCCCAAGAGTTTTGGAGGTGATATGGAGGCTTCTCTTTGCGAATCGAAGCTGGTTTCACGAGGTATGTGATCTTTTTGTTTGGTTTCATAGATCTACGTAGATATACTCCTCCGCTTCTCTCGGGATCTTAAATCTATACCCATTATGGGTAGATCTAAGTGTGTGAGTTTCGTTTATGATAAGATTTGTTCTTGGTTGTGTTAGGAGAGGAGATCTAAGGAGGATTCATGGTGAATCGACCTGGTCCCTTGGACATTCTTTGACCGTAGGTGTTTTCCTCGAAAACAACTGAGGTAGAGGATTTGTGGATTCTCTAATTGTTTATGTGAAATCGTAGAGTTAGCAAGATTTAGCCCTTGATCACAATGAAATTGACCTAATTAAATACATGAACTGGATTAAAAGAATTGGTTCAATCGCATGTTGTTGCTTCATACCATGATAACTGTTTGCCTCTTGATTTGCTAGATAGTGTGATATCTATGCCTTACTTGTTAGAATGTTTATCTTGATGAAATTTATAATGAATGTAAAGCCGTTATTAATTGATAATTAAATGGCAAAAGATAAAGATGTATGTAAATGAATCAGGTTGTTGTTGTTGTGTTTGTTGATCCAAATTGATGTTAATCAAACTGATTCCAATGTATGTGATTAATTCAGTTGGTTGGTAAATTTGAGAACATTTTGGTGCTAGTTGTTTGAAGGCATGTCAAATTAATCGTTTAATTAAATTGTGATAGCTATGATAGCTTTCAATTTAGGTTACTCATAGTTGGAACCTACCAATAATGAACTGGTTCATTCCAGATGGTATAAAGAATGTGATTGTTTGATGATTCCTTGAAGGGTTCTGAGTTACCCTATTTCTTTTTAATCGGACAAGATCCCATTTTGATGTGATTTTTTTTCCTGCTGCTTGTATTGTGATGTGATCTTGGATGGATGTTGTGATATGTGGGGCATGGAGGCCTTGTGGTTGTGGCAGCGGATGATGCCTAGTGTGCCGAGATGCATCATTTTATTTATGTGAGTGTCAGGGAGGACACTATGGATGATGGGATGGGATGGATTTGGTTGTTGTATGTTTGGTGATTTCAGTGGTTTTTTAACTGTTTTACTTTTCCCCACTGCTCAAGGTATCTGGTTTTGCTTACCCTTCTTTCGAAAGGGGCGAAGACACACGGGGTATGCCACATGCTTTCTGTGTTTAGTCTCTCGAGGGAGAAAGGGTCTACGCTCTTGCTATAGGTGGCAAAGACTCGACGGATAGTATATCTACTCACCATATTTATCCCCTTATGTTTAGTATCATAGGTAGCTTTTCTAGAATTCCTGGGAATATGGGAATGTAATTCTGTAATGAATGTTTGAATAAATTATTTTAACCCATCGGGTTGGAGATGCTGGAACATAATGATGTGGCTGTAACATTTAAAGGACTGTGGTTTTTGGATGTGATGTTTATGGAATTAAATGTGAAATTTATCATGGTTGATTAATTTTTGAAGAATTAATTAACATACAGTGTAATTGACAAAAAATGAATGATGTAATCTAATAATGAACTTAAATGGTTGTGTGCTTATAGGATACGTAGTCTTAGAAGTGGAATCCTGGAGTCTAAGAGATGTTAGCTGCAGTTGTGGAAAAGACAAGTTTATTCCCATAGTGTGGTTGTGATTTATAGTATATTGTGTACATTTTGTGTTTATATATGCTACTCCACCCTGTCGGTAAGGTAAACTGACACCCCGAGGATTCTGAGCTGTGGGGGGTGTTTTCCCCAACATTCTGATGAGAGGATGAATTGCTGACTACCCCCTTTAGCCCTGCTCTCTTCTATTGGTAGATACTAGTTCCATTAGCACAGCATTTAGTACCCCCATATATGTGTGTAGAGTTCTGTAATGTCTTGTGGTTATTTCACACACATATAATCTGGATATAGTGTCCAATGGACTATTATAGGTGTAACGTGTATGGGATGTGATGGCTTGAGGATCCTTACTCGGTGTATGGGTTGTAATGGCTTGAGGTATAATACTCGACATATGATACACATTATGCGAGCTGTGGTGGTTCCCAGAAAGTACCTGGTTTCTTTTGGTTGTGAGGATGGTGTGGTTCTAATCCCAGGTGTCTGCATGCAATCCATTGTGATGCACATGGTGTATATTGTGGAGCATAGCCCACATTTATACGGGCAAGACTTTGGAGAGATATGCACATGACATATATCGTTGGGGAAAAGTGGAAAACCAGTTGGAATTAAAAGTGGGGTACCCATGATATTATTTATTATATGGTATATTCTGGTATGTGTTACTTGTTGAGAGTAGCCATGATGAGGTTTGGAATACAGTATACATGTTTATGTGACATGTTAGTTTCACTGTTATTCACTATGCTTTAGCATGCTTTCATTACTTTTCCATGTGAGGCTTCAGGGATTATCCTACTGAGTATACTGTTACACTCATCCGACGTATATATGAACTGTTTTTCATGTCACTTGGAGCAGGTTGGAGATCAGGGTGGTTACTACTAGCTTGTGGTTGTAGGAGCTGTTCAGGATTGTGTTCGCTGCTGGTTTTTCATTGTTTTGGATACCTGTAGTTTTTCCTTTTCAGTTGTAGTACTTTTCTATAGAATTTCATATATTTACTTGGGTTCTTTTATATTTTAGTTATGATTTGGAGTTGGTTCGTGTCTATTTTATCTCTCTCTTCCACATGTGTTCACTTAGAGGGTAATGCCTCCCATTTTGTGTGTTTACTACACCCTCAGTGCTATTCACCAACCAGGGGCCGACTGGAGGAGGGACTAGTGGGCCATTATATCCCTTATCACATTGCCAGCCGAGGAGGGGTACACATTGTGGGGAGGGGGTCATGACAGAGTGGTATCAGACGTCTGGTAGAGGGATAAGATGAAGATTGGAGTTAGGCACAGGTGAGGTTGCATGGGTTGGTAGGGCAACTATGTCATTCATGTTTAGCAAGTGGGGTAAACACTGGAGACCGACCGAGACATAGGTGTTTAGGTCCCCCTATGATATGATGTATGGACCTTTATGTTTATAATGACTACTAAACAGGGTGATACTAGTTGCAGGGTAGATACCTAGGAAAGATCATGCATCATTCTTCATTGTGCTTATGTTTGAATGGGTAGACCTTGGGATAGGTTAACCTAAAATGAATGGAAGAAAACAATTAATTAATTAATGTTGAGTCTTCCATATTCCAGGCTTAGGAGTTCTAATTTTTTGTTATTTTGCTATTATGGCTCCAGGTCGATGTCCTCGTCAGGTTTTCGTAGAAGATGTCCAGCAGGCTGTTCCAGCGGGTCGCTGCAGGGTAGAGGTTGACAATGAAGACCCATGGAGGAATACACTCCTAGAGTTTCAGCGCCAGAGTCTGTAGAATTATGAGAACTCCGTTTCAGATGTAGTCATGGAAGACTGTTTAGAGGAGGTCAAGATAGGCTTCAGTTTGATCTGTGCTCGGAAGAAGCACTGGGTGTCCTTGGTTGTGACGATGTTGCGTGGAGCAGAAAGGTAGTGGTGGTTTTTGTTCCTCTGGGATCGTGAGGAGTCAGCGATCTCATGGGAGGTGTTCCAAGATAAGTTTAGAGTCAAGTTCCTTTCATTGACTAAAAATGCATCTAGTCGCCATGAGCTTCTTACCCTTCGATAGGGGAGATCCAATGTTCGGGAGTTTGGAATCCGTTTCAAGTACCTTTTACGATATGATTATAACATATCACCAGATGAGGATGCCAGGGCGAGGCATTTCGAGGAGGCTTTGCATCCAAGGATCCACCGCCAGGTCACCCCATTTATGTTAAACATATATCTTTATATTCTGGAGAGGGTAGAGGTTGTTGAGAGGACTTTGGCCAAGATCGGATCATCATGAGAGGGGGATCGACATGATTCATAAAAAAGAAAGGTTGTGGTCTGGGGTTCCCAGTTTCTAGGACAGAAGAGTTTTCGTTCAGCCGGGGTAGGTCCTAGCCCTTCACATATCGTTTCTCAGGAGGCAACAACTCTCGGGCCTATGCCAAGGGATCATGCGCTTTTTTTCTTATGGGGGTCCTGGTCATCAGTAGCGGGAGTTACCAACCTTTCAGAGCAGTCATCGTGCACCGGGCTCTACGCTTTAGGTTCCTCCATTGATGCAGTTCCAGTCGAGGAAGCAACAGCAAGTTGCACCAGCTTTCTATTAGCATAGGATAGACGGGGCAGGAAGATGACAACCCCATGACGCTCCCTGTCCTCAGAGAGCAGAGCGCGACCATGGTGGTGGTCGTCATCCGGGTTAGAGAAGTAGTGGAGGAGGTTGTGGTCTGGTTCATGCTCTAGCGTTGCCAGCTCCAGGCGAGCCAGATGTCGTTTGAGGTACCCTTTTCTTGTGTTCTACCTTGGTGTATTCCTTCTTTGATTCAGGAGCGACATACTCCTTCATATCATCAATCCTTGTCCATGCTATGGGACTCGAGGTAGAGAGGATTCCAATGCCCTTGGCATTGACTATTCCATTTTGAGGTCAAGATAACTTGTCTGAAAAATGTTGATATTGTGAGCTAGTGTTGGGGCAGCACCACTTTTGGGGAGATTTCCTATTTTTAGGAATACAACCGTATGATGTCATCTTCGACATGGATTGGTTGTATTCGGTGAAGGCTATTGTGGATTGCTTCAGGAAGAAGGTTTTCTTCATTGGTGCGGATGGAGAGTAGGTGGTGTTTGTTGGTGTGCGAGATTCTCGGATGGGTCGTAGGCAAGTTCTATTCATATTCTCCATGGTGGTTGAGATGATGCTATGTTCTTTAGAGGTTCGGTAGTTAGTGTTTCCTAGGGTCATAGAGGAGTACCCTGACGTCTTTCTAGAAGAGGTTGCAGCATTACCCCCTCGATGAGAGATCAAGTTTGGGATCGAGCTACAGCCAGGAGCGTATCCTATAGCGATGTCTCTGTATAGGATGGCCCCTTACGAGTTACGAGAGCTACGTATAGAGCATGATGGTCTATTACAGTGCAGTTTTGTTCGGCCATGTCTGTCACCGTGGGGTGCACCAGTTCTGTTCGTGAAGAAGGCCGATGGTAATTTGCGGTTCTGTGTCGATTATCATCGCTTGAACAAAGTGACAATAGAGAATCTCTATCCTCTTCCACGGATTGATGATTTATTCAATCAAATGAAGGGATCATGTTGGTTCTCAAAGATCTACATGTGGTAAGGATATCATCAGATGCATGTGAATGATGAGGATATCCCAAAGACTGCTTTCTGTTGTCGTCATGGGAATTATGAGTTCATTGTAATGTCTTTCGGTGTGACGAATGCTCCAGCCGTATTCATGGGATTGATGAATGTTGTGTTCCGTGAGTTCCGGAACAAGTTCGTTGAAGTTTTCATAGATGACATCCTTTTGTACTCCACCTCTGAAGAGGAACATGCAGAGCATCTACGAGCTGTTTTGGGAGTTCTTCGCCAACATCAGTTGTTTGGGAAGTTTTCAAAGTGTGAGTTTTTGGCTCGAGAAATCCCTTTCATGGGGCATGTTGTGTCCCAACAGGGAGTAGCTGTGGATCCCTTGAAGATAGAAATAGTTGTGTCATGAGAAGCCCCCAAGACAGTTATAGAGGTGCGAAGATTCCATGGTCTCGCAGACTACTACTGGAGGTTCATAACCAATTTATCCTGAGTTGCAACTCCTCTGACAGCTTTGACCAGGAATGATCATGCTTTCATATGGACTGATCAGTGTCAGGAAACATTCGAGTATCTAAAAGGGGTGTTAGTAAGTTCTCCAGTCCATTGACTTCTAGCTGAAGGAGTTCAGTTTGATGTTTTCTACGATGTTTCACATCTGGGGTTAGGTTGTGTCCTCATGCAGCAGAAGTCAATTGTTTCTTATGTGTCTCGAAAGTTGCATACCCATGAACACAACTATTCCACCCATGATCTTGAGATGGCAGCCGTGGTGTTTGCTCTTAAGTTGTGGAGACATTACCTCATTGGTGAGAACATTGTGGTTTTCACATATCATAAGAGTTTGATGTATGTTTTCTCCCAGCGTGACTTGAACTTATGACAGCATCGGAGGATGGAGTTATTAGAGGAATACGACTTCGAAATATCATATACAACTGGATAAGGGAATGTTTTAGATGATGAACTGAGCCAAAAGTCGCGTAGTGATTCTGTGCGTGAATCTGGTGATTCCTTGAGATTAATGGAAGAACGGTCAGCATTGCTTCTTGATATGGGAGAAGTTGGGGGTAGGGGTTTTCTTTTCCAGATGACGGTGCAGTAAGCCCTAAGGCAGAAGGTGGAAGAGTCCCATTTGGGAAATCTAGATGTGGAGGTTTGGGGAGACCGATTTGTTTGTGGTGTGGCCCTTGATGTTTGGTTGGAGGATGAACAACACCGAGTGTTGTATCATTGAAGGATTTTTCCCTTGGAGATGCACGAGTTGGTTCTCAGAGAGTTCCATAGATCACTATTAGTGGTACATCCTGGCGTGACAAAGATGTACCGATTCTTGAGGAGTCAGTTTTGGTGGCTTGGGCTGAAGCGTTCGGTTGCGGAGTTTGTGTCTCGATGTTTAGTCTGCCAAAAGGTGAAGGTCAAACACCGTGTTCCGGGTGGTCTTCTTCATCCGTTAGAGATTCCTCAGTGGAAGTGGGAGGACATCTCAATGGACATTGTTATAGTTTTACCTCGATCCCTTAGAGGATATGACACTATTTAGGTGGTAGTGGATCGTTTAAAGAAATCAGCCCACTTTAAAGAAATCAAGGAATCAAGCTCAGTGGAAGTTTTGTCGAGGAAGAGTCTGGAGGAGGTGGTGAGACTTCACGGAGTCTCTAGAATGATCATTTCTGATCGAGATCCTTGTTTTACTTATAGTGTATGGAGAGGTCTCCACCATGATTTTGGTTCTCATCTATGCCTTAATAGTACTTTTCACCCTAAAATGGATGGTTAGACAGAGCGAACCATCCAGACTAATGAAGACATGTTATGGTCTTGTGTTATTGTTTTTGGAGGTTCATTGATGAGGCAATTACCCTTGGTGGAGTTATATTACAATAACAGTTTTCAATCCACAATCGGTATGGTGCCATTTGAAGCATTGTATGGCCGACCATTCTGTTCTCCATTGTGCTAGACTGGGGTTAGAGAGTCAGTAATTCTCGGACCGGAACTAGTGCAGAATACAACAGAGATGGTTCAGGTGATTCGCGAGAGGATGAAGGGAGCGAAAGTTTGTCAGAAATCATATTCCTATCAGAGAAAGAGACCCTTAGAGTTTAATGTTGTGGATCATGTGTTTCTGAAGGTGACTCCCCGTCATGGGTAACGATGGTTTGGTTGTTGGAGTAATCTTTCTCCCCACTTTGGTGGTCCTTTCAAGGTGTTAGCTCGTGTTGGAGCTGCGGTGTATCAAGTAGCACATCATCCTCATATGAGTGAGATAAATGATGTTTTCCAGGTATCACAACTATGTCGTTATATTCATGGTGAATCCCACATCATCGATTGGATAGAGATCGAAGTTGATGATGATTCCACCTTCAAGGAGAGACCTTTGGAGATCCAATACCTCAAGTTGAAGGTGTTTCATGGGCGTTATATCCCTTTAGTTCATGTCTTGTGGAGACACAGTGGCTTGGAGGAAAGTACATGGGAACATGATTCACATATAAGTGCTCAGTACCCAGAGTTGTTTGATGTTTAACTCTTTTCTTGTATCCATTTAACTTGTTTAGTTATGAAACTTTCAGGTTTATAAGATGACATCCTTTGTGGCTTTGGTGGATTTCTCTATTTTGAGAGGTATCTCATTGGGTGGTTGTTCAGACCCTGTTTCATTTTCTCTTTAGGTGAGTTTTTGGATTCTCAAGGACGAGAATATTTTGATAGGTATCTGATGTAATGGATCGGACCTCTCATGTCTATTCCTTTGAGAAAATGTTGTGATGGAGGTGTTCTGAAAGGTCAACGTGACTTAGTGTGCATTTGGGTGTACTTTAAAGGAAATTTAAGGGGTTATGGCTTTCACACGGGAGGCGGACAGTTTTCATAAACCATGCGGCCAAACCGTGAAAGGATGGTCTTTGAGGCAGTGTCTAATGCATGGTTAGCGCACGGTTGGATAACCTTGTGGACTAACCGTGCGATGAGTGGTTGTCGAGGCAGAAGCTAACACACTGTTAGTGCACTATTTGTTAAACCGTGCGGACTAACCATGCAGGAACATAAAGTTAGATCCTAAAATTGTGGATCTAACTCGTTTTTCCTTTAATCACCTCGTTTAAAACCCTAATCGGCCATAACACAGGATTACATTTCCTTGGAGGTAGAAAAACCTCTCCCAAGCATTTTGGAGATGATCTAGAGGCTTCTCTTTGTGAATCGTAGCCGATTTCTTGAGGTATGTGATCCTTTTTTTGGTTTCTTAGATCTACGTAGATCTACTCCCCCTCTTCTCTTGGGATCATAGATCTATGCCCGTTATGGGTAGATCTAAGTGTGTGGATGTCGTTTATGATGAGCTTTTGTATTGGTTGTGTTAAGATAGGAGATCTAAGGAGGATTAATGGAAAATCGACCTGGTCCCCTGGATGTTCATTGACCGTTGTTGTTTTCCTCGAAAACCACTAAGGTAGGTTATTCATGGCTTCTCTAATTGTTTATGTGCAATCGTAGAGTTAGCATGATTTATACCTTGGATCAAAAGGAAATTTACCTAAATAAATACTTGAACCGGATTAAAATAATTGGTTTGATCGCATGTTGTTTCTTTGTACCGTGATAACAATTTGCCTATTTATTTTCTAGATAGTGTGATATCTATGCCTTACTTGTTAGCATGTTGCTCTGGATGAAATTGATAAAGAACATAATGCCGAAATTAATAGATTATAAATTGGATAATGATAAAGAGTCATGTAAATGAATCCTGCTGTTGTTGTTGTGGTTGTTGATCCAAATTTTTGTTAATCAAATTGATGCCGATGTATGTGATTAATTCAGTTGGTTGGTAAACAAGAGAACATGTTGGTGCTTGTGGTTTGAATTCATGTCAAATTAATCATTTAACTAATTTTTGATAGCTATGATAGCTTTCTGTTTAGGTTTCCCATAGTTGGAAATACCAATAATGAACTGGTTAATTCCAAATGGTTTAAAGAATGTGATTGTTTGATGATCCCTTGATGGTCTCTGAGTTACCCTATTTCTTGTTAAAGGGCCAAGAGCCCGTTTTCATGTGATGTTTATTTTCCTGCTAATTGTGTTGTGATGTGATCCTGGAAGGATGCTGTGATATGTGGGGGCATGGAGGCCTTGTGGTTGTGGAAGTGGATGACTTTTAGAGTGGTGAGATGCATCGGTTTACGCATGTGGGTGTTAGGGAGGAAACCATGGATGATAGGGTGGTGAGATTCCTTGGTTTATGCATGTGGTGTTAGGGAGGACACCAGGGATGATGGAATGTGATGTATTTGGATATTGGATGTTTGGTGGTTTGATTGGGGTTTTACCTGTTTTATATTTCCCCACTGCTCAAGGTAGCTGGTTTTTCTTACCCTTCTTCCGAAAGGGGCGATGACACGCAGGATATGCCACGTTCTTTCCGTGTTTAGCCTCTCGAGGGAGAATGGGTATACTCTCTTGCTATTGGCAGAAAATACTCAATGGGTAGTATATCTACTCACAGTGTTGAGCCCCCTTGTGTTTGGTATCATTGGTTTCTTTTCTAGAATGCATGGGAATATGGGAAAGTAATTCTATAATGAATATTTGAATAAATGATGTTAACCCATGGGGTTGGAGATGCTGGAATATAATTATGAGGCTGTAACCTTTGAAGGGAAAATGGTTTTTGGATGTGATGTTAATGGAATTAAATGTAAAATTTCTCATGGTTTATTAATGTTAGAATAATTAATTAATGTACAGTGGAATTGATGAAAAGGTAATGAAGTAATATAATAAATCACATAAAAGGTTGTGTGCTTATAGCATACCCAGTCTTAGAAGTGGCATCCTGGAGTCTGAGGGACGTTAGCTGTAGTTGTGTCTAAGAATAGGTTATGCCCATAATGTGGTTGTGAGTTATAGTATATTGTGTACTTTTTTGTTTCTATACACTACTCCACCCCATCGCTAAGGGAAACTGACACCCCGTGGATTCTGAGACATGGGGGGGAGGTTTCCCCAAAATTCTGATGGGAGGTTGAATGAATGACTACCCCTTTAGCCCCAATATCTTCTCTTGTTAGATACAAGTGACATTGGAACAACAGTTAGTTTCCCTATATATGTGTGTAGAGGTATGTAATGGCTTGTGGTTATTTCACACACATATATTCTGGATATAGTGTACTATGGACTACTTTATGTGTAACATGTATGGGCTGTGATGGCTGGAGGATCCTTAATCAGTGTATGGGCTGTAATGTCTTGAGGTATAATACCCAATGTATGATACATGTTATGCGAGCTGTGGTGGGTCTCAGAAACTACCTGGTAACTTTTGGGTGTGAGGGTGGTGTGGTGCTTAGCCCAGGTGTCTGCGGGCAAGCCATTGTGATGCACATGGTGCAGATTGTGTTGCTTAACCCTAGTTTTTACGGGCATGCATTTGGAGAGATATGCACCTGACGTATGTAGTTGGGGAAAAGCGGCAAAGCAGTGGGAAAGTAGTAGTAGGGTACCCTTCATATTCTTTATTATATGATCTATTCTTGTATATGTTACTTGGTGAGAGTAGCCATGGTGAGGTTGGGAATATAGTATAACTGTTTATGTGACGAGTTAGTTTCACTGTTATTCACTGTGCTTTAGCAAGCATTCATTACTTTTGAACGATAGGCTTCGGGGAGGATCCTACATAGTATATTGTTATACTCACCCTACATATATATAAACTGTTTTTCAGGTCACTTGAAGCAGGTTGGAGATTAGGTTGGTTACTACTTTCTTGTGGTTGTAGGAGCTGTTCAGGATTGTGGTTGCTACTGGGTTTTCTTTCATTTGGGTACTTTTAGTTTCCCCCTTTCAGTTTTAGTACTTTTTCTTGGCATTTCATATATATACTTGGGTTCTTTTATATTTTAGTTCTGAGTTGGAGTCGGTTGGTCTCTATCTTATCTCTCTCTTCCAAATGTGTTATCTTACAGGGAAATGCCTCCCGTTTTGTGTGTTTACTATACCATCAGTGATATTCTCAAACCTGGGGCCTACTGGAGGTGGGAATCGGGGGTCATTATCTCCCTTCTCACATTTCCGGCCTAGGATGGGTACACTTTGTAGGGAGGGGGTCGTGACAAGCATAGTCCTCTGATATAGTGTTAGATTGTATTGGTTTTGGGTTGTATTGTGGATCAACATGGTTATAATTTCTGAATAAACGATAGAATGTTTTATTTAAATTCACCTTATAGTGGATGTTAGTGGATGGTATGGTTGGTTTTTTTCATAAGGTAAAATCGTTCCCCAATTTTTTCATGAATCCCTCAGCATTTATTGCCAGCCTTTGGAACCTTGGGAACGTCACTTTAGGCCAAGTAACCCTCACCACCTCCTCTAGCCAATGAGGCAGGGGTAGGGTGTTAAATTGATGGTTAGAAATTATATTAACTAACTTGTGAAAATGTATGGTTGAATTCATTTATTACCAATTTATTATAATTGAAAATAAAAAATAATTGAATATAAAGGAAATTTTTTTATTAAAAAACAATTTCTATGTAATCAAGAATCTTTTTCATAATAAATAAAATTAATTAATATTACTTGATGGAATTAATTAAATTTATATACTATATATTATGTAATTATTTTAAAATTTATCGAATATATTTTATTGTTGTAAGATAAGAACAAATCCAATTTTATGCATTAAATGATATATTTTTTAAAAGGTAGTTTTACCACCTTTTATTAGTGCTCTTATTTTGAAACAAAATTTTGAAACATTATTTAATTTTCTTTCAAAAAATCTCTTTCTATTTATAAATAATTTTTTTCAAATTACTATAAAGTGAATTTTTTGATTTTTTCTAGGAAGTATCATTTTTTTGAATAGTGAAAAAATACTAAATTATAATTGAAAACTAAATTTTCATCTAAATAATTTAGAATGATTAAATGAATTTTAAATGTGTTTTTAAGTGATATTTTATCAATTACACATATTTTAATCAAATATTATTTTTTTGAATCGTTTTTAGGTGAAATTTATATATAAAATCATTTCCAACTCCTGAAATTTTTCACATATAAAACCAGCTTTCTGATCTTATATACAAGATTAATTTTAAATTAAAGTATTCTATATAATGAGTTAAAATTGTTAAAATGGAATACATATTTGGAAGTATAACAATTTATAAATTATAATAAGGAAAAAATATTTTTTAATGAATTGATTAGTGAAAGTATTTAGAATTAATTACAATAATTAATGAGAAAATGAATTTACGTAATACTTAAAAATAGAAGATATGTAGTAATTATTATCCAAAAACATTTCCAAAACCTATTTTATGGAAATATTTATACCCTTAGTACCATTGGATATTGTTTTATGTGATTTTTATTTTTTATTACAATATAATTTTCCTATATATTACGTTAAGAATGGAAAAAAGACAAAAAAGGAACCTTCCTTTCCTTTAATATTTATAATGATTTAAGATAGGGAAAATATTATTTTTATGTTATAAATCTCATTTATGAAATTTAAATGAGTTTATATTATTATTTAAATTTATTTTAACTTTTTATAGATTAAATTATTACTTTAAACGATTAATAAAATTTAATTTAGTTATTATTAAGTTAAAAATTTAATTAAATAAATTATACTAAAAACCATAAATGTTATGTAAATTGAATTAAATATGGTAATAAATAAAAATTTTAGAAGAAACAACCATGTTAAACATCTTTGAAGATAATATTTTTTAAACTCCATCATATTTTTAATATTTCATTAATTTAATTTAAATGAATAATATCAAATTTTACATTATTTTTAATTTATGATTAATTATTTTTTATTTAATGATTTAAAATTATAGAAATTTCTATCCTATGAAAATTGATTTAAAAATTTTATTAAATATAAAATATGCTCCATTAATGGGAAATTTATCTTTTATAATTATCATATTTTGAGTTAAATAGTATAAACTCAGTTAGCATAGTTACGGTTAAAGTGATATTTTTGCATGTTACTTCTCCCTTTGTTAAAATTAATTTTCACCACAAATATTATTTTAATATTATAAAATATATATAATATTTATAATCATTTGGAATAAATTTTATAATAATTATCTCTTTAATTTAGTCTTAAATGATAAATTACTTTTGTTGGAAAACTAGTTAAAATAATGAAAATACCAAAATGGTAAAATATGGAAAGTTTATAGTCAAGGACTATTGCACATGAGCCTCAACTCGGTTTGTGAGGACTCTTTAGTTCATCTAGGCAGAGGGAAAATTTCTAGGGTACATAGAAAGTACTATAGTAGGAACTGTGCATTACTGTTGTAGGAACTGTAGATGGAACTGTATCAGGCACTATTTGGCACTGTAGCAGTAGGGAATCTGCCCCTACTTGGGAATTCAGGCCACTGATTTGGTCTCCGAGTCCTTTAAGGACTTTTGGCCACCCAAGCCATCGTGCCAATAAGGCCTTTGGGCCTCATTAAGGCCTTTAGGCCACATTTAGTGTAGAAGCAAACCAGACAACCTACCATGAAGAAGCTCAATAGAAGGATGAGCAAAGAGCATTAACCACAAGAGAAGCTACACAAATTGAATGAATGAGAGGGTATGGAACCTGCCATCAGGAAAAGCCTGTGCATGCATGGGATATCCTAGTCAAACATCCATGTGATGTTGGAGAGATGATTTCATGATGAAAAAGATAGGAGGAGCAGTTCCAAGTAGTTAGTCTAGATTGTATGTAATGTTTGAAACCTATGGGAAATAAATTCCTCTAATGCATATAGGGCCATATATTACTTACACCTAAAGGCATTTTAAGGGTTCCACCTAACCCCTTGAAAGGTTTATTAACAAAAATCAATAAATAAAGGCCATCGGGCCGTTGGATAGTATAGTTTAGTGCCAATTTTTTTAAAAGATTTGTTATTTTAATGGTGGATGTTTTTTTCAACCATATAATCTTTATACCCTATTAGTTATAAATTATAGACCCTTATGTGTTATGTTATACATATGAATAGTGAATACTTTTGAGTATTTAAATGAATGTCACCCCTCCTCAACTATAAAAAAGCACTCACTCACCATGTCCTTCACAACTCTCAAGGAATTTATGTCATAAAAACCCTACCAGAATCACCCCCAAAATTATAAAAATCATTCCATAAACATTATATTGGGAATAAATTCATATTAGGAAGGCATTAAAGGTAACATGCAGAGGATACTGAAAGAGGAGGTTATGCTCTTCTAAAAGCGTTTATTATTTTTTTATTTCTCCACCTTCTTCAATGATTATTATATGATGATTATATACTAAATTAAGTATTATTAATATAATTATATGTTTTTATCATAATTTTATGACCTATGAATTCTTACAAATCCATCAAATCGGTTATGAAAAAATTGTTCATCTGTAGAGTGGACTACAACTTTGTGAACAGATGTCCCTGGGTTACATCATTTCCACCATTAAAGGTTTATAATAATGATAGATTTAAAGTTTAAATATTTCATTTAAGATGTTATTATGCTTTTAAAATTTTTATATCATACCAAAATTCATGTTTTCCAATTTTTTGGAATACAATGTCATCACATGTGTGTACGTTGGACAACAACCTTGTGAAGCGATATGATTTTCTCATAGTTTACATGGAATGAAATAAGTATTTGTTCAATAAATATATGTGATATATTTGAAATAAAAATGATACAATAATGATCCTATATATATAAAAATTACTTTTTAATATTTAAATATGACAAGATAATTGATATAGTGTTCATACATATGTGTCACCTACCATCCCTATAAATTGTGTATTTCATTTCATATCACTAAATTTTATAAATTACTATAAGTAAATATAAAATTTATATAAGGGATATTTACTCCATGGTTTAATTTATTTATACAATAAAATCATGATAAAAGTAATTGAAACAAATTAATAACATTTTAAAACATACTCAAAAAATAGGCAATTAATACACCAAATGATGAAAATAATGAATGATTAATAACGAACAGGAAATAATGTGTAATAAAAGGATCATATATGATATCATAAATCATAATATGTATATTTAATAATTTAATTTCATGTTTCAAACCATTATATGTTAGTTTATAACATGTTCAACCAAATGTAATCATAAGTCAAGGCATTTTATAACTCAATTCCTACTCATTAGATGAAACTCATGCTTAATTGATTATGTCGTTATAATATTATGTGTATAATAAATTTTTACTATATATTGTTTTATTTCTAAATTTTTTATGTCTATTTAAATTTCTTCAAAAAATGGATTCATTTATTAGCTCTCACATCTATGTTATGATCATTTTAAGTATTAACTTCACAATCTCATTTTATCCAGGATTGTTGAAAATTTACATTGAATTAAAGGTAATTATTTGATAATTATTTATATAAACCCTTCATTTTTATTCTCTTTTGTTTATTAATTATTATTTTAAAGTAATATTACAAATTTAGAACTCTTGTATATGTAAAATGATTTAAATCATTTTTTTAAGAAAAATAAACTTCATTTCTCTCTTCGAGCAGAATCATTATTTCTTCTAAAACCATGTTATATAAATAAAATTCAAAAATGTATTTATCTTTTAAAAAAATATTTATTAAAATAAATGTTTACCTATTTAGTTTTTCTTACAAAAATTAAATTAATCATATTTTATATTTATGCACAAGAATATTTATGAAAATTTTACTATGAAAAAGGAATATTCATTTAGAAATGTATGAAATTAACCCCTTACATAAATGTCAATTCATTCAAGCTACATTTTTACGTTTATGAGATTATTTTTATAGAAATGGGGTTTTAAAGTTATCTTCAAATATAACGTCCTTTCAAAATTATTTTGAAAATGAATATAATATTTTCCTCATGAATATATTTAAAATAATATTTCTAGAATATCTATTTAACAACTGAAACAACCCTATACCATTATACCAAAGGGTGTATATTGTAATTGTATCATCCATATTATTTATCTGAATGGTTTAAGATTGTTTTTACAAGGGATGTGATATTTTGATACCATTATATTTACTCTGGTTAGTGTTTTATTAAGCTTATTGTCTAGTGAAGGTATTTATAATTCATATTCTAGTTTGAATATAATGTATGTCTTAATTATGTTTCTACAATTTCAAAGGAAGAATGCATTAGATTTTCTATGTGGTCGGGGAGATATCTATAGCCCGTTGTTGAATTTTTTGTTTTCCTAAGATAAAAGAAATATATTTTTTTCATTTTTGTCCCCTTTATTAGATTATTTTAATGAAGCCTTAAGAGTATTAGATTCTTCGAAAGAATCCTTTACATTTTTAGATGCCATTTTATGATGCATCGATAGTAAGATCTAGATATCCATAATTTTTAATTACATAATTTATAATTTAGTTATTGATATTAAGTTTTATTATTCAAATTTTTTATAATATACATGTTTAAGTTTCATTGCATGTGATTATTTATATGGAATTATTGAATCATAATATATTTCTACCATATTATACAAAATTTATTGATAAAATGGAATTTTTATTCAATTATTTACCTTTATATATTTCGTATTATCATTGATTAATTTTTTCTACCTTAATAGATAAGTATTAATGGGAATTTGAGCTCACACTTACAATGTTTACATTCTCAAGAATCAAATGAGTTTACAATTACTGATATATAGGGTTACGCTAGATGGTATAATGTTATCATAAAAATACAACGTACTAATTTTTTTATTCAAGATAAATTTGAAACTCATGTATGTATGTTGTTTACCAAGAATTAAATACTATTCAATCTTTTAGGATGAATTTATCTGTATCTTATTCCAATGTATTGGTAGTAGGAACCAACTCCCGGATTCAAGGTTTGGGGTCACTATAGTTGGAATTATGTAATGTTTAGTAGTAACCTTTGAAATCAGAATTAAGAAATAATTGATTAGAAAACAAAACCATATGATATAATTTTAGTATTAGTATAGAATAACATATTAATGTTTTGGTAAGACATAGATTATGTGGGTTTTCCATGGAATGCATCCCTATCTGGATAGTATGAGGGGTTTAGGAGTTTAATATTATAGATAAGTTCAAAGACATAAAAACATCCTTTTTAGGGTTTATGTGATGGGAGTCTTCCAATGACATACATAGTATATATTTTTCCATTATATTATTATAGAGTTAAATAATTCTCAACTTTAAGAAAAATTCTCTTCAAAAAAATTACCCTAAGACGTTTATTTTTTCCAATTGATGGTCTTTTAATCATCAATGATTTATGGTTTTGATCCCATCAATTTTTTTTGATCACTCAATTTCTTATTATCAATGTAAACAATAAATATCTATAAATATTTACATTTTCCCTTCATGTTTATATATTTTCTTTCCACCAGTGATCTCCTATATTGATACCTAGATATATGTTATGCCATATGTCCATTATACATTCATTTATCTCTTATTAAGAGAATATTTTATTAAATAATTTTTTGCGGGTTTCCCAATAATGGTATTTGTAAATTCCAGACCATATATTCCCAATATCAATTTATAATCTAATAGAAACAATTTACATAAGGTGTGGAGAATATATCACCCCCAAATTATCAAAGATTCCTATTTTATTCGATAATATATAGGACATGCATCATAAGATATAAAAAGGAGTATAACATTATGATAGATTATGATATATTTACTATTTTAAATAAATTCAATCTATTATATTTTCATCAATGCCTAAAATATATAGTTATCTTATATATCAAACAATAACGAGTTTCTTCGATTTCATACATTACACACCAGATCATGTTTTACTGAATACTATTAATTTTATTATCTAAAATGGAAATTATCTCTGAAATAATAAAGTTTTAGTTATAAATCATATTAAATAACATCTTAAAATATATGGTTTAATTCATTTTGTATAAATTAATTATAAATAAATAAATAAACTAATTGTATATAAAGATATTATTATTCTAAATAACTATTTTTATGCACCAAATGAAATTTATTTTAATAAATTAATTTAATTAATATTAGTTGACATATTAATGAAATATATATATTATATATTTAGTATTTTTTTTGAAATGTATACAATATATTTTGATATGAATTAAAAAATAACAAATATATAGTTTTCATAAAAAGTTTTTTTAAAGGAAGTTTACAAACATTAAATGCAGTAGTTTATATTAAAATAAATTATGACACATTTATAAATTTAATTTTAACAAATAAACATCAATTTTGAAATATTAATTTTAAAATAATTATAAGGTAATTTTAATTTTTTATAAGAAGTTTCATTCTTTTATGAATAGTAAAAAAAAATACTAAATTGGAATTTAATATTGGATATTCATGTAAACAATTTATATTGTTAAATTTAATTTTAAATTGTGTTTAATGTAAAATAAAAACAATTTAAATTTTATGAATCTAATTTTGTTCATTAGAATAATTTTTTTATTAAATTTATATATAAAAATTTTGCAAATAATTGAACATTCTCACTTTAAAACCCCACTTTATTGTCATGTCTGTAGGATTAATTTTAAATTAAATTATTCCATTTATTTGAGATGAATTTATAAAAACAGATTAAACAATTAGAATCATAATAATTTATATTTCCAAATAAGGAAAACTGATTTTTTTATTATGTGATTAGTGATAATAGATAATATTAATTACTGCAATTAAGGAAAAATCGAGTTTACTTTGGGGTTAAAAGTAGAATAAAAGGTGTAATAATGGACCAATATTTTTAAAGAAACTATTTTATTGACATATATAGAAACATAAAGCTTTAGACATAATTTATTTGAGTTATTGGGATACTATTCCATGAATGTGACCTTTATATTATGTTATGTAATGAAAAAGGGAAAAAAATGTACCATCCTTACCTTTAATATTTTAAAAAAATTAATATTGGAGTAAAACAACAAATTTTAGGTTATAAATATTTTTTTGGAGTTTAAATGAGTTTATTTTATCTTCATAATTTATTTAAAATTTTTATATATTAAACATTAATATAAATTCTTAAGAAACACCAACACAATAATTATTTAGTTAATAATTAAATAAAATAAATTATACTAAATACATTAAATGTGAAGTAAATTGAATGAATTTTTATAGTGAATTAATTTTGTAGTGGAATTTATATTTTTATATGAAGTATAGAAATGTATATTTTAATTCCATCGTTATATTGATATATTTTTATTTAACTTCAATGAATATTTTCTATGTTGACATTAATGTTATTTTATGATAAATAATATTTTATTAGATAATTTAAAATTACCTAATATAATATCATACACAAAGAGATTTTTAAATGCTAGTAAATATTAAATGTGGTCCATTAATGTACCAATTAATTATTAATAAATAATGGTAAATCAATAATTAGTAATCAATAATCAATACTCAATAAATAATGATTAACAATTATAAAATAACAAGTAATAACAAATATTTAATAATTAATAATTATAAATTACTTATTTAAAATTATTAATTATAAATTAATAATAAATAAATTGACTGTAACATAAAAATAAAAAAATAAAAATTTAATATGATAATAAAGGGTAAATAATAATAAAGTAAACAATAATTTGTAAATAAAAAATAATAAAAAATATATAGTATACAGTAAATAGGAAATAGTAAATAAAAAATAAAAAATAGAAAACAATAAACAAAAAAAATAATATATAATATATAAAATATAATATTTAATATGAAATATAAAATATAAAATATAAAATATGTAATAAATAATAAATAATATATAAAAAAATATATAATATAAATATATAATATATATAACATAAAATATAAAATATACAATATGTATCAAATATTATGTAAAATATTACATATAATATGCAATATATAATATATATAATATAAAATATAAAATATAAAATATAAAATATAAAATATAAAATATATAATGTATAATATATAATGTATAATATATAAATATTTCATAAATAATAAATAAATTTTAAAAAATTAATATAAGATAAATAAATAGTAAATTAATAGATAATAGATAATTAATAACAAATAATAATATATGCATAACTAATTAATTAATATATAATGAATATATAATTAATTGATAAATTGATAATAAGGTAATAATAAATTGATAATATAAAAAATAAAATAATAAAATTTAAAAAATCAAATATTAATTCATTTTTAAACAATAAAAAAAAGAATGAATATATATTTAACAAACAAGTAAACTAGAAATAAATAGTAATATAAATATTCAAAATAATAAAATAATAAAAAATAAAAAATAAAAAATAATTTAGTTGTTAATAATAAACTTATAATAGAATAAGACAAAAACAATAATAAAATAAAAAAAGAAATAACTAATGTATACATAAAAACAAATTAATTAATAAATAATAACTAATATCTAATAAATAAATGAACGATTAAAAAATAAATAATGTATAAATAATTAAACAAAAAATAATAAATTCATTACCTAACGATGAATAAATAAAGAAATAATTAAATAAAGGATAAATAATAATTAATAATTAATAATTAATAATTAATAAGTAATATGAAATAAATAATAAATAATAAATATTACATATTACATATTACATATTAAATAAATAATAAATAATTATTTAACAATAATTTAAAAATTCAAATAATTCAATCAATAAAAACTCAATAGTAAATAAATATTAAAGTATTAAATAATAAATAAATACGAAATTAAAAATAATAGTAGAATAAATAATATTTAATAAATCACTAATAATAAATAATAAATCTTAAATCCAAAATCATAAATCATAAGTGATAAATAATAAATAGTAAATAATAAAAAATAAAAAATAAATAAAAAATAATTAATGTTTATAAATATCTATAAAAACATATACATAAAACAATAATTAAATAGATATATATAAATTCACATTTATGTTACAAAAATATATATTAACATTGTCATATATATATTTGTATATATATATATATATTGATGTAAATATAAATATCTATATATATATATTCACTTAAATATGTTTTAAAATTATATATATATAAATATATATAAATAAATAAAAAATTATTCATATATTTATCTATACAGATATATATATACAATTAATAATAAATATCCAAAAGAGGTGAAAACACAATAATTACAACACCAAAAAATCAATATGAATGTAAATAAACGGAATAAAATCATATAAATGACATAGAAATCATATGAAAACACAATTAAACTGAGATGAAATATCATCAAATGTGTCTGGTATATATATATAATTATATTTTTTAAAATGTATTATATATTAATATTCATTTACATATATAAGAATATAAATATAAATATAATTTTTTTTTCAATACACACACATTTGTATATATAATCATTATTTATATATGTGTATATATATTTATATATTCTCATGATGTTACTGTAAATTCAATTATATAATATATTTAATTATTATGATATATTTATATATAAATAAATTTATTTTTTATTTATACACAACATTTACATATATATTTATTTATTTACATATATTAGAATATTCAAATTAATAAACAAAAATATTAAGACACGCGTATTTATATATAAACATTACATGTCTTGATATATATATATACATATTAATGAATTTTTATAAGCTAAATAACAAAAATTATTTATATTAAATGAAATGAATAAAAAATATTTATTTCTATATTGTTTATATGTTCAAAAATACATTTTTATGTCAATCTGTATTTATAAAAGTGATTTATTATCAGTAAATATACGAAAATATGAAAATATTTAATTTTAAATAAGACTATATTGCGAAACATGATAAAATATTTATACCATAATATCAATATGAATGTAATACATATGAATAAATACATTACCAACTACAAAAAGGAAAAATACCACCTCAAACAAGGATGAAAATCCATCAAATGTAAAAAAATTGTGTTACCCCAATCAAAAATAAAGTTTTAGAGGACTTATTGTCTTTTCTGGTCCTCAAAAAACATGATATAGGTTATCCACATTCAATGGGCTGTAGATATCATCACAAGAGCTGATTTGATATTTGGTGGAGCCCCAATAGACACCAAGATCAGAAGATACAGGTGTTTGATGTTTTATTTCGATGTCGAAATTTCCATGAAACTATAATAAATTTTATTCTTTTAATTATAATGAATTTCATATCAAAATTGGTTTTATATCATTTCATAATATTCGTTTTGAGTTTTTTTGGCACTAAAAATGACTTTTAGATCAAAATTAATTATCGTTTGATTCAGATGATTCATTTTCATGTTACTGGAGAGTTGTTTTCCCTTTTATAATATTATTAAATAATATTTATAAATATTTATTCATTATAAATTCATAATTAATTAAAAGCATAAATAGTAAAAATACATGATAGTAAATAATAAATTCTAATTAAATACTTTTTTAAATATATTCATTTAATTTAAGAGCGGTTTTTAAAAAACCACTGCTATTTCTCTATAGTTTATGAAAAATCTAACACGAAAAATAAATGAATTTTTTTGATTGTTTTAAAAATTTATATTTTTTTAATATCATTAAGCATTAGTTTATATAAATTTTTCTTGAAAAAGAAAGATGGCGGGTCGGGACATTTTCTCTACCAGCGTTACGGTGGATTAGGATTTCTATTGTTATCCGAGTGCTCGCGGCGGATCTTCTCTTCCCATGTGGTCGATTCGATAGCTACCGGTCTAGATCTACAGAGGCGACCGGCGTAGCCATGACTGTGCATGTCACGACGACGAATAATGCAGTCGGCGCGGGGTGTCTTGCAGGTATGGTGTCCTATGTGGTCAACGTGAGCGGTTCGTTTATGGTGGTGGGGGCCGGTTCGAGCGGTACTGTTACAATGTTGGTTCCTGGTGCGGTAGGTGCGAGTGGGGTGGCTGTTGCAGTGACAACGAATGGCACACAGATTCTGGCTACAATAAATTTGGATTTGAACAATGTTGATATAGCTAAAGTAGCTGTAGAGGTGACTCGACCACTTGATTTTCTTCAGGGGGTGGAGAATTTGGAAAATATGAATACCGATATATATCAAAATGACACTCTCAAGAGAAGGTATTTTGCACATGTAAAGGATGATGTTCTGGAGAGAACGGTCAAGAAAGGGGATACTACTCTTGTGACAGCAAACCGAGATGCTATTCTCAACAGATTTAAAATTTGTGAACATTCTATAATTGCAAGGCTTGTTCTTCCCATTAGAGGAAAGTCTTGGAAAGTTGATGATTTAGTTCAGAAGATGAATTCTATATGGGGCTTTTCTGATTGGAGATGAATTCCTCTTTTTGGGGATTTTTTCAAATCAATTTTTCATCAGAGGATCTAAATAAAAGAGCATGGGGTTTTGGCTCAATCAACGTGAAGCCAGGTATGCTATGTTTCCAAGAGTGGGATTTTCATCTTAATCCCTTTTCCATTAAAAATAAAATAGCTCACATCTGGATCACAATAATTGGCCTTAATTGGATTTTATGGAATCCTAAAATATTATTTGATATTGCATCTGTTGTGGGAATTCCTATTTAAATGGATAGGAACACTGAGGTTTCCAAATTTGGACATTATGCTAGGATACTGGTGGAGGTTGACTTGAGTTATTTCTTGATTCCTATTGTAGTTTTGTCAGCACTTGATGATGAAACTCCTTTGAAAGTGGAATATGAATGACTTCCTGACTTTTTTTCGGAGTGTATGATTATTGTTCATGCCAAGGATAAATGTCACAAGAATGTGGTTTTCTCTTTTCGTTGTTCAAAAGGGTATCATGAAGCCTCTTGTAGGAAGAAAGCGAGGATGCAACAAAATAATGTGGACCCACTTCATGATAGAAAACCTGCTTTTGAGAAAAGAGATATACAGGCTAGAGCAGATTCATCACATTCGACCAAGGTATTTCCACCAGAGATTCATGGGTATGGGGAAGGAGTGAGGGCTCATACAGATGAGGCTGGCCTTTTACCAGGTGTTACATTGGAAGAGGGGTAGCAAAATCTGAGTGCTGAAGGGAATCATTCACGGATTCGAGAGGAAATCAATAAATTAAGGGATACTCATGGCATCCATGTACGGTGGGAGGATATTGAGGATGGTTCCCCAAAAAACCAATCTATAGTTAGGTATTGTCCAAAGGGAAAAATGTTGTGGTGGTTGATGATGGTTTTCAACATGTTCCTCCCAGAAAAGCGAGATATAGGAAAGACCGTTCCTATCTAAAAAAAAATATGGTTATGAGGTCTCATGGTCCCTTAGAATTTTATTCTGAATGGTATGGTGATTATGATGATTCTTATGAGTTTGATTATGATATTTGATATACTTTGGTACCTATTGGCATGAGGGCATGATGCGTGAATGACCACATCCAGCACTTTTTTGTACAATCAATGTTTTTCAATAAAAGGGCTCTGCCCGAACCAACCTATTATAGAAATTCCTATTAAAACCATGAATAAATTTTTTCTCAAAAAAAAATTATCGATGATTTTTAAACTTTCTATGAAAAACCGCCTCTAAATCCTTGTTTTCCTATAGTGAATGTTCTCTTAGAACAACTCTCCTAGTTCATCAACCAGAACTATTGGTCCCTCATGTTCCACTACTGGAATATAATCTCTAGCCACATCCTCAAGTCATCCTCTCAACAAGCATCCTCATAGTGGAATAACTTTAATATTCTATATACACACCTTTGGAATAATTAAATAACATTAACACAATTATGGAAAACAAAATATGACACAATAATTCATTCCTCAAACCCCATTACACGGTTAAAACATAGGTACTCTCATTACCCTTAACCATAATATACCAAGGTCCTAGTTAACAAGGGTATACACATTCTCAATAATCATGGTTTTCATTAATACAACCATTTATTCTCATCTAGCATCATTTTACAATATTTCCCAACATTCATGTTAAAAACAATTTTTTGTTCACATTCACCATTAAGGGAAAATATTTCATGTTGAAAAACATTCCCAAAATCTGTTTTTTGTGCATAGCTAAAATGATGCATATCACAATAATCATTAGTACGTATAATCATCCATTTAAACTCAATTACCATTCCATACTGTGTCACATGTCAAATCTCTGGAAATATCAATATTAATAATCATTAAACACAACATGTGTGTCACCGAAGGTGAAATAATATTCAACAATAATATCAAAAAAATCAATCCCACCCTGGGTACTTGGGCTCTCCTCTGTACATTGGGTAGCTACTCTCATGCACATGCTCATAACCATGGCCTTACTATTAATAGTCTCCTTTGTACCTTTCAAAAACAACAAGAACAAATGAAGAGGAAATGAAAGGTCATATGATACCATTTCGCAACATCCCGTCCTAAGTTCCACACACCTGTTCCCCATACCAGTCATTCATATGACCTCAATTGAACCTCCCAACACAGTAGATGATTCTGGCGAGATGTGATGTTCAAATATAAATCATGGGGAGACTATACCCTCTATTATTAGTATAAAATCCTACAAAAATATGAAAAATAGTATAAAAATATATAACCATATTTAGAAGGTTGTCTATATCACAATATGACACAAACAAAAAATACATCATAAAAACTGAACAGTATGCAAGTCATGCTAATATCTATCCCTAGTGTCAAAAATAAAACTCTTATGAAAAGACACCAAAAAATTTTAATATGGTCCCAATACATGTCATGTTCTCTCATCCATGCTCAATCCTTACTTAGCCACCAAACACATGGCTTTTTCCCATAACTTATCCTAAAACCATGAAATCTATAATGGTACCAATCAGGCATCCAATTAGGGTGTGAGTAAAACTCAGTAGGACACCACCGATGGAATCTAATTCAATATCATGTCAAATAATAGTGTGTGGAGTTGAATAAATAATAACTCACAACACATAAATAAATAGTTATCACATTATAAACAATTCTTTATTTATCCACATAAAACCCTAAGTTCCCATGTGATCCTGTATCTTAATACCTACTTCATCCCATATTGGAGATTGAACCATACCCAAGGAATATCAACACTAATTATTCCTTTGTTTCCATTTCTTAATTTATATATGATTTTCCTTGTTCCATTTCATAATAGAAATATATAATATAATAACCATGTTACCTTTATTAACAAACAATTAAATGTCCATGTTACCATTCTAATCACACAATTGAATGATCATGTTATAATTATTAACATATAATTAAATGAACATGTTACCATTTATAACTTTAAAATCGCATGAACATGTTACCATTCATCAGTACATAATTATTTATCACAATTAATTATCCAAAAAAAATCAATTACTGATCCAACAATTTTTTTATCACATAAACCCCGTTTATAAATCACCAATTAATTATGTATGTCAATTACATTAATTAATTCATCAATTCATTAATAAAAATCCATTAATCAAAATCCAATAACTAATTTACCAAGAAATAATCTCATTCACAAACTCAATACCTCAAAATGTTTTCAACAATTAATTTTTCCAATTCGTAAATATCGATATCTCATTATTATTTCAATAATTAATTATCTCAAATAAAAAAACTAAATATCACACAGCTAATTCATAAATTAATTATCTCAATTAAAAAACTAGACATATCATAATCAATTTATTAATTAATTATCTCAGTCAACAATTTCAATATTTCATTATTAATTCAACTATTAATCATCTCAATGAACAATTACAATATCTCATTATTTATTCCTCAATTAATTATCTCAGTCTAATAACATGATATTTCATTATTTATTCATCAAATAATAATCTCAATAACAAAACTTGATAACTCATAATTAATTCATCAATTAAATATCTTAATCTATAATTCTAAAATCCAAAATTTCACATCTACATAATTAATTAATTCACAATAAAGTAAAATTTATAAAAATACAATAGAAATAATACAATTACATACATGTAATTTAAATAATGTATTTACGAGTTTAATTATATACCACCTACCTCGATTCATTGAAAAATATACTCCTAAAAAAATTCCAATAATTTGATCTGCAAAACGATATAGAATGTGATCTAAATCTGTTACCCTAAATCAGGATTTAATAAATAAAGAATGTTAAAATAAATATCTAGATCAAAAATCTAAGATCTAAATTTAATATTAACTATATGAATAACAAATTTCATGAATTGGAGAAGAATGAAAAAGGAATGGGAAACCAAATGGGATAGGATCCACATACTGGGATAGTGCAGATTGTCGATCTGATAATTGATCCATGAATAATATAGGTCAAGAAGGAATAAAAGAAATCTAAAGGGATCAGAAATCATGAAATAGACCCTCGGGTAGAATTAGGGTTGATTTTGGGTTATATATGGTTTCCCGGAAATAAAAAATGTAATATTTTGGTAACTTTATTTCCCAAACTCAGTGAACTGGATAAGGAAGCATGATTTCCCCTAACAATGCACTTAACAAGAACCTTTATTATAGGGTTGCATAATTTCCCCTTAAAAGGATTACAATTAGAAAAACTATGATCCAACGATGAAAATCCACACTATTTAGTGTTGCATAATTTTCGGGGAAGGGGCACACGGTAAGGGAAAATCGTTTTCCACCCATTCATCATACTCCTTATCTATTTTTTTTAAATTTTCACCCAAATGCACCCCAATGATAAACAAAACCAGAGTATTATAATAAAAGAAAAATAAATAAAACAAAAAATCTTGTGCCATCTCACGAAGTGGTTAGGAACTTAATGCTCAACCCACAGAGTAAGGATAATGAAAATAGGGATATAGAGAAGAGGGAAAAATATTCATTTCACCTTACTAATGAGTCACATAGTAATATCAAAAACATTTCCCAACCGTGAGGCTTCTACTACATAATATCTAACCATATAATGGGTATCCCACATGAATAGGCCTAATTGAGAACAAACCATGAATGATACAGTACATAGGTACTACGCACATGTGAATAAGCACGTGGTCTCCACACTGTTTTCCCTAATTGTTCACAAAAAATGCAAATTACCATTGATAAAAATTAAAGTGTTCTCACACAACTATGTGACCACATTATTAAAAAACAGAAATTCTATTTTTCATATGATATAACTTCTTTAAATATATCTATGTGCCTCAAACTACAGTTAACTAAAGCAAGGACATCGGGACTCTGGCACACTCGAAACCAATCCTAACATGCAAGGAATTTTACAAACCTCTAAACCCAACTAAACACGTCTTGGGTAAATAGAAAACCCTGAATTATGTTTCTATATATCATTATTATTTTTTCACCTTTACCAAACTCTACAAATTCAAAAGAGGAGTTGAATTAGACCCGATCCAATATATAGGGACATTATATGAAAAATGTTTTTTTGAAAAACATTAATATTTACCTAAAACATTCCTCTTTATCTATAAAGAAATTACTTCATTGAAAATTATTTTTTATTGATAACATATTAAATGTTATTCTGAAATATAATTTTGGAGTGATTGACTTTTGGGCATCAACCGTGTTAATACTGGAGTTTAATTTTAGTAATAATATCATAAATTATCAAGAAATAATATTTTTCTAGGGATTATTTTTGATTTGATGAATGAAAATTGATTAATTTGACTTGTGTTTTAATGATATTTTGATTTATTAACCTCTTATGACACACGTACGTATATATGATAACTAGTTGGGTCCTTGAACACCCTATAATGAACATGTTAAGGTTTCATACACCATAAATTAAATTTTAAGATCATAAAAACATTCAAAATTACATATGATCATTACATTATGGGGGAAAATGATAAAGATTAGATGTTTTTAATAAATTTAACATGAAAATGATTTAGATTAGATACTTTCACATGATTAAGTGTTAAAATTACATATATTATCTATGATCATAATATTGGGTGTGAACATGATATAGATTAGATACATTCAAAAGAATTATCCTAAAATCAATACATTTTTATTTGTTTAATAATTTATGAATACATATGTTTATGCCGATTCTTTAATTATATATCATATGATAATTTTATGATATAAGGAATGTTTATTATATAATTTTTTTTTAATTATTTCCATGTTACATGTTGTTATTTTTATATCCTAATTTCCAGCATCATTAATTTTAAAAAAATATTTTTGTTATATGTTTTTTAATAAGATATTTCTCCATTATTCAAGTTTTCTCTCATTTTTATGATCCAAGTTTTGATTAAATATTGATGATTTTTCTCTTATAAAGAATTTGATATCTAATTTTTTTTTATGTTTCCATTAATCATGATATAAAGATGATTAAAACTTATGAGACTTATAGAAAAAATTCAATTGTAGATAAATTATAATGGGATGTTCACAATTTTTCAAGAATAATATTCCAATGTAACCGGTTACGTTCTTCGGAATGTAATATTATTTTGTGAAGTGTTTTTTATATGATGTAAATTATTTTATATAATGTTATTTTTATACTACGTCCATATATTTGGTACTAGAAATATGTTTAATTATTTATTTTTGATTAATTTAGCTATTTTTAAGAATAATATAAGATAAATATAGTGAAAAACCCTAGGATAAGACTAAGTAAAATGTCTGTGTATAGGATAATTGGTAAATTATTTATGTAAAGTAAATATTTCATGGTTTTATTAGAAATAAATTCAATTTCATGATTACATTAGTGGATTCAATACCTATAATATATTTACATAGGGTTAATAACCATGAAAAGTTCATTTTGAGTTTTAACTAAATCATCACCTGGTGCATGACAAATAGGCCTACTTGTACACTTGGGTTGACACTCTTTAGGGATATATTTTGGTAGAACACTCCCTTTAAGAAGAAATTTTAATGGAATTAAATATATGTGATATCACTGATGATGTAGGTTCTAATATCTCATAAATAAATTAAAATATAGAAATAGGATAAATTTAAGGATTGATAGGTCGATCCAATAATATCATAGTTAAGTAGAATATATCATATGTTGAAATGAATGCGTCTTTAGATAAGACAACATTAGATTGATTTTTCCTATTCATTTTTCATTTAATATGATTTAACCATATCCATTTGTTTATGGATTATTTTTTTTGAAAATAAGATCATGAGAATGAATTTTTGAAAGGTATATCCCCATGAACTCTAAATGAAGAATATTTGGGATAAATATTTTCCTAGTCTTATTAAGGATTAATGAGGGGATATCATTATAAAAGATATATCATGGGTTTCATGTGGATAACTCATATTATTCGTTTAGTGGGAGTTAAAAACAATTATAAGGTTACAATTTATTTTTTTATGGAGGGGGTGGGTTGGGATAATATAATACCATATGATTTTGTTATATATTTCTATAAATTAATATTATCTTCGATAGATTTCTCTACAAGAAACACTGAACTAAAATGATCTATTACATATTAGATGAATATTATTAAAAAACAATATGAATAAAAAAACCAATAGTTGTTAAAATTATTGATATCTATTGATGTTCATAAAACAGTTGATTAGGATAAATTAAACTTTCAAAATGTCAATTTTAAATATAAGATTTTTTTATTGTATAATCTATATTCAACTAATTTTTTTTAATATTTTTATTTAATTTATTTTATAAAAGTTATTTAATTTATTAATTTAGAAAATATAAATTTTCTTAAGTTTGTTTTCTGTATTTTTCTGAAACAATTGAGTTTATGTGAATTGTGATGAAAAATGTTTTAAAAAAATTATGAAAATATTATAATATGAAGAGGATATATATATTTTTTATACCATTAAATGATTAAATATATATTAATAGAGATAAATTATCAATTTTAAAATATTATTTTATTCTTAGAATACATATTTTCATAATTTTAGAATGTAAATAACATTTAATTCAAATTTAAAACTACATTCAGACATATATTTTAGTTAAACATTTAAATGGTTATATTTAGTTTCTGCTCGATTTAAAAGCCACATAAATATTACTATTTTTATAATAAAAATTTTTAATTGTGGAAGTAAACGATAGTGATAAATTTATAGCACATAAACTTGAATATAAAAACATACTTTTTGAAAACATGATTTTATATGTTTAGTGTGAAATATTAAAATAAAATTATATGACCTTTATAAAATTTATTTTATAAAATTGTATTGAAATAAAATCTTCAAAATATGTTGTACATTTATTTTCATGTTTATGGATAAAATATGTTACAGTAGTCATTATTAGTGTTTGTGATAAAATAATTACTTTCCAATAAATGGTACTTTTTTAATAATTCAATTTTTTTAAATTAAATGGATATATTTAAAATTTAAACTATAATAAGATGATTAAAAATATATGAAATAAAATTGACACTCATTCAAGTGGTATTCAATGTTAAATAATATTAGGAACCCTTAATTATTAAATTAACGTTTTCTATAAAATTGTTTTACAAACTATTTTATGAATTAATTAAAAATATAATTAATTATATATAAGAAGTGATATATATTATATGGATTCCAAATTTTTAATCATGATTTATAAAGTGGGTATGAAGGATCGTCATATATTTTTAGTGATAAAATTATTACCATGATTAATTTTTAATCAATATTGATAATTGTTAAAATCATAATTCTAATATGGCACGAATGTTAATAAAACAATTTATTACTTAGAAAATTTAGTTACCCTTTTTAGTTTGTAAATTCATACCTAAATATCTCAAAAAAATGTATCCATATAAATCTCAAAATTGTCATGAAATAAAATTATTACCCCTTACTTAACATTATTTTCTGAAATGTTCTCCCTATTTTTCACCTAAAAAAAGTGATCGCTTCCTCACACATAAATATGCATACCAATTTATAAATTTGTGTAAAATTATTCCCAATTTAATTATTATAGAACCCTTATAAACATTTCTTAGCCTTTATATTCAGAAAACTTCCTCAATTACATAATTTCTAATTGATACATCAAGGGAGGATCGAAATTCTCAAAATAATTTTTACTTACCCTTTTCATCCATTATTGTTCCTTATCATCCACCCTCATCAAAACCCATTTTAAACCATATATATATAAATATATCAGTATTATTAATATAATTAAATTTTATTATATTTTATGTATAACCATTACATATTCCTCTCGCATTCAACCAAAAAAATGAAAATGTTTCTCATTGATGTATGCGAACTACTATCTCCCTGAATGAAACATTGAATATTTCATCACCAACTATTATGGGATTGTTATATAAATGGTATTAGTGAATATATATTATATTTAATCCATGATTTATATTCATTAAATATAAATTAGGCTTTATACATGTCATATTTATAATAAGAAATCACAATAAAACAAACTGTCTAAAACAATCTTACCAAGAAGAAAATATATTAATTTATAACTGAAAAAGTTTTTTATTTTACCTCATTATTATAATAATTAAAATTCTGAATTATATTCAAAATTAAATCATAATTATTCCACTTTATATTTTTGACCATGATATCAAAACGAAATAATCTTTTCCGCATCCATTCTCACACATTGATTGCAACATACTCTGGTTAGTCCGATTTAACAACATACATGAAAAATGATATAAATTTTTATAATTTATGGATATAGAAACATAAATTTTGATAATAATAATTAAATAAATATTTTTTCTTCTTCTTGATAATATATAAATTTAATTAATAAATTATGATTCTTTCATTTGCTGGTTAAAAAAATACCAAAACATGTTTGTCTCCACTTTAATCTACAATAATCGTAACTAAAACCCAAATATAATATAATTATAATTTTATAAAAACCCTAAAACATAAATTAAAATAACTTTTATGATATCTGAATGATGAAATTTGGGATACGAATGAATACAGATTTTTCTTTCTCAAAACTATCAAGAATAATCACAAACAATATTGAAAAAAAGATAAAATGTAACTAATATACATGTAAAAAATAATTATAAATGATGTTTACTTTTTTTATTGAAAATAATAAGGTTATTATTAGGTTATAATGTTACTAATTTTTTGTTATACATGTGATTACAGAGTCAAAAACTATATGGTTGTTCAAGGTGATAGTTACATGAATCAATTTTCACCCATTGAGATGTTTTTTCTAAATATACACTACGACTAATATGGAATGATGAATCTACCGCCATTTAATATTTTATAATAATTATTATTTTATATCTCATGGTACTCAATTTAAAATTCAATGATTATTCTCTCATAGGGGTTGGAATAAAATATTATAAAATTTGCGAGGTTTTTTTTGAACCCTCTTATTTATTGATTCTTAGTGTTTTTTCACAACGGGTTTACAAGATCAATATATTATATTTAATGATTATATTAAAAATCCTCTATATGTGGAAATTATATTTATTATTAAAATAATTATATTGATGAATTTGTTACTCCAGAATTATAATCTTATTAAAAAAAGTTCCCAACCCCCTTAATAAAAATCTTCCATCAATTTCTATAATTCTTCTTCCCTATAATTTTCATCATTATAATTGGAAAACTAATTATATCCTTTCTAATATCAAATTAATATTTTCCATCATCTATTATGAAAATTATATTTTGGTAACTATTTTTATGATATTGGTGTTCAATAAGATTTTTTAAATATTTAAATGTTTTTACATACTTTTAAAATCAATGGTTTTATCTTCCACTATAAATTGATATTTTCAAACCATTTGTCCTATTAAAATTTATATTATTTAAGAATATTTATAAAACTATATTTTCTCAATATTTATTATTAAATTTATAATTTTGAAACCATTTTTAAGGTATCAATATTAGAATTTCTTTTAAAAAACCTAAATTTACTTTTTCATAATTTGTCACCTCATATAAAAAATATTTTTCCAATGTTATTGTAACATCTTTTTATGCAAAATATAGAAGTGTTTTCAAAAAAAATTATGATGTAACCATAATTTTCCTATTCATATATTAAGGTTTTATTTATTTTTAAATAATTTTTTTAAAATTCACTATTTATATAATCTTATGAAATTTTAAATTAGGGAGATTGAATTTTGGATATCATCCATTTACATGTTTGAGGACAATTTTTGTTGTTACCTTATTCAAGGCATGTGTAAAAAATTATTTTCCATGTGGTATTTTTTATGTGATAAATGAGCCCATTTTATTTATCATGGGTTTTAATGATATATTGAATGATTGGACACTTGTGGAACACATATGCATGGATAATGATGTTTGGTGTGATATATCACCCACTAAATAATTGGTAAAGGTTTTATAAAACATGAGGTGAATATATTGAGCATTAACATGATGAAAAAATTCAAAATAAAAAATATTTGGTTTGAACAAAATGAACATTAGATATGTTCAGAATATTATGTTTGTATATAATTTATATTATCTACATTCACAATATTTTTTGTGAACTCAAATCAAATTATCTCATTTTACATAATTAAGGGTTAACATAATGAGAATTTGCTACATTTACAATAGCTTTCATGAACTAGATGAGGGTAGTTGTTTTCAATATGTTATGAATAAATATACATATACCAATTACAGAATTTTAAATAATTTTGTTATATTTTTCTGTATTGAATTTGTTTATGATATCATGTTTCCAAACCCTTTTGACATGGATTATGTTGTTATTTTGATGTTACATATCCTTTTACATGTATTAGGAAAAAATATTATTAATACCTTTTAATTAATAAGATATATCTTATCTATTCATAACTTATATCAGGCTTATGATCTAATGTAACATCCATTGTATTTATAGATTTTTTTTTTCATTTTTGTAAGAAAATCATAATATAAATTATTTTTTATATGGTCATATTCGAAAGATTAATTTTAAAATAATATTATTTTAATTTGAAAAATTATAATTTCAATTTTTCTAATTTATCATTTCAAATTAATCTTATTCTGATTTTTTTAGAATTTTCATAAATAGGAAAATTTTCAGTGAATAGTTAAAAAATTATTTTTATAAAATATGGTATTTTTTGTGACAATGTGAAGAAATAATTTTTATATAAAATTTATTAATCTTATGGAATAATTAAATAATTATATTATAATTTAAATATTTTTGAAAAAAATATTAAAATATAGAAATTGTATATTTTTTTCAGGATATGTAAAAAAATCACTTCTACTGGTGACCCAGCCTACACAATGCAAACAATGTCAAAAATATTAACATATAGATAATAATGGTGTTCCAAATACTATATTCAGTATATTTTTATTAATTATATGTATAATTTATTTTTTTCTATTAAAATATAATTTTATATTTACATAAAATGAATCCTACATAAATGCATGTACAATGCTCTTTCAAGGTATGAAAAAACAATTTAACAAATATAAGAAGTTTTATTTTCTTATATATGAGTAAATATTCATAATCAATTAATATAAGTGACTAATTTGAATCAAAATAATTTATTTTTGGCATTGCAATTAATTTTTAGTTTTTATAAATGAAATAATAATTTTCAATACTTATAAAGTGCTGATAAAATGATTCTGCAAGCAGAAGAAAAAATAATTAATATGATTTAATTAAATTTATATGAATAATTAATTAACCCATTAAATATATAAATTTTAGTTTATATGTATGTTAATTTTCCATTATATCTATTCTATTAAATATTGATTCCTTGAGAAACAACATGAATCACAATAAGTACATTATAAAAATTTATTTCAAAAGGATGTCAAGTTATCACATTGTAGTTTTCAATTAGTATAATATTTTAATGTATTATTTTCCAAAATATTTTTTTGAACATAAATTGTTTATTCAAATCTAATAAATTTTTATTCTTTATGAAAATATATTTTCAATTATTAGTGACTAAATAATTACATTAATGTATTGACCAGTTATGATTTAGTAATTATTTAATCAATCCAAAAATAAAATTAATGATATTAAATATATATATATAATTTATATTTTTAAACACATTAATTAATTATTTATATATATATTTTATTTATATGATATAATAAAATAATTTATTTGAATTTGCAAGTTTTTTTGATGTGTTTAAAGTCATATTTATTAATATAGTTCTATTCGGAAGAAATTGTTTTTCATGAAAAAAATATTTTGTTAAATTTTTTATAAATTATTTTTTAAAAGGAAAAAAGTATAATATAATGTCAAAATTGTGATTCCCTTTGATTCCAATCCCTTCTTAATGTTTTAGCAAAATATTATAATTAATATATCTTTACTTTTCAAAAAATTTCAAATTTCCCCTCAAATTAATTATACCAGGAGGCTCCTTCCATCACCAATATTCAACACCTTGATATATATTTCTTCACTATCCATGAAAAAATTCATTTCTACTTATACCATTAAAAATTCTTGTGCTTCTGATCTCACAAAAAGGACCACTTCTATGATCCTTAAGGAGGTTTTCAAGGAGAATTATTGAAGAGGTAAAATTACTTCTTCTATAAATAGTTTTTCACTTATACCATCATCACACCCATATCAGATGTTTCATGGTAACTCAAGTATCATATATATACAATATTGATAATACGGTAATGATAAATTCATCATCAAATATTTTATTTTCTTTTTTTATTATTAAAAATGAAATCATCATCCATTGTTTTTTATTCACTCTATTCTTGAAAGATGAGTTTTTCATTTACCATTAAACCAGTATTGGAATGTTTAAATTTGCATATAATTTTTTAAAATTAACTAAATAAATTTATATTATCACTTTTTAGTATTATTTCTATTAGAAATGTAATTCATTAATACATTGATTGTATAAACTTTGTAATGAACGCACTAAGAAAAAATGGGAATACCAAAATATTATTAATAAATGGGTGGAAATATATAATAAAATGTTCATATAATTTATTATTAATATGAATATAGTTCCTTAATAAATCATTTACAATATTCAATCCATTATACATGAGTTGAAGACATTTCTGAATGATGTAGAGCATGAGTGAAAGAATTTTTTAAAAAAATTACTATTTAAATTTCAATATTTTTACCAAATTCAAAAGGAGTGTTTTTAATATATACAGAATGGGGGGAATTTTATTATTTCATGATTAATTAATATTTTTATGTTTTATTTACATGGTTATTCTATTGAATTTTTTTTCCTTTTTATGTGTGGAATATTGAATTAATAAGTGATTTTCTAAGGTAATGATTTGTTGGATTTTATGTTTTAATGTTTTATAATTATGCTCTGGTTCCTGGAAATTGTTACTCATTATGGGTGGGAATATATCTATAACATCGTAACCAATTTCCACTAAATATTTCCATGATATAGATGGTCACATACCCTCATGCACGCCACCACATACGGTAGAGGGTGCCGACAAACATCGAGGGTCTAGTAAGGAAGTCATGAGGAGACAACACCCTCTTTTATCCTAATAAAACTAAAATGCAAGAAATAAACAATAAAAAAGTGAATAATCATATAAATAATAAGAACAATACCAAGTCACCTGATTGGAAAATCCTGAAATATAATACTAAACTAAAAAGTGAAATCAAGCTATGACAATTCAAGTGTCATGTGTCTAAAATGAAACTGAAAATAATGAAACAACAACTCACATGTAGGTCCTAGAACTCTTTTGGTTACTTCACCCATTATCCATTCCCAAATATCAACCTTTCCAAGGGAATGGATCTTATCCTATCTAACAACAAAATTTTTTACTTGGTTGCTGATCAGGAGGCCTAAATAGGGTGTGAGTACAACTCAGTAAGCAGCCACCAACGATGCCTAAAATAAATCCAGTCTTTGGATAGTGAATGTAACTCTATATGGAAATAAATACAATGAATAATTAAACTGTTATGAAATTTTCATTTATCCTTTACTTGTCACACCAAACTCTGTTTTTATCCATGTATCTAATTCAACTCACAATTCATCATAATCATTAGTTTGGTGTGGAATTCCTTTTATAACACTCAACATCTCAATCGGTGTAGATAACTATGCCTCACACCCCTCTTTCTCAATTGGTGTAGAATGACATTTCTTTCACTCGACCTCAACAGTGATTGTATCATCTATTGGTGTAGAATACCATGTCTCAAGCCCCAACATCCCAATTGGTCTAAAATGCAATGTCTAAAACCATGTTTTCAAATCATTCACATAATTTATTAATTCATCATAATTAACCATTTCATTCTCTTATTAATCCAATTATTAGTTAAACATATCAAAAAATATTATTTATCACAACAATTAAATAAGTGAACAACCCATTAATTAATTCATCAAATAATCAAAAAATCAAAAAATACATATTCCATAATTAATTCTCTACATTAAATTATCCAAAAAACTTTTGAAAAATTCACAATTATTCACACAATTAATTATCTTAATCAATATCATAGAACATAAATAAATCACAATTATTTATCTCACAAAGCCAAACATAGTCTCATAATAAATTCCCCCAGATTAATTATCTGAAGACCAACCGCATTCATTATCTCAATTAAAATATCCTATATAATAAACAATTTATCCAAATAAATATTCTATTTGGAGGGCCCCATAGCCCTATGGTTCAATCGTCAATTTAATCACCAAGTTAATGACAAGTAAATTCTAGATTCCTAATTACTTCTTTTTTTGTAAATCTATTATCAACGGAGGTTATCAAATCATTAATATCACATACACTATAAAATCCGCGATTATTTTAGTTTAATTTAGACCACCTGCCATGTTTCATTGATAGATGTTTTCCTAGTGAAATCGCCAAATTCCGAGTAGCAGAACAATGTCGATCAGGATCCAGATCTAAATCCCTAACCCCAAAATTATGGTCAATGTGATCAAATTCATTATACTCTAGATCTAAATAATAGAACATAGGTTTAGATACATGGAAATAATGGATATCTTCCATGAAAACATCAAATATTGTTAGAGGAAAGAACCATAGAATAAATGGATTGAAATCCACTTACTAGGAAGAGAGAAGATCATCAATATGGGATTTAGATCTCGAAGAATGGTGTTCAAATCACCATGGAATCCCTCCGGACGTCATTGGGATCACCTAAAATTCATCAAGTCTGAACCTAGTTCAAAATAGATGGTTTTCGGGGGTTTGGGTGATTTCTGAACTATTTTTTGGATAATAAAGCCTCACATGTATGGTTTCTTAGTTAGAGGTGTAGGGTTAGGGTAAACTGTGAACCAATCGTGCTGACCTGCACTTCCTAAGGTCGCAAGGTTACTTGGACTTAGGTGACCAGTTTCTCAAACCGTTCATAACCTGTACAGAACCATCTATACATTAATTTTTTCTAAATCCTCGACCAAACTCACCCCAATCCCCATATCCAAAATAGAGGTACCTAAAAACAATGATAGTACCAAATAATTGTCTATACATGACTACATAAAAGGTTGGATTCATAAAATCATCCCAACTTATAATCGATCTTCCTGGAGATATACATCCAAGAATCTCTATCGTTCTGAGGAAAAAATATCCATCCCTTAATCCATCATGTCTTCTTCACATTCCCATGTTTTCTCTTGAACATGTCCATGTTTCCCTTACACATAAACTATCAACACAATCTTTACCCCTAACATTTTCTCACTGCAATCCAGCACACATATCAAATTATCCTCCAAAGGACTCATCTATCTCATGACCATCTATATCGACATAGATTACATGAGAAGGTTTGGGGTGATTCTGCTGAAGTCTTACCAAAGGAAAAACATCCTTCAAGTGATGAATTCCTATGGAAGGTCCAATTTGTACACCATCAGTAAGATTCTCTCCACTACCAAAAATGGTCTAACAAAATTGGGAACTGACTTGCACTTCCTCTGAATCTTATGGTGACCCATCCTATGTGACACCTAAGGGAATCATGATTACCATATGTGAACTCTAGGTGTCATCTCTGTCTATCATCATACAACTTCTGTCTACTCTAAGATATAGCTGTATGTTCTTGAATCAACTACACCAGCTCCAATGTCTCATGCACGAGATTCAATCCGGACAACTCTGACTAACCTGCCTCTAAGAATAATAGAGGTGATATACATAGAATAATATAAATTTCCTCATATGGTTATGTATTTATAGTGTCCTAATAAGGGTTGTTATAGGTGAACACCACTAAAGACTTGTTCTTCTCCCAATAACAACTGAATTCAAGCACAAATGCAGATAACATGTCATCTAACACTTGTATGGTATGATCTGACTACCCATCTGTCTATTGGTAGAAATTCGTACTCAAAACAACTTGTGTGCAATGATCCTTATTCATTACCTTATAGAAGTGTTAAGTAATTCATGAATTGCGATATGAAACTATAGTCTATGGAAACCCATGAAAACGAACTATCACCCATACATACATTTATTCCAACTATTCTAATTTAATGGTTTCCCTTATAGGTATGAAATTTTCTACATTTATCTGTTGATCAACAATGAACCAAATAGAATCATCATTTTTAAGATTATTTGGTAGGTTTACCATAAAATCTATAGTGAGGTTATCCCAAATCCATTCTAGAATAAAAAATGATAAAAATACACCTCTGTATTGTTGATGCTCTACCATCACCTACTGACAGGTGAAACATCTTATCACAAATCCTTCTATATCCTTTTTCATGATGGGACACCGAAACATTCTTCACAGGTCATGGTACATTTTTTTCACCCTAATATGTACCATGTTGTTTGAGGCATAAAAATCTATCATGAGTTCCTCTCACATACTCATTGGCACAATGGCCATATTTTTCACATGGATGATCTTATCCTCATATATCATACAGTCTAAATCTGAATCCCCACCTCTAAGTATTTCTCTCAAGGATTATAACTCTTAATCCACGTACTCCATGTCCCTAATCCATCTCAATAGTGAAGACTCCACTACTATTGAAATCAGTGTCATCTTTTACTAACTCTCATGAACAAACACATTATTATAGCTAGAAAATTCATCATCTTACACTATGTACTCAACTCATGTACCAACCGAGTCTGAGTTTTCTTGATCAAGGAATCAGACAAACTATTCCCCTTTCTGAGAGTATATGATAGTTATAAATCAAAAGACTCCATATACTCTACCCATATTTGCTGCCGAAAATTCAAGTCACACTGGGAAAAGATGTACATAATGATTTTGGGATCTAAAAAAACATAAAATGTTTACCCCAAAATATAGTGTCACTAACACATAAGTGTATAAACCACCATTTCCAACTCAAGGTCATATTTTGGGTAATTATGTTCATGAGACCTCATCTGTCGAGACCCAAAAGCAACAAATCGATCCCTTTGCATCAACACAGCTCCGATTCTAACCATATAAGTATCATAATACATAATGAAATCCTCACCCAACTTAGGTAATATCATATTTAGTTTTGATGTCGAGTGATTATTAAAATAATTATATGAATTATCACATGGTTCTATCTATTAAAACCTTATCCCCTTCTTCATCAAACTCGAAAGTTTCACAGTGAATTAGGAAAATTCCTAGATAAACCTCCAATAATATCTAGCTAATCCCAAAAAGAATTGGATAAAAAAAAATCGTGGGATTATCTTAAGAAACCAATGCATTCACCTTTTCTAGGTCCACTGCCACACCTTCTTCCAAGATTATATGCCCCATCAAGTGTACCTGATCAATACAAAATGGAAACTTTCATATATTGTTGTATAACTAATGATCTATGACTGTACTCGAGATGATGTCAAGATATTGGGCATGATTTTTATGAGTCTTAGAGTGCACCAAGATTTCTTCCACAATAACCACCATAAAATGATCTAGGTTTGGATGAATTTTCCATTTTATCATCTCCGTAAACAATTAATGAAGTCTTTTTCAACCAATAAGGCATTATGATAAACTCATAAAGGCCATACCAACTCTTAAAAATAGTTCTCAATATATAAGAAGTCTGGTTTCTCAATTGATGATACCCTAATTTCAGTTTGATCGTTCAGAACACGAAACACCCCTTATACTATTCAAAATAGTTTTCAATTTGTGGAAGAAAATATTAGTTCTTCACGGTCAATTTGTTTAGCTTTCGAAAATCGACACAAAAATGTAAATCCATGTCTGCATTTTTTTAGAAAACAATGATGATCCCCAAAGAGATTTACTTGGGAAAATAAACCCCTTATCCTCTAATTCCTCGAACTATTTATTAAGATTTGAAATCATAGCCAATGTCATTATGTAAGGTGGAATAGACACTAGCTCATCCACCGAAATGAGATCCGTAGTGAAATCCTCATATCTCTCTTGTGGAAACCCTGAGATGTCTTTAGAAATAAGATCTTGGGTTTTGAGATCTCTGAGTTGTTGTGTAACATGCCCTTCTCTACTTAAATGGATATCCAATTCTACACAATCAAAATACTGGTCACCCTTAGGAGATAAAAAGGTCACTCTCCTATAGTTAAAATCTATGTAGTCTCAGTGTGCCACTAGTTAGTCCATGCCAATAATTAGGATGGAGCTCATAATATCAGGAAAATAGAGATCCCAAATAAAATTATAATCTCTGATAACTAGTGAATAACCCTTTTAAATACAAATATCTCAAGACTGTGTTACTAATGGTTTATCAAAATTAATTACATCGTTTAAGAACTCCACCTCCAAACATAATCCATTAAGAAGAATTGTATATATAATGGAATTTGAGGAATTTGTATCAAACAAGGCACTATTTAAAATAAAAGCTACAAGAATAGTGCATCTCACTATTGATGGCCCAACCACACTCTACTCAAGTGTATGTTTGACCACATATAACTTTCCAACCCCTCCCTCTTATGGAACTATCTCACTTCCTTGAGTGTCACCACTATATTGATATGGGTGACCATACCCTAAATCACCATGTCCAATACCCCTACCTCCTGTCCTGTAGAACTATAGTTTCTAGAACTATAGGGTGTATATGAACTCTTCCCACACAATGACTTTGTGTATCTATTCTATCAACACCAGTTTATCAGTGCATCCTATACAACATCTGTAGCTGTCCCAACATGCAAAAAATCAGCACTCCACTGGTGATTGAGGACAATGTTTGTGGAAGTGTCTCGTCATACCACACTGGTGTAAAAGATACTAAGTAATATAATGTGCAATTTTTCCTCTTAATTTCCCACCTTTCATTCCACTGTCATGACAAAGGTTCTCGTAATGATGCTTCCTATTCTTAGAAGGCGCACACTTGTATAATCCGATGATAACTACCTATCATGTACTAGAAGCCTCCTTTATGTTCCCATCCAATATGAGAGATGATTCAGCACTTATGATAAATTATTAAGCCCAAATATAATCACCTAGGACTTAGTCTCACACTTAAGCCCTTCTTGAAATCAATTTTTATCGATGATATACCACTAAAGCTTGAGAAAAATGTTGTAAATATGTGAAAAATTTGATATAATCCATTACAGACATGCTTCTCTGGTCCATATGCATAAACTCAAAATCATTCTCTTGTAAAAATGTCTCTAGATTGATGTACTACAAGAACGTCTCTATAAAGTCCTTGTATAGCATATCATTACTCTGTCCAGATCATACCTGAATATCGCACTAGTGGTTCGTTGACCCCCATAACATATAATCAAAGAACATAACCATCATCTCAGCTGGAGTCTATAAATAATCAAGTATCATCTTTATAGATTCAATCAACAATTCATCTCCCTTAAGTACACCCTCTCTACTAAAATTTTGCGGGTGATACATCTAAAATTCCCTTAACAACTAATTCATTCTTTTCAAAACCCTTATTGGGACTCTATCGACGAATTTCATGAAATGAGAAAAGTTTTCTTGGAACATCTCTCCTTCCTCCTCAGCTGCCACTAGCGGTGTCTAAAGTTTACTATCTTCATGTTTTTTCCAGGACACACCCCTCACTCTACCTCTCAACAAGTGTCATGAAGGCATAATCTGTATAATTCCTAACTCACGTCTCATGTCTCACTAGACAACTTTATAACATTTTCAAAATACAAGAATGAAACACAAAATGTTTCAACATGTCCTTCTCCATTTCTCGCCAGCAGTCAACACCAAGGCACTATCACTCCCCTTAACCATCCTACACATTGGTATTATTTAACAATGTTATGAACATTCTCATTAACACGTTTCTCATTTAGACACCCAATTATTCTCAATTTGCATCATTTTCATTTCAATTTCATAACATGGAAGATAATTAATGTTCCAAAATTTTCCTATAACCCATTTTCCCTTGAGTGACTAAAATGATGAATGTCACAATAACACTGAGTGCCTAGAATGATTCATGTAGTCTCAAATATCATGCCCCTTTAAGCTAAAAATAAATTATAAAAAATTCTCAAACTCAATGATGCATCTCACCACAAGTGCATCTCCCATGGTTAAATAATAACCAACTGTAACAATATAAAAGAATAAAAAAAATCCCACCACGAGTTCCTATATTTTCCCCCATATATGGGTTTTCAAGTCCCATGCATGAACTTATTACCAAGCCGTGACTCTTCCTAGTCTCATGACTACTTTTCCCAAAACAGTAAGACAACGAATAAGAAACAAGAAAAATACATTGAAACCAATTTGTAATGTCATTACCCAGGTGCCACTAAATGGGGACTAATGTAGGTTTTCCACATGACCTCATGCGAGGCTCCCAGTATGCTAGAGGGTCCGGACTAGAAACAAGGGTCTGGCAGGTTAATCATGGGGAAACTATACCCTAATTTATTTGAATAAAACACCAAAGGAATCATAAAAAATTAAACATGTGATGGATCATATAGATAACCAGAAAATACCATGTCAGATGATAGTGAAAATAGGAAATAAAATACTCAACTAAAAAGGGAAATCTTTCTATTACACTTCAAGTGTTAGGTGTCTGCAATGAAACTGAAAATAAAGACACGCTGACTCCCAAAAAGGTCCTAAACCAAACTGAGTTCCCTCATCCATGATCCATTCCCAAAAATAAACCCATTGCATGGCCTTCAAATTATCTTATCCTATAACAAAAAAAGCATTCTTGTGGGATGATCAGGTTGACCGAACAGGATGTGAGTACAACCAAGTAGGACATCACCGACGGTGTCAAAAATAAGTCTAGTCACATGACAGTGTATTTAACTCTATAAGGAAATAAATACAATTCATAATTAAATAGTTATCACAATTTTTTTATTCTTTACTTGTCAAATTATACTTAAGTTTCATCAATATCTCTAACTCAACTCACAATTCACCAATATCATTAGTTTGGTGTGGAACACCATGTACAACACTCAAAATCTCAATCAGTGTAAATCACAAGGACTGACACCCCTATTTCTCAATTGGTGTAGATCACTATGTATACCACACGAACTCACAAGAGCTTGTAACAACTATTGGAGTATAACACCATGTCTCACACCATAACTTCTCAATTGGTCTAAAACACCATGTATAGCATTTCCATTCTCAATCATTCACATCATTAGTTAATTCATCATAATTAACCACATAATTCCTTTACTGATCAAACAATTAGTTAATTATATAAAATACCATTATTTAATACAACAATTAAATAAGTACACAATACATTAATTAATTCTTCAATTAATTAACCTATCTACAAAAAATATTCCATAATTAGATCTCCAAAATTAATTGTCCAAAAAAATCTCCAATTTCCAAATTTAATATCCCAATTAATTATCTAAACCAACATCATGGCACGTAATTAATTCAATATTAGTTATATCACATAGAGAAACATAGTATCTTAATTAATTTCCCCATATTAATTATCTAAAACCCAAATTCATTCAATATCTCAACTAAAATATAAAAAATACTAATGAATTTCCCCAAATCAACTATATATTTTGACATCCCCTTATCCCCATGGTTAAATCATCCATTTAATCCCCAGGTAATCCACAACTCAATTCCTAATTCGTAATTAATCAAATTTTGGATATAAATTTTCAAGGGAGGCTAGAAAATCAATAATCTCACACAAATGTTTCAAATCCATGACTATGGAAGTTCTATTAAGACCACCTACCTCAGTTTGTTGGTGGATTTTTGCATAGAAAAAATCCCCAATGTTCGAGCATCACAACCACATCTATCAAGATCTAGATCAAAATACATAAACCCAAAATTAAGATCAAAGGCATCAAGATCATGAAACTCTAGATATATATCTACAATATTATATTTAAATCACAAAAAATAGGTTTATATCCATAAAAATAGTTCAGATATTCAATGAAACGATCAATGAAAGATAGAGTAATGAACAGAAGAGGCAACATAATGAAATCCACATACCTAGAAGAGATATTATCTTCAATAAGATCATTATATCTCAAAGAACATTGTTCTAATCACTTTTAAATCCCTCTGTAAGGTTCTGGGATCTCCTAGAATAATTCAAGACCAAGCCTATGTCAAAATGGAGGGGTTTTAGGGGTTCATAGGATTTAAAAAATAATTTTATGATAATAAAACCCATACCCTTCAATTACATACGAATGAGAAATCTATTAGGGTAAACCAAGCACTAACCATGTGAACCCTCACCACCTAGGGTCTCATGATTACCAATGATTAGGTGCACGGTTTCCCAAACTATGCGCAATCTACGTACAAACCTCTATCAGTTATTTTTTCATAAAACATGACCCAAACTCACCTAAATCCATAACACCAAACCAAAGGTACATAAAATAAGTACCTATATGATGACTCAGATGACTTCATAAAAGGTCAAGATCTTAAAATATCTCCATCAAATAAATTTGTTATTTTTATGTTGGAGGTCAACCATATGTTAACAAAAAGTGTAACCATGATGGTTACATAGTAAGGTTTCCTTGAGTTTTACATTATCAGGTAGACATGATGGTTAGACTATAAGGTATCCTTGAGAGTTAGAAGTAATATGGTAACCATGAAGATTAAAAATTGAATTATGTAATTCCCCATGTTACATAAATAGTTTATTTTTGTTTTGTAGTTAAATATCTTATTTTCATAATGTATGTGTATGATACTTTATTAGTGATAAGTAAGTATTTGTGAAAATGATTTAATATGTTTATAATTATTAATGGAATAATGGTTTCTTTCCTGTTATGTCCCTTACTTTGTTTATTTATTCTAATCCCAAATTTAATAATGTTTTTCATAGGGTATAAGTATTAGTATGAGAAAAAATAATTGAAGCTGAATGTCATGAATATTAATAAAAAAATGAATTCATTCATTATTAAAAATTATTGTATTTTTTAAAAATGGATTTTTTTTAATAGTATTAGGTTTTTATGATTATGGGGATTCATGTATGATTTATGTCTTAATCGTCAAAAAAACTATTCTAAAAAGATCATTGGTAATGTAATAATTTTAAATTAAATTTCAATGTTATAAAATGTAAAAGGCTGGGTCCTTATAGTGGGTATCATATCATGTTTTAGATAACTTTTGGTTTTTTCATTATGTTAGTATAATTCAAAAAATTATTATCATCTTATATTTAAGTTGAAATATTATATAATTTAATGATTACAATGTTTATTAATCTACAATATGTATATTTAGAATGGTGTTTAATAGTAGAAACATGAAAGATAAAGTAGAAAGGAATGACAGAATGATATATTTCTGAATCTTCAAACCAGAATGTAGGGAATTAGAAATGAGTAGTTTCTGATAGTGATGACTGATTTGACACATGCTTTAAATGTAAGAGTCAACTGTGAAAGAAAACAATATGAACTACAACATAGTAACATTATGATAGTGGAACAGGTTATTACGAAACACCCATCGACTTTTAGGGGATAATTTGATTCCATGGTGGGTGAATAGTGGATTAAATCACATTAAATTATAAACTATGTCATAGGGTGTTCAAATAATCAAAATATTATTATTTCTATTTATCATTTTGAAGGTTAAGTTGACAAGTGGTTGTTAAAGGCTATGAAATTCAGGGATAAAGAGAATATTGATGCCTTGGAATGTGATGAATTTAAGAATATATTCCTCAATATATATTTTCTAAATGTGGATTAAATTAGTATAGAAAATAAATTAATTTAAATTAAAGAAGATAAGTAATATTTAGTAGCCATTTATGATGAAAAATTAACCATATTTTCAAGGTATGCTCAGAATATTATCCAATATAGGGATAGTAAAATCAATCATTTTTACTAGAGATTGAATCTATGATATAGAGGGGAATTTTCCACATGTGAATTAATCTTTTATGATAAACTTGTTTAATTTTTTGAAAGGGTATAAATAGAACACGGATATGATCACGTGAAATTTTAGTATAATTAAAATAAAGGTCTAGAGGGAATGAAATATGCAAGAATGAATCAATGAAATATGATTCCAATAAATCCATGTTTTTAGTTCATTAAAAGTGTAGAAAAAAACACCATGGGGAATGAATTGACAAACATGGGAAGTGTTTATGGTGGGTTATGTTTAAATATATGTTCTGATATTGCAATGAAAATTATCTTGAGATTAATTATTATATGAAATCATTAAAGAGTTCTAAATGTGTTTTGATAGGTCATTACATGAAAACATGCACAATGAAGGATATGGATGATGGGAAGCAGCCAGATTATAAGAAGAAAAGTGACTTAAAATACTTTATTACTACATCAGTAGATTTTGGTCCATCCAATGAATTGGTATTAGGTATTTTGGTTGTTTACATAGATTTGTTAAATGTCTTGTTGTTATAGGTTCTACACATTTCTCTATTTCTGTGAATTTTTTTTGTAAATTGAGAATTTCATCTTAAGAAATGAAATTATAACTTGTGGAAAACCCCAATAGAAATATTAATGAAAAATGTTACTATAATAATATTTCTATTTTTTTATTTGGAATGAAATGACATAAAAACATGTTTTTCTTCCCATAGTAGTGCTTGATGCTATTTTCGGTATGTAATTGCTTTCTTTTTATCAAAAAAGACTACTTATTGAGGTAGATAAGTTGTTTTTCAAAAAGAGTTTCAATTTTTAAACAATAATGAACCCATAATATTGACATCATATGATGTGGCTAGTAAATTGTTAAAAATAGAATGGAATTTTATCATATACATATTGTTGAAAAAGGAGAACTATTCAGATTAATGATGCTGAAGTGGTAAATGAATACCTGAATGTTTTTCCAGATGAGTTTCATTGAGTAATACCATATCACGAATTTGTATTTAATAATGTCTTAGTTTCTGATTCTAATACAATTTCAAAACCCCCATATCGAATGGATTATATAGAACATATAGAGTTGAAATAGAAGTTACTTGATTTTCATAACATAGGTTTCATTCTTCCTAGATCATCACCATAGGGCGGTCATGTTTTTTTAAAGAAAAATATGGTAATTTGAGTCTTATAATTGATTATATATTATTTAATAACATTACTGTAAATAATAAAAATCAATTTTCTCATATTAATGACTTTTTTGATTCACAATAGAGAGATCAGAATTTTTCCATGAATGACTTGAGATCCATGTACCACCAGCTAATGGTTAAATAAGATGAAATAACAAAAATACTATTCCATACTAGATATGGTAATTATTAGTTTGTTGTTATTACCTTTCGGCTGAAAAAATTCCGTATGATATTTATGGATCTTATGAAAAGAATCATCCATGAGTATTTAAGTAAGTTTGATTTTGTCTTTATTTAGTACATTATATTGTTTTCAAATAGTTATCAAGATCATGAAAAAACTTTAAGGATAGTAATGAAAACACTAAAAGAAATGAAGTTATACGGGGAATTTATAAAATATGTTTTTTGGTTGCAACATATTTCATTCCATAGGAACATTGAAAATTGGGATGGCTTAATATTAGATCTTTTGAAAAACAAATGTCCATGGTGAATGGCCAAGACCTAAAATTTTTATAGAGATTCTTAATTCACTATGATTAGTAGTATATTACCTATGATTTTTTAAATCCTTTTCACGGTTATATTGCATACTATCTATGTTAACATGAGAAGTGGTTAAATTTATTTGTAATGAAGATTGTGATGTTTTTTTTCATTAAAAAAAGTGAAAATTTGTGAATGCTCTAGTTCTATCTCTAACTTCAAGAAATAATGATTTTATAATCTATAGTGATGATTAATTAAAGGGAATTGATTTTTTTCTGATAGAGAATAATCAGGTAATTTCTTATGAATCAAGAAAACATTATCCTCAATATATGAATTATCCCACAAATTATTTGGAATTTTATGCTGTGGTTTTCACTTTAAATATTTAGCAAAAACTTTTATATGGTTCCAAATGTGAAATATATACATACCATAAATGATTTATATATATATTCACTCAGAAGGAATTTGACATGAGTTAGAGATGATGGCTTAATCTACTAATGTATTATTATTTTACAATCAATTACCATCATAAAAACCGAAAAACATGGAATATCCCTTGAGTTGAATATATCATTTTACCTTAACCATTTCATATTTGGAATATTATCCATTGATTAATGATTTGATGAATTTTGTCTTGGATATTGTTTTTTTAAGAAATAAATCTATTTTGTTTCACATATCATTGCGGCTGTCTCTATCAAATAGAATTAAGATAACCCTGATGGAAGACTGTGAGTTACTGAAAAATAACGAATTGGTGAAAAGGATTGTTTTCATAATTTTACATTGATAAGGATTGTATTTGGATATTTTGGAAGATGTTGTATGTGCATTTTATTTAAAACTGATGAATGGATTGTTAATTGAAGCTCATATTTCTCTATTTTCAATTCATCCTGGTAGAACTAAGATGTAGAAGGATATTCAAGAGTATTATTGGTGGAATGTATGGAAAAGAGATATTAAATAATTTTTCATGAAATTTATGTCATGCAAATATATTAATGTAGAGAGGTAACTAAAAATGGGAATGATTCATCATTTTCTAATTCCTGAGTGTAAATGGGAAAATATATCTGTGAAATTCGTAGTGGGAATAAAAAAGACTTCTTGAGGTAAAAATTTTGTTTCGGTTATCATTGATCAACTGAAAAAATCTATACATTTACTTCCAATTTTTTAAAATCCCTCTCAAGATAATCTTTCTAAATTGTTCCTCAGTTAGATTGTTAGCACACTTGGTGTTTCTGTCTCCAGTGTATCTGACCGTGTTCCCTGGTTCACTTTTAAATATTTGGAATGCCTTAAGAAGTCATTGGGAATTCCATTAAATATTTGTATAACCATTAATCCACAATAATAAAGGAAAACTAAGTGAAAATTTCAGGCATTGGAAGATATTATTTGATATTATTCAATGGGTTACTAGTGAATTGGGGATCATCATATTTCATTAGTGGGTTTTTCATATAATAACTGTTTTCTTTCCAGTATATAGACGACACATTTTGATCAATTACATAGAAAGAGGTTTTAAAATCCATCATTTTGGGATTAATTCCTCGAATGAAAGTTGGTGAAACTATAATTAGGAGAGTAGGATTATGAGAGAGTGAAGATTATTTAGCAACACATGAGGATAACTCAGGGTAGGCAAAAAAGTTATGAAGATAATAAGAGGAAAGTTATTTCTTTAGAGTTAGGTGATTGTGTTTTTCTTAAAATAAATCTATTGAAATTTTTTATACATTTTTTTAATAAATGAATATAAGTCTAACATTTATTTTATTATTTTAAATCCTGAAGAAATTTAGACCTGTTGTCTACCGGGTAGATTTAACTCAAATTTTATCACTGATACACAATTTTTTTCATGAATTGATGTTGAGAAAGTATGTTACAGATTCATCTTAGTTTTTGAGAATAGATGAACTTAAACTGGAATAGAGCCATTATTATATAGAGAAACCAATTCATATTCATTGTTATAGAGTGAAAGTATTGAATAATAATTTAAATCACCGGGTTTAGGTCTTGATGGGAAACCACAAGTTTAAAAAAGCAATATGGGAATCTGAACATGCATTGAGGGAAAGGTATAATCAATTGTTTAAGAAGTGAATAAATATATTGATGATTCAATTTATAGAATTGAGGATAATTTAATAGCCCATTTATTTATACAATAATTTTTTATATTTATTAGGATTCATTAATGTAATTTATAATGTAAATAATATCATAATATATGGTTTTATATTCGAGTTTTTATAAAATAAATAGAGTATTAAAATAGAATAAATTTATATTTTCAATTAAATTTTATTTTTAAATTTTAGAGTGAAAATAATTACCATAATGTATTGAAAAATTATGATGTTGTAATTATTTAATTAATGAATAAAAAATTTAATGATATTAATAATAAAAAATTAAATATAATTTATATTTTTTATGTTAATTAATGAATTCAATATATGTCTATGATATTTTAATGATATAATAAAAAAAATATTGACATAAAAAATGGATTGACATTTGAATTTTTTTTGATATGTTTAAATTCATAGTTATGAATATTTTTAAATGTGACATAAACTATTTTTCATGAATAAAACATTTAATGAAATTATTCATAACTCCAAAAAATTTATCATGGGAACAAATTATAATTTTCTCTCTAAAATGTTATCCCCGAATATTTATAGCACTTTTAAAGTCATCAAAACTACATTATACTTAATATATCCTAATATTTTAAGGAATTCATTAATTTTCTTTTCACATTAATTATAAATGGAGACTCCTTATTTAAAAAATATGTTTAACCATGAGCCATATTTGTAACATATCCATATAAAAAGTCCTTTCTTCTCATCCCATTCCACATTATAGTGCTTATGGTCTCACAAAAAGTCAACTTCCAATAACTATAAAGAGGTTATCAGGGAGAAATATTCTAGAGGTAAATTTCCTCATTCTTCTACTTTAAATTCATTCAATATTCTTCCTTCAACACCCCCATATCACAATATTCATGATAAATCTAGTATCATATATATATATATATATATATTATTTTTATTGTGTTAATTGAAAATTTCCTCATAAAATCCATTATTTTTTTCTTTTCTTCTAAAAAATGTTATCATTATCTACGATTTGTTGATTCACCACGTTCTTGAACTATGAGTTTTTGTATCCATTTACCCCAATCATATAATTTTTAAATTCACATATAATTGTTTAAAATGAAATTAATATATTTATGTTACCACTTTTGGTGTATTATTTCTATTTTATCGGGACATATACTATGAATAGACCATGGAAACCATATAATTAATTCATCCAAAACAATGGGAATTACAAAACACTGTTAATTAATGGGATGAAATTTGTTATAAAATTGTAATATAATGTATTCTAAACAATAATATAATTATTTAATAAATCGATATTATTCTTGAAACCATTATATATGAGGTTTGAACACATTTTCAAGATATTGAGCCTGAGGTAAGAGACTTTTCTTAAAAAATCATCTTTTAATTTCAATTTTGTACCAAATTAAAAATCAATGTTTTTTAATATATATGTAATTAAAATCCGATTCTAATTTCCTGATAAAAATAGATTTTCAATTTTTATTTAAAATATTTCATGGTTATTATATATCTAATTTTCTTTATTTTTCTGTGAGAAATATTCCATTAATATGTGATTTTCTCAGTGAAATATTTTGATGTTTGTATGTATTCATATTTTATGATTATGTTCTGGTACTTGGTAATTGTTAATGATTAAGGGTGGGACCTATATCTATTTCCAAATAATTGTATTTTTTTATGTTTGAGGTTAACCGAATGTTTACTCAAAGAGTCACTCTAACGATTAGACCATAAGGTAGTCATGAGGGTTAAATTTTATGGTAGCGTTGATTATAACACTCTATGGTAGTTTTGAGGGTTAAAAATCATATGGTAACATTGAGGGATTCAATTTTATGTATGTAATTCACTAGTTTACCAAAATAGTCATCTCGTGTTGTGTATGTCTCCAATGAAAATCTATTATTTTCACAATGTTTGTGTATGATACTTTACCAGTGATAAGTATGTCTCTGTGAAAATGTTGAGATATGTTTATATGTGTCAATGGACCTATATGTACTTTCCCGCTTATGTACCTTAGTAACATTTTAATGCACATACAAATTTTTTAAAAAGAAATCATAGGGTTTTAGTTTTGGTAATAGAAAATAAGAAATGAAGCTGAATGTCATAAAGAATTTTCATGAAATGAATTCATGTTTTATAAAAAATATTTTATTTTATAAAAAATGTAGAGTATTTTATTAGTATTAAATTTATATACTAATGGGTTTTCATATATGAATTATGTCCTAATACTCTAAAAATATTAACTAAAAATGTATTTGATAAAGCAAGAGAGTGAATTCATAATTAATTTTCTATATTATGAAATGTTAAAAGTGAGTCCTTATATCAAACCCTTGGTGAAATATTTATTAGTTTTTATATTAATACACATTTGATATCACCCCTTTCTTATGTTTATATACCTAATGTTATGAATTTTCATATAAATTATATGAAGTATATAAGGGAGTCATGTGTGGATCAATTATACGTGGATATTTTTTCTAAATGTTGGGATAAAGCCTAATTTATTATTAAATCAAAACAATGAAAGCTTTTAATTGGGTAGAAGGAGACCCATTACATAACCTGAAGGCCCAATGGGCATTTAGCCCATTACATGGCCCGTAGACCCATTTTTAAAGCCCAAGGCCAATTTTTTGAATAGTAATGCTACAGTACCTGCAATGCTACAGTAACGTAAAGCACCCTCCGGTGCTACAGTACCCTTCCACCACTATAGTAACCTGCCACTGCTACAGTAATCGTGATGTTACTATACTTCCATTACTACAGTACTACATTACCTGCGCCCAATGGGTTTTGAACCCCCATTGTGGGATTATTTTGTGAGCTTTATTTTTTATATTATATATATGAAGAAGAATAAATATGTTTTAGAATGGGTCAACATAATAAAAGCATCACTTATTAGAATTATAGGGTTTGACTTATGGAAATAATTGAAATGGAAACACAAAGGCATGACGACCCCTACTAAATGAAAGAAAATAATGTGAAAATAAAATAAATGAACCATATTAGAAAGATATAATCATTAATGTAGAAAGATATAAGGTGATATAGGAAATATCATTAATAAAGGGAAATATTGGGAAAGAACCATACATAATGCCCTGAATTATCTCAAACAATTATATAAAATTATTAATAACCATGTCACATTTACTAAATATTAATTTAATAATTTTATTTATATTAATTACACATCATATGTTTCATATTTTACATTTATATTCATTTATTAAATTAATATTATTCATTTAAATTGTTGTAGCGATTATCGGTCAATAGAAGAAATTTGTTTTGTAGTTGTAGTGGTTTAAAGACACCTTACACTATTTAAATAATATAAAAAAGGTTTATGGTGGATTTTTCAAATCATTCTAGAGTTTTAGTATTTAAATGAACTAGTAGGTAGTTAAAATTTACACAATAATCCATGGTAGTTTTGTTTTAGATTCTAAAAAATGACTATGATCGTGGAATCTAAATATCATTATTAAAATATAAATTTTAGAATTTCAGAATAATATGAATTGAATTATTTTATTATTAATGTCATATTTAATAACTATTTCACTTTTTATAATATTAATTATGTAAAATGTTTTAAATAAATCATTATCATTCACATAGGTTTCATAAAACCACCTTATGTTATATAATGATTTTAGAATAGTTGAAAATATTATAAATAATAATATATATTTGGGTTTTATAAATTCATTATAAAATATAAAAATTACTATTTAATTTTACATTAAAATACCAATAAAATTATTGATTGGGTAGATTAGAAGTTATATTAGAAGTCATGGTATATGAAACCCTAACATTTCCTTTTGAGAACACTCCATTGAATTATGTCTAATGATTTTGGAGGCATATTTTTTGGATAAAACAATTATATAATTATATGAATAAGGGAGTTTATATATGTATTATAATATACATTATTAATAATAATGAGTTTATTAAGTGAGTATGAAGGGGTGGATAAGTGTTGTTTATATTACCAAGGGGGGAATCTTTGAATAAAACATGGATTATTTTTTTATTTGTGTTCAAGAATATGAATTGTGTTTATTATTTTGAAATATATTAGTGTATAATAGAAATATATAATATTATTTGATATTTTAATATACCCAAAATCAGTTGGTCCCTTAGAAATATTTTATTCAATTTAAATAATTAAAATAACTTTTTATCAGAATAAAATACAACATAGGATTTTAAAATTTATTTATAGGTTTGGAAGTTAAGTATAATATTTTTAAATGCATAATTTTACTCATGAAATATATTTAATGTGAAATAATATTTCATTTAATTTTATGTCAAAATTATATATGTGTGAATTCACAAAATATTCATTATTCCTAATTTTTCACTTATTTCTCAAGAAAATATTTTTTTCAGAATAATGATAATATTAAAACTAAGATAAATTTTATTTTACGAATAAAAAATGATTTAAATTTTATAAAAATAAAATCTCAAATATTTCAAATTTAAGTTTAAACAGTATAATATAATACCTGAATTTTTTTATCTCCACTGAATACTATTTTATTCATTGAGAGACCAAGAAATTTTATTATTATTTATTAATTATTTAAATATTTTTCATTTATTTAATACTTATTTTATGTAAAATAATTTGAAATTTCAATTAATTTTAAAATTTAATTTATAAATAAATTTATTTTTATTTTTTCTACATAATTATAAAAACCATAATAAAATTTATAATTATTTTCTATGATGTATAATTTTTCAAATAAATTATTACAATCCAAATATTTATTTTTTAATTATTTTAATAACCATAAATAAGAATTTTTTTTGGCATTTTACAACTCTCATAAGGCCAATTACTATATCAATAGTAAACTATTATTCTAAAAATTAGATAATTATCCCGACAACCAGATAATTATTATACCTCCTATAATAACATATAATATATTTAATTATTTATTCAATATAGTTTTTTCAAATATTATTATATTTTATTTAAAAAATGAAAATCATAATTATAATTATTTTCTTTATATTTTTTGTTGTTTTTCATTATAGTTATTTTTCTAATAGATTACATCCATATGGATTTTCAAATTGTACGAATTCTATTTATATATTTTTTTATCCCATATTAATGTTTTTTATTTTATAGATTATATTTATACTTCCTATTTAATACTTTATTATGATGAAATTAAACGGTTGTTTTCATTTTTCCAAATATTTTATTTATAGAATATAATATACTTAAATATGATTCACATATATTTTTAGAAATAAATTTATATACCTTAATATTACTGTTGATTAAAAATTTACTTTTAGAGATATGTAATTATTTTTTTCTATACGCTCTTATCAACATCCTCAATATCAAAATTTATAGGTTCATACTCCTTTTTTATTGTTTCTTCTATTTCGTGTATACTAATCTTCTATAGATAAGAAACATGATAATATGTATTATCTATTATCTTGCACATTTTGATATATAGAATATTAATTTCTTATACCCATGATACTAGTTTTGAAAGGTAATTAGTGAAAATATCAACCATTTGAGGGAATGGATATGGTCAGTATCATGGATGGAATGTTGAAAAGTTCTATCTTCAAATTCTATCCCATTTGGGATTTTATAATAGATATTATTACCACTACCATTAAAATTATATAACATGAAATCCTTGTTCTTTATATTTTTGAATCATTTTTTGTTTAGTATATTGATTCACTATGAGTCCCCTAACCATGGTAGTGACCTCAACTGACCGAGTTTCTTGTTGTGAAGTGATTATTTAATTTTTAAGGTAAATAATTTTTAGAAAAAAAATTTCAATGAAATAAATTTGAAGGGGAATAAATAAAGAAAACATAATTTTTTACAATTGGTAAAATAAAAATGAATAATAAACTAGACATCCCGATCAATAAAATCAAAATTTTATAGTAATATTGTTATTAGGTTGTCCAAAAATATTAATAAACTCCAAAAGAGTAGAGAATAAAAAAACCTTCTAGCCATATCTAGGGATGGTAATTAATGTCTCACTATTATTTCATGATAATTTATATATATTTGTATTTATTTTATTTAAATTGTCTCAAATCATTTTAAAATAGGTTTTTTATTTTTTATAACAATATAGTAAATAACTTAATGAGAAAATTTTGATAAAAATTTATAAGGATATTTAGATGGTTCATAGTTGAGTTACAATGTGTTCTATAATATTTGACTATTGTTTTAAATAAGAACACTCTCTAGGTAGAATCAATATCATTCATCAAATTACATCTCACTATTTTTCATTTATTATATTAGAATATTACATAAGAATCATCAAGAAAACATTTCATTCATTTATCATTTCTAATTAGTGAACAATAATTCTACTCTATCGAGAATGTGAACCCACTCAAAACACCTAGTAGTGGTATCATGTTATTAAACATATCTATTTATTCACTTCCACTTGTGTTTTTAATGAATTATTATTTTTAATTATTTTTCATTTTAAATATTTAGGGTGTAGATAAATATATTAAGTAATTATAGTGGCGATCACTACATCCAGAACATACATCCACTAGAAAAATATAGTTAACTTAAAATAATATTTATTATATTCATTAACACATGAACATTAATTTAAATACCCCGTTAGACCACCCTATAATGAGTTAGAAAACCACCATCATTAATAATGAGATTATAGGAACATCACATTGATTGAGAGACATGAGGAATATAGATATGAGATAAGATATTATCACACATATGGTCGAAGGAACATAAAATTATTCCATTTTAAAAAATAGAAATTTAATAATTATACAATAGGAAAAAAGAAACCAGTATACAAGGAATCCCAAATGTTTGAAATAATGATTATAAATGTTTTATGTATAATTTCAATAATGAAAAAGATTATTCAAACTCTTCACCTTGACAAGAATAAATTGAAATCAACACATGATAGAATTTTATGTAGCTTAGTATAATGGATTTATTTGACTCAAATGTTTCTTTGTGAAGGGATTTTTAGACATGTACTTTAATAAAAGTATGATTTAATTGAGATTAACTATTAGTAATTTTATTGATCCCCTTGAGTGCGGGAAACCTAAGACGGATGCAGTGATATAGATTTAGAGATTCTTGATCCGTAGTAGTTCATAGATGGATGAATCCCCAAGAATGAAATTTAATTGGTAGTGTGGTACAAAAATAGTCTAGATTCATGTATATGGTGATTTTTTAGGGAATCCATTATACGTAAAACTATTGATTCATAATTTTCTACAATCTGTGTACTTCGATCCTAGGATTGTAGTTCTTGTAGGTGATAATAAATTGGTTCTAGAGTATTGAGTCAATGGATTATAGATATGTGTGTAGGTTTTCTTGATGACAAAAGGATCATAGCAATGGAAAAATATTCCGTGTTCCTTTAATATCCTGAAATTTAGGTCTAATTTCATTTTATTTATATGGATTTATTTCGAGAACAAAAAATTGGCCAGCTCATGATTCTGAGGCCCGGAGTGCCGGAATTATCAATCTAAAAACTTCATGATTTATGTAGCACTAGTTGGAGGTTTTATTGACAATTATTAATAACACATAAATTGGTGCACATGTTAGAAATCTGAGGGCACCGTTGCGTTCAGGATGGTGGGTTTACCCTATCCACAACTTTTGTTTAGTTGTCACACCCCTCCAGTAAAAAAACTCGAAAATGTAAAAACCATAAATAAGATAATAAAATAAAATTATTTTATATTTCAACTGATTATAAATAATGAAAAGTGACTCAGATTAAAAATCTGAGACAACCGCTAAAATTATAAGGGTATGATTTCATTAGGCAGACCCTAATATCGGCTAGTGCGGGCCTACAGTAGAAGTTAGTTTTTGGCTGTGAATAAAATAATTAACAATTATTTTATTTTCAAATCCTTATAACTCATAAACAATACCTCAGATTGAAAATCTGAGAGAACTAATGAACTCACTGGGGAATGGTCCCCTTAATTGGATCTTAACCTTGAACGGCATGGGTTGAGTTTGAAGAAACACATGGATTCTCTTAGAAATGATTTAACTTTGGCCGGAAAGGGATGAAAAAAAAATTTGATGGACTTTTCATGAAAAATAATAAAATAATTTAAAATAGTTATTTTATTTCTGTTCTCATCATGGAGGGGAGAGTGACAAAAATGTTGGCAACTGACGATTTGGCGACGATGCACATTAATGTGGCTCATTAATGGCTCGTTAACCACCATTATAATGATGCATCAATTTCCCATAACTAAGAAGTTGCATATTAAATAAAACTCCGTAACAACATGACATCACATCATAATGGAGACAATGTGATGTGCTCTTATTTATAGATCCACACACTGGGGAAATAAGGATTAATAATTTGGAGGATTCTCTGGAGAACATCTAACAGAATTACACCCCAGCAAATAATAAAGAATGTTGTTGGAACATCATAATCTTTGATGCCTTTCGAATATCGGAGTCGAGATGCGACGTTGACAGCTTAATCCCTTGAATAAAAACACTGCGATATTGGACATCATAAGAGGTAGGTGTTTTTGATTTGACGATCTTACCTATCATTTTCTAAAAATAATTAATATAGATCAACCCACAAACAGGTTGATCAATGATTTGTGAATTATGCATGAGGGTGTTTTAATCTTTGGGATATTTTTTTGGTCCAAATAATGGAAAGGAATGATTTAACGGAAACTCCCCCGAACCTCCCAAACTTTAACACTCTAACATGGAGGCCTCGCACTGATACGAACAAATCCCAAGCGCTTCCGGATGTGCGTTCTGGGTGGCTGTACCCATGAAATGATGAAAAGACAGATTTGGAATCCTCACTGTGGAGAGGGTACTCTTCGGAGGCCACCAGAATAGACCACATGAAGGACGAACAACCATAGCGCATCCAGTGGTCCGCAAAACATTCATCCAGTGTGCAGCTGTAAGAACCCATGTTTTTTCAAATAATCGTTTTGAGAAGAAATACGAATTTTTTCTCATGGATTCTCATAAGGGGTAAAATTTTCATTTTACCATACCATCTGAACTCATATAACATTTATGAAAACTTCCTTGGTCCCGTAAAAGGGATTTTACCATAGGACATGAGTTTTGTGGAAATAGGAGCTGTTTTAATTTTGGTGGAATATTTATAATTTAATATTATTGAATTAAATATTAATTATGTTTCCAGGTTCATTTGGAAATAAATTTTAAACAGAGTGTCATATTTATATTATTTCTACGTCGTTGAGTTCAGAATAGAGATTTTATCCTAGGCGAGGTATAAGCTTGAGTCGGTTGTCGGGGCCAGCCCAGGCCCCTTTTTTCCTTTTCCTTTATATTCATTCTTTTCTCTTCCTTCCTCTCCTTATTGCGCTTGCTCTTTTTGTGGATCATTCTTGGATTAGTCCAATGGGAGAAATTGGAGTCGGAGAAAGAGAGAGAAATGGGAGGATATAGGGGTACCAGTTCGAAGCTCTCGATGCGCTGAGTTGGTGTGCGACATCTGTGGATCGTAAAATCAAGGGAAGCTTTAGTGGTTTCCAACCGATGGTAAGAAATTTTAGGTTTTCCACATAGATACCCTTAAAAATGTCTTTTAAGTGTTTAAAGCCTTATATTTCCTTCTTGTGTCCTCATGAGGCTCGATTTTTTGTTTCGGGGGAGAAAACGGGGGTTTCAGGCATTCAGAGGGATTTCCCATTCGGAAACCTAGATTTCATGGCATGTGTTCTAAGGGATCAAACCCTTTGTTCTACCCATTCAAGAAAGGAAATGTTTTCTCAAGTACATGTAGTATAATTTATGTACACGCAATATATTGGTTGGTTGTGTGACCATATGTATGAGAAAATGACACAAAATAGTGGTTTTTAAGGAGTACATGTCGTGACTAAAAGTACACACCGTGTAGGGGAACATGGGAATGTGTTTGAGTGAAAAAACACATGGGGTGATGTATTGTGAACAGTACACGCTGTGTACAGTATGTTAAACACCGTGTACTACTACAATGGTAGACCCCATGTGTTCTATCCATGTGTTCTGCCCATGTACTTCTCCAGCATTGTAGTTTTGGCATTTCTTGTTCCCTAAAAGTTAAAATTATGTGTGTGAGTGGATAATTATGAGTGTTTTCCACGTAGATCGAAATTATGAAATTTTTGAGACATTTATAGGTCATTGTAATGGTGTTTTGGAGGATTTATCTAAATGGAGTGGTTTTTCCTCCAGTTAACAAGTTCAGTTGTCACATGAGAGTGATACATGTAGTAGATGATAGGTTTGGTGTTCTGACCAATATAGTTGAGGCATTTGATCTGGGAGGAGCAATAAGATATCTCCCATGACCTATCCTTTTGAAGAAACATCCCTTGTGAGATGTTCCCTTCGGTTCTATTGGGTCATGACACCAGTTGTAACCAAGGACCCTTGCGGGATGACTTTACTAATGTGATGTCCTAGAGAGTACCTTATAAGAAATCTCTACTATTTTTCTTTGAGAGGATACATGTTGTAGGATGGCTTAGTTGTTTTTCATTAGAGGATATCATTTTTTATTCCTCTCTTACTTTTCGCTAAGGATCCCGTTTAGAATGCATCTATATTTTTTGACTTGAGGTGCCCAGTGGGTACCCGTTGTTTGACCAACCCTGAGATGTTACGTCGAGTTTGGGTAGAGATGGTGTTCAGTTATCACCTAGAACCCATGCCAAATTGGTAAGACTATGGGGATGTGGTTGTAGTGTTTGGTTGGGTGTTCGGTCCCCCTCATTCATTTGTTTATATCTGAGATGGTTTTTTTGATTCAGTAGTGGTTGACAAAGGTACTTCTTGGGTTGTGGTGGTTGATCCTGACGCGAGGCATCTTTCTATATTTTTTTGGCATGCCCAGAGGTGCTTCCTGAAATCCAGCCTTTGATTCATACATGATTAATTTTATGCCTTGAGTGATACTTGGATTCTCGTAGTAGAAATTCCTTGGATGGACTCATGGGATGAATGACATTCTTGTGGGTGAGGTTATGATATTATTGAGGGAAAGATTATGATATGACTACATGCGAGATTATGACATGCATGAATGTGAAATTATGATTTGAATGAAGGTGAGATTATGATATTCCTATGGGTGATATTGTGATATTCCTGATGGAGAGATTGTGATATGCCCGACTGTGAGATTATGATATGCCTGCGGGCGGGTTCGGATATGGCTGAGGGAATGGTTTTGATATGCCTATGGGAAAGGTTTCATGAGTCTTGGTCGGATTTATGGGCATATGCGCTGTGTTTTCTGACCAGTGACTTTTTATAGGATTGATCATCATTATACAGTATCCATCCTTATAGGATTTAATGTGGGTATAAATAATTCTAGTTAGAGATTGGAGGCGAGTACGGGTGAACCTAGGTGTAGGACAAGAATCCCCCTACAATGATGTAGCATTCTCAGAGATATAATTCCAGCGTTGGACAATGTAGGTTCATGTCAATGGGATTGAGGACCCATAGATCGACTTAATTATACACGACTTCAGTGGAAACCATCCAGCTCAATTCCATTGAACATGATGTCTAGGAGATCGGGCTTATGGAACCAAGAATCGACTACTGATGTGTTTTCATGTTGTTTGATTCACATACTAATTAATATTCATATTTATGTATATGGGTATATGTAGGGGACTATATATGTGTAATGTATATAGATATAGACATTAAAGGTGGAACTTTCTTTGTGGACAAGGATTATAGACCATGAGTTCAATTTTGGTTGCACGTTTGGTTTACTTTCTTTTGTTCTGTTCCAGGTAGGTTGATCATGTTGACGTTACATACACATTTAGCAACATAGTGATAGGTTTCTTGTCGACGTTCTCTACAATGATTATTTCTCACCCCTTAATGTGCACCTCAGTGTATGTGTATACCTTATGTCTTCTTTTTATGTTTATCAAGAGATGTATGGTGGATAAGGATGAGGTCCAGTGTTTCATGATCGAGGGGAGCGACTCATGTGGTTCTACTGATCATGCTAGTTCAGTTTGAATGTGTCTCGAGATTGGGTACGTGGGTTGGATCAGAGTTTTTAGCAGAGCCCTATAGTTTTACATTCAGTTTCTTTTGTACCTATATCTATATGTTTGGCCCAGTTGGTAACCAGTGTTGTATTTCATTACATAGTTGTTCGGGATCTTACATAATTTTACTATTACATCTTGTTCAATTTCAGTTGTTTATTTCTTTCAAACTCTGTTTACTTTATATTGAGGATGATACGTAGTTATATACATTGTTTTTTGACTCTATTATGAGGTAATAGTCTCCCCACTATCACACCCTTGGACCTCGCTGCTAGTTCGAAACCTCTAGTGTACGGGGAAGCGCACTTGAGCCATTGTTGCAAACTAATTCAGAGAACCGATTTAGTGGATTTCGGGTCAGGACGTTACAAAGTGGTATCAGAGGAGTTTTCATTTCATGGTTATTACTATTTGGGATATTATAGATATGAGTATTAGAAACGTGTTATAACCTATGATGGATATCCGACTGGTGCTTCGAGAACACTTGTTCTGGTATGATGTCCAAGTTGTGAGGGTTTGGGATGGATGTTCTAGTTTTGTGATGTTATAGTTGAATATGTTTTTTTTCCTTTATTGACACACATTTTGTGTGGGTGGTTTGATTTACAACGGATATACGGTTCCTGGCCATTGGTAAGATTCCAGTGATGTTTTTTTACTCTTGGTCGGCAATTTCAAGAGCGCCTCATGCATCATACTAGGCACATAGTATTCTCGAAATATAAGCCAACTAGTTTGTGTTTTTAATGATTACTAAGAAAATTTGATCTCATTAAATATTCTTTTACATTTATGGAAGGTTATGTGTATTAAATTTGAGACATTTTTGTTGAGGCTGATGACTCTGTTCTTCTGAAAATGTGGTGTAGTAGCCCTAGTAAGTCAATATGGCATGTGATGACTTTTTATTTAACCCATTATTGGCTGTTGTTTCTCAAGAAAGTGGTTATCTAGTCAAATCAATGAGTACGATGACAATAGATACCAAATATTTTCTTGTGAACCAGACTTCCTTGGGGTATTGTTGTATACGGATACCCAATAAAAGTCAGTTCAGTTTATCTTCTTCTTTGGTTGTGACCTCCAAGTAGATGTTCCTTATGAGGATGCTTGGACAGGATCACGGCCCTCATAGGCCATGTGTTTCAGTTTTGACCCTCTTTGGTCATTGTTATCTCTACTATTTTTCCTAGGTTTGTATCATTTGGGGATAGGTGGTTAGACCTTGTGACCCGACTGTGATGTTTTTTTTATATGGTCTTGGTGGAGGACCTAGAGACACTTGGTTTTGACTCAATCATTATAGGTTGTTGTCTATTTTGTTTTAGGGAAACCTGTGTGATAGTGGTTGGCCTATGTTTTAGTGATTCCTTTTTAGTAAGGAGACTGATATTCTTTTGGTGAAATCATAGTGTACTCCTATAAGAGATGATCATGCACTATATTGATTCATCTTGAGTATGATGAGAAAGATTCGACCGTACATTGAGATCCTTTTTCATTATTAATTTTCATCCCTGTTGAGTGTGAAACCTATTTTCGTTGATCTCTAGGTGCGGTGTAATGAAATCCAAATGGTGGAGAGTGCACCATTGGCCCTTTGAGGGGAGTTTTCCTTATTTCAGGTAAAATTCAGTGATTTCCATGAGATTTCAAGCTCAATGTTTTCATTTATGAAGACGATAGGCATACTCCTATGGTGAAGAGTACAATATCAATCACACTTAAATACTGTCAGTGTAGATGGTGGTTGTTAATGATATAAGGTTGGTGGTTGGAAGGATCATATAAGTTGGTTGTTCAGATTCTCAGGTTGGGAGCATGACTACTGGTCCTTTCAATGGGCTTCTCGAGGATGAGATGATTTATGGTGGGGAGTATTTATGAACCTGGGTTTTTCCAGACTGTTGTTTTGAGTAGAAACTGGAAATCTTGTTATTGGATTCTCTTAATGGGTATGATGGTCATTTTACCAAACCATATGATCTTAGAAAAAGTTTTCTGAAAACTATGTTGGTTCTAGAATAGGGTGTTTACCCATTGAAAGATGTTTGGTAGAGATCTAAGATGTTTGAATTTTTGAAGAATATTTAATACTTACTATTATTAAATTAAATATTGATTTATTTGTACAGGTTTGTTTGGAAATAAATTTCAAACAAATCGTTGGATTTATATTCCTTTTGTGCCACTGAGTTTGGAATGGGGAGTTTAGCCGGGGCGAGGCTTAAACTCGAGTCTAGCATCGGGGCCGACCAAAGCCCCATTTTGTTCATTTTATTTTATTTTGTTTTCATTATTTACCCTTAATTCCTCTTCCTTCTTGCACATTATCCTTGTGTGGATCCTCAACAGCCATGTACCATGGTAGATATTGTTTTTTTATAAACATATGGAGGTATGGGATTCAATAGGGGTACTGATTCGAATATCATAACGCGCTAAGTTGGCAGCAACATACGTGGATCGTAAAATCGAGCAAAGCATAGGCGGTTTCTACCCAAAGATAGGGAAGTTTATGTTTTCACCATAGATACCATGTAAATAGGGTTTTAAAATTTTTTAAAGACATATATTTCTTTCCTGTGGCCCCATGAGGTTCGATCTGTTGTTTCGAGGGAGAAAACTGGGGTGTTAGGCAATCCGAGGGATTTTCCGTCGGGAATCCTAGATTACAAGGCATGTCTTCCAGGGGAATATTCCATGTGTTCTTCTCATTCAGTGAAGACAAATGTTTTGTTAGAACATACCATGTACTTTGAGGACACCCTGTGTAGTGGTTTGACGTGTGACCAGCCATGTGAGAAAGGGACATAGAATAGTGTATTTTATGTAGTACACGCCATGTACTAGGAGTACATGCCCTTTCATGGAACATGGGCATGTGATAGGGTGATAACTCACACGGGGTGATGTTTTTTGAATAGTACACACTGTGTACAATAATTTAAATACCATGTAATACTACACAGCCAGACCCCATGTGTTTGGGCCATGTACCTCTCTAGCGTAGTAGTTTTGGCGTATCTTGTGCCCTAGAAGTCAGAATTGGGTGTGTGAGTAGTCAATTATGAGAGTTTTTCCATATACATCATAATGGTTGAAACCTTTTGACATATATAGGTCATATAAATGGTTATTATGGAGGTTTCTAACTAAATGGAGTGGTTATTACTCCAGTTATATAGTTCAGTTGTCACTTGAGAGTGAGAATTGGTGTTGATGATAGGTTGTGTGTTCACACCAACATAGCAGAGGTCTTTAATTTGACATGAGCTTTGAGACATCCCCATTGACATATGATTTTGAGTAAACTTACCTTGTGATTTTATTAATTTTTTTCTTTTAGGAAGTGAGATAGGATGTTACCATGGATCCCCTAAGGGATGCCTTTACATATGTGTTGACATAGGGAGTCCCTTGTAGGATCTCTCTCATATTTTTTTGAGATGATCCATGTCATTGGATTCCACTGTGGTTTTTCATTCGAGGATCCCATGTTGGATTACTCCATTAATCTTCATTAATGATAATAAGTAGGATGCCTCCATAGTGTTCAAATTGAGGGAACCATTGGGTGCTCGTTGGTTGACTGACCCTGAGATGTTACATCGGGGATCAGTAGAGATGGTGTTCAGGTGTCACCATGACCCATTTGATACTGGTAAGCCCATGGGGATGTGGTTCTATTGTTGGGTTTGGAATTCGGACCACCCTCACTCATTTTTTTATATCTGAATTGGTTTTTCTGATGCAATGGTGGTTTCCAGAGGTACTTCCTGGTTGATGGATATTGAGGCTGACGCGAGGCATCTTTCTATATTTTGTTGGGATGTCCATAGGTTTTTCTTTGTATTCAGACTTCGATCCATACATGGGTACATTTAGGCCATGAGTTATACCTAGATTGTGGTAGTAGGAATTCCTTGAAAGGACTCATGGGATGAATGATATGCAAGAAAGTGAATTTATGATATGCATGTTGGAGATATTATGATATGACTATGGGAAATGAAGGGTGAAATATTTGTTGAGGATGGTGTCACTCCCAGGAGATCGAAATGAGAACCCTAACATCTCCGATCAAAGGATCTAGGATGTGATATCATTCGAAGATGTTTTAGCAGGTAGAATCCCATGCGCGTAATCGAAGACCCCCGACTGTCTTTCTCCAAAAACCTATAGGCACAGAAGACAATCAGTGATTTCATTCTCAAACGATGAGGTACAAGCTCTTTCTTCAGATCATATATTTGTTCTTGTAGTTCACTTTATCAAGAATCTCCCTTCATTGTTCTTTTTACGCAAAATCCATGAAAACCGTGGCTTCACTAACTTTCATATTGGGATTCTGAATTTCTTGAATGTCATATTTCGGTTCTCATCAGACAATGAGTACTATAGATTCTGGATTCGAGGATCCGGGTCCTTTGGGGTGTATGCTATGAAGGTCTTCAAGTGGTCTCCGGACTTCGACATTGGTTCCGAGCCCCCCTTTGTACAAATCTGGATTGGTTTCCCAGGTATACCTTTACATCTGTTTAAGCAGCATGTTCTTTCTGAAATTTCAGGTCTTTTTAGACATCTGATTAGATTTGACACACCTACCCTGAACCTGGCTAGACCTCAAGTATCTACTATTTACACAACGGTCAATATCTCATGAAATTTGACATTTCATCTATGGATTCAAAATAGAGATAATGATTCATCCAAGAGGTTGTATTTGAAAGTGTTCCTACTTACTTCAAATACTTTATAAAAATTGGACATTCGATGGAGGAATGTGATATCCAGATATTTGAACCCCCTTATCCCCATTACAAGTCAATTTGGATGGAAAAAACTGACTCAAAAAGGATATTTGATGATAAACCTATTCATAACACTTTGATCCCAAACATCATAGATATCCCCATGCCTCTTAAGGAGATTGCATCACCTAGGGACAATATGATTCAATAGAAGGGTCAAATTAATACCACTTTGGAAACTTGTGAGCTCCCTTCCAAGGAGATTTCAACTCTAGTTGTGTCTGAAAATATCCACAATGTCCCCCCACTCCTCCTGAGGTGGTACTAAGAGTGAAATTGCATGAGGATACTCAAAAGGATGTAAAAAATGAGAGGTGCGATCCATATGAATAATTTGATTCACCAAATGAAGAAGATAAATCTACTCAAATTGAAAAGAATAACTATGATCGATGTCCAAGAAAGGAAAATAGCCAATTGTTAATACATATGGTTTCATCACGCCATCCCCAAAAAATGAGGAAACATAGAGATTACTACAAAATTCAAAGAAATATAGTCACCAAATCCTTGTACATTTAAAGAATGGATGTCTCTCCCCCCGACACAATTCAATATATAGAGGACAAGAAATATGTGAAGGGGTTGGAAAAAAATGTGCCTGGTTGTAAAGATATTGAATCTTGGGTGAAACATAGAGATGAAATTATGTACAATTCCCTTTATAAAAGGGTAAATTTCAAAAGAAACTTACCTTGCTATTAAACTGTACATTTTCAATGATAGATTATAGAGAGAGTTTCAAAAAACTCCCTAATTTTTCTTTGATATCTTTTTCTAGTTGTTTCATTATTGATTTGTGGCCTCACTACACATTACATATATTTCATTCATCTAAGACCCTATATGTGTAATGATGCTGATCCTCCTTGGATGATTCTAGTTTGGATTTCTAGTTTTATCTAACTTTCTTCTCCATGATTTGCAAGCTTAGTTGAACTGGTTTGAATGGTCTTTAAAAGCTATATTTTGGAAAGTCCTTTGCAGTTTGATGCTGGTGGTTTGTTTCAGCCTTTTTTCTCCTTTCTTCTACTTCAAATTGGATGATTGGGACTTTTCTATTCTGTTGATATTGTTTAGATTTTGGGACTGTTTTTGAGATGGATTTGATGTTTATTTAAAGAAATCTGATATCCGATTGTCTGTTCTGAATTGGTGATATTAAGATCTACTGACATTTTTACTTTTTCTCTGATCAAATTTTATATGTTGGCTAGTTTTTGATGATAAACCTGCATTAAATGAAGCTCATATTTTTGGGTTCTCGGTGTTAACTTTTAACACCTCTCGATAGCCTTGTGTCCTTCTTTTCTACTCAGTTTTTTCTTCTTGTCATTGGATCTCAACCAGTTTCTTCTTGGTGTTTTTGGAATGAGGCTTCTCCTCCTATAGGCTGGTTTGAAATGGGTCTGATGGGTCAGCTGCATGAACATCAAAGGAAGCTCTAAATTTTTTATGTCTTTTCTAGTGTAGCGATATATGTTTTTTCCTCTTAGTTTCCATGCTATGAATTCGGGATTGGCCGGTAATTGGCCGGTAATGGATACTCAACTTTGATGGAAGGGTGAACATATGCTAATCTGGTTTTATGTGTTGGTGTTTTTTTCTTTTAGTTTTTAATTTTCCTCCTTATCTCCCTGCTGTTATAAGTACATTACACCTCGTGTTTGTCTGATAACTTTTTTGAATTTAATAAATTCCCTTTGAGGCATGAATTGGGAATCCAATTCATGCCACCACATTCTTAAAAAATATATGATTGTGAGAAATATTCTTATATGACTGCGGGCGTGATTATGATATGCATGTGGGTGAGATTATGATATGACTCTAGGAGAAATTGTGATATGAATGAGGGATATATAGTTATATTCCTAAGGGAATGATTGTGATATGCCTGTGGGCGGGTTCTGATATGCCTGAGGGTGTGGTTTTTCTATGCTAGCAGGCAAGGTTTTCGGAGTCCTGGTTGGATTCATGGGCTTATGATCCGTGTTTTCCAACCAGTGAAATTTTATAGGATAGACCATCGGTATACTATATCCTTCCTTACAGGATTGAATGTCGGTATACAGTTTCCTAGTTAGTGATTGGAGGTGATTAAGGTTGAAGCAGATATAGCATGAGTATCAATCTATGGTGACGTAGCTTGCTCAGAGGTATAATTTTAGTGTTGGACAAAGTAGGAATATGTTGATGGGATTACAGACCTAGAGATCGATTTAATGATCCGCAACATGAGTAGAATGACATCTAGCTCAATTCCATTGCACATGATTTCCATGAGATCAGGCTTATGGACCCAAGGATCGACTGCTAATGTGGTTTCTTATTATTTGATTCACATACTCATGAATATTCATAGTTATGTATATGTGTATATGTATGGGACTATACATGTGTACGTATATATAAATGGACATCCATGTTGGCACTTTCTCAATTGACAAGAATTACAGACTCTAAGTTTGACTGTGACTGGATGTTTTGTTTACTTTCTTTTCTTCTATTCCAGCTAGTCTAATCAAGTTGACGTTGCATACAATTTTAGCAGCACAGTTATCGGTTGCTTTTCGGGGTGACCTACTGAGATTATTTCTCACCCTTTCACGTTCACCTCAGTGTACGTGTAGACCGTATGTCTTTTTTAGGTTGATCATGAGATGGATGGTGGAGAGGGATGAGGCACTGTGTTGCATGATCATGCGGAGCTGCTCAGGTGGTTCTACTGATCAGGTTGGTGTAGTTCGGCAGTGTCTCGATATCGAGTACGGGGGTTGGCTCAGAGTTAGTAGTAGAGCCCTATACATTTACTGTCAGTTTATTTTATACATGTATCTGTATGGTTGAACTAGTGGGTGACCAGTGTTGTATTTTATTGCATATATATTAGGGATTTGACAACATTCTATTATTAAAGATTGTTATATTTAAGTTGTTTATTATTTCCTCACCTTGTTTACTTTCTTATGTGGATGATACTTATTTATTTCTGCTTTTTTCTTACTCTTGTATGAGGGAATAGTCTCCCAACAATCACACCCCAGGCCCCTGCTGATATTCTACAGCCTCAGGCGTAAGGGGAGGCACTCTTGATGCCTTGTGGTAAACCCGAATAGAGCGCTGGTTTAGTGGTTTCATGTTCGGGATGTTACAGCAGGCGGATGCAAAAGTGTTTGTTGGCCACACCGGTCGCGTGGATAAGGTGGCCTGCACCGGCAGTCCGTGTTGATCGGGAGGCCATATTTAGTCAGCTGCAGCAGCACACTAGAGGATGCATAGTGGGACGCCGTGTGGAGGGTCATACAGTGTCTGGGCCGTATGGATAAACTTGATGTCGCGGTCCTTGATCGTAGCTGGAAAAGGATCCCCACACATCTGTGGGGTATGCGGGAGGCCACAACATGTTGACCACGGAATGAGTTCAACACGACGACATGAGGGTACATAGTAAGACGTGCTACCCACTTCTTGTGGGCCACGTTCAGACAGGGAGGTGATGCAACTAGCTGCCACATCACAGCTGCTCACACCGGATGCAACGTGCGACCGATCCTTCGTTGGAGGGATGTTCCCCTGAGGGGCTGTTCTCATCCCACTGGCCAGTGATCCGGACCCGAGCCCAGTGGGCTTGTCCCACACCGGCGGGCTAGACCTATATCAATGGGTTGGACCAAAGCCTAGTGGGACAAAACCCACACCGGCATGTCGGAGCTGTACCGGTGGGCTGGACCCTTGGTCCAATGGGCCGGTTCTATTCTGACCAAACCAGACCCACTCTGGCAGGCCAAACCTGAACCCTCTTTGGGGCATGCCAGACTAGACCGGGTCATCGGGCGGGACCCTCGACCAACCGGGCCGGGTCTAGCGAGGCCTATTGGGCCTAGCCCACTTGCCCGGCTGGATCAGACCGACCTCGACCTGCACTAGGTCGGTTCGAGTTAGTCTTAATGAATTGGGGTTATGTGGGATCCATGATCTGGGTTTGTCGGGTCAATTTGACCGGGTCGGACCTAGCCCCATCATTACCAGCCCCATGGTTACCAAAACACCCGTATCTTGCAAACTGCAGCTCCGATTGATGAGTCGTTCACAGCTTTGGGACCTTCTCTATGAGTGGATCTTTTGGAATGCTCTGTGGTGACATTAATGATAGTTGAGATGTGACGAAGGGATTGACGAGAACTTCTCCCATGTGCACTGCGTAAAGAACCCTTCGACTGACTGATACCTAAATACTGTTGACTTTTGGAATAGTGGGAAGAACCTCTCCATGACTTGGAGAGAACACGGTGGAAATCACTTCTTTGCGACTTTTCAAGATCACGATACATGATTTGGATGAGTACCTCAGTTGGCGATGATTAGTGGGAAGAACCTCTATTTGACATTACAGGCCCACATTACTCAATGGGAGAAGAGTACCTATGCAGTCCATGGATAGTGTAAATCACCTCGTCATGACATGGAATTCCCCCTACACTCGCTAGAGGAAGATTTTTCCAGCATCCGAGGTGTTCGACAGTGTGACTGATGATGATATTGTTACTAACCTAGAATATATTTGATGTGAGCAGTTATGTGTTTCATTATTTACATTGAGTAAATGTAGTGTGGTCTTTCCTTTTTTGTTTTGGGGTCCCTATTGAGTACTATGTTACTCAAACCTGCACGAGATTCGCCCACAAGTGTTCTGTAGAGTGAAGAAGACTGATGTTTCAACAGATGTGATCAAGGTGATCGGACTGATAGACACAACGATGGTGGACATGGTGTCCCAAGACCAGGCAGGCCCCAGTAATACCAGTTGGACATGACATACTACTTCATCTTCTAGTATCTTCACTACTCTCATGATCATGTGGGATTTTCTGCGAATGGACATCAAAGTTCACTTTTTTGTATTTTTTTCAGTTCCTTGTTGGGTTTGTATTCTATCCCACTTAAATATCATTGTAATTTCACTCAGCCTTGTTTTAGTGGTACTAGTTTCACCCTTTTAGTGTGTTGGGATGTGGATGGGTATGTTTGTGAATATAGGTACTCAAAAAAATGTCTCCCACATGATGGTTGACACCATCGACTCTAGTCACCAGCACGTAGCTTTCAAGAGGTGGGCTTGGGGTAGTCACAACATGGATCCTAGGGGACTAGTCATGACAAAATGTTATTAGAGGGTGGTCGGTCCAACTAAAAAGATCGCGAGTCTCTTGTTTTTGTATCAGTGCAATAGTGTTAAGTGTTGTGAGTTCGAATTTCGGATTCAAGGTGTTTGTTGTTGGTACGGTGGATGACACATCCATACACGAGATCATTGAATTCTGTTTTCAGCTCAATAAATGAAAAAACTGTTGGATAAGGGTCTCCTTATTTTGAATAAGAGTTAGCTCACTAGGTATAACTTTCTAACCGTGGTATATCTTGATCTATCTTAGGATGACTCCATGTGGACGACCAGCTAGTTTCCAAATATGAGGTCATGGGGAAAGTCAGCCTAGTGAGGAGGCATTTTTTTCGGGAACAGTACTACATATGGGCCAACTGGGTGGTATGCTAGTGTTACTACCACTCGTTGTTTAGCTAGTAAGCCCTCCTTTAGCGGTTTAGGTGAATGAATCTTGCCAAACTAAGTCATGTATGTCTCTTTTGTCACTTATCAATGAGGAATGGGTTTCAAATGTGTGTCATGGGCATTCGAGGAAATGATCACTCGAGATGCAGGGTCCGAAGGATCTACAAATTTTAGGTTCACAAAGTACGCCACGGAAACAGAGGGTTCATAGTAGGCAATGTTATGGTTTCCAAATAGGCATGCATTATTATAAATTTCGTAAAAAGGGACCTATCGTGAGAGATTGTATCCCTATTCATGCTACGGGGTAGTAGAGAAGACAGTTGTTGTCTATCAAGGCTTATGACCATAGAACTACAGGGATGAATCAAGCTATGATGCATACAGTTTTTACATTAGCTATATTATTGATAGAAACCCATAGTAGTGATATCACTTTCCAACCACTTCTTCTTGTTAGATTCCTAGAGGTTCTCATTAAGACCGTCGGTTTGAACCACACATTTAGATACTCTTACTGTAGTAGACCCAATGACCACACACTAGTTCTGACAGTTTGACTTGACTCTTGGAGGTGAGTGTATCAAGTGAGATCTCTTGGTAGTATCTTGGATGCTTTATGAAATTATTCTTAGAATGTAATAGTACCATTTATGATAGGATTAACATTATTAGGAAAAAGATGCGGTTCATTAGAAAAGATGGAAAATAATTTTTCTTTATCAGTTAAGGGGAAGTCCTTGTAGCTTTTAATGGAATCAAGGAGAAGAGGGTATAGAAAAATCCTATTCATTTGGCTAGTTTAACCCTCAGTGTAGTGAATGTAATGAGTCCTCACGTTCCTTAGTGATAGTAGAATATAAGGATTTCACCCTTGAAGATGTTCAACGATTACATCTTTGTTGAGAGTTATAATTCTGCCTCATTCTGTACCCTAGGACGACAATGATATCAACACCAGCATATCGAATGGATCCTACAGAGATTCATGGATTCAGGGTACAACTGGAGTACATGGGAAGGGAGTAGTTTTATGCGGTCAATGAGTATAACCTGAGGGCTCTATGAATGATTCTAGGTATTGTCTGTGTCTATTATGGGAAATAGTATTAATGAATACAGGTGCTAATCATTCATTTTTTTCATGAATCATGTTCAAGACCTATTGTTTCTGGTTAAATGGTTGACTTGACCTTACATCTAGGGATACCTATTTGATGAGACTCGATAATCACAATTATGTCGACGGTGTGATCTAAACCACGAGATGATAGTTTTGGTTTGAACCTCTTCTTCACATCGTCGAGGCCTTATTATGTTAGTTTGGGTATATACTGGTCATCCCCTTTTCATGCTCAAATTAACTCTTTTAAGAAACAAGGATGTGGTATATCCATAGTGTTTGAATGGGGTTTTCCTTGGTCAATGAAAAATGGGTTAAACCCAGGTAGAATGGGATAAAATCATGCATAGGAGGGTGTAGAAGATCAATCTTGAGTCGTTCGACCTAAACGTCATGGCAGTAGATGTTTTGAGTTTTTAGTTACCAATAGTAGTGGTAGATTGAAGGAACATCCCTTTAAAATATGATTCCAGTGGTACATCCCCATAGGGGGAGGGACATCAGTATCATTACAAACCTCGATATGGGACCTATATCAGCAAAAATTTATTAGAGGGATTTTGTAGATCTTTATATGCAGGGGCGTAGGTGGGGGACATGTAGAGGAATGGCATGGTGATACCCACTGTTCTAGGTTAGGACTAGACTATTGTCACTTTAATCAAGTGGTCATCGATAATGATTACCCACTACCAAATGATCTATGGGAACATCTATCAGTTAAAAGGGGTAGACTTTAGTGTGGATTGAAATGTGCCCTTAGACTTTTTAGTAGTAGTGACAATAGTGATGGCGAGTTTTTTTTCAGGACTATGACTTTGAGATAGTCTATTCTCCTATGAAGTAGAACATGGTGGAAGACACATTCACCAGGAAGTATAGTTTACAGATGATTAGTGGGGCTACAAAGAAGCTAGCAATGATGCATCTATCCTTCATGGATGATGACAGAACATCATGCCTTAAATCAATGACTATAACTCCCCCACACTTGCAGCTAGTCTGGGAGGATTAATTTGTGGATGTTGATTGCGAGGACTGACATGCTTAGTTATCCTCAGGACAAGATCCTGATAGATTCGTGATAGGTGGGGAGCACATTATCCTTTTCAGAGGGCGCACTGTAGTGCCAGTTACATTATGGGAGGATGTACTGAGGGAGTTCCATACGTCCACTGTGTGGGTAAACCCTTGTGTACTAAATATGTACCATGAACTCCGAAGTTTGTACTAGTGGCCAAGAGATGGAGACTATTGGAGTTCGAGTAGGGAGATCTTGTGCACCTTCGGGTCTCAACATGATGAGGATTGTGGAGATGTGGTGGGGGCGACAACAGATCTTTGAGGTTCATCATAACTTTTAAGATCCTGATCAGAGCTGGAGAGGAGGTGTAACACCTAGCTCTTTCCCCACAGATGCACCAGGTGAATGATGTTTTCTATGTGTCGCTACTAAAGAGGTATGTGCATGATCTGTCGAACTTCATAGACTAGGGTGAGGTGGGTATTGATGAAGGGGAAATGTTTGTGGAGTTACTAGTGGAGATATAGGATCGATATGAGTAGCTCATACAAGGGTAGTCAATTTATATTGTGTACATTTGGGGGTTTTACAATAATCTCTAGGAGAGAACATTGGAGCAGGAGGCTCTAAATCATGCTTAGTTCCCCCATCTATTTGTTTAGTCGTTATTTTGGATTTCGAGGATGTAAATCCCTAATGTGGAGAATGTGTAATGTCCCAAAATTCCAATGTAAATTTATTGAATTTATATGGAATTATTTTGAGATATTAAATTTTGACAACACATGATTCCAAGGCCCATACTGCCTGAAATGTTCCGTCAAAAAATGGTATGCTTTAAATCGAATGCGTTGGTGATTTTCTTGAAGAATATTAATAACTCATAAATGGGTGTCCAAATTAGAGATCTGATGGAACCGTTGTGTTCATGATGGCGTGGTTACCCTAGGAACGACTTATGTTTAGTTGTCACGTTCCTATAGTCTGAAAACATGAAAATGGAATAACAGTAATTAAAATAATTAAATAAAATTATTTTATTTTTAAATTTGTATAACTCATTAATGGTGATTCAGATTAAAAATATGAGACCACTAATGAACTCATGAGGGTATTATTTATTTAGGCGTACACTAATATTTTATGTCATGGCCCAATAGTGGAAGTTAGTTTTTGGCCGTGAATAAAATAATTAAGTAACAATTATTTGTGTAAAATCATTATAACTCATAAATGGTAACTCGGATTCAAAATAAAAAAGTATCGTTGAACTCTTAGGGGAATGCTCCACCTAGGTGGAGCCTTAGCTTGACCGGTAGAGGTTGAGGGTGAATGTTAATGATTTTGATCTTTTTTATGGTAGGTTTAGTAAACGTGCGAGAAAAATTTTATATATTTTGAACCGTTGTTCAGATTAAAAATCTGAGGGCACCGTTGAATTTGAAACACTGGGATTCACCTAGAAATGACTTTACACCAGACCACATAAAATATAAAAATTGTTTTCTATATTAGGAACACATAAAATATGAGTTAATACACAAAGGATAAGAACCCCCCCTGACTACATGTTTTCTGAATTTTATTGTAATAGAAATACATGTCCTACCGAGAAATAATTTGTTATTAGTTATCCTATTTCCTATAAGGAAATGAGGGACCTCCGTACACATAGAACAACAAAAAGGGATGAGTAAAAAAGTATTTTTTTCAGACTTTTCAAGGAAATTAATAAAAAAATTTAAAATAATTATTTTATTTTTTCCCTCCCTGTTGAGTGACGGATGACAATGACGCGTGGAAGTGACAAGGTAGTGATGATGTGAATTAATGAGGGTGATTAATGGCTCATTAACCTACAGTGTAACGATGATTTAATGACATGTAATAGTGACACTGTTTCTTAAATAAAACAATATAACAATGTGACATCGCATGGTAGTCGAGATTCTATGACATGATCCTATTTATTGTTCGACGTGATGTGGAAATAAGGATTAAAATTTTAGAGGATTTTATGAAGAATCTCTGATGGAGTTTAACCCCATCTATGAACGATGGACGCCGACATAAAATCATTATCTTCGACACCTTCTGAAGATCAGACCTGGGATGTAATGTCATCATCTTAATCCATTGAGGATGAAATCTGTGACATCAGATGTCATAAGAAGTAGGGTTTTTGATTTGATGTTCTTACATTTTATTTTCTAAAAATGATGAACATAGATCAACCCACAAATAGGTTGTTCCACGATTGGTTCACTATGAAAGAGTGTGTTTTATTCTTAGGGTTATTTTATTTGGGTTCCTAATTTTTTCATGGAATGATTGAACATACACTTTCCCAAACCTCCCCCGATTTTAAACCCCTAATGCGGAGGCCCGAGGCTGACACGAACAATGCCCGAGCGCCTTCACATGTGCATTCTTGGTGGTCGTACCGGAAAAATGATTGAAAGTTATATTTTGAATCCATGATGTGAGGAGGTCCCTCTCAAGAGGCCATAGACGCAGACGGTTCGAAGGATGGACAACTAGAGCGCGTCTGGTTGTCCGCTAAATTTTCTCCTCTGTGCTGGCACCGAAATCAGTGGAAGCTGGCCATATCGTTTGTGTAGAAGATTCGTCCTGCATCGGCAGGTGGAATTGATCAGGAGGATGTAGGTCATCAATTATGGTGGCATGATGAAGGATGAGGTGCCATGCTGCACACCGTGTGGAGGGACGACCCGTGTATGAGCCATCCGGATGTACTGGAAACTGTGGTCCTTGACTACGGTAGGCTGAGGATCCCCGCACATCCGTGGGGTAGGTGGGAGGCCACGACCCATCAATCCCGGCATGATATGGACATGAAGTGAAGGGGTGTTGCACAGTTGGTTTGGGCCTCCTCTTATGGGCCGCATTCAGATAAAAATGAGACATTGTTAGCTACCGCATCACATGTGCTCACACTGGCCGCACCACGCTTTCAGTACTCAGCAGCCTCAGCCCCTATTGGGCTAGGCTGGCCCCTCTGCCCAGAAAGCCGGATCAAGCCCAGCAGGCCGGACCCACGCCTGTGGGATGGAATCACACTGATGGGCTAGACATGAGCCAAGCGTGATGGACACACAAAGGTGTGCGGGACTCGTACCAGCGGGCAGGAACCACTGCCCATCTTGCAGGTTCTGCACCCATTATGCCAGAACCGCTCTTGCAAGCCAGACTCGATCACTCTTTGGGTCGGTTTGTACAAGACCAGGTCACTGGGTTGGACACTAGGCCAACTAGGCTAGGTCCAAAAACTCATATTGTGTCTGGCCCATTGGTCAGCCAGACCAGACAAACCTTAACCTGCAATAGGTCAGGTCGAGTTGTTCTTAATGAACCAGGGAACGTGGGAACCCCGAGCTGGTTGGTCGGGTCTGTCTGACCTATTCGGACCAGGCCCCGTCGCAACTGGTCCCTTGGTTACTAAAATGCACGTATCTTAAAAACCACGCATCTGATTGATGATCCGTTTGCGGCATAGGGACCCTCTCGTTGAGACAGATCTGTTGACAAGCTCAATGCTGTCTTTCAGAATTTTTGAGATTATTATAAGGGCATGAAGTGTGGTTTTTTAGAGCACAATATGTATAGAACCCTATTACTGGATGAGACCTAAAGACTATAGAATTTTGGCCCGGTGGGAAGAACCTCTCTATTACTTTGCAGGACTATGGAGGTAAGAACCTCTCTTTGACTTTTCCGAACCATGGTAAATATTTAGGATGAGTACCTCAATTTCCCATGACTCGTGGTATGTATCTCTCTGTGACATTGAAGGCCCATGGTACGAGATGGGGGAGGAGTGCCTAAGAAGTCCAAGGTTAGTGGAAAGAACCTCTCCGTGACTTGGAAATCCCACTGGACTCTCTCGGGGAGGATTTATCTAGAATTTAAGGTGTTTAACGATGTACCTATTGATGCTACTTTGACTAACCTAGAATATACCTCCTGTGAGTTGTCTTGTGTTTCCTACTTTATATTGAGGAATTGTTTTCGGTCTTTAATTTTATATTCTTGGGGTCCTTACTAAGTACTATGTTACTCACCCCTGAATGGGCATCGCCGCACTTGTGGTTTCTCGTGTTGACGATAGATTTTTTGAAAGAGGTGCTCTAGGTGACGGGACTGACAGATGCCACGGTGGTGGACTTGCTAGCCCAGGACTAGGCGGGGCCCAGTAGGTCTAGGTGGATTGGAGATAGTACGTAGGCTTCTAGAAGCTTCACTACTCTCATGATCTGGTGGGGTATTCTGCAGATGACCATCAGAGTTCCTTTTTATATATTTCTATATTCATTTCATTGTGGGGTCTGTATTTTGGCTCACATAACTTTTAGTTGTACTTACACTCAGCCTATTTTTATTTGTTCTGCTTCCCCCCTTTCAATGTGTTGGGATGTGGTTGGATATGTGTGTGTGTACAGGTACTCTGGAAAATGAATCCCACCTATAGGTTGATGCCTTCGGCACTAGTCGCCAGCCACTAGCCTTCAAGAGGTAGGATTGGAGTAGTCATGACATGAACCCTGGGGGACAGGTCGTGACAATTCCCACCAGATGGTAGTATGTTAGAGAACATTTTGATGGATTATGTTCATATGAAGCTATATTATGAATTTCATTCAAAGATGATGGTTGTTTCCCATATCAGTTTTTTGTTTTGGTTTCAATGGTTTATATTCCTTAGAATTCCTTTATCCCTATTAGTGGTACCTCCCTATAGTGACCATGTTTTGTATTTTGGTAATAATTTATCATTTAATTATTTTCATTTGTACTTATTTTTTGTGTTCCCGTGATCTGTTCACATTCATTTTATTATTTACTTTCACTAAATATCCCACACACCATGGATAATATTTAAAATAAAATCGTTTATATATCTATATTTTGGAATTATGTTCTTATCCTTCATGATATTACACATAAAAAATATGTAAAAATTGTGATTAAATGTTATTTTATAAGTATAATTCCTAGTTTACAAATAGGTATCCTCTAGAATTGGGAGATTAATATTATACTGGGTGGATAGACACAGACTACTTGATATCATTTATCAATAAAATTGATTTCCCATCTTAATATTATGTAATATTTTACCCCATACATTGAACCCTTTTTTTATTCTCCTTAAAAATATTTAAACACCTATTTTTAATTAAATTAATGAAAAACTAAATAAAATATAAATATTAACTAATATTTTTTATTTAATATAAAAATTATACAATAAATTGAATATTGTTAAAATAAAGTGGATTTATAATATTTATAGAGTTATATTTAAGAAATAGTTAAAAAATATTTTTGAATTTTTTAGTTTCATCAACCACACATCTTTAAAATATGTTGGTATTGATTCCCTCAAATGATATTCATAGGAATTATCTATGAGGATCAATACTAACTAATAATAAACACTATAACTTTAATACATTCTTCATCTTTGAGGATAGATTTAAAATCAAGTCATATGTTTTCAAACTATATGGATAAAATTTACATCATGTTTCCCCTAAGGGGAACCTTTTCACATATATCTATTAGTGAAGAGCTAATGGAAATGTTTTTCAAATAAGATATATTGTATTAGTGTATTGGTGATTTGATATTAGACCTGTATACTTATATATAATTAGTATACAGATATTTAGTAGTGATGAGACAATATATCTTTTTTTCTTTATCAGTTAATGAACATATCAATTAGTTCCTAACATATGGTTGACATCATTATTGACAGGCCAATGGACATGAATCAGAGTATATCAAAAGAATACACACCAATCCAGTGGTTAAAAAAAATAAAAACTTAACACCTTTTTTGAAAACATTAGATTTAGAGAAAACTAGTTCAGTGTATTTTTTTCCAAGAAATTATTGCATATAAAATTATCTTTTCATAAGTATTTAATTAATAATGCATCCATTATCTCCTTATTCAAGGGATTTAAAATTCATCTTGAACATATCCCCTTATTAAATAGATTTCTATTATAAATTACCATTATATATGGATTAAAAATATTGATTAACTTACCCTTTATTAAGACATGAGAATATAATTCTTCATGTCCTAAGTACTTGGAGAATTTACTTTCATCACAATTATAATAAGTACACATCACCTAATCTCATGACTAAAGGTATCCATCCTACAAAGGTAGTAAGTGAGGTGATTGATATATTTCCATAAGGATGGTTGGTATAACCACATTAAAATTTGATTTAAATTTATAAATGATTATATATAAGATAAAAAAACATATCTATTGGGTGAGATGACATTCTATCTACCCCATTTTCATTCAACATCGATGCCTAAATTCTATAATGTTAGTGTTAAGAGAAAAATGTCCTAAATTTTTTTATGAAGAAAAGTAATGATTTCAATAGTTCATAAAGGAGTCTTTTACATTGCATGATTTAGAGGTAGCTTCATTTTAAGTGATGTATTAAATATATTTTTAACTTTATTTGTAAAAATTAATATTTAAAACACATTTGAAACGTAGTTAATTATAAAGAACAACATGAAATGAAATATTAATTTTTATTATTTTATAATTTTTCAATTTGGAAATTTAAATAAATAAATATATATTTATATATTCTTTCAAAGAAAATATAATTAAATAATTTATTTTTGAGAATTGAAAATCGATAAATTTAATATTAAAAATGACCTAGAAATTTATTAACTGAATTGCATTTTTATATTATAAAATAATTTTTTTAGAACTCAAAAAATTTATGAAAATACGACCTATAATGTAAACATGATATTAATTAATATTATTATGATATTATAAATAATGAAAAAATACATAAATTTAGATTAAAACAAAACAATCCATATATTTTTCCCATGTATAATGAAAATTGACTAAAAAATCATTTTAAAACATCAATATTTATTTTTATTGTTGTTTTAAAAAATACTTTTCAATTTTTTTTCATTTCTACTACTAAAACCTTTTATCAAATTTCTAGAACTACCTTCTCCATGTAATAATACACCATTATTGGTTAACCTTCATTATAGATAAAACTATTAAATCATAATCAGGAATCTATGAGTGCATAAATAGAAAAATTTGGATAGCGAATATATGTAAAATGAATAAAAAATTATAATTTGAAAATCTAAATTATAAAATTATACATATAATGCTTTTTTATATTTATAAATGATTTTTTAGGAATATCACACATAGGAGTGGAGTAATGTAATTAAAAAATTGAATTACTAATATTGGGATTAATTTTTTAATTTATATCTAATTTTACTTGTTGAAATAACTAGTGTGGGAGATAATTAGGTTTTTTTCATTGTTAGTTATTTAATAACAAATAGTAAAGGTACATGATATTTTATTTTTCCATGTTGGTTACCAAATTACCAACAAGGAAAATAATTTATAATTTAGTTATTTAATAATTGATGTAAGAAATTTTATGTCAAAACTACTTATTTTCACTACTTTTAAGGTTAATAAAATGGTGTATGGTGATACAAGAATGACATGAATGTATGAGTAAAATAACTTAAAAAAATGACCAACATGTAGTATAATAATGGAAATTTCATAAATATATAATTAGTATTAATTAGCACATATGAACCAAAGTTATAAAAGATCCCCACTAATGAAATATAATTCCTATAGGTATATCATACACATTGATGTAGAAGGTTTATGAATGTATTTTTTAGCATGAAATAAAATTTATAGATTTAGTTTTATTACCAAAATAAAAAAATTTAAACCTTTGTGACATCAGGATATTTAATATCTAATAGTGTAACATTGTATAACCATACTTATATTTATTTTATAAAATGTTTAGAGGTTAAAAAATTAATGATAAGGAAATTGTGATTATTTTGGGGTTTTATTATCAATTTATTATTAAAGGATAAAATTTTAAATATATATATTTATATTATGTGTTTAAATTAAAATTTTTATAAATATATATTTGGAGATAAAATATTCATTCTTTGGAATGAATTGTTGACCATGGAATCTATAAATGTGTAATAGTAAACATAACAAACCATGATTATAGAATGTAGGTGTAATAAAAAATTGGATCTTGATAAAGGAAATTAATATTACTGATTAAAGGTCTTAATTTGATGTTTTAATAATGTAAATGGAATATTGAAAATGGGGTTTTTCTATAAAAAATTATGGGGGAACCCAAATTTATTACACTAAATTACTCATATTTTCTAACATAAGTTGAACTATTTTATACATCACATTATAAAAATCAAAACCCTTGATTGCTTTGGAATAATAATGGTTTGTTCAATGGGGGCTGATGACATTAAATGGAAATAAAAATAGTTTGGTGACTATTATCCCTTTATATTCTCAACTGTTTAAAAAATGATTTCAATTTAATGTATAGATTTAAACACTAAGGCATTGAGAATTTTTTAAAATATCAGTATTATATTATCCATAAGAAATTCTTAATGTACTATGCTATTCTTAAGCTATCATAAATGTGGTAATTTAAGGTATTTTAAAACACTGATAGATTATTTATGGAGGTATTTATTCATCAATGATGTTATGAAAAATAGAATTAGGAATATATATAAATGATAAAGCATTTTTTATTCAAGAAATTAATTAAAGATATATATATATAAATTTTAATTAAATTATTTAATATATAACATTTATATGTTTTCCCATAGAAGTTATTGATTATAAATTGATAATTTTCATTAAGATATTTTAATTCACTTGTTCATAATATTTTAAAAGAAGCCAAAAAACTATGTTATGGGATTCAGGACCCTCACTAGATTAAAATGTAATTCCATCAATAATATTACATAGAGCTCATGTGATGTTTACATTGGTTAACAATGTTAATATAACATGTAAAATTCCACCAATTATTATTCATTCTATATCATAATATAAAATTTATTTCTTTTATTATGATAAAAGTATTAGGATACGTCTAATAATTTTAATATAACACTCTATATACCCTATAAACCCTCTTGAATGATTTTAGTACATTAAATGTAGGATGGGGTGGTAAATTTGGGGGGAGTGTATTCCCATGAACATTACTATATGACATATGAATGATCTTGTTATAAATATTAAGATATGAAGATGGAATTTTTTCACCCTACGACATTTTCAAATGGTGTCTAGGTACATGGTAGTATGATTATATAACACTGATGAACTGAGATAAAAAATTAATTTCTATTATGAGGATACCTTGAGACCTTATATTCTGAGTGATTTGTGAGACAAGACAAAAATAAGATACACATGTTTTACATTATTTTTCTTAAATATACTTTATAACTAATGATTAAAACACACTGTTAAAACCATACGTGTTTTTATAATTAGAAATTATAATTGTATATTCCCAATTAAAAAATACTACACATATTTACCCCATAAGAACACATGATTCCATAATGGAGATATATGTAAATACCCAAAATTATCAATGTAATTTTTTTATTTATATAGAAGTATTACGAGTCTGTAAAAATTAACGCCATTTGATTTCGAGGCCTCGAGTGCTCAGAATGAATTTCAGAACATTCTTCAATGTACGATCTGTAATCGTACAAATTGATAATTCCAAACATTTGAAATGTTGCTCGGAATAGAAATCTGAGGGCACTGTTGAACTCGCAACAATGAAGTTAACATAATGGAGCCTTGACTTTGACCACCGTAGGTCGAGGTGAAGATCTGGTTTTGTGAGATTTCGTGGAGGTTTAAAATTAAACAAATGTTTTTTTTATTAAACACCTTCCATATGTTTTAAATTAATTGGATGTGGAGACCACATGAGGGTGGTCAGTCATTTGATACTAGGCATTAAATTTCTGATTACACAAAGTGTGTAACCATGAAATCCACCATTTTATGAAATCTCATAAATGAAAATTTAAAGAGGAAGGATTATCTCTTTCTTCTTAGTCATTCATTGACAAAGATTTAAATTAGTAAGAGAGAACCTTGGAGAGCCTTTGGATGAACAAATCCACCATGAAAAGAACAGAGGATCGATGTTCGAGCAACAACCGAAGCTTGTTGAGGAATGATGAACACTGAACCGTCATCTTTAACCTTGAGCGCTCTCCTAGGAATCTATGTAGGGTTTGTTCATTATTTTTTTTTAATTTACGTTTATTGAAACTTCTTGAGCCGCTTTCCATCAGTCTAATGTGGAGGGTGCGGGCCAACCCAACGTGGAACGATCCCTCAGCTAATTTGTTGTTTGAAGTGTTCTTCGCAGGCGAAACATCAGGTTGAGTGGAACTCGACCTTGATAGGCTAGATGTGATGAAGAAATCCAGAGATAAAATTGATGCCTTCAAATTGAAGAAGGGGCCACCGGATCTCAGCCAGTGACCCATGGATTCCCACCAGCACGATGACACCAGTGACCGGTGTATGGTGCCGGTAGGGTACAAGGTGGCAGCCGACGCACTATCTTGTCGTGATGGTGGAGGTAGTGCAACTGCACCGCCGAAGGAGTCCGCATCCCATCAAATTCGGCGGAGGAGGGTGACATTCAACATGCCGGCCAGCAGCGTGGAAGCTGGGAAGCGCACGTCTGCAACGTCGGTGATGGAAGTCACTGCTTCTGAGCAGTGGCGGCGCAGTCGGAGGGCGACCAAAAAAAAAATGACCGTGGATGGAGCAGCGGCACAGTCACATCGTTGGAAGAGGCGTCAGATGGCACCCCGGGCGGTCATGTCATTTCGATCATGACCCAGTATGTCGGGCCATGCGTGCCAACTAGTGGCGCCACATGGTACTGCCGAGCTCGCCAAAAGCTGAATGGTCCAACTGGACCGTTTGGGAATCCAGGGGGGCACCTCCCCTGGGTGGTGTCCAGCACGGTCCCCACCACAACGGACCGTAACCATCCATGGGAAAAGCCCTATGGGCCATAGTGAATTTTCCTAGAAACCCCCTTTGCGGACAGGGACAGACCCGAATGAGGTCGGGTCGGCCCAGGTCGGGTAGGGTGGGGCTGGTCTGACCGGACCTGGGCCCATCTGGACCCAGAGATTCCTTTTCGGAAATATCATGAGAACTGGGCATCCGTTTGACAAACTATCTACAGCACTAGAACCCTTGAATAGATAGGATCCTTTTGATATACTCCACATGATTTTTAAATAAAGTTGGAGTACAGCCGGGTTGGATCGAACACGAATCCAACCGGGACCTCAGAAGAGAAACCCTAATAACATACAGACCGAGCGTCTGATTGATGCCATGTCTGTTGTGTTGGGACCCTTATAATGTGACGATCCATAGGGATACATCTTCATGGGACTTTGTGACAGATGAAGTATCGATAAATGGATTGAGGAGTAAATCCCACAAGAATCAATCGTGCTTAGTGAGAGAACCCTATGGATGGCTGTACTTGAAGAATATAATGATTCTGTGTGGTTAATCTACAAATCCTATGTGGGTCATCTTCAGATCCTGTGTGGGTCATCTTCTGATCCTAAGTGGGTTATATTCCGATCCTGTGTGGGTCATCATCTACGGACCATGTGTGGGTCATCTTCAGATCCGGTGTGAGTCATCTTTGGTCCTATGTGGGTCAATAGCAAAGCTTCTCAATGATGTAAGAAAATCTATAAATACAACATATAAACTCAAAATATGTAATTATGTTATATCAGGAATGAGTTGATTATTTACTTTTGTGGTACAATTCCGTGTTGTGATACCTTCGTGATATTCATTTCTATGGAGTTTCCTTGGTGGTACTTACCTTCATGATTTTACCTATGTGGTATTCTTTCCTTCGTGAAACTGTTGTGCCTTTGGATAAAGAGTTGGGACTTGTGTTTCCTCATTAATTATAATGGTATACATGATAACTTAGGTATATGTATGAGCATATTTCTATGTAGGGTTAACTGTTTTTTTCATGTTTTTTGATTATGGTATTTATTTGTTGTTTATCCTTTGTGGATTCTGAGAGTCCTTCAGGGGTCTCAGGGTCCCTACCGAGTATTGTTATATTCACCCTTGCACGAGCTATGCTCGCACCTTGTTGTGTCCTGTGTAGATGATGGACATAATTGATCAACGCTAAGGGTTCCAGGACCTGAGGCTTCTCGGAGGTGGAACATTAGACGAGACATACCGTAGAGAGGGTCGTTAGAGAGCTGTACCTATCCATATGGTAGGCTCTTTGGTGTGTGTTTGTAGGAGTTGTTTTCAGTTTTACTTTTACTTCCCAGATTAGATTTTATTGAGGCCCCTTTACTTACAATACTCACCCTTTATACTATATAGTTTACCTTGTACTTGTATCTTGTTGTGTGCATGGAATGTGCATGTTTTCTGTTTAAAAGCCAATGCCTTTCCATTTTTAGGGTTATGCCTTTCCGGTTCTAGTCGCTATCCCCAGGCCTACAGAAGGAGGGCTTGGGGTAGTCACGACACATGCCCCGGGGGACTGGTTTTGAAAATTATTATCGGAGGAATTGGTTCAACTGAATAACTTGGACTCTAATATTTTGATTGTCAATAGTGTTAAGTGTTATGAGTGTGGTTATTTGTTTGTGGAATGCAGTGTTGGTGTGGCGGCTGATGTATCCCAACACCAGGACCCGAACTTCTGATTTTCGACTCTGTGCATGAAAGCATTGACTACGTGTATGTTTTTGAATTTTTTTCGGTCTCATTGAGTCATCTCACCAGGTATAACTTATTAACTGTGGCACACCTATTTCTATTCATGATGCCTCCATGAAGATATCAATCTAGGGTTCTAAATTTCTTATGCGATGACAGCCAGCCGAGCGGCGAGGCTTCGGTTCAGGGCCCCCCTTTCAGCAATTGCACCATCAGGTGGTGTACCAGCAACACCACTACCCATTGGGAAACCAATTCTACCAGCCCCAGTAGCAGAGCAGGAATGCCGATTGAACACATTGCACAAGGTCCAGCGCCAGAGGCCACCATGGTTCCAGAGTGAGATAGATCCATAGGCCGCTAAGGACTGGTTGGAGGTCGTGGTCAGAGTTTTTTGACGGGTAGGGAAATCATCTGATCTTATGGATATCCATGTAGCCATTCTTCTTCTTGGAGAAGTAGGGAGATAGTGGAGTTTGATTCTCATGGTTCACGATGAGGTGAATCTCATATGGGAGGAATTTGAGAGTATTTTGAAGGCATAGTTCGTCCCAGCAACCTTTCACTCAGTGCATATACATGAGATTCTCCACATGCAGCAGGGTAGCATGACCATTGCTCAATATTCAGTGAGGTTCACCGACCGCTCGCACTACTCCACTGACATGGTGAGGGACCCTTTATTCATGGCCCGGACCTTTGATAAGGGGATCCATGAAGATATTAGATCTTTGATGGTATCGTTAAGCATCCCGATACAGTATGTGGTGCTATATTGAGGACTCTTGGTGTAGAGTTTCCTTGCTGAGAAGTCACCAGTAGCAAGACCCACCACTAGACGTGACATAGCAGATTCATTTGCAGCAGGCAGAAGACAAATGATGTAGAGGTACAAGAGGACTGGACCTATAGGTGAATACCCGTAGGATATAGGGTCGGTTGTGTGGGGATCTCGAGATAGAGCACAAAAGGAATGAAGTAGGAAATCTTACTCGTGCGGCGAGCATGGTCACATGGCTCGCGACCGCCCGACCCATAGTATGGATGACCATCAAATGGTCGAAGGACCTCCTGGAAGAGGTGAAGAATAAATAGAGAAATTCCACAGGCAGCAGGAGGAATTTCCAGAGGATCTGGCCTTGTAGTGGGCAGGGGCCAATGATTTGAGGTTCTACCACCACCACCTACAGGTGGTCCACCCCAACCACAGGGAGCATGTGGATAGGGACGGGATCAGCTCCCAGCTGCTGAGGCCTATGACCACGGCACACTAGATATGATTCGAGGTACGATCTATGTCTATTCCACTACATCTGTAGTACTTATAGACACATATTCCCGTCTATCTTTTATTTCCATCACCCTTGTTCGGAGCTCAGAGATTCTGGTGGAGCCATTGGATCGATCCTTATAGCTATTGAATTTTATGGGAGATGATTCGATGATAAATCACTTGTTTAGGTAGTGTGAGATTACTCTAGGTGGTTAGAGCTTCTGATGGGATCTTCGAATAGTGGCTTCGAGGCCTTATGATGACATCATTGGATTGGATTGGTTATCTATAGTCCATTCTCAGATAGAATGAATTAGGCGGGAAGTGCGGTGTGTCAGCAAGGATGGGACTGGGGTTTCCTTCATTGGCGAAAAGATAACCATTGAATCATAGGATGGAGATAACAGGAGGAGGGTATAGCTGACCACACATCAGTTGGATAGCCTTACCAACGAAGCGGTTGATTTTGAGACTCTAAGATATCCTCTAGTGGTGGACCTGTACAATGATGTTTTCCCTGATGATGTTTTGGGTCTACCTCCTTGTAGATAGGTGGAATTTTATATAGTCATATACCCCAGGAAGACACTGATATCTACACCAACTTATCGGATGGCCCCTACAGAGCTTCAAGTGTTTCGATTATAGTAGGAGGACATGTAGAGGAGGGGGTTCATTAGGCATAGTGTTTCTCCTTCGGCAACACCGATTTTGTTTTCCAAGAACATGGATGGGAGTTTGAGACTCTGTGGGGAGTATCAGCAGCTGAACCAGGTGACTGTGAAGAACAAATACCCACTACCAATGATTGAAGATCTTTTTTATTAGCTTAAGGGAGCATAACGGTTTTCGAAGAAAGACCTTAGATCAGGCTATCACCAGCTCAGGGTACGAGAAGAGGATATGTAGAAGACGACATTTAGATGCCGGTATGACCACTATGAGTTCTTGGATATGCCATTCGGCATGACCAAAACCCAAAAAATTTTCATGGGAATCATGAACAGGATCATCAATCCATACCTTGATTTCACTATCGTAGTCTTCATCAAAAATATCCTGGTATACTCACCTATAATGGAGGAGCATTCCTATCATCTGCAGATAGTTCTGGACACACTCCAAGAGCACCATATTTATGGTAAGCTATCGAATTTCCAGTTCTAGGTCTGAGAGGTTCACATCATGGAAAACATCATATCAGAGGTTGGAGTAGTGGTGGATCCAGCAAAGATTGAGGTTGTGCTTTCATGGGATCCACCCATGAGTGTGACGGAGGTACGAAGTTTCTTGGGTATGGCTAGTTACTACCGGAGGTTTGTGTGTGACTTTTCCAGATTTTTGGTACCCTTATCAGCATTGACGAAGAAGGAGAAATCATTCGTGTGTTCGGAGAGATGTCAGCAGAGTTTCTTGGAGATAAGGTATAGATTGATGAGTGCTCCCATCATGAGGCTTCCAGAGGAGGGTGTTGGGTACGTTGTCTACTACGCTATATCAGGGACTGGGCTCGAATGTGTCCTTATATAGGAGCGATCAGTAATCACATATGGTTATCAAAATCTGAAAAATCACGATCGAAACTACTCTATGCATGACATGGTGTTAGTAAAAGTGGTCTTTGCCTTGAAGATTTGGCGACATTACTTTATGGGCGAATGTTTTACAGTCTACTCTTATCACAAGAGTCTCAGGTATATCTTCTATCAGAAGGACCTGAACCTGAGACAATGAAATTGTCTAGAGTAACTCCAAGAGTATGACTTTGAGATAGCATATACTCCTAGGAAGGGGAACGTAGTAGTAGATTCAATTAGCAGGAGATCTGGTATACAGTTGTTGTGTGAGGAGACAGTGAAATTACCCGCTTTGCAGATATCCTACATGGATCAAGAGAGAGCAACTTATCATTAGTATCTGATAGTCACTCCCCTAATCCTTCAGCGAGTCAGGGAGGCAAAACGTGGGGACACTGACTACAAGGCTTGGCGTGCATAGATATCCATAGGACATGCACCAGATGGATTTTCTGACGGAGGGGAGCACATCATCCAATTCAGAGGATATAGTATGGTACATGTGGAGCTATGAGAGGAAGTGTTGAGGGAGTTCTATACGTCCCATCTAACTGTACATCCATGAGTGGTGAAGATGTTTCAAGACCTCCGAAGACAGCACTAGTGGTCAGGAAAGAAGAAAGAAGTGGAAGAGTTTTCCTCATGGTGCCTCACTTGTTAGCAAATGATGACAAAACACTAGGTTCCAGTAGGCTTAGTTATGTCACTAGATGTTCAAAATTGGAAGTGGAATGGAAATTACATGGAATTTATGAAAGGACATCCTCGCACGTCCATGGGACTTGATTCTATCTGGGTGATCATTGACTTACTCACCATGTCAACCAAGTTACTACCTATTAGAGATCAGGGATCATTAGAGTGCTTGGGATGCCTCTACGAACAAGATATTTAATGACTTCATGGAGTAAATTCGACAATTGACTCTGATCGTGATTCACATTTTACATCAGGGCTATGGAATGGGTTTTAGGACGCATTTGGGACTCATCTTTGATTGAGCACTTCCTTTAATCCTCAGATGGATGGTCAGATAGAGCAGACCATTCAGACTCTCAAGGACATGCTGCATGCTTGTTTCCATGATTTTGGCCATAGATGGGAGGTTCAATTGCCCTTGGTGGAGTTTCCATACAACAATAGTTATCAATAAACTATTTCTATGGAACCACACAAGGGATTATACAGTTAACCTTGCAGATCACCTCAGTGCTGGACTAACCCAGGGGAGTTAGCACTTATGGGACCAGACATGGTACATGCTACCATAGAAAAGGTGCAGATCGTTCAGGAGTAGATGAAGACTGCACGGAGGAGGAAAAGCCTTATTCTGACCAGAGACGACGACCTCTGGAGTTTGAGGATGGTGACCATGTCTTTCTACGTGTCTCACATAGATGAGGGTTTCATAGATTTGATCAGGGCGGTGAGTTATCATTAAGGTTCATAGGTCCCTTTCAGATCCATAGTAGAGTTGGAAAGATGACATAACACCAAGCCCTTCCCCCTTAGTTGCACCGGGTACATGACGCTTTCCATGTATCTCAGCCGAGGAGATACGCGCATGATACTTCACACATCATTGACGGGGGAATGCTGGACATCGATGATTGGGAGAAGTCTTTAGAGGTTCCATTAGAGATTGAGGATTGACAGGAGAGAGTTCTTCATGGGAAATCGATACCTCTGCTACGCGTACATTGGAAGCATGAGAACCTCCAATAGAGAACATGAGAGAGGGAGGATCAGATTCGTGCTCTATACCGCCACCTGTTTCCCTAGTTTGTTTTGTGTCATTCGGGGACACAAATCCATAAGGTGGGGAGAATTTAAAGACCCATAATTTTCCATTTAAATTTTATTAATTATATAGAAATATGATGAGTCTGAAAAAATTTATGGCACAAGATTCTAAGGCCTGAAGCTCCTAGAATGAATTTATGAAAAAATTTTATGTTACAATATGTAAACATAATGAGCGAGAATTTATAACTTTTTAACCGATCTTCGGAATTGAAATCTGAGGGCACCGTTGAACTCAGAGCACTGAGATTCACATAAAGGTTCATTGACATTGACCGTAGTAGGTCGAGGGGAAGATCTGATTTGTGGGTTTTCATGGAAGATTAAAATAAATTTTTTTATATTTATTATACTCCTTCCATCCTTTTTAAATTAATTGGATGTGGAGACCACACGAGGATGGTCGGGCATTTAATACAGGGCATTAAATTTCCAGTTACACAATGTGTGTAACCATGAAATCCACAATTTGATGAAATCACATAAATGAAAAGTTAACGAGGAAGGATTCTATCCATACACCTGGTAATTTGTTGGTAAAGATTTTAATTGGGTGGAGAGAACATTGAAGATCCTTTGGAAGAACAAATCCACCAACCAAAGAATGAAAGAACGATGTTCGAGAAAACTCTGATGCTTGTTGTGGAACGACGAAGGTTGAAATGTAATCTTCAACAATGACCACTCTCAAAGGATTCAAGGTTGAATTTTTCATGATTTTATTGGTTAATCTGGGTTGATACAAAATTCTCGAGCCGCTTTCTATCGATCTAAGGCGGAGGGTGTCGGTCAAAATAAAGTAGCCATATCACTCAAATACTTTGTTGTTTGAAGTGTTATTCATGGGCAAAACATTCAGTTGAGTAGAACATGATCTTAATAGACTAGATGCGTGGGTGATGTCCCAAGAAGAACATTGATGCCTTTAAAATGATGAACATGACACCAGATCACACCTGGTGACCCATGGAAGCCTGCCGGCGCGACAGAACCGACGATCAGTGTCGGCGACTGCTGCTGGAAGGGTACAAGGCGGCGACCGGCACACCGGTCGACGACGATGGGGGCGGCAGTGCAACCACACTACCGAATGAGGATGCTGCCCATCTGCCATGGCAGACGAGGGTGGCGGCCAACAAACCATCCAACCTCGTGGAAATTGGGCAGCATGTGTCTGCGACGCCAGTGATGGAGGTCATGAATACAGAGCCTCAATGACACAGCCGAAAGGAGATTGACACCTGGCCAGCCCCGGATGGACCAGAGTCACCGTCGCACAGCTGGAAGAGGCGTCGATTGGCACCATGGTCGTCCGCATCACGCTGAACATGACGCGCTTTAGTGAGTCCCATGTTCCAGTAGGCGGCACGACGTCGCTCCGCCATGTTGGCCAAAAGAAAAACAATCCAACTTGACCATTTGGGAATCTTGACGGGCGGGGATCCCTCGGTTGGCTGTTAGGGCATGCCCCACCACAGCGGACCACACCCAACGGGTCGCGCCGAGTGGGCCGCTCCCTATATATCGAGCCACCCCCATTGTGGGCCATGCCGGATAGTTTCCCAATGGGATAGGTCCTCCACAGTCCAGCACATCCAGGCCGAACCCAGACCAGGTCAGGCCGGGTCGGTCTGACTGGGTCGGATCAGACCCTAGCTCATCTGGACCCAGATACCCCCTTTTGGCCATATCTTGACAACCGGGTGTCCGTCTAACGAACCATCTCAAGCGCCATAATCCTTGTACCGAGGCGTTTGTTTTGATATAATACACATAGGTTTTTAATAATTTTGGAGTACAAATGAGTTTGATTGAACCCGAATCAAAATGGGACCTCAGTTTAGAAACACTAATAACATATAGACCAGGCATCATATTGACACATGTTCTGTTGCGGTAGGACCCTTATGATGAAGTGGCCCAATGGGATACTTCTTCATGAGATTCCTGGTATTATATTTATCAAAAAATGTCTTGAGGAGCGGTTCTTACCGGTATAAAGCGCTCTTAGTGCGAGAACCCTATGGTTGGTTGTACTTGATGCATCTAGTGATACTCTGTGGTTCATCTACAGATCTTGTGTGGGTCATCTACAGATCTCATTTGGCTCATCATCTGATCTTGTGTGGGTTGTCTTTGGATCATGTGTGGGTCGTCATCTATAGATCATATGTGGGTGATCATCAGATCCTATGTGGGTTATCTTCGATCATGTGTGGGTCAACAACAGAGCTTCTCGACGAAGTATGATGATATAATAATATAGCTAATCACCTATAAACATGTACTTAAGTTATACCTAGTGTGAGATGAGTCTTTACCTTTGTGGTACACTTCTATGTTGTGATACCTTCGTGGTATTCTTTTATGTGGCGTTACCTTCATTGAAGTTACCTTTTTGGTGTTACCATCATGGTATTTTTTTGTCATGGATCAGTTGTGCCTTTGGCAAAAGAGTTGGGCCTTGTGCTTCCTCATGAACGAGAGGGGTATTCTTGATAACTCAGTTATTTTTATGGGCATATAACTAAGTAGGATAAACTATTGTTTTCGTGCTTTGTGATTATGGTATTTCATGGTGGTTTATTATTTGTGGACTCAGAGAGAAATTCAGGGGTCTCATGGTCACTACTGATTATTGTTATACTCACACCTGCACGGGCTACACCAGCACCGTACTGTGTCTTCTGTAGAAGACATAATGTATTGATCGAGGATGAGGGTTCCAAGACTGGAGGCTGTTGGGCAGAGAAAAGAAGGAAGTGATGGAAAGAGGGGGGTGAATTGCCTTTTAAAAAAAATTAACAAATTAAAATCAAAGTTAAAGTGCAGCGGAAATAAAAGAGGCAAGACACGCAACTTGATAACGGAGTTCGGCTTAAACCCAAGCCTACGTCTCCGCTCCCAACTCTACCGTTGAGAGATTTACTACCACTTGCTTTTCAATGGTTTTAGCAAGAAACCCACTAGACTTTAAGGTTATTCTAGAACCTATTACAACTTGCTTTTAATGGTTGAGCAAGAACCCACTAGCCTTCTTACAGGTGAAGGCTAGCTCACCTATGACACAAGCCTTTTAAAGGGAAGGCTTGTCTAACCTCTTCACACCTTGAAGGTGGTGTGAAAACCCAAAAGAGAGAATGAGAGAAAGAGTTGGGGTTTGTAGGCACAAACCCAAATTAATGATCAAAATAAATAAAACAATGAAAAACCGTAATGGGGAAGTCTTGGGCGCCAATGGATTGATGGAGCTGATGAAGGGCTCTCCCAAGCTTCTTTGGTGGTGCTCCTTGGATGTGGAAGTGTGTTGGAGCAAGTGGGGTTCCCTTGGAGCAATCCGCCGGAGGTTCGCCAAATGATCAAAATGTGTCCCGTGGGCTTCCGTGGATTGATAATGGTTCCGACAATGTTCTGGGGCTTCCTAGTCCTTTATTTATAGAGGGGGAACCCTCATATGGCCTTTGGAGGTCTTTGGAGCCGTTGGAAAAGGCTTCGGAGCTGTTGGGAGGCAAGTGGACAGGTCTGGTCAAAGGCCCAATGGCTAGTTTGACTGGCTCCACCGGCTGACCGGTGCTTGGCCACCGGTTGGCCGGTGCTTGTAAAATGGAGATCAATTCTGCCCAAGCTCCACCGGTTGGCCGGTGAGGAGGCCACCGGTTGGACGGTGGTGAGACAGTAGCAAACACTTTTCTGGCTGGGTGCCACCGGCTGGCCGCTGGTGAGGCACCGGTTGGCCGGTGGTCTGGACAGAAAGATGCCTTCTGTCCAGTCCTCTATCGGCTGGCCGGTGGTCTTCCACCGGTTGGCCGGTGGACTGAATTTCAGTCCATTTTTGGATTTTTGCCTTCTTGGCCTTCTTGGCCCAATTTCTTGGCAACCTGAAATTATGCCCATCATCCCAAAACACTTAAAAAAATATTAGATAAATAAGAGAGTGATTGTGATCATGAAAATTAAACCACGAGGGGTACGACAGGTACAATAATCTCCCCCTATTTTGATGATCACAATCACCAAAACAAATAATGTAAAAAGACTGAAATGAGAGGCATGCTTTAAAAGATTTTTCCCCCAATCAACCAAGAATTTATCCCCCTTTGTGATTGTCAAAATAGCATGGGGCATAAAACGTGATTGAGGGATAAGTTTGAAAAACAAGATAGAGATTTTAAATCAATTGAAATTTTTGAAATTTGAATTGAAAGTTTTGAATGAAAATTTTGAATGAAAATTTTGAATTGAAAGTTTTGAATCGAAAATTTTGAATTGAAAGTTTTGAATTGAAAAATGAATAACAGTTTGAATTGAAAGTTTGAAAAAAACTTAAACAAACTTAACTCCCCCTAAATAAAAACAACAAATCACCGGGGAGAGGTTTTTGAAACCGAGACAAATTTTGGTCCGGTAAGACTCGCTAAAAGGGATTTTTCAATACATACTTGTCTAGTGGCGGGTCTTCTCTTATAAAATTCATCATTAAAGAAAAATGGTTTTGGGCCTTCCATACCGGGCATTTTTGCAATCGCACTCATAAATTAAGTGCCCGGATTTTTTACAATAATTGCAAAATTTAAATTGGGAGCTCCCCCTTAAAAAAATAGTTGGAGCATGGGAGGAGGAAGCTTGCTTGGAATAGACAAGCCCTTCGGTGGTTCTAGATATGCACTGGGAACCTAGGAGTTTGGTTAAATTTTGTTCACCTTGGGTGAACTTGGCTAGGGATTCCCTTAAATCCTTGATTTTTGATTCCATAGAATCAACATCGGGAAGGTTTTGGACTTTGAGGGACAACTCCTCCTTTTCTTTGAGAAGTTGTTCCTTTTCGGAAGAAAGTTTTTTGAAATTCTTTTTTAAAGCAACAAATTTGGAAGAAAGTTCGTGAAAACCTTCCTCCAATTGATCTCTAGGATGTTGGAGATCCTCATATGATAAATGATTTAAAGAATTTGAAGAACAAGAGGATGAGGAGTCGGAAGATGTTACCTCATGAAATGCCATTAGGCATTTGTTACCGTTGTCACTTGAGGAGGAGGAGGAGGATGTGGTGATATCACTCCATGTGGCCTTGAAAGCCTTCTTCTTTTCCTTTTTCTTGGACTTTTTCTTGTTGAGTGGGCAATCGGGCTTGTAATGGCCTTTCTTGCCACACCCATAGCATGTTACCTCGGGCTCGGATTTTTCGTCGTGTTTTTCCTTTCGAGCCTTGCGGGATTTCTTCTTTTTGTGCTTCTTCATGAACTTGTGCATCTTGCGGGCAAGGTTCTCCATTTCGGAATCGCCGCATGAAGAGGAAGACGATGAGGAGGAGGAGATTTCTTCTTTTTGAGATTTGAAGGCGATGTTCTTTGGAGTTTTGATCGGTTTGCCTTCTTTTTCATCTTGCCTCCTCATGGTGATCTCATAGGTCATGAGGGATCCGATGATCTCTTCGACCGACATATTCTTGATGTCCTTTGCTTCTTGGATTGCCGTGACTTTTGGTGCCCATGTGCTTGGTAAGATCCAAAGGATCTTCTTGACCATCGTTTCTGTAGAAACATCATCTCCAAGAGATTTTCTTCCATTGCAAACGTCAGTAAATCGAGTAAACATTTCAGTAATATTTTCAAGTGGGTGCATAGTAAAAGACTCAAAATCTTGACGATACATGTCCAATCGAGTATCCTTAACTTTGTTGGTCCCCTCATGGGTAACCTCCAATATTTTCCAGATTTCATGTGATGAGGTGCATGTGGAAACTCGATTGAACTCATTACGATCAAGGCCGCAATGTAGAGCGTTCATGGCTTTTCCATCAAGCTCGAAATTTTTAATATCGGCTTGGGTCCATTTGGAATCATCGGGAGAAGAGAGAGAATAACCATGCATGACAATTTTATAAATGGGATATCCTATGCTTCTAAGAAAAGTGGTCATGCGGGTTTTCCAATAATTATAGTCGGTTCCATCAAAAAATGGAGCATGGCCCAAAGAATAGCCTTCGGGGGCGAAAGAAGTTGAAGCCATCAAAAAAAAGATCTTGAATTTGAAACCGGTGAAGGTATTACTCAAATTTTCCTCTGATACCAATTGTTGGGTGGAGAAAAGAAGGAAGTGATGGCAAGAGGGGGTGAATTGCCTTTTAAAAAAAAATTAACAAATTAAAATCAAAGTTAAAGTGCAGCGGAAATAAAAGAGGCAAGACACACAACTTGATAACGGAGTTCGGCTTAAACCCAAGCCTACGTCTCCGCTCCCAACTCAACCGTTGAGAGATTTACTACCGCTTTCTTTTAAATGGTTTTAGCAAGAAACCCACTAGACTTTAAGGTTAGTCTAGAACCTATTACAGCTTGCTTTTAATGGTTGAGCAAGAACCCACTAGCCTTCTTATAGGTGAAGGCCAGCTCACCTATGACACAAGCCTTTTAAAGGGAAGTCTTGTCTAACCTCTTCACACCTTGAAGGTGGTGTGAAAACCCAAAAGAGAGAATGAGATAAAGAGTTGGGGTTTGTAGGCACAAACCCAAATTGATACTCAAAATAAATAAAACAATGAAAAACCGTAATGGGGAAGTCATGGGTGCCAATGGATTGGTGGAGCTGATGAAGGGCGCTCCCAAGCTTATTTGGTGGTGCTCCTTGGATGTGGAAGTGTGTTGGAGCAAGTGGGGTTCCCTTGGAGCAATCCGCTGGAGGTTCGCCAAATTATCAAAATGTGTCTCGTGGGCTTCCGTGGCTTGATAATGGTTCCGACAATGTTCCGGGGCTTCCTAGTCCTTTATTTATAGAGGGGGAACCCTCATATGGCCTTTGGAGGTCTTTGGAGCCGTTGGAAAAGGCTTCAGAGCCGTTGGGAGGCAAGTGGACAGGTCTGGTCAAAGGCCCAACGACTAGTTTGACTGGCTCCACCGGCTGACCGGTGCTAGGCCACCGGTTGGCCGGTGCTTGTAAAATGGAGATCAATTCTACCCAAGCTCCACCGGCTGGCCGGTGAGGAGGCCACCGGTTGGCCGGTGGTGAGACAGTAGCAAACAATGTTCTGGCTGGGTGCCACCGGCTGGCCGCTGGTGAGGCACCGGTTGGCCGGTGGTCTGGACAGAAAGATGTCTTCTGTCCAGGCCTCCATCAGCTGGCCGGTGGTCTTCCACCGGTTGGCCGGTGGACTGAATTTCAGTCCATTTTTGGCTTTTTCCCTTCTTGGCCTTCTTGGGCCAATTCCTTGGCAACCTGAAATTATGCCTATCATCCAAAAACACTTAAAACAATATTAGATAAATAAGAGAGTGATTGTGATCATGAAAATTAAACCACGAGGGGTACGAGAGGTACAACAGAGGCTACTTGGAGGTGTACCATTAGATGAGACGTACCACATAGATGATTGTTCGAGAGCTATACCTACCCTTTCGGTAGGATCCTCAGATGGTGTTCACATGAGATGTTTTCAGTTTTACTTGTATTTTTCATTTGGACTTGTATTCCGACCCCTTTAATTAATGTACTCACCCTCTTACTATATAGTTTACCTTGTTCTTATATCTTGTTGTGTTCTTGGATTGTGTGAGTTTGCATGTTAAAAGGAAATGCCTTCATGGTTTTAGGGACATGCCTTTCCGGTGCTAGTCGCTAGCCCCAGGCCTATGGAAGGCGGGCTTGGGGTAGTCACGGCGCGGGCCCCAGGGGACGGATTGTGACAATATTACTATAAAATAAACCCTTCAGAAATAAATTTACAAAATACTGGGTAAGATAACAATCTAGTTAGGGTAAAAATAGGGGTTAACCAAATAATATAAATAAATTATTACATGGAATTGTATAGAAACATGATCATTTTAAAACAATATCCATATAAAAATATTAATATCATACATGAAATATCACTAAAAAATATTTATTGGATAATAATAAATTAGAGATAAATTAATATAAAATAGAAATATGGTCTTCCAAAAGAATGTGCAAAATAAATAATTTTACGTTATCATAAGAATATTTCATTTATAAGTACTATGAAAATAATACCATAGATTAATATCCCCGACCCTAGTATCACTGAGATGTTGGTTACATTATTAAATTATAAAAAGATAAAAGAGGTCACATAACAAAAGGATAAATGATTTAGTAGTATTAAAGAAATATATATAGACAAGAATGCCATTTTTTAATTAGAAATAAAACATAGAACATAATGAATTTAATTATTTTACTTGCAAGATACCATTCAAATATGTATTTTCCACATCCTCAAGAAAAGTAGAAAAATTAATTTGATAATAATTTCTCATTTTGGCTTATGTACAATGGAAGAACTCGTGAGTAGTTGAGACATAATCAATATGGAATAATTAATAACAAAAAACAAATACAATTTAGTCAATAACTTATGAATGAAGAATAATATGGTGGGATAAAATGATGATGAAATAATTCCATATATATAATAAAAAATTCTTAAACCTTATCCATGAATATTATAACTATTAATATAATTCCATTAGCATCAATTACCTATTTCATAATTATGGAATGCCTAATGAATGACATCATAAGCATATAATCAATTTTTCTTTTAAAGGAATCTAAAAAAAATTTATGGTCTAAACCAAATTCTCGAATCAGTATGTCTCATGAGACCAACTTATTCCTAAAAGGTCTATATCAGGTACCATACATAATATAAAAAGTCCAATTCATTCATAATATTAAAATAGAGAATACAAATTCAATACATAATCAACATAATTATTAATATAGAAAAAATAGCATATAAAATACCAATATTTCCACATCAAAACTTATTATAAACTACCCAAGGAGACAATAAATACATTTTCATTAATATATATTCCTAGTGTAGTATAATTAAAATAAATAATTAGTTTTTTAAATAATATAACTAATATAAAAATATCATTAATAACAATCTTGAGGAAATTTTTTTAGAAAACAAATAATTAACAAGATATTAGGGGGAAGTATTTATTTAAAAATAATCATGGAAAATCTTAACGATAGGTTAAATGAGTTGAGAGGAAATGATGAGGTGAAATTCCATACATAGAGATTATGCTAAAATAAATATTATTTTCACATTTTTTATAATATTTTGAAAATTAAATCGGCTGGAAACTAAAATGATTATTCTAATTTTTCCCTCTTATAAAAAGTCAAACATGGGTAAAAGTTTATTTAAAAAGTCATTATAGAACAATAAAAACACTTTTAAAAAATATTATAATTAAAATATTGACATGGAAGGAAAAGATTATCGATCAAAAAGAAAATAAATTCATTTTTCCTTCATAACATTATTTAAAACTATTGAGAACATAAAATTGAAAATTCAAAGGAAGTATTATAATATTTCAAAATAAATTAACTAGTATAAAATAAATTTTGTTGAAGATAGAAATATCATAATATTATTCTAGTGGAAACATAATCATTAGTAATTATTAAAAATTATTAGATTGTGAAATAATCCCCTACAACATTTATAAAATTTTAATAATAATCATGATGATTTAAATAACAACAAATAATTCCATAAAATACATGAAAAAATGGAATCATGTTATGTCATATAAAATGGGTATTATACCAAACATAAATAAATAACGTAATGAATACACCATATTTCTAACGGAAAATAATTGAGATGAGAAATCCTTACAATGTTATTTTCATAGAATTGAGAAATAAGAAATGGCGTGATTATGTGTTATAAATGATAAAAAGATGTTTAAATACAACTAAATATAATATAGATAATTTCACACATAATCATGGAAAAACAAGTTCAATGACATAGTAGTGTAACCAAATGAATGGAAATTGAGTTAAGAAACACAATACCACTTGATAATATTAGTGTCAAATTAAATTAGAGCACATAATGTATATTGAAAGATAAAATACCATGAATTATGATGGATTCGTTATATAACATTTCAAAATGTTAGTATATACACCATATAAAATTAATTAGTTTTTAATATTAAAATATACATCAATAAAAATAAATTGAGAAGAAATCCCCTAGATCAAGACTGGCTCCTCACATACATTCTTTATCTTCCTGAATAATGAAATTATATTTATTATTAAATTTATTATGTACATTTTTCTTAGTTATAATAATTTATATTTTATTTAATGTCTTTTTATATTTAATTACTCAATATATTATTTTCATGTTGTATGTTTTGATGATATTCAGTTCATATGTTAAAAATGAAATCGATAGTTTACTATGGTAAATTTGGTGATTGTTTCATAATAAATAGATTAATAATAATGAAATAAGTAATCATTTTTAAAAATATAATATAATTTTTAACTAACTATTTAATATGGTTTTGATAAATGAACTATGATACAATCATGGATATGGTATAAAATATGTACAGATGAGTAATATTTCTAATTTTCAATGATCTAGATCAATATAAAATAAGTATTGTTTTATGTTTATAGAATGATAATTATAGTATAAAAATAATATTTTTAAATACACATAACTGAAGTATTAATTTGATTTTTTTAGTAAAATTAAATCACAACGCTTTATAGAGGTACTGATCCACCCGTACACATAAGAGACATTATCATTTTTAATTTAATGGAATAGTGTAAAATTATATGATATTTTATAATAATATAATGAAAAAATCATTAATATCATATATATATATATATGTTACATCATTAAAAGCATCCAAGATTGGTAGTGATGAAAAATTAATTACATTGGTTCGTGAGGTTGTAGTCTTCCATATATAAGAATGACAGTTTCAATTCCCATTAGATGGATAGTGAGATAGATATAGTTTATTTCAATAACATTATGAAATATATATATATTGGATATAATTATGAAATTATATCATTATTTTTTAATAATATTTTAAGGGTGTTGAATATGAAATATTACAAAAATGATTAGTTATGAAAATATCTCTTATTCAAAAAATCTCTTTAGGTTTACACCAAATTCATTCTTAATATGGTTTTATAATGAATCCAAGGATTATAGTATATGTTAAGGGAATTAAATAAGGTATTATGGTATTTATATTCTAAATCCAAAGTCTTTTTTATGTGTCAAGGGAATAGGAGAGTATGTTCCCTCATATAAATGAGGAGAGGAGAACATTCAATATATTTTAAAATATTAATCAAATGTTACATAATTTACATGTTAAAATGGATCCCAAAAAATATATTTAATATATAATATTATTATAGTTATATGTAATATGATCCAATAAAATTTTGAAATGTTTTCACAAGTTTTAAACGTTTTTATTGTTTTAACCTATAGTAGCCAAATTTTAGAATTACCACAATAACAAAAATTTTACTCTTTAGGGATCCAAATAATTTATATAAAAGGAATATTTATACATAAATGAAAAATATATGACATTTTTTAAAACAGAAAAATCAATTATTTTAATAAATTATTTCTGGGAATTTATAATATTGAAATAAAATATTATTTATTATAAAATATTATTAATGTCATTTTTAACACTCTTAATTTAATTTGATACTAAATAAATCAATAAAAAGGGGTAATTGAAATATATATATTTGAAACATACCTTATATGATATATCAATACAGAAAATGTAACACTATAAATCATAGAAATTATATTAATAATATTATTTTTAAAATCAATTATTAAAATTTTTAATTAAGGAAATATTTTGTCTGCGTTGTGTAAGAATTCAATGTAACTATGTAATTAAAAAAAATTTACAAAAAGGATGGGATTTTTAATATAATTTAATTATTCACAAAATAATAATTAATACTCTTTGTCAACATTATTTTTTCCATTGGTGCATTCTTAAGAGTTATTTAAATGAAAGAATGCGATATATTTTATTTTTTTCATCAGAAAAAAATATGTTTCTCACTTTTAGGAAAAAATAATCCATACACAAATAAATAAAAATCATAGTGTGGTAATGGTGTAAATAACTTTATCCAATAATATTGAATACAAAAAATAGTTTCCTTAACACAGACTAGTTTCCTAGATAAACATGATTTTCCCTTTTACCGTGGTGAATTTTTTTATAGTTTTTTACTATTAATTTTGACCAAAAAATAGGTCAACATATTAAATAATATTAATATTTATTATTAATTACATGGAATCCATTTTACCAAACTAAATCACTATAAGAGGTAGAAATTCATTTTATAAATATCCCATAAATCTCAATAGATATTAGTTAAAAAAATATTGTCTAAACATATTTTTTGTACGAAGATTAGATATAATATTGATTAATATTCAATTATGTTATTATAAAATATACCATGATTATAATAAATTATTATCAAATTTGAAATATTACAGGGGTTTTTTAAATAAAAAAATAATTGTGTTACTAAATTTGTACATATTACTATTCTAGGAAAAATGAATATTTTTTTATTAATCAAATAATTTCATCCTAAGTATATTATAAAATGATGATTTAAAAAACTATGTTCATTTTTTGCAATAAAATTTCATAAATATAATGAAATTAATTACATAATACTTTCAAAAATAGAAGAAAAAACATTTTTGAAGATAAATGTATTTTTGAAACTTATAGAGACATCACACAAACATTAACACTTATTTAAAATTATATTTGATTAATCTAAATTATTTATTAGTAATTTTTAAAAAGTGGTTTTTATTATTGATACATGATATTTTAACATTATGGTTATAATAATCAAATTTTGTTATTTTAGTAGTATTTCGTGGTTCATTGATACTCGGTGTTTCTTTTAACCATATATATCTATGAAATAAAATTTATTTGAGGAGAAATATATTATAAAATATTAGGGTGTTATATTCTACCCCCTTAAATAAATATAACCCTCACAATTCTACTTTATTTATCTATGGTTTTTCCTTTGTTAAAACCCACCCAATATATAAAAATAGTAAAATATTTTTTTAAAAGTGGAAATTATAATGGTTACCTAAAATATCATGAATTAAGGTTAATAGATAATGACTAAATTGGTTTGAATTTAAAATATTGAAATTGAAGAGAAATTTAATGTATAATAACTAATATAATGTTATAGAGAATACATGCATGGGAAATTTAATGATAAAAAAACTATAAATCCTTGAGTGGTGAAAGGAAAATAAATTTATACGAAGTGATGGTAATAGAATAAAATTATTGTTTCAAGATCAATTTATTAGATTTTTTGGAATTATTTTACCATATAAACTTTTTAAATGGGGAATTATATATAATTAAAAAGTATAAATTTATTCACAGATTAATTTCCACCACAATCACTTCTTTTCACCATGATACGAGTATTAAAGATTATTTTTTATTCCTAAAACAAGAAAATAAACTACCAATGGATATTATATACATCAAAATAATATAAAATTATTACTATAAAATATCAAAAATCAAAATGGTTATAAAAATTTAAGACAATACCCAAAATGAATAAACAATAATATATAATAATAATTCATTAATCTCTAAAAATCAATAATAGGACTACATGCTTAACATAAGTCATTATATAAATAAATAACCATATATACCAAATTACCTCAACAAACTCAACATGAATGAACATGTAATCATAAATGGTAATATTATACCCTTAAGATTACATCACTAGTATTTAACATCATTATTCCCAAATAATCATTCATAGAAAACCCAATTGTCATATTTACCTCAAACCAATAAAATATCTCTTGAAATATCATTAATGACCTCAAAATAATTAAAATTAAAAATGATTTGATCCTATAGTATTCTTAAAATTTTGATCATAATATTTATCAATTAGACAATTTATTTAAAAGTAATTTCATACTAACCAGAACATAATTTAGTACATTGGTTAGTTTTGCACCCTTCTCGCCTTTTGATTGTGTGTTAAATCCCTATAGCATTTCCAGATGTAATGGATTATCACCCGACATGTGGGATATCCTTTTTATAAAATTATAATATTCAAAAAAAATGAAAAAAATATTTTAAAGATCCTATAAAATAAAATAGGTCATCAAATCACATTTCAATACAATGGTGATCTATACCGTAAAATGTGTGTTCTAAAAATATAATAACCCATAATACCTTCATCATTAAAGATCATAGAAGCCCTAAATATTTTCAATACCTTTAATTTTTTTTGAAAAAAATATAAATGAATTAGTACTGAAACATCAGTTTCACAAAAATGTACACTAAAGCCCATGGTTTTATTCCCATAATTTGCTCCCAAAATACACTTAACCATGATGAACTCCGATCACATAAAACCTAAAAAGGGTATTTATGACTATACACTGATAATTAATATTATAATTATGAACACATAATGACACCTAAATATATTAAAAAATATTTACATGAATAACATAATTAGGGTCTTTAAGGAATATCCTAAAGTACTATCATCAAGTTATGATACAAAATAAATGTTTTCAAAAATATAGTTCTCATGGTTTCAATTAGACATTATATATGACAAACTATAATATCCTCAAACCCTATAGCTCAATGCTGGTATATTCTTTATTATATTGGTATATTATACATGATATCCCAACCAAAAACTTCAAATATTTTATTAGTCATTAGTAGCAAGATAAATACATGATTTCAAATTGTACATTGAATCTATAATATACAATATAGTGGAAGTATATATTCTACATCCCTTAAATCATTCAAAGATTCATTCTTTATATCATGGGGAAATGAAAAAAATTATGATTGAACACATATGCTTAGTAATAGTTACCTATAGTGGGATCTATCATCATTAGAGAGGGTGAAATAAATTTGGAAGGAAAAATAAATAAAAGTACATGACATGTAATAAATAACATATTCAGGGAGATTAATATGGAATTAATAAACAAAAATAAAATTAATTCATATAGATTATAAAATTTTCTTGAAACTTATCCCAGGATATTAGAAATTATACATATAATCAAATGAACATCAAAAACTAATATTATAATTCCAAAATGTGTAATGTGGTACATAATAAAATTAGTATCAAACCCTCATGCAATGATGTATTATATAAATGATAAATTCCTCAACCAAATATGAAAACTAGTATATCAAAAGAAACATACATGTGCATAGATAGTCTATAGAGGCCACCACACATCAGTTAATAAGTCCAATGCATTTATTATATGAAAGGCTAAAATAAGAATTAAATAAATATTCACCAGAAATAGAAATATTGAATAACCATTATATAAAATTTTAATACATCAGAAGTCAAACAGAGAATAATCCATACATTGAATGTGTAAAAATAGTATCTTATGTGTGATTAATTTTCATGGATCCATGGTGAATATTATATTTTCCAAAGGATGAAATATACTTCACTCCTTGGGTTAGTCTCGATGATGTATCTAAAATAATAGAAATTTTTCATATTTTATATTTATATTATAACTAAATTGAAAATAAATAAAATAAATATTTTTGGATTGAAATATTCAGGAAATATTAATATATATATATATATAATTCAATGATAATAGAATTAATGCAGAAAGATTGATGCTAGATGGAAAGTGGATCCTCCATGTAGAACACACATAGTGAACCATAATTATCTTACTATTAATTGAAAATTCTATTAATGAAGACACTCTATCATATTCATGAACAAAAAATTCTACCCTTTTATTGAATATATTGTTCACTCAAAAATCACCATGTTTACAAAACACCATCTCCATGATCGAGGGAGAATATTACATACTGATGAATTTAAACCTTGGGTAGGATGTGGAGACAAAATGACTCCTTTACCACTAAGAACCCCTCAACATAAATCAACGAAAACAAGAAGAAATAGGAATAAATTCTATAAAACTTGGTTTAACACTGGATTTACACCATATAAATTTCCTCTTCGTAGTTACTCATGATCATGATTATTATAGATCATAGTGGATAAGACTAGGATGGAGAAAAAATTATAAAAATGAAGCAATGAGTTGAAAAAGATGATTAAAATATTTTGAAATTGAAGAATACTTTTACAGAAAAATTAAATTTATATAAATCTACTTAAAATTGATAACAAAAGGTACAAAACCATTGAAAACGAAAAGGGATAAATTTTATAGGTGAATAGGTTGAATGTTTGGATCCAAAATATTACCTAAAAAGATTATGTGTGTTATAAAAAATAAATGGATGATTTGGGAAAAGTAATCTTATATAATATTTCTCCCAAAAGTATTTGTTTCAAAGACCAAATTTTATATTCATTTTACATGTTTGGAGACAGGTATAGCTAATTTAATTTGTAAAATTAATATAGATGAGATAAATATTTTTATTACACACATATAGTTTCCGATTTATTTTGGATAATGATATTATCAAAATAATGGGAGGAAATAGTTATGAATGTTATAACTCTATATTATATGTTTCTATATGTATAAATTTATCTCTACTAGACTTAAAATTCATGATATACAGTCCCATCATTAAAATTCACCCGATTTTGGTACATATTTAATGGACTATTTGTGAGCACCTTATGGGAATAAAATATTTCGATTAAACTATTGTTATAGATTTATTAAATGTATTCAAACCTCTATAGATCCCAAAAAAATAAATTTTCAATTTTGTTTTTAGAAGGAACGTTGGCTGAAATATGAATTTAAATTAAAATAGTTAAAATCCAAAATTAGTCATTTTATCATCTATTCTCAAATTAATTATAAAAAATAAAAATGTGATAAACATAACTTTATTGACACATTGGTTGGACTAAAAAAATTGATATTCAATGTAAAATTAATAAAAATAATTCTTCTATAAATTCTGCTACACCTAAACATTTCTCTATTGGGAAATCCTATAATACCACTGTCAAAATAAACATACCAAAGTATAAATAACAACAATACATAATTATCACATCTATGGAAAAAATTATTTAAGAACCTGGATCTTCGTTTCAGATACGACTTTCATTTTTCTAGAGTTTTTGAGAAAAATGGAGTTCTTAGAAATTTTTGAAGTACAAGTCGAGTACTTTCTGAGTACACTCCATGTACTCCTTTCCCGCTCGAAGCCGTGTGCTGGTTAGGTCCGAGCCACACACACGGTGTGTAGTGGTGAGGTGGAGTCCAATTTATGCAGAGTACAGAAAAACCCACTACATGCCGTGTACTCTAAAAGTAAACACTGTGTACTTTATTTTTTTCCTTTAAATGGACAGGGGTCATGCCTGATCGCCATAAACGTCTTCTTCTAGGACTGGTTTGACCAAGAGATGTCGTACAGCCGTGAAACTTCTCCGGTTTCCCAAGCCTCCATTTTTTGGCCGATTCGTCCGCCATCGATTGCGTTGGAATCGTACCGGTTAGTTCTTATTACTTCTTGAGTTCCATTCCTTGATTCTTCCTCTTTCTCAAGTTATTGTGGTTCGAGCGTTTTGGACGTTTTCATAAATTTATGGCATTAAAGGGAGAATCAGTCATCATGGTTCATGTATAACGATCTCCTAGGATCGAGGTAGGTTTTTTGTGACTTACTATTCAAAGTCATTGAGTTCTATGTGAAAATACCACCAATACCCGTGAACGGGGTATTGTGTGTTTACCTTTTTGCCATTTTTTTCCTGTCTTTCTTTTATGCTTGTGTAGAGGTAAATTAGTCATGTTAGAGGATATTTTTTTGTTCTTGGATGTTTTTCCATTCTTTGTTCTAGTTACGATCTTCGAGTTTCGTTTTCCTTTGGCCGTTTCACCTATTTCTATTCCTTGTAACCGTAGGATAGAGTGAGATCCATAACGTGCATGGTGTATTGTAGAATGTTAGCCAAGTAGATATATAGGAGTACTTTTGATAGCCAAGTAGATATATAGGTTTACTTTGGCCTTATTGCATTGTCATGCACTGGCTGGCATAGGGCTGTGAGAACCTGGTGTTATAGACTATAAGGGATTGACCAAGTGAGCCTTCCAGAGAGTCATAGACATTATAAGCCACAAAGGATAGACCGTGCGAGCTTCCCAGAGTGCCTTCAGATTTTATAGACTACGGGAGGGTAGACCGAGTGAGCTTTCTCAGAGAGTCTTACCTTGTTTTATTTCTCTTTATGAACCTTCCCAGGCTAGAGGAGGAATTGACCGAGTGAGCTTACTCATAGAGTCTATGGTATACCTGAGGCTATAGGAGGAATTGACCAATATAGATTCCTCAGATAGACTCTAGACCTTGGGGCTACGTGTGTCAGACTACATGATCTTCTTTAGAGAGTCCATGACTACCCTAGACTATAAGGTGAATTAACCGAGTGAGCTTCCCCATAGGTTCTCATAAATTCTTATGAAGTAGCCAGAGGGGTTTGGCTGAGGGTACTACCCAGAGGGTTGTGGTAATTCTCAGTTAGGACCAGAGGGGATAGATGCGGGTACAATCCAGAGGGTTTCCTATTGTGTTAGCTATTTTGCTTCACTTCTACTGTTTTTTGTGGGTTGATTGTTGTTGTGCATCATCCTGTTTCCTTCCTGGTGCTTTGTTGTTCTTATCTACTGCTTACTATACTTTTACCTGCCATATACTCATTGAATTTTAGGAACAGATCTTCTGGTGAATGCCTACTAGGATTTAGTCTCACACACTATTTGGGTCATGCTTTTGGGCCCAAATAGACTATGTTTTTGTAGGTATAGACAAGGAAAAACACCCTTCGACTTCTGGTACATTATTGTTTGGAGTAGGAGAGCAAGGGACCAAGCTTTGGCTTGTGATGCTGAGGATCTTTTTTTATTTTCTTTTGTACTTGTTTTGGTATGGTGGTGTTTTCCATCATTGTAACCTGTTTGGATGATTTCCTATACATATAAATATCGTGCATCATTTCATATATATACATGTGTGCTCCATTTGTTTGTTGGTTTAGCCTTCCTCTGTTTATTATTGTTGGTTATTTACTACTTCCACTACTGCATGTTTATTTATTTCTGCTATGTTCTCTGCTAGTGAGGGCATTCTTTCCCCACTATCACACCCAAGGCCCTCTCTACTAGTCGGCAGTCTCTCGCATTTGGGGAAATGAGCTTGAGGCCATGTGACCAATCAGGTATGGGGAACCTCTAGGTGGCTTCCGGAACCGGGACATTACAAAGTGGTATCAGAGGATTCTTTTCTCTTGACTTAATATTCGAAGCCTTTAGCCAGGGATATAAAGGATTCAGTACTTGGTATTAAGCTGTGCTCAGAAGTAGCTAACCCGTGTATAGGGAAAATCCATCCTACCTCGTTTATTTTAGTTTTATGGTTTTGGGATTTTACGGTTGATATGATTTCACGTAGAGTGATTCATATGCTTTGTGTTGTTATTGTTTTGACAATTTCGGTTCAATTTCTATCTCAATCCGATGAGATGAGGGTATTCCATCTCATGCATCATATAGGCACCTGTAGAAATCACATGTCATGCATTATTTCCATGCCATTTAGGGTGAATTAGCGATTTCATGCTATTGGGATAGACTTTGTGTAGATTATGCAAGCTGTTGTGATAGATGCTTGATAGAATCTCTACTTCTTTGTTAGAGGATTGTGTGTATTGTAATTTTATTAAATGAACACCAAATATTGATTCTTGAGATGTTATGGTCCCTCTTGAATCGGAAATTGGTGGGTAATGATATTGTTAACTCTTGTCTATGAGTGTAGGAGATGCCAAGATTTGATTCGTAGGGAGTATGGGCCCTCACAGATCAGAATTTGGATCCTCTTTGCCTTATTTTCTGTGTTTTCTGGGCTTCTGTGCAGTTTCTGAGCTACTTCCTAGAAAAAACCAGAATACACGGCGTGTACTTTTTGACTACACACCTTGTAGTTTTTAGACAGTGTCACTGACCGTGTGAGTAGGGACATGCTGTTGTAGAAATTCCATCATGAACACTCCATGTATGGTAGGAACATGCCGTGTAGTTTCGAGTCATGTACCCGGCTATTTCACTAACAATACAGGATGAGGAAGATCGAGTAGAACACAACATGTTGGTAAAGAACATGTCGTGTAGTTTAGAGCCATGTACTCGGCCGTCTCACTAACAACACGGGCTGGGGAAGTTCTAGCAGAACACGATGTGTTGGTAAAGAACATGCCATGTAGTTTTGTCCCCTATACCCGGTCGTGTCACGAACAACACTGTTCGGTGTTATCTTCCCCTATACACATCGTGTTTGTTCGGAACACGCCGTGTAAGGGCAGCGGTGTAGACGGTCGTGTAACTAACAACACGGGTCGCTGAGACATTGTCTAGCACACGCAGTGTCCCTAGGTAACACGCCGTGTAGTCTGGGGTCATTTTGGAACATGTGGGATAGCCAGGTAAGGAGACTCGGATAGGGGATTAGTGTTCAGGTACACGCCATGTGTGGGAACAACACGCCATGTAGTTTGGGGTGTTACACGACCAATAGTGGCAGCATTACACACCCATGTTAATAGATTCAACCGGCATGCTTTGTAGTTTTTAATACTTGTCGTGTAGTCATGTTTTGTAAAACATGATGTTCTTCCCCATGTTCCCATTTTGTACTCCTGTGTTTTCAATCGTTGTTAATCCTGATCTAAGGTGTGCTTTTGATCTTTCAGAGATATGCCTACGAGACATCCTTCGGTCGTACGTCAGTTGCCGGACGGTGACCAGACAACAGAAATGGCTGATCCGGGACCTTTTATTGATCCTCCTGCTGTGCCAGCCTTCGCACCAACAGTTATTCCTGTTTCAGGTGCTGATACGTAGTTCAGGGAGGACTTCCTGAGGATGTAGCATAATTTTCACGGAGCGCCGCCTCCTACCCCATCGTTGGATGAGTTGACGTGGGTTTTCTAGGAGAAACATACTCCTACTTTCTCAGGGGACGGAGGACTCCAGGTTGTATAGTCATGGTTCGAGGCCACCCTAACTATCTTCGAGCATTTGGAGATACCCCCAGAGAAGAGGGTAAAGCTGGACACCTATATGCTCGAGGACACCACCAAGAGGTGGTGGGAGGTAATCTCACAGTCTGAACGCCAGCAGGGTATGTCATCAGATGAGTTTCGATGCACCTTCTATGACTACATCTATCATGAGACCCTGATGGCCAATCGTGACTGGGAGTTTATGAGTCTGTAGCAGGCTACTTTTTCTGTCATGGAGTACTCGTCCCGTTTTACTGAGCTGCAGCGTTTCACACAAATCCCAGTAGGTGATGAGTTGTTCCTTGCAAGGACGTTTGAGGATGGTCTTGGGCAGGAGATCCGCTCCCAGGTGAATATCTTCCAGAGGACCACTATATCCTCCATCGTCATCCAGTCGTTGATTACTAACCATAATCATAGGGATTATGGTGTATTGAGGCATGGTGGTTCGACATCCAGTGATGGTGTTCCTCTTACGGACAATGGATGCATCGTATAGAGTTTTCTCGAGGAGATCGAGGTTCACATGATGCATCTTTTGGCAGCCAGTTTGAATTCTACCAGTGTGGTAGGAGTGGGAATACTAGGACTCAGTGACAAAGAGATCTGATGGAGTGCCGATCTTGTTTCAAGATGGGCCATGTTTAGCATTTTTGTCAGATCTTCTCACCATCAGGTGGTGGTCGGTGTTCCTCTATGACCCCGCGTTCTGGATAGGCTTCACCATTTTCCCACCAGTCTGGGAACTGGAGTACTTCCGTCTATTCGGTCAAAGGTGGAGGATGCGGTCGTGGTGGTCATTCACCAAGTAATCAGTGACAGCATATTGGATTATCTCAGAGCGGTCAGCAAAGGGTGCAGGGCCGCGATGCAGGCCAGTCTTTTACTGTGGATCAGACCTATCAGAAGTAGGATCCCAGTCCTTCTACAGTTCATGGTACGATCTTATTAGCCTCAGTTTTATCATCAGATCTTTTCGATACAGTTTCTTCCCACGACTTTATCTCTATTGCGGTCATGGAGATCCTTAGGCTTTGTATCTCTTTGTCGACCATATTGCTAACTCTTGAAACATTGTTGGGAACAACAGAATCTAACGTATGTCAGTTCATAGAGTGCCCTCTTGAGGTAGCAGGGTGTCATTTCTTATGGGACCTCTATGTCCTAGAGATGAAGGCCTATGACTTCATTCTCGGTATGTACTGGTTGGTTCCCTTCCAGGTAGTTGTCGATTTCTATCGCTATTGAGTGAGTTTCATATCACCAGAAGGTGGATCTTTCCTTCATAGAGGCGAGTGGGATGTCCAGGAGGGTAGAGTTGGACCAGAGCATCATTGGCTAGGGGAAGTTATAGGCCAGTTTTCCAGTCTTTATCTGGATAACCCGGGGACTACGCAATTAGACTTTCCCCCAGTGGTGTATCGTTTTAGGGATATTTTTTAAGCTGAATTTTCAGGTTTTCCTCCAGAGCGTGAGGTAGACTTCTCGATTGAGCTCATTCCAGGAGTAGCACCGGGGTCCATTCCCCTTTATAGGATTACTACACTCGATTTGAAGGAGCTTAAGAAGCAGCTGGAGGAGTTTTATGCAAAGGGTTTCATCGGACCTAGTACTTCTCCTTGGGGTTCTCCTATCCTGTTTTCGAAGAAGGAAGATGGTACCCTTCGAATTTTTGTGGATTATAAGTAGCTAATAAAGTTGACGGTAATGATCTGATATCCCCTACCGAGGATAGATGGCATCTTTGACCAGCTTCGAGGAGCCCAAGTTTTCACAAAGATCGATTTGAAGTCCGGTTATCATCAGTTATGCATTAGACAATCAGATATACCTCTTATAGCCTTCAATTGGAGGTATGGTCTATATGAGTATACAGTCATGCCGTTCGGTCTCATGAACGTGCCCGCATTTTTCATGCCACTGATGAACCGAGTGTTCCATCTGTACTTGGAATCCATCATCATGGTCTACATGGATGATATCTTAGTGTACTCTCACACACGACACAACCATGCCACACATCTTGTGATCATTATGAGTACACCGAGAGAGCATCAGCTGTATGCTAAACTCTGGAAGTGCCACTTTGGATGGATCAGATTCAATTTTTGGGTCACGTCATCTCAGAGGCTGGAATATATGTGGACCCAGAGGAAATGACAGCTATAGTTTCCTAGGAGAAGCCGAAGAACGTCTTTGAGGTACAAGTTTCCTAGGGATGGCGGGATACTACGGACGCTTCATTTACGACTTCTCTCACCTAGTAGCATAGTTGAAAGGTCTAATGAATAAAGGGGCGATGTTTTCATGGTCATATTCTTGTGATTAAGCATTTCAGGAGCAGATGGGGAGGTTGACGTTAGCACCGATACTAGTCATTCCAGAGCCAGGCAAGGGCTACACTGTTTACTGTGATTCTTCATGTATCGGGCTGGGAGTTGTGCTTATTTAGGGAGATGGAGTCATTGTGTATGGGTCTCGGCAGTTGAGGCCACACGAGAGGAATTATACTACGCACGATCTAGAGTTGGTAGTTGTTGTTCATGCCTTACACTGTTGGAGACACTACCTTCTTGGAGATAACTTTGTGGGTTTCACCGACCACAAGAGACTCAAGTATATCTTCACACAGCGTGATCTGAATCTAAGACAACGTAGTTGGGTTGAGTATCTTCAGTCCTTTGAATTCGAGGTCGCCTATATGCTGGGAATGGGAAATGCGGTGTCAAATGGGTTTGAGAAGAAGAACTCAAATTCAGGCAGTTCAAGAGGCCAATAGTGAGTGGCAGCTTATGACTGTATTCACTGAGATGCACTTGGATGTGCACGACAGGCAGGTACAGACTGTCCTATCTTCTGTAGATGTTAGCTCTACACATCTTGATCGGGTACGGATGAGGCAGCTATCAGATTCGGAGGCCTTAGTCCTACGAGAGTGTGTGTCAGGGGGACCCTCTTCCTAGATGGACAGTGGGTGAGGATGAGATCTTGCATTTCGAGGGACGTGTATAGGTGCCAGCAGACATATGCGAGGCTGATGTGGGATATTCAATCCTCTGTTTGGGAAGTTCATCTTGGCGTCACCATGATGTATTGTGATCTAAATCACCAGTACTGGTGGACAGGAATGATGAAAGAAGTTGCTGGTATTATCATGAGATATTCTACTTGTCCGTAGGTGATAACAGAGCATCAGCGACCAGTATGGCTTTTTCAGCAATTACCCATTCCTGAGTGGAAGTGTAACAATGTCACGATGGAATTAGTGGCCAGGATTCTATGATCGCCTTGGGGAAACGATGCTGTTTGGGCTGTCATCGACAAACTCACGAAGGTCACACACTTCATTCCGATCAAGGAGACCATCAATGTTAATGATCTGGGATGGTTGTACATATGGGATATCGTATGTCTACATGGAGTTCAACACTCCATTCTTTCTTATAGTTATGCAGGCTTTACATCTCGGTTCTGGTGGGGACTTCAAAAGGCTTTGGTTACACTGGTACTTTTATGTACAAGATACCATCCTTAGACAGATGGCCTGTCCAAGCACACGATCCAAGTGCTTGAGGATATGCTCCGAGCATGCATTCTATAATTTGGTGGTTCTTTGGAGAAGCATATACCTTATGTGGTGTTCACCTACAAGAACAGTTTTCAGGCGACCATTTAGATGGAACCATATGAGGCTCTGTACGTTAGGCCATGCCGATCACCCTTATACTGGCTCGAGACAGGAGAGGAAGCTTTGTTGGGAACTCGTCTTGTTCAGGAGACCTCTGAGCAAATAGAGTTTATTCGAAAGAGAATGGCTACAACACTATCCATAATGTAGTCTTATGTTGATCAGGGGAGACGATCTTTGGAGTTCGAGGTTGGGGATCAGGTTTTCCTGCGTTTTGCACTGAGGTTGGGACATAAGAGTATTCAGAGACAGGGAAAGCTTTCACCGTGGTATACTGGGTCATTTGAGGCTTTGGAGAGAAGTGGGCTAGTTTCCTATCAGTTCCAGCTACCTCTGAGGTACCGGGCCATGCATGACGTCTTCCACCTCTCTCAGCTCCGACGTTATGTTTCAGACCCGTCACATGTCTTTCAGCCCGAGGAGGTTGAGCTCGAAGTGGATGCATCATTTGAGGAGCATCCCATCCGGATTGTCGATCGTAGTACGGTGGTTCTCCGAGGCTGGTCTGTTCCTCTAGTATGGGTGCTATGGCAGCATGGGCGAGTACAAGATAAGACTTGGGAGAGGGAGGCCGAGGTTCGATCACAGTGGCAAGAGCAGTTCGGGGTTTCTTCATCTACGCCTCTCTAGGGAAATTTGGGGATGAATTGTATTAAGGGGGGATGTTTGTAAGAACCAGAATCTTCGTTTCATGTACGTCTTTCCTCTTTCTGGAGTTTTTGAGAAAAATGGAGTTTTTTGAAATTTATGAAGTACACGCTATGTATTATTTTCCCGCACGAAGCCATATGCAGTCCCTGTCTGGGCCACAGACATGATGTGTAGGGGTGATGTGGAGGTCGATTGATGTAGAGAATGGAAAAACCCAATACACGCAGTGTAATCTAAAAGTGCACGCCATGTAATTTCATTTTTTTCATTAAATGGACCTGGGTCACACCTGATCACCATAAATGTATTCCTCTTGGTTTGGTTCGACCGAGAGATGCCGTATGGCCACCAAACTTCTCCAGTTTCCCAATCCTCTATCTATTGGCTGATTCAACCATTGTCGATTGCGTTGGAACCGCAATGGTGAGTTCTTCATTCTTAATGAGTTTCATTCCTTGATTCTCCATATTTCTCAAGTTATCATGGTTTGAGAGTTTTGGACGTTTTCCCAGATCTACGACATTCATGGGAGAATCAATCATCATGGATCAAGTAGATCGATCTCCTAGGATCGAGGTAGGTGGGTTATGCCTTACCATTCAAAGTCATTGAGTTCTATGTGCAAATTACACCAATACCCGTGAACGGGGTATTGTGTGTTTACCTTTTTGCCCATGTTGTTTTCCTGCCTTGCATGTATGCTTGTGTAGAGGTAAATTAATCATGTTAGATGATATTTTGTTATGCTTGGATGTTTTCCATGCTTTTTTCTGGTTACGACCTTCGAGTTTATTTTTCCTTGGCTATTACACCTATTTCCATTCCTTGTAACCATAGGATGGAGTGAGATCCATAACATTCTTATTTTCCTGTATAATGTTTTCCAAGTAGATCTATTGGTTTATTTTGGTTATCCAAGTATCTATATAGGGGTACTTTATCCTTATAGCATTATCACGCACTGACTGGCACGGGGCTGTGAGAACCTGGTGGTATAGACTATAAGGGATAGACCGAGTGAGCTTTCCAAAGAGTCTTAGACAACATAGGCCATAAGGGATAGACCAAGTGAACATCCCAGAGTGCCTTGAAGTTTTATAGACTACAAGAGGGTAGACTGAGTGAGCTTTCTCAGAGAGTCTTACCTTATTTGATTTCCCTTTAAAGACATTAATAGGCTAGAGGATGAATTGACTGAGTGAGATTCCTCAGAGAGTCTGTGGTAAACCTGAGGCTATAGGAGGAATTGATCAAGATAGATTTCTCAGAGAGTCTCTAGACCTTGGTGATAAGAGGGTTAGATAGTGTGATCTTCCTCAAGGAGTCCCTGACTACCCTAGACTATAAGGGGAATTGACCGAGTGAGATTCCCCAGAGGGTTTAATAAATTCATATGACCAAGCCAAAGGGGTTAGGCTGAGTGCACTACCCATAGGGTTGTGGTACTTCTTGGTTAGGACTAGAGGGGATGGGTGCAGGTACGTTCCAGAGGGTTTCCTGTTGTGTTAGTTGTTTTTCTTCATTACTATAGTTGTTTGTGGGTTGATTGTTGTTGTGTATCATCCTGTTTACTGCCTGCTGCATTGCTGTTGTTGTTTACTACATACTGTACTTTTACCTACAATATACTCATTGAACGTTAGGCACAGATCTTCTGGTGAATGCGTACTAAGATTTAGTCTCACACCCTATTTGTGTCATGATTTTGGGCCCAAACAGTCTATGTTATTGCAGGTATAGACAGGGGAATGTGCCCTTCGACTTCTAAAACTTGATTACTTGGAGTAGGAGAGCAAGGGACGAAGCTTTGGCTTGTGATGCTGAGGAGCTGTTTTTCTTTTCTTTTGTACTTATTTTGGTACAGTGGTGTTTTCCCACATTGTGACCTATTTGGCAGCTTTCCTAGACATATATATATATAGTGCATCATTTCATATATATACATGTGTGCTCCATTTGTTTGTTGGTTTAGACTTCCACTATTTATTGTTTGTTAGTTATTTATAGCTTCCGCTATTTCATGTTTATTTATTTCCACTGTGTACTCTGCCAAGAGGGAAAATTTTTCCCACTATCACACCCAAGGCCCTCACTGCTAGTTGGATGCCTCTGGCATTTGGGGAAATGTGCTTGAGGCCATGTGACCAACCGGGTACGGGGCGCCTCTAGGTGGATTCCAGAACCGGGATGTTACACATCACTCATCCAAAATTTATAAAAATTACATAATTCCTCCAATGTATTAAAAATAAATTAAATCCCATATTAGTTACCAATTTTATTTGTTACCAATATCTATATAAAATATGTCTCTTTCATTGATTATTTTTTTAATGTGTATTTTTTTTCAATCTCAATGATATATATGATATCCATTTGATGTCTATATTCCAAGAATATCCACTTAAATGATTTATTAATATATAAATCATGAGGTCTTTTATAGGAGTTTATAGATGGATAATGGTTGCCATGGTTTTAATGTCAAAAAATCAGTGGCATAATGAAGAGGATTAATATATAAATTGAAGTAAAGGCATGAAAACAGTTTGTCTCAACAATGGTGTGCCCTTTAATCTAATTGAAAATGAATCACCTCAAAAAACATTTTTTTATTATTTTCAAATTACACACATTGAATATTCATTATCATTGAAAATTATCATCCATATCCACCCCCATTTGTATCATTATAATATCATGAAATTAGATATTACATTTCTCCAAAAAATCAAATGTTTTTTTTGGAAGAGTGGAAAATTATAATATTAAAATATTGGCTAACACCCAAAAAATATTTTTAATTATAGTTTCTTCCACCCATACAACATGATATCAAAAAATTTATTCCACCAAAGTAGTAATAAATAAAAAAACACTTTCAATTAAAAACATACAAATTCTGGAAATCATCAATACAAAACAAAATTACCCCACACTCAAGTTCAATATTGATCATGAATTTTAATTATATAGATAGATGGAACGACATAAATAGATAATAACGTGGATTACAAAAAGTTAGTTCATGGATACATGGGTAATTATTATACTTATATTAAAATAAAAATAAAAAGTATTGATGAATGTAAAAAGTGATTTTAATGTGCTACCTCAATCATAACTGATACATTCCGTGAACTCTAATAGATTTGCAAAATAGAAAAATAAAAATTTATGGATAATAAAAAATTACTCAAGACATTAATGAAAAAGATAAATATAATTAATATATCAAAAAAGGATTATAAACCTCTTTTGTTGGGATATATTTTTATCTTTGATAGCATAAGGGCACACATGTTTTGCAATTAGTCAATGTTCATCAAATAAAAATAAAAAAAATTGGGAAATTCAATCCATTCAAGAATCGTTGAAATTTTTAAAGATTCAATTATAGGGGCATATAAAAATACCAAGATGGTTTTAATTTTCCAAAATATTTAATTCGGCTCAACAATCCCAAAATTACAGCAATAAAATAAAATAAAAAGTAAATCATGAAAAATTCAGAAAAACATCAAAAACTATATAGAATCACATTATTTATTCATTCAAACAAGTTGACCCCCATAGATATTGTAGTTACAAAATTATGTATATTTCAAAAAAAATAATGAATTATTTTTATTCAAAAATATATTTGGGATGTAAATAAAATAAATAAATGGAAAGACACAACAAAATTTATTTTTTAGTGGAAGTCGCCTGTTATGATCCTAGACACTACAAATTTAAAACTATATGAAACGAAGTAAAACATATTAAATAAAAATAAATAGAAACAGAAAGGTGAAAAAATATATAATTATTACTGTAAAGCCCTAATTGGGTTCTAAGTTTTAGCTATCCTATAAAAGGACGTTGTAGTATTATATCCCGAATATGATGGTTAGTGTGGTTTTTTCGAGATGATAAACCACATGTGCTTTTCTGTGTCACCCTGACTAGACACTGAGATTAGATTCCAACAAAAAATATAATAAAATTCCAAACCGCAAAAAAAAGGAAAGATATATTTTGATGAATAGAGTAGGAGAGGATAAAAGACAGGGTTTCTGTCTATTAACATTAATGGTATGCTCCCTATGATATGAAATTTGACATTGGTGAAGTAGTTTAATCACCAAATGTTTTTTATCCAATTATTATAAATTTATCACAAAAAATCGGGTGGATTCATCATTTACATATATATCCAATGCCTACTCCATTTTATTTATTTTAGAAATGTTTTAAAAGGAGAATACAGAAAACAATTCATCTTTAATAAGATTAAAACATGAATACTAAATAAATAAATAATAAATTTCAAGAGATTTACATTATAAAGTTATTTATATGGTATAGAATATTACAATCCTAATATATAAATCTGAATTTTAGTCATATTATTCTAAAGAAATATGGTGCTAACATGTGGGGATTTTTCATTTTCAAGTATGAGAAGATCATGTTTTGTGTTATTTTGGACAAAGCGATTATAATATTCATCCATGAAAAATTAATCTCCCATATGTTTATCAAATGTAATTATTTTGGGGGCCACCTCATTGAATGGATGAGTGTGTGAGGATGCAAGTAATTCCATTCATATCATTGAATAAACTTCCTCAAGGTAATTACTAAAAAAATGAATGGAATATATCTTCCACCACACATTCATGTTTAGGTACAGTTGTTCTCTCCATCTGTTTCTTTGGGGATGCATGCACATATTCAACTATCAACAATATTTTGGTCACCAAATTTAGAAAAATTTATATAATCCATTATATCCATGATTAAATATACTCTTGAAATTATTATTTTCACAAGATATTGGATTTTCCATGAATAATAATCACAAGATGAAAAGATCTTGTATAATATTATTTATTATTAGTTATTGAAAATTTTGATTTTCTTGTGTTTGTTAATGTAAAATGGTGTCTGAATCAGTTTTGTATAGCAAAAAATGGAGCCAAATTAATTTATGGGAACCTTTTTAAGGATCCACCATCAATATATTACTTCCATAAGAATGAAATTCAATTCACACTGAGGACAATTCTTGAGGAGGTGGCTCACAAAACATAAAAATTATGTTGTTACTACTAATTTCAAACAATTATAGAATTAAATAATATAAACATTTGGGTTTGATGTATGAGTTTAATATATATATATATATATATAATTTAATGTTAATAGAATTAATCCATACTAATTTATGTCAGTCATAAAGGAGATCCTCCCAGGAGAACACCAATAGTGAAACTTCATCATCTTGTTATTAATATAAAGTTGTTTAATAAAAAATCTACATTATATGAATCAAAATAAAATTCAACCTATTTTTTTAATATATGGTTTCATCAATGATATATGAGTAAATAACACACAACCACACCAATAAATGGTAAAAATTACGTAAATAAGAAGTTATGACTTGGGGGGCATGTGTTGACATAAATGTTCCTTACCAGCTAAGATCCCCTTAAACTAACACTATGAAAATAAGAAACATTAAAAAGTAATGTTAAAATACATGGGTTTAACACTATATTATTCCTTAAAAACATCCTCATATTATTCAGTCTGAAACAGAAGTAATAGAGATCACAGTAGGGAATAATGACGAAGAAACACAAACAACAACAATGAAGGAATGAGAGTAAGATAAAGACTAAAATATAATCAAAATGGATGATAATATTAATGAAAAATAAAAACATAAAAATCAAGTGAAATTATCCAACTAATGTTACCTACCCTTTGAAAAGGATAAGGGTTAAATTTTTATAGGATATAGGGTGATGATTTTTTGACAATAACATTCCTTTAAATAAACGTGCATAAATGGAATAATAAATGCCAAAATTGGGAAATAATATATTCTATAATGTTTTTACATTTTGTATTTTTAATTATGAAACCAAAACATGGATTAATGTTTTTTGTGTGGAGATATTTATTTCATATTTACTCTGGGAAATTAATCTGGACTGGATGAATCATTCTATTATACATATTTGGTTTTGAATGCATTTATTGCCTTGGTGGGAAGAATAAAGTGGGGCCATAGTTTTGAAATTTGTTCCTCTATATTTCATATTTCTCTATGAACAATTTTAGATACATTGGTAATTATATTTATGATATATAGTCTTAAATTCTAAATTCACCTAATATGTGAATTGATTCTATATCTTGTTTTGTGATATCCTTTTAGCACTCAAATATCAGTATTTTTTTCTTTGGAAATTTTTTAGAATTGTATCCAAATGAACATTGAAAAAAATTATTTTTCACTTTGAATTCATCTAAAATATTTTATTTTTTATATAATATAGATAATTAAAAATATTAAAATCCAAAAATTATTCCATTTTTTCAATTAATCTCAAAATACATCAAAAACATAAAAATGTTATAATTTTCAATAAAACATCAAATTAATGGGATTAAAAATTTAAATTCAAAAGAAAAACATTGAAAATATTGGATATGATAGTATAATTACAACTTAATCTTAATTAAGTTTATATAAGATAAGGGGATGTTGTTATTGATGAGTATAAATACCTTAAAAATATCAGTACATGAATTATTCAAGGGTATTAAATTTAAAAAGCTAATATTTAAATGATATTAGAAATAAATATGAAAATAATAATGTAATATTGTATTATATTCTTAAATTAATTGAAAATTTATGGGGGTAGGATATTCCATTTATATATAATATGATAAAACAAAGTTTCCTTTGATATTTTTTATAAAATGAAAAAATGTAACAAGTTTATAAAATTAAATGATGATTCCATTTTAACCAATTTTATAGTATTATAATGTGGGTAAAACTCACTATAATTAATCATGATAAAATACTAATTAAATTATTTAAAATTATTTTAATTAAATTAGGGGAATGAAAATAAAATATTCCCAACCTAAAAGAATACTATGTTAGTTTTTCTTTAAACATTATTTCTACATAATGAGTACAAAAAGGAGAAAAATAAAATCAAACATTTTAAATTTAAAACCAAAAAATAGGAAAATAAAATATATATTATTGATATAAAGGTCAAAAAATTCCCCTAGAATATACTTAAACAAAAACAATCATAATTAATGGTGATATTTTGAAATTAACATATACAACATTAGTAACTCTTGAATCATAATCTACAAAAAAAAACCCAAAATGACTCATTAAATTAAATAATTTTATTGGGAATAATGGTATATCATACCAAAGGGGACATATATGTATAAAACCAATGAAGCACATGGTGAGTCAGAAATATGTCTCACTGAAAAAATGTGAGATGAGAAACCCTTACAAAGAGCATAACTTGAAATTGAGAACATATCAATGAACTGAATATGTGTGAAATGTGTAAATAAAATAAATAAGTATAGATAAAAAATATAAAATCATAGGATATTTTACACATAATCAATGAAATACATTTTATGTGAAGTAGAAGTATCACCCAATCAATGGAAATTGAGTTAAGAAATCCCTCACCACGGGGTGACATTAGTGTGAAATCCCTTAAGATGAAATAATTTACATAAAACCTAATGTACCATGAAGTATGAAGGATAAATTATATTACATACATAAGGGGAAGTGTGTACCCCATATAAATAATATTGATTCATACCATTATAATATTCCTCATTGAATAGAAATTGATATATAATCCATGACCTTCGATTTAACCCATAATGTACATTTTAAATGTTGGGGATGAAACATATTATGAGTATGAAAGTGAAGACCCATTTATATCTACGTATAGGGGGACGAATAACATAGACCATAGGCCCCAGTATAAGGTTCTGAAGAACATATCCCAAAGGCCTATTGCAACCTCATTTCTGTATCATTTTGTATGCATCACTACATCTACGTCATGCTTGTGTCTTCGCCTGTATCGAAAATCCCCTAAGGGGATTTCCAGGAATTGAAATAGGAACTTTTGGATATAGGATTATGGGGCATACCAATCTTGTTCCACCACAATTGTAGACTCATCATGTAATTTATGTATCGTCCTTAAAAATTAAATTATATTAAATATTTATTTATTAATAATCTTTTTCTTGTTTATTATTTCTATTATTTTATTTAATACCTTATTATATTTCATGGGAAAATAAAATAAGTTCACATAAAATGAATTAATGAAATTCTGTTCATATATACACAATGAATTTGGTAGTTTTACTATGGTATAAGGGGCGATTTTTACATCATCTCCAGAATAATAATCATGACATAATAATCAGGAAATAATTATCATTTTATATATTAATTATACTTTTTATATTAACTATAAAATATGTTTATGAAAAAATAAATACGTTTTAATCATAGAGATGGTAATAAAAATTCACATATGTGTAAAATTTCCCGTTTTCGATGAATATTATTGAGAGAACATATGTAACATAATGATATTTTAAAATAACAATATTAGGTTTAATAGCCAATATGACAGACAACAGATTACCTAAATGAACCATGATATACTATTTAAAATTGACCATTATAAATTATCCATCCAAATTAGATCCATGACTTGAAACTACCATTTTTTTAATTTTTCCAAAAAAAATAGATTAATAAAAAGAATAAATTTAATAAGGAATCGTTTTTTAGTAAAATATTTACAAATTTTAAAATTATTTTTTCATCCAAGATGATTTTAATAAATTTTTTTGGAAAATATATAACTAATTTATTAAAATTTTTGGAATCTTATTTTATAAAATTAATTTCATATTAAAATAATCATGTCTATAATAATTTAGGGAGAAATTTTTTAATTTTTTTTAAAATAGGGTTTTTTTCTGTAAAAAGAGAAAAATATGGTTTTTTGTGAAACAGTCATTTCATTTCAATAACATAATTTTTTTAATTGTCCTATTATGTCATTAATTAGATTTAATATTAAAATAATTTTTATTTAGTTATATATAATCTAATTAATTACATTTGGATAATCATTATATTAGATTTTTTCTATATGGTTTTAAGGCTTACAAACGTATTTGTCTTAAAATTGTTTTAAGTGTGTAATGAATCTCAATTTTAATTAATTAAAAAAACCATTAATTATGAATGATTTAAATTAAATATATAAATATATATATATATATATATATATATATGAATATGAATTAAAATTCATATAATGACTATTACCAGTCATAGAATAAAATTATGAACATCTTATGCTTCAAAATTACTTTTAATTAAATCTAGTTTTCAATACAATTTGTATGTTCATTTTTAAAATTAAATTATATAAATATTATTGATTAAATTTTATAAAATAGATTCCATATTTTAAATTCTTATCATTAATATTATATAATAACTCTAACTTGATTTTTAGTCATAATGAAAAGTAAAAATAAATTTTTTTCCCTCAATGATAAAAGGGTAAATTTGGTTAACAAAGGTTAAAACTAAATGATATGACAACCAATATTCATATTAATTCTTATTGGATGAATGATATTCAAAATTAATCACTATATCATTGATATTAAATTTTTTATTGGATACATTCTAATGAAAGTGACAAAGAGAACAATTTAAGTAAGGGAAAGGACAAAATGTCAAATTCTTTCCATTAGATATCTGAAAAGTGATTAAATAGGGATGAAAATAAATCGTTAATTAATATTAGAATTTATTCTAAGGATAAATTAATTATTTAATGATGATAATTTATTTTAAATATTAGTTATTAAATAGATACCTAAAATACTTATATAACACTGACAAAACTCCCGTGAAATGAGTTCATAACTTTAGGTAAGTAATTTTAAAATAATTAAGAGTAATGTATTTTTAATGAAATATGGGTAATGGAATTTATTAATTAATTATTATAAATTACTTCTGGTTAAATATAATAAATTATAAATTATTTTTTAAATTAATTTCATTACAGTTTAATCAAATTATTTGTGTCCAAAAATTGCAGTAATGCTCTTTATGTTAAATAATATTTAATTAAATTATTTTAATATCCTATAACTAATTACGGATGAAAATCAGGAAGTTATTTGTAATAGAATTAAATCACATATCTATTTATGATCCAATTGATATTTTATAAGTTGAATTTTAACCCCGCTAGGTTGAAAAAATGTTTTACTCTCTTTATGGTTACAATAGGTTCACTAAGGGTTAAACAAATAGATAATGGTGTGTTGGTGAATAAACATGTATAAATAATATTGTGTTGTTATATTTTGACCTTATCATATCATGAAAAAAATACTAGGGTAATTTGAAGAATTGTTATTAAATATAGACATATTATAATTTAATATTTTATGAAATTCCAATAGTGCAACTTCCCAAACTTATAAAAGGTTACATCTTGTACACATTGATTTACACATCAAGAACCATTTTATTTGATCAATGAATTTCCAAATACCTTAACAACTTAAAATACCACTTTATATATTGCTTTTTTATTATAAAATTTGTTTTGAAATTCCATTGCTGTAAACCTTATGAGATTGTCCCAAGATAAGGAATCAATATTAACCATTTGTATTTATTTTATTCATTGTTCTATATCAGTAAACATTTATTCATCCATGATGATATGATATCCTTAATATATCCCATAAATATATATATCATTGTGTTTATGAAATATTCTTTACCCATCTCTCCTTCCATCAAATGTGGAACTAGAACACCATTCGTGTGTCTGAAAGATTACAACCTCGTAAACTGATGTAATAAACATTCCATGAAGACCACTAATGGAAGGGTTTGATGATTAATTTAACAAATATATATATATATATATTATTGAAATATATATCATCATATAAATATTAAGTATTATATAATTTCTTACCTTTCCTTTCATTTAAAAATGATAGCGTTACTCATGTGTGTATGTAGATTACCACCTCCACGAATCAATTTGAATCATTTTTCATTGCCTCATAACATTGGAGGTGTATATATATATTAAAATAAATAATATTAAATTTATGATATAATGATCATTATGGGATGATAAAATAACACCTAAATTCATTCCACCATGATCGTTGAAAAATAGAAATAATGCCAATGCGTAAGTAAGGCCTACCATCTTTATGATTGTATTGTAGTTTTTTTTTCATAACCATCATTAATGGTTGGTTTTAAAAATATCATAAATGTATAAAATTATAATTTTCTCATTAATTTAATTATTAATATTATGGAACAATGAAATAATCTACCATAGTCAAACCATTGAATTTATTTTGGAAATAGGAATATAATATCATCAAAATGATTGACGTGGGTTTAATTATTTACGTATTAAAATATAACATGGTAATAAATAGTATAAAAGTATTAATAAACTTGAAATATTTTCATAAGAAATTAAAAAACTAAAATAATTTTATTGTAATGGAATATAAAGTAGGTACACAATGAGTGCGACCAAAGATAGGAGATTCCATCTAAATTTCCTTTCATTGTGACATATTTTAACCAAATTTTTTATTATGTAATTATTTTCCTTTTAAAATTTATATCATGAAACTTATAAATAATAGTATTTTTAGTCTATATTTCGAATTATTTCATTTAGTTGTATTTTACATTAATATTAACATGTGGTAATGGAATCCATCACAATTTCATTTCATTAAGGCATATTTAAATGTTTTTAACCAATTTATTATATGTGGTTCATATACTAACATTTTCTATAATATAATATATATCCTTAAAAATTAATTTTGTTTTATGTTTCTATTAAAATTATTTTTTATGTGGATTTAACAAAAAAGATACCAAGCAGTAGGGAGTTTCATAACAAAATTTATTTTCATTGTGTTATATTAATTATTAATTATATTTAATATTATAATATTATGTATATAATGAAATTTGACTATTTAAATTTCTATTTCCAATTGTTTTGTGTAAATTAAAATTTCTTACACATAATTAATTAATTTATTAATTCACTCTTCAATTGTTTTCAGAATTAATTTTTTTTAATTTTTACGAAAAAAGTGACCATAATATTTGTTTTAATGTACTCGACATTAATAAAATTCATTACTGGAACATGATCCACCATGATTTTGGCTCTTATTTTAATTTTTTTGAAATTTATTTTTTGATAAAATACATTTATTAATATTTTAGAAATCTTCAAATGTGACATTCAAGGTTAAAAATTTATTTTCCTGAGGAATGTTTTTAATGATTTTTTATGGAATATCTTTTCATCAATGAATAAATACAATATTTAACTTAATATTATATGTGGATAAATTGTAATGATTCTATATTTATTATTTATATATATAGTTTATGGACATTTTTAACCATTAAATTATAAGATTTCACATTCTTGATTTTTTGTTTTCGTTAACTTTCTATTCAAACATACACATTCTTGTTATCATCGGACACTACATTTTTCTTAAATACCTATATACTTTGTATCATTTATATGAATATTTCCAAATAAATTTATCATTCTTACATATTGTATTTTACAATGAATTTTATTTTATTAACTGAGGAAATATTGATATTTATTATTATTTACACAATATGGATACTTGTTGATAAGGAATATAGTTTTTGAATTAAATTGATCATTAAATATATGAGGAATTAAACAGACATGTATTGAGTGAAGGGGATTGGTTATAGATAACCCATATATGAATTGGAATTTCGTATGAGACAATATAGTAAACTATCATTATGTGGGCTTCTTATCTATACCTACCCATCAATTAAACTGCCTTTACCCTAAAATTTTATAGTATAGATATCATGATATATAAAATCATAACTTATTATATTAAGAATTAACTTAATTGATAATTCAGTTATTATAATGCATGATACTATTACATTTATATTATCAAGGGAGAAATGTCATGCTCAGGTTATGGATTCAATTGAATGAGCCATCAGTTATCTACTTTCCCATATTGATTATTCTTTATTTAAACTAATAGATTCCACTATGTATAACCACTAATGAACATTTGAGCTCACCCAGTGCTTTTATTCCAATCCATAAGACATAAATAATTAATATTTGAATGATTTTAGGATGCCAAAAATTTAATTTCACTACATTATATTCTTATGTTTTCAATTTTAATGCGAGATTCAATAATTTACCATGTTTACCAGGAATACTAACCATTTTGGTCCTTTGGGATGTGATATTATGTCTCCAGTACCAATTTATTTAAGTAACCACTGAATCAGGATTATTGGTTAAGGTTAACAATATATGGTATTAGAGTGATTATAGTATTACACATAGAAAATATATTTATAAAAACATAGATTTATGAATATAACAATATGACAGGCTTTGAGGATATACCCCAAAGACAGTATGTCTATGATATAGATGAGGATAGTTTAATATTTTTTTAACTATCATTGGTTAATAATTCTAAATATTATTAGATGTTTAAATTCATAGATATCCTCTTTTATTTTTAAATTGGAATTTAATGTGAATAATAATATTCTTAGATGAATTAATTAGAATAAAACCCTTTTATATAATATATGTTTTTGTGAAAAGGATATTTTAGGAATCTTGATTTCTATTTTTTAGATATATGTATAATGGTATTGAATTCCTTATGTGTTTATATTTTCTATTATGATGTTGTAATTATGCATTTTTAAAATTTAATAAGATATGAAATATTATATAGATATCCATGGGACTAAAAATTGATTTGATGTTCAATGTTATTTTGGAGGATGTTCCTTATATTTTTTAGAATGATTAGAGAAATTATAATAATATTGTTTTAGAAAATGGAAAAAATGAAGACTATGTGACAACCCCTCACATCTAGATGGACCATATGGCTTAAACCCACAATCGATGTGAAACAATAGATAAATGTATACCACTGGCCCACATGAAGTCCTGGAAAGTATGATATTGTTTTTATAGGAGTGGATTCACAGAAAAATATTTTGTTTCTTGTTGGGAAATGTTTTGTAGGAATTTTTTTTTGTGAATTTTAATGATTTTGAGGTGATTAATGATATTTAAAGAGACATTTTATAGATATACAAAAAGGATTAAAGTAAGAGACTATTATTGAATAATTATATTATTTTTTGGAGACGTTTGATAGAGGGAATGATATAACCATTGAGGTTAAAACCTTATTTCATGTTGTGGTTAATGAGGATATATGGTATGTATTGTTATTTTTTAGGGAATGGTCAATTTTAAACCTTTGGTATTAGTTTTTAATTTCGTTTATTGATAAATTATTTCTTCAAAAAAAGGTATCTTAATTTTAGATATTATCTTATGTTGTGATAATAATTTTGTTTTTATTAAATATATGAGTAAAATATTATGAATTTTTAGAGAATTATATGATCTAATAGAATATGATATTAGTGATTTAAATATAAAAAAAATATAATTATGAATAATCCATGCATGAAAAAATAGATGATATTGCCTTTGAAATTGAATAGCTTTTGAAATAATACATTTCAAGAAATTATAATTCTTTATGTTCTTAGTATAGATGGTATGAAATTCCTCAAAAATAGGAAATGAATCACAGAAAGACAAGTATGCAATTACAATAATTTTTAATGAATTGATATCTTTTTAACAAATAAAACATGTATAGTTTATTGGTCATTAACATTATCATGACTATGTTATCTATCACTCACTATTACTCTGTAGGATTTTTATTATTATCCAGGTCTATATTTTCACTTCCAAATATTATTATCCTATTTGAAAAAAAATACTTTTTCATTATTACATATAAAATTCAGGTTTCCATTTCATTATTTTAAGAAGAAATATTTTAACCCTTTTATGATGTGGGTTTTCCAAAAAGGAATTATAAAATATTGAACCTTTATTTCTGGGTGTAGGTTAATATTGAGATGAAACAATATATTATTTATGGAAAGCATGTAACACCACAATATTTTAAATGACTATCATTTTGTTTGACTACATATACAATATGTAACACCCAACCTAATGAACCTTGATATACTATATAAAATTTTTTTTATAACCTAGCCATTTAAACTAGTGGTATGAATAAGAATAATATTTCTTGAAAATTATTTATAAATATATTCAATGAAGAAAATATTTTGATAATAAGGACCCAAATTTTAGTATTGTCATTATATGTTTCAAAAATAAATTTTCCACCAATAATATTTTTTATAGTTTCTTGGAGAAAATAATATAATTAATCTCGTCCAATTGTAGAAATTTTATTGTAAAAAAAGTAAATTTATTTTTTAAATCAAAATTTCAAAAGTTACAAAGGGTGATTTTTTTTTATTTCTCTAAAAAGAGTATTTTTTTGTTGAAATATGAAAAAAATAAATTTTTTTCTAAAGATGAAATATTTTTTACGAAAATAAATTAATTTTAATATATTGAAATGTATTGAATATTTTTTTCATAGTAATATATGTATTATTTAGTTTTTATAAATATAATTAATTTCATTTTAATCCGCATTATAAATGTTTTTTTATATAAGTATTTTTGCATTGATGAATCATGTTTCTAAAAACTATTTTAAGTGAATAATGATTCTCCATTTCTATTTATTAAAAAACGCGAACCTTGAATGATTTAAATTAACTTTATATATTATATATCCATATTTGTTATTATAAATTCATATAATTATGATTATATGAAATATATTTAATGTAATTCATCATTTTTCTTGAAAAAAACACATACTAGAGAATTATTTTTTGACAAAATTTATTTGTTATTTATGAAATAAATTATACATAATTTTTAAATGTAATTTGATAAAATTAATTACCTATTTTGAATTGGAGTAATTAATGTTAGGTAAAATCATTAAATAATTATTTATCACAATGAATAGAAAAAATATTATAATTTTGCAACAATCATAGAATGGTAAATTGGGTGTACCTTGGTTAAAAAATGTGATTAGGATTCTATTTTTCATGATAATTGTAATAGGATAATGTTATTTTTACCATAATCTCCTTAGGATATTTCGGAAAATTTTTATTGGAAAATTTCTCATAAATGTTCCCAATATAATTATTTAACAATGTAAAAAAACAAAATAACATTATATTTCAATAAAATATATATTTTCTATTCAAATATGGTTAAAAAAGAAAAGTGAATTAATATTAAATATTATTTACAATATAATGATACTATTTTTATGATACTAATTTATTTTAACTTTTAATGATCATATAGTTTATGTAAACGCTTATAAAATGATGACACAATGTTTCTGCAAATAGTGGAAAACTAATGGCTAATAGTATAAAAAATAATAAAAGTAATGTATTTGAGAATATTTATTCTTACAAAGTAATTTTATAGTTATTAATGATGTACTATTGAGGGTTTTATTTAATATATTTTAAATTTATAATTATTTTCGTATGATTAATGTCTGAGTAAAATAATTGGGTCAAAAATGACATTGATGATATTGTTTTAAATAATATTTTATTAAATTTTTAAAAAATAATAATTATCATCAAATTATAAATTTTCAAATTATAAATGGTATAAAATTTCACGAATTTTAATTTCTGATCCAATTTTTATCTTATATGTAAAATTATAACCCTTTTATTTTGAAAAAAAAGTTATTACCATGGTTAAGGTTAAAAATGGTTTACCTGGGGTTAAACGAAGATATAAGGGAAATTTGTTAATTAAAAATGTAAAAAAACTTTTTTCTGGATATAGTTATACCTTTTAAAATCCTTGAAGAAAATAAATTTAAATTTTTAAATATTTTAATTCAATTTGAACTTATTAATATTTAATATTTTCTGAAATTACAAAAGTTCCCCTACCCTCACATATAAAAGGGAAACACATATCCCCATTTAGTCACACATAAGAACCATTTGGTTCATTAAATCCCTCCAAATTATCTTATTTAATATCCTTTTCACATCCAATATGATTTTTTTGTTATAAAACACTTCAATATCATATTTTGGTATGAACCATAAGAGGTTGTCCGAAGAAGAGTTATCATTCTTGACCATGATCTTTTTGATTTATTTATTATATCTTCTAATTCAAATCTTATAAAAAAATGTTGTTATAATTAAATTAGTATCTCTAGTATGATGAGATTGTATTATTTTAATCACATAACTTACATCCATTTTTCCCTTCCATCAAATGGGGAATGAAACTGTCATTCCTTTGGGTGACTGACAATTGTATCATGGAAGAATGTAATTATTTTTCAATAACCACCACTAACAGATAGTTTTAATGATAATTTTGTTATAGATATTTCATATTTATTTAATATTTATATTTTTTTAATATATCATATCAAATAATTTCTCACATTTTAATTAATTGAAAAAATTTCATCTAACTCATCTTTATGTGTGGACTACCAAATCTACAAAGCGTTGTGAGTCATTTATCATTACTCCATCACATAGATGGTATATAAATGTAAAATAACAGAAATAATATTATATTTGTGATATAATTATTACAATATATGTAATATCACTTAACATATTTCCATAATGGTTGTTAAGATGGAAATTTTACTCACGCATACATATGACATACCATCTCTATAATGATAACATAGATTTTTTTTATAACTACCATTCATGTTTTCTTTTCAAAGTATAATTGAAATAAAACTATTAAATATTTCATTATATTTATTATGTAGATTATGTAACAATGACCACATTTTCCATAGTCAACCCACCAAAGTCATTTTGGATATATAAACCAAATATCATCAAAACATCTGATGTGCAAATAATTGATCCGGTGATAAATTATATCATGGTAATATAAAAATAAAAGGAATAATAAAAATTAAATTGTTTATTAATCAAGAAAAAAATAACATAATTTTATTATTATGGATGATACATAACATACATGAAGAAGCAGGCCTGAGGTAAGAGATTCTGTCTCAATATCCTTCATTAAAGCATATTTTAATATTGTACAACTAATTTATATTATGTGGACTATATAAAAACATATTAAATATTATATAATTAATAATTATTAAATAATTATATTTTACGTCATAATTTTTAATTATTTCATTCAAGTATATTTTACATGAATTTTACCATGTGGTAACAAATTCAAACTCAATTTCCATTTGTAAAGGAATATTTTAATTTTATGGACCACTTATTTTATCTAGATTATATAATTACCTATTGTATCATAAATAATTTACATTTCAGGTTATTTTTTGTTTAAATTGAAATTATTTTATCTATTTTTATTTAAATTAAAAGTCTCTAAGTTGTAATGGGTTTCATTAATTAATTTATTTGTATTAGTATTTATTACATCTTCGTTGAAAATGATATTCTATGATTATAGATGTATTTAATTTTGATTATTTTACATTTCATTTGAATCATTTATATGTGGATTTATATTTTATATACATAAGTTTTTTTTATGAATTCACACATCAATGGTATGATCGCTGTAAGAGATATCTTCTTAACTTCTAGTCCATTGAGATATATCATCTATTATACAATTATTTATTTTTAAGAGATATTTGTAATTATATATTATATGTTATATCAGCGATATATTTATATTCTTGTACTTTAATGTTTTATTTAAATTTATATCATTAATGGAGGTTATGATTTGAAATTTATCAAATCAGTAAGGAATTTTTCTCAAATACAATTGTAATTGATATTGTTTATGATTGAATTTACAATATATTAAATTATTTAATCATTGTTCAATAAACCAATTTAATTATAGTCCTCTATAATTATTAATGCAATTTAAAAATTATAGTCTCATTTTACACTCTTTGGTACCTAAAATTATTGAGAATTTTCTTTATGAATATCCAATTGTATTTAAATTTTTATTTGAAAATATCTTTTCATCCATATCCATGTTTTCAATACATATATTAAATTAGTAATTTAATATAATCCTTTGAATATTTAACGAGATTTTTACCCATGTTTACCTTTTTAAAAAAAAAATCAATAAAATTAATCTTCTTTTCATTTCAGAACAATGTACTTTTTCATATTTTATTAAAAATGGCATAGGAATAATTTTATTAATATACTCGGTGTGGATAGAATATACCCTGCCATCATTAACACTCATCAATTAAATATTCATTAAAAATTTTATATTATTCATTTAGAATAAACTGATTTTTGTAATATTATTTAAATTTTAAACATCTATTTTCAATGATAAAATGGAATTTCCCTCCAAAATTTCGTAATGATATTTTTATGGAATTTATATTCATAAATGAAAATATCCCTTTATTTTAATTATACTCTAGTTTAGATATGTCATGATGATATCATCATATTTGTTTATATATATGGATTATGATTTATATTATCATGTAATGTATTAATATTCACTTTTTTAGTTTATTTGGTAGTTATTATCATTTTTACGGAACAATAAATTTATATGGTCATTTTACATTAAATTTATCTTAAATATAAATATTTGTTGTACCATGGATAGTAATATTTAATTAAATAAATATTTTTTCTATATATGGTGTTTTACCCTGAAAGTTATTTGTTTTACTAGGGAAATATTTATATTACTTATTTTTTACTAAGTATAGGTATTGGTTGATAAGGAATACTATTTATGAATTAAATTGATTATTCAATAAATGTAGAATGAATTAAACATAAATATATGGGTGGAGCCCAGTTATAGATAATTCCTTGATTAATTAAAGGTCTAATGTGAAAAATTAGTAATACAACATTAAATGGGTTTCTGGGGTATACCTACTAATTGATTAAACTATCATGGTGCATGTATATGATGGTAAATATATTATAATGTATGAAACCATGACGTCCAATATTTCGTATTTCATTCATTAACAATTACATTATTATTATCCATGATATTAATATTTTTATATGATATTTAGATTCATTTAAATCAGATGTTATTGATTAAATGGCATGTTTTATTAGTTATTTACATTTTTATATTTATTATTCATTATTTACTCATGATAAACTCCACTGTGCATATCCCTTACTGGGAATTTGATCCCAAATATTATTTTATTTCCTTTCCCCGAGATAAGAATAATGAATCTAAAAATCATTTCTAGGATATAGAATATTTATATTCACTATGTTTTATTTCTATGTTTCTAATCTGAATGTTTTATTAAAGCATGAATCTAGTATAAAATAACTAGTAATGTATTTGATCCACTAGGAGGTTATCTCTTGTATTTATTACAAATTTATTAAAGTTACCATCAACTTTGGTTACTTGGATCAATTTATTTACAACATAAGTATTATTTATTAAATATAGAAGTATAGTTATAAAATAATAATAATATTATTTTTGTAAATACAGTTACATAAAACAGTCATGTGATTTTTTTTGAAAAAAAGATGCATAACTTTGTAGTTGTGGTAATCTACACGTACCTGGGAACAACATTATCAATGTTAATAGATTGGAAAGGTAAGAACATATATTATATATTAGATTTTTTTATGATAAATGTTTTATTAATAACAAACCAAAACACATACACATGCACATATATAGTAAATAAATCATTAAAACTAGCTCGAAGTGGTGGTGGTGGAAAATAAATTTTATCATCTCACAAGGTGTTAGTCTACCATGCTGACAAAAAATGGTTTCATTTCCCATTCGATAGAAGATGATATTGATATTGGGTATGAAATTAACATAAAAATACTTATATAACGGAGATAATGAGGTTATTATATCATAATTTTTTATAATATTTAAATGATGTGGAATAAGAAAAAAATCATTGGTTAAGAATGATACATATTATTTGGAAAAATACTTTCGTTTACACCAAATACATTCCATGTGGGTTATGTAATAAAATAATACCATCATAGAAATGGTAAGGGCATTAATTAATGGACTTGGTAATGCATTGTCTTAACCAAAATATTTTTATGTGTGAACAATATAGGAAAGAAGGTGCCATTTTATAACTTAAGGGAGGAAATTTTTTTGAATTTCATAAAATATTATATTAATATACATTATGATTCTAGTTAATATGAATATAAATTTATATAATTCAAATATATTATTAGTATAGGTTGAAATTATACCATATAATAATTTTTTTACAAGTTTACATTAGGTCTTACCCTTACCTCTTTATTTAAACACTCACATACTCTTTTTGAAAATTTCCATGATAATGATGTTTTTAATATTTGGGGTTCAAAATAGTCAATATAAAAAACAATGGGTCCATAAGTGGGACATAAGTGATATTTATTTGAATATAAAAATAACTGGGATGATGATAAGATATCTTGTAATTTTAAAACATTTAATAAACTCTTAATTATTATAAAATAAAAATATTTTCTTTTTAGACAATGCACATTTAAGTGGGATTTAAATTCATTAATGAAAATTGGGAATTAAAATATTTTTTTCAAATCACTAATGGGATATATCCATCAATAAAAACCATGGAAAACTATAACTCGCTCAAATTATATTACTTTTAATATTTTTTGAAAATATTTCCTTTATTTTTTTATTAATGAATGGAATATTTTTTCAACATTGCATATTATTTTAAGGTAATTATTTAATAACTATAAAATTGAAATAATTAATTACCATAAAATTATTTTATTACTAAAATAATAATAATTAATATTAACTCACAACATTATTGTATCTGTATATGAACAATTAATAGATATTTAAATGTAATAAAGTAATATTTTATAATTTTCATTACGTAAAATATTATATTGGTAACATTTAGCGGAAATGTCGCATAAATATTATTTTTATGAAAAAAGGTGATAAAAAATTACTCCTTATAATATGATTGAGGATGTAAAATAGTGTCTTTAGAAGATAGTTTTAACCATGTTTAACTCGTTTTACCCTTTTACCATGGTGATTTTTAAGTATTTAGCTATTAACCATGACCAAAATATATGATTACATTATTAAATAATATGTTTTTATAATTATAAATATGAATTAAATGATGAAAATTAAATCATTATAAGTCTTATAAATTCATTTCATTTGTATACTATATATTATAGTGAAATTTACTTTTTGAAAAAATGATTTTAAATATTAAAACTATATTTATACCATTATTATTTTTATATATATTAATATGAATGTAATAATATTATTTATTCATTGAACTAAAATGATTGTTTTAAAAAAATAATTATTTTTCACTATATAGTAAATGATCATTATTTTCTAGAAAATCATAAAATTTATCCCTTTGTTAATCTTGAAATCGATTTCAAAAATGGATTTCATTTTGTATAATACAATTGTTAATAGGGTATAAAATTAAATATATTATTTTATCATATAAATAAGTAAAAACTTATTTCATGAAAAATATATTTTAGAATAATGTAAATACTTTAATAAAAATTGGGTACTTATTTACCAATTTTTTTTCATGAAATATATTGAAAACAATTATAAAAACATTATTCTTATTCATAACATAGATTTTCATGTTTATGTTAAAAGTCCATGTTTAAATATTTTAATAGCATGTCACAATATGATTGAACTTGCTATTTTGTGCGAAAAAATATTATTTATGAAATCAAATGTATTTAATGAGAAATATATTTTGAAATGTTGGGGAGTTAAAATATTAGATTAGGTTAACCACACACATCCCATAAAATAGTATACCAGTCCATGTGTAAAATTATATTATATAATAATTACATGAGATATAATTTTTTATCCAATGTATTAGAGGTCAATATAATTCTAGGTCTACTCACCCAATAGAAAAAATTTCCTTATATATGTCTACTATATAAACATGAAAAAATTATTAACTTCATCAAAATAAAAATCATGACTAATCCCTGAAAATAAAATCTGTTAAATAATTATATTCATGATTTATGATCAGAAACTAAAATATAAAAAAAAATGAAACTTTTAATATAAATCCCCAAATAAATAAAATAAATAAATAAATTGGAATATTTAAAATCCGGTATCCTTATGTCACTTTTAGGTACTTTTATTCATTTTGTTTGGACATTTTTTTCTTTGAACCATTCTTTGGGTTTTTGGGTTATTTTTTTGAGGTTTCATGAGGTTTCTATGAATGTTTATGGCTAGAAGATAGTTATGAAAACTCACACATAAATACTATAAATTTTGTTGGCTTATATTGGTTTGGTGTAGTGATGTTTCACACTGGTAAAACATGGTTATTGAAACCATGCAGACACACCATGAATATAACATCAATAACAAAAAATTGGTGCATTGTTCATGCACAGTTTGTTAAAGTATGTCCAAACTAAATGATGTGATTAATTATTCCAAATATTATATTATAAATATTAAATATATTCCATTTTATCATTATTTGTACTAAATCCAAGGATCTTGACTCTAGGGGTTTAATTTTTTGACATTGATCATCACAACTATTTTGGAGAGATATTCCAATGGGTCATTGGGCGTTGGATCTAGGAAACTCAAGGTAAGAGTTAGTCATTCATTGTTTATCTTACTGTTTTGATATCTCAACTCATTTTATTTAATAAAAAAATAGATCTAGTATGTCATGTCTTTATCTATGGGTTATTTCATGATATAATGAGGTTTCTTGTATATTTATTGTGATTGAAGAAGCTAGAAATTTGATTTACCATGATTTTTGTTCATTTCTTCCTAAATTTTCTGTGTAAGTAGTTTCTCTTGTCATAGTAGATCTAGAGTTTTGACTTCTAGTTTCTCAATAAGGGTTTAAATATTAAGGTAAATCCTTTTGTTTTGAGGATACTTCATTCCCATTGGATTGTTATCTCTATATTTTTCTTGGATTTTCCATGTGTTGAGGTTCGGGGTTTCATGAAAATCATTTATTTATAAAGAATTATTACTTGATCATTTTAAATTTGATTTATTTAATTGTTTAATGACATGATTTATGATTATTGGAATTTTTTAGTTATAGATCTTTTATAAAATAGATATTCTTTTTTATATTGGTAATTGAAATAGATTTAAAATATTATTTAGTATAATATAAGGTATATTTTTTTATTTATGTTTGTAATTGCTATTAACTAATATGATCTGTGAAAATGGAAGTATCAACGTGTGGGAAATATTTTAAATTGATAAATTATAATTTTGGTATATATCACATGGTATGATGGGGTATGTAGAATATGGATGGATTGAGACATTTGTGATATGATAGATTTTTGATACCCTGCATAGGGTTTACATTACAACACTAAGAAACATTGTTATGATATGTGAAATTTATTAGGGTTCTTCCCCAAATCAAGGCTATTATATATGGGATATGTGTTCCCTCTTTAAATTTACCATTGATGATAGAGGATCTACGCTAGGTAGGAACTACCCTACCATAGTACTAGTTTCCATGGTGCTATTTTTTCATTGGTCGTTTATAAATTCATTAAAAATGGATTATTTGTAAATTATATGATAATTTAATTTTTAATCATTTTTTAAATTTTATTATGAAATTGTTATTTTTTTCAGGATATTTAGAACTAGGAAAATTTATATTTGATGCATATTTTTTCTTTAAATGAGAATAATTTGTATGTTTTATAGACTTCCTAAGAAAAACATGGTGGGATCCTACTAAGATTATTTTTTCTCAAACTCTTATCATACATTGTGGTTGTTAAAGATAATTTTTAGATTACCTATGAAAAAATAAGGCGAATCATGGTATTAGAGGGTATCTGTGTATGCAGGGTGAGTGTTTTGTGGTGATGTGGTAGAACATTAACCCCTATATCACATGGAGATAAATTGTATGTTAACTTTTGTACCTTTGTTAATCAATAACATTGTGAGATTTTTTTAAATATTGTTTTCAAAATTATTTAATCATTTGTATATTTCACATATTACACAACATCGATTTTATCATTCATTATATGCACCACTGAGTTTATCTAGCATTATCTGCAACACAATGTTTAAAGGAATCATGACATATATTTAAAATAATATTATTTAATGATATAGTTATCTCTTCTCCATTGGAATGGTAGTTATCAATATTTTTAACTAAAGTATAAAAATATATTTCTAACACATATATATAAATTGAATTATTAATTTTATCAAAAAATTATAAATTAAAATAAAACATAAGATTAAAATAAAATAAATTTTCTTCTGGAAAACTATTTTTATTCACCAAACATGTTTCACCACAATAGATTAATAAAATCACATTTTGGTAGTGATTATAATGAAATTTATGTATTATTTATTCAATTGTATTTTGAAAATTCCTTTTTGGTAATAGAAAAGAAATAATAAAATATATCCATCTTTAACCTTAAAAACATTATTTCATTAAAAAGATGTATTATCACGTTTTGTGAAGTTATTTTAAAATTATATTTTTACACTATTTAAAAACATAATTAAAAAAATAAATTTTATTTTTTAAATCAAGATGTAAAAATTATCATGGAATACAATTTTTAGAAATTTTGAATATGATAATTGTTTTGATAAATTATGAACATTAATTATTTTATCAAGAATTATTATTTATTTTTATGAAAATAAAAATAAAAAAATTTATTATTGTTTCAAAATTAAAATTAATTTAATTATTTATCATTTCATTAAATTTAGGTAATTACAATAAAGTGAATATTTATTTTTTAGTTAATAACATTTGAATCATTTGAAAATTTTCTATTTTAAAACAGATTTTTCATCGCATCCATTGGACTAATATTAAATTAAAATTTCCCACTTATTTTATTGAAAATTTTAATAATGGATTCCAAATTTGGATTTAGAATAAATTATATTATCTAATATGTTCAAATAAAATATTTACCATATTGAATTGTAAAAAGCATATTTAAAATTATTTATTGCTTTTATGGATAAAACGAGTTCACCAAGAGATTAAACTAAAACGATATGGGGTAAAAAACGTAGACACTTTTTAAAAACCAATATTATAACCACATATATACCTTATAAATTATAATATTCCATAATTTACAATTCTAGAGCCTTGTGTCTTGTCAAAAACAAGGGTAATTGTTTTTGTTAAAAATTTACAAGTGTCGCACTCAACATAAAGAAAGTAACCCTCTATAATATCATTTTCACACATAAAAAACAATTTGATTTAGAAAATACCTAAAAATATTTATTCCTTATTTATATTACCACATCCTAGTTTCCTTGAGGATATTTCTAATCCAATATATGAATCCTTTTAAATAAAGCTAATGAGTTCATCCGAAGAAGATATAATGTTTTTAACAATGAATTTATTCTATACTTCTTCTTATAAAACATTCAAATATTATAAAATTATTATGAAATAATAAAAAATATTTTACATATAATTATATGTAATTATGTTAATTTTTTAACTTATATATATTTCTTCTACCATGAAATAGGAAATGAAATCATCGATCATGTGTACGTTATACTACCACCTCATGAACTAATGTCATTAATTTTCCACCACAACCAATCACAAATAGATATGAAGATGGATTTATTGTATACGTATGATATATGTTATATTATAATTAAATTTTAATTATAAAAACACATCCAAATTATTACATACCATGTTGTTGGAAAACAATAATGTCGCTTGTGTGTACGATGACTACAGCCTCATGAACTGGTGTGATGTGTTTTTCATTTCAATTTTACATATATGGAAGTAAGGATATATTAAATTTATATGCATGATATATTTAAAATAAATTTTCTCCTATAACTACGATATAACATATACCCTTTTACTTTCTATTCAATGGAAATACAATATTGTCGCTTGTGTGTATGAAGAACTACTGCATCACAAAGCGACTTGATATGTTATTCACATATGCATTAAATGGAAGATAACAAGAACCATATTAAATAAATATATGAGATATATATGAATAAAAATTATTATGTACTGTAAATTTATTATTTACCATAATTTTATTGTACATGTTTAGAAAACAGAAACATTATTCATGCATATGTATGACCTACCGTCTCAATGAATGAAGTACTTCTTTTTTCGACCTATAAAATAAACGGATTAATATAAATACATATATAATAACTATATATTATATTTATATCATGTTTAAAATTATAGAGATTATAGAATCCTCATCAATGTAATTTGAACAAAAATAATAAATCAAAATATAAATGAAAATCATAGATGCTATTACCCATAATGGGATTTAAACAAGGAATTGTTAGAAAATGGGAAATGATATTCAATAAGTAAATAATAAATGGTATGATATATATAATTATGGTAATTTAATATATTTATAATAATAATATATTTATTATAAAATAATTTTTAATGTGTTTGAAGGAATTTGAGAAGTAAGGAAAGTGATTTATTGTCTATCTTTTATTAATGAGAGACAAAGGAAAATTCACTAATAGTTTCGTTTTAGAGGTGTATATAATTAAAAATAAACATATTCTATCATTAATATATTTATTTCAAATATTTCATATGTTTAATTTGATTTTATTATATAATAATATTTATGATTCAAATGATTACTAATGTGTAACGTATTTCTGTCCCACACTTATTTTCTATCAGACATATGTCATATTCGATATGTATTTCCTTTATATGGTGTATATAATGACTATTAATTTATTTTAGAAGTATATCCCTAAAAATTTTGGGGACTCAAATATCCATTTTTTATAACTGTTTCATGAGGATAATGATTCAATGTTACTAACGTGTTAATGTTTTTATGATACAGTCTAGTCTCTTATCATTATTTTTTATGATTATTCTTATAAAGAAAAAATATTATATACTATATAAAAATAATCTCGTGTCATTTATTATTCAACATTTACATCTTAATAATAGCTGACTTACCCACATTTTTTATAATTTATGTACTCAATGGTTTAAAAAATTGATTTTAATAATGATATGTTTTATTTATCTCTTATGTTGAAAATATTCATTATTAGAAAACCATGATTTAAAAAAAATTATGATAATAATTATATAATTTTCCAAATCAATTATTAAGTAGTTTATTATCAATTTTTGACATTTAACATAAATTTTTGCAAGGAATATTTATGTAATTTAAAAAAAATGTTCATTTACTTTATTGATAAAATTAAAGGAATATTTATTATGTTCATGTAATGAATGGTATCATCATGAACATTCATTATTTTAAATAATCCAACTCATTTTTCAATATTTAATTTAAAAACGGTTTTTGGATACATTTTTTTTAAAATGAGTATTTAAAATTTAAAATTATAATTATCCTGATGAATTTTTTAAATTATTATTAAATATTATATATAAATTTCAAACATAATTTCTAAAGAAAAGGATTTTGAAAAATATTGATGTTATAAAATTATATTTTTAATTTGATAAGTATATTTCCATCAAGAATCATTTTTAATTATTTTTAAATCATTATTTATAATTTTCCATTGTAGCTTTTCAAAATAAATTTGAAATGGTATTATTTATTTAAAAGTTTACTTCAATGTGGAAAGTTTATTTTCCTCAATAAATGATGTAAATTATTTTAAATTATTTCTTTATAAATTTACATTATTTTTAATGAAAATAATTTTGAAAATGTTTTATGTTACAAAATGTTTTTTTCAAAGTAGAAATTATATTTTCCTCAAGAAATGTTCATAGTGATCTTTAAAAATCATTATCTAACTAATATGAAGTCCTTTAATGTTAGTTATGATTTTTTGTTGATATCATCCAAGGATTACATTCATATTATTTTTTTAATGTTTTATGTTTATTATGTCATGATGTTTATGAGACCCGCTTCTTCATTAATGGGTAATACTATTATGAAATGATGAAATTATGAAGGGTCTCATTTATTTTTGATAAGTTACGATATAATGAAATTATTATGAAACCCGTTTATTTTCGTGGGTTATGATATAATGAATATTTTATATATCCCATTATTTTTCATGGGTTTTGATATGATGAATTTTTTAAGATCTTATGGAACAATATTTATGATTTTCATTATGTTATTTGGTTACATTATGTAAAATGATTTTGGTTATGGCATTAGCATGTTCGGTCGTTATGTTATAACCATGTTGCGGGGGATAAATATCTCCCACAAATAAATTGAGTAAATATTGATATCTCATGAGACAAAGAAGAATAGGATGGTGAGTGAAACCAGTTTCGTAAAGGACTCTATCCACTATCATAGCATTAGGAGTGAATCTTGAATACTTTGATGGATTAGGGGTTGGACCCATTACACTATGATAGTCCTTCTAATAAGCCTTTAAATATTAATGAAATGATTTTATATGATTCTTTAGAAGCCCAAAAGCAATTGTTAATATCAATTTTATATTATCATGGATCGTGATCTTTGATTCCATTATATATGAGTATTATGAACTGCAAATAGTTAATACATGAATTATTTTTTTGAACTAAAGTATATCGGTTATGGAATTAAATTGTTATTATCATACCCTATGCCATAGATATATTGGTGTCCCAATTTTTTACCCTTAATGTGTATCTAAGATCAAATTTTCTTATGTTACATTTCCATGTGTTAGGATAAAAGGTATTGTGTATAATAATTGAAAGAAAGGTGGTGATTTTGATGAACATAGTGGTTGATGACATAGATAACTTCTGGAATAACAGTTTACATGTACAATTATCCAATTTCACTAGAGATAAATTATTATATCATGGATCATTATTATATAAAATTAATATTAATCTATTAAGATTCCATTTTTTATTTATTATATGATTTGGTCATTACCATTAGTATTTGAGATGGTTTTAGTTAGTGTTTGGAAACCTAGATGTGATACTTTTAGTGGGATTTATATGGATATATAAGAGAAATTCTAAGGATAAGTAAAAGTATATGAAAATTTCATGGAATTTTTGAGAAGGATAATGTGAGTGGATTTCGTGATATAATATCCCTATTTGGATACTACTAATGGGTGTGGCTCAAAAATAGTTTTAGCTAGTACTACTAACTCAGAAATGGGCAGATTGAGCTACACTAAATCGTTACATAGTGAACAACAATGGTCCTTGATAGACTCTTTTTTTGAAATTAATACAAGATATGCTTGAGAAATTCACAAAACCATTAGAAACAACCTTGAATAATATTAATAATAAAAAATAGTTATATAGGGTAAACCTAAGGTTACATGGAATGAAAAAAAGGTTTCAAGATTTAGATAACCTCAATATTCTTTTTCCTGATTATGTGTTTTTCCGTTATAATAAGTGATCCTCACACTTTTCATTTAAATTTATTTTAATGTATGGAACCATAATAAATCATGTTAACACAGAATGTCATGACCCCCTCCCAAAAAAGTGTGCCCTTCCTAGGCTGAAAAAGTGAGAAGTTATATAATAAACCCCGAGTCCCACCTCTAACAGGAGTAGGGTTGGTTACTAGCACTGAGAATATAATAACAACACTGATGGGTGGAATTACGCTCTAAGAAAACACATGCGAAATAGATAAATAATACATACACCAAAAAAACTCTTTCTCAGACTATAATACACATGAATCCCCAATTACACATATGCAGTGTCATGAAAAAGTACTACAACTAAAGTGAGAAAGTAGATGTGTTGAATGAAAGTAAAATGGAAGCAACCATGGTTCAAGAGAGAATCATACAAAAATCCTAGATAGTAGTAACTAGAATGATCTCCAACCTACTCCATGTGACTTCAAAATAGTTTCTATATGCATAGGGTGATTATAACAATATATTTAGTAGGATCCTCCCCAGATCCATTAATGAAAAATTAAAGAAATCATGCTATAAAAGAGTGAACAGAAGCTGAAACTAACTTGTCACCTAAATAAATATAGTATGTTCCTTGCTTCCATATGGGTACTCTCACCATGTATTGAATACAATAGTATATAATATAATAATTAATCCCAAGGGTATTCACTAGCACTTCACCACTAGTTTTATATTTTTCCGAATGTCGCATGTACTAATCATCTCGCTCCAAAATGGATTTCCCAAATACACATGGGTGATTCACCACAACTTGTATCTCATGTAACTCGATTCCACAGCCACACAACAATAATTAACCATTTATATTTTTGGGAGCCGATAATGCTCACATAGCATATATCATAGGTCAGGTATTATACATCATTCCATCACAGCTCATACACCGATTAAAAAAACTAAAGAAATCACAACCTATAAACGTAATACCTATAGTAGACCATTAAAACAATATATAGAATACATGTGTGTGAAACAACAAATTTTAATTACAGACCTCTACACACATATGTGGGAAATAATTACTACCTTGCATACCAGCAAAAGTTACTACCATGGGAAGAGACCGGTGTGAAAGGGGGTAGTCATCCATCCATCCTCCCCCCATAATGTTCAGGAAAACACCGCCCAGGGCCCAGAATCCAAAGAGTGTCAATCGACCTAACCGATAGGGTGGGGTAACATATAGAAACACATAAATTATAAGACATGATATAACTAACAACCAAAATATGGGCATAAACTATTATTATACTCAACAACAGCTAACGTCTCTCAGACTCCTGACTTCCACTAATAATACTAAATGTCATATAAGAACTCATTCATTTAAATAGTAACCTTAAAATAATTTATCCGCTTTTATAATTTCCAATTACTGATAATTATTTCTTTAATAATTAGTTTACCATTATTATTTTCCACATCACATTCCATTAACATTATAACCAAGATCCACGCCCTCACGGGATAACCAAAACCAAGTACATGACTTCTCTGAATCACAACCTCCACATTATATCTTATAATTCTCCACTAAAATGGGTTAAACATTATATATTAATTTATTTAACAAAATTACCATTTTACATATTCTCATGAATTCTAGAAAATAATTCTATGATATGAAAGGGTTGGGCCTCAACGCAGTGACTTGATAAGCCAACCGTTGAGTCCTTTCTAGATATAGTAGGAGTGTATACCCAACGATCACTGAGAAGATAAACAAGAAAATAATGTTTCATAAACCACACCTTGTAAACTCTTTTGGAATGAGGGAAATAAAGACCATCTACCTCATGAAGTGGGGAATGTATAGCATATAAACAAACCACAGATTCAACAGTGACCACATTCACATAATTGGGAAATCCTAGCTTCAACAAGCTCTATCATTCTAGTGTCCTCCCTGGCACTTACTGGTATAAAGTGATGCATATCGCAACTCACGGTGTCAAATTATATCAAAAAAACTAAGTCATCTTAGCCCACAACAATAATTTTCATATCTATAGCGTGTCACAAACAGCAATAACACACATATAAATTAGTTCATGGCCCTAAAACAAGGCACCCAGCATTAACACACAATCTTCTATCATGGTTCATAAGAACAAGGTACATGGCCATTAAAATCTATTAGGAATTTTAGGCCCTACAAGGGATTATCTTTACACAAAACCATTTCTTATTCAATCTTTAATGAACTGATTCAGTATTCATAGTTTCCAGCTATGGGTAACCAATGAAACACGATATCATAAGAAATCACCAAATTTATTAATAAATTAATTAAAAATTTATTCAATTATTAATCAACAAGAATAAACAAACATCATGTTCATCAAAGAATTATTTTAAACATGCATACTTGAATCAATGTGATTATCATAAAATTATAGCGAAACCAGATTCATTAAACATGTATCATTATATTTTAGCCTATTAAATTTCAATTAACATTGGATTTATGTTATTTATAAATTTCTATTAAGAAACACAATATAAAAAAATCAAGGTGTTGATATAACACTATTAAAAAAATCCATATGCAAACCACTGTAATGGTACAAAAAAACCTCTACGCGATCAATACCAATATCATTAATCATGTTCATGTTATTATTATGTCAATTTAATTATGACTCAAAAGGATAAATCATGATAGCTCTATGATTTCACATTACTGATTAAAAAAGTATATAATCCTCTACCTCAAATGTTCATTTATGTTCTTGACATGATTGTAAATCAATTCTATTGATCACGATCACCTCTATCGCAAAAAATGAATACACCCAAGGATGCTATGGAACAACCACACCATCCAAACTCCAAGTAAACTCTATTATAAACATTAAGAAAACACCCCATCACATAGAAGTGATAAACATGAGGAAATAGATTGAAGAAACCTCAAGAAAAGAGGTAGATCATACCTTAGATGGATGACATACCACTACATATCAAAGGATGGAGCGATGGATCGGTACTTGATGAAGGAATCCCAACAATGTTGATTGTCCTAGGGTCACCTATGGTCGAGGGAGGTTTTCTATAGGTACATGTTTAACAAAATATGCACGGATAGAAGAACACATAAAATATACAATGTCGGGTCATTAAAAGACATGTAGTCTCCTTTCACATTGTGTAATTCCTCTAGGATGAGTTCCACAAAAAAATACATCTCCTCAGTGTTTTTTTTAAAAAATAAAAATATTTATCATCAGGAATATATATTTAATATAGTGTAAAATTATTCACATTGTGAGTCATTCCATGACAAACTGTTAAACATTATATCACATCATGTAATGCTATTACCCGACATGCAATCACATCCTTACAAATTTTACATAAATAAACGTCTCCATATTTCATCCCAGTCACCTCCGAGCATTTAGATCATAAAAAACACACCACATGATGATGCATGTTGATCAAGTACATTACAATAAACACATCTTGATACATTATCATCCTTGAGAATCCAAAACAAAACCAGATACAAAATAGAAAGGGGTCATCCGAAGAACCACCCCTTGGATACCTTTCAAATAATTCACCATCACATATGATCACCACCTCACTAGAGGAACAATAAAAAAATCAAAAAACAACAGAAACCAACTCATAAACAATCTCTTGGGGGATATACCTCTGTAAAGAGAGAAATAAAAAATAAACAACCAGATTAATCCATATCATAATAGATGGAGTCTACAAACACCAATGGAACAACATTATAGAGAAGATATAAACAACAAAATGGTTTGGGTAGTAAGCACGTATATGTGACTCATGTTCCAATGTGATCTCCTCCACACCACTATGCCACTATAAGAAATAAAACAAGGGGATGGAATACCTGCACAACACATTATCCTCATGGTCCTATATATTTACATGATACTCCTTGAATGTGTCATCATCGACAACATTGATCTAGCCCAAATCTATGATGTGAAATTTATCATGAAGATTACGATGGATATGCGACACATGAAAAAAATCATGTATAGGGCTCATCTATATGGGATGCTCTACCAGATATGCAATGGATCCAACATGATCGAACGCCTCAAAAAGCCCAATAAACTAGGGAGAATGCTTACCCCCATGACCAAACCGTCACTGCACTTGATGGGGAGTCACCTTACTAAACATGTGATATGTTACATAAAACTCTAGATATCTCCTTCTATGATATTCATAGTAATTCAGATGGTCATGTACTGCCTTAATCTACTCATGAATCACCTAACCCATCTATATTGTATTCTATACCAATTCTGACTAGATAATTGCTGACTATCCGACCCAAGTCCAACACTATAGAGAACGACACGGTCATATATACAAGTCTTCAAGTGCATCAATGATGATGGTTGAGTGAAAACTATTGGTGTAAGTGAACTCTACCAAATGTATGTGCCTCATCCACATTCCTAAAAAATCATGGACACAATAGAGAAACATGTATTCAAGAGTTTGTATTCTTTGTTCTATCTAACCATCCAATTGTGGATAAAAATCGTGCTAATTCGTTGCTGAGAACCAAAATTATGATGGATAACTCTCTAAACCCTATAGTTAAAATAGGGATTTTTATCAGATATGATCATTATTGGGACTCTATGTAACCTTACACCCTCCTCCAGATACTACCTTGACAGAACCACCACTCAGATCGACTATTATATTACTATGATGTGTGTTGATTTCGTCAAACGGTCCACTAACACCCATATATAAAAATAGCTCCACTGATCTTGAGGTAAACCAATAAAAAAATCCCATTGCGATATCCTACCAATTCCACTGAGGAACATATAACATCTAAAGAAAGCCTCTTAGAATAGAATGCTCAACCTTCACCTTCTGGAAGACCAAACATCAATAGACGAACTCTACAACTGTACGCTTCAACCCAAGCCACCAAAACTATGCTCTAAAGGATTTGTAAAACCTTTTAACATGAGGAAGTACTGATAGCGTTGAAATATTGAACTCTCAAAGAACCATATAACGTAGTGAAAAAGGAACAAAAAGGATTCTTAGAAACAATAATTGGTGGTGTCCATCCTCAGACTGACCTTCAGGGGCATCGCCACAAACAACTCGGTCTCTTTAGACCTCCACCTCAAGATCCGTCAATTCGGACACTTCTATATTCTGCATCACATAGGACTGCAACATCATTTGAAAAAAAAACATCCTCTTCCCCCTAATACTCCCATGTCCATAATTAATGATGAATGTTCATCCATTACACTCTATAATAGCCTGATTCCCATACTCCATCACTATGTGACTTTCTACTCAAAGCATCAGCCAAAAAATTCACCATTCAAGGTGTATATGAAATTTGTAAGTCTAAATCCTTTAATATCTCCATCAACTGACACTATTACATGTTCATGTCACATTTGTAGAAAACATACATTAGCCTTTTATGATTGGTGAAGACTTCAATGTTCTCTCTAATGAAGTAATAACTCCACAAATTCAGGGAAAACACCACTACCACCAACCTGAAATCATTTGTGAAATAGTTATGATCATTGGGGTGTAATTGATGAGGGCCATAATAAATTAATGATCTCTAGTGCATTAGAACATAGCCTAATCCATGATGTGAATTATAACAAAAAAACTCAAACTGAACTCCTTCGGCAGGAAGACAATGAACCATATAAATGACTAGATTCAATATCAAATTATTGAAAGACACCTGAAATGGGTAATTACACACAAACACTTGATCCTTTCTCGTCACCACTATTAGAGGAGTCACAACACAAGAAAATTCTGTTGCAATCCTCTTTTAATAGCCTACAAGACCATGGAAACATCACACTTATGCCACTATGTTAGGGGGATTCCATTGACAACACATATTCTATCATTTATGGATCCACAACTACTACCTAAGGGGATACGACATGCCTGATGAAACATAATTCTCAATCCTCAAACTCAAACTTCGACAACTTCACAAAAAGATTCTATAAATGAAAAACTCCCAATATGGAATGAGGAATCTCTATAGGATCCTCCACATACATTGAGTATTGTACGATTTCATTTGATGAAAAAAACTAATAACATATCCAGGAACCCATGAAACAGTGTTCTCATTAAATCCATGAACACAACTAAATCATTCATCACATCAATGGAAATCAAAACAAACTCATAATGCTCATGACAACAACGAAAACTAGTATTTGAGATATCCTCATAATTCATAGACATATGATCATATCCTAACCACAAATCGATCTTATAAAACCGAATTACACAATTCTATTGATAAAAACAACATTATGTGGATGTGGATAGTGATTATTTACTATCACTTGGTTCAGTGATGATAATTGATGCACAACCACAAAATTCCATCACGATTCTTTATGACCAAAACAATTGCACACAATCATGGTACACTCAAACAACAAAAACCACACTGTAAAAAACCATTGAGCTATATACACAGTTCCCACAACCAATAAGTAACCATCGTATATGGAAACAAAGAAATTGGGGACACTATTAGCAGTAGTTCAATCCCGATCATGATCCCTTGTCAAGGGGGAAACAATAAAAACTATTCTAGAAAGACATCATGAAACTCCTCTACGACCGTAGGAAATGCTGACTGCTAATCCTTAGATAGACTCAACATCATCTCATCCATCATGGAGGAAGAGGTTAAAACATTCGGTTGAACCATATGGGGGACTCTCTTGCCCACAAACACTAAAGGATCTCAATAGAATCGATGAACCCAACCTACCTCCTAATGAAACCCATGATAGCATACAGCCAATAAAATCAATAATTGTGAATGATGTAAATATGTGGTCATATGTATAAACATAGAAAATATCCCTAAGAGCGGTCCTACCCCCACACTTGCTCACAATCTCTATATAATTCAAACAATTTCTCTTGACCCCAACGGGTGTAGTAAATTCCAAGGGAACTATATGCCTTTCTATCTCATGTCCCTTTGAATGGACATGGGAATGTGATATGAAAGAGTTCATCGCTTCAGAATCAAATAGGAAATGCACCCAAGTCGAAAACAAGTAAATGGTACCACAAACGATCTTCAGCTCACCATGTGCGGGAAACACTAAAGCATGAATCTGAAAAACCCCCAGATCTATAGACTATAGGACTCTGCTTATGGCCACCTTCATGGTAATAGTATACTCTCTAAGGATGTGGGGAATCCAAGGGTTGTACTATGAACACCCCATCTACTATCTGATGATCCAAAACAAGTACAAACTACAGCTACTAACATAGATGAAACTGCCTCAATAGAGAACCCTGATGCGAAACTTCTGACACATGCTTACTTTTTATAATGGTCGAGCACTCTTATGTGTGATGACATTAGAATACATGAGAAACAAAATCATGATCCTATAGTAAAGTCATGATAGTTGTTGCCCCTTGAGAAATAAAATGTTGAGGACTAGGGCCTACCCCCAGTCGAATAGATTCGCTTCTTCCCAAAAAATCATGAACCCCAGAATATTTCTCTGATTCAAGTGGAATCCTGAGAAATACCATCCTTTAATGATCCTATTTGAATACCATACTATTTATTACATCTCCCCTCACCATCATTGAGGGATATGCCTTCCAAAATAATTGGGTGACCTGATGTCAGATCTTTGGATGAAAATCATCATCAAAATCCCTTGCCCAAACCTCCTCATCGGGAAAAGTTCCAAATATTAATGAAAAATGTTTTGAAAACAAATTCCAAACTCACACACACCAGAGCTTCCCTTACAAATGGTAAGAATATCTTTGAAACTGTCCACCTTTACAGTCGATGAATGAAACTCTACTCTGAATTACATTCATAATATCTATAACGAGATTTCTAACTCCTAGTGATCCCATGGGAATAATAACCACCACTTCTTCACAGCCGCATTCAATATTATCAAAACCAACGATACCGAATGCACATTTTGATCACATATCAAACTGAAATCTGTCTCAATAACCTCTAAATAGTCTTCCAATATTACAACTAAAAAGGATACATTATAGTTTTTCAAAGTATGGCACTGAAACTCTTTGGGTTTCCATATCCATGTGTCATTGTCCTCCACCTCTAATTACCAATGATCTTCAGGTGCAACCTACTGAACATCATTCTCACAAACTAGACAATGATTTCTACCCGGATCCATACCAACCAAAGAAGAAACATTTGTATATCATAATATTATAATATGGATGAAACTGACATTAATTAATTGATTTATTTTATTTCTTTTAGGTTCATATATCCCATGGTCTACACTTTCAAATATAGGCGCAATGAAGAATAGTAAATGATCCATTCATAGGACTCTACCCTTTTATAAGTATCACCTCATTTAGTAGCCACTAAAAACATAAAGTTACATGCATCATATTAATGGGGGCCCAAAAAACCTTTGTATCAGCCAATATCTATTGCTTATAGTGCTTTCACAGCCTGAATAACACTGCTTCTCTACCAACCTATGTAACCTCACATGATCCTGACTCAAAACACAATCTTATTCCTCAAATAGAACTATTGTAAAACTCTATCATGATCCCCCTCCAAAAAACGTGTACCATTCCTTGACTAAAAATGTGAGAAGAGTGATAATGACCCCAGATTACTACCTCCAAAAGGCCCTGGGTTAGCGACTAGCACCGAGGGTATAGTAAGCCCACGGATGGGAGGCATTTCCCAATACGAGAACACATGAAAAGAGAGAGATAAGACAAACAAAAACAAACTAGTTCCCAGACTACAATATAAAATAAGAATCATGTACACATATGTTATTTGTTGAAAAAATTATTGCAATAGAAATAGGACACTACAAGTACCAATTGAATGAAAAATTACAGCGAACATGAATCCTGAATAGCTCCTCTTAAACTCCCTACTAGTAGTTACCAGCCTGATCTCCAAACCGATCTAAGTGACATAAAAACAATTTATATATATGCAGGGTGATTATAATAGTATACCGAGTAAGATCCTCCTTGAAGGGTCTCAAAAAAAGTAAAGAAACCATGATAAAGAAAAACAAATAATATGTGAAACTAACTCATCACATAAACATTTATACTATGTTCCAAACCTAACTATTGTTGATCTCAAAATGTATCATATACATGAATGTATAATATAATAATTAATCTCAAGGGTAACACTATACTACATCCCCACTGGTTTATCATTTTTTTTCCAATGTCGTGCGTCCTAAGCAACTCCCTCAAAAAGGATTTCCAACCAAAAGCTATGCAAAATACTAAAACATGCCCCTCGTGCAACTCACCACCAAATCCAAATAATGAAATTTAACATGGTAGGTTTTGGGAGCCACTATAGCTCTCATAACATGTATCATAAATCAGGAATGTACCTCGCTCCATCAGAACCCATACCCCAAGTAAGAATACTTATTCCATCATAACTTATACATGTTATACATATAGTAGTATGTATGAAACTATATCTAGAAATAATGTTTGGGAAATAAACACAATCCATTACATCCCTCAACACACATATATGGGAATAAATATTCACCTTTCATACCAGCATTTGTAACTACCATGTGAATAGAGAGTGGGGGAAAAGGGGGTACTCAACCATCCATCCTCTAACCAGAATGTTTGGGAAAACAAACCCAAATGCTCAGAATCATTGGGGTATCAGTCAACAAAACCGAAAAGGTGGGGTTCTACATAAAAAACAAAAAATATATATATATTATAACTCAGAACCACACTATGGGGAAAACCGTGTCATTGAATCAACTATAGCTAATTTCTTTCATATTCTTGACTGCCACTACTAAGACTATATATCTTACAAGTACAAAACCATTTAAAGGGCTGCATTAAATTAATTTATCTCCTTTTATCATTTATAAATTATATTAAATAATTTTTTAAACATTAATTAACCATTATAATTTTTACATATCATATTCCATTAACATTCTAACCAAGTTCCAGGCCCTCAAGGCTTAACAAAAACATACTACACGACTTCTCAAAATCAAAACCTCAACATTGAATCCCAGCAAGATAAAAACTAATGGGATAAACATTATTTTTCATTTATGTAACAACATTCAAATTTTCATTGTTCCTAGGAACACTAGAAAAGTATTCTATAAATTCAAAAAATAGGTCTAAACATAGTGAGTAGATGAGCTATCAGATGAGTATTTTCCACTTATAGCAGGGGCATAGACCCATGTCTTATTGATAAGATAATCATAGAATGAATATGGAATACCATCTGAATATTTTACTATTTTGAAAGAATGGTTTAAAATAATAAATTCCTCAAGATTTGGGGAAATTAAATTGATATAAAAAACATATTCAACAAAAAATCAGTTTCACATCAACGGGTAAGCCTATGTTCAACCCGTTCCATCATCTCTAGTGTCCTCTCTGACACCTACATGCATAAGTTGACTCATCCTTGTACTCTAGAAATAGTAAAATACTACAACCACTAAGCCTACCACCCCCTATAGACCACAACAACCCTCCATGCTCATCCATCCAAAGTTCATATCACATCTATGCCTCCTTCCCACCCAACCACAGGTCTTTTATCTAGGGCAAGTCACTAGAAGCATGAACAAACATAGAAATAATATATCAGACCTAAATCATTCTTAACACCTTCACACATAATTAGACTACATGGATTTAAAGCTCAAGGATTTCGGTCTTTATAAGCAATTGAGAAAATGAGTCTTTACTAGGCTGTATCATTATCACAGAACCAGTTCTTATTCCATTGTGAAATAACATATTCATTATTCACAAGTTCCAACTATTGGAAACCCAATTAACAAGAAATCAAAAGATATCAATAAATTAATTAAATAATTAATTTGACATTCCTATAACCCTTTTTTCACAATCATCAAAATGATTTAGGTTCATCAACCAATTCAATTAAACAATAATACATGAATAAATTTGATTGTCATCAAATTACAATAATATGATCTGGATTTATTAAACATGCCTATTTATATATTATCCTATTAATTATAATTTAATTCCATATTTATATTATTTTCAAATTTCCAACAAGAATGACATGATTAATCAAGAAGGCATATATAACACACTATCTAGTAAATCAAGAGGTAAACAGTTATCACGGTACAAAGAAAAAACATTATTATGCAATTGATACCAATTTATATATTCAAATTCATATAAATATTACCTCAATTTCATTGTGATCCAAAGGTCTAAATCCTATGTGATCTATGATTTCATGTATGTAAATAGAGAATAATTAAATATATTATCTCAAAAGGGTGTTAATGTTCTCTGTACAAGAATAGATCAATGAAAAAAACCATTATTACCTTTCACACAATAAATTCATCCCCCTAAATACACCACGACTCAAACTCACCATCCCGCCACCAAAAAATCATTATAAACATGAATATCACTCCCCATCACATGGAATGGAGAAAATAGGGGAATCAGATCAATGAAGCCACATGAACACAGGTTTATCATAACTTATATTATAGAGATATCATTATATATCGAAGGAGGGAGCGAGGGATCGTTCCATTGTGATGGAATCCCTAAAATGATGAATAGAGAGTGGTTTTGTCACTTGAGGTCAGGGGATGACCTCTACAACTGAATGTTAGAAAAACCTCAAGTGGATGAAAAAATACCTAAAACATACAGTGTGAGGGAATTACATGATGTGTAATCCCCATTCACAATGGGTAATGTGTTAATGTTTATTTTTTCGAAAATACACATCTTTTAAATACTCTATTTTATTTAATGAACCCCTAAAATTTCACATATTCATTATATATTTTTTGATGTGTACAAATTTGAACTTTGTGAAGCATTCCAAGAAAAAACATGAAATTGTATATCACATCATGTAATGATGTTTCAAGACATGTAACCCCCTTCTTCTGTCTTTTACATAACAGATATTCTCCATCCAAGTTCCAAGACACATCTAAGCACGTCAATATTCGAATACATCCAATGGGTCAATCCATGTAGATTCGGGCCCTTAATGTTTTTCTATTGGAAAATTTGTTAAAAATAAGAAATGAAATTCGATGATGATGTGAATGAATGATATTGTAATAATTCTTAATCATCTATCACAATACATAATTAACAACATTAAATTCATTGATATTATTAAATCAAATAATAAGATCAATATGTTCTTTTATGAATGTTCATGTGGTAAAAAATATAGAGGAAATAATATTAGGCTTCTTATATATCAAGAAGATGGGAATAATCACATCAAAGAATATCTCAAACGGAATAGAGGATGTTTTCTATATAGAAAATATGGTTATAAAGTGATTAATTGTCAGGTTTTTTAATGTATTATGTTTGGGGAACATAGGGGTTATAATTTCCAATTCCCTAATAAAAGTGAAAACTTCAAGAACAGGTAATTAATTATTCTATGGATATCATTGATATATAAGGATTGAATTATTTTTGTATTGGTATTCAAGGATTATTCTATAAAATTATATATACCCATTATAATTAATTTTTAATAATCACAAAACATCTATGGATTGTGTTAATTTTGGAATCATAAATATATCTATGTAAAATTAAATTCAGAGTTATTTATTCCATCATGTATTTATATATTTAAGGTTTATCAATTTCTCAAATTATTAAAAATACATTTTGATGTTTTATATTTTTGGTTTTTATCGTGATTATGGATATTTTTGGACACATTTAAAGAAATACAAACCTTGGGGTTTGAATATGTTTTAGTGGAAAACATTAAGTGAGGAATGTTTTTATATTTTATTGGAATATTGTTATATGATTTGATAAATTTTAGGGTTTATCATATCTTGGATATTGATGTAAATATTGGTCAATGATTTGTATGTTTTATGAAAACAATTTAGTTTATTAGATTTTTTGGAATAAAATTTGGTTATGTCTAGAAAAGACTCACCTCTAAATATGAGAAATCACTAGTGAAGTCTCACCACCAAGGATACATCACCTTCACCAACGGTTCATCATCTCTTTGAGACACCATCGTGTAGTCTCATCACTAGGATCTAGAATCAACTAAGTACTGGATGACTCACCATTTTTACGAGTCACAGCCAGAACATAATTTTAAAAAATGACGAGTCATCTCTAGCCTAACATTATAGAATAGTTTGAATCACATCCAAAAGATATAACCACTCAATCTACTCACCAGCAGACATGAACCCCCCCAAAATGTGTCACTGATCCAATGTATCACCACCATAATCTAAATAAACATGAAACTCTGAGACATCATCATATTTGGACACATCCACTGTCACCATTCTAAACGCTCACCACCTATGTTCTTTTACGGATATTTTTTAATTAAATATTTCTAATCGATAGTTTATAGAATTTAATGATGAAACATAATTCAAGGATTTATAATTAACTATATCATAGGATGAATTAAATAGTATGTCATCTTTGAGTTCGACGAAGATGAATTTCTGGATGCTCATGGGGATACTATTGGAACTTCTTTTAGAAGATGATGTATAGTCTCTCGTGAAGATATGCGATGTTCAGAGAGCGTGAGGATGGATAAGAGAAAAAACGGGTTGTTAATTAACATAGGATTGGGGACATGTTGTAAAAACATGATCAAATATTACGTGACTTTGCTCGAATGAGGAATCTATAGAACATTTACCTCTTATGACTTCCTACTGTCTAAAAAAGGAGTTTATGACACTTTGTTCTACTGTGAATTTTCGAAACCCAACTCGAGTTACATTTCAATATCAATTCAAGGAGTCTTGATCTTCAAAGCATATAATTTAGACAAACACAACGTTTTTACATTCTTACATTCTCTGTTTATTTATTTTCATTTAAATTTGATGGAGTGTGGATTAATCTCTTTTATTTATTTTGCAATGTCACCTGATTTAAACTATAAGATACTTAGATATAATCCCAACACATTTTACTCTTGTTTCCCATAAATTTTGGTAGTGGACTGGTTGTGACATATAGTTTTTATTTTCACAATAATACTATAGTAGAGATCTCTGTGTGGCTAATATTATTGTCATAATTGTGTTTAGATAAACTACTTGAAAGTAAAATATTTCCACGTTTAGGGGAGTAAGTCTATAACTGAGACTGATCCCCATTTATTTTATTACACTATGTATTTTTTGTTTATTTCTCTTACTTTAAAATTTATTTGTTTTAAATTACACAATAAAACCTCTATATTGATAGTTTCTCTTAATTCGTGTTTATATAAGTTTTTTATTGAGTATATTGATTTCAAAAGATAAGTCTGTATTTCATAACTGTTTTAACTAAGACAATATATATATTGATAAATATTTTTAAAGATTAATACATATAATGATATGTTATTTTGATAAACTAGGTTGTTTTAATAAATATGGGGATTTTATTTAAAACCATTTTAAATATAATTTTTTTGGCTATTAAATTCCACCAACTATTGAAATATTAACTTAGACCAACATTTGGTGTCATTTTTTTCAATATATGATATTAATATTTTTAAATAATTTCGTAAATGTTATTTTAGTATTTCTTTAATGATTTTAAATCTTTGTTAGTTCTAAATTTAATTCTTTAAATGTATAATAGGAAAGATGAATTTGATACCAACAAACTTCTTTTTTAAATCTAAATAGTTATGATCAATGGAATATTGAAATGTGAAGTCAAATATAGAGAATGAGTTTTTAAAATTGGACTAATATAGAGGGTGCATACGAATTACTTGAATCTGCCAGAGTAACACAAGATGAAGCTACCAAACCATCTAATAATAGCAATTGGAAAGCAATGAATTCCCTCTATTGTGCTCATAATGATGAGTAATTTAATAGAATTTGTTCCTATTGATCTTTTTTTTATATTTGGGATAGTGTAGATATTTTACAAGGAAGCACTAATGTTAAGGAGATGAGATTGAATACATATAATACATTGTATGATAATTTTAAGATGAAGCGTAATGGAGTAATAACATTAATATATCTCAAGTTCAACAAAATTGTTAACAACATGATATCACTTGGAAATCAAGTATTTTATAAATATTAAAACATGATATTGGTATGATACAGTCAAGAAAGTTGGAGAGAATTATTTTTTTAATTTGATTCATATCAAAATCAAAAAAAATTGAATCGAGGTGATGATTAGGAAACTTATGATGTATGGAGAATGATTTAATGTAAACTGAGTAGAGGATGATTATATGAAAATAAATCATGTGAATTTATAGTCTAATTCATCTAGATAATTTTAATAATAAAAGGAAAGATATGATTTTTCATGTTATAGTGAGTCACCACATGGCAGTGATTAGGAAATGTCCCATCTAGAAATGATATTTAAGAAAGTTTGTAGAAAGAATTTTTTTCCAAATATCCAAAATATAAAAGCAATTGTAGAACTAAATGATACTTGAAAATATATTGGATTGTGGTAGATAATGAAATTACATGTTATGAATTAAAATGAAAAGGAAATTTTAATACATACTATCAAAAATCTAAAATAAAGAAGAAATACAATGGACATGAGAGATGTTATTAGAATGTTATGAATGAAACATGGGGTGCCTATTTGGAATTCTATTGTGATCCAGATTCTAATCCTAATAAATAAGTCGTATAGTCCCAAAATGTTCTTAATGTCTAATGTATTTGAGGTATCCGAAGATTCTACTATACTACTAATTCTTAATTCTAATAAAATAATGAATAAAGATAATAATTATGAAATTTATAATGATTAGAAGTTTCAATATTTAAAAATTATAGAAGAAACATTATTGATGTTATAAATAAGTATAATTTATTTATATGAAAACATTTTTATACACCAATATTAAATGCCATTTATCTATTGATAATGAAAATAATTATCATTTTCTCAAGGAGAATACTGAACATAAATTTTCCAATGAGGAACATAATAAAGATTTGTAAATTTTTACAAATGGTATATAAAAACATTATGATATTCTAGTGAAATAGGTTAATATTAAGTATGTTGTATGTTTTAGATACCACCTCTACATAGAATAAAATTTAAAAGTATTGATTTACTTCAGTCAAAATCTAATAGTGATGCTACTAACTATTTTTCTAATGGAATAAAGAAAGTGTTTAACTCCAAAATATTATAGTATATTTATAAGAGTCCTATTATAAAAATGTGGGTTCTTAAATCCTTGATTACTAACACATATTTCCCTAAGAAAAGGTTTTTACCAAGATCATTTCCTGTATAAATTCATCTATGTATGAAAATTACATGAATACCTCCTATAAAATTCTATGGTACATAGATGGTGGTTATTAAAAAACATGATAGTAAACAATACATCTTCAAGATCCCAATAAAGGATAATGGTGTTCCTATTACCTTCGGTAAAAATTTCAAAGGGAAAATCATCAACCCTAGGTAAATTGGTAAAATCAATTTCGTTTTAATATCCAACATTATATTTGTTGATGGTTTGATGTATGACCTTCTTAGAATAACAAAATTATGTGGTGATGGGATTCATGATAAATTTGGGAATAATTTGTTTAATTTTTTTTATTCTAAATATGATATAGTATTTACTTCTCTAATGAACGAGAATGTTTATTATGTTGTTATTAATTCACTAATTTATCAAAATGTTTCATTATTGAGTGATTTTCACTTAGAATATTGGATTTGGAATAATAGAGAAGGGCGATGTAATGTTCAGTCAATTTCGATGCTTTTTAAAAATAATTTAGTCAAGGATCTACTTAAACTATAGTTCCCAAATGACTTGATTTGTATCCTCTATCAAAAAGGGAAACAACACAATAGTTATTTTAATTTTTGAAGGAATTTTAAACTAATGAACCTCTTGAGATGGTTCATATAGATTTATTTAGACAATCTAGAGTTTCTAGTATAAAATGGATGAACTGTGTTTACGTACAAGTTGATGTCTTTTCTTGGTATACTTGGGTGCTATATTTATCTCAAAAAAGTGAAGCATGTTATTAAATTACCATGTATGATAAATATTTATAAATCATAAATGGTATACAGATTAAAACTATATGAAAGGACAATGATCCTAAGTGTGAAAATCAAGACATTGAATTATTTTTCGCACAAAATAGATATATTAATAACATATCTCCACTTAGGACACCACAGTAGAATGGAGTTATTGAGATAAATAATAGAACACTTCAATAAGTTTCCCGATCAATGATATATGAGTATGATTTATTGTTTACATATTGGAATTTGATGTGAAAACAACCTATTATATAATTATAGGTGTTATAATATGTCCAATATTAAAAAATACCCCATACAAGATTTAGATCAATAGGAATCCTATGATTAATTATTTTAGAGTTTTTGGTTGCAATGTATTTATTTTTAATAGTAATTATAACCATGAAATGTTTGTATCCAAATTTTATGAGGGAATTCTGATAGGGTATAAACATTCACGTAAAAATTATAGAGTTTTTATTTAAATAAAAAAAATGTGTAAGAATATGTTCATATCAAATTTGATGAGAATGATCCATAAGAGACTGAGACATATCATAAAACATTGATTATGATTTATCATCTTTCGTGATAAAATCCAACCCTACTAATTATACAGTGAACTAGATAGAAATATCATCCATTTTTTGAGAAATTTATAACACCTCTAGAACCTAAACCAATAGAAGAACATAAAGTGATGAACCGTAATTTTTATAGAAATATTAGGAATTTTAATTTCCATTCTTTAGATTCTGTAGGTGGATACCTAGATAACGTTACATAGAATGAAGACTCTCTAATAAATCATGATAAACATCAAAGACCCCTTGACTATAGGCACTAACGGGTGTTTATAAGAAAGGTAGATGAATCAGGCATGATAGTGGGAAATATGGATTGACTAGTTTCACAAGGGTATAGTCAAGAAGATGGAATAGACTATGAATAAACGTTTTCACTGGTATCCATAATTGAATAAATTAGAATAATTATTACCTATGAAACTCATCTAGATTTGAAACATTATCAAATCGATGTCAAAAGTGATTTCATAAATTGGTATATATTTTAAGATGATCCAGTTGAACAACCCCTGGTTTTCAAAATTTCTATTTTACATATAGTTTATTCAAATTATCAAAAGATTTATACGGTTTAAAACAATATTCTATATCATGGTATTATGAGATCAAAAAATATATTATTTAAAATGGTTTTTGTAAAGTTATAGGAGATACTACACTATTTATAAATTTAATTTCAAAACACGTTTTAGTTTTACAAATATATTTATGTATATATATATATATGATATTATTTTTGGATCATCAACAAATTCAAAATGTACTAATTTTTTTCAAAATGATGAAAATTTAATTTCAAATGATATTAATGGGTGAAATCAAATTATTTTTTGGTTTCCATATTTTTCAAAACATGAATTAAATATTTAAAAAAAAAACTAAGTATAAGAAGGCTACTTTGAACTGTTTTAAAATTGAATGAACAAGAGGAGTGATAATCGTACGAGTACCTCCTATAAATTTGATCTGGATGAAGTTGGGATGCGAGTAGATCAATCAAGTTATAGAAGTATGATTTAAATTATTCCCTATCTTACTATTATCTATCCAATTATTATATTAAATGTGTATATATGTGGTCACATTCAATAAAATCCAAAATATTCCCACTTGGTTTTGTGAAAATAATTTTAATATACCTCAAATATACTAGGAATTTTTGAATGTTCTATCCAAGAGGACTAGAATTGTACTTGGTGAGTTATTCAGATGTGTATTTTGTTGGATGTAAGTTAGAGTGATGAAAAACCATAAAAACATGACATTTATTAGTGATGTATATAGCTTCATTGTGTAGTATGAATCACAATTCTGTTTCACTATCTACTATTGAAGATGAATAAATATCATTTGGTAGTTTCTTTGAATAAATTTTGTGGATGAAACCAAAATTACTAGACTATTGATATCAATTATGAAATTTCCTTATAAAATATTACAATACAAGTGTTGTAAATATTTATATGAATCCTAGGACTAATTCTATATTTAAGCATTTAGATATTGGACATTAATTTTTGAGATATCATTTTTGAAAAGGGTGATATAACTCTTGAATATATTTTTATAGAACAAAAAGCTACTGATATATTCACAAAGACATTTTATTATGATATAATGAAATTCATCAAATGTGAATTAGGTACGATAAATTTTGGTTAAGTTCAGTTCTCTTGGATTCGGTGTTGATGATTTATCACCATTTTGAATGTATCACTATTGTTAATGCCTCACTATTACTCATATCTTACTATTTGGTATGTCTCACCATTGGGTATGTATCACCATTAAACTTCTCACTTTTTATACTTCCTAGTATTGAAATTTTCATAATTGAGACTTCTCACTATTGTAGACTTCTCACTGTTTATCTTCTGACCATTATGATATTTATTACCATTGGAAATTATCTCATTTCATTGCCAATGTTTCATGTTATTATGTTTTAGACCACCTATTTTTTCTTATGGTTTATTTATAATTTTAAGTTTTGGTTGGAATTTTTATTTTTATTTTTAATTTCATGTATTACCCAGATTTTAATTTCTTAATATATAAATCCAAAGAGATATAAATATGGAACATTGTATAATTTCAATGCACACTTCTCCATAAAACCAAACCTGCTGTGATATTTTACATCCTATCATTTTTAAATCCTTTAGAATTTCCTTTTCACAAACTAATCTAGATTACCACTATTTCCAATGTGATGTGTTCTTCATTATCTTCATCAGAGGAGTCACATAGGTCGATGAATCAAAAAGGAGAATCATATAATTTTACTATAAATGAGACAAGGAATCTTGATATTTTATAGTTATTGGTTGTTCATGAAAAGTATGTTCAAGCCGAATGGATACATTCAAGTATGTCATTTGACGTCATGGTTATATAGAACATAGGATTGGTGGAATGCTACTCTTTAAATGAGAGATATTTTTTATCTTTGATTGTTATATGAGTTATTTCAATATATAGAATTTTCCTTTGAAGAAAAAGGATTATTAGTACTGAATATAGATCAATGGATATAGAATTCACTTTTCTTCAAATGAGTGGGCTAGTTGTTTAAAATTTTGACATGAGGGTGGATTATCAGGGAACCATTCAAGATGATTATAATAATTTTATCTATGAAGATACCATTTCATAATTAACCGGAGATGTAAAAAATTGAAGAGAAAATTAATCTATGTTGGATATAGAATTATGGTTAGTTTTTGGGATTATTCTATATATTATATATTTATGGAAAGCTGTCATTGATAAAATGAGGAACCAAGATGTCTACATGTTGTATTTCAGGAAAATAAGTGAGAAGATAAATATCTATAAATATATTATGCGTAGTATGTTGTAAATGATGAATCCAACATAAAGATAAAATTATTTTATTTATACCAATATGATTTCATCCATGTAAATGGGTCTCGTTTCTGAAAATAAAGTGTCTATTGTGGATTGTGGTGGTTTTTGTATTTCTAGATTAATTTTTAAAATAATGATGATCAGTTGGAAACCTTGGAAGAAATAATGGGAAGATAATAGTGAGATGTTTTATAATGATTTGTAACCTATTGATTGTTATTTAATACCAGTAGATATGTTTGTCCATAGTCTAGTGACGGGGGATGTTATTGAGTACTCTAAGTTCGATAAGGTGGAAGAGGCTACGAAATCTAGCGAAGTATAGGAGAATTATTTTTTTGATTTGGGATGTGACCCTAAACTATCTCTTGTATCTCCTTCTATAACTTTTTCAAATAATATCCCTTCTAAGACTCTCCCTATAAGAGATAAATTGGAAACAATGATGAGTATGAGATCTATGACTATAGTTAAGAATAATAAACTCATAATTAAAAATCTTCTTTGTAAATTGATGATAATGGTGATGATGTAGGTGAATAAGGAAAAGAAGATGATGATGCATCATATAATAATGGTTCCATTGGTAAAATAAGTAGAGTGGATGTTGAGATTCCCCAATTTCATCTTACTTCTCAGGGTGGTTTAATTTCCAGATTAACAGAGTGGCCCATCTTTTTGCGTGAATAAGATCTATTTTCTCGAAAAGATGAAGACACATCTATTGGGGGTGAGAAATCCCCAATTCAAGAATTCCATTATTTTGATTCTATTAGTGATATATTTGATACAATATTTGATTCTGATTGTCATATAGTTTCATATTCAATTTTTACTGAGAAGATGATGTTATTTCATCTATTGAGTAGCATGTGGATGAGATGATGGATGTTTTTCCTCTTTATAAATATTATTATGAGTAAAGAACTATTTATACACATTCTCATGTACCAAATTTTATTTTGTATACATATAAAATCCTATTTAAGTTTTCTCCAAATTTTTTTTTCTGTTTCTTAGTATTCTGATAGTAGGACATATCTGATGTATGAGGAAGAAGGTATTGTTCCTGGGATTCCACCTATGAATAGTGGACCTAATATTTAAAATGAAATAGACCATAATGTATCCCTAGTTTTTGTGATTTATAATGATGGTATATTATAGAGACTTTTTTCTGATAGAGTGCTAACACCAATTCCTGTTGTCCCACCAGTTCTAGTTGATGTAGTCACAAAATGTGATTTAGGTTTTTCGGTGATTTTTTTTTGGAATTTGATGTGATGTTAATAAATAATGAATAATTTGTAATTTTTTTGATTGAAAATTATACGAGATACCCATATTTATTTGTATTTTATAAAATTTAGTCGAAGATAATGGACCATATATATGATGATGAAATTGAGAATAAAATCCATTATGGTGGGATGGTGTCTTTGATATTTTTTGTTGATGGGAAGAGGACTTCTTTTTAGGAAAATTTATATTATTTTTTAGAAAGAGTGGAAAATATTACTTCATTATAATGTAGATTATGTTATCCTCCTCTTATTGTTTATGTTGAGTTGCTCAGGTTAGTGGACAAAGAAGTCCTTAGAAGTTCTTTTACTATCACTTCATGTGATTATATTACACAACCTCAAGAAACATTAAGAAGAAAATCATATAATAGTGATCTTGTTCCAAAGTTGGTTATAGAATATGTTAAGGTCATTTTGTCTAACCAACATACTATATCTAATAAATGAATTATCATCTCTCAATGATATAAACTAACAAATTCATGGATGCTAATTTTAGGTTTGAGGCTGATAATTTGAAGATTCCACATATCACCCATGATTTTATGGAATATGTTGGTCAATTATTTGTTATGAATCCTTTATTGATTCTTTTTACGGATGTAATCAAAAAAAATTATATACAATGGGGCGGAAACATCCTAATGGACTTTGTGAATGTAATTAATCCATTTATTCATGTACATGGTACTACAATTGTAGCTCTTGAAGCTATCCCAAATACTTCCAATCACTCTCCTCAATTTACAACTCCAGAATACTTCATATTAGAAGTTACCAAAGATTATCATACAATTTTTCCAATAATATTCTTGAAATTTTCTGTGTCACCCAATTAAATTGTGCAACACCTTCGACTAACAATTATCAATGTACATTGACCTCATTTTACTATAGAAACTATTCCTACTATGGTTACTTTAGTGTATTCCACCAATCCTTCCGCCTCAACCAATGAAAAATGAAGAAAACCATGAGAACCTTTAGCCAAGGACAACTATTGTTAATTTGAAATTGTGTCCGTTTTGGGACTGTTTTTGTAAGTATATTTAATCGAACATTTTGGTTGTACAGTTAATTGAATTTAATAAATTGAAATATTTATGATTATTCATATTCAATTTATCTCTACCCTTTCAATTTGACTTTACAATATTTGATAATCCAATAATGATGAGAACTACTTTATGAAATTTATCTCCATTTACTTACTATTTTCATTGATACCATATTGTTTTCTAGGACCAATTACAATACTTAACCTTTGATATAATATCATGAATGTCATGATATAGCTCTAATACATTCCATTCTTAACTATGATACCATATACATAATATCTTGGATACCCTATATATCCTCTTTAATTTTTACACCATCATTTATCTTTCATATTTTGTATACAAAATCTCATGATTTTTTATTATAAAAATGTATGATTGATGAACTAATTATTTTAAGGATCACACATTCAAGTTTATTATGATATTAACGTGTTTTATGTTTTATGATAGCATTTTACATTATAATGACATTTTGGAGTGAAATGTTGTTAATTCTGGAAATAAATCACTATAAATATACGAGACACCGCTAGAGAAGTCTCACCATAAAGGATATATCATCATCACGAAAGGCCTAAAGTCACCATGACACATCGATATGAAGTATCCCTGGTGGGATCTATAATCAGCTATATACTGGGATGGCTAACTATCAACAAGAGTCACTGGAAAATGTAAATTTTAAAAACTACGATACATTGCATACCTGGCATACTAATAGAGTCATACTCACCACCATAAGTTCTCACCGCTCAAAATACTCACCACCAGACATAGACACCTCCAGAGAGAGTCATCATTCCATTTTATCACCGATAGACTCCATGACACAATGAGAATCTGATTCACTGCTAGATTTAGACTCCCCCTGAGTTACCTTTTAAAATACTCAAAACATGTGTTAATTTAATAATCATTTTGAATTAAATATTTTCAATGTGTAGTTCATCATATTTAATGCGGAAAATTATTTTAATGGTTTTTTAATAAATTTTTCAGAGGATGTATTAAATAATACCTCATCATTGAGTATGGGGAAGAAGAATATAAAAATTTTCATTTGGATACACTCTCAGATAATATTACATGATTAAACATACTACCTCATGAAGATATGAATGTTGAAGAATGAATGATGATGCATAATAAAAAACACATAAAAATATATTCAATTTCATAGGAGATACGAACTATTTCAAAAACATAAAGAATGCTCACAAGAATACACATTACTGATGAAGTTGTTTCACAACATACATCCAATTCCTTCCTGTAGTCAAGAACAATGAGGTTATAATGCTGGGTTCTTCTGATAATTTATAAAATCTGAATCCATCTACATATCATGATAAATTCATGTAATCATGAGCTGCAAAACATATCATTCAAAGAAACATAAACATACTACATTCATACATCCTCTATTTGTTTATTTATAATTAAATTACATATAGTTTGTATTACACTATTTTATTTTTGCAAAAACATCTCCTATATTAAACTAGATGATACTAAGAGATATTCTTAATAACTTTTACTCCTTTTTCCCATGCGTTGTGGTATAGGTTCAGTTGTGACCTATTTTTTTATCATAACATGAAAAATATGGAATAGGTCTCCTGCATGGCCTAGACAGTTGTGAAACTGTTATAATACTTGATAATGTTTTTGTATAAAAAGAATATTTATATAAACCACTTAGAAGATAGTAATTTAAATGTTTATTGTTGTAATTCTGTAGTTGAAACTCATACAATTGTATTCAATTATGATATTTTTTATAATTTAATTTATTTAAAAATGAGTTTATTTAATTGGGAATATAAAATCATGACTTAGATAGTTTATCTTAATTAAAATATAAATTTTTTTGTTCGATTTATTATATTAATTTAAAATGTTAATTATTATTTTTTTAACTGATACATAACCAATATTTTGATAATTTGTTTGAATAATTAAAACAAATATCGATTATTTGTTCTGATAAACTATGAATTGTTAATAAATTGGTTGATTTTATTTAAAAAAAATAACACATAAATTTTTATGGTGTAATAAATTCATGCCCTATTGAGATAATCATGCTAACCAATATATTTAAATAATTCAACTGAAAGGACTGAGGAAATTATTTATTTGGATTTAACCATTAAGTTGTATAAGAATATTAACTAACTATATTTTGGTTGTCTGAATCCAAAAACATCTATGAACAATGATAATTCTTGAATAATATATGTATCTATATAAGTAGAAATTAAGAGTTATTGATTCCATAATGGGTTTATAAGTTTATGGTTTAATATAAATTGAAATTATTAGAAATATATTTTAATGTTTTATGTGATGTGTGTTTATTCTGATTAAAAACATTTTGGGAGATTTATGGAAATATAAACCTTTTGTTTTGTATATTTTATAATGGAAAAAAATATTTGATGTGGAATTCATTTTCATTTTCTGGGAATAAAGATAATATTATTGGTACCCTTTAGTTTTTACCAAATACTAAATTTTTATAAAAATATGGGTTATTTCAATTTGGGAATTAATTTAATTATAATGTTTGAAATATGATAACCAAAATTTTTGGAGATAATAATTCACATTGATAATGGAAATGGGGCTCAAACCCATAACCTAAGGATGAAAAGGGTATAATTCTTACCATTGGAATACAAGAACGATTATTTCTAGTGGGAAAAAATATAGTAATTATTGACTGTGTATCTTACTATTAAAATGTGACTGTTATAACATAGATGTTAAATTGGAATAATTTAATAGTATTAACATCATTATAAAATACTAAATTTTCTTTCTCTTTTATAATGTATTAAATAATGTAATTTTAAATTGTACCAGATTTACAAATAATTCATTTTTTTCTTCAAAACTACATTTTCTGCAAAATATATTCTTATGTATATTTATGTGAATGTAATATAATTAATTTATTAAGATGTTATAAAATGTATTTTAAAAAATGAAATTAATTTCTAAAATCATCCTAATTTTTTTTCTTAAGTAGAAATTTGATATCATTTGGAATTTTTTGATTTTTCATTGAAAAGTGAAAAATATGGTTTTTTATTATATATTATATTTTAAAATTATGAAATAGGTAAAATTATGTTTTAGAATATATTATAATTTTAATTTGAGAATTTTTATTTAAATTAACCGAATGGAGGTTTCTGAAATAGATTTTAAACTTCAATGTATAATAAAAAGTGTAAAAATTTAATAATGGATTTTTCTTAGAAAAGATATTTTTCAATAAATTTTTATGGTATAAATGTATCAAAAATTTGGCCACATTAGTTTTTAAGTTTAAATATGTATTTCGAATTTTTTATTTCTAAGGTCCAAATTACGTAAATAGGTCAGTTTTATTTTTTTCCAATATGAATAACAACTTAATTAATTTTTATTACCATGGTATATGGTAATTATGAAAAATAAGGGTAAAAATAAAATTCTACAGACATGATAATGACCCTCAAACATGAAAATATTTTATTTGATGATATATTTTCATAAATAATATTTAAGGATCAATATATGGCCATTTTTTTAATTTTATATTATTATGATGTTTATATAATTTTATTTAAAGAAAAGGTAAAGATGTCATAATCATATTTTTAATAACAATAAAATTTCAAATATATTGTTTTTCAATATATATGATCAAATAGAAATAGTGATTTGATCTATAAATTATTTTTATAAGACAATGTAGTTATTTGTAAATATTTTTGATGAAATAATTACCTTAAATGTTGAGAAAGTGGGGATACAATAACTATTCAATTTGTATAAAATGTCAAATTAATGATATAAAAAATAAAAAGAATATAATTTTAAATAATTATTCTCATAAAATAATTTTATTTAGGAATTAGATTTCTATGTTATGTGTAATAATATTTGGTTTTAATTTATTTTGTTCTATTGATATTTTTATAAGTAAAAGTAATAAATAGTGTCAAAAATGCCATTAATGAGGTTTTAAAATAAATAAAATTTTATGGAATGATACCAAATTATTGAAAATATATATTCACAAAAATAACTAGTTTTAGGTTTATATTTTATATATAAATCATATATACTTATTTTTTTATATTATAGTGAATATTTATTCCGACAAAGAGTCAAAAACCTTATTTCCACTATAAGAATTAATGGTGTTAAGTAAGTGTTAAATACAAAACTGAAAGAATAAAAAATATTCAGAATAATATGAAATTTTAAATTTTTGAATTTATTTCGACCCCAAATAATTCTATAATCTAAAAAAATCATTTTTCATACATTTTTAATTGTAAATTAATCTATATTAATTTAATATTTTCAGAAATTATAAGAGTGCCCCTCCCGTCTATTAAAAGATGTACCTCTTCTTCTTATTTATTCAATGGTTAAATCTAATTTTTTCAAAAACAAACCTACTAAAATACCTTTATATATTCAACACCCACATTATAGGATTCTATTTAACACATAAAACCAAACTTAATGGTATTATGGAGTAAAACAAGAATGAATTTCTAAAGTATAGGTATCGTATTTAGTCAGGTGTTTCAATTTTATTTTGTACCCCACATCCCGAAAAATAAACTCCACCATGATGAAGTAATAAATTTAGTATCCTGTATATATTAATATTTTATTTTTTTAATATCATCAGCTAATTCCATCTTAACTTCCATCAAATGGGATATCAATTTATGATTTTTGTGTGTGGAGAACTAACGCCTCACGAACCAATGCCATTAGTTTTACATCACTATCAATCCAGACATGTTATAATGGTCAGATTAGTTTTTATACCTGATATTAATTAAATATGTATCATTATTTGAGTATAATATACCCTTTACTAAATTAATATTACCTGCATAGAATAATGATAACTTCCTTCGTCCGTACATGTGAATTATCACCTGTATAAAGTGATGTGATTCGTTTTCATCACCACATCACATAAATGATATATAAAAATATTTTGAAATGGGTAATTTTATATTAATGATATAATGGTAATTATTTAATTTTAATGTAATAAATACCTTATTTTTATAATTATCATTGAAAATGGAGACATTACTCAAGCGTATGTACGACTTAACATCTCCATGATTATAATGTAGTTCAATTTTAAAAACTATGTTTTATAAAGGGATTGAAAATTATAATTGTTATTTAAAATTAAACTTATTTCATGATTATTATTATAGTGATGATGAAATAATTTTTCTATATACATAATACGATATTTATATTGGAATCACGTACAAAATATCATTATAACTTCTGACGTGAAATTAAATAATAAACTAACAGTTATAACATGCTAATATGTGATATAAATTGAATAATAAACTTGTTTAATGTTATGAATAAATTAAATAATCATCCTAGTATTATTACATAAGAATATAAATAATGCACATGACAATCTGAACATAAGTTAAATGACTTTGTCTAAATTTTCATTTTTTGAGGCATGTTTTTATGTTATGCACCTATAATTTATTACGAGATGTCTATAACACCCCTTTAAAATGTTATGTTATGAAATTATTTATTTTAATAATATTTAATGTTTTGTTAAATGTTAATATTTTATGTGGAATATGATTCAACTAATTATAAGGTAGTAATAGAAATTATGGTCTCAATTTCCATTCTTTGAGTTCAATTCTACTTCATTGATTATTTCATGTAGAGATTTTATGTTAAATGAATTTGTATTATCATACATTTTATTTCCACATGTCTTATTTTGATTTACATATCATTATCATAACATATTAGTTTGATTAACACTGACATTAATGATATTATTTTCAAGAGACATCCTGTTAAATAACCACTTTTAAGGATCCTTCTTCTGCACTTTTTGAAATGGTAAAAAGAAAATTTTATAACGGATAAGAAATGAACTAAATTAACCCTTTTCATGAAATTTTAATGACTTAATGTATACTTTATATTATTTCACAATTATTTTCAAATATAATGGTTTCATTTTAATGTTGAATATTTCAAAAATTTAAAAATTATTTTTTATAAAAAAGGGTATTTTGGTATTCGATAGTGTTTTACATTTGGGTTTAAAATATATTTAAAGGTTTTATTCTTGATATTACCTTGTAAGTAATTTGCAATGGGTGGGAATAGATAGAACTGGGTGAACCTTTTATAGATTATATGTTTGGTGTGCCTAGATACCACTCCAAGGAATTGGGTAGTGAACTTTTTTCTCTGGAGAATTATTTTGGAAGATTCTTGTATGGTAATTCCAATTTTATTGGTTATTATATGAATTTTCAAGGGTTTTATGAAAACAATGTCCCAATAAACATATATATGTTCTCTATCATTCCTTATCTATTTTCATGAAAATCATTGATTTTATAAGAAACTCTAAAATTCATTTGTTTTAAAATAATGATTATTCAATTTTATGTTTAAAAGGTATATTTTTTATATTATATTTTTTAATGGTATTTCATGTTTTCCACTGGAATAGTAGATTCCTTTAATTTATTTCCCATACTAATAGTTTTCCACATATCCCATGTTATAATTTTTTTTCATAGGGCTTGATACATTTTTAGGACAATGAATATGTCACAATAAAAGTATTGAATCAATTTCATGAGTAGTATATATATTTTTATATTAAAAGGGTATCCATTGTTGGAAAAAATTGATACTAAGTATACGTGTCAACATTTGTTATATGTGTTTAACATGTATTGTTTTTTCCTCATTTTCCAAAACTCTAAACCAATGATATTCACGTAATTTTTGGAATTAAATTATATTATAAAATTAGTAGAATTTGTAATCATTATGTATGGGTCCATATAGTTTGTCTATGGGGATGGTTTAGAATATTTTTAAGATTTATATTTTCTTAACATGGATTTTGTTTCTTGGTATATTTTGTTTTTTAAATCATTATTTTGTAACTATTTAGATCAATGATAATAAGTTAAAAATTGAAGTAAGATGATCTAAAACAACATCTCAATATCTTCCTAGTGAATTCATTACAATAAATAATTTAATTTCTAGTCCTTATAATTTGAAACCGTTTTATTACAAACAAATCTATTGCAAATAGTTGTATGAATAATCAGAAACCTCCTCTATACATTGACACCATAATGGTTCATGGGGTGTTCCAAATCAAATCAAAATTCCCCAATTTTAGAATCCTTTAGAAAATGGTAAATATCATCATGGATTTTTCAAATATTTTACCTTATTATAATATTTTTTAAAATATTATGATTTTTATATAGCTACCGAAGAAGGGGCCCATTTCTAAACTTATTTTAATTTGGTTTTAATTAATAGTCTTTTGGGACGTAATTATAGAATTTTAAAAGGAACCATGACTAAATCTTTTAATAACACACATGGTTCACATTTTTTTATAAAAAAATATTTTATTATATGATTTGAGATTTTATATAATATAAAAAAATTTCCCCAAATTTTTTTCATTCAAAATCCATAATACCAAAGTTGTACATGGTGTTTTTAGAAATCGGAATCAAGGGACATTGAAGAATTTCCAAAAAACGGTTGTAATGAATGGGAATTCTATCTATGTAAAAAAATGAAATTTAAATAATATGGACACCATGATCTTGTTATGGAATATATATAGGATCATGTTTAGAAATTTTTTACTCATAGGACAAGGTTCCCATTTTTGTTTCTCGGAATGATGTATTAATTAGTGATTTAAAAATGCATCGATAATGAATTATGAAGAATGGATACTGATTAAGATGTTTTCAAATAATTTTCAAAAAATTCATGGTATATTTATGGATTATACAATGAATAAAAGTAATAATTGTAGTTTTATTATGGGCGTACATTGGGGGAATTATGTAGAGTTTATTTTACATATAATCCTTATTTTTTCCTTTTAAAAACATTATTTGAATAATAATTATCTTTTAATGTTGAGGATAAAATTTTAAAGGTATCGATGGCTGTTTGGTTTTATATGATCCATGATTTAAATGTATTTTTATGTTATTACATTTTGGGATGAAAAATGAAAGGCCTGAGATAACCTTTGAGGTTTAAACATACTAAGGTTATTTTTTTGGGTTTTCCTCTTCTATCAATAATTTTATATGGATAATATTAATATAATATTACAAAAAGTACAACTCATAGAATGGGTGGCAACTAATTGTTCCTTGAAAGGCAGCCTGAATTGAACACACAACAATTAGGTGACATGGGTGAATCACCTACTACTAGCATAGTGATATTCTAGTTAGTATGACTTTTTATTTTTAGTTAAATGATTTGATGTATGAAGATTAATTTGATTTAGGTAACATATGTATAAAATTCCATGGGAGTAAAAAATATGGTGATTAACTAACTTATGATATTTTTAAATAAGATCACAATAATATTTGGAAGAGTTATAGTAATAACATAAACAAAATGCTATGATATTTTATATGAGAAATAATGGTTGAATTATATTTGAATAATATACCATTTTGTTCAGTTTTTTTTGTGATTTAGGTTATTTATGGAAATTTTTATCATTTCATGAATCTTATTAGGGTGATTACTTTTTAAGTAAGATAATATAGATTAATTGATATAATTTTGAGATAAATAATAATATTTATCCTTAAATACTATGTGGTAATATCATTCTAATTATTATGATTAAATATCATTCAAGACTATTTTAAATTAATTTTAGGGATAATTGTTTTTCTATGATGAAATTGGGGTGTCAGTGTTGAATTTTGCAGATTAAATTACTATTTCATTATATAATGGTTTTTTAATTTTGGTGAATTATCTTATATTATCCATAACATTTTGGTTTTTGTTAATTCCTAAATAACATACGAATATATTTTTCACCCTTTGGATGAATTTTTACATGTAGAAGATTATTGAAGTACATTAGGCATACAAAATTTATACTCATCATTTGCAGAAAAGGTTGAATTTGTGGATGAAATTTATTATAGGAATAAACATTACATTTCCTGTAAATATGATTCCTTATTTTCTTAGTATTGTATATAATGTAATTCCTCAACTCTAGGAAAAAAATATTAAAACAAAAAAGGTAAATATTTAACTTTCTTTTTGACAAATCAATAGCCTTTTAAAACATCACATATTTATGATTTTGTGGTGGTTAATTTTCTATGATCATTTTCACTACCAATAACCACTATTATTCTAGAGTTATTTTTATTGCCCATGTACATTTTTAACTACATGGAAACCTAGTTATTTTTTCTTCTTGATTACCTTAATACTTCCATTGCATTATTTTAAAGTGGATGTTTTATTAATCCTTTTTCCAATGTGGGATTTTAAAATAAGGATTTTTAATATTAAAATATAGGTTACTAAGATTGATTTCAAAATTGTGGGGATAAAACATAAAAAACTGGGGAGAACAGAATATCCTAATATCTAAAAATGAAACACTAACTTCAATAGCTAAAAGGATACCCCACAATAAGCTTAAAAGTATAACTGAATATTACTATTTAAATATAAATATTATAATCAAGCTGTTAAATTAGAGAGAATGTATTGTATTAATGATACTATTAAATATATATTATTTATAATAATTTCTATTTTATGAAATAATTATTTTTAAATAAGTACTATATTTTTGGAAAAGTCATTTTATTCATAAAAAAAAATTTCTCATAAAAAATATTTTTCGTTTTAATGTATAAATAATATAATCAATTAAGAGAAAATTTAAACAAATTAATTTTATAGTTAAATTCATATCTGAAATCATTTTATCAAAAATTTCCTTTAGAGAAATTTTATTAATTTTTTGAAAAGTCTTATTTTTAAATAAATAGTGAAAAACACCGATTTTTATTAAAAAATTTATTATTCAAAGTATGTACATGATAAAATATGTTTTAGAATAGTTTTAAATATTATCCTATTAATTTTTATGTAATATAATCCAATTATTATTTTTAAATGATTTTTTATTGAAATTGGCACTGATACAATTAGAAATAAAAAATCACATTTTTTGGAAAAACAGTTTTCATTGAAATTTTTTCCTTTTGAATATTAATTTAATTATGAAAATTATGCCTTATTTATTATTATAAATGTATTCCATATTTTTATGTATGAGTTATAAATTAATTAAAAATTTCTCTATTATTTTTCCTAATATGAAATGAATTTTTTTTAATTTTTTCTGTAAATGGTAAATCAGGTAATTTAAGGGAATGATAAATTTATATGATCTACAAAATGACCATAAATTGAGAAAAAAAATTAATTTGATGTTTAATTTTTGTCAATATTATTTATATTATAAAATATACTATCCTTGATTTCAGTTTTTAATTTATTATGATGTCTATACAATTTTATTTCATTAAATGTCAAGAATGTCATAATAATGCTTTTAATAACTATAATATTTCTAATACATGATTATTCCAAATATAGCATATACAGTAAATTTTAATATGACAAAAAAAGATTATTCTACATTATCGTAGTTTATTTATAATTTTTATTGATGAAAACATTACCCTAAATGTTGACACAACCATAATGCTATAATTATCCAACAATTGGAAAAATCAAAAAATAACATTAAAATTTTTAAAATAAATATAAATTGAGACAATTTTTTCATAAACTAACTTAAATTTATTATTATATGGTGGGTATATATAATTATTTTTTAAAATTTATAATTTTTTATTGTTACAATTAAAATTATTAGTTAAAAATAGTTTCAAAATAGACATTACTGGTATTTTAGAACATATAATATTTTATTAAATTATTTAAAATTAATAAGTTTCATAACATCTACCAAATAATTTATATAATTTTTAAATTTCATCCATGATTTAGTTATGGTTATTTTTCCATTTTATAGTAAAACAAATGACCATCAATGAGTAAATATATTTATTGCGAGTGTAAGAATTAAATGTGTTAAATAGGTCTTAAAACCAAAAGATATAGATTAATGAATAACATAACAATGATAATTATCATTTTATGAATGACTTTTTAAATATAGTCATCTTATAATGTAAATAAATTAATTTTTGGCCATTTTTTTTGAAATTTAATTAATATTAATTTAATATTATGAGAAATATTTAGACTTCCCCTCCCAACTCTTATAAAAGAGCACCTAATATTTGTAATTATTAACACATATAAACCATTTTTAGCCATATAATATTGATAAAATGACTTACTATACCCCTTACCATATTTCAATGGCCTTAGTTAAGTAATAATATCAACCATAATGGTATAAAGGTGTTAAATAATTGTGGATTTCTAAAGATGAGGTATCGTTTTTAATCAAATCCTTATGTATTCTTTCATCACCCATAATACTATAATCATATTAAAAAAAGATTAAATATTAAACATATAATAATGAATATAAATATCGGTTATTATGTTAATATAATCACTTAAATTTTTCTTTACATCCATCAAATCGTAAAAGGAGTTATATCTTGTTTGAACGGAGAACATCCACATCATAGGCTAATGAAATTCATTTTCCATTAATGTCTCACAAGACTAGTTAGAATGATTAAAATATTGTTTATATATGATACTAAAGTTAATTTTAAAATTATTAATATTTAATATACAATTTAAATTATTATTCTTCTATGCACCGAAAAATTATATTGCCATATGTGTGTACATGTGAATTATAACCTTTATGAAGCGATGAGTTTCGTTTTAATCCCCAAATCCCATGGAAGATATATAAATATATTATAAAATTTTATTTATTATATAATTGACATTATTTCCATAATTTAATTTTTATAAAATAAAAAAATTAATTTCATAATGATCATTGAAAAATGGAAATATTACTCTTGAGTACGTACGACCCATCGTATTCATGAATTTATCGTAGTTAATTTTTAAGAAATTTATTTAGAAGATAGATTTAAGAGTATAATTTATGTTAAAAAATATTAATTATGTAATTATTATGATCAATTATATGATGAAAAAATTTGACTATATACATCATACCAATGTTATTTGTGACTGAAGTTCTGAATATCATTAAAAAATTTACCGTGAATGTAAATAATTAAGTAACTAATATAAAATTATAATATGTGAATAAGTGGAATAAAAATTTGAAACAATTTATAAGAAAAAGTAAATAGTTACCTTATTTTTATTATTTATAAATATATGAAACATACATGACGATTTTTACTTATGGTAAGGGACTCCATCTCAGTTTTCATTCATTGATGTATTTTTAATGTCATGAACCTATATTAATTTATGAGTTGTATATATTACCCCTTTAACATTTTATAAAATGAAATAATTTATTATAATTATATTTAATTTTTTTTAATGGTACACTTTCATGTGGAAAATATTCGACTTATTATAATGATGTATGATAAATTATTAACTAAATTTCTAGTCACTTTATTAAACTTCATCTTCAGTGGTTACGTCATCTAGATAACATATGTGAAAAGGATTATAATTATATAAATTATTTTTTCTAATTATTTTTTCTAATTTAAATATGATACACCTTATTTATTTGTTTTATTTATTCTCTCTTCAATGATTTGAATATGGTAAGAGGATTTTCATAAAAACATCATATAAAATGACCTTTTCATCCCTTTTTACAATGGTAAAAAAGAATTAATTTTTTCAACATATAAAACATAACCAATATTTTTCTCTATCATGAAAATTTTATTATTTAATGATTACTTTATATTTTTTCCAGTATCTTCTTAAATAAAATTATTTCATTTTTATAAGAACATATTTTATATATTAATGTTTATTTTTTACAAAAAAATGGTATTTTTTTATTGTGTTTTACAAATGGGGTTAAAATATTTTTAACAGTTTTTATTCATCATTTTGTCCTTCTAAATTATTTATTTTGTGTTCTCCTAGACAACACAAGGTGATCCCAATATAGATCATACTATGGGTGCACCAATATAGGAATTTAATGCATTGATTAATGATTCTTTTCTACAAACAATTATATTGAAAGTCATGTGTATGATTATTTCAATTTCTAGGTGTTATAGTAATTTTTCATTAAGGGTCTTATGGTGATTATTTTCTATGTAAACAAATTGATTTTTATATAATGAATTAATATTTTTTAATAAAAATCGTTGAGTTTAAATAGTAAGATAAATAAAATTTGTTTCTAAAAAAATTATTCACATTTAGAGTGAAAAATATTGTTTTTATTTATTGGTATTTTCTAGTTTTTCATATATTTTTCTGAACTAGAGGATTATTTTATTTTATATCCCCCACTGATATTTTTTACCATCCCATGTTTTAATATTTAATCACATGGATTAATAATGGGTATGGACATATAGGATGTCATGATAAATGAATTGAATTTGTGTCATGCAATGAAAGCAATTCTTATTTTAAAAGGACTTCCCTTAGGGAAAATAATAGATTTTCAGTACAGGATTCCACTTGTGAGGTATGTGTTTACATTTTAAGTGTTTTTCATAATTCTCAACAATTGTAAACAAAAAAATATACCCAGTATTTTAGGTATTGAATTTTTTCATAAATAATGATAATATGTAATGATTTAAGAATAAACCTTATAGTTTAAGTGCATTATATAACTGTTATCCACACTCGAATGGGAATGTTAAAACCCAAAATTATATTTTTTCATCAAAATCTCTAAAACATCTAATCGACATAATGTTATCTTGGTTTTAGTTTACCTTCTTATAAATTAACAACACTGCATATATATAAGAGAATATTTATCTTTGAATACTTTTTATAGTATATAAATTATGAATGTTGTATGGTTTCACAGAGTATCATTTTCCAATGTATATGAATGGGATGTAATATTTACCTTGATGTTATGATGAAATCTTCATCAATATTATAATACAGAGTCAATTTTCAGTAGTATTTGTTATCCTTAGATGAATAGTAATTATAAGAGAATAATTAAAACCCTAGAGTACATTCTAATATATTTCTCTATGATTTCAATGTTTATTGTGATATAAAATATCCTCTAAATGAGCTTTTTTACAATAATAACATTAGCTCAAGAATTCAAATGGATCCCCATAAAAACCTTATGGGATAGTATTTTAGAACTACAATGTACATGAATGAATTTTTAGAAATAGATCAATTGGGACCAGATCTATATGAAGAAATGAAAGAGAATGTTTGATCTATTATGTAATATATAATGGAATCAAAAAGTTGACATAAATCTTTACTAATAATTTTGGATGAGATCAAAAATCCGATGTTAGTTAGATAGTGTTTCTATGAATTTATCAATATATGAAATAATGTAAAACTATCCCACAGTATGGCTAAATATTTGGAATTCTTGATTATATTAGGACTATAGCTTATCTATGGGAACTTCCATGAAACGTATCTATGAATCACAACGTGTTCTATGTATCTCTCTTGAGGATGTATATAACTATCCCATCATATTCACAGAACCCATAGGTCGTACAACTGGAGCATGAAATTTCTTATGAGGAAGAATAAGTGGAGTCTCTTAATCATAAATCGAATTTTCACCTAAATATGAAAACTAACATGGTAAATGTTTTGGGGTGAAACCTCTAGAATGAACAATTTATGTGGCAACTTGGAGATATAATGAGTGGATGTGTCCTCAGTTTTTAGTACCAATGTGATAAATTTCTAAGGAAAATTGTATTTGAAGGGGGTATTGAATTTAGCAACTCATGATTTTGTGAAATATATTTCATTAAAATAAATTTTCTATATTCTATATCATTCACTAAATGAACATCCATGTTTATCTTGAGTTATATTGAAAAATAAATTTATCTTCCATTACTTGAAATACTATGTATAAACGAATAATGATATATAATTAGAATATTATTATTTAATATGATTTTTATCACCTAGCCATTATAATGGAGGGTTTGAATACTACTATCACAGTTATGAAAATATATGTTTTATAAATTTATTAAAATGAATTTCTTGGTGACAAACATATTTGATGTGAAAAAAATATTTGAAATTGAAGGAAATATTATACTAAAAAATTGTCTTTATGCACATGGACACATTTTAAATATATATATAAAATAAAAAACAAATACTTCTTAATAATTATAAATAAATATCGATATTATTTAATCAAGAAAATTTTTAACATTCAGCTTATGTTCTTTCTAGACCGTGGGTAAGAATATATCTAATTTTATGCAAAAAACTATATTTTTTCTAAAACTATTTTTTTTTCATATTCTTCACACTTATATTAAAATAAATTTTTTTCCCAGATTTTAAAATAAATGTTAAAAAGAAACTTAATTTTATAAATTATAATATCAAAATTATCTTTGATTATTTTTTATGAGTTTTCAGAAATAAAATTTTCTTCAATGAATGTGAATAATGTTTTTTTATTAGCAATTATAATTTAATTTAATGAATTTAATTGAATAAATAAAATATTAATATATTTTAAAATGTAAAATTATTTAAATTATATAAAAATTAATAAATTAGGGTAAATATAAACAATTTCAATTTGTATTTTTAGGAAAAAAATATTTAATATTGTAAAATATTTCTCATTAAAAAACCACATTTTGTCGTGTTGGCAAGAATAATTGTAAATTAAAATTTACCACATATATGAATGTAATGTAAAAAAATTAGTGAATATTTTAAATCATAATAATTTATATTTTCTAATAAGTGAAAATTAATTATGACCATAATAAAAAATTAAAAAATAAAATTTATTTACTATGGTTGATGTTAAAACATGTTTAATGGGGGTTAAACTAAAATGATAAGGAGTTAATTTAAGAAAAAAAATTACCCAAACCCATGGATGTAAATATTTATAACCTATAAAACATATGGTTCTATATTGTCTAATTTTTTAGCGTGTTTCATTTGAATAACACATGGACACCTTTGTCATTAAAAAAATTATAACTATACTGTTGAGCTTACATATAAAATCGTTCCCCTATCTATTAATTTTAAAAATTTAAAAACACATTAGTTTGGAATATAAATACCAAAATTTTATAATTAATTAGTTCCTCATATCATATATTCCTTGGTGGGATCTGAACAACAATTTAAGAAGGATTTCTATTAAACATTGTAGGTTGTCTGGAAAAAATGTAATGTTATTACCTATGTTTTGTATATTACTTTTTCTTCTAAAAAATTAAAATATTATTTATTTATGATGATATAATATCAAAATTATCTATCATATAAATATATTTTATTATATTATTTTAATAACCTATATCTATATACTCTTCCACCAAATGGGAAATGAAATCTTCGATCGCATGTAAGGGAGACTATTTCCTCACGGATGGATGAAATTCATTTTCCATGACCATATATCATAGCTATATATATTGATATATTTAATGTTAATTAAGTATATTTATGATTTTATTATACCTATTTAAATTTAATACAACATATACCATCATACATTCAAACCTGTAGAAAAACAAATATTGTTGATCATGTGTGTGGAAGACTGCCACCTCATGAACAAATGTGATGTATTTTTATTTACTCTATGGCATGGATGATAATAGGAATAGATTAAATTTATTTTAATTATATTTGTAACATTACTAAAATTATTTAATTATGATATAAAAAATACCCTCTTACATTCCACTATTTCGAAATATCATATTGTCGCTCATGTGTATGGTGGACTTCTGCCTCACAATACGAAGTGATTTGTTCTTAACAAAAGATTTACATGGATGTTAATAAGGATTTTATTAAATAATAATAAATTATATATAATAAAAAATAATTCTATAATGGTAATATCTTAGTAATTCTATTTATTTTAATCAATCGTCGTAAATTAAACAACGATCATGCGTACTTATATGCTACCGTCTCCATGAAAGGTATATTTTTTTCTATATATAAATTTTATTGATTGTTATAAATAAATATATAATAGATATATAAAATACTTATATCATGGTCTCAATTTTGGAGATTATGAAACCATGGTCAGTGTAAGTGGACTGAAAATACCATATCAAAACAGAAATGATAAAGAAAGATGTGGTTACATATAACATTATTTTACAAAGTATATTTTATGAACAATTAATAAAAGGTGATTTGTAAATAATATATGTTATGATATAAATATAAGAATGATTATATAATATATGTATTATAAATTATATTTATTATATGGAAGGCTCTAATCTGTACAACGTATGTTGATACTTAATGTAAAAGATTTCATGTTTATTTTTCAGGGAGGCATATGAAAATTCACCTATATTTTATTTAGTGTGGTTTATATAAACCCCATTTGACAGGTAATATCAGCGATCGATTTATTTTTTAGGGTTAATTTTATATTATTAATTATTTTTTGTTCTGATTTGAAATATTACTATATTTTAATGAGATTTAATCTCACTTTTATTTTCTGTGAGACACATTCCATATTCATCACATGTTTATTTTGGGTGGTCTGTATAATTTACATGAATCAATTAATGATTGTTATCCACAAAATTATATGCATTTCAAAAAACATTTTATTATATCTCTTTAAAGGGGATTATAATTCAATGTGTTTTATGTGGTAATGGTTTTATGATACAATATCAACTTTTATACCTATCATTTTTATTATACTTCCAATGATGAAATGTTGTGAACTCTCTCACATGAAACTCATGTCATTTATTATTATGAAGTTATTTCATGAGAATACATGTATTCCATTAATTTTACAGCATTTATTTATAAATGAGTTAAATTAATTATAACAAAAATTATATTTAATTCTCTCCTTATTCGAATACCTTGTATTCTAAAATGTCATTCTCTATAACAGTTTTGAAAAATTATATTTAAAATTATACAAATGATATATAGAATAAATTTTTGAAATTTTTTTATTTGCTTAAATTTGTTTTGTATGTAATTTTTAATGTCATTTCTATTATAACTCCACTTTTTATTTTACTAAATTTGTGGAAGGAATCATTATTTTTATGTGTAAAACATGAATTATAATTTATTCAATAATGAACATTTATTTTTTAAATATTCCTTTATACGTTTCTATGGGTAATTTAAAAACATTTTTTTGAATTGGTTTTATGTTTCTACTTTTTTTTCAATGTGAAAAGGTTATCTTATTTTATAAATATTTTATGTGATCTTTAAATAATCTATCAAATGAATCTAAGTTTATTTTTAATGATAAGAAATTTTAAAATATTTTATCTTTTAGAAAGGCATTTTAAATTTGATCTATTTCTATCAAGAAATTTTTTAAATAATTATTAAATATTAAATTATAATATTACAAGTTTATTTTTAATATAATTTATTTTTATGATATTTCATGTTTCAATTTTTTTTAAATTAGAAATGTTAATTTTCACTATGAATTATATAATTTATTTTTATAGATTCTGTGATAAATTTCCATGGTTATTTTTAATGAAAAGGATTTAGAAATTATTATATGTTATCAAACAAAATTATTGTGGAATGACTATTTACCTCATGTAATATTCAGTGTGATATTTTGAAATAATTTTCTCTCAAATATGTCTTCCATTGATGTTAATTTGGCTTTACTAGGGATACATTGCAGGGACAAACTTCACATTATTTCACTAAAGCGTTTTTCATTAAGTTAAAATGATTATTTTGAAACCCTCTTATTTTTCCATGGCCTATATAATTATAAGATGATGAAATGGGTATAAAACAATTTCCTTTTTCAGTTTTTTCTATGATGAAATATTTATGAAACACATTTATTTTCATTGGTTTTGATAAGATCAATTTTTTTAAGATCATTTGTTTTTCATGGGTTTTTGATATGAAGAATAGTTAGTGATATTTTGGAACATATATATATTATTTTATTTATATTATGGTGGTTATTTTATAACAATGTATGGTAGTTTTTTTAAAATGAATATATGTGGAAGCTATTTTTATTTCCAATATATTGCGTAAATATTGATATCTCATGAGATAAATAGAACTAGAATATAGAGTGATCACAGTTTTGTAAGGGTCTCTATCCACTAGGATAGTGTTGTGCATGAACATTAAATACTACGATGGTTTGGGTAGTGAACCCATTTCATTATGATGATCTTGGAAATCATCCATTAACAACATAGGAAATTATTTTCTATTATCATTTTTATGGAAAAAGAATCCATGTTTTATATCTATGTTATGTTATCATGGTTTTTTATCTTTTAATATATTATGATTCATTTCAAATGAACTATCATGATTTATACCATGAGTAATTTTTTTATTCTATTATATTCATGGAATGGTTTTGAAATGTTATTCTCTTACTTACTCTTATGCTATTGATATATTATTATCTCTATAGATGACCCTTAATAAGAACCTGGCCTCAGATTTTCATATGTACCCATACACTAGGATATGATAACGTTTATTATACATGATATATCTAAGAAGGGATCTAGTTATTAATAAAAAATTGGTAGATGATGTAGCAAATTATGGACTAGTGGTTTATGTGTCCATGTTTCCAAAGGTATTGGTGCTAAAGTATTTTGACATGGATCATTCTATTATGTAATTAATATTCAACTATTAAGATGTAATAATTATATATGAAGTGTTTTAATCATTAAATAATATTTTTGTGGTTGGCACAAGAAACACCTTTAACTCTTTGACTTCAACTATTTGAATATGAATTGCCATACTGTGTTTGTTGAATATATGCACTACGCCAAAGTAAGCATTTAGTGGTAATTTTATTTTGCATTACAACCAGTTTAAATTCTAAAATATCATTCTATAAATGTTTTGAGAAACCACTGCTTAATCATTTGTTGATAATCATTAATTGTGGGTTATCAAAACCACTATGTAATAATTTACAGATAGTTTGAAAAAACCGAGAGAATCATCGAGTGGTGGTTTAAACTAACACAAAATCATTTCGTAGTAGTTTATTTAATATGTTTTATTTTCATAATTTTTTAATATTGTTATGTTTTTTTTAAAAAAATTTATAAATAGTTTTTTTTATTTTTTTATTATATTGGGTTTTATTTTTAAATTTTTAATTATTTTTAATTATTTATATATAATTTCAGTATTTTTATTTTTAATAAAATATTGATAATAATTATTATTTATTGTTTACCATGAATATTCACATTCCATGAAAAACTTCTATGTTGGGTGATATTTGAAACCCTCACATCTTTGTTATTTTGAAATGTTTTTTCACTCAAGAAGACTCACTGATAATTGATAAAACATTCTTGGATTGTCATGATATTTTAGGAAATTGATTCAGAAGTTATTTAAGATGTGTGAAAATAAGTATCATGTACCACTGATAGAAAATGTCGATGGTATAATTGAATTTTTTTACTTTAAAATTTCATTTAAGTAGAAAACACAAGCAATATATTCATAATCAAGAAAACACATTAAAATTATTTTTATACATTAGTAAAATGATCTATAAGTCATTTGGGACATATAGGAATTGGCCTCCCATCAATCTGATACATGATGTAGTCGATATTAATCTAGGTTCATTTTCTCTATGTATTAATGGGATTTTAGTTTATAATGCAAATCATATCACCAAAACCAAGAAATTGAGCAAAGGTTATTTTCTCATCATTCTATTTGATATCAAATAATTAATTTTATTATAATTTTACTGTTAAACATATTTAGTATGTATTCACATATATAATAGATTCTATTAAAAATGATATGGTGTGATGTGGAAGAATCAACCACAACTCATTCTGATACACAGTGTTCCTGTAATGACTCAATGATTTGTTTAAAATGAAAAAATTATATTTAATTTATTTCTATATATTATTAATAAAAAAAGATATTTTTTATTATAATGGTACATTTTATTCTTGAGTAGTGGTGGGTTTTTCATTTATATAGGAGTATTTTTTTCCCAATAAAATTGTATCATTCCTTATATTTGTGTTGAAAATTTTATATCATATAAATTCACTATTTAAAACTGATTTATATAATTTCTTTATATATAGTGTGTTGTTACAGTACGTTGTAGAATGTCATTATAACACAGTTCAATATGCCTATTTTTGGTACTATAGTGTGTGGTTATAGCACACTACTATATGAACCATGAATAATGCATGCAGAAGAACAGATGAGGCCCCCTTTATCAAAACATTTAGAAGAGATCATAAAAGGCAACATTATCTTTGTTTCTAAAAGTCCAGATAAATGGGATAAGGTGTTATTTAATCAATTATTATACAAGGTATGATAAAGGACCACTTTATCATCAATAAATAAAAATCACCGATAAATGAGCACTTTTATGAGTGCTTTGAAAAGGGATTATAAAGGACCAATTTAAATGAACATTTATAAATATGGATAAATGACATGTTTTCAATTATTTTCAATCAATGATAAAAAATATGGATTTTACTAATGATCTTATAGTTATGAATAATTTAGAGTTGACAAAAAAATATCCTAGTACTGTCAATGGTATGATTCATAGTACGGTATATGGTAATTTTTCCTAATATATATTTTTATAAATATAGTTCCCATGGTTTCTAATTAAATTTATCTGATACCTACTCTAGTTATTTTATCCTAGTCTATCAGATATAATTCCTAATATGATATATTTTCATTCTAAATAAAAAATCACTTCATGACGGTCTAAATAGTTTATTAGTCATAGAGAACTAGACACTTACATTAAATTTACATTTCATTTTAATACATAAAATGAAATAATTATTTTATATGAGAACTTCCTTGTTCCCATTTTCATGTCCCTATATATTGTTCACGAAACACTTACTGGTATCCTACATAAAATAAATCACAATAGATTGATGAGCTCAGATGCTGACTAAGTGTGTGCATACAATGAAAAATATGAATAAATTTTAGATAATCAATGTGTAACCATAAATAACAAAAATAAATTATATTTAATAAATAAATTTATCTTAATACGGTATGAATAAATGTTGATAAGATAATTTGATATAAATAATCAAGTGAGCATGAAATGTGGATAAATATATTATAAGTAATTAAATAATCACTTGGAATATTAATAACTGAATTTACAATGATGGAATTTATAATGCTGGAAATCTAAAATATACAATTGATTCCTTATTCTATGAAATCTAATATGTACATGGACTTGATCCAAGTCATATATATAAATGTGTAAGGCCTCATACAAAACATAAAACAGTTTGTGTCATGAGTCCTATAGAGGCATTACAAGGATATATCGAGTGCCATCATAAATTACTAAGTATAATTGTAATGCCCTCTAGGACATAGGTGTGCCTTAGTTGGGTCTTGTTTTTTATATTTTTGGGTCTAATATGTTTGGGCGGATTAGAGGATGAAAGAGAGTTTATTGCAGAAAAAATGACATGTGCACAATTATGTTGCATGATTAGTGTATCCATACCATATCCTTATGATATGGAAATGTGTTTTTTAGAGTAAATTGGTACACAATGAGAATATTTAATGAAATAGGAATTATCCTGTGAAAACCATGTACCCTTCAATAAGATGGCCTTATTGGGTTGGTACACGATTAAACTAACTATAGAGCCAAAGAATGCACCCACCAAGAATGATTAGCAGGGGTGTGTAATTATGGGTCATTATTTGTTCAACCATGTGTATTTACTCAAGAAACCTTGCAACCCTCCTTCAAAATATTAAAAAATAACCCTTTTTCCTATAACAACATTGCTCTTTATTACATATTTAAACATAATTTATTACATAAACATACACTTAGGAAAACTCTGAGGATTGGGAGGTCTAGTTTAGTGGGAAATTAGATCCATTAAATGAATACATAATCCATAAAATACAACATCTTTATTGAAAACATATTTTACATGGCCACTAACTTCCTTCGTATTTAGCATTATATGGGATATTTAGAGGACAAACATAAGAAATGGGTGAGCTATAAAGCCCAGTAAGGGAGGAAACAGTGAATAACATGAACCATACAGTATATGTTATGTAATATAAATATCAATGGATCATAAGATAACCATGAACATAAAGGAATTATATAGCATGATTATAATAACATGGAAATGTGTAAACAACATACAACATTACATTAGCATCATCCAAGGCTCATTGCAGATAGATTAACATGATTAAACCCTCATTGCACTTGAATTAGAATGATTAAACCCTTATTGCACATAAATTATCATGATTAAACCCACATTGTACATATTGTATCATGATACTAATCATTACCCTATTCATTGTAGTTCTATTAGGACACCCCTTTCTTAAGGATTTCATTTCATTCATAAGTGTGCCACATGTGTCATATAACATAGAATAGTTCAAAATCATAAGTTATTCAATGATTGTGGAATTTGGAATACATAAATGAATGTATAATTCAATAATTAAATGTTCATAAAGGTAAATACCATTTATAGATAAATGGGTATGGTATTCACTACATGATGATTTTGACTTTTAAAATCACAGTGCTATTTAAGCAGCATAACGTAGTCATATGGAAATTTATATGTTGAGTTGATTAGAGGGAAATAGGTATCTCATATTTTATACATGAAATACATAGTATGGGGTAATTAATATAATATATCAACATATGAAATATTATTTAGATACATTATATAGGAGAAATACTTGAATGGGAATAAGAAGATATAAATTCTTTACAAAATTTCGGCATAGTTATTAGTGTAAATGGAAGCCATTAATGAGAGAGAATGTGCAGTATCATCATTACAACATAAGGAGGTAAGTATGGGGGAGGTGATAAATAATACCCCAATATTATTAATTTAATTAAAAAAGGTTTTACTATATAATGAAACTTGGATAAAAATTAGAAAGGAAAGAATCCCTTATGAACATTTAGCATGGTAATGGGTATACATAAGGGTTAAAAAGTGGAATAAATGAGAGTTAAAGGGACTATAATAATTTATAAATCAAATTTTTAGAAATTAGTATTTCTAATAACATATCCCAACTTATTATTAATGTATATTAAAAGACATAACATGAAAATAATTCTTTGATAAATTAGGTGAGTGGAAAATACCTTATTGAATTTCGACATAGTAATAGGTGTGAATAATGGATCATAGAGGGGATTGATGAGAGTGAAAAGAAGATATAATAACCTCCTTAAAAAATGACCTTATGGGGGTTGTGGGACATCATAATCAAATTTATAAATTTGGAACATAATAATCATAATGTAAAAGACTAATTCAATGGAAATTAGAAGAGTGAAATCCCTTACAAAAATTCAGCATATCAATGACTTAGGTAAGGGTCCAAATGGGGGATGAAAGTTGATACATAATTGAAATAACATCAATTGAAAATTAGGTAATATATTATAACATCTTGAAAATATAACAAATTTAAACAAAAAAGAATAATTTCAAAAAAAAACAATTGACATGAAATGAAGAGTGGAAGGAGAGGTTCCCTTACAAGACTGTGTGACTTCAAGAGATTGAGAAGGGGGTTATTGAGATCTTTGGTTGCCTGGGGAGGACTATAGAGAGAGGTGGTAATGTTAGGGATGTTATCCAAGGGTTTTGAGTGTATATAAGTTGGTTATCTAGTGGGATTATATAGGAAATGAGATGGGAATTATTTAATATTTCAAAAACATAGGTTTTCGAATCAATATAATTAAATATTCAAAAAGTCAGTCCTTACTATGGATTTTTCCATAGTATTTTTCAAAGGAGAGTAGTATACAGTGTTTTATAATTCTAAATCCCTTTATTATGAAAATATTATGCTTTATTAGGTGGAGGTGAGTCACACTGTCTAGGAAATCATTTTAAAATGTTAAAATATTTTTTAAGTCTTGGAGGGTACACTAAGAAATCGTAATTTTAATCAAACAAACATAAAATCAAAATATATTAATTATAAAACATATATTTTCTGAATTTACATTTTATATTATTTTATTAAATCACTATTGGTTCATTATTTTGTTCAAAAACACATTATATATTTATTCGGTTTTTAATTTTTACTAAACATTTCTACTATATCAGAAAATTATGAAAAATTCACCGTTGGATAGTTTCAACATCCATATTCAAAAAAATAATATTGATATTATCTATATAATTATATAAATATTTGAATATTATCTTTTAAAATAAAAATTTATATTTATTGAGAATTCATGGGTTTTGGAAAAAATAGTTTTCAAACATTATTAAAAATTAAAATTGTATACATAGAAATTATAATATCATTTATATTTAATAAGAAGTAATTTAGTATAAATATTTAATTAAAATATTTTTTATTTCAAGAACCTATTAATTCATCAAAATATATTTATTAATTGAATTAAAATATTAACTAAAAATAAAATTTGTGATTTGAAAACCATTTACAAAGCTACAATAATAAAATTAATGTGTATTGTTTATTCTATACAAAAATAATGAACATAATGATAAATCTATGGTCTTGTTACATAACCCTGTATTACACCAACATATTCCTTAGGAGTATGGTGCACGATTGTGGGGCTTTCTTGGTGTTGTTTGATGATCATGGTTTGTGTCATGATCCCAATGATCATGAACATCTCACATAAATAGTTTCACTCATGATAATGTTGTTAAATCGTGAATTCAGCATAGTCTAGGGAAAATCGCAGATATTCAATCTCCCTCAAAATATCTGATAAATGATATTCAAAGGGAATGATCCCTGTAAAAACCCAGGTAAATAATGAAAAAATACATTTTCTTTTTTATTAATATTTTGTGAATTAAATATTAATTTTACTTTATAGGGGTTTCTATGTTCAATGGCATACCCGATACTCAACAAAGGGTTTCATTGAAATCTTACGTTGCACACTAATAATATAATATTATTATTTTAAATGGTAGTTAAATCCTAGCCGTTGTATTGGTAAGAAGGAATATAAATAACTAAAATATTATTATACATGTTTTTTAAATATTTTTACATTTATCAAATAAAATTTAGAGGCATAAAATATGAAATGATTTTGATTTTAAGCATAAATACTCTAATATTCACTAAAAGGTTGATTTATTTCCTTTTTATGGTGAACCCTTTTTAAATCTAGTTTTGGTCACTCTTATTAGTTCTATTTGACTAATTAGAATTTTTCTTTACAATTGGGACACCAAACTTTACTTTGAGTAATTTTGTTGTATTTTTCTGATTAAATTATTTTTTTAATGAATATTGAAAAATACAGTATTTTTTTTCAAATCTGCCTTTTAATATAATTTATTTATATGGTTATATTATCTTTATAATTTATATTAATGTGTAATTAGATTATATTTATACCATTTAATCAAATGGTAATCATTGGAATTAATTTCACTATTAAATTGGACATAAACAAATGTCAATGTTTTGATAGATATTGTTTCTTAAAAACACGCTATTTGTTTTGCCAACATGAATTATATTAAAAATAATTAAAACAACTTATATTGTATGAATTTTGTAAAATAGAAATAATTTTTAAATTTGGAATATCAAATATATCTTTGGCTACATTTTTTTCTGAAAAACATCAATTTTTTAGAAATAGTGAAACGACTAAGTAGTAGTTAAAAAACTGACTTTTTCATTTTAATGAAAATTTACCACTTCTATGAATTGAATTTCAAAAATCCAACATACATGGTTTTTTTAGTAAGTAAAATTTGGTTCCATAAAATGAAAATAATTTTTTATGAAGAGTAACTTTTGACTTTTATTTATCGCAGTTAAACGTAAATATGGTAATTCATGGTCAAAAGAATTTTATAATAATAGAAAATTACATTAAAACTTGTCCATACATTATTGGATAAGTAATTTCCAACCATGGGCATCCATGGGTCGATTTTTGGACCCCATAGAGCCATTTGGGAGTGATAATGACACATTAGATTAATTAATTTAATGTAAAGAAAAAAGTGACACAAACATATATCACATTGTAAAGTAATTTTTACATATGGTTATATGAGTAATATTTTCAACTATAAATATTATTTTGAAATTAAAGAAGATTTCCTACATCATGGAACTTTTTTTATAATTTTTATACATCAAATAAATAAAATTATTTATGACACAATAATGATACAGTATTTACCTCATTAATAAATGATTTAAAAATATAAAATTATAATGATTAAAATAATATCCATACCCAGTTCAATATTTATTCACTACAAAAAAAGGGGAAAGGGAAGTTCTTCCATTTATGATCACTAAATATAACGTGCTAATAAAGGGGTGTGCCTTTATCAGCGCTAGAAAAAGTCATTGATAATGTTAACCTTTATCAGTGTTAAAATAAGCGCTGATAAAGGTGTGACATTTATCAACACTATTATTAGCGCTGATAAACATTTTTGTTCATAATTAATGTAAGATTATAATATTTATAATCCAAAATAATTTTTTTTGTATACATTAACAATTTTATACAAATATTTATAAATATATACTACTTATTTATATAATTATTAATAAATAAATATTTAGTTATCTTTTATGTAATTTTAAATAAATATATAAGAATATAAATAAATTATTAAAATTTTTCTTTTATAAAATAAAGAATTATCAGTTCATTTATTCGGGCGTTGATAACTAGATTTTTAATCAGTGCTTATATACCACTGATAACGAGAGACCTTAATCAGTGCTAAAAAAGCACTGATAAAGGTATGATTTATCAGCGCTTTTATTTTAACACTGATAAAACATACATTTATCAGTTCTTTTAACAAGAACTGATTAATGGTCCAATGATTTTTATTTAAGAACCCCAACAGGCCCCTCATCTCTCATATGCGTTCAAGATTTCATGGAAGTTGAACCTGACCCCTTTTCCACCGCAACCTCTCATCCTCCTCCTCCTCCACCACTTCAGGATTTTCCTCCTCCACCGCAATTGTCATCCACCTCTGCCGTAGTTGCCTACATCGCCGCTGCCTCTGCCACGACTGCCTCCTCCAACGTTGCCTTCTCCATGGATGCCTCCGTCGTGGCTGCCTCCTCCGCTGCTACCTCTGCCACCACTGCCTCCACCACCACTCCCCCCCGCCGCAGCTTCCTCCCATGCAGCTTCCTCACATACAGTTGCCTCTGTCACGATGGCCTCCACCGTAGAGACCTCTACCACAGGCGCCCCCACTGCGTCCTCCTTTTCTGCGGCAGCCTACGCCACGACCGCCTACGCCGTGGCCGCCTCCACTACAGCTGACTAAGCTACGGCCGACTAAGCCGTGGATGCCTCCGTCGTGGCCGCCTTCATCATGGACAACTCTTCCACAGCATCCTCTTATATTGTTGCCTTCACCGTGGCCGCGCCGCGACCGCCTCTACCATAGCCGCCTCCGCTGTGGCCGCCTCCACCACATCCGCCTCCACCTCCACCGCTGCAACCTCTACCGCGGTTGCCTCTGCCGCTGCTACCTCCACTGCGATCGCTTCTACATGGTAACCCTTAATGGTTTATAAGAAGAGATGATTATGTTTATATATGGATTGTTTTGTTAGTGTTGTGGGTATTATGGATTAGATTAAATGAGTTATATGAAGGTAAAATATGTTAGTTGTTAGCCTAAGCCTGTTAATTCATTTGAAACACTAAGCTAATGTATATGCCTTATGTTGTGAATAACATAAGTGGTGTCATACCAAGTATGAGATATATGCCTTCGTTATGGATTATAAATTGAGAATGTGTACGGTATGGGTAATTTCTTTAACTTCAGATTGTATAGGTATTGAGATTCCTTGGAATATTTTTGAGTAGGGTGCCTTGAGTGTTGATGTTTTTGTTATCAGTGTTTGTATTGATGGTAATCTTAGTGTGATTCCTATCACAGTGTTTTTTTATGTGTTTCTTAATGGAGTAGAAATTATATTATGGATGGACACATTTCCTTTTTATATGATACTGGTTTAATGGTATTATTGAAATTTTTATTCAAATGTTATCAATGTTAATCTTGTTGGAATTTATCATGGAAATTAATTGTTTTGATGATTGACATACCATAGAGAATGGTCATGGGTTTAGGAATGTGAGCCTAATGTAGATGAGATATGACTCAGTTTAGTCCAATTCAGGTTATAATTCAGGGTATAACCGAGATTTACACCAGTCTAGACATGCATTATTTCGATAACAAGGGTTACTGATCATTATTGTGGAGACTGGCTCGTGTGGTCACATGGGGTGTACATTGGTAAGTTTATAGATCAAGTTAATTAGAGTATCTCATGGAGATTTTATTTTAGTATAAAAAATGTTGATCGACTTGTGGGATCACGATTCATGTAATTTGATCAGGTGGTACAATATTTTTCACCCATTATATTGGATGAGGCGAGAATGGTACATGTTGGTTATGCATGGTACCCATTTAAATTTAAGTCGGTGATATGTAATGTGTGAGGTGAGGACCAATGGAGTTGAATAAATTATTTTAGACTCAATTGATTGGGGTTTTGGATGAAATAGAATATATCCATCTATATGGTGGAGGATATGTCACAAATGGATCAAATATAGTGTCATGTTTGATCCGAGAGTTAATCCCAAACATGTGTTTTTTTAAATGATCTTGGATCAGGGGAAGAAACACAAATTTGGTGATTAAACTTGTTGAGGTGATTCTCAATAAGTGGTATTAGGTAAAAATGTATTGGGGAGTGGACCAATGGTTGTTAAGGGTGTGAATTTCATTTAAAATGAATTTTAGTGGGTGAAGGGGTATAATATTTCAGTGATCTGGAAATATGTGGAACTTGATATTTCATGATAGATATTAGGTATGATAAATATGATCACTCTTATGAAATATCTATTATAACAGATGGATCATTCAGTATGGAGGTATGAACCTCATGTTACAAGGGTCTTTAGTAGAATGGGATTTGTTATTGGATGGCTGATATGGAATTTGTTTGTCGTTCAGTTAGTGAATCTGTTTCATCTAGTGCCACATAAATACCATATTTATATTTTCAATGATATACTAGATTAATTTTATATGTTTACAGAATGATCAGGATAATCATGATGTGATCCAACGGTGATTCATGTGGTAAATCATGATTCATTATGTGATTTTGGGGGTGATACCCATTCATCTCATTATTTAGGGGGTGGACCTATTTCTTCACATGATTCAAGGATTGAATCATGTGAAAAAAATGTAGCGGTAGTGTTTTTCTAGAGATTAGACGTTTTAGAAAATAGAGGGAAATGGTTACTTCATATTTGGTATGACAGGTTGATTTTGAGGAACGATTGGGACTTTTGTGGGAAATTCAACGTGATAGGGCCTTGTTCATAAGCAGTAAAGAATTGTTTGATTCTCGTTGGAATATAATATGACAACTATTACAAGATTTAGGATGGTGTTTTCATAAGTGTTTTGGTTTGGTAGTTGTAAACCACACCAAGTGGTTTTTTGGACTACTAGATGATGTGTTACAATATGCATTTACAATGGTGGGGAGCATTTTGGATCAGGATCTTGGTGGGTATCACCATGAACCTAATGATGTATTTTGTGAAACAATTTTGCCCTGGAATGGATGGGTTTCATGGATCATCATATATAGGTTTTAATGATGTTTAACTTGGCATGTCCCATTCCCAAATCTCATTGGATCTGTTTTTGATTGGTATAACATGTGAGTTCTCATTTTATGTTTTCTTTTCAGTTGGAAATCTCCTCTACTATGACCCTCTCCTCTTCCATGAAGGCACCACTACCATGCGATGAACGAAACCTTCGCAGTGAGTTTTCCATTTTTACTCATTGGTTTCATATTGTTCTCATGTTATAACAGTTTGATATTGATGGATATAATGTGAAATGTATGGTTTAATCTCCCCACTGAAAATTGTGGCCGTTGGTGGTCCTTGTTTGTGAACTAAATGAATTACATATTGGTTGGTTCATGTTGACCATGGAATATAAAAATTGTTATTTTATGTGTACTTGACTTATGAATGAATGCCCCAGGATAATAAAAATTATGTGATAACCCCTGAATTAACAAAAAAAATTGAATAAGGGATGCTTTGTAAAATCTGAAAGTGTGATCATTTGGATTGAATGTTGTTCCAATTTTGAGCATGTCTATGTGATTTTATGGTGTTGTGGATGTTTTCATGATTGATATATTAGTGGGGGTGGGGGTCCAAGAGGGGGTGTGACTAGGAGGGTGGGGGTGTCCAGGTGTGAGGGTGGGTGGGGGTGTCCAGGAGGTAGGGGTCTCCATGGGGTGTCCAAACGGGAGGTGGGGTCCAGGGGGTGTCCATGAGTGTGGTGTCTAGGAGGGGTGGGGGGTTTCCATCTGGGAGGGCGTGTCTAGACATAGATCTATTAAATTCCATTAAATACTAATAATATACAGTGGGTTGATCACTTCAAGAGTAGCCTGAAGTCGGTTCGTAGTGAGGCATCAAAAGGTCCAAGAAACCAAACAAATTGCACGCCCATATAAAGGCTCATGAATCATATTACAGTTCAATTTGAGGCCCAATATATCTTATTTAATGTCATAAATACCCATCATATACATCGTTTACCTTTCTCACATTAGATTTCTAAAAAACACAATTTTCTTCTACACCAACGTTGTAGTGGAATACATCTACTAAAAAAATTATTGATGATATATGAGTTTTATGGAAGGAATAATTTCTGATCTACAAGAGTTGTGGGGACACTCAACTAAATCAATTTTAACCCTATATCCTGGCATGTTCATGAAATCTACGGAATGTGTTTTTTTTTCGATAAACTGAATTCTAGAAGATGTATCCCCACTACTTATATATATAAATATATATAGCATCTCCCACTTTCCATAGGATTGGCTTCTGCCGGTTGTGTCATAGCATCTTTATGTTTCTGCTTTAAGTATTATTAAATTATATTTTTGATAATGTAGTGTGAAATTTCATTCCTATTCCTCCAATATATTTTTTGGTGTTTTTCATGGATTTGTTGAACTATATCTATTAAAAATATATTTTATTTTATTATTCATATTAATGAATGATGGTGTATGAATAATAATTATTCAATTATCAAACATATGATGAAAATATAGTTGGATAATAAAGGTTATTAATGGGTATACACTATTGAAATAGGAGGGAGGGTGTGTCGAGGAGGGAGGGGAGTTTTGACATGGGAGGGTGGGTGGGGGTGTCAAGGAGTGGGGGGGGGGGGGGGCGGGGTGTCCAGGGGTGGGAAGGGGGCTGTATAAGAATGGGAGGGGCTACAAGGGGAGGGATGGGGTTGTCCAGTAGGAGGGAGGGGAGATACATGTAGAGTGTGGGGGTGTCTAGGGGTAGGGTGGGGCTGTCTTGGGGGGGTTGTCTAGGAAGGAGGGGGTTTCCATGAGTGGACAGTGGGTGTCCAGGAGGGGGAGGCTGTTCAGGATGGGAGGGGGCTGTCCAGGGTGTGGGAAGGGGGCTATCTAGGGAAAGGGAGGGGGGTTGCAAGGGGGTTGTCCAAGAGGAGAGAGGGGGATACAGGTGGAGTCGTGTGGGGAGGGGGGGGGGGGGGGTTCTATCTAGGCGTATGGAGGATGGAATTAATGTTAACCAGAGTGTCAACATAGCATAGAAAACATGATAAAAGGGTGTTATGATACATTAACAAGATAACCATGTTGCATTTAAATATACTTTAATATCATCATTTAGTCTATAAATGTCATGACTAAAAGCCCAAAAATAATATTTAAATTTACTCAATTGAATGTTCTAGAACACATGATTTCTATGCTAGGTTTTATCAAAAAGTTTCACCCAGGTGCTTAAAAGAACAAGCTATTGCGATTCACTATCTCAAGAGTGATGGTGTAGTTCCATCAATGGGGTTTTTGCCTCCGAACAAGATGGCCAGATGGTACCACTGGATTAAATAGCACTAATTCATAATCAGTTGTGGTATAAATGGTAGTTAAAACATATTTTAGGAATATCATCTCACTTGTTTTCACCCATGTGTCCCATCTCCTATGTTCCCTTCCATCAAACAATCGATTTTCAGTTCCTTGCAAAACTTGGTTCCCATCGCATGTAACTGTGACAACATTCTCCATGTTGTTCTCACCTTTTTGATGTATCCTCTCTGATCACTATTGGTCGAGCATTGTCTGCCACAGTTTCTTCAATTCTAGATGTTTGGTTTTTTAGTTTCACCATACTCTTTGACTGCCGCATGTGGTCATGTACAAAACAATGTGTAGACGACTCCTCTGGCTCATTTTCAGTTGCATTTTCCATCAAAGACATGACCTGCATCCCGATCACATCTCTCCCATTCGTCTCCCTATTTCCACCTCCGTCAGAACGTGTCAGTCTCCTCTGTAGCCAGCATCAACTGATCATCTTCTTTTTCCAACATCTCAGCCATTCTCATCACCAATGTAAGTCGCTCCACCTCTTCTTGTGGAACTTTCTCCAAGAAGCGCATCGGGTTAGTTGTTTGTTTTTAGTATTCAGCTTTCTCTATCAACTCTTGTTTCCACCTTCACTACTCTTGATCCAACTGATGCTGGTGCAATGTGTGATCTTCCATTTTGGATAGATTGGCTTAATTCTGAAAATTTATAGGGGTTCTTCCTCTTTTTGTAAGAGAAATTATTTTTTTGACAATATGTTCATTTATTCATAACCACTAAAATCTATTACTATTATTGTTTCTATTTTCAATGGTATATTTTCAATTGATTTAATTTTATTGTCCCACGATATCAATTTTTTTGCTGGTACAAGTTCACTATAGATTTTCATAACAATATGTTTTTTTCTGTCTAGGGGACTAACTTAGTGAGGGGAGGGAGGGGGGTTTTCAAGGAAGGATGGGGTGTCCGGCAGTGGAGGGGGTGTCTATGAGGGGAGAGGGATGTCTAGGAGGGGAGGTGTCTATCCAGGGGGTGGGAAGGGTGATGTTCAAGGAAAGGGAGGGGGATGCAAGGGAAGAGAGGGGGTTTTCCAGGAAAAGGAAGGGGGCTGGAGGTGGAGTTGTTAGATGGGGGGTTGTCTAGGGATAGAGAGGGGGATGTCAAGGGGGGATGTACATGGGAGGGGAGGTAGGGGTTTTCCAGGATGGAGGGGGTCTCCAGGAAGGTATGTGGCCGTCTAGTAGAGGAGGTGGGGGGATATCCAGGAGGTGGGAAGGGAGGGGTGTCCAAGAGGAGAGAGGGGGGATGTAGGTGGTGTGGTGGGTGTTGGGGGGTAGGGGTGTCTAGGATTTGGGAGGGGGATTCAAGTGGAGGGAGTGGGGTTGTCATAGAGTAGGGTGGGGTGATGTTGGTGGAGTGGTGGGAAGGGGGCGGGTGTCCAGGTGTAGAGAGGGGGCTGTATAGGGGGGCTATCTATTGGAGGGGAGGGAGGGGGGTTTTCCAGGAAGGATTGGTTGTCTAGGAGGGTAGGGGTCTCTCCAGTAGAGTGGGGTGGAGGGGGGGGGGCTATCATGGAGGTGGGAATGGGGCTGTCCATGGAAATAGAGGGGGAGGGAAGGGGAGGGAAGGGGGTTGTCCAGGAGGAGGGAGCGGGGCTGCAGGTGGAGTGGTGGGATGGGGGGAGTATAGGGGTAAGTAGGGGGCTTGAAGGTGGGGGGGGGGTTCAGGAAAATGGAGGGGGGATCTCCAGTAGAGTAGGGGTCTTTCAAGGAGGTGGGAATGGGGCTGTCTAGGGAAATGGATGGGGGCAGCAAGGGGGGGGAGGGGGCTGCAGGTGGAGTGGTGGGAGGGGGTGTTTAGGGGTAGGGAGGGTGATTCGGGGGGGGGGGGGTTGTCCAGGAGGTGGGAGGGGGTGCAGATGGAGTGGTGGCATGGGGGTGTCTATAGGTAGGGAATGGGATGTCCAGGGATGGGATAGTACACTCTTAGAGGATCCTGATATATGTAACTATTATGGTTATACCCTATCTAGTATTGTGGTATCACTAGGAAAATGTTATAATTTATTTTAAAATTGAATACTCCTATGAAATTGAATACACGAACATGTCTGTGTCATATATTATAACCTGTGGAGAATCATCCCTTTTTTTATTGACAATAAATGAAACCATTTTGATTCCATGTTGTTGTTGAAATTAATTCCCCTTCTTTTATAATACATGTAATCTTAACAAAAAAATATTTATAATTTAATGAATCATGTTTATCCTCTTCTAATATATTAATTCAATCAATGGAAATATGGACATGTAAAGGTTGTAACAGGTAATAATTAACATTTTGTTAATGTATTCTTTCATATTAATGTTTAATATATTTCATTTTTGTATTACTAACAAAATATTTGATTTATTATATAGGTGAAATATTTTTCCAGAGTTCGAATGATTTGTTTGGAAACTAATACCATGGAAAACAATTTCTTACAGTAGATCATGGATGCAAAAAGGATGAAACATTAATGGTTTTAACTGTTTGTTGGATAATTATAATTGTAACCTAATTAAACATTGTTTGAAATTTATATAGCAGTGTGTTTTTTATTCGTGATTTCATGTAAATGTATAAAGTATTATTTTCTTCTCGGATTTCAATGTAGTTTTTGTTTATGTTGTGTGTGCAGGTGTTGTCTCAGGTGTGCATGTGTTGTGCAGGTGGGGGGTTTTCACAAGAAATATGGACTTTATTTGCACTAATTAAGAACTGATAAATGACTAATATATCAGCGATAAAAATAGATCTAATAAAGTTGGTATTTATGAGCGATATTTTTAGTGTTGATATATTATCGATTTATCAGCGCTAACAATAGCGCTGATAAAGGAAAAAATTATCATTTCTAAAAAATGCGCTGATAAATATCATCCTTTATCATCTATAAGAAAAATCTAATAAAGAGGGACATTTATCATAGTTTTCTAGCACTGAAAGAGGTCCCCCTTTATCAGCACTATTTTGAGGGCTAATAAAGCTGACCCTATATCATTACTATGATTAACAATTCTTTTTTAGCACTTATAAAGGATGTTTATAGAATTATTAAAAGTATTATTTGTAGTAGTGATTGGAAGATTTTATTTCGACCCTGAGTAATTTTATCTTCAACTATAATGAATATTGGATTTTTTGAAACCTATGATAAGTTTATAATAAAATAATTGATTCAAACTTTCATAAAGAGCCCCTCTTCTCCCTTATAAAAAAACCTCACATCTAAAAAATTCCTCAAACCTCTCAGGACTTTTGGAATGACCAACATCTACACAATTATGATCCCAACATCCCTATATTCCACCTAGAATCCTTACCTTATGAATAAAGAAATTCAAGAAGTATTTTTAGTTCAAACCAAAGAGATTTACCCAAATTAAAGGTAATTGTTTCTCTTAAATTCATTTCTTTTATTTTACTTCTCTAAACCCTTATCTAGTATTATTTCATTCATTTATAAAAACAGTAGTATATTCAATATACTAGGATGTTGAAATGAGAAGGATTCGATCTACACTTACGCTGACCTCCATCTAATGGGTAATGAACATAATGTATTTGTGGATGGAGGACTAACGCCTCATGAAATGATGATTGTTTAATTATCTACTACCACCTCTCATGGTGTTCATTATAATGAAAATGTATTTATATATAATATATATTATGTTTAGGTTTTCTTTATGCTTCTATATTTTAAATTTATATCATGACTTTACGGTTTCCATTATGGGTAAACGCGATAATTTCATTTGAGGAAGTGTGGACTACCGCCCCCTCAAAGTGATATGACTCGTTAATGACTTTTGTGGGACATATAAGGGATGGAGATAATGATATTATATATGATATTATACTTGAATTTTAATTTTTCTAAGTATAATTTTGTTTTAATTCTATTAATATAATATATATGAATGAAATTAGTGTTCTTGCGTACGTACAACTTACCGTCTCCTAGAACTATTCATTTCATTTATTATCACCAAATGTTATTTACTATTATAAATACATACATATAATTGATATATATGATATATATGATATCTAAATTATGATTATAATTCTGAATATAATGGATATTTGACCATATAAAAAACTTGTAAATATACGGTGTTCATTTTTGACTCAAGTACCAAATATCGACAAAACGACTAATATTAACATAAATGATTACATAATGTTTATAACATGGTAATATGTGATATAAAAATAATAATAAACTTGTAAAAGGTTCTTAATCAAGTATAAATTAACTTTATATTATTATTTAAAATATTAATGGACAAACAGGTCAAGTCAGTCACGAGGTAAAGGAAATTCTTAACCTAATTTCCATTCTTTGGGTTGATCTTTTCTTTCATATTTATGTCATAATTTGATAATGTGAGAAATTATATTAATATCTCATCATGTTTTTATACTTGATTTAACTTTGTGTAATGTTAATACACATAATTGATCTATTTTATTTACAAAATGATCTCTGTAAGGGACTTCGTCACAATCTCCTTTCAATGAGGCATATTTTGTTTTAATACACGACATTCTTTTTTACATATTATAAACACCATTGAATTTTAATTTCATTCAAATGGAATATTTTTCTACAAATCATTTTACTAAATGGAAAAAAAAGAAATGTTTCATTTTAACATAATCAGTGAAAACAAGCTTTCTGCCTACATGAGTATTATTTGACCATTGACTTCCTTAACAAGTTGAAATGTTTTTTAAAAGGAAAATAAATACAATATACTCTTTTTACGTAATTTGGTATTGAAAATGGTTGTGATAATGGATTTGTTATGTCAATATATTTAAATGATATATTTTTATTGAAATATAAAAATACTATCTTTCCATTATGTTTGTTTTTTGTGTTATGAATATGTTATGGTTCTTTGGAATTGTTTACATATAAGAGTGGTTCCACAATAAACCTACGGTGGGTGAGCCTGAGATATCATTCCAATTCATTTGGAAACATGATGGACTTAAACATGAATTTTTCTCCTTAGAGATTTAGGAAATATACTATGATGGTTATTCCAAATGTAACTCCCTACGTAGCTTTGATAGCTACAATGTAAGTATGATATGGATTCTACAAGTTACCTTTATGATTTATGATCCCTATGTATTATTCATATATCTTTTGATTGCATGAGGTATGATAATGAGCTCATCCTATTTATGTAATGACGAACTATTGTTTTCATTCTTTATTTTATAACCCATGCTGATCTTTTTATGCTCATCCCATGTTTTGAAATGTTTTTCAATGGACATAAAGAATAATAGGGTCAAGGATGGGATCGAGGAAAAGTCATGATGTCCAAAACTTGGATCTAAACATGACTCTTTTTTTGAAGAGTTTTAATTTTGTGAAAAATGGAATCTAAGTAGAAGTGTATACATTGTAACTTTTGAGATATAATGTAACAGTTATTGCCTAAATCTCTTAAACTCTAAACCTGAAAATATCCTCAATGTGAATTATTTATTTAATTCAATATTATGTAATGTTTTAAGGTTGGGTCCTTGTAGTTGGTATCATAGGTCAGTTTAGATACCTTTAAGAGTTTTGGTATTGTTAAATTAATATCCAACAATTAATTTATGTTAATAGTGAAATGATATAGCATTTACTGATTACCATATTTCTTCACCTAAGATATTTCATTGTTCAGAATAGTTTTTCGTAGAGGAATCATGGCAGTTGTTATAGGAATTCATACACAGGGAAGTGACCTTCAAAATGAGCATCTTAAGATAGTCGGAATCAAAATTGAACAGTTTATTACAGTGATGGATCAGTTGAAAATGTTGATAAATGGTGTTTTTGTTTATTGATGATATTTTTTATTATTCTAAAAGTAAAGAGGAGCAAGAAATTCATTTAAGGATTTTATTTAAAACCTTCAAATAGATGAAACTATTTGAGAAATTCAGCAAGTGTGAGTTTTGGTTACAAAAAATTTTCTTACGTGGTCACATGGTTTCAAAAAATGGCGTAGCTGTTGATCCAGATAAAATAAAAGATGTTGAAGAATGGCCAAGAAACACAAATATTACCGAGATTTGTAGTTTTCCTGGTTAGGAAGGTTATTACCAGAGGTTTGTTGATAAATTTTCTTGGTTATCTACTCAAATGACTAAGATAACTAAGAAAGGTGTAAATTTCATTTGGATAAAATAATGTGATGATTGTTTTCAGGAATTGAACAGAAGATTATTGAATGATACATTTTTATCACTACATTAAAGAAATGGAGAGTTTGTTATATACAATGATGCTTCTTTGAGAGGACATGGTTGTGTCCCTATGAATAATGATTATGTAATTTCTTATACTTCACGAAATTTGAAACCTCGTGAGTTAAATTACTATACACATGATTTGGCAGTAGTTAATGTTGTTTTTTGCTTTATAAATTATGAGGATTAATTTTTCTAGAGTAAAATGTGAAATATATAATGACCACAAAAGTTTGAAGTATATATTCACTAATAAAGAATTGAACATGAGATAGAGATGATTGTGGAAATTAATAAAGGATTATGATTACACTATACATTACAAAGTGGGAAAGGAAAATAAATTATCTGATGATTTGAGTCAAAAAAGTAATGCTTCATTGACCATGTTATGTTTGGAACGAGATCCTTTGGTTTTTGATTTGATGAACATTGTCAGAGAAGTTTTTGGGGAAGGAAATTCCACTGTTTTGTTTCAGGTGTCAGTGAATTCATCTCTATCAGATATAATAAAGCAAACATAGAAAGAAGACAATGAGTTTTAGAAAAAGGAATAGTTGATTCGGAAGGGTATGTTGCCTAATTTTAACATTGATAACGACTGTGTTTTGAGTTTTGGAATTAGATTATTCATCCATTGTTATTCATAGTTGAAGAATGAGTTGTTATGTGAAGCTCATAATTCCCCATTTTCAGTTCATCCTGGCAGTACTATGATGTAAAATGATCTTCAGGAGTATTATCGGTGGGATGGAATGAAGATCGATATTACTGACTTTACTGTGAAGTGTTTAAATTGATAGTATGTTAAAGTAGTGTGACAGTTACTGAAAGGGATTCTTCTGTCCTTACTAGTTCCAGAGTGGAAATGGGAGAATATATCCATGGACTTCATTATGGGATTTCCTATGACAACTCAAGGTAATAATGCAATATGGGTTATTGTTGATAGATTGACTAAATCTGCTCATTTCCTTCCTATACAAGATACTTTGTCTCTAGATCAACTTTTATGGTTTTATGCTAAGGAGATATTCAGGTTTCATTCTGTTCCCCTCTCCATTATAAATGATCATGATCCCAGGTTTAATTATAACTTTTTGGAAGGCCTTCTGAATTCATTTAGTACTGAATTAAATTTTCGTACAAATTTTCATCATCAAAAAGATGTGCAGTCAGAACTAAAAATTCAGACCATGGGGGATATTCTACGTGCTTGTTCACTAGATTACGAGGCATGTTGGGACCAGCATATTTATTTGGTTGAATTTTCTTATAATAAAAGTTTTAATTTTAGTATACATATGGCTCCATATGAGAAATTATATAGAAATTGTTGTCCAACTCTATCTTTTTTGGATAAGTAGGTGAATATAAGCTGATGGGACTACAATTGGTAGAAGAGATGCAATTAATAGTTCAGTTGATTTTAAAGCATATGAGAACAACTCGGAGTAGGCAGAAAATTTATGTGAAGATCCAAAGAAAGGATCTTTCTTTTGAGGTAGGTGATCATGTCTTACTCAATGTTTCTCCATGGAAAAGTGTGATGCATTTTGGTAGGAAGGGTAAGGTTGAGTCCATGGTTAATCGGACCATATGAAATCCAGGATTAAGTTAGATCAGTTTCATAGAGAGTGGATTTACCTCCATCCATATCTCAGGTACACAATGTTTTTCACGTTTCAAAGTTGAGATAGTATATGCCAAATCAGTCTCATACTTTGATCCCAGAGGTAGTTTAGTTGGAAGAGAATCTCTCTTATGAGTAACAACTAGTCCAGATTCCTGACCGTATAGAGAAAGTGTTTTGTAATAAGGCAATTCACTAGGTAACAGTTTTTTTTGGAAAAACCATATGGTTGAAGAGGCAACGTGAGAATCTGAAAATTCTATGAGGGATAAATACACCCATTTATTTGATAAATGAATAAAATTACAGTGTTAAAATTTCTAAAAGGGGGGATAGATGTAACATCCCATGTAAATAATGAATTAATATTTTTTTTAATATTTTGTGCGTTAAATATTAATTTTACTTTAAAGGGGTTTATATGTTCGATGTCGTTCCCGATACGCAACAACGAGTTTCATTGAAATCTTACATTACATAGTAAAAACATAATATTATTATTTTAAATGGTAGTTAATGCCTAGAAGTTGTATTATAAAGAATGAATAGAACAAACTACAATATGATTATATATGTTTGTTAAATATTTTTACATTTATCCTATAATATTTAGAGGCTTAAAATAAGAAATGATTTTGATTTTAAGCATAAATACTCTAATATTCACTAAATTGTCAATTAATCACCTTTTTATGATGAACCCCCATTAAATATAGTTTTGGTCACTCTTATACGTTCTATTAGACCAAATAAAATTCTTCTTTAGAACCAGGACACCAAAATTTTCATTGGGTAATTTTAGGGTATCTTTCTGGTAAAATTCATTTTTTAATGAATAGTGAATAATACTATATTTAAATTCAACTCTGCCTTTAAATATAATTTATTTATATGATTATATTATATTTTTAATTGGTTTTAAAGTTTAATTAGATTATATTTTTACTATTTAATCCAAAGTTGGTCGTTGGAATTAATTTCACTTTGAAATTGCACATAAACAACTGTAAATCTTTTGATAGATATTGTTTTATAAAAACATGTTATTTGTTTTAACAATGGGAATTAATTTCATATTAATGAATGAAAATTATTTTTTTTGAAATTTATAAAATATATATCCTTTTTAAATTCATTATATCCAATATTTATTAGGTTTAATGTTTTTTATTTTTCTGAAAAACATCAATTTTAGATGAATAGTTAAACGACTGAGTGATATTAAAAAAACCGACGTTTTCATTTAACTGAAATTTTACTACTTATGTAAATTAAATTTCAACAATAAAACATACATGATTGTTATTTGTATGTAAAATTTTTTTCAATAAGATGAAAAAAAAATTGAATAGTAATTTTTAATTTTTATTTACCATGGGTAAAGGTAAATAGAGTAGTTCAATGTCAAAAGAATATTATAATAATACAAAATTACCATGACACTTTTCCAAAGAATATTGGATGAGTAATTTCTGACCATGGTAATCATTGGGTCAATTTCATGACCCCATGAGGCCACTTGGGACTGATAATGACACTTTAGATTAATTAATTTAAAGTAAAGATAAAAATGACACAAACATATATCTTTTTGTAAAGTAATATTTACATAGGGATATATAAGTTATATTTTAAACTATAAATATTATATGAAAAGCTAAAAATATTTCCTACATCATTATATTTGTTATAAATTTTTGACCTCAAATAATAAAAATTATTTAAGTCCAAAAATGATAGAGTGTCTACCTCATTAATAAATGATTTAAATAAATAAATTTATAAAGATTAAAATCATAGACAAAACCTATCCATTTATTATTAAATTATTTTATTTCGACCATGAGTCATATTATATTCTTCTTTAATTATTTATTGTCCTTTTTAAATTGAAGATATGTTTATAATAAAAGAATTTTTTCAAACTTTTCTAAAGAGCCTCTCCTCCCCTTTATAAAAATCCATCACTTCTAACCAATTCCTAACACCTCTCATGCGATTTAGATCATCCAAACACTCTCTAATTATGCTCCCTACATCCCAATAATATACCTAGAAGCCTTACCTTTTGCATAAGTCACATCAAGAAGTTCATTTGGTTCAAACCAAAGGGACTTACCCAAATTTAAGGTAACAATTTCTCTTAAATTCGTTTCATTTATTTTACTTCTCCAACCCCTAAACTCTTTTTATTACATTATTTTATGAAAAAAACAGTATACTCAATATACTAGTATGATTTTATGATAAATGGTATAACTACACTTACAAACACCTCAATCTAATGGGTAAAGAACATAATTATTCTGTGGACGACAAACTAACACCTCACAAAATGATTACTGTTCAATTATCTCCTACCGCCATTCATGGTGGCCATTATGATGAATTTTTATTTATATATGATATATATTATATTTGTTTTATCTTTATTCTTCTTTATTTTCGATTTATATCATGCCTTTATGGCTTCCATTATATGTAAACGTGGTAATTTCATTTGAGGAAATGCGTACTAATGCCCCCTCAAGGTGATATAAATTGTTAATGACTTATTTTGGACATATAAAGGATGGATATAATGATATTATACTATATTTATAATATAACTATGTATAATTATGATTTAATTCCATTAGTATAGGAAATATGAATGAAATTAGTGTTTTTGCGTACGCACGGCTTACCGTCTCCAGGAAAGGTGCATTTCATTTCATATCTCTAAATGTTATGTACTACTATAAATACATAAATATATAGGATATATACGAAATCTACATCATGAATATCATTATGACGATAATGGATATTTGACCACATGAACAATTTGTAATTATTAGGTTTTTATTGTTGACTCAAGTTCCAAATAAAGACCAAACGACCCTTATAACATAAATTATTACATAATTTTAATAACATGATAATTAATGATATAAAATAAATAATAAACTTGATAAATATTCATAAAAAAGTAGAAATTATCATTATTTTATTATTCTGGAGATTAAAGGACAAATGGGTCATGTCAGACATGGGGTTAGTAAACATCAAAACCCAATTTCTGTTCTTTGGGATGATCATCTGTTTATTATTTATGTAGTTATTTGATTATGCGAGAAATGTTTTTTTATTTTATCATGTTTTTATACATGATTATTGTGTGATTATAGTGAATACACATAATCAATATATTTTATTTACCAAATTATCTTTGTAAGGGACTTCGTCTCAATATCTTTTCATTGAGGCGTATTTTATTTTAATACACGACATTATTTTATACGTTGTATAAACACGTTTGACATTTTATTTCATTCAAAGGGAATATTTTTCTATGAATAGTATTACTAAAAGAAAAAAGGAAGGTTTCTTTTAAATGTATGTAGTGACAACAACCTTTCCGCCACCATGAGTATTATATGATATTTGACTTAAATAACAAGCCAATTTTTTTTAAAGGAATTTAAATACCATATACTCTTTCTACGTATTTTGGTATTGAAAATGGTTTTGATAATGGATTTCTTATGTAAATATATTTAACTGATATATTTTGATTGAAATATGGAAATTTTGTCTTTTTTAATGTTTGTTTACGTGTTATGAATAGGTTATGGTTCTTGGTAATTTGTTTACTTATACAGGTGGTTCTATGATAAACCTAGGGCGGGTGAGCTCGAGATAGTTATCCAATGCATTGGGTAATGTGACAGAGGTAAATGTGAATGTTTGGCTGAATATATTTTGGAAATATACTATGATGGGTATTCCAAATGTAACTCCTTACGTAGTTTTGATATCTACAACGTAAGTATGATATGTATTCCACAAGTTACCTTTATGATTTATGTTTTCTATGGGTTATTCATAAATCTTATGATTCCATGAGGTTTGTTAACGAGATTATGATATGTATGTAATGTTGAACTAATGTTTTCACTAATTTTTTTGTAACCCTTAATGAGATTTTTATTCTATTCACAAGTATTGAATTTTTTTTCATAGGACTTAAGGAAGAATAAGGTAAAGGATGGGATTGAGGAAAATTCATGCTGTCGAAATCTTGGAACATGACATGAAAATTTATTTAAAGAGTTTTTATTTTGTGAAAAAATTGAAATTGAGTACTAATGTCTACTTCTTAACTTTTGAGATGTAATGTAATAGTTGTGGCATAATTCTCTAAAACTATAAACCTGAAAAGATCCCCAATGTGAATTATTCATTTAATTCAAGATTATCTAATGATTTAAGGTCGGGTCCTTATAATCATACTAGTAGAGTCCATCACTTCCTTTTTCTAGGTCAAATGGATGTGTTAAAACACTATATATATACCATTAATGTGAACAATGGTCAATAGATAAATCATCAACAAGAATAATACTCAACAGTTATTTAAATCCAAGAAAAAATTAAATGTGTTTTCTATACCCAAAATTCATTTCATTAAATAAAAGAAAGTGAATTTTATTCATGAATGTATATGATGTTACATTTTCAGTAGTTTGATATTATACTTGATCAAACCCTAATGTCAAATTTTATCATCATTATCCTTCCCCAATTATTTAGACATATCTAACCTTGGAATATAGGAGGAATACCTTCATTCCATATAGATATCATCGAAGTATATTTAATTATATATACGATTTTACATGTTCGTTATAAATCCGAGGTCAATCTATTCTCCTCCTAACTGCAGAACCCATCAGTAATATTAATGCTAGATAAATGGGATATCATATCATATTTATGTTGTTTCCAATGGATATAGGATCATGAGGACCAGAAAAATAATTCCACAATCTCTATTTTTGAGGGTTATCGGTTATACCACTATATCGATGTATGTGGTTCTATAAAATGGGTTAATTCTACAAATTTTTTATAGGTATTTCAATTTTTTAATCATTTATTTTATGTGCTATTTTAAGGTATTTATTGGAAGGTATATTGTTTTTAAAGGGGTTTTTAAATGGAGTTTTGGAACATAAAGTGAATGGTTAAATTCATGAATGTTGGTTTTGGATTGGGAATGGCAATTCAAAGAATGAAGTGGATTGTATTGTCTTTCAATATATTTTATAAATAGTGAACATGATATTGAAATTTTTTTAATGTAACATTGGTAACATTAAGTGTGTTTTCAAGAGGAAAAATTTGATTTTATTGTGTGTGACACCACTTGGTGTTACTTTCAGGGTATCAATATAGTGTGGTAAGAGTTGATATTAGTTGGTACCAACATTATTACTTATTTAGGATATATTATTTCTAGTATATATTTTCATAGTATAGGTCATAAAAATAAGTTTTTTCTTAATTTATTATTATTAATCACATGATGGATTTTATCATGGATTGTTGCTCACATGGTTCAACTCACAGTAGAAACACAGTGTTTCACTTAAGGGATTAGGTCGAGGATTTGTGTTTATTTTCATAAAAAATTGGTGTGGTTATACATTCATATTATAAAACTTATATTTTTTAAATTCCTGGGTCTTTGATAATGAAATGATTTATTTGATCTAAATTAACATGATTTATAAATAGATTTTGATATATGGTAATGGTTTTTGAAATATTTTTTGTTTTGAAAGATAGATCAATTGAATTATTTATATTTTACCATGTATATAATCTATGGAGGATTCCTACTAGATTTTTTTCTCACACTATACATTTTTCTTTGGGTGGATTTAAATGTTTTTTTATAAAATCTACATAAATGGAAGGGAATCTTGTAGCATGATATGTTCTCTTATTGTCACTGCCTTTATTTTTAGATTGTTTGGAAGTGACAATTGGTCTCATGTAGAATTTTTGGTATTTTTATATTCATAGTTTTTTTGGTTTAGCATGTTTTTCATTGTTTTTATTGAACATATTTTAAATATTTTCCCGATATTTTACTATGGTTTTATATATTTTATTGGTAATGTTCCGGATGGGTTTCCCATATATTTGTTAAACCTCACTATGTTAGGACGTCTTGTGGGGATTTCTTAGATGACTCGGGTTTGTATGTTATAATTATATATTTTAGGGATGCCCAACCTAATGTAGGCTAACACTGACGTAGTTTGGTTCTGTGTCATGCATAGAGAGCAGTTATGATCATAAAATTTTGGGTATTAATTGAAAGAGGATTTATGGATAGATCACATCTTTTTCTGAACTCAAGTTATAGTGGGTGTTTAAAATTATTTACCATTATTGATACTTGGAGATTGATGTTATTTGAATGAACTTAATTATATATTTATTTAAATACACCCACTTCTTCTAAAATTATTTATTTTCATTGATAGAATTAATAATTTCTTTTAAAACAATGAAATTTAAAATATTAATTATTAATTATTCAATTTGATCGTAATATTTTGGAATATTATATAAATATAATTAGTCATAGTATTTTTATGAATTTAATATTACTTTAAATAGAGATAAAACTAATATATGACAGAAATCTTCAAGATAATGTTGGTAAGAAAATCCTATAGTGGAACTATCTTTTTTTGAAGTAGTAATCCATAAAATTAAAACTCTTGGTAATGTGGGTGTAGATAATCTGGAATGTGTGGTGGATGATGGAAAAAAATTCACTAAGATTCATCCACCAATATTCTATTTTGACAAGAAAACCAATGAATATGAGCATTATCTTGATCACAGTGAAATGATCTTAAACATATTAGATAAACCTTAAGTCTCTATGCTAGGTTTAACAATACATATTCAATAAGGTCCTTGAATGATATGGTGGGATCCATTATGCAAGAACATAGATATATGGAAAATACCATTACATAATTAATAAAAATATTTAACCATAATTTTTACCTTGAGACATTACTTATGTCGAAGACGTGGGAGTTTATGAACTATGACAATGGGGATCCTTCCATTCTGGATTATTCTACTGGTTTTTCAATATTTGTGCATATGATACTACTGATAGTTAAAAAAATGACATAATGTCATAGAGAATTATGTTGGGCTTGAGGTTAAATATTCCGTAGATTTGGATTCTCATGTTCATTAAAAGAACCATTTTGTTTTTTGAAAATTATATTTGGATGTGGTAGACATATGCAAAAATAATGGTTTGGGTGGATCTTTTGTTGGTGCAGTTTTTAGACATGTTATATCTTCTATATTGAAAAGGAAGTGCTTGGTGGTCAGTTATATTCAGAACCGATTTCAGGGGGTTCATCCGGAAAAAAATATTGTAGTCTATCACTATATAATGTGTGTTCATACGATGTTTAATTATATATAGAATCATAGTAATTTTCATCATTGGTGATTATCAATCATTCTGAATAAATTTTTTAAAAGGATATCCGGGTTATTAAAGAAGGACCCACTATAACCAAGGGTTCAATGGTTCATATTGATGCTTACAATTTATGTGGGTCTAATTCTTATGAAAATGGGTATTTCTATCTTCTTATAGCCAAATGTATTTATGTAGAAAGGTATATTCCAAAGGAATCTGAGGTAAAGTCATATAATATTTGTAGGACGATGCTTATTTTATCTTATATGTTGCTAAATTTGTTTTATGCAGTATCTATTCATTAATTTATATCATAAAAGTTAGTTTATGTTTTTATATTTTGTAATGTGGTTATTCTCTACTATTTATATCCTTCTGTGCCATCGGAAATCAGTTACAAACAACATTATAAGTGCCCCATGTGTTGGGTGATGATAACTAAATTTCAGTTGGAGTGGGACTTCATTGTGCATAATCTTGAAATCATTGACCTGACATGTGTAATTGATTATATGGTCACTCTTAATGCCCAAATAGACTATTATAAACTTTTTTTTTGGTTTTTATCTTTTGATGTGGTCAGTTAGGTTTTTAAGGTGATTGTGTATCTATATTGGGAAGGGAGGGGAAAATTGTTCATCATGGTGGAGTAATATCATTCAAATTGTCAAAGATGATTCTCAATGACATTAACCCATATTGGGGAATTCCACATCCCATGCTGGGGTGTGTCTGTATCCCAACGTTTCTCAAAATGTTTTTTCCAGCATACCCCCATATATAGATGTCATGTTGAATATTTTCCTTCTTTTCAATGTGATGACCATATCTATTCCAGGTTATCACATGGTTCTCAATGAGTTTTTGGATGTTAATGTATAAATAATGTAACTCTTTGATAATGGAATTATTCAAAATATTATTTTTCTAATGGTTGTCACATTTCCTATTTCCTAATATAGTAAACCTAATCCTCAGACGTTTCATGGATTATCAAACAATGAATATGGTGAAAATTATTAAAAAATATTCATTTACTAGGATTTATGATATATTTATCAAGATTACATGAGAATAATGGTTTTCAATGATAAAACATTGGTCCAGGTACTAGTAGATGGTATTTTTAGAAGGGGATATACTTAAGATATTTTTTCAGATTCTGTAAGGGAATTTCACGTTTCTGGATATGACATTCTGTCCCACAAATGCTCATGTGGTATTTGTGGATTTAATAAAAAACATATTTCATCGATTCATGGACTATTTCATTTTCATGTTTTTGTATTATATTTTTCCATACTTATAATATAGAGTATAATCATAAATTCCATTTAGATATCATTACTCAATCAATAAAGTATCATCATCCATTTAAAAAAAATTAATTTAGAACTTTGGTTCTATGAAGTGAACTTTTTTGGGGCATGTGATATATGAGATTGTTGTATCAATGGATCCTAAATGGTACATGTCATTATGTTTTATGAGAATCCGAGAAACGTGTTTGGGATTCAGAGCTTCTTAGGTTTGGCTTGTTTGTATAGACAATTTTTTTTTAAATCTAACATATTTGATGAATAAATTGAACAATAAGGGTGTAAATATAAAATTGATCAAGAAATGTTAGAGATATTTTGAGGGGATAAAGGAGAAGATGAATTAATATTTTTTTATTCCTTCATAACCAATTTTGAGTTTTCAGGTTTTCAACAAATCTTATGGTATGAGATTGGGATTTGACCTAATTAATGGGGAACCTATACAAGACAATGAATTATACTATTTATACCCTCAAAAGATGGAATAATCTACCCAAAATATTGAGATTTTAATTGTTATGAATGCTCTCAAAATGTGGTGTCAATATCTCTTTTGGGATAAGCTTAGAGTGTATTCTAATCATAAATAACAGAAATATATTTTTACTTATAGGGATAAAATTTTCTTGATAGATAATAAAGGTTGAGTATCTTAATTATTTTTATTTTAATATTACTTACATTTCAGGGAAAGAGAATATGGTTATCGATTTGTTAAAATAAAAACATTATGGAACAATCCATGAATGAATTGATTGAGGAGTGGTCATTGATGAGTTTTTTTTCCAAGAAAAGTTTTAGATTGGATAATGCTTGTGAAAAATGTTCATGGATTTAATTATATATGAATTTTAATTTTATGAACGACTATGGATCAACTAGGTGGAATACACTGAGTGCTAATAATTTAGTAAAATCAATTATGGAAGGTTGAACTCTGGTGAGTGATCTCAGTCTTCCAATGTATTTTTCTTCATTCCATCATAAGTTATTTTTTTTCAATGAAGGATTTAATTGATAGAGGAGTGCAGTAATTATTGTCAATACAACATGGGTCTACAAAGATGCATCAAGACTACTGACATCAATTCTATTGTTTAGGGATGTGGTTGACAATTCTTGATTTTTTTCATGGTGTATCACTTTATAGGAAATGATGGTGCAACAACAGTGACCTGATGATTTGTTTTAACCTTTACGCATTTTTGTATGGGTGTGGGTTGATATTTTTATAGAGTATTTTTAGCGTTTTTTTCATAATTCTTATGGGAATGATTTTATTTAGGTGATAATTGTTAAACATAAAAAATCAGATAATTTATTTTCTATTAAAGAGATGAAAAAAGTGGAACAACCTGAGGAATTGTACATTCGAGAGATTTTGAGATGTAATGGGGTTCACTATACCGATGTATCTAATCAGGAAATGAGGTTTACATTCAGGTTCATGATTGGTTTGATAGAAGTGGTGGGTTCCAAGATGATATTAATCATAGCCTATGATTTGAAGATAGATGAAAAACAATAGGTATATTTCTAGGTTTTTATTGATATGATTCAAAGTTGCGTGATTGATTTTGGAGGATCTTAGGAACAAAATTTATCTCTCTAAATTTTTTCTATAAAAATAGTTATCAAGAATCAATAATCATAAAAGCCTTTAAATCATTGTATGAGTGATAACATATATATCACTTATGTTAGGAAGAGTTGGTAGAGGTTTTCTTTTTGGGAATTTTCTTGTTGATGAGATGACAGAAAATAAGGAGTTCATCTGGAAGAGGTTTTTCATATTATAGAGCCATCAAAAATCTTCTAAGAACATTATTCATAGACTTATAGAGTCTGTTTTACTGGATGGATTTTTAACATTGTTTCACTGTTCTTGGAACATAATTGGTTTATTTTATAATGTTGGTTGGCACTGTGGTTTTTTTGCCCTATTGAGATAATGGTGAAACATAGAATCGTGGAATATTTGTTAGACATTCCATATATATTGAATTATATTCACAATACATTTCATGATTTATTATTGATTTGTAAATAGTATATTCGCATGTAATTGGATGGGATGATGTTGATCTTTATCACGATACCACCACTATTGAGTTACTTGCTATGATTACTAATTTCTTGGATAAGGTAAAATGACATAAAATGATTCCCTTACTCCATGTACTATAGAAGTGTCAATGGGATAACTAGGAGTTATGGGAGTTGAATCATTGATGAGGTAGAAGTGTATTTCACATTGGTTGGGTTATTATCTTGAGTAATTTCTAGGTATGGAATGTTCTTATGGAAGGGAGAATTATGAATCCCTCTATAGGATACATGTCCCTTATTTTAGAATTGGTTTTTAATTTTGGGGTCTAGTAATTCTTAGGGGAATATAGGAAATAAAATGGTTATGGAGGAAAATGGCCTAACACACTACTAATCTACACAATTAGATTAACCATGCAATTTGAAATTGTGTCTATATATAGGTTTTTTTCATAGTGTGACCAGAGTTATTGAAATTTTACTGCATCTTGTGAAAACCGTCGAAACTTTTGATAGAGTAGTTTTCATGGTAGGCATATGGTTAAAACAAAAATGTAGAAAAACTATGTAACCACCCGAAATAAATAGTATGTTTTCACAATTAAGGTGATATATTAGTTAAGTTGCCTTGAATACCCCCATAAACTTAGAAACCCTACTTGAAATGATAGAAAAATGGGATTTTACCTATTTCACCCAAGTTATTTTTAAGCATAATTCTCCAACAATAACATATTTTCTCATTCTTATCCTTTCCCAATTCTTGGGAGTACTCTACCCTTGTATTCTATGAAGGATACCTTCATTATTTATAGATTTTATCGAGGTATGTGTCGTCTTTTATGTAGTTTCTCATCATATTTATGTTTCCAAAATAGATCTCATATTCAACCATATCCTAAAATAAAAAGGGGGATATTAATGATATATATTAGGAGGTTAAAATAGGGTTTACGTTTTTTCATATGTATATAGGACCCTGAGGTCTGAATAAACTCTTCCACGATCATAGTTTTTGATGATCATATGTTCTACCTCTATTTTTTTGTAGGGTTTTCTATAAAATGTGTCAATTTTATGTATTTATTTTCATTATTGAATGAATCTTTCTAGTTATTCATTTTTTGAATCTATTTTTTGTTTAAATGGATTTTTATTAATATTCATGTTTTTAAATGGTTTTCTCTTAAAAATTTATATTTTGTCACACCATGTGTTTAAATAAATGATTTAATGGGTGGATGGAATTTGAAATGGGGTTTAATACATCAATTTAGAGTATCATTTCTAGGAAAATGTATTATAAATTGTGAGACTGGATTTAAAATTTATGTTTGATAATGGAACATTGGGATCCATGGGTCTATTGGAGAAGGGACATTAGTTACCATAGTGTGTGTGGAACCACTATTGGTTTCTTTTAGGTTATCAATAGTCTTTTGAAAAACATGATATTGGTCTTTACCAACATTTTACATAATTTATCATATATTATGTCAAGTATATTTTCATGTTTTTTAGGTCGAAATATAGAGTTCTGTTTCATTTTTGTTTATTTTTTTCATGTTGAATTTTATAATGTATTGCTTCTTACATTATTCCACTTGATTTTGTATCAAGTGTTTTCACATGATGGGTTACTCCATAGATGTGGAATAAATTTATTACAATTTGGTTGTAAATATGCATTACAATTTTATCAATTGTATTTTACAAAATCACAGATTTGGGAACATGAATGAATTTTAAAACACCCCACAAAAAATGATTTAAAAATTGGACCAGAAAAACAATATTTTTTAAAAACGATTTTTAAATCTAGACCTGCTACATTCATGATATTAGAACACCTATAAACTCATTGGTGGTATCTTAATAGTCATTTCATCAACACCCTACATTTTTAATTTGGGTGCTTATAGATATTGTATAGTTGGATCTGGGGAAAGGGAAGCAAATATTGTAGAATGTTCCCTTCTCATACTATCACTACACATAGTCTCAGAAGTTTTAGTGGGAAAATTTGGCCACATGTAGACTTGATGGAGTTCTAATATTCATACTTTTCTTACCCATAAAATGTTTTATGGATTTATGGGAAAGTTTTCATCTTTTTATTATGAGTTGTACTCTAGTTTCATGTATTAATTTTTTATATTCATGATTTATTTCATTTAAGTTTTCTTTACCCCACCATAATGGGGAAATATGGGTGGCTTGTCTACTTAACATGGTTGGTCTGTTATAGAAATTCATTACTCATATGAAAGCGGTCAAATATAAATAACATAAAAATTAATTTTTAAAAAAGAAAATTAATGTAAAATACATTACCCAATCAATAAACATAATCATAAACCACCTAGATTTAAATGACTGGTATCAATATAGTACATCTCCATCAAAATTAATCATAACTCATACAAAGAATTAATATGGATATAATCATTAGAATATATACCCATTAAAGTACTAGTAACATCAAATACTATCTTATATGATAGGGAATGATTTTTAAAACATTTATGAATAAAATACCCATTCTCTGAAAATCACACTTTATTATTTTGAAAATTAAAAACTCATAAAATATTATCAAATTCCATTTAATTAAAATTCACTTCTATGAAAGATTAATTTAAAAAATATTATAAATTCTAGGAATTTTTTTCAATAAAAATATCATTGTAAATATTCAAATAATGATGAAAAAAAAGCGTGACTACTTCATTTCTTTACATGTGGATTAAGATAAAAATTATATTCATTTTTCACTATAAATAGATTAGAAAAGTGAATCATTTTGCAAAAAAAGAAGATACCATGAAATATTTTTAAAAAATAAAAAATTGGTACAATATTTATGAAAATATATTTTAGAATGATTAGTATTTTTAAAAACATTTTTAGAAAACATGGTTTTGAAAGAAAATAATATTTTTAACTGAAGGGAGAAATAAATAAATATTTTCTTAAAAAGAATTTATTAATTATTTTAAGTACCAATAGAAAAAAATTAGAATATTAATTGTAAAAATCCTAAATAACCATAAAAAAATAAAATAGAATTATTTTAAATTATAAATTTCAAATAATTCCACCAAGGGATACTTATACAAAAAGATAAAAATAATAATGAATTTATGAAATAAACTAATAATATATTTGAATATTTTGAATCATAATCCACATGAATAAAATAAAATTAAATGAATCATTACATACTATGAAAATAAATTAATCTGTGTTTTAAAATAGAAAATATATTAGTATATAGAGAACAAAAAAATAAGTGTTGAATATGGCATATGTCATACGGAATAAAAAACTAGGGAGAAATACTTATATATAGTTAGACTGATCTTGTATGTTCTATATATTAATGAATAATAAAATTAGCTTAATTATCTATATTATAAAGATAATTTTACTGTTTATTATTCCATTTACGTCACTATTTAACATGTTTTATATTATCACTTAATCAATTTTTTTTATATAAGATATTTTGATAATATTTGGAATAAATGGAAAAAATAAATTTTCTTGGTTGAATATGGTTAAAGAGTTCAAAATATAAACACCTATAGAATAATAATAAATACTTATTTTATATATTTACAAATCAACTATACATTTTAAACCAATCATGAAATATGTTTTTAAAAAATTAACGATGTTACAATCATGGATGTGGTAGGTCGTAACTACATATGAGTAACATTTCAATTTTTCAAGGATCATTATGGGGTGATGTTAAGTAATATTGTTTCATAAAAAATGATCGTAATATCAAATATTTTATAAATTTTCATTAAATATAATTGTATATTATCGATGTGTTTTTGTGATTAAAAGAGATTCACATCACTTCATGAAGGCAGTAGTCCACACAATCATGACCAACACTATCATTTTTCAGTGTAAGAAATGACATTATATGTTAATTAATAAGAATAAAATAAACATCAATAATATAATAATTATCTCATTAATATCATATATTATCAAAAATATTAACTATATCAACTACTTTGTAATGTTTTAGTAAATGATGAATCACATTACTTCGCGAGGCGGTTGTCCGTCATACACATGAAAGCAATATTTTATCCCATAAATAATCGAATGTAAAAATGATATATATGATATAATAATTATATAGGTATAATTATTTTATAAATATTATATATACAATTTATATCCATATTCGTACACAAATGTGAGTGGGGAAATGAAAACAATGAATAACATCAGTTTGTGAGATGGTTGTCCACCATACATAAGAATGATGATTTCATAACCTATTTTATAAACGTGGATATTTTTATGAAAAAGAAATTTTCAAAAAATTAAATATTTATATGAATGATACATATTTTATTATATCAAAGAACTTTAAAAATAACTAAATTGTGTGAATTTGGGAATAAAATAAAAAATTTCATTGAAGAACATTACCACTTCATTGACTACGCTCATTAGGATTACACCAAAATAGTTCCAAAATTTGATTTATGACTAAAATAAGTATTATAGGATGATTGGAGTAATAATTGGATGTTATTTAGGTAGGTATTTTACAAATAAAATGGTTTTATAATGTTAATACTAGTGTAGATGGGGTAACCTTTTATAGGTGAGGTGAGTTGCATTGTTGTAGTGCTCGGAAAGAGAAAGGTGTACCCATTTTTTCATTGTAAAAAGGTTCAAAAATGGATTTATAAATATCCATAGACATTATAAGCTTGAAACATGTCAATGAAATAGTTTTTCGTAATGTTTTTTTGGAAATTTTAATCCTTATATTATTATTTTAACCCCTCGGCAAATAAGTCTTCACGTTAACCGAAATAAATAATTATTACCATTTTTATTATTCGTGATGGTAAAAAATAATATTAATTGACTAGATAATATAAATTATTTTGATTAAAAATTTTGAATCTTTTTTTACAAAGTTAATTCAAATAAATGGAATAATTTAATTTAAAATTAATCCAACATATTTGGTGAGAATGCATGTTTTTTAAATAAAACATATTTAAATGATTAAATATTTTTATATGAAAATTAATTATTAAATAGATTAAAATGAAAAATATATATTAATAGATACATAATTGAAAAAATTTTACATTAAGAAAAATTAAAATTTATTTTATTTTATCAAATAATTTAATCAAAACTAATGTATTTAATTAAAAGTAAGTATTTTTTAATATTTTTTATGAAAATTTTAAAAAATCACCCTTAAGTAAAATTGATATTATGATAAAAATATTGATTTTTATTTTTTGAAATTTATCATATAAAATTAGCAAAAATTAATTATAAATTATGTGCACAATTTGTGACTAATCCACCTTTTAGGAAAAAAAATGCTTTCCAGAAAACATTTCATCCTCTTATATACAATTATTATTTTAATTATAATCCATAAAAACAATGAATTTATATTAGTCAAATGTAAAAAATAATATTTTATTATTATTGTTTTGAATATTAATACTCTAAAATTTAATATCTATGATATAATGGTAATTCTTACATAATAAAATTTTAATTGAGTATCATAGTTTTATTCAAACCTGATTTTTTATGCATTTCAAGCTATCAATGAGATTTAATATATATGAAAATAAATATCTTTTAATGTTTTGGAATGTTATATTAAATTCTATGCTTTTTGATTCATATCCTATAAGATATCATATATAATGTTCATATTTAAAAAAATTGGACTATTACACAATCACATAGACCCTTTAGTATTAGAGTTTTACTAAATATGTAAAAAAATTCAATGAGGAAACATCCACTCAGTATCCATTTTAACCAAAATATGTATTTTTTAAATTTAAAAAAAATATATATTCCCTAAAAATATTCTTAAATTTTATATTGACATATTATTTGTTCCTACACATATTTAAACCCCAAAAAAACATTATAAAATGAGGGAAGATAAATATAATCTTTTTGAAGGACATAACAATAATGAAGCAAACCCATTAGTATATAAATATTAATCAAAATTATTAATTTTCCAAAATAATATTTTTTCCAAATAAACGTATTTTATTTCTTAAGAAATAAATGTTTTACCACATATTTTAATAAAATGTTTCAATTGAATTCTTAATTTGAAGATAGAATAAAACAACATTCTTCTATAATCATGAAAAATTATTTTTTTAGAAAACTATTCAATTTTTCCTTCTGAAGTTGCATATAACTTCCACTAAACATTGTATAATGAAAAATCCATTAGGGGCATTAAATAAATAAAAACAGATAATAAGATCATAGAGTCAAATGAAATGTGGTTACAATAAAAAACCCGACATAAGTGTAATTGAATTAGAACTTCCAATTCAACATCACATGGTGGAATGAGTTCCATAATGGATTATGTTTACTCCCAAATCCCATACATAACATATCATGAGACAACACATATTCCCAATTAATTGGATCTCTATTTATGTACCCCATAAATAAATGATAATTTTTATATGTCCCATAAAAAGTAAATAAATCATAATGATAAATCATTTGTATTACCCATGGAAATAAATACCATGAGTAATATTTCCTCAAATAATAATCACAAGAAATTTCATTTATATTCCAAGGAGAATAAGGAATTAGATATTATGGATATTAATATACGAGTACATATTCACTTGTATCAAAATTTGGTGTCAATTTGTTAATAAAAACATTAAATGAGAATTACATTAAAGGATTATGGGTTACAAAATTTCCCCTTAATTGGTTTTGATTTTAAAAAAGGAATCAAGTAAATGTACTTATGGATTGTATTACCCCTTAAAACTAAGGGATAATGTGTTATGAATATGTGTATAAAAAATAAACATATAATTTTTATGAAATATATAACATTAAACGTTTAGATAAATTGACATAGGGAGAAAATTTCATTAATGTAAAAAAAGTGGGGTTTTGGGAGATCCTTTACACCCTTAATAAAAACCATTCAATATATAATAATATCCATTCCATATAAAACTATTATTTAAAATAAATAGGAAAATTGGGAAAATTGTTTTTTATTTTTGAATATATGGATTCTTATAGTGGGATAAATTATAAAATATCAATTATTATAGTATAAAAATAGCTGAGACAATATATATTTAATATATTATTTATATTTTCTTCCATAAAGATAGTAAAAATAATACATATATTATATATGAGAAGATTATATTTGAAAATACTTAGAAAAATTAAAAAAAATATATAAAATATTCTTTATAGTCCATATATATACATATAAATATATCAATTAAATAATTTCAATAATATGGATATTGAGAGGAATTATTTAGAAAATAAAATCATCAAACATTTTAAACAATCGTCTTAATGTAATGTGTCCCTTACATTGATTCTAAATAAACAAGTACATTATTTATATTCTTAAATAGAAAATATTATAAAAATTTTCTACATTCATAATAAAATTTTAATGTTTATTATTCCTTGTTTTTTATTTCATTTTCCACATTATAGAAAAATACTTATTAAATTATGTTATAATCAGATTTGTGTATGATATTGATAACGTACATCAAAAATGGAATCAATTGGTTGAAAATGGTAAAAGGGATGATTATTAAATCATATAAATAATAATTATAATGATATAATTAAAATTTTTATATATCAATTATATTTTTTAATCCAACCACGAATAATGTTTATGACAAAAAAACTTATATAGTCATGATGAAAATAGTTTTTACATATGCATGAGTAATGTTTCTATGTTTTTCAATATCTTGATGGAATAAATGTAAATAATATTTTATTTTAATAATGATTTTTACATTATAAATATAATATTACTTATTTTAATACATTTATTGTATAATCTATGTAATTTGATTATGAAATATAAATCATACAGATCTATGGTGGTGGTAATCCACACGTTTACATAGTTGACCTTATTATTTACCAAATGATGGAATGATAAGAAAATAGATGATATATTGTCACTTAAAAATGATAATTATTTAATGAAAATTTTATATATACATTAAATTAATGTAATGGCATGGACCTCTCCGACCCATTCCTTTGACTAAAAGAAGGCCACGAAGTGTTCTGGAGGGTAAAATGGACTTTTCCCACACTTTCCAGAATTTTGAAACTACACGCCGTGTAGTTTTAGTACACGCTATGTACCTCCTTGTCGGGTATACCACATGTGGATGGCCGCTTCTTTGCCGTGTGGAGATAATGGGTACATGCCGTGTGTCTAGTACTACATGTCGTGTAGTCCCTCCCCGCGTACGCGTTACCGTGTGTTTACCAGTCATCGGCCATGTGCCGTGTTGGAGCTGTGTCCCTACCGAGTGCCATAAATGGGTACACATCGTGTGTCCAATTTGCACGCTGTGTTTTCCTTCCCTGCGTATGCGTTACCTTCAAACCGTGTGTTGACCATTCAACGGCCATGGAACCGTGTTGGAGGCCGCGTGGAGACAGTGTGAAAACAGCCGAGTACACATCGTGTACCGTATGTACACGCCTTGTACTTTTTATTTTTATGCCTATAAAATGAGGGGTCCCCACCTCTATTCAACTCACACCTCTCCTCCCCTCTCCTCTGAGCAGAGCTCTCTCAAGAGACTCGAAGGCTCTTTCTTCCATAACATTTTCGTCCGAGCTCCGATTTACGATCCGTCAGCGTCCACAGGATCGTAACGACGAGGCGGAACTTCTGAGCTTGGATCCGTTGTCTTTCCTTTGGCTTTTCCTCTCCGACTTCCACCCGAGGAGGTTTTTCCGAGACGCCAACGAACGTCTTCTAATGTTGATCTGGGGGAGCGTTGGGAAAAGAACCTGGTGAGGTAGGGGTTTTACCTTTGTCCCTCTAATTTGTGCATCATGCGGGGTTGGTGTCCTTTTTGTTTTCATAAGAAATTATTGAACCTTTAAATAATGATAATAACTAGTTAAATAACGGGGATGGGAAGTTTGTGATTTCTGTTACTTTACATTTTATATCCAGTGATATTATGTTGTGAAATGAATAAGATTATGCCTACTGAAAATCACGGTCGTTGGGGGCCTTTTCTTGCGCAATTAAATGTTTCCATATCTTTCTAGACCTTCTTTTGAGTGGAACTTTGTTGAATGTGGAAATTGGTTAATCACGTAAAGTTGGCTGTTTAAATGAGAATCTGGAACCCTTGTGTGGTCACCCTGGTTGAACCAAAATGGAATAACGAACATGTGGGTGTTGTCATGGTTACGTGGCATGTTATGGGGGTGTTTTGTGGGTTGTTGTGGTTTGGGTGAGCAGTGGGGCTGCGGTTGACTTGGTTGTGGGAAGGTGTGAATGTTTAATGGTGATGGGCAGCATGTCTGTGATAATTGGTATTAAAGGGATAATGATGTGTGGTGTGGTTATGGTGGTTGGCAGCGGGGCTGCAGGGATGGGTTTAAATGTGAACGAACTATGGGTTGTGTTTAATAAATAATAAATGTGGAAGAGTTAATGAATGATGTGGCTTGGTAATGAAACGGAAATAATAATCAATGGGTTGGTTGGTTGTTAAGAAGGGTTTTGTTGTGTTTCTTGTGTTTCCCTAACATGTTTTGGGGATGGTTGGGAAATATATTATGAACGATTGAAGAGATTGGTTGTGGATATTTTCCCAGTAGTTAAGGAACTAAATAAGCTAATTTCTGCTGAAACGTGAAAACCATAATGGGGTTGGGGTTGTTTGTTGGGTGCATGCTTCATGGTATTAGTGTCGAGGCACGTTCTCAGTTTCTCTTTTAAGAAGCCATAGGTTGGGATGAGTGGTTTCTACATATATATATATATATCTGTATCTTTTGTGTTCTATCACACCACACCCATGTTGATCACTTAGTGCCGAACAGTCCCATTTTGTGGGAGAGGGTTTTTTACCATAGTTACGAGCTCCTTCTTGTTCCTTCTCCCCTAGGCTGTGATGGTTTGAGGCGACAATACACACCAAGACTCTTCGGGTAGGTATCGATTGGGGTGATTAGGCCCAAGACTCCTCGGGCAGGCTTATAGGCTATAATGGCTTGAGGTGACCTTACACCCAAGACTCTTCGGGTAGGTTTTGATTCAGGCCCAGGTGTCTTCAGGCGAGAGTTCTATTACTATTACTATTCCCAAGAATCATCAAGATGAGGCCTAGGTGTCTTCGGGCGGGTATGTGGTTGTGGTTTTGAGGCCCAGGTGTGTGTGGGTGGGATACGTGGTGGTGAGACCCATGTGTGTGTGGGCGGGATGTGTGGTTGTGAGGCCCATGTGTGTGCGGGCGGGGAGAGTGTGACAGTGTCAGGATGTTCAGCTAACTATTGGGAAATGGTGCGGGGTACCCAATACTCTTTTTCTTATACTACTACTACCTTTTGTGATTGTTTTTTGGTGAGTGTTGCTGGTGAGGTTGGGTGGATAGATTCCCTTGTTAGGTTTCTTCTGTTGTTCTCACGGGAAATTTTGATGTCTCCCCACTTGTGCGTGAGAGAATTAGGTTTCCCTACTGAGTATACTTGTATTCTCACCCTACATTTACTTTCATGTTTCCAGGAGGACAACCATGGTCATGCAGGACCCTACTAGTCAGACAGTTAGAGTTGTTGCAGTTGTTGTTCTTTTATTTTCTTTTGGTATTGTTCTTTTGAGCTTTCTTGTACTTGTACCTTGTTATAAAATTGTTTAAACATGCATGTGGGCTTGGTTTTTGTTTATTTATATACACTTGTCCTTTTTCCTTGTTGGTGGTTGAATCATCCGATTTCCCGATCCAAAAAAATAAAACGGGTAATGCCTCCCATATTTGTGAAAAATCATGCCCTTGGTGCTAGTCGCCAACCCAGGGCCGATTTGAGGCAGGACTCGAGGGTCATTATCTCTCTTTCAACATTACCAACTCATGAGGGGCATCTTTGGTGGGAGGGGGTCATGACAGAATGGTTTCAGAGGTGATGGTTGAGAGATAGGATGGAGTCTGTAGTTAGGCACATTGAGGATTGCATGGGATGGTAGGGCAACAATGTTAGTTAATCTTGGAGCGCGACATAGGCCAGGGAAGACTGGCTAAGACACATGATTTTAGGGCCCCCCGTGATCTGATGCAAGGACCTTGAGCCTACCGAACGACCAAGTGATACTACATTGATTGCAGGTTACAGACCCTAGAGAAGGTACATGCATCATCATGATTGTTTTTTACTCAATTTTGGTGTTCTGGGAATGAAATTGAAATAAAATGATAACTAAAACTTTGAGAAATTTCCTTAATACTTGGGCATAGGCGATCCTTGTTTACCATACAGCTATGGCACTTGGACGTCATCCCTGGGAGGCTCAGACGGCCGAGGCCCAGCAGATCCATGCGGTCGATCAGTTGAGGATTGACCAAGAGGAGGAAAATATCAAGTGGCATAAGACTCTTTGTTCCTTCCTGCGGAAGACCCTCAAGATGTACGAGGGTAGTACATCGGATACGGAGACGAAGAGGTGTCTTGAAGAGCTAGGGATCGCTTTCACCTTGATCTGTGCTCCGAGATAGTACTGGGTTCCCCTAGCAGTCAGTCAGCTGAGAGGTGCGGCGCGACAGTGGTGGACGCTCTACCTCGGAGAGAGGATAGAGGCAGAGGTTCCATGGGCTGACTTTGAGAAGGACTTCTGAGAGGAATTCAATTCTTCCATGATCAAGGAGGAGAAGCGGCAGGAGATACTCTCCCTTCAGCAGGGGAGTATGTCAGTACGAGAGCTGGGGATCAAGTTCAAGGATCTCCTGCCCTTTGCTCCGGATCTCCTTCTGGATGAGGAGTCTCGAGCATGAAGTTTGGAGGAGGCGCTCCGTCCTTCACTCCAGTATGCTGTCACCCCCTTTACCCTTCCGACATTATTGGCAGTGCAGAAGAAGGAAGAGGTTATAGAGAGGATGCACTCCCTGGGAGGTGCACCGTGTGAGGTGTTTCATCTTGGTTCGTCGAAGGGGAACACAGTCAGCAGTAGGTCTCCTGCGACAGGACCTTCCAGGTTCAGGCTAGTGGGGTGCAGGCCCCAGCAGTTCCAGTTCAGATCTTCTGGTCCTCGTACCTTTTCCACGAGCACAGGACCAAGGTGTTTTTCTTGTGGAGGTTTCAGGCACGTTTAGAGTCGATGTCCGACCCGAGGTCCGTACAGTGTAGGTGGGCAGGTTCAGCGCCCACCGCAGTAGCACCAGTTGCCGGAGAGGACCGTCCAGCAGTAGCAAGGCCATGCTCCTCCGAGGGCAGACTTTGCGGGAGGAGGCCAACATCAGGCTGCTCCTCAGGGACCTCGGCTAGGGCATGGTCAGGGAAGTGGACGACATCAGAGAGGCAGTGGAGCTGGGCGTGGACAGTTGCACGCAGTAGAGTTGGCAGCTCCAGTAGAACCATAGGTGGGGAAAGGTACATTTTTTTTGTTCAGCACTCTTTGTTTTCTTTGTTTGATTCGGGGGCTTCGCACTCCTTTGTAACACCTGGTCTAGCCCATGCTTTTGGACTAGACGTAGAGAGACATTCCATACCACTGGTGCTGAGAACACCAGTTGGAGGCCAGACCAGCGTATCTTTTGTTTTCTGAGGATGTGGGCTGACGTTGGGACCACATATATCTAGTGGGGAGCTTCTTCTGTTATAGATGCAGCCATAAGATGTCATCATATTCATCGACTGGTTGTTTTCTGTTGGTGTCGTTATTGACTGCTTCTGGAAAAGAGTCGTGTTCTCCGACGTGGATGGGCAGCGCACATCTTTTGTTGGCGAGAGGAGCTATCCGCCGAGAAGCCGGCGTGTCGAGCCTCTCCTTTCCTTGATGGGCGGGTTGTTAGTGGTTTCAGCCGATACAGAGATGATGGATTTCCCAGAGGTTGTTGGGGAGTTCCTCGGTGTTTTTCCTATAGAGTTTGTGAATCTACCCCCCCCCTCAACGTGACGTTGAGTTCAGGATAAACTTACAACCTGGTGCTTGACCGATTTCGATGGCCCCTTATCGTTTGGCACCTTCGGAGTTGCGGGAGTTACGGATTCAAATTCATGACTTGATGGAGAAGGGTTTTGTTCGACCCAGCGTGTCACCATGGGGTGCTCCATTTTTATTCGTGAAGAAGGTAGATAGTGGTCTCAGGCTATGCATAGACTACCGAAGGATGAACCAGGTAACGATCAAGAACCGTTATCCCCTTCCAAGGATAAAAGATCTCTTCGACCAGCTGAGGGGAGTAGGTTGGTTTTCTAAGATTGATCTACGATCGGGATATCATCAGCTGAGGGTGAAGGACAACGACATCTCAAAGACAGCTTTCAGGTGTAGGTACGGGCACATCGAGTTTGTAGTGATGCCGTTTGGAGTTACGAATGCACCAGCTGTGTTCATAGGACTTATGAACTTTTTCTTCCAAGAGTTTCTGGACTGGTTCGATGTTGTGTTTATCGATGACATCCAGATCTACTCACGATCAGAGGAGGAGCATGTTGAGCATCTCCAGGTAGTCTTAGAAGTCCTTCGACACCACCATCATTACGGGAAATTGTCGAAGTGTAAGTTCTTGACATAAGAAGTACACTTCCTTGGGCACGTGGTATCTCATCATGGAGTATCAGTGGACCCGTCGAAGCTGGAGGCAGTTGTTTCTTGGGCAGCACCCAAGAGCATGGAAAAAGTTCGTAGTTTCTTAAGGTTATCAGGTTACTATCGGAGGCTCATTTCAGACTTCTCTCAAGTTGTTGCTCCATTGACAGCTTTGACTAGGAAAAATCAGGTCTTCCTATGGAGCGATCAGTGCCAGAAAGCTTTTGACTATCTGAAGGAGAAGTTGGTTAGTTCTCACGTGCTCAGGTTTCCAGAGGAGGGGTTGTTGTATAAAGTGTTTTGTAATGCTTTTGGTCTTGGTCTGGGGTGCGTGTTGATGCTGAAGAAGGGCGTGATTTGTTATGGGTCTAGGCATTTGCGCCCTCACGAGCGTTACTATTCCACCCATGACCTGGAGCTTGCAACAGTAGTATTCTCATTGATGTTGTGGCGACATTACCTCTTTGGGGAGCGCTTTGTGGTCTTCTCATGTCACAAGAGCCTGCGTTATATCTTCTCCCAGTGTGACCTGAACTTACGGCAGTGGAGATGAATCGAGTTTCTCCAAGACTATGACTTCGAGATCTCTTACACTGAAGGTAAGGGCAACGTTGTGGCTGATGCCCTGAGCAGGAAGTCACATAAGGAAGTGGTTCGGGAATCCTCTGATGCTTGGAAGGCGATGGGAGAGCTGGATGCCCTGCACTGAGATGCATGGGAAGAAGGTGTTAGGGGATGATTGTTATAGATGATGGTGCAATCCTCCTTTTTGCAGCAGGTGGAGGAGTCACAGTGGGGGGACTCCGAGGCAAAGGTGATGCGGGATCGTGTCGATCAGGGTAATTCTCCAGAGGGATGGTTAGAGGACAGCCGACATCAGATGCTTTTCCGTGGAAGGTTGTTTTTCCTAGAGGTTATGCATGAGGGAGTTCTCCGTGAGTTCCATAGCTCAGCCTTGGCGGTACATACAAGAGTTTCAAAAATGTACCGAGGCCTGAGGGATCAGTTGTGGTGGCCTAGGGTGAAACAGGCAGTGGTGGAGTTTGTGGATAAGTACCTAGTGTGTCAGCAAGTGAAGGCTGAACACCGTGTTCCCGGTGGTTTGTTGCATCCTTTAGATTTCCCCGAGTGGAAGTGGGAAGGCATCTCAATGGACTTCGTCATAGGACTACCCAGAGCTCAGGGTGGTTATGATTCTATCTGGGTAGTGGTGGATCGTCTGACGAAATCAGCTCACTTCTTAGCAATCAAGGAGTCGGGCCCGGTGAGTTCCTTAGCACACAGGTACGTAGAAGAGGTGGTGCGTTTTCATGGAGTTCCAAGGACCATCGTCTCAGACTGGGATACTTGGTTTACCTCACGAGTCTGGAGGGGGTTACAACATTATTTTGGCACCCAGCTACGCCTTAGCACTGCTTTCCACCCCCAGACCGATGGGCAGACAGATCGGACTATCCAGACGCTGGAGGACATGCTGCGAGCATGCGTTCTGGATTTCGGAGGATCATGGGTACGACACTTTCCTTTAGTAGAGTTTTCCTACAACAACAGATCCCACTCAACTATTGGCATGGCACCATTTGAGGCTTTGAATCGAAGGCCATGTCATTCACCCATTTGCTGGGTAGAGGTTGGTGAGACAGGTTCTCTTGGACCAGAGGTAGTGTAGAGCACCACTGAGAAATTCTATCTTGTACGTGAGAGGATGAAGGCGGCTCAGGATGGAAAGAAGTCTTATGTTGATCATCGGAGGAGGCCCTTGGAGTTCGAGGTGGGAAATCATGTGTTCTTGAAGGTTTCCCCTCGACGGGGGCAGCGGTGGTTTGGAAAAGGGAGCAAGCTCTCACCAAGGTTCATCAGACCTTTTGAGGTGCTGAGGCGAGTCGGCGAGGTGGCATATCAGCTGGCCCTGCCACCTCAGATAGAGAAAGTCCATGACATCTTCCACATCTCCCAGCTTCGTCGGTACTTACACAATGACTCTCACGTTTTCGACTGGGGAGAGTTAGATATGGGAGACGACACGACTTTCGAGGAAAGACCAGTCAGAATCAATGATCTTAAAGAGAAGGTTCTCCATGGATGAACCATTTCCTTGGTTTGTGTTTTGTAGAGACATGGCGGTCTCGTGGAGAGCACTTCGGAGCGGGAGACCCAGATGCACTCTCAGTACCCGGAGTTGTTTTGACTTGTGTTTTTCCTTGTTCTTCTGAGCTTTGTGTTGATGTTGTACTTTTTACCTTTGATATATGGAATTCTTGGCATGTCAGTTGTGATACCTTTTGTTTCCTTGTTCCCTAGTAATGTGTAACATATCCGGATGTGTGTGAAGGGGGAAAACCTAACCCTTAATCGAGATGCATTAATGCGGATTCTATTGAACCCGTGAAGGTGAGTCAGTGCCGCCTAAAGCGGATAATATCTCGACATAGGAGAAGGATTTTCCAAAAACCACGATTCGGGCAGTGTGTTGGTTATGTGGTGTTAGGGGGTAGTTCTAGTTGAAAATCCTAATGTATGGAAGTGGGAAGACCCAATCCTTAATCGAGACGCATTAATGAGTATGCGATTAAACCTTTGTAGGAGATTCAGTTCCGCCTAAAGCGGATAATATCTCGACATAGGAGAAGGAATTCCTAACACCTATAATTAGTATTGTTGGTTGGTTTCCTATTATAACGAGGACCCAAAGAGGTATCTTGTTGGGTTCACCTGGGTTGGTTTTTGAATTATCGGGGATGAGAATGTTTTAAGAGGTATCTGATGTAATGGCCCAGACCTCTCCGGCCCATTCCTTTGTCAAAAAGAATCCCAAGAAGTGTTCTGGAGGGTAAAATGAACTTTTCGCACACTTTCCAGAATTTTGAGACTACACGCCGTGTAGTTTTAGTACATGCAGTGTACCCCCTTTGCCGGCTATACCCATGTAGATGGCCGCGTCTTTGCCGTGTGGAGATAATGGGTACACGCCGTGTGTCCAGTACTACATGCCGTGTAGTCCCTCCCCACGTACGCGTTACCATGTGTTTACCAGTCATCAGCCATGTGCCGCGTTGGAGCCATGTCCCTGGCGAGTTCAATAAATGGGTACACGCCGTGTGTCCAATCTGCACGCCGTGTAGTCCTTCCCCGCGTATGTGTTACCTTCAAACCGTGTGTTGACCAGTCAACAGCCGCGGAACTGTGTTGGAGGCCGCGTGGAGACCGTGTGAAAACGGCTGAGTACACGCCGTGTACCATAAGTACATGCCGTGTACTTTTTCTTTTCACGCCTATAAAAGGAGGGGTCCCCTCCTCCTTTCAACTCACACCTATCCTCCCCTCTCCTCTGAGCAGAGCTCTCTCAATAGACTCGAAGTCTCTTTCTTCCATAACTTTTTCGTCTGAGCTCCGATTTACGATCCATCAGTGGCCACGGGATCGTAACGATGAGGCGGAACTTCCGAGCTTGGATCCGTTGTCTTTCCTTCGGCTTTTCCTCTCTGACTTCCACCCGAGGAGGTTTTTCAAGGACGCCAACAAACTTCTTCTAAAGTTCATCTGTTGGGACCGTTGTGACCAGAACCTGTTGAGGTAGGGGTTTTACCTTTGTCACTCTAATTTGTGCTTCATTCGGGGTGGGTATCCATTTTGTTTTTATGAGAAATGCTTGAACCTTTAAATAATGATAATAACTGGTTAAAGAACATGGATGTGAATTTTGTGATTTCTGTTACTTTACCTTTTATATCCTGTGATATTATGTTGTGAAATGAATAGGCTTATGCCTACTGAAAATCGCGGTCATTGGGGGCCTTTGCTTGCGCAATTAAATGTTTCCCTATCTTTCTAGACCGTTTTTTGAGTGGAACTTTGTTGAATGTGGAAATTGGTTAATCACATAAAGTTGGATATTTAATTGAAAATCTGGAACCGTTGATTGGTCACCCCGGTTGAACCAAAATGGAATAATGAGCATGTGGGTGTTGGCTTGGTTACGTGGCATGTGATTGGGGTGCTTTGTGGTCTGTTGTGGTTTGGGTGAGCAGCGGGGCTATGTTTGACTTGGTTGTGGGATGGTGTGAATGTTTAATGGTGATGGGATGTAGGGATGCGACAAATGGTATTAAAGGGATAATAATTTATGGTGTGGTTATGGTGGTTGGTAAAGGGGATTCAGGTATGGGTTTAAATGTGAACGGACTATGGGTTGCGTTTAATTAATAATAAATGTGGAAGAGTTAATGTATTATGGGGCTTCGTAATGAAATGGAAATAATAATCAATGGGTTGGTTGGTTGTTAAGAAGGGTTTTGTTGTGCTGCTTGTGTTTCCATAACATGATTTGTGGATGGCAGGGATTTGTTTTACGAACGATTGAAGTGGTTGGTTGTGGATAGTTTCCCATTATTTAAGGAACTAAATAAGAAAATTTCTGATGAAACGTGAAGAACTTAATGGGGTTGGGGTTGTTTGTTGGGTGAATGCTTCTTGGTAGTAGTGTCGAGGCACGTTCTCAGTTTCTCTTTTTAGAAGCCATAGGTTGGGCAGAGTGGTTGCTATATATATATATATATATATATATATATATATATATATATATATCTGTATCTCTTGTGTTTTATCGCACCAAACCCATGTTGAGAACTTAGTGCGGAACACACCCATTTCAGGGGATAGGGTGTTTTCCCATATTTAATAGCTCTTCACTGCTCTTTCCCCCCTTGGCTATGATGTCTTGAGGCGACCTTACACCCAAGACTCTTCGGGTAGGTTTTTATTGGGGCGATTAGGCCCAAGACTCCTCGGGCAGGCTTATAGGCTATAATGGCTTCAGGCAACCTTACACCGAAGACTCTTCGTGTAGGTTTTGATTCAGGCCTAGGTGTCTTCGGGCGAGAGTTCTATTACTATTATTGTTCCCAAGAATGTTTGGGATAACTCCAAGGTGTCTTCCGGCGAGGATGTGGTTGTGGTTGTGAGGCCCAGGTGTGTGCGAGCGGGATACGTCGTGGTGAGGCCTAGGTGTGTGCGGGCGGGATGTGTGGTTGTGAGGCCCAGGTGTGTGCGGGCGGGGAGAGTGTGACAGTGTCAGGACATTCAGCTAACTATTTGGAAATGGTGCGGGGTACCCAATACTCTTGTTCTTATACTACTACTACCTATTGTGATTGTGTTTTGGTGAGTGTGGCTAGTGAGGTTGGGTGGATAGATTCCCTTGTTAGGATTCTTCTGTGGTTCTCACGGGACATTAGGATGTATCCCCACTTGTGCACGAGAGCTTTAGGTTTCCCTACTGAGTATACTTGTATGCTCAACCTACATTTACTTTCAGGTTTCTAGGAGGACTACAAGGGCCATGCGGGACCCTACTAGTCAGACAGTTGGAGTTGTTGCAGTTGATGTTCTCCTGTTTTCTTTTGGTATTATACTTTTGAGCTTTCTTGTACTTGTACCTTGTTATAAAATTGTTTAAACATGCATGTGGGCTTGGTTTGGGTTTATTTATATACACTTGTAGTTTTTCCTTGTTGGTGGTTGACTCATCCTATTTCCCGATCCAAAATAATAAAAAGGGTAATGCCACCCATATTTGTGAAAACTCATACCATTGGTGGTAGTCGCCAACCTGGGGCCTACTGTAGGTGGGACTCGAGGGTCATTATCTCCCTTTCACCATTTCCACCTTAGGTGGGGCATCTTTGGTGGGAGGGGGTCCTGACAATTAATCATTACAACTATTCTACAGTGGAAATTATGGAAAACAATTACATCGGTTTGAAAGGAGGTGATCCATCGTAAACAAGATTGACAGTTTCATTTCCCAGTTGATTGAGGGGAAGACGCATATATTTAATATATGTAATAAAAATATACCTCAATATAAAGAAGATACTAGTTCTATTACATCAAAATGTTTTAAAATTATTTAATAGAGGAAGAAGAAAAAATGAATCTCAAATAATCAATTAAATATTATAGATTGTTTTCAGTAAACTACCTTTGCGTTAATCCTTAACCCCTATAAGGATGGTATTATGCAGAAATAAAAATCCTCTAGAACATTTCTAGAAATATAATAATATCATTTTATTTGTTATTATTTAAAATATAATTATATTCATGTATGATGAAAAATGATATGTGGTTTTGTTTTGTAATTGATGGGAGAGAAACTCCTAGTATTACATAATATATTAAATAAATATATAATATGTTTCTTGGAAAATACTATAAAAATGATATAATTTTAATACAGGATGAGTATGGGTTGAAATAATAACATCCAAAAAATGTGGCAAATTTTAGATTATGTTTTTATCCTTATCGATGATTCTTAAACCGAGTTAGGCCTTCTTGAAAATTACAACGATAATGATGTTTTTTTAATTTATGGGTAATCATAATTTATATAAAAGAAAAATGGGTCTATAAATGGTCCATTTTTTATACCTTAAAACATTTCACAAACATATGGATGAATATTGATTTTTAATAAATTATAAATAAATTGTTAAAATATAGGTCATTATAAAATATCAGTAATGACATTCTTGAGACTATTTATTTAATTTGAATTTGAAAAAATCATTAAAATAATAGAAATAAAATTTATTATATTAAAAATAAATAAAATGATAGATCATTCTTCAAAATTAATGGAAAAAAATATTAAAATAAAAAAATATTAATTTTAATATATTTTAGATAATTTATTTATTTTTCAATTAATTGGATGAAATTTATGTCTGCAATGTGTAAAAATTTAAGGCAATTACACCATCATTAAAAAATTATAAAAAAATTACCATGATAAAAAATTAATTTTTATTAATTTTTTTATTCCTGAAAATTTCCCCTGTTTATCCAAATGTCATGAAAATAAATATAATAAAACAAGGAGAATATAATTTTTTTTCAAATAATTACGGAAATTAATTTAATTATTAAAATAAAAGAATTATTTAACTATAATTCCATATTATTGAATATTTGATATAAAATTTTTATCTAAACTCATAAAACAGTATATATTCAAGTTTAAGGGTCTCTTTTATTGCATATCATGTTATTTTTTACCATAATTTCTCAATTTACCATTACCGTAGTGAGAAATATTTACTATGGATACTATTTACAAAGAGAAAAAATTAATGTTATGTACGTAAGATATTTATAACTCTATATTACAGATATAGAATCCATTTTAAAATATAAAATTTCTATTAATGGATGATATTAAATTATGAAATAAATGAAAATTGAAATGAAAAATTGTTTTCCCGAAAAATTGCATTTAATTATTAAAATGTTTAATTACCAAATTTACACATGAAATTCATTTGAAAAGTAATAATTGTATCCATCTAAATCAAAATTTATAAATTAAAAGTTAAGACTAATAAAAAATTTATATTTTTCATAATTACATAAAAAGAAATTTTAGTTTTTAATAAAAATTTGTGTTTTACCAAAAAATTTATAATATCTCTTTATACATAAATTTCATAATTTTAATTGAAGAGAATTTTTATACATTTGTTATAAAAATGTTATAAAACTTTTATTAAATAATATTTCAAAAACTTGATTAAATTATTATATAATTTTCTCAATAAAATAAAAAAAAATATTTTTGAAGAAGACATATTTTTGATGAATTAATTGTCATTTCCAAAAAGTGATTGATTTATTATAAAGATTTTATGAATGTAAATATATTATGTAATACTTAAATATATATTTAATAAATGAGTAAATCATATTCATACCCAAAAAATAAATGGAGATGAAATAATTGTCACATTTAAATAATAATATTTTATGGTTCGTTTAAGCATAGTGTTCCAAGTTGTACATGCTATCATATATTGATTTATTTTTATAAATATCGGTGTGTTATAGTGATAATTTATTTTGTTTGCTTTTTTGAGGAAGTAAAATTATTGATTTCTACGTACTTACATGCTATTAATTAGATTCATTGGCCCCTTTATGGTATGCAATATAATTTGAGAGGTGTTTTTAGATTGTGTCGACTCTACAGCTCGAGTGAGTACATTATATGTTCCATATGTCACAGTTGATGAATAATTTACACATTGAATGCAATATGATTTTGTGAGGTCATTTTGAGTTGGAAAAATATAAAGGGTTTCTAAGGGGACTAATCATGTCCAAATAAAAAATAATAGTCAACCAACATATGTTAAAAATAACTAATGGGTGGCTAATGTACTTACCATTATTCTCACATGGTAATCAACACTCTATTTGGGTTGGTCTCTACCATATATGATCATGAGGACCATAAAATGTGACATGGATTGTTAAGTGATAATAGAAAATGCAGGTTCATTATATAAAAAGAAAACAAACCTCATCATTATGTGTTAGTGGATCAAGAATTCAAATAATATATAGCCCGAGATAGAAAATGAGGGAAATTTTAATTGTTTAATTATTTTTTAAATGTGGTAGTTTAAAATTGATTAAGACATTGAAATTGTTTTTAAGATGAAATATTGGCTGTTAAATTCTAAAAAATGATATAAAAAGTGTTTTCTAAACAATAGGAAATGGAGGTTTTCAACAGTAGGCCACCAGAGCCTTTGTGGTATTCTGCTGGAGTTTTATTCTATAGAGAGGATTTTTTAATTTTAATTTATTTAAATTCAACTATTTTTATATAATGAGTAACTCACCTCACCCCAATAATGAACCTAAATGTTCAACCCATTAACCAAATTTCTCTCTCACTCAATGAAATTTACTAAATATATTGAATCTCTATCTGTGTTCTGACCATAATTCAACATGAATAAAGAGTCTTTCCTCAGTATTATTTGTTAAACCCCATGGTTTCATCTCACTATTTCACATGTCTCATATCTGTTCAAGAATGAACTCATTTTTTATCATTTTTTACTAATTCACTGATTTAAACAATGTCGAAAAAATCCAGGTCATATTATTTTATGGGAAAACAACATTAATCCAGAGGAAAGGGGTTCCATTTTTCTTTAATAATATGTTATATGTATGTATAAAAGACATGTTTTGATGCACAAGGTTCCAATTTAGACTGACTTAGATATAGAATAAGTGGATCCTAAATAGTTAATTGGGTTGGTTAATGTGTCACATGACTATAGTGGGTGGGGTACATAATGAATCATGATTTTATAACTACCATATGCCCTGACACCAAGGGGGGTTGCTAATTTACATGTGTAATAAAACAAACCAAGTAATACCGAATCCGTGAAACAATAAATAGAATAGGAATAGATTTTATATATTTATTGGATATGTATCAGAAGAGTATGTCCCTTTGAAATGAGTTGTATAATATTTTTTTAAGTGTGTTATTGAGTTAAAGGGGTATTGATTTATGAAATTTACCACATTCGATAATAGGATAAAATGAATTTATATGAGTAGTGAGTAATAGATGAGTTTTTTATTAGAACAAGTATCAATCATGTTTTAAAGAGTAGTATGATGGATGTATCATGACCTATGTGTTTCTAATTTTAATGAAAGACAATTATAATAGAATATGGATTTTATTGGTACTTGAAATATTTTTTTAAATATGGGTTCAGTATGTTAAGGAATTGGCCTTAGGGGTGAAGTCTTGTAGGTACTAGATGGTAATGAAATGTGTGAAAGATAAAGGTCTGATGTAATTTCCTTATTAATTAGGTTATTACTCTATTTAAACATAAAAAATTATATAATTTTAGGGTTTTATTGGAGATGTATATATAAAACCACTGAAAATTAGATCAAACTAAATATTCATAAATTAATTAGTAGTGGTGAAAATAAAATCATTGATAGTTAATTACATGTGTTTGATTTAAAAATAATGTTACCTCGAACAAAATATTTAGAAAATGTTTAAAAAAGATACTGCTAATTAAAATCAAATATTAACTACTAGAACCCATTATTCAAACTATAATGGTTCTATATATATTAACATTTCCTCCGATTATGTATCCATACATTGACCCTCTAATGCACTCTCTTATTGATGAAATCCTCCCTATGTAAATACCATAAGAAAATATTTTCCCCTCTCGATGAACCTCCTTTGAAATCCTTACCCTCTAAAATACCTTCCTAAAAAATCCACCCAACAACATTATCCTCCACTAATCCTCCCTACAAAGACATTATACCCTCCATGACCATATTATTATATCCTCCCCTTATAGTCAGTAATTTATTTTTTAATTTTACTATCACATATGACTAATTATAAGTTAAAAATTGGATACTTGGTCTAGATGACTATATTCCATTCCATATACTTTTTAAATTTAAATAAACAAATGTAATATTGTGCAAGTAATTAGAAAAGGAGACCGGAACACACATTTTTTTATATCCATAACATTTTTAATATGTATTTTATATATATATAAAATATACAAGTATGTAATCATTATATATATATTTACTGAACACACACATACACATAGACACAAACTCACATAATATATATTTATATAACATATATATGCTCAATTTATTAATGGAATATATATATATTCATATTTGAAATATTTATAAATATACACTATATATAACAGAAACATATATATATTTTTTGAATATATATAGACACACAATATATATATTTTATGTGATTTATTTATATACGAAACATATATATTTTTTGTAAGAAACTATAATTTCAATAAATTTATTAGCTTAAATAATACATCATTTATTTTAAAAAAATTTGAAGTGGTGGTTTATATATTCTGTATTTTTGTATTTTGTTCATTTTATATTTTTAATGTGATTTCTGAATATCATTTGTATTCTTTCTCAATGATTCTATATTCATCTAATCACATAGTATTTTCATTTCAATATTTTTAGTCATCAAACATAAATAAAATTTTTTATTTTCAATTTTCATTCTTCATGGATATAACCTATATTCTAAGTGAAATAGTTTAAAAAAATTAATTTAAAAAAGTGATGAAAAACCAAACAAAGGAGAATTTATAATTTAGTTAATCAACATCATATATTCAAAATACATGAAATCATCGTATCTAGTTTTTATAATTATATTTTAATTAATTATTTTTCTCAATAAAATTTTATAATTTTAGATATTATTTTCTGATATAATTTTTATATCGATAAATCATATGATTTATTATTAACGCAATTTCAATTAATTAATGATAATTATTTTATTCATGAAACTAATCAAAAATAGGTAATAAAATGAAAAAAATTGTTTTACTTTAAAACAAATTCATCATAATATTTTAATGGTCGGAGGATTTGGAGTAATTATCAATTCAAAATTGATATGTACATGGATGGGTAAAAATTCAATGTTGTTATTGTAATTATAGATGATTATTCAAAAGAAATTTTGTTTATAAGAACTTGATATTTACATAATTTCCTAGTGCAAATGGGAGATCTATTTGGTATAAGGAATTGGATGTTATATAGATTTTATAATGTGATTGTTATTATAATGAACAACATTCTACCCAACATTAGTAAATGAAATTTATAACATGATTCATGATTTTTCCCATACTATAGCACACCATGATGATGATTGTAACATTTAAGATGAATATTATTTTGATTTTTATGATACTAATACATGAGTCAAGGTAAATATGAAATTAAATCGGTTTCATCTATTATTATAAATACATGATTAGGTGTTTTGTGAAGAATTGTTGAGATATAAAATATTTCCTTCCAATGAATGTTATAGAATATAAATAGGTTATATATATTTATAGATTTAGTAATGATGAATATATTTATATCTCTATATTATTCATATTTTTAATCTAATACCCCTCAACCATTTTATGAAATGAATGAAAATGTTAAAAAATTAGTCTTAAATATAAAATGATGCATGTGTATCCCAATGATTACATGTTTTTTCAAGAATATTATTTAGATATAGAAGACTATATAATATGTTAAAATAATATTTATAAATTGGTGAAATTATATTAATGTTTAAATTAAAATATTAAAAATAATAATATATATTATACTCTTGAAAAATATAGGCATTACTTTCAATTAAAATGAATTTTACAATGATTGTTAATTTATTTTAAAAAGGTAGAGAAAATTTATTGGTGTACTTTGTAAAAAAATAATGATGTGTTTATATGAAATCCAAGAACATGAAAATTATCATAATAATAAGATTATTTCTATCTAAATTTCCTATTATTTCATAGTTATGTCAGTTTTGGATTAGATTTTGATATATTTAATCCATTCAAGAGATTATGTGTTACAAATAATAGATGGAAAATTATTTAGATTACATAAAAGATACATATATAGATATAAATCCAAAAATTATATTCCCTTATTTCAACGATCATTATAATTAATAAAATCCCTATATATGTCATAAATGTATACCTACATGCACATATAGAACAATTTCCAGATTTAAGGGAATATCAAGTCACTATATATGATGTATTGACAATAGAAAGAGTCAAAATGACTGTTTCTCTAATATGGAGGATTAATGATATTTATGGATTAGTAAACCTATGTAGTTATAACACTAAAATTATTAAGGCATATTTATGTAAATAATTTTTGGATTCGATCCTATAATACAATAATGTAGTACAATGGTTTTTCCTATGTCATGCTTGATTCAAAGATGTATCTCATGGATTCAAATTTTACATCTCATGATTTGATTGAAAAAATATCATGAGGACACCAGCAAAACTATTAGTAAGTTTAGAAAGCATTCTATAATAACATCACATGATGTATAATTTTCTAAAGAGAAATAGATGAACGAATATGGGAAATGAGTTCAAACCTCATTCGATAGAGTTGGAACCCAACGATTATGTTAATATGGTTTTTTCAAATATCCTTATTATGAATTAAAATTATTACCTCATAGTCATGATGTTAGGGACATTAAAATGAATTCATGTGAAAGTATCATTTTTAAAATATTCATTGAGTATAGAAAATATAATCATTATCATAATATACATAATGATTTGGAATAAATGAATATAGTGTGATCTAAGGGAAAATGCTGATGTGGAGTATCTTGTAATATTTTTTTCACTAAAAAAATAAGAAAATATTATTTTCCACTGAATATAAAAAAATTTGAAAGTACAGAATAAAAATTCAAGTAAAATTGAACATGTCATGATATGAAAAATCATATGGTACGTGGAAACAAAATCAATTAAGAAAAAAATTTAATGGGGGAATTTATATCTTATTAAATGTGTAAATGTTAACCGAAAAAAATAAAAACAGTTTTAATTGAAATTTCAATATTCATTAGCAAACAATTTGAGAAATAATAAAAGCCCAATATGTTTTAAAAACATCCAAATTTAATTTTAATGAGATATTATTATTTATAGATGATATTTACCGCCATTGTTTTTATCAAGACGACTCATTTTACTATGAATTTGTCCAAGTAATTTAATGTTGTCATGATTGTAAATTATCGATGAAAATATCATATAGAGAGGTAATTTATTTTTTCATATTTGTATAATTATGTTAATATTTTAAAACTGATAATATATGTGAATTATTAAAGTATGGATATTTTTTTGTTAAGCATCTATTTAATTATAGTATTTTATAATAAAAGCATATCAAATTGAATGATACTTTTTTATTGTTAAATATGGGATGAATATCTCAAATTTTTTAGGAATTTAAATAACATCAATAAACTATTCATTTTTTGGTTTCAAATATATCAGAAATAAATAATATATCTCTAATAAATCAATAAACCTTCTAATGTTAGGTATCTATGATGTGAAAATATCATCAGTTTATTTAATACAAATAGAGTTCAAAAATGTAAATAATGTGGTACACTTAATAGTTCCATTAGGAATCCTTTCATTAAATCATTGATGATTTAAGTGAAGAGACAACTTCATTTTCAAACATGAAATTATAAATAGATAAAAAAATCTATTAACCAAGATATAAGTAATTGTTTTTCATGTCATGTGAAAATAAAAAAAAATTATAATTAAAAATATATTGATATAATTATCTTCTGTAAAAAATAATATTTTCTATTTATACATGTTGATCATGATTGTAGATAATCGATATGGATTTAAAACTAAATGAAATACATGTATTGATGACATTAAAAGATGATTAGGTGATTCATTGTATATTATTTTAATGTATTTAAATTTATAAATTATATTCAAAGATGTTTTAAAAAAGTAGTTTCATATTTTGAATATTTGAGGATCTAAGATACTATTATATGTGAATAAAAATTTACAAATTATTATATCTTGAAAAAAAATAGCTTTGTTATTAAAACGGAATTGGGTCAATATTTGTAGTACATTGTGTAAATATTTGTACAAATTTACTTGTGTTAAATTATATCTGATGATTGAAACTGGTGATAATAATTAACATGATCTGTATATTATTTCTTTAGATGATAAAATCATATATTATGTGGGTGATAGAGTCAATGATTGGTGGATCGTTGTAGTCCATTTCTTAACAAGTGACATGGATGATATGTCTGCTATGGTCGATGAATATTTTTTGTTACATCAAACCACATCAACTATAATAGAATAATCTATCAATCTATAAAGATATTGAATTATCTAGTCCTTCAAGGGATATAGAGGTTGATAAAATCATACTAATTTTAGAGGATTATTGTAATATATTAAAAGATTAATTTTCTGATTGTTTTTATAGTCCTCATAAAATTAATATTTTTTAGAACATATGAAGTTAAACAATATATGTACGCCATTTCAAAAACACATGGATTTCTTATATTATATACAGTTTTTAAACATGATTTATATTTTTGTTGGATTTTAGAAATATAAAAAAATATTTAATGGTATGATAAGATTCTATAAAACTCATATACTATCAAAGGACCCATATTATATTCCACCACCTTTTCAAGCTACACTCCCTACATTTGATATTCCCTCAATGTATTATTTTATTCCATCAAATATACATGGGTATTTATCAAATATTCTCCCTTATTCAAGTGTGTTTAATTTGTCTCCATGTATATCATTGGGATTACATGGATAGGTATGATGTGGATATTTACTGAACATAATATGTCATAGTTATGATCATGATGGTACTATATGGTGACAATTATTTTTATGTAATTCCTATTGTGAAAAAAATTAATAATTTGATTTTTATACTGATTATTGAATATATTTAGTTAATTAATTCTATAAATAACAATAAAAAAATGAACATGAATACATTATGTTTTTGGAGTCTTATAAATTTTTACATAGTATTTCTATTTGACATGTTTTTTGTTCCTAAATATGATTACAAAGGCTTATATAGGATGACATTGGGCTACATAGCGTGTGAGATGAAATCCCATACCATCACATATAATTATTTGAGGAATATTATTATCATTGGTTTGAATAATAGTTTTGGTTAAATCTAAAATTAATCCAAAATAAATATTTATAGTTTTTCTATATGATATTCTAATAAAATATAAGTCTAATTAAAACACATTTATAATTGATATTCAATTTAAATCATGAAATTGATGCTCTGGAAACTAGTATACGATAGGAAAATAAGGGAACATGATTATTTTGGGGTACCAAGGATAACATAAGGGAGTAGTATTTATTTTGGATTCCCTTTTTCATTTGAATAATTTTTTATGAATACTTTTATTTGTTTATTTTTCTGAATTAAAATAAAATAATTTTTTTGATTTAAAATTTATTTTTATACAATGTATGTAATTGAATAAATATTAATGTTTATGTATTTAATTACTAATATTAATGAATAATATATCCTATATATATATATATATTAATTTTACTAAATTTACTATCCTATTATTGAGCCTCCAATTTTCTGAATTTTTTTGTGGGTAATTGATTTTTAAACAACAACTAATATAAAAAATCCACCAATATATAATTTTAAATGGTATTATCCAATGTAAAACAATATATAACCACAACTACATGATACTATATTGTGTAAAAATGAAATAATTTATTACTGAAAAATATAATGGTTTCTAGTTTGGGAAAAATGAAAACAAATGTGACACCACTTTATTCTTTTCAGAAAGTATTTTTGAACTAAATCCAATTATATACTAAAAAAATAATTATTATATAATTTCTAAAAAATATATTTTTCTTATTAATAGGGAATATGAAATAATTTAGGTTTTCAAATAACTTCCACAAATCAGTGGTCAGAATTTTGAAATGGTTTTTAGTCAAAAGTCGTCATTAACAACTATTTTTCTGATTTTGATAAAAGAATTGTTGGATATATAATGTGGGTTTTGAGAATTAAAAACCCAAATGGGTGATTATCAGAGGTTATATTAAATAATAGGATTCCAGGATGTTTTTTGGGACTTGTGGAATTGGTTGTCAATTGATATTTTTTTAGTTGACGAGTTCATCCTAATACGATGTGCAAAGAGGGAATAATAATCGTTCATGACCATGAGGCTTCATCATTTTCAAGGGCTGGATATTATGGTTAAGGATAATGTGGGAATGTATTATTTCTATGATTATATTATAGGGTTTGATACCCTGAGGTGCTAATATCTAAAAGAAGGTTAGCTATGGATTTATTGTTGACAAAGGGTTAGAATCTCGACTATATTTACCATGTTTTTTAATAAGAGAACAACATTTTAGGTTATATGTTGTGATTATATTCATCATTATGGATTGAACATTATAACATAGTACTCTAAGAATATAAATGGGGATCTTAGTAGATGATATATTTACTATATTTAAAAAACATTTTTTATAATATGTTTCCTTCATATTCTTTGTATTGGACATACTGAGCATATACTAGGACATGTTTCTGGCCCTTTTCAGGGATAAAACTGTCAAATAATGAGATTATATTCTAGTACATGGAAAATAAATTCTATCCATATACCAAAATACAATACTTTTTAATGCATTGATTTGAATAATTCGGCTATGGGACTTCATATGAATCTATATATTTTTAATATTGTTTATAGGTGGAAAAGAATTTCTAGTCTATAGTTCATTACAGTCAGGACTATGATGCCTCACTAGAAGTGATCACCTATATGGGTTTAGGTGACATGATGGCCTAGTTAGAAAAACATGACCAAATAAGATAGATTTCATATTTTATGTTATTGCAATATATATTTTCTCATATATGCAAACAACATAGATATTGCAATATATATTATGGGAACTATTATTGGTGCCCTATAGAGTGTTAATCTCAAACGATACATTTTAAATGTAGTGCATGTGTATAGTTCATGTATTATATATAAGATATGTTATAGTTTGAAAGTTTAGATAAAGTTTCACACAATTTTACACTGGGATGAAGATAGGTTCAACAGTTTTTTTAAACGATCCCATTTTTTCATTTGTTCTGACTTTTATTTGACCACCCTGGTAGAATATATTATTGATGAAAGTATTTATTTTAAATATGGGTATATAATGTTATAGAATTTCTATGTATATGTTATTTTGAGGATGGAATTTATGTGTAACATCATATGTATACCTTGGATTTTACATACTATGAGTGTTTGGTTTTTTCATATTATTGTATTTTATGATACTATGAATATAATGTCCAAGATTTTTGTTATTGACTATTAATTCTATTAAATATCTTATAAATATAGGGAGGTTTTCTTGGGGAAATTTTTTACCACTAACTCTATCGAGGATTAGTTAGCCTATGAAATATAATTAAATTTATTTATTAGACTCTTATTTTGGTTATTTTACTAATTTGGGATATTTTTTATATATGTAGAACATGTCCTAACATTGTATAAAAAAACCAATGTGTCATGATTTTTTTTGTTATAATTCAAATTTATAAATGTTTATTAATAATTAATTATTTAATTTTTATAATAAATTTATACTTTTATTCAAGTTTAATATTGTTACTATTTTTTCTCTTATATTCGTGTGAAATATAGATGTGTTTCTAGGTATCAGAAAACATAAACATGTATACATCGATCATTATCAATTATTTTTGAATCAAACAATGTTTTAAATAAGGGATCCAGTATTAGAAAATATTTATTTGGAATTAATTTTTTTGAAAGTAAATTTATTAATATGTCTAATGGATTGTAGTGTCACACTAAGGGGGAGTGGGTGAATCAGGTGTGACATGTTTTTCTGAATTTATTTCTTTTCATTATCCCCATTTAAACTTCTATAATTTTTTAGTTTTTGTCGATACTATATGAAATGCATAATGAAAATGAAAAAAAGCACAATATTTTTACAAGGTTCAACACAAATACACACTCCTTGCTGAAACTGGTTATACCCCTAGTTAATGATTATTCACTATATATAGATGGTTATAACCAGGGAAAGTCCTACCCCCATTAGAAAATATTCCCACAATGATTCACCCTCAATTCCCACTAGAGTATAAAATTCAAACCTATATATAAAACTATTATGTTCTACATGGAGAACATTATTCTATTTCCTATAGTGTTACCAGCATCCCAATAACCTTCTCCATATTCCCACTAGAGTGCTCTTCTGCTTTAGATACCCACCATGGAAATCCACAATCATGTGTCACACAAGATATGATATAGTGATATAATGATCAATGTCATCTTCTTGATTATTTTACCCTACATCATGATGTAATCATTATCCACAAAAAAACTACATCACCTAATATACTCATTTACAATCATCAAGAACTTAGGCAACTGAATAAAAAATCTACATCATAATCATTGTCTACTCATCAAAAATGATATGAAATTGTCTCAGTTCCTCGACTTCTTTGGTATTACAACCAAATTAATGCTTAACATTAATCAGAAATAACTTCACATTATTCATGATATTTATATTGAATATACATTCTTAAACTTAATGCATGTTTAAAAATCAATGCAATTATTTATTTTTCCATAATAAAAATAAACAACCACAACACTATAATTTTTACATGTTATGTCATGTTCATGAAAATGATGTATTATAATATTAAATAGACATTTCCTCAAAATATATTGATTAATTGAGTCATAAATTTTATATTTGTTTAAGAAACCTCCAAATGAAAATTCGAGCGATTAAGTAATCAGATGTGTTTGAGAATACATATGAATTAACACACAATTTTTGTTGTATGATTCATGTAAATACATAGCCGTGTCAACCTATCTTCGTTGAAAACGGAATAAATATACATTGTTCAGTAATATTAAGTTGATATGGATTTATGTGATTATATTAACATAATAACACCTCAGTATATATAAGATACTAGATTTAATATCTCATCATGGTTAGAATAGATTTTAACGATTTTTAATGATAAATAAATTTGAAATTCTTAAAGAAAAATATACCTCTTATTCGGATGATGACCTTTTAAGAACACCATAACATTTATTAAGAAGGAATTTTGACCTAATATAGGGAAACAATAATGTGGGGAGGGGTTCTAAGAAAATTTTAGGGAATGTATTTTATCAACCAAAGGGTTCATTAAGTGTTATTATTATAGAAGAGTGGGTACCTTTTTATAGGAGAGGGAAGGGGAACCATTGGAAACTACTAAAAGTATTTAATTAATAAAAATCCAAGTTTAGTTCAAATTGGTCGCAAACACACGAATTTCAAATATTATATATATTTTTTCAGACCCCCATCATTTAAAAAAAATAGTCATGTTTTAATATTTTAGAAATACTTATTTTTTTGTTTTAATCCATTTTTACTCATACAATTTTATCGTGTAATTTTCATTTAGTGTATTAATAAAATTAACAAATAATGCCAAATTTCCAATTAACGACTACTAAATAGAATTTAGAGAAATATAAAAATCATTTTTCCAAATAATATTTTTTTAGGAAATATATTTAATTTAATTTAATATTTTATATTATAAAATTTTAATTATTTCAAATTGACAGTAATAATTAGAATAATTTTTTAAAATTTCATAAAAATAGTATTTCATAGAAAAAAAATAAATTAACTCAATCCTAACATTTCATAGCGGTCCACAAAATTCCCAGATTTAATCAAATAATAAAAATTATAGTTATTTTAATATTATTTATAAAATATTATTGATTCTTCCATTAATTATTCTTTTATTTGATCATTATTATGTCATAATGAAATGTATTTAATTAATGACTAAAAATTATAATTTAAATAAAATGATGTAAGTAATCTTTTTATATGTCTAATTCCCATGTATAGTCGGTTCTATCACTTATATTACCACATGTTAAAATTCTATTAGTAATAAGTGTCGTGTTTTTGATATTTGTTCCTTTAAATTTAATGTAATAAATTTCATAATCACAACCAAGTAGCTAGTAAATGAAAAAATTTCAACCCATCGTTTGTATTTGTCGGACATAAGTAATCAAATAATATTACAACAGGTATTTGGATATTTTTATATTATTCTAATATTATTTTTACCCTTATTTAAACGATTTACCCAATAACCATGGAAAAAAAATAATGTTACTATTAAAAAAATTATTTTGATCCTATTATACCAAATTTTTTATACTGATTAAAACCATGTATGTTAGTTTTTGAAAATTAAATTCACATATGTGGATATATTAAATTAAATTATTAATCCTATTTTTAGAATGAGAAAACATGTTTTTAAATAGTAAAAACCATTAAAATATTGACAAGCGTTTATATCAAATTTCTATATGAAAATACATTCAGTGACCAAAATTAGATTAAATTATAAACAAATAATCCAAATATATTTTAAAAAAAATTAAAACCATTATCTAACAATATAAATAAATTATATTAAAATTCATTTTTGAATTAAAATGATGTATTTTTCACTACTAATTAAATTTTGATTGTTATTAGAAAAATTCCATAATTTTAGGAAATGTAAATATTTATGAATATATTCCAAATAATATGTTTATTTTTTCAAATATAACATATTTAGGTGAGAAAAATGTATTTAAAATTGTTCCACCATCAAAATGTGGTAAACTGTATATTTAGAAAAATACTCCATTTATTTGTAAAATTGTATTCATTCTTATTTAATTCCTATACAAAATATAAGATAAATTTTAAACACTACATTGAATGTATCACATATATACATTTCATTATTAAATTCAAATAATAGTAATTTTTTATTTTATAATTTCATTTATCATTCATTTAAATAGTTATTAAGAAAAATCAATCCTTTATATTCAATTGGATTTTAATTTAATTTCATATTTTAATTGTGTATACAATGAATCATTATATATACATTTGTTAACTATATTTTCATAATTTAGTTGATCCTTTTCGTTTCCATTGTTATAATGGATATTTGTTAACTATCATGTTAAATTATTATATAATTTTGTACATTTACGCATAATGTGGCATATCATGTTTGTTATCGAACATAGTATTTCCTTTCAAAAAACACAGGATGTTACACTCCCGAACCCTTTTGGAAATTTCCTCCTTTAATTTGAATTTTTGGTTGGTAACTGAGATATGAAATTTCAAAATAGCTTTATTACATTCCCACATTAGAAAATGGATTAACAAACTATTAACATTATAAGAAAGAGAAAATGGTACGAAGGTCACCTAAGATACAAAATACTAGGAATTTATTTAGTAAAACATAGATATGAAAAATAAAATAACTCCCAAGTTCTAAAGGAGAGTTATAGAAAACATGATCATTAAAAATTTAACAATCAAAAAATCATAAATTTGTGATTGATTAAAAGGTCTATGTTTTCAGTTTTTCAAAAGTAAAAGGGAATTTTTTTTTATTCCAGATATTTTTCATAATGTTAGAGAATTATTTTATTATATATATTAAAAACATAAGAAAATATACTTAATTTATAGGTAGAGATTCACCCATTAATTTAATTCCATCACAAACTCATATTTTTCTCCAATCAATGAGTATTTAAGATCACATGGTCGAAACTAACGCATTAGATTCATCCTCTACATAATCACATAAAACAAAATTTATGCCCTTTATATTTACCCTCTCATTATAAATTATCTTAAATAAAAAATAAGTATCAAAGGATCACATAATTCCCCCAAAAATAATTATCATTTATAAGGAGAATTATTACTTTTAATCTATAAAATTCAATAGTAATACCTACGTTCTAGCTAAAAGTTTCAAAAAAAATTTCTTTAAAATTCCTCAAAATAATAAAAACTAATTTTAAACCCAAGTTTTAGAATGATTTGATTACATAGTCATACAGGATATGTCTTAACATTTCACCATTAATGTCTATGACGGGAATGTAGTTTCATAATTAAATATTCTCACTACTAGGTTAATCATTTCTATAGATAATCCTAATTGCTATAAGTCTGCAATAAAATCATATATTATTCCCCAATATAATTCAACATTTACTCCTCTATTAAAATCTCATTGAATTCAATTTAACATGATCAAATAAGGTTCCCAAAATAGTGAATGTATTCTGAAATTACATTAAGCACTTAATCTCTAAATAATATTCCAACCACATGGATTTCTATCCCATATAATATATGTCTCAAAAAGAATCATATTCTTAATTAATAAAATAATTTATCTAAAAAACTAAATTTATTTCTAGCTATGTACTTCTCAAAGGCCACTGGTAAGCGATGCACCCCTATCACCCTTCAGTTTTGTGTTCGGTTCTCGTGGACTTTCTAGACACGATGGGATTTTAGACATCCTACAGGTTGCCCATTTTTTATAAAAATGTCATTCATAAAACATTCTAAAAATATTATATAATTCCACCACAAATAAAAATAACATTTTTTATCCTCAAATAATATCTCATACCTTACATTTTTCATCCCAAAATATAATAACACTTAATCACATAAAAAAATAAGATCATATGAACCTTAATGGTTATAGATTACATTAATTATCATTTCCACCCAAGAAAAAAATAATTCTTCCTTGAATAACATTTTCACATAAAATAATTCATGGTTACACATACTAAAAAAATAGTCCAAATTATTCCAATCATCAAAATAATATTAATACATTAAAACATTTCATCACCCGACAATCTACTATAATAGTTGAATACCTTATAAGGATACTCCTTAATCATTCTGAGTACATATCGATACCCTAACCATGATTTTCCATATTATTACTTAATATGTATATCCTAAAAAATTATGAATCATGTCCGGAGATTTAATAATGTCAAAAAATGAGACCAGAAATAATCCATACCATTCAAATGTCAATTTTAGATTCCTCATCTTCTGTTGGAATGACATTAGGTATTTCTAGAAAAAAAAATTGTATGGTCCTACTGATCCCATTTGTGAACATTATTAATTTGACACGTAATTTCATAATAACCATAATCCCCACATTTGCAACATTCAATTGATTACTCAGAAATGAACTTCCATCCCATTCTTATAGTCAACTAAATAAATCAATTTTTCTTTGGTAGGTCACTTTTTTATGACTATTTTTAGCTTATCTATAACATTATTTCACCCTTTAAAACTTTTTCATAGGTTTTTATTTCCACATCCCCAACACATAAGTCATTTATCATTACTTACCATTATGATTATTACCTCATCATCAATAGGGTTTCATTTCCCTCATTTATGATCCATTAAAAAGCTCAGCATGTTTCCTAGAGTTAATCATGACTCTTATATAGTTAGTTTAGAATAACCATTAATGTTATCATTGGAGCTCCCATTTCAATAGATTACTTATTTAGAGATCCAAATTTTTTTCCTTCGCATCCATTATTTCTTTGGGTCTTACATTATCTATCCAATTACTAAAACCAAAAATGTTAGTGTGAGTATATCAACAAAATCCTCATATACTCTATTATGAGTTAGATAAAAACTATGATATACATATTCATGTTATCTCATACTCATTCAATTTATGTAATATAATTATGAATCTCTGTAATATGATAACCATTGTGGTTATATACCACATGTAACTTACGAATAAATAACACCATAACCTCAAAAGTAATCTAAAACGACATTTGATTCCAACTATAAGGCCCCATCCGTAAACATTACAAAATCATGAGATATGTCAATAATTTTAATTTAATTCACATCAAGGATATTTTTAGGTTTATTGCATTATATAATTAGGTCATAACTCATACACAACATCTTAATAATTACAAAGTAGACACTTATACTGAATATCTTTTTTCCATTAACAAAAACCTTCAAAAAATCATGTTCTCATTTCAGATTTAAAAATCATAGTTTTCCATGATATCATCCATGAATCAATTATCCGTTAAATCATATGACAATAAATTTAAAACATGGGATGATCATAAATAGTTTAATAATGGATACAAAAATAAAGAAAACTGTTAGTTTTGTGAAAAAACGTAATCCATGAATACTTTATCATAAAGTAAAACATTTCACCTTTATTAAGTAGTAAATATAATTCACTAAATATAAGAAAATATATTACCCTTTTTGTAATAAAAATATGAATGTAAAATTTAGGTAATGAACATATAACATATTAAGGTAACTTGGGTCATTATCATACTTAAATGGATTAACCATACAGTCAATGTCCACATATATCACTCTAATAAATATAATAGCCATACGATCGACATCCATACCCAATGGATTATAGATTATAATGTAACCACCCATCATGGGGTTATCACGAAACAATACATATTTGGTTTTTCAAATAAACACCCATCAAATGTCCAGGTTCTATTATATAATAATAACATTTAAAAGATTGAAATAAAATATATTTCACTCATAATATTTCATTTTCAATAGAAATAAATCATGCAATTAATTTGAAATAGTCAATTATCATTAAGAAAAAAATTTCAGTACAAAACTACCCAAAAAATGGAATAATGGTTTTATATTTCTTCTAAAATCATTTTTTCTTGTAGAGGAAGGAAAATACCAAATAATAAAAATGGATGTGTGAAAGACTTTGTCGCATTGAACATTAAAAACCCATTCCTTTTGTTACATAGTAAAACAAATCATAGAATAATATTCACTTGAAAAACAGTTGAATGAGCATAATATTCCAAGGGTTTATTTATACATCGTATAATACAATGTGGCGTGTAACATCAAAATATCCCTCAATGAAAGGATATTGAGATGAAGACCCTTACCTTAAGTTCGATTCATCACATATCTTCTTTAATCATCCTAAATAATTACTAGATGACAATTTATACTTTATTGTGAACATTTTTCTTGTTTTTAATTTATTTTATATCGTTTATTACCATGTTAAAAACATTACATAATAATTTAAGTTCACACCAGGTGTTTTATCGATATTCCGTACTCGAGTTGAAAATGAACATTCTATGATGTCAATAGTTCATGGGGTCATAAGACTATAATCTAAAAAATAATAATAATCACATAATTGTCATTTTTATATTTAAATTATAAATTTAAATCAATCCATGAAGTGTGGTTACAAAAAATGAACAACATTATAATCATGGAGATGATAATCCATATGTACGAATGTGTAACATTTTCCATTTTTTCTTGATCATTACAGAAAGAAGGTAAGTATATTTTTATATTTCCAAATATTAATAACCTATTTAATATCATATTAATCATTTAAATATAATCTTATAGATTATACAATGATTATAAAGAATAAAAATGAGTGGCATTGCTTCATGTAGGAGATAGTTCACATATACACACGAATAATGTAATCATTTTTATGAGCATGGAATTATGAATGTAATTTATGTATTATATATTTTAAAAATTTATATATCATTAATATCACATATGATAATTATTTGTACAATTATAACTAGTAATGAGAGACAGTTATGGAAAATTAATTAGATCAATTTGTGGTGGTGATCGTTCACATGTACACATAATCCATTAATTCACTTTTAATTTAATGGATGCGGAGGTGGATTTAGGTGAGGATATTAAAATTTTATAATTTCAGTATATTGAAGAATCTATAGTTATTATCTCATTAATTTTAGAGGAAATTTGAATGAATTGTGATGACAAATAAAATAGAAATACTTAATGAAAATGATGCCTCTTTTTCAGTTGATCACCTTTAAAGAACACTTTATCACCTATAAGAAGGTTGTTTGGCCAAAAATAAAGCCTCAAGAAAGTGGATAGGGATTCTAGGAAAAGGATTGTGAAGGTGGTTTCCTGTGAAAAAGGTCTATTAAGAGTTATTATTATATAGAAGTGGATACCTTTTTATAGGAGAGGGAAGGGGAACCCTTTTAAACTAGTATATGTATTAAATTAATACAAATTCAATTTTGGTTCCAAATGTTCGGAAACTCATATATTTGAAATATTATATTTTTTCGTTCGAATAACTTTCAACCATTAAAAATTAGTGAAATTGTAATATTTTTAATCCTTATATTTTTGTTTCAACCGATTTTTACTCTTACCATTTTCACATGTAAATTACATTTAAAGGGTAAAAAATTACAAAGTCATGACAATAGAACAAATAATAAATCCTTAATAATATTTTTATAATGTTAATAACAATTTTTTATGAATATTTGATTTTTATTAAATTTACATTATTAATTTAATATATTATATTCTAAAATGTTAATTATGTCAATTGTGACACTATTCATTAGATACCTTTTTTAAAATATCATACCAACAATATTTCTTAGATAAAAATAAATTAAGTCAATCATAATGTGTAATAATCATAAACTAAATTCATTTATGGAATCAAATAATTAAAATTTCAATTATTCTAATATTATTAATATCATTTATTTGATTCCTCAATAAATAAATCTATTATTGGATCATTATTGTGAAATAATTAAATTTAGGTATTTAATGTCTAAAAATTGTAAATAAAAACCTGTGATGTAGATCATATTTTTATATGTCTAATTAATATTTATTTTTGATGATATCACTTTAAAAACCCCATATTATATATTTTAGCAATAAGTGCAACGTTTATGATTTCTTGCCTTTACTTTAAATTAAATGATATAAATATCAAAATCACATCCATGTGGGCCTCTAAAGAACACAATTTCATTCCTAGGGTTCATTTGGTCAGTAAGAATTCATCAATCAAGACAACTACAAGTGTTAGGGTATTTTTATATTATTATAATATTATATTAACCCTTATTTACCAGATTTTTCCTTCAACTATGGTAAAAAATACTAATGTCACTCTTCACCAAAAATAATTTTGATCCTGTTATACAAAATTAGTCCAAATTATTACAACCATGTATTTTAGTTTTTGAATATTATATTAACATATGTGGCAAAATTTAATTTAATAATTAATACCATTATTGGAATGAGAAAATGGGGTTTTGAAAAGTAAAAACCATTGAAATATAGACATGTGATTATATCAAATATTAATTTTAAATTACTTTCAATGACTAAAATTTGATTAAATAATAAATAAATAAAAATATATTTTGAATAAAATTAATATTATATTCTAACAATAAAAATAAATTAGATGAAAATGCAGTTTTGAATTAAAATGCATTTTTTTTCTCTATTCATTAAAATACGAATTTTATCAGAAATTTCCAAAATGCCAACCAAATACATTTTTATGTCTCAAATAAAAATATGAAATATATTTCTTATAATAGTACATATAAAATTTTAAAATAAATATATATAAAAATGAATCTCCATAAAAAGATGTTAAACTACATTATTTAAAAACTACGCCTTTTATCTGTAAAATTTAATTTGTTCACAAAAAATATTTGTAAAACATTTCAGATGAAATTTAAACATCACATTTAATATATTTAATATATATTTGTTTAATAAAATCCAAAAAGAGTGATTCTATAATTTTATAAACTTACTTATTTGGTATTTAAATATTTTTCTCATAAAAATACATCCTTTATATTTAATGGTATTTTTATTTAACTTCCAATTTAATTTGATGAGCAATGTATCATTATATTGAAATTTGTAAACTATATTTTCATAAATTAGTTAATAATTTTCATTCTCGCCATTCTAATGGATTTTTGATAACTATCATATTATGTAATAATATTAAGATGTGCATTTAGCTAAATGTGGTGTATCATATATGCTATTGAACGTAGTGTTTCCTTTAAAAACTCGAGATGTTACACAAGATGTTGGGATTTATTTCATACATGATTCCATTGGAGAGATAAATTTTTAAATTTTTTCTATTAAGGATAATTTTATAGTGAAATGATCTTGTTGGATACATATTCAAGAAGAATATTATTAAAAAAATAAACTATATATCCCATACATCGCATTAAGATAATGAAATAATTATAAAAAAAGTTTTTTATATGCAGATCCTAATGTAAATTTTTACATTGAGTTCTGTCTTCTGACACATCTAAATTTTTAAAATTTACCTTGATGAACAAACAAACCTCTTAGAAAGAAATCCATGATTAAATTCACGGAACAAAAAAATAGTTTGAGTATAGGAATAATGAAAATGTAAAAATCACTAAATAGATTTCTGTGTTAAAGTGAATAGTATGAAAATATGTTTAGAATTGCACTATAATAATTAGTTTTAGAATAAAAATCCTATAAGGAGTGATAATTTTGATGTCCAATATAGAATTGGGAATAAAAAATACAATGACAGACCACTCTATCCCAATAATTATCCATAACAAAAACAACTACGACGACAATAACATCAACCACCAACATTTTATAAACCATATAAAAACCAACCAGCCTACCCACCACACCCATTATAGTTAATAAAAATATTTAAAAAAAAGTACAAAATAGTGTGTAATCCATTGTTCAAAAGCATTGGGGATCAATGACTAAAGAATATAGTAATAATTTCACAGAACTGGAGAATAAAGTCAGAAATATTTTATAATGTTATCCTTATAATATGAGATAACTACCAATCCAATATGTTTTAAATAATTTTAGAAATTTATGTATGGTTAACATAATGAGTTGAAAATAAAATCATCCCTATATATACCCAAATACCAGAAAAACAAACCTTTAATGGGAGAGGATAAAAATCTAAAAACACCCTTGAAAACAAATACATGGATTAATAAAAGAAAGGATAATAACAGAGAATTTTAATTAGTAGAAATAGTACAAAGAAATTATTTTTAACATAGTAAAGGGTGATGAATTACCTTTTAGTCCATTTTTTCTTGGATAATACTATTCATAAAGATCTAAGATGAAGAAACCTAACGATAATTTTTGTAAAAATTATATAAAGATGAGACCTATATCTCTATTACTGAATATTTTATCCCAATACCAATGTGTTATAAGTTACATAAGTAACTATTAATAAATAATCTAAATGTTTAAAGAAAAAATAGGACTTATTTTGGATGATTTTTTTAACATTGATAACCTAACCATATCATAAACTTTTTTAGGATTTAGAGACATTATCTAACAATTAAATAATTGGATACTTGAATTTTTAATTCTTTTTATATTCATTAAAAATCATCTATTAATTTCAAGGATAAATCAATTTTTACTTAATTTAATGTGGAAAAATTAAATCCCATAGTATTATTAACATTATATTGAAAAATATCTAATTCATTTCTTATCGAATTATTTGATGATTTTCATAATGGGGATAATTATTTAATCTTCCAAAATATATTTTATTTACTAAATATTTAGGACGATAAAAGTCAAAAAAAAATCACCAATTTTTTTTTGTTTTGACGATTCGTGATAAAAGTAAATACCATTTTCAATATTTCATTAGGTAAAAATCATTATGAAGTTTGAACGTAAATCTTCCAAATTCTACATATTTTAATCTATGAATTACATCTAGGTGTATGAATCACACTTTATTCAACTATGTATATAGAAGAATAAACCCACTATTCATATTGGTATATCACATGAATTTTTTTCTTCTATATCAAATAATTATTTAATATTAATTTTGTAATGTTTATGTTCAAAAACCGTAAAATTCAATTTATCTATTGGTTAATGTTTTATTTCCTAAAATATTTTATGGATTAATTTTTTCTTGATAATGTTGGAAATTTATCATCATGTTCACAATAACTCCAATATTTTTAGGTAAGATGTTCATGTCTTAAGTCATAATTATTATATCTATAAAATTATTTATTAATGAATCATCCCCCTAATATGAAGACTATTTATTTGAAGGAAGGTGAAAATATTATTGAAATAAATTATTATATCCTTCTCAATAACCAATAAAAATATTATTTTAATTTTTAAGGGAAAATATATAATAATTTTTGTAGTTTTTTTGATATATTTCATGCATAAATATAAAAAAATATCACATAGAAATATTCTCTAAGGAAATTCATGAACTACTAAGAAACCAAAAATAAGATTGAATATAAATTTAAATAAAAATAGAAAGATATAGATATAGTAGTTTAAGAATTATGAATAATCTAGAAAATATCAAAACTGAAATTTGTTATCCATATTGTAATTTCCAAATGAATAATAATGAATAATGTAAAAAATTAATAAAATGGATTTATATATATTAGATATTGGAATAATCATATAGTATTATCTAATAAATATAACTAACACCTGGCCAATAAAACTAAAAACATCACTAGGTCCTTTATTTTTAAGATATTTTTGAATGTTTTAATAATAACGAATTACTACTTATTGGGGGGATTCTCTCGAAACATTTCGATTTCTGTTACACCTAAAGATCAATATAAGATAACAATTATTTTTCCCTTTGGTATAATTTCAAATGAGTGAATGGAATTTGGATCATATAATTTCTATGGAAAATTATAATGGTGTATGATAAGTATATTATATGATCATATTGATAAATAATGTGGTGTACTTTTAGATGATATAATATTTTATGGAAATTAATTTGATCATTACTAGATAAATTATGAAAATGTTTTGAAAACATACAATAAATTAAATATTATCATTAACATTGAAAAGATTATTTTTTTGGAAAAAGGGTAAGAGTAATTATAATTATAATTTCATATAATGACATTGACGTATATAATTCAATAATTAATTAGATGAATTCATTACCCCCTTTTTTGAAAATTTGTTTGATCATTTCATTAGAAAATATATATTTATAAGAGGTTTATCAATGATTTTTGGAAGACTTCTCTTCACCTATCCATGTAAAATTTTTAGTGACCTGGATTTTAATAGATATTCCATGGAATCATTTTAAGAATTATGTAGAATACAAATAGTCCACTAGTAATAGAACCACTGAAATTGGGAAACAAATTTTAATTGTATTGAGATGGTTCTAAACATTCCATTAGAGAATTTATATCCTCATGATTTTAATCATTATATAATAACATTACATATGCATCAAAAAAACTAAATTATACTCATATGAACTAAAAAGTAGTGAATATTCATTTTTGGGAAATATATATTCCTACGGAAAATTCAGATCATATTTTTTGGGAACATTAGATATGTTTTTAACTAATCATGCAACATTTTAGTATATTATGGGGATAGTTTAGGATAAAGTAGTGTTATTTTTATGTATAATTCAACATTAATAGTTTAATATTGTTGTCAAGGATAAAAATTGTATAGATAATTAACATTTGGTTAACCAATGAAAGTGACATAACATTCATAAAGATGGTATTCTTAAATATGAACAAGCAGATTCCACCGTTTTAGGAGAGTATATATACAGTATATGGAGGGTAACACTGTTTTTTTCATTTTTTCAATATTTTGGTAACATATCAAATATCCACTCACCTAAACCAACAACACATTTTCAGACTCAATCCTATATTAATTTTATATATTTAACAATATCAAAAAAATTAGAAAATTTTAGTGGTAAAATGATAAAGATATTTACCAAGGGTGAAATATAACTTGTTTTTTAATTATAAAATATTAAATCTTTTGAAGAATAATTTAGGACATATATTAGATCATAATTTTTTTTATTAATTGAATTATTAAAATTATTATTTTAACAATAATAAATTAAATATTTTTAAAAAGATTATTAATGATAACTTACTAGTAAAATGTCTAAAAGACAGGAAATGATAAAAATAGCCATAATTTATTTTTAGGATATATAATGTCTACATAATAAACCTTTTGATACTATCACCCATGACATCTAGTAAATCTTACATTCTAGAAGTTGTTTATTATGTCTCAAAATTTTTGGAAGTAAATAACACCTAAACTAAAATATTCAATGTTTTGTGTCCTTTTTCATGAATTACATTTTTTCAGGTTTGGAGTTCTAATATACATCATCAATGTTCAATGGAGATACTAATTATATAGTATTATTGTCTATGATTACGAATTATGGGTCAAACCACAATAAATCCACACCATACAACATAAAGGAATTGAAAATATGAAGTATAAAAAATTAAATCATGGGGTTCCGAGATAAAAAAATAAATCCAAATACGATATATAGGTTCTAAATATTGGTAAACCCATTATATTATTCTTATATATCATATACAGAACCATTCCAATGAGTTTATTTTTGTTTATTTATGGAAATAGATGTTATCTACCTATAAAATTTGAGTATAAGGCCTATTAGGTAGTGAGGGAGATGAATCTATATATGAAATCGTTTATAAATGTAAAGAAAGTGTTTTTTTCAGTTTCGGATGAAATTATAAGCGTTTTTTTTAAGACTCACAAAATTATAATGAAATATGTAGATTTTATCCTTTCAAAACCGTTGAAATAATTATAACATATAGGGGAACCATCTTTTTAAAAGAACTCAGGGATAAAACTAATAAGAATAAAGAATTATTAAATTTGGTTGGGTTCATTTATGTTAACTAATATATTTCTTTTTGGTTCTATGTTGGTTGTAAATGAAGGAGAATAAAATCCATTACTATTTAATGCAATATAATAATTAAAATCAGTATAAATCTACCCAAAGAATATGTGTTGTATATACAAATCTACCCAACATTTAATCATGGAACACCGTTAGTTGGTACCATTTCATGAAGAAGTATTTATTTTTTAATTCAATTGAAATTTATTTTCATTAAAAAATAATATAATAAATTTAAGACACTGCATTAATAATAAGTGGGGTTAGAAAACCATTTTAATGTTGAATTTTAATCTTTTTAATATTTATTGCCACCATTTTTGAACTTATTTTTTTTTACTATTTCAATATTAATGTTATTTGAAAATTATTCAACACATATTAAATGCTTATAATTTTTTGGAATAATTTACTATTTTATGAAAACAAATTACACATCCAATCTGATTATATTATATATAAATTGACCATGTTTTCTAATTTTTTGTCAGAGAAATTAAGGAAGTGACCACTAGTTTTTGATTTCTATGTTATGAGATGGTATAAAATATTTTAATCAATTACCCAAGATGACAATTGTACATTAAAAATTTCATAAAATGTATAACTTCCTAAGGAAACCAATATATAATTTAATAAAATATATTTTATATATAATAATGGAAAAAATTAAATATCATTACAAACCCTATATTATAGATAATATAAGAATTATTTTATTCTTAAATCCCACTTACAATGATCTCTTCTTTTCGAACTACATTTGTATTCAACAATTTTTATCACATATTATTGACTAATAACCATAATATTAAGCCACATTACAATCCAATAACCCTATATAACTTTATTAATAAGCTGATACATGATCTTGGTTGAATTAATGTATGGGAGGGCGGAAAACTGAGATTGAATAAGCAGTTATTAAAAAACTACATGAGTTGATGTGAAAATGTTATGCCTTATTTGTGCTCATATTTTATGTGGAAGATCATGCCAATTATATTAGTGGTATTTTATAGAAACTATTCTAATATGGATGTTGATATATAGAACTATTTTAATGTGAATGACACATCTGTATACATTGAAAATATAAAACATGATGAACTTTCTAGACCAATACATAAGAAAAAGATGTTATAAAACAAGGAAAGAAAATAAAAACATTTGATAACATATAATTTATATAAGTGATTCTTGTTGAGTATATTTATAAAATTTAAATATATGTTTCTAGATATTACAAAATAATTCCATATGAACCATACAACCAACTCTTATAATTTATTATAGAGGTTCTATTTATTAAAAACCACATAATCAATTTGATGAATTGAGATAGGAAGAATCATATTAGAAAAGAGGAATCCTCAACCATGAGAAATAATAGAACATACCATCATAGAAAGTTTAGGTACCCTTCCCATCCATTAAGTTAAATATATGTGGATTGCAAAAGAGAGAAGAAATATGTTTAAGTAAATAGTGATAAGGGGGTTTTATTACTACTAATATACTATATGTGTAGCCTATTACTAAATTTTCAATGTAATATAGTGGAATCAATCGTATAGATGATAGATAAATTAATATTCTTGATGGAAACTGATAATCATTAATTACATTCAAAATTACTTCCAAACCTCCTAATGTGAATTACAATATTCTCAACAGAACCCACCAACCCATTATCTATTGAAAACCCCTAAAACCATCATTATATTCGTGGACAATTTTAATAAGGTATTGTAATGAGGGGCATCAAAAAAAATATGTATAACCTTTTGTAGTCATGGAAGGAAAATTCCCTTACATAAAATTCAATCTTGGGCATCGAGTAAAATAATTTTAGGGAAATAGGTATAAATATTTGTCAGATTATGAAAAAAGTGGTAATTAATTTAATGAAATAAATAAATATAATGTTAATAAGAATATTATGTTTTCATTGTAATATTTAGAAAAACGTTACTTAAATAGAAAGTGTATTTTTCTAGTGTTTAATATTATCTCTGTAAAAAATTTTAAAATCACTTTTTCTAGAGTTAAGGGATTATGTTTGGGGAAAATGAAATATTCCAAAATTTATGATAATTATGTAATATTAATTTCACATTATACCTCATATTGTTTTTATCATTATAATTAAATGAACGTTTGAATTAATTTATCGACCACCTTATTGTGTGAAAATTGTTTAAAATATCCAAATTTTGAATTTAATTTACTGAAACGATTTTTTTGTGATATGTGTTTTTGATATTAATTAATCATTATCATCATATTGTGAAGTCTAAGGGAATATATTGTGACATTAGATAAATTTGTTAATGTGAAAAGTATTAATGGATGTGTTTATGATTTATGGTTTTTTAATGGTTCATCCCTGAGTGATTTATTGATTAAATCAATATTAAATGCATCTTGGAAGGATGAGTTATTGTCATAACTATATACTAATTATTTTATATCATTATAGGATTTCAATAAATTATCTATGATTTATGGGATAAATTTTAATAGTTTCCGGTTTTATGAAATTCCTATCCATATAGATAGATATTCCCACAATGAAGACACCCCATAAGAATGATTTCTATTGAAGGACGAATATCTTCCCATAAGAATGATTTATATTAATCATTTCATATGAATAAGAATGAATGTAAATGAAATAATGCAGAAAGTACATAAGGATAAGTAGTCTAAGGATTACATGACTTTAAAAAATGGATTACAATATAATATATAATTAAATATGGATGAAAGATCATTAGGGCGATTTCCTTAAGTATGAAATCATTAATAAACATCATTCCATTGTAGAATATAATATTTTATAATAATTTCCTTTAATCAGTAAGAATTATGTCTACATTCACATTAAGAATGCATGATACTCAATAAAGGTAACTTTATATGGGTCATATTCACTAGATCCTAAAACTATATAGTTCCTCATTATCATTCAAGCATAAAACAAAATTAGATTATATAGAGTATAACGTAAATAATGTTTCAACAATGAATAAAATTGAATGAAAATGATTCTATGTATGATTATATTGATATTTAGTGAAAATATATAAGGAGGTTGTATGATTTAAAATATTTCTAAGAAGGTAGGACCTCATGGGAATTTTAAAAACTGAAGAAGATAAAAGGAAAAAAATATGTATATGGTATGGATGAATGAAAAAGGGATTTCACACAAGAAGATAATTTGAAATAATAGGATGATTCCTAATATTTATGTTATTTTATTTACATGGTTTCATTATGTTATAATTATTTTTCTTTTGTGTGCACCAATATTTATAATTCAATGGAGTGGTAAAATATTGTGTGTATAAGGAGGGGAATTACTTCCACCTATAATGTTGTATTCCCAAAATTAGATTGAATTAAAAAAAATTATTAAGTGTATTCCCTATTCAATTATATTTTAAATTTTTAAATGAAATTGTGGTGAATTATTTTATAATTTTTATTTCATTCCTTGTATGTGTTTTATTTCTCACCCTACACAATTAAATATATAATTGATAAAATGGTGAAGTCAATGGGGATATGAGCTTGTGAATTTTGAGATCATTATGATGGGATTTATAATATTATTATTTTTTTAGTGAATAGAAATCCTGATTGGGTTTTCCTTAGGTAATCCTATTGTAAACTAAAATATGTCCTTACAGACAAGGAATGATGGTTAACAAGAAAATGATTTTTGTAAATTGTAATTTTTGTAATTAATTCTTCAATATGTGTATTGAAAAATAACTATATATAATTCAATTATTATATTTAATAACAAAATAATAAAGTCATTGAAGCATATAGAATTATTATGAGTAGATAAGAAACATTATCCCACTGACTTTTCATCATATTTCATTTAATATAATTGTTTATCTAATATTGTTTTATTTCATATAAAAAAACCAGTACTCCTATTTTAGCTCCTATAATTACATAAAAATGCTTTGTAAACCCACCATTAAAAAACCCTATGTTTCATCTAGACTACATTTAACATTAGAAAAAATAAATAAATTTTATACCACCATGTAATATGGTGCTAGCATGCTGGTTCCCCAATGAAATTTTAGAATAGTTACACAGCGATGATATATGGTATAATATGTTATTCTCTCAACTATCAATCAAGTTAATATTTGAATCATGTCCTTTTTTATAGTTTCTTATAGTGATGTGAATGTTATAGAGTTTGATATGATTAGATGATATAGGACAATTGATTCCTTTTGAACACATTTTATTCCTTTGATATGAAATATATGGTCACTCTATCAACTTTATATTATAAGAGATGATTATATCTCTAATAATACATATTTTATCATGATGATTTTAATATGGGGATCATATCTAAAATGAATGAGAATAGTTATCATCTATATGGTTTTCGTGGATAATTATATCTAGATATTTCCATTTCTTCCCACAGGTTACATTCAAATATGGTGTTTTCATCCAACATGTTTCTATAAATTTAACAATGGTTTATGGTAATAATACTACCAATATTTATCATCACCCCATCCAGTAGAATTTTTTCAAAACACATTTTTTCCTTTAAAGATTATTTTTTCATTAATGGCTGTATAAGATGACTTGAATCTGGTGTGTCTTTTTCAAATATTATTACTTGTTATGCCTTAGGAATTATGGTGAATAATATTAGTGTAAGAAATTGGCATTGAATATTGTTAATTAAGATCGATCGATGAGTTCACATTGGGAGGAGAAAAATTACAATGTATTTTATATATCAGATTTTGAGGTTTCTAAAATGCAATGTTCTATTGTTCTCTGTCTATGTGTTGTTGTTTTTAAATTAAATGTCTCATGATTGTTTTAAATAATATGTAATTATATATATAAATATATTCTAATGGAGTAGTGTAATAATAATTTAATTTCTTTGTATGTATATTGTAGGATGATAAAGGATAATGACTCATATAATGAGTGTTATTGTGACTCTGTTGTAGTCACCATATCATGGACTATTAGATAATTTCTTGTGGTGTCACACTAAGAAAACTGCTAAAATATATTGGGCCTTGACGGTTTGGGTTATTTCATGTTGGTACTACTGTATTCAATTCCTCAAGATAAGTTTTTGGGTTAGCATTATAGGGAATAATATTTAGGTAATTTATGGTAAATAAGTTATTAAGGTTTCATATTCTCTTATTAGACTAGAGACATCAACTTTGGTGTGGAGACCAAAATAAACATTCACCAAGAATATTATTACTTATTAATCAACCAATATATTGAAGAAATAATTTAATTTTATATCTACGATAGAGCGGACATCATGTTGTAGTCAATTTTGATCATTCATATTCTTTTTATATCTGCACTTCAATATATTCATTAATAATTTTGGATTCATCCTATTAAAGGAATAATGGTAACCATAAATAAGCACATTATGAGATTTTTTAGGGTTTTTTTATCATGATACTATAGTTTATCCTCTCAAACTGATTATTGATAAATAAGAAATCGATTCAAAAAACTGGTCAAGAGAAAAAATCATTCGCAGATCTGAGTTTGTTTCTCTCCCCTTCAAGATTAGTTTCGATTTCTTGTAGTGTTTATGGGAGTTACCGATATGCTGAAAGGGGGTATATATGGGATGTATATGTTGTGTGGGGTATGAAAAATTATATGGTGATAGTAATTTGGTTAGAGTTTGTGGATCATCATTTATTGTTCAAACACTCATAAAAAAATATTGATTATTTCATTGATCTCTGTAGATTCTATAGTAATATTTTAATGAGTAATGATTTTTCCAAAACTCTTAATTGTATTATTATTTTATGGATTTATATTATTCCCTTGTTTAGGAATGAGTTTCTTCATAGGAAGATGGAACTCCACATGAATTGGAAACCATGCTCGAATACACATTAAGACCATAGACATCCCATGTTTTTCATTGGTCATGATTCATGGGGGAGTTTTTTAGCTCCATGGTTCACATAGATACTCTGAATTAAAATATTTAATTCTATGATGGTGTTTCTATACAACACCACCTATTCTAGATTCCCCTAGGAGACAATTGGATGTTTTACATTATTAGTGAAGTTTCACCATTTAGGTGAGTGAAAGATATAATTTCATATAAATACAAAAATAATGGTCATATAGATGATCCTTAAAAATAAATATAGAGATTAGATAATAAAAATCCATGTTTTAGGAAAAAAAATTATCATGATTTTTTTGTGGTATGATCCAGTGGTGAATGATTACATAGAGAAGGATGATGCATTGATACCCTCCCATAATATTAGCCTTTGGTTTTTTATAATCAGAAATAGGTTTAGGATAGTCATAGACATGTGATAATGTGTAAAATGGGTGACTATGGTATAAAATTATATTTTTTACATTAAAGTATAAATCGTGTCCTCTTTTAATCGACCCTCATATTAGATGGGGAATGCATGGGTTATTATTCGTTTATTTTATATTCATGATGTTTGAATGATAATAGAAACTATATATAGACCATTATTTTCTAAATATCACACAATAATGGAAGAAATCATTCCCAAAACCCTCTTTCTGATGTTATTATATCCATAGTGTTGAAGGTGGTCCTTAAATTTATATTTTTTTCATAAGAAATGATATAAATGTTATAAAGAGAAGTATAAATTATTTACAAATAATCATAAATTGTAGTGATTCGTAGTAAAATATGTGAGGGTAGGTCCACCCATTATAATGAGTGTGACCATCTTATGCGTGGAATGTGATTCCCACCATTATGTTCTTGTATTCGGTTCCCCAGCATATTGTAAGAAAGAATTCATATGATATGTTCATGGATGTGAATTCACTACTTATGAATTTAGTAGAATTGGAAAATTATTGAGATGGGTGAACCATGTAATCTTATTAATGATAGGATGAAAATTAAATTTTATTTTATTTTAGAGATGAAATTAATGTTTTTATAATTATAAAGTTGAATACCCATGATGAATATGTAAACTGTTAGGAACCAATTATTCTTTGTATCACAACTGAAAAACAGGCTATTTTTCATCAGTTTATTTTTTATTTTTTAACATTGGTTAGTATGATATGTTATTCTAGTAAATATTTTAAATAATTTTTAAAATTTGGTTATCTAAATAGTTTTAATAAATAAATTAAGGTAGATATTATCCGTGCTTGTAATTTCATAATGAATGTCATTTTTTCAACAAATATTTTTTAGATAACCAGTGTGCTAAATATTTTTATTAATTTTTCACATTATTTATGAAATAACCAATATGAATAATAAAATTTCAATATAAAATTTTAATATTAATATTAATATTTCATCCCCTACAAATATTAAAATATAAAATAAAATAGCATAATAATGAATACTCGGCAATGGAAACATAGTTGCAACACAAACATTTAGAATTTAAATCTTGATGTTAATAGTGTTTATTAAAGAAAATTAAAATACACTAAAACATGTTAAATAGTAAACTCATAAATTTTATATGTGTTTCATATCTTATCAATTATAATGTTGTTGTTCATCAATAAGATAACAATGAAATATAATTCATTTATCATATATTTTAAATAAAATGAATGAAAATTTAAAAGAAAATTTAATAAAAATATAACCATATAGAACTTTGTAGTTGTCTTGATTGAAATTATTTCGTACTTAAATCTTAAAACATAGTATGCACATTAAATTAATCCTTATCTTGGAAATTTAAGTTTTAATGAGTTTTTTAATTTAAATTTAAAATTTTCATTACTACATCAAAAATTTTGTAATTAAAAATAAAAAAGTCAAAATTTATTTTATATATTTGGCCATGTATCAATAGTTTATTATTTTATCTATAAATTAATACTAAGACATATTTGAACATAAAATAATATAAATGAATTTTAATGTATTTATAATATAATCATGTATAAAAATTTTCAATCTAACAAGTTCAGTAGAGTCTTAAAATTTTATCACACATCACTATGGATAGATCATTGTTCGTAAAGTGTATTTTCCATTGTAAAAAAATTAACAAAATCCATTAGCCCATAATATATAATAAATTTAATTTGAGGTTTATTTCTATTCAGATATATATAGTAATTCCTAAGAAAATTATTTCATTCTCATGAATATATGGATTCATCCAGTACTGAATAATATCATTCCTTTGATGTATTTTAGTAATATATACAATTATTTATGCAGTAGTCATTTTATTCACTATAGTTGATATAATTTTTTTATATAAATCTATAGACAACTATCATTCATGATATTTAAAAATGTAATAATGATACCTAATATACATCAAAAAACTATAAATTTCCAATTAAGTAAAATAACACAATCATTTATGATAATCAAATTACCTAGAAAACATGAATTTTGTTCATCTCGAACTGATATGCAGTTACTAGATCCATGATATCTTTTTCAAAAAGAGTCATAGTAATTAAACCCAAAAAAAGTTAGCTCCCATTGGAATCTCAGGAAAATACAACATAAAATTTGAATATCTCTACAATTTTTCCACACTAGTATATGTTTAATCTAAATCCAAAATACATTTTATTTTTTGTTGTCTAAATGATATTTTTTATCATTAAATTATTATTATAAAAATAGATAAATATATGAACTTGTATATATTTTTTAAAAATTAAATAAAATTTTGAAATGAATGGTATAATACACACATACCTCTGTTAATTTCTAGAATAATACTATATTGAAAAACTGAATAATGGTCAATACATGGTCTAACTGTACTGAACATATCTGTACAAAATGATTCTCTTTATTATATATCTATATTATCATATATAGTTACCCAAAAAATATCTATCTCTATCTTTTGATGTTGAATTATATCGCCAATATAATATATAATCCCACTTGATACAATATAGTGCTAGAGACCATCAACATATATCATAAAATAAATGGGTTTTTATGGAGGAGTGGGTATGGGGGTATGATAAGTAAGATGAGTTGGGTATGTTGGAAGTGGTAGAGTGGGATAATTATTTGGGTTGGTATTTGACTGTGTTAGTGTCGTAGTGTGATCAAAAGCCTGAAACTGTCTTTACATCAATGAAAACATCAACTATACTGAATATTTGATTATTTCCACCATTATCTTAGAAATATCATAAACCATAGCTTCATAATAATCAATTTCTTTTATGAAAATTATTAATTAAATACACTTATGAATGTGGAAACAAATTATTATTGATACACGTGCCAGGTATTCTCTTAAACAACCCAAGTGTTCAAGATTTCCCAATGATGTTGCTAAAATATTCATCATAACATAATATTTAAAGACCCATAGTGTTGCATTCTTCTCATGTTATTCATATATGGGATTTTTTTGAAATAATATAAATAAATTATTTAATATAAATAAATAAATAAATTAGACATCTTACATTCCTCTCATCTACAACTGCATAATCATTTATAATATATCACCATTTTTTGATCATCTGATCCCTCTTCCATTTTTAATGTCCATGGGGGTGGGGGTTATCATTTGTGGATCTTGAAGACTTAAAACATAGTTTATAAAAATTTTCAGCTATCATTTCTTCTTCTGAACCATATACCCTCATCTATATAAATAATGAGGGTATATGTTTCTAGATTGAATATAAGGCCTCGGACTTAAACCTTACTTAATATATAATTAAATGAATAATTCAAATTTAGGATGTTTTCAGGTTTATAGTTTTAGATAATTTGATCATAAATCATGAATTACATTCCGCATTTAAACAAAGTGGTTACATAAATGATAGAATTCGTTTTTTCCCATCAATAGAAACATATTTAAAATAAAACATGGATTCTTTCTTGACACTTCCTTGACACTATAATCATATCATGGACCATTCACTTGACCTGTGAAAAACATTTCAAAAAACTTGGGATGAGCATAAAAATCTTAGTAAGGTATATAAATGTAGGAAAAGAAAACATTAGTCCATGTATGAAATCATACATTACTCATTAAACATCAGCATTTTAACATTCCTCATCAAATCAGGAATAAATCATAGAAATAATAAGACATAAAGGTAACTTGAGGAATTCATAACATTCTTACACAGGGATTGATCCTCTTGGTTACGTTTGGAATACCCATCACAGTATATTCCCTATGTCTCTTCGGAGAAACCCTGACGTTTAACACCTTCGAGTTACCCAATGCATTGGAGAGCTATATCAGGCTCACCCGCCCTTAGTTTATCAAGAAACCACCCGTCGTCATAAAAATTCCCAAGAACCATAAAATAATCATAGCACATAGCCTAATCATAATGGAAAGATAACATTCCCACATTGAAATAACAATATAACATTTTAAGATATTGAAATAATGAATCCATGTTAAAATCCATTTTCAAAACCATTTAAAACATTTAATAAAATGATTTTTAAATCAAAGTGTCCCATACCACATTGAACATTTTAAAATTTTAAACCATTAATATCCATATAAATTAATCCCAAAACCCATTTTGAAAACATGGATATTAATGAAAAATATTTATAAGAATAAATCATTAAAACATTTAAAACGATATTTTAGTTAAGGCGTTTTTAACAAAATGAGAGACACTTGAATACAATAATTGAGGAAGAACATTTAATAAAAATTTATAATATAATGTGAATAAAGGGATTCATGATATAATATCCCAAAGGACACTATATACACCATATAAGAGTGAATTGGTACATAAAAACAATGAAGTCTCAATGGAAATGTAAATTGAGATGAAATCCATTATAAAGATGGTATCCTTAAATTAAGGATAAATCGATCTCATAATTATGTGTGAAAAATATAAATAAACCCAATATAAGTGGATATTAAGTGTAAAATAATCAATGTTCATTCATAAATATTCAAAGGATGACATATTCAATAACTACATGTTGATCCCAAAGAAATCGAAATTGGGTTAAGAAGTACCCTTAACAGCCTAACGTCGTCACATCAAATTTTAGAAAAAGAGATGATGAGGGAGATAAAGGGTATCTCATCACATGGACATAAAATTTACAGCAATAAGGATATATAAGAACATATCCCCACATAATAAGATAAAAATTAAAAGACATAACAAAAGATGTCTTTTAAAAAGAGGAGTATGAAAGGTTCCCTTACCGATTTGGGTAACTTTCCAAACGTACACCCCATGAAATAAGGACTATACAACATTGATATAAATACTCATAATAGAAATTATGTTTCACAAAGAGTAGAATAATAGATATTACATACACCACACAAATGGAAATATTGGAAAATGTAGCATGAATCTCACGAAAACACAAAGTGAGATAAAAAGCCCCTTACGAAATTTCGGCAGCCTAACGACGACAATTAAAAATTCCAAAATGGATTGATGAGAGAAAATATGGTATCTTATCATATGAACATAAAAAGTACCGTAATAGTAATATAAAAGAACATCCCAATCATAAGAAAGATGAGCTTAAATGTAATGACATAAAAGACTGTACTTAAAAAGAAAGAGAGGGGTAGGATCCCTTACCTCGTGTTCGACATGACTCGATCATTCTTTAATCTCCTAAATAAACACATTTGTCCAATTTATAATTTATTAAGGACCTAATTTAAATATTATTATTCAGTTAATATCACATATTATAAGGATATAATAATTGGTTAATAATATGAGTTCATATCCGACGTTTTTGTCGATGTTCGGTACAAGAGTAAAAATCAAACTTGTTGGAAAAAAAATTTCCATGTAGTTATAGGTAAATCATATAAATAATAGTGTTTATGTTTTAAATATCATATATATCCAGTATATATTCATTTTATACTATTCCATAGCATTTGGAGATAAAAAATTAATAACACCGTTCATGGAGACGATAGGATGTACGTACGCATGAACGCTACTTTCTTTTTTTGTCATATTAATGGAATTAAAACAACATGGGAGATATATATATTATAATTATACAATTATATCCATCATTTATATTTAATATATTACATATATATCCATTATATATATGTACTTATAATAGTACATAACATTTGGAGATAAGAAATGAAATGCATCGTTCATGTAGACGGTAAGCCGTACGTACGCATGAACGCTGAATTAAATAATAATTATATATAGGTATATTATAATTCCAGTAGTATATCATATGTAATACCACTAATTCCATCCTTTATACGTCCCACATATGGCATTAACGAATCAAATTACTTTGAGGGGGCGGTAGTCCGCACTTCCTAAAATGATGATATCACGTTTACCCATAAGAGAAACCGTAAAGGTATGCCACAAATAAAAAATACAGAATCTTAAGGAAAATATAAACATATTATATATCATATATAAATATATTTACATCTTAATGGCCACCTTTGAAGGTGATAAAATAATATTGAACAATCATCATTTCCTGAGGCAGTAATTCGCCATCCACAAAAACAGTATGTTCATTAACCATTAGACGGAGGTGTGTGAAAGTGTAGCTAGAATACTTCTTATAAAAACATCCTAGTATATTTAAGATACTGGTTTTTTACAAAAAAATGTAATAAAAATAGTTTAGGAGTTTGGAGAATAAAAATAAAACAAAAGAACACAAGGGAAGACATTACCTTTAAATCGGGTAACTCTCTTTAACTTGAGCTCAAAGGCATCCTTGGAAAGGACTCTGCCCAATGTGAGGCGTCAATGATTAAGAGAGGGATGTTTAGAGATGAAATGGGCTGGTTTTGGCCGATAAAAAGGCTCAAGAGGTGTGTGTAAGGTGGTAGAGGTGGGGGCCTTTTATAAGAGGAGAGGAGGGGCACTCTTGGAATGTTATAAAATAATACTTTATTATAAAATGATATTCAGATTTAAAAGGTCGAAAAGGGATATATTTCTAGGATAAGGTGATAAGGTTTCTAAATCCACACATCCAATATATTTGTGACAAATTTAAGACTTAGATTTCACCGTATCTTCTCATTTTATTTAAATCGTTCATTTATGAGGTAATCATTGCATCATCACGGTGTCATAAATAAATTAATTTATTTAATGTATAAAAATTATAAAAAAATATCATGATGTAGGAAATATTTTTATATTTCTAATTAATATTTATAGTCAAATTTATGACTTATATAACTCCATGTAAAAATTGTTTTAGTAAAAAAACACATGTTTGTGACATTTTAATTTTAACTTTAAATAAAAAGGTATTTATGTCATTTTCCATCCAAAGTGGCTCCATGGGGTCCCCAAGTTGACCCATGGATTTTTGTGGTCTTCCATTACTCATAAAAGTTGTGTAGGACATGTGTCTAGGTCATTTCATATTATTAAAAGTTTATTTTTACCTTAAACTACACTAATTACCTCTAATCGCGATTAAAACTTAAAAGTTACTATTCACAAAAAAAAGATTATTTTAATCCAATTGAACCACATTTTACTTCTTAATGACAACCATGTATGTCGGATTTTTTAAATTCAAAACACATAGGTGGTAAAATTTCATTTAAACAGAAAATCAGTTTTTTAAGTACCACTTAGTGGTTTCACTATTCATCAAAAATTGATGTTTTCCAGAAAAATACCAAAAATTCACCCTAAGCTATATTTGATATTACGAATTCAAAAACGATGACTATTTTAAAAAATTCAAAAAATATATGTTACAGTAATTAAATTAATAATTAATTCCCGCTGTCAGAGCAAATAACGTGTTTTTATGAAACAATAAGTATTAAATGATTGACAGTAGTTTAAGTCCAATTTCAAACTGAAATTAATTCCAATGACCACTATTGGATTAAATGGTAAAAATATATTCTAATTTCACTTTAAAACCAATTCAAATTATAATCTAATCATATAAATAAATTATATTAAAAAGTGGTTTTGAATTAAAATACATCATTTTTCACTATTCATTAAAAAATGTACTTTACTGGAAAAATACCAAAAATTTACACAAAGTAAATTTTGATGTCCTGATTATAAAGAAGAATTTTATTTTATAAAATATAACACATAAAATTTTCAAAAAGTGGAATTAAAAGTGGTCTTCCATAAAAAGGCGGTTAATCGACCTTTTAATTAATATTAGAAGATTTATGCTTAAAATTGGATTCATTTTCATTTTAAGCCTCCAACATTTATTGGATAAAAGTAAAAATATTTGACAAACATATATAATCATTTTGTAGTTAGTTATGTTCATTCCCACCATTACAATGGCTCGGCGTTAACTACCTTTTAAAATAATATTATTTTATTATTAGAGTGCAATGTAATATTTCAAAGAACCTCGTTGTTGCGTATTGGGTACGCCCTCGAGGATAGCATTCCCTTTAAAGTAATTTTGATATTTTATTAAAAAATATGGATAAATTTGAAAATTTCATATTCTTTATTTACTTGGGGTGTTACATCCTTTCCCCCTTTTGGGAATTATGTCCTCTCAATTTTAAAATTGGGCTTGGAAACATCATTGAAAATCCCATATCAGAACAAGAGTCAGTAAAACAATCACATTAAAATAAAGAAAGTAAAGTAAAAAGGTCACCCGAGTAAACCCATACTAGGATTCCAATTATGAAAATATGTACATGGAGGAAAAAAAAGGGTCATGTTCTGATGGAGAGTGATAGTAGACATGTCTAGGAGATAGTTAACCATAAGAAAATCACAAACTTGTGATGGGGTAAATTGTATTCGATTCCCCAGTAGTAAAAGTTTACAGACAACATTTTTGTTTTAAGTTACTCTTCATTGAGGAATTTATTGTTTAGCTTAACTAAATCATAATGAAATATACTTACTTGTCACGTAGACTTTCAAATTTTACTATATTCCATAATCAAACTCATATTTTCTCCAAAAGACGAGTATTTAGGAAGACTTGTTCGCATTAAGAGTATTATAATCAACTACTTGAGAATCACCTAATCCACAAAAGAGAAATATATATTTCCCATGTCTTTAGACATAATCCAAAACAAAAATTGTTAGTATGAGATCAGATAATCCACAAAAGTATAATCCTTTATAAAAATAAAATCTATTCTTAATCTCCAAAATCTGTCCAAAAAAACCAACAGTTCAACGAAGACCATTCGATAAACAATTGTCCATAAAATTATTCAAAGTAAACCAAACTAATATTGAAACCCAAATATTTGAAGGATTAAATCACATAGTCTTCCAAGGCACAAATTAAATTTTATCTCCAAATAACATCAGTTGCTCTTAAATTCTCATATTGAAAAGTAATTAACCTAATCACATATCCTCCTTGATAGGTAAATCATTTCCATAGATAACCCAAAATAAACTGACTCTTGATTCCTAAAAACATCTAACTAAAAATAATTAGTCAAACTAGCCAGGGACTTCACGTAGTCCAGTTGGTAGGTGATAAATACCAGGTGCACTTTGGTTGTGGGTTCGATTCCCGCAGCTTTGTCAGACACGACGGGTTGTCACATGGTCTGCGTGTTGTCCTTTTTCCAAAACTATATAATTCTTAAAACATTCCTCAAAACGAGATAAAAAATTCAAAAATAATCATAACATATTTTATCTTCAATTTTATGTCATGCCTTTCATTTTCCATCATAATATATAATAACCCATAATTACCTCAAAAGAAAGGATCATATAAACACTAATGATTACCTTTATAATTATTACCTGAACTTCCACATCGATTGGTCATCTTGTACATGATGCATTACAGAACATACCAAGTTACAAGTGGTTGATCATGACTCCTTGATAGTTGGTTTAGAAAACCCACGAGTTTTCTCATTGAATCCCCCATTTCATCCAATCTCTTAATCAGAGAACCACCATAGTTTCCTTCAAACATGTTGTCACTTTGGTGCCTTTTAGATCCATCCATTCACTAAAAACAGAAATGTCAGTGTGAGTATATCAAAAAACCATCATTTACTAATGAGGAAGATAAACACTAAGATATACTTACTCATTCACTTTATCTAAAACTATGACTCTTTCTGAAATCCTATCCATTATGGTAATGTCACTTATGCCTAGAGAATACACTAACCTAGAATGTTATCTAAACCAACCTTTGATACCAACTATAAGGCCCGGCCTTAAACCTTACATAATATTGAATTCAATGAATAATTCAAATTGAGGTTCTTTTCAGGTTTAGAGTTTTAGATAATTAGATAATAAATAATGAATTACATTCCACATTTAAACAAAGTGGTTACATAAAAGATAGAATTCGTTTTTTCAGATCAATGGAAACATATTTAAAATAAAACATCAATTATTTCTTGACACTTCCTTGACACTATCATCCTATCATGCACCTTTCCCTTGACCTGTGAAAAAAATTTCCAAAAACATGGGATGAGCATAAAAAGCTCAGTAAGGTATATAAATGTATGACAAGAAAACATTTTTCCATTCATCAAATCATGAATAAATCAGAGAAATCATAATACATAAAGGTAACATGAGGCATTCATAAAATTCTTACGTTGGGAGTAACCCTCTTGGTTATGTTTGAAATACCCATCATAGTATATTCCCTAAATGTCTTCGGGGAAACCTTAACATTTAACTCCTTCGCTTTACCCAATGCATTGGACAGCTATATCGGGCTCACCCACCTTTAGTTTATCACGGAACCACCCATCTTCATAACAATTCCCAAGAACCTTAACATAATCATAGCACATAACTTAAGCATAAAGGAATGATAACATTACCACATTGCAATAACAATATAAAATTTTTAGATATTGAAATAATGAATCCATTTTCAAAACCATTTTCAAAACCACTTAAAACATTTAATAAATTTATTTTTAAATCAAAGTGTCCCATACCACATTGAAGATTTTAACATTTTAAACCATTAATATCCCTATAAATAAATCATAAAAACCATTTTGAAAACATGGATATTAATGAGAAATATTTATAATAATAAATCATTAAAACATTTAAAAAGATATTTTAGTTAAAGGGTTTTTAGCAAAATGAGAGACACTTGAATACAATAATTGAGGAATAACATTTAGTCAAAACATTATAATATCATGAGAATAAAGGGATTCATGATATAATATTCCAAAGGATAGTATATACACTATATAAGAGTGAATTGGTGCATAACTACAATGAAGTCTCAATGGAAAAGTAAATTGAAATGAAATCCATTATAAAGATGGTATCCTTAAATTAAGGATAAATCAATCTCATAATTATGTGTGAAAATTATAAATACAACCAATATAAGTGGATATTAAGTGTAAAATAATCAATGTTCATTCACGCATATTCAGAGGATGACATATTCAATAACTACATGTTGAACCCAAAGAAATCAAAATTGGGTTAAGAAGTTCCCTTGACAGCCTAACAGCGTCACATAAAATTTTAGAAAAAGAGTTATTGAGAGAGATAAAGGGTATCTCATCACTTGGAAATAAAATTTACGGAAATAAGGATATATAAGAACATATCCCCACATAATAAGATGAAAATTAAAAGACATAACAAACGAATTTTTTTAAAAAGTGGAGGGTGAAAGGTTCTCTTACCGATTTGGGTAACTTTCGAAACGTACACCCTATGAAAGAAGGACTATACAACATTGATGTAAATACTCATAATCTAAATTATGTTACACAAAGAGTATAATAATGTATATTAAATACACCACTCAAAATTAAATATTGGAAAATGTAGCATGAATCTCACGAAAACACAAAGTGAGATAAAAATCCCCTTACAAAATTTCGGCAGCCTAACGACGCCAATTAAAAATTCCAAAATGGATTAATGATAGAAAATAGGGTCTCTCATCATATGAACATAAAAAGTACAGTAAGAGTAATATAAAAGAACATACTCATCATAAGAAAGATGAGCTTAATAGGAATGACATAATAGAGTGTACTTAAAAAGAAAGAGAGGGGTAGGATCCCTTACCTCGTGTTCGAAATGACTCGATCATTCTTTAATCACCTAAATAATAAAATTTTGCCAATTTATTATTTATTAAGGACCTACTTTAAAGATTATTATTCAGATTATATCACATATTATAAGGATATAATAATTGGTTAATAAAGTGAGTTCATATTAGATGTTTTTGTCGATGTTCGGTACATGAGTAAAAATCAAACTTGTTGGAAATGCATTTTCCATGTAGTTATAGGTACATCATATACATAATAGTATTGGTGTTTTAAATATCATATATATCCATTATATATTCATTTTATACTATTCTATATCATTTGGAGATAAAAAATTAAAAGCACCATTCATGGAGACGGTAGGCCGTACGTACGCATGAACGCTACTTTCATTTTTTGTCATAGTAATGGAATTAAAACATCATGACAGATATATATATTATAATTAAAGAATTATATCCATAATTTAGATTTAATATATTACATATATATCCATTATATATATGTACTTATAATAGTACATAACATTTGGAGATAAGAAATGAAATGTACCGTTCATGGAGATGGTAAGCCGTACGTACGCATGTACGCTACATTCATTTTTTTTGTATTCAATGAAATTAAATAATAATTATATAAAGGTATATTATAATTCAATTAGTATATCAAATGTAATACCATTAATTCCATCCGTTATATGTCCCACATATGGCATTAACGAATCAAATCACTTTGAGGGGGCGGTAGTCCGCACTTCCTAAAATGAAGATACCTCGTTTACCCATAATGGAAACCATAAAGGTATGATATAAATGAAAAATACAGAAGATTAAGGAAAAAATAAACATATTATATATCATATATAAATATAGTGTCATCTTAATGTCCACCTTTGAAGGTGTTAAAATAATATTGAACAATCATCGTTTCGTGAGGCAGTAATTCGCAATCCACAGAAATAGTATGTTTTTAAGCATTAGACGGAGGTGTGTGAAAGTGTAGCTATAATAATTCTTATAAAAACATCTTAGTATATTTATGATACTGGTGTTGTTACGAAAAAAAGATAATAAAAAGAGTTTAGGGGCTTGGAGAAGAAAAATAAAACAAAAGAACACTAGGGAAGACATTACCTTTAAATCGGGTAACTCTATTTGATTTGAGCTCAAAGGCTTCCTTGGAAAGGATTATGCCCAATGTGAGGCTTAAATGATGAAGATAGGGATGTGGAGAGATGAAATGGATAGGGGTTGGCCGAGCCAAAGGCTTGATAGGTGTGTGTTAGGTGGTAGAGGTGCATGCCTTTTATAAGAGGAGGGGAGGGGCACTCTTGGAAAGTTATAAAATATTACTTTATTATAAAATGATTTTCGGATTTAAAAGGTCCCAAAATGATATATTTCGAGGTTAAGGTGATACGGATTCCAAATACACCCATACAATAGGTTTGTGACAATTTTAGAACTTAGCTTTCACCCTATCTTGTCATTTTATTTAAATCATTCATTTATGAGGTAATCACTGCATCATCACGGTGTCACAAACAAATTAATTTATTTAATGTCTACAAATTATAAAAAAAAATCATGATGTAGGAAATATTTTTATATTTATTATTAATATTTATAGTAAAATATATGACTTATATAACACCATGTATATCTTTTTATAGTAAAACAACACATGTTTGTGAGATTTTAATTTTAACTTTAAATAAAAAGGTATTTATGTCATTTTCCTTCCAAAGTGGCTCCATGGGGACCCCAAGTTGACCCATGGATTGTCATGGTCGGCCATGACTCATACAGTTATGTTAGTACATGTTTCTAGGTCATTTTATATTATTAAAATATTATTTTTACCTTAAATTACACTAATTACCTCTAATCGCGATTAAAACTTAAAAATTACTATTCACCAATAAAACTATTTTAATCCCATTGAACCATATTTTACTTCTTAATGACAACCATGTATGTCGGATTATTGAAATTCAAAACACAGAGGTGGTAAAATTTCATTTAAAATAAAAATTAGTTTTTTATGTACCACTTAGTCGTTTCACTATTCATCAAAATTTGATGTTTTCCAGAAAAATACAAAAAATTCACCCTAAGATATATTTGATATTACGAATTCAAAAATGATTTATATTTTAAAAAATTTATAACATATAAGTTACATTAATTAATTTAATAAGTAATTCCCACTGTCATAGAAAATAGCGTGTTTTTATTAAACAATAAGTATCAAAAGATTGACACTAGTTTAAGTCCAATATAAAGATGAAAATAATTCCAACATCCACTATTGTATTAAATGGTAAAAATATATTATAATTTCACTTTAAAACCAATTAAAATTATAATCTAATCATATAAATAAATTAGATTAAAAAGAGGTCTTGAATTAAAATACAACATTTTTCACAATTCATTAAAAAATGAACATTATCGGAAAAATACCAAAAATTTACACAAAATAAATTTTGATGTCCTGATTCTAAAGAAGAATTTTATTTTGTCATATATAACACATAAAATTGTGAAAAGGTGGATTTAAAAGCGGTTCGCCATCAAAAGGTGGTTAATCGACCTTTTAAAGTATATTAGAAGATTTATGCTTAAAATTGGATTCATTTTCATTTTAAACCTCAAACATTTATTGGGTAAAAGAATAAATATTTGACAAACATATATAATCATTTTGTAGTTAGTTCCGTCCATTCCCACTATTACAACAGCTAAGAGTTAACTACCTTTTAAAATAATATTATTTTATTATTAGAGTGCAAGGTAAGATTTCAATGAAACTCGTTGTTGCGTATTGGGTACGCCATCGAGCATAGAATTCCCTTTAAAGTAATATTGATATTTTATTCAAAAATAAAGATAAATATGAAAATTTCATATTCTTTATTTACCTGGGGTGTTACATTGAATATCATGAAGATACCTCCACATGTTCTATAAATAAAAAATTAAAAAATGATTTATTGAATCATAAATAAAAAACATCAAAATGGTTACGCTGCACTTACTAGAAATTATTATCATCATATTCATTCATCAAATTCTTTTCCATGTATATTCCTCTACAAATAGAAATATATCACATGGATTATGATGTTTTCTTCCTCCAAAATTGATACCTAATGTTATATTTGATTTAAAATCCTCTCATATCCTAGTAGCCAATGATAAAAATTTATTCTCGAATAATTCAGTATTATGTATATCATATGTCACTTGAGAAGAAGGGGAAAACATATATTATAATAATAGATTCTTGATATGTAGAATAATAAAAAAATATTTCCAAAATGGTGTACCATAATTGAGTTATATTCAAATTTTCATACCTTCTCAAATCATCAATAAAATTATTATATTTTGTTTTAGCTAGCAATATAATAAAATTTGTGATTGTTTTTTATTTGAATGTCATGGAATATCATTATCATAAAATTCTACATGTTTCCTTTTGATGGGACTACATGAAACTGATAAATTTTTAAACATGTGCATCAACCATAACCTACCCTAGAACTCTATATCCCCTATTTAATTAGATATAACTTGTAAAGAACGATGAAGAGAATCAATAATAAGAGCATGTGTATGTTCCTCTCAAGAGGTATTTTCATCATCCTTTCAATAAGTATTTTGTTCAACAGATGTTTGATATTTCATTATCATTAAAATCAATGTAACTAACATTTACTGCATAAATATAAAAATCCAACTATTACATAAAAATGTAAAGAAAAATAAAAAAATAAAACAATATCTAATATAAATCTAAAAAGTCTATTCATATCTTTTTAGATAACAAAAATTATAATAAAATTTCTAAGAGATTAAATGACATAAATGAATGAAAACAAATCCAAAAATGGTATGTGAATAGTAAAAATCTACAAATGTATAACACCATTTAAAATATAATAATATTGGTTGTATGTGTTAAAAAAATTTAAACAAAAGCTAAATTATAATGAAAAATTTTTAATTAATATTTTTATAGTAGTTAACTAAAAATTTAACAACATTAATGGGAGATGAAAATACATATAGTAATTAAAAAATCCAAAAAATTGTAAGTATATTTTAAAAATTATTTAAACATATTGAATATTTCTTAACAAAAAATATTATTATTTTAATATTATCTTATATATATATATATTGTTAATTCTAAATAATCATATAAGATTGAAATAATTGTTTTTCAAAAAAATCAAGAACATAATAAATCACATAAGGGTAAACATTGTAAACTAACAAAAACTAAAATAATATAAACAAAACATTTATCCTCTTTGCCAGAATATGTGTTTCATTAAATAATTAAAACTAATATAGATAACTTTTTATGAAATTTTTAAATAAAAATATGATATATTCATATATTATCATTAATATTAGGAATGTGATAAGTTATTTTTTCCCATATTATTTATTCATGATCCACACATATAAAAAAACGTTTTTGCAACATTCCCATTAATATTTTATACTAATAATTCAATAGAAGTAGGGATCTCCCAAAAATGACCGTCTTCATCATGATTTTCAACACCAACATTACATTTCAACCTTGATAAAAAAAAATAGACAACTGTATATCAGATATTTCATGAACATAGTGATATTTTTTCCGTGTGTTTTCATGATAAAATGATCAGTTGTGCATTATAAACTGTATAGAATAAATAGTTTCAAAAATAATTAATCATTTATAAAATTATTTTAAATAATATACTATTTTTAGTTATACAATGAAATTTTAAATTTAATATAACAGACCACGCATATTTGATAAATGATTCCTTCTTATTACCTTGATTCAGATATTGGGTTTTTTCATTATAACTCAAAAATGTATTTCTTCTCTAAACACCCATAAAATATTATTCTGAGGAACACCGCTATCGTCTAGGTTGTACATATGATATGTATAGCCATCAATTTAAAACATTGAAAATCCTGTCAAATTTAAACATGGACCACCCACTAACAATATTAATGTTTTTGACACAAATGATCTACCAACAAACCTACTCTATGATACATGTGAATTTGATTTATTTTCATTCAAATCCTACATATCTATATTCATTAGATAATTTTTTTAACACATAAGTATATAATTTCTTTTATTATTGATCATCATATATGTTAATCAAGAAGTATTAATGTACCTTACTTATCTTTTAACTTATCAACGATTTTACATTCCTTCCAAAGATCCCCTTACCCCAAAAATTGATTTTATCATGGTTAGATATTAGAAAATTTATATTCTTAAATGGGGAAAATTATCTTATAAAATATAGTGAAAACAAATCTTAAATATACTTCTCAATATTGGAGGATTAGTTTTTTCATTGGTTCATAACATTACCTTTAAATATCGTAACATATCATTAAAATAGATAATTCCAACAAATATATCAATGTTCAAAAACCATTACTTATCCCAAAAATGATCCATTAAATTAACCATGACATCAAAATAATTTCCTGCAAATAGATTTCTGATTGGAAGAGTATAGGAACAACATCATTGTAATAATTTTTCAAAGCATTCAGAACTGTTAACATATAAAAAATTTAGTTGAAAAAATAATAAATCATTCTGATAGTAATTATTACATGGTTTAGAAATATTCCACTCCATATAAATGTTAGGATTTATTTCATTCTATTGTAACAATCCTAATATTTCATTCTTATCAACATTGGATTATTTAAATACACAAATTCAATTAATATTTATATATAACCCTAATCCAATTTATTATCATAAATAAACTGAAGAAATATATTTTTTCCTACTTAGATAATATATGAATAGATGGGGGATGGAATATTCTCTTATCATTGAAAAATGGGATCCAAATCCAAACATATTCCTATTGGAGTAAGTCTAGTCTTTCCTTCAACCCATATTTTATCATTCTATTATAATATAACAATTTACTAACCAGTCAATCATATATATATATTCTTCTCACAATTATTAAAATCAATTATATGTTTAACATCATTATATTTTCAATACGGAAGGTCAAAAATACAGAAATGTTCATACAAATATTACTATCATAAATATATTTTTGGGCCCTTCTAAATGGAATGCCATTATTTTTCGCACTCAAAAAAACCTTGATTATTAGATGAATTTTTTGGTGATATATCATATTCAAATTAGATAATTTTTTACTTTTTTAATATTTGAAAAAAGATATCCATAGAAAAAACCTTTGTTATCCAATGTATATAGTTTTTCTCCCAAGTTGTAGTAGATAAGATGAAATATGTCAATCAAAAATTGGACAAGATTTATACCCTTAAACACTATATATAGACTATTTCTATATACAATGAAGTTATTTACATGGATTATAATCATTTCATGTTGTTGAAAATATTTCTTTTCACAATAGTCATAAATCATAATACAACCATCCCAAATCTTTTTTCAAATCATCATTTATTGGTGAAAAGAAAACTTTTTTATTATTTTTGTGAATTTTTTATATAGAGATCACCAAACTCAATATTACATACTTTGACGTCATAGAAAATTTTAGTGATAAAGTTCAAATTATTAATAATATAACCCCTAAATAATGTATTTTATTATTTCTTTGATGTGGATTCATTCCGTCCATGCATAGTATAATAATGATATTCATACATTAGTTAAAAATATAAGAAAATATTGATCAATTTTAATCCACTATCATCAATCAACTATATTTCTTAATTTTCCTTCACATATCCACTTATCTATATTCCTTCATAACATTAGGGTAGAATTTTTATTTTTAGAATGTCTTTCAAATTAGTACTTATAAGAAGATATAAAAACGCTTTTTAAGGGGTATCTGAAACTAATAAATCATCATGTGATTTTTCATTTAACGTATACATTGAAATATCATCTTTTGGAAAACCTATAAAAATGAATATTCATTTTGATATAGTTTAGATTCACTCGATAATGCATTTTTTCTTAAACACGAATCCCATCAAAAATAATTTATCATTCTCTTTATAGTGTGAATTTTGAAGATAATTGTATTTATGAGGAATAATATTAAATAATTTTAGAAAACCTATGAAATCCATTAAACTCAATAAAAATTTCTTGTTTATGTCAATCAAATAGAAAACAATTAATAAAACCATAAATTTCACAGAAATCAGATACCATTGTTTCTCAAAATCACTATGTAGGTGTTTAGTTGTCAGTTCATTCTTAAATTTATCCACTTTAATTCCTAAAATAATTACTTAAATTTTATCAAACATATCATATTGAAAATACTCCTCCATAATATATTTTAATCGAATCCCAGTTTTACCATGACAAACAAAATTCATGCATATCTTCGATCTCCCTACTTTTCAACATCTCCGTGTTTAGACATTTTAGGAATTGACAGAAAAACCAATTGATGTTTTGAACATATCATCAATAAAATTATAAAAAATCGTCTACAATATCATTATATTAATCACTTATATGAATCCAATAAATATTACGTTGACTCATTATCATATATAAAAACATAAAAAAGATATAATAAGATATAATTATTTCAAATGTATTTTTATAGATTGAAATAAAAATAATTTCATAATATTTTTCTTCAATAAAATAAATATATAATATTTTTTAAGAAATATGAATTTAAATATATTAAATTATCATTAATTCCTTAAAAACTAAAAAAAATATCACACTAAGAGTCTAATCATAGAAATATATTCATTATTTATAGTTTATTATACAATCAAAACACTCATTCTTATAAAAAAACCTACCTTACATACATCATAATTATTAAATTCATTTTTATTAAAAAAATAATTCTTAAAATAGTCATATAATCAATCCTTATAAAAAATATACAACAATTAAGAAATACCTCATATTTATGAATAAGACCAAAATAAAATAAAAATACCTAAGAGATGGAAAAATATTATCTGCAGATCAACTACACTAAAGTAATTTAAATGCCTTAAAGTGGGTGAAACTTATTAAAGTAGTTTCATTAGTAGTATTAAAATAATCATAGGAAATGTTACAAGAATCATATGACTAATTATTGTAAATAATATAAATGATTACTAGAGGTACAAAAATTATACATAGAAATGCCAACTGAGAGCACATAGAAATGCTTAAAAATGATAATAAAATAATTATCCAATAATTTTTGCCAGTGAATGTAATAAAAAATCTGAACAATTGAATATATATTTGTATTTAAAATATTGTAATAGTTAAAATACATCGTTATACATATTTTAATTTAAATTACATAGTGAATATTCATTTAATAGAGTAAAAGGAAACTGATTAATTAGTAAAACTAAATTTTTATAAGTAGAGAGATTTAAATTGAATAAAAATTTTCAATGAAGAGTTTTAAAAGAATAATGTAAGATTATTTATATTAACCAAGGTATTATATAAGGTTTCATGATTAAATTCAAATTATTTTAGTCGGAAAATTTAAATAATAATCCGTAATTATTGATGTATATGGATTGAAAGAAACTAATTGAAGAAAAAGATTGCATACTACTAATTAGAAATGTCACTATTAACTATGTAATTGATCAAGTTTTTAAATGTTTTATGTTTTTTAAATATCATTATTCCTGGGTAATAGATGATAAAATTTAATATTTATGTATAAATAATCTGAAATAAATTTTTCATAGATTATAGATTAAAATAAGGATTTTCATTCCATAATATAATTGAATAATTATATTAGAAGGACTTGAATGGGGAAAAATTTATAAAATTTATCACTATATTAATATTTAAAAAAATCATAAATAATCTTCTATATAATAGGATAATTATATTAGATTTATTTCCAATCATCTAATGTTATATATGAAATTCATAAAGAAGTCATAATTTTTCATAACATGTTTCTCACTATAACAATAATATGAAAGGAGAAATTGGATGGGGAGAAATGATTAAATTAGATAATATAGTTAAATAGTTTTAACGAGACATTGAAATTAGGGATAGTGAAAAAATTGAAGAAAAAATAACCAGACATTTCCTTTTACAAGAAATTAATGATGAAAAATAAATGAATGACTGATTAGATGATTTTGTGATGGAGTTGTAACAATTAACAATAAGAAGTACCATTGGAAATTTACGGGAGGCATAGACCAATTAAATGTTTGAAAATGAAAAAATGTGAAATAGTGAATGGAATGAACCAATGAAACAGAAACATTAGGGAAAAAATAAGAGAAAAGTTGAAAAAATGAAGGACCAGGAAAGAAACCAAATGACAGAGGATGTTGTGTCAATATGGGAAGCTGAATTCTTGGATGATGATATGGTGAGGATAATGTGTGTGGTGGAGATTTGGTGGTAGGAAGAAAAGGATGAAGAAGATAAGGGACAACAATTTTCTTGTTGGGAGGCAGGAAATAAACATAAAAAATTATCAAAATAAAAAAATGACTGAGAGGACAATAGATTTTAAAAGGCATATCACATCATATATTTAAAAGCCAACATGAAATAAAAATTTTGTTACATCAGTAAAAACATAATCATTATTTTAAAATAAATTTAAAAATAATTTATTTATATAATGGAATGATAAACTTTAATATAAACATGTACATATAGATAACCAACGTAGATGATAAACTTAGTGTGAATTCTATTTTGGTTATTTAATATCTGAAGAAAAAAATATTTTCATGCATCCTTTAGAAATAACCAATGTGAAATATGTGTTTTGATAGATTAAATTTTGATAGTGTATATATTCATGGGGGGATCATATTAAGTCTTTGTAAAAAAATTTATAGTCTTCATATGACTGTAACAAGTATATATGAAACTCTCATAGTGCGATATATAAATTCATGGAGTAGAAACGTTATTCATGAAAATTAATCCATGTTGGTTGATGGGATCAGAGTGTTGTAGTATTGTAATACTGATTGATTATTTTAGATATGTTATAAATGCATGGATTAAGAAGGAGGCATATATAGAAATAAATTTAGAGTATTTGATTCATACAAAGATAGGAAATGGATTCTCAGATTTAGATGAAGGTAGTGGCCATATACACATCACATATATAAGAGAGTCTTAAGGATGTGATATCGACTCAGTAATTATATATAACTGGATGTTATTTGTTGATGAAACTAATGAACTTTTTCAAAATCATACTGAAAAAAATCCACATAACATTGTGATTTTTTTCTAATGGTGTTGGTGTTGGATATACTGATGTGTATCCAAATTGTGAACTACCCTAGTGGATCATGGTACATAGTATTGTATATCTCATTAATATTTCTATATTTACTCATCACAAAGGAAAAATGATTTCTGGAGGGAATTTCTTTTTCAAAGGTGAATATTTTTTTTGGTTTTTTATGTTATGTTAAGTAGTATACTTGTATTTTGGGATGATAGAGTTTGGTCATTGGAACATGCATGATTGTTTTCTTTAGATGGGGAATGATTGTGCTACATAAATGGAAATGGTGTCTTGTTGATCAATTTCTTGAGTTTTTGGGAATTCTGTTTGTGTCCATCTATATAATTTCTAATAGAGTGATGAACACATTACTATGTTTTCTTCCATATTTTGAGTGAAATTATTGAAGGTTTATAAATAGATCAAGAATTTCTATGATTTTTTATTATGTTATCGATCATGACGTCTCATGTAATTATATGTTACAAGCTAGAGTAATTGGTTCCCATTATTTATTAGTAGAATATTAGGTATAAAATAACTTAGGTCTGGGGGGTATACTATCTTCTGACTTTCCTAGTTCTGATTTAAAATATTTTTAATCACCATACTAGTGGAGTGTCGCGTAGATGTGTTATTTTCATGGGAAAACCATCAAGGACTCTATTTAATGGTGGGTAAAATAATTCATGTCATATGATTCCTTGAAATCACTAAATTTCAAAATAGCCTCTAGTTGTTCATGGATCCACTTCACCAATCATTGTTGGGTTACCATTGGATAAGTAATGTATTGGGTTCTGAGTATTTAAATGACACACATAGAGTATATTGTTATTTTAATTATTGGTCTACATTGTGATGGGAATGACTAGATAAAATATTTGATAAGTAATGATTTCTCCTTCATGGGTAGTGTTTACTCTTTTCATTTAGATCTTATACATCCAAATAATATGCATGTAGAGATGGTTTGTTTTCTACCCATGTTAATTTATTTTTCTTTCATATTGAGGTGACCTAGTTGTTTCCTTTTTGAGGATGAACATGGTTAATCATGTGGATGATGTAGAGAAAATAACTTTACACTATATGATCATAAATTTATTTAAAAAAATTATTTTGAGATTGGTTCCTAAGCCATCATATTGTTTTGAGAATCACTTATCCTTGAAAATATTATATTAAAAATAATAACATTAATGCTAGTGTATGTTTGTTGATGAATTATAGAAATTTATACAAAAGAAAATAATAATATGGAAATAATATATTTCAATTTAATTAAAAACATTGGGTTTATCATATTAATTTCATTATATTGGTCCATACTCGGGGTCCCATGATTACCCATCATCGGCATGAAATAAGATAAAATTAAATTATTTCTACATAAATAATTTTTATGTCCAGTGAAATAATTTCCCTTATAAAATTTGTAACACAAATTGTTTAGAGCGTAATCACCTTTTTCCATCATTATAAAATATTTAGATATAATGATAGTGTAAGGGGGTGGATCTTAGAGGAATACACATCAAATCAATGGAGGAATACCATAATCAGAGTGACATTAACAATAATATAACATGGTGATGAAATTATCACCTATGGATCAATGGAAGATTAAAAAATATTAATTTTTGCATGGGATAAGGAACCTTATTACATATTTATTCCTAATTAATCATTATAATTATTTATGTAATCCCAAAATTGTATATTGTTATGACTATTTGAAATCACTATGGATTATCTACATCATTTGGTTTCATTAATCTTAGGTAATGAAATTTCCTAAATAATAAAATTTTATTTCATAATAATTCTCTATGTAATTAATCCTTGAATGTACTCATGTTTTCCAATTTTAGAACCACTTATTATACTGCACATATTTTGAGTCCACTATCTATTTTTGGGGGGTGGTTTATATTCTAGTTGGACACTATTATTTTTCTCATCAGCAAAAATCTCCACCATCATTTTTCTTGGATTATAGTTTGAAATTATAGTGATTAAAATGAAGAGGTAAAATTATCTAACAGTTTATATAGTCATTGAAGAAAGGATGTGGGGAATGGGTGAATAAGAAAAAATTGGTTTATATTCAGGAATGATGGAATTAGACTATTATATGAGATAAAGATGAAGATGGATGATTGAGAGTTATGAAGGACCCCCATTTGTCCTAGATGAAAATGGGTGGTGTTGCGATGTGATTGGGTATGATTTTTTTGAGTTGATTTCATTTAATTTATATGAACATAAATATCTTGTTGATAAAGAAAAAAATGGAATATCATTCAGAGGAACATATATTATATACCTCAATATTTGTTGTACATCGGTTTATATCTCAATAAATATCACATGGGGTGTATAATAAGAAAACAACTCGAACAGTTCTAGAGTTACAAAACTCATCAGGATTAAAAGTAGACACATTTCCCGAATTTCTAAAACACCCCGAAAATTTAAAATAACAATATAATATATTATAGAGTATAATAAACAAAACATCAATACAAAAAACAGTGTTATAATATCTAAATGTTACTATTATGAGATAGATATAAAAATTTGTTGTTTGAATAGGAATAATATCCTTGTGAAAATTATCTATAAATATTTTATATAAGGAAATTATATTGATAAAATGAGTAGAAAATATTTAATAAAGTTCATAAATGCTTCAAAAATATTTGTTTTTATGAAAATTTATTATATTTATTTTTGTGAAAAATATTATAATTAATTTATAAACTTTTTAGAAATTGTATTTCAGAAAATAAACTATATTTTTTTCAATCATTATCTAAATACAATATTTGGGTGAAAATTTTGTTTTTATGATATGATTTATTTATTAGGGAAGAGTGAAAAGTAATATTTTCAATAAAATGATCATTTTTTCAATAAATTAGAAAAATAAAAGAACCACTTTGATTTGAATTTGATTAAAAATTATCATAATAATTCATTTATTATATATTATCTAATTAATTGTTTTGTAATCATTTTTATTTCATATTTTTGTATAAGATTGTTTTTTTGGAATAAAAAGTCATTTTTCTCAAAACTAATTTTATATGAATAAAGGATATCTAATTTAATTAGATCAAATTATTGAAACAATTTATGATCAAAATGTAAATTTTTTATTATATTTGTATTAATATTAATTTAAAATCATACTATTATTTTATCTAGTAATTTATTTAATGTAATATAATGTTTTTTTAAACAATTATTTAAATCCTCATATTCCACTTGTTTTGTCAGTTCATTTTTTATATTTTTATAATCCAAATTGAACGACTAATTTTTTTTAAAATTATTCCATATATGGAATCAGAATAATTATTATTATGAAATAAGGTTAATTTTTTCATGTCAAATAGTAAACATTTGTCAACATATTAATTGGGTAAATTGAGTAAACCTAGTTTCAAAAAAAATTATTTGGCCACTATTTATCATCTTAATTGATATAGAATTAATGGATTTATATACATATCATAATGTGATAATGAAAGAATTGTTTAAGTGTCACTTCTCAAAGAAAGTGAAATATATAATTATTTATCCGAAGAAAAAGAAACAATGAAACTCTGATTACTTAAATTAATAGTTATATGTTCACATAAGGATAAAAATTGTTGAATGAATATTAAATGTCATTTTAAGCACAATGATATTATTTTTATAATTGTATTTTTTAAATTTTTTGTGATCACATAGTATCCTTACTTTCTTATACAATGATAACACAATTCATGGAGAAACAGTGGAATAATCAATGTAAATAATATTAAAAACATTAAAAATGATGTATTTTGGGAGAATACTGTATCCAAAAAAAATTAAAAAGGTAATAATGATGTATAATTTATGAAAACTTATATTAAATAACATATTCATTATTATATTTAATTATTTAACATAAAATAAAATGAGTTTCCTAATAAATAACATAAATGATGATTTCTTGTTAAATAATATTTTGTTAAATTATTAAAAAATACTATAAATCATGAATGTGAGAATTTTTGAATATTAATGGTCTATAATTTCATAAAATTTCCAAGCATTCTCGATTTTCTATTTTAAAAATAAAATTATAATTTTTTAAATTTGAAAAAAGTCTGTTTCCATGCTTATGATTAAAATGGTTAACTGTTGGTTTAAACAATGAGATAAGGTTTTGTTGCTAATAAAACAAGCATGAAATTTTTTTGGAAATATATTGACTATATACTATCATCAAATTTAATAAATTAAAATTTTGATGCACTTTATTTTAATATGACTTTAGTATAATTTAATATTTTATGAAATTAAAATGTTTCCCCTACCCTCAATTATAAATATTAAAATTATACACACTTTTATTAACACATATGTCTCAAAAATGTTTTTAATGTATGAAAAAAAACAACTTAATTAATTCCATTACTAGTTTCTATAGTTCTTGGATTGATAATAAAATATTTGTTTGAAGGAATTTAGTTTAAACATAAAGAGTCTATCTGAAGAAGAGGTTACATTATTAACCATGATTTACTATTTTATTTCTTACTCAAAATTCATCATATCATATTCAACCATGTTAATAAAATAACATATTAATATCCTATTATATGTGATGTTATTATATATTGAATAACTTAAATAAATTCCCATCTTCTATCAAATGGAAAATGCTATTGGCATTCATGTGTATGGTGGAATACCACTTCGCGAACTGATATGATTCATTTTTCAAGACCACCATTTCCATCTTGGTCGAATAGAAGATTGATTATATATATATATATTATTCACGAAATATTTGTCATTATAAATAGATAATGTAACACATAATTTCCAAAATTTCCATTCATTTAAAAATAATAACATTGATCATGTGAATATGTTTATTATAACCTCTATAAATTGATGTGATTATTTTTTCATTAATTAATCACATGTATGGAATATATATTTAGTTTAAATTATACAATATTATTTTAAATATATAGTGATCATTATTTACTGAGAACATAACACATACCACCTTTCATTTATGGCTATTGAAAAATGGACGCATTACTCATGTATTTGTATGAAAATCCATCTAAGGGATTGTAACATAGATAAGTTGTTTAAACCTTATATTATCTATTTTTTAGAAGTAAAATTGATATATAAATATTATAATTATTTTGTTACAATTATTATAGAAATTATAGAAGAAATAATGCTTATAACATGTTCCATCCTTACCTCTTTAATGCATAGACTACATCCATGGTCGTCATGGTCTTCCTCCTAGTATGCTCCGTATAGGTCACGACATCACGAACCACGTTCTCCCAAAAACATTTCAGCACCCCGTGAATCTCCTCATAGATCAGTACAATTATCATCTTCACTCCACGCCTCCTCGCGAGACGTTAGATAGCAGTCATCGTATCATTTTATCATTCAGAAAGATAAATAATGTTCATGATAAGTCGGACAACCATTTTTATTTTTTTTCCCAATTTCCATTAATTAATATGTATTTTAATGTTATATACTTCAATTATTTTATATGGTATATATAATACCCTTTTACATATTTTATTATGAATAATTCATAGTTAATGTTATTTTATATTTCAATTCCAAATATTTCATTCAATGGGGATTCAACTTGAAGGATACCACGTGGTAAGGGATTCAATCTCAAATTTTATTCATTAAGGCATATTTTATTATTATGAACCTAATTTATTATATTTGGTGTATAAAAAAGACTTTAAAACTTTATATCAAGAATAATTTATACTCCATGTGATTTTAAATATCAATACAAAACTATTTCAACCATGTGGATTTTATATGATTATTACCATGTGGTAAGAGAATCCATCTGAATTTTCCTACATTATAGAATTTTTAAATGATATGCACCAATTTATTTTATGTGGCATATATAATTTTCTTTTAAATTTTATATCATTAATAATGCTTAATTTTTTTCAATTTACATTTCATTATAAAATCATTCCCTTGGGGGAAGTGAATTCAAATTTACCCAGTGGTATAGTGGTTCATAACTCAATTTATTTTCATTAGTATATATTACATCTTTATTTAATTTGATATATCCATATTATATGTGTATTTACAATTGTTTATTTTATTTATCATTTCACTTTTTTTATTTTTATTTATATTTGATTCATATAATCAATATATTATTTAATAAGAACATGAATGGTATGTTCTTTGTAAGAGATTTCATCCTAATTTCCACTCTATTGAGATACATTTGTAATTTTGAAGTTATTTATTATTATTAGGTGTATATTTTGAGCATTGGATATGTCACATCATGAATATTTTAATATTCATATTATTCAATGTTTCATTTCTTATTATTTGTATCATGGGTTTTATGATTCAAAATTTACTAAATCAGAGGGTGTTTATACATCAATCTCATTTTAGTCAGTATTATATATGATTGGATTACCACTTAACGAAATATATAGATAATATTACAATAATTTAATTAAATTTTATTCTATATTTGTTATATATGAATTTCATAATTTAATAGAACTCTTTCCTCTCTTATTCACTTGTATTGATTGTGAAAATGTTTTCATCAAAAGGCAAAAAAATTTCCCTTCTCAATCATTATTTTTCATTCATATACATTTATTTGAAAACTATTTTAAATAATGTTTTTAAAAATATACAATGATTTTATATATTCATTATTATGAAATATTTTCCATTCAATAATTGATATAAATGTAAATTTATATTCATTTTTATTTTAATTTTTATATTAGTGAGAATGGTTTCATTGTTTTATCATACTAAACATTAATTTTTTTCACATCCATTAAAACTATTTATTACTTGAAAATTTCATAGACATATTTTTATGTGTCATTTCAATGAAAATAATTTTTCTAATTTTTTTGAAATATTTTAATTAAATTTTCAATGTAAAATGTTTATTTTCCCTAAAATTGTTTCTTATCATAATTTTACCATATTTATATTGATAAATTACTACAACCCATTATTTTTCAAATTATGTAATAGATATATATTTTAATGATAAATTAATTAATATTTCCCTTGAAGATTAATGATTAGTTTAACATAGAAATGTAATGAATGTCACGATGATGATAAATACTATAGTATTTAACTTCTCATAAAATATTCGCCTTCTTAATGTTAATATACATTACATTTTTATTAAATATTATTATTCTTAAAATCATGATTATGATTATTTGTTAAAATATAATTTCTATATATTGTGTTTTTTCATGAATGTTATTTGATTGACATAATAAATATTGATATTTCATATTATTTACCCAATAATGATATTTATTGATAATTAATATTTTTTATTAAATTAATTACTCATTTTTTAAATGAGGAATGAACTGTACATGAATTGGTTTGAATCCTTTTTATAGATATCCATATGTTTTATTGATATGACTTATGAATAAAATTAGAAATATAACATTAAATGGGTTTCTTGTGTTTACCTACACACTAATAAAACATTATTAGAATAGGTATTTAAATGTATATTTATAATGATTTATAAAATAATGAAGTCAAACATTAATAGTTTCTTTCATTTTGAATTACTTTTTATTATCCATAATATTACAACATTGATATTATACATGGCATCATTTCAAGTTATCGGTAGTGACTAAGTAGAATATTTTCTTAGTTACTTACCCTGTATTATTGATTATGAATTATTTACTTAAGATATGTTCCTCTATATGTATCCATTATAGATAATTTTTCTCACCTTATATTTTATTTCAATTCCATGAAAATATTTGAGAGAATTCCCCAAATACAGTAAGTTCTTAATTAACGTGGGTATACTTAAATATTTTTTGTAACATATTTTGTTCCCCAGTCTATGTATTATTACAATATTAAATGAATGAATAACCTATTGGATATTTTCTATAATAATTTAAAATTATTAAGGATATTTTTGGACAAAATTAGTGGAATAAATCATTTGTTTTAGTGTTTTTTTATTAGAATGATAATTTGAGTTATAATTATATTAATTGTATGGAGATATTTTTGAAGAAATTGATAACGAATTTTTGTATATAAGATCATTGATGATGAGATAATATTAGGTTATTACAATTTATATAATATTTTTTATCATATAGACTACATTGTGATTAAAAATATAGGTGGTGATTAATGTTATATTTGAGGATTTTCACCTTATTATTTGGAATTTTATTGGAAATGTACTAAATTATTTTTGAAAAGAAAATATTCATTATTGGTTTACAACCCATTACATCCTAAAAGGTATTTGTCTTTAACCCATAACTAAAACATACCATTATCGATCTATTAGGTACGTTTTTGACCACATCATGGTTCTCCAATTTAATATTTCCTATAATGTACCGAGAAAGAATTTGGAGGATACTATAATCGTGATGTCATATATTTCTTTGTAGTCAATCATGAACTATCTTTTTATATTGGATGTAGAAGGATTTCATTCCATGTAACAGGGTTATAGGCCATATAACTATTATTTGGTACAAGACATAGGATTGATGCTCAAATAATTTTATCATCATGTAGCATGGTTTAATGTAATGAATTAGTTGAATAATAAAAATTAATTAGAGGTAACATATTATTCATCATACATGAACAACATAGATTTCATGGCCAGTAAATACAATAAAAATCCTCAAATGCCCAACATTCAAGTTTTCAAATAGTTGAGAATCTGTTTGGGGTTTTCATATTTTCCCTAGTCCCTTGAATCTCGAACGAGATCTATTCTAGGAGATTATTGGAAAATCTCCCTCATATTGATCGATCTTCTTGGTGTTGGATATTCATTGAGGTTATGGTGCCTCTCTCTGTGTATGTTTGCTTTTAACTTTTTAGCCGATCTTGATAGCTATGGCTTGAAAATGTTGAGTTTTCAAATACAGGGACACAAGTTTTTGATTCATCATGTCTTCATCAAGATTAATTGGGAGATCTCATTCTGAAGGCCATTCATTGGTTATTTATGGTGTTGCAGATGTCCATTCATCAGGTACGAGGTTCATTCCATGTCCACCAACCCATACTCTTCTATGATTGATCAATCTAGAGTTGTGGATTGGATTCTAGTGCCTTCGTTGGTGTTTTTGGGTTTCTTTGATTGTAGATCCCATTGAGGGAATGTTTGACCTGAGATTTGAGTTGTGCGGTTCCCTCTATATCATGCGATAATTACCCTAATTTTCTCTTGCTTTATAAAATTGATTAATAAAATTGGAATGACTATTTGATTGTGTTCAAATTAGTTATTTAAAGGGAAATGGATTTCCAACATATGTGATAAATGAAAATGATATGCATAATATTGAAATGTTGAAATTGATTTTTGAATATATTTGCATGGATAACATTAGATACATAGGTGGAGGGTTTATCTGAAGATCACCAACCATGTTTTGTGATTACTAGGAAGCTTTCTCTTGGTGACTTCTTCTATGTCCCTGATCCCTTTTTATATGGGATGAATATTGACATTTTTGGTTGGTTTAATTATAGGGTATTCCTCTGGATCGTAGGCATGTGTTCTAGGAATAGGATTGTGCACATGATTTATTGTAGTATAAGTAGTCTGGTAGTCTAAACAATTGTTATCCTTGGTATGGATTCCAATGTCACTACTTCTAGTTTTTATATACTTGTATCTCTGATTTATCCTTTATTTTCTTGTTTTACATAATTTTTTTAGAATTGTTTTAAAGATAAATTTTTACCATGTTTTCTAAAAATCATTTTTACTACTTATCAGTCCATGTGTATTTTAAAAAACCATAAATGAATTATTATACATATTCTTTATATGGAGAACATGGACGAGATCCCACTTAGCATATCAAATCACACCCAGTGAACCTCCTCGTTGGTGTGTATACCTTTGTATGTCTTCTAATACAATAAATACCAAGGTAACATAGTGAGACAATGAGTTTTTTCTTTTCAGCTGGTTTTGGGTAGATGGCGGGAGTTCGTCTCTTGCATTATATGGAGTTGTTTTTTTGTTATGGTCCTTGCATTTGTTCTTGTTTTTTGATATTTGACTAAATTTTCAATTGGTCATTTATTATATAATTTCACTTTTATGGAATATATATTCTAATATTCTTACTCTATCTCTTTCAATTTTTTATACATATGTTCTATGTTTTTTTGACCAGGTTGGGTGAAATAATTCAATCATGTGTTTTATTCGATGCCTAGGTGCTTGTCTCCTACATTTGGGGAATAGGATATTCCATTGGGTATGTGACAGAATGGGTTGGGTGCTAGGTTTTATGGGAACCTAGGTCGGTTCATTACATTTTGGTATTATAGGAGGTCTATCATCAAGATTCCTTGTCTTGGGACGTTTGTCAAACTTGAGATATGATTGTTATCACATGAGAGGTAGGTTTCAAGGAGTTCCCTGATTGCTATTGTTGTAACGATACATAATTTTCCTTGTGATGTTGGAATATCTGACTATAGTGATGGGTTTGGTATTAAAATCATAGTTTCAACTTATATGTTTTCTAGTTTTAATAGATAATTGTTCTTCGGTCAGATCATCATCATGGTTCAGTGTTCATCAATTTTTTTGAGATGTATTAAATGAGTTCCTTAGGAAGTTGTAGCTAATTCTCCACATGGGAATACACCTATAAATCAAAATTTAATTGATAATACAGTACAATTAGTTCATGTTCTTGATCATTGTGTACCATGGGTTCATAATAGTTTTTTCAGAAACAACCAGTATCTGGAGGTTGGAGATACTGATCACATGAGTTTTTGTGTCAGTAGCTACCATCCTTTAAGAATGAATGAGCCTCAAGAGGAAAGGGCTGGCTACCTAAAATTTCTCGAATTATTGATTTTATGGAAACTGCTGAGAATATTATAGTAATGTGTGCAGCATTCAAGCATGAGGGGTCCTTCAAATTATAGTGGGATTCTATGTTCTAGGATTAGAAGTAGAGATATTATTGGAAGGGTTTCAAAACCCTATTATTGTAGCGGCTTCCCACAAAGTCCATGATGTTGGAAATTTCTATGGGGTCCATGTATTTATTACATTTATGGATTTAAGTGTCATCATACATAAACAATCTTGTTGAGCCGGTACAATTTTCTCTAGACGTGGTGAGGAATGATCAGCTAAAGGCTCAAAAATACCTATTGGGTTTGTGACCGGATATTAGAACACTATTTTTCATGTTGAAAATTTATACTAATGTAGAAATGGAAGAAAGATATATATTGGAGGATATGGACATGGCAGTAATGGTTGGTCTTTCCAACCCTTTTCTTCAATATAGTGGAAGTTTCAGTAGTGTTTATGGGAAGAAGTGGAAGTGGTAGGATCATCAAAAAGTGGTCGAGGTGGGTCTCAACAGTGTGACTCCTATGAATTGTCCATTACTATTTTAAATATGACTCTATATTTATATCAATGTTGAAATGGTGGACACAAAAGATGTTCTTGTCATATTCCCATGAATATGTGCAATAGTTGTGGAGGAATTGGTAAATTACATCACTTCAGTTAGGATATGACTATGCCTCAATATTTTTAAGGTTCATTGAATCCAAAGGCTAATGCAGTTTAGAAAGAATCTTAAATTACTATTGGACTCTATCCACAAGCCTCAAGAGTAATGAATTTTAAGGAAGTTGATGAGTGTATGTCAGAATTCGGTACAGGTCCAGAAACAGTGAGATATATTATCTTTATTACAACTTCAGTAGATATTACTATATTTGATACTGGTTCCTCCCAATATTTTATATATATATAATTTTTTTATAATGAAACATCCAAGAAAATTTTTTCATACAACAAAGTAAAGAAAACCTCTTTGGATGAGGAGTGAGTAGGTGTTTTAGTGTCCTTCGTTTTTATTAAAAATAGCCGATACAAAGTTGGTCTCAAAATTTCTATTTCTAGAAATGGATCTGTTTGTAATAAACATTAATATAGATTGGATTGATGCTCATAAAGCTGAGATTGGATGTTACTATCAATGTGTTTTTTTCATGAACCAAATAGGATATCTCGTGTGTTTTAGGGAGAGTGGGACCCGAGGTCTGCTCATAATAGACCTTCCATCCCATAGCTCTAGATTTTGTTGTCTACATTTGTGTTTAATCCCAATGGAATCTATTCTTCCATTTATCTTTTTGTCTTTGATTGGTACTTTTATAATGTTTTCTTGTACGACATATACAGTCTTCTTCCAAAGGGAGTGGTAGAGTCTATGATTATCCTAGTTCCAGGTATGTAGTATATATCAACAGCTCATTATTATATGCCACCATCAGATATAAAAGATCCCAAGATTAAGTTTGATGAACTCATGGAAAAGTTTATGTTTTCTCTATAGTTTCTCTATGGGAAACAGATGTGCTCTTTAATTTTTGAACTCGGATATGATATTAAGGAATTTTTCCTTTTTCTGGCGTTTTTTAGGAAAAAGAAGAGTTTTTGGAAATTATCGATGTAAACATCATGTAATTTATAAGTACACATTGTGTACTCTATTACCTCGTGTAGCCGTGGGCTGGTTGTGTAGTGGCTTTGCACACGTCCATGTGTGGTGACATGGAGGCCGCATAAATTGGGGTTTGGTAAGGTAAAGTACACAATGTGTACATTATTTTTTTATAAAATGTAACTGGGTCACGTTTGATAGACATAACCATCTCCTTCATGGTCTGGTTCATCCGAGAGAGAAAGTACGGTCATGATCGTTCACTGATCCCCCGATCGAGCTTCTGATCTCTGATTCGATTGTCGTCGATTGCATTTGGATCGCCTCAGTAAGATCTTCCGTCTTAAATAACATCGTTTCCTGATTCTTCATCTTTCAAGAGTTATCCTCCATTGAACATTTTAGATGTTTTTAAATATGAAAAGTGTTCTTGGATGATTCAAGGACTAAGGATCACCTATATCTCTCCTACAACACCAAGGTAGCTGGTTTTTTCATTTCCATTAGAATTCATTGAATTATAAGTGATAAATCGCCCTATACCCATGAACCTAGTACTATGTGTTTACGATTTTAGCCCTGATAATTTTATCCTATTCTTTTATGCTAGAATTGAGGTTAATTGAATGTGAATAGGGTTAATTGTTATCCATTTGAAGTGTTTTCTCATGCATGTTTTTTCCATGGTTGTTTGGTCTTGCATAACATGTTAAGAAACCTTTCCTTCATCCCATGCCTAGTGTTGTAGGAAGGAGTGTTTGTATTTATGACATGTTGTTATGTTTTTGACTGTTTTCCAAGTAGTTCATGAGTATGACATTGACTGATATGATTTCCTATATATTTTGACATTCACATGGCCGTGAGAACCATGTGTTTTAGACCATAAGGAGAATGGATGTAAGGGTATATCCATAGTGTATGTTTTACTGTTATGATGTGATAACATAGAGGGAATTATCGTAACTGCAACCTCAGAGTTTCTATAGTTCTTCGACGTGGGCCATAGGGGGAATGTGAGGTAAGTGCTTCCCCATAGCACCTTTAGTTACCGATACGAGACTCTATGGGGAATAGATGTTGATTTCTTCCTCACGAGTCTATGCTTAAGCTGATCTAGAGGGGTTTTACCGTCTGTACTTCCCAGAGGGTTGGGTGTACATGTTTGGTTGATCTACAGTGGTTAGGCTGTGAGTACATCCAAGAGGGTTACCATTTGTGTTTAGCTTCATTCTTGTTCTTGGTTGGTTAAACCCGAGGGGTTAGGCTATGAGTGCCCCCATACTGTTACTTACATTGATTAGTTTTTACTGATATATATGTATTTTAATGCTGTTAAGTTGTAGGAATGTTTACTACTTAGTAGTTCCTTTTTTACGGCTCTTTTTACTTATTTCCTACCATATATTCATTGACTGTTTGGCACATAACTTTTGGTGGTTGCCTACTAGGATTTAGTCTCACACCTTGTTTGGGTCATGATTTTGGGCCCATCTTATTATATTGTTGCAGGTATAGATAAGGTAAAGTGCCCTTCTACTTCAGGTACTTAACCGATTTAGAGATGGAGAGCATGGGACCATGCTAAGGCATGTGATGCTAAAGAGTTTATTTTTTTACTTTTTTACTTTGGTTTAGTAATGTATTCCAACATTATGATGTGATTTACTGCTTTCCTAGACATAAATATCTTGCATCATTTATATATGTGCTCATTTTGTTTCATAAATTATAGTCTTCTACTATTAATTGTAGTATGTTATCATTATTTCTTCTACTATTTCCATTTCTTTACTTCCACTCTATTACTCTGCCAATGAGGGAATTGATTCCCCACTATCACACCGAAGGCCCTCACTGCTAGTCGGATGCCTCTGGTGTTCGGGGAAATGCGCTTGGGGCAATGTTACCAACCATGTATTTGGTCATAAGTTGTGCCCGGGAGTAGCTAACCCATGTACAGGGAAATGTCAATCTACCTTATTTATTTCTATTTTTTTATCGTACTATTTTAAATTTAATTTGATTTCACCTTGAGTGATTCACTTGTTTTGTGCAGTTATCGTTTATATTATTGAGGTTCTAATTCTGTCTCATCCCATTGAGATGAGGGTGTTCCATCTCATGTATCATATATGAACATGCTTTAAATCACATGTCATTCATTCTTTCCATACCATTTAGGGTGCATTAGCAATAGAAAGTTGTTATGACAGATGTTTTCTAGATATGCAAGTTGTCATGAAAGATTCCTTGATAGAATACCTGATTATGATAGGCTATTTCTTTGTGTATAGATTGTTTGAATGAATGAAAAACATTGGTTCTTGATGTGTTATAGGCTCTCATGAATCATAATTTGGTGGATTATTGACGTTTTTTCCTTTTATATGACATGTATAAGATGCCATTATTTGATTCCTGGGGAGGATGGGTTGTCACAGATTATAATTTGGCACTTTCAAAGTTCATTTCAGTGTTTTTTTCAGTCATAGAGTAGTTTTTGAGGCTTGCTATCCAGAAAATCCCAGAATACACAACATGTAATGCTGGATACACGCCATGTGTTCTTCTATTCAGGAAGAAACTATTTTTCTTAAGTACATGATGTGTACTGTATGTACATACCATGAAGTGTCTAACCATGTCTCATACTGTGTTGGCGGGGACACTGGGTATGGAATCATTGGTACGGCACGTCATGTACCGAAAATACACACAGTGTTGTAAAACCATGTAACCGGTCATGTCACTAACAACGTGTGTTGGTTGAGTCTCTTCTTATACACGCCATGTCCTCCTGGAATAAGCCGTGTAATGTAACCTGAGTACCCAGCCATGTAACGAACAACACGGGTGGACAATATCTTCTAAGTACATGTCATGTACATATTGAACATGACATATATTGTGATTCATGTATCATGATGTGTCACTAATAACACGGGTTGGTCAAGCTTGTCTAGTACACTCCGTGTTTTCCAGGAACATGCCATGTAATCTTGTCTCAGGATCACCATGTCTGTTACCCGTGTAAGAGAACTCATGTAGGGGAATATAAGTCAAGTACATGAATTGTGTTTGGAAAACACATCATTTGTTTGGCGTGTTACACGACCAGTTTTGGCAGGAGTACATGCCCATGAGAAAGGCGTCAGGAAACATGTCATGTATTCATTATACACACCATGTATCCATGTTTTGAAAAACATGAATGCTTTCTTTCCCATGTTCCATATATATTATTATAGTTTTATTTCCTTGATAATAGTGATCTAAGGTGTGTTCTTGACCTTATAGAGTCATGTCACCGAGACGTCCTCTGGTTATATTCCAATTACAAGCGATGGTCAAACACTAGACATGGTTGTGCAGGGACTACCCGCAGATCCTACAGTAGTGCCAGTCTTGGAACTAGCCGTCATTACGAACATAAGTGATGATGCACAATTCTAAGAGGGAATCATGAGGTTCATGGAAACATTCAATGGAGTAACTCATCATGCCCCGTCTATGGAAGAGATGACGTGTGTTTTCCATCAATAGCACCCTCCCACCTTCACAAGGGAATGAGGCCCTTAGGTTGTAGAGTCATTGTTAGAAGCCATGATGTGTATCTTCAATCATCCAGATATGCCTCCAGAGAGGAGGGTCAATCTCACTATGTACATTCTTCGGGATTCCACCGAGAGATGGTGGGATGTGATCTCACAGGAAGGATTCCAACAGGTAATGGAATGGGATGACTTTCACCGTACCTTCTATGACTACATCTATCTGGAGACTTTGAGGGCCAATTGTGCCAATATTTCATGAGTCCTTAGAAGGGTACCCTTTCTGTTATGGAGTATTATTTTCTATTCCTAGAGATGCAGTGCTTCATGCCTATTCCAAGAGGTGATGAGTTATTCTTGACAATGATGTTTGATGATGGTCTCAGGAACGACATCCTATCGAAGGAGAACATCTTCAGGATGACTACCATCAAATCTAGAGTCAACCAGGCACTAATCACATAGCGCAATCTCATGGATTCTAGAGTTCTAAGCCAATGCTTCTCGACATCTTGAGTTAGTATCCCTCTTACTGGCAGCAGGAAATGTCATAGGGAGTCTATGAACGGTGATCCGAGGAGGCGAAAGACTTCTTATGGTAGCTAGGTGGTATGATACTTGTTCGGGAATAACAGGCATATGAGGCCACATTTATTGAGAGACCCAGTGGAGTGTCGATCTTGCAGCAAGATAGGAAATCTTTAGCACTTCTTCCAGATCTTATCACCAGAATTTTGTGGCATTGGTTCTTCTATGACTCCTCATTTAGGAGTAGCACCAACGGTTACTCCTCAGTTCGTGAACTGGAGTCCTTCCAGCCATTCATGACGAGGTGGAGGTCATGGCCTCGGTATCCAATCACCAGGCGTTCAACGACTGTAGGGTGAATTAGCTCAGGGTGGTCAGAAAGTGTAATAGGGCCACGGTATAGCCATACATTTGTAGGGGAGCAGACCCAGTAGAAGCAGGATCCCAGAAACTCTACAGTTCGATGTAAGATCCTATTTGCCTCAGTTTTATATTCTTCTGTTTTCGATACAGTGTATTCCCATAGCTTTATATATGTTTCTTTTTTAGAGAGCCTTGAGCTCTATATCTTTTCTTCTATAATTATCTGGATGCTAGACAGTCACTTGGGGACTAAAAAGGCTAGTGTACGTCAGTTCAAGGAGTTCCCTCTATAGTTTGGTGGGTGTCACTTCTTATAGGACCTCTATGTCCTAGAGATGACAGTCTATGATGTCATTCTCTGAATATACTTCTAGTTCCATTCTAGTATATTGTGGATTTCTATCACCATATGTTGAGTTTCACATCACCATAAGGCAAATTGTTTCTTCATATTGGAGAATGGGATGTCCAAGTGAGCAGAGCGGGACCCGAGTATCATGGATTGAGAGTAGTTACAACCCAGATTTCTTGTCTATATTTGGATGACCCGGGGACATCACAGTTGGACATTCCTCTAGTGGTGGATCATTTATGGGACATCTTTCTAGAGGAATTTTCATGTTTTCCTCCAGAGCAATAGGTGGACTTCCATATTTTTCTTTGTCCAGGACCTGCACCAGTGTATATTCCTCCTTATAGGATGGATACACCATAGTTGCTGGAGATCAAGAAGTAGTCGGAATGGTTTATGGCAAGGGGTTTCAGCCGACCTAGTACATCCCTCTAGGGTTCACCTGTCCTGTTTGTGAAGAAGGCAGATGGTACCCCCATACTTTTTGTGGATTGTCGGAAGCTGAACCAGTTGAAGATCAAGAACAGATATTACTTTCTAGGAATTGATGATCTCTTTGATCGGCTTCGAGGAGCCTGGTTGTTCTCAATGATTGACTTGAGACCCGCATACCATCATTTTCATGTTATACCATTAGATATACCTCTTAGAGCCTTTAAAAGTATGTATGGTCTAAATGAGTATGGGGTTATACCATTCGTTCTAACGAACGTGCCTATAGTTTTCATGGAACTGATGAACCGAGTTTTCCATCCTTACATGGATTCATTCATGGTGGTCTTCGTGGATGATAACATTGTGTAATATCAAACATGACACAAACATGATACACCCATTGAGACAGTTTTGAGTATATTGAGAGAGCATCAGTTATATGTTAATCTCTCAAAATTACACTTTTGGATGCATCAGTCCCACTTCTTGGATCATGTTGTCTCCGAGTCCGGAGTATCAGTAGACAAGGATAATGTGAGAGAAGTAGTTTCCAAGGATCATACGAAGAACTTCATTAAGGTAAAATGATTTCTAGGGATGTCTAGATACTACAAATGATTCATACCAGACTTTTCACGCTTAGCAGCACCACTAACGGGTCTGACTAAAAAGGGTGAAAAGTTATTATGGTCAGATTATTGTGAGTCAGCATTTCAGGAGATGAAATGGTAGTTGTCTTTAGCACCGATACTAGTATTTCTAGATATGGGAAAGAGCTATAATTTTTATTTTGATTCTTCAAGTATCGGGCTAGGAGATGTTCTTATGCAGGGAGAACGAGTCGGTGTGTATGAGTCTCAGCAGTTGAGTCTACATGAGAGGAACTACCCAACACACGATCATGAGTTGGCTATTTTTGTTCATGCATTACCTTATTCGAGACATTATCTAATGAGAGATCATTTTGTGGCATTCATCAACCAAAAAAGGTGTCAGGTATATCTTCACATAGAGTGACCTGAATTTAATACATCGATGATGGGTTGTGTACTATTAGTCCATTAACATTGAGCTTGTATATATGTATGGTAAAGGCAAAGTAGTAGCTCTTGCATTGAGCAGGAGCACTAAAATACAGGTAATTCAGGAGGCTAATAGTGAGTGGACGATAATGGCTATGTTCTCTGAGATGTATTTGGAGGTGCAAGACAAACATGGGTATACATTTCTTTCATCTATAGTTGTTACCTCTAATATTTATTATCGAGTGCGAATGAGGCAGCAATCAGAATATGGAGGCCTAGTCCTATGGTAGAGTGTGTCAGGAGGAGACTATATTCCTGGATGGACCATAGGTGGGGATGATATCTTACGTTTTAATGGGAATGTATGGGTGCTAGTAGAAATACACGAGGAGCTAATGTGGGACTTCCATTACTCAATTTGGGCAGTTCATCATGGTGTCACCAAGATGTATCTTGATCAACACCATAAGGATTGTTGGCCAATTATGAAGGGATATATTGCTAGTTTCATCATGTGGTGTTCCACATGGAAGTAGGTGAAGGGGGAGCATCAGCAACCACCAGCGCTTTCAAGCAGTTATCGATTCATGAGTAGAAGTGGAAGGATTTCATGATGGATTTCGTGACAGGTTTTCAGAGATCGCCTTGTAGTAATGATGCAGTATGGGTTATCACTGACAAACTCATGATGGTTGCTCACTTCATGCCGATCAAGGAGACCTTTAATGTTGATGAACAAGGAATTCAGTACATCTGAGAGATAGTACATCTACATAGTGTTCCCCACTCCATTGTTTCAGACAGGGATGCATGTTTTACTTCTCAGTTCTAGAAGGGGCTTCAGAAGGCTTTGGGTACACAAGTAATATTAGGTACATCGTACCATTCCTAGACAGATGGCCAGTCCGTGCATATGATTCTGGTGCTTTAGGACATGATTCGATCATGTATTATGGATTGTGGAAGTTATTGGGAGAAGTTCATACCTCTTGTGGAGTTTTCCTAGAACAATAGTTTTCAAGAAACTATTTAGATGACACCTTATGAGGCTTTATATGGTAGGCCATTCCGATCACCCTTATGTTGGCTAGAGGTAGGAGAGGCAGCTCTGTTGGGACCTCGTCTTGTCCAGGAGATCACAAAGTAGATAGAGTAGATTCAGAAGAGGAAGGCTAAAGTAAAATCTTGACAGAAGTCTTATATTGATCGACAGAGATGACATCTGGAGTTCAGGGATGGAGATCAGGTTTTTCTACGTGTCACACCATGGTTGGGACATAGTATGATTAGGAGACCGTTCATGCTTTCAACGAGGTACATCAAGCTATTTGAAGTGTTTGAGATAGTTGGTCGAGTTTCAAATCGGTTACAGTTACCTATAAGGTATCGGGAAACACACAATGTCTTCCACGTTTCTTAGCTTTGATGTTACGTCACAAACCTGTCTCGTTCTTTTCACCCCGAGGAAGTTGAGCTGGAGGTTGATTGATCTTTTGAAGAGCATCCTATCTAGATTGTTGATCAAAGTACGAAGATTCTGTCTGGCTAGTTTTTTTCTCGGGTCTGTGTGTTATAGCAGTACGTGCGAGTATAAGATTAGACTTGGGAGAGGGATGCCGATGTACAATCACAGTGGTTGGAGCTATTCGGGAATTATTCATCTATGCCTTCTTGCTAGGGAAAGTTGGTGATGAATTTCATTAAGGGGGGAAGTTTGTAAGAACCTAGATCTTCTATTCCATAATTTGTTTCCTTTTTCTAGTGTTTTTGAAGAAAAATAAGAGTTTTTATAAGTTTTTTGATGTACACTCCATGTACTTTATAAGTACATGTCGTTTACTCGTTTACCGCGGGTAGCCATGTGTTGGTCATGTAGAGGCCTTGCACATGACCATGTGTGGTGACCTGGAGGCCGCCTAAATCAGAGATCGGTAAGGTAAATTACACACCGTGTACTTCAAATGTACACGCCGTGTGATTTATTTTTTATCTTTAAACATACAGGGGTCACATTTGAAATACATAACCGACTCCTTCTAGATCTGGTTCACCGAGAGAGACCCTATGACCTCGACCTTTCTCTGAACCCTAGACCGAGCATCTGATCTCTAATTTGACTGCTGTTGATTGCGTTGGGATCGACTCGGTATGATCTTCCTTCTTCTAAAGCATCGTTTACTAATTCTTCTTCTTTAAATAGTTACCCACTATAGAACGTTTAATATTTTTTGTATTTCTATGGTGTTATTGGGTGATTCTAGGATTGATGTTCATATATATCAGTCCTAAAACAACATAGTAGGTCGTTTGTGACTTTCTATTGTAATTATCTGAGTTATATGTGCAAAATCACCCAATACCCATGAACGTGGTATTGCCTATTTACTGATTTAGCCTTGATAATTTCATTATATGCATGTATGCTAGAATAGAATTTAATTGAATTTGAATAGGGTTAATTGTTATGCTTTTGAAGTTTTTTACCATGCATGTTCAGTTTATGAACAGTTGGTCCTAGTTAGCCTCTTAGGACGCCTTGCTTGTTTCCCATTCCTAGTGTTTGTGGATGGATTGTTTGTATTTATGACATGCTATTAATCAATTTACTTTTACTCAAGTAGTTATTGAGGTTTTATTTGGCCAATATTCTTTGTTGTACTTGTTGACTTACAGAGGGCCATGATAACCTCATGTAGTAGACCATAGAGAGAATGGACGTAAGGGATTCTCCATAGTGTCTATTTTATTATTATGATGTGATAACATATGGGGAATTTAAATAAGTGCTCCCTTAGAGTTTCTGTAGTTCCACAACGCAGGCCACTATGGTAAAATTGATATAAGTGCTTCCCCTGAGCGACATTAGTTACCGATACAAGACAATAAGGGGAATTTAAGGAGACTGCTTCTTTAGAGAGTCTATGGTTAAGCTGAACTAGAGGGGTTTGACTGTGTGTACTTCCCATATGGTTGGGTGTACTTGTTTGGTTGAACCAGAGGGTTTAGGCAGTGAGTACTCCCTAGAGGTTTACCGTTTGTGTTTAGCTACTTGCTTGTTCATTGTTTGTTGAACAAGAGGGGTTAGGCTGTGAGTACTCTCAGAGGGTAAGTGACATTGATCGGTTGTTAATTGATATATGGATTTGAATGAAATTGAACTTTAGGAATGTTTCCTGTTGAGTACTTCTTTGATTACTATTGTTTTTACTAATTGTTTGCCATATATTCACTGACTGTTAGGAAAATATCTTTTGGTGGTTTCCTTCTGCGATTTAGTCTCACAATCTGTTTGGGTCACACTTTTGGGCCCAACATGTTATTTTACTATAGGTATAGATAAGGGAATGATCTCTTCTACTTCAGGTACTCGACTGCTTTGGTGCTGGAGAGCATGGGACCAAGTTGATGCATGCGATGGTGAGTAGTTTAACTATTTAATTTTTTACTTTGGTTTAGTACTGTATTCCATAATTGTGACTTGTTTTATCTGCTTTCCTAGACATACGTATCATTTATCATAAATATATATAATAAATGTGTAGCTATTGTTTCTTAATTTCTAATCATTTCTTGTTTACTGTTGTACATGATCAATACTGATTCTGCTATTTCAATTTGTTTACTTCCGCTGTGTTACTCTTCCAATGAGGGCATGGTTTCCCAACTATCACACCCATGGCCCTCGCTACTAATCTGCATCCTCTAGTGTTCTAAGAATTACATATGAGGCCATGTGACCAACTGGGTACATGGCGTCTTTGGGTGTCTTTCGAAACCAGGATGTTACATTAAAAATAGAGAAACTTGTTCAATTTGAATATGTGGGGACTTTTGGAAGGTTAACCGGTTGGTGGTTATTAAAAAATATCATTTCCCTCATTAGGATGATTTTTTTGTCCAGCTAAAGCTATAATAGTGCTTTTATAAGATTTTTCATCATTCTGTTTATCATTATCTTAGTCTTTGGGAGTCTTACATTCCATATACATTATTCTGCAGAAGGTATGGCCATTATGAATATCTTGTGATTCTTATCCATGTGATTAATTCACCTGAATGTTTTGTGGATTTGATGAATCAGATAATCCATAAATATATTGACACATTTTTAGTAGTGTTGATGGATGATATTTGGGTTTATTCAAATATTGAGCCTGAGAATGAGCACCGTCTATGATTGGTTTTGGAAATTCTGAGAATTCACCATTTGTATGGAAGGCTTTCAAAATTTTGTATTTGAATTAAATAAGTGATGTTCATAGAGATCATTATTTTAGAACATGTATTTTCATTTGATTTGTAGAAGGTGAATGATATTTTTCCAAGGAAGGATCTACATAATATCTACAGGATACGAAGATTACGTTGTATTTCTCAATTCAACAGAAAAAAATTTCAAGGAATTATCTAAAATATCATCAACTTTGACATCTCTTACTAAAATAGTGTTGAAATTCACATGGGATGTGAAGTTTCAGTCTTATTTCGATTAACTGAAATGACTTCTGACATCAGTTACTATTCTGAAATTAAATGGGAAAGGTAGGGGATATGTGGTGTTCTGGGATGCTAGGTGCACTAGTATGGAGTGAATTCTTATGCAGGATAACCATGTGGTAGCATATAACTCTCATAATATTTGGACACATTAGAATAATTACCCCATTATTTATTTTGTTCATTCCATAATTATCAATGTAATAAAATATTGGTATTAATATATTTTTTTGGTATAAGTTCCTAATCTTCTCTGATCATAATAGTCTGAGCAATACATTTTCTTAGAAGGACATAAATATTAGGCAGAGAAAATGGGTATAATAACATAATATGTCTAAATTCATTTTCACTTACACCCCTAAGAAGGTAAATGTCATTACAGACTTTATTAGTAGGAATATTCCATCACAAGCTATTCTGGAATCATAGAACTGTAATCATGTGATGATTTTCCCTTGGTTTCAATTGGATTATCAGGGGGATATTTCACAATTGGATCTTCCCAGTGTTTAGTTATCAACATCTCTCATGGAGTCTATATTTTGATTTCAACCACATTATGATGAGTTTCATAATTCTCATGAATGACTTTATGGAGTGGAGAATATTCATGTTAAGTCCATCTCTGTAGATGGAATGATTCACTATGAGAAAAATATTCTCATCCCAACATATGTGAGAAATGTAGTATTCATTGATTTTGATATTACTTTGTGTTCTATTAATATAGGCACTCAGAATATGTATTATGATATGAGGCGGTGATTCTTGTGAATGACTATGAACCATGACATCTGAGATTTTGTTTCTCACTATTACACCGAGAAATAGATAATAAAAGAGGAACAGAAAACTTCTATTTTACAAAATCCTCTTCCAGTACTGATTTGGAAATGAGAAAAGGTATCCTGTGATTTTTTAGCTATATTACCACGGACACTCTGAGGAATGAATTATATTTGGTTGGATTTTAGTCAGTTGATGAAGTCTTCTAATTTCATTATGATCAAAGACACCATTGATGTTTAAGATCATGGAAATTTGTATGTGCAATAGATTGGGAGATTACATGGGATCCCTTCTGCAATTTATTAGGATAGGGATCTATGGGTTACCTCGAGGTTCTAGATGAGTCATTATGAGGTAATGTGAACTCAAATAGAGTTGAGAACAACATACCTTCAATAGAAATATTTTCAGATGGAGCATGTAATTTAGATCATGGAGGATGTTATATGCTCTTATGTCTTGGATTTAAGAGTATCATATTATAGGCATATGGGACTAGCTGTGTTTTTTTATGAAAGTAGTTATCAGTCATCAATAATAATGGATCAATTTGAGGCATGGTATAGTCACCCAGTTATATCACCTCTTTGTTGGGATAAGGTAGACAAAGTATCCTTAGTTGGGCCAATTTTGGATCTGGAAATATATGATATGATTTAGTATGTACATTGACTAATGACTATAGTGCATAGTTGATATAAATCGAATTCATATTGGTGGCATCAACCTTTGTATTTTTCAATAGGTTACTAGGATTTCAAAAATTCTTCTCCTTGGTAGTGTCTCCATGGATTTGTAAAATAGTTAATGTAGGATCATATATATGTTAGACCATTTGAGTTGACTGAGCAGATCAAGATGGATTCTTATCAGTTGGAATTTCTGGTCAATTGACATGTAATCATAATGTTTTCCACAAGTCCCAGTGTTGGAAATACTATCCTGATCCTGCCCACATTCTGAGTTGGGATGGAATTGTGGTACAACTAAATGTTTTTATTTTGGGAAAACTAGTAGAGATAATTGACTCGCATGTGAATGTCTTGCATGTGATATTGATTTTTTTGGTAATAGTTCTATAGAAACAAGGATCAAAAGGTCATGATACTTGGTAACACAAGTATTGAATGAGGGAGCAGTGGAATCATCTTTTTCTAGGCATTACATCTTCCACATGACTATATGTGGATGGAATGAATTTATAGTGGTGACTTTTTGCAACATCTCATTACTAATCAATTAGGTTTGTTCTTGACCTCATCATGGTTTTTTTTATTATTACATATAAAAGGCCGAGAAAAAACTATTTGGATACCAATAATGGTTAATTCAGAGATTTTTTGGACTTCCATCTTTAATATTCTATTTTGATATGATGTAGAAGGCATTCACGCCATGTAATTTGGATACACACCATGTAACTATTTCTGGGACCATTCCATGAAATGGGATTCACACAGCGAAAATTTAAACATACTGAGTCACAGTTTCACATCATGAATTCATTAAATAAAATATTTTTTATCCGAGGTGTTGGATTTTTTTGCATCCTTGAGGACTGTGGATTTCATGATGTTTAACTGTATTACATGTCATGAAATGAACTACGCATAATTTTGGATACATTAGATAAGTTTTTTTATTCTTTTATCTAGTCCCATGGATCTCGACCTAGATCACTTCAATGTGAATTTGAGAGACACTTCTCTATGTAGAGAAATTTATTGGATGCTATATATTTATTGTGGTTGTAGTGAATCTTTCTTGATAAGTAATATTTCCACTTATTTATTAATCTACATCTTGGTTTTACCATTTAATTGCATTATTATATTCGATGTCCTATGTTTGTGATTCTTTTTGTACTTTTCTAGGTCCTTTGAGAAATCATATTTCGGAGGCCATTCATTGGTTTTTTGTGGTGCATCAGACGTTCATTAATGAGTTATGTGGTGTATTCCCTTCCAGTTGATTCCATTTTTTATATATATTAGAAATTTTGATTGTGCATTGGATTCTAGGGCCACTGTTGGTGGTGTTGGGATTCTCATATTGTGGACCCCGTTGTAGGGATGTGTGACTAGGAATTTGTGGTTAGCGGTTTCATTTTTATAAAATTATAATTAGACTAATTTTCTCTTACTTAATAATAATTTTTATCAATTTTTAATTTCTATTTATGTGTTTTCAAAAATTGAATTTAATGATAAATCGGTTGACCCTAGTTTTTTATAAATTTCATTGATATTGTTAAATTTGAAATATTGAAATTTATCTCTCAAAATTATCAAATGGGTTACCTTGGTTTCTTCAATGAAAGGTTTATCATGAGGCCATTATACATGTTTGGTTATTATTAAGAGGATTCATAATGTTTTAATCCTTTTATTCCTAGGCCCGTTGTTCTATGGGAGGGATATTGACATTTTTTTGGGGTTTAATAATGAGGTATTCCTCTAGTTATTAGGCATGTGTTCTAGGAACTGGACTGTGAACTTGATTTATTGTAGTATATGTATTCTTCTTAACGGACCTATTGTGATCCTTGGTAATAATTCATGTGCTTCTGCTTCTATTTTTTATTTTTTCAGTGTTAAAGATATTCTTAATATTCCTTAATTTCCTATTTTTTAAAACTGTGAATGATGGACATGTTTTCCATGTTTTCTATAAACCTAATTTACTGGTTATCAATAATTGTTTTATTTAAAATAAGAATACATGAATGGTTATACAAAGATTTTATATTTAACTCATGGGTGGGGTCCAAATGATTCTTTTATCTCACACACTATTCACCACCTCACGGGTTCATTGAACTTTGTATGCCTTCTAATGATGGGAAATGAAAGGTTCCATAGTGAGGCGGTGATGTTTGTGTTAGTCGGTTTTTCATAGATAGTGGTGACATGGTGGGATTTCATCATCACCATCATTAGGAGAACTTTTCTGGTTTTTTCCTTATAGTTGGACTTTTTTTGACCTTTGACTACTTTTTCAATAATTTTTTCCACTGACATTTAACTATTATGTAATATATATTCCAATATACTTCCCCCCATCTATTTTGTTTTGTGTATACATATGAAATGTGTTTGATCAAGATGGGGGAAATCGTTTACTCTAGTGTGTTGTTCGATTCCAGTGTGCTTGTTGCATGCCAATGGGGATCGGTAATCCCATTCGGGTATGTATGAGAATGGTTCGAGTGCTAGGATTGAAGGAAATCTAGGACGATTTGTTACAATAACTGATAGTTGACTAGGGTGAAATGTGTATCGGTAAACTATGATAGATCCTAGATGATATGAAATAGTTTTTTCCGGAATGGTTTAATGTATAAATTGTAAGTTGAGTTTATGAAAGAAATTATAAGATTAAATATATAGTAATTTTTCTAATTTTGAGAAGAATTTAAATATATAGAGGTATATATAATAATTATGGTTAATATAAAGGATTATTTTTAATGAATTATATTACATAGTTGGAGATGTAAGATGAATTTTATGATATAAAATTTTTGGTGAAAACATTCATTCTTTCTAATGTTATTGAGTTTTTTTTATATAAGGTAATTTATTTAGAAAATGATCTATGATAATGAGATGGTTTTATTATTGAATTTTGTATATTTATGTGTTATCTATTCCTATGAATGTTTATTCATTTTGGGTATTACATTACCCTATGAATATAATTTGGGTTTTTGTTAAGATAACATGAATGAAACTTTTATTCTATTAAGGATTATGTGATCTATTAGATTTTTATTTTAATAATTTTTTTATAAACGAATATTTTATATTGAACACTCATCACTAAAAAAAAGATACGATTCTGGTTTAAATTTATTAAAGGATCTAGTTACACTTTTCTTATAATTTTAATTCATTATGTTCATTGTGTAAATGTTAATTTAATTCCTCAAATATAGGGAAATGATAAAGAAAATTATCCTATTAAGATCATTTCTAATGAATAAATTGTCATTTCACCCATACAAATTTTATTGTTTTTTGGTTTTTGACATTGTCCTGGTCATTTAATATATCACACACTATAATTACATGGAAATTAGTTTTATCCATCATATCCATATTATCAGTTACAATTAATGTTATACTATTTGTATATATCGGTTTTTGTTGTTTTATATGGAATTATTATTTTTATTTTAGTTTATTAAGAGAATTTTTTATTGACCCTTGTACAAAGTGGGCATTTCAAAATGAATATTTAAAATTTTAAAACCTTTACATTTAATCATAAATTTAATTTATGATGTTGGAATTTAATAATGGTGAGGATAATATAACACTTCCATGTTTCGAAAAAAGAAGATTCTCTCTAATATTGTATCAGACATGAAACATAGAGAAAAAATGGGTCCTGATATTCAACTTAAAATTAACAATTATGACATATCCATTAAAATTATCTGTATGAATAGGCATATAAACTTTTTTCAAATTATGAAACAATATTTTAGATGAAGAAATTGAATTTATAAATAATTACTCGGTTATTAGTAAGGCCTTTAAATTATTCTAAAATTCCTTTTTTGTCACAAACATTTTTATATATTTTTGTAAAAAAACAATAACATTAATATATTAAAACATTATCAATTATATTATAAAAATATAACATAAATGTAGGAATTAGAATATTTAAATCAACTTATAGTTAAATGTTCATTTTTTTTAAAGTTTGATTTTTGAACGATGTGTGAAAAATAACTACTTTTGTAAATATGTTATTTCATTCATTAAATTATGTACATTAAAAATTAAGTTATGATTTTAATTTGAATTAAAATATAAATAAGTATTATAATGTTACATATATTAAAATTAATTACATTTTAATCAATTGAATAGTGATATTGGTAGATCTTTCTTTTTAGGATTATAACCCCGTTTCTTTTTAAAAAATATTATGCAAAATTATTCTCCATTTTAATTAATTTAAATTAATTGAAATGTGGAATAATAAAAATGAAATGTATATATTATTAATATTTATATATTAAATAAAATTTAAATAATTATTACCAATAGTCAAAGAGTTAATTTGTGATCATATTATTTTAGTATAACACTTTTCATGATATACGATTTTTCTACAAATTTTTTAGGATCAATTTTTAAATTTAATTATATAAATTTAGTAAAATAAATTTCGTAAAATATAATCGATATTTTTAATTAAAATAATTAATATTATCTAATAAAATCAACTTTATTAATTCCATATTGAATAAAAAAACCACAAAAATTTGTCATCCCAACAATATGGTAAATAAGGAAAACCTACATTAAATGTAAGCAATATCTCTACCATTTATCTCCTAAATTATCATTAGATGAATTTATTTCAACCATTATAATCATATAGCCGTTATTTAAATATTTATAGGAAAATTCATCATGAAAATGACCTATATAATATTTTAAGTAATGAAAAATGAAGAATGTTACTCTCTTTTATTTAAATATATCTTATACATTCACATACTTACAAAAATAAGTGTATAATGAATATTATTTATTATTTTGAGTATAATGAATTTTGTATCATGATATAAATTTATTGTTAATTTTTATTTATTATATGTTTACATTAAATTATTTTATAATTTTGAAACGATGGTTGTTAAAATATTAGTAAAAACAAGATAAAAAATATAAAAAGAATTATATGTAATGTGTTTTGGATGATATATAGTGGAAAAATAATTTTAACGTTAATAATGATGTATTTTTATAAAATGAATAAAATTTTATATTCTTTATGATCCTCATGTATTTAATGTAAAATAAAATTAATAATGTCCATAATGACATTGAAAACTATTTTTGATAAAAAAATATGTTTTTAATTTATTTACATACACTAAAAATTATTCATGGGGAAAATTACGAGTATAAATGGTCTAAAAATTCATTAATTTTTATTCATGATCCATTTTTTATCTTATATTTAAAATTATATAAATTTTTGTTCGAAATATTTTATTCCCATATTTGAGGTTAAAATGAGGTTACCAGGTGTTGCACTAATAGAGATAGCTCATTTTATAATTAAATATCTATAAAACCTATTTTATGGACACATTCCATCCTTATCCAATCCCAACATCTAATTATTTTCCAGTTGGATGTATTTTCATGGAATATTACCTTATTATAATTTCATATTTTAATAAATTACAAAATCACCCCTCACATCAATTATGGATGGGAACCTCCTCTCCTCATTAATTAAAATATCACGATATTGTTTTTTCCCACAAAACATTTCAAAATATAATAATTACATTCAAAAATACATCACATAGGCCTGTATTATTAGAAAACCATCCAAGTAACGATATTTGTGTAAACATAATGAGGCTGAATGAATAAGAGATATCATTCTTAACCAAATATTTTTATATTTCACCATATTAATATTATTCAATAATTATTATGTTGTAAATTAAATTAAAAAAATAATTATATGATATTATTTTAATTTAATGACCTATATCCATCACATTATTCATCAAATGGGACACAAAACCATCATTCATTTGTACTATAGACTACCACCGGGAAAACTGAGGTTATTTGTTATCCATCCCCACTCCTATCAAATGGGTTTAATGATGGATTTATTAAATATATATATTTAATTTAGGTAATATTTATAAATAGTTAATGGTAACATATCACCTATCTATTACCATTACATTAATTTATAAATTATAATAACCCTCGTGCATAAAATTGGATTACCACATCCACGAAGCAATGTGATTAATTTTTCATTATTGCATAAAATGGATAAATTATATGTGAATATTTAAATAAAAATTATAATATTTAAGATATTATTATAATTATTTAGTGATAACCTTCTACATAACTCTTTTTCATCGGGATCATTGGAAAATATAAACATTAGCCTTGCGTACATAAAACATATGGTCTCCAAGATAGCAACAAGGTACAATTTTCATTAAAAATATTCTTTGTTAGTTTTAAAAGCATAATTTCAATATAAAAATTATATTTATATCATTTTTATTATTCATGATATTATAAAATAATTACAAGTCTTACTATAGTCAACTTATTGATGTCATTTTGAACATATTAACGAAATATCATCAAAAAATTTTATGTGAATTGATTTATTAAGTAATTAAATATTGCAACCAAATAAAAAAATTATAATTAATTTAGAAAATTTTATAAATTAGTTAATTAATTTTCATATTTAGATTAATTAGGAAGATGAATCTTGTATGTGATGAGTCAATCCTAAGGAAAATGATTCCCACTCAATTTCTTTTATTGAGGTGTATTCAAATGTTTTGAATTTAATTTCATATATATAGTGTATATAGTCAAATTTTAAAAATTATTTAATGAATAACTCAGACTTCATGATATTTTATGTTCATATTCTAAATATGTTCATCCTAGTGTATTTGTCACCAATGTTACCTAGGGGTATGAGATTCTCATTCAATTACTTGTAATTGTGGCATTTGATTATGTCATGCACAGAATAATTTTTTGTGTAATATATATGAAATTTTCACATATCATATCATTAATCATTCATAATTCCTGGTATTTTGAATTTTAATTTTAGTTAATTTCAACCATTTTGATTTTTACTGAATGTTTCCATGTAGTAAAGGATTTCATCTAAATTTATTTTCATTGTGTTATATTTCAATGTTATTCAACTATTTAATTTATAATATATAGATACAAATATTTTAAATATTAAATAAAAAAAATTCATAATTCATTAAATTTTAATTTTAATTTAAAATTATTTTATCTTTGGTGATTTTACCCAATATTTATAAACTAGAAATGTGTATCGTAGATAAATTTATTTTCATTGGCTTACATTACCACAACATTGAATGTCATGTTCTATGATTATATGTGGAATTATTATTGATTATTTTATATTTTATTTAAATTTTAATGGGGACTATTTTTTTATAAATTCTCAATTTATATATTAAAAATTAATTCATGTGTATGGTCACCTTAAGACATTTCATCTCAACATCCACTCTATTGGAATATATTTGGTATTGTATACCTATTTATTTTCATTAGGTGTATCCCCTACCATTATGATATATTATATCATAAATCTCATTATATTCATGGTATTTAATATTTCATTTTGAATTTATTTAATTCATGGGTGTTTTAAATAAATATTTATAAAAGTGGTAAGGGTTTTCACTTCAATATCATTTTAGTCAATATTTATTATACCTGAATTCACATTGCTTGAAATTATTTGATTATTTTTAAATAAAACCATTTTATTTTATTAACCTTTTGTTATTAATTATTTTTCCATGTATATCTACCTTTTCACTGATTTGGTACTTATAAAGATTGTTAATTTTATTTAAAAAAATTTATCTCTGTTTTTAGTCGAAATAGTTTTTTGTTGCATTCCATGGTTTCTAAGAAAATATGAATTTTGATTTTGATATTATAAAATTATTGTTTAAAAAAATTTATACTAATGAATTACTTTTTAGAAAATATTATAAATAAATTATTCTATTAATTTTCAAAATAAAGTATTTTTTAAAATTTTATCAAAAATGTGAATGGAATAATTATTTTAATGTACTTGGTAAGAATGAAATTTTTCATAGAATTATTAATAATCATTGGTTTGAATAACATTTTATAAATTTACCCTATAATTTTTTATATAAATTAGTTTCCATAATGTTTTTTAACTTTTAAATGTCGTTTTTAATGTAAAAATGGTTTTTTGTGATGAATAAATTACATGATCTTTTTTATGATATTACTATTCATATATGTAAATAATCGTTTTTTAACTTATACTACGATATGGGTATATCTTAATGATAAAATTTTTATTCTCTCTATAGATGGTTTAGGATCATTTTGATCTGTGAACGAATTGACATCCACAATCTTGAATAATTTTTTACACCATAAAAGTCTATTAAAACATTCAATTTTTTGTCATCATTGTACATTATATTTTTCATTATTATAAAAAAAATTTCTATCATGGTTATGAATATTTCTTAATCAAAATATCCTTTTAGAATTTTGTGTTTTATATAGAATGTTATTAAATTGATTGTGGTCGTATTGATATTTTTTTATTTACTCAATACTGATACTTTTTAAAATAAATATTGTTTATAAATAAAATTTGTAATTAATTTAATGAGGAATTAATTAGGAATAATGATATGGGAGGTTCCATGATATTAATATACCATTTATATATTGAAAGGTATCATGAGACAAATTAGTAAGCTACCATTTAATGAATTTTAGCTGTATACCTACCCATTGATTAATTTATCTTTTTTTTGGATTTGATTGTATAAAGGTCATGATTCCTAAAATCATGAATTCAAATATAGATAAATTTTGTAATTTGGAATTATTGAAATATTATTCTGGATATAATTGCATTGATATTATCCATGGACGCATTTTATTCTCATATTATTTATTAAATGATATGTGTTCTTGGTTGTTTAACTAGAAATATTAATAACACCATATTTAAATATAATTGATTCCACTGTATTTAACCCTTAATAAGAATTTTTGATTAACAGTTATTTTGTTTCCATTAACTATTATAAGAAGATTTACTTATTAGACGAGTTCAATGTTTAATAATATTTAAATTCACTATGCGGAATGTTTATTTTTTCAATATTAATATGATATTCATGTGTGTATGTAGTTTAATAACATAACAATACTATTATTTCTAGTGATATGAAACCTATTATATATAGTATCTATGTATTAATGTAACTCTTGACTACAGTTTGTGGGGGTCAGATAAATTACATCATCTACCATGATTGGACCATATTTGGAGTACATGCCATTTGTGAGATACATTAAATTAGTTGGGAGAAGTATATTCCCAAAATAATCATGGGATACATGGAGTGTTTTAATAGATATAGACCATTTATTCTTGGAGTAGATAAATTGAATGATACAACATATATGTTGTGTTCTCATAAAAACATCTGACATGTAGTACCTCCATATACACATTGTGTACCACATTTAACACCCCAAGCATCTACGGTACGCTTCCCTTTGAATAATGCAATAGTGTGTGTTGTACGCAACATCGAGTTCTAACACACACCACAACTGATCAAACTAGCCGTTAGGAATAGTAATACCTAATTTTTGAAATTTTATCTCACAAAATTGACTTCATATTTCGATTCGGAGTATCGAATTTATCCTAAGGTTAAATATTTGTACTTTTCGGATAACTTTAATATTTTGATGAATAGTGAAAATTACAAAATTTTAATTAAAAACAACTTTTTTAATAAAAATAATTAATAGTGATAAATTATAAATTTGAGGGATTTTAAAGTATATTTAGAATTAATTTTTACCATTTAATACAATTTTGGTCATTGTAAATAATTTCACAATTAAACCGATCATAAACAAGTATCAATCTTTTGATATTAATTATATCTTAAAAACACGCTTTTTGTTTTGACAGCGGGAATTAATTTTAAATTAATTCCTGCCACTTCTTTGTTTTGAATATGGATAAATGGATTCCATATTTGGAATCAGGATGTTCAAATTGTGTAAATATGTAACTTTTATTTTAATACATTTTGAATAATTACTTCGGTAAATATTTTATTTACCATGGTTAAAGGGTAAATCCGGTAAATAATGGTTAAAAAATAATATATAATAATAAAAAAATTACCCTAAAACGTATCCTAACCTTATTTTTTGATACATATTAGACCATGGGCATATTTGGGTCGATTTTCGGACCCCATGGTTCCACTTGTAAGTGATAGGGACACTTTATTTTAATTATGTTAAAATGAATACAAAAATGACACAAGCATATAGCTTTTAGAAAAACAAATTTACATAGGGATATATATGTTGGATTTTCGACTATAATAATCATTACAAAGATGAAACTATTTCATACATAATTATATTTTATTTATAATTTTTAGACATTAAATAATGTACTTTATATATGACACAATGATGATGGAGTAATTACCATAATAGTGAACAATTAAACTAATTGATATTATAAATACCTAAATACATATTATATGAGACTTTTAATGAATTACACTAATTTTATAGGTTAATATGACATATTATTATTGATTTAATTGACTTTTTTCTAAGTAATCATTCTGATATGAGTTTCACAAAAATCAATTATTGAATAGTTTCAAAATTGACATAAAAGTGTTTTTAAAACAAATATTATATTATTAATTGATATTAAATTCCTAAAAAATTAAGGTTCGTCCAAGAGACTTATATAATGATATTTGTACCATTAAGGGACCACTTGGGGGGTCTCTTGGATGTATATAGTATGTTTATTAACCATATAATATAAAAATACAAAGAGACATTGTTAAAGTGAAACTAATTAACTAAGAGTTAATACTTAAAGATAAGTTTAATATAATGACCCAACCCTGTCTAAATTATATTGGTTGAGTGGTTTTAGACCAATACCAACCTTAACCTGTAAATAATACATTTTGGATCCATTAAAAAACGAATATAAATTTATTATAAAATAATATTTCTAGATTTTTCAAAGGTGCCCCTCACCCCTCTTATAAAAGGGAAATCCTCCTTCTCATTAAATCACACCGTCAAAGCCTTTTGGTTAGACCACCCTCTACCCAAATACTCTCTAAAATTCCCTCACTTAATCCTAGAGGAATTACTTTATTCAGAAAGTCATCCTAAGATCTCTTTTGATCAAATCAAACGGAAGAACCCGAAGAAGAGGTAATGATTTCACCACCCTTTTCCAGGTCCCTTTCTTCTTCCACTTCTTTTTTCTTTGTTATTCAAATTATAAAATAATGAATCCAGTATCTACTATATACTATAATATTATTATAAATATGGTACAACCATATTCAGTATTCTATCCATCCTTTGAATAACATGTCACCATATGTGCGTACGTACGGCTTACCGTCTCCACGTCATGGTGTAATTGTTATTCAATAAATTATTATTTGGATGGGTATAATAATGATGTGTAACTCATTTAAATAATAAATATAACATGATAATGATTCTTTATATATGATATACCATCGATTTATATTTTATTTTAATATCAATGGAATGATATTGTCGCTCGTGCGTGCGTACGGACTACCGTCTCCACGAACGCGATAAGATTCATGCTCCATTGTATCCATTCAAGTATAATTCGCATTTTATTATTAATAATAGTATATAAGGACTTGATATAATTCTGGATATGATTAAGATACAACCTATCTGTGACAAACATAGCTTACAAAACAAAACATATAAAAGAAAACAAGTAAGTTAACACCCGAAACAACGATAATACTAAGATATTATCATAAAATCAATAAACGATCATATATGATATCATATTAATATATATGATTCTTGTATAATTTAGTAACAATTATTTCACCATTATACAGGAGGTTAACCTACCCCAACCAAGGAAAAGTACAAGGTAAGGGTTTATTTAGCATTCTCTTCATTATCTGAGGTTGTTTATACGTAATAATCTACTGGGATCTCTTTATCATCCACATCCATGTTTCTTAAAAATGTATTTAAATTTTTTTTACTATTTACAAGAATATGGGTTAAAGTCATTTATACCCTTGTTTGACTTTTTATAAGAGTTTTATAAAAGAATCTTTCCGTCTTTTTTCAAACAAGGTGATTTTTAACCTTTTCGACAGAATTAAGGTAAGAATGTTTTTTTAACTTATATGGCGGGTGCGGCTATTTTCCGCAGTAATAAAATCATCAAAGCATCCTCTACAAGCTTATAAGAATATTTTCAAAGAAAATGTTTTATTTTATAAATATATGACTCTTAAATGATTTCAAAAAAGAAATAGATATTTTTCTAAAACGAGTTTTGATTTCATCTATGTCAACATCCCTTGATGGATTTTATGGTTATTTAAAGATGATTTATTATGATACAAAACTTCTATATTGTATTGAAGGTTTTGTGATATTTTTGACTATGTATGTGTTATTTTTATACCATTCATGGTTTATGGATGATGTATTTACATTTCATATGCTAGTTTTAATACGAATGTTTATGTTATGTTTAAACCTATTAATATGGGAATGCATTGGACATAATATGTGACGGGTGGAGCCCGCTATAGGTCCTCGATGCATCAGTAGGTCTCATGAGACAAACTAGTGTCTTGGCATGAGGCCTTGGCAAAATATTATTTTATTCTTGGCACGAGGCCTTGGCTATGTGGTTATGATGGTCTGGCATTATGCATTCCATCATTATGAAAGTGGTTATTGGTATTTCATGTGATTATTCGATTAGTAGAATATCCATGTGAATAAGTAAATGGGATTATGTCATTTTATTTTTTCCATAATATGTTGATGTTCAAGTTTAAAAGGCTTTGGTTTTAGTTATATATTGCCTTAAATGTTTAATCTCATTTATGAAAGTTTCCGCTATACTGTTATCTTTACTGGTCATTTGAGCTCACCCCTTTTCTATGTTTTATTTTTCCCAGGATGTGAAGAAGTGAATTATGAATGACCTGCATGGATATTATGAGGGGATAATAGTGTGGAATATGGATACAATATGTTTTTGTAGTAGTTTTTCACATTATGATGTAATGTAAAACCTTATGAATATATCTAGTGTTTCCAAGGCTACTAAACCAATCGGTCTTTCGAGATTTGATCTTTCTTGTGATCATGCCAATGTTATGTAATAATGCACCGACTCTGTGTAACTGGGGTCAGGGCGTTACAGTTGGTATCAGAGAAAGTTTAGTACAAACCGTGGAAGCTAGATTTAGATAAACTCTGATTAGAGCACGCAGACCTAAGATGAATTTTGAGGATTACTGTAGATGAACTTCCTAGAATTTTGTTATTATAGAGATTTTGTGATTTTTCCGATCAACACATCCCTGTATGGATACGAGCAGGTAGAGGCGGCTCTAGAACAGATGTACCTAGGGGTAAAACCAGAAAACACCGCTTTGAGCTAGACTCGAACGGGAACTAGTGAACAACAACGGGCCTTGATGCACTCTTGGTTACGACACTCTCGGGGGATATTCTTAGGATAACTCACATTTTATTTACAAATCATTATGAAAGGTTTATTAGTGTATGATTCCTCAATGAATTTGTTTTATGATTATAGATTATATCCATAAATAGTTCAATTTATGTTAACTGTTTTATAAGTATGGAATTATGTATTTTGATTCGTAAACTGATCTAGTTTATGCTATTGTTTAGAAATGGAACCTAATGGATAAAATGGAAACCGTATCAATTAATTCACTCCATTTAGGGATTTCCCTCCTTCTCAAGATAATTATAGTGGATTTGGTGATGCAACTGGTGCCGATCAGATAATCACCATACTGGGACAACTCACTCAGGTTATGAATAAGAACCTTACCCTTATGGAGCACTCTGATCCACAGCGTAGAGGATCAATGTTAGATAAATTCATGAGGCAACAACCACCAACATTCAATGGGAGTACAAATCCCTTAGTAGCTGATCAATGGATAAATTCCCTAGAGAAAATATTTCAGGCTTTGGGGAGTAGTGAAAGGGAAAAAGTTATCATGGCAGTTTACCGCCTCACTGAAGATGCTGATCAATGGTGGTCATTGATTCAAAACACGAAGGAAGATGATGAAGTATCAAATATGGAATGGAGGTAGTTCAATGATCTGTTTTTAGAAAAATACTTTCCTCGTGACTATCGTGTAGATATGGAAAGGCAATTTCTGAGTCTGAGACAAAAGGAGGATGAGAATGTCACAATGTATGAGGATAACATTACATGGTTATAATGGTATGTGGTAAATTATATACATAACCCAATAAGTAAGATTGATCGTTTCTTTGATGGGTTAAAACCATTTCTCCGTTGAGCATTAGTCTCACAATCCTTCTCGTCGTACGAAGACATTGTCTCATGTGCTATCAAGACAGAAAAGGAATTCTCTAAGTCTTATGACTTTAAATCAAAGCAAGAGAAGAAGATATTTGCTGATCAATCTGGGAATGGAAATAAGGGGAAGAAGGGAAAGGTTGAATATCCATCCTGTGCTAAATGTGGGAAGAAACACCTCGGTACTTGCTTGAAGGGAATGGGTGTCTGTTACAAGTGTGGTGAAAAAGGCTACTAAGCTCGTGAATGAAAAGGGAGGAAGGAAGCTACCACTGTTCAATGCTACATTTTTAGGTAGATGGGAAATTATGCAAATGAATTTACTAATCTTCAGGGGAACTTACCTCCGAAAAGGCCAAGGGATCAAGGCCAAGCATTTTCTATCACTACTGTTGAGGTAGAAGCTTCAAAAGATGTGGTGGCAGGTAATTTAATGGTTTCCTCAAGTTTATAAAATGCATTATTTGATTCTGGATCATCGCATTGTTTCATATCTTCCCAGTTTTCTAAGAAAATTAGATATTTCCAATTTGATTTAACAAGGGAGTTATCAGTTAAAACTCCTAAGGGAAGTATCATTGCAACAATGTTTTCTGAATCAGTCCCCATTAGAGCACATAAATGTTGTTTATCTGCTGATATCATTGTCATACCTATGATTGAGTTTGATATAATTCTTGTTATGGATTGGATTTTGGATTATGATGTGAATATTTATTGTAAGAAGAAAGAGGTTACGATTTTTTATGATGATGATAAAGAACACATTATCTTTAGAGAAGAATCGTCACCTCCTAATTCTTATCAAGATCCACCCCCAGTAGCTCAACTAAATTCAATTATTGGGGAGGAAGAGAAGGAAATGACCGTGGGTGAGGAAAGGAATGTTGAAATAGTGTATGTACCTATTGTGAATGTATATGTAGATGTGTTTTCGGAAGATTTATCTCGACATCCTCCAGAACGAGAAGTTGAGTTTTCCATTGATTTAATTCCTGGATCATGGCCTATATCGAAGACCCCTTATAGAATGGCCACTATAGAATTAGTTGAACTAAAGAAACAACTAGAGGAATTGAGTAATAAGGGATTTATTCGCCCTATTGCTTCTCCATTAGCAGCCCCTGTTCTTTTTGTTAAAAAGAAAGATGGATCTATGAGGTTATGTATCGACTATAGGGAGATCAATGCTATAAAAATAAAGAACAGGTATCCCCTACCTCGCATTGATGATTTATTTGACCAACTGTATGGAGCTCAATACCTTTCAAATATTGACCTTCAATCTTGATACCATCAGTTATGTGTAAAGAAGGGATACATTCTGAAGACAGCATTTCGAACCAGGTACGGGCATTACGAGTTTACTGTAATGCCTTTTGGATTGACTAATGCACCCTCTGTATTCAAGGATCTAATGAATAGAGTTTTCAATGAATATCTCGATGAATTTGTGGTGGTATTTATTGATGATATCTTGGTATACTATAAAAGGTAAGAATATCATGAAAGTCACTTGCGCATTATCCTGAAGTCTCTGAGAAGACATGAATTATATGGGAAGTATACCAAGTGTGAATTCTGGCTTCAGGAGATTTCTTTTCTTGGCCATATTGTCTCTAAAGATGGAATCTCTATTGATCCTTTTAAGACCAAGGAAATCCAAGAATGGCCAGCACCTACGAGTATAACTGAGGTACGCAGTTTTATTGGATTGGCAGGTTATTATCGATGTTTCATCCAGAATTTTGCCCGATTGGAAAACCCATTAACGAAGCTCACACGTAAAGGGGTTAAATTTTTTTGGACAAAAGAGTGTGAAGAATGTTTCTAAGAACTGAATAGAAGATTATTCAATCCTCTTATATTGACTCTACCATCGGGGAATGATGGGTTTTTTATTTATAGTGATGCATCGAAGAATGGACTTGGTTGTGTCCTTTTGAAAAATGACAGGGTTATTGCTTACGCATCACGACAGTTGAAAATTCATGAGAAAAACTATCCGACTCATGATCTCGAGTTAGAAGCTGTGATATTTTCTTTGAAGATATGGAGGAACTACCTCTATGGTGAAAATGTGAGATTTATACTGATCACAAGATTTTGAAGTATATTTTCTCACAAAAAGAACTCAACATGAGGCAAAGTAGATGGCTTGAATTACTCAAGGATTATGATTGCACGATACACTACCACCCGGGGAAGGAAAACAAGGTGGTAGATGCTTTGATCAGAAAAGACCATGGAGTTTTGAACAATATGAGAATTGAAAGGGATCCAATTTTCATGGATCTAGTGAAGATGGACATGGGAATAACCAGGGAAGGTGAAACATCAATGCTTTTTCAAATAGTTGCCAAACCATCTTTACTAGAAAGAATTAAGAGTTCTCAGACCGATGATGAATAATTTAAAAAGAATATTAATGCTGTGAATGATGGGAGATTGTAAGACTTTGTGTATGAAGATGGCATTTTGATATTCGGGAAGAGACATTGTGTTCCCGATAAACCAGATCTAAAAATGGAATTTCTGGATGATGATCCTAGTTCCAATTTCTCTATACACCCTGGGAGCACCAAAATGTATAGAGATTTGATGGAACATTTTTGGTGGGACAACATGAAGAGGGAGATTGCTGATTTTGTGTTAATATGTATGGTTTGTCAACAAGTGAATGTTGTAAGGCAACAGCCTGGAGGAGTCATGAAACCTCTTCCCATACCGGAGTGGAAATGGGAAAATATTACAATTGACTTTGTCATTGGACTACCATAGACTCCTAGAAGGAACGATGCAATATGGGTCATTGTTGATCGTCTTACCAGGTCATCACATTTTCATGCTATAAGAGAAGATCTACCACTAAAACGTCTAGCAAGACAATATATTGATGAAGTAGTGAGACTTCATGGAGTACCCCTATCGATTGATTCTGATCGTGATCCCCGTTTTACTTCAAGATTCTGGAAATGTCCACCGAAATCCTTGGATACTGAACTTCATTTGAGCACAGCCTACCACCCTCAAACAGATGGAAAATCAGAATGAACTGTTCAAAACATATAAGACATGTTGAGATCCTTCTCACTTGACGTTCAGGGTATATGGGATCAATATTTACCTCTGGTAGAATTTTCCTATAACAGTAGCTTCCATTTGAGTATTTATATGGCACCATATGAAGCGTTATACGGAAAGAGATGTCGCACACCAACCTGTTGGGATGACGTTGGTGAAAGAAAACTTGTAGGCCCAGAACTGGTGGAGGAAACGATGGAAAAGGTGAAGGTAATCCAAAACCATATCAAAGCAGCTCAAAGTAGGCAGAAGAGCTTTGCCGATAATCGAAGGAAGGATTTGGAATTTCATGTCGTTGATCATGTATTCCTGAAGGTATCTCCATTGAAGGGAGTCATACGTTTTGGTAAGAAAGGTAAATTGATTCCCAGGTACATCGGACCATTCAAAATTCTAGAACGAATTGGGGTTGTAGTTTACCGATTGGTAATGCCGCCAAGTCTCTCCAAAGTTCACGATGTGTTCCACGTATCTCTATTGAGGAAATACATGCCTGACCCAATGCATTTACTCACCTACGAGGAATTAGAACTGGAACCTGATTTGTCTTATTTTGAATAGCCCATCAAGATTCTTGATACGAGAGTACAAGTACTGAGAAACCGGACGACTCATCAGGTAAAAGTCTTGTGGAGAAACCATAGTATGGAAGAGGCAACGTGGGAAACCGAGGAACTTACAATGAAGAACCACCCAAGTATTTTCAGGCGTAAGTATTCTAGAAATTATGTGGAATAAATTATTTTAAGGAGAGGAGAATGTAACACCCCAAGCTTCTACGGTACGCTTCCCTTTGAATAATGCAATAACGTGTGTTGTACGCAACATCGAGTTCTAACACACACCACAACCGATCAAACTAGCCGTTATGAATAGTAATACCTACTTTTTGAAATTTTATCTCTCAAAATGGACTTCATTTTTGGATTCGGAGTATTGAATTTAGCCTAAGGAGAAATTTTTGTACTTTTCGGATAACTTTAATATTTTGATGAATAGTGAAAATTACTAAATTTTAATTAAAATCAACTTTTTTAATTAAAATAATTAGTAGTGATAAATTATGAATTTGAGTGTTTTTAAAGTATATTTAGAATATATTTTTACCATTTAATACAATTTTGGTCATTATTCAAAATTCCACAACTAAACCGAACATAAACAAGTATCAATCTTTTGATAGTTATTATATCTTAAAAACACGTTTTTTGTTTTGACAGCAGAAATTAATTTCTGCCACTTCTGTGTTTTGAATTTGGAAAAATGGATTCCATATTTGGAATCAAGATATTCAAATTGTTTAAATTTGTAACTTTTATTTTTATACCTTTTGAATAATTACTTCGGTAAATATTTTATTTACCATGGTTAAAGTGTAAATCCGGTAAATAAGGGTTAAAAAATAATATTATAATAATAACAAATTACCATAAAACGTGTCCAAACCTTATTGGTTGATACATGTTCGACCATGGGCATATTTGAGTCGATTTTGGGACCCCATGGTGCCACTTCTAAGTGATATGGACACTTTATTTTAATTAAGTTAAAATGAATACAAAAATGACACAAGCATATAGCTTTTAGAAAAACAATTTTTACATAGGGTTATATATGTTGGATTTTCGACTATAAATATTAATTAGAAAGATAAAAACATTTCCTACATAATAGTAGTTTATATATTATTTTTAGAAATTAAATAATTTAATTTATTTATGACACAATGATGATGTAGTAATTACCATAATAGTGAAAAATTAAAATAATTGATATTATAAATACCCAAATAAATATAATTGGAGACTTTTATTGAATTAAACTAATTTTCTCAGTTAATATGTCATATTAGGATTGATATAATTGACTTTTTCGAAGTAATAATTCTGATATGAGTTTCACAAAAATCAATTATTGAATTGTGTCCAAATTGACATTAAAGAGTTTTTAAAACAAATATAATATTATTAATTGAAATTAAATTCCTAAAAAAATATGGTTCGACAAAGAGACTTATATCATGATAGGTGTATCATTAATGTACGACTTGGGGGTTTCTTGGATATATATAGTATGTTTATTAACCATATAATATAAAAATACAAAGAGACATTGTAAAAGTGAAACTAATTAACTAAGAGTTAATTCTTAATGATAAGGATAATATGATGACCCAAAACTGTCTAAATTCTATTGGTTAAGTGTTTATAGACCTATCCCCACCATAACCTTTAAATAATCCACTTTGGATCCATTATAAACTGAATATGAATTTATTATAAAATAATATTTCTAGGTTTTCCAAAGGTTCCCCTCACCCCTCTTATAAAAGGGAACTCCTCCTTCTCATTAACTCACACCTTCAAAGCCTTTTTGATCGCCCAAACTCTGCCCAAATACTCTCTAAACTTCCCTCACTTCATCCTAGAGGCCTTACTTTAGTCATAAAGCCAACCTAAGAACCCTTTTGATCAAATCAAATGGAAGAATCCGAAGAAGAGGTAATGATTTCACCACCCTTTTCCAAGTTCCTTTCTTCTTCCACTTCTTCTTTCTTTGTTATTCCCATTCTAAAATAATGAATCTTGTATCTCCTATATACTGTAATATTACTATAAATTTGGTACAACCATATTCAGTATTCTATCCATCCTTGGAATAACATGTCACCATACGTGCGTGTGTACGGCTTACCGTCTCCACGTCGTGGTGTAATTTTTATTCAATAAATTATTATTTGGATGGGTATAATAATGATGTGTAACTCATTTAAATAATAAATATAACATGATAATGATTCTGTATATATGATATACCATCCTATTATATATTATTTTAATATCAAAAGAATGATATTGTCGCTTGTGCGTACGTACGGACTACCGTATCCACAAACGCGATAAGATTCATTCTCCATTGTATCCATTCAAGTATAATTCTAATTTGATGATTAGTAATAGTATCTAAGGACTTGATATCATTCTGGATATGATTGAGATACAACCTATCCATGACAAACATAGCTTACGTAACAAAACATATAAAATAAAATGAGTAAGTTAACACCCGAAACAACGTTAATACTAAGATATTATTAACAAATCAATAAAAGATCATACATGATATCATAATAATGTATATGATTCTTGTATAATTTAATAACAATTATTTCACCATTATACAGGAAGTTATACTACCCCAACCAAGTAAAAGTACAAGGTAAGGGTTTATTCCGCAATCTCTTCATTATCCGATGTTGTTTATACGTAATAATCTATTGGGATCTCTTTATCATCCACATCCATGTTTCTTAAAAATGTAATTAAAAACATTTTTACTAATTACAAGAATATGGGTTAGAGTCATTTATACCCTTGGTTGACTTTTTATAAGAGTTTTATAAAGGAATCATTCCATCATTTTCCAAACAATGTGCTTTTTATCCTTTTCAACAGAATTATGTTAAGAATTTTTTTTTAACTTATATGGCGGGTGCGTCTATTTTCCGCCGTAATAAAATCATCGAGGCTTCCCTTACAAGCTTATAAGAATATTTTCAAAGAAAATGTTTTATTTTATAAATATATGACTCTTAAATGATTTCAAAATAGAAAGAGATATTTCTCTAAAAAGAGTTTTGATTTCATCTATGTCAACATCCTTTGATTGATTTTATGCTTATTTGAAGTTCATTTATTATGATGCAAGACTTATATATTGTATTGAAGGTTTTGTGATATTTTTGACTGTGGATGTGTTATTTTTATTCCATTTATGGTTTATGTATGAAGTATTTACATTTCTTATTCTAGTTTTAATACGAATGTTTATGTTATGTTTAAACCTTTTCATATGGGAATGCATTGGACTTAATATGTGACGGGTGGAGCCCGCTATAGCTCCTCGATGCATCGGTAGGTCTCATGAGACAAACTAGTGTCTTGGAATAAGGCCTTGGAAAAATCTTATTTTTAGTCTTGGCACGAGGACTTGGCTATGTGGTTATGATAGTCTGGAATTATGCATTCCATAATTATGAAAGTGGTTATTGGTATTGCATGTGAATATTCGATTAGTAGAATATCCTTGTAAATAATTAAATGACATTACTTCATTTTATTTTTTCCATACTATTTTGAAGTTCAAGTTTAATAGGATTTTTTTAGTTATACATTTCCTTAAATATTTATTCTCATTTATGAATGTTTCTGCTATATTGTTATCCTCACTCGACATTTAATCTCACCCCTTTTCTATGTTTTATTTTTCCCAGGATGTGAAGAAGTAAATTATGAATGACCTAGAGGGATATTATGAGGGGATAATAGTGTGGAATATGAAGACAATATGTTGTAGTAGTAGTTTTTCACATTATGATGTAATATAAAACATTATGAATATATCTTGTGTTTCCAAGGCTACTAAACCAATTGGTGTTCTGAGATTTGATCTTTCTTGTGATCATGCCAATGTTATGTAATAATGCACCAACTCTATGTAACTGGGGTTAGGGAATTACACCACGAGATAGAAGGAAGTGAATATATACGATACACGTCAGGAACCCCACTGATCTCACATTCCATATAGCTCATATAAAACGTCATGACAAATTAATTAAAAATCAATGTAAAGAGAATTACAAGGAAAAAAATACTTGTAGGGAATACATGCCATGTACTCCTTGAGTACATTTCATTTACTTTTTCATCCAGAGTGACCTTTCGTATTTTATTGTCCAATACATATACTTGGTAACAATTGTAGACAATTTGGCGAATTTATATTGATTAGACAGGATGATATAAATATATTTATATATATAGGTCATGCATGTTATGATAAAATAATAAATTACTATTGAGGTTCATATGGATGATGATGAGGATCATGGATGGTGAACAAAGCATTCACTAGGTCATGGACACTATCATTTTTGATGTGGAATTCGAAATGTTGTGGGGCTCTCTTACCAAAAGAATTGTTTTGTACTCTAAAAGTTATCAGGTAATGAGCCTTCTATCTATATATTTACAACATTTTTAATATTCATTCTACTACATAGTGATGCAAAAATCCATTGTCATTTGATTCAGGTACTTCCTTGTCTATTATATTCTTTATGATAGAGAACATGTCCTCAATAACAGATTTTATGAGGCACACATATTTTTATTCATTTTAGGATATCATGTTGAGTGTTAGTAGTACAGTGACCAATACCAATTATTTTATAAACTATGAATTTCCCTTATGGTATTTTTAGAAAACTGACAAACTAATGATGGATGGTAAGGTGTAGTAATCCTTTATTTATAGTATATGATTCAGGGAGGAATGGGTCCTCCTTCATTTTTTATAATGGTGATGTGAATTTCAGATGGACTAGTAAAACAATATTCACAATTACTTGTGTGTCCAAAAATATTAATTTGTTTTCATAGTGATGTGACATATGGTTGTGTTATTGAATTTAGGATAGTCTTTATTCATTGATTAAATGAAGATTCGTAGTTGGTCTTGAGGCCAGACCCCCAGGGATTAAAGCATTAATAAATTATAATTTTTTACATTCTTGTGGATTATGGTGGTTGGGTATATATATAATTTTAATCATTCTTGTCAATTTCTTATAATATAGATTAGGTTGTCTTATTTCATTCCACCCATTTGAGGATTTGTTTCATTCTATTGAGTATGTTTATTAATCAAATATTAATGATATTAATACGCCCAATTTTTTTTATTGATTATTCAATGGTGAAATATTATTTTGCTGGATGTGCAGCTAGTGTGTCCTATTTGGATCCAAATCCTAGAGATGATTGGTAAGGAAAGTAGGATGATGGTGGTCCATGAATTTGATAGAAACTATTGTGTTTAGGGATCAATAATAGTGTTTATGTAAAATGGAGGATATTATTTCTGTATACAAATTTTTTATTTAATGTAATTTAAGATTTATACATTAACTGGTATGTGCCTATGTGGAATTGAACTTTTATTTGACAAATAATGCATACTTTGTATGATGTTTAATTTATTACACACACACACACACTGATGGTGTCTCAATTTATTTTATTCATTCGAGAAATGTTAATTGTCTTGTTTTATATAGAAAAATTTCTACTATATTGTGTTATATTCATAATAGGTGGTATCCAATGGGGAATGTTCTTTTATATAAATGATTGAGATGGTACCATCAACTTACAGTTGTCCTCAGAAGATCTCTGGTGATTTGGGTTTTGTCAAAAATTCTATCTGTATATGGAAGCATGGTCATCGTCAGTAGTGTGTCCTGTATAAATATCCACATCAAATAAATATATAGAAAACATTACTAGATAATTATTCTTAAACATCAATGAATCCCAACATAAAAATCATCATCATAATGTAGAGTGAAATTTATCTATAGAATCAAATCATAATGGGGAAATGAGACCTCCATATAGAAACACATTCACATGGTTATTATATCCCACTTAGATAAACTCAATAAGATTATATGTAATTGAGTTCAAAAAAACTCAATGATATCAATTAATATCATTTTCCACCTAGTCCAAACTATATAGATGAACCAAATAATGGGTTTTCAGTATTTATTAACAAGTAATAACTATTTTATAAACAATATGAAACCAAAATACCATGATACTAGATGAATTTATTCAATTTTTCTTTATAATAATGAATATAATTACCATTTATACTGTAATGTAATGATTTTATCTATATTCATTAATTAAATGAGAACGATTAATATCACAATGTGATCACCAATGTAACCCCCCCAGTCGTGTATCCAATGGTTATTCTGAATAACCAATCCCATGAGTTGGACTCTCATCATACCCCTGATATTATTTTATGTCACAGAGTAAAAGGGTGTAGGATATAGATGTATTTTTTGGAGAACTCATAGAATTCATTATGAAACCCATTTACAATTTTCTATAATATTTATATAGGATTTAGGGACACTAATATATCCTCATTCATAGACGTATTCATTATAATAAATGAGTAAATATATTTTTCCCTTTATACCTTCATCTCCTTAATTCACCATTATAATTAATCATTTCTTCTTCTCAATGATTTATCAATTATATCGAATGTAGGATGATAAATTTTTTAACATTTTACAATCCATGTCCACGATAAGGAAATTTAATTACATCACATAACATTTGTGAACATGTCCCTTGATAGAATGAATATGATATGAATATATTTTCAATCATATTATTTCATATAACATACACATACCATGTTATATTATATGTCGAAATTCAAATCAAATATTCCTGATATTTAGGGAATATTATCAACAATAGCCCGATTTCACAAAATCCACATAGACACAGTATCATTTCAATTTATATTCTATAAAATACAATATTTTTTATAAGTACAACAATAAATAATTTGGGATATCTTCCAAAAAAACGTTTTCAAATAGATTATGAACATCAACAGATATCAAATAATACACAATTAATTTTTGAAAAAACATATAAACCTCACATAGGATACTCATTTGAATATTTTAGTGTAGCTGTTTGAGTAAAATAAAATACCCATTTACTATAAAAAATGTTTCATCCCATAGAATTATGCAACATTGATAAATTATATGATTTTATTATTCCATAAAAATTAAAAAACAGTGTACCCTAGAAAATAATCAGGGCTACTCAATATAAAAAAGGGAATTTATAATGATCTCTATAAAACTAAATTAAAACTATACCTATGTCCACCAGCTGGATCATATGGAAGATATAATTCTAATATAATCTCATTTTACAAGATTCCGAGTAACTATAAGATAAATTGTGTTAACACCACATATATTCATGGTAAGTTATCAATTCACTTTGAACGATAAAGTAGATTGATTAATACATAACATGTTATTCACATTTATTGATTAGAATATAAAATGATACTCACCTGATATACAACAAAATTATATATTTTATTTATATATGAGAAATCTATTCCTCCACCAATCTCAACGAAGGGCCCATGTTTCATTCTATACATTTAAGTGAAAAAATCTCAAAATTGTTATGCTACAATAAGTCATTTCTTACCAAACATTGTTAACAATAGAAAAAGGATTTCAAAGAAACGTATTAGTGTAGAAAGGTTCTAACACTATATATCACATCAATCATTGGATATTGGGGGATCCAAATATGAATTGTTCACCCCTAATATAACAATGAGAATAATTATAACACACTATGTGTTATACCTCATGGAACATCTAAAAAATAAAATTTTATGCATCATGATAATATTATAACTTTTTAAAAAAGATTAATACTCCACACAATAATTATTATTGTCTACAACATATAATTTCTCTAGGAGAAAATTGTGCAGGGACAACTAAAAGTTATATTTTGATAGGTAAATTTTCATTTTACACCATGAAATGTATAAATATATATATAATAATGTGAAGGAATTATAATTATGATATTTAATTCTATATAAAAAACTTATCAAATTACCCTAAAAATTATTTAATACCAATAAAAGAAACCAATAATAATAAATTTTCTAACATATCACATATAGTAGGATGTTAGATCAACCATATGTTTGAAATTCTTTACAGGATTAGTTAAACTCGGCATGTATCTTTTTAATTCCCACTTAATTAAAATTTGATAACATTAAAATACCCTACCTACAATCTCCATAGGGTTAATTTTAATAGAATTTATAGTGTTTGAATTTTACTGATATTTTTTAGTTATTTTTCTAAATTTCATCTTCTTGAACAGGTATTTACACTCATAAATATTAAACCAATAAATATTTCTATGTTTATGAATTTTGGTGTCTACAAATAAAATTTATATAATTATTATTACTTTCATGAAAATTATTACTCGCATTTTTTATCCCAGAGGTAGAATTCTAAGGTAATTTCTGTTTTTGGGATTTTTATGTTGGATGGATCTTGAGCCGATCATCAGTCATGAATTTAAATGGGTGAACCCCTTAAAATAGGGTGTTTTGGATGTTAAATTGAGAAAAAATTTCAGAAATTGTGTTTTATAATGAAACATATAGTTAATAGTATTGATGGGATGTAGTTTTTAGCCACTAACTAGCTAGTGGGGTCATAAGTGGCCTTAGTGCCACTACAGGTACAACTGTATAGACGGTTGACCTATACTAGCTTCAATAAGGTGTATTAAATGGTAATAATTTCAACTATTCCCCAATGAATTTTTAGGGGGGGGGGGGAATTGTTTTCTCATCATTTCGTTCATAAAATTTAGATCTCCCTCATGTTCTCCATTATCAAGACCCATTTGAAGGGTGTTTTTGGGTGGCCTCCATTGGTATTTTAAGGTACATCAATTCATACTCCACTATTTGTTGATTCTCTACTCCATCATTTCTAATTTTACTATTGTCTCAATTAGGTTCTTTATTGCACTACGACTAGATCATGGCAGAATTGATTGATCAATATGGGGATTATGTGTGTCGTTTAAAGGGGACATCCCAATACTCTACATCGGTGCAATCATTCATCATTTAAAAAATCTACATTCTAACAAAATATTATTTGATTTTTAATTTATTTTATTCGGAAATACATGTGTAATCAATGATGATATTTTTAGATTTAATTTGGATTGATTCCATGGGTCTTGTAATGAATTCCCTAAAAATATTTGTCCCAATTCCTAAGGTAGGATGGTGTTCAACTAGTTTTTAGTGAATATTATATTATATAATAAATGGTATTTTTAATTGTAATTGATTATAGTTTAATATTTTAGTTTCCATGGTGTGATTTAGGAGACCCAATGTTTATGAAGTTTCTATTGTAGATGTTTCGATATTAGGTGAGGCTACGAAGCAATTTCTGACTCTTTGAAATAAATTAAAATATCATAAAATTTTGTTTGTCTTCCCCTATAAATTTCATATTTATTAAATACATTTTTATATGATGAATGTTAAATTTCATACATTAATGGAGGTAATTTTTATCTTAAACTAATCTTTCAAACTATCAAATAAAATTTAAAAATTTAATTTAAATTAAATTCCATAACATAGAGGGATCAAAAATTCCAAGGAGATTTTTGCCACATTTACTATCATTATATACTCAATCATCAATGACATTGAATGTGAGTTATATTGATTTTAAAAATTTCATTCAAACCATTTATGATTATGAATTAAGTGAACATGACATAGTGGAATCTATATAAGACCATTTTGACCCCTAGTAGATGTGATGTGTTTCATTATTTGAGAGACCCAAGATGGAAATGTAAGGACATATGAGAGAGCATTGATCTGATAGTATTATGGGGGTGAGTTAGGTCTGAATGATTTGATTGAGGTCAAGAACACCAAGTAGGACACCTCTCAATGATTGGATTTTGGGGACAGCAGTAGGTATCCCACTAATCAGTGAACCCATGGTGGGTGTGTTATGGGATTCCATAAAAATAATAGTGAGTGTTACATAATAAATCATATTAAAAATATGATCTATACGGGATATAAATAATGCTTATGGGAATATTAATTTTTCCAAACCCTCATTATATATTATTATCTCACTTAATTATTTATTTTCTAGATATATATTCTTATATGTTCTTCTTGAGAATTTTACTAACGGGACTAATGAAATAATGTTTTTGTGTGGATTTTGTGAGTCGATACCTATGATCTGAATTAGAAGAATTATAAGGTATGATGGTGATAATGTAGATTCTTATAGGTGATTCATGGGATGAACATTTTGGCCTCAATTTCTGTCGATGTGATATAGATTGGACATGAGGATGTCAAAATTGATGACAGATGTCTAATGGGATTCAATGCTAGACAACATGATGAATGGATATGATAATTATTTTTGAACAAGGTTATTTATGTGATTCACTAGATTCCATGATTCCCTAGTATTCATATTCAATCAACGATCTATATGTGTATTCATGGTGATATTGATCATAATTATTATTTTTCTCTGTGTTATTAATATTTTTTTATAGGATACCCCAAGGCCTATAAAATTGAGCATCATGATACTATTCCTTGATTCTAAGTCATGGGATGACATGCATATGACCATTGGTCATAGTGATAATGACCACATATGATTAATTACATTTATACCTGATCCATTAGTTTTAATTAATGTTTTCAGAAATGCATATAAGGATTAGATTCTGGACATTGATCTATTAATGATGATTTTTTTCCTATTTTATAGAATATATTAGGGGATCCAAGATTACGTTGAAAGATTTGGTATTAGTATGGATGAGTTTTATAGCGATATGTATTGAGAAAATATAAAAATTCATAATTTAGGAATAGATGATCATGGTCACAATCCCATGTTTAGATAATTACTTCTTATTAGAGTGATGGGTTATAATGGTACATGATATGTGCCTTGATACATTCATGAATGGGTCTAATAATTGGTTTTTTATTTATTTATTTATTTATAGTAATTAATTTTATACTGATAATTTTACAAGATCTATTCAATTAATTTCTTGTATTGCATGACACGACATTTTTCATTTACTAATGAGTTATTGGCTCACACCCTCCTTAATCCATAATTTAATTGGGTTTTATGGAGGACTCTCACATGGGTGAAGCCTTGGGTTGGGATGATGATCATATTTTATTGTTTGAGATGGGTCTAATGAGTACATGGAACATTGAATATGTTATGGTTTAGATATAAGATGGGTCCCTTTATTTAATATTTATTCTTTTATCAATATCTTATATACGCGACTTCCCAACATGGTAAACAATTATATACATATAGTTTTCCATATGTATTTATTTAATTTTGATCTCACATATTTCATTTTATTTATTTATTTTTTATACCATGATATCTATAATGATTGGTCATTCTCATATTATTTAATTCCCTGATATGGGCTATAGTTTTCCCATGGAACCTCTTTAGACATATATTTCTAGCTTACACACATTGGTGTATGGGGTGGTGTGGCTATGGTATTGTTATGAATTGGGCTCAACCACTAGTCGAATGTCCTCCAGATATGGTGGACATAATGTGGAATTAGATAATTCTTTACTTTTTTTCTATTTAGTATATTGGACTAAATAAATATAGAAATATTTCAAATTATGTGATTTATAGGAATATGGTCTGTAATTAAAATCAGAACCGATATGAATTCAATTTAACCAAGAGTTTTTTATTTAGATAACTAGTTTTTTTATTAGTGTTATACATAATTTTCTTCCAGGAGTGGGTAACATGTATGTGTGATGATTTTATGATTTATAATGGAATATGATCTTTAGGGCAATAAAAAGATTAAAATTTTGGATTTTTATATTTCCGTATAGATGAAACAGGCCTCTCATGAATCATCAACTGGGACATAGAATTAATATCATATGTAGGTACAAGTTTGTGTGACTTTATACACTTAAAGGGCGTAAAATATTTAATGGTTCAATAACTTTCCATATTCTATTCAACTAAATTCATTCTATGTGTCATATTACTCATTTTGACTTCCATTTATATATTTTCTACATGATGGAATGTTTTGTGGGTCTACAGTGATATACCCCTTGATGGAAAACATATTATCAATAGTGTAATATATAAATTGAGACCATGATATTTTGTTAATGAAAATGATTCCTTATTGGGTAGACCCCTAGTGGGTGGTAATAATTCCGGTTCCATTATAGAATGTTAAAGAGACATCAAAATTGGATTTATCCCATTTATATTGTAATGAAATTCAAAATTACTAAGAAAGTTGTTGATGCCTTTATTTGGTACTAGTATCCTAGAAAAATGCCCTTGGCCATGGAAGTGGTAATATATGGTTTTCATTTCTTAGGAAGAAGCACATTGTTTGTATTCATGGTAATAATATTTTATGTAGTGGGCTAACACCTATGGTATAATAGATGTGTTGATTTTTTGATATGGGGGATGAGATGTTATTTCATGGGCTATGATGTTTTTCTATACATCGCCCTTGGGATATGTGGGAGACCTAGTTACCATTATGTTCAAGTAGATCCTTAGTATGATTGTTTTTAATGTATTTGGAGGGTATCCCATTAGTGGGGTTAGAACAAGGTTACTATTCAACAGATATGGGATCCTTGGGTGACTGACTCAGGTCAACAACGATGCACAAGAGGTAAAATTATGTTTTTTGAAAAAGGAAATGGATATGGATTGTGGTTTTATAAGATATGAACATTGATAAGTAGATAAATTCAATGTGATTCGGTTACACTATCCAAGATTAGAGACTATTTTCTAGGGAGGGACCCTTCAGGTTCATGACACTATAATTATAATTTTTTTACGACAGTCCATATATTTATTACACAATACTTCATGAGTTATTACATAATGATTCTTAAAATAAAACAATTATGATCGAGAGGCCTAGTGTTTTTTAAAAATTAGGTATATAAAATACCATTATAAAATACTTATACCTTGTATTTATAGAAAATATTCTTATCATGATCTTAACATCCCTTTATCATATAAAACTACACTAGATTTCTAGTGGACATACTTATGAAATTTTTGATATATAAAAATAGGTAAGGGAATAAACAAAGAATAGAATAGGGTAATGAAATAAATTTGATCCAAGAGACACTATAATGTACTATAAAGGATAGAATCATGAGAATTAAAATTGTGGCATGAATTAACATGACAGAAGAATGGCAATTGAGAAATTTTGAAACAACATAAAACATGGAATCATAAGTATATGTCTCGTTTAAACAGAAATACATGATAACTGAGTGATATTATGATTACATAACCAGCACCATTGATGACATATAAGGAGAAAAAAACTTTACCCAATGTGTGGGAGCAATATATGGGCATAAACATCATTATTCATAATATGTACATGCATAAGTTTTATGAATAGATCATATGAAGAAAGAATATCAGTCCTATATATTATATCCATCATTGAGAGGTGTGATTTAAAAAAATTTATGTTCCCAATAGAATAAATTTTTTTGTAAGAATTGGTTTATTTCCTAGGTGGGGAATGGGTAAGGTAAGTTAGTTCCAAATTGATTGTCTTGAAAAAACATAGTGAAAATTAAATATAATAACAACAATATATAAAATTTACAAAATTGTGAAATTATAAGAAATTTGGTATATAATCATATTGACATCAAATGTAATTAATTAGGTAGGTGGAAGAAATGTTTCCAAAATTTTTAATTAGAAATATAATTGCATATTATAATGATGGTGATACAATTACGATTCTAAGGAGATGTTCCCTTATCTTGAGAGGGTGTTTCTGAAAGCTTGGGACTTGATTCTTGATAGCATAAAAGAACCATGGAAGGGATATAGAGTTGAAACATAAAATTAAGGCAATCCACTGTGTATTTTTAGTGATGAGAAATTTGATATTTTCTAGGTGTATATAGTAAAAGTGATGTGGGTTCTTTATTAATTCTTAAATATAGGTTTTGGACTCTACATGATAATGTAATCAATACCAAAAACATTTACATGGTATTTCCTATGGTTTCAACTAAAATGGAGTGATTTTTATTATTTTATATGCCCCTGAATGAATATAATTCATATATAACACTTGGCAATGTGGATGTGTGTCATGTACATAATGATTTGATTTTAAGACCTTAATATATAGTATTGGATTCTAAGGATCCAAAAAGGCTTTATCAAATTAATGAAATAACAAAAACGAATTACTTAAGGGATACTTATTTACTGGGTCATAGATACCTTTTACGAAATATATTACATCAATTATTGGTCATTATAATGTCATAATACATGTTGTATACTATTATCACATTAAATTCTAACCCGAAAATTATACCATCGAATATAAATGTGATAAAATCACTGATAAATCATTTTCACACGATCAATCCAAAAATATAATTTTTTTTAAAATTGAATAATTCTAAATATGTAAATTTATATTTTTAAATCAAAACACCCATTTATTGAAAAATACTTTTTTTAAATAATAATTTTATCACCAATATATAACTTATTTTTCAAATTGTAAAATTATATTATAAAAAATATATAATAAATATTCTAAATAATAAAATATTATTCAAAATTATTTATTTTAAAAATTCATGCATAATTCAAATTGAATATCTTAATTTATAATTCTTATTACCGAAATATACAGATCGCGTTTTGTCATACTGAAATATAATATTTATCAAACACAATATTTATTAATCAATAAATAAATATAAATCATATAGAAATATCATTATTATTTAAAAAAATAAAATATTAATTTTCATTTTCTTAATTGGTGGGATACATATACCCTTATTACACCAGAAAACACCATTTTTTTATAATGTCTGACAATTTGATTTTATTGGGGTTGGTTCGAAAAACATGGTATATTCAATGATGGACATTACCTTGAACTTATATTGTAAATTTGTTCTCTCATTATTTAAATTCATAATCATAGATTGAAATTTATTATGGGAAAAGAACAGAGATTCCCTCTCCCTAGGTTGTTAAAATAAATTAGCTTTATAGGGTATGATATGAATGGGGGATGCCATAACATCTCTCATATGTCTCAATGGATATTTTCATAACCCTATATATATATATTTTAATCACTTTACAACATTGTGATTAACATATTATCAATAGTTATGTTTCTTAATAGTATTTTAAATATGATATGATATAATATTCCCAAAATAAAAAATATATTGCCTGAATTTTCAATTTATTAATTACCTAATTATGAATTTTTTCATTAGAAGGTGACAAACATCATTTAAGAATGGTTGGGTTCTTAAATTATACCCTCATTCTGAATCTTCCACATGTAAATTTTAATCTCATGCACTAAAATAGAGATGTGTAAATTGGTTTCCTCAACTCTTCTTATTCTCATTTCACTTCTTCAAAAACATGGTCCTCCTAAAATACTTTCACCTGGTGATTTTTTTCATAGAACATTCTCTATATGATCAAAGATATTTCCTGAAGTCTTCTGATATGGAAAATAATTTTTCAATGGTATAACCTATAGATATAGTACATGTTATTGGTCTGGTATGTACATTCATAAGGGGGATGCGTGGAACATGTAATGTAATTTAGATAGTTTACGATGGAGTTCTAGTTGATATCCCATAACAATGATGATATTAAAGATCTATAGTGGGTTAATGTGACATGAAATAAGAATTCCATTCATCCCAAACATCATGAATTTATCCTAAAATGATATTTGAAGGAATATTTTATCACTAATAAAAAAATTCATGTCACATAATTGATTTTTTAATAGATTTTTTGTTGAATTTTAATGGATTTCATATGAAAATTAATGATATGAACATTATAAATCATATATTGGATAATATGTAGTCCCATCTTCTTTTACTCTACCAATATATCCTATCATGTATGATTTCGAAACCCCTTCCCATACATAGAATCATAGAGTCCCATTGATATGATTAAAATGAAATTATTGTAATATGAGAACTCAATTAGTTGAAGTACTTGATCTTAATATCCTTTAAGATGTATTGAAAATTATCAAAACATATATTTTGAAGAGTAAATGGTTCTTTCAGACTGACCATCCAATAATGGATGATAATAAATATTGAAGATCAGTTATGTGTTCTACAATTATTGAATAATTCTCTAAAACCACTAGGTAGTCCTCATGTCTCGATCAAACAGAATAAACAGTTGAACAAAATGAAATATTACAACTTATTTTATGTATATATTTGAGATATCACTAATAGAAAAATATTACATGATTGAAATGAAATGTTCTGATTTGGTAAGGTGTTCGACTACCACCCTGATGGAATGAATTCATATATGTATCATTGTAAGTCCTACAATGAAATCCATGCTTATTTTATTCACATTAAATTATATTATTTTATATGGTTTCAATATATATTTTGAATTTTTTCATTCCAAATCTACTTGATGGAATAAGATTCATCGAGATATAAACTCCAAAATCATTAATTTCATGTTATCCCATAAAATATTTTACAAAAAAATCCCAATAAATCATAGTAATTCAAAGGTAAATAGGAAACTATGAGATATGATCATCATCCAGATGATCCCTCCCCAGTTTTTTATTTTCTGGGACACACATCAAAGATCTAAACCTTATAACTCAATCTTCAACATTGTCAAACTCTAAAATAATCTCTACCTTCTTACGTAGAAACATATAACCTATGTAAGCCTCTATTATACTCTTGATATTTGAAGGACGATAATTTATATGGTTATGTTAGGACATGTATAGAATTATTATTCCCATTTCCATCCTTTTAATGTCAATGAATATTGGATCTCGTTTAACCCTTATCATTGATAGAGTTGATTGATCCTTTTTACTCATATCATATTCCACTTTGTTTTATTTCCCATGAATAATAATCTATTGAAAAATTATAATTGATAATCAGCTCTATCCACCTTCTTTAGTGCTTATTATTCTCATTTTGATTAAATGTATACATAATGATTTTATGATATATATATATATATATTATAATTCTCAATTTATAGATAATGTGAAGAAAATTTTAAATCTATATTCACTATTTAATTACTATATCATGGTTTGGGTAGTTATTCTCAACGATCATTAGTTGGTGGGAGAAAAATTCTATATCATTTTCTTTTATAATTCTCTTTAAAAAGATCATCACATTCATTGATATAGTTAAAAATGACTAATTTCCAAGCGATATTGGATATGGATCTTTGTAATCATGACAATTTTCTCAAAATTATATTACAATACCCAAATAAACAAAGGAATATATAAATTTTTGTCGCAATGGTTTGTCTTGGGAACACTTCAACTTTTTCTATTTTTATGGTTCTATTGATATCATATTGATGGTGATGTCATTGAAATGGGACTTACTTAATCGACTGATAAATAACATTTATTGTAATTTTCACACAAACATTTTATTCCACAAGGTCCTCAATACAATGTTAAAATGCTTTATATGTGCCTCCATTCATATGGAGTTGATAATAATATCATCAATAATATCAACCAAATACTGATCACATTATTCCATATAGACTATATTTATTACTTTTATGATTATTTCAATAAAATTAATGATTTTTATGAAATCCCTTTGAACTCATAGTTCTCGTACCTTGTACAAAAAATAATGGTGATATCCCCATTGTTTTACATTACTCATTAATATCCCGAATGAAGATGTATCCTAGATAAATATTATGTTCCACGAATTTGATTATAAAAATCATCAATCCTAGGATGATTATACTATTTTTTCTTTATTTTTTTGATCCCGTGATAATCAATGTAGACTCAAACATACCATGTCTTATTGTTGATGATGATGATTGGAGGACCACAATGTAATGAACTGATGAATATAAACCATTTATCTGAACTCTTCTGTATTTTTATATTCAATTCATCAATTTTAATAGTATCCAATCTATGCATAGTCTTATATATTGGAAAATGTCCTCATATAATATCAATTGAAAACTAAACTTCTCTATAAGGTTGATTACTGGACAGTTCTTCCAAAAATGGAATAACTTATTTCATTACAATGGGAATACATTCAGTATTGATATTTTCATACGCCTTAATCTTATTGAATATATATTTTCGATGGTAGGGAGTTAATATCAATTCTTGTGATGATGGTAAAAAATAAGGAATGTTATCCTACTTCACCATTTGTAGAATCAGAGGGTGATTCACAATACATAAGGTAATTTCATTATCTAGTAATTTTATTGTAGACCAATATAAAGAAATCCAATTCTTTCTGAAAATATAATTCAATTATTATAATGATATAATGATAGGGTTAACTATGATGTTTAACCATAATATGTGGATGGGGATGTATGTATATACTTATGATTAAACTATTTCCCCTTATCGATTTACCATGATAGGCCCACCTCCATTCCTTGTGATGGTGTTTGAATAGATATACTAAACTATAATGATCAAAAAATAATGTATATAACCATGGATGTTATGATAGATTCTTTCAGTTTGATATTTTTTGAAACCATTTAATTCATCAAAAATATATGCATGTGTGAGAATTATTTTAAACTAAAAAATCTAAATATGAAACCATTAACTTAGATGTAGTATTTCATAAATTATATATATTTGTTAACTCATTATTTCCTTGTCTTCAATAATTATTTCCACAATAAGTTACTAAATATAAAATCTTATTGGTATTTTTCTCTAATTAATGTTTTTTAATGATATTGTGATTTTACCAAATCATATCCCATTAGAGGGTTAAAATAACTATTGTGTAAGGCCCATTGTTTTTATGTAGTTCCCAATCGAGTCAAGATTAATTTGGTGTTTTTGTGTTGTTACCCCTAGGTACAATTTTGAAAAATTCACATCAACATTTTGTATCATGAAAGGAATGTATTTACGATGAAACCACTTACTCAATAATACAGAATAATTTAGGGATATTTCATTCATAAATTATTATCCATAACTATTTTAAAAGGGTTTTAAAATATTATTCCCAATTGTATATTGTATTTCCTATTATACAAACTATTAAAACAAATATATTTTTAAAACAATAGTTCATTATTTTTACATAAATTTTTACTTTATATGACATAGAAGATAGAGAGATATAGTGTCTTTGGGAAATTAGGTCTATAATAGAACCTTATAAAATTGGGAAATAATTAATTTATTGAATGAATCTATAACATGGTCTTAAAATCCATCATACCTCTAAAGATGCATAAGATTACCACAGTCCAATCACATGAATGGGGTTATCAATAAACCCTAGTAAGGTAATAAAAAATTAATATCATATGATAAGGGAATTCATGTGATCCATGATGCATTTATATTTATAATACGGTTTGATAATCATAATTTAGATCATTGAGGAATTATATTACTTCATATCTTAAAGGAAACATGGTATTGCGGAAAAAAGTACATGCGGGTATGCTCCCCACACAGTTTATCCTTTATCCATAAAATTTCATTCTCTATGATCTTGTATATGGGCATAATTGAGGTCTTGTGATGATCCAGAATGGGAAACCAACATTGTGGGATCTATATTGGGACACTAAGAAAAGACTTCCATCATAATTAAGAGATAACATATTATATTCACTTATATAATATAATATATTCATATGTCACAGACTCAAAATAAACAAGACATTGACATGGTACCCAAATTGGGCGTGACCCATGTAATAATATTCGTGTGGTGTTCATTATAAAATTTTATCTTGAAAGTTGTGAGAATTCATTGGGGAGAACATATGTATTTATATATATTATATAACCTGATAAAGATAGTTTAAATATTTTGAGGGGATAATTTAAATGGTTTATAGTAATATATTATAACAATCCCCCCTAATTTACCAATTTATCCTGTGATTTCACATAATCCTGGAAATAGTAGATGATATGATAAAAAATCATGTGTCCTTAAACAAAATCTTATAATTCATTCAATTATTTTTATGAGGAATACAAGAAGTGAATATTTAATAATTTTAAGAATAGCCTTAAATAGAATGTTTATTTTCCATCCAAATTTAAGAAAACATAGAGTTTTACCTAAATTTTTAAATGAAATGAATAAATTTGAGGCTATGATGATATGAATGATCTCAATGGAGTAACAGGAAACACCATTACTTGATTGTAATAAAATAAGTGATTTCTGAATTATATCAATTGATAAGGATCATTTTTATGAAACATGTTCATACTATGAAGAGAATATTTTTAGATAATCATATAGTTATCTCAATTTAAATATAATTGATTATACAATAAAAAGGAAAACATAGAGTCATAGAAAAAAATTATGGACAATAAAATTATTGAAAATATTTAGATGTGAATGAATATTTTAAATTATGTAGAATCAATTTAATTTTTTATATCTAAAAATTCCCACTTTGAATGAAGAAAAAAATTATATTTGATGTGAACCCCCAAGAATGTAATGGTTTTTATGAGGAGAGACATTATTTAGAATGAATCAACAAAAAAAAATATTTTTAAGATTTATTTACATAATTTATAAGAAATATTAATAATATAACTAGAAAATTATTTGAAATAATGTATCCGTAAGAATAAATATAAATTTGAGAATTATATGTGATAATATGAAAAAAGGGTTATACCTATTGAGGATGAGAAAAATAACATCAATATAATGAATCCTGAATTGGATGTCAAACTGAGAAATCTAAAAATAATGTATATTGTATCACCCCATAATGAAAAATTATGATCATTCCATGAATTGTTTTGGAATGAGTAATTATTGGAAAAAGTCTCAATTAATTTATAAAATAAGCATGAAATATTTTATTACCAAACCCACATCAGAAAATATGAATAATCTAAATTCTTATTAGAACATTATTCATATTAAAATTCATATTTACATGATATTACACGTGATAAATATAAATATGGAAATAATGGATAGAGATAATTTATATTATATCCCCCTCCATAGTAAGGATGTATGCAATCCTTTGTGTAGAGAAAATCTCGAAAAAAATGTTACAAAATGTTTGTGACTCTAACAAAAAATAAATAGGCTCTCATTCTTTATATATTGAAAAAAATTAATGAGAAAAAGATTTATTATCCACAACTAGGTCTTTTTGATATTTACGTATAACTCCATTTATTGTTATAGAAAATTATATGCTCATAATGATTATGGATGGCTTAGATCAATATATTGTATGTATAAACCAATAAGAAAACATAGAATATAATGTAATTGTTCTTGAAAAAGGGAAATATGATAATTAAAAACATATATGGATGTATTGAGATGTTTAGTGGAAATTAAAAAAATGTTGATATTATAATATTGTGTTTTCGAACAAATAAACCAATAAATATTCATTAGTTGAATAGAATAGAAGTCCATAAAATTATAATTTCATTAAAAATATAAGTGATTTTTCATTGGAGAATAAATAATAGAATTTTATTTATAAAATTAGTTATTCAAAAACCCTAGCTTATGGAACCAGTGAACACTTATATTTTGGAGGATATCGACTAGAAGAACCACAATGTGGATAACCATACCTTGGGTACTTTCTCTGAAACAAGTAATCCTCCTAAGCATGGTGTACTATAACATTATAATGAAAAATCCGCTCTCACAAAATCAAACCACCATGTTATCCTAACTTAAATTATATGGAAAAATAATAACATTCAAAAAACATCTATGAAAGGGAAATAGATAAATTAGACAAGTAATGGTTCCTTTGGATAATAATTTAGAACCAATGTACAAAGTAGATACAACTTCACATTCCAATACAATTTTAAGTTATAAAAATTACAACCTTAATGGAAAATAATTCCAATTGGATGAATAGTTACTATGGATGATTTAACACATATATAAGTATTCCCACAACTCTATTATAATTTTAATGAACTGATTAAAATTTTTTATTAACCAATGAAAATAATTTGGTTCCCACAATTTTATATGGTGACTACCAATCTCCAATAGATATATTTTTCTTTACCTCCATCCTATCGGAGATGAATCAGTGACCATGATGTTCATTCATGTTCCACTCTTCACTCACTCAATTATACTGACATGATTATACACCTCTTAAAATATGGTATCATCCAACTGAATTTTAATGAGCTAAAACATCAAATAACATAGTATAATAGTACTGGATATCCTAACATATGATATCCCAAAATTTATTAGTTTTAGTTATAACATTAATAAAAATATTCAAAAAAACAAAATATCTCCCACATTATGATTTCATTTGATAGAACCCATGTAAACATCTAAGAGGTTGAAAAAAATACATATTTTACACTCTAATGAATGTACTCCGTATTTCATTCAACTAGGTCCTACTATGGCATTATACTTCCATATGATTTCTTAACTAACAGAATGGTGCAAAAATCCACTGGATTAAGATAACATTATATCTTTCATAACCATAATATGATACCTAATTGAAAATTCAATATGAAGTTATTTTTTGTGAAATTTTATATCATTTTCTCATTATAGATCCTATGTTGGGGCCTCGTGAATTTCACCTTAATTATTGAAGAAAAACACTCCATCGTAGTGGATTCTTCTGAATATCCTCTAAAAATAACACAAACCATATACGTTCCTTTCCAAATTCCATTTCTACCTCATCATTTTATTCCAATATAGAATAAATATTAACCAATATAACCTATGATCTAATTTTTATTCCCCCATTGGTTAATAGAATCCAAATGGTGCTCTATCGGGTTTCTGAATCCCATACAATATATAGGTCGAAATAACCCAAGAATTTATGGTTTATCCACAAGATAAACGAAATATATTAGGTTCCCTTAAATTAATGGTATATCAATATCATTGAATGCCAATATTACCTACATGAATTTTACATGAATGGGATCCCCCCTACCATTAGGAATGAAGTGTTTAGTTGAGTAGATATCTTGGTGTACATATGTCTACGCAAAATTCAATAAAAAAGAAAATTCACAATGTGTATGACCTCTTATTTTATTCTATATCCCTCTCATGTGATAATATAATGTATATAGGCAACTAATATTATATCTTCCATCACCTAGTGATGCAAAGCGGTCCTGAGGCCCGCAGGCTTTGCGAGTATGGGAAGGATATGGGGCGGGGTGGACCTAAAATTTTTGACCGTTTAGAGTGCGGGCCAGTGCGGGTTGGGCCCATGCGGGTGTGGGCCAATGCGGGTCAAGCCCGCGCTGGTGTGGGATTTCCCGCAGGCCTAATTTAAAAATATATATTATTTTTACAATATATGTTTCTTTAACATTTAAGTTTTTTAATAAAAAAATCATGGTTAAACGGTGACATAAGATTTATCACAGTAATAGTCATATTACTTCACCATTTTTTCACTAGTGAATTTTAAATAGGCCTATATTTTTTAATATGATATTACATTATTTATATATCAATATTTAACTATATTCACATGGTGTGTCAACCCATCTCCCGTAAAATGGAACTCATCTCCCCTGGACATGGTTTCAATTATATATGAGTTATTATGAGCATAATATTTTTTAGGTCGAATTAATTTTATTATTATTTAATTTTATTTTGATATTAAGAAAATAGGATAGAACCTCATGAAAACACTATTAGTGGATTCCTCTAAAACTGATCGTTACCGGGAGAGACTTCATTAATTCGCTGGTTTAGTTGTTCACATCACCACAAAACCAAAATTATCATTCATCGCTCATCACCGATCCCTCACTTACTTTATATCACAAAAGTTTTCCACCACATCAGTGTCACAACATGCCACCATTAACCCATAAAAAAAGTTTCATCACATCCTTTAAAGCTCTAGTTATGGTTAATTCATAAATCTCCCCACAAATACATTTAAGAATGATTAAAAATATAGTATTTAAATTATTATAAATAGAATATATATTTTTTGTAAATGTGGGTAAGCCTGCAGGAAACCCGCGGGCAACCCATGGGTTTATGCAGGGTGGGGCGAGCTTGAAATGTTTTCTTCACATTATAAGCAGGCTCTTGCAGACAAACCCGCGCGAGCTCAAACCTGTGCGGGCATAGCCTGCCCCACCCCAGCCCTCCCATTTTGTATTTCTACCATCATCAAATATTCCTAATCCAATCATTTACCTTCAAGGTATAGTTCAATAAATATAGAACTGAATTCATTGATTCCAATTCTGTATCAGTCAAAATTATGAAAATAAAATCATATTGACAAAGCTCCATTTCTTGAATCATAAGTAAATGTTATGATTTAACTCATGGATCATTATAATTACTATATAAACAATCAATTTTTTATCCACATATATGTAAAATAGGAAGAGGCTTCCATCAAGTCACTAACTATGGATGCAATAGTGATGCAAATTAAATCATGTGAATCCATCCATCGTTGTGATAGCATTGAGTTTCTGATTCTGCTATTATTGTTCCAATTTAAATCTATATATACTCTATTACACATAAAATGAAAAACTTAATTTCGATCATAGTTTAAATACACTAGTTAATTATTATATATATATATATATATTTTTTCACTGAATTCATCACATTGAAAGGGAATATTTTCAAAAATAGACATTATTTACAAATTGTCAAAAATTTATAGAATAATTATTATATAGATGATATTATATTTAACATAAAAATAAAAATATTTTAAAGATATAAATACAATCCCTCCCTTGAAATCCATTCAACTCTTGTTTTTCCTATTATATCATTCTTCCATCCAATTCTTCATTCTAGCAAATTATATATTTTTTCACCAATTCTATTTTACGTTGTGGAAAATCACTCATCTCAGATGATATTTCTGATTTGAAAAAATAAATATCATCTCACACTAATGAATCTAATTGTAATGCCCCGACCCTAGTTTCCCAGAGTGGGTGCATTATTATGTATCATTAGCACGATCACAATAGATCATGTCTCGAAAGACCGATTAGTTTAGTATACTTGGATGTACTAGATACATTCATAAGGTTTACATTACATCATAAAATGGAAAACTATAACAACATTGCTTCCATAGACAACATTGAGATCTCATTAACTATCCTTGAAGGTCAGTAATAATATACTTTTTTCTCATCATGGGAATAATAAAACATAAAATGGGGTGAACTCATATGCTCAGTAAGGATAACAATATTGGGGAAATTTTCATAAATAAGCATAAACATTTAAGGCAATGTGTATAACTAAAACAACAGCCTTTTAATCATAAACATAATCATAATATGGAAAATATAAATCAAAATATTGTTATTTACTTACTCACAAGGATATTCTACTAGTATAATAATCACATGTAATGTCAATATCCACTTTTATAATAATGGAATGCATAATTCCATACTTTCCTGACCACATAGTCAAGGCCTTGTGCCAACACTACAAATATGTTTCTGTAAAAACCTTATGCCCAGACACTAGTTTGTCTCATGAGACCTACCAATGCATTGAGGATCTATAGTGGGCTCCACCCATCACTTACTTAGTCCAATGCAATCCTCATATAAAAATGTTCAAACATAACATAGACATTTGTATTAAGACTATCATATGAAATGTCAATACTTTATCTATAAACCATAAATGGTATTAAATAACACATCCACAGTCAAACATATCCAAAAACATTCATCAAATTATGGATTTTTTTATTATAAAAAATCAACTTCAAAAAAAAAATCTATCAAAGGATGTTGATATAGATGAAATCAATACCTTTTTAGAAAATCACCTGTTTCTATTTTTAAATAATTTAAAGGTCACATAATTATAAAATAAAACATTTATATTTGAAAATATTCTTATAACCTTGTATGGGATTATTCAACATTTTTACAATGGTGTAATATAGTCAGACCCGTCGTATAAGTTAAACAAATATTCTTACCTTAATTTTGTTGAAAAGGCCATAAGGTACCTTGTTTGGAAAACAACAGATAGATTACCTTCAAATAATTTTATAAAAAGACTAAAAAGCATATAAATGTCTTTAAACCAAAGTCTAGTAAATAGTAAAAATGTTTTGGAATACATTTTTAAGAAACATGGATTTGGATGATAAAGAGATCAGAGTAGATAATTACGTATAAACATCCTCGGATAATAAAGCGATTGTAGAATTTACCATTACCTTGTACATTTCCATGGTAGTGGGTAGGTAAACCTCATGTATAATGGTGAAATAGTTGTTTTTAAATTATACAAGAATCATATATATTAATATGATATCATATATGATCTTTTAACATTTCTTTGTTAATAATATCTTAGTATTATTGTCATTTCAGGTGTTAACTTGTTTTTTTCTTTCTATACATTTTTACGTATGCAATGTTTGTAATGAATAAGATGCATCTTATTTATATTCATAATCATATTATGTCTTTAAACATTTTTTAATCATCTAATGAAAATTATTCTAGAATGGATATGATGGGGAATGAGTTTCATTGCATTCGTGGAGATGGTAATCTGTATATACGCATGAGAAAAAAACATTCTTTTGATATTAAGTTAATATATATATTTGGATTGTATATAATATATATAGAATAATTATCATGTTATATTTATTATTTACATCAATTACACATTATTATTATACCCATCCAAATAATAATGTATTGAATATTTATTACACCACAAAGTGGATATGGTAAGTCGTACGTACACAAGTATGGTGACATGTCATTCAAAGGATGGATTGAATAATGAATATGTTTGTAAAATATATATCATAACATCACATTATATAAAAGATACTAGTTTTATTACTTTATAATGGAAACAACAATGAATGATGTAGTGGAAGAAGAAAGGAACTTGAAAGAGGGGATGAAATATTTACCTCTTCTTCGAGTTCTTCCTTTTTATTCAATAAAAAGGGATCCATAGGATGTCTTTATGACCATATTAAGGCCTCTATGATGAAGGTAGGATAGTTTAGAGGGTATTTGGGTATGGTCTGGCCAAGCCAAATGGCTTTAAAGATTATAATTAGAGAGAACAGGGAGTGCCCTTTTATCAGAGGGGTGAGGGGAATCTTAGGAAAAACATGAAATATTATTCTATAATAAAATCATTTTCGGTTTATAATGGATCCGAAGTAGATTATTTATAGGATATGGTGGTTTTGGGTCGAAAACCACTCATCCAATAGGTTTTATAATAGTTTGGGTCACCATATTACCCTTATCGTTTAGATTTAACTCTTTGTTAAATAATTGACATTTACCATGTCTCTTTTTATTTTTATATTATATGGTTAATAAAATATATATACATTGAAGAGAACCCCAAGTGGTTAATTAATGATACATATATAATTATATAAGTCTTTTTCTGATCCTTGGATTTTTAGGAATTGAATATCAATTAATAATATAATATTTGTATTAAAAACTCTTTTAGATCAATTTTGACACTATTTGGTATTTTGTTTTCTCTAAATTCATAATAGAATTATTAAATATTAAAAAATTAATTAAAACAACCCTAATATGTCATATTATCCAATAAAATTAGTGGAATTCATAAAAACTCCCAAATTACATTTATTTGGATATTTATAATCTCAATTATTTTAATATTTCATTAATTAGGTAATTACTGCATCATCATTGTGTCATAAATAAATTAAAACTTTTAATGTCTAAAAAATATTAATAAAATACCATTATGTAGGAAATATTTTCATCTTTCTAATGAATATTTATAGTCAAATTTCACTTCTGTTTAACCCTATAATAAGAATGGTTTAGTTATTAAACATTGAATTTAACACTTTTAATTATTCTTTGAATTAAATAAAAATAAATTTCCTAATCTAATCCATGTGGAAAAAAGAGGTTAATATTTTATCACTAAGCTTTTTTATTCAAATTATACTTATCCAGTTGAATTAGGACATGTGTTAGGGTAATAATAATATAATTTTTACCCTTAATTTCCCAATTTACATTTTACCGTGGTAAATAAAAGTAAAAAGTTACTATTCACCAAAAAACATCTTATTGAACCACATTTTACTCACTAATATTAATTGTTCCTCTCAGATTTCCAAAATTCAACTCACAGAAGTGGTAAAATTAAGTTTTATGTAAATTTGCTAATACTTCTAGGAAGTTTGTAAAAGGCAGTAAAAAGTTAAATAAAATTTTTATATATCTAATTTTAATATTAACTAACAACAATGAATTACATTGAACATATATAGGGAATATGTATCTATTTTGACCTAAAATAAATTTAAATAAAATAATAAATTATTTATAATAAAATTTTGTTTTAAACTATAACTCTGTATTTTTCACAATTCATCAAAAAATGAATGTTTTCAGAATAATACAAAAAATTCACCCTAAGCTTATTTCGATATTCCGAATCCAAAAATGAAGTCCATTTAGAATGATAAAATTTATAAGATTTCAAAAATTAGGTATTAATATTCATAACGGCTAGTTTGATTGGATGTGTTGTGTTAGAACTCGGAGTTGTGAAAAACAGATGCTACTGTATTATTCAAAGAGAAGCGTATCATGGAAGCTTTGGGTGTTACATTATCCCCTCATCTAATAATTTTTTCTTTGAAATTTCTAGAATATTACTACATAAAAAGAATCAGTTATTTCTTCATTATAAGTTCTTTGGGTTCCCATGTGGCCTCTTCCATCTTATGGTTTCTCCATACAACTTTTACCATATGAGTCATCTGGTTTCTCATCACTTGTTCTCTTGTATCTAGAACCTTGAAATGCTCTTTGAAATGAGACATATCAGATTCCTGTTCTAACTCCTCATAGGTGAGTACATGTTTCAGGTCAGACATGTATTTTCTCAATAGTGATATGTGTAATACATTGTGAACTTTAGAGAGGCTTGGCAGCATTGCCAAACGGTAAGCTACAACCCCAATTCGTTCTAGAATTTCGAATGGTCTGATTAACTTGGGACTAAATTTTCCCTTTATACTGAAACGTATAACACCCTTCCATGGAGATACCTTCAAAAAAACATGATCTCCTACCTGAAAATCCAAATCTTTCCTATGGTTATCGGCATATCTCTTGTTTCTACTTTGAGATGCTTTTATGTGGGTTTGGATTACCATCGCCTTTTCCATCATTTCCTCCACAAGTTCTGGGCCTACGATTTTTCTTTTTCCAACATCATCAAAACAGGTTGGAATGTGACATATTGTTCTGTATAATGCTTCATATGGTGCCAATAGAATACTTGAATGGAAGCTATTGTTATATGAAAATTACTCCAGAGGTAAATATTGATCCCATATACCTTGAAAGTCAAGTGAGCTTGATCTCAACATGTCATCAAACGTTTGAATACTCCGTTTTAATTTTCCATCAGTTTGGGGGTGGTAGGCAGTGCTCAAATTATGTTCAGTATCTAGGGAATTTTGAAGCCTTTTCAAGAATCTTCATGTAAAATGTGGATCACGATCAGAAAAAATCAATAGTGGAACTCAATGAAGTCTTACAATTTCATTAATATATCGTATTTCCAAACATTCAAGTGGTAAATCCCTCCTTATAGTAATAAATTGTGCTGACTTGGAAAGACGATCAACAAGGACCCATAATTCATCGTTCCTTTAATGAGACTTTGGTAGTCCGATGACAATGCTAATTGTAATATTATCCCATTTCCACTCAGGTATGGGAAGAGGATGCATGACTCCTCCTTGATGTTGCCTTCGATCATTAACATGTTGAAAAACCATACATCTTGACAAAAAGTCATCAATCTCCCAATTCATGTTTTACCACCAATAATATTCCTCTAAATCTATATACATCATGTTCCTACTAGGGTGTTTAGAGAAATTGGAAGTGTGAACATCATCCAACAATTCCCTTTTTAGATCTCATATATCGGGAACTCAAATTCTCTTCCCAAATTTCAAAATTCCATCTTCATACACTATGTAACTCAATCTCCCATCATTCACAACATTAATAATGTTTTGAAATTTCTTATCATTATCTTGAGAACATTTAATCCTTTAAAATAATGATGGTTTGGCAACCATTTTAAAATTATTGATGATCCACCTTCAATGGATATTCCCATATCCATCTTTACTAGATCCATTGGAATAGGATCCCTTTCGATTATCATCTTGTTCAAAACTCCATGATCATTTCTTCTAAAATAATCTTCCACCTTATTTACCATCCCCGAGTGGTAGTGTATCGTGCAATCATAATCCTCGAATAGTTCAAGCCATCACTATTGCCTCATGTTTAGTTATTTCTGTGAGAATATATACTTCAAACTACTTTGACCAGTATAAATCTAAAATTTTTCAACATAGAGAAAATGTCTCCAAATCATTAAATCAAATATTACAGGTGCTAACTCAAGATCTTGAGTAGGATAGTTTTTCTCAGGAATTTTTAGCTGTCATGATGTGTAGGCAATAACCCTATCATTCTACATAATGACACAACCAATACCTTTCATTGATGCATCACTATAAATAACAAAACCCATCATTCCCTAATGGTCGACTCAATATAAGATCATTGACTAATCTTCTCTTCACTTTCTCAAAACCTTCTTCACACTCTTTTATCCAAAAAAACATAACCCATTTTCATGTGAGCTCTGTTAATGGGTTATCCAACCGGGCAAAATTCGGGATGAAATACAGATAATAACATGCTAAACCAATAAAATTGAATATCAATGTCATAATAGTCGGTGCTTTCCATTCATTCATTGCTCTTGTCAGAGAAGGATCAATTGAGATTCTATCCATAGAGACAATATACCCAAGAAAAGAAATCTCTTGAAGTCAAAATTCACACTTGCTAAACTTCCCAAATAATTCATGTCTTCTAAGAGTATTCAGAATAATTCTCAAGTGATTTTCATGATCTTCGTAGCTTTTTGAGAATACAAGATATCATCAATAAATACCACTAAAAAGTCATCAAGATATTCCTTGAGAACTCTATTTATTAGATCAATGAAGATAGAGGGTGCATTAGTCAATCCAAAAGGCATTACTGTAAAATCGTAATGCTCGTACCTGGTTCGAAATGCTATTTTCGGAATGTATTCCTTCTTCACAAACAACTGATGATATCCAGATCGAAGGTCAATATTTGAGAAGTATTGAGCTCCATGAAGTTGGTCGAATAAATCATCAAAGTGAGGTAGGGGATACTTGTTCTTTATTGTTATAGAACTGATCTCCCTGTAGTCAATGCACAACCTCATTAATCCATCTTTCTTCCTAACAAAAAGGGTAGGGGATCCCTATAGAGAAACACAAGGGAGAATAAACCCCTTATTACTCAATTCCTCTAGTTCTTTATTTAGTTCACCTAATTCCATAGAGGCCATTCTATAATGGGACTTCGATATGGGCCTTAATCAAGGAATTAAATCAAAGGAAAACTCAATTTCTCATTCTTGAGGATGTCCAAGAAAATATTATGGAAACACATCTACATATTCATTCACAATAGGTACATCAACTATTTGAACATTATTTTCCTCACCCATGGTTATTTCATTCTCTTCCTCCACAATAATTGAATTTATATGAGCTACTGGGGGTGCATCTTGATAATAATTTGGTGGTTATGATTATTCTCCAAAGATAAGGTGTTCTTTGTCATCGTCGTCAAAAATAGTAACCTCCTCCTTCTTACAATAAAAGTTTCCATCATGGTCATATATCCAATTCATACCAAGGACTCTATCAAATTCATTCATGGGTATAATGATGAGATCAACAAATAAAGAACATTTATATACCCTAATGGGAACTAATTCACAATACATTGTAGCAATGGTACTTCACATAAGAGTTTTGACTAAAAACACATCTCTTAAATAAAATTGGAATATCTAATTTTCATAGTAAACTGGGAATATATGAAACAATGCAATGATCCCGAACGAAATAAAGCATTGGATAAGAATGAGGAAACCATTAAATTACCTTCCACTACGTTTTTCAGAGATTCAACCTCAGTAGTAGTGATAGCATAGGCTTGCCCTTGATCCCATGGCCTATTCTGATGTATGTTCCCTTGACGCATAATATAATCATTTAAATAATTCCCCCTTTATCTACAAATATAGCATTCAACAACGACCGCCTCTTTCTCCCCCTTACAATCATGAGTTTGGTGGCCTATTTCACCACACTGGTAACAGACTCTCATTCCCTCCAGGAATGTACCAGGGTGTTTCTTCACACATTTACAACGGGATTGATATTCAACTTTTCCCTTCTTCCCCTTATTTCCATTTCCATATTGTTCAGCAGATCTCTTCTTCTCTGGCTTTTCTTTAAAGTACAAAGAATTAGAAAAAAAAACTATCCCTTGATAGCACATGATACAATATCTTTGTACGATGAGAAGGATTGTGAGACTAATTCTTGACGGAGAAATGGTTCTATCCCATCAAAGAAATGATCAATATTACTTCTTTGGTTACATATATAATATGAATCATTCCTCACTAACCTTGTAAAGTTAGCTTCATACATTGCGACATTATCATCCTCTTTTTACCTCAGCCTCAGAAATTGTCTTTCCATATCCTCTTGATGTTCAAGAGGGAAGTATTTTTCTATGAATATAACTTTAAAAATCCACCATTATATATTTTATAATTCATCATCTACCTATGTGTTTTGAATCAACGACCACAACTGATCAGCATCTCTAGTGAGGCTGTAAATGCCATGACAACTTTTTCCCTTTCGTTGCTCCCCAAGGCATGGAATATTTTCTCTACGAAATTTATCCATTACTCACCTACTAGTTGATTTGTACTCCCATTGAATGATGGTGGTTGTTTCCTCATGAAGTTATCTATCATTGATCATCCATGCTGTGGATCAGGGTGCTATATACGGGTAAGGTTATTATTCATAACCTAAGTGAGTTGACCCAGTATGGTGGTTAGCTGATCAGCACCAGTTGCATCACCAGATCCATTTCAATTATATTGAGCATGAGGTAAATCCCTACATGGAGTTCATGCATTGATACAGTTTCCATTCCTTCCACTAGGTGCCATTTCTAAACAATGGAATAAACTATATTAGTTTACGAATCAAAATTAAAAATTCCAAACATGTAAAACACTTAACATAAATTGAACATTTTATGGATATAATATATAATCATGAAAAAATGATTTCTTTGAGTATGTATATACTCATAAACCCTTCATAATGGTTTTTAATGAAAATTATAAGTATCCTAAGAATATCCCTAGGGAGTGTCATAACCAAGAGTGGGACAAGGTCCGTTGTCATGCACCAGTTAATGTTCGAGTCTTGCTCAAATCGGTGTTTTTGGGTTTCACCCATAGTTACATCTGTGCCAGAGCTGCCTCTACCTGTTTTTATCGAGACATGGATGTATTTCTTGTAAACTCACAAAATCTTTACAATAACAAAATTCAAGTTAATTCTTCTATAATAATCCTCAAAGTCTATCTTAGGTTATTGTGCTCTAATCAGATTTTATCTAAATCTAGATTCACAGGTTTGTACTAGATTTCCTTTGATACCAATTGTAATGCCCCTACCATATTTACCAAGAGTATGTGCATTATTACATATCATTTTCATTATAATAGAAGATCAAGTCTCTAAAGAGCGATTAGTTTAGTAGCCTTGGATGTACTAGATACATTCATATGGTTTAAAATACATCAATAAATGGAAATCTACAGCAACATTGTTTCCATAGACAAACCTTAGATCCCACAGACTATCCCTATAGGTCGGTCATAATAAACTTTTTTTCATCCTGTGAAAAATAAAACATAAAACGAGGTGAGATCATATGCTCAGTAAATATAACAATATAGAGGAAACATTCATAAATAATAATAAATATTTAAGGCAATGTATAGAACTAAAACAAAATCCTTTTCAACATAAAAATCATCATAATATGGAAAATATAAATCAAAATAATTCCATTTAATCAATCACATTGATAATCTACTAGTCGAATAATCCCATGCAATATCAATAGCCACTTTCATAATGATGGAATTCATAATGCCAGACATTCATAACCACATAGTCAAGTCCTTGTGCCAAGATTAAAAATAAGTTTTTTCATGGACTTGTGCCCAGACAGTTGTTTGTCTCTTGAGACCTACCAATGCATCAAGGGGCAATAGGGGGCTACACACGTCACATACTATGTCCAATTCATTTCTCATATGAAATGGTTAAAACATAACATAAACATTCGTATTAAGACTAGCATACAAATTGTCAATACTTTATATATCATCCATTAATGGTATGAAATAACACATCCAGAGTCAAACATATCAAAAAACCTTCAATACAATATCGAGGTTTTGTATCATAATAAATAAACTTCGAACAACCTTAAATTCCATCAAAGGATGCTGACATAGATGAAATAAAAAACTTTTTGGGGAAATCTCTAATTCTATTTTAAAATCATGTAATGGTCACGTAATTATAAAGGAAAATATATATATTTTAAAATATTTTTCTAATATTGTAAGGGATGCTTCGATATTGTTATGACAACGTAATATAGGTGCACCCGTCATATATATTAAAAAAACATTCTTACCATAATTATGTCGAAAATTTCATAAGGTACCTTTCTTGGAAAAAAATGGAATGATTCCCTTCAAATCATATTATAAAAATTCAAACAAGGGTATAAATAAAATTATCCCATAGAATATTAAACATTAAAAAAAATTGGAATATATTTTTAAGAAACATGTATGTGGATGATAAAGAGGTCATAGTAGATAATTATTTATAAACAACCTCAGATAATAAAGTGATTGTAGAATTGACACTTACCTTGTACTTTTCCTTGGTTGAGGGTAGGATAACCTCCTGTATAATGGTGAAATAATATTATATTTAATTATACATGAATCATATATATTAATATGATATCATATATGATCTTTTAACAGTGCGTTGATAATAATAACATGGTTTTATCGTCATTTCATGTGTTAACTGATTCGTTTCAATTATATGAATTGTTAGTTAAGTAATACTTGTTATAAATAGGATGTATCTTATTCATATTCATAATGAAATTATGTCTTTTAAAAAAAACTAATCATCTAATGAAAATTAGTTTTGAAGCGATACAATGGGGGAATGAGCCTCATCGCATTCGTACAGACGGTAATCCGTACGTACGCACGAGTGACAATATCATTCTTTTGATATTAAAATAATATATATAATTGGGTTTTATATCATATATAAATAATTATTATCATGAGATATTTATTATTTACATCAATTACACATTATTATTATACCCATCCAAATAATAATGTATTGAATAACAATTTCACCACGACGTGGAGATGGGAAGTCGTGTGTACACACGTTTGGTGACATGTAATTGAATGGATGGATAGAAAAATGGATATGGATGTAAAATATTTATAATAACATCACATTATATAAAATATATGGTAGTTATTATTTTAAAATGGAAAAAACATTGAAATAGGAAGTGGAAGAAGAATGGAACTTGAAAGAGAAGATGAAATATTTACCTCTTCTTCTGGTTCTTCCTTTTGATTTGATCAAAAGTGATCCATAAGTTGGATTTGTGACCAAATTTAGGCCTATATGTTGAAGGGAGGAAATTTTAGAGGGTATTTGGGTAGGGTTATGCTGATCCAAATGAAATTAAAGATGTTAATTAGAGATAAGGGGTAGTGCCCTTTTATAAGAGGGGTGAGGGGAACCTTAGGAAAGGCTTGAAATATTATTTTATAATAAAATAATTTTTTGTTTTATTTTCCTTAAAAATGGATTATTTAATGTCTAAGGTGGGGATGGGTCACAAACCACTCAAACAATAGGTTTTAGACAGTTTTGGATCACTATATTATCGTTATCTTTTAGATTTAACTCTCAGTTATATAGTGTGACATTTACCATTTCACTTTGTATTTTTATATTATATGTTTAATTTTCATAATATATAATTCCAATAGAACCCCAAGTGGTTAATTAATGATACAAATATCATTATATAAGTATTTTTTTTGAACATGTGATTTTTAGGAATAGAATAACAATCAATTATATAATTGTAGTTTTAAAACCTCTTTTAACTCAATTTTGACACTATTTTGTATTTTGTTTTTTCTAAATTCATAATAGAATTATTACTTCGACAAAATTAATCTTACAAACCCAAATATGTCATATTAACCTATAAAATTAGTGGAATTCATAAGAAGTCACAAATTATATTTCTTTGGATATTTGATATCTCAATTATTTTAATATTTCATTAAATAGGTTATTACTGCATCATCATTGTGTTATAAATAAATTATATTATTTAATATCCGAAAAATATAAATAAAATTAAATTATGTAGTAAATTTTGTTATCTTTATAATGAATATTTATAGTCGAATTTATCATATTTTTATCCCAACATTAAATTTTTTTAGTTATTAAACATTGAATTTAACACTTTTAACTCTTCTTTGAATTAAATAATAATAAATGTCCTAATATAATCCATCTTGACAAAATAGTTTCATATATTATTCCAAAGGCTGTTTTTAATCTAAATATACCTATCCAATATAATTAGGGCATGCTTTTATAATAATAATATCATTTTTACCCTTAATTACACTATTTACTTTTAACCGTTGTAAATAAAAGTAAAAAGTTGCTATTCACCAAAAATATTTATCTTATGGACCAAATTTTACTCCTTGATATGAACCATATCTCTCGGATTTTTGAAATTCAACTCACAGAAGCTGTAAAATTATTTTTTATTTAAATTTTCAAATACTCTTAGGAGGTAGGTGAAAAACGGTGAAAAGTTCAATAAAATTTTTATATATCTAAAATTATTATAAACTGACACCAATGATATAAATTGAACATATATAGGTATTATGTATCTATTTTTTCATATAATAAATTATAATAAAATAATTAATAATTTAAATAAAAATTTGGTTTTAAACTATAACTTAGTGTTTTTCACTGTTCATGAAAAATTAAAAGTTTGTAGAAAAATACGAAAAATTCACCCTAAGACTATTTCGATATTCCGAATCCAAAATTGAAAGTCCATTTTGAAAGATAAAATATATAAAATTTAAATAAGTGGGTATTTCAATTCATAATGGCTAGTTTTATTGATTTTGGAATATTATAACTTGAAATTGCGTACACCACATGCTAATGTATTATTCAAAGAGAAGTGTACCGTGGAAGCTTGGGTTGTTACACTAACATTTTAGAGTCTCTATGATTCGGTATATTATCCCGGATTTATGGTTCTCCACTACCTTATAGAGTAATAATTATAATATCATCCCGAAACTAATGAACTAGATTACAGACTCTAAAAGACCTTTGCAGTATATATTTATACATTAAAAATTATATGTTATAAATTTATGATACTATTTATTATAGATAATTTCATTAGAAGATAGAAATAATACTGAATTTTGAAACATATAATAATTGATTCACTTTCAAACTTTTTTTTCCATCTATATCAAATGACTTCAAATAATATCCTTCATGTATATATCTTCAGATTAATATAGACTTGGCCAGTTGATTCCATTCATTATGCATATGAGGATCTAGATTTTAATACCTCAATATTATATACTCAATGATAATAACATTTCAACTAATGGTTATATTTTTTTTATCATTATTCCAGAGTATAAATGAAAATATTGATTATCATACCTTACATGGAAACATGGTTAGGACCCTGAATCATGTTTTTAACAATATATTTCATCTTCATGGATATAGCAGAGTCTGTTGAAAAATTTTAGGGTACTACCCTCTCGTTTTTTTTTCTAGTCCATAATTATTATATAAATTCATGTCCCATTATATATATTATCCATCAATTAAAATTGTATGATGGTATGTATATTGCCTCAACCAATATTTCCTTGGGTATTCTTGAGTGAAAATGTACTCTTCATTAATTCTACATTGAAATACTTATCATTTACTTAGGAACATTATTATTATTTTGTGTATCATTAATATCATTTTATATAATTTTTTTCTTTAGATAGATATTTCAATAGATTACAATATTATACTCACCACCATTGATAGATCATATGAAATTTACATTATAACTAGTTTTCCATTACACTATGGAGTTTATTTGAACAATAAACACTAAAATATATACTTCTTTTAATAATAATGGCACATAAATTCCATTTTGAATCATCCATAAATGTGAAAATGTAATGAGATCTACATTTATATGGAAATAGTTATAACCTCTAAATTTATAGAGAAGAAATTTAAATTTTATGGTTATAGGATTTTTACAATTCTAATTGAATGACAATCTCTTTTTTTCATGCTAGAAACTATTAAAACATATGAATTTAGTGTAGTCAGGATTTAAAATATATTTTTTAAATAAAAATTTCATATTCATCTCCTATATATGGTCTCACCACCAGTAAAGAAAATATTAATATTTGAATTATATTTTCATAAAATTACTACTCTATATTATCTTTTGGTAAGAAAAATAGTATCAAAATTATTATTCATACCAATAATTTAGATCCTTGTGTGAACTTATAAATTAAATTAGTGAAGATTATACTATTTCCTACCTCGTCTAGATGACTAATGAAAATTATATAATTTTTTAGCCTTAGTATTTTTTTCAAACTTTTTTTAACATAAAGAATATTTTATTATCTATCAAAATATTGACATCAAATTTCATATTATCATCTAGTGATTAATCATTTCATAAGTGTTATTTTTGATTCTACTAGTCACATAGTTCACCATATGACGCTATACTATCATTGAGTGGGATGACACTATGGATTAAAATACCCATGAACTCATAAGAATATCCACAATAGGTAAAAGGTATTTACCAAACACGAAAAAATTTAATGATCTTGGACTTTGAGAAGAGATCATTTTACAAAATTTCACATGGATATCCATAGTATAGATAGATATTTTCTCATTTACAACACTATAAATATATAAGGGTATATCCAATTTATTTACCTTGACTCAAATCATAAAACTATTCATTTGATCATCATCACTATAACAATTGAGGGGAATTTCCCATTCCTTCCAATTTTAATATTGATCTATATTGTTATTCAATGTATCTTAATTATATTTCTTAATTGTAATTATATTCATAGAATGCTCAACCACCATTTCGAAGATACCATATGAATTTTGAACATTTTTACTATTTATTATTATAAATTTGATTTTGAATAAAATAGTCAAAGAGACCCAACATCATCTAATGTTTGATAAATGTTTATTTAAACTTCACATGAATCAATTTGTAATCCATCACATGATATTATATAGGTATAGAAAATGATATATTCATAGTGAACTACAATTCTAAAATTAACAATTATATAAATTTTATTGGACACTAAAATATGTTTTCAAGGCACCTCATCGAAGGGTACAGTCTTTTGACATCCAAAATATTAATTTATATATTCAGGTCCAATCAAATTTAAATTTAAACAAGAGTTTTCACATATTATCTTTACAACATTTTATTCCTATTATACATTTTTCATGAATACCATAAAAATAATTTATATTTTAATTTGAATGATTTGGTCATATATCATCATTATCTAGAGAAAAAATATATCCCATCGATTTTTTCAACCCAAGAATCACCATCATCTAATTTTATACTAACTGATGATAATAAAATATCATTGAAATAATAAATAAAATAGAACTATGTGTTTTAATTAACTATGCTACTAAATTTTGTGATGTAGAGTGAGCTGAAGGAACCGCGGCCACTGGTACCACATATTGATAAGCCTATTGAATTTGTACTGTGGAAAATATATAGTCCATAAGATATACACTTGAAGCTATATGCTATATAAAATCAATCCTCTATAACAACATTAACATGAATGATTCACATCCTTTTGATATTGTTGTATTGTAACATTATAAGGAATATGCACCTCACCCTAAATCACAAAACCAAGTCACCCATAAAAACACTCAAAAAGTACTCATGAATCATAAAAAAATCAATAAAATGGAAATGGATAATGATAAAATACAAGTATTGAGATGGTTTATACATTAAATCATATATCCTTTTGAGAACACTTCATCACATTCCATTAAAATCAGATGACAAATAGATTGAAATAACAATTCAAAAATATTACAATAAGATAAATAATTACTAGAGAAGAATATATTACTATACATGTATCTATTCCTTACTCGTATATTGGGGATATAGAAAGTTCTATGATGGAACACACATTTTCCATTATAAATAATATTATATAGTTGATATAATTTTATTTACACACAAAATCTTATATATGAATCAATTACATCAATATTCTATCATATTTCACATAACCCTGATCATGTATTCATTTTCTCCATGTAAACCGATGTGAAGATACAATCTTCTATATTCTAAAATCGTTTTCCATTTTTCCTAGAATTTTCTAAATATAATGTCCTCATAAAAATATTTTATTACTTATTATTATAATTTGAGTCGAAACATGACCAAAATAATCACCATTACAGATAGTACTCTCAAGATGAACATTATAATGGAGGTCACACCAACAAAATGAATATGTATAAAATATAGAAAAATATGTCAAATCATAGAACATTATATATAATACGCAGTTATGTTTTATGATGGAATAAATTTAAAATTAATGGATGAATTTATCCTTTAATATAATTATATGTTTTATTTTTTGGAAGACATCTATGATAAATAGAAATGACAAAAATTCATAATAAGGATAACATGAAGTCTAATGAGAAGCTGTGTGGAAAATGTCATAAATCGTTTCATAATCTGAATAAATGAATGAAATTTATACATATACATTAAGAGAAGTGTTAAAATTAAGTAAAAAACCATCAACCATATGTTCAATGAATATTGATTAAAATAGGATTATTCGAAAAAAATAAAGCTGATCATGCGCCTATTGAATTCATAATAATATATCAATAATATTTTCAAATAGATAATAATATTGATTAATAATAATTTATTGTATGTTTATTTCATTATAAATTCATAAATCATTTTCCATATAATAAGTAATCCCAAAAGAATAATAATATCATGATTCATTGGAGGTTAAAAAATAGAGGAATGAAAGAGTGTAAATCACGATGTTTATTATATACCATAGAGCAGAAAAAATGTATTTTGGGAAGATAAATAAATCTCAACACAATAAATTGCATTATGGTGTTAATGAAGAAATCACCTGGTACCATGTAAATTATCTTACTATATTTTCATGATACAAATTATAAGGTGATATATAATAGTTTTGAACAAATAAATTATACGGTAATATGAAAACATGGTATCTAAACCAATCATTAATATGTAATGCCTCCTTGTAACCCATCAGTTTAGATAAAAATATTCTTGAAGTACTTATTTGAATAAAAATTCCTTTCCTAGTACTATTATAGTTAATTGTTTCAGTGGGATAAAATAAGAAGAGTTAACTATCTGAGTTTTATTATTTTTTAATATATATGGAGTTTTTCAAAACTCTTAAAAATATATATGTGTGTGTTATTATAATAATACATTTTACTTCCTCAGTTTTAATTTTATCAATTATGAATGTTATGATCGACTCATTTAATTATTGGTAGAAAATAATATGGGAAATTTATTTTTTTTAATTGAATTTATTTAATGTTCTTCTTGAAATGACGGACTATTATAAAATTTCAAGAGGTATTTATTTTAACAACACCTAAAAATTTAAAGTAGTTTTAATATACGATACACGATATTTAATAGATAACTATTATGTCCATAATAAGTAGACTTATTTTAACATCATTAATTTCCCTTGTAGGCATAGAGTTGATTAGTTGATGCAAGATTTATGTTTAAGATATTTTTCCACCATTATCCCAAATGACATAGTCAATATCACTTATAAAAGGATAATGATAAATTATATAACATGGGAACCTAATTGGGGATATAAAAAAATGTATTGAATGAAATTATTTGTACCCTCTTATATTTTCATGCATATGTAGTTATTATCAACAATGATGATAAAATTGAAATAACCAGAGAGTTGAGAAATCACTGAAGACATGATGAAAGAAATTCATCACCATGTAGTCAAAGGTATTGAATAATAATCTCATGAGGGAGATTGAAGAACCTAATGGACTAAATTGGTTTTATTTTTTATTAAATAGAGTCAGTTTGTATAGTTTCCGTTGTGTATTGTGTACTAGAAGATGATCCTAATGAAGATTAGGATAAATATTCATATTATTCTAGGAAATTAATTAATAATTATTAATTATGTACAATAAATATAATTAAGAATAACCCATAATTATGTGATGATCATAGAGTTGTTATTAATGATAATTAATGTTTTTCTGGTTTTTATAGTAAGAACTACTATCCATAAAATTTTTACCTGGAGTTTGAAAGTGTTCTCAATTAAAATTATTTAAGAGGTATAATTAAAGAATAACATGTTTTTTAAAAATATTGAAACAATATATATATCGTTATGTGTGAAATATACTTAATTTAATATTGAATATTCATTGTATTATGTTTATATTAGGCTTAAACTATAGATAAAATTTATTATTTAGTGTAATGAAATAGAAATAATCCATGATGGGTGTTTATCTATTATATAACACTGGGTTTGTGTTCAAGAGATTTTAAAGTAATATAAATCCTTTTATATTAATTAACATAATTTTACTTTATTTTTATGTGAATGATAATATATAGAGATGAACTGAAGAGGGTCTCAGCTAGATTAAAGAATTATAGAATAATGGAGTTGGATCTAAAATTTGACTGTCTTTATCCACATTTTAATTTTAAATTGTATTTATTAACAACATAATATAATATTTATAAAATTCATGAAAATGTTTCATAATGTATGATTCTTACTCTCCATGTGTATGATTAAAAAGTACTAGAATGAAAAAATTTAGAATGGAATAAGAATAATGAAAGAGTCATCTAAAAAAACAAGAATCATTAAAACTGTTAATTTGGAAAATTGGAAAGGGAATGAAATATGTAATAGTCATTTGGTAACGTATACAAGTCATTCTTAGACTAAAAGAAGCCAAAATATTTCTAATTACTAATGTAATCTATGAAAAATATGAAACATTTTCATGGTTCATAAGAGTCATCAGTATGATGAATAATTGATAATTGTTGGAAATCATAGTGAAAAAGAGGAGATTAATTTGATGATATAATTTTTAATATAAAAATAAAAAATGGAGTAGTTTATCCAAAATTAAAAATGATTACTTATATTGAGAAAAGTAAAACAATGATGTCTATAAAATATACTCGTGTTCTTAAGAGTCAATATGATATATTTTTTAACCAAATTTTTCATTTATTTTTATTGGTTATCAATAAGGATAAATGGAATTAATTTGTGTTCATGATGTAAATATTTGGATTATGCATTTTTTTAATGTATGATTACATTTCCATTGGTTTTTACGAATATTTGTGGAGTGAAATTCCAATCTAATACATTATTATGAGTGATTATTGTCTTAAAAATCGATGTTTTATACATAAACATTATGTGTAAAAAAATGTGAAATAAAATATTCCATGTTATTTAGGATATCCCCACATTATGAAAATGGTGCTTCAATGAATGACATAATTATAGTTTTATTAATGTGGAAATGAATAATGATGCTGCTAAAAGTTGATGTAAGGAATATCTTGGAGTATATGTTATGAAAATAAGTATGTGGTTACATTGGATACTTTATATGGTCTATTTACATTTAAATTAATATTTGAATATTCTCATTCTTGATGTATGATAGAGAAATTTGGTTTCAGAGGTTTTGAATACATAAGACGTGATGTTTATAATATCTGTTGGGAATATACATCCTTATAAAATTCATAAGTACATGATTATATGATGATGTATGTGGATGAAGTTGGAAAATAATGTAATGAATGTTTCACTTATTGTAATGTTATAGAATAGTAATGATTATAAGTAATTTCATTATAACAAATTTAATTTATTTTGGAGGTTTCATGATAATTGATTAATTTAAGGAAATGAATTACAGAAAAAATAAATCTTTCTAAATTGAGGAGAATTTATCCATAATGAAATAATGATATAAAACGGTATAATAATGAATGATGAACCTTTAAAAGAGGTTTTTAGTTTATTTTAGTTGATTAAAACTTATTAGATATTGTAAAAAAGGTATTTTTGATTGATTTAATGTTTTTTGGAATGTAAAAACACTGCAAAAAAGTTTTTGAAATCAATAATAAATAACTTTTACTGAGATGTGTTCTATATTATCTAGCTTCCAAGTACATTTTCTATGTGAACCAGACTTTTTACTAGAACTTAGGACTTTAATAATGGTGTACATAATTGTAATAGGTGGTTCGATATTGAAGGGTGATTATAAGATATTCTAGAAGCAATGTAATATTCTTATACAACATGAATTAGTGTGATGAATTACAATTACAATATTATGGCTTTAAAGGGATTATATAGAATTTAATATCATAATATTTTGTAATAATTTGAAAATGTTTCAATTTATAAAATTTATATATTTAAAAATGATATAGAATTAAATATTGTCTAAGGACATATTCAAATATCCAAAAAATAATGTGGAATCCACACTAATAATTATTGAATAAAAAAATTATGGGTAATGAAATTGACGAAGGCGATGGTTCTGAGAGGAATTCCAATCTATAAAAGAAGATTCCATTTGATAGTGAATGTTTTTAGGAATATGTAAATAATATGTATGAATGAATTAAATTCATGGATTCTAGGTAAATAACATGCATTATATTTCACAATATCATGATGATTGAAATGTGGAATATTCATTAGGATGACTGAATAAGAATGAAAATAAAAATAAATTAAATATTAGGATTGTTATTTTATAGTGGTTGAGATTATAGAAACTTAATGGTTTAAGAATATTGAAATACAATAAGGAATATTTATGAAGTGAAGTGAATATGAAATGTGTGAGGATGGATAAAAATTTGCGAGAGGTATGTCATTGTGTGAGTTAAAAATATTATATATCTTGAAGGAGATATAAAATTGAAAGAATTCCTAATGTGTCCATATTTCATATATGAATTATCCAATATAATTAAATATACACTAACATTTACTCTTATACATTAAAGAGGATGCATAAGAGATAGACCCAAATCTACATGTACCTAGTTATTCTATAATTTTAAAGGGATAAGAATGTGTTTTATTAGTAAAAAAATATTTTCCTGGGTATTGAAGAAAAAGATGATGAAGATAGGAGAAGTTAGCCTTGGAAGTTTTTTTATAATTTTAAGGATTTGATACTGAGAGAACTAAACTAGATGAAACCAACGTGGATGTTTAATGTTGATTTATGTATTAATGAGGATCATCATATGACTAGGAGGGAGATGTGATTATTTATGTTAATGTAATAGTAGATTGATTTTCTGATAAACATCATAATGGTGAGGTGGAGTACTATATTTTGTAGATATTATTATACAAAAATGTATTTCATTATATATAGAATTTTTTGTGACGACATAATTATTATAAAGACATACCCACAAACATGATACCATTTAAAATATGATGTAATTATCTATGTAATAGGATAATAAACACCATACACAAGGTACTCATGTATCCATAGGGACATTATGATTTTCATCAATCATTCATTTTCTTATTGTGTTTAATTCTTATAAATATTGTTATACAAAATACAAAATAGTGGAGAAAATTAAAACTAATGATCCATTTAATATATATGTTAGGAGGTAATAATGTATAAAATATTTAGTTGGATTAAAAATAAATCCAACATTGATTTATTCCCCATCTCATTTTTGGGAAAATCCCATTGTTTTACCTTGAATGGGTTTTAGTGGTGGTCACATATATGCTGGATTCTTCTATTAGCAGTTCATTATAAATTTAAAGAATCTATTAAATGGATATATAATGATAATATTTGGTATAACCTATTAAATATTAATCAATGAAAACACGGAATATTTTATTGACGAGATAAAAAAAATCAAAATAAGAGAAATGCAAATAAGTTACGAATGTTCCCTTCCAATAATGTGGACATCCCACAACTGAAAGGTAATAAATATCAATGGTTTTCTATTATATATTTTTATAAGTCACCTTTTTAACGATTCATCTAATATAATATAACCTTCAGGTCTATAGAGAGAGATAATTTTTTGGAAAAATTATGTACCAAAAAAGGATAGATATATCATAGTGGAAGGTGTCCAGATAGTTCAAACTACTACCATTGTAATGGGAATATATTTTACCTAAAATGATTAAATGAATTTGTGTGATCAAGAAGAAAGATAAAATATTTATTTCTAAGATTAAATAACCTGTCATAAAATCAGTAACTTGAATAATAATTTCAGTAATGATTAAAATACGTCAATAAGGGATATTCTACATAATTAATTGGGAGAATAGATTACATACATGTGCATTTTTTTAATAATTATTTAGGATAAGATTATTGATCATGGAGAAAAATTATAATATATAGATAATCATTTGGATCAAGTATTATAAACATATCTAAATATGTCTATGGAATTTGGATCCAAAGTTGAATTGAGTATGAATCAAAGTGAAAGTTATTGCAACATTGAGAGCGAGTTCTTTATTATAGTTCATGAGAATGAAAAATTTTATAATGATATAAAATAAAAATACTATTTATTTAAATAAATTAAAAATAGTGTATTAATATTAATATTTCACAATTAATATTATAATATAATAATATGAAATAACAAGAAAATATGGCAGAGAAAAAAAATTAAAATCTTGAAGGTAATGTTAAAGAGATTAGAAACAAATGTCAAATAAAATTTAATTTATTATTGAATGAGAAAGCCATTATAAATATTGAATTTTGTGATTTTTAAATAAAATTTACAAATCAAGAACACTTAAGGGTATTGTTTCCTAACATGTTTAAAATTTAACTGATAGCTATTCTATTTATATAGATGGTTATTCTGTAAGAATATATAAATCTATAATGGAAAAATGAACTATAATAATATAAGGATTAAACTGTTAGAAATCTAAAGAAAATTGCACCCTCCAATTTTGGAGACATTTCATATATTAATTTTTTTATAATAATGTAGGATTATTTGCAATATAGTTAAATATTTGGGTGATTAGAACTTATACGGGGACCACCATGACATCTTAAGTATGTGGTAGTAAGTTCATTGTTTTCTATTTTAAAAATAATCTTATGTAGTATATGTAAATTCATAACAACAACATAAAAAAATAATCTATCATGCTAAAAAGTGTACTGAATAAAGTTTTTTTCATTATTAGTAATATAACTTGTTTTAAATATTTAGTGATTGTAACACCCCATGATTTCACAGTATGTTATTTCTTCAATGTAATTCAATAACTTGTACTACACGCAACACCGTGTTCTAGCGCACCATGACTTATCAAACTAGCAGTTCAAAAGTTGTGATGAATAATATTAACTGAATATTGAACTATATATATATATATAACTCTTATAATTTTATAATCCATATAATGATTTTCTTATACATAATGTAAGAACAAATACATTTTTTCAGATAAAATAAGTATTTTTCAAAAATGCATTTTTACAGCCTTTTAATGGAAAATCCTTTTTAAATCCAATATTTGAAACTTTTATATATTTAATTTGACAAAAATAAAATTCTTATTTAGAATCGGGGCATATGAATTTAGTTTCGATAAATTTTTGGTACATTTCTGATAACATTCATATTTTGATGAATAGTGAAAATTAATAAATTTTAAATAAAAATAACTTTTGTAATTGAAATAATTAATGTTGATAAATTTTAAATTTTAGTGGTTTTAAATTATATTTAGAATATATTTTTACCATTTAATCCAATGTTGGTCATTGGACATAATTTCACATTTAAACCGAAAATAAACAAGTGTCAATCTTTTGATAGTTATTGTTTCTTAAAAACACGCTTATTGTTTTTATAGTGGAAATTAATTTTAAATTAATAAATGCAACATCTATCTTTTTAATTTGGTAAAATAGACATCATTATTGAATTCTGAATATAAAAAATTGATTTGGGTAAATTTTTGGTATTTTTCTGAAAACCTATAATTTTTTATGAATAGTGAAAAACACTTAGTTTTAGTTTAAAACCGAATTTTTATTTTAATAATTATTTATTTTATTTAAATTATTTTATGTAAAAATAGATACATAATACCAATATAATTTCAATGTAATTTATTGGAGTCGGTTTATAATAATTTTAGATATATAAAAAGTTTATTGAACTTCTCACCATCTTTTACCCACCTCCTAGGAGAATTTGCAAATTCACATAAAACATAATTTTATCGCTTCTATGAGTGGAATTTTTAATGTCCAAGTTACATGGTTAATATCATGGAGTAAAATGTGGTTCAATAATATAAGAATAATTGTCACGACCCCCTCCCATCAAAGATTCCTCTCCTGAGCTGGCAATGGGGAAAGGGAGATAATGACCCCCTCAGTCATGCCTCCAGTAGGCCCCGGGGTGGGGAGTAGCACCAAGGGTACGAGTTTTCAGATATATGGGAGGCATTACCCTTTTTATTTTTTAGGATCGGGAAATAGGACAAGTCAACCACCAAAAAAGAAAAAGAACAACTGTATATAAATAATCCAAACCCAATTCCACAAGCATGTTTAACCAATTTTATAACAAGGTACAAGTAAAAGAAAGGTAAAAAGTACAATACCAAAAGATAACAAGAGTACAACAACTGCAAAAACTCCAATTGTCTGATGAGTAGGGTCCCACATGGCCCTAGTAGTCTTCCTGGAAACCTGAAAGTAAACGTAGTGTGAGAATACAAGTATACTCAGTAGGGAAGCCTAAAGCTCTCGTGCACAAGTGGCGAGACATCCTAATGTCCCATGAGAACAACAGAAGAAACCTAGCAAGGAATTATATCAACCCAACCTCCCCAGCCACACTCACCAAAAACACAATCACGATAGGTAGTAGTATATAAGAAACAAGAGTATTGGGTACCCCGCACCATTTCCCAGTAGTTAGATGCTCATCCTAATGGCAAACGTTCGGACGCTGCCACACTCTCCCCTCCCGCACACACCTGGGCCTCAAAAACCACACATCCATCATGCACACACCTAGTCCTCACTAGCACGTCTCCAGCCCGCAAACACCTAGGCCTCACAACCACGTATCCCACCCGCACACACATGGGCCTCACAACCACGTATCCCGCCCGCACACACATGGGCCTCACAACCATGTATCCCACCCGCACACACCTGAGCCTCATCCCGAAGATTCATGGGAAATAGTAGAACCTGCCTGATGAGTCTTGGGTTAAAACCTCCCTAATTGAAACCTACGTGAAGATTCTTTGGTGTAAGGTTGCCTCAAGCCATCACAACCACGCGGAGAAGATGCAGGATGGCGCTAGTAACTAAGGGAAAAACACCCACTCCCATGAAATGGGAGTGTTCGGCACTACATCATCAACATGGGTGGGGTGCGATAAAACAAAAAATATACATATATATATATGTATACTAAACAAACAGCCCAACTTATGGCTTCTAAACATAGAAACTGAGCACATTCCTCGGCACTGCTACTATGAAGCATGCATACAACAAACAACCCCACCCCATTTAGGTTTTCACATTTCTGCAGAATTAGTTTATTTAGTTCCTTAACTACTGGGCTACTATCCACAACCAACAACATCGATAGTTTGTAAAACATATCACTACCATCCATAAATCATGATAGGAAAACACAAGAACCACAACCAAGTCCTTCTTATCAACCAACGAACCCATTGATTAATAATCTCGTTCCATTACCATGACCTACCATTAACTCTTCCACTTTTATTTATTCAAAACCAAATGTTTTTTCGCGTTCAAGACCATCCCTGCAGCCCCGCTGCCAAACATCGTAACCACAACCACACCGTACATCATTATCCCTTTAATACCATTTATTGCATCCCCACCGCCCGTCACCAACATAACATTCACACCAAACCACAACCAAGCCAACCACAACCCCACTGTTCATCCTATCCACAAAAACCCACAAAACACCCACATCACATGCCACGTATCGAATCCAACACCCACATGTTCATTATTCCATTTTTTTCAACCGGGGTGATCACACAAGGGTTCCATATTTTCGTTTAAACATCCAACATTACATGATTAACCAATTTACACATTCAAAAAGTTTGCATTCACAAAAGGGTCTAGAATATATGGAAGCATTTAATTTCACAGGAAAAGTCCCCCAACGACCATGATTTTCAGTAGTCATAAGCCTATTCAATTCACAACATAATATCACAGGATATAAAAAGTAATGTAACAGTAATCACAACTTCCCATCCCTGTTATATAAGACAATTATTATCTTTATTAAACCTGTTCAACTGTGTTTCATGAAACAAGAGGAAACCCATCCTGCATGATGTACAAAGTAGAGGGATGAAGGTAATATTCCTACCTCAATAGGTTCTGATCAAAACGCTCCCACGGATCAACCTTAGAAGACGTCCGTCGGCGTCCGTCACTTCTATCGGGTCCTGGAAAAACCTCCTCGGGTGGAAGTGGGAAAGTAAAGGCTTATGGAAAGACAAAAAATCCAAACTCGGATGTCCCGCCTCGTCGTTACGATCCCACGGCCGCTGACAGATCGTAAATCGGAGCTCGGACGAATAAGTTATGGACGAAAGAGCTTTCGAGTCTCTTGAGAGAACTCTGCTTAGAGGAAATGGGAGGAGAGGGGTGAGTTGAAAAGGAGGAGGGGACCCCTTCTTTTATAGGTGAGAAAATCAAAAGTACACGGTGTGTAATTTATGGTACACGGCGTGTACTCGGTTATTTCACATGGTCTCCACACGGCTTCCAACAAGGCTCTGCGCCCGTTGACTGGTCAACACAAGGTTTGAGGGTAATGCATATGTGGGGAAAGACTACACGACATGTAGTTTGGACACACATAGTGTACTCATTTATTTCACATGGATCTAACATGGTACATGGCCATTGACTGGTCAACACACGGTAACGCGTACGCAGAGAGAGACTACACGACGTGTAGTATGGACACACGGCGTTTACCCATTTATTTCACACGGCAAGGACAATGCCTTCAGTAAGGGGTATACTCAACAAGGGGGTACACAGCGTGTACTCAAACTACACGGCGTGTAGTTTCAAAATTCTGGAAAGTGGGGGAAAAGTCCATTTTACCCTCCAAAACACTTCATGGCATTCTTTTTGACAAATGAATGGGCCGAAGTGGTCCGGGCCATTACATCAGATACCTCATAAAGCATTCTCATCCCCAAGAATTCAAAAACCAACCCACAGGAACCCAACAAGATTCCTCTTAGGGTTCTCATTATAACAAGAACCCAACCAACAACCCTAATCATATGAGTTAGGAATTCCATCTCCTATGTCGAGATATTACCCTCTTTAGGCGGCACTGACTCGCCTGCATGGGTTTAATCACATCCTTATTAATGCGTCTCAATTAAGAATTGGGTCTTCCCACATTCATACATTTGGATTTTTTAACTTACACTGCCCCTAACACCGTACAACCCACACATTTCCCAAACACGTGGTTTGGGGAAAAATTCCTTCTTCTTTGTTGAGATATTATCCGCTTTAGGCGGCACTGACTCACCCGCACGGGTTCAATCGCATCCTCATTAATGTGTCTCAATTAAGGGTCATGTTTTTTAATTTCCCCACACATCTAGACATGTTACACATTACCAGGGAAAAAGAAAACAAAAGGTCTCACAATCGACAATCCAAGCATTCCATATATCAAATGTACAGTGTATACCATCAACAAAAAGCTTATAAGACAAAAAGGAAAAACACAGGTCAAAAAAACTCCAGGTACTGAGCATGCATCTAGGTCTCCCACTCCCAAGTGCTCTCCTCGAGGATATCATGCCTCCAAAACACACGAACCATCATAATGGTTCATCCATGTAGCAACTTCTCTTTACGATCCTCGATTCTGACTGGTCATTCCTTGAAGGTTGCATCGTATCCCATATCTGACTCTCCCCAGTCGATAATGTGGGAGTCATCGTGTAAGTACTGAAGAAGATGGGAGCTGTCGAAGACGTCATGAACCTTCTCCAACTGAGGTGGCATGGCCAGCTGATATGCCACCTCGCCGACTCTCCTCTGCACGTCAAAAGGTCTGATGAACCTAGGTAAGAGGTTGCTCCCTTTCCCAATCCTCTACTGCCCCCGTCGAGGGGAAACCATCAAGAACACATGATCCCCCACCTTTAACTCTAAGGGCCTCCTCTGAAGGTCATCATAAGACTTATGTCGGTCCTGAGCTGCTTTCATCCTCTCACGTACAAGCTGGACTTTCTCTGTGGTGCTCTACACTACCTCTGGCCCAAGAGCACCTCTCTCACCAACCTCTGCCCAGCAAATGGGTGAACGACAAGGACATAAATACAAAGCCTCAAATAGTTCCATGCCAATAGTATAGTGGAAGCTGTTGTTGTAGGCAAAATTTACTAAAGGAACGTGTCGTACCCATGATCCTCCGAAATCCAGAACACATGCTCGCAGCATGTCCTCCCACATCTGGATAGTCCGCTCCGTCTGCCCATCAGTCTGGGGGTGGAAAGCAGTGCTAAGGTGTATCTGGGTGCAAAAAGCATGTTGTAAGACCCTCCAGGCACGTGAGGTAAACCGAGTATCCTGATCTGAGACGATAGTCTTCGGGACTGCATGCAAACGCACCACCTCATCTACGTACCTCTGTGCTAAGGTATTAAATTGGGCCTGACTCCTTAATTGCTAAGAAGTGAGATGATTTCGTCCGTCGATCCACCACTACCCAGATAGCATCATAACCACCCTGAGTTCTGGGTAGTCCTATGAATTAGTCAATTGAGATGTCATCCAACTTCCACTCGGGGACATCTAAAGGAAGCAACAAACCACAAGGAACATGGTGTTCATCCTTCACTTGCTGACACACTAGGAATTTAGCCACAAACTCTGCCACTTCCCATTTCACCTCGGGCCACCAAAACCATTCCCTCAGGCCTTGGTACATTTTTTCAACTCCTGGATGTACCTCCAAGGAAGAGCTATGTAACTCATGGAGAACTCCCTCACGCATTGCCTCCGGAACAAACAACCTTCCCTGGAAAAGCATCTGATGTCGGATGTCCTCTGACAATCCTTCTGGAGCATTCCCCTGATCAACACGATCTCGCATCACTTCGGCCTCGAAGTCCCCCCACTGAGACTCTTACACCTTCTGCAACAAGGAGGAATTCACCATCATCTGAAACAAACAGCCTCTAAAACCTTCTACCCTGGCATCCAAGTGCAAGGTGGGAAACTCTCCCATCGCTTTCCAAGTAACAGTGGACTCCCGAACCACTTCCTTATGTGACTTCCTGCTCAGGGCATCAGCCACAACATTTCCCTTACATTCAGTGTAAGAGATCTCAAAGTCATAGTCTTGGAGAAACTCGACCCCTCTCTACTGCCGTAAGTTCAGGTCACGCTGGGAGAAGATATAATGCAGGCTCTTGTGATCTGAGAATACCACAAAGCACTCCCCAATGAAGTAATATCACCATAACATCAGTGCGAACACTACTGATACAAGCTATAGGTGATGGGTTGCATAGTTACGCCCGTGAGGGCGTAACTTCATGGACCCATAACATATCACTCCCTTCTTCTACATCAGCACGCACCCCAGACCTAGGCGAGAAGCATAACAAAACACCGCATACAACAACCCTTCCTCTGGCAACCAGAGTACGGGAGAACTGACCGACTTCACCATCAGGTATTCAAAAGCCTTCTGGCATTTCTCACTCCATAGGAATACCTGGTTCTTCCTAGTCAAAGCTGTCAATCGAGAAGCAACTCGAGAGAAGTCCGAAACGAACCTCCGATAGTAACCTGCTAACCCCAGGAAACTACGAACTTCTACCACGCTCTTGGGTGAGACCCAAGAAACAACTTCCTCCACATTCTACGGGTCCACTGACACTCCATGTTGAGACACCACGTGGCCAAGGTATTCTACTTCTTCCATCAAGAACATACACTTCAACAATTTTTCGTAAAGCTTGTGGTGTCGAAGGTCTTCCAAGACTGCCCTGAGATGCTCAAAGTGCTCCTCCTCATATCATGAGTAGTTCAGGATGTCATCGATATACACAATGACGAACCATTCCAGAAACTCTTGAAAGAAAAAGTTCATAAGTCCCATGAACACAGCTGGTGCATTCGAAACTCCAAACGGCATCACTACAAACTCGAAGTGCCCATACCTGCACCTGAAATCCGTCTTCAAGATGTCACTATCCTTTAACCTCAGTTGATGATATCTAGATCATAGATCAATCTTGGAAAACCAACCCTCTCCCCTCAGTTGGTCTAAGAGATCATATATCCTTGGAAGGGGGTAGCAGTTCATGACCATTACCTGGTTCAAACTTCGGTAGTCTATGCATAGCCTGAGACCACCATCTGCCTTCTTCACGAAAAAAACTAGAGCACCCCATGGCAAGACGCTAGGTCGAACATAACCCTTCTCTATCATATCATCAATTTGAATCTGCAACTCCCAAAACTCCGATGGTGCAATCCGATAAGGGGCCATCAAAATCGGAAGGGCACCATGCTGTAAGTCTATCCCGAACTCAACGTCACGTCGGGGGGTAGAGTCACAACCTCCTCAAGAAAAACATCGAGGAACTCCACAACAACCTATGGGACATACATAATCTCTGTATCATCTGGAACCACTGATAACCCGCCTAACAAGGAAAGGAGTGGCTTCACATGATGGCTTCCCACCCGATAGCTCCTATCGCCAACAAATGATACACACTGCCCATCCACGTCGGAGAACATGACTCTTATTCGGAAGCAGTCGATAATGACACTAACAGAAAACAACCAGTCGATTCCTATGATGAAATTGTATGGCTGCATCTATAACAGAAGAAGGTCCCCCTAGATCGATGTGGTCCCAACGTCAGCCCACATCCCCGGCAAACACAAGATACGCTGGTCTGGCCTCCAACTACTGTACTCAGCACCAGTGGTACAGAATGTCTCTCTATGTCTAGTCCCAAAGTATGGGCTAAACCAGGTGCAAAAAAAAGAGTGTGAAGCTCCCGAATAGAAAAAAGTAGTAAAAAGTGTGCTGAACAAACATATCGTACCTCGCACAACCTCTGGTCCTGCTAGAGCTGTCAACTCTGCGGCATGCAACTATTCACGCCCAGCTCCTCTACCTCTCTGTTGTCGTCCACCTCCCCGAACATGCCCTGGTAGAGGTCCCTGAGGAGAAACCTGAGGTCGGCCTCCTCCCACAAAGTCTTCCCTCGGAGGAGCATGGTGATGCTTTTGCTGGAAGGGCCTCGCCGACAACTGGTGCTGCTGAGGTGGGCGTTGAACCTGCCCACCTCCACCATACTTAGTCAGGGTCGGGCGCTGACTTTGAACATGCCCGAAACCCCCACATGAAAAAAACATTGGTCCTGGGCTCGTGAAAAAGGGACTAGGACCGAAAGTTCTACACTGGAACTGTTGGGGCCTACTCCCGACTAGCCTGAACCTAGAAGGTCCCATCGCAGGAGACCTGCTGCTGACTGCCTTCCCCTTCAACGAGCCAGGCTGGATCCCCTCTCGGGGTGCACCTCCCAGTGAGTTCATCCTCTCTACAACCACTTCCTTCTTCTATACTTCCATGTACGTTGGAAGGGTGAAGGGTGTGACAACATACTAGAGTGAATGAAGAAGCGCCTCTTCCAAATGCCTCGCCCGAGACTCCTCATCCAGAAAGAGATCCGAAGCAAAGCGTATGAGGTAATTGAACATGATCCCCAGCTCTCGTACAGACATACTCCTCTTATGAAGGGAGAGTAACTCCTGTCGCTTCTCCGACTTGATCATGGATGAATGGAATTCCTCTCGAAATTCCTTCTCAAAGCCAGCCCATGGAACCACTACCTCTATCCTCTCTCTGAGGTACAGCGTCCACCACTGTCGCGCCGCTCCTCTCAGCTGACTGAATGCAAGGGGAACCCTGTACTCCCTCAGAACATGGATCAAGGTAAAAGTGATCCATATCTCCTTAAGCTACCCCTCTGTCTCCGTATCTGAAGTACTACACTCGTACTTCTTTAGGGTCTGCCGCTGAAAAGAATGAAGAGTCTTCTACCACTGGCTATCTACCTCCTCTCAGTCAATCCTCAACTGATCGACCGCCTGAATCTTCCGGGCCTCAGCCATCTGAGCCACCTGGGGACGAGGTCCAGGTTCCATAGTTGTACGGTAAACAAGGATCGCCTAAACCCAAGTAGTAAGGAAAAGCTCAAGGTTTTATTTTATCATTTTATTTCAATTTCCTTCCCATAACACCCAAATCAATTAAATCGCAATCATGATGATGCATGTACCTTCCCTAGGGACTCTACCCTGAAATCAATGTAGTCTCACTTGGTCGTTCGGTAGTCTCAGAGTCCTTTCATCGGATCACGGGGGGCCCTAAAATCCTATGTCCTAGCCAGTCTTCCCTGGCCTTTGTCATGCACCAATATTAACTAACAGTGTAGCCCTACCATCCCATGCAATCCTTACTGTGCCTAACTCCAGAATCCATATTATCTCTCAACATCCCTCTGATACCATTCTTTCATGACCCACTCCCACCAATGATGCCCCTCCTAAGCTGGCAATGGTGAAAGGGAGATAATGACCCCCGAGTCCTGCCTTCAGTAGGCCCCAGGGTGGCGACTAGCACCAAGAGTATGAGTTTTCACAAATATGGGATGCATTACCCTTTTTATTATTTAGGATCGGGAAATATGACAAGTCAACCACCAAAAAGGAAAAGAACAAGTGTATATAAATAAAACCATATCAATCCCACATGAATGTTTAAGAAATTTTATAACAAGGTATAAGTAAAAGAAAGCTCAAAAGTACAATACCAAAAGAAAACAATAGTACAACAACTAATACAACTCCAACTGTCCGAATAGTAGGTTCCTGCACGACCCTCGTAGTCCTCCTGGAAACATGGATGTAAAAGTTTGGTGAGCATCCATGTATACTCAGTAGGGAATACTAAATCTCTCGTGCAAAAGTGGGGAGACATCCTAATGTCCCGTGAGAACAACAGAAGATACCTAGCAAGGAATTGTATCCACCACACCTCACCAGCCACACTCCCAAAAACACAATCACGACAGGTAGTAGTATATAAGAAACAAGAGTATTGGGTACCCCGCACCATTTCCCAGTAGTTAGCTTCTCTTCCTAACAGCGAACGTCGTGACGCTGCCACACTCTCCCCGCCCGCAAACACCTGGGCCTCACAAACCACACATCCCGCCCACACACACCTGGGCCTCATAACCATGTATCCTGCCCGCACACACCTCGGCCTCACAACCACGTAACCCGCCCGCAAACACCTCGGCCTCAAAACCACGTCTCCCGCCCGCACACACCTGGGCCTCATCCCATAGATTCTTGGGAAACAGTATAACTTGCCTAAAGAGTCCTGAGATAAAACCACCCCAATCGAAACCTACCCGAAGATTCTTAGGTTTATGTTCGCCTCAATCCATCAAAGCCTAGGGGATAAGGAGCATGAAGGAGCTAGTAACTAAGGGAAAAACACCCTCTCCAATGAAATGGGAGTGTTCGGCCCAAAGTTCTCAACATGGGTGGGGAGCGATAAAACATAAAAGATACCGATATATATATGTATACTAAACACACAGCCCAACCAATGGCTTCTAAAAAGAGAGACTGAGCACGTTCCTCGACACTGCTACTACGAAGCATGCATACATCAAACAACCCCACCCCATTTAGGTTTTTATGTTTTAGCAGAATTAGTTTAATTAGTTTCTTAACTACTGGGAAACTATCCACAACCAACAACATAGATCGTTCGTAAAACATATCCCTTCCATCCATAAATCATTTTAGGAAAACACAAGCAACACAACCAATTACTTCTTATCATCCAACCAACCCATTGATTATTAATCCCGTTCCATTACCATGACCCACCATTAACTCTTACACTTTTATTTATTCACAACCCAATGTTTGCTCACATTCAAGCCCATCCCTGCAGCCCCACTACCAAACATCATAACCAAAGATGCATCGTACATCATTATCACTATAATACCATTTATCGCAGCCCCGTAGCCCATCACCAACATAACATTCACACCAACCCACTACCAAGCCAACCACATCCCAACTGTTCACTCTATCAACAACAACCCAGAAAACACCCCCATCACATGCCACATATCCAAGACAACACCCACATGTTCATTATTCCATTTTTTTCAACCGGTGTGATCACACAAGGGTTCCATATTTTTATTTAAACAGCCAACTTTACATGATTAACCAATTTCCACATTCAACAAGGTTCCATTCACAAAAACGGTCTATAAGATATGGCAACATTTAATTGCACAATCAAAGGCCCCCAACATCCGTGATTTTCAGTAGGCATAAGCCTATTCAATTCATAACATAATTTCACAGGATATAAAAAGTAATGTAACAGTAATCACAACTTCATATCCCCGTTATATAAGCCAGTTATTATATTTATTAAACCCGTTCAACTATGTTTCATGAAACAAGAGGAAACCCACCCCGCATGATGCACAAAGTATAGTGACGAAGGTAATATTCCTACCTCAATAGGTTCTGATCACAACACTTTCCCGGATCAACCTTAGAAGATGTCTGTTGGCGTCCGTCACTTTTTTTGGGTCCCGGAAAAACCTCCTCGGGTGGATGTCGGAAAGTAAAGGACAAAGTAAAGACAACAGATCCAAGGTCGGAAGTTTTCACTCGTTGTTTTGATCCTGTGTTTGCTAACGGATCGTAAATCGGAGCTCGGACGAAGAAGTTATGGAAGAAAGAGCCTTCGAGTTTCTTGAGAGAACTCTGCTCAGAGGAAAGGGGAGGAGAGGGGTGGGTTGAAAAGGAGGAGGGGACCCCTCCTTTTATAGGTGATAAAAGAAAAAGTACACGACATGTACTTTATGGTACACGGCATGTACTCGGTTATTTTACACGGTCTCCACGTGGCTTCCAACACGGCTCCGCGGCCGTTGACTGGTCAACACACGTTTTGAGGGTAACACGTACGTGGGGAAGGACTACACGACGTGTAGTTTGGACACATGGTGTGTAATCATTAATATCACATGGCTCCAACACGGAACACAGTCATTGACTGGTCAACACACGGTAACACATACGCGGAGAGAGACTACATGGTGTGTATTTTGGACACACGGTGTGTACCAATTTATTTCACATGGCAAGGACACAACCTTCAACACGGGGTATACCTGGCAAGGGGGTACACGACGTGTACTCAAACTACACGGCGTGTAGTTTCAAAATTCTGGAAGGTGTGGGAAAAGTCCATTTTACCCTCTAGAACACTTCGTGGACTTATTTTTTGACAAAATAATGGGCCGAAGTGGTCTGGGCCATTACAATAATTTTTGGTGAATAGTAAGTTTGTTACTTTTATTTACCATGGTAAAAAGTAAATAGGGAAATTAAATGTAAAAATAATAATATTATTACCCTAACACATGTCCTAATTCAATTTTCTAAGTATAATTCTACCAAAAACAACCTTAGGAATAAAATATGAACCACTTTGTTCCACATGGATTAGATTAGGACATTCATTAGTATTTAATTCATAGAAGAGTTAAAAGAGTTAAAATCAATGTTTAATAACTAAAACATTTTTTATATGGGGTTATACAGAAGATAAATTATATTGTACATATTCATTAGAAATCTAAAACGTTTTCATACATAATTGTATTTTATTAATAATTTGTAGACATTAAATAATTTAATTTATTAATGACACAATGATGATGCAGTAATTAACTTATTAGTGAAATATTAAAATAATTGATATTATAAATACCCAAATAAATATAATTTGAGACTTTTAATGATTTAAAATAACATTATTGGTTAATATGAAATTCTAGGATTGATTTAATGAATTTGGTTCTAATTAATAATGTTAGTAAGACTTTAAAAAATCTATTATTAAATAGCGTCAAAATTGACATAAAGGAGTTTAAAAAAAAATATTATATTATTAATTGATATAATATTCCTAATTATCTAAGGTTCGGCCAAACGACTAATATGATAATAGGTAAGTCATTAATGAACCACTTGGGGTTCACTTGGTGGTTTATAAAATTTTTATTAACCATATAATATAAAAATAAAAAGAGACATGGTAAATGTCAACTATTTAACAAAGAGTTAAATCAAAACTATAAGGGTACAATAGTGACCATAACTTGTCTAAAACCTATTGGTTGAGTGGTTTTAGACCCATCCCCAACTTTGAAATTAAATAACCTAGTATTGAGCCATTATAAACCGAATATGAATTTATTATAAAATAATACATTATGTTTTTCCTAAAGAGAACCTCCCCCCCTTATAAAAGGACACCACTTCTATCCAAATCCTCACACCACTCAAGCCTTTTGGATCATTCAATCTTTACCAATTAATCTCCCTACATCCCTATACTCCTCTTAGAAGCCTGACCTTAGTTAGAAGGCACTTCAAGATTTCTTTTTGATTCAAACCAATGGGTGTTACCCAAATTAAAGGTGACAATTTCTCTTAGCTTTTTTCTTATATTTTACTTATGCAACCCCTAAACTCTTCTTATTATATTATTTTGTAAAAAAACCTTTATCCAAAATATACTAGGATATTTTTATGAGAATTATTCAAAATATTCTTACACAAACCACCATCTAATGGGTGAAGAGCATAATGTTTCAGTCGTTGGAAACCAAACACCTCACGAAACGATGATTGTTCAATTATCTTCTACCACCAATCATGGTGGATATTATGATGGAAATATAATTACATATGATATTTATGATATTTATTTTATATATAATCTTTTTTAATTCTATTTTATAGCATAACATTATTTTTCATGTTGTATATATATATACGATAATTTCGTTTGAAAAAGTGTGGACTACCGCCCACTCAAAGTGATATGACTCATTCATTCCATACATGGAACGTATAAAGGATGGTGTTAATGAACTTAATTAACACATATAAGATATTATATTATATGGGAATAATAATATACCTATGTATCATTTGGTTTTTATTCCTTCTAAAATGAAAAATTAAATGGAAGTAGCATTCGTGCGTACATACGGACTACCGTCTCCACAAACAAAATGTGATTCATTTCTCATCGTATCCATTCAATTATAATTCTCATTTAATGATTAAAAATAATTTTAAGGACTTTATATCATTCTGGATATGAATAAGATACAACCTATTAATAACAAACCCGACTTATATAACAAAACATATAATATAAAATGAGTATGTGAACACCCGAAACAACGATAATACTAACATATTATTAATAGAACAATGTTAAAAGATCATATATGATATCATGTTAACTTATAAGAATTAATTTTATAATTTAATAACAATTATTTTACCCTTATAAATGAGTTTAAACAACCCTCATCCAAGGAAAAGTACAAGGTAAGTGGTTTTCATTTCACTCCTTATTCCCGTGAGATTCATTACATATTTACACTATTACCATTTATGTGGTGTATTTACTTCCCATAATTGTATTCATTTTGTAATACACTTAAATTTATGTGTATTTACATATTCATTGTATGATACCTCTTTCATGGTGTGTATGTTTCGTATGTTACTAAATAGGTAACGGTTAATTTCACACTCTCTTTATTATTCGAGTTTGTTTTTACGTTTCTATCTACTGGGACATATTTATTATCGATGTCCATGTTTTATGAATGTGTTTTCAATGGGATTATTTTATGGGACTTTAAACTAAAACATCATTTCAAATGTTTTAAATATTTATTCATCTAAATCATTCTCATTAATGTCCATGTCTTCAAAATGGTTTTTAAGGATTTATTTATATGGACAGGAATTTTTTTAAAATTTTAATGCCTTTCAAAAGATTCAGAGTGGTATGTGACACTTTGATTAAAAAATTTCTTCAAATGATTTATTTTCTAAATTTTGTGCATTTTAAATGTTTTCATGAAAAAGGAGTATATCTCTCAAAGAGTTTTAGAAATAATTTTCATCTATGTCAAAATACTTTAATGGATTTTAAACTTGTTTTGAAGTTGATTTATCCTGATACAAATCTTCCATAATGTTTTAAAGGTTTTGTGATATGTTTGACGGTGGATGTGTTATTTTTATACCATGCATGGTTTTTGGGTAAAGTATTGACATTTTGTATGCTATTTTTAATATGAAAGTTTATGTTATGATTAGACCTTTTCATATGAGGAATGCATTGGACTTAGTATGTGATGGGTGGATCCCTCTATAGCTCCTTGAGGCATCTATAGGTATCATGAGACAAACTAGTGTCTTGACACGAGGCCTTGACAAAATCTTTTTTGTAGTCTTGGAACGAGGCCTTGGATATGTGGTTATGATAGTCTGGTATTATGAATTCCATCATTATGACAGTGGTTATTGATATAGCATTTGATTATTAGACTAGTAGAATATCCATGTGAATAAGTAAATGAAATTATTTAATTATATTTTTTCCATATTTTTCTGATGTTCAAGTTTAAAAGGAATTTGTTTTAATTATACATTTCCTTAAATGTTTATTCTTATTTATGAAAGTTTCTGCCATATTTTTATCCTTACTGGGCATCTGAGCTCACCCCTTTCTATGTTTTATATTTCCTAGGATTCCATAATCTGTATTATGATTGATAGGAAGGGTTAGGCCAACAGAATAATGGAATTCATAAAAGATTATTTATGTTGTTTTGTATGTTAAAAAGTTTAATATAACATTCATGCATGTAATCAATTTTCCAAGACTGCTAAATTGATCGGTCCTTCGGTATTTGTTTCCTTGTAATCATGCCAATGTATTAAAATAATGCACCGACTCTAGGTAACAGCGGTCGGGGCATTACAGTTGGTATTATAGGATGTTTTTCAATAACCTTGGATGTTAGATTTAGATAAAATCTAATTATAGCACATAGCCCTAAGATAAACATTGAGTATTAGTATAGAATAACTTCCTAGAATTTTGATATTGTAGAGATTTTGTGAGTTTTCTGAGAAATAAATCTCTATCTAGATATGAGCAGGTAGTGGTGGCTCTGGAAAAGATGTAACTAGGGGTAAAACCCAAAAACACCGCTTTGATCTATACTCGAACGGGAACTGGTGCATAATAATGGGCCTTGCTGCACTCTTGGTTACGAATCTTTTGGGGGATATTCTTAGGATAATTCTCATTTTCATTACAAACCATTATGAAGGGTTTATGAGTATATACTTCCTCAAAGAGGTAATTTTTATCATTGTGGATTATATCTATAAACTGTTTAATTTATGATAAGTGTTTTACAAGTTTGGGATTAGGTATTTCCATTCAAAAACTAATCTACTGTATGCCATTGTTTAGAAATGGCTCCCAGTAGAAGGAATGAGAACTCCAGTAATACACATGATCCAAAGAGTAAAAAAAATCATATCTTTCATGGTCTTAATCCATAATTTATAAGATAAATAGTCTCCCATGTATTATCATCATATGAAAAAATAATATCATCTGTTGATAAGATAAGTGATGAATTATCGGTGTCCTATGGCTTTGAAGGGAAGACAAAGAAGGAATGGATGGTAGAGAGAAGGACATATAAAGGGAATAAGGTAAAGATGGATTTTCCTATTTGTGATAACTGTGGAAAGAATCACCTTGGAAAATGATTTAAGGGAATGGGAGTATGTGATAATTGTGATGAAAAAGGACACCAAGTATGTGACTGCAAGGGTAAGAAAATGGTTTCAAATGTACAATACTTCATCTGCAAGGAGTTTTAAAACTACGTGAACCAATTTCCTAGTCATCAGACTATTCCGAAAATGATGTTATTGGATAATAATCATGTTATGATACTACCACAGATGAAGAGGAATGACTAGTGTTCTTATTTTGTTATTTTGGAATTATTTCATTGATGTGTTGTATCAATGATGTACTGGAAATAAATAAGTATTTTACTGCATAACTATTTCATTGAGGATTTGAGATTTATGGTACTAAGAAAAGTGACTCTATAGAGAGTTAAACATTTTGGAAAATATATTGTTGAGGGAACGATAAACCATAATATGGTTCTGATACCGAGGGTGTGATTTTGGTATAATACATGATTGATTTGGATAAATTATATTTGATATTCATGATTACATTGAAACTGGTTAATGATTTTTATATTACATCATTGTTGGATTTTACAACATTTTTGGATAGAAGGATTATATCCAGTATTCTATAAGGAATAAGGGATCATGAATGTAATCAATAAGGTTTTATGGTAATTCGGGATGTTGCAGTGTTTTAAAATAATCGACGATGAAGGTTTTCACATGTTATTACGTGGAAAAAGGATATGCATTTGGTTTACATTCCTTATAAATTTTGGACTGTATGTTTGGAAAAAATTATTTTGGATAAGTCTACTTTGAGATTATTTTTGGATTTCCATAAAAAGGACAACCTCGAGTTCGAGCGGCAACCCTTTACATCCGGCAAGTCCGCGAGACTTGAACTCGCAACAGAAGGGCGACAAGGGTGTATCACCTACCACTGACCCACGTGATGTCCTGGATTGAATAATGTAGTTTTTATAATGTTTCTAGTAGATAAATTATAAATTCATTTTTATAACCCTACACGAATATGATAAATAGAATTTTTTAGTGTTATTATCATTTAGAGTGAAAGATGAGTTTGTGGTAGAAATTAGTTAAAGGATGGAACTATACATGTCATGTATATATATATATATCTTTATTCTCTTATTCTATGAAGAAATAAATTCTTAAACTTTAGGTAAAGAAACTTAAAACTAAAAACGTGTTATCCTAATACCTTACGTTTTTTAGAACCGATGGTATTTTAAATCATCATAGATTGGTGGCTTTGAGGCCCACAATTCTACAATTGTTTTTGATTGATGACCTCAATCACTCCCTATAAATATTTTGGTTTTCCCTATAATTTTATGTCTCTAATTACCAAAAATGTTCTCCTAATCGAGATCATAATTTGGTGGTGACCCTTTCATTTCACTTTTCCTCTTATTATGACTAAATTTTATTAACATAATTTCAAATGTGGGTTTTCCCAAAGTTATTTTCTATTTTCAACCTTTTTTTAAAAAAAAAATTATTTCAAATTGAGAGGACACAATTTATTGAAGGTGTTATTAATGTAACACCCCATGATTTCATATTACTTTATTTCAACGAAATGTTTCAATAATTTTCACTACCTGCAACGCCGAGTTCTAGCGCACAATGACTTACCAAACTAACCGATCAAAAGTGGTTATTAATAGTATTAACTGAATATTAATATATATATATATATATATAATATTTATAATTTTAGCATCCATATAATGAGTTTCTTATACATAATGTAAGAACAAATACATTTTTTCAGAAAAAATATGTATTTTTCAAATATGCAATTTTATCGCCATTTAATGCAGAAGCCATTTTAAATCCAATATTTGAAAATTTTTTATATTAAATTTGAAAAAATAAACTTCTCATTTAGAAGTGGGACATAATAATTTAGTTTTGATAAAGTTTTAGTACATTTCTGATAACATTCATATTTTGATGAATAGTGACAATTTCTAAATTTTAATTAAAAACAAAATTTTTAATTGAAATAATTAATAGTGATAAATTTTGAATTTAAGAGTTTTTAAATTATATTGAGAATATATTTTTAACATTTAATCCAATGTTCGTCATTGAACATGATTTCACATTTAAACCGGACATAAACAAGTGTCAATCTTTTGATAGTTTGTGTTTCTTAAAAACACGCTTTTTGTTTTGACAGTGTGAATTAATTTTAAATTACTAAATTTAACTTCTATGATTTGAATTTGGTAAAATAGACTTCATTATTGAATTCATAATATCAAAATTTTCTTAGGGTAATTTTTTTGTATCTTTATGAAAATATTTAATTTTTGATTAATAGTGAAAAACAATGAGTTATAGTTTAAATCCGAATTTTTATTTTAATAATTATTAAATTTATTTAAATTATTTTATGTCAAAATAGTTAAATAAGACCTATATAATTTTAATGCAATTCATTGGAGTCGGTTTAAAATAATTTTAGATATATAAAGAGTTTACTGATCTTTTCACCACGTTTTACCCATCTCCTAGGAGAATTTGCAAATTCACATAAAACATAATTTTACTACTTCTGTGAATGGAATTTCGAAAATTCGAGAGACATGGTTAATATAAATGATTAAAATGTTGTTCAATAAGATATAAATAATTTTTGGTGAATAGTAGCTTTTTACTGTTATTTACCACGGTAAAAAGTAAATATGGTAATTAAGGGTAACAATTATATTATTATTACCCTAACATATGTCCTAATTCTATTGGATAAGTATAATTCGACCAAAAAAACCTTAGAAATAAAATATGAACCTCTTTGGTCCAATTGGATTATATTAGGACATTTATTATTATTTAATTCAAAGAAGACTTAAAAGAGTTAAAATCAAAGTTTAATACATAAAACATTTTTAATATAGGGTTATAAATAAGATTATTTCAATTATAAATATCAATTAGAAAGATAAAAATATTTCCTTCATAATGGTATTTTATTTATAATTTTAGGACATTAAATACTTTAATTTATTTATGACAAAATTATGCGGTAATTACTTATTTATGAAATATTAAAATAATGAAAATTATAAATAACCAAATAAATATAATTTGAGACTTTTAATGAATTCCAATAATTTTATTGGTTAAAATGACAGGATAGGATTGATTAAATTAATTTTTTTCGAATTAATAATGTTATTGAGGCTTAAAAAAATCAATTATTAAATAGTGTCCAAATTGACATAATGGATTTTTTGTAAAAAAATTATATTATTAATAGAAATAATATTCATAAAAACTAACGTTCGGCCAAAGGACCTATTTGATGATAGGTATGTCATTATTGAAAATTTTGGGGTTCACTTGGTAGTTTATAGTAAGTTTATTAACCATATATTATAAAAATACAAAGAAAGATGGTAAATGTCAAACTATTTAACTAAGAGTTTAATCTAGAAGATAAGGGTAATATAGTGACCCAAACATGTCTAAACCTATTTTTTGAGTGGTTTTCGACCCTCCCCCTCCTTAGACAATAAATAATCCAGTTTGGAACCATTATAAACCGTATATGAATTTATTATAAAATAATACTCTTAGTTTTTTCTAAAGATCCCCTCCTCCCCCTTATAAAAGGACACCACTTCTAAAAAATTCCTTACACCTCTCAAGACTTTTGGTTCATCCAAACTCTTTTCAATTAATCTCCCTACATCCCTATAGTATTCCAAGATGCCTTACCTTAGGCAGAAGACAATTTAAGAGTCCTTTTTGGTTCAAACAAAAGGGAGTTGCCCAAATTAAAGGTAATGATTTATCTTAGCTTCTTTCTTTTGTTTTACTTCCCTAAACCCTAAAATCTTCATATTTTTTTCATTTGTGACAATCCCAGTATCCTAAATATACTAGGATATTTTTAGGAGAATTATTTGAACCACACTTACACACACCTCCATCTAATGGGTGAAGAGCATAATGTTTCTATGGATGGCAACCAAATGCCTCATGAAACAATGATTGTTCAATTATCTCCTACCACCTCTCATTGTGGAAATTATTATGGAACTATAATTTAATATGATATTTATGATATTTATTTTATATATAAGATTATATAATTCCATTTTATAGCATACCATTATTCGTTTCATGTTATATATATACATATATATATACGATAATTTTATTTTAGAAAGTGCGGACTACCGCCCCCTCAAAGTGATATGACTCGTTCATATCATACATGTAATGTATAAAAGATGGTGTTAATGAATTTAATTAACACATATAAGATATTATATTATACTGGAATTATAATATAACTATGTATCATTAGTTTTTGATTCATTTTAAAAGAAAAATGAAATGGAATAAGCGTTCGTGCGTACGTACAGAATACCATCTCCATGAACGCGAAAGGATTCATTCGTCATCGTATAAATTCAAAAATAACTCAAATTTTAGTATTAAAAATAATTTCTAAGGTCTTGATATCGTTCTGGATATGAATAAGAAACAACTTATCCATAACAAACACGACTTATGTAACAAAACATATAAAATAAAATGAGTAAGTTAACACCCAAAACGACGATAATACTAATATATTATTAACAAATCAATGTTAAAAGATCATATATGATATCATATTATCAAATATTATTTTTGTAAAATTTAATAACAATTATTTCACCATTATATAGGAGGTTAAACTACCCTCAACCAAGGAAAATTAAAAGGTAAGGGGTTTTCATCTCACTCCTTATTCTCGTGATATTCATTCAATATTTCCACTATTACCTTTTGTGTGGTGTATTTACTTCCAATAATTGTATTCTTTCTTTAATACACTTGAATTTATGTGTATTTACAAATTCATTGTATGATACCTTTTTCATGGGGTGTATTTTTCGTAAGTTACCAAATCGGTAAGGGTTAATTTCACAATCACTTTATTATTCGAGGATGTTTTTACGTAAGTATCTACTGGGATATATTTATTATCCATGTCCATATTTTATGAAAGTGTTTTAAAAGGGATTATTTTAAGGTACTTTTTACTGAAACATCATTTCAAGTGTTTTAAATATTTATTCCTCTAAGTCATTCTCATTAATGTCCATGTCATAAAAATGGGTTTTAAGGAGTTATTTATATGGACAAGAATGTTTTTAAAATGGTAATTTCATTCAAAAGTTTCAAAGTGGAATGGGACACTTTGATTCAAAAATATATTTAAATGACTTCTTTTCTAAAATTGTGTGTCTTTTAAATTTTTTCATGAAAAAGGGTTATTTCTCTCAAAGAGTTTTATAAATCATTTCCATCTATGTCAGAATCCTTTAATAGATTTTGAACTTGTTTTGATGTTGATTTATCATGATACAAATATTCCATCTTGTGTTAATGGTTTTCGGATATGTTTGACTATGGATGTGTTATTTTTATACAAGTCATGCTTTATAGGTAATGTATTGAAATTTTGTATGCTAGTTTTAATATGAATGTTTATGTTATGTTTAGACCTTTTTATATGAGGAATGCATTGGACTTAGTAAGTGACGGGTGGTGCCCGCTATTGCTCCTCGATGCATCGGTAGGTATCATTAGACAAATTAGTGTCTTGGCACGAGGCCTTGACAAAATCATATTTGTAGTCTTGGCAGAAGGCCTTCGCAAAGTGGTTATGATAGTCTGGAATTATGCATTCCATAATTATGAAATTGGATATTGACTTTTCATGTGATTATTAGACTAGTAGAATATCCATGTGAATAAGGAAATGGCATTTTTTCATTTTATTTTTTCCATATTTTGCTGATGTTCATGTTTTAAAGGCATTTGTTTTAGTTATACATTTCCTTAAATCATTATGCTTATTTCTGAAATTTTTCACATATTGTTAACCTTACTGAACATCTGAGCTCACCCCTTTCTATGTTTTATTTTTCCCAGGATTCAAAGAAGTGTATTGTGCTTGATATATAGGGTTAGGCCAAGGGAATTATGGCGTTCAAAAAGGATTATTATGTTGTATTGTATGTTATAAAGTGTAATGTAATATTCATGTATGTAATCTATTTTCCAAGACTGCTAAACCGATCGGTTCTTCGGGACTTGATTCCTTGTAATCATGCCAATGTATTAAAATAATGCACTGAATCTGGGTAACTGGGTTCAGGGTGTTATTATGATTGGTATTAAGTGAATTTTCCATCCTTTAGAGGATTAGAAATTCCAATTTTTATTGTGAGAAAAAAATATGAAGAAGGAATGTCAATATGATAATGGTTAATGTAGTAAAATATAAAATACATTTGAATATAGGAAATATATATTTTTATAATGTAATAGTTATAGAAATAAATATGGATCATTCAAATACCAATCAACTGGACATGCATCAATTGAAAATAGGCAAATAACACCAATAAATATTATGAAAAGAAACAAAATTACCATATAAAATAATATAATAAATAAAGGTTGAATGGAATATTCACAAGAAGTGACAAAATGAGACTGGTGATAAATCCATTGTATTTAATCAAATGGATAATTATTCATTAACAAAACATAATATAATAATTATGATTTATATGAAATGAGAGTTAATTACTTCTATTGAGAAATCAGTGGAGACACCATGGAAACATATAGGAATGGAATGAATATATATATTAAAGGAAAAATCCTTGGAAATTTTAAAAGAAATCAAAAATAAAAAATAATAAGAGAAATTTGGGTAATTCCACTCATAAAAATCCATAAGGAAGAAACAATAAGGATGCAAAGACACCCAATGAATTATTTATCATGTTTATATATGATTTATTAAAGAAAAAAGCAATTAGAAAACAAAAGATAATTCAAGATCCAAATTTATGTGAAATTTCCCTCATGAAGAAGAAATATAATATCATTACATATTCTATAGAAAATATTGAATGTTAATTATAATGGTGTTTTGTGGGATGTGATTATATGTGTGATGAAATTTAAAGGATTTAATTACAATCACACTATCCAAAAATAATACAAAAAAATAATAAATAATTCACAATGTGAGTAATGTTCCATTATGTATTATAAAAATAATAATTTTCCACACAATTAAGAGAATGAAAAATTAAGAGGACCCCTGCTTTCAAAAAATTATAGTCTGGAAATAGAATAGACCATGAATAAAGAGTCTGTCTAGAAATGGTGCTAAATTAAAAAGTTCAAATTATTTGAGAATAAATTCTTAATATAGATGATCATATTGATGTGTATGTACATCCACGATTTTCTATAATTATATATGTGTTTAATTTTTTTCATTCATTATATGGCGTTTAATTTTATTATTCTTCTCAATGGGTGAACTAATTATGTCATGTAAACCATAATAATTATTCAAGATTTTATGAAATCACCACCTTTGTATCATTATCAAATTAGTAATAAAATCAATATCCACATAGAATATATAAAATTATTATGTTAATAATGATATCATCCCTATAGAGGGATCTTATATTTATGAACATTTTAGATAATAATTATATGAAAATCAACTATACATGTAATATTTTGAAATTGAGAGGTATTGAAAAGACCCAAAATTCATTAATTTCCATTCGTAAACAAATTTATTTATATAAATGGAAAACAAAATATATGAAATAAGGAACAAAAGGTGAAACTAATTATTGAAAGATATTAGTAGAATACAACATAAAATAAATAAAAAATATAGTAATTAATCAAATATTAAAACATTTATAGGATAAAAAATAAAAAGGGATTGTTCTATGATAAATACATATATAAAGTTTAAATTTGTTAAACCAACCACTTATAAATTATTATTATGATAATATGATATATCACATCCTCAAAATTTGAAATTATTGTGGAATAATATATCTAACAAATAATGTTCCGAAATGATGTTTTTCATTACTATGTGATTTCCTTATATTATATAAATTTATTCTAAAAGTATATTTATAAATTTTAGAATTTGAATTATATAAAATAAATATCATATTTTATTTTAGAATTTCAAAATTTTATAAGTCAGTATTTTTGGTATTTTTCAAAAAATAATGAATATTTTGTAAATAGAGAAAAATATATTCTTTAAAAATATTAGGACCATTATGATATTTAATTTAAATAATTATTAATTTTAAATTTAAGGAAAATTAATCAAGAAAAAATATGTATTACATAAGTGTTATTTATTTTTTTAATTAAATTAATTTTATTTTACAAACCAATTAACGATATATTAGAAAATTAGTTTGAGTATTATATTTAGAATTATTAATAAAATATATTTAATTTTTTGTAAAAGATTTTTTTTCAATTTTATATATATTATATGATAAATTACATTTCCAATTAAAAATTATATTATAAAATTTATGTAATAAGGAAATTTCTCACAAATTGAGAATTAATTACATTGGTAAAAGATAGTTAAACTTGTAAAATAAAAAAGGGTAAAAGTGTTATCTAATTTTTTAAAAGGCCCAACATAGTAAATAGTGATCATAATTGAGTTGTTGATGTGGGATCTACTGAACCATATATCCACTAAATTATTATCCATTTTGGTTCCTTCTTGAGATGAGAAACATGTTATCTCTTTATATTAATATGTAATATTTATAGGAATTCAACCCTCACATGTTATATAAGAGACCTCAATACACCACACAAATATCATTTTTTATTTCCTTTTCACCTATAAATTATTACCTTCCCCCATTAAAACCCATTTCAACTTCCATTCTGTTCTATTAATTTGTGTTTATCTTTATCACTCAATTTCCATGGAGTCATCTAATTGAAAAATCAGGTACTAAATATCATTACTATTATTTCTATTATATATGTTTTCACTATGATTAAAATTCCTTGCATAATATTATCATTACAATATAATTTTATTTTTATTTTTTCTAAATTTAGTTTTATTATTATATTGTTAGAATAATTATGACCATTTACCATTATCAATTATAAAAAATTAAAATTACATTCTTGTATTTTTTAAGTGTATCACCTCTACGAAGTAATGTATCATAATTTTCAAATAGTATCATTCATATATATTAAAATATTAATTAAAATAAAATAAAAAACCATTATACATTTAAATAATATAAATTTATACTTATATAAAAAAGATATTATTCCAAAATGAACAACTTTCACACCAATACCCATCTGTTAAATATGATTTTATGATTTTTCTATCGTTCTAACTACCTACTAGAATTAGGTTATAAAATATTATCATTAATTATTATAATAACATAGATAAATATAGTAACTAAATAAATAAATACTTTATTTTGATTATCTAATGTTTAAATTAAAATTAATCTCATCAATTAAGATAACAATGCCAATTCATTAAAAATTAGAAGAACAAACTCATAATTGTTATCATCATTAAGGATCAAAATAGAAACTCTTTTAAAATGAAATTAATACATTATTAAAAAATATAAATCATCATATTTAGTAATTTTAATTATTTTTTAATGATGAATATTGGTAAATGAAATAACAAAAAAACCCACTATAATGAAACTATTTAAAAATGATCAAGATTACCAACATACGATTTTTAAAATAAACAATAAACAAAAAATAAGAATATATTGTAAATTAATGAATTCATATTATAAAATTTTATAAATTTTAAAAATTTTATTAAATGGTTGATTAAGATATTAATTTTTGAATATAGAAGATACATGGAATTTATTTGATGTATGGAATTTTAGTATGGTATTTTCATCACCAATCATCATTCCTTTAGTCATAATGATTAGATCATAACTACGATTAGTGTAAAATGTTTTTATTATGATATATAATGAAATAATTACCTAATTCAACAATTTTTAAAGTGAATATTTAGTTGAATTTAATACTTCTAATCCCGATTGTTGTTAAGAAAAATCCCCATAATTTTTTAAATTAAATCATTTTCATCTATATCCTTATGTAATCATCCAACTAAAGATGTCATACTATTTGTTTGAAATAATAATATGATTGGTTTTCTAGTAATTTTCAGATTTACCATTACTACTTTACAAATGAATGATTTATCCCTATATTTTTTTTGTTCATTTTAATAAATATATTTTCAAATCCTTAAAATGTATTTACCGATCACGTTATTTTTTTATCTACCACTTTAACTTAATTATAAAAATTATTTGATTCATTTTCAATACTCTATTTTTTTATTTCATGTAAAATTTTTTAATGCGGGTCCAATGTCACCATCAAGAAAATTATTTTCTGAATAAAAATAAACATTCCATCCCTACACAACAACATTTTAAATAATTTCTCAATGTTAATATTAATGGGGTTTATTACGTTTTATTCATTAAATAAGGTTAATTCTTCAAGAATACCAATGAGAAATGCAAATCAGAATATAAATTGATGATCATGAATGATGATTTTATAAAAGGATATCATTTCAAGGACATGAATATCATGTATTTTAGTAATAAATTTTCCCATGTTCATTAAGTTATTTGAATAAAAAATTTGGGATTAATATGTAAAGTCATTTGATAGGATAAAATTGTGTACTCAATGTATTCAGAAATTTAATACGAATGTAAAATTAAGAGAATCAGTATAATGTACCTAATGAATATCTGATGTAATTATGAGAAATTTATAGGGACGTATTGTATATATTATGAACTAAAAATGAATAATATGTAGACCATACTAGACATGGATATATTTTTTAAGTAAGGATAAATGTAAAAGGGGTCCATGTGCTTATGCAAGAAGTTATTATAGGAATTCAGGAAGATGTGAAAGAAGAGTAGTCTATATGACCATTATTTTGACTTAACATATTCAGTCCTATATATTGAGATAACCAACATTGAGGATAAATCATTATATTATTTATGATGATTGAGACATCTCCAAAAAACTCTTTAAACTATGGAAGACTATATGACAATTTCATTAATAGAAAACTACATTTGAGGTGTTTATCGTACATTCATTAGAGAATGAATTTTTTTTTATTCTATAGAGATTATAAAATAGTAACCCACTAATTCATTGATTTTTTTTCTCCATTTGGATTATTCAGTGTCTATAACCTTTCCCATCATAGTTTTAATAAAATTGTTGTAGTTATGTGTTGGAGAGATAGAAACCGCCATACACTATTATATAATCAATCTTATAAAGTCAAAACTCATAAATAAAGCACTGTGTTCTAATTAATTTTCCATTCAATTAATATATTAAAACATTCTAACATAAGAATAATGAATAATGTGTTTGATTTATCAACTGAATAATAGATTTTGTGATATGAGAAAAAATTTTATAAAGGAATGAAATTTATAGCAACACTATTTCACCCCCTCTCATTATTGGATACCGATAAGATGAATTTAAATATATCATAATGGTTACACTCATTAAGGATTAGAGATTTATTATTTAATAACAAAATCATTTTTAATGGTATTTTTTCAAGGAATAGGTACTCAATAATAATAGGATAAGAATTTGAAAAATCCTAAAATTCAACATTACATGCCATGAATCTAAAGTACCCAATGTATATTCATTAATAAATAAACCCACTTGCCAATGTATATTCCACGACTCTGAATTATAGTATGTGAACCAAATAAAATGTGAATACATGTTATAGATCATGAAATACACTAATATGAATCATGATGTGAACATCATACATGACAATACAAGTTCGAAACATAAATCCTACCTAATATTTAAGCCATGAAACCCAGGAGATTCGATATCTTCCTAGACAATTGTGGGTCTAAATAACATAACATGAATACTATTTACAAATCATAGAAATGATGAAATAAATATCTCTTGATTCATTTTCCTGATGTGATTATTTTAAATGTCAATATATTAATCTGGATTATAAATATTAGAGTTACCCCTGACAAATAGGAGATCATGGAAAATTCCAGAATATTTCCTTTAATATATGATTCTCTTAAAAATTCTTCTAATATTTGTTTTACTTCTTTATGTCCAATTTTAATATTTTTTTAACCACTTTCCATTCTTATATTCACCCATTTATTTTTTTTAACATTTTAATACATTTATAATGGTCATTGAATATCAATCCAGTAATGGATTCTTCATTTTGTTCATTATTATAGTTATAATTTAATTAATTTCACATTTTTTCAATTATTATTTTCATTATTATGAATCATTTAATTTTCATTCCATTAATATTCCTAGTTTCCTTATATTTATTTAATAGTAACATGCATAGATTACCCACTTAGGGTTAGGGTTCGAGATTATGGGCGAATTTAAATGTAATTAATTTATAAATAAAAACATGGTTATCATGTGTACAATAATTAGGATAAAAGTTATTTTTAATCTCATTATTCTACATAAACCTGACCTTGGAAATTATAATAGAATGATAACAACTTAGTTTTACATGATTATGAATGTAATAATATTATTAGATAAATTCAACCATGAATCAATGGTGAGCGCACCTAGGTGGTTAACGATATATGTAACAAAGAATATTTTCATCATAGGTAGATCCAATTTATTGGAAAATGAAAAAATGGTGACATTTTCACCATTTTACATTCTAATAAAAAAATATACAATGGTTAATTTTGGATTATCTATTTTCTACATCCTAAATTTGACTCTCAGCAATTATTTTTATCCAAAATAAAAAAAAATATTTACTATATTTAGAAAACCCAATTCTCATAGAGATAATGAGGACTCATACCACATGGTTTTTATTACTTGGTTTCCTTTATTATAACATTCCATGTGGGTTTGACCCCACATAGCCACTTTTTTGGGATTAGTTGTTTACAGTACTTTTGGAAATATAAATTCTAATCTGATGAATCCCCTCACCTAATATATGATTCCATGTGGGATGTTCAAATTTCTTCCATGAAAGATACTTTTTATACCATATCATAGAAACCTTTGGTATAAAAATTTTATTCCCTCATCACATTTTATTTACCCACTTAAATTTTATAATTTTCCTCATGGAATATAAACTTATCTTCCTTCTTCGGGCTATTTTATGCATTAGGTCCCACTGACTCACTTAAATAGTTTTATCTGTCATGAACTTCTTTCTTTTTATACAAATATTAAAAGATAAAAATATTCATGTCTGAAATTAACAATTATTCAATGAAACAATATTGTTCAACCACATCCCCAAAAACTCTAAAGATATCTACCTGGACATTAGGGAGAGAGAATGGAGTTGAAAGAGCGCCCAATCATGGAAATGGCTTTCCACCCCTTAGAGGTTCTATGGAAGGAATTGTACTCCATCTTATTTTGGTGAATTCATTTTAGAATATAATTTTAATCATCTTGATGATTCAATGCATGGGGAAATAGAGTATACTTCAAATTGAATATGACAATAATTTTTTTCCAATTTAATAAAAGTATGATACACCATTCATCATCAAGGTGTATCTTATGATTCTATTATATCTACAATCTTTCCCTTCTCCTTGTGAAATTGTGATAAGGGTTGTCTTAAAATAGAAGAACCTAAGTACAATAAGACCTGGGATGTCTTTGAAAAATAATATTTGGACAAATAATTTCTACCCATGAAATGTCAAAATCACATAAATGATATCCATAATGTCAATAAGGTATATGTAGGATTATCTTGGAAAGCATATTATTGCTTAAGGGGCCCAACCAATATGTTCCCACGCAAAGACTTAATGTGTATCTGAAACTCCAAAATTTCTAAAAATGATTGAAAATTGATAAAAGAAAATTTTTGGAGGACACTACTAATGTTTGTATCATGAAAAAAATTCTTGATGCATGGTAGTTCATTGTTATAAAAATTCCATGAAAGTTCAATTTTACAAAAGAGTGATCAAGGTCTTCCCTGATGTAGAATCCATCGGGTTGTAGATAAAACTTACCTAGCATCCCAGGTAGAATCCCTTAAAAAATCATGAATCATTTTAGCATCCTACGACATCACTACAATCATTATTTTTCACAGATATCTATGATTGAGAAATTTGAGAAGGCCAATACATATATCAGGACATAGATAATGGTTAAAATATTTTCAAAGGTGATATTATAATTACCTAAATCTCAATTGTTTATTATAGAAGTTTTAGTAAATACAATATTACCGGAAATAGTATTATTAGTACAGTAGTCTGGAATACATTCTATAATAATTAATTCAATGAAGCATTGAATATAAGAGTAGTCAGGATCCACCTAAAAATAAGGGACAAACTAGATACTGACCACAAAATCTTTCTACTCGACCACTTCAATAATTTAAATAAAATCATTCTACCCACAAGAGCTCAATATTTTTCACCCACACAACAATATGTTATTCATAAAGATCAACCCCAATAGATACAAGAAGCCCCACCTTCACAATAAAATTTTCAGATCATACTCACCGAATTCATGGAAAAAGATGATTACAGGATGAATATCCATGAAACAAAAATGGAAAACCAAAGGGGTTAACTATTAATTGTTGATCACATAGTGGTGTACATATCCAATAGATTATAATATTTATTACCATGAATGTATCCTATTAATATTGATTCACATATAAGATAAGTGGTCAATTTATTTTGCTCTTATGTGTGGAAAAATACACGACATTATACATCCATTCTTAGGTGATGAAATAATGCTTGATGAACCTAATAGTTGTTTGCCAAAAACATTTAAGCTTGATGATGATAGAAAAAATAATGATTCCGTGGAGAAATACTTAGAGGTATAACCAACTTAACAATATTAATGTTAGGAGAATCATTAAATGCAAGATGTCAATGTTGAACCACAACAATACAACCCAACAATTCACTTTCCAGATATGGTGAGACTAGGTAAAAGAGAGGGACAATAATTCTTTAAGTGATATTTATGATGTTTGAAATAAAAATCCACTCTTTGGAAGTGAGATCTAAAATTTCATATTATACATTGTGTTGGTAGGATTTCCTGTAATATATGAGTAAAATAGATGGTATATGATTTATCTCTTTCACTGAATAATAATCTATATTTTTCATGTTGTATATTCCAACAAATATTTGATACCACATATTTTTTTATATTACCTACATGATAGGGATAAGAAATTATAGAAAATTATTAATTGAAATTGTTTAATGTATCAATATCATACCTATCGGTGTAATCAGATTGATCTAGCATGAAAAATTAAAGACAACAAAATATTCACATGAAATAGTGATCAGATGTATCATATACCCTCAAGGAATTCATGAGGATGTTTTAGTTAATGTGGATTTTCCTATATTTCCCATTGATTTACAAATACTAAGCATTTTAGAGGAGGGTTATGTACCCCTCATTCATGGTTGACCTGTTCTCAATAAAGGTAATGTACTAATTGATATAAAACAACAATACTTGATATTAAATGTTAGTGAAGAACATGTTGTATTTGAATTAGTGTAATAATCTAATCCATGCATTGAGTCATTAGATTATCAAATAAATTGTTCATACAGATTAGAATGATTCTTTTATGTCAACCGTGGATGACAAAGAGACCTATGATCCTGAGGAAAATGAATATAGTGACTGCGAGGATGCAAATTACATTGATCCTCTAAAAAAAGAGACCATCCCACCATTAAAATCATTATATATAATGTTCTTAATTCTAGAATTGAAACCTATTTCGAGAACAATAATGAATGTATTCATGGAAACAATAAATAAAATTCCATTAAATATCAGTTGAAAACTGAACCAAATGAATGCATAAAAACTCATTAATATCTTGAAAGGGAAAAAAAATTCAATTTCACATTGAGTGACATACTATAAAGGGATCAACCATATGGTATCACCCAGATGATTTAATTATTGGTAGGAGGTAAACCGAAATTTGAACTATATTAGAGAATCACCCTAAAAATTAAATAGGCACTGGAAATGGATGTTCTGATGCTTCTTCACACTAGTATAATTCTTCCAATATCTGATAGAGACTTTGTATGCATGCATTATTTCATCTTAAAAATAAGGTGATTGACAAATTTTAGAAACAATTAATATGTGTTAATATCACCATGAATCATCATTGGATGGATACTATATATCAATTATCTAAATCTAAATATAGAGACATGAAATGTTTATTTTATGATTTATTTTATGGATCATATTCTAGAGAGGCTAGTTGGGGATTAAATCTATTCATTTCTATTTTTACATTGAAAATATAATGAAATTTTAGTTGACATAATAGATTTCTTCAATACCACATTCATATGTATTTTTGGGACCTTTTCATAGAGTAATATTATAATTTTAATGTGTACCACATTGAAGAAATTTCAACCATTCCTAACATATATCATTCATGATACGGTGGAGGAATTCCATTATATTTTCATTGATGGATTCTCAATTCACGGAAGATCCTTAGTTGTTTTAATAAATAAAATGGAACTTGTTCTATAATTTTGTGTAGATATGTTAAATTTGACAAACTAGAAAAAGTTTCATTTTATGGTCTGTGGTGTAATATCTCAGAATTCCATTATTTTTTTAAAATTATATGGAATTATTTCAGAACCAGGAGCTAGGACGGTGTACAATTCTGAGACCTAGTATGCCCGGAATGGTCCGTCAGAAAAAATTAGTTTTTAAATATCCCACATGAGTAGTTTTCCAAAAAAATATTAATAACACATAAATGTGTTCCAAGATCAAAACATTGAGGGCACTGTTGTGTTTAGGATGGCGGGTTTACACTAGTTTAGAAATGTGAATAGTCGAAAAGAGCCTTCAGTGAGAAAACCAAAAAAACATGTAACCCTAAATAAAATAAATAAAATATTTTATTTTATTTTATTATTCCATATAACTCACTAATGGTGAGTCAGATAGAAGATCCAATAAAATTATTGAGATAATGAGGGTGTTATTTATTTGGGAAGATCCCAACATTGGCCGACATGGGTCGACCTTGGAGAGTAGTTTTTAATGTAAATAAAATAATTAAATAAAATTATTTTATTTACAAAATTATATAACTCCAAAATAGTTACTCAGATTAGATATACAAGAGTACCATTGAGTTCACTAGGGTATGATTCCCTTAGGTGGAACCTAATATAGAATGGCATGGGCTGACTATGAAAGTTTGTTCTTGCGATGTAAACATAAATAGAACAATTTAAATAAATGTTATATTATTTTCGAATCATCATGACCCACAAATACTAACATAGATATAAAATCATAGACCACTATTGAGTTAATAATTAGATGTTCTCCTTAGTAAGAACATAAACTTGACTAGTGATAGTTGTGGGAAAAGTTTTATTTTTTCAGAGGTTTTAAGGAAAAATAATATGATGTTAAAAAGTTTATTTTATTTGTAATTTTTTTTCTATGACGTATTGTTTAGTTGAATTTTTGAATCCATAAATGGAACTATGTAACGATGCTGTAATGAAAATAAAAAAAATGTTGTTACATAAATAAAACATCATAACGACATGGACTCATCATAATAGGAATGATGCGATGTATTTTCCACATTAATGGGGATAATAATAATTGGAGATCATATTTGGATCTTGAAAATTCCTCTGATTATCTGAAATAAAAATCTCCAACAACTAACACTGGTCAATTAGAAATGTTGTGACAATACCCTTGAAGAGGGAATCAGAACCAGAGATTGTGTAACACCCCGAGATTTTATGAAAAATATTATTTTAATTTCATTAATATCTTGTGTTGTATTCTACACCAATATTACCTTGCGCTATACGCAACACCGTATTAGCTTGCAGTATACGCAACACCAGTCTTGGACCGTGTTACACACAATTTTGATAATAGTTATTCTACGCAACATTGAGTATATATATATATATATTAAATGTATAAATGAAATGTGGTTGGATTCTGTTATACAAAACAACTGAGGATTCTTTCACAACATGCAACCCTGACTTGGCTTGCATTACACGCAATCGCGACCTTCATCGATAGCGTGTGTTGTACGCAATACCGGGTTTTAACAAACAATGATATATTATTATAATATTGTCATGAACTTGCCGTTATGAGTAGTATTAAATAAATTTTGATTTTTATAACATTATTATTCATCTTACACATTTTCTAGAACATGGTATAAGAACAAAAAAAAATTTCGGGTAAAATAAGTATTTTTCAAAAAATGCAGTTTTGCCGCCTTTTGATGGTGCACCCACTTTAAATCTAGTTTTTGACCTTTTTATATGTTCAATTTGAAAAAATAAAATTCTTCTTTTGAATCAGGATGTAAAAATTTACATTAGATAAAGTTTTGATATTTTTCCGATAACTTTCATATTTTAATGAATAGTAAAAACACGCTGTATTTTAATTTAAAACAACTTTTTCATCATAATATCTTATGTGGTTAAATTATAATATGGGATGGCTTTAAAGTATAAATAGAATATATTTTTACCATTTAATATAATGTATGTCATTAGCATTGATTTTACCTTGAATTCATAGGTTAAATCAATTCAATCTTTTGGAATGTTTTAAACAAACACCCGTTTTTATTCGACAACGGGATTAATTTTAATTTAATTTCTGCAACTTTTTTGTATTGAATTTTAAAAAATGGATTCCATATTTGGAATCAGTGGGTCCAAATTATGTTAATAGGCTACTTTTTATTTTTGGGAATTATGAATAGTAACTACGGTAAATTTTATATACCATAGTTAAAGGTAAATCGGGTAATTAAGGGTAAATATAATATTATAAAATTATCCTAACACATGCCAAAATTATATTTTATGGATAAAGGTGAACCCATATCATCTAAGGGTCGGATTAGATTCATTTTATGGACTTTTGACCATGAAAAAAAATTAATTATTATTAAAACCAAAGAAAGTGACAACATGTCACTTTCCTAAATCTTATAAGTATAATAATTTTAACTTAGTGATAAACATCATAAATCTTCTAACATGAATAGTATCCAGAAACCTAACAAAATTATCTACATAATGAGAATTTATTTAGAATTTTTTGGGATTAAATAGTTATCATTAATTGTGACACAATAGTGATGCAGAAATTATTTATCTAGTGAAAAATCAAGAATATAGTTTTTATTAAACTAATAGTGACCATAAAAGGCACAAAACCCTGACCAAAACTTATTGTTCATGTAAATTGAAACTATAATAATCAAAAGGTCGAATATTTGACCATTTTGAGTCTTATAAAAGCAATTATGACACTTATATTATGTTATTTTAAATGATGCCAAAGTTGTCACCTTCATAATTTAATAAATATAACAATTTAAATATTGTGATTTTATGATAATAAATTCGAGTAAATGAATTATTTTGAAAGTTAATATATTTATCTTCATCATAGGATTTTATTTTAAATTTTTATGCAACAAATAAGTATATTAAATAATTATACAAAAATGATGTAGTAATTATTTTATTAAGAGATAAACCAAATAAATGGTTTTAAAAATAATAAAATAAATATTATATGAACTATTTAATGTGATCCACTAATTTTATAGATACATATGACCTTTTATTAATATATTAAAGCTTTTATTTTGAACATATTTTCTGTATATATTTTATTTAAATTCAAATAAATGAATAGTGTCAAAATTGACAATATTGTTATTTTATAAAAATAACATATTGTAAAATTTTTTAAAAATCACAAAAATATTTAAAAATTATAAATTTAATTTATAAGGTCTATAATATTATAAAGTAAACAATTATGGAAAATTCACAACCAATAATTAATTATTTGTTATAATTTAAAATTTAGAATTTTATTACCACAAATAAACATAAATAAATTAAATAAGGATAAATCAAAATGATAAGGTTTAAAATAAGATCCAAACATGTATAAATTTGATTGTTTAATAATATTACAACCCTATCTCATCTAATCTTGGAATATGAGTAATTTTTGGATGTTTTTAAGTGGGGTTAGATTTATTATAAATTAATATTTTTAAGAATTCCAAAGGTGCCCCTCTCCTCCCTTATAAAAGGGAACCTCCTACCTCTCTTCCTCACACAACTTTGAGCATTCAAGCTCGGCCAAACCCTGCCAAATTCTCCTCTACACTTCCCTAGAAACATCCTAGAGGTTCTGGTATTCCTCAAAGACCAATTTTAGTGCCCTAATAGGAGGTCTCAAAAAGGCGCTTCAAAGAAGAGGTAATTTCCGTTACCGATTCTTCCACCTTTCATTCATCTCGCACTTCTTCTTCTTAGGTTGTTTCATTATGAAGTAATAACATCAGTATCACTCATATACTGATATGTTATTATAAGTATGAAACAATCCTAATTCACCATCTATCCATCCTACAGAAAATGAAATCACCACGCGTGCATACGTACGGAATACTGTCTCCACGCCGTGGTGTAATCTGTTTTTCCACAAACACCTTACATGGATGGGTATTATGGTGTAAAGAATTTCTATACATAGTTATTATAAAATCATATTGATTCTGATATATTGTATCATCCACTCCAATTAAATTTAATAATTATGGAAATGATATCATCGCTCGTGCGTACGTACGGACTACCGTCTCCACAACGCGATGAGATTCATTCTCAATGTTAACCATTTAAGAATGATTATAAAGTATATATAAGCAATAATAATGAAATATATGACATTATAAAGCTACTGGATTTATGTGTATATATATGTATGTCATTAACTTAATTCCACTCAATTCAATAAGGAAACGAAAACAGCGTTCATGCGTACGTACGACCTACCATCTCCATGAACGGTGTATTTCATTCCATTTATCGATCCATTATATATATGTATATTCTGAATATATATTATATATAAATAATGTTTTATATTCTATAATTAAGTAATAATGATCTATATAATCATATGAATAATTACAAGTTAAAACACGAACGACAAATGAGACGATTTTACCCAAACCGCTACTTTAACATGAATTTACAAAAGAATGGGTAATATAAAGTCATAAGTGAAACATATATGATATAAAAACAATGAATATTATTAGGTAATAAGTCAATGACATTAATTAAATCATTATACAGGAGGTTCGGAAACTTACGAAGCAAATCAGACATTAGGTAAGGGAAAATATCACAATCTCATTTTTATCCGAGATTGTTTATACTTTGATATTTACTGGGGTGTATTTTATCATCCACATCCATGTTTCCTCAATATGTAATATTATTTCCATCCACCTACAATTTTTTAAATCCAATTTTACCCTTTGGTGAGTTTTTAGTAAAAGATATGAAAGGAATATTTTGTTGTTTTTTTACGAGGTACTTTTTGTCTTTTCCGACAAAAGTGCGAAGAATTTTTTTTAACTTATACGGCATGAATGGATTGTTAAAACCTTATTTGCAAGAAGCTTACTTTACAATTTTTTATGTTTATTTTTAATCAACTTCTTTTAGTTTAAAATTGTATGACATGTTATGAAAGGATAAATGTTTTTGAAGAAGAAAGGATATTTTCCTCAAGAATGGAGTTCAAGTGTTTTATCAAAATTATTTTCCATCTAAGATAATAAAGGGTTCTATTTTTATCCCTATTATTACATTTATTTGATTGTGATGGAATTATTTTTATGAATTCCTTTATCGTATATGAATTGTTTAATGATATTATGATGTTTAAGATTCCCATTTTTATTACATGGGTTATGCAATGATGTGTGATTTATGATTTTGTGGAACACATAAGAATGGTATCATTATGAGATGGGTGGAACCTATATCTCCCTCCAATTCATTGGGTAAAGATTTTATATCTCATGAGATAGATATGGCTGGAATGGTAGGTTATACCGGTTCAGTGAAACAGGACTGAAACGAGGGTGACTCGGTTCAGAAATGGACTTTGTCCACTAAGATAGTCTTGGCAATGATTCATGACTAATAAGATGTGATTCTCTATGATTATGTCTTTATTCCAAAAAGTTTCATGTTTTAAGTTATGATTATTGGTATTTCATTTCACTACTATGATTTATCCCATGTTATGAAATTATGCTCTCTTTTGCAGGTTAAGATTTCCAAAATGTTATGTTCTAATGAAAATGATATGATTGATATTTCTTTTGTTTACCCTTACTGAGCATTTGAGCTCACCCTTTTATGTTATCTTTTCCCCAGGATATAAAGAAAGGTTTTAGGAAAAAAAAGATCTTTATGGGAGATTCTGAAGATCTTTCACCACGATTAGAAGATTATATTCCGAGTTTCCAAAGACACTAAACTATTACGATCCTTGTGTGTGTGTTTTTGTTATGTACTAAGTATTACGCAAAAGTAATGTAATTTCCATGTACGTAAGGCTTCAGGTCTCTATAGTTGGTATGAGAGGAAAGGTTTAGTCAACCTTTGGAAACTGGGACGCGAAATCGTTAGTGAGATCCCTAGAGATATTTCTAAGGTATGTCTACGGATGTCCCTAAGGATAAGTATACATATAGGATATAGTCATAGCACTATGGTAACGATCTTAGAATTTAACCAAATATGTTAGATATTGAAGTTAATCCCCCTTTATTATGATTTTTTCATCTCACACTGTTCTTTTTGGGTTTTAGAAAATGGCTGGAAACAAGATGATTCACGATAATAGAGGATATGATGGACAATGGAATGATAATCTTCATAAGCAATAAAATGAAATGGGATTTGGAAGTCCAAACATCATTATTATACCGAATCAGCAATCTCATAATTTGATTAATAAAGTAAAATTTGGTAAGTTTCCTGACTCGGCTTATATGATAAAGATGGAGTTTCATGATGATCATAGAGGAAAGAAAGTTCAATTTCCCCTATGTAAATCATGTGGGAAGTGGCATCAAGGAGAATGTTTCAAAGGAACTGGAAGATGCTTTGGGTGTGGAAAAGAAGGACACAAAGCCAGTAAGTGCAATAGAAAGGTTTCAGTTAACACCATGGATGAGGTTAATGGTATTTCTACGACATCAAGAATGGTTAAACGTTTTAAATGTGGAATGTACGGGCATTATGCAAACCAATGCCCTAAGGGAATGTCTCATGAAGAGAATCGGTATGGTCGTATGGGTAGTATTTTTGTTGATGATGATGAAGAGACTACAAATGATATGTGAGATGAAAGGATGGTTGAAGCTCGGTCAATGGTTTAAGAAGGTAGTGGAATGATTACATGTTTATCAAGTGTAATGTTGTACTATAGAATAAAAAGACATCTAAGGATTGTTACACTGTTGTCTTTCCTTAAGTTTTGAAAGTTTATGATGAATGGTATGAGTAACAATGAAAGTTTATTCAGATATTTTTTGGAAAGTGGATGATATGCACATAATAAAGTGATAAGGAGAACATGAAATGTTTGACAGTATTCATGAGCTCATGATTGATATAAGGACTGAGTGATATCATGGTTTGATTATAAAGAATTTTGAGGATTTTGGTTTGTGGAAAGTGTTAACTTTTAACTGCATTCATTTTTTCAATAATGTTCAATGGAATACATGATTAAGGCCTTCGAATGATTGGAATGTGACCAACAAGATAGGAATGCAGTATAACGATATATGGGGATCAACGATGGTATTAAATCTCTGGTAATCTTTTTCACTGTGTTATGAGAGTGGACCGAATTATTTTAGATAAGACTAAAGATTGGAATGGATTATGTTGGACATAAGTTAGTATTTTTTAAGGATAGAACTTTTTTGATATTATTGAAGAGATGTTATATTAATGTAGTTTTAGAAAAAGGACAACCTGTAGGACGGGAGAAAACCCATCGCGTAAGACAAGGATGTGGGAATCGAACCCACAACCGAAGTGCGACTGGCCTTTATCGCCTACCACTGGCCTACAGGAAGTCTCTGGTTAGTAGAAACTAGTTTTATTTTATTAAGCAGTATGATATATGAAGTATAAGTTCATTTTTGGAACCATATACGATTAACCATAAGATGGACTTATAACTTTTGCTAACCTTTTGTTTGAAAGAGATGGAATGACCCATCATTCTATCACATGATCTGCTAACACTTCACGAATAACAAATTCAACTTCATTTATTTAAGAGATGAAGTGGAAATTGTTCAAGGCACGAACAACAATGAGATTGTACCAAAATAAAGTAAGTATTTATTCTAATTCAAATTATTCAACTTTAGGGAAACGATCTTGAAAACCAAAAATTTTGTCCTAGTGCTCTTATATCAGATTAATCAGATGGTACATTAGATCATCACAAATTTATGGATTTGTGATTGTTGGCCTTTCCATAGCCATGTCCTCTACCACTCTCCATCAGAACATGATGGTTAGATTTCTCTTCCATGTCCATATTTCCACCTATGTTCTCCTATGTGTATACCCAGTGATTAGTTAACTTGGGTAACCATTACGTTTTATACTTTAGTTTTTAAAGATATGTTTTGGTATTCCTTTTTACGATGTCAGTTTCTATCAAATAAACTTTCAAATAGTAAACCATTTATATCCCCGACGAATTTCGAGGGCGAAATTCCTTTTAAGGGGGGTAGAATGTAACACCCCGAGATTTTATGGAAAATATTATTTTAATTTCATTAATGTCTTCTGTTGTATTCTACACCAAGATTACCTTGCGCTATACGCAACACCGTATTAGCTTGCAGTATACGCAACACCAGTCTTGGACAGTGTTACACACAATTTTGAAAATAGTTATTCTACGCAACATTGAGTATATATATATAAATATAAATATTAAATGTATAAATGAAATGTTGTTGGATTCTGTTATACAAAACAACAAAGGATTCTTTCAAAACACGCAACCCGGACTTGGCTTGCATTACACGCAATCACGACCTTCCTCGATAGCGTGTGTTGTACGCAATACCGGGTTTTAATAAACAATGATATATTCTTATAATATTGTAATGAACTAGCCGTTATGAGTAGTATTAACTAAATATTGAATTTTATAACATTGTTATTCATCTTACACATTTTCTAGAACATGGTATAAGAACAAAATAAATTTTTCGGGTAAAATAATTATTTTTAAAAAAATGCAGTTTTGCCGCCTTTTGATGGCGCACCCACATTAAATCTAGTTTTTGACATGTTTATATGTTCAATTTTACATAATAAAATTCTTATTTTGAATCAGGATGTAAAAATTTACATTAGATAAAGTTTTGATATTTTTCAGATAACTTTCATATTTTAATGAATAGTAAAAACATGCTATATTTTAATTAAAAACAACTTTTTTCATCATAATATCTTATGTGGTTAAATTATAATATTGAATGGTTTTAAAGTATAAATAGAATATATTTTTACCATTTAATATAATGTATGTCATTAGCTTTGATTTTACCTTGAATTCGTAGGTTAAATCAATTCAATCTTTTGCAATGTTTTAAACAAACACCAGTTTTTATTCGACAACGTGATTAATTTTAATTTAATTTCTGCAACTTCTTTGTATTGAATTTTAAAAAATGGATTCCATATTTGGAATCAGTGGGTCCAAATTATGTTAATAGGATACTTTTTATTTTTTGGAATTATGAATAGTAACGACGGTAAATTTTATTTACCATAGTTAAAGGTAAATCGGGTAGTTAAGGGTAAATATAATATTATAAAATTATCTAACACATGAAAAAATTCTATTTGATGGCTAAAAGTAAACCCATATCAACTAAGGGTCAGATTAGATTTATTTTATGGACTTTTGACCATGAAAATAATTTAATTATTATTAAAACCAAAGAAAGTGACAACATGTCACTTTCTTAAATCTTATAAGTATAATAATTTTAACTTAGTGATAATCATCATAAAACATCAAACATGAATAGTATCCAGAAAGCTAAAAAATTTATCTACATCATGAGAATTTATTTAGAATTATTTGGGATTAAATAGTTATCATTAATTGTGACACAATAGTGATGCAGAAATTATTTATCTAGTGAAAAATTAAGAATATAGCTTTTATTAAACTAATAGTGACCATAAAAGGCACAAAACCCTGACCAAAACTTATTGTTCATGTAAATTGAAACTATAATCATCCAATGGTCGAATATTTGACCATTTGGAGTCTTATAAAAGCAATTATGACACTTATATTATTTTATTTTAAATGATGCCAAAGTTATCACCTTCATAATTTAACAAATATAACAATTTAAATATTGTGATTTTAAGATGATAAATTCTAGTAAAAGTATTATTGTGAATGGTAATATATTTATCTTCATAATAGGATTTTATTTTAAATTTTTATGAAAAAAATAAGTATATTAAATAATTATACAAAGATGATGTAGTAATTATTTTATTAAGAGATAAACCAAATAACGCGTTTTAAAAATAATAAAATAAATACTATATGAATTATTTAATGAGATCCACTAATTTTATAGATACATATGGCCTTTTATTAATATATTAAATCTTTTAGTTTGAACATATCTTCTGTATATATTTTATTTAAATTCAAATAAATGAATAGTGTTAAAATTGACACTATTGTTATTTTATAAAAATAACATATTATAAAAAATTAAAAAAATCACAAAACTATTTAAAAATTATAAATTTAATTTATATGGTCTATAATGTTATAAAGTAAACAATTATGGAAAATTCACAACAAATAAGTAATTATTTGTTATAATATAAAATTTAGAATTTTTTTACCACAAATAAACTTAAATAGATTAAATAAGTATAAATCAAAATGATAGGGTTTAAAATAAGATCCAAACATGTCTAAATTTGATTTGTTGATGCGATTACAACCCAATATCATCTAATCTTAGAATATGAGTCATTTTTGGAGGTTTTTAAGTGGGGTTAGATTTATTATAATTTAATATTTTTAAGAATTCCAAAGGTGCCCCTCTCCTCCCTTATAAAAGGGCACCTCCTCCCTCTCTTCCTCACATAACATTGAGCCTTCAATCTCGGCCAACCCCTTCCAAATTCTCTTCTACACTTCCCTAGAAAAATCCTAGAGGTTCTGGTCTTCCTCAAAGACCAATTTTAGTGCCCTAAGAGGAGGTCTCAAAAAGGCTCTTCAAAGAAGAGGTAATTTCCGTTACCGATTCTTTCACCTTTATTTCTTCTTCAACTTCTTATTCTTAGGTTGTTTTATTATGAAGTAATAACATCAGTATCACTAATATACTGATATGTTATTATAAGTATGAAACAATCCTAATTCACCATCTATCCATCCTACGGAAAACGAAATCACCGCGCGTGCGTAAGTACGGAATACCGTCTCCACGCCGTGGTGTAATCTGTTTTTCCACCAACACCTTACATGGATGGCTATTATGGTGTAAAGAATAACTATAAATAGTTATTATAACATCATAGTGATTCTGATATATTGTATCATCCACTCCAATTCAATTCAATAATTATGGAAATGATATCAACGCTCGTGCGTACGTATGGACTACCGTCTCAACAACACGATGAGATTCATTCTCAATGTTAACCATTTAAGAATGATTATAAAGTATATATAAGCAATAATAATGAAATATATGACATTATAAAGCTACTATATTTATGTGTATATATATGTATGTCATCTACTTAATTCCACTCAATTCAATAAGGAAATGAAAACATCGTTCATGCGTACGTACGACCTACCATCTCCATGAACGGTGTATTTCATTCCATTTATCGATCCATTATATATATGTATATTCTGAATATATATTATATATAAATCATGTTTTATATTCTATAATTAATTAATAATGATCTAAGTAATCATATGAATAATTACAAGTTAAAACACGAACGACAAATGAGACGTTTTTACCCAAAACGCTACTTTAACATGAATTTACAAAAGAACGGGTAATATAAAGTCATAAGTGAACCATATATGATATAATAACAAGGAATATGATTCTGTAATAAGTCAATGACATTATTTAAATCATTATACAAGACGTTCGGACACTTAAGAAGCAAATCGGACCTAAGGTAAGGGAAAATATCACAATCTCATTTTTATCCGAGATTGATTATACTTTGGTATTTACTGGGGTGTATTTTATCATCCACATCCATGTTTCCTCAATATTTAATATTATTTCCATCCACCTACAATTTTTGAAATCCAATTTTATCCTTTGGTGAGTTTTTAGTAAAAGATATGAAAGGAATCTTTTGACGTTTTTTTGTACGAGGTACTTTTTGACTTTTCTGACAAAAGTGCGAAGAACGTTTTTTTAACTTATACGGCATGAATGGATTTTTAAAACCTTATTTCCAAGAAGCTTCCTTTACAAGTTTTCAAGTTTATTTTTAATCAACTTCTTTTAGTTTAAAATTGTAAGACATGATATGAAAGGATAAATGTTTTTGAAGAAGAAAGGATATTTTCCTCAATAATGGAGTTCAAGTGTTTTATCAAAATTATTTTCCATATAAGATAATAAAGGGTTCTATTTTTATCCCTATTATTACATTTATTTGATTATGTTGTGATGGAAATATTTTTATGAATTCCTTTATCGTATATGAATTGTTTTATGATGTCATGATGTTTAAGATTCCCATTTTTCTTACATGGGTTATGCAATGATGTATGATTTATGATTTTGTGGCACACATAAGAATGGTATCATTATGAGATGGGTGGGACATATATCTCCCTCCAATGAATTGGGTAAAGATTTTATATCTCATGAGATAGACATGGCTAGAATGGTAGGTTATACCGGTTCAGTGAAACAGGACTGAAATGAGGGTGACTCAGTTCAGAAATGGACTTTGTCCACTAAGATAGTCTTGGCAATGAGTCTTGACTAATAAGATATGATTCTCTATGGTTATGTGTGTATGACACAAAGTTTCATGTTTTATGTTATGATTATTGGGATTTCATTTCACTACTATGATTTATCCCGTGTTATGAAATTATGCTCTCTTTTGCAGGTTAAGATTTCCAAAATGTTATGTTCTTATGAAAATGATGTGATTGATATTTATTTTGTTTAACCTTACTGAGCATTTGAGCTCACCCTTTTATGTTACCTTTTCCCTAGGATATAAAGAATGGTTTTAGAAAAAAAAGATCTTTATGGGAGATGCTGAAGATCTTTCACCACGATTAGAAAATTAAATTCCGAGTTTCGAAAGACACTAAACTATTACGATCCTTGTGTGTGTGTTTTTGTTATGTACTATGTATTCTGCAAAAGTAATGTAATTTCCTTGTATGTCAGGATTCGGGTCTCTACATATTGATAGTTAACGAACAATGATCATCCAAGAGAAATCACATTTCCTATGTAGGGTTTTATTCATTGTGAATACTTCTTTTCTCTATAATCACATATAAACTAAGAACATAGATCAAATCTGAAACAATTTGATCCCTTGGTGGTTCATATTTGTGGGGATGGAGATAATATTTTATGGTTGATGATGAGATTAAATATTTGTTCTTTATAACTCTATACATCGTGATCACGCTACCTGGAATGATCATGAGATGGAATGAAAAAGGGTTTGGTTGTTAAATTTGGGTTGCCATTGTGATCCCCTCCATCTCTCTCTCCCCATTCTTCATTGAATAACAGATGATTGTGCAACTACTATAGAAGATTTTGGTGGAAGGGTCATGGTCAAGCATGTTGCGACATTAGTAAGAGACTGTGAGAGAATTCTGCAGCAGTGGCACATGGCCATGGCACAGGGATGCGGTAGCAGGTGGGATGCTAACCCTGTGTCAGATCCAGACCGTGTTAGCGGACCAGTGTATGAGGGATGTTCTTCTCGGGTTGTGTGTTGGAGGAGCGGTACACCTATTAAAGGTTGTGACATTTAGCAAGATCATCATCCCCTTGGGACCGCGTGAGGAGGGGAGGCATCCGGCCCCATCTAGCCACGTACGGAACGAGTTGGATTCTTAACGAGCATCTTGGAAGGGAAAGATCCATCCCTCCAGGTGGGATGTGATGGTGGCACAAACCGGGTCACTGGGTGGCCCAGTTTGGTGAATAGTTCTCCCATCGATGCGGGCTGGTCAGACAGCAAAAAATGTTCCCATGGGATTCATGAGGTGGGAATGAACTGGACCACAAGTTGTGGGGTGGGCCAGAGGGAATCAGGGTTTATGGGTGACCCGGTGGGCTAGACCCACTACCGAACTAAGTCACGTTCACTAAGGCCCAAGGGGCCTCGCCTAAGGTCCTGGCTGGACTGGGCTAGCCCATACCAAACCTATTAGGTTTGGGTCGACCGAACATGGTTGGGTCATGCGGGATCCCCAAACAGGGTTTGTTGGGTCATATGACAAATCAAGACTAGAACCAGACACAACCAACCCCTATTTACTAAGAAACCAATATTATTCAGACAGGACGACTTAGTGATGATCCACTTGCAGTGTTGGATCCCACGCAACCATAATGTTCTTCTGGAATCCTCTTTGGATGAGTTCATGGAAGATGAGATTTGACGAATGGCCTAAGGAGTAAATTATATTGGAAGTTCGTACACAATGTGCATAAATCCTGTGGTTGGCTTAGACCCGAAGACTATTGAAGAGAGGGTATATGTTATATTGTATACCCATTGATAGAGTCCCTCTATGGAATTACTAGAGGTGGATCGGTGTGAACCAACTGTAAGAGGCTCTATGTGAACTATCTAGAAGTGGCCCTGTCTGAACCAACTATAAGTGGCCCTTTGTGGACTAGCTATAAGAGGCCCTGTGTGGACCAACTATCATTTCATAATTGGAGAGAGAATCTGTTTGACTTGGCTGACCCATAATGGTTAGCAACTCTGTGTGATCCACCAGACCCATGATACTCATTAGGGATGAGTACCTCATCAGTCCAAGGTGTTCATTGGTACGACTGATAGTCTTTTATTCCATACCTTGAGTTAGACCATGTGTGAGTTTTCATTACTTTATGATCTTTTTTGGTTGTATTGCATTTTTGTCTTTACATTTTGGATTCAGATCTCTATTGATCATTGTGTTACTCGAACCTGAATGGGCTTTTCCCGCACGTGTCATGTCTCGTACTGGTGATTAATGTTTTGAAGAAGACCTTGGTGGACCGAGGACAAGTGGATATCATTGAGATAGGATGGAAGATACAAAATTCTATAGATATCGATAGCTATCATACACCTTCCCTATAGAAGATCGACACATTAATGGAGAACATGGTGGACAGAGGCCATGTTTCACTAAGTGATATGAGATGGACAAGATTCACTTCTATGGTTACTGACAGCTATCCTCCCCCTACCCTCCAGGAAGGGTATGACACTAATAGAAATTCATGCTATATCCACTATTTAAAACTATTGATATAATTCATCAAACTATGGTTATAGGTAATATACATGGTTTGAGGAACTGTTGTTATGTTGGTCATGGCTATAGGTATTCCTCCACTATTTAAACTATAGTAATATCTCTATAGCCACGGTTTAAAACCATGGCAATACCATCGGACAGACAAACTCTCTTTCCACATTTTCTAACCATGTCTTTAAACCAATATACATGGTTAAAAACCATGGTAATATACTTATAGGAAAAATATGAAATCGTGGATATAATGTCTTGAAATCCCTAAAAAATAGCGCCCACCCTCTCCCTATATAGCCCACCACAACACCCCACTCCCATGTAGTAGCCCCCACCCCCCACTGAACAGCCCCCACACCCCTTGTAGTAGCCCCCTTAGACACCCCTTTCCCAACACACCCCCTCCCCAATACACAACACCCCTCCACAAATCCCCCTTCCTACAAATCCTCCCTCCACACACCCACTCCCCTTGGGGTACCCTCCCCCAAATATCCCCCACCCTATACATCAACATGGATAGCCCCCTGGATATCCCTCACCACTCAACCAACATCCCCCTCCATCCCCCAGAAAAAAAACCCTCCCACCTCCTTCAACCCCTCACTTTCCCTAGATACCCCCTACCTAGATAGCCCCCAACTCCACTGTCCCTGATGCCTCTCCCTTTCCCTAGACAACCCCGTCCCCCTATATCTCCCTCCCACCCCCATGAAAGTACCACCACCTCCCTCTCCTTAGATAACCCAACATTCTTACCACGTCCCTCCCCTTGGACACTTCCGCACCACCACCCCCACCCAACCCAGCCCATAAATATCCCCCACCCTCCCCTAGACAACCCCCACAACTCCACCGCCAGCCCCCTCCCCATTTGAAAATCACTTCCACCCCTCCTAAAACCCACTCACTTTCGTTGGAGAACCCCACCTCCCTCCCTTTCTCTAGAAAACCCCTTTCCATTCCATGGACAACCCCATCCCACCATTCCCCTAGAACCCCACTACATAACCCTAGCCAACCCCCTCCCCAATAATGCCCCAACCACTCCATCTACAGCCCCTACCACCCCATGGAGAACCCTACTCTCCCAACCAATCACCCTCTAGCCCCTCCTCCTCATTCCTAGACAACCCCCACCCCCCACCCACCACTCCCCGTACATCTACCCTTCCCCCTTCAAGGACTCCGCTAACCCTAGATATCCCCCAACCATTCACTGTACATACTCCACACCCCCACTCCCTAGATAGACCCCCTCCTTCCAAGACAAAACCCCCACACACCACCCCAACCCACCTTCATGGAATCCACCCCCCCCCCCCTCCGCCGACCAACTACGCTGCCCCTTTGCAGTCCCCATTCCCCCTAAAAATCCCCCCACCACTGCCCCTGGATTCCCCCCACTACATAGCCCCCTGACACCACTAGATAATAACCCACCTTACACACCCTCATCCCACCTTACACACTAGTCAATTGAATTACACAAACCAAAAAAATTCTAATATGTCTATTATAAAAATATTTCCTTTCAAATAAACTAAATTAAAAAAAATTCTAATATGACTAGAACTAAATCAAACATCATCAGCTCATATTCTGTATAGTGTAACAAAAAAATGGGATTGATAAAGATTAATCTGAACAAGACTGAAAATATTGTAACAAAACTGAATCAAACTAATCAAAAATGATTTAAATTAAAAATAATTGAGAAATCCAAAAATTAATCTAATGAAACATAAAAAATTGAGTCTAAAATTATTTTAATTGAACTGAATATCTCAAAATAGATCAAAATGAACTTGTTAAAATTGACATAAAAAGGTAAAATGAATAAGAAATAACTTTGTAAACCTAACCTAACCCCAACTAAATAAAGGAGTCAGGCCTTGTGATAAAATTTTATATGGCCTCATTCCTATAGGTTGAGAGGATATACCAGTCATGGGTTGCTTCACTATTGCCTCTTCACTATCCTCATTCCTTGAGGCTGATGAATCAAGACATTGGTCCAGTCACAAGATCCTTCACTACTAATTGATTCAATGATGAGTATGCTATCTAAGAGGATATCCCATAAGACTCATCTATAGAAAACATTGACACAAATTAATATTGATAATTTATCCTGTACACCACAATAACATGAAGTATCTTCTTGGAAAACAAAAAAAAATATATAAATAAAAAATAATAAAATGAAACATAAAGGAATAATTCGGTCATGGGCTATGGACAATATGTAATGTAGCTAAGGATAAGTTTTATAACAGATTCATTCAAGAAATACAAATCTTTTATATACAATAAATTCATTCAATGAGGACTAATATATGATTAGATTGTAACGAATACAATACATACAGAAGGGAAATATAAGGCTGCATTTCAATGAGTGTTCATCCTGGGAATCTACATCAATTAAGTGATTCAAAAACACAATAATGAAAAAAAACCACCCAACCCTACACTCACAATCAACACCACATCCTTCTTTGACCCCCCCCCCCCCCCCCACTCTACACTCCCTCCCCTGGACAACACCCCTCCACCGAGATATCCCCTGCAAATTCCACCTCCCACATGTACAACCCACCAATACACATCCCCTGACATAATTCCAGAAAAAAAGAGTCAATTCCCCCCACATTCCCTATACACATCCCCACTCCATAAGATTATGTAATATATATAAATGAAATTATGGCTTCTAAAATGGTAAAAAATAATAACGAAAAACATAACATAGTTCAAAAGCATTATTAATTTCTAGACACATTAGAGATATGTGAAACAACTTCTTTGTTATGTAGGCTGTGAATATTATTGTTTTCTTAATAAAAATCCACAAAAGTCCCTAACTATTTAATGGTTGTTAATTTGGTAATAATAATAAAATTATAGGTAATAAACCATGTATAATAATTATCATAGAAAATCAATTCCCTGTATAACTTCTCTTAAATATAAACTATTGACATGTAACTAACACAATAGATATAAATACTAAATTTGAAAAGGAAAATGAATGAGAAAAACATCCAACTCCAAGTAGGAAAAACACATCATATAAAACTGAATTGAATGAAAAAGTGCCATAGGGCCTAGTTGGTAAGCTTTGTGATAGTAGTGACTATATCCCCACAAGATGCATTTGAAGTGTGCATAGCCATGGACCATAGACTAAAACCTATATCATCACCAAATCTGTGTCCGTAGTCACCAATCACCATGCTTGGAATTTCATTGACAATATTGTGAATGAATAAAGTCATTATAAATGTAGTTTTGAAATCTGGCAATGTAAATAGATAATATATTGTTAAATTAAAAAATAACAAATCAAATATAATACCAACATTAATATTTGAAGTTAACATTGGATATACCCACATTAGTTTCATAAAAAACTCATGGTGCATTAAAAATAATGATTTTGTATTGTTTTTTTATGTTAATGTTTATTTATTTGTCAAATTGGTATGTTTTTTTAATAAAAATTGTTATATTGTGTTCCACTCAATATATTTTGGTCTTTTTATTAAATATATACATTTTACTTCATACCCTTTCCCATTAGTAATTACTCACTCCATACTCTCACCCATGTAAAGCCTACCCCCCTCCCTCAGACCTGCTGAAACCCCCATGCATCCCCCCCCTTTGCACGACCCCCATCCACACCCCCCACTATAGCCCCATTTACCTCTATAAAGACCCCCCTACACACTCCCTGGACACCCCCCCCCCTCACAAACACACATTGGACAACCCCCCACCCTATGTAATGCCTCCATGGACATGCCCCCTTGATATCCCCCCTTCATGGAGAGACCTCAAACCCAGCACAATGTACATGCACATGCTAATAAATATATCATAATTAGAGAAAAGTGTTTATGAGAACCAAAAAAACCCGTTGTAGACTATCAATATCATTGCATGATCGAAAAATAAAACCTGCATGAATAATTCATATCTTTTATACTGAATAATAATAGAATATAATCATACCGTTTTTAATAATTATTATATTTAAGATTTTGTTCTGAGAAATTTATCCTATTTCATTTTTAGGTATAAATTTAATTCTCTTATGGAAACCCACTTTTATACCAGAATGTCCAGAAAAATTTTTACAATAATTTATACCTTTTATACTAAAAAAGCATAAATAGATAATTATCAGTCTGTTTTCAATGATTTTTCTATTATGTATGATGTTTTGATAAGTTTATCCACTTTCATTTTAAAAACATGAAGACCTTCTAGAGAAATTTTAATCAATGTAGTCAATGGAGTAATAAATGATTTTCTAATTCAATTATATATGATTAACATAAAAATAATGAATTAAGGTAATAATAGTAATAGAAGGAAACATATATACTTTGATAAAATATCAAATATATAAATATGAAAGCACTATACCCTATATGTTTTCCAAAAGATCATAGAAAATTCATTCAATGATAACCACTATAATTTTAAAATTATATATGTATTATAGAGTTTCTATAAACAAAAGTAGCCCCATAATCATTTTCACTATTGGAATAAAAATTATGTATTTAGGTCATTACATAAGTAAAAAAAGATTTTCTTAAATTAATAAGCTAAAGAAACCATACTAGTCCGGTTATTTCTATTATAATATCTGAAATTATGTATGTATTGTATTATTTGTAGAAGCATAATTGTATAAATAAGGATATGATTAATCATAACCATAATCATATTCAATATAGAATTTTAAATGATATTGTATTTCAATTTATCACATGAGAAAAGACATAAGTAATAACATATAATTAATCATAACAATAAATATTCACTATCAAATTATAAATGATATTTTCTTTTTATAAACTCATCTAAATCTATTTATTAGAGGAGTCCATCAAACTAAGGTTATTTAGGTCAACTTTTAGTGTAATAAACTAATCCAAGAAACATTTAACAACACAATTTGGCTAGTTGTGACACTCTTTCAATCTATTACGAAAAATAGGCTAGTTATAATCTCTTCAACCACACTAAGAGCACTCCTATGAATTTTTTTAGCTAGATGGATGAGAATGAAAATACATCTCATAAGTTTCTAACCACTCATATCACAATGATTTTTTCATATTTCCACTTCATATCATTATCATATCAACCATATCCCATTGAATCCCTCTTATATCCCCTATGATCCTTTACAACTATAAGATCCTTGAATACTACTACCATGAAAGTCGTTGAGAAAAAATAGATTTTTTTTATCAAATATCTAAAATCACCCATACAAGAATTATGGGGACATAGAAGTGTAATCTCTATCCATGTATGGATAAAATCATATAAATAACATAATCATAGAGGTGTAATCAAGAATATACATATTACCTTCCATCAATTAAATAAACATAAGAACCCCATACATTTTGTATGTCTTTGGGTAGAAATGCATAAAAAAGTTCATTGAGAATGTTTCCCATGACACCACCTCAGTCCTAATTACTTTTACTATGATATCCTTCTAGTGTTGATATGGTCTATATATTATAAAGATGTAAATATTTTCACTCTTTTATTCTTTATAATCAACTAGATAATAAATTCTATTCATCCACTACATCCATTCATAATATTTGTGAGACCTAACATCTTTTCTAAGAACAACACAACACTAACATGAAAATAAAAAAATATATCCAAAATCATTACTAATGTCAATGTTTGTCCCCATTCCATATTTTCAATCAATTTAAGAAGACACTTAGTGATTTTTTTCACTACTACAGTCCTGTAATCACTCATTATAAGAACTTGATCAGATTCTCATTCCATTTTCCCCCACCAGAACAATTAGTCTTAATATCCTTCTCATTAGACTAATAATAATATTTTATAAGTGTTATAATTTCCAAAAAAAATTATAAATGAATATTAAAATGTTCAAAAAAATAAAAACAAATTATTAGGAATCACCTGCATTAAATAATCCTAAAATAATAAGTAAAATATAATTAATCATGTTACATCATAACTTTCAATTCAATAAATTATGGTTGCTATATTATTTGAAACCCATCATGATTGTTTTCTGAGTATTTGGATCATGTTGGTTAAGAATTCAAGTTCAAAAGACTTTAGAAATGATAAATCATGATACATTTATGGAGATATATTTTTTCTAGAAGTATTTGGACATGGTATTATGATGAATGTTCAATAATGAAGTCAGTAGAGAGGTTTTATGAAAAGATAAATCAGAGTAAAATAAGATTTCATTCCAAAGGAATAATTTCTTCAAATGTAATATTTTTTTAAATGAAATTATTTCCAAAAGTAAAACATTCCATAATGAAAAATATTTTGAAAAAGGAAAATATATCTTCATGGAAAGTATTTTCATGAAGTTAAATATTTTTAAGAAATATTAAACCTTATATAGAAACAAGAATATAAATTATGTTGTGAAAATAGGTTGTAATATTCATGTGGGATGAAAAAGAAAAACTTATTTATAAGATAGGTGGATGTTTTTTAATGCTTAGAGGGAAAATATTTTGAATATAATTTAATCAAATGATCATTTTAATGAATATTATTTTTTGATAAAAGGGAAATATTTATTCTTTTATGAATCATATTTCTTGAGGTCCTTTATATATAAATAATTCCTAAATAACTACATTGAAAAAATGATGCATTGGAAGAACATTATGGTGAATTGTTAACATCATTTAAACAAAATTGGATTTCATAATAAGCTAATTATTTATATTTTATTTTCCAAATAATCGTATTAACTTCATGATAAGTGATTAAGCATAACGAACATTAGAAACTTTTAGGTATACCATCTAATCATGTTGTCTAACTATATTATCCAACCAATATTATATGGATGTATCATTTGATGGAATAATTATTCTTATAAATTTTAATGTCTTTCAGTTTCTAAACATTTTTGAATTTTAGACCATTGTCACTACCAATCCACCATCACCATTATAACCATGGAAAACTGAGTTCCTAATGTTCCTCCATCTAATGGACTATTTTTTTCAAAAAAAGTTTTCACAGCCTAGCCTTACAATCTCTTAATTTATAATCATTCTCCATGCTTACTACCAATCCCTCTATAATATTACATGTACATCCCTCCACTCATGAATATTCCATTATTTCATGTATGGTTCCCTATTATGGATTCAGATTATCCAAACAAAATCAACGCATAAAATTGCCTCAGCGCATACTAGATTGTGACCTTGGATAACATGTCAACAGAACATTGAGTATATTATGTACTCCACATGTCAAATAGTTTTAACTATAAAATAAACAGAATGATTTGATAATTTAGATGAATATTATTTTTACTAGGGTGAAAAAAATTTATTTTTCCCTAAATGAATCCCTCTTTGTGAATCAAGAATTAGAATTTAATCATATTTACTCTTTTTGAGAATATCCACCCCATGTAGTTAGTGTATATATTTCCAAAAATACATCAATGTGGAATAATATATTTCAGTTGTTGAGAGTGAAACTACTGATTAATTTATTGATTCCCATATAATTATGTCATTAAGATGAGGAGGATGATTGATGGTGAGAGTTGATTAAGAGAACCAATAAAAATGGAAAATTTTATGATATGTACATGGATGACATTATGAATATATTTCAAAACATGTATTTCCCTTTATTAATTCTTATAATGATAAAAATGGAATTTATAGTGATGTAAAAAACATAAGGTAAGTTATGCATGGATTAACGCTAAAATTTCCCAAGGATTTCATTGTACACCTCAATGGTTTTTATTAACAACAAGAAAATAGATTCTTAATGGATTAATACCATAAATATAAAACAATATTAAAATTCTATAGTGTTATAGTTATGGATAATTTTTTCAATTTTATCTTAATGTTGATACAACATTCAGAATATGGTCACATTGAAATGGAGAAAGGAAAAAAATATAAATTTTAATACTGGGGAATCTACTAATAAAGGTGGAATCAAATCTAAACATATCACATTTGAAAAATGTGGAAAATCATATTGGAAATTTCCTCACAAGGATGGGGAATTTTTTCATGTGTGGGAGATGATTTCATAATTTTCATGAATGTATAAGAGACATGAAGAAGCTAGAAAATGTGGCGGAGGAAAGTAGAGCACCACCCTTGGTCCAATGCCTAAACTGACGAGATCAAGGGAACTATGTGAGGAAGCTCACAAATCCTAAAGACCTTGTGGTTAATCAGTGGTAGTTGCAAGGAAATACAATGATGAAGGGGATTGATTATGCAACCACTACTATAGAGGGGGAGATTGAAAATGATGTGGGGACTTTTATACTGGTCATTCATTGAAGAATAGTGAATGTACTATTTTATTTTTAATCATTGAATTATTTCATATATTAAAAGATTAGTAGAATTATAAAACACCACCTCAAAATAAGTAGGATGAGTTATATGTTAGAATAGGAAATGGTAATATTATATCATCCAAACCATTAAAATCTACCCAGTTAATGTTTGTGGCCCAAACCACCTAAGAAATATAGACAGACTTCCATTAGTGGTGTTTCAGGATTTTTTGTTCACGAATGGCCTATTTTTATACAAATACAACATCAACTATCCATAATGAAAAATCAAACCTTACATCCAGATGCATACTCAAATTTTGTAAAAGTGTAATGAAGTGGATTAAAATCATTTAGAGTAATCCTCTCTTGTATTATTATTATTTCCTTATAATAAATCATATCTAGATCAATTTATTGAGACAAAGGAGAGAATGATTATTGATGAAATTCCCATTACGATGGACTACACTGATTCATTCCCTGATGATATATTTACTCTTCCTCCGGATCAGGTGTTTGAGTTCTCAATTGAACGTATTCCAAAAAAACAATATGAAAGACACCTTATAGAATGAAGACTGCTGAGTTATAATTACTAAACAAGTAGTTATAATTGATTCTATACAAGAGTTTATTCTCTAGAGTGCTTCACCGTGTGACATACATATTTATTTGGTAACAATAAGGATAGATCAATGCACACATACATTGGTTTTTATTAGCTCAGAAAAATCATGATAAACAACAAGTATCCCCTTCAATGGAAAGTTGATTTGTTCAACCAACTGCATGCATCCATGTGTTTTTCTTAGGTCGTCCTTTTGTCTGGATATCACCAATCAATGATGGTGATGGAATATACTCTCTAGACAATATTTGGAACTATGTAATAACACTATGAGTTCATATTGATTCATTTTAGATTAACCATTTCTCTAACAATATTCATGACCATAATTAATAGAGTCCTCAGATCATACCTCAATATATTTTTAGTATTATTTATAGATGATATTATAATATACTAAATTATAATGGAGGAATATGATGATAAATTGAATAATATTGAAAATACATTTAAAAGGGATAATTTTTTTGAAAATTATAATAAATTTGAGTTATAGATGGAGGAATTTTCAATCCTAGGTAATCTTATAATATGAAATGAAATATCTATAGATCATTCTAAGGAAATGGTAATGGTATAGTGGAATATAAAAATATATGTATTCGAGATCTGTATTTTCCATGATATTGATGGGTATTACCTATGATTGGTTTAGCTATATATCATGATTTTAAGACCCACTAACCAAGATAAATCCTAATGGTGATATGGTTTTATGGACAAAAAAATGTGTAAACTGATTTAATGATTAAAAAATAAGGCTTATCATTATGCCAATACCGACACATCTGACACTTGGGGAACTTTTTGTTGAATAAAATAATGATTCATGGAAGGGAATAAGTTTTTTTAATGAAAAATGACAAATTTATTGCATATTAAAAAAGGAATATGATAATTAATGAGATATACTATCCCACAAATGATTTGGAGGTGATATTTATGGTATTTCTACTGAAAATATGGAAACATTATCACTATTGGGAGAATTGTGAAATATATTTTGTTAATAAGATCCTAAAATATATAACCACACATTAGGATATTAAAATTTTCCTATGAAAATTGTTATATCTCATCATGGATTAGACTTGTTAATCCATTGCCATCCTGGTAAAGTGAATAATTTAGATGATTATTTATTTTGAAAGGATCTGGAATCATTATTAACGATGATAATGGAGAAGGATCTAATATTTTCTGATTGGATAAATATTTACATGGGAATCATTATTGAAATAAAATAATCAATCCAATCTAAAATGATTGATCAACCATCCCACAAGGACAACAAAATCATGATCAATGAAATAATATGGAAATTTATAATAACGGGATTCCAAGAGAAATAGAAAATCATTAGAGTTTAAAATTAATGAGGAATGATTTGTTAGTTTTCATACACGAAGATGTGTGTCATTTAATCCATAGATAAAGAAATCACTTTTGACTGACACATGAAACTCAACCTTCTTTTTTCACATTGGGAGAATAAATATGAGTCTATATCTCCAAGAGAACTATTTGTGGGAAAATATGAATAAGTAGAATTCTGATTATACATCTATGTTCATGGTATGTGAGTTACTTATGGATGACAGTAAAAGGACTATGTTGATGAAAAAAATTATACCAATACCAATATAGAAATGGGAAAATTCTCCATTGACATTATCACCAGACATCCAATGACATCTAGAGGAAACAATGATATTTGGGTTGTTTTGGATCATGTTATGATGACAACTCACTTTATAAAAATTTGAGAGGCCTTTACAGTATATCAACAGAAAGGGATATACAATAGAATAGTTGTATAAATACATGGAGTACCACTAATAGTTTTATTCGATCAAGATATGAGACTCACTTCTATGGTTTTGAATATCACCCACATGCTTATAAAATTCAACTGAACTATAGTTTATATTATCATCATCAAAATGATTCCATATGATTGTGTAAAATTCAATCACTAGAAGTCATATTGAAGGAATTTTCTATATACCTCATAGGTGTATGAGAAAAAATTTACCTCTAGTTGAGTCCCCTTACAACAATATTTTCCACTTGAGGGTCTAAATAGATCTATATGATTCCATTTATATGAAATGCTTCATAATGCTAACATGTTGTGAGGATGTTATTGAACATTATAGGATAGTACGAGAAATGGTCAATAAAATTGTATAAATGTTTAAAACTATTCAGTATCACATCAAGGTAGCCAAAACATGACATAATATGTATTCAGATAATCGTCGATGAGAACTTGAGTTTAAGGTTAGAGATGTGGTACTCCTCTGCATATCTCTATGGTAGAGGATCATGAGATTCTGGAGGAATGTAAAGCTATGTTATAGGTACATTGTACCCATAAATATTATAGATAATTTCATAGTTTTGGAATATGTATTATCACATTCACCAACTATGTCTCATGTTCTTGATGAATTCCATGTATCCCTATTGAGGATGTACATATCATATCATTAACATGGTTTCAATCCAGATATGGTACAACTGGAAAATGATCTCTCTAATGAGGACAACAAATAGAAGATATTGAACCATTTGATTATAGTTCTACACCATAATACTACTCACTTGGTAAAAGTACTATGGAGAAACAATAAATATGAAGAGGAAACATGGAAACGAGAGGAAATAATAAAAGAGGAGTAACCTAAATTATTTTCATCATAGAATGTAAATCATTTATGGGATAAATTTCATAAGGGGTTAGAATGTTATAATCCCAAATATTATCATTCGAAATTAAATTATTATATTTATATCATATATTATAAACCACATATAATATATTTGTTATTAAATTATAAGAATTATAAATCAATAATGAATTATATAAAATGTATTTCTATAAATTAAGGATCCTAAACCACTACAATAGTAACATGACATTTGGAATAATAACGTGACCAGTAGAAATAGTAATTGGCATAATAAAAAATTAACCCTGTTTATTAATGATAAAATAGAATTTAAAAATATTATAAATGATAATAATATATAATTAAGTCATAGAATATATAAATAAATGTTATAAAAATTATTAAATAAGGATTTGTTTTAAAAAAACGAAACTATTTATTTAAAATTTTATAATTAATATAAATAATAAATAAACAAATTATTTACCTAAAACATTTTCGAATTTTTTAATTTCTTTTGATTATAATAATATTTTATGAGTCCTTATGTAAATTTTCTTGGTTTCATGAATTCGATTATAATTTTAAAATAAGTATTTTTGGAATAAATCATTATTTTATTTAGAATCTAAATTTATAATATTTAAGATATAAAATTCATTAAATGGATTATATTTCTGTATTCTACACTTTAATGAAATGGTTCATGCATATATTTATTGGATTTTCCAAAAATTGTTAATTTTTTGATGAATAATGAGATACAGTATTTTACAGTATATATACAGTATAATTTAAAATCAAAATTTCATAATTCATGGATGATGTAAGCACCATAAATTACAATATACATTAATGATTACATATATTCAGTAATATGGTTTAAATGTTTTAACTATTTTGATCCATAATAATTTACTAATTAAATAGTAATAAAAAACACCACACTCAACCACTATAATTTCAACCCCTCACCGACTCTTCTCTTTAAAGTTCACAAGACATGATGTTTGTTGAATTTCTATCCATTTCACTTTTAAATCATATTACCAATAAACTTCCCTACATATAACACACTTTAATCATAAAAAAATATCAAATACAATTTTACTATGTATGACCTCAAAGAGAATAATTCATGAAGTAAAATTCTCCTTCATTTTCTTTTAAATTATGTTAAATTTCAAAATTTTCTTTATTCTCCAATAAGATATCATCATCCAAGTGGAATGATAACTTAATGTCATAAATGTACTATAATTTCTTTATTTTAATTGAATAATCATTCAGTATACCACTTTCCACTCCCGTTAATTTTAAAAATGGAAATGTCGTACATGATGTGTTTAATTATCACATTCAAGGATGACAAGATTTCATTTTACATTGATTCCTTCAAGCCTGGTTGTAAAATAACTATAACGGTTGAAAATAAATTAAAATTTATGTTATTACATTATTTTTTCTATAACTAATATAAATCGATAAAATAAAATAAACGAAAATGTTTTTGTGTGATCGAAATCTTCCAACATCTACCTCGAAGATTATTATTAACATTTAATCTAATGAATCATTATCGTATATAGAATTATATATTATATAATAATAATTAAACATTTGTATGTTCACTAATAATATATAAATTCAATTTTGGATAATTATCCCTTTACATGTATAAGACTGATCTGATCATGAAAACCAAGAAAATAAACACTCTCAGAACGACAGAATTGAACTCTAAAATTCAATAGAATAGACATAAACAAAATTAATAAAATTATATTGACTTAAATTAATCTAAAATCAGTTATGTAATTAGTAATTTATGAATCTAAATAAATTTTACAAGATTTTAATTACACTAAATAATTCATAAATAAGGTATGGGGATTCTAAAACCCATTTCCTTTCATTGGGTCATTCCATATCCAATTGTAGGATTGTTCATATTTTTTTCTTTAAATATGATTTCTCATTTATTTTTGACAATATTAATTTTTTAAATCGGATTTTATTACAAATGAAATGATTTTTTAAAAATTAATTTTATTTGAAAAAACATATGTTTTACTTCGATTGGGATTTTATTTTATTCACTCATGGTTGATAATATATATACTAACTATGATATCCTATTTTTCTTTTGGGAACAATTTGTTTTATTCAATAATGTAGTCTTTACGAAATTTTCATGAAGTATGTTTTCATTCCATGAGTTATTATATGTCTATGTTTGATATACATTCTATGTGACATTTATTATTATGTAATTGTTATGTTGTGACAAGTGAAACATGAATTTTATTGAATTCCTATATGATGAGGCAATATTTGTTCACCGTGAAGATGTTTTGACAATTGAAATATGTTATGTGTGAATATGATGATAGCTCTGTTGATAACTGTGTGTGGTAGTTGAACAATAAGACATGATGTTTCGTTTTATACATTTCCACATTCCATAACATTATATATTTATTCCTATAATTATTGTGATGATTATCTCATGCATATATTATGAAGAGGATTATTATTCTCACCAATGTAATATTGATTCATGTTTTTATTTATCCTCTTACTAGTCTTTAGCTAACCTGTTTTTCGGATGTATATCCCTAGGTGATTAATTATAATATGTAGTATGTGAGAGAAACTAAGAAGCTGTTGGAGAAGGAATTAAATAATTTTTATATTCTATTTTGTAAATATTCTATTATTTAATAATATTTCTAAGACACTAAACCATTAGATCCTAGTTTTGTAACTCTTTTATATTATATATATTTAAAATGATGTTAGTTTACTATTTAAAAAGGGTCATTATATCATAGATATCCCATTCCTTTTAATAATATAACCAAATAATTACAATTCATTCAGCTAAATATTAAAATTACTAGATGTTTCATTTATCAAATATTTTCTTCATGCAATAAACATAGGTTTAGAACCCTTTTTAAAAGATGAAAAAATTAATCGATAGTGTAATGGACACCCAAGAATGAGCTTAGTATATAACATAACATCCCAATACATTATAATGTATTTATTTTTAAATAATTTCATACTATTCAATAGCTTTTGGTATACATAATCTTGAGTTTTTTATGTTCGATAGCGTATTCAACTCACAACATCGATCTTAAATTACCCATTATTTATAAAACCATTATAAAAATAATTTAATTAGGTGGCAATGATTAGTATTAAAAATATTATTATTTATTTATATATTTAAAACTAAATATAATTTATTGATATATTTTTATTAAATAATCAATCCATTATTGTAATGTAATTTATTACGTCAGAAATATGTTTTCATCAATATTGTAATTTATAAATTTTCATGAAAATTTATTATAACTAGTTTTTATGGAAATTTATAAATTTATTTGATAAAATAATATTAATTTTTTTAATAATACCAAAATATACATTGGGTGAAATTATTGGATTTCCAAGAAAATATTTATCCATTAGTGAGTATTGGAAAATATTATTTTTGTTGAAATGTGAATATTTTTAAATAATTTATGTAATTTAAAAGTAAAATAATGTATTGAATATTATTTCATGGAAAAAATTTATCATTTAGTTACATTTAATAAAATTAGTTACTTATTCTTCATTATAAATTTTATTTTAGTATTTGATTTATTTTTGTTTTCAAAATAATTTTTTAGGAAAAATACTTTTAATTACATAATGTTTATCCATTTTAATTAATTAAAATATTAAATAATGAAATATTATTTCAATTAAATTTATGAATTAATCATCAATAGAATTTTATTTATATTCATAAAATTATTATTATTGCACATAGTGTTAAAATAAAACCATATTTTTCTAAAAATAATACACTTCTCAGGAACCCATATTATCATTGCATCTTGAAGTTTGTTTATTTTTTAATTCAATAATAATATTTTTTTGTGAGAAAATATTTTTTAATAATATTTGTGAAATTTTATTAGGGTGATGATTTGTGAATTTTTATAAAATATAATTTATTTATGAATAGTGAAACATGTTGAATTTTAAATGAATCTTTCAATTTTTAAAAAATTTAACCAATTATAAATTTTTCTAATTTTTTTATGAAGTAATATATATTCAATTTTATATTTATTAATCAATTTTTGTTCATATGAACAAATTTAATATTGAATTTTTATATGAATTTTTTTATAACATTTATCATTATAAACCTTCTTTCTTATCACATCTTCAAGAGAAATTGTAAATTAATTTTTACCATCTATGTCATTTGAATTTAGAAATATGGACTTATAATTTTGAAAAATAATAAATTATATTATACATTAATGTGAATTTAATATTTTACTAAATGAGAAGATAATGTAGTGAAAATTAACTACCGTAGTAAAGGTGAAAAATTTGTGTACTAATGATTTAAATTAAAAAGATATGGAAAAAATGACCAATAAACCTCTCAAAAAAATATTTTCTAGAAATATTTACACCAGGAGTCCACTAATATTAAAGTATATCCCATTTTTAAAATTTAAATATTAGTAAAAAGTGAAATCACTAATATCATATCATAAATAGAAATTGTGTCCTCTCCCATTCTTATAAAATCCTACACCTCTCATATATTATCAATATATTGTTACCTCATCGGCTCTGAAAATATATAGCAAAATAACTTACTTAACTCCTCCTTTAATACTAAATGGTTATTTTGTAGAAATCAATCCTTATAAGGCTTGGTGTGCAACCCTTAGTAGGATACTCAATAAAGATGTAACGTTCTTTAACGCACATTTTTCTTTTTATTTTTCATCAACAAATTTAAATTCATATCAAAACATTATTATATAATAAATATATAATAAATAAATATTTATTTATTATTATGATAATATAATAATAAATTTAATTTTCATATTCCATTAAATGGGGTATGTAATCATTATTCATGTGTATGGGGGAAACCACTTTGCGAACCGATGTTGTTTGTTTTTCAATTTCTGCTCTAACAATATAAAATAAGGATGTATATAAATTATAAATATATAAATATATTATATTTATAAAATTAAAATTCATATGTATTTATTATATTATATTATATTTTCTCATTATATTCAACAGGGTAAACGATAACATCGTTTGTGTGTACATCGAACTACCACTTCACAAAGCACTTTGATTCGTTTTTTCAATAGTTATTTATGTGGATGGTAATAAGAATAAATTTATTCAATATATGTTATATAAATGTCATAGTTATTTTATTAGATGAATATTTATAATTATGAAAACAAAATTTTTAATTTTTAATTTTTTACTATAAAAAGATGATTTGTATGTGTGGACTACCACCTTTATGAAGCTTATTAGACTGTCGATTCATCACCACACCACATGGATGATATATTAATGTATATTTAAATAAAAAATATGGTATTTATTATATTATTATCATTCTATAAATATAAAATATCACATACTGCATTTTAATATTGATTGTTGAAAAATTGAAAGGTCACTCATGTGTTTATGTTTCTTACTATCTCTTTGATCATAACATATTTTATTATCCATAACCATCATTAAAGATTGGTTTTAAAATTAAAATAGTTTCAAAAAATTATAATTTATTCAATATTTTTATTATTGTTATCTTATTACTATATTTTATGCCTATGAACTATAATTTTCATAAAATGAAGTGAAGGAAAAAACATGGTGATTAACACTTGAAACAATGAAAATAATGAATAATTTTTAATGAATGGGTGATGAAATTTTAAAAAGTATCATATATGTTATTATAAATATTTATAATTATATTTAATAACTTAATAACTTTTTAAATTTCACTATACAAAATTAATATTCACGGTCAACCAAAAAGATACATGGTGTAATTACCTTTTCTCATCACACTTGATGTTAACTGAGAAATATACTCTATTCACCAATAATTAATTTTTTTTCTATATATACTCCCCATTTAACATGTTATATCATGGTTAAAATTAATTTCACGATATTTAGATTTTACATTGATGATATTATTTATTTTGAATTATGATTCATAATATTACAAGAGCAGTAAGAGATTTTTGTCTCTTTTTTCATTTTTTTTACTTTTTTCATGTATACACATATCTTATTTTAAAAGGGGTATATTTATACAATTATAAATGTAATATCATTATTTTTTCTAATGTAATTTTCATTTCATTTAAATTTAACTTTTCATGGGGCATATAATTTAATGTCACCAAAGTGGTAACTGTTTTATAAAACAATCTCATAATTTATTAGGATAATTTGTGATTTGGTATCCAATATTGATATATTATGATATACCTAATATTAAGACTCATGAAGTTTCATATTAAATGGTTATTTCATTATAATATATGACTTCCTATAATTTTTTACTCTTTGTGTTTATGATCTCGAAAGAATTATTTTTAGAAATATCACCTTTATTTCACACTTTGGTCGAAAACCCTTTTTCATGAAAAAAAAATATCCTCTAAAAAATTCTAAAAAAATTATTTTCTCAATTTAAAATAATTTATTATATATATTTTTAACCATGATTTACTTTTTCAAAAATATTTTTAATGGAATATTCATGTAATTTTCTGAAAAATTAACCTGTAGATACCAATTAAAATTTTTAACGAATCCTTTTATAATCCCTATGGAATGAAAGAGATTTTCTAATACCATTGAATCTATTTTCCTAAAATCATACATGATAATATTTCAAGGATATTTTAAATTAAATAAATATTCCAAATGATTTAAAAAGAGATTTTCAAATTGGAAAATCTATTTTTATCATGAAATGTTTTAAATGATTCATTAAAGCCTCTAATATATTTTACCACAGTTGCCTTCAAATAAACGTATTTTTACAATGTTTTTTGAGTTTTTATTTCACATAAAAATGTAACTTTCAAAATTAAAATATTATTTTCCTCAAATATTATAAAATGGGGTTTTAATCATACTAGAAATCAACAATGTACAAAGCCATTGTTGTTAATTATTCTCCATGTGGTTCGTTTTAAACTAATCACATCGATGTTCTTTCCCTTGATAGATTAAAATACATTGAATGATGTTTTTATAGAAAAATTTTATTTTACATATGATAACCATGTTTCAATGATATTGTTATTGAACCCATTTATTTTACATGGGTAAATAAAATATTAATAATATTGAAATGAACTGCACTTATATTCCATGGGTTGACAAAGCATTAATAAAAATTATGGTTTATATGAGTTTCATGAAGAAATTAATGATCTCTGTACATTATTAATTTTTTGGTATTAGGAATTCTTTATGATAGGAGTGCCCAAATAGAACCATCTGAGATAGTTATAGATTTTATGATGAATTAGCCCATATAAAATACTATGATAGCAGTTTAGATTATACAGTGGGTGGCATAAATAGATATAGTATATCACATTAAATATTATATAATGGGGATTCCTAGAATGAACTATGTGATCTTATTATATATTATTTTATGGGGTGGCCCAGATTTTTTTTGGGTGAGCATTGAATATCTTCGATGAGGGGTGATCTTATATTTCACTTTAATGTGTTGGGAAATGTACATTTTCATTATAGGAAAATGAGAGCTAGTTACCTGATGGTTTATCAAATTGATTTCAATGGGATCTTATTTTTTATAACATTAGATTCATAATGATTATGATAAAAAAATGCTCAAATATTCCAAAACATTTTCAATATGCCTATAATATGTTTATAACATTTATTGTGATGAAGATTGATACTCCAGGACTCATTATTATTGATTCTGATAAATCTTACCTTTAGCATGTTTTCATATAATGTGATCTTGGTATTTATTATAACCAGTTCTTCAGTGATTCATAAATGCACTATAATTATTTCATTATACCCATATTCACATGTTTTTTTCATTCATGACATTCACTTTTCAATACTAAGGTTTTACATAACTATTTTTTGAGCACACCCTTCATATTTTTTCTTTTCCCCTAGTAATAAGAAAATGGTGATAAATAAATTTCTTATATAAGAGGTTTTATAGGGAATATGATGATAACTATGTATGAAAAATGAACCTATGTGTAATTTGAGAGAAACTATCATTCAATTAAATGTTTATTTTTATGTAGGGGTCGGTAATATTTATCTAAAAATATAAAACTAAAAGGACTACGCAAATGTAAGTGATATATTTTTCTTTTCAATATTGTATGGTATGGATGAAAAAAAACAATGTTAACAGATATCAGTATTAATTACATAAATGCATGGTGGATGATTTTTTCACTGGACCCGAGAGTGTGGGATCAATTTTGTTATAATGGGTATTAGAGGCTAGTTTATATATCTTTAGTGATTATGATGATATCTTGTGAAGTTATCATAAGAGTTATAAAAACTATATTAGGTTAATAATATGGATTTTGATTATAATTTCAATCACATGGACATTCTTTTGGAGTTTTATGGTTTTAGATCTTTTATAAATTAATATATCCTAATAAAATGACTTATTTGGTTGAAGTGTTTGTGGAATTTTTGTTTAATGTGATATATTCCATTAAATTTTGTAGTAATATATATTAATGTATTGATAAAATATAGGTTTTATATGATTATTTATATTGAGGTAATTATTAGAACATACGTTTTATAATTTATATATCTACGATATAGAAATGTAATTTGGTGACTCAGTGCATAGTGATATGTTAAAAATATATATAACTATGTTTTTGGGCATGAAATATGAAAGGTATGAGAAAAAATTTGTGGTTAAAACACCCATTTATTTTAATGTTATTTTGGATTTATTTAGTTTTAATATTGGGTATTATTATTGAATATTGATGATTAATTTATCATATTATGGTTTACAAATTTTGGTGTTTATTTTACCATGTTTTGACCATTTTTTTTTATAATTTCAAAATACCAGTATAATATATTTTTATCCCATTACTGGTGATACGATCATTTAAAATTGGATTTTAGAGTGATTCATGATTTAATAATTCATATCTAGAAATCATTATTTGAGGAAAAGGTTTGTATTTTGGCTAAAATTTCGGAAAGGATGAAATTCTACTCATCATGTAGTTAAATTTCTTCGTCCTCTTAGTACAAGTGAAAAATAATAAATCCTTTGAATGAAATTATTTTTTGAAAAAAAATGTTATCATATTATATTAATATATGTTGGAAAATTTTCTATTCAATATCATCAAAGTTTTATGGTTATGATTATATTAATGTTACATTGGTCACTCATTAGCTTGTGATCAGTGATCTCAATCGATCTCTATAATTGTTTACTCTTTTATTCAATTCCGACCAATGTTATCATAATTTAATCCCCAGTTATGTGTTATCCTATATTACTATTTCACATCCCTTTCTCTATTATTGTTATTATTATATTTTATTACCCATTTTATGATATGTATTTTAAAAAATATATATTTTAATATTTGACAATTTATTCCAAAGATAAATTTCAAAATGATTGGATGTAATTAATTAAAGGATATGATTAAACACCATGATATTTTAAAATAATATCATTATATTTGATAACATTATGGACATATAACAATTATCATAAATGAAAATATAAAACCCAAATAATGAATAATATGTTTATATTAAAATAAATTTAATCTCCTTAATATATTTACATTAACAAAACCACTATTTTTTCGACAACGTATTCACTAGGAAACACTGAGTTTCAATGACCCACGATATATGTAACTGTTATAATATAGCCATTAAATTTAAGGGTATGAATAATATGTAATAATTGATGATATATATATATATATTATACTAAATATTAGTTAATGATAAATGTTTAGTAAATTATAAATCATTTTTTATTATGTATTTTTTTCAATAAAAATATGTTTTCTTTAAAAATGAAATATATTATTTTAATTAAAAAATGTTTTAACTAAAATTTAGAAAAATTAGATATTATATGTCATTAAAAGAAATAAATTTATTAAATTGGAGTATAGAAAATTAATATGGTTGTAATTATGTAATTTTATGAAAAATAATTATTTTTTAGTTAAAGAAAATATAGATTTTTTAGTGAAATTTCATTTCTTTTTTGTAAATAACATAATTAAAAGCCAATTTTTTTCAATATTGGTTCACGGAACATATATTTTAATTTAGTATATTTAATATAAGTATTTATCTTTTAATCATCAATATATTTATTTATTTTTTTATGTTTGATTTTGGATTTTAAAAAGGTGTTTCTCGGAAAATTGTTTTATTGTACATAATGTATATCTCTTTTAATTAATTAAAATAATATATTATGAGGACATCTTGATATTAAATTTAAACATTATATATCAATAAATTATATTTTTTATTCTTAAAATGATTATTATAATATTTAAATTAAATATAAAATCATCTAATGGTTCAAAAATTTACTTCTTTAAAACACACTTTTTTACTACGTCAACAGTTTTAAAATTTAAATGTTGAATGTTTTAGAATTTTATTTTTCACAATTAAAATTATTGTATATAAAATTTCTATATTTTATTAGGAAGAATATTTTTCTTGATTTCATAGAAGGTTATTTTTTTCATTGATTGTAAAAATATTAAATTTTAATTAAAAAATACAAAAGAATTTTCATTCTATATAATGATAAATTATAATTTATATTATTTTTAAATTAAAATCAGTTAAATTATATATATATATATATTTTTTAATTCAATTATGTTCATTAACTCTAATTTTATATTGAAATTGGATATAAAAACATTATATATTTTGATAAAAGTTCTCTTTAAAACCCATATTTTCCTCCCATCTGCAAGATTAATTTAAAAATTAAATTTCAAACATCTATTGTTTAAATTTGTAAATTGTATTTGAAATTTTTAATTATAATTATTTATTTTATCCAAATAATGTAAACATAAATTTTTTTCCAAATGTTACAGTGTGTGATGTAAAATGTAATTATCATGGAAAAGGTAAAAGTGTTTTTAAATTATGTTAATATAAAATAAGAATGGTATAATTGACCTATATACATATCTAAAGGGATATTTTCTAGACATGATTCATCAATTAAACGTATATAGGTTTCATAATGGCATTTTTGGAACATTGGTACTAATGAAAAATTTGAATGAACTCATTTCTTTTCAAAAATAAAAATTGTGTCCTCCCTCCAAAATATTATCGTGAAATCCATCTTTTAAATTATTAAAATATTAAAACCGATATGGGTAGGATGATTATATACAAATTCAATTCAAAAATTCAATTTTCTTATACAAGAAGACTTATTTTTTACATAAATACAGTCTATGAATGTTTTTGGTGTAATCCTTATGAGAATAATTGAATGAAATTGAATTATTATAAATAAATTTTATTTATTATTCTATGATTTAGTTTGAAATACAGTTATATAAATCATATGAACTTATTATTTTATATCCAACTGGATTCATAATACTATTATGATTGTTTAACGTTTATAATATATCTTTTAAATGATGATAACATTATTAGAATGCATATATAGTATTAAAAAATTACACTAGACATAGACAAAGGAAGTGATTTCCCCTTCCAATATCATTTTACCCTATGATGCCCATTTATACTGTTGTGTATTTTTAAAAAATTTCGTAGATAATTTTTTTTTGGAAAAAATAAAATATCCAATAAATATTTTATTTGTTTTATAACATCATAAATATCATAAAACATTTTAATAAATACCGTAATTGGTATCCTCACCCAAATATATATTTTCCCCTTAAAATAATTCATATTTCAAGGTAATATTATTAATTTGATAACATCGTTATGAATCTCCCAAAGCATATAATATTTTATAGGACATTAAATTAATTTCATTAAAAGTGTGAATATCCTCCACGTAAGCAAGGGTAGTATTTTATTATTTTTCCCTTTTTCATATAATATTTTGAAAAACACAACCATTTGACAGAAACCATTTGAAAATATTATGATATGGTTTGTTGTTTTGAATATTGTATTATATAGATTCCAAAACCTATGCTTATGAAATTTTAATGAAATATCCTCTCATGTTCTATATAAAACCATCCAATATTCTATTTAACTTCATTAAAATTCCTTTTATCATGTCCTTACTCTCTCCTAATTATTCTATAATCCCCCCAATCATCCCCCGAGCTCTAAAGAATCCACTTCAAATTATTTGGTGTCATACTCTTATGGTAAAGGATCATATCATTACCACTCTTATTCAAGATCCTATTCAATTTTATTCCCTTTTATTTCTAATTCATAATGGTGGGGTATGTTTTAACACCACACATATTCTTACCATATAATGTACAAATAATGAGATAACCCTTTATATCTCTTTAACACCTCCCATGTATTAATGTTACCATGTCAAAATTTCATAAGTGTTCTCTATTACTCTTCTTTAATCAATATTATTTATTATCATATGCCTATATTTACAATTAATAATGATAGGATATGAATTTTCTTGAATATATTAATATTTAATTTATTTCCAAATTACATGAGATCATATTCATACCTCTGAACCATTTTTATGAATTTCTATGCAATGTTGTTAGGATACTGTAATTTCATTGTTATTTTCCATTCTAAATAAATTGTGTAATAAATACCACAACTATTTCTAATCAAGGAGGTTCACTTTATACACAAATTTTAATATGAATTTGGACTTATATGTATGCATTTCACACTCCATTATCATATAATAATTTATGATAACGATTGAATCAGGGTTGTATGATCTATGTGGCACACCTGAGGATGATATTGAAATGAAATTGATGGTTGCACCTAGAATTATATAACTCTCCAATGAATTGGGTAATGTTTAGTATCATGATACATCATGATAGTATATGGATTAAACATGATTCCTTTATGGTAATTTTCCTATAATGATGTTATAGAAGTTATCCTTGACCCAGGATGAAATGTTTTATATTGTTTCCACATTTCCAATGTTGCCTTTATGTTATCATGCTATATCATGTCATATAATTTGTATTTAGACTCTTGCTATTTTTATTCCACTGGATATACCTATTTTAAAACATGTATTACCTTTTTCAAGGATTATTCCTTTACTAGGATTTCTAGCTCGCACTTTACTTATGTATTTCTTCAGGTTAACCCATGTAGTTTTAACAGAGAGCATGATAAATACGTTTCTGTAAATATATTGTATTTCATGTTACAAATTTTTTATTTAATGAAAAATTCCCAAACATAGTAGGATTACTGATTTTTCTCATTGAATTATAATAAATTTAATGTAATAAATTATTTTTTATTATGTAAAATGGGAAGAGTTGTTATAGTCGATATAAAAGGAAATGTTATGTAATTTTTCTCCTTGGGATTATAAAACTCTAGAATGTTATTAGGGATGAAAATAATTATATGAAAACCTAAATAAGATTTTGTAACTATATGAAACATTGTTTAATATGAAAATAAACCCCTTTACGAATACTAAAAGTAGAAGTGGTTATGGAATAGTCATATATTATGGTAAAAAAATCCTAAAATGTGTCCCAAATCTCACTCTTGGTAAATATGTACTTAACAGTGGGTCATATAGCACACCAATTTTCACAATCATGGGTGATATTCTTTTGTAAATTCATAATCTCATTATGGACAATAATTATGGGACTAAAACAATATTCTCATACTTGTATATGGTATGAAATATGTCATTGTTGACATAGTATGAAGTCTAGAAATTCATAATTATGGGAAATACATAAAAGTTATAAGTTTTGACATTAATTTATTTAGATTCACACACTGTGTTTAATGGTTAAATATACTCAACCATAATATTATTAATTTTAACAAATGTCCTAAAATAGGAGGAATAAATTAAACAAGATATCATAAGAACATTGTGATGATATTCCCCCAATGATATTCTGAAATCAATGAGAGCATAAATCACACACTTAATGATGATACTATCTCGTCAAACTCAGGTTTTGAATAGAATTCTGGAACCAAAAGAAGGTCCAAATCCTTATAAGAGATAATAGGAATCTATAGAATTCTTTATGAGATATACGCCTTCGAATTTTAATGAGTAATATAATACCTTAATCTCAGAAAAATTGATCAACTCCATTGAAATTATCTTCTTCATCCATCAGTTTTCCGAGAAAGATATGGTTCTCATTACTGTTTATTGAATGGAATGTCACGCCATTCCATGGTGGACATTAATAAAGAATATGAATTTTTAGGAAGAGTCAGATGCAATAGGGTGTAAGTATTTCTAGAAATTTATCTATCATATATATTTCGTGTTCTCACTATCTTAAAATATAAAGGGTTTTCGTTATCCATAAGAAAAAAGATGACGAACCTATCAAGGGGTATGAGGAGAATATCCAAATAAATTCATGGTACACCACCAAAATTTTTGTTACCCCCTAAATTCATGGTTGACCTCTTTTTTGGTGGGATAATTCCTATCCAACAAGAATATATAGAAATATGAAAATTTGATAGATATGGGGAAATTTTCTGATGATCCCAAATTGTCGAAATTGATATCTTCGAATATCATGAGAATCACATGGATAATAAAAGGATATTGGAGTGTAATTTTGGTTTTCTAATGGTGAAAGTTAACAATTCCATGAAATTTCAAAACGCCTATAATAAAAGGTGTTGAAAGAATCACCATGGAAATTTCTTAAAGGGGAAAAGTAAATTCTTTAGTTATGGGAAGGAAGGGTTCCAAACCTACAATTAATGATATTTGAAACCCACTATAATGATGCAATGAAAAAATGATTTAATCAGCCATCAAAACATTCTTTATTTCTACAACTACATGGATCTATGGAACATTACAAACATTTCAATAAGATAAGGGTGTTAAGAGATATAGAATAACCTTAAACTCAACAATAGATATAACTTTCCATCACAACCACCAAGGTGGATCCAAGTAAAAAAGCTGTGATAGGTACGCTACTTATTAATTCAATAAAAGAGAATGGACTTTTTTAATCTGGTTATATCAATGAATTCTTACCATGAATGTTTAGTGGAACTATCCAAAAACCACCATAATTATTTGAAGTACTGCTATCTACGAGAAAGGAAAATGAGGATATTAATTTTTCGTATGTGTATAACTCATCCCGTATCAAATTTTCTGGGATTGATTTCTCATAAAATATTGTGATACCCATTTTGGTGGAATTTTTCATCTATAAGAATACATTTTTTACTTATATAGAGCCAACATAAATTCTTGTGAGAAGGGAATCACTCTCTGTATTAAGAATCATACACTGATTTTGTACAAATATATGGGGAAGGATGAATCTCCTTTAGCGCCATAATATTAAGAATAAATAACATTATAATTGTTTTAGATGGTATACAATCCCATGCGCTTCACTCAGGGGTGCACCAGTCTACTTCATTAAGAAGACAGTTTGGTCAATGCACCTTTTCGTCGAATATCATGAGCTCAGTAAGATCATGATAAAAACCATGCATCATCTACATCATATTTTTAATTTGTTATATCCTCTATGTAAACCAAAATAATTCTTCTTGTTGGATATTTTTTTTAAGATGTAACAATATTAAGGTGAAGAAGGAGGGTATTCTCACGAATTATTTTCATATAAGGTAAATGAACAATGAGGTCATAGTGATTCCTTTTAGCTCCCTAATGCTCCAAAAATATTCTTATACTTGATTAATATGGTATTTATAGATGACCTCAAAAAAAATTGGCTGTATTTATAGATGATATTTTAATATAATGCAATAGTAAAAATGATCATGTGGAGTATTTGAATACTATGCTAAAGACCTTCATATTATTTTCAAGTAAAGAAAATATGATTTCTAGGTTATGGACATTTCTTCTTTGTGAAATATCATCACAATCAATCTGATATCAATAGACCCTTCAATGAATTATGAATTTTAAGGATGGATAAGTCTAGAATTTGTGACAGATATGTATCGTTTCCATTAGTTAGTTTTGTATTGTTGGTGATTTGTTTAATATTTTTTATGATTATTAAAAACTCTTACCATGATAACTCTAATGGTATTAATGTTTTCATATAAATATGAATGTTAAGAGAGATTCATGGAGTTAATAAATACTTATCACTACCCATGTGATTCCACTATACATAGATGGATAAATTTTAATAGAATTTTTAATGATTTAAAATAGGGCTTGGGTAGTGTGTTAATGAAGAATGAAAAAGTGATAGCATATGCTTTAAGTAAGTTGAATACGTATGATAAGAAATGCCCAACAGATGATACAGTGTTGGTTAAAGTGATGTTGATATTAAATTTGGCAGCGTTATCTTTTTTAGGAGAATATGAAATATATATTGATTAGAAAATTCTCATGTGTCTATTTACAAAAAAAACAGATGAATACCCACAAATGAATATGGATAGATATGATCAATTAATTTGAATTATTAATTCAATACCATCCTGGGAAAGGTAATTAATTTGAAGAAGATATATATATAAAGGATTAGGCAATTCTAACTTTGATGATAATTTTGAGGGATCAAATATTATTAGATTATGAAAGGATGGAAGAGGGTGTAAAAAGGGAAGGGATGTGATTAGAAAATTCAAAAATATTTATTAAACCATCTCAAATGGAGAGGATAAAAGAATATCAAGGTTTTTATGTGTTAATTCATAAGAATTTTGAAGCTATAGATAATGGGAAATCATTGAAGTTCAATTTTGATGCTGAATGTTCTATAAGATTTGGTTTGATAATATTTGTACCATAAAAAACTGAGTTAAATAAGGAGATGTTGGATCATGAAAATAGAAAAATATTCTTCATACACACAAGAATCTTAAATATTTATAGGTACCTATGAAACAAATATTGTTGGTAAAATATGAAGTAAGATATCATGAAATATACATCATGATGTCTTGTATTTCAGAAAGTGAAAGTAGAACAGAAAAAATATAAGGAGATATTGAAACCATTAACCATAACAACCTGGAAATGGAAGAACATCACCATGGAAATTTTCACTAGTATTCCAATGAAATTGAGGTGGTATAAAACTATATAGGTTATGGTGGATCATCTTACAAAGACTACACACTTCATTGCGATATGAGATTAATTCTCATAGGATCTAATTGCATGGATATACATCCAGGATGTAGTAAGGCATCATGTAGTGCCACTATCAAATGAATCTTATTATGATACATGACTCAAATACATGTAATGGGATAGTATAAAACATTATTTATGCACTAGTTTTAACATCATCTTATATTATCACCAAAAAACTAATGGACATTAATAGAAAACTATCCCGAAAATTGAGGACTTGTTGAGATCATGTTCAATTGAATTCAAAGTGGGATGAGATCAATATCTTCCTTTCGTCATGTTCATTTACAAAAAATGCTTCCAGCAAAGCATAAAAATAGATAATTATGAATCCCATAATTGGAAGATGTGTAGGAAACATAAATATTGGGATGAAGTTTGGGGATGAAAAATGATAGGATCTGAAATGGTCAAGGGAATTTTGGAAATGTTTAAGACAATTATGAAACACATAAGAGCTTTTCAGATTTGATAATTGAAATATGCTCAGAATCATCATCAAGACCTAGAGTTTGATGTTGTGGAAAAGTTATTACTCCACATTTATTCATTGAATTAAGTGACGAGATTTGGGAATAAGGGGAAGGTTCATCAAAGATACTTCATACCCTTGAAATTATTTATCGCATCAGAGTGATAGCTTATCGGATTTCACACCCTCTTAACCTATATCATGTTCATGATGCATTCCATCCATACCTATTTATGATATACATACCACACCCTTGACATTAACAAAATCTAATTGTGGTATCATTGGATAATTCTCATCTCTATGAGGAGCATCCATTGAAGGTCATAGATCTTATAGAAATGATCTAGTAAATAAGAAGACTCACCATATCAATGGGATATATAGAAACTACATGTTTGATAATGAAACATGAGAACAAAATAAAGTGATGAAAATGAATTACCCTATTCTATTTTATGGGGTGAAATGATAATTTTAACGAAACAAATATCAAGTGGGGATGATTATAATGAACCAAATTGATACAAATAAAATTCCATTGGGATTTAATATTTTATTATGTAATATGATTATATGAAACACATAAAATTGTTATTATTTATATAAAATTGGATTAAAACCCCAGTATATATCTTTACCATTGATAATATATTTGTTAAACAGTTATCACATGATTATTAGATGTATTGGGATTTAACAAATACAATTGACATAGTCAGTGGAAGTGATAGTCTTTTCAAGTACAATTATACACTATGAATCTGATTTATCAGAGCTTTCATGGTAGATTTAGTCTCAAGGCATATCCCTTGACTAGACATAGCCGATATCAAACTACATAATCATGAGAAAAAACTGTTTACATGATATGTTCAAGATCATCCTGACCACAACCCAAACCGTGTTTGTCAAACAACCCCATGATTTTATCACTATCGTGAACCTTTCTCTCATGGTTTATAATGTTATATTAAATTTATATGTATCAAGACCCTTGAAAATTTATTATGTAAATTATTTTTTAATGAATAATAAAAATATTTATATTTTTAAACTATTAAACCTGAATAATAATTTTGTGTAATATAAAATTCAATTAAGAAATTAATTTTGATGGATTATTTTATTTTTGAATTAATTAATACATTAATTAAATATTATTAATAATTTATTTTTGTTTAATATAAAGTATCTTACTCTTTTTTTGTAATGTTTTATTAGGGTTCAAAAATTGTTATTTTTAAAACCCTAATTTTACAATAATCAATGTTAATATTTATTAAAACTGAAAATGCACATATTTATGATGTTATTTAGAAAAAATTTATAATATTTTTCAAATGATAACAAAAAATTTTTCAAATAGTGATTTTTTCATAATTTTCTAAGACAGTCAAATTTTCGAGTAAAAAATAAATAATATTTTAATATTGGTTTTGTTATATGACATCATAATGAACAAGTAATGATATAAAAAATAATATTATGGGTATTCATAGAAAAAATATATGTTTTCACTTTAAGTAAATTTTTTTTTGATATTATTTGATTACTTTTAAAAATCATTCATGAATAATCCAAATCATATAATATATTTTTTGATTTTAAATTCATTTTCTTAATGTGTGGATCACATCCTCCTATGAAAGGTTGAAATTTTAATAATTTAGGCCATTTTCATAACAAAATATTAAAAAAACAATTTCATTTGGAACAAACCATTTGAAAAAATAAATGATAATGTTTGTGGTTTTAAATATTTTATTATAGATAGTACAAAAACTATGTTTTTGAAATTTTAACCAGTTCCCCATCCGTTTATTTATACACCCTCCCATGCTAAAATTTTATTAACTACAAATCCTTAGACCATCTCATTTGTCTTTTATCTTATCCTTATATTCCTCTCAATATTCTAACAGGATCTCAGGAGGCCCCTTTCATGATTTTTGTTTCAAACTCTAAAGGAATTGGATGCTCCCTTTCTCAATTTTATTCTTGAATCATTGCTATTTTATGCCTTCTAATTTTTAATTCATAATGATGGGGAAAGTTTTATCAAATACTGAATTTATCATTATGATATATAAATTATTATATACATATTTATTTATCATTAATCCCTCCCAAGTACTCATGTTACATAACCAAAATTTTTAAAGAGTTATTCTTTCCTCTCAATTAATCAGTTTTCTTTATTATCATGTCCTTATATTTACAATTAATGATGATGTGATATGTATTTTCGTAAAACTATAACTTAAAAATTTATTTAAAAAGAGAGATACACAATTACTTTTATCATAATTAGTTTTTAGGAATTTTTAATCAACAATGATATGCTGTAGAAATTTCACCGCATTTTTTTTCAAAGAAATTGTGTTGTGAATACCATTGCCATTTCCTATAATCCATTTTCAGTATTATACACTGATTATTATTATTCTAATTGAAAAAATAATTTATTTATTACATATTCCATTATCATGAAATATATTATGATGATGAATGAATCCATATTGAATGAGATATGTGAAACACTCAAACCTGAGATTAAAATGTAATTGGTAGGTGCACCCAGAATTTTTTGTGCTCAAAAGAAATGAGTGATGTTTATTATTATGATATTTCTTGTTTGGATAGGGATTAACCATAATTCCATTCTGTTATATTTTCATTAATGGCCCAACCCTAGTTACCTTTTTCGGTTCATTATTACATAACATTGGCATGATTCAAGGAATCATGTCTCAAAAGACCGATTAGTTTAGAAGACTTGGAAGTAGAGTTGTCAGGAGGGGAGACGGCGTGTGGAGCCCCTTCTTTCTATTTTTGACAAGCATTTAGCAGAATTAGTGGATGCTGAGATGATGGATGTTTCAAGAGTTAAAAGAGAGTTATTTGGCATTTTTTCCAAAGTGGTTGTGACTCCACCCCCTCGACCTGATGTTGAGTTCGGGATAGACATACAATAGGGTGCATTTTTGATTTCCATGGCTCCTTATCCAATTTTTCCTTCTATGTTGTGAGAGTTGTGGATCTAGTTTGATGATATGATGAAGAAAGGATTTTTATGACCCACCATGTCTCCATGGGGTGATTCAGGATTGTTTACAAAGAAGGCAGATTGTGGTCTCAGGCTATGCATAGACTCCCAGAGACTGAATCAAGCAGCAGTCATGAATTGTTACCCTCTTCCAAGGATAGATGGTCTCTTTGACTAGCTGAGGGGAGTAGGTTGGTTCGATAAGATCAATCTATGGTCTGGGTATCACCAAGTAAGGGTAAAGGATAGTGATATTCCAAAGACTTCTTTCAAGTTTAGGTATGGGAACTTTGAGTTCATATTCGTGTCGTTCAGTGTTACAAATGCACCAGATATGTTCATGTTCCTCATGAACTATATTTTCCATGAGTTTTTGGACTAGTTCTTCATTGTGTTCATCGATGAAACTTTGATCTACTCAAGATCAAAGGAAGAACATACTAAGCACTTCAGGATGGTCTTAGTAATCCTTCGACATCACATGCTCTATGAGAAATTGTCCATGTGTATGTTCAGGACACAACAAGTTCATTTCCTTGGACGTGTGGTGTCTCAACAAGGTGTATCAGTTGATCCGTCAATGGTGGAAGTGGTTGTTTCATGGGAATCACCCACGAATGTGATGAAGGTATTCAGTTTTCTGGGTCTTGAAGGCTATTATCAGATGTTTGTAGCTGACTTTTCTCGAGTTTCCGCTACCTTTAAAGCATTGAATAAAAAATAACATGCCTTCGTGTGGAGTGATAAGTTCAAATAAGCATTCAATTTTCTAAAAGAGAAGTCAGTTAGTTCCCCAGTGCCGAGGTTACCATAAGAAGGGTTGTTGTTTGAGGTGATTTGTGATGCTTTCGTACATGGCTCAGGGTGTATTCTCATGTAGCAATAGGGAGTGATGTCTTATGGGTCTAGTCAGTTACGTCCTCATGAGCGTAACTATGCAACCCATGACCTACAGCTCAGAGTAGTAGTGTTCTCAATGAAGTTGTTATGGTATTACCTCATCAGGGGTCACATTGTGGTTTTCACAGATCATAAGAGTTTGAGGCATATCTTTACCCCGTGGGACCTGAACATGTGACAACGAAGGTGGGTGGAGTTTTTCCAGGACTATATCATCGAGATATATTACACTGATGTTAAGGAGAACATTGTGGCTGATGCCTTGAGTAGGAAGTCATAGAGAGAAGTTGTTCTTGAATCTGTGGATGCTTGGAGGGAAATAGAGGAGTTGGGTTCCCTACACCTGGATGTAAGGGAGGATTGTGGTAGAGGATGTCTATTTTAGATTACAGTGTAGTACTCCTTACTTCAGCAGGTGGAGAAGTCTTAGTGGGGAGACATAGAGAGTATAGTGACTGCCGATCAGGTTAACCAAGGAAAAGCTCCAGAAGGGTGGTCATAGGATGGTTAGAATCAGATGCTTTTCCGAGGGAGGTTGTTTCTCCTAGAGACGATGCATGAGGGAGTTCTCCTTGAGTTCCATAACTCACTCATAGTGGTACACCATGAAGCTTCCAAGATGTGTTGAGGTCTGAGAGAACAGTTTTTGTGTCCCGGTGTGAAATGGGCATTGGCGTAGTTCATCGCAAGGTGCTTGGTATGTCAGCAAATGAAAGCTGAACACCATGTCCCAGGAGGTTTTTTGAGCCCTTTAGATGTCCCCGAGTGGAAGTGGAATGACATATCAATGGATTTCGTCATAGGACTACCCAGGGTTCAAAGAGGCAGTGATTATATCTAGGTAGTTGTACACCGACTGATGAAATCTTCACACATTCTAGAGAAAAAGGAGTCGAGTGCATTGGATGCTTTAGCCTAGAGATACGTGGATGAGGTGGTTTGGATGCATGGAGTTCTAATGTCCATAGTCATAGATAGGGATGCACTATTTACCTCACCAGTCTGTAGGGGATTTTAGCCTGCTTTTGGAACCCAGCTGCCTCTTAGCACTTATTTCCAACCCCAAATAGATGGCCAAATAGAGAGACCCATCCGGACATTAGAGGATATTCTATGAGCATATATTTTGGAATTTGGGGGACCGGGGGAATGAAATATTCCCTTAGTAGAGTTTTCCTACAATTACAACTATCACTCTAATATTAGCACGACACCATTTGAAGACTTGTACGGGAGGCCGTTTCACTCGCCCGTGTGCTAGACCGAGGTTGGGTAAGCTGGTGTTCTTGTCCCAGAGGTGGTTTATTGCACAACGAACAAGGTTAAGCTTGTGCGTGAGAGGATGAAGGCAACAAAAGACTGGTAGAAGTCGTATGTCTATCATAGGAGGAGGCCCTTGTAGTTCGAGGTTTGACACCATGTGTTCTTAAAGGATTCCCCTCGATGTGGGCAGGAAAGGATCGACCAGGGGATAATGCTCTCTCCTAGGATCATCTAGCCCTTTGATGTATTGGGGAGAGTCAGTGAGGTGGCATATCAGCTGGCATTTTCACCTTAGTTGGAAAGGATCCATGATTTTTTCCACATCTCCCAACTTTTTCGATATCTACATGATGATTCCCATGTCATTGACTAGGGAGAATTTTATATAGGAATTGTAGATACATTCATGGAGCGACCAATGAGGATTCAGGATTGAAAGGGGAAAGTGTGTCATGGACCAACCATCCCTTTAGTTCTTGTGTTGCGGAGGCACGATGGACTCAAGGAGAGTACATGGGATCAAGAAGCTCAAATGCACACCCAGTGCCCAAAGATATTTTGAATTGTTGTTTCGATCCTTCCTTCTTGTTCATGTTTTTCTGACCTGCTCTGATGAAATTCTAACCTTGTTGTTTTATGAGATTTTTTGTTTCCTTACCTTGTGAATGGTTATGAAATGTTCTCATTTTTGGGGAAGAAAGGACCTAATCCCTAATCAAGACGCATTAAGGTGGACGTGATTAAACCTATGTGGGTGAGTCAATGCCACCCAAAGCAGATAGTATCCTAACAAGGGGGAAAGAACTCCTTGATCTGTGTGCTAGGACAATGCGATCCTCGGGATTTTTACTACTATTTGGGGTGGATTTTCCTCAAGAGGTATCTTATGGAGGGGTTGTTTGGGTTACTCTTGTATTCTTGAGGGCGATAATATTTTAGAGAGGTATCTGTTGAAATTATCCAGACTCTCCAGGTCACTTACTTTGCCAAAAATCTAATTGTTGGAGTGTCCTAAACTCATAGATCAGTCCCACCCATCAGCTCCATATATCAGCTCCACTGATCAGCTCCACTGATCAACTCCACTGATCAGCTCCACTGATCAACTCCACTGATCAGCTTCATATATCATATTCACTGATCAGCTTCACATATCATCTTCACTGATCAGCTTCACTGATCAGCATTACAGATCAGCTTCACATAACAGTTTCATAGATCGATTTCACCCAATTGATTTCATAGTTCAGTTTCATATATCATTTTCACCAAATCCATTTCACAGATTAGTTTCCCAAAATCGTTTTAACAGTTTGGTTTCAAAGTTCAATTTCACCAAATAAGTTTCACAAAATTTTTTCACCAAATCAATTTCACAGATCGTTTTCACCAAATTATATTCACAAATTGGTTTCACCAAATCAGTTTGACAGATCGATTTCACCAAATCTGTTTCATGGACCAGATTCACCAAATCGGTTTGACATTTCCGTTTCACCAAATTGTTTTCACAGATCGGTTTCACGAAATAAGTTTCAAAGATCAGTTTCCCCAAATCGGTTTCACAGATCGATTTCACCAAATTAGATTCAATGATAGGTTTCACCAAATCGGTTTCATAGATCAGTTTCAACAAAAGGGCTACATAGATCAGTTTCACTAATCAGTTTCATAGGGCCGGCATCACAGGATGAGCTTCACAATATCATCTTCACCTAATCAGCTCCACTGATCGGTTTCAGCTGTTAGTCTCACCAATCGTCCACAGAGGGGTTTTGGGATTTTCCTTCCTTAGTTTTTCCCATAAATATACTTTTATGTCTTCCAACCATTTCGATGTGGTTCAAAGCTATTTTTAGCGCCATAATAAATGTTTTAAAATCCCTATGAGTAGGGAGAACCTCAATGGGCCCTTTTTCCTTTATTAAATGAAATCCTTTAATGCACAACTGTTATGTTCACCCCTCAAATGAGTATTATTAAATAAAAAATTAATTCCATCTTGTGTAACCATCTAACAACAAGGTGATACCATGATCCACCTTTAATTCCTCTCGAGATTCACATATAGAGAAACTCCAGTATCTCGCCTTTTTATCACATGGGAATTCATATCTTCTCATCTTGTCTCTTTTCCTTCTTCTCCTTGGTGCGTTTGGATTCCCCCTTCCCGAGGAGAGTGGTACGCCTGTGCTGAAGCCTTTCTTGCTCAACTTAAGATTCTTCCGAGTCCCTCCCCTACAAGTCGTGCATCCCCAGTTGTTGGCTCTAGGAGAAAAATATCGATCTTTGATCATTCAAGTAGGGATTCTCCTTCATCTCTCATTTGTGTGTATCATTTGGGATGTGTATGCTATTCTATCTGTGGGGATGGATGAAAAAAAACATAATTAATATAACAAACATAATTTTAATGAATTAAGGGGGTGTGGTCGATGTATTTGTTGTACTCGTTATCCTTGATTTTGTGTTGTGAATTCTATGGGCTTATACCCACTGAAAATCATGGTCGCTGGTGGTCTTTTCATGTGCACTAATGAACCTATGTTTTTCTAGATATTTATGTGATTGAATTGGTGTAACATGGAAACTTGTTAATCGCATAAATTCGGTTGATTAAATGGATTCCTAGTGAATAAAAATCCTTGTGTGATCACCCTGGCTAACCAAACAGAATGACAGAATTGAATGAATGGCATATTCAAATTTGAAAAATACCATGCCCTATTCTGGTTATGTTAACGGTTGATACTTGGGAAGTGACATGTATGGGGATGGGATCCTCTGTTGGGGTGAAGTTGTTGGCTTTTGGATTTGAGGTCATGTGGGGCTGTATGGTGGGGCTTCATTTGGTTCCAATATTTTGGGGGATCTCACAGATCCATTTTTTTGTTTTTGACTTTACAAAATAACCAGGTGTGAATGATTAATTTTTTGGTTGGCTGTTTTCCGTTCCATGGATTGTGGTTATGCAAGTTTGTTTCCCAGTAGTTCAGAATTTAAATAAATCGAATTACTTGAATATGAAAACAAGAATGGGTTCAATGGGGAATTGTTTTCCGGGAATGAGTTGTGATAGGGTTGTGGTTGTTTTTCTTCCTAAGAATTAATAATAATGATGGTTCTAGTTTATGGGTTGGTTTTAGAAACCCTAGGTTGGGATGAGTTCTTGTTACCTATATATATAATTTTAGTTATTATGTTTCTTATTCGCGCCCCACCAGTGTTAAGCACTTCTTGATGAACACCCACATTTCATGGGGGAGGGTGGTTTTCCCTACACTTCTATGAGTGGCTTATTATTAGCTCCAATTCTGATCCCTTTCCCGAGTAGACCAAGATCCATCAGGAAAGATGTTATGGCCTGAGGTCTATTATATCCCTAGATTCTTCAGGTAGGGTACGTGGTGGTGATTGGCATAGTTGTGTACGGGAAGCTTGTTTCACAAGTGTCTTCGAGATTAGGCCAAGGTGTCTTCGGGTGTGACAGTAGTTGTTCTGACCTAGGTGTGTGTGGGATGTGTGGTAGTGATAGACCAGGTGTTTTCAGGAGGGATGTGTGATTGTGGTAGCCCAGGTGTGTACAGGTGGGGTTTGGTAGTGGGACTGCGGTGAGGATGGCGGGAGAGGTTTGACGCATAGGATGTCCACAATAACCTATGGGAAAGAGGTGCAGGGTACCCAAATACTGATGTGCTATTACTATTACATTAATTGACCTCCTTTATTTGGGGAGTGTCCCTTGGTAAGAATTGGGTGGATAGTTTCCTTGTTAGGTGCTCTGGTTATCTCTTTTTCTCACAGGGCATTAGAATGCCTCTCCACATGGGCATGAGAGCCTTTGATTTCCCATATTGAGTATACCTGTATACTCACCCTACATAAATAAAATCCTTTCAGGTTTCCATATGGACATTAGGGATTGTGTGGGACCATACTATCTTGGAAATTGGCACAATTTCTATTGTTGGGTTCCTTTTTTTGGTTCTTTCCTTTGGGTTATTGTTGTACATTTTTAGAATCTACTTTTTGACATTCATTTGTGATTGTTTTTCTTTAGGAATTAATTTTACCTTTAGTTTTGGTTTTGTTTGGATTTACTATATTATATCTCGATCTTATTAAAAAAATGGTAATTCCTTCCATCTTGTGTGTAATTTTATACCCTTGGTTCTAGTCGCCTCTCTGGGACCTATTGAAGGCAGGTCTTAGGGGTTTTTATCTCTCCTTCAACTAGAATAAGGGTCTGGAAATATATTGTCCCTTCTCTCTTCTTATTGAAGGAGGGTCGTGATAGAATGGTATCAAAGGGAGGATGAGAGATAGGATGGAACATAGGGTTAGGCATAGGGAGAATTTCATGGGATGGTAGGGCAACAGTATTATGAAATCATGGTGTGTGAAATAGGCTAGGGAAGACCGGCTAAAACATGGGATTTTAGGACCCCCCATGATCCGATGCAAGGAATCTGGGCCTACCGAACGACCAGGTCAGACTATACTGATTATATGGTACAGACCCTGAGAAAGGTACATGGATCATAATTACTTGTTTTCTTGTGTGTCATGGGTATTTTTGGGATTTAAAATGAAAAAGAATTCTAATAAGAATTTAAAAGACATCTTCTACACTACTCGGGCTTAGGCATTACTTGATTACCTTGCATCAATGGCACCTGGATGGTGACCACCAGTAGTGTGGGCGATCGAGGCCCAGGAGGTTGACGTGGCTGATTAGCAAAGGGATGATCGAGAGGAGGAGGATGGTCAGTGGAAGAGGATGCTTTGTTACTTTCTGGAGAAGATCCTCGGGAAATACGAGGTATGTTCCTCGGACATGGAGACATAGAGTTAGCTAGAGGAGTTGGTTATAGATTTCAGCTTGATCCAGGCTCCGACAGAGTACTGGGTTCCTCTAGCTATATGCCAGATGCAGGGAGATGCCCGTCAATGGTGGAATCTATATATTGGGGAGAAGTTTGAGGGTGAGGATTCGTGGACCGACTTCGAGAGGGAATTCCGGGAAGAATTCCTCTTTTCCATGATGAAAGTGGAGAAGAGGAAAGAACTACTCTCCCTTCAGTAGGGGAGCATGTTAGGGACCGAGTTCGGGATGATGTTCAAGGATATACTTCTTTTTTCTCAGGAAATTTTTCTGTATGAGAAGTCTTGGGTAAGACGTTTAGAGGAGGCACTCTGACCTTCTCTTTAGTATGTTGTTACTGCCTTCACCCTACAGACATACATGGAGGTCTAGAAGAAGGTTGAAGTTGTAGAAAGAATGCACACGCTGGGAGGTGTGCATCTAGAGGGGAGCCAGTGGAGTTCGTCAAAGGGGAAGACCGTCGGTAGTATGCCTACAGTGTCAGGGCCTTCATGGTTTCAACTAGTGGGGAGCAGTCCCCATCAGTTCCAGTTTCACTCTCCTGGACCACTCCCTTTCCTCGCAAACCCAGGACCAAGGTGCTTCATCTATGGAAGTCATTGGCATCTTTAGAATCAGTGCCAGGGTAGAGTGAAATACATTGGGGGTGACTAGGTACAACGCTCACCTCAATAGTAATAGTTTCCATCCATACCCTTTTAGTAGCAGCATTAGGGATATCGATCTTCTTCTCCTTCGAGTGTAGATATCAAAGGAGGAGGCTCAATCTATGGTGCTCCTCAAGGACCTCAACCAAGGCATGGTTGGGGAGCCTTCCAACAATTGAGAGGCAGAAGATCTGGGCTTGGGCAGTTGCACGCTGCAGAGGCAGAAGTTCCAACAGGGCCGGAAGTTGTTCAAGGTTTGATCAACTTGTTTAGCACTCTTTCTTGCACCTTATTTGATTATGGAGAATCACACTCCTTTGGTACACCCAGTCTAGCCCATGAATTGAGCATAGACATAGAGAGACACTCCTTTCCCCCGGTGTTGAGTACGCCACTTGGGTGTCATTCTAGTCTATTTGATGTTTTTCAAAGTTTCTTGATTGATGTTGGGGACACATCAGTCTTGGGGGACATTATTCTACTATAAATGAATCCATATGATGTCATCCTACGAATCGAATAGCTTTTTTCTATGCATGATGTTATTGAATGCTTCCAGAGAAGTGTCACGTTATCTAATGGGGATGTCCAGCATGTGGCTTATGTTGGAAACCGGAGTTGTTATGTGGGGAGATGATGTGTGGAAACACTTCTTTATATGTTGCCTGAGATTTCAGAAGCATCAGTGGATGCTGAGGTGATGGATGTTCCAAGAGTTATTAGTGTGTTCCTTGATTTATCACCTAAGGAGGTTGTGACTCTAACCCCTTGACGTGATGTTGAGGTCAGGATAGACTTACAACCCGATGCCCATCTGATTTCCATGGATCCTTATCGGATGGCAGCTTTTGAGCTATGGGAGTTGCGAATCTAGATTGACAATATGATGATGAAGTTTTTTGTCAGACCCAGCATGTCACCATACTGTGCTCCAGTCTTGTTCTCAAAGAAGGAAGATGTTGGCCTCAGGATGTGCACAGACTACTCGAGACTGAATCAAGTAACGGTCATCAACTGCTAACCTCTTCTGAGGATAGACGATCACTTTCACCAGGTGAGGGGAGAAGGTTGGTTCTCTAAGATCGATCTATGGATTGGGTATCACCTGGTAATGGTGAAGGATAGTGATATTCCAAAGACTCCATTCAGATGCAGGTATAGGAACATTGAGTTTGCAGTCATGCAGTTCGGTGTAACAAATGCAGCTGCTATGTTCATAAGCCTCATGAAATCTATTTTCCTCTTGTTTGTAGACCGGTTCATTATTTTGTTCATTGATGAAATTTTCATCTACTCATGATCAGAGGAGAAACATACTAAGCACCTTAGAATAATGTTCTTAATACATCTACATCACCACCTCTGTGGTAAATTTTCCAAGTGTAATTTCATGACATGAGAAGTGAATTTCCTTGGACACGTGGTGTCTCAAAAAGGGGTAGCAGTTGATCCACACATGATGGAAGAAGTTATTTTTATGGAACCACTAATGAATGTGATGGAGGTTCACATTTTTCTGGTTCTAGTAGGCTATTATTGGAGGTTAGTACCTAACTTCTCTGGAGTTGCAACTCCCTTCACAACATAGACCAGAAAGGAAAAGGCCTTCTTGTGGAGTGAGCCGTGACATAAAGCCTTCAATTATCTAAAAGGGAAGTTTGATAGTGCCCTAGTGCTGAGGTTACCAGAGGAATGGATGTTGTTTGAGGTGTTTTATGATGCTTCTGGACACATCCTAGGTTTTTGAGGATGCAACATTTGGGAGTGATATCTTATGGGTCTAGGCAGTTAGGTCCTCATGAGTGTAACTTTTCCACTGATTACATAGATCTTGTATCAGTAGTGTTCAAATTGAAGTTGTGGCAGAAATACCTCATAGGGGATCACTTTTTGGTATTCACAGATCACAAGTGTTTGAGGCATATCTTAACCTAGTAGGACTAGATCTTGTGACAACAAAGGTGGGATGAGTTTCTCCAGGACTACAACATCAAGATCTCTTACACTAAAGGTAAAGAGAACATTGTGGATGATTCTTAGAGTAGGAAGTCATAGAGGGAAGCTGTTCTGGAATCTGTGGATTCTTGGAAGGTAATGGAGGAGTTGGCTTCCCTACACCTAGATGTAATGGAGGATGCTGATAGATGTTGTTTATTTCCGATGATAGTCCATTCCTCTATACTGCAGCAAGTGGATGACTCTCAGTGGGGAGACATAGAGAGTAAAGTGATGCGTGATCCGGTTAACCAAGGTAATGCACCAAAAGGGTGGTTAGATGATGGTCAGAATCAGATGCTTTTCTGAGAGAAGTTGTTAGTCACATAGATGATCTATGAGGGATTTGTCATTGAGTTCCATAAGTCACTCGTAGAGGTACAACCGGGAGTTTCAAAGATGTTTTGAGGCATGAAGGAACAGTTTTGCTGGGATGGGGTGAAACTAGCAGTGGCAGAGTTCGTCACATGGTGCTTGGTATGTTAGCAACTGAAGGATGAACACCCAGTCCTAGGAGGATTGTTGCAGCCTATAGATGTCCCCGAGTAGATGTTGGAAAACATATCGATGGATTTCTCCATTGGACATCCCAGGGTTCAAGGAGGCTATGATTCTATATGGGTAGTTGTAGACCAGCTGACGAAATCAGCACACTTTCTGGAGATCAAGGAGTCGAGTGCGGTGGATGCCTTATCATGGAGATTCCTAGATGAGGTTGTGTAGTTGCATGGAGTTATGAGATCCATAGTCTCTAATAGGTATTCACGGTTTACCTCATGAGTCTGGAAGGGATTTCAGCATGCTTTTGTCACCCGGCTACATCTTATGACTACTTTCTAGCCCCAAATAAATGGCCAGACAGAGCGATCCATCCAGAAATTTGAGGATATTCTACGAGCATGTGTTTTGGAATTTAGGGGATCATGTGAACGAAATTTTCCCATATTAGAGTTTGACTAAAATAATAGTTATCACTCTACTATAGCTATGGCCGAATTTGATTCCATTTACGAGAGGCTTTGTCATTATCCCTTGAGTTGGACCGATGTTGGGGAGGCAGGTGTTCATGGCCCAGAGGTGGTGCAGAGCGCAATGGAGAAGGATCAGTTTGGGCATGAGAGGATGAAGGTAGCCCAAGACCGGTAGAAGATGTATTCCAATCGTAGGAGGAGGCCCTTGGAGTTCGAGGTTGGAGACCATGTGTTCTTAATGGTTTCCCCTCGATGTGGGCAGAGAAGGTTCAGTAAGGGGAGTAATCTCTCTCCTAGGTTCATCAACCCCTTTGAAGTGTAGGGGACAGTCGGTGAGGTTGAATATCAACTGGCGTTTCCACCTCAGTTGGAAATAATCCATGAGTTTTTCCACATCGCCCAAATTCGTCGATATCTACACAATGATTCCCATGTCATTGACTGGGGAAAATTTTATATATGGGATGATGCTACGTTCGTGGACCGACCAATGAGTATCGAGGATCGAAAGGAGAATGTGCTCTGTGGATGAACCATCCCTTTGTTTCGTGTGTTGTGTAGGCATGGTGACCTCACGGAGAGTACATGGGAGCCATAAGCTTAGATACACACCCAGTACCCAATGCTGCTTTGAGTTGATGTTCGAAGACTTCCTTGTGGTTCTAGTTTTTTTGACCTGTTGTGATTTAATGCCGACCTTGTTGGTTTATGATATGTTTTGTTTCCTTACCTTGTGAATGGTCATGAAAAGTCCTGATATGTGGTGAAGGGAAGACTTGATCCTAAATCATGACGCATTAAGCAGGATGCGATAAAACCCGTGTGGGGGAGTAAGTGCCGCCCAAAGCGGATAGTATCATGAAATGGAGGAAATAAATCCATGATCCGTGTGTCAGGATAATGTGATACTTGGGATTTTTATAGCTGTTTGTGGTGGTTTTTTCCCGAGAGGTATCATCAGGAGGGGTTGTTTTGGTTACTCTTGTATTCTCGAGGGCGAAAATAATTTTAAGAGGTATCTGATGTAATGTCCCAGACCATCCTGGTCAATTACTTTTCCAAAATTCTAAGGGATTGGTTGTCCTGGACTCACTGATCAGCTCCATAGATCAGCTCCACAGATCAGCTCCACTGATTAGCTCTACTGATCAGCTCCACAAATGAGCTTCACTAATCTGCTTCACTGATCAGCTGCACTGATCATCTTCACAGGTTTCACAATTCGGTTTCATAGATCGATTTCATAGTTCCGTTTCATAGATTGGTTTCACCAAATCAGTTTCTTAGTTCAGTTTCACTAAATCTGTTTCACATATTGGTTTCACCAAATCAGTTTCAGATATCAGTTTCACCAAATCATTTTCACATATCGGTATCACAAAATCAGTTTCACAGATCAGTTTCAGTAAATCGGTTTCACATATCTGTTTCAGAAAATCGGTTTCACAGATTGGTTTCACCAAATTTGATTCACAGATTAGTTTCACCAAATCAGTTTCACAGATCGGTTTCACCAAATCGTTTTAACATATCGGTATCACCAAATCAGTTTCACATATCTATTTCACCAACTCGGTTTCACAGATTGGGTTCACCAAATTGGTTTCACAGATCAGTTTCACCAAATCGGTTTCATAGATCGGTTTCACCAAATCAGATTCATAGATTGGATTCACCAAATCTGTTTCATTAATCAGCTTCACATGATCAACATCACATGTTTAACTTCTCTAATCAACTTCACAGGATCAGCTTCACCTGATCAGCTCCACCTATCGGTTTTAGCTATCAGTCTCACCAATCGGCCACAGAGGGGTGTCAGGATTTCCTTTCCCCGTATTTCCCGCAACGCTACTTTTTAGTCTTTTATCCTTTTTATTGTGGTTCAAAACCTTTTCTAGAGACATAAACAACGTTTTCAATCCCCTAGGAGTGGGGGGACCCTCCATAGACATGTTTTCCTCTCTTAAATGAAATCCATTAATTCACAACTGTTATTTCCACCCATCCGATGAGAATTATTAAATAAAAAATTAATTTCATCGTGTGCAACCATCTATCCATGAGGTGAATCGACTATCTATCATTAAAGCTTCTCAAGATCCTCATATCCCAAAATGCCAGGATCTCTCCTTTTTATCTCATGAGAATTGTTTTCTCTCTGGCTGTTCTCTTTTTATTCTTCTCCTTACTGCGTTTGGAGTCCCCCTTCTTGAGGCGAGTGGTGCGCCTATGTTAGAGCCTTTCCTGCTCATTCTTAGAGTCTTCTGAGGTCATCCCCTATAAGTCGTGCATCCCCAGTTGTTGGAACCAGGAGAAAATTGTCTATCATTGATCATTCAAGTAGGGATTCTCCTTCTTTTCTCTTTAGTGTGTATCATGGATGGTGGATATACTATTGTTTCTATGGGGATGGATGAATCCTTACCTTAATAAAGATAATAAAAGTAATATTAAAGAATGAATGGGTTATGCTCGATGTTTCTTTAGTACTCTTTATCCTTGATTATGTGTTGGGAATTGTACAGTATTATTACCACTGATAATCGTGGTCGTTGGTGGTCTTTTCTATTGCACTAATGATGCACTATTTTTCTAGATATTTATGTGGTTGAATGGTTGTAACATAGAAACTGGTTAATCACTTAAACTCGGTTTATTAAATGGATGCCCAGTGAAAAAGAATTATTGTGTGATCACCCGGATTAAACAAACGGATTGAAAGAACTAAATGAATGGCATATTCAAATTTGAAATCTCTCTTTCTCTGTTCTGGTGAGGTAGACGGTTGATGCTTAGGAATGACATGGATGGGAATGGGATCCTCTGTTGTGGAGCAGTTGTGGGATTTTGGATCTGACACCCTGTGGGTTTATATTGTGGGGCTTGGTTTGGTTCCAATACATTGAGGGATCTCACAGATCCCTTTTGTTGTTGTGACTTTACAAGAGAACTGGGTGTGAATACTAAATTTTTTGTTTGGATGTTTTTTCCCATGGCTTGTGGTTATGTCTGTTAGTTGCCCAGTAGTATAGAATTTACTTAAATGAAATTACTTGAAGTTGAAAACATGAATGGGTTCAGTGGGTAATTGTTTTCTAGGAATGAGTTGTGACAGGGTTGTGGCTGTTATGCTTCTTATGAATGAATAGTAATGAGGGTGCTTGTGTATGGGCTAGTTTTGGATACACTAGGATGGGATGAGATCTTTTTACCTATATATATAATTTTAGATCTTATATTTGTTATTCGCGCCCCATCCGTGTTACACACTTCATGTCGAACACCCTCATTTACTGAGGGATGGTGTTTTCCCCAGCACTCCTATATGTGGCTAGTCATTAGCTCCTTTTCTGCTCCCTTTTCCAAGTATCCCAATATCCATCGGGCAAGATTTGATGGCCTGAGGTCCACTATAGCCCTATATTCTTTGGGCATGGTATGTGGTGGTGGATGGCCCAGATGTGTTCGGGCAGGTTATTTCCCAAGTGTCTTTGGGATGATTCCCAGGTGTCTTCGGGCGTGGCAGTAGTTGTTTGGACCTAGGTGTGTGCTGGATGTGTGGTAGTGATAACACACGTGTTTGTGGGCGGTATGTGTGATTGTGGTAGCCCAGGTGTGTGTCGGTGGGGGATGGCAGTGGGATTGGGGTGAGGATGGCGGGAGAGGTCTGGCTTGTAGGATATCCTCAATAACCAGTGGGAATGTGGCGCGAGGTACCCAAATATCGATGTGCAATTAATATTACATTAGTTGACTTATGTTATTTGGGAAGTGTTCCTTGTTAATGTTTGAGTGTATAGTTTCCTTTATAGGTGCTCTGGTAATCTCCTTTTCTCACGGAGCATTAGAATGCCTCCCCACTTATGCACGCGACCCTTTGGTTTTCCATATTTTGTAAACATGTATACTCACCCTACGTATGTAAAGTGATTTTAGGTTTCTAGGAGGACATCAGGGATCGTGCGGGACTGTACTAGCTCAGACATTGGGACAATTGTTGTTGATGTTTTCCTTTTTTTGGTACTTTCCGTTGGGGGTTTCTTGTACATTTATAGAATCTACTTTTGACATGCATATGAGAATAGTTTTCTTTTGGATTTACTTTTACCTTTAGTTATGGTTTTGTTGGGATTTAATATATTATATATCGATATTATTAGAAAATAGGCAATGCCTTCCATCTTGTGTGTGATTCTATACCATTGATGCTAGTCTCCCCTCCAGAACCTCTTGATGGCGGGTCTCGGGGATCATTATCTCTCGTTCAACTAGAAGAAGGAAGGGTCTGGAAATCTGATGTCTCTTCTCTCATCTTGGTGAAGGCAGGTCATGAAAATTTTTAATCCTAAAATAAAAATAATTCTCGAATGATTATGATGGCGAATAAATCCCATCGCAGTCGTGGAGAGGGTAATCTATATGTACGCAAGAGAGAAAATATCAGTACGTTAATGATGAAATCATATGTAATTGGATGGTGTATCATATATAAAGAATCATTAACATGTTATATTTATTATTTATATCAGTTATACTCATTATTATACCCATAAAAATAATTAATTGTTTGAATAACAAACTACACCACGACGTGGAGACGGTAATCCATACGTACTCACGTATGGTGACTTTGTCATTAATAAGATGGATAGAATAATGAATATGGTTATACCATTTTTATAATAACATACCAGTATATATAAGATACTAGAGTTACTGTTTTAGAATTTAAACCAAAAAGAAATAGGAAGTCAAAGAAGAAATGAACATGGAAGAGGTGATGAAATATTTACCTATTCATCGGGTTCTTCCTTTTGATTTGATCAAAAGGGATCCATAGGATGGATTTATAAACAATATAAGGCCTCTAGGATGAAGGGAGGATAGTTGTGAGGATATTTGTGTATGGTTTGACCAAGCTAAATGAATTTTCATATGTGAAATTAAGAGAAGGGGATTTACCCTTTTATAAGAGTGTTGAGGGTCACTTTAGGAAAAGCATTAAATATTATTTAATAATAAATAATTTTCATTTTATAATTGCTCAAAAATGATTTATTTATAGGAAAAATTGGTGATGTGAAGAAAAACTCTCAACCAATAGGTTTTAGATATTTTTAGGTCCTTATTTTAAATTTATCTTTTACATTTAACTCTTAGATAAAAAGATTTACATTTACCATGTCTCTTTGTATTTTTATAACATATGGTTAATAAATTTACTATAAAAATCCAAGAGAACCCCAAGTGGTTTATTATTAATATATATAACCATATCTATTTCCTTTGGATAAACATTATATTTTTAGGAATATTGTATCAATTAATACTATATTATTTGTTCTAAAAAATCAATTATGTCAATTTTGACACTATTTAGTATTTGATTTTTTGGTGAAAATCCTAAAAGCATGATTTCATTGAAATTAATTATTTAATAAACCATAAAATTTCATATTAACCTATAAAATTAGTGAAATTAATCAAAAGTCTCAAATTTCATTTATTTGGATATTTATAATATAAAATATTTTAATATTTCATTAATAAGGTAATTTTTGCATCATCATTGTGTCATATATAAATTAACATACTTAATATCTAATAAGAATAAATAAAATACGATTATGTAGGAAATCGTTTTCTCTTTCTAATGAATATTTATAGCTGAATTTATATTTTTTATAGCCCTATATTAAAAAATTTTATTTATTAAACATAGAATTTACCTCTTTTAACTATTCATTAAATAAAATAATAACGAATGTCGTCATCTGATAAAAGTGGACGTAAAGGATCATATATTATTCAAAATTTTGTTTTTGATTAAATTATACATATCCAATATAATTAAGACATGTGTTAGGGTAATAATAATATCATTTTTACCTTTAATTACCCTGTTTATTTTTAACTGTAGTAAATAAAGGTTAAAATTTAATATTCAGAAAAAATTATTTTCATCATAATAAAGAAAATTTTATTTACTGATATAAACTGTGTCTCTCATATTTATGAAATTAAACTCACATATGTGGTAATTTTATGTTTTATACAAATTGTCAAATGCTCTTAGTATGAGTGTAAAAGACAGTAAAAAGTTAAATAAAATTATTATCTATCTAAAATTATTATAAAATGATTCCAATGAATTACAATGAACATATATTCGAATTATGTATATATTTTGAAATAAAATATATTAAAATAAAATAAATAATTATATTAATAAAAAGTTAGTTTTAAACAACAACTCACTGTTTTTCCCTATTCAAGAAAAATTGAATGTTTTGAGAAAAATAAAAAAAATTCACCAAAAGATAATATCGATATTCCGAATAAATATATGAAGTCCATTTTGAAAGATAAATTATTTTAAATTTCAAAAATTGGGTATTACAATTCATAACGGCTAGTTTGATTGGTTGTGGTGTGTTTGAACTCGAAGTTGCGTACAACACGAGATATTGTATAATTCAAAGTGAAACCTACCATCGATGCTTTGGGTGTTACAATTTCCATTATGATTTTTTTGGCAGTTATCTTTTATATATGATGAAGTGTTTTAATTTATTTCCTCCTTTCACAGGATGCCTTTTTTATTAATTTTATATCAAATATTATAAGTTATATTTGTGATTTCTAATCATTTCATCCCCCTTGAAACCCTGTTTTTTATAATATGGTTTTCTATATGACGTATTTATTTCCTCAATTGGGCATATAGATTATCTGTTTCTTATGTATTTTCTTAAATTATCCCATTTAGTTATAAGTGTGAGCATGTCAAAGAGGTTTTCAATAATGATGTTGTATTCCATGTTTTAATTTTAAATTTCATGTACAAAATTCTACAATAAAATAGATTGAACTATATTTAAAGTTGATTAAATTTTAATATAATTTACTAAATCATTTGTTTATTTTATGTAAAGGGATGAGTTGTAATAGTATCCGAAGAAGAGTAATCATTTTTCCATGAGAATTTTTATTCATTTTCCTCATCTAACAACATCAATTTCAATAAAAAAATTATATAATAATCTCATTATATTACATATAATTATATTTTATTATGTTAACATAATAACTTAATTTATTCGCATCTGCCTACCAACAGGTTAATAAATCATTATCCATGTGTATGATGGACTACCGCATCATGAACAAATGTCATTTTATTTTACATTACCACCTATAACAGTTGAGTATGATAAGATATAAATAATATATATTTAATTTTTGAAAAAAAAAAGATATTTTATTTTTAATTATACAAAATATTATTCTTTTAAATTCAAATCGTTATGGTTCATTATAGCGTCACTCATGTGTATGAAGGAATATCACTTCGCAAAGCAATTTTAATCCATTTTTCACGTATGATTTACATGGATGAAATAAAAGAAAATGTTATTGATTATATGTGATATAAATGAAATATTAATTATATTAATAGAATATATATCATTTTTTGACAATAATATATCATTTTTTCACTACAAATATGATGATCTCATTTGTGTATGTGTTCACTACAATCTTTATGAAGTGGTGTGATTTTCATTTCATCACCACATGAAAAGGATGATATATATAATTATTTTTATAGAGATAATATTGTATACATGATATTATTATTTTACGTATTGATAAAATATTACTTACTACATTTTTATAAAGGTCATTGGAAAATGGAATCCTTACTCATGAGTATGAATGGAATACCACCTCCATGATCGTCGCATAATTACTTTTTCATAATTATATTTAATTATTAGTTTTAAAAGTATAATTTATGTATAAATATTGTAATTATTTTATTATTATTTTTATGGATATAATAGATGTAAATTATTATTATAAGAACGAGGACAACTATAACATGTCAAAAATGAGAAAACAAGTTGATTAACACCATAAATTACAAAAATAATGAATATATATAATTAATGGGTTATAAAACTATACAAAAACATAATATATAATAGTATATATTTTTATATTTTTCTATAACAATTTAATAACTTGTTTAAAACCACCATATAGTAGGTTATGTAATGTTCAACCAAAATTATGTTTGATGTATATTTTTTGTCTTCCCGCTATTACTTTTTTGCGACATATTCTATATTCAGAACTTATTTCTCTTGGTTAATATAATTCCCATTTGACATATTATATAATGAATATAATAAATTTAATTATATTTTTTGATTCATTTTATTTTATTTATTATTTTCAATTATTATTCAGTAGATTACTAAATATGTAAGGGATTCTTGCCACAATTTTCAATCATTGAGATAATATCGGGTTATGAACCTATAATATTTTTTGAGGTGCATCTAAATCCCTATTGACATTTGATATCATTAAATTTTCTATTCTTTGATTATTTTATGTTTCAATTAATGTTATCATTTTATAGGGTTTAAGATTTAATGTTAGCAGTTTGTTAAGAGTTTTATGTTACAATCTAATCCTTTTTTATGGTTCTATGAGTTTATAATGATTATTATGTTCAATATTGATATCACATGTCTTATGATTATTTATTCTAAGGAATTATTCATTTTACATGTTTTTATATTTAATTATCTACGAATTGATGTATTTGATTTGATTTATTTTTTTATCATGAACCTTATTTATATTATCATAACACTTTTAACATATTATGATGATAGATGAAATTAACATGTTAATTTTTATGTTTACTCTTACAGACCATAATATATAAACATTATTATTCCATTATTTTTCAAAGGTTAACAATAAATTATTTTTTTCATATTTTTTTTATAGAGGATTTATTATTGGGAAAGATGGTAACTTAATATGACATAATAATAAATGTGTTGAGTGTCAAAAATTATCATTTAATTACATGGGTATTGGTTATATATAATTTTTGTCATATTTATCAAAAACTGCAATACTAAATGGATATTGAGATTATATGTTTTCTATTTTCCCAATTTTATATAGGAAGGATCTGATAAAAAAAATAGTTTTTCCCAATTATTGGTATAAATGTTGTAAATGTTATGTTTATGAAATAATCACTTTACTGAGGAGTGTGGGTTCAGGTTTGTTATAATTGTATTCAAATGTTCCTAATGCTCCATCTTTTTCCTAGAGTATTACAAAATTTTATCTATATATATTAACAAAAAATGTTCAATGATATCTTTAAAATATCTATTCATTTATTCTATAATTAATATTGCTGAATTAGTGGGTCTTAATGACATCAAAATGAACTCGTTGTATCCATACTTTATTTGAAAGGTTATTTTTTGGAATATCTTACTTCATTACTGAGAATTAGTGATATCCGGACTATAGTGCCTCCATATGTAAATAATGTTCGCCTAGTATTTTATTATACTAATCATATATCAATGGTAGGACATTCTTTTTTTTAATCTCGATTTTTATGTGATCTTGTTAATCTACATAAAGGCGCAATGAACGATCCATCTTTTTAATAAACAGGATAGGTGGAATACATGGTGAAGTACATGAGAGTATAAATTCCTTATCCATATTCACATGTAGATAAATACTCATTTTTTCATGATAAATAATATAAATTCTATATAGTTTCCCTGATATCGGTAAAGATCAAGGTATAATACTGTTTGTTAAATCAATCACTTATCTTGGAGGTTGAGAAAGAAACTATTCGGGGAATCCAAGAATTAATTCCTCACAATGATATTGTTTTAAGGAATTATCCTTTCATTAGCCATAATCATTAGATAATAATGCACATACCGAAAATGAAAATATCAAAATTCTTTTTGTGATTATATCAAATGAGTTCATCCTCCACCTTGCACTTGTAATGAATGATATGGTGATTTAAGATTTAAAGGGTAATTTCCTATAACCAATATTTTATGTTTTCTATATATAAGAAATCCAATGAATTACCCACAATTTAACAAACTCATATAAAAGTAGTATCCCAATTTATCATTGAATTTTCATCCTAAAATTAAGGACTAGGGATTAATTATACTTTTTGGATGCAATAAATTACCCATTTTCTATATTAATTGACAAGTAAACTTATATATCATGGGGTGGTTCTTGAATAGTTCTACTAAAATATCCTGATATTAAAAAATTTAGAACCCAAATAAAAAAGTATGAAAACTATTATCCAGTGAATAACTACTGTACATATGACTAAATCAAACTTTTCATCCACCTTCAGTGTTCTAATGGAATTAGATAATCCATTTCACTAGTCCTTGTTGGTTTTTGTTCTTAGTTTCCATCATCAATAAGTGTAATTAGTGCATTGGTTCAAATTATTTATTTTTTCTATTTATTTGTAAAATTAGATAACATGTTGAGGGTTTGTTAGGGAATTTATTTATACCATCACATTTTTGGGTTTCTACCATTGGGAATAAATAGTGAGGTTCCCTTCTTTTAGTACCAACAAAAAATCATTGTCCCGCTTAGACAATTTCAAGGGTACTTCTTTCCCAACGCTTCATAAGTGGAATGTTTTAATTTCAGTCCTCAATTACATTTATTTATTATATCATCCTTGTTAATAAACAGTTTTTGCTTCTCATCCTCATGAGATCCTTTAGATTCACTTCTCTATATCTCATCATTGAGGGATCATCATAATATTTCCTCTTAAATATAGAACTATCAGATGGAAAATGATTTTTTTCAACATTAATTTATTAAAACAAATATGATCTCATATTTACATATAGGGGATAAGAAAAATCAATAGGAATATCATGACAATATTGTGTAGTTTTCTTCGTATGCCCCATAATATTTAATGACATTTTTCATAAAGTTATGGGAATCCCTCTCAATTTTATATTGGATTTCTTGAAGAGAATATTTGTAAATTGATTAATATGAATCCTCCCACTCTAAATCTTTGATATGCACGTCATGATTTTTTTATCAATATAAATAATTGATAATATTACATACCTATTTTTTAAAAAACAAATAGAACCATTAATTTTATATGGATTTGATTGATAGAGATGAACTTTTCAAAAGACAAAATATTTTTTAAAATTATTCGATTTGAATATCCAACTAATGATGAAGTCCATTATCTTATAGAGGTTTTAATTGAAACATTATCCTTTATGGGGTGCTTAATGAATTATTCCATACTAATTTTTTAGTCCAAAAGATGAGTTATCTGAGATTGTATTTTCAGGAAATTCCTAACCAGTTCTTTAATCAGGTTGGAATCTCATTTGGGATGTCATCAAATTTCCCATAAAAATGGTTGTTGAAACGACATATGATTTTTTAATAATTTTTATGAAATAAAAGGTTTATTAGTGATGAATAATAATAATGTATCAAATATATATGTGGTAAAATTTGAAAATTAAATAGATTGCTCATAAATGAAATATATTACATTAATTACAATTTCATATGTATTAATCAATGTTATCCATGATATGTTTCCTCATAAAAAATATTATGTATATTTTATTCCCATAACAATGGTTTGAAAAGAGGTTATGATTTTTCAAAACATGTCACATGAGTGTTTCAAAATATTTTCATAGTAAGGCCTAGTATTATGAACCTTGTAATGGTATAATGAATCCTAAAAATATTTTTTTTAGAGTTATGGACCCATGTAACATCTATTTCAGAACCACATCAACTTGTATTGTGTTGATAGGGATGTAATTTCTTGGAAACCACTCATTCTAAAATTAACCAAAATTCTATAATATTTTACTATAATTAAGAATATCCTATGAAATATCCCGTAATGAATCCAATGGATTTAAATAACTTTTTCTCATTTTGATTTTTTTAAGGAAAAAGTAATATTTTTCCTTAATACCATATTTGGAGAACTCATCTTTTTAGATATACAATTATATGAATTTTGAATATAAATAACAAATAATTTCACCAGATGGACTATAATGTCACATTTTAATCAATAGACTATATTCATACTACATAAAATGAAAAAAATATAAAGAAATAATTAATATACTCTGTACAGTGAATTAATTAAATCCATTTGATGTCCAAAATAATTATGGGACAAACTAGGGATTAGATGAATTATAGGTGGGAGATAAAACTCTTATTATGTGAGTACACATGCTAAGTAATTGTATTATTTGATTCAATGTTATACCATGAAATCAAAAAAGTGAATGTGTATGAGAAAACAAATAGAATCCTCAAAGAAAGTGAATGAAAACATAATATAATGAAAATATGGTAGTATGGAAAACATAAATAACCTGACATAAACATATGTCATGGCTGACTACAAAGACAACATCACCTGGTGGGAAGAGTCCCATAATGTATTATGTTTACTACATAATCCCATACAATAAATATCATGATACCAAAACATTTAAAAATCCTGGAGATTGATATATAATTCTTCGAAAACCAAAAATATATTTCATGTGCAATCATATGACTTCCACATAATGATGTTAATAATATAGAACAATCATAATAATTGAAGGGGGAAATAAGTGGGTTTTCTAATCAAGTGTCATACAAAATTATTAGAAAATCGTTAAAGGATTTATTTCTGAAACTGTCACATAGAATTTATTAAACCATCAATGGAATGGTATAGATGTGACATACACATTGAAATAATTTATAATAATTCCAAATAAATTAGTTGAAAGGTAGGTTACTGGTTTAATGATCATACCATGAAGAAAAGGGTGGTTTACAAAGATTCCAGACCTAGTGCCTCATTTTACAAATAAATTATTTATATCACAAATAAAAATTGAATATTAAATATTATATTTCGTAATAACTGTTTTCATGTTTAATATTAATTTTATTTTTAATTTTTTCATCATCAAATTCAATTAATTATCCACTTAATTTCACTTCATATGTTTTATCAATAATGGGATTATAAATCCCAATAAACATTAGTAATATGGATAATGTAAAATAAGTTATTATTTAACCATATATAAAATATTTATCATTAAATATTTTATAATTATTATTCAATTTGTTTAATGAAACCAATGAGGTATGGTTATAAAACATTATCAATGTTACAATAAAGGAGACAATTGGTGATACACCCGCATACACATCATTCCATTTTTCAATGATAATTATGGAAATAAGTTATCTATTATTTTATATTTTTATAAGAACCAATATATAAAAAATATCTTACTATTTCATCCAATACCATTACATATACCATACATGCGATTTGGTACAAAAACAAATCACATTGCTTCACGAGGTGGTAGTTCGTCGTACACATGATCACAATTATAATTTATTTAATTGATGGAATGTTAAGAAGGGATATGATATTTTTATTTTTTATGAAGGTTGATATTTAATTAATATCATATATATAAAAATAAATTTAATCTATTTTTCATTCCATTAAATGTGTATTTGAAAAATGAACGACATCAATTTGTGAAACCGTAGTATACTCTAAATACAAGCCATTAGCGTTTCCTCTATAGTATAGAATTTGTGAAGATATATATAATATAATAATTATATATTTATAATTAAAAAAATTATAATATATAAGAATTATATATATGATTATATTCATCCATGAAAAAGGAGTTATAAAAAAACAGATTACATCAGTTCATGAGGAGAAACTTCTACATACACATTTTCAACTATACCACTTCCATTTGAGGTTGGAAGAGTAAGTTTTAGGGAATTATATTAACATAAATATATATAATTATAGGTAATATATAGAGTTTTTTATATCTTTAGTATTTATTATAATTTGAAATATGTGGAGGATTAAATAAAAATAAATTCTACGTTAAGAAAGTTACCTCTTCCTTAGATAACTTCTTTTGGGTTTTAAAGAAATATTCCAAAGATATAAATATGAAAAATAAATGGATTATAGGATTAGTGTATTGAATTAAGGAAATTATTTTTTCTAGTAAAATAAAAATCATTGTGGGGGTGTAAGTGTGATAATTAAAGGAGACTAGGTGGCCATTAATTTTTTTTTGGTTGGACATCCATGGGATTTTTGAAATGAAACTATTACCCCCAAGTTTTTATTATATATGTATTCTTCAAAATGGACCATTTTATAACCTTTTAATATATATAGTCAAAATATTCTAATCAAAAAATAATTATTCATTTTCAGTAACATTTACCAAGTGTAAAATTATTTTCACGTTACTTGCCTTAAATAATTTATACATCATTGCACAATTCATTATGTTCAAAAAATAATTTGATTTTATTAAATAATATAAAGTACAATTATTTTAAATATAATATATATATTATCATATTCAATACATAGACTTAATAAAATATAATTTTATATTAAACCATTTGATGTGTCGAAAAATATAATTAATATAAAACCACTGAATTTATTTTTTAAATATGTAAACCATATGATTTTTCATAATTTTTCAAGTACAATTCATTACATCTTGATGTTCATGGATCAGTGTGATCACTGAGAGGGGGAGGGGTGAATCAATGATCCTTTTTAACTTTTTACTAATTGATTATTTATCAATTAAACCTCTATGCCTTGTTAAGGCCTCGATCGAATCTTCTTGTATCTCTCAACCTTTCCTCGAGTGATGTAGTAAATGTAATGTCACAGGATACAAGGATTTACAAGTTTAGGCATCAAAGGCCTTCGTCCTTTCCGTGTTGGTTAAATTCTCCAACATGGTTTCTCCACTATAATTTGGTTAGTAATTACAATTGTCAATAAAGAGTCACACTTTATCTCTCCTAAGTCTCACAAGAGGTTCTCCATACTGCATTCCACAGTGTTACTAGATTCCCACTGGCCTGCTTTATCTTCCACCGAAGACTTCTCCACACTGAGTCTCACAGGGGTTCTTCTCCTTGCTCCTCGAGTCACACGAGTAGCTCTTATTCATTAATGTCTCAAGAGTCTTCAACAGCCTTGAGTGAGGTCTGTTGGCCTTGCTCACTTCTTCTGATCACTTGTGGTGATCATGACTCCTCTTCTTTTCTCATGATTTGTCTCCTTCTTCTATGGATGACCTGAACTCTGTCTTCAAGAATCTCGATGGGAAAATATGTTCTTGCACTGAGTACACCCACTCAATATTCTTGGTCTTCTAAACTACAGAAAACTCAGATAAATAATGTCTTTAACCTTAGTCTGGCTTCAGTCTCTCTTCAATTTAACTTCATTCAATGAGTGAATGGCATCTCTGAATCATCATGCGCTGATTGCGTGGAATCTCAATCATCTTCAAGAACCTTTTTCCTTGGACTTCTCAAATTAACACACACTAATTTAAACATTGTTTACATGTGCATGTGCATGCATGCAAGCATTCTTTCCCCTTTTCTTATTGGTGTGACAAACCCTTAATTGGTGTAATCTCTTGTATCACACACACCTTCTTCGTGGAGTCACACTCTTTTATTCATTCTCACACACACCAAATTTTTTGTTCTTGTTTATTGTGAATTTATCTTTCTCTCATTCTTCTCAAGGTGTTCACCCACTTATTCACTTATTCATACATGCATGGATATGCATGTATCTTCTTCCTTAACTTTGGAACACACAAGAGGTATGACCTCTTTCACTTGTTCACATACAAGGCTACAACCTTCTTATTTCTTTGCACACACAATGTTCTCTTATACTTCTTCAATGAGTGAACACTCCACTTGTGCACACACTATGGTAATTGCCTCTTCACTTGTTTATCTCACACACAACCTGTATGATCTTCTTGTTTATTTGCACAAACACACATAAGGTGTGTGGGATTCACTTCACCCGAACCAACTTCAAAGGTGTGCGCGCAAGTGATGCGGCCACCTCCTGCCATCAAGCACGCAGGGGGTGGAAACTTCTACCGCGTGGGTGGCGCGACGACTCCTTCTGCCCCGCAGGTGTGGCAGCTCCCTCCTACCGTGCAGGTGGCGTAGTGGCTTCCTTCTGCTATGTGATTTCACGGGCACAGAGGGCGCGCAAGGTGCGGCCACTTTCTACCGCGCAAGTGTTGCAGGAAGAGGGCGCGCAAGTTCGCGCTGATCGGCTTCTTCCCTGTTGCGCAAGGGGAGCGCACATGGTGGCCTCCTCCTTATCTTCTTTCATACAGGGGTTGCAGAAACGGATCTCTCAAAGCCTCGAGTGGCTCCGGGTAATTCTTCCGCACAGGTTGTGCGCGGGGATTTTCTTCGCGTTTCTCGCTGATTCGCGGGACTTCAGTTCTTCAGCCGATCGGTAGCCCCTTCTCTATTTGGGATTCTCCTTTTATAGGCAAAGAGTGCGAACATAACCGCAGGGTTAAAATCTATGAATGCCCGAGATCTTCATCGTTTTGTGATCTTCAAACGCGGATGAGATATCCCAGAAATCTTGGTTGTTTCCTTTTTCTTTTTCAACCACGGGATCCTTTGTTCTTGGTGTGCGCATGACGTGCATGCGTTTACGAACTCATAAAAACCTTCTTTAAGATCAATCCATGAAAGAACACACTGCCTCGCAACTCGGTTTGCTTTGGACTTGTTTGAAATCTTTAACTCGTTGCATGCATGAGACTTTTAACGCATGAATGTGTTCGTGAGGAAAAGACGAACACACTTGTGGTCCTATCTCCATCAGAGACGACCGAGAGCTCCATCTACCTTGCTCGGGTGGATCTGGTTCATGGGAGGCGTCACAGGGTGACCTTCGCTCGATGATCGGTTGAAGATACTCTCCTAAGCCATTGGATCCGCGTTTAATGATCGCAGACGGCTGGGATTATAACGCAGCACTGCGGATGAGATGGATGGCAGCGATCAGACGCGAGATCGGATGAGCGCTCAGGATTTCATCCGCGTTTCAAAAACTCATCCCACATCGAAATGCATCATGGTTCTTGCACAGTTTAACAAACAGCTCCTCCCGAACAAAGCTCAGATTACTCCTGTCCCCCCTCTAGTGCCTCCCCGCACCGGTTCTCCTGCGGGCGCGCTCTAGCACCCACTATTATTTTCCGGGCATGCCCTTGGTGCCCACGCTGCATGGGATTGACCTCCGCGTGTCTTGGACTTACACACGGCCCGACCTCCTGTGGGCTGTCTCTTCCTAGGCCTCCTCATGGGCGCGGTCAACCCCTTGTGGTCCCGCATGTTCCTTGGGTTGAAGCTTGGGTAGCTAGCTCATGGTCATGCCCTGTTTTTTTCATTGTACTTGGTTAAACTAAATAGGGACAACACTTATTCATGCCATTTTTCTCTTATTCACTTCTCCATCTTCTTAATAACTCCATCTATCTTCTTCAACATCTCTTCTTCATCTCCTATTAGGAGATGGAATTCCCAAGACTCTCTCAAGTATCTTCATCAACTATTAATCATAAATTACTTGATCTTTAATTTTCTTCTTTGATCCAATCATTGATGAGGATGGATCATCTTCAAATCCTCATGCACTAAGAGATAGTACATGGTCCTTTTCAGACCACTTCATCCACTTAGTAGTTGTGGATGGTTCATCTTTTCACTTCATCCACTTAGAGGTTGTGGATGGATCCCTTCTTCATTCCTCATCCCCTTGGTGATAGTGGATGACACTTCTTTATCTCCTCATGAATTGTGAAGACAATGTGTGGACTTCTAACAATGTTGTGACATTGTATCTTCTTGATAAAGGTTTTTTGAACTTATGATCAGCTCTACAATCGTCTTATTTTTATGGATAATGTTTCAACCATTACCTCCTATGACACTTAGTCATTCTCCTAAGAGACATGCTTCCCAGAAACATGGTAATTCTCCAATCATCACCATCACCATCACTTCCTTTTTCATTCACATATTGACACTCCTTATCATCCATTCAATCCTTGACACCATATTGACAACATCACCATCACTATCCCTTCCTTTTTCATTCACATATTGACACTCCTTGTCATCCATTAAATCCTTGACACCTTATAGAAAACAAATTCAACACAGTGCACACCAATCTCCCCCTTTGTATTTGTTGTCAATATCACTAGAGCACATATGAATGGGTTAATATGTGTGCCAAGATTTTCTCCCCCTTATTGGAAACCAAATGCAATGGTGTGTTGTGGTTCTCTTAAAAATATTTCTTCAGTACTTTGAATAGAATCTTCTTGAAAATCACTAAGAGAGGGATGATGTCACATGTTCACATTAGCAAAAAGCCTTAGTAAATCATCTCTAAGTCTACTTGGGCTAACCCGGTGTAGAAAACAAGATTGATGTAACCAAGGAATTCAATGTTGTCCACAATTCACTATACATGTGAGATCATGCTTAGGCTTCAAGGGGTTGAAATTTTTCATATATATCAATGAATTGCTGAATCCTGCACATACTTCACCAAACTCATTAGAAAGTTTAGGTCCAAAGATAAATCTCCCCTTTCATACATTTTTCTTCAATCAAACACTCCCCCTTATTTGACATGTGAAATAAAATTAAGAAACAAGGGATGAAATTATGATTGGAATACCTTCATGAATCTCAAAATATTATCTTCTACAGATTGTCTCCCCTTAAAGGGGTGCACACTATTCAGTCCATACAATTCTCAATTTGAGAGTGATCGTCATCTTTAGTTCCCTGAAATTTAAGCACATGTTTATACCAGTGATCAGGGAATAAGATGGAACCTCCTTGGTTCACCAGTTTGAACAACAAGGTTGAGAGGATTCTCTCAACCAAGATGTTATACTTTCTCCATTCTTCACAATTGCACATTTGATCTTCAATGATTTTTTTGCTGGTGCGGATCTTGACACCTATTCAACTTCTTTGTGTGTGACTTATTTCTTTCTAAGTGCCTTCTGAGCACTAGAATCTTTTGGTGCAGTCTTCATTCTCTTGATGAATTCTATTTAAGCTGGAATGAGTGTCATGAATTTATTACTAATATGACCAGCTTTATTTCACCTCACACAAAGAACTTCATCTTCATGTGAAATCTTCCGTTTTCCTTTTGCACTATCTTTGGCATGTTCATTTCCTTCCTTTCTCATTATTTCCAAATATTCTGGGCAAATGATTAATATGTCATTTACAAGTGAGGATTCATATTTGGATGTTCCACATGGTTCCTTTGATTCTTTTAAGTTACCTTTCTTAGGAAGCTTATTTTCAATCAATCCCTTCTTCTTGTTATGGATTGATTGTCCTATTGAGGGTAGTTTTCTTATATCTAGTTCCATGGCTTGTTTACAATGATCCATGGTATGACTGTTCTTTCCATATTAGAATCATTTTTTCTTGGTGGTCTTTCTGGATGCATCACCCTTCTTGGATTTGGAATCCAATGACTTTTCTTTCTTTTGAAAAATCTTCTTGGGAGCATTTTTATCTTTCTTCAGCTTGCTTCCCAAGGATACTTCTTCTTTCTTAGCTAGGTTATGTGATATTTTCTTATTTTTACCTTTACATATATTTGGAATTCGTATGTATAATTCTTGTGATCAATTTTTCATTCATCCTAGATGTTGTCAAACATTCCAAATCTTTTTGCAGTAAACAGATGTTTCTGGACCTGTGGATGCTGCTTCTTATTCTCTGTCTTGCTCCCCCTTAGCATGGGCTTCCTTTGTGCTTTTACATATAGATGATTGTACCAACAATCTATTGCTCAATTCACATACCTGTTGCAACACCAACATTGAACAACAAATCCTGTCCTCTTGACTTCTTCTGATTTTTGGATATTTCTCTTGAATTGTTGTGTCTTTTCAAGAGAGATCTCTTTCTTCATCTTCTTCGTCCATACTTGTTTAGAGTTACTCTTCCATCTTTCACTTTTTGTGGAAACACATTTAGAAGCATGAGTACAAGATGGGATGTATGGTACCTTCATCTTAGTATATTTTTCCCTTTCAAAAGATGATGTCGTTCTTTTGGAATCATCCTTATCAATGCACAATTGAGTGGACACATTTCTTCTGCCCGCTAACTAGGAGGTTTCAGCTTTGGGTGATTGCTGATTTTTCAATATCACCTCTAGTTATAAGCATTTCATGTTCAGAGAGTTATTCTCATCCTCAACAAATCATAGCCTTCCTTCCCAATTCTCTTTCAGTTGTTTATTCTTTTTTTCATGCACCTCCTTCTTTTCTTGCAATGAATTGTCAAGATCTTTTACCATTTTTACTTTATCTTCTAGCTGAGCATCTTTGACAACCATTGAAACTCTGTGCCACTTTTCCAGTGCATGGAAAACATCATTGAACACCATCACAATGAATTCATTCTCACAGATACTTCTTTGCAATTATTCACTAAAATCTTCAATTCTTTCATGCAAAGGTAAATTTTTTCATCCATGGCCTTCACCATATTTGTGAGAGTGTTGGTTATGCCAACCCTTCTTGAAAATTGATCTTCCATAGAATTGGATTCTTCTTCTAACTGTAATTTTTCTTCTTTAAGATCACAGATCCTTCTAGTAATACACATGGCCACTTCCTTGGGGACTGTCTTCCGAAGAAATTTTAGTGCATCTATAAGATCATTGATAGTTCCATCATCATCATAGCTAGAGCAGGCATCATCAGAAGAGTGATAAAAGGAATTTTCACCTGTTGTGACTTTAACATTACCTTCAATAGACGGTGTTTCTCTATTAGTAGCAACCTTCTTCTTCATCTTCTTGGTCAGTTTCTTCTTTCTATTTTTCTTAGTCTTGGAAGATATCTCCATTTGAGGGTGTTCGCTCATTTCCTCAAATATTCACTTCATAAAGACTCCATTGGATCTTTTAGAGGCAACCGTTCTCTAATACCAATTGAAGTTCCCAGATTACTGTGATCACTGAGAGGGGGACGGGTGATTCAGTGATTATTTTAACCTTTTTAATAATTGATTATTTATCAATTAAACCTCTATGTCTTGTTAAAGACTCGAACCAATCTTATTGTATCTCTCATCCATTCCTCGAGTGACGTAGTAACTGTAAAGGCACAGGACACAAGGATATATGAGGTTTGGCTCCAAAGGCCTACGTCCTGTCCATGTTGGTTAAACGCCCCAACGTGGTTTCTCCACTATAATTAGGTTTGTAATTACGATGGTCGATACAGATTCACATTGTATCTCTCCTGAGTCCCACAGGAGGTTCTTTATACTGCATCCCATAGTGTTACTATAGTACCACTGGCCTGCTTCCACTTACACCGAAGACTTCTCCACCATGAGTCTCACAGGGGGTCTTCTCCTGGCTCCTCGAGTCACATGAGTAGCTCTTCTTCTTTAAGATCTTAAAGTGTCTTCAAAAGCCCTGAGTAAGGTCTGTTGGCCTTGATCACTTCTTCTGATCACTTGTGGTGATCAGGACTCCTCTTCTTTGCCCAGGATTTGTCTCCTTCTTCTAAGGATGACTCGTCCTCTGTCTTCAGGAATCTTGATGTGAAAATATTGTTGGAACCATGGTTGCTCTGTGAAGGAATTGGAGTTTGGTTTGTGTTTGATGTGAATCCTCAGTGGAAGTTCAGAATCTGTGCCAGAAAAGTGATCATACAGTTCAAGAAGACAACAGTATCGAAGATGGCACTATTTCCCAGTGTTTGCCAATTTTTTTGGCCTCAAAATCTGAAAATGAAGACATGGATTGTCTGTTAAAGGAGGTGCGCACAAAGAGAAAGCGGTGCGTGGAAAATAAGTTTTTTGCGCGAAATAATTTAGCTGGGTGTGAAAAATAGCGTGGTGCATGAAATAGCAAAGTGAAGTTTTTCGCGCAAATAGTGTTTCGGAATCAAAAAGAGGAAAAATGGCAAAGGCATGGGCTGCGCGAAATATCTGGAGAGGTGCGCGGAAAATGAAACCTACACGAAAAATTACACGCCAGATGATAGGTTTTTGTGCCAAAGGAGATTTTGCGAATGGGGGTCTCATACGCCTATAAATAAGATGTGACCCCCCTCATTCGGGTGGGTTGAAGACTTAGAGAAGATTCAAGGTCTGATGCGTGAAAAAGGATCACGTAAAGGGGCTTGCGTGAAAGAATCTGGAATGCACGGAAAATTCTAGGATGCACAAAAAAGAAATAACTGAGCATAAATATTGGGGTTGCGCATAAAGGATTCTGTTGTGTGATAATGGGTGTTGTGGTACGAAATATGTTTCAGTGTGAAAAAGAAAATTTTGAGAGCAATAGGAAGGTTTTGCGCACAAAGGGTTGGTGTTGTGCGCAATTGTCAGTGAAGCTTTTCTGCACGTTCTGGTTCTCCGCTTCAGTGGTTCTGTGCATTCTAGTGCATCATTTTCGGACTTGGATGCAAGCAGAGTCTCATGCTAGGAAGAGACAAATGACTTCAATGCAAATCTATTGAATATACCTTCACGTCTAGAAACTATGTGGGGATTCACCAACGGTAGTGAGTTAGGGAGAGTCAACAGGACTGACCCGAGGGATGCAGTGAGCTATCCCTGAACAATTGTAAAGGCAGTGAGCCTAGGACAGAGTGAATGTGACCGAACCATTTTAATCCACATCTAGTGAAGATTAGTGGAATTAGGTACAATCGGCAACTTGTCGGCGTATGCTCCTTGGACGTAGCCCTTAGTGGTGAACCAAGTAAAAAATTTTGTGTCATCTCTTTTGCATGCGCATGTTTGATTGCTGATCATATCCATCATACAGGTTCAACTAGTTCCTACCAACTTGGGAACAAGATCCTTTTATTTAAAATAAAAAGTTGACACCCTGATTCACCCCTCCCCTCTCAGGGTGTCCCAGGGTCCTACAATTGGTATCAAAGGGAGGTTGATGGCGTTGAATCTGTCTTTTGTTTCCATGGAGAATGCATTCAATGTTTGGGGAGTCCCTCTCTTCGATGGAAGTAATTTTCAGATCTGGAATAACAGGATGAGATCTCATTTAAGATCTCTTGGAATGGATGTTCTGTTTTCCACTGTGCAAGGAATACAAGTCACTGATCCAACAGGCCTGGCTATGACTGACACAGATAGGAAAATTCTTGATGCAGATGCTAAAGCACAAAATGCACTCACCGCAGCTCTTTCTGATCAGATCTATCTAAAGGTGATGAGTTTCACCTCTGAAAAATCCATGTTGGATAAAATCGAATATATTTATGAAGGGGATAGCAAAGTGAAGGAGGAAAAATTACAAGTCCTGTACAATCAGGTTGATGATCTAAAGATGCACCCAGACGAGATTGCAGACTCATTCTTCAATCAAATTACTGAAGTGGTTGGAGAAATTCAAGGTCTAGGTGATTAAAATCAAAGACATTGATATTGTAAAGAAAATATTAAGAAGACTTCCACCCCTGTACAATTCAAAGATGTCAGCCCATGAGGAAAGCGATCTTTCCAAACTTTCTCAAGATGATCTACTGAGAAGCTTGGTAGCATACAAAATGAGAGGCAAACCAGAAGATTCTACGACTCGTGTGAGCAGGAAATGGAATTCAAGGCCATAGATAAACTGAAAATCTCAAAAGATAGTAGCAGTGAAGATGACGAAGAAAAATAGATTCTTTCTCTCATTGCAATGAAGTTCCAGAAGGTAAAATAGAAATTCAAAGGGAAGTTACCTCTCGCATGTTTTCGCTGTGGAAAAGTTGGGCACATTTCCTCTCAATTTTTAAGAAAGATCAATGATGACGATAGTGAATATGAGAACATCGAGAAGCCTCAAAAAATATTTTTCAAAAGGGGAGACTTCAAATCAGGAAAGAAAATACAGAGGAAGGGTTTTTTCTGTGATGAGGAAGATGAGGATACTGAAATGTGTGAAGAAGAAGAACCCAAATTTAAAACAGGAAATCGTGCTTCTATGATGGCTACATTTGAAAAGTTAGAACCCTTGATCAATAAAGACAGAGATAATCAGATTATTACTAATGGTGATTCAATGACTCAAATTAATTATTCTTTTTCCATGCTTTAGAATAAATGAAAGAGATGAAATAAGTGGAAGGAAATGATGGATGAATCATCAGAATATGTTGATGAGCTTGAAGTAGAGATTGAACGACTAGAAGAACTAGTGAGATTTCAGTCTTTAATCCTTGAAAGCACAGATGATGTAGTGGAACAAAAGCTTATAATTGAAGAACAAGAAAAGGTCATAAATTACCTTTCATCCGGACTAGAAGAGAAGTCCAAGACTATTGAGGGACTTGAGCAATAAGTTGTTACTCTTAGAAGTAAAATTGAATGTCAATCAACGACAAATGAGGGAAAGAAGAAAATTCATTTTGGAAGATTCTCATATGCAGATTTACTAGCAATATCCAAGTGTGGTTTAGATTGTGTTGGAATAAATATTATGTGATCAAAGACCCACTTGCTTGGGAAAGAGTGTAATTGGCTATGATGCTGAGACATCAACTGTTGGAAGTAAAGAGATCCAATAGAACTAAATGATGAAAGCTTGACATGCTGAAACATTACCTAAAATGATGAAAAAGAAACACTCAGTCCAAACTAAAATAAGAACTGAAAATTATCCTCAAAAATTCAGAAATGACAGGAAGTTCAACTATTCTCTCAAGGAAGAAGGCATGAGGAGAAATTCTGGTGAAAATACATTTCCTCTCATGAAGTGTCAGTTCTGTGGTTATCTGGGTCGTTCCATGTCATACTGCGAAGAGGCATGGAGATACTTGAATGGGGAAGATCTGGGAGATCAACAAAGGAGACCAATTTCATATCTTCCAACTTATAGAAGAAATAGCTTCTATGGTTACTATTTTAATTGTTCTAACTTTGGGCATAAAGCAATGTATTGTAGGCAGCGGTATGACATCAGAAATTCATACAACCCTCAAAGATGGGCCAGTTTTCATCCTCCTGATGATGTTGTTCTCACAAACAGTTTTTCCCCTCTGGAAGAAGATACTGGGCATGGAGAATCAGATTATGTGGAAGAAAGTATTAAAAGGCAATCAGTATCCTATGCTCAATCCAATATCTCGTGGAAAGAGAAGACAAAGATCGAGAAATCCAATCTTCCAGAAGTAGCCCTCAAAGCTACAAAGAGCAGCAGCACATGGATCCTTGATAGTGGATGATCGTCCCATATGACGGGAAATGCTGATATTTTTAATAACATTGAAAAGAAGGTTGATGGAATATTACAGTTTGGTAATGATGGTTCTTTGAAGATTAAAGGTACTGTGAATACTGCTCTCGCCACCGGGGAGCTGAAGAAGAATGAATTTCATTATGTGGACGATCTACGCCAAAATCTACTCAGTGTAAGTCAACTATTTGACTTAGGGTTTATAGTAACCTTCAATCATAAAGGCTGCACTATAAAAGGAAAAATAGAGAATTATCTTATGAAAGGCTTTAGAACAGATGGAAACTTATATCAGGTTGACAGCAAAGTGAACTCTTGAAATTTTTCTGTTGAAGAAGAAAAAAATTTGTGGCATCGAAGGCTGGGGCACATTAACCAACAAGACATGGAAGAGATATCTATACTGAATATAGTCATGGTTATTCCCATTCTAAAACGTGAACGGGAAATGTCTTGTGATGCATGAATTCTTGAGAAGCTGGTCTTTAGTTCATATCGGCCAAAGAAGAAAAGGGCATCACATCTTCTTGATCTCATTCATACAGACGTATGTGGCCCAATAAATGTTGCTGGAACCTATGGAGAATGGTACTTCGTCCTTTTCATTGATTATTATAGCAGGATTTCTTGTGTAATGGTGATTCACAGGAATCGACAAGTACTTGATTACAAGAAATCTTATCGTCGGTTTACCAAGAATGATACTAGATGGACAATAAAAGTCATGCGATCTGACAATGGAGGGGAATACACGTCCATCGAGTTTGAAAATTACCTAGAAAAACATGGAATATATCATGAGGTAGCTGTTGTTAGAACTCCACAACAAATTGGAGTTGTTGAGTGTCATAATCGACAGGTCAACAATATGGCCAGGACTATGTTGATTTTGAGTGGTATCTCTCGCCATTACTGGAAGGAGGTTGTTGAAGCTGCAGTGCACATTCAGAATCAAACAGGGATTTATATTTGAGAAATGAAGACACTATACGAATTGTGGCATGGAAGGAATCCTTTTTTGAAATACTTCCATGTTTTCGGAAGCAAATGTTTCATCCGGAATAAAGAAGGAAATCAAGGGGTGTTTGGAGACATTGCTGATGAAGTAATTTTTCTTGGATATCCAATGAACAACAAGGCTTACAAGTGTCTCAATAATCTCTTTGGGAGGATTTTGGAAAGCAAGTATGTTATGATAATTAAAGGAAAAAACCCCAATTGCTTCCAATAATAGCTATTCTGATGATATAGAAGATGATGATGGATGTGAACATAGATTAAATACAAATACCGAAATAGAGGAAGGTGTACCAAACACTCAGGGGTCGCATCATGATGTTGACTCAGATGAAGAATATGAAGAGGAAATCTTGGATGGTGAGAATGCGACTGAACCTCATAGGAGAAATCAAAGAGGAGAAATTGATCCATCTAACATAATTGGAGATAGGAATGTACCCACACAGACAAGGAGGATGAGGAATAACACAACTTTTGCATTTCATTCAGTTGTGGAGCCATCCTCATTTGAAGAAGATGCAATGGATGAATCCTGGGTGAATTCCATGAATAAAGAGTTAGATCAGATTGACAAGAATCAGACATGGGATCTTGTCCTGAGACCCAAAGGTCGCAATGTGATTGGAAAAAAATGGATATTCAAGAAAAAGTTTGATGAGAATGGAAGTGTTATCAGAAACAAGGCTCGAATGGTATGAAAAGGGTATTCTCAGATTGAAGGTGTTGATTTTGAAGAAACCTTTTCTCCAGTGGCTAGACTGGAGTTAATCAGGCTATTCCTTTCTAGGGCTCTCCATAGAGGATGTAAAGTATATCAAATGGATGTCAAGACAGCATTCCTAAATGGTGTGCTCGAAGAAGAAGTCTACATTGAACAACCAGTGGGTTTTATTCTTGGTGCTGAAGAACCAAAGGTCTGCAAGATAAAGAAAGCAATTGATGGCTTGAAATAGCCACCAGGGGCGTGGTACTCCAGACTAGATTCTTATCTCAAGAAGCTGGAATTCAAAAGAAGAGGAGTAGATCATAATCTCTATGTGAAGAATTTTCCGAAAGATCAGTTCATGGTTCTCGTTTACATCGATGACATTATATTTTGTGGTATCATGCAAGAATCAGTGGATGAATTATCCAATCATATGAAATCAGAATTTGAAATGACAATGATTGGGGAGCTCGCATTTTTTTTGGTACTACAGGTGACTCAAAGGAAAGACTGCACTTTTATCTCTCAGGAAAAGTATGAAAGAGAGCTGCTAAAGTAGTTTATTATGCAAGACTCCAAACCAATGTAATCTTTGATTATAGTTGGAACCAAACATAGAAAGCATGAGGATGGGAAATCTATAGATCCCACAATGTACAGGAGGATTATTGGGAGCCTACTATACCTAATAGTGACACTACCAGATATTGTCTTTGCAACATGTCTTGCAGCCCGCTTTCAGAGTAATACAAAGGAGGAACATATGGTAGCAGTAAAAATAATAATGAGGTCTATTCAAGGTACTCAAAATTGTGGATTATACTTTGATGAAGGAAGGGACTGTAAATTATCAACATTTTCTGATGCTGACTGGGATGGCAATGTTATGGAAAGAAAGTCCACCAGTGGTAGAGCATTCTTCATTGGTTATAACAGTGTCGGCTGGTTGAGAAAGAAACAAGAAAGAACTTCTCTTAGTACTGCTGAAGCTATGTATATATCCGCCACAATGGCATGCACTCAACTACTGTGGATAAAGACACAACTTACAGATATTGTTGATGAGGTAAATCAACCAATGGTAATTTTCTGCCATAACAAGAGCTCAATTGATCTTACGAAGAATCCCGTTCAGCATTCTCGTACAAAACATATTGAAATCGGGTATCACTTTATCAATGAAAATGTTGAGCAAGGGGTGATTAGAATGGATCACGTGGGAATTGATGTGAAAGTTGCTGATATCCTGACGAAGACACTTTCAGCATCTGTGTCTGAAAAGCATCGGTTGAACCTCAGTGTTCAACCACCGCCTACTACATAAGGAGGATCCGAAATTCGCCTCTCCCCATTTATGATAACTTTTTTATCTGTTTATGGATGTGATGCAGGTTTATGGGGGAGATACTATCCAGGGGGAGTATGGCTTGAGCTGACCAATGAAAAAATTACCATTCATTGGGTTTATTGACAATGGGGGAGAATGGGATAAATTCAGGATTGCCAATGGACATGTAATGCATCTGAAACACGATGATAATTCTGTGTCGGTGATAGGATGATAAGAAATTCAATAGACATTTAATGCTTCTGTGACACTGTATGAAAATTTCATGGGTGTCATTGAGAATTCCGAAGCACGGGAACCCAATTCAAGCTTCCTCTCTTGTTTTCTACACTGAGCATTGCTCACGTAGACATAGAGTGTTGGCTGAGTTGATCCTTGCATTTGTGGATTGCATGGGGATGGTGATCTTTTGATTTTATTTGGTGATTGCCAACAAACCCAAAGGGGGAGATTGTTGGAACCATGGTTGTTCTGTGTACGAATTGGAGTTTGGTTTGGGTTTGTTATCAATACTCAGGGGAAGTTCAGAATGTGTGTCATCAAAGTGATCGTACAGTTCAAGCAGACAACAGTATTGAAGGTGGCACTATTTCCCAGTGTTTGCCAATTTTTTGGGCCTCAAAATAGGAAAATGAAGACATGGATTGTCTTCAAAAGGAGGTGCGCCCAAAGAGGAAGTGGTGTGCAGAAAATAAGGGTTGTGCATGAAATACTTGAGATGGACGCGAAAAATAGCGTGGTGCGCAAAATAGCAGAGCGAAGTTTTTCACGAAAATAGTGTTTTGGAATAAAAAAGACGATAATGGCAAAGGCATGGGCTGCGCAAAATATCTGGAGAGGTGCGCGGAATATGATACCTGCGTGAAACATTACGCGCCAGATGATAGGATTTCATGCCAATGGAGATTTTACGCACGGGGGTATCATATGCTTATAAATAAAAGGTGACCCCCCTCATTCGCATGGGTTGAAGACTTAGAGAATATTCAAGGTCTGATGCGTGAAAATGGATCACATAATGGGGCTTGCGCAAAATATTCTGGATTGCACGGAAAATTATAGGATGGGCGAAAAAGGAAGAACTGCCCGTAAATATTGGGGTTGTGCGTAAAGGATTCAGTTGCGCGAAAATGGGTGTTGTGGCACGGAATATTTTTCCGCGCGAAAAAGGAAATTTTGCGCACAATAGGAAGGTTTTGGGCGCAATGGGTTGGTGTTGCGCGCAATTGTCAGAGAAGTTTGTCTCCACATTCTGGTTATCTGTTTCCGTGGTTCTGTGCATTCTAGTGCATCAACATGGATGCAAGTAGAGTCTCGTCCTCTAAAGAGACAAATTACTTCAATGAAAACCTATTGAAGAGACATTCACGTCTATAAACTGAGTGGGGCTTCACAAAAAGCAGTGAGTCAGGGGGAGTCAATGGGAGTGACCCGAGGGACGCAGTAAGCTATCCCTGAACAATTGTAAAGGCAGTGAGCCTAGGACCGAGTGACTGTGCCCAAACCATTGTAATCCACATCTAGTGAAGATTAGTGGAATTAGGTACGACCGGAAACATGTAGGCATATGCTCCTTGGACGTATCCCTTAGTGTTGAATCAAGTAAAAATTGTTGTGTCATCTCTTTTGCATGCGAATTTTTGATTGCTGATCATATATGTCATACAAGTTCAACTAGTTTCTACCAACGTGGGAACAAGATCCTTTAATTTAAAAGAAAAAGATGACACCCTGATGCACCCCTCCCCTCTCAGGGTGTCCCGGGGTCCTAGAAATATTTCTTGCATAGAGTACGCCCATTCAATCTTCTTTGTCTTCTCAAATACTGAAAACACAGATAAATGATGTCTTTAACTTTAGTCTGGCTTCAGTCTCTCTTCAATTCAACTTCATGCACTGAGTGCATGGAATATCTGACTTATCATGCACTTATTGCATGGCTTCTCAATCATCATCAAGAACCTTTGTTCTTGGACTTCTCTAATGCACAAACACTGATTTAAACTTTGTTTACGTCTGCATGTGCATGCATGCAAGGTTGATTTCCCCTTTTCTTCTTGGTCTGTAAAACCCTCATTGGGTGTAATCTCCTGTAGCACACACACCTTCTTCTTGGAGTAACACTCTTTTATTCTATCTCACACACACCAAATTGTGTGTTGTTATTTATTGTTAATTTCTCCTTCTCTCTTTCTTCTCATGGTGTTCACCACATATTCACTTATTCATACATGAATGGATATACATGTATCTCCTTCCTTCACTTGGGCACACACAAGAGGTCTGACCTCCTCCACTTGTTCACATACAAGGCTACGGCCTTCTTGTTTCTTTTCACACACTTTGATATCTTCTTCTTCTTCAAAGTGTGCACACTCCACTTGTTCCCACACTAAGGTAATGGCCTCTTCAATTGTTTCTCACACAAACAACCTATACGATCTTCTTTTTTCATTGGACACACACACACAATGTGTGTGGGATTCACTTCACCCGAACCCACTTCAAAGGAGGGCGCTCAAGTGATGCGGCCACCTCCTGCCTTCAAGCACGCAGGGTGTGGCAGCTTCTACCGCGTGGGTGGCGCGACAACTCCTTCTACTTCGCTGGTGCAGCAGCTCCCTGCTAGCGCACTAGTGGCGCGGTGGATTCCTCCTGCTGCGTGATTTTGTGGGCATAGAGGGAGCGTAGTGTGCAGCCACTTGCTACTACGCTACTGTTGCGGGCAACGGGCGCACAAGTTCACACGGCTCAACTTCATCCCTGTTGCGCAAGGGGAGCGTGCAGGGTGGCCTCCTCCTTAACTTCTTTCGCGCATGGGTTGCTCAAAAGGCTCTCTCGAAGTCTTGGGTGGCTTTGGGCTGTTCTTCCGTGCATGTTGTGCGTGGGGATTTTCTTCGCGTTGCTCGGAGCTTCGCGGGACTTCAGTTCTTCATCCTATCAGCAACCTCTTCTCGGTTTGGACTTCTCCATTTGTAGGTAAAGAGTGCGAACAGAACTATGGGGTTCAAATATTTGAATGCTCAAGATCTGTGGCATTTTGAGATCTTCAAACATGGATGAGATATCCTAGAAATCTCGATTGTTTCCTTTTTCTTTTTCAACCAATGGATCCTTCGTTCTTGGTGTGCGCATCACGTGCATGTGTTTACGAATGCCTGCAAACCTTCTTCAAGACTGATCCATGCAAGAACACACTTCCTCGCAACTCTGTTTTCTTCGTCCTCGTTAGAAATCATTAACTCGTTGCATGGATGAGACTTTTAAATCATGCATGTGTTCGTGAGGAGGAGGCGAACACACTTGTGGTCCTATCTCAGTCAGAGATGGTCGGGAGCTCCATCTACCCTGCTCGGGTGGCTCTGGTTAGCGGGAGGCATCGTGGGGTGACCTCAGCTCAGCGGGAGGTTGAAGAAAGTCACTTGAGCCATTGGATCCGCATTTAATGATCGCGTACGGCTGGGATTATAACGCAGCACCACAGATGAGATGGACTGCAATGATTAGACGTGTGATCGGATGGGCGGCCAGGATTTCATCCGCATTTAAAAAACTCATCCCACATCGAAATGAGCCACGGTTCATGTGCGGTATAACAAACACCTCCTCTCAAACACAGCTCAGATTACTCCTCTCCCCCCTCCGCTGCTTCCCCACACCGTTTCTCTTGTGGGCGCGCTCTAGCGCCCACTATGCTTCTCCGGGCATTCCCTTGGCACCCACGCTGTGCAGGCTTGACCTCCGCATGGCTCGGGCTTACACACGGCCCGGCCTCCTACGGGCAGGCTCTTCCTAGGCCTCCTCATGGGCGCTGTCAACCCCTTGTGGTCCCGAATGTGCCTTGGGTTGAAGCTTGCGTAGCTAGGTCTTGGGCATGCCCCATTTTATTTACATTATACTTGGTTAAACCAAATAGGAACAAGTCTTCTTCATGCCATTTTTCTCTTCATCACATCTCCATCTTCTTAAGAACTCCATCCATCTTCTTCAACATCTCTTCGTCTTCTCCTATTAGGAGATGAAATTATATAGAATCTCTCAAGTATCTTAATCAAATATCAATCATAAGTTACTTGATCTTATATGTTCTTCTTTGATCCAATCATAGATGAGGTTTGATCATCTTCAATTTGTCATGCACTAAGAGATAGTGCATAGTCTTTTTCAAACCACTTCATCCACATAGTAGCTGTAGATGGTTCATATTTTCATTTAATCCACTTAGAGGTTGTGGATGGATCCCTTACTCATTCCTCATACACTTAGTGACAGTGGATGGAACTTCTTTATCTCCTCATTCATTGTGAAGACAATGTGTGGACTTCTAACAATGTTGTCACATTGTATCATTTTGATAAAATTTCTTTGAAGTTAAGATCGGCTCTAAAATCGTCTGATTTGTATGGAGGATGTTTCAAACATTACCTCATATGCCACTTAGTGATTCACCTAAGTGACATGCTTCTTAGTACCATAGTCATTCTCCAATCATCACCATCACCATCACTTCCTTTCTCAAAAACATATTGACACTCCTTTTCATCCATTCAATCCATGAAACCTTATTGACAACATCACCATCACCATCACTTCCTTTTTCATTCACATATTGACACTCTTTGTCATCCATTCAATCCTTGACACCTTATTGACAACAAATGAAACAATGTTCAAAACACCTCTAACTTACAATTTTGGATATTGGGTCCATTTTTAATAAGACAATCTCGTTTAGTTTAATCCTTCTGTTGCGTGCACTACATACTGTGAAAGTGATCAAATTTATTGAAAAATCGAATATATATTAATGTTTGAAGCTGTTACATGAATCATTCTAGGAATAGATTAACACAATAATATTTTTTCATTTATTTACAATTTAAAATAATACTGTTTAATTGATATTTCAAGATTATGGATCAAATTTGAATGTTTGACTAGATCACACTAATCATTAGAAAACACCAAATAACCATAGAATATAATGGAGGATTAATTTGAATTAAAATACATGTATCATTATTTATATGATTTTTTACAATCTATAATAAATTTAGTATCATTTTGAGAAGAATAAATGTAGAATGATATTGTGTGATTGATCAAAAAGAGAAGAGCTTGGAAAAGCTATTATGTAATTCCAAATCAAATGTAGAAGAAAAGATAGTTATAATGAATTATTGGAGGTATATAATGTTTAACTAATTAAGATGTGTGGAGTAGAGAAGAATAGTCGAAGAGATCCATATATATAGTTCCGTTTACCATATATTGGGTTTTGATAAAATAAAGGGCGGGATAATTTCAATGTTAAACGATTATATTCAAGTAATAAAGAATGAGAGATATACAATTATGAAAATGTGAAATTATATTCAATTATATAAGGATGTGATTTTTATTTATTTCTATATTTTGAACCCTCAAAATGCTGTTATAATCTCATCAGGCCTTATAACATTGGATGATAATTGAATGTTTATTTTAATGAATCATGAATTATAATGTTATGATATTTGAAAAATCACAAGTTTCACATGGATTTCACCTCAATTTTATTCAATGGCCATTTTATATATTGACAAAATTTTAATAGAAAATGAAGACATGGTGTCCCATTAATTATTATCGAGTCATTCATGATTTTAGTAAAATAATTCCTCCGTGGGAGTATGTTAAAATAACTTAATATCATGCATCAACAGAAATTGATTTATGTGAATTATAGTACGTAAAATAATTACCTTTTATATACTTATTGTATTTCACCATAGTGGTGATCCATGTTTTATCAAAGAATGTAGTTTTTAAAGAATTTTTATCATATTAATTTATATTATATGTGTTAATAATTAAATAATGGAGTGAAATTGAATGTGTTTAAAAAATGATGCTAAAAGATCAATAATGGGAAAGGGAAAAATGAAAATAAATTTTTTAATACACAATCCAACTTCACTATATCCACCAATGATGTCAAACATAATATTGTTATACAAAATATTAATTAGTAATGGATGACTATGGATATGAATTCGGGGTAAATTTGTATAATTCATTAACATATCATGAAAATAGGTCACTAGAAACCAACAATAATCGAATATAAAAATTGGAGATGGGTAGGATGAAATGTGTGTTTATCCTCCCTCTTATTAGAATGGGTATACTCCAAAATCATAAAGGTTTTTAAAAGAAACAACTCTAAAAAAAATTACACCCTATATTATGTGAGGTCTGAGAAGAAAAACTAGATGTATGGTTTCCTTAAATTGAATTTTTTTATAGTTGGGATAATGGTTTGATAATAATTTCCTTATGCAAACTATTCTAGTATACATTAAAAATGTTTATGGTGGTTTTTCCATACACATAATCTCTTATTGATCACTTGAATATTGTATTTGACTGTGTGAACAATTTATCAAAAATGAAACCTCAATAAATATATTATGAACAATTCAACTTACATCTAGAAATAGAAAATCCAAATTCAAAATCCAAATTTAAATACTTTATTGTATTCACTTATAATAGAACAAGAATTCACTCCAATTGACAGTCCATTTAATGGTGTGCGTTATTGACCCATTATCATGATAGTTTTTCTTAAACATCCAATGTAATCATCAATAATATTTATGATATTCTTGATATTATGTAGAAAATATATTTATCAGATTATTTATATAGTTTAGAATTAACTATTTTCTCCATTGAGACAACTATTACTGAATTATTTTTATGTAATTTCATGCCTGGTCAATGATTTAGGACTCTCCATGCCTATGGGTAATGAATCATATTGAGCATATGATCTAAGATCATTGTAACCTACTCAATTATATACTAAATTATTATTTTGATCATCATTTCCCTTATGTCTATGATATTCTTAATAGATACTTTTAGGATTACTATTTCATCCAAAAAATGTAGAAATTATCTTTTTATAATTTTTTCTTGTTAATCATAAAAAAAATCTACATATATTAATAGAATATTGACTAATAATACTATTCCATTTTTAAATACCTGAATATGATATTTAATATTTTATTTCTTTTTATTTTTATAATCCAGCACATATAGGATTTCATCAAATTTAGGAATAATTCTCAAATTCATGTACATTTTTATCATATTTAATTAATTAATACAATTCTTTTGAAGAACACATTTTAAGGTTAACTACGATAATAATGAGGTCATAATATGTATAAATTATGTTTGTTTAGATGATTACAATGTTTCAGAATAATTTAATAAAAACTCTTAAATTTTATCTTCCTCACATAATAGACCCATTAATTTTAAATCATATCAATCAGTTGTCTTTTATCAATATTTAATAGAATCATTTATATCACCATCAGCTTTCTTTAAATTATTATATATTTAGGAATACCATCCAGTTATACATATCATATTTGAATATTGAATAGTTTACTAGATTAATATGTTCCCAAATACTTCATATGGATAATCCTAAATAAATTTCTCTAGTATCTAATCATTTATGGATTCATGAAAAAGTCAAAGCAAAAAAATAATATCGATAATGAACCAAATACTATAATTGGTCACTTTTATGGACTTTTACAATATAAAATAATCCATAGTAATCATTATTTTTAAACCCCTTTTTAATTTCATGATTGAGGATTAAAAAGTGTTTTAATTGGAAAAAATCATTAACATAGTGAGTTAATTGGTTTTATGGTTCTCGATATTATGCTATTCATTCCATTATATAAAAATTCCATAATGGTTTAGTTATCGGTTTCTTTACCTTAAAATAAATTAATATTTTAAAATATTTTTAATGATATACTTATATAACATCTAATTTGACAAAAAATCACAATTATCTTTATAGAAATCAAAATCTATTCAACTACAAATGTATATAAATCATTTAATATAATATTTGGATCATATGAAAATAACATTACAACAAAATAAAAAATTTGTGGAATATTAAAAATCTCTAACCTTTTTTATAGAGCCTATAATTCTAGGATTGTGAGAAGTTAGAACCAAAGTCCCACTATCCATCTATTTATACTAAGGAAATCCACTATTTCAATAACTTCATAAAACATAATATTTAAAAACCATAATCATAAACTTCATTAACATTTCTATCCCATAAAAAATTGATAAACATGTTAATGAACTAGTAAAATATATATCATTCATAGTACGTAACACTTGAGTTTCAGGGTATGTAATTTTTTTTAAAAAATATTAATTTAAATTAGGGAATATAATTATCTATAAGAAAAAACATTATGTCACAAACTTATAATAAAACCAATAAATTAAATAAACTAACTATATATAATTTAAATCATATTATAAAATATTTAATAAATTTTTAGTAAATAAATAATTATAATTTAATAGTTAAAAATTATTATTTTTAAAATATATACTATAAACAAACATTAATATTAAATATTTATCTCTAGATGAATGTTTTCAAACATATAGATATCATGGTATTTTATATGAACTCCATTCTATTTAAAATGATAGATATTTATGAAAAAAATTAAACTTATAAAACATTCATATATTATATAATCAAATAATAAATACAGCCATTCAATTTGAATATTAGATGTTAATATTTATAATAAATTTAATAAATAATCATAAAATATTTTTTATTGATCATTATATCAATTTATAAAAATGATATAAATTAACAATGTAAATTAAATTTAAACATTAATATATCCACCAAATGGAATTTGGTATTTTTATGAAAATGGTTTAACTAAAATCTATATTTTTATCGTTTTCAACATTAACCACTCCATAATTTGTTCTTTATTTTAACCCTTTTAAACAAAAAAAAATCCATTTTCATTCTAAAAATTCATATAATAAATAAAATTCTAGAGTCTCATATTTGAAGTAATGATGTGGTATTCTTAACTACAATTTGAAATTGTTATAATAATATCATTTCATTATAAACTGTATGGTATCATACCTTAAAAATAGTTATATAAGTCATTTTTAATGCATTTATTTAAAATAATTAACATTACAATATTTTTAAAATTATTACTTTATTATAATGTGTTATTAAAATGTCACCCATGTTTCATATTTTTATAGCGTAGATTTGGAAAAAATTTAAAATATTGGTTTCTTTCAAAAAAATTGCATGGTTATTGAAAATAAAATTTTATCATATTTTATATCAATCTAATACATAAATATAGAAATAATTGAAGTGTTCCTAATATCATATAAGGATTTAGAATCTAATAACATTTTAATAAACATGGTGGAAATAAAAATATATACTTCTCATATGATTCGTACATATTTCTATATTAAATATATATATATATATAAGAATGTTGAAAAATGTATTTCTATATTTGAAATAATGTTTTCAAACTATCTCAGCCGATCAAGATAGGGATATCAATAATGTATCTTCCAAAACCATTCATATAAGGGTATCCATGGGATTAATGAATCTTACTCCTCTTAAGATGGATTTCAATTTAGAAAAAATTATCTAAAAACTATAGTTATATTTTTGAAGAAACATTAATGCTTTTACTTTTTATTTTTCACCAAATAATCAATAGAAATCAAATGAAACACTAATCCCTGGGATTTAAAATTTTCACATAGGCTACTAAGGAAACTCCCTGGATAAAATTTTATTCACTAATATTTGATAATAAATTAATGTAATTATTTTTCTGCAACACCTTTAAAATGTAGATCATAGTTTTCTGTCATTTTAATGTTCCCATAGATTTTTCGAAGGAGTTTTATTTATTATCAACATTGTGCATGGGATTGTTTTTATGAAATTTGTTAAAATTATGTTTCCGATTAAAAATAACTGAATCAAAATGTTAGGTTTTTTGGTGGATGATTTGTATGTATTTGGAACACACAAATATGTATTTTTGTTTTCATTATTCTATATTTTACATTTTTACACGTTTTTAAACTATAATCTTCATTTAAGAATAATGATACAATAATCGTTGAAAAATAATGAATTTCATATTGTTTTAAATAATTATTATAATCATTATTTTTTATATTTAATTTTTTATGGGGAAATATTTAAATATATTAATTAATAAAATTATATTGTTGTATATTGTGTAACTACAATTTCACATAATATCTTTTTTAGATGTCAGAGATATTTGAAAGGATGATAAGGAAGTTTAAAAAGTTTATAATATATTTTTAATCATTGAATATAACAAATGTGATGGTACATTTTGAATATACTACTATTAATGATGAAAAAATATGTATGTAATGTTTTGATATAAGAATAAGATCCAGGAATGATGATACTAGATGTACCCATACCAAACCAGTTGAGTAGGTGAAATTATAATTTAGTTAGAATAATTGTAAAGAAGAAAATTATGAAAAAATTGAGATTGATTTTCCAAAATATAACATACTAAAAATGATAAAAAAATTTATTATTCTAAATAATACATGCCATGTCATTTTTTAGGAATCAGATAGATTGAACATCTGTCAATGAGTCCAATGTTTATGTAAAAAATAGAACAGAGAATGTATTAGGGGTGGAAATAATTTGTGAAAATGATCTGAAATGATACCATTTAATCAGGATTGAAATAATAATATGTGAGAATAAAAATATCTAAGTTGGTCAGTTGGATAGTGGAAGGCGATATTAATGGTAATAACCATAGTTTTATTAGATTCAAAACATTCAGAGTGATGCATGTCAAATTGACTGATGTAGTCATAGTTGATGATTTTTAGATCAGAAAAGGCTGACACAGAACACTAGAATCATATAATGAAAATAAATTGTTATAGATTAATTTTTTAATATGTATTCAGGTATGTAATTTAATAGTTGAGAATAAGGTATGATTTTGTAATCTAGAATTTTTTTTCATTAGAGAAGAATGATAAAATGTTTTTAAAGATTAAAATTTTGACATAATTGAGATATATGTTTTGAAAATAAATTTCTATAAATGAGTGATTATAGACATAATTTTTTTGAATCAATTATGGTAAAAAAATTCTAAGATGGATTATAGGTTGGTCAATTCTTTGGTGATGAATCATCATGGACATAAATAATAATTATCATTTTAGTGGAGGGTTTTTGAAAACTGGATGGATAACTTATAATAATATCTAATCAACAACTATTATAATACATCATAAGGTCATGTTTGGTACATTTAGCAGGATATGAGAAGATACATTCCCACCCCCATCTAATTGTTCTGTAAAGGGTGATGTATTCTATTTTTTTAATTTAAACTTTATTGTGACAAACTATGAGTCACAAACTCAACCCAAAAAATAGAGTAAGTTCACACATTATAATATTACAACCTAAAAATCCTCTATCATTAATGATACATTATATTACTATTTTTCATATATTATGTTTTATTTAATATATGGAGTTGATCAAGATTTTACTATGTCACATTGTTGAATTTTAGGAATATGATTCTAAGAGAGTATAAAAGATTTTTCCAATTCTCATTATTGCATAATAATTATAATAACATGATCTAGTAATAGATAAAATATAGGATTACTCTTCAATATCCATATATTGTTGAAGATAAATAATATTATTTCAATAAATATTATACTAAATTTTACATTATATCAAAAAAAAAGTATCATGCATGGATTAATATGATGACGATATATCTTATTTCAGTTGTCCTCTAATTTTATCACGATTATATTATGTGTTTAAATACTATTTATAACGATTCTCCGATAAAATTTTCCAAAAAGTAAAATCAAAAACGTAATTTAAAATATATGTAATGTAATTATAATATTCTAATTTGAAAAAGTATATTCAATGGTGATGATAATAAATTATATCATAGAGATATAGGAAGAACTAAAAAATATATTTTATTTAATTTTAATGTAAATACATCAGAAAAAATATTTTACATATCATATTTTAGACATTTAATAATGTATGGTGCACATACTATTAAGTATTATTTCATAAGAGTGAATAAAATTTTCTACAGAATTACTTGTATTAGAGATTCATTGTAAGAATCTACTATTTTTAAATATTAATAAGAATATTACGTAACAATATTCACTATAATGTTTGTCATCATATTTTAGAGATTTTTTTATATATTAATAAATTTCATAATATATTTAATTCTTATAAAATGTGGAAAGTTGGTTTTTTTAAATGAAGATAACAAAGAATAAAGTGATGACCATTAGTGTAATTAACATTGTTTAAATTAATGAAGTGGAATTTAATTAATCAAGTAATTCTCACGATGATAATAAAAGGGATGAAATGTGTATTTATATAAAGTATTAATTTTAAAATAAAATTAACAATGAAAGGGGAAGGTACAAATGTAATCGTACACAATGTTTTTTATGTGTGGGGGAATATAGAATTTTGAAATTTATTGTCTGATGAAATTTTGAGGAATTAATGAAAATGAAATTATAAAGAAAATACCTAGGGAAATGGATGGGAAATATGTTATATGGATTTTACATTGTCTATTGAGTGTAAGATAATTTTTTAAAAATTAAATTATGTATGCTTCAAAAATAAGGAGAATACTACCCCAATACATTTATTCAATCAAAGGAAAAGGAATCTAAAATGTTTAGAAATTTCTTGTATCACATTTATAGAAAGAAAAAAAACCACTAGTACCGATGAGGAATTTGAAATAACATACATTAAACAAAATTTCTGTTGTTTAAAATGAAACATTACTTGATCAAATAACCAAAAAATTGAGGCACCACTTCTAATGAAATTGAAAACAGAAGGTGAATATGAATATATTACAAATTAATGAAATTTAAATAAAAAATTTAATAATTTTATGGTAATTGTTTCATATGAGGAAGAAATTTTGAAATATTGAATGGAAAAAAACTTATGTATTTAACAATTATTTAGACATGTCACAAATAAGGTGTTTTTAGGTTGATGGTACTATAATAAAAATTGATATGTTTATAACAAAGATTTTTATTTTTAGTACAATATGAAAATTTCTTGGACTATGAATGAATAATGGGGGTGATAATGTCAAAAAAATGGACGTAACTCATTGAGGTAGAATAACCATTTAGAATTGTGAAATTTATAAAAAAACAATTATCATATATGAATTCTAAATATTAAATTATTTTATTGAAAAAATATTTTTAATATATTAAATCAAATGTATCTAATAATGAATAATGTATCGAAAAATATCCAGGAATGCTTCAATATGAAAATAATGAATAATGTTATAAAAGTAAGAATGAATAAAATCGTTTAATTTTTTTGTTATTTGAGAAACTATTTGGAAAAATAAATACCTACATACGTGATTGTTATTTTTACTCAAATGAAATGTGTTTCAAAAATTGATAATAGCATTGATGTGTATGATTGATTCACAAAAATTCTCTAGATTGAATTTTTTATAAAATAATTATGACTTGGTAGATATGAGGATGATGTTTTAAAATTGAATTCTCATACACTTCTATATATTGATAGGTGTAAACATATATTATCATGTGTTATTGATATTTTTGATAATGGTGGTAAATTTTTTCAATAATAATAAACTTTAACATCTTGAATAAAAACATCAGATTATTAATTTTTTGGGGTAAAATAAATTTTTTTAAATTATTTCAAATTGATGATCAAATTAATTATTATTATCTATGTAAAAATAAAAAAAAAATTACTAATAGAATACATTGATAACATGGAATAAGTTGTTTTCCGTAAAATATAATATTATATTGTTGTTGTAGATCAATCCCCAATGAATAATGAAGAAGATTATATTTTTTATGTATGATAAAAGAGGAAATGGTAAATGGAAAAGAAAAAATGGTGGATATTAAAACCTCTGGTCCAATTGAATTAATTCACACACAAAAATATGGAATTTTAAATATAAATACACTATAGGTGAAGATTAATTTATTCTAAACATTTTTTATTTCATCACAATGAATAATTTGAAGCCTATAAAAAAACTAATGTGGATGAGATGTTAAAAATGATTATAAGGCATGTTGAGAAATATTATTTTCTCTACATAAATAATTTCAGAAATAATTATGTAATGGATTTAAATATGAATTATTTTTATTTCAATATTTATATGATTTAGATTAATGAAATATATAGTCCTTGTAATTTTCTTACCTTGGATACCCTGAAACCTAGCACCCAATCCATTATGTCACAAAGACGATGGTAATTACTGGTCCCCTTGGGCTGGAGACAAGCATTCGATCATCAAAAAAACCCAGAGGGAACAACTTCTCTCTACCACATCAAACAAAAGAAATATATATACATGAACTTGTACAGAATAGAAAAATTATATCTAATATATAAAATAATTGTAACAAAATAGAGTAAACAAAAAAATTTAAATTTATCCAAATATTCCAGAGAGATGTCCAATTACATAGTAGTAAAACCCAAATGCTAATCCATGTAATTGAATTCACAAACTCCCACCATATCACCACTAGCTATCCAACTGAACAAACATGAATCCTCATCTCCTCACTACAGATCCTTCCCATTACATACATTTGGAAGAATACAAAGGTCTACACACCATCAAATGTCTATGTAGTTTTTGGGCTAATAGGCTTAATACGATCCAACCTTGGTGTTTGACAACAAGTCAATGTATAAAAATTCATGTATGATCACTAAAAATAAAACATTGTATGATATGTAGTAATGAATATTTATACAAAACATGGTCAAAATTTCATATATTCACAGTTATAAAGAAAAATCAGATATATCAAATTCAAATAATATTTTCTGTATTATTATTCATAGTAATAAACATGCATATCAATGATAAGGAAACTAAGACAAGTAATATAAATTGGAGAAAATTTATAAACACCAAATATCACTATGGGTATAATAAAAGATTTCTCATACCAAAATTAATCTAGTGAATAATCTATATCCTTTAATACATGCATAGGAAGCAGAGCAATATGCCATGGGTAAACAACATTTAACAAATTCAATTTCATTCCCCTCAAAAAATGGGCATAGGAATCAGAGTAATGGCCCATGATCAAACCTCTCTATAATCATTACCAATCGATGATGAACATAATCTACACCTTTCACCTAATTAAATATAGTAACTGATGTGATTTTTTTCACAGTCCATTCCAATTATTTGAAAACTAATTCAAACCTACTAACTAAAAATTCTTAACTGCTTTTAAAATATGAATTTTCATTCCATTTATCAAAAACCAGGGAAACCCATTTTTACTGAAAAAAACTACTCAACGATACAAAAAAGCCATGCATATTAATTTTATAACAAAATTTATAAAATATGAACAATAAGTTCCATCACCATATGGTATATAAGGAAAAACCTTCCATGAAACTCAGGATGCACAAGCTTGCAATGGAATCCACCAATAATGAAAGCACAATGATGTCAAATAAGGCCCTATAACCCAATCCACATCTCACGAGAGACTCAATATAGACAATAGGGTGTCATAATAAATCCATAAATCCTTATACCTAAATGTCAAACAACGTCCACAACACAAATATAAAAGGAACAACCATCGGAACAAGATTACAGAATGGATCTGGAAGAATACATGATGAAACACCATTTTAAAACAAATATAAATAATTACACAACTCAAGTGAGTTACCACAATCAATGAAAATGAAGAAGATGAAATGAAACTAACCCCAAGAGATTCAACACATCCATAAAAAAGTTAAAACGTTGAACAGGTTGATACGGGATTACAAATGTATCCAAAAATTGCTGAAGAGGAACACCTGATAAAGAGAAAAAGAGATTTGGTAGCCAAAATCTGCACTCAAACACATAAAATACCATATAAAATCCTTACTCAATGAATTATATGGCATGAAATCCCTTGACACTTTGTGAAATCCCTGATTTTCATGTACTCTGAAAAACCAGTGACACAAAATTAAAACGAAATCAAAAAGTAACACACTATGTGTAATACCTAGTCACATCATGTACTTTAACATCATAAAACCATGTCATAATATTCTCCCCACCGCCATTAAACACCATTTATCCAATTAATATGGAATTAAATCCCCCTATAGACATGGAAAAATACAAGAATCATCTTCTTAAAACTCCAAACAAAAAATTGATCATGGATAAGGGAAAACATACAAAATTATTATTACGAGATATTATCAACCACCGCCATACAAACATTCATTCACAATGATGTAATGTTGATTATGTATTCCCTGTAAAATGTTGATTACACTAATACCACATCAATGACTCATGTTCCAAAGTCTCATGATATTCTGATTCAGGAACCCTTATAACTCTGACAAAAGGAATCACATTCACATTAAAGACTTTCACTAGATAGTCAACGATCATAATTGCTTTTCCAAAATTGAAACATCTGTATCTAATTAAATTTCCACCCATCTAAAAATGTTATGGTGATCAGGATGATACCTCTTGAGATCAACTATTTGGAAACATCAATAAATACTTATCAACTAAACTGGGATATCAATTGGATAAGAAATGCACATGAAAAACTCAGTGACCTAAAATGGTCCGAAATATCATGGAGTAATATTTCCTTTTTTCAAGGAGATGGTGACCTAGAATGGGTAAAAAAACTCAATAAAACATAGTCAATAATGAAAAAATACAAAGTAAAACATTGAAAATTCATATATGATTTCATTCGACTCGGGTTCATTACCATATTTCAATGTACATCTTGAATCTTCACTGACATCTCAGAGACTAATCATGGTCCATCCAAAGCTACGTCACCCACCTCAACCTATGAATATTGTCACCAACATAGGAAAAAATAAAATTCCTCACATGGATCCATTCTAATTGAAAAAAATAACTATTTTTGTACATAATCTCATCAATTCCTAGATGGATATCCCACGATCCAATGAAATCCAAGACACGGGTAGGAATAAAATCCTATAGTATCTGAATCACATTCTCTATCCGACTGTCTATCTGTTGATGGCAGGTTGTGCTCTACATAAATAAATTTTACATAACCAATTAAGGAACCTTCTAGAACCTCGAGTTAAACATATGATCCCTATATGAATCATTTGTAGATGAAATCCAATTTAACCTCAAAATTTATTACATATACAAAATACCAAAATACTCATCCTTAGTGACATATTTGATTAGTATCAAATGACCAAAATTATTTAAATAATCAACAACTAACTATATATCATTAATTAAATGGGGTTTTTCAGTCCAAGAACAACATCCAGGTATACATATTCCCATTTATAGACTATAATTGGATGAAGATTATAGAAACCAGAGGTATTCATATGGTATGAGTTTATCCACTGGCATGTGTAACATCATGAAATATGATCTTCAATGTCATGATTCATACCCAAACGCCAAAATCATCTTCCCATGTTGTAATAAATATTAGTTGGACCTATATTAATTACCCATAACGATATGTTATAATTGAAGAAGTCTAAAATCCGCACAGATGGTGTTATAAAAAACCACTTCCCAAATTTGAGGCATACCATCCAAAGAGAGAGACCAACCAAAAATGATCTCAACACAATAAATTATTTCTCCAATTTCATTTAACGTATAATCCTTCTTCTGAATCTACAATATAAACTCCATGTGAGATGATGAAAACATAACAATGGTAATAATCAGGAAAGAAATATCCTTCGGTTCATCCATGTGCAACTGAGAAAAATTTCCTATAGTATTCCAATCTTCCTTCAATTCCAAAACATCATCCCATGATATATTCATATGAAGAGTGCCTGTAATGGAATTTACCATTACCAGGGTTTAGGGGATATCAATTTCAATCATATAGAGGTATTCTACCCATTGTCATTATCTGAGATTTGTGAATTTCAAATAAATTATGTAACTAAAACAATTATGATAAAAAAGGCTACGATCCATTTCCCAATAAAGACCGTTTCACCGGCATTTAAGTGTATGTATAACTGTAAAATGTTCTAAGTCATGACTGGGTTAATTTTGCCCCCAAAAAAATTATGTGAGAACAATAATCCAACACATGGTCATAACACATACACATGAATCCCAATCCAGAAATAAAAGCATCAAGAAAAACCATGTACCATTTACCGGTCTAGGGTTATATCATAATATGAAAAGAGGTTAGAAGTTTTTTAAACACATTTAGTGAAGGAAAACACATCACATCTCATGTTAATTTTTCAAATTTTTTTGGTATGAATAGTTAACGTTGATACAACATAGATAAATCAATAATAAATTTTTGGTATTATCAAATAAGACAACATAATCACTATAACTCTAAGACAATTTGTTGTTCTTACTAAGAAAAAATATTCTACTATTCAATATCAAATAATAATCCATGTTCATAAATTACATTCCCTAGAACATAATTTCTTGAATTAGAATCTGGGTTTTGAAATAATTCTATACAAATATATACTTATTATAATTTCAAGAACCAAACACAGATACATATAATGCCACCTCTCAAATTATGAGTAACCCAAAATATCACCCACAAAAACTGCCACTTATGTGTCAATATTTTATAGATTATACAATGTATTAAATCCATAACAATTACATCATTTTTTCATGAAAAAAATGCATCATAGGATAATAAAAATTTCCATACCTACACTTGAATGATGTCTTCGTTATATAAGACTCATAAACACTGAGATGATGATGACCTGGCCAATGATCAATCTTTGAAAACCAATATTCCACCTTTAATTGTTCATAGAATCATCAACAAGAGACAAACCATACTTGATTATAACTATTACATTGTTCAAATTCTAATATTCTACACACAACTAAATTAAACCATATTACTTTTTACAAATGGTCATAGGGGACACCCATTGAGAAACTTTGGGTAGAACATAACCTTTTTCCAATAGGTCATCCAACAAAATCAAAAGATCTTTCAACTCTGTTTGATCAATATTATAAAAATGTATCAATATCACCTCTATACATAGCACTGAATCAATCATAAACTCTACCAATATATCTAGATAAATGATAGAGAAATCATCTGGTAAAACATTAATCATGTATAAAATGACAATGTGATGAACAAAAATTAATGAATCTTTATAAGGCACAATCACAACATAAGACAAAACAAATTATACTAGGAGAGGAAATTTTATGCATGACTAGACCATAGTACCAACTCCCCCTATAACACATCAGATCACCCCTAGGTAGAAATAAACCAAACACACTGGTGATAACAATCAACTTCATATCAATGAGTGAGTGGCCAATCCATAATGATGAAGACTTAAAAAAGATACATATCAAGGATGATAAATTCCGATACAACTCCATAGCAGCTATTGTAAATAAAAAATAAGTACAGTTAAACCCATGCTCTATCATATTATGAAGAGTTGTCTCCCACTCCCTTAAAATGGAAATATTTTCCCCCAGATGTTTAATAATGTTAACAAAATGTATAGATAAAATTGAGTTAGAGGAATCAATAGTAAATAAATCAATTATTGCAAATTGTGAAATAAAAATAGTAACTCCCACTATTGCTGGACTTACATTATCCTCCATGAAAAAAAATCTACTCCACGAAATTAAATCACTCATGAGTTTTATTGAAAGATCCCTTTAGTCCTCAATGCATCAGACATCACAATTGTAGTCTTTTGTGCCAATGATCCCAGAATATAATGAGGCATATTGATAGCTTGACATAAGCTCAGTATGTTCCCAACATGCCCACAATTATTTCATGTCATCATGGGAATTGGACATGAACACTATTGGTGGCTAACATTTCCAAAATAATAGTAAGGTAGAGGATAACATCTAGTTGTAGCAGATGGTGTGGAGGAGGATTGTTGTTGAGAGACACATCCACCACTCATTAAATGATCCTTCTACATCCTATCATTCCAATGTTCCCCACTATTATTTCCACTATATAGAATAAAAGTGTTGGAAAATAAAATCATTTCATTTCTCATTCTTGACTTCCATTATAGATATATCTACCATCTTCTCATAGGTAGAATGCTTTAACATAAATACATGAGATCAATTATCTGCTGGTAAAACCTACAAGTAATTCAGAGCGTTCAGATGGACCTTATTATCAATATTCAAACTAAGGTAGAAAAGTTCAAAAAACCAATTGGTTTACACTGACAATTAACACTCTCCATTCTTCAAACATAAGAAATCTAGAGACATTTCAACTATCTGAGACTATAGAAAAAAACTCCTAGAGAAAAATCTTTTTGAAACCCATCCAAAAAAATTAAACATATCTGTTTACCAAGAATATGGAATCCCACCATATCATATTAGAAACATCAAGCCTAAATGTTTCACACATAACCTTCATATTAACAGGCGTGTCCGTAAATTTTATTATTTGATTGATCCTATCCATCTAGTCATCTACCTCTTGAATTTCATATTTTATTTTTAATGCAATTGGTTTCACATGTTAGAATTCCCAAGATCTCTCTATCTCTTGCTAAAACTCATAGTTTAACCTCAACAAATATATTTTGAACAGGTGGCACATTAAGATAAAAAAACACTAACAAAACATACTATTTCCTCATTGATATTCAGATCTATACGAAGATTCCAATGATGAGAATCAGCAGCACCCTCCTAAGGAACTGGTGGAAAATATCATGGAGGCATATTACTACACAACAAAACATAATAACAATAAGAAAATATAATAAATCATAGTTAAAACTAGAAAACCCATAACCATAAATATAGATTTAAAACAAAACCCAACACTAGAGACCGTGGTCCCAACATCCCATCACATCATGAATTACATCACAACATTAGCTAGCCTCAAAATCATCACAACATACCACTCAAGTGCCTACAAAACTATCTCCAGTCTAACAGACATCCCAAACTAAAGACTCTAGGGGAAAGACCTACATTTATATTAAATTCTAATGACATGAGAAGCTTACCAACAATCGTAGATGTGATATAAGTTTATAATGACCTGACCCATTTTACCACAATATTGGCACTAGAACCATTTTTTCACATACCTGAAGGGTGTTACCGATCCCCATTGGCTGGTGAGAGGAAACTGAGAATCAAACAACACACGTGAGGGAATGATTTATCCCAACCAGAACAAACACATTTCATATATATACTTGAATATATAAGAAATAATATAAAGCTAAATAATTTATTACATAACTACGTGACCAATAGATACTAAATAACTATAAAATTTGATTAATATCGACAAGAAATTTCCAAAAAAAAAGGACCAAAACCCAATATCTACTCCATATTATGGTGTAGAGGAAATCCCACCATCATACCACCTGCTACCCAACATCGCTAACAGAAAACATCTCTTCGCCGATATGGAACAATACATTTATATGCATTGGAAGACATATAATGGACTATCCAACACTGAAGATGTGCATAAGGTGCAATCAAACAGGCTCAATATGTAATGGAACATTCCTCTCTAGTCTATTCCTTTGTATAAATCTTCTACTTGAGGTGTTCTAGGTGCTAAATGTGACTTATTTCTAACAATGTTCTAAATTTTCTTATTAGGTGAATATTTTTTCTAGTTATGTGAACAGTGTAACCAGTGAGACAATTTTGATCAGTGTCTTCAGGGGGAAATTTATGAACAATGTCATCAGTGAGTCATTGGTGAATAATGTCATCCGTGAGACATTTTTTAATAGTGTCATCCGTGATACATTATTTAATAGTGTCCTCGGTGATACATTTGTGAATAGTATCATCGGTGAGACATTTTTCAATAGTGACCTTAATGTGACATTTGAAAATAGTGTCGTCAGAGCGATATTTAGAACTACGTCCTCTATGAGAATATTTTTGAATAGTGTCGTAAGTGAGACATTTATGAACACTGTCATCGGTGAGGTAGTTGTGAGATGTGTCATTGGTGAGACATTTGTGAATAGTTAGTCAGTAAGACATTTATGAAGAGTTTCAACGGTGAGACATTTATGAATAGTGTCATCAGCGAAACATTTTTGAATAGTGTCATCTGTGAGACTTTTGGGGATAATGTGTTTAGAAAGACAGTTGTGAACGGTGTTTCCAATGAGAAAATTCATAAAAGTGTTGCTGGTGACACATTTTTGAATAGTATTGTTAGTGAGATATTTGAGAACAATGTCTTCAGTGAGAAATTTGTGAATAGTTTCATCATTGAGATTTTGAAATAGTGTCTTTGGTCATATATTTGTGAACACTTTCCTTGGTTAGACATTTCTGAACAGTGTTTTCAATGATTAATTTTTGAATATCATCTTCAAGGAGATATTTGTGAAGAGTGTCATTATTGATACATTTGTGAACAGTGTCTTCAGTGAGACATTGGTGAACATTTTATGTGGAGACACAGTAGTGTAATGTTTCATTGGTGATTCATTTTTGAACAATGTCAATGATGAAAAATTTGTAAATAGTATCTTCAATGAGACATTTTAGACCACATTCACTAGTGAGACATTGTTGAACAGTTTCATCAGTTATACATTCATGAATAATGTTTCCAGTTTCTTGTAGTTATACCCCTTTGACATTAAATACATTCAAATCACATTATATGGGACTTATGGTTGATTTAAGGCCCATAACTCCTATATTTGAATTCTTATGTGTTTGGGTAACTTTACTTGGAAAAACCATGTTGTCTTGAATAGAACCACCACTAATGGTTAATTTAAACAATATCTAACATGAGACTCTATTTAGATATTCAAAAAAGCCATGATTCATTCATCCATGTTGTTTTATCTCATTTGTCATGCTTTTTGGTTCCCCAAATGTTGTTTATAAGTTTTTTTGTGATTGTTTTATCCTTCAATCACTTCCCCTGGGACATTTCCCACTGTATGTACACCACATTTCATGGAAAAATATGAAGTTTTGATCCAAATACGATATAAGGTATGTTATGCCTCCATTATTATGGGTACCTCAATATGTTTCCAACCATTCTCATTTCCACGTTACTAAATGTGATCTATATGGTTCATATAGACCATTCATGTGTATTTTTTTGATGTGGTTGTGCCATGCCATCTTCCTATGGATACAACCATTGCAGGAGAGGTGATCTTGATCCATTGTGTTTTCCCATGCTTGTGAAAACAATTACAAAAACCATTTATGGTAAGGGATTTGGGATTTTATATTATATTATGTGATTTTGTAGAGTTATCATGTCATAGACACATGATAATAAATATATTGACATAATAAATACTTGAATTAGATTAAAGAATTGTAATCAATTTCATAGAAATGTTATTTCCTCTTGTTTTTCTTGATCATGTGATATATATAGTCTTCTAATTTAGAATTTAAATATTTATTGAAATTGGTAATGAATATAATGATAAGATAAATTAAAAATTAATAGCAAAAATATAAATAGGCATGTTTAATGTAACATGTTTTTGTTATCGTGCTTGGTGATAAATCAAATGGATGTAGTTAGGTATGTTTAACTAAATCGAAAAATTAAATATGGAATATTTCATCAGTAGATAGATAAAGATAATTCCTTGACTGGTTATGAGTTACTGTATAACAATTTTGGGACAAAATAATTTAGATTTGCAGCTATTAGAGATAGTTATGTGTGAAGTGGAATGATTTCATTAGGGAAAATATCCCAGTTACTATGTGGATTGTTTCATGCTGTTTGTGTTCTGGTGTGAGATTGGGATGGATGGTCCGCGAGGGATATTTTGGTATGTTGTTTTTGGAAAATATATCCCTGTATATTTTTATACATAGGATTTTTTTCCCAAACTCCCAATGGGTGGATGGATGGTTAATTACACCCTATGGACATGATATGTTCTCTTGTAAGTTACTACTACTAGTTTGCACAAAGGTTATTTTTCCCCATATATGATTGTAAAGGGATATAATTCCTTGTGGATATTTCACACACACATATTATAGATATAGTTTCATATGTTCTACTATATGTATAATGTGTATAGGCTATGATGGATGGATGATCTATACTCATTGTATGGGATGTAGTGTCTTGAGGTATAACGAATGACATTTTATACACACTATGAAGTATGTGGATGATCCCAGAATATAGCTTGTTAATTTTGGTTATGTGTATGTTGTGGTGGTGTGTTTCATGAGGTTTTGGTAGTGGTTATTTTCATAGGTGTTTCTAGGCTATCATTTTAGAAAGAGATGCGTCGGACATGAGATGTTGGTGAAAAGTAGAAAATAGATGGGGAAGTGGTTGCAGCGAACCCTAGATATTAATTATTATATCATTTATTATTTTATGAGAAACGTGATGATAGTATCCATGGTGAGTTTGTGAACATAGTATAAATTTTTATATAATGATTCAGTTGCATTGGTTGTTCACTTTTCTTTAGCATACTTTCTTTACATTTGAACGAGAGGCTATGGGGAGGATCCTAGTGATTATACTGTTATAATCACCCTAATTATATATAACATGTTTTCATGTCACATTTATAAGGTTATATATCATTCTCTTTACAACTATATTGTGTTTGCAGTATCTATTTGGGAATCATGGACGCTGCTGGTTTAAATTCTTTTTTCTACTTTCACTTTTCCCTTTCAGTTGTATTAGATATTTCAGGACATTACATATCTCTAATTGTGATTTATTTTAAATTTCATTGTGAGTAGGAGTTGGTTGGTGTCTATAATATCTCCCTCTTTATCATGAGTTCTCCTAGTGGGTAATTCCACCCATTTCTGTGTTTATTATACTCTCGATTATAGTCACCAACTAGTGGCATTCTGGATGTCGGACTCAAGGATCAATATCTATCTTCAAACATTGTCATCCTGGAAGGGGTAAATTTGTGGCTGGGGGGGGGGGGGGGGTTGTGACATAATAGGATCCCACATAGGTTAAAAAATCACATTATAATAATTCAACCATGCTCATTTAAAATAAAACATGGAATGATAAGTATTATATAAGTTTGATATAGAACATGGTAAAAATTAAACTTTTCAATATTTCTAAAACAAATTAAGGTATATCAATTTCAATGAAAATTTTCCAAATGTTATTTAAAATTAATTATCATTTACATCAAGGCTAAAACAAATAAGCCATAAAATTAAAATAGAAACATAGGTATCAACACCAAGGATAACTATAGTGTAAACTAGAAGAATACTTGTAAAAAAATCAATCAAGTGCACAATAATTTTCCCAGTGTAGATGGATTGGTAGTATTAGAATACCCCATTAGTATGACCCCCTTAAAAATTAAATATTACTCCAGTAGAATAATGGGCCTAGGGAACAAAGGAAATACCCCTAAGAAGAAAACATGATAATAAAAAAATGGATGATGACATCGAGCTATAACTTCCACTTGAGTACCCAAGCTATCCGATGTGCTCATTTTCACAATCCATTTCAACACTTTTAATTCCATTTCAAAACTATTTCATAAATCCATTTTAATTCTTTTAGAATACCAATTTTCATTCCATATATCAATGACCACATAAAAACGATTTTTTATGAAAAACAATTTTCAACACAAATAACAAAATCATAGAAATTTCTTTTCTAAATCAAGTTATAAACTTGAAAACTATGGTTCATAAATATTTTCCATAAAAAAACAAACTACATAAAAACTGAGTTAAAACATGCCTTCAATAGAATAAACCAACAAATAAATCTAAAATACATGAATAAGGACCTAGAACCCAATCCATATCTCAATATAGATTCAATTTTTACAAAAGGGGTTGGCCACAATGATATAATTCACATACCTCTAGAATTAACACCCACCTCACCCGAAAAAAAAAGGAACGACATTTAGAAAATGATCAAAAAATGGATCAGCAAGAAGACAATAAGAAACAACAATTTCAGACCAATTTTTTCGATAATAAAATTTAAGGGAATTAGTTAGATCATTGGAAATTAATTATTTGATATTCCACCCACAAGGTAGATGCAATTTAATCATAGTGATTATTGAATGCGAAATCGATCAATCTGGAAGGAAACATTTATCCAAAAATCGCTGAAGTGGAACCCTTGGTCAGGAGAAAAAGAGATCTGGTGGTATAAATGGGAACTCATAATATTATGATGCCACAATTATTCCTTCATTGTGGAATTGCATGGCGTTTAATCGATTTACAAATCGTGACCCCACTGTGCAGAAGTATATTGAAAAATGAGTAATCTAGGATTAATATCAGATTATAAAATAACACATGATGTGTAATACTTCATAATGTCATGTAATGTTTCATTTTGCAAAAGCATCTCATTATAGGAAGCCATCAGCAATTACATGTCATTTATCCTAGTTACACAGTGTGAAAATACCATAATTCATGTTGAAAATGTTGAAAATTACTTCTTAATACTACAAACAAAAAAGTGAACTTAGAGAGAGAAAAAACATAACTGATCAAGGAAACATGATGTTACAATGTTATTTTTACTACTACAATGAATATATTTTTATAATAAAATTATAGAATCATGGTTGAATTTTCATAACTAGTATATAACCTAAAAATGTTAAAAAAATATTTTTGATAGAAGATATATGTTTATCATATCTTATTCAAAGTAGATTCTTATTGACAACAAGATCACATATGTAATGTGATAATATATTTTATAATAATAAAAAACTGTTAAAAACATTATAGTATTTGGATTACATTGTTCATTTTTGTTCCAGAATAAAAAATCATGAATAATTTATGAAAATGATATGGAATGTGTATTGATGGAAAAATATTCAAATAATAGAGGTTATATATTACAAAAAAATGATCCACATGATTGTAGATTTATATGATATGAAATTCATTAAAAATAGGCTATGTTTAAGGGAATTATATAAATATGTATTAGATTAATTTGACAAATATAACATTCTTATTTTGATGAAGGTGTGAAAAATAAATATGATCATAAACCCAATTACATTTTTAATTATTCTTAGTGTCGACAACATATGATAAAAATTTTGTTGATAAAGGATTTTTACGTTTCAAATTGATTGAATACATTTAAACTAGAAATAATATACCAAGTTACAATTATTGAGTAAAAAATAGATTAATGTTTTGTTTTGAAAATAGTTTTATTTATTTCTTAGGTTGAATATGAATTTTTTGTCGAGTCTATTGAGTACACAGAGTGTGAGAAATTTTTTCAACAATGGTGGTTCAAACTAAAAATAATATAACCTCTAATTTATTCCGAGTACATATAGAAAAATTTTCAGTGAATCGTGTTAGGTTTATAAATAAGCTCATTAATTTTTTTATCATTCATGAAATATGGGATTTTTAGTTTAAAATAATAATTCACATAAAAAATGTGAATACATTTACTATATATTACAATTGTTGTGAGACTTGATACTATCAAAATGTTTTTTCTTGTATTATTTTCTATGATTTACAATTGTAATTAGATTAATGTGAAATCTAATTTCCAAAATGTAGATCAACGTGAATTTGTTTTCATTGGTAGATCATAAGGATCCAAAATGTATAAATATAAAATTAAATTTTACATCTTGAAGAAATATATGTATGTATTGAAATTGTTTCCATGATCATAGTCCAAAAAAATTGATTAGTTTTTAATAATATAAAATCTTTTAAAAGATTAGAGGAGATTAATAATTACGTAAAGAAAAATAGAAAAAGTAAATAAATTTAAATTTTTTATGTCATATATATTTTTTATAAGTTATAGGGTTTATTATTGTTATCGGTTTGATAAAATTTACTTTTAATTTTTATATTTATATTTCGTTAGACCCGAATTATATATAGAAATAATGTTTAGAAAAAAAAATTATATAATATTTTCTCATGAGAAATATCATAAGCATTTTTTATGAAAATGATCAAATAAGACTCTAAATATAAATGATATGTTATTCCAATTACATTCAATGTGATTAGAGATAAAGTATGAAAAATTGTCAAACATAATTTCATAAAAAAATGATTATTTGAATATATATTTATCTAACAATATCATGAATTTATATTTTTTGTATTTTATAATGTTGTTAGAAATTTTAATTTCATATAACGAATTAATAAATTGTAAATGAAATGTGAATTTATTGATATATTAAATGAACATTGAGTTGAAATTATTTATAAAAACAACAACTTAAAAATTAAGCATGATTGGATTAAATGATTAATATTATGTTGTTTAATTGAATTATATGAACTAAAAAATGGGATGTATATTAGTTGTAGGGAAATGTTATATAATACTAAATATAAAAAAAATAATGTTACATTTATGTAAACTGAAGCTGAGTATGTTAATTTTATCCTTTCTTGCACACAAATGAATTGGATGGAATAATACATGGAAGATATGGTGGTTAAATCGGAGAAATTGTTTTAAATTTTTTATCATAAAAAAGTGTAATTTATCATTATAAAAAAATTATAAAACAATATAGATACTAAAAAATAAATATCAAGTATAATTTCATTATTGAGAAGGAAAAAAATAGACATTTTACATTTGATTATAATTCCATAAAAGATAATATTTAATGTATTTTCACTAAGGACATTATAAAGGATATATTTGAAGAGTTAAAACTAAAATATTTTTTTCATCACCATCCACATAAATATGAATCATTTTTAAATCTCCATAGTTTTGCAGATTCTGTTTTTAAATTGGAATAACGATACAATAGTCATGTTGGACATGGATACTTTTCATATGTTAATTTAAAGTTGTTTTTAGTTAATTAAAGGGCTGAAATTTTAGAAAATTTATTTTGGTTAAGAATATAAAAATGACTATCCCTAATTCGCATATTAGTATGGGAAATAATTTTCTATGATTTTTAATTTGATAAAGAGGTTTTTAGTCTTTAAAAATAAATTTTTAAATTGATATGATTTAATGAATAAATTAGAGATGATTATTTTGGAAACAAATCCATGTGAGATATTGAAGAACCCAAGAAATTGGTGATAATAATTAGGTTTTTCGTAATCATTGTAAATGAGATTTCATTTGAGTAATATATGATGATGAATTTGACGATTTTATATGATATAAAACAGATAATATAATTTTCATTCAAATAGTTGACTATATTTTTTAGAAAAACATAAGTGTCATAAGAGGTCCTTTTTCATACCAAAATTATTTCATTTTTTATTGAAATTGAATATATGTATATTTATAGTGATACAACTTTTAGTTATGACATAATAATGTTATATGTTTTAAGGGGATATTAGAATTATGAATCTCTTAAATGTAATAGATTATGGGGGAATCTACATGTGAGTAAACAAAAGTTTTCAAAACCTATGTAATATTTAACTTGTCACTTCTTTAATGGTTATATTTTTTTGAGAATTTGAAATATTTCAAGAGGTGATTTATACAATATTATATACAGATATTATTTCGTGATATTTCCAAGTAAGAAATTTAATTTTTCTAGGAGAATATACTACACATATTGATTTGATAATTACTATTTGAATATGATAGACCGCAATGTAGCCCATAAAATTTTTAGTTCAAAAGAAGAAAAGTTAGACTAGTTGAGTAGATGATGATCAAAACCATGTTTTCGGATTATTGTGATTAAAATTTGGAGCTATTATGTGTGATTTTTTTATGTTTACTTAATTAAAATGACAATATGTGGGCTCTAAATTTAGAAATGGTGAGTGATTTTATATGAAATTAATGGACCCAAGTCTAGTTCATGAGGAAATTGTTAAATATAAATATATAATAAAGCAAGTCAATATTTTTAAAATTACAAAAAAAATAATTTAATTGTTCCTATATTATATTTTCTTTGAGATTAGTCCAATGTTACCATAATATCCTCTATATTATATTAGGATGTGAAATAATATTTCATTACATATAAATTTGATTGATGTATGTACGACTTTGTAGTAGTGATCAAAATAAAATATACTAAACAATGTGGAATTAAATAATGCTACATAATTAAAGGATAATGAATAACTATGCAAGATTCGAAAAAAAAATTAAATGTATATTATTTGATTCTTAAATAAGTCCTCAAATTTTGAAACACAAATTTGAGATGAAATGTTTTCAGATTTAATATAGGTAATTTCCAAAATATATGATGATGAGGTAGTAAATAGAGTTGAAACCATTGAATTATTTAATCGGTTGGATATTTTTTTGATAATTCATAAATTTAAGTCCATATATATGTATATGATGATGTTGAAATATTTAATTTAGCTATGATTTTTTTGATGATTTGAAAAAAATTAGCATAAATCTATTTAGACAAGATAATAATACAAGCAATGTAGGATATAGACTATGAAATAATACAATGTTATTAGAAATTTCAATAGCCCTTATTTCATGAAATTATTATAATTGTTCTTAAAATACATTAATAAAATAAATAATATCAAATGGTTATATGATATTTAATGATGATATTGATTATTGTATCATTGGAAAAATTAAATGTTCAAAAAATATATTACTCAAAGAAACATGTTGATAATTCAAGACATCATTATTATGTAGAGGCTAAAAAAATTATGAGATGAAATAGTTGAGATACTATATGATGATATTACAAACATTTATATGATAATCAAAGGGATTCTAGATAATGATTTTTTTGAGTTAGAACTAACAAAAAATTATTAAAATTGATTGAAGGAAGATAAACAAAAAATTATTTATCATCTTAAACATAAATTGTATTTCTCATATTTGTATAAAACCATTGACATATAGAGGATGTTGTGTAATCATACAATGATGAATACTATAATTATATTTCATTTGTAATGACTCGTATCATAAAAAAGCATATATAAATGATTTATAATAAGTGTTTTATATTTATTAAATTTCTTGGAACATTTTTCTACGATATTTAGTGAATTTGATCAAAGAAAACACAGACAAGTGGAATCATTAAAAAATTCCAATTTTTTTGCCACATATTTTTTTTTGTTTACACCACTATTTAATTTAATCCAATTTTATTAATTTTTGATTAATCCCCATATTTTAAGTCATGAACATTCTATAATTTATATATTACATTATAAATTATTTTTTATAATCATTGGATGAGGATAAAAATATTTTTATACGGTATAAAATAATGTAAATCTCATTTATTTAGTATAGAAAAAGGAATAAAATGAGTAAAATTATATTTTTTTTATAAAAACATTAAACACATAAATTAATCAATTCTGCAAGTGAAAAGTCAATCATTTCCTTATGAAAAATATTGAATCATAATAACATGCATAAGAAAAACCTAGAATTCATAATGTGTAATTAAGAAAAACTTTTTCAATGAAATTTATCACTTATTATAATAATTTTATATAGTATAAGCCCTGTAAAATCCCATAGATTCCACAATAATAACTTTATAAATTATGAATCAATAAAATAAGTGGCTTTTACCGATGTGATAATAACATAACCTTTGGAATAGTTAGATGACCATTTAGAATAGTAAATAATCCAATAAAATAGTATGTTAACAATTTAAAGTACAACTAAAATGTAGTTATCTTATTAATGAGTATATGATATAATTTTAACCTATAATAATTAAAAAAAATTAATTTATAAATTATCTTTTGGAATTATTATAAGTCATAAATATTTATATAAAATATTATAATAAATAAAAATGTTTAATAAGAAATTTATATTCATAAAATATAATAATGAATAGTTGTTTTTTTGTCTTATAATTTAAATTTTATTTTATAATAATTTTTTTAATTTTTTAAAGTCTGGGAAAATATGTTATAATTCAAAAATAGGTATTTGTTCAAATAAATGATGATTTTATTAAAAATATAAATTTATTTCATATAGAAAATTATTTTCATAAAATGGAATTAATTTTGCAATTATAAATAATGCAAATTTATTAGGGTTATATTTTGGAAGTTTCTAAAATAGTTTATATATTTTAGAATAGTAAAATACAGTAATTTACAGTATATACACATCATAATTTAAATACACTATTCCTTGAGAAATTTAGGTTGTATTAACCATTATACCATAATAACCATCATAATAATAATATGTTTAGAGGTAAATATGAAACTATTCATTTAATTGAGATAAAATAAAAAATTAATGAATAAAATAATGACAAAACACCCCTCTCATCCCCTATAAAACCACCCCTTACCATCTCTTATCATCAAAATATACAATCTTTGAGACTTGTCCAAATTCATCAAAAATATTTTCTCATGGAAGTACCCCATATATATGAGACATTTGGTCTCATCAAAATACAAAAACATTTTCCCCCAATAGGTTCTCATGGAGGATGAATTCCAGAGGTAAAGTTATCGTTCTTTTCCTTTTTAATCACATTTTATTTCAGTTTCTTATATTCTTATGTATTCACCTCCCATATGAAAATGTTCATGATAAATTAATTATATTTTATATATAGTAATTATAAAATGTTAATGTATTATCGATCATCATACTAATTTCTCACTCTCTTTAAATTCTAAAAATTATAGCTTCACATGTGATGTTTCAATTTACCGACTACATGAACAATGCGTTTTAATTGTACATTATCTAATTCAAGGTTTTTCGTAAAACAAATATAATGGTTTTTACATTCTATAAAATTTATTTAACAACCCCTTTAGGTTCTCGAAATAATATATATATATATATAGAATAAAAAAATAGAACAAAACTAATTTTTGTTGTTTAAAACCCCGCCAAAAATATAATTGAATATCACTATCCTTTTATCCAATGATTATTTATCATTCCATTTTCCCTATATATATATATAACAATATATTTTTATTCCTTTCATTAATATTATATAATTTAAATTATTGATAATTATACTCATTCTATATATACTTTCATACTCATATTCTTGTGAACAAATCAGGAAAACTATTAAAATGAACACTCCCAAATAAAAGAATTGATCTATATAACTCACCTAAAAGGATATATATGAATTTCAAAAAATAATATTAAATAAAACACTTTTATTAAAGATTTTTTATTTTTTATTTAATAAATTTAGTTTTTTATATAGGGAATTCATGTGAATAAATCAGTCAGATAAAGAATATTAAGATTCTTAAACCCCACCCTCTTCCTTTTGGTTTTCACTCATTCACCCCATTTTTAGTATGAATGTTACCATTAATAAAATAAAATTTAATTTACTTTTCTTTAATGATTAGTTTCTATATATACTTGTTTCCAATCATAATTTTTTGTAAAATCAAATATTTTATAAAAGAAATAATTAGTTTTATAAACAAAACATTTACTTCATGTGAGATTGTTTCTTCCTCACTATAGATTAATGATTCTTATTCTTATTGTGCTATTCCCAATTCAATTTCGGAACTAAAAATTTCATTCATGAAGTTATTATTTATAAAAATAACTAATTCAATGTCAGGGGTTATTTTATTTCTATTATTGATATACTTTTAATGTGGTTTGCATTGTTGTGTAGATGTTATGATGTGATGAATTTTCCAGGAAATATATAGCGCATGTAAATGTTAGGACATGGTGGGTGTGTTCATAATTTTATAGTTATCCAATGAATTTTAGAAATTGATAAATCACATTGATAAAAATAGAAATATGAGTGAACATGGTGTTATCTTTGTTCAAAGCTATATGTGGAATTTTACATCTAATTCATGAGGTTTCATTTTTATGCAATTCTACATTCAATACCTCAATATAATGCTTCCTATTATGATTAACATTATGATCCTTTGATTATGTTATGATGATGATGATTACTCTTACCCCATTTTATATTGATCAATGTTCTTTTATATCCACTTACTATGAATTTATCTTACCCCATTCATTGATTTATATCCTCAGGTGATTACTTGTACTAAGGAGAACACAATGACCAGTAAGAAACTTGAGAAGAAATAATTAATTAAATTTTTATGTATTATTTCATAAATATTAGGTTTTTTAATAAATTTTCCAAAAATCTAAAACATAGGTTCTAAGTTTATTAAGGCATTTATGTTTTTATCTTAAAAATTATGTAATAATCTTGTTAGAGAAGTAAGGGTTGTTATGGTTTCAATCAGCGCAAGGTTTAACGAACATGATAATTATGATTAAAGAATCTTGGTAAAGACGCTAATTATAAGATAAGTATATCTGAGAACACAAAAATAATTTCTTAGCAAAAATATCCTATAATGTATTCTATTAGAGTTAATTACATAAGGATATAATGTGTTCATTATTTTATTACTAATGTTTTTTTCGAAAATTTTATATTTTTTAAAATAGTTGGAACCAGGAGTAACCATGCCACCAACCTAGGTGAGGGACAATTCTATGACTGCCTTAATGAAATACACAATACATTAAGAGTTGAAGTTCAATAATTTTTTACGATTCTTACCCAGCTATCTCATGATATGAACAATAAACTAAAAATGTGCAACATCCTCTTTCCCATAAGAGGTAAAAACTAGTTATTGAGTCTTTACTGGTTCAACACCCACCATCAATTAGTAGATTTTTCGATTCAACATTTGTGGAACAATGGGATAACTCAATGGAGGATAATTTTTTTAGAGTTTTTATATCATGATGGATAATTTTACTCTTACATTTTAAAATTTAGAGAGAGTGGTCGACCAACATTAGGCATTGACTCTGAACACCAACACAGAGGAATTATTATAAATGAGGGAGTGGTAAGTCATTAAGATAATGTATTGTAACCGGTATATCCCTATAAAACATTCTGAATTTATGGAGTGATAATAAGTAGAGATGAAAAAATAGGATGATTAATTTTTTAAATCGTATAATAAAAATTTTACAACGTATTTGTGGTTCACTTTAGTATTTGTTATCAATAATGAAAGAAAAAAGGAATGATTTTTTATTTTACTAAATAAACCATTAAAATGATCATCTAATTTAAAAAATTCCCAGTTATGATTATTTTTTTCATTGTTCAATGAAAGTGGAGATGGTATTTGGAGGATGGTTCCATGAATATGGTTATAAAAATGAAAGATTGAGTTTTAGGTTGGAAAATATCAGGACAATTTTGGGAAGAAATCTCAACCACTCACATGTTAATAATGTTAGAAGAGTAATCATGGGAACTACCTAAACATGATGTGTAAATTCTATATGTGTGGGAGATAAGGCCACAAAGAACATGATTTCCCAATAGAGATGAAAAAGATTCATGATATAATGGAGAAAATGATAGAACCAAAAATGTCCCAATACTACAACAATTTGTTATAAGGGAAATATGAAAGGTAGGTCACTAAACATCATGTCATAAATGGTATTAAGTTTCATAATCCACCAAATAAAAAATATAATGATAAGGATTATGAAATTTCTTCTGCTAAAGTGAAGATATAAAAATAATTCATACATGAAAAAACTACCTATTCACTCAAGAATACAAAAAATATCATTTCCATCATGTTATACACATTTCGTTATATGTTTAACATTTTCTAAAATATATTTCATAAAATTCCTAAATCCTCCGTGTATATATATTCATAATAACACATAGTGGTAAGATCATTTGAACATAGTGGTTGGACTCTTCTCATTTTTTCATATGTGGGTTTATTCTCCTAAAAAATCTCATGATACCTTCCTGGGAGGAATTAGATGCTATAATTGTAATATATTGAATAGATTTATATAGAGATCATATCAAATGTTGAGAAGAGAAATTATGATTTCTTATTCCAAACCATCCAATGCTACTCTAAAAATTAATGGAAGATCAGTACTATCCTTGTGAAAATCCTTCAACAGTGTGGGCGTTGACTCACATGGATGAACCATACCCCACTCAAATGGTTATGTCAATGGAAAAAAATCAACCTAGGGAAAAAGAAAATTGTTATGGAATGTAGTTATTTTGTCCCAACCCGTCCCCCGGGGCCCGTGTCATGACTACCCCAAGCCCACCTTCCATAGGCCAGGGTCTAGAGACTATCACAAAATGCGTAAATCCCAAGGCTGGGAAGGCATTTCCATTATAAATCATAAACACACACAATCAGAGTAAAAAATGGAAAAAACCCTATGTAAAAACTGTATACAAATGGTGTGCTGAAAAGGTAAAGGGGCCGGAAATACAATCCCAACAGGAAAGTACAGGTACAACTGATAGGAATGTAAAAATAAAAAGGTATAGAAGCTACCGGGTCATCCTCCGGGGTTCCTACCTGAAGGGTAGGTACATATGGCCACCACAGTCGTCCACATCCGTCAGTTTTCTCTATGTACTGACTCGTCGTAATTTCCACCTCCGGATACCGTCTAGTCCTGCTACTCTGATCCTCAGTCAGCGCTGTCCGCCATCTGCAACCAACACAATGTGCTGCGGGAAAAGCCCGTGCAGGGTTGAGTATAACGATACTCAGTAGGGACCCTGAGACCCTCGAGGTCTCCAAAATCCAATAACGATAAAATCATAATCTATGAAATCAACAGATAACCCCACTTAGGTATATGCCCATACATATACCTAAGTTATCAAGTAATCCATCTAAATCATGAGATAAATAGAAAAGTTACTGAATCATCCCAACCAATATTTTTCTTCACATTGTCAAAACCATGACTGTTGGAGAACTCTTCCTCTATGGAGTACAGTGGGAAAAATGCCAACTATCAGGCGCTTCCAACTAACATTGGACTACCGAGGTACTCCTCCTGTCGAGTATTGTGGGTCTGTCGCAGTCATACAAAGGCACTCCCCACTATGGTCCATTCGCCCACTATCATGCGCTACCCCTAATAACCTGCAGAGGTACTATTCCTGTCGAGTTCCATGGGTCTGCTTCCAACTACCTGGAAATCCTCTGCCGTAGGTGTACCTCCAATAAACAATTTCTCCCCACAGGGCTAGTCGAATCCCTCCAAGTCGAATTGGTTAAGTAGTTGTCTGGTCTCAGCCAGCTACATGGACTCTGTACTCCACTCTCTCGTCTTGAAAAGGTTCTTCTCCATGAGCTACCGGTTGATACTCTAACTGTCACTAAGTCCCACATAAAAGTATCTCAAATGTCACACTTTTTATATGGGTCTCAATGCAAAAGACGACCCCTCAATCAGATGCTTGGTATGTGAGTATTTATCCTTTCACCCCCAGGGGCCCAGTTGGATTCGTGTAGGATCCAACCAAACCGTAAATCAAATATACCCCATCCTCTAGTGGGGTTTTCGCAAAGGGACTGTCACATTCCAATAAAACCATCGTTGCTGACAGTTTTTCAAACGGGTATTCGGTTCCAATGATATATCCAAATGAATGTAACGGCCTGCAGTAGGTATGGTTCCAGTATAACCCGGTCTAATAGACTCGGCCCAACCCAAACTGTGTTAACCTGCTGGTTCTGACATGGCCAATTGGGCGGGTCACCCCGCAAGGTTCGGTGGGGTCTGCTGGGCCCATCCCAGTGGACTGCTGGGGCGGTTCGGCCTGGAGGTCGCCATGTAGGTGACTCAGCCCAGAGGACGAGGCCGTTTTGGCCAGCACCACGTGGGGCATAGCTCGGGTGGCTTGACCCAAAAATATGAGCCGGTTCGGCCAGTGATGTCTCAAAGGATGCCGCAGGTTTTCTCGGGTGGCAGATGTGGCTTAATCGATTCAGCTGGGAGCCAGGGCACGGGCAGGCCGTGCGGGGTGCCTGGCAGGGCGCAAGTAGGCAGGCAGGGCGCCGGACAGGGCGCGGGGAGGCCGTGTGGGGAGCACAGGAAAGCTGGTGGGCCGCTGGCTGCACGCGGGCTTGGACGAAGGCGATGCGGGATGCCATCGGGGCGGTGTGGTTCATGGAGGTCATGGGTAGTGCAGCCTTTGTCGTTGTTGTCTCTGTCCCCTCATCATTGTTACGTCGCCATGCAGAAGAACGCCACATGAAGGAAAAACAATAGAGGATGTCAAGCCATGTTAGGTTGGCCCGGACCCTCCACATTTAGGGAGGTGTCAATTGGATCAACAAGATAATCAGTTGATCATTAACACGTCTGAAACAAACCCTTTATATCTGATGAATAATATAAAATAATTTATAACATCATCATGTAATAAAACCCCATAGCTGGATTTTTGGGCATTCATCATTTGTTGATAGAGTTTTGGGAAGAAGACGATGAGAATCATCATTTGTTGTGTCCGCCAACCACTTCTGAACCCAAGATTCATCAGCTCATTGACAACGCTCCACGTCAGTAGGTGTCTGAGGAAGCAGTTGAAGGATGTCGGCGTTCTTCATTCTTTGTTGGAAAAGTCGTAATCCTCCTAGAGTTGGGTGTCGCATCACTTTTCTAGTGTTTCGTCTCTTGGTGAAGCCTTCCCAAAACCTCCTCCATGCTTCCCTTATATAGGAGTCGGTGTGATGTATGTAATGATCGATGGAATTTATGATGGTTCATTTATTAGGAACCTTCCTAAATTCCAATGATGTGGTTACATAAAATTAAAAGGAGCTAGCCAATTAAGTTATGTTGGTGCAATTTAAGAGGTCTTATGGCTTTAAATTAATTGGGGGATTCATGGAGGCTCCCCCCTCATTAATGAGGGGAGTTGAGAGGTTTTCCTCTCCTCTCATTAATAGGGTAGTTATTCCCCGTGTGGTCCCCACCTAATTTATCCTCACATGGGAGGTTATGTTTCGGTGGGGCCCACCAGCATTACCTCTAATGGGAGGTTATGGTGTGGTGCTCCCACACCAACTCCCATGAGGAGGTTTTAACCACCAACACTCACATGGAGGCTCAATAAAATAAAGTGTAGCACAATTTAGTTTATTATTATTTTATGAAACCCCAAAAACTAACATTTATCATCGACCAACTGTCATCAAGGTGAAAGAGTTCTCAAGAGAATACCAGTACTACGAGTTCAATGGTGCCCTCAAATTTCAGTTTCGAGCACCGGTTCAAAGGTTATAAAATCATGCTCGTACTTTTACTGAACGAACCTAAACAAAATTTTAAAATGTGATTTTGGGCACACCGAGCCTCAGAATCATGCGCCGTAAATTTTCTCGGACTCATAAGATTCCCAAGTATTTAACAAAAAAATCAACTGAAATTATGGTTCTCTACATTCTCCCACCTTATAGATTTACGTCCCCGTAAGCTACAACTCAAAATATGGGAACAAAAGGGGCAACTGAGCACGCATCTGAGCCTCCCTCTCCCATGTTCTCTACAAGAGGTTCACGTGCTTCTAAAAAACGAACACTAGAGGTATTGACCATCCATATAGGACCCGCTCCAATGAATCCTAAATCTCTACTTGAACCTCCAAGAACGTCACCCCATCATCGACGTCTAGCTCTCCATGGTCGATGATGTGGGAAGGTTCATGAACGTATCTCCTCAGCTGAGATACGTGGAAGATTTCATGCACCCAATGAAACTGAGGTGGAAGATCCAGGTGGTAATCCATCACGCCTACTCTATAGAGTAGCTATATATTTCCGATGAATCTTGCAGATAACTTGTCACCTAGTCCAAATCATCATAGACCACGTCGAGGTGAGACCTGTAAGAAGACTTGGTCGCCATCCTCAAACCCCATTGGCCTCCATCTCTTATAATCCTACGACTTCTATCAACTCTATGCAGTCTTCAACCGCTCCTAGATGATCTTCACCTTCTCCGTGGTAGCCTGTACCATCTCTGGTCCCACCAGTGTTGACTCCCCAGGGTCTGTCTTGCACAAGGGTGATCTGCAAGGTCACCCGTATAATGCCTCAATTGGTACCATCCCTGTGGGGAAGTGATAGCTGTTGTTGTAGAGAAACTCCACCAAAGGTAAGTGAGCCTCCCATCTATGACCGAAGTTGAGGACACATGCATAGAGCACTTTCTCGAGAGTATGAATGGTCCGCTCAGTCTGACCATCTGTCTGAGGATGGAAGGTGGTGCTCAGACGAAGTTGTGTCCCGAAGGCCTCCTACAACCCCTTCCATAGCCGAGAAGTAAAATATGCATCAGAATCAGAGAAAATTATTGAAATTATACCATGTAAACTCCCATTCTCTTTCACATAGAGGCGTCCCAAGTTCACTACTGATCCCTATTCTCTGATCGGTAGGATGTAGGCCGACATGGTGAGTTGGTTGACAATCACCCAAATTGAGTCATAACCCTTGGATGTATGTGGAAGACTCGTCATGAAGTCCATGAATATCCCATCTCACTTCCACTCTGTGACCTCTCAGGTCTGAACCAAGCCTGCTTGTACCTAGTTCTCCGCCTTCACTTGCCGACAAGTGAGGCATCATGAGATAAACTCTACTACTGCCATTTTCATACCTAGACACCAGTGCTGTTGTTGACGGTCCTGGTACATCATTTCCACTCCTAGATGTACCACTAGAGTGGATGTGTGAAACTCTCTCAACACTTCCTCCTAAAGTGCCACCGGTACCATAGTACATCCTCTGAAGAGGATGACAAGCTCCCCACCTTCAAAAAATCCATCAGGTGCATACCTTATGGATATCTGAGCACATCGTGTCTCGCAGTTAGAGTCCTCATGATGTGACACTCTTACTCGCAGAAAAGTGGAGGAGTGACTATAAGTCACTGAATGAAGTATTATCCATCTCTAACCACATAGGATATCTATAAAACAGCAAGCTGCTATGTCGGCTCTCCTAGAAGCTATATACTAGACACTTGGCTAAGTGCATCTGCTACAACGTTCCCCTTTCTAGAAGTATAGAATAAGTAGATGTCATAGTCCTAGAGGAACTCAAGCCATTGCCACTGTCTCAGGTTCAGGTCCTTCTGAGAGAAGATATACCCGAGACTCTTGTGATCAGAGTACACGATAATGCATTCGCCAATCAAATAGTGCTACCACATCTTCAAGTCAAATACCACTTTTTCTAACTCCAGGTCATTAGTAGCATAGTTCTACTCATGTTTCTTCAACTTCCAAGAACAATACACGATCATAGATCGCACTTGCATCTATACACACCCAAGTCCAGTACCTGATGTGTCGTTGTAAACTATGTACCCAATGTCGTCCTCTAGAATCCTCAAGATGGGGACACTAGTCAGCCTCTTCCTCAGCTTCTGAAAGATCTGCTGGAATCTCTCCAACCACATGAAGGTTTGGCCCTTCTTCGTAAGGGATGATAGCAGTGCTACAACTCTATAGATGTTTGGAATGAATCTCTGGTAGTAACCGACCAATCCCAGAAAACATCATACCTCTGCCACACTGCTGGGTGGATCCCTAGCTAGTACCGCTTCAATCATCGCTAGATCTAATACAACTCCAGTCTCTGAGATGAAATTTCCTAAGAAGTAAAACTCTTTGATCTAGAAGTGGAACTTCGAGTGCCGACCATAAAGTTGGGGCTCTAGGAGTGTGTCCAATACTACATGCAAATGGTAGGCATGCTCCTCCTCATTAGTCGAGTATACTAAAATGTCGTCGATGAAGTCTAGACAAAGCGATTGAAGTGTGGTTGCAAGATCCTATTCATGAGTCCCATGAATACTGCTGGTGCGTTGGTTATTCCAAAAGGCATAATGAAGAACTCGTAGTTTCCATACCAACATTGTTCTTTCTATTGGGGTGATAATTAATTTAATTATCATAGTCATTATGAATTAACAACCATCTCATATATCTCATGTTAAATTACATTTGTGTGAAAATATATATCAGACATTTAAGGTCTATGTAAACTTCACATTTCTTCCTCTAAATATAGTTCCATAATGTCATTAAATAAATAACAACCACATCTAGCTCTAGATAATTTTTAGAATAATTATTATCAGGAGCCTATAACTATCAAGATTCATAAGAAACAACCATTTCATTTTTCGTGAGGACACACCCATACCCATTCAGATATGTATCTCTAAAAAAATATTCCTACATCGATAAATGGAATATTTAACACTAGTTGAGTAACCATTCGCTTTATCAATTGTTGGAAAATTTCCTCACAGTTGTTTGTATGGATGAAATGGACCCCTTTTTGAGTTAACATTGTTAGTGGAATAGAAAGCCATTATTTTTTTACAAACCCCCTATAATATCCAACTTATACAAGAAAATAATGAAAATCAATTATTATTTTAGGCTGATACCAATATTCAACAAACCATTTCTCAGTATGGTCAACTAATATTACATCATTGGTTACAATGTGCCACGTGAAAGCATCATGTTGTAACCAAAATTCACATTTTCCAAATATTCCAATAACCACTCCTACATCAAAATATTTAATATAACCCTTAGATGGGGCTCATTTTTCTCATTAATTTCTTAATATATCATAATATCAATAATAAAAACTATATAAAATTTATCAAGGATGTACATAATTAATATATTTATCAAATACATAAAAATAGCTTGTGCATTAGTCAAGATGAGGGGCATACAAAGACACTCATAATGAACATATATTTATTAGAAGTATTTCTTTGGAATAAATTGTTTATTTTCCCTAAATTGATGATACCAAAATCAATGATCAGTATTGGAGAAGAATAGTGCCCCATGAATCTGGTAAAATAAATATTCATTTATTGGATGTGGGTAACAGTTCATCTTTGTGATTCCATTATGATCTTTATAATAATTGCATAACCATGTTGATCCATCCATCTACTTCATAATGACTACAGGTTCTCCCCAAGGAGGAACACTTGGATTTGATAAACCCCTTCTCCAATATATCTAGATGTTTTTTCATTAATTCATCGAGATCTAGAAATTCCATTCTATATAGATTTTTTGATATCTTCTTGGAATAATACATGAGTTAAATTGAAAAATATACATATCTTTTTCGGTTATGTCAAAGAAAATATTATGTAAATATGTCATTATATTCTTGAATGATGGTAATATTTTCTATTCTAATTCTTTTTTCCCATTCATCATATTCAACATTAAATTCTATAAATTAGGTTATAGGTAGTTCTTGTAAACAATTCGCAAGTCGAGATATTTCTCATGTGAAAATTACTATTGGTTTTCCAATCAATACTACACCTATTTCCATTCTTTTTCCTTTTATTTTAGGATTATAATTTGAGATACATTTCATTTATAGACTGCTATCAAATTATATCATGGGAATGACTACTGGATTTTTGATAATATTATGCACACCAAATTAATTACTAGAGTATACATACATTAATGATTCGTAAATAATGCCACCAGGAGTCTTCTTCTAGAAGTTTAGTAATTGATTCTATATTCATTGAAAATTGGTTGAATAAATGGAATTGGTTGAACTATAATTTAAAAAAATAAATTTTATATAATACTGGACAACAACAATATCTTACACCACATAATTCAACACATCATCATCACCTATTGTGATATAAAATGCAGGACATTTCTCCTTTGTCGTGTACTGTGGATGTTGGTGATTCCCCACCACTAGCCTCATATTATGTAAGTGATTAGAGAAGTGCCTGAGAGATCAAAATTTAAGAGATTGGACTTCAGGAAAGGCCTATATTATTTTCCCATTATCATTTGAATTGATATTTGTAGGGTTCAACTTACCAGAACAATTTTGAGTGATATGACCATCTCATCCATTCATATACCACATACCAATACTCCGAAGGAAGTTCCCCGAATTGTTTTTACAAAATTTATTACATGTGGAATGTTTCACATTATTTCCTCCTCTTCCATAAAAAAAATCTCCTCCTACATGGTTGGATCCAAATATCTCTTATTTTTATTCGATATTTGAGAACATGGTTTCTCTCCAAACACTAGGTCACCTTTCATGGAGCTCCTTATAATCTCAACATAGATTTGATAGTCTAGGATTGAGATATTATTACATAGTTTGTCCTTAGATCAATGAATAATCTATCATACTTCCCATCAGGATCCCGAAAAAATAAAATAGGTATAATTGGAATGTCTTGTATAGTTCATCCCATATATGCCAACAAATTCATTCTCCTTTTTTCATTAGTTTTACGAATCACACTCCCTTTTCATTATTATAGAATGAGTGAAATAGTAATAAAATATGATATCCCTAAACTCTTCCCATTACATATCTTCAATCTCCGCTCTTGGCCGCATGGTTTTGATCACTTCCCACCACCAGTCAGATTCTACATCTATATGGTGCATATCCATAGAAGCTTTATCTTGTTAATAAAAATGAAGATCATAAAAGATCTTGTTCTATAGAGCGTATCCACTATTTCACAATCAATGGGTTAGTAGATACATTTAACGTTTTTGTTCATTAATTCATAGAGGAACCAATATAAAGTTGTTCTATTCATGATGAAAGTAGTATATCATCTTATTCATGTTGTTTCCCATAACTTGATTTAGTTGATTCATAATTCTCATAAACTCTTCCATTCCATCTTTTATCAGAGGGCCATTACTATGTGGTCTGTTGTGCTCACCATTTACACAGTTCCTCTTATTTATCACCATTATATTAAATAAATAAAAATTGTGATGATTTTTTTTCTTGTAATGATCCTATAACTGTAAAATAAAATTATGTCTTAAAACATCATGAATAAATTTTTTATTCATTAAGAACGATTAAATTTTCATCAAATCCTTCTTAATTGTCCATAAAAATATTTTGATTAACCAAACTTATTCCCCAGGAGTACAAGAACAAGAGGAAAATAATCCCAATGTAAATCCCTAGTTCTTGTATGAGTCTAGCTAAATGTAGTTTTTTTTGGATTTTACCACTAGATAGATCTATTCTAAATCCATATCTAATATTTTTGTATCCATATTGGGATTTATTTCATCAAAAAACATATACTTAATATTTCTCCAAAATAACATGATGTTTTCATATATTTAATCTTTTTATAGGGTTTTTCCCTAATGTTTTCAAATGCTAATTTTATTAAATAACTAAACTTTCCTTTTATACCAAATATTTCATCTGGACGTTTTAATGCATACCCTGGCATATCATTATACACAAAGAGGGTCTTTTAATTATTATTATCATTGAAATAATTGAAATAGTAATTTAAAAAATAGAACATATTTATATTAAAATGAAATGGATTCATTAAGGTACATCTTGAGTAAATGTATTGAAAATCATAACCTAGGGACATACATCAATGGAAAGGGTGAGAATAAGGCCTAGTAATGGAAAAAAAGGAAACAATTTAGTGGTTATCTTGGTAAATATCAATAACAACCTATGGAAATACATATATTCATGAGCAATTATAATATAGAAATATCATAAAATATCATGAAAAATAACTTGTAAATGTGGATAAAACATTTAATAGACACATTAATAGGCATATAAACCTGGTTTATCACTCTGGTGTCATAAAAATTACAACGGTTATTCACTAAGATATCATAAAACATGTCATATCTAGAGATTAAATTCTTTAACCAATACATTAGAGAAGTATTAGGGAACATGATTCAATGAATTAATTATAATGATAGAAATATATCATAAAAATATATCATAAATTATACATGGATAATAAAATATATGGGTTTTATATCGAAATCATGGTGTTTTAAAATGATCTTAAAAACATGATGCTTTTGTCATTTTTAACCAGCAAAAATGAAGAAGGAATTCATGTATGTTAATAGAAAAATATAAAATATACCATTTTAACATATAGTTGAATACCCATATTGAATATAGTGTTTTCGGTATTCACCAAATAAAATAAAATAATTTTAGGATAAAAAGAGAATATTTTTAAATCGAAAGCGGGAAGAATAACAGGAAAGAAACAATGGATTTAAAAAACATTAAAAAAAGAAATAAAATGGTATATAATTCATAAGTGACACTTAATAATGTAAATGGATAGAATAAAATGTACATAATATCATTATATTGAAATTTTATAGAAATACGATGAAAAAATAGAGACAGGAAAGGAAAAGAGAAGTTGAGATTTCACTTACCAGGAAGTGTGACTCCTAAAACAAGGGGATCTGGACCGTGGGGGCATATGGAAACCTTGTAAGGTCTCCATGGGAGGTTATACAATAATATATTATTGGATAATGATTTTTTAATGAATGAAAAAGATGGAATTGGATTTTATTTATAAGAAAAGTGAGGGAGTTTTTTTTTAATTTCTCATGACACCTAGGTAATGGTTTTCACAAAACCATGGGTGTGCTGAAGGTATTTTCCCATGGTACACGTCAAATTTTACACCTATAATAATATATTAATTCAAATTAGTCAAAAATAAATATATCATACTAATTACGACATTAATGATTTCATTAAACACACTAAAAACACAAAACTGTATTTTTACTATTCAAGGGGAAAAAATTATTTAAATTATTTAAATTAGACCTAAAATAAATTCTAAATTTTTAAATAAAATTTGAACGATATTTTTAAAAAATTTATTTATATAAGAGTAAATTAATTTATAAATAAAATTATTATTTACTCCAAATAATACTAATACATAATTAAAAATTTCTAAAACATTAATTTAGTTATACTCTAAAATAAATATATCATATTACCATTTCTGATTCCAAAATTATACCTATACTTCCTTCAATGATGTTACTATTACATTGGTCTTATTACAATTTATAATATTAATATTACTATTCCAATGGGTTAAGTTACTATTCACCGCAAAATTAAATTGTTCTTATCAGACTGTAAATATCTTACCAATTGCAATTGTGTGTGTTCATTTTTCCAAAATAATATATCATGCTCAATTATTAAATTTTTAAAATATATTAAAAAATTTTGCAATTTTCCACTATACATAAAAAATATAAAACCTTTTATAAAAATTTAACAATGTACCAAGAACTAATTTTGACATTTGAAATTTTCAAATGATGATTATTTGTCTAAAATAATTCTATAGGTATGGAAAATCTCTAAAAATTACAATTTAGACATATAAAATAACATTATGAAAATTTTCTCAGTTTCATATATATTTTATTAAGAAAAACTGTTCTTAACAAAATGAAGAAATAACTATTTTATTTAAACATATTGATAACAATTAAATTTAATATGGACATAACAAATAACCATTTATTAGAGCCTCATATGACCTAAGGGTAAGGTGTGTGATGGTGATACGCTCTTTTGGAGGCTCAGATAACATCATCTGAGTAGTAATATCCACTAACATGAACTTCAACCATAGAATATTTCAATCAATCTTAGCATTTTGAATCTCAACCTGGGATTGGTCATGTGATAGTCCTATTGATACTACCTCCTACCCAAGCTCTAACACACATGATTCTTACAACCTGATTCTTCTAGATGAGGAAATCATCTCTTCTTTCTACATTTGTTATCATATATCATTTCTACTTATAAACAATAATCTCTATGATCATAGTATACATTATAATAGTGATATTGACCAATGATCATATTGACCAAAGATATGATATAGGTCAAAATTTGATGTTCACAACAAAATATAATTACTTCATTTTTAATGAGATATATTTTTTTTAAATAATATAAAAGTCGTTTTCAGGAAATAATTATCATTCAAAAATTCCAGGTCGTTACATTCCACCCCCTCCAATTATTATTTTACCATAGTGATATAATACCCATTAATTCATACATATACATTGATTTTTCATAAATATTTTTTTGCATAAAAACATTCCCACTTCCATTTAATGTATTATAAAATCAATAATCGTGTTTATGGAGGACTATTGCCCAACGAAGGGATGTCATTCATTTTTTCATTAAACAACTAAATGTTGCGTATTATGATGGTTTTGGATTATATATATATATATATATATTATTAATAACATTATAACTCCTCTTTAGTAATTATATCTTGTATAATTTTTTACATTCCATTTTTAGTGGGATACAATCATGTCACTCATGTGTATGATGGACTACTAAGTGGTGAAGTAATGAAATTCATATTTCACAAATGATTTAAATTGAAGGTAAAAAGGATAAAATATATAAACAAATTTCATATAAATGATATAATTATTATATAAATTTATTATTTATAAATAATAATATATGATATGTATTTTTATTTCAAAAAATTTCACTCAGTTAAATATGACTACATCATTCATGTATGTGTGGAATACCACCTTCAAAAGGTTATGTGTCTCTATATTAATCACTGCACCACATCGATAGAATATATTAGAATATTTTTTTAAAAATATCTTACTTAATATATTAAATTAAATAATATATATATAAATATTACTTACCTGCAATCCATTATGAAGAATGGAAATGGAAATGTTTCACATAGGAATATAATAACTACAATCTCCTTTATCATAGCATACCCTATATCTAAAAAACCACTCCTATTAATCAACAATAAATTATTAATGATTTATAAATATGAAATATTTTATGAATATTATAATAGAAATATTGTAAATATAAAATATTTAAGATAAACTAAACATTAATGACAAACCACGAATGAGAAATCAAGGATATTAATAACTGAAAAAATAAAAACAATGAAAATTATTAATTAATGGTACATAAGTTATCATTAAATCATCAAATATGATATTATAGATATTAATATTTTAATGGTATATGTTAATAATTTTTTTAAAATAACTACATATTAGTATAAATAATGTATAACGAAAATAAAGCGTAAATTAAGTTAGTCTATCTCAATTTATCTTTTTGAGGCTTATTTTAATTAAATGAAACTAATTTTATATATATGGGGTGTAGAATACATATTTATAATGTATTATCATGTATAATATTTTACATAGTGGTATTTTTAATTTCAATTTGAGTTATTTCATCAAAGGGTATTTAACATGAATACTACCATGTCATAAGGGACATCGTCTAGGTTTCTCATTATTAAGGAATCTTGTAGTTTTACTAACATAATTTCATTTATATGGTGTATATACTGCCTATATGAAATGTTATATCATTATTGATTAATAATTTTTGGTATTTAATTTTTCAATATGAATAATTTCAATTAGAATTGCTTGTATGTAAATGTCCATTTGAGGAAATAATTTTATTATTTTCTACTTGAACCCTTTACATTTAATATCCTAGGATTATCTACGATATTGTTAAGTAATTATATTAATTTTAATCTCATTGGTAGATAAAATAATTTTAAAAATTAATTTAAGAAAATATAATTTCATTTCTCTCTAAAAGATAAAATAATTTTCCTTCCAAAACAATTTTTTTTTAAAAAAGTATTAATAATTATTTCTAAATGTTTCTCAATTGTTTATTAATTTAATTTTACCCATTGTTAAGTTATTTGAAAATTATTCTTATGATGTTTTCAAAACATACTCTCTCTATATTTTAACAAAAATGTGAAATGGTTTTATATTTTTACATAATATGAAAGTACACAATTTTCCACCATTGTGATGAGTCATTACGTTAAATATTTATTAATTTGTTTAATATATTTTAATGAATTCTACTCTCTTTTTTTCAAACCATTTGTTTTAAATATATATATTTTCAAAATGGAATAGATATTTTACTTAAGAATTGTACTAAATACCATATAATGGAATTTCTATTTTTAAATGACAATGAACCATAACTTATAATTAAATTGTTATATGTTTTATTAATATAATCATTATTCTTTATGTTTATGTTTTATAATAAATTTGACAAAGGAGAGTTTTTATCGTCACTTTCTTGATTTATATTTGTAGTCAATAACATTCCATTAAAACATTCACATAATTATGATCATTAGACATTAAATTTTACCGAAATAGAATTATTACTTATCATGGACATGTTTATTTATTAACTAATTTATCCCTTCTAGGTATGGTGTTCATCCTTGAAAATAATTTTTTTATCATGGGAAATATTGATAAAGGGTTAATATTTAATCAATTAAGGAAATTTAATGAAAATACACATTATTCATGAAATAAGTATATCATTATTTATTCATATTACATTGGACAAGTTGACACATATGGGTACCTAATATAGATAGCACCTCGATGTACTTCTATTATCATGAGACTAATCAGTTTGGCATAATTGATTAATAGATTTCTAGTGTATTATCCCCCATCGGTTTTAAACATTAATTATGAATGATCATCATGTTATAGGAATCATGATTCCTGATTTGATGAAATAAAATAATTATTAATTTAATTCATTGTAAATTGACATGTTATTATACATAGTATTTTTTACAATGAAATTATATCTTCATTTGTTTCATTTTTTGTTTATTAAGAAATAAGAATTATTCTTAATTTTATTTTACCTAGACATATTGATTATTATATATACATTTTTTATTGTCATGTTATTGATAAAATGAATTTTGTTAACTGTTATATAATAGTTTATAATATTCATTCATTATCTTTTACATGATAGGAAAATTATTTAAATGGAATGGGTTTTTAGTTACTCAACATTCCATGTTATTTATTCTTATTTCTCAATGATATCTTCCATTTTACTTAACACTTACATATATTTTTATGTCATAATAATTTTTTTATTCATTGGAATCCATAAAGTGTGATTTGATGGATATGTATATAAATTCAATTATGGATAATTTCATTCAAAAAACATCAGTTTTTATTTATTAATTTAATTGTAATATGGTAATAATGTTTGTATCATGTCTACCAATAATAATTAACAATTGGGACCTTCATGATTGGATTCCATGTATTTTATGTATTTATAAAAATGCATACACTGGCTTTGGGTTACTATTGCAGGGTTCATTGCATTTTGTATCAGAATATGTTTAGTATAAGCATTGGGAAAAGAATTAAAGAAAACATTGATTAGGAAACAAAACCTTCTTATAGACATTGGGGATATATACTAAAGAAGATAATAATGTTTTTATATAATAATTCATATATTTTTCCCATTAAATACCTCCCTTTTGGATAATAGAAAATGATGTGGTTCTAGAACATTTGTAAATAGATGTTGGTACTCCAAAAAGGCTTCGTTGTTTGTGACCCCAATCATCTCATGGTGGAAGAAAAGAAGCCCTAATTCACCTAATATTTGACACTTTTAATCAATATACCTATGATAAGACACATTTTAATTACAAATCATTATTATGTATTTGAATGGATAACGAAAATGAATGATCTTCCTTAAAAGACAGGTGTATTAGATTGAAAATAATATGTTATGATTTAGACATAATATAATTTATCATATTTTTTACAACTATAGGAATTATTTCTCACACTGTGGTTCTTGGTTTTAGTATATATTTTAAGATGATGGAATCATATTAATATTGGACATTAATGGAAATGTGGTAGACATGGGAATCTAAATAGGCTGATGACATGAGTAAAAGATATCATGATTATGCCTAATCAGTAATCCAGGAGAATAAATAAAATCTTATACCATAATAAAATCATAGAATCATGAAGAATTTTGGTTTGTGGTTGTTTTTTATCTCTGAATCTGGTTTACGGCAATTTTTTAAATTTATTTATAGAGGAGATATGTACATCCCTCTCAGTGACCTGTTGGTTATTTTATCTTCTCTTTGGCCTGATAGTTTTATTATAATTAGTGTATTACATTTGATGGAAATATTTTTCTGCAGACTTGGGTAAATCTAGTAATGAAACATTTTATACTATTAGACACTTCTTTGATTTGGGTCGTGATTTTATATAAGGATTAAGTGTTTTCCATTGAATTCATGTTTTAATACTGTTCCCCCAATGGGTAGTGAATTTTATGACGCATCATTTTATGGAGGAGGTCATTGATAGGTTGATGACATGTTGTTTCGGTCATGCTTTATCCTACCCAAGATTCTATTTTTTATTATTAGTAATACCATCTCGTATTCCCCAAAATACCCTTTTGGTATATTCTATTTATTCCTCATGCTTGTATGGTATCATATTTTATTAAAAAGTATTTGGTGCCAAAATTGTTAACCAATTCATGTATGCACTTTTTAAAAAATGGAGAATTTTTTAACTAAAATTAACATAATTGGTAACATGAATGGTTTATATGGTCATTGATTATCTTCTAATCATGGGCCCTTGTCATTTTGGAATAATAAATCTATTATCATATTATAGTTATAGAAAAAGGAAAACCATTATGCTGGATGACAACATATTGAATATGGATAGTCCATGAGGCCGAAACTAATTACTTAAGGATGATAAGGTTTTAGCAGGTACTAATGGAAAAAGTAATGTTCTTTTTTATATCTCAATATTCATACAAAAATTATTTGATTGATAGATATTATAATTGAATATGTAGTGTCATTATTATCATATAAAGATCAATTAATTATATAAGGTAACAAAGTGTAACTATAATGGACTGGAAAATATTTGGAGACTGATGGAATGGAATGTCTCTATTTTAAGGACGTTACAATACATTGAAATTGAATTTTTGGATGATGGGAAAAGAATTATATGGTTTGTTATCCATTTCATATTGTAAGTGAAGAATTGGAATTTTATCAAAGAACAACTAAATGATTAAATTATAATTATTAAATAGAAAGGTATGGAGTAATTATATTTTTATATATTCATGTACATTAAAATGATACAAAAAAATTGAAAAGGGGTAGTGAAACTTAAAAATTAACCTCTGAAATTAACTCCATATGATTTTTTGTACTTCTAATTCTAACTTTTTAAGATGACTTTTTTAAAATCATTTATGATGTGGGTTTTCAATATTGAAATTTCCAAATATAATTCAAATTATTAACGATATCAGGTATAAATTGATTGTAAGAAACTAATATAATTCTTTGAGAGTGTAACAAATTAAAATTATAATTTAAGGGAAATTTATTATACAGAAAATGAGACACACAACAATTAGTTTAAACAACCTATACAATTTATTCTTTTATATTTAATATCTTCCAAATTTTGAAGAATAAACACTCCTAAGTTTAAATTAATAATAATATTATACAGTGATACAAAATTTTTATAAATTTTTTTGATATAAATTGTAATATATCCGTTATTAATTTTATGATTGTGTTTTTATTATTTGTAAATAGAGAATCATTTAAATTAAAAAGAAATGTTTAATTTTTTTTAAATATGAATTTCTCATACCTTTCACACATAATAAAAAAGTAATTTAAACTATATATGGAAAATTTATATCATAAATTAAAATTTACTTTCTAAATCAGAATAAAAAAAGTTATATTTTGGAAAATTTTAGGTATGTTTATGATTTTTTTTGAAAAATAGTGAAAAATACTGAATTCAAATTTGAAGATGCCTTTTAGTTTAGATTATTTTTTATGATAAATTATATTTAATATTATTTTAATGTAATATTAAAAAATTTATTTACTATTAATAAAATTTATTTCATCAGAATAATTCTCATAATTAATTTTCATATAAAAAATTTAATTGTTTATGATCATTTCCCCTTTGAAAAGCTACTTTCTTATTCTTTTTGTGGGGATAAATTGAATTTATAATGTTGCACTTTTGTGAGTGAAATTTTGAAAATTGTGTGTTAAATTTGGAAATTCTTGAAAATTTATAGTATTTAATTAGTTCAAATTAAAATGTTAACATAATTAATACTAAAAACATTTAATATTATTTTCCAAGATTAAGGTTAAAATGTCATTATCGAGGGGTTAAATAGAAAAGATATGTTTGTTAATAAACAAAAAATCTTATCTAAAATCTATTTAATGAAAATATTCTTACCCAAAAAATTATAAAATAGATAATAATAATTTTTATTTTTTTTTCTATGTTAATATTGTGGGTAGACCATTTTATTTTAAAAAATTACATGTCTTTCAGTCTCCTCACTTATACAGTCCAAACAACTCATCTATGATATTAAAACATTGAATGCATTTTGGATTTAAAAATACTTTCCAAAATAACATTAACCTGTAATTAATGTAATATTAGAAGTGCTAATTTTTGGATAAATCTAACTTTTAATATCTGTTTGTGAAATAATAAGGAGGTTAAGGAAGAATATGTTACATTAATTAATGAGATTTTTTATTTTATTTCATCCACAACATCTGACGATTAATATTAAAATAACATTATATACTATACTCAGAAAATATCTTATAATGATTCATTTTATGATTTTTTTCGAGATATAAAACTATCCCTACTACCATTAAATTGTTTACAATGACATTATTTACTTGTACAAAAGAGTAGTTCTTCTTGGAATGACATCAGTTATTTTCAAATTTAACCCTCTCAAAGTTTGTTATGACAATTGATATAATTTATATATATTATTTTGATTAATTAATTATAACACTTTATTAATTATATCATATATAAATTTGTTATTCCCTAAATTTGGGCATATGACAACGTCACTCATGTGTATGATGGACTACTACAACAAGAAGCGATGTTATTTGGCCCTGAATAACACTATACATGGTATGTGATAAGGACACATTTAAGGAATATATTTTATATAAATGACCTAATTATAATAATAATGAAATATTTATAAGTCTTAAAATATTATAAATAATTTTATTTATTACCTTTTCACTATCATAATAACGATAACATCAATCATGTATGTGTGCACTTCTACATTCACGAAGTGATGTGAATCCCTTTTCAACTCCACAACAATGAATGAAATATATAAGTATTATTTTAGAAATAATATGGAAGTTATTATATTAATATAATTTTATAAACATAAAAATTACACACCTTCATTCAATTATGATTGTTGGAAAATAGAAATATTAACCATGAGTACAAACGTCTTATCGTCTCCATGATTATAACGTACTTCTTTTTTCAAACAATTATCCATGATTTTTAATGAATGTATGATTTATATATAAATATGATAATTATGTCTTGATTATTATTCTGGTGATGAAATAACTATATAATATAGTAAATAACTCATTCATTCATGATAATAAAAAAATGAGAAAACAAGGAAATTAAAAACCAAAACATGGAAAATAGTGAATTATTTTTAACGAACAGGTAAAAATATATTATAAAATGATTAAATATATTATTTTATATATTAATATTTTTATATTATATGTTAATAAATAAAATAAAATAAATATGTATTGGCCTAAATGAAGTTCAACCGAAAATAACCATGTAGTAAGGGTCTCGGTCTCAACTTCTATTCAACTAAGCATACTATAATCTTATGATCCTAATTTCATTATAGAGTATAAATAATAATTTTTTTATGTAATATCATTATTAGTTCATAAATAAATTTATTTGAAATTTTAATTCTATATTTATTTAACACATTAGATTTCACATAAATTTCTCCTAGTGGTAACATACTTCATCTCGATTTTCCTTAATTGAGGGATATTATAATGTTATGCACATAATTTAATTTGTATGGTGTGTATAATTACACTTTGTTAAATTATATCATGATTAATGTATAATTCATATTATTTTATGATATAATTTTATTTATATTATCTATGATGATTTTAATTGTGATTTTCCATATGGTAATGAATTTCATAACTAAATTTATATACATGATGTTATATTATATATTTTTATGAGTTTTTCATTCTATGAATATGTGTGTAAATTATTTTAAATACATTATTTATCATCTAGACATATTTTATTTATATTAAAATTTTATACACTTAAAAAATTCATTTATTAATCCCTATTTCAATGTTACAATTTTCTAAGGGATTATTTTATAATATATTATTAATAGATATTTTTTATGCATGAATTACCCTAAAAGGAAATCATCATATTATTGTTTGATAAATCCCATTAGTTTTCATTTCGTATAATAATATAATAAATTCTAAACTAATATAAAATTTCATGCTCTTTGTTATTTAAATTAATTGATTCATATTTTTTAGAAAATTCTAATTGATTTCTATCTTTAGATAGGGATCATTTTTGTTTCAAAAAAATGTTTTAAAGATATATATATTTTATTTAATATTATATGAAAAAATTATTTAATTCATGTTTACATATTTGTACTTTTTATTTTTTATGGAATCATTATGTTTTTTTAAACAAGTCTTGTTTTATCGAAAATGTAAATGGAATCTTAGTATTAATGTACTCATCATGTATGAAATTAACTACCGTCATTATAAATCAATGTATGAAATAATACAATATAAGTATCAAATATTATTTTTTAAATAATTAATTACTATTAATATTTTGGATATTTCAATTTTAGAAGTATATTTTAATGGTGAATGATATTTCATGCAATAATGGTTTAAAATACCTTTTTTGTTATCTCTATTCTTATATGACAAAACCTCTTTATTTTGAACACTATAGGTATTTTTTGTGTTGAAACTCCACCAATTATCTATATTGATGTTATATGATCATTTAGACTAAGTAAAGTATTTAAAATAACATTCTTGAAACTTTTTTTTATTCATCGTGTTTCCCATGAAATTTTCTGAAACCTTTATTCATTGGACATTAAATGTACCCAATTATTAGTATTATTTTTAGGGATCAATTTATTTATTAAACTATATATAAAATCAAAAAACCATGTTCTACATTAAATGTTATTTATTTTTCTTGGGTAATATATTTAAATATTTATTTCTTACCAAATATAGATATTTGATGATAAGACAAATAATTTATGAATTAAAACAATCATTCGACAGATGAAAAATGTTCTGGACATGCACTAATGAGTGGATCCTTGTTTTAGATAGAACATAGTTTCATTAGTTGTCTCATTAGATAAATTTTATAGATAAAATTGTTATATATACTTTTTTTATAGATACCCATACATTTTTAACTGTATAAAGGAAATATCTTGATGGTAGAGGTATTATGTTTCCTCAGAACATAATGTTCATTAATTAAGAATTTTCATCCATGATAATTTAGTTTATATTATCCATGATATTTTCAAAATGATTTTCTATCTATGTAAATTTCAATATAATATTATTGATTAAATGGAATGTGTTTTCAGTTATTTACCATTCATATTTATTATACATTATATTGGTTTATTATTCAAGTTATTAACTAGGTAAAATGTGCGATAATTTCTTTACCATGGAATATATATTTTCCATAATTTAAAAATGAGATTAATATTATTAAAATGGAATTTATTTTTATTAATTTAACATTAAATGTATTTTATTACTATTTATTGATGATTTCATCCATGTACATAACCCTTATAGATCATATGATCTCACATTTTTGTTTCTTTCCCTCCCATGAATGATGTGTACTATGATTGGAATTCAAGGATTTACTAGAAAAAAAATGTTATAAAAATAAAATTATGCTTTAATTATCATATTAAAATGTAACATGGGAAATATGGATGTATATAGTTTACTAAGACTATTACACTATCCAGTCATTTGGGGAGGGATTCGTCATATCATTGGACAATATAATAATGAAAATAATGACTTTGAGTTATAGGGCTAATTCTCCTTACAATTTACCTTGGAAAAAAATAAAACAATATCTCAAAAAATCATTATAAAAGTTACATACTTATAGGATTTCAAAAATAGGCCAACCACATGGTTGTTAATAATATATCTGCTGGAGGGATTTCTAAGAGAAGGAAACCATCATTACTAAGCTATTTCTTTTCACATTCTCCTTTACCATAAAAATATTGATTGATAGTTACAATATTATAAAAAATATCGAAATTATATTAGTATTTTTTTTGTTTAATCCTGAATATTTATCTATATATTCTCTATCAAATGAGATGAAAAACCAACACAATTGGGTATGAAAGACTACCACCTTGTGAATGGTTTTTATTTCTTCCATTAAAAATAGAAATAAATAATAATAATGGTGGAAATAATTGACATATATGATGAATGAAACATAATATTGATTTTATAAAATTAATATATAATCTTCTTCCTTACCATTTCATCAATAAAGGAATGGATAATGTTTCTATTACTCACATATAACCTACATTCTCCACATTTCAATTGCATTCATTTTCATTTTAAAATTTAAAAAATTAATCAAAATATATATATAATGAATATATATATATATATATTTGACATCATTATTGAGGTTATGGGACTATATCTGAAGCACAAGAACCAGAACATCCATGTAAAATATATATAATATAATGAATCATCTAACACCCGAAACATGTTAATAATGAAACATTATTAATTAAAGGGTAATAATATGTTTCAAGAAAATAATATATTATATTTAAAATATAAATATTTTTATGGTACAAATTATTTATTAAAAACATTTTACATGAGGTAAAATGATGTTCAACTAATGGTATGCATGATGTAAGGGATTTCATCTCAATTTCTCTTCCATTGAGACATACATGATATTATTCACATATTTAAATTTAAATAGATTATATGTGTAACCTTTTTCATATTTATAAAGAATAAAAATTTATAAATGTTGATTAATTTTTCTATTTATGTTTATTCATTAATGGGTTAACAATTAAAAAAATTCCCAAGGGGTATGGATTTATTTTACCTTCCCATTTTTTGGGATTTCCTTTATTTTCATTAAAGGAAATATATAGTTCATACATTATGAAATCCATAAATTATGTTATAATATAGATATCTAAGGATTTTACAAATTTTCATCAATATTTTCCTTTATTCTTCACTTAAATTTTTAAAATAAAATTTTAATATAAAATATTAATTTTTCTAATGATATATATGTTTCTTCTATGTCATTATTGTTGAAAATAATTTTTGAGAAGTAATTGTTTTTGGAAAAAATAATTTTTTGAGAATATCATATGGTATAATATTATATTTATATCATTTTGATGGATTATTTACAAATTTTTTCAATGGGTAATTTTCACAATTCATTATCAAAAATTAAAAGGCATTTCGTTGATGTATATTTGAATAATGGTATTCATTGATTCCATAGATGTTTTTCCAAATTTAGCATATCATAAAAGCCTGAAATGTTTTAATGTGAAAATTATATTATAAAATCTTATTTTAATTTTTCTCTTATATTTTATTCTATCCTATATGTGAGATGAATTTATCAATAAACACATATTATTTCACATTAAAATTTTGTTATTATCCTTCTCTTGTAACATTCTTTTTCATTTGATTGCTGGAAATAATATTTTTCTCAAAGAACAATATTATTTATAGGTGTGAGATGGATAATTCATTAGATATAATGAATTTAAAATATAGTGTTTACATTTAATTGTAACTGATTAATTGATGAAATAATCAAATTAAACATTATATAATTAAAATAAATATGACTTGGAATGTAATGTTGTTTTTTGAATTCAATTCATCATTCAATATATGAGGGACTCATTAGAAATGTATTGAAGAGTGGGTCCAAAATTAAATTTCCCTTCGATGAATCAACATGTCTCATGATAAAAATTAGTTGGCCAATTTAAATTGGTCTCTTGTGTATTACTACAAATCAATTGAAATGTTTTTGAACAAATGTTTTAAAATATATATATATATCACGATGTTTGAGATCATGAAATATATATTTTCATATTTTGTTTATTGTGAATTTAGTTATTATTTCCATGAGATTATTACATTGATATTATGCCTGAATTCAATCCATTTTAAATTTATTCACTAAATAGAATGTTTTTTTAGTTATTTACCTATGCATGTTGATTAAGTCTTAGTAACTCCTGACATCATCCAATTTATATGACCCTTATGGATAATTTGAGATCAACCTTGTTTTTATTCGTATCCATAGGATATGATGATGGATTATTTAAATTAGTATATGGTTGATGATTGTTTTCAATTGATATATTTTATATTGTATTTCTAATATAAAACTAAGAATAACATACATGTCAATATATTTATGACTTTTAAACTAAGGAATCCTTTCAGATATGATCTAGTGTATCGTACACATGTTTTGTAAAGTAACAACAGGATTTGGGTTACTAGAGATGGGATTGTTACATACACACCCCTAAAAGAGTGTACAAGTTGTGAGATAAACATTCATAGTGGTATCCAAGAAACGTGTTCCATATAAAGATTCTATTAATAAATCCAATTATTCTCAAGATGATTGAAAATATGACTCAAATACTAGTTAAAAAATTACCTTATCAAAAGAATGGTGACCCATTATACTATTATCTAATAATTCAAAAACCATGTGATTCAATTTTAAATCACAATTTTTATAAACCACTAAAATTAATCAAGAAATGTATCTTATCATATGAAATCCAAAACTATACAAAGTCATCAGAAAATGGTATGGACTGTTGGATTAAAATGGTTATGCTATTTAGCCCACTCATACCTCAATCACCATCATGACTTTTATGTGATACCAATTCCCTAAAACCCATACATTAATGAATAAGGTTCATAGGAGAAGACATAATGTTTATCCCCCTGCAATTTATATCACATTCCTAGATACAATGTGTCTACTATATAGGAATAGAGAAGGACCTCAGAATGTGAATCCCTTTAATATACCAATGTTCAGTCCAATATTACATCGTCATCCAAAGCACCAAAATCAGACATTTGAAAAATATATCAATTAAATATCAAATGGACTTCACATTCCTCAAATAATAACAAAAATCAATTAATAATTAAATTTATTATTTGAAATTTATTTTCACTATATAATTCTTAATTCATTGAAAAGGACCTATTATTTCACAAAACGCTGGGAATCCCATATTTTCTCAAAAACCATTTTTTACAAACAATATTAATCATTCAATAATCCAGATAGTTCATTTTGAAAAAAACACTAAATCAATATCACTATAGTTTTATCCAACTTAGGATAGAGATACAATCACATATCATAAACTCAGGTTTCACTCCTACCATGACGGGGATAACACAAACACAAAATGGAAATTAATGAATGGTCAAAGGAGGACATGAAATTAATCCACACATATTAGAATAAAATTCCAAAATAAATAATGTTATAAGTGAGATAATATCATTATGTACATTGATAATATTACATGCATCACGTGAAGAAACATGAGACACAACCTCTAGAATACAATCCAATAGGGATACATCATAGTTTAGAGCATTATCTTGATAAAATCAATAACATCCATAAATATAGAAAAAACCCATTACAAATTTAATTATATATGTTGAAAATTTTAATATAATTTCCATAGTTTAAAAGATACAAGTATCCTACATATCCCCAGATCAAGGAACCAAAGTAGGAATCAAAAATGAGTTGTATTTTATGAAAATTTCCTAGTGAAAACCAGGAGTTTGGATAATAGAATAAAAATTTGATTAAGAATATAGTTTGGAGAAATATATATCTAATTAAAACGAATAAAATTATTTTTTTACTGAAAAAAAATTCACTACATGATCTTTTATAAATGAATAATTGTCAAAAAAATCATCACTTCAACTTAAAATTTTTATTTAGAAGTTATAATTCTTATATATACATTCCTTTTTTAAATAAATAAATATTTCATAAAAATATATTTACTGTTATTTTATTTCAAATGTGTTATAGAGTGGTTTTTTATAAAACATTATATTTTACCATAAATTTAAAAAGTTCATATATATTACATCTATATGCTTCATATTATTCATTATGATTATTCAAATAAGTATGTGCATGATTAATGAGAGTCACATTTATCATTATGAGATGTTAACCATTCTGCCATAACTATTTTAATGAAAAAATTTATCATTTAGATAGATACTAGAGCCAATAACTTCACATTTACACTCATAAATATTATCGTAATGTAAATTTTAATGAATTACAACAGAAAAATTGAAGTAAAAAAATTGAAGCCTTTTTTGTAATGCAAGTAATATACATTAGAAAATAATGGTGTAAAAAAATATAATGTTAGATATTTAGTTATTCTATATCATTATAAGATTTTATGTTCTAGGTTTATATTTTTTGTGAATAAACATGAGAATTATGACAATTGGGAAATAAATATGACTATTGGGAGGATTCCAATAAATATCAAGTAATACGAAGAGTTTGTAGTTTCTAATTTAATTTTATAAATATCATTTTTCTATATCATTAATGATTTGTTAGCATGATCTTATTTTACATAGACATTGTATGTATTCATACTTTTTTAGTTTTAAGTAAACAATTTTATATTTTTTCCTTATGATCTTTTTTTTTCAATTTGCATCCGATCAGAATAACATTCAATGACTTACATGGATAGGATTATACACAATAAGATCCATCAGATCGAGGGATATTTGGTCTAGGTAGAAATAGAATCTGATCAATTAATTAATGGATTTTTTGGATTCAAATAAATATCCATTATTCTCATCATATTGATGGATTTTTTGATAAGGGAATATAATGATTCTTGTAAGTATAAAATAGTGGATACTGTTATTTTTGGTCATATAACATTCCCATAAGGTTATAATATTTTGGTTTTATTAATATAAAATAATACATTTTTAATATTATTATAATTTATAATACTTATTTATTACCAGAATTATGTATGCTTCACATTTAATCAAATATGAAACATCGTAATCAACATTCCATTGTGATTTTTTAATCCATATTAATATGATAATAATAATAACAATACATTTTATTTACTCATATGTATTATCATTTGTATTATTGTACCCTAATTAACTGGGTTAATAATATCATAGATCACTTATTATGATTTAATCTTATTGAGTCCTATATTTATTATGTTACTGGACTGAGGGATGATTCCAATAAATCAATAGAAAATTTAATAGGATTTGTTGATTTTATTTATTTTAAACTATTTTTTCTAACAATAATAGACGCACACATGTATGTTATATATTATAATAATGTTCTTATAATCCTAATAAGTATTATAGATATACTGATAAAAAAATTTGTATTAGAGAAGACTTCCACTACTCAAATAAATGTTTAGTTTTTTACTTATTTTACTATTGCACGTTTCTAATTATCTTGAATACATTTTGATTATAGAACATTATTAAAAAAACATGTTATGTGGAAAATAAAATTTTATTTTTTTATAAATATTTACTAAATAAATATTGGATACATACAATATTTAAATCATAATAGATCTCTAATTTCTTATGGTGCAGACTCTGTGTACTATAGAAATACCATGAAAACATTTGATACCAACACTGGGGTTGATTTCTTTTCATGCTCACTTTAGATAATAAAATTTCAGATATGGAATTTACATCATTAAATCATCATGGGAAATATGAAAATATATTAAACTATACAGTTTGGAATACAATGTTTGGTTCCATCACCAGAAGCATTTGTAATCACATTTCATCCTGTGAAGCTACTTACAATATTTGAAAAAATTTATAAGTCACAAAATTTGTAACATAAAAACCATTTTAAATAATAAGAGCTATGATAATAGAAAATTTTCAGTCTTTTTATTTTCTATTGGGTTAATCAGCTGATAAGATGAAACTATTATTCATTACACTTATTAATTGTTTACAATCTATTAATGAGAAATGTATTGATTATGAGATATTTTTTAGAAGATATATAATATTATTACAAATTAATTGGAGTCAATGAAAAATATATTTGAAAATTTTATAATGTTAAATAGTTTTACTGTGGATGATCTTATTTTTTCCCTTATACAGTTCAACAGTAGGATCAAGAGAGATGATTTGAAAAAGGAAAAATAAAAATTGTGGAGTTTATTTTTATAAAATATATATATTACCTTCGAATTTTCATTTTTTAAATTATGATGTTATGTCCTCAAGAATGAATAATCTAGTTGTTGGATAAAATTTATATGTTTCTAAACATTCATATAATGAATTATGAATCTTAACTAGAAGGATGAATAAGGTAGGCAAGAAGAATTATTTATAATAGTGATACAAAAAAGGTCATAATTATAGAAGTTATAAGAATGATGAATTGACATTGTATGATTATAAGAAAGATGGAATCATCAGACTAGATTTCCCAAAGATAAATAGGAATTACGTTAAAGATAAAATTAAAAATTGATTTTTTTTACAAATTAAATTGAAAGAATGTTGTGAAATGATTTAAAACCTTGATTAATTTTTGAGTACATTATTTATCAATTTATAATGATACTTAATTTTATGAACAATAGAATTGAAGAATTCTTGCTAAATTACCACAAGTCATTGTTTCATAGAAATTGTACACATTGATGATAATAATAATAAAACATATTTAAGGGAAAATTATTCTAACAAGAAAATATCTACATTACTAGATGATCAATCTTCCTTGAAGATTAATGATAATACAATTCTTACGTATGATGATGTTTCTTATTATGATAACCATATTGAATATGATATTTTCGAAATTTATGTCGAAATAGAAATTCTAAGGAAAAATTATCTATGTTCAGTACATGGATGAATGTTTTATCAAATAAAATATCAGATCATTAAAAACATCTTATTAAAAATATTTTGGGAAAATAAATTAAAACTAATGATTTTGAAAAACTAGTTTCCTAGAAGGATAATTTTAAAAATAAACATAATCTTAAACTTAATGTTAATGAGGATAAGATTTCATTGGTAAAACTATGAAATCAAAAGATTGTGGAAACATTAATCTGGAATTACTATTAGAAAGAATATTTTTTATAAAAAGTAAAATCAAATATGTCCACATGGTAGAGGTACTGTAATGGGTTATACTTATCAAAAATATCTTCTTAGTAAAAATTTATTTATTCCTAAAAATGGCCCATTTGTAGTAAATTTCAATGTACTATCAATTGGAAAATGAACATTCCTTAAATAAATTTCTATCATGTGTATTCAATAATAAATATTCATAAAAATAAATGAAATCTTCCCAAAATAATATCAGGCTCATTTGAATAACCATGATTTTTTTCATCAATATCGGACCCATGAATGTTTGAGTTTAGAAAGTATAATGTTGTTTCTTCAAAGAATAGTAAATAATTTCCATGAACAAGAATAAATGGTACATGAACACTATCTATTCCATGAATATGACTAGTAAAATATAAATTTTTTATTAATCATGATAAAAGGTTGAAAATTCAGTTTCCTAGATAATGATAAAAGTTATAACGATTTAAAATTCATTAGAACACATGATCATCCTTTGAATATTTTTACAAAACATAAGCCTTTTAATAGATACAAATACATTAAACGGAATATAGGAATGATAAAAATAAATTAATCATTCATATACTCTTCTTTTTTCACATATCAAGAAATTAAGATACTCATTTCCATATGGGGAGTACATGAATTTTAATTCTTTTCACAACATTATTTTCCTTAAAACTATAAATTTTCTAAATATTTGCGTCATCATAAATTGTTATCATTTTTAAAGACATATTTCTATATAAAAATCAGATTCAGAATTCATAATATTAATATTATACATAGAAATATTTCATAATATTATCTAAATAGTGATTTTCTTAAAAAATTTAAATTAAAAAATATTCTCTAATGAATTTTTATTTCATAAATATAGAACAATGTTTTATTTATAATTATATAATTAATATAATTTTTTTATAAAATAATCATATTTATATTTTGAACGAGAAAATTTTATTCTGTTTATTTTAAAATCAATTTTTATATATCAATTTACAAAAATCTTGAAGAACATGTTATTTTTATTGATGGATTTCATCACTCCAAAAATTATTTATTTATTTTATTAATTTTTACACTATCTCATTACATGTTTTATTTTATGGTTCTTGTTATTTATACTTCTCACAAAAAAATCTTTTGATTTCAATTTTTTAATCTGATTCACACCCAATCTGATAAATTGATTTAAAACCTCTATATTTTAAAATTACATAAATTTTTAATTGAATAAAAATTAAATGCAAGATTAGATTGGATTATTTTTGAATATTTGATTTATTTTATAAATTTAAACAACAAAAATGTTCTTATTTAAATAGGGACCCCATTGTCTAACATCGGTTATCTAGATTTTCTCCACCCATGTTACCGATTCCTTAAATTTTCTCATTTTGAAAACATCATATTTCATCTGTTTCAATAGATTCAATATCAATCTATTGAATATTTATTAATATTAAATTAAGATATAATTATTTTAATAAGTATTAAGTTAATTATAATTGTATGAATAATATGAATAGACCCTTAAGATTGTTATTTCTCTTCAAGGATTTGAGCCACTTTTTGTTGATAAATCGGGAAATGATTTTTATTTTCATTGCCTTGATAATGTCCATGAATTTTATGTATCTATATTTTGTTGAAATAATAATGGAATAAAAATAACTAAAATAAATATTAATTAGTACATGGTATCTTATAATAATTCTTTTGGTTTTGTGGGAATTTCTTCTGAAGGAGATTCTTACTTCCCATATCAAAAAATAAGAGATAATGTTGGAATGTTAATAAAAACTAGATCTAGATATTCATTGTTTTGTAGTATTAAAAGACATGTAAATTATCCCATATAAAAATAGACAACGGAATACTATCCCTGTGGATATGAGGGTTTCTTATTCAGAGAAAATAAAACCATTATACAGATAATTTTTCTATTATTTTTAAATTGGAATTTCTTGTTAACTTAAAAATGATAGATCTTGCGGTATTCATCGTTAATAAAATCTCAAAATATAAATATAGGTTCTATCAAATCTACTATCATCACTTATCTTTCGTTCATTATAAAATTGGTTGTTTAATGCATGAAATATTCGAGAATGCTTATAAATCACATCCAATGATGGAGATGATTCCATTAATATGTGAGGATATAATGAAAAATATTATATTTTTGTTTCATGAAAAAAAATTTTTTAGAAAAATTAGACTTAGGATCATAAAAATAAATCCATAAATGAAACCCAAGATGTATGGTAAGAATAAGAAAAGGAATTATGAATATTCCTCAATAATGAATGAAAATAAGAAAAAGATTGTTCTTGATGGTGTCGATGATGATTGGATGAAAAATAATTTTAAAAGGAAACCTAAAGATCCATAATTCATTATTGAACATGATACATCGAAGGCCTTGATAATTTAAGATACATATATTCATTAGGATGAATCAGAGAAGAAATTTTTTTTTATAGAATTTCATCTTTTTAAAATTCTAATATAAAGTATTGAATGATTATATGAGGTATATGTTTCACTATCTTCTCAAAAAAATCAACTCAACCTAGATGTAGGGTTATTGATTTTGAAAACCCCTTTCTTAATTTCACATATTCCTCCTATCACTTATGATGGTTCTGCAAAATCATTCATGAACAATCTACACTGGTTGTTCAAAAACAACTATCGACACTAGAATATTCTTGAAAAAGGTATATATAAATTTCCAAATAGCTCCTGTTGGATCTTGAAATTTTTTTTTTAATTAATTTTATTGTAAAAAATAATAAGTGAAATTAGAAGAATAATATGTATGTGTTTTCCAAGAAGATGAAGAAGATAATAATAAAGTGGAATATGATAAAAGGGAAAATCCACTATGAAAAAAATATTTAGAATACTCATCAATATCATTACTGAATATTTTATCTAATGTTGATAAAAAAGATAAATCTAGATTTTCTAAAGAATATAAATATTCATATGAAAGGGAGGCACGATCATCATCTTTGAAAGATGATAATAATAAAAACTCAGAAAGTAAGGTTTATGATAAACCTAACACTAAATATAGTTGTATCATTGATATTTTTTCTGATAATGACGTAGGGAACCTTGTTTAAAAACATGTTGAAAATGTGGTTTTATTAAAATATAAGAAAAAACAATAATATATAGTATTTTGAAACAACCAAAATAAACCTCCTGATATTGAAGAAGAACAATCAGGCTCTGTCGGAACTATTCATTCTGAAGGAGTTGAAAATATTTTCTATGTATAAAAAAGGATCATTATTTTCCAAACTATGAATATCAATGTCAGCTCAATAAAGAACGTCTTAATGAGAAATAAGAATCCATCATGATTTTAGTATAGAATTTAATTCTTTTTTAATATCATTTGAAAACATTTGATGAATTTTCTCCCGATCAACAATTATCCTTCAATCATTTGTTCAAATGGCCTCATCATGTTGATGATGATATCTAATTTCATGATGAATATTTTGATGGTGTGAATAAACTCAGGAATTAATCACCTAAATCATTCATTTTTTTTTTCAAAATACCTGGATGGAATAACTGATATGGTATAAGACTTCAGGGATATGACCTATAAATATTATGAGGAAGTAAATTTTGTAAAAAGAAAGAAATAATATATGCAGTTGGAAATGACTAGACTCAAATTTTACGAAGAGTAAACTAAATTGTTGAGGAATTAAAACAAATAATTTTCAAAAAATATCATATTTAAAAAGTGAATATTGAGTAGCTAGAATAGAATAGATAGGAGTTCAAGGAATAAAGGAATTCATGAAAACCATGATAATGAAAGACTAATTTTTAACTCTCATTGTATCTATTTTTGAAAAATCATTTACATGGATTTAATATATGAATTTACATTCACATCAAATTATTAATATTTCTTTTGATATTTTGAAATTATTATTGGTTTAATGTTTATTTATATTATTTTTTGGATGATCGTTTATTTCATTATATTGTATTGAATTCCTATTTTTTCATTAAAATTTTATAAAAATGGAAAAGTTAATTTGTATTGATTTTTGAAAATTAGAAAGGGAGATGATTTTATTGACATAAGAATATTTTTCTTAAATGAAGTGTTGATTTTATAATTGGATAATTACTTATGAGGATAAGGTTTTAAAAACGGGAGATATTTCATTAAAAGGGAGAATATAATCCTTATGGGGAGATATTATTCTGAGACTGTGTTCATAATATTCATACATCTAAATTTCCATAGTACTCAAAAGAGTTATAAATATAGGGGGATTCAGGGTTTTAAAGAACAACTTTGAATACAAATCACATAAATGAAATAGAGTACAATTTTTTCAATGATATATTTCATTTATATCATGCGATTTTTCTTGTGAAATAGGGGGGTTTGTTTTGTCATATTTTATACTTATTACTTATCCATTCCTTTTGTTTTGTAAATCAATAAATATTTCATAAAAATATATATTAATTTTTTTCTAACCAATGTGATGTTAACTTTTTATATAAAATTTAATATATTACCATATATCAAATAAATTATTATGTATTTAATATGTAAAATACATATTTTTCATTATGATTTTAATAATGAGTATGTTTCTAGTTAATGAAACTCTCATTTGTTAATAAAAAATGTTTGAAAATTCATTCATTTGCAATATAAAGGAAATTATCTTAACAATCCTTCTAATACGCATACCTATAAAATCATATTGACATTCAAAAAAGTTATTTAAATGAAAATCATAAAAAAGTTCATCAGACTGACTAATGCTTATAATAATATTAAGAACATTTTTTTTCTAATGGAATGAATATATTTTAAACAAGGATGGTATAAATGAATACAACACTGAACATTCCAACATTATAGTACCCCATTTTCTGGAATGTAACCCTAACATTGTACTTTTTGAGTTTATAAAGTGTGTGGGTGATGGATGGAAGTGTTGTATTAACATTCAATAAGTTATTGGTGAAAATGGTGATGTGCAGAGTTTGCAAAAAAAAATTCAAAACCACACATATATTCTAAATGGAAATGTGCACAATGTCACCAACCATCCCCCGGGGCCAATGTCGTGACTACCCCAAGCCCACCATCCATATACCAGGGGCTCGCGACTAGCACTAAAATCGTAAATCCCTCTAACTAGGAAGGAATTTCTTTTATAAAATATATCAAAAACAACAGAGTACGAGCTGGAAGTAAAACACTAGAAAACTGTATACAAAGGAGTGCTGAAAAGTAAAAGGGTCTGAAAATACAAGCCCAAAAGGAAAGTACAAGTACAACTAAAAAGCAATTACAAATGAAGAAAAGTGAAGAATCTATTGGGTCATCCTCTGTGGTTCCTACATGAAGGTTAGGTACATATGGCCTCCTCAGAACTCCACATCCATCAGTATCCTCCGTGTACTGACTCGTCATAAGGTCCACATCCGGGTATCGTCCAGTCATGTTACTCTGATCCTCAGTCAATGTAGTCCATCATCTACATCTAACACAACGAGGTGTGGGCATTTCCAATGTAGGGGTGGATATGAAGTCACTCAGTATGGACCTCGAGACCCTCAAGGTCTCAAAAAATCTAACAAGGACGAACCAAAAAGTATGAAATCAATAGATAACCCCACTTAGGTATATTCCCATACATATACCTAAGTTATCATGTAATCCATCTTAATCATTATGTAAACTCAGAAGATACTGACTCAGATCAATCCAGGATTTATTTTCACATTGTCAAAACCAAGACTACTGGAGAAATCCTCCTCTGTCGAGCATAGTGGTCCTACCACCACAACCAGGCGCTTCCCACTAACCTTGGACTGAAGAGGTACTCCTCCATTCGAGTACTGTGGTTTTGTCGCGCTCACACAGAGGTGCCCCCCACTGTGGTTCTGCCTCCAACTACCAGGCACTCCCCGTAATAGCCTGTAAAGGCACTCATCCTGTAGAATACCGCAGGTCTACCGCCAACTACCAGACACTCCTCTGTTGTGGGTCTGCCGCCAACTACCAGGAGCTCCCCACTAGGCTAGTCGAATCACTACGAGTCGAATCGGTCAAGCATTCATCAGGTATTAGCCAGCTACTAGGTCTTTGTACTCCTCTCGCTCGTCTCCAGGAGGGTTTTCTCCATGAGGTACAGGTTTATACTCCAACTATCATGAAGTTCCATGTAAATGTATCTCAACTATCCGCCTTGTCATATGGGTCTCAATGGAATATATGACGCATCAATCGGACACCCGGTCTGTGAGTAATTAGCCTTTTAGTCCTAGGGGCCCAGTTGGATTCGTGTATGATCCAACCCGACTGTATCACAACATTATCCCGAACTCCCATAGGGTATAGTCAAAGAGACCGTCGTGCTCCAAGAAAACCAGTGTTGTTGACGATTCGACAAATGGACATCCGGTGCCAATGATTTGGCCAAAGAAAGTAAATGGTCGGTAATGAGCCTGGGCCTGGTCCGACCCGGTCGGACTGACTCTGACCAACCTAGACTGGGCCGACCCGGTCAGACCTGCTGGGTCCGACCAGGCCCGTTGGGCGGGTCGGCCAGCTGGGTTCGGCTCGGTCCGCTTGGACCATCCCAGCTGGCCGTGGCGGCGTTTCGGCCTGGAGGTCGCCACATATGTGGCTCGACCCAGAGGTTTTGGCCTGTTCGGCCAGCTCCGTGAGGAGTGCTGCTCAGTGGCTCTTCTCAAGAGCTCGACAGGACAACGGGAGGACGTGCGGGGCACGACCAGGCTGGCAGGGCACCGGGAAGGTTGCGAGAAGGCCGCGTGGGTTGGGAGGTAGGTTGGTGGGGCGCCGGGCCGGGAGCATGGGAGACCGTACGGGGCATGAGAAGGGCGCTGGTAATTATCTCAGTGTGTGGTCAGGCAGCCGAGAGACCGCGCTGGCTGCGGGAAAGTGGATAGGCAGGCCGTAGGGACGGCCATGGGCATCGCGTTGGCAGGCCGATTGGGCGAGTGGCCAACCTGTGTGCTGGATGTGGGGAGGACGACGGGGCACATATGAGGCTACGGGTAGGCCGGGATATCTAGTTCGGTGCGTCTCGGGCTGGCGCGGGCCAGTGGCATTCGACTGGGAGCATCAGTGCGCCACGGGGGAAACAGGATTCGCAGAGGATGCGGGTAGCAAGACCTTTGTCATTTCCACCTTCATCATCATCGCCCCATCTCCATGCCGAAGAAACATCAAAAAATATCGATGAAGGTAGTCGGTCCATGTTAGTTTGGACCTCACCATCCACGTTTAGAGGATATAACAATTGGTTCATCAAAGGAGAACGAAGAACAACAATTTTTTACAATACATCGCATCGAATCCATTCAAAAGAAGATGAGGAAAAGAATGGTTTATTACATAATGTAAACCCCCTACCTTTGATTTGGTCATTCATCATTCGTCGTTTGTTGACGGAGTTTTGGAATGAAGACGATAAAGATTGTGATTCGTTGCTTCCGCCATGCACTTTCAAACCTGATTTGTGTCAGCTCGTTTACGACGCTCCACATCGGTATGTGTCTGGGGTAGAAGTCAAAGGAAGATCTTTTTCAGCATTCATCATTGGAAGATGAGGTCTTTTGTTGGAGAACTTCGTTCCTCCCAAACATTCCTCTAAAAATGAATATATGTTCCAACAAAAAAGAAATGATAGATTGTCTATTATTTTAGTTGTTGGAACGAATTGAAATGGAGAATTAACTAATTAACTTGGCTTCCCCTAATTAATTCATGGGAGTTGGCATGAATTAATTAGGAGAGATTGGAATAATTAAAAGCTAATGTAGGTGAAGAGGCCATCCCTATTTAATGAGGGAGAGTTGAGTTTTTTTCCTCTCCTCCATAAATAGGGGGTTTAGCCCCATGTGGTCACCACTTCATAACCTCTCGTGGGATGTTATGTTCGGGTGGTCCCCACATCGTAACCTCTTGGGGGAGGTTTTGTTCGGGTGGGACCAACCACTATAACCTATTATGGGAGGTTCAGGTGTGGTGGTTCCACCTCCAACTCCCATGAGGAGGTTTTAACCTCCCACACCCACATGGTGGCTCATGTAAAATAATGTGTAGCTCACTTTATTTTATAGTTTTTTGGGTAAAACCAAAAACAAACTTTTATTCTCAACCAACTACAGTCGCGGTGAATGTATTCTTATGAGAATACTTGCACTGCAAGTTCAATAGTTCCCTAAGATTTCAGTTCTGAGCACCGGTTCAAAAGTTATAAAAATTCACTCGTACGTTTACTGAATGTACCTGAAAAATACTTCATAAATTCATTCTGGGCACACAGGGACTCGGAATCAAGCACCGTAAATTTTTGCAGACTCTTAAAAAACCCATAAATTTAAGAAAGAAAATTCCATGGAATATTCGGGTATTTACATTCTCCCATCCTCAAGGCATTAGATCCCAGCAATCTACAACTCGAATTATAAGAACAAGTGGGGGTACTGAGCAAGCCTTTGAGCCTCCTTCTCCCATGTGCTCTCCTGGAGGTTCCCTTGCTTCCAACGAACGCACACTAGAGATATCGAGCATTCACGTAGGACCCTCTTCTATCGATCCTCATTCTCCACTAGAACCTCCGTAAAAGTCTCCCCATCATCGACGTCCAACTCTCCGTGATCGATGATGTGGGAAGGTTTATGCATGTATCTCCTCAGCAGGGATACGTAGAAGATATCATGGACTTATTGCAACTGAGGTTGAAGATCTAGGTGGTATGCCACCTTTACTACTCTAATAAGGACCTAGAATAGTATGATAAATCTAAAAAGTCAAATTTCCGCCTTAGCCTAATCTCCATAGACCTCGTCTAGTGGAGGCCCGTAGAAAGACGTGGTCGCCAACCCCGAACTCCAGAGGTCTCCATCTGATGTCAGCATACAACTTTTTCCTGCTTTGTGTAGTCTTCATCCGCTCCTAGATGATATGCACCATCTTCATGGTAGCTCGCACCATCTCTGTTCCCACCAGTGCGGACTCCCCAAGATCTGTCCAGCAAAGGGTGATTTTCATGGTCACCCGTTTAATGCCTCAAAGGGTTCCATCCCTATGGTGGATTTATAGATGTTGTTTTACGCAAACTCCACCAATGGGAATTGATCCTCCTAGCTGCGACTAAAGTATAGGACACATGCACAGAGCATGTCCTAGATAGTCTAAATGTTCTGCTTGGTTTGACCATCGTTTTGAGTAAGGAAAGTGGTGCTCAAGAGAAGTTGTGTCTCGAAAGCCTCCTGCAACCCCTTCCATAGCCAGGATGTAAATCACGCAACAATATTGGAGACAATCATTGAAGGTATACCATGTAAACGCAAAATCTCATGCACATAGAGGTATCCCAAGCTCTCAACTGAACCCTACTCTCTGATCAGTAGGAAGTGGGTCGACGTTATAATTCGGTCAATGATCACCCATATCAAGTCGTGTCCCCTTAATGTATGTGGAAGACCCGCCATGAATTCCATGGATATGTTATCCTACTTCCACTCTGGGACCTATAAAGGCTGGACTAAGCTTGCTGGTACCTGATGCCCCACCTTCACTTCCTGATATGTGGGGCATCGAGATACAATCTCGGCTATTGCCTTCTTCAAACATGGCCCCCAGTGTTGTCGTCGAAGGTCATGGTACATCTTATCCACGTCTAGATTTACTGCTATAGGGTATGTGTAGAAATCCCTCAACACATTCTCCTGAAGTGACACTGGTACCATAGTCTGTCCTCAGACGAAAATGACGTGCTCCCCACCTTCATAAAATCCATAAGGTGCATGTACTGTGGATATCTGAGCACATCGTGTCTTCTAGTCAGTGTCCCCATGTTGTGCCTCCCAGACTCACTGAAGAAGTGGGGGACTGACTGTAAGTGACTGTAGATACACTTCTCCATCTCTACCCACAAAAGATATCTGTAAGGCAGCCAGTTGCTCTATCTCCACTCTTAGCTGCTGCATCCCAAATCATTTATTGAGTTCATCTGCTTCAACGTTCCCCTTTCCAGCAGTATAGACTATCTCGAATTCATAGTCCTAGAGGATCTCAATCCAACGTCGTTGTCTCCAGTTCAGGTCCTTCTAAAATAAGATATACCTAAGACTCTTGTGATCAGAGTACATGATAATTCGATCACCCATCAAGTACTGCTGCCACATATTCAAGGTGAAGACCACCACTTCTAACATTGGGTGAGGAGTGGCATAGTTCTACTCATGTTTTCTCAGCTGCCGAGAACCATATACGATCACTTCTCGCTCCTTCATCAGGACACACCTGATTCTGGGCCCTGATGCATCGTAGTAAACTGCATTCCCTACGCCTTCCTCTGGAAGTCTCAAGATGGGGGCAATAGTCAGCCTCTACCTCAGCTCTTGAAGGATCTTGTGGCATCTCTCCAACCAAAAAAAGGGTTTCCCCTTTTTCGTCAAGGCTGATAGTGGCGATGAAACTCTGGAGAAGTCTGGAATGAACCTCCTGTAATAACCATCCAACCCAAGAAAAATCATTACGTCTATCACACTCTTGGGTGGCTCCCAAGAAAGTACGGCCTCAATCTTCACTGAATCCACTGTAACTCCAGCCTCTGAGATTACGTATCCCATGAATTGAAACTCTTTATTAAAAAACATAAACTTCGAGAGCTTACCATAATGTTGGTCCTCTCCGAGTGTGTCCAGTACTACCTACAAATAGTAGGCATGCTCCTCCTCAGTAGTCGAGGAGATCAGAATCTCATCGATAAAGACTATGACAAATCAATCAAGGTATGGCTGGAAGATCATGTTCATTAGTCCCATGAACACTACTATAGCATTGGTTACACAGAAAGGCATATCCAAGAACTCGTAGTGGTTGTACCGACATCTGAAGTTCTTTATCTACACATCCTCGGCTCGAACACCGAGCTGGTGATAGCCTGATCTGAGGTCTATCTTTGAGAACCACCATGCTCCCTTAAGTTGATCAAAGAGGATTTAAATATTCGAGAGTGGGTACTTGTTCTTCATAGTCACCTGGTTCAAAAGACGATAGTCGAAAAAATGCCTCGGGTTCCCATTTTCCTTCTTGGCGATCAGAATCGAGGCTCCCTGGGGAGAAACAATGGGCCAGATGAATCCCTTTCCCTGCATGTCCTCTAGTTGTACCCGCAGCTCACTAAGCTCATAGAGAGCCATCTGATATGCTAGAGTAGATATCATTCATGTCATGGGGTATAGGTCAATGTAGAAGAACACCTCTCTACAAGGAGGTAGTCCTTGAACATCTTCAAGGAAAACATCCTCGTACTGGTCCACCACTACATGATAGCTCGGACACTCCACATCAACTGCTCCGAGGGTAAGGCATTCCAACTAGTGAGTGATCGGCTGAACACTCCTCTGAGTAAGTCCATCTGATGCTGCAATGGCTCCCTTCTATCCGGTGAAGGTGATCCTTGTCCCATCCATGCAGAAACAACTCACTTTGCACCTAATATAGTCAATATGAGCATGGACTGTAGAAAACCAGTCCATACCCAAGATGACATCGTATGGCCTCGACACCGCTATGAGGAGATCCCACCCGAAGCTCTCGCCTCCTAGAGTAAGATCACACTATCGGCACCAGTGCATAATCTTCGAGTCTGCTCCCATTGGAGTCCCTCACCATAAGGATCTTGCCAACAGCTATTTCGGAATCTCTAAGCTCTGAACAAGGTCAGAGGAAATGAAAGAGTGATTGGAACCTATGTCTATAAGAATTGCATCTATGGTGGAGTAGACACATATTGTACCTCGAATCATTATCAGAGCACCATGATCCTAAGCCTCAGCTTCCTAGAGCTGATCTATCTCTTGTTCACCTACTCCACATGCCATGAATACCCCAATCCCAACTTCCATAGGATAGTGGTTGGCGACTAGCACCAAAGGCGTAAATCCCTAAAACTAGGAAGGAATTACCTTTATAAAATATAACAGACACAACATCGTACGAGTAGGAAGTAAAACACTATGAAAAATTATATTCAAATGAGTGATGGAAAGTAAAAGGTTCCGGAAATACAAGCCAAATAGGAAAGTACAATTACAAATGAAAAGAAAGTACAATTGAATAAAATTAAAGCAGTTATTGGGTCATCCTCTGAGGCTCCTACCTGAAGGGTAGGTACAGATGGTCTCCTTAGCACTCCACGTCCTTCAGTCTCATCTGTGTATCAACTTGTCGTAAGGGCCACCTCTAGGTGACATCTAGTCCTGCTACTCTAATCCTTAGTCAATGTTTTCTGTCATCTACAACCAACACAATGAGGTGTGGGCATAGCCCGTGCAGGGATGAGTATAACGATACTCCGTAGAGACCTCAAGACACTCAAGGTCTCATAGAACCCAAAAACGATAAACTACAAAGTATGAAATCAACAGATTACAATACATATTAATATGATCATACATATGCCTAAGTTATCAAGTAATCAATGTCAATCATGCGGTAAACTCAAATGTTATTGAATCATCTCAAACATTGATTTTTATTCACATTGTCTAAAACAACAACTACGGGAGAACTTCTCTTCTGTCTAGTACATTGGGCCTGCCACCACAAACAGGTGCTTCCCACTAACCATGGACTCCTGAGGTACTCCTCTTGTCGAGTACCGGGAGTCTGTTGCACTCACACAGAGGCGCTCCCCACTGTGGGTATGCCGCCAACTACTAGGTGCTCCCCCTAATATCCTCTAAAGGTACTCCTCCCGTCGAGTACCATGTGCCTATGGCCAACTACTAGGTGCTCCCCACTGGGATAGTCGACTAAATCTTGTGTCGAATCGGTCAAGAATTCTTCAAGTCTCAGCCAGCTACTAGGTTTTCCTACTCCTCTCACTCATCTCCAGGAGGGTCTGCTCCCTGAGAAACATATCTATACTCCAACTATCACGAAGTCCCTCATAGAAGTATCTAAACTGTCTGACTCGTCATAGGGGTCTCAACGCAATAGACTGTGTGTCAATCGGATTCCCGGTCTATGAGTTTTACTATTTTTAGTCCTACAGGCCCAGTTGGATTCGTGTACGATCCAACCTGACCGTATCTCAACATTACATTGAACTCCAGTGGGGTATACTCAAAGGGAAATTCGTGCTCTATGAAAACCAGTGCCATTGGCGGTTCTTCAAATGGACATCTGGTGCCAAAGATATGGCCAAAGAATGTAAAGGGACTATAATGGGAATGGGCTCGGTATGACCTGGTCGGACCGAATATGTCCCACCTAGATGGGCCCCACCCACTGGGTCTGACCCGGCCTGTTGTGTGGGTCTGCCCGCTAGGTTCAGCCCAGTCCGTCGGGCCCAGCCCAGCTGACTGCGGGAGAGGTTCGTCCAGGAGGTCACCGCGTTGGTGGCGCCGCCCGGAGGCCGGGGTCGGTTCGGCCAGCGCCGCAAGGGGCGCGGCTCGGCGGCTTGGCCCGGGAGGTCAGTAGGGTGCCGGAAAAGGCACAGGGAGGTCGTGTGGGGTACGGGTTGGCTGGCAGGGCGCGAAGGCCGCATGGGGTGTAGGGAACGCTGGCAGGGCGCGTGGTAGGCCAGCTGGGCATGAGGCAGGCCGGCTGGGCATCGGGAAGGGCATGCGGGAGACCGCATGGGGTGTGAGAAGGGTGTCGGGAGGCCTCTTAGTATATGGACAGGCCGTTAGAAGGCTGCGTGGGATGTTGGCAGGAAGACGTGCAGGCTGCGCAGAAGGCCACGGGTAGAGCGCGGGCAGGCTGACTAGTTACGTCGGAAGCATGAGGGAAGGCCGCGAGCAGGCTGGCGGGGTGCATGGAAGGCCATGAGCAGGCCGGGCTAGCCGATTTGGTGCATCTCAGGCCAGCTTGGGCTGGAGGTGTTTGACCGGGAGCATCGATGCGCTGTGGGGGCGGCGCAATTCACGGAGGTCGTGGGTAGCGCTGCCTTTTTCGTTTCCACCTTTGTCATCGTCACCTCATCACCATGAAAAAGAAACATCACAAAAAAATAGGCGATGGGAGTTGGGCCATGTTATTTTGTCCCTCACCCTCCGCATTTAGAGGTGATAGTAATTATTTCATCAGAGGAGAATGATGAGAAACAATTTCTTACAATCCATTGCATCGAATCCTTTCAAAAAAAAATGAGGAAAAGAAAGGTATAGTACTCGAAGTAAACCCCCTACCTTTTATTTGGTCTTTCTTCATTCGTCGTTCATTGATGGAGTTGTGGATTGAAGACAATGAAGATCGTAATTCGTTGCATCCTCCAAGCACATCCAAACCCGAGATTCATCATCTCGTTGACGACACTCCATATCGGTAGGTGTCCAGGGATGAAGTCTGAGGAAGATTGTTGCGAGCGTTCTTCATTGGAAGACGAGGTCCTTAGTTAGAGACATTCTTTCCTCCAAAGATTTCCTCTAAAAATTAATATATGTGCCGACCAAAAAGAAATAATATATTTTCTATTTTATTTTTACTGGCACAAATTCAAATGGATGCTTAATTAATTTACTCGCCCCCCCCCTAATTAATTCTTGAGAGTTGGCATGAATTAATTAGTAGAGATTGGTATAATTTAATGATTGGGGAGGTGAAGAGACTCCCACTAATTAATGAGGGAGAGTTGAGTGGTTTTACTCCCCTCCATCAATAGGGGATTAAGCCCAGTGTGGTACCCACATCGTAACCTCTCTCTGGAGGTTATGTTCAGGTGGTCCCCACATCATAACTTCTCGTGTTGTGTTATGTTTCAGTGGGACCCACCACCATAACCTCTCATGGGAGGTTAAGGTGTGGTGGTCCCACCTCCAACTCCCATGTAGAGGTTTTAACCGCCAACATCCACATGGTGTCTCATGTAAAATAATGTGTACCTCACATTATTTTATTTATTTTTCGTCAAAACCAAAAAAAAACTATCATTTATTCTCGACCAACTGTTATCGAGGTGAAATTTTTCTTAAGATAATACTGGCGTTGCGAGTTCAATAGTGCACTCAAATCTCAGTTTCGAGCATCGGTTCAAAAGTTATAAAAAGCCTCTCATAGGTTTACTGAACGTACCAAAACAAAACATTAGAAATTGATTCCTGGAACACCATGCCTTGGAATCAAGTCCCGTAAATTTTCTTGGACTTGTAATAAACCAATTTATTTAAGAAAACAATTCCATGGAATTTCTGGGTCATTAAACACAATAAATTTTTTTACGTAGAAGAATTATCACGGTGTTCTCACATTTAGGGAGACCATTCAATGAGGGGATGTGAGGGATACTAAAGGAATTTTATAACACATGGTTAGAAAATGATTTATCTAACTCTGTAAACTAATCATGAACATAATTAATGTTAGTTCCTAAAAATATGCTCTCATATGTTTTGTCTCAAATCCCCATTATTCACCTTGGTGACCCTAGCATGGGATTCCTCTCCATGGAAGGTATGATAACCACTCTTATGTTATTTTGAATCAATATGGATCCCTACCAGGGTGTTTTTAGGCCTGATTCTTGCAGTAAGTGAATTTCATCACTGTTCTTGTCATGTTTTCTATGATTTAATTTGATCTACTTTTCCCCTCATCTTGTTTTCTCGGTTCTATGCCTGTTATGGGTAAGTTTAGTATTGTGGTTTCCATATAAGTTGATATTTGTTCATTTTTTTGGTAGGAGATGAGATCTATGGTGGGTTTATGGACAAACAACCTGGTTTTCCTGAGCAATCTACTTCCATTTTTAGTATTCACCCAAAAGTTTGACGTAGGTGACTTCATGGTCGACTAAACTACATAGAACTGAATGGAATATTTTCAAATTTATTCATAATGTAGATTTCATTTTTAGTTTTTTATTTATGATTTCTATATACCCAAATTTTTTATCATTATGGAAACTTTATCAAATTGGTTCTTTTGATTAAAATTTTTCATTCTTGATTTTAAAATGTGGATTTTAAAATGGGGTTTATCTGGAATTATGAAAAAAAAATTTTATGAAAGGGTTTTTAACGAATTGAATGGTATTATTTAAATGGAATGGGTGTTTGGAATTGAGTTTTTTATTGGATTTCTATAAAATAATAGTTCCATTGATATGAGTTGGATTGGTTGAACACACTAGGTTTTGTCATGGGTTGGCATGGGTTATTGTGTGTGTTTATATTTCCTTAATAAGGAATGGTCAAAATATGACCATGTCCTCAGTGAAAAATGTGTATTGGATTGGTGGTTCTGTCTGTTCATATAGAATTCAGGATGGATAAGGGTTAGGAGTCTCCCCCATCATTGCAGGGATAGATAAGAGTCAGTGTTATTCCCCATCAATCATTCATGTGAATTTGGTTTGGTTAAGTGTTAGAAGTACCCACATCATTGTTGGTATGTATACGGGTCGGTAATTTCCCACTCATCTTGGTTTCATGCATGGTCAGTCATGTGGATATGTGTAATGATTACAAAAAATAGGATGTGATATTATTTAATTGATTGTTTATGTGACTTCCTTGGTATTCTAATTAAAATTGATTTTTATTATAATTTTATATAAATATCCTTTAAGAGTAAATTTATATAATATATTTGTATATAAGATTCTATCATTTATATCCGAGTGGCGTGAGTAGGAATATCATTTGGGAAAACCTACTAGGTTTTATACACACCCATGCTTTGAAACTTTGGTGATTTTCTAGAAGCTATATTTTGAGACATCGGAAATGGTAATGTATTACAAAAATCTAGAAGCACTTCATGATACCTAGGAAATTTAATTTTATTAGAGCCTGCAGTTTGTGGGAAATGGATTCTTGTTGTTTTATTGGATTTCTTATAGTTATCATCCACTGTTTGCATTGATTGTTTCTTTTCCTGCTGTTGTAGTATACTTTTGCGATGATCATTAATAATGGTTATGATTGAGTTTACTTCTTTTTATAATGCACCATATAATGGTTATTTGGATAGTGGATTATTTATTAATTGGAAAATCACCCCCATGTGAATTTGAAACCCTTTTCCATTTATTTCTATCATTTGGAATTTTGGGGATGTCAGTTAAAACCCAGTAATGATTTATTATATTATCAATAAAATGGGACAGAATGGGTCGTTAAAAATAGTTTTAGCATGATCATTCCTTGTTGAATAAGAAGTCATCAGTTTTCTTATCTTTGATGTTAAAATTGCATATTTCCTATTTCTAGGGATATGATCATATAAATGAGTTGGAATATAGGTTCTCAAAATGTATCACACAAGAAGACATAACTAACCATTTTATTCTAAACAACAACTTACTAGGGATGTTTGTACATACGTTTTTTTGGGAAAACATATAAGATATTGGAATTTCATTTTCACGAGATTATTCTATGGGATAAGACTAACTTGAATTAGAAGAATGAATTCCCACTAGGACTGAAAATTTTATTTGGAGTAATGATTAATGAATTTGTGAAATGGTATAATTGTTTTTTAAAAAAAAGATATAGTTTTAAAATGATTTATGCTGAAATGGTCATGGTTGGTATATTTTAAAAAATGGTTTGATTTTTGAATGAAAGAGAGAAATTTCTAAGAAATTATTATACGGTAAAAGTACTTTACGAAATAAACAAAATTTTCATAATAGATTTGATTTAATTTGAGATTATATTCTATCAGTCACTAGAGAGTGAGAAATACTGAGTTTTTTGTTTGGTTAATAAATGTCACCCGGTAAAAGAGGTACAAACCAATTAGAAGTAGATACAGAAAATGTGTTTACACCAGAGCCATTGGAGAACTATGAACATGTATAGAGTATCATTAATGTGTTTCCTGATATGGATACAGGTACCGGATGGATGAACTAAGGCATGAGTATTATTACATCTAAATCATAAAGAAGAATACACTCATCTTATGGAGTGATTCTAAACATGAAATGGTAGAGGTGTGGATAAATATGATGAATCATATCTTCAACTTCATTGGAACACAGTTAGAGTTGAAAGTTATTATTGGTGACAAATATTCTCTAGGATATTTTACACTATTGGTGGGATCTAGTAGTACATGCTATACCGGATCAAGGATTTAGTTGGAAGTATTTTAAATTATTTATTAATAAAAAATTCTATACTCCTATTTTTAGGATCTAGAGAATGATGGAAATCTTCAGTTTAAAACAAAAATATATTTATGTCATAGAATATATGAACACATTCATGCATTTAGTGATCTTTTCACCAAAGGTTGCATCGAGCGAGGCCTTGAAGGTAAAAATTTTCTAATCATGGATAAGGGAGTATATTCAATCAATGGTTTTGGTGCTCAATATTAACGATTATATAGATATCGTGAATATAGTGAACATTTATTAACATGATATCTCATGATCTGTGGGGGGAGGTATTATGATGATAACTATGAGAAATGTTGGGAACTCTAATGCTAGGAGAAAGTGGAAGATGGTACTAATTTCCAAGGTGGGAGTGGGATATAAAATCAGATTTCTGGATCAGTGAACCTTCATCCTTGACCCCAGAGAAAAGTTGAATATTTTTAATGTGTTTCCCATGAAAACATGAGGCGATACTATAAAGAACAACCTAGAGAATTCCATAACTGCAATAATATATGGTATCTTTAGTTATATTATAGTAGCTCTCTGAGGTCAGGTTCTCGAGAAACAACCCCTACGTTGCAAGCATCATATGATATAATAGGAATAGTCTATTAGAATCAAGAATGATAGTAAAAGAGAGGTATCCATGGTGATTCTTAAAACACCATGACTCTTCAGCAAGGATAATCTTAGTAAGGCAATAAGGAGAACACTACATATGGACTAATTATCTACAACTGATCAGATGTTTATAGATGATTAGGCTGGACCATATATAGTGTGAGGTATGAATCTATTGAAATATACCGTTATAAAAGTTACTTTTTATACTCCTGCATCTCATTCATTCAGTTCTTCTTGTGCATTTAATATTATATATTTAAAAATTTTGATGTTTCCTTCAATGGTAAAACATCAAACACCTCTTGAAGAAAGAGAATTTAGAGCATTTGTGTATAGACAATGTTCTACAACCATTGATGGAGATGATCTAAAATATGAATTATTAGTGTTCGAGATGGATGTATTAGATGTAATCTGAATTATTTATTGGTTGACAATATTGAATTATTTCATTGATTGTTCTAGAAGAATGGATAGTTTCACCATTGTGGACAGCATCCATCATCTCTTTAGAGGACATTGTTTTGTGAATATAGGTGAAATGGGTTTTTAAAACCTGTAGTGGGAACAATTTATTACTATCCGGTGGCATTGACGTTGTAATTGATTGATGAGATATAGGATAGCATTTTTCCAGCAGTTCTGCATCTATTTTGAGATGACATTCTAAATAAATTCTTAGGTTCACCACCTACACATGTAGTGGAATTAATGATTGATCTTATATTGGGGATCAGTCCTATTTATCTTATGTCTTATAAAATAGAACCAATAGAGTTGATTGAACTAAATGTGCAGTTGGATTAGTTGGAAATAAATGGTTTTATTTGACTGAGAACATCTCTATGGGAAGCAACATTACTATTTAGGAAGAAAACATATAGAATTATTATGTTGTGTGTGGATTATTTTATTCTTAACCATGTTGTGACAAAGAATATGTATCCACTTCCATGAATTTATAAGTAATTTCATTAATTGAGGGGAGACTTGTGGTTCAATAAAATTGAATTGTGGTTATGATTTCACCAATTTTCAGTTCGAAATAGGTTATTTTGATGAAAAATTTCAAAATTATGTATGGACACTATGTATATGTACTCATTCCATTTGTTCAAATGATTTCACTAGCAGATTTTATTGGATTAATGAATAAAATATTTTAGGGATGTCTATATTCATTTGTTTTAGTGCTTGGTGAAGACATATTGGTGTATTAATGGACAATAGTTTATCATGAGAAACACTTAAAAAAATAGTTTGGGAAGTCATGAGTTAACATTTTTTGTAAGCCAAACTATAAATTTGTGATTTTTGGAATCGAGAACTACACTTTTTGATCCATATAATTTCTAAACAATGTGTTTCTATTTATCCAGAAATGATTGAAGCTATTGTCTCTTTGAAACTGCCAAATAATATCTTTGAGGTATGAAGTTTTCTTGTTCTATCTAGTTATTACCTAAACTTCACGAGTTAATTATGTTGTCTACATTCACCAATTAAATCATTGAAAAATAAATACATTCCATTCAGATGGACTGATGAACTTTAGATGACTTTTCAAGGGATAAATGTTTGTCTTACATCAACACCAATCATGATATTTCTAGTATCAGTAAATTGGTATGCAGTATACTATGATGCTTCAAAAATTGGTTTGGGATGTGCTTTCATGCAAGGATACCATGATGTTTCTTAATGTTCAATAATATTGAGAGTTCATGTGAAAAAATTCCAAGAAAACAATTTAGATAAAGATATTGTTTTCCATGCTTTGATGACTTTGAATAATTATCCTTTTGGTGTGAAATTTAATTTTTACACGGACCAAAATAGCATGCATAATATTTTCTCAAAACGTGATTTGAATCTAAGGTAAATGAGGTGGATGGATAGTCATATGATGTTTGACATCAACCAGATGTATACACCAAGAAAATGCAATTTAGTGGCTGATGTATTAAGGATATATTCATATGAAAAACTGGAAAAATAATATTCAGAGGGGTGGAAGTTGATGTCAATCCTAGCTAACATTCATGTGGAATGTAAATATCATGGAGTTTTTATGGTTTTCCTTTCATTCTTTTTGGTTCCTGATTTGGTAACAATGTTCAAAAAAAGAACCAATATTTGATGTAGAATGGTCGGTTATAAGTTAAATAATTAGTGGTGGGGAGACCATTGTGGTATGGAATCATGATTGGAGTTTAGTGTTGTGGTTTGGAGATTAGACGATTATACCTATCGATTTTTATGAAAAACAATTTCTTTCCTACAACCATTCCCGATAGGATTTGTGTTCGGATATATAGAATATGTATAATTAATTAAAGGTTATGTTTTTATGGATCTACATGAAATGGAATGTGGATGATTTTATATCAAAGTGCATATCTTGTTAGAAAGTAAAGGTAGAGAATCAGTGACTAGTGGGTATGTTTCAGTCCATACAAATCCAAGTGCAGATGTGGGAATTGATAGCTATGGATTTTTTGACAAGCCTCCCTTGAATGGATTGGAAAAATGATTCCACATGGGTGATAGTTAATCGACTTTCGATGTATGTTAATTTAATCCATATTTGTTTAACTCATGGAGTAGATAAAATTTCCAAAATCTATATCTAAGAAGTGTAAATAAGACATGGAGTAATAATTTCAATTTTCTCAAATAGAGACCCAAGGTTCATGTTTCATTTTTAGATATCCTTACAGAAATCCCTTCAGACTAATTCGACTATGTGTATGGTGTATCATCTTCAGATGGATGGGAAATACAAAAGGATGATACAGGGATTATAAAACATGATATAGGGTTGGGTAATGGATTTGATGACTCGTTAAAATAGATTACACCATTAATGGAGTTCTCTTCTTATAACATATATCAAGCCTCGATACATATTAATTTTTTTGAATTATTGTATCATTTTCCTTGTAATTATCCACTAAGAATGGTGGAAAGAGTTGAGACATAACTATTTGGGCTGAACCATGTCCAAGAAATTATGGATAAGATTCAGTTGATCTGATAGAAGAAGGATATGCACACAGTCATCAAAAATAGTTTTCATATCGTCATTAAATATTATCGTAATTCTTAATGAGTGATTTAGTGTTCTTGAGGATCTTTAAAAGGCTTGGACGTTATCATTTTTGGAAGCATAAACATTTATCTTGTTGATATATTGGCCCCTTTAAGATACTTGAATAGGTTGGAAAAAAAAATCAATGAAATATGACCGTTGGTATAAAAATATGTTAATATTATGTATTTCCATAACAACCATGTCAGTCGAAGTGTTTGTAGCTTGTAAATTCATTTTTAATTTCTCATTTTTTGGGAGAAATCAGAATACTTCTTAGCATGAGCATTTGTTTTGTACAGTTTGTAATTGTATATATATTTTTTGTTCTAGGGAAACATTTTTAGGTTTTCTTCTTATGAAAATTTTCATTGTAATATATTTCCAATCATCACAACAATTGATACATTAAATGGTTATTATAATGGAGAATAAAATTCATTGCATGGATGTTTACAAGGTCTTGGTAGATAAGGAATCTGGTTTTCGCATCACAGGAATCCATGGAACCGAAGACAGATATATTCTAATCATTATTTTGATCACATACCTGTTAAGGCATGAGAAATGTTCTTGTAAGAATAAATAGATTCAAACCTTTAGTCAGGTTTATATATTACCTTGGACATAAAGTTAAAAGAGGTTAATTATTTTAATATATTTTAAGTCATTTTTATGATTTATATCTATTTTATAACATTATTCTTATAATTATCATATACTGATACACATTTAATTGAAATCAGATCATTGTTTTCAAATTTTTATTCAGATGGTTAAAACTTTATTAATATGATTATGTCAATAAAAATAAAATTTAATTAATTGTTTCAATATTTATTATGGATCTTGTAATCTAGTTTATATGATTCATATTGGTTAAGAAATTTTAAATTATGATTTAATATAATTGATTATGATTATGATACTATTATTGTAATGAAGGATAAATGTGGTAAATCAATATGTAGAGGAATTGAGTTTATTTATTTTAATTTTTAAATCAATTTTTGTTAAACTACAATTCATTTCCTCTTATAATTAACCAATAATAATAATATTCACATGATCCAATTGAGTATTACAGTTATACTAATCCAAAACAATCTCACGATCCCAATTCATTATGTGGGTAAAAGATTCGTGTCATTAATTGTTTTATTTTCCTAAAATATAATAATGGATTATTATTATATTAAATTAACATTAATAATGTAAATTTAATTATTTTTCCTATATTATACATCTTATGTTTATCCTAGTCATGTAATGAACCGTCTAGAGCTTCTAACAAGACTCCAACATGTCATAGGCAATTACAAGACCTAATGTGTTTTTACAATCTCCATGGGAATGAATCCAGTGCCTGAGAATCATAGGAATCCACTTGGAACTGATTTACACAATATATTAATTTATAGATAGTGGAACATATATAAATAGGGTCCAATGTAAATAAAAAATTATAAAAAATCATAGCCGATTTAAATGTTCCAAAAAATTCACATAAATAAAAACATAATATATGAAATTTAGGATTCTATAAATAAATATGACTCCAAACAATACATGAAAACGTGAAACTAAAAAATAACTCGAGACATGACAAAACCACCTCCATCCAGCTTTCCGTTCACCACCACCACACACCTCATCCCACACTATCCTCATGGATCGATGATAAATCTATCTAAAGACAAGGAACCTGCAAAATATATTTATTGGATTGAAATCTTAATAGGTCACCAAAACCAATAGAAAAAATATAATTTTTAAAAAATTAAAATCATAAATTCTTTTTTAGAAAACTATAAATTAATATTACTAATAAAACATATAAGAAACCAAAGAATTCCATCATAATATTTCAAAAGATTTCATATTTTTTCATAAACTAAAAACATCGCTTCAAGATATTTTACAGATGTCCAATAAATTCCAAATCCACAGACCCATTATCATTTCAAAAAATCAATGATATTTTTTTTAAATGAAAATCTAATATATATATATATATAAATATAATATTTCTACCAAATGAATCCTCTATTAATAAAATATTTTGTAATCCAAATTTAAAAATCCACAAAAGAGCCATAAAAATTGAAATTAGTTTCTGTACATCTATTAAAAATCATTTTTTTATTAGAAATGATATATAAATTCTTACTATCCAGTCAATTTGGGATATGATAATGCCACTTGAGTGTACTGAGGACTAGAACATTGTGATGCAATCTGTTTTATTATTAACTACATCTTTTAATGGATTGTAAAAAAGGATAATGTTAATGAATATATGATTTATATATGAAATTAGAATAATAATAATAATTAATAATATAATATTAAAAAAAGATAATAAATATTTTTCATTCAAAACGTTTCACTAAATGAAAAATAATAATGTTTCTCTTTTTTCCAAGTGGACTACAACATCAACAAAGAAAATGTGATTATTTTCTTATAACCACATAAAATGGATGATGAAAAAATGTATATTTAATTAAAAAATATGGTATTTAGGATGAGATGAATATTATTTTAAGATAATATAATACTTACCTTTATTCCATAAATATTGTTGAAAAATAGAGTCATTACCAATGCCCGTAATTGACCTACCATCTCCATGATTATAACATAGTTAATTTTTCATAACCATATTCCATTATTGGGTTTCTAAGTATATAATATGTAAAAAAAAGATCATTATTTAATTATTATTATTATTATTATGGATGAAGGACCACTTTTAGGATGGTCAATGTGACCTTTGTTTTTTGAAAGAATGATATCGACATCATCAGAACAAAGAAATATAGACATAACATATTATGTATTTCAATATGATATAAATAATAATAATTTTTTAATAATGACGTATAAATAGTTGATATTGTTCATTTGAAATCATTTCAATCATATATTTTAATTATATTGTAGTTAAAGGACATACATGGAATGCATATACTAGATGTAAGTGATTTTGTCACAGTTTTAATTCATTAATATACATTTTAATGTTATGAATCTAATTGCATTATATGGTGTATATGATACTCTTATGAATTCAAAATAATTATTCCTTCATAAATACTATTATTTTATCTTTTAAATTTTATTATTTCTACCATTTTGATTTGACTTTAAAACTATCAGGAGTTATAGATTTTTTGACCTAGATTATCTTTATTAGGTCTTATTACATATTCATTATCTTTGATAATATAAGATTATGTGTGAATTTTATTTTTATTATAGTACTATGTATTTAATTTTTTTTGGATTTATATTTTTATAAATAATTTATCCCTTGATTAATTTTCAATTCAACACTTAAATTGTCCATCATAAAAAATTATCTTCTTTATTATATTTGTAATGTTATACACTTATATTCATTTATGAGGGTTATATACAACACCATTGATTTGGTATATCATGATTCACATTATGTTCATGGTATTTAACCATCATTTAATGTTATACGTTCATGAGTCATAGTATTGGAGAGTTAACTATGTGTCAAAGTCATTACGAGTCAATGAAATTTCTTTTTGAGATATTTTATGATGAATTATACATGGTGGAAATAAAATCATCGTATATATTTAAACCACACATAATTTGTTATCCTCTATTTATTTTTAAATTTTTAGGTAATAATTCAATTTTCCACTCCATGGAAATTATAATGAATGAGAAACTCTTTTTAATAATATACTAATTTGTTTATCTCTTAAATAAATTAATCATTTTTCAAAAAAATACATATTTTTATAAAATAATTTTAAATATTTTTAAAATGATTATTAATGTAATATTTACTCATAATTGGATTTTTTAAATAAAATAACTTTAAAATACATATCATTCCTTATATAATTTACTTTTTTATCTTCCCTTATAAAAACAAGTTTGTAATAATTGTTTTTAACCAATTTGAAATGGAAAAACCATTTTTTATATAATGACCAATAATTGATTAAAATAATCCTTTTTAATGGTTCAATAGTTATTTCAAATGAACATTATTTATTTACTATGTGATACAATTTTATATTTTAGAGATTTATTTTAAAAATGTAATGCATATTTATTTCAATAAATGTTCTCATTATTCTGTCGAAATAATTTTCCATCTAAGATGACATCCATTGATGTTACTCAATGTGAAAATGTAATTTTCCCCATGATTGATTAATAATATTTAATGGTACTTCGATTCATCAACAAAAAACTATTAATGTTACTTATAATCCCCTTGGTATAGTTTTTATCGATACCATCATTATTATTTCATTGGATAGAATATTATATTGTAATGGATCCCATTTTGATTCAACAAGTAATAATACTACGAATTAATGATGATTTTTTTAATAATTTAATAGTTAACTATTCTAAATGTTTTTTTATTTTAAGTACATATAAATTATTAATGATGAACAAGTGATCCCAATATAACATATATGTAGGTTTTAGCTGCATTATACCTCAATGGTAATCATATTATGTGTTATATAATGGGAGATCCTAGACTGTGGAAAAAGTAGTTAATATAGATTATATAATATGTAATCTTATATAGCACCAAATAATCCCAATATTGCTTATATAATGGTTGTGTCCATATAGAACTGAAATAATTTGGGTGATTTTTCCTTACATTTTATGAAATAAAGGGGGTTTTATTAATGGTTTTATCTTATGGAAGTAATTATTGTCTAGTTATTTATAAAATAATTTTAAAAATGGTAATGAAGATATTTTCATAGAAAAAAATATTATTTAATTATTCATTCAATGGGATCTTAATTATTCTTTTGAACAAAGTAAAAATAACAATGATAATTACTAATGATTATTATTTCACTTAGCTTTGAAAAATATTTTTTCCAAATTTCTTGATTAATGATGTAGGTATTTATTGGTATCAATATAATTATATTATCTCATGAAATATGATTATTTCATCATACAAATAATCTCTATTTTTCACCAATTAATTTCAATTGTTAGTGATTATGTGTAACCTTAATGAAAATTCAATCTCACCCCACTTATGTTTACATTTCCCTAGGTTACCATAAATGATGTTAAATTAATTACCTTAAAAAAGTTTTAATATAGATGAGGATGACAATTTACAGAATATCAAATGTTGGGTGAAGTTGTAAAAATTCTCTATTCTTGTTATGAGTGGGGTTTATGAAATTTTTTCTCCTAATTATATAAAACTATGAACTTAAAAGGTCTTTATATATGTATGTGATCATCAATATAATTTTTATTGTGTATGGATTTGAGGGAAAAAATTGGTTACCATTATTTTTATAAATACAAAAAATGTAAATTTTATTTTTTGGGCACTAGATCAATGATTGTGTGTTTGGTGTTGTATTTTAAAATCATTCTATTTTTATAATATCAATTCACTTATAAAATGTCCGTATTTGTAAAAATAAAAATAAATCTATACAAAATGTTTTGTTGAGCATAGTATAGAAATCCTTTAGCAACACATTCATTACCCATGTTGAATGTTTTTAGCGAGTGTTATAATAAATGAAGGGAAATTATTTATACAAGAGTCACATATATAGTTATCTACCACATTTTCCAATTTCAAAGACAAAATCATTACGAAATTAATTTGATAGATATCTCAGCATCACCCAACATCAATGGCTACATTAGGATCACATATCAATATCTATAAAGATCATGTTCCATAACATGGAATTTTTTTAATATTTCACCTTTTCATCGTAAACAATTATAAATATCATTTTAACCAATAATAAAAATACAATAATGTTTTAGTAATAAATATTATTTATATAAACATTCATTAAAAATTAAAAAATAAATTCAAAAAAAGAAGGAATATATTTTTTAATGAAAATATATATTACGAATTTGAGGATTCCTGAGAACAAATAATGAACATGGTGAATGAGAAATGTGACCTTGCATTATATTATTAAAAACATTCATATTTGAATTTTGTAAAATACATAAATAAAAAAATTAAATTATTAAATTGTTTATTATTTATAATTAAAGTAATATATTATTGATGATAAAATCTAAAAACCTTTTATTAATAAATAAGTGAATTGTTGAAATATTTAAAATAAAAAGGAAATGGGGGGGAAGAATAAAAATTTAAATTTTAATTGATAAATTAATAACCCTTTCCTTCAGTATCATATAGAATAATACATAATCTAACTCACCTTATTTGGGAACCATCGATTTAATTTCACTAAATTAAGTCAATGTTTGTTAGTTTATGTGAGGCCACAAACTCTAGGAAATGAGGATGGATTTTGGGTAGAGAATTGAGCAGGTTTTTGCTGATTAATAGTTCATTAAATGTATACGTAATGGAGTATAAGAGGTGAAATTTTATAAGTTATGGTAGAGGAACCATTATATATATTAAATTTATTTTATAATAAAATTTTATTATCATGAGAAATAGTAACATTATAAAGAATAATTTGATTAAAATGAGATAATAGTAAAAATATCAGCATTCAATAAATATTTAGATAATATATGATCACATTATCACTAATGTTTTACCTTAATTATCCATATTTACCCATTTTATCATGATGAAATATTCATACCAATATTACTATTCATAATAAAATAAATGGAAATTACCATCATTAAAAAAAATTTACCCCCTTATACCAAATACTAAATCCAAATTTGAATATTAATTTTGAATTAGTGTTGTAATATAATTTTAATACATGTGAGAAAAAACCAAAGATTAGTTTTTTCAAAATTTATCATTATAATATTAAAAATAGAAAAATAAAAAAATAAAAAATAATGATGAGTCATATGAAATTATTTATATTTTCTTTAATCAAATGGAACTTAAATTAAATTTAGACTTAATCGAAAACTTAATCTTACTTTCAAAATTTTTGTTTTTATTAAAAAAAAGTATTTCAAAAAAAAAATTTAATTATTTTTTGAGAATATTATTTTTAAAAGAAAATCCCATTAAAATATCATGTTATCTATATTAAAATATTTATGGTAAAAATAAATTAAAACTTATTAAATTTAATTTCTAAAACCAAAATTGATTTCATTAAAATAAATTCATGTAAATAAGGGGAAACTTTTATTTAAATAATATTATAACATTTCATGGTTAAAAATTTTATAAAATTACTTGTAATGTTATGATGAATATAAATAAAATTTTTAATATTTATAAATAACAATAATAATTTATTTCATGGATTTATAATGTTATACTGTCATTGGTTAAAGGATTATATCTAGTGAAGCTATATATATCACATTATACCACCCACGTATGTATTGATTCATTTATTATAGTTTCTTATGTTTTTTATTAATAATAATTAAATAGAAATAAAATCTATCATTGACTCAAAATGAATATAAAAATAGTTTATATCTATTTTATTATTGAAGATTAAAATAATACTATTTTTTAAACCTTCACTGCATTATTATTTTATATTGAAATTGTTAAGATATAATTATTAAGAGTGTTAAGACCCTAACAAGTAAGTGAGTATAATGTCATGGAGAAAAGTATAAAAGAGTAATATTTATTAAAAACACTCATTATTAATAATGCATCTTATATATGGGAACATATTGTGTTATCACATATAATCATATTTCCCTCTATATTATACATAGTTTTTAAATAAATTTTAATCTAAATTTTATCAATAGTACTCGAATTCCAAAATGTTGTCACAAAATTTATCATTAATTAATGAACATGATTATTACATATATTATTACACTTGAACTAAATGTTTTTCATTATTCCACATTGGGTTTTACTACAATTAATAAATTTTCTCCCAATATATTTTTTGATAAATGTTATAATGTTTTTTATTTAATAGAAAAGAATGTTATTCTATTTTATATTTCGGAAAAATTTTATTTAAATTTGATATGACTCAAATCAACTATAGACATATGGGAAATGATAACATTATTTCAAATTAAATATCAATGTAATAGAGATAATCTATAGTTATGAAGATCACAATTGTAAGACATGTAGATGAGTAATAAATAATGTATTGAGGATTACCTAAAAAGAGTGAATGTATTTATCCCTAATATCATAGTTTATTAGGATACATCATTGGAATCTCATAATAATAAAATATTTATGTTAAAATTTTCATTCTTGTTTGATATTTATCGACATTTTAATATATTTAAGAGTTTTATATTTAATAATTCATGTATATAAAATGGTTCATACAAATCAAGTAATTGTTTTTTTATAATATATAATATGGTATGGATATGTTACACATAGCTATGAAGACACATTAAAAAATGGAGGATGAACATGAGTAAACTAATTAATTAAAATCTGATTATTGAAAGGATATTGAGAATAAAATTATAAATAAAAATATCTCCGAAAACATACAAAAAAGAATGGGTATGTATATATGGAATATTTTAGTAAAATATATTTAGTTTAGCAGAATTGGGAATTTCATAATATATTTTCCAATGAAATTATTTTCAGATTATGAAGATAGAGACTCTGAAAGAGGAACTTAGATAATGAAATAGGGTAAGAGTGTTTGTTGATTGAAGGAAATGTTTTGAGATCAGAAAAATTATTCAATGATGAAAAATAACATGTATATTAAAAAAAAGATAACTAATATTTCAATAAAAGTACTCAATCAATATAGGATTATCCTAAAATGTTCTTTACATCATGGATCGCATTTATGAACATGAAAAACTTATGTAATGATAAATATGGTTGATATAAATGACTTAAATCCATGATAAAAATGGAATTAAATTAATATCTTGAGAAAACCACCTAACTAATGAAAGTGTTAATTGAAAAAAGAAGTGGATAAAGGAAGATGAATATGTGTATCCGAAAATGAAATATGGATAAATTAACTAAATTATATTTTTAATAGAGAATGATCCAGTGAATAATGAATGTTTGAAAAATTACAAGACATTTTTTTTATGATTAAAAAATAAGTAATAAATGAAATATCAAGTTGTATTAAATTTGTGGGTAGCTTTTAGAAAATGACAAATAATTAAATAAATTGGATGTATACTAAGAATTATCATAAGATATTGAGATTGTAAACCACGAATTTCATGCATATTATCTCCATCTATACATGAAAACATTTTCTTTTACTAATATTATAGGTTCTATAATGATAAATGATTTCATATTGGCTATGATAAATTATAGGAAATATAATTCTATATAAAATAAAGGGAAGGGTTTGATAATAAAAAAATTATCCATAAGAAAAAATGGAGTGCATGCATTTTTTTAATGGAATTAATATTTTATAGTAAGAATATTGTTTATATGTAATTATTGGTGTTTTAGAGATTTTTGGTGCAATTTTAAAACTATTGTTAAAATATGTTACTTACATTGGGAAGAAATGTATTTAGGGGGGATAGAATCTGATTGAGAAGGATAAAAATCTCTATTGATGGTGGAAAATATTAGGAATGATAAATGTGTAAATGTATGTTCCTCAATAATGAATACTAAAAAAGATCTTTTTTGTTTGTTGATAATATATATATATAAATATAATATGTTACCATTATGGTTATTGATATAAATTATAAATTTATAGGTTTTATGTATGATTTCAACATTCTAAGAGAGGAATGGGTGTTTAAAAAAAGAATAAGGAAGAAAAATCTCTAATTATTGATTAAAATATAAATTCTAGTAGGAATATAAATAAAGAATACATGATTGGGACTAATTTTCCCTCATGTTTGGTTGAAAATAATTTTAATTATAATAGAATATCATGTTTGAGGGGTAGTTAAAATGGGAAATTGTTTTCCATAAAAATTATAGGAATTGGTAAATATGAGTTGGAATTTGAAAATTTCAATAAAAATGGTCAACATATCGATGCGATTGAAAAAATTATTGAATTTAATCTAAGATTTTTCAAAAATTTAATAGTGATTTTTTAAAAAAAATTCTATTTTATCAGCATAATAATAACTCAATCAGTTGTCAATAAAGGTCAAGGAAAAATTTGTAACTTATTCTAAATTATCAATTTTATCAACTCGTTTTATTTTATTGAAAATAAATAAAATAACCACTGACATAGTATAAATTTAAAAATATAAGAAAAGGGTTTGAAAAAAATATCAATGAATGATTTATGGAGTTATCTATAAAAAATAAATACATAATGTCATGTTATTTTTATAAAATTTTAAATTAGAATGATGATACATAGTTATATAAAAAATGATTAAAATTAATATAATATTTCAAATGAATACATTAATTCTATTTAATAATGGTTTTTGAGACATCAATATTTCATGTTTATATTGACATTATTAGATTAATTATTGATTTCACTATGACTACGAATGTCATTTTCATGAAATATTATTATAAGGTGGGGGAGTTTTTTAGAAGTTTAAAAAACTAGTTAATAATTAGTTTGTAGTCTACATCAGCATATTAAAAATCATAATAGAATGAATTTAATTGGATATTATTTTTAATACTATGATATTAAATATTTGATAAAACATTGATATTTTTCTTTTTATAGTCCCCAATAGATTGGAGTTCGAGAAAGAAAATGTAAAATAATGGTTGAAATGTGATGAAAAATTATTATTGACTATAAACTCTCAAATTCTATGTGAGATAATATATAGATAAATAAATATATATTTAATATATATTCTTTTGGGGAAAAATATAAATTTTTTTTATTACCTAAAATTTTAATGAAACATATAAATACTAACCCATCTAATGATGTCCACAATTATTAAACAATAAAAAATATCTTTTTTAATGTTTTCTGAAGAAATAAGATTTTTATAGGATAATAGTAAAATAAAATAATTTATATTTTATTGAAAAATAATCATTAAATTATTTTATATTGAAATTATGTGAATTTAAATTAATATAATACATGTTTAATGGAGTTAGAAGAAGATGGAAATAAGTATTTCATTATAGATACCTTTCAAAATTCAAAAGAAAAAGTAGAAAATGTGTAACATCCCATGTAAATAAAGAATCATACATTTTCATATTCATTAATATTTTCTAATTAAATACTAATTGTACATTAAAGGGGTTGTTATGTTTGATAGCGTACCCAATACACAACAACGAGTTTCTTTGAAGTCTTACGTTGCATACTAATAATATAATATTATTATTTCAAAGGGTAGTTAACTCATAGACGTTGTATTGGAGGGAATGAATAGTAATGACTAAAATATGATTATACATGTTTTTAAATGTTTTTACATTTATCAAAAAAATGATAAAGTATTAAAATAAGAAAAGAATCCAATTTTAAGCAAAAACACTCTAATATTCACTAAATGGTCGATTTATCACCTTTTGATGGTGAACCCTCATTAAAAATAGTTTTGGTCACTCTTATACATTCTATTAGACCAAATTAAATCTTTATTTAGAATCAGGACATCAAAATTTACTTTCTGTATGTTTTTTTTATTTTCCAATAATGTACATTTTTAATGAATAAGTGAAGAATGTTGTATTTTAATTCAAATCCTATTTTTAATATTATTTATTTATATTATTAAATTATCATTGGAATTGGTTTTAAAGTTTAATTAGAATATATTTTTACCATTTAATCCATTTTTGGTCATTAGAATTAATTTCACATTGAAATTGGACTTAAACAAGTGTCAATCTTTTGATATATATTGTAACCTCAAAAAAAGATATTTGTTTTGACAACTGGAATTAATTATTAAATTAATTAATGCAACATATATGTTTTGAATTTTCTAAAATAGGAATAATTTGTGAATTATTAATATCAAATATACCTTAGGGTTAATTTTTGGTATTTTTCTGAGAAACTTCAATTTTTGATGAATAGTGAAACCACTAAGTGGTAGTTAAAAAACTGATTTTCGTTTAAATGAAACTATACTACTTTTTTGAATTGAATTTCAAAAATCCGACATAAATGGCTGTAATTACTAAGTAAAATTTGGTTTAATGTGATGAAAATATTTTTTGTTGAATAGTATCTTTTAAGTTTTATTAATCGCGATTAGAGGTAATTAGTGTATTGTAAGGTAAAAATAATGTTTTAATAATAAGAAATTACCTTTACACATGTCCTACCCTTATTTTATGTATCATTTCTGAACGAGACAATCCATGGGTCAACTTCGGGACCCCATGGAGCCACTTGGGTAAGCAAATGACATTAATAACTTTGTATTTAGAGTTAAAATAAAAATGTCATACACATGTATTATTTTACTAAACCAATTTTTACATGGGGTTATACAAGTCATAATTTTTACTATAAATATTCATTAGACATATAATAATATTTCTTAAATCATGATATTTGTTTTACAATTTTTAGACATTAAATAAATAAATTTATTTATGACACCATGATGATGTAGTGATTACTTCATTAATGAATGATTTAAATAAAATTAAAAGATAAGGTAAAATATAAGACATAAACTTGTCCAAAACCTATTGTATGGGTGGATTTCGAACCCTTATCACCTTATCCTAGAAACCTATCATTTTGGGACCTTTAAAATCCGAAACTCATTTTATAATAAAGTAACATTTCTTGACTTTCCAAGAGTTCCCCTCCTCCCTCTAATAGAAGGCCCCCACCTCTACCACTTTACTCACACCTCTCAAGCCATTGGCTCGGACATGATCTGCTCATTTTATATCTCTAAATCCCTATTTTCATCATAGAAGCCATACCTTAGGTAGAAAGCTCCTCAAGAAAACCTTTTGGATCAAACCAAGAGGAGTTACCCGATTTAATGGTAATGTCTTCACTTGTGTTCTTTTGTTTTATTTGATCCTCCAACCCCCTAAACTATTTTTATTCCTTCCATTTATAACAACAACTATATATATTTAATATACTGTGATGTTTTTATGATAGGTATTTTATTTACACTTACCCAAACCTCCGTCTAATGGTCAAAGAACATACTGTTTCTGTGGTTGGCGAATTTCTGCCTCACGAAACGACGATTGTTCAATATTCTTCTCACACCATTCATGGTGGCCATTAAGATGTCACTATATTTATATATGATATATATTATGTTTATTTTTTACATATTCATCTGTATTTTCTTTTATGGAATACCTTTATGGCTTCCATTATGGGCAAATGCGATATCTTCATTTTAGGAAGTGCGGACTACCGCCCGCTCAAAGTGATTTGATTCGTTAATGCCATACGTGGGACGTATAAAGGATGGAGTTTATGATGTTATATATGATATTATAGTATGATTATAATATAACTTTATATCATTATTATTCCATTCCATTAAATACAAAATATAAATGAAAGTAGCGTTCATGTGTACGTACAGTTTACCATCTCCATGAACGGTGAATTTCATTTATTACCACTAAATGTTATATACTATTATAAAATACATGTATATGCTGGATATATATGATATATATGATATCAAAATCATGAATATCATTCTGGATATAATTATCCTTTGACCACATGAACAACATTAAATTTTAAGAATTCAATTTTGGACATAAGAACCAAATATCGACAAAACGAACATCATTAACTTAAATGATTACATAATGTTTATAACCTGGAAATAAGTGATATAAAAGTAATAATAATATTGAAAAAGGTTCTTAAGCAAGTATAAAAAAAACTAGTTTATTATTCAGTAGATTAAAGAGCGCTGGAGTCAAGTCAGACACGAGGTAAGGGAATTCCTCTCAATCTCTTTTCATTGAGGCATATTTTGTTCCAATACAATACATTATTCTATATAGTGTATAAGCCCCTTTTACTTTTAATTTTATTCAAAAGGAATATTTTCTATATTAATAATTTTAATAAATGACAAAAAGTTTGTTTCTTTTTAACGTATGTAGTGACAATGACCTTTCCTCTACCGCAACTATTATTTGATCTTTGGCTTCCTCAACAAGACGTAATGTTCATAAAATGAAATAAATACCATATACCATTTTATGTATTTTGGTATTGAAAAAGGATTTGTTATGTCAATATATTTAAGTGGTATATTGTGATTGAAATGTGTAAATGTTTCTTTCCATTATAAATGTTTTATGTGTTATGATTTTATAATTGTATTTGGATATTTGATGGGTGGTTACGTGATAAACCAAATGACGGGTGGTGCCGTGAATACCAAGATGGGTAGTTACATTATAACCTCCAATGAATTGGGTATGGAAGTCGGCCGTATGGCTATTCCATGTAGTGATATGTTTGGAAGATGACCGTATGGTTATTCAATTTAAGTATGTTTATGTCCCAAGTTATCTTTATATGTTATGTGTTCTTTATATGGGTTTAATGGAAATATTTTGGTTACAAAAGGGTATGTAATGATCATTTATTCAGTGAAGAGTATTTACTAATTCATAAAGGTGAATAGTATTAATTTGATTAAGTATTTATGGTTTACTTGATGTTTTGAAAAACTAACAGTTCTTCTTCATTGCGTATCTCTTACTGAGATTTTTATGCTCATCGCAAGTTTTTTTTGAAATGTTTTTCACATGACATAATGTGTAATAGGGTAGAGGATGGGATCAAGGAAAAGTCATGTTGTCTTAAACATTGAACTAGACATGAATCGTTTTTTTAGAGTTCATGCTTTGTAAAAAAAGGAACTTTATAGAAGTGTCTATCGTGTAATATTTTGAGATGTAATAGTTATGATCTAATTCTCTAAAACTATAAACCTGAAAAGAAATTCAATGTGAATTATTCATTTAATTCAATATTAAGTGAGGTTTAAGGCTGGGTATTTATAGTTGGTATCATAGGTCGGTTTAGAAAACATTTGGAGTTAGAAAGAAATGTTAAATTTTATGTCCCTAAATTGATTTATGGTATGATTGAAATGATATAACATTTAAAGATTACCTTGTTTCTTCGCCTAAGATATTTTTGTGTTCAGAATGGATTTCCGCAGAGGAAACATGGCAGATATATTGGGATGGAATCAGGAGGAAGACAAACTTCCAAACCCACAACCTGAGATGGTCAGAATCAGAACTGAATAGTTTGTTGTAGTGATGGCAGAGTTGACTCAGGCTATAAATGGTGGTGGTAACCATGCACGTGATCATCCAGATCAACTGTAGAGGAACATGTCAGTAGCGAAAAATTCCATAAGGAAATATCCCCCATCATTCAGAGGATCATCTGACCCTGTGCTTGAAGAAGGGTGGATTAAATCACTGCAGAAGATTTTTGATGTCATGGGGTGTTCAAACAATCAAACGATTAGTCTTTCTGTTTACCGTTTTGAGGGTGATGCATATCAGTGGCGGTCAACAGTTAAAAATATCAGGGATGCTGATGATATTGATGCTCTTGACTGGGAATAATTCAAAGGTTTGTTTGTTGAGAAATATTTTTCTACGGTGGTTCGTCTTAGGATGGAAAAACAATTCCTAGAATTGAGGCTGGAGGATGACTCAGTTTCTACTTATTAAGAAAATTCCACTCGACTGGCAAGATATTCTCCAAATTTCATACGAGATATTGATAGTAAAATCAACCATTTTTACTCAGGGTTAAAGCCAATGCATCGAAGGGATTTAGCATCTCATGAGTTCAAAAGTTATGAAAAACTTGTTCGATGTGCAGGGATGGTGGAAATAGAGTTTGCCGATGATCAGGTGTTCTTTGACAAACAACATAATAAGTGGTCTAGTTGGAAAGCAATTGGAAAGAATTCATCAAAGAATCCAAGAGGTAAGAAAACCAAATATCCATCCTATGAGAAGTGTGGTAAAATGAATCCTGGAAAATGTTTATCCAAGTCTGGAAAGTGCTTTCGGTCTGGTAAGTCTGATCATATTGCTCGTAACTGTAAGGAAGATGATCATGCAGGCAATGAAAAGCCAGCGGTAAGATGTTTTAAGTGTGATTAAATGAGACATTATGAAAATGAGTGTCTAATGAAGAAATAAACTGAGGGAATGAAGACAGACTACAAGCATAAAGGGGTGATGAAATCCATTCCAACTACTTCATCAGATGTTGGGCCATCAAATGAATTAGTATCAGGTACACTGTTTGTTTGTTCAGATTATGCCAATGTGTTGTTTGATTCAGGGTCCACACATTCATTTATTTCGTAGAATTTTTCTAGGAAATTGGGATTTCCAACTCAAGATATGAATCCTGAACTTATGGTAAAAACACCCGGAGGAAACTATGAGACAAAAAGAAATTATAAGAAGCTTCCTATCCTTGTGTGTGGAAAGAATCTACATGCAAACCTTTTTTTTCTCTAGTAGAGTTTGATGTTATTTTGGGCATGGATTGTCTTTTGATTTATCATGCTAAGCTTGATTGCAGAGCTAAAATTTTTTCTTTTCAGAAAGATTTTCAGTTTGTGTACAATAATGAACCATTTAATTTGATAACATATTAGGATGTTGAGAAACTAGTAAAATATGGAAATGAATGTTACCTTGAACATATTGTTGAAAATAAAGGAACTGTTCATATTAATGATGTGCCAGTGGTAAATGAGTATCTTAATGTTTTTCCTGATGAGTTGCATGTTATTATTCATGATCTGGAAGTTGAATTTACTATTGACATAGTTCCTGATTCTAATCCAATTTCAAAACCCCCTTATCAAATGGCTCAAGTTGAACTTTTAGAATTAAGGGAGCAATTGTAGAAGTTATTAGATAAAGGTTTCAATAGACCTAGAACATCACCATGGGGTGCTCATGTCTTTTTTTTAAAAATAAATATGGTTCAATGACACTTTACATTGATTATAGAGAGTTGAATAACATCACTGTTAAGAACAAGTATCATTTTCCTCATATCGATGATTTGTTTGATCAGCTCTAGGGAGCTCAGTATTTTCTGAAGATTGACTTGACGTCGAGGTACCATTAGTTGAAAGTAAAAGAAGAAGACTTTATGAAGACTGTGTTTCATTCTAGATATGGCCATTATGAATTTTTAGTTATTCTTTTTGGGTTAACAAATGCACCTGTTGTATTCATGGACCTTATGAATAGAATTTTCCATGAGTTCTTGGATAATTTTGTGGCTGTTTTCATTGATGATATTTTGGTGTTTTCTAAAATTAAAGAGGATCATGGAAGTCATTTAAGGGTTATCTTACAAACATTCAAATAAAATAAACTGTATGGAAAATTCATCAAGTGTGAGTATTGGTTAAAAAAAATTTCATTCCTTGGCCACATTGTTTCAAAAAATGGCATAACTGTTGATCCAGCTAAAACAAAAGTTGTTGAAGAATAGACAAGACCTACAAATATAACTGAGATCTATAGTTTTCTTGGTTTGGCAGGTTACTACCGATGTTTTGTGGAAATATTATCACGGTTATCTAGTCCAATGACTGAGTTAACTCGAAAAGGTGTTAAGATCATCTGGACAAAATAATGTGATGATTGTATTTAGGATTTGAAAAGAATATTGGTGAATACTTCAGTTTTGGAACTTCCTTCCAGGAATGGTGAGTTTGTTATCTACATTGATGCTTCGTTGAAGGGACTTGGTTGTGTCCTTATAAAGAATGATCAAGTAATTTCTTATGCCTCACGTTAGTTGAAAACCCATGAGTTAAATTACACTACCCATGATTTGGAATTAGCTGTAGTTTTTTTTTTGCTCTAAAAATTTGGAGGCATCATTTGTATGGTGTAAAGTGTGGATTATATACTGATCACAAAAGTATAAAGTATATATTAACTAATAAAGAATTGGACATGAGATAGAGTAAATGGCTAGAATTAATCAATTATTATGATTGTACAATTTATTACCATCCGGGAAATAAAAATAAAGTGGTTGATGCTATGAGTCGAAAAAGTAATACTTCATTAACTATGCTACGTTTGGAACGAGATCCTTTGGTTTTTGATTTGATAAACATTGGCCTAGAAATTGTTGGTGCATGAAGCTCTTCTGTTTTGTTTCAGGTTTCAGTGAGATCATCTCTATCAGACAGAATTAAGCAAGCATAGAAGAAAGACAGTGGGTTATAGAAAAAGTTAGAGCTGGTTTAGAAGGGTATGATTCCTGAATTTAACATTGATAATGATTGTGTTTTAAGGATTGGAAAGAGATTATGTGTGCCTTGTGATTCATAGTTAAATAATGAGTTATTATGTGAGGCTCATAGTTCTCCGTCTTCATTTTATCCTTGTAATACTAAGATGTACAGAGATCTGCAAGAGTATTACTAGTGGGATGGAATGAAAAGAGATATTGCTGATTTTACTGTGAAGTGTTTGACTTGTCAGTAGGTTAAAGCAGAGCGGCAGTTACTGAAAGGGATGCTTCAGTTTTTACCGGTGCGAGAGTGGTAATGGGAAAATATATCCATGGAATTCATTGTGGCATTACCAAAGACATCTCGAGGTAATAATTCTATCTAGGTTATTGTTGATCGCTTGACTAAATCTGCTCATTTCTTTTCAATAAGAGATACATTTTACACAGATCAACTTTCTCATTTATATATTAAATAGATATTCAGGTTACATGGATTTCCCCTCTCTATTGTATCTGATCGGGATCACAGGTTCACTTCTAACTTTTGGAAAGGCCTACAGAAGTCATTGGGTACTGAATTAAATTTTAGTTCAACTTTTCATCTGCAATCAAATGGGCAGTCCGAACGAAAAATTCAGACTTCGGAGGATATTCTACGTGCATGTTCGATGGATTATCAGAGAAGTTGGGACCAACATCATTCTTTGGATGAGTTTTCTTATAATAATAGTTTTAATTCCAGAATATAGATGGCTCCATTTGATGCATTATATGGAAAACGGTGTCAAACTCCAGCTTTTGGGGATGAAATAGGGGAAAGAATGCTAATGGGACCAGAATTGGCAGAAGAGATGGAAGAAAAAGTTCAGTTGATTCAGAAACACATGAGAATAGCTCAGAGCAGGTAGAAAAGTTATGCGGATAACCAGTGTAAGGATCTATCTTTCGAGGTTGGTGATCATGTCTTTCTCAAAGTTTCTCCATGGGAAAGATTGATTATTTTTTTAAGAAGAGAAAGTTGTGTCTGAGGTTCACTGGACCTTATGAAATCCTAGAGAAAGTTGGATCAGTTGCATACAGAGTGGCATTACGTCCATGTTTTTCCCTGGTACACAATGTTTTTCATGTTTTGATGTTGCGAAAGTATACGCCTTATCCATCTCATGTTTCGATCCGAGAGGTAGTTCAGTTAGAAGAGAATCTATCATATGAAGAACAACCCGTCCAGATTCTTGATAGGAGAGAGAAAATGTTGATAAATAAGGTAATTTATCAGGTGAAGGTTTTATAGAAAAACCATATGGTTCAAGAGGCAATGTGGGAATCTTAAAATGCTATGAGGGATAAAAACCCCCACTTATTTTGATAAATGAATAAAATTGTGAGGACACAATTCCCAAAAGGGGGGAAGGATGTAACATCCAAGTTAAATAAAAAATAAGACATTTTCATATTCATTAATATTTTCAAATTAAATATTGCTTTTATATGAAAGGTGTTTCTATGTTCGATCGCGTACCCGATACGCAACAACGAGTTTCTTAGAAATCTTACATTGCCCACTAATAATATAATAATATTATTTCAAATGGTAGTTAACACATAGCCATTGTATTAGAGGGAATGAATATAAATAACTAAATTATTATTATATATGTTTTTAAATGTTTTTACATTTATTCAATAGAAGATAAAGGATTAAAATAAGGAATGAATTCAATTTTAAGCATAAATACTCTAATATTCACTAAAAGGTCGATTTATCGCTTTTTGATGGCGAACCCTCCTTAAAAATAGTTTTGGTAACTCTTATATATTCTATTGGACCATATTAAATCCTTATTTATAATCGGGAAATCAAAATTTACTTTGTGTATGTTTTTGTTATTTTTCTGATAATGTTCATTTTTAATAAATAAGTTAGAAATGTTGTATTTTAATTCAAAAACTCTTTTTAATATAATTTATTTATATGGTTAGATTAACTTTTTCATTGGTTTTAATGTTCAATTAGAATATATTTTTACCATTTAATCTAATTGTGGTCATTAGAATTAATTTCACTTTGAAATTGGACTTAAACTAGTGTCAATATTTTGATATATATTGTTTCATAAAAACACGTTATTTGTTTTGAAAACATGAATTAATTATTAAATTAATTAATGAAAATTATATGTTTCTAATTTTTCAAAATAGAAATAATTTTTTAATTTGGAATATCAAATATAGCTTAGGGTGAATTTTTGGAATTTTTTGGAGAAACTTTAATTTTTGATGAATAGTGAAACCACTAAGTGGTAGTTAAAAAACTGATTTTTCATTTAAATGAAACTTTAATACTTTTGTGAATTGAATTTCAATAATCCGACATACATGGTTGTCATTAGTATGTAAAATGTGGTTCAATGGGATGAAAATAATTTTTTTGGTGAATAGTAACTTTTAAGTTTTATTAATCGCGATTAGAGGTAATTAGTGTAATGTAAGGTAAAAATAATGTTTTAATAACATTAAATTACCATGAAACATGTACTAACCTTATTTTATGTGTCATGGCCTACCAATACAATCCATGGATCAACTTGGGGACCCCATGGAGCCACGTGGGTAATAAAATGGAATTAATAACTTTGTATTTAATGTTAAAATAAAAATGTCACAAACATGCATTTTTTTACTAAAATAATTTTTACATGGGGTTATAAAAGTCATAATTTTGACTATAAATATTCAATATAAAGATAAAAATATTTCTGACATAATGATAGTTTTTTTATAATTTTTAGACAATAAATAAATAAATTTATTTTTGACACCAGGATGATGCAGCAATTACCTCATTAATGAATGATTTAAATAAAATTAAATGATAAGGTAACATCTAAGACATAAACTTTTCAAAAACCTATTGGATGTGTGTATTTAGAACCCTTATCATCATATCCTTGAAATATATCATTGTGGGACCTTTTAAATTTGAAACTCATTTTATAATGAAGTAACATTTCTTGACATTCAAAGAGTTCCCCTCCTCCCTCTTATAAAAGGCCCCCACCTCTACCGCATTACCCAAACCTCTCAACCCATTGAAATGGCGAATCTCTCCTCATTTTATCTCTCCATATCCCTCTCTTCATCATAGAAGTTTTACCTTAGGTAGAAATCTCTTCAAAAAACCCTTTTGGTTCAAACCAAGGGGAGTTACCCGATTGAATGGTAATGTCTTCACTTGTGTTATATTGTTTTATATTGCTCCTCTAACCCCCTAAACTATTTTTATTCCATCCTTTTATAACAACAACAGTGTATTGAATATAATAGGATGTTTTTATGAGAAGTATTTGATTTAAACTAACACACACCTCTGTCTAATGGTCAAAGAACATACTGTTTCCGTGGTTGGCGAATTTCTGCCTCACGAAACGATTATTGTTCAATATTCTTATAACACCTTTCATGGTGGCCATTAAGATGTCACTATATTTATATGTGATATATATTATTTTTATGTTTTCCATATGATTTTGTATTTTTCTTTTATGGAATACCTTTATGTATTCCATTTTGGGTAAACGTGATATCATCATTTTAGGAACTCCGGACTACCGCCCACTCAATGTGATTTGATTCGTTAATTCCATATATGGGCCGTATAAAGGATAGATTTTATGATGTTATATATGATATTATACTGTAATTATAATATACCTTTATATAATTATGATTTCATTCCATTAAATACGAAATAGAAATGAAAGTAGTGTTCATGCATACGTACGGCTTACCGTCTCCATGAACGGTGCATTTCATTTCATACCTCTAAATGTTATATACTATTATAAAATACTTATATATGATGGATATATTGTATATATATGATATCCAAATCATGAATATCATTATGGATATATTGAACCTTTGACCACATGAACAACATGTAATTGTAAGAAGTCCATTTTTGACTTAAGAACCAAATATCGACAAAACAATCATCATTAACGTAAATGATTACATAATTTTTATAACATGGAAATAAGTGATATAAAATTAATAATAAGCTTTAAAAAGATTCTTATGAATTTAGAAATTAACACTAGTTTATTATTCAGAAGATTAAATAGTGATCGAGTCATGTCAGACATGAGGTAAGGGACTTCATCTCAATCTCCTTTCATTGAGGCATATTTTGTTCTAATACAAGGATTTCTATTAAATGATGTATAAACCCCATTGAATTTTACTTTTATTCAAAACGAGTATTTACTATATGAATAGTTTTACTAATCGACAAGAAGTATGTTTTTTTAACGTATGCGGTGACAACGAACTTTCCACCACCGTGAGTATTATTTCATCTTTGGCTTCCTCTACAAGATGTAATGTTTTTTAAAAGTAAATAAATACCATATATCCTTTTAGTTATTTTTGTATTGAAAATTTATTTTTTATGTCAATATATTTAGGTGATATATTGTGATAGAAATGTGGAAATGATTCTTCCCTTATTAATTGTTTTATGTGTTATGATTTTATAATGGTACATAGACATTTGATGGGAGGTTACGTGATAAACCAAATGAAGGGTGGTGCCGTGAATACCATGACGGGTAGTTATGTTATAACCTCCAATGCATTTGTTATGGAAGTCGTCCATATGGCTATTCCATGTAGTGATATGTGTGGAAGTCGACCATATAGTTATTCTATTTATGTATGTTTATGTCCCAAGTTACCTTTATGTGGTATGTGTTCTTTATATGGGTTTTTTGGTAATATTTTGGTAAAAAGGGTAAGTAATGATATTTTATTCAGTGAATAGTATTTACTACTTCTTAAAGGTGAAAATTATTACTTTGATTAAGTATTCATTGTTTACATGATGTTTGGAAAAACTAACAGTTTTCCTTCTTTTTGTATCCCTTACTGAGCTTTTTATGCTCACCCCATGTTTTTTTTTGAAATGTTTTTCACGGGAAATAATGTGGAATTCGGTCAAGGATCAGATCAAGGAAAAGTCATGTTGTCTTAAACATGGAACTAGACATGACACTTTTTTTTAGAGTTCATGTTTTGTAAAAAGAAGAAGGAACTTTGTAGAAGTGTCTACTATGTAATCATTTGAGATGTAATATTAATGATCTAATTCTATAAAACACTAAAACAGAAAAGATACTCAATGTGAATTATTCATTTAATTCAATATTAAGTGAGTATTAAGGCCAGGTCCTTATAAAAGGAATATGAGCACAAGGAAATACATGTTTGTAATTATTTATACAGGTATAGTTATGATGATGAGAATGATTTTCAACATATAAAATTGATCTATCAAAGTGTCAAAAAGGACATTAAACTAGAAAATATGTTTCGATGTCAGGATTATCATATTCATACTTATATAATATTGTTTTGTTAAAATCAAACCAAATTGCCCCCATTTATTGAACCACAATTTTCGATGAATTTTGTGTAGAATAAGGAGCTCACAGCTTCTACGAATAAATAGTTATGTTTTATTGAGAAATGTGAAACATGGGATCATTATCATTATATCAATGGAAATAATTTTCTAGGAAAAAAGAGGGTATTCTAATAAAAAATCAAAAAAATGGTAACATTTGAAAATATAAGGATATTTAATTTTATCAATAGTTAATATTAATTTGATTCTATGTATATTGAAATAATTTTTTTTACAAATTGTGAGAGTTAATTTTACTATAAATTTCATAGATTTTTTATCTCATGGGAATTGAAATGTTTTTTATATAAATGTGAAATCTACTTTCTTAATTAAATATATAAACTAAGATTTGTTTAATTTGAATAAATTTTGTTTCATCCATGAGATTAATGCAACTGAAATGTGTATATTAAATAAATTATTGTATTGTTGAACATAGGACCATAAACCATATTGCACAAAACATGAGAGTTTCTTATCGAAATAACAATACTAAAAATGAAATGCGGATATAAATTGTAATTTGAATGATATAAGAATCTTTATAATCATTGTTATTATTATTTTATATTTTATAATTTTTAATGTTGATTTAGAGTATACCTATTTTTTTAAAATCAAATGAAACTATATTTTGATATGTTAGTTATTAAATATTTGTTCATTTGATATTTAAATGGTGTCGTAATGGTAATGTGTATCTTGGTTTTTTATATTAAATAATCCAAATAATTAATGAATAAGTATATGATCAATGTCATTAATGATTTATAAACACCAACGACCACTTCTATGATGCTGGTCAAAGATGAAACAATTAATAGTGTGAAATAGATATATTTTAGAAAGATTATTTTAATATTTATATATATTATATCTCCAAGACAAGGTATTATTTATGTAGTAAAATTGTGTGGGAGATATCAATGTTATCAAAATGAATATAAAATAATTATTGAAAAGTGAAGAAAATGATGAATTAAATTAATATTGAGTTATATTCTAATAAATATAAGAAAAAAATAATTTAAAAATATGGGATTCAATAATTCTCATTTGGTTATAGATTTAAATTATAATAAATATCAATTAGTGGGAAAATTCATTTTGGGATAGGTTTTCATAATATGGAATAACAAGATATTATCTTATATTGTATTTATAATATGTAGACATGAATATGTTATTCTACACATGAATTAAAAGAAAATATTCATATGGATGAACAATTATGTTTATTGAAGTTGATAGTTCAGAATCAATGAAGAATTCAATATGGTAATTAATGTGAAATTTATATTTACAAAAATTGAGTGCAACATTGTTTATCAAAGTCATAGATTTTAGATATATGTTCAACAGAGATAGTGTTCAAAATAGAGATGTGAGGCTGGTTTATACTTCAATTAATTTTCAAATTCCTAATATTTTCACTATGACTATTCCAATGGTGTTATTTGAAGTGTTATAGTAAACATATTATGCCCACCAATTCACTAATTCACAATAAATATCATTCATTACGTAAAATACATTTTATTTTTTACAAGGGGTATAAAGGTGTTTAACTCATGTAATAGAATGGTATTTTTTCCTCTTTTAATGTAGATAAATTTTTATTATAGATAGGGAAAGTAAATTTAAGTGATTATATATAGGGTACGAACATCAAAATTGATGGATATATGTTCCTTATTATCGTTTATATAAATTATCCAAAAAACTATTATTTATCTAGAAGTGTGGTTTCATGAAAATTATAATTGACATAGAGTTTTATTGAATGAATATATGTGAGTTCTCATTATTGATAAAAAATACAATGGTGGAGATCAAAGAACCCTTGACATCAGTTATTGTCTTACATTTATTGTCTACATTTTTTGTGATAATTGTTTAGGAAGTCGATGATGTTAATATAGTTTTTAAAGGAAAAATCTGGTTTTATATTCTTATGGATGAAGAGGTTGATAGTTCTAGAAAAAAAATCATTGTTTGCAGAATTATTCAATATTAATATGTTTCTTATGTATAAGAGTCAAGAGTTATGACTATAAATAATTCTATAGATTTCATTTTTTTGTCCTTATTTCTGAAATGTGTTAGTTGGATTCCTAAAAAAGTAATATATTATATCTAGAAAACATTTAGACATATACGTTTCGGTTTAAAAATGTTTACAGTATCCATGTAATGTGTAATTGGAAACATATATAAAGAGTGAATGTTTCAAATGTTTGTGGTATTATATAAGGTGAATACAATTTTTATTAATTTTGATGATGATTAACTAATCATTTAATTTACAAAATACCATAGTTTTTTTAAAATAAAATGTTACTAATCTGGAGATAATTCTTAAATTCATGTATTCATCCATGATGTAGATTTCAAATTCAGAAGTCCATAAGTTCACATAATAAACTGGTTGATTAACATAATGATAAATCTGTGTTGAAGTTATTTTCAGATTTAAACGTAGAGGTAATTAGAATGATATTCTAGTCGTGGACATAAAAAACATTTTATTATTATATTTAAAAAGCAATACATGCAATGTGAGGTTATGATAAATTTAGAAAGAAAATTTGCGTTCAATTGATCATAATGGAATAAAAAAACAATAAATGTAGTAGGTTTTATTAAAGTATCATCGAAATATGTGACTACTTATAATGATTCATTGTTGGATGTTATATTTGGGGAAAACCAAATATCTTATGTAATAAGGTAATCTTTTAATGTGGTTATAAATTCAGATAAATCAAATTAATAAAATTTGGAATGTGGTGGAGTGATTCTTATAGAAGTAACTGATCAAAATATATTCAAATAAATACATCCTTATAGGGGAAGATTAAGTACCACCAAATAATGGGTATAGTGTATTTGTGTATGTATTTATTCTTAATTTTGTTTTTAAAGTCCAAATAAAATTCTAGAAAACAATATCTATGAAATAAAATTTCAGTATAGGTATTAATATTGGATGAGGATGTTGTTAAAAGTGATATTAATTCCCAACTAATAAATATATCCTATTTTTAGGGTGATAATGATGATCTGTACTTCAAGATATAAATATCACAATTTTGAAGTAATGTTTGTATAAAAAATTAAGGAAAATTTTAATGATAGTTGACTTTTAATTTTTTAAATGACCTTATGATTTTAGACTCTACGGTTCTCAAAATAGTTAAGGGTAGTTGACTAATAACTGAAAGAGTAATAGTATAAAAAATATGGAGCTTTTTATCAAATATTTTATTTCAATATAAATTATATTAATTCAATACAATATTGATTATTAAATTGGAAAATGAAAATTAAATAATAGATTGACTAGTGTATGGGTAGCCAATGAGAATACATAAAATATATAACAAGTTAATGTTAGGAGTTGGGAGTATGATATAAATTTTTATAATGGAGGAAAAACAATCAAAATGATCTCAGAGTTAACATACCTGACACCAATGTTCCATACAACACAATTACAGTCTAAGAGATTCATGTTGTAGAGTTTTTGATCATGTGATGATTCTACAAAAATTGATTAATTATTCATAATGGTGAAATTGTGGTTGTTTACTTATTTTAATTTATAGAATTGAATAATTCCAATTGTTATAGTGAAGAAATGAAATAAAGCATAAAAATATAAAATTTATACCATTTTATAATGGTGTGTATTACAATATCTAAGGATTAATTTGAGAGGGACATGAAACCAAAAAATATATATAATGTGATTTTAGTGTAAACACGTGTTAAAATAGGAAGTTGGTATATATATAAATAAAAAATACTATAATATATACAATATTGTAGATGAATCAATTCATTATAAATTTTTAGGAGACATTTAATCATTACATGTTTTCCTTACATTACTACATTCCGCAATAATTTCATTTGAATTACTAAAGGATATTGGTGAAGTATATTATTCCGGTGGTGGAGTTGTTGAAAATTTTCAAATGATTTGTTGAAAAAGAGTATGGAGCCTATATCATGGGGTTATGAAATTATAATGTATTGTTTTACATTGGAAATGATTTTGAATAATATTGGATTAAATATTTCCATTGTTTACTTTATATCCCACATTAGAATGCATTTTCTAAATGGATGAGTAAATGTTTTGATAAAATGGAAAGCCCAATGCTTACAGAATTCAAACAATATAATTTCATCTATGTTTTTATATAATTATTGAAATGAATAAATAAAATTGATCTAGGTGAGGAAAAAATAAAATATGAATTGTTTTGAGATATGATAAAAGTGGTATGAAACTATTAAATACATAAATTTATTTTGATTTCCATGATTAATAAATACCAAAAATTATAATTTTGGATTGATATATATAAAGTATGAGTAATTTTTTATAAGATATATATAAAATTATAGAGGTTATGTGTTATGGAACATTAATCTATATATGATGGTATATTTCTATGAGGTGAAATTCATTTAAAAGGATCTCAGTTTAAAGGATTCATGGGAAGATGGAATTGAAAAATAAAATATAGATATGTTTAAAAAATTAAATGTTGTTTGGGAAATGAAATTTGACCAACATGAGGACCTAGATGGTAATTATTATCAACAGTCTAGTGAAAATTTTGAGAATTAATTTGAACATGTAAAATTGTTCATTTAATGGGTAAAAATGTTATTAAACCTGAAAATATCATTTAATTTCATTGAGATCCATTTCATACTAGAATATTATCAATTTTTTAAATTCAATTGGCCAAGGTATCTCTTTTTTAACCACAATTACTTATTAATTGTTTTGAGAATAGAATATGGATAAATATTATGAGTAAACTAATATATTATATTTAGAAAATGAAACATTGGATACGTATACATGTATCAAAGGAAATATGTTAATAGGATCATGTGGGTATTTAGATATAAACTCATTTAAAATTTTAATATTTTGACATATTTAGACTGAATTGTTATTAAAAGTCCTTAATTATTTGAATACATGGTCATAGAGAAATATTTAAAACATATTGTCAGAATAAAATTTAACTAAATTTTTTATAAAGATTAATATCATAAGGCTTTTATTGTCTATTTTTAGATATAAAATTTTAATTATTAAATATATATATGAATTATGAGTATTTTACTGAGAAACCTTATGGTATTATCTTCAGTATAAATGAAAGAATGGTATTTATATTAAACAACTCTTTGTTTGGATTGAAATAAGACCCCGAGTTAGGGAAATCAAAACATATTAGTCTAATAAAGAAATAAATAATTTCTAAAGGGGAAGTTGAATATAAATATTTATTTAAAGGGTATGAATACATTTATAATAAATGAAATTGTTTATTTTGATGATATAAATTTTCTAGGTGATCGAGAGGAAACATATTATTTTTTTCAATTCTAATGAAACTATTTTTTGTGATACGAATAAATTGGGAGTTGAGTTTTTTCATTAGAAATAAATTTTTTTCAAATTGGAATTGTTATCTTCCATTTCCATGTAAAATATCTAAAACAAATCTTCATAATGTATATATGATAAATTATAATGATATGTGAAATTCCATGATATATGTTTCTAATAAAATAAAATATAAAACAAGAATAGTTAGAATCATAAATATTTTTGGAATATAATTTAAATGTTAAATATTCATATATCACCAATACATGGAATTATATGTAGAGTAGTATTATCTTTGAGATCTCAATTTGTTCAAAATGATCCACAAATATTAGATTCAAATAAAATTATTGTACACATTATTTGAACATTGAGTTATATTTTTATGTGTATAAGAAAGAATGAATTGAAAAAGACATGATTAAATAATTATAATTTAGTTGGATATTTCAATGAAATGATATAAACATGAGGAAGAAATTTCATTTTAACTGAATGTATTGTAATATGGAATAATATAAAATATTAATGTCTTATATATATAATAGTTTAATATGACTATATTGTTCCTAAAAATTTATTCACTTAAAAAATTAGGATGAAAGAATAGTCAGAAGAATTAATGGGGAATTTAGGAAAGATGTTACTAATATTCTATAATAATCAATGAGAAATTATTCATTTAAAAAATATTGTGAAACTCTATAGATATATGTATATAAATTTTAAAAAAATTACATCAATGATAATTTGAAAAATAGAGATGTGATAATGAATTATATTTCCACTAATGATTAAATTGATAATATTATCATTATGGCTATTTCAAGGGGAATTTGAAACATTTTTTTCAATACATAATATAAAATATTTCCCACTTACTTAAGGCTGATTTTTAATTCCATTCAAGTATATTGATTTTTTCTTCAATGGGGGGAAAACATTAATGAAACATTTTGTTGAATAGTACATTATATTTTATAAATAAGTACATACTTTTATAATATAATGGGTGGAGAAATGTAAGTGATTTTATTTAAGGGATAAAATAAACATCAATTGACATAAATTCGTAGTAATAAAGTTAGGAAATTTTCTCATACTATTTATTTATCTAGTAGTATGGTGTTATGATACTTCTCATCTAAAGAGTTCATGATTTAATAAATTGATGAGAGTTCTTGAATTTTTCTGACAAGTCCAAATAGGGATTCTAGAGTACACGTGGAATTAATTAATGTGTCATGATTGTGGGAATCATTTCAAGGGTGAATTTTTTAAAAAATATTTAATATTGTTGTTTCATATTCCCAAGGACTGAATATGGATGATATATTTTATGGAGAAATAAGTTGATTAATATAAAAAGAAAAGGTAATAATTTATGTAATTATTATTCCATATCCAAATTTATCTGAGTTGTTAGAACAATGCTTCTTGTCTTCAAATAATGATACAACATTGGCTGATGAGTCATGTATGCGATGAAAAATTTTATAGACATTTTTAATATGGAAGGTAATATATATTGAAAAGAATAAGAACAATAATTATGAGTTAATTTTTTTTAAAAGACATTCAATTTCATTCCAAAAACTTATATAAAGATTTATTATTTTAGATAAGGAAGGTTGTAAGTGTAACACCCAAAGGATTTACATATAAATTTAATATAGAATGAAATTCATGTATCAATGTGTCTCTAAAAAACAAAAGATTATTATAGATAAGAAATTGTGATAGTCTATCCATTAAATATAATTTTTCACTTTTGTGATTTTAATTTTGATAAATTGTTATACATGGTTGCGATCATTATGATATTTAGAGTCTAATAGGGTCAACATACATTTCTGTTAAATAGTAACTTAACCCTATGGAATTTTAATGCAGCCTTATGCAATGTGATATAACCCTTATGAATTTTAAATCGGTAATGTGAATAGTAACATCACTCAAGAATTTTAAAATACAATATTTGAACCTTATAATTTAATGTTTAATATAATTAAATCATAATAAAAGTAAGAAAATATTTTTAAAATTAATAATTAACTGTATTTATTTTTATTCCTAAAAAATATTTATTTTCTAATTAATAATTAAAAAATTAATTTAAAAGAAATATTAATTTCACAAAATTTATACATAAATAAATATATAATTGTACTATGAGTTTAGGATAATCTATGAAGACATTTGTTTTATTTTTTAACGTGTTACAAAATTACATTTTACATAAAAAGTGTATTTTACGAGTAAATGATGATTTTTAATAATTATTTATTGTCTAATATATATAATTTTTTTCCCATAAAATGGAGTTTATTTTATAAATCTTAATGTCAAAAAAGGTACAGGGCCTTTTGTGGGTTTTTTCTAAAATACATGAATTTTAGGGGAATAGTAAAATATGAAAATTTACGATAAAGGATAGATACATGATTAAATGAGTCATAGGTGATGTTTAGATGATGTAATAACCGTTTGAAGTTACTCACATGAAATTATTACTATATATAGAAACAATAATCAACATTATTTGTAGTCTTGAGGGAAATAATAATATACTGAATAAATTAATGTAAAATCAATCATCTCCTATAGTATAAAATGACCCCACACCCCCACTTTTCATCACCACATCAAAGTATTGAGAAATGTCAAATTTATTCCCAATATTCTTTTCAAATTACTCCCCCATGTCTTCAAGTTCTTGGTATCATCAAATGACCAAAATGAATCACCATAAGGTGATTCTCAAGGAGAAATATTCAAGATGTAAAATCTCATTTTTTTTCTTTCTTTTATTATTATATCCAAAAATAATCTATTCATATTGGCATGAAAACATAATTATAATTTATATGCTGTAATTATATCTTGTTAATGATGGATCTGTCATTAATATCCTTACTCTCCATATTTTATTTTAAAAATGAAATCATCATCTTGGATGTGCCAATTTTCATCCTTCAAGGACGACAAACATTATTTCATTAATTAATAATTTAATTCTATTTATGATAGAATTAGTTATGGTTATTCCTAAAAATAGTATATTTTTTACAACCATTATTATTTTCTAGATGCATCATATTTAAATAATATTAAACAGTAAAACAAAGTGGGTTTGTTTTGTTCAATAATCACTAACATAATGTAAACGATGGCACTATATCTCGTATCTAGTGATTCATCCTCATACCATATAACCAAATGTTATATATAACGATATAAACTTATAAATTTTTATAAATTTCATATGAATTAAATTCTTGATAATCATACCCAGTCCACATGATCTTTTGAACTCATATTAATGTATACCTATCATTAAAACCAACGAAACAAATGCTCTCAAGAAATAAAATAGAATATTATAACCTATAAAAATTATATAATTGAAGATAATAAAATTATAATAAATAAAAAAATGTATAGACGGTTATTAATTAATTGATATTTAATTTATTTATCCCTAACGTTAAGGTCATGTGCAGATGACATTCATATATAAGGTAAGGGTTTCTCCCCGAACCACAATTTTTCATTCGTGATTAATCTATCTCAATATTTACCCAAACAAAATTATTTATTATTATTATATAATCCACATAATTTATGTTTTAATGTTAAATATATGTGTACCAATCATTGTCATTTTTTATTTTATGTGGAGTTAAATTTTTAACTATGATATTTCTCAATCCTTCCCGACACTCAAGATCGACTAAAGGTAAGCTCTCAATTTCATACCCATTTCCATGTACCATATACAATCAATTTGTAGAAACCATTATTTATCTAAAATTAAAATTTTTTACATTAAAAACAATAGTTTTTCTATTATAGGATTAATGAAAACAATTATTTAAAATAAAAATCATTTTTCTAAATGAACTATCATTTTTAATGAGAAATGGGTATTTAAATCAAGAATTCCTCAACATATTTTTATACTATTTTAACTTATAAAACAAGTATGTATAATTTTATGATTTATTGAGATTTATAAGTAATTATTTCATTATTAAATATTTTAATAAATGGATTATGGTCACTTTGACTATGGATGCTCTCTCATGATACGATTGTTCATGCTACTCAGATTGGTTAGTGGTCATGATTATAGATTGGTGAATGTTAATTAAATTTAATATGTTAATTTTATTTATGATTATCCCAACTAATATGAATAATTAATTGGACTTAGAATGTGATGGTTGGGGCCCTCTATACCACAACAAATCCATGGTAGGTCTCATTTGACACAACATAATTGGGTTTTGGCCAAGGAATTACCCTAGTATTTTCAAACGCCCTGTCCATATACTTAAAAATATGTTCCAGATGTTCGTCACTATAGATTCCCTCATTATGAAAATATTAATTGATAAACCACATGATTATTCAACTAGTATAATATTAATTGTTATATTTCTTTCTCTTATGAAAAATTATATGGATTTATGTAATCGACATATATTCCTACCATATTATGCTCAAGTTTACTTTTTCATGTATGTGTTTGTAGTTATTTAAAAGACTAATTATTATGTTTATGATAACATACTCTATATTACTTACCCTTACTAATCATCTAATCTCACTCATTTCTTATTTTTTGTTTTTCCAAGGGATATAATGATGAATAATACTATGAATGACTTTCACGAATAATATTTGAGTTTATGGGTCATTCCAATGGTGTTTCAATGATGTTTATTTATTCATGGTGTAATGTAAATTTTATATTTGAATCTAGTTTTCCAAAATTACTAAACCACTCGGTCCTTTGGGGTGTTACATCATTGTATGGAACCACCTTAAGGCAATTTGGGTCTGTTTCCTTATAGTAGGTATGAGAGTATGTTTAGTAGAACCCATGGAAATGATATATAGAAAACATATATTTGGGAAAAACCCCTAAGAAAGCCATTCAGAATAAGCATAGAAGAACATCCTATAATTTTTATAAAGTGTATATTATGTAGATTTTTCTAGAAAATATATCCCTCTCTAGATACCAGAAGAGGACTTTGTTCTAGAATAGATGTACCTTTGAATTAAAAGTCTAATAAGGTGTTTCATACCTCACTCGTTGTATCCCTAATCATGAAAACATGCCTTACATCACAAAAATTATTATACAACCAACGGATATACCTATGATAATTCACATTTTCATTAAAACCCATTATAAAATATTAAACTGCTAATGTGTACCCAATGAAACCATTATTTTGATTATGATATTAGTCATGAATAATATTAAATTTTTGTTAATTTATTAATATCTTGACATTAAAAAAGGATTGTTAACCCAATTTAGTGTATTCAAATATTTTGAAATGGAACATATTGGAAGAGATGAAAAATTCATGGACTTGTTTATACATTTAATGGATTTTCCACCATTACAAGATAATAATGTTGGTTTTAGAGCACTGACTAGTGCTAGGAAATGTATAAATATATTGGGAAATATTAATATGGTAATGTAAAATAACCATACCTATATAGACCACCCATATCATCAATGTCAAGGATAAATTTTAGAACACATTATACAACATTAACATATATCATTTAATGGGAATAAAAACACATTTATCTTAGAGAAGTGGATATGTTATTTTGAAAATATATGTACCACAATGGGAATTATTGAAAATGATAAGGCTTTTAAAATTGTTTATAATCTCTTGAGAGAATAATATCAGTTGTGGATGTTAATTCAAAACTCTAAGGGGTAGGGTAAGAGATAGATGATATGGAATACATGTATTTTACAGAAAGTTTCGATGAAAAATATATTACTTTAAAAAAATGCGATGATACGGAAATTAAATTCGTAAATATGATGAAGAAGATGATTAGAATTTTCAAAATTCTGAACCCAAAATTACCTGGATAAAAAGTCATTCCGCATACTACATACATAATCTGAAGAGAAATATTGATGGATTCAATGTTGGAAAGAAAACCATTCCCTTGAAGGGATCTAGTTTCCCAAAATTAGTCATCAAATTAAGATATAGTATTATTTTCTATCAAGGAAAATAAATCTATAAGTCTCATAACATTAAGAAAAATCTTGAGAATATGCTGGTTGAAGAGGAATGAATGGATAAAGTGATGAATAAAATGGGTGTTTTATATCATGTGAGACTTATGGAGGAAATTCCCTAGAGCAAGCATAAATTTAAAAATATTCTATAACATTTGTGTTAAAAAATACCACTAAGACCATTACTGAAAAGGTATGAAAGAAGGTGTGAATATTAAATTCAACAAAATGATTGAGATGAGATGCTCTTCCAATGACTATCCGAATCATAATGGAAAAATTCAAGAGGAATGGAATCCAAATAAAGGGAAATCTTATGTGTTCACAACTACTATTGTTAGAGTTCCAGATTATGTGTTGGTAGGTAATATAATTATTTCCTCACACATGGATAATAATTTATTTGGTTCTAGATTATCAATTTACAATATATCTTTACAGTTTTCATTACAAATTAGATATTTCCATTTCACCCTTATAAGGGATTTGATAATGAAAAACCCTAAGGGAAGTCATATTGCCACAATTATGTGTTAATAAGTTTCCATTATGGAATATAAATTTTTTTTAGTTTATGACATTATCGCCATATATATGATTGAATTTGATATTATAATTTTTATGGGTTTTATTTTAAATTATGATTCGACAATGTACTACAAGAATTTGGAAGGTTAAATTTTTGAGAATGATGTAGAGTCCCTAATATTTAGAGTAGAATCCTTACCATATGATTCTTATCTAGATCCAACCATAGTAACTCTTCTAAATGTAATTTTTTTGTGATTATTAGAAAATAGTATGTACAGGTTAGGAATGAAATATTGAATTTGAGAATGTACCTATTGTGAATGAATACATTGATGTATTTCTAATTTTTTATATGGAAATCAACTAGAGATGGAAATTGAATTTTTATTGAATGAATTTCGGATTCAATGCCTATATCAAATAATCCTTATATAATGGAAATGGTGTAATTAGTGGATCTAAAGAAAAAACTAGAGGAATTGAGGGATATAGGATTTATTCTCCTCAGTGTTTCTCAATGGGGAGCTCTTGATCTCTTTATGAAGAAGAAATATGAATCCATGGAGATGTGTATTGATTATAAATAAATCAATTATATCATGTTAATGAAAAAGTATCATCATCCTCAAATTAATGATTTAATTGATCAAAATCATAAATCCCAATAATTTTGGAATAGTCAACTTCGATCTAGATATCCTTAGTTGCATGTGTGGAATGAATATATTCCAAAGTCTGCATTTGGAAAAAGGTATGGGAATTACAACTTTACAATAATGATTTATGTATAGGATGATGCACCATATATTTTCATGGATCATATTAATATTGTTTTTACGGAATATGGTGATGAATTTTTTGTAATATTAATTGTTGTTATATTGGTATAATACAAAATCTATGATGTTCATTAGAATTACATGTGCATTGTTCTAAAAACTGTTAGAATAAGTGAAATATAAGGGATCTAGAGAGAATGTGAATTATGGCTTCAAATAGTTTCTTTTCCAGAAAACATTGTCTCTATATATGAATCATAGTTTATCCTATGAATTCAATGGAAGTTCTGGAATGGCCTACAACAGTGAACACAACCAAGGTGTGTAGTTTTATTGGTTTACCAGGTAATTAACGACATTTAATTCCGGACTTCACACGATTAGACTTGCTGTTATCCAAGCTTACTCGTATAGGGGTTGCGTTTTTATGGAAAAAATAATATGAATAATTTTTTGAAGTATTAAATCAGTGGTTAGTGAATCCTCCAATCATGAATCTACCATCGAGAAATCGTGGATTTGATATTTATAGTGATGCATAAAAGAAATTAATTCATATTTCAGTTATGTAGAATGATGATTTATTTACTATGGATCAAGGATATTAAAAACTAATGAAATGAACTATCCATCTCATAAACTTATTTTAGAAGCTGTAATATTTGATTTGATGATATAGAGACATTATCTCAATGGTAAAATATGTGAGATTTATACAGATCAAAAGATCTTGAAGTAAATCTTCTCATAAGAATAACTCAACCAGAGGAAAAGGTGATGGCTTGAGTAGCTTAAGGATTATAATTTTTCAATAAACTATCATCCTACAAAGGAAAATAGGGTATTTGATGCATTGACTAAGAATGATCATTGATACCTGAAAAAATTAGAATTGATAGGGAGTATAAGTAAATGTATATAGAGAATATGGATATATAAATTATCAAAGAAGGTGAAACATCACTACCTTTTCAATTGGTTTCATAATCATATTTATTGGAACAGATTATAAGTTCACATCATGATGATGAGAATCTAGAAAATTAAACTTTTGTTTTTAATAATAGGAAATTTTCAGAGCTTGTGTGTGAGGATGGAATAATGAAATTTGGGAGGAGGATATGTGTTCCTTCTATAACCGATATAAAAAGTGAAATATTTGATAATTTAGATTGCTCTAATTTATTTATAAACTATTATAGTTCTAGTTTTTATTAGTATATACAGAAACATTTCCAATGGCATAATATAAAGGTGAAAATTACTAATTATGTATCAAAATGGTTAGTCTGTCAACATGTGATGTCTGGAATAAAACATCCTTGAGGTGTCATGGAACCCCTCTCTATTCATACTGGGAAATGGGATGACATCATTATATATTTTGTAACGAGATTACAAATACCCCAAGAATTAATGATGCAATGTGGTTGATTGTTTATCTAAATACCAAATCTGTTCATTTCCTCTTTATAATTGAGGCTTTTACCATGGAACACATTGCATGAAACTATATTAATAAATTTGTAAGAAATCAAGGAGAACCTCTCTTAATTCTTACTTGTAATGATCCATAGTTTGAAACAAAATTAAAGAAAATTCTTTAAAAAAATTTGGTTACTAAGATTCATTTGAGTAATTCTTATCAACATCAAACTAAAGGTTTGTCTAAAAGGATGATCCAAACATCATAAGGCATGTTGAGATTATGGTGACCTGATTATCAATGTATATTGTATCATTATTTACCTTTGGTAGTGTTTCCCTGTAATAATAGTTTTCATTCATGTTTTCCAATGAAATCATATAAAGCGTAGTATGGAAAGAGATGTCATATAATGACATGTTGGGATGATGTTGTAGAAAGTAATTTTTAAGGCCCAACCATTATCAATGATACCACAACAATGTTAAAGACTATTCAAAACTGTATAAAATGAGATCAAAGCAATAAAAAGTGCAATGCCGATAATTGAATGATGAATTTTTAATTTCATGTTGGAGATAATGTTTTCATGAATGTATCTCAATAAAAGGGTGTTATAAGATTTCGTACGAGAAATTTATCTCGAGTTACATTTCACTTTATTATATATTAGAGGGAATCATAATTGTTTCTTATCATTTTGTAGTTTAGTCTAGTCTTTCTAAGGAAAATAATGTGTTTCCAATATTATTGTGGAAGAAGTACATTCCAGACCAAAAACATGTCCTCAATTTTGATGGAATTGAATTGGAAGCTGACTTATCTGACTATAGACAGCCTATTCAGAGTCTGTACACCAAATAATATGTGCTAAGGAATCAAACAACTCGTCTTGAAAAGGTACATTGGAAAAATCATAAAATTTAATTTGTGTTGTGGGAGCCTCAAGAACATATGTTTAAGAACTAACAAATAATTGTACGTGGAAACATTATAGTAACTTCAAGGAAGGAATTTTTTAATGTTGTGATAATTAAACACCCGAAGGATTTAAAAATAAAATTTTTATAGAATTATATGCATGCAACACTAAGTCTCTAAAAAACATTGTAATTTATAAGAGATAGTTATAACCTAAAATTAAAACCCAATTTTACCACTTCTATGTTTTGAATTTTAAATAATGGAAATACACTATTGTGATCTGTAAGATATTTATAGTGTGATAAGAGTAACATAAATTTTTTGTGAATCTAACAATACCCTTTTTAATAGTAATGAACCCTTATGAATAGTAATATGAATAGTAAAACATCAAAATCAATACTTCCTTCACTCATGGAGGTAAGAATAAATCTTATACACAATATAAATTTAATTATGATTTAATTATATCATTGTACAAGTAAGTTAATATTTATAAATTCATAATTAAGTGTTGGTATTTTTTGGCATAATGGGTATTTTTATACAATTTACATCTAATAATTTGATATAAAAGAAATGTAATTTTCAAAAAATTAATTCATAAATAAATATAGTATTTTTCATTGTTTATCGGGTAATCTAAAAAGGCCTTTGTTAATTATTTATTGTGTTATAAAAAAATATTGGACATAAAAAACAGTATGTTTTTGTGTAAATGATGTTTTTTATTAAAAAATAATTTTCTCATATTTAAAAATTATTTTCACAAAAAGGTGTTCATTTTTTATTTATTCATGTCAAAAAATGGTTTGGGAGAATTTTTCTGATTTATCTAAAATACAATATTTTAATGTGATTAATAAAATACGATAATTTAGGATAAATGATAAATACAGGATTTATCGATTAATAGGTGACGTTTGGTTGATGTAGGAACCCTTGGTTCAAACTAAATTTCACTTATTACTTTATATAGGTGCATTAATCAACAGTATTGGATGTATTGTAAAAAATAATAAAAATTATTAAAAAAATGAGAAATTAACCCTCTCCCACACTATAAAAACCACCCATCACCCCATATTCTCCTCACACCATCCATGATTATATACTTTTCAAATTACTAACAAAACAACTTCCCAAGATCATCAAATATATCTAGAATATCTTGGTATTATAGAATGACCAAACTCAATTTCCTTGAGGAGATTCTAAGAGAGGAGTATTCAAGGCGTAAAATCCTCTTCTTTTTTCTTTTAATATTTATTCATGTTTTTTTATATTATTATTCATCCCTCACCTACTCTAAAAAACTGAGAAATAAAACTAAATTACCTTATATATATATACCAAAATTATATCAATTTATATTATAATAAATCATCAATATCCATACTCTCCCTCTGTTATTTTGAAAATGAAATCAGCATCCCATAAGATCTGATTTATAACAATCATGGATGACGAAAAAAAATTCTTCAATTTGTTCTTATAAGATGATCACGGTAATAATTTTAATGGTTAAATTATAATATAACATATTTTTTATATTCATTATTATGTTTATTGTAGTAACATATTTCCATAATAATAAATAATATAACAAAATGAGTTCATTATGATCAATATGTACCCTAATAATGTAAATGATTATTACTAAATATATTATCTAATAATCCATACTCATAGAATATAAAAATATATTAAATAAAACAATCTAAACTTATTTATGTTAATAAATATCATATAAATTAAATTATATATAATTATACACATTCCACATGAACATTTTTACTCATAAAAACTGTACTAATCATGAATACCATGGAAATGAATGCTCTAGAGCAATCAAATTTTATCATATAACTCATCCAAAAGAACATAAATGAACATAAAAATATTATATCAAGACCCATAAATGAATATAAGGATATATATTAACTAATTTTTTGATTTAATTTTATTATAAAAAATGATCTGATCATGTGTAGAACACATTCAAACCTATGGTAAGGGTTTCTCCCTAAATCAGCATTTTTAATTTGGGAGTATGATTACTATATCTTTACCCCAATAAATTTCATAATTAATCGTATATAATCTTTATAAATTATATTTTAATGTTCTATAAATGTTTTCCAATTAGAACCCTTCAATACATGATGGGGAGTTACATGTTTCATAAGGATATTTCTCAATCCTTCCTGATATTCAAGTCTAGTTAAATGGAACATCTCGATTTATTATCCATTTTAATATACCATCGAATGTATGATTCAAAAACCATTAATTATAAAAAATAAGTAATTTTTTCTTTATATAATATTCATTTTCAATATTAGTTTTAATGACAATTATGAAAAATTAAATTGATTTTTCAAAAATAAATATTCATTGAGAAGTAAAAGGAATATTTCCCTTAAGAATTCATCGACAATTTTATTAAAGTGTTTTAATCAATTCCAACAACTGTATTGAAATTTATTCAATTTTTAGATTTATATTAATATTTTTTAATTTAAAATATGTTATTAATTTTTTTATGACCATTTCAAGTTTTGATTTATTATCTTGATACCATTCAGTGTGCTACAAAATTTAGATTGTGATTATCAATACAGATTAGGTAAAGTTATTTACATTTCTTCCGATCATGATATTTATGTTTAGATCCATTCATATAGGGAATTAATTGTACTTATAATGTTATATTTGGGGCCCTCTATAGCCCCTTGATGAATCAGAACGTCTCATCATACAGAATAGAATTACGATTTGGCAAAGGGATTACACTTTTATTTTCAAACATCTCCACCAAGGCCATGACAATTTGTTACAGATGACCATTATTATAAATTCCCTATTTTTTATAATATCAATTGATAATACATGGGATTATTTTACTTGTAGAATATTGTTGGTTATGTTTCATTCTCTTTTGATCATTTATATATCTTTATGTAGTATTCCTTCATCCTTGTCATATTATTCTCAAGTTTATGTTTAAAGGAATGTGTTTATAGTTATCCACCAGGCCTAATGTTTATGATTATGAAAAATTTCACAGTATAAGATAACCATAATTATAATTTGAGATAACCCCTTTCTGAAGTTTTATTTTTCCCCCAGGATGTGAAGATGAATATAATTTTTATTGATTTGTATGAAAAATATATGATTTTATGGGTGTTTTCAATGGAATTGGGATGTTTTTTTTTGATTTCATGTTGTAATAAAAATAATATTCTTGTATATGGATGTCAAAAACTACTAAACTATTCAGTCCTTTTGGATGTGACTTCCTTTAAAACAACAAAATTTATTAATATAAGGCACCAGATCTAGGAAACTGAGTTTGGGTCTATACAGTCTGGTGAATATGAATGTTTTTAAATTTGATGATGCTACACTGATCATTCAATGTTAAAAATTCTATAGTTATTTAAGAAAAAAATATTACTAAAAAAATATAATTAAAAAGTATATGTGACAATCCAGGAGTTAGATTTTAATATTTCATATATTGAAGTTGAAATACTCAACAATTTTACTAGCATATAGTCAAATCCAATGTTATATGAGGGCAAGACACATAATTTGTGTTTATAAGAATGATTATCTATGTTAAGAAACTATAATTATACTAATATGTTATTTTAAGAGTGATAAATGTTGATTGATATTGTGATAAGATATTGGAAAAAGTTTATTTGAAGTTAACACTATTGAATCCAGTAACAGAAATATGAATCTTGCAGGTGTCATATGTAGTTCTGGTATAATGGATTGTTTTTTATATAGAATAATTCATGGAATATTATTCATGGGGAAACATAATATCTTATATGGTGTGTTAGTATTTTTATGTAGCTAAAAGTGAATATAACTCAAGTTAATGAAAATATGAAAGTGTCTGAGTGATGGAAATTAAATTAATTAATCCTAATTTTTTCAATGGTATATTAATTATTTAAATATGATTATGAAACAAATAATAAGATGGTTTTTTGATTAATTTACATATCAATTATTTTATATGTATTTTATTTCTAAATAATATAACTAATCCCAAGATATAGGAAATCAAATGTCATTAAAGTTCCAAATATTAAATGATGAGTCAGTTTAAGGATCTATAATGTTAAGAATACTAAATATTTATTAAAATTATTGTGATAACACTAGGAATAAATTAAATATATAAATATCATCCTCAATAATTCATGATTATATCCACAATTTTAAGAAATATTTAAAATGGGATTATTTTTTATTTATCAAAAGACATGATGAATTCATACACTACTATGTTTTCAAGAGTAATAGTTAATTGACTGAGAAATGAATGAGAAAATGTTTAGAATATTTAGAGAATATTATAATATCCTATATTTCAATAACTATTAGAATAATTCAATATAATAAAAGTATAAAAGTGTCAAAGGAAAATCAGATAAAATATTTTGATGAGTTTATGAGTACGTAATTTGAATGTTTTAAATGTCATTGATGTCAATGAAAAATGTTTGGATTTTGGAAGATATTTTTATATTGGAGGAAATCCCAAAATCTAAATAGATATCATAGTTGAAATAACAAGCACAATTGTTCCAATTAATACAGTTATGGAATTATAAAGTCTAGATATTGATATTATGATTAAGTGGTGATTATATATAGTTCACATGTACTAATGAAGTTTTTTTATTTAGTACATTAGCATCTTGAATGTGAAGGGTAATTCTCCATTTTATGGGGTATCCTTGAATACTGGAGTTATCTAGTATAATCATACCCTAATACAAACCATCAAATTAGATAATTTATCCACGGATTATACATTCTCATGGGTAATGGATGATAACACCTCACCTCTCGTATGTTTATCCAATTTATTAATCATAGAAGTTAATTATTTATAAAATATATAAATGTTATTGGAACTGAACATAAAAAATATAGTTACCCATTTTGTTATTAAACATTCATTAATGATAGTATTATTTTTTTCATTTTATAATAGATTCATATGGTTAAGAGTTAGAGTAATATATTGAGATGATTCATACACTAATATGTGAAATAGGCCATTTTCAAAAAGAAAATTGTAAAATAGTAATAGTATTTCAACCCCACTTCTTAGGGTAATATAATAATACTATGAACCTCAAATATAAATTGTTTAATTTAAATTTTCAAACCCCATTAATAGAACATATGATAATGCAACCATAAAATTATTGTTTTGGTAGAAGAATGATCTTATAACACATTCATTTTCAATAATAATTGCATTGTGTAGTTACCTTAATTACATTATGGTGTAGAAAAGGAAAAAATAAGGACATGTATTATACCACCATGACATGGATTAAATTTTGTACACAATTTTCATAGAAGTTGAAATCTGTAGAGAGAACCCTATTTAGATTCATTGACATTAGGTAATGTGTTGATCATATTTTTAATTTCAATTATCTAAGTGTAACTAAAACATTGTAATGAAAAATATAGAATCAAAAAAGTGAGTGTTTTAGTTAAGTGTGTGGTGCCATAGATTTCTCTTGTTAGGTTTATATTCATTATTCATTATGTTGTATTATATTATTGAACTGTATATCTATATTTTAATTAAATTTTAATTGTGATATAACTTTTTATATTTAAATTTTTTATATTCATCAATTATATAATCCTTTTTGTGAATAGTCTCAAGGTTCATATATTGGGGACGCTGGTTCACTGTAGGTTTTCAAGTTTACTATTGGTGGATTAATGAGGATTGATATGGTGTGATAATATATTTAGAATTTTCTAATATAGAAAATGTAAGAATACTCCTGTTTTAATTCTCACAAATCATGTTTATCATGTTTATAATGATTTATATATCACAAATCGTTTTTAACCTATCAAAAATGATGTTTGGATATTATTGGTAACCTCATGTTTTAATGCTCACAAATCAGGTTTATCGGGAATAACATGTTACAGATCATGTTTCACTATCACAAGTCATGATTGGAGATTGTTGGTATCCTTATTTTTTAAAGTTTACAACTCATGAACTATCCTTGGAGAAGATCTTCTTTCAGAATCTCAAAAATCATGTCTGAATCATGTAAACTATGTTTAATATTCTTCCATTATGTTTTCTTATACTAATTCTTAATTCTTATCCATTATGTGATTATTTTTTCATAAAAAAATTTATAGATATTTTCTTAAGTATGAGGCACTGCTTCTATGATCACTATCTCACCGTTGGTGTGAATATTTTGAAATGACCTAAACACCATGGCCTTGCAACCGAATCCAATTTTTAACAATGTCTATGACACGCTAACATTGCTACCAATTCCATATTTTCACAAAAGACCTAACACCATTACCTTTCTACCATATTAATGAAACCCTTACAAGACGTCATTCAGAATTTTGATAAAGGGATACACACAGTTACCTAAGACAACTTATCTCACATTTTATTCTCACAATTGATTCAAAAATTCAAATAAAATAAGACACCAAATCTTTGCTACCAGTTTCAGATCACAATGCAACTGTGGCGCCATGAATGTCTCACCATAACTGTGACATTGTTCCGTAAAAAACAATTTTCCTATCATTTTGAATTTAATATAAAATTTATTTATAAATTACATATTTGAGGCATTTAATGACACTAACATAATTAATGATCTTTTTTTAGAAATGTGCACAAACAGTACGAGGTACGAGGTTTATAACTTGTGAATTATGTTAGATCCAACATATGCACCACAGAATAAAAAAGTAAAGTGTGGTACTGGAGAAATTGATAAAGAGTACAAGATTTTTAATGAATGTGAAGATAGAATAACATAGGTATACTGATGAACACACCATGAACTCTAGAATTCAAAAATGGCTAAAATGAAAAAGATTATAAACTCAAATTTTCTTGAAGCAACAACACTTATAAGAAAACGAGCTACAAAGAACATCTTATCAAACTAGAAACCATAAAATAAGACTCATGATAATCTATTTACACAAGATGACTCGAAAATCACATCTGTCACATCCTACATGCCCAGAGCTTCATAAATCAAAACTCAAAGCATTTATAATCATTTCTTATTATTTTTTCTCCGTTGTTTACTATTATTATTACATTTTGAGTAGTTTCTATATCTGTATTAAGACACACACTGTCTCTTACATTGAACAGGAATATACAAGATATCCTCACCCATACATTTTCTTACACATTGTTTCACCCACGTATAACTGGAAAAGAGGTCATGTTTGACATGGTTGTTTTTCCCATATAGAATAGTGGAAGTGGTCTTCATACATGGATTGTCCTATATACTATTATTAACCTCGATCCATGGTTCGGATCAAAAAATTTATATATATTTCATGGTTGCAGGTGAGGACCAAGTGGAGTGGATTGGGTCTCAGCATGAGATAGAACAACTTATTTTATCTGCTATGTTTTACAATTTAGTATTTCTCTATTTTAATTCATTTTCTAGAAAAAAGAAATTTACATTGATAGTCATTCTTGGATAGTATCCATTACTCTGTTACCCTATTATAGTAGTTTAAAATGTTTTATAAATATATCATGTTGTTATAATAGATAATCAATCAATCATATGAAGAAATATTTCACCAGTGAAGCTATTATAATTTTATTACCTTGATTAATTGGCCTATTTTATTTAAAATTGGTTGATTCTTTTATATAACATTTTTAATTGTAATTTTCTAGTAACTAAATTCACTCCCATATGGAGTTTCCTACCCTATCAAACATTTGGTATCAGATGAGTTTTGAAAATCCCTATTTTCAATCTTTTTGATCTATTTTTAAACATCGATTTTAATTGTGTTTTAATGATCTTGAAATTTCTATTAGTTATAAATATTTATTTCATTAAAAGAATATATATTTATCATGGATAATAGATATAAAGGTACTAGTACAAATAAAACATCATTATTTAATGGAACAAATTATGCCCAATAGAAATTTTAAATGAAAATTCACTTAGAAAGTATGAGTTTTTGGAGTTGGTCTTCCATTATAAATGAATATATTATTTCTTCTACATATAGGCACTCATGGGATTCCCAAATAAGGATTATTATAGAAATAATTTTAATTCCATGAATTACCAATACTGTTCTTTAGTATATGAATATTTAAACATAATATCTTCATGCAATATAGCCCATGAAATATGGGATACATTATATGGTTCAAATTAAGGAACCTCTATTGTTAAGGAAAATAGACTTAACACATTTTATATTAAATATAATATCTTTAAAATGAAGTATAATGAGCCTATTTATGACATGTATCTTAGGTTTAATTAAATTTTTAATTCAATGATATCATTGGGAATAGATGTTACATCAAAGGAGAAAATCATAGAAATTCACGGATGCATTCAAGATAGATAGAGAGAGACATTGGCCTCAATTAGATTATCTTATGATATTAGTAGGCTTCTAGTCCCAGAGTTGATAGGAACGTTGATGATGTTTGGGGAATAATTAAAAGTCAACAAGGAAGGGGAATATGAACTGAAGAGAATGTCTGTGGACTTCAAAACTACTACTTGTAATACTACAGAAAATTAAATGGAGTAATTACAAGCCCCTACATAAAGTTACAGTACTGAAAAATCATCATTAGAAAGTAATGATTAAGTGGCTCAATTATCTAGATTATTTCAACAGTTTTATATAATGGGGAAATTTTTCAAAAATCTGTATATAAAAGGAATTTATGATAACAAGGGAAACATGAAAATTTATTTGAAAACAAGTTAAAAATATGTTGAAATAATTTTCTATGAATTTAATAGAAATGGAAATGTGAAAGCAGCCAGTCCCATGTAAAAATATAACAAGAAGTATGATGATCAAGATAGAAATTTAATAATGGAAATTAATGCAACATGGAATGATTCTAAAGATAGATCATGTTACTCAGAGTCTTCACATGATGAAAAGGATAAAAGGCCAATGTAACGTCCCATATTCGGGATATGCCTAAAGGATCCCTATACATCGTTATTCACATGTCCTCAACTGCATTTCACAAAACACCAGTGGAAACAGACTAGCAGTGAGGGCCATGGATGTGATAGTGGGGAAACTATGACCTCATTTGCAGAGTAATGTAGTGGTAATTATTAGATAACAATAGTGGAATCAATAATTACATAAAACATGAAAACATTGGAAGTAATAACAAATGAAGAACACATATATAAATGATTTATGATACATGTGACTAAGAAAATAGGCAATGAAGTCACAATGTAGAAATATTGTACTGAACCAATGTACAAATATAAAAAATAAACTCCAGCAGCATCGTAAGCCTCAGCGTGTTCCCATTCTCTTCAGCCCCACAACAATGAATTACCAGACATAGAAGGACGCTTTCCCTTTTATATAACTATATAAATATTATTTTTTGGGCCCAAAATCATGACCCATACAGGGTCTGAGACGAATCCCAGTATGAATCCACGCATAGATCCGTGCCTAATAGTTAGTGAATATATATGTGAAGCAATATGAAAAATGAACCAGTAAACAAATATGTACTCCAAATTAAACAATAATAAAATTTCAATTACATCTATAATCATTTATTAGTTAAGAAACCAACCATAATAAGTTACCCTCTAGAAATTACTCATAGACTAACCCCTCTGGTTCAACAAATCAATCACCATAAATCCTCTAGGAAGTAATCACAGTCTCACCCCTCTAATTCATCATTAGAAAAGACATTCGGAGGAAGCACTCACCGTAAATTCCCCATGTGGTCATGTATTAGTAACTATAGACACTCTGAGGAAGCACTCAATATCCAATTCCCCATGTGGTCTCATAACGAGGATCTATAGACACTCTAAGGGAGCGTAAATTCTATCCCCCCTATGGTCTCACAATATAAAAGTTAACAGAAACTCCGGAGAATCCCTCAAGTCCATTCTCCCTATGGTCTACTAAACTAGGTTCCCATACCCCTGTGTAAATCAATCATGGAAAAAAAATTATATAGAAGCCAAAGTAAAGCTCAATAACTACTTGGATAAACTGTATACAACATATCCCAACATGTCAAATAAAATAACTCCATCCTAACAACACTAGGCATGGAAAAAAAGCAGTCTACCAGGAAAAGCTATACAAAACGGTCAATGTAATGAATACATTGGAAATGCCTCCATAGAAAGTTAAATAACACTATTTTGAATCAAAAATCCTCTAGTCATGAAAACAAGGAATAACCAAAAATAGTAGGGCTAAGAACGATAAACAAACAATACCTCGAATAGTGTTATTGAGAACTTTTTCACATAGAACTCCGAGACAGACTACAGAAATGAATAAACCACCTACCTCGACATTGTAAGATTGATATGCATTAGCCTCGTGCCTTAAATCACCCTATAATATTGTAGATCTATAAAAACTCTAAAAACTTTTAACCAAGGATATATTAAAAAAGAGTAGGAATCAAAAAATGAGGATCAATAATAAGGAAGATCTTACCGTGGTAGTCCCAACACAATCGACGGTGGTTGATTCAGAGAACGGATGACGAGTTGGCGATTTAGAGAAGAATCGCGTCGTATGGTCGCTCCTGGATGAGACGAATTGTGAAGAAGGGTGTCTTGTTGATTAGATGCAACCCCATTCCATTTAATTAAATAAATATAAAGTACATGGACTGTTCTGTAAGGGTAAAAATCGGGTAATTGTTATAATTGGCCTCTGCTTTAGACTATCTCCAGTTCACCCCACATGACCATGTACTTGGTTGTTACACGGTGAGTACACGGTCACCTACGGCAACTAGGTACATGTCGTGTACCCCAAAGAATATGGAGTGTACTACTTAAATTTCTAGATTCTCCAATTTTCATCGAATAAACAAGAAAACAAGATTCATACCTGGAAAGAAGATCTGTATTCTTACAAACTTCCCCCACAATGAAATTCCTCAGCAAATTTCCCTAGCAAGGAGTTGTAAAAGAAGAAACAATGATCACCTCTATCCAGAGTGATCATACATCGGCCTCCCTCTCATATGTCTCATCATATTCTTACCCATGATTCCATAGAACTCATACATGAGGAGCATACCGACCACAAAGATCCTTCACACATCAATTAATAATCTGGATATGATGATCCTAGAAAGATGTGTCCACTTCCAGATCAACCTTCTCAGGTTGAAAAACATGATACATATCTAAGAAGTAATGATGTATCTATGAAATGTGGAAGATGTCATGCAGAACTCAGTACCTCGGAGGAAACTGCAGCCGATAAGAAACTGATACGACTCTCTCCAAAACCTCAAACAGTCCGACTTACCTCAGTGAAAGCATACCCTATCTCCTAATCCTCTAGTTTCCAAACCTTTGTGTGACATGCAGAAAGACCTGATCTCTGACCCCAAACTCTATAGGTCATCTCCATCGATTAGCATTAGACATCACTTATGACTGTGTAGTATCCATCCTCTTCGGAATCAACTCTATCAGCTCTATGGTCGTGTGGACATGACGAGGTCCCAACATAGCTACCTCTCCTACCTTCAGCCAACATAGAGGTGATCGGTATGTCCTACCATACAATGCATCATAAGGGGCCATGTGAATTGTTTCATGAAAACTATTATTGTAGGAAAACTCCACCAGAGTTATATGCTTGTCCAAGAACCTCCAAAATCATGATTTCATGATCGAAGCATGTCCCCCAGCACCTGAATCATTTGCTCGGACTGGCCATTTGTATGGGGAAGGTATGTTGTACTCAGAATCACCTATGTACCCAAATCCCTCTGTAGCCCATTCCAGAACCGAGAAGTAAAACGTGCATCCCAATATGAAACAATGCATTTCTGAACCCCATGAAAACATACATTCTCTCATATGTACAGCCTTCCCAGCTCATCAACACTAAAGGAGTCCATTATCAGCAAAAATTTAACATCCTATGTGAGTTTATCAATGAAAACACAAACATCATTATTCCTTAGAGGTGACCTTGATAAACATGTCATGATATCCATCAAGACATCATTCCACTTCTACTCAAGAATGGGTAACACCTGAAAAATCCCTACTGGTCACCAATTCTCTGCCTTCACCTGATGACTGGAGGAACACCTCATGACATACCTAGCAACATTTCTCTTTATACCTAGCCACCAAGTCCGACAGATCATATCACAATACATCTTGGTGACAGCAGGATGAACTACCAAAACATTGGAATGAAATCATGCATCATCCGTGTCTGATGTCTGATCACTGCTTTGTAATTGGCATACAACTAGATGATGTTGTGATGGATTGACTGTACAATGTCAACCGCACACCTTACATCAACAATGTCATAGACTAAAACATAAGAAGTGCACCAAAATAGCAGGATATGAAAGCCATAACGTTATTCAAAACATGGATACATGGCGTGTATGACCACTATTGGGCGGGTTCCATTAAGTCTTCACATTAACGTGTACTCCTACCAACCCTGTTAATGTATCACCCAATACACATATATTTTTCTCCCATGAAATGTCATGAACATGAAATAACTTCACCGACCCATCTTGTTAGTCATATGACCGGCTTCACTGCTGACTCAACACAACATGTACGTCTGATACACAGTGTGTTCCACCAAGTATTTTCCAACCCCATGAATCTGACCACACATCTAGTGAAAAGGTTTGAGAATACATGACGTGTACTTAAGAAAAAAACTCATTCCCGAACTGAAGGATACATGGAATGTATTAATCATTAAACGTCATTTATTTTATGTTTTCTCAGATAATAAGACTTATAAACTGCTCTGGAACCAATAAAACACTGAAATGAAAATTAAAGTTATAAATTCCAATCCATGGGGCCCCATACGCCCCTCGAATCAATGTTTGAAATCTTATATATGTCATAAACAAGAATAAAAGTGCAATGATCCACCAAATTTTGATCCAAGAGGGCCCATAGCACCTCATGAACCAAATTTTGGCATTCATTCAACTAAAAAAATACACAATCCAATACCATATAAAATAGAAGGTATTCTATCAAGGAATCTGTCACAACAACATGAATATCAAGCACAACATCTATCACAACAACATGCAATTAGTTATGCACCCCAAATGGCATGTTAAGAATACTTGACATGTGATTTCTAGAAAGTGACTATATGATGAATGAGATAGAATACCCTCATCTCATCATGTTTCAACAGAAATAGAACCTCAATAATATCAATAATAATAACTATAAATATGTGAATCACCCAATGGTGAAATCAAATCAACTCTAATAATTGAAAAACCAGGAAAATCAAAATATAAAATCTAAATTGTTTTTTCCCTATGCATGGGTTAACAACCCCTTACCAGGTACTTTTTCCTTTAAATCCCTCTCTATAGTCTCCAAATAGTATTTCATGAAGATAATAATTTATCTGATACCACTTTGAAACATCCTGGTTCCTGAAGCTTCCCAGAGGTTCCCCATACCTGGTCGGTCACATATCCTCAAGGGAATTTCCACAAATGCTAGAGGATGCCGACTTGCAGTGAAGGATGTGGTTGTGATAGTGGTGTATCTATGCCCTCATTATCAGTGTAACATAGTGGAAGCGAATAGATAATAATATTGGAAGTAGTAATAACATGCAACAAGTAAACAAAATAATAAATAACAACTCGATGACACATATATAAATGATGCATGATACATACTTCTAGGAAAATAGCCAAACTAGTCACAATGACGGAATACAGTACTAAACTAATGTAAAAAAAGGAAACAAAAAAACTCTAGCAACATTGAAAGCCTCGGCAAGGTCCCATGTTCCTCTTCTCCACAACATTCAAGTACATCATGTAAAAGGGAACTTTCCCTAACCAATACCTGTAGAAATACTATCTGTTTGGGTCCAATATCTTGACACAAATAGGATGTTAGACAAATCCCAATAAGAAACCACCCAATGATTTTTTCCTAATTGTCAGTGAATATATATGGAAGGCAATAAGTGAAATGAATTAGTAAACAAGGATGTACTCTAATGTAAATAATCCTATAGTTTAAATTACATCCATTTTCATTTATTAGTTAAGCAACCAAAAATCGTAAGTAACCCTATGGGAAGTACTCATAGCCTAACCCCTTCGGTTAAAACAATAAAACACAAGCAACCCTCTAGGATGTACTCATAGTCTAGACACTCTGTTTCAGCTTTAGCAAAGATACTTTGAGGAAGAACTCACAGTCAATTCCCCCTATGGTCTCATATCAGTAACTATTTTTTACTCTATGGATGAACTCAATATCCAATTCCCCATTTGGTCTTGTAATGAGGAACTAAAGACACTCTAAGGTAGCACAATGGCCGTCCCCCCATGGTATCAATCAATAAAAGTAATCAGACACACTGGGGAAGCTCTCTGCGTCTATTCTCTCTATAGTCTACTACACCATGTTCCCACAGCCCTCTGTAAATAAATAGTGCACAAATGGTATATGGAATCCAAATTAAACTTCAAGAACTACTTGGATATAAAGTATACAACATATCACAACATGTCAAATAAAACCACCCCATCCTAACAACACTAGGTATGGAAAATAAAGCAGCCTAATTAGAAAAACTAGACTAAATGGTCAATATCAAGAAAACATGGGCAACACCACCCTATTAAGGTAAATAACCCTATTTACAATCATAAATCATCTAATCAAGCACACACGGCATATCAGGAAATAATAGGGCTAAAAACCATAAACACACAATACCACGAACAAGGGTATTGCGAATTTTTCCATATATAACTCAAATAATAACTAAGGAAATGCGCAAACCACCTACCTCGGCATTGTAAGATCAATATACGTGATCTTTAGGCCTTGAATCACCCATGAAAGCCCTAGATCTACAAAAGAGTCAAAAAATTCAACCAAGAATATCTCAAGAGAGATGAGAAGTCAAGAGATGATGCTCTTGGAGAAGGAAGAACTCATTGATGTGATACAACGCAACTGAAGGACTTCATTTCAGAGAACAGAATGAGGGTTAGGGGATCAGAGAAAAATCAATAGTTTCATTCTCTCTTGAATGAAATGGACCTAGAAGATGATCTTTTTGTGAATGATACGCGAACACAATCTATTAAATGTAAAAAAAATGTATTTGACAGGTCCTTCAAAGGCACACAACGTGTACTTACATTAACCAGCCTCTCCTTTAGGCAGTCTCCAGGTCACCCCACATGGCCATGTACTCGGTTGTTTTACGGTCAGTACACGGTCAGTCATGTCAATTGGGTACATAGTATGTACTATAAAGTACAGGGCGTGTACACCATAAATGTCAAGATTTTTTTATTTTCCTGAAAAACACAAGAAAAAATGATTCATACTAGAAATTAAGATTCAGGTTCATAAATCCATTATTTATTTTACGACAATAACATATGAGGTATCCCTTGAGTCTCATGTAAAAAATTCCAATTATTCTAGAGATGATAATTATTCTGAAAATATGACTTGTATAGAATTATTTGAATACTATAATATACATGGAGTCACATGTAATTAATTAAATGATAAATACAAAGATGTTGAGAAACCACCTGACTTGACAACTACTATTAATTCTAAACATGCTATTAAAAAAGAGAAAAATGTTCAATTACACAAGGAGAACAATGATCTTATGTTATCTAATGAGAAATTGGGAAAGGACCTAGAGAAAATTTATTTATGGAAAGATAACCTTACATAAATTCATGGTAAAAAAATTTCCTATAGAAAAAATAATATAATAGGATACCAACATGGGCAAAGAAATTTCACTAAAAACAATATTGTAACAAAATTGGGAAAATCTATCTTTCAAACTAAAATTTAAAATTCTGCTGCTAGTTATAGTTCATGAAAATTGTTTACTATCACTTTAATTTATGTATCAAATACAGTCTATTATTAAAATATGTTACATTATTCTTATAGGAGAACCGTGATGAAAATGTGGGTTTATAACGAACTAATTACTAATGATATTATACCCAAACAAATATTGGTACCAAAATATTATTTTGATTTATTATTTTATAGGAATGATGTTCGAAGAGCACCTACAAAATTTTATTATAGTTCTACATTGGATATTCATGAGACATGAAATGAGATTACTCATGCTTCAAGAATTTAATAAATATTGATGGTGGTCATGTAACCTTTAGTGAGAATTCTAAATGAACATTTTTTGGCTTAAGCCAAATTAGAAACTCAAACTCAGTTTAAATTTATAAATTACATTTTTTCGATCAATTAAAATATAATATTCCTAGTATTTCACAACTATGTGATGACAAGATTCATGTTAAATTTGAAAATGTATATTCTAATGTTTTTTACTCAAAAAATGAATTGGTATTTCTTGAATTTTGAAATGAAAATTTTCATTCTATTAAATTAGATTATTTAGTTTCTCAAAATCTTTCAAGTTTGATTGTTTTTTATAAAGAGTCTTGGATTTGGAATAGAAGGCTTGGAAATTGTAATGTAGACTACCTTATAATGATTACTAAAAATGGTTTATTCAAAGACCTACCAAAACCTGAGTTCCAAATGATAATGTCTATAATCATTAGCAAAATGGTAAACATCAAAAAATTCATTCAATCTATTGAAATATGATAAAATTCTTAGCCTCTTGAGTTGTTTCCCATGGATTTTTTTGTACAATCCAGAGATTCTAGTTTAATTAAAAATCACTATGTTTGTGTTCTTGAAGATGAATAATCTAGGTATACATAAAATGTGTTCATGGATCAAAAAGGTGAAGCCTACTCTCATTTTACTATTTATTCTAGGACAATATAAAATCTTAGCAGACAAAGGATAAAATATCTATGAATTGACAATGGTCGTGACTTTGAAAACAATGATTTTGAATTATTTTTTCTCATAAAAATGTAATTTTCATATTTTCTATGCCCCAAGAACACCAAAAACAACTATGTTGTAGAAAGAAGAAATAGAATCTTATAATAAGATTCTAGAACTATGATTAGTGATTATGAATTACATATTGACTTTTTTGCTAAAGATGTCAATATAGATTTCTATATTATTAATGGAGTGTTAATTAAACCAATTATTAAAATAACACATTACAAGTTATAGAACAATAGAAACCCCAAGGTTAAATACTTCAATCATTTTTTTTTGAATTCTATATTCTTAATAGTAAGGATAATATGGAAAAGTGTACCTCCAAGAGTGATGAAAGAATGTTTTTAGGTTATTAAATGTATAGTAAATCCTATAGAGTAATTATCAAAAGAACCAAATGTGTATAAGAATCAGTACATTCCAAATTTTATGAGAAGGATCCACATGAACTAATGAACTCCCTATAGTATCTTGAGGAATAAATGTCAAATATGAACATCAATTAAAAATCTTTTAACTGTTTTATGAGAGAATTATTTAAAACTACTAGTTCGGTAAATTCTCCAAATTTCAGTGAAAATTAACAAAAAACTATTGAAGAACCTAAAAGTAATATCACTTATATCTCTAGATATGATATAACCCTTTATAATCATCCTTTAGGTTCTTTTTATGGAGAGTTAGATAAAGTAAAACTGACTAGAGATTATCTTAGCAATAAGGTTGAACTTCATGATTTCATGTCATAGCATGAACCTAAAAAATCAATGATTCTTTCATGGATGAATTTTGTTTTATTTCTATGCAATAGGAGATAAATAAATTTGATGAAAATAATCATTGGAAACTTGTGGATAGACCCAAAGACACTATGACCATTGTTACTAAATGGGTGTTTAGGAACAATGTAGATGAGGCTAGTAACATAGTTAGAAATAAAGCTAGATTTGTTTCCCATGGTTACGGCCATGAAGAAAAAATTTACTATCATTCAACTTTTGTACATATTTATAGAAATGAATCCATTAGAATCATTTTTTCCATTTCATCACATCCCAATTTCAATCTTTTTCAAATGGATTTCAAGAGTTAATTATTAAATGGGTATATAATTGAGGATGTTTTTGTTGAACGACCCCTAGTTTTAGAAATGCTAAATTTTCAAATCAAGTTTTTAAATTAACAAAAGATTTATATTGTTTAAAAAAAGCTTCAAGATCATGACATAGAAGATTAATTAGTTTTTATATTTTATTTTTTTTACAAAAGGTATATCTAATCTAACACTTTTTTTATGACGGATCATATAGTTGATCAAATCTATTTTGATGATATTATTTTAGGATCTTCAAGAAATTCCTTATGTACTGAATTTTCAAAGCTGATGTAAAATGAATTTGAAATGAGTTTCATGGTTAAACTGAAATTCAATCTTGTATTTTCAAATTTTTTAAACAAAGAAGTTGTTATTCTAAATCAAATAAAATATAAAAAAGATATTATAAAAAAAATTCTTCGATATCACTAAATATAGTGATACATCAATGATTATTAAATTTATTTTTGATGTAGATGAATATAATAAATTTTTTATTCCAACCACTTATAATGGAATGATTGTAATTTTACTCTACCTAACATCTTGTTTTCATGATATTATGTTTAGTGTTTGCATTGTTCACTTTATCAAGAAAACCCCAAATAGTATCATTTTAATGTTGATAAGATAATTATCAAATACCTTACACATACAAATAATGTAGGACTGTTTTATTATAGAGAATAATCATTAGACATATTTCACTATTCAGATGCTGATTTTAGTGGGTGTATGTTAGATTAAAAAATAACCTTTCGTACATGTCACATTTTAGTAAAGACTCTAGTATAACAGATTTTTAAAAAGAAAAATTATATTTCATTATTTACTACTGAGGATGAATAAATAGCTTCTAGAAGTTATTATGCTAAAATTTTCTAGATGAAACTCACATTGCTAGATTTTGGATTTCTATTCAGACATGTAACTATAAACTGTGACAATTCAAGTGCTATTAACATTTCAAAGAATCGTGTTTGACATTCCTGGACAAAAAATATTAATGTAAGGAATAAATTTTTGAGATATCAATATATAAAATGTGATATCACTTTATAATTAATTTGAACTAATCATCAGCTTTATGATATATTCACCGAACCATTAATCTATAAAAGGATAAATTACATCATACATGAACAAGGGATGATAACTCTTATGTGAAAAACATACTATATAATAGTTTAAGGATTCATGATTCATGGTTTCACAAGTTACTATCTTGTATTTACTGTCTCACAGTCACAGTGTCACAATTATTGTCTCTCAGTTATGGTGTCACACTAGCTATATCAATGATACGGTCACACTATTTGGAGTCGCACTGTAATATTGACACCATGACTACCTATTCCGGTCTCACCGTAATAAATCATATTTGTATTTTTTGAATTTTCTATCCAATATCATTGTATTAGTTATTTTATTAATTTTATGTTGTATATTTATATTTTCATTGTATAAAATCATTAAATGATAAAAATATGATATCTTTCACTCCTCTCGTCACTTGAGATCTCTTCTCTTAAAATTGAAACCCCTATCTCTTAAACTACTAGCCATGTTTCAACCATTAATCTTTCTCAATCCGACATTGGATTCCTAGAATGAATCATACATCATCATCGACTCATGAGAAGATAAAATCTCGACTAAAATAGATAAATTCTTTGAAATTATTCACTGAGGGACCGCTGCATCCAAGCCTTTCTAATCGAATGATATTTCCAGAGAAAGAAGAATGTCTAAAGTGGTCATTGTAAGATAAGTCACATGTCTTGAAATTACTATAAGAACATGGATGGCTGGAGTTGATCAAAAAAAGAGAAAAGTCCAATTTATCTGATTTTTGTTTCTATGTTTTATCAGTATGTTTAGTTTTTATTCAGAACTGATGATGAATTTGGTGCAAGAAGCTGAGTAAAATGTCAAAGATGTACATTATCATCAAGACTATGAAATACCTTTTTAGGATTTCCTCATAAAGTAATTTTTGAGGATTAAAAAAGAGTTCCTCCTCCTCCATGTGATGTTTTTTTTCATATAAGATTATCTTGTATGTTTGACTAGAAAAAAGAAGAAAATAAGGGATATTTTTATTGAGTTGGATGGTGAAACAAGTCTAGTATTTAAGATTATTCAGAATCTTGTCTGTCCAAGAAAAGGATATTTTTTCACCCTTGTGTATCAACCTATGTTCTTAATATAACTTATTAATTATGGGAACAAGATCAATATGTGTATTTATATTATAAGTGACATGTGTGAAATGATCATGACAACTATGAAATCAACATCTATATTTTATTTAAGATTTATTTCTGCAATGATGTCTAATAAAGGAGTAGTTTCAAAAAAATGAAGAATTTATTTAGGATTGTGACTTCTGTATCTCTAAGGATAATATTGGAAAGAGGAAAATTAGCTGGAATACCTGGATAAAGTCTTGGGTGGATGAAAATAAATCATTGTATGATATGTTTAATCCAATTGAGTATAATTCGAAACCAAACAATGTATTTGACCCTATTCTGGAGGATGATGTATTCGTTGAATATTTATATGAAGAAGTAGAAGATGCAAATGTTACACCTGATGAATGTACTGTCATAGAGAAAGAAGATTGTCTCCTAACTATTTCCAAAATATCTAGTTTCCAAAAATGTAGATACTACTTAATTAAATGTTACCATTGAATAATTTCCTTCAATAGAGGAAGAACTTCTATTAAAGAATAGGCTACATATGTCGAATAATCAGAAGTACACGATGAACCATAAATAAGATTATCTGCTAAGGAAATAATGGAACATGAATTTAAAATATCTATAAAAGAGATGGGTGATCCTAATAGTGATGAGAATTTGGGAATGAGTTAAGTTCTTTAGTCTCTTAGTCCCAGAGGATATGAAATTTTTGAGGTGGAGAAGAACCCCAGTTTTGAAATTGTTTGAGTTCACAATACATTTAACCAAAACTCATTGATTACCTGGTATAGGTTTCCCAGTTTTTTCTGGATAATAACAAAGATTACTTGGTAAATGGAATAGATATTTCGAATGAGCTTTAATTTAATATAATTAATTCTATAAAAATAACATCTTCTAAGGATTTTGAATCCATTTCAGTTCTTCTTCCTAAACCTACTCAATAATATTATGATTGTGTGAGTCACATTGACCTGAAAGCTTATGGAACACACATTGTTATATGGATTTGAAAAGAACAGGAAGTCAAAACCTGACCCAGGTGATAATTTTAGTGAGTGAGATACTTCCCTACTATTAGGGAAAATCATAGAGAAGATTCAAACAAAGATGCTCCATGAAATTAAGGATATCGGATTGAAAACAAATAGTTGATTGATGAGGTGAAGTCTCTAAAAACTATGTTTGAAGATATGTAGAAATTATTTAAAACTAGACAAGATCCTACTTCTCATTCATTTGAAGATATTGGTGATCAAATAAAAAAAATGTTGTATCTCTAGTTCAACCAAACCTCAATAAAGTATCTGAAAAGTGGATGAGAAGAACATCAAGATTGTCAGTGAGATGCATTCACTTATAAGCTTGCTGATGATTATAAGTGATGTTTAGAAAATGTTCCGAATCAACTTATGTCTCTCACATCAGCTATTACAGCCTCAAATGCATCTGGACAACCATCTCATCCTATAAACAGTGACTCAATTAAAATATTTTTCCAAGAATAATTTTAGTCAGTGTTAAGTGATGTCAATAAGTAAGGTCTCTATACTTTTATCAATAATAGTATTTTAGTACTTGATTTGGTAAGGATTAATTAAAATATATATAATTATTCCCAACTAGAAATATCTATAAAAGTGGACATAAAATCCATCCTAATTTGTTCAAAGCAAGATCTGACCCATCACATCATGTTTCATGAAGAGAATTTAAAAATTCGTCATGTCACTCAGTAATTAAGAATCAGGTTTAAATTATAAAATATTTAAATACTCTATTGAACATGTTATGGGAAAAAATGATGAATTTGAGAATGGAATATAGTTTAGAGGTGAGATCATCAATTATTTCATTTTGTTTTTTATGTCGTATCTACCAATGGAAATTTATGAAATTTTGGCTCATGTAGCATCACCACTGCAGCTTGTTTCAACCCCATCCTCCTCCAATCCCTTTTATCATACTACCAGGTATGTATCTTTGGAACTTAGCTAGATCAGACCTATTATTATTGAATAACAATCCCCTTGGTCTTCAACCAAACCAAATATTTCCACATCTTCCTTTAAAGTAGTTCATTTTCCTTCCCTTGCAATAGGATATATCCCTTCTACCACTTCTACTTCTGCTCTTGTGGTTCCCCCTGTTGTTTCCACCAAGGTTAATTAAATTATTTCTAATTCTGAAGAGATGTAAAAGGTTGTATTTTGATAGGGATTTATTGTATTTTTCCTTTATTCTTCTAATGAAATCTATCATTCTACTCAATCAAATGTTCACTATTGTTGTTTACACTCTTAATTACCGTCATTCAATGTTTCTTTTATTTTTCTTATTCTATTTTTGAGAATCCCATAAGGGTGAGAAATAAGAATAAAGACTTTATGGAAAAGTATTTTTTATGATAGAATATCATTTTTAACACATCTTATAACATATATTCTCGATATCATTTCATTATTAGCATATATGGATTATAAATAACCAAATTTCTTATCATAAAAAATTGAGAGATTGTTTGAATCCTCGTGATTTAATGATAAAAAATCATATTTTTCATGTTTATCATTCTTAGCATATCAAAAATCTTGTTTAACCAATCACAAATCATGTTTTATGATTGTTGGAATCCTCATGTTTTAATGCTAAAAAATCATGTTTTCAGGATTAACATATTACAAAACATGTTTAACCTATCACAAATCTTTTTTGAGTATTGTTGGTTTCCTTGTGTTTTAATATTTATAGATCATGGTTTAAACACTCACAAGGTCATATATCAAAATCTGCCAAATGATGTTTGAATCATGTAAACTATTTTTATTCATGTTCAATTATGTATTCTCTATATTAATGATTATATAGAATTTATTCAATGAAAATTTATTCTTAGAACAATTAAATGATATCGTCCTATGTATGACATCCCACTTATATGATAAATGTATCACCATTGGTGTGAAAAAGTTGCTAAGTACCAAACACCATGACCTTGCTACTGGTTCCAAATTTTCACAATGTCTATGACACCGTAAGATTGCTACCAGTTTTAAATTTTCTGAAAGGACCTGACACCATTTCATTGATACCATTTCCATGAAACCATAAAAAGACACCACTCATAATTTTTACAATTGAATTGACACATTTACTTGATATACAAATTCATTGACAACATTCTCTTTCTACTTATTCTAGAATATTCAACGGACTGGACACCACACCAATGGTACCATTTTCAGATATCAATGCAATTGTGAAACCATGATTGTCTCACCATAGAAGTGGAACCATGACTGTCTCACTACAACAGTGACACTATTATATAATTAACCATTTTTCTATATTTTTTAATTTCAATTAACTATCATTTAAAATAGTCATATTTGAGACATTTAATGACACTGACATAATTAATGATCTTTTTTGGACATGTCATCGGACATTATGACATACGAGGAGTATAAATTTTTCTCCACGTGGGCTCTAACATATGCTCCCCCAAATAAAAAGAATTTCATTGTACAGGAGCAATAGAGAAATAGTATGACAAGTTGAATGCATGCCAACAGAGAAGAATACATATATACTGAATAATACACAATGAGATATGGATTTGTAAAAAAGCCGAACTACGATACATCAAAACCTCAAACAATCTCACAACAACAATGGTGAGAAGAACAATAGCTACAAAGAACATCTTATCCAACTGGAAACCAGAACACAAAACTCGAGATACTATGTTTTCACAAGAGCAGTATAAAATCATATATTCTATATCCTACAAGTCCATAGATATATTGAACAACTCCTGGAGACTTTCTATTCCATTATAATTATCTTTTCTCTGCTTTGTAATGATTTTATTACTTTTCGAGCAGTGTATGTACCTATATTAATACTCAAATTTTAACCTTCATCGAACATCAGGATACAATATATCCTCACTAAAACATCATCTCACACATTTTTTCACCCACTTATATCTGTGGAATTGGTCCTATGTGACCTGGTTATTTTTTTCCCACATAGAACAGTGGGGAGGTCTTATGACCTGGACAGTCCTGTGAATTATTGTTTACCTCGATCCACAGAGTGGATCAAATTATTTATATATATTTCTTGGTGGTAGGTGATGACCAAGTGGATTGTATTAGGTCTCATCATGACACTGAAGGAATTTTTTTATCCAATGTGTTCTTCAATTTAGTCTTTCTTTGATTAAATTCGGTTTTTATAAAACTGAATTTTTCTTTGATTCTTAGTATTGGATAGTAGATATAACCATTTTTACTTATTTGTGAGGTTTCAAAAGTTGTATCAGTATCTCATATTGTCATAATTTAGAATTAATAAATATTTTGAGAATCTATTTGAACAGTCAAAATATTATAATTTTATTACCTTGATTATCTAGAATGTTTTATTTTAAATTGGGGGAATCATTAAATAAACTTTTTAATAGAAATTTTTTTAAGAACTCAATTTAACCTCATCTTGAGTGTCCATCTTCGAAAAATAGAAAAAATGTATTAATGATGATTTAATTTAGATTTTTTAAAATTTACTATTAAGGATTTGTGTGAATCTTAGATTCTTTTAATAATTTGTGAGTTGGGGATTATTTTTATTATATTTATTATTTTCATAAAATAATGATTAATATTGAAAATATTTGTAGGGGTTATGTTAATTATTATTAAAAAAGAACAATTTTTTATGAAAAAATTGAGGGAATAATAATTGAAAATTAGATATCATTTTTAATCATTTTCTAAAGAGTCCTGAAATCCATTTATTAAAATAAATGGAAAGAAAACGACGAAAAGATCTGATGGGGTCAGACAGAGCATCACTTCCCTCATCAAAAAATCAAAGACCAAGTTTTTTCCTAATCATAGCTCCAATCTTATTCCCCTCTTCATGAAGATCATTCCAATTTGTCCCTCACCCTAGCCCACGGCTGCGACCACATGAGTAGCTCTCTTATAAACTTTTTGATTTATAGATGTGGATTTCAATGTAGTGATTTCCGAATCTGAATCCGCTATGGGTTGGAAGTATTCTTTATTAGATGTTCAATTAGTGCGTCCACACCCCAGACCACGACTCCGAGGATGACGAACCTGATTCCATGTTTTGGTTTGATGGAAAGTTTCTTCTGGTTCTTCTTTTTTTGAATTAGTGCCCTCTTTGGCTATGGGATCCATCACATTATGTTCAAGGATATCATTTCCCACCAAAGAGTCATTTCATTTCACATGACCTTCTTGCACAGTCTTGGTATCATCTTGTTTAGGTTGAGGGTAAATTGAGATTTCATTAATAAGTTGGATGTCATTGCATGGTGAAGAAATATAAACATTGGAGTCATGCAGTGTAGGTTCTTGAATTCTGATTTGATCAATAGTAAAAGACTGAGCTTTAATTTCATATTCCTCTGATGTACGGGCTATAAATCTCAATGAATGAACCTTCTCAAATGGTTCTGGAACTTGGTCCTCATTGTGACTTACACTTGGGGTTTAATGCACCAATATGTGGGATTCATCCAGAAAAGGAGCCTCATCATGTTCTAAAGTAGAAATTTTGGAGCTAGGAATTGCAGAAAGAGAGTTAGAAAAGGGATCACAAACATCCTGGATATTGGCCTTTGACTTTATTGGAAGGACCCACTCAAATCCTTCTCTATCAAACACCTTGGCCTTGCCTTTTATTTTGGCGGTAACAATGTGTTCTTTCCTCATTTCCATATTAAATTCCTCTTGGATTTCAGCCTCTAGTTTACATTGATTCCCCTCATCCGAAGTCATTACCCCTGAAGTGAGATCCCAAGATGGAACAACTTCTGTGGACTTGTCATGTTCAGTGGTAGGCTCATGGGAGAGGATAGTGCCTTGCCCACTCACCCCCCAACAGCCAGTACCCTATTTTACAATCTCAGAAAATGAATCATTTCAATCATTTTGGTAAATATCAATATCCTTCCGCTGGTACACCAATCATTATTTCAGGAGACCATTTTGACCACTCATTTGATCATAGAAAACTGAATTGTTAAGCTTTAATACCATAGAAACATGACCACGTTTCATACATTTTTTTCATGTCATGTTCTTGTTAAATAATCGATAGAATGTCCAATTTAAAAACAATAATCACAGAAATCTGGAAGCCATTCCAAATGGATTTAGAGCCCCAGCTTGAGGTCTCCATCCATCAAAAAGATAGCATTGATAAGCTCATGAGACTAATTAATTTCAACTAAGGATCTGGCGTAATTTCCATATCAAGCTATTTCTGTCTCTTTGTCTTGTTTAGCCAGTTTCCCCACTACCACAACTACATATTGCAAAATCAATGGATTCTAGAAGAACCAATTTAATCCCCCTATATGAATCCAGTCTTGGGTTGTGGTGATCTTGGATGTGTAACATCCAGAATAAATGAATAATATGAAATTTTCATATATATTAATATTTGTGAATTAAATATTAATTTTACTTTAAAAAGGATTCTATGTTCGATAGCATACTCGATATGCAACAACGGGTTTATTTGAAATCTTACGTCGCATACTAATAATATAATATTATTATTTTAAATGGTAGTTAAATCCTAGAAATTGTATTGGCGTGAATGATCAAAACTAACTACAATATGATTATACATGTTTGTTAAATTTATTTACATTTATCCAAGAAAAAGTTAGAGGCTTAAAATATGAAGGAATCTAATTTTGAACATAATTTTCATTAAAAGGCCGATTTACTACCTTTTAATGGAAAACCCTCCTTAAATATAGTTTTGGTCACATTAATACATTTTATTTGACTGAATAAAATCCTTCTTTAGAATGGGGACATCAAAATTTAAATTGTAAATTTTTGGAATTTTTCCGATAAAGTTCATTTTTTAATGAATAGTGAAAATATTGTATTTTAATTCAAAACTACATTTTAGTCTAATTTATTTATATAGTTATATTATATTTTTATTTTTAAAAAACTATAATTGGAATATAGTATTACAATTTAATCCAATATTTGTCATTGGAATTAATTTCACTTTGAAATTGGATATAAACAAGTGTCAGTCTTTTAATAGTTATTGTTTCTTAAAAACACGCTATATGTTTTAACAACCGCAATTTATTTTAAATCTAATTAATGAAACTTTTATATTATGAATTTGGTAAAATAGAAATCATTTTTTAATTTGGAATATCAAATATATCTTCGGCTGAATTTTTGGTATTTTTCGGAAAAACTTCAATTTTTGATGAATAGTGAAACCACTTAGTGGTAGTTAAAAAACTGACTTTTTCATTTAAAGAAAATATTACCACTCCTATGAATTGAATTTCAAAAATCCAAAATACATATTTGTTATCAATAAGTCAAATTTGGTTCATTTAGATGAAAATAATTTTTGGTGAATAGTAACTTTAAACTTTTATTTACTGCGGTTAAAGGTAAATAGTGTAATTCGAGGAAAAGGAGTATTATAATAATTCAAAAATACCTTAACACATGTTCAAAACTTACTGGTTGAGTAATTTACGACCATGGGCATATTTGGGTCTATTTTGGGACCACATCGATCGACTTGGGAGTGATAATGACAATTTAGATTAATTAACTTAAAGTAAAGTCAAAAATAACAACATCAAATATAATTTAGTAAGTAAATTATTATATAGTGTTATATAAATTTTATTATTGACTATAAATATTCATTTTAAAGATAATAATATTTCCTACATCATTGTATTTTTTTAATTTTTTTACATTAAATTATTTAAATTATGAATGACACAATAATGATGCAGTGTTTACCTCATTAATAAATCATTTAAATAAATGAGATTATAATGATTAAAATATTGTCCAAAACCTATCCATTTCTTATTTTATGATTTTATTTCGACCATTATTAATTGTATCATCAACTATAGTTATTTTTGGACCTTTTGAAACCGAATATTTGTTTATATTAAAATAATATTTTCACATTTTTTAAAGAGCCCCTCCTCTCCCTTATAAAAGGAGACCACTTATAAACAATTCCTCACACCTCTCAAGCCATTTTGCTAGACCAAAATCTACCCAATTAATCTACATACATCCCTCTCCTCCACCTAGAATCCTTACCTTAGGTAGAATTCACTCAAAAAATCTTTTGGTTCAAACCAAACGGAGTTACCGAAATTAATGGTAACGATTTATCTTCAATTGTATTATTTTGTTTTACTTCTCCAACCCCTAAACTATTTTTATTCCTTTATTTTCTAAAAACAAAAATATCCTAAATATACTAAGATGTTGTTATGAAAAGTATTTTTACTACACTTGCACACACCTCAATCTAATGGATGAAGAACATAATGTTTTTGTGGATGGAAAACTAACGCCTCACGAAACGATGATTGTTCAAATATCTCCAACTGCCTCTCATGGTGGCCATTATGATGGATCTATATTTATATATGATATATATTATGTTTATTATTTCATTATTATTCTGTAAATCCCATTTATATCATGCCTTTATGGTTTCCAGAGTGGGTAAATACGATAATCTCATTTGAGGAAGTGTGGACTACTGCCAAATCAAAGTGATTTGATTCATTAATGCCTTATGTGGGATGTATATAGGATGAAGTTAATGATATTATATATGATATTATACTCGAACTATAATATACCTATGTATCATTATGTTTTAATTCCATTAAAATAAGAAATAGAAATGAAAGTAGTGTTGATGCCTGCGTACGGCTTACCGTCTCCATGAATGGTGCATTTCATTTCACACCTCTAAATGTTATGTAATATTATAAAAACATGTATATGATGGATATATATTATATATGTGATATCCAAATCATTAATATTATTTTTTATATAATGAAAATTTGACCACATGAACAACATGTAATTATAAGAAGTCCATTTTTGACTCAAGTGCCAAATATCGACAAAACGAATGTTATTAACTTAAATGATTACATAATGTTTATAACATGGTAATAAGTCATATAAAAGGAATAATAAACTTGAAAAAGGTTCTTAAGCAAGTAAAAATTAACATTAGAATATTATTTAGGAGATTAATGAACGATCGAGTCAAGTCGGACACGAGGTAAAGGATTCGACCTCTCTCTTTCTTTTCAAGTACTCTCTTTTATGTCATTTATTTTATGCTCCATGTTCTTCTGTTGGAGGATGTTATTTTTATTAAAAATACTGTAATTTTTATTTTAATATGATTATATACCCCCTATTACTCTCATCAAATAATTTTAATAATTTTTATGTGACGATGTAAGGCTGTCGAATTTTTGTAAGGGATTTTCTTATCTAACTTTCAATTCCGTGAGATTTCCATTGTTCGCCACTAATTTATTGAATGGGGTGTATTTTGTAATTCCATTTGATATATATTATCATGATTATTTTTATATTCATGTAATTCTGAGAATAATTTGGCCGTTATTAACTTTTTTCCATACGACTCAATTGATTATAACGTGGTAAAGGGTTTCGTCTCACTTTTTATTCCTGTGAGATTCATGCTATATTTTCCAAAATTTCCTTTTGTGTGGTGTATGTATTGAACATGATTATACTCATTGTTTAATATACTTTCCTTTATGAGTATTTACATCTTCAATGTATGATCCTTCGTTCATGTGACTTATGTTTTGTATGTTACCAAATCGGTAAGGGAACATTTCACCCTTCTCTTTTTTTTAAAGACTTATTTTTGTTATATCTATTAATTTACATCTTATTATGTTGGGATATGATCTCCTATATCTTTATTGATTTAAAAATTATTTTCAAGTGTTTAGGTACCCTTTTTATATCATTAACTCATTTTCTGAATTTTAAAGAGATGTCGTTAGCCTTTCAAATTGTTTCAACAGAACTTCTTAACCCAATTTCAATTCTTTGGGTTAAACATGTACTTCTTGAGTATGTCATCCAATGAAATTTTTTGAATTAAATTTTATTGTTTTACACTTAATATCCATTTATATTGGGTTTATTTATACTTTTCACACATAATTATGTGATTAATTTATCCTTAATTTAAGGATACCATCTTTATAAGGGGTTTCATCTCAATTTACATTTCCACGGAGACATTGTTGTTGTTATACACCAACTCACTCTTATGTGGTGTATATACTATCCTTTGACATATTTTATCATGAATCCCTTTATTCTCATGATATTATAAAGTTCTGATTAAAAGTTATTCCTCAATTATATGTATTCAATCGTCTCTCTTTTTGTTAAAAACTCTTCAACTAAAATATCATTTTAAATGTTTTAAAGATTTATTCTTCTAAATATTTCACATTAATGTCCATGTTTTAAAAATGTGTTTTAGGATTAATTTATATAGACATTAATTTTTTAAAAATATAATTCAATTAAAAGCTTCAATGTGGTATAGGACACTTTGATTGAAATATCTCTTTTTAAATGGTTTATGAAAATGGATTGATTATTTCAATATATTGAAATTACTTCTTGTGATTGAAAAGAAAATATTATTAGTGAAATGTTTACATTTGCAGTATTTTATGTGTTATGATGGTACTTTGACATTTGATGGGTGGTTACGTGATAAACCATATGATGGGTGGTGCCGTGAATACTCGGATGGGTGGTTATGTTATAACCTCCAATTCATTGGGTATGGAAGTCGGTTGTATGGCTATTCACTTTAGTGATATGTGTGGAAGTCGACCATATGGTTATTCCATTTAAGTATGTGTATGTCCCAAGTTAACTTTATATGTTATGTGTTCTTTATATGGGTTTCATGGTAATATTTTGGTTACAAAATGGTTAGCAATGATCTTTTATTTAGTGAAAAGTAATTACTACTTCATAAAGGTTAAAAGTATTACTCATGATATTCATGGTTTACTTGTTGTTTTGAAAAAATAACAATTTCATTCATTGTGTGTCCCTTACTGAGCTTTTTTTGATCATTCCAAGGAATTGAAATGTTTTTAATAGGGCATAATGTGTAATTGGGACAAGGATGGGATCAAGGAAAAGTCATAATGTCATAAACATGGAACTATACATGACTCTCTTTTTTCAAGTGTTCATGTTTTGTAAAAAACTGGAAACTGTGTAGAAGTGTCTACTTTGTAATCTTTTGAGATGTAATAGTTATGTCCTAATTCTCAAAAACTCTAAACCTAAAAAGATCTTCAATGTGAATTATTCATTTAATTCAATATTTTTTAATGTTTTAAGGTCAGTTCCATACAATTAGTATCAGAGGTCGGTTTAGATAACTTTAGAGGTTAGGGTGTTCTTTAAGAATAAGTGAAATTATCCTAATGGTTAGGATTTCAGAAACAGTCATAGTTTTCTTCACATAAGGCGAATGAGTCTAAGATAACATGAATAATTATATCTTAGTATTTACCCTCCTCATAAGATATTATATGATGGTTTTATTGATATACTCATATTTACCTTTCTGATTTTAGTCAATGGTTGGATCTAATAGGCATCAAAGTAACAATGGGTGTGAAGAAATATATGGCAGTTTTCTGAAATAGAAATTGAATGAAATGGGAGCTGAAATGATAACTCTTTTTTTTATTCTCAACCAACTATCTGGAGTAATGTTTGTCCACTTGAACCTTGGTGATTTTTATAAGTCATCGTATATGCATGAAACAAATCCCCACGGAAGTTCAGGTAATAATACTAAAGGTATGTTTGTTCAAAAACCTATGTGTCAAGGATGAGGAAAGAAACCCCAAGGAAATTGTTTCAAAGGGACACAAAGATGCTATAGATGTGGAAATGATGGTCATAATGAAAGAACCTACCATGGAAAAAGGAAGCATCTAGTTGACTCTAGGAAAGGGAATGAAGATCTTTCTCAAGGATCAATTGAATGTTTTAAATGTGGTGAGCATGGTAATTATGCAATCACATGTCCTATGAAGAAGTTTCAGGAATGGGATCACCATGATCATACAAATATTCGTTCACCAAAACCTAATGCCATTCCGATTGAGGATGAAGAAAGTGAAATGACCAATGAAAACTATGGATTATTTCTTAACATATGTATTTAAATTATTGAAATCATAGGATATGATTAATGATTTCTTTTAGGAAAGAATTATTTTAGAATAAGATGGAAAGGAATGGTTTATTGATCATGAAGAAATGTTAATGAGTAATAATTCAGCATATAAGGGATTGAAGAGTTATGGTAGAATTTAGGATGGTGAAATTCTTAAAAGTATTAACACTCTTCTGATGATAAGATTACATTAGAATACTTTTTACAGTATGTGTATCCATGATGTTTGATATATGATAATGTTATTTAAGGAAAAATTATCTTCTCTTTTGTCGATATAATTATAAAGAACCAATTGGGTGTATATGATCATTGAATTTGAGGCAATTACTGGTTAATACATTTTGGGATTCAAAAATAAAAATATTAGATATCCTTTTTGGTTAAAATATGTTATGGTTATTTTTGATGAATTTATCTATTTTTGGTAATTTTATAAAAGTATATAGTTTTTGAAAAGGGACAACACGTAGACCGTATGACAACCCATCGTGTCGGACGAAGCTACAGGAATCGAACCCACCACCAATGTACGACTGGTGTTTATCCCCAACCACTAGCCTATATATAGTCTCTGGTTAGTATGACTTATTATTTTAGTAAAATGTTTTTATAGAACAATAATAATTTGATTTTTGGGACTTATGTTTTATCAAATCGATATACTTAGTATTGAAAAATGATTTAGTGATTAAGTGATGAAGGTGGTTGTGGAAGACGTTATCTTTTTTGAGGAAACACTATATGACTAAGGAAGATAGTATACTATGGGATTTAAATTGTGGAATAATGGTTGAAATTTTACTTTGGATGAATCTATATTTTTATTATGGACATGTGATGATTTTATTTATTTATGAAAATTATTAACCTATCATGGAGAATATGTGATTTGGTTAATTACATTTCAATATGAGACTTTAAGAGTAACTAATGTTATTTTGAGATAATTTTTAAGATTTATCTTGGAGGACAATGTGATTAAATCCTTTGGAGATTTGGGTTTAAATCATATGTTGGATTACATCGAAGAATTTTATAGATAGTTTTTTATTGAATGATCCTTGATGAACTTTGGGTTTTGTTGGACAAATTTTAGAGATTAAGAGTAGTTTTTATTTTTGTAAAAGATTATACTTTTTCGGGAATATCTGATCTCGTATAAACCATTTTGGTTTTGGTTAAGGTCTAAAACCATGGGAAATATATTGTTCGGCTTTTTGGATTATGTGATTCTCTAGATGTTTATTATAGCTCTCTTAATGTGAAAAAAAGTCATCCTAAATACTCATGGTTTGGAGAAAATATGAGTTTGTGTTGGAAATCTAGTAAAAGATGAAAGTCTACTTGACATGTAAGTATATCTCATTATTTTTTTAGTTAAGCTCATAAATAAATTCCTCAATGAAAATTAACTTAAAACAAAAACCTTGTCTGTTAAATTTTCCTAATGGGGAATCAAAGACTATTTAACCCCTCACATGTTTGTGAATTTCTGGTGGTTAACTTTCTCCTAAACATGTTTTCTATCACCCTCCATCAGAACATGAGGGTTTTTTCTCTTCCATATCCATATTTTCATTCATGGAATCCATGTACGGGTTATCTTGGGTGACCATTTTACATTTCTTTCTTTCTTTAAAAGTGATAGTTTTACTTACTATTTTCTCATGTGGGACTTTTAATGAAGTTTCCAAGCCCAGTTTTAAAATTGCGAGGACAGAATTCCCAAAATGGGGGAAGGATGTAACATCCATAATAAATGAAGAATATGAATGTTTCATATTTATAAATATTTGTGAATTAAATATTAATTTTACTTTAAAATTGTTGTTATGTTCGATAGCGTACTCGATAGGCAACAACGGGTTTCTGTAAAATCTTATGTTGCACAATAATAATATAATATTATTATTTAAAATGGTAGTTAACTCCTAGCTGTTGTATTGGCATCAATGAACAAAACTAACTACAATGTGATTATACATGTTTGTTAAATGTATTTTCATTTATCTAACAAAAAGTTTTAGGCTTAAAATATGAATGAATATAATTTTAAGCATAATTTACATTAAAAGGCCGATTTACCACCTTTTAATGGAGAACCCTCTTTAAATATAGTTTTGGTCACTTTAATACTTTCTATTTGACCAAATAAAATCCTTCTTTAGAATGGGGACATCAAAATTTACTTTGTAAATTTTTGGAATTTTTCCGACAAAGTTCTTTTTTTAATGAATAGAGAAAATATTTTATTTTAATTCAAAACTACATTTTAATCTATTTTATTTATATGGTTATATTATATTTTTAATTTTTTTTGAAATGTAATTAGAATATATTTTTACCATTTAATCTAATGTTGTTCATTGGAATTAATTTCACTTTGAAATTGGACATAAACAAGTGTTAATCTTATGATAGTTATTGTTTCTTAAAAACACGCTATATGTTTTAACAGCGGGAATTAATTTTAAAAATAATTAATGACACATATATATTTTAAATTTGGTAAAATACACATCATTTTTTAATTTGGATTATGATGCATAGCTTAGGATGAATTTTTGGTATTTTTCTGAAAAACTTCAATTTTTGATGAATAATGAAACCACTTCGTGGTAGTTAAAAAATGACTTTTTCATTTAAATGAAATTTTACCACTTTTTTGAATTGAATATCAAAAATCTGACATACATGGTTGTTATCAAGAAGTAAAATTTGGTTAATGATGATGAAAATAAATTTTAGTGAATAGTAACTTTTGACTTTTATTTACCACGATTAAAAGTAAATTTGGGAATTCGAGGTCCAAAACTTATTTTTTCAGTCATTTACGACCATGGACATCTTTGGATAGATTTTTGGACCCCATTTAGCAACATGGGAATTATAATGACAATTTAGATTAATTAACTTAAAGTAAAGGCAAAGATGACAAAAAAAATATATTTTAGTAAATTAATTTTTATATGGTGTTATATAAATTATATTTTCGACTATAAATATTAATTAAAAAGATAAAAATATTTCATACATCATGGTATTTTTTTATAATTTTTATACGTTAAATAATTTAAATTATGTATGACACAATGATGATGCAGTGTTTACCTCATTGATAAATCATTTATATAAATGAGATTATAATGATTTAAATGTTATCCAAAACCTATCAAATTCATATTTTATGATTTTATTTCGTCCATGAGTCATCTTATATTCGACTATAATTATTTTTGGACCTTTTTATGCTGAATATAAGTTTATGAAAAAAATAATAATTTCACACTTTCCTGAAGAGCCCCTCCTCTCCCTTATAAAATGAGACCACTTATATCCAATTCCTCACAACTCTAAAGCCATTTGGATTGTCCAAACTCTTCCCAATTAATCTCCCTACATCCCTATCCTCCAACTAGAATCCTTACCTTAGGCAGAAGGCACTTCAAGAAGTCCTTTGGTTCAAACCAAATGGAGTTCCCAAATTATAGGCAACGGTTTCTCTTAAATTGTTTTCTTTTGTTTTACTTCTCCATCCCATAAAATCTTTTTGTTCCTTTATTTTGATACAAAAATAGTATCCTAAATATACTATTATGTTGTTATGAGAAGTATTGTTACAATAAATACAAACACCTCCATCTAATGGTTGAATAACATAATGTTTCTGTGGATAGAAAACTAACGCCTTACGAAACGTTGATTGTTCAAATATCTCCAACCGCCTCTCATGGTGGCCATTATGATGGAACTATATTCATATATAATATATATTATGTTTATTATTTCCTTATTCTTATGTAATTCCCATTTATATCATGCCTTTATGGTTTCCATAGTGGATAAATACGATAATCTCATTGGAGGAAATGCGGACTACTGCCCCCTCAAAGTGATATGATTCATTAATGCCATATGTGGGATTTATAAAGGATAGATTTAATGATATTATATATGATATTATAATTTAATTATAATATACCTATTTATCTTTATGTATTAATTCCATTAAAATATGAAATATAAATGAAAGTAGTGTTCATCCGTACATACGACTTACCAACTCCATGAATGGGGCATTTCATTTCTTACCTCCAAATGTTTTGTAATATTATAAAATCATGTATATGCTGGATATATATGATATATATGATATCCAAATAATGAATATCATTATTGATATAATGAAACGTTGACCACATGATCATCATGTAATTATAAGAAGTTCGTCTTTGACTCTAGTGCCAAATATCGACAAAACGACAGTTATTAACTTAAATGATTACATAATGTTTATAACATGGTAATAAGTGATATAAATGGAATAATAAACATGAAAAAAGTTTTTATGAAATTATAAATTAACTTTAGTTTATTATTCAAGAGATTAATGAACTATGGAGTCAATTCGGACACGAGGTAAGGGATCTGACCTCTCTCTTTCTTTTCAAGTACTCTCTTTTATGTCATCTCTTTTATGATACATGTTCTTATGTTGAATGATTTTCTTTTATATTAACTATACTTTAATTTGTATTTTCATATGATGATATATCCCCTCTTACTCTCATAAATTCATTTTAATAATTTTTAAGTGGCGCTGTTAGGCTGTCGAATTGTTGTAAGGGATTTACTTACCTCACATTCAATTATGTGAGACTTCCATTGTTCGCCACTAATTTATTTAATGTGATGTAATTTGTACATCCATTTGGTATATATTATCATGATTCTCTTTATATTCATGTTATTTTGTGAATAATTTGGTGGTTATTAACTTTTGGCCAGACGACTCAGTTGATTACAACATGGTAAATGGTTCCATCTCACTTTTTATTCCCGTGAGATTCATGCTATATTTGAAACTATTTCATTTTGTGTGGTGTATGTACTGCCCATGATTTTACTCTTTGTGTAATATAAATTAAATTATGAGTAATTTCATCTTCATTGTATGATCCTTCTTTCACGTGGCGTATGTTTTGTAAGTCACCAAATCGGTAAGGGAACCTTTCACCCTTCTCTTTTTTTACAAGGCTTATTTTTTTTATGTCTTTTAATTTACATCTTATTATGTTGGGAAATGGTCTTATATATCATTATTTGTGAAAAAATTATGTCTAATTTTTGAGGTACCCTTTTTATCTCATCAAATCATATTTTTATTTTTAAATATATGTCGTTTGGCTTTCAAATTTTTGAAAGGGAACTTCTTAAATGAAATTCAGTTCTTTGGGTTAAACTTGTACTTATTGAGTATTTCATCCTATGAATATGTGTGAATTAACCATGATTGTTTTACACCTAATATCCACTTATATTGGGTTTATTTATATTTTTCACACATAATTATGTGAGTGATTTATCAATAATTTAAGGATACCATCTTTATAAAGGATTTCATCTTAATTTTCATTTCCACTGAGATTTCATTGTTGTTAAACACCAACTCACTCTTATGTGTTCTATATACATACCTTTGACCTATTATATCATAAATACCTTTATTCTCATGATATTATAAAGTTAGGATTAAATGTTATTCCTCAATTATTTTTATTCAAGCATCTCTCTTTTCTGTTAAAAAACTCTTTAACTAAAATATCATTTTAAATGTTTTAATGATTTATCCTTCTAAATATTTAACATTAATGTCCATGTTTTAAAAATGGGATTTAGGATTTAATTATATGGAAATTAATATTTTCAAATGATAATTCATTGAAAAGCTTCAAAGTGGTATGGGACACTTTGATTCAAAGACCGCTTTTTAAATGGTTTACGAAAATGGATTGATTATTTTAATATCTTGAAATTACTTCTTGTGATTGAAAAAAAATATATTATCAGTGAAATTTATACATTTTAAATATTTTATGTGTTTTGATGGTACGTGTACATTTGATGGGTGGTTACGTGATAAATCATATGACAGGTGGTGCTGTGAATACTAGGATGGGTGGTTATGTTATAACCTATAATCCATTGGGTATGGAAGTTGGACATATGGCTATTCCATTTATTGGTATGTGTGGAAGTCGTCCGAATGGTTATTCCCTTAAAGTATGTGTATGTCCCAAGTTACCTTTACATGTTATGTGTTGTTTATATGGTATTTATGGTAATCTTTTGGTAACAAAATGGTAAGAAATGATATTTTATTCAGTGAAAGTATTTACTACTTCATATAGGTTAAAAGTATTACTCCTGATATTCATGGTTTACTTGTTGTTGTGAAAAACTAACAGTTTACTTCCTTTTCTATCCCTTGCGGAGCTTTTTATTCTCATCCCAAGTTTTTGAAATGTGTTTTACATGAAATAATGTGGAATATGGTCAAGGATGGGATCAAGGAAAAGGCATGCTATCTTAAACATGTATCTATACATTACTCTTTTTTTCAAGAGTTCATGTTATGTAAAAAAAATGGAAACTGTATAGAAGTGTCTACTTTCTAATATTTTGACATTTAATAGTTATGTCATAATTCTCCAAAACTATAAACCGGAAAATATCCTCAATGTGAATTATTCATTTAATTCAAAGTTATGTAAATTTTTAAGGTTGGGTCCTTAAAGGATGAGTGTGGGTCTGAATTCGAGTCCCATTCTCGCGGTGTAAGAAAACCAAGATTGATAGGGATTAGGATAGATGACATTTTTATTCATGGAAGTATATAAATTAGAACAAAAAAATCCTTATAAAACAATGATTAGGATGGATATATATAATATAGTAAGTGGTTATTGAAAATGAAAATGAACATTATTTGATAATGGTTTAATTTTAGATTTTACTCATTAAAATTTAATAGTACTAGAGGATTTAAATTTTGTAAAATTAAAGGATTTTAAATCACAAATATTTTAAAATCACTCCTTTTATTAACATCGTGATTGGGAGTGACACCTGACAAAATCCTACAATAAATAATGTGTTGGTGACTTGTAACATGGGTATATATTTAACTATATGTGTGTTATTATCCTATTTATTTAGAAGAAATATTTTATTATTATTATTTTCAAAGATTCTGTATTAGTATAACTACTATATATGAATAAAAAATCCTTGATATGTCATATAATAAAAAAAATGGAAAAATAAAAATATAAAACATGATTGGAAAATAATATCAAACATAACCAATACAAAATAAAATATAATTACAATACATCTCACTATATATATAAAAAATTCAATTGAAGATAAAATATAATATCAAAACCTCCAAATCTATCACATAAATATATAAGTTATAAAAGTGATGCTGAGTTTAAATTAATTCACTGTATGTACCTCCATCAAAAAATATTATTTTAATATATAATAATTATAATGAAGACTCCAAAAATGAGTTCCAAAAATTTAAAATATCAAACCACCCAAATCATATATCAATACCATCATATTAATTAATATCATACTCTACTATAAATAATATCATTATAAATATATTAAATCATAATTAAAATTATAATAATACTAATAATGATCATTTAATAAACATATCATTGCTTCCACATATATGAGAATAAAAAATCACAAATTTATAACTGATTCATCAAATAAATATATTTTTAGAGAATATAATATATTCAAGTTAATAAATCATACTAAATAATAAAAAATCATTCTTCAGTAATATGAGAGGTTGGTAAATTTACAACAAATATAACTCTAATTTTCAGTTGACATTAAGTACAATGCAACATGGATATTGGCTCACATTGTGTTTAGAGAAATTTATGTTTGAAATATAAATTGAGAATACAATATCAAACATTATTAAAATAATTATGGATATAGGTACATACTAACACTGAAAACAACCATGGGTCTCATCTAATCACTATAAAATTTTCCATTCCAATATTATCCATAATACACAATTAATTCAATTCATTCATACAACAACATTAAACTTATATTTTAATTTTTTTACAAATCCCATGAAATAGTTTCTATATCATGGGGTCTAGAAAAGATAGAAATATTATAGTCTCTTCCCCAACCAAAACCCCTTGAAAAAATTTATCCCTATCATATATCATTATCACATAATCCAAAACATAAAAACATTTAAATTTAATGTTAATTTGATTATATATATTTTGAATAAGATATTAAATCATAAATTATTACTTCCAATTTATTCAAACATTATCATTTTAATATATATCTTAATATATTGGAATTGAACATATTTTAACATTTATTGAAAAAAAATCAAATATCCCTATGTCATAATACCTGTATAATTTTATTGGAATACCATATATATTTCTATTCATGTATACATCACTAAACGATCTTATATATAATGTTATATATGGATTTGAATTTGCATTAATATCCCTAACCTCCATATCATATTAATCATATATCATTAATATAATTTAAACAAACATAAATCAATATATAAATTATATTTAACATTTGACACCATACTACATCATGTTCTTTAAGGATAATTATTATCTTTTCAACCCATATGTAAAAAAGAGTGAGAATTTTACATCAACGCATAATTAATAAGAGAGTTACCATAATAACCACATCATCAACAATAATATCATTTTTATAAATATTCATCAATATTTAACTAAAATACTCCAATACATATCAATTATAAAAAATACCTAGTAATCATCATCTTTATATCATGTAAGAGATAAATAACACAAGTGGAATATTATATGATGTCACCACAAGAAGAATGTAACTACTTCACCCACCATAAAAGAAAATTTCAATTTAATATATCCCAAGAGTAAATTGATTAATTAATCCAAAATATTTTAAAGAGTATATCTAATTTCTAAAACTAGTTTATTTTAAATTAATGAATATTCAAGAAAATAAAAATATGTTTTGATATTTATATAATATTTTACATGATTTCTAATTAGGCAGATAATATTGAGAATAAAAGAGATACAAATTCATGTGTCACATACTGATATAAAATTTACTATATTGATTTTAAACATCCCATCATAATTTTTAACCACTATTAAAAATATATTCATACAAATTTCGATTCTAAAATAATTTTCCCAAACAAACTGTATGGTTCTTTAATATTTCACTAAAAACCAAGACACAAAGCAATAAATTTTATGATTTCTTATGATGGAATCCTAAATCCCAACATTCAAATCATAATTATCCCTGATGTTTTTTATAATATACATCATATTTCATTTTTACAAAACCATAATAACTTTTCCAAAACTATAAAAAAATAAGTAAAAAATTACTTTTTTTATAATAATCCATGATGGTTTCACACATAATATTAAATGTTTATTGAGTGGTATCATCATACCTACTCATACAAATCAATCAATAACAAAAAATAGATAATAGAAAATATCCATCAATAATAAAAATAATCATCATATTTTACAATAATATATATTTCTTATTTTGTAGAAGATCTTTCAAAATTTATCCATTCATCACCACTTTTTATGTAATTCCTACAATAATAAAGGTAAAATTAATTTCAATATTGGGAATTTTCAAAAAGGAAACCAAATTCCCTGGAATAAAATAATATATCTTCTTATATATCATTTGTAAAATCATGTGCACTATGTAAAAATAGTTATATGATATATTGATTTAAAGCAATACCTACATCTAACTGGGTAAAAATGACCTTTCTTGAGATTATTAATTTTTATGATTTAAATTTTTAAATGGTTTGTATCATTATAGATTAGGGATAATATCACTCATAATAGTAAAACAAATCTTTTGGTAGTGGCTTAATATTGGGTTATTTAGTTCTCCCATAATGTTTTGACAATAAAAAATGGATCACGCCGATCCAATTTGTATTCCTCTTATATCTTATAAAATATGTACGGGGTTGAATTATCAAACATATTATGTGAAAATTTTAAAAATAACCATTTCTATCTATCTAACCATTTAAAATATTATCTAAATAGTTTGGAAAATTTTATGTATTAGAAAAGGTAAAATTTGGAAGACTAGACTCATTATAATATGATTTTATATCATGGAATTAATATTATTGTACAATATTGGATATTGGGTAGGATGAATAGTGTCTCACTAAAACCCATTTTAGTATCTGTTAGTAGTGTGTTGTGTGATTAAATTTAAATGAAATCTATAGATATATATTGACTAATTAATATTGGTAATCCCTAATACTGTAAGTTTTGACTTCCTTGTTTCTATTCTCTATGTTGTATATAATGAACAAAAATTTTATACAGTAGTATTAATATAATAAATTAAACAAATCATCACCCTGGTCATTTCTTCGTGAACTTATGTTCTTAATTAATTTTGAAGCTTGTAAAATATTACATGAAATACATTAATTACATAATAATGAATATAAAATTTAACTCAGTTGAATGGATTCATTATTATTCCATCAAAGATGACCACGATAACTTGGACATCTAAAGGAAAATTTTCAAAATAAATAGGCATTAAAAAACCTAGTGAGATAATAAATAAAAAAATTATTATAAGAATATAATATGTGAAACCTAGGAAAAAATTTAATAACATTAACATAAGAACATGGTTTATAAAATGATTATAAGAAAATAATTCCTAAAATGACCATAAGTAAATGATTCATCACAAGGAAATGTGGTGATAATTGAAATATGATACATTAAGAATAATTACAACAATGTCCATCTATATGGTTTCATAAAATAATATTTACATGGTTTTATAAAATGGTATCCTAAAACAGTACCATGGAATTGTACTAAGGTATCATAAACAAGAAATATATATGGAATGATTAATTGCATAATGAATTGATGTTATTTCTTCAAACAAATTTAAAATTGCAATGGTAGTTCACTATGAAATCATAAAACATAAAAAAGTTAGGATTTCAATGTATCATGAAAATGTATAATCTATAATTTACTTCGTTACCAATATATAATAGTCCTACCTTGGTGCACAATTCATATATATATATATACATATATAATTATGTTTTCCCATTCAATTGAAGTCATTACATACATATTATACTATAAAATTATTATAGAATATGGTTTCTATACATTTATTTACCCAACTAATGAAATAATATCACATCTATATAGATACCATTAAAGTATATTATAGTTGTGTTTTAACAATATTAAAAAATTTCATGTAAGATCAATGAAGAATTTTAGTAGAATGAATGATATTCAAAAAAGATTATAGAATACTTATAACATTATATAAGTATTGTATGTCATAAGTTTATAATCATTTTTATTGTAAAGGACTGATTATGAACACATGGAATCATAATCCAGTTTTAAAAAAGTACTTAGAAAAAGAAAATAAGAAATTGAAAATCGTAAATTGAATTTGATATCATGTTGGGTATATAAAAGAGTTATTGATTTGGATTAATTGGAGAAATAAATTTAAATTAATTAATTATGAATCATTTTTACACAAAAAGATTTAATATATACACAATGATGCATTGTAACATTAAAAATGCACTACATTTGAATATATGAAATGGAAAATCAAAGATTGATATTTGGAAGAATGATGACTATATAAAAGAAGATTATGGATTGTGATTAATGAGTGATAAGTATATAATCTAACCGATAGTTAATTATTTTGATATTAAACAATTTATTTTGAACAAAAGCATGTTTAATAAAATTTAAATAAATATTATTCACCACAATATAAGTATTTTTTTTCAAAAAAGGACTATGATAACCCTTATATTACCATGTATCTTTTCAATTATTGGGGTATATTAAAGAATAATCATAGGTTCTCCTTGGGACATATTTAGAGAGGTAGAAGGAATATAAAATCATGAAAATTTAATTAACGGCAGTAAGGGATTAGATAAATAGTGGCAGAGATCTACAATTAGTGGAGATAATGGTGGTATTTGTTATGGAAAACAAGGACCACTGAGGGGTAAATATTATTTTTCAATAAAAATTATTGAAATTAAATAATATGTAAATTTTTCATACAATAAGTTTCATGATTCTTTTGTAGAAAAATAAAATTTATCTTTCCTTGAATTCAAGGAAAACCCCAATTTTAGAAAAATATTATTAAACTAAAATAATGGTACAAAAAACATCATTTATTGGAAAATGATACCTATGTTCCTAAAAAGATAAACATAGGATTTATAAATATTGAATAATTTTTAAAAATATATTTATTCAAATACTTTATTAATTTTAAATATTGATAAACTTCATGATCTATCTTGTATAATAAAAGTTATAGTTCTGTAAATACATTATTTTTAACTGTTCCCTGAAATATCAATTTATAAATATCTACAAAACTAACTGTATGATAATATTTATTTTAAAAATATTATGATGAAGTTATTTTCATTAAATTAAAATTATAAAATTCATAAAATTATCTTCAAAACGAAAAATATAATGGAAAACTATTTAAATAAAATATAATCATTCTTTTTTATTAAAATTAAAAATAAAAAATGTGAAAAAGACATTTTTTGAATAACTATTTTTTTTGTAATTTCATAATTATATAATCCAAATTTCTATTTAAATAACCCCATAGGATATTCATGTAATATTTATGTATATTTTATTATATTGTTGTTGTTGGGGGTAGCAATTCCACTGTCATATCTTTTGTGAAAATTTACTTAAACATTCATATCTATTAAATTCAAATTTACTCATATCATAATTATTAGAGTTCAACATAGTCATTGTCTAGGTATAATACCATTAAATATAATTTTTTTCCAAACTCTAAAAAAGTATCTTCATAAGGTATAATTATTCTACGTGATTCAATTTCATTCCTTTTTATCTATATATTTCATAATATGGTTATTTAATATTATAAAATATAATTAAATAGTTATATCATAATGATTAAAAGTTATTTTCACATAACATGGTTTAATTATATTTAAACGATACATGATTATAACTATAAAATGAATTTTTATTTAAGTAAATTACATATTGAAATATCATTTCATTATATTATCCCCCTTAAACAAACATCACCCCCATTTTTTATTTATATCAATAATGAAACATGTAAATTTTATCTGAAATAGTATTACTACCAATGAAATATTATAAAATCTGTTTTGTTGTTTAATATTCATTGAATGAGTGTGAAAAAAATATTTTAAATTTATTCTATCAAATTATTATTTCATTTTTCATTGATAATTAGGCCGCCCATTTTAGACATCATACATATCCTAGATTCATAAGAGATTATCCATGGGGATTAACACCTCATTCTAGACATGTATGAAATTTAAAATTCAATCCTCTATCAACTTCATTACCTAAATATCCATGACACACTATCATTATCATATATGATTTGTTTAGGAATTAAATAATAATAAATTTGTTAATCATAATTTATTATAGTTAGTATGACATAATTATAATAATCATTACTTCATTTATAATCTTTTTTGGATTCTCATAGGGATAAATATAACATTATCTATGTTACCTATAATTAAAATGCTTCTTCAGTCCTTAACCATTACGAAACCAAAAAGTGGGTTATCCTTATATATAAACCATTAGAAGATAATTTTCATAAATGGTCTCATAGAAAGCAGAACATCCAAAAATAATATTCATTAAAACAATCACATTATCATTTATAATAACATAAATAAATATTAGCTCATTCTATTATTATTTATATTTTTATATGTCATGTTCAATAAACTAATAAAAATCCAAAAATTATTAGTACAATTAGAAAAAGAATACAATACCATAAATAAATAAAATATCTTAAAAAACAAATATGTATATTATCTATGAATGAATATATCAATTAATATATTACATAACATATGATTATAAATGATTTAATCTGTGTCATAATAGTTCATTTTCATATTAGGTTATATTACACAAATATGTTCAAATCCATTACATTGGTTCACATAGAGATTGTTAATTTCTATAGAATAACCTCTAGTAGTGTTTACCAAGGTCTACAGTCTTATTACCACTCTTTGTGCACAATAGTGAATATTGTATCAATGCTCAACCATGCTTTATTTTATTTTATTACCCATAGGTTCCTCTAAAGAAAAATATAGTTCATGTTAAATTATCCATGACATTATTTAAAAATATTGTGAACAATATAATCTAAACAAAAATAATAATTGATTTTTACATATACTTATTAATATCATTTGGGTTTTCACTGTGGTGTCTAGACAAAATTTTCATAAATAGCTTAGACATTTTCTAGTTCCAATTATAACGACCCACAATTTCAAATATTTTTTTCAAAAATAAATCAATAATTTTTTTAAAATAAATTGATCATTTCCCCATGAACTTTTTATGTTTAATATCTTGGAATACAATAACAAAATATAGGAAAGATTATGATCACATAATAAATCATAAATTTTTTTACTCTCAGGAAAATCAAATTTATTATAACATCATAGATCACATCATTTTGTTGGATTTCATTGATATATTTGATTAAATAATGGGGTGAGAATAAATCCCAGTAAGGGATAAATAATGAAAATAGAGAATCAATGTAAAAATTGTTTAAATTATAAGATAATATCATAATAAAGTATCTATATAAAATAAGTCATAATGAAATCATAATAATACTAGGTACAACATGATTGTATGTATATGATTTAAAACATGGAAATGAGTATAAAAAATAAAAATGATACATTAATAATATAGAAACAAATGTTTCTCACTATTGTGTCCTAAAATTGTATTCACAACTTCATTGACCATGTTATAAAAAATGAATTAATTCTTCTGTGTTATCAGGAACATTTTACCTCTCCATATTAATTTTGTATCCAATGCATTGGAGATCGAGTAGAGAATAACATTTATATTATCCATGATTTTTACCAATGTAACGTAAAACATAAAAATATAATCTTTATATGATATCATATATATTGTATCTCTATGGACTAATTCTTTAACCAATGCATTAGAGGACATTTAGGGTTCCCCATCCTATGAAAATCGTTACGTGTACCACATCAACCCCAGATCCTATCAATTAATACTATTAACCAAGAACTATGAAATATTGTTTTAAAACATGGAATTAAATAATAATTATATTTTAATTACATCTACTTGGATACCATTGAATTATATTTTTTTCTATGATTTCACATCATGAAGATTTGTAATTTAAAATCATGAAATGATTTTGATAGAATGATGGGTATACATAAAATATTATGGATTGGGTGTAATATGATATAAGGGTACCATCAGATTAATAATATGTAATTTTGGTTAAATTGATTATATTTTTAACACATTAATTAATAATTACATGGGAACAAAAATCTTACAATAAGAAAAATATGATTTTTGAAATCAATGGGTGATTACTACAACATAGAGGGCACACAAAATGATTATGGAATGGGTTTTTTATGGGGAAATCGTATAATATAATTAATAATCAATAAATTTTATAATATTTTATTTATTATGAACACATGAAATATTAATAATATGGAAATGAAAAGTCTTTCAACGTAAATATATGAAATTGAAAATTGGGTAGTCATTTCAGCAGTATTACATCTATGAAAAGGGGTTATGGAATGGGTTTAAAGATATACAAGGGTATTAAATCAAAAAGAGTGAAAAATTTGGATATTAATGGTATTGTTATTGAAACATTTAGTAATTATAAAATAGTAATCGATTTATATATATTAGTGTAAAATATGTACTTGGATCAAATAGAGAAAGAGGGAAATCATTACCTTTTGTTGAAATATCTCTATGCATGGGGAGGATTATATACAACATTACGATTTTATTTGGAGTTATTTATATAGATATGGTTAGGTATTCTAATGTTCAATACCATCAGGTTGAATATGTTTGAGAAAATGAGTTGGAGGGATCTCCTTACATAAGTGAAAGATAGAGGCATTTCCAAAAACTGTAATATTTGTTTTGAGGTAGAAGTATGATCACATGGTGGTTATGTGTGAATGATGATTTATGTAAATTGGGTGGGTAAATAATGGTGATAATTTTTGTACTGAATTACAAAAAAAATTATGTTATTCTTGTAGTTCCAAAATCCATCTCTGTTTGATAAACATTTCGATATATTAGGTTACACCTTTTAATAATTTTTAATCTTGATTAATTATTAATATTGTAAATTATATTATCACAAAAAATGTAGTAAAAATATTAAAATAAAATTATAACTTCATTATTAAAACTTTTGAATCCATTTAACCTAAATAAATTTCTATAATATGAGAAATTATTTTTTTAAAAATTATTTATTTGGAGATAAATACTCGTTATCGAAAGATATCATTTTAATCATCATTTGTTCTTAATATTATTGACCATTGACTGAAAATTAAATGAATATTAATATATATATATATATATATTTATATATAATTATCATATTATTTTTACAATTCAAAATGTTCCCATTTTATTTAAAAATACATAATATTCATAAACATAATTTGTTTTGATAAATAATCCTTTTAAAATAATAACTAATATTTAGTGGTAAAAAAATATTATTTAGTATAGTGAAATGTATCATATTAAATAATTTGAGAAATATTTGTAATTATAAAAAACTATTATTTTTAATTTTTAAAATTTTAATATATTAATTTTAATATATGTTTCAAGAACAAATTTTTCGAATTTGTTTATTTTTATTCATAGAATGTTAATGCCGTATAAAATTATAAAAAGTTTCTGCTTTTGGGAATATAAATTATTTTATATTATATTAAATAAATAGTAAATATATTAGATACTAATCAATAACAAAATTTTAATAAAATAATATTTAAATAATATAGGATACCAATAACATTTTTATTTTTTTGAAATACTTAATTATGATCATTGAATGTTAAACCATGGAATATAAATTTAGAATAGTATTTAATATTTTTAATTTTTACATTATTTATCAATAAAAAATATTTTTATACTCTATATTATTTTATATATAAATATTTTTTGAATTGATACAAATATTATTATCAATATTCAACATAAAATCGATTACTTTATAAAAATATATAAATTTATCCCAAGGAAAATATGATAAAATCTATTTTAAATAGGATTTATTTAAATATAAATAAAATTATAAAATTAAAAAATGTATATTTTAATCTGAAAGTATATAAGAAAAATAATTTTTATCGAGAAATTTAAATTCATATTAACTAAAAGTTAAAATGAAATATGTATAAAATACAAGTGATAACTAAAATTTGGCAATAATAATTAAATGATTATATAATCTTAAATACATGTTACATAACCACTATGAACCTCCATGTATGGTCTATGAATAATGTATTCTCTTTTAAAAATTAAGGGTGTGGATTCCTTTTAGAATTTTGTAGTATAAATTTTTATAGCCTTGAACTTTTTCCCTATTAAATTCATTTAGTGTCATAATTGTTTGACATTGAATTTCTATTTATATATAGAAAAGTATAGTGAAGGTAAAACATTGTAGTCATTAGAAAATAATCTTCATAAGGAAGAGTCCCACTTCCAAATTCAATTCCATTCATTTTTCAACGTATATTGGATAATTTGGTTACTACCTTTTATATTCAATAATTTATCATCAATTTTATAAAGATAAAATTTTATATTAACATGTTGTCGTTTAATTTTACTTAGGTGAATCATGTCAAAAAATATATTAAGATGACATTTTTCTAAGGAAAATACATAGTGAAATCATGGTTCATTACACAATGTGTAGAGAATTGATGTTATATACCAATTGACTACCATAAAGAATAAATGTTGTAATAATGATGATAAAGAATGTTTTAACCATGGAAATATGACATAGAATAAAAAAAGTAATACAAACAAAATGATGATGGATATATATATATATAGGTTATGATATATTGGTGATACTATTATTAAAAATTATGATACTAAAATATGGTGGGATAGCCCACCCAATGTGATACACGACCATTACAGAAGGCCTATTTTCAAATATTTTATTCAAAATTTAGTAATTATATCTTCAAATTAGATAAAATAATAGTATGTCTTTTCCCCGTATCACATTGATATTATTATTGACTTTTATTGATATTTTTGACAAAACTATGATGCATATATATTAGAAAAATCATAGATTAATTTCACAGAGATGTTTGAATTGATAGAGACTACAATTGGTAAAATTTAGTTCATGGGGGGAGATTAAAATTATTTTACTATATATTTTATTTTACACGCACATAATCATATTTTATATTTTTAGGATTGTGGTTGATTTGATAACCAGGAAAAACAAATAAAAATAATCCTTATCATTTTGTTGATGGATTTATATGATTTTTTATTACACATGACTATAATAGTGTGCATTATTTACAAGATAACAGCAAGGAATTTAAGTGATTGATTCATATATAAATTTAGATATAATCACACATTTATGTGATACAATTAACTTCCATTTAGGGGCATATTGTTATATTTGTGTTCGGGTTTTATAAATAAGAGTATCTAAATATTGGAGTTTTTTAACATTTTCTATTATATTTTTTTAGATATTTTTTATATTTTTTGGAATAACATAATAGTTATATATAATAATAAAATAAAACAATTAATTTATTATCTTGTATAAAATATACAATGTTATTGTAACCTGTTGATTATTATATAAATGGTTAATCATGTTTATGATTGAACATTTATTTAGTATTCTTATTTTCATATGTAAAATAATTTCAATTGGGTACCATAATCCAAAAACCATATGAATATATATATATATATATATATATATATTAAAATATAATATTTAATGAAACTACATTTTCAGTATCTTTAAATGATATATTACTCGTTTTACCCAATAATTGCTATGCATATACTTATTCCATCTATAATATAGTCCCCCAAACGTCAAGGGCTAGAGATAGAATAGAATTTTTTTCATATTAATATTTACAAGAGTTATGTAGTATTATTATTTTTTAAAATATTAAATAAAATTAATTTTATAAAATTTTTATTATGTTTTTAAATAAGTAACTAGTCCGAAACAATTTTTAATATTATACTAATATTAAAAAAATAAAACATTCAATTATATAATATTTATTACCATTCAATTATTTTTTATCTCTAAATCATTATTCAATGGTTTTTGAATTTTTTTAAAAAAATTTATAAATCATTGGTTGTAATATTTTTTCTCTATTTTCATTGACCCTGAATAGAACCATCGATCTAACACAACTGATGGAATTTTTTTCTCCTCCATAACGATAAATTATATTCCAAAATTATCATCCATCATAAAATATTTATTCTAATACCAATTATGATAAATTCTTCTAATTTCCCCTCATCCAACTCATTAATATAAAATACCCTTCAGACAATGTCAATTAATGATGGGGTTTTTATGATTCAAATATTATTATTTCTATAAATTGGGAAGACTAAATTTGAAAACCTAAAACATTTCAAGGGTTTATAAATGGTGTTCATTCCTGTTGAAATAATATGATAGAGCTTTCATGAAATGAATTCATATTTTTTTCAAAATCATATTCATCTTGCATAAACCATGTTAACACCCACGAAAAATTCATAAAAACATTAATTTATCAATTTTTTATTACTTTATTATTAATAAATATTGTATTAGTAATTGAAGAATAAATTTAAATATGAAATTAATAATAATAATAATAGTAATAGTCATAATTTATAATTATTGATTAATATTGGTAAAAAATCATTACTATTTTAAATATTCTTAATAAATTTTCATTATCATTTTTATGTTTTAATGAAGAATTATCCTTATTTATATTTATCTAATAAAGGGTTATATTTTATTAAAATATTTATAGTTATAATTTATAATAATTAATTTTAATTTTTTATGGATGATCAATTTTTCATCCATAAAATTATAAAATAAATTCCTTTGTATACTTCATAAATTGTATTTATCACTGTTCCTTTGAAAATCCTTACACACATGTTTATAACATTTTAAAAACATAAAATTTCATAGGTGGTGATGTAATTCAATTGTAGTTCTTATTTTAATAAAAATATAATTACTAAAAAAACCATATATGCCCCAAATTTATTCAAAATAGGATTTTTAGATTTCCACACATCTATTGGTTGGTTTTTGATCCATTAATGAATCACATACAATATAATATTTCATTAACATGTAACTTTTTCTATACAAGAATTTTTAATAGTTTTTATACTATGATATGTATTATAATAAATTAAAAAACTCTAAATTGAGTTTTTATATGATTTGTAAATGTCTAATGTTGAGATGAGGCATTAATATATCTTTTGGATTATTTATATTATTTTTAATTTAATGGTTTTATAGTCTCTAATAATAATTTTCATTTTCATTTTCATTTTCTATTCATCTCTCTCTCATATAATGTATAATCCCTTGTGAATTTGATTAATATTTTGTATCATCATACCCCAAGTACAGATCAATTCCATGTGAGATATAGTATTAAAAATATATATTCCACATTTCATAAGATGTTATAATGATAGATATATTTTTATAAATAATATGGATCTTCAATGGAGAATGTTCGATAGAAAAAACAAGTCTTATCGAGGAACATTTATTTTTCTACCTATGTCATTGTCATTTTTTTCATTGATAAAAAATCATATAGATAAAATATCAAGATCATGTTATATTTAAATTGTCATTAGTATATAAATTATTTTAATCATATAAAATCATTTTAAAAAAGGAAATAATACCTTTGAGTGATTAATAAATTTGTATAATTATATATATTTTCAGGAAAATGTTATTAAATATGCTTAATGATGTTTTTTATTATTGAAAAGAGATCAGGGTTTTTTATATTCAATATAACAATAAAATACTATATTTTCCATGGGAATTTTTAATTCTTTAAAATTGATAAAGTTATAAAAAATACTCAATTATATGCATATTTAATATGTTTCATTCTTATAGAATGTTATCAATCCTTTTATTAATGAGGTGGATTTGGTTAATGATTCATTATTGTTCATAATATAATATGGACATTGTCTAATGGAATCATATGAGAATATATAAGTTTTTTGGTAAATTAATTGTTGTTGATCAGTCCTTATAATATTATGAAATATCTTATTATATAATTAAAATAACCATAACTCTGAATGTTCATACACCTATATCCTAAGTATTAAATGTTTCTCATTATGAACATCATGAAGATAATATAGAGTAAACCACATGAAACATATGCTTTGATACTATATGATTAATGAATTATATTCCCATCAACAATGTGGTATTTGATAATGGATAATGATATTTGGATGTTAAATAATTCTTGGGTATGATTGAAGAACCATACATGGTTAATGTAGAAAAAAAATTATATTTTTCTCCTATTGGATTCATTATTGGGTATTTGAATAAAATGAAATATTGATCATAATATGTTAGTTATGTCATTAATATATGTAATTTCATAGGATTAAATTCTTTGATAAACTATAATTAAAATTAGTATCAAATTCACTGAAATCTTAGGTAACACATCAACAACCAAAGAAAATTTTTTATCAGAAGACTGTTCTAATGATTAAAATGTGATGAAAATTGTATCTATGAATAGTCGCATTAAAAACAGTTTACCTATATGGTTAGGAATTTTAATTTTTGTAAAATAAATAATTCTATGAGATTAGTATTTTCATAATTTATAATTTTTATTAGATCAATATGTGTTTTTTTTAAAATTTATAACGTTATAATATTTATATTTCCCATACACATGAATTTATACATTAATTTAAATGGGTTTCTTTTATTAGATATCATATTTATATCAATAATTATTTTTGACCAGAGTTGAACATGTCATGATGTTCATGAGTCCGTCATTCAAGAGTTAATTAACTAGAATTTCAAATAAAGTGTTTCACATAAGATGTGTTGGATGGAAATAAAATTTTTAATTTATAAGGTTTTCATCTATTGGGATGAGTTATAAATGGATTTTACATACATTATGTTATTTAAAAATAATAATCATCATTTTAATAATAATCAATAAACTATATAGTATGTATCCCAAATAAATTATTTTGATCAATCAGTAGAAAGATATTGTACGATATTCTAGTCATTTATAATTTAAATTTTCTAATATTCTATTTACAAATAGTTCATTCAAATGTTTGAAATATGTCAATAGGTAAAATATATGGCTGTAATTTTCATTATTAATTCTGAATATAAAAATTATTCTCTAATACTGTTTTCAATATACATTGTCAAGAAGGATATGATTTCATGTTGGAGTTGGGTTTTATTTTTAATAAATACTCTGTTCATACAAATACATGAAATATTATATTTATTTGTTTAAAATATGGTGGTTATTTATTTTTTAACTCTAAAAGACTATCATAGTAACATCCTTATACATATCCTTAGTATCACAACACATGAATTGTTAGGAATCTCTATATGAAATTTAATTCTATACAAATAACAAATATACCATTAAATTGGTTTTATTTTCATACATACATACATAAATATATTTAATTTAATTAAAATATAATTTCAATTACTCTTCCAGAAAATGATTTAGTACTCAAGCATGGGAACTAGAAACATAGTTATTATTTTAAATGAATCTAAAAAGAAAATAATAATCTATTCGAATATATAATGTGAGTTTTGATTAATAAATGGCCATTAATATATAGTGATCACATGCGAATGTATATATAAATACCGATATTGGGGAGTTCTAAAATTCAAGCATTAAGGGATATTATATTGTTCCAATTGTTATCTTCATGTTTTAGATTATCAATTATTATTTTAATTATATTTCCAAATATAGAAAATAGGATAATGAGGAGATATAAAATAAGATGATATTTGGTTGAACAATACAATAAAAGAAGAAAATAATTTATAAAAAAAATAATTATTTTGTTTATGAATCATCAGCATAATGTGAATATTATTTTAGGTAATTGAGTATCATGGTCCATTAACGGTTAAAATGGTCATGTCTGAATGTATTCACTAATATAAAGATATACTGCCCATATAAACATTCATTAATTTTTTTATCACTTTGGAAATTCCAATATATCTTCGGAATAAATTATATTATCTTTGGAATCATATAATAATTCAATGTACCAAATCATCACTCTAGTTAACTTCAATGTTACACTATATGTTCCTACTGTAGATTTTATACATTCTATTATATTAGGTTAATAATGTAATATAGTGCCTAGAAAATTCGTTTACAACTAATTGGATGAAGAACATCCACTAGTATAAGATATGAGATATATTTTCTTCTTGATTATTGGGAGGGACTATAGTACATAATCCGTCATGGGAAGAGTCACAATGATATATAAAAAATATAAAAAGAAGACCAATCTATCCTTGTAAATTATAATTTTGAATTATATGAATCCATATAATATTGAGGTGGTTCATTTTTCATTATTGTTTAGTCATACCATATAAGTAATACATAGATTTAATACTTATTAAAAATTATTCCATTTATATATAAACTTATGTAACTACAAAATCTGATAATTTTTTTTAATTTATAATATTATAAACATTATAATATTAAAAATTATTTATAATATATATTTATTAGATTTATTATTTGTTATTTTCAATTCTATGTGAGAAGATTTATATGTTTTACATGAAATCATAATTGTTAATGAAGATTAAAAAACCCTATATTTCAATGCATCTATCAAAAAAATCATTTTAATATGAAGGATTTAGAATCTCCATATGAAATAAGAACTCAATTTAAATTTGTGAAAACCATGGAACCGTGATCCATATTTATTCACTAAATCACCTGAAATAAATTTAAAACTGATAGAAGAGTCATCAATAATTCAAGGATGTAAAGGAATCAGTAATTATTATTAGAATAACCAAGGCCCCATAGTATATAAAACCCATCATAATGTAATTTGGGGAATTCGAGGTAAAAGAAATCTGACATACAATTTTTTTATCAAGAAGTAAAATTTGGTTAATTATGATGAAAATAATTTTTGGTTAATAGTAACTTTTGACTATTATTTACCACGGTTAAAAGTAAATTGGGGAATTCGAGGTAAAAAAAGTATTTTAATAATTCAAAATTACCTTAACACTTGTCCAAAACTTAATTTTTCAGTCATTTACAACCATGGACATCTTTGGGTCGATTTTTGGACCCCATTTAGCCACATGGGAGTGATAATGACAATTTAGATTAATTAACTTAATGTAAAGGCAGAAATGATAAAAGCTAATATATTTTAGTAAATTAATTTTTATATGGTGTTATATAAATTATATTTTCAACTATAAATATTAATTAAAAATCTAACAATATTTCATACATCATGATTTTTTTTATAATTTTTATACGTTAAATAATTTAAATTATGTATGACACAATGATGATGTAGTGTTTACCTCATTAATAAATCATTTATATAAATGAGATTATACTGATTTAAATATTATCCAAAACCTATAAAATTCCTATTTTAGGATTTTATTTCGTCCATGAGTCATCTTACCTTCGACTATAATTATTTTTGGACCTTTGGATGCCAAATATAAGTTTATGAAAAAAATAACATTTGCACACTTTCCTGAAGAGCCCCTCCTCTCCCTTATAAAATAAGACCACTTATATCCAATTCCTCACAACTCTAAAGCCTTTTTTATCGTCCAAAATCTTCCCAATTAATCTCCCTACATCCCTCTCCTCCACCAAGAATCCTTACCTTAGGCAGAAGGAACTTCAAGAAGTCTGTTGGTTCAAACCAAACAGAGTTCCCAAATTAAAGGCAACGGTTTCTCTTAAATTGTTTTCTTTTGTTTTACTTCTCCATCCCATAAAATATTTTTATTCCTTTATTTTGATACAAAAACAGTATCCTAAATATACTATGATTTTGATATGAGAAGTATTGTAACAACACTTACAGAAACCTCCATCTAATGGATGAATAACATAATGTTTATGTGGATGGAAAACAAACGCCTTACGAAACGCTGATTGTTCAAATATCTCCAACCTCCTCTCATGGTGGCCATTATGATGGAACTATATTCATATATAATATATATTATTTTTATTATTTCCTTATTCTTATGTAATTCCAATTTATATCATGCCTTTATGGTTTCCATAGTGGACAAATACGATAATATCATTTGAGGAAATGCGGACTACTACCCCCTCAAAGTGATGTGATTCATTAATGCCATATGTGGGATTTATAAAGGATGGATTTAATGATATTATATATGATATTATAATTTAATTATAATATACCTATTTTTCATTATGTATTAATTCCATTAAAATATGAAATATAAATGAAAGTAGTGTTCATCTGTACGTACGACTTACCGTCTCCATGAATGGGGCATTTCATTTCTTACCTCTAAATCTTATGTAATATTATAAAAACATGTATATTATGGATATATATGATATACATGATATCCAAATAATTAATATCATTATTGATATAATGAAACTTTGACCACAAGATCATCATGTAATTATAAGGAGTTCATCTTTGACTCAAGTGCCAAATATCGACAAAATGACAGTTATTAACTTAAATGATTACATAATGTTTATAACATGGTAATAAGTGATATAAATTAAATAATAAACATGAAAAAAGTTTTTATGAAAGTATAAATTAACTTTAGTTTATTATTCAGGAGATTAATAAACGATGGAGTCAAGTCGGACACGGGGTAAGGGATCTGACCTCTCTCTTTCTTTTCAAGTACTCTCTTTTATGTCATTTATTTTATGATCCATGTTCTTATGTTGTATTATGTTCTTTTATATTAACCATACTGTAATTTTAGTTTTCATATTATGAGATATCCCCTCTTACTCTCATCAATTCATTTTAATAATTTTTTAGTGGCACTGTTAGGCTGCCGAATTGTTGTAAGGGATTTACTTACCTCACTTTCAATTATGTGAGATTTCCATTGTTCGTCACTATTTTATTTAATGTGATGTAATTTGTACATACATTTGATATATATTATCATGATTCCATTTATATTCATGTTATTTTGTGAATCATTTGGTGGTTATTAACTTTTGGTCAGACGACTCAGTTGATTACACCGTGGTAAAGGGTTCCATGTCACTTTTTATTCTCGTGAGATTCATGCTATATTTGAAACTATTTCATTTTTTGTGATGTATGTACTTCCCATGATTGTACTCTTTGTGTAATATAAATTAATTTATGATTAATGACATCTTCATTGTATGATCCTTCTTTCACGTGGTGTATGTTTTGTAAGTCACCAAATCGGTAAGGGAACCTTTGACCCTTCTCTTTTTTTTAAAGACTTATTTTTTTATGTCTTTTAATTTACAACTTATTATGTTGGGATATGGTCTTATATATCCATATTGATGTAAAAATTATTTCCAATTTTTTAGGTACCCATTTTATCTCATTAACTCATTTTTTGAATTTTAAAGAGATGTCGTTTGGCTTTCAAATGTTTGCAAGGGAACTTATTAAACCAATTTCAATTCTTTGGGTTAAACTTGTAAATCTTGATTATTTCATCCTATGAATATGTGTGAATGAACACTGATTGTTTTACACCTAATATCCACTTATATTGTGTTTATTTATATTTTTCACACATAATTATGTGATTGATTTATCATTAATATTAGGATAACATCTTTATAAAGGATTTCTTCTTAATTTACATTTCCACTGAGACTTCATTTTTGTTATACACCAACTCACTTTTATGTGTTATATATACTAACCTTTGACCTATTATATCATAAATACCTTTATTCTCATGATATTATAAAGTTATGATTAAATGTTATTCCTCAATTATTTGTATTCAAGCGTCACTATTTTTTGTTAAAAAAATCTTTAACTAAAATATCATTTTAAATATTTTAATGATTTATACTTCTAAATATTTAACAAAAATGTCCATGATTTAAAAATGGGATTTAGGATTTATTTATATTGAAATTAATATTTTCAAATGATAATTCATTTAAAAGCTTTAAAGTGGCATGGGACACTTTGATTCAAAGATCGCATTTTAAATGGTTTACGAAAATGGATTGATTATTTCAATATCTTGAAATTACTTCTTGTGAATGAAAAATTATATATTATTACTAAAATTTATACATTTTAAATATTTTATGTGTCATGATGGTACGTGTACATTTGATGGGTGGTTACGTGATAAATCATATGACAGGTGCTGATATGAATACCAGGATGGGTGGTTATGTTATAATCTATAATCCTTTGGGTATGGAAGTTGGCCATATGGCTATTCCATTTAGTGGTATGTGTGGAAGTCGACCGAATGGTTATTCCCTTTAAGTATGTGAATGTCGCAAGTTACCTTTATATGTTATGTGTTGATTATATGGTATTTATGGTAATCTTTTGGTTACAAAATGGTAAGAAATGATATTCTATTCAGTTAATGTATTTACTACTTCATATAGGTTAAAAGTATTAGTCCTGATATTCATGGTTTACTTGTTGTTGTGAAAAACTAACAGTTTCCTTCCTTTTCTATCCCTTGTTGAGCTTTTTATTCTCATCCCAAGTTTTTGAAATGTGTTTTACATGACATAATGTGGAATACGGTCAAGGATGGGATCAAGGAAAAGGCATGATATCTTAAACATGGAATTATACATTACTCTTTTTTTCAAGAGTTCATGTTATGTAAAAAAAATGGAAATTGTGTAGAAGTGTTTACTTTCTAATCTTTTGAAATTTAATAGTTATGTCATAATTCTCCAAAACTCTAAACCGGAAAATATCCTCAATGTGAATTATTCATTTAATTCAATGTTATGTAAATTTTTATGGTCGGGTCCTTAAAGGATGAGTGTGGGTTTGAATTCGGGTCCCATTCTCGCGGTGTAAGAAAACAAATCTTAATAGGGATTAGGATAGATGACATTTTTAATCATGGAAGTTTGTAAATTATAACAAAAATCATCCTTATAAAACCATGATTAGGATGGATATATATAATATAGTAAGTGGTTATTGAAGATGAAAATGAACATTATTTGATAATGGTTTAATTTTAGATTTTACCCATTAAAATTTAATAGTACTAGAGTATTTCAATTTTATAAAATTAGAGGATTTTAAATCACAAATATCTTAAAATCACTCCTTTTATTAACATCGTGATTGGGAGTGACACCTGAAAAAATCCTACAATAAATAAAGTGTCAGTGACTTGTAACATGGGTATATATTTAACTATATGTGTGTTATTATCCTATTTATTTAGAAGAAATATTTTAATATTATTATTTTCAATGATTCTATATTAGTATAACTACTATATATGAATAAAAAATCCATGCTATTTCATATACTAAAAAATGGAAAAATAAAAATATAAAACATGAGTGGAAAAAAATATCAAACATTACCAATACAAAATAAAATATAATTACAATACATCTCACTATATATATATAAAATTCGATTGAAGATAAAATATAATATCAAAACCTCCAAATATATCACATAAATATATAAGTTATAAAAGTGATGCTGAGTTTAAATTAATTCACTGTAGGTTCCTCCATCAAAAAATATTATTTTACTATATAATAATTATAATGAAGACTCCGAAAATGAGTTCTAAAAATTTAAAATATCAAACCACCCAAATCATATATCAAGACCATAATTTTAATTAATATCATACTCTTATATAATTAATATCATTATAAAGATATTATATCATAATTAAAATAATAATAATACTAATAATGATCATTTAATAAACATATCATTGGTTCCACCTATATGAGAATAAAAAATCACCAATTTATAACTGATTCATCAAATAAATATATATTTAGAGAATATAATATATTCAAGTTAATAAATCATACTAAAGAATAAAAAATCTTGCTTTAGTAGAGATTGGTAAATTTACATCAAATATAACTTTAATTTTCAGTTGACATTAAGTACAATGAAACAGGGATATTGGCTCACATAGTGTTTAGAAAAATTTATGTTTGAAAACAAAATTGAGAATACAATATCAAACATTATTAAAATAATTATGGATATAGGTACATAATAACACTCGAAAGAACCATGGGTCTCATCTAATCACTATAAAATTATCCCTTCCAATATTATCCATAATACACATTTAATTTAATTCATTCATACAGCAACATTCAACTTAAATTTTAATTTTTTTACAAATCCCATGAAACAGTTTCTATATCATGGGGTCTAGAAAAGATAGAAATATTATAGTCTCTTCCCCAACCAAAACCCCTTGTAAAAATTTATCCCTATCATATATCATTATCACATAATCCAAAGCATAAAAACATTTAAATTTAATGCTAATTTGATTATATATATTTTGAATAAGATATTAAATAATTCATTATTACATCCAATTTGTTCAAACATTATCATCATAATATATATATTAATATATTGGAATTGAACATATTTTAACATTTATTGAAAAAAATTCAAATATCCCTATGTCATAATACCTGTATAATTTTATTGGAATACCATATATATTTCTATTCATGTATACATCACTCAATGATCTTATATATAATGTTATATATGGAATTGATTTTTCATTAATATCCCTCACCTCCATATCATATTAATCATATATCATTAATATAATTTAAACAAACATAAATCAATATATCAATTATATTTAACATTTGACACCATACTATATCATGTTCTTTAAGGATAATTATTATCTTTTCAACCCATATGAAAAAAAGCGTGAAAATTTTACATCAACACATAATTAATAAGAGAGTTTACCATAATAACCACATCTTCAACAATCATATCATTTTTATAAATATTCACCAATATTAAACTAAAATACTCCAATATATATCAATTATAAAAAATACCTAGTAATCGTCATCTTTATATCATGTAAGAGATAAATAACACAAGTGGAATATTATATGATGTCACCACAAGAAGAATTTAACTATTTCACCCACCATAAAAGAAAATTTCAATTTAATATATCCCAAGAGTAAATGGATTAATTAATCCAAAATATTTTAAAGCATATATCTAATTTCTCAAACTAGTTTATTTTAAATTAATGAATATTCAAGAAAATAGAAATATGTTTTGATATTTATAAAATATTTTACATGATTTCTAATTAAGCAGATAATATTGAGAATAAAAGAAATACACATTCATGTGTCACATACTTATATAAAATTTACTATATTGATTTTAAACATCCCATCATAATATTTAACCACTATTAAAAATATATTCATACAAATTTAGATTCTAAAATAATTTTCTCAAACAAACTGTATGGTTGTTTAATATTTCACTAAAAACCAAGACACAAGGAAATAAATTTTATGATTTCTTATGATGGAATCTTAAATCCCAACATTCAAATCATAATTATCCCTGATTGTTTTTTGTAATATGCATCATATTTCATTTTTATAAAACCATAATAACTTTTCCAAAACCATCATAAATTAAGTAAAAAATTACTTTTTTTATAATAATCCATGATGGTTTCACACATAATATTACATGTTTATTGAATGGTATCATCATACCTACTCATACAAATCAATCAATAATAAACAATAGAAAATAGAAAATATACATCAATAATAAAAATAATCATCATATTTTACAACAATATATATTTCTTATTTTATAGAAGATCGTTCAAAATATAACCATTCATCACCACTTTTTATGTAATTCCCACAATAATAAAGGTAAAATTAATTTCAATATTTGGAATTTTCAAGAAGGAAACCAAATTACATTAAATAAAATAATATATCTTCTTATATATCATTTGTAAAATCATGTACACTTTGTAAAAATAGTTATATGATATATTGATTTAAAGAAATACCTACATCTAACTGTGTAAAAATGACCTTTCTTGAGATTATTATTTTTAATGATTTAAATTTTTAAATGGTTTGTATCATTATATATTAGGGATCATATCACTCATAATAGTAAAATAAATCTTTTTTTAGTGGCTTAATATTGGGTTATTTAGTTCTCCCATAATGTTTTGACAATAAAAAATGGATCACACCGATCCAATTTTTATTCCTCTTATATCTTATAAAAAATGTATGGGGTTGAATTATCAAACATAATATGTGAAAATTTTAAAAATAACCATTTCTATCTATCTAACCATTTAAAATATTATCTAAATAGTTTTGAAAATTTTATGTATTAGAAAAGATAAAATTTGGCAGACTAGACTCATTAAAATATGATTTTATATCATGAAATTAATATTATTATATAATATTGGATATTGGGTAGGTTGAATAGTGTCACTAAAACCAATTTTAGTATATGTAAGTATTGTGTTGTGTGATTACATTGAAATGAAATCTATAGATATATATTGACTAATTAATATTGGTAATCCCAAAGACTATATGTTTTGACTTCCTTATTTCTATTCTCTATGATGAATATAATGAAAAAAATTTATACAGTATTATTAATATAATAAATTAAAAAAATCATCACCTTGATCATTTCTTCATGAACTTATGTTCTTAATTAATTTGGAAGAATGTAAAATATTACATGAAATACATTAATTACATAATAATGAATATAAAATTTAACTCAGTTGAATGGATTTATTATTATTCCATCAAAGATGACCACAATAACTTGGACATCTAAAGGAAAATTTTCAAAATAAATAGGCATTAAAAAACCTAGTGAGAGAATAAATAAAAAAATTATTATAAGAATATACGATGTGAAACCTAGGAAATTATTTATTAACATTAATATAAGAACAGGGTTTATAAAATGATTATAATAAAATAATGAATAAAATGACCATAAGTAAATGATTCATCACAAGGAAATGTGGAGATAAATGAAATACGATACATTAAGAATAATTAAAATAATGTCCATATATATGGTATCATAAAATAATATTTACATGGTTTTCTAAAATGGTATCCTAAAACAGTACCATGAAATTGTACTAAGGTATCATAAACAAGAAATATATATGGAATGATTAATTGCGTAATGAATTGACGTGATTTCTTAGAACAAATTTAAAATTGCAATGGTAGTTCACTATAAAATCATAAAACATAAAAATGTTAGGATTTTAATGTATCATGAAAATGTATAATGAATAATTTAATTCGTTACCAATATATAATAGTGCTACCTTGGTGCAAAATTCATATATATATATACATATATAATTATGTTTTCCCATTCAATTGAAATCATTACTTACATATTATACTATAAAATTATTATAGAATATGGTTTCCAAACATTTATTTAACCAACTAATAAAATAATATTACATCTATATAGATACCATTGAAGGATATTAGAGTTGTGTATTAACAATATTAAAACATTTAATGAAAGATCAATGAAGAATTTTAATAGAATGAATGATATTCAAAAAATATTATGGAATACTTATAACATTATATATGTATTGTATGTTATAAATTTATAATAATTTTGATTGTAAAGGACTGATTATGAAAACATGGAATCATAATCCAATTTTAAAAAAGTACTTAGAACAAGAAAATATGAAATTGAAAATCGTAAATTGAATTTGATATCATGTTGGGTATATAAAAGAGTTATTGATTTGGATTAATTGGGAAAATAAATTTAAATTAATTAATTATGAATCATTTCTACAGTACAAGATTTAATATATACACAATGATGCATTGTAACATTAAAAATGCACTACATTTGAGAATATGAAATGGAAAATCAAAGATTGATATTTGGAAGAATGATGACTATATAAAAGAGGATTATGTAATGTGATTAATGAGTGATAAGTATATTATCTAACCGATAGTTAATTATTTTGATATTAAACAATTTATTTTGAACAAAAGAATGTTTAATAAAATTTAAATAAATATTATTCATCACAATATATGTATTTTTGTCAAAAAAAAGGAGTCTGAGAACCCTTATATTACCATGTATCCTTTCAATTATTGGGGTATATTAAAGAATAATCATAGGTTCTCCTAGGGACATATTTAGACAGGTATAAAGAATATAAAATCATGAAAATTTAATTGACGGCAGTAAGGGATTAGATAAATAGTGGGAGAGATCTACAATTAGTGGAGATAATGGTGGTATTTTTTATGGAAAACGATGACCGCTGAGGGGTAAATATTATTTTTCAATAAAAAATCTTGAAATTAAATAATATGTAAATTTTTCATACAATAAGTTTCATGATTATTTTGTAGAAAAATAAAATTTATCTTGCCTTGAAATCAAGGAAAACCCCAATTTTACAAAAATATTATTAAACTAAAATAATTGTACAAAAAATTCATTTATTGGAAAATGATACATATGTTCCTAAAAGGATAAACATAGGTTTTATAAATATTGAATAATTTTAAAAAATATATTTATTCAAATACATTATTAATTATAAATAATGATAAACTTCATGATCTATCTTGTATAATAAAAGTTATAGTTCTGTAAATACATTATTTTTAATTGTTCCCTGAAATATCAATTTGTAAATATCTACAAAACTAACCGTATGATAATATTTATTTTAAAAATATTATGACGAAGTTATTTTCATTAAATTAAAATTATAAAATTCATAAAATTATCTTCAAAATAAAAAATATAATGGAAAACTATTTAAATAAAATATAATCATTCTTTTTTATTAAAATTAAAAATAAAAAATGTGTAAAATACATTTTTTGAATAACTATTTTTTTTGTAATTTCATAATTATATAATCCAAATTTATATTTAAATAACCCCATAGGATATTCATGTAATATTTATGTATATTTTATTATATTGTTGTTGTTGGGGGTAGCAATTCCATTGTCATATCTTTTGTGAAAATTTACTTAAACATTCATATCTATTAAATTCAAATTGACTCATATCATAATTATTAGAGTTCAACATAGTCATTGTCTAATTATATTCTCATTAAATATAATTCTTTTCCAAACTCTAAAAAAGAATCTTCATAAGGTATAATTATTCTACGTGACTCAATTTCATTCCTTTTTATCTATATATTTCATAATATGGTTATTTAATATTCTAAAATATAATTAAATAGTTATATCATATTGATTAAAAGTTATTTTCACATAACATGGTTTAATTATAGTTAAACGATACATGATTATAACTATAAAATGAATTTTTATTTAATTAAATTACATATTTAAATATCATTTCATTATATTATCCTACTCAAACAAACATCACCCTCATTTTTTATTTATATCAATAACAAAACATGTAAATTTTATCTGAAATAGTATTACTACCAATGAAATATTATAAAATCTGTTTTGTTGTTTAATATTCATTGAATGAGTGGGAACAAAATATTTTAAATTTATTCTATCAAATTATTATTTCATTTTTCATTGATAATTAGGCCCCCCATTTCAGACATCATACATATCCTAGATTCATAAGAGATTATCCATGGGGATTAACACCTCATTCTAGACATGTATGAAATTTAAAAATCTATCCTCTATCAACTTCATTACCTAAATATCCATGACACACTATCATTATCATATATGATTTGGTTAGGAATTAAATAATAATAAATTTTTTATCATAATTTATTATAGTTAGTATGACATAATTATAATAATTATTACTCCATTTATAATCATTTTTGGTATCTCATACGAATAAATATAACATTATCTATGTTAACCATAATTAAAATGCTTCTTCAGTCCTTAACCATTACGAAACCAAAAAGTGGATTATCCTTATATATAAACCATTAGAAGATAATTTTCATAAACGGTCTCATAGAAAACAGGACATCCAAAAATAATATTCATTAAAACAATCACATTATCATTTATAATAACATAAATAAATATTAGCTCAATCTATTATTATTTATATTTTTATATGTCATGTTCCCTAAACTAATAACAATCCAAAAATTATTAGTACAATTAGAAAAATATTACAATACCATAAATAAATAAAATCTCTTAAAAACCAAATATATCTATTATCTATGAATGAATATATAAATTAATATATTACATAACAAATGATTATATATGATTTAATCTTAGTCATAATAGTTCATTTTCATATTAGGTTCTATTACACAAATATGTTCAAATCCTTTACATTGGTTCACATAGAGATTGTTAATTTCTATAGAATAACCTCTAGTTGTGTTTACCAAGGTGTACAGTCTTATTACCACTCTTTGTGAACTATAGTGAATATTATATCAATGCTCAACCATGCTTTTTTTTATTTTATTTCCCATAGGTTCCTCTAAAAAATATAGTTCAAGTTAAATTATCCATGACATTATTTAAAAATATTGTGAACCACATAATCTAAACAAAAATAATAATGTATTTTTATATATACTTATTAATATCATTTGGGTTTTCATTGTGGTGTCTATACTAAATTTTCATAAATAGCTTAGACATTTTCTATTTCCAATTATAACGACCCACAATTTCAAATATTTTTTTCAAAAATAAATCAATAATATTTTAAAAAAAATTGATCATTTTCCCATGAAATTTTGATGTTTAATATCTTGTCATACAATAACAAAATATTGGAAAGATTATGATCACATAATAAATCATAAATTTTTTCTCTCTTAGGAAAATCATATTTATTATAACATCATAGATCACATCATTTTGTTGGATTTCATTGATATATTTGATTAAATAATGGGGTGAGAATAAATCTCATTAAGGGATAAACAATAAAAATAGAGAATCGAAGTAAAAATTGTTTAAATTATAAGATAATATCATAATAAAGTATCCATATAAAAATAAGTCATAATGATATCATAATAATACTAGGTACAACATGATTGTATGTATATGATTCAAAACATGGAAATGAGTTTAAAACATAAAAATGATACATTAATAATATAGAAACAAAAGTTTCTAACTATTGTGTCCTAAAATTGTATTCACAACTTCATTGACCATGTTATAATAAAAAAACAATTTAATTCTTATGTGTTATCAGAAACATTTTACCTCTCCATATTAATTTTGTATGCAATGCATTGGAGATCCAGTAGAGAAGAACATTTATATTATCCATGATTTTTACAAATGTAACGTAATACATAAAAATTTAATGTTTATATGATATCATGTATATTGTATCTCTATAGACTAATTCATTAACCAATGCATTAGAGAACATTTAGGGTTCCCCATCCTATGAAAATCATTACGCGTACCACATCAACCCCAGATCCTATCAATTAATACTATTAACCAATAACAATGAAATATTGTTTTAAACATGGAATTAAATAATAATTATATTTTAATTACATCTACTTGGATACCATTGAATTATATTTGTTCTATGATTTCACATCATGAAGATTTGTAATTGAAAATCATGAAATGATTTTATTAGAATGATGGGTATACATAAAATATTATGGATTGGGTGTAATATGATATAAGGGTACCATCACATTAATAATATGTAATTTTGATTAAAATGATTATATTTTTAACACCGTAATTATTAATTACATGGAAACAAAAATCTTATAATAAGAAAAATATGATTTTTGAAATCAATGTGTGATTACTACAACATATAGGGCACACAAAATGATTATGGAATGGGTTTTTTGTGGGGAAATGGTATAATATAATTAATAATGAATAAATTTTATAATATATTACTTATTATGAACCCATGAAATATTAATAATATGGAAATGAAAAGTCTTTCAACATAAAAATATGAAATTGAAAATTGGGTAGTCATTTCAGCATCATTACATCTATGAAAAGGGATTATGGAATGGGTTTAAAGATAGAAAGGGGTATTAAATCAACAATAGTGATAAATTTGGATATTAATGGTATATTTATTGAAACATTTAATAATTATAAAATAGTAATCTATATATATTAGTGTAAAATATGTACTTGGATCAAATAGAGAAAGAGGGAAAACATTAACTTTTGTTGAAATATCTCTATGCATGGGGAGGATTATATATAGCATTATGATTTTATTTGGAGTTATTTATATAGATATGGTTAGGTATTCTAATGTTCAATACCATCATGTTGAATATGTTTGAGAAAATGAGTTGGAGGGATCTCCTTACATAAGTGAAAGAGAGAGGCATTTCCAAAAACTGTAATGTTTGTTATGGGGTAGAAGTATGATCACATGGTGGTTATGTGTGAATGATGATTTATGTAAATTGGGTTGGTAAATAATGGTGATAATTTTTGTACTAAATTACAAATAAAATTATGTTATTCTTGCACTTCCAAAATCCATTTTTGTTTGATAAACATTTCGATAGATTAGGTTACACCTTTTAATAAGTTTTAATCATGAATAATTATTAATATTGTAATTATATTTTCACAAAAAATATAGTAAAAATATTAAAATAAAATTATAACGTCATTAATAAATTTTTTGAATCCATTTAACATACATAAATTTCTATAATATGAGAAATTATTTTTAAAAAAATTATTTATTTGCAGATAAATACTCGTTATCGAAATATATCATTTTAATCATCAGTTGTTCTTAATATTATTAACCATTGACTGAAAATTAAATGAATATTAATATATATATATATATAATTATCATATTATTTTTACAATTCAAAATGTATCCATTTTATTAAAAAATACATAATATTCATAAACATAATTTGATTTGATAAATAATCCTATTAAAAAAATAACTATTATTTAGTGGTAACAAAATATTATTTGATATAGTGAAATGTATAATATTAAATAATTTGAGAAATATTTGTAACAATACAAAACTATTATTTTTAATTTTTAAAATTTTAAAATTTTAATTTTAATTTCTGTTTCAAGAAAAAAATTTCGAATTTGTTTATTTTTATTCATAGAATGTTAATTCCTTATAAAATTATAACTTTTCTTTTATTTTGGGAATATAAATTATTTTGTATTATATTAAATAAATAGTAAATATATTATATACTAATCAATAACAATATTTTAATAAAATAAAATTTAAATAATATAGGATACCAATTACATTTTTATTTTTTTGAAATACTTAATTATGATCAATGAATGTTAAACCATGGAATATAAATTTAGAATAGTATTTAAAATTTTTAATTTTCACATTATTTATCAATAAAAAATATTTTTATACTATATATTATTTCATAGATAATTTTTTTTTTCAATTGATACAAATATTATTATCAATATTCAACTTAAAATCGATTACTTTATAAAAATATATAAATTTATCCCAACGAAAATATGATAAAATCCATTTTAAATAGGCTTTAATTAAATATAAATAAAATTATAAAATTAAAAAATGTATATTTTAAACTAAAACTATATAAGAAAAATAATTTTTATCGAGAAATTTAAATTCATATTAATTAAAAGATAAAATGAAATATGTATAAAATACAAGTGATAACTAAAATTTGGCAATAATAATTAAATGATTATATAATCTTAATTACATGTTACATAACCACTATCAACCTCCATGTATGGTCTATGAATAATGTATTCTCTTTTAAAAATTAAGGGTGTGGATTCCTTTTAGAATTTTGGAGTATAAATTCTTATAGCATTGAACATTTTCCCTATTAAATTCATTTAGTGTCATAATTGTTTGACATTGAATATCTATTTATATATAGGCAAATCGTAGTGAAGGTATAACATTTTAGTCATTAGAAAATAATCTTCATAAAGAAGGGTTCCACTTCCAAATTCAATTCCATTCATTTTTCAACGTGTATTGGATAATTTGGTTACTACCTTTTACCTTAAATAATTTAAAATCAATTTTATAAAGATAAAATTTTATATTAACATGTTGTCATTTAATTTTACTTGGTGAATCATGTAAAACAATATATTAAACTAACATTTTTCTAAGGAAAATACATAGTGAAATCATGGTTTATTACACAATGTGTAGAGAATTGATGTTATATACCACTTGACTACCATAGAGAATAAAAGTTGTAATAATAATGATAATGAATGTGTTAACCAAGGAAATATGACATAGAATAAAAAAATTAATACAAAAAATTGATGATGGATATATATATATATGGGATATGATATATTGGTGATACTATTATTAAACATTATGATACTAAAATATGGTGGGATAGCCCACCCAATGTGATACACGACCATTACAGAAGGCCTAATTCTCAATATTTTATTCAAAATTTATTAATTATATCATCAAATTAGATAAAATAATAGTATGTATTTTCCCTGTATAACATTGATATTATTATTGATTTTTATTGATATTTTTGACAAAGATATGATGCATATATATTAGAAAAATTATTGATTAATTTGACAGAGATGTTTTAATTGATAGAGACTACAATTGGTAAAATTTAGTTTATGGGGGGAGATTAAAATTATTTTACTATATATTTTATTTTACACTCACATAATCATATTTTATATTTTTAGGATTGTGGTTTATTTGATAACCAGGAAAAAGAAATAAAAATAAACCATATCATTTTGTTGATGGATTTCTATGATTTTTTATTACACATGACTATAATAGTGTGCATTATTTACAAGATAACAGCAAGTAATTTAAGTTATTGATTCATATATAAATTTAGATATAATCACACATTTATGTGATACAATTAACTTCCATTTAGGGGCATATTGTTATATTTGTGTTTGGGTTTTATAAAAAAGAGTATCTAAAGATTAGATTTTTTTAACCTTTTCTATTATATTTTTTTTTAGATATTTTTTTATTTTTTGGAAAAACATAATAGTTATATATAATAATAAAATAAAACAATTAATTTATTATCTTGTATAAAATACATAATGTGATTGTAACCTGTTGATTATTATATAAATGGTTAATCATGTTTATGACTGAACATTTATTTAGTATTCTTATTTTCATATGTAAAATCATTTCTATTGGGTACCATAATCCCAAAACAATATGAATATATATATATATTAAAATATAATATTTAATGAAACTACATTTTTAGTATCTTTAAATGATATATTACTCGTTTTACCCAATCATTGATATGAATATACATCTTCCATCTATAATATATTCCCCCAAAAGTCAAGGGATAGAGATAGAATAGAATTTTTTTCAAATTAATATTTACAAGAGTTATGTCGTATTATTATTTTTTAAAATATTAAATATAATTAATTTAATAAAATTTTTATTATGTTTTTAAATAAGTAACTAGTCCGAAACAATTTTTTATATTATACTAATACTAAAAAAATAAAAAATTCAATTATATAATATTTATTACCATTCAATTATTTTTTATTCTCTAAATCATTATTCAATTGTTTTTGAATTTTTTTTAAAAAAATTTATAAATCATTGGTTGTATTATTTTTTCTCTATTTTCATTGAACCTGAATAGAACCATCGATCTAACACAACTGATGGAATTTTTTTCTCCTCCATAACCATAAATTATATTCCCAAATGATCATCCATCATAAAATATTTATTCTAATACCAATTATGATAAATTCTTCTAATTTCCCCTCATCCAACCCATTAATATAAAATACCCTTCAGACAATGTCAATTAATGATGGGGTTTTTATGATTCAAATATTATTATTTTTCTAAATTGGGATGGCTAAATTTGAAATCCTAAAACATGTCAAGGGTTTATAAATGGTTTTCATTCCTGTTGACATAATATAATAGAGATTTCATGAAATGAATTCATATTTTTTTCAAAATCATATTCATCTTGCATAAACCATGTTAACACCCACGAACAGCTCATAAAAACATTAATTTATCATTTTTTTATTACTTTATTATTAATAAATAATGTATTAGTAATTGAAGAATAAATTTAAAAATGAAATTAATAATAATAGCAATAGTCATTATTTATAATTATTGATTAATATTGGTAAAAAATAATTACTATTTTAAATATTATTAATAAATTTTCATTATCATTTTTATGTTTTAATGAATAATTATACTTATTTATATTTATCTAATAAAGGGTTATATTTTATAAAAATATTTATAGTTATAATTTATAATAAATAATTTTAATTTTTTATGGATGATCAATTTTTCATCCATAAAATTATAAAATAAATTCCTTTGTATACTTCATAAATTGTATTTATCACCGTTCCGTTGAAAATCCTTGCACACATGTTTATAAAATTTTAAAAACATAAAATTTCACAGGTGGTAATGTAATTCAATTGTAGTTCTTATTTTAATAAAAATATAATTACTAAAAAAATTATATATGCCCCAAATTTATTCAAAAGATGATTTTTAGATTTCCACACATATATTGGTTGGGTTTTTTATCAATTAATGAATCAAGTACAATATAATATTTCATTAAAATGTAACTTTTTCTATACAAGAATTTTTAATAGTTTTTTACTGTGATATGAATTATAATAAAAAAAACTATAAATTGAGTTTTTATATGATTTGTAAATGTCTAGTGCTGAGATGAGGGATTAATATATCTTTTGATTTATTTACATTATTTTTAATTTAATTGTTTTACAGTCTCTAATAATAATTTTTATTTTCATTTTCATTTTCTATTCATCTCTCTCTCATATAATGTATAATCCCATGTGAATTTGATTAATATTTTGTATCATCATACACCAAGTACAGATCAATTCCATTTGAGATGTAGTATTAAAAATATATATTCCACATTGCATAAGATGTTCTAATGATAGATATAATTTTATAAATAATATGCATCATCAATGGAGAATGTTCGATAGAAAAAAACAAGTCTAATCGAGGATCATTTATTTTTCTACCTATGTCATTGTCATTTTTTTTCATTGATAAAAAATCATATAGATAAAATTTCAAGATCATGTTATATTTAAATTTTCATTAGTATATAAATTATTTTAATCATATAAAATCAATTTAAAAAAGGAAATAATACCATTGAGTGATTAATAAATTTGTATAATTATATATATTTTCAAGAAAATGTTATTAAAAATGTTTAATGATGTTTTTTATTATTGAAAAGTGATCAGGGTTTTTTAAATTCAATATAACAATATAATAATATATTTTCCATGGGAATTTTTAATTCATTAAAATTGATAAAGTTATAAAAAATACACAATTATATGCATATTCAATATGTTTCATTCTTATAGAATGTTATCAATATTTTTATTAATGAGGTGGATTTGGTTAATGATTCATTATTGTTCATAATATAATATGGACATTGTCTAATGGAATCATATGCGAATATATAAGTTTTTTGGTAAACTAATTGGTGTTGATCATTCCTTATAATATGATGAAATATCTTATTATATAATTAAAATAACCATAAATCTGAATTTCCATACACCTATATCTTTAGTAATTAATGTTTCTCATTATGATCATCATTAAGATAATATAGAGTAAACCACATGAAACATGTGCTTTGATACTATATGATTAATGAATTATATTCCCATCAACAATGTGGTATTTGATAATGAATAATGAGATTTGGAAGTTAAATAATTCTTGGGTAAGATCGATGAACCATACATGGTTAATGTAAAAAAAATTATATTTTTCTTCTATTGGATTCATTATTGGGTATTTGAATAAAATTAAATATTGATCATAATATGTTAGTTATGTCATTAATAGAGGTAATTTCATAGGATTAAATTCTTTGATAAACTATAATTAAAATTAGTATCAAATTCACTGATATCTTAGGTAACACATCAACAAACAAAGAAAAATTATATTAGAAGACTGTTCTAATGATTAAAATGTGATGAAAATTGTATTTATGAATAGTCACATTAAAAACAGTTTACCAATATGGTTAGGAATTTTAATTTTTGTAAAATAAATAATTCTATGATATTAGTATTTTCATAATTTATAATGTTTATTTCATCAATATGTGTGTTTTTTAAAATTTATAACGTTATAATATTTATATTTCCCATACACTTGAATTTATACATTAATTTAAATGGGTTCCTTTTATTAGATATCATATTTATATCAATAATTATTTTTGACCAGAGTTGAACATGTCATGATGTTCATTAGTCCGTCATTCAAGAGATAATTTACTAGACTTTCAAATAAAGTGTTTCATATAAGATCTGTTGGATAGAAATAAAATTTTTAATTTATAAGGTTTTCATCTATTGGGTTGAGTTATAGATGGATTTTACATACCTTATGGTATTTAAAAAAAATAATCATTTTAATAATAATCAATAAACTATATAGTATGTATCCAAAATAAATTATTTTGATCAATCATTAGAAAGATATTGTACGATATTCTAGTCATTTATAAATTAAATTTTCTAATATTCTATTTACAAATAGTTCATTCAAATATTTTAAATATGTAAATAGGTAAAATATATGGCTTTCATTTTCATTATTAATTCTAAATATAAAAATTATTCTCTAATCCGGTTTTCAATATACATTGTCAAGAATGATATGATTTCATGTTGGAGTTGAGTTTTATTTTGAATAAATACCTCGGTCATACAAATACAGGGAATATTATATTTATTTGTTTAAAATATGGTGGTTATTTATTTTTTAACTCTGAAAGACTATCATAGTAACATCCTCATACATATCATTAGTATCACATCACATGCATTGTAACGACCCGAAATTTTGAATAAATATTTTTTCCTAATTTTATGTGTTATTTTATTTTATTTTTATACTCAACAAAAATGTTTCATTTGATAACATGAGTATAATTAAAATTATACCGTTGGTTTTTGACTGTTATATGACCATTGGTCAATATGACTGCTGGAAACTAAACGTTCTGATTATTGTCTCTAAATACAAGTAATCTTGGTTAATTAACATAGAAAGAAGATTCGATGGCCTCAACCAGTAGTCTTGGACCGATCAAAGCCCATCTAACAGAAATTGGGAAGGAGGTAGCACCACTGGTCTTTGCTCTGGACCAAACCCACGCTGAACTTCATCGTGTGAAGCTAGAACGGGATCGCCTTAGCGAGAAGTTCAAACTGATAGAAATTACTACTCGTGCGATGTTGGCCGAGTCTCCCTCAGATTCTCTAACCTTAGCACACCTTAAAATTAGGTCCTATACTGGTGTGATAAGGGGCTATGTAAGAAGACCGTAACTGCCTTGTGTAATCCTTTGTTTTAAATAAAAATTGGGATTTCTTCTTATGATGAAGTTTATGAATTTTCAAATGACCGGATAAATATAGTATGCATATTTTTGATGAATTTTAGAGAAAGAATATTTTAAAAATGTTTATGTAAACCTTAAATAATTAAAAATGAGTAATGATTTTCAAAAAATGGTCTTCTACAAATATGTTCAGTACGAAATTTAGAGTCTAATAAGATCAACTTAATTTTTGATGAATAGTAAATTATGAATAGTGATTTTATGCTTAGGATTAGTAATGTGACCAAATTGATTAGTAATCTCACTTAAAGAAAGTATTAATATAATCTAGGCACCTTGATTAAGTAATTTGATTCAATAAAATGGTTAAAAAACGGTTTCATAAATTATTATTCAAGTATTAGTTTTTTGGTGTGAATAGTGGTTTTTAATTAAAAATTAAATTACAAATATTTAGAAAATTATTTTTATAAAATGGATTTCATTTTTGAATGCAGAGCATTGATATTATGTTAAGGTAAATTTTGGGGATTTTTCTAAAAAAATGAATTTTCGGTGAATATTGTATTTATTTAAAAAATGAATTAAAAATATTTAAAAAATTATTTTTATAAAATGGAGTTCATTTTTGAAATCAGAGCATTGATCTTTGGTTAAGGTGAAATTTTGGGGTTTTTGTGAGAAAGTTGAATTTTCAGTGAATAATAAAAATACAGTTTTAGGGTTTCGGTATGTTTAATGACATCATAAATGTGTCATGATGTTGTCATGATATATTTTAAAGGATGTTCGACTAAAGAGGATGAATTATTGTGTGGGGGTACCCATGTGGCCTATCTTTATGGGAAGTACCATGGGAGGGCCCATGCTTTTGAGAAAAGCACTTTTTAGGTGTCCCTTGGCCATTAATGCCTTGTCCCCTCACTTTCCCTATAAATACCAAGCCCTCCTCTCATATTTTCGACTCCAAAACCATCCTCAACAAAGTTCTGGTCTCCGTACCTCCCAAGGAGTCCTCCAGAGGTGCCCCCAAGCCCTCAAGGTCCCAACATTTGAGTTTTAAGAGTTATGTTTTAAGGTAAGGGATCTGACCTCTCTCTTTCTTTTCATGTAATCTCTTTTATGTCATTCCTTTTATGCTACATGTTCTTATGTGAGAGGATGTTCTTTTATATTCCTCTTACTGCCCTTTTAATATTTATATGAGGAGAGATCCACTCTTACTCTCATCATTTAATTTTATGAAAGTTTAAGTGACGTCGTTAGGCTTGCGAATTTTTAAGGGATCCTTTCACCCTTCTCATTTTTCAAGTTCGATTTTCATATCAAGTCTTTCAAGTTCCTTTTTAATTATGTTGGGGTATGATCTCTATATCTTTCATACATATCTCTTATGATCATATGATTAGAGACCCTATTTGATCTTGTCAATTCATTTTTATTGATGTTTAAGTGACGCCGTTTGGCTGCCGAATTTTCATAAGAGAAATCTAATTTTTGTCTTCCTTCCATGTTTTTCATTTCAAATAGTATGTCCTCCAAATTTCATTACCATGTCCATATATCCTTCTTATTCCGTTCCCCTACTGTTTTATGGATCATTTATGAGTGGGTGACCCATGTCCCCTCTCTTTTCAATGTTTTCTAAAACCCCGAAACATAGCCGTTATGCTGCAGAATTTTTGGTCTCAAAATGCCTCTCTCTTTTCTCAAAATTATTTTATGTTATAAAGTGAATACTCAAAGCTCTTATTTCAAAAAGGGTATTCACATATATATCAAAATGTTCTATTTTAAATTCTGGGATTTACACACATGAGACCCGCTTTCCTTTTCCATGAGTTTAAAGTGACGTAAGGATAATGTCTTTAAAGCAGTTTTTTAAACGTTATGATTATGAAATGAAACCCATTTATTTTATGCTATATGGGTTATTTATGAAATTATTGATGATTATATATGTGGATCACATGATAATAAAGGAAAGTTTAAGGGTGCGCCCTGATATCGCTCCAATGCATTGGGTAATGATGTAACCACTAGAGATTACAATTTTCACGATACCTTGGTGAATAACCTTGGTAATTTTCAAATGACACCTTGGGGATGGACCTTGAGATATGTTCATGATTGTCTATGTTAAATGATGTAACCACATCTTCAAGTTATGAAAAATGTTATTTTTATTATGAAATGCCTCATGATTTCTTTCTCATGCCTTAAAGTTCTTTTCATGTCCTTATTGAAGTATATCAAGTTCATATGTAAAATGTTCCTCTTGTTTCCCTTACTGGGCCTTCTGCTCACCCTTTCTTTTGATGTATGTCCCCAGGTTATGAGATGAAGTAATGAACCTAGTATGAACTTAAGGAGAAGCCTTTCAAGTGTTTAAGAAGAATGTTTTATGTCGTTTTCATGTATTATGTTCCTGGTTTCCAAGACACTAGACCTTAAAGATCCTCGGTTTTGTAAAAATGTAATGAAAGTTTATGTGATAAAAATGAGGGATGCTATAGTTGGTATCAAAGGATGGTTTAGTTATTTGTAGAAATTAGGATATGAAAACTCTAGGAAGAACCCTATAGAAAAGTTTAAATATAGGAAATCTTCCTGGTATTTTGATGAGTATTGAGTAAGGGGTTACCAAGCAAATACATCCATGTCTGGATACGAGCAGGTAGAGGTGGATCTGGAACAGATGTACATAGGGGTAAAACCCGAAAACACCGCTTTGAGCTAGACTCGAATGGGAACTAGTACACGACAACGGGCCTTGCTGCACTCTTGGTTACGAAACTCCTGGGGGGATATGCTTTGGTAAATTCATAAGCTTAGTATGAACCATTGTTAAAGGAACAAAGATAAAATTAAATAAAGGTTCACATAAGAATATAAGATCATGTATAACCTAGATGGGAACCTAGGGGATCACAAGTTAGGGTATACTTTTCTTCTACAAGTTATCCTTATATGCTTTATGTTTCTTTTCGTGATTATTGGCTAAGTATTTAATCCCCTAATTGTAGATTCTTTTCATAATTAATGGGGGGAAATGGAAGAACATGTCCCAACAACCAATGTGATAGGAAATGCTACGATTTCCGTAATAACATGACAGAGATGATTAGGGGAATAAAAGATGATTATTATTTTGGAAGACGTTCACAATTTTGAGGACCATATATGATCAAGGTAAATAGATTACTGCGGTATTTTCATTGAGGAGTAAGGTTGACTTATATTTTGAAGAATCAATGAATTTAAGGAGGGATTATAGTAATTTAGGTTACTTATGGAAATGATTAACCTATCTTGGGTAAAATATGTTTAGGTTAGCTACTTTTGTTATAATATGTTAGTTGTGGTTGATGTTGTTTGTAGATGAACAATGAAGTTTATTTTGGATAACTATGTTATCAAATCCCTCTTGTATTTGGGTTTCAATATTAGTTTGGTTTATTTTGAGGAATTTTAAGGACCTTTATTTAAGGGATGGTCTATGATGAACCTTGGGTAGTACCATAGAACATTGATGATTTAAAAATAGTTTCACTTCCCATGGGATTATTTCTTTTTGAAGAGTTGTTTTACCTTACCCTTTCTGTTTTTTGGATAATGTTTAATGATAGAAGAAATAAATAGTTAATCTTTTTTGGATTATGTGATTCTCTAAAAGATTATTCTTGTGTTTTGATGAGACCATGTAGTTTTGAATGATCATCATTTGGAGAAAAGATTATTTTTGGTAGAAACTTATTAAAGGATAAAACTCTACATGAAGGTCGGTATATTTTCTTATGTTTTTGTTCTATGTTGTAAATGAATTCTTCAAAATTATGAAAAGGAACGTAAAACAAAAATGTTGTTGGTTTACGTTTCCTACTAGGTAATCAATGACCGTTTACATGCATCATATGTTTGGGATTTTCTCAAGGTTAACTTTCTCCTAATCATGTTCTCTATCACTCTCCCTCAGAACTTGACCCTTTGTTTTTCTTCCATGTCCATGTTTTCTTACATGGAATCCTAGTGTGGGCTAACTCGGGTGACCTTCATACTTCCCTTTCTTTCTTTTAAAGTAACAGTTTTACTGACTCCTTTTCCAATGTGGGACTTTCAATGAAATTTTAAAACCTAATTTTAAAAGAATTGCGAGGACGCAATTTCTTAAGGGGTGAAGATTGTAACAACCCGAAATTTTGAATAAATCTTGTTTCCTAATTTTATGTGTTATTTTATTTTATTTTTATACTCAACAAAAATGATTCATTTGATAACATGAGTATAATTAAAATGTTACCGTTGGTTTTTGACTGTAATATGACCATTGGTCAATATGACCGCTGGAAACTAAACGTTTTGATTATTGTCTCTAAATACAAGTAATCTTGGTTAATTAATATAGAAAGAATATTCGATGGCCTCAACCAGTAGTCTTGGACCGATCGAAGCCCATCTAACAGAACATGGGAAGGAGGTAGCACAACTGGGCTTTTCTCTGGACCAAACCCAAGATGAACTTCATCGTGTGAAGCTAGAAAGGGATCGCCTTCGTGAGAAGTTCAAACTGATAGAAATTACTACTCGTGCGATGTTGGTCGAGCCTCCCTCAGATTCTCTAACCTTAGCACACCTTACAATTAGGTCCTATGCTGGTGTGATAAGGGGCTATGTTAGAAGACCGTAACTGCCTTGTGTAATCCTTTGTTTTAAATAAAAATTGGGATTTCTTCTTATGATGAAGTTTATGAATTTTCAAATGACCGGATAAATATAGTATTCATATTTTTGATGAATTTTAGAGAAAGGATATTTTAAAAAATTTTATGTCCGCCTTCAATAATTAAAAATGTGTAATGATTTTCAAAAAAAGGTCTTCTACAAATATGTTCAGTACGAAATTTAGATTCTAATAAGATCAACTTAGTTTTTGATTAATAGTAAATTATGAATAGTGATTTTATGCTTAGGATTAGTAATGTGACCAAATGGATTAGTAATCTCACTTAAAGAAAGTATTAATATAATCTAGGCACCTTGATTAAGTAATTTGATTCAATAAAAGGGTTAAAAACGGTTTCATAAATTATTATTCAAGTATTAGTTTTTTCGTGTGAATAGTGGTTTTATATTAAAAATTAAATTAAAAATATTTAGAAAATTATTTTTATAAAATGGATTTCATTTTTGGACTCAGAGCATCGATATTATGTTAAGGTATTTTTTGGGGATTTTTCTAAAAAAATGAATTTTCGGTGAATAGTGTATTTATTTAAAAAATGAATTAAAATTATTTAAAAAATTATTTTTATAAAATGGAGTTCATTTTTGAAATCAGAGCATTGATATTTGGTTAAGGTGAAATTTTGGGGTTTTTGTGAGAAAGTTGAATTTTCAGTGAATAGTAAAAATACAGTTTTAGGGTTTCGGTATGTTTAATGACATCATAACTGTGTCATGATGTTTTCATGAGATATTTTAAAGGATGTTCGACTAAAGAGTATGAATTATTGTGTGGGGGTCCCCATGTGTCCTAACTTTATGGGACGTACCATGGGAGTGCCCATGCTTTTGAGAAAACCACTTTTTAGGTGTCCCTTGGCCATTAATGCCTTGTCCCCTCACTTTCCCTATAAATACCAAGCCCTCCTCTCATCTTTTCGACTCCAAAACCATCCTCAACAAAGTTAGGGTCTCCTTACCTCCCAAGGAGTCCTCCCAAGGTGCCCCCAAGACCTCAAGGTCCCAACCATTGAGTTTTAAGAGTTATGTTTTAAGGTAAGGGATCCGACCTCTCTCTTTCTTTTCATGTAATCTCTTTTATGTCATTCCTTTTATGCTACATGTTATTATGTGAGAGGATGTTCTTTTATATTCCTCTTACTGCCCTTTTCATGTTTATATGATGAGATATCCACTCTTACTCTCATCATTTCATTTTATGAAAGTTTAAGTGACGTCGTTAGGCTGCTGAATTTTTAAGGGATCCTTTCACCCTTCTCATTTTTCAAGTTCGATTTTCATATCAAGTATTTCAAGTTCCTTTTTTATTATGTTGGGGTATGATCTCTATATCTATCATACTGATCTCTTATGATCATATGATGAGAGACCCTATTTGATCTTGTCAATTCATTTTTATTGAAGTTTAAGTGACGCCGTTAGGCTACCGAATTTTCATAAGAGAAATCTAATTTTTGTCTTCCTTCCATGTTTTTAATTTCAAATGGTATGTCCTCCAAATTTCATTACCATGTCCATATATCCTTCTTATTCCGTTCCACTACTGTTTTATGGATCGTTTATGATTGGGTGACCCATGTCCCCTCTCTTTTCAATGTTTTCTAATACCCCGAAACATAGCTGTTATGCTGCAGAATTTTTGGTCTCAAAATGCCTCTCTCTTTTCTCAAAATTATTTTATGTTATAAAGTGAATACTCAAAGCTCTTATTTCTACAAGGGTATTCACATATATATCAGAATGTTCTATTTAAAATTCTTGGATTTACATACATGAGACCCGCTTTCCCTTTCCGTGAGTTTAAAGTGACGTAAGGATCATGTCTTTAAAGCAGTTTTTTAAACGTTATGATTATGAAATGAAACCCATTTATTTTATGCTATATGGGTTATTTATGAAATTTTTGATGATGATATATGTGGCTCACATGATAATAAAGGCAAGTTTAAGGGTGCGCCCTAATAGCGCTCCAATGCATTGGGTAATGATGTAACCACCAGAGATTACAATTTTCACGATATCTTGGTGAATAACCTTGGTAATTTTCAAATGACACCTTGGGGATGGACCTTGGTGATATGTTCATGATTGTCTATGTTAAATTATGTATCCAAATCTTCATGTTATGAAAAATGTTATTTTTATTATGAAATTCCTCATGATTTCTTTCTCATGCCTTAAAGTTCTTTTCATGTCCTTATTGAAGTATATCAAGTTCATATGTAAAATGTTCCTCTTGTTTCCCTTACTGGGCCTTCTGCTCACCCTTTCTTTTGATGTATGTCCCCAGGTTATGAGATGAAGTAATGAACATAGGATGAACTTAAATAGAATCCTTTCAAGTGTTTAAGAAGAATGTTTTATGTCGTTTTCATGTATTATGTTCCTGGTTTCCAAGACACTAGACCTTAATGATCCTCGGTTTTGTAAAAATGTAATGATAGTTTATGTGATAAAAAGGAGGGATGCTATATGCATTTTTAGGAATCTCCATATGAAATTTAATTCTATACAAATAAAAAATATACCATTAAATTGATTCTTTTTAAATCCATACATACATAAATATATTTAATTTAATTAAAATATAATTTCAATTACTCTTCCAGTAAATGATTTAGTACTCAAGCATGAGAACTAGAAACATAGTGATTATTTTAAATGAATCTAAAAAAGAAAATAATAATCTATTCGAATATATAAAGTGAGTTTTGATTAATAAATGGCCATTAATATATAATGATCACAGGCGAATGTATATATAAATACCGATATTGGGTAGTTAAAAAACTCAATCATTAATTGATATTATATTGTTCCAATTGTTATCTTCATGTTTTAGATTATCAATTATTATTTTAATTATATTTCTAAATATAGACAATAGGATAATGAGGAGATATAAAATAGGATGATATTTTGTTGAACAATACAATAAAAGAAGAAAATAATTTATAAAAAAATTATTATTTTGTTTATGAATCATTAGCATAATGTGAATAATATTTTAGGTAATTTAGTATCGTGGTCCAATAATTGTTAAAATGGTCATGACTGAATGTATTCACTAATATAAATATATACTGCCCATATAAACATTCATTAATTTTTTTATCACTTTGGAAATTCCATTATATCTTCAGAATAAATTATATTATCTTTGGAATCATATATTAATTCAATGTACCAAATCATCACTCTAGTTAACTTCAATGTTACACTATATGTTCCTAGTGTAGATTTTATACATTCTATTATACTAGGTTAAGAAAGTAATATAGTTCCTAGAAAAATAGTTTACAACTAATTGGATGAAGAACATCCACTAGTATAAGATATGAGATATATTTTCTTCTTGATTATTGGGAGGTACTATAGTACATAATCCGTAATGGGAAGAGTCACAATGATATATAAAAAATATAAAAAGAAGACCAATCTATCCTCATAAATTTGAATTTTGAATTATATGAATCCATATAATATGGAGGTGGTTCAGTTTTCATTATTTTTTAGTCGTACCATATAAGTAATACATATATTTAATACTTATTAAAAATTATTCCATTTATATATAAACTTATGTAACTACAAAATCTGATAATTTTATTTTTAATTTATAATATTATAAACATTATAATATTAAAAATTATTTATAATATATATTTATTAGATTTATTCTTTGTTATTTTCAATTCTATGTGAGAAGATTTATATGTTTTACATGAAATAATAATAGTTAATGTAGTTTAAAAAATCATATATTTCAATGCATCTTTCAAAAAAATCATTTTAATATGAAGGATTTAGAATCTCCATATTAAATAAGAACTCAATTTAAATTTATGAAAACCATGGAACCATGAACCATATTTATTCACTAAATCACCTGAAAGAAATTTAAAACTGATAGAAGATTCATCAATAATTCAAGGATGTAAAGGAATCAGTAATTATTATTAGAATAACCAAGGACCCATAGGATAGAAAACACATTATAATTATAATAAGAGATGATATGAAAGTTATTATGGTTTCTAGGTATCAAAAACTTAAATGATAATTCAATGAAACTAAAATTATTGTAATAATAATTATTGTCACATCTGATTACTGACTCTCAATTTTATAGATGTGCATCAAATGAATTTTTCATTCAGTTCTCCTCATTCCACTACCATTCAATGTTTCTTTCACACCAATACATCATCCAATAAAACAACCATATTCTTGTTACCATGCCAATTTGATACCACCTTCAGGAATTTTATCCATTACTTCTAAAACTCATAATTGTTTTTATCTAGATTTATTATTTCCACTATGTTATTTTTATAATTTCAAATAAAAATTTATATAAAGGTATTTATAAATGTTTATTTACATTTAAAAAAATCATCATATATTTAATACCTAATCCTCCATCTTTATAATTCCATTCAAGACTTCCTTATTTCTAGTTCACTTTATTGGAATGGTTCTTCCAAAATATATTTATTTACAAAAAATTTGATCTTCTAGTATTTATAAATTCCATCCAAGCCCCACTGAGATGAAACAATAACCAATATTTTCAATGACATTGATTTTTTTCAATTAATCTTCTAGAATAAACCATAAATTTATGTTTTACAGCTCTTATAATATATCATGTTGAGGAATTTGAATGAATTGAAACTTCTAATAAATGTGTATTCTGCATGATTGAAATAAAATATTATAATCATGGCGTATTATGAAATATATAAGGTGAAACAGATTTATGTTCAATTGATTACATTTTAGCTCCTAAAAAACACTTCAACAATAATAACCACATCCCTAATTCCTTGATCAATATATAATTCACTTATATGGTTAAAGTGTACATACTAGTATTAGGGTACACATCTAGAACACAACCACATCTATGAATGTAATGAAATTTTTTCTGGTACTTCCCTTTGGGTATACATAATTTCTTAAGTACAAAAATATAAAGGCTTATAATTGATGATAAAATCCTTGACATATATATATTTTCAAAGAACCATGAGATATAATGGCATAAAATTAAGAAATTTATACTGTTCCATTCTCAAACTCCCAGTGATTCTATTCACAACTTCCCCTAAAAATGTTGTGTGCATTCTTTTACAACAATGTAATACTTAATTATTTTTACTACTAATTAAATATAAATTAGTTTATGGAACCCATAAAAACTATTTATTTATTGGGTTTCTTTGATTTGGATAACCTGATGTGTTTACCAACGTGACTACCATCAGTTTAAATATGAATTATATGAATTTTTCAATAAACGTCATGATATAGTTGTACAATAAAAATGATTATTCTAGTATTCCATTTTATTCTTATACACATCCCTAAAATCCACCTCATATAATTAGTACATCCCATAAATATATAAGCATAATACCCCTTCTAAATAAATATTTTTATTTCATATTTTAGTAAATATCATAGTTTAAACACATAATACATAAAAATATATGTTCCTTACTGAAAAAATTAAAATTACTAAATAAATATATCCATAAAATATGAATCTATTAAAATGGAGAATTATAAACTAAAATAATACTGGTATAATTATTAATTTTTTATCATGTTGATCTCCATAAATGACTCACATGGGAATAACACGTTTAATATAATTTAAAAAATTATTAATTTAATAATATATTTTGAAATGAATAATATTGATAAATGAGATTCATTGAAGGGAATGAAGAATGAATGAATTAAATCATATTTATAAAAAAAATTATGACAATTTGAATTGAATAATGACCATTCGACTAGTAACCTAATCATTGGGAATAGGTACATCAATGTTAAGACTATTAACTGAACCATAAGAAGAGTGACATGACCTAAAAGCAGAAAAAATTTCATATATATATAAAATTTATCATGATTTATTTTAAAAAATAAGAATATTATAACTCCATTAAATAAATATAAAGTTTAATATTTTATTTACATTATAAAAACATTTAAATAAACATATTATAATGCATTAAATTAAAATCATAAACATTATTTAATAACTAAAATTGTAGATGTTAGAAAATTATTTTCATAAAATATATTTCATTTTTAGAATAAAAATATAGAAATAGTGAATGTGTTATTTTTTGGTACATTTTGGAAATACATTATTTTTATGTAAAAATAATAATATATTTACGTAACTGATAAGTTTTAATAACATCATTAAATTATTAATAATGTTTTAATAAATTCTTACATTTTAGTATCTAACAATAAAATTAATTTTATGGAAAATAATTCAATAAATTTAAATTTTAATAATTGAACAAATTTTTCAAAACCTAAATACTTATTTATTTAATTTTTAATTTTTAATTTACAAAAAAAATATTTTTAGTAAACTAAATAAGTTTTTTCTAAAGGGATTAAAAAAATTAATAAATATTTTATCTGTAAAGTCCCTGAATTTCTATGGAAATTTTTTTTTATAAATACTTGGTAATTTTACAAGTCCACAGTTTTTACAGCGCATGATTCGTTGGCCCGGTGTGCTCGGAATCAATTTATGAAGTTTTGTTCATTTAAGTTCGGTAAATGTACATACTATATTTTATAACTTTTGAACTGGTGCTCAGAATTGAAATCCAACGGAATCGTTGAACTCGCAGCGTTATTGATTACTTAGTGAGACATTCACCGCAGTTGCATTCTATCGATAATGGAAGTTAGATTTTGGGGGGTTTTTAATTAAATTGTATTAAATTATGTTTTAACTTTATTTTTATTTTGGAGGTTAAAACCTCCAAAGGGAGGTTGGAGGTGGGGGCTACCACAACCAAACAACCCATGGGAGGTTATGGAGGTGGGGCCCACCCGAGAATTACCTCCCTTGAGAGGATATAATTATGTGGGGCCTACACGAGCTTTAAACTCCCTTAACCCCCATGGAACCCCCAATTAATTGGGGAGCCTCTTCACCTTCTCCCTCCATTTAATGAGCCAACTCCAACCATTTAATTAAGTGAAGTAAATTTATTCATTTGAATCCATTGAATTCATGCAAACCATTTAAAATAACAGATAGTCAATTATTTTTGGGTTGGAAACATTCTTTTGGTGGAACTTTGAGAGAGGAGCCTTAGAAGAACATGAAGAACTTTATTATCCCAATGAAGAACACTCCTCTCCAACGAAGAATGACGGACATCCCTCTCTCCCTCTTTATCTAGGGAACGAAGAGGAAACACCGCCCTCCTTGAAGAATGCACACGACTTCATCTTCTTTGTCTTTATCCGATGTCAACGGAATGAAATCCGCCTTACCGAGATTTCATCAACGAGTATCGATATACAATGTAGGGGGATTTTTGTGTTGAATCATTACCATCTCTTCATCATCGTTCGATATTAATGATTGTGAATGCCCTTCTTATATCACCATGACATGGATGGATCTTACCACATGAAAATATCCCGACCCTCCCCCTTTGTATTCTTCCATGTTTGTTGATGATGGAGGCGGAGCAATGACAATCATCAACGTGACGACCATGAAAAAAACCGGCAGCTCAAGGCCTCCGGGTCACAAAGAGGGTGTGGCACTGTCGTGCCCCGTTGAAGGAGAGTGGTAGCCATGACGGGCTGCGACGGAGGCGCGCGGTGCCGTCACGCCGCCCTAGCAGTGCAGAACCGCGGCCAGGGCGGGCCGGACCAGAGAAGAACTGTGGCCATAGGTCATGGTGAACAGAGGATGGTGGCAGACTGAGCGGGCCGCCGGTGCACGCTATAGGCGGGACCCCTCGTGTCACGTGGGTCACCGAACCGGCCCCTTGCGCTAGTTCCTTCGGAAGTCAAGGGGCCGCCGCACCCCTCCCCCCCCCCCCCATTTGCGGCCAGCCAGGCCACCAAACCAACCGGTTAGTTGGCCACGGGCTTGGTCGGGCCGCCTCAGGCTAGGCCGCTACGGGCCGAGCAGCCTCGGGATGGGCCACCATCGGGCCGGGCCGCACCATCTGGGCTGGGCCACCTTCGGGCCAGGCCTCCCAGATGGGTTGGGCCATCCCCTCGGGCCAGTTCGGACCCTCTGGATGGGTTGGACCCATAGATATAGTAGGACCCTAGTCTAGTCCCTTGTCATGTCGGGTCTGTCCGACTAGATCGGACCAGACTTGGACCTATTTGACCCGAATACACCTTTTTTCCTGTATCGTGGGCTACGGGTGTCCGATTGATGAACCCTCTACGGAGATGGAATACTTGGAGTAAGACGGTTAATTTAGCATAACCCACATGAGGTTTGGACATAGTTGGAGTACGGTAAAGTAGGTTTGAACCTAAAAACCAACCAGGCCCCTCGAACGGAAATGCCAATAACTCACAGAGCGGGCATCTGATTGACGCACCGAATATCGCGTTGGAACCCTTACAACAAATAGATCCATTGGGATACTCATTTTTGGATTTTAGTGGTGTTTAAGGTATGAATTATATCTCAATGTTAGATTCTATGGATCTCGGGCGCACTTGGTGCTTGGAATCAAGTGGCTGATAGTGAGGCGGAAGTTGGAGACAGATCACATGGAGGTCAGCACTTATCAAACCTATGTCGGTATTTATAGGGGTTATTACCTATCAATCATGTATAGGTCAGATCCTGTGTGGTTCATTGCATGGGTTAGTACCTATCGATCTTATGTGGGTCAGATCCTGTATGGGTCATTATGGGGGTTAGTACCTATCGATCCTGTGTGGGTCAGATCCTATGTGGGTCATTGCAGGGGTTAGTACCTATCGATAATGTGTGGGTCAGATCTTGTGTGGGTCATTGTGGGGGTTATTACAAATCAATCATGTGTGGTTCAGATCATCTGTGGGTCATTGCGGGTGTTAGTACCTATCGATCATGTGTGGGTCAGACTCTATGTGGTCAGAAGTAGTGTCTCTTGACAGAATAAGATGATCTAGCTTCGCGAACAATCATCTGTACTTCAATACTTCATTGAAATCCTTATTTGATATGATTCAATTACATTCAGGTTTTCCTCATTATTGAGATGGGTTAATAAATAACTTAGGTTTATGTATGGGCATATATCTAAGTAAGGGTTATCTGTTGAATTCTTAAGTTGTGGTTATTCTCATTGGATTTTGTGAGACCTTGAGGGTCTCGAGGTCCCTACTGAGTATCGTTATACTCACCCCTACATGGGTTATGCCCACACCTCGTTGTGTTGGTTGTAGATGGCGGACATCGCTGACTAAGGCAGAGAGTAGCAGCACTGGATGGTTCCCGGAGGTGGACCACATAGCGTGTCGGCACTCGGAGCGGCCAGACGGACATGGATAGTTGAGGAGGCCATCTGTACCTACCCTTCAGGTAGGAACCCTGGAGGATGACCCAGTAGCTTCTTTACTTACTTTCAGTTGTACATGCTTCCAGTTGTACCTATACTTTACTGTCATGACTGAATTTCTGGCCCCTTTTACGTTCTAGTACTTCTTTTGTATACTGAATCACTTATTGTTTTTCTTCTAGTTGTGTACTATTCTTGTGTGTGTTAACTTATTATAAAGGAAATTCCTTTCCATCTTAGGGATTTACACCATTGTTTCTAGTCAGTATCCCCTATCATATGGAAGGTGGGTTTGGTGTAGTCACAGAACGGGCCCCGAGGATGGTTCATGACAAATTAGTATCGGAGGTATCGATTCTACCGCAGAACTCATGACTATGATCATTCATTACTGTGAAGAAACAGTGTTAAGGGTACCGAGTGTGGTTTTTAGTGTAGGGAGTCTTGGTTTGCTGTGGCGGATGACGTATACGTACACCAGGACCCTGACTACTGATTATCGACTTAGTGCATGAAAACACTGATTGTGTGTGTGTATTTAAAATTTTTCTTAAGTCATATCAACCAGGTAAGATCTGCAGGTATAATATCTTGATCGTGGAGAACCTATTTCTTTTCAAGATGTCTTCACTTAGTCAGTCGGCACAGGTTCCGATTGGAGAGCGCGACGTTAGCCCACCGAGCGACGAGGCCTCAGTGCATGGCCCCATCACAGCGGAGGCACTAGTGGGACCACTACCTACTGGGATGTCGTTTCCAGCAGCCCCATCAATAGAGGATGTGCACAGCATGAGCGCATTGCATGGGTTCATGCAACATAGGCCTCGGTGGTTTCGAGGTGAGACAGATTTTTAGATGGCTGGGTGCTGGCTGGATTTTGTAGCATGAGTTTTCCACACTGTTGGGACACCCGCTGACTTGATGGGGCACCGATCTATTAGTTTCTTTCAGGGAGCATCTATTATGTGGTAGATCCTGATGCTCTAGTTTTACGATGAGGCAAACCTCACCTGTGGTAACTTCAATTATCTTTTCATGGCGGAGTTTTTACCGGTGACTCTACAGTCTGTGTGTGCTCAGGAGATGCTTTACTTGCCATAGGGCACTGTAATAGTAGTCGAGTCATCTCTAGCAGGCATTAGGTAAATGACACGGGGGGGACAATTGGGTTAGATCTACTATTATATGACCCCAAAATGTGGCATCAGGGGTGTGGGGAACCCGAGACTAAGGGAACCTTGACCGGAGAATGGTATGTTTTTTCTACAGGGGACTGGGTCATAGAGCGTGTGACGGTCCGACTCCCCGCACAGTTGATCAGTAGGTGTTAGAGGAGCCACCGAGACAGAGGCAGCAGCTGGAGCTTATGTTCCAGCCAAGCGATGGACGAGGCAGTGGAGCAGTTCCTTCAGCAGATGGTGGTCAGAGTCATCGAGCACTACTACCACCACCCATAGACAGTTCACCTCGAGCTCTGTGAGCAGGTGAATAAGATTGGGACTAGCTCCAGTCATAGAGGCATTTGTTCGTGATGCTTCTAGCTTCGTTGATGTCATTGTTTGGGGTTGCTTTGCATCTTTGTACCTTGAGATGTAGTAATAAAAGACACGTGTCCTTGTGATGTTTTCTTCCATTCCTTTTTGTGTAGTTCATACTATGTGGTTCCAGTTATAACTATTGACATGACCCTCACATTATAGAGTCCTACTAGAGAGGACCCAGTGACCACACACTGATTCCGATAGTGTGAATTAACCCTTTGAGGCGATATTAACAGTTGTATATCATTTTAGTAGCGTCGAGGCCTTACGACGTCGTCCATGGCATGAATTAGTACCATTCATGTCAGGATTGACTGTATTAGGAAAAGGATGTGGTTCATCCAGGGGATGAGACCGGATTTCTATTTTCGGAAATGGAGAAATCTTAGCAGCTCTTGTAGGACATAGGAGGAGAAGGGTGTAGTCGAGATCTTTACAATTGGATAGTCTCACACATACATAGTTGAGCGAACGGTTTACGATTTACTCTAATATCAATTGTCTCAGGTGTGTCTTCTTATAGAAGAACCTGAACCTGAGACAGCGGTGTTGCATTTTGTTCCTCTAGGACTAGGACTTCAAGGAAGTCAATACTCCTAGGAAGAAGAATGTTGTAGCAGATGCTCTTAGCAAGATAATAGGCATTCTACTTCTAGGAGAGGCGACAGAGCAGCTGGCTGCCTTATAGATATCCTTCAGTGATAGAGATGGAGAATCCTATCTACAATCTCGTACAATCACTCCTCCCCTAATTAAGCAAGTCTGGGAGGCACAACATGGTGATGCTGACTATGAGACACAACATGCTCAGATATCCACATGGGAGGCACCTGATAAAATTTCTAAAGGTGGGGAGCACGTCATCATCTTTAGAGGACGTACCATGGTACCAGTATCACTTCATTAGGAAGTGTTGACAGTGTTCCACACTTCTCCTCTTGCGGTACATCCATGAGTGGTGAAGATGTACGAGGAACATCGATGACAGCACTGGTGGCCAGGTATGAAGAAGGTAGTAGCTGAGTTTGTCTCATGTTGCCTCACATGTCAGCAAGTGATGTCGGAGCACCAGGTATTAGTCGGCTTGGTTCAGCACATAGAGGTCCCAGAGTGGAAGTGGGATGGGATATCCATGTACATCGTGATGGGTCTTCCACATACATCCAAGAATCATGATTCGATATGGGTGATCGTTGAGCGACTCACCAAGTCGTCCCAAATCATACCGATCAGAGATCAGGGCTCAGTAGAGAGCATGTGATGTATCTATGTGCACGAGAATGTGCGTTTTCATCGAATACCTTCTTATTTTCTATCGGACCATGACACACGTTTTACCTCCCGGCTATGGAAGATGTTGTAGGAGGCTTTCGGGACACAACTTCGATTGAGGACCACCTTCCATCCTTAGAAAGATCATCAGACTGAGCCGACCATTAAGACCCTAGAGGACATGCTCTGCGCATGTGTCCTAAATTTTGGTCGCAGCTAGGAGGATCACATACCATTGGTATGGTTTCCCTACAACAACAGTTATCACTCCACCATCGGTATGTCACCTTATGAGGCCTTGTTTGGTCATCCTTACAGATCGCCACTATGCTGGGTAGACCCAGGGGAGTCAACACTAGTGGGACAGAAGATGGTATGTGCTACCATGGAAAGGGTGTCGATCATCCAGGAGCGAATGAAGACTGCACAGAGAAGGAGGAAGTCGTATACTGACAGGTGAACGAAACCAATGGAGTTCGAGGATGGAAACCATGTCTTCCTATGGGTCTCACATTGATGAGGATTAGGGAGATTTGGTCGAGCGTGAAAGATATCTTCATGGTTCATCAGACCTTTCCAGGTCCTTAGTAGAGTAGGTGAGGTATATTACCTCTTAGTTCTTCCACCTATGTTCCAATGGTTGCACGAAGTCCTCCATGTATCTCAGCTGATGAGATATGTGAATTACCCATCCCACATCATCGATCACGAAGAGCTGGACATCGATGACAGGGTGATATTCATGGAGGTCCCAATGGAGATTGAGGATCGATAGGATAGGGTCCTACGTGGACGGTCGATACCTATGGTGAAGGTTCGCTGGCAGCACGGGAACCTCCAGAAGAGCACATGGGAGTGGGAGGCTCATATGCATGCTCAGTACCATAATTTGTTCCCTTAGTTTGAGTTGTAGATTACGTGGACATAAATCCCTAAGGTGGGGAGAATGTAAAGACCCATAATTTACATAGAAATGTTTTTCAAAAATACATGAGAATTTTACAACTTCGCATTTTCTGACGGTGAATGATTCTGAGGCCCAGTGTGCCCAGGATCAATTTATGATGTTTTGTTCGAGTATGTTCAGTAGTCGTATGTACGAGATTTTATAACATTTGAACAGGTGCCCAGAATTGAAATCTGAGGGCACCGTTGAACTCGTAGTGTCGGTGATTGCTTAGTGAGACCTTCACCACAGTTGCGTTCTAACGAGAATGGAAGTTAGATTTTGGGGGTTTTTAATTAAATTGAATAAAATAAAGTGTAAAATTTATTTTTATTTTGGTGGTTAAAACCTCTAAAGGGGGTTGGAGGTGGGGGCCACCATACTCGAACCTCCCATGGGAGGTTATGGTGGTTTGACCCACCCGATCGTAATCTTCCTTGGGAGGATATTATTAGGTGGGGCCCATACAGGCTTTAAACTCCCTTAACCCCCTTGGAAAACCCATTTAAGTGGGGATCCTCTTCACCTTCCCCATCCATTTAATGAGACAACTCCACCCATTTAATTATGTGATGTAACTATATTAATTTGAATCCATTGAATTCTTGAAAACCATTTAAAATAATAGATAGTATATTATTTTGGGGATGGAAACATTCATTTGGTGGAACGTTGAAAGAGGACCTTTGGAAGAACTTGGAGAAAATTATTCTTCCAAAGAACAGTTCCCCTCTCCAACGAAGATAGATGGACATCTCTCTCTCCCTATTCAACCGAGGCAAGAAGAGGAAACACTGTCATCCTTGAAGAACGCTGATGATGTCAACTTCTTTGTCTTCTTCTGATGTCAACAGAATGACGTCCACATTGCCAGGAATTCATCAACGAGTATCGATATACAAGGTAGGGTGAATTTTTTGTTGAATTGTTACCTTCCATTCATCATCATTTGATATTAAGGATTGTGAATTCCCTTCTTATATCAACATTATGAGGAGGGTTAGGACCGCACAAACATGGCCCGACCCTCCCACTTGGTTTTGTTCCTTGTTTTTTGATGATGGAGGAGGAGAAACGACGGCCGACAATGGGTCGACCAGAAAGAAACCCGGTGGCACAAGGCTGACGGGTCCCCAAGAGTGCGCGAAAACACTGTGCCGCGCAGAAGAAGAGTTGCAGCCATGACAGGCCACGGTGGAGGAGGGTGGCACCCTCGCGCCGCACGGAGGCCATCAGAGGACCAGGGCCAGGGCTGGAAGAGGTGTAGGGGCGCGACTCCATCGTGTGGAACTGGTGGTGTTGAACCACAGCCAGAGTGGGCCGCAGCACCATCACGCCGCACCAGAGAAGAACAAAGACCATAGGCCATAGAGGAGAGATAAGGGCGGTCGTCTTAGCCAGCCTCTAGTGCGCTATACAGGAGGGACCCATCGGGTCCTACGGGTCACCGAACAGGCACCTAGCATCGGTTCCATCCGAATCCAGGGAGAGCCACCCCCCCCCCCTCCCTCATGTGTGGCCAGTCGGGCCCCTGAACCAGCCGGGCCGCCATGGGCTGGGCTACCTCGGACCGGGGCACTACAGGTCGAGCCGCCTCGGGACGAGCATCCCTTGGGTCGGGCAACCTCGGGCCGCACCGCCATCGGGCCCGGCCACCCCGACCAGGTCGGGATGCCTTCGGGTCGGGCCGGGGCGGACCCTTGGGCTGGGTCGGTCCCATTTATCGGGTCGGCCCCCGGTCCAGTCCCGGGTCAGGTCGGGTCAGTCTGACTGTGTCGGACCGAACCCAGACCCATTTGACCGAAATACACCTTTTTGCATGTATCTTGGTCTATGGTTGTCTGAATGACAAACCGCATGTGCCCATGGAAGGCTTGGAGCGAGACGGTACATTTGGCATACCCCACTTGAGGTTTGGACACAGTTGGAGTATGGTCGGGTTGGTTTGAACCTAAAAACCAACCGGGCCCCTCGCACAATAATGCCAATAACTCATAGACCTTGCGTCCGATTGACGCACAGACTATCGTGTTGGAACGCTTACGACATGGCGGTCATTTGGGATACTCCTTTGTAGAGTTTAGTGGTGGTTGAGGTACAACCGATATCTAAAGGGCAGATTTTATGGAACTCGAGTGCACCGGGTTCGAGGAATCTAGTTGCTGATAGTGAGGCAGAGGTTGGAGATAGATCATACCGAGGTTAACACCCAGTCATCCTATGTGGGTCATTGCGGGGGTTAGTACCTATCAATAATGTGTGAGACAGATCCTGTGTGGGTCCTTGCGGGGGTTAGTACCTATCGATCATGTGTGGGTCAGATCTTGTGTTGGTCAATTAGGGGATTAGTACCTATCGATCATGTGTGGGCTAGATCCTGTGTGGGTCCTTGAGGGGGTTAGTACCTATCGATCATGTATGGGTGAGATCCTATGTGGGTCATTGCTGGGGTTAGTACCCATCGATCGTGTGTGGGTCAGATCCTATGTGGGTCATTGTAGGGGTTAGTATCTTTCGATCCTATGTGGGTGAGATCATGTGTGAGTCATGCGGGGGATAGTACCTTTCCATCCTGTGTGGGTCAGACTCCATATGGTCAGAAGTAGTGCCTCTTGACAATATAATATGTTCTGGCTTTGTGACATTTATCTATACTTCTATACATCAGTGAAATCTTGGTTTGAGAAGAGTCAATGAGTTTTATATTTTCGTCATGATTGAAATGGGTTAATAAATAACTTAGGTATATGTATGGGCATATAACTATGTAAGGGTTATCTGTTGAATTCATACATTATCGTTATCCTTGTTGGATTTTTTGAGACCGTGAGAGTCTCGAGGTCCATATTGAGCATCGTTATACTCACCCCTGCACGGGATATACCCATACCTCATTGTGTTGCTTATAGATGACGGAAAATGCTGACTAAGGTAGAGAGTAGCAGGATTGGACGGTACCCAGAGGTGGACCACATAGCGTGTCGTTACTCGGAGTGGACAGACGTACGTGGAGTGCTGAGTAGGCCCTCTCTACCTATCCTTCAGGTAGGAACCCTTGAGGATGACCCAGTAGCTACTTTACTTGATTTCAGTAGTACTTCCTTCCAGATGTATATGTACTTTACTGGTAGGCTCGTATTTCCAGCCCCTTTTACTTTCCTCATCATCTTATGTATATAGTATTTCATAGTGTTTTTCTTCCAGTTGTGTTCTCTGATTGTGTGTATTTACATTTTATAAAGGCAATGCCTTCTCAGCTTAGGGATTTACACCATTGGTGCTAGTCTCCAGCCCCTGGCCTATGGAAGGCTGGCTTAGGGTAGTCACGGCACGAACCCCGAGAACGGGTCGTGACAGTATCAATCAAATATAATTCATATTGTAAAACTATTCACTATTATACTTGTTTCATTATATTATATTTGAATAAATGTTTTATTCTAAAACACCCAGTCAAGTATAAATACACCCTCCTTATAACTTTTGAATACCACATCTTTTACACAGCTCAAATAAAAAACATAACCTGAATTTTCACTTTTAAAATGTATGTAATAATTAAGTTTGTTCTTGAGTCATTAAAATACATAATTTCAAGGTTTAAATAGTAATAGTAATGACATTACAAAAATATGGAGTTTTGATAGCTTTATTATTTACCTTACATTTTTCTATTATCATAAGAAATTATTATATTATTTTTGAGCATGGACTTCATAAAAAAATTATGTACCATCTTAAATACAATTTGTTTTTATTAAAAAACTATAAATTTTTTATTTTGAAACATATTAATATTTTATACATATTTGGCATTAAATTTTGACTATATTATCCTAATGATAATTTAACCACTAAGAATGAAGTTGAAAATTCTCTTTTTGTCACTGTGTTTATGGACGTTCTTAAAAATATATTTAGTTCTGTCAAATATATAAATGTGTGTGTGTGTGTGTTTATTTATAATATGATCGGTTAATTTTATTAATTTATTAATTGAAATAATAAAAATGAAAATAGGAAACAGATGAGGTAATTTTAAGAAAAACATAATATCAAAACCTTAAACTATTAATGATGAAAATTAATCATAAAGTACGATGATTATAATTCATCATGAGGGAAAAATGTAAATATTTAAAAAAAGTATTTTTTCTAAATATATGATTAATATATATAAAATAAGAATGTCATGGTGAAAATGTGATCTTTTTTAAAGTGGAATCTCAAAACCAACTCCTTTCTTTTAGTTTTTCTTATATTTAACATTAGATTCTTCATGGAGCCATCAAAAATTTCTTAATAATTTAATTCTAAAAATAATTTTAATTTATTTATAGGGATATATATGTACCTTAATTTCAAAATGATTTTATGACAACTAGTATTTATTAAAATGATACCAATTTTCCAAGATGGCACATTCTCTCCTCATGGTCTATTTTTTCTCCACATAATAATAATGATATAATATGGGAATAATATGATATTTATTAATCAATTGGGAGTAAAGCAAATTATTTTTTGAACTATTATGTTGGAAAAAATTATGAAATCAATTTTTATATGGGTTTTCTTCATAAATATTATACATATAGATTTTATTTTCATGTGTAATGCGTGATTATGAGTATTTATTATATGATGATTGAACAAAAAGTTATATATCAATCAAATTCATTGATAAAATTAAAATATATGAGGAAATTTTTTGTATAATTAGGCTACATGATGGAAACTATGCTCACAATTATATGTTTATTATTTATTCACATATATTATATGTGAACAAGATGGTGGAATTGTTTACAAGTATGTTTGGTAGGTTGTAATCGTGTTAATATGTCTAAATATAAAACATATATGAAATTAAATTCAACATTAAAATTTTTACTTTATTATTTCTATAAAGATAATTTTTTATGATTTTAGGTTTTTGAAAATTCTCACCCATGTATAATATCCCATTAACGGTATTCACCCCCTTACTAGACATTTATATGGACCCTTAATATCATGTATATACTTAGGTGAATACATAAACTTTGTAGAACATAAGATATTATATATTCCCAATGAAATAGTATTTAAGTAATTTTTTATTATGTAAAAGTGTTGTAAAAGCATGATTTTCATAAAAAACAAAGACTTATTATTCAATTTGGTTCTATAATGTAACTAATCATTCAAACGATTTAATAGTCATGTGTGAAAATTATGTATTATAATAATTGGTATCATAATTCCATTTTTCTAGTTTTAATAATTACATATAGAAAACCATAAAAAATACCTATAAAATATTTCATAAAAATGATAAGAACATAAATTTATTTGAAGGAGTTTTTGTCCTCTATGAAGATAAATACATATCTCTATATTATAAAGTGATTTTCTTTAGATGATTATGATCCAAATTTTAATGACCAAAATATAGGGATTTTTGTTCTATATATATATTTTCAAAAATGGAATGAGGAATCTTTTTTAATGAACTCTTGTTTAGATACTCTTATAATATATGATTTTTTAGATGTATATTCTACCTAATATCCATTATGATATATATAACTAAATTAATTATTAATACTAATGATATAATTATATTCAATTATAGTATCCAAAAATCATCACGTTTAAAAATGATTTTCAAATCTCATGGATCAAGTAATAGATTTATTTTGATGTGATATTAACATATGAAAAAATTATTTATTTTTTTCAATACACATTCTTTATTTTTAAAAATTTCATTTGAAAAAATTGTACGAACTAGGATAAATTGGGCCAACAACACAGTTAAACGTGACATGAGTTATTTTAAAAACATTAATTCAATAGAAATTTAAGGTTACATTCACAAAATCATCATTGTAATAAAAAATATATCATAGGTTATGAAAAGTGAACCAAACCATGGGTACTATCCACCATTACCCACGAAAGATAAATTAGTTATCCATCCATTTGGGTGGAATTGTCCACAAAATATTTGATGATATTATAATATTCAATTCAAGAAAAAATTGGGGTACTTAATGGAAATATTATTTTTGTGATAAATAATATTATTAGAAGGTGTATTTTAAAATATCCATAAATGATTTAGATGGAGAAGGTCATCAATTTTTATCATTGATTATGAATTAAAATCCAAAATATGAAATGTTATAAATTGATTGGGAAATAATTAATAAGATATTTCATAACATTCATTTCCATAAAAACTATAAAACAAATATTCATAGTGAATTTAAATAAAGTATGAAAAGGGGAGTGAATATATCAACTCATAAGAAAAAAAATTCACATAAATTGAAATTTATGCCTCATTTTTCGTGATAAATAGTTACAGAAAAATAAAATGAGTCATAAATTGTTTAAAACCACATTTCCAAAAGCCAACCACATTATAATAATTCATGAATTACGATGAATTAGTTTTATGTTATCTAAATTTATTGATCATGATGGATGAATTGTCCCATGAACATAGAGATATGACGTGATGGATGAAATTTCATGATATGGTATTGATTTTGGAAGGAGGAATGAATATCAGTTGTGGAAATGATAATTATGCTTAAATAATTTTCTTTGATATTTCATCAATGTATTGTGGGAGTTTTTTTAGTCTGGGAGAAAATATCACCAAATACGTGACTACTAAATATACATGAATGAGCTATGCAAATTTAATTATGAAATGAAGACACATCCTAATGTACAAACCATGGTAAAATTATTTAATTATAATTGGAATGAGTGTTATGAGTGATTTTTCACTAAGACATGGGTCACTAGGGGTAATAATCATCTTTGACTACAAACGACAAGTGAGAATGTAAAATCATATTCAATCCCCAATATAGAGGTGGAATATAAAAATTTATTCATAAAAGGTACCATAAAAATTAGCTCAATAATGTAAAAAATGTTATCTTATTCTCTTTATACATATTACATTATGTCATGGTATATTTATATATATATTAAATCACAAACATGATAGTTTAATGTATATATTTCTGTTAAAAAACTAATGGTGAGATTATTACAACCCATGTTATGGAATTGATTACCCACTAAATGAGGTTAATATTTATAATTAATGTATATAATATGAATGTGATTTTTTATTCATAAACACCATTTTAGTTCATTTTACACTTTGAAAATCATTTCACATTATGATTGTAATTCCTTCTTAAATTGAACTATTATATGGTACATTTTTTAACATCATTTTAAGTATCCAATGATTCATCTGATTTTAAGGAATGTATTTATGAATATTTGAATTTGATATTTTGGTAAATTTATCTACACTTCAATATAACATGTTTCATTCAGGGAAGAATGGAGGATTCATAAAGTATGATGGAGATATTTGGAGATGAATAGAAGCAATTCTAGAGAAGGTTGATTAGACACCTTCCCAGAGATGAGAATGTGGGACCCACATTACAAACCCAATTAAGCCCATATTTCGTGGGATTCCAGAATATATGTATAGGAACAATTCAATCCTCATTATCAAATGCTAATTCGGCCTCCATTGTGGTTATTTTGGAGGCCTAAGTTAGAGATAAAATTCTGGGCTAGATTCTGCGACCCAGAAAAATAGCCCACTAATATAAACATATCTCAGATTCCACATCTCCAAATGAGCCCCAATTGTAGAGGAGGTTAGGATAAATCTGGGGATCCATTTTCTTATTGAATTTCCCGCTCTTATTAGGCCATATAGAGGGTCTTACAAGAATGTATGTTCAGTGGATGAAAGTTGGATGCCACCTCGGGTCAAGGGTGGAAAAATCAACTCTGCCTCAACTTTTCACCCACATATGGCCTACCAAAATTAATTTTGGAGACTTGGTATATTGAAGGCTCGATCCATGGCTTCAAAAATTCTTTATTTAAGGCAGTGTTGGTGGAGGATTTCAGGATCTTTTGTGCTTTTTTCAATTGTAATGTTATGCTGTGATTTTGTTTTCTCAAGATTGTCTTTCACATGTATGTTGTTCAATTCACTTTAGTTTCTTAATAAAAGTTCTTCTTTTCCTCTTATTCTTTTTTTCTTTAGATTACTTATAAACCATTGGTTCAAGGTTAGAATTTATTCACACCAAACCTTGTGAAATTATTCACACAACAGTGGATTGATCATTTTCTTTTTTTTTGTTTTCTTTACTTCTTCAATTCCTCCCTCAAGAGTCTACTTCCCGCTTCCATTGAAACCATAGCATCAATGGAGATCTAACCCACTTATGGGTTGATCCAAGGGAGTAGAAAAGGGCTGGATTGGATTTTATTTATCACCCCATTAATGTCTAATCACTTCATTAATTGAGATTTTTATTTGATGATTTTTAAACTCCATCGTCTTTGTTGAATTTAAGGCCACACACGTGAAGTGCTAATACGATCCTTTAACTTGATGTTCTCAAAACATAGATCCTTCAAGTGTATAGGTGATTAGTATTAAAGGGTGTAGGTATTAAACTAGTAATTTATGGTGTTGTTTGATCTTTTTAAATGAACAAATCTTAAATATAATTAATTGAAATCATTAATGAAGGAATTCAATCAAATCCACCCTGAGCGATAACCTAGGATCACCTCATTACCTTAAATTGAATTAACTTAAATCTGTTATTGATCCTTTAAAACCATCTAACATCAAACCAAGTTGGAAAATTCATATCCAAACACAATCCAAATAATGCACGTGTCTGTAGGTACTTCTTAGGTCTCTCACGATTCGACAACCCAAACAAGACTACAAAGACCATCATACCTTCTTCTTTTGGGTAGATTTGAGAGTGAATCAAATTTTGGAACCATTTCCAGGGACCTAAGTAAGTTATCATAGACATTATCATCCTTTTTTTAATCCCTCTTCTCTGTTATCACCCCTCACTCCTATGGAATTCAATTTTGAACATGTCCAAACATGGGAAACCTATCCCTACATTGATCACCCAACCCCATGTGTGATTTACAATGTAATGGCTCGGACCTATTAGGTCCCTTACTTTGTGAAAATGTGGTGTTGGAGGTGTTTCGGGAGGTCAAGATAACTTATCCCCAACAAGTTGCCAATTTTCCAGTTCAGTGAACAGTGTTTCTAGTTTTATGAATAGTAAAAGATCAGTTTCACAGATCGGTTTCATAGATTGGTTTCACAGATCGGTTTCACACATCGGATTCATAGATCGGTTTCACAGATCGGTTTCATAGATCGGTTTCGCAGTTCAGTTTCACATATCAGTTTCACATATTAGTTTCACATATCGTTTTCACTGATCGGTTTCACAGATCGGTTTCACGGATCGGTTTCACAGATCAGGTTCATGTATCAGTTTCATGGATCGGATTCAGGGATCGGTTTAACAGATCGGTTTCACAGATTGGTTTCACTGATCAGTTTCACTGATCAGTTTCATAGAACGGTAAGTGTACAGTAACTGTAGGTGAACAGTGTTTCCAGATTCCTACATTTTTGACCCTTTTGACGTTTCCTATGATGTAAAAAACATTTAACGCCTTATTTTAAGGACTCTTAAGGGCGATTCAAAAGCCATAAATCTTATATTAATTATTCCATAGGTCGGGATGTTTTTCTAACATGGTCAAACCGCGTGTTTTAATGTGATTCGTTTTTAATGGATAATTAACAAAATCATAAACTGTTGCCTCATTAAATCTTCAAAAAGGGACAAGATATCATCATCCCTTGTTCTTCCTCTTTGTTCTCTATTATGAGATATTAGAACCTTTCAATCCTTCTTACATGAGTTTCACAGTCAAACTCTACTCCTCGGATTGGTTTCGCTCTATTTTGATGCAACAATGTTGTATCGACCAACCTTTGATATAAGGTATGTTTTATCGTCGTTATTTTGTGGTTTATCTTCTCCTATTCTCCATTCCATATTATATCATGTAATCTTCGGGCTTCTAATGGGTTTTTCATGGGGTTGGGTAGGTGTTGTCCTACCGTGGCATCCACGGGTGGATGGAGTTGTCGCGAGAGGAGGATTGTGACCCATTGTGTGGATAAAGAACGTGAGGAACTGTTTGAGGTAGGGGATTCATTGCTTCTCTAATTTTTTATGTGCAATCATAGAGTTAGCATGATTTAGACCGTTGGATCACAATGAAATTGACCTAATTAATTATTTGAACCAGATAATGAAATTGTTATCGCACGTATGTTATTACCTCGTTTTTTTCTAGATAGTGTGATATCTATGCATGCTTGTTTTAGCTGTTTGTCCTTGATGGAAATTGATAATGAATGTAAAGACGGAATTAATTGATAATTAATTGGATAAAAATAAAGAGGCATGTAAATGAATCTGGTTTTTGTCATTGTTGTAGTTGTTTTAATTTTATGTAAATCAAATTGGCATAATAAGCATGTTAAATCTTTTAAGATAGCTTACTGAATAGTTTTCCTGGAAATAGAACCTACGAATTGAATCTGTTAACTCAAGAGGGATTAAAGAACTGGTTGGTTGATAAAATATAACGCCTGGTAGGGTTCTTAGTTACCCTCTTGTTCGAAAGGCCGAGTGCCTTGTGCTTTAGATCCCTGAGTGCTCATTTTGTATGAAGGATAGATGCCTTGTTAAGGGCCAAGAGCCAATTTGATGTGATGTTTTATTTCCAACTTCTTGTTCTGTGATGTGACCCTGGAGGGGTGTTGTGATATGTTAAGGCTGGGAGGCCTTCTGGTTGTGGCAACGAATTATTCCCATAGTGGCGAGATGCATCAGTTTATGAATGTGGGTGTCGGGGAGGACACCAAGGATGATGGTATGGGTTGGATGTGATGGCTGGATGTTGGTGGTTATTTGTTGTTTATCTGCTTTACTTTTCCCCACATCTCAAGGTAGGTGGTCTTGCATACCCTCCTACCGAAGGAGGTGAAGACACGTGGGGTATGCCACGTGCTTTCTTTGTTTAGCCTCTTGAGGGAGAATGGGTCTATTCTCTTGCTATAAGAGGAAAATACTCAATGGGTAGTACATCTACTCACCGTGTTGAGCCCCCATTGTTTTTATTATCATAGGATTATTTTCTGGAATTCCTATGAATAAGGGAAAGTAATTCTGTAATGAAAGATTGATTAAATTGTGATAATCTACATGGATGGAAATGGTGGAATTTAAAGGTGATGTTGAATCTTAAAAGGAGCAGTTGATTTTTAATATGATGCGAATTCATTTTATTGAGGTTTTGTTCATGGTTAATTAATGATTGAAGAATTAATTAACATATAGTGGAATTGATAAAATGGGAATGAAGTAATCTAATAAAGCCCTTAAATGGTTGTGTTCTTATAGGAAACCTAGTCTTAGAAGTGGAATCCCGGAGTCTGAGAGACGTTATATGCAGTTGTGTCTAAGACTAGGTTATGCACATAGTGTGGTTGTGAGATATATATATTCTTTACTTTTTGTGTTTCTATACGATACTCTACCCTGTCGATAAGGGAAACTGACACCCCGGGAATTCTGAGCACTAGGGGTGTTTTCCACAACATTCTGGTGGGAGGTTGAATAGTTGACTACCCACTTTAACCTCGCTCTCTTCTCTTGGTAGATACTAGTGCCTTTGGAACAACGGTTAGTTTTCCCCATATATGTGTGTAGAGGGATATAATGGCTTGTGGTTATTTCACACACATATATTCTTGATATAGTATCCTATGGACTACTATAGGTGTAACATGTATAGACTGTGATGGCTTGAGGGTCCTTACTCAGCGTATGGGCTGTGATGGATTGAGGTATAATACCTGACGTATGATACATGTTATGCGAGCTATGGTGGATTCTGGAAACTAACTGGGTACTTTTGGTTGTGAGGATGGTGTGGTGCTCCGCCCAGGTGTCTGCGCGCAAGCCTTTATGGTGCACGAGGTGCAGATTGTGGAGCTTATCCCAAGTTTATACGGGCATGTCTTTGGATAGAGATGCGCAGGATGTAGGTCATTGGGGAAAAGGGGCAAACCAGTGGGGAAGTAGTAGTGGGGTACCCTTTATATTCTTTACTATATGCTACATTCTTGTATGAATTACATGGTTAGAGTAGCCATGGTGACGTTGGGAACTTATTATACCAGTTTAGGTGATGAGTTAGTTTCACTTGTTGTTCACTCTTATTTAGCATGCTTTCTTTACTTTTTCATGAGAGGCTTCGAGGAGGATCCTATGGAGTATACTGTTATACTCACCCTACCTATATATAACATGTTTTTTAGGTCACTTGGAGCAGGTTGAAGATCATGCTGGTTACTACTACCTTGTGGTTGCAGGAGCTGTTCGGGCTTGTGGTCGCTGTTGTTTTTCCTTCTTATGGGTACTTGCAGTTTTTCCCTTTTTAGTTGTAGCACTTTTTCATGTAATATCATAGATGAACATGGGTTTCTTTTATATTCCAGTTTTCAGTTGGAGTTGATTGGTGTCTATCTTATCTCTCTCTTCCGCATGTGTTTTCTTAGAGGGTAATGCCTCCCATTTGTGTGTTTACTATACCCTCGGTGCTAGTCACCAACCCAGGGGCTGCAGGAGGTGGGACTCGGGGGTCATTATCTCCTTTCTCATATTTCCAGCCCAGGAGGGGTACATTTTGTAGGGAGGGGGTCTTGACAGAGTGGTATCAGAGGTCTGGTTGAGGTATAGTATGGAGTTTGGAGTTAGGAACATGTGAGGTTGCATGGGTTGGTAGGGAAATGGTGTCATTCATGTTTACCAAGTGAGGTAAACACTAGGGACCGGCTGAGACATATGCTTTATGTCCCCCTATGATCTGATGTACGGACCAATAATTTTACAATGGGCTATTAAACAAGGCGAAACTAGTTGCAGGGTAGAGACCTATGAACGGATCATGAATAGTTCTTCTTGTGCATGTGTCTGAATGGGTAGACATTGGGATAGGTTAAACTAAAATGAATGAAAGAAAACAATAAATTAATTAATCTTGAGTCTTCCATAATCTAGGCTTAGGAGCTCTAATGGTTTGTTATTTTACAAGTATGGCTCCAGGCTGATGTCCTCATCAGGTTTTCATATAATATGTCCATCAGGCTGTGCCAGAAGATCACGACCGGGTAGAGGTCGATGACGACAACACTTGGAGGAAGACACTCCAAGAGTTTTAGCGCCAGAGTCTGCAGAAATACGAGGGCTCCGTTTCAGATACAGTCACAGAAGAGATGTTAGAGGAGGTCGAGATCGGCTTCAGTTCGATCCGTGCTCGGAAGAAGCATTGGGTGTCCTTAGTTGTGACGACGCTGCGTGGAGAAACAAGGTAGTGGTGGCTCTTCTTCCTCGGGGATAGTGAGGATTCATTGATCTCATGGAAGGAGTTTTGATACATGTTTATAGTTGAGTTCTATTCCTCGACCGCGAAGGCATCTAGTCATCAGGATCTTCTTACCCTTCGACAGGGGACCTCCAGTGTTCTAGAGTTTGGGATTCATTTTAGGAACCTTCTACTATATGCTTCAGACCTATAACCAGATGAGGAGGCCAGGGCGAGGCATTTTGAGGATGCTTTGCATCTAGAGATCCAGCGCCAGGTCACCCATTTTATGCTTAAGACATATCTTGAGGTGATGGTAAGGGCCAATGTTGTTGAGAGGACTTTGTCTAGGACAGGTTCGTCACGAGAGGGAAATCATCATGATTCCTCACAAAGCAGAGCTACGGTCTGGGGTTCCCAGTTTTCTGGGCAGAAGAATTTCTGTTCACCTGGGGGTAGGTCTCAGCCCTTTCCATATCGTTTCTCCAGAGGCAGAAACTCTCGGGACTATTCCAAGGGATTAGACGCTTTTTTATCTTGTGGGGGTCATGGTCATCAGTAGCGGGAGTGCCCAACTTTTCAGAGCAGTCATCTTGCACCGGGCGCTTCACTCCAGTTTCCTCCGTTCAGGCAGTTCCAGCCGAGGCAGCTGCAATAAGTTTCACCAGCTTTAGATCAACAGAGGGTAGATGGTGTAGGCAGAGGACAGCACCATGACTCTCCCCATCCTCAAATAGCAGTGTTCTTCCATGGTGGTGGTCGTCATCCGGTTCAGAGAGGTCGAGGAAGAGGCTGTGGTCAGCATCATGCTCTAGCGTTTCCTGCCCCAGGTGAGCCAGATGTTGTTTGAGGTACCCTTTTCTTGTTTTCTACCTAGTTTTATGCCTGGTTTGATTCAAGAGCGACTCACTCCTTCATATCACCTACCCTTGTCCATGCCTTGGGACCAGAGGTAGAGAGGCTTCCAGTGCCTTTGGCGTTGACTAAGCCAGTTGTAGGTCGAGCTAACTTGTTTGAAGTATGTAGAGATTGTGAGCTACTGTTGGGGGAGCATCGCTCTTGGGGATATTTCCTATGTTTAGGAATACAACCATATGATGTCATCCTCAGCAGGGATTAGTTGTATTTGGTGTAGGCTATTGTGGATTTCTACAGTAAGAAGGTTGTTTTCCTTGATTCATATGGAGAGAAAGTGGTGTTTGTTGGTGAACGAGACCCTCAGATGGGTCATAGGTGCATTCCATACTTATCATCCATGACGGCTGAGATGATGCTAAGTTCTTCAAAGGTTGAGAATTTGACATTTCCTAGGGTTGTGGAGGAGTACCCAGATGTCTTCCTAGAAGAGGTCATAGCATTACCACCTGGATGAGAGATCGAGTTTGGGATCGAGCTACGGCCAAGAGCATCTCTTATCTCTATGTCTCTGTATAGGATGACCCCTTCTATGTTACTAGAGCTACGTATATAGCTTCATGGTCTGTTGCAGTTCAGTTTTGTTCAGCCAAGTGTGTCACCACGGGGTGCACCAGTCTTGTTCGTGAAGAAGGATGACGGCAGTTTGCGGTTGTGTGTCGATTATCTTCGCTTAATCAAAGTGACAATAAATAACTGATATCCTCTTTCGTGGATTGATGACTTATTCGATCAACTGAAGGGTGAAAGTTAGTTCTCAAAGAACAACATACGGCCAGGATATCATCAAATGAGTGTGAAGGATGAGGATATCCTGAAGACTACTTTCCATTGTCATCATGGGCATTATGATTTCATTGTAATTCTTTTCGGCATGACGAATTCTCCAGCTGTGTTCATGGGAATGATGAATGTTGTGTTCCATGAATTCCTGTACATGTTTGTGGTGGTTTACATCGATGAAATCCTTGTGTACTCCACATATGAATTGGAGCATGCAGAGCATCTACGAGACCTTTTTGGGAGTTCTTTTCCAACATCGGTTGTATGGGAAGTTTTCTAAGTGTGAGTTTTGGGCTCAAGAAGTACGTTTATTGGGGAATGTTGTGTCACAGCAGGGAGTATCCATGGATCCATCGAAGATATGTAATGCCCCGACCTCAGTTACCCAGAGTTAGTGAATTATTATATAACATTGGCATGATTACACGGAATCAATTCAGGAATGAACGATCCGTTTAGAAGTTTTGGAAAAAAGATCACATTCATTAACATTACATTACAATTTCAAACATAAAACACAACAGAATTAGTTCTTTGATAACCCCATTATTCACTTAATGTTAACACTTCTTATCAATCATAATACATTTCTTGGAATCTTGGGAAGAATAAAACATTGAAAGGGGTGAGCTAAAATGCTCAGTTAGGGTAATAAATACAGTGGAAGATAACACAAATATTAATCATGGTGAATAATTGAAACCATATGCCTTTAATAATAATAAACATGAATACTTTTATGTACAAAATATGAGTTGAGTAAATAAGGCCATAATAAAACATAATCATGGGTATTCTACTAGTCTAATGACCACATGAACCGTCAATATTATTTTCATAATGAGGGAATGTATAATGCCAGACATTCAAAAACATTTTGTCAAGGCCTCGACAAAGATGTCTAAAAATGATTAAAGCCTAGGCCAAAACCATATATCAAATTGGGAAAGGGCATCATCCAATTCCACGTCTAGTTGTCTCATGAGACCTACCGATGCATCGAGGAGCTATAACGGCCTCCACTTGTCAATTACTAAGTCCAATACATTCCTCGTGTAAAAATGTTGAAATATAACATATACATTCTTATTAAAACTAGCATACGAAATGTCAATACATTTACTATAAACCATGAATGGTATAAAAATAAAGCATCCACAGTCAAACATATCATAACTCATTAAATACAATATAGAAGGATTCATTATAATAAATCAACCTCAATCAAAATAATATCCAGTAAAGGATGCTGACATAGTTGAAAATGATGACTATAACTTTTTGAGAGAAATAACCTTTTTTAAAAATCATTTAAAAGTCACACATTTATAAAGGATGTAATTTAAAATAGGCTTTTGAATCAAAGTGTCCCATACCACTTTAAAACATTTGAAAATAATTATCATTTCAAAACATTCATGTCTATATAAATAAATCCTTAATATCATTTTGAAAACATGGACATTAATTAAAAAGATTTTGGATGTTAAATCTTTAAAAAAATTAAAATTCTTATCTTGATAAAGATTACTTTCACAAATCCTTAAAATATAAATTTTGAAATCATTTTTATGAAAAATTTACATGGATGATAAAAATTTCCCAGTAAATACTTACAAATAAACAATCTCGGATAATAATGACATTGAGGAATTAAACCTTACCAATTTGGTAACATACGAAACATACACCCCATAAAAAATGTTTCATACAATAAATATGTAAATACTCATAGATTAAATTGTATTACACAAATAATACAATTATGGTAAGTACATACACCACACAGAAGGTAATAGTTGCAATATGGCATGAATCTCACGGGAATAATGAGTGAGATGAAAACCCCTTACCATGTAATTTTCCTTTGACGAGGGTAGGGTAATCTCCTATATAATGGTTAAATGATTGTTATTAAATTATACATGAATAATATACATTAATATGATATCATATATGATCCTTTAACATTTCTTTGTTAATAATATCTTAGGATTATCGTCGTTTCGGGTGTTAACTTACTCATTTTATTTTATATGCTTTGTTACATAAGTCGTGTTTGTTATGGATAGGTTGTATCTTATACATATCCAGAATTATATCATGTCCTCAAAAATTCTTTTTAATCATAAAATGAGAATTATAATTCAATAGATATAATGGGGAATAAATCTCATCACGTTCGTGGAGACGGTAGTCCATACGTACGCACGAACGCTACTTCCATTTCATTTTTCATTTTAAAAGGAATCAAAACCAAATAATACATAGGTATATTGTTATTCCAGTATAATATAATATCTTATATTTTTTAATTAAGTTCATTAATACCATATTTTATATTTTCTATTTATGTTATAAACGAGTCATATCACTTTGTGGGGGTGGTAGTCCGCACTTCCTCAAATGAAATTATCGTATATATATACAACATGAAACGAATACTTATATCCTATAAAATGGAATTATAGAATCTTATATATAAAATAAATATATATAATATCATATTTATTTATAGTGACATCATAATGTCCACCATGAGAGGCGGTAGGAGATAATTGAACAATCGTCGTTTCGTGAGGCGTTTGGTTGCCATCCACAGAAACTTTATGTTCGTCACGCATTAGATGGAGGTGTGTATAAGTGATGTTCTAATACTTCTAATAAAAATATCCTAGTATATTTATGATACTGCTCTTGTTACAAAAGAAAAGAATAATAATAGTTTAGTGGTTGGAGAAGTAAAATGGAAGAAAAGAAGCTAAAAGAAATCAGTACCATTAATTTGGGTAGCTCCCTTAGGTTTGAACCAAAAAGGACTCTGGAAGTTTCTTCTGCCTAAGTTAAGGACTCTAAGAGGAGGATAGGGATGTAGGGAGATTAATTGGAAAAAGGTTGGACGAGCCAAAAGGCTTGAGATGTGTGATTAATAGTTTAGAAGTGGTGTCCTTTTATAAGGGGGAGGAGGGGATCTTTAGAAAAAACATAAAGTATTATTTTATAATAAATTCACATTCGGTTTATAATGGCTCCAAGGTGGATTATTAAAATTCTATGGTTGTTATAGGTCTAAATCCTTTCAATGAATATATTTTAGAGAGGATTGTGTCATTATATTAACCTTATCTTTTAGTTTTAACTCTTGGTCATTTAGTTTGACACTTACCATGTCACTTTGTATTTTTATATTATATAATTAGTAAACTTACTATATACCTCCAAGAGACCTCAATGTGGTCCATTAATGATACACCTATCTTGATAAAAGTCCTTTGGCCGATCCTTATATTTTAAAAAATTTAATTTCAATTAATAATATATTATTTGATTTAAAAACTCTTTTATGTCAATTTTAACACTATTTGGTATTTGATTATTTTGAAAATCATAACAGCATGATTAATTCTAAAAAACTTAATTAAAAAAATAATAACATGTCATATTAACCTATAAAATTCGTTTAATTCATTAAAAGTATCAAATTATATTTATTTGGGTATTTAAAATATCAATTATTTTTATACTTCACTAAAAAGGTAATTATTACATCATCATTATGTCATAAAAAAATTAAATTATTTAATCTTTAAAAATTATAAATAAAACCCCATTATTTGGGAAATAATTTTAAATTTCAAATTAATATTTATAATCAAATTTATCTTAGGTATAACCCAATATTAAAAATGTTTTAGTTATTAATCTTTGATTTTAACTCTTTTAAATATTCTTTAAATTAAATAATAATAAATGTCCTAATCTAATCCAAGTGGAACTAAAGGGTCATATTTTATTCCTAAGGTGTTTTTGGTCGAATTAAACATATCCAATAGAATTAGGACATGTGTTAGGGTAATAATAACATCATTTTTACCCTTAATTACCCTATTTACTTTTTATCGTGGTAAATAAAATTAAAAACCATCTATTTACCAAAAATTATGTTTATCTTATTGAACCATATTTTACTCCTTGATATTAACCATGTCTCTAGGATTTTCAAAATTCCACTCACAGAAGTGGTAAAATTATGTTTTATGTAAATTTACAAATTCTCTTAGGAGGTGGGTAAAAGACTGTAAAAAAGTTCAATAAACTTTTTATATATCTAAAATTATTAGAAACTGACTCCGATGAATTGCATTGAATTTATATAGGTATTATATATCTATTTTTATCTAAATTCAATTTAAATAATATAAATAAATATTTAAATAAAAATCTGGTTTTAAACAGTAACTCTGTGTTTTTAACTATTCATAAAAAATTGAACATTTTCAGAAAAATACCAAAAATGTACCCTAATCTAATTTTAATATTCCAAATTCAATAATTAAGTCTATTTTACCAAATTCAAAACATAGAAGTTTCATTTATTAATTTAAAACTAATTCCAGCTGTTAAAACAAAAATTGTGTTTTTAAGAAACAATAAATATCAAAAGATTGACACTTGTTTATGTCATGTTTAAACGTGAAATTATGTCCATTGACCAAAATTGGATTAAATGGTAAAAATATATTAAAAATATAATTTAAAACCACTCAAATTCATAATTTATCACTATTAATTATTTCGATTAAAAATGTGGTTTTTAATTAAAATTTAGTAACTTTCACTATTCATCAAAATATGGAAGTTATCCGAAAAGTACTAAAATTTCACCCTAGGATAATTTAGATATTATGAATCCAAATATGAAGACCATTTTGAGAGATAAAATTTATTAAATTTCAAAAAGTGGGTATTACTATTCATAACAGCTACTTTGATTGGTCGTCGTGTGTGTTAGAACTCAATGTTCTGTACAACACACGTTGCAGTACTATTCAAAGAGAAGCATACCGTTGAAGATTAGGGTGTTACAAGATATAATTAGTGGTGTCTTGGGTATCCCCTAAGATAGTGTCAGAGGTTCGAAGCTTCCTTGGCCTCACATGCAATTACAGGAGGTTCCTAGCCAATTTCTCACGGGTTGTGACTCCTCTAACAGCTCTGACCAGGAAGGATCAGGCCTTCAAATGGACTGATCAGTGCCAGGAAGCCTTCAAGTATCTAATGGAGAGGTTAGTAAGTGCTCTTGTTCTTTTTCTTCCAGCTGAGGGAGTCCAGTTTGATGTTTTCTGTGATGCTTCACATATGGGGTTAGTGTGTGTCCTCATGCAACAGAGGTCGGTTGTTTCTTATGGGTCTCGGTAGTTACATCCCCAGGAATGTAACTATTCCACCCATGATCATGAGTTCGTAGCCATGGTGTTTGCGTAGATATTGTAGAGACATTACCTCGTTAGTGAGCGCATTGTAGTTTTCACCGTTCATAAGAGTTTGAGGTATGTTTTCTCCCAGCATGACTTGAACTTACGACAACGTCGGTGGATGTAGTTCTTGTAGGAATACAACTTAGAAATATAATATACACCTGGAAAAGGGAATTTTGTAGCTGATGCGCTGAGTCGAATGTCATGTAGTGGTGTTGGGCGTGAATCCAGTGATTCATGGAGAGTAATGGAGGAACTGTCAGCTTTACATCTTGATATGGAAGAGGTTGGAGGTAGAGGTTGTCTTTCCTAGATGACAGTGAAGTCATCCCTGATGCAGAAGGTGAAAGAGTCCATGTTGGGTGATACGGAGGGGGAAGGTTCGAGAGACATGGTTTTTTGTGGTGAGGCCCCTGATGGTTGGTCGTAGGATGAACAACGCCTAGTGTTGTATCATGACAAGAATTTTGATCCCTTAGCGATGCGCGAGACGGTTCTCTAAGAGTTCCATAGTTCACCCTTAGCAGTACATCCTTGTGTGACAAAGATATATCGATCCTTGAGGGGTATGTTTGGGTGGCGTGGGCTGAAGCGTGCGATAGCGCGGTTTGTGTCTCGATGTTTAGTCTTCTAGAAGGTGAAGGCCGAACGCCATGTTCCTGGGGGTCTTCTCCATCCATTAGAGATTCCTCGGTGGAAGTGGGAGGACATCTCAATGAACTTTGTTACAGGTTTACCTCAAGCTCCGGGAGGACATGATGATATTTGGGTGGTAGTGGATCATCTAACAAAATCTGCCCACTTCATAGCGATCAAGGAGTCGATCTCAGTAGAATTTTTGTCGAAGTAGTATCTAGAAGAGGTGGTGTGACTTCATGGATTACCTAGGAAGATCATTTCTGATCGAGATCCTCACTTTACCTCCAGGTTGTGGAGAGGTCTCCAACATGATTTTGGAACTCATCTATGCCTTAACACTACTTTTCATCCTCAAATGGATGGTCAAACCGAACAAACCATCCACTCTCTTAAAGACATGTTACGATGTTGTGTTCCTGATTTTGGAGGTTCATGGATGAGGCACTTACCCTTGGTATAGTTCTCTTACAATAATAGTTTTCACTCTACCATCGGTATGTCACCGTTTGAAGCCTTGTATGGCCGGCCTTGTCGTTCTCCATTGTGCTGGACTAGGGTCGGAGAGTCAGCAATTCTTGGACCAGAACTACTGTAGAATACAACAGAGATAGTTTAGATGATTTGTGAGAAGATGAAGACAGTGAAAGATCGTTAGAAATCATTTGCTTATCAAAGGAGGAGACCCTTGGAGTTTAATTTTGGGGGTCATGTGTTTCTGAAGGTGACTCCCCATCGTGGGCAACAAAGGTTTTTTCATCGAAGAAATCTTTCTCCCCAGTTTTTTGGGCCTTTAGAGGTGTTAGATCATGTTGGAGTTGTGGCGTATCAAGTAGCACTTCCCCCAAAGATGAGTCAGGTACATGATGCTTTCCATGTATCACAGCTCCGTCGTTATCTTCATCATGACTCTCACTTCATCAATTGGGTAGAGAACGATGTTGATGGTGATCCAACCTTCGAGGAGCGACCTATGGAGATCCAAGACCGCAAGGAGAAGGTGTTTCATGGTCATTCTATTGCCTTTGTTTGTGTCTAATGGAGACACGGTGGCATGGAAGAGAGTACCTGGGAACGTGAGTCACAGATGCGTGTCTAGTACCCATAGTTGTTTTAAGATGTTGTGTTGTGTTTTCATTGATCCTGTCTTTTATGTACCTTTGATGTGATGTTATGCCTGAATTGTTTGGATATGGATTGTTTATTCCCCTGCTCTCGAATGTCGTGGTTTTTTCCCATCTTTAGAACAACTCATGGTGGTTTTCCCGTGAGTGGTTTCTTACGGTGTGGTTGTTCGGACCCCTTTTTTCCTTAGGTTGGTTTTAAATTCTCGAGGACGATAATATTTTGAGAGGTATCTGATGAAATTTCCCAGACCTCTCCAGTATATAACTTTGTGAAAATGTTGTGTTGGAGGTGTTCCAGGAGGTCATGATGACTTATCCCCAACACTTTTCCAATTTTCCAGTTCTGTGAACAATGTTTCCAGTTTTATAAATAGTAACAGATCGGTTTCACAGATCGGTTTCATAGATCGTTTTGACAGATCCATTTCACAAATTGGTTTCAGAGATCGATTTCACAGATCGATTTCACAGATCAGTTTCAAAGATCGGTTTCACAGACCAGTTTCACAGATCGGTTTCACAGATCAGTTTCACTGATCAGTTTAAAAGATCAGTTTCATAGATCAGTTTCATAGATTGGTTTCACAAATCGGTTTCACAGATCAGTTTCATAGATCAGTTTCACAGATCGGTTTCATAGATCAGTTTCACAGATCAGTTTCACAGATCGGTAGGTGTACAGTAACGGTAGATGAACAGTGTTTCCAGATTCCTACAGTTTTTCCCCTTTTGATGTTTCCTTTGATGTAAAATACATTTAAAGGATTATTTTAAGGACTCTTAAGGGAAATTCAAAGGCCATAAATCTTATATTAATTATTCCTAAGGCCAGTATGTTTTTTTACTTGGTCAAACCACGTGGGATAATGCGATCCATTTTTAGTGGAGAATTAACCAGATCTTAAACCATCGCCTCATTAAATCATTAAAAAAAAGAAAAAATGTCATCCTCCCTTGTTCTTACTCTTTGTTCATTGTTATGAGACTCTAGAACCTTTCAATCTGTATTACAAGAGATTCACAATAAAACACTACCCCTTGGATTGGTTCCACTCTATTTTGATGAAACCATGTTGTATCGATCAACCTTCAATGTAAGGTATGTTGTATCATAATTATTTTGTGGTTAATCTTCTCATGTTCAGCTTTCCATATTATAGCATGTAATCATCTGGATTCTAATGGGTTTTTATTGGGATTTGGTTTGTGTTGTCGTACTGTGGCATCCTCGGTGGATGTAGTTGTTTCGAGAGGAGGATTGTGACCCGTTGTGTGGATAAAGAACGTGAGGAAAAATTTGAGGTATGGGATTCATTATTCTCTAATTATTTATGTGAAATTGAATATTTAGCATGATTTAACCCTTTGGATCACAATGAAATTGACCTAATTAAATATTTTAACCGGATAAATAAATTTTTATCGCTCTTATTTTATTACCTCGTGTTTTTCTAGATAGTGTGATATCTATGCTTTATTGGTTTAGCTATTTGTCCTTAATGGAAATTGATAAATAAAATTAATCCGGAATTAATTGATAATTAATTTACTAACGATAAATAGGAATTTAAAGGAATCTGGTTGTTGTTGTTGTTGTTGTAGTGGTTCTAATTTTAGGTTAATCAAATTGGCATATTAAGCATGTTAAATATTTTGAGATAGCTTACTAATTAGTTTTCCTGGAATTGGAACCTACGAAGAGAATATGTTAATTCAAGAGGGATTAATGAACTGGTTGGTTGATAAATGATAAATCTTGGTAGGGTTCTTAGTTACCCTCTTGTTCGAAAGGCTGAGTGCCTTGTGCTTTATATCCATGAGTGCTCATTTTTTATGAAGGCTAGATGCATTGTTAAGGATCAATATCCCATTTTATGTGATGTTTGATTTCCTGCTGCTTGTGTGGTGATGTGACCCTGGAGGGGTGTTGTGATATGTGGAGGCGGGGAGGACTTGTGGTTGTGGTAGTGAATAACACCTAGAGTGGAAAGATGCATCGGTTTATGCATGTGGGTGGTGGGGAGGACACCAAGGATGATGGTATGGGTTAGATGTGATGGATGTATGTTGGTGGTTTTGTTTGGTTTTTTATCGACTTTAATTTTCCCCACTTCCCAAGGTAGCTGGTCATGCTTACCCACCTTCCGAAGGAGGCGAAGACACGCAGGGTATTCCACGGGATTGTCGTGTTTAGCCTCTTGAGTGAGAATGGGGTCTATGCTCTTGCTATAGGTGGAAAAGACTCGATGGGTAGTATATCTACTCACTGTGTTGATCCCCCTTTGTGTTTAGTAGCATCAAATGCTTTTCTAGAATTCCTGGTAATATGGGAAAGTAATTCTATAATGAAAGACTGATTAAATTGTGATAATCCACAGGGATGGAAATGCTAGAATTTAACGGAGATGTTGAATCTTAAAAAGAGAATTTGATTTTGAATATGATGACAATTTAGTTTGTTGAGGTTGTGTTCATGGTTAATTAATGTTTGAAGAATTAATTAACATTAAGTGGAATTGATAAAATGGGAATGAAGTAATATAATAAATCCCTTAAATGGTTGTGTGCTTATATGATACCTAGTCTTAGAAGTGGCAACCCGGAGTCCGAGAGACGTTATCTATAGTTGTGTCTAAGACTAGGTTATTCCCATAGTGTGGTTGTGAGTTATATATATTCTGTACGTTTTGTGTTTCTATATGCTACTCCACCCTGTCGGTAAGGGAAACTAACACCCTGGTGATTCGGAGCCCTGGGGGTGTTTTCCCCAACATTCTGATGGGAGGTTGAATGGCTGACTACCCCCTTTATCCCTGCTCTCTTCTCATGGTAGATACTAGTGCCTTTGAAATATTGGTTTGTATTCCCCATATATGTGTGTAGAGGGCTGTAATGGATCACGGTTATTTCAAACACATTTATTCTAGATGTATTATCCTATGGACTCCTATAGGTGTTACGTGTATAGGCTGTGATGGCTTGAGGATCCTTACTCGGCGCATGGGTTGTGATAGCTTAAGGTATAATACACGATGTATGATACATGTCATGAAAGCTGTGGTGGATTCTGGAAACTACCTGGTTACTTTTGGTTGTGGGGATGGTGTGGTGCTTCGCCCAGGTGTCTCTGGGCAGCCCTTTGTGGTGGACGAGGTACAGATTGTGGAGCTTAGATCATGTTTATACAGGAAATCCCTTGGAGAGAGATCCACAGAACATATATTGTTGGGGAAAAGCGGCAAACCAGTGGGGAAGTAGTAGCGGGTTACCCTTGATATTCTTTACTATATGCTATATTCTTGTATGCGTTACATGGTGAGAGTATCCATAGTGTGGTTGGGAACTTAGTATACATGTTTAGGTGATGACTTAGTTTCAATTGTTGTTCACTGTGCCTTAGAATTCTTTCTTTACTTTTGCACGAGGGTCTTCGTGGAGGATCAAAATGAGTATACTGTTATACTCACCCTACGTATATATAAACTATTTTTCAGGTCACATGGAGAAGGTTAGAGATCAAGATGGTTACTACTAGCTTGTGGTTTCAGGAGCTGTTTGGGCTTGTGGTCGATGTTGTTTTTCCTTCTTTTGTGTACTTTCCATTTTTTCATTTTTAGTTGTAACACTTTTTCATGGCATTTCATATATGAACATGGGTTTATTTTATATTCCAGTTTTGAGTTGGAGTTGATTAGTGTCTATCTTATCTCTTTCTTCCACATGTGTTCTCTTAGAGGGTAATGCCTCCCATTTGTGTGATTACTATACCCTTAGTGCTGGTCTCTATCCCGGGGCCTACTGGAGGCAGGACTCGGGGGGTCATTATCTCCCTTCTCACATTGCTAGCCCAAGAGGGGTACACTTTGTGGGGAGGGGGTCATGACATACAATGACCATCCTAATTTATACTTGTGGGATCATCAACAAACTAATGAACCACAATGTTTTTACTCCTATGATCCACAAAACAACCCAATATATAATGAGTTTCAATCCCCACAAAGCCAATATGAACACCCTCATGTCAATTCTAACAACATAATTATCCACCATGAATAGAACATTTGGATCAACACCTTATCTATCCTAATCCAAATTCATTACTTGAATAACAGTGTCAACAAATGGATATAATTAATTTTGAGGTTTCATCATTGAGGATATATCTACAAAGCATTAAAAATTGTGAGGAACCCATCCCTACACAAACTGTCCCTTCCATAACCTTCTGTGAAGTGTCTAGAATCCCACAAACATCTCATGAATTTAATGAAGAGAAAACCATTGGATATAGGGAGGATGAGTAGGATCAAGGAATTGTTGAAGGGTCTTTAAATCATGAGGGAATTGACTTTTTGGATTCAAAATAGGATAATTTGACATCATGGGTTGAGTCTCCTAAGTATAACTCCATTGATGAATTTTCAAAATCTCCAACCATTAAACCATTGAGATAAATCACAAACATTGAGTCCAGACCCATTCCTAAAATGGTACATTCCAATTTTGGGGTTGGATATTCTATTCAAAATGAACCAATTCTGCTGAGAAATTTTGAAAATGAAATTGATTTTGATTCAATGTCCCAACCTATGTCGGAAAATGTTCACCTACCTGAACTTCAATGAAAGGAATTTTCATCCACCCTCAAGTTTCCATTCATTTGGGATACCAAAAAACTTCCAATTTTCACAATTTCTTATCTTGTAACCAATATAGAGGTAAGGTTCTTAATGTCTTTGGAGTGACTGAAAAAGAAATTTGATCAACCATTTCTAATATTCCTTGGATTTTACCACTCATTATAGAACATAGGTTAATACACGACAAAAATTATGAACAAATAATAAATTTTAATATAGTGGACATAGAGAAATATGGGGTATTTAAAATATTTAAAATTGGTATTGGGTAAGTTATGGGGGTTTAAGTCGAGCTAATGACGTTAAACAAAGTGAGACATGGGAGGCAACCCATGGTTTTCAAGTTTCCAATCATTTTTTTGTTTTTATAAAATTTATATTTTAAATAGGATTAATGAATAATTTTTTTATTTTAAAATATATATATATATATATATATATTGTTGACGTGTTCTTCTATTATGAGTATGGATGGGTATGAAAGAGGAGAACCATATTCATATGTGTCACGTGGTGTGAACCTTGAGTAATACCATTCCATGAAATTTAAAAAGAAGACAATGTATCATCGGTTAATTTTATAATTATGTGTTTGTAGGTTAAAATAATAATAAATAAAAATATTAAAATAAAAAGAATTGCCACATCGTAGGTCGTCGGGCAGACCGCGTCACAACCGGCGATGCTGCGGGGATTTGAACCCGGGACCGAAGGGAGACAGGGACGCGCTCTTACCACTGACCTATGGTTTTTTGTGCTTCATTATTCTATAATTTTTATATATATACCTATATTTTACATTCTTTATTATATATATATATTGTTTTTTTTCTTTATTTTCTATTTTTTTATACTAGGGAAATCTGCAAGTGACGTGGATATCAAAGGACTAAATTGAAGCAACAATAACATCAACTCCAACCATCAGGTGACTTCATTTCATGATCCTCATATTTCAATTTACTTTTTAAAATTCTCTTACCTTCATCAACTCCTTCTAAATTTTCATTTCTTCAAACACTGGGTATAGTGTTATTTTACGTTGGGGGAGATAAAATTAAAAAATGCTTTTGTGTCAAAAAAAATGAATCATTTAAAAAAATGAGTGTAAATGGAAGGAAAAAATACATTAACTTTGAACATGGTTATACACATTGGACACTTTGAAACTAAATATCAAACAATTTAGCATACGTTGATTTTAATTTTAATCCATGTATAATTTCTTGAGCATAGATTTCGGAAAGTGTGGTTGTCTAATGTGATATTTCCTGGTTAATATTTTCATCCAAATAAAATAAAATCCGAACGCACATCCTTTGGATAGTGGGATATTAGTTTGAGTTCATGGGTCCCTTAAATAAATAGAATAGGTTGGGTGATCATTTTAGTTTTACTATGAGTATTAAAAAAAATAAAAAAAACAATAAATTAGCTCGTAGAGCAATGAAATGACCTAATACGTGGCTTTCGGCACATTTGGATTGAGACTCCATAGTTTTCTGGACTAGAGTTAGTGATTTTATCTCTATTTTTGGAAATTTGAGTTTGTTTTTGACTGAGTTAACTCGAGATGATGCCCAATTATGTGCGCTTCACTTGGTGCCCTAAGGTCTTTGAGCCTAGGAGTCATCGGAAAAGTCTCGCTACAGGGGTTTACTCTTTTGAGTGCAATTTCAATTACCATGGAAAAATTTAACAAATAAAATACAATATAAAGAAAATTGAATACTCATCTTAATAATGAAATTTGATTCAACCTAGCGCTTCTGTCATTTCCCCCTTGAATAATGTTGAACCCCCCATGTCTATTGTGATACACAACACATCCTCATACATAATTGATATTGGATGAAATAGGGAAATGATTTTGATCAATAGAATGGGATTCAAATTGGGATTTTCTTATGAAACTGTCTTGTATTAAAATATTTGTATGGGTTTCATGATTTTTTTGGTATAAGGTTTTTTCATTGATCACTGTGTATTAAAATGTTTTTGGAATAGGGAATTCGAATTTCATATTTTTGAGATATATTTTGATCGGGACTAGGAAAACTCAAGTTGGGGGTTGTGATTAGACACTAAATGAGGATAATATTCATTGTTAATATATATAATATTAATGTTCTTTTTAATTCATAAACACCATTTTAGTGCATTTACACTTTGATCATCATTTCACATTATGATTGTAATTCCTTCTTAGAATGCACTATTATGTGGTACATTTTTTAACATCATTTAAAGTAACCAATGATTAATCGAATTTTAAGGAATATAATTATCCATATTTTAATATTATATTTTGGAAAATATATCTACACTTCAATATGAACATTTTTTATTCAGGGATCAATGGAGTATTAATAAAGGATGATGGAGTTATTTGGAGATGAATGGAAGCAATTCTAGATAAGGCAGATTGGACACCATCCCATTGATGAGAATATGGGACCCACATTACAAACCCAATGAATCCCAAATTTCGTGGGATTATAGAATAAATATAGAGGAAGAAATCATTCTTCACGAGCTCGTGCTAATTCGGCCTCCATTTTTTGTTATTTATGCGGCACAATGTAGAGATAAAATTATGGGCTAGATTTTGGGGCCAAGAAAAACATTCCACTAATATAATCATATCTATGAATCCACAACTCCAAATGGACCGAAAATTTACAGACTATTAGGGGACATCGGGGGCTCTATAGTCCTCTTCTATGGACCACTCTAATTATTCCATATAGAAGATCTTCCAATCACGTCTGTTAGGTGGATAAAAACTGGATCCCACCTCGAGTCAAGGGTGGAAAAATAAACTCTCCCTCAACATTCCACCCACCTATTGCCTACAAAAATTAATTTAGGAGACTTGACCGATATAAGGCTCTAACCAAGGATTCAAAATTCTTATTTGAGGCTTTGGGGGTGAATTACTTGAGGAAGATTGGTGCTTTGTTCAATAGTAATGTTATGCTGCGATTTTGTTATCTCAATTCTGTACTTCACGTGTAAGATGTTCATTTAACTTTAGTTTCTTAATAAAAGTTCTTCTTTTCCTCTTATTCTATTGTTCTTCATATAACTTTAATATCGTAGGTTCATGGTGTGAAATTATTCTCAACAAACCTTGTGAAATTATTCACACAACGGTAGAGTGATCATTTTCTTTTTGTTGTTTTCTTTACTTTTACAATTCCCCCCTCCTGAGTCTACATCCCGCTTCCATTAAAACCATAGCATCAATGGAGGGCTAACCCACATATGGGTTGATATAACAGAGTGGAAAGGGGATGGATTGGATGTTATTTATCACCCCATTAATGTCTAATCAGTTTTTTAGTTGATATATTTATTTGATTATTTTTAAACTCCATTGTCCTTGTTGAATTTAAGGCCACACACTTCAAGTGCTAATACAAACCATTACCTTGATGTGCCCAAAACATTGATCCTTAAAGCATATAGGTGATTTTTATTAAAGGTTGTAGGTATTAATCCAGTAACTAATGTTTTTTTTGATCTTATTAAATGTACCCATCTCAAATATAAGAAATTGAAATCATTAATGAAGGAATTCATTCAAATCCACCGCGAGAGATAACCTAGGATCAACTCATTACCATAATTTGAATTAACATAAATCTTTTAGTGATCATTTAAAACAATCTTAAATCAACCCATGTTGGCCACTTCATATCCAAAAACAATCCATAGAATGCACCTGTATGTAGGTACTTCTTAGGTCTATGAGGATTCGACAACACAAACTAGACTACAAGAACTGTCCTACCTTCTTCTTTAGGATAAATTTGAGCGTGATTCAAATTATGAAGCCATTTTTGGAGACCAATGTATGTTATCTTAGACATTATCAACCTTTTTTTCATCCCTCTTCTCTATTATCACCCCTCACTCCTTTGGAATTCAATTTTGAACAAGTCCAAACATGGGAAACTTATCCCTAATTCGATCACCCAAAACCATGTGTCATGTAAAATGACCATCCTATTTTATAATTGTGGGATCATCAACAACCTAATGAACAACAATGTTTTTACTCATATGATCCACAAAATATCCCAATATATAATGAGTTTCAATCCCCTCAAATCAAATCTGAACACCCTCATGTGCAATTCCAACAACATAATTATCCTCCGAGAATAGACCATTTGGATCAGCCACTTATCTATACTAATCCACATTAATTACTTGAAAAACTATGTCCAAAAATGTAGATAATTAATTTTTAGGTTTTTTCATTGAGTTTATAACTACAAAGCATTAAAAAGTTTGAGTAACTCATTCCTACACAAACTATTCCTTCCATAACCTTATGTGAAGTGTCTAGTTTCCCACAAACATCTCATGAATTTACTTAAGAGAAAACCTTTGGATTTAGGGAGGATGAGGAGGATCATGTAAATTTTGAAGGGTCATTAAATCATGAGGAAATTGAGTTTTTGTATTCAAAAGAGGATAATTTTATATCATGGATTGAGTCTCCTAAGTATAACTCCATTGACGAGTTTTCAAACACACCAACCATTGAACCATTGAGAGAAATCACAAAAATTGAGTCCAGACCCATTCCTAAAATTGATATTTCCAATTTTATGGTTGTATCTTTTATTCAAAATGAACCAATTCTATTGAGAAATTTTGAAAATGAAATTGTGTTTGATTCAATGTCCCAACCTATGTCTAAAAGTGTTAGCCTACCTGAACTTGAACGAAAGGAATTTCCATCCACCCTCAAGTTTCCATTCATTGGGGATACCCAAAAACTTATAGTTGTCTCAATTTCTTATCTTGAAACCAATTACGAGGTAATGGTTCTTAATGTATTTGGAAAGACTAAAAATGAAACTAGATCAACCATTTCTGATATTCCTTGGATTTTACCACTCATTATAGAACATAGGTATGCACAATAAAAAAATTATAAACAAATAAAAAATCTCAATCTAGTAAACATGGAGAAATATGGGGTATAAATTTTTTTTGGAATTGGTATTGGGTAAGTTCTGGGGGTTCAACTCGAGGAAATGACGTTAAACAAAGCACTATATGGGAGGCAACCCATGGTTTTCAAGCTTCCAATCATTTTTTTGTTTTTATAAACATTATACTTTAAATAGGATTAATGAATCATTTTTATATTTAATATATATATATATATATATATATATATATACATTTGACATGTTCTTCTATTATGAGTATGTATGTGTAGGAAAGGGGAGCACCATATTCATCTGTGTCACGTGGTGTGATCCTTGACTAATACCATACCCCAAAATTTAAAAAGAAGACAATGTATAATCTGATAATTTTATTTTTATGTGTTTTTAGGTTAAAATAAAAATAATATAATAAAAAAATGCCACATCATAGGTCATGGGGAAAACCCCATCACAACCAGCGAAGCCACGGGGATTCGAACCCGAGAACGAAGGGAGACGGGGCGCACACTTACCACTGACCTACAACTTTTTTTTCTTCCTTATTCTATAATATATACTTATATGATACGTTCTTTATTATATATATTTTATGTTTTCTTGTTTTTTTCTTTCATTTTTCCTTTTTCTACTAGGTAACTCTGCAGGTGACATTGATATCATATGACCAAATTGAAGCAACAAGAACATCAACTTGAACCACCAGGTGAATTCATTCCATGATACTCATATTTCAATTACCTTTTTGAAATTCCCTTACCTACCTCTACTCCTTATAAATTTTCATTTCTTAAAACACTGGCGACTGTGTTATTTTAATTTTGGGAGGATATAAATTTAAAAGATACTTTTGTGTCCAAAAAATGATTGATTTGAATAAAAATGTGTGTAAGTTGACGGGAAAATCCTTTTAACTTTGAACATGGTAAAACACAGTTCACACTTTGAAACCTAATATCAAATATTTTACCATTCCCTGATTTTGATTATAATACACGTATAATTTCATGACCATAGATTTTGGAAAGTGTGGCTGTCTAATGTGATATTTCATGGTTTATATTTTTATCCAAATAAAATAAAAACACAACGCACGTCCTTTGGATAGTAGGGTATTAGATTGGGTTCATAGGGTCCCCCAAATAAATATCATAGGTTTTGTGATCATTTTTTTAATATGAGTATTCAAATAAAATAAAAAACAATAAATTAGAGCGTAGAGATATGAAATGACCTAATGCGTGGCTTTTGACACTTGAGGATCATGACTCCATAGTTGTCTAGCCTAGAGTTAGTAATTTTATATCTATTTTTGGTAATTTGAATTTGTTTTTGACTGATTTAACATGAGATGATGCCCGAGTATATGGGCTTCACATGGTGCCCTAAGGTATTTGAGCCTGGGAGTCATCGGCAAAGTCTCGCTACAGGGGTTGACTCTTTTGAGTGCAATTTCAATTACCATGGAAAAATTGAAAAAAAAATTACAATATAAAAATAAAATTTAATACTTATCTTAATATTGAAATGTGATTCCACATAGTACTTCCATCTTTTCCCCCTTTAATAAAGATGAACACCCGATTTCTATTGTGATACACAACACATCCTCATACTTAATTGATATTGGATGAAATATGGCAATGAATTTGAACAAAGGAATGGGATTGGGATTGGGATCTTCTTATGAAAATATCTTGTATTAAAATATTTGAATGGGTTAAATGATTTTTTTTGTATAAGTGTTTTTGGTGATCATTGTGTATTAAAATTTTTTTGTAAAAAGGAATTCGAATTTCATATTGTTGAGATATATTTTTCTCAGGACTAGCAAAACTCAAGTTGGGGGAGTTAATATCCACTAAATGATGATAAAATTAATTGTTAATTTATATAATATATTTGTGTTTTATTATTCATAAACACCATTTTAGTGTATTTTAAACTTTGAATATCATTTCACATTATGATTGTAATTCCTTCTTAAAATACACTATTATGTGGTACATTTTTTAACATCATTTAAAGTACCCAATGATTCATCTGATTTTAAGGAAGGTAATTATCCATATTTTAATTTGATATTTTTGGAAATTGATCTAAACATCAATATGAACATGTTTCATTCAAGGATCAATTGAGGATTCATAAATTATGATGGAGATATTTGAAGACGAATGGAATCAATTCTAGAGAAGGCAGATTGGACAGCATCCCACAGATGCGAATTTGGGACCCAGATTACAAACCCAGTGAATCCCAAATTTCATGGGATTCTAGATTACATATATATTAACAAATAATTCAACAGGTTACAGTGCTAATTATGCCTCTATTGTGGGTATTTATTCGGCCCACGTTAGAGATAAAATTCTGTGCCAGACTCTATGGCCCAGAACAACAGCCCACTAATCAGATCATATCTCTGAATCCACAACACCAAAGGGGGCCAAATTTTACAGGAAGTTATAGGACATCCTGGGATCCATTTTTTTCTTATATGGTCCACTCTAATTATGCAATATATAAGGTCTTACAGTAACATCTTTTCGTTGAATGAAAGATGGATGTCACCTCGGGTCATGGGTGGATAAATCAACTCTCCCTCAACATTCCACCCACCAATGGCCTACAAAAATTAATTTATGTGACTTGTAATATTTAATTCTAGATACAAGGCTTCAAAAATTCCTATTTAATGCAGTGGTGGTGGAATAGTTGAGGATCTTTGGTGCTTTGTTCAATTGTAAGGTTATGCTGCGATTTTGTTGTCTCAAGTTTGTCATTCACATGTTTGTTGTTCAATTCAGTTTAGTTTCTTAATAAAAGTTCTTATTTTCCTCTTATTAATTTTTTATTCATATCACTTTGATATAATTGGTTTATGGTTTGAATTTATTCACACCAAACCGTTTGAAATTATTCACACAACGGTGGAGTGATCATTTTATTTTTATTTTTTTCATTACTTTTTCAATTCCTCCCTCATGCGTCTAATTCCCACTCCCATTGAAACCATAGAATCAATGGAGGGATAACCCACTTATGGGTTGATCCAAGTTAGTATCAAGGGTATTTATTGGATGTTATTTATCACCCCATTAATTTCTAATCACGTCTTTAATTGAGATTTTTATTTGATGATTTTTAAACTCCATCGTCCTTGTTGAATTTATGGCCACCCAATTCAAGAGCTAATACGAACCTTTACATTGAAGTGCTCCAAACATTGATCCTTCAAGTGTATAGTTGATTAGTATTAAAGGGTTTAGGTATTAAACTAGTAAGTGATGGTGTTGTTTGATATTCTTAAATTAACCCATCTCAAATATAAGAAATTTAAATCATCAATGAAGGAATTCATTCAAATCCACCTCAAGCGATAACCTAGGATCAACTCAATACCTTAATTTTAATTAACGTAAATCTGTTGGTGATCCTTTAAAACCATCATAAATAAACCCAAGGTATCCACTTCATATCCAAAATCAATCCAAAGAATGCATGTGTCTATAGGTACTTCTTAGGTCATTGAGGATTTGACAACCCAAACTAGACTACAAGGACCATCCTACCTTATTCTTTTGGGTATATTTGAGTGTGAATCAAATTTTGGCGCTATTTCCGGGGACCTGATTATGTTATTTTAGAAATTATCATCCTTTTTTAATCCCTCTTCTCTATTCTCACCCCCTCACTCCTATGGAATTCGTTTTTGAACAAGCCCAAACATGGGAAACTTATTCCTATTTTGGTCACCCAACCCCATGTGTGATGTACAATGACCATACTAATTTCTAATTGGGGGATCATAAACATCCTAATGAACCAAAATGTTTTTACTCCTATGATCTACAAATATCCCAACATATAATGAGTTTCAATCCCCCCAATTCCAATCTGAACACCCTCATGGGCAATTCCTACAACTTAATTATCCACCTAGAATATACCATTTGGATCAACCCCTTATATATCCTCATCCACATTAATTACTTGAAAAACTGTGTCAACAAATGGAGATAATAAATTTTGTGGTTTAATCAATGATGATAGAACTAAAAAGCATTAGAAATTGTGAGGAACCCATCCCTACACAAACTATCCCTTCCATAACAGTATGTGAAGTGTCTAGTTTCCCACAAACCTCTCATGAATTTACTGAAGATAAAATATTTGGATTTAGATATGATGAGGAGGATCAAAGAATTCTTTAAGGGTATATAAATCAAAAGAAAATTGTCTTTTTGGATTCAATAGTAGAGAATTTTACATCAGGGTTTGGGTCTCCTAAGTATAACGCCATTGATGAATTTTTAAAAACACCAACTATTGAACCATTGAGAGAAATCACAACCATTGAGTCCAGCCCCATTCAACAAATTGATCTTTCAAATTTTGTGGTTGGATATTCTATTCAAAAGGAACGAATTCTGTTGATCAATTTTGAAAATGAAATTCAGTTTGATTCAATGTCAAAACCTATGTCTGAAAGTGTTAGCCTACCTAATCATGAACGAGAGGAATCTCCATCCACCCTCAAGTTTCCATTCATTGGGGATACCCAAAAACTTCCAATTTTCAGAATTTCATATCATGAAACCAATAAAGAGGTAATGGTTCTTAATGTCTTTGGAAATACTAAAAAACAAACTGGATCAACCATTTCTGGTATTCCATGGATTTTACCACTCATTATAGAACATAGGTTTGGACATGACAAAAATTATAAACAAATAATAAATCTCAATCTAGTGAACATATAGTAATATGGGGTATTTAAAATTTTTAAATTTGGTATTTGGTAAGTTATGGGGGTTCAAGTCTAGCTAATGACATTAAACAAAGTGCTACATGGGAGGCAACCCATGGTATTCAAATTTCCAATCATTTTTTTGTTTTAATTAAATTTATATTATAGATAGGATTAATGAATCACTTTAATATTTTAAATATATATATATATACTATTGAGATGTTCTTCTATTATGAGTATGGATGGGTATGAAAGGGGAGAACTATATTCATCCGTGTCACTTGTTGTGATCTTTGAGTAATACCATACCCAGAAATTTAAAAACAAGATAACGTATCATCAGTTCATTTTATTTTTATGTGTTTTTATGTTAAATTAAATATATATAAAAATATTAAAATAAAAAAAGGACACATCATAGGTCGTGGGGAAAAACCTGTCACAACCGGCGAAGCCGTAGGGATTTTAACCTATGACCAAAGGGAGACAGGGGCGCACACTTACCAATGACCTAGAAATTTTTGTGCTTCCTTATTCTATAATTATTATATATATACATATACTTTACCTTATATATTATATAAATATATATATATATATATATTGTTTTTATTCTTTCTTTTTTCTTTCTTTTTACCTTTTTCTACTAGGGAACTCTGCATGTGACATGGATATCAAAGGACTAAATTAGAGAAACAAGAACTTAAACTTCAAACACCAGGTGACTTCATTCCATGATCCTCATATTTCAATTTTCTTTTTTGAAATTACATTTCCTACCTCTACTCCTTCTAAATTTTCATTTCTTTATACACTATAGAGAATTTTATTTTATGTTGGGGGGAGATAAAATTAAAAAATGATTTTGTGTCAAAAAAATTGAAGGATTTGAAAAAACAATGTGTGTAAATGGAAGGAAAAATTCCATTAACTTTGAACATGGTAATAAAAATTGCACACTTTGAAACAGAATATCGAATAATTTAGCATGCCCTAATTTTTATTTTAATCCTTGTTTAATTTCACGAGCATAGATTTTGGAATGTTTGGATGTCTAATGTGATATTTCATGGTTTATATTTTCATCCAAATAAAAGAAAATCACAATGCACATCCTTTGGATAGTGGGGAATTAGTTTGATTTCATGGAGTCCCCCATATAAATAGAATAGTTTTATTGATCATTTTAGTTTTAATATGAGTATTCAAAAAAATTACAAAAATAATAAATTTGCGTGTATAGAAATAAAATGACCTAATGCAAGGCTTTCGGCACTTGGGGATCGTGACTCCATAGTTTCCCGGCCCATATCTAGTAATTTTATCTCTATTTTTTGTAATTTGAATTTGTTTTTGACTGAGTTAACTCAAGATGATGCCTGAGAATGTGGACTTCACTTGGTTCCCTAAGGACTTTGAGTCATCAGCAATGTCTCACTACAGGGGTTGACTCTTTTGAGTGCAATCTCAATTACCATGGATAAATTGCAAAAAAAATAAAATAAAAAAATTGAATACTCATCTTAATAATGAAATGTGATTCCACTGAGCACTTCTGTCATTTCCCCCTTGAATAAAGATTTACCCCCCATGTCTATTGTGATACACAACACATCCTAATACTTAATTGATATTGGATTAAATATGGCAATGAATTTGAACAAAGGAATGGGTTTGGGATTGGGATCTGCTTATGAAACTATCTTGTATCAACATATTTTATGGGTTTAATTATGTTTTTGGTATAATGGTTTTTGGTAATCATTGTGTATTAAAATGTTTTTCAAAAATGGAATTCAAATTTCATATTGTTGAGATATATTTTTCTCGGGAATAGCAAAACTCAAGTTGGGGGTGTGATTAGACACTAAATGAGGCTAATATTCACTGATAATATATATAATATTATTGTGCTTTATTATTAATAAACACCATTTAAGTTCATTTTACACTTTGAACATCATTTCACATTATAACTGTAATTCCTTCTTAAACTGCACTAATATGTGGTACATTTTTTAACATCACTTAAAGTACCAAGTGATTCCTCTGATTTTAAAGAATGTAATTATCCATATTTTAATTTTATATTTTGGTAAATTGATCTACACTTCAATATGAACATGTATCATTCAGGGATAAATGGGGGATTTATAAAGGATGATGGAGATATTTGGAGATTATTGGAAGCAATTCTAGAGAAGGTGGATTGGACACCATCCCACTGATGAGAATGTGGGACCCACATTACAAACCCAATTAATCCCAAATTTAGTGGGATGATAGAAGCCATATAGTGTAACAAATCATTTTTCACGAGCCAAAGCTAGTTCGGCTTCCATTGTTGTTATTTAGGCGGCCCAAGTTAGAGATAAAATTCTTGGTCAAATTTTGAGGCCCAGACAAACAGCCCACTAATCAAATCATATCCCTGAATCCACAACTCAAAATGGTCCCATATTTTACAGGATGTTAGTAGATATCCAGGAATCCATATTTTTCATTTATGGAACACTCTAATTCGATCATCTATAAGGTCTTACAAGCACGCCTATTCGGTGAATGAAAACTGGATGCCACCTCGGGTCAAGGGTGTAAAAATCAACTCTCCCTCAAAGTTCCACCCACCAATGGCCTACGGATATTAATTTAGTAGTCTTTTACAATTTAAGGCTCTAACCAGGGTTTAAAAAATTCATATTTAAGGTAGTGGGGGTGGAGGAATTTCAGATCTTTGGTTCATTGTTCAATTGTAATGTTATGCTACGATTTTGTTCTCTCAAGTTTGTCTTTCACATGTAAGCTATTAAATTCACTTTATATTCTTAATAAAAAGTTCTTCTTTTTCACTTATTCTATTTTTCTTCAGATCCCTTTGATACCGTTTGTTCATGGTGTTAATTTATTCACACCAAACATTGTGAAATTGTTCACACAACGGTGGAGTGATCATTTTTCTTTTTATTGTTTTCTTTACTTCTTCAATTCCTCCATCGTGAGTCTACATCCAACTTCCGTTGAATCCGTCACATCATTGGGGGGATAACCCACTTATGGGTTGATATAAGGGAGTTAAAAATGGCTGTATTGGATTTTATTTATCATCCCATTAATGTTTAATTACTTCTTTAACTGATATTTTTATTTGACGATTTTTAAACCCCACCATCCTTGTTGAATTTAAGGCCACACACTTCAAGTGCAAATATTATCCATTACCTTGAAGTGCTCAAAACATTGATCTTTCAAGCGTATAGGTGATTAGTATTAAAGGGTGTAGGTATTAAACTAGTAAGGGATGGTGTTGTTTGATCTTCTTAAATGAACCCTTCTTAAATATAAGAAATTGAAATCATTAATGATGGAATTCATTCAAATCCACCTCGAGCTATAACCTAGGATCAATTCATTACCTTAATTTGAATTAACATAAATCTATTATTGATCCATTAAAAAAATATTAAATCAACCCATGTAGTCCACATCATATCCAAAATCAAATTATAGAGTGCACCTATCTATAGGTACTTCATAGGTATTTGAAGATTCGACAACCCAAACTAGACTAGAAGGACCGTCCTACCTTCTTGTTTTGCGTAAATTTGTGAATGAATAATGTTTTGGCACCATTTAGGGGGACCTAAGTATGTTATCTTAGACATTATCATACTTTTTTCCATCCCTCATCTCGGTTCTCACCCCCACACTCCTATGGAATTCAATTTTGCAAAAGTCCAAACATGGGAAACTTATCCCTACATTGATCACCCAACCCCCTGTGTGATGTACAATGACCATCATTATTTAAACTTGTGGTATCATCAACAACCTAATGAACCAAAATGTTTTTACTCATATGATCCACAAAACATCCCAACATATAATGAGATTCAATCCCTACAAATCCAATCTGAACAGCCTCATGTGCAATTCCAACAACTTAATTATCCACCTAGAATATACCATTTGGATAAACCCCTTATCTATCCTAATACACATTCATTACTTGAAAAGTTGTGTCAACAAATGGAGATAATGAATATTGAGGTTTCATCATTGAGGTTAGAACTAGAATGCATTAAATATTGTGGGGAACCCATCCCTACACAAAATGTCCCTTCCATAACCTTATGTGAAGTGTCTAGTTTCCCACAAATCTCTCATGAATTTACTGAAGATAAAACCATTGGATTTAGGGAGGATGAGGTGGATCAAGGAATTGTTGAAGGGCATTCAAATCATGAATAAATTGACTTTCTGGATTCAAAATAGGAGATTTTGACATCGTGGATTGAGTCTCCTATGTATAACTCCATTAATGAATTTTCAAAAACACCAACCATTGAACCATTGAGAGAAATCAAAAACATTCAGTCCAAACCCATTCCTAAAATTGATCTTTCCAATTTTTTGGTTGGATCATCTATTAAAAATGAACAAATTCTGTTGAGAAAATTGGAAAATGAAATTGAGTTTGATTCAAAGTCCCAACCTATGTCTAAAAGTGTTAGCCTACCTGAACATGAATGAAATGAATTTCCATCCACCCTCAAGTTTTCATTCATTGGGGATACCCAAAAACATCCAATTTTCAAAATTTCATATCTTGAAATCAATAAAGAAGTAATGTTTCTTAATTTCTTTGGAAAGACTAAAAAAGAAACGGGATCAATTATTTCTGATATTCCATGGATTTTACCACTCATTATAGAACATAGGATTTCACATGACAAAAATTATAAACAAATAATAAATCTCAATCTAGTGGACATGGAGAAATATGAGGTATTTAAAATGTTAATAGTTGGTATTGGGTATGTTATGGGGGTTCAAGTTGAGCTAATAACGATAAACAAAGCTCTACATAGAGGAAACCCATGGTTTTCTAGTTTCCATTCATTTTTTTTGTTTTAATAAATGTTATATTTTAAATAGGATCAATGATTCATTTTGATATTATAAATATAAATATATATATATATATATATAATATTTACATGTTCTTATATTATTAGTATGGATGGGTACGAAAGGGGAACACCATATTCATCAGTGTCACGTAGTGTGATCCTTGAGTAATACCTTACCTAGAAATTTAAAAAGACTACAATATATCATTAGTTCGTTTGATTTTTATGTGTTTTTAGATTAAAAAAATTAAAAAAATCATAATAAATAAAATTCCACATTTTAGGTCATGGGGAGGACCCCCTCACAACTGGTGAAGCCGCGGGGATTCGATCCCGGGACTGAAGGGAGAAATGGGCTTGCACTTACCACTGACCTACGTATTTTTGTGCTTCCTTATTCTATAATATTTATATATATAATTATATTTTACTTTATTTATTATATTAATATATATATTGTTTTTTGGGTTTTTTTATTTATTTTTTTCTTTTTCTACTAGGGAACTCTGTAAGTGACATGGATATTAAAGGACTAAATTGGTGCCACAAGAACTTCAAATTCAACCACCAGATGACTTCATTCCCTGATCCTCATATTTCAATTTCCTTTTTTAAATTCCCTTACCTGTCTCTAATCCTTCTAAATTTTCTTTTCTTCAAACACTGGGGACAATTTTATTTTATGTTGGTGGGTGATAAAATTAAAAAATTATTTTGTGTCAATAAAATGAAGTAATTGAAAAAAAAACTGTGTGTAAATGGGAGGAAAATTTCTTTTAACATTGTACATGGTGATAAAAATTTCACTCTTTGAAACTGAATATCAAATTATTTAGCATGCCCTGATTTTGATTTGAATCCATGTATAATTTCATGAGCATAGATTTTGGAAACTATGGCTGTCTAATGTGATATTTCATGGTTTATATTTTCATATAAATAAAAGAAAATCACAACCCACGTCCTTTGGATAGTGGGGTAATAGTTTGAGTTATTGGGTTCCCCCAAATAAATAGCATAGGTTTGGTGATCATTTTAGTTTTATTATGTGTATTCAATAAAAATTAAAAAAAGACAATAAATTTGTGCATAGGGCAATGAAATGACCTAATACGTGGCTTTCGACACTTGGGGATCATGACTCCATAGTTTTCTGGCCAAGAGTTAGTAATTTTATCTCTATTTTTGGTAATTTAAATTTGTTTTTTACTTATTTAACTCGAGATGATTCCGGATTATTGGGCTTCACTTGTTTCCCTAAGGTATTTGAGCCTTTGAGTCATCAGTAAAGTCTCACTACAGGGGTTGACTCTTTTGAGTGTAATTTCAAATATCATGGAAAAATTGCAAAAAACTAAAATATAAAAAAATGAATACTTATCTTAATATTGAAATGTGAATCCAGCTAGCTCTTATGTCATTTCCCCCTTGAATAAAGATGAACCCCCCATGTCTATTGTGATACACAAAATATCCTCATACTTAATTGATATTGGATAAAATATAGAAGTTAATATGAATAAAGGAATGGTCTTGGGATTGGGATATACTTACGAAACTATCTTGTAATAAAATATTTTGATGGGTTTCATGATTTTTTTGGTATAAGGGTTTTTGGTGATAATTGTGTATTAAAATGTTTTTGGAAAAGGGAATTTGAATTTCATATTGTTGAGATATATTTTGTTCGGGACTTTAAAAACTCAGGTTGGGGGGGTTTTATTAGCCACTAAATTAGGCTAATATTAACTGTTAATATATATAATATTAATGTGATTTATTATTCATAAACACCATTTTAGTGAATTTTATACATTGAACATCATTTCAAATTATGACTGTAATTCATTCTTAAAATTCAGTATTATGTGGTACATTTTTTAACATCATTTAAAGTACCCAATGATTCATCTGATTTTAAGGATTGTAATTATCCATATTTTAATTTGATATTATTTTAAATTGATCTACTCTTCAATATGAACATGTTTCATTCATGGATCAATGGAGGATTCATAAAGGATGATGGAGATATTTGGAGATGAATGGAAGAAATTCTAGAGAAGGAGGATTGGACATCAGCCCACCTATGAGAATGTGGGACCCACATTACAGACCCAATGAAGCCCAAATATCATGGGATTCTAGAAGCCATATAGTGGAACAAATAATTCTTAATGAGCCAGAGCTAGTTCAGAATCCATTGATGTTATTCAAGTTGCCCAATTTATAAATAAAATTCTGGGTCAGATTCTGAGGCACACAAAAACATCCCACTGATCTAATCATATCTCTGAATCCAAAACTCTAAATGGTCCCATATTTTACAGGATGGTAGAAGATATCTGGAAATCCATATTTTTCATATACGGAACACTCTAATTCGGTCATCTATAAGGTATTCTAAGCATGTTTGTTCGGTGCATGAAAGATGGATGCCACCTTGGGTCAAGGGTTGAAAAATCAACTCTCCCCCAACTTTCCACCCACTTATGGCCTACCAATATTAATTTAGTAGACTTGGACTATTGAAGGCCTTACCCAAGGCTTAAAAAATTCCTATTTAAGGTAGTGGTGATGGAGTAGTTTATGATCTTTGGTTCTTTGTTCTTTTTTAATGTTATGTTGCGGTTTTGTTGTATCATGTTTGTCTTTCACATGTAAGTTGTTCAATTCACATTAGTTTCTTAATAAAAGTTATTCTTTTCCCATTATTCTATTATTATTTATATCACTTTGATACCGTTTGTTCAACGTGATAATTTATTCACACCAATCCTTGTCAAATTATTCACACAACGGTGGAGTGAACATTTTCTTTTTATTGTTTTCCATAATTCTTCAATTCCTCCCTCATGAGTCTACTTCCAGCTTCTGTTGAAACCATCGCATCAATGGAGGGCTAACCCACTTATGGGTTGATCAAAGGGAGTAGAAATGGGCTTTATTGAATGTTATTTAAAACCGCATTAATGTTTAATCACTTGTTTAATTGAGATTTTTATTTGATGATTTTTAAACTTCATCGTCCTTGTGGTATTTAAGGCCACACACATCAAGTACTAATACAAAGCATTACCTTGAAGTTCTCAAAACATTGATCCTTATAGTGTATAGGTAATTAGTATTAAAAGGTGTAGGTATTAAACTAGTAAGTGATGGTGTTGTCTGATCTTCTTAAATGAACCCAACTCAAATATAAGAAATTGAAATCACTAATGAAGGAATTCATCCAAATCCATCCCAAGCGATAATATAGGATCAACTCATTACCTTAATATGAATTAACTAAAATCTATTAGCGATCCTTTAAAACCATATTAATTCAACCCATTTTGGCCACTTCATAGAGAAAATCAAATTATAGAGTGCTCATGTCTATAGGTTCTTCTTAGGTGTCTGAGGATTCGACAACCCAAATTAGACTAGAAGGACCGTCCTACCTTCTTCTTTTGGGTAAATTTGAGCATGAATCAAATTTTTCTTCCATTTCTAGGGACCTAAGTAAGAAATATTAGATATTATCATACTCTCTTTTCATCCCTCTTTTCTGTTCTCACCCCCTCACTCCTATGGAATTCAATTTTAAACATGTCCAAACATGGGAAACATATCCCTACTTTGATCACCCAACCCCATGTGTGATGTACAATGACCATCATTATTTATACTTGTGGGATCATCAACAACCTAGTGAACCAAAATGTTTTTACTCATATTATCCACAAAACATCCCAACATATAATGAGTTTCAATCCTCACAAATCCAATCTGTACACCCTCATGTGCAATTCCAACAACTTAATTATCCACTTAGAATAGAACTTTTGGATGAAATCCTTATCTATCCTAATACACATTAGTTACTTGAAAAGTTTTGTCAACAAATGGAGATAATGAATTTTGAGGTTTCATCATTGAGGTTAGAACTACAAAGCATTAAATATTGTGAGGAACCCATCCGTACACAAACTGTCCCTTCCATAACCTTATGTGATGTGTCTGGTTTCCCACAAACCTCTCATGAATTTACTGAAGAGAAAACCATTGGATTTATGGAGGATTAATAAGATTAAGTAATTTTTTAAGGGTCATTAAATCATGAAGAAATTTACTTTATGGATTAAAATGAGGAGAATTTGACATCATGGAATGAGTATCCTATGTATAACTCCATTGATGAATTTTCAAAAACACCAACCATTGAAACATTGAGAGAAATCACAAACTTTCAGTGTAGACCCGTTCCTAAAATTGATCTTTCCAATTTTTTGGTTGGATCTTCTATTCAAAATGAACTAATTCTATTGAGAAATTTTGAAAATGAAATTTAGTTTGATTCAAAGTCCCAACCTATGTCAGAAAGTTTTAGCCTACCTGAACTTGAACAAAAGGAATTTCCATCCACCTTCAAGTTTTCATTCATTTGGGATACCCAAAAACTTCCAATTTTTACAATTTCATATCTTTAAACCAATAAACATGTAATGGTTCTTAATTTATTTTGAAAGACTAAAAAAGAAACTAGATAAACTATTTCTGATATTCCTAGGATTTTACCACTCATTATAGAACATAGGTTTTCACATGACAAAAATTATAAACAAATAATAAATCTCAATCGAGTGGACATGGTTAAATATGGGGTATTTAAAATGTTTATAGTAGGTATTGGGTAAGTTATGTGGGGTTCATGTCGAGAAAATGACGTTAAACAAAGCGCTACATGAAAGGAAACCCATGGTTTTATAGTTTCCAATCATTTTTTTAATAAACATTATATATTAAATAGGATCAATGAATAATTTTGATATTATATATATATATATATATAATATTGACCTGTTCTTATATTATGAGTTTGGATGGGTACGAAAGGCGAGAACCATATTTATCAGTGCCACGTACTGTGATCCTTGAGTAATAACTTACCCAGAAATTTAAAAAGAATACAATGTATCATCAGTTCATTTTAATTTTCTGTGTTTGTAGATTAAAATAAAAATAATTAAAAATATTATAATAAAAAAGGCCACATCATAGGTCGTGAGGAAAACCCCATCACAACTAGCGAAGCCAAGGGGATTCGAACCCAAAACCGAATGGAGATAGGGGCGCGTGCTTACCACTTACCTACAGCTTTTTTTGCTTCCTTATTCTATAATTTGTATATATATACTTATATTTTACATTATTTATTACATAAATATATATTTTTTGTTTTTTTTCTTTATTTTTTCCTTTTTCAACTTGGGAACTCTATTGGTTACAAGGATATCAAACGACTACATTGGTGAAAAAGAACTTCAACTTCAACCACCAGGTGACTTCATTCCTTGATCCTCATATTTCAATTTCTTTTTTCAAATTCCATTACCTGCCTCTACTCCTTCTAAATTTTCTTTTCTTCAAACACTGGGGACAGTATTATTTTATGTTGCGGGGGGAGATAAAATTAAAAAATGATTTTGTGTCAAAAAAATGAAGTAATTGAAAAAAAATATGTGTAAATGGGAGGAAAAATTCTTTTAACTTTGAACATGTTAATACAAATTTCACAATTTGAAACTGAATACAAAATAATTTATCATGCCCTAATTATGATTTTAATCCATGTATAATTTCATGAGCATAGTTTTTGGAAAGTGTTGTTGTCTAATGTGATATTTCATGGTTTATATTTTCATCCAAGTAAAAGAAAATCACAATGCACATACTTTGGATAGTGGGGTATTAGTTTGAGTTATTGGGGTCCCTCAAATAAATATCATAGGATTGGTGATCATTTTAGTTTGAATATGAGTATTTAATAAAAATTAAAAAAACAATAAATTTGCGCATAGAGCAATGAAATGACCTAATTCGTGGCTTTCGGCACTTGGGGATCGTGACTCCATAGTTGTCTGGCCCAGAGTTAGTAATTTTATCTCTATTTTTGGTAATTTGAATTTGTTTTTGAATGATTTAACTTGAGATGATTCCTGATTATTGGGCTTCCCTTGGTTACCTATGGTCATTGAGCCTGGGAGTCATCCGCAAAGTCTCGCTACAGGGGTTGACTCTTTTGATTGAAATTTCAATTACTATGGAAAATTTTCAAAAAACCATACAATATAAAAAAATTAATACACATCTTAATATTGAAATGTGATTCCAGCTAGCACTTCTGTCCTTTCCCCCTTGAATAAAGATGAACCCTCCATGTCTGTTATGATACACAACACATCCTCATACTTAACTGATATTAGATAAAATATAGAAATTAATTTGAAAAAATGAATGGGCTTGTGATTTGGATATGCTTATGAAACTATATTGTATTAAAATATTTTTATGGGTTTCATGATTTTTTTGGTATAAGGGTTTTTGGTGATCATTGTGTATTAAAATATTTTTGGAAAAAGGGAATTCGAATTTCATATTGTTGAGATATATTTTTCTCAGGACTACCAAAACTAAAGTTGGTGGGTGTTATTAGAAACTATATTAGGATAATATTCATTGTTAATATATATAATATTAATGTGCATTGATATTCATAAAAACCATTTTAGTGCATTTTACACTTTGAACATCATTTCACATTATGATTGCAATCCCTTCTTAAAATGCACTATTATGTGGTACATTTTTTAACGTCATTTAAAGTACCCAATGATTCATCTGATTTTAAGGAATATAATTCTCCATATAATAATTTTATATTTTGGGAAATATATTTAAACATCAATATGAACATGTTTTATTCAGGGATCAATGAAGGATTAATAAAGGATGATGGATATATTTGGAGATGAATGGAAGAAATTCTAGAGAAGGCAGATTGGACACCAGCCAAATGATGGGTCCCACATTACAAACCCAATGAAGCCCAAATTTATTGGTATTCTAGAAGAAGTATATAGGAACAAATAATACTTTAGGCTCCATGGCTAATTCGGCCTCCATTGTGGATATTTATGCGGCCCAAATTAGAGATAAAATTCTGGGCCAGATTTTGCGGCCCAAAAAAACAGCCCAGTAAACTAATCATATCTCTGAATCCACAACTCCAAATGGTCCCAAATTTATAGGATGTTATGAGAAATTAGAGTCTACATTTTCTTCTTCTATGGACCACTCTAATTCGGCCGTCTAGAAGGTCTTTCAAGTGCATCTGTTCGGTGGATAAAAGTTGGATTCCACCTCAGGTCAAGGGTGGAAAAATCATCTCTCCCTCAAATTTCCACCCACCTATGGCCTACCAAAATTAATTAAGGAGACATGAAATAATTAAGGCTCGAACCAAGGCTTCAAAAATTTATTTTTAAGGTAGTGGTGGTGAATAATTGAGGATCTTTGGTGCTTTTTTAAATTTTAATGTTATGATGTGATTTTTTTGTCTCAAGTTTGTCTTTCAGATGTAAGTTGTTCAATTCACTTTAGATTCTTAATAAAAGTTCTTATTTTCCTCTTATTATATTGTTCTTCATATCACATTGATATTTTAGGTTCATGGTGTGAATTTATTCACACCAAACCTTGTGAAATTATTCAAACAACTGTGGAGTCATCATTCTCTTTTTGTTGTTTTCTTTACTTCTTTAATTCATCCTTCATGAGTCTACATCCCACTTCCATTGATACTATATCATCAATGGAGGGATAAAACACTTATGGTTTTATCAAATAGAGTATAAAGGGTCTGTATTAGATGTTATTTATCACCCCATTAATTTCTAATCACTTCTTTAATTGAGATTTTTATTTGATGATTTTTAAACTCCATCGTCCTTGTTGAATTTAAGGCCACACACTTCAAGTGCTAATACAAAAATTTACCATGAAGTGATCAAAACATTGATCCTTTAAGTATATAAGTGATTTGTTTTAAAGGGTTTAGGTATTAAACCCACAAGTTATGGTTTTGTTTGATCTTCTTAAATGACCCCATCTCAATTATATGAAATTGAAATCATTAATGAAGTAATTCATTCAAATCCACCCAGAGCGATAACCTAGGATCAACTCATTACCATAATTTGAATTAACATAAATCTGTTAGTGATACATTAAAACCTTATAAAATCAACCCATGTTGGCCACTTCATATCCAGAAAAAATCCATAGAATTCACATGCCTGTAGGTACTTCTTAGGTCTTTGAGGATTCGACAACCCAAACTAGACTACAAGGACAATCCTACCTTCTTTTTTTGGGTAAATTTGAGCATGAATCAAATTTTCAAGCTATTTCTGGGGACCTAAGTATGTTATCTTAGACATTATCATCCTTTTTTCCATCCCTCTTCTCTGTTCTCGCCCCCTCACTCCTATGGAATTCAATTTTGAACAAGTCAAAACATGGGAAACCTATCTCTACTTTGATCACCCAACCCCATGTGTGATGTAAAATGACCATCCTAATTTGTACTTGTGGGATCATAAACAACCTAATGAACCACAATGTTTTTACACCTATGATCCATAAAATGTCCCAACATATAATGAGTTTCAATCCCCCACAAATCCAATCTAAATACCCTCATGTGAAATTCCAACAACTTAACTATGCAACTAGAATACACCTTTTGGATAAACCGCTTATCTATCCTAATAAACATTCATTACTTGAAAAACTACATAAAAAAATGGAGATAATTAATTTTGAGGATTCATCATTGAGGTTAGAACTCGAAAGCATTAAAAATTGTGAGGAGCCCATCCCTACACAAACTATCCCTTCCATAACCTTATGTGAAGTGTCTAGTTTCCCACAAACCTCTCATGAATTTACTGAAGAGAAAAACTATGGATTTAGGGAGGATTATGAGGATAAAAGAATTTTTAAAGAATATTTAAATCATGAGTAAATTGACTTTTTGGATTCAAAAGAGTAGAATTTGGCTTCATGGATTGAGCCTCCAAAGTATAACTCCCTTGATGAATTTTCAAAAACACCAACCATTGAACCATTAAGATAAATCACAAACATTGAGTCCATAAACATTCCTAAAATTGATCATTCCAATTTTTTGTTTGGATATTCAAGTAAAAAGGAACCAATTCTATAGAACAATTTTGAAAATGAAATTGAGTTTGATTCAAATTCCCAACCAATGACTGAAATTGTTAGCCTACTTGAACTTGAAAGAAATGAATTTCCATCCACCCACAAGTTTCCATTCATAGGGGATACCCAAAAACATTAAATTTTAACAATTTCTTATATGGAAACCAATAAATATTTAATGGTTCTTAATGTTATTAGAAATACTAAAAAAGAAACTGGATCAACCATTTCTGATATTCCTTGGATTTTACCACTCACTATAGAACATAGGTTTGCACATGAAAAAAATTATAAACAAATAATAAATATCAATATAGTGGACATGGAGATATATTGGGTATTTAAAATGTTTAATGTTGGTATTGGGTAATTTATTGGGGATCAACTCGAGCTAATGACGTTAAACAAAGCGCTACATGGGAGGAAACCCATGGTTTTCATGTTTTCAATCATTTTTTTGTTTTAATAAATTTATATTTTAAATAGAATTAATGAATAATTTTGATATTTTAAATATATATATATATATATATTGTTGAACTGTTCTTATATTATGAGTACTGATGGGTATGAAAGGGTAGCACCATATTCTTCTGTGTCATGTGGTGTGATCCTTGAGTAATACCTTAACCGGAAATTTAAAAATAAGACAATGTATCATTAGTTAATTTTATTTTTATGTGTTTGTAGGTAAAAATAAAAATAAATACAAATATTATTATAATAAAAAGGCCACATCTTAGGTCTTGGGGAAAACCCCATCACAATCGGTGAATCCGTAGGGATTCAAACCCGGGACCGAAGGGAGACAGGGGTGCGCACTTACCACTAAACTATTGAATTTTGTGCTTCCTTATTCTATAATTATTATATTTATATTTATATTTTACTTTAATTATTATATATATTTTTTGTTTTTTTGTTTTTTTTTCTTTCTTTTTTCCTTTTTCTACTAGGGAACTCTGCAAGTGACATCGATATCAAAGGACTAAATTGGAGCAACAAGAACTTCTTCTTTAACCATTCGGTGACTTCATTCCATGATCCTCGTATTTAAAATTCAATTTTGAAATTCCCTTACCTACCTCTACTACTTCTAAATTTTCATTTCATCAAACACTGGGGATAGTGTTATTTTATATTGGGGGGTGATTAAATTAAAAAATGTTTTTGTGTCAAAAAAATGAATGATTTGAAGATAAAAAATATGTGTAAATGGAAGGAAAAATTCCTTTAACTTTGAACATGGTAATACAAATTGTACAATTTGTAACTAAAAATGAAATAATTTAGTATGCCATCATTTTTATTTTAATCCATTTATAATTTCATGATCATAGATTTTGGAAAGTGTGGCTGTCTAATGTGATATTTCAAGGTTTATATTTTCATCAAAATAAAAGAAAATCACAACACACGTCTTTTGGATAGTGGGGTATTAGTTTGGGATCATGGGGTCCCCCAATTAAATATTATATGATTTTTGATCATTTTAATTTTAATATGATTATTCAAAAAAATTAATAAAAAACAATAAATTTGAACGTAGAGCAATGAAATAACCTAATGCGTGGCTTTCAACACTTGGGGATCGTGACTCCATAGTTTTCTAGCATAGAGTTAGTAATATTATCTCTATTTTTGGTAATTTGGATTTGTTTTTGACTAAGTTAACTCGAGATGATTCCTGAGTATGTGGGATTCACTTGGTTCCCTAAGATCTTTGAGCCTGGGAGTCATCGGCAAAGTCTCACTATAGGTGTTGACTCTTTTGAGTACAATTTCAATTACCATTGAAAATTGCTAAAAAATTAAATAAAAAAATTGAATACTCATCTTAATATTGTAATGTGATTCCACCTAGCACTTCCGTCATTTCCCACTTGAATAAAGATGAATCCCCCCCCCCCCATGTCTATTGTGATACACAAAACATCATCATCATTTATTGATATTGGCTGGAATATGGTAATGAATTTGAACAAAGGAATGGTCTTGGGATTGGGATCTTCTTAAGAAACTATTTGTATTAAAATATTTTGATGGGTTTCACGGTTTTTTTGGTATAAGGGTTTTTAGTGATCATGGTGTATTAAAATGTTTTTGGAAAAGTGAATTCGAATTTCATATTGTTGAGATATATTTTTCTCGAGACAAGAAAAACTCAAGTTGGGGGGTGTGATTAGCCACTAAATGAGGATGATATTCATTGTTAATATATATAATATTATTGTTCATTATTATTCATAAACAACATTTTAATTCATTTTAAACATTGAACATCATTTCAGATTATGATTGTAATTCCTTCTTAAAATCCTCTATTTTGTGGTACATTTTTGAACATCATTTAATGTTCCCAATGATTCATCTAACTTAAAGGAATGTAATTATCCATATTTTAATTTAATTTTTTGGGAAAACGATCTACACTTAAATATGAACATGTTTCATTCAGGGATCAGTGGAGGATTCATAAAGGATGATAGAGATATTTGGAGATTAATGGAATCAATTCTAGAGAAGGCAGATTGGACACCAGCCCATTGATGAGAATTTGGTGCCCATATTACTAACCAAATGAATCCCAAATTGGGTGGGATTCTAGAAGACATATAGCATAAAAAATAATTTTTCAGAAGCCAATGCTAATTTGGCCTTCATTGTGGTTATTTAGGCGGCCCACGTTAGAGAAAAAATTATGGGCCAGATTCTTCGGCCCCGAAAAAAATCCCACTAATCTAACTATATCTCAGAAGCCACAAATCCAAATCGGGCCAAATTTTATATAATTTTTGGTGACATCTGGTGATTCATTTGATTATACTATTTCCCACTCAAATTTTTCCATCTATAAGGTCTTCCAAGTGCGTCTGTTTGGCGGATGAAATCTGGATGCCACCTCGGGTCAAGGGTGAAAAAATCAACTTTTTCTCAAATTTCCACCCACCTATGGCCTACCAAGATTAATTGAGGAGATATTTAATATTTAAGGCAAGACCCAATGCATCAAAAATTCCGATTTAAGGCAGTGGTAGAGGAGGAGTTGAGGATATTTGGTGCTTTGTTCGATTGTAATGTTATGCTCTGATTTTGTTGTATCATGTTTTTATTTCACATGTATGTTGTTCAATTCACTTTAGTTTCTTAATAAAAGTTATTATTTTCCTCTTATTATATTTTTATTAATATAACTTTGATACTTTTTCTTGAAGGAGTGCATTTATTCACCCCAAACCTTGTGAAATTATTTACACAACAGTGGAGTGACCATTTTCTTTTTATTGTTTTATTTACTTCTTCAATTCCTCCCTCATGAATCTACTTCCCGCTTCCATTTAAACCATATCATAAATAGAGGGAGAACCCACTTATGGGTTGATCAAATGGGGTAGAAAGGGTATGGATTTTATGTTATTTATCTCCCCATTAATGTCTTATCACTTCTATAATTGAGATTTTTATTAGATGATTTTTAAACTTCATCGTCCTTATTGAATTTATGGCCACACACTTCAAGTTCTAATACGATCCTTTACCTTGAAGTACCCATAACATTGATCCTTCAAGTGTATATGGGATTATTATTAAAGGCTGTAGGTATTAAACCAGTAAATGATGGTGTTTTTTGATCATCTTAAATGAACCCATATCAAATATAAGAAATTTAAATCATTTAAGAAGGAATTCATTCAAATCCACCCCGAGCGATAACCTAAGGTCAACTCATTACCATAAAATGAATTAACATAAATCTGTAAGTGATTCTTTAAAAACATCTTAAATCAACCCAAGTTGGCCACTTCATAGCCAAACACAATCCATAGAATCCACGTGTCTGTAGGTAATTCTTAGGTCTCTGAGGATTTGACAATACAAACTAGACTACAAGGACCGTCCTACCTTCTTTCTTTTGGGGAAATTTGAGCGTGAATCAAGAATACTACCATATTAGTGTTAGTGGGATGATTCATCCATCTAACATCATAGTCATTATATTGGTGTATTTTTAATCTATAATAATAATGGATTGGATTTCTAAACATGGATTTCAAATAAATTCTTGATGATGGTATGAAACATTTCATATCCTAGACAATCCAATTACACTTTAAAAAGTCGTTAAATATCATAAAAATCAATTTTATAATTCGTCAACTATTTGGGTATTCATACTCTTAAAATAAGAATATTTTGGATATGTGTTCATACCGAAGGAAATAATCAAAATGTGGACATTACCACTAAATATATTTATGTATTTATTGAATCTAGTACTAGAAATCAACCAGACTGTGAGGTAGATTAGTTAACAGATCATTAACAAAAAACCACCCCTATCATTATATTACCCTATAGTATTTCACTAAAAGAACATAAACATTTATAGTGGTATATTCAATATCATTTGGGACAATGATTCATATTTCCATTTTCATAACCATGGGTTGTTTTAATGATAATATTTTAAAAAAATATAGGTAAATTTAGGTATCAATTAATTTATATGATATCAAATAAATCACCATAAATTATATATACTCTCATCCAAGGACTTAATAGTTTTTCAATAAAATGATAGAGAATAATAATTATTAATGGAAGATATTCATTTTGAGAATGATCAGATAATGTAATTGAGAAATTATATGAATAATAAAACCTTCCATATGTGATATAGATATTATGAGTTAATAGTGAATCTATTCATAAATAATAATGAACATGTAATATATATTATATATATAAATATAGTTTTTATGTTAATATCTTAAATTTTAGTAGTTATAATTGTTATCGATGTTCAGATATACACATATAGAAATAAAGAAAATGAAGGAAATCTATGTATTTTTCTATTGACATTGATAAATTATAATATATATTCTAGTTTCAAAAAAATTTACATTGGGACAAAGCATATCAAACCCATTGGAAATATGATCACAAATTGAGGATTCTACATTGATCACTCATTGATAATGGAAAATTGTTATATAATATATCCTTATGTGCAACAGAAATGTGTACTATTAATGAAATAATAAAGTGTAAACCATAATTTAAAAAAATATTATCAGTATTTTTTATCCCACAGTCTTTGTTATCACATAATGGAGAAATATATTTTTACCCATAATAAGGTAGGAAATGTGTTAAAGTGATCAAAAAGAGGCTAATCATTACATATGTACTCACTATATCATTATTTAGAGATGGGTTTTTGATATAAAAATGTTCCTTAATGAATGGATTAGGTTCCATATACATATAAAATACAAATTGATACCTTATGTCTTATAGAAGATAAATAAACCAATGTATAACTACCTGAAACATTTTGTATAGTTCTATGTAGTGATATATGAAATAATGATTTGTTGTGCATTTTTATTTGGTGAGAAGTGTGACATATATACATATGATATATGTATAATTTATGTATTAATATAAAAATATAACATCATGCACCCATGATATTTGTTATAGTTGAATGAGGACATTGATTTATCTGTTAACTACCATCCAATATAGTTGAATATGGTTTCTCATGAACATTGTTTGAATGATCCTATTACTATATCCATTTTATTGATTTCACCATACCTTATCTTCATTATTATAAATATTAAAGATTTTTAAATCACAATTCGTGTGAATACAAACTTTCATGACCAAATTATTTCCCAATAATCAATCCATGATAAGATTAAGATGAACCCCCTTGATTATTTTGATCATTATAATATTCTGATGTAATGAATGAAGGAATTATTATTTATTTACACATAAGTAATTATTTTTTCATTAATTTTATTAATTGTAAATTTTTTCCATCATCACATAATATATCTAAATAGCTACTAGATGATTCATGTAGCTCGTCATGCTCAATCCACTTTGGATGCATGATGTTGTGTAAAGATAGTTGAGGGAATTTATATGCCAAAAAAAGAATTAAATATTTGAGTTGACCTCAAAGTGATTGGTTTGATAAAATTTTATGTATTTAAATAAAATTCCAAATTTATGAATCAAAAATTACCCATACATATTTTCAAATCTGAAAACATCATCATGTACATTGTCACTTGTCTTTGGAATACTTCCAATGAATTAAATGAATTATAGTTTTTGGGAGATAGAGTTGTAACGACCCAACGTTTCATTAATGAAAAATCCCACTTGTTCTAATTAAATGTCTATTTATGTAAAATGATTACAAAAAATGTCAACTTCTTTGGTTTTATTTTAAGAATTTTGACCATTGATAATATATCCGTTGAACAGTGATCACATGATTAGTATAAATATAGGGATTTAACAAATCCTATTTACTCAGACAAAAGAAGTGATTGCCTCATCAAGTATAATTGATCCATACGAAGCCCATTTGTCAGAGCTTGGAAAAGAGGTGTCTTCCTTGGGTTTATCTCTTGACCAAGCTCAAGCTGAGCTTCATCATGTCAATATCGAACAGGACTGTCTACAGGAAAAGTGGAAGTTGATAGAGATTACCACTCGAGCGATGTTATCCGAGCCACCCCAAGAGTCTATCACCGTCACACACCTTACCCTTAAGTCTTATGCAGCTGCATGAAGGGGTTATGTAACAAATCTCTATTACTATGTTCGTGTATATTATTTTTTTGTAAATAATAATAAATATACATTCTTGTCATTATTGTCACCTTGTAAATAGTTTTTTTAAACCACAAATATTTTTTTTAGTTAATATTCAGATAAGAAATATATTTTGATGAATTAATGGATTTTTGAATTAAATATTATTTTAAAAAAATAATATTATTATTATTAAATTAATATTTATTAAATATAAATGATATTATAATTTTATGAATGCAATTGTAGTATTGATTAATGATTGAAACCCATTTTTGTCAAAACCCGTGAATTTTCAACAAGTGCTTGTTTTTTTTAAAAGAGAAAATTAACATTTTTTGAAAATTATTTAGATAAAATAAATTTTTTTCTGGAATAAAGACTTTTAAATTATCCAAAGGTGAATTTTTCATAATTTTCTGAGACAGTCAAATTTTTGGGTAAAAATTAAATACCGTTTAAATAAATAATGTGTTTTATGACATCATAATGACCTAATAGTGATGTAATAAAATACTTAATGCTTCATTTTCGCCCAATATATGTTTTACCATTAAAATAATGTCATTTTGGGTTTGTTTGACTTATTTTACAAAGCATTAATGGACCCCTCAAGACTTATTAAACACCCTGTCTTTTTAAATTATTTTCAATTGTTGTGTGACTCACCTCTACATAAGCAACCCCATTATTTTAAGAATCTTGGACTTTGTCCTTATAAAATATTGTTTTCCTCTTCCCTTTTCCAAAAACCATAAGCAAAAACCATGAGCTTATTTTTGGTTTGGATTAGTTTAACGTAAGGGGTCCCAAACCTAAATAATAAAGAATTCACTCACCTTTCCTATATAAACCCACCCAAGCTCCCACATACTCTTCCCTAAAAGCCCTTTAACTTCGACCAAACACTTCCCTACTCTCTTTATAATTCTCCCAATGTGCCCCAAGCTCCCAAGAGGCCTCTCTCAAGCCTCTATCAAGTCTTTGGAAGCACACTTCCATGTAAGGTTTTTTCTTCTTTTCACCTTTTTGTACAATTTTTGTAATATTGTTATGCCCTTTTAATTTCCATTATATATGATAGGGTATGGTTTCTCACATCCCCCATACTTCCCTATTTTTTGTGAATGATGGGAGGCCCCTTTCTATCTCATTAAATGCCTCCCATGTACTCCCATTACTATGCCGAAATTCAGAAAGGAACTTCTCTCTCCTCATTTACATTCAAGCAATAATTTTGTATCATGAATCTAAATTCCATTACAATTTTTCAGACATGTATCTATATGACCCCCTTAATTTCCATTTATTATAGATATTATGAGACACCCCTTTCTCTCTCATCAACCATTTTTATAAATTCTTATGTCACGCCATTATGCTGCTGAAATTGCACCGATTTTCTAAGTAAATGTCTTTGTGTAGTGACTACCATGCCAAATTTTTTATCAAGTGTATTCACCTTTATTCAGATTTACTTATTGATTATAATGTTTCTTTTATGAATTCCAAATTCATTTATCGTGGAATAAATTATTATGTGTAATAAATCCATGTTTTATGATCCATGTGGCACACTTATCCATGAAATGAAATGTTTAAGAAGGGTGCACCCGTATAGCGCTTCAATGCATTGGGTAATGTATATTATCATGATACGTCATGTGCAATGACTGTTGACTCATGCTAATTCAAGTGCAATGAGGGTTTACTCGTGCTTCATGTGCAGTGAGGATTTACGCAAGCTTCATGTGCAATGGGCCTTGGTTCATGCTAATTCCATGTTATGTGCTGTTGCCACATTTCCATGTTATGATTATCATGCACTACCATGCCTTAATGTCCATGTTTCTCTTGTGCTCTATTGATATTCCTGTTGTCTAACATGTACAGTACTCCTCATGTATTCCATGTTTATTCCCTTACTAGGCATTATAACTCACCCTTTTCTTATGCATTTCCTCAGATTATCCCATGCAATGATAATTAAGAGGGAATGTAGTGGTCATGTAAAGGATGTTTTAAATAAAGATGTTGTATTTCATGTTTTAAGTTGTTATGTAGTGATCCTAAGCTCCAAAAAAACTATACCTCTAGATCTTCCATGTTTTATCAAGTGAATAGTTTATGTAATAAATCATGTTTAAGTTTGTAATAAAAGTAGGGTTGTCACATTTAGTATCAGAGGGATGTTTAGTTATTTTTGGGATTAGGATTAGAAAACCATCGTAAAGAATTAGATAGAAGAATAAGTAAAACAAAAACGTCCTTATGTTTTGGTAAGTATTGAGTAAGTGGGTTATAAAGAAAATACATCCCTGTCTGGATACGAGCAAGTAGAGGTGGCTCTGGCACAGATGTATCCTAGGGGTAAAATACGAAAACACTGCTTTGAGCTAGGCTCGAACCGGAACTGGTGCACGATAATGGGCCTTGCTGCACTCTTGGTTACGACACTCCCGAGGGAGATGCTTTGGTAAATTCAAAAGCTTAGTATGAACCCTTATTAAGGGAATAAAAAACCCCTAAGAATATATGTTAGAAAGTAGATCACAAAAATCCTTGATTGAAGCCTATAGATTCATATGTTAAGGAAATAAAATTTAATTTATAACTCGTAAGCTTTTGTCTTTAGATTTCAATTTATGTGTTACCCCTAACTATCCTTTTGTTCCAGCCAATGGCCGGTAATAGGAGGAATCGGGCTAACAACCGATCTGAAGATCAGTGTGATTATTTTACTAATGAGATGCCCAATCTAATGGGAGCGGGAATCACAAACCTTGTCCCGCTTCTCTCTCAGCTAACTCAAGATTTTTAGAGAAACATGGGTCAAGAGGAACTTTCAACCCCCCCTAAGAAAGAACAAGTTACTATCGAGAGATTCATGAGACAAATGACTCCAACTTTTAGTGGATCATCAGATCCCATGATCGCTGAACAATAAATCAACTCCCTTGAAAAGATCTTCTCTATCCTTCAATGTTCTGAACAAGAGAGGTTTTTCCTGGAGGATTATTGTATGGATGGTGAAGCTGATCAGTGGTGGACGTTGATCAAAAATACTATGCCTAAGGAGGAGATCGAGGAATTGGAATGGTAGGATTTCCGGGAGATGTCTTTCGATAAATATTTTCCATGCACCCTCTGGCATAAGATGGAAAGGGAAATCCTTTCCCTCAAGCCAAAATACGAAGAATCTGTTGAAGCATACGAGGAAATATTCACAAGGCTTGCACGATATGCTTTCGTCTTTGTCGTTACCCCTGAATGCAAAGTTCAGCGCTTCTTTGGTGGGTTGAATCCTAGCCCACTAAAATCATTATTGATCCACGACATCGAGAGCTATGAAGAAATTGTCTGATGTGCCCTCATTGTCAAAATGGAGATCGGGGAATCACTGGGGTATCATGGGGACAACAAGCATAAGGTGGACTTCAATGCTGGCAGTCTGATGGATAAATCCAATGGTGCTAAGAAGATCCATCACCCCACTTGCCAAAAGTGAGGAAAGAAGAACCCTAGATATTGTATCAAGTGGACGAGGAAATGCTTTAGGTGTGGAAGAGAAGGGCACTTAGCTGTTAACTATTAGCAAGAAAGACTTACGGCTGCGACAGAGGAGAGTAACGCTCTGTTCGAACCTCAACACGTTGTTCATTGCTACAACTGCAAAGAACTGGGGAATTTTTAAAATCATTACCCTAATCCAAGGGTTTTCTAAGGTAACCAACAACCTCCAAGGTAGTAAGGAAGATATTTTTCCATCACTTCTGCCAAAGTGAACCCCGAAAACAGAGAGGTGATAGATACTCTAGTTATTCATTCAAGAATAGAAAATGTACTTTTTGATTCAGGTTATACACATTCTTTTATATCTCGAATGTTTAGTAGAACAATCCTAGCACCACCACAAATCATGGAAGTGAAGATGTCGGTGAGTATGGAAAATGGGTCAATCATTGCATCCCATGAATATAAATCATCCACTGTCATAATCTGTGGATTGAATTTCCCAGAGAACCTCATCATTCCTCCTCTAGTGGAATTTGATGCAATTCTTGGCATGGATTGGATTTCCTTATATAGAGCCAACATAAATTTTCAGGCGAGGGAAATCACACTCCATATGGAGAATCATACCCCGATTCTTTACAAGGGTAAAGAGGAAGATGAATCTCCATTAGCGACATCATCTCAAGCATAGATATTACTACCTATGAGCATGCGTATCTGCCTCAGATGATTGAGTCCAAGGAAGAAACCATCCTTGAAGAAATTCCTGTTGTGAGGGAATTTGCTGAAGTGTTTCCTGAGGAACTGGCTGGTCTTCCTCCTAGAAGAGATGTTGAATTCTCAATTGAACTTATTCCAGGGGTGCTACCAATATCCATGACTCTATATAGAATGGTTGTTGTGGAGCTTGAAGAGATAAATAAACAACTACAGGAGAATCTGGATAAAGGGTTTATACGCCCAAGTACTTTACCATGGGGTGCACTAATCCTCTTCGTCAAGAAGGATGGGTCAATACGGCTTTGCATTGATTATCTTGAACTTAAAAAAATAACTATAAATAATAGGTATCCTCTACCATGGATCGATGAATTTTTCGATCAGCTGTGTGGAGCACAATACTTCTCCAAGGTAGATTTTTGGTCGGGATATTATCATGTAAGGGTGAAGAATGAAGATGTCCTGAAGACTGCTTTTCGTACAAGATACGGGCACTATGAATTCATATTAATTCCTTTTAGGATCACTAATGCTCTAGAAATCTTCATGGACTTGATTAATATAGTCTTTAGATATTACCTTGACAAATTTGTGGTAGTCTTTACTGATGATATTCTAATATACTACAAATCCAAGGAGGATCATGAGTTTCATTTATGAACTATACTTGAGACTCTGTGCAAAGAGAAGCTCTATGAAAAGTACATCAAGTGTGAGTTCTTGTTCAAGGAGGTCTCATTCTTGGGCCATATAATCACAAGCAATTGGATATCTGTGGATCCCTCCAAAATAGATGCAATTGAGGGATGGTCGAGGCCAACATCGGAAACGGATATCCGTAGCTTCTTGGGGTTAGGTGGATATTATCGACGATTTGTGACAAATTTAGCATGACGGTCCAACCCTCTTAAAATGTTAACACGAAAGGGAGTAAAGTTTTCTTGGAGTTATGAATGTGAAAAAAGCTTCAAGGAGTTGAAAAGGAGACTAATCACTACGCCCGTGCTCACTTTACCCACAAGTGGGGAACCTTTTGTGGTATTCAGTGATGCTTCGAAGAAGGGCATAGGCTATGTGATAATGCATAATGATAAAGTGATATCCTATGACTCATGGTAGTTAAAAATCCATGAGCGAAACTATCCAATGCATGATCTGGAGTTGGTGGCGGTGATCTTTTCCTTGAAAATCTTGGGGCATTATCTCTATGGGTTAAATGTGAGATATATACAGACCAAAAGAGTCTTAAATATATATTCACACAGAAAGACCTTAATATGCGCCAGAGAAGATGTATAGAGCTCATCAAGGATTATGACTATTCAATACATTACCACACTGGGAAAGAAAACAAGGTGGCAGATGCCCTAAGTTTAAAGGACCCAATGATTCTATCAATGATGATAATTTAGAAGGATCAAATCATCTTATACTTGATGAATATGGAAATGGGAATCATAAAGGAGGGAACATCATCAATCCTTTCACAAATGATTGTTTAACTGTCTCTTTTGTAAAGGTTAATGGATGCTCAAAAGGATGATGTGGGAATTGAGGAAAAAGTATAATCTATCGAAAAAGGGAAATCCTCGGAGATTAATGTTAATGAAGAAGGAATTGTGCGATTTGGGAAATGACTATGTGTTCCATCAAGTCTGGAACTGAAGAAGGAACTATTGGATGATGCACATAGTTCAAATTTCATTATTCATAGAGGGAGAACAAAGATTTATCGAGATTTATGAGAAAAATTTTGGTGTGATAATATGAAGAAGGAGATGATTGTATATACATCAATGTGTCTGGTGTGCCAGAATGTGAAGGCAGAGAGGTAGAAGTCTAAGGGGATGATGAAACCATTGCCCATACCAAAATGGAAATGGGATAACATCACCATGGACTTTGTCACTGGGCTTTCGAGGACATTCAAATTCAACAATGCAATCTGGGGTGTGGTTGATCATCTTAAAAATATTTCACACTTCATTGCTATTCGGGAGGATTTCTCATTGGATTAACTGGCATGGATATATATCAGGGAAGTGGTAACGCTTTAGGGAGTACCACTATCTATTGTGTCTAAACATGTTCCAAGATTCACCTCTATGTTTTGGAAGAGTCTTCAACATGCTCTGGATACTGAACTGAACTTTAGTATGACCTATCATCCACAAACTGATGGTCAATCCATGAGGACTATGAAAACACTTGAGGACATGTTGACAGCGTGCTCAATGGAATTTAAAGGAGGATGTGATCAAAATCTTCTTCTGGTTGAGTTCTCTTATAATAATAGTTTCCACTCGAAAATCCAAATGGCACCATATGAAGCCCTTTATAGGAAAAGGTGTAGAACACCGGCGTGTTGGGATGTGGTTAGTTAACGTATGCTGCTTGGACCGGAAATGGTCGGGACAATGGTGCATAAGGTGAAAACCATTCAGCAGCATATCAAGTCATCCCAGAGTCGACAGAAGAGTTATGCAGATAATTATCGATGAAACCTTGAGTTTAAAGTTTAATACATGGTTTTTCTACACATATCTTCATGGAATAAGGTCATGAGGTTTGGAAAGAAAGGGATGTTAAGTCCAATGTACATCGACCACTTCGAGATTCTTGATCGTGTCGGGGCTGTGGCCTATCCACTAGCACTTCCACCTACCATGGCCAAAATACATGATGCCTTTCGTGTATCTCTCTGAAGGAAGTACGTACCGACCCTTCACATGTACTCTATTCTGATGTTGTATAGTTGGAAGATGATTTTTCTTATGAGAAGAAACTAGTAAAGATCATAGATCATAGAGAAGAAGTTCTAAAAAATAAGACAATGCCCCTCCTCAAGGTGTTGTGGAAAAACCAAAAGTTTGAAGAAGAAACTTCGGAATCGGAGGAAATGATGAAGCTGAGTTACCCACATCTGTTCTAGTGTGGGAAAAGGAAATTTCAAGGGAAAATTTTCTTAAGGGGGGAATATTGTAACGACTCAAAGTATCATTAATGAAAAATCCCACTTGATCTAATTAAATGTATCTTTATATAAAATGTTTATATAAAATGAAAACTTCTATGGTTTTATGTTAAGAATTTTGACCATTGCTAATATAGTAGTTTAACAGTGATAACATGATTAGTATAAATATAGGGCTTTAACAAATCCAATTTACTTAGACAAAATAAGCGATGACATCATCCAGTAGAATTTCTCCATACGAAGCCCATTTGTCAGTGCTCGGAAAAGAGGTGGTGTCTGTGGGTTTTTCTCATGACCATGCCCAATCTAAGATTCATCATGTCAAGTTTTAATAGGACCGTCTACCAGAAAAGTGGAATTTGATAGAGATTACCAATCGAGTGATGTTATCCGAGCTACCCCAAGAGTTTGTCACCATCACACACCTTAACCCTAGGTCTTATGAGGTTGTTTTAAGGGGTTATGTAACAAATCTCTTGTACTATGTTCATATATATTATTTTTTGTATATAATAATGAATATTCCTTCTTGTCATTATTGACACATTGTAAATAGTTTCTTTTAAAACACAAATTGTTTTTAGTCAATATTCAAATAAGAAATATATTTTCATTAATTAATGGATTTTTTAATTAAATAGTGTTATAATAAATTATTATTATTATTATTAAATTAATTTTTATTAAATAAAAATGATCTTAATTTTTTTTAATGCAATTGTAATTTTTATTATGGTTTAAAAGCCATTTTTATCAAAACCCGTGAATTTTCGATAAATGTCAGTTTTTATTTTAAAAGTGAAAATTAACATATTTTGAAATTTATTTATATAAAATAATTGTTATTTATGGAATCAATATGTTGAAATTATCCAATGGAGAATTTTTCACAATATTCGGAGACAGTCAGATTTTTGGGTAAAAATTAAATACCATTTAAATATATAATGTGTTTTATGACATCATAATGACCTAATAGTGATGTAATAAAATACTATAAGAATTATGTTCGGAAAAAATATGTTTTACCATTAAAATAATGTTCTTTTTGGTTTTTTGACATATTTTAAAAAGCATTAATGGACCCCTCAAGACTTATTAAACACCTTGTCTTTTTAAATTATTTTCCAGGGGAGTGTGACTCACCTCCACATAAGCAACCCCATTATTTTAAGAAGTTCTGAAATTGGCCATACAAAATATTGTTTTCCTCTTCCCTTTTCCAAAAACCATGGTAAAAAACCAGGAGCTGATTTGTGGTTTGGATTCGTTTAATGTATGGGGTCCCAAACCTAAATAATAAAGATTTCACTCACCTTTCCTCTATAAACGCAACCAATATCCCACTTCCTCCTCACTCAAAGAATTTTGAGTTCGTCCAAAATCTTCCCTACTCTCTCTAGAATCCTGCCAAGGTGCCCCAAGCCCCCATGAAGCCTCTCTCAAGCCTCTCTCAAGCCTTTGGTAGCACACTTCAAAGTAAGGGTTTTTCTTCCTTTCACCTTTTTGTCGAATTTTCTTAATATTGTTATGCCCTTTTAATTTCAATTATAAATGCTGGGGTATGGTTTCTCACCTCCCCCATGCATCCCAATTATTGTTTGAATGATGGGAGACCCCTTTCTCTCTCATTAAATTCCTCCCATGTACTCCCGTTACTATGATGAAATTCCTAAAGGAACTTCTCTCTCCTCATTTACATTCAAGCAATACATTTGTATCATGAATCTAAATTCCATTAAAATTGTTGGTACATGTATCTATATAACCCCCTTACTGTCCATTTTATCTAGATATGATGAGACACCCCTTTTTCTCTCATAAATCATTTTTATTAATTCTTATGCCACTAGTTACGCTGCCAAAATTGCATCGATTTTCTAAGCCAATGCCTTTGTGTTGTGAATACCATGCCCATTTCTCCATCAAGGGTATTCACCTTTATGCACATTTACATATTGATTATAATGTTTCATGTATGAATTCCACATTACATTATCATGGAATAAATTATTATGTTTAATGAATCAATGTTTTATGATCCATGGGGCACACTTATGCATGAAATGAAATGTTTAAGAAGGGTGTGCCATTATAGCGCTCCAATGCATTGGGTAAAGTATAGTATCATGATACGTCATGTGAAATGAGTGTAGACTCATGATAATTCAAGTGCAACGAGGGTTTACTCGTGCTTCATGTGAAATGAGGATTTACTGATGCTTCATGTGCAATGGGCCTTGGCTCATGCTAATTCCATGTTAAGTGTTGTTTCCACATTTCCATGTTATGATTATCATGATTTACCATGCCTTTATGTCCATGTTTCTCTTGTTCTCTATTGATATGCTTATTATATAACATGTATTCTACTCCTCATGTATTCCATGTTTATTTCCTTACTGGGCTTTATAGATCGCCCTTTTATTATGCATGTCCTCAGGTTATCCCATACAATACTAAGTACGAGGGAATGTAGTGGTCATGTAAAAGAATTTTACAATAAAGATGTTGTATTTCATGTTTTAAGTTGTTATGTAATGATCATAAGCCCCAAAGGCAGTAGACCACATGATCTTCCATGTTGTATCAAGTGAATATTTTATGTAATAAATCATGTTTAAGTCTGTAATAAAAGTAGGGTTGTTACAAGAGTCACAATTAAAAAATCACTTTATTGATTTTTGGTAATATTTAACTGTTAAAAAATGTTCAATGATATGTATAAAAGGTTTTTGAATGATTCCTGGGGAACCAAATTTGACCATTTATGGTACATTTAGAATGTTCATCACTAAATTCTTAGGAAGTCATTAGTATGATTTTAATATAGAAATGGTCTTCTGAAAGACCAATCACCAAAATATTATTATACTAATTAAAAGGATAATCTAGATACCCATCGACATTTTGAGAGACTAGTAAATTGAATTTGATGTTATATGATATCATCATTTTCCATTGGTATATCTTTCAAAAGAATAATATCTTTAAATCATGTAATCAAATGTCCCCATATGAGTTACCATATGAGAATAAATTTGAAATCAAATAATTTTAGTAAAAGTGATTGAAATTAATATTTTTGGACATGATATTATATAAAAAAATAGATAATTTTTGAGATGTCTTCTAGGACATTAAAGATTATCAAATTAAAAAAATGATATTTGATGTTTGCTACGAAAGGAAAATGGAATTTGATGTTAGACAAAAATTATTCCTAAAAATGTCACAATTTATTATTATATTTTTTTTTGAAATAAAAGAAATATCATCCCATATTAAATGTTCTCATAGAAGATAAATTATTTTATAGGATGTGTGGTCGATCTAATGGAACTCCCACCAAAAATGAATTATATTAATGTGGTCTTCCACCTTACTCCCCTTAAAATGTATATAACTAATATATATAACATGTAATGAATCATATGGTTGTACAAATATAAAATTAATTATCCTTTTTAAGAGTATTAGGCAATAATATTATGTTATATAGATAATGTTCTATTCAATTAAACAACATAACAAATGACAGTCCTTTGGTAGAATAAAATGTATGAAGAAGAATCATGAGAATGTTATGAGGAAAATAAATTGAATAAATATTTAAGATTACTAAAAATGAAAATGTGAATAAATTATAGGGATAAAATATCTGAATGTGAGAAAGAGAAATTCAAAAATATTTTATATTTAATTTTCGTATGAAATAAATACTATTTTGTTAATAATATAATATAGTTTAAAATCGTAAAACACATAACCATTTTATCATTAATTGGGATTGTTGCATTTTATAAATAAACAGAACCATGAAAATTAAAACAATTAAAATTGGTGAATAAATCCCAATAATTAAAACAAGTATAACTGTAAGGTGTAGATAAAAATAATCTCATTGAATTATAGAATTTGATAAATACAATGTTAAAAAATATGCAAAGTAATAATCCAAATGATATTTTTTAATTGAAAAATGTATAAACATATATAGAATTTCAATGGATGATAAATAAAAAAATGGAATTTAGAATAATAAGTATTACTTTTAGATTGAAATTATGATAATTTAATTAGTAATATGAACATTGTGAATAAGAATTTGACCATTTGGAAATGTAACATGACTGATATAACAACATCATAACCAAGATCAATTAAAAAGGAACATAAATAATAATTAACATTAATACATTAACAAAATCACAATATTATAATTCCAATTTATTAATGGTATGATTTAAAAACGTGGTGTAATTCTAAGAAATTAATTTAAAAAGTTTAGTTAAATGAATTTAATAACAATTATTATTATTTTAATGATCATAAATTAAATTAATTAAAAACAAATTTATAAAATCAATGAAAATTTTAAAATCATTATGTCAAAGTTTACTAATGGTTATTTTTTTGGAAATTTTCCAAAAAAAATTAATTCTCAAATGTATAGTACAAATACATTTTTACCCTAATCAGTATGATTTAATTGCATCATTTAGTAAGTAAAAATGTTCTATTCAATTCATGAATTTCAGACTCATAATGGAACATGATTGCTAAGATAAAGTATTCAATAAATTCGAATATAAAACTAGAAAATTATTATCCAAGGCCTTAAATATAATGTAATAATGTAGAAAATATTTTTATTCTACATTTTGTTTTATTAAACATACACACTTTGATTATAAAATAATTTAATATTTTAAGTACATATATTTTAATTACATATAATTATAAATATCAAAAAAACTAAAAATTATTACTTGTATTCTTTTGGAAATTATAATTTATTCAATATCCCTACATAAAACACCCCTCCCATCAAGTGTAAATAAACCCCCTTACATCCCCTTGGAAAACAACATCTCAATGAAATATTAAATCAGATACACCTATGAAATATAATTTCATTACCCCATTATGATTCTTACAGATTTTATATAATCATATAACTCCGAGCATTCTTGGAGTGGTGTGTCACTTAAGATGAAAAAAATATGGATGTAAAATTTATATTAAATTTACCTTTAATTTTCCAATTTCGACCGTCAATCCTTAAATATATTTATATCCAAATATTTAATAATTGAATTAATTAATATTATATTAACCTGTTAAGTTATTGAGATGGGTATAATTACTTTATAAAAGTATGTATTTAATATATCTCCCACATCTACATTGGTCAATTCCCACTTAACTGTGGGATTACCATAAATTAGGATGTTTCTAATTCATTCATTGTCAAAAAAAATTGGTTTTAATAAATTATAAATTATATATAAATTCACATATATATATATATAATATTTGAGAGAATCAATTTTTACTATATAAATTTAAATAATCAAAATGAAAAAATTGTACCAAGGATGGATAATATTATTGAAAAAATAATATATAAACCTTACATATTTAACAATGAAATTTTATGAATAAAATTAAAAGATTATAATTTATCAAAAGTGAACAAATCAATATAATTAACTACTATTTAATGTCTTAATAAATGTACAATTTTTATACAAGATAGAAAAATTTGAAAACACAAATCATGATCTATGGTATGTGGAATATCACACCCAACTCTTTCATTTTGGTTTATCTAAACAATATCCTTATTTTCATTTTGTTTTCTTCAAAACATTCTCCATAATTTGTTTCCATATTCTTTCCCATTTATATCTTATGATAAATAATTCTACCCAGTCAATATTTCATAATAAAATAATACAAAATATTATAACGGAAATTGATCGACGAAAAATATAATTGAATCCTCTTGATCTATTTCTTCTATAATAAATATTTATTATCATTTAAAAAAATATGACCTCCCATATTAATTTTATATTTTTAAATGGTATTCATTACTGTTTTATTTATAAAATACATTATGAAACCAATTTTCATTCCAAGGTTTTATTTCATGACAATGATTTTTATATGTTTCCTTTAGATGTGGAAGAAACTATTATAATCATACTATGTGTGGTGGGTGGGAACATAATTATATATATATGTAATAAATTATTGAAAGTGATAAATTGATGAGATTTTTTGTATTAAATGGGAACATGATAAAAAAAATTTACAGTTAATATTTCATGATTCATGCAGAAATGGTTTTATGGAAAACTATACATTCTTGTTTCACATTCATTTTTTGTATTTTACTTTCGTGTTATGTTGGTTCATTGTTAAAATTATTCCAAAATGTGTAACAACCTGAGATTATGTAAAATAGTTTTTTAAAATTAATTTATTTTTTCAATATTCTTCATTTCACATGACACTAAAATAGTTATATAAATATAAATATTAAAAAATTAAGTCAAATAGTAATTTTACATGCAATAAAAAAAATTATTTCACTACATGTAATACCTACTTGGATTTCAGTACATGCAATACCAACTTGGATTACGATATCACTGACTTGGTGTATTATGCACACAACATGGATGTTTGTATGAAACATCTATTTATTGTTATATTACATAAAAGATAAAATTATATCATAGAGATTAAACATAATAATGGGGAAATTAATAACTAATTTTCAAATATTTTTTGTTATTTTATTTATATAAATCATTTTTAAAATGAAGGATAAGATATTTGGTAATGTATTTTTTTTGTTTAATAATATTGTATTCTCGAACGAACTACATTTAATAATAAATATAATTTTATAGAAATTTATAAATTTAATTTGATAAAGTAAACATCAAATTTTTATTTATAATGCTGAAATATTTATAGGTTGAATTAATTGTATTTTTATGAGAAACATTATTTTTTGATGAATAATGAAAAATAATTATTTTCACTTCATAACATGATTTTTTTTCAAATAATTATTAATTTTAATTTATATTTTAATTTTTTTTGGAGACACAATTGATAAAATGAACATATAATAATATTATTAGATAATTATAATCAATTTTACATTGAAATTGAATTTAAAAGCATAAAAAATATTGAACATCTTTCTATGTTAAAGGCCAATAATTTCGTCTTTCCCACATGATTAACATTATTATTAATTTATATGATTCTATGAATTTAATTTATAAATACTGAAATATTTGTTTAAATAATTATAACATTTTTATTATAATTATATCATTTTTATTTTTGACAATTTTTGTTAAAGTGATTAAAATTAATCAAAGTGAATAAGGTCAAATTAAGCAGAATTAGGGACTAAACCTCAATTCCAGATCCCAAATAACCTAGAAAATTTTCCAAAACCGACATTATAGAAATTATTCCCCCATAAATCTTATATTTTTATTTATGTTGGTTTTTATGAGTTGATTTAGTTTTGAACATGTGTACACCTAACTTGTTTTCAAAAATTACATGTGATTCCTTTTACTACCCTATAAAAGCCTACCAAGTTTCCAACTTCTTCAAACCTCTAAAATCTCATAGTGTCTGTAAATATATCACCAATACACTTCCTCACATACCTATATTCTTTATAAAATCCTTACCTTGATAATAATTCAATCCAAGGTAGCATTTTGGAAGAATCTAAAGGAAGTTACCCAATTAAAAGGTAATGTCTTCTCTGAAGTCCTTTCCTATATTTGACATATCCTTCCCTCTAATTCTCCCTTAATTATATTAATATAAAAATAACATTATAAAAAATATATTTGTAATTTTTATGTAAATGGATCTACCTACACATGCATACACCTACATCTAATGGGTACCAAACATATTTTTTCTGTGCATGGTAAACCAAGGCCATCAGAAATGATGATTGCCCATTTTCCCATTACCACCTATCATTTTTTCCATTATGATGGAAAATATATTTATATATTTGTTATATTAATTTTTTTATTTATTTAAATGTATTTTTTACTTTTTAAAACGCATAAATTTTAACTTTTCATTTTGTTCTAATACCATAACTTTTTTTGTTGAATTGTGGACTACGACCCCCTCAATGTGATATGATTCGTTCATACACAATATGTATTGTATTAAGGATGTATTTAGTTAACATATAAGATATATTTTAAATGATAAATAAAATTTAATAATTATATATATATATATATATATATATTCCTTGTATTTTCATTCTTTCATCTCGATAATTAAACGGAAATAATATTCATGCATTTGTACAGGCTGCCATCTCCTAGAATGTTGTATTCTGTTTCAAAATTTATATATTCTATAGATTATTATAATACACATATACTGTATATAAATGTTATTTATATCATGGGATTCACTATTTTAACCATTATATTATGTATAAATAGTAATGATATAACAAAATAAAACACATTTGAATAATACAGTAAATATTACTTGATGTGATACCTCACCATAGAATTGTTTACAAGAAGAAGATATAAGGTAGTAATAAAACCATATATGGTATTACATATAATACCATGGTCATATATAATATTTATAATAAACTTTTATTAATTATATATGTGTTTTTAACACATACAAAGAGATTCAAGACTCGTGGTAATGGGATTTCATCTCAGTTTTTATTTTCATGAGATAAATGCTATGTCCACCACTCATTATTTTGTGCAGTGTATATAATAAACATTATTTAATTATATGTATCTGTAATTATATTTATGGGTATTTAAATTTAAATTTTATGAAATTATTTTCATGGGGATTAACATTAAAAAGATTGAAAATTTGTTAAATTGTTTTGTCTCAATTTTCCTTTTTTGAAACTAATGTTTTGTTATGCATGTAAATTCACTCTCAGGGTGTATATAATTCCATTTCACAAGTTATATCATGAAACTAATTACTTTAGTTATATTTTTATATTCTTTTAATTTTTTTCTTTACATGGGGAGTATAATCCCAATTAACCATGTGATGAGAGATTATTGAAACAATCTATATGGTTTTCGAGGTTATTTATTTTTACGAATATTTTGATGTATTATTATGTTCCAACACTCAATAAATTCTCAAATTTTATTACCCATAGTTATTAATTATATATTCATGTATTTTTACCATTTTATACTACTTGTTATATATTAAAATAATGAAAAATATTTTGAGAAAGGTCGATTGTACCCTCTCTTCAATCATGAATTGGTGCTCCATCCATACCATATTTTCTCAAAAAGGGTTTGGAAAAATAATATAAAAATATCCAATGATCAGTAAAAAATTTATTCATTTTTCATTTGAATTTTTTTAAATGATTATTCTTATCACTTTCTTAATGATCCAATTTTATATCCTTTTTCCATTAAAACAGAATGTTCCTTTTACCTAATACAACAGGCATAAATTTATCTGCCTATAATTTTTTTAAGCCTTATTTTCATGTTTAATGTAAATTTTATAGATTTATTTTTGAATATACATTTTCAATGAAAATGGATTTCAAAATGATTGCAATTTTTGTTGTATATTTTCATGGATCATTATTTTCAATTTTTTTTGAAAAACATTCTATATAATTTTTCAAGGAACCTTTTTTCCAAATTCTTTCAAACATCACTTATATGTTTTCAAGGAGAATTTTTCTCAAAATGTTTTCAAGATTTATCGTCAACTATTAAAATCAATTTCTTGTAAAATATTTTCAAAATGATATCAATCATTATATATATGTTTTCAAATTATTTTTAATGATATTATTTTCAAATCATTTTTAATCATTGTTTAAAAGATTTCAATGGGTTTTGGATAAAAATGTTTGTGAAAATTTTATAATTCTGATTTTATAAGTTTTCAAGAAAAATGATTTTAAAATTATTTCATGTCTTATTTTTTAGATTTAATTATTTTTTTCTTTGAAAATGATTATCAAATGGTTTTATGTATTATGAATCCTTTTACAAAGAATAAAGAATATTTTCCTCAAGAAATTTGTTTGGAATGATATTTTAAAATTGTTTTCCATATATGATGATATATGTTGATCTAACTCATTAATTTATCTAAATTAATCTAAAGGTTTCATTCATATACTTTCTATTAATGGTATATTGATAATTTAATTTTCATTATAAATCTAGTTTCGATTTCAAGGGTTTTATGTTTATGAAATATGATTCTCTTTCATTGTTTGTATGTTTATGAAATCCATTTCTCATTCATGGGTTATATATTTATGAAATTCGTATCCCATTCATGAGTTATGATTATGATGAAATCATTATGTAATATGTATATTTTTCATAGATTATGATATTTTTATATGTATATGAAGTCCATTTATTTTAATGGGATAATATATGACTGGTTATGATTTTTTGGAACATGTTTGTATGATTTAACTATATGATTAGTCGGAAATATATCTCCCTATAATTCCATCGGTAATGATTTATATCTAATGAGATAGACTAAGAGGACCATTGGAGTAAACATTGAATATTAATATTGAAATGGGAGTGAACCACGACTACTAAGATGGGATGAGGAGTGAACTCCTGATACGATGTTGTATATGGGAGTGAGACATGACTACTGAGATGGTATAAGGAGTGAACTCATGCTATTAATCTGGCCATGGAATTTAACTAAGACAACAAACATGGTATGTAGAGTGAATATATACCACCAAATTGTCTTGGTCACAGTGCCTTATCTATAATGGAAATCATATTATATGCATCTATGTTTTCCACAATTCTAGGTTATATTCATTTTATAGGTTATAATAGATTTTATTTTTTTATTTCATTATAATTCACATCTTATGAGCTACCAATCATTATTATGATCTATAATATGTCGGGATTGAAATTCAAATTTTATATTCATGTTCTATAAACTGATATTCTAGTAATGGTTACACAATTATTTTTTATACCCTTACTAAACATTTGATCTCTCCTCGTTCATATGGTTCCATCCCCATGGTTATGATAATTGATTTATGGTGAATGTTATAATGTTTGAGATCATTATGGGAGAATTTGAATATCTTCTATCAAGATAGAATATTTTTTCCAGTATTCTAGAGACACTATCCTATTATGGTCCTTAGGCATGTATTTTTGTAATATACTGAATATTATTATGAAATAATTTAATGATCTTGTATGTAATGTGTTTGTCCCTATAGTTGCAATTAATTGAATTGTTTAGTCAATAATTAAAAACTATGACAAGAAAATATTTTTTATATATTAAAGAGTATATTTAATGATATGACGAGGGATATCTCAAAGAATAATGATAAAGAAGAGTTAACATTTAGGAAAATTTCATGGAATTTTGGTGAAGGATAGAGTTAGTGGATTCCATAAAATAAATTATTTTTTGAATATTATAAGTGATTTTTTCTATTCCTCGTATGTACATAGGGTGACAACTCTAGATATATGTTCTAGGCCGGTCATAGGGAAGTCTGTTACACCACAATGAGCAACGATGTGCCCTTGGTTTGACACACCAGGGGGATATTCCTTATGATTTTTACAAACTCTACATGAACTATCATGAATGATATAAATATAGGATGGATTATAATAACCACGGATGAAACGAGGGTGGTGTAGATTTATCAACTCTACATGATTTAGACATCATGTAAGTAAATCTATTTAGAACTATGTGGTGCTCCTCTATGGTAGGTTATTATGACACTATTTTTCTAGTTTTAGTCAATGAATGAAACTAGAAGGAAAAATATTAATGTTGAATGTGACAGAGTATTTTATGCTGAAAATTCATTTTGGTTGATCACTAGAGTGAGAGATATTGTGATTATACATAATCAATTTTTCTGGGACATGGTTAACAACATATACCTTAACCAACTCTATGACACACCAAGGAATATAAATAAAACGTTCTCTGAGAGTATGAGTATTGGAGATCACAGAGGAATGAGGATTCGGTTTTCTTCATTTAATGATTGTGGAATTAATCACCTAGGTGAATGTCTTAGACGAATAAGTATATGTATTGATAATGGTAAATATGGAAACAATGTAAGTGACTTCAATGGAAAATTAGGAGATTGTTTCATGAAATGGATGAGAATTTTTTCCTCCCTCAGTCATCATCAAGAGTAAATTTTTTTATGTATTCTATAAACGACCATTATGCAACATAGTGTTGCAAGAGGAAGGCTCCTAAAAAGGATCTGCATGGTTGTGAAATTAATAATTACATTGTCAATAATGATGAGACTGTGGATGATATGTGAACAGATAATGGTATTATGATTATGTAGCCTTGTCAATGCCTTAAGGATGATGTAATTTATTTTTTAGGTTTTTGGATTCAATAAGTATGTTATGTTAAAGGTAAATTTTATAAGGATTGATCAGTTTATGTATTTTGATATTGATTTATAAGAACATGTATAATAGTTCTAATTGAAAATAAAACTGATATATTGTCCAGGTGATGAACATTAAAAACTCATGATTATTGGGAAGGTAACCCTTAATATGTTCCTTATGTTATGATAATGTTTTTTGGATGAAGATGTGTGGGATATGAATATGTAAAGGGGATGTTACTCATTATCTTCAAACTAAATTCTTACTAGTTGATATGAAGTTTGTGCTATCATGGATTAATTTTTTGCCTTATTGGATTTTGATAATATATCTAGAAATCATAAAAATAAGGAAGCATGCAACTTTTCCAAAAAGGTTTTATAATAATATAGTTTAATAAAAAATTTAAAAATAATATATGATAAGTATATTCTCATGTTTGTAATGTGAAAATAATGATGTACTTTATGATATATATGGGAATAAATTTCTAGCTGATTTTGAGACACTCTTTCTAATGCTTTTGAATTTTATCATCAGAATGTTTTATAAGGTTATCCATTTATAGAGATTTTATGCTATACATTAGATGATGTCAATAATATTAAAGTGTTATCTATTCATATCAGAAATAATGCATATTGGATGGAATGTTAAAACTACTTGGTGGTGATGACAACTGCTGAAATATTGGATGGAATATCATGCATATAATGATCTATTGGTAATTTAAGAAAGAAAAATTTACCTTTTTTGTGAAAGAGGTGAAGTAGATCATGGAAAACGAATAATAAGATTTTAATCAAATCATGAAATTATAAAATTTCATAAAAATTTAATAACATTATGAAAATTGATTTTTAAACCAAAAAAATTATCCTAGTACATTCATTTTGGTGGAATTAGATGGTCCCATAGGTCATCACAGACTTATGGCTCTCTAATTTTTACATTTCTCAAGATCTTATTAACAATCAAACTCAATCATAACACTATAGTTATATTTTTCTTCCATATCGATGTTTTCACTTCCAGTATATGTTCTCTTATGTGGAAACCAAGTATAATGGTACTTTTGGTAACCATTATTTTCCCAACATGAGCTTTTAAGGGAGGTTTCCATATTTATTTTTATGATGACGGTATCTAGGAGTGAAACATTCAAGCATTAAACATTTGATAACCCCAAAACATTAAGAGTTATAATATCATTTAAGGTGTGTAGAATGTAATTCTATGAGATATTGGGAAATATAAATAGTTTTTGAATTAATTTAAATTTTCAGTATTTTTCATTTTACTTGACACTATAAATAGTTATTAATATATCTATATATATATATAAATGAAAACACTATTTCAATCATTATATTGACATCCAATGCAAACTTTTCTTAAAATAAATGCAATATAGACTTATATTTTACAACAAACAATACCAACATGGCTTGCCCTACCCACAACACCGACATGGAGTACATTGCAAGAAACACTGACATTTCTATGTAACTTCAATTTATTGACATTTTTCAAAATGATATAATTTTATCTAGGAAATTAAAATTATTTATAATAATATTAATAACTAATTTTCATATATTATTTATAATGTTTTAATATAGATAAAATTTATTAACATTGAATGATATGATTTTTGGTGAAGTCCTTTTATGTTTTAGAATACTATTTTCTCAAATGAACTGCTTTTAATAATAAAATTATTTTTAGACATATTTAAAAATTGAAATTTATATACTAATGTTCATATTTTAATTTATAATGATGAAATTCGATAATGGTGAATTTTTTGGTTTTTTTTAAGAAACATCATTTTTTCATAAAGAGTAGAATTAATCATTTTTATTCTGAATGGCCCTAAGACTGTCATTTTTATTGATTTTTAATAACCCCCATTTCAAGTGATGAGCGGGAACCCTTACAAGGCCTGTAGGGTCAGAGATTACAAGGCCCATAGTCTTAGGAAATTACATGACCTGAAGGTCTTAGGGAATTCAACCAGACAATCGTCAAGGAACTGCCCCCACCCCAGCATCTGTGTCATGATAATATCTCTCTACCATTTCATGGTCTTCTAGAAAGGCTTCTCATGCAAGCCCCGGCTGGTACCGATGGCATACCCATACCCTCTCATTCTAACAATCAATTTAATTCTGCTCTGGTGAATGCACCTGCCCTGAATCCTCTTCTAGGGCTGCTCCTTTTTTATAGTGCATCTAGGGAAACTACATGTGGCCCGAAGGCCTTGAGGGGGCATGTGGGCCTTAAAGGTGGCTTGAAAGCCGTACTGACCCGAAGGCCTGGTGGCCTGAAAAAATTAAGGACTCCAAGCCCAAACTGGTGGCCCATGGTGAATAGTTCCATCTACTACAGTACCGAACAGTAGCTGCTACTGTAACTGCTACAATACCAGCACAGTGTACATTACTGCTGCAGTACCTATACAGTGTACAGTCTGCTACAGTACCCACACAGTGTACAGTACTGCTACAGTGCCAGAAATATGCCTCTACCTAGTTTTAAATATGGGTCTTGTGGATGAACTTAAGGATACCTCACCAACTAGGGTGAGGCTCATGTTCTAATCCTTTTAAGTTAAATTTTATCTTATAGTTTAAATAATTATTAATGGTAAATTATATTTTAATTTTTTTGGTCAAATAAGCTAAATTTTACATATATTAAAACAATTTATTTCATTATAATCAATTTGAATTTGATATAGATAATAAAAACGTAATAAATGATTTAACTTCTCTCCACTTTAAAAACCCATAATTTCATCACTTATGTGCATTTAAGATTAATATTAAATTTTCATCTAATGTGAATTGAATTTTAAAATCAGACATACAAAATTTTAATCATTATAATGTTTATATTATAATTATATAATGTTGATTTATGAAAAATAATATTATTAAAATTGATTAATATTAATCACAGTGATTATGGTCAAATAAAGCTTAATTAGAAGTTAAACCTCCGCATTAGGTTCCCAGATGACCATTAAACTTGTCCAAATCCAATTGGATAGGCATTATTAGGCCATAAATCTTCCCTTATTGATTTTATTTGTTATGAGTTTTCTCATGACCCCCTCCCCACAACGTGTATCCATCCTGGGTCGGTAATATGAGAAGGGAGATAATGACCCCTCAGTCCCACCTCCAGTAGGCCTCGGGTTGGTGACTAGCACTGAGGGTATAATAAACACAGAAATTGAAGGAATTACCCTCTAAGTGAACACATGAAAAAAAGAGAGATAAGATAAACACCAATCAACTCCAACTCTGACTACAATATAAACGAATCCACAAGTTCACATATGAAATGTCATCCAGAAGTACTACAAATGAAAGGGGAAAACTAAAAGTACCCAAAAGAAGTTAAAACTATAGTAACCACAAGCCCGAACAGGTCCTGCAACCCCAAGCTAGTAAACACCAGTTTGACCTCCAACCTGCTCCAAGTGACCTGAAAAATAGTTTATATATACCTATTGTGAGTATAACAGTATACTCAGTAGGATACCTCCCAATTCCTCTCATGAAAAAGTAAAGAAATCATGCTAAAGCACAATGAACAACAAGTTGAACTAACTCGTCACATAAATAGTTATACTAAGTTCCCAACCTCACCATGGCTACACTGACCATGTAATGCATACAAGATTATATCATATAATAACGAATATAAAGGGTACCATGCTACTACATCTCCACTGGTTTGTCGCTTTGCCCAAACATCACATGTCCTGAGCATCTCTCTCCAAAAAGGCATGCCCGCATAAACCAGGGAGAAGCACTACAATATGCACCTCATGGAACAAAACCACCACATCCACACACAAAATAACCAGGTAGTTTCCGGGATCCCCCACAGATCACATAACGTGTATCACACGTCTGGTATTATACCTCAATCCATTATAGCCCATACACCGAGTAAGGATACTCAAGCCATCACAACCTATACATGTTACACTTGTAGTAGTCCATAGAAAACCATATCAAGAATATATGTGTGTGAATTAACACAAGACATTGCATCCCTATACACACATATATGGGTAAAACTAACCAATGATCCTGCCATCACAAGTAACTACCAAGAGAAGAGAGTGGGGCCAAAGGGGGTAGTCAGCCATCTATCGTCCCTCCGGAATGTTTGGAAAAACACCCCCCAGGGCTCAAAATACTAGGGGTGTCAGTTTCCCTTACTAACTGGGTGGAGTAGCGTATAGAAAAAAAGTAAAGAATATACTATAACTCACAACCACACTAAGGGCATAACCTAGTCTTAGACACAACTGCAGCGAACTTCTCTCAGAGTCCGGGCTTCTACTTCTAAGACTAGGTATCCTATAAGCACACAACCATTTAAAGAGATTTATTAGATTAATTCATTCTTTTACTTTTAGTTCCACTTTATGTTAATTAATTCTTTAAACATTAATTAACCATGAAAAATTACACATTAAATGTCATTAACATCACACGCAAAGTCAATTGTTCCTTCAAAAAATTGCAACCTCATAATTATTCTCCAACAACTCCATCCTCATGGGTTAACACCATTTATTCAATTATTCATTATAAAAATACTTTCCCACATTCCCAGGCATTCTAGAAAAACATTATATGCTACTAAACATAATGGGGCTCAACACGGTGAGTAGATGTACTACCCATAGAGTCACTGCTACTTATAGAAAGAGCATATACCCATCCATCCTTCAGAATCTAAACACGAAAAGCATGTGGCATACCCCCCTTGTCTTCACCTCTTTCAAAAGAAGGTTAAGTAAGACCAGCTACCTGGAGAAGTGGGAAAAAGTAAATCAGATAAACAACCAATCAAAATTACCAAGCATCCAGCCATCACATCCATCCCATTCCATAATCCCTAGTTTCCTCCCCAACACCCACATTCATAAACTGATGCATCTCTCCACTCTAGGTGTCATCTACTGCCACAACCAAAAAGGACACCATGCCTCTACATATCACCAAAACTATCCGGGATCATATTAAAACACAAGCAGCAGTAAAATAAACATCTTCACAATTGGTCTCTTGGCCCTTAAACAAACAAAAGGGTAACTTAAAACCCTACAAGAAATTATCTTTTAACAACAACCAATTATTTAATCCATCATGGATTATCCGATTTATTATTGGTTGGTTCAAAATTCTAGAAACCTAACCAGTAAGTTATCACAAATAAAAAAACACACTTACTACACTAATTTGGTTAACATCAATTTAAAACATGAACTAGATTAGTTTTCATTCCTCTTTATCATTACCCAACAATTATCAATTAATCCTGGTTTACGTTCTTTACCGATTTCCATCAAGAACAAAAAGCTAAGCAAAGAAAGCATATATATCACACTATCTAGAAAAACAAGAGGCAATAACATACGATCGATATCAATTTATTTATCCGGTTAAAATATTTATTATTTCAATTCCATTGTCATCCCGTGGGATTAAACATGCTTACAATACAGTTGCATATAAAAGAAAAGATAAGAAACAAATCCCCTACCTCAAACAATTCTTGACATTCTTTAACCACACAAGGGGTCGTGATCGTCCTCTCGCGATAACTGAATCCACCCGAGGATGCCATGATACGACCGCACCAACCAAAACCCAAGGAAATCCCTATTAGAAGCATGGAGATTACATGCTATAATATGGAAAGGAGAAACAGGAGAAGGTGAACCCCAATATAACGACGATAAAACAAACCTTATATCGAAGAATGATTGATACAACTTGGTTGCATCAAAACAGAGTGAAACCAAACCGAGGAGAAAAGTTTGATTGTGCAACTCGTACTGGAAGGATTGAAAGGCTCTAGCATCTCATAGTCGAGAACAAAGAGGAAGAACAAGGGAGGAATATATCTTATCCCTTTTGAAGATTTAATGGGGCGTCGATTTTAGATACACTTAATTCCCCATTAAAAGAAGATCGCATTAACCCATGCAGTTTGACCAAGTAAAAACATCCCAAGCCATAGGAATAATTAATAAAGGATTTTTGGCCATTGAATCGGCCTTAAGAGTTCATAAAAATAAGTCTTTAATAGTATTTTACAACAATGGAAACATCGAAGGGGAGAAATTATAGGAAGATGGAAACAAAGTACACCTACCATTACTGTACACCTACCATTACTATACACCTACCGTTATTGTACACCTACCATTACTGGTTACCGATATAGGTTACCGATAGACCTAGTTGTTCTGGAAACACTGTAGACCTAACGTTATTGTACACCTACAATTAGAGGTTACCGATAGAGGTTACTGATAGATCCCACCATTCTAGAAACACTCTACAGGTACTGTTATTGTACAACTACCATTAATATACACCTACTGTTAGAGGTTACCGATAGGCCTCACCATTATAACTGTTCACAAAACCTCATCGATTGACTGTTCACTGAACCACAGCGGTAGAACTATTCACAAAACCTCATCGATAGAACTGTTCACTAATCCACACAGATAGAACTGTTCACAAAATCTCACTGATAGAACATTTCACAAATCTTCACTGATAGAATAGATCAAAAGGTCTCACTGAAAGAGCACTGTCGTGGGCACCCTCAAATGATTAGTGTGATTTTGGAGTACTTAGGTGTAGTAGAGTGGCTGAGCAAGGTCGTCTCTCAAAGGAGGAAGTGAATTTAACAACTTATTAAAGGTATTTTAAAAAAATAAAATAGAATAGAATAAAAAAACTACATTAAAAGATTGGGGTTTTTTATAGTTTATGAATCTAGAATAATTTTTCTAGAATAAGATTGTATATTTTTTTATTTTTAGTTCTGAAATGAATTTCCATTAAAATGACACAACAAGAAGATGTTTTTTTAGAAATATATTTTAAAAGGCGTAATCAATCTAACTCTACCTATTCATTAACTTATTAATAATTATCATTTAAATAAATAACCACTTAATTATGATCCCCTAATTTGCTATCCCTTGAACCCTATGAGAGTTAACTTAACCACAAAGATGAAATTATTTAAACCCTAGAAAACCTTCGGAACAAGCAATCGCAGCACCCTGCTTTGATTGTTGTTCTAAGGATAGCTTATGGTCAGTGGTTAATTAGATCACATATCCATTCTAGAAATGAGGATTAATTGTTTTTAGGTATTATAGTCGAACACTACAAATTTATCACGTGTGGTCTTGAATTATCGCTTAAGCTTGCGCTCTCACAGTTCACACAATTCCTGACCTCACGTGTTTTGTGTTAACTATTAAATTGATTGCTTAGTTTCATTAAAATTAAAAACTCAATTAATAGATCATAATATGTGAATTACAGTAGCTCATTTATTCAAAATAAATTAATTAAGAAGGATAGATGTCGATCGATTGATAAAAATAACTACTCTTCCATGGGTGGCGTAATCATCGTAGAAGCGTTTTGCATGTGCAAAGGTTTATAATGGTTATAACCCAATAACGATTCTACTAAAGAATTCCAACCCAATTAGTAAGATTACGAGAAGAATAAATTTAAACAAAACAGAAGAATAGATGAGGAATTAAAGAAGATCAAAGAAGTTTATTACAAAAATGAAAACATTACAAAATGAAGAAGAGAAGGAGGCTTCGATGAGGGGATCCTTGCTTCAAGAGCTACCCCTCTTACAATGGTTGGATAATTTGGGTGAAACCAATTCTCCTCTTCCTCAAATATTCTAATGAAAGTACCAACACCAAAAAATGATAAAAACAGAAATTTATAGAGTGGTGGGGAGGCTAGGTTCAAAGTGGCTTCAAGTGTGAATGGAGAATCTCGGCCAAATATTTTATTCCAACTTTCACGGACCATTTGACCACCAAAACCCGTGAATTTCCCGGACTTCTAGAAGGATAATATGTGAGGATATGGGTCCTTTATCTCCTCTAAATATTTGGGCTCAATAGAAGCCCATATAAAGGAGTTATGGCCAAAATACAGAAGCTTCTCCATTTTGGCGAGTCCAGCCCAATGTTGACATCATGGCCCATTTTCAACAACCAAATGCACTCTTTATCTCTAGTGTCATGAATTAAAGTTGTATATAATTAAGTTAGAAACACTATTAAAAAATTTCAAATTCAAATAATACATATAAAAATATTTATCTTCGAAATACTATAGTGAACTATAAAGGGTAAAACTGGAATTTTCATCAAATATTCAAATGAATGATCTAATCCCAAATACTATCTAATTAAACATATTTAACACAATGTGAGGAAATCATATCATTTATTATCAACAAAATATACAATAAAATAGTTTTTTATCAACACCCCCACACTTACCCTTTTGCACTACTGAGAAAAACCTCATATCAACTAAACATCAATATCAAATCAAAACCAATTTTAAAACACATATCCATGAGATCAAACAATTACACCCCAATAAACAAAAGATATAATGCCTCATAAAAACCCATTATTTTAAGTTCTTTATTTATATCATTCAATATATTTCCACTTTATTTATCCTCCCATGCACAGAACACTAGCCTCACTTGAATTTTCACTTATCACACAAATGTCAATTTTTTATTACAATGTCTTTCTCATCCAAACTCATACAAGGGTCACCATAGGATTGATAGATTCCAAAATCACTACCTGATGAGAGTAAAGGACATATTTTTATCATGATTACTTTTCAGGGTTGTTCTGTGGCTTTTGATTGGTAGAATTTAGGTGTGAAAAATTCTGAGGCTGAATGAGGAGGGCTTGACTCTTATTGAAGGAAAATTGCATTAATCTAATATTCACTTAAATATTGTCTTGTCCTCAATACCCATAATATCAATTCAGCTCCATCATCATGAAAAATAATGAACGGTTTACACCATTCATCATTTCAGCATAAAAAATTTCAATCTTCTCAAACATGATTTTCTTGAAAGCTCCAGATGGGCATAACTTTCCACCTCAATTAGAAGCTCCAGAGAAGGCACTGCTTCACTTGTCATGAAAGCTCCAGATAAGGCACGGCTTTCAATATAATTATTTTCTTCAGCAGCAAAAACTTATCTTCAAAATTTAATTTTCCACCAATAGTATCACAGAATATGGTGGCAAAACACAAGATAGATTCCACCACACTTAAGCTTAACTAGATTATGAAATTTCACTTCAAGAGTTGGTTGGATAGGGAAAATTGGCTTTTAATGTGGCTAACTTAACAGGATGTGCATGGATTATAAGGGATACAAGGATCAAATGTTCATGGTAGGCCATTATAAAAAAGGATTCTTTGAAATATGGGATTTAATACCAAACAAATGCCTCAATGATTTAAACATAAGTAACTGAAACCCTCAAGTTTTGACAGGAATAGATCAAATTCGGGTTAAATCAAGCATGTTTTGGTTCTCTCAAGAATTGAGGTGAATGTAAATAATATGAAAATAATGGTTCAGAAGCCTCACGGGATAGTGATTTCAAATATAAAAACAGTGATATGTGGCATGGGATTCAAAATTCGATGTACTTTTCATGAAATTACTAAATATTTGTACTTGAAACCAAGTTATTTAATCATTAATTTAAGATTATTTTCATGGGATAAATTGTTTCACTTATTGAAATGGATTTAAAACAAATGGTGATGAGAATCATTTCAGCTCAAAACTTTAAAAAACACACAGAAAATTGTAAAATAAATACACAAAATTAGAAAAACACACATTTTTTTTGTTTTGTTTTTAAACAGGAAAACAATTGAAATTACTAAACTAAAGGGTTCCCTCCCCCACACTTAAAATATTGCATTGTCCTCAATGTGAACCCATGAGATGATATATGCACTTGAAATGCAAAATTTTTTAAATAGGACAAATAATATAAAAGTGAAGGGTTAGGGACAGCCTGATGTGCTCAAGTGATGATGGGGTCATGTAGGGTGATAAAATCCACCGAATCATTAGGAAGTCCCTCAATGTATCTCTTCAAACGTTCCCCATTGACTGTAAAGCTCCTTCCAGTGTCCTCTTGTGTGATCTCCACTGCACCATAAGGAAAAACATTAGACAAAACATAAGGACCTAACCATATGGAACGCAACTTACCAGGCATCAACATCAGTCATGAACTGTAGAGTTGGACTTTCTCTCCAACATGAAACTCCCTTTTCTGGATCATTTTATCATGAACTATTTTGATATTTCCTTGTAGAGCCTTGGGTTCTCATATGATGACAGTCGAATCTCCTAAAGCTCTTGAATTTGCAACTTCCTTTGAATTCCAGCTTCGGACAAATCCATGTTGCATTTCTTTATAGCCCAATAATCCTGATGCTCAACTTCCATGGGGATATTACACACTTTCCCAAAAACAATCCGAAATGGGGAAATACCAATGGGTGTCTTGTATGTTGTCTTATAAGCCCAAAATGCATCATCCAAACACTTGCTCCAATCCTTCCTATTTGGCTGCACAGTTTTCTCCAAAATTTGTTTCAACTCACGATTTGAAACCTCATACTATCCATTTATTTGGTGGTGGTATGGTGTTTATGTTTTGTGTGTCATCCCTTACTTTTGAAGGAGGGAAGTAAAATTCCTATTGCAAAATTTTGTCCCTTGAACACTTATGATGGCCTTTGGTGCTCCGAACCTGCAAAAAATCTGTGCTTTGACAAAGTCCACAACAACATGAGAATCATCAGTCCTAGTGGCCTTAGCCTCCACCCATTTAATCACATAATCAACAGTAACAAAAATGTTCAAAAAACCAATGGAACTAGGAAAATGGTCCATAAAATCAATTCCCCAAACATCAAAAATCTCACAGAATAAAATGGGTTGTTGGGGAATCTCGTGTCTCCTTGAAATGTTTCCAGTGTGTTGGAAAAGAGAGCATGACTTACAAAACACATGGGAATCATAGAATAATCTAGGCCAATATAATCCAGAGTCCAAAACATTCCTAGCTGTTCGTTGGGGTCCAAAGTGTCCACCACATGCAAGTGTATGACAGAATTGAAAAACAGACTCAAACTCATGATCAGGAACACACCTCCTAATAACTTGGTCACTACACATGCGCCATAAGTATGGATCATCCCAAACATAAAATCTTGACTCACTCTTTAATTTTTGGTGTTGATGTTTCTTTAAATTTGCTGGTATTTCAGAGGCAACAAGGTAGTTAACTAAATCTGCATACCAAGGATGCGTACCTGAGATGGAATAAAGATAGTCATTGGGGAAAGTGTCCGGAAGTGGTACCTGATCCAAGGTTCCATCCTCTACTGTGTGAGTAATCCTACTCATGTGGTCCACCACCAAGTTTTCTGACCCCTTTTTTCCATTAACTTAATATCACATTCCTGAAGAAGGGGCATCCATCGAATCAGCCTGGGCTTTCAATCTGCCTTCTTTTGGAGGTACCTCAAAGCTACATGGTCAGAAAAAACAACTACATTAGAGCCCAATAAATATGAACCGAATTTATCTAAAGAAAATATGATGGCAAGAAACTCCATTTCTGGGGTAGTGTAGTTTTATTGGGCTGAATCCAATGTCCATGATGCATAGGCAGTCACATGTGAACGTCCTTCCTCCCTCGGAGATAAGACAACTTCAACCGCGAAGTTGGAGGTGTCACACATATGATCAAAAGGAATATCCCACCGTGGGGGATATATGATAGGTGGAGTGGTCAGACGTGTTTTTATATCATCTAATGAATTCCTGCAAGAAACATCAAACACAAAATCAGAATGGTTTTGAAGTAATCTTGACATACGAAGAGCAATCTTAATAAAATCTTTGAGGAAGCGCCAATAAAATCTTGCATTCCTTAGGAAACATCTAACATCACACACACATGAAGGATAGGGTAAGGATGAAATAATGTCTATCTTAGATCTATCAACCTCTATCCCATGTTTTGACACTACATTCCTTAAGACAATGACTTTCTCTACCATGAAATGACACTTTTCAAAGTCCAGGACCAGATTATTCTCAATACAACAATTCAATAACTTTCCCAAACTATTTATACATTCATCAAATGAAGACCCATACACTGTAAATCATCCATAAATACCTCCATGCAGGTCTCAATAAAATCTTAAAAAATACTCACCATGCATCTCTGGAAGGTACCAGGGGGGTTGCAAAGTCCAAATGGCATCATCCGGTTGGAAAATGTGCCAAAGTGACAGGTGAATGTAGTCTTCTCTTGATCCTCCAGAGCTATAGGAACCTAAAAATATCCAGAAAATCCATCCAAGAAACAATAGTGTGTTCTCCAAGATATTCTCTCAAGCATTTGATCAATAAATGGGAGGGGGATTGTTCCTTGCGAGGGGAATGATTTAGTTTCCTATAATCAATACACACACGCCAACTGTTTTGCACCCTCATTAGAACTATCACATCATTCTCATTTTTAACAACAGTAACACCAATCTTCTTAGGCACAACCTGAATTGGACTTACCCACTGAGAATATGAAATGAGAAATATTATACCAGCCTCGAGTAATTTCTTAACTTCTTTTTTAACAACTTCCTGTAGGGTGGGAATGAGTCTCCTTTGTGGTTTTCTCACCGGTTTAGCCCCATCCTCCAAGAGAATCATATGCATTCAAATGGAAGGGATAATACCTGATATGTCTAACAATGTCCAACCAATTTCCCTAATGTTATCTCTCAATAGATTCATAAGATTTTCTTCACGTTCAAAAGAGACATTGTTAGCAATGATAATAGGTAATCTAACACCACTCAGAAAGTATGCATATTTAAGATTTGGGGGAAATGGCTTGGGTTCCAATGTAGGGGTGATGTATGGATGGAGAAATTGATGCAACAGACATATCTGCACAATGAACATCCGTATTAGAACAGAAATCATCATAATCAAAGAATAAATCACCAAATCAATCAGCATACTCAATAGCCATGTCATAATCAGAGTTCACATGATCAATATCAGAATATGAATCCATTTCAAAATCAAATCTTAGAGAGTCTTGTTCATTAGAAACAGTTGTGGATGTTCTCTTATATATTAAACCAGAACCAATACTCATAATCTCCATAAGCACAGGACAATCATAATACATGGAGTTTGTACTTGGTAGTTCAAAATGGAAGATTACAAATGCAGAATGATCCTCTGAGGGGTACTTCATGGAATCCATAACATTAAATATCACAACTTCTTCCCCAAATTCCATGGAAAGTGTACCCTCATTGACATTTATGATAGTTTTTTCATATTTGAGGAAGGGTCTACCTAAGATAATGGGGGCATGAGAACATACCTGATCATCCTCCATTTGATCACATATAAATCTGCTGGAAAGATCATGTCTCTTACCCGAACAAGTACATCCTCAAGGACTCTCGCTGGATATGTCGTAGGTCTATTTGCCAGTTGCACCACTACTCTCGTCAGCTTCAACTCACCAACCTGTAAAGAAGAGAATACAGAGTCAGGAATCACATTTATTGAAGCTCAGAAATCACAAAGAGCATTAGAGAAGTGCAACTCCCCTATGGTACATGGGATGGTGAATGTCTCGGGATCCTTGAACTTTGTTGGCATTGCTAGAGTTAGTGTAATGTGTGCTGAGACATTCCTTCCAAGGTTGATCCTCTCATTTCGCTTGATCCCTCTTCGATTGGTAAAAAGTTCTTTTAAGAATTTCGCATACCTTGGGATTTTCGTAATGGCTTCATGTATAGGATTGTTGACCTCCACATGCTTGAATGTGTCCAAAACCTCTTTTTTCATTGCATCTTAAGCCATATTCTTGGTTTGAACAACCCTGTATGGAAAAGGAAGGGGTTTAGGAGGAACATCATCAATATTTTTCTTAACATTATCTTTCTCCTTGGATTGCTCATCAGTTGGTTTGGAATGCGGCTTCTCTGGAGTTGAGGTGAATCCCGGAGGAATGGTAGGTACAGATGTATCATTCATTTTCATCCCACTTCTCAATGTGATGGCACTACCATTCCCCTTTGGATTTGGAGTGGGCTGGGAAGGTAGATTTCTGAATTCTTACTTACAAGTTCATGGAGGGAGGTGGAAATCTGGCTCATTTGAGTCTTTAACTCCCTCAGCTCCGAACCTTGACTCTTTAGCTCATTCTGTTGATTAAGAACAATTTGCTTCAAAAGGTCATCAGTGTTTGAATCTACCTTTGGTGGGGGATTCCCTTGTTGATGGATTGCTGATTCTTGGGCTTCAAATCTCCTTTGGGGTTGTTGGAAACCTTGTTGGTAAGGTGGAGGCTGCTGGAAGTTTTGTTGAAAGGGTGGCCTTTGTGGTTGTCCTGAGACATACCTCATGTCTAATTGATCCTTCCACCCTTGTTTTAATGTTGGTGAAAAGGAGTCATACTTCTTTTGGGGATGTGGTTGTTGTTGTTGCAGATATGGTCTCCGAGGGAATAATGTTGCACAATCTTCTGTTTCTTGTAGTTGGGGGCAACAATCTGTTGGATGGTTTGACTTAGTGAAAATTCCACATGGCCTTGAAGGAGTGGGATGAGATGTATTTTGAGCCAAAGCAATCTGCCTCACCATAGTGGTCAATTCTTCTAACTTGGTATCAATCAAATGAATTTCAAGAGAAGAAGGACTTACCTGATGTACTCCCCTGATTTTTGGTGTACCTCTATAGCCAAATTGTTGGGAGTTTTGGGCCATCTTGTCAATCAATTCATGTGTGGCTGCTGGTGTCTTATCCACCAATTCTCCTCCAACTGCAGCATCCACCATTCTCTTCTCCATGGGTGTGAGTCCTCCGTAGAAGTATTGGATGAGGATTTTCTCACTGATTTGGTGATGCGGACAGCTTGCGCACAACTTCTTGAATCACTCCCAGTACTCATAAATTGACTCTCCTTGGGCTTTCTTGATCCCCGATATCTCCTTTAGAATTGATGTGGTCCTTGATGCTGGAAAAAATCTTTGCAAGAAAAGACGTTTCAAATCATTCCAACATGTTACATCTTCAGGTTGCAAATAATGAATCCAATCTTTTGCAGCTCCATCAAGTGAGAATGGGAATGCTCTTAAATTAATTTGATCTTCAGAAACATTTCTTGGTTTTAAGGTTGAGCAAACCACATTAAATTCTTTAAGGTGTTTGTTGGGATCCTCACCAGATAAGCCATGAAACTTTGGAAGAAGGTGAATTAAACCATATTTCAATTCAATGTCCGATTTGAGGTTCGAGTATGCAATACAATTTGGTTGATAGTTAATATCTGGTGCAACCAATTCTCGAATGGATATATTAAATTAATTTCCATTATTTCCATACATTGGTTCCTCTTTTATGTTTGAATTTGAATTGATTTCAATTTCAATGTTTCTAGAATAAAGTAATTCACCAACTGGTTGAATATTGAAACCTCCCGTAGACTGAGAATGTCTGATTCGAGCCCTAAGGCTATGGTCAATCTCAGGGTCAAGATCTAAGAGATCTTCGGGATTAGTTCCTGTCATAAATCAAATAAAAATGAAAAGAAAGAAATTGGACCATTGTAAAATAAAAATGAGAAGTTTTAGTTGATGGTCCAAAAAAGAAAAGAAGAGGATGAAAAAACAAAAGAAAAACATGAGAAAGCGAAAAGGTAAAAGAGAGAGGTGAAGAAAATAATGAAATGAAAAATAAAAGAAATACCTCTAAATGGTTGAATAAAGTACTTGCCTCCCAGGCAACAGCGCCAATTGGAAAGATCGTTGTCGTGGGCACCCTCAAATGATTTGTGTGATTTCCGGTTACTTAGGTGTAGCAGAGTGGCTGACCAAGGTCGTCTCTCAATAGAGGAAGTGAATTTAACAACATATTAAAGGTATTCTAAAAAATAGAATAAAATAAAAAAAACTACTTTAAAAAATTGGGTTTTGTTATAGTTTATGAATCTAGAATAATTTTTCAGGAAGAAGATTGTATATATTTTTTTTAGTAATGAAATGAATTTTGATTAAAATGACACAATAAGAAGATGTTTTTATAGAAATCTATTTTAAAAGGTGTAATAAATCTAACTCTACCTATTCATTCACTTATTAATAATTATCATTTAAATCAAAATCCACTTAATTATGATCCCCTAATTTTTTATCCCTTGAACCCTACAAGAGTTAACTTAACCACAAAGATGAAATTACTTAAACACCAGGCTAGCTTTGGAACACACAATCACAACACCCTGCATTGATTGTTGTTCTAAGGATATCTTATGGTCAGTGGATAATTAGAGAACATATCCATTCAGTAAATGATGATGAATTTTTTTAGGTATTATAGTTGAACTCTACAAATTTATCCTGTGTGGTCTTGAATTACTGGTTAAGGTTGCGCTCTCACAGTTCACACAATTCCCGACCTCACGTGTTTTGTGTTAGCTTTTAAATTTCTTACTTAGTTTCAGTTAAATTAAAAAATCAATTAATAGATCATAATATGTGAATTAAAGTAGCTCATTTATTCACAATTAATGAATGAAGAAGGATATAGGTCGATCGATTACTAAAAATAACTACTCGTCCATGGGTGGCATAATCATCGTAGAGGCATTTTTCATGTGAAAAGGTTTGTAATGGGTATAACCCTATAACGCTTCTACTCAAGAATTCCAAACCAATTATGAAAATTACGAGAAGAATAAATTTAAACAAAACATAAGAAAAGATGAGGAATAAAAGAAGATCAAAGAAGTTTATTACACAAATGAAAACATTACAAAATGAAGAAGAGAAGGAGGCTTCGATGAGGGGATCCTTGGTTCAAGAGCTACCCCTCTTACAATGGTTGAGAAATTTTGGTGAAACCAATTATAATCTTCCTCCAAACTCATAATTCACATACCAACCCCACCAAATTATAAAAATACCAATTTATACAGTGGTGGGGGAGGCTAGGTTCAAAGTGGTTTCAAGTGTGAATGGGGAATCTCGACCAAATATTTTATCCCAAATTACGCCGCCCATTTGACCACCCAAACGCATGAATTGGCCAGCCTTCCAGAAGGATAATATTTGCGTATATGGGTCTTCTATATCCTCTAAAAATTGGGGATCAATAGAGGCCCATATGAAGGAGTTATGGCCGAAATACAAAAGCTTCTCAATTCTGGCGTGTCCAGCGCAACTTTGACTTCATGGCCCATTTTCAACAACCAAATGAACTCGATAGCTCTAGTGTCCTGAATAAAAGTTGTATATAATTACGTTAAGAACACTGTTCCAAAATTAAAATTCAAATAATAAATAAAAAAATATTTATCTTCGAAATACTACAGTGAACTATATAGGGTAAAACTAGAATTTTCATCAAATATTCAAATGAATGATCTAATACCAAATACATTCTAATTAAACATATTTAAGACATTGTGAGTAAATTATATCATTTATTATCAACAAAATAATAAATAAAATTGTGTTTTATCACTCACCGATAGAACTATTCACAAACCCTCACCGATAGACTGTTCACAAAACCTCACCAATAGACTGTTCACTGAACCTCACTGGTAGGACTGTTCAAGAAACCTCGCCGATAGAACTATTCACAAAACCTCACCAATAGAACTGCTCACCAAACCTCACCGATAAAAATTTTCATTGAACCTCGCCGATAGAACTGTTCACCAAATCTCACTGATAGAACAATTCACAAAACCTCACTAATAGAACACTATTCACTGAACCTCACCGATAGAACATTGTTCACTGAAACTCACCGATAGAACACTTTTCCCTGAACCTCGCCGATAGAACACTATTCAGTGAACCTCGCTGATAGAACACTATTCACTGAACCTCACCTATAGTATAGTGTTCACCTACCATTATAGGTTACTGATAGAATGGTTCACCGATGGAACTGTTCACAGAATTTAAAATTTTTCCCAGTGTTGGGGATAAGTCACCTTGACCTCCTGGAACACCTTAAAAACCACATTCTCAAAATGTAATTGACTGGAGAGGTCAGGGAAATTTCATCATATACCTCTCAAAACATTCTCGCCCTTGAGAATTCAGAACCCACCTATAGAGAAAAATAAAAGAAACACGGTCTGAATAACCACCCATCGAGATACCTCTCAAAAGAGATAAAGCCACAAAATCAAAAAAAAAAGAAATTCCAAATAAAACATTAATGGTCAAACCACAAAGGGAACATTGTTACATGAAAAGAGTTAAACATCAAACCACTCTGGGTACTGAGCACTTATCTGTGACTCATGTTCCCAAGTACTCTCCTACATGTCACCATGTCTCTACAAGACACGAACCAAGGGGATATAATGCCCATGCAACACCTTCACCTTGCGGTCTTGGATATCTAGTGGTCACTCCTCAAAGGTCTCATCATCATCAACATCGATCTCTCCCCAATTGATGATGTGAGAGACATCATGAAGATAACGATGGAGCTGTGATACATGGAAAACATCTTGTGTCTAACTCATCTCTGGGGGAACTACTGCTTGATATGCCATATCTCCAACACGAGCTAACACCAAGAAAGGCCCAACAAACCAGGGAGAAATCTTGCTTCCATGGCCAAACCATCACTGCCCAAGATGGGGAGTCACCATCAGAAACACATGATCCTCACCATTAAACTCCAAGGGACTCCTCCTTTGATTAGTAAATTATTTCGGACGATATTTCACTGTATTCATCCTCTCACGAATAACCTAGATCATCACTGTTGTATTCTTGCACTTGTTCTGGTGCAAGAATTGCTGACACTCCGACCCTAGTCCAGCACAATGGAGAACGGAACGGTCATCTATACAAGGCTTCAGACGGCTCCATACCAATAGTATATTGAAAACTATTATTGTATGAAAACTCCACAAATGGTAAGTGCCTCACCCATGAACCTCCAAAATCAAGAATATAAGAGGGTAACATGTCTTCAAGAGTCTGGATGGTTCGCTCTATCTGACCATCCGTTTGAGGATGAAAAGTAGTACTAAGGCATATCTGAGAACCAAAAGCATGTTGGAGACCTCTCCACACCCTGGAAGTAAAATGATTTTCTTCATCAGAAATGATCGTCCTTGGGACTCCATGAAGTCTCACCACCTCCTCTAGATACTACCTTGAAAAAACTTCCACTAAGCTTGACTCCATGATTTCTATAAAGTAGGCCTATTTTGTTAAACGATCCACTACAACCCAAATAGCATCATGTCATCCCTGAGCTTGATGTAAACCAGTAACAATGTCCATTGATATAACCTCCCACTTCAACTGAGGAATCTCAAATGGTTGTACAAGACCACCAGGAACATGGTGTTCGGCCTTCACCTTCTGGAAGACCAAACATCGAGATACAGCCTCAAAAAACCGTGAGCCTCCAACATGAAAAAAATTGGTGCACCCCATGGTGACACACTTGGATGAACGAAACCACACTGTAACATACCCTCAAGCTATAAAATTAACTCTCATAACTCAGAAGGGATCATCTTATATGGAGACATAGAGATATGAGACACTTCTGGCTGTTGTTCGATCCCAAACTCGATCTCTCCTCGAGGGGGTAATGCAACAACCTCTTCTAGAAAGACATCATGGTACTCTTCCACGACCCTAGGAAATGCCAACTACTGAATCTTTGATGAACTCAGCATCATCACATCCATCAAGGATGATAAGGATGGAACACGCCTATGACCCATCTGAGGATCTTGCTCAGCAAAAAACACCACTTTCTCTCCATCTGCACCAATGAAAACGACCTTCTTCCTGAAGCAATCCATGATATCCTTCACTGAATACAACCAATCCATGCCGAGGATGACATCATATGGTTGTATTTGTAAACATAGTAAATCTCCCAAAGAGCTGGGTTTCCCCAACACTAGCTCACATTCTCTACATACTTCAAACAATATATCTCGACCTCCAGATGGCGTAGTCAATGCCAAGGGCACTGATATCCTCTCTACCTCATGTCCTAAAGCATGGAAAAGGGTAGGTGATATGAAGGAGTGTGTCTCTCCTGAATCAAACAAGTCATACACCAAGGTAGAAAACAAGAAAAGGGTACCTCGAACGACGTCTGCCTCGCCTGGAGCTGGAAAAGCTAGATCATGAAGCTTACCACGACCTCCTCTATGACCTCTATGACCTTGATGAAGACCACCACCATGGTCGCGCTCTACTCTCTAAGGATGGGGAGCGTCATGGGGCTGTCCTCTACGAGCCCCATCTACCCTCTGTTGATCTAAAGCTGGTGCAACTAGCTGCTGCTGCCTCATCTGAAACTGTCTCAATAGAGGAACCTAGAGCGTAGTGCCTGGTGCATGATAGCTGCTCTGAAAGGTCAGTCACTCCTGCTACTAATGACCTTGACCACCATAATAAAAACAGATGAATGATCCCTTGGCATAAGCATGAGAGTTTCTGCCTCAGGAGAAACAAGATGTGAAGGGCTGGGACCTACCCCGGCTGAACGAAAACTCTTCTACCCTGAAAACTGAGAACCCCGGACCACATCTCTACTTCGTGAGGAATCATCGCAGATTCCCCCCTCATAATGATCTGGTCCTGTCCAAAGTCCTTTTGACAACAACTTCCCTCGCCAGCACCTCAACATATGTTTTCCGTATAAATCGGGAGGCATGGCGCTGGATCTCTGGATGCAAAGCCTCCTCGATATGCCTCGCCCTGGCCTCCTCATCTGGCAGTAGGTCTGAAGCATATCGTAAAAGGATCCTGAAATGGATTCCAAACTCTCGAACATTGGAGATCCCATGTCGAGGGGTAAGGAGCTTCTGGCGACTGGACGCCTTCGTAGTTGAAGAAAGAAACATGACTCTGAACCTATCTCAGAACTCCTCCCATAAGATCGCTGACTCCTCATGATCCCCGAGGAACAAGAACCACCACTTCCTCGCTACTCCATGCAGCATTGTCACAACCAAGGACACCCAGTGCTCCTTTCGAGCCTAAATTGAACTAAATCCGATCTCGACCCCCTCTTACCAGTCTGCTGTGAATGTATCTGAAACATAGCCCTTTTACTTATGTAGACTCTAGAGCTGAAACTCATGGAGTGTCTTCCTCAAAGTGTCGTCGTCATTAACCTCTACCCTCCGGCAATCTGCTGGAATAGCCAGCAGGATATTTTCTGCACAAACCTGATGAGGCCGTCGACCTGGAGCCATACCTATAAAATAACAAACCGTTAGAACTCCTAAACCTAGAATAGTGAATAATCAACATTAATTAATTAATTGTTTTCTTTTATTCATTTTAGGTTAACATATCCCAAGGTCTACCCATTCAAGCACAGGCACAAGGAAGAATGATGTATGATTCTTTCCTAGGTCTCTACCCTGTAACTAGTATCACCTTGTTTAGAATCCATTGTAAACTTAAAGGTTCATACATCAGATAATAGGGGGCCCTAAATACCTATGATTCAGTTGGTCTCTAGTTTTTTACCTCACTTGCTAAACATGAATGACATTATTTCCCTAACAACCCATGCAAACTAACATGTGTGTAACTCCCACCTCCATCATATCCCTCGACCAGACCTCGGATACCACTCTTTCATGACTCCCTCCCCACAGATTGTACCCCTACTAGGTCGGCAATATGAGAAGGGAGATAATGACCCCCAAGTCCCACCTCCAGTAAGCCCTGGGTTGGTGACAAGCACTGAGGGTATAGTAAACACACAAATGGGAGGCATTACCCTCTAAGAGAACACATGCATAAGAGAGAGATAAGATAGACACCAATCAACTCCAACTCAGAATGCAATATAAACGAAGACCCAAGTATACATATGAAATGTCATACAGAAGTACTACAACTGAAAGTCGAAAACTAAAAGTACCCAAAAGAAAGTAAAATGCCAGTAACCACAAGCCAGAATAGCTTCAACAACCCCAAGCTAGTAAACACCAGCTCGACCTCCATCTTTCTCCAAGTGACCTTAAAAACAGTTTATATATACCTAGGGTGAGTATAAAAGTATACACAGTAGGATCATCTCTGAATCCTCTCCTGAAAAAGTAATGAAAGCATTCTAAAGCACAGTGAACAACATGTGGAACTAACTCGTCACCTAAACAGGTATACTATGTACGCAACATCACCATGGCTACACTCACAAAGTAGCACATATATGATTATATCATATAGTAAAGAATATCAAGGGTACCCTGCTACTACATCCCCACTGGTTTGCCTCTTTTCCCCAATGTCGCACGTCCTGAGCATCTCTCTCCAAAAATTCTTTCCTGCAGAAACCTGGGAGAAGCACTTCTGTAATGCCCTGACCCTAGTTACCTAGAGTCAACACATTATTTTAATACATTTTCATGATTACAAGGAATCAAGTCCCGAAGGACCTATCAATTTAGATGTTTTGGAAAATAGATTAAATAGATGAATGTTACATTACACTTTATAACATATAAAAACAACATAAATAATCCTTTATGAATGCCATTATTCCCTTCGCTAAAACCTGTATATAAATCACAATGCACTTCTTGGAATCCGGGGGAAAAAACATAGAAAGGGGTGAGCTTAGATGCTCAGTAAGGGTAACAATATAGTGGAAACTTTCATAAATAATCATAAACATTTAATGTAATGTATAACTAAAACAAAATCCTTTTAAACTTGAACTTCAGCATAATATGGAAAAAATAAAATGAAATAATGACATTTACTTATTCATATGGATATTCTACTAGTCGAATAATCACATGCAATATCATTAACCACTTTCAAAATGATGAAATGCATAATGATGAACTTTAGTTTTTTTGTCAATGCCTCGTGCCAAGACCTAAGTGCTAAATGTTATCGGAACTCATCCTGGAGAGCCTCTGTAATCGGACTCTAACTCGGAGTGCCTCTAATAACCGGACACCAACCCCCAGTGCCTCTAATAACCGGACACCAACCCGGAGTGCCTCTAATTAAGGGACACCTACCCGGAGTTCCTCTAATAACCGAACACCAACTTGGAGTGCCTCTAATAACCGGACCCCAACCCAGAGTGCCTCTAATAACCAGACACCAACCAGGAGGGATTACTTTTACCGGTGCGCAACCCGGAACATACTAGTCCAACGCATTCATCTTAATAAGAGGATGAAATATAAATAAACATTTATATTTAAAGTAATATAATAAATGCCAAAACATTAATCATAAACCATTAATGGCATAAAAATAACTCATCCATAGTCAAACATATCACAAAACCTTAAATAAAATATGGATGATTTGTATCATAATAAATCAACTTGAATCATGTGTAAACTTTATCAAAGGATGTTGACATAGATGAAATCAAAAATATTTTAGAAAATTATCTTCAATGGTGTAATAATGGTAGTGAATAACTGTACCCTCCATATAAGTTAATATAAATACATTCTTACCTTAATTTTGTCGAAAATGTTAAAAAGTAACTTGTTTTGAAATCGAAAAAAAGATTCCATTCAAAACATATAAAGTCAAATACGAGTATAAATGACTTTAAACCATTGTCTATTAAATAGTAAAAATGTTTTTAATGTCATTTTTAATAATCATTGATGTCGATGGTAAAGAGGTCCTAGTAGATAATTGCGTATAAACAACCTTAGATAATGAAGAGATTGTGAAATAAACCCTTACCAATTTGGTAACATACGAAACATACTCCCCATGAAAGAGGTATCATAAAATGAATATGTAAATACACATATATTAAAGTGTATTACACAAAGAATACAATTATGGGAAGTACATACACCACACAAAAGTTAACAGTTGCAATATGGCATGAATCTCACAAGAATAAGGAGTGAGATGAAAACCCCTTACCAATTTGGTAACATACAAAACATACACCACATGAAAGATGTATCAAACAATGAATATGGAAATACACATAAATAAAAGTGTATTACACAAATTATACAATTATGGGCAGTATATACACCACAAAAAAGGTAATAGTTGCAATATGCATGAATCTCACGAGAATAAGTAGTGAGATGAAAACCCCTTACCTTGTACTTTCCTTTAGTCGAGGGGACGTTTGGCCTCCTATATGAAGAAAATAGTATGTTATTAAATTATACCAGAACCATATTAATATTTATGATATCATACTTTATTCATTTTTGAATTTATACTACACATTTAATAATAATTTCCATGTTATATTAATATTTCGGGTAATCATCGCTTTCTTTATCGTACGTATTTTAACTTGTTACTCATGATTGTATCACTTAGATCTTGATTTAAATACATCCAGAATATAAAACATGATTTATTTATCATATAAATTTAGAATATAAAAATTTATAATAGATGTATATATGAAATGGAAAACACCTTTTATGGAGACGGTAGTCTGTACGTACGCATAAACGCTATTTCTGTTTTCATATAGTATTAAACGGGAGTAAGTGAATAAGATATATGTATGTACATAAATACTTATATATATAAATATATATATCTCCAGTATAATTATTATTTCATATATTATATACTTATTAGTAATATATATTTTAATAATCGTCGATGAATGGTGAACTTGGAAATTAATCTCATCGCATCGTGGAGACGGTAATCCGTACGTATGCATGAGCAAAAATATCATTCATTTGATATTAATATAATATATAATTGGACGGTTTATAATATATACAGAATCCTTATCATGTTATATTTATTATTTACATCATATACACATCATTATTATACCCATCCAAATAATAATGTATTGAATAACAATTACACCGCGACATGGAGACAGTAAGTCGTACGCACGCACATATGGTGACATGTCATTCAAAGGGTGGATAGAATAATTAATTTGGTTGTACCATAATTATAATAACATCATAGTATATATAATATACTAGATTTATTGTTTCATATTTGAAACAACAATGAAAATAGAAGTAGAAGAAGAAAGGAACTTGAAAGAGGGTGGTGAAATCATTACCTCTTCTTTGGGTTCTTTATTTTGATTTGACCAAAAGGGCTCTATAGGTTGGCTTTCTCATCAAAATAAGGCCACTAATATGAAGGGAGGATATTTAAGAGGGTATTTGGGCAGGGTTTGGCCGAGCCAAATGGCTTAGAGGGTCTGAATTAGAGAGAATGGGGAGTGCCCTTTTATAAGAGGGGTGAGGGGCACCTTAGGAAAAACATAAAATATTATTTTATAATAAATTCATATTCGGTTTCTAATGGATAAAAAGTTGATTATTTAAAGTATAAGGTTGGGATAGGTCGAAAAAAACTCAACCAATAGGATTTAGAAAAGTTTTGATTACCATTTTAACCTTATCATTTAGATATAACTCTATGTTAAATAATTTGATACTTACCATGTATCTTTGTATTTTTATATTATATAGTCAATAAACTTAATATAAACATCCAAGAGACCCCCAAGAGGCCCATTAATGATACACATATAATTATATAAGTCTCTTGGACAAAACATATATTTTTCTCAGTAGAATATAAATTAATAATATAATATTTGTTTTAAAAACTCTTTTATGTCAATCTTGACACTATTGGGTATTTGGTTTTTGATACTTTCATTACATCATTATTACATAGAAAAAAATTATATAATCAGTTATAATATGTCATATTAACCTGGAAAATTAGTTTAATTTATAAAAAGTCTCAAATTACATTTATTTTGATATTTATAATATCAATTATTTTTTTATATCATTAATTATGCAATTACTGCATCACAATTATGCCATAAATAAATTAACTTATTTTGTGTCTAAATTTTTTATATAAAATACCATTATGTAGGAAGTATTTTTAGGTTTCTAATTAATATTTATAATCTAATTTATATTATGTATGACTTTATATTAAAAATGTTTTAATTATTAAACATTGATTTAAACTCTTTTAACACTTCTTTGAATTAAAAAATAATAAATGTCTTAATCTAATCCATGTGGACCTAAATGATAATATTTTATTCCTAAGGTTGTTTTTGGACTAGATAAACTTTTCCAATAGAATTAGGAAATGTGTTAGGGTAATATTAATATCATTTTCACCCTTAATTACCCTATTTACTTTTAACCATGGTAAATAAAAGTAAAACATTACTATTCACAAAAAAAATTATTTCCATATCATTAAACCACATTTTACTTCTTTATATTAACTGTGTCTCTCGGATTTTCAAAATTCAGCTCACAGAAGCGGAAAAATTATGTTTTATGTGAATTTGCAAATGCTCTTAGGAGGTGGGTAAAAGATGGTGAAAAGTTCAATAAAATTTTTATATATCTAAATTTATTATCAACTGACTCCAATGAATTACATTGAACTTATATAGGTATTATGTATCTAGTTTTACATTAAATAATTTAAATAAAATAAATAATTATTTAAATAAAAATTCGGTTTTAAACTATAACTCGGTGTTGTTCACTATTCATCAAAAATTAAAAGTTTTCAGAAAAATACCAAAAATTTACCCTAAGATAATTTTGATATTACGAATTCAATAATGAATTCTATTTTACCAAATTCAAAACATATAAGTTTAATTTATCAATTTAAAATTAATTCAGGTTGTGAAAACAAAAAGTGTGTTTCTAAGAAACAATAACTATCAAATGATTGACACTTGTTTATGTCCGGTTTAAATGTGAAATTATGTCCAATGAAAAACATTAGATTAAATTGTAAAAATATATTCTAAATATAATTTAAAACCATTAAAGTTTATAATTTTTCACTATTAATTATTTCGATTAAAAAATTTTCTTTTAATTAAAATTTAATAATTTGCACTATTCATCAAAATATGAAAGTTATTGAAAAAGTACCAAAAATTCACCCTAAGCTAATTTCGATATTCCGAATGAAAAAATCAAGTCCATTTTGAATGAAAAAATGTTTAAAATTTCAAAAAGTGGGTATTACTATTCATAACGGCTAGATTGATTGGTTGTGGGGTGTGTTAGAACTCGAAGTTGCGTACAACACACGCTATAGTATTATTCAAAGAGAATCGTATCGTGGAAGCTTGGGTTGTTACATTCTCCCCTCCTTCAATAAATTGCATCATCACAATTTATTCTCAGTATTGGAAACTTGGGGTTTACATTTCAAAATATCTTATTTGAAATCCCACATCAAAAAAATGGATTAATGAGGCCTCTATTAAAAATAAAGAGTGGTAAGTATGAAGGTTACCGAAAATAACACATACTGGGGTTCCATGTAAGAAAATATGGATATGGAAGAGAAATATAATCATCAATATCTGATGGAGAGTGGTTAGAGATCATGGCTATAAAAAGGCCAATAATCTGAAAGCCATAAATTTTTGATGATCTAAGGTACCATTTAGGACAACATTTTTGTTCTATGAATCTTTTCTTAATGTTGAGGAATTTATTTATGAGATTTGATAATATCATAAGGAGATATAATTACTTTATAATTAGATTTTTATTCATTAATAAATTTCTACCACAAACTCATCTTTCACTACAAAACATAATACATCACAAAAATACTCTATTTATCCTAATCGTATAGGGTTCCAAATATAATGAATGTATAATTCACATATCAGACCCATTAAAAAAAGAAACTACATTATACAATCCAAGGACTTCACGTAGTCCAGTGGTAGGCGATAAATCTCAATCACACTATGGTTGTGGGTTCGATTCCCACAGCTTTGTCCGACGCGACGGGTTGTCACACGGTCTGCGTGTTATCCTTTTCTAAAAATCCAAAAATAACCTTTCAAACATAATCCATTACAACCTTTAGACTTATCCAAAATACTACTATCCAAAGTCATAGTCCAAAATTTATAAGGAAGTTAAACACTATGAAGATCCTTTTTTCCATGTAATAACATGTGAACAACTTCACCATGTATTATTTTAAAACATGGTATCATCTTGAATTACCATAAAACCTTATTGATTACATTCATTCTCTTTTATTCTTTATTGAAAACTAGATATACTCCTTCTATCAAAAAATTTTTAACCTCCAATGATGAAAAATCATTAATCAGTTTCAAGGTATTCAAGAATATCCAATATAATTTACCCAAATCAACCATATCTTATTCCAAAATCAGTACCTCAATATTTGGACCATATTAAGGTTAATCTTTCCTTCAACCATGTAATTTCCAAAAAGTTTAACTCACTGTAGAGTCACTTTTCTGAGTACCATAAAATCTCAAATCCTCAATGAAATAGTACTACAGTATAATCCTTATTTATTTCCAGAACATCATTAATACAACACTTAAATGAAATAATTCCAAAATAAAAACATAAGAACACTAGTAATTCATCTTCATTTGTGGCAGTATTATAACTTTATTATTATCCAATATCATCATTTGTGGCATAGTCTGATGACTGGGTAATTGGTTCGGGTAGTGTCCAAACTCCTGGCAGATAAAGCATTGTACATTTGAAACCTTTTTCTTAAACTCTCAGTCATGTACTTGGTGTCCTTTTTCTCCACAAATATAACATACTCTCATTCCCTTCAATCATTTTCCAAGGTGATTCTTTCCATAGTTATCACATATGGGAAAATCCTTCTTTACCTTCTTCACTTTATCTGTCCTTCTCTGTACAATCCTTTTCTTCTCTGGCTTCCCTTCAAATCCATAGGACTTTGATAATTCTTTACTTATCTTATCAAAACATGATACTATTTGTTCCTATGATGATAATATGTGGGAGACTATTTCCCATCAAAATTCTGGCTCAGGACCATGAAAGATATGATCCTTCTTACTCTTTGGATCATGGGTATTGATGGAGTTCTCATTCCTTCTACTGGGTGCCATTTATAAACAATGGTACACACTAGATTAGTTTATGAATAGCAATAACTAATCCCAAATGTGTAAAACACTTGACATAAATTAAGAAGTTTGTGGATATAATCCATAATCATAAAAAAAATTCTTTGAGTATGTATATACTCATAAGACCATTATAATGGTTTGTAAAGAAAATGAGATTTATCCTAAGAATATCCCCTAGGAGTGTCGTAACCAAGAGTGCAGCAAGGCCTGTTGTCGTGCAACAGTTCCCATTCGAGTCTAGCTCAAAGCCGTGTTTTCGGGTTTTACCCCTAGGTACATCTGTGCCAGAGCCACCTCTACCAGCTCGTGTCCAGACAGGAATGTATTGCTTGGAAAAATCACAAAATCCCTAAAATACAAAAACTCTAGGAAGTTATTCTATACTAATCCTCAAAGTCTATCTCAAGGAGATGTGCTCTAATTAGAGTTTATCTAAATCTAGTTTCCAAGGTTATTTCTAAACTTCCTCTGATACCAACTGTAACGCACCAACCCCAGTTACCCAGAGTCGGTGCATTATTTTAATACATTTGCATGATTACAAGGAATCAAGTCCCGAAGGACTGACCGATTTAGTATTCTTGGAAAATAGATTACATATATGAATGGTACATTACACTTTATAACATACGAAACAACATAAATAATCCTTTATGAATTCCATTATTCCCTTGGCTTAACCCTGCATATCAATCAAAATACACTTCTTGGAATCATGGAAAAATAAAACATAGAAAGGGGTGAGCTCAGATGCTTAGTAAGGATAACAATATAGAAGAAACTATCATAAATAAGCATAAACATTTAAGGCAATTAATAACTAAAACCAGAGACTTTTAAACATGAGCTTCAACATAATATAGACAAAATAAAATGAAATATTTCCATTTACTTATTCACATGGATATTCTACTAGTCGAATCATCAAATGCAATATCATTAACAACTTTCATAATGATGGAATGCATAATAATGAACTTTATTTTCTTTGTCAAGTCCTCGTGCCAAGACCTAGGGGATAACTGTAACCGGAACCCAACCCCGAGAGCCTCTATAATCGGACTCCAACCCGGAGTGCCTCTAATAACCAGACACCAACTCGGAGTGCCTCTAATAACCGGACACCAACCGGGAGTGACTCTAATAACCGGACACCAACCCAGAGTGCCTCTAATAACCGTACATCAACTCGGAGTGCCTCTAATAACCGGACACCAACACGGAGGGCTTACTTTTACCAGTTCCCATCCCAGAACCTACTAGTCCAACACAGTAATCTTAAGAAGAGGATGAAATATAACATAAACATTCATATTAAAAATAATATATGAAATGTCAAAACTTTAATCATAAACCATTAATTGCATAAAAATAACTCATTCATAGTGAAACATATCACAAATCCTTAAATACAAAATTTATTATTTGTATCATAATAAATCAACTTGAAACAAGTGTAAAATTTATCAAAGGATGTTGACATAGTTGAAATCAAAACTATTTGAGAAAAATATCTTTTTTTTAAATCATTTAAAAGTCACATAATTATAGAGAAAACCATTATTTTGAAAATATCTTTATATTCTTGTAAGGGAATCTTCAAAGGTGTAATAAAGGCATAGAATAACCGCACCCGCCATATATGTTAAAAAAAGATATTCTTACCTTAATTTTGTTGAAAAGGTTAAAAAGTAACTTGTTTTGAAAACGACGAAATGATTCCTTTAAAAACATATAATGTCAAATAAGGGTATAAATGACTTTAACCCATTGTCTATTAAACAGTAAAAATGTTTTGAATTACATTTTTAAGAAACATGGATGTGGATGATAAAGAGGTCCCAGTTGATAATTACGTATAAACAACCTCAGATAATAAAGAGATTGTGAAATAAACTCTTACCAATTCGGTAACTTACGAAACATACACCCCATGAAAGAGTTATCATACAATAAATATGTAAATACCCACAAATTAAAGTGTATTAAAGAAAGAATACAATTATGGGTAGTACATACACCACACAAAAGTTAATAGTGGCAATATGGCATGAATCTCACGAGAATAAGGAGTGAGATGAAAACCACCAACCAATTTGTTAACATACGAAACATATACCACATGAAAGCGGTATCATACAATGAATATGTAAATAAACATAAATCAAATTTTATTACAAAAATAATACAATTATGGGCAGTATATACACCACACAAAAGGTAATAGTGGCAATATGGCATGAATCTCACGAGAATAATGAGTGAGATGAAAACCCCTTACCTTGCACTTTCCTTTAGTCGAGTGTGCGTTTAGCCTCCTGTATGAAAACTATATTATGTTATTAAATTAAAAAAGAACTATATTAATATTTATGATATCATACATTATTCATTTATTATGTTATACTACCCATTTAATAATAATTTACATGTTATATTAATATTTTGGGTAATAATCGTTTTCTTTATCGTACGTGTTTTAACATGTTACACTTGATTGTATCACTTAGATCATGATATAAATACTTAAAGAATATAAAACATGATTTATTTATCATATATATTGAGAATATGAAAATTTATAATAGACGTATATATGAAATGGAAAACACTGTTTATGGAGACGGTAGTCCGTACGTACGCATAAACGTTGTTTCCATTTTCATATCGTATTGAACGGAAGTAAGTGAATAAGATATATGTAAGTACATAAATACTTATATATATAAATATATAAATATCCATTATCATTATTGTGTCATATATTATATAATTATTAGTAATGTATATTTTTATAATCGTCGATGAATGGTGAACATGGAAATGAATCTCATCGTGTCTTGGAGACGGTAATTCGTACGTATGCACGAGCGAAAATATCATTTTTTTGATATGAATATAATATATAATTGTATGTTAGATAATATATACCTAATACTTATCATGTGATATTTATTATTTACATCAAATACACATCATTATTATACCCATCAAAATAATAATGTATTGAATAACAATTACACCACGATGTGGAGACGGTAAGCCGTACGTACGCACGTATGGTGACATGTCATTCAAAGGGTGGTTGGAATAATGAATTTGGTTGTACCATAATTATAATAACATCAAATTATATATAATATACTTGAGTTGTAATTTTATAATGGAAAAAACAAAGAAAAAGGAAGTGGAAGAAGAAAGGAACTTGAAAGAGGGTGGTGAAATCATTACCTCTTCTTCGGGTTCATTCTTTTGATTTGATAAAAAGGGCACCATAGGTTGGCATTTTTATCAAAATAAGGTATCTAGGATGAAGGGAGGATATTACATAGGGTATTTGGGCAGGGTTTGGCTGAGAAAAATGGCTTATATGGTGTTAATTAGAGAGAAGGGGGAGTTCCCTTTTATAAGAGGGGTGAGGGGCATCATAGGAAAAACTTAAAATATTATTTAATAATAAATTAATATTAGGTTTATAATGGCTAAAAAGTTGATAATTTAAATTATAAGGTGGGTATAGGTATAAAAAAACTTAACCAACAGCTTTTAGAGAAGTTTAGGTTACCATTTTGACCTTATCATTTAGATTTAACTCTAAGTTAAATAATTTGACACTTACCATGTCTCTTTGTATTTCTATATTATATAGTCAATAAACATACTATAAACTTCCAAGATACCCCCAAGTGGTCCTTTAATGATACACAAATCATTATATAAGTCTCTTGGCCGAAACGTAGATTTTTAGGAATCGAATATAAATTAATAATATAATATTTGTTTTAAAAACCCTTTTATGTCAATTTTGACACTATTGGGTATTTTGTTTTTGATAATTTCATAACATTATTATTACTTCGAATAAAATTTATATAATCAGTCCTAGTATTTCATATTAACCTAGGAATGTAGTGGAATTTATAAAAAGTCTCAAATTACATTTATTTTGATATTTATAATATCAATTATTTTAATATATCATTAATTAGGTAATTACTGCATCACCATTGTGTCATAAATAAATTATATTATTTAGTCTAAAAATTATAAATAATATACCATAATATAGGAAATAATTTTATCTTTCTATTTAATATTTATAATCTAATTTATCTTATGTATAACCCTATATTAAAAATTTTTCAGTTATTAAACAATGATTTTAACTCTTTTAACTCTTCATTGAATTAAATAATAATAAATGTCCTAATCTAATCCAAGTGGGCCTAAATGATAATATTTTATTCCTAAGGTTGTTTTTGGTCTAGATACACTTTTCCAATAGAATTATGACATTTGTTAGAGCAATATTAATATAATTTTTACTCTTATTTACCCTATATACTTTTAACCATGGTAAATAAAAGTAAAATGTTACTATTCACCAAAAATTATTTTCATCTCATTGAACCACATTTTATTCTGGATATTAACCATGTCTCTCGTATATTCTAAATTCAGCTCACAGAAGCGTTAAAATTATGTTTTATGTGAATTTGCAAAACCTCCTAGTAGTTGGGTAAAAGACGGTGAAAAGTTCAATAAAATTTTTATATATCTAAAATTATGATAAACCAACTACAATGAATTACATTGAACTTATAGGTATTATGTATCTATTTTAAAATTAAATAATTTAAATAAAATAAATATTTTTTAAAATAAAAATTCGGTTTTAAACTATAACTCAGTGTTTTTCACTATTCATCAAAAATTAAATGTTTTCAGAAAAAATACCAAAAAATTTACCCTAAGATAATTTTGATATTAAAAATTAAATAATGAAGTATATTTTACCAAATTCAAAACATAGAAGTTGCATTTATCTATTTAAAATTAATTCGCGATGTCAAAACAAAAAGCGGGCTTTTAAGAGACAATAACTATCAAAAGATTGACACTTGTTTATGTCCGGTTTAAATGTGAAATTATGTTCAATGACCAAAATTGGATTAAATTGTAAAAATATATTCTAAATTTAATTTAAAACCACTCAAATTCATAATATATCACTATTATTTGTTTCGATTTAAAAAGCTGTTTTAATTAAAATTTACTAATTTTTACTATTCATCAAAATATGAATGTTATCGGAAAAGTAACAAAAATTGAACCTAAGCTATTTTCGATATTCCGAATCCAAAAAAGAAGTCCATTTTGAAAAATAAAATTCATAAAATTTAGAAAAGTGGGTATTACTACTCATAACGGCTAGTTGGATTGGTTGTGGTGTGTGTTAGAACTCGAAGTTGCGTACAACACACGCTACTGTATTATTCAAAGAGAAGCATACCGTGGAATATTGGGGTGTTACAACTACAATATGCACCTCGTGCAACAAAACCACCACATCTACACACCAAAGTAACCATGTAGTTTCTTGGAGCCACCACAGCTTGCATAACTTGTATCATACGTTGAGTATTGTAACTCAAGCCATTACAACCCATACACCGAGTAAGGATCATCATGCCATCACAACCTATACACATTACAACTATAGTAGTCCATATAAATCTATATATATAATATATGTGTGTTAATTAACACAAGAGATTACATACCTCTACAAACATATATAAGGGAAAACTAACCAATGTGCCTCCCAGCACAAGTAACTACCATGAGAAGAGAGTGGGGCCAAAGGGGGTAGTCAGCCATCCATCCTCCCACCAATATATTGGGGAAAACACCCCCCAGGGCTCAGAATCCTTGGGATGTCAGTTTCCCTTACTGACAGGGTGGAGTAGCATATAAAAACACAAAAAGTATAGAATATACTATAACTCACAACCACACTATGGGAATAACCTAGTCTTAGACACCACTGAAGCTAACTTCTATTAGACTCTGGGATGATATTTCTAAGAATAGGTATCCTATAAGAACACAAACATTAAAAGATATTTATTGTATTACCTCATTATTTTTTTTATTAGTTCAACTTTACGTTAATTAATTCTTTAAACATTAATTAACCATGAACAATTCCACATTAAATTTCATTTGCATCACACCCAAAGTATACTGTTCCTTCAAAAAAATTACAACCACATCATTATGTTCTTGAATCTCCATACCCATGGGTTATCACCATTTATTCAATTATTCATTATAGAAATACTTTCCCAGATTCCCTGGAAGTCTAGAAAAATATTATATGCTACTAAACACAAGGGGGCTCAACACGGTGAGTAGATTTACTACCCGTCAAGTCATTTCTTCTTATAGCAAGAGCATATACCCATCATTCCTTGAGAAGCTAATCATGGAAAACACTTGGCAAACCCCACATGTCTTCACCACTTTCGGAAGAAGGGTATGTAAGACCAGCTGCCTTGACCAATGGGAAAAAGTAAAGAAGATAAACAACTAACCAAAATAACGAAGCATCCAACAATCACATCCATCCCATTCCATCATCTCTAGTGTTCTCCCCGACACCCACATGCATAAACTGTAGAGACCCAAATCTAGACGTAGATGGAAATTTCATTACTTTTGCGGAATACTTAATACATAATAAGAACAAACACTTACGGACCGTAATAGTTTAGTGTCTTTGGAATCTCGGAACATAATCTTCTAATCATGGTGAAAGATCTTCCACATCTCCCATAAAGATCTTCCCCTTTTGTTTTCTTACCTAAAACCTTCCTTTAAATACTGCGGAAAAGAAAAAAAATAAAGGGGGAGATCAAATTCTCAGTAAGGGTAAGCATGAATAAAATAAAACAAATCATATACATTTGAAATTAAAAACATGAACATAATGTTTAAACATCAAAATCGTGGGCAATGTCATAAAACATGGCGGTACATAAGGCATAGATCATAATGGAACATCAATCATGATAAAATACCTTGTAAATAAAACTTGTAATTTTGGAAAAACATTAAGCACATGATATGATTTCAATAGTAGCCAGGGCATTGCTGCCAAGACCATCTTAGTTGACAAAGTCCCTTTCTGAATCGAGTTCACTCCTCGTTCCCGTCCTGTAACACTGAACCTGATTAACTTACCATTCTATCCATGTCAATATCATGAGATATAAATCATTACCCAATGAATTGGAGGGAGATATAGGTCCCACCAATCTCATAATGAAATCATTCTTACTTGTGTCACAAAATAAACATAGATCATTCATCATAACCCAAATAATAAAATGGGTTTCATAAACATCATCCCATCATCACATGATCCAATAAATTCAAATGGATATCATTTCATCATAATAAAAAGTAAACCATGTAAATCATACCTAAATTATACTTGAAACATACACATATGAAATAATTTCATCTTATATGGAAAATGGTTTTGATAAAACACTTGAATTGAATTCTGGAGGAAAATATCCATTCTTCTCCAACATAAATTTCTTTTCAAAAAATTCCATTCAATTTTAAAATAAAATAATTTTGTTGAAAATAATCATGAAATATTATATATGAAGATTCATGAAAATGAGGCATTATGAAACCGTAAAAATCCATTCACGCCGTATAAGAAAAAAAACATTCTCATCATACTTTTGCCGGAAATGTCAAAAAGTATATCGTAAAAGAAAGATTCCTTTCATACATTGGGATAAAAGTAAGAAAGGGTAAAAATGACTTTAAACATATAAGGAAGAATAATAAACATTTTATGAAAACATTTTGAGAAAACAGGAACATGGGTGATAAACATAACCCCAGTATATACTTACGAATAAACAATCTCGGATAAGAAATGAGATTGGAATAATTATCCCTTACCGTAGGTCCGATATGCTTGACACATATCGGAACCTCTAGTATAACTTTTTAAATAATGTCATTGAATTATTACAGAATCATATTCATTGTCATGATATCATATATAGTTTACTTATGACATTATATTACCCGTTCTTTTGTAAATTCGATGTAAAAGCAGCAATTTGGGTAAAATTGTTTTATTTATTTTATGTGTTTCGACTTGTTGTTCTTGATATTATTACTTATATCCCGATTTACGTAATTCCAAAATGTAAAAAATGATTTATATATAGTATATATTCATCATATACATATATATATGATAGATCGATAAATGGAATGAAATACACCGTTCCTGGAGACGGTTGGTCGTACGTATGCATGAACGTTATTTTCTTTTCATTATTTAATTGAATGGAATTAAGTAGATGACATAAATATATATATATATAAATCCAGTATCATTATTATTTCATATATTTCATGATTACTTATTATATATACATTATAATCATTCATGAATGGTTAACATGGAGAATGAATCTCATCGTGTCGTGGAGACGGTAGTCCGTATGTATGCATGAGCGGTCATAACATTCCCATGATTGTGGAATTGTATTTAAGTGTATGTATAATATTTCAGAATCAATATCACTTTAAAATAATCATATATAGTTATTTATTAACACCATTATACCTATCCAAGTAAGGTGGTGGTCGAAAACATATTACACCACAGCGTGGAGACGGTATTCCGTACGTACGCACGCGCGGTGATTTCATTTTCCGTAGGATGGATAGAAGGTGAAATAGGGTTGTATAATATTTATAATAACATATCAGTATATAATTAATACTGATGTTATTTCTTTATAATGATACAACTAAATAAGAATATGTATAAGAAGAAATAAACATGAGAGAATCGGAAGAAGAGATTACCTCTTCTTTGACGCACCTCTTTTAAGATTCCCCTTAAGGAAGTAGAGATGGTATTTTGAGAAGACCAGAACAACCATAATTTTTCTAGGGAAGTGGAGAAGAGAAATGGGAAGTGGTTGGCCGAGCTTCAAGGATCAAAAAGGTGTGAAGAGAAGAGGGAAGGGGTTCCCTTTTTTATAAGGGAGGAGAGGGGAACCTTTGAAAAAACTTAAAATATTAATTAATAATAAAGTCATATTCGGTTTATAATAGCTCCAAATTGATTTATTTCTAAGATAATGTGGGGATGGGTCTAAATACTATCATAAAATTGGTTTTAGACAATTTTAGGTTACTATTTTAACCTTATCATTTAGATTTAACTCTAAGTTAAATAATTTAACTTTTACCATGTCTTCTTGTTTACTTACACTATATTGTTAATAAACATACTATAACAAGAAAAACGAACCCCAAGTGGTTCATTATTAATATATATATCCTTTTCTAAGTCATGTTTCTGAACCTTAGATTTTTAGGAATAAAATAACAATTAATGATATAATATTTGTTTTAAAATCTATTTTTTGTCAATTCTGAAACTATTTGGTACATGATTTTTCTGAAAATTATAACAGCATTATTAGTTAGAAAAAGGTTAATTAAATGAATACTAACTTGTAATAATAACCTATATAATTATTTTAATTCATAAAAAGTCTCAAATTACATTTATTTGTGTATATATAACATCAATTATGTTAATATTTCATTAATAAGGTAATTACTACATCATCATTGTGTCATAAATAAATTAACATATTTAATGTATAAAAAATAAAAATAAAATACATTTATGTAGGAAATATTATTATCATTATAATAAATATTTATAGTAGAATTTATCTTATGTATAACCCTATCTTAAGAATGATTTATTTATTAAACATTGATTTTAACTATTTTAACCGTTCTTTAAATAAATTAATAATAAATGTCCTAATCTAATCCATGTGGACCTAAATGGTCATATTTTATTCCTAAGGTTTTTTTGGTCGAATGAAACTTATCCAATTGAATTAGGACATGTTTTAGGGTAATAATAATATCATTTTTACCCTTAATTACCCTATTTACTATTAACCGTGGTAAATAAAAGTAAAAAGTTACTATTCACCAAATATTATTTTCAACTCATTGAACCACATTTTAGTACATGATAATAACCATGTCTCTTAGATTTTTCGAAATTCCACTCACAGATGTGGTAAAATTAAGTTTTATGTATGTTTGCAAAAAGCTCCTAGAAGGTAGGTAAAAGACGGTGAAAAGTTCAATAAAATTTTTATATATCAAAAATTATTATAAAATGAATCCAATGAATTACATTGAACATATATAGTTATTATTTATTAATTTTGAACAAAAATAAATTTAAATGAAATAAAAAATTATTTAAATAAAATGTCGGTTTTTAAATAGTAACCTAGTGTTTTCACTATTCATCAAAAATTGAATGTTTTCAGAAAAATACCAAAAATTCTCCCTAGGATAACTTCTATATTACGAATCCAAAAATGAAGTCCATTTTGAATGATAAAATTTATAAAATTTCAAAAAGTGGGTATTACTATTCATAACGGCTAGTTTATATAATATTTTAATAATATATCGTTGTTTAGTGAAACTCGATATTGCGTACAACACACGAAATCGTGGAAGGTCACTATTGTGTGTAAAGCAAGCCAAGACAGGGACGCGTGTAGTACAAGCTCCTTTTGGTGTAGCGTACAACACAATACATCAATGAAATTTAAAAGAATATTTTTCATAAACTCTCAGGGTGTTACATTATACCCCCCATAAAATGAATTTCGCCCACGAAATTCATCGGGGTTATAAATGGTTTACTACTTTAAAGTTTCTTTCATAGAAACCCACATCGTAAAAAGGAATACCAAAACTTGACTTTAAATAATAAATTATGAAACATAATGGTTACCCAAATTTACTAATCACTGGGTTTCCACATAGGAGATCATAGGTGAAAATATGGATATGGAAGAGAAATATAACCATCAACTTCTGATGAAAAGTGGTAGAGGACACAGCTATGAAAAATCCAACAATCACAAAGCCATAAATTTGTGATGATCTAAGGTACCATCTGGTTCATCATATATGAGATCACTAGGATAAAAAAATTTTGTTTTCAAGATCTTTTCCCTAAAGTTAATGAATTTGAATTTGAAAAAATACTTACATTATTTCAGTATCATCTCACCTTTCCTCGTGCCTAGGAAAATTTCCACTTAATCTCTTAAATAAATGAATTTGAATTTTTCTTTTGTGAAGTGTTAGCAGATTATGCGATAGAATGATAGGTCATTCCATCTATTTCTATCGCAAAATGTTTAGCACAATTTATTAAATATACAGAAGTCCATATATGCTGAGATTAATCATATATAGTTGCTAAAATGGACTTATACCTTATCTATCATAGAGCTTAATAAAATGTAACTAGTTTCTACTAACCAGGGACTTCCTGTAGGGAAGTGATAGTCGATGAAGTCATGTCGTACTTCGGTTGTGTGTTCGATTCCCGCAACCTTTTCCGAAGCGACGAGTTTTCTCATGTCCTACGGGTTTTCCTTTTTCTAAAACTATACTATTATAACATTCTATCAATAATATCGAAAACACATTTCTATCCTTAAACAATACTAACTTCTATTCAACATAATCTATTCGAATCCTTAGGTTTATCCAAAATACTTCTTTCCAAACTCATAGTATAAAGAGAATGATTACTAAAAAGGTCATATAACAAGCATGTGAATACCATCATTTATCCCTCATATATCTTGTTGGTCACATTCCAATCATGTGAATACCTTAATCATGTATTCTCTTGAAAAATGAATACCAATTGAACCTTATTGAAAACATGAATGCTATCAAAAGTTAACTCTTTCCACATACCAAAATCCAAAAATTCTATATAATCAAAACATTATATAACTTTTTCCTTATATCAGTCATGAGCTCATTAATACTGTCAAACATTTCATTTTCTCCTTATCCCTTCATTATGTGCATATCATCTTCTTTCTAAAAATATCTCAATAACCTTCCATGGTTTCTGGTACCATAAAATTATTGAAACCCACAATAGACCAACACATAAATATTCCAATATTCCATGATACTATATAAAATATTATTTTCGAATATCATTACATAAACACTTAATCATTCCACCACATAATTTTCATAATCAACATCGCCAATAGAGATCGCATGTTACTTCCCTTTGTCCTTTGCCTTAAGTGGTTTCTCATGTTGATCATCATTAACCCTTGGATTAGGGCATTGATTAACATAATTCCCCATTTCATTGCACTTTAAGCATTGAAGTGTTGGTGGTATGTTCTCGGCATTTTCTTCTTTATTCACATCATTATGAACCCTTCATCGATTACTTCGACACTCAGATGCTCGATGACCTTTTTTCCACACTTAAAACATTTTCTAGTCTCTTTAAGACAATCTTCGCCCTGCTTCTTTCCACACATTGAGCATAATGAAACATTCATCTTTTTTCAGCATTGTTCTGAGATTTCTCCTTGAACTCCATCTTTTGTTTCTTGCCCAAACCATGAGGTGGATTTGTAACAACAACTTCCATTTCTACCTTGATAGCACAACACACAATTTCATCATAGCTACTGAAGTCTCTTATAGCTAATGACCTTCTATGACTTGGTTTTAATCCACTGAAGAATAAATATTACATTCAGGTTGGATGATAAAGCCAGATGCATAAATTGTAAGCCTCGTAATGTTTTCGTCGTATATACCAACATATTCATCATCATTTTTCTTAAGCTCAAGGAACTCCTTTTCCATCTTTATTTGAAGAATATGAGGGAAGTACCTACTGAAAAACAAGTTCTTGAACTCGTCCCATTCCATGGATTCAATTTCATCTTGGGGCCTTGTATTCTTAATTAGAGTCCACCACTAGTCTGCATCACATTCTATACAGTAAATAGCAAGAATGACGTTATCATGTTCTGAACAACGAATTATGGAAAATATATTTTCAATGGTACTGATCCATTATTCAGAAACAACTGGATTAGAATACCCATTGATAGAATGTGGAAGTTTCCTCATGAAGGACTCAATAGAATATTGTTCCTTTCTCTGCTCATTCGGAAGTCCATAATGACTTTTAGATTTTGTAACTATAATAACAATATTTTTCACTCCATCTCCCATATCAATGGTTTGTTCAAAAGGAAAATCATTGCATTGTCCATTACATTGATCAACATGGTTCTTTCGGGTTCCAGCCATCGTCTAAAACCCAAAAAGAATATTGTGAGAGACAAAAATCATGCTAGGGAAAACAACATAATAAAGGGGGAGTACTTTCGATATCTATCATCTTAGGTTTAATTCTAATATCATTACCGTAATTCTAGAACTATAAACTATACTTATACATAACCTTAGGGACATCCCTAGACATACCTTAGAAATATCTCTAAGGATCTCCCTAAAGTTTTCACATCCTAGTTTCCAAATGTTAACTAAACCTCTCCTCTGATACCAACTATAGAGACCTGAAGCTTGACGTACATGGACATTTCATTACTATTGCGGAATACTTAATACAAAATAAGACCAACACTCATGGACAGTAATAGTTTAGTGTCTTTGGAAAATCGGAACATAATCTTCTAATCGTGGTGAAAGATCTTCAACATCTCCCATAAAGATCTTCCCCTTATATTTTCTTACCTAAAACCTTCCTTTAAATCCTGAGGAAAAGAAAAAATATAATGTGTGAGCTCAAATGCTCAGTAAGGCTAAGCATGAATAAAACAAAACAAATCATATACATTTGAACATAAAAACATGAACATAATTTTTAAACATCAAAATCTTGAGCAATGTCATAAAACATGGCAGTACATAAGGCATAGATCATAATGGAACATCAATCATGATAATATTTCTTGGAAATAAAACTTGTAATTGTGGTAAAACAATAAGCACATGATATGATTTCCATAGTATCCAGGACATTGCTACCAAATCCATCTTAGTGGACAAAGTCCCTTTTTGAATCGAGTTCACTCCTCGTTCCAGTCATGTAACACTGAACCAGATTAACTTACCATTCCAGCCATGTCTATATCATGAGATATAAATCTTTATCTAATGAATTGGAGGGAGATATAGGTCACACACATCTCATAATTAAATCATTATTACTTCTTCCACAAAATAGACATAGATCATTTATCATAACCCAAAGAATTAAATGGGTTTCATAAACATCATCCCATCATCACATAATCCAATAAATACAAATGGATATCATTTAATCATATGAAAAATGAAACCATGTAAATAATACATACATTATACATGAGACATACACATATGAAATAATTTCATCTTATATGGAAAATGGTTTTGATAAAACAATTGAATTGAATTCTTGAGGAAAAAATCATTCCTTCTTCAAAATCATTTTCTTTTCACAAAATGTCATTAAATTTTAAAAGAAAAGGATTTGGTTGAAAATAATCATAAAATCTTGTAGAGGAAGCTTCATGAAAATGAGGCGTTATGAAAATGTAAAAATATGTTCATGTCGTATAAGAAAAAAAACATTCTCCTCATAATTTTTCCGGAAATGTCAAAAAGAGATCGTAAATGAATTATTCCTTCCCTACATTGTGGTAAAAGTAAAAAAGGGTAAAAATAAAATTAAAAATACATTGAATAATATAAAACATTTTATGAAAACATTTTGAGAAAACATGAACATGGGTGATAAACAAAACCCTAGTAAATACTTACGAATAAACAATCTCGGATAAGAAACGAGATTGAAATAATTATCTGTTACCTTAGGTCCGATATGCTTCCTACGTATCCGAAAATCCATTATAATGATTTAACTAATGTCATTGACTTATTACAAAATCATATTCATTATTATGATATCATATATGGTTTACTTATGACTTTATATTACCCGTTCTTTTGTAAATTCGATGTAAAAGTAGCGATTTGGGTAAAATCGTTTTTTTTATTGTAAGTGTTTCGACTTGTTTTTCTTGATATTATTACTTATATCCTGATTTACATAATTCCAGAATGTAAAAAATGATTTATATATAATATATATTCATCATATAAAAATATATATTATAGATCGATAAATGGATTGAAATACACCGTTCATGGAGACGGTAGGCCGTACGTATGCATGAACACTGTTTTCATTTCATTATTAAATTGAATGGAATTAAGTATATGACATAAATATATATATACATAAATCCAGTATCATTATTATTTCATATTTTTCATGATTACTTATTATATATACTTTATAATCATTCATGAATGGTTAACATGGAGAATGAATCTCATCGCAGCGTGGAGACGGTAGGCCGTACGTACGCACGAGCGATGATACCATTCCCATGATCGTGGAATTGTATTGAAGTGTATGTATAGTATTTCAGAATCAATATCACATTACAATAATCATATATAGTTATTTATTTACACCATTATACCCATCCAAGTAAGGTGGTGGTCGAAAACATATTACACCAGGGCGTGGAGACGGTATTCCGTACGTATGCACACACAGTGATTTCATTTTCCGTAGGATATATAGAAGGTGAAATAGGGTTGTTTAATATATATAATAACATATCAGTATATAAGTAATACTGATGTTATAACTTTATAATGAGATAACTAACGAAGAAAATGTATAAGAAGAAAGAAACTTGAGAAAATCAGAAGAAGTGATTACCTCTTCTTCGACTTTCCTCCTTTAAGATTCCTCTTAAGGAAGTAGAGTTGGTCTTGTGAGAAGACCAGAACCTCCAGAATGTTTCTCTGGAAGTTTAGAAGAGAACTTTTCAGGGTATGGCCGAGATTAAAGGCTCAAAAGGGTGTTAAGAGAAGTGGGAAGGGGTGACCTTTTTATAAGGGAGGAGAGGGGCACCTCTGGAAAAACTTAAAATATTATTTTATGATAAAGTCACATTAGGTTTATAATAGCTCAAAATTAATTTATTTAGAAGATAATTTGTGGATGGGTCGAAATAATCCCATCCAATAGGTTTTAGGCAAATTTAGGTTACTATTTTAACCATATATTTTTGATTTAACTCTAAGTTAAATAATTTAACTTTTACTGTGTCTTCTGGTTTTCTTACACTATATGGTTAATAAACTAACTATAACAAGCCAAACGAACACCAAGTTGTTAATTATTAACATATATATCATTATATATGTCATTTGGCCGAACCATAGATTTTTAGGAATAAAATAACAATTAATAATATAAATTTTGTTTTAAAAACTATTTTATGTCAATTTTTAAACTATTTGGTACATGATTTTTGTGAAAATTATAATAGAATTATTAGTTCTAAAAAATTAATTAAATAAATACTAACATGTCATATTAACCTAGAAGATTAGTTTAATTCATAAAAAGTCTCAAATTACATTTATTTGTGTTATTATAACATCAATTATGTTAATATTTCATCAGTAAGGTAATTACTGCATCATCATTGTGTCATAAATAAATTAACTTATTTAATTTCTAAAAATTATAAATAAAATAAAATTTTGTAGAAAATAATTTTATCTTTCTAATGAATATTTATAGTTGAATTTATCTTATGTATAGCCCTATCTTAAAAATGATTTAATTATTAAACATTGATTTCAACTATTTTAACCCTTCCTTAAATAAATTAATAATAAATGTCCTAATCTAATCCAAGTGGACCTAAATGGCCATATTTTATTCCTAAGGTTGTTTTCGGTCGAATTAAACTTATCTAATAGAATTAGGACATGTTTTAGGGTAATAATAATATCATTTTTACCCTTAATTACCCTATTTACTTTTAACCGTTGTAAATAAAAGTATAAGATACTATTCACAAAAAATTATTTTCATCTCATTGAACCAAATTTTAGTCCTTGATATTAACCGTGTCTCTATGATTTTAAGAATTCCACTCAAAGAAGAGGTAAAATTAAGTTTTATGTAAGTTTTCAAAAAAACTCCGAGGAGGTAGGTAAAAGACGGTGAAAAGTTCAATAAAATTTATATATATCGAAAATTATTATAAAATGACTCAAATGAATTAAATTGAACTTATATAGGTATTATGTATCAATTTTGACATAAAATAAATTTAAATAAATTAAATAATTATTTAAATAAAATGACGGTTTTTAAATAGTAACCGAGTGTTTTCACTATTCATCAAAAATTGAATGTTTTCAAAAAATACCAAAAATTCACCCTAGGCTAATTCTGATATTCCGAATCCAAACATGAAGTCTATTTTAAAAGATAAAATATATAAAATTTCAAAAAGTGGGTATTACTTTTCATAACATCTAGTTTATATAATATTTTAATAACATATAGTTGTTTAGTGAAACTCGATATTGCGTACAACACACGCTATCGTGGAAGGTCGTGATTGTGTGTAAAGCAAACCAAGACAGGGATGCGTGTAGTGCAAGCTCCTTTTGGTGCAGCTTACTACACAAGACATCTATGAAATTAAAAATAATATTTTTCATAAAATCTCGGGGTGTTACATAAACCAATGCATCTCGCCACTCTAGGTGTCTTCTTATCCCACAAAACAAATGGCCACCATGCCTCCACATATCACCACAACCATTCGGGCTCATATTAAAACACAAGAAGTAGTAGAATAAACATCTTAACAATTGTGATCTTGGCCCATAAACAAACAAGTGGGTAACTTAGAACCCTAAAAGAAATTATCTTTTAACAACCACCAGTTCTTTAATCCATCTCGGATTAACTGATTTATTATTAGTTGGTTCCAAATTAGAGATACTTTACTAGTAAGTTATCGTAAATAAATAAACACACTTACTGCACTAATTTTATTTACATCAAATTACAACAAGAACTAGATTCCTTTTAATTACTCATTATCTTTATCCAACAATAATCAATTAATCTCGGTTTACGTTCTATATTGATTTCCTTCAAGAACAAACAGCTAAGAAAAGAAAGCATAGATATCTTACTATCTAGAAAAACAAGAGCCAATAACATATGATCGATATCAATTTTTTTATATGGTTAAAATATTTATTATGTCAATTCCATTGTCATCCAGTGAGAGTAAACAAGTTAACAATATAGTTGCACGTAAAAGAATAGAGAAGCAACAAATCCCCTACATAAAACAGTTCTTTTCGTTCTTTAACCACACAACGGGTCACAATCCTCCTCTCGCGACAACTGTATCCACCTGAGGATGCCACGGTACGACCGAACCAACCAAAACACAAGAAAAACCCTATTTGAAGCATGGGGATTATAGACTATAATATGTAAAGGAGAAACGGGAGAAGATGAACCCCAAAATAATGATGATAAAACATACCTTATATCAACGATTGATTGATACAACTTGGTTGCATCAAACTAGAGCAGAACCATTCTGAAGAGTAATGTTTGATTTTGAAACTCCTACAGGAAGGATTCAAAGGTTCTAGCATCTCATAGCTGAGAAGAATGAGGAAGAACAAGGGAGTAATATATATTGTCACTTTTGGAGACTTAATGGGGTGACGTTTTAAGATACACTTAATTCTCCATTAAACGTGGATCGCATTAACCCACACCATTTGATGACGTAAAAAATCCAAATCCACAGGAATAATTATTATAGGATTTATGGCCTTTGAATCAGCCTTATGAGTCCTTAAAAATAAGGCATTAAATGTATTTTCCGTTAAAGGAAATGCCAAAGGGGTGAAACTATAGGAAGATGGAAACATTGTACACCTACTGTTACTATACACCTACCGTTACTATACACCTACCGTTACTGTACACCTACAGTTAGAGGTTACTGATAGAGGTTATGGATATACCTCACCATTCTAGAAACACTATAGACCTATTATTACTGTACACCTACCATTACTGTACACCTACCATTAGAGGTTACCGATATAGGTTACCGGTAGACCAAACCGTTCTGGAAACACTGTAGACCTACCGTTATTGTAAACCTACCGTTATTGTACACCTACCATTAGAGGTTACCGATAGACCTCACCATTAGAATTGTTGGAAAAACCTCACTGATAGAACTGTTCACTTAACCTCACCAATAGAACTGTTCACAAAACCTCACAGATAGAACTATTCACTGAACCTCACTGATAGAACTGTTCACAATACCTCACCGATAGAACTGTTCACAAAACCTCACTGATAGAACTATTCACAAAACCTCACTGATAGAATTGTTCACTGAACCTCGTCGATAGAACTATTAACCAAACCTCACATATAGAACTGTTCATTGAACCACACCGATAGAACTGTTCACAAAACCTCACCGATAGAACTATTCACAAAACATCACCAATAAAACTATTCACAAAACTTCACCGATAAAACTGTTCACTGAACCTCACCGATAGAACTGTTTACAAAACCTCACTGATAGAACTGTTCACAAATCCTCATCAATAGAACTTTGTTAACAGAACCTCAATGATAGAACATTGTTCACTGAACCTCACTGATAAAACATTGTTCACTGAACTTCACCAATAGAACACAGTTCAGTGAACCTCACCGATATAACACTGTTCACTAAACCTCAGTGATAGAACACTTTTCACTAAACATCACCGATAGAACACTATTCACTAAACCTCACCGATAGAACACTGTTTACCTACCGTTATAGGTTACCGATAGAACTGTTCACTGATGGAATTGTTCAAAGAATTTGATATTTGGAAAAGAATTAGGGATAAGTCACCTTAACCTCTCGGAAAAACTCAAACACCACATTATCACAAAGTAATATATTGGAGAGTTCTGGGTCACTACAACTTTTGTTAGGTAAGAACAAGTGTATACCTAAAAAGTTTTCATAAATTCCATGTGGGTCATTTTACTTCTGTATTAAAGGCCTCATCACTCTAAATTATTCACAGCACTCAAACCTCTTAGGTTTGGACATTATCTATATATTCCTCTTCCAATCCCTCCCTCCCTCCTAGTAGCCTTAACGTGGGTATAAGTCAATCCACAGATGCCTTTTGGGACAAACTAAAAAGAGTTTCTTGATTAAGAGGTAACAAACTCACCACCCCATAAAACTCCCATTATTCTATGATTATATAAAATCATTATTATCCCAAATATACAATGATTTTTAATGTAAATTTATTGAATATAACTTACACACACCTCCTTCTAATTGGTATCTAACATAATTTTTCTATGTATACCAAACTATAGCCACATGAAACGATGATTTTTCATTTTTCCATTACAACTGACCATTGTGGCCAGTAGGTTACAAAATATGTTTAGAAATTTCATATATTAAATTAATCATGTATTTATGATTCATTATTATATTTTACAACACATATCTTGTTTACTTTCAATTTTTGTTAATACGATAATTTCATTTAAGGAAGTGTGGACTATTGTCCCCTCAAAGCGAAATGATTCGTTCATACACCACATATATTATATTAAGGATAGTTTTAGAAAATATATAATATATATATGATATAATAAATCTACTGTAACAATTATATTTGTATATACATAAATATATATTTTACATTTATTCTTGAAACATAATGATTAAAAGGAAAAAATGTTCATGCGTACGTATGACCTACCATCTCCATGATTGGTGTATTCCATTTCATAATTATATATTATATAGATTATTATAATACAAATATAAAATATATGAATTAAATTTATATTGTGATTTAAATTTTGGATGTAGTTATATAAATTATAAACACCAATGACATAAAAAATTAAGACACATGTGAACAGTAAGGAAAATATTTCCCAAAGTGAAACGTTAACATAAGATTGTTGACAAGATGTTAATATAAGTTCAAAATAAAACCGTATATGGTATGATATATAATAATATTTATATTTAAAATATTAAAAAATAAATTTATATTTATTATAAAGGTGTTATGAACATGGAAAATGAGTGTCAAGACACTAGGTAATGGGGTTTCATCATGCTTTTTATTCCCGTAAGATACATGCTATGGTCGCCATTCTTTTTTGGGTGTCATGTATATAATTACCATGATTGTATTCAGTTTATCTCAATATTATATTTATCGGTATTCACATATACATGTTATGACCAATCATTCATGGGGATTATATTTCTTAATTTACCAAATCATTGAATAGCACTGTCTCCATTTTCCATCTTTGATTATTAGGTTTTCATATTCATATAAATTCTCTCTTAATATGTATATATATCCATTTCACATGTAGTATCATGAAACTACAAATTTTCTTGATATTTTATGATTTTCTAAATTATCTTACTTTCATGGAGACAATTATCCCCTGTTAACATGTGATTGGAATTTATTGAAACAATCTCATTGTTATTCGATATTATTTATTGTTATGCTTCCATTGATGAATTCTTATATTCAATATCTCGATAAATTCATGAAATTTATTTTATTGTTTTGATTAATTATATATTAATATAGTGGTACCATTTAATACACTTTGATACATATTATATATAATAAATAGTTTTTAAGAAAGCCCAACATTACCCTCTCCTGGTTCGGATATTTTTCTTCCGTCAAAACAAAGTTTTCTGAAAAGGGTTTCCGAAAATAATCAACTAATATCCTATGATAAATAAATGAAAATTTTAATCTTTTCTTCTTTTACTAATTTTTTAAAAGGAATGTTCTTATCTCTTTTTGAATAAGGAAATTTTCTATCATTTTCATCATGAAAACGGAATGTTCTTCTTTGGTCATACGATATGTGGGGATTTTTTTGATATTAATTAAATGAATCATTCCATTAATGGTTAATTATTTTTATAATTTTTGTAAATTATATTTAAAAAAAGGGTTTTCAAAATGTTTTCAGGCTTATTTTATATGTTTTTATAGAATTTTTTTTAAATGTTTTCAACCATCCATTATATTTTTTCATGAAAATGGTTTTTAAAACATTATCAAAAATCATTTATATGTTCATTTATAAGTTTTCCAGCTAATTTAAATTAAAATTGTTTTCAAAACGTTTTCATGGTATTTTTAAAAGTATTAAAAGTTATTTAAAAACAAATTATTTACAAAATGATTTCAATATTTCTTTATATGATACAAAGTGTTTTCAATGGAAAATGATTAAAAAGTGTTTTGAATATTATTTTATGAATTTTCAAGGAAAATGGTTTTCAAATTATTTCATGTAATATTTATATGTTTAAAATCTATTTTCTATTGAAATAATTATCAAGTTATTTTATTTATTAAAAATCAATTTTCAAATATGAAAGTATATTTTGCTCAAGAATCATTTTTCAAAGATATATCAAAATTATTTTCCATGTAGGATATCATTTTTTGATGTTACTCATGTCCATATAGGAAATTATCTAATGATTTCATTAATATCCTTTTTATAAATGGGGAATCCTTAATTTCATGGTCTTTATGAAAATTGTTTCTCTATAATGGGTTTTATGTTTATGGAATCCATTTCTCTTCCACTAGTTTTATGTTTATGAAATCAATTTTTCTTTCATAGGTTTTATTTTTATGAAATATATATTTATTTTATGTGTTTTGAATTTGATGAAATGATTATGAATCGGGTATTATTTACACATGTTATGATATCTTTACATGTTTATGATACCCATTTAATTTTATGTGTTAATATACAACGGTTTTATTATTTTATTGTGGATATTTGTATAATTTCACTATGATATTGGAGGGGCCTATACCTCCATCTAATTAATTGTTTAAATATTTATATCTCTTTAAATGGACCAATATGGTCCTTGAAGTAATCCTTGACCACTACGATGGTCATGGGAGTGAACCATGACTACCATGATGGTGTGAGGAGTGTAGTCATGCTACATAGATAGCCATGGTAGTGAACCATGACAACCAAGATGGTGTGAGGAGTGAACTCATTATACTATGATGGCCATAAGAGTGAACCATTAAAACCAATATTGTATGGGTAGTAAACCCATTCATCCAATATGGTCATGTCAGCAATGCCTTAGCTACTAAGTAAATCATATTATATGATTATGTTTTTCAAAAAAATTAATGTTTTAATCCTATGTGAATATTTCATGGATTATATTCTTAATTTATTTAGGATTCATGATTTATGAACATTTATTCCTTATTATGATCTCTATAATGCAACGTATTATCTTAAAATGTCATGTGGAGATTCAATACCGTTTTTTTTCATGATAATCTTAAAACTTTCATTTATTTTCCCTTATTGAACATCTGAGCTCACCCATTTCTTATGTTTCCAATCCCCATGTTCTGAATAATGGTTCTACATATAGGTTTTAAATGTGGATATATTTATGGTAGATTTTGATGATCATCTTCCCGGATATATTTGTTTTCAATGTTTCCAAATAGACTAAACATTTATAGTCCTCATGCATGTTTTTTATATTGTATGGAATATTCATAAAAATGATGTAATATTCCCATACAAGGTTTCCATAAATAGAATACTATTTCAAATGATTATCTCATTATTATAATATGGGTATTATTATATTAATATGATGATGATGATTATGATCAACCACGTACTATATTCCTTCAATGTTATTCTCCCTTTTAATATGAATCCAGCAAAACATTGTTTATGAAATATGATCTTAGGTAAATACATGTACAATGGAGAAAATTAGATATTTAGAAGGAATGTAAAATATGGATTAAATAATACATACATTTTATTATGTCCAAGTGATATATGTACAGACATTTTCTAAGAAAAAAACATGTTTTGATTCTAATATTTGTTAATATTATGTTATTTGAATTTTAAAATATGTAACAGTTATCTTCAAATTGTTTTCTATAATAATCAATATGATACATAAAAATTCAGAAAATTTAAAATTTTTTACTTAATGAATTTCAATAAAGGACCATCGAAAAAAACATCTTCAATTTAAAATAGATTCATAAAAAACATATATTAAAAACAAATTCTTGAATAATAATGAAATTAAATTTAAAAAATAATTCATTACCATAATAAAATAAAATATAATGTTCCATTTTCATCATTATATATTTTTAACAGAGAAAATATATATGATATTCCATAATATTTATGTTATTCCATTTGTTTTGAAGCCTACCATTTTCTATATAACAGATTCCTTCTCCAAATCACAATGTGGAAATTTTATCTTTAGACATAACTATTAGAGACATTGAACATCTAATGTAACAATTCTGAGAAAAACTATGGAGTAATAGGAAATAAAATTTAGAATATTATTTTTATAAAATCAATGAATTCATTATTTTTAAATATTTTCCCAACTTGATGTTCCTTTTACAGTTACATATTTTCAACTCATTCATTTAACCAATAATCCCACATGTAGTACATCATTATATTTCTAATGTTAGTTTATTTATATATCATGTATAATATCACATGTTTTTTGCACGACCTAATTTTAGTAACATTTTCATTTATTTGGTTTTTTTAAGGGAAAATTTTTATTTTGTTCATTGGAACATAATAAAGATTGTTTAAATTCTATTATACATTGTTTTTTTTTAATTTTTTAGTTATATTGAGTTGACTGAATATTTCATATGTATTTATAGGGAATTGGGTCTGGAAAACCCATTTTTAGAAGGTGAAGGTAGAGGTACAAGATGAACATTTATTTAACGGATGATATTGGGAAACCATGTGTGGTGTTGCATGATTTTTCAGAGGGTGGACATCGGTTTTTTCATGGGTTTTAATCTATCTTTACCATGCTATCAAAAATATTACCACCTCGGAATGAGGTATGATTGGGTGGGACATGGTCTGGAAAAACTGTTTGGCAGAACCATGTGACCTTTTTGAAAAGGTTTATCCTGTGTTTTGTTAATGTGAATTTTTTTATTATATGTCAAACTATACGAATTAACTATGCACCTCACTAGAAAGTGGAAAATAACATTTTTACCTTATTTTTCATTCATAAGACCCTCTAGTTTTCTTGCAATAGATTTGGTATTCTACATAAAATAATGTGGATCTCCTTTCATCCCTCCACATAGGCTTTGAAAAACATCTTCCAATTAGACATTGATCAATAATATATTGGGTGCATTAGAAGCATAAAAGAAACGCCCTCAATCCTCTTGATTATATTTCATGTTTATCTTGTGATATAAAATTCTAAATCCATGATATCAATTTTTACCCTTTTTAGGTCAATCATCTAAAACTAAAATTTCTATCATTTTGGCTTGAGTTAGAGTGATATATCTGATGAGCGAACACCTATTAGTATATGGTTTCTGGTTCATAGGTTTTATATTTAATTATATATGTTTTTGTGGTGTGTACAAAAATAGTAACAATGGGTAATCTGATTAAGAACTCTAAATAAATAATACATCCCTTAAAATTGATTAAATTATATTATAAGATATCATCGAGTAATACCTTGAATATTAATAAAAGGAAATAATTGTAAGAAAATTTTGAATAACATGGATTGATAAGTTGATTATAAATTTTAATTAATTAAATTTTTATATGAATGATATGTTTCTAGAACAAATTGACGGGAATGGCACAAGGCATTGAGGTTATGATGACCACTAAGATCTAGGAGACATACTTTGTTAAGAAGGGCTTGGTCTGATATACATCAGTTAATTTTGATCACTATTTGGAGGTATCAAGTTTATCATGTTTAGGGTATATCGCATTTGACATTAGATAGATTTTACTATTAAGACATAATTATGTGTCTATAGGGGAATGTTTTTCTAGATGATATATAATAGGTATATGGTGGTGATTTATTCGCAACATTGTTGGATGAATGGTTTCTAGAGTTTTGTTCACATAGATAGGACATATTTGAGATGTTTTGACCACTATTTGTGCATATAGGCCTCCATATATTTTTTATACTAGGGGATTGTATTGAACATCAATTTTGGAGGAGGTGTTAAATATTGAAAGCCAAAACTGATGGGGTTGTAAATTTGGAAGATTATGTTGAAACCATTGGTTAGGGGAAGATGATCTCTATTGGATATGAAGCTGATTAGTGGGGATTTTAGAGGATGAACATATTTAATCCTTGGGATTTTGGGCTATACAGCCAATGGTGTTTTAATATATAATATAGGATGGATATCTTCATGCCTCAGTATGTCAAGAGCATAGCTGATGGTTATTTTCTGAGCAAAGGTATGGGGTGACAATGTATTATAGTTTTGTGTGTTTTTTGTTGCCAAAAACATTTTTTGCGCATCATGCGGTTTATGATGTCATGGGATTTATTCTGACATGATTATGAGTGGATCTTTAGTGTTTAGCTAGTATTATATTCTTCTGGGAACACCTGAGCACGCATCTAAGGGTCCATTCAACTTTAAATGTATATTTTTAGAAATGTATTGTATGAATTATATATATTTTGGGGTTTATATTTATAGATATATTGATGATGGATGATTTAGTTAAACTCTCACTTGCGGCTATATAGAATTATTGGAGTTTGATAAGTATATAATGTTTGTGGGTTTACTTTTTACTCCAAAACATTCGTACAGAATATAATTATGGATATAAGATAGATACATGTTGGTGGTGGGGTACTGAGTTCATACTCACACATTATATGAACCCCTTATGACGCTTGCAGGTTTGTGGTTTTGATATTGGGTAAGGGATCATCTTTATGAGATCAATTTTAGAGATCAGAGTTGTAATGCTTTTCTATGTGATGGTTGGTTGTGGACCCGGTGGTTCCACAACATCAGACTAGAAATTATGTTTTTTTCTATATATATATGTTTGTGTTCACCAATTGGGGACCTCAATAATATTTTGTTATGACCTTTCATGTTATGTTTTAAAATGGAAAAGGTATGATTCCTTTTAGAATTATTTTATTATTTCATTATATTATGATTATGATGAGTTTGTTTTATGTTTATGTTCTTATTATGGTCCTCCTTACACTATTACACACACACATATATATATATATATATTTGGAACACTATTATTATAAAAAATATAGGGTATATTCTTCCCACTATCCCTAAATTTGACCCCCAACACTTTTTGGAAACCATTTCTGAATGGCGTGGTTCACATAAGACCTAGTTTTCAATAGGGATGGTTCACAATTTTATGTGGATTTCTGTTTGGGGCTCTATAAATTGTATTAATGAAGTATAATTTGATTTTTGTAGATTTATTTTTTGTTATGATAGGTTCTAGAGAAGAATGTAGTTGGATATAGGTAAAGAGATCATGTTCGGGAACTATCATCTCGATTCACGGGGGGGACATACCAAGTCTCTAGGTATGGGAAACTGATGATATACATTGCACTATTATAGTTAATTTATTTATACTTCATGTGGCATAATTGTGTGTGATTTTATTAGTTTATATTATTTTTCCCTTTTCCTTCTATCATATGGGAGGATAGTTTTTTCACCATCCTTGGACCTTATTCTAAAATGATGCATGTCTTGGTTATGATTTTCATTAGGATACTGGAATAAACAAAGATTGTTGGGTTGTATAAATTATCATCATAAAAGATAAAAAATAATTTCATGCATAGACTTATTTGTTTAATTATTCTCATGCATTCTAGGTATATGAATTTGGATGAGGTTTATATGTGATTCTATGTGTATAAAGTACATATTAGCATGAGAATGTAATTGATAAGAATTAATAATGGGTGGGGAGAGTGTTTTTAAATGTCAAAGAAAAACATAATCACTTTTTTATGTTAATTCCTTTGTGTGGAATCCTTCTTAGTTACCTCATATTGATGACATTTGATAACCATGTGAATTTATTCCTGACTCTAACATGGGTAATCAGGGGGTATGAGACCAGATGATATATGATACCTGATTCTATTATGGGTAGGTAAGTGTCTATGTGGTTGGATGTCATGTGACATAGGTTTGGTGGAGTGTAAGGGAGGGGATATTTTCATAATGTTATATATTTACCGAAATAAAATTTCTATATGTATATATGTATATATGATTGTAATAGACGTTTGAGCATGATTCTTGGAATAACTTTTGATTTCACATATATGGATTTTGGTAGAGAGTAAAGATGGTGGAGATATGTTTCCAAAAGAGTGTGGTTGGGATGAGGACCCTAAGGTTAATTTTGAGGCCTTTGAGGGTCAATATGATCATAACCACATGTAAAGGCTCCAGTTGAGGGACGTCACCCGCAAAAAATAATATATTTTGGGCCATAGTTTGATGATCATCTCATGGTGTGTTTGGTTCATGTTATATAGGGTATTCATAGGAGCTCTATGGGATATGATCCATCCATAACTTATTTGACATTAGATTTCGTAAATCATAAAAAATTATTCTAGGGTGAGGGTGTACTAGATGCAGTTGAGAAATGGATCTATTTGTAGTATAACATTTTCAATCAGCTCGTTACACCCCCATGTCAGAGGGTGAAACTGGTGAGTCATATGATCAGATGGCTAGAAAATTATAAGTGAAATGTACAATTAAAGTTTAGTATATGTCATATACTATATTGGAAGGATTTTGAGGTCAATTTCATTGAACACTAATTCATGTACACTTTAATGGATTACCAAGCCGAGAAGTTCCTAAACCTTCAGCTGAGAGACACATCTATTATATATTATTTAGAAACTTTCATAGAATTATCCTATTTTTTATATACTACTATCGAAAAAATATACCATAGGTAATATTAATTGGAAACTCCTTCAAAAATGTTTTCGGGATACATGTTAATATATTTAGGCAGATATCCATCATTGAGTTTATGAATCAGGCACATATAGTTGAGGTAGATTTTATGGACCAGTCATATTTTATTTCTGTGATAATGTTAGGAGATCATAGCAGTGATTCTTTGGGTATTCAAAATCTAGACTATGAGGACTATTTGAATGGATGTTAGTTCAGAGACTCGAGAAAGCCACAAAGGAGTGTTCCACTGATGGTGTGATTATAGTGCATGCATTTTGGGAATTTTTGGACACTATCTGAGTGAGCCCCAATGTAGTCATGATCATATGGTTTGATGGACCATTTGGAGAGGTTGTACATGAATCCTTCTCAGATAGATGGGGTCCAGGGACCCTGATAGTTTCTTGGATTTTATGTAGAACATTAAGTGGAATATGGATATGGTAGATAGGATTTGACTACAAATATATGTTCTGGATGATATAGAGGTACCTAGAAGTGGGGCCAGTGCCTAGTAGCTGGTGAAACTCTATATGGGGATCAGGCCCCAGGATGTCTGGATTTAGTCCATTTGGAAGTTTTTTATCATGTAAGTATTGAATATGAAGGTGAAGCGATGAATTTTAGTGGCATTACATGACACTGGAATACCCTTGTACTTTATTATGTCATGCCCATTTTTTTACACAAGGTGCATGTGTGTTTTAATTTCACTAACCATGTGTTATTGAGTATGTTTCTATCCATTATGATGTGTGATATCCAGGAGACATGTAGGCATTAATACTATAATAATACTACATATAAATAAATAGTATTTTTTAAATTTTTTGGGAATCTATTTGGATAGAGGGAATTTAGGAATTTTATGAGACATGGGATTTGATGAGTTTCGGGTATGTCATAGGTATGACATGGTCATCTTTAGAGATGCAAGACTTGATGGGTGTAATATATGTCAAAATAATTAAATGAAACATCAATGAAGTGTAAAATTATGTACACTTTAAGGGAGTAATTTTATGTCTAGGGATGCTCAGTGGAACCCTTAGAATATTTGTTTTTGGTTGGGAAGTGATCGGGTATATAATTAATACAGCGGGGAGTACCATAACATAAATTACCTATGGATAAATAATATGGTAGACGAGGTTGATGTATACGATATGTGAATGTTTGGTACTATATAGATTTGATACCAACAATGCTTGTGGAAAAGTAGGTATATGCTGGGGAGAATATAATGTATTGGTTTTTTAAGAAGGTCAAATTTCCTAATATTATTATTTTTCAATGTTTAATGGATGGGACACCATTAATTTTTGGATTAAATACCAAATTCATAGGGATAATTATAAGGACCCGACCTTAAAAATTACATAATTTTGCATTATGTCAAGTATTCACATTGATAATATTTTCAGGTTTAGAGTTATATATAATTAGGTCATAACTATTACGTGACAACTTGAATATTACATGTAGACACTACTACTCAGTATACACTTTTCATAAAATAAAAACTCTTATAAAGAAACATGTATAGTTCCATGTTTTAGACATCATGACTTTCCTTGATCCCATCCTTGACCCTATTCATCTCTCTGTCCTGTGGAAAACATTTCAAAAACATGGGATGTGAATAAAAATCTCAATTAGTGATATAAAATAAAATAAACATATGCCCATAAATAAATACAATCAATTAATCCAATACTTTTAAATCATAACATACATTATGAAATCAAAAAATTTATTAAATAACACACAAAAATCATAAGAAATAAAGGTAACTTGTGGCATCCATATCAACCTTACATTATAGCTATCACAACTATATAAGGAGTCATATTTTGAATACCCATCACAATATATTCCCTAAATCTCTTAGGAGAAACATTTACGTTTTCCTCCGTCAAGTTACCCAATGCATTGGAGAGCTATCTCGGGATCACCCACCATAGGTATATCACGGAACCACCTGTATACGTAACCAATGCCCAATAACCATAACATAATCATAACAAATAAAACAAACATAGATGAAATATAACATTTCCACATTGCAATAAAAATATATCATTTCAAGATATTGACATAATCAATTATTTATCAACCCATTTTCTTAACCATTTAAAATATTTAATAAAGAGATCTTTGAATCAAAGTGCCCCATACCACATTGATTCTTTTAATGCATTTAGCAATTTAATGTAATAATTTCATTATAAATAAATCTTTAAAACCATTTTGAAAACATGTACATTAATAAGAATGATTTAGAACATTAAATCATTAAAACAATATTTTTGTTAAGGAGTTCCTATCCAAATGAGAGATACTTGATAACAAATAATTGAGGTATAAAATTTAATCAAAACATTATAATATCATATGAATAAAGGTATTCACGGTATAATATGCCAAAGGACAGTATGTACACCATATAAAAGTGAATTGGTTCATAACAACAATGAAGTCTCAAGTGAATGTAAATTGAGACGAAATACCTTATAAAGATGGTATCCATAGATTAAGGATAAATAAATTACATAATTATGTGTGACAAATATAAATACCCCAAATATAAGTGGATATTAAGTGTAAAAAAATTAGAGTTCATTCACACTGGAAAACTAATATTCTAATAATATTAAAATACCCTAAAACATATCTCAATCTTATTGTATGTGAAATGTCCAACCATGGGAGTCAATGGGACTATTATAGAACCACCTGGAGCCACTTGAGAGTGATAATGGTATGTAAAAATAATTAATTTATTGAAATGTGAAAAAAAACATACAAATGTATATTCTTACTAAAACAATTTTTATATGGGGTTATATAAGTGATATACTATACTATAAATATTCATTAAAAATCTAAATAGAGTTCCTACATACTGAAATTGTATTAATAATTTTAATACATTAAATAAAAATTTTAATTATGACAAAATGGTGATGAAGTGATTGATTCATTAATAAAGGATTCAAATAATTGATATTATAAAAATTAAAGTAAATATTATTTGAAATAATTAATTTCATGCATAGATTATCTGTGTAAATATGAGAAGTTATTATTGATTCAGTGTTATTATAGAAGGAATCATGTCGTTATTAATTTCTAAAAAAATGACTAATTAATAGCCTCCAAAATTGACATAATTTACAACATAAAAAATTAAATATTTTATAAAATGAAATTAAATTCCTAAAAATATATTATTCTATCAAATAGAATAGATAATTCCAAATATATCAAAAATTTATTTCGTTTGGGTCATTTGACATGATAGGATAATTACATTAACCAAAAATGTGTAAATAACATGACATAACTCTATCATTAAAAAGGGTAAACTAAGGGTTTAAACAAAACATTAAGGATAAATAAATATTCAAGACATGTCATTAACTTATTGGATGCTAGTTATTCTAACAAAAGTCTTCTTATATTTCAATTAAATGAGATTTGGACAATTTTTAATGTAATTGAATTTATAATAAATTTATATTTCAATTCATTCCAAAAATTACACTCCTCCCTCTTAAAAAAATGAACAAACTCAAACCACTTAATCACACAGAAGAATCCCATTAGATCATCTATATTATTCTAAAATAATCACTCAATATCCCTACCTTTCCATGATTTGTAATTATGATAATTTCATTTGAGAAAGTGTGGACTACCGCCCCCTGAAGGTAATATGACCCATTAATTCCATACATTGAATGTTTAAAGGTTGGTTTTTTTAATCCTATGATACATACATGATATAAATATAATAATTCTATTTTTATATACATTTATAGAAAATGATTATTTATTTTTGAATATGACAAATAAATGAATGTAGCGTTCATTCTTACGTACGACCTACTGTCTCAATAAACAGTGAAATTCATTTCTTATCTTCAAACGTTATGGACTATTATAAATAAAATTATACTAGATATATATGATATCTAAGCCATGAATGTCATTCTGTATAGGATGATATTTTTATTGCATAGACAATTTACATCAAAAGAAGTTCATTTTTGGCATAAGTTCCGAATATTGAAAAAACGAATGATATTAATTTAAATAATTAAATAATTTTCATAAAGTGGAAATAAGTGATATAAAAGGATCAATAATCATGAAAAATTTTATAAAGAAAATATAAATTAACCTAATATTATTTTTTTAGGAATATAAAGAATGAATTAGAGAAGTGAGACTCTAGGTAAATGACTTTGTTTCAATCTCATTTCATTGAGGCATATTGTTTTTCATACAAACATCTTTCATTAATACGGTGTATAGTAAACCCATTTGACTTTTAATTTCATTCAAAGGGAATGATTTTTCTATGATGTTTTTTACTAAATGACAAAAGGAATGTTTTTAACATATGTGGGGTCAACAACCTTTCTGTTTCCATAATATTAATTTGATATTTGGCTTCCTCTATAAGCCTTAATGTTTTAAAAAGGAAAAGAAATCACTTATTCCCAATATTGGGTGTTTTGGTATGTAAAATGGTTTTTAAAATGGACTTAATATTTCAATATCATGAAATTATTTCTTGTGGTTTCAAATGAAATGATGTTTGTGAAATGTTTATATTTGTAATACATTATTTGTTATGATTACATAATTGTACATGGACATTTTATGGGTTCTTCCATGAACAAAATGACGAGTGATTCCATGATAAACCAATGATGGTTTGTTAGAATATAACCTCCATTTCATTGGGAATGGAAGTCAGTTGTATGGCTATTCCATTTAGTGATATGAGTGGAATTCGACGATATGGTTATTTAATTTAATTTTTTTATGTCCCAAGTTACCATTATATTTTTAATGTTTCTATCTATGTAATTTATGGTAATAATTTGGTTACAAAAAGGGTAGGAAATGCGATTATATTTAGTAAAGTATATTTAAAACATCTTAAAGTTGAAAAGTGTTAATTTATGATAAAGAATTCATGGTTTTCATGTTTTCCCAAGAGTAATAGTATTCATTAATTATGTATCCTATACCGATCATTTAATGCACATCCCATGTTTTGAAAAGCCCCTATAGTTGTTCTAGCTGATCTCATTCATGGAAAACACCACCATTTATTGCATCAGTCAACTGATCCTTTACTACGACAAACTGTTTATTTGTGATTCCAAAAATATTAGGATATTGATTTGGAAGGTTTTTTCCCTCTGTGTTCTTTCCCATCACAGCGACCCGGTTTCCTCTATTGGAAACCATTTTGAACAAATATATCCTTGAAAAAGAAACGTGGGAATATTCAAATTCAATATAATTTCAGTTTTACCATAAAGTAAAAATATATTATGGATATTATATTAACAATATTATTACTCCTAATGTTACATAAACTGACCTCAAATACCTACTATAAGGCCCCAACCTAAAAATTTACTTAATATTCAGTCAAGTCAATAAATTGACTTTAATTCACATCGAGGATCATTGAAATTTTATAACATATGATAATTCATTAATAACTGATACATAACAAATTTAATATGACAATTAGAAACTTCTACACTCTATACATTTTTTTCATAAAACAAAAATCTTTAAAATAAAACATGACATCATTTCATGTTTTAACATCATAAATTTTTGTTGATCTCATCCATGAAAAATTATTCAATATGTCTGGTGAAAATATTTTCAAAACATGGGATGAGCATTAAATGATCAGTAAGGGATACATAATGAATGAAAACTTTTAATCTAGGGAAGACATGAAAACCATGAATTATTTATCATAAAGTAATACTTTTCACCTTTAAGAAGTGTTAAATATAGTTTACTAAATATAATCTAATTTCCTACCCTTTTTGTAACCATATTATTAACATAAATTCCATAGAAAGAACCATTAAAAATATTAAGGTATGTTGGGACATAAAAAAATTAAACAAAATAACCATACCATCGAATTCCACACATATCACTAAATGGAATAGTCATACAACTGATTTCCATTCCCAATGCATTGGAGATTATAATGTAACAAAACATCCTTGGTTTATCATGGAATCACTCGTCATTTTGTCCATGGAAGCACCCATAAAATGTCCATGTACCATTATGTAATCATAACAAATAATATATTACAAATATAAACATTTCACAAACATAATTTCATTTGAAACCACAATAAATCATTTCAAGATATTGAAATATTAAGTCCTTTTTAAAAACCATTTTACATACAAAAACACCCAATATAGGGAATAAGGGATTTCTTTTCCTTTTTAAAACAATATGTCTTATAGAGGAAGACAAATATCAAATTAATATTATTGAAAAAGAAAGGTTGTTGTCGCCACATATGTTCAAAACATTCATTTTGTCATTTAGTAAAACACTTGATAGAAAAATGATTCCCTTTGAATGAAATTAAAAGTCAAATGGGTTTATTATACACCGGATTAATGAAGGATGTTTGTATTAAAAAAATATGCCTCAATGAAATGAGATTGGAACAAAGTCCTTAACCTAGAGTCTCAGTTGTCTAATTCATTCTTTATATTCCAAGAAAAATAATATTAGATTAATTTCTTCTTGTTTTATAGACTTTTTCATGTTTATTATTCCTTTTATATCACTTATTTCCACTTTATGAAAGTTAATTTAATTATTTAAATTAATATAATTCGTTGTGTCAATATTTGGAACATCATCCAAAAATGATCTTATTTTGATGTAAATTGTCCATGTAGTCAAAATATCATCCTATACAGAATTATATTCATGGATTAGATATCATATATATCTAGTATATTTTTATTTATAATAGTCCATAACATTTGATGCTAAGAAATGAATTTCACTGTTTATTGAGACAGTATGTTGTATGTAAGAATGAACGAGACATTCATTTATTTTTCATATTCAAAAATAAATATTCATTTTCTATAAATGTATATAAAAATAGAGTTATTATAATTATATCATGTATGTATCATAGTATTAAAAAAACCAACCTTTATACATTCAATGTATGGAATGAATGAGTCATATTACCTTAAGGGGGAGGCAGTCCGCACATCCTCAATTGAAATTATCATGTTTACAAATCATGGAATGGTAGGGATATTGAGAGATTATTTTATAATAATATAGACGATATAATGGGATTCTTCTATGTGATTAAGTGGTTTGAGTTTGTTCACTTTTTTAAGAGGGAGGAGTTGAATTTTTAGAATGTATTGAAATATTAATTTATAATAAATTCAATTATGTTAAAAATTAGTCCAAAACTCATTTAATTGAAATATAAGAAGACTTTGGTTAGAATAACCAGCATCCAATAAGTTAATTACTTGTCATGAATATTTAGTTATCCTTAATTTTTTGTTTAAACCCTTATTTTACCCTTTTTAATGATAGAGTTATGTCATATTATTTACACAATGTGGGTTAATTTAATTACCATATCATATCAAATGACCAAAAAGAAATAAATTTTTTATATATTTGGAATTATCTATTCTATTTGGCCAAATAATATATTTTTAGGAATTTAATATCATTTTATAAAATATTTAATTTTTTATGTTGTGAATTATGTCAATTTTGGAGGCTATTCATTATTTATTTTTTTAGAAATTAATAACGACATGATTCCTTCTATAAAAAAATTTAATCAATAATAACTTATCATATTTACACAGAGAATATGTGCATGAAATTAATTATTTCAAATAATATTTACTTTTATTTTTATAATATCAATTATTTGAATCCTTTATTAATGAATCAATCACTTCATCACCATTTAGTCATAATTAAAATTTATATTTAATGTCTAAAAATTATTAATTAAATTTCAGGATGTAGGAACTCTATTTAGATTTGGAATGACTATTTATAGTATAGTATATCACTTATATAACCCCATATAAAAATTGTTTTAGTAAGAAGATAAATTTGTATGTTCTTTTTCACATTTCAATAAATTATTTATTACTACATATCATTATCACTCTCAAGTGGATCCATGGGGTTCTATAATAGTCCCATTGACTCCCATGGTTGGACATATCACATAAAATAAGTTTGACATATTTATAGCATGAAAAATCATGAAGTATAAGATTTACCCAAAGAATTGAAATTGGGTAAAGAAGTTCCCTTACAGAATTTCAACAGCCGAACGATGTAACATAAAATTCAGAAAACATGTTGATGAAATATAAAAGGGTATATCATTACTTGGATATAAAATCTACAACTATATGGATATAAAAGAACATATCCCATCATAATAAGATGTATGTAAAAAAGACATAACAAAATGAAGTCTTTTAAAAAAGAGGAGGGTGAAAGGTTCCTTACCGATTTTGTAATTTTTGAAACGTACACCCCATGAAAGATGGATCGTACAACGAAAATGTAAATACACATATGTTTAAGTATATTACAAAAATTATACAACCATGTGCAGTAGATACCCCACACAAAAGGAAAAAAGGAAAATATTGCACCAATACCGTGGGAATAAAAGTGACATGAAAACCCCTTACCTCATTGTACTCAATCGATTCGTATGACCAAAATATTATAACCACCAAATTAATTAAAGAATACCATGAATATAAATGGAATCTTGATAACTTATATCAAATGTCAGTACACAATACACTGCATTCCTTGTTCCTCCTAAATAATAAACATTAGTTAATTTCTACTTGCTTAATAATATTATTCAAGTTTATTATTCCTTTTATTTCACTTAGTACTCAACTATAACAATTAGATAGTTCATTTAGTTCATATCAGACATTTTGTCGATGTTCAGAACATGAGTCAAAAATGAACTTGTTATAATTATAAGTTTTCCTTATAGTGAAAATTAAAATATATTCAGAATGATATTCATCGTTTATATGTAATATATATCATATATTTGTAGAATATATATGTGTTTATAATAGTGAATAACATTTGTAGATAAGAAAAAAATGCACCGTTCATGGAGATGATAAGCCGTACGTACGAACGAATGCTACTTTCATTTTTATTTCATATTTTCATGGAATGAAAACATAGTGATACATAGGTATATTATAAATTATTTATAATATATGTGTCATATATGTTACATAAGTTCACAAATTCTATCCTTTATACATTCCACTTATGGAATTAATGAGTCGTATCACTTTGAGGGGGTGGTAGTTCGGGCTTCCTCAAATTAAATTATCGTATTTACCCATTATGGAAACCATAATGGTATGCTATAAATGAAAAATAAATAATAATTTAAACAATATAAATATAATATTTATCTAATATAAATAATGTTCTATCATAATGGCCACTATGAGTGGTGGTAGGAGATAATTGAACAAACATGGTTTCATGAGGCAGTAGTTCGCTATCCACAAAAACAGTATGTTCTTTACCCATTAGATAGATGTGAGAGTAAGTGTTGCTCTAATAATTCTAATTAAAAAATACTATTATATTGATAATATTGGTGTTGTTTTAAAATAATGAATTGAAAAGAGTTTAGGGGTTGGAGATGTAAAATAAACAAAAGAACATAAGATAAGACATTACCTTTAAATCGGGTAAATCTATTTGGTTTTAACCAAAAGGGTTTCTTGAAGTGATTTATGCCTAAGGTAAGGATTCTGGGATGATGATATAGATCTTGAGAGCTTATTGGAGTAGAATTTGGTCTACAAAGGTCTTGAGAAGTGTATGAAATGGGTTGGAATTGAGGGATTTTTATAAGGGAGATGTGGGTCTCTTTTGGAATGTTTGAAAATATTATTTTATTATATAATAATTTTTGGTTTCTAAAGTTCCAAAAATACATAAAGTCTCAGATAAGGTGTACTATGTTAGAAATAAAATCATCCAATAAAAATTTGACATGTTTTTTATATTGTGTTAATTTTTTTACTTCTTGTCTATTTAAATCATTCTTTAATGACGTAAACACTGCATCATCATTGTGTCATAAATAATTTTATTTATATGATCATTAAAAATTATAAAACAATTACTATGATGTAGGTAATCATTTTATATTTATAATGGATATTTATATAAAAATATATGAATTATATAACCCAACACTAAAATTGTTTTAGTAAAACAAAACAGGTTTTTGACATTTTTATTTTTACTTTAAATAAAATGTTATTTATATCATCATCTTACCCAAGTGGCTCCATGGGGTCCAAAAATTGACCCATTTATTTTAATTGTCGTCCAAGGCTCATCCAATAAGGTTAAAAAAAGTGTAAAGATAATTTTATATTATTATAACAATTTGTTTCTTAAATTACTCCAATTACCTATAATCGTAGTTAATAAATGTCAAAAGTTACTATTCACCGAAAATTATTTTCATCCCATTGAACCACATCTTACTTACTGATTATAACTATGTATGTTTTATTGTGGAAATTTAATTTACAAAAGCATTAAAATTATGTTTTATGAAAATTTGGAAAAGCACTTATTAGTTTGGGTAAAAGACGTTAAAAAGTTCCATAGAATTTTATATATCTAATCATACTATAAAATTACTCAAATTAATTTCATTTTATTAATATAAGTATTATGTAAATATTTTGACATTAAAAAATTTAAATTGGAGAATAATTATTTTAATAGTATAGATGGTTTTAAATAATAATGTAGGGGTTTTCACTATTCATAAAAAAATTAATGTTTTTAGAAAAATAACAAAAATTTATTCTATGGTAAATTTGTTATTCCGAATTCAAAAATGTTGTCTATTTTACCAAATTCAAAACATATCAGTTGCATTAATTAATTATATATTTACTTCCCATCATCAAAACAAAAGAGTTTTTTTAAGAAATAATAACAATCAAAAGATTGATACTTGTTAATGTCCAAATTCAAAGTAAAATTACATTAAATGGACAAAATTGGATTAAATGGTAAAAATATAATCTATTTAAACATTAAAACAAATTAAATAGATAATTTAACCATATAAATAAATTATATTAAATGGTGGTTTTGAATTAAAATACAACAATTTTCATTATTCATTAAAAAAATGAACATTATCAGAAAAAAATTCAAAATTTCATCCAAATTAAATTATGATGTCCCTTTTCTAAAGATGAAAATTATTTTTTCAAATATAACATATAATATTGACAAAAAGTAGACTTAAAAAGAGTTCTCCATCAAAAGGCAGTAAATCGGCCCGTTAAAGAATATTAGAGTATTTATGTTTAAAAATAGATTCATTCACATTTTAAGCCTCTAACTTTTATTGGGTAAATGTAAAAACATTTAAATAACATGTATAATTATATTTCAGTAGTTATATTCATTCCTCCGAATACAACGGCCCGGCATTAACTACTATTTAAAATAATATTATTATATTATTAGTGTGCAAACATAAGATTTCAATGAAAGTCGTTGTTGCGTAGCAGGTACACAATCAAACATAGCATCCCTTTTAAAATAAAATTAATATTTAATTCACAAATATTCATAAATATGGAAATGTATTATACTTTATTTACCTTGTATATCAGATCCATCCACCCTTTTGGGAATTGCGTCCTCACAATTTAAAATATTGGGCTCGGAAACATTATGAAATATCCCATATCGGAAAAGAGTCAATAAAATTATCACATTAAAATAATGTAAAAGATGTAAAAAGGTCACCTGAGAAAATAGATACTATGATTCCGTGAAAACAAGGATATGGAGGAGAAAACAAACCATCATGTTCTGATGGAGAGTGATAGGAGACATGATTAAGAGAAAGTTAACCACCAGAAAATCAAAAACTTTTTATGGGTTAAACTATCTTTGATTCCCCCGTAATAAAGGTTAACATATAATGTTTTTGTTTTATGTTACCTTTCATAAAGTTGAGGAATTTATTTTAGAGCTTAACTAAAAACATAAGGAATCATTCTTAATTTTCATGTAGACTTCCATCCTATACTAAATTTCTATCACAAACTCAACATCTCTCCCAATGATTAGTATTCAAGATGACTTAGTCACATCAAAAGTGATAGAATCAACTTCTAGAGAATCACATAACCCACAAAAGGGATATATATTTCCCATATCTTTATAAATTATCCAAAACCAAAAATAATTAGTACGAGATCAGATAATCCTCAAAAAGGATAATACATTATAAAAAGAAATACCACTATTATTCTCCAAAATTAAACAAACTATATCCAAAGTTTAAGAAAGACCTTTCAATACGGAATTGTCCTTAAAATTATTCAATATAATCCAAAGTATGATTGAAACCCAAAACCCAGAAGAATTTGATCACATAGTCTTCCACAATAAATCTTAACATTTATCTCCAAATAACACAAACTACTCTTAATGTCTCATACTAATGTGTAATTAACCTAATCACATATTCCCTGTGCTAGGATAATTATTTTCCATAAATAACCCAAATCACCATATTTCTACAATAAATACATATATTCTTACAAAATAAAAATTCCATCCATTACACCATATATGAGATCCCATAGTATTCTATTTTTCATTATCCATATAATGTTCCCAAAAGAGAGAATGTCTATGAAAATAACCATTATCTCATAATCCCAAAATGGTTTTCCAATACTAAGGATGTCCATTTAAGAAATCATAATATTCCCAATCAACTTATTCTTGATCCATAATATCATTTAACTAAAAATAATTAGTAATACTAACCAGGGACTTCATGTAGTCATGTGGTAGGCGATGCACCCTTGTTGCCCTTTAGTTATGGGTTCGATTCATATGGCCTTGCTGGACGTAATGGCTTCTCACCCTTCCTTTGGGTTTTTCTTTTTCTAAAACCATATAATTTTATAACATTTCAAAAAAATAAAAATTCATCAAAAAAAACCATAACATATTTTTAAAAACATAGGTTATCTAATACCTTTCATTTTTCATCCCAAAATGTAATAACCATTTATCTCCTCTAAAATAATTATGACTCTTTCTAATATGGAAACCATTATGGTTATGTCACTTATGCTTAAATAAAACCCTAACCTCTAAAGTTATCTTAACCAACCATTAATACAAACTATAAAGACCCGACCTTAAACATTACATAATCTTGAATTATGTAAACAATTCCCATTGACGATCTTTTCAGGTATAGAGTTTTAGAGAATTATCCCTTAACTATTACATAACAACTTGAATATTAATTGTAGATACTACTACACAATATCCACTTTTCATAAAATAAAAACTCTTAAAATGAAACATGTCTAATTCCATGTTTTAGACATCATGACATTCCATGACCCCATACTTGACCCTATTATTCTTTAATTCATGTGGAAAACATTTTGAAAATATGTTATTAACATAAAAATCTCAGTAAGGGATATAAAATAAGGAAAGAAAAAATTATCCCATGAATAAACCAAATCAATGAAACCAATACTTTTCAATCATAACATACCTTACAAAATCATAATATATATAAATTAACACAAAGAAATTATAAATCATAAAGGTAACTTGTGGCATCCATATAAAACATACATTTTAGATATCATAGCTACATAGGGAGTCACATTTGGAATAACCAACACTGTATATTCCCCAAATCTCTTCAATGAAACATTAAAGTGTACCTTTGTCATGTTACCCAATGCATTGGAGAGCTATCTCAGGCCCACCCACCCTAGTTTTATCATGGAACCACCCATATACGTAAACAATTCCCAATAACCATAACATAATCATAACACATAAAACAAATGATAGATAACTTTTCCACTTTGAAATCACAATATATCATTTCAAGATATTTACATAATCAATTCTTTATGATACCATTTTCAAAAGCATTTAAAACATTTAATAAAGAGATCTTTGAATAAAAGTGTAACATACAACTATAAAGATTTTAAATAAATTAATATTTTAAAATAGTAATATCCATTTAAATAAATCCTTAAATTTTCTGAAGACATGGACATTAATAAAAATGATTTAGAAGATTAAATCATTAAAAAAATATTTTAGTTATGGAGTTCCTAACCAAATGAAAGAAGCATGAAAACAAATAACTGAGTTATAACATTTAATCAACACATTAAAATATCATGAGAATAATTGTATTCATGATATAATATTCCAAAGGACATTATATGAACCATATAAAAGTTAATTGGTGCATAACAACAATGAAGGCTCAAAGGAATGTAAATTGAGACGAAATCCCTTATAAAGACGGTATCCTTAGATTAAAGATAAATCAATTACGCAATTTTGTGTGAAAAATATAAATACATCAAATATAAGTGGATATTATGTGTAAAAAACATAGTTTATTCACACATATTCATAGCATGACATAATCTAGAAGTAGAGGTTTAACCCAAAGAATTCAAATTGGATAAAGAAGTTCCCTTGCAGTAATTCAACAATATAACTACGTCACATAAAATTCAAAAATGATTTGATGAGAGATAAAAGGGTATCTCATCACTTGTGAATTAAATTTTTAGAAATGAGAATATATAAGAACACATCCCAACATAAGAAAATGTAAATTAAAAGACATAACAAAAAGATGACTTTTAAAAAAGAAGAGGGTGAAAGTTTCTTTTACCGATTTGGTAACATTCGAAATGCACACCCCATGAGAGAAGGATCATACAATAAAGATGTAAATACCCATTAGATAATGTATATTAAACAATTAATACAATAATAGGAAGTAAATACACCACAAAAAATGAAATAGTGTCAAATATAACAAGATTCTAATTAGAATATAAGTGGGGTGAAAACCCCTTACCTCATTGTAATCAATCGAGTCGTATGGCCAAAAGGTAATAAACACCAAATTAATTATATAATACCTTGAATATAAATGAAATAAATATAATATAAATCCAATATTTGTACAAAATACACCACATCAATAAATTAGTGGCGAACAATGTAAATCCCTCTTAATTAAATGTGAAATATGAAATCACTTAACCATGCGTCTGACATGACTCGCTCGTATGTTCTTGTTCTTCCAGAATGATCAACTTCAGTTAATTTATAATTACTTAAGAATGCTTTTACTTTTTGTTATTCATTTTATTTAACTTATTACCAAGCTATAACAATTAGTTAATATTTTGATTTCATATCGAACATTTTTTCAATGTTCGGAACCTGAGTCAAAAATGAACTTGTTATAATTATAAAAAGTTCATGTGGTAAAAATTAAATTATCTCCAGAATTATATTCATCATTGTTGGTCGGAGTGGATACTCAAGAGGGGGGTGAATTGAGTTCCAATTAAAATTTCTGTTTTAAAACTTTGTCTTAAAAACCCCCAAATAAAATACTGAATTAAACTGTAGTGAATTTATATCAAAGTAAAGGTTATGTTGGGTTCTCAAGGGATTGATTATTTCCCAGTTAATCAAAACAAAAAGGTTGATTAACTTTTGAAACCAACATACTGATTTACAACTAATATAAACACTTGCGAATTTAATTATCAAAGTGACTTAAAAACAGTTTTCGTTTTAAAGTAATTAGCAGCGGAATAAAAATAACTTAGAAAATAAATAAGCACAGAAAAATTAACCAAGAGGTTCAGTCTCAAGCTGAGACTTAGACCTCTGAAAACATTATATAAAATTGATACACACCCTAGATCGGGGATAAAAAATATTATACAACTGTCTAGGTCACACGACCTCTACCACTGTTATCCATGGGAAACAAACAAAACAGCAACCAGCTGTCCATGTCACACGACCTCTACCACTATCCCAGTGGGAAATAAAAGATGTAAGAGTATTGAGTGAGTATTTAAAAATCCTCCAGTTAGAGTACAGGAGACAGTGTGTGTGTAAAATACAGCACATAACACACACTGCTCAATATGTAAAAAGATAAATCACAGAGCAAATATTTAGAGTTTAGAAATGGCTCTAGTGATTGTTGTGCAGTTCTGGACTCCTTTGATGGATCATAATTCGCTCTGAGTCCTCTTCTAGTTTTTGTCTAGAAAACAGAGTATCGTCTGTTTCCTTGACTTCCAGGTGTAGAGATAGGAAGATAGTAGTCGATGAAGTTGTTGTGTTTTTTTCTCGTTCTCAGCTCTTCACTGGTATACAGTAATGAGTTCTTCGTGTAAGTTTTGTCGTCTCTTTGCAATCACAGTCGGTTGTTATTTTTGAACACTTTGTGGTATATATCTCTCTTTGTGTATTCGTATATGTATATCTGTTGTTTTTCAGTAGAAAATCCTTCTTTTATATAAAGCACGAGCTCCGGAAATAGATGATTTACTTTTTGCAGGTACGAGGTACGGTTTCCTCACATCCAACATCACACATTAAATAAATGTCAGTGTATTAAAATATACCTGATATGACCGTTGGTTAGATTAAATAATGATAAAAAAATTAAAGCCGTGTCGGGTTCTGTCTCTGGAACGGTAGCCCTTGATATCGGTAGACTTGTGTTAGAGTAGGTGTCTGTATCGGTAGACTTCATTTGTAATGGTAGACTTTGTATCGATTGCTGTGACAGTACACTTGATCGCATCAGTAGCGGTGGACTTGTAACGGTAGCTGTGGCTCTGCCTTGTATTGGTAGTGGTAAGTCTCTATTGGTAGACTTTGCATAACGGTGGACTTACGCATATCAGTAGCTGTCAACTTTGTTGTAGCGGTAACTGTCGACTTCATTGTATTGGTAGCTCTAGTAGTAGATTTTGATGCAGCGATGGACTTCGGGTATCGGTAGCTATATTGGTAGATCTCTTATAGCGGTAGCTCAAACATATCAGTAGACTTAACTATATTGGTTGTTGTGAGCTATAACGGTTGCTAGCTTGTAACCGTAGCTACTGTCTAACGGTTCCTCTACTCTGTATCGGTAGCTAGTTTGTAACGGTATCTGAAAACTGTTTGAGCATTCACTTGGCATAATGAGTTAAGTCATAGTAAACATATATCTGATAATTCAAAAGACTTAATTTAAGAATAATGAAAGTAACAACATATATTAAAGTATATTTGGAATGTATTAAGCATAATCAAGATATAGAGAATGAATGGTTGGGATAATCAAAACATAATAAAGACACTTAATTCTAGAGGGTTCAGCAATATCCCCCTTTTTGATAATAAAAACTTATGCCAAAATAAAGTAATATCAGAGAAAAAATCTCAGCAATTGATATCAAAAATAAAATAGTATTAGAGGAAAAATATGGAAACAGGAATTTATCAAGAAATAATGTAGTATTAGAGGAAAAAACAAACAAGATTCTTTAGGTTGAAAGGATTCTCATATTCCTCCCCCTATCAATTTAACTACAGGATTCTCCTCCAAAGTAGTGATTTTCTCCCCCTTTGTCCCCTTAGGTGAACAACATTCTCTCTCTCTGGGTACAGGTTTCCAATAATTTCTCCCCCTTTGTGATTAACAAAAAGGACGGTATTAGAGAAAATAGAAGGACTAGGAAAGAAAATATCCAGAGTAAAATAGACAGTGAAGAGAGGAATGAAGTATTTGATTAATAAGAAAAAGATACACCAGTAAAATCAGAAAAGTACAAAAATACAATGAATACCATTAAAAATGGAGCTAGAAGCACTCAATCATCCTCTTGAACAGGTGTCTTTCCCTTGAGATCAGCAGAGGGTTCAGAGGTAGAGTCAACAGGCTTGGGAATTCCTGAAAGAACCACTGGTGGATCAGCAACTGATACAGTACCAGATCTGTAATCTGTCTCTCTCTGGGGGATCAAAGGTGTCAAGCTCCTGATGGCTTGAACTGGAGTCAGTTGAGGAGTACTCCCAGAGGTAGATGGTGGAATGGCGGGTGGTATAATAACTGGCCGAGCATCCACATGTAGGAAAGGTGGAAAGAGATTCCTGAAATCCATGATGATGATTCCACCTCTCTCCATAGAAGATACAAAATCATCTCTGTTCTCAATACATTTGTCCAAGCCAAGAGTAAGCTCCCTGAGCTTACTAACCTGTTCTATGAAGGCTTGGGTAACTGGAGGTAACATCATATTCTCAAGCAAAAGCTTGAAATGGTTTGTCATTTGGTTCTTGGTATAAACCTTTTCAAAATAAGCGTCCACCTTGTTTTTGATTTCCTCTTGAGAAGTAGTAGCTGCCCGCAGGTGATCACGAACAAAACTACTGACTTCCCTAGTGGTAGCAAGAATCTGAGTATCTGATGCACCACTGGGGCTGGCCTTAGCCAATTCTTCCTGAATAATAGAGTGGATCTGGTCAAGGTTCACACTGGAGCTAGTTGAGGGAAGAGGTTTCATTGAGAAGGCCACTGTCTCCTTAAAAGATTGAGTCAGACTACTAACTACCTTCTGAACAAGTTCATCCTGGCTGTTCAGTTGTTCTTTGACTAGCTTCTTAAAGGACTCAAAAACTTCAACAAATTGTTTGAACACTTCTTTGATATATCGAATGTCAGTGTGCACTTGGGTTTGAGAACTGTTCAAAGCAGTCAATGAAGAAATTGATTGTCTAAGAGAAACTACAGCTCCTGTCCAACTCTCAATCTGAGTGTGGCACACCTTAAGTTCATCCACCATTTCTTTCACAGGATTGGACACACTACATCCAATGGATAACTCAATGGATTGCACCACGCTTTTCATCTCTTCAACCATACTTTTCTTAATATCTTCCACTGATTCTCTTATTGCTTATATCAATTCAGCTTTTAAAGACTTAAGGTCCTCCTTGGTTGCCACATTGTCAGCCACAGTGGGTAAGGTAACTGATTCCTTTTGGGTTTGGTCTTCCTCATCAGAATCTCCATAAGAAAGTCCAAGAATCATATACCCGGGATCTGATGTCCAACCTTCAATGTCATATAATACTGATACTGAGCCAAGATTCTCTCCCTCACTTGGAACATTCTCCTGAGTTATCTCTTCCAACTGTTCTTCCTAAGGTAATTCTGCAATTTCCTCTACAATTGAAGCAGATTCAATAGCCATTTGTTCAGAGTCATTAATGACTCTATCATCAATAGATGATGTTGTTATGTCTTCCTGATCAGCCACTGTCCTGACTGTACTGACTATTAGAGGACTCAAACTAAGCTCTTTTTCAACATTCTCCTCATCATCTTCATCACCATCATCCTCCTTTTCTCTATGATCAGATTCAGTTGTCTCATCCTCTTCAGAGGTTTCCTTGACAACATACTGGCATGCTTCTTCTCCTTCTTCGGTAGTCTCTGTATCATTGTCCTTCAAAACAGTTTCTCTCTTTGGTAGTTCTTTTGGAGGGCTAGCATCTCTATAAGAAATAACTTGATGCACAGGACTAGGGGGTAAGTCTGGGTCTCCTCCTTCCTCTACTGATGTCTCTTCCTCCTCAGCTTCATCATCACTGTAGACCGGTTCTGGCTCATCTGGTCCAAGACCAGGATCCCTCACATCCTTTGGTCTAGAAGGATGATCCATAGGAGTATACTTGTCATAGATTTTTCCATCATCATTCACCCATGATTTCTTCCAAGGATTCCAACTAACTTTCATGTATTTACAGACAGTTCTTGTAATACAGAATTTATCCTTAACCACTACCAGCTCATCTTGAGGTCCAGCAACCTCTTTCACTTTTAGCATCACAGAAATTAGCTTTCAGAAAAACAAGGCATTTGATTTTGACTTCAGTCTAGTCATCTCTTCCACTTGAACCTTAATCAATCTACATAGATTGATTCTCACATTGTGATTCAGGAAGTATAACAGATATATGTCTTGTAATCTCATGGTGGAAAAGTCTCCTCTTCTCAGACTAACAACATGCTGAATAAACTTAAACAACAGCTTATCTTCTCCTACCATCTCTGAAGTAATCACCTTTCTAGGGGTCCCATCCCATGTGAGCTCCAGCAAAGCATCTTCATATTGAAACACATCACTGGTCGAAGTTACATACTTTGAATAATAAGTAAAATCACCCTCATGAGGAACTCTCAGGTTCTCAGCCCATTCTTTAGAAGTAAAAGATATTTCCTGACCATTTACCATAGAAACCATTCTGATTTCTTTTTCAGACTTTTCAAAATGAATGAATTCGTAGCATTGTTTCACCAGTCCTGGATAATAAGGTTCGTTGTTGTTCCCGAATCATTCTATCCAGCCTTGTTCTTGTAAAACCTTAAGAACTAACGACTTTCTTTCCATCATCCATTCTGCACACACCTCTTTTTCAACAACTATCTCACGCTTTGATAGGTGCGGGTTTACTGGTCTTCTCTGTGATACACTTCCACTACCACTTCCACTGGCATCAGTACTAGCTACTTTTTGTCTCTTCGCTGTCAGCACTTCACTTACATCAGTCATCTGAGGTCTCTTGATGCGGGCCATTACAGATTTGAGGCTAGGGTTCTAAAGGTCGAGAGGTTTAGGTTTAGGAGAATTCAAGCAGACAGGTTCGCGGTGAGATTTAGTGAGTCTAGTTCGAGTTTTAATATCATTTAGGATTTATAAATCACATAAATCATAAATAAAATAAACAAATGGATCGATGACTCGGCTTCACAGAATAATACAGCACGCAAATATACCGATAAAGTCTTCTAACGGTAAGGTCTCCCTAAAGGTGAGGTTTCCTAACGGTGAGGTCTCCCTAACGGTGAGGTCTCCCTAATGGTGAGGTCTCCCTAAAAGTGAGGTCTCCCTAACTGTGACGTCTCCCTAACGGCGAGGTCTCCTAATGGTGAGGTCTCCCTAACGGTGAGGTCTCCCTAACGGTGAGGTCTCCTTAATGGTGAGGTCTCCAAACGGTGAAGTCTCCCTAACGGTGAGGATTCTATAACGGTTTCAAGGGTAAGTTATCATTCCTAATTCATGTCTGATGAAACTTAATCTTTCTGAACTTAAAGGATTAGTGAAAATATCAGCTAATTGAAGTTCAGTGCCTATAAACTCAAGTGTTATATCACCTCTTTGATAATGATCTCTTAGAAAATGGTGTATAACATCAATATGTTTAGTTCTAGAGTGAGACACAGGATTCATAGAGATGTTGATCGCACTGGTGTTGTCACAATTGATTGATACATGTTTAAAAACAAATCCATAGTCCAATAAAGTGTGTTTCATCCACAGAATCTGTGCACAACAACTACCAGCAGCTATATACTCTGCTTCAGTAGTAGACAATGCAACTGAGTTCTGTTTCTTACTGCACCATGATACTAGGGACTTTCCAAGTAAATGACATGTTCCAGATGTGCTTTTCCTATCAAACTTACATCAAGAAAAGTCAGCATCTGAATAACTAGTTAGGTCAAATGATTGTCCTTTTGGATAAAACAATCCCAAATTAGCATTATTTTTAAGATATTTGAAAATCCTTTTAACAGCAAGTAAGTGTGACTCTTTAGGATTAGCTTGAAATCTAGCACACATACACACACTAAACATAATATCTGGTCGACTAGCAGTAAGATAAAGTAAACTCCCAATCATACCTCTATAATTAGTTTGATCTACTGGTTTACCAGTTTCATCAATATCCAATTTACAGGTGGTACTCATAGGTGTATCACTTCCCTTAATACTATCCAAACAAAACGTTTTAATAACTCCTTAGTATATTTACTCTGATTTAAAATAATACCATATTTAGTTTGACTGATTTGAAATCCAAGAATTTACTTAAGCTCTTCCATTAATCTCATTTCAAATTCATTTTGCATAACCCTTAAAAAATCAGTACATAAAGAATTTTTTGAAGATCCAAAAATAATATCATCAACATAGATTTGTACTAATAATACATCTTTTGAAATTCTTTTTATAAAAAGAGTGGGATCATAAATTCCTTTTGAAAATCCTTTTGAAATAAGAAAGTTTGAAATCCTTTCATACCAAGATCTTGGAGCTTGTTTTAAACCATATAAAGCTTTAGAAAGTTTAAAAACATGATTTTGAAAATGAGGATTTGAAAACCCAGGTGGTTGTTCTACAAAAACATCTTCAACAATAAAACCATTTAGAAAAGCACTTTTCACATCCATTTGATATAACTTGAAATTCAGATGTGATACATAAGCATGTAAGATCCTAATAGACTCTAATCTAGCTACATGTGCAAAGGTTTCTTCATAGTCAATCCCTTCTTCTTGATTGTAACCTTGTGCAACTAGCCTAGCTTTGTTTCTAATGATGTTTCCAGATTCATCAACATTGTTTTTAAACACCCATTTTGTGCCTATGGGTATAGTGTCCTTGGGTCTTTCTACTAATTTCTAGACTTTGTTTCTTTCAAATTTATTTAGTTATTCTTGCATAGCTATTACCCAAAATTCATCATTGATAGCATCATTGAAATTTTTAGGTTCTAACTGTGAAAGAAAAGCTTGATGTTCAACCTGATTTCTTAGAGAAGCTCTAGTCTGTGTTCCTCTATCTAAATTTCCTACAACAACATCTAAAGGATGGTTCTTTTGAATCCTAGTTGGTCTTGAAAAGGTAGGGCTTGAGATTTCAGGTTGATCAACAGGTTGGGGTTCAATAGGAGCAGGTTCTGGGAAATTTCCAGAACTGGACGTTTTTACTACAGGTCCACTATCCTTATCACTAAGGTTCAAAATAGATAGATCATCTTCATGATTTTCAGGAGAGGTCTTAGATTCATGTGGACCAGTTTCATCAAATTTGATGTGAACAGATTCTTCCACACATTTGGTTCTCTTATTAAAAACTCTATAGGCTTTACTAGAAGTAGAGTAACCTAGGAAAATTCCTTCATCACTATTGGATGCAAACTTGTCGAGATTGTCTTTAGTATTAAGAATAAAGACTTTGAATCCAAAAACTTTGAAGTAATTAACCTTAGGTTTCCTATGGTTCCACAACTCATAAGGGGTTCTCTTAAGAACAGGTCTGATCAAGACTCTATTAATAACATAACAAGCTGTATTTACAGCTTCAGCCCAAAAGTAAACGGGTAGGTCATACTCATTAAGCATGGTTCTAGAAATTTCTTTCAGGGTTCTATTCCTTCTTTCTACTACACCATTCTGCTGAGGTGTCCAAGGGGTAGAGAAATTTTGACTATACCCATTGTGTGAGCAGTAAGATTCAATCTCATGATTTTCAAAATCACGACCGTGATCACTTCTCAGGGTTTTAATCTTAAGTCCACTAAGGTTCTCTACAGACTTGGAATATTTAACAATGTAAGAACAAGCTTCACTTTTGTGAGCTAGAAAATATACCCAAGTATATCTAGAATAGTCATCTACAAGAACATAGACATAATGCTTCCCATTTAAGCTAGAAACTCTATAAGGTCCAAATAAATCCATGTGAACCAACTCGAGAGGTTGAGAAGTTGACACTTATTTCTTTGATTTAAAAGAAACTTTATGTTGCTTTCCCTTTTGATATGGATTACAAACTTTGTCTGCTGGAAATTCAAGTTTGGGTAGATCTCGAATTAAGTTCTTCCTAGCAAGTTTGCTAACTGAATGCACATTGCAGTGTCCTAATCTTCTATGCCAAAGCCAATACAGTTTATGAAAAGCATTTAAACAAGCAATATTTTGCTTAGCTAAAGAATTTAAATCAACAGCATAAACATTTTCATTTCTCAAAGCAGCAAACACCAAAACATTTTTAGAATTGAAAACATTGCAAGAATCATTTTCAACTTTAACATAAAAACAATAATCACATAACTGAGAAATACTTAACAAATTGTATTTATGTCCATCAACAAATAAAACTTTAGAAATCAATATTGAGTCAGTGTTACCAATCTGGCCTAAGCCGAGGATTTTTCCTTTTGAGTTATCACAAAAAGTGACAAAACCTCCATCAACTCTGACTAAGATTTTAAAGCATGAGAAGTCTCCTGAAATATGTCTTGAACATCCACTATCCAATTACCATGCCTTTTTACAGGAGCTCTTTAAGCAGGTTTCCTACAAAACAGATTTAAATAGGAAATGATTTTGGTACCCAGATTTTCTTGGGTCCAGACAGGTTAGCCAATAACACTTTAGGTACCCATATTTGTCTAATGGGTCTCATAAAATTTATAGAATCAATAGATTTTGAAATATAAACTTTACTAGATCCATAACTATGAATATAACTAGTTGAAGCATATGAAGTTCCAGAGCTAGCTACATTCTATCCAGATTTATGAATGAATCTAGTTTGGGTAATTTTCCTTTGTCCAGGTTGGTATCCTATACCAGTAGTGTATCTAGGTGCTATTTTCTTACCTAGAATTTGAGTAAGAGTATCTTTACCATTGGTAAATTTCTCTAATTCTTTCTTGAGTTTCTCATTAGATAATTTTAGTTCAGTATTCTCTTTAAGCAACTGAGCATTCTTTTCTACTTCAATATCAAGATCAGATTTATGTTTAACAGGTAAAGCATACTGTTTCTTTAAACCTTTGTATTTGTCTTTCAGCTCATTACAGGTTTCTTCTAACATATCACAATATTCAAACAGTTCATATTTATACATGTTATCACATTCAGAATCATCTCCAGAATTATATGAATTTGAAGCAGGAGTTTCTGAAGTTACCTCAGAATTGTTTGTCATAAAACACATGTTCTCCATGTTTCTGTGTTTAGTTTCAGGAACTTCAGAGTCACTAGAACTGTCCTCAGAGGCACTCCATGTAGCCTTCATGGATTTCTTATACTTGTTATCCTTGTATTCATACTTCTTCTTGTATTTCAGCTTTGGACAGTCTTCTTTTATGTGTCCTTTCCTTTTACACTCATAACAGACAACTTCATCTGATTTATCAGGCTTCTTCCAATCCTTTTTCCAATGTCCTTTGTTGTCATACTTACCTTTTTAGTTTGACATTCTAAAAAACTTATTCTTCCTATAAAACATTTTAAACCTTCTGGAAATGTGAGCCATCTCAGCATCACTGTCAGAATCACTCTCACTGTCTTCACAGCTTCAACTTTCATTGATAACATAAATGTTTTCCTTATCCTTGTTCTTTGAGGTTGTAGTTTCGAAGGAAACAGACTTCCTTCTTGGTTTATCATCTTCTTCTTTGTTCACTTTGAGTTCCTCTTCATACATCATCAGTTTTCCAATTAGTTCTTTGACTTGCAGTTCTCCAATGTCAAACGATTCTCTAATGGAGACAGATGTTCGTCTCCATATTTCAGGTAGACATCACAAAATTCTCATGATTTGTTCATTTGATGGAACATCCTTTCCCAGAGAAGTCATTTTGTTGACAATTTCATTGAACCTGAGATACATATCAGAAATGGTTTCATCAGTCTTCATCTTAAAATTATCATACTTAATAGTATAGGTGTTCAATCTCATTTCCTTAACATTAGTTGTTCCTTCATGAGAAACAGCTAAGGTATCCCAAATTTCATAAGTAGTTTTACAAGCAGATATTCTATTAAATTCCTCATCTCCTAAATCACAGTACAAGGCATTCATGGATTTAAAATTATTATTGTAGGCTGTCTTAGTAGCTTCATTCCAAGTAGATCTAACAGTAGTTGGTATTTTGTATTCAGATTCTATAGCAGTCCAAATATCAAAACCCATGATTTCTAAATGAATTTTCATCTTAAGTTTCCATTGATCATAATTGGTTCCATTGAAAAATGGTGGTCTATTGGTAGCAACACCTTCAACTCTATTGTCCATGATAACTAAATTAAAGCAAAGATTTTAAAGAGATAAAAATTTAAAAATAACAGAAATTTTAAGAACTTTAAAATACAACTAAAATTACAGTTGTAAAACAAAGTACAAAATATTTTAAACAAACCCTCTGATACCAAATGTTGGTCGGAGTGGATACTCAAGAGGGGGGTGAACTGAGTTTCAATTAAAATTTCTGTTTTAATACTTTGTCCTAAAAACCCTCAAATAAAATACTGAATTAAACTGTAGTGAATTTATATCAAAGTAAAGGTACTGTTGGGTTCTCAAGGGATTGATTATTTCCCAGTTAATCAAAATAGAAAGGTTGACTAACTTTTGAAACCAACTTACTGATTTACAACTAATATAAACACTTTCGAATTTAATTATCAAGGTGACTTTAAAACAGTTTTGGTTTTAAAGTAATTAGCAGCGGAATAAAAATAACATAGAAAATAAATAAGGACAGCAAATTTAACCAAGAGGTTCAGTCTCAAGCTAAGACTTAGTCCTCTCAAAACATTATATAAAAGTGATCCACACCCTAGATCGGGGATAAACAACCGTATACAACTGTCCAGGTCACACGACCTCTACCACTGTTATCCGTGGGAAACAAACACAACAGAAACCAGCTGTCCAGGTCACACGACCTCTACCACTATCCCAGTGGGAAAAAAAAGATGTAAGAGTATTGAGTAAGGATTTACAAATCATCGAGTTAGAGTACAGGAGACAGTGTGTGTGTAAAATACAGAATATAACACACACTTCTCAATATGTAAAAAGATAAATCACAGAGAAAATATTTAGAGTTTAGAAATGGCTCTAGTGATTGTCGTGCAGTTATGGACTCCTTTGATTGATCAGAATTTGCTCTGAGTCCTCTTCTGGTTTTTGTCTGGAAAACAGAGTATCGCCTATTTCCTTGACTTCCAGGTGTAGATACAGGAAGATAGTAGTCGATGAAGTTCTTGTGATTTTTTCTCATTCTCAGCTCTTCACTGGTATGTAGTAATGAGTTCTTTGTGTAAGTTTTGTCATCTCTTTGCATTCACGGTCGGTTGTTATTTTTGCACACTTCATGGTATGTATATCTCTCTGTGTATTCGTATATGTATATCTGTTTTTTTGCAGTAGCACATCCTTTCTTTATATAAAGAACGAGCTCCGGAAAAATATGATTTACTTTTTGCAGGTACGAGGTACGGTTTCCTGACATTCAACATCACACATTAAATAAATGTCAGTGTATTAAAATATACCTGATATGACCGTTGGTTAGATTAAATAATGATAACGAAATTAAAGCAGTGTCAGGTTCTATCTCTGGAACGGTATCTCTTGATATCAGTAGACTTGTTTTATAGTAGGTGTTTGTATCTGTTGACTTCATTTGTAACGGTAGACTTTGTATCGTTAGTTGTAACCGTTGACTTGATCGCATCAGTAGCGGTGGACTTGTAACGGTAGTTGTGGCTCTACCTTGTATCGGTAGTGGTAAGTCTCTATCGGTAGACTTTGCGTAATGGTGGACTTCAGCATATCGGTAGCTGTCAACTTTTTTGTAGTGGTAACTGTCGACTTCATTGTATCGGTAGCTCTAGTTGTAGATTTTGATGCAGCGATGGACTTCGGGTATCGGTGGATGTATCGGTAGATCTCTTATAGTGGTAGCTCCAACATATTAGTAGACTTAATTGTATCGGTCGTTGTGAGCTGTAACAGTTGCTAGCTTGTAACGGTAGCTACTGTCTAACAGTTCCTCTACTCTGTATCGGTAGCTAGTTTGTAACGGTAGCTGAAAAATGTTTGAGCATTCACATGGCAGAATGAGTTAAGTCATAGTAAACATATATCTGATAATTCAAAAGACTTAATTTAAGCATAATAAAAGTAACAACATATATTAATGTATATTTGGAATGTATTAAGCATAATCAAGATATAGAGAAAGAATGGTTGGGATTATCAAAACACAATAAATACACTTAATTCCAGAAGGTTCAATGATGAAGCTCACATTTTCATATATTTTATACTGTAAATCATTGTTTATAATCCCAAAAAAAGTGTTATTGAATGGGTAATTATCATTTTTTTAGGTTTTAGTGCTATTTTGAACCCAAATGTGAAAAACGACTAATTCTGGATTTTTGACAGAATTTTACGTCAGGGGTATTTTGGTCATTTCAGGAAAAATTAAATTCTAAATTTTCTAATTAGAATTTTTTTAGAATCCTTATTTTATTTCCTTCATTTTTGTCTTCTGGAACAGGATCTTATTCGGACATCTAAAGGGCCTAAAAAATCATTGAAGATTGGAATTTTTCCGGGCAGATAGCATGGACCCACCCAAAGTAACAGACATCAAACGCGGCCTACACATATCCAAATGATGTTTTTCCACCTGGGATACCTCGAGGACAGATAGGGCGGTCTCTAAAATAAATATGGAGGATGTTGGAGTTCATTAAGGAGGCTATTGAATGACATTAGTTTGGAGGAACCTTCCTGGATGCTTCGTCCAGAAACAGAAACCGAGAATGAAAAATTCATACCTCCTACATACGGTTTCCAAATTATCTGAAAGTTAGAGATGAGACGACCAAGACGTTTATGAACAACATTTATGAAGGTTGGAACGCGTGAATATGTCATTAAAGGGGTGTACAATGCGTCTACATTTGAGGAACAAATTCTGCCTATAAAAGGAGGCCCTCACCTCCTTCCCAAAGCATCCCATTTTTCCATCCATTCCTTCAAGGCACCAAGGAGGAGATCTCCACCGAGGGAGGCCAGCCGAAAATCTTCCACCTTTCTTTTTATTTTATTTCTTTTCTTTATTTTTAGTTTTTAATTGTAATTTAGATTTCTAATAAATTCATGCATTGTTTTTATTTTTGTCCACCGATTCACCCTCTATTCTTCCTCTCATCTTACCATCGTGAACTATAATACTCATGATCATGAGTAACTAATCAGAGGAATATCCCGAGGGAGTAATCAGGTTCTTGAACCCAATACCATGTTTTTAATATTCTTTGAGTTAATTCTAAGGATAATTTATAGTGGGTGTAATCCTCACTATGGTTGTCTAAAGATTAACTTCTTAATCTACAACCATTTTCCCTCGATTGAGGAGGTGGATGGAAGGTGTACTTGGCGATCGCTAAGTAGACTTTTCATTCATAACCGGTGTAGAATAAGGTGTGCACACATACTATGGAGTGTATAAACTAAGAATATTTGAAGCTGGCCAATGAAGGTGCTCCCTGAATATTCTCTCGGGAGAACTTCCTTTTTTCCCTAATTACATTCTGTTTAGCATTGCATGGTAATTTAGAATTAAATTTAAGTTTCTTATGATTTATGAATTTAATTTATTTTATTAAATTACATTTATTTCATAAAACATTAAACAACAAAAAATAATTAGATTAGGTGGAATAGAAGTAGTGATTTATTAACCACAAAAGCTCCTCAAGAAAACGACCTAGGTCAGCCATTGTGCTGCACTTAGTATAAATATTTTTGAGGGCGCATACGACAACGCTTCATCAAACTGGTGTCGTTGCCGGGGATCCAAGTGGTTTTAATTCACTTTTTTTATTCACATTGTTTAAATAATTTTCCTTTCATTTAAAAAAACAAAAAAATCATAAATTTCAAAAACTAAAAAAAAAACTTTTTGTTCATGATGTATTTCAATGGTGATTATTCTGGATGGACTGACCAATCTCAGGTGCCAGAAAATGTTTGCAATGAAATTGATGCTCAATTTCATAGGATTAGTGATAAAGTTCAAAAACTGGAGAGCCAAATTGAATGGATTGCTGAATTTGTATGCACATTCCAAGAGCAATCTGAACCTGAGCCCGAACCTGAACTAGAACGAGTGGTGAAATTGATTTCACCAATCACATTTTATGTTAAAGAACCTGAGGCTAGTGAGAAAGAACTTCTAAAGGAACTTATCACATCATCCCTCACTCAACCATTGCTCAAGGAGGTCGCAGAAGTACACATTCCATCTGATGCACTGATGGGAGGTCAACATTTTTTGGATAAATCTTGGAATAACTTTGTCGAAGATAACATAAAACATGATCTTCCCAAGCTTGATATTGAATAATCAGTACCTTTTGACCTCACTCTTTCTTTGGAAGATGAAGAAGATGATGCACCTGCTGAGATGGAGTTGTCTGTGGTCCTATCAGAAGAAATCAATTTCCAAGCTAACTTACTTGAAAGGGACGATTTCTTTATTGATTCGTCATGTTTTAATTTTATTCAAACTGAATTGTTTTCTGACTTCTCCTTTCCTGAAATTTCATATATAGGACAAATGGATCGGGCATTGGATGTTGATGATGAGACCACCCAAGTGGTGGTAATCAAGGAAGAAGATCCGGAGAAGGTGGTGGTGGTGCGACTACCTCCTCAACAAAAATTTTCATATCACATGGAGGAGGACACCACCGAAGTTTTACTCATGGATATCGGGAAAACTCACATGTGGTGGTTCATCTCAAAGAAACCACACCCACCTTCTGATTGGGGATAATCCACTGAAACTGCCTGACTAGGGGCAGTAAAAACCTAGCACCCACTTGGGGGTCTAAACCAAGCATTATCGTTTTTCTTTTCCTTTTCTCATTGTTTTTATTTATTTTTTCTTATTTATTTTTATTACTTTCTTGTAGTCTTAAAATGGATGCTTCTAGGAGCTTAACTCAAGGCATCCACTTCTAAAATAATGTCAGGTTGTATCTTTCCTTCCCTTTGATTTTTTTACCTTTATATTTATATTTTGTTGAGTTGAAATAAGAGGTAGTTAAATTTAAGTGTGGGGGAGTGTCAACCTTCTTAGTTCTTCTCGTGTGATTTTCAATTTTTTTATTATTATATTTTTAGGATTTTTGAGCTTTATTGAATATTCTTATCACTTTTCACACATCAATTGATTATAAAGAGTTGAAATGATTTTTGAAATAATGGATTTTAAATGATTGTTGATGTGAAAAAAAATTTCTTGAATTGGATTGTCAATCATTTTTATGAGTTTGACTGATTTTTGAAATCCATGACCATGAAACACTGACTCAAAATATTTTTTCCAATCCTGTGAGGTATTCTAAACCACTTTTACATATTCTTCCTAATACCCACACTTTCTTGAGGGAAACTTGAATTTTGTGTGAGAACCAGAATTTGTGAATATTCTCTTTCGAAGATTTGTATTTCATGGAATGTATTTAAAATGATTGAGGCATCTCATTGGCTAGCCACATTTTATCTTGAGACCCACCTTTACATTTATCCTTCGTAAGCCCTTAGATGCCATGAATTCCCTTATAGGTTTAAGCCACATTACAAGCCAATTTTTCCTTACCTACGCGCACTTTTAGTTTTTTTGCATGGATATTTCAAGTTTGAGTGTGGTGGAATGGACTTTCGTGTGCGTTCATTGGGATGTGTATCATTTATGGGTAGTGTGAAGTGTGTGTCAATATTTTGGGCAGTGGATAACAAGAGAATTGGGCATGTGTCATCATTTCATTGTTCTTTATTTGGTTCATCCATTTCTCCTAAAAAAGAAGAAAAAATGGAGATGAGCTTGAATATTCATTGTATATTCTTTTATGACTCATGTCCCTCCCAAAAATCAAGGGCATGAATTGTCATTCATTCATCGTATTCAATTTTTCAGCTCATCCTCTATGAAAAAAAAAGAAAATAAAGTTGTGCCTTTCTGGAGATTTTTTAAAAAAAAAGAGGAGAACATAGATGATATCATTCATTATAATTACTTATTGGCTCATGTACCATGTCATAAAGATGGGTGGGGTTGTTTTTCACCTTTACAAGTAGTATTGAGTGAGGAATTTCATGTGTTTCACTTGATTTAATCAGGCATTGTACTTAAAAGTTCAACCTCCTCTTTCTAGCTTGGAACATTTTTCAATCATTTTTCCACCAACCCTAAGCCACAGAATCATTTGAACCATTAATTAAAGAACTTATGATTAATTTCATTTTCATGTTTCACTCTGTGGAGAAATGATAATTTTCACAACCCTATGGTGATACATGCGATTTTCAAGTATGAGTATAACTCTAGATTCAATTTCTCTTGAGTGAAAAGTGACATAAAAATCAATGTGAGGTAGGTTGTGATTGGCCCGTGGATTGATTTATGAGGTTGAACAAATTTTAATGATTTAAATGAAAATGAGATAATTATTATTCATAAATGAGACATGATGGAATTCTATTTTGGATAAAATCATTGATATTTTCTCATTTTTGGTTGTTGTGTGGATTTTGATTTGCATGTAAGATGATTGCCCAGGAGTGCAATGTTTAAGTGTGGGGGAGTGATGAAGCTTACATTTTCATATATTTTATACTGTAAAACATTGTTTATAATCCCACAAAATTGTTATTGAATGGGTAATTATCATGTTTTTAGGTTTTAGTGCTATTTTGAACCCAAATGTGAAAAACGACTAATTCTGGATTTTTGACAGAATTTTACGTCAGGGGTATTTTGGTCATTTAAGGAAAAATTAAATTCCAAATTTTCTAATTAAATTTTTTTTAGAATCCTTATTTTATTTCCTTCATTTTTGTCTTCTGGACCAGGAGCTGATTCGGACATCTAAAGGTCCTAAAAAATCATTGAAGATTGGAATTTTTCCGGGCGGACAGCATGGACCCACCCAAAGTAACAGACATCAAACGCGGCATACACATATCCAAATGATGTGTTTCTACCTGGGATACCTCTAGGACAGATAGGGCCGTCTCTAAAATAAATTTTGAGGATTTTGGAGGTCATTAATGAGGCTAGTGAATGACTTTATTTTGGCAGAACCTTCCTGGATGCTTCGTCCGGAAACAGAAACCGAGAATGAAAAATTCATAACTCCTACATACAGTTTCCATATTATCTGAAATTTAGAGATGTGACGTCCAAGACGTTTACGAACAACATTTATGAAGTGTGGAACGCGTGAATATGTCATTAAAGGGGTCTACAACGCGTCTACATTTGAGAGACAAATTCTGCCTATAAAATGAGGCCCTCACCTCCTTCCCAATGCATCCCATTTTTCCATCCATTCCTTCAAGGCACCAAGGAGGAGATCTCCACCAAGGGAGGCTGGCCGAAAATCTTCCACCTTTCTTTTTATTTTATTTCTTTTCTTTATTTTTAGTTTTTAATTGTAATTTATATTTCTAATAAATTCATGCATTGTTTTTATTTTTGTCCACCGATTCACCCTCTTTTCTTCCTCTCATCTTACCATCGTGAACTATAATACTCATGATCATGAGTAACTAATCAGAGGAATATGCCGAGGGAGTAATCAGGTTCTTGAACCCAAGAACATGTTTTTAATATTCTTTTAGTTAATTCTAAGGATAATTTATAGTGGGTGTAATCCTCACTATGGTTGTCTAAAGATTAACTTCTTAATCTACAACCATTTTCCCTCGATTGAGGAGGTGGATGGAAGGTCTGTTTGGCGATCTCTAAGTAGACTTTTCATTCATAACCGGTGTAGAATAAGGTGTGCACACATACGATGGAGTGTGTAAACTAAGAATATTTGAAGCTGGCCAATGAAGGTGCTCCCTGAATATTCTCTCGGGAGAACTTCCTTTCTTCCCTAATTACATTCTGTTTAGCATTGCATTGTAATTTAGAATTAAATTTAAGTTTCTTATGATTTATGAATTTAATTTATTTTATTAAATTAAATTCATTTCATAAAGCATTAAACAACAAAAAAGAATTAGATTAGGTGGAATAGAAGTAGTGATTTATTAACCACAGAAGCTACTCAAGAGAACGACCTAGGTCAGCCACTGTGCTGCACTTAGTATAAATAATTTTGAGAGCGCATACGACAATGCTTCATCAAACTGGCACCGTTGCCGGGGAGCCAAGTGGTTTTAATTCACTATTTTTATTCACATTGTTTAAATAATTTTCCTTTCATTAAAAAAAAACAAAAAAATCATAAATTTCAAAAACTAAAAAAAAACTTTTTGTTCATGATGTATTTCAATGGTGATTATTCTGGATGGACTGACCAATCTCAGGTGCCAGAAAATGTTTTCAATGAAATTTATGCTCAATTTCATAGGATTAGTGATAAAGTTCAAAAACTGGAGAGCCAAATTTAATGGATTGCTGAATTTGTATGCACATTCCAAGAGCAATCCGAACCTGATCCCGAACCTGAACCAGAACGAGTGGTGAAATTGATTTCACCAATCACATTTTATGTTAAAGAACCTGAGGATAGTGAGAAAGAACTTCTAAAGCAACTTATCACATCATCCCGCACTCAACCATTGCTCAAGGAGGTCGCAGAAGTACACATTCCATCTGATGCACTGATGGGAGGTCAACATTTTTTGGATAAATCTTGGAATAACTTTGTCGAAGATAACATATAACATGATCTTCCCAAGCTTGATATTGAACAATCAATACCTTTTGAACTCACTCTTGCTTTGGAAGATGAAGAAGATGATGCCCCTGCTGAGATGGAGTTGTCAATGGTCCTATCAGAAGAAATAAATTTCCAAGCTGACTTACTTGAAAGGGAAGATTTCTTTATGGATTCGTCATGTTTTAATTTTATTCAAACTGAATTGTTTTCTGACTTCTACATTCCTAAAATTTCAGATATAGCACAAATGGATCGGGCTTTGGATGTTGATGATGAGACCACCCAAGTGGTGGTAATCAAGGAAGAAGATCCGGAGAAGGTGGCGGTGGTGCGACTACCTCCTCAACAAAAATTTTCATATCACATGGAGGAGGACACCACCGAAGTTTTACTCATGGATATCGGGAAAACGCACATGTGGTGGTTCATCTCAAAGAAACCACACCCACCTTCTGATTGGGGATAATCCACTGAAACTGCCTGACTAGGGGCAGTAAAAACCTAGCACCCGCTTGGGGGTCTAAACCAAGCATTATCTTTTTTCTTTTCCTTTTCTCGTTGTTTTTATTTATTTTTTCTTATTTATTTTTATTACTTTCTTGTAGTCTTAAAGTGGTTGCTTATAGGATCTTAACTCAAGGAATCCACTTCTAAAATAATGTCAGTTTGTATCTTTCCTTCCCTTTGAATTTTTACCTTCATATTTATATTTTGTTGAGTTGAAATAAGGGGTAGTTAAATTTAAGTGTGGGGGAGTGTCCACCTTCTTAGTTCTTCTCGTGTGATTTTCAATTTTTTTATTATTATATTATTAGGATTATGGAGCTTTAATGAATATTCTTATCACTTTTCACACATCAATTGATTATAAAGAGTTGAAATGATTTTTTAAATAATGGATTTTAAATGATTGTTGATGTGAAAACATTTTTCTTGAATTGGATTGTCAATCATTTTTATGAGTTTGACTGATTTTTGAAATCCATGACCATGAAACACTGACACAAAATATTTTTTCCAATCCTGTGAGGTATTCTAAACCACTTTTACATATTCTTCCTAATACCCACACTTTCTTGAGGGAAACTTGAATTTTGTGTGAGAACTAGAATTTGTGAATATTCTCTTTCGAAGCATTGTATTTCATGGAATGTATTTAAAATGATTGAGGCATCTCATTGGCTAGCCACATTTTATCTTGAGACCCACCTTTACATTTATCCTTCGTACGCCCTTAAATGCCATGAATTGCCTTATAGGTTTAAGCCACATTACAAGCCAATTTTTCCTTACCTACCCGCACTTTTAGTATTTTTGCATGGATATTTCATGTTTGAGTGTGGGGGAAGGGACTTTCGTGTGTGTTCATTGGGATGTGTATCATTTATGGGTAGTGTGAAGTGTGTGTCAATATTTTGGGTAGTGGATAACAAGAGAATTGGGCATGTGTCATCATTTCATTGTGCTTTATTTGGTTCATCCATTTCTCCTAAAAAAAGAAGAAAAAATGGAGATGAGCTTGAATATTCATTGTACATTCTTTTATGACTCATGTCCCTCCCAAAAATCAAGGGCATGAATTGTCATTCATTCATCGTATTCAATTTTTCAGCTCATCCTCTATGAAAAAAAAGAAAATAAAGTTGTGCCTTTCTGGAGCTTTAAAAAAAAGAGGAGAACATAGATGATATCATTCATTATAATTACTTATTGGCTCATGTACCATGTCATAAAGATGGTTGGGGTTGTTTTCCACCTTTACAAGCAGTATTGAGTGAGGAATTTCTTGTGTTTTCACTTGATTTAATCATGCATTGTACTTAAAAGTTCAACCTCCTCTTTCAAGCTTGGAACATTTTTCAATCATTTTACCACCGACCCTAAGCCACAGAATCATTTGAACCATTAATTAAAGCCCTTATGATTAATTTAATTTTCATGCTTCACGCTGTGGAGAAATGATAATTTTCACAAACCTATGGTGATACATGGGATTTTCAAGTATGAGTATAACTCTAGATTCAATTTCTCTTGAGTGAAGAGTGACATAAAAATCAATGTGAGGTAGGTTGTGATTGGACCATGGATTGATTTATGAGGTTGAACAAATTTTAATGATTGAAATGAAAATGAGATAATTATTATTCATAAATGAGACATGATGGAATTCTCTTTTGGATAAAATCATTGATATTTTCTCATTTTTGGTTGTTGTGTGGATTTTGATTTGGATGTAAGATGATTGCCCAGGAGTGCAAGTTTAAGTGTGGGGGAGTGATGAAGCTCACATTTTCATATATTTTATACTGTAAAACATTGTTTATAATCCCACAAAAGTGTTATTGAATGGGTAATTATCATGTTTTTAGGTTTTAGTGCTATTTTGAACCCAAATGTGAAAAACGACTAATTCTGGATTTTTGACAGAATTTTACGTCAGGGGTATTTTGGTCATTTCAGGAAAAATTAAATTCCAATTTTTCTAATTAAATTTTTTTTAGAATCCTCATTTTATTTCCTTCATTTTTGTCTTCTGAACCAGGAGCTGATTCGGATATCTAAAGGGCCTAAAAAATCATTGAAGATTGGAATTTTTCCAGGCGGACAGCATGGACCCACCCAAAGTAACAGACATCAAACGCGGCATACACATATCCAAATGATGTGTTTCAACCTGGGATACCTGTAGGACAGATATTTCCATCTATAAAATAAATTTGGAGGATGTTGGAGGTCATTAAGGAGGCTAGTGAATGACATTAGTTTGGAGGAACCTTCCTGGATGCTTCGTCCAGAAACAGAAACCGAGAATGAAAAATTCATAACTCCAACATACGGTTTCAAAATTATCTGAAATTTAGATAGGAGATGGAAAAGACGTTTATGATCAACATTTATGAAGGGTGAAACGCGTAAATATGTCATTAAAGGGGTCTACAACGCGTCTACATTTGAGGGACAAATTCTTCCTATAAAAGGAGGCACTCACCTCCTTCCCAAAGCATCCCATTTTTCCATCCATTCCTTCAAGGCACCAAGGAGGAGATCTCCACCGAGGGAGGCCGGCCGAAAATCTTCCACCTTTCTTTTTATTTTATTTCTTTTCTTTATTTTTAGTTTTTAATTGTAATTTAGATTTCTAATAAATTCATGCATTGTTTTTATTTTTGTCCACCGATTCACCCTCTTTTCTTCCTCTCATCTTACCATCGTGAACTATAATACTCATGATCATGAGTAACTAATCAGAGGAATATCCCGAAGGAGTAATCAGGTTTTTGAACCCAAGACCATGTTTTTAATATTCTTTGATTTAATTCTAAGGATAATTTATAGTGGGTGTAATCCTCACTATGGTTGTCTAAAGATTAACTTCTTAATCTACAACCATTTTCCCTCGATTGAGGAGGTGGATGGAATGTGTGCTTGGCGATCGCTAAGTAGACTTTTCATTCATAACCGGTGTAAAATAAGGTGTTCACACATACGATGGAGTGTATAAACTAAGAATATTTGAAGCTGGCCAATGAAGGTGCTCCCTGAATATTCTCTCGGGAGAACTTCCTTTCTTCCCTAATTACATTCTGTTTAGCATTGCATTGTAATTTAGAATTAAATTTAAGTTTCTTATGATTTATGAATTTAATTTATTTTATTAAATTACATTTATTTCATAAAACACTAAATAACAAAAAATAATTAGATTAGGTGGAATAGAAGTAGTGATTTATTAACCACAAAAGCTCCTCAAGAGAACGACCTAGGTCAGCCACTGTGTTGCACTTAGTATAAATATTTTTGAGAGTGCATACGACAAAGCTTCATCAAACTGGCGCCGTTTCCGGGGATCCAAGTGGTTTTAATTCACTATTTTTATTCACATTGTTTAAATAATTTTCCTTTCATTTTAAAAAAACAAAAAAATCATAAATTTCAAAAACTAAAAAAAAACTTTTTGTTCATGATGTATTTCAATGGTGATTATTCTGGATGGACTGACCAATCTCAGGTGCCAGAAAATGTTTGCAATGAAATTGATGCTCAATTTCATAGGATTAGTGATAAAGTTCAAAAACTGGAGAGCCAAATTGAATGGATTGCTGAATTTGTATGCACATTCCAAGAGCAATCCGAACCTGAGCCCGAACCCGAACCAGAACGAGTGGTGAAATTGATTTCACCAATCACATTTTATGTTAAAGAACCTGAGGCTAGTGAGAAAGAACTTCTAAAGGAACTTATCACATCATCCCACACTCAACCATTGCTCAAGGAGGTCGCAGAAGTACACATTCCATCTGATACACTGATGGGAGGTCAACATTTTTTGGATAAATCTTGGAATAACTTTGTCGAAGATAACATAAAACATGATCCTCCCAAGCTTGATATTGAACAATAAGTACCTTTTGACCTCACTCTTGCTTTGGAAGATGAAGAAGATGATGCACCTGCTGAGATGGAGTTGTCAATGGTCCTATCAGAAGAAATCAATTTCCAAGATGACTTACTTCAATGGGAAGATTTCTTTATTGATTCGTCATATTTTAATTTTATTCAAACTGAATTGTTTTCTGACTTCACCTTTCCTGAAATTTCAGATATAGCACAAATGGATCGAGCCTTGGATGTTGATGATGAGACCACCCAAGTGGTGGTAATCAAGGAAGAAGATCCGGAGAAGGTGGAGGTGGTGCGACTACCTCCTCAACAAAAATTTGCATATCACATGGAGGAGGACACCACCAAAGTTTTACTCATGGATATCGGGAAAACTCACATGTGGTGGTTCATCTCAAAGAAACCACACCCACCTTCTGATTGGGGATAATCCACTGAAACTGCCTGACTAGGGGCAATAAAAACCTAGCACCCGCTTGGGGGTCTAAACCAAGCATTATCTTTTTTCTTTTCCTTTTCTCATTGTTTTTATATATTTTTTCTTATTTATTTTTATTACTTTCTTGTAGTCTTAAAATGGTTGCTTCTAGGAGCTTAACTCAAGGCATCCACTTCTGAAATAATGTCAGGTTGTATCTTTCATTCCCTTTGATTTTTTTACCTTTATATTTATATTTTGTTGAGTTGAAATAAGGGGTAGTTAAATTTAAGTGTGGGGGAGTGTCAACCTTCTTAGTTCTTCTCGTGTGATTTTCAATTTTTTTTATTATTATATTTTTAGGATTTTTGAGCTTTAATGAATATTCTTATCACTTTTCACACATCAATTGATTATAAAGAGTTGAAATGATTTTTGAAATAATGGATTTTAAATGATTGTTGATGTGAAAACATTTTTCTTGAATTGGATTGTCAATCATTTTTATGAGTTTGACGGATTTTTGAAATCCATGACCATGAAACACTGACTCAAAATATTTTTTCCAATCCTGTGAGGTATTCTAAACCACTTTTACATATTCTTCCTAATACCCACACTTTCTTGAGGGAAACTTGAATTTTGTGTGAGAACCAGAATTTGTGAATATTCTCTTTCGAAGCTTTGTATTTCATGGAATGTATTTAAAATGATTGAGGCATCTCATTGGCTAGCCACATTTTATCTTGAGACCCACCTTTACATTTATCCTTCGTAAGCCCTTAGATTCCATGAATTTCCTTATAGGTTTAAGCCACATTACAAGCCAATTTTTCCTTACCTACCCGCACATTTAGTATTTTTGCATGGATATTTCAAGTTTGAGTGTGGGGGAAGGGAATTTCGTGTGCGTTCATTGGGATGTGTATCATTTATGGGTAGTGTGAAGTGTGTGTCAATATTTTGGGCAGTGGATAACAAGAGAATTGGGCATGTGTCATCATTTCATTGTGCTTTATTTGGTTCATCCATTTCTCCTAAAAAAAGAAGAAAAAATGGAGATGAGCTTGAATATTCATTGTACATTATTTTATGACTCATGTCCCTCCCAAAAATCAAGGGCATGAATTGTCATTCATTCATAGTATTCAATTTTTCAGCTCATCCTCTATGAAAAAAAAAGAAAATAAAGTTGTGCCTTTCTGGAGATTTTTAAAAAAAAGAGGAGAACATAGATGATATCATTCATTATAATCACTTATTGGCTCATGTACCATGTCATAAAGATGGGTGGGGTTTTTTTCATCTTTACAAGCAGTATTGAGTGAGTAATTTCCTGTGTTTTCACTTGATTTAATCATGCATTGTACTTAAAAGTTCAACCTCCTCTTTCTAGATTGGAACATTTTTCAATCATTTTACCAACGACCCTAATCCACAGAATCATTTGAACCATTAATTAAATCCCTTATGATTAAATTCATTTTCATGTTTCACGCTGTGAAGAAATGATAATTTTCACAAACCTATGGTGATACATGCGATTTTCAAGTATGAGTATAACTCTTGATTCAATTTCTCTTGAGTGAAGAGTGACATAAAAATTAATGTGAGGTAGGTTGTGATTGGGCCGTGGATTGATTTTTGAGGTTGAACAAATTTTAATGATTGGAATGAAAATGAGATAATTATTATTCATAAATGAGACATGATGGAATTCTATTTTGGATAAAATCATTGATATTTTCTCATTTTTGGTTGTTGTGTGGATTTTGATTTGGATGTAAGATGATTGCCCAGGAGTGCAATGTTTAAGTGTGGGGGAGTGATGAAGCTCACATTTTCATATATTTTATACTGTAAAACATTGTTTATAATCCCACAAAAGTGTTATTGAATGGGTAATTATCATGTTTTTAGGTTTTAGTGCTATTTTGAACCCAAATGTGAAAAACGACTAATTCTGGATTTTTGACAGCATTTTACGTCAGGGGTATTTTGGTCATTTCAGGAAAAATAAAATTCCAAATTTTCTAATTAAACTTTTTTTAGAATCTTTATTGTATTTCCTTCATTTTTGTCTTCTGGACCAGGAGCTGATTCGGACATCTAAAGGGCCTAAAAAATCATTGAAGATTGGAATTTTTCCGGGCGGACAGCATGGACCCACCCAAAGTAACAGACATCAAACGCGGCCTACACATATCCAAATGATGTGGTTCCACCTGATATACCTCTAGGACAGATAGGGACGTCTCTAAAATAAATTTGGAGGATGTTGGAGGTCATGAAGGAGGATATTGAATGACATTAGTTTGGAGGAACCTTCCTGGATGCTTCGTCCAGAAACAGAAACCAAGAATGAAAAATTCATAACTCCAACATACGGTTTCCAAATTATCTGAAATTTAGAGAGGAGACGTCCAAGACGTTTATGAACAACATTTATGAAGGGTGGAACACGTGAATATGTCATTAAAGGGTTCTACAACGCATCTACATTTGAGGGACAAATTCTGCCTATAAAAGGAGGCCCTCACCTCCTTCCCAATGCATCCCATTTTTCCATCCATTCCTTCAAGGCACCAAGGAGGAGATCTCCACAGAGGAAGGACGGACGAAAATCTTCCACCTTTATTTTTATTTTATTTCTTTTCTTTATTTTTAATTTTTAATTGTAATTTAAATTTCTAATAAATTCATGCATTGTTTTTATTTTTGTCCACGGATTCACCCTCTTTTCTTCCTCTCATCTTACCATCGTGAACTATAATACTCATGATCATGAGTAACTAATCAGAGGAATATCCCGAGGGAGTAATCAGGTTCTTGAACCCAAGACCATGTTTTTAATATTCTTTGAGTTAATTCTAAGGATAATTTATAGTGGGTGTAATCCTCACTATGGTTGTCTAAAGATTAACTTCTTAATCTACAACCATTTTCCCTCGATTGAGGAGGTGGATGGAAGGTGTGATTGGCGATCGCTAAGTAGACTTTTCATTCACAACCGGTGTAGAATAAGGTGTGCACACATACGATGGAGTGTGTAGACTAAGAATATTTGAAGCTGGCCAATGAAGGTGCTCCCTGAATATTCTCTCAGGAGAACTTCCTTTCTTCCCTAATTACATTCTGTTTAGCATTGCATGGTAATTTAGAATTAAATTTAAGTTTCTTATGATTTATGAATTTAATTTATTTTATTAAATTACATTTATTTCATAAAACACCAAACAAAAAAAATAATTAGATTAGGTGGAATAGAAGTAGTGATTTATTAACCACAAAAGCTCCTCAAGAGAACGACCTAGGTCAGCCACTGTGCTGCACTCTGTATAAATATTTTTGAGAGTGCATACGACAACGCTTCATCAAACTGGCGCCGTTTCCGGGGATCCAAGTGGTTTTAATTCACTATTTTTATTCACATTGTTTAAATAATTTTCCTTTCATTTAAAAAAAACAAAAAAATCATAAATTTCAAAAACTAAAAAAAAAAAATTTGTTCATGATGTATTTCAATGGTGATTATTCTGGATGGACTGACCAATCTCAGGTGCCAGAAAATGTTTCCAATGAAATTGATGCTCAATTTTATAGGATTAGTGATAATGTTCAAAAACTGGAGAGCCAAATTGAATGGATTGCTGAATTTGTATGCACATTCCAAGAGCAATCCGAACCTGAGCCCGAACCAGAACCAGAACGAGTGGTGAAATTGATTTCACCAATCACATTTTATGTTAAAGAACCTGAGGCTAGTGAGAAAGAACTTCTAAAGGAACTTATCACATCATCCAACACTCAACCATTGCTCAAGGAGGTCGCAGAAGTACACATTCCATCTGATGCACTGATGGGAGGTCAACATTTTTTGGATAAATCTTGGAATAACTTTGTCGAAGATAACATAAAACATGATCTTCCCAAGCTTGATATTGAACAATAAGTACCTTTTGACCTCACTCTTGCTTTGGAAGATGAAGAAGATGATGCACCTGCTGAGATGGAGTTGTCAATGGTCCTATCAGAAGAAATCAATTTCCAAGATGACTTACTTGAAAGGGAAGATTTATTTATTGATTCGTCATATTTTAATTTTATTCAAACTGAATTGTTTTCTGACATCTCCTTTCCTGAAATTTCAGATATAGCACAAATGGATCGAGCCTTGGATGTTGATGATGAGACCACCCAAGTGGTGGTAATCAAGGAAGAATATCCGGAGAAGGTGGCGGTGGTGCGACTACCTCCTCAACAAAAATTTGCATATCACATGGAGGAGGACACCACCGAAGTTTTACTCATGGATATCAGGAAAACTCACATGTGGTTGTTCATCTCAAAGAAACCACACCCACCTTCTGATTGGGGATAATCCACTGAAACTGCCTGACTAGGGGCAGTAAAAACCTAGCACCCGCTTGGGGGTCTAAACCAATCATTATCTTTTTCTTTTCCTTTTCTCATTTTTTTTATTTATTTTTTCTTATTTATTTTTATTACTTTCTTGTAGTCTTAAAATGGTTGCTTCTAAGAGCTTAACTCAAGGCATACACTTCTGAAATAATGTCAGGTTGTATCTTTCCTTCCCTTTGATTTTTTTACCTTTATATTTATATTTTGTTGAGTTGAAATAAGGGGTAGTTAAATTTAAGTGTGGGGGAGTGTCAACCTTCTTAGTTCTTCTCGTGTGATTTTCAATTTTTTTATTATTATATTTTTAGGATTTTTGAGCTTTAATGAATATTCTTATCACTTTTCACACATCAATTGATTATAAAGAGTTGAAATGATTTTTGAAATAATGGATTTTAAATGATTGTTGATGTGAAAACATTTTTCTTGAATTGGATTGTCAATCATTTTTATGAGTTTGACGGATTTTTGAAATCCATGACCATGAAACACTGACTCAAAATATTTTTTCCAATCCTATGAGGTATTCTAAACCACTTTTACATATTCTTCCTAATACCCACACTTTCTTGAGGGAAACTTGAATTTTGTGTGAGAACCAGAATTTGTGAATATTCTCTTTCGAAGCTTTGTATTTCATGGAATGTATTTAAAATGATTGAGGCATCTCATTGGCTAGCCACATTTTATCTTGAGACCCACCTTTACATTTATCCTTCGTAAGCCCTTAGATGCCATGAATTGCCTTATAGGTTTAAGCCACATTACAAGCCAATTTTTCCTTACCTACCCGCACATTTAGTATTTTTGCATGGATATTTCAAGTTTGAGTGTGGGGGAAGGGAATTTCGTCTGTGTTCATTGGGATTTGTATCATTTATGGGTAGTGTGAAGTGTGTGTCAATATTTTGGGCAGTGGATAACAAGAGAATTGGGCATGTGTCATCATTTCATTGTGCTTTATTTGGTTCATCCATTTCTCCTAAAAAAAGAAGAAAAAATGGAGATGAGCTTGAATATTCATTGTACATTCTTTTATGACTCATTTCCCTCCCAAAAATCAAGGGCATGAATTGTCATTCATTCATCGTATTCAATTTTTCAGCTCATCCTCTATGGAAAAAAAAAGAAAATAAAGCTGTGCCTTTCTGGAGATTTTTTAAAAAAAAAGAGGCGAACATAGATGATATCATTCATTATAATAACTTATTGTCTCATGTACCAGGTCATAAAGATGGGTGGGGTTGTTTTTCACCTTTACAAGCAGTATTGAGTGAGGAATTTCCTGTGTTTTCACTTGATTTAATCATGCATTGTACTTAAAAGTTCAACCTCCTCTTTCTAGCTTGGAACATTTTTCAATCATTTTACCAACGACCATAATCCACAGAATCATTTGAACCATTAATTAAATCCCTTATGATTAAATTCATTTTCATGTTTCACGCTGTGAAGAAATGATAATTTTCACAAACCTATGGTGATACATGCGAATTTCAAGTATGAGTATAACTCTAGATTCAATTTCTCTTGAGTGAAGAGTGACATAAAAATTAATGTAAGGTAGGTTGTGATTGGGCCGTGGATTGATTTTTGAGGTTGAAAAAATTTTAATGATTGGAATGAAAATGAGATAATTATTATTCACAAATGAGACATGATGGAATTCTATTTTGGATAAAATCATTGATATTTTCTCATTTTTGGTTGTTGTGTGGATTTTGATTTGGATGTAAGATGATTGCCCAGGAGTGCAATGTTTAAGTGTGGGGGAGTGATGAAGCTCACATTTTCATATATTTTATAGTGTAAAACATTGTTTATAATCCCACAAAAGTGTTATTGAATGGGTAATTATCATGTTTTTAGGTTTTAGTGCTATTTTGAACCCAAATGTGAAAAACGACTAATTCTGGATTTTTGACAGAATTTTACGTCAGGGGTATTTTGGTCATTTCAGGAAACATAAAATTACAAATTTTCTAATTAAACTTTTGTTAGAATCATTATTTTATTTCCTTCATTTTTTTCTTCTGGACCAGGAGCTGATTCAGACATCTAAAGGGCCTAAAAAATCATTGAAGATTGGAATTTTTCCTGGCGGACAGCATGGACCCACCCAAAGTAACAAACATCAAACGCGGCCTACACATATCCAAATGATGTGTTTCCACCTGAGATACCTCTAGGACAGATAGTTCCGTCTCTAAAATAAATTTGGAGGATGTTGGAGGTCATTAAGGAGGATATTGAATGACATTAGTTTGGAGGAACCTTCCTGGATGCTTCGTCCAGAAATAGAAACCAAGAATGAAAAATTCATAACTCCAACCTACGGTTTCCAAATTATCTTAAATTTAGAGAGGAGACGGCCAAGACGTTTATGAACAACATTTATGAAGGGTGGAACGCGTGAATATGTCATTAAAGGGGTCTACAACGCGTCTACATTTGAGGGACAAATTCTGCCTATAAAAGGAGGCCCTCACCTCCTTCCCAAAGCATCCCATTTTTCCATCCATTCCTTCAAGGCACCAAGGAGGAGATCTCCACCGAGGAAGGCCGGACGAAAATCTTCCACCTTTATTTTTATTTTATTTCTTTTCTTTATTTTTAGTTTTTAATTGTAATTTAGATTTCTAATAAATTATCCATTGTTTTTATTTTTGTCCACTGATTCACCCTCTTTTCTTCCTCTCATCTTACCATTGTGAACTATAATACTCATGATCATGAGTAACTAATCAGAGGAATATCCCAAGGGAGTAATCAGGTTCTTGAACCCAAGACCATGTTTTTAATATTCTTTGAGTTAATTCTAAGGATAATTTATAGTGGGTGTAATCCTCACTATGGTTGTCTAAAGATTAACTTCTTAATCTACAACCATTTTCCCTCGATTGAGGAGGTGGATGGAAGGTGTGATTGACGATCGCTAAGTAGACTTTTCATTCATAACCGGTGTAGAATAAGGTGTGCACACATACAATGGAGTGTGTAAACTAAGAATATTTGAAGCTGGCCAATGAAGGTGCTCCCTGAATATTCTCTCGGGAGAACTTCCTTTCATCCCTAATTACATTCTGTTTAGCATTGCATGGTAATTTAGAATTAAATTTATGTTTCTTATGATTTATTAATTTCATTTATTTTATTAAATTACATTTATTTCATAAAACATTAAACAACAAAAAAGAATTAGATTAGGTGGAATAGAAGTAGTGATTTATTAACCACAAAAGCTCCTCAAGAGAACGACCTAGGTCAGCCACTGTGCTGCACTTAGTATAAATATTTTTGAGAGCGCATACGACAACGCTTCATCAAACTGGCGCCGTTGCCGGGGATCCAAGTGGTTTTAATTCACTATTTTTATTCACATTGTTTAAATAATTTTCCTTTCATTTAAAAAAAACAAAAAAAATCATAAATTTCAAAAACTAAAAAAAAACTTTTTGTTCATGATGTATTTCAATGGTGATTATTCTGGATGGACTGACCAATCTCAGGTGCCAGAAAATGTTTTCAATGAAATTGATGCTCAATTTCATAGGATTAGAGATAAAGTTCAAAAAATGGAGAGCCAAATTGAATGGATTACTGAATTTGTATGCACATTCCAAGAGCAATCCGAACCTGAGCCCGAACCTGAACCAGAACGAGTGGTGAAATTGATTTCACCAATCACATTTTATGTTAAGGAACCTGAGGCTAGTGAGAAAGAACTTCTAAAGGAACTTATCACATCATCCCGCACTCAACCATTTCTCAAGGAGGTCGCAGAAGTACACATTCCATCTGATGCACTGATGGGAGGTCAACATTTTTTGGATAAATCTTGGAATAACTTTGTCGAAGATAACATAAAACATGATCTTCCCAAGCTTGATGTTGAACAATCAGTACCTTTTGACCTCACTCTTGATTTGGAAGATGAAGAAGATGATGCACCTGCTGAGATGGAGTTGTCAATGGTCCTATCAGAAGAAATCAATTTCCAAGCTGACTTACATGAAAGGGAAGATTTCTTTATTGATTCATCATGTTTTAATTTTATTCAAACTGAATTGTTTTCTGACTTCTCCTTTCCTGAAATTTCAGATATAGCACAAATGGATCGATCCTTGGATGTTGATGATGAGAACACCCAAGTGGTGGTAATCATGGAAGAAGATCCGGAGAAGGTGGCGGTGGTGCGACTACCTCCTCAACAAAAATTTGCATATCACATGGAGGAGGACACCACCGAAGTTTTACTCATGGATATCAGGAAAACTCACATGTGGTGGTTCATCTCAAAGAAACCACACCCACCTTCTGATTGGGGATAATCCACTGAAACTGCCTGACTAGGGGCAGTAAAAACCTAGCACCCGCTTGGGGGTCTAAACCAAGCATTACCTTTTTTCTTTTCCTTTTCTCATTGTTTTTATTTATTTTTTCTTTTTTATTTTTATTAATTTCTTGTACTCTTAAAATGGTTGCTTCTAGGAGCTTAACTCAAGGCATCCACTTCTAAAATAATGTTAGCTTGTATCTTTCCATCCCCTTGATTTTTTTACCTTTATATTTATATTTTGTTGAGTTGAAATAAGGGGTAGTTAAATTTAAGTGTGGGGGAGTGTCAACCTTCTTAGTTCTTCTCGTGTGATTTTCAAATTTTTTATTATTATATTTTTAGGATTTTTGAGCTTTAATGAATATTCTTATCACTTTTCACACATCAATTGATTATAAAGAGTTGAAATTATTTTTGAAATAATGGATTTTAAATGATTGTTGATGTGAAAACATTTTTCTTGAATTGGATTGTCAATCATTATTATGAGTTTGACTGATTTTTAAAATCCATGACCATGAAACACTGACTCAAAATATTTTTTCCAATCCTGTGAGGTATTCTAAACCACTTTTACATATTCTTCCCAATACCCACACTTTCATGAGGGAAACTTGAATTTTGGATGAGAACGAGAATTTGTGAATATTCTCTTTCGATGGTTTGTATTTCATGGAATGTATTTAAAATGATTGAGGCATCTCATTGGCTAGCCACATTTTATCTTGAGACCCACCTTTACATTTATCCTTCGTAAGCCCTTAGATGCCATGAATTGCCTTATAGGTTTAAGCCACATTACAAGCCAATTTTTGCTTACCTACCCGCACTTTTAGTATTTTTGCTTGGATATTTCAAGTTTGAGTGTGGGGGAAGGGACTTTCATGTGCATTCATTGGGGTGTGTATCATTTATGGGTAGTGTGAAGTGTGTGTCAATATTTTGGGCAGTGGATAACAAGAGAATTGGGCATGTGTCATCATTTCATTGTGCTTTATTTGGTTCATCCATTTCTCCTAAAAAAAGAAGAAAAAATAGAGATGAGCTTGAATATTCATTGTACATTATTTTATGACTCATGTCCCTCCCAAAAATCAAGGGCATGAATTGTCATTCATTCATCGTATTCAATTTTTCAGCTCATCCTCTATGAAAAAAAAGAAAATAAAGTTGTGCCTTTCTGGAGCTTTTAAAAAAAAGAGGAGAACATAGATGATATCATTCATTATAATCACTTATTGGCTCATGTACCATGTCATAAAGATTGGTGGGGTTGTTTTTCACCTTTACAAGCAGTATTGAGTGAGGAATTTCATGTGTTTTCACTTGATTTAATCATGCATTGTACTTAAAAGTTCAACCTCCTCTTTCTAGCTTGGAACATTTTTCAATCATTTTACCACCGACCCTAAGACACAGAATCATTTGAACCATTAATTAAAGCCCTTATGATTAAATTCATTTTCATGTTTCATGCTGTGGAGAAATGATAATTTTCACAAACCTATGGTGATACATGCGGTTTTCAAGTATGAGTATAACTCTAGATTCAATTTCTCTTGAGTGAAGAGTGACATAAAAATCAATGTGAGGTAGGTTGTGATTAGGCCGTGGATTGATTTATGAGGTTGAACAAATTTTAATGATTGAAATGAAAATGAGATAATTATTATTCATAAATGAGACATGATGGAATTCTATTTTGGATAAAATCATTGATATTTTCTCATTTTTGGTTGTTGTGTGGATTTTGATTTGGATGTAAGATGATTGCCCAGTGTGCAATGTTTAAGTGTGGGGGAGTGATGAATCACACATTTTCATATATTTTATACTGTAAAACATTGTTTATAATCCCACAAAAGTGTTATTGAATGGGTAATTATCATGTTTTTAGGTTTTAGTGCTATTTTGAACCCAAATGTGAAAAACGACTAATTCTGGATTTTTGACAGAATTTTACGTCAGGGGTATTTTGGTCATTTCAGGAAAAATTAAATTCCAATTTTTCTAATTAAATTTTTTTTAGAATCCTCATTTTATTTCCTTCATTTTTGTCTTCTGGACCAGGAGCTGATTCGGACATCTAAAGGGCCTAAAAATCATTGAAGATTGGAATTGTTCCGGGCGGACAGCATGGACCCACCCAAAGTAACAGACATCAAACGCGGCCCACACATATTCAAATGATGTGTTTCCACCTGGGATACCTCGAGGACAGATAGGGACGTCTCTAAAATAAATTTTGAGGATGTTGGAGGTCATTAAAGAGGCTCTTGAATGACATTAGTTTGGAGGAACCTTCCTGGATGCTTCGTCCAGAAACAGAAACCGAGAATGCAAAATTCATAACTCCTACATACAGTTTCCAAATTATCTTAAATTTATATAGGAGACGGCCAAGACGTTTATGAACAACAATTATGAAGGGTGTAACGCGTGAATATGTCATTAAAGGGGTCTACAACGCGTCTACATTTGAGGGACAAATTCTGCCTATAAAAGGAGGCCCTCACCTCCTTCCCAAAGCATCCCATTTTTCCATCCATTCCTTCAAGGCACCAAGGAGGAGATCTCCACCGAGGGAGGCCGGCCGAAAATCTTCCACCTTTCTTTTTATTTTATTTATTTTCGTTATTTTTAGTTTTTAATTGTAATTTAGATTTCTAATAAATTCATGCATTGTTTTTATTTTTGTCCACCGATTCACCCTCTTTTCTTCCTCTCATCTTATCATCGTGAACTATAATACTCATGATCATGAGTAACTAATCAGAAGAATATCCCGAGGGAGTAATCAGGTTCTTGAACCCAAGACCATGTTTTTAATATTCTTTGAGTTAATTCTAAGGATAATTTATAGTGGGTGTAATCCTCACTATGGTTGTCTAAAGATTAACTTCTTAATCTACAACCATTTTCCCTCGATTGAGGAGGTGGATGGAAGGTGTGCTTGGCGATCGCTAAGTAGACTTTTCATTCATAACCGGTGTAGAATAAGGTGTGCACACAAACGATGGAGTGTGTAAACTAAGAATATTTGAAGCTGGACAATGAAGGTGCTCCCTGAATATTCTCTCGGGAAAACTTCATTTCTTCCCTAATTACATTCTGTTTAGCATTGCATGGTAATTTAGAATTAAATTTAAGTTTCTTATGATTTATGAATTTAATTTATTTTATTGAATTACATTTATTTCATAAAACATTAAACAAAAAAAAAGAATTAGATTAGGTGGAATAGAAGTAGTGATTTATTAACCACAAAAGCTCCTCAAGAGAACGACCTAGGTCAGCCACTGTGCTGCACTTAGTATAAATATTTTTGAGAGCGCATACGACAACGCTTACCATGGTGGGGTAAACTTTTGGAGTGATTAGTTCGGGTTCGGTTTCCTAATTATAATGCTATCCTTGTTCAATTTAATTCAATCCTCTTCTTCATAGTTGATTAAAGTGAGTTTCCACAATCGTTTCCTCTCACTTCCTTGCTGAAATTGTTATTGAGAGAGAAAACCTTACCAAGATCTCAGTTTGGTCAACTCTCCTTCCATGTGTAAAATAGTTGTATTGAATATCCTTAATTGAAATGGGCAATACTCGATCAGGTTTTGTTTTTCCCAAAAAATCAAGAACATTCACTACACCTATTACACGTACTGACGATCGTCGAGTACTTCACCAATAATTCCTGGTTTATTCCATCGTATATAAACCATAAATTAGTGGAGGGAGATATTGATTATTTTAACAAGGCAAAAATAAATAACGGAATTAATATTCAAGAACGATCGCACATGATTATAAAATCTGCTATAATAAATTGAAAACAACTTTGAAGAAGAAAGAAATTTATTCAATTGTGTCCAAGAACTCAAGCATTACAATGTAGAAAACCAACTCTTCTCCAATCACTCCAAAAGTTTACCCCACCATGGTAAGTGTAATCAAGTTGAATGGGGAAGAATATGGCATTAAAAAACAATGAAAAAAGAAAATAAATAAAATAGAATGCTGAAAAGTTCTCCTTCTTGGTGTCCCAGAAGGAATGGGGTGGAGAATGGATGGAGAATGGATGCATTGAGAGGGTGGAGCTCTCCTCCTTTTATAGCCAGAATGTTTACCCCGAATGTCGACGCGTTTTAGACCCATTAAATGTCATCTTCATGCGTTGATCCCTTCTTGAATGTTGTCCATAATTCCCATGTCCGTGTCACCTCAAAAGTACAGCAGATTTGGACATGTATTCCGAGAGTTATGGCTGTTTTACTATGAGCATTTATTCTGCCCAGTCAGACTCTCCAAAACGAAATCCTCCGGATTAGGGTGCTTTAATGACCCCATAAACTGCCAATTATCTCGGTTATTCCTTCATAAAAGATTCTCCAAAACCCCTTTCGCGTCCACCCACCGAATTTCACTAGCTTTGGGCCCACAGTGGATGAGTTATGGATCCCACATCAAAACTAGGCAGAACTGAAAACAGTTTTCTTGAGCCAACTTGTGAGCTTCTTTTGAGCATCCATATGGCCGATTCAGATTTTGGTCCAAATATATTAAATTAAGCCCTGGATGTGTAGAATCTGGAAAAGAAATAATTTTTCAATTTGGATCAGTTTAGATAACGTTATGGCCAAAATGCCGAAATAATTTAAAACTGTTAAAAATCCAAAAATGGCCAATTTTTACTATTCGGCTCAAAATAGCACCATTATCAAAAAAAAAAGAAACAATTCATCTTAGAGGAAAAATATTGTGGGTTTAAACAATGATATTCAATATAAATTAATTGAAAATATTTTCTCTATCAATTCCCCCACACTTAGCACTTGGACTCCTGGACAAGTAAAAATCAAATCAAATCAAATCCAAAACACGTATCAATGAGATCAATCAAATCAATTTCAAGAAACAAAAAGATATCATGCCTCATCAAAAACTGTTATTTCAAGTTCTCCATTTAAGATTTTAATATATTTCCACTTCATTTCTAATCCCATGCACACAAAACACCTACCTCACATGAATTTTCTCTCATCTCACAAATGTAAAGGCTGAACAATGCTTTTCTCATCCAACTCACACAAGAGTCACCATAGGTTTGATAAATTCCTACTTCTCCACCTGATGTGAGTCAAGGACATGTGTTTCTCATGAGGACTTTTCATGGTTGTTCTGTGGCTTCCGGTTGGTAGGATTTAGATGGTAAAAGTTTTGAGGCCGAAAAAGGAAGGCTTGACTCTTATTGAAGCAAAATTGCAAGATTCTAGTTTTCACTCAAATACGGTCTCCTTCAATTCCCCTTTGTTGAAAATAGGCTCCATCATCATTCAATCAGCTCAACAGAAAACATTTCAATCTTTTCAAACATAATTTTATTTAAAGCTCCAGATAGGCACAACTTTCTTTTTACATTGGAAGCTCCAAAAAGGCACAACTTCTCTTGTCATAAAAGCTCCAGAAAAGGCACAGCTTTCAACAGAATAAATTTTCAGCATCACACACATCTCTTCCACAATTTATTTTCCACCCAAAGTATAACCAAATGAGGTAGTACACCACAAGACATCTTCCCCCACACTTAAGTTCAACTAGATCATGCAATTTTACTTCAAGAGCAGGTATGATAGGGAAAATTGGCTTGTAATGTGGATAACCTAACAGGAAATTCATGGATACTAGGGGCTACAATGAAGGATAAATGTAAAGGTGAGCCATAATGAAAAGGATTATTTTGAAAAGGGGGCTTCAAACAAAATAAATGCCTCAATCATTTAAAACACACGTACCCCAACCCTCATGTTTTGAAAGGAATAAATCAAATTCTGGTTAAAGCAAGCATGGTCTGGTTCTCTCAAGAAATGAGGTGAATGAAAAGAATATGACAAAAATGGTTCAGAAGCCTCACAGGAAAGTTATTTCAAAGATATAGACAGTGAAATATGGAATGAGATTTAAAAATTAGTGTACTTTTAATGAATTTCCAAAAGATTTGAACTTGAAACAAAGTTATTTCAACATTCATTTAAGATCAGTTTCATGAAATAGACTGGTTCACTCATTGACATGGGTTTCAAAAATGTTATTGATAATCATTTCAGCTCAAAAGTTTCAGAAACACACCAAAAATTTAAAAATAAACATACAAAAATTTTAAAACACGCATTTTTTATTTTTTTTTATTTTTGAAAAAAAACATCAAATAAAAATCCTATAATACAAATGTTCCCTCCCCCACACTTAAATGATGCAGTGTCCTCGATGCATTCAAGTAGATTTAACATGTAAGACAATTTTCAAATTAATCACAACATCAAGAAAGTGTGAAAGAGAGGTGCAACCTGATTTATTCATAGTACAACATTGAGTTAAGCTTCCAAGTGTTGCACTCTGAAAACCTATAAATAAAAGAATAAAATAAAACATAAGATATTTATTGAAAGAAATAAAAATAGAAGTAGGATGAGAATAGAAGGATAAAACATGGTTTAATCCCCCAAGTGGGCCCTGGATTTTGACTACCTCCAGTGGGGCAGTTCTAATAAGTTATCCCCAATCTAATGGTGGATGAGGTTTCTTTGATTTGAACCACCACATGTGGCTCTTCCCAGCTTTTATTTCATTATTCTTGTTGAGGAGGAATCCATAGATAGAGTACACCAGATCCACCCCCTTCGCAATGTGGTACACCATGCATGGTGGGGGTAGGATGAAGTACAGGGCCTCCTCCATCTTGGGTTCTGCATGAACAACATCTTCTTTATTTTCCAGTGGTTGCTGAAGGTATGATACATCTGGTGAAAAATCAAAGGGAATGTTAGCGTTTAATTATATTTGGAAAAAATTAAAGCATGAAGAATCAATATCAAATTCTTCCCTTTCAAAGTAAGTGGCTTGTGTCTCATCTTCCTCCAAAAAATTCACTTTGATATTCTCATGTAGTCCTTCCATTAAATTTTTAACAGGTTTGGGGAGCTCAAGATGTTCCTCTTCAGATGTATATTCTCCCTCCAAGGAAATACAAGTGTTGGATGAATCTGAAAAATTAAAACAAGGGGAGGTAATACTCAATTCATTATCAACAAAATCAAAAGATAATGAGTTTATGAAAAGATTAACTCCCTGAGCTTGTTTGGATTCAATTTCTTCTTCAAAGAGAGGTGGATCTTGGGGTTGAATTTCCATAGATAGAGGTAGTTAGTCAGACTCCTCTATCTTCTCTTCAAATTCCACTGCTTGGTTGGTTTCTTCCTTCAATGTTGCTGAATCATCTACATTATGAGGAATAGCTGGCTTAAGAAGTTCCTCACACTCATTCCAGAAGTTATCCATATCCTTTTGATCTCCCATATGTATTTCAATTGCTAAATCTTCTTCATCAATATCATCAAACATTGATTGAGATGGGTTCAATGGATCTTCTTTTAATTTCATCAATGCTTCAATGGGTTCTTCAACTTGAAGGATTTGTGGGGATACTTCTTCCATCAATTTTTCTGGTTCTGGTTCTTGTTTGGGCTCCATTTGATGTTGATCCTGGGATGCATATACTTGTTCCGAAATCCACTGTATTGAGGTCTCTAGGTTTTGAACTGTTTGACTAATTCTTTCAAATTGGGATTCAATATCTTTGTGAACTTCTTCTTCTTCGTGTTGTACATTGATTATGTCTTGATAAAATTCCAGAAAATACTCCTGAAGTTCAATTAATTCTCTGGCCAATCCCTCCAACACTGGGTATTCAAGGTTCTCTTTAAGGTTTTCAATGAGATCCTTGAATTCATCCTCGGTTACGATTTGGATTCGAGCTCCCCGAATTTTTTTAGCCAAGAAAGAAACATTATACTCTATAGACCAAGGTGATTCAATAATTGTCTCTCTCACTGGTGGGTAATTGTTCCATGAATTAAAGAAATAATCATTTGAAAACAACATGGACAAAGTTTTTTTTAAATGAAAAAGTCAAATATTTACAATTAGTTTGTGGCACTAACTCCCCGGCAATGGCGCCATGTTTGACGCACGCCTGTCGTAGGGTGTGGCAAAACAATTATTTCCTAAGTTAAAATGTAGTAATGTGGTTGACCTAGGATGTCTCCTGAAGAGGAGTGCACACAAAACGGGTTGTCACATTAAAACGGGGGTAAAAATGTTGTGAAAGAAAATTTGAAATTAAAATGATTGAAAAACTATGAAATTAAAAGGGTGATTAGGTCGGGGTCAGTTTTCTAATTATAATGCTATCCTTGTTCAATTTAATGCAAACCTCTTCTTCTTAGTTGATTAAAGTGAGTTTCCACAATCATTTCCTCTCACTTCCTTGGTGAAATTGTTATTGTGACAGAAAACCTTACCAAGATCTCGGTTTGGTCAACTCTCCTTCCATGTGTAAAATAGTTGTATTGAATATCCTTAATTGAAATGGGCAATACCCGATCAGGTTTTGTTTTTCCCAAAAAATCAAGAACATTCACTACACCTTTTACACGTACTGACAATCGTCGAGTACTTCACCACTAATTCCCGGTTTATTCCATCGTATATAAACCATAAATTAGTGGAGGGAGATATTGATTATTTTACCAAGGAAAAAATAAATAACGGAATTAATATTCAAGAACGATCGCACTTGATTATAAAATCTTCTATAATAAATTGAAAACAACTTTCAAGAAGAAATAAATTTATTCAATTGCGTCCAAGAACTCAAGCATTACAATGTAGAAAACCAACCCTTCCCCAATCACTCCAAAAGTTTACCCCACCATGGTAAGGGTAATCGAGTTGAATGGGGAAGAATAAGGCATTACAAAACAATGAAAAAGAAAATAAATAAAATATAATGCTGAAAAGTTCTACTTCTTGGTGTCCCAGAAGTAATGGGGTGGAGAATGGATGGAGAATGGATGCTTTGAGAGGGTCGAGCTCTCCTCCTTTTATATCCAGAATGTTTCCCCCGAATGTCGACGCGTTTTATCCATAGTAAATATCATCTTAATTCGTTGATCCCTTCTTTAATGTTGTTCATAATTCCCTTGGCCGTGTCCCCTCAAAATTCCAGCGGATTTGGACATGTATTCCGAGAGTTATGGCTGTTTTACTATGAGCATTTATTCTGCCCAGTCAGACTCTCCAAAACGAAATCCTCCGGATTAGTGTGCTTTAATGAACCCATAAACGGCCAATTCACTCGGTTCTTCCTTCATAAAAGATGCTCCAAAACGCCTTGCGCGTCCACCCACCGAATTTCACTAGCTTTGGGCCACAGTGGATGAGTTATGGATCCCACATCAAAACTAGGCAGAACTGAAAACAGTTTTCTTGAGCCAACTTGTGAGCTTCTTTTGAGCTTCCATATGGCCGATTCAGATTTTGGTCCAAATATATTAAATGAAGCCCTGGATGTGTAGAATCTGGAAAAGAAATAATTTTGAAATTTGGATCAGTGTAGATAATCTTATGACCAAACTACCGAAATAATTTAAAACTGTTAAAAATCCAAAAATGGCCAATTTTTACTATTCGGCTCAAAATAACACCATTATCAAAAAAATGAAACATTTCATCTTAGAGGAAAAATTTTGTGGGTTTAAAAAATGATATTCAATAAAAATTAATTGAAAATATTTTCTCCATAATTCAACAATCATTTATATTTAAAATATATCATATATATCTAGTATATATATGTTTTCATAGTAGTAAATAACATTTGGAGATAAGAAATGAAATGCACCGTTCATGGAGACATTAAGTTGTATGTACGCATGAACACAACTTTCATTTCTATTTAATTTTTTAATGGAATGGAAACATAGTGATACATAGGTATATTATAATTTAAGTATAATATATGTGTTATATAAGTTACATACATTCATAAATTCTATCCTATATATGTTCCCCATATGACATGAACGAGTCCTATCACTTTGACTGGGTGGTAGTCCTCCCTTACTCAAATGAAATTATCGCATTTACCCATTATAGAAATTATAATGGTATGCTATAAATGAAAAATAAATAAGAATTGAAATAATATAAATATAATATATATATCATATAAACAACATTCCATCATAATTTCCACCATGAGGGGTGGTAGGATATAATTGAGCAATCATCGTTTAGTGATGCAGTAGTTCACCGTCCTCAAAAATAGTATGTTATTTACCCATTAGATAGAGGTGTGTGTAAGTGTATCTCGAATAATTCTGCTAAAAAAATCCTAGTTTTTTTATTATACTGGTACTATTATAAAAGAATATAATAAAAAGAGTTTAGGGGTTGGAGAAGTAAAATAAAACAATATAACTTAAGAAAAGACGTTACCTTTAAATCGGGTAACTCAATTTTGATTGAACCAAATGGGTTTCTTGAAGTGCATTCTGGCTAAGGTAAGGCTTCTAGGATGAATATAGGGATCTTGGGAGCTTATTTAGAAGATAATGGATGATCCAAGGTCTTGATAAGTGTGAGAAATGGGTAGAAATTGAGGGTATTATATATGGGAGAAGAGGGGCTCTTTTGGACTGTTCGAAAATATTATTTTATTATATAATGATTTTCTGTTTATAAAGGTCCAGAAATAATTAATGTCAAAGATAAGGTGTCCAATTTTTGACATAAAACAATCAATTAAGAAGTGTACATGGTTTGGATACAGTTTAATTTTTTATCTTCTTATATATTTAAATCATTCATTAATGACTTAAACACTGCATCATCATTGTGTCATAAAATAATTTATTCATTTGATGTCTAAAAATTATAAAAAAAATTACCATGGTATAGGAAATATTTTTATCTTTATAATGAATATTTATAGCCAAATATATCAATTATATAACCTCAGATTAAATTTTTTTTAGTAAAACAACATATGTTTATAACATTTATATTTTTTTTTTAAAAAAAGTTATTAATGTCATTAACTTACCGAAGTGGCTCCATGGGGTCCAAAAATTGACCCATGGATTGTATAGGTCGGACATGACTCATAAAATAAGGTTAAATAAGTGGAAAGGTATGTTTATATTATTATAACAATATTTTTATCTTAAATAACCTTAATTACCTTTAATTGCGGTTAATAAAAGTAAAAAGTTACAATTCGGAAAAAATTGTTTTCAAACCATTGAACCAAATTTTACTTACTAATGAAATCCATGTATATCAGATTTTTTAAATTAAATTCCCATAAGTTGTAAAATTATGTTTTATGCAAATTTGGAAGAGTGTTTAGAAGTTGGGTAAATAGAGGTTAAAATGTTCAAAAGAGTTTTATATATCTTTTCTTATTATAAAATTAATCCAATGAATTTCATTGTATTATTATAGGTATTATTTATCTATTTTGACATTAAAACAAATATAAATTTAAAAATAAATACTTAAATCAAATGTTTTTTTAAACAATAACGCAGTGTTTTTCACTATTCATCAAAAATTGAATATTTTCAGAAAAATACAAAAAATTTACTCTAAGATAAATATGATATTACAAATTAGAAAATGATGTCTATTTTATAAAATTCAAATCAGAGAATTTTTATTTGTAAATTTTATAATTAATTCTCGTCGTCAAAACAAAAAGCCCGTTTTTACGAAATAATAATTATCAAAAGATTGATACTTGATAATGTCCAATTTCAAAGTGAAATGACATACAATGGCCAAAATTGGATTAAATTGTAAAAATATAATCTATTTAAGAATTAATACAAATTAAAATGATAACCTAACCATATAAATAAATTTGATTAAAAGGCAGTTTTGAATTAAAATACAAAATTTTTTCACTCTTTAAAAAATAAACATGATCAGAAATATATCAAAATTTCATCCAAAATAAATTTTGATGTCCCGATTCTAAAGATGAAAATTATTTTCTAAAATAGAACATATAAAATTGAAATAAAATATATTTTAAAGGGGTTATCCATTAAAAGGTAGTAAATCAACCCTTTGAAAAATGTTAGAGTATTTCGGCTTAAAATTAGATGCATTCACATTTTACGCCTCTAACGTTTTATTTCGTTAATGTAAAAACATTTAAAAAACTTGTATAATCATATTTTAGTTAGTTCTATCCATTCTTGCCCATACAACGGCTCTAATTTAAATACCATTTATAATAATATTATTATATTTTTAGTGTGCAATATAAGATTTCAAAGAAATTCACTGTTGCATATCGGGTCCTCCATCGAACATAGAACCCCCCTTAAAGTAAAATTAATATTTAATTCAAAATATTAAAAAATATGAATATTTATTAATATTTATTTACTTGGGAAGATACAATAATGATTTTTTGATAGGTTAGTTCATCTTTCAAGTTCCATTAGTGTTCGGATGGGTTTCAGGTTCATCCGGGCTTGAAAACCGATTTCAAAAAATGTGCTGGTATAGGCACATGATTATATATAACTATGCAACATGAAATGGAAAAAATTTCAAGGTATTATAGGTTAACTTATTTTGTATACATTATAATTTCATTATATTTCTAACCCTATGGGATATCCCACACACATAAATCCACTTATGTAGTGGGTGAATATAGATAGTGCTCTATCATTCCATAGGGTGATGATAAAATGAATGAACTATGTTGAAGGGGCGATTCATTATAAAGGTAGTTCACACAGTTGGAAAAAAGTTAGAATAACCATGCGACCAAACCATACATAACTTTAAAAAGTATAAATTTACATTTTTCTCGCTTTTTATTTAAGAGGACCCCTTACCTTTTCTTATCACATGAATGGACATCTCCATACACCAACATAGATATCCATTATTCCCCCTATTAGGCATTGATACTTCTTCCCTAATTGGACCCTAATTCATGATCTTTCTTGTGCATAAGAAGATTAGTGGTAAGACCTTCAATCATATTTTTGCACATGATAAATTATCTCACCATACCGAATACTATATCATTGCATGTTCTTTGGATTTATTTTTAGAAGATTCTTTAAATATAGGAATTTTTTAGTTTCAACTCTAATTATTAGTCAACATAGGATGACTATGTTCCTAGTAGTATAGGGTAGGTGGTTCCAAGATTTGTCATTATTTTTTTGGTGTTTTGGTGGTGAATAACTCAATACACATACTAGGTTGTTTGACTGAGACCCCTAATTAATTAATTTTCTTATTTAAATTGATAAAATTATGTGATGGGATGATGTAGGGTATGAACTAGCATATTCATATATGGAATGATGAGTATGGTGTGTTGGACTACCTGGTAAGGTTAGGCTTGGTCTCATATTTGTTTTCTTAAATTTTGATATGACTTCTATATTTACATTGGAATGTGGTAATTAGGATTAAGGAACGGTACATATGAAAGAAATATGTGTTAAACATTGGGTGTTAACTATATGGTCTGGGGTGTAGGATGTTATAAATGATGTTTAAGCATTTTTTGGTAATATATACTGACCTTTGTTTCATGGTGTTCCATTGGAGTCATGTGAACCAGGATTCGACTCCTTTATATATATATATTGACTACGTTTTGGGGGGGAGGAAAACGTATATATTTCAAACTGAGGTATGGTGTTGAATTTCAGTTATGGATGATCTTCTCACCATTAGACAACCTTATTTGATGGTCATTGAACATCAGAAGATGCTGTTGGGACCATCAGTTCTAAGCCAAGGGTCCCCATCATATATTTGACCAATGGTCATGGATTATTATCTGATGGATATTATTATTCCTCTGGACATCAAGCTACTGAGATGATTGTGATTTAGTATATAATGTAAGACAAATATCGTAATTCCTCAAAAATTTTGTATCTATGATAATGGTGTAAATATGAGATAATGTCTTAGGGATGTGGGACTTTTTGATGGGTGTGGCATTGGATTTTGGATAAAATTTTGGTGTCACATGAGGTTTTGGTTGGCACGATGTGCCTGGTTACATGTTTATGTGTTGTTATTAATGGTTCACCTATAGGCTATTCATTAGGGTAAAACAATGAAATATGTTGCGGGTCCTCACCTCTAAAAATATATATATTTTTAGACATATATATTTTTTCAAATATATATTTTGGGGAACCAATTATTTTATATATATGGGTGTGTGTAGGATTATGATTGTAAAATCTCACTTATTGATGTCGAAAAAAAGTAGAGTGGGTTAATTATTAATTTTATATGTGTTTACTTTTTATTTACGTTCCACAAAAATTGTATATTCATATCTGACAGCTTGGAACTCACTAGGGGTGGAAAACTATGTTTATACTCACACCCTATATGAGACCCTCAGGATATGTGTAGACATTATAGTATTGATATATGGTAACATATTAGAATGGAGATCTCCACCATAGTGATTGTAGTTGTACAGAATTTTAAATTCATGTATGAATATAAGGCCCCATCCTTAAACACTACTTAATATTGACTTATGTAAATAATTTGACATTAATTCTCATTGAGTATATTTTCAGGTTTAGATATTTAGAGAACTATGGCATAACTAACATAGAAAAACATGAATATAACAAGTAGACACTAATACTAACTATCCATTTTTACATAAAACAAAAACTATTTAAAAATAAACATGGACTCATTCCATATTTTAACAGCATTACATTTCCTTGATCCCATTCTTGAATATATTATTATTTATGTCTTATGAAAAAAATTTCAAAACAAGGGATGAGCATTAAAATCTCAATAAGTGATACATAATGAATGAAATATATTAGTCTTGGGATAACAGGAAACCATGAATACTTTATCATAATGTAAAACATTTAGCCTCTATTAAGTTGTAAATATACTTCAGAAAATATTAGCTCATTTCATACCCTTTTTACAACCTAAATATTTCCATAAACCCCATAGAAAGAAAAATATAACATAGAATGGTATCTTGGGAGATAAACATAATTAAATGGAATAACAATATGGTCAACATCCACACATACCACTAAATGGAATAACCATACGTCCATCTACCATACCCAATCCATTGGAGGTTATAACGTAACCACCCATCCTTGGTTTATCAAGGAACAAACCATCATTTGGTTTATAACATAACCACCTATCATTGGATTATCATGTAACCACCCTTCAATTGTCTAAATACCATTATATAATCATAAAACATAAAATATTGAAAATATCAATATTTCACTAATAATATATCATATTTAATCACAATTAATCATTTCATGATATTGAAATGTCCAATCCATTTCAAAAACAATTTTCAATACCAAAACACCCAAAATATGGAATAAGGTATTTCTTTACATTTTCCAAAAATTATCCTTATAGAGGAAGCCAAATATAAAATAACGATTGTATAGGTAGTGAGGTCGTTGTCCCATCATACATTGAAAACATTCGTCTTTCATTTAGTAAAAGACTTATTTGAAAAAATATTCCCTATAAATATAATTACATGCTGAATTGGTATATTGTACATCGTATAATAGAATGAGGGGTATATTATCAAAATATGACTCAATGAAAGGAGATTGAGACAAAGTCCCTTACCTTAAGTCTGACTTGTTTCGTTCGATATTTATATTTTGAAATAATAAACATAAGACAAATTATTCTTGAATAAGAACCTTTTTCATGTATATTATTCTTTTTAAATAACATATTACCACTTTATAAAAATTACATATTTTTTATGTTAATATCGTTCGTTTTGACAATATTTGGTAGTTGAGACGAAAATGAACTTGTTTTGATGTAAAGTTTCCATGTTGTAAAAAGTAAATATTCTGAAGAATGATATTAATAATTTAAATATCATATATATCCAATATATCTGTTTTTATAATAGTTCATATCATTTGGAGATATGATATAAAATGCACCGTTCATGGAGACAGTAGGTCGTACGTAAGAATTAATGCTACATTCATTTATCTATCATATTAAAAATAATAATAATAAAATTATTCAAATTTATATTATAATACAAGTATTATATTTATATCATATATGTCTCGTATGTTTAATAAAAACAACCTTTATAAATTCCATGCATGCCATGAATGAGTAATATCAATTTGAGGGGGCGATAGTCCACACTATCACATCTGAAAATAGCGTATCGACACATCATGGAAATGACAAATGTATGTTTTAAATATAAATTAAATATTCATAGAGAAAATTTAAATATAAAATATAAAATATATAAATAGGGTGATATCATAATGGCCACCATTAGAGGTGGTTGGGAAAAATTGAACAATCATCCGTTCGTGAGGCAGTAGTTCGTTGTACACAAAAACGGTTTGTTCATATCCATTCGATGGTGGTGTGTCTAAGTGTTATTGAAATAATTATCATAAAAAATAATAGTATATTGATTATATGGGTGTTTCTATTTAATAAATTAATAAGAAGATCATATGGAGTGGATAAGGAAAATAATGGAAAGGAACATGAGAGAAGACCTTACCTCTAAATAGGTAACTTCTTTTGATTTAAGCCAAAAGGATTCATTGAAATACCTTATGACAAATGAATTGATTCTAGAAGGAATAGAGGGACTTTAGGAGATTATTTTTGTATATTTTGGACTAAAAAAGGAGCTTTAGAGGTTTGATTATGTAGGTATAGTTGTTCACCTTTTTTAAGAGGGGCAATGGGTATTTTAGGAATGTTATGAAATATTTAATTATTATAAATTAAATTTAGATTAAAAAGTTACAATCCTCATTTAATTTCAATATAAGAAATTTTTTTTTGAAAACATATCATTAAATAATATTTATACAGGTTTTTAATTTTTTTAATTATCTTTTTGGTTTAACCCTTATTTTACCATTTTTAAGCATATATTGATATCATGTTATTTACACATTGTGGGTTAATGTAATTACCATATCATTTAAAAAGAACTACAAGAAAGACATTTATAATATATTTTTATATATATTAACCATTATTTCTAATATTATAATTTTAGTAATTTAATATAATTTAATAAACAATTTTATGTATTATGTTATGAATTTTGGATATTATGGACAATAATCATACTTGAATTTTTTTTTAAATTCATAACAACAATATTCATTCGAAAAAACATTTACTCAATCCAAACATGTCATATTATACTAGAGAATTCTTGGATTACATTAATTATGTAAAATAACATTTATTTTAATTTTGATAATTTTATTTATTTGAATCCTTTATTAATGAATCAATCATTACATCATCATTGTGTCATAAATAAATTAATTTATTTAATTTCTAAAAATTTTAAATAAAATATCATGATGTAGGAAATATTTTTATATTCATGATTAATAATTATAGTTGAATATAACTCTTATATAAACCTATATAAAATAATTTATTAATAAGATATAAGATTATGTTATTTTTGTCTTTACAATAAATTAATATTTCTAACATTTTATTTTCACTTCCTAGTGGCTCTATGGAGTCCTAAAATCAAAAAAAGGATTCCCATGGTCAGACATATATCATCCAATATGATTAGGTCATTTGTTATGGTAGTTTGATATTATTATAATATTATTATTTACCATTATTTACCAGATTTACCTTTTTACCATGGTAAATAAAATAATTACTGAAGTTACTATTTATAATGACTAGAAATAGTGGGTACCTATTTAAACTATTTGGCCCAACAGATTCCAAATATGGAATCTATTTTTATAAATTCGAAATACATTATTTTTAGAATCTAATTTAAAATTAGTTCCCATTGTTTAAACCAAAAAAAATTATGATGCAAAAACTACCAAAATATTCACATTTGTTTATGTCCAATTTCAATGTAAAATATATTCCAATGAAAAAAATTAGATTAAATGATACAATATTAATCCAGTTATACTTTCTAATCCAATTAAAAAGAAAATATTACTATATAAAAAATTATTAGAAAATCCAGTTTTGAATAAAAAATAAATATTTATCAATATTTGTTAACGAATTAATTTCATCATTAAATTTCCAAAAGTTCAAAAAAAATTGATATTCAGATTCTAAAGAAGAAATTTATTTTGTAAAATAGAACCTTTAAAATTACAGAAAAAAATTATATTTAAAAAGGTTTTTCCATCAAAAGGGAGTAAAAATATCTTTTAAAAATATTAGACTAATTTATGCTTAAAATTGGATAAATTCTCATTTTAAGCCTCTAATATTTATTGGATAAATGTAAAAATATTTATTTAACATGTATAAACATATTATAGTTAGTTATGTTCATTCCAAAAAATATAATAGCTAAGTGTTAACTACCATTTAAAATAGTATAATTATTATATTATTTTTCTTTATAAGTCAGTGTTGTGTGCATCGTATGATTTCGGAGAAACCCATTGTGGCATATCATGTACTCTATTAAACAATGATTCCTCTTTATTGTAGAAATAATATCTTCTTCATAAATTTTAATTGATACGAGAAAATTATTATTCTATCGATACATGGGATCCAACATCATTCCCCAATTTTGGAAATTACTTCCCCACAATTTTATTTACTTATCAAATATATGATGGTTTTTTTTCTTCATACAATATTCAAATTACTATATTTCCTCTTCAATCATATGGTTATTTCATAGATCATTTACCCAATAAATCATCTTATTCTACAATACATGATCTTTATGGACATGAATATGTACTGGATATTCCTCATAAGAAAAAATATCTTCCAACTGAACTACCTCTAGACTCAATACATGAGATGGTTCTAGAATATACATTATCAACATTGAAACATGATAAACATTGTGTACTTGTGATAAAATTGGAGGTAAATCCAACCTATAGGCAACTGATCCAAATTTCACTAGGATTTAATACGGTCTAATGACCTTTAGACCCATCTTTCCCTTCTTCACAAATGCATCACACTTTTCCATTGAGAAACATTGTGAAATACATGATTAACTACCTCAAAAGAATGATCCTTCCTCTTGTTATCCACATATCCTTTTTCCTACTCTGTGTTTCCCTCATGTTATTCCTAGTGAATTAAACATTTTCTATTGTATCCTCAAACAATTACAGTCACATCAAGTTCTTATCACCTACATCATCCTAAAATTCTGGAGTTTGACTAAAATTTCAATATAATTCCACTAATGGTGCCATGTATATACTGGAATAAAATCATATATTATAAGAAAACTCAACCAATAAAATTTTTTAGATCCCAAAATCCACAAAAATCAGTAGAAGAATAACATTGCATATCTATTATGGTTTGAATAGTTCATTTTTACTACCCATCTGATTGTGGATGAAAATTTGTATTGAAATTTAATAAAGTTCCCAATGACTTCTGAAAGCCTTTCCAAAAGATATAAATGAAACTGGGATCACGATTAGATAAAATGTAGAGGGTTACTCCATGTAACTACACAATAAATTTCTCATAAAATAGGAAAATATGATCTAGAGACTGAGTATCTCAAATACAAAAAAATAAGGCGATTTAGTCAATAGATCGACAAAAAGGTTGATTTCATAGATACCATGAGATTGTTTTGGAAACCCCATAATAAAATCCATGGAAATAGTTTCCTATTTCCCCTTTAGCACTAGAAAAGGATAAAGCATCCATTTTGGAAATTTCTACTATGATTTAACCAACTTAAAAATCTAACACTACATTGGAAAATTAGAAATAGCTAGTTTCATTCCATCCCACCATATATACTCCTATAAATCTTTTTAAATCTTAGTTCTACCATGGTGAATAGAGAACAAAGATCTATGAGCATGAAATAAAAACTATTTGATTTACTATGAATCAAAAAGAAACACATAACCTCTTTCCAAACCTCAAACCACAATCTTTATCAATGTTAAATTCAGGTAACTTACCCTTCTGAACCAATTCAACCATTTTCTACAACTCCTTGTATTGTTTATAGTCATTTATAATTTTTTCTGATATAGATGAATTCACTGCCACCTAAAACAAAACATTGCAATTCCCAACAACAAAAACTTCTAATCCAAAATTAATCAAATTAGAAACCAATGGATTCCTTTCCAAACATGGCATGATTAATGTAGCATTACTCATTCTACTAAAAGTATCATTCACATTATTTTTCTTTACCGGATGGTAATGTATCATGCAATAATAATCCATGATTAATTCTAGACATCTCCTCAATCTCATGTTTAATTAAATCTAAGTGAATATATACGTAAAAGTTTTTTTATAAATATATATTTCACACATTACGCCATACAAATGATGCCTCTAAATTTTTAATTCAAAAAAACAGCACTGGATTCCAAATCATATGTATGGTAATTTAGATCATGAGGATTCAACAGAAATGATGCATAATGAATTAACTAATCATTCTACATTAGTACACAACCAAGTCCATTCAATGATGAATCTTTGTAGATAACAAATTCACCATTCTTGATAGGAAACTATAAAATAATTTCATTTCCAAATCATCATTTTAGTTCCAAAAAATAATCATCAGATACTTCTGTCAAGATAAAATTAACTCCTTTACGTGTTAGCTTTGTCAGTGGGCCAAATAACTGAGAAACATTTTCAAAAAACCTTCAGTAATAACATAATAATTTAAGAAAACTACGAATCTCTTTGATGTTAGTAGGTCCTAGAAACTATTCAATAACTATTGTTTTAGAAGGGTCATCCATTATTCCATCTTTAAAAACAATATGACAAATGAATGAAATTTATTGCAATAGAAATTCACTCATACTAAAAATTCCATATAGATTTTTTTTTCATTTATGGTTTTCAGTACAATCCCTATATGTCTTTCATGTTCCTCTTAAATTTACGAATATACCAAAATATCATCTATTAATGCCACCACAAAATGATCCAAAAACTGATGAACAATTCCATTCATTAGGTACATAAATACAGAAGGTCCATTATATAACCCAATAACCTTAACTACAAACTCATAATTCCCATATATCTTTCAGAAATTTTTTATTCTACTATCATCCTCCTTCACTGATAGCTAATTGTACCCATACCTCAAATAAATATTAGAAAAATATTGAGCTCTGTGGATCAAATCAATCAAATCATCAATATCATGAAACCAATACTTTTTCATAATAGTGGTGTTATTCAAGGCTCCTTAATAAATACACAGTCTCATAGAACCATCTTTCTTTTTCACTAATAAAATAAGCATACTAAATGGTGTACTGAGAGGTTGAATGAAAACGTTGTCAAGTAGATATTGCAATTGATGGTTAAATTCTACCAGTTATACGTGATCCTTTCAATAAGGGGGTTTAGAAAAAGATTTTTTATCAGCAGTAAATCAATGCTAAATTCAACCTCCTAATTGGGAGAAATATAGGTAAATTCATCTGGAAAAAAATATGTGAATTCATTCACTACAAGAATGTCACCAATCACAACTATTTCATTCTTTTCAACAAAAATATCAAGATACAATTCACTACCTTATTTAGTCAATACATTAGCTTCTTGATATATTATTAGTGCTATGAAGTCAATGAATAAAACTTTCTTATCTTTAAAATGTATATTATCATGATAAACTAAAATCCAATCCATACCCAAAATGATATCAAATTACAATATGGAATGTTAAATAAGATTTATAGGAATGTTTATCCCACTAATGATAATATGAAGATTTCTATAAATCTGAGATGCTTTAATACTTCCACCCAGAGTTTTTACAAAAATATATCTATCATTTTCATGAGGTTCTATATCCAATTTACATGAAAATTTATTAGAAATTAAAGAATTTGAAAAACCGGATTCAAATAGAGTTTTGGAATATTCTGAATAAATATGTAACATACCTGTCCCCACTTCATTATATGATCCCATATCAATTTTAGTAGTTTAAAATTATTTTTCCGTGACCTTTTTATTTCGATCTTAATGGTTTCTACCCTGGGTAAACAACTTTGGAAAAACATTTTCATAATGACCCAACTCATTGAGACTAAATCATCTTATCACTGGTGTCTCATTTCATATCTGATCATCTTCCTTACATTTACGAGCAAGATGGACAATCTTACCATATTGGAAGAACTTCACAGGAATTGAGAGACATTATCCATGATGATTTTTTCTACACTTCTCACATGTTTTAAATTTCATTTTCTTACCTCAGGGCTTCTTTGATGAATTCTTTCCCATTGACTACAAATTGGATCACTTCTTTTTTTCACATGGAATATATTGTCATCAGAAAACTCCATTTCTACCTTCTCAGCACATTGGAAAAGAATATCATAGAATTTGATCTCATGAGATACTTTCACCCATCAATATTTAAGATTCAATCCTCAGTAAAAAAGATTTATCTTAGTATCAATATTACAGATTAAATTGTGACATACCTTGAGAAATGGGTGTAATTTTATTCATCTACAGCCACAAAATATTCCTCCTTTTGTTTTAAATCCAATAATTTCTTTTCAATCCAAAGTTTAATATTATTAGGAGAATTTTCACAAGGAATATATTCTTAAATTCATCACATTCAATAGCATCAATCTCATCACTTCAACAGATATTTTTATCCATTGACTACCACTGATCGGTTCCACCTTCAGAATATTAAATATCGTGACTAATGTTTTGATTATATGAACAACACATTAAATCAAAAATCATTTCCAATGATTTGATCCACCCTTTATATTTCACAGGGTTGTATGATCCTCTTAATGATGGGGGAAACTACAAATGAAATGACATACGATCGACATAGGCATCAATGGTTGATCTAGCTGATCTCATTCATGGAAAATAGCACCATTTATCGTATGAGTCAACTGATCCTTTACTACGAAAAACTGTTTATTTTTTATTCCATAAATCTCAGGATATTGATTTGGGTGGTTATTTCCCTCTATGTTCTTTCCCATCACAGTGACCCTATTTCCTCTATTGAAAACCATTCTGAACCAATATATCCTTGAAAAAGAAATATGGCAATATACAAATTCTATATAATTTCAGTTTTACCATGAAGTAAAAATATATAATGGATATTATATTAACAATAATATTACACCTAAAGTTACCTAAACTGACCTCATATATCTACTATAAGGCCCCAAATTAAAAATTTACTTAATATTCAGTTAAGTCAATAATTTGACTTTAATTCACATCGAGGATCATTGAAATTTTATAACATTAGATAATTAGTTAATAACTGATACATAACAAATTTAATACGACAATTAGACACTTCAACACTCGATACATTTTTTTATAAACCAAAAATCATTAAAATGAATCATGATATCATTTCATGTTTGAACATCATAAATTTTCGTTGACCTCAACCATAAAAAATTATTCATTATGTCCTGTGAAAATATTTTCAAAACATGGGATGAGCATTAAATGATCAGTAAGGGATACAAAATGAATAAAAAATATTACTCTTGGAAAAACATGAAAACAATGAATTCTTTATCATAAAGTAATACTTTTCACCTTTAAGAAGTGTTAAATATACTTTCCTAAATATAATCTCATTTCATACCCTTTTTGTAATCAAATTATTACCATAAATTCAATAGAAAGAACAATTAAAAATATAAAGGTAACTTGGGACATAAAAAAATTAAACGAAATAACCGTACCGTCGACTTCCACACATATCACTAAATGGAATAGACAAACAACTAACTACCATTTGAAATGAATTGGAGGTTATAATGTAACAAACTATCCTTGGTTTATCATGGAATCACTTGTCATTTTTTTCATGGAAGCACCCATAAAATGTCTATGTACCATTATGTAATCATAAAAAATAAAGTATTAAAAATATAAACATTTCACAAACAACATTTTATTTGAAACCACAAGAAATCATTTCAAGATATAGAAATATTAAGTCCATTTTAAAAACCATTTTACATTCCAAACCACCCAATATCAGGAATAAGGGATTTCTTTTCCTTTTTAAAATAATAAGGATTATAGAGGAAGCCAAATATCAAATTAATATTATGGAAACAGAAAGGTTGTTGTCGCCACATATATTAAAAATATTCCTTTTGTAATTTAGTAAAACACTTCATAGAAAAATGATTCCCTTTGAATGAAATTAAAAGTCAAATGGGTTTATTATACACCGTATTAATGAAGGATGTTTTTATTAAAAAAAAATATGCCTCAATGAATTGATATTGGAACAAAGTCCATTACCTAGAGTCTCACTTGTCTAATTCATTATTTATATTCCAAAAAAATAATATTAGGTTAATTTCTACTTTCTTTATAAACATCTTCATGTTCATTATTCCTTTTATATCACTTCTTTCCACTTTATGAAAATTATTTAATTATTTAAATTAATATCATTTGTTTTGTCAATATTCAGAACTTTAGCCAAAAATGAAATTCTTTTGATGTAAATTGTCCATGTAGTCAAAATATCATCCTATACAGAATGATATTCATGGATTAGATATCATATATATCTAGTATATTTTTATTTATAATAGTACATAACATTTGAAGATAAGAAATGAATTCCACTGTTTATTAAGACAGTAGATCGTACATAAGAATGAATTCTACATTCATTTATTTGTCATATTTGAAAATAAATAATAATTTTTTATAAATGTATATAAAAATAGAATTATTATATTTATATCATGTATGTATTATAGGATTAAAAAAACCAACCTTTATACATTCAATGTATGGAAGGAATGAGTCATGTTACCTTAAGGGAGCGATAGTCCACACTTCCTCAAATGAAATTATAATATTTACAAATCATGTGAAGGTAGTGATGTTGAGAGATTATTTTTGTATAATAGAGATGATCTAATGGGATTCTTCTGTGTGATGAAGTGGTTTGACTTTGATCACTTTTGTAAGAGGGAGGAGTGGAATTTTTGGAATGTATTGAAATATTAATTTATTATAAATTCAATTACGTTAAAAATAGTCCAAAAATCATTTAATTGAAATATAAGAAGACTTTGGTTAGAATAACCAGCATCCTATAAGTTAATGACATGTCTTGAATATTTAGTTATCCTTAATTTTTTGTTTAAACCCTTATTTTACCCTTTTTAATTATAGAGTTATGTCATGTTATTTACACATTGTGGGTTAATGTAATTACCATATCAGGTAAAATGACCCAAAAGAAATAAATTTTTGATATATTTAGAATTATCTATTCCATTTTTCTGAATAATATATTTTTAAGAATTTAATATCATTTTATAAAATATTTAATTTTTTATGTTGTGAATTATGTCAATTTTGGAGGCTATTCATTAGTAAATTTTTTAGAAATTAATAACGACATGATTCCATCTATAAAAACATTGAATCAATAATAGCTTCTCATATTTACATAGAGAATCTATGCATGAAATTAATTATTTCAAATAATATTTAATTTTATTTTTATAATTTCAATTATTTGAATCCTTTATTAATGAATCAATCACTTCATCACTATTTTGTCAAAATTAAAATTTATATTTAATGTTTAAAATTATTAATAAAATTTCAGGATGTAGGAACTCTATTTTGACATTGAATGACTATTTATAGTATAGTATATCACTTATATAACCCCATATAAAAATTGTTTTAGTAAGAAGATACATTTGTATGTTCTTTTTCACATTTCAATAAATTAGTTATTATTACATATCATTATCACTCTGAAGTGGCTCCATGGGGTTCTATAATAGTCCCATTGACTCCCATGGTTGGACATATCACATACAATAAGTTCGAGATATGTTTTAGGGTATTGTAATATTATTAGAATATTAGTTTTTACCCATATTTACCTGATTTACCCTTTAACCAGCCTGCGCGGCCCAGCCCAGCGCAGAGGTCCGGCCCGGCGCGGGCGGCCCGGCCCGGTGCAGGTGGTCCAGCACGGCACGGCCGGTCCGGCCTGACGCGGGCGCGGGCCGCGTGGCTATCGGGTCGGTCGTTCAACCGAGCGGGATGCGGAGGGGGGCGCTGCCCCCCCCCCCCCCCATGAATGAAGAAATGGCCCCCGTATGGGGGGGCCCGCCCTTTGCCAGTCGGGGGTTATGACCCCCAGATTTTCCAAAACTGGCCGGCAGAATTGGCCGGACGGTGTGCCACCATGGGACCCCCATGGGTCCCGCCATCCATAAGCTGGCAGCCGGCGGTTCCCACCGCCCATCCCTGCACCGTCGCGGCCTTGTCCGACCGGCGCTGCGCCCGTCCACCGCGGCCCCGCTCTGGCCGCAGACTCTTTCGGCCTCAACGACACGACGTGACGGTGCTGCGCTCCTTCACCGCTATTATATTCCTCATTCTCGCGTGATGCGGTTGCACCGCGTCGCCTTCGTCCCAATCCTCAACAGGGAACATCATCAAAGGGGGAGGAGGATCGGTCGTTTTTGTGCGGTCTGACCTCCTCCTGTTAATTTGATAACAGGTGGTCAAAAAAACAACTTCGACAAAGAAAGCACAAATTTAATCCATTAAATTTGAGCTTAAAACACCTACCTTTAAGTAGTTGTCGAATGAATATTGTCGCGGAAAATGGTGTCGCGAGGTAAAGCTTCGTCCGTGCTTGACGGAGAACGTCCGAGGTGGAGCGGCGTCTCACACTGGCTGCTGAGAGGAGAAGAACGGCACAATGATCACTCCTTGCAGTGACGGCGTTATTCGTCGAAGTCTTGACGTTCTTCGCATTCTCCAATGTTGAAAATGACGTTCTTCAAGACTAGAGCCCTCCTCTCAAAAAAAAACTCCACACAATGATTCAACAAAAATAAAATAAGGCATTTCTTTATTTTATTACTCATGCCATCCTTTTTCAAAATTCCAATTGAATTCACCAAATAAATTAACATGCATTGTCCAATTAATTAAATGTTTTTTTGGCATGTATTTTAAAGGAAGAGTTACAAAATTAATTGCTAAAGGGGGGTTTAATGGGGTGTTGGGGAAGTTGAAGGAGGTGGGGGCTCGTGTGGGCCCCACCCCAACTTCGTCACATCTTCTTTTCCAATAACACTTAAACCATCAGTAATGAAATAAAAATAAAATTGTAAAACAATTATATTTTTATTCCTCACATTTTTAACATCTCCTCCAGAGAAAACGAAACTCCCGAAAAAGTCTTCCTAGGAAATTATCGACGCTGTGGTTTCATCAGTGTCCTCAGATTTCGGTTCCGAGCACCAGTTCAAAAGTTAGGAAAACCCGCTCCTCGTCCACTGAACGTACCCAAGCTAAATTTCAGAAAATGATTCCGGGCACACCGGGCCTCGGAATTAGGTGCCATCAGAAACTGCGTACTCATAAAATCCCAAAAGAATTAAGAAAAACAAATTCATTGAAATTTACAGGTCTATACATATGTTGACGCCGAAAAAAGCCCGTAACTCTCAGAGGAAGTTTCGAAATGACGAAGCGAAGTCATATTCGGAATCAGAGGCCCGATCCGGAGGCCCAGGAAGTGGTGCGCGAAATAAAGGAGGATCCGCGTGCAAAAATATTTTGCGCACGAAGTACTCCCGAGATTCGCAGAATGGGACCAGTGAGGTGTGCAATAATTGCGCGCCCCGGTTCTCTATGGCGAGATTTTGCGCACAAGCGGTTCCTGGCACGGAAAACTTCACGCGCCGCCTGGATTCCACGCTGGAGGTCGCCTAAAAATATAAGGTGACCCTGAACAGTTTGGGGGTTGAGGAATCTGAAGCGACTCTCGTGCACACAATTTGGCTCCCCCGACGCGAAAGATGACATCCAGGTAATCCCGAATTCCGTGCAACCTTGCCCCGGAGTTCACCTTTGCGTGCAACTCCACCGGCTTCAGTGAATTTTCCCCTTCCCCCAGTTTCCCTACTTGCGCGCAATCCGTGGTTCGTGCGCACAATACCCTACCATGCGCGCAAAACCTTGCGCGTAATTCCCTCTTCGCGCACAATTCCTTTACTCTAATTGCACGTCGTCCCGGTGTTTTGCGCGTGAATCGTCCCTTTTGCGTGCGCAAAGCCGACGACCCCTCACCTTGACGCCCCTTGGCTGCCTCCTGCACCGGCACCTGATGTCTCCCCTGTCGGGCATGCGCGCCATGCGTTGTTTTCCCGCACGGCCTTCGAGGCTCGTGCGAAGTAACCTCAAGGTCCCTTGGGCCGTGTTTCACGTTACGTTGCTTTTCCTTATGCTTCTCCGCATAGACACGCTAACAGCTATTGCTTCTTTGCATAGCCATGCTAACGTGGACCCCCTGGTGGTTTTCCCTGTGGCCCCCCTTCACTATGGCCTTGCCGATGCCTTCTCTTCCACAAGGGGTAGAGGGCGTTGGGCATGTAATCCCTAGGGGTGTGGATCGAACCCACCTTGTCCAAGCTATAGGACGTTAAACTGGTAAGCACCTCGTCTTTAACACAAGACGTTAAACTGTGGTCTGACCCCGTGCTTCGCATGCAGGGTCCCCCCAGCTCGGACATTCATTACGCCCACTCGTCTCCACGGGAATGGACTCTTCCTCACATGGAATGAGATCCCCCTTGTCAGAGCGGCGTTTTTCCACAGGGGAAGGGCTACCTCAGAGCGTAAGCCGCTAGCCTTTTGTACAGATGACTGCACCCGTGCATCTTCGTACTTCCCCCCTTCCAAGGCCAGTGGATTACTTTTCCACTGCGCTTTGTCACACCACGGGCCTCCACCCTGGAGTAAGCCCCAACACCAAGGGCCGCTAACAACGCGTAAGCCCCTATTTCCTCATTGGGCCGCTCAACGCGTAAGCCTCATTCCACTCCTCACGGACGCACCCTTCGCAACGTGATTGTCTGGTCCCTGTTGCCTCTTGTTTCCCACACCGAGCATGAATCACGTGGGCTTAGAGTGCGCATCGACCATGACATCCTCTTATGGTCCACCTCAGAGCGTAAGCCCCATCCCAGCGAACTAAATGGACTTTGATCAGTGCTAACACATGGTATGTAGGAAGCCTCCACGAGGTTCAAGCCCACCACTCGGTCGTCCCGACCTCTCCATGTCGGTTCCCTGAACACCTTGGGCCACCTCAGAGTGTATGCCCCAAATCTCTCATCCCGCATTACGTTAAAATGTATTCCTTTCCGCACGACGTTAAACTGTATCGCGTCCCTCATGACGTTAAACTGTATTCCGTCCCGCATGATGTTAAACTGTATCGCGTCCCGCATGACGTTAAACTGTATTCCATCCCGCATAACATTAAACTGTATCGCGTCCCACATGACGTTAAACTTTACCCCCCCTCTTGGGCCGTCTCAGAATGTAAGCCCCATGTTTCACCCCACCATCCATCATGATCCTTACCCGGGCCCCCACATCCTGGTGAGATCATGCCACCCTTTCCCACTCCATGATACATGGGAAGCCGCCCACGTGCTGACCCCGACATCGGTGTTCCCCCTAGGGATCCTTTAACCTGATCCGTCCCCACAAGACATTAAACTCGTGACATACCCCATGTTAAACATTGGAAGCTGAGGAAAACCTCAGATGGTACACATTCCCCGCGTTCGATGTGGGATGCATCGGGCTTCCGCGCCCTCGAGAAGACCTGTGATGAGGGACCAAAGACAAACATGCCGATGATGCCCTAACGTGACCATTCTCCTCACCGTAGGTTGCTGTCCCGACAAGACCCCTTAGAGCGTCTTGACGGAAGCAGTGTAATTAACTGGCGTCCATGTAGATATGGCACCGGGAATGAGCTTCATGAACCCGTCTTAAATATATGAGGGAGACCCGGACTAGGTGATGAGCTCCGAGGAGGAATCCACAGAAGGAAGAACCGACATCCCATCATCCCGGTTTCGATCAAGGAGCAGATGTCCTTGAACAAGGAATGAATGTCACCTGCCTTTGGAAAGCGAGAATATGGGGCCACAAGCAGCGCGCCCTCCCCGGCTGACAGACGCGCGCGCCCCAGCGAAATCGTCGGAAACAAAAAATAGTGAACCCGATGTGATGATCTTCTCCTCAACATGGGGAATGGTAGCCATTGGAGCATCGGAATAATGGCATGTCACCAGGTCCGGGTAACCCTCACCGGGACGTGAACCCGCCAGGGGTCGGGGCCGTCAGGACATTGACTACTCCGTTCTGTGACGTCGTCAGCGTGGATCCCTCCCGCCGACCATGGAAGACGGAATGATGTCGGGCCTTGGTTGTTGATCTCTTTTCCTGTTGATACTAATGGGTTCATCTCCCTATTTCCAAGAATCAGATCACTGAATTCGGAGCTCGATCGCCACCTGCCCACTGGCGCAGGGGCAGGGGCAGTACCGACGCGGCTACCCGGTGCGGTCCCACCCATTCGGCGGTCGCCCCGGCTTCGACCATCGTAGCAGCCAGGCGCTTGTGCCCCATATCCCCGCCAGAAATCATCCAACGGCGGGTGATCAATAACTTGGTTCGTAGGTATGACGAGGAAAGGGTCATCCCCACCAGGGGCATGGCCTTCTTGGATCTAGTGGTGGACGCGCCTCACCGCCATCGCTTCCCTCGAGGTCCACGCAGGGAGCCGCCGCTCCCCACGCCGACGTTCATCCGCTTCGAGAGACTATCCCCAGAGCGCTTTGACACATCCCTCCCCTACGCCAATGAGGTGGGGGATGTCCAGGTCCACCTGATCGGTGATTCATCACAGGAGTTAACGACAAGAACCCCCTCCAGGCCGCGTCGACGCCGCCGCCCAACTCCCCGAGCCGAGGAGCAGGTAATTTTCATGCCCGCACCACCGGCTCCGGCCCATTTGACTCGACGCCAGCATCGGGCGCGAGTGGGGGAGAATGCCCGTCCTGGGGCACCAGCATCAGCAACCATTGTGGCCCCAGCAACTGCTGACTCCCATTCCCAGATCCCTGCGCATGTTGAGTAGGGGCAGCCGCGTGCCCGACTAGGATAGAAACCCCGACCGGCCTGCAGGAAGGTTGGGTCGAATCTCCCGGTCGCGGACACTGGCAATGGCCACTGCGGACCAATCTATAGTAGTGCCGCTTTCGATGAAGGCTCGTCCCGTGCCACTGATCTGGGAATCCGAAAGCCTCTTCGTGACGGCTATGTTCCAGGTATGACTCCTTCCAGAACCCACTGCATGAGGTATGAGGTCACTCCCCCTACCGCCGGTCACGAGCATGGAGCCATTGTGTATCCAGTCGCTCACTCACTTGGAGGTCCACCCCATGTCCCTTTCGACATCTGTCCCGGTGCTTCTTGCACCCCGTCCTTCGGTCCCCTCTACCCCAGCTCTATTGTGGCTAGGGGACCCCATGACGGAAGTCGTCCTTACCCTGAGGAGCTACCTAGGGGTTGGAAGGCAGGGCGTCGTTGCCGTAGGAGGAATGTCAGGGGAGTCCGGATGGGAATCAGTCAAGTCCGTTTCTCGGATTCTGAGGTAGAGTATGATTCGACGATAGAACCTCCCCCCCCAACCTTTCGAGTTGAGGGCAGGGATGGGGACGCGGCGCGTCAGTCTCGTACTCCCCGAATGTGAGATCCATATGATTCCCTCCTCCCGTAGAAGGTATATCCAGGAGGACGAATACTTGGTGTACCGCTAGGGATCAATCCCGCAGTTGCCGCTGATCTCCTCGGAAGCACCTCCTACCCCTGTTAGGGAGGGTGAGGAACTTAACTGGGGACCGACGGAAGGATTACGAGGTGACACACCCTAGGCAAGCACTGACATTGTGACAAGAGGCCCATCCACCGGCCCATCCTATCACGACGTGGCGCCCTGGGCACTGCAACCCCGGGAGGATGACCCAGGGATCGGCGGTCAATCGGCATGTTCGTCGTATTCCCCGCCGGCCAGCCCACCGCCCCGATGTCCTGCCTCGGCGCTATTGCCAATTCCCCGACATTCCTCGATGGAAGAGCAGGGGCAGAATGTTTCGGACCCCGAGCTGGAGCCGTGGAGCTTCTGGACCATTCTTGCAGCGGGCAACTTCCCTGAGAAGTTTTGGCCAGTCGCAAAACTGGGTTTTGATGTGCCAGAGTCACTCACCTCGGGAGAGTTTGAATGCTTCCGCCAGATTCTTTGGGTGACTCACTCCCGCCTCCGTCATCAGCTAGCGCCTTATCCCGGGTGCCAAGTGCATCTCGAGGAGATTGGTGAGCAGTGCCGCCGGGTAGACCTAGCAGCACTCCCCGCAGTCCGGCACCCCGAGTCGCTGGGCCTCCACGAGGCCCTTCGGCAATAATGCGTCCAATGTTTTCAAGTACTCGGTAGAGTTATTGAGGAGGCCACCCCCCATGCGCACGTCCGTGGGTGGGGGAAGTACGATGCTCTCCTCTTCTGTGCGATCTGCCGGCAGCCCGATCCACTGGGCGACCCTGATGGAACGTCGCCAAGGGTTGTGGCAGTCAACATGGCTGAACCTTCAGATGAGGGAAACATTGTGGAGCCCCTCGACGAGGACTCACCCCCCGAGGACAGGCTGCTATTGGACCCATCTGGGAGGATTACTCGCCAACAGAGGATCCTCCTAGGCCTTCCTATTCCCACGGAGGCACCGACACTCGGTCGAAACATCGGCAAGGGTAAAGAGCCCGTCGTGTCTGTCAAACTCACCGACCCATCTGCCTCAGTGCAGAAGGCAGAGGAAGATCCCGAGAAGGCCTGGCTACAAAAACAGCTAGCCGAGCAAGATAGGCTGGTTGATGAGCTCCTGCCTGAATGCATTGCAGAGTGGCGGCCTGTCTACGGCAACCCTAGACCAGGACAGAAGGGGCAGGAGCATCTACCCCTTGCGGAGATCCCCCCGGGAAACTCTGACCGTGTCGCGTTCGCCGACAGGGGAGACACTGGAGCCCATGGCAATAGGGAACGATATGTTTTGTCGAACCCTCCCGAGCAGTGAGGCAACCTGGGAGACCCTGCTCGGTTTCCTCCCGCCGCTCCGAGAGTCGCTCTGCCAGCAGCCCCCCGAGCCGCTGAGCACGACTATCGTATCGAAGAGCCTGACAATGCGCTTGTGGTTAGAGATCCCCGTCAGTACATGAATCCGCATCTGGATGATCTGGTGGAAGTACTCATCGCTTGCTTGGAGGCCTTGGAAACTCGGTAGGTGGCGATCCCACCGGATGGCAAGCCGTACCCCGAATGGGTGGATGACATGCCGGCCCCGCCGGGATATGGGAACCCCACTTTTTCCCCCTTTAACGGGACCGGAGACCCACCACAACACATGGCCCACTTCAACTCAAGGTGCGGGCCTATGTTAGGGACTCCGGTGCAGCAGGAGGCTTCCAAGCTCCGGTGCTTCGTTCAGACACTGGAGGGACCACCGTTCGTTTGGTACAGCTAGCTCCCTATTGGATCAGTGACTATCTGGGAGGACCTTCGTCGACAATTCCTATACCAGTTCAGTTCCACAACCCAGAAGACGAACATTGCAGACCTCTTCAGGTGCAAGAAAAGGTCTGACGAGCGAGTCGCGGACATCGTCGCCAGGTGGAAGGGGCTCACATACTCCCTTGACATGCCACTGACTGAGGAGAAATTACTGACGATGTGTGTGGGGAATGTCAAGGCAGAGTTGGTTCCTTCCCTGATCACGCAGAATTACCCTGGAGGGTTCCGGGACTTCTCGGACAAGGCTCAGCGCCTCGAAGAAGCCCTACAACAGGCTAGTCAGGCACGCCCGCTGCCTCCTGTGATCTCTGCAAGGAGAGCCGCCAGAGCCGATCCCGCTGCTGTGGCGTAGATAGAGGCCCCCAGACAGCTAGAGTTGCTTCCAGTGAGGCCAACTCAGCAGGCTCAGAGGGGTCCACCCCCACAGCCTCCGGCCCAGCAGAGACCGCCTCAAAATTGGCAGTCGCCTCCGTGTAATGCACCGCCACCACCTAGGCGAGGTAATCCGGATCCGCCTCCTCGGCCTGCTCCACCGGCCCCTGGCCATGGTCAGCCCCCAAGAGTCCACTTTCCAGGAAGAAGGGATCGGGCTTACTCGTTTAGCGAGGCACATGTCCCCGGTTATTTCCGTAGCGCCTTGGAGTAGAGGTTCGTGTGACTGCCTGAGTGCCGGAAGCCAGAAGAGGCGTGTCTCACGGATCGCCCTATCTATGGCCCTTATCACCGGTTCCTGGGACACACCATCCAGCAATGCTATGTGTTCAAGGACTGGCTCCAAGACCAGATTGACAACAACATAGTCAGGTTGGGCCCATACCCGGAACAGGTGGCAGGTGTCTTCCTGGGATCAGATGGCAGTAGTGACGACGGGAATGGGTGGGAACAGGTTTCCGACCGTGGGTCCCAGAAGTATAATGACTGGATGGCCCGCAGGACGGTCGCCCGTGCCCATGGCATCATCCGTGCCCGCCTGGACCAGCCAGAGCCCTCAGAATCTGCGAGCGCCGCTTTGGCCTCGTCGTCCCAGCCTACTTCTTCCCAGAAGAGCAGGCGGCAGCACAAGAAGAAAGAACGCGCCCTTCCATTGCCGTCATCTTCTCGCACGCTTGGAGATTTCATGCCCCCGGGAATGGGGATCCCTCCGAGACCCCGTCCGGTGATTGATGAATCCTCGACCGAGAGCCTGGGGTACGCTTCGGTCAACACTGTAGAGTTGGTAAATCCCTTTGTGGCTCTCGACGACGAGGAGCACCGGGTGAACCTCCCCGAGAGCCCGGGGTACACTTCGGTTAAAACTGTAGAGTTGGTAAATCCCTTTGTGGCTCCCGACAACGAGGAGCGCCGGGTGAACCTCCTCGAGAGCCCGGGGTACGCTTCGGTTAACACCGTAGAGTTGGTAAATCCCTTTGTGGCTCTCGATGATGAGGAGCGCCGGGTGAACCACCCCGAGAGCCCGGGGTACTCTATGGTTAACATCGTAGAGTTGGTAAATCCCTTTGTGGATCCTGACGACGAGGAGCACCAGGTGAACCTCCCCAATATCCCGAGCCGTCGCCAATGTCGACGGAGCCGTGGCTACGTGAATCACCGGGGCATGGCAGTCATCACCCCCAGTCAGGCCATGCATGCCACCGAGACCAGGCAGCAGGCCCGGTGTAGAGAGCAGCACTCGCGGCTCCCTCATCTGGTGACAACAGGTTCGCTTCCACCACCGTTTGTGTTTCTGGATCGGGCGGAATCGCCTTGCCCATGTCGCAAACAGCCCAACCCTACCACTGGCCGACTACGGCCTTCCGTTCCTAGCATGGCAGCCACCCCCCGGGCTTCAGCTGGTGAATAGTGGGACATGCCTAGTACCAGTCAGTCACCGGTCCCGCCAGCAGGGCCTGTCATGCCCCCAATCGTAGAGCGACCTTCTGTAAGCGGAAGCTCGCGTTTGGCGCGAATGTATGATGTCCTGAAGTATCTGGCCGGCATTCCGGCGAGGCTTTCCATCCTTGAGGCCCTCCTCCTATCGTCTGAAATGTGTGAGGCGCTCGCCAAGGCTCTTAGGAGCCCCCTCCAGTTTGAAACGAAGGTAGCGGCCGAAGAAGCCTTCCACACCGAGGTGGTTGAGGAAGATGAATGTCAGGCAGTTATCTCATTCTCCAGTGAAGATGACGACCCTCCCATACAAGGACACGTCCGCCCGCTGTACATCACCGGCCAGTTCAATGGCGTGGAGGTTTGTCGCTGTCTTGTCGACACGGCATCAGGGATTAACCTGATCCCAACTCAGACACTGTGAAAACTGGGGTTGTCCGAGTATGATTTAGCTCCCTCCGACCTCAGAATCTAGGGGTATGACAGGACCGAGCAAACTCCACTCGGCAAGATTCGTCTGAAGACCCAGTTCGGCGGCTTAATTGCCAATACTGAATTCGTGGTTGTCTCTCAGGACACTGCCTACAACGCGTTGATGGGAAGGCTGTGGCTCCATCTTCACGCGGCGGTTCCCTCATCATACCATCAGTGCCTCAAATACTCCCTTAAGGGTCGAGTGGGTGTGCTCCAAGGAGATGCGTCCCTGTTTGCCTCTTGTGAAGCACGTTACCTGGATGCTGACTATTACAAGAGCAAGGACATGTAGATCCTGGCAAGTGAGGTTGAGCCTGCCGCTGTCGCGAGTGATCCCTGGGCAGGTTTGGATGACGCATATGTCTTCCCAATCCATCGGTTGCAGGCCACGACTCCAGATATGGGAGAGTGATTTGTTGTCACAGGTACTAGAGGAATGCATATTTCCGGGTCTAAGCGACGGTGGGATATCACCTCATACTCTTACACCAACCAGGCCCGGGTGATCCCCGAGCTTCCTACCCTCGTACGATATCGGGACGTTGGGCTTATGGCAACGGTGGTACATCATACATGCATGTTTCGCCGAGCCAGGATCAACTGGCTCAAACCAACGCGACACCAATTCTTCGATGTCATAAAGTGTGGCCCTTGGGCCAAGGACGGATGGGATTAGATCAACCGCCTTTGTCGCTACTGTCTCCGCGGTGCACGAGTCTCCTGTCGTGACGACCTCTGCCGCCCAAGCCGGTGCTAGCTCCCCATCAGGGTCGAGAAGCCCAGAAACGGCTCCCCCGGTGGACGATCCTTCAACAAGAGGAGAAGAATACATGGAATATGCTCCTCCTACCTTTGAGGAGGGCGTCTCCGCCACGGTCGATGAGCTCGTACAGGTGAACCTCGGTAGTGAGGCGGACCCAAGACCCACATTGGTCAGTGTCGCTATGCCTCCCGAGGAACGGAAACGATACATAGACTTCCTCAGACAGCATCGTGATGTATTTTCCTAGAGTTATGACGAGATTCCAGGACTATATCCCCAGGTAGCCGTCCACCGCCTTGGCCTCCCAGCAAACCATCGCGGGTTCAAGCAGCCTCCCAGAAAAATGCACCCCTTTCACGGTGCCATGGTTGAGGCCGAAGTTGATAAGCTCATTAAAGCCAACTTCTTCAGGTAATTCCAGTACCCCAGGTGGCTAGCCAACATTGTGCCCTTCATGAAGAAGAACGGGCAGATCAGGGTCTACATCGACTTCCGCGATCTTAATCGCTACTGTCCGAAGGTTGACATTCCCCTTTCCGTGACAGAACTATTGATTGACGCAACGGTCGGGTTTCAAGCCCTCTCCTTCATGGATGGGTACTCCGGGTATAACCAGATCCGGATGGCCTCCGATGATGAAGAGCTCACTGCCTTCAGGGCCCCCCAGGGCACTTTCTGCAATCGCGTTATGCCCTTCGGCCTGAAGAACGTGGGTGCCACCCATCAACGGGCTATGTACCGCATATTCAAGTCGATCCTCGGGACGCTGGTGGAGTGCTATGTAGATGAACTGGTGGTCAAATCTCGTCAGTGCCAGGACCCTCTCAAAGACCCTGAGAAAGTGTTTGGTTTGCTTCGTTCTCGTCACTTGAAGATGAACCCATTGAAGTGTGCCTTTGGGGTCACCTCCAGAAAGTTTCTTGGCTTCATCGTCAGGTATCGAGGTATCGAGATCGACCCCGAGAAGATCGAGGCCATCAGTCAGATGCCTCCCCCGAGTAATATTTGGGAGCTTCGAGGCCTCCAAGGCCACTTAGCCTACATACGCAGATTCATTGCGAATCTGGACGGCAAGTGGAATCCCTTCTCTCGGCTCATGAATAAAGGAGTCGCCTATGGGTGGGATGAAGAGTGTCAGACCGCTTTTGAGGAAATCAAGCAGTATCGGCTTCAACCTCTGGTCCTCATGCCACCTGTTCCCGGAAGTCTGCTGGTCCTTTACTTGACCGCCCTGGAGCGATCCCTCGGCGCCCTTCTCTCCCAAAAAAACAAAGAGGGAACAGAGAATAGCCTCTACTACCTTAGCCACATGCTCCTCGACGCGGAGTTTAGATATTCTCCCATCGAGATGAGCTGACTGGCGCTCGTATTCTCCGTACAGAAATTGCGGCACTACTTGCAGTAGCATGAGGTACAGCTGGTTTCTCGGGTAGACCCGTTGAAATACGTCCTGAGCCGACCTATGTTGACCGGCCGATTGGCACGCTGGGCGGTGATCCTCCAGCAGTTCTACATTACGTTCGTACCTCAGAAGGTCGTCAAAGGACAGACGTTGGCAGACTTCTTAGCTGCTCATCCAACCTCTGTGAACCAGCCACTAGATTTGGGCTTTCCTAATAATGAAATCCTCTCAGTCGATCACGCCACCCCATGCTGGCAGATGCACTTTGACTGCGCCTCCCGAAGCCCTACCGGTATAAGGCTCAACGATCTTAGGCTTAACAGAGTGGGCCTGGGTATCGTCTTCATCACCCCGGAGCAAGCCATTCTGCCATATTCTTTCTTGTTGTCAGAGGGCTGCATCAACAATGGGGCAGAATATCATGCCCTCATCACCGGCCTCGAGTTGGCTCTGCAGGTTGACGTACCCAACCTGTATGTAAAAGGGGACTCTGAGCTAGTCATCAAGCATGTTAACGGTGACTACGTTGTCAGGAAGCCAGAACTCGTGTCGTTGCTAGAGTGCACCATCCACCTAATGGCTAAGTTCCCCGCCCGACCATATGTCGTTCACATTCCCCGGTCGTAGAACAGTCGAGCAGATGCTTTGGACAGCCTGGTCGCAACACTCGCGGAGCCCGAACAGGATGACCTAATTATCCACGTGGCACACCGAAGAGTCATTGCTCCTGTTATCCCGGAGGGCGGTCGTGGCCCGCGAGAGCACCATCTCACCGCTGGTTCCCCCGCGTAAGGACCCCCCCAGGGTTTTAGGCATGGTGATCGAGACAGTCCCTGACTGGAGGACACCCTTGGTTGAATATCTCTGGCATGGAAATCTTCCGATGGACCGAGCAGAGCGGGAACGAATCTGGCGCCGTGTGCCGCAGTTCACCCTTCAAAGAGGTCCCAGTCGTGAGCACCTCCTTTATAGGTGCGGGTTTGACGGTGTTCTCCTCCATTGTCTTCAAGGAGTTGAGATCTCACAGGTCATGCAGGAAGTGCATGCTGGCTCCTGTGGCGCCCACCAGGCCGGGTCGAAGTTGTCCCACCAGATTCGGAGACTGGGATACTTCTGGCCCTCCATGATCCACGACTGCATCGAGTACGCAAAGAGGTGTCATGCGTACCAAGTTCATGCTAACTTTGTGCATCGGCCACCGGAGCCTCTCCATACTACTAAGTATTATTGGCCCTTTGCAGTCTGGGGGTTGGTTGTCGTAGGGCCCTACCCGCCGGCGACGGCCCGCCAGTGCCGGTTCATCTTAACCACCACAGATTTCTTCTCAAAGTGGGCAGAGGCAGCCCCGCTTAAGGAAGTCAAGGCTGGTTCTATCACCGACTTCGTGAGTTCCAATATCATCCACCGATTTGGAATACATCACGCTATCCTCACGGATAACGGAACCAAATTCCGAGCAGCCGAGTTGAAGAGATTGTACGCCAAGTACGACATTCGCTCTAACCACACCTCCCGCTATCATGCACAGGCGAATGGACAGATTGAGGAGTTTAACAAAACCCGCTCTAACATTCTGCAAAAAATGGTTGGTCAGAACAAGAAACTTTGGCCGGACAAGCTCCCCAACGCCCTCTGGGCTTATAGGATGACGACTCACAATTCCACCCAGGTGACCCCATATTTCCTGGTGTATGGAGCTGAGGCTGTCCTTCCCATCGAGGACCAACTACCCTCATTGTGCACGGCGGTCTATGATAAGAAAGCGCCAGACAGAGTTTCTGAGATCCGTCTAGCCGAATTGGAAGCGCTGGACGAAAGTAGGCTTTGCACTTTACATAACTTGGAAAGGCATCAGAGTAGGATGGCTCGAGCTTTCGATAAGAGGGTTCACCTCCACTCCTTCCTACAAGGTGACCTGGTGTTGGATCTCAGAGCGCCAATGATTCCCAACAGGAAACCACCCAAGTTAGAACCCAAGTGGGAGGGACCTTTTCTTGTCCATAAGGTCTATCCCAATGGTGCGTATTCCCTGGTAACTATGGATGGTGAGCGTATCACTCCTCCCACCAACGCCAGGTTCCTCAAGAATTACTTTGCCTAGCCTCTATGGTCCTGCATGACCTTAAACTGTACGGTCCAGCATGACCTTAAACTGTACGGTCCAGCATGACCTTAAACTGTATGGTCCAGCATGACCTTAAACTGTACGGTCCTGCATGACCTTAAACTGTAGGGTCCTGCATGACCTTAAACTGTACGGTCCAGCATGACCTTAATCTGTACGGTCCAACATGAAATTAAACTATATGGTCCAGCATGACCTTAAACTGTACGGTCCAGCATGACCTTAAACTTTATGGTCCAGCATGACCTTAAACTGTACGGTCCAGCATGACCTTAAACTGTATGGTCCTACATGACCTTAAACTGTATGGTCCAGCACAACCTTAAACTACACCCTGCCCTGCATCTGGGCACCATGGTCCGAGCTCTAAGACCTAAAACTAAGATCCTCTTTTGGTTATGCCCTTTTCACGGTCCGAGATCTAAGACCTAAAACTAAGACCTATATTTCGTCCAACATGACGTTAAACTGTATTGTCAAGAACTATGTGTGGCTTGATTATCATCCTTATGAGATACGTAGGACTGCCCGAACATTTCGTCTCAGGTCCAGCCCAGGAGTTACCAAATTCTGCCCTTCCTTCTCGGTCCGAGCTCTAAGACCTAAAACTAAGACCCATATTTTGTCCAATATGACGTTAAACTGTATTGCCAAAACTACGTCTAGCTTGATTCCCATCCAAATGGGATACGTAAGAACGCCCAGGCCTTTCGTATTTGGGTCCATCTTGAGGTCCATTGTCGCGACTATTTCGCCTTTGGGACTTAGACCACAGGGTCGCGTGGCGTGGTGTGAGAGTATGTCCCCATTCACGTCGGGTTTGCGAAAGCTGCACCCCGCGCACCCTGTCCTCAGTGTTTAGCCCTCCTCTATCCAATGGTGTTTTAAAACGCATTTCAAGAACTATGTGTGGCTTGATTCCCATCCTTATGAGATACGTAGGACCGCCTGAACACCTAGATGTCAGGTCCAGCCCCATCTCTTAGGAGATCCCACGATCTCCCGGTGGCCAGGGTGTTTGGCATTATGCCCCCTCTTTTGCCTAGGGATCCGCTATCTCCGGTCCGCTCTTAGACTGAGCCCTCTGACCCTTTCCTGTGGTCTGCTGACGTGCTCAAGGAACTCTGCTCTAGAACTTGGAGTTCCAGATTCGACTTAGGCAAGTTCCATCCACTTGCCAAGTTTCGGGTTCCCCTTCATTCGGGCCCTCGTCATCCCTCATACCCGGAGGGACCCCCAAGAACGACCTGGATACAATGCCCAAGGGCTCTCCTACCGTCATGGGCCAACGCCCCCGAGGGTTTCAGACAACAAATTGATACAAATCCCGCGTTGCGAACATGGTCAACGGTTGATGCTCATTTGTTTGTCCCCATGGATAACACGACAGGATACTGTGTTGTGAACATGGTCAACAGTAATCCTCAGTCGTCACGCCGGTACCCCAGGCCCGGAATGTTGGTGGCATGGTTCATGTCATGTTCTTCCCCGCTGTGTCATGGTGGAATCTTGACACTTCTTATACTAACCCTCAGTACACCCTCGCACATCAGACAGATTGAGCTTCGTAACAGTGTCTCTCGGGGCTCCCACGATCCGAGCGCTAGAGTATGTGCTTGGGTTTCTTCTTTATGGGTTGCGTGCAGCTTGACCTTCATCCCCTTAGGGGAGCGAGAAGTCTCCCAAACATTGTGTTTCGGGCCCAGCGTAGCTGGGAGCTAGCATCTACTGCCCCTCCCTGATTGTTGAACCCTCGTAGGCCCCTTTTCTCGAGGCTCCTCTCTCTGTTGGTCCAAACCATATGACCTTAAACGGTGTTGTTGGTACAAACCATATGACCTTAAACTGTGCTATTGGTCGAAACCATATGACCTTAAACTGTGCTGTTGGTCCAAACCCTATGACCTTAAACTGTGTTGTTGGTCCAAACCATATGACCTTACACTGTGCTATTAGTCCAAACCATGTGACCTTAAACTGTGTTGTTGGTCCAAACCCTATGACCTTAAACTGTGTTGTTGGTCCAAACCCTATGACCTTAAACTGTGCTGTTGGTCCAAACCTTATGACCTTAAACTGTGACATTATCGTCCCGGCCACACGACGAAAAACGGAACTGCATTGTGGTGACCACGTTGTAGAGGACAACACGTTGGGTATTGGTTTTATGCCATGCCATTTGTCAACGCCTATCACGGCTTGATGCTTGTGGCGACACCATGGCCTGCTACTCTGGGCCTGTCGCTTCACAACAAAAAAACCACACACCTTAAAGGACAAACAAGATTTATCAAATGCCTCTTCTTTTAGTGCAAGGGCCACGCCCGCACTCCCTTTTTCCCTTGGCACTGGTATCTTACCATGTCACTTTCATAACTACGTGTGGCTTGATTCTCATCCTTATAAGATACATAGGAACGCCTTGGGAACTTCCCCGTGGGTCCATCCTACCTCCGTGTTCGGTCCCTCGACTCAAGCATTTCCCCGGAGAGCACATGTTAAGTAGGGCTTAGGTCCTCCTTCACATCGGGTTTTTGTAACCGCCTGACCATGTTTCCGTTTCTCCCCCTCCTTACGGTCTGAGCTCTAAGACCTAAAACTAAGATCCTTACGGTCCGAGCTCTAAGACCGAAAACTAAGATCCTTACGGTCCGAGCTCTAAGACCTAAAACTAAGATCCTTACGGTCCGAGCTCTAAGACCTAAAACTAAGATCCTTACGGTCCGAGCTCTATGACCTAAAAAAAAGATGCTTACGGTCTGAGCTCTAAGACCTAAAACTAAAATCCTTACGGTCTGAGCTCTAAGACCTAAAACTAAGATCCTTATTCCATCCCGCATGACCTTAAACTGTATTCCATCCCGCATGACGTTAAACTGTATTTCGTCCAGCATGACGTTAAACTATATTTCGTCCAACATGACGTTAAATTGTATTTTCAGAACTACGGGTGGCTTGATTCTCATCCTTATGAGATACGTAGGACCGCCCGGACGTTTCTTCTTGGGTCCAGCCCAAGGGATAACTGAACCTCGTCCTTCTTTATTATCAGCCCCTCGGCCCGACTTCATGAGAAGTGGTGTAATCGGGATATCTACCCTGAGCATGTTTGGGATGCCCCATGTTAATAATGTGAAGCGGCAGTTCTCTCATTAAATAGATCCTTTCTGGAAATTGGGACGACCCGTGATCAGGTCGGTATGTCCGCCTAATGCGCCTTCGCCCTGGTGATGCAATATCGAGAGTGTTGGACTCTATTCGAACAAGCCACCACTCCACCTCCCGCGCTTTGTGTTCCCCCTTGTTCGGACCCTCATTTCCTTTCGTGTTTGACGGGACCCCCTAACAGTATGGATGCTCAACCTATGGTCCGCCTACTATCCTGGGCCAACGTTCCGGAGAACTGGTCATGTTTGACAGGACCCCCTAATAGTATGGATGCTCGACCTATGGTCCTCCTACTGTCCTGGGAAAATGTTCCGGAGAACTTATCATGTTTTACGGGACCCCCTAACAGTATGGATGCGCGACCTATGGTCCGCCTACTGTCATGGGCCAACGTTCCGGAAAACTGACCATCGATATTTGAGTTAGGCCCTATGTTGCAAGCATGGTCAGCGGTCAGCCATCATTTATTGTCCTCTCATTCCGGGCCAACGTGATATGGATGTTGTGTTTCCGCCACGGTTGATAGTTATCCTCCATGGTTGCGCCCCATTGGGTTCCGAATTTGGGCAGCGTGATGCACCCTTTCTCTCCATCCCCCTGTGTTCGGATGGATTTCAATGCCCCCGGCATTGCCCCGCTCGTGTGTTAAAGCACATTGAGAAGTCGACACATCAATCAGCTCATGGTCTCTTCAAAAGTCCATGCCCGATTTTGGACGGCTGAAGCTTGGTCAATGCCCCATTGTTGAACGGAATGATGGTACATGCATCTCTTGCTTCTTGCATTGGGCATGTCCCACAGGAGCCTAGGGGTGAGTTGTTATTCGTTTCGAAACTATGGTTGAGCACATTAAACCAAGGGTACAAAAGAGTGGATTTGTCCATATATTGGATTGAGACGATGAGCAGTACAAGAAAAAAGTTCATGAGAGGGCGAAAACAAAGCCCTCAGGGTTTAGCGTGCTGAAGCGATCTTTCCAGTGCTGCTACCCTCTGGCTGGTAGCCTCCAGGGCCGCTTTCCGCTCTTTAAAGACTCTCTCCTCGTCGGCCACCACCGAGCGCAGCTCATCAGCCCTAGCTTGTGCCTACGCATGCTCACTTCAAAGCACGGTAATCTTGTGACTCGCCTCCACTAGTTGTTCCTGTGCATCAGCCAGCTGGGCGGTCAGTTGCTCCACAAGCTCAAAGCATGTTGCGATGAAGGCCTCTTTATCTGACGCCTGCCCTTCGAGGTTCCGGACTTCCTGCTCCGCCCTCAGCAGCACTTGAGCGCTCACCAATCCTTCCTGGTGCTGGGAAATGTCGGTGCGACGGCTTCTCTCGCACATCTTCTCGGCCATGTAATCACGGACCGTCAGATGAAGGCGCTGAGCGTCAGCCCCTCCGGCGCACAGGAAGAGCAGCCAGGTCTAAAGTGATCCCATCCGCCTCAGCCAATCAGACTGGGGATGCCTAAGAAAGCACTGGATACACTTCCACCCCTTGTGCCGTGTCATCCGGATCACCTCGGCCGCCTCGGAGTCTGATTCATCTATCTCCCCAGGGTTAGCAGGTCGGTATACAGGGACGGTCTCCAGCAGATCGGCAGTAGATTCTGCCCCAAGGAAGTCTTCATGAGGAATAGAATCCTCGACGTCCTGGCGACCTTCTCTCGCCCCAGCAGCAATGATGCCTCCACCAGCTTCCGACCGCGTTTTAGGAACGGCGCCGCTGATGTATGCTACCCACTGTTCATCTATTGACGGGGCCAACTCAGTGCAGAGAGCATGTTCCGAACGAGGTGGTACATCCGCCGCTGGTCCACTTGTGGATGGCCCGGGCTCCGCAGCCTGACGTGCCTCCAGTGTTGAGATCACTGCGAAGGGAATACGCTGGTCAGATGGGATCTTTTGACACCAAGCACTAGTAGTGAAGCTTGAGACTTAAAGGAATCCAGAGTTTCAGTACCCAGTGTTCTGGATGATGCAGGAGCCGCCATAATGGGAGACCCCTCTGCGCTGGTTAATTCAATGATGGGTGTCGGATCCGAATCATGTACTGCTGCTTTCTCTCCGCCCTCCTCTGGTGGGGACGCCCGTCCACTGCTCAGCTGCTCCTGAGTAGGATGGGGAAGTGAGTTAGAAGTTGGAAAGTAGAATGGATGAATGAGGGAAATGAATGAAGACAGAGACAAACATCGAGAATCTCGGTTATGTCGAGATCAGAGTCGGAAGTCTCGCCGCTCTCTCGGAGACTCCCTTTGTAGGTCGCCCCTTGAAAACCCTCACCTTCGGGCTCCTCTTATTCGTCTTCTCCATCGCCTTCGTCCTCTCCGGTTTCCTCCTCCCCCTCCGGCTCTTCATCACTGTCGCCTTCTCCCAGCGGCATCGCTTCCGGATCATACTCCTGGCCGAGAATCACTTTCACTAGGAAAGTTGGCTCTGCACGCCACCCCCTTTGGCGTGCATATGCGTCCATGTCCATCAGATAAGCATGCCGCCGATGGAAGTTCACTCGGTCGGTAATCCGAACGAGCCTGACCTCCGGCAGTTGGATCCCATTCTGCATTATCTTCTACCAGATGACTTCAACGCTCAGCGATTGTCGCAGGGTCATCCAGGCCGACCACAGTGTCGTGATAATTGTGTCTTGGGAGGGTTCGAGCAGATATCTTATCTGCTTCCCGGGCAGTTCCCTGGCCGCCTCTTGTGACCCCCCACGGGTAACGAGGACGTGGAAGCACCATATGATGTTCCTGCTGCCGAAGTCCCGGCCTGCGCAGGCCTCCCTGCCTGATGCGCCCTTGGTTCTCCCCTTCCAACGGCACCGTACCTTCTTTCCCATCGCCCAATTTCTGCGTGAGTAACCTCAAGTTGCCGGATGCACTTGCATAATAGCACCTCAGGGTATGCAATGGTCCAGTTTTCGGCATATTCGGTTGCTAGGCCGGCGTCGACCCTGGTGGGAGGATGAGTAACGACATCGCTAGAGCCGAAGGTGGTAAACATCAACCACATCTGGCGCATGATGCATGGATTATTTTCCTTCCAGACAGCCGTGAATACATTCTTCAGCATTTGTTGAAGGCACCCGAACTGCCTGGCGAATCGGGACGACATGTAGGGCTCGCAGATCACCTTCCCATCGATCCGAGCCATGAGCACCCCACCCTGAATTCTCTGGAAATATTCATGTTGTTCCAGAGAGCCTCGCCCGTTGTCCACCAGCTGGCCAACCGGGGTGGGGAACAGGCTGAAGTTGAAGTTGGCATGGTTACCAATGTGGATCCTCACGCCCTCCTCATTGAGCGTCAATGGATCCACCCCTGCAATGTTTAGCAAGGACAGTCGCAAGCCATTGCCTAGAGGACGGACGGCGTTTGGGAAAGTATACCCACCGAGATGAGCCGCCACCCATCCATGGAAGATCTGGAAGGGACCACAGACTCTCTGAGGCGACCCCCCTTGTGAGATGCGCCCCAGGATGGTATACAGCTTGGCCAGCACGGGGATTCCCAAGTTGAAACGTTTGTTGGCGGCCATGGAGCCGGCCATCACCAAAGTCGCTGGACAGACGCCCATCCTCGCGTCCCGCACCGGTAGGAGCCACCCGCTCAGGAAGGCGGCAAGGAACCCGGCATACCGAACGTTCGGGTCCCAGGCCTCAATGACGCGATAGCCCCATGATTGGTATTGCCCTGCCTCCAAGGTCTTCCAGTATGACCCGTCCATGCTCCTCTGAGTCGCAGTTGGGCACCGTTTTCCTCGTCCCGGCATCTTGACGGCGGGATCCCTCTCAAGGAATAGGCTGAACCAGCCCTTTTAGGTGATGTCCTTTAGGAAGTCATGGACCCCCAGCCTCTCCTTCACCAGCTGCATCAGGTGCCACGTCAGCATAGGCGTCCACGACCTGTCTCCCCAGGTGTTCTTTGGAGGAACGAACACATCGTATTGGTAACCCTCTAGTGGGATACCACCAATGTAGTGAACATACCAGAGACTGATGTCGACTTCCCCATGATGAAGGTGGAACGTGTTGGTGTCAGGAGACCACCGGGTGAAGAGCTCCGGTCCGAGTTCAGGCTGACGGTGGAAATGGGACTGCGATGTCCATTCCACCTCGAACAGGCCGATATACCGCAGTTCTTCCCCGAACTGGTCACAGGTATGGTGAACCCAGAATGCCCAGGCCCATTCTCTAGTGAAGTTACCCTCGGACCACAGGTCCCAATCCTTCAGCTATCCCTTTGGGTCATCCGTGATGCTTTGACGGAACGTGCTCGCGTAGAGGGTCGGAGAATCCTCCGCCACAGGCTCGTCCCAGGTAATGGTCCTAGTCCTCAGATTCAAGGCATATACATCCATATGTCTAGTTTCCCTGGCAGGATGGCCGTTTTTTGGAGATGTTGTAGCGAGAAAGTTCATCCTCCCGAGTCACCCAAGACCGCGGCATGTCCACTTCAAAGCCCGGCAGTGGCACCTCCTCCAGGATGCCAAAATTCGAGAGCGGGAGGTTGTCCGACAAGGGATATGCCTTCTGGGCTGGAGTCAGCAGATAGAACAAGGTAAGATTTTTTGAGACGATCACCTTGGCTCCATATACCTCCTCATTCACCACCATTTCTGTCCTACGGGCAGCGGCTTCCCCGTCATCAACTCGGTTTGCGGCCATCTCGAATTTTTCGGGATTTGGGCGAAATCAGGATGCAGTGCGCGGAATCGGAGTGTTCGGCGCGAAATCTGGCTGAGTTGCGCGGAATCTTGGAGATGAGCGCGCAATCGGCACGCGAAGTGCGGAAGATCCTGGTCTGGCATGAAATCACGGCCAAATTTCGGAAGGAATTCCGCGCTGCCAGTGCGTTATTACGCGCAGCCGCGGAGCGATTTCGCGCATGAGAGCGAACAGCTTATCGAGCGGAAAAAATCCGATGTACAGAGTTGGGACCCAGCGCCCCTTTTTATAGGCGAGGCCAGGGTTCCGCACCGCGTGGAAAGAGGATTCCACGCGAGTCCGGCATTTTGAGCACCCCATCGAAATTATGCACGTAACGTGACCAGGAGGCTCTGCACATTGGAGTTTCTTCGTTTCCCTTGGAATCTGATAGTTGCGACCTCTCGCCGATCCAATTCCAACGGGGGAATTTGTTGACGCCGAAAAAAGCCCGTAACTATCGGAAGAAGTTTCGAAATGACGTAGAGAAGACATATTTGGAATCAGAGGCCCGATCCGGAAGCCCAGGAAGTGGTGCGCGAAATAAAGGATGATCCACACACAGAAATGTTCTGCGCGCGAAGTACTCCCGGGATTCGCGGAATGGGACCGGTGAGGCACGCAATAATTGCGCGCCCCGGTTCTCCGTGGCGAGATTTTGCGCGCAAGTGGTTCCCGGCGCGGAAAACTTCGCTCGCCGCCTGGATTCCGCGTCGGAGGTCGCCTATAAATATAAGGTGACCCCGAACAGTTTGGGGGTTGAGGAATCCGAAGAGACTCTCGTGCGCGCAATTCGGCTCCCCCCGCGCGAAATATGACGTCCAGGTAATCCCGAATTCCGCGCAACCATGTTCCGGTGTTCTCCTTTGCGCGCAACTCCACCGGCTTCTGTGAATTTTCCCCTTCCCCCGGTTTCACTACTTGCGCGCACTCCGTGGTTCGTGCGCGCAATACCCTGCCGTGGGCGCAAAACCTTGCGCGTAATTCCCTCTTCGCGCGCAATTCAATTACTCCAATTGCACTCCGTCCTGGTGTTTTGCATGCGAATCGTCCCTTTTGCACGTGCAAAGCCAAGGACCCCTCACCTTGACGCCCCTTGGCTGCCTCCTACACCAGCACATGATGTCTCCCCTGCCGGGCATGCGCGCCATGCGTTGTTTTCCCGCATGGCCTTCCAGGCTCGTGCGAAGTAACCTCAAGGTCCCTTGGGCCGTGTTTCCTATTGAGTTTCTTTTCCTTATGCTTCTCCTCATAGGCACGCTAACGGCTATTGCTTCTTCACATAGCCACGCTAACGTGGACCCCCCAGTGGTTTGCCCTGCGTCCCCCCTTCACTATGGTCTTGTCGATGCCTTCCCTTCCACAAGGGGTAGAGGGCGTTGGGCATGTAAGCCCTAGGGGTGTGGAGCGAACCCACCTCGTCCAAGCTGCCGGACGTTAAACTGCTAAGCACCTCGTCCTTAACACAAGACGTGAAACTATGGTCTGACCGCGTCTTTCGCACGCAGGGTCCCCCCAGCTGGGACATTCATTACGCCCACTCATCTCCACGGGAATGGACTCTTCCTCACATGGAATGAGATCCTCTTTGTCGAAGCGGCGTTTGTTCGTGGGGGAAGGGCTGCCTCAGAGCGTAAGCCCCTAACCTTTCGTTAGGATGACTGCACCTGTGCATCTCCGTACATCCCCCCTGCCAAGGACAGTGGAGTACTTTTCCACTGTGCTTTGTCGCACCACGGGCCTCCACCCTGGAGTAATCCCCGACACAAAGGGCTGCTAACCACGCGTAAGCCCCTATTTCCTCTTTGGGCCACTCAACGCGTAAGACCCATTCCACTTCTCATGGACGCACCCTTCGTGATGTGATCGTCTGGTCCCTATTGCCTCTTGTTTCCCACACCGAGCATGACTCACGTGGGCTTAGAGTGTGCATCGACCATGACATCCTCCTATGGGCCGCCTCAGAGCGTAAGCCCCTTCCCAGCGAAATACGTGGACTTTGATCCGTGATAACGCATGGTATGTAGGAAGCCTCCACGAGGTTCAAGCCCACCACCCGGTCGTCCCGACCTCTCCATGTCGGTTCCCTGACCACCTTGGGCCGCCTCAGAGTGTAAGCCCCAAATATCTCATCCCGCATGATGTTAAACTGTATTCCGTCCCGCATGACGTAAAACTGTATCGCGTCCCGCATGACGTTAAACTGTATTCCGTCCCGCATGACGTTAAACTGTATTGCGTCCCACATGACGTTAAACTGTATTCCGTACCGCATGATGTTAAACTGTATCGCGTCCCACATGACGTTAAACTGTACCCCCCCTCTTGGGCCATCTCAGAACGTAAGCCCCATGTTTCACCCCACCATCCATCCTGATCCTTACCCGAGCTGCCACATCCCGGTGAGATCATGCCACCCTTTCCCACTCCATGATACATTGGAAGCCGCCCACGTGTTGGCCCCAACATCGGTGTTCCCCCTAGGGATCCTTTAACCCAATACATCCCTGCAAGACGTTAAACTCGCGACATACCCCGTGTTAAACATGGTAAGATGAGGAAACCCTCAGATGGTACACATTCCCCACGTTCGTTGTGGGATACCTCGGGCTTTCGTGCCCTCGAGAAGCCCTGTGATGAGGGACCAAAGACAGACATGCCGACGATGCCCCAACGTGACCATTCTCCTCACCGTAGGTTGCTGTCCCGACAAGACCCCTTGGAGCGTCTTGACGGAAGCAGCGTAATTAACTGGCATCCATGTAGATATGGCACCGGAAATGAGCTTCACGAACCCATCTTAAATCTATGAGGGAGACCCGGACTAGGTGATGAGCTCTGAGGAGGAATCCACGGAAGGAAGAACCGACATCCCATCATCCCGGTTTCGATCAAGGAGCAGACGTCCCTGAACAAGGAACGGATGCCACCCGCCATTGGAAAGAGGGAATGCGGGGCCACAAGAAGCGCGCCCTCCCCGGCGGACGGACGCGTGCGCCCCGGTGAAAGCGTCAGAAACAACATAATAAACCATTTATGTTCTTAGATTTCCATTCAAATTAAAATGTTAACATCATTCATGCGTAGGTGTAAACTATCATCCCTACAAAGCCATGTGATTCGTTTTTTATCACTAAATCACATTGATGACATGTATAAGTATATTTAAATTATTAATATTAAAATTAATATATTATTAAAATTTTTATGGGAAAAATAATACATACTTTATTTCCCCAATTATCATTGTAAAATTGTAATAGTAGTCATGTGTATGTACGACACACCATCTCCATGATTGTAACATAGTTCATTTTAAATAAACACTTGTGATGAAATAATATAAAAGTTCAATTTATTTGTAAAATTAATTATTATTAATTTAGTATTATTATTTAGATTTGGAATAATTACCACTTTGACTATTAAAATCATACAAAAATTTAATTTTTTACTCAAATAATGAATATCATCAAAAAATCCGACCTGAAAATAAACAATTAAGTATTTTATTGCATTATGATAAGTATTAAAAAGGAATAAAAAATCTCAAAAATCTCAAAATGATCTAAATAATTTAAATAATTGATCTTATTTTATTATTGAGGAAGATAAAGATTGTATGTGATAAGTCAGACACATGGTAAGTGAGTTGATAAATAAATAAAGATTATTTTAAATTTCAAAAATAGTTAATTTTTAAAATTAGTGTCAAGATGTATTTTTATTTATAATTAATTTTATTAAAGTATATATATAAATGAATTAATTAATTTTTTTAGTTCAAATTTTTTATCACATGTTATAAAAATTAATAATTTTAATGTTTTATATAATGGAATATCATTTAAAAATCCTCTTTGATTATAGTATTTCAACTATTTTTTCAAAATCATAAATGAATGATTTTATAAAACATATGAAATTAATAGAATTACAATTTTTTATATCACCATAATGTTTTGATTCTTTCGTTAAATGTTTGCAATTATATTTTCAAATTTTTATTTTTATTCACGATTGAGTGTCATTGTAAAAATGTAAATTAATATCAATGTTGAAAATTTATCATTCTTTTATAATTGATTTATGAGAAATTATTATTTTATAGTAATTGGTAATTTTTTATTTGTATGGGTTTTTATCTGATGAATTGAGTTGGGTTTATCCTATTATAGCCATCTAATGCATTGGGTAATCAAATGAAATAAACTGTTAGGGTTTCTCATATGATATTAAGGGAATGTACTGTGGTTGGTATTCCAAATGTCACAATGGAGTTACTCTCTATCATGAACCGTCCCCCGAGGCCCATATCGTGACTACCACAATCCCGCCTTCTATAGGCCAGGGGCTGGCAACTAGCACCAAAGGCGTAATTCCCTAAAATTGGGAAGGCATTGCCATTATAAATCTTAAAAACACACAACCAGAGTACATGCAGAAGTATAAACTATGAAAAAACTATATTACAAGAGTACTGAAAGTAAAGGGGGCCAGAATAAATGCCCAACAGTAAAGTACAAATACAACTGAAAACAAGTACAACTGAAAAAGGGACAAACTGCTGAAAGGTGGAACCAGCTCCTGGATCATCCTCGGGGGTTCCTACCAGAAGGGTAGGTAAAGATGGCCTCCTCATCACTCTATATCCGTCAGACTCCACCGTGTACCGAAACGTCAAGTGGTCCACCTCCGGGTACTGTCCATTCCTGGCGCTCTTGGCCTCTGTCAACGCTGTCCTTCTTCTACATCCAACACGATGAGGTGTGGGCATAGCCCGTGCAAGGGTGAGTATAAAGATACTCAGTAGGGACCCCAAGACACTCAAGGTCTCACAAAATCCAATAAGGATAAACTACAAAGTATGATTTCAACAGATAACCCTTACATAGGTATATGCCCATAGATATACCTGTGTTATCAAATAAACCATCTCAATCATGTGGAAAACACAATGGTTATTGACTCAGCTCAAACCAGGATTTTCATTATCGAAACCACGGATGTTTTAGAACTCCTCCTATGTTGATTACAGTAGCCCTGTAGTGACTCTGAGGCGCTACTCACTAACCTTAAACTACTAAGGTACTCCTCTTGTGGAGTATCGCGAGTCTACTTCCAAACCGGTCACTCCGTCCGCTGTGGGTCTACCCCCAAATCGGGCACTCCCCCTAAAATCCAACAGAGGTACTCCTCCTGTCGAGTACCGTGGGTCTGCTGCCAAACCAGGTGCTCCATCTGAGATGGGTCTGCCGCCAAACTGGGTGCTCCATCCACTGGGCTAGTCGAATCACTCAGAGTCAAATTTGTCAAGTAGTAGTCAAGTCTATAGCTACTAGGCCTCTACACCATGTATGCTCATCTCTGGGAGGTTCTGCTCCACGAGCTACTGGTCGATACTCCAAGTGTCACAAGGGCTCATGTGGAAGTATATCAAAGAACCTCAATGTCATAGGGGTCTCAACGCAATAGACGGCGCGTCAATATGAAGCTCGGTCTTTGATTTTTTAGCATTGTAGTCCCGGGGGCCCGGTTGTATTCGTGTACGAACCAACCTAATCGTGACTCAACTATATCCAGAAAGCCAGTGGGATATACTCAAAGGGATGCTTATGCTCCAATAATACCGGTGCCACTGATGATTATTCAAACGGACGTCCGGTGCTAATGATATGGCCAAACCAAGGATAGGGTCCGTAATGGGCACGTCTCAGGTCCAACCCGGTCGGACTGACTCGGCCCAACCTGGTCTGGGCCGACCCGGTCTAGGTTGACCCGATCAGACTCGCTGGGTCTGACCCAGCCCATTGGGTGGGTCATCCCATTATGTTTTGACCCGGTCCGCTGGCTCCAGCCCAGCGGACTGCGAGGGAGGTTTGGCCCGATAGTTGCCATGTAGGTGGCTCGGTGACTCGACCCGGGAGACCGGGCCAGTTTAGCCAGTGATACCGTAGGGGGACGCCGCAGATCGGCACAGAACGCTAGTGGTCGGGAGGCAATTAGGCAGGACGCATGAGGTGTGGGAGGCCGGATGGTCACCGACATGCCACGGGGGCACCAGGTAGGGCTCCGGTGTGCCAAGCAAGGCACGTGGGTGTTAGGAAGGGATCTGGGATGCCGGTCAGGGCACATGGGCTCTTGAGAAGCCACGGAAGGGGTTCCAAGCAGCGCGAGGGGGTGCCAGGCAGTGCGCGCGGGCACCGAAAAATAGCACGGGGTGCCAGGCAGCGTGTCCTGGCGTCGGGCTATGACGTGGGGCCCGGGGCAGTGGCGTGGGGCCGCCGGGCAGCGGTGCGAGGCCTCCTTGCAGTGGCGAGGGTCTGCCAGGAAGCATCGTGAGGGTGTTGGTCGGGCGGGGCAGTGCGTCGGGGGGCGCAGGAAGTGCGCCGGTGAGGCGCGTGCAGCCGGGCAGCGCACCGGGGCACGGGTCGGGCGCCACTTGGTCGGTGGTGCGGTTCACGGAGATTGCGGGTAGCGCATCCCTTGTTCGCCATCTACATCATTGTCTCCTCTTTTCCATGTCGTTTTTTTCTTCGTAGAACATCACAATGAAAATATGACGGAGGCTGTCGGGCTGTGTGAGGTTGGCCCGAACCCTCCTCGTATATGGTCATAGCAGTTGGTTCATCAAAGGTACAATGAAAAACAATTTAATCACAAAACTTCGCAATGATTCCTTTCAAAAGAAGATGCAAAAAAAGGAATACTTATTAATGTAAAACCCCCTACCTTGCCTGTCGGTGTCATTTGACAGAGTCGCGGGAAGTCGGCGTCATTCCGTCAACGTCAGAAGAGTGAGAGAGGTACCTGTCGTTTGGGAATTTATTTGCGGGCGTCATTTACTCCATTGAAGTGTATGAATTAAGAGGAAGATGGAATCTTCGTTCTTCGGTGGCCAAAGAGATGTTCCCTTCCTTTCCCTAGTTGAAGAAGGAATAAGTCAATGTTTATCATTCTTCGGTGGTTCTTCTGTTGGAAGATTCAGCTCTCCAAGAACTCCCCCTATCCATAGTTCTCCTAACGAAAATAAAGAATCATGCCAACCAAATAATAGATGGAAATGACGTCTATTTTTTTTGGCACCACAATTTGAAAAGTTGTGGTTAATTAAAAGAGAAAACCCATATAATTAATGGGAAGGATGGTTCAAATTTCCTATAAGGGGAGGTAAGGAGTTCTAAGTAATTAATGTAGAGAGGTGTCTAATTATTTAATTGGGAGATGGAGGGTTTTATCCACCTAAAAGAGGGGGTTAGAGGTGTTATGGAGCTCATTTGGCCCCCACAATTCATACATGAATTGGTGGTTTAAGGGGGTTAATGCTTATGTGGGCACCACCTAAAAAATATCCTCCCAAGGGAGGTTATGTGTGGGTGGGCCCCACTACCAAACATCTCCTTAGAGGATTAAACAACCACAAATACAAATAAAGTTATCACTTTATTTTTATTCAATTTAATTAAAAGACCCCCAAAAACTAACTTCCACTCACATAAGAATGCAACTATGGTGAAGGTAACGCTAAGCAATTACAAACGTTGTGAATTCAATGGTTCCTTCAGAATTTGATTTTGAGCACTAGTTCAAGAGTTATAAAACACTTCTCGCAAATTTACTAAACGTACCTGAAAAAAAGATTTGAAAAATTAATATCTTTCACCCTCAACCAACGACCATAAAGGTTAAGCTCTGCCTAGGTGAAACACGCCCCAACGAACCCAACGGTACACTCGGATTTTTAATTTATGTTACCGTTTAAATGTTATGAATTTTACAATAAAATAATTGTCATTTATTTATTTTATTTGCGGCCAAAAACAAACATTTTCTGGTGGCCTGTGTCGGCCAAAGTTAGTATCTTCTTAAATATGGCATGTGCACATGAGTTCAGCGGCGGTCTCTGATTTTTAATCCAATCAACTATTTGTGAGTTAAGAGCATTTGAAAAATAAAATAATTTATTTAATTATTTTATTTACGATTAATCCATTTTTGTGATTTTTCACAGGAGGCCCGCGCCGACTAAACTTAAGTTATGCCTAGGGTAAACCCGCCATCTGGAGCGCAATGGTCCTCAATTATCTGACCCAAGTAACTATTTAAGAGTTATTCCACTTTTTTAGGAAAACTGCTTACGCACGTTAATTTAAGCTTAACAAAACATCAGAAATCAATTTTAGTCACACTGGGCCTCGGAATGAAGATCCATCTGAAAATATGGACTCGTAAAATTTCCATGAATTTAAGAAAAAAAATCCCATGGAAATTCAGGGTCTTTACATTCTCCCCACATTAGGGATTTACATCATCATAAGCTACAACATGAACTAAGGGATCAAATGGGGGTACTGAGCATGCATCTGAGCCTCCCGCTCACATCTGCTCTTCTAGAGGTTCTCATGCTTCCAACAATCCTGCACTAGAGGTATCGACCATCCACATAGGATCCGCTCCTGTTGATCCTCAATCTCCTCAAGAACCTCCATGAATGTCACCCCATCATTGATGTCCATCTCTCCCTTGTCGATGATGTGGAAAGGGTCGTGCATGTATCTCCTCAGCTGAGATCCGTGGAAGAGGTCGTGTACCCGGTGCAACTGAGGTGGAAGAGCTATGCGGTAAGCCACCTCACCTACTCTACTGAGGACCCGGAATGGTCCAATGAATCGCAGAGATAACTTGCTGTCTTGGCCAAATCTCTGTAGACCTTATCGAGGTGAGACCCATAGAAATATTTGGTCTCCATCCTCAAACTCCAGACGTCTCCATCTCTAGACAACATATGAATTATGTCTTCTCCGTGAAGTCTTCATCTGCTCCGTGATTATCTGCACCTTTTCGTGGTAGGTTGCTCCATCTCTGGTTGGTAGGAAGTGGGATGAATTGGTTAGTCAGTCGACAATCAGCCACATAGATTCATGTCCCCTGGACATACGTGGAAGACCTATCACGAAGTCCATGTATATCTCATCTGTCTTCCTCTTTGGGACCTCTAATGGCTGAACCAATCCTAGTGTATGCATGATCTTCTATTGTGATCATCCGCAACAATGTTCCCATTCCCAGGTGTATAGACTATCTCAAAGTCATAGTTTGGAGAAACTCAATCCAATGTCGTTGTCTCAGGTTCAGGTCCTTCTGAGAGAAGACACACCTGAGACTATTGAGATTAGAGTAAACCATAAACCATTCTCTCAACGTACAATGGGTGAGACTACCCGATTTTAAATAACTACCCTAAACCCTTATTCTCCTATGTTATACAAAACCTGCTATGATTTATATTTTTCTGAAAAGGGAAATCTGGTCTCATCCCCAGGATCAACCATTTCCTTTTCCTAATAAAGTCAATCCTGACATTAATGGTACTAATTCATGTCATGGACGACGTCGTAAGACCTCGACGCTACTACTAAGAGATCCAATTGTTACTCTCGCCTCCAAGGGTTGAGTCACACTTTTGGCATCAGTGTTTGATCACTAGGTCTCCTCCATTAAGAATCTCGAAAGTGAGGGTCAAGTCAACAATTTTAACCGGGACTTCTTAGTATTAACCACACAAAAAGACAAGATAGAAAACTTCACAAGGACAAGTGTATTTTATTACCGTAGCTCAAAGTACAAAGACACAATGAAACCACAAACAACCACATCAATGAAGATAGAAGCATCATGAACAAAGCCCCATATGTCTGGAACTAGTCCCACTCTTGTCCACCTACTTCTGGAGCTCCATGGTCGTATGATTCAGCTACCAGAAGCTGTGCTCTCCCATGTCCACCAGCTATTTGCGGTCGGGGTGGACCTATTGGTAGTGGTGGTGGAAACACCTCGAAGCATCGTCCACCACCAGATGCACGACCATCTCCCCTGCCATGTCCGCCTTCTCCCTATGGACCATCTCGATCAAACCTCCGCGTCTTCCAGGGAGGTCCATCAACTAACTATTGATCGTCTGTATGGCAGGTCAGACAGTCATGTGCCATGTGACCCAGCCCGCCACATGAGAAACGTTGCCCGCTCATGGTATTTCTGGCTCTGTCTCCACTCTGGGTGCCCCACACAATTGATCCTGAGTCATGCAGTCGACCACCTGTAGGTTTGGTCCTCTTTGACCTATGCGACATCTGTCTACTACCAGCTGCAGAAGACTCCACAGCATGTCGAATAGTAGTGGGTCTCGTTGCTGGAGACTGCACAGCAAGGAAACTCTCCACTAGTATGGTTCTCTTTAACACCCCCATCTACGCCAGAATGCTATGGGAGATAAATGATGCTCTGATCTCTAACCCATTTCACATTTTTTTGTGTGGAAATTTTCCACTTTTATTCATGTGAGGATGAAAAAATATTTATCATTAATGAATCAAAGACATTAAATTATTACTAAAATATTCACCCATATTATTTACTTATAATTTATTTCTTTTCCTTCACCATGATTCCATTCACCCTACACATCTTCATTAAAAAACATGAAATTACTAACAGGATTGTTTGAATGGATAAAAATGGAATGAAATATGGAATATTACTTACAAGGTCATTCATTGTTTCTATCTTTTAAAGATGTATTGATATAAATGCGGTATTTTATTGATAAAGTGTTTTTAAAATATTTTCTAATAAAATTAAATGCTTTTTTCATAGTCATATATTAAGAAATTTCAAATGTATGTTCTTCATAGTGACATGTCCCAAGATCACTAATGAAATATTGTAATAAATAAATATGATGTACAAGGAAAAGAAATAAAAACTGTTATATAACATTTGATATTATACAATAACTCATGTAAAGATTAATAATAAGAAGTCTATCTTAAGAATTTGATAAATTCCAATAATTAAAAATAGTTGGGGAATTTCATTCACACGAATCAATTAATTTCATCGAATTGTGACTCCTCATTTTATTATGAACGCTTCACATTAATAATTAAATTCTGCATCTTATTCATCTAATCTTATTGATATTTAAATCTATAACATGGAATTAATATAGACTTTATAAACTTTTGTTTCTTATATAACTCATATAATGAAATTATTCATGTTTGGGAATACAATTTTTAGTTTAAAGATTATACTATATTTTTCATTGACAATATAGGGAGTTTTATATATAAAAACAACTATAAACTCTTATTACCCTAAATATTATTCATCTATACTCATTGAATGTTTTATGGATTCTTTATGACATCATGGACATATAAAATAAAATTACTCAATTAATAACTAGGGATATCTTATTTAAGATAAAAAAGATATGTTAGAGTGGAAAACTTCATGGACTAATTTTCTAAACTAAAATTGAGATCCTATAATGTAAAGATAAACCATGCAATAATACCCCATGTCATCATTTAATTTTTAAAAACTCTAGTGGATAGTACCAGCGTTTTTCCATAATCTGATGGTGGATGGAGATTCATGGATTTGAAACCCCAGTGTTTTTATTATCACAAGCTATCTAATAGATTGAATTAATTTAAAAATAAATATTTCATATATTATCAAAATTTTGTGTTATATTATAATAATATATAAATTTATCACACACTCTATATAAAATTATTCTCATATATTTTAATCTCATGTTGATTTCTGTTCCATCCATCATGCTTGTTATTCATTGATCATGGTCAGTAATGCATGATATTATGTAATGGGAATACCATTGGCCATGATAATAATCACTTGTATGTTTATTTATATTTATTCATATTAGTGATATTTTTTATGGTTTTTAAAAAAATAACGGATTTACCTATATTAATTTATTAATTCTAATTGGATCCAGATTGGTTATAGTTTTGAAGACAATAGATTAATTTTTTCTACAAATGAGGTTAGTGGTCTTGAAATTACTGATTGTACTGCTCAATTAGTGATTTTAATTTTTTTATTATATCACCAATTTATTTTTTTCTAGGAATAATGATTATTACCATTACACATAATATCTGATAGGTTTTAATTAAACATATTTTTGATAAAAATGTCATATTTTTTTATGTGGTTCATTGGTGGTTCCTTGATCTATTAAATTATAGTGGCCTAGTTTTTTGAATTATTTGTGTTAATTGATCACATATAAGGGGAAATGTGGTTTTTAACATTAAATTATGATTTAAAAATGGGGTTTTGATTAAAAAATATTTTTTGGAATGATTAATGCAGTATTTCAATTGAAACGTGTTATTTAATTTAAAATTATCAAAATAATATTTAAAAAACCATGGGGTTTATAAAGAATTATTATGTTGATATTTTGGTCAAGGGAATAGTGTAATTTAGATTATATATCATAACATTTAAAAATTGTTAATAAAATGGATTTTAATGGGGTTTTTTGGGAACATTGATGGTTCTGATTTTAATTTAGTTTCTTAGTGTTGACTTAATATGGTAAACAACCTAATTTTTTAAAACATGAATGATTATTATTCTCTATGATTGTGGTTTTTGGTTTTTATTCATGTTTGAAAATAATTCATCATTTTAATGAATCCCATAACATTTTATGTAATTGAAATGTGGATATATAGAATATGGACCTTTGGGTGATTGATTTTTACTAGTAATGATATATTTATTGTATGAAGGTATCAAAGATGGTTAAAAATGATGTAAATAAAGAAATAAAAGGAATTTATGAGAAAAATAAATTTGTTAAATGGAACCATTCATGGTTCCCTAATTTTTTGTATAATAGAAATTTTAGTGAAATTTACTAATAACCATGTTGTTCTTGTTTAATTATTTATTTATTAACCTTAGTGTGTGATGAATAGTTTTGGATGATAAATCCTACAATTGTGAATGTTTCTGGTTGATCGACAGAGTTAATTTACATTAATATGATGGGTTGTTATGGGAGAGACTATATTTATATATTATTACCATTATTCATATGATGGATTTAATATATAGTATTGTATTGTGTGTTCAACTAATATAGTTCTCCATATTTTAATATGAAGTGATATGAATTGTTCTATATGATGAGGTGTGAGGTGAAATCCAATGTAAGATGGTTTCATAATGGGGATTTATACCATACATCAAGGGATATTGATAGTGATTGGGTTATCTGGCATATCCCATTGGACATAGCTAAAGTTAAATGGGTTGAAACATCAGATTAATAGGATATCATGATTCCCACCAAAAATATCTAGTATTATATAATGGATATGTCATTATCATTGAGACCCACATATTGATTGTAACATCCCATGTATTTATAGAATACTACATTTTCAAATCAATTAATTTTTTTTAATGTAATATTAATTTTAGTTTAAAGGGGACATTGGGTATGACAGAATACCTGACATGCAACAATTGGTTTCTCTGAAATATTATGTTGCGCACAATACTGAGTTATACCAAAAAATAATTAGATAATATTTTTATTATTTTAAATGGTAGTTAATGCATATACATTGTATAGGAGGGAATGAAAATATATATATATATTATGATTTTACATATTTTCTAAATGTTATTACATTTACCTATTGGATTTTAAGGGTTTTAAATTAGAATGATGGCAATTTTAATCATAAAACACTATAATATTTTTCAAAGGTCATTTTACCAAATTTTGATGGTAGAATATTTTTAAAAATATTTTTTTCCAAATTTATTAGTTATATTTTATAAAATAAAAATCTGATTTAGAAATATAAAATCAGAATTTATTTCTTTTGAAATTTTTGTATTAATCTAATAAAATCCATTTTTTCATGAATAGTCAAGAATACTGCATTTTAATTAAAAAATCCAATTTTATATAAATTATTTATATATTTAGATTTTAATTATAATTGATTTTTAATATTTATTGGATTATGTTTTTATCATTTAATCAAATGATGTCCATTAGAAGTAATTTCGCATTTAAATTCTATATAAACACAAAACAATCTTTGGATAGGTTTTTCTTCTTAATAACATGTTTTCTAGTTTTGACCATGCGAATAAAATTTAAATTTATTTCAGAAGAATTATTATCTAGAATTTGGAATCGAAGATTCCATATTTGGAATCAGAATATCCAAATTATGTAAATATTTACATTTTATTTTTAGGTATTATGAATAGTAACATTAGTAATTATTTTTATTTAACATGCATAAATAGTAAATCATGTAAATAAGGGTGAAAAAAATATTAGAATAAGATAAAACAAACCTAAAACATGCCTTAATCAAATTAGATGATATATTTGTGACAAAGAGCATCCTTAGGTCTAATTTAGGACCCACTGGAGACACATGGGTGTAATGATGACCTTTATATATTTTATTTTAAGGAAAAAGGATATATAACATAAAAATTTATCTCCTAAGTAATAAAATTATAATATTGTTTATATAAATGATCTCTTGGACTAAAAATATTAATTATAAATATAAAAATATTTCCTACATCTTGGTATTTTATTTAATATTTTTAGACATTAAATATATAAATATATTTATGATACAATGATGATGCATCAATTACATTATTAATGAAATATTCAAATAAATAATATTAAAAATATTAAAATAAATGTAATTTGAATATTTTGATGCCATAAACGAATTATTTTGATGAAATTAAAATTTAAGGGATGATTTAATGCTTTAGATCAATGGAATCAAGTTGTTACGACTTCAACAATGTTAAATTTCTAAATAGTGTCAAAATTGACATAATGTATTTTTTTTAAATAAATACAAATTTATTAAATGAAATAATAGAACTAAAAATATAAAATTCAGTAGAATGAATTATATAATGTTAAAAACTATCATTATTGATCCAATTTTGGTTCTCGTTTCATTTTATAGTATCTACAGTAACCATATATTATGAATATCCAAGAAGTCATTGTAAGAGTTAATGTTGTTAACTAAGGGTTAAAGACAAAAGATAAGGTTATCATTATAACTTAAACCTATATAAAACCTATTGGATGTTAGTATTTAGACCCATCCTCTACTTACTTTCTACATTTATCACTTTTTGACTATTATAATTTTACAAATAAATTAATAATAAGATAATATTTGATGACTTTCTTAAAGTGCCCTCCCCCTTTTATAAAACGTCACAACCTCTACCAACTTACTCAAACCCATAAATCAATTTGTATCTTAAAAAAAGGCTCAAATTATCTCCCAAATTTTTTAAATTTTTCCTAGAATCTATACCATGGGTATAAGACAATTAAAGAAAGCCTTTTGTCTCAAGTCAAAAAAATTACTCTATTTTGCGGTAACATCTTCTATCTAGTTCCATTCCTTTATTTTCCCACCCCACACCCAATAATATTCATATTAGAAAATTACATACGAAAATAGTTTATTAAATATAATATGTTATTAATTAGATATTGATTCTATCTATACTCACACACACCTCCATCTAATGGATTAGAACATATTATTTCTGTGAACGCTGAACAACTGGATCACGAAACGATGATCGTTCAATTTTCTCCCACCACCACTCATGGTGGCCATTATGATTGAAATTTATTAATATATGAAATATATTATATTTATATTGTATAAAATCTTCTGTAATTTTTATTTACAGTATACCTATATTAATTCCATAATGGGTAAATACGATAATTTCATTTGAGGAAGTGTGGACTTCCGCCCCTTTAAAGTGATACGACACATGCATACCACAAATGAAACATTTAAAAGATGGTGTTAATGAAATTATATTAAAATTATAACATATATATTATATTATAATTATGATAAACCTATTTTTCATTTTGTATTCATTCTCTTAGTATGACGAAGAAATGAATGTGGCGTTCATGCATACATATGGCCTTCCATCTTCATGAACAATGAATTTCATTTCATATCTCCAAATTTTATAAATATATATGATATTTAAATCAAGAATAAAAATATTCTAGAGATTATTTATTTTTTACTACATGGAAGATTTATATAAAAACACATTCATTTTTGACTCAAATACAAAACATCAACAAAATGTCTTATTTGAACTCAAATAATTAACTAATTTATTTAACATTATAATAATTAAAATGAAATGAATAATAAAAATTAAAAAATTTATATATAAATTTTAAATTAACTTAATTTTATTATTTTTTAAATTAAATAACGAATGAGACAAGCCAGACTCTAGGTAATTGAACTTTTTAACCCAATTTCCATCATTTTGGTTGATCTTCTACATCATGATTATGGCATTATATGATCATGTGTGAAATAAAATTTGACATCATGAAGTGTATTTATAATTAATTAATGTTAATTTATATGGAATACACATAATTGATCTATTTTTTAACAAAATTATCTTTGTAAGGAACTTTGTAAACTCAATTTCCACTCATTGGGTTTTAAGCATACATCTTTAATAATATTATTCGAAGATTACATGTGGAATAACTTTTTATATATTTATTATATAATGTCACCATCCCTTTTTTGTGGATATACTATTTTTATACATAATCACCCCACTGCAAAATTCTTACATTAGTTATAGGAACATTATAAGGTAAAAATAAAATCAATATGCATTCATTGAGTTAAATATCAATGTCATTGGTTTTGTTTTTTCAAGAATATTTCTGATTGACATCTGGTTATCTCACACTAAATATCCACTTATATTTGGTGTATTTATATTCTTTCCACAAATAATTATGTCATTTATTTACCCTTAATCTATGGATATGATCTTTTCGGCTATTTTATTGCAATTTACATTCCATTGGGGCTTATCTGTTGTTATGCACCAATTAAATTTTAAATGTTGTATATACATACCTTTGACATATTATGTCATGAATATCCTTATTCTTGTGCTATTGTATGTTTTTTTAATTTCATTATTTAATTTTTTATTCAATTATTTTCTCAATTGGTAAGGGTCTCTTTAACTAAAAAGTCATTTAAAATGTTTTAATGATTTATTCTTCTAAATATTTCCCATTAATGGGAAAGTTGTTAAAATTTGATATAAGGATTTAATTATACGGACATAAGTGTTTTAATTTTTAAATTCCTTTAAAAAGTTTCAAATTTTTATGGGAAACATTGATTCAAAACACCTATTTTTTAATATATTAAATAAATTGATTAAATCAATATCTAGAAATGATATCATTTGATTGCAATGTGAAAATTGTTATTTTTCCTTTATACTTGTTATATGTGTTGTGATTATGTTATTGTTCCTAGGAATTTTTTATGTATATGGGTGGTTCCATGATAAAAAGAGGAAAGGTGAGCTCGTGATATCTCTCAAATTCATTGGGTAATGTGATGGAAGTAATGTTTATGGTTTCTCCTAATAGATTTAGGGAAAATTTTGTGATGGTTATTCTAAACTTAACCATGAAGGTTTCACCCTATGTAGCTGTGAAAGCTACAATGTATGTATGATATTTATGTCATAAGTCACCTTTATTATTTTTAACTTCTATGAGTTATTAAAAAATATAATGATTTAATGAGGTATCTTATAAAGATTATGTTTTTTAGTGAAAAGTATAAATTTATGGATTTTTATGCTTATAAGTACTAATGTTTTATTTCATTATTTTATATCCCTTATTGAGCTTTAAATTATAATCCTATGTTTTTGAAATTTTTTCTATATGGTTTAAAGATATATAATAGAAAATAATAATTCAAGGATATTTTTATCAAGAAATAGAAATCATGTTTTGTTTAATTGTTTTACTTAGGTGAAAAAATCGACAATGAGTGTAATTTTCAAAATAAATTGTCTTGGTCTATTATTTAAGAGTTATTTCATAATTATATAAAACTATAAACTTAGAAACCCCTCAATGTGAATTTCGGAGTAAACTCATGATTATATAATGTTTAAGGTTGGTTAATTTTAGTTTTCCATATAGGTCAGTTTAGACAACTATGGTGAATTTAAATATTTTATTAAAGGTTATGGATATCATCACAGGTTTGTAATTTTAAGTTATGTTACTAGTTAAATGACTTATAAACCCCTTTTCAGTCTTATTATATGAAATTAAAATATGATTAATGAAATGTTTAGTGATATTCACCTTTAAAGAAATTAAGGGTATTAGTTTTTTTGATGCAAAATGAGATGTATAAGACACCCATTGAGGTTAAAACTTGTCATGGTAATTTTTGAGGACATTCTCTCATTTTTTTGGAATGTTATAAAATTATATATTTTTGAAAAATGGAAACACACATACTATGTAAAATCCTGTCACATCAGAAAAATCTATGGGAATCGATACCACAACCGAAGTGTGATTGGGATTTTTCTCCTAATAATAGCCTACGTGAGGTCCATTGTATGTATGACATTATGTTTTTATTTAAACATGTTGATGAGATAAGAATAATTTGATTTTGGTGACATATTTTATTATCAAATGGATATCATTTGTGTTGGAAAATGTTTTGGTGATTATGTGTTAAACATAATTTTTGAAGATGTTCAATCTTTTGGGAACACTATATGCCTATAAAAAATAAAATACTATTGTATTTCATTTGATGATTAATGGTTGAATGTTATTTTTGATGAATCTATGTTTCCAATGAGGACATATGGACTTTTGGGTTATTTATGGAAATGATTATCCTATCATGGACAACATTTTATTAGGTTTATTACTTTTATATCTAACACTTTAAGAGTGTTCGGTGTTATTTGGATGTAAATTTTACGATTTATCATGGATGATCATGTGATGTAATTGTTCTGAATTTTGGATTTAGATCATAGTTTGGATTATATTTTGTAATTTTAAGAACAAATTATTAATTAATGGTATTTGTTGATGTTTGGGTATTTATTGGTTTAATTTTGGAGATTAATAGTTGTATTCATTCAATAAAGTATTATATTTTTCAGATTATCTAATCTTGTACTATCCATTTTGGGTTTTTAATGTCTAATGACAAGTGAACTATATAGTTTATTCTTTTTGTATTATGTGACTCTATAGATGATGATTCTAGCACATTTTTTTGTGACTAAGACACCAAGAATACTCAATGATTGGAGAAAAGGTAAATTTTTTGTAGATATTTATTAACACATGAAACAATACTTGAAAAATAAGTATGTTTTCTTATGTTGTATATCATTCTCATAAATAAATTTCATAACATTAAAAAAGTGATATTAAAACAATATTTGCTTCCATTCACTTTTCCTATTTGTAAATCAAAGACCATTAATGTCATAACATGTTTATGGTTTTTTGGTTGTTAAAATTATCCTGATCATATTTTCTATCACACTCCCTCAGAAGATGGTGGTTATCTTTTCCTCCATATACATACTTTCCTACATAGAATCCTAGTATTTGATATCTCAAATGAACATTTTACTTATCTTTTTTTATTTAAAAGATATAGTTTTATTGAATCTTTTTCTGATGTGGGATCTTCAATGAAGATTCCAAGCCCAATTTTAAAATTGTGAGGACACAATTTCCCAAAGTGGATTGATCTAACAGACCACGTATTTATAAAATAGTTAATTTTAATATCTATTAATATTTATTAATTTAATATTATTTACAGTTTAAATGGGGAACTATATATGATAGCATACCCAACACACAAAAACGAAATTCTCGGCAATCTTAAGTGGTACACAACCTCGAGTAATACCGAAAAATAATACAACAACAATATTATTGTTTTAAATTTAAATTGAAACATATCCATTATATTGTTATGAATGAAAATAATTACCAAAATTATGATTTTACATATATTTTAATAGTTTATACTTTTATAAAATGTGTTTTAGAGGCTCAAAATTAGAATTAATCCAAATTTAATCATAGAATACTCAAAAATAATTTAAAGGATGTTTTACCACCTTTTGATGGAAACCACTTTTTTTAAAAAAATTGGCATTTTATATTTCTTATTTGATAAAATAAAATTCTTATTTAGAATCGGGACATCAAAATTTTTTTGGTTGAAATTTTTGTAATTTTATGATAAAATCAATATTTTCTTGAACACCAAAAAAACTGCATTTTAATTCAAAATTTCCATTTCATCTAATTTATTTATATAGATATATTTACCTATTAATTGGTTTTAAATTTTTATTGGATTAAGGTTTTATCATTTAATCCAATAATGGTCCTTGTATGTAATTTAACACATAAATTGGACATAAACACTTGTAAATATTTTGATTTATTTTACATTTTCAAATGTCATTTTCTAGTCTGTACAAAGGGAGTTAATTATCAATTAACGTTTTCCAATTATGTGTTTTTAATTTGAAAAACTTGATTCTATATTTGTAATCATATGGTCCAGATAATGTAATAATTATTTTTTGTTTTTGTACATTATGAATATAAATTTTGGTAATTTTTTTTATTTACTGTGGTTAAAGTTTAAATAAGCTATATAAATGTAAATAAATAAAATTATAATAATATAAAACTATCCAAAAAATTTTCTTAATTTGTTTTATGAGATATTACAAAAATTAACATTCTTGGATGAAATTTATGACCCCATGGAGCCACCTGGGTGTAATAATGATATTTTAAAATATTAAATTTAAAGAAAAGGGGAATAGCACATAAACATGTATCTCTTAATAAAAAAATTTACTTTGGATTATATAAATGAAATATTATATTATAAATAGTAGTTATAAATATAAAAATATATCCTACATCATGGAACTTTATTTATAAATTTTAGTCATTAAATATATAGATATATATATATGACACAATGGCGATGTAGTGATTACCTTACTAATGCAATACTCTATTAAATGATATTATAAATATTAAAATAAATAAAATCTGAAAATTTTTATACCATCCAAAAATCATTATGATTATATTTACATGTCATGAATGATTTAATTCCATTGTTTCTAATGAATCATGTTGTAATGACTTTAACAAAAATCAATTTCAAAATAGCGTCATAATATACATAAGTAAGTTTTTAAAACAAATTCTATTTTATTAAATGATATAATAGTCCTAAAAATCTATGACTCCTTAAAATGAATTATATAATGATTAAAATGTCATTAGTTATCCACTTTTGGTTATCTGGGAGTTATATAGTATCTATAGTAACCATTTATTTAGAAAATACATGAATACATGGTATGGGATAATGTTTTTAACAATTTGTTACAGCCAAATGATAAGATTAATTTTATAAAATAATCATTTCCAAAACTTATTTTTTGAGAGGATTTTGATCAATCCTCATCTTATCCTTAAACTGTATCACTTTTTAACTATTATAATTCAAATGAACAATTTTATAATAATATAATATTTCATGACATTCCTAATATTCCCTCCTCCGTATTATAAATGGCCTCCACCTGTACCCACTTACTCACACCTCTAATGCCCCTTTGGTTATCCAAATTCTTCACAAATAATCTCCCAACATCACTAACTTACTATTCGAAGCCTTACCTTGAATATACGACAATTTAAGAAAGCCAATTGTTTAAAAACAAAAGTTGTTACCCGATTAAGAGGTAATGTATTCTCCCAAGTTCGTTTCCTTTATTTTCCTTCCCAATTCCATATTCTCAAATATAATAAGTTTTTATTATTTAATGGATTAATATGCACTAATACACACATACATCTAATGGATACGATCAAACTGTTTCTGTGTATGGTGATCTAATACCTCAGGAAAAGATGATTGTTCAATTTTCTCTTACCACCTCTCATGGTGGCCATTATGATAGCACTATATTTATATATGACATATATAATATTAATATTGGCTATATTTTTCAGTAATTTTCAGTTATATCATACCTTTATTATTTTCATAATGTTAAATATGATAATTTCATTTGATCATGTGCTGACTACCGCCCACTCAATGTGATATGAATCATTCACGATGTACATGAAACATATAAAAGATGGAATTATTGAACTAATGTAACATATGTAACATAAATATTGTACTTTAATTACAATATATAATTGTATAACATAGTTTTCATTCTTTTAATATTATAATGAAATGAACGCTGCAGTCATGCGTTCGTACGGCCTACCGTCTAAAAAATGGTGCATTTAATTTCATATATCCAAATATTATCTATAAAATAAATATGTATATAATGCATATATATGATATTTAAATCAGGAATAATAATATTTTGGAGATGGTGGAATTTTTACTGCATTGACAATTTACATCAAAACAAGTTCATTTTTTACTCAAATATCAAACATCGAAAATACATATGATATGAACGTAAATAATTAAGTAATTACTATATCATGATAATAAGTGATATAAGATTAATAATAAACATTATAAGGGTTATAAATTATGTATAAATTAACCTTTTTATTATTTATGAATTTAAATAATGAACGAGACCAGTTGGACGTGAGGTGAGGGAACTTATTAACCCAATTTACATCCTTTGGGTTAATCTTATACTTCATGATTTTTTCATGCTATGATTATGTGAGAAATAAATTTTGATATCATATTTTTTTTAATTTTATTTAGGTGTATTTATAAGGAATAGATCTAATAAATCTAATTCAATAAAAATTATCTTTGCATGGTAATTTCTAAACTCAATTTCCACTCATTGGGATTTATGCAAAATTCGTTGATTATATAATGCCAAGATTATGTGTGGAATCACTGTTTATTTAGTTAAGTTATAATTTACAATTTCTATTGTGTGGACATAATATTTATACACATAATAATCCAATTTATAAATTCTTACATCATTTATATGAACTTTGTATGGGGAATCTTGACTCAATATCCATTCATTGAGTTAAACTTCAATGTCATTGATTTTTTTCCAAGAACATATGTGAATGACCTCTGATTTTTTTTACACTGAATATCCACTTATATTGGGTATATTTATGTTTTTCACACATAATTATGACATTGATGAATCCATAATGTATGGATATGATCTTTTTAAGTGATTTCATCTCATTTTAAATCCTATTGAAAAATATTCGTTTTTATGAACCAATTTACTTCTATATGGTGTATATAAAACCATTTTCCAAACTATATATTTAATATCATTATTATCATGATAGCATTTTTTATGTTATTCGTAAATTATTTTTATTGATGTGTTTTATTATCTGGTAAGGGACACTAACAAAAACACCGTTTGAAATGTTTTAATAATTTATTTTCTTAAATACTTATCATTAATGTCCATGATTTAAAAATGGGTTTAAGGATTTATTTATATGGATATGATTGTTTTAATGATTAAATTCATTTAAAATGTTTCAATGTGGTATGGGACACATTGATTCAAAACTCTTATTTTTGAATGGTTTAAATTAATTGGTTATATCAATATCTTGAAATGATATATTGTGATTCAAATATGGAATATTTTATTTTTTCATTTATAATTTTTTTTGTGTAATGATTAAGTTATCATTCATGGTCATTGTTTACGTATATGGGTTTTCACTTGATAAACTAATGGCGGGTGAGCCTGTGATAGCTCTCCAATGAATTGGGTAACATAGCGGATGTAAGCATTAAGGTTTATCCAAAGAGATTTATGGAATATACTGTGATGGGTATTCCAAACATAACCATGAATGTTAATCCCTATGTAGCTATTTAATCTAAAATTTAATTATGTTATGGATTCCGTAATAACCTTTTTATTTTATGATTTCTATGATTTATTCATAATGTTTATTATTTCATGAGTTATGTTAATGATCTTATATTTTATGAGTGAAAAGTATGATTTCATTGATTTTTATGTATTCATGGGAAAATGTTTATGTTCATTATTTTATATCTTGTATATGGAGTTTTATTCCCATTCCATGTTTTTTGTAATTTATTCCATAGGTTATAATGATGGATAAGAGAATGGAATAATTCAACAATTTTTCTACCAAGAAAAATAAATCCTATTTTGTCTAAATGGTTTATTTTAGTGAAAGAAGTCGATACAGAGTGTATTTGTGCACATGTAATGTCATGTTCTGTTATATAATAGCTATGGCCTAAATCTATAAAACTATAGAACTGAAAATATCCTCAATGTGAGTTCATAAATTAATTGAGCATTAAGTAATGTTTTTGGAAAATGACTTATAAAGATGGTGTAGTTTTCTAATTCCATTTGTTCTAATATTGAATTGATTTTTTCACATAAAAATTGGGTTTCAGTACATATTTACACTATAGATATAGTTTTAAATATTATTGATATATAATTAGTGATGACACAGTATCAAGATATTGTGGTTTTGATTGGGTCAGTGGATCTCTACCTGAGTGTGTGTTTTTTCTGAGGGAGGGTAACTATTAATATAACTTCCATGGGCTTCTTAATGATCATGATTATATTCCCCCTATACAGGACATTAAATAGATTTTGGTGGGTGGCCACCAATGAGGGTGTTTGGTGTGACTCATTACTAATGTGGGACATGATATTATAATTGATTTATATCTGGATGTATGGAGATGCTTTGACAAAAAATATGTTTCATGGGACCACCCTATTTCATAGAGATCATTACATGGATGAGTATTTATATATGATGTATTTATGAAACCCTACCATTACAATGTGGGTAAATTTTGAGACAAAGTTTGTTATGTTTAAGGATATATATATTATATATATAAAGTATGTATGTGGTGGTCATGTTTGGTGTGATACCCAAACATGTAGTTCTTGTAATGGGTAATTATTAGGGGTTCATAGTGACTTCTCATATTATAATTAGTTGAATTAAAGGAGGATCAGTGTCATGGTCAACTAGTTAGAACAAAATAACTTTTCATGAATTCATGTATTTAAATATATTGTAATTTATGAGTTAGGTGTTTTGAACTAGAAAAAAATTCATTTATATATATATATATTTTATGAACATATTCTGATCAAAATAACATTTATTTTGTCAAGATGATGGGGATTAAAAATAGAAAATTTGTATCTCCAATACTAAAATAAATGTCTTGGGTCTAGAAATATATAAGTAGGTATTTATTAAACTTTAATATAACTTGAATCACATTGATCTAGGCTTCTGGAACAGTTCTAGTAGTTTTAGGAGGATGAGGTTTTTTAAAGATTATTATGTGAGTTGGGACAAATTACAATGTTTTTAAATTTAGCTGTAGCTCTACCCATATATTGGAAAATGTATTTTTATTTTATTTATATGAATATTATTATTTTACATGTGTATCTACTTCTAATATGTTATTATGTGACTACTTATATAGAATGATTTCTATATTATATTCTAAATTATGTGGGACCTCTTATATGCATGTTTATTTTATATAGTTTTTGGGTTCCCCACCATAAAAATTTGTCCTATTAAATTTTTCATAGAGTCACACATGAAAAAGGGAACATTCAAATGAATAAATTACATACCAATGAACGTTTAGGGCATTTTTTTGTTAGAATCCAATATAATATTGAGAGGTATGTTTTGAGTTATTAATGTTCCCAACTAAAGTATCAATATGGTGATTGAGACTAGGGAATAAATTAAAGATAAAAAATTGTGTTTGAATCACTTTTTAAATGAATAATATCTCCATGTACATATTATTAGTAGTAATGGGGATGAAATATCATATTTTATACTTAAAAAGCCTTCCATTTATATTTGATCATTAATTTTTGTAAGGATGATCTATATGGTTGTTTTCTTATTAATAGTTGATATAGAATGTATGTCATTATTAGTAACATTATTTATAATGTAGAGAAACTTTACAACTTATACCATGGTGGGGACATATATGGTTTCATGATTCATCCCATACAAGGATATGACATTAGATGTATTTTTGGTTATTTTCTTGATTTTTTTAGTTACTGGACCTTTTATGATGAAGAGGTCCCCCCTTTTTTGGTACTATTGGGAGGTCCTCGAATGTTTCTTAAAACATTTCTATTAGGAGTCCCACCACTTTATTTCATATTCTCCATTATAAGTATAAGATCAATTGATAGGGTCACCAATTTCTATATGAAATTAAATTTTGTAATCCAATTGATGATTTCCAATAATTTTTCAAATATCCCCATATTTATTTTTGAGTAAGATTTGGGGATTAATTGAATAATATAATAATGGTCTTACTCGTGAACTAGAGTGATCAACTTCTACCTATAGGATATATTATAAGTACGTTGATCTTGAATATCCAATTTTAAGTATTCCATAGTAAAATTATGAGGAATCAGAGCTGTAGAAAAATGATTTGGTTACGGTTAGTTTGATGAATAATTGTATGTTGTGGGGTATGCACACAGACATAAGAAACCTTCTTTGTGTCTTCCTCATTGTATAAATGTGAGCAATTTTTTTTCATCGAGGATATATTTTTGAATAAAATTGACGTCCACTTTTGGATTACATAACCCTTGATATGTTGTTTCATTTGGAATATAATTTATGTCCACAAACACTAATAATATATATGATACATTTACTAGGTTGAAATTATAATATCATTGAGATTCCCTTACACTATTGGACTCACCACCTACGATTATAGAAATTTGGTTTGTTGAACGTGAATGGTGAATCTGTAGAGATGAGTAAGTTACATTATTATTAATAGTTTCTCCATTATTTATCTTTGTTACTTGTTAGAATATTATGGAATATTGGGATTTCATCTCATATCCTTGTGTTGTTTGGGAATCCTTATGGCTGTATATCTACTAACTACATGTGAATATTTGTTTTTAGTATAATTTCATTAACAGAAACTTTGTCAATGAAGAATAATATTTTAAAATTCATTTTCAACAAATCCAATTCATATATGATGGATACTATATTTGTTTAATTAGCTTTTATTTATCTAAAAATTTATTACATGGCTTAGACCATTATAATTTTTCTTTCTTTTCACCACATATTCATTTTCAGTAAAATGGTATGGAAGTTTCACTCAATGGTGATATGGGTTGTGTTATCTGAAATTCACTTGTAAGACAATATATTATTGATTTTATAAAATAGTATTTATATACCAAAAAATTAATTATATTATAAAACAAGTTTTAATATGATTCTAAGTGTAAATTAAGTTTTTTATATTAAAATTTTATGATAGTATATGTTTTATAATATATTAAATGATATATATATAGATCAGTTACTCTTGAGTACATATAAAAATATTTATATTACTATTATGTGTCATGTTAAATTATTACTATACATCTAAGGGTGACATTATTCAATAATATCACTTATATTAATTTTAAATATGACACAATATATTATCCATATATATGGTCTATAATGGAAAACTTACTCATATAGATTAAAGGAATGAACAATTATTATATATTAAAAATAAAATAATGTTTACTAGGAAATCATTTTATTGTGATGTTTAGGATATATTTATTCTACATTGAAACATTTTATTATCTAAGGAATTATTTCCTAGAAATTTAATAAATATTATATCGAGTATATTATTAAGGGGGAATATGGTTTTAGATTGGTATTTTGCATCCACATTTTAAAAATATGATATAGGAAAAAAATTTAAAATTTAAAATTTAATTATTTTTTCAAATGATAAAATTATAAAGAAATTATATTTTTTTGAAAAAAATTGAAAAATAGGATAAATATACAAATCTATTAATTTTCTATATTTATTTTATCATTATTATTTTCTAGGTGTGATGTATTGATACATTACATACATTAATAATTAAATTAATAGAAAAGGGTAGATAATAAAATTATTTTTTCTATTATTGAAGAATAATATAGATATTTTATATATTAAGAGATACACATTTGAGGAAAATGTTTGTATGGGTGGATTCATCTTTATTATATTTCATTTTGTAGAGATTATTTTTTAATACCTTCATCAAATATCATTAATATTTTATTTTTTTAGTTATTCACAATACTTATTTATAGGGTGGTGAGGCTTTTTTGAAATCCCAATTTTTAAAATCCATGAATGAACACTTATTTTGAAATATACTAATTGATAGTTACACATTCCCAACATTGATATATTTAAGAAATAGATTTCATTAAAAATGAGAAAATAAAAAATGGTTTTTAGTTATGTGAATTAAGGTAAGTTTATTGAAAACCCTAATAAAATTTTAAAGATTTTTATATATTAATGAATATTATTATTTAAAATCATATTCTATGACTTAATAAACAAAATAAATAGATATATTCATTTAAATTTTAATGATTTAATTTAAAACAATTTTAGGGACTAATACACAAACTCATATAATCCCTCTCTTTAATCATTATAACCAATGAAACTAGGATAATACATTTTATTAGATAATATTTATTTATTTATTCACAGTAGTCTATTTAATATAAATAATATAATTTCCTTTCAAGGAATTTTTCTCCAAGAGATAGTATATATACATATCAAGATTATAATAATAATGATTAGAAATATATTATGTGTAATATAATGATAATGAACGCATTTTTTAATTCTCATTTTACTGATTATACGAATGTGGAGAAGCAATACGTTGTTATTTATGGTGGTTAATAATGTAAGAGTGATGAATAAAATGGTGAAAAATATCTAAATTAGAATATTATGATTGAAATTACATATGGCTTAGTTCCAGATTTTCCAAACAATGTTTCTCCATGTAATAACTCCTACGATATATGAAAAATGATTAAAATTATTTATATTGGTTTGAATTATATTAGATATTTAAGATACAAAAATGGAAAATTTTTGTTTGATACATTCATGATGTATAATAAAGATTTAAAACAAATGGAATAAATGGTGAGAAAAAAAATTGTTCATTATTAGTAACTTTATAATAACCTTATATTTTTTTAAATGTTCCAACACTTTCTACACAATGAAGGAGTGGAAAATCAGCTTTAATTAGATAATATACAAAAATTATGTATTTAGAAATAAAAAAATTTATTTTAAATTTAATGATTATTCTATCTAAAATAAAATATGATGTCAATATGTATAAATCAATTTGAAAATATTTTTTTCACCGTGTTGTTTCAACTTCTAAATATGAAACCAAAATCACAGATATTTTTTTCATGAATCTGGTAATAGTGATCTTCGTTGTTTAATTTATTTTGATTAATTTGGTTTAAAAGTTATATTATCCAATATGTTTTATATTATTTGAAATTAATTTAGAAGAATATTTAACTTCTTTAAAAATAATGATATACATTTGAAAGAGTTTGGATGATATGATTTATTCAATCCTGAATATGTCATGTATTATTACTCATAACATAAATAGAAGGTTAAAAATGAAAATAAAGTAATAATATCATATTAAAAAAGAATGTAATTGATTCTATATATGTTATTTTAGTAATTATAATGATTCTAGTGATATTTCTAATTTGGATTCAATGGTTGAGTAACAAATAAAAAAGAAAATATATATTTTTTATTATAGAATGAAGAAATAAATACATTTTGTGACATATACATGAATATGATAGAAACAATTTAAAATATATTTATAAATAAATCCTCAAAAATGCACACTCATGTTAGGTGCATAAATCATAAACATTTTCTGGCATTAATAAAAATAATTTTGACCCATTTTATTTTCCCATCCAAACCATAAAACATATAAAAAAGAAATTCATCCCATAAATATGAATGGACATTATAGGTTATATATTTTATTTAATTTTTAGAAAAACCAATATAAAAAATATTCAAGTCATTAAATGAGAATTTCTCTCACATAACCCATCTTTTATTATATATCTTTAAGTCATTATCATCAACCATAACAAATAAATTGTAAAAATAAAATTTCCAACATCATTTCATGATAAAAATTAGAAAAAAACATAATAATTGTGAGAAAAATATTCAATGAGGTAATAATGAAGCATTAAACATTAAATCTAATTAATGATAATAAGTGGTAAATAATGATATAATAAAAAATTCACAGTGAATGGGATAATCATAAAATAAATCAAACCATTTATTACTCGGATTATGAAATATGAAAACATACAAAAGGAATGAGTCATCCTAATAAATAATAATGATCTATGTGGTTTCAATCGAAATCATAAAATGGATTATGAAAAAGGAATAAGAATCAAAAAAACATTATTGGTATATTGACACATTTTTCATTATAACAAATGTTAAACCTATGCAATAAATAATGAGAAGATAGTCAAATCCATTGTTAAAACCCTTTGTCGACTCCATCCATCTTCCCTCTAATTAATTTTTACATAATTGAATTAATTAGAGAACTATCTAGGATCACATATCATTTAAGCTCTAATGAGCTCACGGGGTGCTACATGGGCAACACCCTCATATTATTTATAATGGGATCTCCCAATTTTATTTTGGAAGCCCTATCATATATGATGTAATTAGATCACCAGTTTCTATCTTTGCTCAACCATTATATATAATGTCTAGTAAAAAGAACATTAATTATGTACATAGAGATTTCATTTCTCATAAGACTCAAAGAAAATATCATTATTCATTTTATAACATGATTAAAACATAGAAATGAAATGGAATTAATGTAAATCTATTTGAAAAATTTGGTTCCCATGGAACAAACATGTTCTATAACAATCTCCTTGAATCATAGTAATTCCATTGAGAAGAAAAATATTCCTTAAGATTTATTTGAAACTATATTGACCCCTAGAAAAAAATTGGGTTCCATGAAAATAAAATTGAAGCAATATTAATCAACATATATAAATAAATAAGATGGTATTATTACAAAATATCAATTTTGGAGTATATATAAAAAAATGTTTTTTATGGTAATTTATGGGAATAAAATTAAAAGATAATTTATTAATTTTTCTAGAAAAATAAACAAATCATTTTGAATATTCCTTTTTAAAATAAAAATTCAAAATTAAAGAAAAAATATTTCAAATATAATTTTCTGTGAAATCAACCACAGAAACACATTAATTCTGCTTTAAAATATTATTTATCATTTTTATGGAAAATAGTCTTTCCATTTTGGATTTTTTTTTTAAAAATTCACTAATCATTTTCATTTAAAATAACATTGAAAACAAATGAAACAAATTTCAATGAAAATAATGGAAATGATGGTAGAAAATAATGTTTATGGAATATACATTAAAACCAGGATTCATAAAACATATTTTCTAAAATATAATTGATATTAATTAGAAATATTTATATAAATATTCCTTACAAATGTTTTTCTAAAAATTTCAATAATCGGTAAAAACATTTTTAATAAATCAATTCATGATTAAAAAAATTGAAATATGTTTTTAAAAATGTTGATTTCTATGAAAAATTGGTTTTGGCCAAAGAGATATGTAAATATGGTTTTTACTAAAAATTATTCCTTGTAAATAATGATTAATTAATCCAAGGAAAATGATTTAAAACATTTTTTCTCATGAAAAAAACATAGGGGAAATGAATTCATGATAATTATAAATAGGTAAAAATTGATTTCATCCAGGGAAACTTAACAAAAAAACCCAAATAAATGATAGAATTTTGACATAAAACCATTACCTCTTCAGTAATAATGATTATAAATCCCACTAAAGGGATAAAGTAAAATAAAACATTAAATATAGTATGATTAAATAAATTCATGATATTAAATGTAATATATTCTTTATATATGCCCTATAAAAATATATAGGTTCATTACATGACATAAGGCTCAATTAAGGAAAATTGAGACGAAATACCTTAAAACATTACAAATCAAATAATTCGTAACTGCAAATAAAGAATAAAATTAAATTAAATTGTAAATATAATAAAAATAATCGGATTCATTATATCACAAGTCAATGTGGAATTATAAAAATATCGTTGAACAAATGATTTGTGAAAATATCATATATCTAATAGAAGGAAAAGTAAAATGACGAAGCCCATTAACTCAAAATATGTTTGGTTGATCATTATTAATTCTCAACTATATTTATTTTTAACATGTTATTAGGTTATTAAATATACATTTTAAAACTTAATATATCATATTAGATCATTTTATTAAATATAATCACCCATTCGTTGATTATCATTCACTATTTTCATAGTTTCAAGTGTTAATTGAAATATATTCTCATTTTTTCTTTTTTTTATTAATTTTTTGCCTATTATTCATATTATATAGTTATATCATATTGATAATAAAAAAATGACATAATTTTCATATTTATGCATTAATTATACTTTTAATGTCAGTAAATAATGGTGGTTCTAAATATGAAGCATGTTATAATCATAGAGACGGTATGTCATATATACGCATGGGTACGTTTCTATTTTTAAATGATCATTACAGAATAAATGTAAGAAATAATATATATATTTATATTTATCATAATTTCTTATATACCATATTATTTAGTTTAATGTACTTATATATATAATTCATATGGTGTGGTGATGAAAAGAGAGTCACATTGCATCATGAATTTTGTAGTCCACACATACTTGAACGACATTTTCATCTTTTTTGTGAAAAATTAATGTGATATATTAGTTTTTTCAGAATTAATAATATGTTATGAATATAATAGTAATTTAATTTATGTCATTTAAATTCATTCACATTATCCTTATTTAATTTAAAGCGTCTGTGAAAGATTAATCACATTGTTTTGTGAGGCTGCAGTCCACCATACAAAGGAGTGACGTTATCATCTCTATAAAAAAATGTAATGTAAAATGTTTTATATGATACCATAAATAAATTGGTATAATTATGTTATAAATATAATATATATAATTTATATCCATCATCAATTCCAACCATTTTTGGTTTAAATAAAATAGAAAATGATATCAGTTTTAGAGGAAGTATCATATTGCACAGATGAATGATGAATTGGTATCCCGTTTAATGAAATTAGAGAGAGTTGTAGGTAATTAACATATTTTTTTTACAATATCCCATAATATATAATATATATTTTTTAATTTATCATCATAATTTAATGATAATTTAAGGAGGTGGAGAAAAAAATTAAAAAAAATACTCTTTATAGAATGTTATATCATCTTTAAGTATTAACCATAATTATTCACCAAAAAGATTTACTAGATTGACATTCAATATAAACTAAGGCTTCTATGATCAGGGCAAGGATCTAGGAATTTTTTTCATTAGTTATTTTAGTATCAAAATTGTTTTTATGCAGTGAATAATTAAGTACAAGGGTGGTTTATTAGTGGGGGAGAGAAATCACTTGGTGTTTTTAAATAGAAATGTCTTCTCCAACACGTTTAAATTTTAAATGTGGTCTAATATTATCTATTCATGAACATAAAATTTGATTGGGATGAAATATAGAATTAAAATATTTTTATTACATTTTTATAGGACATTTTTAAAATTATCTATTTAATTCAACCACCGGTAATCTAATCATATCTTCACGCAGTAAAGAAATTTATTTTATGAACAATTAATTTTGGTCAAAAATTATTTTGATATTTTTATATAAAATAAATTGTTATTAATCGAATTACAGAGTCAATTTTTCAGAATTCAATTAATAAAATAGAAAAAATTAATCTTAAATCTAATCCCACAAACATGATGTAAAAAAAATTTAATGATATAATGTTTAAAATATTAAAATGATTTTATATCAAATTTTATATGAAATTAGTTTAAATTAAATAAACTATATTAATAAATATATAATATAAGTAATTTTAATATTAATTTAACTTACCTTGGTATATAATTTTAATAGAAAATCATTTTAATTTTAATATTCATTATTTTTTCACTCTTCACAAATAAATTATCATTTTAGAAAATTATCATAAATTAAATATAATTAAAATTTAAAAATTCTATTTAAAAAATGAATTTTATTTTTTAATTTGTTTCTAAAACCTTTAAAAAAAATTTAAATATATATATATAAAAATGCAACAAAGAAGCAGGTTTTCTAAAGCTGTATTTTTCAAGAACAAGATTATTCTATATTAAATCCATGTCTAATAATAATAATTGTATGAATGTTAATTAAAATTTATCCATATAATATATATTTATATATATTTTTAAAAAATTCTAATGTATATATTATTTAATTTAATCAAACTGAAAAAATATAACTTAATTTTTAATAGGTTTTAGTAAAATATTATTTTACAGTTAAAGAAATCATATTATAAAATAAAATATAATGATGATTATCATGTAATTATGTTTATTAAATTTTAAAAAGAATAATTGTTAAATATATAATTATTTTAAAAAAATAATTTGATTTTTAATTTACATAATGTATTAAAGTGAAATCAGTTTTTTTAAATCGATATATTTCAATATTCACTGAAAAGACAATATTTTCCAAAAAATCCAATAATTGCACCCATAATAAATTTTTATATTTTTATTAAAAAATAAATTTCATGTTATCAAATAAATATATGATCATTTTATAAATTTGGATATAATTTATTCTCAAGAAAATAAATCAATATAATTTTTAATAAAATCATATTTTTGATGAATAAAATTACATTACTAAAAATTGACTGATTACATCTGAATACTTTTTCAATAATTGACATTGAGTTTAATATATATATATATACATATATATATATATATTTTATAAATTTGTTAATACTATTCTTAAATTCCAATTTAAAAATTATATAATTATAGTTATATATATCGTTGGTCATTTTTATTTGCTGTTGCATGTTCCAAAAACCATAGACCAAAAAATGTCCAGTTTTTGTGTATCACAATATATTAATAGTATTAAATTTATTAAATATATATATATATAAATATGTCAGAGGGTGTTATCCATACACCTATAATCAGTGTTTTTGTCCATTTTGTTGAAACATATAATTTTATTCTTTTATAATATGAAGGTGGTAAATCCACCTCACTATAATAAATTGTGTCTTCAAATTTGAACTTCATCTGGATAATTAAAGGATAAACAGTTGAACATATATTTTCTCCTAATCCATAATACATAAAGGGATAATAAAACACACACATAATAAGATAAAAATGGAACTGAAGAGGTTATATGGAGTAACGAATCACAAAGTAATAAAATAAGAGATTATATTTTGGAATAGAAGAAAAATGTATACATCTTGAGAGAGTGATTATGGTTATTGATTACAAGAAATTTAATTATCAATGTAATTTTAGTGGGCTTAAAACCATAAATAATTGAAAATATGAAATACTATATGAATTATATGATATTAATGTGATAGAATAACATTTTTTAATTACATTTACTAGAGATGATGAATTGTTTCTATTTACAGAAATAGAATAATGAAATTTGTCTACACTATGAGTATAACTTCATCCTTTTAAAATTTACATCACAATATCATCCTTCTCACCAAATGATTAGTATTTCGTATTAATTTGTAATTCCTGAAGCATATAAAGCAACAATTAAAGTCTACATAACCATGAAAAGGGTAATAATATTTTTTGGACATATTTATTCATAAAGAAAACCAAAATGGATGTCACATGGTAAGATAATTCAAAAAATGAATAAAACAAAATGTTGTACTTTATTCCTAAAAACAATATAGTCATTAAAAAAAATGAAACTAAATCCTTACATAACCCTATATATAAAATAAACTTAATATCTTAAATATAATAGAGTGTAATATCCTCAATTTTTATACCATACCTTTTAGACATGATGACAAAAAAAATTAGAGATATTCATTTGAAGTGGCATTAATCACATTGACCAAAAATAAATATTATATCATGAGATTGTCTATATGATAATTCAATTTTCCATATATCCAAGATCATATAAACCATAATGGTAATAAATAACTTAAATATTATTTCCATAAAATTTAAATTCACCCCATATCATTACAAATATATTAATGTACTAAAATATATTATAAAATATCATTATTCAATTTACAAACTCAATGATTAAAACCATAAAGTGGTTTCAAATTATTTTAATAGTTTATCATCCCTATATATATAGACACGTGACATTATACATAACTTATAATATAACCTTAAATGAAAACATGATAATCTATAATGTTACCTAAACTGACCTCTAATACAGAATACAATATTATCAAACCTTCACTCCTTGTCCTGGAGCTAAAATCACAAACATTTCATTTATGGAATTGATTTAGATTATTACAACCCTTTTTTCCATTCAAACCTTACAACATCAAAACGAATAATGGAAAAATTACATTTCTGAGGACCTTTTAAATTTATTTTTTAGTGAATTATGAAAAACTACTGCATAAAAATACCTATTTCATTAAATTACTCCCACGTAAAAATAATTTTTTTAGTTCTTATATGTTCATCATCATCATTAATATGAAATACTTTAAACAAATAATTTATTTACCATCATTTCTTGATAACCTGGGGAAAAGGAAACATAAGAATAGTGACCTCAAATTATCTCTATGTGTAAATATATGCATTAATAAATTAATCTTATCAACAAACAAAATAAGTGAATAATGTTAAATTACATAATCAGAGTGAATGAGAGAATAAAAATATATCTCATTCACATCAATACATAGATCACAAAATATGAAAATATATAAAGGGTTGATTAATTAGAATCAATAATCATTTGCCATGTGATATCAATATTGATCAACATAAATATTATAATCTCATATCAAAATTAAAAAAAACTGTTTGTATCAGGGAACACTTTTCATCATAACCAAATCTAAAATCTTGAAATAAATAATTATGGAATAGTTAAATTTGTAGGAGAAACCCTTCGGTAACTCCCTATTAAATTTCACTTAAGATATGGTACATTAATGAATGCACTGGAGATATATTTCGTGTGAAACCACCATTTAAGATATAATTGGATCACATAGCACTATATGTGTCACCCCAACCTATAAGATGTAATGAGATCGTGTATCTCTACCATGGTAATCCATAATATATAATATAATGGGATCATGTGACACTACATGGACGAAACCATAATATACAATGTCTATAAACCACTACATGAATATTGTACATAGAGCTTTAATTTAAACATAACCATTATAAAAAGAGTCATTATTCCTTTTATAGCTTCATTAACCCATGGAAAAGAAAACAATTTCATGAAAATATCTATTAAACGGTATTTAACAAATGAAAACATTGGGAATCAATAAAATTTTTTTTTTGGAAACATGGATAACTAATAAAAATAAATTGGTTCCTGAAAATAAGTTTCATACATGATTATCCACTAGAAACGAAGGTAGATCCATAAGAGTCTCTTTGATACTATCTTAATACATCAAGAAGAATAATGATGAGGAAATAAATACAAAATATTCTCATTTTAAAATAGTTTTAAAAAATGGTTTCTGACATTGATGAATGGAAATTAAATCATTATATCATTCAAAAAATGTTGATGAAATTAACCATATCATATTAGAAATACCTTTCATAAAAATAAATTAATTCTCAAAATATTAAAAAAATTCTATTTATTGGAAATAAACATGAAATCATATAAATGATAATTTAAAAATGATTTAAAACATTTATTTATGAAAATATCCATTTCATTTTGGAAAATAGTTTTTAAAACATTTTGATATTACATTTATTTTGAAATCACCCAGAAAACATAAAAACAAATATTCAGATAATATAATTCTCATAATAATGGAAAATCCAATTCATGTCATACATATTGAAACAAGACTTCCTTACACATTTTTTGTAGCAGAAAAATGTGAATTGTTTTGAAAAGGATATAATGATTTTTCTAAAAAAATTCATGCACATAAGTATATTATTTAATAATTTTTTTTAACATTGATGATTGATTTTATTTTTTAGAAAACATGACTTTTAAAGAAAGTGGTTTTCGACTAAATAGTGAAATAAATATGTTTTTTATTAAAATCATTATTTTCAACTCATTTGTAAATAAAGAGTTGAGAGTTATGGGAAAATATTTTCACATGAAATAACCATAGGAGATGAAAATTAATTATAATTTTTTATATAATGAATAAAATATTTTGACATTGGATAATTAATCACAAAATAACCCCTATAAGTGATAATATTTTTACATAAATATTTTACTTCAATGGTAATACTGAATTGTATGACCCATGAAAGGATATAATAAAATAAAAATTTAAATACCATTACAAAAAATAAATTCATTATATTACATGTAAAATTTTCTATATATAAACCTCACAAATGAATATATGTTAATGAGATTACAAAATATTTAAATAACGGAAATTTTTTGTGTAAAGACCCGGAAATTTCAAGGAAAATGTTTTTCTTAATTTTCTTTGAAATTTTACAAGAACGTAGTTTCTGACGACGCCTGATTCCGAGGCCCGGAGTGCCCGAAATTTCTGTCTGAAGTTTAGCTCAGGTACGTTCAATGAACGAATGAGTGGGAATTTATAACTTTTGAACCGGTGCCCAGAATAGAATTCCGAGGGCACCAATGGAACCGCAGCGCCGGTAATTGCTTAGGAACTCCTGTTCCGGAGATGCATTTACACGAGTGTTGATGATAAAAATAGTGGAAGTTTATTTTATAGTTACTCTACAATTTTTATTATTTTTACTCTAAGTGTTTAGTTCTTGATGGAAGTTGGGTAACCACCCAACCTCCCTTGGGAGGTTATGAGGGTGGTGGGGCCCACATGAACCCCACCCCTTCATATTCTCTAAAACCCCCCTCAACTCCCAGTTAAATTTTGTTAACTTAAGTTATAACTTATGACTTTAATTTAATAAGATTAATGAGGTGAGTTGTGTGTGGTTATTGAATTTCAAACTCTTGAAATTCAAAAGAGTTGTTGTGTTAAAAAAATAAGAAATGAACCTATTTTATTTGGGTTGTTATAGTTTTTCGTTGAGAGGTTTTGGGAAGAACAACTTCTTCTTCAATAAAGAACATCTCCGCCGAAGAATGCAGAGAACTTCTTCTGCGACGTTTCCTCTTCGGACGCACCTCAACGACAACGGAATCGACATTCGTTCTCCGCGACATCGACCCGCGACGCGACGTCTCTTTCTGTAACGGTTCTTCCACGACGCCATATCCGCGACGCGACGTTCTTCTTCTGCGTCGTCTCTTCCGCGACGGTTTTCCGCGACGAAATCTCCGTCAACGACTTCGAATCCTCGCTTCGCGACGTCGACGTTCTTTTTCCGCGACGCTCGCCTTCCGCGGATCGTTGACGTATACCATTCTTGAAACTGAGAAAGGGGTTTTATTTATTTTATTTGTTCATGAATACCAACTTGACGAACTTTGTGGATTTAAACCATTTGTTATCGAATAACGTGAGGGGGTCGGACAGCATAAACACGGCCGACCCTCCTCCTTATTTTCTGTGTTGGTTCCTTATGGTTGGTACGGGAGAAAGTGGTGTCGTCGCACCACGCGGATTCATGCGGAAGGAAATGTGTGGCGCCGTCGCGCCGCTCCGTGGAAAGAAGTTTAAGAACACGACAACGTCGCGCCGCGTCGAAGAAAATCGAAGGTGCCGCCGCCGAAGTGGGGCCGCGGCGGAGGGGTGTGGTGCCGTCGCACCGTGCCGGACGACAAGTGCCACGGCGGAGCAAGGTGACCGGCGGCCAGACCGGGCCGCCATTGTTGGAACTGGAAGGGGACTGGCCACCGCCGGTCCCGTTGAGAAGGAGTCGTCCGGCCAGGTCAGGCCGGCCGGAAAGGGGAGGAGCCGGGGGAATTAAATTCCCCCAACCGGCTTCAAACGGCCCCCCATAAATGGGGGGGGGCTGCGGTTACTCAAGGGGGGCAGGCGCCCCCCCCTTTTTCCAACAGCTCGGCGGAAGGCTGAGCTGGCAGCGCGCTAGGCGCGCCGTGCCCAGCCGAACCAGCGCCTGGCCGGGCTGCGGCGGGCCGGGCAGACCCGGACCGGGGCGGGTCGACCCGGTTCGGGCCGACTGGGGGGTCTCGGGCCGGGTCGGTCCGGGCCTGAAACCCTCGTTATCAGACTGTTTGGGTTCAAATTCCCATACCTCGGGCTACGGAGCTCCAAACGACGTGCCGTTAGTGGCGATGCGATCCTTGGATTGAGTCGGCCGTTTCGGTATAGCGCTCTCAAGGTTTCGGATTACTTTGGGTTCGGCCGGGTTGGTTCGGATACGAAACCAACCGGGCCCTCGGAGCGGAAACGCTTATATCTTGAGCTTCGGGTGTCCGATTGATGTTCTGTCGACGTTGATGGAATCCTCTAAGTGAGACAGATCTTTTGGCTTACTCCGCTCGAGTTTTGGATTCCGTCGGAGTGCGGTCGGGTTGGTTCGCTCACGAAACCAACCGGGCCCCTGGAACGAAAAAGCCAATAACTCACAGACCGAGCGTCCGATTGACGCACCGTCTGTCTCGTTGAATTCCTCTTTATGAGATGGAACTTTTGGCATACATCTCCCGAGTTTTGGATGTATTTGGATAGAGGCTGGGTTGGATTGCACCCGAAATCCAACCGGGCCCCTAGAACGGAAAAGATGATATCTTTCAGACCAGACGTCCGTTTGACGAACCGTCAATGGCGTTGGTGATCACGTTGAGAAACGGTCCCTTTGAGCATACCCTATGAGTGTTCAGGGTATAGTTGAGTTACGGCCAGATTGGTTCGCAAATGAAACCAACCGGGCCCGGGGACGAAAAGGATAGTAACTCACAGACCGGGCGTCTGATTGATGCGCTGACTATTGCGTTGAGACCCCTATGATGAGGCGGTTCTTTGAGATACTTCTTCGTGGGACTTTGTGATACTTGGAGTATCAACCTATAGCTCGTGGAGAGGACCCTCCCGGAGATGAGCGTACGGAGTACGAAGACCTTTTAGCTGGCTGAGAGCTGACGACTGCTTGACCGACTCGACATGGAGTGAGTCGTCTAGCCCAGTGGACGGAGCGACAAGTATTTGGCGACAGACCCAAGGTGGACGGAGCGCCCGGTAGTTGGCCGCAGACCCGCGGTACTCGACAGGAGGAGTACCTCTGTAGGCTATTAGGGGGAGCACCTGGTATTTGGCGACTGACCCACAACGGACGGAGCGCCCGGTAGTTGGCCGCAAACCCACAGTACTCAACAGGAGGAGTACTTCAGCAGTCTTCGGTTAGTGAGCAGTACCTCAGAGTCGTGACATGACCACTGTACACTCCAGAGACGGGGCTCTTCAGCAGTTACAGTTTCGATAATGAAAATCCTGGTTTCAGCTGAGACTTTTGACCTTTGTGTTTACCTCATGATTGAGATGGGTCACTTGTTAACTTAGGTATATGTATGGGCATATACCTGGGTAGTGGTTATCCGTTGATTTCATGATCCTTGGGTTTCCAAATGATTGAGATGGGTTACTTGATAACATAGGTATATGTATAAGCGTATACCTAAGTAGAGGTTATCTGTTGATATTTTCTTTGTGGTTATCCTTGTTGGTTTTAGTGAGACCTTGAGGGTCTCGGGGTCCCTACTGAGTATCTTTATACTCACCCCTGCACGGGCTATGCCCGCACCTCGTTGTGTTGGTTGCAGATGACGAACAGTGCTGACGGAGGCCGAGTGTTCGAGGACTGGACGGTACCCGGAGGTGGACTACACGACGAGTCAGTACCCGGAGGTGGACTTCACGGCGAGGCAACACTCGGAGGAGGTTGATGGGCAAGAGCTTTGTGGAGGCTATTTGTACCTACCCTTCAGGTAGGATCTGTGGTGGACGATCCAGGAGCGGCGCAATCTGTACCTACCCTTCAGGTAGGATCCGAGCAGGATGAACCAGGTGCCATTTCCGTTCTTCCAGCTATTGTACCTTGTTCAGTTGTAGTTTTACTTTCATTTGGGTTTGTATTCTGGCCCATTTACTTTTCAGCACTTTCTTTTGTACTTAGTGTTTTTCTTCCTCTTGTACTCTGTGGTGTTTTGTTTACTTTTATAAAGGCAATGCCTTCCCAGTTATCGGGATTTTCGCCTTTGGTGCTAGTCGACAGCCACTAGCCTATGGAAGGTAGGCTTGGGGTAGTCACGAGATGGGCCCCGAGGACGGGTCGTGACAAATTGGTATCAGAGGAGTTAGTTCTACCGCAGAACATATAACTCTGATATTTCCTTTCTGTGAAGCGATAGTGTTAAGAGTACCGAGTGTGGTTTTCAGTTCAGGGAGTCCAGTGTTGGTGCGGGCGGCTGACGTATCCATACACCACGACCCTGACAACTGATTTCCGACTTTGTGCACGAAAACACTGATTGTGTGTGTGTTTCTAGAAGTTTTATTTAAATATCATCCCAAATCAGGTCAGCTCACCAGGTAAAATCGTTTGACTGTGTCACGTTGTTTCTTTCAGGATGTCTCCCCGTGGACGACCAGCTAGAGCCTCGAGAGTGGTACTTACTGACAGCCCACCGAGCGACGTGGCCTCAGTACAGGGCCCTTTCACAGTTGAGGCACTAGTGGAGGCACCATCGGTACTACTACCCGTTGGGCCACCGATGCCACCAGCCCCAGCAGCAGAGGGTGCACGTCGCTTCAGTGAACTGCACAAGTTCCAGCGCCAGAGGCCACACATGTTCCCGGGAGAGACGGACCTGCAAGCGGCTGAGGATTGGCTGGAGGCTGTGGTGAGAGTCTTCAGGCTAGTGGGGACGCCGACAGACTTCATGGTGAACCTTGTTGCCAGCCTTCTTCAGGCAGCAGCAGGAAGATGGTGGAGCCTAATGCTCTAGATGCATGACGAGGCGACACTTCTTTGGGAAGACTTCGAGAGTCTGTTCCGGGCAGAGTTTGTACCAGCCATCCATCGAGCGGTGCGTACACAGGAGCTACTTCAGCTGCGACAGGGCAGCATGATAGTGGCATAGTATTCAGCGAGGTTCACAGACCTCGCGCGCTACTCCACAGATATGGTATGGGATCCGTTCTCAAGGCCTGAACCTTCGAGAAGGGACACAGGTGAGAGATTAGAGCTTCTGTTGTTTCTCATAGCATTCCGACACAGACAGGGGTGTTGGAGAGAGCCCTCTTATTGGATAGTTTCCTTGCTGAGCAGTCTTCAGCAGCACGACCCACCACTAGCCGGCTTGCGGCAGAGTCTTCTGCAGCAGACAGCAGACAGATGACACAGAGGTCCAAGAGGACCATACCTACCGGTGGCCGACTACACGACTCAGGATCAGTTCTGCGGGGGAACCGGGGTGGAGTCAAAGCCAGTCGTGCTGAGAGTGGACAATGTTACTCCTACGACGGAATTGGTCACATGGTACGTGATTGTCTGACCCGCCATACAGATGACCAGCAGTTAAATGAAAAACCTCCCAGCCAGAGGCAAAGGTTCGATCCGGGCAGACTGCAAGGAGCAGGCGACCATGGAAGAGGAGCTGGTCGTGCAGCTGTAGGTGGACGACGCTTCGGGGTGTTGCCACCCCCACCACCAGGAGGCCCACCCCGACCGCATGGTACATGAGGACATGGGAGAGCTCAGCTTCAGGAAGCTGAGGCCTATAGTCATGGAGCTCCGGAAGCAGTTGGATAGGAGTGGGACTAGCTCCAGACCTGGAGGTTATGGATCCTGTTGCTTCTAGTTTTGTTGATGTTTGTTTGTATTTGCTTCGTGCCTTTGTACTATGAGCTGCAATAATAAAAAGACACTTATCCTTGTGATGTTTTCTTTCATGTAATTTCTTTTGGTTGATACTGAGTGGTCCCGGTTAAAACTGTTGACTTGACCCTCACTTTTGAGATTTCTACTGCAGGAGACCTAGTGACTTCACACTGATGCGGACAGTGTGACTCGACCCTTGGAGGCGAGAGTGACAGTTGGATCTCTTGGTAGTTACGTTGAGGCCTTACGACGTCATCCATGGAATGAATGCATCATTCATGTCAGGATTGACTGTATTAGGCAATGAATGTGGTTCATCCAAGGGATGAGACAGGATTTCTCTTATCGGAAAAGAAGAACTCATTGCAGCTCTTGTGAGACTAGAGAAGGTCCAGTTCATCCAAGAGCGGATGAGGACAGCACAGGGCCGACAGAAGCCTTATGCTGACAGGACTTGGAGGCCTCTAGAGTTCGAGGATGATGATCACGTCCTTATATAGGTCTCACCTCGATTAGGTTTACGGAGATGTGGCCAGGGAGGAAAGATATCTCCGAGGTTCAACGGACCTTTCTAGGTCCTCACCTGGGTAGGCGAGGTGGTTTACCGCTTGACCCATCCACCTCAGTTGCAATAGGTGCACGACGTTTTCCAGGTATCTCAATTGAGGAGATACATCATCGACCATGAAGAGCAGGACAATGGCGATGGGGTTACATCCACGGAGGTTCTAGTGGGGATCAAGGATCGACATGAGCAGATCCTATGAGGACGATCGATTCCTCGGGTGCACTTTCTCTGGCAGCACGGGAACCTCCATGAGAGAACTTGGGAGCGGGAGGCTCAGTTGCGTGCTCAATACCGCTTTTGTGACCCTAGTTTGTGTTGAAGCTTTACGGTGACGTAAATCCCTGAGGTTGGAGTAATGTAAAGACCCATAAATTTCAAGGAAATTGTTTTTCTTAATTTTCTTTGGAATTTTACAAGAACGCAGTTTCTGAAAACGCCTGATTCTGAGGCACGGAGTGCCCAGAATTTCTATCCGAAGTTTAGTTCGGGTACGTTCAGTGAACGAACGAGCGGGAATTTCTAACTTTTGAACTGGTGCCCGGAAACGAATTCTGAGGGCACCAATGGAACTGCAGCGCCAGTAATTGCTTAGGAACTCTTGTTCCGGAGATGCGTTTACACGAGTGTTGATGATAAAAATTGTGGATGTTTATTTTATAATTACTCTACAATTTTTATTATTTTTACTCTAAGTGTTGAGTTCTTGATTGAGGTTGGGTAACCACCCAACCTCCCTTGAGAGGTTATGACGGTGGTGGGGCCCACACAAACCCCACCCCTTCATATTCTCTAAAACCCCCCTCAACTCCCACATTAATTTTGTTAAATTAAGTTATAACTGTTCACTTTAATGTAATAAGTTTAATGAGGTGAGTTGTGTGTGGTTATTGAATTTCAAACTCTTGAAATTCAAAAGAGTTGTTGTGTTAATAAAATAAGAAAGGAACTTATTTTATTTGGGTTTATGGAGTTTGTCGTTGAGAGGATTTGGAAATAACATCTTCTTATTCAATGAAGAACATCTCCGCCGAAGAACGCGGAGAACTTCTTCCGCGATGTTTCCTCTTTGGACGCACCTCGACGACAACGGAATCGACATTCGTTCTCCGCGACATCAACCTGCGACACGACGTCTCTTTCCGCAACGGTTCTTCCGCGACGCCGTATCTGCAACGTGACGTTCTTCTTCCGCGTCGTCTCTTCCGCGACGGTTTTCCGCGACGAAATCTCCGTCAACGACTTCGAATCCTCGCTTCGCGACGTCGACGTTCTTTTTCCGCGACGCTCTCCTTCCGCGGCTCGTTGACGTACACCGTTCTTGAAACCGAGGTAGGGGTTTTATTTATTTCATTTGTTCTTGAATACCAACTTGATGAACTTTTTGGATTTAAACCATTTGTTATCGAATAACGTGAGGGGGTCGGACCACACAAACACGGCCGACCCTCCTCCTTATTTTCCGTGTTGGTTCCTTGTGGTTGGTACGGGAGAATTTGGTGTCGTCGCACCACGCAGATTCATGCGGAAGGAAATGCACGGCACCATCGTGTCGTGCCGTGGAATGAAGTTTAAGAACGCGACGCCGTCGCGCCGCGTCGAAGAAAATCGAAGGCGCCGCGGCCGGAGCGGGGCCGCGGCGGAGGGGCGCAGTGCCGTCGCACCACACCGGACGACAACGGCCGCGGCCGGTTCCAGGCCACGGCGGAGCAAGGTGACCGGCGGCCGGACCGGGCCGCCAGTGTCGGAACTGGAAGGGGACAGGCCACCGCCGGTCCCGTTGAGAAGGAGCCGGCCGGCCAGGTCGGGCCGGCAGGAAAGGGGAGGAGCCAGGGGAATCAAATTCCCCCGGCCGGCTTCAAACGGCCCCACATAAATGGGGGGGGGGGGTTACTCAAGGGGGGCAGGCGCCCCCCCTTTTTCCAACAGGTCGGCCGAAGGCTGAGCTGACAGCGCATTGGGCGCGCTGTGCCCAGCTGAACCGGCGCCGGGCCGGTCTGCCAGGCCGGGCCGCGCCGGGCCGGCCCACGCCTAGCCGGGCCGGCCGCATCGGTTCGGGCCGACCGGGGGGTCTCGGGCCGGGTCGGTCCGGGCCCGAAACACCCGTTATCAGACTATTTGGGTTCAAATGCCCATAACTCGGGCTACGGACTTCCAAACGACCCGCCATCAGCTGAGATGAGATCCTTGGATCGAGACGATAGTTTCGGAATATCGCACTCAAGGTTTCAGATTACTTTGCGTTCGGCCGGGTTGGTTCGGATACGAAACCAACATGGCCCTCGGAGCGGAAACGCTTATATCTTGAGCTCCCGATGCCCGATTGACGTGCCGTCGACTTTGATTGAATCCTCTAAGTGAGACGGATATTTTGGCTTACTCCGCTTGAGGTTTGGATGTCGTCGGAGTGCGGTCGGGTTGGATCGCTCACGAAACCAACCGGGCCCCTGGAACGAAAAAGCCAATAACTCACAGACCGGTATTCCGATTGACGCACCGTCTGCCTCGTTGAATTCCTCTTGACGAGAAGGAACTTTTGGCATACTTCCCCTGAGTTTTGGATGCAGTTGGATAGTGGTCGGGTTTGATTGCACCTGAAATCCAACTGGGCCCTTGGAACGGAAAAGCTGATATCTTTCAGAAGAGACGTTCGTTTGACGAACCGTCAGCGGTGTTTATGATCACGTTGAGAAACGGTCCCTTTGAGTATACCCTATGAGTGTTCGGGGTATAGTTGAGTTACGACCAGATTGGTTCGCAGACGAAACCAACTGGGCCCTGGGGACGAAAAGGCTAGTAACTCACAGACCGGGAATCCGATTGACGCGCCGAGTGTTGCGTTGAGACCACTATGATGAGGCGGTCCTTTGAGATACTTCTTCGTGGGACTTAGTGATACTTTGAGTATCGACCTATAGCTCGTGGAGCGGACCCTCCCGGAGACGAGTGTACGGAGTACGGAGACCGTGTAGCTGGCTAAGACCTGCCGACTGCTTGACCGACTCGACTTGGAGTGAGTCGACTAGCCCAGTGGACGGAGCGCCCGGTATTTGGAGACAGACCCACGGCAGACAGAGCGCCCGGTAGTTGGCTGTAGACCCACGGTACTCGACAGGAGGAGTACCTCTGTAGGCTATTAGGGGGAGCGCCCGATATTTGGCGACGGACCCATAGCGGACGGAGCGCCCGGTAGTTGGCCGCAAACCCGCAGTACTCGACAGGAGGAGTACCTCAGCAGTCTTCAGTTAGTGAGCAGTACCTCGGAGTCGTGACAGGACCACTGTACACTCCAGAGACGGGGCTCTTCAGCAGTTATTGTTTCGATAACGAAAATCATGGTTTGAGCTGAGACTTTTGACCTTTGTGTTTACCTCATGATTGAGATGGGTCACTTGTTAACTTAGGTATATGTATGGGCATATACCTGGGTAGTGGTTATCCGTTGATTTCATGATCCTTATGTTTCCTCATGATTGAGATGGGTTACTTGATAACTTAGTTATATGTATGGGCATATACCTAAGTAGAGGTTGTCTGTTGAGATCTTATTTGTGGTTATCCTTGTTGGTTTTAGTGAGACCTTGAGGGTCTCGGGGTCCCTACTGTGTATCATTATACTCACCCCTGCACGGGCTATGCCTGCACCTCGTTGTGTTGGTTGCAGACGACGGATAGTGCTGACGGAGGCCGAGTGTTTGAGGACTGGATGGTACCCGAAGGTGGACTACACGACGAGTCAGTACCCGGAGGTGGACTTCACGGTGAGACGACACTCGGAGGAGGTTGATGGGCGAGAGCATTGTGGAGGCTATCTGTACCTACCCTTCAGGTAGGATCCGTGGTGGATGATCCAGGAGTTGCGCCATCTGTACCTACCCTTCAGGTAGGATCCGAGGAGGACGAACCAGGAGCCGTTTCCGTTCTTCCATCTGTTGTACCTTGTTCAGTTTTAGTTGTACTTTCATTTGGGATTGTATTCTGGCCCATTTAGTTTTCATCACTTTCTTTTCTACTTAGTGTTTTGCTTCTTCTTGTACTCTGTGGTGTTTTCTTTACTTTTATAAAGGCAATGCCTTCCCAGTTATCGGGATTTTCGCCTTTGGTGCTAGTCGCCAGCCCCTGGCCTATGGAAGGCGGGCTTGGGGTAGTCACGGCACGGGCCCCAAGGACGGGTCGTGATAGTTTGATTAATCTTTCAACGCTTAAGTAAATATTCGATTCACAACTACCTAAATTGAATAACATCAAATGAAAATATAAATATAATCAGAATTATGATTTTCTTGATATAACATATCAAATTGTAAATATAAAAAAAATAAAAAATAAATAAGCAGTTAATATAGAATATGTCTCACATAAGTAAAATCAAGATGAGAAAACCCCATACCTTAATAATTACTTTGGTTTATGATTATTTAACATCAAATATAGTGGGTATAAAAATAAAATTAATTTTTTTAAGAACCATGGTATTAATTATAATATCATATAATATCTTTTCGTAAAATCCTATAATGCATTCATTAATATTCATTCATTATTTTTAAATTTATTTGTAAATTTTCTTCTTTTGTCATTTATGTTTTGTTATGAAAGATATTGTTATTATAAATATTATGTAGTAACATAAGCTCAATAATAAGAATATTAATAATTAAAATTTTATATAATTTTGACATAAATTATAATTTTACTTCCAATCATGAATGTTGTTTTTGAGAAATGATGTATGTTAGAGTCTTAGAGATAGTAAGTCTCACACACAAATGAGTGACGATCCCATTTTTTAGTGATCATTATTAAAATAATGTAATTATTATTATATCATTACAAAATGATCATAATATTATATATAAAATATTATATCATTAAATATACATATATATCATCCAAGTGGTGTGGTAGTGAAACTGAAGTCACATCAAATCGTGAAGGTGGTATCCCACACTTATATTAATGGCGTTATAATTTTTTTGGTGAAAAAGGATATAATTTAATATTATATTTTACAAATGACAAATATGTAATTTATATAATCATTCTGTCATGTATATTTCATATATCCATTATCTTTTTCTTTATTACATTCTATGTAAAGCATTACTGAATGATATATCACATCATTTCATGAGGTGATATTGTTCTGTACATAATAACAACATTATTATATCCCATGTAAAATGAAAACTAAATAATTTATATGATATCACGACTCAATAAGTATAGATATGTTATAAATATCATATTTACACTTTATATCCATCATCACATGCAACATTCTTTGGTTTTAATGGAAAAAATGTCATCAGTTCTGACACAGTAGTTCTACACACTCACAAATGATGATTTTTTGACACATTTCATGCATGTGTAGATAGTTATAGGTCTTGAAATTATTATAAAATAATGTAAAAATATTTAATATAATGAAGATATATGTTCAACGTGGATTAATAACAATTGGAAATAGTGGAGATAGAAATAAAATAACATTGTTTACTGAAGAGTCTTGCCTCTTTTTTGAGTATCCTCCCTAGGATTGTAATAAAATTGTACCTATATTGGGTTTCAACCTAAAAAAATAAATGTGTTATTAGTGGATGGGAATTTTTACATTATTTTTTTTTATATATTGTCTTATATAATTTTTTTTGTTTGTTTGAATAAGAGAGTAGAGTGGGTGGCCTTTTATAACCCTGAGAGATGACACACGTGCTGTTTTCAGAAATGAAATTAGTGATCCATTGTTTTTCATATGTCACATGGGTCCAAAATGTTATATTTTCCATCATTATATGATTAAATTTTGATATATGTGCATTCAATAGTTTTTATACTATTTTATATGTATTTCATACCATTATCATTTTAGTTTAGCATACACATATTTTTACCTTAACCATGATAATTAATTTCTAAAACATTAAATATTCAATTTCTAAAAAACATTTGTTAAAATTGTAAAATTATATAAATCATCTATATTATTAATATAGAATCCATTTTACTATATTTAAATCTCAAAAGTGAAATTTTTCCTTAAAACAAATCCCAAATAAGTGATAAGAAAGAAAATTTCTACAGCAAAAATATTCCAAAGTTTACATAGTTTTTATGTCCAACTTCACAATAAATATTTTAAAAATGACATAAATTAGATAAATAGAAATATTAATTATCTAATTTTTCATTAATAAAGATAATATATAAATGAACATTACAATAATTGAAAAAAAGTAATTTTTCATTTTGAATTCTATATTTTTCTATATTTATGAAAACAAAATTAAAAAGTTATAAAAAACTATCCTAATAAAATTATTAAATTATGATTTCAATTCTATATTATTCATTAATTAAATTTATTAAAATAGAAATTTAATTTATAGAAGATTCCAGCAGAAGAGATAAAACATCGAAATTTTGAGAAGTGTATTGCTAAGAAGAATATGATTTTATATGAACTACATGTGTAATGATAATCATTATATGAAAGTAAATTAAAATTTATTACTGTATAATATTTAAATTTAGCTTTATATATTACTAATTACGTATAATTTTATTTAATTAGAACATTAAAATTTTATGGACATTGAAACAATTTACGGAAAGAAAACATTTCGAGAACACAAAAGAAAACATACAATAAAAAATATATTTTATTAAAATGAAACTATGTGGATTAAAATATCTATATAATATTTACATTACATTAAATAATATTTGAATGATAATTTGAATATTAAATTACATAATTTTGTGGAAATAAATTACATTTTTTAAGTAAAAAAAATATTTACTAAAAGATAAAATTTTCTAAAAAAATCAACACTTACACCAAAATTTAGATTCTGATCTTCCAATTAAAAAATTTAATATCATTTTACTAAAATAATTTTTCAACTAATATGAAAAATTGTTAAAATATTTTCTCATCAAGATAAATAATTAAAATATGTGATGAAACTGTATTTTGGAAGAGTGACATTACATTACCAAAAATTAAGTTGTTATTAAATATGAATTTAAAAATAATATATTTTTGCTATTAAATATATATATATATATATTCCATAAATTTTTTAATATAACTCATACATGGAAATTTATTGGCATTGTTATAATGTATATATATATATATATCATGGATCATTTAAGCTTGGGGTTTCGGGCTGAAAATGCTATCGATCATAAAAATATCTGGGTTGTGTGTGCCAAATGATATTGAAGATATTAAAGGTGTTTAAAAATAAATATATCCTAATGTCTCATGGTGTTATATTCTCATATAAGGGTAGTGTTTCATGTCAAATACATTATTAAATAATATTTTCTTCTATAAAAGTGTGAGGGTGTTACAGTTGTGTGCAAGGATTCACAAATAATGGGAAATATAACTCTTAAAAAATTATTATAATTATTATAGAACATCTTAGTATTTTATTATTACTATATATATTTATTTTTTAAAACTAGGTATTTTATTTTAGGTATAAATAGGATAATGGTAAATCCAATTATGTGAGGCATAGAACGAGAACTAATGAATCATTGTATAATAATTATACATTACGGTAGTTTGTTTATAATATTAGTCATGGGGATGAATATTTCAATGATATCTTTAGTGGTAAAATTTATGATAATGTTAAACATGTAATTAAGAGAAAAAATCATAGTCCTATGATTTATATGAATTTTATTCTTATATTTTATAATTTTTAAATTATATTATCAATTGAATTTTTATTATGGTATTACTAAAAAATATAATAATGTCAATTTTTTAAGATTAAAAAAAATTAATTTTTGTTTAAAAATATATATATTAAAAAAATTTACCAGTTATAATTGTTTCCATTTCTTCTCAAAGTGTGAACATTTAAAGACTCGGGATTTCCATGTAATTTGTTTTTAAATTAATGGGAATGTTACTAGTCCACGAAAATTGATGGTGCGTGATTCTGAGGCCTGGAGTGGGTGAAATGATTTTCTGAACTTTATTTCGGGTAGGGTAAGGAAACGTGCGAGTGGGTTTATCAAACATTTGAACTAGTGCGTGGAATTGAAATCTAAGGACACTATTGAACTCGCAGCGCTGATATTCACTTAAAGTGAAATCCACCTAGATGGTAGTTGGACAGGGGTGGAAGTTAGTTTTTGAGTTTTTCGTGCAATTAATAAAATAAAATAAACAAACTTGTTATATTATTTTGTTGTTACCACCCACTTGTGGAAGTTAGGAAGTGGGGACCACCAGACCGTAACATACCATGAGAGGTTATAGTGGTGGGGACCACCAAAACCTAACCTCCTAATAGTGGTTATGTTGGTTGGGACCACCTGAGGCCTAAACCTCTTCAACTCCATCATTAATATGGAGGAGCCTCTTGCGCTTCCACTACATTAATTGTGCCAACCCACCTCTACATTTAGTTATGAAAACACACCACATTAAATTGTGCCAACTTAAACTAAATGTCTTTCCCCTTTTAAATATTAAATAACAATGTCGTTGACATTTAAAAAGGCTCCTAATAAATGAACCGACATAAATTCCATGATCATTACATACCTTCCAACCCCCCTCTTTTATAAATATGGATCTTGGGAGGAGGATTTGGGATGCCATCAAAAAGGGATGAAGCAATGGTAAAGTACCGCGAAGTCCAACACATGGAGGATTATGCTCTCCAATGAAGAACGCGTTCTCCATTGAAGAATGCACTCTCCAACGAAGAACGTGCTCTCCGACAAAGAACTCTCCCTCAACGAAGAATGCAGACCTCCTTCAACCTTCTTCCTCATGACTTCTTTTGATGTGGGACATCCTCATCTATGGTGAATCGACAACTGTAGTACCTTCTTGTGCCAACGTAATCAAACAAACAAGGTATGGGTTTGTTTGTGTTGATTATTTGCGGGAAGTTGTAGGGTTGTTGATTTAATTTCTTCTCACTTCTGTTCTTGATGAGCCGCTTGCTACCACTCTAACGCGGGGGGGGGGGGGGGAGGTGGGACAAACAAACATGGCCCGACCCCTCCTCCTTTCTTCATGTTTGGTGAACCCTTTGTGATGGAAGAAGACAACCTTGATGATAGTATTTGAAATGGGAATTTAGACACTGAGGAGGAACGCGAACGGCGGTTGGCCCTACCAACGGCTGTGATGAAGGTGACAACGAAACGGTGCCACCTTGTGGCCCCCTCCATCGCCCCGAAGCCTTCGTGTGGACCATGGATATTTCTGCCATCTGCGGCTCTTCCCCGCCCCATGGCCGAGGCACGGCCCCGCGGCCGGCCGCGCTGCCTGCCCGCGGTCGGACCGCCTTCCCACCTCCAGTCCTCCAACCCACGACCAACCTCTATAGGGCGGCCGTTCAGCTACCCCCGCAGCCGATCCATGCCTCCACGGCTGGTCCGCGCCCCCACTCGTCGGTCTGCGCCCCCACGGCTGGTCTGCGCCATCACGGCTGGTCCGCGCCCCCGCGGCCGGTCCGCACCCCCGCGGTCGGTCCGTGCGCCTGTGTTTGGTCCACGACCCCATGGCTGGTCAATGAACTTGCATCTAGTCCACGCCCATGTGGTCTGTCCGCGCCCCCGGGCCGGTCCGCGTCCCCGAGGAAAGTCCGTGCCCACGCGGCAGGTTCTTGCCCACGCGGTACTCGCGGCCCTCTGCGGCCCCTCGCGGCCTGCCGAGCCGGACCTAGCAGGACATGCCACTCAGTGAGATGGGATGAACCTAATGGGACTCACTGCACAGCGGGCTGGTCCATACATAACAGGTCTGGCCGGGTCGGTCCGACCGGGTTGGACCAGACATGGGCCCACTACGGCCCATTTATCTTCTTTTGGCCATAACTTTTGCACCAGATGTTCGTTTGATGAACTGTTAGAGGTGTTGAAGTCCTTCGAGCGAGACGGTCCTTTTGAGTGATACTACACTGAGTTTTGGTTTGATATCGGATAAATTCATGTTGGATCGAGCACGAATCCAACCGGGACCCCGGGACTAAAAGACTAATAACTCAAAGACCGAGTGTCTGATTGAGGAGACATCTGCTGTGTTGAGACCCCTATTACGTGGCAGACCTTTGGGACACTTCTTAGTGGGACATCGTGGAAGTTAGATCATCGACCTATAGCTTGTGGAGTGCATCCATCCGTAGACGAGGGAGCATTTGTGCGGGAACCTAGTAGCTGGCTTAGACTTGACGACTGCTGACCGTTTTGACTCGGAGTGACTCAACTGGCCTAGTGGGGAGTGCCTTGGGGATGCGAAAGACCCCCGATGGGGAGAACCTCTATGTGATGCGGTATACCCACAATACTCGACAGGAGCAGTACCTCAGTAGGGCATGAGGGGGAGTTCCTCTATGTGACGCGGCAGACCCACCATGGGAAGCACCACCGTGTGATGTGGAAGACCCACAAGACTCGACAGGAGGAGTACCTTAGCAGTCCAAGGTTAGTGGGAAGCACCTCTGTGTGACGTGGCAGGCCCACTATACTCAATAGAGAATGTGTTCTCCAGCATCCGAGGGTTCATAATGTTACTTTTCACTACCCCAAGAATAAATCCTGGTGTGAGATGAGTAAGTACCTTTGTGTTTTTCTTCATGGTTGAGATGGATCACTTGATAAATTATATATATGTTTGGGCATATACCTAAGTGGGGTTATATGTTTATTTCATACTTTGTCGTTTATCCTTGGTGGATTTTTGTGAGACCTTGAGGATCTCGAGATCCCTACTGAGTATCCTTATTCTCACCCCTGCATGGGCTATGCCCGCACCTTGTTCTATTTGTTGCAGACGGCAGACAGTGCTGACAGAGGCTAAGAGTACCAGGACTGGACGGTTCCCGGAGGTGAACCATATGGTGTGTCGGTATGCAGAGGAGACATATGGACATGGAGTGCAGAGGAGGTGATATGTACCTACCCTTTAGGTAGGAACCTCATATAATAACCCAGTATTTTCCTTTTTCTCTATCTTCAGTTGTATTGTATTTTATTTGAACTTGTACCTTTACTATTGGGATTGTTTTCCGGCCCATTTTACTTTTCACCACTCTTTTCATTATACAGTTTACTTGTGTTGGTATCTCATTGTGTACTTGGTTGTGAGTGTTTAGAGATTACAAAGGCAATTCCTTCGTAGTTTAGGGAATTACTACTTTACTGCTAGTCCCCAACCCCTAGCATAGGGAAGGCGGGCTTGGGGTAGTCACAACATGGGCCCTGGGGGACGGGTCATGAAAAATTGGTATCAGAGGAGTCGGTTCTGCCACAGAACCTAGGACTCTGATCTATCATTTTAATGGAAATAGTGTTAAGTGTAGGGAGTGTGGTTTTCAGTTCACAGAGTCTAGTGTTGGTGCGACGGCCGACGTATCCATACACCAGGACCCTGAATTCTGATATCTGACTCAGTGCACGAAAACACTGGTTGCGTGTGTGTTTTCAAGAGTCTTCGTTGTGAACTCATTGTGTTAGCTCACTATGTATACTCACCAGGTATAACTTTTTGACTGGGTCGCACCTGTTTCTTTTCAAGATGTCAGCACAAAGACATACACCCAGGGTTCCGAGAGTTGTATGAACTGATAACCCAGCGAGCAACGAGGCCTTATTATAGGGCCCTCTTCCAGTAGAGGAACCGTCAGTACCATTCCCTGTCGGGCCACCAATGACACCAGCACTAGAAGCAGACAGTGCATACCTCTTGAGCACGTTCCATGAGTTCCAGTGCAAGAGGCCACCAAGGATCAAGGGATATAAGGACCCACAGGAAGCTGAGGATTGGTTGGAGGCCGTGGGGAGAGTTTTCTGATAGGTAGGGACACCAACTGATTTCATGGTGATCCTTGGCGCCTTCCTTCTATAGGGAGTAGAAGGAAGATGGTGGAGCTTGATGCTCCTGGTTCACAATGAAGTGATGCTTCTCTAGTCAGACATCGACAGCCACTTTTGAGCAGAGTTAGTCCCAACGACACTTCGTGTAGTACACATACAGGAGCTTCTTCATCTGCAGTAGGGCAGCATGACTGTGGCTCAGTACTCGGTGAGGTTCACTGACCTCACACGTTACTCCAGAGATATGGTGTGGGACCAATTCTTCATGGCCCTAAACCTCAAGCAGGGACTCAGGTGGAATATTAGGGCTTCGATGATCTCACTCTGCATTCCTACATAGGCTGAGGTGTTAGATACAACCCACTTGGTGGAGAGTTTCCTTGCTGAGTAGTCACCAGTAGTGAGACCCACTACTAGTAATCACGTAGTGAGGTCATCTGCAGCTAGAAGAAGATAGATGTCACAAATGTACAAGAGGACCATACATATAGGTGGACGACCGCATGACTCAGGATCGGTTGTGTGGAGCACCTGAGGCAGAACTAGTCATTCCAAGAGTGGGCAAGGTCACATGGTTCATGACTATCCGACCCACCATTCGGATGATCAACAAGTGGTCGAAGGACCTCCCAAACAGAGACATAGATTCAACTGAGGAGGTCCGCATGGGAGTAGGCGGATGTGGCAGAGGAGCTGGTTGTGCAGCTAGCGGTGGGTGACGATTTGAGATATTACTTCCACCACCCCCAAGAGGTCCACCCCGACCGTATAGAGCAGGTGGATAGGGGAGATCTCAATTCCAGGAAGCTAAGGCTTATGATCATGGTGCTCAAGATATGATTCAAGGTATGATCTGTGTCTACTCCACCTTAGTTGTAGTACTTATAGACATAGGTGCCATTCATTATTTTATTTCCACTACCCCCATTCAGATCATGGAGATTTTGATGGAGCCTTTAGCTCGATACTTATGTTTAGAGACTCTTACGAGAGTAGATTCAATGATTACACACTGGTGCTGGTAATGCGAGCATACTCTTAGAGGCGAGTGTTTCGGCTGGGATCCCCGAGTAGCAGCGTCGAGGCCTTGCGACGTCATCTTGGGTGTGGACATGTTATCTAAATTTCATGCTCATATTGACTATATTAGGCACAATGTGTGTTGTGTCTGCAATGATGGGATAGGTTTAACTTAACTGGTGAGAATGGTTCCTTTGTAGCACAAGATGGACTTACCTAGAGGAGGGTGCAACCAATTACAAATTAGTTGGATAGCCTTACCCTCAGAGCAGTTGATGTGGAGATTCTGATCTATCCTGTAGTGGTGGACTAGTATGTATATGTTTTCCCTGATTATGTCCTAGGTATACCTCCTCACAGAGAGGTGGAATTTTATATTGACATGTATCTCGAGATGACACTGATATCCACACCAGTGTATCAGATGGATCCTGTGGAGCTTCATTAGATGTGGGTACAACTAGAGGACATTCAGGGGAAGGGATACATTCAGCCCAGTGTTTCTCCTTGGGCAGCCTTGATTCTATTCTCCAAGATGGCAGATGGGATCTTGAGGCTTTGTGTGGACTATTGGTGCCAGAACGAGGTGACCGTGAATAATAAGTACCCACTCTCGAGGATTGATTACCTCTTTGATCAGTTGAAGAGAGCACAGTGGTTCTTGAAGTTATAACTTAGATAAGGCTATCACCAGCTCAGAGTGTGAGATAAGGATGTGCAAAAGATGGCCTTCAGATTTCGGTACTGCCATTACGAGTTCTTTTTTATGACATTCTGTGTGACCAGTGCTCCAGCAGTGTTCATGGGACTCATGAACATGATATTTCAGCCATACCATGATCGTTTTGTTTTAGTCTCCATCGACGAAATTCTGATCTACTCGACTACTGAGGAGGAGAATGCCTATCATTTGCAGGTAGTACTGGACACATTCCGAGGGACCAGCTTTATGGTAATCTCTCAAAGTGATAGTTTTGTATCCGAGAGGTTCAATTTCTTGGACATGTCATATCAGAGGCTAGAGTTGCAGTGAATCCAGCGAAGAATGAGGCAGTATTTTCTTGGGAGCCACCTAGGAGTGTGACGGATGTACGAAGTTTCTTGGGTTTGGCTGGATACTACCAAATATTTGTACCAAATTTCACCAGAGTTGCATCACCACTATCAGCGTCGATGAAGAAGGGAAAACCCTTCATTAGATGGAGATATTTCATCGGAGTTTTCCATAGGTGAGGCAAAAGATGGCTTGTGGCCCCATCATGAGGCTTCTAGAGGAGGGAATAGGGTACGTAGTTTACAGTGACATATAAGGGACCGTGCTCGGATGTGTCCTGATGCAGGAACGAGTAGTGATTGCATATGGTTCTGGGAAACCGAGAAAACAAGAGTAGAACTACGCTACCCTTGACCAGATGTTATCATCAGTGGTCTTTGCCTTGAATATGTGGTGGCACTATCTGATGGGAGAATGTTTTATAGTATACTCTGATCGTAAGAGTCTCAGGTATATATTCTCTTAGAAGGACCTGAAACTGAGACAACGGCGTTGGCTTGAGTTCCTCCAGAACAATGACATAAAGATAGTCTATACTCCTAGAATGGGAAACGTTGTAGTAGATGAACTCAGCAAGGGATCTGGTATACAACTGCTAGGGTTGATGAAAGAGCAGCTGGCTACTTTGCAGATATCCTTTGTGGATAGAGATGGAGTAGCATTCCTATAGTTTCTTACAGTCACTCCCCCGCATCTTTAGCAAGTCAGGGAGGCGCAACGTGGGGACGCTGACTGCGAGACATGAGGTGCTCAGATATCCATAGGACATGCACCTAATGGATTTTTTGAAGGTGGGGAGCATGTTGTCCTCTTCAGAGGACGTACCATGGTAACAGTGTCACTTCAGGAGGAAGTTTTGAGGGAGTTACACACATCCCCTATAGAGTGACATCCAGGAGTGGTGAAGATGTACCAAGATCAATGACGACAGAACTGGTGGCCAGGAATGAAGAAGGCAGTAACAGAGTTTGTCACTCGATGCCTCACTTGTCATCCGGTGAAGGAATAGAATTAGGTACATGCAGGCTTGGTTTAGCCTTTATAGGTCCCATAGTAGAAGTGGGATGAGATATCCATGCACTTCGTGTCAAAACTTCCACATATATCCCGGGGACATGGCTCTCACTGGTTGATCGTCGACCGACTCACCATGTCGTCCCATATCCTACCGATCAGAGAGAAGGGTTCGATAGAGAGATTGGGACTCCTCTATGTGTTAGATATTGTGCGTCTAAATGGAGTACCATTGACGATTGTCTCTGATCATGATGCACGATTTACTTCCCAGGAATGGAAGGTGTTGTATGAGGCTTTCAAGATGAAGGTTCGTTTGAGCATCTTCTTCCACCATCAGATGGATGGTCATAATAAGTGGACCATTCAGACCCTTGAGGCCATGTTGCGTGCCTGTGTCATTGACTTTGGTCACTGGTGGTGGGATCACTTACATTTTATAGAGTTTGCATACAACAACATCTATCACTCCACCATTTGGATGGAACCATTCGAGGAATTGTACGGACGACCTTGCAGATCACCTTTGTGTTAGACTAACCTAGGGGAGTCAGCACTTGTGGGACCAGAGATGGTACAGGATTCCATGGAGAAGGTGAATATCATCCAAGAGCAGATGAACACTACACAGATAAGGAAGAAGTCATATGCCGATAGGAGATGGATACCTCTCGAGTTCGAGGATGGCGACCACGTCTTTCTACCAGTCTCACCCTGACGAGGTCTACAGTGATTTGGCCAAGGTGGAAAGTTATCTCTAATGTTCATCAGACATTTTAAGGTCCTTATCAGAGTTGGAGAGGTGGAATACCATTTATCTCATCCACCTCAGTTTCACCGGGAGCACGACGTCTTCCCCATATCATATCTGAGGAGATACGAGCACCACCCTTCTAACATCATCGACCATGGAGATTTGGACATCGACGATGGGGCGACTTTTATAGAGGACCCAGTAGAGATTGAGGATTGACAGGAGGCGGTCCTTTGTGGATTATTGATACCTCTGGTGCGCGTTCGCTGGCAGCATGGGAACCTCCAAAAGATCAATTGGGAGTGGGAGGCTCTAGTGCGTGCTCAGTACCCCCATTTTTTCCATTAGTTTGAGTTGTAGCTTATAGGGATGTAAATCCCTGAGGTGGGGAGAATGTAATGACCTGGGATTTCCATTTAATTTTTTTAAAATTTATTGTAATTTTACGAGTTCACGAAAATTGACGATGGGTGATTCCGAGTCCCGTAGTGCCCGCAATTAATTTCTGAACATTATTTTAAGTACGTTCAGTAAACATGTGAGAAGGATTTTCTATCTTTGGAACTGGTTCTTGGAATTGAAATAGAAGGACACTGTTGAACTCGTAGACCTAGTATTCTCTTAAAAAGACTTTCATCTCGATGGGATTTGGTCGAGGGTGGAATTAAATTTTTGGGTTTTTCATGGAATTAATAAAATAAAATAAAAAATCATTTTATTTTATTTTGATGAAACCACCCACTTGTGGAAGTTGCAAAGTGGGTGTCACCAGACCTTAACCACCCATGATAGGTTATGGGGGTGGAGACCACCCAAACCTAACCTCCCATGAAAGGTTATGGTGGTGGGGGCCACTCGAGGCCTTATCCTCTTCAACTCCCTCTTTAATGTGGAGGAGACTCTTGAGCTTCCTCTACAATAATTGTGCCAATCCTCCTCCTCATTATGTTATCCTAACACACCAAATTAAATTGTTCCAACTTAAATTAATTTTCTTGACCCTTTTTAAATATTAAATAACAAAATCGTTGGAATTTAGGAAGGTTCCTAATAAATTAACAGACATAAATTTTATGATCATTATATCCCTCCCCCCTCTTCTATAAATATGGAGCTTGGGAGGAGGATTTAGAATGGCTTCACCAAGCGATGAAGCGCTGGTAAAGTTCCACGACGCCCAAAACATTGAGGATTACACTCTCCAATGACGAATGCGTTCTTCAATGAAGTACGTGCTCCCCAAAAAAGAATACGCTGCCAATGACGAACACTGACCTCCTTCGACATTCTTCCTCGGGACTTCTTCTGACGTGGGACATCCTCATTTACGGCGAATCAACGACCATACTACCTTCTTGCGCCAACGTCATCAAGAGAACGAGGTAGAGGTTTTTTGTGTAGATTATTTGTGGGAAGTTGTAGGGTGTTTGATTGAATTCTTTATCCCTTATAATCATGATGAGCTGCTTTCTACTACTATTGTGACACCCCAAGCTTCTGTGGTATGCTTCTCTTTGAATAATGCAATAGTGTGTGTTGTACGCAATATCGAGTTCTAACACACCACAACCAATCAAACTAGCCGTTATGAATAGTAATACCCACTTTTTGAAATTTATAAATTTTATTTTTTAAAATGGACTTCATTTTTGGATTCGGAATATCGAAATTAGCCTAGGGTGAATTTTTGGTATTTTTCTGAAAAACATCATTTTTTGATGAATAGTGAAACCACTAAGTGGTAGTTAAAAAAATAAATTTTTCATAAAACTTAATTTTACAGCTTCTGTGAGTGGAATTTCGAAAATCTGAGAGACACTGTTAATATCAAGTACTAAAATGTGGTTCATTGAGATGAAAATAATTTTTGGTGAATAGTAACTTTTTACTTTTATTTACCACGGTTAAAAGTAAACAGGATAATTAAGGGTAAAAATGATATTAATATAACCCTAACATATGTCCTAATTCTATTGGATAAACATAATTCAACCAAAAACAACCTTAGGAATAAAATATTATCATTTAGGTCCACATAGATTAGATTGGGACATTTATTATTATTTAAATCAAAGAAGAGTTAAAAGAGTTAAAATCAAAGTTTATTTACTAAAATATTTTTAATATAGGGTTATACATAAGGTAAATTAGATTGTAAATATTAATTATAAATATAAAATGATTTCCTACATAATGTTATTTTATTTATAATTTTTAGACATTAAATAATTTAATTTATTTATGACACAATAATGATGCAGTAATTACCATAATAGTGAAAAATTAAAATAATTGATATTATAAATACCCAAATAAATATAATTTGAGAATTTTTATGAATTACACTAATTTTATAGGATAATATGAAATTTTAGTAATGATTTAATTAACATTTTTCGAAGTAATCATTCTGTTATGATATTTAAAAAATCAATTTTCCAAATAGTGTCAAAATTGACATAAAAGAGTTTTTAAAACAAATATTATATTATTAATTGATATTCAATTCCTAAAAATCTAAGGTTCGGCCAAGAGACTTATAACATGATAGTTGTATAATTAATTTACCACTTGGGGGTCTTTTGGAGGTATATATCATGTTTATTAACTATATAATATAAAAATACAAAGTGACATTGTAAGTGTCAAACAAATTAGCTAAGATTTAAAACTAAAAGATAAGGTTAATATAATGACCCAAACCTGTCTAAATTCTATTGGTTGAGTGGTTTTCGACCCATCCCCACCTTAACCTTTAAATAATACACATTGGAGCCATTAGAAACCGAATATGAATTTATTATAAAATAATATTTCTAGCTTTTCCAAAGGTGCCCCTCACCCCTCATATAAAATGGAACTCCCCCTTCTCATTAATTCACACCTTCAAAGCCATTTGGCTCAGCCAAACTCTACCCAGATACTCTCTCAACTTCCCTAACTTCATCCTAGAGGCCTTACATTATTTATAGAGCCATCCTATGGAGACCTTTTGATCAAATCAAAAGTAAGAACCTGAAGAAGAGCTAATGATTTCACCACAGTTTTTCAAGTTCCTTTCTTCTTCCACTTCTTCTTTCTTTGTTATTACAATTAATAAATAATAACTCCAGTATCTTATATAGAATTTGATGTTATTATAAATATGGTACAACTATATTCAGTATTCTATCCATCCTTTGAATAACATGTCACCATACGTGCGTACGTACGGCTTACCGTCTCCACGTCGTGGTGTAATTGTTATTCAATAAATTATTATTTGGATGGGTATAATAATGATGTGTAATTCATGTAAATAATAAATATAACATGATAATGATTCTATATAAATGATATAAAATCCAATTATATATTATTTTAATATCAAAAGAAGGATATTGTCGCTCGTGCGTACGTACGGACTTCCGTCTCCACGTTCCCAATGAGATTCATTCTCCATCTTATCCATTCAAGTATAATTCTCATTTTACCATTAATAATAGTATATAAGGACTTCATATAATTCTGGATATGATTAATATAGAACCTATCCATGACAAACATGGCTTACGTAACAAAACATAAAAAAGAAAATGAGTATGTTAACACCCGAAACAATTATAATACTAAGATATTATTAACAAATCAATGTTAAAAGATCATATATGATATCATATTAATGTATATGATTCTTGTATAATTTAATAACAATTATTTCAGCATTATACAAGAGGTTAACCTACCCTAATCCAAGGAAAAGTACAAGGTAAGGGTTTATTTCGCAATCTCTTCATTATCCGAGGTTGTTTATACGTAATAATCTATTGGGATCTCTTTATCATCCACATCCATGTTTCATAAAAATGTATTTCAAAACATTTTAATATTTACAAGAATATGGGATAAAGTTATTTATACACTTGTTTGACTTTTTATAAGAGTTTTATAAAGTAATTGTTTCCGTCATTTTCCTAACAAGGTGTTTTTTAGTCATTTCAACAGAATTATGGTAAAAATGTTTTTTTAACTTATACGGCGGGTTCAGCTATTTTACACCATTATAAAATCATCGAAGCTTCCCTTACAATATTATAAGAATATTTTCAAGGAAAATGTTTTATTTTTTAAATATATGACTCTTAAATGATAGAAATATATATTTCTCTAAAAATAGGTTTGATGTCAACTATGTCAACATCCCTTGATTGATTTTACTCTTATTTGAAGTTGATTTATTATAATAAAAAACATCTATATTTTATTGAAGGTTTTGTGATATGTTTGATCGTGGATGGGTTATTTTTATATCATTCATGGTTTATGGATGAAGTATTTACATTTCATATGCTAGTTTTTAATACGAATGTTTATGTTATGTTTAAACCTTTTCATATGGGAATGCATTGGACTTAATATGTGACGGGGGGAGCCCGCTATAGCTCATCGATACATCGGTAGGTCTCATGAGACAAACTAGTGTCTTGGAATAAGGCCTTGGAAAAATATTATTTGTAGTCTTGGCATGAGGCCTTGGCTATGTGGTTATGATAGTCTGGCATTATGCATTCCATCATTATGAAAGTGGTTATTGATATTGCATGTGATTATTCGATTAGTAGAATATCCATGTGAATAAGTAAATGGAATTATTTCATTTTATTTTTTCCATACTATGTTGAAGTTCACGTTTAAAAGGATTTTGTTTTAGTTATACATTGCCTTAAATGTTTGTTATTATTTATGAAAGTTTCCGCTATATTTTTATCCTTACTGGGCATTTGAGCTCACTCCTTTTCTATGTTTTATTTTTCCCAGGATGTGAAGAAGTAAATTATGAATGACCTGCAGGGATAGTATGAGGGGATAAGAGTGTAGACTATGGAGACTATGTTGTTGTAGTTTTCATTTTTATGATATTATGTAAAACATTATGAATATATCTAGTGTTTCCAAGGCTACTAAACTAATTGGTCTTTCGAGATTTCATCTTTCTTGTGATCATTCCAATGTTATGTAATAATGCACCGACTCTAGGTAACTGGGGTCGGGGTGTTTCAACTACAACGCGGGGAGTGCTGGCCAAACAAACATGGCCTAACCCCTCGGTTGTTCTTCTTGTTTCGTGAACCCTTCATGATGGAAGAAGACAACCTTGATGAAGGTAACCAGAGTTGGAATTTGGACAACAAGGGGGCTCGAGAATGGCAGTCGGCACCACCACCAGCCGCGACAAATGAAATGAAATAACGACGATGAAGCACGGCCCCCGCTGCCGCACCGCGAACAAGGTGATGTCGCGTGGCCGACCAAGCCTCCAGCCCACGACCGGTCCTCTGACCCAAAATCGAACCGCTTTCCCACAACCGAACCGCCAACCCACGGTTGGTCCGCCAACTTGCGGCCGGACCACTGCCTGGTGGCCAGTCTGCCGACCCGCAGTCGGACAGCCGCCCCATGGCTGTTCTGTCAACCCGCAGCCGGATCGTCATACCACAGCCGGTCTTCTACCCCCATGACCGGTCTACACCCCCACGGCCGGTCCGTGCCCCCTAGGAGGGTCTGTGCCCTCGCGGCCGGTCCGTGCCCCCGCGTCCAGTCTGCGACCCCATGGCGGGTTCGCTTCCCCTCGGCTGGTCCGCGCCCCCATGGTCATTCTGGGACCACGTAGCCAGTCCGCACCCCCACAGCTGGTCTGCGCAACCATGGCCGGTCCGTGCCACCGCGACCAGTCCAAGCCCCCGTAGCCGTTTCGCGCCCTCATGTTACTCGCAACCCTCTGTGGCCCCTCGCGACCAGCCGAGACAGACCCACCAGGCCCGGCCACTCAACCGGACGGGATAAACCCAATGGGCCAGGCCGCACTACTGGCCCATCCAGACATAACAGGTCGGGCTGGGTCGACCCGAACCTGGTCACACAAGGCCAGGTCAGACTAGACCCGAGTACGATCCATTTATCTTCTGTTGGCCATAACTTTGGCACCAGAAATCCGTTTGAAAAAACAACAGCGACGCTGGATTCCTTGGAGAGAGTCGGTCCCTTTGAGTGATACTCCACTATATTTTGGATTGAGATTAGATACGGTCAGGTTTGATCGAGCATGAATCCAACTGGGCCCTCGGTACTAAAAGGCTCATAAATCACAGATCGGGCGTCAGATTGATGCGCCATCTGTTGCATTGAGACCCCTATAACATGGTGGACAATTGGGATAATTATTCATGGGATATTGTGGTAGTTTTATCATCAACCAATTTCTCATGGATCGGATCATTCTGGAGATGAGTGATCATTTTTGCAGGATCATAGTAGCAAGCTAAGACCTAATGACTGCTGACCGTCTCAAATCGGAGTGACTCGACTGGCCCAGTGGGGAGAGCCTTGGTGACGTGGAAAACCCCCAATGGGGAGTGACTTGTTATCACACAACCGACCCACGGTACTCAACAAGAGTAGTACCTCAGCATGCCATAAGGTGGAGTGCCTCTGTGTGACGCGGCAGACCCACTGTGGGGAGCACCTCTGTGTGATGCGGCATACCCATGGTACTCGACAGGAGGAGTACCTCATCAGTCCAACATTAGTTGGAAGTGCCTCTGCGTCACGCAGCAAACCCACATTACTCGATAGAGAAGGAGTTCTCCAGCAACCGAGGGTTCATAATGTTACTTTTTACTACAACAAGAATCAATCCTTGTGTGATCTGAGTCAGTACCTCTATGTTTTTCCTCATGATTGAAATGGATCACTTGATAACATAGGAATATCTATTGGCCTATACCTAAGTAGGGTTATTTGTTGATTTTATACTTTGTGCTTTATCCTAGGTTGTTTTTTGTGGGACCTTGAGGGTCTTGAGGTCCCTACTGAGTATTGTTATACTCACCCCTACACGGGATATGCCCAAACCTTGTTGTGTTTGTTACAGACGACGGGCATCAATGAAAGAGGTTGAGAGTAACAGGACTGGAGGGCGCCATGAGGGTGACCATACGGTGTGTCGGTACGCGGAAGAGACGGACAGATTTGGAGTACTAAGGAGGTGATCTGTGCATACCCTTTATGTAGGAACCTCATATGATGACCTAGTAGCTTACTTTTTCTATATCTTCAACTGTATTGTATATCAGTTGTACTCGTAAATTTACTATGGGGCTTGCATTCTGGCCCATTTTACATTTCAACACTCTTTTTGTTATACAGTTTACATGTGATGGAATCTCTTTGTGTACTTGGTTTTGAGTGTTTATATATTATATAGGAAAAACCTTCCCAGTTTAGGGAATTACGCCTTTGGTTCTAGTCTCCAACCCCAGGCCTATAGAAGGTGGGCTTAGGGTAGTCACGACATGGGGCTTAGGGGACGGGTCATGACAAAACATTCACGTACATAAATATCAATATAAGTCTGATCCCTTGACATTATATAATCTTTTGTTAATTCCATAATTTACATTATATCACTTTGAGTGAAACTTCAGGTTTATATTGTTATATAATTCGTCTTTACTTATTACATAAAATCTCAAAATATTGAAATATAGACACTTAGACACACTATCTGTAAAAAAAATTAAACTAAATAAAATAAAATATGATTTTATTTTCTTCATAAAAATGTACTTAACATACCTCATGAAATCATATGATTCCCAAAAAGTCATAAATATCATAAATTACAATGGTAATTTGTTTCATCCATATCATACATACATTGTATCTTTGACAACTACATAGGGGGTTGCCTTTATGGATAATTTTGGAATACCCGTAGCAGTATATTCTGAAAATAACATATGATAAAACTTATCATTTAACCGCTTATCATAACCTAATGAATTCGAGATCATTCAAGGGTTCAACAGCCCTCAGTTTTTCATGTAACCACCTGTATACATAAATATTGTTGAAGAACCATTAGATAATTATAACACATAAAATAATAATAAAGTACAAATAATATTTCTATATTGTAATGACAATATATCATTTCAATATATTAGAGAATTAAATACCTTATAAACACATTTTAAATACCATAATACCTGACAATGTAATATATTATTTATTTTTCTTTAAAAATTGTTATATCTTATAGATTAAGCCAAATATCAAGTAATTGTAATGAATGATAAAAGTTTGTTTCCATGACATACGTTCACAAAATCATATTTTCATTTATTAAAATGCATCATAGAATGAAATTCAGTATGAAAACTATTTAAGGAAATTAAAACTCATAGTGGTTTATTATACACCATATAAAATAAGGTGTTGTATATTATCAAAACATGACTTAATGAATTGAGATTGGGACGAAGTCCTTTACATTGTGTATGAATTATCAAACATTATATTTATATTCTGAATAATAATAATAGGTTATTTTATAATTTAATTATAAGATATTACAAGTTTATTATTAATTTTATTTCACTTATTACCATGTTATAAGAATTACATAATTATTTAACTTCATATCAGATGTGCAGTCGATATTCGAAACACTAATCAAAAATGAAATTGCATTGATGTAAAAAGTACGTGTGGTCAATAGTACATCATCTCCAAAATAATATTCATGCCATAATAATAATATTTATAACTCAATTATAGTTTCTATATGAACCCATTCATTTACAGTATTAAAAATGAACAGTATTACAAACACTGAGACGGTTGGTGATACATAAAAATGAGAAACATTTTCATTTTTCATGGATCATTATGGAAATAAGGTAATTAAAATTTTGTATTTAAATAATGATAATAGTATAATTGAAGTAATAATAATAACTTTAATATTCTTATATATATCATACAAGTGTTTTAATTACTAAGAATGAGTCAAATTACATCGTGGAAGTGATAGTTCACACGTACGTAAGAATGTCATTATCATTTTTATATGAATGAAAAGTAAGAAAGTAATTTATATATTATTATATTATAATGATTAATATTTAATTAAGATAACATTTTATCATTAATTCTATTAGTATAACTTTTCATGAAATATGGATATTGAAAATGAATTAGATTACTTCGTGGTAGAGATAGTTCACATGTATGGATGAATGATTTATTCCATTCCAATTAAATGGTAGTAGAGATGAATTTAGGTGATGATATTAAAATAATAACATATACATTTTGAATGGATATAAGAGTAAATATTTTTTCTTGGAAAATAACATTTGATGGAATTGGTAGAAGAAATAAAATAGAATTACTTGATGAAAATGGTACCTCTTCTTCAGTTGATCACCGACGAAGAACAACATAACACCTCTAAGAAGGGTGTTATGCCTAAAATAAGGACTCAATAAATTGGGGATGGATTACAGGAAGGGTTTTTAGAATATATTGGATAAATATATTGGTTTATATGGTGTGAATAATAGATAAAAGTTTTCACCTTTTTTTAGGATAGGGGTGGGGAACACTTGGAAACTCTTAAAATATTATATTAATATAAACTAATTTTTAAATAAAAATGACTCCAAAAAGAGTTTTTTAAAATATGAGTTAATTATTGGTAAAAATCCCAATCTATAATACTATTTATACATTTAATTGTTTTCTTTTAAACATTATGTTTTCTGTTTACCTTTAATTATTCTCATTAATTTTTAATTTTTTATATTCAAACAATTTAAATATTAAGAGGCCATGAATTTTACTCATATTGTGTAAAATTCATAGAAATAAAAAATTAATTAACCTTTAAAAATTATAATATCTAATTTTTAATTTTAAATGAATTTTATTGTTTTAAATAATTTAATAATATATTATTTTCATAAAATATCAATAGTTTCAATTTTGACACTATTCATTTCAGAGAATCTCAATAAAATACAAACATAGAGATAAATTCAACCATAACATTTAATAGACATATAATATTTCTTAGTCACCTATAAAATCAATGTTTTACTCTAATTAATTCATATTATATTAATTTATTATTTTTAATATCATTTAATTTATATTTCTCTTAATAAAATAATTAATGTCCAACTATCGTGTCTGTATTTATTATATCTATTTAATTTTAAAAATTCCAAACAAATTACCATGATATAGATAATTTCGTTAAATTTTAAGATACTATTTATGATCATAGTTTTGCCATGTTTATCCATATATTAAGAATATTGTACTTATAACAAATAACAGGGTGACAAGTTGATACAATTCATTCTCACCATTCTAACGGCTAGGTTATAACGGAAACATTTAAATATTAATTTTCTTTTTTCTTTTATATGCTCGATATGTTCTACCATGTGTGTTATCAAAAATTATTTTTTCATTTAAAATAACGAGTTATTACAGTATATTTTTATAAAATAAATTGAACCCTATTATGATTTTGTGTGAGAATTATTTCATGGTATGGTGGTGGGATTTCCAGGTAGAAAATATTAGATTAGTCATTTTTGAAATATATTTTCCGAACTAAACTACAAGAAGTAATTATTTTTGTTTAATTAATACCTATAGTTATTAAATGATGAAATTTTTAGGGGACATAGTTATAAGAATATTTTATTTTTATGCATCAATATTTGTTAAATATTTTTAATGCTGTAGTTCTAAATAGATCATGTGATTTTTTATGTAATTAATTATTCAATAGTAACAATTTAAATATGATGAATTTTTATATATAAGAATAAATATTAATTTTATAATATTATGTTAAATTTTATATCTTATCTACCTAGAGTGAATTATGAGTCTTGGTGTTTTCCTAGGTGATGAATATATAGGATTTGATTCAATAAGTTTTTATAGAGGCACAAAAAGAGATAGAGCATTCAAAGAATTCACAATTCAAAAAAAATTTACTTGAGATACTGAAAATGTGTAAAATTATTTAATAATGTGGATGTATGGATACAAAATTATGATGATAATGTAAACAAATGGGATGACTGGTTACTATAGATCATGAAAATAATGGTATTGTGTATAATATATATTTTGGAGACAATGATATTTAAGTGTTTTTTATAAGGATGTTATACTAGAGGTAGGATTTTATATTTCAAAATAGTGGAAATCTGAATTGAGATGGATGGAGTGGAATTTGGAGAGGTGTTGAGTTGACTGATGAATCAAGCAATGATCCTCAGTCCACTATGCCTAGGGAACATAGAAGAATTAAAAGATATAGAACTTCTAGATGTGTAAAATTGAATAATTATTCTTCTATATCATTATATCATTTCTAAGAGATGTTTTTATTATAAACTAGTTTTTATTTAGTGCGTTTAGAAATATGATTCTTCTCTATATCAGATATATTATATATTTTATCCCATAGTTGAAAATTAAAGTGTTCCACCACAACATATGATTAGTTTTTGTACCGTAGTATTACTTATGTAATGAGTGTCATAAAAATATTCATTGGTCTTGATATGTATTTTCTGGAAGTTTGGTAATTATATTTAGGTTTTGGTGTGTGTGAACATATTATATTAGCATACATGAACATAATGATTCTATTTTATTTTAAATTTTTTGAATCATGTACTTTATATTATGATTTAGTAGACATCGTTCTAATAATATGTTTTAGGAATTAAAAATTCTATTTAGGTTTTTTATAGTGATTAATATTTTTGACCAGGTAGCCTAGTTTTTTAGTTTTTATACATTCTGGAAGAATCTTCCAACCTTTACACACTTATGATTTTGAGTATTTTCATTGATTTTTCAGAATGAATTTATAAATTTAACTTTTTTATGTTGATTTTATTTTACTAGAAGAAAGGTCAACGAAGAATTTGGACACTTGTACTAGATAAACATGTATGGTTTTCCAAAAAAATAAATTTTGGGTTCATAAAATTTGTACATGAGTAGATAATAGTGTAGTTGATGATGAAAATATTAAAATTATATGTTGATATTTTGTTGGTGTGATTAATCCATGCCTAGTTCCATAGTTCAAATTTTTAAAACTAGTAGTGTCTACATGATTATTTCTAAAGGTCCTTGAAATTCATTTCAAAAGTCTCAAATATGGATATTTTGTCAACATATCCATTTATTAAATTTTTTAATGAAATTTTGTTGAATTAGATCAATTCTTCTACATTTATTGGATTATGACCCTAATGATTTTGACATTTTCTTTAATAGAATAGAGAATTTTTATTTTTTAAAACAATTATCATATGGGTAAAACCATATTGATGAATCATCCCTCAGTATTTTAAATTAATGATAAATTTATAAAATTTACGAAATTAATTCGTATTGAAATTTCTAGCAGTGCTATATATGTAATGGTGTCATATGTCTTATATATTGATATAATAGTTTCAAATCATGTGTTCGTATAATTATGGTTTTTATATGGTATTATTAAATTCATTTAGTGTGTTCTATGTTGGTCAAAAATTTTGAAAACAACATATCCAACTGTGGTTTTGGAATAGATGTATTTGACGAACATGATGAACTTGGATGTATGGAGTCGTGGAACGATGTATTTCAAAAAATAATCAGAAAATGATTATGGATGTTCAAGATAAAAAATATCATGGATACTAATATAGAGGGACTAGATAATTTGGTAGAGCTCAGTCTTCAAAACCATAAATAAATATTCTTTATGGAATATAGAGGAACTAATGATTTTATATGGTGTACCATGTATGCTATTAAACACTATGTTTCCTTTTGTAAAAATAAGATGTTACCATCAATTTTTCTAAAATAGATGGTCCAATGTTAGGATTTATTGTGATAATTATTTTATGGTAAGGTGGAGGGATATATTGGCAGTAAAAGTAAGATGTATTGTTTTTGAAAAAAATGGTATAAACTAAACAAAAAAGAAATAATTATATTGTTTTTATTAAAAGATATAACAAATAAATGATGAAATTTGTATGGAACATGGTTATTGGAATATTATCACTTAGTGTATTAATATTTCAGATATATTTTCATAGGAGTTCCAAATTCATAAGGAGATTTTTGGAGATATTTGAGTATTAAATAGAAATGGGTTTTATATAATGAAGAATGATATATAAGGATTAATGTTCCTTTTTCAGAAAAATTTTAAATGTTAAATTAGATTAAACTAGAGTGAATGATGAATCTTTTCATTGGCCCAGGTGATGAATCTAGATGATGTAATTAAAAAAACATTTTATGGATTCCCAAAAAGTGAAAGAGCAGCCAAAGTCATCACTACGCACCAAAATTACCAGTTGAGGTAGTGAAATTGTGAAAAAGTATTTTATAAATTTGAAGGATGAATGCAAAATATGGAAGATAATGTAAACAAATGGGATCTAGTTACTATGGATCCTATAAATTAATTGATTTTCAATAATCCATTTTTAGATACTATGATATATAATTGTATTTTGGAAGGATTTAATGTTGGAGGAATGATGTCATATTTCAAAATTTTGGAACTAAGTATAATGATGGAGGAATAGGAATTTTGAGTGGTGTTGAGTCAATCAATGAATCTAGAAATGATCCTCAATCAAAAATGAATGGGGAACATAGAGGATGAAAAATATATATCAATTTTACATATGATACATTGTATAAATAATCTTCTATGTCATTCTTGGTTGTCTAAGAGATGGTTCTGTTGTGTACTGGTGTTTGGGTGGGATGTTTTGAAATATGATTTTACTTTAGAATAAATTTATTGTCTATATTTCACCAATAATTAATATTTTCTTTATTCTACCAAATAATATCAATATTTTTTATTTCATAGTATTCCTTGTATATTTAGTGTGCTCAAAATTCTCATTGATATTGATATGTCTTTTTTGTAAGTATTATAATTATAATTTAGGTTTAGGAGTTTGTGAATATCATATATTAGCATTAATTTACTTCATGATTTGATTTGTTTTGAATTCATTCAATCATCTATTACACATGAATTTTTAGTGGACATAAATATGATCAGATATTATAGTAATAAAAATTTATACTGTCGGTTTTTATAATTATTGTTATTTTAGACTATCTAGCATAGATTTATAGTTTGTAGTCAATCAAGAACAATGTTACTACATTTAAACACGTAGAATTTTGTGGATTATATTTATTATAAGTGACATATTTTTAAATGGAATGTTATATGTCTGTTTTATTTGACTAGAAGAAAGTCCATGGAAGAAGGTGGATAGTCATCCTAGAGAAACAAGGATGGTGTTTCAAAAATATATATGATAGTTTCATAAATGATGCATATGAGAAGATAATGGAAGAGTTTAAGACAAAAACATGAATTTTATATGAGGATATTTATTTTTTGTTTTTAATCTAGGACTACTTCCAAAGTTTCAATTTTGAAAAAGAAGACAGTTTATAAGAGTTGTTCTAAGGGGTCTTAAAATTCATTTCAAAAGGCTTTACTAGGGAAATTTCATCAACAAATTAAATTTTTTATTTTGTAAATAATTTTTTTGACTTATAACTATTAATACTTAGTGATTGGATTATTTGTTAAGGGATATTAAAATTATGTTTCAAATAATGCGTTATTTTCAAAAACATTATAAAAATTATCATAAAAATAAACTCATATTGATGGTACCTCTCAAAAAATATTTTATTTTTGATAAATTCAAAAAATTAATGAAATTAATTATTATTTAATTATCTATAAATATTATATTTGTATTGGTTTACTTTTTTTAAATATTTATATAGTCATTTCAAATTTTGGGTTCTTATAATTATGGTTTGTAGATGGAATTTTTAAATTCATAATGGTTGTTTTTTGTTGGTAAAAAATGTGTGAAAATGATATATTCAACTCTAGTTTTGGTAGTAGAATTATTTGAAACACATGAAGATATTGGATTTTTAGAGTTGTGTAATGATGGAATTTATACAAATAATCTGAAAATAAATATTAATATTCATGTTAAAAATTAAAAGGTAAGCTATTATGGAGGGAGTAGAGAATTTTGGCGGAGTTCAGTCTTTAGAACCATCAAAACGTATTATTTATGGATGTTGGATGCACTACAGATCTGATATTTTCCTGTACATTCTCATGGAATTTCAATACATCATTATAACATCATTATTAATTCACATGTAATTTTTTGAATTGTATTTTGAATAAAATGTATGAGGTCGTCTAATAAAATTTATTTAAAAAAGAAACCTATATGAGATTATATATTGGTTAGAATAATATTTTATTTTCTATTAGTGATGTTTTTTTAAGAATATAATATTTATAAATCACTCTATAATTTTCTCACGGGTTCTTATCCACCCACACATTTTTTGGGATTGAAAATTTTCTCTAAAAGTCTTACAAAATGTTCATTTACCATTTTGTTGGTGAAATACTTTATATTTGTGAAGTATTTTAATAGTGGAATTTTCGAGGTTGTCAATGTTTTTTATATAATTTCTGATGAGGATAGGATCAAATTAAGGATTAGAGTCAAAATGAAGTATTTAGTTTTGAATAGTGATCCAAACTAGTCACATGTTATAATATGTTGAAATTCTAACAGAATTATTTATTTTAAATGTATTTATTCTATTTAATAAAACCCAAAAAATTAGAAGGATTATTTATTATATAGGTTTATTAATGTGTTATCTTTAATGATAGAAGTCATGATAACCCCTATTCATAAATTAATTGAAGGATTTATTTTTTCTTGTTCATGATGAGGAATAAAATATCACAATGCTTAGGGTAAAATGTGCATATTTTATTATTACAAATGGAAAATATCATGGGATCCCTATGTTGTGAATGTTAGAGTATGTTAATGAAGTGGGAGTTTTTTAAATACATGGAGAGAATGGCATTTATACCTATGAAAATAATAATTCAATAAAATCGGAATAATGAGACATGAAGGAAGTTGATGTATCAATAAGGGTATGAGTAAAAAGACTTGTTGAAATTACAATAAAAATTCATATGACATTCAATGGTATTTTTCTGTAGGATTCTTCATGGAGAAAAAATAGTAATTCTGTAGTAATTTAAATGGGTGATCACTTTAAAAAATGTCTATAAGTACTTATATAATTATATAGTATGTATAATTGGATAGGCGGTGGAATAGAATAGAAAAACATGAGTGGTATAACTATGTGGAACATGATGACGTAGTTGAATCATTTATATTATTATATAGTTGTGATATAGTTAAGATTAACCTTTTAAAATAAAATAAATGTGTGATATTTTTAGTTTTTAGTGTGGGTTTGTTTCTAGTTATATTATGTGATTATTAATGTTGTACATTCATAAGTAACCATGTAAAACAAGATAGAGGAATGTTCACTAAAATCAAGAATTTTTATAATGAAAGAAACATTAGTTATTATTACATGTTTTAATAAATATTTAACATAGGAATATATGTAAATGAGTTATTTTTAGGAGATGGAGTAGTTGTAAATAACAAATTCTAGGAAATAAATACATAAATATATTATTAATAGAGACTTTATTGAGCCTTTTATGAAGTGTTATGTAATATTATTTTTAATTGGTGGATTAGTTATTGATTTGAAATCAAGTGTGGATGATGGAATATGTGATTTTAGAAGGATGAAAAAACTTATGAAAAGATAAAGAGAGTCTAGACCTTTCACTATTCTAAATAAGGATCAGTTTATGTGGTGGAATATAGATATAAATCATTATTGAGTAAAGGGATGACTATAAAGATCAACATGTATTGATGGACTAATTTGTTTTCTATATGATGATTAAAATGTTAAATTGATGAGATGAAATTGTAATAAAAAAATTAATATATAAAGATTAATTTAAAGATTTTAAATATATAATTATTTTTAAAGGAATCAATTTTGAGAAATATTAGTTGATGAAATATCATGATAACCTTATCAATGGTCAAAGAATATTGGAAACTTATAAAAATATAAATATTTAAATTTTATTTGGGGACATGTTGATATATATTGTCACAACCTGTCCCCCAAGGCCCTTAATGTGAATCCCCCAATCCCCCCTCCTGAAGGCCAGGGGTTGGAGACTAATGTGTAATGTGTCAGCAAGCAAGATGGATTCATTTTCCGGATTACATGTACACACACACATACAACCACATTCCAACATAACTCAAAAAGAGAACATGCATCATTCTGAAATACCAAATAGTTTATGGGAATAACTGAAACTAATGGGTCGGAATTAAATCCCACAAAAATAAATTAGTAAAAAAAGAAATTACAATATCGATGAAGAGATATCTACTGAAAACCACACCATATGGGTGAGTATAGAGTATCTATCGAAAGTCATAGAAGCACACCTTGCCTTCCTGATCTCACTGAAAACTGCCTAGTACTAGGCCACCAAGTCATCCTCTATGTCTTTCTTCATCTGAACTAGAAAAAAATGTGTGGTCAAAGCCTATACATCGGTCAGTAACAAAAAAATCATTAGAAAACCCAAAAAACAAGAAATTTCCACAATTCAATCCACAAGAAAACTACGAAGCATGATCACGAAGCTCGATCATGAAGTAATACATCTAACGATAGGTATAATCTAGTGTATGGAAAGTAAGGACATTAGTCACATCCCAGAAAACCTCGGGATGCTGGAGTACTCCTCCCCAATGAGTACTATGGGTAAGTCGGGTTACATAGAGTTTCTCCCCGTCGTGGGTATTCTAGGTTACATATATCTTTTTCGCCTTAAAATTGGAAAATTGTGGTACTAAACCCTAATGAGTACCAAGGGTATACCATGTCACACAGAGCTTCTCCAAACCATGGGAATGTCGGGTAAAATAGAGCCACTTCCCACCTCAACCATCATAATGAGGTACTCCTCTCTATTGAGTATTGGGTGGATTCTGGGTCACACTAAGCCACTCCCGATTTCAGGCCTTCTAGGTCACATAGATCTGCTTCCCACCAATGCAACATAGCTTATCCACACAAGGTCTCTTCTCAGATCTCATCAGGTCTCAATCATCCATAAAATCACTGCATGTAGTGTTCTTAATTCCCGTAGAACCTCTCATAATTCCATTATTCATATTTCAACATCAATTAAATCCTCATTAGAATATGATAAATGATCAAATTGTTTTGAGGGTTCCAACGTCGCCAATAGCTCGTCAATGAGACTCCGGGTTTGAAAGATATTGGAGTGTCTCTAAAAAGGTGATGGTTAGGTCTGTGTCCCATCTTACCTGGTCGGGCCAACCCGAACTGACCTAGCCTGAGGTCTAATGACCCGACATAGATCTACCGAACCGAGCCCGATCCGGCCCAGCCTTGGTCTGGCCAGACCTGATGAGGTTGGTCTGGACCGCTGGGCCAGGGTTCAGCCTACATGGGTGGCACATGCGATGATCCTTCCCCCATTGGCAGACCGGCTTCCTACTCCTGCCAAGATACATAGCGTGTGTGAGGCACTGCCATGTGGTTAGGGGACCACATTCCATGAGGATCTGCTGCCCATGTAGGCGGGTCACCTCCCTGCTGCCAGCCAATGGCCCGAGCCATCCTCTGTCACACCTTTGTCGCATTCTTCAACCCGTCCACGGGCACCAGTGGGTTTTTCGTAGGACACTGGTTATGCTCGAGTGGCATGTTCTTCATAAAATATGTGCCTATGCCCTCAGATGGATTCCATCATTCATATTATGGACTCGAATCCTCATTGTCTCCATTTTGAAGATGAGACAATGAAGAACGGGAAAAAACACACCAGGTAGAAGGACTTGATAATTTTTCATATCGTCTTGTGCCCTCCATGTAATAGGATTAAAAAATAGGACAATGGTTTGATGTTATACCACAAATAATCAAAAAATCAAAGTGTAGAGCCACTAGAAAAGTACCCTCTCTCAAAAATGAGTGATCCAAGGATCGAATTTTTCATAGGTTGGTCTGAATTCATCATTTAGAAAAAATTACAGTGAAAAATTAAACCAAAACAAACCCCCTACCTCATTGGAGTTCATCGTTAAAGATATCTATCTAGAGGGATTGAAGTTCTGCTGGTGTTCAATGCTCTTCATTTGATTCATCGACATACATCAATGTCGTTGCCGATTCTCTGGTGTTCATCATTCATAGTAGGGGAGATTTCTCTGTGAAGGTTATTTAAAAGAATTCAATCATTTTATTCTCAAACACATTTTCCCATTAAAATAAACCACATCATATCATTTCTATTATGATGCGTCGTCATGTCATTACACTTTTTCATTTATTAAATATCCTATCTATTTTGCTACGCGTAATGCATCATTTCGATACACATTTATGGGCCATTAATGAGATTCAATTGTTGAAACTCTTCCTCACTTTGTATCTACACCACAACACCACTGTGACACCTCCAAACAGTTAGAAAAAACAAATAAAATAACTTTTAATGTTATTTTTATTTTCTTCCCAAAATTCTGTAGATTATCTTTTCTGGTCCACCCTTTCCAGTCATTGTTAGGTCAATTCTAGAAAAATCCCACCATTTGGATTTCAATGGTGCCCTTAGATTTTTGATCTGAGAAATGGTTTAATAGTTAAAAAAACTCTAACATGTTAATTTAAGTAAACTAAAACAATGTTAAAAATTCTATTCCGGGATCACTGGGCATCAGAATCAGGTGTCTTTAGATGGTCTAGTCTCACAATTTTTCAATATAAATTTAAAAAAAATACACAAAATTTCCAGGACATTACATTACCCCCACCTATAGGGATTTATGTCCCCATAAACCAAAAATATTCTATAGAATGATGTGGGTACTGAGCAAGAATCTGAGGCTCCTACTCCCATGTGCTCTCCTATAGATTCCCATGCTACCACCGAATGCACACCAGAGGAATCAACCATTTATGAAGCACCTACACATGTCGATCCTCTATCTCTACTGTGAACTCTGCAAACATCTCCCCATATTCAATGAAGGAATAGCCCCAATTGATGATGTGTGATAGATCATGCATGTACCACCTCACCTACAACACGTGGAAAACCTCATGCACTCGATGAATCTATGGGGTAGATCTAGTCAGTATACCACCTATCCAACAATGATAATAATCTAGAATAGTCTGATGAACCTCGTAGATAACATGTCTTCCAGACCAAATATCTACAGTCAACATCAGGGTTAGATCTGAAGGAACACATGGACTCACTCCTCAAACTACAAGGGCCTCTATAACCTATAAACATAAGATTTCTACCTACTATTCAAAGTCATCATCCACTCTTGGATGATCTAAACCTTCATAGTAGTTGCACGTACCAACTCTAGACCCATGAGTGCTTACTCCCCTGGGTCAGTTAGGCATAAAGGTGATCTGTATTGCCTCCCTTACAAGGCCTCAAACGGTTCCATGATAATGGTAGTGTGATATCTATTGTAGTATGAAAAATCTACCAGTGGAAGGTGGTCCTCAAATATATGACCAAAATAATTGTCACAAGTAAGAAGCATATCCTCCATGTTATGTACGGTCCGCTCTATCTGACCATCTCTCTGAGGATGAAAGGTTTTTCTCAAGCATAGCTAAGTCATAACGCCTCCTGTAATCCCTTCCAATGAAATGATATATGTGATCTTTACAGTCTGAGACAATCATTGAATGCATCCCGCGTAGCCGCACTATCTTCGGGACATTGATGCATCCCATGCACACTACCAATCCCTACCCCCAAATGGGTAGGAAGTGAGACAAATTTGTTAGTTGGTCAAAGATAACCATGATTGAATTGTGGTCCTTAGATTTGAATGGTAATCCCATCATTAATTCCATCAATATACCATACCACTTACACTCTAGTACCTCATCTGGATATTCCATGACTACTAGAACCTAATGCTCAGGAATCACATGCAGCTAGGTGACACGCCATGAAAAGAACTCAGCAATTTCTTTTTTCATCCCTGGACACCCATACTAATGTTATAAATCTCATTACATCTTCAACACATGAGGATGTACCATAAAAGGTTATGTATTCAACACCCTCATATCCTCCTCCCGCAGTGCAATTAGTACTATTCTACACCCTCTAAAAATCATGACGTGCTCCCCACTTGTAGAAAATACATCAGAAGCCTATCCTGAGGATAATAGATCACATCAGGCCTCTCAGTCAACATCGACAAGATATGGCTCCCTAACTCGTGGTAAGAGTGGTGGAGTGACAGTAATCGAGTAAATATAATATCCACCATTAGTATTTATGAAGGATATCTGCTTCACGGCTAGCTACTCTATTTCATCACTCAACAACTAAAAACACAATCTCCATGTGAGCATGCCTACTACAAAATTCCCATTCCCAAGAGTTTATACTATCTCGAAGTCATAGACCTATAAGAACTCCTCCTTTCACCACTATCACATGTTCATGTATTTTTTGGAGAATATATACCCGAGAATCATATGGTCAAAGTAAGTGGTAATCCTTTCCCCCATTTAGTATTGATGCCACATCTTCAATGAAAAGACGTCTACTGATAACTCCAGGTCACGAGTAACATAGTTCTGCTAATTATTTCTCAACTACTATGATCCATAGGCGATAAATAATCCATCCTACATTAAGACACAACCTATTCTAGTCCATAATTCATTGCAGAAAACAACATAACCAGTGCCATCCTTGTGTAGTCTCGATATGGGGGTACTCATCAGTCTCAGCCTTAGCTCATAAAAACTCTAAGAGCCCTTCAACATCTAAAAAAATTTCTCTTCCTTCCATATCATGAATGATAAAGGTTCTGGTACTTTGGAAAATAAGGGAACAAACCTCCCGTAATATCTATCTAACCCCAAGAAACTCTGCACCTCAGTCACACTCTTGGGGGGGGGGGGTCCCAACCCATCTATTCCTCTATCATTTATAGATCCACTAAAACTCCAACCTCCAAGATGAAATTTCACAAAAAGTGGACCTCCGAATTTTAGAACTAGCACTTCATGAGATTCACATAAATTCAGTGATCTAGGAGTTTATCCAAGACTATCCATAGGTGCATAGCATGCTCCTATTCTAACATTGAGTACACCAATATGTCATCAATGAAGACCACCATATAATTATTATGGTATTTCTGGATGACCATATTCATGGGTCCCGTGAACACTATTGGAGAATTTCTCACGTTGAAGGGAATCACCATGAACATGTAGTGCCCATACCAGCATCTAATGGTTGTATTTGGAACATCATTATCCTTTACCCAATGATTGTCTTTCCCTTATATGAGTTATATATTTGAGAACCACCATGCTCCCTTCATCTGGTCAATGAGGTCATCAACTCTTAGAACTGAATATATGTTCTTCACACTCACCTGCTTCACATCCAGGTAGTCCACACATAGCATCACGCTTCCTTCTATCTTCATGGAAAATAATACAGGGGATACCCATGGTTAAATGTTGGGCCTCAAAAACCCCTTATCTTACAAGTCCTCCAGTTATACTCTCAAATCACAAATACTTAGTAGAAGCCATCCGATATTCCATTGTGGATATCATTTCTATTATGGGGTACAGATCAATGTGGAATTTGACCTCCCTATGAGAAGATTGTCCCAGAATACCATCAGGAAAGACATATTCATACTCATCCACTACTATATGAATTCTATAAATCATCTCATCCACTGAACTAATAGTGAGTATAGCCAGTCGGTGATTGATTGCATCACCCTCCTCCGAGAATGTTCTCCCAATGCTACAAGAGTTCCCTTATTTCCAAGGAATGAATATTTTGTCCCATATTTGTCAAAACACTGCACTCTACACCTAATACAGTCGATCTAAGCATGAACTATGGATACCCAGTCCATACAAAACATGATGTATTAACGCCTCGATGCTGCTTCAAGAGATCCCAACCAAAGATCTCACATAAAAGAGTATGATCACACTATAATACCCAGTGTTTAATCTCTGAATCCCCTCTCGTAATTGTATCTAATCGTAAGGATCGAGGCAATGACTCCATCAAAATCTTTGAAACTTTTTCACAGTTCATGGGAAGGAATGACTGACTGGAACCTGTGTCTATAAGAAATATATCTAGGGTGGATAAGACACTAATCATAAATCAAATATTCTAAAAAGTTTTGGGTTCATATGAATCCATTTTTTGAAGTTGATCATGCCCTTGTCCCCCTACTCCCTATGGTTGGGGTGGACAACCTAGAGGTGGTGGTGGTAGTACCTCAAACAGTCGCCTACCACCTACTTCTTTCCCTTCTACTACTTTATGCCCTCCACACTGTAGACCTCCTTACTCAAACATTTTTATCTTACCTAGGAGGTCCCTCGACCTTCCACTATTCATATATGCGACATGTTCGAAAGTCGCATGCCATGTGTCTCGACCCACTACACGTAAGGAACCACTTGGCCCCGGGACGACTCCCTCTACTCTAGGTTCCCCACACTACTGAAACTGAGTCCTGGGGTCATAACCTAAAATATCTGACCCATATGGGTTCCTGCATCTACTTCCATTTCATAGCACTGAAGACTCTCTCGCATGGTGTCTACTGGTGGCTTGAGCTATCAGCGCCAACTCTGCCATGATGATCTCCATAGGAAGGTATCCCTCCAAAACCCCGGCCTAGGTTGGGATGAAAAATTATACCATGTATTCCATGATCTAAAAAAGCAATCCCATTTGAAAGGATCTACCAATGAAGAACAAGAATCGAACCATGTTTACAGAGCAGCGATAATGAATGTTGAGCTTCTCTGTGTATTCTATTGCTATCATGAAACCCTGATGTAGGTGCAGTAGCTCTTGTATGCCCATATATCACAATGTCTTTGAGAAGAACTCATCCCTAAAGAGATGCTCATAGACCGTCTATGTGAGGGTCTCCTTATCATGAGTTTGCATCGTGTATCTCTACTATATCCCTATTATGCCCTAAAGATGTTTCACATCTAATTTCTCCATATGATCAAGTGGCATCCTCACTACTTGAAAGACTCGATTCACTACCTCTATCCAGACCATAGCGACCTGAGGATCTTTCTCTCCCCATAACCTGATAGGTATCTGTCTCTGAAACATGTGCTAGGCACTGAGTATTCATATTTCCTATACCGGTAATGATGGTAGTTACTTTTGATCAATGGGTAGTGGTAACACTGGTGCACCACCCGGTGGGGCCATCTCTATCACGGGTCCTTGAACATACGCCTCATCTCTAGGTGGGTTTTCTTCATGGTCATGCATCGTAATGCAAGATGGTTTTCTGTGTAGAGGCAGCCTGAAACAAATCAAGAAATACCACGATCAATAGATTAAACCTTTTGAGATGACTTTATTTAATTAAAAATATGAGGAAACACCCAATTTCCATATGGTGCAGGCAACACGTGTTTTTATGTATAGATTTGGAAAAGAGTAATTCAAGGTACCAGTGTATGGATATGCCGGCCGCCACACCAATACTATACTCTCAAAATCTGAATGTCAAATTAGAAACATTTAATATTGTTTCCCAAAAACAAAACAAAATACTCTTGGTCTTTGAGGTTGAACTGACCAACTATGATCCCACTTGGTAATGACCCATCCCCCGGATCAATGTCGTGACTCCCCCTAGATTGCCTCCTGATGGTCCGGGGTTGGTGACTATGGCCGAAGGCGTCAATCGTCATTTGGGAGTTATTTTCCAGATTAACAGTATATATGCACATGCAACCACTTCCCATGAAAATTTCAAAAAGAGAACATTCATGCTACTAAGAAACCATTGAGTGTAAAGGTACGACTTAAAGTAACAGTCCATAATAAAAATCCAGGAATTTAAAAAGAAACAAGAGCGAGTACAAGATGGATGGAATGCCTTTTGATGAATACCTCACGTGATGTATAAGTATAGAGTAGCTGCTGAAACCCGTAGAAGCACATCATGACTACCTGATCTCACTAGGCACTACCTGGTCTTGGGCCAAAAACGACTCTGTGAAGTTGTCAGTAGTCTTCACCAGACACAACACATGCGGGCGAAGACCGTGCAGGGGTGAGTAACAAAATACTCAGTTGGGACTCCAAACCAATAAGGAATGATCACAATGAACTACACAGGAAAACCATGAAGCATGATCATGATGCTTGATCATGAAGAAAGACACCTCACACCAGGTATAATCTAGAGTAAGGAAAGTAAGGTCATCAGTAAAATCACTAAAAACATTGGGTTACTGGAGTAATCCTCTCTAATTAGAACTGTTGTTATGTTGGGTCACAAAGATATGCCCCCACCATGGGCATGTCGGGTCACACAGAGTCACATACACTTAAATGTGGATTGGTGTGGTACACATCACTGTTGAGTACCATAATTATGTCAGGCTAAACAATGCCGCTCCCAACCACTGGCATGCCAGGTCACATAGAGTCGCTTCCCACCATGGCCATCATACTAAGGTACAACTCCCCATTGAGTGTCATGGGACTGTCAGGTCACACAGAGCAACTCCCCACTTTGGGCCTACTATGTCACATATTGCCCCTTCCCACTAGCCCAATATTGATGATTCACACAAGTTCTCCATTCAAAAGTCTTCAGGTATTAGTTAGTTGTAGAATCTTCACACATAGTCTGATTGATTCCATTAGATCCTCTCCTCAAGCCATTCATCATATTCCAACTTCCTCGAAATCATACTAATGTTATGCCAAAATAATAACCTCGTTGTAAGGGTTTTAATGTCAAAAATGGGTAATCAATCAGATTCCCATTTTGAATGATATTGTTGTTTTTTTAAAAGGGGCTAGTTGGTTCCGAGTCCGGTCTGACCCGAATAGGCCGACCTGACCCGTCCCAGTCCAGCATCAGCTGACCTGACCCAGGTCTGCTGACCTAACCCATATTCAGCCTGGCATGGGTCTGGCCCGGTCTGGCCTACTCGGGTGGCATGTGACCTATCCAGTACTCCATTTGATGAATGACATCCTCCTATAGCACAAATGTGTAGAATGACTGGGGCACCACCACACGGCTGGTGAAACCCAACTTCCTGGGTTTTCCTCACACGTTCAGGGGACCATGTGACACAAGAAGCCCTGACTCGTGGATTTTGGATAGTCAACTGATGTGTATGGGTGGCTAACTCCCTGCCGCTTGTTGCCGGCCAAGGCTAGCTCTGTCTTCCACCTCCAGCGCATCATTGTGGCAGGCTACATGCTGCCCGTGACCGCCACCATGTGTTCTTCTGATGACCATCAGGTCCACTCCAGTTGTCTATTCCTCGACCCTCTTGTTCCTACAACCTCTTAGGAATTCCATCTTCCATTTGATGTCATGGAATCCTCATTTCCACCATTTTGAAATGTAGGCATGAAGAACACACCAAAACACACAACGCTAAAGGGCTTGGTCTTTCTTCGTGTTGGCCCGCACACCCCGTGTTAGAGGTTTGGAAACACATGATAATGGATTGATGTTCTATCATAATTAATCAAACAATCTAGTAGAAAAACACCTAGAAATATATCATACCCCAAGATTTAGTGATCCGCATATCAACCTATTCATGGGTTGATTCTCGTTCGTCATTTTGAATAATGAATGGGGAAACATAAAACTAAAACAAACCACTATATGATGGAGTTCATCATTGATGTGATCCATTCATGGGGATTCATATTCCGCTGGGGTTCGACACTCTCTATTCCCTTTCATCGAAGTGTGTCAATGTTACTAGCAATTCTCCAGTATTCATCGTTCTTTGTTTGAGAGAATTCTAGTAGTATGTTCGTCATAGGAATTCCACCATGTGATTTTTCAATGCATTATCACATTAAAAGAAAACATATCACAGTGTTTCTGTTAAGCTACATCATTCCATAATTATGTTGTTTCATTTATGAATCAAAGTATCTATTATGATTCACATAATGCATCATTACACTACATGTTTACAATATATTAATGGGATTCCATTAATATAACTCGTTGTATCTAATGTCGATATACAACATTGCCAATGTGATACAACCCAATTTTTGAGAAAAAAACAAAATAACTTTTTCAGTTATTTTATTTTTTTCCCAAAAGTCCCATAATTAACATTTATGGTTGACCATTTCTAGTAAATGATTGGTCAAATATAGTCAAATCCCACAATTTGTAGTTCATCGGTTCCCTATGATTTATGATCTGAGCACCTTTTTAAAAGTTAGAAAAACCAACTCTAAAATATATTTAAATGAAACAAAAAAAGATAAAAATTATATTCCAAGCTCACCGGGCCTCAAAATCGCGTGCCATCAGATAGTATAGTCTCGAAATAATTCCATTTAATTTTTTAAAAAATAAACAATATTTCCATCACATTACAGATATAACATATTATCTAATTTAAAAATATAATTTTGATATATGTGTTATTTGTTATTTTTTTCAAATAGAAAACACTACTTAGGTACTTTTTATATGTGGAAAATTTGGTACAAATTTATTTTATAGATAATGTTTGATTTATAAATTATAGTTTTATTTTTTATAAAGTAAATTTTTCTAATATTTCAATAAATAAAATCATACTAATTCCAAAAAAGTGAATACCCTTCCATTTATCATCACAAAGTGTTCAATTATGTATGATAATATTGTGTATTTTTTGAATTTAAATAGTCAACATAATACAAATATTTATTAGTGTGTTGATGATTTAATTGTAATTGGAACATTTTTAAGATTCATTATTCATTATAATGTATTTAACATTGTATCTTCCAGTGAGGAAGATAATAAAAGACATTATATTGATAATAAAGCTCTTATAAATGAATAAAAATACTAATCTCAATAGATTACTTTTCTATCATTCATTTTTTCAAGTGGTGTATAGATCTCCTCTAAATATTTATAATTATAGATGGTACTAATATTAAGAAACATTTACAACAAATATATTTAATAATGAAAATACAAAAAAGGGATATTATTTTTTACAGATTGATATTCAATGTAAAAGGGAATTATATAATATAGATTTCAGCAGATATTTTATAAATTTTCATTTTATAATATTAATAATTCATGGGATGAAAATTAAAATTCTATAAATATTTAATAGATTATAATTTTGTGATTACAATTTATAATATAGTAGTGACATGATCAAAATTAGAATCTAATGAGAATAAATATAATCTTTTAGATTGATTTAATGATAACGTTTACCAAATATTTATAGATTTCCATAATAAATAATCTAAAAATGAATTTACGACGTCTTAGGTATATTTTTTAGGGGAAATGGAATGATGAGTTATTTTAATTTAAAAAATAAGAATTTATCTTAATGATGGATGAGTTTGAAAGGACCCTACAGGATAAGAGAGATAACAAATTTCATGAAACTCATCCTCCTTAAATTCTTTGTACATTATATGATCAATTAGAAAAAAGCCATTAAACATAAATCAATTTCTTATAAGAAAATCAATGATGGTAATTTCAAATGTATATGGATAATATAAGAGGAAATTTAAACTCAAATATATCCATTGTATGATCTTCGTCAAATAGAATAAAAATATTCCATATATACATCATTATTTTCCTTAATATCATTAATTATGAAAACATTATCCCTATAAAACCAAATATACATAAGAGAATTATGTGAATGGAAATATAATCCTTAAATAAATCGTTAATAGAGGAAAATCCAAAATTTTTACATAGGGTAATAGAGTCAAGGGGGACAATTCTTGTTATAATACATGTAATAATACCTTTAAAAATTCCAAATTGAATGATCTAATGTAACATGAATGGAAATATTTTGATCAAAAAATCATGGATGTTAAAAATATTACTCCTATGTGTGAATTGGTTTATGTATTTATTCAAATTTATTTTCATTATGATTGTTTTTACAAATATTTTCCTTTCAAAATTGATATATTTATATTCTAATTTTTCACATTAATCAATTCATGAAGATTATATTTTGTTAAGATTGAGTAAATGTGATATTTATTCATAGTTACAATCTTTTATAAAACTAAATTTGGGGTGTAATTCTGTTAATAATTCAATATTTTTATTTTATATAATTTTAAAAATATTTTTTCCTCTCTATTTTTAATGTTTGTCTATTTAGATATGAATATATAAAATATTATGTTTTAATTTTAGTGTTTTTTGATCCTCAAAACAAGGGATAGTGTTGGACAAGTTATTGGGATCCATCATAGCCTAAAAATATAATTTTTTGATTATCTAATATACAATATATCCGTTACTAATTATATTCCAATTGAGTGTGATATAGAATAATATAAATTTCTCTCTGTTAATTTATTTTCTATATTCACCAGTTTTAGTTTTATAACTTTTCATAATATTTGGTCTATTAATGATACTCTCACATATATAATTGATATTGAGAATTATTCTTATATATAAAAATAAAGAATTTTTGTGTATTTATAAATTAAATTCTTCATATATATTACAAATAATGATTAATCTACATATGCACGTGTTGTTATTGAAATATTAAAATGAATTAAAATTTAGTGATATTTATTAAGGGTGTTTCATTGGATTATTTTTAGGAGTAAATTATTCCTAAATGAAATGAATAATTATCAAATTCATCAGTATAACATTGTTCTATTATTATCTGTTGGTCACAATTAATGATAATGAAATATTTTCTAAATGTTTAATGATGGTGTGTTCATGGTTTTGGTGAATTTAAATTGTGGTAATTTTTTATGTTTTTTGTTATGATTAGTTAAAAAAATTTAAAAGCTATATGAATAATTCTTTAAATATCATAGAAATTCCACGAACAATTAATTTATAGAAAATTTTAAATAAGAATTAATATATCTATAGTAATAATATTGAAAAAAATATTCCACCTCTTTTGTTGAGTTATTTTCATGATGGTGAATGTATGCTAGGATTCCTCTGGAGATATCCACATTTGTTCTATAGATACTTGAATAGTATTATATAAATTCTCAATTTTAATACAGAAAAATAATGTTATGTATAAATTTTCTTATTGATTTCCAGGATCATTTATTGTTCTATCAAAATATTGTTTTGACGGATGAAGGGATTATTTCTTTCTAGGTTATGATAAAATCTATGATGATGTGTCACAATTCACATAACATGTCTACATATAAAATATTATATAATTTATTATATATAAATAGTTTTAAAAAAATTTCATTCATTAATGTCCCATATTAATTATGTAATATACATAGTTCCCTTTGTTAAAATATAAAAATAATATTAACAATATTAGTCTGAAAATATTACTGAAAAAATTAATAATAAAATATTTTACTTTTGTTAAAAAAAAATTATTATTTCAATCTAATTATTAAACTCGATTCATGTTCCCCCAAAAATATTATATTTTAAAATGTTACACATAAATATTTATTTTGATATTCACATTAAAACAAATATGAATTTTATTATATTCAATAAACCTATATTTAAAAAATACATATTCATTACCTTTTTCATAATCAAATAAGAGATAAAATTATAATTACAGATTATTAACTCGAATATATTGTGATTTAAATTTTCAAAACTAATTTTACTTTTAGACATAATAATCCAAAAATACTGATTAAATTTATTATTAAATTACATTTGATGTTATTTTTTAAATAACATCTATGTGTGAACATGTAATACTCTATTACATATGGAAATAGTTTATCTTACTTAAATTCCATGGTTTTTTATCAATATATCAAAAACCCTTTGAAAAAGTGTTAATACATTAACAAAAGAATCATTCATACAAGTACTACAATGTAATATAATCGAACTATTTACTGATATATCATTAATTAATAGGAATATTTTTGTCATCACATTATATGATTAGTTAATTGTTTTCATAGTTTTATAAAAAAAACATGTCTATTTGATAATATTTTCATGGATTTCATTAGACAGATCTATTTCAATCAAATTCATAGATGTATATTCTTCCATTAATATAGAATTGATAAATTATTCATTGACCCTTTTATAAAATTCATATAATTTTCAACACACATGAAATATACTAAATCCTCAAGAGTCTTCTTCGTCTTGAATTACATTTGTGTTTCCTTGTATGTGAATCATGATACAGATTGACAATGACCTTATATCTTGGTACTAACAGGCTCTACTATCGATATATATATATCCAGTGATCAATAATTCATTTGGAATTCATATTTCAATGTCAATATTCATGAAAACACATTAATTGAATTCAATGAGTTCAAAAAGTATGAGAAGTATCATAGGTAATGTTCCCCCAAAACATGATAGTCAAATATCATTTAAGTTTAATTGGATAGATGTATCATGATCATTATATATATTGATTTAAAATTGTATTCATAACTTCCCTCTGATATCATTTTTTCATGGAACAAACTATAAACGTTTGGTATGATATTTATTAAGTGAAAATTTTAATATTAATGATATATAGATGAAAAATAAAAATGCGATATGTCATCACCCTATATGATCAATAGTTTTTTATTGGATTTTAAAAAATGTGTCTCTATAAAACCATTTCAATGGATTTCATTATATATTTATGTTTTTATCAAATGTGTGGTGGTATATTCATCCATTAATATATAATTGATAATTCATTCTATGAACATTCTTTAAATTTCATATCATATATGACACACGAGACACATACTAGTTCACAAAATGGTGGTTTAATCCTTATTTACAACTTTGAAACCATTTCTGTGTCCCACGATCTCAATTAATAACGACCTTATATCTAGGGACCAACACACTCAACCATAGATTGAATTATAAAATTAATAATATAAAAATGTTTAATTCCTATTTATTCATAAATCTTCTTGACCACTAATTCTTTGAGAACATCAAGTAAAAAATTGAAGATAAAATGTCAGGAGGGTAACATGTCCCCAAAAAAAGGAATTCATACTTTATATATATTGAATTAGATTGATTTACCAAGACCATAAGATATAATGATTTAAAAATATACTCATAAAATATCTAGGTTCACATTTTATAATGTAACAACCTATAACCATTTGATATTAAAAATATTCAATGAACATGATCATATTTTCGTTACATAGAAGAAGAATCATTATGTGATATGTAATATATACATGCTATAAAAATATATATTATGTTAAGTTAGTAATATTTCATCATAATATATTACTAAGATAAAAATATAAATCCCACTAAAATTAATATAAAAAATGTTCTCAAATAAATTAAAAATTAAACAAAACTATAATATGTCTTCCTCCAGTCAAATATTATATGACCTTGTTTATTAAAATAAAAAATTAATAGATAAATTAAATTTTAAAACCTTTTTTATATCATTATCTATTACAAATACATATATATTTGGAATATATTCATTTTCAATAATATTGTAATTTCCAAAATTTATTTGAATACCCATTTTCAAAATTTAATAACCCTTCAATGAATCAATAGTAAGAATAATTTTTATATATTTTATATTATCTTTTGAAAAGTTTTATTTATAGACTATACAGTGAATTTTTTGGAAATAATTAAAATACTATTACTCTATATAAGTAATAACATCATATTTAATGTTTACTTTCATATTTAATACCCATTTTCACACAAATCGATTTATATCACACAGTGGATCTACCAATACCAAAAAAATTAATGGAATAATTTTTAAAGTTTATAACTTCCTTCAATTTTTAATAATAGTTTATATTTACTACATCCTTATAATATTAATTGTATTTTTCCATATAATAATGTAACCTATTAGTCAATTAGAATAAAAACATATGTATATGGATTTTAATCAAAACTATTACTACTATAATGAAATTGCAACCCCAAAACTACATCTTACATTGTGTATTATATAATTTTATCAAAAACAAACTATTTGGAAATTTGATCATGAAATTAATTTATGTTTGCCTTGATCTCACTATCCCCTTAGGCTATGTTTTCCATTTACTGAAATTCAAAATATATTATGACTATGAGTATTTTATCTATGATTATTTATACTTAATATCCATTAGATTCCATAGGATTTAATATAAATACTCACATTTATCATCATGATGATGTTTTTTATAGAATTATATTTAAGAAACATAAATAATCTGATAAATCAATGAGTGAAAAATACATATTTTTTCATATAGTTAATCATATTGAATTAATGATTACAATTTTATTAAAATTTTAATTAATATTTATCTCAATGTTTTTAATGTGTATTCCTCAATGAATAGTTTATGATCTATAATTCTAATTATAAATCTCACAAATTAATTACATGGTGTGATCACTCGATAAAATTTATCTATTCCACTCTTATCATTATTTAGGATTGATTTTGGATTGTATTAAAAATTATTTTATATTATTAATGAATTAATGATAAAGATACTCCCAACCTCTATCTATGTAAAAATTATTTATCATCATTTGAAGATGATTATAAAATTATTTCTATTATTCCATATAATTATAAATATAATTATATTTCAACCACATCATGTAGTTATGTGCATATCTTCATAAATCTTCAGTAAATTTCATGATATATGAGTTTTGACCTCTAATTTATATTTGAAAATGTCTAGATGCAACAATGAAAACAAATTCATAATTCAATGTGGCCTTTACAGTTATTCCGTTGAAAGGATCAATTTTCTTATTTCATTATAATTATTCACAAAATGTATCATAGGTTCATTTATCAAAATAATCAAAATAATAAAAATTCACTCTCCTGAGATAATTTTTTCAAACACTTATGGTTTACATGAACTTGACAATGATAAAATAACTGGGAAGTATACGATTCATGTGATAATATATTTATATAGATTCAAAAACATAATATATATATATACACACAAATATATTGATTTCCATTTATATGATACTCAGCAAAAAAATATTTTTTCATCATGAAAGAATTAATTTTTATTAGAGAACATTAATAAAAAACCGTCCAGGTCATAGCTATAATTAAAAATAATTCTCAAAGAATTAGATAAAAAACCGAAATAGTTTGTCAAATAAAAAAGATACTAAAATAAAAAATGTGACATTGTTGTCTAATATGAATAACAATTATAGATTTACTCCATTGTCATAACATATATTCTTCTAATATATATTAAGTCGATAAAATATACATCATTATAGTATGTAGATAAAAAAATTTAAACCCTAATTTATCATAAATTCCAAATTTATATAAATAAAAAGATCATTGGAAATCATTAATGTACGTAAATCTATCTCTTTCTTCATTTTTGTGGTATACGTATTCTTTTTATGGTCCTTAATTACATTAAAACCCCACCAACATTCGTATCTTAATTATATTATTGGATAACTAATTTTATAGGATAAAATTGTAAATGTATCATCATATTAGACCAAAATGTATTAATTCGATAAATTATTTTCCTTTTGGTCCCTATAATAATTGAAATCTAATCATGATTCAATAATTTATCCAATTGTAAAATATTATTTAAAGGACATAAGATAGTTTATTACCTAATTTCAATTATAAATCATAATTTAAATTTTTAGAATATTTAATGAGGTTTGATGAGTATATGGACAACTCATGGGTCTTTTGAAAATTTTAATTCATAATTTGGAAACAATAAATACAAAGATTCATTTACAACATGTGAGATCTTCCATGGAATCATTATACTATCACACACATAAATTGTGTATCATTTATATTATAGAAATAATTTATTTCTTTATCATGGTAATGATCCCATATATGATATGTCATTTGGTAAGAATTCATATCATTGAGAATAATTTTATGTTCACAAACCATGTTTCATAAAGTGATTTATTGAACATCGAATTCACCTTATCATGTTTTTAGAAGATATTTCACTCTTCCTCACACGCCTCATAAAATGTATCAATTGTATAGGGAGAATATATCATATATAAGGTCAATTCAAGAAGTAGTACAATGAGTAGGTGCCTATAAATTTTTAAGGGTTTATACTGATAAGAAGACTCTCATTACTAAAAAATATAATAGAATAAGTAACATGGTTGAGTGAGAATCCATTACATAAAATAATTAAATTATCTAAATTTTTTGTTTTAATTTATTAATAAATTTGATATAATATTTTATATAAGGTTTAAAATATTTTATCACATCTAAGTAGACGTTAGCTCTGGATTTGAAATATAAAGTTGCTCATATATTCTGGTTGAAACTATTCATATTTCTATTCTAATAAGATAAACAATGTTCCTGGAATTAATTTATATATTTTTATGAATGATTTTGTTACAATTGAAATTTATCCTATATTTAGGAATTTTTTCGTGGACTACCCATTCATGAAATACCATTGTATTGTTTATTGAATTGATCCAATTATATTTTATTATGTAGAATATGCTAAATTCCTTTGATAAAAACGTGCTTATGTTTACAAATAATCATTATTAATACAATATGCTAAGTAAAAGATTGATAGACTATGGTCATATTGTTGAGACGAAATTTGATTGTATCTTAACCCATATAATTGATGAAATTTAATTACTTACTATTTTAGGATACATGAATTTTTTAACAAATGTTTAAATATCCTCAATTTTATTCTAAATATACTTTTTCTTTTAAGAGATACATACATAATATTTAAACTTATCTTCTAAAATAGTTTACACATAATGACTTTAAATATATAAGTTATATTATTTAATCCTTTTTAAAATTTATTCATTTGAAAATATATACATAATTATGTAAAACTAATAAAATAATGTTACAAAATAATTTTCTTATAATTAAACATTCATTAAATTTAATTGATAATAAGTTATTGTGTTTAATTATACATCTAAAAATTCATCACTTATATAAACCAATATCCATGTAGTGACATAAAAAATTTAAATACACGATACAATCAAGATCTTTTATCTACTGGTTGGTTCATCAAGTTGGGATAATATGACCTCAACAATTATGGAAATAATTTATTTTTGAGTTACATTTTCTCTAGTTATTGCATCCAAATTCTAATATATATTTTCCTTACATGATAAGTCATATATAAATCCTTAAACATTCAACTCTTGTAATTATATACGTTAATCACAAATAAATATCCATACACAACTGATGTGTACAAATTGTTATGTGTCATATAATGCATTTCATGAAAACACATTTCCATAAATAATAAAGGATGGATGTATGATCCAAGAATAACTTTTTTTAACATAATAATATTTAGAGCATAATAACACATTATATTAATAATTAAATTTATTAAAAACATTCAGACCATACACATATATATCAACGATTGTGATCATTCAAAAAATGAAATGAAAAATACATCTAGATTTATTGAACATTATTTCAAAGAGTTCAATTTAAGATAATATAAGATGGATTAATGAATTATTAATACATGTAACAAATTTATTCATTAAAATTTTCTTCTCTAATTTCTAGTCCTTTTAATGTTTTATGAATTCCATAAATTATAATTAAATAATTGAAGAAATTAAATTTAAAATTTAAAATATTTTTGAACATGGTGGGTAGATTAGATGACAAAAATAATTTCCATTAAAGAAAATATTCAAATAATATTTCATTAAATTATTATATCAAAATGCATTCATGTTTTGTAAAAAATAAAATCATCCACAAAACTCCCTTTGGAAGGTTTTAAGATACATGCCTTGTTGTTCAACATTGTCAAACCATGTTGTATTTTCAATATGAATAACCATATTAAATTATATTAAAACAAAAACATGTAAAACTATAATTCATATATTTTATAGGATATGTGACAAACATCTTGGTTTCATGTACTATATGTAGACACACTATAAGTAATTACGCAGCTTGTTTTTCCATACAAAACACAAAAAATCACGCGGTGTGCACCAAATGTGGTGTGATATATCTGACATGCTGTGATTACAAAATAATAGTTATTTTGTTCTTATTGTAATTTGTATTGAATACCAAAGTGAATAAATTATTCATAATTAATTTTCATATTAAATCATGAAATTCATCACAACATACATTTAATCTTAATTATATATGGAAACAAGGAATATGAAATCATACATAAGACTAGGATGTTTCTATCATGTCATTTTTTATGTTGAAAATAAATACATGGTGTGTAATGATACCTCATATTTCCCTAAATGATTCACCATGATTTATAGTGTGTACTTTTTTTGAATAAATACTCGTTACATTGTGTGTAATTCCATACACATGTAGTGTTTCAATATCCCACAACATGCGACATTAGTTCCACTATATGGATTCTATCAATATTCATTAGACCTATTTATCTATTGGTGGGAAATACAAAGTAATATTAACTCACTTTAAATATATTTTTCATTATAAAAAAATAAAAAAAATTACACTATAAAACCAACGCATAAATTAGATCAAATAAATTTTATGTTATTATAAATTATAATATAAAGAAATAGATTCGATATGATTATTGTGTTGAATGGTTGAAGTGATGTGACAATTAATGTTTTTTCATAAAAATTAACTAATAGAATAAAATAGATACTATAATTCTTTCTTAGATCTAATATATATAATGTAAATTTACTTTTTTATTAATCTAAATTATGAGTTATTTGAATTGTTGTAATATCCTTAATAAAAATAATCAATAAATACTCTTGTAGTGTGGTTATCATGGTATGATAATAAAATATTGTGTTAATAAATTTATATCCACACATGGTCACACAATCCATTAACAAATTTCATGATTATTTTGGTTATATAATTGTAATAAAAATTACATTATTCCATTATATGTTGAGTGAAATAGTGAAGTATTCTCTCGATCTCTATATTATTGAGAGTATATACTGATTTATCTTCCTTGTTTAAATATTCAGATTTGACGTGTCTTTGTTGAGACAACAGGTCTATATTGATACATCCATATGATTTTGAATATTTATATAGGAATAAATACTACTAATTTCTAAACATACCATTTTAAATATTTAGTTTAATTAATTAAACACATAAAAATATAAAAATAGTAATTCTGTATTTAGAACCCATTACTTTTTTCATATAATATCATCTTCAAATAAATAATTAAATATATTTTTTAATTATATTCATAATATTTTTTCATTTCCGTTGGCCATGTGATAATTTTCAATTTCAGTTCATAAAATATTAAAACCACAAAAATTATGAATTCTTATTTATAATATTATTCACGTAACATAAAAAAATATTTATAATAATCTGTTCATTTACCATGTATGTAAATGAATAATATTTTATTTCATGATGAAAAGTTAAATAAGAGATAAAATTATACTAATATATTCAAAACATGAATATCCTCTATTAGAATGAATAGATCAATGATCACTAGGATAAATAATATGATGTTATATTCACTTATTTAAACATAAAAATATTCATATAGTATACATATATATGTCTTCAACCTATTGTTAGAAATTATTTTTCATTTAAATTAAATAAACCATTTTATAAACAATCTGAAATGTATTTCATCAAAATATTAGATTTCAATCATTAATAAATAGATATATTCATCTATTAATATGTGGTGGATAAATAATTTAATGAATAATAAATTAATTCCATATAAATAATGATATACATGAAACATAAAAATTTACTTGATCATTATTCATTATGGGTTTTGTAGAAGATAAATTATGTACATGAATAATTACATAAAGTATAAGTACCATTGAAAAAATCTATATATAAATATACCTAATGAGGCATAGAATATGTGAAATTTTTATTAAAAGATATATCATCAGGACCTAGAAATCGTAGAGATCACTAAGTGGAAGCATCATGAGGATAGATTTTAATGATTATGATCCCCTAACATCGTATCGTCTGACATTAGTGTTTTCTTTTTAGATATGTTTGTAATGATTATTGGAAATATTGATTAAATAATTAATATTATCTTATCTTTTGTTCTCAATACTACTATGTACAAACAATAGTTGTTTTTAGACAAGTATTTAATGGGAATTATTTTTTTGAATGTTAGTAATAGAATAATAATTATTTATTAAGTAATATTTTTTATATTTTATAATAAAAAGAAAAATGATTGTTATTTCTTGGATTCCAACTCTAATATGATGTTCCTTAAAATTATGTATATTATCAATGAAAAAGTTCACCAAATTTCAGTCAAATTATTTTTGAACATTAAATGAATATGAAGAATTATTATATATTAAAAATAATCACTAAAAATTTAAAGTAATATGAAAATTTATTTCTTCCCTATATTACTTACTATAATATTTTATTTTATATATAAGTGATCAATAAGGATTGTACGTTATTATTGAATGGAATAAAAAATAAAATGGAAAATCAAATTCATTGTTTGGGATATATAAATATAATATATGGTAACAAATATTCCAGATTCCACATATTGGAGTCATATTTCTCAAGATGAAATTAATCACCTAACAATGGTGTCTCTAATAAAACATCTATCTATTATACTAGAAAACATTTAAATATTTTCAATTTTTTATAGTGAACAATAATTGTTATTAACATCCTCATTAGTTTTACATGTTTTCTAATTGATATCCCAAGAAAATATATGGTAATATTTGAGGAAAATAAATTTTAATAAATTTCACCTATTAATGGATCCCTAAAAAATTGATTTAAATAAAATAAAAAACATGCATTAGTTATTCATGTGGTTTAAGATATTATGTATCATGAATACACCATATCATAATTAAAATTTAAAATTCAGTCTATTTTAATTTTATCTACATTATTATACTACATATTAAACTTTGAAATTTTTTAAATATTTCCAAAACTGTTAATACAAGATTTTGTTATTAATTAGAAGCTAAATTTCAAAATGTAAATTAACTCCATGTTGAGTAAGTATAAAGAAAATTAAAAATAGACACTAAATAATAGATCTTATTTCCATGTAAAATTTCCCTTTTTCTAAATTATTTTAATTAAATACATCTATATAATAATATTATTAACCATTAAATAAAAGTTACTTATTTTACATTGATTAATTTAAAATTTTATTGTAAATACACTGAAACTAGTAGCATATAGTCAGTGGTTACATGATTACATTGGTTCTATATACATTTTATCACATCCTGGAGTACCGAATAGTTTATTATAATTTGAAAATATATACACACATGATTCCATTCTTAAATTTTAATACACAATATACAATAATTTTTTAATATGATAAATACTCTCTATAGCATATAATTTCATATGATTTATTTTAACCTTCCAAGATTCTGTGTAATGGGAATAAAATATGTGTTCTCTCAAATTCTCAATAACGGTTAATCACAATATATATAATCATGAGTGTATAAAGCAAGATCAATGTAGAATAATCATTATGGAATTGTAAATATCTGGAAGGATGTTCCATTTAATAAATAATAGGAATACCTTAATTAGATAAGTCGTAATCAATATGTATATGTTAATAATTGAAAAAATATTAGATTTAATCAATAAAATGAGCACAACATTCATTCATTTTTAATATTAATTAAATAATATCATGGATTATAGTAACTAAATTCTTAATAAAGGTAATAATTAAAATTATAATCCATCGTCTCAGGAATCACGATATTTTTACCATAAAAACATTATACTAGACCTGACGTTTTTAAATTATTTTTTTTATTAATATTTTTTATCGGGTACATCGGGTTGAACCCTGGCATAAATGTACCTTTTTTATTGAAAAACACACATTCTGGTCATGATGACATTAGGCACATGGGCGTGACATGGTTTGGGAAGACCTCGTCACTTTACCCAGTTTTACATGAAAATTTACTGATTTCCAAAAATTAAGAAACAAATAAAATTTAAATGAGAAAAGTATATGAATATAATATTATTAAAAAATAATAATACTAATATTATTATTATTATGAATAATAATAATATTATTATTACATATTGTATTATACACTCTGTTATTATTTAATTTATTTAGATTATTTAGATTATTATTTTTTTATTATTATAATTATTGTTATTATTATTATTATTAAATTTACATTTTAAAATTTGTTTTATTTATTTATTTTTTTCCACAAATTTTTTCTTATTTTTTAGTTCTTTACTCTCTCTTACTCTCCCTCTCTTTGGTGTTGTGTTGCTCCTCCTCAGTCCCTTTACGTCGAACCCTACCCCCTTCCTCAATTCATCATTGTATAGTACCCACTTCCAAAATAAACTTGGTCCAGCGTGAACCCTACCAGCTAAATCCCTCTCATTGGCCAGACATTCCTCGCATAGCTCTTGTACTACCTCCATCTCTTAGAAGATGATCTGGATTGTCCTGCCTCTAGAAAAGATCACCTTCCCAACATAGAAATCTTCAAAAAAAAAACCCATCAGCACATAACCCCTTCTCGAGACCTCCCATTTTTCATCATATTCTCTAGTAATATTCCTCCCACATTTTGTAGGGGTTGTAGTTCAGTTTTCTTTTATTTTTGGTTCTATTTTAATGTTTATGGTATCGAATTCGTAAATTAAGTTCAATTTGATCCCACAAGTGTTGTGTCATTGTGGTGTGATTGGACATCCACACCATTTTTTGGGAAAATATGACACAAAATATAGGTGGTTCCATGTATATGAATTATTGGGTGAATTATTTACTTGATTGATTAATTTAGTATACATCTTGATTAATATTTGTGGTGAAAAATTAATTTTTAAGAGAGTTCATTATGTGTTTGGTATTTTATTTTTTCCATTCATATGAAATTTGGTGTGTTATTTTAGAAAAACCATGTTGTGTCATTTAAATGTGTTTTATATAATTTTAATTTTGTTTATTAAATGATTCCAGATCTAAAAATTATTTTTTAACATGTTTTTGGAGTGCGTATGACATTAAAAGAGGACATTCAGTTGGTTTTTTCGTTCAAATTCTTGTGATACATTTTTATAATTGTTTTATAAAATATTAAATGGTTTATTAAATTATATCACTAGTGTGAATGATGTTTGGAATGGTTTTTAGTAAAAAATTTATTTAAAAAAGAATTTTTTGTATGTACATGGTATGAGGCCTTTTGGTACTAATTTCGGTTGTTATATAAATTGTTAATATTGTTTATAAAAATATAAGACAGATGTAGGACATTCATGGGATTAGAATTGGGGTGTTTTGGGGTTTTAAGAATTATTTTGGTTAAAATTTCAAGGGTTCAAATTTTTAATAGTTTCATAAGTTTTTATATTGATTCATTAAATTATATGTGTAGTGTGTGGTCCCTGCATTGCAGTTTCGTGTTTCTGATTCTAAGGCAACCCACCTGTGTGTGAATTGGTATATATATATATATATATATATATATATATATCTGTGTGTCTTTGTAACATCCCAATTATGTAATGAATAATTTATATTCTTATCTATGTCTATTTATGAATTAGATAGTGTTTAGAGGCTTAAAATGAAAATAAATCCAATCTTAAGCATAGAATTCTCTAATATTTTTAAAAGATTGTTTTACCGCCTTTTGATGGAGAACCATTTTTAAATCTATATTTTGACAATTTTATAAGCTCTATTTTTAAAAATAAATATATTATTTATTATTGGGACGTTGAAATTTAATTTGGATAAATATTTGGTTTTTTCTGACAATGTTCATTTTTTAATGAATAGTGAAAAATACTGCATTTTACATCAAAACTTCCTTTTCATCTAATTTAATTATATGGTTAGATTATATTTTTGATTGGTTTTAAAGTGTAAATAGAATATATTTTTATCATTTAATACAATGGTGGTCATTGGGATTAATTTCACTTTGTAATTGGGCATAAACAAGTGCCAAACCTTTCAAAGATATTGTTTAAAAAAAACTGCTATTTGTTTTGACAACAGAAATTATTTTTAAATTAATTATTGTAATTTCTATTTTTGGAATTTGGTAAAATTGATTTCATATTTGGAATAATAAGGTCCATATTATGTTATTAAGTCTCTTTTGTTTTGGGACATTATGAATAGTAACGACGGTAATTATCATTAATTGTCGTGATTAATTATTAATATGGTAGTTAAGGACAATAAAATAATATCATAATAATAAAAAATGACCCCAAAATTTGTCCTAAAGCTACTTTCTATGTCATTTCCGACCATGGGATGAGTTTTTCCAATCATAGGGACCTCATGGAGTCACTTTTGTGTGATAATGACTTTTTATCTTTTTATTTTTAAAGAAAGTTAAATATAACAAAGTATGTAACACCTAAGTAAAACAATTTTAATTTTGTATAAATAAATGATATCTTAGACTATAAATATTCATTGGAAAGCTAAAAATGTTTCCTATATCATAGTATTTTTTTATAATTTTTAGACATTAAATAAATTAAATTATTTATGACATCATGATGATGCAGCGATTACCTCATTAATGAATGATTTAAAAAATGAAAAGATAATGTAAAATATAAGACTTACACTTGTCAAAAACTTATTGTATGAGTATATTTAAAACCCTTATCACCTTATCGTCGAAACATATCAATGTGGGACCTTTTAAATATGAAACACATTTCAATATAAAGTAACATTTTATAACATTCCAAGTGTGCCCTCCTCTCCTCTTATAAAAGGCCCCCAACTCTACCTCCTTACCCACACTCCTCAAGCCATTGGCTCGGCCAAGATCAGATCATTTTGTCTCTCCAAATCCCTCTCTTCATCCTATAAGCCTTACTTTAGGCAGGAAGCTCTTCAAGAAACCCTTTTGGTTCAAACCAAAGACAGTTACCCGATTTAAAGGTAATGTCTTCACTTGTGTTCTTTTATTTTATTTTGCTTCTCCAACCCCCTAAACAATTTCTCATACTTTGTTTTGTAAGAAAACCAGTATCTCAAATATACTAGGATGTTTTTATAAGAATTATTCGAGATAAACTTACACACACCTACATCTAATGGTTAAAGAACATACTGTTTCCGTGGATGGAGAATTTCTGCCTCACGAAACGATGATTGTTCAATATTCTCTTAACACCTTCAAAGGTGGCCATTAAGATGTCACTATATTTATATATGATATATAATATGTTTATGTTTTACTTAATATTCTTTATTTTTCCTTTATGGGATACCTTTATGGTTTCCATTATTGGTAAACGTGATATCTTCATTTTAGGAAGTGTGGACTACCGCCCCCTCAAAGTGATTTGATACGTTAATGCCATATGTGGGACATATAAAGGATGGAGTTAATGATATTATATATGATATTATACTAGAATTTTAATATACCTGTATATCATTGTGATTCCATTCCATAAATTATGAAATAGAAATGAAAGTAGCGTTCATTTGTACGTTCGGCTTACCGTCTCCATGAATAGTGCATTTCATTTCTTACCTCTAAATGTTATGTAATATTATAAATTCATGTATATACTGGATATATATGATATATATGATATCTAAATCATGAATATATTCTGGGTATAATGGATATTTTACCACATGAACAACTTGTAATTATAATGAATTTATTTTTTATGAAAGTATCAATGATCGACAAAACGACCCCTATTAATCTAAATATTTACAAAGTGTTCATAACATAGTAATAAGTGATATAAAATGAAAAATGAACTTGAAAAAGGTTCTTAAGAAAGTATAAATTAAATCAAGTTTATTATTCAGGATATTAAAGAGAGATCAAGTCAAGTTGAACACGAGGTAAGGGACTTCGTCTCAATCTCCTTTCATTGATGCATATTTTGTTTTATATGCAACATTCTTTTATAGGGTGTATAAACCCATTTGACTTTTACAGCTATTCAAAGGAATATTTTTTATATGAAGTGTTTTACTAAATGACAAAAGAAATGATTTTTTGTCATACGTATGCGGCGAAAATGACTTCTCCACCGCCGTGACCATTATTTGATTTTTGGCTTCCTCTACAAGCCATAACTTTTTTTAAATGAAAAATAAATACCATGCTTTACTTTTATTTTATTTTGGTACTGAAAACGATTTTTATAATGTTTTTATTATATCAATGTGTTGTATTTATATCTTTTGATTGAAATGTGGAAATGTTATGTTTTCTTTATGCATGTTTTATGTGATACGATTATGTTATGGTTGTTGGGAATTGTTATGAAGATGGTTGGTTCTGTGATAAACTAAGGGCGGGTGATCCCGATATAGCTCTCCAATGCATTGGGTAATGCGAAGGTGTTAAACGTTAAGGTTTCTTCGAAGAGATTTAGGGAATATACTGTGATGGGTATTCCAAATGTAACAATGAGGGTTAATCCCTACATAAGAATGTTATGAATGCCTCAAGTTACCATTATGTCTTATGATTTCTATGAGTTATTCATAAATCTTATTATTTCATGAGGTATTTTAATGTTCTTATGTTTTATGAGTAAAGTATGATTTTATTGATTCTTATGTATACATGTACTAATCTTTCCTTTCTGTATTTTTATATCCCTTACTGATCTTTTTATGCTCATCCCATGTTTTTTAAATGTTTTTCCCAGGTCAAGGGAAAGGTACATTTTTTGATGATAGTGTCAAGGAAGTGTCATTAAATAATCCATGTTTTGTTTTAAATATATTTCCATTGATGGGAAAAAATTAATACTATTTTTTATGTAACCACTTTGTTTAAATGTGGAATGTAATGCATGATTTAAGATCTAATTCTCTAAAACTCTAAACCTGAAAAGATCCTCAACGTGTATTCTTGAAATAACTCAAGATCAAGTAATGTTTAAGGCTGGGGCCTTCTAGTTGGTATCTAAGGTCGGTTTAGATAACTTTAGGAGTTAGAATTCTATTAAATGATTATCCAAAAAAATATTTTTTATGGTCCAATTGAAATGATATATCATTTTAAGATTACCATGTTACTTCATCTAAGACAAGTTTGTTCAGAACAGTTTTCCACATAGGAAATAGGGAAGCAGTGCTAGGAAGGAATACTAAAGGAAATGACCTTCTCAATCAGCATCCTGAGATGGTCAGAATTTGAACTAAATAGTTTGTTGTGGTAATGGAGTAGTTGACTCAAATGATAAATGGTGGTGGTATCCATACACGAGATCATCCAGATCAACCGTAGAGGAACATGTCAGTGGTGGAACATTTCATAAGGCAACATCCACCATCATTCAGAGGATCATCTGACCATGTGCTAGCTAAAGGGTGGATTAAAGAAATGGAGAAGATTTTTGATGTCATGGGGTGTTCATACAATCAAAAGGTTAGTCTTGAAATTTACCATTTGAAGGGTGAAGTAGATCAGTGGTGGTCGATGGTTAAAAATATCAGGGACACTGATGAGATTGATGCTCTCGACTGGGATGAATTTAGAGGTATGTTTCTTGAGAAATATTTTCCTAAGGCTGTTCGACTTAGGATGGAAAAACAGTTCTTATAATTGAGGCAAGAGGACGAATCAGTGGCTTCTTATGAAGAAAGGTTCACTCGATTGGCACAGTATGCTCCAAATTTTATCTGAGACCTTGATTGTAAAATCAATCGTTTGTACTTAGGATTAAAGCCAAAATGTTGAAGGGAATTAGCTTCTAGTGAGTTCAAAAGTAATGAAAATATTTTTGGATGTACTGAGAAGGAGGAAATGGAGTTTTCCGATGATCAAGTGTCCTATAACAACCAACAAAAGAAGAGACCGAGGTGGCAAGAGAAAGGGAATAATTCTTCAAAAAGGTCTGATAGTAAGAAAACTATGTTTCCTTTTTGTGATAAATGTGGTAAAAGGAATGCCGGGTTGTGTCTTATGAATTTTGGAAAGTGATACTGATGTGGTAATATGGGACATAGGGCTCGTTATTGCACAGAAAAAGATCATGGTGATGGTAAGACCAAATTTTATTTACAGTTAGTGAAATGTTTTAAGTACAATGAGATGGGTCACTATGCAAACGACTGTCCGACAAAGAGCTCAAGTGATGGAAAACAGTTAGACTACAAGCAGAAAGGGTGGTAAAATCCGTTGTAACTACTTCAAAAAATGTTGGGTCATCAAATGAAGTGGTATCATGTACTTTGTTTGTTTTTTCAGATTATTCTAGTGTGTTTTTTGATTAAGGGTCTACACATTCTTTCATCTTTGAAAACTTTTCTAGTAAAATGGGTGTACCATCTCAAGAAATGACTTCTGAACTTGTGGTAAAAACACCTGGGGGAAATGTTGAGGCAAAAAGAATTTATAAGAATCTTCCTATCCTTATCTGTGGAAAGAACCTACATCAAACCCTTATTGTTTTACCTCTAGTAGAGTTTTATGTTATCCTGGGTATGGATTGGATCTCTATATACCATGCTAAGATTGATTGAAGAGTTAAAGAAGTTTATTTTCAGAAATACTTTCAGTTTGTGTACAAGAATGAACCATTACTATTGATAACATATCAAGAGTTTGAGAAAACTGTAAAAGATGGAAAGTAATGTTACCTTGCACATATTGTTGAAAACAAAGGAACTGTTCAGATTAATGATGTTCTAGTGGTAAATGAGTATCCTGATGTTTTTCCTGATGAGTTTCCTAGAATATTACCAGATCGATAAGTTGAATTTACTGTTGACTTAGTTCCTAATTCTAATCCAATTTCAAAACCCCCTTATCGAATGGCTCAAATTGAACTTTTTGAGTTGAAGGAGCAATTGAAATATTTATTAGTGAAAGGTTTCATTCAACCTAGGACATCACCATGGGGTGCTCTTATTTTATTTTTTAAAAATAAATATGGTTCAATGAGACTTTGCATTGATTATAGAGCCTTCAATAACATCACTATTAAGAACAAATATACTTTTCCTCATATCGATGATTTGTTTGATCATCTCCAGGGAGCTCAATTTTTTTCAAAGATTGAACTGATATAGGAGTACCATCAGTTGAAGGTAAAAGAAGCAGATATTATGAAGACCACGTTTCGTACAAGATATAGCCATTATTAATTTGAAGTTACGCCTTTTGGTCTAACCAATTCAACTGTTGTGTACATGGACCTTATGAATAGAATATTCCATGAGTTCTTGGATAAGTTTGTGGTTGATTTCATTTATGATATTTTGGTGTTTTTTGAAAGTAAAGAGGAGCATGAAATACATTTAACGGTGATTTTGAAAGCCTTAAAAGAAAATAAATTGTATTGGAAATTCTGAAAGTGTGAGTTCTGGTTGCAAAAAATTTCTTTCCTTGGTCATATTGTTTCTAAAGATGGGATAACTGTTGATCCTGCAAAAATAAAGGTTGTGGAAGAATGGCCAAGACCCAAAAATGTAACTGAGATTCGTAGCTTACTTGGTTTGGCAGGATATTACCGAAGGTTTGTTAGAAATTTTTCCCGGTTATCTAGTCTAATGACTAAGCTAACTCAGAAGGGTGTTAAGTTCATCTGGACAAAATAATGTGATGATTCTTTTTAGGAATTGAAAAGAAGATTGGTGAATGCTCCAGTTTTGGCACTACCTTCCAGGAATGGTGAGTTTGTTCTATAGTGATGCTTCATTGAAAGGAAATGGTTGCATCCTAATGCTGAATTATCAGGTAATTGATTATGCTTCATGTCAGTTGAAAACTCATTAGGTAAATTACCCTACACATTATTTGGAATTTTTTGCTGTTGTTTTAGCTTTGAAAATTTTTAGGCATCATTTGTATGGTGTAAAGTGTGAAATATATACTGATCACAAAAGTTTAAAGTATATATTCACTCAAAAATAATTTAACATGAGACATAGGAGATGGCTATAATTAATCAAGGATTATGATTGTACAATTCTTTACCATCCGGGAAAAGAAAATAAAGTGACCGATGCTTTGAGTCGAAAAAGTAATGATTCATTAACAATGTTGTGTTTGGGACATGATCCTTTGGTTAAGGATTTGATTAAATTTGGCATAGAAGTTGATGGTGCAGGATGTCCTTCTGTTTTGTTTTAGGTATCAGTGAAATCTTCTCTATCAGACAGAACTAAGAAAGCACAGATGCAAGACAGTGATATGTAAAAAAAGGAAGAGCTGGTTCAGAAGGGTAAGTTCCCTGAATTGCACATTGATAATGATTGTGTTTTGAGATTTGGTAAGAGATTGTGTGTTCCTTATGATTCATAGTTGAAGAGAGAGTTGTTATGTGAAGCTCATAGTTATCCGTTTTCAGTTCGTCTAGGCAGTACTAAGATGTATAGAGATCTTTGGGAGTATTACTGGTGGGATGGAATGAAAAGAGATATTTCTAATTTTACTATGAAGTGATTGACTTGTCAATAGGTTAAAGAAGAGAAACAGTTAACTAAATTGATGATTCAACCTTTACCAGTACCAGAGTGGAAATGGGAGAATATATCCATGGACTTCATTGTGGGGTTGTCGAAGACACCTCGAGGTAATAATGAAATATGGGTTATTGTTGATCGCTTGACTAAATCTGCTCATTTCCTTCCTATATGAGATGCTTTTCCCCTGGATCAACTTTACAATTTGTATCTTAAAGAGATCGCAAGGTTACATGGAGTTCCCCTCTCTATTGTATCTGACCGTGATCCTAGGTTCACTTCTAACTTTTGGAAAGGCCTTCAGAAGTCTTTGGGTACTGAATTAAATTTTAGTACAACTTTTCATCCTCAATAATATGGGCAGTCAGAACGAATAATTCAGACATTGTAGGATAGGATACGTGCTTGTTCGATAGATTATCAGTGATGTTGGTACCAACAACTTTCTTTGGTTGAGTTTTCTTATAATAACAGTTTGCATTCCAGTATAAAAATGGCACCATTTGAGGCATTATATGGGAGGCGGTGGCGAACTCCAGCTTTCTGGAATGAAGTGGGTAAAGGGAAGTTTATGGGACCAAAATTGGTAGAAGAGTTGGCAAAAAATGTCCATCTGATATAGAGACACATGAGAACAGCTCAGAGCAGGCAGAAGAGTTTTGCAGACAACAGGAGGAATGATCTCTCTTTTGAGGTATGTGATCATGATTTTCTCAAAGTATCTTCATGGAAAAGTGTGATGTGATTTGGTAAGAATGGAAATCTGAGTCCAAGGTTCATTGAACCATATGAAATTCGGGAGAGAGTTTGATCAGTTTCATACTGAGTGGCATTACCCCCGAGTTTCTCTCAGGTACACAATGTTTTTCATGTTTCAATGTTAAGGAAATACATGCCAGATCCATCTCATTTTTTGAGTCCATAGGTATTTCAGCAGGAAGAGAATCTATCTTATGAGGAACAACCGGTCCAGATTCTTGACCATAGGGAGAAAGTGTTGCGGAATAAGGTGATTCTTCAAGAAAGGTTTTTTTGGAAAAACCACATGAGTGAAGAGGCAACATGGGAATCTGAAAATGCAATGAGGGATAAATACCCCCACTTATTCGATAAGTAAATAAATTATGCGGGAGAAATTTTATAAAGGGGAGAAGGATGTAACATCCCAAGTAAGTAATGAATAATATATATTCTTATCTATGTCTATTTATGAATTAGATAGTGTTTTAGAGGTTTAAAATGAGAATAAATCCAATCTTAAGCATAAAATTCTCTAATATTTTTAAAAGATTGGTTTACGGCCTTTTAATGGAGAACCACTTTTAAATCTATATTTTGACAATTTTATAAGCTCTATTTGTCAAAATAAACTTATTCTTTTTTATTGGCACATTGAAATTTACTTTGGATAAATTTTTGGTATTTTTCTGACAATGTTTATTTTTTAATTAATAGTGAAAAATATTGCATTTTACATCAAAACTCTTTTTTCATCTAATTTAATTATATTGATATATTATCTTTTTAATTGGTATTAAAGTGTAAATAGAATATATTTTTACCATTTATTCCAATGGTGGTAATTGGGATTAATTTCACTTTGTAATTGGGCACAAACAAGTGTCAAACTTTTCATAGATATTGTTTCAAAAAAACCCCGCTATTTGTTTTGACAACGGAAATTATTTTTAAATTAATTATTGCAAGTTATATGGTTGGAATTTGGTAAAATGGATTCCGTATTTGGAATCATAAGGTCCAAATTATGTAATTAAGACTATTTTGTTTCTGGACATTATGAATAGTAACGACGATAATTATCTTTAATTGTCGTGATTAATTAGTAATCGGATAGTTGAGGATAATAAAATAATATCATAATAATAAAAATTGTCACGACCCCCTCCCACCAAAGATGCCCCTCCTAAGCTGTCAATGGTGAAAGGGAGATAATGACCCCCGAGTCCCGCCTCCAGTAGGCCCTAGGTTGGCGACTAGCACCAAGGGTATGAGTTTTCGCAAATATGGGAGGCATTACCCTTTTTATTTTTAAAGATCTCGAAATATGACAAGTCAACCACCAAAAAGGAAAAAAACAAGTGTATAGAAATAAACCCAAACCAAACCCACATGCATTTTAAACAAATTTTATAATAATGTACAAGTATAAGAAACCTCAAAGTACAATACCAAAAAGGAAACAAGTAAAAAAAACTGCAGCAACTCCAAATGTCCGACTAGTAGGGTCCCGCACGACCCTGGTAGTCCTCCGAGAAACCTGAATGTAAACGTAGGGTGAGCATAAAAGTATACTCAGTAAGGAAACCTAAATTTCTCATGCACAAGTGGGGATACATCCTAATGTCCCGTGAGAACAACAGAAGAAACCTAGCAAGGAATTCTATCCACCCAACCTCACCAGCCACACTCACCAAAAACAAAATAACAACAGGTCGTAGTAGTATATAAGAACAAGATTATTGGGTACCCCACACCATTTCCCATTAGTTAGCTGCTCTTCCTAATGGAAAACATCCTGAAGCTGACACACTCTCCATGCCCGCACACACCTGGGCCTCACAATCAGGTATCCCGCCCGCACACACCTGGGTCTCCCAACCACGTATCCCGCCCGCACACACCTGGGCCTCACAATGACGTATCCCTCCCGCACACACCTGTTCCTCACAATGACGTATCCCACCCGCACACACCTGGACCTTACAACCATGTATCCCGCCCACACACACCTGGGCCTCATCCCGAAGATTCTTGGGAAACAGTAGAACCTTCCCGAAGAGTCTTGGGCTGAACCACCCTAATCAAAACCTACCCGAAGAGTCTTAGGAGTAAGGTCACCTCAAGCCATCACAAACAAGGGGAGAATGAGCAGGAAAGAGCTATTAACTAATGGAAAAACAACATCTCCCAAAAAATGGGAGTGTTCGGCACTAAGTGCTCAACATGGGTGGGGTGTGATAAAACACAAAAGATACAGATATATATATATACCAAACACATAGCCCAACCTATGGCTTCTAAATAGAGAAACTGAGTGCGTGCCTTGGCACTGCTACCATGAAGCATGCATACAACAACAACCCCCACCCCATTTAGGTATTCAGGTTTCAGTAGAATTAGTATATTAGTTCTTTAACTACTGGGCAACTATCCACAACCAATCACATCGATCGTCTGTAAAACATATCCCTGTCATCCACAAATCATGTTAGGAAAACACCAGAAACACAACCAAGCCCTTCTTATCAACCAACCATCCCATTTATTATTAAAATCGTTCCATTACCATGCCCCACCATTCATTAACTCTTCCAAATTTTATTTATTAATCACAACCCATAACGCGTTCACATTAAAACCCATCCCTGCAGCCCCACTGCCAACTGCCATAACCACAACCGAACTGAAACCCGTACATCAATATCCCTTTAATACCATTTATTGCAGCCCCACTTCCCATCACCAACTTAGCATTTACACCAACCCACAACCAAGTCAACCGCATCCCCGCTGCTCACCCTATCCACAACAACCCACAAAACACCCCCATCACATGTCACGTAACTAATCCAACACCCACATGTTCATTATTCCATTTTGTTCAACCGGGGTGATCACACAAGGGTTCTAGATTTTAAACATCCAACTTTACGTGATTAACCAAATTCCACATTCCACAAGGTTTCCATCCATAAGAAAATCCAGAAGGAGAGGGAAACATTTAGTTTCGTGAGCAAAGGCCACCAACGACCGTGATTTTCAGTAGTTAAAAGCCCATTCAATTCACAACATAATATCACAGGGTATAAAGTAACAGCAACCACAACTTCCCATCCACGTTATATAAGCTATTTATAATTTTATTTAAAGGTTTAACTGTTTCTCGTGACAACAAGAGGATACCCACCCCGCATGATGCAAAAATTAGAGAGATGAAGGTCAGATCCCTACATCAATAGGTTCTGATGTCCTTCTACGAACACGACCACCACGATCACAAGGGTTCTCCTAGAACGACTGCACCCACCAAGGACTTCGCGACACCACCGAATCAACAACACAAGAAAATCCCTCAAAACTAAGATAACACGCCATATCATGGGAAGAAAACGGGAGAAGTAGGATCAGAAAGATAATAGAAGAACATAGGTTTAACATACCTTTTTAGAGTCGTTCATCAAAGTCCATCATTCCCATCAATTATCCGCAGTCTCATCGGTTGGAAATTGTGAATGGGAAGTCGAAGAATAGGGAATAGAACTGGGTGTATAGTGTTCTCCTTGGCGACACAATCCTGCAGCCACTGACGGATCGACGATCGGAGTCCGGATGAAGAAGTTAGAGGAGGAAGACTTCTCGATCATCCAAGAGCGTCATCGTGCGAAGAAGAAGCGATCGGTCTAGAAATAATCCATGACCCTTTCATATATAGGAAACGAATAGGTAAAATAGTATGCATCATGTATTGATGAATACACGGTGTGACCGTACACCCGTTACGCGTTTTGACTGGTCAACACACGACACGTCATGCAGTTTCCATGCATTTAATGATAACGTTAATTATATTAATATGTGTGTTTCATTGACCCAAGACATAAGTCATAAAAAATTATCCATCATTGGTCTAAAAAAGACCGTCTTAATTTCAGGGTTACGCTGTTGCTGACGGTTCGTCATTCCGACACCGTATAAAGAAGTTACGGTCAAATAAAAATTGTATAACCCAAAATAATAATAATAATATCATATTATTATTATTATATTTATACTATTTTAATTTTTTTCAAATTATAATTGAGATTCACGTTGCACACCCCCGTTATGAAATGCGACTCCCCTATTTTATTATTGTATTACTATTATAATATATTAAATCAACATTATATAAAATATATGATATATTAAATCAAATTATATAAAAAATGATTTATAGAAGGGAAAGGGGGCATTCACGCCTCCCCCTCCCCATGTCATGTGCCTCCCCATTTTCCCTCCATTATATCTCACAACATTATCCTCTCATTTTCCTTTATTATGATAATAATATTATTATATGAATATTATTTATTTAAAGGGAAAAAAGAAAACCCCTTGCGCCTCCTATACATAAACATCATCACACCCTATCTTATTTCATGCACCTCATCCTTTAATTTATTATAATTTATTAAATAAAACAACTTTTCTTTTAATTGTATTATTATATTTATTATGCGATCAATATTATTGATTTCATATTTCAATTTTGGGAGAACCTATGCACAAACAATCCATGCGACTCAAAACCATTTCATTTAAGTTAATTAAATCACAAAAAAATTAATATAATCACATCCACATTAATGCATCTCGATTAGGTTTGGGGAATTCTTTCTCCCATGTTGAGATATTATCTTCTTTAGGTGGCACTGACTCTCCTGCACAGGTTTAATCACATCCACATTAATGCATCTCGATTAGGGATTAGGTCTTCCCCTCCCCACATGATAGGGCTCTTCACGTACATTTAAAGAAAAGCGGGAAACAACATAGCATTAAAAACTCAAAAAAACAAGGTCCAGGCCCAAAAAATGAGCAAAAGAGTTCCAACAATGGAGTATAATGCCCCCAACAAAACATAAGGGAGATCATTCAAGAAAACCCAAACACATCTCTATCGATCAATGGTCCTTCTAGAGATGATGCCTCTGATGCATGAAAATATCTACGCCTAGCTCCTCTGCCTCTTTATTGATGTCCTCCTCCTCGACCACATCCTGATTGGGATCCTTGAAGAACTCCTTGTGGTTGGCCACCACCTGCTCCATCTCCCCTCATAGGTACTGGAGCCCATTGCTTCTGGAAGGGTCTTGCCGGTGACTGGTGCTGCTGAGGTGGGTGTTGAACCTGTCCATCTCCACAGTACTGAGCTTGGGTCGGGCACTGACTCTGAACGTGCCTGAAACCTCCACAAGAAAAACTCTTCGGTCCTGGGCTCGTGAAAAAGGGACGAGGACCCGAAGATCTAAACTGGAACTGCTGGGGCCTGCTCCCTACTGGCCTGAAACTGAAAAGTCCCATCGCAGGAGACCTGCTGTTGACTGCCTTCCCCTTTGACGAACTTGGCTGGATCCCCTCACATGGTGCACCTTCCTTTGAGTGCATCCTTTCTACAACCTCTGCCTTCTTCTCTACTTCCAAGTACGTCGTAAGGGTGAAGGGGGTGACAGCATACTAGAGAGAAGGACAAAGAACCTTTTCCAAACATCTCGCCCGAGACTCCTCATCCGGAAAGAGATCCAGAGTAAAGAGCAGGAGATCCTTGAACATGATCCCCAGCTCTCGTACTGACATACTCCCCTGCTGAAGGGACAGTAACTCATGTCGCTTCTCCGCCTTGATCATGTAAGAAAGGAATTCCTCTCGGAATTCCTTCTCAAAGTCATCCCATGGAACCTCTACCTCTATCCTCTCTCTAAGGTAGAGCGTCCACCACTGTCGCACCACACCTCTCAGCTGACTGACTACTAGGGGAACTCAGTACTCCCTCGGAGCACGGATCAACGTAAAAGAGATCCCTAGCTCTTCTAGCCACCCCTCCGTCTCTATATACGAAGTACTACCATCGTACTTTTTTAGGGTCTTCCGCTGAAAAGAACGGGGAGACCTCTGCCACTGACTATCTTCCTCCTCTCGGTCAATCCTCAACTGATCGACCGCCTGAAAATGTTGGGCCTTGGCCGTCTGAGCCACCCGGGGATGACGTCCAGGTGTCATAGCTGTACGGTAAACAAGGATCGCCTAAACCCAAGTAGTAAAGAAAAATTCAAGGTTTTTTATTATTATTTTAATCAATTTCATTCCCAGAACACCCAAATCAAGTAAAACACAATCATGATGATGCATGTACCTTCCATAGGGTCTCTACCCTACAATCAATGTAGTATCACTTGGTTGTTCAGTAGGCTCAGAGTCCTTGCATCAGATCATGGGGAGGCCCTAAAATCCTGTGTCCTAGCCAGTCTTCCCTGGCCTATGTCACGAACCAAGATTAACTAACATTGTTGACCAACCATCCCATGCAATCCTCACTATGCCTAACTTCAGACTCCATCCTATCTCTCAACTATCAGCTCTGATACCATTCTGTCACGACCCCCTCCCACCAAAGATGCCCCTCCTGAGCTGGAAATGGTTAAAGGGAGATAATGACCCCCCGATTCCCACCACCAATAGGCCCCGGGTTGGCGACTAGCACCAAGGGTATGAGTTTTCGCAAATATGGGAGGCATTACCCTTTTTATTTTTCAAGTTCGGGAAATAGGACAAGTCAACCTCCAAAAAGGAAAAAAAACAAGTGTATAGAAATAAACCCAAACCAAACCCACATGCATGTTTAAACATATTTTATAACAAGGTACAAGTAAAAGAAAGATCAAAGTACAATACCAAAAAGGAAACAAGTACAACAAACTGCAGCAACTCCAACTGTCCAACTAGTAGGGTCCCCCATGGCCCTGGTAGTCCCCCTAGAAACCTGAAAGTAAACGTAGGGTGAGCATACAAGTATACTCAGTAGGGAAACCTAAAGATCTCGTGTACAAATGGAGAGACATCCTAATGTCCCATGAGAACAACAGAAGAAACCTATCAAGGAATTCTATCCACCCAAACTCACCAGCCACACTCACCAAAAACACAATCACAACAGGTAGTAGTAGTAGTATATAATAACCAGAGTATTGGGTACCCCGCACCATTTCTCATTAGTTAGCTGCTCTTCCTAATGGAAAATGTCCTGACGCTGCCACACTCTCCCCGCCCGCACACACATGGGCCTCACAACCATGTATCCTGCCCACACACACATGGGCCTCACAACCACGTATCCCGCCCGCACACACCTAGGCATGACAATGACTTATCCCGCCCCCACACACCTGGGCCTCCCAATGATGTATCCCGCTCGCACACACCTGGGCCTCACAACCACGTATCCCGTCCACACACACCTGGGCCTCATCCCGAAGATTCTTGGGAAATAGTAGAACCTGCCCGAAGAGTCTTGGGCTAAACCACCCTAATCGAAACCTACCCGAAGAGTCTTAGGTGTAAGGTCGCCTCAAGCCATCACAGCCTAGGGAGAAGTAGCAGGAAAGAGCTAGTAACTAAGGTAAAAACACCCTCTCCCATAAAATGGGAGTGTTCGGCACTAAGTGCTCAACATGGGTGGGGTGCGATAAAACACAAAAGATACAGATATATATATATACAAAACACACCGCCCAACCTATGGAATCTAACCAGAGTAACTGAGTGTGTGCCTCGGCACTGCTACCATGAAGCATGCATACAACAACAACCCCCACACCATTTTGGTTTTCACATTTCAGCAGAATTATTTTATTAGTTCCTTAACTACTGGGGAACTATCCATAACTAACCACATCGATCGTTCGTAAAACATATCCCTGTCATCCACAAATCAAGTTAGGAAAACACCAGCAACACAACCAAGCCCTTCTTATCAACCAACCAACCCATTGGTTTATAAAATCTTTCCATTACAACGCCCCACCATTCATTAACTCTTCCACATTTTATTTATTAATCACAACCCATAACCCGTTCACATTAAAACCCAACCCTGCAGCCCTGCTGGCAACCTCCATAACCACAACCGCACTGAAACCCATACATCAATATCCCTTTAATACCATTTATTGGAGCCCCACTGCCCATCACAAACGTATCATTTTCACCAACCCACAACCAAGTCAACTGCAGCCCCACTGCTCACCCGATCCACAACAACACACAAAACACCCCCATAACATGTCACGTAACTAAGCCAACACCCACATGTACATTATTCTATTTTGTTCAACCGAGGTGATCACACAAGGGTTCTAGTTTTTAAAAAGCCAACTTTACATGATTACCCAAATTCCACAATACACAAATTTTCCATCCATAAGAAAATACAGAAGGAGAGGGAAACATTTAATTGAGTAAGCAAAGCCCCCAACGACCGTGATTTTCAGTAGGTAAAATCTCATTCAATTCACAACATAATATCACAGGGTATAAATTAACAGCAATCACAACCTCCCATCCATGTTATATAAGCCAGTTATTATCATTATTTAATGGTTTAACCGTTTCTCGTGACAACAAGAGGATACCCACCCTGCATGATGCACAAATTCGAGAGACGATGGTATGATCCCTACATCAATAGGTTCTGATGTCCTTCTACGAACACGACCACCACGATCACAATGCTTCTCCCATAATGACTACACCCACAAAGGATGTCGTGACACCACCGAATCAACAACACAAGAATCTCCCTCAACACGAAGATCTCATGCCATAGTATGGAAAGAAAATGGTAGAATTAGGATCGGAAAGATAATACAAGAACAGAGGTTTAACATATCTTTTTAGAGTCATTCGTCAAAGACCGTCATTCTCGTCAATTATCAGCAGTCTCCTCAGTTGGAAACTTAGGAGGGGAAGTCGAAGAAGTGGGAAGATAAAAAGGTTTACGGTGTTCTCCTTTCCGACACGATCCCGCAGCCACAGACGGATCGACGATCGGAGTCCAGATGAAGAAGTTAGAGGAATAAGACTTCTCGATCATCCAAGAGCATCGTCGTGTGAAGAAGAAGTGATCGGTCTAGAAATAATCCGCGAACCTTTCTTATATAGTCAATGAATAGGTAAAACAGTATGTAGTGTGTATTGATGAATACTTGGTGTGACCGTACACCTGTTACGCATTTTGACTCGTCAACACACGACACGTCACGCAGTTTCCATGCATTTAATGATAACGTTAATTCTATTAATATGTGTGTTTCGTTGACCTGAGAAATAACTCATAAAAAATTATCCATCACTGGTTTTGAAATGACCGTCTTAATTTCAGGGTTATGCTGTCGCTGACGGTTCGTCATTCCGACACCGTATGAAGAATTTACGGTCGAATTAAAATTGTACAACCCAAAATAATAATAATAATAATATATTATTATTATTATATTTATACTATTTTAATTTTTTTCAAATTATAATTGAGATTCACGTTGCACACCCCCGTTATTCCATGAGACTCCCCTATTTTATTATTGTATTAATATTATAATATATTAAATCAACATTATATAAACTATATGATATATTAAATCAAATTATATAAAAAATGATTTATAGAAGGGAAAGGGGGCATTCACGCCTCCCCCTCCCCATGTCATGAACCTCCCCATTTTCCCTCCATTCTATCTCACAACATTATCCTCTCATTTTCATTTATTATGATAATAATATTATTATATGAATATTATTTATTTAAAGGGAAAAAATAAAACCCCTTGCGCCTCCTATACATCAACATCATCACGCCCCATCTTATTTCATGCACCTCATCCTTTAATTTATTATAATTTATTAAATAAAACCACTTTCCTTTTAATTGTATTATTATATTTATTATATGATCAATATTATTAATTTCATATTTCAATTTTGGGAGAACCTATTCACAACCATTCCATGCGACTCAAAACCATTTCATTTAATTGAATTAAATGACAAAACAAAATTAATATAACTTACATATTCAACCCCATTTTAATACATTTAATTTTATTAACCTCTCGCACATAGTTTTACACCATCATTGTTATTTATTGGTCTTCAATAACTATAACATTTCATCAACTTATTTTATTAACTCACAGATGTTATTGTTTTTAATAACAAAAGGATTTACGCTCGTCGCATTGACCACGTTAAACCACCCTATTGGATATCTGAATCCGACCATGCCACGTCAATGTCATGTAACATCCGTCAATTTAATTATTTTAATTATATTTATTTTTCTATCACAATGATTAAATTGAAACCACTTTTACTAAATTAAAACCATTCAATTTAATAAACCCAATATATCGAACTCACCTTTAATTTTATGAACGCACCACCATGTTTCCACTTGCATCTTCATTTAATTGTTTTTAATAAATACAATGACTCATTTCATAAATTTCTCATTATTAATAATATTAATAACACAACACCCATTATTATTATTCAAATTTAATTTCAGCAATTACTCAATTAATAACAAACTGCATGTTTCATTTATCAACGTCTAATGGATCACACACCTTCCCACTTCACATCATTAATAATAATAACACCCATAAAATCATTTTATCATGATTATTATTTTTAGTTTAATTAATCACACAATTTATGTCATCATAACTATTCTTTAACATATTTTTACGTTATCATCAGTATTAAAATTATCATTATAACGTGCGTCGTGTTGACCACATCGATTTCAAAAAAGGAATGGACCGGAGGGGTCCGGTCCATTACATCAAATGACCCCAAAATGTGTCATAATACTATTATTTATGTCATGGAAGACCATTGGATGCCTTGTTCCAATCTTAGGGACACCGTGGAATCACTTTTGATTGATAATGACTTTTTATCTTTTTATTTTTAAAGAAAGTTAAATATAACAAAGTATGTAACACCTAAGTAAAACAATTTTAATTTTGTATAAAGAAATGATATATTAGACTATAAATATTAATTGTAAAGATAAAAATATTTTCTATATCATGGTATTATTTTTATTATTTTTATACATTAAATAAATTAAATTTTTTATGACATCATTATGATGCAGTGATTACCTCATTAATGAATGATTTAAAAAAATGAAAATATAATGTAAAATAAAAGACATACACTGGTCAAAAACCTATTGGATGACTATATTTCGAACCATTATCACCTTATCCTAGAAATATACCAATGTGGGACCTTTTAAATCCCAAACACATTTCAATATAAAGTAACATTTTATAACATTCCATGAGTGCCCTCCTCTCCTCTTATAAAAGGCCCCCACCTCTACCTCCATACCCAAACTTCTCAGGCCATTTGCTCGGCCAATCTATGCTCATTTTATCTCTATACATCTCTCTCTTAATCCTAGAAGCCGTAACATAGGCAGGAAGCTCTTCAATAAACCCTTTTGGTTGAAACCAAAGGTAGTTACCCGATTTAAAGGTAATGTCTTCACTTGTGTTCTTTTGTTTTATTTTGCTTCTCCAACACCCTAAAATATTTTTATTACTTTATTTTGTAACAAAAATAGTATCATAAACATACTATGATGTTTTTATAATAATTATTCGAGCTACATTTACACACACCTACATCTAAAGGTTAAAGAACATACTGTTTCTGTGGATGGAGAATTTCTGCCTCACGAAACAGTGATTGTTCAATATTATTTTAACACCTTCAAAGGTGGCCATTAAGATGTAAATATATTTATATATGATATATAATATGTTTATTTTTTACTTAATCTTCTTTATTATTCATTTATGGCATACATTTAGTGTTTCCATTTTAGGTAAACGCGATATATTCATTTTAGGATGTGCGGACTACCACCCCCTCAATGTGATTTGATTCGTTAATGCCATATGGGGGAAATATAAAGGATGAAATTAATGATATTATATATGATATTATACTATAATTATAATATACCTTTATATCATTATTATTCCATTCCATAAAATATGAAATAGAAATGAAAGTAGCATTCATGCATACGTACGGCTTACCGTCTCCATGAACGGTGCATTTCATTTCTTACCTCTAAAAGTTATGTAATATTATAAATGCATGTATATACTGGATATATATGATATATATGATACCTACATCATGGATATAATTCTATATATAATGGATGTTTTACCACATGAACAACTTTTAATTATAAGGAGTTTATTTTTGACTCAAGTATCAATGATCGACAAAACGACTGTTATTAACCAAAATATTTACAAAGTGTTCATAACATGGTAATATGTCATATAAAAGGATTGATGAACTCTAAAAAGGTTCTTAAGCAAGTATAAATTAACTCATGTTTATTATTCAGGATATTAAAGAGTGATCGATTCAATACAGACACGAGGTAAGGGACGTCATCTCAATCTCCTTTCATTGTGGCATATTTTGTTTTATACACAATTTTATTTTATACGGTGTATAAACCCCTTTGACTATTACAAATATTCAAAAGGAATCTTTTTTTATTAGAAGCGTTTTACTAAATGAAAAAAAGGGAATGTTTTTTTGTCGTATGTATGCGGCGACAACGACTTCTCCACCGACGTGACCATTATTTGAGTTTCGGCTTCCTCTGAAAGCCATAACTTTTTTTAAATGAAAAATAATTACCATGCTTTATTTTATTTTATTTTGGTATTGAAAATGGTTTTCATAATTTTTTATTGTATCAATGTGTTTTATTGATATCTTGTTATTGAAATGTGGAAATGTTATGTTTCCATTATGCATGTTTTATGTCATATGATTATGTTATGGTCCTTGGGAATTGTTATGAAGACTAGTTGTTATGTGATAAACTAAGGGAGGGTGAGCCCAATATAGCTCTCCAATGCATTGGGTAACGCGAAGGGGTTAAACGTAAAGGTTTCTCCAAAGATATTTAGGGAATATACTGTGATGGGTATTCCAAACGTAACCATGAGGGTCACTCCCTACGTAACAATGTTATGAATGCCTCAAGTTACCTTTATGTCTTATGATTTCAATGAGTTATTCATAAATCTTATGATTTCATGAGGTATGTTAACATGCTTATGTTTTATGAGTAAAGTATGATTTCATTTATTCTTATGTATACATGTACAAATGTTTCCTTTCCGTATTTTTATATCCCTTACTGAGCTTTTTATGCTCATCCCATGTTTTTGAAATGTTTTTCACAGGTCAAGGGAAAGGTACATGATGTGATTATAGTGTCAATGAATTGTCATGAATGAATCCATGTTTTGTTTTAAATATTTTTCTGTTGATGGGAAAAATTAATACTATCTTTTATGTAAACACTTTGTTAAAATGTGGAATGTAATGTATTATTTATGATCTAATTCTCTAAAACTGTAAACCTAAAAAGATCCTCAACATGTATTCTTGAAATAACTCATTATTATGTAATGTTTAAGGTTGGGGCCTTATAGTGTGTGTGTGGGTTCCCCCGTTACATTGATACTCATCCATGAAGTTGAATACACATGAATGCGTCTAGGTGTTCTAATGTGTACATATGAAAAATGCATACATAGGTGAGTGGAGACAAGTATATGTATATAAGCATATATGTAAGGATTCTCATGCCGATGTTCATTTCCATGATGGTCTATGAATAGATTCTAGGTGTCCTTATATGTATGTGAATGTGCATATGCTTAGTGGTGGAGCAATAACTTTTAATTACAAATAACCAAGGGCTAAATGTTCATTTTGGTTCCAACCTAAGGTAGGTCCCCTATACCCAATCCTTTAATTAGAATTTCCATAATTTTGTTTTATTCATCTAAAAGTAGGTCCCTATATTTTATTATATATTGATATGAAATGAATATAAATATGTATATATATAACTGGTTGTTGTTTTGAAAACTATCTTCCTTGATGTTTTGAATGTGAAATAAGTATTTCCAAATACATGTGGCATTTTAGTTGATTTTATTATTAAAGTGTAATGACATGTTAGAATTTCAAAATAAATTCCAATGTGAATTCCAAAATAAGATTTTGTGTGGACATCATATTCAATGGTGAGTTGACCTCTTCAAACGTATTTCTTCATTGTAAGCATGATTTTAATATTCTTGTAAAGGGGTGGTAGCTTGGTTATTTAGTAAAACATTCAAATAGTTTAAGAAACATGACAGTGTTAGGTGAATATGTTTTCTAAAAAAATAAATTGTAATGATTAATTATGTCTACTTGGAACATTAATAATGGTTTGTGAAAATATTGTAACCCCTCATACGGTATGACCCCCCTTCTTTAAGAAAACTAATTGTATATTAAATGTGTGGATTGTGATATGTGCTGAGTAAAGAGGATTTTTTTTGTGATAGAAAGGGGGGTTCTCAAGGATATAGATTGGTGGTGAGAGGGTGAGTATGTTTTTGAAGAATGAGAATGATATGTTCATGTCTCTTTTCTTGATAAGACAAACCACCACTTGAAATGGAGGATATGTGAAAAACTATGTATCATGGCGGCCAGACTAAGACTAGTATGTTATATTATACCGAAATGTTTCATCCAAGTTTTTTTTAAAAGAAATGACGATATAACACTAACTAATCAAAATTATGATTGGAGACCACTAGGTTATGGGTGTGTTTCTTACAGGTTGTGCATGCACAAGAATGTAGTTCATTGTGGTTCTTATGCCATGTTCCATAGAGGTATAAGGATCACAGGTCCCCATATAACACTAAGTTCTTAGTAATTTCCCATGGTTCTTGTGATATGAATCTCAATTCAATTATTTCATGCTTTCTCACTCTTTTGTGTAGAACATATTTTTTAATCTAAATTGGTCTCCTTTTGTTTTGAAATGGTTAAGCATTCTTGGAACCTATATCGATAAGTATGTCTAAGAGATATTATATTGTTGAAAATTAATGTTTTTTCAGTTGAATTGGATCATAATAAAAAATTAGTTTACTATCACTTATTTTCACACAAGTAAATTTTGGGTTTGTTTTGACTGGTATGGGAATTGGGTGTTTTTGTACTCTGTAATTCCTATTGGGAATCCCAATGATCATGCCTATTTTATTTTCTTCCACTTTCAGTTTTATCTAATCATGGTTCACTCTTGCAGTGTGTGTGGTTTATGTTCTATGGTTACCCATGAGGTCCCTAGAGGTATGTCTTGTTATATATTTTATTCCTTTTTCCACTGCATTTTTGTTTGTTTATTCTAATTTTATTTACCTATTTATTTAGTTTATATTTATTTATATATCTTTTTCTTTGGTCCGAATTATTCCCAACTGCTATATATTGATGACCGACATTTTTTTCTTGACTGTGGTTATTGGGAACGGTCATTGGGCCATGCTGTAGACCTGGCTGGGGGCCGGTTCAAATATCGTCCAAGATTAGTTTGTGAGGAAATATTTTCAGAGAAGGTTCACCCTTTTTATTCTTGATTCATAGGAAATATTCAGGATAGACTGGAGTTATAATTTTCTTGAACTCAATGATCTGGTTACGTGTAAGGTTCCTGGCCATCATACCTCACTATGAGACTTACATTTCATGGAAAATTCGAGTTTTATCCATGTCATTTGGACCATGAGGTTGTCCATTGTTTGGTAAATGAAAAGATAGTTTCCAGTAGTAACAAAAAGTTCATATGTTCTAGAAATACATGTGGAGATAGGGACATGTTACTAGAACACTCTCTATGAATGTGATGTGACTGCCATATGGCCTCGAACCATATGTATGTGCCACTCATCTATAATATGTTACTAGAGAATCACTTTACGAACCCTTGGTTTGTAAGAAATATTTATGAAATACCTTGTTTGAAGAGTGTGAGAATTTTATTTTCAATCAGATATGGTTTAACTAGGTACTTCTGTCTCTTCATTTCCTAGTGTACACCCCCATGATGCATTAGTGCATGGTTGGAGTGTGGCCAAGGGTGAATCAATGTGAGAGGACCTCCAATTGATTGGTGTAAAAAACTTATGCCTTTTAATCATAAAAATATGATTCCACTACTCTTTTATAGTCTATTGTATCCTCTAATAGTGGGAGATCAGATGTAAGAGAAGTTGGAATAAACTTTGGTCTCTTGGGTCCCCGGGGTTGTTGACTATGGAGTCAGATATCGTTAAGAGTTTAGGTCCTGTATAGAAGTGGGAAAAGAAGTTCTAGCGCAGAAAAGTATAATTATTTTGGGGATGTTTGTGTCGGTTGCTGTTTTAAAGGGCCTTTTGGGGTCTTTTGTTGGTTACATCTAAGAAAAAGAACACTTTAAGCCACTCGTGTGGTTAATTGGTTAATAACATGTTTTTATGGTCACTTTATGCAATTTCATGTTGATTTGTACTTGGTTTAATGTCCCATATCTTATAATGTTCCATATTTTTTCAAGGATCATGTTCGGTGACATCATGTAGTGTGCGTTCCCTTTCAAATGTGATGGTGATTTTCCATGTAAATTTTCAAACATCTAAATTAGTTGTAACATATTTATTTTCGGGGAATTTGGAATACCTATGTTTCAGAAGAGATATAGGGTGACTTCTAAGTGTTCTCCCTCCCAATTTTTCTCATTCAAATTAATAATTGTTGGTGCATATGCAATTTTTATGCCCCAATTTTGGTATAGTGTAGTGTTAGAGTAAGTGGGACCTGTTGTGTATTGTGTTCTAGTGGTTCTATCTAGGATGTGGTGTAGTTTCTTATGGTACAAATAAAATAGTTATTTTTCTCGGTTGATAATCCTTGACTACGAGGAAGTAGATGCTTCAACCACCAGAGCTCCAACCATACGTCCCAGAGTAAAGCTGGTGCATATTCAGGAGATGTAGAAGTGTAAGGGATCCCGGTATATGTTTTTCATTGGTGCTGGAAATATTCGAAGCTCAAATATCTTTATGTAGTTATTTCATGTCAAGTGGTCCCACATGATGAAGAGGTAAAAGGGAACCCTTTGTCTCAATTTCGTGATCCGGGAAACTATGTGGGTCCCTTCTTGATTATAAAGAGGTGTAGTTGGTTTGTTTTTTTGAAAATGTAGTGCCTATACCCATGTGAGTGTGAATATATGTGTGTTTTTTCATGAATTAAAAAGTTTGTAAGTCCATTAATTTTTTTTGATATGTACTCATAGGAGAATGGTGATGACCCATAGGAGTGGTGGACTTCATAATGTTTTCCATTTTGTTTAGATTCTCTTCATCAGTCCCCTTGCAGTGGGGGTTGGGTCCTTGTGGGGTTCTCTTATCTGTGCATTTTAGTCAGTTAAGACGATTAGTTATTATTGTAGGGAGACCCACCATGGGACTCATTAAAAGTTCCACTAAAATGAAATGGTTTCATCATATTCCTCACGTTGGAGATCTCATTCGGTCCTCCCAATATTAGTGTAATGTTTTTACATTTGGTGTAGGTTGTCTCCTATCGTGGGGAGTCCGTTCAGGCATCTATGTGTCATTGATTAGGATTTTTTTTCCGGTTCTGTGCTTGTGTTTCCTGAGATTGTAAAATGGGGTTTTTCGTGTAATATTGAATGTGTAATTATAAGAGTTTCAATATTTTGATCATCAATTGGAGGTGACATAAATTTTGAGGGAGGGTATCACTTGGCAGGGAGTCCATTTCGAGTCTACCGAGATTATTTTGTAAGTCCCTTCCTTTTTTGTAGTGTTCTTGCCTCATTTCAATCATCTAATGCTGGGTTTCTCCATGATCTATGAAGGATGGTAGTTTTTTCTATTGGTCTAGACATTATCATAGATTTATGTGGGTGGAAAGCATTATGGTTGGGAGAATTGTCACAGCTGACCATTTTAATTTATTTATTTTATTTATTTACTTAATATCATGTAGATTGGGTTGATTCGTTACATAAATTTTTATTTTTTATTGAAAAACACACGTTTTGGGCATGATGGCATTGAGAGCATAGTAAGAACATGGTCTGGGAAGATCGCATGGATTCACACAGGTCATAATGACGCTTTCTTGATGTTCAAAAATTAATAAATATATAAAATTAAGTTGACAAGAAAATATAAATAAAATGATTTAGAAATATAATAAATATATTATTATTATTATTTTGAATAATTGTACTATTATTATTTTGTTGAGTATTATAATGCCAATTATTATATACTATGTTATTCTTATTATTACTTTATTATTATTGTTGTTGTTATTATTTTTAATATTATTAATATTAAATATATAGTTTTTTGGTTAGTTTCTTTGTTTCTTCTCCTTTTTTCATCTTTATTTTTTCTATATTCCTCTCTACATCCCCCACTCTTAGGCGACGTGTTTCACATCTATATTACGTGTGCGTTGAACCCTACCTCTTCCTCTGTTCTTCATCATGTCGCACCCCCTTATACATAACATCCAACCAACGCAGTCCCTCCTGACAGACCACCTCAGGCCACCCTGGCCTCCCTCGAACAACTCCAGCACCACCTCCCTCTCTCGGGTGAAGATCTAGCTCGCCATCCCTCCGGGAACCCCACCCCCTTCCTGGAACAACTCGTTTTTGGCAACCCCCTATGAATGCAACCCCTTTCAGTTTTATCCCCTTTTGCGCTATCTACTCCAGTAAGATTCCTCCCATATTGTGTAGGATTTTCAGGTATTTTTTTCATTGGTTTATGGTTATATTATAATGTCTTTGGGGTTATATTTCTTGAATTAGGTTCAATTTGACCCCATGTGTGGTGAGGTTGTGGTTCGATTGGATATTTACCCCAATTTTGGGAAAACTAGACACGAAAGGAAGGTGGTTCCATGTATAAGAATTAATAGGTGAATTATTTGTTTTCCTGATTAATTTAGTTTGTTGAATGATTAATTTATGTGGTCTAAAATTAGTTTTTGAGAGTTTTGATTGTTTGTTTGATTATTAATGTGGTATGTCTATATAAATTGTGGTGTGTTCCTTTTGGGAAATAAATTTTTTTCCACTAAAATGTCTTTTATAGAATGTTTAGTTATTTTATTAAATGATGCAAGAAATGAAAATTCTATTTTTGTATGATTTTTGTGTTTGTATGACCTCAAAAGTGTACTTTGAGTGGGGTTTTGTTTTAAAAGTATTTTGATACCTTTTTTGGGAATGGTTTATAATTTTTTGAAATTGTTTATTAAATTATATCAACGGTGTGAATGGTTTTTGGAAAGGTTTTTAGTGGGTTTTTAAATTTAAAAAAAATGGAATTCAGGTATGTTCTTGCTGTGAGGCCTTTTTTGGTTTCTTTAGGTTGTTTTATAAAACATGAAATCTTTTTATTAAAATTTGATAGAGATACATAACATGTTTTAGATCGACATTATTGTTTGTTTGGGTATAACTGATTTTTTGTAAATTTTTAGGGAGCTAATTTTTAAGTGTTTCATAAAAGGTTTTTTTATTTATTAAATTATATGTGTACATTCTGGTCCCTATGTTGGGGTTTCAAGTCGCCAGATCTAGGGTGAATCTCCAACGTTTCCGTAGTTATGTATATATATATTATGGGTTAACTTGTTACATGTATAGTCATCTATTGTAGTGAATATACATTTATGGTTCTAGGTGTGTCCATGTGTATGTACGAAAATTCATACATAGGTGGGTGGAGACTAGTATATTCATATAAGAATATATGTAAGGATCTCTTTTCACACGTTCATGGCCATACGGGTGTGTGCATAGTGGATATGTGTCCTTATATGTATGATCTTGTGGATATTCTTAGTGGGGGAGATACATCTTTTAGATAGAATGTACCAAGGAAAAATTGATTAGTTTGGTTCCACCTTGAGGTACGTCCCCTGTGCAGAATCCATTAATTAGAATTTCCATAATTTCTTGGAATTATATTAAATGTATGTCTTCTTCCTTTATAAGAAATTCATATGAAATGAATATTAATATGTATATATATATATATATTTGGTTTGAGAAATGATTTTTCCAATATGTTTTGAATGTGAAATGGGTATTTCCAGACATGGGTCCTTTTGGTCAGTTTTATTATAAATGTGTAATGAAATTCATGATTTTACATATAAATTCCAAAGTTATTTCCAAAATGGGGTTTTTCATAAAATTGAGATTAAATGTTTAATTTACCTCGTTGTAATAATTTCATCATTGTAAGAGTGGTATTAAGGTCATTGTAAAAAGGCGGTACCTTGGTTGTTCAATAAAACATTCAAACGGTTTTGTAATCATGACAGTTTTAGGTGATTATGTTTTCTAAAATAAAAATTACATGTGAATAATTAAGCCAGTTAGTTACATTAATAATGGTTTATAAAAAAAAGAAAACCCCACCTGAGGAATGTCCCCCTTATTTTAAAAAATGTTGTCTATGTTGAACGTGTGGATTTTGATATGTGTCGATTATAAAGGCACGTGTATTTTCTATGATGGAAAAAATTGGGTGATGTTCTCAAGGAGGGTGATCAATGGTGAGAGGGTGAGTGTATTTTTGAAAAAGTGAATATTATGGTCAGGCATGTTTTCTTAATAAAACTCAACCCACATCAAATGGAGCTCATTGGAAAACATAAGTATCAATGTAGGTAGGCTAGGAATATTATGCAAGATGATACAGAACTGGTTTGTCCTGGTTTCATCTAGCAGGATTGACACTACAAAACTATATAAAAAATGATGTTTTTATACTATTTCATTGTAGGTGTTTTCTCTACTAGTGGATTTCCCATGAGAATGTAGTTCGTTGAGGTTATTATGCCATGATTCACTGATTTATGAGGATCATAGGTACCCAACTAATATTAAAATCTTTGTGATTTCCCATGGTTCTTGTGATATGATTATAAATTTATTTATTACATGTTTTCTACCTCTTTTGTGAAAACCCTATTTTTTAATCTAAATTGGTCTTCTTTCATTTTAGATGTTAACACATGCTTCAAACCTATTTTGAGAAATAATTGGATGATAAATTAATTTATTTAAAATGAAAGTATGTTATTTGAATTTGAAAATAATGAAAAACATTGATTTATTCTTTCTTATTTTCATACTAGCGCATTTTTGGATTCTTTTGAAAGGTAAAGGCACAGGGCGTTGTTTACTCTAGAATTCCTAATCAGCATCCTGGTGCTCATGCCTACTTTTTTTCTTGTTAAAGGGGTCTTTAGTCCTGGTTTTCTCTTACAGTGAGTGTGGTTTATTTTTTGTGGTGACCCACGAGGTCACTTGAAGTATGTCTCATTACAAAACTTGATCCTTTTTCTACTTCCAGTTTGTTTACTTAATCTTCTTTTATTTACCTGTTTGCTCAGTTTATATTTATTTAAATGTGTATTTCATTAGGGAAAAATCAATCCCAACTGATTTTTATTGATGCTCGACACTATTTATAAGCCCATGGGGATATGGAACGCCCTTCGAGCTATGCCGCAGACCGGTTTGGGCATCTGTTCAGATAGAGACTCGGCTTCGTTCGTGACACTTTATGCCAAAGAAGGTTAATCTAATGGTAAGTATATACAAAAAATCCATTTATGTAAGTCTAGTAAATTGATTAATATCATGAGTATATCAATGCATCAAGGATATATTTATCACCCATACCCATCCATAAAACCATTTTCAACACATTCATTTATATATTGAATTATAAATTTAATTAATGTACAATATTTACTTTCAAAAAATTTGAGTACCAATCATGGAATGTGGATTAAAAATAACATTCCCAGTCAATTATAGGAAAATAAATGTAAATTAATATATTTATAATTGATATTTACATTATGAAATAATTATATCCTTGATTTATAACTTGGATATTAAATTTAAATATAATTATTAATGATCATAAGAAAGTTAATATTTTATGGGAAACATATGGAATATAAATAGTAATTACGAATGATAATTTCAATAGATTACATAATCAAAATGATAATAATTCATCTATAGAATCTATATATATTGCATAATAACAATATATCAACATATAATGGTATGTAAAAGAAATGGTTATTGTTTATAAATAATTAGAAATATAATAAATCATCAATATAAATATTAATGAGGATAATGAAATTTTCACTTTGTTGATAACATCAAGAAAATTATAGAACATTTAGAAATATATTTTCATTAAATATAACTTTTTAATATTATAAAATAATATTTTAGGAAATGAGTGGTTAGGATAGTAGATGTAACTGTTCATAAAGAGAATGTTAAAAATGTAGATTCCTTCAACATTATTTATGAAAATTAAAAAAGGTACATATCTTGGAAATGATAATAATTTTCCTTTATAAATAATTTTATAACAATCATATTATTGAAAAAACTTATTTATACAATCATTGTAATACATTTTTTAAATATTTTATAGAAGACATGTATTTAGAAAGAAAAAATTTCTGACTAAAGAGTTAGATGATTGTGGGTTTTACTAAGAAATATTATTAATCAATTTATAATCAGATATTGATAATAAAACTATTAAATAAGAAATTCTGTATAAATAGATGATAATATAATGAAATAGGTATATTAAACAATGATCATGTATCTTTTTCAATAGAAATTCATGTTTCAAAATTCTGATTAAAATGAAAATGAAATATAAATCTCTTACAACTGTGGTAACTCATAAATCTTAAACACAAATAAAATAAATACATAAAATTAAAACTATAATACCATGAATACAAGATTATTACTCATATTACATATTAATGGGGAAGTATATACACCTCATAAAAGATGATCAGTTTATGACATGACATATTTCATGAAGAAGTCAACCCTTTAAATGATATAACAATGATGTGATAATTAATAAACAAATATATTATGCTTATAATGAATAAATTGAATAATAATATTTTAAAAACAAAATAATATAATAAAATATCCTTAGACACATAATAATTATTATCAATTAAAACATAAATGTAACATACCCAATAAAAATGAATGAAGTTATGAATTTTTCACTACAAGAAAACCGTTGTTTAGCGGCGGTTTTAAAAACCGCCGCAAAACGTGTTTTCGGGCCGCCATTTCGCGGCGGTTTTAAGAACCGCCGCAAAACGGAAGAAAATTTTTTATTATTATTTATTTTTTTAAAATTTTTTATTTATTTTTATTCGAGAATTAACAGCGGTTTTTTAAAAAACCGCCGCGAAATGAAATGAAAAAAATAAAATAACGCGAGATACCCCGAAATTACTAAAACGACCATAAATTTTCATCCGGGCGTCCGTTGAAGCGTCACAACCAGTCAAATCGAAGATCATGAAGAGATATAGAGGAACATATAATCAAAACTGTGAGACGGTATATGGTGTGGAAGATATTAGAGTTATAAAAAAGTTGAAAAAAGTTCTCCAACTTCAAACGGCCATAACTTTCGCTCCGGGTGTCCGTTTGGGCTCTACCACATATCAAATCGAAGCCAGCGAAGAGAGCTACACATTAATTTGATAGAATCACGCTTCTGTAGTGTTGTTAGACCCCAAAAACCCCTCTTAAGGCCTCCAAAACACCATTTCTGTCACCGATGTCTCGTCGAACTTGTCTTCAAACAGACCTAACTGTCGATCCGCGTGTCAGTTCGGCCTCCTCCACCTGCCAGATCATATCGTGTTCCATGAGCTTCAGTTTGACTGGTCGTGGTGCCCACATGCACTTTTAGATCATATGTTATGGCCTTTTTAGTGGGTATCGGGTTTGTTATGTTTTTCAATGCCTCGTTTCTAGCACCCGTTCTCCGTTAGATTTTTTTAAATGGTCATAACTTCTGATACGTCTGTCCATTCGGACACTTTCACCTTTCAGGTTAAAGAGCGTTTCAGGATCATTGATTTGACAGGTCGTGGATCTAAAACGGACTCTCGGATCATTAGTTATCTCTATTAATGTGAGTCTAATGTTTTTGTCTCTTTATGACCGTTTTGACGGGTTTTAACGGTAGCTCCATTTATTACTGTCTATTTGGGTTTCCATGACTTGTTATCTTTATCAATGGTTTTTATGGGTTATTATGATGATTATGTTGAATTATTAAGGAGTTTTCCAGAGTTGTCACTAGTTTTCATGCGTTCTCATTTTATCTAATGCCTCATTCTTCATATGCTTCTTCATCCTTTTTCATTCGTTTTCATGATTTTTCATTCCTTATCACGTCTTTTCATACTTTTTCATGTGTTTCCTTTATTATTTATTATTTATAATATACATTAATTTATTTATTATCTATTATTTGTAACTGGTTATTTATTATTTATTATTTATTATTTATTATTTATATTTATTTATTATTTATTTTTATTTATTATTTATGTTTATTTATTATTTATTATTTATTATTTATTTTTATTTTTATTTATTATTTATATTTATTTATGATTTATTATTTATTATTTATATTTATTTATTATTTAATTTTTTTTTATTATTTATATTTATTTATATTTATTTATTATTTATTATTTATATTTATTTTTTATTTATATTTATTTATTATTTATTATTTATTATTTATTATTTATTATTTATATTTATTTATTATTTATTATTTATATTTATTTAATATTTATTATTTACTATTTACTATTTATTATTTATATTTATTTATTATTTATTATTTATTATTTATTATTTATATTTATTTATTATTTATTAGTTATTAGTTATTATTTATTATTTATTATTTATTATTTATTATTTACTATTTATATTTATTTATTATTTATTATTTATTATTTATATTTATTTATTATTTATTATTTATATTTATTTATTATTTATTATTTATATTTATTTATTATTTATTATTTATATTTATTTATTATTTATATTTATATTTATTTATTATTTATTATTTATATTTATTTATTATTTATTATTTATTATTTATATTTATTTATTATTTATTATTTATTATTTATATTTATTTATTATTTATATTTATTTATTATATATATTTATTTATATTTATTTATTATTTATATTTATTTATTATTTATTTATTATTTATTATATATATTTATTTATTATTTATTATTTATATTTATTTATTATTTAAATTTATTTATTATTTATTGTTTATTATTTATATTTATTTATTATTTATTATTTATATTTATATTTATTTATTATTTATTATTTATTTTTATATTTATTTATTATTTATTATTTATATTTATTTATTATTTATTATTTATTATTTATTATTTATATTTATTTATTATTTATTATTTTCGATTTACTATTTATTATTTATATTTATATTTATTTATTATTTATTATTTATTATATATTATATATTATTTATATTTATTTATTAGTTATTAGTTATTAGTTATTATTTATTAGTTATTAGTGATTATTTATTATTTATTATTTATATTTATTTATTATTTATTATTTATTATTTATATTTATTTATTATTTATTATTTATATTTATTTATTATTTATTATTTATATTTATTTATTATTTATTATTTATTATTTATATTTATTTACTATTTATATTTATTTATTATTTATTATTTATTAGTTATTATTTATTATTTATATTTATTTATTATTTATTATTTATTATTTATTATTTATTATTTATTATTTATTATTTATTATTTATTATTTATTATTTATTATTTATTATTTATTATTTATATTTATTTATTATTTTTTTTTTATTTTTTATTTTTTATTTTTTATTTTTTATTTTTTATTAGTTATTATTTATTATTTATTATTTATATTTATTTATTATTTATTATTTATATTTATTATTCCTTATTTATTTTTTATTTTTTATTTTTTATTTTTTATTATTTATTATTTATTATTATTGAGTTTATATCTATTATTTGTGTATTATTTGTTTTTTCAATTAATATATATAAGTATATTAAATTTTGTTTATTAACCACATGGCGAGCTTGCTCGAGTGGTAAAGTCTTTGAAAATATGCAAGAGGTTAGGGGTTCAAATCTCAGCAAACGCAGAATTTCTTTATATTGCATGGGTATGCATGTGCATGTGCATGTGCATGGGATGTGCATGCATGGATAAATAAAGTAAATAAAATAATACGAAATAAATAAATAAAGAAAATAAATACAAAATAAAATAAATAAATAAATAAAATAAATACGAAATAAAATAAATAAATAATAAATACGAAATTAAATAAATAAATAAATAAATAAAATAAATAAATACGAAAAATAAATAAATAAATAAATAAATAAATACGAAAAATAAATAAATAAATAAATACGAAAAATAAATAAATAAATAAAATAAATAAATAAAATAAATAAAATAAACAAAATATATAAAATAAATAAAATATATAAAATATATAAATATATAAATAAATATATATATATAAATAAATATATAAAATAAAAAATAAAAAAAATAAAAAAAAATAAAAAAAAATAAAAAAAATAAAAAAAATAAAGAAATAAAAAAACCGCCGCTAAGAACCCACTGTGAAACGTTCTGCGAGGGTTTTGAAAACCGCCGTGAAATAGATTCCTGACGCACGATTTAGCGGCGGTTTTTCAAAACCGCCGCCAATCGGTTTAGCCTCGGTTTAAACCGCCGCTAAATGCCTTTTTTGCTGTAGTGTTTAAACCACATTATATTTCTCACATAAACCATCCTTCATATATATATTTAAAATTTAATGTTAAAATAACAATACGTAGGAAGAAAACATCATATACTATCATTTTATAACATTTTATGGCTATTTTTTTAATAATCTAACATTATTACTTTTCATTCGACTATTATCTTTCCTTGTTTTCATGCATGTTTTAGAATGAAATTTTATATATTGATAATATTTTATAGTTAAATAATATCTATAATGATTTTATTGTTATAAATTTCACGTTCCATTATTAGATAAATTTTTAGAATCATTATTGAAATTTTAACATGGAGAATGGATCACATCACTTGGTGGAGATGGTAGAACATACATACATACGAGTGAAATTATAATTTCTTTAATTGGTGAAAGGCTAATTTTTTTTTATTAAATTATAAAAAATAATTATAATTTCAAATATATATAATATCTTCGTTAATTTTATCATTATTACATTACTCTTTAAGTGTAAGCTAAAAACAAATCACATCACTTGGGGAGGCTGATGTCCAACAAACAAATGAGCAACACTATCATATTTTAAACTGAATGGACTGTATGAATTATAGATAATAATAAATTTTTCAATGTAATACTATATTAAAAAATATTTATATAATCATTCAATACATCATTATATCAAATTGGCACATGTGTTTTTGTAAAATGAGCAACGTCGGTTCATGAGGCGGTAGTCTGCAATATAAATGATTGAAAAATTTATATCACATTTGGTGGAAGAGTTGATAAAAATTGCTTAAAAATTTTAAATAATTACATATCATTATATTGGATATATATTTGTAATTATTTTGGTATTTTTATATTGAAATAAATTTATTAATTGATAAATAAACTAATAAACTACTTTATTACGATGATTACAATATCGTAGGGAACCCTCATTCAGATCTCCTCTTGAGGACACTAAGGTTGGTGTTATGGGAATAAAAGTTTCACTTTAATGTGAAAAATATTTTTTATAAGAATTTTTTATGGTTTTTTCCTTTCCAAATTACATAAGAGGTGTGAATATGTGAGGGGTGAGAGTTCCCTTTTATGAAAAAGGAGTATAATTATTTGAAATATAGAGAAATATTCAATAATGGGAAGTCATCGTCACCCCTTATGCCTCCAAAATTGAAAAATAATGGATTTTATGGAATTTAGTTATAAAAAAAACTCCTCCACATTAAAAATATATTTTTTGAACATGTTATTCTCATATCATTTTTGTTTTTATGCTTTTACAATTTATGTTTTCACATCGATATCCTATCTTTAAATCATCTCACTTAATATTTTAAGCTTATAATGGATTGAGTAATATTAAATAACTTAGAAAAAAATATTCTTACTATGAAATAAATTTTATAAAATAAAAATTATATGGGTGTGGAAAATTAATTTTAGCCTAGTCTCATGTAAATTGGAAAACCCATTTCAACCATAATTATGATAAATAAATATTAATGCCTGTAATAAATATTATGAATAAAATATTCACAAATTGTTATATATTGAGAATTATAAATATTACATTTTTTTATTTTATGAACACATAAGTGGTATAATATATTTTTAATCATCATTATTTGTATTTAAATTAATATATTTTTATATATAAAATAGCAATTTCATTTAACTGTTTACATGTGGTTATTTTAATTAATTTAAATGGATGAGCATTATCTATTTCAATTGAGATTTCTGCAAATATTGTTTCTAAGCATGAAAAAAAAATCAAAATAATTGGTTATAAAGATGATTAAATTGTAAAAACTATTTTAAATTCAATAATTTGACATTTATATTAAATTTAAATTAATTTAATTGAAAAATTGTACTTTAGAATTACATAATTTAATAAAATGAAATGATTTTTTTACAAAAAGGTGATTCATTACTATTCACTAAAAAATCAAAATTTTCAAAAAACCCATATTACACCCTATGAAAATTTTGATATTATAAGTTATAAAATAATATTATATTTTAAAAAAATATACTAAAATTTGGTATAAATTAATTTTAATTTCCAAAAATGTAATGAGAAAAGTCATAAAGAAAATGTATTCTAGATATCCAAATGACTTTACAAAAATAGTGTCCGATATTTACTATCAATTTAATAATAAATTTATATTGATTAAGACACACACATAGACAAACAGATATATTTAATAATTTAATTAATTATACTAATACATTCCAATTCAATTTCTAGGTTATGATATTCTTATTTAAATAATATATTTCATTGGTCATTTAAGTTATGTGTTTCATCCCATTAATTATATTGATCAAAATGTTTTTTTTACAGTCTAAGGGTTATGTGTATAGAAAAATACTGAATATATTATGTTTATCTAAAAGTAAATATAATTTAAAAACATTTTGGGTTATATTTTTTCCAATATTATTAAATTTTAGCCTCACAACATGAACTTGAACAGGGAAATCAATGTTTTGAAATTTCAAAATTACTCTTTTGTGTTCCCAAATTATAGAAACGATGAATAAAATAACCTCTTAAAATATATAATGGTATATAATAATACCAATTGGAATAAAAAATCATAGGCTTTAATTTTTTTATTATATAAGGTGGATGTGAAATTATGTAATTGTATAGAAGATATAATTATGAGATAATGTTATACACATTTAGATTCAGAGAAGAGATAATAAAAATATCTAAACGGAATAATTTTGTCTATGTTTCATTTAATAAATATTAGTGATTTATTAATCATATAATCAAGAAACATAAGAGTATAAATATACATTAAGAGTATAATTTTCTCATTCAACTAATTTACACTATAATATAATCTTCTACTCCCAACGATGAGTATGAAAGAGAAATTTATCTTCTTGAAGTATTAAATTAAAATTATAACAGATCAGATTGTTCCAAAAAAACAGTGTGATTTTAATTTACATAAAATTGATGATAATATTTACCCTAAAATATTTTAATAACATTAAAATTATTTTTATAAAATTTAAACTCATTAATACTAAAATATATTTTTACTAAATCCCATACTAATACCAATGACTTTTAACAACAAATTTATCTACATAATGATATTATTCATCATTGAAATACATAATGAAAAATATAAAAATATATATATTGTAATAAATATATAATTAACTTTATAAATACCATCCTTACACACTTTAGGTTGTTCCCATTTTCCTATGTTATATCATTTATTTTTATATGTTTTTTCATTAATTTATTATTTTGGATCATATATAAAATTTGAATTAACAAATGAATGTACACAAGATGGTAAAACTGGGAGCATATTAAAGGAACAGTCACCATGTAAAATAATGATTTTTGAGAAATAATCGACTATCATTTTTTGGGGAACTTCTCCTGGATTCATCTGTTATATAACCATTTGAAATTATATTATCCCAAAAATAGTTTATTTTTTATGAAAACCTACATAATATATACCATTCCAAAAAATTAGGATGTTTCTTAATACCAATACATAATTATTATCATAGGGCTATGTTCCTAGATCAATGTTTCCTAATATATATTATCATGGATTCAAGAAAACATGACGTGATGATAACTACAATGACCATGACCCTAGTAGCCCTTATTCAGTGGAAACATTATTACATTTTTCCTAGATAATAGAGATCAAATCCCAAAAAATGTATATTAGAATAGTCAATATAAACCAAATATAGACATAATTCCCATATTAGATTTTGATACAAAACATAAAACATATTATTTTTTATATCAATAATATTCTTTTCCCCTCTATCATATCTATCCATATCTACCATTGTGCAATTCCTTAATTCTTTGGAAAATAATAAAGAAGGGTGATATTAAATTCTCATTAAGGGTTACATATAATGGAATCTTTCATGACTAAAAAAATCATGATAAATAAGGAATAATCAACTAGGAATGGTAAATATCTAATCACATATTACATTTAACCAATAATTTTACTATTAAGTTTTGATAAGGAATAATCCATACAAAAATTTAAATAGATTAATAGACATTCTATTTAATCATCAACTTGTTAACAACCTACATCAATGGATAATATAAATTCAATTATATCTTGAAATATATTAAAAAATATTATTAATAAAGGGAATTCTATGTATAGGATTTCATGATCCAATGCATCATGAGTCCATTATCATCAAGAGAATATTCAAAGATTGGTTAACTAGAGGTTAGGTATACGCCAAAAACAAATTTAAAAATGCAATCCATCAAATTTATCTTATGATACTCTTATTCAATTAGGGGATATATATAACCATTCTGCACCATTGAATATATGTCCTACAGGATCCTCATATATCAAATGATATAATTAAATCATGAACTATATTACTTATCAATATATTTCTATATCCAGTATAGAATATAGATTACAATCAATTTCCCGTTTCCATCATATAACATTCAATGTACAATAACATATATATAAATTCTATATACTTTAATTAATAAGGTTATCCATTACCAATAATATTGATATTTTGGGGAAATTTAATGTACAATGGTCAAACAAAATTGAATATTTCAATTGAATTTTAATGATTACAAAAAAAATTAAATATATAATTTCAAAACATTATCAGGTCGAACAAATCATAATGCATATATAAAAAAGAATAAGATTGTAATAATTACAACATATATCCACTGAATTATATGTATAATAAATAGTTGTTGTCTTTGATAAATTGACATAACAATAATAATAATAATTTTAAAAATATTAAGGGAAATAATATTTTCACTATAAGAATAATATATAAAAATTAAAATTTTATTGAATATTATGAAATCCATTTTTTTAATAATAACCATTTAACCTCAAAAATTGGCCTGAAAATAATTTATGGTCATGAGGTAATATGTTCTTATTCATGCTGAGTATGTGGAAAAAAATTAACCAATCACATTTCTGTTTGAAAAATCAATAAGTACCGTATTTGTATAAAAACTAGAAGATATATTTTAAAACAATTTATTAAAATAAAATTATGGTTCAAATCAAATTTTATCAGTCTTAGTAAAACTTTTATTTTTATTTTTCAAACATGTATTTTGTTGAAAATGATTTTTGACCAAAAATTGAAATGAATTCTGGTAATATTAAAAACATATTCTTAGTGATTATACGTACTGTAGAGAGGAAAATAGATCAGTTAACAGAATACTAATAAATCACTAATATATATGAAAATTAAAAAATATTATTATACAATTATCAAATAATTTCATTAAATATAATTTTAGGAAAAAAGAATTACCAACTAAACTGGTTTGAAACATAAATCAACTACCACTTTGGTATCATATTAATCATAAACCCCATGAATCGAGTAACAATAAATGAAAAATTAAATCCAATGAATGTAAACATATGGATAATATATAATATATAATGGGGCGTATATATACATCCTAATAGAATATCAGACTATAACATACATATATCTCAAATTAACAAATTTGAGATAGGAAAATATTTTGATGATAATAACACTACAATGATAATTAATCAATGAAATGATAATGTGTATCAATTTGTCAATTCACATAATAATAAAAAATAAATATAATATAATAAAATTTAATTACACATAGAATCATATAATATCACAAACAATTATGAAGTAATATATCATAGTGAAGTGAAATTGATTAATAAATTTTTTACCCCTTTGTAATTATCATATCAACTACCCATATATTAAAAAATTAAAATAAAAAAAGTAAAATAACATAAACTATTATGGATTCAATATATTATATGTAAATGATATATTATATAAATTATTAATAATAAATTAGTTTCATATAATTACAATACGCCTTAGTGAATGAAAATTGAGGTAAAATATCTTACCACTTTATTAATTTAGTTGAAGGCACAACAAAAAAATGTATAGTGGTTTCAAAAAATTTATTAAAATATGACTTAACCATATTAACATTTTTAATTTCATAAAAAATATTTTATAAAATATCTTCGCACAATCATTAATAATCATTAAATATTGATATTCTTTTGGTTGTTGAGTGGCTTGATTTTTCATTCTTATTTTAACCAGAAAGTTCCATTTCATGAGTATATTTTTTAGTTACATCATATAAAAAATTTATTTTAGTTATAAATGTTATTTTTTATTATTTTATTAATTTTTTCAATCATTATTTAAATTTTAACATGGATATTGTATCACATCACTTCCATGATATGACAATATATACATATGCACATGCGACGTTATCATTTACATAACGGGTAGAGGGATAATTAATTGTGTGTTATAATAATTTTAACTGTTATATATCATATCATATATATTAGATATTTTATTAAATTTTATCATACTACCTTCCATGTAATGTTTAAGTGTAAAACGAGTCACATCAATTCATGAAGTTGTAGTTCACCATACACATGTGTGATGATATAATTTATTAAATGTAATAGAATGAAACAAATATACGAGGTAATTTCATTTAATAATTATAAATATATAATTCAATATATATATATATATATATATATTAAATACATATTTATATTCAACCTTGTGAGTAGTTTATTAGAAATTAGTCACATTGATTCGTATGGCGTTAGATTGTTGTCTACATGAATGATGATTTATTTTTCCATTAGATGGAAGAGTATATGTATATACCATAATAAGTTATCATAATAATAACTAAATATATTTTATTTAATAGGGTTAATATGTTTTAATTTTTAATCCATAATTTTTTTATGTAAAAAAGAAATCAATGGAGGCGTTTATTTGTTCAGTTGATTAACTTCTCTTAGAAAAACATCAGTTGGATAACCTTTTAAAGCCACTAGTGTTTTTCTTCATGGAAAATATATAGCTATATATTATGTATAATGGCATTTGGGAGATTTTGTTTCAGTTATTTTTTCATACCAATTAGATTAAGAGTGGTGAATAATTGAGGATAGGGAGTTCACATTTATACTAGAGGAGGATAGGAATTTTTTTAAATACCCAAAACTAATCAATAATTGGATGTCACACTCCCACAAGGTGCCTCCAAAATTTAAAATTAATGGATTTTAGGGATGTTATGTTCAATAAAAACATTCACCACATCAAAATAAACCTTTTTTAAGTATGGTATTCTATTATACACTATGCTTTTTTACTTATACAATTTTAGTTTTCACTATGACAGCTAGTTTTTTAACCTAGTTTATAATTCATGTAAGAATAATATAAATTGAAATTAATTATATTATTCAGACCTAATTATTATTGATATGAAATGAAATTTATCAACTAAACGTTCTTATTATGTGTAAAATTAATTTTTACATACATGCAGATAATGGGAAATTCCTCGTTTAAACCATAATTGTGATAAATAAACTTCACCTTCATTACGATTCATATTGATAAAATTTAGTATTAAAATATTATATTATAAAACATTTTATAATTTAATATATTTATTTGTTTGTAAAAATTTAAATTTACAACATTGGATTAATTCAACATAAAATAAAACCCATAATCATGTTAAAAAACGGGTTACCAAGAAATGCATTTTTCATTGATAAGATTATTTTATATTAAATAGATGATTATTAAAAATTATTAGATGGATTTATATTCATAATTAATGAAATATAACATATAGTTTTATTATAATTATTTATTTAATACTTCTCTTCTTAATTAATTTTAATATATGAAAATTATGAATTTGAAAATATGATTTTGAAAATGCACTTTTAATCCTAAAACTAAAAACATTATTTTTAGTAAAATGATATTAAAAAGTAAATAATTATTTTAAATATAAATAAATTATACGTTTGTAACTTTTAAAAAAATTAAATTCATAATGATACGGGTTTTTAAATTAAATTAATTGAAAATATTTGACACTATTACGAAGAGCTGTATTTTTCACTATTCATTGAAAAATTCAGTCTTTTTTAAAAAAAATTCCAAAATAACACGAATAGATTTTTTATTTTTTGATTAAAAAACTTATTTTAATATTTTAAAACTAATATATCAAAAAAAATTATAAAATATCTTTAATATAAAAACATCAAATGAAAAATACATCAAATATTAAATAAAATTTATTTTCAATCATAAAATGATTTCATTAAAAATATTAGTGATTATTTAACAATTATTTTTTATAAAAAAAATTTAATAGGAAAAAATAAATGTTTCATAATTCAGTTATTCCTATTCAAAATATCAAATTAAACAAATATTTTATAATTTCCATTTTAAAATATTATATTTAATGGGTTGTTTATATTAATTTTGATGTCTTGTATGTTTTGAAAAACAATTTTACTTTACTAATATATAAGGGTATGTGTGTCTCATTCTATCTATTAAAAAGAAATTTAGAAAAGGTTAATATAGATTAAATTATGTGGGTGTTAAAAATAGTGCCCCAAGTAATTATGTTATCTTTAATTTAAATTATTTTTATAACTCATCTAGATATTATTACCATATTGAAATTAAGTATATGGTATAAGGTTATCGTAATTTTTTTAAATAAAATAGGATGTGTAAGCTATAATCGTGGATTGATTGACCACACAAGTGGTTTATAACATATCCTCTATAAAGGTTAAAAATACGACACATTCTTTTACAAAAATTTATAGATATATAATAAGAAATGACTCCAATAAAAATGGGGATTTAAATATTAGACATAATTAACTGAGAAAAACTATATTATTAACACCATATATGTTGGTATAATAATATTTTATTTTGTTAATATGGTAAGGATTGTGAGAAAAAAATTTATGTGATTCCTTGAAGAACGTAATGTGTACATTTATGTTTTTAGAACAATAGAAACTGATTTATAAATAATAATAATCAAACCAGGAACAACATATACTATTGTTTAAGTTCATATAACTTGTATAAATGAGTTACATATTCCTACCAATAGACTTGTTGGTGGAATTATACAAAATATTTCATCAATGATTTATAATTGACTATGACCTGGGTAAAGTCAATTTTATTGGTACTGGAGTGGCCTCACATTTATATATTATTCTTATTACATTAAAATTTCAAATGATTTATGGATCCATGTGATTTGTAAAAATAGAACTATATATATTTTATTGGTAGTATAAGGAATAACTACAGAATCCCAAATAACATTGAAACAATACAAGGTATAATGATATATCACTATTTACCAAAAATGTGTGACATTTGTAATCAAATTAAAATATTATTGATGGTACATTGATGTTCTTTAGTTGTTGAAGTAATACAATGGGTGGAAAATTTACAATATTTATAATTCACATTATCAATGGGATACATGATTTAAATTAACAGATATATGGGAAAATTTCCCTCGTAAGAATGTAGAATTCTAGAGGCTTATCGATGGGAAATTAAATACATTATATTGATAATAATGTATAAGATAATATTATTAAATTTAATAAATCCACTAGAAATAAATATTATTACTGGATCTAGGATGGTATGTGAGTATAACATTGAAGAGAATGAATGTATTTTAATATGGAAAGAATTTTTCCCAAAATAAATTATATAAAAACATCTTTAATTTTGTTATTATCCTCTATTTTCTAACTGTATAGATGATGTGATCTAAAATTAAATTTTTATGAATCAATAAATATGAATAATAATTAATCCATATTTTATATATATTGTTTTATGTAATCATTTTTAAACAAATGAAATGTGTTCATGTAGTATATTTATGTTTATGCAAGTTCTTCATCTCATTATTTTCTTATCATTTTTATTTCTAAAATAATGTATTATTTTTTACAAAATGACCACCCAGGGTGACCATACTATTCATAAAATATCTCTAGGAAGCCAACATTGAAAAGGGGTACTTGTGGCTCTTTGATTTGTATTGAAGTACAAAATATTCTTTTGGATGAATAATACACTACTATGACCATGGTTGAAAGTCCCCATCCATGATTTCGTGTATGATATTTTTTCATGAAATGTTTTCTCAGTTGTTCATAATAAGAAATTTAGACTAGTTTTTAGTATTATATCACTATGTTCATTAACAAGAAAGACGAGTCAGTGACCATCCATGATTAGGACACATGTTCTTCTCTATGTTGATCCCTCACATAGGGAAAATATAATTATTCAAGATTTTATATACATTCTAAAAATGTATTAAAAATCGAGAAGATAGAGATTTCGTACTTAATTTATATTTTGGATATGTTTGTTCTCAATGAATACATGAAAAAATTAATTAACCATTACATATAGGGTATTTCCATATCCTTTTATTTCTATAAACAAATGATGTCTATAAATCACATAAAAATTGAACATCAAAATTTGTTAGAATTTGTGGACTTGTCCTTATAAGAGGATCCCATGACCAGGACAATATCCTGGGAAATGTTTTTTTGGAATCTCTAATAAAATTTCAATAATAAATCAAATGGATCTTTGAGATCCCATTTTGATTAGTTTTATGAACTAGGTTATCTGTTCATGATATAGTCAACTAAATTAAATCGAACTGGATGATGTACTTGTTTTTTGGTATAGTGCATGGGAAATTTATTAGTGTTTTCAAAAACATTATAGTTTCTATAGATTTTCCTCTATGTCCATAATTTTATGAATATGTTATAGTAAAAAATTTTCCCTTCCGTCATCAATAATTTGATGTTAAAATTATTACATTACTTATATGAACATGTTTTTCAATAGAAGATTTCCATTTATTTACTTAGTTGTTGGAATGTAAAAGTTATCCGGAATCTGAATAGCATATAATTATCAATGTATTTCTCACAAATTATATTCAAAAAAATTAATTTGAATCATGATCATGTATTAGTACATGATTATTTAGAAATTTTCAATTTATAATCCAAAAATTAACATTAAAATCTTTATTATGGTGTCATTTTTAAAGAATTACAACGAAGGTAAACGTTTTCTTAAAAAATATTAAATTTTCATTTCTTTATTTTTTTAAATTTCATGTATTTGATAAAATTTGTTTGTAAAATAATAATTTTAATTTGTATATTTGTCTGGACCCATCCTAGAGGGGTTGATGTCCTGACTACCCTAATCCCTCCTCCAATAGGGTAAGGGTTTGTGACTAGCACCGAATAGGTATATCCCATAAATGGAATGAATTAACCTAAAATACCTATACCAACACCTAAACAAGTCATAAAAATTATATAATATAAAAATAACTTAATGTATGTATACAAACACCTATGATCCTAGAACTAGATTACAACATGATGAAAAGGAAAATAAAAAAGACTAAATACGATCCCCCCACAAGAATCAGTAAGTCAAGTATAACTAAAAATTATAAATATTAAAACATGCTCCAAGGTGGAGGAAAACGTCATTGTATACTACTAGTGAACACCTTAGTCTTCCCATACCTAGTTATGCTCCCTTTGCTCTGTGTCCTCCAAGGACATCATCAAAGTGGCCTCTGTCTGCATAAGAAATGAGACATGATGGAAAATCCAATGTTGGGAGAGTATATAAATACATATTTGGACACCGTAATAAAACTATTCACAAACCACCAAGTATGTCAACTCAGTACAAGATGTATCAATATATGTATAAATGATTCTAAAAGACATAGAGAGAGAGAAGAACCCAAATATACTCCATAGAGACACCACATCATCAGGTTGTCATAACCAAATTCCACCAATAAGATTCTATTAAAATAAATGCTCATTATAGGAGATCCCACTCCATGAGCCTTGCTATCATCAGATACACTATAAAAAAGGTAAAACATATCTGGGCCACACCCAAAGAGAAAACAATGGTCTTATAAGAATATGATAGACATCGATGGGGTCACAAAAAACACTATTGGGGGACGCCACAAACAAAATCTAGATTAGCAATGCTACATAGATAAGTCATCATGTCTTGAAACACTAGGAGACACCCCAAAATAGTCATGGACCAACCCATTGTGTATGGGATCATATACCAACGATTCCACAAACCCTACTAATACTGTCAACCTGATAAAGCCTCAATAACCTGCTCTGGGATGTTACACTAATTCTTCAATCTCTATTAGGGATGATAGAGTATCTCACTCCAATATAATAGAGGAAACCATAACTATATTTTATACATGTCCTCTATATAAGATTAAAATCTAGTGATGTGTACGTAATGTTGCAATATACCTTCTATAAAAGACCAATGGAACACTGTCAAGATATATTGTTCCAAACTAAAAACCCACAATTGGTCTTGAAATGATTGTCACAATGTTAGGGTCTCAATGCTGCAGTTATATCATTGATTGGATGGTACGACTATGATTAATAACCATTTAAAAATGTAATTGTCACTATGAACATGGATTGGTCATTATAGATCACAGTCGAATGCTATGGTCCATCAAGTCGCATGACCACTATGCTCACAGAAGCTCGATCTGCTGTGACACAATGGTTGATCATTGTAGTCGAATACAACTGAGATCCACTCCAGTTTCCCCATAATTGACTTGGATCCTACCTTGGTTTGTCATGGCCCACCGGACGGACCCCCGACCACCAAACCACCCAGAAACACTAGCCTGACGTGGACCATGTGTCCAAACCCAACCCACTATGTCGATCGGACCTGTTATACTCCCCTCATCGCACCACACCCGGAACCACAATTAAATCCTCCCATGAGAGCCCCACCACAACCCCATATCCATCATAGTGATCCCTTGTATCCACCCACCACATTCCTCCTTTGTAAGACACCTCCTCGAATCACATCTTCATCTCTGTATTTCTAGACCTATGTTACCCCACTCACACACACTAGCTGAATCATCCACCCCTGTCACCACATGCTACGATGTCAGATCAATGCATGACTGATATCCTGAAAACACTATTAAACCACCATCACTATCACACATCGGTCACATCATGCAGAACTCTGATCTATGGATTCATATTGTTGTTCCAAGACTAAAAGGTGCATTAAAAAATTGTTCAATATCTCGGGAATAACATATATCATGAACCAATATTGTATGAAATCAGTGGATTAAAGAGAATAAATGAGAGCTAATAAGCTTGAAAAATATTTTTTTAAACCTAGTTCTTCAATGATCGAATGTTAAATGAATCAAATAAATTTTATAAAATAAAATCTTGATAAATCCCGCAAATAACCCATCCAACAATTACGATTGATATATAAGATAATATGTTTGTGGATTACTCTGTATTCATCATAGGATTTCAAGAACATGAAATTAGAATCTAAAGACCATCCCACAAAGATTGTGATTTCTCAATGACTGTGATCAATCACCACATTTTCGTCATTTTTTAGATCCATGAAGAACAACATTCATTGTTCACCGATTCAAAGTTTCATTGTCACCTACTTGATAGGGTTCTCTATATTTCTCTATATAGGGCTTTTAGAGCATTCCAAGGTTATGAGATTAACAATGGATATCATTAAAAGGGATTATAGAAACAAAAAACAGGCCTCTTCATCTCTACAATGATGTAATAAGAAAATAAATAATTATCATAAAATTATTTTATTCATTTAAAAGGCATGTGATGTATTTCCACAATCGATATGCACCAAATAGTTTTAAGTCGTGCCTTGGATAAATCCTATCTTATGTACTCAATGGTACCCTCATATTTCTAATACATACATCCATTTAGAATTCATTACATTTTTTCGGAAAACTACATGCGCGTGCTATTTAATATTTAAAATTTTTAAACATTTTTTCAGTTCATATCATGCCTCCGAATCGGGCACCATTTCAGCATCTAGTTTCAAATATAATCCACATAATATCAAAATATAGTAGACGAAATATCTGAGAAATTATATTCTTCCAACCTTGGTAATTACATCCCTGAAAATAAAAAATAAGGGAGACTCAAACAAATGGGGGTAGTGAGTTTTAATCTGAGCCTCCCTCTCCTATGTGATATCTTAAAGATTCCCATTCTACCACCGATCATGAACTAAAAAGTCATTCACCCCCAATGGATTAAATCCTGATAATCTTATATCTTCACTGGTTCATAAAAATTGTTTTTCCATCCACTATGTCCATCTCTCCCCTATTGATGATGTGTGACTTGTCATGGATGTACCTCATCAACTTTGACCCGTAGATGTCTTCATGTACCCAATCTAATTGTGGAGGTTTTTCCATGAGGTAAACCACCTCTCTAACTCTATGTAGTATTTGGAAATATTAGATGAACCTCAAATATAGATTTTCACCATGAAAAATTCACCATAATCCATGTAATAGTCAAACCCTATGAAACATGTGGTATCCTTCCTCAAACTCCAAGGGCCTCTATGGCATGTCATCATAAAAACTATGAAAACTATATGTATTATTAATACTTTCTTGGATGATATTCACCTTCTCAATGGTAGAATGCACTAAATCAGGTCCCATGAGAGACGACTCTCTTAAGACATTCCATAAATGTTTTGACCTATATGGTCTCTTATGAATATACTCAAATGGTATCGTACCTATTGTTGAATGGTATATATTTTTGTACACAAACTCCACTAGTGTTAGGTTAACATCCCAACTACAATACAATTCTAACAAGATAGCATGAAGGATGTCCTCTAGAACATTAATGGTCCGCATAGTTTGGAAATCAATCTAGTGGTGGAATGTTGTGGTTAAATATAATTAGAGCCCAAATGAAACATTTAATCCCATCCACAATTGGGATGTAAATAAATCATCAAGAGAAAAAATAATCATCAATTTAAATCCTTTGAGTTGAAAAATATCTTCAATGTAGTGTCGCCCCATGCTCTCTACTGAACTTTTCTCTCGAAGAGAAAGGATGTAGGACAACATGGTGAGTCATTCAGTGGTCAACCAGATTGAACCATGTCCCGTGTTGGTATGTTTTAAATACATAACAGTGTCTGCTGATATCCCATTCAATTTCCACTCTGGAACCTAAAGGGGTTGAGCTGAACACACTAGAACCTGGTGCACATCCTTTACATGCTGAAATCTAAGGCATCAACAATCTAAATATGCTTATCCTTTCATCAACCATGTACATCAAAACTAGCATCATAGGTCATGGTACATATTCTCCACAAATGGATGTACAAAAAATGAGGTATGAATCTCCGTAACAAACACTTCCCACAAATCCACTAGTACCACCATGAATCCTCTAAAATAATGATGTGATCCCCACCATTTTAATATCCATTAAAAGCATTCCATTTATAAATATGAGCATGTATGGCCTTTTATTTGGTGTCTCCATGATACGCATACCTAACTCACTATAAGAGTGGAGGGGTGGAAACAACCAACTTACGGTAAGATGCTCCATCTTCATCTATAAATCATAACTGCAATTATTCCAACTTATCTGGTGTCTCGTTCGGAAATGATGAAATAGATCTTCAGTTGGTAGAACCTCCTAACTTGTGTCCATTCCCAATAGTATACAAAATCATAATGTCACATTGAAAGAGGAACACGTTCCATAACCTCTATCTCATGTTTAGATCATTCTATGGGAAGATATTTTTTATTCTATCCTGGTCATAGTATATGATAAACCACTCACCTATCAAGTAATGAATCCACATCTCCAATATGATGAATACCATAGATAACTGAGGATCATGGGTAATGTAGTTCTACTCGTGTGGTCTCAACTTGGGTTAACTATAGGCAATCAATGCCTACATATGAATTTAGACACATCTAATCCTAGTTCAAGATGCATCTTAGAGTTCTATATACTTGGAACCCACCTCAGACAATCAAAAGTTGAAGGAAACCATCAACCTCTGCCTCAACTCTTGAAATCAGTACTATCACTTTTTCATCCACATGAAATATTTACCCTTCCATGTAAATTCCTTTAAGGGTTCTCCCCTATAGATAATTCAGTTTCAATCCTCATAATGTACCCTACCAATCAAAGGAAATTTCACACCTCTATAACACTTTGGTGTATCCAAAGATCAAACTACCTCAACCATCCCTGGATCCATGAAAAATCTAAATTCTAAAATGATGTGACCTATAAAATTTACCTATCAACAATATAACATAAAATATTTAGTGCTTTTTTAAGGCTTGTGATCTCAATGTCTATCCAGAACTATCCTTAAGCATCCCAATTTCTCCTTTTTGGAATCCTAATAAACTTGGATGCCATAAATGATTACCACCACAAATTGTTCTATGAAAGGCTTAAATATGCAATTCCAAATCCCCTTTAACATTAATATGGTGTTCATCACACCAAATATTATCCCCAAGTACTCATAGGGACTATAAATACATTTCAAGGTCGTCTTTAGAACATCCTCATCATGTACTCGTAGCTTGTGATAGCCATGTCTGAGGTGGATCTTTTTGGACCATCACATTCCTTTCAACTGATCAAAGTGGTTTTTGATCCTTGGTAAGTGATAATATTTCATCACATTAACCTATTTAAGAACAGTTAATTGACACAAAACTTCAAGCTCTCGTATTCCTTCTTTGAAAACCAAAAATTGGGATACCAAGGGAGAAAGAGTAGGCTTCTCAAACCCCTTACTCTACAAATCATCCATTGTACGATCATATCATGAATCTATTCGAGAGAAATATGATATAAAGGTGTAGATATCAGTTTCGTCCCAAGGAGTAGATCAATGCCAATGTCTTTCAGCCTTTGGGTAGGTAAAAATAGAACATCTTTAAGAAAGACATAATCATAATCATCCACCACTATAGGAAACTAAGGACTTATATCATCCACTTCACTGAGGGGTAAGGCTAGGAGACTAACGAGTAATCGACATCAACCTCAAATATGTGAGTCCATATTATGCTTCATAGATTTACATTTCATTGAAAAAGGAAAACATGGTTCTATCAATGTGGACAGACCATAATCATCTCCTAAAAATCCCATATGTGAATAAACTAGGGATAATCATTCTATACCAAGAATGAATTCATAAGAACTCGACACTACTACCAAGGGATTCCAATAATAAATCTCACTTCCATGTGTCATGTCACACTATTAACAATATTTTGTGAGAATCAAGTCTCCTCTAGTAGGAGTCACCAAGCATAATAGTCGAGTCAACTGTTCAATCGGAATCTCCCTGAATCAAACAATATTTGTGGAAAGAAATAAATTAATAGAACCTATGTTAATAAAAACTTCAAATAAGGTGTATTAGATATATATCATACCACATATCATCTATAGTTCCTCTTGGTTATAATTTTCTATATCATGTGGTAGTCATCGACCATACCCACAAGTTCATTGAGCTAGGTGTGGACCACCTAGGGGTGGTGGTCGTTACATGTATAAATGTAGGCCACCTCATTATACCCTCCCAAGACCTCTTAAGAAAAATTCCCTATAGAACACCATTATACTGCCTCTATCTTTATCTTTGGGTCCCTCAACCATCTCTCGATTAGTTATACAAAAAATCCGAAAATCTCAAGAAAGATGACATCGAACATCACATGTGAAATGTAACCTATATGTTGGATGATTCAAGATGTCTTAGGGTCCATAAAACACCGATCTAAGGCCTGGAGATCTCCTCCTAAAGATTCTAACTTGCATGGAACCCCATGACTGCCTTCATCTACTTGTTTCCAAGGTCACAGCTACCAACTCCCCACTACTAGTTTTCAATACGGGAATAATCTCTTCCAGAAAACATTTCAATAATAGTGATCACTCAGGTACACCATCATATGAAGAAATTATATGGGATCCCACTGATACCATAATGTACTGGTGTAAGTCTTTCTCGAAGTTACAATGCCTAAAGAAAATTCCACATATCATAATCAAGGAGTAAAGAGAAAGATTGGTAATCTTCACTGAATACACTTCCAGAGTCATAGTACCCTACTATTGGTGTATATGCTCTTGTGTGTGCACTGATCACAACATGGGAAAATATAAATCCATTATAAAGAGACACTAATTGTCTATTCAAGAGAGATCATTCTCATCGTGTGATTGGTTCACTAAGCTCCACCATCACCCCATAGATCCCTAAAGATGCTTCATGGAATGGACTTCTATCTGATAGACAGTAATCCCCATAAGGATGAAAAATTTGTGACTACATCTAAGAAAACCTCAACCATCTGTGGTTCTAGTTCGCTCGAAAACCTAAGAGGTCATTACCTATGAAACACATTAAAGACACTCAAGATACATGCATCCTTAGCTGGTGGTGATCCTATTTTTTACTGCTCGATGAGTGGTGTTATAGTTGGAAATCCACCAGGAGAATCTACCTTTGCTATAGGCCCCAATACCGATTTCTTATCTCCGGGAAGATCATACATGTAATCCTGTAGGGGAATATTGGATGGTTGTCTACATGGAGGCATCCTATAATAAAACAATACGTACAATGATCAACAGAGTATAGTTGGGCATCTTTCATTAGATGGACATGGAAACCCAACCATTCCTATATAATAAATATAAAATCACATTTTCCTTCATCGAGTGTTTTTATATACTTATTCAAAAAGAAGGTGATCTGAGTCATGTTATTTGGATATATCGGTCGACGCACCAAAACTGGAGTCCCTGGACATGAATCCAATGTTGAGACTCTTAACATTGTTTCCCCAATCAAAACTCATAGAATCTCAGTCCTAATATATAATATACTCATATGATACCACTCTATCATAACCAATACGAGATTGGACTGTTTCAAAACAACCCCAAGAACCCCAATAGGCCTTGGGAAGGTTCCAATCAAAGAGTAGGAATATAAAACCAATCAGTGGAAATAACCAAAAGTATCTTAACCCATGCAACCATATCCAAGACACAAAATTATGAAATATAAAAGCAACTGAAATGATGAATTCAAACATCTATGATCCCATCACCATAGAAAAATAGGAGGTAATTGGAAAGTAAATATGGCCAAATAAAAGTCCACCATAAATAGAATATTACACAAGTCTAACTAAATATTATAAAGAGTCCATCCTGCTACATGAGAGAGGACTATTTCAAGTTATTCTCTTAAAAATAAACTTAGTATTCCCATCTCTAGAAATGTCCCATCTACTCCTGGTCATCCCAAAACACTATAAAGTTGGCCTCGATCAACATAAGACATGAAAAGTGCGAGAAAAGCCCATACAGTGTTGAGTATAAAAATTCTCTGTAGGGGAGCCCAAATAAATTAAACATGAAGCACCAAGAAAGTAAAATCAATACAATATTTAAAAACCTATGTATAATATAAGACAATGGAGAGAGAGAGAGAGGAAGCTAAATATATGAAGGGGATACTCCAAAAAAATAAAGCTATAAAATCCAACTATGAGCCACATTATTCTTTTTGAAGCAATTATCATTCCTATATATCCCACTCCATGAGACATGTTATCATCGGAGACACTAAACAAATAGATCTAACTCATTTTGACCCTACCCAAAGAGAACACACCAGTATGAGAACACAATGATAAATGGAGAGGGGGTCACACACAGAACTGACAGGGGAAACAACAATTATAATCTAGATCTTCCTTGATACAGAAATAGGGGGTTTAATCCCAGAACTACAAGGGAAAACCAAAATTTGAATCTAGATAAACCTGCAATATAGTGGATTATGTGAAAATGATTCCACAAAACCTACTCATTTGGTCCTCTACCTATCAGATCAACACTCTGCTCTTGGAGGTTATTCCAAATCAAAAAATTGTATTAAGGATGATAGAGGATCACGATCTAGTATCACAGATGGACAACATAACCCTATTTTAGACACAGCCTGTAGGGGGAATTAAAATCTGTGTATGTGGATGTAATTCCAAACTATACCCTTCAGGAATGAAACAAGGGAACAAACTCAACCTATAATATCCCAAATTATAACTCTTATATTGGAAACAAAATGACCATATCAATGTTAGGGTCTCAAATCAGTAGATGATTTATTGATTAGATACCCTATTTAGGAGTTATGGACATTTCCAAATAGAGAGGGCGTTGTGACCATGGATGGACTACCATGGTTGATCAAACAATTCCACCGGCTGACTGCCATGGTCAGACCACACTACCATTGCACCCGCAGCAGCTCGAGCAACTGTGACTCAAGGTTGTGAATCGTTGTCGATCATTCTACATGGTCACACACTTGTGGCATATAGAGATTCCACTACACCATTGTTGAATGTCATGGTAGATGGATAAAATCAATTGAAATTGTGAAACTCCATAGTTTTCCATTATCTAACTATTGTTTGACTCAAGTCTAGCCTAGCACACCATCTTGACCCGACCCGTCAACCCATCTCATCCCGCTGGTGTGACGCGACAGATCTGCCCTAACTCGGACCACCTGGCTGGCATGACTATACCCATTATTCTATACTTGTCTTTCCACACATGACATTGTTATCATATCCCCCTCGTGAGGCCTCTCTGACTCTACACATCCACCACTACGGTTCACCATTGCCTCGACTCACACTACCCCCACTCTCCATGACCGACCAGAGTTGTCGCCCTATCCATCAAATACTGGAAGACCAGACCGTCGTCTTGAACACACCTCACTGCCTCCTTCGTCATCTCAACTCGGTCATATCATGCCAATCAGGGATCTTAAAATTCAGATATTTTCACTATGAATCAAAGGCGCAATGATTGATTGTTCAATGTTAGGGGAAGAAATAAGAAGATACCCCAAGAATAAAAAACAATAAGTGGTGGAATAAAAAAATTGAGAGGGATGAACCATGATCATTGTTCATTTTGATCTTAGTTCGTCACCACTAGAACAACAATCAAATCAAACAAATTCTCTAAAATCACATCCCAAAAAATAAAAATGATAATCAATCACACAATTACTATTGATCCGAATGATAATCTGTATATGGATGAGTTCACATTGATCACATGATTTTAATAACTGGAAATAATTATTTAAATAACAAATCATTCCTATATTTGGATGACTCAATGATTAATATTTTTCACCATGTTCTTGTCATTTGCGAGATCCATCAAGACCGGCATTCATCGATCTCTGATTCATAGTTTCATTGTCACTTTCTCAAGAGGGTTCTGCAGATCTCTCTCTCTAGGGCCATTAGAGGATTCTAGGGTTATGATATTAACCATGGATCTATGTAACATGGTTTATTTAAATCTTTAACTTCTTTATGTCACCTCATCAATGAAAAAAAATATAAATAAATATTCAACAATTTATTTTATTCATTTAAAATTCCCAAGATGACTTTCCACAATCATCCCACACCTTCCAATTTTAGGAAGAACCAAGGGTAAATCCACTATTCTGAACTAAATGGTACCCCCAAATTTCTAATCCAAGAACTTATTTATAAATTATTCATATTTTTCCAAAATATGACTGCCATATGCTATTTATTATTTATTATTTTCTTAACCTCTGTTTCTGGTGCACCTGACCTAGGAATCACACATTCTATAAGAGCATGGCCTAAAAATTAATGCATATAATATATAAAAATAAAAAACATAAACTCTTAGATGAAAAAATAATTATTTTCCACAATCCTCAACATAGTAATTGTTTCTTATGTGAACTGGTGGAAATAAATATTTTTAAAATGTTTTCACATATAAAATTTTATTTTTTAAAAAAAATTCAATTTTTTAGCTATTAAATATTATATTTATAATTTACTATATTTTTACATGTTATTATTTTTGATGATTTATAATAACATTTACTATGTCTCTTTTAGATATTATTTTACCATTTTATTTATGTTTTTTCTATATTTAGTTATTTCTTTTATATATTGATGTATAATATTTGATCAATGATTCTACCTTGTATTCAAATTCTATAGATAATTATTTAGAATATTATTGGTATATTTTAGTTACTATATGGATATGTATTTTTTTAATTTAATAAAATCATAGATTTTCTATTTTGTCAAATTTGGATACAAACTATTATGATTCCCATAAAGAACATATTTTATTGGATTTTATTATTATTTTAAAAATCATTGAAATTATTTATAATTTTTACAGATTTGTAATTTAATATAAAGGGTAATGAAATGATGATAATGTAATGGTGTTATAAAATTGGAGGATATCATATTAAAGGTAGTCTATAGGATAAGGGGGTAAAATGAATATAACAGAATTTTTTGAATATAAATGAATGGACTAACAACAGTTGATATATATTTATTATTATTTTATTACACAAACTCATTCACCATAATATTTATACATAAATATTATTTCATAAAATCTACATTAAAACTTATTTAATGTGTTATTATTTTCAAAAAATTAGATCAACCCTTCATGTCTGAGTTTATGTAGAAAATAAAAAATCATTTTGTAAAATAAAATAACATTATTTTTGTTATAAAATGAAATTATAAAATTATATCAATGTAGGGTTTGTGTAACGAATTTTAAATTAAAATAATATTCTAATGTTATAATTTTATATGTTATTAATCATTTAAATGTTTTTATGCTTTTATTTTTACAGCCATCTAATCTTTTACTAGACATATAAATACGTAATGAAAAAAAAATCAACATAATGTGATTTTATATTTTTTAATCATTATTAATTTTTATTTTATTATTTTATATGACTTATATATAATTGAGTGTAAATGTTTTGATATGTTATTTAAATGTTAATATTACAAAATATAAAGTCCTTTTTAAAATTTTCATGTACATTTATATTATGCACATATTATATGTTAGATGAACATTAAATATGAATTTAAAAATATATATATATATATATATAGTAAATTTATATATAGTGATGTAATATATGATATATATATATAATAGAATTTATTTCTATAATAAAATTTTTGATTTTGGTAACAATATTATTTAATAAAAAAATATATTCACATATATATTAATATTATTTATATATATATGTTATAATTATATAAAATATATATTATAAAATAAATAATTTTAATGGAATTATTGGTACCAAAAATCTTTTTTATAATGAAACAAAAAAAATTTACACTTTAATTGTTTTGCATTATTATATTAATTTTTCCATTTTTTATATATTTGATTTGGAAGACCAAATTTTTTTTTCTTGAAGTGAATACATAATAGTACATTCTATGGACCATGGAAAAAATATATATGTTTTTTTCAGGACTCAAAACCTATGGATACGACATATTACTAGTAGTTATTAGAAAATATTCATATTTTAATCTAATTGGTAAAATAATAATCCAATAATTTCAATCTGAGTACATAATAAAATGAAAAAAAATAAGACTATATAAAATGTAACGATATTAATATTGATGAAACATCTATATGTTGATTTGGTTACTTCTGTACAAAAGGTTTAAACATCACATCAGAGTGGACATTGTGTTTTCATCAAGTTACATTGATCAGAATTAGAAATCTAACATCCTATTCATTAAATGAATGATCTTCATGATGAAGTGAGATTCATCTAAGTTAATTATATATTTTCTTGTTAGATGTAATTATACGAGGAAATATATTTTTACAAGTTATTAAAATATAATATATAGTCTATAAAACAAATAAAACATAACTCCGTTATCAACATATGCAAAACCAGTTCGAATATCTACAGTAATAATTATATGTATTTTTATAATTAGTAAAAAATATAATATAATATATATATATATATATTTAATATAAAAAAATAAAAAAATATTAAATAAACAGTTTATTTAAAATAATTTAAAATAATTATGAAGAGTATTTTAAAATGTGAATAACCCATAAGTATCATAATCGTAGTAAGTAATAAAATTTACATAAGGCTTAAAATAAGATATGGATAATTTTACTTGTAAGATTGATAGTTCTAAATGCATTAATAATACACAAGGATCAATTTAACCATATATTTGAAATCCTGAGATATTATATTTCATGGTAATCATCATTTCACCAGAAGCTGTAAATTTCAATAATGATCATTTTTTTCTTAATAATAAAATCATTTTACGATGAAATATGTATAAGAAAAAAGTAATAGTTTGTGAATAATCAATAAAACCATTTGGAATGAAAAATTAATTTTTGATTTTATTTAATAAAAAAATTACATTGTAAATTTTCATTAAGTAATTTTAATTTTTTATTTTTTTATGAATTTGAGGATTTTATTTGAAATTTAATTCTCAGTTCATCTATGATTGAAAAAATCATTAATATTATTTTCAAAAAATATTTTATTGGAATTTTAAATTGATTATTAAGACATTATATGTAATTCTATATCGTAAAAAATTATACATGATAGTAATAATTTAGTAGGACATTAAATGTTTTGTGTGAATTTGAAATCTATTTTGTAAGACCGTAATTTTTTTATGACTTCAAAATAATTTTTAATGACATCCAAAAAAATATTTGTTTGAAATTTATTTTTTGAGAAAACAATAAATTCATAAAAAATTCATATTCCATTCAAAAAAAATCCTCAAAACGAAATTCAAGAATAATGATATGATGATTCTATAATGTCATGGTAATTAAATATTATAAAATCTATACATATGATGTATTTGAAAACCATGTGATGTATATTGAATATTCGAATAGAAACCTTCAAAACATGAACACTAATATATATAAGATATCACTAAAACATTTTTTTCTCTATAAAAATATACAAATTTTTAAAATTTATAAAAAAATGAATATATAAAAACAAAAAAATATATATATATAATGTGTTTTAATTTATCAAAATATTATCAATGATATAAATTTATTCAAAAACACTCTCTATGATAAATAAAAAAATTAATTGAAACACTAAAAAATAAGATTTCTATGTATTAATATATTTAAATATGAAAATAATGCATAATTTAGAATTTAAAATAATCAATTAGTTATAAATACAAATTAAAAACACTTAGCTTACTGAAATAAGTAAACCAAAAATATGTCAAAATTTTTTGAAAACCCTATTTATGTTAAATGATTTTTAAATATATCATACAAGTTACACAAAAATAAATTCATATATGTAATAAATTTATATTAAGCTAGATACAAAATTTCAATAAACTAATAAATAATTTCTTAACAACAAATTACATTCAAATATTCAATGTAATGAGAAATTACTAAATAATTAAGAAAAAAAATTAATCCTCACAAACATAAGTATAATCATTATTTTGGATATTATTTTTAGATGATATTAAGGTGAAAACAACAAAAAATCATATATTTATTAATATGGATTATTAAATAGAACAAAATATCCATTAAAACTATAAATATGTAATAATCATATAATAACCAAAATATATAATCTATTTATATGTTATATCATGTTCAAAATTTATTTTCTCACACATAATGATATCAATATGTTGAGTTTGTATATTGGGATGTTGATTTTTATTTGAATAAAATTATTGAAGAAATATAACAATTATTATTATATTCCCTTATAAATTGATTTCAAATTTGAATTATTTATTTATTTAATGATGTAAGCCATTGAATAATAATGTTATAATAGAATTATTATCCTAGGAAATTGGTAGTTTTTCATGTTTAAAATTAAAATCTGAATTCATTTTTTATCAATAAATGATTTGGTAAGAAATTTCTGAAAATATATTAATACCCATATTTATAAATAAACTAAATGATAATTTATTCTTATATCTCTATGAATTAATCAATTACAAATAAAAAGGACATAAACATAATGTAATATTTCATTCCAGCATGAAAACCAAAAACTAGATCCATAATAAGATATTGAATAAATAATATGATTAGGATAGAAAAGGTTAATATTAACACAGACCTTAACATATCTATTTTCTTATAATCCATTAATTGAAATTACATAAGATTATATTCAATCATATTGAACATAAAAATGAAAACATAATTTTTTTAATGATTACTTAAAATAGTGATAGCTACTAATATTTCCTATGAATAGATAATTATTGGGAGCTTTTATCTATTAATATATTAAAATTTTAGAGTTAATAATCATTGGTGTCTTATATGTTTTAATATATTAAATTTTTAATCATTGGATAATCTCTCTCGAATATATTAACTATTTTAAAAATTTTCAACCACTTCATTAAAAAATATTAAATCTATGAAAAAAAATCTATTCTCCAATCATGAACATCTAAAATTTGTTTATCATAAAATTTGGTAAATTCATTACATAATAAATCAGTTGAAGAACAAATCTCAATATCATAAAAAAATAATCAATAAAAAATAATTTGAAAAAATCAATAATGAAATAGTTGGATATTTATTTCATTTATTGAAAATGTTTTTTTGTAAAAAATGATAGTATGTTACATAATTCCATTAGAGATTTCATAAGATCATATAATTTAAATCATTTAAAAAAATTATTTGAAACTATATCATGTCCAAATCTAGTGTTTTGATTAACTAGAACCAACTTAGATATTAAAAATTATAAAAATGAACAATTAACATATATTTTAATGTAATTTAATGTTTTTTAGAAAAATTAAATGCTAAAACATACTCAAACCATTCAAAATTGAAAACCCATTTTAATTAATTATTATTATTTTGTATAATTAATAATATTTTATATCGTTATTATTAAATATATTACATGGTTTTTCTATTTTATTCTTAAAAAATATTTTATTCCCATAATATGTTTATCATATGGATTATAAACAAAATTTCAGTTATTACATATTAAAAATTTATTAAGTTCCTATTAAATGGAAATAATCAAATTATAATTATTTATAGCTTCATTAAAATTGATATTCAGAAAATTAGTTACAAATGTATAATTAGCATAATAAATCGAAAAAATTCTACATTGTATTCCCATTCCAAATATACAATTACATTCTCATGAGGATTATCATTACGAATTTTTTAAACTAATTTGATAAAATTATAAGAGATAAGATAAAATTGAAATGAGGCAAGATATTTTTAATTTTCTATATCACCACAATTAATAAATTTAAATTATTATTTAGTTATGTATAATAGTGAATTTTTATATTTCAAACTATATTACTATATTTTAATTTGAATAGATTCTCCCATAATAACTTTTCTCACACTATAAAATCTATTCTATAATGGCAATTTCCTTTAAAAATACCTTCATCAAATAATGAAGATAATTTTTTTAAAGTATCTTTCATAATTAAAATTAAAAAATTACACCCAAATACTCAATGGAATGTAGTTTTTTGTTTTTTTCTAATGAAATTCAAAATAATTTTTTAACATGCTTTTGAAATGAAATTTATTAAAAATATATGTTTCATATTTAAAAAATTCAACACAAATGTATTTGAGAATGTTATATTGATTTATAATTATTTGGTAAATTTTCAAAATATGTTTTTTTTTCAATTATACACCCCCATTTTGTATTGGTCATCTGTGGGCCAGAAAAGATTAAATATTTCAATTATCCTTAAGAAATACTTAAACTAAAAATTATCAAACATGTATCCTCTATAACATCAAATATAAAAAACACGTAGTCATTTGTATTTTGATAAAAATTACAAAATATAGTAAATTTATCTAATGTTTTCATATTATGAGATGAAAATATAATAAAATACTCAATAGTTAAAAACACACACATAATAAAAATCATGATTGATGTTTTTATTGGACCAATTAAATCATGATGTATAAGCTTAATTGGCTTCAATGTTTAAACATAATTTATGGATCAAAATGTTTCTTTATGGTATTCTCTTTAAAAATATAACTATATCATGACGTCCTCTAATCAATCATTTCAGTTACCACTGAATGTGACAAAGATTCCATTACATTGATTGAATAAAATAATATTTTATGATTGAAAAAATTTATTTCTATAGTTTCTCTTTCCATATCCCATGTGACATTGAAATTAAAAGGATGGTGTCATTAAATAAATCCCATTGAATAAAAAATTTGGAAACCATGTTTTATAAGTCCTACATGAATAGTACATTAATTATTCTATATTAAAATATATATAATAATTTTTTATGGGTTATTCGAGTAGATATGTTAATTTAAATAAAACAATTATGATTAATTGATGATTTATTAATTCATAATGAAGAATCGTTATTATAATGTATAAGATTCAGATACCACTCAATGGTGCCCCAATCCTAGTTATCCACATGGCCTCAACTGCATTTCCCCAAATGCGAGAGGCTTCCAACTAGAAGCGACATTCTAGGGTCTGTATGTGGGGAGGCTATGTCCTTATACTAGAGTGTAACACAATGGAATATAGATATAAGATAATAGATGATGCCGTAAAACTATTAATGAGATAATAAATTCACATAACCAGAAAATATAATAAATTATTGAAGAATCTCATATACCAAATGTGACGAAACATGTCATGTTTCCACAAAACATCCAATATGGGAATACGTAGAATGAGTTCAATAATTAGATATAATGTATGAGAGGAATAATATTTTTCCATCATGAATCAGGAACCTCAGTGTGGTCATGTGGTCCCCTTCTCACAGGATGGAATTAAAATATTCCTGTAGATCACTTTTCATTTTCCATACCTACAATAATATAGTCTATTCGGGTACCCATCAATGTCCCAAATTGGGTGTGCGATATAGTCATTTTATGAAAAAACCCAATTATAAAATTCAATCCAATTAGTGTATATATAATGAAAATAGTTTTTTGTAAATAATTAAATATGTAAATTAAGTACTAAAAGTAAACAACCCATAATGTACCAGATTTTCATGGACAGCGGTCTCCTGTTACCTTCTTCGGCCTGGATGGATTGTCTAGGAATTAATGTTAATTCTTATTTCAATTTATAATCATGTTCATTTAGTTAACCAATAACTGTTTATTAATAATCCATGATACCTATAATTTATCCTAACATCCCACATATATATGTGTGATCAAAATATTTCTAAAATAGCCATAAATAAGTTATATGTATCTAATGTATCCAAACTTCTTCATTGGATTGGTAGATACATAAAATAATTCATTTCTTTCATTAATAAATCATGAACCTAATCCCATCCTTGGTATTCCTAATTTGGAATCTATGTATCACACATTACTCATTATAAACCAGTAAATTTACAGGAACATTCTTGAAATTTATCCTCAGAATGTATGTATTTCCCTAGGTGTGTTATAAAAACATTTATCTATATATCCCTACTTGTTATTCATTTTAGGGAACTAATGTTTCACCCATGTAATATATAATAAAAATCTACTTTTTTATTCCATGGTTATAAAACCATACATAATGTATGTATCACTCGGTCGTATTACAATTAGCACCATCATCCATGTGTCCCTATGGAATATTCAAGAAATAGTCATACTAGATTATACCTATAATTTTTATAAGAATCCATGCATCACCCAAGACATATTTTAAATTATTCAATAAATATGATTTAATTATAAAAAGAAAATCGACATCAACATTTCTATTTAATGTCACCAAAAAAGGTGAGTAAATGCCTGGTATAATATTATAAGGGTTTTAGAGAAATTTAACACATGTTGGAATTTTATAATATAAGGATAACTCATGCATAAAAAATCCATTTCATTACTCAATACTATAGTAATGTCCATTTTTCCCCATCCATAAATCAATTATAGATTAGAAATCAAATTAAAATTAAATTCATTTTTGTTCACTATTGAATATTAAACATCCTGAGGAAATGTGTAAAAACGCATAACTAAAAGCTATCAAAATTCATATACCTCCCATGTTGGTCCTGTTATTTATAAAAAACAAATAATCGGTGGTTCTAATTCATGGTTCATATCAGAAATTATTTATCAATGGATTTTGTTAATTGATTGGTTTTACATATCTATTTAAATGAAATAATAAATCTAATTTTGAGGGTGCCAGTGCAATAATTGGGTGTGCATCACAATATAATCTATTAAACACCCCAATATTGACAGAAAATCATGATACCATCTACTATAGATTTATAGTGGATATCTCATCCAATATCATCTCTTGATTCAACTCAAATTAGGATAAAATCAATGAACGAACAAAGAAAATGAAATTAGGGAATTTTAGATTTATCCTAAATAGCACAAACAATACCAAAACAAACGAGTAAAGACTCTAAAAAATTGAGATATTAAAAATTTGGATCCTATAAGATGAAAAAATCCTTATTCCTAGATCATATAGAGTAGAACCATCAAATCCTACCGTAGGAATCAAGGATCTCACGACCCATCCTAGTGGGCCCGAGCCGCAACTCCCCAATCCCGCCTCCAATAGGCCAGGGGCTGGTGACTAGCACCGAGTAGGCATGTCAGTAACATGGGAGGTATTTCCTATAAACCTATACACATGCACACACATCTCCAAGCCAAAAAATCTAAAAAGTAAAACTACTAAAAATGTAAATTCATGCATTCACTAAAAACCATACCAATAGAGTACGGCAGGAAGGTAATGTACAATAATGTAAAACCCTAGGCCAAAAGTACAAGCCCACCAAAAGAGATTCTGCAACAATGTCCAACCTGTAATGAAAGGTACTGGTACTGCAATCCGTAATCGTAGGAACACACCTCGACCTGTCTGATCTCACTGAGCACCTCCCGGTCCTTGTCCGCCTAGAATCCTTTCAAAATATCACTCGTCTGCACAAGAGACGACATGTCCGGGCAAATCCCGTGCAGGGGTGAGTATAAAAATACCCAGTAGGACACCCCAAAAACCAAAAAAAAATAAAACAAGGTAAATACCACAAAGGAAATATATATTCGTCCCTATACAGTATATGTCTACAAAAAATATAACAATAGTATCCAGATATACTCATACATAATTGACCATCACAAAACCACCACTAAGATTTAGCTCGAAGATTCTGCTAAGCATGTAACAAGGAGAACACACTCCTTATTCTAAAGATATAGAGATACGAAGTACTCATTCCGGGAGAACACACTCTACATGTACTTTAGAATAAGATGTTCAGATGAGGATCACAACAAATATCTATGGGGTGATTCCAACAACTCAATCTGAACTAATCCTTTAAGAGAAGGATCGGCGCCCGGGTAAAGTAGGTCATGTAGATAACAATAACTCTATATAGGGTTCCATGAATTAATAGTGGATATGGTGCCAAGTACAATAGAGGGTATTCCAACAACTCTATTTGGGAAGTCCTGTTGAAGGGATCATACTCTTGAATGTAGGAAACGATACTAGAAACTTTCAGGAGAAAGACCAAGGGGGTGAAAACTAAGAAAACTAGTCCAGTCACCGAAGGAAACATTCTAAAGCCATGTAAAATAGGTTACACGACGTGAAGTATAGTTACATGCCATGTTCCTTGACCCTGGGTACTGCCCGTGCAAATAGCCCGTGTCTCCAGTCTAGGTGTGTAAAACTATACAAAACGGCGTGTTGAAGGATCACACACCATGTTCCTTGACTCTGGGTATTTCCCATGTAAATGGCACGTGTCATCAAGGCTTGTCGTATGAAAACTCAACTACACATCGTGTTGAGGGGTTACACGTCGTGTCTGAGCACCCGGGGCTCGCTCCGTGTACGCTGGCCATGTGCCCGTACAAGGCCTATGCACGTTTTTCCTGCCCGTGTACCATTACATGGGGTATCCTGTGTATCTGGCCGGTTCTATCCGGGGTTGGGTATACATGCCATGACCTTGGCCTTGTACCCTATCTTGTGTCCGTGTACTCCCAGAGTACATGCCAGGTAGTCTGCCGAAGAACACACACCGTGTATCCAATACTACACGACGTGTAGTCGGGCAATTTCCAGAACGTGGTCTTCTTCCTCTGCACCTCGACTGACCTTCGGATCCCGTTTCTCTTGTCTTTTTTCCGTAAAACTCAAGAACATGGGTCTCCTCATCGTTGTGATGCTGAATCCGTGGGTTTCAGACCTTCGATCGGCTCCAAAATCTTATTACGGCTATCCGTGCAGAAATCGTTCGAAAAAAGAAATCCTCTGATCCGGTTCGATCCATCTAACTAAATCGTCATCTCACCTCTGTGGGGCTGTTCCAATGCTAGATCTTCAATTTGGGATCGTTTCATTGTAGAATGGATGCGGGATGATCCGTTGTTCATCGCCCTGCGAAGAACGTGAAGAACACTTGAACGAAAAAGGGATGAAATCCAATAAAATAATTTTAAGGAATGAACTTCCGCCGTCATTTTTCACAGTGTTGATATGCTCCCATTAATAGGCTTAAACGGAGAAGAAATCAACAATAATAAACTAGCATGTATCAATTCCCCAAAATCCCTGCAAAATCCCACCCCGCAAATACGATCAATCCGAGGGCTAATATATTCGTGGATTATTCCGCATTAATTATAAAAATCAATAATGGGAAAAGAAAATCACAAATAGATCAAACTCCCCACCTGGATTTGCGGCGCTCGTCGACGAAGATCTGGTCGATGCATCGTCGTCGCTGGGTAAATCTGTCAAGAACGTCGTCGCCGCGTTGGGGGTTTCCTCTAGAGCTTTCCCAAGGCCTCCAGGGGTTTCAGGGTTATGAGGTTGTAACCCTAGACCCCTACGCAATCCTTTATTTAAAAAGGATAAAAGATACATATTTCACTGCAACAAGGATTTTAATAAAATGTTTTTAATAAATATTTTATTGCGGTTACGTCCAAAAACCATATTTCACCACCGACCTGTGCCAGTCGATATTAGATCTCCTCTAGGGTAAACCAGCTACTCTGGATGCAATGGTGCCCTCATATTTCTTGATCCGAGCACTTGTTCATGAGTTATTCCACTTTTTTTTTGGAAAACCACATGCACATGAAATTTAATTATTCAATTAAATTCAAACATTTGTCCTGGGCTCACCGGGCCTCAGGACTACATGCTATCTCGAAGCCTGGCCTTGAAATAATTCCCATATAATATTAAAATAAAACATGGAAAAATATGGGACATTACATCGCACCCACCAGAGGGCTTTAAGTCCTCAAAAATCCAAAACAAAGGATACTCAAAAAGATGTGGGTACTGCACACGAATATGAGCCTCCCGCTCCCACGTGCTCTCCCGGAGATTCTCGTGCTACCATCGGACACGCACCAAGGGAATAGCTCACCCCGGAAGGATCTTCTCATGTCGATCCTCAATATCCACTGGGTACTCAGCAAAGGTCGCTCCATCATCGATATCTAGCTTTCCTCAGTCATTAACGTGCGATGGATCATGCATGTACCTCTGCAGATGCGACACATGGAAGACGTTGTGTACCCTGTCCATCAGAGGAGGTAGAGAAAATTGTTATGCCACCTCGCCAACTCTACTTAGAATCTGAAAAGGGCCGATGAACCATGGATATTACTTTCCACCTCGGCCAAATCTCCGCAATCCCCGTCGAGGTGAGACCCAAAGTAACACATGGTCTCCCTCCTCAAACTCGAAAGGTCTCTATCTCCTGTCGGCATAAGACTTCTGCCAACTCTGTGTACTCTTCATCTGCTCCTGGATGACCTGGACCTTCTCCGTAGTAGCTCACACCATTTTTGGGCCCATGAGTGCGGACTCTCCTGGGTCAGTCCATCAAAGTGATGACCTGTAAGGTTGCCCATACAAAGACTTGAATGGTGCCATACCAATAGTGGAATGATAATTGTTGTTATAATCAAATTCCACTAGTGGTAGGTGATCCTCCCATCTACAACCTAAGTCAAGTATGCAATCTCATAGAATATCCTCCAGAACCTGGATGGTCCGCTCTGTATGACCATCAGTATGAGGATGAAACGCTGTGCTTAAGCATAACTGAGTCCCAAAAGCTTCCTGCAATCCCTTCCTCAACCGGGATGTGAAACGAGCAACATGATCTGAGACGATCGTGGATGGAACTCTATGAAGCCAAACTATCTCCTTCACATAGAGGCGTCCCACGCTCTCTAGTGAACTATGCTCCCTTATGGCTAGGAAGTGGTATGACTTGGTGAGTCGATCAATGATCACCCAGATGGCATCGTGTCCCCTGGACTTACAAGGTAAACCCGTCATGAAGTCCATGGATATCTTATCCCACTTCCACTCTGGCACATCAAGGGGCAAAGTCAAACCTGTTGTCACCTGGTGCTCAACCTTTAATTGCTGACAAGTAAGGCACTGAGAAACAAACTTTGCCACACTTTTCGTCATTCCTGGCCACCAGAACTGACGTCAGAGGTCCTGGTTCATCTTTTCCATGCCTGGATGCACCTCCAAAGGAGATGTATGGAACTACCTCAGAACCTCCTCACACAATGTCGTTGGTATTACTATGCGCCTTCTGAAAATAACAATGTGCTCCCCACCTTTTGAATATCCATCAGCAGAATCACCTGTGGTTATCTGAGCACGTAGAGTCTCACAGGTAGAATCCTCAAGCATTTCTTCCCTGACTAGTTGTAAGAGTGTATAGGTGACAACCATCGACTGAAGGTAAGCTCCCTCATCTCTATCCATGAAGGATAACTGTAAAGAGGCCAACTGCCTCATTGGCTCATCCAGCAACTGCGAATTGGATTTCCTGCTGAGAGCATTTACCACAACGTTCCCCTTCCCATGAGAATAAACAATCCCAAATTTGTAATCCTGGAGGAACTCAAGCCATCGCCTCTGTCTCAAATTCAGATCCTTCTACAAAAAGATATATCTGAATTTCTTGTGATTAGAGTAGACGGTAAACAACTCACCCATCAAGTACTGCCACAACATATTCAACAAGAAGAATATCATTGCCATCTCAAGATCATGGGTCGTGTAGTTCTTCTCATGTGGCCTCAACTGTTGTGAACCATAAGAAATCACTGCTTTTCCCTGCATCAGGACAAAACCAAGCCCAGTTTCTGACGCATCACAGAATATTATGTACTCGATAGCCTCCTCCGGTAATCTCAAGATCGGGGTGCTCGTCAGACTCTGTCTCAACTACTTATAAGCCTACTAGCATCTCTCGGTCCACACGAAAGGTTTCCCCTTTCGGTTCAAAGCTGTCAAGGGTGATGAAATCCTGGAGAAATCACGAATGAATCTCCGATAGTAGCCGGCCAACCCAAGGAAACTCCGCACCTCCATCACGTTCCGGGGTGGCTTCCTTGCTAGTACTGCCTCTAACATGGCTGGGTCCACTGCTAAACCGTCTTCAGAGATAACTTGTCTTAGAGAGGGGGACTCTCGTATCCAAAACTAACACATCGAGAGTATCCGGTACAAATGGTGCTCTCGGAGTGTGTCTAAAACCATTTATCGGTGCCTCGCGTGCTCCTCCACAGACACAATGTACACAAGGATATCATCAATGAAGACCACTAAGAAGTGATCTAGATAGGGCTGAATGATCCGGTACATGAGTCCCATAAACATTTTCGGGGAGTTCGTCATGCCGAAGGGCATCACCAACTACTCATAGTGACCTTAGAGACATCTGAAAGTCGCCTTCGGTATATCCTCCTCCCGTACACACAACTGGAGATATCCTGATCATAGATCAACCTTCGAGAAACAAAGTGCCCATCTAAACTAGTCGAAGAGGTCATTAATACTCGGTTGTGGATACCGGTTCTTCACAGTCACCTGATTCAAGCACAGGTAATCCACACACAGCCTCAAGCTCCCATCTTCCTTCTTGGAAAACAACACTGGGGCCGCCCAGGGTGAAACACTGGGTCCCACGAAGCCCTTCTTCTACAAGTCTTCCAGCTACACTCTCAGCTCACGAAGCTCTGCATGAGCCATCCGATATGTTGATGCTGATATCAGTGTCATCCCGGGTTGCAACTCAATGCATAAATCTATCTCCCGATGAGGAGGGAGTCTGGGGACATCCTCCAGAAAGACATCCTCGTACTCAGCCACTACTGCTAGAAACTGGAAACGTGTAACATCAGCTATGCCAAGGGCTAGGCTAGCCAACTGATGTGAAATCAGTTGTGCCCTCCAATGCATGATTCCATCCTGTGCTACCTGGGTCTCCTTTTCACCGAAGAAGTAGAACCTCGTTCCATCACTGCGGACACACCACACCCTTTGCCCAAAATATTCAATCTGGGCATGAACTGTGGAGAGCCAATCCATACCAAGAATGACATTGTAAGGCCTCGATGCTACCACCAAGAGGTTCCAACTGAATCTCTCACCTCCAAGGGTCAGGTCCCACTGTCTGCAAAGGTGTGTGATCTCTGAATATTCTCCAGTCAGTTTTTCTAATCATAAGCGTCAAGTCAATGGCTCAACTGGAATCTAAAGGTCTTGAACAAGATAATAATCTAGAAAGAATGACTAGAACTAGTTTTTATCAGTACATAAGCCAAAGTAGAAAAGAAACAGATTGTACCTCTAATCATTCTAGGAGTACCTGTGTCATAAGCCTCTGCTACATCTTGTTGTCTCTGCCTCTGTCCACCAGCTCCCTAGGCCTGGGGTGGACCTCCCCGGGGGTGGTGGTGGTAAAAAGTCAAATTTCCGACCACCTTCAGGTGCTCTCCCAACTCATCTACCACGTCTACCACCCTGCAGATCTGTCAAATCCACACGTTGTATCTACCTTGGTGGTCCATGTAACGACCCATTTTTTTTGAGTAGTATATTAACTTACTCTTATTGATTTAATAAGATGTTAATGGTTAATGCAGAAAGAGGAGTCGATGGCTTCATCCAGTAGACTCAACCCTTATGAAGCCCACTTATCAGAGCTTGGGAAGGAGGTAGCATCTGTGGGCTTCGCTTTGGACCAAGACCAAGCCGAACTCCAGCGTGTCAAGCTTGAACGGAAACGCATGTGGGAGAAGTTCAAGTTAGTAGAGATTACTACTAGGGCAATGTTATCTGAGCCTCCCTCAGATTCTCTCACCATAGCACACCTTACACTCAGGTCTTATGCCGGTGTTATAAGGGGCTATGTGACGAGACCCTAGCTTCCTTGTGTAGTCCTTTCGGGTGAATAAATTGAGATTTCTTCCTTTAGTGATGTTTGTGAAATTTCAAATGTCCGGATAATTTTAGAATGTATTTTATTGATGAGTTTTGAAAAAGGGATATTTTGAAATATTTATGTAAACCCTAAATAACTAATGATGAGTAATGATTTTCAAAAAATGGTCTTCTACAAAAGTGTTCATTAAGGAATTTGGAGTCTAATAAGATCAACTTAATTTTTGATGAATAGTAAATAGTGAATAGTGATTTTACGCTTAGGATTAGTAATGTGACCAAATGGATTAGTAATCTCACTTAAAGAAAGTTTTAAAATAATCTAGGCACCTTGATTAAGTAATGTGATTCAATAAAATGGGTAAATAACAGTTTCATAAATTATTATTCAAGTATTAGTTTTTTCAGATGAATAGTGTTTTTTAATTAAAAATTAAATTAAAAATAACTAGAAAATTATTTTTATAAAAATGACTTTATTTTTGAACTCAGAGCATCGATATTATGTTATGGTAATTTTTGGGGATTTTTCTGAAAAAATGAATTTTCGATGAATAGTGTATTTATTTAATAATAAAATTGAAAATATTTAGAAAATTATTTTTATAAAATGGAGTTCATTTTTGAAATCATAGCATTGATATTTGGTTAGGGTGAAATTTTGGGATTATTCTGAGAAAATTGAATTTTCGGTGAATAGTGAAAGTATAGTTTTTAAGTTACGGGTGTTTAATGACATCATTAAATGATGTATTAAGTATATATTAAATATAGTCGAATTATGAATAGTAAGATAAGGTGTGAGGTGTCCCATGTGGCCAATACCATGGGCAAATACCATGGGCAAGCCCATGGTTTTGCCAAAACCACTAGTGAGGTGTCCCTTGGCCATTAATGCTTTGTCCCCTCACTTTCCCTATAAATACCCACCCTTTCCTCCTTTATTTTTCACTCCCAACTCTCCCCCAACTAAGTTCGGGTCTTATTACCTTCCAAGGAGTCCTCCCAAGGTGCCCCAAAGCCCTCAAGGTCCAATCCTTTGAGTTTCAAGAGTCACGTTTTAAGTTAAGGGATCTGACCCCTCTCTTTCTTTTCATGTAATCTCTTTTATGTCATTCCTTTTCTGCTCCATGTTTTTATGTGAGAGGATGTTCTTTTATATTCCTATTACTGCCCTTTCATGTTTATATGATGAGAGATCCCCTCTTACTCTCATCATTTAGTTTTATGAAAGTTTAAGTGACGCCGTTAGGCTGCCGAATTTTTAAGGGATTCTTTCACCCTTCTCATTTTTCAAGTTCGATTTTCATGTCAAGTCTTTAAAGTTCCTTTTTATTATGTTGGGGTATGATCTCTATATCTATCATACTGATCTCTTATGATCATATGATGAGGGACCCTATTTGATCTTGTCAAATCATTTTCTTTTGAAGTTAGGTGACGCCGTAAGGCTGCCGAATTTTCATAAGAGAAATCTAATATTTTTTCCTTCCATGTTTTTCATTTCAAATGGTATGTCCCTAAAATTTTATTACCATGTCCATATGTCTTTCTTATTCTTTCACCCTACTGTTTTATGGATCATTTATGAGTGGGTGACCCATGTCCCCTCTCATTTCAATGTTTTCTAAAACCCCGAAACTTAGCCGTTATGCTGCAGAATTTTCCCCTCAAAATGCCTCTCTCTTTTCTCAAAAATTATTTTATGTTATAAAGTGAATACTCAAAGCTCTTATTTCTACAAGGTTATTCACATATATATCAAAATGTTCCATTTTAAATTCTGGGATTTACAGACATGAGACCCGCTTTCCCTTTCCGTGGGTTTAAAGTGACGTAAAGATCATGTCTTTAAAGCAGTTTTTAAAACGTTATGATTATGAAATGAAACCCATTTATTTTATGCTATGTGGGTTATTTATGAAATTTTTGATGATGATATATGTGGCTCACATGATAATAAAGGCAAATTTAAGGGTGCACCCTGATAGCGCTCCAATGCATTGGGTAATGATGTAACCACTAGAGATTACAATTTTCATGATACCTTGGTGAATAACCTTGGTAATTTTCAAATGACACCTTGGGGATGGACCTTGGTGATATGTTCATGATTGTCTATGTTAAATTATGTAGCCACATCTTCAAGTTATGGAAAATGTTATTTTTATTATGAAATGCCTCATGATTTTCTTTCTCATGCCTTAAAGTCCTTTTCATGTCCTTATTGAAGTATACCAAGTTCACATGTAAAATGTTCCTCTTGTTTCCCTTAATGGGCCTTCTGCTCACCCTTTCTTTTGATGTATGTCCCCAGGTTATGAGATGCAGTAATGAACCTAGAATGAACTTAAGGAGACTCCTTTCAAGTGTTTAAGAATAATGTTTGATGTTGTTTTCATGTATTATGTTCCTGGTTTCCAAGACACTAGACCTTAAAGATCCTCAGTTTTGTGTAATGTAATGAAAGTTTATGTTATAAAATGGCGGGATGCTATAGTTGGTATCAAAGGATGGTTTAGTTATTTGTGGAAATTAGGATATAAAAACTTTAGGAAGAACCCTATAGAAAAGTTTAAATATAGGAAAACTTCCTGGTATTTTGGTAAGTATTGAGTAAGTGGTCTATCAAAAAAATACATCCTTGTCTGGATACGAGCAGGTAGAGGCGGCTCTGGCACAGATGTACATAGGGGTAAAAGCTGAAAACACCGCTTTGAGCTAGACTCGAACGGGAACTGGTGCACGATAACGGGCCTTGCTTCACTCTTGGTTACGACACTCCCGGGGGATATGTTTGGTTAATCACAAGCTTTTTATGAATCATTATGAAGGAATTATAGAGAAGTATAATTGTTTAAGCATGAAGTCTTAGTTAAAAGATTCATAAATGAAATAAGTTTCTCACTAAGGTTTTATTCTTTTAGAAGATGGCGGGAAATAGGAGGAACTGTGCCGATGGTGACCGCAATGCACCATGTGCTGATGGACCTCCGATGGAAGCCGGAATGGAAACATTCATGTGAATGATGAACCAACTGACTCAAGTTATGAGTAATAACTTGAATCAAGCTGAGAGGCCGACCTCGCCACAAAGGGAACAACACTCTGTTGAGTCCTTCATGTGTCAACGACTGCCAACATTCAGTGGATCTACTGACCCATTGGTTGTGGAACAATGGATAAGCTCCATTGAAAAGATCTTTTCTGTACTTCATTGTTCGGAACAAGAAAAAGTCACCCTTTCTATTTACCGCCTTGAGGGAGAAGCTGATCAGTGGTGGTCACTGATCAAAAACACGATGCCACGAGGAGAGATGGAAGCTATGGAGTGGGAAGAATTTCAGGGGATTTTCTTTAACAAGTATTTCCCTCGTTCCATGAGAACGAAAATTGAGAAAGAGTTTCTCGAGCTGAAGTAGAAGGAGAACGAATCTGTCGGAAGCTATGAGATGAACTTCACAAGGCTTTCCCGTTTTACCTCAAGCTTTGTCATGGACCCTAATGGGAAGGTTGATAGATTCTTTGGTGGACTACGACCTCATCTGCGGAAGAATCTAGCCAACAGGTACTATGATAGCTATGAAGAAATAGTTCGAAGTGCCATGAAGGTTGAACTAGATTTTGGGGAGACACAATGGTCTCACAAATCTAATGAGAATAAGAGAACTCTAGAACCGAGCCTGGGAAGAAGTTTTGATCAGGAAAGAGGTGGAAAGCATATGAAACATCCCACATGCAATAAATGTGGGAAGAAGCATTCGGGGAACTGCTTGATCAGAAGTGGCAAGTGCTATAGGTGTGGAAAAGAAGGCCATATTTCTCGGAATTTCCGTGGTGATGTGAAGCCTCAACTTCCCAACACTAACGACAGAGGAAAGATGGTTCTAGCCCTACCCGAAGTCACATGCTTCTAGTGTGGACAACTTGGGCACTTTGCTAATCAATGTCCAAATCCGAGGGCGGTGGGGGGGGAATCACCATCAACCTCAGCAGAGGCCAAGGGAGCAATGTCGTGCTTTCGCTATCACAACAACTGAAGTTGAAGTCCCGAACGATGTGGTAGCAGGTACTCTTTTTGTCCTCTCAAAACTAGCAAGTGCTTTATTTGATTCTGGTTCTACGCATTCCTTTATTTCCTCCAAGTTTGCAAGGAATATAGAAACAATCCCCGAACTACTAGAGGTAGAGTTGTCAGTCAAGACTCCAAGTGGTATTATCCTTGCATCAAAAGTATTTAGAGACTCTAGTGTTTACTTTGGTCAGCTCAATCTTATCGCAAATCTAGTAGTCATTCCCATGATGGAATTCGACATTACACTAGGGATGGACTGGCTCTCAAAGTATAATGCTAAGATCAAATGCAGAAGTAAGAAAATCTCAGTAGTCTTGAATGAACGACCTACAGTTATCTTCCAAGGAGAGATATCCCGAACTGATCCCTATCTAGAAGCACCTCCCATAGCTTTCTTTATGGAGTTAATCGGTGATGATGAAGAAGGGAAAGGGAGCATACAAATTGAAGATGTTCCGATTGTTCAGGAATACATGGATGTATTTCCTGAGGAGTTACCTGGACCTCCCCCAGAAAGAGAGGTAGAGTTCTCCATTGAACTTGTACCTGGGTCTCAACCGATATCAAAGACTCCGTATAGAATGGAAAATGTGGAGCAAGAGGAGTTAAAGAAAAAACTCCAAGACTTGTTAGAGAAGGGGTTTATCCGACCGAGTGTGTCTCCTTGGGGAGCACCCGTTCTCTTTGTGAAGAAGAAGGATGGATCAATGCGGTTATGCATTGATTATAGAGAACTGAACGGGATCACAGTGAAGAACAGATACCCTCTTCCAAGAATTGATGATTTATTTGACCAACTTCGTGGGGCTCAATTCTTCTATAATATTGACCTTCGATCTGGTTATCATCAACTGAGGGTGAAGAAGGAAGATATTCCAAAGACTGCCTTCCGATCAAGATATGGGCATTATGAGTTTACTGTTATGCCCTTCGGCTTGACTAATGCTCCTGCTATTTTCATGGATTTGATGAATAGAGTCTTTAAGGACTACCTTGATAACTTTGTGGTAGTTTTTATTGATGATATTTTGATATATTCAAAAAGTCACGAGGAGCATGAAGATCATCTGAGGGTTATTTTGAAAACTCTACGGAAGGAGAGGCTCTTTGGGAAGTTCAGCAAGTGTAAGTTTTGGTTACAACAAGTGGATTTCCTGGGGCACATCGTAACCAATGAAGGAATCTCGGTTGACCCTGCAAAGACAATGGTTGTGGAGGAGTGGCCTCAACCCACAACAGTAACTGAGATTCGTAGTTTCCTTGGTTTAGCGGGATATTATAGGAGGTTTGTGAAAAAAATTTCATGGCTTTCTAATCCACTAACCAAGTTGACTCGAAAAGGGGTTAAGTTCATCTGGACAAAGGAATGCGAGGAAAGTTTCCAAGAGCTGAAGAAGAGATTGGTTACTGCACCTGTGTTAACACTACCCTCTATCAGAGAAGGATTCGTTATTTTTAGCGATGCAACTCTGAAAGGGCTTGGGTGCGTCCTCATGCAAAATGACAAAGTAATTGCTTATGCATCTCGACAGTTGAAGATTTGTGAGAAGAATTATCCTACGCATGATCTAGAGCTGGCGGAAGTTGTTTTTGCTCTAAAGATATGGAGGCACTATCTTTATGGGGAGAAATGTGATATATACACTGACCACCAAAGTCTAAAGTATATTTTCACTCAGAACGAATTGAACATGAGACAAAGGATATGGTTGGAGATTATTAAAGACTATGATTGTTCAATTCATTATCACCCTGGAAGAGAAAACAAAGTCGCGGATGCATTAAGAAGGAAAGATCCTGTTGTTCTGGCAACAATGAGGATCCTGGGAGATCCCTTGATTAAAGATCTAGTAAAACTGGACATGGGAATTATAAGGAAAGGGACATCATCAACCCTATCCCAAATGATTTCTCAACCTTCATTACTAGAGAAGATCAAGAAGGCTCAAAAAGAAGATCCTTTGCTGGAGGAGAAGTTCGAGGCTGTAAAGGATGGGAAGTTCCCTGATTTCAATATTGATCAAGAAGGTGTATTGAAATTTCGTACAAGACTATGTGTTCCATCTATTCTGGAGATAAAGAAAGAACTGATGGATGAAGCTCATAGCTCTACTTTCTCTATACATCCGGGAAGCACTAAGATGTATAGAGACCTTCGTGATCATTATTGGTGGGATAACATGAAGAGGGAGATTGCCGATTACACTACAAGGTTCCTGGTGTGTCAGCAAGTAAAGGCAGAAAGACAACTTCCTAAGGGGGTATTACAACCGCTACCGATACCAGTATGGAAGTGGGATAATATCACCATGGACTTTGTAACTGGTCTCCCAAAAACATCCAAAGGAAACAATGCGATATGGGTTATTGTGCACCGTCTCACCAAGACATCCCATTTTATCTCTATTCGGGAAGATTTCTCTCTGGATCAGCTTGCCAAGATATAAGTGAAGGAAGTGGTAAGGCTGCATGGGGTACCACTATCCATCGTATCTGATCGTGACCCAAGATTCACATCAAAATTCTGGAAAAGTCTTCAACATGCTCTGAATACTGAATTGAATTTTAGTACGGCCTATCATCCTCAAACTGATGGCCAATCTGAAAGGACTATTCAGACACTCGAAGACATGTTGAGATTATGCTCAATGGAATTTAAAGGTGGATGGGATCAACACCTCCCATTAGTGGAGTTCTCCTATAACAACAGCTTCCATGCGAGTATTCAGATGGCACCCTATAAAGCTCTGTATGGAAAGCGGTGTAGAACTCCTACTTGTTGGGATGAAACTAGTGAGAGGAAGATTCTTGGGCCTGATCTTGTGCAAGAAATGACAGAACAAGTTCATGCCATCCAACAACACATAAAAGCTGCTCAGAGTCGGCAGAAGAGCTATGCTGACAATCGACGAAGAGACTTGGAGTTTGGTGTTGGTGACAACGTCTTCCTTCGAATCTCTCCCTGGAAGAGAGTCATGCGGTTTGGGAAGAAAGGGAAGCTCAGCCCTAGGTACATTGGCCCCTATGAAATCCTTGATCGCATAGGAGCAGTGGCCTATCGTCTAGCACTTCCACCGAACCTAGCTCAACTTCACAATGTCTTCCATGTATCTCTCTTGAGGAAGTACATACCCGACCCTTCGCATGTACTGAACCCAGAGGTGGTACAACTGGAACATGACCTCTCTTATGAGGAGCAGCCAATGGAGATCTTGGACCGTAGAGACAAGCTCCTACGAAACAAGACTACCCACCTTGTGAAAGTGTTGTGGAGGAATCATAAATATGAAGAAGCGACTTGGGAGCCTGAGGAAACGATGAAGCAAAAGTACCCTCACCTTTTCGACTAGGCCTCAAGTATAAATTTCGGGGACGAAATTTCTTAAGGGGGGAAGAGTGTAACGACCCAATTTTTTTTTTTGAGTAGTATATTAACTTACTCTTATTGATTTAATAAGATGTTAATGGTTAATGCAGAAAGAGGAGTCGATGGCTTCATCCAGTAGACTCAACCCTTATGAATCCCACTTATCAGAGCTTGGGAAGGAGGTAGCATCTGTGGGCTTCGCTTTGGACCAAGCCCAAGCCGAACTCCAGCGTGTCAAGCTTGAACGGAAACGCCTGTGGGAGAAGTTCAAGTTAGTAGAGATTACTACTAGGGTAATGTTATCTGAGCCTCCCTCAGATTCTCTCACCATAGCACACCTTACACTCAGGTCCTATGCCAGTGTTATAAGGGGCTATGTGACGAGACCCTAGCTTCCTTGTGTAGTCCTTTCGGGTGAATAAATTGAGATTTCTTCCTTTAGTGATGTTTGTGAAATTTCAAATGTTCGGATAATTTTAGAATCTATTTTATTGATGAATTTTGAAAAAGGGATATTTTGAAATATTTATGTAAACCCTAAATTACTAATGATGTGTAATGATTTTCAAAAAATGGTCTTCTACAAAAGTGTTCATTAAAGAATTTGGAGTCTAATAAGATCAACTTAATTTTTGATGAATAGTAAATAGTGAATAGTGATTTTACGCTTAGGATTAGTAATGTGACCAAATGGATTAGTAATCTCACTTAAAGAAAGTTTTAAAATAATCTAGGCACCTTGATTAAGTAATGTGATTCAATAAAATGGGTAAATAACAGTTTCATAAATTATTATTCAAGTATTAGTTTTTTCGGATGAATAGTAATTTTTAATTAAATATTTAATTAAAAATAATTAGAAAATTATTTTTATAAAAATGACTTTATTTTTTAACTCAGAGCATCGATAATATGTTATGGTAATTTTTGGGGATTTTTCTGAAAAAATGAATTTTCGATGAATAGTGTATTTATTTAATAATAAAATTAAAAATATTTAGAAAATTATTTTTATAAAATGGAGTTCATTTTTGAAATCATAGCATTGATATTTGGTTAAGGTGAAATTTTGGGATTATTCTGAGAAAGTTGAATTTTCGGTGAATAGTGAAAGTATAGTTTTTAAGTTACGGGTGTTTAATGACATCATTAAATGATGTATTAAGTATATATTCAATATGGTCGAATTATGAATAGTAAGATAATGTGTGAGGTGTCCCAAGTGGCCAATACCTTGGGAAAATACCATGGGCAAGCCCATGGTTTTGCCAAAACCACTAGTGAGGTGTCCCTTGGCCATTAATGCTTTGTCCCTTCACTTTCCCTATAAATACCCACCCTTTCCTCCTTTAGTTTTCACTCCCAACTCTCCCCCAACGAATTTCTGGTCTTCTTAACTTCCAAGGAGTCCTCCCAAGTTGCCCCCAAGACCTCAAGGTCCAATCCTTTGAGTTTCAAGAGTCACGTTTTAAGGTAAGGGATCTGACCCCTCTCTTTCTTTTCATGTAATCTCTTTTATGTCATTCCTTTTCTGCTCCATGTTTTTATGTGAGAGGATGTTCTTTTATATTCCTATTACTTCCCTTTCATGTTTATATGATTAGATATCCCCTCTTACTCTCATCATTTCGTTTTATGAAAGTTTAAGTGAGGCCGTTAGGCTGCCGAATTTTTAAGGGATTCTTTCACCCTTCTCATTTTTCAAGTTCGATTTTCATGTCAAGTCTTTAAAGTTCCTTTTTATTATGTTGGGGTATGATCTCTATATCTATCATACTGATCTCTTATTATCATATGATGAGGGACCCTATTTGATCTTGTCAAATCATTTTCTTTTGAAGTTAAGTGACGCCGTAAGGCTGCCGAATTTTCATAAGAGAAATCTAATCTTTTTTCCTTCCATGTTTTTCATTTCAAATGGTATGTCCCTAATATTTCATTACCATGTCCATATGTCTTTCTTATTCTTTCACCCTAATGTTTTATGGATCATTTATGAGTGGGTGACCCATGTCCCCTCTCATTTCAATGTTTTCTAAAACCCCGAAACTTAGCCGTTATGCTGCAGAATTTTCCCCTCAAAATGCCTCTCTCTTTTCTCAAAAATTATTTTATGTTATAAAGTGAATACTCAAAGCTCTTATTTCTACAAGTGTATTCACATATATATCAAAATGTCCCATTTTAAATTCTGGGATTTACATACATGAGACCCGCTTTCCCTTTCCGTGGGTTTAAAGTGACGTAAAGATCATGTCTTTAAAGCAGTTTTTAAAACGTTATGATTATGAAATGAAACCCATTTATTTTATGCTATGTGGGTTATTTATGAAGTGTTTGATGATGATATATGTGGCTCACATGATAATAAAGGAAAATTTAAGGGTGAGCCCTGATAGCGCTCCAATGCATTGGGTAATGATGTAACCACTAGAGATTACAATTTTCATGATACCTTGGTGAATAACCTTGGTAATTTTCAAATGACACCTTGGGGATGGACCTTGGTGATATGTTCATGATTGTCTATGTTAAATGATGTAGCCACATCTTCATGTTATGGAAAATGTTATTTTTATTATGAAATGCCTCATGATTTTCTTTCTCATGCCTTAAAGTCCTTTTCATGTCCTTATTGAAGTATACCAAGTTCACATGTAAAATGTTCCTCTTGTTTCCCTTACTGGGCCTTCTGCTCACCCTTTCTTTTGATGTATGTCCCCAGGTTATGAGATGCAGTAATGAACCTAGAATGAACATAAGGAGACGCTTTTCAAGTGTTTAATAAGAATGTTTGATGTTGTTTTCATGTATTATGTTCCTGGTTTCCAAGACACTAGACCTTAAAGATCCTCAGTTTTGTGTAATGTAATGAAAGTTTATGTTATAAAATGGAGGGATGCTATAGTCCATCCACTGCTCCCATGTTAGTAGTATGGTGGGTCAGACAATCTCGAGCGAGATGCCCCCTACCATCACAAGAGTAGCATCACCTCTCTTGAGGCTGGCTGGATGCACCCAGCGAACCATGTACAGTTATTCCCATGTCCTGGGATCTCTTCTGGAAATGTCTCCCATGCCTGGGTCCCTGACGTCGGCTCCCTGCTTCCGAGGTCTCTACTCCAGCTCACTCAACACTGACAACTGTCGGATGTCTCTGCTCTACCAAGAAGCTCTCGACCATAAAATCCCACTTGATCACCACTGCATAAGTAGGAATTCTCATAGGGATGATTCAAGCTTGGATATCTCTACACAAGCCCCGCTCAACAGTCTGATCTCTGAAGTACTGATCCCTGACCATATCCATCGAGTACCGTGAGAGTTCAGTAAACCTCGATAAATATTCAGCATCCATCATTGTTCCCTACTGGAGCTAAAGAAGCTCCTGTATATGTAATCCTCTTAGGGTAATCTGTGGAAACTCCTCTCTAAAGAGATGCTCATATTCTGACCATGCAAGAGTTGCCTCATCGTAGGTCTGGATAACCAAACTCCACCATCGCCCCACTGAGCCCTGCAGAAGGCTCACTTCCAGGATCACCATCTGGTCTGCTGGTGTACGGACCGAACGAAAAACTCTGGCCACTGCCTCAATCCAGTCTTCTGCTGTATGAGGGTCAGGCTCGCCTCAAAACCTGAGGGGTCATAATCTCTGAAACTCATGGAGTGCGCTAATCATGCGCTCCTCCTCCACTGGTACATCAGGAACTAAAAATTGTTCCATAGGTGGTGGGATAACTGGCACACCACCTGGAGGTAGAACTGGGGGATCTGGTCCCTGTATCGAAGCTTCATCACACAGGGGGTCATCTACGTGATCGAGCTGCTGGATCCTAGCTGGTGCACATCGAGGAGGCATCCTATAAGGAAACAAGATGTATCTCAGTCAGTGAGTATATTCGGAGAAATGACTCAAGAAGGACATGGAAACCACAACCCATTCCTATATGATGCATGTACAATTATTTTCCCCTGCAACTAGTGTTCTCATGTTTCAGGTTGAATAGCAAGTTATCAGAGTCTTGGTCTATGGATGCCTCAGCTGCCCGCACCAACACTGGGGTCCCTGGCTTGAAATACGAACTCGAAACACTTAACACTATTTCCCCAAACCAACTCCCAGACTCTTAGTCCTAAGGTAGAATCGACCAGCTCTGATACTAATTTTTCACGACCCGTCCCAATGGGGCCCGAGCCGCAACTCCCAAAGCCCGCCTCCAATAGGCCAGGGGCAGGTGACTAGCACCGAGTAGGTATGTCACTAACATGTGAGGCATTTCCTATAAACCTTTATACACACACACACACATCTCTAAGCCCACAAAGCAGAAAAGTAAAACTATTAAAAATGGAAATGTAGGCATACACTAAAAACCTAACCAACAGAGTACGACAGGAAGGTAAATTACAATAATGTAAAACCCTGGGCCAAAAGTACAAGCCCCCCAAAAGAGTGTCTCCAGCAAAGTCCAACCAATAATGAAAGGTACTGGGACTAAAATCCGTAGTCGTAGGAACACAACTCGACCTGTCTGATCTCACTGAGCACTGCCCGGTCGTAGTCCACCTAGAATCTGGTCAAAAGCTCGCTTGTCTGTACAAGACATGACATGTGCAGGAAAAGCTCGTGCATGGGTGAGTATAATAATACCAAGTAGGAAACCCTGAAAACCACAATGGAATACAACAAGAGAAATACCACAAAGGAATGATACAGTCAGCTCTACACAGTATATGTCTATAGAACATATAACAATAATATCCAAATATACTCATACATAATTGACCATCACGAAACCACCACTAAGATCCAACTCGAAGATTTTTCTAATCATGTAACAAGGAGAACACACTCCTAAGTCTAAAGAGAGAGAGATATTAAGTACTCATTCCAGGAGAACACACTCCACGAGTACGTGAGAATACGATGTTGAGATGAGGATCACAACCAATAACTATGGGTTGATTCCAATAACATAGTCTGAACTAATCCTCTAAGAAGAGGATCGGCGCCCGAGTAAAGTAGGTCATGTCGATACCAAGAACTCTACTTAGGGTTCCAAGAATGTATAGAGGATCTGGATCCAAGCCTCACAGAGGTGATTCCAACTACTCTATTCGTGAAGTCCTGCTGAAGGGATCATACTCCTGTATGTGGGAAATGATACTGGAAACCTTCAAGAAAAAGACCAAGTGAACGAACCCTAAGAAACTAGTCCAAGTCACATAAGGAAAATGGATCAAGCCATGTAAAATAGGTTACATGGTGTGTAGTACGGTTACACGCCGTGTTCCTTGACCCCGGGTACTGCCCGTGCAAATGGCCCATGTCTCCAGTCCGGGTGTGTAAAACTAGACTACACGGCGTGTAGATGGATCACATGCTGTGTTCCATAACTCCGTGTACTGACCGTGTAAACAGCCTGTGTCATCTAGGCTTGTCGTATGAAAACTCAACTACATGACGTGTGGAGGGATTACACGCTCTGTCTGAGCACCTGGGGATCGCTCTATGTACGTTGGCCATGTGCCTGTGTCGCCTGCCCATGTACTAGTACACAGGGTATCCCATGTATCTAGCTGGGTCTGGCTAGGGAAGGGTATACATGCCATGTCCATGGCCGTGTACCCTATCCCGTGTCTGTATACCTGTACTCCCGGAGTACACACCAGGTAATCCACCGTAGAACACATGCCGTGTAGCCCTTACTACATGACATGTAGTCAGGAAATTTCAGGAGCGTTGTCTTCTTCCTCTACGACTCGGCCGACCTTCAGATCCTTTTTCTCTTGTCTGTTCGCTTCGAAACTCACGAACATGGGTCGCCTCATCGTTGTGATGTTGAATCCATGGGTTTTGAGCCTTAAATCGGCTCCAAAATCTGATTACGGCCTCACGTGTGGAAATCATTCGAAGAATTATATCCTCTGATCCCCTTTGATCTATCTTCCAATACCATCTCCGCACCTCCGTGGGGTTGTTTCGATGCTATGTCTTCAATTTGGGATCGTTGCATCGCAGAACGGATGCGCAACGATCCGTTGTTCATCACCCCGCGAAGAACACGAAGAACGCACGAACGAAAAAAGGAAAGAAATCCAATAAAACAAGTTTGAGGAATGAACCTCTACCGTCATTCATCACGGAATTGATCTACTCCCATTAATAGGCTGAAACGGAGCAGAAATCAATAATAATAAACCAGCATGGATCAATTCCCCAAAATCCCTGCAATAGACCATCCCAAAAATACGATCGATCCGCGGGGCTATTCTATTTTGTGGATTAGTCAGAGTTCATTGTAGAAATCAAGAATAAGAAAAAAAATCACAAAGAGATCAAACAACCTACCTAGATCTGCGGTGCTTATCGGTGAAGATCTGGTCGTTGTGTCATCGTCACCGGCGAAATCCGTCAAGAACGTCGCCGCCGCGTTGGGGGGTTTCTTCCAGAGCTTTCCCAGAGCCTCCAGGGTTTTCACGGTTATTAGGTTGTAACCCTGGACCCCTGCGCAAGACTTTATTTGAAAAGGATAAAAGATACATATTTCACTGTAGGATGGATTCTAATAAAATATTTTTAATAAATATTTTATTATGGTTACGTCCAAAAACCGGATTTCCCCACCGACATGCCCTTGCCGATGTTAGGTCTCCTCTAGGGTAAACCCGCTACTCTGGACGCAACGGTTTCCTCAGATTTCTGATCTGAGAACCAATCAGGATTTATTCCACTTTTTTTTGTAAAACCACACCCGCGCACAATTTAATTATTCAATTAAATTCAAACAGTTGTTCTGGGCTCACCGGGCCTCGGAACTACACACCGTCTCGAAGACTATTTTCAAAATAATTCCTATATAATATTAAAATAAAACTTGGAAAAATAAGGGACATTAAAAATGAAATCTCTAAAATTGTAATGTGGTTGACTATATGATAAACATAAATATATGTGTTGAAATAGTATATTAAATTATGGAAAAAAATTAATTCACCCAAAACACCAGGTTTCATGATTTTTCTACATGGTTGGCCAAATCATGTGCTAATCGTGCTTCCTTTGCTATTGGAAAGGGATGCACCTCATGGTTTGTAGACATGATTTGAATAATAGTGTGAAAACCATGTCTTCTTCCACTGTCAAAAAATACAGAGGGTAAAACACAACCATTCACCTCAAATAATATAGTATTTCTAATGATGTGGAAAGTAGGTCTACTCTATCTAGCCTCATGCAGTTAGAAGTAATAGTGAGGTATGCCGTGAAGTTTCTAATAACCTTTTGCAAGGCTTATTTCTCACCATAAGATAGTTTCTAGGCTCCGAAAAAGACCTAAAAACCCATAGATACATCACTAAACTAAAATGAAATACGAATTCGTCCATAAATAATAATTTAAAATATGAATTGATGTGAATTAAAATATTCTATACTTAAATAATGAATTTTGATCCTCTAAAAATCACCCCATATGGAAATATATCCCTGAGTGTCCTTACGATGGCTGATGAAGTTTCATTTATGAAATAGTCATGACACGGTATGCATAAAGTTTTCTTTATATCTTATGAATCTTCACAGAAATGAACATGATGAAATTACAACAATAATTGAAGAACTTACTGACCTCAAGGACCCATTGTGCAATGATCCAAAAAAACCAATATGATGCTCCCAAATGGACACATATACTTGTATGTCAACCTCTTATGGATGGAAATCATGAGATGGTTCCAAATGATAATCGTGAAACTAAGATACACGGAATACATCATTCAAGTATTATTACCTCTATGGTAACTACAACAGATATGATACTAGTCCAACTCTCTCTAAATAAAGAATAACCCACCCTATCACAATGATGTATTACCCTTTCTCCAAATTCTTTTCTTCCCCATCCTTGGTGAAACATTTTAATTGACCTAATACTCAAAATCAATCTATATATGTCCTATATTTTGATCATCATATGATTTCTATATAGACTGTATAGTAGCCATCAATTTCAAAATCAAATGATCATACTTTGTGGTCTCCTGAACAGAATTATGTCTAAGTACAGGTACCGCTCATGCCTAAAACCAACAATGGGCTGATCGTCATGGCCTTCTACAAAAATCATCAAAAGTTTTAATCTGAATAGATTCATGTAATTTATTGTTTTATGATTATTCAATCAGGAATATATGTCACACCAAAGAGCTCCCAAAATTTTGGAAAATTGTTCACTACATGTGCTCATTGACCTTAATCATTCCCTCTAACTGGCCATCGGTCTGAAGGATATATGTTACGATCTGAATCATATATGTAACTAATTCCATCTACAACCCATGCTAGAACAACGAGATGAACTGGTAATCCATATCTAAAATGATAGTATGCATGACACCTTGATGTCGTACTATCCCACATATATATAGCCTCGCCGGTACATCTCATGAAAATTGCACATTCGTACATAGTAAATGTTAATACATTGTGAGGGAATAAAAATAAAACATATGACATTATAACCTCATGGTTACCTTGGATATCCATTCAATAAATCCATTAAAACAGCATCGAATTTTCACTCATGCATGGAAAGTATCTAGTGTTCCGCCTTCACCTACTAACATGTGGAACCTATAATGAAAAAACTAGTGACATTTCATTTCACACCCAACCACTATTATTAGATATTTAAATCCTGATAAATCATGGAAATGAAAGGTTACACTGCACTAGTTGAAGAATTAATGTATCCCATTATCACCTTTTTCAATTCTCATAAAACATGTACATGGAAATGTATTGTAGAATATCATTCTCTCATAACATAAAATTCGGAAGAGGGTCCCCACCTACATCACTCTCCCATATGATCAGGCCCTTGGAATCTAATAGATTCCTCATATCACTATATTTAAATGGGAATAGGTAAAAGATAAGGATGATAGAAAGGTATTTCACTAAACATTATTCACCTCAATGAGCATCTCAATAAATAAATCCACAATCTTCCTCTTGTTATTGGCATGATAAACTGCATGTATATGAGTCCTCCAATTCAGTGCATCAGCCACAACATTTCCTTTTCTATGAATATAGGAATGTTTGATCTCAAAATAATATTGGTATTCAACTATCCATTTATTCTTCATATTCATATCACAATTTGTAATTATCTACTTGTGAATTTTATCATCCATGAAATCCACAAAATGGTCTCAATGTATTAAATGTCCCCAAAAACATAATGCATTAACAACTACAACTACAATGATATTTTGAATCAGGTAATTCCTCTATTGTGGTCTTCACTATTAAAAACGGCCTGCAATGACTGTATCCTATTGCATAATGGATGATCCTATCCAGATACCAAATGCGTCATAGTAAACAATGTTACACTATCATGGTTCTAGAAAAATCAGTATTGATGCTGAATAAAATATCCCTTTCAAATCATAAATGGTTTTCTCACATGCATCTGACTATAAAAACATCATATCCTTCTTAGTCAATACTGTGATTGGTTGTGTATGGCATGAGAAGTCCTATATGATGTGCCTGCAATATCTTGCTATCCCTAATATACTATATATCACAAATATGTTCTTGGCTAGCCCCCATGAAACTAAAACTCCTTCCATATAGGGGTCAACTGATACTCATGTCTCTGAGATAATATGAACTAGGAAGTAAATATGTGTCATCCATAAGTTAGATATTCTTATCTAAGAATATAACTGAGGCTCTATGAGTGTATTCAATATAATCTATAAATTAATTGTGTGGTCGTGTTGAGTGTGAGAATACAAAAAACATATCATCCATGAACACTGCCAAAAAATCCATTAAAGGATTAATCCTCACATTTAAAACTACAAGCATTTTCATGATACTAAATGACATAACCAAATAATAAAATAGATCATACATGCTACAAGAGTCTATGATAGGTATTTCTGACTATCTAATATGCAACTCAGGATAAAATGATCTCTAATAAATCATTTAGAATACTTGAGATCAATTGAGCTAGTCAATTATATCATATATATGTAGTAGAGGATACCTATTTGAGACCATCAGTTGGTTCAATTTTTAGTAATACACACATATCTAAAGGGTAACATCATCCTTTTTCGCAAGAGGACCAGTAATCCCCATGGATAAGTACTCATTTGGATAAACCCATCTTCCTCTAAATCATCTAGCTACCTCTAAAGATCCTACATCTTATTAGTAGTCATCCTATAAGGATGAATGGATATTTTTGTAGCACTTGTCACTAGAGCAATAAAGAACTATAACTCAACCATAAGAGGTAATCCTGAAAATTCATTTAGGGAAACATTCCTGAATCTATTGACCATTGTAGGTAAATATGGATAATTTGTACCCTGATCATCTAGATTTAAACACAAAATATCAGTTTTCATCCTTCACAATCACAATTCTCATGACCATATTGGTTCGCCTGTCCATCTTATTCAACATTGTGAGAATAAATTTTACCCTATTTTGATGTGAATGTCACTATCCCTCTATATTAGTCAATGAAGGAATGAATGGGAACCAAAAATTTCATTCCGATAAAGATATCAAAACCAATCATCTTGAAGAAAAAGTTTTCCTTTACGAAGTGACACCCCCAAAATCAAGGTGGACTCCTTGCACTAACATAAATCCTCCATTATAATCTTCAATAGAGTATCAGGCATCATAAAAAAATAAATACACTTAATGTTGATCCCAAGGATATCTATAACAGACATATATATAAATCTATGAAAATTTCTTATATCAAAATAGAATATATTACCGTACAGACACATAAAATATTAACATTATCTATATATGGTCTGATATTCTAATCCTCTGGTGTTGGTTGCACATAATATATTTGGACTAATTGATGAACCTATAATATAGCCTAGAAACCCTTTTCCATTCCATTTTACAGTCAATATTTGTTTGGGGTCTAACTATTATGGCCACGATGACCACGTTGGCCGGAGTGTCTAGCATTATCCCAACCCCAATCCTAGAAAGATTATTCTGAACCTGATCCCAAATTTAGAGTTGGTGCTGATTCTATCTCATTGGATGATAGAGAAAATGTTCCACAATAGTGATGTATATGTCCAATCATTCTATAATATGAGCAATCATCTAGGTCTATCATGGAGTGAGGTCTCATATGTCTTGGTCTATCACAGTAATAAATCATCAACATACTACCTGATTATGTTGTCAAGGTACAAATTTTAACACGTGGAAGCTCCAAATGATGATTCTTACTATCAATCAACGTTGTACAAGATCTTGATTCCGAATTTACATGGATCACACATCCATACTATCTCAGATTAAGATCTATTATAAGGGGCCAATGAACTATAATGGAAATGGTAGTCAGATGAAAGACAGTCACTTATGTTTGGATTTTTTTTACCTGATAACATGCTCTAATATCCTAGATTTAGATAACTTATTACACATTTGAATAGTTTATATGTTTCATAGCTCTGTAAAATAGGCCAAATAATCCATAATTGATAAATAAGCCAACATGATGTCCATGATCTCTAGGGATATATTGGAATTCAATGTCTTGGGATAGATTTATTCATTGAAGGGAATATCAAAATCCCTCTAATCGATGCTCTGATTAAAATCCGTCGTATAAATGACATCCCACCATCTCATTGAGTAATAGTGAAACATATACTTAGAGAGATTTTTCAACATTCCTGGAATAATTTTGAGATGCTCGAAGATAGAAATCATGACCACATTTAATTAATATGTGCCCTTTTTTCGTACATCCCATGAAACTATGTGTGGATGTTGCATATGGAACTGGCACGTTAATTCATCCTATTTTAGTGTAGTTCATGGTGCTCCATGAATAGTTTTCATGATTCACATTAATCCTTCATGAAACATTTCCTCAACACCAGTGTTCAGTACCACCTCGGGTGCTATAGCTGGCTCTAATGATTGCCCAACAATTATCTAATGGACCACCACCACTATAGTTTTTATTTGAAAAATTCTCGATTTACAACTGGTCTTCATCACTGTGGAATGACTCTACAATTGAAAACACGGTCCTCATTTCACGAATGATAAAAAAGTTCAATGATAAAAATTTAAATAATTAAAGTAGGGTAGGTAAAATCCCTCATATATAAAAATAAAACCACTCAGGTAGCTCCTAGAGTTAGTTTTGAGAGTCATCCAAATAAAAAAGAATACAATAGATACTCCATAATACCCACTACTAATGCCAGGTTTGGGTCAAGTTCTTTGATATAAAAAATTAATTTTCCATTTTACTTTATTAGCATATTCATCTTTATTATTTAAAAATACAATTTTAAATGTTTAACGAATGGTTTAACTAAAATATGATCCTTAAGGTCCCGCACTACTCATGAATAAAAAAATGGATTCCCCGAAATTTACTCTATAACATGTTACAGTCCATACGACTCGCGGTCTATGACATATTGTTCCAAAAGTATCCACTTATGTTGTATAATATAGGGTTATTGTGAAATAATAACTTCATTTATAGAAGCCACTAAATGTACCAAAGGTGTTTATAAATTCCATACAAAGATCAATTATTACAAAAATAAGGTGTATCTATCATGGAACATATCATAACAACATGCAATAAACAAAATAGTCCAATATGGAATTTCATAATGAATTGCATGTGAATTATAACAGGTTTCTGAAAACAACGAATGATAGGTAATACACTCATATCATCAGGTTCAAACAAAATATAACCCCCAATCAAATAAAAAATAGTATCAAAATGCATTAAAGTCACCCAACGATGGAAGAAAATCAACAGTAATAGTCAAAATCCATAAAATAAATTCATTGAAGAAATTTAGATTTTTCTTACATGGAGGTTAGCTATTCCAATAAAAAACTCATTATAAAATCCCTATTTCTATATATTGATGTCTATTTTCACATGTTAATAAAATATAAAATATAAAAAATCACTATTATACTACTTTATAATGTCCCATTATTGGATGACATTCAACTGTTCCCATAGCCTCTTGGCCACATGTCTTGATTCACATCTCCACAAACACCATAGGATTCTCACAAGTAGCGATGACCAGGGGTGTGTATATGGGGTGACATTGACCACTTATTAAAGTGTTAAATATTATAATATCAATAGATTTCAAGTGTTTAAGAATCATAATAATCAGATAGATTATACATAATCCAAAAATATATATAAACAATGCTAAACGTGTCTGACTATAAGTGTTGATGACACATGTTCTATTTATAAATAATTACAAAACATGTATTAAAAAATTAGTTCAACACATGTATAAAATTAATAGAAGACAAAAAAATATCCATCAATCATAAATATCCTTAGCTCGGTAATGTACTCCCCTAATCATGTGTATCAATTTAAATACATAGTTGGGCCATTTCCCATTTCTATACATCCAATCATGTTGTATACTCGAATACCCATCTACGACCTGGATAGGGTATCAAATAGAATTTATGTTATAAACTATCCAAAGGTATAATTCCTTTACATCAGTGAATATATAATATCAATAATGGGGTGGAGTTAATAGAATATATAAGGGAAGTACTAAAATTAAACAAACCATAAGGGTATGAGTTCTCATGGACCCTCGTCCTCTGCTAAATTCACTAGTTTTGATGAAATGTATTGGAATTAACAAATAGTTTTATCTCATTTTATAATCAGGTTTATTTAATTTACCATTATCATTTAATAAATAATCCTTGAGACCTGGCATGTAGTCCCATATCACACATATAGATGTGTGATTATAAGATGCCTAAACTGACCATCAATAATGTATATGTATCAAACCGAATAAATTCATCTAAATTGGATTGGTAGATTCTCCATATAAATAAATCATTTCATTATTCATCCCATAATCTGTGGTTATCCTTATAATATCTATTTTGGAATCCAGCTATCAATATAGGAACATTATTCCCCCAAGATCCTTACAATCTCATCCAATGCATTTTTCACTAGAATAATATTATCACTATTATAGTTGTATTTCATCACTACTCATAAGTCAAAAATTGGTATTCTACTAAAGGATACCAAGTGTCACCCATGAAATGAATATTGAACTACCCTGTTTTGAGTCAGTCCATGGAAATCTGTGGGATGTTCAAGTATCACTGTATCTTATAACATTATACACCATTATGTCTATTATTGGAAATCCATATAAGGAGTACATGTGTATCTCAATAATAATTAAAATCTCTCTAGGGAATTCCTATAATAACCCATGTGTCACCCATGAAATATTATCCTTCATTCAATAAATACCATTTAATTATTTCAAGGACATTACCATGAAAATTTTAGTATAATCTCACCACAAAAGGAATATAATTTCATGGGATATAGTTTAAAGTATTTCCTCCTAATTTAAGTCATTTTATAATTTCATAATATTAGGTTAACATAATATTAAAAATTCCATTATAGGAATTTTCCCAATAATCATTGAAATTTAACCCCTTCAATAGTTGAATTAAATATGCAAATCAAATTATAGATCAATTAAATTAAAATTTATAATTAATTATTATCAATCCCATGGAAAGGGTAGAAGGGAGAACCTAATAGGGATAAAAAGTCATATTACACCCATGTGGGTCAATTTAATTACGCAACACACCTTGTGGGAGGTTCCAAATCTGGTATCATAACTATAATCGTTTATCAATGTGTTACTTTAATTAAATTGGTCATATCTATCAATTAAATCACTGATTAAATACAATTTTAAGGAAATCTCTATGATAATTGGGTGCACTTAAAAATGACATATTTAAAATATAGTGACATTTAAGGGGAAACACAAGACCGCCTTCAATATAATCATAGTTGATATGTAATCTAGTATCATTTTTTGATTATACCCATATCAAGTGGAAATTGATTAAAAATGATGAACATAAAATTAGATCATATTATATTTAACCAAAATATTTCTTCTAATGCCAAAAATATTGAAAGGAACAATAGTAATTGAGATCATATCGATGTAGATCCAACTATATGAATGGTTCATCATAATGAGTTCAGATGTAGAAGATCCTTCAATTCATAACATAGGTATCAGGGGGAGATTTCAAAAGTTGAGGTTACTATCCATAACAGAACAAGGAAAATTATGAATTAAATAATTGATCAAATGATGTAAATTATATAAATTCAATGAAATTATTCGGTCACCTAGTTTGGGTACATTGTTGGCCGAACTGTGCACCAACAGTGTGCTCTTTTTTATAGGAATGAGAAGCCCACATTAATTTTGAACTCCATAATAAAATATTCTGAATTGCATCTCAACCCACTATAAAAAAAGTATATGGTGATGTATGATCAGCAACCTGAAATCGCACGGCTTGTCTAAGGATTCAATATGTAGTACTCCTTTATCAAGCATCACATAGTTAGAAGTATCCTTATTTCATACCAAATACAGTTTCAACAAACCATGAATATATCATATTTCCCTATAAAGGATGGATTATAGGATCTTAACAAGCCACAAACACCCACAATACATCAATTACCTCAAAGGTTATTCATATTATGCCATAAATATAAATATAAAATAATAATTGATGAAATGTAAAATATTTCATACCTCATGAAGGAACCATGTTCTAATAATTACCTTGTTTTTCTTCCATGAAAAATCAAAATTAAGTAATAGTATGTGAATAAACATTATAAATTTTATGAAATAAAGGAATTATATAGCATAGGTTTTGGTTGTGAAAATAAAAACAATAATTATCATTGTAATTTTTCAATATTTAAAAAATATAAAAAATAACATTCCCATTAACAGTATTAGATAAACATTCACTCTACCTAATAATTGCATTCTTTTGAGTTTGATTATTTAATTGAGTTTCATTTAAATTAGATAATTAAATTTCAGTAAAGGGGGAATATGTACTTCTTAATAAATTTTTTTATTATTTCATATATTTCTAATATTTATCCACATCATATATATCATTTATAAAAGTAATAAATTTCATTTTTTTCATTCAATATTGTTGTTCGGAGTAGAGTACTCAAGAGGGGGGTGAATTGAGTATCTATATAAATTTCTGTTTAAAAATTATTGTTAATAATTGTTTCCCAATAAATTTAAATACATCCCAGTTAATACAAGTATTATGGTTACGAATATTTGACTATTTAAATATATTCTCAGAAGATTTATTAATTCTCAATAATATTAATATCAGTTATTAACATTACATTTGAAGCTATTCCAATAAGGAAAAACAATTATATCTTCTTTCCAATATTGACTATAAAATTAAATTTACAAATTACTGAATTATACAGTAAAATAGAGAAAACTAAATTATAGAGAAGAGTGGATATAAAACAAGCGGTTAGGTCTCAAGCCAAGATCTAATCCACTATACTTGTTGATCACCTTACACTGAGCAGTTTATATAAATAAATGTGATCCATAGCCTGGATCGTGGTTAACAATAGTATACAGGACTATCCAGGCCACATGATTTATACAATAGTTCTTCACGGGTAAGAAATATCGGGTCACATTGGGACCCTTCCATAGTTCATCGTGGGGATACACATGTGTAAAAATATATATGAGAAAGGATAATTTGTATCATTTAGTTTAATATAGAATACAATGCATGTTTTTATACAAACATACACACACTGCTTGATAAGTAAAAATAATACACAATAGAGAAAAAATGATGATATTAGGTTATAATTTCTATAAGTGTTAGTCTATATAGCTCTGGACATTTAGGATGAAGCAGATGAAAAAATTGAGACCTCTTGTAGAAAATCGATTATTGCAAGTCAGCTTGATCTAGGTCATGTTTTTCTTGTAGTTGATAGTGCGAAAATGTTATCAAGTCTATTATTCCGGTATGGTTCATGTGTTTTTCATCATTGACAGGTTGCATGTGTCAGTTCTTCATTCAAGATTTCTTGATCTTCTTTGTTATCACAAACAAAAAATTTTCTATATTTTCCCTATTGTCTCACTTTTCTTCTGGCCACACTGTTCTTTTTATTCATAGAATGCATGTGTTGAGCCGACATGATGCATTTATTATTCACCGCATACATCATACTATATGGTGATATTTATATAAAGAAACATTAATTATTCCATTGCATTTAAAATCTTCAAATATGACTGTTAGAGAATAAATTGAAAAATGAAAAAAGAAATTAAGAAACGGAGTCACTGTCTATCTGGAAGTGGTGTCTTCATGAAACGGTGTTTCCTTGAAATGATGTCTCATTGAAATGGTGTCTCCTTGAAATGGTGTCTCTTTATTTGTCTTTGAGTGGTGAGACATATATGATGGATCAATTTCATAGACATCAGGAATAACTAGCATAGATGCAATGTTTGATCACGGAGTCTGGTGATTGTTTCTGGATGGTCACAGTGTTTTGTCATGGTTTCTGGGTCACGGTGTCTAGGTCTCAGTGTCTGGGTCCTTTGACAAAAAATCATAACCGGTGGTAGACTCGCGATTTCTCAGTCATAGCCAAATATCTGTACACAGACATAAACAGTGACATTCATAAAATGAATTAAACTTAATCATTCATAAGATAATTTAATTATAAAAAAAATATTTTACAATAATTATTTAAGTAATAAAGTTACTAATCTATTGTACATATGATTTTAGATAGATTAAACAGGATTTACAATATTTACAAAATTTATGGGATTTTTGGTCATTAAATCACGATTAACACAAGGGGAGTCCAACAATCTCCCCCTTTTGATAATCACAATTCATGTGAGTTAATGTGTCTCTTCCATAGTGTGCATATAGAATACATATTTCTCCCCCTTTGGGGATTATCAAAAGGAGTAAATAACAAATAGACAATAAATGTTCACAATGAATTAGATGGATAAAAAGTGTCCTTACAAACAATATTTAACAATAATACCAAAATCATCCCTATAAAAAGATAGTGGTCATTTTCTTCAGCACTTTCTTCTCTTCTCTATTCCCTTGGTAGCAACATCAGAAGAGGAAGCCATTAGTGTAGAGGTAGAAGTGGTTGAAGTGAGTCAACCAGTTCAAATAGAATGGAAAGGGAGTCCTTCGGAAATAGAATGGGCCAAGGTGGGTACAGTGGATGACCGAGGAAACTATTGATCAAGGATAGCCAGCCTAATCTGATTCTGAGCCTTAGAGAGAGACAATGATTTACAAGCAGGGATAGAGGATGAGAATATAGGAAAACCATATCTCACAGGTGCAGATGCATGAGAAACAATAATAGTACTCTGGACATGAAGATAAGGCCTCAAAATCTTGATGATGCCAGAAATGATTTCACTACCACATTTCATGGAATTCTCAAAGTCATCCTTGTTCTCCATAAACATATCCAACAAAGTAGTGAATTCTTTGATCATTTGGACATGTGTTTTGAAAGCATGAGTGATAGGAGGGGTTCATAGATTCTCTACAAGGTACATGAAGTGGATGGTTTTGTCATGCTTCGAGAATATCCTATTGAAGTAGAATTCCTCCTTCTTAGTAATCTCTTCTTAAGCATCATTTGCTATTTTTAAATGAATTCTCACCAAATCAAGAACACTGTCACAGTTCTTGACATATCCAGATAGAGATTATTTGTCAAAACCACTGAGCACAGCTTGAATTTCATCTTTGACAGCTGTTATATGCAGATCACTATCTAAAGAGGGTTGATATGATTGTGTAGATGTACGTGATGAAGTAATAACCGAAGTAAGGGAGATCGGTCGATTTATAACTTTTTGGATATAACCATTATATTCATCCATCAACTTGTTAAGACCATTAAAAAATTCATATATCTCTTGAACAATATTCATGTTTCATTCAGCTACCTTATCACCAAAGGTGGTTAGATTGGGTTGAATCATAGAGGCTAATTAATGTGGAATCATACTAACAATATTCTCAACAGGAAGAGAAACTGGTTCTGATCTTGAGTTCATCACTCTCTGCATTTATTCAACCATTCCTCTCAGGGTATTTACTTCATCACTTATCTATTTTTTCTCTACTCTGACTTCTTGAATCTCATTAAGAATATTGGGTTGAATATTTCATACGATCTTTTCCAACAACAAGAAAGCATCTCTCTCACTCAAATTGGTTACAAGAGACGGTTGGTTATTCATGAGTTTTTCAACTCCATCCAATAGGGTAGATTCAAACATGTTCAAATAATATTTACATACCAAGGTAGAAGGTTCTAGTGAAGGCATAAGAATAAGGGAAGAGAAAATCTCTGGTTCTTTGGAATAGATTACAATAGGAGCTGATGATAGTTTCGATTTAAACATAGTATACAGATCTATTACTTTAACTAAGACTTTTTGGGAAACAATCACATCAAAATATCTAGGGAATTTATATCGTGTATCCACTGATCATGGATCAACAGAATTAGGGACTTCAACAGTATCTACCTTCAGGTTCTACTCCCCATCAATAGGTGTATATTTTTCTGGAATAAGAGATTTAGATCATTGATCTAATTTTAATATATCTTCCCTAATATCCTCAACAATTTTCTTTCTATTCAACTAAAAGGCTTGCTCCAATCTCTCTTCAGCATATGAGATAAATTCAGGAACTACTTATTCCTCTGGGTGTTCCTCAAGAGCATATTTTTTTCCAATAGAATGATCTTATTCTATATGCCCTTCTACAAAATCCTTTTCATTTATCTTAGCAACAGAATCTTCTTTAGGGGATGGTTGTTCTCCCAAATCACTAACTTCTCCATGAACAGGTATTTACTTCTCAGCTAAGACTTGGAGAATAGGTTCACTATCATTCCCATCCAGAATAGTTTCTCCTATAGGTACATCATCATATTCATTTTTTTCTTCATCAGAATACTCAACAATATCATCTTGCTCCAAACCAGGATTAGAAATATCTTTAGGAATTGAAGAGTGTTCCACCGGATTTATCATTTCATAAACCCGGTCATTATCTATCACCCATGCTTTTCTCCATGGATTCCATCAAATTTTCACTGTCTTCATTGTATCTTTTGAATGGAAAAAATCATAATCCTTAACTGATTCTTCATCTGGTCTAACCAACCCTTTTGCATGAATCATATCTCAGACAAGCCTTGAATAGAACAGTGAGGTTGACATGATGGTTTTTTTGATCAACTCACACATATATAGAATAACATATTATAATATCTTGATGTTAAGTACCTTTTTAATGATATGTATCAAAAATAAATCATGATACATGAGTGTAGAAAAATCACCTTTTTTTGGGCGAATCAGATTCTGAACAAATTTAAATAGAATTCTGGTTTCACCATCTATCTCACCAGCTATGTCTCATCACTTTATTTCATTTCCAGTTAAGCTTCCCAAGGCATCTTACGAAACAAATCTCTCACTTGGATGTGGAGGACCTCTCTGGTAGTCCTCACAAATATCTGTGTGACGTATCCTAAGGAATATAGCCCATAACCTCAATTAAAAGGTACATCTATGGCCACTAAGCCAACTTCGCAAAAAATACCCATCTTCTTTATCAAAATTTAATTGAACATATAGATAAAACTGTGAAACTAATTTCAAGTAAATAGTGATATCCTCCTTTGTGACCCAATCTAGTGATCCTTGCTCTCTATGTACTTCCAATACCAAAGAATTTATTGACCGAATACACTTAGGGTATATTTCATTTTTAGGCACTACTATTCTGTCTACTAGATTCGGATTTAGAGGACCTTCTGGTGCTAACATCAGCGCTATTTTAAACATCTCCTTTGAATTGTGCTTTTCATGAGTTGATGACGATGGGCATTTCATCCTGGGCATTCAAGAAAGGTTCTAGAGAGATATAGAGAGATAAAAAAGAAGGGTTGACAAAGGGGTTACCTTTTGAGAGAAGAGAGCTCTAGTAAATTAAGGAGTATTACTTATTTTATTTTATCATTTAGGTATATCAAGCGTCATGAGGTCAAAAATGTGGGAATGTAAAAAAATTTAAAATAATTAATTACCGCGATATGGGTTATAATGTATAAATAAAATAATAAAGCATCTTTAAAGTGAGACAGTAATCAAAATTCATGTTAAGACCATAACTAGCATTCATAGTGAGACCATAACTGGCTTTCACAGTGAGACCGTAACTAGCTTTCATAGTGAGACTGTAACTAGATTACACAATGAGACCGTAACTGTCTGATTTCTAAACTATGTGACCATATTGTTTGAGATAGTTAGGGTGATATAGTAATTATGATATCGTAAACATCAATTATTAAGATTTTAATATTATAGAACTATTATATAGAGGCTTGTGAAACCATAAACTGTGAAATAATATACATACAATATAAGATTTATCACTCCCAATTCATGTATGCTTTAATATATTCTTTCATAATTTAATGGTTTGGGGAATATATCAGCAATTTGGTATTCAGTTCCAATGAATTCAAAAGTTATGTCAACATTTTGATAATGATCTCTCAAAAAGTGATGTCTTACATCAATATGTTTTGTCCTAGAGTGTGAAATGGGATTTTTTGAGACATTAATAGCACGTGTATTGTCACAATTCATAGGTACATTTCGGAACTGATATCCATAATATACTAATGTGTGTTTCATCCACAAAATTGTTTCACAACAACTACTAGCAGCTATGTATTCAGCTTCTGCAGTAGATAATGCAAAAGAGTTTTCTTTCTTACTACACCATGATACTAGTGACTTTCCTTAAAAGTGACATATTCATGAGGTGATTATTCTTTCTAACATACAACCACTAATGTCAACATCAGAAAAACTAACTAACATAAATCACAATCCATAGGGATTGAATAGTCCTAGATTGGTTGTATTCTTGAGGTATTTGAATATTCTTTTAACAGAATTTAAAGGAGATTTCTTGGGGATTCCATGAAAAAGGGCACACAAAAACACACTAAACATAATTTCTGGTCGACTAACAGTTAGTTAGAGTAAACTTCCAATCATTCTTCTGTAAGTGGTTTGATCAATAGATTTTACATCATCATCAATATCCAACTTACAAATAGTACTAATTAGAGTGTCACTACATTTCGTGCTATCCAAAACAAAACATTTTATAATATCCCTACAAAATTATCCTTGATTTGAAATAACACCATCATTATTTTGAAAGATATGAAATCCAAGAAAGAATTTGGGTGCACCCATTAAACTCATTTCAAATTATTTTATCATCATTTTAGAAAATTTATTACATAAATAATTTTTTGAAGATCTAATGATAATGTCCTATACATAAATTTGAACTACTAGAACATCATTGAAAATTTGTTTTATAAAAAGGGTAGGATCATCTATTCCTTTTTTAAAACCTTTGGAAATAATAAAAGTGCTTAATCTATCATACCAGGCTCTTGGATCTTGTTTTAAAACATATAAATCTTTTGATAATTTTAAAATATTATTTGGAAAATGTAGATTTTTCAATCCATGGGTTTCTCAACAATGAAATCCTCAGCTATATACCCATTTAGAAATTCACTTTTAACATCCATTTGATATAGTTTGAAATTCAGATGTGCAGCATAAGAATGAAAAATTTTGATGGCTTCAAGTATAGTTACTTGTGAAAAGTTCTCTTCATATACAATTCCTTTTTCTTGAATATATCCTCGTACAACCAATCTATCATTGTTTTTAAATATATTACTAGCATAATCTAACTTATTTCTAAACACCTTTTTAGTGCCTATGGTGAATGAGTCTTTAGGTCTGTAAAAAATTTTCCCTACCTTATTCCTTTCAAAGCGATAATTCTATTCTTGCATATCCATCCCCCAAAATTTTCATAGATAGCATCATTAATGTTTTTTAGATGAAGTTGTGAAAAGAAGACTTGATGTTCGGCCTGATTTCTAAGAGAATATCTAGTTTTAGGTCCTTTACCTAATTATCCTAAAAAAACATCTAAATGATTTTTCTTAAGAGTTCTAAAATCTCTAAAAAATAAGGACTACATATTTTAGGTTCTTCAACAGGTTCAGGTTCATTGTGACTTGAATCCAAAGAATTTATAGAACTAGAAGTTTTCACAGATTCATTCGTAGGATGGTTAGAGGATTTTGAATTAATTTCCAGATTTGATACATCATCCTACAGGTTATCTAGAGTGGCTTTAGGTTCATGTGGATATTTTTCATTAGATTTGACATGGAAAGATTCTTTCACACCATCAGTTCTTTTACTAAACACTCTATAGGATTTACTAGAGATTTAATATCCTTAAAATATTCCTTTATCTATCTTTGATGAAAAATGTTCAATATTTTCCACAGTATTAAGGATATATACATTTCAACCAAAAACGTTGAATTAACTAACTTTGGGTTTTCTAATGTTCTACAAATCATATGCTGTTCATTTCATGAATAGGTATAATCAACACTCTATTGATAATATAGCATGATGTATTTACAGAATCAACCCAAAAAATAAGTAGTTATGTCATATTCACTAAACATGGTTCTAGAAATCTCATGTAGGGTTTTATTTCTTTTTTCCAAAACTCCATTCTGATGAGGTGTTCTAGGGGAAGAGATATTATGACTATAGACATTTTGTGGGGAAAAGGATACAAACTCGTGATTTTCAAACTCATGGACATGATCAATTATTAATGATTTAATTATAAGTCCACTTAGAGTTTATAAAATTTTAGAATATTTGGTAAAATAAGAGCATGCTTCACTATTGTGAGCCCAAATGAATGTCCAAGTATATCTAGAAAAATTATCTACAAGAACATAAACATAGTGATTCCCATTTAATGTAGAATCTCTTGATGGTCCAAAACATTCATGTGAAAAAATTTGAGGGGTTGAGAAGTTAACATATATTTCATGGGTTTGAAGAAAAGTTTGAGTTCCTTTCCCTTTTGACAAGAATTACATAATTTATATTTTGGAAACTCATGTATGGGTAGGTCATTGAATAATATTTTTCTAGTCAACATTATAAGAGAGTGATTATTACAGTGTCCCAGTCTCCTATTCCAAATCCACTAATCATTGTTAAATACACATTAACATGAACTATTTTGAATGAAAACAGAATCTAAGTTAACATAATATACATTATCATTTCTTAAAAAAAATACTAATTCATTTTTTGAATTGAAAACATTGTGAACATCATTTTCAAATTTAACATGAAATAAATCATCACATTTTTGTGAAATACAAAGTAGATTATATTTCAATCTATCAACAAAAAGTACTTTGGAAATCAAAACTGATTTAGAGTTACCGATTTGGCTAAGTCCATTAATCTTTTCTTTAGCATTGTCCCCAAAGGCAACATGTCCTCCATCAAATTTTTATAAATTCTTGAAGCATAAATAGTCTCATGTGATGTGTCTTGAACACCCATTGTCCAAGTACCATATGATTTTATAGGAGATCCTTAAGAAGAATTCCTAAAAAGTAATAAGATAAAAATAGATGTTGGTACCCATACTGGTTTGGGACTAGTAATATTAGTGACTAATGCTTTAAGAACCAATATCTGCCTCCTAGGGTTCATATAACCATTATGTAAAGTACTCGAAAAATAAACTCTATTTTCTCAAGAAAATATATAAACATTAGAGAGTGTATCCTAATTTAAACTAGCTGAATGTTTTCCAGAACTAGGAGTAAAGTTGTATGTACTAGACTTAGAAAAAAATTAGTTCTTCCAAAATTCCTTTTACCTGGTTGATAACAAATTCTAGTAGTATATTTAAGAGCAATCAGTTTACCTAGAATTTATACCAAGGTATCTTTACCATTAGTAATACTTTAAAGATCCTTTTTAAATTTCTTGTTAGATAGTTTTACATCATTGTTTTCATTGAGTAATTAAGCATTTTCCCCCTTTCTATATTATGTTCAGTTTTAACAGTTGAGGTAAGGGTAGGTTGTTTATTTAAAGACTTGTATTTATCTTGTAGTGTATTAAATATCCCATTAAGCATATTATAGTATTCAAACACTTCCTCATTATACATATTTTCATAGTCACTCTCCTTTCCATAATACTAGGAATTGTGTACAGGAGATTCTAGATTTACCTAAGATGTGTTCTTCATAAAACACGTATTGGATTTGTTATCCTATTCATCATGTGAAGATTACAATTCACTTAAATTGTACTCAAAATCAATCCATGTTTCTTTCATTTCATTTTTATACCTTCTATATTTTTCCTCAAAATTATTTTTTTACTTGAGAAAGGAATAGTAAGACTTTATATGTCCTTTTTTCTTACATTCATAACTGACTATCTCATCAGACATGTCACTTGTTTTCCAATCTTTCTTCCAAGTTCCTTTTTGATAATTTCTTCCCTTGATGTTAGGATTTCTCAAAACATTATTCGTCTTGTAATATCTATTAAACCATCTGTCTAATTGAGCCATATCCTCATCACTAGTAGTTGAAAATGGTTCAATCCTAGAAATTTATATAGATACTTCCAATTTTCATTTCTCCTTGTGTTTAGAGGTGGGGGTCTGGAATGCATCTAATTTTGTTTGGTTCATCCTCCTATTCCTTGTTGACTTTCTGCTCCTATTCACACATCGTCAATTTTCCAATGAGTTCTATTATGGATAATTTTCTGATGTTACTTGGTTCTCTAATAGAGACAGAGGTTCCTCTCCATCTGTCAGGTTGGAATCTAAGAATCTGCATGATATGGTCTTTAGTAGTCCCTTCTATTCCAAGATAATTATTTATGTTGAAATATTTTATAAACTTGAGATACATGTTAGAAATAGGGTCATTATGTTTCATTTTAATGTTATAATATTTAATAATATAATTATCATGTATCATTTCCTTCAAACTAGAAGTTCCATCATTTGAAACAGCCAGAGTATCCCAAATTTCATGGGCTGTTTTACAAGCAGCAATTCTATTAAATTTATCATCTCATAATGAAAAATATAAAGTATTCATGGATTTTAAATTGTTATTGTATTCAGTCTTGGTAGGGTCATCTTATGTTATTCTATAAGTATTATAAATATTATATTCATCTATAACTGAAGACTATATTTCAAAAAAATTACATTATAAATGGATTTTCATTTTAATTTTCCATTGAGAAAAATTGGTTTCATTAATGAATTGTGGTCTGTTTTTTGCAACACCTTCCAATATATTATCCATAATAAACAAATAAATTGAAAGACCTTCTAATTTAGAATTAACAAAACAAATTATAGATCTTTTAAGTACTACTAAAATCACAGTTGAATAAGGTTAAAAACAGTGTCTTAATAGTAATAACCATCAAATCCAATGATACCAAATTTTGGTATGAGTAGAGTATGCGAGATGGGGTTAATTGAGTATCTAAAAAAATTTATGTTTACGAAGTGTTCTTAAAAAAGGTTCCCCGATAAATTTAAATACATCCTATTTAATGAAATTAATAAAGTTATGAAAGATTGACTTTTTAAATAACTTCTCAGGAGAGTGATTAATTCTCAGCAATCATAATATCAGTTTTTAACATTACTTTTGAAGATATTATGATAAATAAAATGAATTATAACATCTTTCAAAGTCTAACTATAAAATTCAATTTAGTGATTTCCGAATTATACAGAAAAACAGATAAAACTAAATTAAACATCACCAAGTATATAAAACAAGTTGTTCAGTCTCAAGTTGATACCTAATCCACTCTACTTGGTGATAACCTGACATAAATAAATTTATTTAAATAAATGTGACCCACACCCTGGATTGGGGTTAACAACATTACACAAGACTATCCAAGTCACACAACCTCATCTAATATTCTTTGTGGGTAAGAACTAACAGGTCACACAGGGACCTCTTCTAGAGTTCTTCATGGGAATACAGAAGTATAAAAAGTTCTTTGAGAACAGATATCTTGTATCCTTCTATTTAATGTAGGAGAAAGTGACTATTTTTATAAATCCATACACACACTACTCAAAGGATAAAAATAATACACAACAGAGCAAAAATGATGAGATACGGTTAGAATTTGTCTATGTTTTATTCTATGCATCAAAGGAATTATATGATGAAGCAGATGTAGAAATCGAGTCCTCTAGCAGAAAACAAAGTGTCGCAAGTCAGCTAGATCTAGCTCGTGATGTTCGTGGTGTTGATAGTGTGAAAATGTTCTCGACTCTAGGATTTGAGTATGCTTCGTGTGTTCTTATGTAGTTTTGGGTTTCATGTGTTGGTTCTTCTTTCAAGAATTCTACTTCTTCTTTATTTTCATGCACTCACTTGTTTCTCTGTCGTCCCTATTGACGCACTTTTCTTCTGGCCATGATGTCCTTTTTATACTGAGATTGCATGTGTTGGAGATGACATGATTCATTTATTCTTCACCTTACCTCTTACTTTTAGGTGATATGTCTGCAATGAAACATTAATTATGTTAGTTCATTAAAAGCTTCAAATATAACCATTATAAAATAAATTTAAAAATGAAAAAACCAATTAAGAAACAGTGTCACAGTCAGTATTGAAATGGTTTCTTCATGAAACTATGTCTCCTTTAAATGATGTCTCCTTTAAACAGTGTCTCCTTGAAATAGTGTCTCCCTATTTGTATTTGGGAGGTGAGAAAACTATGATGGCACAATTGTATAGAGATCAATAATCAGAAGCACCAATGTGGTGTTTGATCATCGTTCTTAGTCGTTGTGTCTGGATGGTCACAGTGTTTGGTCAGGATGTCTGGATCACAGTGTCTGGGTCATAGTGTCGGGGTCACGGTGTTTGGGACCTTTTCCAGAAAAACAAAAAGGGTGGCAGACTCACGGTTTCTCATACTTAGCCAAATATCTATATAGGGACATAAAATATGATATTCCTAGTTTGAATTAATCTTAAACATTCATAATATAACATAATTATAAAAAATAGTTTAAAATAATTATTTAAGGTAAAAATAGATTAATCATCTATACACATGATTTTTTATAGATTAAATTGGCTTGACAAGATATGCAAAATGTATAGGTTTTGTGATATTAAAAAATGATTAACACATGAGGAGTCCAACAAATACTATTATGAAGAATATATTTAGTCATGTGAATCTTATTTTCAAATTTCACTATTTTTTCATTAATATATTATTTTCATCACTAAAAATAGAATTCATAGAATCAAAAAATAGAGTATAATTTTAACAATATTCTTTAATTTTATATTTCATATAATATTGAATCAATTTCTATGTTTTTACCATGTTTATTATTTTCAAATTATAGTTCAATATATTGATCTATAACTTCGAGAATAACATTCTATATAATTTATTCTATTTATATATTTTTTTCAAATTATGTTTTATAATATGAATATATTTTTGAAAAACAAAATGATGAAATATTGAAATTATTTTTGTCCTCAAGCATAGGTTAGCTAGATCCATTTAATATTTATATTCACTTCATGATTAAATTTTATTATTTCTGCACTGTTGTTCCATCACTATTTCATTTTCATTCATTCAATAGTTAATGTAATATCATTGATAATTTAGTTGTATAAAATATAATAAAATATTACCTTTATATTCACTCATATCACATTAGAATAGAAGAATTATTAAGTTTTATGGGATTGCCATTCTTTGGTTTAGTTAGCATTTTAATTCATAACTGCAACATTAATATCATTTAATTAATAATTTTGTTGTAAAAACCATTGGTCATAATAGAAATTCCTTGTCACTATATCGAGTATCGTAATAAAATTGGTAAGTATAAAATTTTATATTTCTTTTTATTGAAATCAATATTTTCTATGAAATATATTTATCATCCCAAATTTTTAATTTGGTTGCAAACATAAAAAATAAAACTACAATATTCATATAAAGTGAATTCATTAAAATGTTTGCTCTAATTTATTTCCACTAAATTTATATTCCATTTTGGATCAAGGTTAAAAGAGTTAATTTACAATTAATAAATCATTATCAATTGTAACTTATTGTAGACATACCCAAATGAAAATATATTTGACTAGGTGGAATCTTCCCATTAATTATATGTCTTCCCTTATTATAAATTAATGGATCTCCAAAAATTCCATTCAACACCTCATAATTTTAATCTTATCAGAATGACAGTGTGTAATATGATCTATTATAAAGAATTATAGTGTTCTTAAAAAAATCACAAGGATAAAAACATTTTTATTAATAGTACTGGATAACATATTATAAATTTTTTATTTCATAATATATTTTTTCACAAAATTACTACCTATTATATCGTGATCAACATCATGTATCTTAAATGTTATCACCATTATTTAAAAAAATTATATAATCAATTATTTTATATTATAGTCTATCTATTAATTTCAATATCAATAATTATTCTAATCACAATATAGGGATTTTTAATATTTCTTCCATCATTTGAGGCCATTCATGAAATATCAACAAAAGTAATTTCTAATTGATGATATTTACTAGCATATACTATTTGACATGGAGACAACATGGGTAATATTCAATATTGAAAAATAATTTGATTTGACTCCAACTGTTTGGTATAATTAATGTAAAACAAAATTTCAAAACTACACTTACACGGAACTATCTTGGATACAATGAGTTTTCCAAAGTGAGATATCTGGTGGCTTTATAAGTGGAGGGGAAGGTGAATAGAATATAATAAAATAAAATCTTATAAAGAATATAATATTAAATTAATATAATATATTCATTTGAAAATTTAAAAATAGTTCAACTCATTTATAAGAAATTGATATTTAGAAAATTCGTATTTGAAAAATATATATAAAAAATATAAGAAATTATTTTCATTTTAATTTTCATTGAATGATAACACATTTAATCTTTAGTACTATTTAATATCAAAAAAATAAGGCACTCCTAACAAACAACATATTTAAAAGTCATGATATATTTTTACATATGTCTTCATTTTTCTCAGTTGATTGAACATCGTAGAAAAAAATATATTCCTTTAAATATTCATTACATAACCAACCTAAATATCTAAATTTATTTAGAACTCAAGATAAATGGAAATAAATTGTTTAATGGATTTATAATTGACCACAAAAGTTTACTTAACATTTGGAAAATCAAAAAACCAATGTTTTCATCACAAACATATAATAAAAACATATTATTAATTATGTAGCATGAAAATATTAATATTTTGATGTTGATGATGTTTATAAGTAAATTATTTATAAAATTATTTTTAAATAATAAAATTTGGAATCTCTATTGTGAATATACTAGTATATGGAAGTGATAGTAACACAATCGACATGATCTTTTTAGATATAAATGTCCCATCTGATCCCTAAATATTAGTCACGATTGTTATTTTATTGAGTTTCCATTTGAAAATTCCAATTACTAATCTCCACTTCATTAATGTCATGATTTTAATTACCAATTGGGCATTTTGAAATCCAATCAGATGTTTCCATTTTCATATGTACTAAAACCTACAACATTACTATATAATATTATGGAATATCATATATAGTTTTAATAAAAATATATAACATATCCTACTTCAATCATTTCAAAACATGTTTCAATAGCATTATTAGTTGTTATATTTATTTTTAATAATAAAAAAATATATATAAAATATTACATATTTTATCCTAGTAAATTAAAATATCAATTCAATTTTTAATAGAGTATTTAAATTCATTAAAAAAGATACTATAAGTTGTATGTAAATAATAATATAATATAATCATGGTAATTCTGATGAGGATGAAAATACTTAAAGGATTATTCTAGACATAATCATGGAGTTCAAATAAGTATGAAATATATATAATTATTATTTTCCTATAATAATGAACCCAATAAAGTAACATTTTACCAGTAAGATTCATTTTACTATAAACCAGAAATATAGGTAATTATTATTTTTCCCTTAAGCAGAAAGTGTTTTAAGTATGAAATATCAAGATGAATTTTTCTTTGTTTTTCATTTATGAATCAAAATTACATTATATAAATTTTAAATATTAACTAATATATATTCCTAAAACATTATATATTAGTTATCTAGAATTTATTTTTCATTGAAATTTTCTTATAAATTTTATTTTTTCTAATAACTTTGAGAAAATAGATCTTATGAATTTGAAAAAAAAAGAATATGAATTTATATAAAATCATATGAACATAAAAAATGTGAATAATTTATATAATTTTATAAAACATACAATAATATTTTGAATTTGGAGTTAATTTCTATTGATATTCAAAATTTATGACTCTAAAAAGATTTTCATAAAATTTTAAAATGATTTCATATGAAATTTATTATTATAAAAAACAATGTAAACATTAGAAATAAAAACTATTTATAAACCAATATTAAAATGAAAATTATATAATTAAAAAAATATATATTATTTAACATTGTTGATAGAAATTTTATTTATTAAATTTAATCATTTTCAGTATTTTAAAAATGTAAATTTTATTTATCTTATATAAAAAATGTAAAAAATAAATATTTATAGGAATATTATATATATTACACAAATTTGTCCTATCAATAGAAATAATAACCATTAGTAACCCCAAATAAATTATTATTATTTATAAATTATAATGTTATTTTATAATTATCATGAAAATAATATAGTATCTTATATAAGATGTTGTATGTGATAAAAGAATATATTCATGAGATATTTGGTATAAATTTATTTTTAAGACTGATCCTTGAATTTATTTATTCTATACTATATAATGTAAATTCTAATAAATATTGGTGTATGTTTATTATGAAGGCATGATACATATTATCAGTATGATATTTATCATGTAATTCTTCAAACATTGATACCTTTATTATGCCAGCATTGAGGTTGATATGGTGAGGGATGGTTGGGTATTTTTTTATCATGTAGTCATCAAATTTCAAACATTATGGGGTTATTCCATGAACCTTGAAATATAATAAATCTAGGAAAATGATTTAATATGGATGAGGAAATGAATGGTTATGATTAGTTGATTGACATTTTTTGTAAATAATTTTTTAGATGAAAGACATATAATTTAATAATTTATACCAGCTATTCAATATTGAGAAATAATTATTGTATGAGATATAGTACTATATATTTACATGTTGCAATTTTAGTAGTCAATATTAGTCTTGTATTGTTGTATTGTATGTTTATTCATATTATTTATCTAATAAATATTGTTGAAGATGTATTTATATGGATATATTAGTGTGCACTTTTATGATCATTACTAAACCCATTTATATCTTGAGTAGTGACAAAATTTTTCAATACGTTACTTTTTACATACATATATGAATTAGGGAATTAATATTATCATCAATTATACAAATATCTAAAGGATCAAAGTGTTTTCATATAAATATAATAATCTAATATTTTAATTTCTTTGTTACAAAATGATAATTGATTTATATAATGATATCATGAGATGGTTAGATAGATTGATGAAGTGTTTTTCAAATTTAAATAATGTCATTATATGATATTATGGTCAATATAAGATCAGTGGGTATTCACTAAAATAAATTAAATTTATCAAATTGAAAACCATATCAAATCTAAAAACATCCATGTGATTCCTATAATATGTTATGATATTTTTCATATCATAGATGAAATGAATATTATTTTACTATATTATGTGATATAATAAATTACTCATGAAATTAAAAATATAATGAATTTTTTACATCCATGTCTTTTTAGATGTTCCAATTTGGTAAAAAATCAGTTAAATATTTTTTTATGGTATTATTTAATTATTATGGTCACAAAACCATATAACTATCTTAACAATATGATGATATTTAATTAAAATAAGTCGTGTTGGCTACCAGGCATTTGAAGCTAATACTTGACTCTATTTATCATTTTATTGGAGAATATATAATGATAAAACCCTATTATTATCTTATCTTAGTTAGTCACTCTTGAAATTTCAAATATATATTATATATAATTATCTAGTTTTATTTCTGGAGATGTATTATGAACACATTAGGAATTTGAGGAATTCGAACATTACTCGACCCCCTTGGCCGCCAAGGAAAATAGTATACTAGTTCCACATTCCAAATCATTCCTCCTATAGTATTGGGGATGGTGACTACCATAGATCACATATATCACCCGTAGCTAATGAAATATCCAAATTCACAATCTGACCCCAACACACTCACAAGTATCTCCACACTCACCCGGGAAGTATATTATAGTAAAAAAGGATTAATAAATGTTTCCACAACCATTATTACTAAATAACTAACTATTATTTCAAAAATAATATCTATGGGGTGAAACACAGACCGCGTAAGAAAAAAATTGGTGAAACCTAAAATTAATAATAAGAGTATTGCCTCAGCAAAAAACCTCCAAATATTAATTATTGTACATTCAAATTCCCTTCCATGATCTACAATGTACAACTCGAAGTAGTTTCTGGTAAATATATATCTTATTTTTCTCTATATTCTAAATAAATAATGTCTTCGGGAGGGTACATTCATGTGTGAGTAAATATTTACATTATACGAAACCCCGTAATCACCATGTAAAACATATTAATGAATATTCACCTAAAAACCATACTCGTGATAATGGGGGAAAAGTAACCTAATAATGATAATAGAATGTAATAAATACATGAATTATAGTTTGATACTATATGGATAGATATATATTTCTAAATTACCCACAATTTAAAAAAACACACGTTAAATCATAATATGTGACCTCTATATAATGTTGGGGAGATGTAATGTTGGGGAGATGCTAACCCTATTGGATGATCTCATGCATCTTCTAAGATCACTAGTCAAGGGGGATACTGATCCCACAGATGGAGGAACCAGTGAAATGTAAATATTTTATGTATATAGACCCTATCAAATGCATATGAAGAGGGTCATATGCACCAATCCTATGGGGGGTTTTCAACACGATATGGTGTTGGAAATATGACACTTCTCCCTTAATACTATCCAATTTTAATGGGTCAATTCTCATCATGGATGGATAAAATCTATGAATTATATCATGAATACTTATATGATAATTCATAATCACTACTTCTTAATATCCATCACTATATATATATTTAAATCAACTATCACAAGAAAAATCAAATTCCACTCACATGGGACTATATAATTTCCCCATCGTATGAAAAATATGTGTACATGACGTGTCTATGTGATTATATGATTTTCCCCCCATGTATACAATTGTGAAATTTTTATCCAACCTACATAGCATATAAAACATAAATTATAAGGACGTGGGACAAGTCACATGGTTTGTATGACTAGGTCTAGTACTTTTATTTTCTACAACACCCTAATTCATTATAGTTATGGTAATAATGTAGGTGGATCCTACCCAACTGTGTGACTATAGTCACGGTTCATAGGTATCTACATTCTATAAATAAAATTATATTAGTATCTATCACATGGTGTGAGGGATCGGATACACAGCCATGGGATATTGTTCACATATCAAAACCCTAGAACATTATTTTTCTGACACATAGAGGTGTTCTTTTGATCAATAAACTTTGTAGACACATATTTTAAATAAATTTAGATTCATCATGATACAACACTAAATGATATGTTATTTCCAATATTTTCTATAAAAACAAACATTAATATAAAAAATAATGGTATGATAGAAATCATAATTTTTCCCACATTTTCCACAAATTTGGATTTCATCATTTCCCATGTCTTCCACATTCCCTTGTTCTAAATAAATCTTATATGATCATATCTCTCTTTAAAAAATGATTCCATGATTTCACAACATCTAAAAATATTATATCTATATATAATTGTATTAAGTAATTTTGATATAGTGGTGTATTGAGACTCAAACTAGACTTGTGGTCTAATCATAACCCTATTATATGCTTATGTTAAGAATGGATAATATGTGGAGAAGCCAATAAATAATAATAGTAAATGTCACATTGTGGTAATTTATACTTTGACCATAAATCACAAGATCTATAAAGAAAACAAGAAGCAAGATCCACTAATAATTCCAAGAACAAAAATTTTCATATCCATAAATCCTAATAATATAAAAATTAGCTTGTCAAACAAAATTGATCCAAAATACTATTAATTTGAAAACTAATCAGTAATCATAGTGTTATCAAAAGTGAAGTTAAATAAAAAAACAAAATCATTTCCTTGATATTGGATAAACATATTATGATGAAAAATTCATATATGATGTCGCTAGTGATAGACTATAAATATATTTTTAGTGAGGCGTTCATCAAAATCAGATCAATGATCCCAAAAAAATAGTATTAACCAATGTTGTTTCTCCAATAGTGACACTCTCCCTCTCTTTCAATGATTTGAAATTATAAGCTAACCTTATAGACATTTTGTAACATGGTTTAAAATTTTGTTATCCATGGTTTAAGTATTCAATATGAAAGTAATAAATTCATTAAATTTATAAATATATTCAATCCAGTAAAGACTACTCCCTAAAAAATATTTCATGTGATCTAAACATAATTCATTCCTAGGGTAATACCCTTGTTATCAATTCATCAATGGTACCTATTTTCCCATCTGAGACCCCATTCAAATGACAAAAAATCCTTTCATAATTTTTGTGCATTCATGAGATATTAAATTGAATATTTTTTACATATCAATTTTGGGGATATATAAAACCTGAAAATCCATTTCAACTCTTGGAGTAGATATAAATATATTATTTCATACATTAAATTTTTATACTAATAAAAAAACCATTAATGTTTACTAATATTGAATAATTTTCAAATAAGTATGTATGAAAAACAAAAATAATTAAAATTAATAAACTTCAATACGTTACCATTTCTCCCATAAACTATCATAATGATTATCATGATTCTAATGAAACTAAATTAACAAAATCATCTACCTCTGGAGGATCTCCACCCACTGATCAATGATCACTACTATATACCCTAAAAATATAGATATTTTTTCAATTATATGTTTTCAATTGTAAATTCCTTACATTGGATCATCAAATGACCTCCTCTACATTGAAATGAAAAATAAATATTAGATTCCCTCAAACTGTGTATTTTTATTTATATAATACGCAACATCCCCAATCATATAAGGAATCCAACATTGATCAATGATAATCAAATATGGACTTCCACATCAGCTGAATCTCTATAAACAATGAAAGAGTGATACCTTAAGAAACACATGGTATGAATCATGGAAATCCAATTTTCACCTTCACTTATTTGTCTTGGAAGTTTTATCGATCTCATATATTCACACCCACTAGTATATGATCCTAACTTTCTATGTAACTTCCCACACAAAATATGGACCCTAAGACCCAAATTCTTCAAAAATATTCCAACATAGTGGGGACCAATAGGGTCCCCCAATAAGGGATATGAATAGTTCCAATAAAATAGTAACATTATTTTCATTGTTTTATGAACGCTAGACTAATGGTAGGTGGTATACCCAACATCAATCATGGACTAAATCAAAATTCAATGACATGTCTTCCAAAACACGATTGGTTGGATTGATCTATCAATCTATCATGGGATAGAAGATTATTCCCATAAAATAAAATGTCTCAAATTCACCCTGAAAATATATTCCAAACCATGATATATTTCTCCCATTAATTAATCCAATTATTTTCACCAAACAAAACACTATAATGGGTTGGATGATTCCCAATAAGCGAGTCAATCTATGATCAACCAAATAATTTTGTATCCAATTTATTGTATTGAAATATATACTTGGAACACATTGATATAAAATCCCATATCAATTCAAGAATACTACTTTTTTTGTGTAAACTGTCATGAAATTGGGGATTGACCCTCTTCTGTTGACATGAAATGATTTAATAGGGAAACGTTAAAAATTAAAATCATTATCAATTTCTACCATAACTACTATCATAAATCATATTATATCTTTAGAACTATAGGAATAAATTATATGGTATTAGTATATAATTATCTCAATACTAATTTCTGAATAATTACTGGCACAATAGTTTATTCTTGGAAAAGGGTGATATGATCCTAACCTTTAGAGAATATATTAAAGGGATTTCTAGTGAAAGCAGTGTCATGAATGAAATCTAAATAAAACATATATTTAATATTATTCACTGATGTGTTGTATATTATGATATCTTATAGCCATCAATCTAAGTTATATTGATCCTCTCACATATGAGAAACCCATAATTATTGAAATAGAGATCTTGCATAATTCTCCCTCTCTGGTTATATCTTCAATTACCTATGATGTAATGGATAGTTTTATTGTCCTTCTCCCATCTGAGGGGGTAGGGGCTCCCTTCATCTAACTCTTGGTGTTATACTATTCCATCCATCATATTCTGTAGACTGCATTCCCTCCCTTAATTCCTCATCATCATAATTACTCATAATTTTCTTGATTTATTTGATGGTTTTACATATCATATGATTTAAGTTTCATTGTTTATGAACTCATATACTAAACCTAACATTGGATGATCTTTTTAGTTGGAATAATTTGTTTGCCGACTATTTCAATATTGTTTTTTCATTTCTTTGGGATTACTAGACACTACTACATTGGATATTTTGAATAAGAGAAACACCATGATTCCATTATCCTTAGTGGATGATTTGATTATAGCATGGATAGATATCCCGAAATTTTTAATGGATCACTCATATTCATCTACTGGTGATCATATTATGTTCATAAAAATCGTGATCCTTCATCTATGGAAGTGTTGTTATTTCTTCTTGAACATCTACTTCCATTTCAAAATAATCGATTTTCTACAAGATGGGGAATATTGTAGGTTTTTTCAGAGATAACATTAGAAAAAAAGGGTTTTCACCCTATTTGCCTACATATTTCTGATGACTAATAAGTTTCAAAACCAACATTATAATGGGTATTGATTACAGTTATGAATCACATTAGTTCGAAACAAAATGTAGTCTTTGAGTCATTGAAAGAGTATAATTCTTTAGGGAAGAATAATGTACACCTGGTTTAATCATGATGGCACAGTTGTAGTGATATCCTTAAGGAGGAAATTCCAAGAAATGAATTGGGGCATGTTCAGACCACAATCAACTCTATTAGTCATTTTCTTAATTAAGAAACACCCATTTAAGTCTTTATTTAGTAAAATTCAAGAATATTGTATTCAGAAAAAATAACAATAGATATTTTTTACATATTGAGATGTGAATTGGTTATTTCCAATATGGAAGAGTAGGTCTATGAAAATACTGTACTAATATATCCAATATTATCTTTATCTTTGGATGATACTGATGCTATTGGAGTTACATGTAATGGATTGAAGATCATGAAATTTTATACCACTCGTTGTGATAGTACCCATGTATATTCAAGGGTGTTTGATGGGATACGTGATTTTCATAGTTTGAATGAATTATTTTCTATGTGATGGGGGATTATTGAATAGAGATAATCGTAATTGGAAATTTTATCTCCCATACAATTTTTCAAACATGAATAAAAATGTGAATATTTATTTTGATGGATATTGAAGATACATTCTAAGATGGAAACAAAATTAGTTCAGGTTAATATATTATGAGGATATTGAGATAAGTGACAAACAAAACTCCCAATAATTGATAGAATATGACGAGGATTCATAAGGTATGATGGTTAGGTGTGGCTTCAGGAAGGGAATGAAAGATAATTTTTTCTATGAATTCTTCAGTTCATATGAAGCGAAAAATAAGGTCCTCATTAAGATTACATGAAAAATATATATTATATCCTACTATAATAGCATGGAAAAATGGGATAGGGATTAGGCCTAGGGAACATATTATTGATAAACCTATAAAGAAATTCTATAGTATGATATGAACAAAATATCTAAGTGATGTTAAAACTGATATTGAATAAAGTGTTAAAATGAAGTATTAGGAATCTGTGTCTACTAATGCCCAAAAACAATTGAAATAATGTTGGAAGTGGAGAAAGTGAATTTTTTGGAGTTCAATCTCTACTCTAAGTTACATATTATATAAAAGTACTTGTAAATAAATTCTTATAATTACGTTTTCAACCAATTATTTGACAGACATATTGGAGTTGGAATTAATTAGGATACATGGTTGTGGGTACAAAACAATAGTTCATATTGGAATGAGGTTTCAATCAAAGGAAGATGTATGTGGAGGAATATATCCACCCTTGGGAAAATATGGCGAATGATTTTGAAGATATAGTAAAAGATGATCCAGAAATGATATTAAATACCCATCAATGGGGGTTTTATAATGGTTGTTGATTTCAATAATCATTGTACTATATATAATTATTTTATTAGATATTTCTAATATTACTTTTTTAGGACTTGTTTGGTTTTAAACTTTTAACATATACATTTTTATAAATGAAATTTTTTTTATTTTTAGTCCATCCTCTCACCTCCAAAAGGATAACTATAATGAGATAACATCTCTGATACCTCACAATGGATTATGGGGAAATAATTCCTACTATGATAATCTACCACCACATTCCACATCTGGTAATTATAGTCTACCCTGATTTCATTATACTATTTAAAATACTTTATCGTTATTAATATCATGTTGATATCTCAATATGATAATTTGGAGTAAAATATTTTTATTTGAATAAAGAATATAATGATCAACAAGAAGCTATTGTATCCATGTTTTCATGAACAATACAAAAAACTTACTCTATGTCTTAGGTTGTGTTGCGATCCTAATGAGGAATAAAATGAGATGATATCTATTAAATTCCTAGATACATCTCCATCATCATTCATCTGATCCTTGATATATAGGCATCACATAACACCACATACTCAAATCCCTCTTTTATAAACCATTATGCGGGATAAGATTTTTTCTCTTATATAAGTCCTAAAAGTACTTTTGATACATATCTAACTAGTAAAAGGATTATCCATATGGTTCGGTGATGTTAAAGAATCATGATCCCAGAGAAACCTATAATTTTTCAATGATAATAGTGTTCCATCCCATTGAGAATCTATTTCTCTATCATTCTCACTGGTGGATCATAAGTTAGAACAACTTAAAAAATTAAAATTTTAATTTGTATGATATCTTTTATAATAAAAAGTATTATAAGGATACCAATATAATGAAGATATGATCCTTGATGTTTTTTAAATGTATTTAATTCCATCAATGTTTTTTAGGGACAGACTCATATTATTTTCAATGTCATCATCTAGTAATTTGTAATGTTCAATGGAATCAGTCAGCATAACCATATAATGGTATATGATATCCTTGAATATTTGGAATATGAGTCTGGTAACAAAATTAGGGTATTAATTTGTTGAAATGGAATCCCAAGTTACTCATAATGTTTAGTGGGACATAATACATCCATCATCATATAATCATATTCAGTTACATATAATTGGATATATTAGGAATTTTGGACAACCATTAAGAACCATTTCACCCCATTAAATAATAAAATATGTTATCAATCCTTTGTAGTTTTTTTTACGGTGAATTAGTTCATGTGATGATATTCAAAATGTAACCTCAGGATCCTATCATGATTCTTAGTCAATAATAGGGAGATGCATAGTGTCAAAAACTAGGTCTAATAAATCATTTTCTTTTATTTCACCCATCAAATCATTAAAATCATAATTCATGTTTTTATAAATCCTACATGCCATAGAAGACAACAAATGGGACTTAGGATAAACAATAATATATAATTAAACCTCTTGACATAATTTTGACCCATGTAAATCCCCCATAATGACATTTTTGAACTCATATACAATGACTAAGACCTAAAAATCTATTCATTCTGATGTATCAATAATCAAAAAATTCCAAAAGATTAAGAGTATTATTTAATTTCCTTTACATGGGACCCACCATTCATATATAAAATTGTATCTCACTATTAATGTAAAATATCATCGGATCAATTTTGGTAAAAAACCAAATCTGTATAAAATAATTAGTCTTGATCACGGAGAGTATATAAAAATTAAATAACATGAATTAAACACACAAAATAATCATAGTTATTACAAGATACACAATAATTTTTCTTATCCTAGGGTATAGTCACACCGTTGGGTTGAGTTTTTTATTAATAAATCTCCTCCAATGAGAGTATCCAGTATTATGAAACATTCTAGAGTCTCTAATATAATGTATAGTTTTTAAAAAATCCTACAAACATTATCGGTTAACTAACACATATGATCATGAAATTTTTCTATAGGTTTGATAAAACACAGATCATAACTCGATTTGTGTTGTGATCCTATGGGTCATATGACATCAACACATTTATATAACCGTATTTTTATCTTCCATAACAATTATATTGGCATAAATCACCTATATGGGGTGACTTTTTTCTGAGATCATAATTATTTCCTCATCCTATATCATTACTATAAAGTATTCGTTCATCACCTATATGTGAATAACCAAAATCATGAAAATATAACTTATTCTGTGTCTCATCTATTATCTACCTATCTAGTTTCGTATGATGTATTAGGTAGTATATAATTTTATAACAAATACCCTCATAGTTGTATCATCTGATATCTCCTAAATGAAAAGAACCGATATCTTATCGTTCTACATATGATTCAGACTTGTGATCTGGAGTTTATGTTCCCCTTTGACATTGAAATCCACCAACCCATCATCTTTCAACTCTAGATGATGACTCAACTACATGATGAAGACTAAACTCCCCAAGAAATATATACCTTTAATAAATAATTTTTATGGAATAATAGGGTTCATTCCAATTTTTAATATATGGTATGTATTCAAATGAGAATTATACAAACTATTATATCAAAGAAAAGACTGTTACATAACTTCTACGATTGAAATTTTCCATCATGAAACATGTCATGAGTGTATTGTATGAGGTCAATGAAAATAAATTCACACTAAACTACTATTTTGAAACCATGTTATTGATCTTGAAATTTCTATATTCATACTAGCAACAATATTATTAGTAACAAATACTCTTAGAATATGTACACATTCTAGTTCTAATGGAAATATATTTTATCACACAAATGAGTCACTAAAATTGATGACTTTCATTCTGATAAGAGTAATATAATAGACTATTGATCAACAAAAATATCATTGGGTTTCCTAAAAAGGATAATTATATTATCCATTCACTCCAGGTAATTTACTATTTCTAACATGCCCATCTTGACCTTAATCATAGAAATATTTTTTCTGTATAAATAAAAACGGTGTTCAACCTAAAAGTATCATAATAAATAACTATGGAAATTATTTTATACATATAAAGAGGTAAACATCATTGTATGATACTGAGGGAAGATTTTATCATGGTTTTATGGGTGTAATTTATTCTTGAAGAATCTTCATAGGGAACTCACTTTTAGAACTCTCATGTACTAAGGATTCATTGGTAAACATATAATCATTGTAATCATTACATGTAATACAATATTGATCTAAATTTAGAGTAATGAAAAAAAAATTATGACATGTAACCGTAAAAAGTTTAATAAATGTGGAGTATTTTAAGAAGAACATGGAAACTAGAACCAATTTATAAATGACTCTTGGAAAAATATATATCCTAAAACTAATGTCTCTATATACCAAGTTGAAAACCTAGTTATCGGATTTTTAATAATTGGATATTTTAATTCTTTATCAATCACATGGGTCCCCTTATAGAGATCCGAAGTTAATAAAATTTAAATAAATTTAACTAAATTCAAAAAAAAATAGATATAACTACTTTATCTATATACATCATCATAGAGTATATACAATGATCCCAATATCCTGGAGCCTTTTATTCATTATTACATAAGATTAAGATTCATGAAGTCTCATCCTAAATGATAGAATAGATTAGTATTATCGGTAAACAACATACATACTTAAAAATGAAATTTTAAATCACTAAATAGTCAATTACTTTTTCTGTAAAAACTATACAATTCCCCTTAGTTTGTCCCTATATATTAAATTTTAAAATAAATCCATGAATCATGGGTAATATAAAACATAATAAAGGGGTTAACCCATATTATCAATAAAGTAAACTATACAATAGAATCTATTAATAAATAAGAAATAATCAATATGATAATGAAAATAGTTGAAACTCATGATATTTGATCAATAACTTGTAAATAATATGGGCGCAATATATTATTATCAATTTATTTCTTATAAATAACAAAAAAATCATGAAACCTAACAAGTGATATTTAATCTAGTCAAATATTTGCATGGAATATAAGAAAATGTATTCATATTGATAGAGTTAATATATTGGAAATTCTAAAATATGTCATTATTTTTTGAACCAAGATATAGAATAAAATCATGTACTGGTTCTAATATATCAATACAAATTGGTATTTCCTTATCCAAAATCTAGTCTTCTTCGTCTCATGAGATCTAAAGATCGATCTACGGGCTTTCTGGTGTCACCCATCAAATAAAATTATCAATTAATTACTCATATTAAATGGGTTAATCAATACCAACAAAAATATTCATACTGAAAAATTAGAATACAAATTTTCTTTTATTTCCCAAATAAATAAACATAATCATAACCTACCAAGAGTAATATAAATATTTTTATTAAAATAATAAATCCTCATCAAAATTGTTCATAGACTACAAAATGAAAGAATATTGATGATATCGTTACAACATATCCCATTGAAACATATTTACAAAAATTGTGAATTTAATTAAATATTTTATTGAACATATGATTTTCTTCAAAATAATATATGAGGAAAATGACAGTTTTAGTATAAAAATATATTTCTAAAAAATATATATATGCAAAAAATATTTTTAAATCAATATTATTTGAAAAATATATTCGAAAAAAATTAAAATAATCATTCAAACAGTGAGTATTCATTAAAGTGTAAAATTATATTCCTATCATACCTGTTAAACCAATTATTCCTTTCATGTATTCAGTAAAAGGAAAATGACACTTTTTTATAATATTTAATGAAAATTTCATCTAAATTTTTTTAATGTAAAAATGGGAAAAGATATTTAATAAATAATTTAGAAATTTTTAAAACAAAATTTGAAATTATATCTTGTATACATACATTTTCATTAAAAATAATTTCTATATGAGGGGAGAAACAAAATTGTATTTTCATAAAAACAAATTATCAATCATTTTATGTAGAAAATAGTGAAAAAATGATGCAATTAAATGAAACACTTATTAAATAACCATAGGTGATAAAAATAGGTTGAATTAGTTATAAGAATATTAAATAATGTCTCAAATGGAGACTTAATCAAATTAAAAATAGAATATTGATGAGCTTGTAAAATAATCCTATGCCACATTGGTATATTTTTAATCTATAGCCCCATGAACAAAATATCATTAAGTGAAACATTTAATAAAACAAAAATAAATTAATTCATTATATAAAATAAAATAATTGAATTATATAAACCACACAATCGAAATATTTGGGGGAGATGTCGTTAATCAAAAAGAATTAAATGTGAGATGAGACTCCCTTACCTTGAGTCTTACACATCACATACATTATTTATATTATAGAATGAAAAATGTATTTTAGTTATTTAATTTAATAATAAAATATATTCTGTTCATTATTTGTTTTATTTAATTTATACATTGTCATATATGATCAATTAATCATCTATTTTTACGTCATATGTTTCAATGATATTTTGTGTATTTGTCAAAAATGAATTTTTTAGGTTTCCAATGGTCAACATAGTAATTATTTAAATATAAAATGAATATAAATCTTAAAATGAATTTGATATTTATAAATAAATTATAAATTTACAACCAATTATGAAATATGGTTATGTAAAATGAACTATTCTACAATCAGGGAGGTAATATGTTGTACATGTTCATGAGTATTGATTCAATTTTTCAATGATCATTATGAAAATATGTTAAGTAATATTTTATATTTAAATATTTATAAAAATAAAATATATACAATATTACTTCATTATATTTAATTATATATATCATCATATGTTGTGTGGTGATGATAATAAGTTCACATTATTTTGTGATTGTTGTAGTCTAAAAAAACATAGACACTGTTATCAATTTATAGTATATGAATGAAAAAGATATGTTATATATTAAAAATGATAAATACATAATTATTTTCATAATTAATTAATCTATATCACATATATTCCAAAAAAATATCATCATTAACTTCCATGCAAAGTGTTATTGAAGACAAATCACATCACATCATCAGGCAGGTTTCCTATGTAAACATAATAGATTTTAACGTTTGCCCTAATGAAATAACATTTAAAAACATGAAATTATATAAATAAAAATTATTTATATTTATTTAATAAATATAAAATATTAATTTATATCCACCATCATATCCAATAGTGAGAGTTGATAATAGAAAACTAAATGACATCAGTTCTATAGGAGATAGTTTGCAATATAGAAAAATGATGATTTTATAACAAATTTTATAGAAGTGGGGATGGGTATAGGTAATTAAAATAACATAAATTCATATTTTTATCTCGAAGATACTGAGGTGATTATATCACCCTTAATTAAAAATAATTGACGGTTTTGGGAGAGGAAATAAAATAAAAATTCTCAATGTAAAACATTAACTCATCTTTCAATAAACTCACAAGGGTTGGACCAAAATCTTTCTTAGGTAAGATTTATTGAAAAAATAAGGATTATCCGATTAATTTATGGATTATATAATTGATATATCCAGTTATTGGATAATAAAAAATTGTTTGAATTTTGGAAGAATATAATAGAGTGTTTCCTTTTATTTGTGAGGTGTATGGAATATTTGTAATATTTTGTAAGAAAACATTATAACCATGTTTTCAAATGAAATAATTGTGACAAATGGTTAATTATCATCTATTAAATATTATATAGTTGAAATAGGGGTATAAAATGCATTTTAGAATTGTTTTTATTTTTTTAACTATTATCTTATTAATTTAACCCACTAGTAAATTTATATTTTCCGTGAACACTATAATTAATTTTTAATTTTTTTTAATATTAATTATTGTTGTAAAATACTTTTAATCTATTTGAGAGTATATGTTACAATAATTACCAAAATTTTATTCATTTTTTGAAATTTTATTGACAAATGATGAAATTTTTATTTAATATTAATCTCACAAATGTGACAAGAAATCATGTTTTTAAAGAGTGATGGTTCAAAATTTTACACAGTTTTTTAATCAAACATTAAAAATAAATTGATTCTAATTATAAATCACTTATTAATAAATATACAATTAAAATTTTATTTTATCCAAATAAAAATATAATTTTTCATTCAAAATAATTTAAGTGTCATGGATGTTATCAAAAAAAAACTCCATAATTTTGTTTATTATTAAAAAAATAAATCATTTCATAAAAAATCAAAAAAAATAACTTGATGATAATTTTCATATTCTAATGAAAAATGTAATTATTTCTATTAAATACATTTTATAAAATATATTGAAATTAACATTATTAAATTACCATAAAGCGTGGCTAAACCATCTTGATGATAAAATTACATTTTCAGAAAACAGAAATATTTAGTTCAAATGGTTCTAATTTTATCTATATTCAATAGATAAATACATTATTTATTTTATACATTTATAAACAATCTAATTTTAAATATTTAGTTAAAATTATTCATACCCCCACCCAATTTAACATCTATTTCATAGTTGGACTACTTAAATACTAATATTTTAATTGTGTATCGTATTTCGTTTAAACCTGATGATGTGTAAATTGAAAGCTATATAAAAGGAGTAATTTATTTAAAATTAAATATATAATATTGTATTTGGATGTTATATTTTATTTTTATAATTTTGATACATGTCAAAAACACTATATAAAATGATTTTTATAAATTAAAATCTCAGGGAATAATGTTCTACCCCAATTAAATAAATTGCATCCTCACAATTTAATCATAGTCACAGTAATAATGGGTATTTAATTTGAAAATACCTCCATTATTAAACCACTTATTTAAAAGTGTTAACGAAGTATCTAATTAATAAGAGTGAATGTTGTAGTACGAAGGTCTTATGGAATATAACATATATAAAATTGTATGTATGAAAAAATAAGGGGAATATAAAATATGTAAAAGGATGAAAAGCCTAAATTATTATACATATTGAAAGAGGCAATTTGTCAAATTAATTTTTTTTTTATCAATGGGATGTTAAAGAACCAAAAACCTAAAATCTATCAAGATTTAAAATACCATTGTTTCAATATAAATGAACCTATTAGGATAACCTTTTTTAATATAATTTTCTTAAACATTAAAAAAAATTTCCTATAGAGTGATAATATATGAAAGTATATTTCCTTAATAATTTTCTATTTCATAGTAACAATATCCTCTTTTGGTTGGGATTTTATCAATTTTTACTCTAATTATTACTACAACAAATGAATATCAAAAAATAAATTGTTTTATATTAAATCACAAAATTTCATTTTTAACAGGTCATATGAGCCATAAAATTTAAACAATACATATTATTGTCTTTAACAAAACTAAAATTGTTAACATATTTTACATAATAGTACATAAATTTCAACATAAATCGTTCCTAAATTAGTTCTCCAAACGAATTGTCTCAATATGTCTATCCAAATTCAAAGTATAAAAATATTAATGGAATCACACTAAATAAAAATTACATTCCCTATAAAATTTAAATTGGAATTTGATTTCTCAATACCAACATGTGAATAATATGATCACTATAATACCATAATAGAAACATCCATTCATCAAAATATAAAATCTGTAGTTATTAGATATATTTAATAAATCGATATGTGAAGTAAACTCATTCAATGATGTCATAGAACATCAAACCTATAAAAATTTTCATTTTCCCAAACAATATCCCATAATCAACTGATTATTTTCTCAACATTAAGAACATATCTTCCCCCATTCATGTGTTTTCCAAGATATATAAATTTCTACTAAATCATCGTTCCTAGTTATTGTAGGAATCAACATATGATCTAAAACAATTAATAAAATATTAAATAACTATAATCCTTATACAGTTTGTATATACTTATAAGATAAATATAATAGATGAAATATGACTATAATATAATTATTTAATAAAAATACATGCATAGTAATAACTAAACTTTTCATGTGGTAATAACATAATAGTGATAATAAACCCCATATTATTTTGCGGTATATTTTATTGAAAAATGGAAAATTCATTTTTTAGTTCCATATATCTTTACAATTCAAGAATTCTACATTTTTTTATCATTCCTTTCCCATTAAATCAAAATATTAGTGGCCTTTATCTCCACACATGAGTCAATATCCTCTTCTTTTTCACATACAAAAGTACCACATGTTGTGAAATAATCATTTTCCTTTATCCTTTTATCCATTTATTTTCCACATCCAACTTATTCTATTTCTCCCAATGAATTCTATAAGACTTGGAGTATTCATTCACTATCTCAATAGAACACTACACAATGTTCACATATGATGATTATTTTTTGGAGAGTATTTAAAATTGAGTTATGTAATTAAACCCATAAATGAACTGATCAATAATTCCATTTCTATTAAGTATATTGTCTAAAACATGACATTATAAAATTGTGTGTTGGATTAAAACATTGAAATTTGTTCATATTCATTCTATCATATAATCTAAAAATTTATTTCCATATCCCCATGATTCTCATGTAGAAAATATTTTTCAAATATTATTATCATAAAATATATCAGGTCCTTTCATTGTATTTCCATTTCATCTTTATTTTAATCACTTACAACTATTGGTCCTCATCACTAAATAGATGATAAAATTCACGAAAAAATTTCTCCCTTTCTCTACTTCCCAGAGAATTAAATTGCTTCCATATTGAAATTTTCCATTTCTATAATAAAAATGGATTTTTAAAATCATTGAATGATGTGAGATATTGATGTATATCATTTTATATAATTATTAATACACGTGGTGGATCATCATGACTATATAAATGAAAAAATTCCATTAATCATAACCCGGTTCAACTTCCCCCTTATGGATATAATTTGATATTTTAAAACTGCGTCTCTACCTCCAACATTATTATCATTCCCATGAAAAAAATCTCTATATTGAATATTATCTTTAAAGAAATTCTATTAAATTAATTGATGTTAAATTCTATTGAATTTAATAAACTATATTAGATCATAACATTATGAAACATAATGTATAATCTTAGGAAAAGTAAAACATTTAACATGAATTGGGAATTCATTCATTGATAATCTAATAATAATAAATATGGTTTATATGGAAATGTTTTAAAATAATTTTCATTTCAAATCAATTATAATGGTTTGTAATGAATTTTTTATTTATCCTAAGCATATCTATATAGAGTTTCATGTCAGGTTCGTTGTCAATCATGTGGTCTAGCATTAGGAGATGATCATGTCATCTGAGATATGCTCGTTTTATAGTTGTTTACCCCAGGTATATATGTTATGGAACAACATACACTTATAGTATCCATTAAAAGACCAATTGTCAATGGAAACCCACATAATATATTCTATACCAAAAATTTTGTATGTTCTTCTATAATTAGATTCAATTTCTATCAAGTGGTTATATTACCATAATTATGTTTTTTAAAATCATATTCTCTAGGTTTCAATTGAACATTTTTTAATGAATGTAGAGACCCAAACCAATGTCTCCTAGAGATGGTGTCTACATTATTACAGTGAAGAACATGCAAGAAATCCTATCCAAAAGGGATGAATACATAATTTGACTTTGAATACTATAAACAAACATAAAATTCCCATAAAATTTTAAAACATAAAACTAGAATAAGACATTAATTTATTATTGAATTAGTTCATATAATTTATCACTACATATAAATGTAAAAAATTACCCATGTCATAGGAAAAATGAAACTTAATAAATATGTGAGATTATATGCTTATAAAGGGTAATAATAAATAATAAGATATAAATAAATAATTAATAATGAACATGGAAATATCAATAAATGAAACACATTTCATTTAATTAATTACATGATAACAATAAAGTCGGAATAAATTATGATAAAAAAATCAATAAAAATAACAAATTTATCATAAAACATAAAAATAGATATTATGACTAATCGAATAGTCACATGGAATATCAACAACTGAATTTATAATGATAGAATGAATAATGTTGGACATTTATAACATTTTATTAAGTTCATATGACATTAAATCTAAAACCATCACGGACTTTTCACATGTAATCTATATAAATTGGTAATGCATTCAAAATATCTAATCTAGATATCCTCGTGATACCAACAGAATTATCGAGGGGATATAGTGTCCCCCCCAATCGAAGAAAACATTTAATGAATTGAGAATTTTAACAGTCTAAAAAAGTTCAACATATATATTCATATTGAAAAAATAGCATGGAAAATTATAATACTTTTTACTCAATAGACATAATCATAAATTTATAGTGTAATATAGTTAATGGTAATAAAATTGTACATACTCAGTAATAATGATCATGAACAATCCAAATAATTAATAAGGATGAAAATAATAAAACTCATACTAATTAGTTGATATATTCGGATATGTTTTCATGATGTTGATGTGTAAAAACAATAAAATTATAATTAAAAACATTTCTAAGAAAAATAGCATTTAAACGTTCAAAATATCTTAATATAACTAAATATAACAAAACTATTTTCAAAAACATTTTATTTGAGAATATGTTTTGAAAATATTAAAAATAATCCTTAAAGAACGTATTTTTTTATGACAATGAAAAATTATGTTAATTTCATACATGCTAAAACAAATAATCCTTCTACATTTTTGGTATCATCCAAACTGAAATTGCAATGAAAACCAATATTGATTCATTTTATAATGTGACTTACAAAATTAAAAATAACTAAAAATTTATATTATAAATAATTTTAACATGTTTAAAAAAATTTAATATTTACATAATATATGGGTTTTGATGAAAAATAATTTCTATCCTAAATAGGGAAATAAAGTCTAATTATCTTGAAATATTCTCAATATTTTTTCTTCCATCAAATAATTTCAAAATGGGAAAATTACATGAAAAAATTATTAAATTTCCATATTTTTTGAAATATATTTATTTTAATAATGAAATATTAAATTATTTATCAATATAAGACTTAAACAAAAATAATTCTCAATAGTGATGAGAGTGTGAAATAAACCCTTAATACTATTGTTATATTTTGAATAATAAGCCCCATAAAATAAATGAAATTAAATGAAACATTAAATAAAATTAAAATGAGATAATATATTATATATAATATAATTAGGGAAAATATACCCCACACAATACAAATATGTGGTGAATATGGAGTATGTTTAACAGAAGTGAATGTTTGATGAGAAACCCTTACCTTGATTATGAGTCATCAATTATGTTCCCTATCATGCAGAATAATAAACAAATATTAATTATTGACATTATTAAGAACCATTTTCAATTTTCTTATTTATTTATTCCAATATTACCATGTTATATATGATTAATTAACCACTGATATTTATGTCATATGTTTCGATGATAGTTTTCTTTCTGTTAAAAATAAAATTAGTAGGATTACTATGGTAAAATATGTCATTATTAAAAAATCTTAAAATATATATTTTTGAAAAATTGTAATATTTATAAATAAATTTATCTTTTAAAAAAATCATGAATTATGGATTTGAAAAATGAACTATTTTACAATCATGGAGATGGGAGGCCATACATATGCATGCGTATCATTTCCATTTTTTAATGCCCAGTTTAAAAAGAAATTATTTATTATTTTATCATTATAAAATGATAAAAATATCATATATACCATATTCATTTTTTATATATAATTATATATATAATCAATGTAGAGTAGTGAGGAAAATAGATTCTCATATCCTCATGAAGCCGATAGTCAACACATAAATTACCAACATATTCATTTTTTAGTGAATGAATAAACGTAATTCATTAAATTTTTGTAATGATAAATATGTCATTAATATTATAATTATTTTTTTATGTCACATATGATAATTGAAATAACCATTATTTCCTTTCATTTGAGTAGTTAGTGAAGGATGTTCCACATCACTACTTTAGGTGGTAGTCCACCATAAAAACGAGTGACATTATCGTATCCCCAATTAAATAGAAAGTAAAAAATATAAATATGATATAATAACTCCATATATTTAATTATGTTATAAATATAAAATATATACTTCATATCCATCATCATATCCAATCAAGAGATGTGGTAATTGAAAAGATAATCACATCAACTTACATGGTGGTAGTTCACCGTAATGGTGAATGATGATTTCATTACCCATTTTATGGAATTGGAGATGGTTTTCGGTCTTTACCATAAAATAACAACATATAATTATATTAATTGTACTTCTGTTTTTATATCAGAATTTTCTCATAATAATTTATGAAGGTGGAGGTTGAAAAAAAGAAAATGATTATTGAAGAATGATACCTCATATTTGGGAAACCTCATTTGGTTTCCACCAATATACGTACTATGATGTATTTATTTTAAAATAAGGAAAATATTATTAAATAATTTATTTTTATATGATTTGGGTTATTATTTTTTGATCTAAATGTGTATAAATATTTTAATAAGAGAACATTGTGGGTGATCTTTTATAACTAAGGTTAGTGGCACACTTCAATCCAATACCTTTTTTAATTTAGACATGTTTTTAGGTAACTTTATCCCTTATCATTTTATTTTGACCCCAAATATATCCCTATTTACCTATACTATGAGAAATAATTTTTTATGTTTTTTTATTTATCATTATGGTAAAAAATGTGACTTTATTAAAAAAACTAATTATTCTTATTCAAAATTTCTATTTTTTTTTTCAAATTACATTAATATAATTGGAATATTTTTATTTAAAATTTACCCCATAAATGTGATGAGTAATGTTGTTTTATAGTGAAAAATACAAAAAAAATTGCATTGTGTATATATCAAAAATCTATTTTAAAATGATACCAATGACCAAAATATTAAGAATATATATATAACTAAACTACTTTTAACATAAAAATGATTAATATATAGTGTAATTTTATATATCAATAAAATGAAAATAATTTTTTCAAATAAAATTATGAAAATTTCATTATTCATCAAAAATGAGAATTCTCCAAAAATAGACAACAACTATAATATAGTTTTTATATTATAAAAAATTCTGAAATTATTTTTTAAATATAATTTTTTTAAATATTAATATAGATATACTAAATTTAATAGAAAAAGTGCGACTAAAACACATTTTAGAAAAATAATTAGCTTTTCAGAAAATATTTATGTTTCATTAAAATTGTTTAATTTTATCACTAATTAATATATATATATATATATATATTAATTATTTCATTTTATTTTAATCCACATAAATTTCATAATTTATATAGTATTTTTCATAAAATCTATTTTAATGGATACTTATTAATTTAAATTTTTTAAATAACAGATTTTTAAAAGATTTACTTATATCGTTCAAACCCAATGTAGTGTGAATTAAAATCTTTAAAAGAGATGAATTTGTTTGAAAATAAGTATATTGTAATATATATGGTTTTTAAATTCCATTCTATGCGTGGTTTTTTGGGTAACTCATGCTATCGAATATGATTTTTATTCTAGAAATTGTGGTGTGTTACACCGTGGACAACCTAGGCTCTGATACCATAATGACACGACCTGACCCATCAGGGCCTACTATAATGATGGTAAGATAAGTATTACAGAAAAATCCTACTTCCTATTTGAGAAGATCCATTTACTAAGAACCTGTATGAATATCTCACATATTGTAGGCCATATACTAAACCATATTCACACAAAGACATAGATAATGATAAACACTCAAGAAATCCATAAATTTAAATTAATGGAATAACAACTACATGAATAACCTCTAATATCCAATAATGGGGTGTGACATAATATGAAATATATAATTGGATATAATTCATTCAAAATAATGAAAATCATATATATAAAAAATATAATAAAAGGATATTATTTTCTCAACATAAAGTTACACAAGTTATGTATGAATTCAACTATTTCAAACACCATGCACAAATAAGTACCAAATGATATATGGACTTGATTATATTTTTTGAATAGTCTACCATATGAATAAGACAATATTAATTGGGGGAATACATTCCAATAGTAAGTATATACCTAACTATTAGAGAAACCTAGAACAACCAATGAGTAATGAATCTTTGATGATTCACTTCAAAACCATAATCAACAAGAGAAAAAAAGAGAAACAAATTGTTATTATCAGTGGTACTCAATAAATAATGGATGTATACTATTCATTGCAATATTATTAAATCTAAATATATTGTCATATGTTTAAATCATCTGATCCTTAATCAAATGAATCATATCAGTATATGTAATAGTGTATCCATTTCCCCCAAAATTTTAGGTAAAATAACAACCCCAATGGAGGAAAACAAACCCTTCCCAAAGTCATTGCATAGTTTGGATAAAGACCATGTGGATAGAGGAACCCATTCCATTTATTATTCATGGGATAATAACCTAATTCAATTAAAATATTTAGGATCACATACCTTAAACTTATTAGAGGGATTCCCAACCCTACCTACATAAGATAAGAGGATATCATTCCTTGAATATTATTCAACTAACATGTTTTTCCACTACACATTCTTTTATAAAATCTAGGTCCATAATATGTGAGGCTAAAATTATCAATTATATGAAATTCATTTTTATTCATATAGTTATAATTTGATATGAATCCACCATCACATTAAAAAATAATAATTATCTAGAGTGTACTACACATAAGCAACAATCTATGGGAAATGGGAGTACATGATGTGTCCAAAGGGCTATATGGAGTCCCACACTATGTGGTTAAAATTTTCATCATACACTAATCAGCACGGATTTTTAGAGATCCGAAATATTTTTTATTAAACATGTAACATGTCCTACATGTTTCGGACTGACTCTCATCAATTAAGTAAACTGTAAAAGATAAGTTATTTGGAGTTCATGTGGTGTTTAGATCAACCAAATTATGTTTGAGTGGACTTTGGGTGACTATAACTATTATATTTGTAAAAAAAGAAATCACAAATGCATAGATGAAATCTTGGACTAACCAAAAAACAATGTTATACTTTTGTTAGATCGAAACCCTAGATCCATGTTAATGATAATGATGTCATGTTTTCTTCCATAAAACATTCCATTCAACTAGGAATTTTCTATAAAGTCTCATTTCCTCAAATGATTCCCATTATATTCAAACCATGACATGGTAGTAAAAAAACACAGAACTCATTGAATAACTTTAAATTTATGAAAAAAAATTAGATTCCTATTTCACATTATAATGAAATCATGTATTCTTTGTCGATAATTTTATCTGTATAACCATACCTGAAAATGGGGATCCTCAGTTATCATATACTATTACTTAATAATCATTACTCATCACAAATCCCTAAATCATAATCTAAGCCAATGAATTAATAAATATGTAAAAAATTAATTTTTGATTAAAAGTTAAAAAATATTTTGTGTTTGGATGATCGACTTATTATCTACATATAATAATTAAAAATAAATATCAAAGAAAAACATAAAACACTAAAGGTATTGAATCATTGAAGTTATAAGACCTTCAAATATCAATCATAATATATTAATAGAAGAAGAAACAAGATTGGATTAGATAAATGATAATTATAACGGTAAAAAAATAAAATAAAATATGTAAATTAATAAATAATGAGGGCTGTCAATTTCAAAATATATAATTCGGAGATGAATTATGTAATAAATAAAATATCAAAATAATGGATAAATACAGAAAATAAAATCCTTATATTGTGAGTGTGTTGTTCACTAGTGATGAATGAGTCTATGGTAGTATTGTTAGAGATCCCTATTTGTTTCTTTGATGTGTTCCAATAAATGAATACATTTATTAAAAAAACATCATATTTTCATTGAATATTTACCAATGATGACACCACCACTCCATCTAAATTTTACAGGTTATATTTATACACCTTTATAATTAAAATAATCATGTATAAATGGTGTTGTATAGGGTTGGAGGATTTAATAGAAAATTAAAAAATATAGTAAATTAAATATTTATTTAATCCACCAATGACATAACTCCTTTGAATTACCATATTATAACAAAATCTATGTACTTTATAAGGTAAACCCCATATTTTAGATTCCATGGTGGTCCATTTATTCATACACAAACATCATTTGGAAGAAAACCATCATTAACAAACTTATTTTTTCATGTTAGTTAATAAGTTTAATTTTATTAATATATGAACATTTTGATTGTCTGATTAGTGAAAAAACATCAAATATGTTACTAGATTTGAAAATATTATTTAATATACCCAAACGGAAAAGTCGTTATAATTGATGGATTTACATTTTCTCCATCATTATGAATTTGTTTCTTCAAGAGAAAAAAATACATATATAGGTGAGGGTATTGATCTCATATGTTGTTCTCCAGCTCCAAAAGGTATCATGAAGGTTCCAAAGCTTCAAGATAACATTACTAAGGGAAATAATATAATAGAAACTGGCCTTTCATTTTTTATCCTTGATCACTATCACATTATCTGAAAAGGCGACTCAATGGTCAATGTGTGTCATGCCCAACTCATTGACATGTAATTTATGATAATGGTATCACCTTAGGTAAAAGATGTAAAAGACACAATGGAGTCAATACTACACCGGTGGAATGGAAATGTGTTATATAACCTAATTGATCAATTATGGAATTTGAAATGGATCAATTATCCTTGGATAAATTTTGATATCTTTACTCAATCACTACGAACTGTAATGATGTGAGAACACTATGAACTCATGGTATCCCTAAGTAAACTATGAAGGCCACAATCATTAGTCTCTTCAGTAATTATAACATCTTTGAGTTTTTTCTATTCAATCAATGATAATTTTTTTACTTTCTCTTTCATTTCATGCACCTATATTGTTGTTGAAATATAAGATTATTCCAACTATGATAAAAAATGATAATCTACAAGGGATCATATAGAGGTTGTTGATTTTAATAATTATGAGAACAGAATAATAATTTTTTTTGTATAAAACCCCACTAAGGGTAAGTTATCCTCTTATAATTTAAAAAATATTGATATTCAATAATGAAACATGACTTCTATAACGAGAATATTTTTCTCAGTATGGTCGTTTTTTAGGGATGAGCATTGTGCTTATCTAAAACTAGCTCTTAAAAGGAAATTCAAACCAATATTTAACTAACATTTAATATATGAATTCCAATAGATGAAAATCATTTAGGGGAATCCTAGAAATAATTTTATCTCCAACAAATAAAATATTCAAATGCTTTCATTTAAACTCTAGAATTTAGTGGCGTGGATGTGGGATATATTAGTGTGTTGATAAATGGACATCTAGATTGTGTAATATCATGATGATATTAATTTAAATACAATCAATAAATTAGAATATATTCCATCCCGTATCAATTTATATTTGTCATGGTTTTGGTAAAAAATATCATGAAACTTATGATTTACATTCACCTGCAGATAGCTGATGACGCAAAAGCTGAACTCTACAACAATCAACATCATCAATGGCCACAAAAACGTCCATAAAACCATGTTACATCCTTCCCACAATGTGATATACCAATATTAGAAACATATGGAATTTTCTCATCACTTATTATCAAAGAAAAACTACCATAATAGTCCATCTAATATAGAGAATGAAATTATCACATCCTTCAAATAATCCATCAAGATCATGTCATGTTAGAATTTGGTTCCCCAATAACTTACAATAAATATCTCATTTTCATTCTTCCCTCACATTACATAGAAAAAAGGGATTAAACCCACTAATAGATTGTGTTTTGATACTTCTTTATCCACCAAGTACAACTACAATGAGATAAAGTACCCAACATCTCACATCTGAACCAAGAATGAGATTTTACACTATGAGTATTTTCCACCACATTTCATTTCTCATGAGTGTAGAATATCATCAATTAATATTCCCTCATGAACTCTTACCAGAACAACTCTCTTATGTTGATATCACAATGTGTTTAGATGTTCCTTTTAGTATTTTTTGTGAATAAAACATGATTAACTCATGATGAATGTAGTGAATCCTTATTTTCTGATCGAGTACTAAATCTCAGAGCTCTATGTCATGGGTTTTGTATTCATCTAGTTTTTTTCAAAGAAAAAGATCCATAAACTATCAAACCAAATCATTATATAAAATGGAACTCTTGAAAAAATTGTGATAAATGAAATAAAACCACATACTAAACACATTTTTCTAATAAAATCTATTTTACAGTGCTAGTAATCCCATACCTAGACTCCAAAAAAGAAATTATACAAATTCTGTAACAAGAAGAATTGATGCTATTATTGGATAATGTAGTGAAGATACACACAATAATTAATAAATATAGAATTATTATCTTGTAATATGATACAAACATTTGATAACTCTACACGTCTATCATTCACATGGGAAGATCTAATGATATAAGTAGATCAATCATTATTGGGTCCAAAAATACACTGCCTTTGGAAATAATATATCTTTCAAATTGGACCTCTATAATTATAAACTAATACTTCTACAATTTATCATATAGTTGTTATTCTAAACTAATATCAAAAACAATATATTGGTGTTTTATTGATATAAAAAAACACATCTCTACATTCTTGTTACTTGTATTGAAACAATTCAATATTTAAAAAATATATTATAAATGCTTGATTACACTTCTTCATGAAATAGTTTGTGATCGTGTCCAATGTGTACTTGTAACGTTGAAAGTTCATAACATTTACTTGCTATGTTGATAACATAGAAGTTTCATTATAATATTATTAAATATATATTATGTTATAGAATAATTTTTTTGTGGTGGAACCATAATGATACATGTTATTGTTTTTGGAAACTCATTGAAATTTTTGATAATTTCTTATGGGTTATTCCATTCATAATCTATCATTTTTTTGATTATGTGAACATGACCTAGTAATTAAAATCCATATTTATATGTATCATTTTATATTCTAATGTTAATAGTTGTGAAATGATACGTAGAATTTATGATAATTATTAATAAATATCATCACTCCTTTAGTTTTATTTATTGGTGAAAACCATGAAAACATATGAATGTGGTGATGAAGGAAAAATTTGGTGCATCATGACTGATGTTCCATTAATTAATGACATGTGAAAGAATATAACCCATTTTATTTTTAATGTGACCAGATATCTAATTACCTTTAAACATAATTGTTTAAGGTTATTTATATCGTGACCAAGGATATGTTTTAAATGTTTTTTTCAAGAAACTCAATGCATAGGAAATCTACCATTTTGGATTACGTCAATATAATTCGAACTCATTGATTATAGATATTGATATTAGTCATTACATTATAGGGAATATGTTTTAAATATGATACATTTCACTGAGACAATATCATTTTTTCAGTGGGAACCTTGTAGTCTTTCTTGATTTAATTGTTCATCATAAGGATACATTGCCAAATTATAATGATAATATCACACATGAACATGTAAATTCATTTCTATATTTATTTTCATGTAATTGGATCATATATTGATGTTTGGGTTGAATACTAGATTGGTTTTTAGAGTTTTTGGATGTTTTCAGGCTTGGTAGTAGGTGGCGTATGTTGGGATCATGTTTAGGGAAAATTGTGGGCCCTCACCTAGGTAAATATGTTGCTTGAGGAATGTTGTACAAGTGTAAGTAGGGTAGATTTTTTAGGGTATGAAAAACCGTGTGGCAACTGTGATAGAGGTTTTGGACCTTTTGTAGTGGTTTTTTGGAATGGTTGGCACCTATTTTTTGAAATCAAGTATCCAAACTATGCAGGGTGTTGCTTTTGGATATTGAGGGGTGCACAGTTGGCACACAGTTTTTCATACTATGCATCCAAATATAGAAACAATACCATATTATTAAATGTTTGAAATTTCATGGCTTCCCCTATATTTTTAAAACCTATTTCTGGATTTTTCTCCCTTTATCGACCTAGATAGACCAGTAATCTCTCCAACGACCTCTATATACTTCCCTCCATCATTTTTTAAGGCCTATTAATGGTTCTATGGTGGGTTTCAATTGGATTTTAGTCGATTTTATCTCCTCTTATCCCTTCTCTATATGGTTGTTGGTTCTGCTTTTTGGTGTTACAATTTTGGGAGAACCCTATTGGTGAGGGTCGTTGTTTTGTTTGATTTATATGATGTTATGGTGTGAATATTATATCATGGCATTGGTTCCTTCTTGTCTCGATTTTTGGTTGTGTTTTCACATAATTTTGGTGGTTGTTTTTTCCATTTCCATTCTATAACATTTATTTTATTCTTTATATATACAATAATACTTTTAAAATATTATAATAATGTTTTCTATTTGATGATATGAATTTATTCTGTGATTTTATAGTAGAAATTTCATTTAGAAATTATTTCCCAAAGGGTTTATTTAATTATTCCATTATATAAATGCATGAATGTTGTTTTATGAAATTCACATTTATTTTTATAAGTGTAATAGAGAACATGTGGTGGTATTAAGCTTTAGTGTTAGGTGGAAAATAAAGTGATGTCTAGTAAAATTGGGTTTTTGTTGATTTTATAGATGCTTGAATTATTTAATTGGATGTTGACACATCTGTGGAGGCATGGGGTGCACACATGGATAGTCATTCAAAAGAAAATGGACCTTGAGAGTGATCCCATTTGTCTGAATATATTTCTGTTGATTTTTAAATGGTTTTTTGGTAATTCATGTGATTAAAAAATGATTTCTCAAATGTGTTCCATGAAACATTATCTATTTAGAATTTTATTATATGTTTTAGAGAATGTTTGGAATAAAAAACTATTTGGAATTATGTTTGTCCATGTGGTGTTTTATGTTGAATTTGGAAAATGATGTGGAAGTGGATATGTGAATATATTTTGATTACATAATTAAATGTCTATGATATCACATTTTATTGTCTTGAAAAAAAGGATTTTATGTGAAGTAATGTGAATTTTTTATTGGAACCTTGTGATGTTTTGCGAAATAGTCTTCATAAATCATGTGATATATTGATTTAGTGGGTATCTTAGCATGATTTGGAAAATGGATTGTGAATATGGTAATGTGAGGTCCAGGATATTATTTTTTAAATGATTTTGACAATAGTTGTACTGATTGAAAATATTTTTTTCATGTAATTTTTTATTTTTTGAGGAATATTATTGTGAATTAAATGGATATTTATGCATATTTGTTATGATTCTATCATGTTTGTAAAAACTGATAGACCTTATGTGTTGTTCCACTCCAGTGGATCGTTCATGAGAACATTGTTTGTATTGAGTCAATTATACATTGGTATGGTAATCTCTATAATGGATCATGCAATAAGACATAGTGGGTTATAGTTTCTATACCATGAGTTTCATTTTTTTATTTATTATTTGGATATTCATTGGAATCCATTAGAGGTTTGAATTATGCTTTCTTATCAACCTAGATTAGAAGGGTTGGTACCCCCTTGACATGATAGGGTATGTGGGATGAATGACTAATTGGATATTTAAGTGTGGTGATATATTCATTGACTGTGGAGCCTCACCATATACCAACAGGTTAGTTTCATCTATGTATATATATGGATTATCTAGAAATGTTTACAAAATGACAATGAATCACTTTATATATGTTCTATTTAATTTTTTTGAATGTTTGTTATTAGCCTCAATTTTTTATAAATGCGTTTTCTTTCCCATTTTATTTTCAACATGTATCTTTTTACCCCCTTTTATGATATTTTTATTAGGATTGGGGATTTTGAGATGGATTTGTAAATGGAATATATTTTTGAAAAAAAATCTTCATCAATAGTTTTAAAATGTTGAACTAGTGAAATGTTATGTATTTCTAGTTATGATTTCTTGTTTGGTTTCCTTCATTTTCAGTAGATCCTTTTTGTTTTTTATTTATCATTTTTAATTAGGTTTCTCATTGTGAAACAAACAAGTTTTAAGTTGGGTCTATGTTTTGAAAAAAGAATTATATCTATGTATCTTTCTTCATAAAAATAGATGGTTTTGGTATACAGCTCTTTTTGGGTTTATATTATTTTTTAAAAAAACAAAATGTTTTTCAAACTAGTATTTTTGTAATATTTTGGGAATGAAAACTCATGGATTCTAGGGTTATTACCTACTAATCGATATAATATCACATCATTCATGATTCATTCAGCATCCTTAGACCCAATTATTTCTACAGGTGCATGTTTCTGGTTCAGATGCTCATGGAGACGGTTGGTCTTGGGGCTAGTGGTGACCAAGAAGTCACATTGAGATTTTGTTGGGTGGTACAACCTCTTTTATTTATTAAATTTTATTTTTTTCTTGGTTTTATTGGATTAGTATGTATATTTACTGATATTTAATAATTTTTAGATCTTCTTCATGATCATGATATTTATTATATCTTCATTTGCCTTGAATAAATCATTACCATGGTTCTCACACTAATTCACATCACTAGTTTTAAGATATTGGGGATCAGGGACACGTCATAGGCCATGTATATGACTAGGTTGGTTGTTTAGTTGGATGGAATGCCACCTTGGTTCGTGAAAAATTATATGATAATTGGACTTTATAATTTTTAGATATTGTTATATTAGAGAATAAGGAATTCGGTACTCGAGTGGTAGGTATGGGATGGATATCATGAACCCTTTATTATTGTGATCCTCGAGTCACCAGGGGAGGTTCGAGATTTATGAATTTCACATTTTGGGTTAGTTTGAATGAGGAATGACAATGAATGTGAGCCAGTGTCATGTTGTGATATCACATAGAGAAGTGACCAACGTGGATTCCATGTTCAATATTTAATTTTCTCTTAGTTTTTAATTCTTATATGGGTCGTGGCCAACAAAACATGTCTCTGAGATAGGAATGGACACCAGGTCCTCATTTTAGTGTTTTGGTATGGGTTGTGTTATGATTTGGTTATTGTTGGTGTTAGTGGGTTTTTGAAAGAAATCTATTTTTGGAATGAAAATAATTTCTTTCAAGTTGATTAAAAAGTGAAATTATATTTTAAAATAGAATGTGATTTAGAATTTGAATGGTTTAGTAAAATGTGTAAATAAAATTGAATTAAAAATTCGATAAATTATAGGGGTTGATGATAAAGTTGTATGTGTTACCCTTATTACTAAATATAAACGTTTTCATATATGTGATTATGTGCGTAATGTTTAGGATTTCACAAGTCCATGGATGATGTATGAGGAAGTGGAATGAATACATATGTGATGATTCATAGGATTCCATGGGGGAGTATTTAAAATCATATTTTTATTGTCTTTTCCAAAAATGGTTCCTTAATGGTAATGTGATTGATAAAATTGGTTTTTCTTAAAAAAATTGGTTCTTTTCATATCAAAAAATGGATCTCAATATTTGATTACTACTCTTGGAAATAGGGGGGATTGAAATTTTATTGAAAATTGTGGTTTTTGAAAAGTGGATTTTGGCATGATGTGATGTTTGGATTGTGAAACTATTATTTTGAAATAATATTCCTTTTTTGTCATGATTTTGGGTGTTTTTTACTCATGTTTCATGTTCTATGTATTTTTGGGAATATTCCCCCAACAAAGTTCACCAAGGTTACTAATGGGTCTGGTAAAATTTTGGGTTCTTATAAGATGTCTCCCATCTATCAAGGTGATTGAGAACCATTAGAGGAAGTGGACTTGCATGGGTAAATTTAGAATGTACTTATGTAATTGAATTCCAATGGTTGTGGTATTTTGTTCTATTTTGGGTTGTTTTGAGGGTCTAGCTTCGGATTAGTATAAGGTGGTTTCTTCTTCATTAATGAATTTTTGTATGATGTGGGATGTGATTAAAAAAACATTCAAATGATGGTTTATAAGTGAGTAAGTTAAGAAAGAGAAAGTGGAAAACATTTATATATTCTACAGGACTATCAGACAGTGAAGACATATAATGATCACTTCAAAGAGCTGGATTAATTCTCTCTGGAGATTGAGTCACATGAAATTTTGAAAGCTCCTTCCTTAATTTTAGGTCTTCATTGAGAGATCAAAGAGATAGTCCTTTATTTCAATGAATTTTAGTTTTATATGTTTGTAGATGAGGCATGATTAGATGTGTTAACTCCCGAAATACATGAGCTTGGAAACTAGTGTAGTTTATTGCTAGTAAAGGTTCTTCATATGAAGAAGTTTGTATGGGAAAAGAAACTATCCTTGAGTATTCTCCTTCATTGGTTATATCATCATTTCCATATTAATTCTCATGTGCATGCTTCAATTGTGGCTAGTTATGAAATTCAATGTCTTGGTGTTATTATCCTTTAAATACTTATCGTTGTTATGGCCATTTGGGTCAATTGGATACGTTTTATAAGAAGAATTTTTTGAAGTTGATGTCTTGATCAAGGGATGTTTTCTAATGCCTATGAGGTTGTAGATGCATCAAAAATCAAGGATCTAGCTATATCCCCCAGAGTGAGGCTTTCACATAGTAAGGGAATTGATGGGGTTTTGGGAAACATTGTCATAGTTCTTGTCTCTAGTGTTGGAATTGAAATAGTTTACATTCATGTTTCATTTTTTTTCTTTTTATGATATTATTGTATCATTTTATAATGACTATGTGGACATTTTTTATTTTAATACCATTATCTGACTTGGATGTGAATCATTAAATGGGTATTCTTTTAAGAATCAGTTTTAGTTTATGTTGTGCTTATTTGGAGATTATATGCTTGTGGATATCCATGTAGGTAGCTTGATCTTTGATTCACTTCTTGGTTCATGTTCTTTTCCAGGGTCCTCCTTATGTTATTTTTTGGTTTTGGTGTTTAATATCTAGTTCTAGTAGAAATGTTGTTATCTATTGTGGGGATTTTTTGGTTGATCTCCTGTTAAGAGTTCATGTATTGGTTGACCCAGGGTGGTCCTGCCAAAATTTACCACAATGGGATGGTCTAAAGTCGTTCCAGGGTATTAGTCAAGTTCTTGTGGTAGGTACAACCCTAACATGTTATCCTATTATTCCTTGAGTTTTAATTTTATTTTTTAATGGTTGGATGTGGCATTTAATAAAAAATATCACCCAATGGTTTGTGGTTTATTTTATCTTTATACGTGTTTGGTTTCAATATTTTTTATCATTCCATTGGGTGACTATTTGGGGGATGAATGAGTTTTTTGGGGAGAATTTTTACACCCCAACCTTAGAAAATCTTCTATTTTATTCTTTTATTAGAATTGGATAAATTGGTTTTGGTTTAGGTTGATTCCCATTATGAAATTTTTTTGTTTTGGGAGTTTTTGGGATTTTTAATAAGTCTTCCACAATTAGTTCAATATTGGTTGAAGCTATGTTTCCTCGCACATTGTCTCATGTATTGGGGTCTAGGGGAATTTCACCCCTATTTTTTTGGTTTTGGAAACCATGTGAGAGTTTAAAAACCTTTGGATGTGGCATATCACATGTTTGGAGAATAGTTTGGGAAACCATGCCCCCATATAATATGAGGTGTCCCCCATGGATCATGTGTAGAGCATAGTTGTCTCACTGTATTTCCAACCATTTTTCCAAACTATTTGATTTTCCCAATTTTTTACAATTGTGAAATTCTGTGTTTCCTCCTCGTGTTTTTCGACACTATTTAGGGATTTTTCTCACTTTCTCGACCTTGTCGCATCATGGGGCTCTCCAAGGTTCCCCTCTCTTTCCCTACATCCATTTTAAATCCCATTGATATTTATATGGTGAGTTTCCATTGGACATTGTTCAATTTAATCTTCTCTCATCCCTTATCTCTTGTGTTCTTGGTTCCTCTTGGTGGGATTTTCATGTTGGTCAAACCCTAAGGATAAGGGGTTATATGTGGTTATATTTTATTAATGTTAGTTTGTACATATTATCTCACGAGAATGGTTATTAATCCTATCGATGTTTGGCTTCATTTTCACATCATTGAGGTTGGTGTTTCCATCCATTTTCATTACAACACATTCCATTGATTCTTGATCATTCCTTTAATGACTTCAAAATATTATAATAATTCTTGTGATTTGATTTTATGAATTTATTTGATGGTTTTATGATGGAAAATAGATGTGAATTAGTTATTGAATATGTTTCATTAATTTACCCATTACATTAATTCAAAAAAAATTGGATGAAATTCCAATTGTTTTATAAAAATTCAATTGAGCAATTTGGTCATATTCGGCCTTGGTTACATATTTCTAGCTTAGTAGGAATTGTTAATTATGCATGATGTGTTATTAGGATTCCATTTCATGATTTGATGGTTTTTGGTAAAATGTCTGGAATGATATATCTGGTATTTAAAATCTATCTTGTTTTCTAGTATTTGTGTACAATTTTTAGGTTTTTTGGAAATAATATTAGGTTTCATAATTTTTTGGTGATTACATGAACACTCAACGAATTTCATTGGAATGTGTAACATGTTTCAGTTCATGTGTTGCACAAGTGGATGGAAAATAAAATAAAAATGTCACTTCAAAGTGGTCCCCATTTTATTAAAAACATTTATATGATTTATCAATTTTTTTTGGTTCTTCTTGTTACATAATAATGTTGTTCCAAATGTGTTCCTTAAAACATGGACCATTTTGTATTTTATGTTACTTTTTGGTGAATTGATTTCATAACGGAATGTTTGGAATTGTTTATGTGAAAGTGATGTTTTTAATTGTCTTTTTTAAAATGATATGGAAATATATTTGTGTTTATATTTGGATTAGAAAAGATAAAGATCCATTTTCACTTTTTTCTCTTGAAAATGGAGTTTGTTGTGAAGTTATGTGAATTCCATATTTTATACTTGTGTTGTTTTTATAAATTGGTTCTTGAACTCATGTGATTAATGGGCTTGGTGGGTATCATGAAATGAATTGGAAAATCGATTGAAAACACATGTACTGTTTAGGATTAGTTTGTAATATTAAAATGATTAGGTATGTGGTTGTGTTTATGGAAAATTGTGATTTTCATTTGATATTTAATATTTTATGTACTTTTATAATGAAATAAGTGTATTTTTATGAGTATTAGTGAAGGTTGGATTATTTTTGGAAAAAACACTAGACCATGGGATACATTCCCCTCTAGTGGATCATGAATAAGAATGTCATTGTAATCAATATCATTAGATGGGTTAGTACCCCCATTGACATGATTGGTCTATGTGGAGAATCCCACTAAATTTCATCATTAGAGTGGATATTTGGACACAGACATTGAATATACACTATTTTCTATCAGCCGAGTCTAACTTGAGAATGTACAGTGATATCTCTATATATATTTCAGAAATGAACATGAATCACTATCTGTATGTTTTGTTTACCTATTATATACAATTTTTAGTAGTCCAAGTAGTTTACACTTTATTTTTTGTTCCCATATTAAATTTTCATATGGATTTTTTTACCCTCCATTTGAAATTGTGATTTTTCATGGTTTTTTTGAGATAGATTTTGAAATATAAATAATTATTAAAATAAAATATGTATGTTTTTTTATAAATGGGAAATTGTGGAATAATTTTTTCCTAATTATGATTGTTTATTTGGATTCCATCATTTTCAAAAGAGCATGTTTGGTTTTACTGTTATGGATTTTTAATTGGGTTTTTGGTTGAGAAACCGAAATGTTTTAATGTGGAACTATGTTTTGAAAAAGGAATGCAATCTATGTGCATTTTTCATAAATAGGTATGTTTTTGAGAAATAGTTATTCATTGAGTAAAATGATTTAAATTCATATTTTCTAAATATATTTCAAATAATTTTTCTAAGTTGTTTCGGGAAATTAAATACATGGACTATGGGTGATTACCTAGTTATATATTTTAACTCAATTTGTACTTTTTCCTTTCAGTGTCGATAACCCGAGACATTTTAAAGGTGCATGTTCCTTGTTCAGATTCACTTGGAAAGGGTTGGTCTTGTGGGTGGTGGTGACAAATAGGTCACATGGATATCGTGTTTTGTGGTTTAGTATTTGATTTTTATTAAATATTTTTTCACCATCTGTATTTGATCAGTTCGTATAATTATTTTGATTAAGTTATTGTTTGTACTTCCTCAAGTCTAATTTATTTATTTATTCGTGGGTTTTAATAGATAAATTGTTCTAATAGTTATTACATTGATCTTGAAACTAGTTTCTATACCATTGGGATCAAGAACGCTCTTAAGGTGATGTCTTAGACAGGAACGGATGCCATGTTGGATGGGATGTCTTCTTTGTTTTTGAAAAAATGGTATTAAAGAACGACCTAGTTATTCAGGGTGTCAGGTAGATTGTAGATTGGGACTATCATGAAAGAGGAGGTATGTACATAAAGGAAAACATGAAACCTTGATTTTTCTAATCCTCATGTTTCCAAATGTGGTAAATGATTTGAGATATTGTTTCGATTCCATTTGTGTATGTAATGGCACTGACCCTCCTCGTATAATACGTTGCCAAATTCTAAGTGTTGGGGAGTCTTGTACACCATCGGTGAGTCAGGGGGATGTGGGTGTCAGTGGTAACGTATCACTGTAGTGTTAGCTATTTGTGCCACTGATAATATTCGCAAATCATATTCACTAATCAAATTCCCAGATTAGCTTCCTGGAGCAGCTTTACAGAAAAGCTTCACGTGATCTGCTTCCCGGATTGGTTTCCCCAAAACATTTTCACCCAATCTATTTCAAGGATCGGTTTCACCCAATCAGTTTCACCCAATTAGTTTCAATAATATGTTTCACCCATTGGTTTTTCCCATCAGTTTCAATGATCGGTTTCAACCATCAATTTCATCTATCGATCTCATCGAACGGTTTCAATCGATCGGATTCACCCATTTGGTTTCAACCATTGGTCTCACCAATCGGTTTCAACCCATTTGTCTCACCGATTGGTTTCACCAATCAGTTTCATCCATTAGTCTCTTTGATTGGTTCCACACGATAGTTTTCACCCGATCGGTTTCACAATATCATTTTCATGGATTTCTTCCAACCGATTTGGTTCACCTATCGGTTTCACCCATCAGTTTCAACCATCGGTCTCACCCGATTGATTTCACTTGATCGGTTTCACCCATTGGTTTCACCCATTAGTTTCACAAGTTTTTTCACCTGATCCATTTCACCAGATTAGTTTAACTGATCAGCTTCACTCGATCGGTTTCACTGATCAACTTCACGGGATCAACTTCACCTGATCAGCTTCACCTGATCAGCTCCACCGATCAGTTTCACTGTTCAGTATCACTAACCAGCCACATAGTGGTGTCAGGGTTTCCTTCCCCAGTTTTTTTCCATAACACCACTTTTAAGTCTTTCAACCTTTTTAAAGTGGTTCATGGTCATTTTTATCACCATAAACAATGTTTTAAATCCCCTAGGAGTGGGGCGACCCTCAACAGACCCATTTTCCTATATTTAAATGAAATACTTTAACTTACATATACCTATCTGATGATAATTATTAAATGGAAACTAATTCCATCGTGCAGAACCGCCCAACCATGTGGTGAAACCATGAACTGCCATTAATGCTTTTCAAGATTTTGATATCCTGTAACTCCAGGATCTCACCTTTCTATCACATGGGAATTATTTATTCATCAGTGCTTGTCCCTTTTTTCTTTAAATGGTGCGATTGGAGTTTCCCCTTCCCAAGGAATGTGGTACACCTATTCTATATCATTCTTGTCCAATCTTGGAGCCCTCAGATTTCATCATTTTCAAATCTTGCATCCCTAGTTCTTGGTGCATGGAGGGAAACATAGATTGTTGATCATCCAGGTAGGTTTCTTCCTTCATCTTTATTTATTATGTATCATCAGGGGTAGGTATGCTAATGTATATATAGGGATGGATGAAACGAAAACATAATAATGAAAATAAACATACTTTTTATGAATGAAGTGGTGTATTTGATGGTTATGTAGTACTCTTTTACCCATTCTTATATGTTTAGAATTGTATGGGATTGTGTCCACTGAAAATCATCATTTTTAGTGGTCTTTCCTTGTGCATTAATGAACCCCTATATTTTGTGATGATTGAATGTTTGTAACATGGAAATTGATTAATCGGGTAGAATCAGATGATTAGATTAATGTCCAGGGAATAGGAGTCCTTGTGTGATCACCCAAGCTAACCAAATGGGAAGAAGAAACTCAATGAATGGGGTCATAGAACTTGGAACCTGCCCCCCCCCCCTATATCTTGGTAATATGAGTGGTTGATCTTCTTGATACTTATCGGGTGCCAAGGGTGGGGAGGGGATCCCCTGTTGTGGTGAAGTTGTTGGTTGGTGGATCTAAGGTTGTGTGGGGCCATATTTGGGGTTTGTCTTGGTTTTATTACTTTAAGGGATCTCAGATATCCATTTTGTTGTTGTGACTTTATAAGAAAACCATGTCAAAATGCTTAAATTGCTTCTTGGTTGTTTTTCTTCGGCTTATGACTATGCATGTTAGTTTCCCAGTAGTGAAGAATTACATAAATGGAATCCACTGAATCTAAAAATACGAACAGGTTCAATGAGGAATTGTTTTTCAAGAATGAGTTGTGACCTGACCATGGGTGTGGTGCTTTTTATGAATGAATAGCAACAAGGGTGTTTTTGTATAGGTTGGTTTTAGAACCACTAGGTTGGGATGAGTTCTTGTTTACCTATATGTATAATTTAGTTCTTATGTTTCTTATTCGTGCCCCACCCATGTTGACCACTTTGTGTCGAACCCCGCCATTTCATGGGGGAGGGTATTTTTTCCAACCCTCCAATGAGTGGGTGGTAATTAGCTCTTTTTCTACTCCCTTTCCCAAGTATCCCAAGACTCTTCAGGCATGTTGTGATGGCTTGATGTCCATTATAGCCCATGATTATTTGAGCAGGGTATGTTGTGGTGGTTGGCCTAGTTGTGTGCGGGCAGGTTGTTCCCATGTGTCTCCAAGATGATGTCTAGGTGTCTCTGGGCATGGTGTTAGTTATTCTGGCCTTGGTGTTAGTGGGCATGGTTATGGGTTTTTGTGGCCCAGGTGTTTGCGGGTTATATGTGTGGTTGTGGTATCCCAGGTGTGTGTGAGCGGGTATGGTAGTGGGACTGCGGTGAAAATGGACAGAGAGGTCTAATGTGTAGGATGTCCTCAATAAGCAGTGGGATAATAGTGCGGGAACCCAGACATCGATGTGTTATTTCTGTTACTTTACATGGCTTGCGTTACATGAGGAGTGTTCCTTGGTGTGGTTTGGGTGGATAGTTTCCTTATAAGGTTCTTGGTTATCTCATTTTCTCACAGGGCACTATAATGCATCCCCATTTGTGCACGAGAGATTTTAGATTTCCCTAATAAGTATACCTGTTTACTCGACCTACTTATATAAAACTACTTTTAGTTTTCAGGAGGACTTCGAGGATAGTGCTAGACCATACTAGTTCAGACATTGGGATAGTTGTTGTTGCTGTTTTTCTTTTCCTTTTTATTTACCTTTGGAGTTTTCATGTATTATAGAACTTATTATTGAACATGCATTGGGAAGGGACTAATTGGACATTACTTTTACTTCTAGTTTTGGTGTTGTTTGAGACATTATATCTTATCTCCTGGTGCTACTACAAAAAAAGGGTAATTCCTTCTATATTGTGAGTGATTCTATACCCTTGGTGGTAGTTACTGCTTTAGGGCCTATTGATGGTGTGTCTCAGGGGTCATTACCTCTACTTCAACTAGATGAAGGAAGGGTCTGACAATCTGTTGTTTCTTCCCTCATCATAGTGAAGGCGGGCCATGATAGAATGGTATCAGAGGTTATTGTTGAGAGATAGGATGGATATCGGGGTTAGGCACAGTGAGTATTGCATGGGATCGTAGGGAAACAATCTTAGAAATCATGTTGCATGAAATAGTCTAGGGAAGACAGGTTAGGACACGAGATTTTTGGGCCCCCATGATCCGATGCAAGGACTATTGACCTACCAAACGACCAAGTGAGGGTATAATGATTGAAGGTTAGAGACCCTAGGAAAGGTACTTACATCATAATGACTTGTTTTCTGTGTATTATATGTGTACTGGGAATTTAAATGAAAAAAGTTTTATAAAATTATAAAATAAATCTTCTGCAATACTTGGTCTTTTTCATTCCTTATTTACCTTGCAGAGATGGCACCTGGATAGTGACCATAGGTAGTGTGGGACATAAAGGCCTAGGAGGATGTTTTGGCTGATTATATAATGGATGATCGAGATGAGTAGGATGAACAGTGGAAGAGGATGCTTCATGCCTTTCCGCGGTAGACCCTCAGGACGTATAGGGGCAGCGTCTCAGACATGGAGACAAAGAGCTGGCTCGAGGAGCTGGTGATTACTTATATCTTGATCTGTGGTTCTATGGAGTACTAGGTCCCACTGGATGTAATCCAGATGCAGGGAGCATCATGTCTGTGGTGGAATCTCAATCATGGGGAGAAGTGGGAGGCTGTTGTTTTAGGGACTAACATCAAGAGGGAATTCCTAGAATAATTCCTTTCCTCCACGATGAAGGTGGAAAAAAAGGTAGGAGAAACACTCCCTTCTTCTAAGGAGCATATGAGTGAGGTTGTTGGGGATCAAGTTCAATGATCTCCTTCATTTTTCTCTAGATCTTTTTCAGGATGAGGAGTCTTGGGTGAGACGTTTAGAGGGGGCACTCTGACCTTCTCTTCAGTATTCTGGTACTCCCTTCACCCTAATCACATACATGGAGGTTCAAAAGAAGGCTGATGTGGTGGAGAGGATTCACACGTTAATAGGTCTTCCAATAGTGGGGAGCTAGTTGGGATCATCAAAGGGGAAGGTTGTCAATAGCAGGCCTCTAGCATCAGGGACTTCTAGGTTTATTCTAGTGCGGACTATGCCCTAGTTGTTCAACATTTGATCTCCTAATCCTCTCGCCTTCCTTGCGGGCCCAATACCATGGTGCTTCATCTGTGTAAGTCATGGGCACTATCGGAATCTGTACCCAGACCAAGTAGAGTACAGTGGGGGTGGGCTGGTTCAGCGCCCACCTCAGCAGTAGCAATTTCTAGCTAGGCCCTTTTAGTGATAGTTATAGGAACAGTGAGATTATTCTCCTCTGAGAGCAGCTTTTGTAGGAGGAGGCCGACCCTAGGTTGCTCTTCAAGTACCTCAACTAGGGCATGGTCATAGAGGCGGCCGGCAGCCGAGGGCAGAGGAGTTGGGTGTGGACAGTTTCACACTGCAGAGGAATCAATTCCCTTGAGGTCAGAAGTCATTCAAGGTATGATCAGCTTGATTAGCACTCTTTTCTATGCCTTGTTTGATTCTGAAGAATCTCACTCATTTTTTATGCCTAGTCTATCCCATGCCTTGGTACTAGACATAGGGAGACGCTTCATACCCCTAGTGATGAGTACACTATTTGGGGGGTCTTACTGACCTGTATGATGTTTTTTTAGGATGAAGACTGATGGTAGGGCCACATCAGTCGAGTGAGGATATCATTGTGCATCAAATATAGCCATATGATGTCATCCAAGGAATCGAATGGATATTTTCAATGCATTCTATTATCCACTACTTCCAAAGAAGATTCATGTTCTCCGATGAGGATGGCCAGCATGTTTTTTTTTGTTGGCGAATGGAGTTGTCCTATTGGGAGACGGCGTGTGGAGCCTCTTTTTTATATGTTGGCCAAGCTTTCAAATGAATTAGTTGATGCTGAGATGAGGGATTTTTTGGTAGTTTTCAAAGAGTACCTTTATGTTTTCTCTAAAGAGGTTGTGACTCTACCCCTCGACGTGACGTTGAGTTCGGGATAGACTTACAGCACGGTGCCCGTCTGATTTCACAGGCTCCCTATCGGATTGCGCCTTATAAGTTGCCAGAGTTGTAGATTCAGATTGACTAGCTGATGAAGATGGGTTTTTTCTTACCCAGCGTGTCTCCATGGGGTGCTCCAGTATTTTTTGTGAAGAATGAAGATGGTTGTCTCAGTCTATGCATAGACTACCAGAGACAGAATTAGGTAACAGTCAAGAACCATTACCCTCTCCCAAGGATCGACACCCTCTTTGACCTGCTGAGGGGAGCATGGTGGTTCTCTATGATCGATCTGTAGTCTGGGTATCACTAGTTAATGGTTTAGGTCAATGATTTCCCAAATACTGCTTTCATGTGTAGGTATGGGTACTTTGAGTTCGTAGTCATGATATTCGGTGTTACAAATTCACTTGTTGTGTTCCTGGGGCTCATGAAATTTATTTTTTGCGAGTATTTGTTCATTTTCATCATTGTTTTCATCGATAAGATTTTGATCTACTCAAGATCAAAGGAGGAATATACTATGCTCCTCAGGATGGTCCTGGAGATCCTTCAATATCACCATCTCTATGGGAAATTGTCCAAGTGAATGTTCATGACACGATATGTGAATTTTCATGGACACATGGGGTCTTAACAATGGGTATAGGTTTATCCATAAAAGGTTGAAGTATTTGTTTCATGTGAATCACCCAATAATGTGAAAGAGGTTCATAGTTTTCAGTATTTGGTAGGCTAATATCGTAGGTTTGTACCCGAATTATCTCGAGTTTCATCTCCTTTGACATCTCTGACAATAAAGGACATGGACTTCGTATGGAGTGAGCAATGTCAGACAGCATTCAGCTATATGAAGGAAAGGTTGGTCAGTGCTCTAGTGCTCAAGTTTCTAGAGGAAGGGGTTTTGTATAAGGTATTTTGTGATGCTTCTAAACATTGCATGGGGTGTGTGTTGATGCAGCAGTGGGGAGTGATATCTTATTGGTCTAGGCTGTTACGTCCTCATCAGTGTAAATATTCCACCCGTGACCCAAATATTTCAGCAGTAGTGTTCACATTTATGTTGTAGAGGCATTACCTCATCAAGGAGCACTTTGTGGTATTCATGGATCACAAGAGGTTGAGGCATATCTTTACCCAGTGAGACCAGAACATGCGACACCGAAGGTGGGTGGAGTTTCTTTAGGACAAAAACTTCATGATCTCTTACACTAAAGGTAAGGGGAACGTTGTGGTTGATTCCTTGATAAGGAGGTCATGGAGGGAAGTTGTTCAATAATATGTGGATTCTTGGAAGGCAATGGAGGAGTTGGCTACCCTACATTTGGATGCAAGGGTGGATGGTGGTAGAGGATTTTTGTTTTAGATGACAGTGTAGTCCTCTCTGTTGTGGAAGGTGGAGGGGTTTGATTGGGGAGAAGTTGAGAGTGAAATGATTCATGATCATTTTAACCAAATAAATGCTCCATAAGGGTGGTCGTAGGATTGTCAGAGTCATATTCTTTTCTGAGGGAAGTTGGTTTTTCTAGAGGCGATGTGCGAGGGAGTTCTTTGTGAGTTCCGTAACTCACTCATAGCAGTAGACCTAGTAGTTTCTAAGATTTAACGAGGCCTGAGGGAACAGTTTTGGTGGCCTAGGGTAAAACATTAAGTGGATGAGTTTGTGGCATGGTACCTGGTGTGTTAGCAGGTGAAGGATGAACATCACATCCCAAGAGTTATCTTGAAGCCTTTAGATGTACCCGATTTTAAGTGTGATGAAATCTCGATGGATTTCATCATAGGTTTACCTAGGGATCAAGGAGGATGTGATTTAATATGGGTATTTTTAGACCAGCTGATGAAATCAGCTCTCTTATGGGTGATCGAGGAGTCTAGTGTGGTGGATTCCTTATCCTCGAGACGCATGGATGTGTTGGTGTGGTTTCATGGAGTTCTGTGGTCCATAGTCTCGGATAGGGATTGAAGGATTACCTCATGATTTTGGTGGGGATTGCAGCATGCTTTTGGCACCTAGCTATACCATATTATGACTTTTGACCCTCATACATACGAGAAGACAGAGTGAACCATACAGACATTGGTGGTTATTTTAAGGTCATGTGTTTTCGACTTCAGGGGATCATGGGAATGACATTTTCCCTTAGTATATTTTCTCTAGAATAGTAGATATCACTCAACTATTGGCATGGTACCATTTGAATCCTTGTATAGGAGGCTGTTTCATTCGCCAGTGTGATGGGCAAAGGTTGGGGAGGTGGGTGTTCATGGCCTAGAGGTATTGGAATACAAAACGGAGTGTGTTCTACTTTTGTATGATAGGATGAAGGTGGATAAGGACTGAAAAATGTTGTATGCTGATAGTAGGAGGAGACCATTGGGATTTGAGGTCAGGGATTATGTGTTCTTGAAGGTATCCCCTTGGCATGTACAACAGAGGTTTGGCAGGAGGAGTAAGAATTCTCTCCATTTTATCAGACCCTTCGAGGTGTTGTGGAAGGTTTAAAAAGTGGATTATTAGCAAGTGATACCACCTCCACTACTGAGAGTACACGGCTTCTTCCATGTGTCTCAACTTAGTTAGTATCTATATGATGATTCACACATCCTCAACTAAGGAAAGATAGATATTGAGGACAATGTGACGTTCGTAGAATGACCAGTGATGATTTATGGTCGTGAGGAGAAGGTGCTTTGTGGATGAACCATTACCTTGGTTCATGTGTTATGGAGGAATGGTGGTCTTGAAGATAATACCTCGGAATGGGAAGAACAGATGCGTGCCCAGTACCAAGAGCTGTTTTGAGTATTGTTCTGTTTTGTTTTGTAACTTTTTGCGATGTAGTTCTTAACCTTGTTAACTATGAAATGTGTCTCTTTCCTTGTTATCTAAATGTGTGTGAAGGGTCTTGATTGTGGGGAAGGGATGACCTAATACATAATCAATACGCATTATGGATTATGCGATTAATCCTACGAGGGTGAGTCAGTGCCGACCAAATCATACAGTATGTTGACATGGAGGAAATAACTCCTCGATATGTGTGTCGGGAAAATGTGATCCTTGGGTTTCGTTCGGATGTTTTAAGTGGTTTATCCATGAGAGGTAACTTCTGGAGTGGTTTTTAGGGATACTCATGTATTCTAAAGGATAAAAATAAAATGAGAGGTATTTGATGTAATGGACCGGACCCTCCTGGTCTAATACTTTTCCAAATTCTATATGTGGGGGTGTTCTGAAAACCATTGGTGAGTCAGGAGATGTGGATGTCAATGGAAAGGTGTCATCATGGTGTCACCTATCAATGCCATTGGTTAGCATCAAAGATCAGCTTCACAGACCAGCTTCCCAGATCAGCTTCTCGTGATCAGGTTCACTGATTAGTTTCACCCAATCAGTTTCACCCAATCGGTTTCACGAATCAGTTTCACCCAATCGGTTTCATTGATCGGTTTCTCCCATCAGATTCACCCATCATTTTTACCCATCAATTTCACCCATCGGATTCAACCATTGGTCACACCATTCCACTTAACCCGATCACTTTCAACCTATCGGTTTCACCTGATCGGTTTCAACCATCAGTCTCACCGATCAGTTTCACTCGATCGGTTTTACCCCATCGGTCTCACTGATCGATTTCACCCATTGGTTTTAACCATCGGTCTCACCGATCGGTTTCACCCATCGGTTTCACAAATCGATGTCACTGATCGGTTTCACCCATCAGTTTCAACCATTAGTCTCACCAATTGGTTTCTCCTGATTGGTTTCAACCATCTGTCTCACCAATCGGTTTCACCCATTACTTACACAGATCCCTTTCACCCATGAATTTTCACTGATCAGCTTCACCTAATTGGTTTCACTGATCAGTTTCACGGGATCATCTTCACCCGATTAGCTTCACCCGATCAGCTCCACCGATCGGTTTCACCAATCAGTATCACCAACTTGCCATAGAGGGGTGTCGGGGTTTCCAGCCCCAATTTTTTCCCATAATGCCACTTTTATTTCTTTTAACCCTTTTGATGTGGTTCAAGGCCCTTTTTAGCACTATAAACAATGTTTAAAATCCTCTAGTAGTGGGGTGATGCTCAACCGACCTGTTTTCCTCTCTTGAAATGAAATCGTTTACCACATAGTTGTTCTAGCCACCTCTCCAATGAGAATTATTAAATGATAGTTAAATCCATAGTGTGTAACTTCCTAATCGCGTGATTAAACCACGCTCCACCAATAAAGTCATTCTTGATTTTGATATCTTGTAACTCTAGGATTTCAACTTTTTATTTCACATGAATTATTTCTTCTTTTTGGAAGGTCTCTTTTTTATATCCTTGGTGCCTTTGGAGTTCCACCTTTCCGAGGCAAGTGGTTCACCTATGCTGGAGCTTTCCTTCCCACTCTTGGTGCTCCAAGAGTTCATCCATTACAAATCATGCATCCCCAGTTATTGGTGCGTGGAGAGAAACTTCGATCGTTGATCATCTAGGTAGGGTTCTTCCTTCATCTCTATTTACTATGTATCACGCAAATCGGGTATGCTAATATTTTTAAGGGGATGGATGAAACCAAACCTTAAGGAATATAATAAACAGACTTTTAAATAAAAATGGGGTGTTTTTTATTGTTCTGTTGTACTCATTCACCCTTTATTATATATTGAGAATTGTATGGGCTTGTGTCCACTGAAAATCAGGGTCAATGGTGGTCATTCTATGCGCACTGATGGACCCCTATCTTATGTGAGTATTGAATGGTTGTAAAATGGAAATTAGTTAATCATGTATACCTGGTTGATTAAATTAATTTCTAGTGAATAAGAATCCTTGTGTGATCACCCCAACTAACCAATCAAATAAAAGAAATTCAATGGATGGTGTGATAGAATATGGATCCCCCTTTCTTTATCTTGGTAATTTCTGTAGTTGATCATCATGATGCTTGTAAGGTGACATGGGTAGCGATGAGATCCTCTATATTTTTGCAGTTGTTGGTTTGTGGATCTATGGACGTGTGGGGCCGTATGTTGGGGCTTGTTTTGGTTCCAATACATTGAGGGATCTCAAGGATCCCTTTTTTTGTTATGACTTTACAAGAGAACCAATTGTGAAGGCTTAAATTTCTTCTTGGCTGTTTTTCCTTGGCTTATGGATATTCTTGTTAGTTTCCCATTAGTGAATAATTACTTAAATGGAATCACCTGAAAATGAAAACAAGAATGGGTTCAATGCAGAACTGTTTTCATGGAAGGTGTCGTGAATTGGTTGTGAGTGTTGTGCATCTTATGAATGAATAGTAATAAAGGTGTTTGTGTATAGGCTGGTAGTGGAAACCCTAGTTTGGTATGAGTTCTTGTTTACCTATATATATAATTTAGTTCTTATGTTCCTCATTCGCGCCCCACCCACATTGAGCACTTCGTGTCGACCATCCCCATTTCATGGGAGAGGGTGTTTTTTCAAACACTCCTACGAGTGCCTGGTTGTTAGCTCTTTTTCTGATCCATTTCCTGAGTAGCCCAAGACTCATCGGGTAGGCTGTGACATCCATATGTCTATATAGCCCAATAATCTTCGGGCAGGGTAGGTTGTGGTGGTTAGCCAAGGTGTGTGCGGGTAGGTTTTTCCCATGTGTCTTTGGGATGAGGTCGATGTGTCTTCAGGCATGGTGGTAGTTGTTCGGGGCCAGGTGTCTACGAGTGTAGTTATGGGTGGCTATGGCCTAGGTGTTTGCGAGTGATATGTGAGGTTGTGGTAGTCTAGGTGTGTGAGGGCGGGTATGGCAGTGGGATTTCGGTGAGAATTGCGGGAGAGGTTTGACGCATAGGATATCCTCAATAACTAGTAGGAAAGTGGTGCGGGGTACCCGAACATTGATGTGTTATTACTATTACTTTACATGACTTTAGTTACTTGAGAAGTGTACCTTGGGGAGGTCTGGGTGGATATTTTCTATATTAGGTGCCTGGTTATCTCTTTTTCTCACATGGAATTAGAATTCCTCCACACTTGTGAAAGAGAGATCTTGGTTTTCCTATTGAGTATACATGTATACTCACCCTACATATATAAAACTTCTCTTAGGTTTCCATGAGGACTTCGAGGACCGTGTGGGGCCTTACTAGTTTGTACATTGGGTCAATGGTTGTTGGTGTTTTTCTTTGTGTTGGTATTTACCTTGGGAGTTTTCATAAATTGTAAAACTTATTATCGAACTTGAATATGGGAAGGGATTGTTTGGACATTACTTTTACTTCTAGTTTTGGCGTTTTTTGGAGAATTTCTATCTTATATCTTGATCCAACTTCATAAAAAGGGTAATTTCTTCCATTTAGTGTGTGATTCATTACCATAGGTGCTAGTTACCACTATGGGACCTATTGAAGGCGGGACTCATGTGTCATTATCTCTCCTTCAACTTGAAGAAGGAAAGGGTATGGCAATCTGGGGTCCCTGCCCCCATATTGGTGGAGGCGGGTCGTGACAGTGTGGATGAGGAACGATAATTGAGGTGAGCCAGTGTCATTTTATGTTCTCTCATGAGGTAGTGAGACATGTGGCGTCCAAGTTCATGGTTTAAGGTCCTCTTAAACCTTAATTCAAACATGGGTAATGTCCCATTAACCATGTTTTTGGGATAGGCATAGCCACAATTTTATAATTTAGATGGTTTCATAAGATTTTTGTTATGTTTTATATTCATCATCTATGAGCTGGAATTTCATATGAAAATGAATTTTTTTGAAAATTATTTATATCATGTGTTTTTGGATGGAATTATGAGTTGTTTATTAAAAAATAGAAATAAATTTACAATTTTTAAATCTTCTGAATAATGTGGAATGATACATGAATTGAAAATATCGTAAATTCTTTGTTTTGATGATAATGTGTTATGTTTGACCTATGGTACTCTTTATGAATTTTAAATTATGTGTGGGAGTTTGTATAAAGTGCATGATGGGAAATTTTCATGGTTTATGTAAGAAGATGTGGAATGAACGCATATGTTATGGTTGATCAGATCCCATGGGTGTTTATTTGAAATAAAAAAAAATCCTCAGTTTGTCAAAATAGTCCTGAATGGGAATCTGATTTGATAAATTGTTTTTTTAAATAGTTGATTCATTAATTCTTAACAAGTGATATTGGAATTTGATTAATGGGATTAGAATATAGTGGTTTGAAATTGAAATGAAAATGGTGGATTTTTAAAAGAGGATTTGGGTATTGTTGTGATATTTGTCTCATGATCCTCTTGTTTTCGCCTGGGATGCAATTTTTTGTAAGGTTTTGGATTGATGATATTTATGTTTTCGTGGTCATTGTGTTTTTTATAATACCCCCCCCCCCCAGGAAAGGATTCCAACATTTCTAATGGGTCGTGTATACATTATAGAACTTATTTATTTAATATCATCTTTCATATTGATCGAGGTCTAGTAGTGAAACTATAATAGCTTGAGGAAGATGACTAGGTCTTTAGATTGTTCATAAATCATGAATCTATGAGAGTGTGTTCAATTTGGAATTTGTTTGAGGGTCAATTTTGGATCATTGGAAATTGGTTTCTCAGTAATTGATGTAAGTTGGGATAACAGGGGAAGTGTTTAATGGCAATTTTAACTGATGGATTGTACCTGATTAGTGGAAAATGTTGAATTTAGTAGAGATCATGAGTATTCAGTAGGGCCAGCTATTTGTGAAGTCCTATGTTGGGGAATTCAAGGAGCTAGTTTGTTTATCTTCAGAGATAGCTTTATAGGATCTGTTATATGCTACTCAATTAATTTAGGGTATTTTTTAAGATATCATGGAGTATTTCCTTTCATATAGTGATTTTTAATTCATAGAGACGGTAAATGAGGATTTCATGGTTGAGTCTGTCCCCAGAGTGCATGCGGTTGGAGATATAGTATCCTTCATGTCCTGTATTTTTACCACTCAGGTGAAGAGATTATTCTAGTGGGACCTATCCTTTTTGAGCCCCCATCATTAGTTCTAAATTCATTCCCATCAGACCACTCCCTGGTGTGATTCTAGTGGGGCTGATTTTGGAATTCAAATCCATCGATACATGATCCTCCATTGAATTCTCAAAGTTTTTTCTATTTGGGTCATCTATGGTAGTTTTGTAAGAATAGTTTCATGAAGAGTATGTATTGATCATTGGATATCATATGATTACTTTATGAGTGTTAATACTTCAAACATCAAGTCTCCATCAATGGGCCTTAGAGTGAATCTTTCACATAGTCATGGAATTCACAGAGTTACATAAAACCATCTCGAATTCTTGTCTCTATTATTGGGGTAGAAATAGTTTAAATTCCTATTGTAGTTTCATTCGTATTATTATTTTCTCATATCATTATAAAATGAAATATGGTCAGGTTTTCTTATAATCCATTTTTTGACCTATATGTGGATAATTAAATGGACATCATTTCGAAAATCATAATAATATTCTATTGTGGTTGTTTGGAGATAATCATTCATATGGAGATCGATGTTTTTTTCTTGGGTGTAGATTAACTACTTGGTTTGGGTTCACTTTGTGGGTTATCATTGTGTTAGGTTTTGGTTTGAGTGGGAAATATCTAGTTATGGTAGGGATGTTTCTGACTTTTTTGGGTATGTTTGCAGTATGACATTTTTGGATCTCCTGTAACATTCTAGTTAAATAAAGAATATGAAATTTTCATATTTCAAAATATTAGTAATTTAAAAATTAATTTTACATTAAAGGGGTTGTTTTGTTTGATGAAGTACCCTACACGCAACAATGGGTCTCTTTGAAATCTTATGTTTCACAGAATGTAGAATCATACTAAAAAAATAAAGAGTATATTATTATTATTTTAAATGGTACATAATGCTTAATCATTGTACTAGTGGAAATGAACAGAACTAACTATATTATGATTTAACATGTCTGATAAATTTTTTTTACAAATATCCAATAAAATTTAGAGTCTTAAAATGAGAATGAATCCAATTTTAAGCATAAATACTCTAATATTTTTAAAAGGTAGTTTTACATAATTTTTAAAGAGAACCATTTTTAATGATATATTTTTCACATATATATGTTCTAATTGGAAAAATAAATTTTTTTTTATAGAAGTGGGAAAATAAGAATTAATTTGGATGAAATTTTGGGATTTTTTTTGTAAATTCCATTTTTTAATGAATAATGAAAATATTGTATTTTATTTCAAAACAGTATTTTCATATAATTTATTTATATAGTTAGATTGTCATTTTACTTGGTATTAATGTTTAATTGGATTATATTTTTATTTTTGTTTCCAATTTCAGCCATTGGATGTAATTTTACTTTGAAATTGTAAATAAACACATGTCAATCATTTGGTTGTTTTTACTTCTTAAAAACACACATATTTGTGTTAACAAAGGGAATTAATTTTAAATTAATTTATGAAAGTTATATTTTTTTAAGATTGAAAAATGGATTCCATATTATGAATCATGAGTTCCAAATTTTTTAAATTGGTTCCTTTTATTTTTAGAAAATTTGAAAATTATCTTCGGTAATTATTTTATTTACCAGGGTTAAAAGGTAAATCTTGTAAATAATGGTAAAAAATTATATTTTAATAATATGGAACTACTATAAAATGTGTCATAATCCTATTTTATGGGATATAACGGACCATGGGCATCCTTTTGTAGAGTCTGGGACCCCATATAGCCACATGGATGCGAGAATGAAATTTCATAAGAATTAACTTGATGTAATGAAAAGTGTAACATAAACATGTATTTTTTAGTAAAAAACTTATTATTTGGTTTAATATAAGAGATATATTAGACTAAAAATAGTAATTATAAAAATAAAAAAATTTCTACATTGTGGTAATTTATTTATAAATTTTATACATCAAAAAAATTAATATATATATGACACAATGATGATGTAGTGACTACATTATTAATGAATCATTTAAATAAATGATATTATAAATATTAAAATAACTTTATTTTGAAACTTTTATTCCCAATAATTATTTCAGGGATTAATATGGCTTGTTATATTTGAATTAATGATTTCTTTTTTAATGAATCAACTTTTAGTTGATTTTTAAAAAAGTCATGATTTGAATAGTATAAAAATTGACATAAATGTGGTTTTAAAACAAATACAATTTTATTAGATGATATAATTGTCCTAAAAATATGATTCTTCCAAATTACATAAATAATGTTCAAAATTAAATTAATTAACCACTTTAGGTTAGATTTTAATTTTATTGTAACTATATTAACCATATAGTATGAATATAAAAGTGGATACGGTAAGCGTTAAATTACATAACTAATAGTTAATTCTAAAAGATAAGGTTAAACATGGGACCAAAATTTGTCTATAACTTATTGGTTGATAAGAATTTTTAAAATCCTCATGTCATATTAGAATTAAATGAGTTGTGGGCCTTTTGAAATTGAAATTCAGTTTATAATAAAATAATATTTCAAGATATTCTCAATGTACCCTTCCTCTTATAAAAGGGTGAAACCTCTAATCTCATACTAACACATATCAAGCCCTTGGATCTTCCATATTATACTCTATTAAGCACCCAATGTCCCTCTCTTCATCTTATAAAATTAACCTTGAGAATAAGGCAATTCATTAGAGCCTTTATGCTCATAACAATAAAAGTTACCTAATTCATATGAATAACATTGAACATATGTGACGATTCAGACTCAAGGTAAGGGAGTTCATCTCAATATCCTTTCACTGAGGAATATTTTGATTTATACATGACATTAATTTATATGGTTTATAAAAATCTTTTTATTTTAATTTCATTTAAAGGGGATCTTTTCTCTACAAAGCGTTTTACTAAACGACAAAAAGAATGTTTCTTTTTAACGTACATGGTGAAAACGGCCTTTCTTCCAGAGGAAGTATTATTTGATATATGGATTTCATAACAATACATATTATTTTTTAATGAAAAAATAAATACCATATCCCCTTTTTATGAATTTTGGTATTGAAATTGGTTTTGGGGAAGCAGTGATTTTTTCAATATCTTGAAATGATATATTCTGATTGGAATATGGAAATATTTTCTTCCATTTATTCTTATTTTATGTGTTTTGGTTCTTGGAAATTATCTATTTATATAGGTGGTTTCTTGATAAACCATGGGTGGGTGAGCCTGTGATAGATCACCAATTCATTGGGTAACATGACAGAGGTAAACGTTATTGTTTCTTCTAAAAGATTTAGGGAACATATTATGATGGAAATTCCAAACATAACTGTAACACCCTGAGATTTTGTGAGAAATTTTTTTTGTCTTATATTATATGAAAAACAAAAGTAATCTTTCATTACACACAACATTGGCTTGGATTGCGTTACTTGCAAGAGTAACCATCCCCGATAGCTTCCGTTGTACAAAATACCATGTTTCACAAAACAACGATATGTTATTAAAATAATATATAAACATTCCTTTATAAATATTATTAACCAAATTTTTAATTTTATATAACATTAAGATTCATCTTACATATGATATGAGAAAAAAATCATTTTTTTATAAAAGGATTATTTTTTTTCAAAAATGCAGTTTTTTCTGCCTTTTAATGGAGCACCCATTTTAAATCTAATTTTTGTAAAGTTTATGAGTTAAATTTGAAAAAATAAAATTCTTATTTTGAATTAGGATATAAAAATTTACATTCGATACTTTTTTGATACTTCTTTGATAACTTTCATATTTTTATGAATAGTAAAAATAAGCTACATTTTTCTTAAAAACAACTTTTTCATCAAGATAATTTATATGGATAAATTAAAACATTTAATTATTTTAAATTATAAAGAGAATATATTTTTACCATTTAATATAATGTATGTTATTATCATTAATTTTACATTGAATTTATAAGTATAAACATTTCAATCTTTTGCAATGTTTTAAATTTTAAAACTCATTTTATCAACAACGGGATTAATTTTTAAATTAATTTCTACAACTTTTTTGTATAGAATTTGGAAAAATGGATCACATATTTGGAATTAGTATATCCAAATTATGTTAATAGGATGATTTTTATTTTTTGGGCATTATAAATAGTAACAACAGTAAATTTTATTTTCCACAGTTAAAGGTAAATCCTGCAATTAAGGGTGAAAATAATATTATAAAATTAAGTTAAAACCTACCAAAATTCTATTGGATGAATAAAATTGGACCCATATCACCTAAATATCTGAATATATTCATTTAATGGACTTTTCATAGTGAAAATGATGTAATTATTTTTAATACCAAAGAAAGTGACAACATGTCACTCTCATATATCTTATAAGTGTGATAATTTTAATTTGGTGATAAACTTCATAAAACATCAAATTTAAATAGTCTTCTGAAATAGAATAAAAATATCTACATCATGTAAATTTATTTATAATTTTTAGGTATTAAATAATTATCATTAATGATGACACAATAGTGATGTAGAAATTATTTTATTGATTGAAATATCAAATAAGTGGTATTAAAAATATTAAAATAAATATTACATGAACTATTTAATGTGCTCCAAGAATTTATTAGATAAATATGACATGTTATTAATCTTATAAATATTTTTTTCGAATATATCCTCTTTTTGGATTTTATTTAAATTCTAATATATGAATAGTTTCAAAATTGACACTATTGTTATTTTATAAAAATAAAATATTATTAAATTTTTTAAAAATCACAAAAATATGTAAAATTTGTAATTTTAAATTTATATGGTCAACAATTTCATAAAGTCTAAAATTATAGACAATTCACAACAAATTATTAATTATTTATAACAATTTAAAATTTAGAATATTATTACCATAAATAAATATAAATAGATTAAATAAGGATAAATCATGTTGATAAGGTTTAAAATAAATTCCCAAAATTCATAAATTTATTATCTAATTATATTACAACACTATATCATCTCATATTCTAATTTGAGTCGTTTCGGTAATTTTTATGTGGGGTTTTTATTTATTATAAATTAATATTTTAGAGGCTTCCAAAAGTGCCCCACTCCTCACTTATAAAAGGGCACCTCCTCCCTCTCCTATTAAAAACATTTTGATCGTTAAATCTTTGCCAAAACTTGTCCTTTTATCTTATCCACTTCCTTAGAAACATACTAGAGGTCCTGGTCTTCATCAAAGACCAACTTTAGTGCCCTAAGAGGAGGTTTAGAAGAGCTGCATCAAAGAATAGGTAATATGCTTTACTGATTATTTCAAATATATATCTTCTTATACTTCCTATTATTTATTTGTTTCATTATATTGTAATAACACTAGTATCACTTGTATACTGATATGTTATTATAAATATGAAACAACCCCATTTCACCTTCTATCCATCCTATGGAAAACAAAATCACCGTGTGTGCGTACGTACGGAAAACCGTCTCTACGCCATGGTGTAATTTGTTTTCCACCACCACCTTACTTGGATGGGTATAATGGTTTAGAGAATAATTATTTATAGTTATACTAATTATGAGATATTTTATCATCCACTACAATGCCATTCAATAATTATGGGAATGATATCGTCGCTCGTGTGTACGTACGGCTTACAGTCTCCATAGTGCGATTAGATTCGTTCTATATGATCTTCATTGAACGATGAGTATATAAATGAATTGAATGAATAAATATGATATATACTATACTAATACCATTATGTAAATGATATAACTATAACCTAAAAGGAGGAATATGAACTTATCTGACAAAACATACGTATGAAAATAATGTAGTTAATACCCAAACAACGAGTAACAATGAAATATTACTAACAAGTAGATAAAAATATGATCATAAATGTTATCATAAAAATAATTATGATTATTTAATAGATATATAACATTATTTAAATCATTATACAGGTGGTTTGGATACACACGAAGCATATCAGACCTAAGGTAAGGGGTAATTATTCCAATCTCGATCTTAACCGAGATTGTTTATTCCTAAGTATTTATTGGGGTTATAATTATCATCAGTGTCCATGTTTTATAAAAATGTTTTCATGTATTTTTAATGTATTTTTTACCAATTTTTGACTTTTACTACATGGTATTCAAGGAATCATTCTTTTTTTTACCATTCGAGTTACTTTTTGTCTTTTCTGGAAGAAGTACGAAGACAGTGTTTTTTTAAATTATACGGTAGGAATGGGTTTTTTACAGTTCCATAATGCTTTATTTCCATGAATCTTCCTATGAAAGATTTCATTATTATATTCAAAAAAAATTCAATTCGTTTAGAATTATATGTCATTTTGAGAAACGAAAATGATTTTGAAGAAGAACAGATATTTTCCTCAAGATATGAGTTCAAGTGTTTTATCAAAATTATTTTCCATCTAAGATGATATAGGGTTAGGTTTCTATCCCAATTATAACATTGATTTGATTATGTTATGATAGAATTATTTTTATGAAGACCTTTATCTTATATGGATTATGATATGATGACATGATTCTTAAGAATCCCATTTTTCATACATTGGTTATGCTATGATGTATGATTTCTGATTTTGTGGCACACATAAGAATGGTTTTGTTAGATATGGGTGGGACCTATATCTCCCTCCAATGAATTGGTTAAAGATTTATATCTCATGAGATAGACATGGCTGGAACGGAATTTTAATCTGGTTTAGTGATACAGGACTGGAACGAGGAGTGAACTCAGTTCAGTAATTGACATTGTCTGCTATGATGGTCTTGGAAATGAGTCTTGACTAATATGAAATGATTTTCTATGATTATGTCTGTATGCCACAATGTTTCATGTCTTATGTTATGATTATTGGTATTACATTTCACTATTATGACTTATCCCATTCCATGATATTATGATCTCTTTTGCAAGATAAGATTTTCAAAATGTTATGTTCTTATGAATATGATATGATTGATATTTCCTCTGTTCTCCCTAACTAAGAATTTAAGCTCACCCTTTGTATGTTTTCTTTTCCCCAGGTCAGGAAGAAGGGTATTATGTAGGATATTCCAAAAGGGAATCTAAATATGATGAAATAAATAGGAGACAATGTTGATGATTTATGAACCAGTTGTTTATGTTTTCCGGTTTCTAAAGACTCTATACTTATATGGTTCTAGCATGGTTTTGTTATATGTTTTAATAAATATTCTTCAATTATGTAGTAATAACAATTTATGTAAAGTATGGGTTGTTATAGTTGGTATCATAGGAAAGGTATAGTCAACCTTTGGAAACTAGGATGTGAAAGCCTTAGTAAGAACCCTAGGGATATGTCTAAGCATATGACACAATCTTAGTGTTTTAGAAATGGCCATGAATAACCTACGATAAGACCTAAAGTGTGAAATTTTATTCTTGATTATGTGGTTTTCCTTTTATGATTACTGTTTCCCACACTATCCTACTTGGTTTTTGTCAATGGCTGGAACCCGAAAGAATGCTGTTAATTCTAAATGCGATGGGCAATGCAATGATAGTCCCCTGAGCAACCATGAATTATGGGAGCTGGAATGAAAAATCATGTAGCCATGCCCATAGGGCATTATCAAGCTATGAATTAGTTAGGCCTTCCAAAAAAGAAAAGAAAAGAGAAACATTCTGTTGAATCCTTCATGAGGCAGTGTCCACCTTCATTCAATAGTTCTTCTGATCCATTTGTGGCTGAACAATGGATCAGTACCACTGAAAAGATATTTTCAGTCTTGAAATGTTTTGAATATGATAAAGTCATCTTAGCAGTATATCGTTTGGATGGTGAAGCTGATAAATGGTGGAATCTATTCAATAATATGAGGCAAAATGATGAAATTATGTCCACGGAATGGGAAAAGTTCAAGAACATATTTTACAATAAGTAATTCCCTCATATTCTTCAAACAAATATGGAGAAAGAGTTTCTTGAACTGAATAAAAAGGATGAAGAATATGTTGGTACCTATGAAGACAATTTTAAAAGTCTTGAAAGGTACGCATCTGTGATTATTATCCAACCTAAGAGTAAGATCGATTGATTCTTTGGTGGCTTAAAACCAAGTCTATGAAGGGCATTAGCCGTAAGGGAATTCAATAGCTACGAGGAAATTGTTCGATGTGCTCTAATGGTTGAGCTAGATATTAAAGTAACCCATTAGTTATATGGGTTTGATAAGAAGAGGAAAATTGAATTCAATGGAAAATTTAAAGACCACAATGAAAAGAAGATGAGTTTTCATTTATTCTCAATGTGTGGAAAGAAACATGGAGGGAATTTTCTTAATGGGACATGTAAATGATTTATGTGTGGAAAAAGGTCATTAGGAAATTGAATGTCTAAGTAATGGGAAGAAGATGTCTAATGATTCGAACAAAGAAAGGGATATATAGAATGCACCTCCTAGACTTCAATGTTACAATTGCATGGAAATGGGTAATTATTCTAATCAATGACCTAATCCAAGGGTTATGGATGATGATCGACGTCAACAAACTCTTAAGGCTAAAGACAAAGTAAACTCACATGCAATTACTATCAGCGATTTGAAGTATGATAATGATGTGGTGAAAGGTACACTTACCATCCACTGTAAAGTATAAAATGTTTTATTTGATTCTGGATCCACCCACTGTTTTATTTCTGATGAATTTTCTATGGGTATCTCCATATTACCTCTGCAATTAGATATTCAGTTTTCTATGACAACTCTTAATGGCACAACAGTTGCATCAAAAGTTTACAATTCTTCGTTGATTAATGTTTGTGGGAAAGTGCTTCCTGAAAATCTTGTGATCCTTCCAATAATTTAATTTGATGTGATTCTTGGCATGGATTGGATTTTTTATATGAATCTCATATCAATTTCCAAAGAAGGGAATCCACATTTCATACTCCTGATAAATCTATGATCATTTATCAATGCAAGGATGAATATAACCTTCCAGTGGAAATTTCTTCCATCTTATGGGTCTTGATTCCAATAAATGAAGGTTATTTATCTCAAATGGTTGTAGAGAAACTCATTATTAAGAATATGCCCATTGTACAAGAGTTTGATGATGTCTTTATAGAAGAATATCCAGGTCTTCCACCAAATTAAGAAGTTGAGTTTTTTAATTAGAACTCATACCAGGTGCTATGCCCACTTCAAAGACAACTTATAAAATGGCCCCAATTGATTTACAGGAATTAATGAACCAACTCCAATAGAATATTGATAAGGGATTCATACGCCCTAGTGCATCACCTTAGGGAGCACATGTTCTATTTGTTAAGAAGAAAGATAGATCAATGTGACTTTTCATTGATTATCAAGAACATAACAATATCTCTATAAAGAAAAAATATCATATCTCATGCATTGATGACTTATTTGACCAACTACGTAGAGCTCAATACTTTTCCAAGACTGATCTTCATTCAGGATACCATCAACTGTGTGACAAAAGGAGGATATACCAAAGATAGTATTCCATACAAGGTATGAACACTATGAATAAATAGTGATGCCTGTTGGTCTTACTAATTCCCATTTTTTCTTCATGGATCTAATGAATAGAGTCTTTAGAGACTATCAGGATCAGTTTGTGGTGGACTTTGTAGACAATATTCTTGTCTATTAAAAGAGCAAGGAAGAACATGAAGATCACATGATAATTGGTATTGAAGACCCTGAGAAAGGAGAATCTTTATGCCAAATATTCCAAGTGCGAATTTTGTCTTCAAAAAGTTTCATTTTTTGGGTCACATAATCTCAAAAGAGGGCATATCTGTGGATCCATAAAAAACAGAGGTTATTGAAAGATGGTCGATCCCAATAACAGTAACTCAAATTCGAATTTTTCTTTGTTTAGCTAGGTATTATCTACGTTTTGTGAAATATTTTTCAATACTACCTAACCCACTCACCAAATTGACTTGAAAAGGAGTTAAGATTGTATGGATAGAGGAATGTGAAGAGAATTTCAAAGAGCTAAAAATAAGACTTTCATGTGCACCTTATCTCACACTTCCTTCTAATGGAGAAAGGTTTTTGATCTATAGTGATGCATCCAAGAAGAGGTTGGGGTGTGTTTTCATGAAAAATGATATGATGATAGCTTATGCCCCACGGCAGTTGAAAATCCATGAGCAAAATTACCCAACTCATGATTCTAAGTTAGTTGTGGTAATCTTTGATTTAACTATTTAGAGGAATTATCTTTATGGTGAGATGTGTGATATTTATACATATCATAAAATTTTAAAATATATTTTCACACAAAAGGAGCTAAATAGGTGCCAAAGAAGATGGTTGGAGCAGATTATGGATTACGATTGCTCAATTCATTACCACCCCAGGAAAGAAAACAAGGTGGCACAAACATTAGGTCGAAAAGACCATGATAGATTATCCATGATGAGGATCATACATGATCCAATATTTATGGATTTAAAAAGGATGGATGTTGGAATTTTAATGAAATGGTAGATATATTATATTTCTCAAATTAAAGTTCAACCATCTATACAAGTGAAATTAAAGAGGTGCAGAAGGAGGATGTTGGGCTTTAAAAGGCGGTGAGAAATGTTCATGGATTCAACCTTGATTGTGATGGGATATTAAGGTTCATGAACCATGTCTTTATTCTAGCCATACAATATTTATAGAAGGAGATGCTGGATGAGGCTCATAGTTCTTCATTCTTTATTCATCATGGAAGTACAAAGATGTACAAGGACCAAAAAGATTACTTTTGGTGGGATGACATGAAAACAGATATCACTGGATATGTCTCTCGATGCTTGGTTTGTTGGCAAGTTAAAGCTGAGAGACAGAAGTGTAAGGGGTTTTTAAAACCATTACCCATACCAGAATGGAAATGGAAAAAGATCTCTATCGACTTTGTCATCGGACTTCCTAAAACATCCAATGGAAATAATGCTATCTGGGTTATAATTGATCGTCTTACGAAGTTAGCACACTTCATTGCTATTAGAGAATATTTTTCTCTTGATCATCTTGCAAGGATATATGTTAAGTATGTGGTAAGATATCAAGGAGTACCACTTTCCATTATATCGGATAGGTATCTGAGGTTTACCTCGAAGTTCTGGTGATGTCTTTAGCATGCTCAGGATAGAGAGTTACGTTTCAACAGTGCTTATCATCCTCAGAAAAATGGTCAGTCCGAGTGGTCAATTCAAACATTGTAATACATGTTGAGAGCTTAAACGATGGATTTCAAATGTGGTTGGGATCAACACCTACCTTTGGTGGACTTTTCTTATAATAATATCTTTCACACCAGTATTAAGTTGGCTCTATATGAAGCTATCTATGGAACGAAATGTAGAACTCCAACTTACTGGAATGAAGTTGGGAAAAGATAGATATTAGGACCTGATCTTGTTGATGAGATGGTAGAAAAGGTCATCTCTATTCAAAAACACATAAGATCAGCTCAATGTCGAAAGAAAATTTATGCAGACAACTGAAGAAAAGACTTAGAGTTTGAAGTCGGTGATAAAGTGTTCTTACTAATATCTCCCTAGAAGAGAGTAATGAGATTTGGAAAGAAGGGAAAGCTAAGCCCCAGGTATACCGGTCCTTTAAAAATACTACGTCATGATGGGAAGGTAGCTTACTGATTGGCACTTCCACCAAATCTCTCTAAAGTTCATGATGTCTTCCATGTATCTCTCCTGAGAATGTACATACCAGATCCTTCCCATGTACTAAGCTCAGAAGTTGTACTGCTGGAGAAAGATATTTTTCATAAAGAACATCCAATAGATATTCTAGATCATAGAGATAAAGTTATACGAAACAAGACCACTCTCTTTGTTAAAGTTTTATGGAGAACCACCAATTAAAAGAAGCTACATGGGAACTTGAGGATATGATAAGGGAGTGGTCTCCTCATCTGTTTGTTATTAAGTGACAAATTTTGAGGGAGAAATTCATTTTATGGGGGTAGAATGTAATACCCTGAGATTTTATGAGAAATATTTTTTTTGTCTTATGTTATACGCAACACCAAAGGAAGCTTTCACTACATGCAACCCTGGCCTGGCTTGCATTACACACAAGAGCAACCTTCCTTGATAGCTTGTGTTGTACACAATACCGAGTTTCACTAAAAAATGATATGTTATAAAAATATTATATAAACTAGCCGTTATAAATAGTATTAATCATAATTTTAATTTTATATAACATTAGAATTTATTATACATATGATATGAGAAAAAAATCAACTTTTTCAATAAAAGAATTATTTTTTTCAAAAATACAGGTTTTCCACCTTTTGATGGCGCATCCATTTTAAATCTAATTTTTGAAAAGTTTATGAGTTCAATTTGACAAAATAAACTTCTTCTTTTGAATTAGGATATAAAAATTCACATTGGATATATTTTTGATACTTATTTGACAACTTTCGTATTTTGATGAAAAGTAAAAATATGCAAAAATTTTCTTAAAACAAATTTTTTCATCAAGATAATTAAATATAGATAAATTATAAAATTTAGTGGTTTTAAAGTATAAATAGAATATATTTTTACTATTTAATATATTTTATGTCATTAGCATTGATTTTTCATTTAATTCATAGGTAAAAACATTTCAATCATTTGTAATGTTTTAAATTTTAATGCTCATTTTCTCAACAACGGGATTAATTTTTAAATTTATTGCTGAATATCTTTTGTATTGAATTTGAAAAAATTTATCCAATATTTGGAATCAGTAGGTCCAAATTATATTAATTGGATACTTTTTATTTTTGGGCATTATAAATAGTAACCACGGTAAATTTTATTTCCCACAGTAAAAGGTAAATCAAGAAATTAAGGGTAAAAATAATTTTATAAAATTATTCTAAGACCTGAAAAATTTCAATTGGATGAATATAAGTAGACACATATCAACTAAGGGTCAGAATAGATTCATTTTATGGACTTTTCACCTTAAAAATGATGTAATTATTTTTAAAACCAAAGAAAGTGACAACATGTCACTCTCTTATATCTTGTAAGTGTAATAATTTTAATCCAATGATAAACTTCTTAAAACATCGAACATAAATAGTGTCCATAAATCCAATAAAATTATATACATAATTTGAATATATTTATAATTTTTAGAGATTAAATATTTATAATTAATGATGACACAATAGTGATGTAGAAAATATTTTATTGATTGAAATATCAAATAAATGGTTTTAAAAATATTAAAATAAATATTATATGAACTATTTAATGTGCTCTATGAGTTTTATAGATAAATATGACATGTTATGAATCTATTAAATTTTTTTTATCGAATATTTCCTCTGTATAGATTTTATTTAAATTCAAATAAATGAATATTGTCAAAATTGACACTATTGTTATTTTATAAAAATAAGATATTATTAAATTGTTTAAAAATCAAAAAAATATTTAAAAATGGTAAATATAAATTTATATGGTCGAAAATTTCATAAATTATCCAATTATGGAAAATTCACAATACATTAGTAATTATTTATAATAATTTAAAATTTAGAATATTATTACCACAAATAAAATTATATAGACTAAATAAAGATAAATCAAGTTGATAATGTTTAAAATAAATTCCTTACATGAACTAATTTTATTGTATGAGGACATTACAACCCTGTCTCATCTTAGCATCTAATTTGAGTCATTTTGGATGTTTTTATGTGGGGTTTTTCTTTATTATAAATTAATATTTAAAAAGTTTCTAAAAGTTCCCCTCTCCTCTCTTATAAAAGGGAACCTCCTCCCTCTCCTATTTACAACATTTTGAGCCTTCAATATTGGCCTTAACCTGTCTATTTATCTTCTTAAATTCCCTAGAAACATACAAAAGGTCATGTTCTTCGTCAATGACCCTCTTTAGTGCCCTAAAAAGAGGTTTAGAAGAGGCGCATCAAAGAAGAGGTAATATCCTTTACCGATTATTTCAAGTTTATTTATTCTTCTACTTCATCTTCTTTATATGTTTAATTATAAAGTATTAACATCAGTATCAGTATTATAATTATATGTTATTAAAAATATGAAACAACCCCATTTCACCTTCTATCCATCCTATGGAAAACAAAATCACCGCACGTGCATACGTACGAAATATCATCTCCACCTCGTGGTGAAATCTGTTATCCACCACCACCTTACATGGATGGATATAATGGTGTAAAAAATAACTATATATAATTATAATAATTATACGATATTCTATCATCCACTCCAATACCATACAATAATTATGGGAATGATATCATTGCTCGTGCGTATGTACGACTAACCGTCTCCACAGTGCGATGAGATTCGTTCTATATGATCTTCATAAAACCATGATTATATAAATGAATTGAATGAATAAATATGATAAATATTATACTAATACCATTCTATAAATGATATAACTATAACCTAAAAAATAGGAATATGAACTTATCCGGCAAAACATATGTATGAAAATAAGGCAGTTAATACCCAAACAATGCGTAACAATGAAATATTACTAACAAACAGATGAAAATGTGATCATAAATGTTATCCTAAAAATAATTATGATTCTTTAATAGATCCTTAACATTACTTAAATCATTATACAGGAGGTTCAAATACACATGAAGCATATCGGACATAAGGTAAGGTGTAATTATTTCAATCTCATTCTTAACCTAGATTGTTTATTCGTAAATATTTACTGGGGTTATATTTATCATCCATTTCCATGTTTTATAAAAAAAAGCTCATGTATATTTGAAGACCATTTTACCAATTTTTTATTTTTACTACATGTTATATAAGTAATCTTTCTTTTATTTACCATATGAGGTACTTATTGACTTTTCTGGAAAAAGTACATAGAGAATGTTTTTTTTTCATTTATATGGCATGAATGGGTTTTTTACGGTTTCATAACGCATTTTTTACATGAAGATTATTATTCAATATTTCATTATTATTTTCAAAAAAATCATTTCTTTTAAAATTGTATGTCATTTTGGGAAAAGAAAATAATCTTTAAGAAGAAAGGATATTTTCCTCAAGAACTGAGTTCAAGTGTTTTATCAAAATTATTTTCCATATAAGATGATATAGGGTTAGGTTTATAACCATATTATTACATTGATTTGATTATGTTATGATGGAATTATTTTTATGAATTCCTTTATCTTATATAGATTATGTTATGATGGAATGATTTTTTAGAATCCCATTTTTATTACATGGGTTATGCTATGATGTGTGATTTTTTATTTTGTGGCACACATATGAATGGTTTCATTATGAGATGGTTGGGACCTATATCACTCTAAAATTAATTTTGTAAATATTTATATCTAATGAGATAGACATGGCTGGAATGACAAGTTAATTCGGTTCAGTGATACCAGACTGGAATGAAGAGTGAACTTGGTTCAGTAATGGACGTTGTCTGCTATGATGGACTTGTAAATGAGTCTTGACTAATATGAAATTATTTTCTATGATTATGTGTTTATGACACAATTTTTCATGTCTTATGTTATAATTATTTGGATTATATTTCACTACTATGACTTATCCCATGTCATGATATTATGATCTCTTTGGCAGGATAAGATTTTCAAAATGTTATGTTCTTATGAATATGATATGATTGATATTTACTTTGATTTCCCGTACTGATCATTTTAGCTCACCCTTATATGTTTTATTTTCCCAAGGTCAGGAAGATGGTTATTAAGTAGGATATTCCAAAAGGTACTCAATACATAATGAAATAAATGGGAGAAAATGTATATGATTTATGAACTAGTTGTTTATCATTTCCAGTTTCTAAAGACACTATACATATACATTACTACCATGGTTCTGTTATATGTTGTAATAAATATGCTTCAATTCTGAAGTAATAACAATTTATGTAATGTATGGGTCATTATAGTAACACCCTATACAGCTAAGAAAACTACAATGTATGTATGTTTTGGTTTCTAGAAGATACCATTATGATTTATGATTTCTATGTTTTATTTTTAAAAATTATTATTTCAGGAGGTATGTTAAAGAGCATATGTTTTAGGATTGAATATTATGATCTCATTGATTTGTATGTATTGATGTGATAATGTTTTCATTCTTTATTTTATATCCCTTACTGATATTTTTATGCTCATCCCATATTTTTTAAATGTTATTTCATAGGTTATAAGGAAGGGTAAGATATTGGATTAATTCATGAGAATTTATATCAATTAAATAATTCATGTTTTATTTAAGGATATTTATTTTTGTGAAAAAACATTCGATAGAATAGAAGTATCTATATTGTAATTTTGGAGATGTAATGTAACATTAATGGCTTAATTATCTAAAACACTAAACTTGAAAAGATCCTCAATGTAGAATTCCAAAATTAAATCATGATAATGTAATGTTTAATGTATGTTCCTTATAGTTGGTATCATATGTTGGTTTAGAAAACATTAGGAGTTTTAATATTTTTATATTAATTAATTTATGGTATTATTGAAATAATATATCATTTGAAGATTACAATGTTGCTTTGCCTAATATATTTCTATGTTCAGAATGGTTTTTCACAGAGGAAACATGGAAGCTATGATGGGACAACATCAAGAGGAAAACAACCATCCAATTCAGCAACCTGATATGATCATAATCGGAACTGAACTATTTGTTGCAGTGATGGAATAGTTAACTCATGCTATAAATGGTGGTGGTAACCATGCACGAGATCAGCCAGATCAACCACATATGAACATGTCAATGGTGAATATTTTCATGAGGCAACCTTCCCCATCATTCAGCGTATCATCAGAATCCGTTTAAGATGAAGGGTGGATTAAAGCACCAGGAAATATTTTTGATTTCATGGTGTGTTTAGAGCATCACAAGGTCAATCTTGATGTTTACCATTTTTAAGGTGAAGAAAATCATTGGTGTTCAATAGTTATAAAATATTTTATCTTGAAGGGATTGATTCACTTTATTGGGATAAATTCAAAGGTATGATTCTTGGGAAATATTTTCCTAAATCGGTTCGACATAGGATAGAAAAAAATTCTTGGAGTTTAGGCAGGAGGATGACTCAGTGGCTACTTATGAAGAAACATTCACTCGACTAGCAAGGTATACCCCAAATTTCATATAATATCTTAATAGTAAAATAAATATTTTTTACATAGGATTAAATCCCATGTATTGAAAGGTATTTATCTTCACATGAGTTTAAATGTTATAAAAAACTTGTTCGATGTGCAAAGAAGGTGGAAGTGCATTTTTGTGATGATCAGCTATTCTTTGAAAATTAATAGAATAAAAAGACGAGGTGGTTGATTAAAGATACGAAATATTCAAAAAAGTATGATGGAATGAAACATAAGTTTACAGTTTTTGAAAATTGTTGTAAAAATCACACTGGGAAATTCCTTTTGGATTTTGTTAAGTGATTCTAATGTGTTTAAATGGTACATAAGGCTCGTAATTTGATTGAAAAATATCACGGTAATTTTAGGAGAAAATCAGATTTACATTCAAGAAAATGTTTTAAGATCAGTGAAATTGTTCATTATGCAAATGAGTGTCCAACGAAGAACTCAATTAAGGTAAAGAAGCCGAAATAAAAGCAGAAAGGGGTGATGAAATCATTTTCAACTACTTCAGTAAATGTTGGGCCATCGAAATAAGTAGTATCAGGTATACTATTTATTTATTCAGATTATGATAATGTGTTGTTTGATTAAGGTTCTACACATTAATTAATTACTAAGAAGTAAATTGGGAATTTCATCACAAGATATAAATCTTAAACATGTTGTGAAAACACCAGAAGTAAATGTTCAGACAAAACGAAATTATAAGAACCTTAATATCTTTGTGTGTGAAAAGAATCTACATGAAACCCATATGTTTTCCCTATTTTAGTGTCTTATGTTATTTTGTGTATGGATTGGATTTCCATTTGACATACTGAGAATGACTTTAGAGCTGAAGTAGTTTCCTTTCAGAAATAATTTCAAATTTTTGTACAACAATGAACCCTTACTTTTGATAACATATCAGAAATCTAAGAAACTAGTAAAATATGGAAATGATCTTTAGCCTTCAAATATTGTTGAAAACAAAGGAACTGTATAGATTAATTATATTCCAGTGGTAAATGAGTATCTTGATGTTTTTTATAATGGGTTTCATGGTATAATATGTGATCAGGATGTTGAATTTACATTTGACTTAGTTCTTGATGCTAATACAATCTTAGAACACCCAAATAGAATATATAAAATTGAACTTTTAGAGTTAAATAAGAAATTAAATTATTTATTATATAAATGATGTTGGTTTAATGCGACTTTTCATTTATTATAGAGGCTCGAATATCATAACTATTAAGAACATGTATCATTTTCCTTATGTTGATGATTTATTTGATCACCCCATGGAGATTAATATTTTTCAAAGATTGAATTGAGATCAGTGTACCATCAGTTGAATGTAATTTAAGGAGACATTTCAAAGACCATGTTTTGTACTTGATATGGCCATTATAAATTTTTAGTTCTGCCTTTTGAGATAACCTTTGCACCTATTGTATTCATGGATCTTATGAATAGAATATTCTGTTAGTTCTCAGTTATGGTTTTTATTGTGTTTATTGAATATATTTTTTTATAATATAAAATGAATGAGGAGAATGAATTTCATTTAAGGGTTGTATTGAAATCCTTAAAATAAATGAAATCGTATGGGATGTTCAAGAAGTGAGGTTTGGTTACAACAAATTTCATTCCTTGGTCACATTATTTTTAAATAATTTTTAAATTTTGATACATATAAAACAAAAGTTGCTAAAGAAAGGTCAATACCCACAAATATAACCAATGTTCATAGTTTTCTTCAATTGGTGTGATATTAGAATTGGTTGGATGAAAATTTTCCCCGGTTATCTAGCCCAAAAACAAAGTTAACGCAGAAAGGTGTTACGATCATCTTGACAAAAAAATTGTGATGAAGGTTTTTAGGAATTGAATTCTAGATTGGCGAATACTTCAGGTTTGGTAAATCTTCTTGAAATGCTGAATTTTTTATCTATAGTGATTCTTCATTGAATGTACTTGGTTGTGTATTAATGAAGAATGATCAGAAAATTGCATACAATTCACTTCAGTGGAAACCTCTTGAGTTAAATTACCCTACACATTATTTTGAATTAACTGTTTTAGTTTTTTTCTTTAAAAATATGGATGCATCTTCTTTAAGGAGTAAAATGTGAAATATATACTGACCAAAAAAGTTTTATGTATATATTCACTCATAAAGAATTATACATGATATATAGGATATGTCTAGTGTTAATCAAGGATTATGATTTCATGATTCTTTACCATCCCGGAAAATCAAATATGTTGGATGATGCTTTGAGTCAAAAAAGATATTCTACATTAACCATTATTTGATTGGAACGAGATCCTTTGGTATTTAATTTTATGATCTTTGGCATGGAAGTTGTTAGATCATGAAATTACATTCTTTTGTTTCAGGTTCCATTGAAATCATCTCTATCAGACAAAATTATGTACGCGCTTAAAGAAGACAATGAGATGGAAAAAAGGCAGAATTGGTTCATAAGGGTATGTTACTTAAATTTAAATTGATAGAAAAATTTTGTTGAGGTTAGGAAAAAGATTAAGTGCTCCTTGTGATTCACCGTTGAAGGAAGAGTTATTATGTGAAACTCATAGTTCATTGTTTTCAGTTCATCCAGGTTATACTAAGATGTACAGATATATTCGATAGTATTATTGGGGGGATGGAATTAAAAAAGATATTTCTAACATTAAAATGATCTGTTTACTTTATCAATAGGTTAAAGCAGATCGGTAGATACCAAAAGGGGTGCTTCAGCCTTTGTTAGTTCCAGAGTGAAAATGGTAAAATGTGTCCATGGATTTCATAGTTGGATTGCCAAAGACTTCTCATGGTTAAAAAGGAAATTTGGGTTATTTTTTATTGATTGACTAAATTTTCTCATTTTCATCCTATTTGAGAAACACTATCTCTAGATCAAATTTCTCGACTGTATATTAAAGAGATAGTCACGTTACGTGGAGTTCACATCTCTATTGTATCGGATTGTGATCCCACATTCACATCTAACTTTTCGAATGGCCTTTAAAAGTCGTTGGGTATAAATAAATTTAATACAATATTTCTTCCTCAATCAAATGGGAAGTGGAGGAAATTCTTTGTTCCTATTAACTGGATTATCAGGGAAGTTAGGGCGAATATCATTCTTTGGTTGTTTTTTCTTATAATAACAGTTTTCATTCCAGTGTACAAATGGAACCATTTGAAACATTATATGGAAATCAGTGACTAACACCATATTTTTGGAATTATGTAGGTGAAATAATGTTTATTGGACCAGAATTGTTAGATGATAGAGAATAAATTTTTTTGTTGATTTAGAAGGACATGTGAACTACTCAGTGCAGTAAGAAAATTTATACATAAACCTGAGGAAAGAACATTTTTTTGAGGTAGGTGATCATGCCTTTCTCAATATTTCTCCATGGAAAAGTGTAATTCATTTTGATAAGAAGAGAAAAATGAGTCCAAGGTTCATTAGAACCTATGAAACTCTAGATAAATTTGGATCAGTTGTGTACAAATTGGATTTAACTCCAAGAATATCCCACGTACAAAATGTTTATCATGTTTTAATGTTGAGGAAGTATATTCTGAATTCATCGCATTATTTGTCCAAATATAGTTCAATTGGAAAAGAATATATATAATGAGGAACAGCCAGTCCAGATTCTTGACTAAAGAGAAAAAGTGTTGTAGAATAAGGTAATTCATCAGGTAATGGTTTTGTGGAAAAACTATATGGTTGTAGTGGAATCATTGGAATCTAATAATGCTATGAGGGATAAATGGCCCCACTTATTTGATATGTGAATTAAATTGTGAGGATGAAATTTCCAAAAGGAGCGAATGATGTAACATCCTAGGTAAATAAAAATATAATATATTAATATTTATTAATATTTATGAATTAAATATTTAATTTTCTTTAAATCGGATGTTATGTTCAATGGCGTACCCAACACACAAAAATGGGTTTCTCCAAAATATTATGTTTCACACAATTCTGTGTCATAATAAAAAAATAACAAGGTAATATTATTTTTTTAATGGTATTTAACACATAACTGTTATACTGAAGGGAATGAAAAAACTAACTATATTATGATTAAACATGTTTGTATATTTTTTTACATTTATCCAATAAAATTTAGAGGCTTAAAATGAGATTGAATCCAATTTTAAGCATAAATACTATAATATTTTTAAAATGTAGTTTTATCACCTTTTGATGGATAATGCTTTTTAAATTGAATTTGTTTTTTACTTTTATGTGTTCTATTTGAAAAATAAATATCTTCAATAGAAACAGGACATCAAAATTTAATTTGAATGAAAATTTGGTATTTTTTGTTAAAGTTCTTTTTTTAATGAATAGTGAAAATACTAAATTTTAAATCAAAAATATCTTTTCATATAGTTTATTTATATAGTTAGATTGACCTATTAATTAGTTTTAAAGTGTAATTGGATATTTTTTTATCATTAAATCCAAAAAAATTAATCAAATGTAATTTCACTTTTAAAATGGACATAAACATTAGTCAATCTTTTAGTAATTTTTACTTCTTAAAACACATTTTTGGTTTTAACAACCGGTATTAATTTTAAATTGATTTCTACAACTTCGGTGTTTTGAGTTTTTAAAAATTGATTCCATATTTGGAATCATGAGGTCCAAATTTTTTAAATAGGTGCCTTTTATTTTTAGACATTATGAATTGTAACTTCAGTAATTATATTATTTATCATGGTTAAAGCGTAAATCTATTAAATTAGTGTAAAAAATAATATTATATTAATATTAAACTACATTAACGCATGCCCTAATCCTATTGGTAAAGATATGTCTAACCATGGGAATTTTGGGGTCGATTTTGGTACCCCATGGAGCCACTTGGATGTGAAAATGATATTTAATAATTATTAATTTAATGTAACGAAAAATGTAACACAAACATGTATCTTATAGTAAGAAAAATTATTTGGGGTTATATATGTGCTTTTTTGACTATAAATAGTAATTATAAATCTAAAAATATTTTATACATCATTTTATATTATTTATAATATTTATACATCAAATAAATGAATCTATTTATACCACAATGATTATATTGTGATTACCTTATTAAAGAGTGATTTAAATAAATGAGATTATGAATATTAAAATAATTTATTTTGAAAATTTTTATTCTATAAAAGTATTTTAGTGATGTTTATGACTTATTATATTTCAATTAATGATGTTTTTTGGAATGAATCAAGTTGTTATGGATTTTATAAAATGTCATGATATGAATATTAAAAAAATTGAAAAAAATGAGTTCTAAAGAAAATACTATTTTATAAAATGATATAGTAGTCCTATAAATATATGATTCATCCAAATGACTTAAATAATATTCAAAATGTAATTAATTAACCAATTAAGCCTTGTTTGGCTTTATATTTTAACTATATTAACCATATAGTATGAATACACAAGAGGACATGGTAAGAGATAAATTTTTTAACATAGATTAAAAGCTAAAATATATGGTTAAACATGGGGAAAGCCAATATAAAACATATTGGTTGAGAGGATTTCGAACAATAATCATCTTATCTTAGAATAAAATTAGTTTTGGTCCTTCTGAAATCTAAATTAAGTTTATAATAAAATAATATTTCCATACATTTCTAAAGTACCTATCCTCCCTCTTATAATAGGCCAGAAACTCTAATACCTTACTCACACCTCTCAATCCCTTGTATCATCCAAACTCTTCCCTAATAAGCTCCAAACATCCCTCAATTCCCCCTTTAAGCCTTACCTTGGCAATAAGGCAATTCAATAAATCCTTTACGATCAATTAAAAATAAGTTACCTAATTTAGAGGATGAACAAGGAACATACATGACGAGTCAGACTCAAGGTAAGGGTCTTCCTCTGAATATCATTACATTGAGGAATATTTTTATTTATACATGAAATTATTTTATGTTTTTTATAACCCCCATTGGATTTTAATTTCATTCCAAGGGAATATTTTCTCTGCAAATCATTTTACTAAATGACATAAGGAATTATTGTTTTTAATGTACGTGGTTACAATGACCTTTCGGCCACTGTGAGTATTATTTGATATTTTTATTCCTAAAAAAGACGTACTGCTTTTAATGGGAAAAATAAATAACATATTCCCTTTTTATATATTTAAGTATTGACAATTATTTTCAGAAATCATTGATTATTTCAATATATTGAAATGAAATATTTTGAATCCAATGTTAAAATGTTATCATTCTTTTATGCTTTATTTATGTTTTATGGTTATTGGGAATTATTTACATATACGGGTCATTCTGTCATAATCCTAGGGGGTGAGCCTAAGATAGATCTCCAATTCATTGGGTAAAATGACAAGGGTAAACCTTAATGTTTTTCCTAATAGATTTTGGGAATATTTTGTGATTAGTTTTCCAAACACAACTCCCTTTATAGCTGTGAAATCTATAAAGAATGTATTTTATGGAGGCCACAAGTTGACATTATGATTTATGATTTCTATGTGTTGTTAAAAATAATTATGCTTTCATGAGGTATGTTAAAGAGCTTATGTTTGATGAATGGAAAGTATGATCTCATTGATTTATATGTATTGATGGGTTACTGTTTTCTTTCCTTATTTTATAAACCATACTGAGCTTTTAATGATAATACCATTTTTTGAAATTTTATTCACATGGTGTAAGGAAGGGTAAGATAAAGGAAGAATACAATAATATTTATTTCAAAAAAAAATTGTTGTTTAATTTTAAGGTGTTTTGTTTTTCTGAAAGAAATTTGGATAGAGTAAAAGTTTCTACATTGTATGTTATGAGTATTGATATAGTTGTTATGAACTAATTCTATAAATCTCTAAACCTGAAAATATACTTAATTTTGAATTCTTGACATAACACAATATTATGTCATGTTTATAGATGGGTCTTTATAGTTCCCACATTGGTTGATCTGGTGTAGTGTTGTAATAATTCCCTGAGTTGGGGGGATCTGATGTTGTTCCATGATGTTAGGTGAGTTATTGTAGTGAAGTGAACCCCATCATGATCTATCATTGTTCATAATGTCATGGTTTTTTATATTAATGGTAGGATGGGACATGTGTTCAAAAAATTCACCCAAAAGTTTGTTGTTTTGTTTAGATTTATCTTACTTTGTGGTTGGCATTAAGTTACCTTCCAGCTTAGAAATTTCTTGGGGATAAAATTGTTTATTTTCAGGAGAATTTTAACACCCTAAAATTCAAAATTATTTTATTTTCTTCCTTTCATGGAATTGGATATTTTGGATGAGGTTCAGGTTGATTCCCATTTTTAATTTTTGAGTTTTGGGAGGTTCCTAGGCCTGGAAGTAGGTGGCTCATAATTGGTTCACAATTTGAAGAAACTATACACCAACGACTAGGTAACAGTAAAGCTCATGGTTATATTTCTAGGGGTAAAGATCATATGTTTCTAAATATTTGGAAAATAATTCCACCACTGTGCAATAGTTTCTAGATATTTTTGAAGTGGAATTAATTAGGTTGGATAACAGTATGGGAAGTAGTGTGGTCAAACAATGAGGGGGATAATTTTGGACAGTGAGGGGTTAATGGGTATTTCATGGTGTGACAAACCATATATCAAAACTATGAAACTTTTCTAGATTCTTAAAAGTGTGAAATTATAATTGTATACCTCCAGTGATTTAACCCTATATTGGGATTCAATTATTTTCTCAGTTGTGGTGAACCATGGGGCTCAACATGATCCTTCTATATTTAACTTCTTCAATTATTGGATCCCCATGATTATTTAAAGGTGAGTCTCCTTTTAATTTTGGTAAATATACACTTCATCTCTCCCTTATTTCTTATGTTTTAGGATACTCTTCGTGGGGATTCCTTATTGTATTAACCCTTCAGGTGAGAATTTATGTGTTGTACAATTAATTTTATGTTAGGGTGTAAGGATTGACTCTCAAGGTTAGTTTTTCATCATCTGATTTTTTGGTTGTTTCAATACATCATTGAGGTTGGTATTCCCATCCATTTCATTTTATAAACATTAAATTAATTCTTGAACCTTTCATTAATTATTTCAATGTATTATAATCATTATTTTGATGTTCTTTTGTGAATTTATTTGATGTTTTATTATGGAGTCTTTTTTTAAATAGTTTTTCAAAGGGTTTCAATAATTATTATCTCATTTATATGAATTCCAGGTATTTTTTGAAATTCCATTTGTTTATGGATCATGTAATTGACAACTTGGGGGTGATATTTTTATGTAGTTACATATTGGTATCATGGTTTGAATTCTAAAGTACGAATTATGTGTGATTTGAATGGATTTTATGGTTTGACTATTTGTCGAAAATTATTGTAAATATCCCTCTTCTCATGAAATCATTAATTGTGGTCTTTTAATTTTTTTAAATTTCTATTTTGGTGAAAAACAAGCATTGGTTCATGAAAATCGTTTTTGGGTTATTTCATGGACAATCATTTAATTTTATTGGATTTGGGCACATCATGGGGTGTGCGGGCTGCACACATGGACGGGCATTTAGATAACAATGGAACATGAGTGATATTTCATTTTTATGAAAATATTTATCATTATTTATAAATACCGTGTTGGTGATTCATGTGGCTTAAAAATGTGGTTTCAAATGTCTTCCTTGAAACATGGCCCATTTGATATTTTAAGACCCGTTTTTGTGAATGATGGCCTAAAGGCCAATTTTTTCACTAGTTATGTGAATGTGGTGTTTTATGATCCATTGTAAAAATGATATAGAGATGGATTAGAGAATATATTTTGATTGGAAGTGTTAATATCCTGGTTGGAAATTTCTGTTCACATGATAATTGGGTTTTGATGTGAAGTTATATCAATGCCTGATTGCAACTATATCATATTTTGAGAAATTAGTTTTTGGAAATCATGTAATGTATGGGACCGGTGGGAATATTTTTAGGGATTTGAAAATTGATTGAAAAATTAAGTAATAGGAAAGACCTATTGGTATTTTAAAATTGAATTGGAATATTATTATGTTTATGGAAAAGATAGGTACTACTGTGATATTTAATTTTTGGAGCAAAATTCCTTATAATTAAATGGATTTTTATGTCAATTTGTGAGGCCTAACATATGTTTTGGAAAACCACTTGAACATGGTATGTGTTCATCTCCAATGAATTATTCTTGGTAATGTTATTGGTACAGAGTCCATTACACCTTGTGATGTGATCCCCTCTAATAGATTGTCCATAGGGACATTGTGGGTTATGGTTTCTATACCATGTCCTACCAGATATTATTTTTATTGTCATGGGATTCATAGGATTCATCTAGAGTGTCGAGTTGATGGTTTTCTGTTCAACCTACCTAGATGGGTGGGTACCCCATTGAGATGATGAGGGTAGGTGGGGACTACCACTAGATTTTATAGTTTTAAAATTATAGTAGGTTATTGAACATAGAGATAAACTATATGTCGGAAGGTGAGATTGATATAAGTATATCCATGGATTTCACTTGATATGTTTAGGTAATTACCATGATTCACTATCTGTATGTTTTCTTTAATTAGGTTTCATGTTTTTTATTTTTACTACTGGTTTATACATGCTTATGTGGTCCCATTTTTACTTTCAACATGGATCATTTACCCTATTGTATGTAATTTTGATTGGGAATGAAGGTTTTGAAAATTATTTTTAAAAGGAAAACCATTTTGAAATAAAATCAATGTGTATTGTATTAGAAAGTGGGAACTTGTGAAATGAAGTGTTTTTATAGTAATGATTTTTTATTTCGATTCATTTATTTTCAATAGTGCTTATTTGTTTTTTCTAGTTTGGATTTTAAATTGGGTTTCTAGTTGATAAATAAAAAAGTTTTAAAGTGGAATCATGTGTTGAAATAAAGGAGATTTCTATGTGTGTTTTTTCTTAAATGATGTATTTTCTGAAAATCAGTGATTATTTGTTTAAATTTTTTTAAAAGCCTATTTTCTAAATTTATTTCAATATAGTTTTTTGTTGAATTTATTGGGGAAGTAAATTCATGTGCTCTATGGTGATTATCTACTGAGTTATTTACGCTAACAACCTATATCTTCCATTCGGTGTTGGTATTCTTATGTTGTTTTGAAGGTGCAAGTTTCTGGTTTGGTTTGTCTTACAAAAAGTTATTCATGGGGTTGGTGTTGAACAAGAGGTCACATGGAGATCATGATTATGATTCATTCTTAGTTTTGAATTAATTTTTTTTTATGAAGTTTTATTTTACCATTTTGTATATTTATTGAGATTCATTTATTGTTGTTTCTACCAAATGATATGTATGTTTATTTTATAATGGATTTTATTTAAAAATTCATTATCAATTAAGTACATTTATGCCCTAAACTAGTTTCAAGAGTTCGGGGTTTTGAAATTCCCTTAATATCATGTATCAAATAGGATCAAATATCCTATTACATGGCATGATGACAAGGTTATTGATAGAAAAATACTATTGGAAAATGGACTTATACTCACGGTTTTAGGGAAAAACGTGGATATAGGTCACCCTATCCCCACGGTTTTGGGAAAACCATGGGTATAGGCATTTTTTGATATCCTATGCTCACGGTTTCCACAAACCATAGGCATAGGCAACCCTATACCCACAGTTTTCTCCAAAACGTGGGTATAGGTACCCACAGTTTTCCCAAAACCATGGGGGTAGGGTGCCCTATACCCACGGTTTTCCCCAAAACTGTGGGTATAGTCGTCGGATAAGAAAACCTATATTCATGGTATTGACAAACTGTGGGTATAGGTTTCCTGCGTGTGTGCGGGAAATTTTTTTTCCTGCGGGAACAAAAACAAATTTGAAGGAGTTCTATACCCATGGTTTATTACGCTATTCCCACAGTTTAAATAAATATATTTAACAAAATATATACATACATACTTGTATGCGGTGATGGGGTAGTGGTAAGGACACTCATGAATGGAGAAGTGGTCGCGAGATCAAATCTCGTGGGCCGCTATTTTGTAAAATATGTTATACCCACGGTTTCCAAACCTTGGGTATGGAGTTATGACACTGTGTAAAAACCAATACCCACAGTTTTTCCAAACCGTGGGTATAGTTCATGAACCATACTATCGCCACCAACGACCATAGTTCCCCAAATTGTGGGTATAGCCTATACCCATGGTTTTGGGGTCTATACCCCTGATTTTGAACTGTGGGTATATGATCATTTTCCAGTACTGAAAGGGCCAAATGTAGTCGCACACTAAGTGTATACAGGTCCTTAATAAAATACTATTCGGATTTAACCTATTGGATATAGATTATTCTAATATTTAATTAGATAATTAGTTGAGTTTATTTGATCAAAATGATTCAATCACCAGTTATTTGAGAGAATGTACAAGTGAGTGAATTATGTAGTAAATATTTATTCACTTTATAACAATTTATTAATTTAAATGAACATAAAATATTTATGTATTCAATTTTTTCACTGGGTAACAAAATATCTATTTAATTATTTATGTGAATATTTCTTATATTTGTATTCAATAGTTCCGGTGAATATAATATATAAATATATATTATCAAATAATTATTTTATACTTATTTAGGTATATAAATATTCACTAATCATAGAATAATAAATATTTCCAAGATTATTGTATTGAGTTAAATTTTACTATGAAAAATATCATATTAAATATTATATGAATAAATTTTAACTTATTTATTAAGGTAAAATGATATTTACTTTTATCCATAACTATATCCCATGTCATATACAAATAATAATATTATTATAATTTTTTACTAATGGGGTCATCTAGAAATTACATAAATAATAATTTCTCTTGAAAAAAATAATTATTTTGTCATGACCCTCTCCCCACAATGTGGACCCATCTTGGGCCGACAATTTGAGAAAGGAGATCATGACCCCCGAGTCAAACCTCCAGTATGCCCTAGGTTGGAGACTGGCGCCGAGGGTATAGTAAACACACAAATATGAGGCATTACCCACTAAGAGAATAAATGTAGAAGAGATATAAGATAAAAACCAACCAACTCCAACTCAACTGGTAAGATGAAATAAATCCCAAGTACACATATGAAATGTCATGCGAAACAACTACAAATGAATGGGGTAAAACTGCAAGTACCCAAAACGAAGTAAAATAGCAGCAACCACAAGCCCGAACGGCTCCTGCAACCGCAATCTAGTAGTAACCAGCCTGATCTCCAACCAGATCCAAGTGACATGAAAAGTTGTTTATATATACATAGCGTGAGTATAACAGTATACTCAGTAGAATCCTCCTCGAAGCCTCTCGTGCAGAAGTAAAGAAAGCACGCTAAAGCAGAGTGAACAACAAGTGAAACTGACTCATCACCTAAACTGGTATACTATGTTCTCAGGCTCACCATGGCTACTCTCACCACGTTACTTATACAAGAATATATCATATAATAAAGAATATCAAGGTACCCCACTACTATTTCCCCACTGGTTTGGTGCTTTACCTCAACATCACACATCCTGAGCATCTCTCTCAAAAATGGATTTCCCGTAGACACATGGGTGATGCACCACAAGATGCACATCATGCAACAAAACCACCAAGTCCACATAAGCAAAGTAACCAAGTAGTTTCTGGGATCCACCTCTACCTGCAAAACATTTATCATACATCGGGTATTATACCTCAAACCATTACACCTCATACACCGAGTAAGGATCCCCAAGCCATCACAGCCTAAAAAAGTTACACTTATAGTAGTCCACATGAAACAATATCTTGAATATATGTGTGTGAATAACCACAAGCCATTACAGCCCTCTACCCTCATATATGGGTAAAACTAACATATGTGCCTATTAGAACAAGTACTACCAAGAGAATAGAGTGGGGCCAATGGGGGTAGTCAGCCATTAATCCTCCCACCAGAATGTTGGAGAAACCCCCCTGCCCTAGGTCTCAGAATCACTAGGGTGTCAGTTTCCCTTACTAACAAGGTGGAGTAGTGTATAGAAACACAAAAAGTACATAATATATTGTAGCTCACAACCACATGATGAGCATAACCTAGTCTTAGACTCAACTGCAGCTAACGCCTCTCGAACTCCAGGATGCCACTTTTGAGACTAGGTATCTTATAAGCACACAAACATTTAAAGAGATTTAATACATTATTTGATTTCATTTTTATCATTTTCACTTTACTTTAATTAATTCCTTAAACACTAATTAACCAATAAAAATTCCACATTAAATTTCATTAGGATCACACCCAATGTACACTTTTCCTTCAAATCACAACCTCAGCATTACGCCCCAGGAAGCTCCATACCCCATGGGTTAACATCATTTATTAAATTATTTTTTTACAGAATTAATTTACCATATTCACAGGAATTCTAGAAAAACAATCTATGCTACTAAACACAAGGGGGATCAACACGGTGAGTAGATGAACTACTTGTCGAGTATTTCTCTTCTATTGCAAGAGTGTAGACCCATTCTCCCTTGAGAAGATATACATATAAATCACGTGGCATACCCAACGTGTCTACACCCCTTTCAAAATAAGGGTAAGTAAAACCAGATTCCTTGAGAAGTAGGGAGAAGTAAAGAACTTAAAAAACTAATAAGAATCAGCAAGCATCCAAACCTTTACATCCAACTCGTTTCATCATCCATTCTGTCCTCCCTGACACCCACATTCATAATCTAATGTATCTCGCAACTCTAGGAATTAACTGCAGACACAATCAATAGGCCTCCTTTCCCCCCATATATCCCAACATCCAACCAAGCTCACACCACAACACAAGCACCAGGAAAAACTAACATCATAACAAATGGGCTCTTGGACCTTAAACAACCAAGAGGGTAACTCAGAACCCTATAAGGGATTTTCTTTTTTCAAATCACCAGTTCTTTAATCCATAATGGATTCACCAATTTATTATTCATAGGTTACAATGTTGGGAATCCTAAACAGAAAACTATCAAAAATAATTAAACATGATTACTGGACCATTTTGATTTACATCAAATTATAACAAGAAGAAGTATATTCATTTACATTCCTATTTATCTTAATACAAAAAATAATCAATTAATTCTATTTTGTGTTCTTTACCAATTTACATCAAGAACGAATAGCTATAAGAATCAAGCATAGATATCACGCTATCTTGCAAAACAATAAGAAATAACATACGATCGATATCAATTTATCTATCCAGTTAAAATATTTATTATGTTAGTTCCATTGTGATCTAGCAGGACAAAACTTTCTAACTATATAGTTTCACATAAAATAAAACAGAATCAACATCTCCCTTAACTCAAACGGTTCTTGTCGTTTTTTATACAAGAATGATCCACACAAAGAATCATGATTACCTCCTCCCGTAACAACTGTATCCACCCGAGGATGCTGCGGTACGACCGCACCAGTGGAAACCCAAGAAAACTGTATTAGAATTATAGATATCACATACCGTAATAGGTCATGGAGAAGCAGAAGGAGACGAACCCAAAATAATTGCGATAGATCATACATAATATCGAAGATCGATCGATACTACTTGGTTGCATCAAAAAAGAGAGGAACCAATTCTAGTGGGGATGTTTGATTACACAACCCCTACAGAATAGAATGAAAGGTTCTAGTGTCTCATAGATGAGAACAAGGAGGAAGAACTTGGGAGGAAGATATCCCATCCCTTTAAATGATTTAATGGAGTGGTGGTTTAGGATATGCTAGGTTTTCTATTAAAAGTGTATCGCATTAAACCTTGTGGTTTGACCAAGTAAAATTGTCCCGAGCTTTAGGACACATTAGTATAGGAGTTATGGACTTTGAATCGGCATTAGATTCCTTAAAATTAGGCATTAAATGCATTTTACATCAAAGGAAATGTTAAAGGGGGGAAACTGTAGGAAGGTGGAAACATTGTTCACGAACTCAAAATTTGGAAAACGAAATAGAGGTTACCGATAGAGGATACCAATATAGGTTACCAATAGAAGTCACTGTTCTGGGAACATTATTTACGAACTCAAAATATGGAAAAGGAAATAGATATTACTGAAAGAGGTTACCGATAGGCCTCAACATTGTGGAAATACTCTTCACGAACTCCAAATTTGGAAAAGGAAATATAGGTTACCGATAGAGGTCACCGATAGAGGATACCGATAGACCTCGCCATTCTGGTAACACTGTTCACGAACTAAAAATTTGGAAAAGGAAATAGAGGTTACCGATATAGGTTACCAATAGAACTCACCATTCTAGAAACAATGTTCAAGAACTCAAAAAGTGGCAAAGGAAAATAGAGTTTACTGATAGACGTTACCGATAGACCTCACTATTCTGGAAATACTATTCATGAACTCAAAATTTGGAAAAGGAAATATCGGTTACCGATAGAGGTTACTGATAGAACTTCTCACTGATGGCACTCTTCATAGAATTGGAAATTCGGAAAAGGAACGTTAGGTTACCATTAGTGGTTACTGATAGAGGTTACCGATAGAACTATTCACTGATAGAACTGTTCAAAGAATTGGAAATTTGGAAAAGGAAAGAGAGGTTACCGTTAGAGGTTACCAAAAGAGCTCTTCACTGAGGGAACTATTCATCAAATTGGAAATTTGGAAAAAGGAAAGAGAGGTTACCGTCAGACCTCACCGATAGAACTGTTCACCAATGGAACTGTTCATAGAACGTTACTGATGAAACTGTTCACCGACGGATACCAATGAAACTGTTCACCTAAGGTCACCGATGCACTGTTCAAAAAAGGATACCATTTCACTGTTCATAACTGTCTACCGTTGGAACTCATCACTGAACTGAAAAATTGGAAAAAGTGTGGGGGATAAGTCACCTTGACCTCCTGAATCACCTCATACACCTAATTTTCCAAAAGGATTAGACCAGAGAGGTCTAGGACATTACATTAGATACCTCTCTGAACAATCTTGTCCTCAAGAATTTAAAACCCACCTAAATGGAAAACAAAACGGGGTCCGAAAAACCACCCATCGAGATCCCTCTCAAAAGAGATAAAGCCACTAGAAGCAACAAAAAAATTCCATACTATACACATGAAATGTCTATAACCCCAAGAGGGATATTGTTACATGAAAAGAGTTAAACATAAAAAAATCTAGGTATTGAGCATGTATCTATGACTCATGTTCCTAGGTACTCTCCTCCATGCCACCATGTCTCCATAAGACACGAAAATAGGGGATAGAATGCTCGCACCACACCTTCTCTTTGCAGTCTTGGATCTCCACAAGTCACTCCTCGATGGTCATAGCATCATCAAAGTCAATCTCTCCCCATTCGATGAAGTGGGAGTCATCATGAAGATAATGATGGATCTATGATATATGGAAAACATCATGTATCCAAATAATCTGTGGGGGAAGTGCTACTCGATACGCCACAACTCCAACATGAGCTAACACCTCAAAAGGCCCAACAACCCGGGGAGAATGCTTACTCCCACGAACAAACCATTGCTTCACATGAGAGGGATTCACCTTTATAAACTCGCGGTCCCCAACATAAAACTCTATAGTCCCACTCCTTTGATCAACATATGATTTCTGATGATCTTGCGCTGTCTTCATCCACTCGCAAATCACCTGAACCATCTCTGTTGTATTCTGCACTAGTTCCAGTCTGAGAATTGCTGACTCTCTATCCCCAATGCAGTATAGAGGAGAACGGAAAGGTCGGCCATACAAGGCTTCAAAAGGTTCCATTCCAATTGTGGAGTGGAAACTATTATTCTAAGAGAACTCTACCAAGTGTAAGTGCCTTATCCATGAACCTCCAAAATCCAGAACATAAGATTGTAACATGTCTTCAAGAGTCTAGATGGTCTGCTCTGTCTGAAAGTCCGTCTGAGGATGAAAAGTAGTGATAAGGCATAGATGAGAACCAAAATCACATGAGAGACCTCTCCACACCCTAGAGGTAAAGTGTGGATCTCGGTCAGAAATGATCATCATTGGTACTCCATGAAGTCTCACCGCCTCTTCTAGATACTGCCTCGACAAAACATCTACTGATATCGACTCCTTGATTGCAATAAAGTGGGCTGATTTTTTTAAATGATCCACTACAATCCAAATAGCATCATGTCCTCCCTGAGCTCTAGGTAAACTAGAAACAACATCCATTGAGATGTCCTCCCACTTCCACTGAGGAATATTTATTGGATGGAGCAGAAAACTTGGAACATGGTGTTCTGCCTTCATCTTCTAGTTGTCCAAACATTGAGACAAAAACTCCCCAACTGCATGATTCAGCCCAAGAAACAAAAACTAGCTCCTCAAGGCTCGGTACATCTTTGCCACGCCAGGATTCACAGTTAATAGTGAACTATGAAACTCTCTGAGAACTAACTCGTGCATGGTCAAAGGAACAAATATCCTTCTATGATATAACACTCAGTATTGTTCATCCTCAGACCACCCATCAGCGGCCTCGCAACAAACCACTCAGTCTTTCTAGACCTCCACCTTTAGATCCCCAAACTGGGACTCTTCCACCTTCTTCATGAGATATGATTGAACAGTCATCTGAAAAAGATATGCTCTTCCCCAACTTCTCCAATATCAAGATGTAATGTTGACAGTTCTTCCATTAATCTCCCGGAATCACAGGATTCATGCACAATATCACTACATGACTTTTGACTCATCACATCAACTAGAAAATTACCCTTTACAGGTGTATATGATATCTTGAATTCATATTCTTATAAGAACTCTATCCACCGATGTTGTCTTAAGTTCAAGTCACACTGCGAGAAATCATACCTCAAACTCTTATGATCATTGAGAACCACAAAGCGCTCACCAGTGAGGTAATGAGTCCACAACATCAGTTCAAACACCACGACTTCCAACTCATGATCGTGGGTGGAATAGTTACGTTCATGGGGAAGTATCTGCCGATACCCATAAGAAAAAATTGTTCTTTGCTGCATGAGAACAAAACCTAACCCCAGATGTGAAGCATCGCAGAAAACATCAAACTGAACTACCTCTACTGGAAGACAAAGAACTGTATCACTTACTAACTTCTCCTTTAGATACTGGAATGCTGTATGACAGTGATCATTCCATATGAACACCTGATCCTTCCAGGACAATGCTGTTAGAGGAGTCGCAACTCGAGATAAATCGGCTACGAACATCCTATAGTAGCATGTGATACCATGGAAACATCACACCTCTGACATTGTCTGGGGGGTTTCCCAAGAAAAAACTGCTTCTATATTTGATGGATCTATATCTACAACCTTTTGGGACACAACATGTCCTATGAAATAATCTTCTCAAGCCCAAAACTCACACTTCAACAACTTCATAAACTGCTGATGTTGATGAAAAACTCCCAAAACGGTGGGTAGATCTTCTGCATTCTCTTCCTCAGACGTGGATTAATCAAGTATGTCATCGATTAAAAGAACCACAAACTTGTCCAAGAACTCATGCAACACAGCTTTCATCAATACCATTAATAAAGTTGGAGCATTTTTTATGACGAATGACATTACAATGAACTCATAATGCCCATGACGACAATAGAAAGGAGTCTTCCGGATATCCTCATCCTTCACACGCATCTGATGATATCCTAACGGCAAGTTGATCTTTGAGAACCATCTTGCACCCTTCAGTCGATCAAATTAATCATCAATACGCAGAATAGGATAGCGGTTATTTACTGTCACTTTTTTTAAGTGATGATAATCGATATACAACTGCAAACTGCAGTCATCCTTATTTACGAACAAAACTGGTGCACCCCATGGTGACACACTCTGCCCATCAAAACCGCACTGTAACAGACCATCAAGCAATATACATAGCGCTCTTAACTCAGAAGGGGACATCCAATATGAAGATATAGATATAAAATATTTTCCTAGTTGTATCTTGATCCCAAACTCGATCTCTCGTCAAGGGAGTAATGCTACAACCTCTTCTGGAAAAACAACAGGGTACTCTTCCACAACAATAGGAAACTCCATCTGTTGAACCTCTGAAGAACTCTATATCAGCTCAGCCATCATGGATGATAAATACGTAACATGCCTCTGACCCATCTGAGGGTCTCGCTCGCCAACAAACACCACTGACTCTCCATCTTCATCGAAGAAAATGGGCTTCTTCTGGAAGCAATCCACATCATCCTACACTGAATACAACCAATCCATACTGAGGATGACATCATATGGTTTTATTTTTCAACATAAAAAATATCCCCAAGAGCTGTGCTACCCCAACACTAGCTCATAGTCTCTAATAACATCAAACAAGTCAGCTCGACATCCAACTAGCGTAGTCAACGCCAAGTGCACTAGAAGCCTCTCTACCTCAAGTAAAAAAATCATGGACAAGGGTAGGTGACATGAAAAAAATGGGTCTCTCCTAAATCAAACAAGGCATAAACTAAGGTAGAAAACAAGCAAAGGGTACCTCGAACGACATCTGGATCACCTGGAGCTGGCATTATTAAAGCATGAAGCTGACCACTATCACCTCCATGGCCTCTCTGACCCTAACGACAACCACCAACATGGTAGTTCTCTACTCTCTATGGATGGGAAGCATCATGGGGCTATCCTTTTGCTGATCCATCTACCCTCAGATGATCTATAGCTGATGTAACCTACTGTTGCAACCTCGGCTGGAACTACTTCAACGGAGGAACCTAGTGTGGAAAACCAAGTGCAAGATGACTACTCCGAAAGGTCGAGCACTATCACTACTGACGACCTCGACCACCACAAGAAATACAAGCACCTGATCCCTAGGCATGGGTCTGCGAGCTTCTACACCCAGAAAAATGAGATGCTGAGGGCTAGGACCTACCCCCGGCTAAATGAAACCTCTTCTACCCAGAAAACTAGGAACCCTGGACCACAGCTCTGTTTCATTAGGAATCATGAAAACTCCCCTATGGGGTTGATCCGGTTCGGGCTAAAGTCCTCTCGACAACCTCTACACATGACATCACCTCAAGATATGTCTTCAGCATAAATGGGGATACCTGGTGCTGGAACTCTGGATGTAAATACTCCTCAAAATGCCTCACCCTGGCCTCCTCATCTAGAAACAGGTATGAAGCATATCATAAAATGTTCCTGAAATAAATTCCACACACTTGCACATTAGATCTCTAATTTAGAAGGGTATGAAGCTCCAAGTTAATGGATTCATTCATGGTTGAAGAAATAATATTGACCCTAAACATGTCTTGGAACTCCTACCATGAGATCAGCGACTCCTCAAAATCCCCGGGTAACAAGAACCACCATTGCATCACTACTCCATGCAGCATCATCCCAACCAAGGAAACTCATTTCTCATTCCCAGCAAGGATTAAATTGAATCATATCTCGACCTCATCCATCTAGTCTTCTGTAACTGCATCTGAAATGGTTCCCTCGAACTTCTGAAGACTCTGGTGCGGAAACTCTCAGAGTGTCATCCACTATGTTTCATCATCGTCAACCTCTACCCGGTAGCGATCTGCTGGCATAGCCTGCTGGACATCTTCTATGAGATCCTGGCGAGGACGCTGACATGGAGCCATACCTGAAAAATATAAAATTGTTAGAGCTCCAAAACCGATAATATGGAAGAATCATCATTAATTAATTAGTTTTTTACTTTCTTTGATTTTATGTTAACCTATCCCAAGGTCTACCCATTCAAACACAGGAACAAATGAGAATTATGCATGATCCATTCTAGGGTCTCTACCCAGCAACTGGTATCACCTTGTTTAGTATCCATTGTAAACATAATGGTCCATACATATGATCATAAGGGGCCCTAAATGCCTATGTCTCAGCTGGTCTCCAGTGTTTACATCACTTGCTAAAAATGAATGACATAGTTTCCCTACCAACCCATGAAACCTCACCTGTTCCTAACTCCAAACTCCTTCCTATCTCTAAACATGCCTCTGATACCACTCTGTAATGACCCCCTCCCCACAAAGTGTGCCCCTCATGGGCCGGAAATGTGGTAAGGGGGATAATGACCCCCGAGTCCTACCTCCTGGAGGCCCTGGGTTGGCGAATAGCACTGAGGGTATAGTAAACACACAAATGGGAGGCATTACCATCTAAGAGAACACATGATGAAGAGAGATAAGATAGACACCAACCAAATCCAAATAAACTGGTAATATGAAATAAATACCAAGTAAACATATGAAATGCCATGAAAGACTACTACAACTGAAATGGGAAATACTTTAAGTGCCCAAAAGGAAGTAAAACTGCATCAACCACAAACCTGAACAGCTCCTGTAGACGCAGGGTAGTAGCAACCAGACTGATCTCCAACCTACTTTAAGTGACATGAAAAGCAGTTTATATATAGATATGGTGAGTATAACATTATATTCAGTAGGATCCTCCTTGAAGCCTCTCGTGAAAAAGTAATGAAAGCATCCTAAAGCACTGTGAAAAACAAGTGAAACTTACTCGTCACATAAATAGGTATACTATGTTCCCATCCTCACCGGGGATACTCTCACCAAGTAACACATAAAATAATATATCATATAATAATGAATATCAAGGGTACCCCACTACTACTTCCCAAATGTTTTGCTACTTTGCCCCAACGTCGCACGTCTTGAGCATCTCTCTCAAAAAAGGCTTTCCCGCAAACTCCTGGGTGAAGCACCACAAAAATGAACCTCATGCATCAAAACCACCATGTCCAAATAAGAAAAGTAACCATGTTTTTTCTGGGATCCACCATAGCCCGCATAACCTGTATCATACCATGGGTATCATACCTCAAACCATTACATCCCATACACCGAGTATAGATCCTCAAGCCATTAAAACCTATACACATTACACCTATAGTAGTCCATAGATAACTATATCCATAATTTATGTGTGTGAATAACCATAAGTCATTATGTCCCTCAACACACATATATGGGGAAAACTAACCATTTCACCTACCATCACAAGTACTACCAAGAGAAGAGAGGGGGGCCAAAGGGTGTAGTCAGCCATTACTCCTCCCAAATGAATGTGGGGGAACCCCCCCCCCCCCAGGTCTCAGAATCCCTGGGGTGTCAGTTTCAATTACTGATAGAGTGGAGTAGCATATAGAAACACAAAAAATTATAGAATATACTCTAACTCACAACCACACTATGGGAAAACCTAGTATTAGACTCAACTGCACCTAACGTATCTCAGACTCCGGGCTTCGACATCAAAGACTTGGTATTCTATAAGCACACAGCCATTTAAGGAGCTTTAATACATTATTTCATTCCCTTTTTATATTTTTCTATTTATGTTAATTAATTCTTTAAATATTAATTAACCAATTACAATTCCACATTTATTTTCATTAGCATCACACACAAAGTACATTTTTCCTTCAAATAACATCCTAAGTATTGTGCCCATGAAAGCTCCAAACCCCTTGGGTTAACATCATTTATTCAATTATTTATTTACAAAATTACTTACACATATTCCCAGGAATTCTATAAAAACATTCTATGCTACTAAACACAAGTTGGATCAATACAGTGAGTAGATGAACTACCTATCAAGTCAGTGTCCCCGATAGCAAGAACATAGATCCATTCTCCCTTGAGAATCTAAACACTGAAAGAACATGGGATACCCACAGTGTCTTCACCCCTTTCAGAAGAGGCTAGGTAAGACTAGCTGCCTTGAGAAGTGGGGATAAGTAAAGCACATAATCAACTAAAAAGAATCAGCAAGCATCCAAAAATTCACATCCAACACATTCCATCATCCCTTGTGTCCTCCCCGACACCCGCATGCATAAACCGAGGCATCTCACCACTCTAGGTGTCAACTTCTTCCAAAATCAATAGGCCCCCCTACCCCACATATCACAACAGCCATCCAGGCTCACACCACAACACAAGCAGCAGGAAAAAAACATCATATCAAATGGGCTCTTGGACATTAAACAACCAAGAGGGTAACTCAAAACCCTACAAGGGGTTATCTTTTTTCAAACCACCAGTTCATTAATCCGTATTTGATTAACAGATTTATTATTCATAGGTTCCAACATTGGAAAACCTAAACAATAAGCAATCACAAATAATTAAACGTGGTTTCGGCACCATTTTGATTAACATCAAATTACAACAAGAAGAACCATATTCATTTACATGCCTCATTATCATTAGACAAACAAATATCAATTAATTCTGCTTTACGTTATTTTCTAATTTCCTTCAATAATGAAAAGTTATTCAAAGCAATAATAGAAATCACACTATCTAGAAAAACAATAGGCAATAATATACGACCGATATCATTTTATTTATCCGGATCAAATATTTTTTATGTAAATTCCATTGTGATCCAGCAAGATAAAAAATGATAACTATACAGTTGGACATAAAATAAAATAGAAACAACTAATCCCCTGCCTCTAATGGTTCTTGTCATTCTTTATAAAAGAACGATCCATACAAAGAATCACGATCACCTCCTCTCATGACAATTGTATCCACCCGAGGATGTTGCGGTACGACTGCACCAACAGAAACCCAAGAAACTCCATTATAATTATAGATATCACATACCACAACATGGAAAGGAGAAACAGAAGGAGACTAACCCAAAACAATGGTGATAGATCATACCTTATACCGAAGATTGTTCGATACTACTTGTTTGCAACAAAATAGAGAAGAACCAATCCTATGAGGAATTTTGATTGCACATCCCCTAAAGAATAGAATGAAAGGTTCTAGTGTCTCATAGCCGAGAACAAGTAGGAAGAACTAGGGATGAAGATATACTGTCCCTTTAGAAGATTTAACAGAGTGGTGGTTTAAGATACACTCGGTTTTCCATTAAAACCGGATCGCATTAAACCACGCGGTTTGAACAAGTAAAAACATCACGAGCCTTAGGATAAATTAGTATAGAAGTTATGGACTTTGAAACGGCCTTAGATTCCTTAAAATAATGCTTTAAAAGCATTTAATTTCAAAGGAAATGTTAAAGGGGCGAAATTGTATGAGGATGGAAACATTGTTCATGAACTCTAAATTTGACAAAGGAATAGAGATTAACGATAGACCGTACCATTCTAGAAACACTTTTCATGAACTCAAAATTTTGCAATGAAAATAGAGGTTACTGATAGAACTTTCTGTTTTGGGAATATTGTTCATGAACTCAAGATTTGTAAAAGGAAGTATAGGATACTGATATAGGTTACCGATAGAGGATACCGAAAGACCTCACAGTTCTAGAAACACCGATCATGAACTCAAAATTTGGAAAAGTAAATAGTGGTTACTGATACATGTTACCGATAGATTTCATCGTTCTAGAAACACTGTTCATGAACTCAAAAATTTACAATGGAAAATAGGGGTTATTGATAGACCTCACCATTCTGAAAATACTGTTCGTGAACTCAAAATTTGGAAAAGGAAATATAAGTTACCGACAGAACTTCTCACCGATAGAACTATTCATATAATTGGAAATTTGGAAAAGGAAATAGAGGTTATCATTAGAGGTTACTGGTCAAGGTTACTGATAGAACTATTCATCGATGGAACGATTCATAGAATTGGAAATATGGAAAAGGAAAGAGTGGTTATCGTTATAGGTTACTGATATAGTTTACTGATAGAACTGTTCACCAATGGAACATTTCCAAGAATTTGAAATTGGGAAAAGAAAAGAGGAATGACTATTAGACCTCACTAATAGAACAATTCACTAATAGAACTATTCATAAAAGGTTACCAATGACACTGCTCACCAAGGGTCACCAATAACACTGTTCACATAAGGTTACCAATGACATTGTTCACCTAAGGTCACCAATTCATTGTTTATAGAAGGTTACCATTGCACTGTTCACAACTATCTAACATTGGAACTGTTCACCGAACCGAGAAAAATTGTCAAAGTATAGGGATAAGTCTCCTTGACCCCCCAAATCACCTTATACACCTGATTTTGTAAAGGAATTCACCAGAGAGGTGTGGGACATTACATATTTTATATAAATATCACTATATTAACATTATTTTGAAATATTGTTCAAACACAGTGAGGCATAATATTTTATTGGTCCCAATGATGTCATCATATATTTTAATCAAACCCAAAAGAGATCTATCTATATAATACTCTAATGCACACTAAGGAATTATACTACTCTACTAGAGTGGATTATTTCTCAATTTAAGGATTCAATTGTGATAAATGTTGATAATTTCAAGTGAAGGATTCATATTCAAATGCACCAATATAATTGTGTGGTAATTTTTAGAGTTTCAAAAATAAAATTTCAATCACTAATAGTGGGAATATATAATTTATTTCTCTAACATAATAATGGTAAAATTATAATTTTTCACTAAATCATCAATGATGAATTAATTAAAAGAAATTCAATAACATCATTAAATAAAATAATTGTAAATTATATATGAAATTAACCAACCTATGTTGATTTAGAGAACACATGTTTATTGTAATTATGATGATAAATATGAAAATAATTGTCAAAAAATTATGGTGGTCATTATCAAAAATACATACGCAATACATCATAACCATAAACTGTTATCATATCAATCACTAAATAATATATAATGATTTTTATTTAATTATTGATTACAAATAATTATAGTTATTTATACACTTATAACTTATTTTTCAATTAATCTATATTTTAATTAAAATAATTTTTAATTATAATTTCTAAATGCTAAAGTGTAATAGAATTGAATATTTATTAATAATATATTAATAATGATCGATGATTCTATTGGGTGGTGTTTAGAATTTTCTCCAATAGACATGAATATTTATCTTTGGACTGAAATTATACTCCATAAATGAAATATCAATGAAAATTGATGTTTCATAAGATACATGGTGAACCATGTACTAATTAAAAATGAAGAATTTACCACCTACCACATGTTGACCTAGAGATCCCAGGGCATGATCTATCAGACTAAATATAATTTAGCTAGTGTAAATTCCATATTGTTGATTGAAGAACTTTATAATTTTCTTACATTAATTAATTTTTTACAGATCAAATGAATAATATTATTATTTGTCATTCTTTTTAATTTGAGTTCGGATACATTAAATTGATGAAAATGAGATAAATATCATAGATTTTTACACTCAAATGATTGTCCATGGTGACTGATAAGAGAATATATATGTCACTGGCATGAAATAGATTGATCATGTTAACATTAGTCTAATATTCTAGGAAACACAATCTCACTTGATGAAATATGTAATAACAATGTGAACATGGAAGTAATACTCGATATGAATTCAAATAATGACGAAAAACACACTATACTGCTTGAAATCAAATTTCATTCAATGATACGAGTGCTTCATGATATGAGGGTAACTCAATTAATTTAAAATGTGAACATTTATGTGATAAAACTAAATATGTTATCATCCTTGAAGATTTATTTTTAAATAAATATTTACCGTCTAAAATTGTTTCATGGGGACAATAACATCTATATTTGATGTAATTACTATTGTATCATGCATTGAAGGAACCTTGAAAACCCAATATGACTCTAGGAAAACAAATCGATTCATTTAGTGGATCGTGAGGATTAATAGAATACTATAATGAGAAGAAAATGGGGTAAAAATTCATATCAGAAAATATATGGAATTCTACCTTGTATGATGAATAACGGGTGGATGATTTTAGGTATTCTATTTTTTGATTGTTTTTTGTTATTTTACCACGTAACCCAAAAATATTATTTTTAATAGAGATATTATTATTCCAATATCAATATTATTATCACTTCTCTATTTCTTTTATCGTATCTTATTCTCATGATGGTATGAAACTGAGTCGAGGCTTGGCCTTGGGGGATGTTTGATGGTATTTCCAAATTCTTCTGCATTAATTTCAGAATGATTTAATTTATTTTTTGGTATATGAAGAAAAAGTTCATAGGTGAATAAGTAATCCACCATAAAAGGAATATCAAATTCATCATTATTTATTTTAATTTAACATCATTCTATACCTTCACATAGGTATAAAATTTATACAATTGATTTGAGGTTACCTAATGGGATGAAACGACTTATTGTGGAGATGTGTCTAGTAAGGTATTACACTATTTATTAATGAGTATATCTTACATGAATATTATAAGAGGTGACATTTTTTGTTCCAAAGATATCTCTTATGTGTTATAATTTTCACAGTTTGTAAATTAATGTATAGAAATTCATGAAAGCGATTTGTACCATGAATATCAAATTGATTTTATAAAATAATAAATGAATAATGATGGAACCCCTATAACCAAACCTATATACTAAATTATTTCTCACCAAAATATATTTATTATGATTGTATGTTAATTTAATTATTATAACTTAATTAAAATTCTATCATCCTAAATTATTTGCAGATTACATAAAATAATAAAAAATGAATAAGGAAAAATATGATAATTAGGAATATCATTTGATCAAATACAAATCAACTTATGTGATATGACCCTTGTTATACACTATAAATCAATTTTAGGTAAATATTAACCTGTTCCCCTCTATATTATAGGCATGAAAAAATATTTCATTTTTTTTGGGAATCCATGAAAGCATTGTATTTCATTTTTTATTTCATATTTGTATATATAGTTTAAATAATATTAAAAAAATTCAATTTTCATTATTTATTCATATTTTTATTATTATTCATTGATATATAACACATCGGTGTAGTAATAACAACAATAATATGTTGAATGTTATAAATAATCCCATCCGTATGAACATAATGATGAAATAGAACAAAAGAAGAGAAAAAATTAAGGGGGAGACAAATATATTAATACATTAATAGAGACCCAAACCTAAATAATATGTTGAACCTATTTCTATGGTAGAAAAAAATCTATAGTCATATTTTATCATGAAGAACAACAAGAGGCAAAATAAGAAATACTTAATGATCCATTCCACCAATATCAATAATTTATAGATAGATTAATGAACAATAACTATATAAAAATTTAAAAATGTTAGATCCTATAAATTTAGATAAATTTTTGAGAGAATGGGTAAGATTTTAATTTAATCATAATCTCTCCATTCATTGCAATTTAGAAAAATATCCACCATTGTATCTGTATATATCCTTGGAAAATAAAGTCAAAATTGAAGTTATGGAATTCAAAAAAATAATCGAGGAGCCCGACTACCCACCTCAATATACCATTATTCAACTCTAAGAGGCCCTTTACATAAAATAATAGATTGATAATGAGCTGAAAGAGATGGATAGTTATTTATTTATTGTAATTTTATTTTATTTTTATGATGATGAACTGAGTATCAATTTCTATTATTTTGGTTTTTTTGAATTTGATAACTCGTATTTTTACCCAAAAAAAGATGATAAAAAAATATACACATGTTAAGGAATATATAGATCACCCAAAACATAATAAAATCTTATTTTATATTTTCCATGAACATATCCAACTGTTTTTAGAGAAATGAATAAAAATGTTTTTACATTAATGGGGAAAACATTAATATGAATTTAATTAGATATATTTTTCTTACAAATAATATTAAATTATTAAATTCCCTTTTATTTTTCAATAGATTTAGTAAATATTAATAATCAGATTTATAGTGATGAATTTTGTTAATGATTTTAAATCATGAAGGTGGAATAACAATACATAATCCTCTACCCACCATGTTCGTTGGTCCTCATTATAAAAGGGGTAGGTATACTCTACTTTTTCTATCTAATCCTATAAAAAATAGATGAAATAAAATATTGAAAATGAAATATGTGGTGGTGAAAATATAATAATCTCCACCCATTGATCAATATTTGATTATTGAAGTTAATACCCTTCGAGAGGTAGTAAAAAAATAGACCACTTGGGTGATGAAATATATAATTATATTTCAATTATTTTATTTGTTTCCATGTAATGTAGATTTCAATTTGTTATACTAAAATATAAATATGAATAAAAAATTACCTCTATATTTTTTTGTGTACATTTTCAAAATACATACAATTTGATGGGTAAATTTCTATTATTTTTCTACAAATATGGAACAATTTTATAAGATTAATACAGAAAGGTACTTAAAAAATTCCTGATGTGAAAAAATAACATGGTATTCTTAAATGGTTCCCTTCATGAAATTAGAATTCATATTGTTTAAAGACGAAAAAATTAACATATATATGATGATAAAAAAATCACTAATGGAATCTTAATTATAAGGTTAGTTTGATTTTTAAATACTTATTTAATTTTAACCAAATAATTATATTTATATTTATATATTTAAGTGAAACAACATGAAACATATTGAACTATTGAACACGGTTATTGATATAAGATAAATAACATTCATAGGATAATCTTTATGAAATTTATTATTTTAATTGATCAATAAGAATAAATGTGTGTAATGGTAAAATTTATGATTTCTATCAATCATAATGTTCCAAATTTGATAAATAATTATATTTGGAAATATGAACATTTTTATAAATGAATTTACTAATTTTTTTTAATGTTTTAAATTTATAAAATTTATTTATATTGGTTTTTTTCATGACATTAGTATTCTCCAAAACCATAAACTATAATCCATAAAAAAAATTCTATACTAATATTTCTTATTCATTTGATATTAAATTACTTGATAGACTCGTGCTTCTTCACAAGTCTATAACATTCCTCACATCTTATCAATTTGTTTGTTGTGTAGAATAAATATTAGTATTGTTGGGAAATTTTATTTTTTCACTTTTATTATTAGATTCACCGAAACATTTAATCATTTTCTAAGAATATAATCAATGAATTACATTATTTGAAATTGATCCATATTAAAATAATTTTATTACAATTCCTACCCTACTCAAATTTGGATAAAAAATATTCAAAATAATAACTGTTTGAGATATTTTGTCCATAGTGTATAGTGATCTACAACCATAATGACATTTTATGAGGTTTTCTCTTATTCTTTTTTGAGACACCATATTATAATTCAATGTAAAATAACATAAAACTATCCTGAAAAATTAAACAAAAAAAATAAAAATAATAAATAAATTGAATAAAAATTCATTTTCATATTTTCAGGATAAAAATAATCCATTTTTAGACCAATGATCATTGAATTGTTTTAGGTTAGGTGGTATCTTTGATATTTTTCTTAATAAAAATAGTTACAAAAGGAAATTAATCAAAATAAACATGAAAATAATTGTTATTGATTTATTGTGCTTACTAATATCGTGTTACCACATTTATAATTGAGGAATGGTGAGATGAAATTTATATAATATTATTTTATTGAGCTTATCTTTTGTTATCAGTAAATATGAATAAGATCAAAAACTCATTTTTATCCTTATTTAATTCAACACATTGACACAAACACCATATCCCTCATATACATTTGAACCCTCACGAAAATTATTCATGATTAATATTGACATCTTTATTAACATGTTGTGGATACTAGATGAAATTAAATCATTTTGTATGTAACATGTACTTGAGGTATGATCACATATCTATGAAACATATTACCATTATTGATCAATGAAGTGAAATAATGTTATATAATTTTCATGGGCCATGTCCCTTAATGATTAATTAGGAAATAAAAATTGATGGAAGCAGGTCAATATTTATTTTCAATGAGGTAATGTAAAATGATATATTGTATTTTAATATTTGAAGAGTAATAAGTTAACTGAATTAATTTTCGTCATAATTGAATCTTTAATCCCCACTCAAAGACAATTTTTTTTGTATAAAATTTTAATATTTTTAGTTTAAAAATTCAATGTATTGTTATTGATGAAACATGTACAATGTATTGAAATTTCTGTGTGTAGATGAATTTAAAAATATATATATATTTTTAATATTAAATAATATTTCTTTTAAAAATCATTATTTTTATATTTTTGTATTTTATTTTTTTAATTTCATTAAGGATCCATGAAATTACTGAAAACGAACTAAATTTAGATACATTCAACACTTAAATTATTCACATGGTGAATTATAAGTAAATACCCATGTCAATAGATCAAAACTGAAAGATCAAGTTAAATGGGTGATGAATCTATTAGAAAAAACAAATCCAATCATGAATAGTTATTTTAATATTTTAACAATGATGAAATTTGTTATGTTATTTCAATGTGTTTTGAAAAATTCTCCTAGGATCATGAAATGGTTTATCAAAGAGTTGAACCCAAACACCATGCTAATATTCAATTTAAATGTTTATAATAATGAACCATACCATGGGGAAAATAACTATATTCTCATAATCATATAATTCCTTATGTAAAACCACTATTAACAAAATAAAACTCTCTAACAATACTAATAATTCTTATATTATATATAATAAATTTTAGATCTGATTTAAACACCCTTCGATGATGATAGAGGATTTTAGGTCCATTCATTAATGTATTTAATGTCACCTAGGGTGTCATTGAAGATGATAAATATATACCCAAGGTGATTAAAGTTAATATTAGTGAATATATGTGATATTATTGGGAACATAGTAACATGTGATGATCCTTTATATGTTTTCTATTTTCCATTTGTTAGATATCATTTTATCAAGTTAACGGAATTTGTTTTTTGTGTGATTAATCTTTATCTATTAATCAATTTATCACTCCTATAATTTAATCTTGATTTCTTATGCTCATAATCATGTCTTACTAGGAATGTCATTTTGAGCTTCTATGTGATGAATATAAAATTATATTCAAAAATCACTCTCTCAATGAATTTAAATCAAAACATAAGTAAACATACGTTCCTCTAAGTTATTAGATGCTCCATAGATCAACAACTTAACCATTTATAACTATCTCTTGGTAGTGATTTTTTCGCTATATTAATTGCGATCATATATTTTTGGAACAAATGCCATTATTTTTTATGACCTTGTAGTATATAGGTACATTGAAAATAATTTTCCCCTATGACATGTTTAGTGAGATGTATGTGGCTTTTATAATATTTGGATTGTCACGACCCGTCCTCGGGGCCCATGTCGTGACTACCCCAAGCCCGCCTTCCATAGGCCAGGGGTTGGCGACTAGAACCAAGGCGTAAATCCCGGTAAAAAGGGAAGGCATTGCCTTTGTAAAGTAAACAAGCACCACAGAGTAAGCAAGAGGAAAAGTAAACACGAAGTAAAAACAGAGTACAACTGAAGTGCGGAAAAGTAAATGGGCCAGTATACAAACCCAAACTGAAAGTAAAGTACAACTCGAAAAGGAAAACATCAACTAAAAAGTAAAAGCTGCTACGCCGAGCTGTCCACTGGAAATCCCACCTGAAGGGTAGGTACAAATGGCTCCACTGCTCCTCGGGTCCCGCCGTCTGCTCCGAGCATGTTCTGCCCAGTGGTCCACCTCCAGGTACCGTCCTGCTCTACAAGCCACAACCACGATCAACGATGTCCGTCATCTGCAACCAACACAACGTAGTGCGGGCATAGCCCGTGCAGGGGTGAGTATAAGCTACTCAATAGGGACCCCGAGACCCCCGAAGGTCTCCCAAAATCCACAAAGGATAAACCACAAAGTAAAGATACAATCACTAAGTAACAACCGACACTGCTTGGGTATATGCCCATACATATACCAAAGTCATCAATTCCAAAACGCTCCAAACTCCGAGCCCAAGTACAACTCAGTCCACACAGGAAAGTATACGTATTCCACATAGGAAAGAAAAACGTAATCCACATAGGATAGCACAACACAATCCACACAGGAAAGTAAACAGGATTCAGCTCACACAGGTATACTTCTTCGAAATACGATAGAGATGATCACTGATCAATCTAAGTCGTCGGACCCACAAAGGATCGATAGGTAGTAACCCCTGCACGACCCACACAGGATCGGACCCACATAGGATCTGTAGGCGTTGGCTCACACAGAACCGATGAGCGCTGACCCACACAGGATCAGACCCACACAGGATCGGTAGCACTGATCCACATAGGATCGCTGAGTGATGTAGTCGTTGTCGTCGAATCCACTGAGGATCTCTGCACAGTCGTCGTCGCAGTCAGCACTAGGGTTCCCACACACAGCAAGCTCGTTCGGGAGGGTCCGCTCCACGAGCCGAGAGGCTGATACATCAACTGTCACAAAGTCCAGAGTTGATGTATCCAAGAGTTCCGTATCCTCAACAGGAACTCAACGCAACAGACGGTGTGTCATTCGGACGCCCGGTCTGAGAGTTATTGGCTTTTTTGTCTCAGGGGCCCGGTTGGATTTTAAGGCAAAACCAACCCGACCATACTCCACCTGCGTCCAAACCTCGGGAGGAGTATGCCAAAAGATCCGTCTCACTAAGAGGAACTTAACAAAGCGGACGGCACGTCAATCGGACATCCGTAGCTCAAGATATGAGTAATTCCGCTCCGAGGGCCCGGTTGGTTTCGTGGACGAACCAACCCGGCCGAACTCAAAGTATTTTGAAACCTTGAGTGCGATATACCGAAACGACCGTCTCTATCCAAGGATCGCATCGCCGCTGACGGCGTGTCGTTTGGAGGTCCGTATCCCGAGTTATGGGCATTTGAACCCAAATAGTCCGATAACGGGGGTTTCGGGCCCGGACCGACCCCGCCCGACACCCCCCGGTTGGCCCGAACCGGGTCGACCCGCCCCGGTCCGGGTCGGCCAGGCCCGGCCCGGCGGCCCGGTGACCCGCGCGCTGGGTGCGCTGGCCATTCTCTCAGCCAAAACGGCTGATCCGTTTTGGCGGCCCGCGCACGGGGGGGCGTTGCCCCCTCGGTTCCTTCGAAACTGCGGCCCCTTAATGGGGCAGCTTGCTGCCAGCCGGCCGGGGGAATTAATTCCCCCGGTTCTCCAAGTCTGGTCGTCCCGCCATGGCCGGCCGGTTCCTGCACCATGGGACCGGCGACGGCCGGTCCCCCTTCCTGCACCAACGTCGGCGGCCCGATGTCGGCCGCCGGTCACCCTGCTCCGCCGCGGCCTGGAACCGGCCGCAGCCCTTGTCGTCTAGCGTGGTGCGACGGCACCGTGCCCCTCCGCCGCGTCCCCACACTGGCCGCGGTATTTTCCGGGTATCTTCGACGCGGCGCGACGGCGTCACGTTCTTGTTCTTCATTTCACTGCATAGCGCGACGGCACCGCGCATTTTCTTGTCGCAAGGTTCCGCATGGTGCGACGGCACCTTATCTCCCGCACCAAACCACAAAGAACCAACATGAAAAAAGGCGGAGGGTCGGTCGTGTTCGTGCGGTCCGGCCCCCTCACGTTATTCGTTATCACTTGGTTTTAAACCACAAAGTTCAAATTCGATAACAAATGTTTTTAATCCACGATGATCATCAAGTCGGAATTCTCGAACAAATAAAAATAATTGAAAACAAACCCCTACCTCAGTTCAGGAACGGTGTTCGTCAACTACCGGCGGAAGACGAGCATCACGGAGGTCGGGCGTTGCGGGGAAAGAACGTCGACGTCGCGAAGCGAGGATTCGAAGTCGTTGACGGCGATTTCGTCATGGAAAACCGTCGCGGAAGAGATGTCGCGGAAGAAGAACGTCGCATCGCAGATATGGCGTCGCGGAAGAACCGTGTTCTTAGGCGGAGAAGTTCTTCGTTGAAGAATGGTGTTCTTAACGTTCTTCGTCGAGGTTGAAGAATTTGAAGAAAGCTTCCCAATCCTCTCAAGGTTTTAAAGAAACTAACCAAAATAAAATAAGTCCAAGCCTTATTTTATTTACACATCCTAACCTCCTTGAATTCAAAGGTTTGAAAATTAAGTAACTAATCTTAATTAATAACACAAGTTGTCAAATTAATTAGAGTGGAGTTATTGGGGAGTTTAAGGGAAGTTGAACAGTTAGGGCTCGTGTGGGCCCCACCACACTTTATCCTCTCAAGGGAGGTTATGTGGATGTGGGCCCCACCTCTAACTCCCTTTGGGAGGAATTAACCAACAAAGTTAAAAATAATTGTGTTCCACAATTATTTAACTTCTTCTAATTTCCCCCAAAACTAACTCTCATCCCGCATAAAACACAACCTCAGAAAAGGTCTCCTTATGCGAATATCAGCGCTGTGAGTTCATCGGTTCCCTCGAAATTCGATTCCGGGCACCGGTTCAAAAGTTAGAAAAACCCGCTCATTCGTTCACTGAACGTACCCGAGCCAAACTTCAGAAATTGATTCCGGGTACACCGGGCCTCGGAATTAGGTGCCGTCAGAAACCGCGCTCTTGTAAAATTCCAAAGAAAATTAAGAAAAAATTTCCAATGAATTTTCCGGGTCTTTACATTACTCCCACCTCAGGGATTTACGCCCCCGTAAAGATACATTAGAACTAGGGAAACAAATGAGGGTACTGAGCACGCATCTGAGCCTCCCACTCCCAAGTGCTCTCCTGGATGTTCTCGTGCTACCGTCTGATGCGCACTAGAGGAATCGACCATCCTCGTAGGTGCCACTCCTTTCGATCCTCGATCTCCACCGGGACCTCCGTAAAAGTCGCCCCATCGTCAACATCAATCTCCCCATGGTCAATGATGTGCATCGGGTCGTGCACGTATCCCCTCAGCTGAGATACGTGGAAGACGTCGTGCACCCGGTGCAACTGAGGTGGTAGAGCTAGGTGATAATCCACCTCGCCAATCCTGCTGAGGACCTGGAATGGTCCAATGAAGTGCGGGGATAACTTGCTGCCACGTCCAAATCTCCGTAAACCACGTCGAGGTGAGACACGCAAGAAGACGTGGTCGCCATCCTCGATCTCTAGTGGCTTCCACCTCCTGTCAGCGTATGACTTCTGCCGGCTCTGAGCTGTCCTCATCTACTCTTGGATGACCTGGACCTTCTCTGTCGTGGCCTGGACCATCTCCGGCCCCACAAGTGCTGACTCCCCAGGGTCTGTCTAGCACAAAGGAGATCTACAAGGTCGGTCGTACAATGCCTCGTAAGGTGCCATCCCGATGGTGGAGTGGTAGCTGTTGTTGTACGCAAACTCCACCAAGAGTAGGTGGTCCTCCCATCTACGACCAAAGTCGAGGACACATGCGCGTAGCATGTCCTTGAGAGTCTGAATGGTCCTCTCCGTCTGACCATCCGTCTGAGGGTGAAAGGCGGTGCTCAAACATAGATGCGTCCCGAACGCCTCCTACAACCCCTTCCAAAGTTGGGAAGTAAAGCGAGCATCTCGATCGGAGACGATAGATGATGGCACACTGTGAAGTCGAAGAATCTCCTGAACGTAAAGGCGTCCCAAGATCTCCACTGAGCCCTACTCTCTGATGGGTAAGAAGTGAGCCGACTTGGTGAGTCGGTCAACAATCACCCAGATGGAGTCATGACCTCTGTAAGTGCGTGGATGTCCAGTCACGAAGTCCATAGATATCCCGTCCCACTTCCACTCTGGGACCTCCAAGGGATGTACCAAGCCTGCTGGTACCTGGTGCTCAGCCTTCACCTGCTGGCAGGTGAGGCATCGGGAAACGAACTCTGCCACAACCTTCTTCACGTCCGGCGATCAGTGCTGTCATCTGAGATCCTGGTACATATTCACCACTCTAGGATATACCGCCAAAGGCGAAGTGTGAAAATCTCTCAGTACCTCCTCCCGTAAAGCGACTGGTACCATGGTACGTCCTCTGAAAAGGATGTCGTGCTCTGCTCCAAAGGAAAAACCATCAGGTGCATATATTGAGGATATCTGTGCACGCCGCGTCTCACAGTCAGCGTCCCCACACTGTGCCTCTCTGACCCGCTGCAGAAGTGGAGGAGTGACTGTGATAGACTGAAGGAAGGTTGCTCCATCCCTATCCATGAAGGATATCTGCAAATAGGCTATCTTCTCTGTCGCCTCCTCAAGAAGCTAAATGCCCGTCCTCCTGCTGAGGGCATCGGTTACTACGTTCCCCTTCCCATGAGTATAGACTATCTCAAAGTCATAGTCCTGGAGGAACTCGAGCCATCGCCGCTGTCTCAGGTTCAGGTCCTTCTGAGAGAAGATGTACCTGAGACTCTGATGGTCAGAAAAGACTGTAAAGCGCTCGCCCATCTGGTAGTGTCGCCATGTCTTCAGAGCGAAGACCACTACTGCTAACTCCAGGTCATGGGTAGTGTATTTCTGCTCATGCGGCCTCAACTGTCGTGATCCATAGGTGATCACAGCCCGCTCCTGCATCAGAACACACCCGAGTCCGGTCCCTGATGCATCTTAGTAGACTATGTACCCTACTCCCTCCTCAGGAAACCTCAAGATAGGTTCGATAGTCAATATCTGTCTCAGCTCCTGGAAGATCTGCTAACATCTGTCTGACCACACGAAGGGCTTCCCCTTCTTCGTCAAAGCTGAGAGTGGTGCCGCAACTCTAGAGAAGTCTGGCACGAATCTCCGGTAGTATCCAGCTAATCCCAAGAAACTCCGCACCTCCGTCATGCTCCTGGGTGGATCCCAAGCAAACACTGCCTCGATCTTTGCAGGATCCACTGCAACTCCCGCCTCAGAGATGACGTGTCCCAAGAAGTGGACCTCACGTATCCAGAACTGGCACTTCGAGAGATTACCATAAAGCTGGTGCTCTCGGAGTGTGTCTATTATAACCCGTAAGTGGTAGGCATGCTCCTCCTCAGTCGTCGAGTAGATCAACATGTCGTCGATGAAGACCACGACAAATCGATCGAGGTATGGCTGAAAGATCCTGTTCATGAGGGCCAGGAACACTACTGGAGCATTGGTTTCGCCGAAGGGAATAACCAAGAACTCATAGTGGCCATACCGACATCTGAAGGTCGTCTTCTGTACGTCCTCATCTCGAACTCTGAGCTAATGATAGCCTGACCTGAGGTCTATCTTCGAGAACCACTGTGCTCCCTTGAGCTGATCAAAGAGGTCATCAATCCTCGGTAGAAGATACTTGTTCCTCACTGTCACCTGGTTCAGGCGACGATAGTCAACACAAAGTCGCAAGCTCTCGTCCTCCTTCTTGGCGAACAAAATCGGGGAAGCCCAGGGTGAAACACTGGGTCGGATGAACCCCTTGCCCTGCAAGTCCTCCAACTGTACCTGTAGCTCTCGAAGCTCGGCGGGGGCCATCCGATATGCTGGAGTCGATATCGGAGTTGTCCCGGGCTACAGGTCAATATAAAATTGTACCTCTCTGCGAGGAGGTAGCCCTAGAACGTCGCTGGGGAAGACGTCCGCAAACTGATCCACCACTGCAGGAAATCCAAGACTTCGCACGTTAACTGCTCCTAGGATGAGACTAGCCAACTGATGAGTGATGGGTTGTCCTCTCCTCCGCGGAAGTCCATCCTGTGCTGCAAAGGCTCCCTTCTCGCCGGTGAAGGTGAACCTGCTCCCGTCGGTGCGTACACATCGCACCTTGTTCCTAAAACAGTCAATCTGTGCATGGACCGTAGATAACCAATCCATGCCCAAGATGACGTCGTAAGGACTCGACGCTGCTACAAGAAGATCCCAGCCGAAGATCTCGCCTCCTAGAGTATGCTCACACTGCCGGCACCAGTGCGTAATCGTCGAGTCTGCTCCTGTAGGAGTCTCTAGCCGTAAGGATCGAGCCAGTGGCTCTGTCAGAATCTCCGAGCTCCGAACAAGGGTAGTGGCTATGAAAGAGTGACTCGCTCTTGTGTCTATAAGTACTACAGCGGGGGTGAAATAGACACAGATAGTACCTTGAATCATCTCGGGCGCGCCGTGGTCATAGGCCTATGCTGCCTGGAGTTGTGCCTGTCTCTGCCCGCCAGCTCCCTATGGTCGGGGTGGACCTTCTGGTGGTGGTGGTGGTGGTACAGCCTCAAAGCGTCGCCCACCACCTGCTACTCGGCCATCTCCTCTACCTCGTCTGCCTCTTCCCTGCGGACCGCCACGGTCGACCCTTTGCCTCTGCCTGGTCCCCTGAGTCATCCGTCAACTGCCTGCTATAGAAGACTCTGCTACGTACTGCCCTGCGGTGGGTCTCGGCGCTAGTGTAGACTCAGCAAGAAAACTCTCGATCAAAAGGGCCCGCTCCAGTACTCCTATCTGAGTCGAAATGCTGAGGGAGATCAGCAATGCCCTGATCTCGTGTCTCAAACCCTACTCAAATGTCCAGTCCCAGAAGAATGGGTCTCGTACCATGTCGGTCGAGTAGCACGAGAGATCAGTAAATCTCGCCGAGTACTGAGTGACCGTCATGATGCCCTGCTGCAGCTGAAGAAGCTCCTGTATGTGAACCGCACAGAGGGTGGATGGGAAAAACTCTAAGCGGAAGAGTCTCTCAAAGTCTTTCCAGAGTAGAGATGCCTCATCGTGCACCTGGAGCATCAATCTCCACCATCGGCCCGCTGCTACGTGCAGTAGGCTCGCAGCGTGGATCACCATGAGGTCTGATGATGTACTCACTAGCCTGAAAACTCGTACGACTTCCTCCAGCCAGTCCTTGGCTGCCTGGGGGTCCATCTCCCCACGGAACCTGGGCGGTCACTGGCGCTGGAACTCATGCAGTGTGCTGAGGTGACGTGCATTGTCAGCGGCTGGTGCTGGAAGTATCGGTGGCTCGGTGGGTAGTGCTACCGCCGGTGCCACTGCTGACAAAGGGCCCTGCACCGAGGCCTCGTCGCTCGGTGGGCTGTCATCACGCTTGACTCTCGGAACCCTAGCTGGCTGCCATCGTGGGCCCATCCTGAAAAAGAAACAGGTGTGCCACGGTCAGAACAGTATACATGGTGAGCTGATACAAACTAATCACAAAGAAAACTTGAAACGCACACGCAATCAATGTTTTCGTGCATTAAGTTGGAAATTAGAAGTCAGGGTCCTAGTGTACGGATACGTCGGCCGCCGCACCAACACTGGACTCCCTGGTCTGATAACCACACTCAATACACTGAACACTATTGATTTACATAGAAAAGATCATAGTTCGCGGTAGAACTGAACTCCTTTGATACCAATTTGTCACGACCCGTCCTCGGGGCTCGTGCTGTGACTACCCCAAGCCCGCCTTCCATAGGCCAGGGGCTGGCGACTAGCACCAAGGCGTAAATCCCAGTAAAAAGGGAAGGCATTGCCTTTGTAAAGTAAACAAGCACCACAGAGTAAGCAAGGTGAAAAGTAAACACTAAGTAAAAACAGAGTACAACTGAAGTACGGAAAATTAAATGGGCCAGTATAAAAACCCAAACTGAAAGTAAAGTACAACTCGAAAAGGAAAACAGCAACTAAAAAGTAAAAGCTGCTATGCCGAGCTGTCCACTGGAAATCCCACCTGAAGGGTAGGTACAGATGACTCCACTTCTCCTCGGGTCCTGCCGTCCGCTCCGAGCACGTTCCGCCCGGTGGTCCACCTCCAGGTACCATCGTGCTCTGCAAGCCTCAACCACGATCAACGCTATCTATCGTCTGCAACCAACACAACATAGTGCGTGCATAGCCCGTGTAGGGGTGAGTATAAGCTACTCAATAGGGACCTCGAGACCCCTGAAGGTCTCCCAAAATCCACAAAGGATAAACCACAATGGAAAGATACAATCACGAAGTAACAACTGACACTGCTTATGTATATGCCCATACATATACCTAAGTCATCAATTCCAAAACGCTCCAACCTCCGAGCCCAAGTACAACCCAGTCCACACAGGAATGTATATGTATTCCACATAGGAAAGCAAAACGTAATCCACACAGTATAGCACAACACAATCCACACAGGAAAGAAAACAGGATTCATCTCACACTGGTATACTTCTTTGAAAGACGATAGAGATGATCACTGATCCATCTAAGTCGTCGGACCCACAAAGGATCGATAGGTACTAACCCCCGCAAGACCCACACAGGATCAGACCCACACAGGATCTGTAGGCATTGCCTTACACAGAACCACTGAGCGCTGACCCACACAGGATCGGACCCACACAGGATCGGTAGCACTGATCCACATAGGATCGTTGAGTGTTGTAGTCGTCGTCGATGAATCCACTTAGGATCTCTGCATAGTCGTCGTCGCAGTCACAGTAGCAGTCGCAGCCAGGACTAGGGTTCTCGTACATAGCAAGCTCATTCGGGAGGGTCCGCTCCACGAGCCGAGAGGCTGATACATCAACTGTCACGAATTCCAGATTTGATGTATCCAAAAGTTCCGTATCGTCAACAGGAACTCAACGCAACAGAAGGCGCGTCAATCGGACGCCCGGTCTGAGAGTTATTGGCTTTTTCGTCCCAGGGGCCCGATTGGTTTTTAAGGAAAAACCATCCCGACCGTACTCCACCTGCTTCCAAACCTCGGGTGGAGTATGCCAAAAGATCTGTCTCACTAAGAGGAACTCAACAAAGCTGATGGCACGTCAATCGGACGTCCGTAGCTCAAGATATGAGCATTTCCGTTCCGAGGGCCCGGTTGGTTTCATGGACGAACCAACCCGGCCGAACTCAAAGTATTCCGAAACCTTGAGTGCGATATACCGAAACGACCATCTCGATCCAAGGATCGCATCTCCGCTAACGGAGCGTCGTTTGGAGGTCCGTATCCCGGGTTATGGTCATTTGAACCCAAAAAGTACGATAACGGAGGTTTCGGGCCCGGACCGACCCGGCCCGAGACCCCCCGGTCGGCCCGAACCGGGTCGACCCGGCGACCCGCGTGCTGGGCGCGCTGGCCGGTCGCTCATCCATAACAGCTAGGCCATTTTGGCAGCCCGCGCACGGGGGGCGCCGCCCCCTCGGTTGCTTTGAAACTGTGGCCCCTTAATGGGGCCGCTTGCTGCCAGCCGGCCGGGGGAATTAATTCCCCCGGTTCTCCAAGTCCGGCCGGCCCGCCATGGCCGGCCGGTTCCTGCACCATGGGACCGGCGACGGCCGGTCCCCCTTCCTGCACCGACGTCGGCGGCCCGATGCCGGCCGCCGGTCACCCTGCTCCGCCGCGGCCCGGAACCGGTCGCGGCCTTTGTTGTCCGGCGTGGTGCGACGGCACTGCGCCCCTCCACCGCGTCCCCGCACTAGCCGCTGTATTTTCCAGGTATCTCCGACGCGGCGCGAAGGCTTCGCGTTATTGTTCTCCATTTCACGGCACGACGCGACGGCGCCGCGCATTTTCTTGTCGCAAGGTTCCGCATGGTGCGACGACACCTTGTCTCCCGCACCGAACCACAAAGAACCAACACAAAAAAAAGGAGGAGGGTCGGCCGTGTTCATGCGGTCCGGCCCCCTCACGTTATTCGTTATCACTTGGTTTTAAACCACAAAGTTCAAATTCGATAACAAATGGTTTTAAACCACGATGATCATCAAGTCGTAATTCTCGAAAAAATATAAATAATTGAAAAAAAAACCCCTACCTCGGTTCAGGAACGATGTTCGTCAACGACCCGCGGAAGACGAGCGTCGCGGAGGTCGGGCGTCGCAGGGAAAGATCGTCGATGTCGCAAAGCGAGGATTCGAAGTCGTTGACGGCGATTTCGTCGCGGAAAACCATCGCGGAAGAGATGTCGCAGAAGAAGAACGTCGGGTCGCGGATACGGCGTCGCGGAAGAACCGTGTTCTTCGGCGGAGAAGTTCTTCGTTGAAGAACGGTGTTTTTCGCGTTCTTCGTCCAGGTTGAAGAAGATGAAGAAAGCTTCCCAATCCTCTCAAGGTTGTAAAGAAACTTACCAAAATAAAATAATTCCATGCCTTATTTTATTTACACATCCTAACCTCTTTGAATTCAAAGGTTTGAAAATTAAGTAACTCATCTTAATTAATAACACAAGTTGTCAAATTAATTAGAGTGGATTTATTGGGGAGTTTAAGGGATGTTGAAGAGGTGGGGTCGTGTGGGCCCCACCACACTTTATCCTTTCAAGGGAGGTTATGTGGATGTGGGCCCCGCCTCTAACTCCCTTTGGGAGGAATTAACCAACAATGTTAAAAATAATTGTGTTCCACAATTATTTAACTTCTTCTAATTTCCCCCAAAACTAACTCTCCTCCTGCATAAAACGCAACCTCAGAAAAGGTCTCCTTATGTGAATATCGGCGTTGCGAGTTCATCGGTGCCCTCGGAATTCGATTCCGGGCACCTGTTCAAAAGTTAGAAAAACCTGCTCGTTCGTTCACTGAAGGTACCCGAGCCAAACTTCGGAAATTGATTCCAGGCACACCGGGCCTCGGAATCAGGTGCTATCAGAAACCTCACTCTTGTAAAATTCCAAAGAAAATTAAGAAAAAATTTCACTTGAATTTTGCGGGTCTTTACATGGATATATAAACTAATGAAAAAATGGAACTAAAAATTATTTATCTGATCATCTCACTTGACTACCGCACACCGCTAATGTGGACACTGCAAATTTGAACCCATATAATAATATTGTACCTGGAGAAAATTTTTATATCCTGGATGGAAAAAAACCATTATATACTAAAAAATTAAAATAATTGGTAAAAAATTAGGCATCATAAAATAATAATTGTAATTGAATTTATAATCTCAAATATGAATCTATATTTTATATATGGGTAGATCAATTTGTAGGGTGATTTTTCAATGTCCCAATAACTATAATACATATACATGAATGTTAAATAGAATAAGATTTATAATTATTTACCTTGTAATATTTTTTTGTAAAATTTTTATAACATATAACATTAATGAATTTACCATTATAATAGATTTATTAGACCACATAATTTCAATATGTGTATGATTTTTTTTGAAAGTATGAAAAAATCCATGTTTGTGTAAATATATCAAAAAGAAAATAAATTAATTAAAATTGATTACCCTTTATGAAATTTTATATGTTTGGTACATAGAAATCATGGTATCATTCCCAATTCCATAATTGAATTAAAATTTTACTCAATATTTATATGATTTTCCAAAATGATTGAAGAAAATATGGTAGTAATAATTATGATAAATATGTGTATTATTTTTTCAAGGATAATAATATTTTTTATGTTTGGAGTACCCATAGTGTTCCATAATGAGCAACATAGTGATATTTATAATAGGAAAACAAAGGCAGTAGAAAAACAATTATGGGGTGAATTATGAAACAGCAATACCATACCAGCCACAATCAAATGTCCATGATAATGTTTCCAATATTAAAATAAATGAGATTCTTGAAATTATGGTAAGAACCAACAGTAAGTTATGGATACAATGATTGGAGGGTATCTTATTGTCTCATAAAACCATAATTGTGAATCACATGTGAATGAACTAGTTCAGATTAGTCTAGGTGAAGAGATACCCCCTTCATATAGAATTGGAATAAAAATATAAAATTTCTATAATAAATATGAATCTTGTCTTAAAAATTAATTAGAATGAGTGATGACTGTAGTTTCTAGAGCTCTATGAAATCCTGATAGATTCTTCAGAAATTTAGAGGTATAAAAATGAGAACATGTATGGGATTTTATAATATAATTCAACCAATAACCTTCAACCTTAGATATCTAGTGCTATTATACAATAATATACAGTAACATAATCTAGGTAAAAATCTTTCTATGTGGCATGAACCTTGTACTTTTATTAATGTATACCATTTTAGTGTTGTTCAGATTTAAAATAAAGGTTGATGAAGAACATTGAATATGGATGGGCATAGACTAATGAATTACCAGGGGACCTTACCTCTAGGACACCTAAATAATATTATACTATTTATACTAATTATAAATAAATACACAATTTGTTGAACCTATATATTATATTTTAATGAATGTATGTAATGAAATTTAATTTCAATTTACTAGAATAATCTATTTGAAATCATTATTGAAAAAAAATAAATATGAAAAAGGTTATCTTATCATTTCATATTTAATTTAATTCTATAATTACTTTAGGATGATGCAATGATGTTAAAAAATAATTTGTGGTATTCAACCTATAATTATTTCAATGGATACTCTTCCACTAGTTTATATTAATGAATTTTATAGACCTAACCTCAGTAAGAACAAATATAGTGTCATTCTACTATTATATTGGAATTACTATATTGAATCATATCTCGAACGACCAAATAGTTTTATTGTCTTGGTGAACTAGATATATACATGAGAAATGTATTGCAATTAAATACAAAAATCACAACATTTTTTACATTAAATGATCATAATAAATTTATTCTAAGTTGTTAATTATATAATATCATTAAATTTACACATATATGATTCCTTGGGAAGGGTAATAAATTATGGATGATCTCAAATTCTCAGTAAGTTCATGTACAAAAGAATCAATAATCAATAAAAGATAATAGTTATTATAAATAGGTAATAACTAAACACACATGGAATATAATCAATAAACTCAATGTGTAAGTAGTATGTAAATATAAAAACTAAAAATAAATTCCATTAAAACAACTAGATAAGAAATAATCATTTTTTTAAAATAAAATAACAACAACACATTCCATTTAATCAATTAATTGAGAATGAATGGAATCTATAGATATGTCAATACATAATCTCAAGAATAAATAAAAACATATCATAAATGAAAATAATAACTCAATATAGGATTCCATGTTCCCTAGGTACATGGTACCTTTACCATCAAGGGATTTCATAGAAAGATTTAACACATCGATTAAAAACCCATATTAGGATTTCCAACTAGCTTGTCCTCAGAGACTATTGATGCATTGGCGGGATATCAATAACAAGGCACCACCAATGTCATAACTATCCAAATAATTCCTCATATATAGAATATATATATATACCAATATTCCTTATAAAATATTTTCATGGATCATAAGACAAGGATTTTAATTATTTACTTAGTTGATGATGGATAACAATTACGATTTTTGACATTAATGAATGGAGATATCATTGAATGATCATTAAAATAATCATGAGGGAAATATTCTCTAAACATTCCTATATGTCCATTACCACTTTTAAAAAATTAAATCATAGTTAAAAATAAATATAATGAAACATATTACATCAAGAGAATAAGGATATTCATGATACAACATTTCAATCTAAACATGGTATAGAAAAATGATATATGGTTTATAAAATTAACACATCCATGATAAATGATATGGATAATTAGGGGAAATTCATTGTTCAATTATTAATATAAATTTAGTTCTTTTTGTGGAATACAAAATGAATCTAGGATGTGAATGTAAATACAATCCTTATTCAATTAAATCATACACCATTCATAGGAAAAATGGTGGAAGCATTAGAACATATTACCTATGGTGTGAAAATAATGGGTTTTTTATTGATAATAATAATGATAATAATATTTTAAAAACATTATTGAGGGTAATATACTTTTTATTTTAGAAAAAATAATTCAAAATCATTTTATTCGAAAAAAAATTGATAATTTTTTAAATATGTTAAAATTTTAAACATGCAAAGGAATTTTCATTGAAATGATGGTAGGTACTTATGTACATGTTATAAAAGTTAAAAAGGGCATTGCACTTTCTTATTAAAGTATTGAAAAGTGACTTATTTTTTAAGGGATAAAAATATTACATTGAATAAGTTTATTAAAAATAAAAAGGGGTTAAATTTTATTTAATAATCAATTTCAAATGTTTAAATAACTTTTAGAAACACTTTTTCCAAAACATTGCATTTATAAAGATATAGGTTCTATGAATAAAGAGAGAAATGATGTCTAGTTTTCATTAATATATTTTCTATAACATTTTGAGTAATAATGAATTTAAAAAAATGGTACTATAAGTCCAAAAATTTCATTAATAATGATAGAAGATGAAAAATAATGGAGTTGATAAACATTGATAAGTTATATCCTATTATGGACATTAAGGCGTAAAAAAATCCAAACAAAAGGAGACAATGAATTAATGCCTGGAAAAAACAATAATTTTGATGTGAGAATAAATCAATGGATATTTCCAATTGGTAAAATTTAAATCCAAATAGAATGATTTTAAATATAAAATCACATTTTAAAATGAAATTACAAAAATGATCTTATAATATTAATAATAATTAGGAAGAAATATAACAAAAATAAAACAAATTGGGATATGAATTATTTTGCACTTGGTAAATTTTAACTAAAATACAATAAGAAGAATTAATTAAAATTGAAACTAATAATAACATGAAGATGAAACAATTAATTATATAATATATAAAATTGGTAATTGATACACTACACAAAATATGTATGTGGTTAAAAATACATTTTATCTCAATAATGTAAAAAGTGAGATGAAAATATCATACCATGTGATTCCTTTTCGGGTTAACATCCCGTAACCTCATGTATAATGCTTAAAAACATGATACTAACTAAATATATATCCATATCAATATATATGATATCATATTTAACCTTCATATAATATCTTACTACTTATTTTTTAGTAAGTTTTCATAATTGTCAATATTTTGTGTGATAATTTTCTACTTTCATGAGTATGTTTTCCCATGAGACTTATTGGTCATTTTAAATACATAAATATTTCATAATATAAATAAATCAATCCACTAATTTATTTTCTTAGAAATTTATTATATATGTTTTATACTGATTATTGATATTTTGATATATGAAATGAAATGCATCGTTCATGGAGACAAAGTGCCATACGTATTCATAAACAATATATTAACATTATTATCATATTAATATAATGAAATGTGAATTATAAATATTTATATAATTATTAATGTGTTATAATTGATTCTTATGTATCATATATTATTATCAAAACCATCTTTTAAATGTTCCATGTATATTGTGAATGAATCACATTGCATTTAGGGGGAAATAGTCCACACATTCACAAAAGATGTTATCATATTTTCCAAAAATGGTAAGCATAATGGTATGTTTTATATAAAAATTAATAAAGAATAATTAAATTAAAAATATAATATATATCATATATAAATTTATTTTTCATCATTATTATTAACCATGAATAATGGTAAAAGAAAAAATGAGATAGTTTTGTGAGGTGGTAGTTCGTCATACACCTAAATGGTAGGTTTGTTACCAATTAGATGGAAGTGTCTGTAATTGATGGTATAAAACATATAATAAAAAATCATATTATAATTTTTTTATTATATAAAAATTAAATAAGAATAGTTTATTTTTTGGAAAATGATAATTATAAAAATTTATTAAGGAATGATGTTTCCTCTAATTTAGGTTACTCACTTTGGTTTTTAACAAAGGGATTCCTTGGATAACATCCTTACCTGGGGAAATATTCTATGATTAGGGTATAGATTTTTAGTATATATTTTTTTAGAATTTTTTTTTATCAATGTTGATTTATATGTGTGAATAATTGGGAGTGGTGAGTGCCTTTTTATAGTGGAGGGCGATTAACAATCATGTACATTTTTTAAAAAGGAATTACACGGAAACGTTTACTATGAAATGTGGATCAATTAATGAAAAAAATTGAGAAAATGGAGGATATGGTTGAACTATGAAATAAATATGTCCATTTGAAAATTTTATATTTCATTTTCCTATTATGTTTACGGTTTAGTCCCTCATTATGCTGATTTTTCTCTTAATCATTATAATTATTTTTAATTACATTCACTAATATTTTAAGTAAAAAAATAAGTTGATGTTCTAATAAAATATAAATTATTCATATTCCAAATATGGAATACTATTTTCTAAATTCCAATAACATAATATTTATAAATAAATTTTAATTTTTTCCCATATATGGGATGACAATGTGTGATTTAAAATTAAAAACATTCAAAATATTGAGGTGTGTTAATATCCAATTTAAACGTTAAATTTATTCTAATGAAATAAATTGAATTAATTTTTTATAACAGATAAAATTTTAATTCACATCCAATCTAAAATATAATTAAATATTTTAAATAGATTATACAAAAAATTAATTTTTGTATTATATTTCATTACTTTTTAATATTCATCCAAAAATGAAACCTCGTAGAAAAATACCAAAAACTCATCCTGAAAAAAGTATAATTTCCATGTTTAAAATAAATGTTAATTTGTACATTAAATATTTAAAATAAATAAATATTTATTTCCACTAAATTTTACATTAAAATTCCAAAAAAGTGACTTTAGAAAAAATATTATTTTATGAAAAATCATGGGATTGCACTTATTTTATGACTGTTGAATAAATTTGACGAATTTTAAAAACATTTGATTTAATATATGATTTAAATATATATATATATATATATATATATATATCTTAGGTATCACTCAATAATTTTTATAAATTTAATTTATTAGTATCAGAAAGCAGTACAGGTGTAAAAATAGTTTTTTATAAAAACATTCCCTTTACATTAAATTGGTTATTATATTTAATTTATAAATAAATTGTAACTACTGAATTAATTTTATATTTTTTATAAACCATATATTCTAATAATTTATTTAATATTATTCCTTACAACTAATTTAACGTCTAGGATATATATTATTATAAATAATAATATTTTTAATAATATATTAAATCTCAGTAAAACTAGATCTTGTTTGTAATGCAAGCTATCAAATATAGTCTTCATTTCATGTAAAACAATAATTTCATTCATTATATGATATATATTTAATTTAATTAAAAATTTAATTATATCCTAATATATTGGGATAAAATATTATCTTATGTATTTAGTGTTGTGTTTCATATACACTATCAAATAAAGTATTCTTACTTTAGAATTTTGGGGGGTCACATTCTCACAACTTTCAATAAATTTTTTCCTCAAAATTTAAACTTAATCATCATAATATATTGTTTGATATTTTTTATCCTTAAATCCATCATCAAGATAAGATTTCGTAAAAGGACCTCTAGTAAAGAAAGAATGGGTGGTTAAAAATATCACATGGACTAACATATAAATAGGTATCTATTTTAGAGGACATTAATTGAATATAAATATATCTACATGGTGGAATGACATAAATACTTATATGGAGTGATTGAGGTTATAAATAATAAACATGTGAATGATCAACAAAATTTTTAGGACCTAGAATTCTTAAGTATGTGTTGATATATATGATTATCATTTCAACAGAAAATAATGAAATTTGAAAACTCTTTTTTTTATTTTCCTAATATTGATTAATAATTTTACTATACATGAATATAAGGATTTATAATTTCACACCATATAGATATTGACAAAATATTTATCATTTGTTATATATTTTATCAATTTATAATTTATCCATTACTTCAAGAAATGGGTGTCTAAAAAATTATTTGATTCCTAAAGAACATAAATAATAATTTAACAGATTGTAAGGCTAATAAAAGATAGGCATTATTTGAATTTTTTTCTTTCTGTTGTGACAAAACATTATGGATAATAAATTAATATCTCTAACTTAAAAGTGATAATATGGGTTCATCATTAGTATTTATTTATTAAATTTCATAACTTAAAACAATGACTTATTTACAAGGAATTTGTGTTGGAAAGTGGTTAGTGCTTAGCCATTATCATCCATCAATCAGGGGTTCAAGTATAATGGCATATCTTTATCTCATGTGTTTTTATACAGAATATAGGAAGTTCTTTTAAAAAACCATATTCATGAATATGGTATAAATAATTTAAATTTAGACGTTAAATATATCGTTATCTATCATTTTCAATACAACCTTAGGAACAAAATACATCATCTATTATTTTATATATTGTTCCTTAGTATATGGTTTAGACTTTATCATAGAAAAATGACCTGGGTAATTCTCATTTTCACCACATTATTGGAAACTAAACATAAATTGATCCTTATGATGTGATTTATTGTTTTCCATTATACTCTTCATTTTTTTGAAAACAATTATTTTATTTATGTCCTTATTTCTCATACATAAATAATTTCCCTCGTCCAGTGATACACATTCATGGGTTCCTCCTTCCCCATTTATTTCATGATATGAATATAAGAATCTTTTCTCTATTGTCTCTATTACTTAAAACACATTCCATTTAATCCATTAATTGAAAATGAAATGAATCCATACATATATTAATGTAAAATTTCATCGATAAATAATAAATAAATATAAATCTAGGATATTATTAATTATTTTAATCCATGATTAATAGGTAAAATAACACTTTACTTTCATGAACATTCACCAGATGGTTTATCTTTTCAGTTAAAAAACCATATATGGCTTTCCAACTGACTCGTCCCATGAGACTACTGATGTATCGAGTGGCTATCTATAATCAGGACCAACCTATATCATACATATCCAAATCACTCCACAAATATTGGATTATCTAGTTTAAAATGTTTCTTATGAAACATAAATTCATGGTAGAAGATATGAGCTTATCAACATTTCCTCGATAGAGGATAACCAACAACAGGGGTTATTGACATTGATGAAGGGAGATACCATAGAAGGATCCATAAAAACTTCTTACAAAAAATATTCATTAAACATTCCAATAAGTTCCATATCACTTTGAATCATTTGAATAATAAATCCCCATGTACTAAATGAAAAATAGAATATCATGAGAATAAAAAGATTCATGATATAAAATGTCAATGTAAACAATGTATGTAAAATGACATATGGTCTTGGAAGTAAACACCCCAGTGATTAATTATTTGGATATATAAGAGAAATTCAATGTCCCAGGATCATAAAAATCAAATATTTCAATTGGACTGACAACTGTATTCGAGGAAGTTAATTTCAATAATATATTATTCCATGAAATTATACACCGTCATGAGAACGAAGGAGGATGGTATCAATATAACATATTCAATACAGTTTGAAACAAATGGGATGTGGTTATTGATAACGATACCATAAAAAGTTCATTTAAAAAATCGAGGAAAATATATTTCTTGTTTTTATTTTTTAAAATTAACTTTCAATAAAAACTAGATTTGAAATTATTTTCCTTTAAAAATAAATATTTAAACATGGAAACTATGATTAAATGAAATGATGACATGTAAATTTGAACATTTCATAAAATAAAAATTAACATTCCTTTCTCACGATAAAATGTTTGAAAAATGCCTTGTTTGGAAAGAGACGTAAAGATTCGTTGGAATTCATTTATAAAAGGAAAAACTATGAATATGAATTATAAAAATAATTTTATAATGGTTTAAAAATTTTGAAAAATGTTTTAGAAAAAAAAATCAGAAAAAAAATTTGGTTCTTTTACTAAAGAGTGAAATGAAGTAGGTATTTAATAAAAAAAATGTATAAGACATTTGGAGTGAATATAAATAGAGAAATTGTACTATTACAATAAAAGTGTTGAGAATAACCATAGTATATGAAAATGAAATTATTTATTGAACAATTATTCAGTAATTTTCTCTGATTGATAATCAAGTGTAAAAAATCCCAAAGAAAATGATATTTTGATGTAAACAACTAAAAAGAACCTAACATTGATGTGATAAAAAATAAAAGAATAGATTTTTATGTCCAATTTACATTTATATTGAAAAAAATTAAATACAAAAAAATTATCCAATATTTATTACACACATAATCATAAAATATTAATGACAATGGGGAAGTAATATAACTCAATGATATTAAATCAGGTTATGTTGATATTTTCTACATGGTAAATTTTAACTCAATTCCATAGATAAGAAAAAAATTACAACCTATAATACCATGACGATAATATATTTATGAAATAATATATCAAAATCTGAGATAGATAAATCATAAAAAATAATTCTATGGATAATATAAAATTTTATCTAATCGCTGTAAAAATTGAGATGAAGATTACATACCTTGCATTTACTTTTCCTGGTCATCATCCTTTTAAAACATTTATTATGGTTCAATGAAATTTATTAATTTTTTTAGAAATATATTAATATTAATGATTTTGTTTATCTGATCTTTATATAACATCTTAATACTTATTTTTTAGTAAACCATCATTAGTTTCTCTATTTTGTGTGTTTATATCCCAGTTCATCAAGTATGTTTTAACTTGATAATTGTTATTCTGATAAAACATATCATGATTTCAAGATATATATAATTTAAATAAATATTTTATTCTAATATATATATATATTAAGTACATATGTATATTTAATAATACATAATATTTGGTGATAACAAACGAAATGCACCATTCATGGAGACGGTAGGTCATATATATGCATAAACACTACATTCATTTAATTATTTTATTAAAATAATAAATTTAAAAGTATATATATGTGTAATATAATTATATTATTATATTTATTTCATATATGTAACATAGTTTTATCAAAGGCATCCTTCATAAGATCAATGTATTGTGTGAATGAATCACATGGCTTTGAGGGGTCTGTAGTCTACACTACCTCAAAGGAAGTTAATGTAATTAGAAAAACGTTTATGAATAATGATATTTTTTATATAAAAATAAAATATTCATAAATATATTTTATTTATATTACATGTAATATATAAATAGTGACTCCCCTATAATTCCCAATAACGAGTGTTGGTAAAATAAAAATGGAAGGCATCATTTTGTGAACCAGATTTTTGTCGTACACATAAATAGTGTCTTCATTACACATTAGATGAAATTTTGGATATGTGTAGGTAGAACACTTAAAGTAAAACACACATAATTATTTCTAGTATTTTTTTATTATATATTAATATAAAAATAATATTTTAGGGGGTGTATAATTAAAACTGAGACAAGTAGCATGAGAAAGGATGTTACCTCTTATTCGGGTAGAACTTATTGGTTTTCACCAAAGAGAATCCATGGATGTTATTCAAAGAAATGGAGGCATCTTTGTTGAGGGAAAGGATTTTTACATTCTATTTGGTTCTATAATTGACTAAAAACCCTTTTTTAGTTGTGTTAATATGTTTGAGGAGTGATTATATTGTTATAGTGGAGGATGAGCAGAATTCTTTTATAGTTTTGAAAAGAGAATAAACCCCACGATTTTCTTATGAATCATTTCTCCAATAATGACATAAATTATATAAAATTGGGATATTTATTAAATATTAACATACAATATCCTTTTTAAAGATTCTAGGTCATTTGGAACATAATATTAAGTTTTAGTCCATTGTGAAGATAATTTTTCTCTTAATCGTTGTAATTTTTTTTAGAAAATTTATGACATGAACTGGTTTCCCAGCTCATGTCATCAAATGAATTTATTAAATAAAAAGTTGCAATACAAAACATGAGGAGTAATGTGATTACTCCATCAGGGAATTAAGGGGGTACAAGGAAACGCAAACAAACAAAAACCAGTACCCCATATTAGCTCCTTCAAAATACAGAGGGATCTTCCATCTAGGATCATCCAGCAAGGATCTTCACTTCAAGGGATAAAGGATGTACCAAAAAGGGCATATGACATTCATAAAAACTTCGAACCAAGAATGAAAAGAATCAAATAGTCAGAACAAACTCCAAAGCAGCAAACTGACTGAGAACCAAGAAGCAAATGCAGACCAGCTAGACCAATCCAGAAATTATGGATGATAGACTCAGTATAAATCAAGATCCAACACATAGCAGGAGCTCCCTCCAAATAAGGTCCATTCAAAACAGGACATGAATCAGATACTCAAGGCAAGCAGAGACTAATAGTAACTGTAACAGTAACTGTAAACCAAGTAGCGGGTTGAAGTTTGATATAGTAAAAGAAAGCGGTCTAAGGTAGATAAAGATGGAAACAGAAACAGTCCTCTAAAAAAATGCCAATCTTTAAGACACTGCAATCAGGTTACAGCAAACAGAGGGTAGAAAATTCATGGTTGTAGTCCAGGTTCCAAAGTCAGACTCCAAGCAAAATCCAAGAAGTCCTCCAAGACTTAAGTTATCAGCATTCATCTTACAGAGTGATAAATCAAACAAGCTGAAATGAATAGACAGGTTGGATTAACTCTATTCCTATTCAGATGCAACATCTTCTAGTCAAAAACACCCCGATTTGAGGAATGAAATTGCATGCTTCTTTGTGACAGCAGAAGAGAGTGATTATCCAGAGAATCTGCAAATGATAGCCACTAAACAAATCTCCATCCAAGCAGAATGATCCAGAAGAGATAAACAGACCAGAAAATGGGAATACATCATAAAAATAGCTTGATTAATAACCCAAAAACCAGGAAAGATCAATAGCCGCAGGCCCAAGAAGAGAACATCCAGTAGTTGAAACAATTATTGAAAAGAGTTATTCAGTCAAAGTTCTAGAAATCAGAGAATGGATCTTTGATGAAAACTTCAGCAACATTAATGGATCTTAATCGTTGTAATTAATTATAAATATTTTCACTAATAATATTGGTCAAAAACAATGTTGACATTATTATAAATTAAAAAACATTCTTATTACAAATATTTAATCCTAATTTTGAAATTATAATCACATAATTGGTATAAATTAATTTAGATTTAATCCTATAAATGGGAATAGAATGTGATTTTTTAAAGTAAAAACCGTCAAATGTTTGAGATCTGTTTATATCCAGTTTCAATGATTAACTAATAAAGATGAAATAAATTTTATTAATTTTACTATATATGATATAATGGGACATTAAAACTAATTGAAAATATATTATAACCATATATATGAATTAGATGAAAACGTAGTTTGGAATTAAAATTCCTTATTTTTCAAAATTTATCAAGAAATGAAATGTCATAAAAATTAAAAAAAATCACACAATATTTTTGAATTATTAAATTTAGTAAATTATGTTCAATTTAATATAAAAAATTTAAAACTTTTTCAAAAATTATATTTCAAATACGTTCACAATTATTAGATGGTAGAAGTGCCTTTAAAAAAATATTGATTTTTATACAAAATATTAGGTTTTCATTGATCATATGACAAAAAAATAAATTGGATTAATTTAAAAAATAATTTATTGAATATAATATATAAATATATATATATTAAATATCACCACAAAATTTAATTATTTACATTTTTTAGGGTCAAATAGGTGGGTGGGTATTAAAATATATTTCTATAAAAACATTCCATTTATATTCAAATGGTTCTTATATTCCCTTATAATTTATTTGTAACCAATGAGTTCATATTATATTTGTGTAAAACATATATTTTAAAAGTTTATTTAATACAATTCATAACCTATAATTTAATAACTATGATATATCATTTAAAAATAATATTATTTTAAATAATATATTATTTCTCGATAAAACTCAGTCTTGCATATAACTTAACCTAAAGAAGAATGTATTTGTGGTATGTAACCTGATAACTTTATGCATTACAATCTATATATTGAATTTATTGAAAATTGTAATTATATTTTAGATTCTCTGAATATTATATTCCCTTTTCACATTGTGTCATGTGTCATAAAAGCTATCATATATTAGGTAGGTACTTTAGAATTTCTAGTCTTTAGAATATTAATTATGTAGTCTTGGATTATCAAATATTTTTTATTATATTACATGCCCATAAAAATTTAATATTTCTACACAATGAATAATTATATGAGTAATTATATGAAAATTTTTGTATCCCAGTGTACTTTTAATTCATATAAATATAGTGACTCATGCCCTGAAAATTATAAAGAACAGATATATATTAAGATGACATGGGAAACCAGATTTAATATTAATTACTAATTGGAATTTAAATTTAAATTCATTATTATTTTAACTTCATATATTTTAGTTTCATAATATATTATTGTGATTTTGATGTAATTTTATACGTAATAGTTATCCTTCATTAATTTATAAAAATTACATGGATGTATATATATTATTTTATATGTATTCTATTACTGATTGTGTAATATTTATATTCCCATTATAGATTGGATTTATAAAACTATTTATTTCCATTTTCATATTGAGAATATTTCATAAGTTATATTGTTTTTTTCCACCTACCAAAAACATTCATCAGATCTTGTCGAATATATGACTATGAAAAATATAGTTTAATATGATTAATGAACTATTATTGATAATCCCTTTTCCCTAAGAAAAACATATAAAAAATATCCATGTTTATATTGTTAAAGTAATTTATTACCATAATAGGAATGATCCCTAATAAATTTCACTTATATCTATTCCAACCGTACTCTATTTCTATTACATGATAATATTATTTTGATGTGTGGGATAAGGGAAGTCTTGGATGATATGTTGTTTTACATTCTATGGAAAAATTTAGGGGTTTTACAAATTGGTATTGGGGGAGTATCATGTTACATGAATTGTAATTATATTTTTTCCCTTCTTGTAAGAGTAGAAAAAATAAAATAAATTAAAAATAAAAAAGAAATGGTTATGTTTTGAGAATATAAAACTTCGCTATTTTTTTAGATATCATTTTATAAAAATGGTATTAGGTGGTGGATGTGAGATTTGATCCACTAATGATATTTGGAAAAAATTATAAAAGGAAATAAATAAAAATTTATGAAATTTGAAATCATTGATAATAATTAAAACTGTTGTGATGTAACCTTGAGTTATGGGAGGTCGTATTGGTCCTTTTAAATGGATGATTTTTAGATAACATCACTTTTTGTGTAATTTTTATTCCTTATAAATATACCCCATTTTAATAATTATGGTTTTGAAAAAAAATCCCAACTAACATTATGCCTTAGAGTAATTAGAACATTATTTTCAATGTCCTCATTATTTTATGTAATTTATTTTATTTTCAATATTAATAATGTAGATCTTTTTCATGAATATGGATAAAAGTAATTTAATTAGGGTATGAGAATAAAACAACTTGAATTATTGTTTTATGTGATGGTATAAAACATTCCATTTGAATGTTTATCATGACATGAAGTGATTAATAATTATTATTATGACATATGAATAAATTATTGGAAAAGATACATCATTTTTTAATAGGGTAATGTGAAATCCATTGTTTGAATAGATTCTTTGAATAGTGTGAATATCAATTAATGTTTTATGTGAAACCTGAATATGTATTCCCCATTAGGTAAAACTTTTACATTTTATATTGGTTATTAAATATGGATAAAATGGTATTCCTGTATAATTTATATTGATATTAAATTATTTATGATAAAAAATTTCAATGTGTGGGGAAATAGATAGAACTATTTCATTTTTATATATTTTAATATTAATTACAATACTTTTTCATTTTAAAAGGATTTCATTTCTGATATTTATTTTCTTTTTTAATATGTTGTTGGATATAGTATTTCCTTGAAGATGAGGTAAAAATGAAAAAGTGGATCAATATCTCATTCATAAGAAGACTTCCCATGATGAGGGCTAAGAATAGAATATATACCAAGCTTAAAAAAATAATGAAAATAAAATAGAGGATACAAATATGAGTTTTGAACATTTAAATTTTGAATTGTCTTCAAGATGTGAAATGAATTCATGGGGTGATGTTCATAGAGTGAATAACCACACACGATAAGAGGTCATGTAATATTAATTGTGTGAAACATGTGTATAATCCCATCCTTTTTAGCAGTTTATATCAGGTGAAATTTTAGGTAATATATATTTTTACCTATGTACCTTTGGTTGGAGAGATGGATTAGGGTGCATTTGGGTGAAGTCTAATAAAATCTTTGAGAAAATAAATTGTGCACAGTTCGTGCAAGATTTGAAGAAACCATGTGGCTAATTGGGAGAAATCGTGAACCATATTGATTTTGAAGTAGAATCTTCCACATGGTTGGCGTATATTTTTAGATGTCTTGCCTGGTATCTATGTGATTTTCCCCCATGATGTGGTTGAAAATACATGTTTACCATAGAATTTTCTAACCATGCAACTAAATCATTCAAAGGTCAACTATGAGATCCAAAAATTAAGGATTTCAATTTTTTCATGTATTAATTAGATGTTTCACCTCCTATGCAGCAATAACTCATGATTTTACTTTACTGAGGGTTTATAAAGGTTCTACCATGGACCTAGATGGAATCAAAGGCTTTACAAAAACTATTCACCGAGATAGATAGTCATAGTTGAAGATCCTCTCTTCTCTCGGTATATGGATTTCATTACGATTCATCAGTCGAACTTTCTTATATCATTCCCTAATATTTCAATTGAATATTTAAACCTTTTTCTTATATCTAAACCGATAAGTGAGATCATGATCTAGGATTGAATATCTAGATCTATATTTTTGAGATCATGATGTATTTGATCTTGTATTAGGTCAACGAATTTAGATCCAGATCATTTATCAGTGTCTTTTTGCTACTCATAATTTGGAAATTTCTATTAGGAAATTATTCATCAATGACTCAGGTAGGTCGTATAAATATATTTCCAATAGTAATCTATTTGATACATATATATATATATTATTGTATAATTTCTAGCATCCTTTAGGTGTTTTTTTCCCAGAATTGGGATTATTCTATTGACTAATTGAGTTATTGATGCATTACAGAAATAAGTGATTAATTTCATAATTAATCATGAGTATAAGGGGCCTCCCTTTTAGGTAATTAATTTTGGGAATTTAGTTTTAATAGATAGGGGTTGTAATATATATAATTTACAAGGGTATTAATTATGAAACATCGAATTGGCTATGATGAGATAATCAATTGTGAATGAATTATAGGATTTGAGATTATTATCTAAATAATTAATTATGTGATTAATTGTGTATGGTTGAAATTTATAATGAGATAATTAAGTATGGAAAATTATTTATGGGATATTAATTTTGATATTTGTTAATTAATTACTGAATTAATTAATTTAATTAATATATTTAGTTAATTGTGGCGTTAACTAATGGATTTTATGTATTTAAACAATTATTGAGTTAGTGAGGGAATTTGTGTAAATAATTAATGGTTAAATTAATTAAATATTTACGAATGTAAACATGGTCTTTATAAATTGAGAAGTACAAATGGAAACATGTTCTTCATGCTTATGAGTAAGGGATTGGGAACATGGTCATTCTAATTTGAAGTATACATGATAATATAGTCATTATACTAATTAGTGAAGAGAATGGGAACATGTTGATTTTACTTAGGGGTATTCATTGTAACATGGTTATATTACATGCATTTATTAGATTGTTAATTTTGGAAATGTGGCTCATAAATGTGAAATTAAATAATTAAAATAATTTGACTCTGAGTTATGGCCGCTAATGAGAATATTCAAAATCCAGCATGATTCAGATCCAATATTGAGATATCACATCACCTTGAATACATCGAGCTTCACCTAGAATCATGTGTTAAGAAATGGTATTACATAGGGAACACTTCAGGCTTTGGAATGATATGATGTTATAATTGAGGTATTAGTATCATTGGGAAACCCTGAGTTAATGTAGTTAGATAAGAATAAATGGAAATTTTATAAACAGTTTATTATTACACTATAGTTATTTACATATAGAACTACATGGACTATCATTTAATGTGAATGATTTAGATACTGTTGGTTGTGGCAAGCTCAGCCATATTAACACCCTAGTCGGGTTTCCTGATCGATAACTGAAGAGATTATATTGTTTCTTGACTGGATATTGGCAAAGGCACTCATATAGGTGGAATAATGGGGATGGATCTTGGAGAAGGAAACCAAACATGGTTTGGGATCAGTTTGGGGAACCGTAGTTTTTTTATATTCATTTTCATATTTGAAGCTTGACACTTATATTGGCATACCTTGTTTTACATTTCAGTTTAGTATTGTATTTCTTGTTTGGTTATCTGTTGACATGTGTATTTTTTGCTATATATGCTTCAACTATTTATTATTTAATGCCTTGGGAATTTGACTCTGATAAATGAGGGTATAGTCTCCTCTTGAATTTCATACGAGATTCTCTCTAATAGTCTGTATCCTCTAGCGTACATAGAAGACAATACGAGTTCATGTGGTGAAGTAGCTTGTGTCACTTCCATGTGGCTTTCTGGATGAGACGTTACAAAGTGTTATCAGATGGTATAGTATTCATTATTCATCTATTTCATACTATTTTAGGAATGGAACACAAGAGACTAGGAAGAGTCGAGTCTTGGGAATCATCTCATTCATGGAAGTTTCAAACCCATGTATGGGGGAAACCCCATGTACTCAATATGGGAATTAATATGGGATTTTTGTTGTTGTTATATCTTTCCATAAATGTATGTTAATTTACCTTTAGTTAAATAGTTGTGGTGTGATTTGAATATTGTTTCAGATATTTTTTGAGTATTTCTTTGTGGAAAGTAATGGAATTATTATTGAGTCTTCAAGCATCATTCGTGGAACTCAGTGTTATTTTGAAATGCATCAATTTGGGAATTCACGGGGAAACATGTTATTGGTATTTTTTTGAACATGAACTATTTTCTTTATTGATAGATAAAAATGAAAAATGGTGCCTAATATGAATTGATTAGGATTTAAACATGATAACAAATGATAAAAATTGGGTGTATAAATGAGAAAATTGATTATGATATTGTGTTTACCGTTGTTAACCAAAACCTAGGACTTGGATGGTTATAGGTAGTGATCGCACCTCAGTTTTGACTGTATGGTGAGGTGGGGAAAAGGATTATTGTGATTATTTTCCTCTTACATAAATTTTATATGGTTTTTTAATGATTCTTGAGATGTGTGTTTGTCCTTGTAGAGATTATGCCTCAACGATGCTTGTTGAGGGGACAACCGGGGGGTGTGCCTATGAATTTTTTTTCTAGTTATGGAACTTAAGGAACCGATCATTCAAAATGAAGATGAAGAAGACCAGTTTGAATAAAACATTTTTCCCTTCATGAAATTCATGGAAACAAACCTAGGGATGGTTTTGAAAATTATATCAGAGTTTAGAAGGGAGTTTTAGTAACATCAAAATCAATCTTTTACAAGAGAGGGTGGACCATAAGGAGACTAATTATGGTTTGAGACCATAGTGACAATACATGAGCATTTTAAGACTCTATATGAGAGGAGGGTGATTTTGTTTTCTTATATTCTATGGGGATACGAGAAGTGCTGTTGGGATAATTAAATGAAAACATTGTAGACTAATGGTATGTTATTGATGGAATTATTCAATGGTTCTTGGTTAACTGTTATACATATACCATGAGACAAGTGAATGCTATTGAGATCATCCATCTGTGAAAGGGGGCATTTTGGAGATGAACTATTCTATACACTACATAGCTATGAAATGTTTTTCCCCAACATTAGCCGGAAAATAGAATACTACAATGAAACATTTTCAATATGAACATAACTGAAATATTTTTTCTCATGTGAATATCTTCTTGTTGAAGATGTTTGGGAAAGTGGTGGATCATGCTCTTATAGTTGAAGTGAACCTGAGGTATTCTTCCAATTCTGTGCAGGTAGTTGTTACTGTTCTATTATGAGGTATGACTTCCTAGAGTATAAAGCATCGTTATGACAACATCATCCAAGGAAGTGGGAAGGTGAGTACACAGACAGTATAGTCGGCTAGATAGGACATTAATGGAGTGATATGTCATCAATATGGTTGGCCAGGACACTATCATCTACATTGTTCCCATCCACCAGTGGAGTGTTGATTTTTTGGCATGGTTGCACATCCACAGAAATTCTACAAGTCACAGTGACAAACTAAGACTATTCTAATAATTGGGAAGTGTCATACTATGCGAAGAGGATTTTCTACACCATAACGGCTAAATAGTTCGAGTTCTACTGGACAATGGGGTATTGGTAGTGGACGTGGTGCTTCTAGGAAGTAATACCTACTTCATCAGAGTGGTTCCACGTAGGGGAGTTAGAAATAATCATAGGGAATAGGGGAAACATAGTTACATTATTTACATCCTTCACGTGTGAATATCGAGTTAGGACTATCGACAGTGAGTGTTACTATTTTAGTGTCTTCTATATTATCTATTACCTTGGTTGATACAAGTTTCTCTCATTCCATTATAACTGACAAAATATTTAATGGTTTGATCCTGGTGTTGGAGTGTGTGAGAGGGGTTGTGAGTATAGATACAATGTTGAAAGTACAGTCTAGAGATATTTCTCTATGCAAGGGATGTCCACTAGAAATCAAGGAATATTTTTTCTGATGGGATCTCTTTGTTCTGTATATGACGAGCTTAATCATAATTACACTTATGGACTATCTAGTTGCATATCGATTCCACACAATTGATACCATATGAGGGTTACATTTACATCTCTTAAGTGTGACTAGTATATTAATCATGGTGAGTGGGTCATCCAGGAAGGTCGAGCATAGACAATTAATCAGCAACATGGAGATCTCACAACATAGGTTTCTAGAATTTTGTTAGATGATGAGGGTGTTATGAAAGATTTGCTTTTAACAGTAGTGGAACTTTTTTAGTATGTCTAATCTGAAGTCTTCTCAGGGATACCACATGTGAGAGAAGTGGATTTTACTATTGAGCACATGATGGGGGTGGATCCAGTATCTATTCCACAATAAATAATGGCACCAACTGAGCTTCAAACTCTCCAGACTCAGATATAATAATTTTATTATTAGGGAATTAACTATCCATGTTTGTATCTTATGGGATCACTTAATCTGTTTGCAAAGAAGGATGATAGGAGTTTACATGTATGTGTTTATTACCTGATGTTTAACAAAATGAATGTGAAGAAATAATATCCTCTTCTATGTATCAATGATATGTTTTATCTTTTGAACGAATATTGGGTGTTCTCAAAGAACAATTTGAGATTTGGATATCATCAGTTGAGAGTATGGACTTCAGATATACTACGGATTTCATTCAGAATTTGTTAGGACCTTTATGAGTTTTATATTCCATTTTGGTTGTAAAATGAATCAGTACTGTTCATTTTCTTTATTAACAAGATCTTTTATACCTATCTTGATCAGTTTTTTATGATTTTTTGGGATGATATCTTGGTGTACTCGAAGAATATTGAAGAAAACACGTAATATATTGACATCATCCTATGTACACTGAGTGTGCATTGTCCATATGCCACGCTATCTAAGTTTCAGTTTTCGATTGACCAGGTACACATCTTGGGGATCATAATCATAGATTAAGGTGTTATGGTGGACCCTATAAGGTTTAATAAGTAGTTCATTTGGAAAATCTCATGATAGTTTTCAATATCTGAAGCTTTCTGGGATTATCAGGTTATTATAAAATATTCATCCATGATTTTCCACATTTTAAGTGCAGATTTCGGGAATGAAAAAAGGGATTACATTATGAATGGAAATATTATTGTGAGAGAGATTTTTATGTCCTAAATAGTCTCTTAAAATTGGTCATGTATTAATCCTACCTGAGTTATGTGAGAAGTATAAGGGTTATTGTGATGCTTCTTATATCATACATGGAGTTGTACTGATGTTGGGAGAATGAGTTGTGGTGTATGGGTCTTAATAGTTAAGGCATCATGAATGAAATTACCCTACACATGTCCTCAAGTTAGAATCACTAGTTTATTATCTTATCTGTTGATGACATGATCTTTTGGGAGAACATTTTATAGTTTTTTCAAATTACAAGAGCTTCAATTAGATATTTTGATTGTGTGATTTAATATTCAATAGAATTGATGGGTAGATTATATGAATTCCAATGATTTTGAACTGGAATATATACCCAGGAATGGATATACTATGACTGATAACTTGAGAAGGAAAAATCAAACCCAAATGGTTTAGGAGTCGAGTAAAGATTGTAATATAATGACTATACTAGCTAAAATGCATGTAGTGGTTCAGGGGATTCCGGAGCAGAAGATTATGGTTTCGGTTGAAGTGGAGTCAATTCTTTTGATACGGATTGGGTACATAACATGTGAAGATACATAGTGAATATCCTTGTGAGAAATATTTAATTGTGGGAAGGGTTTTTTGGACTGATTGATAGATGAGAATGATATCATCTATGTGAAGAATCGATTATTGGTACCTACGAGAATGTCGGTTGAGAACATGCATGAATCTCATGCCTTAATGTGTGTGGTGAATCCAGCTGTAACAAAAATGTATTGTAACCTATGATGATAGATTTGGTGGTTATTCATGAAAAAGGAGATAGCATGGTTTTTAACAGGATACTTCACCTATAAGATGGTGATGGCAGAGCATCATCAACATGGTGGATTACTAGAGTTGTTGCCTATTCTGGAAAGGAAGTGGGATAACATGACAATGTATTTTGTGTTTTGTCTCCTGAAAACTCTTATGAAGAATGTTTCTATTTATTTCATTGTGGAACAAATAATAATGGTAGATCATTTCATTCATGTAAGTGGAACCTTATAGTAGAACAGTTTGTAGAATTGTACATTCGGGATATAGTTCATCTATATTGAAAGAAACAGACTATAGTTTCAGATCTGGATTCACTATTTAGTTCATGTTTCTAGAAGGTCTTGCCGAATGTTCTTGGAAAACAATCTTCGTTTAGTACAAATTTCCACCCACTGATAGATGGGAAGTGGTAATGTGCTATACAAGATCATGACAATATTCTTTAGGCATGTGTGCATGACTTCGATGGATATTCAGAAAAGAACATGGATTTGGTGGTGTTATCCTGTAAAAACAGTTATCCGGAAACTATACAAAAGTTACCATATAAGTATCTTTATGGTAGTCCATGTAGATCATAGATACACTAGATAGAGGCTGGTGAGTCAAAGTTTTTGGGATCAAGTCTTGTGTAGGAGACATCATAGCACGTACAGTTGATTCAGAATTGTGTGGTTACTACTCATAGTAGTTAGAATTCATATGCTGACAGACGAAGATAATACCAAGAGATTCCATAGGGTGATCATTTATTCCTCCGAGTGTCACCTAGGCTGGGTCACATCACGATAAAGAGGAGGGGATAGTTGGTACCCATGTTTTTAGGAGCATTTGAGATAGAAGAGTGAATCTTGTTGGTGGCATACCAATGGCATCTTCTATATGGATATAGTTCTATGCTTGATTTTTTCTATTTCCCAACACTATGATGGTGTCATCCTGACACATTTCATGTGATTTTTATGGATGAGTTTTACATTGAGATAGATTTTTCCTTTCAATATCATTTGATACGTGTGTTGGATCACAGTGACATAGTGTTGAGGGGAAATAGTGTGTTGATAGTTCATGGGTTATGGAAACATGGATGAAAACAAGTGGAAACAATGGAAATGAATGTATATATGAGGAGTTGATATCCCAATATTTTTTTCTCTTATTCTTATAATTTCTTGAAAATGAAGCTCAAGGAAGAGCTGTTATATTGTGGAGAGATTTTAAGATCTAGACCTTTTGGGGGGTTTATCTCATGCACAATTACATTTAATTTTGGAATTTACTTATTTACCATTTTTTGGAGTTATAACATAGGGTGCCTCTGGGTGAAGTATAAGAAAAATATGGAGAAATAGATATGTGCATAGTTAGCTCACGGTTTGAAAAAACTATGTTTCTTCATAATGGAAACAATACATGCTCTTATTTTTGAAGGAATAAATTTTTTATGGATGAATTGTTTTAGATTCCATGACATTTAGACATTAAATGTTCCCCTATAAAGTAGAGTAAAATTCATGGTTAGCACATGGTTTTTCTTAGCATGTAACTAAACTGTGCACTGGATAACTATGAGATCATAAAAATGTGGATCTTACCCATTTTTTAGTTTTAATGAGTTGTTTCACATCCTTTGTGGCCATAACTCTAGATTTTAAACCCTTAGGGTAAAGGAATGTTCTCCCATCAACTCAGAGGGATTCTAAGTCCTAACGAACATCATTAATTGAGATCAAAATCCCAAATTTAAGATCCTCTCTTCTCCTTGTATGTGGATTTCATTCGGATGGTTCTCTCATTCTTTATTCTATCATTTCCTAGACTTTTCATTGAATATATCCTATTTTTTATAGATCTAATGCTATGTTTTTAGATCTAGATATCCGATTAATGATCTTAATATAGATTTATGATATCTTTTTGTCTCTTATCTTGTTTTCATCTTAGGGATTTAGATCTGAAACATTTATCAACATTGTTGTGCTGCTCGGATTTTAGAGATTTTTATTGGGAAAACATTCATCAATGAACCGAGGTTGGTGGTCTAAATATAATTCACATATTCCTGGATTTTATATTTATGTGCAATATTTTATAATTTCTATCATACTTTTTAAATGGGTTTCCTTAAATTGCGTTCATTATATTGACCAATTAACTTATAGAATATTTGTTGAAATAGTGGATTAATTGGTAATTAATCATGAGACTAAGTGGATGTTGTATTAGATAATTAATTTGGGGATATTATATATAAGAGATATCAATTGTAATCTAGATAATTAATCAGGGGATAAATTATGAAATATCAAATAGTATCTGTTGAGATAATTAATTAATAATTAATTATGTGATTTGATATTATGATCAAGATAATTAATTGGGGAATTAATAATGGAAAGATTAGATATAGAATGAGATAATTTATTCTGTAATATTAATTATGTTATATGAACTATGAGACTTGTTAATTAATGAATGAATTAATAAATGGGATTGAGACATTTAGTTTACTGTGATGTTAACAAATGGATTTGATGTTTTTAAATAATTTCTAAATTAGTGAGATAATTGAGGTGGATAATTAATGGATGAATTAATTATGTGTTTAAGGGTTGGAACATGGTAATTACAAATTGAGATGTACAAATAGAAACATGGTCATTATACTTATGACTAATAGAATGGGAATAAGGTAATTATAATGTGAAGTGTACATGGTCATTATACCTATGAGTAAATGGAATGGGACCATAGTTATTCTATTGAGAGGTAAGCACGATAACATTCTCATCATACATACATTTTTGATATTGGTAATATTGGGAATGTGGCTCATTAATTTGAAGTTAAATAATCGATATAATTTCACTCTGAGTTATAGACTCTCATGAGAATATTCTAACTCTAACATGAGTCAAATCTTGTATTGAGATGTCATAGAACCTTGAATACTTATAGATTCAGTGAGAAGTAGGTATTATGATATGATATTACCAAGAGAACAATTTTGGATACATTATGATATGCTATTAGTATCGAGGTGCAGATATCCTTGGGAACCCTATATTTAATGTAGTTAGATATGAATAAATGAAAATGTGATAAACTATTTTTTATTTCATTATACTTATTTCCTTATAGAACTTCATGTACTATCCTCTAACTTGAATTATTTTAGACACCATTGGTGGTGGCCTACAATGTCATACTCACACCCTACTTAGGCTTCCAGATCGGTAGTCTAATAGATTATATTTTTTCATAATGGATAATGGAAAAGGATCTAGGATATGTGGTTTATTGGGGATGGATATTGGAGGAGGGAACCACACATGGTTCGAGACCTATTTTGGGAACCATGGTGTCATTATTTTCAGTTGAATATTTGAAAATTGACACTTCTATTGTCATATAATGTTTTTCCATGCAGTTGAGTGTTGTATTTCCTATTTGGTTATCCCATGAAATGAGTATTTGTTTGGTTATATATGCTTCTAATATTTCTTATTTACATCTGATGGAATTTAACTCTGATAAATAAGGGTATATTCTCACATTTAATGACTTACATGACCCTTCAGTGCTATTTGAAAAACTCTAGCGTATGAGGAGGCGCTCATGAAGTCTTATGGTGAACATGATCAGGGCACTGCTGCGTGGCTTCTGGTTTAGGACGTTATAACATGTGTTCAAGCTGTGACATTGGTTTTCCAGAACTTTTTTCATCTAGTTTCTACATAATAAAGGATAACCACCAAATTTTTCATCCTATAGAACTTATTCTACTTAAAATTGACCCAAAATAGAATTATTTAAGAAATTATGAGTATAATAGCTAACCCTATTTTTTCAAATTCCTAAAAATTGAATGTTTCTATGGGATTCATGAGATCACTCAGTGAGGGGATGCTATGGGTGATGACATGATGTTACTTTTTTTCTTTCTCTTGAATCATATTTTAATTCATTATCCTGATTCCTTTATTTTACTTCATAAAATTTTGTACCCAAACATGTATTAGTAATGGAAATTATTGATCAAGAATGAGAGGGGATAATCAAAATTGTTTTTCTTATGTTTATTATTAAATTTATTTAATCCAATAGTTCATCTACAACTTTTTTACATTTATTATTTTTACGTTTTTAGAAACATATAAATATTTGGGTAGTGTTAGATTCTATTAAAATAAATTTATTTGGTAAATTATCCAAAATAACCATTTAACCAATTCTTGATAGTATATAATGGGACATGCTAGGTTTGGGTGGTGAGTGATTGGTGATGTCTCGAATATGTATGGAATATTTTTTGTAACTATTATTATTAAGGAGTAATAATACCTAATAAGTAATTTAAATGATTAAACATGATATACCACTACATCCCCATTAATATATGAAGAATTATATTCCAATTTTAAATTTTAGACGTGAATTTTCTATCCATCACTAACAGACCAAGTTAGAGCGAGTAACAAATCATGCAATCTATCTCTGACTAGAATAGGATAAAAAATATGGAAAATTTTTAAAATAATGATATAATTGAAATGATATCAACATAATGATGAAAATATCACGATTTTCAAGAATTATTCTTATCCTAAACAACTTAATTGGATTAAGATATTTCAATTAGAATAACGAAAAAAAATAAATTTTTCTCAAAGCAAATGAAAAAGTGAAAAAACATTTTCATTTGAATTAATTTTTTTGAGAGTACCTATGAAACGATTGTAAAATACATTACTATTAATGGTTTTGATGTAAAAATGACACCCTTTATACCTTGAATGTCATTGCTTGTCTCCGAAAACCATTCTCTTTGTGAATTGATTTGGAATGTACCATAGTTCCTTGTACATGAACAAATAAAAAATGTGTTATGGGTTGACTATGGAATTACACAAATCCTTCACATTATTGGGATTAATATGTTGGTAATAGTTAACATGGATTCATTCCTTCACAAACCTAAAGAATTCCCTCATTCCCCTTATGAAATATATGGGGTGATTCATTTCGCACATTTGATAAGTGGGATGTTGAAATTTGTTAGAAATGTTAGATTTATCCATTGGGGTAAGATCACATGTATTTATTGAGTCACAGTTCTTTTCTTATGGGTTCAATGTGGTTTAATTTCATTTTTATCTTAAACACCATACTAGGCCATGGTCCGGTTGGGTTGTTTTTAGGAAATAAGGGTGAAAAGAGGATGAAGGATAGTTGCAGGCCATCTACACATCATGTACAATCAGTACATGTCATGTACTCTCAGTTCATAGTATGTAATTGAATTACATGATGTGTATAGGGTTTTCATAAAGAAAATCATCGTAGTACAATCTGTGTAGTTGGGGCCCACGTCGTGTACTAGCCCACTGATATTTTTTTATAAGAGGCATCAGCTTCTTATTTTTTTCTTTATAGAAGGTTTTCTCTTGTTTTTGGAACAAAAAACAATCTATTTTTTTCAGATCATCAAGTTGTCCAAAATCTGATTCGATTGTGGTTTGTCTCATTAGAACCAAATTGGTATATACTCAATTCCCTTTAAACTATTCTTGTAGATTTGGAACAATTATTGTACTATATTGATTTAGGTTCATATGTATTAATTTCTCATTCTTCTTCCATACTTTAAATTTCATCTAAACCAATATAAATCAAGATGTGATACTAGATGAATTGTCTACTATGTAGCTGAGGTAGGTGGTATATTTTTCATTCATCTTATATAGTTCTTTTCATGTGTTTAATGGATATTCATTCCATCATACATTCTAGTGTGGTCCCATTTTTTGATTGGGCTGGTTTTCGTATATTTAGTCGGACCAAGCGAGGATGCCCGTAGGTTCTGTTTAGGTCCGTTGGCACCCGTTGGTTTCTTAAAGTTCACCCATGGGGTCTTCATTATGGTAACTTTTTATTCATCCAGTTTAAACCACCCAAGGGGTATCTACTTATGAATTCTTAGTCAGAGGAAGCTTTTTTATGCCTTTATGGTCTTGAATATCCTTCTTAGGATATTAACTGCCTCCTTTTCCTATTATTTATTGTGATTTCATCTCTATTTTTAATAGTTTTGATTAAATGAATTGTATATATAGGTGGGTATACCCATAATAATTGACTAATGGAATGTCAATTGGTTTATATGGGAGCGTAGTCCCATATTCATGTAATTGATAGATGTAATGCACAGGTTTGTATACTCATGGATTTTTCTTGTTGATGATTGTGGGTATATACAAATGGAATGAATGTTTTAAATTTAACGAACTGAATGAATTTTTTAATAGATCCCATGGATTTCTCTCCTTGGGAAATGGAATTTAGAAGTGGATTCCTTGGGTTGACTCAGTTCCTTGGGTACTGATTCTATGGGATTCCTTGGGACTTGATTCCCTATCGATCATAATTTTGTGGACTCACATGGGACATCTCGGTAAAAATGATCCTAGGACACCGACCAGTGCGTAGACTGAGTTTCCATTGGGACTCCCATGGGACTTGATGAAGATTCTTTGGAAAAGATCCTTGGTTCCATCCCTTCATGGTATATATTTATTACATGGATTCAATGGTACGTAATAACTTAGATATGACCCCTATGGTCTACGCTTCACTATATGGTGTTGCAATGGGGATCTTGACTTAATTATATAGTATTGATGTGGATTTCATGGTATTAATGGTTGTAAAGTGTATCCATGTGATGTGTTTACATTGTTATAGTTTCATTTTTAGGAGATTACTCTCTTATGTAGCCTTTAATGAATTTTCAACATTAAAAAATATTTTAGAATTATTTCATGTGCATATGCAATTTATTTATTATTTTCCATACAATTTCTATAACCATGCATATTGTTGTTAGAACTCTATAGATAAAGGAGGTTTCCTAATGGAATGTTTGTATCATATCCTATTTGGTCCTCCTCAGGGACCCAATCAGATTATATAGTTGTAGGTGATTATAGGGGAAAGCGCCCTAGTACAGGTTGTTAACTGTGGCTTTGGGGTACGGGAGTAGAGGACCAAGCTGAGGCCTGCGATGCTGTGATACCTTTTTTCTCTTTTTTTCTTTTTGGTACTTGTATTGTATTGTAATGAAATGTAATGTTATATATACATTATTTTTTATTGTATTATTTTCATCATTTTGAATAAGTTACACTTCTGGTTATTGCTATGTATTCTTATATTTTCTTACATTTAGTAACTACATTTTATTTATCTTCTACTATCTATTTTATGTTTTAATTTTTCTGTAATACTCTCATAATGAGATCAAAGACTCTCCATTGAATCACCGAGGTAGTTACTAATAGTCAGAAGCCTCTAGGGTTTGTAGGGATCTGCTTAAGGGGATGTGACCCACCGGGTTCATAGCACTGATTTAGATGGGATCCTGGTTTGAGACATTACAAAGTTGTAGTAGAGGCATGTTTGTATCCACGGAACATTGGGTTATGGGACCACATGATTTTAGAATTGGTAACCCTTATTGGAATTTCATGTATAACTAAATTTTAAATGGAAATGGATACTAGAACTGTTAGAAAGATAGTTGACATATTCCTGACTTTTGAGTGTGCATGATGCATGGTTTTTAGTGGTTCAATGGATGTTCCATTTACAGTTCAGGATTTAGGAGTAGGTTGTGAGTTTGACCCAGTTTCTATGAGGTTTTTAATGTGTTCTACACTATTGAGATGAGTGCATCGACTTTTTTCTTTCCTGTGGTGCGTGTTTTTAATTTTAGAGACATGCCGCCATGATGACCTCCAGTTGTAAACCACAAGGGAGCCAACGACCATACATTGGAGATGGTGGGCCACAAGCTACCGGTTAATCGTAATTTTATTCTAGCTATGACTCGTTATTATGTTATGAATATATGTTCTTAGGTACAATTTTAAAAGGGATTCATTATATATATGAAAATATTCTTGGGAGTACTAAAGCCTGTCTTGATTAATGTTGAGCTAACACATGTGTTCCAGGAGTAGTATCCTCCCACATTTTTAGGGGATAGAGGACCATAGGTTGAAGATCAATATTGAGACCATGTTATAAATTTTTTAGATTTTGGAGAAACATCTAGATTGGAGTGTCATTTTTGTGACTTATATGTTATGTGGAGTTTCATAGCATTGTAGTATCATTTTGAAGCTGGTTGATGGGATACAGATTATGGGTTGGGATGAATTCAAAGCATGCTACCATGTATACATTAAAGAAATGACTCTACCAGCATAGTGGGATTGTGAGTTTATGCGTCTATAGTAGGTCACGATGATATTTATGGGAGAATATCCATGATTTATAGAGATGCATCATTTTTTGTCGATGTATCGTACTGATAAGATTTTGAGAGTGAGATGCTTCGAGGAAGGTCTTAGACATGATACCATATTGCAGGTCAACATGTTCAGGTTTAATTATATATCTGAGATTGTTAATTAGGTTATTATTATAGATAGGTACCTTATGGATTATGGGGGTACAGAATATGGGTGTACTATTTCTCTTTCTAGTGAAACTCTTTCTTCTGCAAGGAAGGACTATTTCAAGGTTTCCCATGAGGTTGGTGTTGGTAAGGATATCTGTGTTTGTAGCTTGGTTTATTTATATTATTTTGGTTGGTGATTCCACTTGAAGAATTAGTTTGACTGCGACCTAGTTGAGTTCCAATCATGCTGAAGGATGGGGAACATGAAGCGGTTTTTTCGGACCATTCTACTAGCTTTGAAATGTAGGGGTCATCTCCATAATTAGGTTCAAGAGAAGGTTCTATAGCTCTATATCAAGATGGGAACTAGAGCAGTGCATTTTGATCAGGCCAGGGAAGTGGTGTGTGTGTTTGGGTATCAAGACATTGGTTTCATACAGACAGAAGGTTGTATTAGCTTTGTGTAGCTGTGCAGGGTCATAGAGTTGTGGCACAGGCTAAACTTATGTAGTGCAATACACCCACCAAGAGTAGGATCTGGAAACATCTATGGTGGGAGGTATGATCTTAGTGTCATCTTCTTGTGCATATTCCCTTTTCATAAAAGTGAATCACACATTTTTATATTAGTGTGATTGATTAAAATCCTTGGGGTTGTGGTATTTTTTTAATGGCATTTTGGTTCTAAACACACCAATGGGAGACAGAACGGGTGGCGTGCACCAGTGTCTGAAGTGTCCCCTTGTGTACAGAGGGTGTCACTTCATCAGAATTTATATTCCCTCGAGATGACTGGGATTTACGTCATTCTTGGAATTGAAATGCTAGTATCTTATCTAGCATACAATTATTTCAATCAATGGAGGGTGAATTTCGAATTGCTAGAGGTTGTAGTGTTTTTTCATAAGGGTTAAAGGGATATCGAGGTGATCCAAACTGGACCCAAGCATCGTGGTCTTTGTAGGATGAAAAACCAAATTGTTAGTTTTCTTTTATATGATTAGAGAGTGAGTTATGTGGACTTCTCTCTAGTGGATTGGCACTTTAGGGAAGTCTTCCAGATGACTTTTATAGGTTAACTCCATAGAGAGAGGTTCATTTCTACATCGAGCTAGTTCCATGAGCTGCACTAGTATCCATTCCTCCTAACCATTTGGTTATGACAAAGTTATAGGACCTCAATAGGTATCTAGAGGAATTGGAGGCAAAGTGATTTATTCAACCAAGTACTTCTCTTTGGGGTACACCACACCTATTTGAGAAAAGGCAAACTGAAATCTTAGGCTATGCATGGATTACCAAAAACTCGAGAAGGTGACTATTAAAAACTGATATCATTTTCCATGGATATATGATATATATGTTCATCTATGATGATACAAAGTGTTATTGATGTTTACTTACAGTCAGGATATCACCAGGTGTGTGTTCAACATAAAGACATTCCCTGTACATCCTTTTGTAGATGATTTTTTTTGTATGAGTATATGGTTATTCTGTTTCGTCTCAAAAAAATAGCAATTAGTGTTCATGGAACTAATTAACTAATTGTTCCATTCAAATATTGATTATTTTATGGAGGTTTTTGTGGACAATATATTGGTGTATTCTCACAATCGACACTACCACGAAAACCATCTATATATCGTTCTAAAAAATAGAGAGAGCATAAATTATATGATAATATAAACAATATCCACTTATGTATGGATTGGATTCACTTCATTGGTCACATCATCTCAGATATAGGAATATCAGTTGACCTAGAGATGTTGAGAGCTTTAGTTTCCTTAGAATAGTCCAAGAACATTTTTGACATATGTAGTTTCATGAGGATAACGGATTACTATATGGGTTTTATAAAGGATAATTAAAGCTTAGTAGCACCTATAATGGGATTTAAAAAGAAATTTGTGATGTTCTTAAGGTCATATTCTTGTGAGATAGTCTTTCATGAAATGAAAGGGCGATTGACATCATCACTAGTCCAGATAGTTCCAGTGTAGGGAAGGAGTTACATAGTATTCTCTGAAGTATCATGAATTGGGATGGGGGAAGTGGTGATATAGTGAGATTGAGTTGTTTCATATGTGTCTCAGTAGTTTAGGCCTCATGAGAGGAAATAAGTTTCACATGATTTGTATTTAGGTGAAGATGGTCATGTGTTACACTATTGTAGACACTATTTTCTAGGATAACATTTTGTAGTGTACACAGACCACAAAATACCCAAGTATATCTTTATGCAGCATGATCTATATCTAAGGCAGCGATAGTGGGTTGAGTACTTACAGTCCACTGACATCGAGCATGACTACATTCACGGTAAAGGCAATATATTGGCCAAATCACAGATCATTAGGACTTAGATACAGGAGGTGAAACATTCCTGTAGTGAGTGGAAGCTTATGGTGTTTTTCTCTAATATGCATCTGGAGTTGAATGATTGACATGAGAAGAGTTTTCTATCATCCTTATTTGTGACCTCTACTATGGAGGACATAGTATGGATGAGGCATCTATCATATTCAGAGGGCCTACTACTATAGGTGTGTGTGTACGATGGGAAACCTCTACCTGGATGGATGATATGTGATGATGACATCCTAGTTATCCAAGGATGTTTTTGGGTTCCTATTCATATACATGATGAGATGATTCCAATGTTTCATGATTTATCATGGTAAATGCAGCCCGAGGTACCCATGATATACCATGACTTACTTCGTCTTTTTTTGTGGTCGAGTATGAAGAGAGATGTGGATCGTTTTTTTACAAAGTGTTCTGCATGTCAGTTAGTGAAGGTTGAACATCATCGAATAGCTAGGATATTACCATATTTACCTATTATAGAGTTAAAATGGGATGATGTCATGATGTATTTTGTTTATAGATTATTAATCCATCCTCGAGGTAACGATGATGTGTGGGTTGTTTTTGACAGTGTTACAAAGGTTTCTCATTTCGTGTTAATCATGGAGACTGTCAGTGCTCACGATATCAAAATGTAGTATATATGGTATGTAGTATGACAACATGGGGTCCTGTGCACTATTTTTTATGATAGGGAAATCCATTATGTATCGTGTCTCACAGAGTTTTCCTATGGAGCTGGGTACATAGGTTCATCTGACCATAACATATGACCCGTGGACTAATGGTCAGTTACAGAGTATGATAGAAGATTATGAGGATATGTTTCAAGCATGAATTCTCAATTTTGAGGGCTCTTTGGAGAAACATAGCCCACTTGTTGAATTATATAAAAATTAATTATATCACAAGATGATACAAATGTAACCTTTCGAGGCTTTATATGGTAGGTCATGAAATTCTCCCATGTAATGGTTAGAGTCGGGTGAGGAAGCTTTACTAGTACCACGTCCGGTGGAGGAGACTTATAAGTGGGTTCATTTGATTCAAAATCAGATGGCTACAATGCATTATCTCCAGAAATCATACAATGATCATTGTAGATGATCTCTATAGTTAGAGGTCGAGGATCATGATTTCTTACATGTTTTACTGAGGGTGCGACACAGGAAGATCATGATATCAGGTAAAAATTCACCAAGATATGTTGGGCCATCTGAGAGTCTAGATTGATATAGGATTGTTTCCTATTGGTTACAGTTTCCTCAAAGGTACCAATACAAAAATGAAGTCTTTTATGTATCTCAGTTGTTCCACTATCACTCAGACCCTTGTCATGTTTTTTAGGTCAATGATGTTGGAATTCTAGTTGATGTTTCCTTTGAGGATGATCTGATTAATATCATTTATAGGAGCAAAAAAAATCTCTAAGGATAATAAGTTTATCTCGATTAGGTATTATGGTAGCACAACCATTTATAGGATGAGAATTGGGAGTTGGTGGCTGATGTATGTGCTCAGTGGGTGGAGTTGTTTTCTAATGAATCTTGACCAGCCATTAAAAAAAATTAATGGACAAATTTCTATATGGGTTGAAAAATTTAAGATATCAGGTTATTATTGTGTTAAAGATATTTTATTTCAGATTTAATGTGGTTTACTTTCCATTTTGGCATAGAACCAAATCCAGGCCATGGGATGATTGGGTTTTTTGGAATGAAGAGGGAGAAGACGCTAATGGTTGGCTTCCAGCCATCTAAACATTGTCTACTGGTAGTAAATGCCATGTACTCTCAGTTCAATGCATCTAATGGAATTACACAACGTGTATGGGGTTTTCTTAAGAAAACTAATCGAGTAGTACTTGTCGTGTACTAGGGGAACACTTCGTGTAGTAGACCGCTATGTTTTTTATAAGAGGAATTATCCTCTTATTTTTTATTTACAAAAGGTTTTCTCTCGATATTTGACCCATAAACCATCTAAAATGGGTTTTCGGATCTAGAAGCTATCCAGACCTTGATTCTAGTGTGGTTAGTCTCGTTGGAACTGAATCGGTCTATACTCGATTATTTTTTATCCATTCATGATTTTTCGTAATAATGGCTATGTTATAAGGATGTAGGATCATATTCCCTAATTTATCATTCTTTGTCCATTCTCAATATTTCAACTGAACCATGATGAATCCATACATGATACTAGATGATCTGCGTACTATTGAGCCGAGGAAGGTGATCTATGATTTCATTTGGCTTTTCTAGTTCATTTCAAGTGTTCGTCTGATATAATGTCTGTCGGAATTTCCGGTATGACCATAGTTTTTGAGTGTGATGCTTATCATAGGCATAGTCAAATGTAGTGTGGATGACCATAGGTTCTATTTAGTTATGTTGGCACTCGTATCTTGATTGAAGGGAAAACATGGGGTGTGGCTTAAAGAAATGTATTATTTATGCTTGTCTAAACCACCCAAGGGGTGTTTACTTATGTTTTCCTTAATAGAGGATTAAGTTTGATGGATTTATGGTATTTAATAGAAATCATAAGAGATGTAATGAATCTTTTCCTTATTATGTCATGTGATGCCATGCTTATTTTGATAGATTAGATTATATGAAATTGTTAATATGGGTTGGTATACCCATATGAATTGATTAATGGCATGTTAAAAGGATTAAATGTGAGGGTAAGCCCATATAATTGTATTTGACAAATTGAATGCATGAGTGGGTATACTCATGGCCTATGATTGTTTATGTCATTGGGTATAATCACATAGAATGAAATATTTAATTGAATGAACTAGATAAAAATTTTGATAGATTCCATCAACTTCACTCCATGGATCTAGAACACGGTAGTTGACGCCTTAGGTTGAAACTACCCCTTAGGTCCTAATTCTATGGGATTCCTCGGCCCTTGTTACCCTGTGGATCTGGATTTCTATGAATCACATAAGAATAGTTAGTACACATTCTCCTATGATTCTGACTGGTTCCTAGATCGATTTTCCACTAGGATGCCCAGGGGACTCGAGGTGGATGACTTGAATGAGATCCATGGATCTCCCCTTCATGGTCAAGATTTATTACATGGATGCCCTAGTATTTATTACCTTGGATACATCCCTTGTGGTCTAAACTTCACTATACAGTGTGGTTATGGGGCTCATCAAATCATTATACAGCATTGTTGTGGCTTGATTGTTATTGATGGTTGTATGTTGTGGCTATGTGAATTGTTTACATTAGTATACATTCATTGATAGGATATGACTCTTTTACAGGTATCCTTGAGGGGATGTTCATTATTACATATGATAGTAGACTCATTCTATGGACATATGCACATACTTTACTATTTCCTTACAATAGCTAGAACATTGTATATTGATGTTAGAACACCACAGACCTGGGGGGGGTTTCCCATTACGATGTTTACCTCACACCATTTTTGGGCCTCCTCAAGGACCCAAACAAATTATATGGTTAAAAATGATGGTAGGGAAATTTTTTCTAGTATCGGTTGTTGACTGTGGCTTTGGATTATGGGAGTAGAGGACCGACATAATGCTTTTGATGTAAGGATATCTTTTTGGACTTTTGATATTTTTAGGACTTTTATTGTATTGTATTTACATGTACTATTCTGGATGATATCTAGATACTTATATCATTTACATTAGTTTGTATACATGAAACTTTTGGTTCTTGTATTGTGTTGATGTATTATTTTACTTTTAGTTTACTAATTTTTATTTTTCTTCAAATATATACTATGTGTTTGAGTTCCACCTTGATACTCTAGTAATGAGGGAATAGTCTCCACATTGACACACCTTGGACCTAGATGCTAGTTGGTGACATCTAGAATTTGGGGAGATTCACTGGAGGCATGTTTGGAGAACCATTTTGGGAGGAATACAGGTTTCGGTCGTTATAATCAGACCACTTGAATTGGACTCCAATTTCCACTTCTTATTGTCTATATACCATTGAGATTTTGTGATCTCCATTTTGAAATTGATGGACAATTTGAAAATTATCTCATATATGTCAACGTCTCATATTTCTATGGCTTTTCGTATATTAGTTTTCATGCCACCAAAAAACTATTAAACCCTCTATTCATTAGTAATAACAAACCCATAGGTGTATCGAGAAATTAAATTTAGTTTTTCCTCATACACCCCAGTATATTCATCATCTTTTTAAATAATGGATAGGAAATACCATATCATTTTAATATAGTGAGTTTGAGGAAATCATTTTTGAAAATTAATTAATGGAATTCCTCGCACTCTAGAATTTTGATCTCTCCTTTAGGCTTTGTATTCCTTATCAACAACCACTACTAATAATATCCTCCCTTCATATAACAAATAACCAGTAAAACCACCTCATGCCGATAAAATTTAATAATGGCAATGATCTTTTAAATAGAGCTGATCCATTGTTTCATGATTATGGTATTAGATGATCCATTGAAAATTGGAATCCATTGTCGTATAAGGGTCGGAATCACAACATTTTATCTCTTTGGTGAATTTTTATACTCTTTCATATCATAGAATCTATTAAAACTGGACTCAACTAATATATTATCATCATAATTCCTGTGATTCCCACTCCCATCGGGTTGGTCATCTTGTTAGGGTAGTCATCCCATTACCTGTCATATTGATTTTTTTCCTATTCCTCATATTTCTAGTAGTTGGATAAAATAAAATGAAAATTATATATGATTATTTTTAAGGTATAAATCACATAAAGTGTAATCCAATTAAATTAATGGGGTAAAAAATAAATTATATTCATTTCATATATTATGAATTTCTTGGATTCAATCTATGTTATCCATTATCTATTTCGAAAAATATATTATTATGAGAATTTTTTTATTCTCTTAAAAATGAATCGCAATTATCAAATGAATTTACCAATGTGCATCCCCCAAGAATGTCAAACTAGGTGTGTAGTAAGGCCCATTATTTCTCACTAGGTTACAATAAGTTAGTCATGTCACGCCATGTTAGTGTTTTTACACAAGGTATATCTATACAAGAACCATTTGAACCTATAATGTCTTGAAAGGGATGTATTTTACTGATAAAACACTTAATCTATGCTTACAAAATTTTAGTTATGTTTTAATAAACTTAATGTTATCCCTTAAGATTTCCGTAGAGTTTTCTAATCCTAATCCCATAAATAACAAAACATTTTCGTTGATTCCAACTAAAACAACCTTGTTCTTTCCTTTACATTAATACATGAATTATTACATAAGACAACACTTAATAAAACCTAGAATATCGATAATAATAGTTTATTTGGGAATAAATTACATTACATAACAACTTAAAATTTAAAATAGATAAACTTAATTGAAAACATTCCTAAAATGATCATAATATTCCATGGCTTTAAAAATGAATGGGATAACCTGGTGACATACATAAGAAAGGGGGAAGGTATAAAGCTCAATAAGGGAATAATAATGGAATCAAATGAAGAGAATAATACATCTTAGTGAACAATAACACCAATGGGGAATACAAAGGTGTAGTAATAATGAACACAAAAATGGGACATTGTATAGAATGATAATTTTAAAGGAAACATAGGAAATGTTAAAATAATAGAAAACACTACATCAATAAAATTGTTCAACGATTCCTTCCATGAAAAGATGATGTAAAATTACTCATAATGGAACTACGTTAACTCCATGTCCCAACCTGATGTCTCGTGAGACTAAAAATTAAAAAATTCATTGGAGCGCTATATAATTATTAATGCACCCTTCACTTTCAATTCATTCTCAGGGTAAAATGTGACACATAGATCATACAAAATGTATTCACTCATCAGCATATATAAATACAAAATTAATGATATTTTATACATAAATGTAATCCCATTTTAAATGAATTATATGTTTATAAATGTGGGAACCATTTATATGAAATAGATATGGTATTCATAACATAATTTGTTTGTCATGGAAAATTTCCAAGAAATTCTTGAATCCAAATGAGAACACATAAAATTCATAAAATGATTTCATGAGAGAAAGAAATGGTATTTCATAATTTTCAAATCAAATGGTCAGTAATTGGTACATTAAATGTAATATCTCAAAATTAGGAATTGGAAATTAAAAGTATAATATAATAAATAAAATTGAATAAAGAAGAGAAGGTGGGGATCGCTTACTTGAGTGTGGGATCCAAAAACTTGAGGGAAGCTTCATTATAATATCGGGGAACCATGGGAGGAATATAGAGAAGGTAGAGAAGAGTAAGGATGACTTAAAAGAATCATTTGTAAAGATAAATGAAATATTGTCTTTGTTTATATAGTAAATGAGTGGAGGTTTCATTATTATTTCTCAAACATTGGTTTTGGACTCCATATAATATAATAACCAAATCCACAATCCATATCATTGTATATTTACCATTTATTCTTCCAAATGGGAATGGATTCGATTATTTATTAATTAATGTGAAGAAATGAATGAAATATTTCCTTTGCTTATTGGATGGTGAGTCATATTACTAACAAAATGACTTCAAAACCATAAAATATACAATTTATTTTTTTGGAATTATAATGGAATTATAATATTAATAAAATAAACATAAAATAAAATTATTTTAAGAATTAAATATATATATTTTTTATTTTATATCTTTTATAGATCTTATTTAAACACTTTGAGATTACTATTATTCTATAATACAAAATGTATTCTTATAAATTATTAAGGATTTACTCGAAAATTCATTTATATCATAAAATTATTAAAAATTGACCATTAGAGAATTTATATTTTATAATTCCAAAAAGAATATTCATTTTATCAAAAAAATAAAAATATTTTAATATTCAATTTTAATATAATAATCAACATCTATATAGAAATATTGGATTTTTTTACAATAACTGTTTTTGAAACCATATAAAAATTACATTGTTGGATCGTAATATAGATGTATATGTATTTTTGATGTCACAATACAAGTGGGGGAGAATTGTATGTTTAAAAAAATTGTATTTAAACACTTAAGAAAGAACATAGTGTAATATTTGTTAAATTAATACAATTCACAATTAATACAATAGACCGTATAGGTCTTGGATCCTATGGAAATACTATGATGTGATGTAATACTATGAGTAGTGTAAAAACAATTGTATTTTAAATGAATATAATGATCAAGGTAATAAAAATTTAAATGATTCTACCATAGAGAATATACAATCAACTAATACAATATGTAATGAAAGAATCATAATTGAAACAATTTCAATTGAAATGAATATGAAAAGAAAGGTGAAAAATTCCATTTCTAATACAAATAACAGCAGAAAAAGTATTACAATTTTTTTAACCCAATGATAAAGGAATCCTTTAACCTAGGATAGAAGATCTTTCTTACCACCACCTTGGTAAGACCTCGATACGATTATAGGTACCACTGTCTTCCTATCCCCAGTAGTCATCGATTAATAATGTAATTGATACCTTTATCTTTCAAGGAATTGATGGCCCTCTATACGATGATCGGCATCATGTCTTCTTATTCTCAGAAGCCCTAGATCGTTATCACAATGATCGATTTCATGAAGAAGAAACAAAATGTATATAGAAATACAACACCATGACACATGCTATTAAATTCTTGTATCATCAAGGATTTCACATGATGCAAGAGAAAAGTTACAACATCTATATATAGAACATGATAGAAGAAAAAGGTATGTCTTCGGTTTTGGATGACCTCCAATTTATAGACTTCTGGTTCCAAAGATCGTATTTTCTCCAACGGTCAAATTTCTTTGAAAAACTCAGAGGGACTTGGAAACCAGTCATTAAAACGGTCAAAACATAACAGAATACAGAACATCATTTTGATTGGTAAATAACCAACTCAATGACATTGTTTTAGTTATAAATAAGTAAGTACAAAAGTATAAATCAAATTTTATGATATACATGACATCTGTATTAAAGTTATGATAAGAGGGTAATGCATTTCACAAGTGCAATACATAACATGTTCGCTAGTCTCGTCATGATAACAATGCAAACTATTAAAAGTTATAACCTAGTTACGATTCATAACTTGGTTACGATGCACGGATTTCAATCTGGTTATGATGATTGGAAGAATAACATAATAAGATTTTGATGCATAACCTGGTGATGATTCATAACCTTGATTTGATATCGTGATTGAAATAAATGATTACAATTCAGTACTTAACCTAGTACGATGTATAAATATGATGTGATACTTATCCTTTCTATGATGAATGCTACATGAGATTACGATAAAATACTTATCATGATTATGATACATGATTATGATATAGTACTTAACATGGTTACGATTTTTTATTATAATGAATTAAATAGTCAGATTACGATTCCTGACTATAATGCATTGCATAATCTTGTTACGGTTCTGAAAACAACATTTAAAACAATGTTTATGAATAAAAAACAAGACTTTCTCAAGGATATGAAAAATAAAGTAATTTATTACAATTGTTAAAAGAATATACATTATAAGAAATATATGGGATTATGATATGTGTTATTTATGACTTACAAAACATATTATTGTTGGAAAAGTAGAAACTTGTTTTGACTCAATAATCTCCCTCATTTTCGAAAGCACAAAAAAAACAAGAAAAAGAATAATAATTACTTATCTCCCCTTAAGTTTAATAACTCTAGTTAATATGAATAATTCCTCCCTTTGTTTAAAAAACTCATAAGGTATCATATTCTCCTTTATTTTTCTTATGACATCTCCCCTTAATTATAAATTCATAAGCAAAAAATTCTTTTCAAATCAATTTCCCCCCTTTGTGATTTTCAAAAACAATAAGGTAAAGAATTTATTTCCTGCAAAAAAGTTTTATCTAAATTGAGAATGAAACAATAAAATTTACTTAAAACAAAATATTATTTCAAAAAGAGTTCTTTCATCATTCTTTTCCATTTTTTTTCAAATGATTAAGCACCGACAATTTAATCTTCTTAAACCCATTTCTATCCTCTCTGATCATGTCAAGATATTTAGGCTGATCCTTCAACTTCTCATCCTATTCAGCAATAATCTTATCTTTCTTTAAGACCTTATCTACATAAAGTTCATTAATTGCTTCCTGATCTTTAATTTTTGGTTCCTCGTTATTGAAATTATTTATCCTGAGTTGACATGATTTTTCTGAGGTATCTACTATATTTTATAATAAAAAAACCTTCATTACTTCCTTATTAAAACTTTTCCATTAATGTTTTATTCTCTTCCAATGCTACTTTTTTTGAGTTACTGAGTATTTGAAATTATTAATGCTTTTCAGTCAAATCATAAATCAACATTACATAGATAGAGTTGAGTTTTTTTACCTGATGTAAAAATTCGTTATGTTTTTCCATATGATTATATAGGCTTCCTTTAATGTTATAATACCACTTCACAACATTATTTCAATCCTTACTATGAATAGTAGAATGTTCAATGAATATATTGAAATCGGATTCATGACCTAGAAACCATTCCATCCCAAGCATGACAAACTCTTTTATATCATTATCGGAATTTGAAATAATTTCATACCAAAATTCAACATTTAGAATAAGAGGTAACAACTTCTCTAATATATTCAATGCCTTTTCAATGCACTGAACCCATTTCACAGTAATTATTCTTTCAAAATCTGTGTCCATAGAGAATTTTGGTAGATCACCAAAATGAGTCTCAATGCCGATTACTTGAGCTGGATGATTCAGATTTTTAACAGATTATTCCACTTCCTCTTCCTCTTCTTCTTCGTTTTCAAAAATCTGAATTACTCCCCTAGAGGAAACCTTTTGAGATACTCTCTTGGAGGGCTGAGGATCCAGATATGGATAAACAAAATACGGTACTTCTAATGACTCTACAGTATAACTTCTGTTGTTTGTATCTTCTTTTTCATCAAATTATATTCCCTCATGTTTGTATTCATCTTGATCATTTTCCTCTTGACCTTTTTCTTTTCTACTTCTTCATATTATTCATGTTCTTTTGCAACATATTGTGTATACAATTTTTTTAGAAACATGTTTCCACTTTCTTTTCCCTACTGGAACTGATTGAGTTTTACGATATGGATCCCTTATTTCAATTCTAGATTTTAGTTGTTGATATATTCTAAAAAAGTATCAATATAAATAGCATTGTCCATTAATTTCTTCAGTCTCTTCATTTTCACTTCAAATTTCAATGCTTATTCAGAACATACATTTAAATCCAAAGCATTAGTTAGATCCAATCTAAACTGAGGATCTCATTCTTTCCTTTCTAGATTTTTATTCCTCCATTCAGCAGCATCCTCATTAGATAAAATCTTTTGTTTTTTGAGGGTTTTGGAGTTGTATACTTAACTTACATTCATTTGTTTTAAGTTGACTTAGATTGCTTATATGGTTTCTCGCTAACTTCATCAACTTCCTTTTTTTCTGAGCATCCAGATCATTCTCAATTTTTTTCAATTCCAAATTGAAACGTAATTTCGTCCTTTTTACCATATCCTTACTAAATGGGGGCTCTTTGAAGAAAGTAGGATCTTACAAAATTTAAATATTACATAAACCCATGAACTCTTTCAAAAATGTACTAATAATGGTGGGAAACATGTTCAAGAGATATTTTATACCACCGTATTTGAGATTCTTAACTGTTTCAAAGATAAACCTCATAAGGTTAAACATCCAAATGTTCACCAAGTAGTCAAGAACAAACCCATATAAAACATTCAAAGTTTCCTTATCACATTTTATCATAACCAAAAAAACCCTTTCATCCAAAGGGTAATAAGTCTATTAACTCTTGATTGATGACTCAATTCTTTTGTCCTCATGTATTTCAAAGTGACTTTATTTTTCTATAAACCTATCAGATGTTCCATCACATTTCTGGTAACTTCTGAGAAGGGAAAAATCCATATTTTCAAATGTAAAATCTAGAAATGTAGCTCTATGTTGTGAAGAGGTTGTATAAGTCCTTTCATACATCTTAAAAGAAATCTTAAGATCCTTGTCAATATCAACTGATTCATAAAATTGTAACAATTCATCATGGTAGACATGATCCTGAACAGAACCTGTCCATTCAAAAAAAAATTGATTCCCATCAATGAAAACATATATATTTTTTCAAAGAAGAATAAAAATGATCATAAAAATATCAAGAGTCCTACCTTTCACTACAGAATGTCATGGATGAGAAACTATTTGGAGGTATTTCTTTCGGAGATGAAATAGAATACTCAGACATGAAAGAATTTATCACACCCTAAAGAACCTGCTGATTACGAAAGCCGAGAAGATCTCTAATTTTGAAAACTCAGCTAAGAACCAATATAACATTTATGTCTATTTATAGAGAAACTTGACATGGAAGAGAACACAAATGAAATCAGTGAGGGATATATTATCTTAAAAATAATTAATGTTCAAGATTAGATCTAAGAGATCTAATAGTCAATAATGATTCCAAATTCTTGATGTTTTCTAAAAAAGAAAATTGTTTTCAAAGTGAAACTGTCAAAGTAATAGGATAAATATTATGGTTTCAATATACTGTTCTTATGAAAATAAAACAAACAAATACTAAAAAAATATCAAACTGATAAAATAAAATAGTCTGGTAACAATTATTTAGAAAGGATAGAATAATCCCCAATTGATAGTCCATTACCGATATCAATATTTCAATACCGATATGGTAATCCAATACAAATTGTTCAATGCATATAAAATAATACAATATAGTGTTTAAAATTGATTATATAATTCAATACCAACAGTCTAAATCTAATACCAAAAAATTGGAAATTGAAAAAGAAAACCGAAAAATTCAGAAATCTATAAAATAAAACTAAAGAGTAAAACTAATTAACTATAAAACAAAACGTGAAAATGATAAATTTCAAAAAAATGAAAATGGTAAATTGTAAAACAAAAAGTGAAACTGATAAATTTTAAAACATAAAGTTAAACCAATAAATTGATAAAAAAACATAAACTGATAAATCTTAAAAGAAAAACTGAAAATAATAAATTTGAAAACACAAAGTGAAACTGATAAATTGTAAGAAAAACTGAAACCAATAAATTTCAAAAAAAAAGTGAAACCGGTAAATTTTAAAACATAAAGTGAAATCGATAAATTTTAAAACAAGAAAGGGAAACTGAAAAATTGTAAAACAAAAAGTTTAAGGACATGTATACCCCCCCTTTGAAAAGGAGTAACTCAATGAAAGGAGATGGAGTAAAAAAGAAATAGATGTGAATGATTATGTTACAATGATCATTCATAGTTTCTGTTTAATATATTCAAATCTATCAGAAGATAATGGTTTTGTGATAATATTAGGATGTTTTTCTTCCATTCTGATGAATTCTAAAACAATATATCTATTATGTGTGTGATCACTAAGAATGTGATGCCTATTGTCTTGGTTTTTTTCACATGATTGATGTGAAATTTTTTTACTAAGTGAAATGGAACTAGTATTTCCCCATTGTATTTGAGTTTTTGAGAAACGCATGCCTTAGCTAGTGAGTGTGTGTTGCATCCAAAACACCTAAGAACAACAACATATTACTGCTATATATTGTGATTTAGCAGTGGGGAGTGATACTGACTATTTTTTCTTTCATGACCAAAAAACAATTGAATCTCTTAAAAAGGGCATGTTCCAGATGTACTTTTTTTATCCACTCTACATCCACCAAAGTCATAATCTGAGAAAAATTTCAAAATAAAATAATTTCTAGAAGAATAGATTAGTCCTAAATTCCTAGATCCTTTTATGTTGCGAAAAAATCTTTTCATTACTTTTAAACGAGACACTTATGGATTAAATTGGTATCTTTAACATAAGCATTCCGAAAACATTAAGTTTGGATGACTAGCCATTAAACATAAGAAACTTCTTATCATACTTTTGAAAGTTGTTTGATCCACTGGTTTCCCAGGATCATCATGATCAAGTGTATTTGAGCAACTGATGGGAGTGGTAATGCTTTTAGAATTCTCATATCCATTCTTTTTTAGAATGACTTTGACATACTTATGTTGGGATACATAGATGTTTTCTGGTTTTTGAGATATTTTCAAACCAAAAAAGAATGTTAACTCACCCATCATACTCATTTCAAACGCAAGTTTCATTATATTCACAAAAGAATTAGTTAAATATTGCAGATTTGAGCCGAACATAATGTCATTGATATAAATTTGAACAATCAAAACATCTTTGTTTTCCATTTTTACAAAGAATTGGGTCAGCAATACCACATAAATAATTTTTTTAATAGAAATCATGTGAGCCTATCATAACATGCTCTTGGGGATTGTTTAAGTCTATAAAATGATTTGGTACATTTAAAAACATGATCAGGATGTTTTGGATCTACATAACTATGGGGTATATCAACAAAAACTTATTATTGAACAAAACCATTAAGAAAGTCACATTTTACAAATATTTTATAATGTTTGAAATTTATGTATCATACAAAGGCTAATAGAATTTGAATAGAATCATGTCTAGATACCAGAGCATAGGTTTTATCATAGTATATTCCCTCATATTGATTATATCATTTAGCCACATACCTTTCTTTATTTCTTACTATGTATACATTTTCATCACACTAGTTTCTAAAAACCCTTTTCACACCAATTAAAGTTGTTTTTTAGGTCTTTCAACGAAGTTTAATTTTTGATTCCTCTCATATTCATTTAGTTCATCTTGCATTGCGTTAATCCAATATTCATCACCTAAGGCTTCATTCGAAGATTTAGGTTGGAGTTGAGAATGAAAGGAAATATGTTCTACTTAATTTCTCAAGTAATTTCAGGTCCTTACAGGATGATTGACATCTCCAATGATATTATCACTGATATGATTCTTAAGAAACAATCAATTTTTGTTTTGTAAAACCTATACATCATCATATGATAGAAAATCTTCTGGTTAAATGTTTCAAAAAAAATCTTGAGAATTTCCCTTTTCGAAAGAGTTTTTACTCAAAGTTTGATAATCAGTTTTGAAAATACAGCAGTTTATGTAGGTAAGGATTTTTTAAAAACAAAGGGGTTAGTTTCATCAAATTTAACATGAATTGTTTCTACAACAGTACAATAATTTTTATTGAAAATACTATAAGACTTACAAGTCATGGAATAACCTTGAAATATTCCTTCATCGGATTTGGGTGAAAACATATATAAATTTTCATTTTTATTCAATATGAATAATTTTAATCCACACACTTTAAAGTATGAAACCTTAGGTTTTTGGCTAGTCTACAATTCATAAGGAGTTTTAATATGAAAAGGTCTAGTTGAAACAAGATTTATAGTATAACATGTTGTACTAATAGCTTCAGCCCAGAAATTATTAGCAATTGAGTATTCAATAAACATAGTTCTTGTCATTTCATGAATAATACAATTCCTTCTCTCAAAAACACTATTTTGCTGAGGGGTTCTTGGATCTGAAAAGTTATGAGTAATACCTTTCATTATACAAAATGTTTCAAAATACTAATTTTTAAATTCTCCACCATGATCAATATGAATATTTACCAATGGTTGGTTTTTCGCATTTTTAACATGGGCTATAAATTATTGGAATAGAAAAGGGATTTAGATTTATTTGCTACAAAATAGACCCCTACAAATCTAGTATAGTCATCAACTAAAAAAATACATAGTATTTTCCTTCGCTGCATCAAGTTTTTGTAGGACTAAAAAGATCCATGGGAAATAACTATAATGAGTTAGAAGTTAATACCTCATTAATTGATTTAAATCTAGTTTTACATTGCTTTATATATTTCTAAGGGTCGTAAACCATTAAAGAATCAAATTTATGTTCTAGTAGATCCTTAATTAGTATTTTATTTGAACGTTTTCAAAGTATCCTTAAGTTGTAGTGTCCTAATTTTCTACTCTATAACCAAGATTGGTCTTACATTGCACTTAAGAAAGGTATGTCTTGTATACTATGTTCTTCTATGTTGATTGTGTATAAATTCGTCTTCTATTAGAAAGAAAGAATGAACTCATCCTTGGAATTTTGAACTATCCATTTATCATTCCTAAAATTAACATGATATCCTTAATCACATAATTGACTTATGATGATTGGGTTGTGCTTAAGACCTTTTAAAAACAAAACATTTCAAATTAAAACTTTTCTAAGATGAAAAATATTACATATACCAATGATCCATCTCGGTGAATTATCTCTGAAGGTCACTCTTCCACCTTTCATTTCAATAATATTTTCAATGAAATATTTTTTACCTTAATGTGTCAAGAGAAACCACTATCAACATAAAAAATGTTCTTGTTGTTGGTACACATCTTATTTTCATGAAAAAGAAACAATTAGATTTTCAGAGTCCAAACTTGTTTGGATCCTGAAATGTTAGATAAAATAATTTTGGGAATCCACAATTTTTTTGCTAAATGGGTTTTGTGAGATCCTAAATATTGAGTATTATTAATAGAACAACAACATTCCCAATGTCCACTATAATGAAATTTCATAAAAAATGGGTCCCATTGAGGAACAAAATAGTTATTACTAAAAATCATTTTTTAGTAACCGTATCCAAATCCATAAGAATTCCTTAAAGGAAGAATTTTAGAATACATCTTATCTATGTTTTCCTTACCCAATGTAAATATTGATTAATGTTAATTAAGGGAAAATATTTCAGATTTTAGTTTAAGGACTAAATTATCAATCTCGTGAGAAATTGTTTTGGAATTATTTTTGGTCTCAAAAACATTTTACATTAAAACAAGTTGTTCAAAGTATTTATAAAGTTTATATTTCTCTGAACATACATTAATAAGATACATTGATGTATGTTCAAAATACAGTGTTTTAGGATCAAGATCATTCATCATATCTGAAACTTCTTTTATAAGAAAAGATATTCTCGAATTTTTCTTATCAATCATTTTATTGAGTATTGATATTTCATTTTCAAGTAATTTGGAAAATCTAGAAATATATTCAAAGAAAGCTCAATTTTCATCTGTTGAGGAATATAATTCATCCAAAGAGTAATATTTTTTCTCATCTGGGTAATTTACAATTAAAGATACATTTGTTAGGGATTCAGTATTTTGTATCTTATCCATGTAGAAATGATTTTCAATTGGTAGTCTCGATATGATTCTAATATTTCATTGACCTGAATATTCTTAATCTGAGGATTCATTTGATGAATCACCCCCACATTCACTCCAAGTATCATTTACCTTCAAAACATTATTTTTTTCATTGAACAGAAATATTGGTAATTATTTCATTCATAAATTTTATCCTTTCTATCATTTCATTTTATTAATGGAAAATCTTGTCTAATAAGACCATATCTTTTGCATTTATAACAAGTGACCTCGGAATCTTTATTTTATTTTCTATCATTATTTTTGAATTTGTATTGAAAGACTTTCTTTCCAAAAATCTTGTTCATCCATGAAGAATGAATGGGTAATTCATTATCAGAGTGATCACTATCCCTTGAATTTTATATAACAACATCTTTATTATCATTGGATCTTGTTAACCTTTTAGTTGTGTTAGTTATAGTAGTAGTAAAATCTATACTCCCTTTTACATTAATCCTCTTATTGAAATCATCATCTCTTATCATTCTAGTCCCTTGCTGAAGTAGAGTGCCAAATAACTCATCAAGAGTGATTTGAGTAACTTTTAAATTTTCATCTATAGATGTTCTTTATTATTTCCACTAACTAGGTATAATATCAATAATCTTCTCTACAAGTTCTTCATAATCAAGACCTTTTTCTCCCATAGATTTTAGACTGCTGGTAATTGTTATAAACCTTTGTTTATCCTTACATACTGGTTCTCCATAAGGAATAAAAAATCCATGAAATTCCACTTGAAGCATTTCTCTTCTTGTTTCATTGACATTGGATGTACCAAAATGTGTGACTTCCAATTTCCTCTAGATACAATTGGATGCTAGAAAAGATGATATATGACTATATATATTCTTGGTCATGGAATAGAACAATGTATTTTGAACCTTGTATTTCGGTTGATATTCTTGTATCTCTTGATTGGTTAAGGTATTGACTTCCTGGTCTGGGATTTTATAACCTTCAGTATGCATGATAAAGTTTTCCGCTATAATATTAATAACAAATGTCTTCATTAGATCTCTCCAATACTCATAATCATTCCCATAAAATATATGTGGTCTAATTGGATTTTTATTAACAATTGATCTAATTATCTTTCATGTCATCATATAAAGTAATACATTTCTACTCTGCACGTTAGTGTTGTATATAGTTATGAACAAAATCATTGTAAAAGAAACACAATAGTATTGCCAATAGAAACGTAGAATGTAATACAAGATAGTGGTAACCTCCCTTGATACCAATTGTTGGATCGTAATATATATATATATATATATTATGGAAAAATATAAGAGGGGGGGTAAATTGTATGTTTAAAAACGTTTTAAGAGGTTTTAAACTATTACAATTTACAATCAATATAATAGAATATATAGGTCTTGGATTCGATGGAAATACTAAGCTGTGATGTAATACTATGATTAATGTAAAAACAATAGTATTTGAAATGAATAAAATGATCAAGGTAATACAAATCTAATTGATTCTACCAATCATATTATAGAATCAACTAATACAATATGTAATGAAAGAATAATACTTGTAAAAAATTACAATTTAAATGAATATGGAAAGAAATGGGAAACAAAACATTTCACTTTATAATACAAATAGCAGTGGAAAACGTATTAAAATTCTTTTATCCCAAGGAGAATGGTATACTTTCACCAATGATAGAATGTTTCCCTTACAACAACCTTGGTAAGCCCTTGATATGATTATCGGTATGGTTTCTTCCTATCCTCGGAAGTCCTCGATTAAGAAGGTAATCATCACCTCTGTCCTTCAAGCAATTGAAGGCCCTTCATACGATGATCTTCAGCACGTCTTCCTATCCCCGGATTCCCTCGATCGTTATCACAATGACTGGTCGCATGAAGCAGAAACAAAAACTTTATATAAATACAAGACCAAAAAACCAGATATAAACTTCTTGTATCGTCAAGGTTTCAAATGGTCATATTTATCAGAAAAACTCAGAGGGACAAGGAAACCAGACATTACAATGGTAAGAAAAACAGAATACACAACATCATTTTGATTGGTAAATAACCAACTGAAATACAGCGATTTAGTTAGATATATGTAAGTAAAAAATTATAGTAAAAATTGTATGAGATACATCCAATCAATATTGAAGTTATGATAAGAGTTTAATTCATTTCATAAGTTCAATATGTAACTTGTTCACTATGATCATCATGATAACAATGCATAATGATTAAACTTTATAACCTTGCTATGATTCTTAACTTGGTTACAATGAAGAAATTTTAATCTTGTTACAATGCTTGGATGTAATAAATAATAAGAGTATGTTGCATTACATGGTGATGGTACATAACCTGATTACAATATCATGATTTCAATACATGATTACAATTCGGTACTTTACCTAATTATGATGTATAAATATGATGCGATACTTATCCTGGTTATTAAGAATTCTAAATGAAATTATGATACTATACTTATCCTGATTACGATACATTATTACAATGTAGTACGTAAGCTGATTACGAATTCTGATTAAAATACAATACACAGTCAAGTTATGATTCCTGAATACGATGCATTGCATAATCTAGTTACGATTCTAAAACAGCATATAAAACAATTTTTACGAATATCAAACATGACTTTCACAAGGATATGAAAAACAGAGTAAGTGATTATGATTATTAAAACAAAATATAAGATGAACAATATATGTGACTATGTTATCTGTGATTTTTGATTTTCAAAACAAATGATTGATGAATATTCGAAACATTTTTTCACTCAAAATACTTATGAATTCATAAAATTTATATGAAAATTTATATTTATTAAAAAGTATATGATATATTATTTAAATTGATAATCTAATAATTATTCAATATAAAATTATTAATTGAATTTTAATATTAACCGAAAAATATATTTGTGATTTTTCCATCAAACTAAAAATAATTTATAAAATAACAATAATCGGATGAAAATATATTCATTTCTATATAAAAATAATGATAAAAAATATATTTCTCGGTTTTTCATACATATAACTTTGATACACCATAAAACTTTATATGGGTAAGTTGCATGACTATGATATGTTCTTGGGGTGGTTTGACATACCTAGTTTGGGCGGCAATCTCAATGAGCATAAATTTATCCAGCAAAAAATTTCCTTCATGATTAACTTGTTGGATATCATCATAGCCTTATTCATAGGGAAATACAAGATAATATATATCCCTCTGATGCTATGATAAAAGGTCTTAAAAGGGAATAATCTAATTATTTTAATCCATTACATATATTTTCATTATAAATTGTATTTTTTTAAAACCAAAATTTATAAAAATCAAGTGATCACTATTCAACATATATATAATCAATTTTAATGATTCCTAATGGTAATTTAAATCTAATAGAATATAATGACTCCAATGAAGTGCATGTGTTTTTTATAATCACAATACCAAATAAGACATTTAATTAAATAGAAAGAGGAATTTTTATAACATTTTGGTTCATTACATTTAATGTGTTGATGATTATTTTATTAGTTAACATGGTTATTTTCATAAAAAATAATTTCTTGATGATGTGCCATGTGGTTTTATTTTAATAGTTGTTTTTAAATTAAAATGTGTTATTTTACTACCTGAAAAAAATTATCAAATATATTATGAGGAAAAATAAAATGAATACAAATGTTTTATTTATAATATGGTACATGAGGATTATAATATTGTGTGTGAAATATAGTAACATGTGATCCCATGAATGATTATACAATGGGGTTCTCATATTAAGATAGGTGAACCCATTACAACTTATATGATGAGGTGGGATACATAGCACCCTGTCAGTGCATTACATATTATACAATTGGGTAGCATAAATTTTGATGTGTGAGATTTTTATAGTTATGGGTAATCTCTGATAGCTCTCAAATTCATTTGGTGATGAATATATTTTAATTTAGGTAATCTTAGATACATATCAAATTCATTTGGTAATGATTATATTTCTATTAGTCCATACCATTATTCAATTTAAAAGGATGTGGTAAGTGGTTTTACGTTTATGATGTTGTATGTTTCCAAAAAATGGTTTTCACTTAGTATCAATGGATTTTAATGATTATATTTGAGATAAATATCTATGTTATTTTATGTGAAAATTATTTATTTTAATATCTGAATGAATATTGATAAAATGAGAAATATTGAATTAGATTTCATGGTTTCCATGGGACTAATGGTTTTATTTCATTAAGACTCATTCTACAATTTTTAGGATCTGCCAACATTTTTAAATATTTTATCAAATGATTTTATGGATGAGTACGAAAACGGATGAGACCAAGGTCAAAGTTTTGGAGAAATTTCATCAAAATAAATCATTTTTTTATTTTAAAATTGTTTCATTTTGTGAAAAAAAAATCGATACAGAATATAAGAGTCTCGATGTAATGTTGGGGATTACTATTTAATTGTTTTCATAATTATCTAAAACATTAAACCTTTGAAATAATTTTGAAGAAGAAAAATTTTATAGTTTTAAATAAACTATAATATGTATTATTTATGTTCGGCTATTTATAGCCGGTACCATATGAGGGTTTAGAACATAGTAGTTATTATAATGTTTTATTGTGAGGTTTTATAATGAGTTATAAATATCATTATTTTTTTACAGGTTTAAGGATGATTATAAGTTAAACGTCATGGATGCCCATTTTGTTGTTCAATGTGATGGATTTCCATGAGATTGGTGATATTTTTAAAGAATGGATTTATAAACATAAATGATTTAATTATAATGTATTAGGGGGTTAAAGGAATATAGAGTTTCTATTGGTGTTATAATTACACATAAAATTTTCATTTTAACATGTAATAAATATTTTAATGTTCTATGGGGTTATTTTATATAGATTAATGATTTTTTATCATGATAGAAGGAAAGAGATAATTCACAACCATTACTTACATTCCAAAGTATTTGATTATCGCCATTATTTCAAATGTTTGTTCAAATTATTTTGAAAGGTTTTTACGTATTCAAATCACCAGTAGGAAAATAATTGAATCATCAAACACATTTCATTTTCAAGAAAAAAAATTATGGTTCATTATATCATTACAATTTTATTTAAAATTCAAACTTTTCCAACTCTGTCAAAAATGTAAATTTAATAAAGTACATGACCATTTACTCAATGAATGCATGGAATCAAGTTAAAAGATAAAGTGGATATTAATAAAATACCATTGTATAAATTTAATGTATGAATTATTTTATTGGGTCCAATGTATAAAACATTTTTGGGTTTATATTAATTAATCACAAAGATATAATTCACATAATTGGGAGAATGAATTATTTACTAATTAATATGGTGATAAATCATGGTAAATGGTTTAATATGGAAGTTTAATGTAGTGTATGTTTAAGAATTGTGTTTAAAATTCATTGATATTGTTTTATTATAAACATAGTATAGGAAACATAGAATATCTATGACTTTTTATATAGTTTATTTTTTTATTAATTAAAAATCATGTTTGTCATGGAATCAATTCAATTGAAAAATGATTCAAAGGTTATATTATTGTATGTTCAGGTCACCCAGAAATTTTTTATAATAATAAATTTATTTATAGACCAATTCCATTACATTCGATTGAGTATTTTAAATAGTACTTTAAGTATTTTTTGTTTATATGATATATGAATTTGATGTCATTATATCTTGTTACTTTTTTTAGTTTTATAAATGAATGTTATAGCGAAACCATTGAAGATAAATTTATTGTGCTTATTTTGGAGGATGTTTCTAACATATATAAATTTTAATTCGGATTATTTTAATTTATTTTTAGAAAAAAGTAAAATCTATAGATGAATCGCAACCCTTTATGTTTTGTATGTGAACATGAATTGAACATAGTATCGAAGGGTGTAAATGGTGATTCGACTACCACTTCCCAGTATGATGTCCTCCTTAGTATTATTTTATTAGGTAAATTATTTTATCAGTGAAAATAATTATATTTTAGGCCCATTTGTATTATCATATTGATAATAATGGGATTAGAAATTGGTGTAGGAACTAAGTGAATTATGTTATTATGAAATAGATTCACTATTGTGGTAATCCTATTTAGTTATGGTAAATTGGATAATATGAAATATTATTTTACAAATAAAGGTTCAATTATCATTTAGAATCACATATTATTTATATTGATCTATTTTATTTATTGAGTTTATTGTTTGACTACGGAAGTTATACACTAAAATCAAACATTGTGGGAAATTGATATAATTTAAAAATGAACATTAATTTATCTTGGAGGACTATGTGATAAAATACTTAATATTTTCTGTGTTTCAATTTTATCTTTGACTATTTTTTTGAGGAATTTTATGAATAGTTATATATTAAATGATATTTGTTGAGATTTCGTTATTACAGTTTAAATTTAGATTTTAATACAGGTTTTTCATCTTATAAAGGTTTATTATTATTTTGTCATTTGGGATATCTTGTGCTACCAATTTTTTTTGTATATTTCATAATATAGGATGAATAAATGGTTTTACATTTCATGATTTTATTATCCATAGATGTTGATTCTAATACTTTAGTTATGAGTAATTCATCTTGAATACTCATTTTTTAGAGAAATTAGGATGATGGAATTGCCCATTTCAGGTATGTATATTACATTATGTTCTTGGTTTATTTAGTAAAACAATTAACAAAATCTATAAAAAATAGTTTGATTAAACAGAATCGTTATTCGTATAATTTTCCTGCCGAGAAATCAATTTCCTTTTAACATATCACAGACATTAAATGTAAAAATTATCATTAACATTACATCAATAATTATATATTATTCTTAGGGTTTTATTGTTTTTCTACCACTTCAATGAATTCCTACGTGAGAACTTAGAATTAGTTATCTCGTGTGACCTTTTTTCTTTCCTTTCTCACTTTTCAAGTGGATGTTTTATTGATCCTTCTTATGATAAAAAATTTCATAAATGGTATATTGTAATGTAAAAACCATATTACTCAATTTTTAGATCATATTATGAGGATATAATTTTTTAAATTGTGGGGGGGATGTAAAAACACGTTAATTCTTTTTTAAAATATACTATGTTCAATATTGTGTAAGATATATAACTCCATGAATAAAAAAACATTGGAATCTATTATTTTATATATGACCATTATTATGTGGAAATTAAATTTAATGTTTTGAAAAATATTTACTAAATTATTAGATATATTATAGCCATAATAAATTTTAATATATGAATAAATTAATTTATTTTAAAAATTAGTATTTATAGTTAAGGAATTTTATTTTTCGAAAATACATTTTCTTCAAAAAATATTTTTTCAAATCTTATATGATGGAATAATATAACTAATTTATAGAACATTCCAAAAATGAGTTCCATAAAGTATAATTAAATTATTAAATAATAATATCTTGTTTTACATTTGGTTAAAAAATATTTCTCAAAAAATATTTCCTTTTATGCAAATATTGAATTTTGTTTTCAAAACTATTCCTTTATTTTCAATAAATTTAACAATTTGAAAGTCCCATTATGGATTAAATATCATTTCCATTATAAAAAAAATTATTGGGTTATATTTCATCCACATAATAATTTCTAATAAAATTTATATTTTATTTTACAATATGATTAGTTTTGTGCTTGAAAAATAGATTTTATTAAATGTTGTTTTAATGTATAAAATGTTACACATTAGTTATTTAAAATAATCCAAAAAATGTGAAATTTTTAAATTATATTTATATATCATAGATAATTTAATTTAAATTTAGTTTCATACAATTATTATTATTAGTCATAGAGTAAATATAGAATCTTCTTTTCTTTGATAATATACATATTGAAAACCCACTTTTCCATCACTCTGCACATTTTGTTTTTAATTAATAAAATTATGTCAATTTGATATACAAAAATGGAATAAATATATTTATTGAAAAGCTCAAAATTATTCAGTTGGTTCTTTCTTACGGACAAAAAAAATATCCTGGGTAGAAAATGATTTACCATAGTATAGGTAAAAAACTGAAAGGATTTAATGGTAAAATGAATAATCTTAAAATTAAAAATAAATTATGAAATTAAATGGTTGGATGATTTTTTTAACATAAAAGAGTTTTAAAAAATAATTATAAATCACATTTTTTAGAATTAAATCTACCAAAATTTAGTTTTCTTTAAATATAAAATAATCATTATTTAATCACTGAAAACCACCCCTTTCAATGTATAAATACCACTACTCACCACCCAAATTTTTTTATAAGTCTTGAATATACTAAAATATATAATTAAACATATCCTCCACTGAATATCCACATTCATGAGATTCTTTTATCACCTAATGACTAGTTTTAATGTATTTAATGGATCATACAAGGAGGTCATATTAAAGAGGAAATTTTCTCAAACCACTTCACTTAAATTCTATTCAACTTCAAAATTATCTTCAACTCCTTTATCCATTTCAGATTAATAACACCAGTAACATGTATATCTAGAAATTTTATTTTTTAATGTAATATATATGATCTATTTCTTTTATTACCTCATCTTATTCAATGAAATGATACCATTATCCACATTATAGTGTCTAATGCTATCCTTGGATTATGAATTTTCATTTTCCATTAGTGCATTAAGGGATGCACAAAAAAGTATAATTTTAGTTGAATTAGATATTTACTGTTATATAATAACATATTTCGTGTTCTAGAAGTAATATATTGATTTAATATTAAATAAAATTAATCTTGTTCTTAATTTTTGGAAAAACATCCTAATTAAAATAATTAATTATAATTAACATTATATTAAATATATAATCATCATACAAGAATGAAAAATTATATATTGCATCATTTATAATTATGGAGGTTTATTATTACTATTTCATTACAATTATCGTGTTGTTATCACATTTTATAAGAACATACATTATAATACACAAGTGAATCAACCAAGAAACCGTGAAACAAATGCACCTGATGCAATAAAAATAATGAAATATTATTAATAAATGTTTGTTAAGAGGATATAAAATATCATATAAGGTACTATAAATATTAATAACATTCTCAAATGAATTAAAAACACTCTAGAAAACATTATACAGTATGATAAATTATGAAAAAACTAAATGGGAACATGTGGTAAGGGTTTCTCGTATCACTTTTACTTCTATGAGATATATTCCTTATTGACCGCTCCTTTATTTTGTTAGGTATATGTAATACACATTGATATATCATGTCATGAATCTAATTATATTTTTTGTAGTCAATGTTAGATTTGATAATTTATTTTTTTCGAATTTTATTTTACTTATTATAATGTGGTATGAGAATTAATAACACATTTTCAATTCATTGGGTTATGTGTATACTTGTTTGAATATGTCAGGTTAAGATTATTTGTGGAATGAATTTTTAATATTTTAACTTCAATTCCTACTTTTTTTATGCAGATTTATAATGGAAGAAATATGTAGTTCATTTGATTGTTTCTCAGTTCAATGATATAATATTTATAAGAGATTTTTTCACGACCCCCTCCCACCAAAGATGCCCCTCCTGAGCAGGAAATGGTGAAAGGGAGATAATGACCCTCGAGTCCCACCTCCAGTAGGCCCGGGTTGGTGACTAGCACCAAGGGTATGAGTTTTCACAAATATGGGAGGCATTACCCTTTTTATTATTTAGGATCGGGAAATAGGACAAGTCAGCCACCAAAAAGGGAAAAGAACAAGTGTATATAAATAAAGCCAAAACAAGACCACATGCATGTTTAAACAATTTTTATAATAAGGTACAAGTACAGGAAAGCTCAAAAGTACAATACCTCAAGAAAACAAGAGAACATCAACTGCAACAACTCCAACTGCCTGACTAGTAGGGTCCCGCACAGCCCTGGTAGTCCTCCTGGAAACCTGAAAGTAAATGTAGGGTGAGCATACAAGTATACTCAATAGGGAAACCTAAAGCTCTCGTGCACAAGTGGGGAGACATCCTAATGTCCTGTGAGAATAACAGAAGAAACCTAACAAGGGAATATATCCACCCAACCTCACCAGCCACACTCACCAAAACACAATCACAACAGGTAGTAGTAGTATAAGAACAAGAGTAATGGGTACCCCGCACCATTTCCCAATAGTTAGTTGAACGTCCTGACACTGTCACACTCTCCCTGCCCGCACACACCTGGGCCTCACATCCACACATCCCGCCCGCACACACCTGGGCATCACCACCACGTATCCCACCCGTACACACCTGGGCCTCACAACCACACATCCCACCCACACACACCTGGGCCTCACAACCACAACCATATCCTCGCCCGAAGACACCTGGGCCTCATCCCGAAGATTTTTGGGAACAATAATAGTAACATAACTCTCGCCCAAAGACACCTGGGCCTGAAATCGAAACCTACCAGAAGAGTCTTAGGTTTAAGGTCACCCCAATCCATCACAGCCTATAAGTCTACCCGAAGAGTCTTGGGCCTAACCACCCCAATCGAAACCTACCCGAAGAGTCTTGGGTGTAAGGTCACCTCAAGCCATCACAGCCTATGGGATAAGGAGCAGGAAGGAGCTAGTAATTATGGGAAAACACCCTCTCCCATGAAATAGGATTGTTCGGCACTAAGTTCTCAACATGGGTGTGGTGCGATAAAACACAAAATATACTGATATATATATATATAGCAACCACTCAGCCCAACCTATGGATTCTAAAAAGATAAATTCAGCATGTGCCTCGGCACTGCTACCACGAAGCATGCATACAACAAACAACCCCAACCCCATTTAGGTTTTCACGTTTTAGCAGAAATTAGCTTATTTAGTTTCTTAACTACTGGGAAAATATCCACAACCAACCACTTCAATCGTTCGCAAAACATATCCCTGCCATCCACAAAACAAGTTAGGGAAAGACAAGCAGCACAACAAAACCCAACCCATTGATTATTATTTCCGTTTCATTACCAAGCCCCCTCATTCATTAACTCTTCCAAATTTATTATTTATTAAACACAACCCATAGTCCATTCACATTTAAACCCATCCCTGCAGCCCTGCTGCCAACCACCATAACCACACCACACATCGTTATCCCTTTAATACCATTTATTACAGCCTCGCTTCCCATCACCATCACAACATTCACACCAACCCACAACCAAGTCAACCGCAGCCCCGCTGCTTACCCGGTCCACAACAACCCACAAAACACCCCCAACACATGCCACGTAAACAATCCAACACCCACATTTTCGTTATTCTATTTTGTTTAACCGGGGTGATCACACAAGGGTTCCATATTTTCATTAAAATAGCCAAATTTACGTGATTAACCAATTTCCTCATTCAATAAAGTTTCACTCACAAAAACGGTCTAGAATGATAGGGCAACATTTAATTGTGCAAGAAAAGGCCCCCAATGACTGTGATTTTCAGTAGTCATAATCCTATTCATTTCAAAACATAATATCACAGGATATAAACGGTAAAGTAACAGAAATCACAAACTTCCCATCCCCGTTCTTTAACCAGTTATTATCTTTATTTAAAGGTTCAACAATTTCTCTTGAAAACAAAAAGGATACCCACCCCGCATGATGCAGAAATTAGAAAGACAAAGGTAAAACCCCTACCTCAATAGGTTCTGGTTACAACGCTCCCCCAGATCAACTTTAGAAGACGTTCGTCGGCGTCCCGGAAAAACCTCCTCGGGTGGAATTCGGAGAGGAAAAGCCGAAGGAAAGACAACAGATCCAAGCTCGGAAGTTCCACCTCGTCGTTACGATCCAGTGGCCGCTGAAGGATCATAAATCAGAGCTCGGACGAAAAAGTTATGGAAGAAAGAGCCTTTAAGTCTCTTGAGAGAGCTCTGCTTAGAGGAGAGGGGAGGAGAGGTGTGAGTTGAAAGGAGTAGGGGACCCCTCCTTTTATAGGCGTGAATAGAAAAGGTACACGGTGTGTACTTATGGTACACGGTGTGTACTCGGCCGTTTTCACACGGTCTCCACATAGCCTCCAACATGGTTCCGCTGCCGTTGACTGGTCAACACACGGTTTGAAGGTAATGCATACGCGGGGAAGGACTACACGGGGTGTAGATTGGACACATGGTGTGTAACCATTTATTGCACACGGAAAGGACACGACTCTAACGCGGCACACGACCGATGACTGGTCAACACACGGTAATGCGTACGTGGGGAAGGAATACACGGCGTGTAGATTGGACACACGGCGTGTACGCATTTTCTTCACGCGGCAAACACACTGCCATCCACACGGGGTATAACCGGCAAGAGGGTACACAGCGTGTACTCAAACTACACGGCGTGCAGTTTCAAAATTCTGGAATGTGTGGGAAAAGTCCATTTTACCCTCCAGAACACTTCGTGGCCTTCTTTTTGACAAAGGAATGGGCCGGAGAGGTCCGGGCCCTTACATAAGATACCTCTTAAAACATTCTCGTCCCCAAGAATTCAAAAACTAACCCAGGGGAACCCAACAAGATACCTCTTAGGGCCCTCGTTATAACAGGAACCCAACCAACAATCCTAATTATAGGTGTTAGGAATTCCTTCTCCTATGTCGAGATATTATCCGCTTTGGGCGGCACTGACTCGCCTTCACGGGTTTAATCGCATCCTCATTAATGCATCTTGATTCAGGATTAGGTCTTTCCACTTCCATACATTAGGATTTTCAACTCGAACTACCCCCCAACACCACACAACCAACACACTTCCCGAACACGTGGTTTTGGGAAAATCCTTCTCCTATGTCAAGATATTATCCACTTTAGGCAGCAATGACTCGCCCGCACGCGTTCAATCGCATCCGCATTAATGCGTCTCGATTAAGGGTCGGGTTTTCCCCATTCCCACACATTCGGACATGTTACATATTACCAAGGAACAAGGAAACAAAAGGTCTCACAACTGACAATCCAAGCATTCCATATATCAAGGTACAGAGTACAACATCAACACAAAGCTCAGAATAACAAGGGAACACAAGTCAAAACAACTTCGGGTACTGAGCGTGCATCTACGTCTCCCGCTCCCAAGTACTCTCCTCAAGACCACCATGCCTCCACAACACACGAACCAAGGGAATGGTTCGTCCACGGAGAACCTTCTCTTTACGATCCTCGATTCTGACTGGTCGTTCCTCGAAGGTCGTGTCATCTCCCATATCCAACTCTCCCCAGTCGATAACGTGAGAGTCATCGTGTAAGTACCGATGAAGCTGGGAGACGTGGAAGACATCATGGACTTTCTCCATCTGAGGTGGCAGAGCCAGCTGATATGCCACCTCGCCGACTCGCCTCAGCACCTCAAAAGGTCCGATGAACCTGGGTGAGAGCTTGCTCCCTTTCCCAAACCTCCGCTGCCCACGTCGAGGGGAAACCTTCAAGAATAAATGGTCTCCCACCTCGAACTCCAAGGGCCTCCTCCGACAATCAGCATAAGACTTCTATCGGCCCTGAGCCGCCTTCATCCTCTCACGTACAAGTTGGAATTTTTTCATAGTGCTCTGCACTACCTCTGGCCCAAGAGCACCTGTCTCACCAACCTCTTCCCAGCAAATGGGTGAACGACATGGCTTTCCATACAAATCCTTAAACGGTGCAATGCCAATAGTAGAGTGGAATCCGTTGTTGTAGGCAAACTCTACTAAAGGAAAGTGTCATACCCATGATCCTCCGAAATCCAGAATGCATGCTCGCAGCATGTCCTCCAACGTCTGGATAGTCCGCTCCATCTGCACATCGGTCTGGGGGTGGAAAGCAGTGCTAAGGTGTAGCTGGGTGCCAAAAGCATGTTGTATCCCCCTCCATACTCGTGAGGTAAACCGAGTATCCTGATCTGAGATGATAGTCCTCAAAACTCCATGCAAACGCACCACCTCATCTACGTACCTCTGTGCTAAGGTACTCACGGGGCCCGACTCCTTGATTGCTAAGAAGTGAGCTGATTTTGTCAGACGATCCACCACTACCCAGATAGCATCATAACCTCCCTGAGCTCTGGGTAGTCCTGTGACGAAGTCCATCGAGATGTCATCCCACTTCCACTTGGGGACATCTAAAGGATGAAACAAACCACCGGGAACACGGTGTTCATCCTTCACTTGCTGACACACTTGGCACTTCGCCACAAACTCCGCCACTTACTGTTTCACCCTGGGCCACCAAAACTGATCCCTCAGGCCTCGATACATTTTTTAAACTCCTGGATGTACCACTAAGGCTGAGCTATGGAACTCGTGGAGAACTCCCTCATGCATCGCCTCTGGAACAAACAACCTTCCATGAAAAATCATCTGATGTCGGCTGTCCTCTGACCATCCCTCTGGAGAATTCCCCTGATCGAAATGATCCCGCATCACTTCTTCCTCGGAGTCCCCCCACTGAGACTCCCCCACCTGCTGTGACAAGGAGGATTGTACCATCATCTGGAACAAACATCCTCTAACACCTTCTTCCCTTGCATCTAAGTGCAGGGCAGCCAACTCTCCCATCGCCTTCCAATCATCAACGGATTCCCGAACCACTTCCTTATGTGACTTCCTGCTCAGGGCATCAGCCACAATGTTGCCCTTACCTTTAGTGTAAGAGATCTCGAAGTCATAGTCTTGGAGAAACTCGACCCAACTCCACTGCCGTAAGTTTAGGTCACGCTAGGAGAAGATATAATGCAGGCTCTTGTGACCTGAGAAGACCACAAAGCGCTCCCCAAAGTGGTAATGTCGCCATAACTTCAATGTTAACACTACTGCTGCAATCTCCGGTCATGGGTGGCATAGTTACGCTCATGAGGGTGCAACTTCCTAGACCCATAACAAATCACGCCCTTCTTCTGTATCATCACGCACCCCAGACCAAGGCTAGAAGCATAAAAAACACTTCATACAACAACCCTTCCTCTGTAAACCTGAGTACGGGAGCACTGACCAACTTCTCCTTCAGGTAGTCAAAAGATTTCTGGCACTGCTCGCTCCACAGGAAGACCTGGTTCTTCCTAGTCAATGTTTTCAATGGAGCAGAAACTCGAGAGAAGTCCGAAACGAACCTCCGATAGTAACCTGCTAACCCCAGGAAACTACGAACTTCTATCACGCTCTTGGGTGCTGCCCAAGAAACAACTACCTCCACCTTCGACGGGTCCACCGATACTCCATGTTGAGACACCACGTGCCCATGGAAGTGTACTTCTTGTGTCAAGAACTTACACTTCGACAATTTCCTGTAAAGCTGGTGGTGTCGAAGGACTTCCAAGACTGCCCTGAGATGCTCAACATGCTCCTCCTATGATCTTGAGTAGATCAGGATGTCATTGATAAACACAACGACGAACCGGTCCAGAAACTCTCGGAAGACAAAGTTCCTAAGTCCCATGAACACAGCTGGTGCATTCGTAACTCCAAACAGCATCACTACAAACTCGAAGTTCCCATACCTGCTTTTGAAAGCTGTCTTCGATATGTCATTGTCCTTCACCCTCAGCTAATGATATCCCGATCGTAGATCAATCTTAAAAAACCAACCTGATCCCCTCAGCTGGTCTAAGAGATCATCTATCCTTGGAAGGGGGTAACGGTTCTTGACCGTTACCTGGTTCAGCCTTCAGTAGTCTATGCATAGCCTGAGACCACCATCTACCTTCTTCATGAAAAAAATTGGAGCACCCCATGGCGACACACTAGGTTGAACAAAACCCTTCTACATCAGATCATCAATCTGAATCCGCATCTCCCGCAACTCCAAATGTGCCATTCGATAAGGGGCCATCGAAATCGGTCGGGCACCAGGTTGTATGTATATCCCGAACTCAATGTCACGTCGGGGGGAGGGGGGTAGAGTCACAACCTCCTCAGGAAAAACATCAAGGAACTCCCCCAACAACCTCTGGGACACCCATCATCTCTGTATCGGCTGGAACCACTGACAACCTTCCCAACAAGGAAAGGAGAGGCTATACACGCCGGCCTCCCTCCTGATAGCTCATCTCGCCAACAAAAGATATGTGCAGCCCATCTACGTCGGAGAACACGACTCTTCTCCGGAAGCATTCGATAATGGAAATAAACGAAAACAACCAGTCAATGCCTAGGATGACATCGTATGGCTGCATCTGTAACAGAAGAAGGTCTCCACTAGATCGATGTGGTCCCAACGTCAGCCCACATCCCCGGCAAACACAAGATACACTGGTCTGGCCCCCAATTGGTGTACTCAGTACCAGTGGTATGGAAAGTCTCTCTACGTCTAGTCCCAAAACATGGGCTAGACTAGGTGAAACAAAAGAGTGCGAGGATCTCGAAGATCTGAACTGGAACTACTGGGGCCTACTCCCTACTGGCCTGAACCTAGAAGGTCCTGTCGCAGGAGACCTACTGCTGACTGCCTTCCCCTTCGACGAACCTGGCTGAAACACCTCACGCAGTGCACCTCCCAGTGAGTGAATCCTCTCTATGAGCTCTACCTTCTTCTGCACTGCCAAGTACGTCGGAAGGGTGAAGGGGGTGACAGCATACTGGAGCGAAGGACGAAGCACCTCCTCCAAACATCTCGCCCGAGATTCCTCATCCGGAAAGTGATCCGGAGCAAAGCGCAAGAGATCTTTGAACTTGATCCCCAGCTCTTGTACCGTCATACATCCCTGCTGAAGGGAGAGTAACTCCTGCCGCTTCTCCGCCTTGATCATGGAAGAAAGGAATTCCTCTCGAAATTCCTTCTCAAAGTCAGCCCATGAAACCTCTGCCTCTATCCTCTCTCCATGGTAGAGTGTCCACCACTGTCGCGCCGCACCTCTCACCTGACTGACTGCTAGGGGAACCCAGTACTCCCTTGGAGTACGAATCAAGGTGAAAGTGATCCCTAGCTCTTCAAGCCACCCCTCCATCTCCATATCCAAAGTACTACCCTCGTACTTCTTGAGGGTCTACCACTGGAAGGAACGGAGAGTCTTCTTCCACTGGTTATCTTCCTCCTCTCGGTCAATCCTCAACTGATCGACGGCCTGGATCTACTGGGCCTCGGCCGTCTGAGCCACCTGGGGATGACGTCTAGGTGCCATAGCTATACGGTAAACAAGGATCGCCTAATCCCAAATAGTAAAGAAATTTCTCAATGTTTTAATTATCATTTTATTTCAATATCTTTCCCAGAACACCAAAATCGAGTAAAACACAATCATGATGATGCATGTACCTTCCCTAGGGTCTCTACCCTACAATCAATGTAGTCTCAATTGGTCATTCGGTAGGCTCAGAGTCCTTGTATCGGATCACAGGGGGCCCTAAAATCCCATGTCCTAGCCAGTCTTCCCTGGCCTATGTCACGCACCAAGATTAACTAACATTGTTTCCCTACCATCCCATGCAATCCTCACTGTGCCTAACTCCAGACTCCATCCAATCTCTCAAATATCACCTCTGATACCATTCTGTCACGACCCCCTCCCACCAAAGATGCCCCTCCTGAGCTGGTAATGGTGAAAGGGATATAATGACCCCCGAGTCCCGCCTCCAGTAAGCCCCAGGTTGGCGACTAGCACCAAGAGTATGATTTTTCACAAATATGGGAGGCATTACCCTTTTTATTATTTAGGATCGAGAAATAGGACAAGTCAACCACCAAAAAGGTAAAACAACAAGTGTATATAAATAAACCCAAACCAAGCCCACATGCATGTTTAAACAAATTTTATAACAAGGTACAAGTACAAGAAAGCTCAAAAGTACAATACCCAAAGAAAACAAGCGAACAACAACTGCAAAAACTCCAACTGCCTGACTTGTAGGGTCCCGCACGGCCCTGGTAGTCCTCCTGGAAACCTGAAAGTAAACGTAGGGTGAGCATACAAGTATACTCAGTAGGGAATCCTAAATCTCTCGTGCACAAGTGGGGAGACATCCTAATGTCCCGTGAGAACAACAGAATAAACCTAACAAGGGAATCTATCCACCCAACCTCACTAGCCACACTCACCAAAACACAATTACAACAGGTAGTAGTAGTATAAGAACAAGAGTAATGGGTACCCCGCACCATTTCCCAATAGTTAGTTCAACGTCCTGACACTGTCACACTCTCCCCGCCCACACACACCTGGGCCTCACAGCCACACATCCCGCCCGCACACACCTGGGCCTCACCACCACGTATCCCTCCCGCACACACCTGGGCCTCACAACCACACATCCCGCCCGCACACACCTGGGCCTCACAACCACAACCACATCCTCGCCCGAAGACACCTGGGTCTCATACCAAATATTCTTGGGAACAGTAATAGTAACAGAACTCTCGCCCGAAGACACCTAGGCATGAAATCAAAACCTACCTGAAGAGTCTTAGGTGTAAGGTCGCCTCAAGCCATCACAGTGTATAAGTCTTCCCGAAGAGTCTTGGGCCTAACCACCCCAATCAAAACCTACCCGAAGAGTCTTGGGTGTAAGATCGCCTCAAGCCATCACAGCCTAGGGGAGAAGGAGCAGGAAAGAGCTAGTAACTATGGGAAAACACCCTCTCCCATGAAATGGGAGGGTTCGGCACTAAGTTCTCAACATGGGTGTGGTGTGATAAAACACAAAATATAAAGAGATATATATATATATATATATATATATATATAGAAACCACTCAGCCCAACATATGTCTTTTAAAAAGAGAAACTGAGCACGTGCCTCGGCACTACTACCATGAAGCATGCATACAAAAAACAACCCCAACCCCATTTAGGTTTTCACGTTTCAGTAGAAATTATCTTATTTAGTTCCTTAACTACTGGGCAACTATCCACAACCAACCACTTCAATCATTCGTAAAACATATCTCGGCCATCCACAAAACAAGTTAGGGAATCATAATCAGCACAACAAAACCCAACCCATTGATTATTATTTCGGTTTCATTACCAAGCCCCCTCATTCATTAAATCTTCCACATTTATTATTTATTAAACACAACCCATAGTCCGTTCACATTTAAACCCATCCCTATAACCCTGCTGCCAACCACCATAACCACACCACACATCGTTATCCCTTTAATACCATTTATTGCATCCCTTCTTCCCATCACCATCACAACATTCACACCAACCCACAACCAAGTCAACCGCAGCCCCGCTGCTTACCTGATCCACAACAACCCACAAAACACCCCCAACACATGCCACGTCACCAAGCCAACACCCACATGTTCATTATTCCATTTTTTTTAACCGGGGTGATCACACAAGGGTTCCAGATTTTCATTTAAATAGCCAACTTTACATGATTAACCAATTTCTTCATTCAAGAAAGTTTCACTCACAAAAATGGTCTTGAAACATAGGGAAACATTTAATTGCGCAAGTAAAGGCCCCCAATGACCGTGATTTTCAGTAGGCATAAGCCAATTCATTTCACAACATAATATCACATGATATAAAAGGTAAAGTAACAGAAAGCACAAACTTCTCATCCTCGTTATTTAACCAGTTATTATCTTTATTTAAAGGTTCAACTATTTCTCATGAAAACAAAAAGGATACCCACCCCGCATGATTCACAAATTATAGAGACAAAGGTAAAACCCCTACCTCAACAGGTTTTGGTCACAACGCTCCCCCGGATCAACATTAGAAGACGTTCGTCGGCGTCCCGAAAAAACCTCCTCGGGTGGAATTCGGAGAGGAAAATCCAAAGTAAATACAAAGGATCCAAGCTCGGAAGTTCCTCCTCGTCGTTACGATCCCGTGGCCGCTGACAGATCGTAAATCAGAGCTTGGATGAAAAAGTTATGGAAGAAAGAGCCTTCGAGTCTCTTGAGAGAGCTCTGCTCAGAGGAGAGGGGAGGAGAGGTGTGAGTTGAAAGGAGGAGGGGAACCCTCCTTTTATTGGTGTGAAAAGAAAAAGTACACAATGAATACTTATGGTACACGGCGTGTACTCAGCCGTTTTCACACGGTCTCCATGCGGCCTCCAACATGGCTCCGCAGCCGTTGACTGGTCAACACAAGGTTTGAAGGTAACGCATATGTGGGGAAGGACTACATGGCGAGTAGATTGGACACACGGCGTGTACCCATTTATTGCACACGGCAAGGACACGGCTCTAATATGGCACACGACCGACGACTGGTCAACACACGGTAACACAAATGCAGTGAAGGACTATACGGCGTGTAGATTGGACACACGACGTGTACCCATTTTCTTCACGCGGCAAAGACACGACCATCCACACGGGGTATACCCGGCAAGAGGGTACATGGCGTGTACTCAAACTACACGGTGTGTAGTTTCAAAATTCTGGAAAGTGTGGGAAAAGTCCATTTTACCCTCCAAAACACTTTTTGGCCTTCTTTTTGACAAATGAATGGGCCAGAGAGGTTCGGGCCATTACAGAATTCCTCTTAAAAATTTTATTTGAAAAATTTCAATTAAAAATATCTTCTTCTCCCATGTAAATGTATTCTCAAATAGTTTCCAAATTTTTTCTACTATAATTTTATGATTTTTAATATCATTTTAAATCATCTTTGAATTTTTACAAAAAGGTTCGAAAGGATTAATTTATCATTTTCTAAATGATGTTATTTTGTGAAATTATGAAAAAAAAATCTAAACTATTTTTTAAGATTATACAGAATCGGCATATTTTTCATCCATACTGATGAATTTATTTCTTTTTAACTTATAGTATGAATATTTCCAAATCTCTATCCACCAGATCCCACTTCTTATTTCGGGATTCAAGGTGGGCTTGGTGGAGGAATATCCTTACATCAAACTCCACTGGATGTTCCTCTACTTAGAGCCCCACCATCCCCTCTACTAGATCTATGTCCCTAAAATGATACCCTTTCCATGCATGGGAAATCCTTAATAATGGTGTTTCCACTAACAAGGTAGTATTTCCACTTCCTTCTTGACATCCTCTGTATATTTGGTTATAAAATCATGTGTTGTGTGAAGTTTTCCATCACATGCATTTGACATACCCTCTTCGATATTCCTTGATTATCCGAGAGGTCCCTCATATGCATGAACAAGTGATTCAGTATGAGAAAATGTATTCTTATTTTGATTCGAATTATATCACCTTCAAACTGATGTAGACTATTTATCCATGGGATTCCAATTTCTATTTCCATCCACAAGGAGTCCCTAATTTTGGATTATCTACATCCCAAATTTCTACTATAAAACTCCAACATATGTGAGAATGTATAGGAGAACTATAATGGCATGGATGTCACTATAGAGACCATGATAAATATTAAACTCTCTAAAGTAACAATCCTAAAACATGTTGATGTAGTTACATTAATGTTCTAAAAACTCCTGACATACTCTGTGGAACTCATCCATCACTACATCAAATCAAAAATATCTTAAATGAAAAATGAATAAAATCACAAGGGGTTGTACTCCTCACACTATATCTTTTGGAAGTCATCCCAAGAATTTGTCGATCCTTCATGTCTTTTCATCACTAGAATCCACTATTTCACATCATCTACATTGAAAGTACTCGCTTCTAGAAAATTTATATAATCAATTTGGATCCGTAGATGTATTAAAATTTGGATCAATGACTCAATAAAATATTTCACTTCCATGAAACATGGTTTACCATGGAACCTCAATGTCCTCCCACACTATAACTCATGGATCTCTCAAACACAATGTGTATCCTCTACCTAATATTGTTTATAATTTGATACTCAATAGGACGGGTGATGAAACATACCGTCATGAAGGAAATGTCTTGCGAAATGGCCCTAAACTAAGTCCTCAACCCTCATTTTATGATTTTCATGATCATGAATCATTAACCATGATAGTTGTTTTCATGGATTTTTTCACAATGTAATAAATTTGTACCACCCTCTAATGATAATAAAAATTTTGGAAGATAAAACAATAAGTATTGTCAACTGATTCAATCCTATATTATGTGTGAACAAAAATTCCCTACAACCAATATTTTGTTATGTGAAGTCTAACAATATGTGCGTAGATTCCTAGTGAATGGATATGTTAGCCATCACACCAATATTCCATTCCATGAGATGAATTTTTCACTTGAGACACCTTGATAATAATTTTTTAAATTCACAAACAATCCCCAAGAGTCAAAGAAAACACCATACACCATCCCAAGGTCAGACCATCCACAAGAACCAATATGTGGATACCCAACCCACTTACGCCCTCCTAGCTGGTAGAATAATAGAATTTCACAACCTTAATCCCACCCCCATAGACCAGGTGACGATGACATGTTCTGATAATGAATAACTAAAAATATATGCCTTTTCGTAATATACATGTTTAAATTCACCCAACCATCTCAATGAATAAGTGAAGAGGAAAAAATATAAAACAATATATAATATATTAAATAATATTAATTTAATAAAATCTATATAATTAAAAAATTTGAAATATAATAATCTAAAAAGTCAATAAAAAAATACATGCCCAACCTAAAAAGATTTTCCTTCATGTCATTAATCAAAAAGAATGAAATATGATATATTGAGTATGCCAATTTTCATGCCCCAACCACTATATATGGAATATAAAATATTGTATCTATATGATCCTATACAATCACCATCAATCTATCTTTCATATACTAAAGACATGAAACATGTATAAAATCTCATATAAGGGTGAGTATGTACATAATAAGGAGTACGCCTCAAAAATTGAAATGGTTGAGGTATATGATATGATAAGAAAATTGATGAAATCAATGTAAGTGGAATATGAAACAAAATAAAAATATATATGACCATATAAGAAACCCATTTGAGAGATAAAGGGGATCTCTATCTCACAACCTAGAATAGGATAATGGGTCTTCATGTAGCTCTAATGGTGAATCATCAATTCCCAACATCTTTTATATAAATCTAATAAATTCATAAGGGTAGGATGTGGCTCGCCACTTCTCCACTATATAATGGATAATAATCTAAATAAGATATATGTACAATCCACTATAATAATATGGTGATTCCACATATTATATTAAAATAACTCCCACATTCAAGGGAGTATTGTCATTATATATTTATATAGAATATGTGATATTGTTCCATTCTTTGAAATGGGAGTACAGTCTACATAAATAGATGACCCTCACCCGTGAAGGGTATTATAATATACCTTACCTGAATGACGTGTATGGAGGACTCTATCTCATATAGGGATGTACCATATCCATAGATAGACTACCCATTACCTATGGTGATAGGGGAGTACTATCTATGCATGTATATAGATTTTGAGTGAGCCACACCCTTGTTTGAAAGGGGAGTAGTGATCACATGTATAGTAGAACCCCACCATGGTTCAACTAGGGTGTACAACCTTTTCTAGTAATAAGGAGTATTGAAGAACCCCACCATTGTACGAAATCAGAGTAATGTATTTGTGTATATAGGATATGTGATATGATGTGGAAATGGATTATTGACTCAATTTAAATAAAAATGAATGTAAGTTCCATGAACTTATGTGATAGGAGAATACAGTCACTATCTTGGCGTCAACTATGAAGGACACACCCCCTATTGTAATATGGAAGTAAAATCATTATCTTAACTTCCTATATGGAGGAACTATGGAATGGTTCGATAGGGGATTACTATCACCGAGGAGAGGGTACCCACACCATGGTATGATTACGGGGTATCGTCTCTACATTGAATCTCTATGCTGATCTTTCCTAACCCCTATCGTCATCAATCATCTCCTAAATAAATTTCATATTTATGACATCTTGTATCATATCTCCAATTCCACTATCAAGGATATAATCATGTTTTATGTGTAAAATATGAGTATATTCTAATTTTAAGGAAAAATATGGGTCCAAAAAAATTATATATGAGAGGATGGATCTATAAAAATATTTACTTGTTGTTTATGGTTGATCAAATGGTTTGTGACCTTACCTCATCCCATGGATGTTCCTCGTCTAAATAAAACATGGTTGTGATGTAATCGTACATACTCTATGTGGGGACAACCCAATTTGTCTAAGAATCCTAGTACATTCTTATTTTCCCATAGTTTTTTCGATGTCTAATAGGATAGGTCATGTACCAAGCTGGGTACCTTGACAAGCATGGGTACTGACGCATGCTTGTATTCTCATAGAGTACACAGAGTGTGCTCACACATGGAGTTCTAGGAAAGTATAGATAGAGAATATGGTGGATATCATAGGATGGTCACATAAGGTATGGCCCAACCACATATAATTTGATACATATATTTTTAGTAAAACCCTAGTAGTCAATGTTTAAGGAATACATCACACGTGTTTATCACAATACATTTCATACAGTCTTGATTTACATATAAAGTTATATTTGTTTGGTGGAATCCATATCTATAGACTTTTCTATGACTCTATACTATTAGATGCCCAAAATGGATACGGAAATACTATGTATATTGATTCCATACCTCAAAGGATCGAAAATCAAATCCTATTCTCCTATCGAGGTCATCCATGCATCACAGACAACCCTAGTTCAAATCAAGTCATTATCGAATCCCATATCCATGGGAATCATTGTAACATACTATTACTATTTTTTGGTATTCCTAAACACCTCATTAGATCATGAATTCAATGGGTTTAATTTGGGATTGTTTCAGGTGTTAGCTATGGAAATTTTGGATGTTATTTATTTCTCCACATTTGGAGCACAATTTTCCCAAAGTGTGCCCCGTGTTGGAGAAAGCCATGAAAACTAATGATTTGAGTTTTTTAATAGTTGTAGTATGGTTTATAAAACTATGTACCCACCAGGAGAAATAATGAAACACATTTGAAAGTTATGAATGTATAAGGAACACAGTTTAGTCTAACTATGTGGCCCACCAAAGATAACCATGATTATAGGTTTTTTTAATGAAAAAATTATTTTTAAAACACATGAAACCCTTGTTTAAGGTGACTGATAGACCTAAATCGACCACCTGAAATTTCTTCTTTTAGGGGAGATCCCTAGGACAACATTTGGTCCCTCTACATCCTAATAGACGTATATAAATGTTATGATAGTGATGTTAGATCTCATACTAATAGGTTTCGTATTCCCATTCAAATTTATTTTCTCTCCATCATTTATCCTCCCTAGGGTATTATAGATCACCATGTTATTAAAATATATAACAAACATTGATTTAGATCTCAATCCTAGGTTTTAATATTGGATTCCTTCTGTCAACATTCTTAATTTCAAGGTCCCGTATAGGGTATTTTATTCTAGGTCTATTAATCCAGAGGTAGGTTGTTCCATCATGATCCAAAAATTTTATCAAACATACATTTCTTGATTTAAATGTTATTGTTTAATTTAAATCCAATTTATTTAAATTTCATTAAATTATTTTATTAAAAACCAAATTCCATTAACATGATGTATTTGGATTTGAAAATAGATTTTTTACCTGAAATTGAAAAAAAAACAAATTATATTGAATTTTTGGGTACTTGTAAAATTGATGGAATTATGTAAAATTTAAATTGTGAAATTTTAGTGTAATTTTTCAAATTAAATTGTGGAAGTTAATATGAGAATTTTTTATGGGGAAATTAATTTTATTAAAATTTAATTCATGTACTTATTTGGGGAAACTGGCTGGAAATGATTTTGATAGAATCCTTTGGGTTTTACATTGGAAAAATAAATGTTTTCAATTAAAAAACGTTTTTGTTTTGAAATGGAAAATTAGAAAATTTGAAATAAAGAATGGGATAAACTATATTTACAATCATCATAATGTAAATTTCTCATCATTTATTTGTTATTAGAGAAAATTAATTACTTATGTAGTTAGTGGGTTATTGTAAGAGAGATCTATTATTTACAATGTTTCAAAACATAAATGAAGCATGTCACGTCCCCTAAGGGATTGTGATGAAGTTTCCACTGGTTGTACCAAAGGGAAATGTGTATACACATATTTCCATGTAATATTTAGTATGTGGAGTCCCATAGCCTTGAACTATAACACATTTAATCATATGTCCATGTTTACATATTTTTTAATTCAAAATGAATATATTTTATTGTTCAAAAATACATTACATACATTGTGAATTTATATAAACAATTTTATATAATACGTTTATAATTCATTTTTTATAGGATATTACACTATTTGAAATGTAAATAATGAATTGTTTTAATTATGATTTTAAAATTAATAACTGTTTTATTAAAAAAAATTAAGATCTAAATGTTTAATAAAATTTTGGCATCTTATTATGGAATTTATGGTGAGACCCTAGTGGGATTTTAGATAACACACTATGTGAGCCTTTAGATGTTTATAGATTATCTACATACAATTTTAAGAAATGGTATGGAATCACTTAGAGGTGGTATTAGTTGTTGATACATGGTTATTATCATATTTATGGTAGTTTTATACAGTAGTATAGGTTTTTTACTTATTTAAATATGGTACACTTCTCCATGTGTAGTTTATTTGTTATGCATACCAAATTTTTGTCTTTCTTTCGGGATGTTCGTGAAAAATTCATCCCCGCATTAAAATTACATGATTAAATTATGTAGTTTCTACACCATGGGGATTGATATTGGCCAATAAGTTATGTCTGGATCGCCATGGTTATAATGTTACCCAGGTACCTAGGCCAGATCACGATATTAGTATGTAGTTGTATTTTCATGTCTGGGCTTATAAGGTAGTAGTGATTGAGTGAATGATCGTCTCTTACCACAATGAATGTCATTTTTCCAAGGGGGTTACTGAAATAAATATTTATTATTAGTTCTATTTATTTCCATACATTTGATATGAATCTATTCATATCCAAATCACATTGGAAATCATTTGAAATTAATTCTCCCTTGTTAATCTATTTTATTTTTAATATAATGACTTATTTGTTCTCTGATAAAGTTGTGTTGCATCATGCCTATGGAAAGGTAACTAAACTAGAACGAGGTGAAAAATTCTAATGATCCACTATGTGAAAATACAATCATGGACCTGAGTATGGTTGAGGTGATTTTGTGTACTATCCAACCACTATAGAAAGAACTAGAACAACTTCTCATTCTAGCTTCAACTATGGAAACTCAAAGGGGTGATCACAAAAATTATTCTTAAGGGTTCCTTTTCCGAAAGAAACCAACATTAAAATGACCAAATGATCCTGAAGATGATGACTAGTTGGGAGGGATTGAGATTCTATGTCAATTATTATAGACACCTTATCAAATTAAGGTGTTGTATGCCACCTTTGTTCTAGAAATATTGTGATGGAGATGGAGGGACATGATTATGAATATGAATAAGAATGAGGATGTGGAGTGGAAAGAATTAATGGATATTTTCATGAATAATTTCTATCCAGATTCAGTGGTGTTGGGCCGGGTTTGTGATATTTTCATGATTGAGTCGGGTAATAAGACTATGACAATGTATAAAATCATTTTTTTAACTTGAGTAGTTTGGAGCATGATAATATCAAATGAAAAGATGAACAATCAACATTTCATGTCGAGACATTAGAGCTGATATTATCTATTATATTTTCTTAGTCAAGATAACTTCTTATGAGAAGTGATGGACAGATCATTAACAGTTGAGATGGTACTGGCTGGCAATTCCGGGTGGACAAGATTTTTCTTCTTATCTCAGTTGCAGTGTGTTTCCATCAAAATGAAATAGGATAGGGGGTGATTCTCATGTTAGACCATTATATCATATTTTTTCCATAACTCCTTCAGTGGATGGAATGTTCCCTTTAATTATATACTAGTGTGGATTTCCTGGGCACTCAAATATGGTTTTCAATGAGGCATCTAGTATATGTGGGTCATGTAGATTATCAGGTCAATTATAGAAGGTATTCCATATTTATTATAATGTGAATTGTGGCATAAGATCATCATAAACTTCTAAAAATGGAACACACTCATATGATTCAGATTCCATGGGGTTTCTTCCATTGGCCTTCAGAACGAAGCCCCTTTATAGCATGGAAGCATGTCTAGAAGAAGAAGATATATATCCAGCGAATATGATAGGTGTTGGACTCCCCATATGTTACTCATGTTTTAATGATCACAAATCCTACACATTCTGTGAAATCTGTTAATCCTGTTTAATCTGTCTCAAATCATGTATACAGATGATTAGTATCTTTATGCTTTAAATAAACCTATCTCTGATCTTAATTTCTATACATTATGTTTAATTATTGTTCATTATATTTAATTTACATCATAATTATATCTTTGATGAATGAAAAGGATAATTGATTTTATGAATATCACTGTTTAAGTCTATATATAGAGATTTTTTGGTTATGTCTAAGACACCATGACTATCCAGACACCCTGACCATCCAGACACCGAGACCATCCAGACACCATGAGAATCCAGGCACTATAACCAACCACACCACATGACTATCTAGGAACTATGACCATCAAGACACTGTGACAATCTGGACCTTGTGACCATCCACACACCTTGACCATCAAGACACTGTTAGCATCTTGATACAGTGACCATCGAGACACCATGAACATCTATACACCATGACCTTCCAGACACCATTTCATTGAGACATAATTTCAAGGAGACACTATTTCCTAGAGGCACTATTTACAGATAAACTATGACACCGTTTCTTAATCTGTTTCTTCGTTTTTCAATTTCATTTTTATCAGTCATATTTGATGCTTTTAAAGGAACTGACATAATTAATGTTTCTTTGTAGACATATACTTTGACAGTATGAGGTATGAGGTGCAAAATACATGCATCCTGTCGGCTCAAACACATGCACTCCATGAATAAAAAAGATGTGTGTCCCAGAAAAAAATTTATAGCATAATAAGGAAGTACACATGAGATTTCCTGAGAAAAGAACCGACACATGAAACATAACATTCCTAAAGAAAACATGAAGCATTATTGAATCAACAAGATGTACACCATTGATCAAAATCATCAATCACGTATTCGCACTGGCCAAACCATGATGAACATGAGACAGATCTAACTGACATAATTTTTCCGTGAGAGGACTCGATTTTCTCCTCTTCATCATCTCATAAGTAAAACGCTACATAGAATAACACCCATAGAAATTATAACTCTATCTCATCATTTCTTCTCTGTTGGGTATTATTTTTATCTTTCAATTAGGCTGTGTGTTTGTATAAAATCATGCACTATCTCTTTTATCAAACTGAATGATACAAGATATCCTTTCCCTTACCTCATTCTACACTTCTGTATTCCTAGGGATAAGTGTGTAATAGGTTGTGTGTAACATATTAGTTCATACCCATGATGAACTGTGGAAGAGGTTGTGTGACCTGGATAGTCATGTGTATAATTTTAAACACCAACATTGGTTGTGTATCAAGATTATTTATATAAACTGCAATAAGGATGGTGATCACCGAGTGGAGTGGATTAGGTCTTAGCATGGGACTAATCCACTGTTTTTATATCTGTTCTGTTGTTTATTTTATTTGTCTCTATTTTAATATTTAATTTGGAATTTAGTAAATTTACTTTGATAGGTAATCTTGGAATGAAGTTAAAATTGTTTTCCCTTAATATAATAGCTTCAGAAGTAATGTTAATAACTAATATTAAGAGTACTGAGAATTTATCATTCTTTTAAGAAGTTATTTAAACTTTCAAACATTCATAATAGTATAACATTGATTAACTGGGCTGTATTGAACATTATTGGGGAACCCTTTTTAAGATTAATTTTAAAATAGAAATTTTGAAAAGATACTCAATTCACCCCACCCCCTCATGAGTACTCTACTCTAACCAACATTTGGTATCATAGGAGTGTTTGTTAATCTTAATAAGACTCCATTTATAACCCTATTCAACAGTGATTTTAGTTGAACTTTAAAGATCTGTAAATTTTGTTAATTCTAAATTTCTAGATACTTTATAGTATTTATTTATTATGGATAATTGACTGGAATGTTCTGAAAACAACAGACCACCATTATTTAAAGGAACCAATTATGCTCAATGGAAAATTAAATTGAAAATGAATTTAGAAAGAATGAGCTTTAAAATTTATTCTTCAATGATAGATGAATATAATATTCCTAGTTCTGAAAGAATCACTTGGGATGAACCTAACAAAACTGCCTATAAAAACAATTGCAAATATTGGAATGATTTATACTACTCTTTAAGAGATGAGGAATTCAATAGAATATCTGCATGTAAAAGTTCCCAAGAGATTTGGGATAACTTATCTGTTTCACATGAAGGAACATCAAGTGTGAAAGAAATGAGACTTAATACCTATAATATTAAATATGATAACTTTAAAATGAAACCCGATGGGTGTATTTCTGACATGTATCATAGGTTCAATGAAATTTTCAACACAATTATTTCTCTTGGGAGAGAAGTCACTGCCAAAGAACAAATTATGAGCATTCCCATATGTCTAACTGACAGATAGAGAGGAACCTCTATCTCTTTTATGTAATAATTAGATATTAATAGGCTAGCTATAAAAGAATTCATTGTAAAATTGATGATGTATGAAGAGGAGATTAAATTCAACAAGGGAAATTAGGATAAACCCCAAATAAAATTTGTTGCGTTCAAGACCACCACCTCTAATCACCAAGATAAAGGAAAATCCGAAGTTTTTGTAGAAAGTTCTAGTAGTGAACAATCGTTACATGATAGTGATGATAAGATAGATCAATTATCCAAAAGGATGAAGAGATTTTCCAAGAATAAGAAATTTTTTAGAACACATAAATTCAATGGATGATATGATAAAAAAGGGAAGATGGAAGAATGATTGGGAAAGAAGTAACATGTTTGATGAGATTTTCTGCTATGAATATAAGGGAAAAGGAAATATCAAGGCTGAATTTCCCAAGCTCAAATATAAAAATAAATATGAGGACAAAGATAGAAAGTATAAAAAGGCAATGAAATAAACAAAGAGTGCCTCTGAGGACAGTTCAAGTGAATCAGATTCTACACATGATGAATAGGCTAACAAAGTCAATATCTTTTTTATGACAAAAACATCTGAGGTAAAACTAGAATCTCCTGTACAAAATTCCTACTATTTTGGAGATGAGAGAGACACTAAATATTTTTCAAAAGGAGAAATGTTTGAATACTGTAATATTCTAGAAGATACATACAACAAACTAAAAGATAAATACATGTCTTTGAAGAAACAACATGCTCTAACCTCAACAATTAAAACTGAACTCACTATATAAAGGGAGAAAAATAATCAATTACTCAAAGAGAACAATGAAATAAAATTATATAATGATAATTTAAAAAAGGATCTTGAATGGTTTACTGATGGTAATGATACCTTGGTACAAATGCTAAGTAAACAGATAGATTCTAAATATACTACGGGCATTTGCTACCAACCTGGTAAAAGAAATCAGGGAAGAACTATGTTTGGTTCTAAATCTAGGACATACATCATTACTCCTAGTTCTGGTAACCATTTAACTAGTTCATTTTATGATACACTATATATTGTTTAATGTATTTTTGGACCAAATAGATATTTTTTCAAATACTTTACATAATGATTATAGGAAACCTGTGAGGCAGATATGTGTTCATAAGGCACTATTAACTTATATTACTGGAACCAAACAATTGCTAATACCAAAATCAGTTTTAATTTGACTATTTTGTTGGAAATCGTCTTAAAGTGTTCCTGTAAGAGTTTATGGTACATGGATAGTGGGTGTTCAAGACACGTGACAGGAGACTACTCATTCTTCAAGAATTTAATAAAAATTAATGGGGTACATGTCACCTTTGGTGACAATGCCAGAGAAAAGATTACTGGCCTTGGCCAAATCGGTTATTCTCAATCAGTTTTGATTTCCATAGTACTTTTTGTTTATGAATTGAAATATAATCTTCCTTATATTTCACAGTTCTTTGATGTTGGATTTCAAATTAAATTTGAAATTTATTCCTGAAATTTTTTTAATTCTAAAAATAAAATATATTTTTTTCATAATGAAATGAAAATGTTTATTTTGTTAACTTACATTCTTATGCATCTCAAAATAATTCATGATTAACTATTTTTTACAAAGTGTCCTGGCTTTGGGATAGGAGAATAGAACATTGTTACACTCACTCCCATAGAAAGTTGACTAGAAAAATCTTAGTCAAAGACCCACCCAAACATGAGTTTCCAAATAATAATGTGTGTGATCCTTATAAAAAAGGAAAGTAACACAAAAATTTCCTTTGAACCAAACAAATAAGTGTCAACTTCTCTACCACTCGAATTTGTTCACAAGGATTTTTTGGACCATTAATAGATTCTAGATTAAATGGGAAGCAATATGTTTATGATATTGTAGATGAATTTTTTAGATATATCAGGACATAATTTTTAGCTCACAAAAGTGAATCCTTCTCTCATTTTAACAAATATTCCAAAACCGTTAAAAATCATAGTGGACATTAAATTAAATCCTTAAGAACTGATCCTATCCGTGAGTTTGAAAATCAAGGGTTTGACTCATTTTTCTCAAAAAATGGCTATAGTCATAATTTATCTTTCCCTAGAACACCTCAATAGAATGGAGTTCTAGAAAGAAGAAATAGAACCCTGTAATATATTTCTAGAATCATTCTTAGTGAAAATGACTTACCTATTTATTTTTGTGCTGATGTTGTAAATACAGCATGCTATATTATCAATAGAGTGTTGATTAGACCAATTCTTAAAAAAAATCTATATGAGTTATGGAACAATAGAAAACCAAAATTAAGCTACTTCAATCTTTTTGTTTGTAAAGTATATATCCTCAATACAAAGGAAAATGTTGAAAAAATTTCATCCAAGAGAGTGATGAAGGAATATTACTAGGAAATTCAATTTCTAGTAAAACTTATAGAGCGTTTAATAAAATAACTAAATTTTTGGAAGAAAATGTCCTTGTAAAATGTGATGAAACCGATCCACATGAGCCTAATACTACTCTAGAGAACATGGATGATGATGTATCAAATCTGGATATTAATTCAAAATCCACTACCATCCTATAATGGAATCCGTGAAAATGTCTCGTTCTGGAAATTTGTTAGATTCTGATCATAGTGAACCAGATCTGGTTGAAGAACCTGAAATAACCAGTCCTTTTTCTAGAGCTTTTGTAACTCTTAAGAACCATCACATAGATGCTGTTGTATGAGACCTAGTCAAAGGAACTCAAACTAGATCTTCTCTTAGAAATCAGGTTGAACATCATGTTTTCTTGTCCCAAATGGAACCTAAAAACATTAATGATGATATCAATGATGAATTTTGGAAGATGGCTATGAAAGAAGAACTTAATAATTTTGAAAGGAACCAATTTATGAATCTTTTTGAATGACCCAAAGACACATTCACCATAGGCACTAAATTGGTGTTTAGAAATAAGGTAGATAAAGCTGGTAATATAGTTAGATACAAGGATAGATTGGTTGTACAAGGCTACAGTCAAGATGAAGGAATTTACTATGAAGATACCTTTTCACCAGTAGCTATACTTGAAGCCATCAGAATTCTCCATTCTTATTCAACACATAGTAATTTCAAACTATATCAAATAGATGATAAAAGTGCATTTCTAAATGGGTATATAGCTGAGGATGTATTTTTTAAGCAACCCCATGGTTTTACAAATCATTATTTCCAAACCATATTTTTAAATTATAAAAATCTTCATATGGATTAAAACAAGATCCAAGATCTTGGTATGATAGATTAAGTACTTTTCATATTTCTAAAGGTTTTTTAAAAGTAATAGATGATCCTACCCTCTTTATAAAATGTATTTCCAATGATGTTTTATCAGTTTAAATTTATGTAGGTGACATTATCTTTGGATCTTCCAAAAATTCTTTACGTAATGAAGTTTCTAAAATTATGAAAAATGAATTTGAAATTATTTTAATGGGTGAACTCAAATTCATTCTTGGATTTCAAATCTTCCAAAATAACGATGGTATTATTTTAAATAAAATAAAATATTCTAAATATCTTCTAAAACGTTTTGGAATGAATAGGACTAATTGTATTAAGACTTGAATGAGTACTACTTGTAAGTTCGATCTTGATGAAGATGGAAAATATGTTGATCAAACCACTTACATAGGAATGATTGGAATCTAACTCTACTTAACTTCTAGTTGACCTTACATTATATTTAGTGTGTGTATGTGTTCACGTTTTCAAACAATTCCTATGAAATCTCATTTAAATGCTGTTAAGATAAATTTCAAATACCTCAACCATAATCCCAATCTAGGATTGTATTATCCCATCAGATAATCATTTGAGTTTGTGAGTTATTTTGATGCTGACTTAGGTGGTTGTATGTTAGATAGAAAAATTACATCTAGAACATGTCACTTTTTAAGAAAGTCACTAATATCATGGTGTAGTTAGAAACAAAACTATATTGCATTATCTACTATAGAAGCTGAATACATAGCTACTGGAAGTTGTTGTACACAAATTTTTTGGATGAAACACACATTAATAGATTATGGATATCAATTCAGGCATCTACCTATAAATTGTGACAATACAAGTGCTATTAAAATCTCAAAAAATCATGTTTCACACTCTAGGAAAAAACATATTGATGTAAGGCATCACTTTTTGAGAGATCATTATCAAAGAGGTGACATCACATTAAAATTCATTAGAACTGAATATCAACATGCTTATACATTCACCAAACCATTAATTTCTGAACAAATATATTACATCATACATGAATTGGGTATGATAAATTTTATGTATATATCTTGTTTTTTCATATCTTACTCTATCATATATTACTATATCATATCTTACTATTTCACACTTTACAGTTTCACAAGCCACTATCATGAGATTACTGTTTAACTCTAAGAGTTCTATAATTTTACTATCTCAACACATATTGTTTCATGTTTATGGTATCAATAGTTACTATCACTCGGTTACTGTCTAACACTTACTGTATTAAACAATACAGTTGCAAAATTTAGAAATCAATGTTACAGACTCACCGTGAATTCTTATTACGGTCTCACCATGAAGGCTTATTATGGTATCACCATCAAGATGATTTATTTTATTATCTATACATTGTAACTTATATCGTAGTAATTAATTTTTTTAATTTCCCATTCATTTGATCCTACGACACTTGATATACATAAATGATAAAATAAAAGAAGATTCACTTGTTCTTCACTCGATCTCTCTTATCTTCTATTCTCACAAACTATAACCCCTCTTTCAACCCTTCTCTTTATAAAAATGTTGGTGAATGCTCTGGATGAAACGCCCTTCATCGTTAACTCCATATAAGAAAAGTTCAAAAAAGAAGATGAAGATAGTGTCGAAGTTATCACTTGAGGGTCCTCTGAATCTAAATCTAGTGGACATAATAGTAGTACCTAAAAAAGAGATATACCCGAAGTGGATTCTGAAAAGCATGTCTTTTGTGTTGAAAGTGCTAAAAGAGAAAGGTTTTCTAGACTGGTTTATTATGGAGTATTGGCCTATCTACCCAAATCCAGTTTCTTAGTTTTACCTATAAGTTCTATTTTCATTTGATTCAAAAGATGGATATATTCTGCGATGTTGGATCAATGGCCAGAGATGCACATTTTATTTGAGGTTATGGGTTGCATGCCTTAGGATTCCTTATTACGTTATTTGTGAGGACTATTAGAGAGGTCCTCTACCTCCAAGTGAAATTGTTGTTTTGTAAGAAGCATTGAGAAGTTTAACTGGAAATGGAACAAAGTAGAGATCCATAGCTTTTGAGTTTGATTAGATTCCAGACTCTTAATAATGTTTTTTCAGAATTTTATTGGCCCCAGAAAAGGTGCTTTTGCTGTACTCAAATATCAGGATGTATTTTTGATACATCTCATGAACAATGGAAATAAGATCAATATTTTTATGTATGCCATACACCATTTGTGTGAATTGATCAAAACCACATCCAATTCATCCTTCCTATTTTATTCTAGGATTATCTCAGTTATGCTTTATGAAAATAGATTAGGTGGAATAGATGAAGAATACATTAAGGATTATGAGTTCTGTCTTTAGAAACTTATAGTAAACAGAATAAAAATTAGTTGGAATCCATGGAGGAAGGCATGGATAGAAGATAATGATTATGATTATGAAAAGTTTAATCCAGTGGAACACCCTTCAACACCTATGAATATATATGATCTTGTTTTGAAGATTGATGAACTTGTTGAGTATTATGATGAAGCTGAAGAAGAAGAGTTTTTTGTACCTTCAAAAGAAATTGTTCTTGACGAGGAAGGAAGTACACCTGATCCTCAAGTATTATTTGAAAAGGAAGTTCAGTTTCTTAAAGAAGTTATTGATTTGGAAGAAGAATATTTTCCTTTGTTAAGTGGAATGAATGTTGTAGAAGAACATATAGAAGAATATATTCTTGTTGGGCGAGAATATTCCCTTGAGGAACTCCTGAAATAATAATCTATTCCTTAAGATATTCATTCTTTTGATGAGAGAATGGAGAAATCCTTTTAGTTGGATCAAAAGTAACTGGATACAGAAATAAGGGATGAATTTGTTGAAATAGATCCAGGACCTAAAACTCTCAGTCCTGAGAAAGATGCACCTATTGAGGGGGATCAGCCCCCCAATATAGAATGTATTGAAGTCCCAAATCCAATTGATCAAATATCATTGGATACATGGTATAAATTTCCCAGTTATTTTCATGTGACTAATTCATAGGAAGTCTCTGTCAACGTTCTTGATTTGTCTACTATGTTTCAGTTGAAATCAGTATATGATCTTGTCTCTAAAATAGAACCTAAGCCTGTCTGGGATCCTTTTTCTAATCCTTCAAAAGAACCTCTAACCATGGTGAATAAGGATGATCTGAAAGAACTTGGAGATACCCTTTTGGATTGAGTTGAGAAACTCATGAATACCCAACCAGGTCCTATAACCCATCTAAGTGAAAGAGATAATTCACTGTTGTTGGAAAATGTTATATGGAAGATTCAATCCAAGATGATTCATGAGATTCAATAAGTAAGAGTTGAGAATAAACAACTTTGTGATGAAGTAAAAACTCTAAGAGATATGGATAAAGAAGTTCAAAGAGTAATAACCTCAAGACCCAAACCTGTTTCTCATCCTATTGATTATAATGTTAGTCAGAACCTACAGGAAGTAGCCTAACAAATTCATCCTCATTTAACATTCTTATCAGAGAAGGTGGCTGAAATAAACACACTGATTGTTCAAGAGATGCATGAGATTGTTATTGGACTTAACAAGTTAACTGAAGAGTATAAGGATTGTCTCCAGAATGTTCTAAACCAACTAAAATCTCTTACATCAGTTGTCACTACTTCTCGGACATCAAGACAATAAGGTCAACCTTATTTAGACAGTGATCTGCTTCGAACAGTTGTCAAAGTAGAACTTCAATCTATACTTAGTGGATTTTACAAGGAATATCAATATGAATTTATCAAGAATGGGGACATAGTTCTTCATTTGGTGATAATTTATTCCATGATTTCCAGTGATGATCATCTAGAAATTTCAATGAAATTGGACTTATATTTCAATCGGATCTTCTCAAAGAATGACATGACCAACCACTTCAAGTGTCTTGTAGAGAATCTGAGGATTCCTCCTGTAACTCATGCTTTCAAAACACAAGTCCAAAAGGTAAATTATTTCACTCTTGTGTTGGATCTTTTTATGGAGTACAATGATGAATTTGAGAAATCCATGAAATATGGTGGAGAGATTATTGCTGACTTTTTCTAGATTTTGCGGCCTTATCTTAATGTTCAGAGTACTGCTAATGTCGCTCCTGGAGATACACCCCTGAGATCTGGTTTCCTACCTTCTCATTGTCTTCCCTTTCCTCCATATCTATGTCTTTATCTTAAACTCTGAGTCAAATCAGGCCTGTTATCCTGGATCAAAATTTACCTTGTTTTTCTTCTGCACCCACCTTAGCTAAATTTTTTAATAGACTCTGTATACCTTATTTATCCACTAGTTCACTCCCTTCTTCTACTCCTACCTCTACTCCTATCACTTCTTTTTCTGATGTTGCTTCCAAGGGAATAGAGAAGACAATGCAGTGCTAAAGAATAGTGTTTACTATCTTTTTAAAGGAATGATTTATGTATTATAGTTCTTTACTGTTTGTTATTCCGCTATTTATCCAACTAATTCATTGTGAACTTTTCATTTTATATTTCTTATTTTACTCTTTCTCATAATACCAAAAGAGGGAAAAATTTGTATTCTATATGAACTAACTGTACCTTGAAGAATAGACATATTACCTAAGAACAAACTTGTCACTCACATGATTTGTGATCATCAAAAAGGGGGTGATTGTTGAACTCCTCCGATGTTATTCATGATTTAATGATCACTAATCCTACACATTCTGTGAAATATGTTAATCATGTGTAATATGACTCAAATCATGTGTAGATATTATAAGTATATTTATGATTTAAACAAACCTATCCAAAATTTAAATTTATATACATTACGTTTAATTATTGTACATTATATATAATTTATATCATAATTATTTCTTTGATGAATGACTACTTCTAAACCATTTTATGAATATCATTGTTTATGTCTATATACAAGTATTTTTTGGATATTTTTGAGACATCATGACCATCCAAACATTGTGACCATCTAGACACTTTGACCATCTAGACACCATGACCATCCAGGAACTGTGACCATCCAGACACCGTGACCATCCTGACACCTTGGCCCTCCAGACACCATGACCATCCAGACATCGTGACCATCCAGACATCTTGATCATCCAAACATTGTAACCATCCAGACATCATGACCTTCCTGACACTATGGACATCCAAAAACCGTTTCAAGGAGACACTATTTCAAGGATACACCGTTTCATGGAGACACTGTTTACAGAAAAAATGTGACCCTGTTTCTTAATATGTTTTTTCATATTTCAATTTAATTTCTAACAGTCATATTGGATGATTTTAAATACACTGACATAATTAATGTTTCATTATAGACATATAATCTGATATCATGAAGTACGAGGTGCAGAATATATGCATCCTATCGGCTCCAACACATGAACTCCAGGAGTAAAATGGAAGTGTAGCCTAGAAACAAATAGAGACCATAATAATGAAGTACACCCGAGTTTTCCTTATAAAAGAACTGACACATGAAACTCATCATTCCTAAAGAAAACACAAAGCATTATTGAATCAAAAAGTTGGACAATATAGATCAAAATCATCGAGAACATATTTGCACTTACTATACCATGAAGAAAACGAGCTAGTTCTAGCTGACTTACAATACTTTATTTCCCACGAGAGGACTCGATTTCAACATCTTCTTCATCTCATAAGTTAATAGACACATAAACTAACACCTAAAGAACATCTATCTATATCTCATCATTTTTTCTCTGTTGTGTATTAATTTTATCTTTCGAGCTGTGTGTGTGTGTGTCTTTATAAAATCATGCATTATCTCATGTATCAACCTGAAGGATGCAAGATATCATTTCCCTTACATCATTATACACTTGTGTATTCCCACATATAAGTGTGGAAGAGTTTGTGTGTAACCTGTTAGTTCATACCCATGAATAACTGTGGAAGAGGTCATGTGACCTGGATAGTCTTGTGTAATGTTGTAAAGTCGGATAAAGGTTGTGTATCTAGTTTATTAATATAATCTTCTTGATGGAAGGTGATCACTAAGTCGAGTGGATTAGGGATCATCCTGAGATGGAATCACTTGTTTTATATCTGTTGTGTTGTTTATTTTATTTGCCTCTATTTTTCTATTTAATTCATAATTCACTAAATTTTAATTGATAGTAAATTTTGGATAGAATATATAATTTTTTTACCTTATTAGAATAGATTCAAAAGTAATTTCAATAACTAATATTCTCATTATTGAGAATTCATCAATCTTCTAAGAAGTTATTTAAAAATAAAAAATTTCATAACAGTATAACCTCAATTAACTAGGCTGTATTTATCGTTATTGGGGAACCATTTTTAAGAATACTTTTTTAAACCTAAATTTCAAATAGATTCTCAATTAACCCCCCTCTTGAGTACCCTACTCTGACCAACATGAGGTACAATCACTATATATTCATCATTAGTGACTTCATTCTTAAATATTGGTTGATATCATTCGTTTATTTCAACCCTTATTGTTAATCATCTAAAGATTCCTATATAAATCCTATAATATTTGTTGGATATTAATAAGAATCTTGGAATGAAAAAAGAGAAGGTTATTTGTAGTCCTTCTTATATTTTATCTCTGTCAAATTTGGAACATTATTATACTTTTCCTATTTTCAACATGAATCTACCCCACATCATATTTCAGACAGATTGGTTCATTTCTAATAAATCAAATATTGACTGTTATATTTGATAGGTCTCTTTTACTACACCAGATGATGTGTGTCGTCTATTTTAATGAGAATGGAACCTAACGTCAAATAGCACCAATTCTTATTATAATATGTTTTGGAAATTGATATTTATTTTCTCTCATGATCTGGAGAGAGTTTCATTTAGTGGTTATCTTCACATAGTTTTAGTGTATATTCTCAATGCATTTCTTTATGACTTATTTGGTCTAGTTCCATTGATGAGGTAGAGGTTTCTATCAGTTTAGTATCTGAAACTCAACCTATATCAATACCTTATTACATCATTGAAAATGATAAAATTATAGAGTTCAATACTCTTATGGATGATATTTTAGAGAAAGGGTTTATACGAAAAAGTCTGTCACCTTAGGCAGTTCTGGTTCACTTTTCTATGAAATCTAATGATTTACATTGCCTTTTTATTGATTGCCCAAAATTCAACATAGTAGTGGTAAAGGAAAAGTATATATTTATATGGTTTGATGATAGGTTTTATCAATTGAAAGGGTATAAGTGGGTCTTAATGATTTATCTTCAACGATGTTACCATTAATACAGTATATATTAATTTTGAATTTCTAAAACGTCATTCTAGAGAAGGAATTATCAATATGAGTACCTTTTCATGCCATTTTTTCTTACAAATTCTCCCCAAGACATTATGGAATTGACAAATAGGGTTTTGCATGAATATATTCAATACAATGTGGTTGTCATTGTGTATGAGATCCTTTTATACTCTATGTTTGAGGAGTTTTATGTGCATCATTTTGGAGAAGTTTTATAATTACAGATAAATCCAGAACATTATTCCAAACCTCATAAATGTGATTTATGGATTTGGGAATTTATATTAGTGAGAAATGTGTTGTATGAACATGGTATTTTAGTTGATCCTGAGAATGAAATGGATATTATGAAATGAGAATAACAAAAAAAATTCTGTGTATTATAAATTCTTTGTTCCGATTGGGTATTATCGACAATTTGTTATGTACTTCTTGAAGAAGGATTATATGATGACTTCTCTAACTATGAAGGGATTTCTGATTTCCTAGGATAAAAATGATAGAATTAAATTATTGAGGTGAAATTTTATTTGACCTATATTCTAGTTTTTCCTCTTCCATAGGATGTATAGGGATATGTTGTCTTCTGTGTTGCATCAAGTTCAACTTTAAGTTGAATTTTATTGAAGGTGATCACATAATTTCTTATAGATATCATCAGTATAACACACATGAGAAAAATTATACATCCCACGAACATGAACATGCATATGTAATTTACACACATAAGTGTTTTCCCTCTACCATCTTGGATAACATTTTATCATGTATTTAGATAAATATAACATGGTTTATATATAATCTAAATAATATTTGAATAGCTACCAAATGAATTGGTTGGAATACATGAAATTATCAACATTGGAATTTATTATAACCCAAGGAAAGGGAATCTCATTATAGATTCTATGAGAGTTAAAATGTCTACTGAGGTCAGAAAAGGATCACTAGAAGGGTGGAAATTGTTGGATCTTTTTTCACAGTTTCACATCAGAGTCCATAAATCTAGGGATAAGGTAGATTTTTCAAGTGTTAAATTGACATCCACTCATGTAAAAATGATTATTTAGGAATACTATCTTGAAGATGAGTTATATATTGTTATAGACACTCTTCAAGGTGGGGAGAACATTCTTAACTCATTATTTTCCATTGAGGACATATATTTATATCAATATCATTATGTGGTAGGGTTAATGTCAAGGAATTCTATGATGGGAATGTTCCCTAAATCCTAGTAGGATGTGTAATCATGAATGAGAAAAACATTCTATGAAATGATAAATAGATTCTTATTTCTAGGAGTGAGATAGTTGATTTCAAAATTAGACTCTCTTTATTATACATGAAAATATGTCATGATCGAGAACGAAAAAACATTTTTTTGCTTCATCCAATACTGATGGCTACATTTATGTGGGATGATATATCTATGCACATAGTGGTTGGTTCACCACATAACATGATAAAAATGATAATTTAAAACGAGTTGTGATCATCAAGCTAGCTAAATAAGATCAATTTAGATCCTTTCATGATACAACCAATGTTAATTATTTGAGAAATCTATATTTTAAATGAATGTTTGAATTCATGGAGTTCTAAAAATTATAATCATTGATAGGTTTCCCCAGTTCAATTAACATTTTTTTGAGAGGTGTTCAAGAGTATGTTGTATTATAGGTCAACTTGAGAATGACATACAATCTCTAGTCAGATAAACATAGATGAAGAGCTATACAGATTTTTGAGGATATTCAATGTGGTTATATCCTTGACTTTTTTTGTGCTTGGGAAGATTATTTTGGTCTATTTTAATTTTCATATATCAATAGATGTCGGTCCACGATTATAGTGGATCATTTTGATGCCTTTTATGACCAACCTTCCAGAACTCCATTGTTTTGATAAAATATTGGTGAAAATACCATTTTGGGCCAAGTGGGGTCAATGAGATGAAAAAACATTTTAGTGGATTCTCTGGATAATATTGAAAACACAAATATAGTTTAGATCTTATTCTGGTTAATATTGCAAACCATTGTGATTTTCAATTGGTGACCTGGGGCTTTTGAAACATTGGCCCAGTTTGGGTCATCGATGGCTTGGGAGAGAATGGAAAAATGATACTCATTATTTGAGACCTTTTTAGGTTTTTAAAGTAATTGGAGAAAGTGGATTAACATTTAGAACTTCTACCATTTATAGGGATGATAAATAAAGTTTACCTTGTATATCAACTGTGAATACATCTATCTAATCCAGCTCATGTTCCGAGCTAGAGTGATATTGAGGCTAAACATGTTTTATCCGATATCAAATTGCTACTAAGGATAGTTGATTCTAAAACCTATATAATTATTGGTATGGAGAAATATTTGGACCAAGTTATATGTTAAAATATTTCTAATTCTCATGAAACGTGGGAAATTTAGTTGTTATAGAGAGTGCAATGGTCTCATCATTTCGACATGGAATCTTTTGAGTAGGCAATATGGGGACAGAATGATTCTATGGTGGGGAGGTTGTAACATCATGTTACTATATTAAGGTAGTATTAAACCCATATTTTTATCATTATTTGGTTTCATTTCATATGGGGTTGTTTTGGGTGAAAAATTGAGAAATTTTTTGAATTTTTGGGTTGTGCATGGTTGCAAGACTTTTTTTCCAAACTTTGTAGTATGGTTTAGGAAAACATGAAAACTAAAGATGAAATGCCTTTTATTTTTGAAACATAGTTTGGAAAAATGTATTCCCATTTTTTTAAAACCCTAGAACCCATTTAAAAGTGTTGACCTGCTAGAGTTCATGGTTATCTCTAACAATGAGGATCTTCCCAGATAACCATGAATACTAGATTTTTTATTTTAAATTTTTTTTTAAAACACTTGAAACCCTTATTTAAGTTGACCGATAGACTTAAATGGCCTCTATAATTTATTTTTCTGGGGACCTCCAAGGATCTTATTTATCACTCTCTAAACCCGTATATAATTGGATCAAATATCAATTAAAGGCATTTTATATACTCCCCTTCGTTTTCCTCTTCTAGTTCTATTTCTATTTCTTTACGTATTTTCTCTTCCCTAGTTTTTAGTGGAACCTGGTGCTATTAGAACATTCAATATCCTTTGATTTGCATCTCAACACAAGGTATGATTCTTTGATTCTCATTTTCAACATTCAAAATTGGAATATTATAATTAATGTTTTAGTTTCAAGATAAAGAGATCTTGAGTTAGGTGGTTTAGTAATGATGCCACATTTTTATTAAACTTATATTTATTAAATGAAATTAAATAAATATATTTAAATTCAATTTCATTAAATATCCATCAATTAGTCATTAAAACCCCAATTCTATTTAATTTAGGGATAATAATTTTAAATCATATTTTTGGCATGAAACTGGGAAAATCCCCCAAATCTATTGAATTGGGGAATATTTGACAATTTTATGGAATTATGTGAAATTTAAATTATTGAATTTAAATTTAAAAAATTTATGGAATTTTTTCAAATTAAATTTCTTTATTATATTTTTGTAATTTTATCTCTAAAATTAATTTATTAGAAATTTATTTAAAATTGTTATTTAGGAATAATGGCTTGAAATTATGTTGATAGAAACCAAGTGGTTTTATATTTTATAAAAGAAATGTGTTTTATGAAAACCCAATTTTGGGTTTTAAATGAGAAATTGGAGTAATTAAAATGCTGAAACTAATGACTTGTATTTTATGAAGTCTTCATGAAAATTTCCAATCATTGATTTTTAATTAGAGCACATTCAAACTGTTAAAGAGCCAGAAATCCCATGGAAAATTTTTTCTTAAATACACGATAATTTTACGAGTCCGCAGTTTCTGACTGCACCTGATTTCGAGGCCCGGTGTGCCTGGATTCAATTTTTGAAGTTTTATTCGAGTACGTTCAGTAAACATATGTGAGGGATTTTATATCCTTTGAACCAGTGCTCACGATTGAAATTAGAGGACACCGATGAACTCGCAGTACCGGTATTCGCTTAAGGAGACCTTCACTGCAGTTGTGTTTTATCAGGAGTGGAAGTTAATTTTTGGGGGATTTCTAAGTTTAATCAAAAATATATGTAGCATATTTTTTTAAATGTGTGGTGGTTATTTTCACCAAAGGGAAGTTAGAGGAGGGGCTCGTCCCCACATAACCTCCCATGGGAGTATATTATGGGGTGGGGCCCACATGAGTACCTAACCCCTCAACTCCCCTTGAACCCCTTAAACTTCCCTTAAACTTAAAGAGCCAACCCACTATTCATTTATTTTGGGTGAACTCTCCACCTTCTTCCTCTCATTAATTGTGCCAACCATCTAATTAATGAATTGAATTTATTCAATTTAATTAATTATCGCTTTTTAATTTTGAAAATTCTTGTCAACAATAAAATGATAGGAGGGCTTATTATTTTAGTTTGGGGTGTGGAACTTTGAGAGGAATTGGGAGGAACTCATGGAGAAATAATATTCTATCGATGAAGAATGTTGTTCTTCAATGAAGAATTATCCATGTCTCGAAGAACTTGAAGCAAAACCTTCAACCTTCTACTTTATTCAACCGGAGGAAGGAAGGGAAGCACTGCCGCCCACGAAGTACACCGACAGTGTCGACTCGACTCGACTACATCGGGCTCTACTCCTTCCAACATAGAAGGAACGACGTCCATCTTCCGCAAATTCCTTTTTCCACAACTCATCAACGGATGACGATAATCAAGGTAGTGTTTTGAATTCGAGTTTGAATTCCTTTATTTTAAGTTCTTCTTTTCCCTTGAATAAAAACAACAACCGCAGATCGATCCCCAAACATGTCGATCCACAGAATGGATGTTGATTGTGGGATGGGTTAGAGATTAAGTTGGGGTTTGTTTCTGGTTCAATTATATTCTGGATTACTATTTGAGCCTCTAACGCATAGGGCACGGGCTAAAAAATGAGTCCGGACCCTCCGCCAATTCATTCTAGATGAGCGGTTTGATGGGAGACGGGTGAACGGAAGGGCAACCCTGATTTTAGGCTGTCGCAGTAAAGAGTAGGACCCGAGGAGGCCATCGGCGCAGACGAGAGGCAATATGGACCACCAGAACGACTCTGGTGGCCCGACGAGGAGTGCGGCGGTGCTGGAGACTAAAGGCGGCAGCCGGCACCGGCCGGCCACCAGGGGGCGGCGGCGCCCCTCGCGCGCCACCGACAAAAGACTGCCCTGGCACCGGCCACAGCAGGGTAGCAGAACCCGTGTGCGGGTTCGGGGAAGATCAGGTGGCGCCAGCTGGCGCAGCCATTACGGGACTCTGGGGGGAGAGCCCCCACCCCCCCCCCCTCAACACTTTGCGTGTAACGCACTCGGCAGGCTGGTCGAGCCGTGGCCGGCCGTCGTGCCGGGCTATCTACCGCGCCGGATGGGCCGCCCTCGCGTGGGTCGGGCCGCCTTCCGTGCAGGTCAGGCCGCCCTCATGTGGGTCGGGCCACATCGGTAGGGCCAGGCTGCGCCCGGCGTCCTGGGCCTCGCCCTACCGGGCCGGACCTGGATCCGGGTCGGGTAGACCTGGGGCGGGTTGTGCCGGGTCGGACAGGACCCAGACCCCCCCCCCCCTCTTCTGACCACTTTTGGGTTTTCGCCCATAACATGAGATACAGACCTTCGATCGACACACTATCGGTTGCGTATGATTCCTTGGATCGAGAAGGTCGTTTCGGTATATTACAATCAAGGTTTTAGCGAATTTTGTGTATGGCCGGGTTGGTTCGAACTCGAAACCAACCGGGCCCTTCGAGCGGAAACGCTTATAACTTAAGGACCAGACGTCTGATTGATGTTCCGTCAACTACGTTGGATTACTTTCGATGAGACTGTCCTTTTGGAATACTCCACACAGGACTCAGATGATTTTGGAGTATGTCCAGGTTGGATTGTACCCAAAATCCAACCGGCCCCTTGGAACGGAAATGCCAATAAATCTCAGACTGAGTGTTTGATTGATGCACCATCGTTGGCGTTGGGTTCCTTATGATTAGACTAAATTAAGGGATACATCAACTCATGACTTCATGATACTTGATGTATCGACACTTGGCTCGAGGAGCGGACCCTCCCGGAATTGAGCGTGCTATGTGCGGGAACCCTAGAGCTGGCTGTGACTGAGATGAAGGAATCCTCCATGGGTTCGACAGCAATGACTTCTATACTAGGATCCTACGTGGTTTTGACAACAATGACTACTATACCAGAATCCTACATGGGTTCGATAGTGACTACTACTGTACTGGAATCCTACGTAGGTTCGACAATGACTTCTGTACCAAGATACTACGTGGCTTCGACAGCGAAGACTACTGTACCGGGATCCTACGTGGGTTCGACAGTGATGACTACTGTACCGAAATCCTATGTGGGTTCGATAGTGACTTCTGTAAAAGGATCCTACATGGGTTCGATAGCTATTACTTCTATACCAGGATCTTCTGTGGGTTCGATAGCGATGAATACTGTATCGGAATCCTATATGGGTTCGACAGTGATGAATACTATACAGGAATCATACGTGGGTTTGACAGTGACTTCTGTACAAGGATCCTACGTGGGTTTGACAGCGATGACTACTGTACCGGAATCCTACGTGGGTTCAACAGTGACGACTTCTATTCAAGGATCCTACGTGGGTTTGATAGCGCTGATATTGTTCGAGGATCCTACATGGGTTCGACAGAGGAGATGATTCAGAGGCTACATCTAATTATCTGTACCTCTCTTCGTGAGTTGTATACATGTGTGAGCTGAGTCATCTCTTTCAACAATTATCAACATGGTGATTGAATTTACTTCCTTTGTGGAATATTTTGTGCTTGGGCTTGAGTGTTGGAGCTGGACTGTGATTGATAACTTAGTTATATGTATGGTTATATACCTAAGTAGGGTTGCTTGATACTTCGTGATTGTACATTTCTATGGTGGTTTATCCTTTGTGGATTTTATGAGACCTTGAGGGTCTCGGGGTCCCTACTATGTATCGTTATACTCACCCCTGCACAGGCTATGCCCGCACCTCGTTGTGTTGGATGCAGATGACATACATCTATGAACGAGGCGGAGTGTACGAGGACTAGCCGGTACCCGGAGGTGGACCTCACTACGAGTCGGTACTCGGAGGAGACGGATGGACGTGGAGCACTAAGGAGGCTATTTGTACCTACCCTTAAGGTAGTATTTGTGGTGGATGATCCAAGAGATTCTAGGAACCTTCCAGATGTTTGTCTTTTTAGTTTTACATGTTTTTCCTTTCCTTGTACTTTACTTTTGGGCTTGTATTTCTAGCCCCTGTACATTCCAGAACTTCTTCTGTATTCAGTTATTACATAGAGTTTTCTTCCTATTGTTCTCTGGTTGTGATTTTTTCAGTTATAAAGGAAATGCCTTACCATTTTAGGGATTTACAAATTTGGTGCTGGTTTCCATCTCCTGCCCTATGGAAGGCGGGCTTGGGGTAGTTATGACACGGGCCCCAGGGACGGGTCTTGATAAATTGGTATCAGAGGAATCAGTTATACCGTGGAAATTATGACTCTGATATTTCTTTTCTATAAAGCAATAGTGTTAAGAGTATTGAGTGTGTTTTTCAGTCCAGGGAGTCTAGTGTTGGTGTGGCGGCTGACGTATCCATACACCAGGACCCTGACTTCTGATTTCTGACTCAGTGCACGAAAACACTGATTGTAAGAGTGTTTTCAAGAGTCTTCTTTGTGAAATCATTGAGTCAGGTCACTAGGTATAACTTATTGACTATGGAGCACCTATTCTTTATTAGGATTCTGCTGCGTCGACAGTCAGATATGGTTTTCGAGAGAGTACACGATAATATCCCACCGAGCAACGAGGCTTTGGTACAGGGCCCCATCATAGCAGAGGTACCAGCGGTACCACTACCCACTAGGACACCGATACCACCAGCTCCAGCATCATAGATTGCATGTTGTTTGAGCTCGTTTCATGAGTTCCAGTGGCATAGGCCTCTGAGGTTTCTAGGCGAGACAGATTCCTAGGCAGTAGAGGACTGGATAGAGGTGATTGTTAGAGTTTTCGTCCTAGTTGAGACACTAGTAGAGAAGATGTTGATCATAGCTACTAATATTTTTCAGTGAGTGACTGTGAGTATGGTTCACATAATGATGAAGTTTAGTTACTTGGATTGTTTTCCTAGATGGTACCTTCGGGCAGTGTGCCAACTATATCATTGCCCGTTGGTCGGCAGACACTACCGGCGGTACCGGTAGAGGAAACTTGTGGGATTAGTGCCTTACATGTGTTTCAGTACCAGATATCCCTCAAGTTCTAAGGTGAGCTCGACCCACGGGCGGGTGAGGACTGGATTGAGGAGGTGGCTAAGTATTTTCTAGATCTTATACAGCTTCGGCAGGACGACGTGTCAGTAGCTGAGTATTCATCGAGGCATACCGATCTTTCCTGGTACTCAATAAATTTGATTTGATTGGTGCTTTAGATCTCGGACCTCTGAGCGAGGTGAGTTTTAGGATATCTGAGCCATCACTTTTTCCTCTATGCATTCCAACTTATGTTAGGGTGATAGAGATAACCATTGTGGTTTAATGTTCATTTACTGAGCGTATATAGCCAGTGAATATTAGCTATTGGAAAGCATGAAACGGGCGTCATTATAAGAGACTTGGGCGTGTGAGATGTTTCAGGAAGTGGAAGTGTTTGAAACAGATGAATCTGTAGGGTAGCAGACGTGGAAGCATAGCTAGGAGAGTAGCATGAGGTGGTGAACATTTCGACATGTTACAACCACCCACCTTTGTATTCCTCACTAGTCTCATGGAGCTGGAGGGAAGGGGAAGAGAGTAACAGCATGTGGTTAAGGAGTGTGACCCAAGGGCTCTATGAATGATTTGAGGTACGGTCTGTGTCTACTACTAGCTTCCATATCAATAGACATAGGTACCAATCATTCCTTCTTTCCATGAATCTTGTCCCGAACCTAGATTTTCTTGTTAAGATGTTGAGTTGACCCTCACATCTAGAAATACCTTTGGGAGGAGACTCAATAATCACACTTATACCGGTGGTGTGATCTGACCCTTGAGGTGAAAGTTTCGGTTGGAACCACTTTGTGGAAGCATCGAGGCCTTAAGACATTAGTTTGGTTATAGATTGGGCAACCACAGTTCATACACAGATTGACTGTATTAGGAAAAAAGGTTGTGGTTTATCTACAACATTGGGATGGGGTTTTCCTTGGTCAGCGAAAAGGAAAACCTAGGAAGAAAAGGATGGAATCATGCATAAGAGGTTGTAGTCAATCACTCAGGAGTCAGCCAAACTTACCTTTGTGTCAGAATTCTCCAGAGTTGCAGCACCACTATCAGCTTTAACGAAGAAGGGGAAACCCTTCGTGTGGTTAGAGAGATGCCAGCAGAGCTTTCAGGAGTTGAGTCAGAGGTTTACTAGTGAGAACATCTTGAGGCTACCGGAGGATAGTGTTGGGTACGTGGTTTACTTCGATGCATCAGGGACTGGTCTCGGGTGTGTCCTAAAGCAGGAGCGATCACTGATCGCATATAGTTCTCAGCAGTTGAGACTGCATGAGCAAAACTACTCTACCCATGACCTGGAGTTAGAAATAGTGGACTTCACCTTGAAGATGTGGCGGCACTATCTTATGGGTGAACGTTTTACCATATACTCAGATCACAAGTGTCTCAGTTATATCTTATCTCATGAATACATGAACCTGAGACAGTGATGATGGCTCGAGTTCCTCCAGGACTATGACTACGATATAGTCTATACTCCTGGAAAGGGGAAACGTTGTAACAGATGCTCTCAGCAGGAGATCAGGCATTCATCTATTAGAAGAGGTGATGGAGCAGCTGGCCACATTGCAAATATCCTTTAGGATAGAGATGGAGCAACCTTTCTTCAGTCTCATACAGTCACTCCCCCACTTATTCAGCAAGTTAGGGAGGTGTAGCATGGGAACGCTGACTGTGAGACATGACGTGCTCAGTTATCCATAGGACAAGAACATGATGGATTTTCTGAAGGTGGGGAGCATGTCATCCTCTTCATAGAACATACTATGGTACCAGTTTCACTTTAGGAGGAAGTGTTGAGAGATTTCTACACATCTCCTTTAGTGGTACATCCAAGAGATGGAGACCTCTAGAATATGAGGATGGCGGCCACGTCTTTCTACGGGTCTCACCTCGACGAGGGCTACGGAGATTTAGCTGAGGCATCAAGTTATCTCCATGATTCTATGGTCCTTTTCAGGTCCTCATCAGGGTAGGCGAGGTGGATTACCGCTTAGCCCTTCCACCTTAGTTGCACCGGGTGCACGACGTCTTCCACGTATATTAGTTTAGAAGATACATGCATGATCTGTCCCACATCATTGACCACGGGGAGCTAGAAATCGATGATGGGGATACATTCACGGAGGTCCTAGTGAAGATTGAGGATCGACAGGAGCGGGTCCTATGAGGATGGTCGATTCCTCTGGTGTGCATTCGCTGGCAGCACGAGAACCTCCGGGATAGCACATTGGAGTGGGAGGCTTAGATATGTGCTCAGTACCCGCCTTTGTTCCCTTAGTGTGTTTTGTAGCATACGAAGACGTAAAGCACAGAGGTGGGGAGAATTTAAAGACCAAGAAATACTGTGGAAATTTTTTTAATAAATAAATGGGAATTTTATGAGTCTGCAATTTCTGACGGCACCTGATTCTGAGGCCAGGTGTGCCCAGAATCAATTTCTGAAGTTTTGTTCAAGTATGTTCAGTAAACATACATGAGGGATTTTATATCTTTTGAACCAGTGCTCGGAATTGAAATCTGAGAACACAGATGAACTCGCAGTTCCGGTATTCTCTTAAAGAGACCTTCACCACAATTGCATTTTATCGTGATTAGAAGTTAATTTTTGGGGGATTCCTAAGTTTAATAAAAAATATGTGTAGCATATTTTTTTAAATGTGTGGTGGTTATTTTCTCCAAAGGGAAGTTGGAGGAGGGGCCCCTCCCCACATAACCTCCCATGGGAGGATATTATGGGGTGGGTCCCACACAATAATTAAACCCCTCAACTCCCCTTGAACCCCTTAAACCTCTCTTGAACTTAAAGAGCCAACCCACTCTACATTTATTTTGGGTGAACTCTCCACCTTACTCCTCTCATTAAGTGTTCTAACCATCAAATTAATTAATTAAACTTATTCAATTTTATTAAGTATAGATTTTGAATTTCGAAAAAGCTTGTCAATAAAAAAATAATAGGAGAGCCTATTATTTTAGTTTGGGGTGTGTAACTTTTAGAGGAATTGGGAGGAACTCATGGAAAAATAATATTCTCTCGACGGAGAATTTCTTTCTTCAATGAAGTGCGCTCCACATCTCGATGAACGTGAATCAACACCTTCCACCTTCTACCTTCTTCAGCCAAAGCAAGGAAAGGAAGGACCGGAGCCCATGAAGTACACTGACGGTGTCGACTTGACTCGACTGCACCAGGCTATACTCCTTCCGACATAGACGAAATAACGTCTGTCTTTCGTGACGTCCATTTTCCGCGACTCATCAACGGAAAAAGATAATCGATGTAGGGTTTTGAATTCATGTTCAAATTCATTTCTTTTAAGTTATTATTTTCCCATGGATAAAAAAACAACTGCGGATCGACCCCCAAACATGTCGATCCACAGAACGGATTTTGATTGCATGATGGGTTAGAGATTACTCTGGGGTTTGTTGCTGGTTTAATTATATGATGGATTACTGTTTAAGCCTCTAACGTGGAGGGAACGGGCTAACGAACAAGTCTGGAACCTCTGCCAATTCATTCTAGATGCTCGGTTTGATGGGAGATGGGTGAATGGAAGGGAATCCCTAATTTGAGGTCGTCGCAGTAAAGAGCAGGACCCGAGGAGGCTGTAGGCGCATACGAGAGGCAAAACAGACGACCGAAATAACTCTAGTGGCCCGTGGAGGAGCGCGGTTGTGCGAGTTGCCGGTGCTGCAGTGTCGGTCGGCCGCCTATAGGCGGCGTCGGTGGAGTGGAACCCACGTGCGGGTTCTGGGAAGATCGGGCGGCACCAGCTGGTGTCGCCGTTACGAGACACCGGGAAGCCCCCCCCCCCCCCCCCCCCCCGCTCTGCACCTTGCGTGTAACGCGCTCAGCCAGCTGGCCGAGCTACGGTCGGCCGCCGGGTCGGGCCGCCTACCGCACGGTCCGGGCATCCCTCGCATGGGCCGAGCCGCATCCACCTGGACAGACTTGGATCTGGGTCGGGTCGACCCAGTTCGGGCATACCCAGGGCGGGTTGGGCCGGGTCGGACCGGACCCAGACCCCCCCCCCCTCTTCGGACCACTTTTGGTTTTTCGGCCATAACATGAGCTACGGACCTCTGATCGACACACTACCAGTTGCATAGAATTATTTGGATTGGGAAGGTCATTTCGATATATTACACTTAATGTTTTGGCATAGTTTGGGTACGGCCGGGGTGGTTCGAACTCAAAACCAACCGGGCCCTCAGAGCGGAAACGCATATAACATAAGGACCGAGCATCCGATTGACGTGTCGTCAACTACGTTGGATTCCTTTTGATGAGAATGTCCTTTTGGAATACTTCACACATGATTTATATGAGGTTGAAGTATGTCTGGGTTGGATTGTACCCGAAATCAAACTGACCCCTTGGAACGTAAATGCCAATAAATCTCAGACCGGGCGTCTGATTGACGCACCATCTTTCGCATTGAGTTCCTTATAATGAGATGGAACTATGGGATAAATCAACTCGAGAATTAATTATAGTTGATGTATCAACACTTGGCTCGAGGATCGGACCCTACTGGAATCGAGCGTGCTATGTGCGGGAACCCTACGACTGGTTGTGACTGAGAAGACGGAATCCTCCATGGGTTTGACAGCGATAACTTCTATACCAAGATACTACGTGGGATCGAAAGAGAGTACTTCTATACCAGAATCCTATATGTTTTTGACAGTGAAGACTATTGTACCGGAATCCTATGTGGGTTCGATAGTGACTTCTCTACCAGGATCCTACGTGTGTTCGACAGCGATGACTACTGTACCGGAATCCTACGTGGGTTCAACTGTGACGACTACTATACCGGAATCCTATGTGGGTTCAACTGTGACTTATAGATCAGGATCATATGTGGGTTTTACTATGATTACTTCTGTACCAGGATCCTATGTGGGTTCGATAGTGATGACTTGTACCAGAATCCTACGTGGGTTCGATAGTGACGACTACTGTACCGAAATCCTACGTGGGTTCGACAGTGACTTCTGTACCAGGATCCTACGTGGGTTCGACAGTGATGTCTACTTTACTAGAATCCTACTTGGGTTCGACAGTGACGACTTCTGTGCTAGGATACTAAATGGGTTTGACAGCGCTGATATTGTTCCAGGATCCTACGTGGGTTCGACAAAGGTGATGATTCAGAGGCTACATATAATCATCTCTACCCCACTTCATGTTTTGTATACCTGTGTGATATGAGTCATTCCTTTCAACCATTATCAATGTGTTGATTGACTTTACTTGCTTTGTGGAATGGTTTGTGCTTGGGCTCAAGTGTTGGAGCCAAACTGTGATTGATAACTTAGATAAATGTATTGGCATATACCTAATTAGGGTTGGTTGATACTTTGTGATTGTATCTATATATTGTGGTTTATCCTTTGTGGATTTTGTGATAACTTGAGGGTCTCGGGGTCCCTACTAAGTATCGTTATACTCACTCCTGCACAGGCTATGCATGCACCTCATTCTGTTGGATTTAGACGATGAACAGCGCTGACCGAGGCAGGGTGTACGAGGACTGGATAGTACCCGGAGGTGGGCCTCACGACAAGCCAGTACCTGGAGTAGTTAGACAGACATGGAGAATTGAGGAGACTATCTGTACCTACCCTTCAGGTAGGATCTGTGTTGGATGATCCATGAGCTGCTAGGCACCTTCCAGCTTTCTGTCTTTTTAGTTGTACCTATTTGTAATTTCCGTGTACTTTACTGTCCCAGTAGATAATTACGTATAAACAAACTCGAATAATGAAGAGATTGTGAAATAAACCCTTACCTTGTACTTTTCCTTGGTTGAGGGTAGGTTAAACTCATGTATAATGGTGGAATAATTGATATTAAATTATACAAGAATCATATACATTAATATGATGTCATATATGATCTTTTAACATTGCTTTGTTAATAATATCTTAGTAGTATCGTCGTTTCGGGTGTTAACTTACTCATTTTCTTTTACATGTTTTGTTACATAAGCTGTGTTTTTTATGGATAGGTTGTATCTTATTCATATCTAGAATGATATCAAGTCCTTAAATATTATTTTTAATCATAAAATGATAATTATACTTGAATGGATACGATGGAAAATGAATCTCATCGCCTTCGTGGAGACGGTAGTCCGTACGTACGCACGAGTGACAATATCATTCTTTTGATATTATAATAATATATAATTGGATGTTATATCATATATACAGAATAATTATCATGTTATATCTATTATTTACATGAATTACACATCATTATTATACCCATCCAAATAATAGTGTATTGAATAACAATTACATCACGACGTGGAGACGGTAAGCCGTACGTACGCACGTATGTTGACATGTCATTCAAAGGATGGATAGAATACTGAATATGGTTGTACCATATTTATAATAACATCACAGTATATATAAGATACTGGAGTTATTGTTTTAGAATGGAAATAACCAAGAAAGAAGAAGTGGAAGAAGAAAGGAACTTGAAAGAGGGTGGTGAAAACGTTACCTCTTCTTCGGGTTCTTCCTTTTGATTTGCTAAAAAGGGATCCTTAAAATGGCTTTATGATCAATATAAGGCCTCTAGGTTGAATTGAGGGAAGTTGAGAGAGTATTTGGGCAGGGTTTGGACGACCCAAAAGGCTTTGAATGTGTGAATTAGTGACAAGGTGGAGTGCCCTTTTATAAGAGGGGTTAGGGGCACCTTTGGAAAAGCTAGAAATATTATTTTATAATAAATTCTTATTCGGTTTATAATGGCTCAAAAGTGGATTGTTAGAAGCCTTATGTGGGTATGGGTATAAATACTTTCAACCAATAGATTTTAAACAGGTCTGGGTCATTATATTAACCTTATCTTTTAGTTTTAACTCTTGGTTAATTAGTTTGACATTTACAATGTCACTTTGTATTTTTAAATTATATAGTTAATAAACTTACCATATACATCCAAGATACCCCCAAGTGGTCCATTAATGATACACCTATCATGATATAAGTCTCTTGGCTGAACCTCAGATTATTAGGAATTGAATATAAATTAATAATATAATATTTGTTTTAAAAAATCTTTTATGTCGATTTTTACACTATTCAATAATTGATTTTTGTTAAAGTCATAAAAACTTTATTAATTCAAAACAAATTCATTTTAAGCAATCCTAACATGTCATCCTAACGAATAAAATTCATGGATGTCATCAAAACTTTAAAATTATATTTATTTTAACATTTATAATACCAATTATTTGATTCTGTCATTAATAAGGAAAATACAACATCATTATTGTGTCATAAATAAATTTTATTATTAAATGTCTAAAAATTATAAATAAAATACCATTATGTATAAAATATTTTTATAATTCGAATGAATATTTATAGTCGAAAATTCAACATATATAACCCTATGTAAAAATTGTTTTTCTAAAAGATATATGCTTATGTCATTTTTGTATTTATTTTAACTTAATTAATATAAAGTGTCCTTATCACCTACATGTGGCTCCATGGGGTCCCAAAATTGACCCAAATATGCCCATGGTTGGAAATATGTCAACCAATAAGGTTAAGACACGTTTTAGGTTAATTTATTATTATTATAATAATATTATTTTTTTACCCTTATTTACCGGATTTTCCCTTTAACCATGGTAAATAAAATATTTACCGAAGTAATTATTCAAAATACCTAGAAATAAAAGTTACCTATTTACACAATTTGGAAATCCAGCTTAAAAATATGGAATCCATTTTTCCAAATTCAAAACATAGAAGTAGTAGAAATTAATTTGAAATTAATTTCCGTCGTTAAAACAAAAAACGTGTTTTTAAGATATAATAACTATCAAAAGATTGACACTTGTTTATGTATGGTTTAATTGTGAAATTATAACCAATTAATACCATCGTATTAAATGGTAAAAATATATTATAAATATACTTTAAAACCACTCAAATTCATAATTCATCACTATTAATTATTTCGATTAAAAAATTTGTTTTTAATTTAAATTTAGTAATTTCACTATTCATCAAAATATAAAAGTTCTCTGAAAACTACCAAAATTTCACCCTAAACTAATTTCGATATTCTGAATCCAAAAATGAAGTCCATTTTGAGAGTTAAAATTTATAAAATTTTAAAAAGTGGGTATTACAATTCATAAAGGCTACTTTGATTGGTCGCGGTGTGTTAGAATCTCGAAGTTGCGTACAAGACACACTACTGTATTATTCAAAGAGAATCATACCGTGGAAGCTTGGGGTGTTACATTCTCCCCTCCTTCAAATAATTTATTCCTTGAAATTTCTAGAATACTACCGCCTGAAAAGACTCGGGTGGTTCATCATCATAAGTCACTTGGGTTCCCACGTTGCCTCTTCTATCTTATGGTTTCTCCATAGAACTTTTACTAGACAAGTCGTCCGGTTTCTCAGCACTTGATCTCTAGTATCAAGAATCCTGACGGGCTCTTCACAATAAGACAGATCGGGTTCCAGTTCTAATTCCTCGTAAGTGAGTACATGCGTTGGGTCAGGCATGTATTTTCTCAATAATGATACGTGGAAAACATCGTGAACTTTGGAGAGACTTGGTGGCATTGCCAAACAGTAAGCTACAGCCCCAATTCGTTCTAGAATTTCGAAAGTCCCTATGTACCTGGGACTCAATTTACCTTTCTTTCCGAAATGTATAACTCCCTCCCATAGATATACCTTCAAGAAAACATGAATCCTACCTGAAATTCCAAATCCTTACTTCGGTTGTAAGAATTGCTCTTCTACCTGCTTTGAGCAGCTTTGATGTGGTTTTGGATTACCTTCACCTTATCCATCGTTTCCTCCACCAGTTTTGGGCCTAAAAGTTTTCTTTCACCAACATCATCCCAATAGGTTGGTGTGCGACATCACTTTCCATATAACGCTTCATATGGAGCAATTTGAATGCTAGAATGGAAGCTATTATTATAGGAAAATTCTACCAGAGGTAAATATTGATCCCGCATACCATGAAAGTCGTGTGAGCAAGATATCAACATGTCTTCTAAGGTTTGAATAGTCCATTCTGATTGTCCATCTGTTTGAGGGTGGTAAGCAGTGCTCAAATGAAGTTCAGTATCCAAGGCCTTCTCAAGACTCTTCCAGAATCTTGAATAAAACGGGGATATCGATCTGAAACAATCAATAGGGGTACTCGATGAAGTCTCACAACTTCATTAATATATAGTCTTGCTAGACGTTCAAGTGGTAAATCTTCCCTTATAGCATGAAAATGTGATGACTTGGTAAGATGATCAACAACGACCCATATTGCATCATTCCTTCTAGGAGTCTTTAGTAGTCCCATGAAAAATTCCATGGTGATATTATCCCATTTCCACTCAGGTATGGGAAGAGGTTGCATGACTCCTCCAGGCTGTTGCCTTCCATGTTTTACTTGTTGAAAAACCATACATCTTGACACAAAATCAGCAATCTCCCACTTCATTTTTTCCCACCAAAAATGTTCCTTTAAATATCTATAAATTTTGGTGATCCCAGGGTGTATAAAGAAATTATAACTATGAGAATCGTCTAACAATTACCTTTTTAAATTAGGTATATCGGGAACCCAAAGTTTCTTCCAGAATATCAAAATTCCTTCTTCATACACAAAGTCTCTCAATCTCCCATCATTCACAGCTTTAATCTTCTTTTGAAATTATTCATCATTGGTCTGAGAACTCTTAATCCCTTCTAGTAAATATGGTTTGTTAACCATTTGAAAAATAATTGATGTTTCACCTTCCATGGTTATTCCCATGTCCATCTTCACTAGATCCATGAAAATTGGTTCCCTTTCAATTCTCATATTGTTCAAAACTCTATGATCTTTTCTGCTCAAAGCATCTGCCACCTTATTTTCCTTCCCCGGGTGGTAGTGTATCGTACAATCATAATGTTTGAGTAATTTAGGCCATCTCCTTTTCTCATGTTGAGTTCTTATTGTGAGAAAATATATTTCAAACTCTTGTGATCAGTATAAATCTCACATTTTTCACCATAGAGGTAGTGTCTCCATATCTTCAAAGAAACGATCACAGCTATTAAATCGAGATCATGAGTAGGATATTTTTTATCATGAATTTTCAACTGTCGTGATGCATAAGCAATAACCCTATCATTCTGCATAAGGACACAACCAATTCCTTTATTCGATGCATCACTATAAATAACGAACCCATCATTCCCCGATGGTAGAGTCAATATAGGAGCATTGACTAATCTTATCTTAAGTTCTTCAAAACATTCTTCACACTCTTTTGTCCAAACAAATTTAACCCATTTATGTGTGAGCATTGTTAATGGGTTAGCCAATCGGGAAATATTCTGGGCGAAACGTCGATAATAACATCCTAAACCAATAAAACTGTGTACCTCAGTTATACTCGTAGGTGGTGGAAATTCTTGGATTTCCTTGGTCTTAGAAGGATCAACATAGATTCCATATTTAGAGACAATATGGCCATGAAAAGAAATCTCATGAATCCAGAATTCACACTTGCTAAACTTCCCATATAATTTATATATTCTCAGAGCCTTCAGGATAATGCGCAAGTGATTTTTATGATCTTAGTAGATTTTGGAGTATACCAAGATATCATCAATAAATACCACCACAAAATCATCGAGATATTCCTTGAAAACTCTATTCATTAGATCCATGAATATAGAGGGTGCATTAGTCAGCCCAAAAAGCATTATTGTAAACTTGTAATGCCCGTACCTGGTTCGAAATGATGCCTTTGGAATGTCTTACTTCTTCACAAACAACTGATGGTATCCAGATCGAAGGTCAATCTTTGAAAATTATTGAGCTCCATGCAGTTGGTCAAATAAATCATCAATGCGAGGTAGGGGATACTTGTCCTTTATTGTTATAGCATTGATCTCCCTATAGTCGATACATAACCTCATATATCCATCTTTATTTTTAACAAAAAGAACAGGGGATCCCCATGGAGAAACACTAGAGCGAATAAATACCTTATTACTCAATTCCTATAGTTGTTTCTTTAGTTCCACTAATTCTACAGTGTCCATTTTATAAGGGTTCTTCAATATAGTCCTTGATCTAAGAATTAAATCAATGGAAAACTCAACTTCTCATTCTGGATGATGTCCAGGTAAATCTTCCGGAAAAAAATCTATATATTCTTTCACAATAGGTAAATCCTTTATTTGAACATTTCTTTCCTCACCCATATTTATTTCATTCTCTTCCTCCCCGATAATTGAATTTAGTTGAGCTACTGGGGTCGATCTAGATAAGAATTAGGTGGAGACAATTCTATTCTAAAGAAAAGGTGTTCCTTATCATCATCATAATGAATCGTAACCTCCTTATTCTTACAATAAATCATCACATCATGGTCCGAAATCCAATCCATATCATGGATTATATCAAGTTAAATTATAGGTATGATGATGAGATCAGCGGATAAAGAACATTTATCAACTCTAATGGGGACTAATTCAAAAAACTTCGATGCAATGATACTTCCCTTAAGATTTTTAACTGACAACTCCCTTGTTAAATCAAATTGGAAATATCTAATTTTCTTTGAAAACTGGGAAGATATGAAACAATGTGATGATCCAGAATCAAATAATGCACTTGCTAAACTAAAGGAACCCATTAAATTACCTGCCACCACATCTTTCGGGGCATCAACCTCAGCAGTAGTGATTTCATAAGCTTGTCCTTGATCCCTTGGCCTTTTCTGAGGTAAGTTTCCTTGACACTTAGGGAATTCATTTTCATAATGTCCCATATCCCTACAATTTTAGCATTGAACATCGGTAGCGTCTTTCATTCCTTTATAATCACTAGCTAGATGCCCCTTATGTCCACATTTGTAGCACACTCCTTTTCCTTTTAGATTGGAACCAGGGTGTTTCTTTCCAAAATTGTCGCAGGTTGGAAATTCAATTCTTCCCTTCTTCCATGTTTCCTTATTTCCTTTCCCAGAGTTCTCTGTAGATCTCTTCTTCTCTTGCTTTGATTTAAAGTCAAAAGACTTAGAGAACTCCTTTTTCGTCTTGATAGCACACGAGACAATATCTTCGTATGATGAGAAGGATTGTGAAACTAATGCTCGATGAAGAAATGGTTTTAACCCATCAAAGAAACGATCAATATTACTTATTGGGTTACGTAAATAATCTGTAGCATACCTCACTAACCTCATAAAGTTAGCCTCATACTTTGTGACATTATTATCCTCCTTTTGCCTCAGACTCAGAAATTGTATTTCCATATTTGCACGATGGTCATGAGGAAATTATTTTTCTAAGAAAAGATCTTTGAAATCCCTCCATTCTTTATTTTATAATTCATCATCTTCTTTTGTATTTTGAATCAAAGACCACCATTGGTCCGCATCTCCAGTGAGGCGGTAAACTGCCATGACAACTTTTTCTCTTTCTCTACTCCCCAAAGCATGGAATATTTTCTCTAGGGAGTTTATCCATTGCTCAGCCACTAATGGATTTGTACTCCCATTTAATGTCAGTGGTTTTTTCCTCATGAAGCGATCTAAAATTGATCCTCCACGCTGCGGATCAGGGTTCTCTATACGGGTAAGGTTATTGTTCAAAACCTGGGTGAGTTGTCCCAGTATGGTGATTAGCTTATCAGCACCAGTTGTATCATCATCTCCACATTAATTATCTTGATCAGGAGTTAAATCCCTACATGGAGTGCGTGCATTGATACGGTTTCCATTTCTTCTACTAGGCGCCATTTCTAAAAAATGGCATAAACTAGATCAGTTTATGAATCAAAATACATAATTCCATACTTGTAAAACACTTAACATAAATTGAACTATTTATGGATATAATCAATAATCATAAAAATGTTTTCTTTGAAGAATTATATACTCATAAACCCTTCATAATGGTTTGTAAAGAAAATGATAATTATCCTAACCATATCCCCGGGAGTGTCGTAACCAAGAGTGCAGCAAGGCCCGTTGTCGTGCACCAGTTCCCATTCGAGTCTAGCTCAAAGAGGTGTTTTCAGGTTTTACCCCTACGTACATCTGTGCCAGAGCCGCCTCTACCTTCTCGTATCCAAGCAGGGATTTATTGCTTTGAAAACTCACAAAATCTCTACAATACCAAAATTCTTGGATGTTCTTCTATACTAATCCTCAAAGTCTATCTTAGGGATATATGTTTTAATCAGAGTTTATCTAAATCTAGTTTCCAAGGTTTTTACTAAACCTCTCTATGATACCAATTGTAATGCCCCGACCCTAGTTACCCAGAGTTGGTGCATTATTACATAACATTGGCATGATCACAAGGAAATCATGTCTCGAAAGACCGATCAGTTTAGTATTATTGGAAACAAGATTCAAACATATGTTCAACTTTACATCATGAAGAGAAATAAAACACAAATATGTTTCATTAGGAATATCCAAGACTCCTAGATTATTCCTGCAGGTCACTCATAAATAACTTCTTCATATCCTGGGAAAAATAAAAAATTGAAAGGGGTGATCTCAAACGCTCAGTAAGGGTATGTAATACAGCATAAAATGACATAAATATTAAGCATGGTAAATAATTAAAACCACATGCCTTTACCAATAATAAACATGAATACTTTTATGGAAATAATATGAGATGATTAAATAATGCCATAATAAAACATAATCACTGGTATTCTACAAGTCGAATTACCACATGAACCAAAAATATTATTTCCATAATGAGGGAATGTATAATACCGGACATTCTGAAACATTTTTTCAAGGCCTCATCCAAGACGTCTAAAAATGATTAAGACCTCGACCAAAACCATAAATCAAATTGGGAAAGGGACTCAGCCAATTCTACGTCTAGTTCTCTCATGAGACCTACCGATGCATCGAGGAGCTATAGCGGGCTCCACCAGTCACTTACTAAGTCCAATACATTCCCCATATGAAAAGGTATAAACATATCATAAACATTCATATTAAAACATGCATACGAAATGTCAATACATTAACGATAAACCATGAATGGTATAAAAATAGCACATCCACAGTCAAACATATCACAAAAACTTCATTACAATATGGAAGTTTTGTATCATAATAAATCGACTTCAAATAAACTTAAAATCCATCAAAGGATGTTGACATAGCTGAAATCAAAACTATTTGAGAGAAATATCTCTTTTTTTTAAATCATTTAAAAGTCACATAATTATAAAATAAAACATTTACTTTTAAAATATCTTTATAAGCTTGTAAGGGAAGCTTTGATGATGTTATAATGGCAGAAAATAGCTACACCCGCCGTATAAGCTAAAAAAAACATTCTTACCTTAATTCTGTCGAAAAGGTTTAAAAGGACCTTGTTTGAAAACGACGTAAAGATTCCTTTATAAAAATATTATAAAAAGTCAACAAGGGTATAAATTAATTTTAACCCATAGTCTATAAAATATTAGTAAATATTTGAAATACGTTACTAAGAAACATGGATTCAGATGATAAAGATGTCCCAGTAGATAATTACATATAAACAACCACGGATAATGAAGAGACTGTGAAATAAATCCTTACCTTGTAATTTTCCTTAGTTGAGGACAGTTTAACCTCCTTTATAATAATGAAATAATTTTTATTAAATTATACAAGAATCATATACATTAATATGATATCATATATGATCTTTTAACATTGCTTTGTTAATAATATCTTAGTATAATCGTCGTTTCGGGTGTTAACTTTTACAAGTTTTGTTACATAAGTTGTGTTTTTTATGTATAGTTTGTATCTTATTCATATCCAGAATGATATGAATTCTTTAAACATTATTTTTAATCATCAAATGAGAATTATACTTGAATGGATACGATGGAGAATGAATCTCATCGCGTTCGTGTAGACGGTAGTACGTACGTATGCACGAGTAACAATATCATTATTTTGATATTATAATAATATATAATTGGATGGTATATCAAATATACAGAATCATTATCATGTTATGTATATTATTTACGTGAATTACACATCATTATTATACCCATCCAAATAATAGTGTATTGAATAACAATTACACCACGACGTGGAGACGGTAAGTCGTACGTACGCACGTATGGTGACATGTCATTCAAAGGATGGATAGAATACTTAATATGGTTGTACCATATTTATAACAACATCACAGTATATATAAGTAATGGATTTATTTTTTTATAATGTAAATAACAAATAAAGAAGAAGTGGAAGAAAAAAGTAACTTGGAAGAGGGTGGTGAAAACGTTACCTCTTCTTCGGGTTCTTCCTTTTGATTTGATCAAAAGGGCTCTTTAGGATGGCTTTCTGATCAATTTAAGGCCTCTAGGATGAAGTGAAGGAAGTTGAGAGAGTATTTGGGCAGGGTTTGGCCGAACCAAAAGGCTTTGAATGTGTGAATTAGTGACAAGGGGGAGTGACCTTTTATAAGAAGGGTGAGGGGCACCTTTGGAAAAGATAGAAATATTATTTTATAATAAATTCATATTCAGTTTATAATGTCTCCAAAGTGGATTATGAAAAGACTGAGGTGGGGATGGGTTGAAATCATTTCAACTAATATATTTTAGATAGGTTTGGGTCATTATATTAACCTTATCTTTTAGTTTATACTCATGGTTAATTAGTTGACATTTACCATGTTACTTTTTATTTTTAAATTATATAGTTAATAAACATACCCTATACATCCAAGAGACCCCCAAGTGGTCCATTAATGATACAACTATCATTATATAAGTCTCTTTTCCGAACCTTATATTTTTAGGAATTTAATATCAATTAATAATATAATATTAGTTTTAAAAACTCTTTTATGTCAATTTTGACACTATTCAATAATTGATTTTTGTTAAAGTCTTAAAAACATTATTAATTAGAACCAAATTCAATTAAGAAATACTAAAATGTCATATTAACCAATAAAATTCTTGTATGTCATCAAAACTTTCAAATTATATTAATTTTAACATTTATAATACCAATTATTTGATTCATTCATTAATAAGGAAAATACTGCATCATTATTGTGTTATAAATAAATTTAATTATTAAATGTATAAAAATTATAAATAAAATACAATTATGTAGGAAATAATTTTATCTTTCAAATGAATATTTATAGTCTAAAATTAAACATATATAACTCAATCTAAAAATTGTTTTTCTAAAAGATATATGCTTTTGTCATTTTTGTACTTATTTTAACTTAATTAATATAAAGTGTCCTTATCACATACAAGTGGATCCATGGGGTCCCAAAATTGACTCCAAGATTCCCATGTTCAGAAATATATCAACCAATAATGTTAGTACACGTTTTAGGGTAATTTATTATTATTATAATATTATGTTTTTTTCCCTTATTTACTGGATTTACCCTTTAACCATGGTAAATAAAATATTTACCGAAGTAATTATTCAAAATGTCTAGAAATAAAAGTTACCTTTTTACACAATTTGGAAATCATGATTCCAAATATGGAATCCATTTTTCCAAATTCAAAACATATAAGTGGCAGAAATTAATTTAAAATTAATTCCCGTCGTTAAAACAAAAAACGTGTTTTTAAGAGATAATAACTATCAAAAGATTGACACTTGTTTATGTCCAGTTTAATTGTAAAATTATGCCCAATGACTAAAATCATATTAAATGGTAAGAATATATTATAAATATACTTTAAAACCACTCAAATTCATAATTTATCACTGCTAATTATTTCGATTAAAAATGTTGTTTTTAATTTAAATTTAGTAATTTTCACTATTCATCAAATTATTAAAGTTATCCGAAAAGTACCAAAATTTCACCCTAGGCTAATTTTTATATTCCGAATCCAAAAATGAAGTCCATTTTGAGAGATAAAATTTATAAAATTTCAAAAATTGTGTATTACTATTCATAACGGCTACTTTGATTGGTCGCGGTGTGTTAGAATCTCGAATATGCGTACAACACACGCTACTGTATTATTCCAAGAGAATCGTACCATGGAAGCTTGGGGTGTTACAAATATTCATTTAATTTATCATTATTGAAGTTAGGGAATTAAGTTCACACCAAGTACATTAAAACAAACATTTTCCTCATTTTTAATAAAATGAAAACTTTACATTATTTGGAAAACAAAATGAAGATTCAATTTATTTGATTTTCAAAAAATTCTAATTTTTGTAAAAAATTTATTAATAAAACATTTTATTATAGTAAAGAAATTTTTTTTGGAAAACCTAGACATTTACAAAAAATGAATATTTCTCAATAATATATGTTATGTTGGATTTACATAAATACATTCATATTATGTATTTAATACATAAATGAGTTAATTAAAAGGAAAACTAATAATTTTTAACAATGTGTATTGGATATTAAAATATATTTATTTTAATATATAATGATCATACAATTTTCAATGAAGAGACTTAATCATAATAAATCCTAAATAATTAGGAAATTGTGGAATAAAATAGTACTAGTTTGGAAAATTTTGGATGAAAATTTCCATTACATAAATACAATGAAATTTGACATTGAATGCATTGAATATAAAAACATTCATGAAATAAAATATAAATGTGAAAGTAGATAAAAATTATTAATAAAATTCATGTACAACATATCATATCTCCCAAATAAGTAAATTCGATATGACACATCCTTACAATGATTCTATCAACGAAATGAGAAATAATCAATTAAGTGATTATGTGTGAAATATGTAAATTATAAAAATAATTGGAAATAGAACATTATAAAATCTTAGGAAATTTTACACAACTCCATGTCATAACATATTAAATAATGTACAAGTATAACTGATTAAATAGAAATTTAGTTTAGAAACCTCTTAAAAGTTGGTAACTATTAATTCAAACATTCTTGGATGAAATAAGTTGGATTGATGTTTAAAATACCATTATGTATGAATTATTCATGATATAAAATTTAATGGTTTTAATATATACATCATATAAATAAAATTAGATCATTATAATAATAACAACTCATGAGTGAAGGGAAATTGAAATGAATTATATTATAAATATCATAACATTGCTGAGAAAAATTAAAAAATGATGTTATCATTTGTAAAAAATTTAAATACACATAATAAAATTTTAAATACAACATAAATAAATCATATTTAATTTTAAACATAATATTTGAAAAATATAATCATTTAACAAGTGATATAACCTGATTAAAGAATATTATGTCAATAAATCATTAGAAAGATCATAATGAGAATTAGTCAATGATTCTATTGTATAGAAAAAATTATATCCTTATAAAAATGTTTCAAGAACAAAAAAAATATCCATAGGTCTTTACCTAATAAATATTATTATTTTAAACACAATTTGAAAGTAAAATAACCAATTTAAACTATATTAGGTTATCAAACCCCTTACATCGGGTTCGATAGATCACTTATGTTCCCTATCAGCCTGAACAATAAAATTATGTTAATTATTCATTATCTTAATGATATTTTTCATGATTATTTTGTCATTTTATTTTCTATTTCCATATTATATTTATTTTAATAATCAATTTTTATTATTTGATATGTTTTAATGATATTAAGTACAAATTTTGAAAATGGATTTGGTAGGTTGACTATGGTAATAGATGTCATTATTTTATTATATATATAATTAAAATAAATAAAATATTATATTTTTTATAAATCAATTATTCACTAAAAAATAATCATGGAATTTGTGTAACAACACATAAATTCATTAATGGAAATCCATCTTGATCTAATTAAATGTATCTTTATGTAAAATGTTTATATAACATGTCAACTTCTTTGGTTTTATGTTAAGAATTGTGACCGTTGCAAATATAGTTGTTGAATAGTGATCACATGATTAGTATAAATATAGGGCTTTAACAAATCCAATTTACTCAGACAATGGAAGCAATGGCCTAATCGAGTAGACGTTCCCCATACAAAGCCTGAATATTAGAGCTCGGAAAAGAGGTGTCATCATTGGGCTTCTCCCTTGACCGATCCCAAGCTGAGCTTTAACAGGTTAAGCTCGAGCGGGACCACCAACGAGAGAAGTGGAAGTTGATAGAGATTACCACCCGGGAAATGTTATCTGAGCCACCCCAAGAGTCGGTCACCATCACATACCTTACCATTCGGTCTTATGCGGGTGTTATATGGGGTTATTTAACAAGACCTTAGTACTATGTTTATGTACATTATTTTTTTATATAATAATGAATATATTTTCATGTTATTTTTGTTACCTTGTAAAATGTTTTTAAAGCTCAGATAGTGTTTTTAGTTAATATTAAACTAAGAAATATATTTTGATGAATTAATGGAATTTTTTATTAAATAATATTTTAGTAAAATATTATTATTATTATTAAATTAATATTTATTAAATATAAATGATCGTATAATTTTATGAATGCAATTGTAATTTTTATTATGGTTCGAAATCCATTTTTGTCCAAACCCGTGAATTTTCGATAAATGTCGTTTTTTATTTTAAAAGTAAAAATTATCATATTTATAAAATTATTTGGATAAAATAAATATTATTTCTGGAATCGGGACGTCGAAATTATCCAACGGTGAATTTTTTAGTATTTTCTGAGACTGACAAATTTTTGGGTAAAAATTAAATACCTTTTAAATATATAATATGTTTTATGAAATCATAATTACTAAATAGTGAAGTAATTAAATACTATAAAACTTATGTTCAGCCAATATATGTTTTGGAATTAAAATAATTTGATTTTGGGTTTGTTTTACTAAATTTACAAAGCATTAATGGACCCTTCAAGGCTAACTAAACATTTTGTCTTTTTAAATTGTTTTCCTTGAGAGTGTGACTCACCTCCACATAAGAAACCACATTATTTTAATGGTTTTGGACATTGGCCTTATAAAATATCATTTTCCACTACCGTTTGGAAAAAAACCATGGGCAAAAAAAACAGTCTGGTTTGTGGTTTGAAGTAGTTTAATGTGAGGTGTCTCAATTCTAAATAATAAAGAGTTCCCTCACCTTTATTATAGAAACCCACCCAAGATCCCAACTTCTACTCACTAAAAGCCTTTTTAGTTCATCCATCCTCTTCCTCATTATCCCTATAATCCTCCCAAGGTTCCCCAAGATCCCAAGAAGTCTCTCTCAAGCCTCTCTCAAGCCTTTGGAAGCACACTGCCAAGTAAGGTTTTTTCTTCCTTTCTCATTTTTGTCCAATATTAATTAAATTGTTATGCCCTTTTAATTTCAATTATAAATTTTGGGGTATGGTTTAGAACCTCCACCATACTTCCCTATTTATTTTTGAATGATTGGAGTCCTTTTTCTCTCTCATTAAATTCCCCCCATGTACACCTGTTACTATGCTGAAATTCCGAAAGGAATTTCCCTCTCCTCCTTTACATTCAAGAAATTATTTTGTATAATGAATCTAAATTCCATTAAATTTGTTGGGACATGTATCTATATGACCCCCTTACTTTCCATGTCATTTAAATATGATGATACACCCTTCTCCCTTTCATCAACCATGTTTATTAATTCATACGCCACGTCGTTACGCTGCCAAAATTGCACCAATTTTCCAAGTCAATGTCATTGTGTAGTGAATACCATGCACATTTATCTATCAAGGGTAATCACCTTTATGCACATGTACTTATTTATTATAATGTCTCATGTATTAATTCCACATTGCTTTATTGTGTAATAAATGATTATGTTTTATAAATCCATATTTTATGGTCCATGTGGCACACTTATGCATGAAATGAAATGTTTAAGAAGTGTTTACCCTTATAGCACTCCAATGCATTGGGTAATGTGTAGTATATTGATATGTCATGTGAAATGGATTTTTACTCATGATAATTCATGTGCAATGAGGTTTTACTCTTGATTCATGTGCAATGAGGATTTACTCATGCTCCATGTGCAATTAACCTTGGCTCATGCTAATTCCATGTTAAGTGTTGTTGCCACATTTCCAAGTTATGATTATCATGATTTATCATTCCTTTATGTTTATGATTCTATTATGATCTATTGATATTCCTATTGTCTATCATTTATGGTATTCCTCACGTTATTACATGATTATTCCCTTACTGGGCTTTATAGCTCACCATATTCTTATGCATGTCCTCGGGTTATCCCATGCAATACAAAGTACGAGAGAATGTAGTGGTAATGTAAAGGAAGTTTTCAATAAAGATGTTGTATTTCATGTTTTAAGTTTTTATGTAATGTTCCTAAGCCCCAAATACAGTAGACCTCTCAATATTCTATGTTGTATCAAGTGAAGGTTTTATGTAATAAATCTGGTTTAAGTTTGTAATCAAAGCAGGGTTGTCATAGTTGGTATCAGAGCATAGGTTTAGTTATTTTTGGGATTAGGATTAGAAAACCCAAGTGAAGCCTTAGAGAAAAGACTAAGTATAATAAAAACATCCCTATGTTTTGGTTAGTATTGATTAAGTCATTTATCAAGAAAATACATCCCTTTCTGGATATAGGCAGGTAGAGGCGGCTCTGGCGCAGATGTATCCTAAGGGTAAAAAAAACACCGCTTTGAGCTAGACTCGAATGAGAATTGGTGAATGAAAATGGGGTTTGCTTCAATACTATTTATGACACTCTTGAGGGATATACTTTGGTAAATTCACAAGCTTAGTATGAAACATTATTAAGGGACTAAAAAACAATTCAGTAAGAATATATTTTAGAATGTAGATCATGGATAACATAGACTAAATCCAATTGAATCATATGTTAGGGAAATAAAAGTTATTAATAACTCATCATTTTTGTCCTTGTATTACCCTTTATGTGTTACCCCTAACTTTCCTTTTATTCCATCCAATGGCCAGTAATAGGAGGAATCGGGCTAACAACCGATGTGAAGATCAATGTGATGATTGTACTAATGAGATGCCCAATCCAATGGGAGCGGGAATCACAAACTTGGTCACACTTCTCTCTCAGCTAAATCAAGATTTGAATAGAAACATGGTTCAAGATGAACGTGCAACCCCCCCCCCCCCTATGAAAGAACAATTCACTATCGAGAGCTTCATGAGACAAAGGCCTCCTACTTTTAATGGATTATCTGATCCCTTAATCGATGAACAATGGATTAACTGTATTGAAAATATCTTCTTCATCCTTAAATGTTTTGAACAAGAGAAGGTTCTCCTAGGTGTTTATCGTATGGAGGGTGAATATGATCAATGGTGGAAGTTGATCAAAAATACGAAGCCTGAGGGGTAGATCGAGGCATTGGAATGGTAGGATTTCTGGAAGATGTTTTTCGATAAATATTTTATGCGCACCCTCCGGCTTAAGATGGAAAGGGACTTCCTTTCACTCAAGAAATAAGATGACGAATATGTTGGTGCGTACAAGAAAAACATCACACGTCTTGAATGATACACTTCTGGCTTTGTCGTTACCCCCGAATACAAGTTTGACCACTTCTTTGGTGGGCTGAAACCTAGCCTGCGGAAAGCACTGGCAATCCGTGACTTCGACAGCTATGAAAAAAATTGTCCAATGTGCCCTCAAGGTCAAAATGGAGATCGTAGAATCTCAGGGCTATCATGGGGATAATAAGTGTAAGGTGGACTTCAATATTGGTGGTCTGATGAATAAATCCAATGGTGATAAGAAAATACATCACCCCACTTTCCAAAGGTGCGGAAAGAAGCACCCTTGAAATTTCTTGTAGGGTATAAGAAAATTCTTTAGGTGTGGAAGAGAATCGCACCTAACTGTTAACTGTCAGCAAGAAAGACCCGCGGCTGAGATAGAGAAGAGGAATGTTCCATTCGAACATCAACGCATGGTTCATTTCTACAACTGTAAAGAACCAAGGCATCCTGAAAATAAATGCATTAGGCCAAAAGTTTTCAGAGGCAACCAACAACCTTCAAGGCAGCAAGGGTGAGATTTTGTCATCACTACTGCTGAAGTGAACCCCGACAATTATGTGGTGACAGGTACACTAGTTATTCATTCAATAATAGTGAACGTACATTTTGATTTAGGTTCTATGCATACTTTTATATCTCGAAAGTTTAGTAGAACAATACCCTCACCACTAAAAATCATGGAAGTGAAGATGTTGGTGAGTATGGAAAATGGGGAGATTATTTCATCCCATGAATATAACTCATCCCCTGTCATAATTTGTGGATTGATCTTCCCAGAGAACCTCTTTATACTCACTCTGGTGTAATTTGATTCAATTCATGGCATGGATTGGATTTCCATATATAGAGCCAACATAAATTTCCATGAGAGGGAAATTACTCTCCATGTAGAGAATTGACCCCCGATTCATTACAAGTGCAAGGAAGAAGATGAATCTTATTTAGCTCCATCATCTCAATCATTGATATTACTACCCTATGAGTACGTGTATCTGTCTCAGATGATTGAGTCCATGGAATCAACCATCCTTGAAGACAAGCCGATTATGATGGAATTTTCTTAAGTGTTTCCTGAGTAATTTACTGATCTTCCTCCAAGAAGAGATGTTGAATTCTCAATTGAACTTATACCTAGGGTGTTACCAATATCCAAAACTATGTATAGAATGGCTATTGTGGAGCTTGAAGAGCTGAAGAAATAGCTACAGGAGAATATGGAAAAGGTTTTATACTCGTAAGTGCTTCACCATGGGGTGCACAATTCCTCTTCACCAAGAAAAAGGATGGATCAATGCGCTGTTGCATCAGTTATCGTGAGCTCAAAAAAATCATGATAAAGAACATGTATCCTCTCCCACAAATTGATGAATTATTTGATCAGCTGTGTGGAGCATAATAATTCTCCAATGTGGATTTGTATTTCAGATATTATCAAGTAAGGTTGAAAAATGAAGATATCCCGAAGACTACTTTTTGTACAAGATACGGGCACTATGAATTCATAGTAATGCCTTTTGGACTCACTAATGCTCCAGCAATCTTCATGGACTTGATTAATAGAGTCATTAGATATTACCTCAACAAATGTTTGGTAGTATTTATAGATGATATTTTTATATACTCTAAAACCAAATAGGATCATGAGGAGTATATAAGAATTCTACTAGAGACCTTGCAGAAGAAGAACCTTTATTCCAAGTACATCAAGTGTGAGTTCTGGTTGAAGGAGGTATCATTCGTCGGCCATATCATCACAAGTAATGGGATATCTGTGGATCCCTCCAAAATATATTAAATTGAGGGATGGTCAAGGCCAACATCGGTAACAGATGTCCATAGCTTCTTGGGGTTATCTGGATATTATCGACGATTTGTGAGAAATTTCCCATGATTGTCCAAACCTCTTACCAAGCTAACTCGTAAGGGAGTAAAGTTTTCTTGGAGTGATGAATGTGAAGAAAACTTCAAGGAGTTAAAAAAGATTCTTATCACTATGCCCATGCTCACTTTACCCACAAGTGGATAAATTTTCATGGTATTAAGTGATGCTTTGAATAAGGGCATGGGATGTGTGTTAATGCAAAATGAAAAATTCATTGCCTATGCTTCAAGGAAATTGAAAGTTCATGAAAAGATATATCCGACACATGACCTCGAGCTGGATGCAGTGATCTTCGATTTGAAAATTTGGCAGCATTATCTCTTTGGGGAGAAGTGTGAAATTTATAGGGGCCACAAAAGCCTCAAGTATATATTCACATAGAAAGAGTTGAATATGCACCAATGAAGATTCTTAGAGTTGATAAAAGAATATGGATGCGCAATCCATAACCACCCTGGGAAAGAAAACAAGGTGGAAGATGCTCTATGTAGAAAGGACCCAGTAATTCTATCATTGATGAAAATTGAAAAGGATCCAATATTCTTAGATTTGATCAGGATGGACATGGGAATCATAAAGAAGGGAACATCATCATTCCTTTCACAAATTATCGCTCAACCAACACTTTTGGAAAAGTTAAAGGATGATCAAAAGGATGATGTGGGAATTCAGGAAAAAGTGGAAGCTATCGGAAAAGGTAAATCCTCGGAGTTTAATGTTAATAAAGATGGAATTGTGAGATTTTGGAAAATATTATGTGTTCCATCATGTCCGGAGCTGAAGAAGGAACTTTTGGATGATGCGCATAGTTCAAATTTCTCTATTCACCAAGGAAACAAAAAGATTTATCGAGATCTACGAGAGCATTATTGGTGGGATAATCTGAAGAGGGAGATCATTGAATGTACATCAAAGTGCCTAGTGTGTCAAAAAGTGAAGGAAGAGAGGCAGAAGTATAAGGGGATGATGCAACCATTGACCATACCAGAATGGAAATGGGAGAAAATCATCATGGAATTTGTCACCGGACATCCGAAGACATCCAAAGGAAACAATGAAATCTGGGTGGTTTTGGATCATCTTACAAGGTTTGCACACTTCATTGCTATTCGGGAGTATTTCTCATTGGATCAACTAGCACCGATATATATCAGTGAAGTGGTAAGAATGCATGGAGTACCACTATCTATTGTGTGTGATTGAGATCCATGATTCAACTCTATGTTTTGGAAGAGTCTTCAACATGCTCTGAATAATGAACTTAACTTCATTATGTCCTATCATCCTCAAATTGATGTCCAATCTGAGTAGACTATCCAAACATTTCAGGACATGTTGAGATAATTCTCAATAGACTTTAAAGGAGGATGGGATCATAATCTTCCTCTGGTTGAGTTCTCTTATAATAACAGATTCCACTCAAGCATCCAAATGGCACCATATAAATCCCTTTGTGGGAAAAGGTGAGGAACACTGGCATGTTGGGATGAGGTCGGTGAGCGTAAGATTCTTGGACAAGAAATGGTCGAAGAAATGGTGGAGAAGGTAAAAACCATTCAGCAGTATATCAAGGCATCCCAGAGTTGACAGAAGAGTTATGCAGATAACCTTCGATGAGACCTTGATTTTAAAGTTGGATACATGGTATTGCTAAGCATATCTCCATGGAATATGTTCATGAGGTTCGGAAAGAAAGTGAAGTTAAGTCCAAGGTACATCGGCCCCTTTGATATTCTTGACTGTGACAGGGTTGTGGTCTATCGACTACCACTTTCACCTACCATGGCCAATGTACATTATGTATTTCATTTATCTCTCTTAAGGAATTACACATCAGACCCTTCACATGTACTCTCTTCAGAGGTGGTATAGTTAAAGGATGATCTTTCTTATGAGGAGCAACCAATGAAGATCTTAGATCGTAGAGAAAAAGTTCTACTATATAAGGCAATGCCCCTCGTCAAGGTGTTGTGGAGAAACCACAAGTTTGAAGAAGCGATGTGGGAATCAGAGGAAGTGATGAAGCAGAGTTACCCGCATTTTTTTAGTGTGGAAAAAGTAAATTTCGAGGGTGAAATTTCTTAAGGGGGGAAGATTATAACGACCCAAACATTCATTAATGGAAACCCCTATTGATCTAATTAAATGTCTCTTTATGTAAAATGTTTATATAATATGTCAACTTCTTTGGTTTTATGTTAAGGATCGTGATTGTTGCTAATATATCTATTGAACAGTGATCACATGATTTGTATAAATATAGGGCTTTAACGAATCCAATTTACACAGACAAAGGATGTGATGGCCTCATCCAGTAGATGTGCCCCATACGAAGCCCATTTTTAGGAGCTCAGAAAAGAGGTGGTGTCATTGGGCTTCACCTTTGACCAAGCCCAAGCCGAGCTTCAACAGGTTATGCTCGAGCGGGACCGCTTAAGAGAGAAGTGGAAGTTGATTGAGATTACCACCCGGGCAATGTTATCCGAGCCACACTAAGAGTCGGTCACCATCTCACAACCTACCCTTCAGCCTTATGCAGGTGTTATAAGGGCTTATGTAACAAGACCTTAGCACTATGGTTATGTACATTATTTTTTATATAATAATGAATATATTTTCATTTTATTTTTGTTACCTTGTAAATAGTTTTTAATGCTCAGATAGTGTTTTTAGTTAATATTAAACTAAGAAATATATTTTGATGAATTAATGGATTTTTGTATTAAATAATATTTTAATAAAATATTATTATTATTATTAAATTAATTTTTATTAAATATAAACTATCGTATAATTTTATGAATGAAATTGTAATTTTTATTAAGGTTTGAAAGCCATTTTGTCCAAACCCGTGAATTTTTTATAAATGTCAGTTTTTATTTTAAAAGTGAAAATTAACATATTTAAAAAATTATTTAGATAAAATAAATATTATTTCTGGAATCAAGACGTTGAAATTATCCAACGGTAAATTTTTCATAATTTTCTGAGATAGTCAAATTTTTTGGTAAAAATTAAATACCATTTAAATATATAATGTATTTCATGACATCATAAAGACCCTATAGTTATATAATAAAATACTATAAGCATTATTTTAGGACAAAATATGTTTTACCATTAAAATAATGTGATTTTGGGTTTGTTTGACTTATTTTACAAAGCATTAATGGACTCTTCAAAGCTTATTAAACATCTTGTCTTTTTAAAATGTTTTCCTTTGGAGTGTGATTCACCTACACATAATTACGCCCATTATTTTATGAATTTAGGACTTTTTACATATAAAATATTGTTTTCCACTCCCCTTTGTAAAAAAACATGGGAAAACCCATGAGCTTGTTTGTGGTTTGAATTTGTTTAATGTGAGGTGTCCCAACCCTAAATAATAAAGAATTCCCTCACCTTTCCTATATAAACCCACCCAAGATCCCACCTTATCCTCACTTAAAGCCTTTGTAGTTATTCCATACTCTTCCCTACTATCCCTATAATCCTTCCAAGGTGCCCCAATCTCCCAAGAATCCTCTCTCAAGCCTCACTCAAGCCTTTGGAAGCACACTTCCAAGTAAGGGTTTTTCTTCCTTTCTCATTTTTGTCCAATTTTATTTAAATTGTAATACCCTATTAATTTCAATTATAAATGTTGTGTTATGGTTTAACACCTCCCCCATGCTTCCCTATTTATGTTTGAATGATGTTATACCCATTTCTCTCTCATTAAATGCCTCCCATGTACACCCATTACTGTGCCGAAATTCCGAAAGGAATTTCCCTCTCCTCATTTACATTCAAGAAATTCTTTTGTATCATGAATCTAAATTCCATTAAAATTCTTGGTACATGTATCTATATAACCCCCTTACTGTCCATTACATGTAAATATGATGATACACCCCTATCTCTATCATCAACCATTTTTATTAATTCTTACATCACGCCATTATGCTACTGAAATTGCACCGATTTTCCAAGCCAATGTCATTGTGTAGTGAATACCATGCCCATTTCTCTATCAAGGGTATTCACCTTTATGAAAATTTAGTTATTGATTACAATGTTTCATTTATGAATTAAACATTCCTTTATCGTAGAATAAATTATTATGTTTTATAAATCCATGTTTTATGATCCATGTGGCACTCTTATGCATGAAATGAAATGTTTAAGAAGGGTTTGCCCTTATAGTGCTCCAATGCATTGGGTAAAGTATAGTATCATGATATTTCATGTGAAATGGGTTTTTACTCATGATAATTCATGTGAAATGAGGTTTCACTCGTGCTTCATGTGCAATGAGGATTTACTCATGCTTCATGTGCAATGAGCCCTAGCTCATGCTAATTCCATGTATAGTGTTGTTGCCACATTTCCATGTTATGATTATCATGCTTTATCATGCCTTTCTATTTATGCTTCTATTGTTATCTATTGATATGCCTATTTTCTACCATTTATTATATTCCTCATGTTATTCCATGATTATTCCATTACTGTGCTTTATATCTCACCCTTTTCTTATGCATGTCCTCAGGTTATCCCATGCAATTCTAAGTACGAGGGAATGTAGTGGTCATGTAAAGGATTTTTTCAATAAATATGTTTTATTTCATGTTATATGTTGTTATGTAATGTTCCTAATCCCCAAATACACTAGATCTCTCGATCTTCTATATTGTATTACGTGAATGTTTTATGTAAAAAATCATGTTTAAGTTTGTAATAAAAGTAGGGTTATCATAATATGTTTATGTAAAATTAACTATTATACAATCCTTGAAAAAATATGATGTACATATTAATGTTTCATGTCTCCATTTTGAAACGATCATGATGGAAGGAAGGAATATATTATTTTACAATTATAGAATAATAATTATGTCACAAATACAATATTATATATTTCAATAGTCTTATATATATCAACCTTGTTAATTTGGGATTATTAAAAAACAAACGTCATTGAATAGGAGGCAGTCCACACATTCCCATGAATTACATTATAATATTTAAATTGATTAAAGTTCATGAAAATAGATGATAAATTATCTTTTAAGAATCATCAATATTTCAAGAAAATCATATATAAAAATTAAATCCATATTTTTTACTGGATATGAAATGCGGTTATGAATAAATAAATACTTTTATTTTCAAGGATTTAATCCTTTGTACACATGATTTATGGATTTTTTTACCATTTTATAGAGAGGAAGAAGGATATAGGGTATTTAATTGAATGAAAATAATCTCACTATACATAATAAATACCATTATTTTTTCATATTGATGGAATATGATTTGGAGGATCGATAAAAATTAATAAAAATTATACATTCATTTAAATGATATACCTCTACTTCAGACAATATTCTTTTCATTACACTTTACACCCTCTGAGGTTTATATAATTATCAAAATAAGATATGTAGAATGTGGAAAGAAATGTTGGTAAGGTATTTGACTATATATTATTATGACATAAATATATCATGATGTGTGTATAAGATATGAGAAGGTCTTACCATTTTAAAATGATGAGAGGTATATTATTTAAAATTCATAAATCATTTTATTGATATTAAATTTTTTTAGTTTAAAATAATATTATGAAAAAATGATGACGAGTTTAAATAATTTCATCCAATATTAATTTCCAATTTTTTTAGATTTGGTCACCATAGATGTTTTGTTTTAACAGTCTTTTAACCACTTTGATGATTAATATGAGATTTGTTTTTGATTTTTTACAGTCATCTTTGTTATATAAAAGGAATAATGGATTATAAATTTACAAAAGATTATATTTTAATCCATATATCAAGGGAATATGATATGATTTTTATAGATTTGTATCATTTAATATAACATTGTTTGTTATAAAATATTATTTATTCCATTTAGAAGAATACATGAAATATTATAATGTAATATGTTTCTAACTCATGTAAAATGGTTCCAAAATAAAATAGATTAAACGATATATGAGAAATGTTATTTATATAATAACAAATATTTTTAAGATAGGTTTTGATATCATTATAGATCTTTTTTGGATTAACCCCTTTATTAACCAATTTAAACAGTTTCCATGATATTGATTTTTTAATATTAATGGTGTAACATTTTACTTCATTGGGGGAAAATGGATCATTATTAGTAAAAAATGGAAATTTTTACAATCTATCATCATAATTATAAATTTTTATTATTTTATTACATTTAAATAATATCATAAGATATTGTATAACTTTTAATATCATTAATTTCATTTTTTATGGTATTCATATAATTTGACATTGAACATAACATAATCAAAATTGAATTTGAATATTATTCTTTCCAAAATAATTAACATGTTATATTTATTATATAAAATATGAAACCTTATAATTCTTTCATATTATATTACATTAAAATTTTCAATAAATAATTATTTTATTTTTCTATTAAATAAATAAATATTGCATGTATATTTCATATGAATTTGTGATTATGAAATCATTACTTATAATATAAAATAAATTGACCTAATAAAAACAATTTATATTTTAAATAACCAATTTTAAACTAATATATGTTGTTTTTATAATTTATGAAGAATGGTTTATATATTAAATAGATAATATTTAAATTTTTAACATTGTCACTCACCAAAATATTTTCTATGTAATGATAATAAAAATATAGTACAAATATGAATTTTTTAAAATATAGTTTAAATGGACAATAAAAATTCTTCAAATATGATAATGAAATATTTCAGGTCAATTTTTATGCCTTGTCATATAACTTTTAACCATAATTACTCAATTTACACTTACCACGGTGACAATTATTTACCATGGTTACAGTTTATACAATCTAATTATAACAAGGATATATTTATGAAATATTTATCTCATGATTCGAAACATGAAATTCATTTCTGGGTATTCAATTTATGTAAATGGAAGAAATAAATTTAATGATACAATAAATAATCCAACGAAAAAACTTTTTTATGAAATATTCTTCTTTTGAACAAAAATGTTTTTATCAAATTTCCAGAACAAATATTTATTGCAATGACTATAATTAGAAAAAAAATTAATTATAAAAAATTAATGAAATTTTAAAACTAATCCAATGTTGAATATTATTTTCTATATTTATTAATTTATATAAAATTCAATTAAAATCTTAATTTTTTTAAATCATTAAAAATCATACTTTTTTGGAAAAATTCTATAAAATTAACAAACGGTTAAAATTCATATGTTGATTTAAAGTGTTACATTACATTTATCAAATAATATCACAATAATAATTACAAATTTTTAGTTTTATTTTATTCTCAATACATATAAATACCACTTAGAAATTGTGTTTCAGAATCATAAAATGAAATTAGAAAAAATTGAGTTCTAATTTTTTGTTAATTTTTAAATAATTTTACATTGGGTAAGGAATTTTTATATAATTCATAAAAAATTAATCGTATTCATAACAAAAAAATTTCCACTATGTTATAACTTCAATAATTGAATTAAATTACTAAATGGTTTGTTTAGGATAGGTTCTACATGTCATATATGATATCGGACATTGTTATAAATATATTATCATATGGATATGCTTTCTCAACACATTAATAAATATCATCCTCATAACGTGAATATGATCTATATAATCATGGATTTATCATTGGAAATATATATTTTTAAATCCCATGTCATAAAATCAGAAAACAAATATAACTTTTAAATGTGGTAAATGAAAATATTATGGTCATCTATATTAAATTATATCAACTTTTAAAAATAGGATATTATTTTTGGAAAGTGAATATGTGGTCATGGATAATATTTTGATTTCTTAATAATGATATATAGTGATATAGAACATTGATTAGAATAATTTTTTAATCACGATAAAGTGAAAAAAATCATATTTCCCTATGTAGTGTAAATGACCACCAAGTAATCATGAATGAATATAATAGGAATAAATTTTTTTCAATTTTATTTCCAATGAATTTAGTTATTCAATTACAATATAAAGTTATAAAAATTAATAAATAAACATAATTTATAAGTTTACTTTTATCATATAATAATTTTCCACAATTATATCATCATTTTTTTCAAATGATGTGCATTCATGATAACTTTTTCATGACTAATGTACTAAAACCCACTTCAAATATAGCTCATGTTCCATTACAGGATAAAAAATTATTCCACATAATTTAAATATTATCCATATATAAAATGGTTTTTAAAAGTTAATATAATTTTGAAATTTTATAATCCTTCATAAGAATAATATATACATTTTACATCATTATTTTTTAAATAACAGTAATTTTACAACATAGATTATTCTACAAATAAATAAATATAATTCTTGATAATCATCAATAATTAAAACATTAAATTATGTCTTATCATGAAGGTTGATTCTATTTATTTTAACATACATTCAAATGAAATATAATTTTTTTATTTCCAAATAATCATTCATGTCAAACACCATGTTAAAAATAATGATTCATATATGGAAACCGAATGATAAATCCCCAAAAATATCATTAAGCGCAATGATAAAAAACTATATATTATTCTAAATTATTGAAAATCAAACCAATATACCATGAATAAAAATTAGATATTAAAATGAATAGTAATCCATAACTTGATTATAAATACCTTCAAGACACCACATTGTGAATGAATCAATTTTTATACATTAATATTATCTAATACCCAACTTCTAAAATAATTAGTTTAATGGAAAATCATATAATTACCCAAATTTATTTTAAACCGTTATACTGTACTCTTTCGAAATTTTAATTATCATTTTAAATATGCTAGGAATAACATCATTTAAACACACAAAATGGAGTATATATTCCTTTACACTTATGATCAACCTTCAACTTATCAACCCATGACACATTAGAATAATCCCATATCATAAAAGAATATCATAGTTCCACATAGGTACTATCCACTACTTTTTAACAATGAAAATGAGAAATAATGGAAGAATATCCCCCATGAATATCATATCAGGTGAGTATTAAGGTCACAGTAACCATGTTACAAAATGATAACCATGATATACTCGACCATATCATTTCATGGTATTAAATATAGATGTATCTATATGAAAACCACATCCCCGTTATTTTTTAAGTCCAAGATGTATTTCTAGATAAAACACATACTCTCAACCTTACCAAAACATTAGTTTTTAATCATATACATAGACTTATTATCCAATCCATTTATAGGTTTATGTTCTATAAGGAATGTTTTCTTAAATGGAGAGCCTCTAATTATGGCTAAACATTCTCTGCTCCAAACTAAAAAAAACCACAGCACAAGTATCATAGTGTTATTAGTTAATTTATTAAATCATAATTAGATACAATATTTCTCATTCTAAAGAAAAAATGGTTCAGTAATCATGTTAAACTAGATACATACTTGAATCTCACATTGTATTTGAAAAAAAAAATTAAACTGTAAGAACTCGGTTCTTATTTTTGAGGTACGGGTTTCTTCTTTTCTCTTTTCCTTGAGTAATTTTGAGAAAATATGGAAAATGAGGGAAAATCCCAAATTTTGGAAATACACATTGTGTACTTTTCCACACGTCGTGTACTTTTGGCAGTGTTGGATGAGTACACAGGGTGTGTAGCCATGTCGGTGACGAAGGGTGTAAAGACCGACTACACGTCGTGTAGTGGTCCCTTACACATCATGTAGTCAGTCGGCAAGCGACTAGTCAAGCGGCGGCCATCTGTGTGACAGAACACGCCGTGTACTCAAGGAGACATGCCGTGTAGTCAGGTCGGAAGATGAACAATGCCATGCTGGCGGCAAACCACTAGAGGAATAGTTAAAAATGGGAAGTACAAGCCATGTACTTAGAAATACATGCCGTGTATTTTGTTTTTTTCTCTTAAAATGGGCAGTAGCCTCCCCTGTTCACAGGGGAGGCTTAGAAATGGAAGAGGGCTCGAGAGAGGAAGTCTGAAACTTTTGAGATCCACCGAGCGCATTTCAAGAATCCATTTCCGCCTCGAACAATCTCTTTGGAACCGCATGGGTAAGAGCTTCCTTCTCCTAGTGTGTCTCTTGCCAATTCTTCCTAAAATAGAAGTTATTTTCATTTAAGAGAGTTTTATTTCACCTCAGATCTACCACGCTCTGGGATGATTTGTGGAACGTCGTTCGAGTATACTAATCAAGGGCGTTTAAAGTAGGTTTCTTGGTGTTTATTTTCCAACTGTCGTTCGTTTTTTGTGTGTTTTTGAGATATGAACCCATATTTGGGGTGTCGTGTGGCTGAGGCCATGGCTATTTTAAATACCTAGAAATGAATAGTTAATTAATTGTGATAATAATCTGTTGTTTAGGATTATTTCTTGGATCCAAGACCACCCCGGGGATGCGTTCCTCTATTTATCTGTTTTTCCAGGATACCCGAGGGTATACCTTTAATGTAATGATTGTATAATTTCCTTGAGAGGAATTTCTTTTTACTGCTTGTTTAAATATTGGTCTTAGCCCGGTTACCTGTTTAGCCTGAGGGCAGTGTTGTGACTAGCCTATGGGCATTGTACTACTTAGCCTATGGGAAACTTCTTCTGTGCCTGTGGGCAGTTGATTCTGTGCCTCTGGGCGACACTTCTTACGCCTATGGGCAATATCCATATGCATGTGGGTAGATTCTTGTGTTGGTTTCTCTTTACCCGATGGTAGGAGTTTACGTGTGTGAGGAAATTGGTTTTTTACTTATAATATTCACTATGGTGATATTTTACATAAATGATTAAATGGATATTAAAATGGAAAATAGCTGGTTAAGTTAGTTAATTTCTGTACTGCTTACTTTAAAGAATTTTTCTATTGCACACTATTGTTGCATGCTCTCACAGAGTTGGGCACGGGCCTTTGGTGGGTGCCTACTAGAAATTGATTTATCACACCCTCTTTGGTTCATGCTTTTCAGCCCAAACAGATTACGTTTCTGCAGGTGTGGATAGGGGCAAGAGTCCCTATACAGGTACTTGATTGTTGGTGAGGAGTAAGAGGGTATGGGACCGAGCCTTGGCTCGCGATGCCGCTGGCTGTTCTATTTTGCTTTCCTAAACTTGTACTTCAGTTGTATTGTATTCTAGTGTATCATGTTCTGGTTGTTTTATAAGAATAGTGACATGCTGCATCTTCACATATATATGACTGTTGGGTTCCCTTTTTTTATCAATTATCTATTTCAGTTATATATATTGTTGCTGCTTCCGCTGTTGTTGTATGTTTTATTCTTTCCACTTTGCTACACTTTGACAAATGAGGGCATAGTTTCCCCACTATCATACATGGGCCCTCGCTGCTAGTTGGAAACCTCTGGTGTTTGCGGAAATGCATTTGAGGTCACGTGGCGAACCGGGTTTGGGGCACCCGTTGAGTGGCACCCGGAACCAGGATGTTATAAAGTGGTATCAGAGGGCGTTCTTTTCTTTAACTTACTATTTGGAGCCTTATTCAGTGATAGGATGAGAACCTTAGTTGGTAATGATCTGTGCCCGGGTGTAGCTAACCCATGTATAGGGAAAATCCAATTTACCTCATTTTGCAATTTTTCTGATTTTTCAATTTCACAGTTGAATTGATTTTCACCGAAGGGTGACACACTTGTGATTGCGCTGTTTATATTTTATTTATGGGTTTTATTTAGTTGCAACCTGATGAGATGAGGGTGTGCCATATCATGCATCATTTAGGCACATGCTAGAAATCACATGCCATGCATAGTTCCATGCCATGTAGGTGCATTAGAATTTGTATGTTATTGTGATAGTTATTGTTCTAGAAAAGAATGATGTTGTGATAGCTTCATGATAAATACCTACTATGTGATAGGGTATTTTTTTATAAGCTTGTTGAATGAATGGATGCCAAACATTGGTTTTTGGGGAGTATAGGCCCCCATTGACCGTAATTTGGTGGATCATTGACATTTTATTATGTTATAACACAGATAAGATGTCAAATGTTGATTCATGGAGAATATGGACCCTCACAGATCGGAATTTGACACTTAGGAATTGTTTGGAAGTGTTTTCGGGGTTCCGGGGATGTTTATGAGGCATACTGTCCAGAAAATCTAGTATACATGCCGTGTAGTACCTTCAACACGCCGTGTATGGTCTTCTGTTCAGGAAGAAAAATAAATTTTTTTTAGTACACGCCATGTACCCAGAGTACATGTCGTGTAGTCTCTTCCTGTGTCACAAACCCTGTGGGCAGAAACATGGGGTAGGGAGTGATTGGGGATAACCCGCCATGTACTGTATGTACACGCCATGTAGGGTTGACCTAGAGACCTGGTCGTGTAACTAACAAACACGGGCTGGTGTAATCTTTCCTAGAACACGTCGTGTCAATGATGAACATGTCGTGTAGTCTGACCTGAGGACCTAGCCATGTTAGTAACAACATGGGTCGGTGTAATCCCTTCATGTACACGCTGTGTGGATATAGAACACACTATGTAGTGTGAGCCGTGTGTCCGGTCATGTAACTAGAAACATGGGTCGGCGGAGATCATCTAGTACAGGTCGTGTACCTGTGGGACACGCCATGTAGTCTTGACCGGTGACAGACCATGTGGAGTTAGCCGTGTGGCTAGGGAAACGAGGTAGTGTACACACCGTGTGCATGTGTAACACGCCGTGTAGTTCAAGATGAGTAGTTGTCTATGTCACAAATGACACGGGAAGTTGGAAAATTACACCATTCACGCCGTGTAGATGTTATACACACCGTGTAGTTTAGTTCAATGAGAGTCGTGTGGCTTAGCCATGTAGAAGGACCCAGGTAGTGGAAGAGAAGTCAAGTACATGTCGTTTAGTCAGTATACACATTGTGTTGTCTTGTTTTAAAAATCTTGAAATTCCTTCTTACTCTTGTTCCCTTTGGGGTTCCCTCTTTTTCAGTCTTGATAATCTTAAATCTAAGGCATGTTTTTAACCTTGTAGAGTCTTTCCGCCAAAACAACCATGCGTTGTTCACCAGGAGAGCAGCAACGAGTATACTCCAGAGATGGTGGGCCATGGGATACCAGTGGATCCTCCAGCAAAGCCAGATGCGGTGCCAGCTGTTATACCAGACACAAGAGCAGATGCACAGTTCCTTGAAGGCTTTATGTAGTTCATGAAGACCTTTCAGGGAGCATCACAGGTTGCCACGTCTATGGCTGATCTGACTCGTATATTTCAGCAGCAGCATCCGCCTATTTCTTTAGAGGATGGCGGACCACAGGCTACAGAGTCTTGGATGGGGTCGATGCAGACTATTTTCGAGCATCTTGAGATGCCTCTAGGGTGGAGGGCCATTCTTGCGACGTATATGCTGCGTGATTCTGCCAAGAGGTGGTGGGATGTTACCACCCAGTCAGAGCGTCACAGGGACATGGCATGGGAATATTTTTAGGCAGCCTTCTATGACTTCTTCTTTCCAGAGATGATGAGGGTAGATAGAGCTTGATAGTTCATGAATCTGTAGCAGGGATCTATGTCAGTGGTGGATTATTCTGCTCTCTTTACCGAGATTCAGTGTTTTGCACTTGTACTGGTGGGTGATGAGATGTTGAGGGTCAGGCGCTTCGAGGATGGTTTTTGGTATGAAATCCGAGCACTGGTGAATGTTTTCAGGTTTCCTACTATACATTCTATTGTGAACCAGGCGCTGATTACAGAGAGGAACATGCGGGAAGCCAGTGGTGTGGTCCAGGGCGGTTCATCACCAGTTTCTGGTACTATTTCTACTAGTAAGAGAAAGAGACATATGGACTTCTCTTAGGGTAGCAGTACCAGCCAGAAGAATGCTTCAGTTGGCTAGGTCATGTGCTACCAGTGTGGTAGAGAGGGGCACAAGAGGCCATAGTATCCACGAGACCTAGTGGAGTGCCAAGCTTGCGTCAGGATGGGTCATCTGCAGCGCTTTTGCAGGGAATTTCTACCAGTGGCTAGTGAGAGGGGTTTGGTACAGACTCCACGTGTGGGAGTAGGATCAGAATCTTCTTACCATTCGGGAAACTGGAATATGTTAGGGCGTGTAGGCAGGGATGGTGGTCGTGGTTGTGGTAGCCAGACACCAGGATCTCAGAGGCAGTAGGGCGGGATAGCTTAGGGTAGCCAGGCTATGTCGCAGGGCCATGGCACTGGGCAGGCATATGCAGTGCAGAAGACCCAACAAGAGCAGGATCCCAAACCTTCTAGAGTCAGAGGTACTATTATAGTAGCTTTTATTTTATCTTCAGTACTTTTTTATATGGGTGATACACATAGTTTCATATCTGTACCTGTGGTGGAGAGATGTGGCATCTGTGTTTCTTATTCTTCTGATATCATGATGCTAGATACTCTATTGGGGACTAGAACGGATGGTGTGCTTTAGTGCAAGGAGTTACCCCTTGAAGTTGGTGGGTGTCACTTTCTTTGGGACCTCTATGTCTTAGAGATGACAGCTTATGACGTCATTCTTGGGATGGACTGGTTGGTTCCCTTTCAAGCCTTTGTGGACTGCTATCGTTGCAGTGTGAGTTTCACGTCCCTAGAGGGCAGAGAGTTTCTATAGAAGGGAGAATGGGATGTTTAGGCGAGTCGAGCCGGGCCATAGCATCATGGGCGAGGTGGAGTCATAGCCCAGATTACTATCTTATATCTGGATGATCAGGGGACTTGTCAGACGGATTTCCCTCCAGTGGTTGATTTTTTAAGGGATGTCTTCCCGAACGTCTTTTTAGGTCTTACTTCAAAGCGTGAGGTGGATTTCTCTATTGAGCTCATGCCTGGAGTAGCACCGGTTTCAATTCCTCCTTATAGGATGGCTACACCGAAGTTGCAGGAGCTCAGGAGGCAATTAGAGGAGTTACAGGAAAAAGGTATTATCCGACCCAGTACATCTTTTTGGGGTTCTCTAGTCCTTTTTTCAATGATGTCGGACGGTACCCTCAGACGCTGCGTGGATTATCGGAAGCTGAAACAGATGAAGGTTAAGAACTGATATACCTTCTCGAGGATTGATGATATTTTTGATCAACTTAGTGGGGCACGAGTGTTCTCAAAGACTGACTTGAGGTCAGGATATCATCATCTTCACGTGAGACCATCGGATATACCGCTTACATCATTTCAGAGCAAATATGGTATGTACGAGTACTTGGTTACGCCATTTGGACTCACGAATACGCCAGCAGATTCCATGGCTCTGATGAATCATGTGTTCCATCCTTATCTGGATTCTTTTGTGGTAGTATTCGTGGACGACATCTTAGTGTACTCTCATGCTCCACACGACCATGCCACCCATCTTGAGATCATATTGAGTACACTAAGAGATCATTGTCTATATGCTAAGCTCTCAAAGTTCCACTTTCGGATGGACCAGATTCACTTCCGGAGTAATATCATATCAGAGACAGGAGTTGCAGTAGTCCCAGAGAAGGTGAGAGCAGTAGTTTCCTGGGATCATCCTAAGAACGTGTTTGAGATACGAAGTTTCTTAGGGATGGCTGGTTACTACAGACGCTTTATACAGAACTACTCCCACTTAGAAGCACCATTGACGGGTCTGACTAAGAAGGGTGTGAAGTTCGTTTGTTCGGAAGCTTGTGAGATAGCCTTTCAGGACCTGAAGGGAAGGTTGAAATCATCACCAGTCCTGATACTCCTAGAGTTGGGGAAGATCTATATAGTTTACTGTGATGCATCAGGTATTGGGTTGGGAGTAGTGTTGATGCAGGGCGATTGAGTTGTTGCGTACGGGTCTTGGAAATTGAGGCCACATGAGAGGAATTACCCGACGCATGATCTCATGTTGGCTGCGGTTGTGTATGCATTGCACTGTTGGAGACATTATCTATTGGGGGAACGTTTTGTGGTTTTCACCGACCACAAAAGTCTTAGGTATATCTTTACTCATTGTGACTTGAATCTGAGGTAGTGAAGGTGGGTCGAATACCTTCAGTCCTTCGACATTGAGCTTGCCTACACACCTGGTAAGGGTAATTCAGTAGCTGATGCACTAAGCAGGAAGACTCAGATATAGGCTGTGCATGAGGCCAGTGGTGAGTGGAAACTCATGGCTTTGTTCTCTGAGATGCATTTGAAGGTGCACAACAGTCAAGGACAAACTTATCTTTCATCTTTAGCTATGACTTCTACCCTCCTGGATAGAGTGGGGATGAGACAGAAATCTGATTCGGAAGGCCTAGTTCTATGGGAGTCGGTGGCAAGAGAGGACCCCTCTCACGGATGGACAATAGGCGATGATGAAATTTTGCGTTTCCATGGACAAGTATGGGTTCCAGGGGATTTAAGCGAGGAGATGATGCAGGAGTTTCATGCTTTAGCTTGGGCAGTTCATCCCGGAGTTACCAAGATGTACCAAGATATGAGACGTCATTACTGGTGGTCGTGTATGAAGAGTGATGTAGCCGATTTTGTTGTGAGATGTTCCACCTGTCAGCAGGTGAGGCGTAACATCAGAGACCAGCTGGATTGTTACAGCAGTTACTCATCCCGGAGTGGAAATGGGATGATGTCGCGATATATTTTGTGACTGGTTTGCTGAGGTCACCTCAAAGTAATGATGTCTTGTTGGTTGTTGTGGACAGACTCACAAAGGTAGCTCACTTTTTTACGATCAAGGAGACCTTAGGATTTGACGAGCTATAGAAATTGTATATCCAAGAGATCGTACGTCTTCATGGGGTTGCTCGTTATATCCTTTCAGATAGGGATACCCGTTTTACATCTCGTTTCTGGAAAAGTTTTCAGAGGGCACTGGGAACACTGGTGCATCGGAGCATGGCTTACCAACCTCAGACAGATGGCCAGTCAGAGCGTACGATATAGGTGCTTCAGGACATGCTACGTGCATGCGTCCTAGACTTTAGGGGCTCTTGGGGGAAGCACATACCCCTATTAGAGTTTGCCTACAATAACCATTTTTAGGCAACTATCGAGATGGAACCATACGAGACTTTATATGGTAGGCCATTCCGATCACCCTTGTGATGGTTAGCGGTAGGTGAGGTAGCTTTAATGGGACCACGTCTCATGCAGGAGACTTCTGAGCACGTCCAGTTGATTCAGAAGCGGATGGCTACTGCGCAGTCTCGTCAGAATTCTTATGTCAATCACCACAGATGACCTTTGGAGTTCATGGTCGGGGATCAGGTTTACTTATGTGTTTCACCGAGGTTGGGACACAGACAGATCAAGAGACAGGGTAAAATTTCACCGAGGTATGTGGGGCCATTTGAGATTTTGGAGAGAGTCGGGTCGGTTGCCTATCGGTTGCAGTTACCAAAGAGGAAACGGGACATGCATGACGTCTTCCATGTATCTCAGTTGCACCGCTATCAGTCAGACCCATCTCACATCCTTCAGCCTAAGGAGGTTGGGCTTGAAATGGATGCATCCATTGAGGAGCATCTGATTCATATCGTTGAAAGGAGCATAAAGGTTCTCTGATGCCAGTCAAATCCTCTCGTACGGGTGCTATGGCAGCATGGCCAAGTTCAGGATGAAACCTGGGAGCGGGAGACCGATATACATGCTCAGTGGTCGGAAATATTCACGGCTATATCTTCATCACCCTTGAAAGGGAAATTTGGGGATGAGTTGCTTTAAGGGGGGAAGTTTGTAAGAACCCGGTTCTTATTTTTGGGGTACAGGTTTCTTATTTTATCTTTTCCTTGAGTGGTTTTGAGAAAATATGGAAGATGGGGAAAAATCCAAAATTTTGGAAGTACACGCCGTGTACTTTTGGCCGTGTGGGATGAGTACACAGGGTGTGTAGCCATGTCGGCGACGAAGGGTGTAAATACCGACTACTCACCGTGTAGTGGTCCCTTACACGCCGTGTAGTTAGTTGGTAAGTGAATAGTAAGGCAGTGGCCAGCTATGCGACAGAACACGCCATGTACTAAAGGAGACATGTCGTGTAGTCATGTCGGCAGATGAACAGTGCCGTGCTGGCGGGAACCCGCCAGAGGAATAGTTAAAAAATGGGAAGTACACGCCATGTACTTGGAAATACACATTGTGTACTTTTTTCACTTAAAATGGAAGGTAGCCTCCCCTATTCACAGGGGAGGCTTAGAACTGGAAGATGGCTCGGGAGAGGAAGGTCGGAGCTTTGGAGATCCACTGAGCGCACGTCAGGAATCTATTTCCTCCTCGGACGATCTTGTTGGAACCGCACGGGTAAGAGCTTCCTTCTCCTGGTGTGTCTCTTTCCAATTCAACCTCTAATGTAAGTTAGTTGCATTTAATCTAGTTTTCTTTCTCCTCAGATCTACCTCGTTCTAGGACGATTCGTGTAACTTCATTCGAGTATACTAATCAGGGGCGTTTAGGGTAGGTGGCTTAGTGTTTATTTTCCAACTTTTGTTCATTTTTGTGTGTTTTTTGAGCTATGAACCCATATTTGGGGTGTCATCTGTCTGAGGCCATGGCTATTTTAAATACCTATAACTAAATAGTTAATTAATTGTGATAATAAATTGTTGTTTGGGATCATTTCTTGGATCCAGGTTCACCCCGGGGGTGCGTTCCTATGTTTAGCCGTTTGGCCAGGATACCTGAGGGTATATCTTTAATGTAATGACTGTATAATTGCCTTGAGAGGAATTTCTTGTTACTTCTTGTTTACGTGTTGGGCTTGTCCCAGTTACCTGTTTAGCCTGAGGGAAGTGTTGTGACTAGCCTATGGGCATTGTACTACTTAGCATGTGGGAAACTTCTTCTGTGCCTGTGGGCAGTTGATTCTGTGCCTGTGGGCGACACTTATTAGGCATGTGGGCAATATCCGTATGTCTGTGGGCAGATTCTTGTGTTGGTTTCTCTTTACCCGAGGGTAGGAGTTTACGTGTCTGAGTACATTGGCGGTTTACTTAGAATAATCACTATGGTGATATTTTACATAAATGATTAAATGGATATTAAAATGCAAAATAACTGGTTAAGTTAGTTACTTTCAGTACTGCTTACTTTATTGCATTTTTCTACTGCACACTGTTGTTTCATGCTCTCACACAGTTTGGCATGGGCCTTTGGTGGGTGCCTTCTGGGAATTTGTTTCTCACACCCTGTTTGGGTCATGATTTTTGGCCCAAACAGATTGCGTTTTTGCAGGTGTGGATAGGGGCAAGAGTCCCTATATAGGTACTTGATTGTTGCTGAGGAGTAGGAGGGCATGGGACCGAGCCTTGGCTCACGATGCCATTGGCTGTTCTATTTTTCTATTCTGTACTTGTATTTCAGTTGTATTTTATTTCAGTGTAACATGTTCTGGCTGTTTTATAAGAATAGTGACATGTTGAATCTTCACATATATATGACTGTTGGGTTCCCTTTTGGTTATCAGTTATCCATTTCAGTTATATATATTGTTGTTGCTTCTGCTGTTTTCGTATGTTTTGTTCTTCCCGCTGTGCTACACTTTGAAAAATGAGGTCATAGTTTCCCCACTATCAGACATGGGCCCTCGCTGCTAGTCGGCAGCCTCTGGCGTTTTTGGAAATGTGCTTGAGGTCACGTGGCGAACCGGGTTCGGAGCACCCATTGAGTGTCACCCGGAACCGGGACGTTACAAAAACATATTGACAATCTTTATTTTGTCTCATTGATCTCATTAACGATTCCATATTTTTATCCCATGGAATGTAATGACAATATTTGTGAATTGAAATGATCATTATGTGTAAAACACAATAGAAAATATCATTAGTAGAAAATTAAATATCAATATAGAATTTTGAATATATCAAAAACATATTCCTTTTAATAAATAACTTAAAAATAAATAATTATAATATTGTAGGATTATGTGATGATAAAATAATGAAATTTTACTAATCACATTATCTTGATTCTTATCAATGGATATTATGATAATTCAAAAAACACATGGACACATATAACTTATCTAAAAATTGTTGAATTAATAATTTTTTACATCACAAACATACCATCAATGCCACATTCGATGACATAATACATAAATGGGTAAATCCATGACCACAGAATATTGTTAGTTTTTAAAAAGAGTAATAATTATTCATTGATAAGCTATAAAGGTACCCACCCATAAATTATAATTTACAATGCATTCATCATATGAAAGGGGTGAATAGCATAATAAAAATAAACATTCGTATTAACAAACATGGATATGAAATTTTATTACTTTCTCCATTAAAAATGACCATAAACTATCAATAAAAATATTATAGTTTGTATCATTGAAACATATTACCAATTAATAATATTTAAACTAATGTATTTTTTCAATTATTAAATGAAATACAACACAAATTTCCAAAAACCATTAAGGAAAATACACTTTTCACATTTAAAATATCCTTAAAAACATTTCACTACTTATTGGAATTTATTTCTAAAAATGTAATCATGGAAACATGTAACGGTTTATTGAATTATTTTATAATTTATGATACTATAATATTTGTAGCATGATTAGTATATTAAAAGAAATATTATTTTCAATTTTTTTGAAAATTTAAAATTTAACTCCTTCCAAAAATGATATAAAGATTCAATTGACACCATCTTTCAAAAAATAAATCATAAGGTAAAATTTTATTAATAAATAAATATATAATACATAAAATAATTAAAAATCATGGACATAGATGAAAAATTATTTACAACCAAAGAGATTAGTAACATTGGTACACTATATAAAAATTTATCGATCTCTTGGGTATATAATAATATAAAATTAAAAAGATATATAATTTTAAAAAAATATCCATATAATAATAAAATATAATTGGATTAGTATATAAATATCATATAACTACCAATGTAGATATATAACAATAATAAATCATGAATAATAATTATGTTTTTATATAAATCCTTACTCCTTTGGTAACTATTATATCATACGAAAAATGAATAAAATAATTCCAAATGAAAATTTTTATAACATTAATGAAAATATGGACAATTTATAATATATCAAATGGTTAGTAGATACACATCATAAAATTTGAGGTTTATAACATAAAAAATTTCCCAAAATTATAATTGGTGATGAATAATACATATAAATATTATATAATTTTAGGGAGGATTAATCAATCATTTGATAATATGTGGAAATTATAAATCCAAGAAAACAATAATGAAATCAACATAATAAATTTATAATTATATTCATAGATAGCAATGTAGTGACATTTTAATGAAGTAGATGTATATCCCAATGATTGAAAATTTAGTTAAGAAACACAATACAACTTTGAAATACTCTTCTCAAATCCCAATTTATGAGATAATATGTATTAAAATGTAAAATAATATATATAATGATGGATTCACAATATATCATTTAAATAGAATGACATTTAAACCATATAAAACAAATTAGGTTCACAAAGATTCCTAAATACCTTAAAGAATAAAAATTAAAATATAATCTCTTATGAACATCCTAAAATTGGAGGCGAAATTCAATCAATTATGTGAGTATTTTTAAAAAACTAAATAAAAATTAAAAAATAATAAATAAATCTCATATAAATAAAAGGAAATTTTACACATAAAAATGGAATAATATAATCCATAAAGAAAGTACCTTCCCTAATAAATGAAGAATTCTTTATGAAATCCTTAAAACCCCATAGTGAAAAGAAATCAATGATGTGATTAGGTTTTACAATTTTAATTCAACATAAAACTTATGAAAATAACTAAATTCATCAAAGTAAATTACAAACATAATCTTATCATACAAATGATAATTAATTAATAGTATAACCCAATGAAATGAAATTGAGTAATGAAACCAATTTCCTTGGGTGTAACCCATGATACACATTCCATGTGATCATAAATAATAAAATATTATTAATTGTTACTTTTATTTATATAATTTTCATATTAATTATAAAATTTTTACTTATTACTATGTTTTATTTATTTATGTCGTAACTTTTGATCAACTGGAATGGGTTGAAAATATCTATTTCATGTAATTTCCCGGCCCCAGTTACCCAGTGTCAGTGCTTTATTACATAAAATTGGCATGATATAAGGAATCATGTCCCGAAATACCAATTTGTTTTGTATTATTGGAAACAATAAACATACATAATTTCAACATTAAAACTTGAAAAGAAATACAACACTATTCCAAGACTCCAATATTATGTTAGTAAGTAACTCATAACTAACTTCTTCATATCCTGGGAAAATGAAACATACGAAAGGTGTGAGCTCAAATGTTCAGTAAGAGTAAGCAATATAGCACAAGATAACATAAACATTAGGTAATCTGAATAATTGAAAACACATGCCTTTACAAAGAATAAACTTGAACACTATATGGCTGCAATATGAGATGAGTAAATAATGCCATAATAAAACAGTGTCATGGTTATTCTACTAGTTGAATTACCACATGAACCATCAATATTATTTTCATAATTAGGGAATTTATAATGAGGGAAATTCTGAAACATTTTGTCAAGGCCATGACCAAAACATCTAAAAATGATTAACGCCTCAGCCAAAACCATATATCTAATTGGGAATGGCCTCAAACAATTCCACGTCAAATTGTTTCATTATACTTACCTAAGCATCAAGGTTATATAGAGGGTCCACCCTTCAGTTACTAATTTCAATACATTCCTCATATTAAAAGGTTGAAACATTACATAGACATTCATATTAAAACTAGTATAAAAAATTTCAATACATTAACTATAAACCATGAATGGTATAAAAATAACACATCCATGGTCAAACATTTCATAACTCATTTAATAAAATATTGAAGATTGTATTTATAATAAATCAACCTCAACCAATAATAATACTCAAAAGAAATGTTGAAAAAGTTGAAAATCATTTGTAAAACTCTTTGAAAGAAATATCCTTTTTTCCACGAAAACATTTAAAAGGCGCACAATTTAGAAAAGCTGACATTTAAAAAAAATTGAATCAACGTGTCCCATACCACTTTCACAATTTTTAAAGGAATTAATATTTTAAAAACATCCATGCCTATATAAATAAATTCGTAAAAACTATTTTTGCAAACATGGACATTAATGAGAATGATATAGAAGAATAAATATATAAACTATTTAAAATGATGATTTAGTTAAAGATTATATTCCATAAAACCTTCAAATATTCCTTTTGAAAATATTTTTATAAAACATGGGAGTGGATGATAAAGAGGTCCCAGTAGATAATCACATAAAAATAACCTTGAATAATGAAGAGATTTTAGAATTAACCCTTACCTTGAACTTTCCTTTGGTCGAGGGTATGTTTAAGCACTTGTATAATGACAATAGTATGTTATTAAATTATAACAGAACCATATTCATATTTATTATATCATTCATGATACATTTATGAAATTATAATACGCATTTAATAATTATTTCTATGTTAAATTAACATTTTCGGTAATAATCGCTTTCTTTATCGTACATGTTTTAACTTTTTATTCTTGATCGTATCATTTAGATCATGATTTAAATACTTCAAGAATATAACCCTTTATTTATATATCATATATATTTAGAATATAAATATTTATAATAGTTAGATTTATGAAATGGAAGGAACTGTTTATAGATACAGTAGGTCATGTGTACGCATAAATAATGTTTCAATTTTATTATCGTATTGAACAGTAGTAAGTGAATAAGATATATGTATGTAAATATATATATATATATATATCGAATCTCATTGAGCCAAGGAGACAGTAATTTGTACATACGCATGAGAGAAAATATCATTATATTGATGGGGAAATCATATGTAATTGGGTGGTATATCATATATACAGAATCATTAACATGTCATATTTAATATTTACTTTAGTTATACTCATTATTATACCCATCCAAATAATGAAGTGTTTGAAAAACAAACTACACCACGACGTGGAGACGGTAAGCCGTACGTACACACATATGGTGACTTTATCATTTATAGGATGGATTGAATAAATAATATTGTAGTACCATATTTATAATAACATAAAAATATGTATAAGGTACTGGATTTATTATTTTCTTATGGAAACAACAAATAATGAAGATGTAGATGAAAAAAAAACTTGAAAGAGGGTGGTGAAATTATTACCTCTTCATCTGGTGCATCCTTTTGATTTGATCAAAAGGGATCCTTAGGTTGGATTTATAATAAAAGTAAGGACAATAGATTTATGTGAGGTAAATTGGGAGGATATTTGGGTAGGTTTTGGCTGAGCCAAATGGATTTGGAGGTGTGATTTTGAGAGAAGGGGAAGTGGCCTTTTATAAGAGAGGTGAGGGTCCCTATAGGAAAGGATTAAAGAATTAATTTATTATACAATCATATTAGGTTTATAATTTCTCCAAATGAATTTATTTCTAGACATAGGTGGTTATGGTTTAAAATAATATCAACCAATAGGTTTTATACAAGTTTAGGTTACCATTTTAACCTTATCTTTTAGATTTTACTCTTAGTTAAATGGTTTAACTTTTAGAGTGTCTTCTTGTATTCTTACACTATATGATTAATAAACATACTTTAAACATCTAAGATAAGCTAAAGTGGTTCATTAATGACATATATAATATTATTTAATCCCTTTTTCTGAACCTTATATTTTTAGTAATATTATATCAACAAATAATATAGTATTTGTTGTAACAATTAATTTATGTCAATTTTGATAAAATTTGTATTTTGTTTTTGTGAAAGTAATTACATCCTTATAACTTCTAAATAATTATGTAATAAACCCCAACATGTCATATTGACCGATAAATTTAGTGGAATTCATCAAAAGTCTTAAATTACTTTTATTTGGATATTTATAACTTCAATTATTTTAATCATTCATTAATAAGGTAATTACTACATCATCATTATGCCATAACAAAATTTATTCATTTAATGTGTAAAAATTATAAATAAAATACCATAATTTAGGAAATATTTTTATATTTCTAATTAATATTTACAGTCGAATTTTTATTATGTATAACCCTATATTAAAAATAGTTTAGTTATTTAACATTGAATTTAACACTTTTAACTCTTCTTTAAATAAATTAATTATAAATTTTCTAATCAATTCCAATTTGACATAAAGGACCATATTTTATTTCTAAGGTTTTTTTGGGTTGAATTAAACATATAAAATAGAATTAGGACATGTTTCAGGGTAATTATAACATTATTTTTAACCTTAATTACATTATTTACATTTAACTATGGTAAATACAAGTCAAAATTTATGATTCACAAAAAATTATTTTCATCATATGGAACCAAATTTTACTTACTGATGTTAACCATGTCTCTCGTATTTTTTAAATTCAACTCACATAAGTGGTAAAATTATGTTTTAGGATAATTTTCAAATTCCAATAGAAGGTGGGTAAAATATGGTAAAACGTTCAACAAAATTTTATATGTCTAAACTTATTATAAAATTAATACAATTAATTAAATATAAAATATATAGGTATTATGTATATATTTTGACCTCAAATAAATTAAAATAAAATAACTAATTACTTAAATAAAAATTCAATTTCAAAAAAAAATGCAGGGTTTGGGACTATTCATAAAAAATTGAACGTTTTCAGAAAAATACCAAAAATTTACTCTAAGATAATTTTGATATTATAAATTCAAAAATGAAGTATATTTTACCAAATTCAAAACATATATGTCAAATTTATTAATTTAAAATTAATTATCATTTTCAAAACCAAAAGGTGGGTTTTTAAAAAGTAATAACTATCAAAAGAATGACATCTGTTTATGTCAAATTTAAATGTGAAATTAATTATAATGAACAATAATTTTATTAAATGGTAAAAATTTAATCTAATTATACTTCCAAACCATTCAAATTTATAATTTAACAATATAAATTATTCTAATTCAAAAAAAATATTCAGTTAAAATTTAGTATTTTCACTGTTCGCCCAAAAATGAAATTTATCAGAAGAACACAAAAAAATTATCAAAACTAAATTTTGATGTCCCAATTATAAATAAGAAGTTTATTATTTAAAATTGATAATATAAAAGTGTAAAATTTTGGATTAAAAACGGTTCTCCATTAAAAGGTGGTAAAATTTCATTTTCTGAAAAATACTTCTTGTATATGAAAAAAATGAAATTGTTCTTATATTATGTCTAAGAAACACATAATATGTATGTTAAAATTATATGGAATATATAAAATTCAAAATTAAGTTAATGCTATTCATAACCGCTTTTGAACGACTATTTTGGTAAGTCATGGTGCGCTTGAACTCAGTGTTGCGTGTTCTGCAAGTTATTGAATTACTTTGGTGAAATAATGTACTATGAAATCTTGGGGTGTTGAATTCTCCCCTACTTTAATAAATTGTGTCCATACAATTTGAGATTGTTCTTCCAAAATAAAAGTTATAAAATAGAAAAATACCATGGTGGAAAACCCACATCGTAAATTGGGTTAATAAAATTTAGTCTTAATAAGAGGGAAAGGGAAATGAAAAAGTCACCACCAAATTATGATCTCAATTAAGATAACATTGGTTTCAATTAAGGATGCATAATTAGAGGTAAAATTTAAATATTTATAGGGAGTGATATAGGTCATTAATCACAAACAAGTGTAAAATTAAGGGCCTCAAAGCCATCAATTATGAAGATTTAAAATATCGTCGGTTAAACAAAACACAATGTATTAGGATAACACATTTTTGGTTTTAGGATCCCTTCCCTAAAGTTTAAGAATTAATTTATTCATAGAATAAAAGGAAAAAATATATACAGTACATGTAGAGTTTCATCATTCCACTAATTCCTACCATAAACTCATCTTCCACTACAAAAGATAATAAAATTCAATAATATTCTTATTCTTCCAATAGGATAGGTTTCCAAAATTAATGAATTTATAATTTATTAGTCAGGCTATTTAAAAATACTACATTATAAAAACTAGGAAATCACATATGCCAGTGGTAGGTGATTCATCTTTATCGCCCTTCAGTTGTAGGTTCAAGTCTCACGGCCTTGTCGGACGCAACATTTTGCCACCAGACCTCTGGGTTTTCCTTTTTATAACAATTCAAAAATAATCATAAGGAATGATTTGACCTGAACAATAGTATCCAATGTCAAAAATAATCCATTACAACCTTTAGAATTATTTAAAATACTTCTGTTCAAACTCAATGTCCAGAATTTATAAGTAAGGTAAACATCATGAAGATATTTTTTTCCATGTAATAACATGTGAATACATTCATAATTTATTATTTTAAAACCCGGTAACACACTGAATTTCCATAAAACCTTATTGAACACATTAATGCTCCCAGATTCCTTACAGAATATTGGATATACTACTTATATCCAAAAATGTTGTAAACTCCGACAATAATGAAATAAAACCCAATTTATTAGATTCAGAGTAGTAAAGAATATCAAATAGAAGTTTTCCCAATCAATCATATCTTATTCCCAAATAACTACCTCTGTATAAGAACCATATTAAGGTTTATCTTATGCTCATGCATATATTTTCAAAAAAACATTAACCTGCTATTGAGTCACTTTTCTTGGTTCCAGACAATCTCAATTCCTTAATGAAATATTACTGGAGTAAAATAATTATATACTCTATAATTCATATAACATGTACATCATTAATACAATACTCAAATGACATAATAATTTAATAACAACATAAGAAATCTAATCATTTTTATTCATCTTCGGTAGTATCATAACTTTGTTATTATCCAATAGCATCATTTGGTGTATACTCTGATGATTTGGACTTTGATTCCTGTAGTGTCCCAACTCATTGCAGATGAATCATTGTACATTTGAAGTCTTTTTCTGACCCTCACAATCACGTACTTGGTGTCCTTTTTCTCCAAACTAATAACAAACTCCCATTACCTTCAAGCATTTACCAATAATATTCATTCCACAGTAATCACATATGGGAAAATCATTTTTCCCCTCTTCCCTTTATCCATCTTTCTCTCAATCATCCTTTTCTTCTCATTCTTCCCTTCAAAGCCATAGGACTCTGATAATTCTTTACTTATCTTATTAACACATGACATTATTTCTTCATATGATTAGAATATGTGGGAGACTAGTTCCTGTTTAAATGTAGGCTTAATACCATGAAAGATATGATCCTTCTTAATCTTTTGATCATGTGTATTGTTGTTATTCTCATTCCTTATACTAGGCGCCATTTCTAAACAATGGCATACACTAGGTTATTTTATGAATCGCAATGCATAATTATGAACTTGTAAAATACCTAACATAAATTGAAATGATTATGAATATAACATAAAATTATTAAATGTTTTCTTTGAATAATTATTTACTCCTAAATCCTTCATAATGGCTTGTAATGAAAATGTGAATTATCCTAACCATATCCCCTGGGAGTGTTGTAACCAGGAGTGAAGTAAGGTCTGTTGTCGTGTACCAGGATACCCCGGGCCAAGCCCGAAACTCCTTTTTGGGGTATTCACTCTTAGGTACATTTGTGCCAGAGCTACCTCTACCAACTCGTATCTAAACAGAGATTTATTGCTGAAAAAATACACAAAATCTCTACATTACCAAAATTCTAGGAAGTTATTCTATACTAATCCTCAAATTCTATCTTTGGTTAATGTTCTTTATTCAGAGTTTATCAAAATATAGTTTCCAAGGTTATTTTAAAACCTCTTCTGATTCCAACTGTAATTCCCCGACCCCAGTTACCCAAAGTTGGTGATTTATTACATATCATTGGTTTGATACAAGGAATCATGTCCCAAAAGACCAATCAGTTTAGTATTATTGGAAACAGTATACGTACATAAGTTCAACATTACAAGTTGAAAAGAAATACAACACAAATCCAAGACTCCTTGATTATTGTTGAAAGTCACTCATAATAAACTTCTTCCAATCTTGAGAAAATGAAACAGAAGAAATGGGTGAGCTCAATCACTTAGTATGAGTAAGCAATACAGCAAAAGACAACAAAAACATTAGGCATGTTGAATAGTTTAAAACACATGCCTTTACAAATAATTAACATGAACACTATATGGCTGGAATATGAGCTGAGTAAATAATGAAATAAAAAAATAGATTCATGGGTATTCTACTAGTTTAAAAACCACATGAACAAACAATATTATTTTCATAATGAGGGAATGTATAATGTGGGAAATTCTGAAACATTTTATCAAGGCCTCAGCCAAGACTTCTATAAATTATTAAGGTATCATCCAAAACCAGATATCAAATTGGGAAATCCATCTACCAATTCTATGTCAAATTTTCTCATGAGGCCTATTGATGCATCAAGGAGCTATATCGGGCTCTACTTGTCACTTACTAAGTCCAATACATTTTTTGAATGAAAATGTTGAAACATAACATAAACATTTTCATTAAAAATAGCATAAAAAATGTCAATACTTTAACTATAAACCATAAATGGTATAAAAATAACACATATATAGTCAATCATATCATAACTCATTAAATACAATAGTGAATATTGTATTAATAATAAATCAACCTAAATGAATAATTATATTCAAAAATAATGTTGACATAGTTGAAAATGATTTGTAAAACTCTTTGAGAGAAATATCACTTTTTCATGAAAACATATAAAAGTCACACAATTTACAAAGGAAGACATTTAAAGAGATTTTTTTAAAAAAAATTCTTATAACACTTTGAAACTTTTGAATGGAATTAAAATTTTAAAATCATTCTTGTCTATATAAATAAATACTTAAAACCCATTTTGAAAACATGGACATTAATGAAAATGATTTAGAAGAATAAATATATAAATAATTTAAAATGATGATCTAGTTAAAGAAACATTTCCATAAAAAACCATAAATTATTTATTTTGAAAATATTTTTATGAAACACAGATGTGGATGATAATGTTGTCCCATTTGATACTAACGTAAAAATAACCTCAAATAATGAAGAGATTCTATAATTAACCCTTACCTTGCACTTTACTTTGGTCGAGGGTACGTTTAACCTCATGTATAATGTACATAGTATGTTATTAAATTATCCCAAAACCATATTAATATTTATTATATCATACATGATTCATTTATGACATTATACTACCCATTTAATAAATATTTCAATGTTAACTTAACATTTCGGGTAATAATCGATTTCTTTGTTGTAAGTATTTAAACTTGTAATTCTTGATCGCATCATTTAGATCATTATTTAAATACATAAAGAATATAAAAATTTATTTATATATCATATATATTTAGAATATAAATATTTATAATAGATAGATATATGATGTGGAAGACACCGTTTATAGAGATGGTATGTCGTACGTACGCATAAACGATGATTCCGTTTTCATATCGTATTGAATGGAAGTAAGTGAATAATATATATGTAAGTACATATATATATATATCCACTATAATTATTATGTCATATATATACATACTTATTAATAATATATATTTTTATAATCATCATTGAATGGTGAACGTGGAAATGAATCTCATCATGTTGTAGAGACGGTAATCCGTACGTACACACGAGTGAAAATATCATTATATTGATGGTAAAATCATATGTAATTGGGTGGTATATCATATATAATGAATCATTAACATGTTATATTTATTATTTTCATCACTTATACTCGTTATTATACCCATCCAAATAATGAAGTTTTTGAATAACAAAATACACTACGACGTGGAGACGGTAAGCCGTATGTACGCACGTATGGTGACTTTTTCATTTATAGGATGGATAGAATAATGAATATGATTGTTACATATTTATAAAAACATCACAGTATGTATAATATACTAGATTTATTTTTTTGGTATGTCAACAACAAAGAAAGAATAAGTGGAATAAGAAAAGAACTTGAAAGAGGGTGGTGAAATTATTACCTCTTCTTCGGGTGCTTCCTTTTGAGTTGATGAAAAGGGAACTTAGGGATGGCTTTATTATCAATGTAAGGACTATAAAATAATGTGATGGAAATCGGTTGGATATTTGGGCAGAGGTTGTCCAATCCAAATGGAAATGGAGGTTTGATTTTGAGAGAAGGGGAAGTGCCTTTTTATAAGAGGGGAGAGGGTCACATTCAGAAAGATTAATGTATTAATTTATTATAAAATCATATTCAAAATATAATGGAACAAAATAAATTTATTTAGAGCATTAGGATGTTATGGGTCTAAGTCCTCTCAACCAATAGGTTTTCTACAACTTTAGGTTACCATTTTAACATTATCCTTTAAATTTAACTCTTAGTTAAATAGTTTAACTTTTACCGCATCTTCCTGTATTCTTACACTATATGGTCAGTGATCATACTCTAAACTTACAAGAGAACATCAAGTGGTTAATTAGTGATATATATAGTATTTTTTATGCCCTTTTTTCAAACCTTATATTTTTAGGAATATTTTTTCAACCAATAATATAATATTTGTTTTAAAAATTAATTTAAGTCAATTTTGATACTATTTGGTATGTTGTTTTTGGGAAAGTCGTAACAACCATATCACTTTGGAAAAAATTTATCTAAAAAACATTAGCATGTCATATTAACCTAGTAAATTAGTGTAATTCATCAAATGTATCAAATTACATTTATTTGGATATTTATAACATCAATTATTTTAATCATTCATTAGTAAGGTAATTACTACATCATCATTGTGTAATAAATAAATATAATTATTTTATGTATAAAATTTATAAATAAAATACCACTATGTAGGAAATATATTTATCTTTATAATTAATAATTATATACTGATTTATCTTATGAGTAACCCTATATTAAAAAGTGTTTAGTTATTAATCATTGAATTTGATACTTTTAACTCTTCTTTGAATAAAATAATAATAAATGTCCTAATCTAATCCAAGTGGACCTAAAGGGTCATATTTTATTCCAAAGGTTGTTTTGGGTCGAATTACACATATTCAATAGAATTAGGACATGTGTTAGGATAATTATAATATCATTTTTTCCCTTAATTACCTTATTTACTTTTAACCATGGTAAATAAAAGTCAAAAGATACAATTCCCAAAAAAATATTCTAATCTTATTGAACCACATTTTACTTACTGATTTTAACCATATCACTTGTATTTTTGAAATTTTACTCATAGTAGCGGTAAAATTGTGTTTTATGAAAATTTTCATATTCTCCTAGAAGGTGGGTAAAAGATGGTAAAAAGATCAATAGAATTTTAAATATATAAACTAATTATAAAATGATTCTAATGAATTAAATTGAACATATATAGGTATTATTTATCTATTTTTACTTAAAATAAATACAAATATAATATCAAATTACATAAATAAAAAGTTGGTTTTAAAAAATAACGTAGTGTGTTTCTCTATTCATCAAAAATTGAATGTTTTCTGAAAAATAAAAAAATTAACCCTAAGTTAATTTTTATATTTTGAATTAAAAAATTAATTATATTTCATCAAATTAAAAAAAATGGAAGTTGAATTTAATAATTTAAAATTAATTCCCGTTGTCAAAACCAAAAAGCGGGTTTTTAAAAAGTAAAAACTATCAATTTATTGACATGTGTTTATCTCAAATTTAGATAAGAACATACTTATAATGGAAAATAATTGTATTAAAATATAAAAATAAAATCTAATTATACTTTCAAACCATTAAAATGTATAATTTAACACTATAAATTATTCTGATTAAAAAAGTTGTTTTCAGTTAAAATTTAGTATTTTCATTATTCACTCAAATATGAAAGTTATCAGAAAAACACCAAAAAATTATTGAAACTAAATTTTTATGTCCCAATTCTAAAGAAGAAGATTATACTGTCATATTGTACATAAATAATTTTCAAATATTGGATTTAAAAAGGTTCTGCCTTTAAAAGGCGGGAAAATAGTATTTTCTGAAAAATACGTCCTTTATCTGAATAAAATGAATTTCATATTATATTCTGTCTAATAAACACATTATATGGATGTTAAAATTATATGGATTTTATAAATATAAAAATTCAGTTAATACTATTCATAACCACTTTTTAACAGCTAGTTTTGTAAGTCGTGATGCGCTTGAACTTAGTGTTGCATGTAGCGCAATTTATTGAATTAAATTTTTGAAATAACATACTATGAAATATTGGGGTGTTACACTTCATGTGTCAAAATGACTTTTGTAATTTGATTATGGTAAAAAATTTCTTCTTAAAATAATAAATAGTTTAAAAATAAAAAAAATATAAATTATATATATAATATACTTTTAAATTCGATCATGATATATGTTTAGGATAAAATGAAGTATGTTGATGTCATATAGATGGTAATCCACATTTACACATAAGGATTGTTTCCATTATTAAATGGTATTGATATAAATATGGTATGCATTATTTTAACATTCTATATTTTTTAATATATTATAAATAGTATTTTATTTTAAAAAATAACCTATGTATATAATTCATGCGATGTGGTGATGAAAAATGAATCACTTTTCTTTCTACATGTGGTATTCCACATGTACACACAATCAAAATCCTAATTTTTCAATGGATGTTAAAAAATGAATATAGATAATATATTAACTTTTTTGTTTTTTAAATATATCATTAATATAATATATAATCATTAAATTCTTCATTATAACTATAATGGCCCAAACCTATGTGGTCCATCACTTTGTCAATATCCAATGTTTTTGGTTTTCTGGGAGACAACAATGGATAATTTTAGGATTTTTTTTAAAATTTCCTATTTTTCTATGGGAGATTCAGGCATCGGTGAGTCGAGTCAGTGAATCAGGGAGTCAGTGACTCAGGGTATCAGTGGATTAGGGCATCGATTACTCAAGGCGTGAGCGGGTGAATACGTCAGTAGGTCGTTGTTTCAGTAGTTCGGTCATCAGTAGGATAAGGAATTGGTAGTTCCAGTGTGGGTAGGCCGATCATAGGTGAGTGGTATTGGTGTGTTTCGTCAGTGAGTGTCATTAGTGAGTGTTGTTGTTGAGGTGCATCGGTGATTTGCATCAATGAGTGGAATTCGTGAGTGGTGTCTGGTAGTGGAACCAGTGAGTGGTGTCAAAGATTGGTTTCGGTGATTGGTATTATTGAGTCTCGTTGGTGGCTTAGCATCGGTGGCTCATCCATCAGTGACACATATCAGTGAAACACCCATCAGTGAGTCATTACCAGTTTTCCCAATTTTTTCAGTTTCTCAAATTTAATGAATTTTTTATGTTAAATTACAAAAATTCCATATTTAATGAGTATTTGGTCCATTTCAAATTTCATTTATCTTCTAAAAGAATGAATCTTCTTTTGACTACTAAACTATGTCGGCATTATCGTGATTTGTATTTAATGGCGTTTGAAACAATTTTCCCCATAGATTTAAGATATGGACTTTTTAAAAGTAAAAATTCTCTCTTTCTTTGAACCCTTCCATTTTCTATTTTTGTGTAGAGGACCCTACATACCCAATGAGTCATATTATTGTGTTGTATTAGTCTATTCGGTTTTACCCTAGGAGTCATTCCTAATACTCACTAAACCCTGTTTCTTTGAAACATGGATGAATTATAAATCTTCTATTATTCCATGTAGGGAATCCTTCTTTCAAATTTCTGTGTGCATCATTCCGGGTGGGTGTACATATGTACTATTGTGAATATGGTTGAAACCAAATTAATGAAGATAATAAAAATTAATAAATTAGGGTTATGGAGAATGGTGGTGATGATTTCTTTATTCTTTTATGTTATCCTTGATTGATGTTGTGAATCAAACGGGTGCTATTATTATGAAAACAATGGTTTTTTGAGGTCCCTATTTGCACACTTTGATGGCTTGTGAATACATGTGGATGATACCCTGTGAAGGTTTAAATGATAATGAAATTTTTTAACCATGTATATTCTGTTAAATTACTATATTCACCTTGATCGAAGATGTTATATGATAACCCCATTTTTATCAAGTGGAACTAAAGCGCGATTGGTTTATAAGTCTGAATAATCTTTTCATTGTTGGTGTTGATATGTGTGGTGTGTGGTTATTTTTTTACTTGTGTCTGTAGTGTTCATGTGGTGTTGTGGGTGGGGTTATGGTTATGAGTATAGGGTGGTAAGGGTGGTGTAATGGTCTCTCATTATGACGGATAATTTCATTTTAAAATGGATGAACTTGTCATGAAGTGGTACTGCATTTGGGTACTGGTTGGGCAGAGGGGTTATAGTACTAGGTTTTGTCATGTCGTTTTTATGGATCTACTATGCGTGGTGTTGTTGTGTAGTGGGATATCATGTGGGTTTGTGATGAGGTGTGTTATAGTGTTTACTTGTTGAGAGGAAGGACATGGTGGCATGAATTTGAAGAATGATGATAGGGGTACCCAAAAAAGGGGAGTGTGCAGTGGGACTGTGTGCTAGTTTATTTCCTATTAGTTTTTCTGAATTGGTGTTAGAATATATTCTTTTACCATATACCATCATTACTTGTTTGGATTTTGAAGTGGTTCGTATGGTTGTTTAACCTTATGATGTTTCTGGTGTTTCGTAGTTTCCTGTGTCGGGATGGAAATAAATAAAGAAATTTTTTGAAAATTCCTAATGACTATTAGTTAATTTACATGGTTGGGGGTATGTTTCATGTTGGGTCTTGTATTGAAGAACTTTTCATTATTGAATTGGTATGTGACCATCTTTCATGTTGGTATGTGCATGTAAAGATGGCAGCAAGGTTATTTTGAGTGGGCTGATACTTTTTTTTAAACCCATAGGGTGGGATTAGTGTTCGTTACATATATATATATATAGTTCCTTGTGATTTATATATTCACCCCACTCGTGTAGAAAACTAAATTATTAACACCCCCATTATTATGGTGGAGGGTTTCTATTCCCAACATCCTAGTGGTGGATGGATGGATGTTTATTTCCTTTTCTCTTCTCTGTCTTCTATGAATTTGTATCCCAAGACTCATTATGTAGTTTGTGGTGCGGTTGTGAGGACAAATTGTTTTCAGTTGAGGTGTGAATTATTGGTAACATCAGGATGAGATATGTTATATTGTACAAGGTGTCAAATGGATGGAATGTGATGTTGTATATTTCCTTGGTGTGTGCAGGAAGGTGGTAATGGTGAGACTTGTGGAAGAATGTGTTAGTGTCAGGACGTTCAACATATGGGATGTTCTACTAGCCAGTGGGAATTGGTATGGGTTACCCAAATATCACTGTTCTTATTACATTACATTACATTACTTGGCATTCATTATTTAGTGATAGTTCCTTGGGGAGGTTGGGGTGGATATTATACATTGTTAGGCGAGTTTGAGTTTCTATTGTTTTATCATAGACGCATTAGTATGCTTCTACGACTTGTGCACAGATGAATTTTATTTTTCCTACTGAGTATACATGTTTTCTCACCCTATGAATGTAAAACTATTTTCAGGTTTCCATGGATATTACTCAGACAGTGTTGGACCATACTATTTTGGAATTTAGTGATGTTTGAGTTTTATTTTCTTAGGTTGTTATTGGTACTTTGGTGTTTTCTTTGTATTTCAAGTAGTTTTACATTAAAAATGAATATGGGATGTATTTTTTCCCTATATACATGTCTTGGAGTTGTGTGATTTTGAAACATCTTATCTCCCAATATTGGTAATAATAAAGGAAATGACTATAATTTTTATGATATTCATATACCATTGGTTCGGGTCTCCATCATGGGGCCTATTAGAGATGGGACTCGGGGGGCGGGTGGTCATTATCTCTCTGTTATCCTAAGGATGGAAGGTCTCGACATGTTTTTATCCCTTCAATAATCTTAAATAATGTCGGTCATGAAAAATGGAGTTATAGGCTGATGGTTGAGAGATATTATAGTGTTTGGAGTTAGCCATAGTGAGGACTATGTGGGATTGTAGGGAAAAAATCTTAGGTGATCATGGTGTGTGAGATTGACTAGGGAACACTAGTTATGACATGGGATTTTAGGACTCCCCGTGATCCGAAGCAAGGAATCTAAACATAGAAAATGACTAAGTGATTTTACACCGATTGCGGGATAGAGACCAATGAAAGGTACATGCATCATAATGAATTATGTTCTTATTTGTTTTGGATGTTTTCAGAAAATTAAAATAAAAAATGAGTTAAAATGAATTATAAAAAAGTAAATATGAATAAGGCTAAGGATTTCCTTGTTTACCATTAATCTATAGATCCCGATCATTATCTATAAGTGGCATCAGTATTAGAGTCTCAACTGGATGGACCAGTCAACCAAATGTGGATTGACCCAGTGGTGGAGCACGATCAGTGGAAAAAGACGCTTCATGATTTCCACTCATAAAATTTGGGAAATTTTGAGGGTAATGTCTCAAACATGAAGACATAGAGTTGTCTTGAGGAGCTGGTGATCACATTCAGCTTCATCTGGGCTGTGGTAGAGTATTTGGTTTCCCTAGCAGTGATCCAGATAAGGGGAGAAGCCCATCAGTGGTGGATGCTTTACCTCGGGGGGAAGAAGGAGACCGATGTTCTGTTGTTTAATATAGGGAAGGAGTTCTGGGTGGAATTCTGCTCTTCAACGATAAACATCGAGAAGAGGTAGGAGCTACTCTCCCTCTAGCATGGGTGTATGTCTGTCATGGATACGGGGATTAATATTAAGGATATAATTCATGTTTCCTCAGATATCATTTTAGATGATGAATCTTGAGTGAGGCACTTATAGGATTCCTGTCATCCTTCCCTTCAGTATATGGTTACTTCCTTCACCTAGCCGACGTACATAGTGTTTTAGAAGAAGGCTGAGGTAGTATAAATAATGCCCACATGAGATGTTTTACCATGAGATTATGGTAAACTTTATTCTAAATATGGAAGTCTATCAAAAAAAGGTCTCCAGCATCAAGGCCTTACATGATTGGATCAGTGTGGAGTTGACCTTATCTATTTGACTAATAACATTTGGGTCCACATAATTTTCCTCTAGGAATGGGGTAGAGGTGTTTCACTTGTGCTTTTAGTAGTCACCTTCGGAGTCGGTCCCCAATTAGAGGTCAATATGGTGGAGGTGGGAAGGTATATCCCCTACCTAAATAGCAATTTCTTGCTATGCCATTTCTGCAATAGGGATAGTAGGTTCATTCTCCACTGAGAGTAGATAGTTCATAAGGAGGATGAACTCATGGAGATCCTAAAGGACCTTGAACAGGGAGTGGTTGAGAGGATGACTGATAGTAGGGGGCAGAAGATATGGATGTTTTATGTTACATTCCATAGAGGCAGTAGATCCAACTGGTCTAGAGATCGTTCGAGGTACGATCAGATTGTTCAGTACTCATGTTTGCAACTTGTTCAAATAAAGAGAATCACGCTTCTTTTTTACACCCATTCTAGCCCTTTTGTGGATCTATAAATAGTGATATATTTCGTTTCCCTAGTGTTGAGTGAACCAGTATGAGGTCATCCCATTATTCAAAATGTTTTCTAGGGATGTAGAATATTGTTTGGACCACATCAGTCTAGTGGGGATCTCTTTCAACAACACATGTAACAACACAATGTAATACTTCGAATCGTAGGGTTGTTTTAAGTACATTATGTTATTGACTACTTCTGGATTAGAGTCATGTCTTTAGACATGAAAGCACATCGATTATCATTAATTGGTGAGAGGATCTGTCAGGTGGGAAGCCGGTGCATGAAGTATCTTTTTCCGTATTATGAGAGCTATCATTGTGATTGATGGATGATGAGATAGTGGAGGTTTAGGGTGATGTTAGGGACATTTTGGATGGTTTCCCTAAGGAGGTTGTGACTCTACACCCTTGGTGTGACATTGAGTTCATGATATACATATAACTCAGGGCTCATTTGATCTCGATGGATCCTTACTAGATTAAGAATTCAATGTTTCAGGAGTTTTTTATTCAGATTGATTATTTGATAATGAAGCATTTTGTCTAACCTAGTGTTTCACCATGGGAATCTACAGACTTGTTTGAGAAGAAGGAATACAATTGTATGAGGCTATGCATAGACTGCCAGAGACTGAATCACGTAATGTTCATGAACTATTGTCATATATCGAGCATAGATGATATATTCAACTAGATGATTGGATAAGGTAGGTTCGCTAAGATCGATATATGGTTTGGCTATCACCAGTTAAGGGTGATGGAGTGTGACATACTGAAGACAGCATTCAGGTGAAGGTATGTGAACTTTGAGTTCATAGACACTTTGTTTGGTGTTATGAACACACCTTCCATGTTCATGGGGATCATGAACTCTGTCATCTGTGTGTTTATGGACCGGTTTGATATTGTATTTATCAAAGAAATCATGTTCTACTCAAAGTAATAAGAGGAGAACACTGGGATCCTCATGATTGTATTGAAGGTCCTTCAACACCACTAGATATACCAAATAATGTCCAAGTGCATCTTTTTGACATGGTATGTCCACTTACATGTGTATGTGGTGTCTCAGTGGGGTGTATCAGTGGATCCTTCAAAGATTGAGGTGATTTTTTCTTAGACAACACAAAAGAATGTGGAATAGGTTCATGGTTTCCCTCCCTCACTTTATACTATCGGATATTCATACCTAATTTATTTTGAGTAGAATATATATTTATGACTATGAACTTAAAGGGTAATTACATTGTGTAGAAACAGTAGTTCGTGGAAACATTATGCAATCTGAAATGGATGTTGTTCAGTTCCACAATGATCATGTTTCCATAGGAAGGGGCGATGTTCGAGATGATTTTTGATGATACATGTTAGAGTGTGAGGTGTGTAATGATTCATCGTTAGGGAGTTATCTATCACGTGTCTAGGTAGTTTTACCCCCATGACCATAATTATTCCACACCCGAACTAAAGTAAGAATAGGTCTTGTTTGCACAAATGTTGTGGTGACATTACCTCATTTCAGAGCACATTGTGATCTTTATGGATCACAATACCTTTAGGTACAACTTTTCCTAGAAATATGTGAACTTATGGTAGTATAGGTGGAAGGATATTATCTATGATTATGTTTATGAGATCTTCTACTCCTCATGTAAGTGGAATGTAGAGGATGATGATATGAGAAGGAAGTCATAAAAGGAAGTGGCTGAAGAATATATGGATGATTGGAGACTAATGGAAGAGTTATCGTCCTATCACATAGATGCATGAATATATAGTGCTAGTGGATTACAACATTAGATGATGGTTCGTTAATCTCTAATACAGTAGGTAGAGGAGTATTAGTGGGTTGTCTCGGAGGTAGAGTTAATGTGTGACCACTTTGACAATTGTGATACTCTAGAGGGATGGTAGGATGAGGGTTAGAATCATTTTTCTTATGTGATAAGTTGTTTATATTAGTGGAAATGCTTGAGAGAGTTATCCTAGATATTCATAGCTCACCTATAGTAGTTCACTTGGGTGTTTCAATGATATAGAGAGGGTTGAGGGAATGTTTCTTAGAATCATTTGTTCTTATGTGATAAGTTCTTATTTTTTACCATTTTCTGAACATAAAAACATTTTCATTTTATTTATCATTTTAAATGAAAAACCAATTAGAGTTTCTTATTATTTTATAAGACCAAATAAATTGATTATATTGATTATATTAAGTGGAACATATTGTTGGATATTTTAATTCTGATGTTTTTTACAATGGGGTTCAAAAAAAAGAATAGAGATAATTTTTTTTTTAAATGAATAAAATGAGGAATATGTTACAATAAATAATTATTTCATAACTATATTTATTTAGTATTCAAAATATGTTATTCTAACTAAGATATTAATCTTTATCGGTTTTACTATTGATTTCAACCAGTTTTTTGAATATATTATTCCATTCAGAAGTTTTAAATATTTTATAAGGTTATGAGGTGTAATTAGTTGGATGAAATAGAGTTTCATGACTTTTTTTGAAATATATTTAAATATGGATACATGTGGGATGTATTGAGAAAGATGTTTTCAAATACATATGAAGGTAAAATGTCTAAATTTACCAATTGAAATATTTTTGGAACGATGAATTCATTAGAGTTAGTTGTTTGATGATGGAAATGTAAATCATATGGTATTATAGGAAATTTTTCACATGATAACAAATAAATTAATCTTGGTAATAACCAATTATGAAAAGTAGATAATGGGATCTTTTAAATGCATTATTATGGCCATTATGATAGTTAATTTCTGATGAAAAATCGTGAAAAATGGTAATCAAAAGAACTATAAATATGATCTTGAATGGTCCTTAATTACAGATAACCTAAATTATATACCATCAATTAAAGTGGTGATATGTACATTACCTGTTTTCTCAGATTTTTCCAATGTCTTATTCTATTTTTAGTCCATTGATTATTTCATTTCTATGAAATTTTCCATTAAAATTCAAATTTATGCTTAAGAAATTGAAAGTAAAATTCTTCTAAAACATTATGAAGTATTTTTTATTGAATTAATTAATTATAATTATAATCCCATTTTTTTATGAGAAATAGTTTTTTGAGAAAAATATTTATCTCTCCGTAGATTAGTTTTGTATTATTTTGTGAATGGATTGGATTTTAGTTTTACATTCTATTATAGATTATAGATCTAATGAGGTTATATTATGTTTCCATAGTGACATATAATTTTTATATATTAATGATTTTATAAATATATGGAATAAAATTAACATATTAAAGAATGTATAGAATTTAAACTTCCTCATACTATCAAAAGGAGGGATATTGTTTATATTATTGATATACCTATAGTAAATGATTATATAAATGTATATCCTAATGACTTTTTTTGGGTTATTACTACATTGGAATTTAAATTTATTGTTTAATTATTCTTATAGTATAATCTGAATTAATAATAAACATATTGAATAATTTTATAATAGTTTTTTGAGTTGAATTTATTATTAAGAGTATCATGTTGGTGAATTTATTCTTCAAAACACTACACCTTGGGTGATCCTATTTTTTAAAATGATATATGATTTCATGATAATTTTTTTTGATTATACATATAATAGTAACACATTTTTTATTAACATGCATATTATTTTCAAATATCAATGTCCTTTTTGTTCATCTTATTCAATTATATATCATGGGTTCAGATTTAGTATCAAAAAGTGACTTAAAAAAGAAATCATGAAGAAATCAATTCAAACTTGGTTTGGGGATTTCATGTTTTTGTATATTCATTTCAGTTTTACCAACCAACCTACTATATATTCTGATATTATGAATATTTTTTCACTGGTTATTTGAAAAAATAATTGGTTGTTCTTATTAATTAAACTTTTTTACATTATAAATTATATTATTACCATGAAAAACATTTACATAACACCCGATATTCTAATAGAGTAATTGAAAAAAAATTTAATAAAATAATAATTTCATTCATATTTTAACATTTCATGGAATATTGATTCTAATTTTATAGGAAATATACCTATTTTGAACGTTCAAAGTAGAAAAATTATAGAATGATTGTTTCAAATTTCCATCTCTAAATAATAATTATTGAATATTTGAATATAATATATTTAACTATTATTACTTTAACTATAAATTTTTATTATTATTTTTAAAATTAACCATGTACTTATTTTCAATTTTTTTAAAAATATTACAATTTAATTTCAAGGTTCAAATGAATAATTTTCTTTAAAAAATATTAACTGAAAAAATTCCCTTTTTAATTCATTAAAATAACCTCTAATAATGAATGATTTAATTTAAATTTAATGAATATAAATATAAAAATTATAATTTAAATGAATATAATATTTATTACTTGTAACGAAGCTGTATAATCAACTTATGCTTGAAAATTACATTTTAGGAGAAACAAATTTTTGTCATGTTTTCTAGTTTTATTTATAAAATAAATTCTACTAATTATTTAAATTGAATGGGATAAAATGTATTTTAATTTTGGAATAAAAATAGTAATAATAATCTAAAATTTTTAAAAATATTTTTTATGAATATGAATTGTAAAATTGTAAAAACAATATTACCAATGTTAATGCCAGAATGGGTATATAGGGGTTAATAAAAATGATTATTATTAAAATTAGAAAAAAAAAATTATTCATAAATTTTATTAGTCTGATTTATTTTTTCCATTAAAACTTTTAAATTCTAATATAAGTCATTTTGGATCCATTATCCCTAAAATGTGAATTAATAATTTTTTAAAATAATAAAAATTACAAGTGTTCCACACATATCCTCTATAAAAGGTAACCTCCTCCCCTCTCCTACAAACATATCATGGAAATTTTAGAAAAAAACCAAAAAAATCATCCAAAGTAACATTGTTCACATTATAGTTGTTTTATATATTCTAATAGACAAGCCTATCTTTCCTCAAGAATATATCCAAAGGGGGGTTCTTTTATAGAAGATAATCATTTTAAAGTTGATCGTTTTTTATGTCATATTTTAACACCATAAATTATATCATGAATATTATTACAAAATAAAATAAGTATTCACATGGTCTGAGATGTAATTAAATTTATATAATAACATTTTTATATCTCCTTCGCAATCATATTTGAAACAAAATAAGCGGTAATGATTACGGTGGACTATAGCCTTACATGTAATTGAAATTATTTTCCAACACCACTTTACACAGATAGTAATAATGATGAAACTAATGAACATATATATGATACAAATTTAATAATATTGAATCAATGTATTTAATATATCATGTACTCCATAATCTTTTCAAAATTTAAAAAGATAATGTTTCCCATGTGTATTATGGCCTACCATCTCCATAAAGTGATGTGATTCATTTTACATGCCCACAATTGAATGAATATTAACAAAATTATATTATATAAAATTTTGTTATATAGAAAATTAATATAATTTTAAATATTTTTATATTATAACTTTTTACAATAACATTAAAATAAAAAAATAAACATACATGGGAAAAACAAGCTATTGACACCTGAAATAATAATAAAAATAATGATTCACTATAAAACAAATAGTAGATAAGGTGTTAAAAGTTGATAATATATGATATTATAAATATTAGTTTTGTTTTGGTATAAATTAATATAATGATTAAATCATTTATATAAGTGTTAAAACCATGTTCAACAACGTGGAAGATTTAGATAATAGATTTTGTCTCAATTTGAACTCTACTATGACATAATTGGCACTATTAACCTATTTTGTTTTATATGGTGTATATAATTCTCCTTTGAATTATCAATCATGAATATCAATTTATTCATGATTGATGATTATTTATTTCCTATTTACTCTTTCATAGAGCAACAATGTGATTTGTTTTTTGAAAATTATTAGAATTTACATTACTATCTATTTTTTAGGATTACATATAATTTTTATTAAATTAATCATAGAATATATATATATATATCATAATATTAACATATTTTATTATCCTAGGATTATTTAAGGATTTTCAATATATTCTTTCAATTTTCCAACTCATTCAAATTTGAATAAATTAAATAAATATTTAAATGTAAAAGATGACCTTATTTTTATCTAGACGAAGAGTATTTTTCTTATATGACCATAAATTTCAAAATTATTCAACAATATTCCTTCTAATTTACTAAAATAATATATTCAGGAAATTATAAGTTAACCATGAGTTTTTTTACATGTTTTGAAACTTATCATTATGGTTTTTTCTTCAAAAAGGGGAATTTTAAAAATTAATTTGAAAAAGTCAAAATTAATGTTTTCTATTTAAAATATACTATGTTAAGGGAAATTTCCACCAAATAACTATTTTATATTATTTATATTCTTCTACATATTTTTAATGGTTTAGAAAAAACTATTAAATTAAAGCCTTATCTAGTGTTTCACTTAGATTTTTTTATTCTACAAAAAAACATAAATTATATAAAATATAAATACTTATGTTGAAATTATAGTCATGTTTTTTCTAATATTAATTTTATGACATTTAATATTATCTTCAAACATTAATATTATTTTTATAGTATTTTATATAGAATTTATATTTATCATAAATTTCCATATTACTTGTATCATGGATAGGCTTATAGCCTAACCTATATACAATTTCTAGTTATAGTGTTTTAAAATATGAATAACTGTAGATGTATTGATATTATTTATATTTTACTCAATACATAAATTTTTTGTTATATGGTATTCGTGGTGAATTAAATTGATTATTCAATATATGAGGACTCAATTGGACAAGTTGTGATAGGTGGGCCCTAATTACAGATTTCCCCATGATGCTACAACATGTCTCAAGAGACATCCCACATGTTTTCCAAATAAAACGGTTTTTTTGTGTATTCCAAACCTTATTTTATCATTTCATGGTGGATGGGATTAGTGGTACTGATTTCAAGATATATAATGCAATTAATTTTTATATTATGAATTTCATTTATTGAATATTCTATTATTATTATTCATGAAATTAATTCATTGATATGTTTTGTATAATTATTTTGTGATTATGAAATTTTTTATATGGATTTCATATTTAATTATTTAATTTTTAATTTTTATTATTCATTATTTATCAAGTATATCTTCCTCTATGTGCAACCCTTACTAATAATATTATATAATTTTTTATCATTCCCTAGGACATGAAGATGGAATTCTTGAATGAGTTAATGGATAAATAATATTCACATTCACTATGTTCTTACCATTTACATACAATGTTAAATGATAAGTATGTTTGTATATATTTATTAAAAAAACAACAAACCAATGATTCAATGGACATAGTATCTGTTGTATCTTATGGAAATTTAATATAATATTCACTTACTATGGTTTACTAGTGTTGGTTTTGTTACAATCGGAATGAGAGTTAGTTTATTAGAAATTATTGGAACAAGATTTAGTAAAATGTTTATTAGGTAAGAAAGTCTATGATACAATATTAAGATATGTATAATTATAGGATAACATCATAAATGTTTTTTATGGTTGGTATTATATTATTTTTTAGCTATATATCGCCGTATGGATTCTACATGGGGATGTGGTTCATTGAATAAATGAATATCTGGATAATAACTCTGAAAATAGATCGATGTTTATATATCTTCCATTATTCTACTGAATGTGAAATGTGACCTTACAAATAAACCTGGTTTGACTCCGCAAGGTAAAGCACATATTTTTTTACTTTTCATTATAAACTATAATTAATTATTTCATAATATTATTATTTTTCAATGATATTCCTATAGGATTTATGATTATTAAATTCATAATTCATAACTTCTCAATTTTTATTAACTATTTCACTAGATTTATAATTATATTTTATTATTTGGAACATATAATTTTATCATCTAATTAATTATATGAAATTCTATGGAAATGGAATCTCACAAAAATAATTGTATCAACACTCATGGACATTTCATATATCTCCATATTGAGTAATCCATTAAAACTATTGTTGATGATGAGAATATCATGGCTATATTATGTAATAATAACCAATTTATGGCAAAAAAAACATTTCACATTTGAAGAAACATGATGTCCCATCCACATTATACACGTATATTATATATTTCCACCTGAAAAAAATACCCCATATAAATTTTATAAATACTAAAATTGTGGTAGTATTAAAGTGAATTATGTACCTTTAAAAGATATGTTTCCCATGGGATGTTATGAAAAGGTAAAAAATTAATGGAGGTATATTTTTATAATGTTTCTGCAGAAAAAGTATGCTTATTGATACAAAAAACCATGGAGATATCATAAATTGAACATATGGTATGGATTTCATTTAAGAGAATATTGTTTGGAAAATAATTCACATATGATCTATGGAATACAATTATGTGAATTATCATCATTATTGAGTAAAATGTAGTTGAGTGTGTTTCAATTTATGATAATACCTCAAAAAAATGTAAATTTATTATACGAATTAGATTCATATCATGATATAAGGATTTCCAATTTTATTAATTGTATTATGCTAGGCCTTATAAAGTCCTTGGTTTTTAAATCATTTTTATAAATTTTATGAAACATTAATATATTCCATAAAACATAGAAGTAATTTTCAACATAACATATATTTAAGGTAAAAATATATATAATTACTTTATGATAATGAACAAAGACGTAATGCATCAAATTTGAAGAATAAAATGAACCCATAATATATTTTTTTTTAAGAAACAACCTAGTAAATACATGATAGAAATGATAGCTTATTACAATTGAGGAGGTAATGATTATCTAGATAATGAGTGTAAGGGAAATAATTGGACAACTATTATCCATATATTTAATAATATAAATATGGGGGATTATTAATGTTGTTTCCAGTCATAAAGGCAACCATAAACAAAAGAGGCCAAGTGTAGAATGCCAAGTTTATTTGATCACTATAGCATAGGGTGATGTTCCTAATGATATGTTGGATGGTAATTTATTCATTTAACTAGATTTATATTATTAATTATGTAATTTTTGATCATTTAACTCTTTTTTATCATTCATTTGTGTTATCAAAAATAAATATTTCCATAAAATATTAAATAGTATTTATATATAAAATCTCATAACAGATATCACAGTACAACAAGGTTGTTTAAGTGAGTTCCCATTATGACATGTAACCAATACCTATTTTTAGACATTTTTATTATAGAAATCGTTTATATTTATACAATAAATTATATTGAATATTCATCGAAATATGAAGCAAAAAATTATGGAAATAGATATAAATTATGATTCATGATGATGGTGTGGAATTCACTGTAATTAAACAGGGGAAATCATTATCTACATCAGGTCCACAACCACCCATAAAATACTATTCAGATGAGATTCTTTGGGATGAAAATATGACACTATCTACAAATGGAAAATGTAATCATTTAAAAATACCTATATACATGAACGAATTTATTCATTTCTTGATAAATTATATATATATACACCCATGAATGATGTTGAGGTATTAATTGTTCTAATCCCTAATATAAATATTATATAAAAGAAATTTTATAGAGTTACCATTATGGAGTCAGTAAAATTCATGAATTAACTAGAAAAGTTTCCTTATATGTTATTTATACTACTTGGTGTTTCACCACTAGGAGAAATTATTTATTTAGTTACTGATGAATATGGATCTATTAGGATCTATATTAATTATAGGGAAATCATAATAAATTGATACAGAAAAATTATCATATTCCCTACTTTGATGAATTACTCATTTAAATTCACGAAGGTCATTATATTTTTTTAGATTGACATGTATTTGGTATAAACTACTATGATAAATGAAAAAAAATATTTTGATGAAATAAACTCACAAATGGTATGGATATTATGATTTTTCTATTATTCCATTTCTATTCACCAATAAACCCTTAATGTTTATGGATTTAATGAAGAGAGTATTGAAACATATAATAATAATTATTTGCGATATTTAATGATGACATCAATGTGTATTCAAAATGATATGATTCCATTGAATATAACTTGTGGAACAACCATGAGGATCATAGTGGAAACAATCCATTTTGGAATTTCATTAAATGTTATTTTTTCCTATAAAAAGTTTCTTTTAATCGCCAAATTATCACCAAGGATATAATATGAGTTGACCCAGTGTATAAAACTATAGTCAAGTAATATAATTCAGATACAAATGTAATGGATGAACATAACTTAATATTTTTGGCAGGTTACAATTGGCGATTTTTTAAAAAAAATCAAATTATCTAACCCTTTAACCAAGATTATATGTGAACTAGTTAAATTATTTTTAAAAAATTAATGTGATGATTGTCTGGAATAATTTAAGGGGATATTGTTAAATGATACAATTTTGATGAATTTAAATCAATATTAGTCAAGTAATGATTTGCTTCGGTTTATGGGTAATCTAAAGAATGAATGAAGAACAAGAAATTATGGCGCATGAGCTAAAATCCAAACCATGCATTAATTTTTTTGATGAATCACGACTAGCTAAATGGAATTGAGTACTAACTGTGTCAGTTCCAACATAACGAAAATGTAATAATCAGAGCTTGGATGGGTGCATTAACTAAAAAACTATAATTAAGGGGTTTTTTCTATAAAAAAATGAGGAAAGGAGTTTATGTGTTTAAAAGAGAGGGTGTTATCTTTAAAAAAACTCATTGATCAATTACACGACTTGTAATTACCTTACACGGCGTGTAATTCATGATTATCTCTTCCTGAGGAAAATTCCATTTCACATCACGAATGGTCTTACCCATACCATTACACTTTTTAAAATTGTATTACACAATGTGTATTGACCTTACACATCGTGTAATCGACCTGAAGATAGCCTACCTCCTTCTAGCCTCTTTGTTACCAAGAAACATGACCGGTCCATGACCTATCATTGTGTCAAATCTAAAAATAGAAGTTAAAACAAAACTTAAACCAAAAAACAAAAGATCTATACCTCACTAAAAACTAGGTTCATACAATCTTCCCCCCTTAAGCAATTTGACCCTAAATTTCCCTCTCAAGGGTGTTCATGATTCCTCTCGAAACAACTTCATCCAATCAACACGTACATCAGCCTCCCACTCCCATGTCTTGTCTTGTAAACAAATGTGATTCCATAGAAACAATACTAGATTAACTTTCTAACCACAAAAATAAATTGTTCCCCTATAAATGATACAAATAAGATTCTCTTGAAATGATTAATCAGCTTCTAAAAACCCCTCCTTAGTTGAAAAGTTTGAGACGTGTCTAAATGATAGTGGAGAAGCTGAGATACATGAAAGACATTGTGCAAGGATCATTACCTCTAAGGTAACTTTAACTAACATTATACCAACCCAAATATCTCAATAATCATGAATGGATCAACATATCATAGTGAATCAGGTATCCTTGTCTCCGGATCTGTCGATGTCTTCGCCTCAGTGATACATGAAAGAAAACCTGATCCCCAACCTCGAAATCTAGAGGGTGCTATGGTGATTGTAGTAAAATATGTAACAAGAATATGAAGTAAATCTCCACTTATGAAATAACTAGGCTTTCTAATAAGTCTAATGCACAAGACACATTCCCCGTAAAGCTTCCACACCTACCACTAACTAGCATAAGGGTGATTGGAATGGGCTACCATTTAAAGACTCTTACGTTTCCATTTTTATCATCTCTTGATAATAGTTATTATAGAAGAATTCAACAATGGGTATATACTTCTCTCAAGAGACCCTAACATCTATGACCGATTCCCTCAACATGTCATCTAGCACCTGTATCATAGGCTCTTACAGGCTATCAGTCTCATGGAGGTAAGCTATTATCATAAGAAACTGTGTACCCAGTGCCCTCTAAAAACACTTCCAGAAACCATATGTAAAGAGGGACTCCATATCTAAAATGATAGTGAATGGAACCCCATGTAGTTATACCATCACATGGATATACACCTTTCTATGCTTATAAACACTAATAGTATACATGATCAGGAATAAATGAGCATCCTTCGTGAAGATATCCACAACAACCCACACAACATTGTTACCTCACAACGACCTTAGTAAACCTGTCATGATATCCATCGTGACATCATACCATTTCCACTATAGAATAGGTAACTACTATAAAATACCACCTGGTCATTGATGTTCTGAATTCATCTTCTCATTGGTGGGACACCTCAGAATAAAACATATTACCTCATGCTTCATGCCCAGCCACAAGTACTGATGCTGACTATCCCAACACCTCTTGGTGACTCTGTGGTGCCCTTCCCGGGTTGATGAATTAAACTACAATATCAACTCCTCATGTATATCCATTTGAACCCAAACACATCCATGAATAGGAATGATATCGTCCTCACCTAATCCATATCTAGGATGTGAACCCTCACTCACCACACTCTACCATATTACTATGCCCTAAGAATCTGATATATTCCTCACACATACAATGGCTAGTAGGGTAGAGGTCAAAACTATGGGTGATAGATATCTATGACCCTATATTTCATGCTCCTCTAGATGAAAATTAAGGAAAAACCCCATAAGATTCTAATCTCTACTGGACTGCTCCACTTTTTGTATGTAAGTCTTCCTGTATAGTGCGTCGACCATTCCATTTTCGTTACTTGGATTATATAAATGTTCAAGGTCAATGGATTGTTGGTACTCCACCCACCTCCACTACCACCGATTCAGATCATGATGAGTAATGATATGCTTGAGTATTTGTTTTATTTTTATACCAAATAAATTTTTTCCCATTAATTAATGTATCCAATAGCGTAATTGTGTGAATGAATTCATACAACTCGAGATTCGGTGAAGGGTAATTCCATTCATGTGGCCTTAGTTGTTGAAACCCATTCTCCATGACTCTATCTCCCTATATCAGCACTACCCCATTTCCAATACCAAATGAATCCAAGTACACTATGTAGAATTTTGTATATTATTAAATTATTAGGACTGGTTTTGATGTCAACCTTCCTTTAATATCATGAAATATTTCCTCTAAACAATATGAACATAAAAACATCACACCTTTCTAAGTCAATTCCATCAATTGAACCACTAAGCATTAGATATCCTATAAGAAACATCAGTTTTAACCTGCTAGCCCTAAGAAATTATATATATATATATATATATATCTTGGGTTATCCCTAGGAAAATATAGATCTCAACTTCTTTGGTGAAACTGATACAGTTTTCTCTGAAATAATGTGTCACATGAAGTGAATAAGATCCATCAAAAAGTGGCACATTGTTAGCTTATCTTAGAACTTATTCTATCATAGTGTACTCAAAATGATCTCAGGGTGCCTAGCACGATCGTTCTAATTGTGATCATGCCCCAATAAATCATCAATAGAAACCACCACAAATTAATTTATTAACAGATGGATCATTCAGTTCATCAGCACCAAGAAAACTATTGGTGCATTCGTGAGACTGAACAACATAACCAGATACACATATAAACCAAACCTTCTATGAAATTCTATACGAGATATGTTTGTAGGTCGAACATGAACATAATTATTTCCTATCCTTAGGTCTATTTTTGAGAACAATCTAGTTCCTCAAAGTAGATCGAACATGTAATATATATGTTCCGTGGGATATTAGTTTTTAAAAATCAAATGGTTCAGTTTAAGATAATCCACACATAGCCTATGGGTACCATAAACCATTTGTTGAAAATAGGACCGGCGAACCTCACTAAGAAGTACTAGGTCAAATAGACCCCTTCACATCCTAATCCTCTAAATACCTACTAATCACCTTCAAATATATTATAGCCATCCTATAAGTAAGAATGGATATTGGTAAAACTTGTGGAACTAGAAAGATAGAGAACTCCACCTCTCTCTCAAAAAGTTTCCCAGAAATGTTTTCAGTAAAAACTTCCTTAAATCACTCAACCACTAGAGGAGGGTATGCTTGACTCACTAATTTATCATCCATAAAAAAACATGAACATTGGGTTGTCATCCCACATATTCCATGATTCTCTGGTCTAGCTCACCTCACATGGAAACCCCATTCACTTTTATGAGTAAACAATTTACCCTCTAGCGATATAAAATTCTCACTCCAATGGTATAAGAAAACGTAATCTCAATAATATAATTACCAATACATTCGAATAATGACTTCAAACCCTATCATCTAAGGAAAATAATGATCCCAAATGAAGTGACATAATTAATAATTAAGGAGTTATCCATACACTAGCACACATCATCCATTCTAATTCCAAAACGGTGTGTGTAGTGTCAAAATTCCCTCAAAAGGAGAAACAACAAGACCAAGTAATTCCACCACAAGTGCATTTATTAAACTATGTGATTCACCTTTATCAAAAAGTGTTGATGTAATAGTATTGCATATTAAGAACATTCCATTCACAATTGATGGTCCAACACCATTCCCCAAGGGGATATTCTCTACCTAAAATAAATGTCCTACACCATGGCCTTGTGACACAACCTCACATCCAAGTGTAGGTCCACTCTGATTTCATGGTGTAACCTTTTTCTAGAAACCTCTTCCATGGATACCAGTACCAAGGCCTGACCAGCTAGAATTGCTTCATTTCCCTACCTAATGAAGAGCTGAGATAATTTCTCTTGATGCTAGTGTCAAAAATGACCCCCCCCCCCCACCACCACCACTAGTAGCTGGGGGGGAAGGTTCAGAAAAAACACTGCATGTATCCCATCCTATACAAGATCATAACTTAATTGGGTTTTGGTCTAACTAATTATTCATGTGGCCTCACATACCACACTGGTGAAAGAACGCGATGCTTTCAGTACACACAATATCAATGTAACTCATCTTGTGTGAATCCTTAAGGCTGCACTTCTATCATGGATATATAGAACAGCTAGGTCTAGATATAACACTTCCTTACCCTACACCGCTGTCTTCCCTCAGGCTTTGCTATGTAATCAGCGCCCGATTCACAATCCTATTGATAGAAGAAAATCTAAACCCATTGACATGATATTTAATAGCATGTTTGTAAACATCCTTGAAGTGTCTCTCTTTAGACATATCATCCTCAAGCTATATCATCGCAAAACATAGATACTCTATAAATCAAGTTGAGTACACCATAACCATCATCACATCCATCTCCAGACACATGAACATAGTAGGGCGCTCTACCCTCATATTTTCAAGGTAAATTTAGTAATAGAATAAAGTCCAGAAAATAGTCCAACCCATATCTCATATCCCATCATCTAGAATCAAAAAATCCTACATGCACATTGCTTTCCCATGTAGCATATACATCGCTTGCTTTACCAGCCTCTTAGGAGGTGTCTCCAAATCCCCAAAAATTACTGATGTGTTCTCAGTCAATAGATATACATCTATTGGACCACCATCCCCTAAAAAAGTTGGAGTATGCTACTACTGGAACACCCATGTCAACTCATCTATAGTCTAGGCCAACTCTAGTTCTCCCTGAAAAGTCAGCATATAATGAATGAACTCCTCCTAGAACTACACTATAGAGCATGTGTGGGGAAAAATATCTAGTGGTGTAGCTGCCTCTAAAAGAGGATCAACTAGTATCTTATGTCCCACCACCTTTGGGGATGGTGCATCTCCAACCCCCTAAAGTACCATGGGAGGTCATCCTGGTGGTATTCCACTCAAATTAAAATTTCACTCCTCAGAAAAGAACAATATCAAATAATGCTACTCAAAATAATAGGACAGGTCAAAACCCTCCAAAATACCAAGTCAACCCACAACATGATCCCAAATACATGAATCTATAAATAAAAACCATTGATACACTAAAATATTTGCATCTTTCTTACTCAATAAATGGTTTTATTTCAATTATCAATTTTCCATTTCATTTATTTTCATTTTGACATTTCAATTTTTCAGAAAATTCTAATAAGGTTTTACCAATCTATAATCCATGAAGTAACATTAAACATCTTGAACCCAAAACATGGTTCCCATTCAATTGACACATTTCAGATACACAATATGATTTTCATTTCATTGGTGCATCTTTTCCCAATCCATAAGGGCTCATACTCCTTATGAATTGAAAGATTATTTCACCCCTCTATCCTCTACACAATTCTTAACACAACAACAAGAACATATATCACATAATCTATCACCACAACTTAAAATATGTTATTCATCCAAATTGGAATGGAATAATAAATTGCATGTGATTTATAACACATGATTATATGATGCTTGAGATGACATTCCCACATCTCATCAGGTTGAAACAGAAATAGATCCCACATTCATATCAATAGTAATAGCATAACTCAAGTGTGTCACCCATCAGTGAAATAAAATCAACTATAATAGTCAAAATCTAGAAAATCACAATTACATTCAAGAAAAGATTTCTTTTCCCTATAGATGGGGTAGCTACTCCAAGGAATAACTTATTACCAAATCTAATTTACTTCATATCCATGTCTTCCAATGCCAAATAGCATGTCAACCACAAAAAATACTCTTCTAATACCAATTTTTAACTTCTGTACCTAGATACCAATCAATAGTTCCCCAAGATGGGTTGGATACATGGACTCAAGAAAATATCCAAAAACATCATAGTCTCTTACCTAGTAGAAATGGCATATGTGACTAAATGGGGAGACCATTCCCCCACTACTAGATTATATCACAATGGATGTTGAGCACACTCAATAGATGAATCCAATAAACAAAAAGACAACAAAACATCAATTCAAGATAAAAATACATATAAAATCTATAAATGTTATGTATATAATGAATAATATGATACATGTATCTAGAAATCATCTAGAATAGTTCATAGCAATATAATATAATACAAGTGTCCAAAAAGAACAAAAATATCAAAAAGGTTCTTGTAGCATTACAATCACCAGCTCTGTCTCATGCTCTCTTACTCAAAATCAAGGATCAAAATTCTATATTGGGTCAGATTCTATTAATATCACAAAAAATCATATAATCTATTTTGGGGCCGATGGAGGACTAGATAGGGTGTGATATAAACATCAGTGTAGGTAACCACCCAAATATTTATATAGTTCAAAAAAGAAATATGCAACCTGATAACCACTATAAGAAAAATTGTATTGTAACTGTGAATTCCCATGGAATATTTCTAATTCCCCATTTAATAATAAATATAATCTCATGGATCCCTGCAACAATTGTTATCTCCAAACAAGGTAGTTAGAATAAATATAAACAAGTGACACGACCCCTCTAATCATCCATCCATATTAAAACACCACAGATTTACCGTATAATGAAGTTTATCACAAACCCATATATACGACGTATAGAGAACCCATAACGAAATTACATGGACTATACATATAGTAATTTTTATAACATGAAGTATGGATCCAAAGATTTATGATCTAAGGAATCCTTGTCATGTAAATGGAGCATCTTGGTGAAAACTATGTTTAGGCATTTTTTGGAGTCCTGGGAGCTTCACTACCAACCTTTCCTTAGCAAGTGAAATCATTTTAGTTCCACAAGGTAGTAAGGCATGAAGAATCCAATGGAATCAGGTCCCATGGTGAATATCAACCCAATACATTGCATAATCCCTTCCAGATCCATGAAGATCCATCAATATAATCTATCAAACCATTCATTCATTTCATACAATTTAAACATTTCAATTCCATGTGAGAATACACAGTCACATCACCAATTAAATAACATGATTACACCCACTCATATACTCTATTTATTATTTAACATGTAACATGAGTATAACCACATATTCATCAGAATTTTCACAATAAACCATTTCTTCAACATAAAAACAACCAAAATGTATACCTAGTCTTTTAAACTACTATAATTTATCTATTTGTCAATTTAAGAATCCAATGGCAATATAAAACATGGAAATAAGGTATTACATATCTTAAGAATGTTATTCCATTCCAATTACTTATACTCTGACTTCCTCTAACCATGAAATAAAAATAACACTCCCCTCGATTGGTTTAAGAATGAAAAACTAAGGAATTTACAAAAGGATCACCCATAGGTTACCATGATAATGGTCCTGAGATCCAAAAAACCACAAAAAAACTTCTAAGAATCCTCACTATGTCTGATTAAATCTTCTACAATTAAACTGGCAAAAATGGGGCTACACGGGAATGTTAGATTGTTGTAATCATGGTTGATCACTATAAAAAGTTCCAAAATTCGAATGAAAAGTATAAAAAATCATTTTATCTCAGTAGTAAAATGATCTTATAGTATCAAATCCATATTTACATCAATTTGGGTTGAATATGAAGAAAAAATGAATAATTCTAAATTAGGGAGTGTGAGGGGAAATCCAAATAGCCCATTCCTTATTCCTTAAAATTAGTAAAGGAAAAAAATTAGTCGAGTACTTATCGATGTGGTTCCAATGTGACAGAAGATAAGATAATTAAATCTCATATGGGATCTAAATATGAAAAACTATAACATAGGGGTTTTAGATTAAAAAATAGGAGGAAAAGAGCTTCTATGTGTAAAAGAGAGGCTACTGCCTTTATAAAAAAACCCATTGGGAAAATACACGACTTATAATTACCTTACAAAATGTGTAATTCCCAATTTTCCCATCCCAAGGAATGTCCCATTTAATGTTGTGAAAGGACCTATCCAAACAATTAAACATTGTGAAATTTGATTACATGACATGTATCCCCCTTTCTCAACATATAATCGGCATGTAGCCTGCCTACCTTCTTCAGGACACTGCCTAACCTAGAACAACCAACCAAACATTGGACCAAAATAGGATCTAATCCAAAAAAGAAAATGTAAAACAACATTTGAATAGATATAAAAATATAAATACCTTAATAATAACCTAGGATCATACAATTTACTTCTTTAAGATAATAATACATTTTAATATTTTGAAAATAGCCATGTGTATCAAATACCTACCATACAAAAGTATCCAAAATATCATCTGTTACTCACATGTCAACATCATTTTACCATTTTTATTTCCTTAAAAAATAATTTCATTACAGCCAAAATCCATTATATAGTCACTAGTTTGATCATAATGGCATCCATTCAATACTTGTGGTTCACAGCAAGGAGGTTTATCAAGGAATATCTATTACTATTAAATGATTAATTTATATTTGTGAACTAATTAAAAAATGTATCAAACGTTTCTAACCTTCATAACAAGATGAATATAGTATATAAAATATAGTAATATGTTATCATATATATATAACAATCTTATTCTTAATATTCTCACTCCAATGGGACGTGAAATCATTTTTTGTGTGTATGTGTGGACAACCTCCTCTATATAGAGATATGATTCATTTTAAATCCCCATATTTTATGGGTGGTTATTATAAATTATTAAATTTTAATATAATAAATTTATAATATAATTATATATTTTTTTGTAAAATATTATAGACCTTGTTACCTTTCCATCTATAAGAAAATGACAATGTTACTTGGGAATATGTATAGAATTACACCTCCAAAAATGATGAAATTCGTTTTCTATTTCAAATAAACATGTGTGTTAATTACGATGAATTTGTTGAATAAAAATCTTATTTATAAAATTTTAATGATTCTTAAAAGGTCAATTTTTATATATTAGTATTTCTTTCCATAAATCATAGAGTGAAAACATGCATTATTTTTATATATGTATTAATTACTCCACAATGTCATGAAAAATATTTTTCATCGCCAAATAATAATAATTGTTATAAAATTTTAGATATTAATTATATAATATACTTTTGATATGAATAATATTATGGATATTATTCAACCATGATCAATGTAGTAGTACTATAGATACCAATTCAAATCATGCATGAAAAATAAAATGACATAAACTAGAACATTGGTTTTAATAATGAATTTTTTATAAATGAGTGATAAGATTATTTAGATAAATAATATATTTTATTTTACCAATTATTATTTTTCAGGATTATATTTTAAATAAATATATATGTAATATACATTTTCATTCAACCCATATATATCAACTTGATACTTTAGGTAAGAGGTTTAAGTTATAATATCATTTCTATTCGGGGTTTTATATGATAATTTTTCATTTAGGGTATTTATAAAGATCTTATACACTAAAAACTATAAATATTCTTCACTGATTTTTTTTCATCAAATTTTCATGTATTATTTCCATTATACACTCATTTCTATTTAAAATTATTTATAAAATATTACTAAGAAAATGTCGATATTATTTCCTTTTAATTGAAAAACATATTTTTCTATGACCATGATCTTCAAAAGAAATATAAATGTTTATAAAAATACATTAAATTATTTTAAAATATCATATTATTACATTTTACCTTATTCATAAAGATATAAAAAATAACATTTTAAAATAATTGTTTTATCACGTTGTCATTTTAGTTTTTTTAATGGTTTTAAAATAATGTTCTCTTTCATTATATATAGTAAGAATAAATATTCTTATAATCTGGATAATTTATACATTAATTAATTAACTATGTGATTATATGTTAAAATTCAATGAAAATAAATTTCATAATTTTTTTAATATTTTATTTTCAAATTTTATAAATATAAAATAATTATTTTTCATTTCTTCTAATAAAGGAATTAATGTTCATTGAAAGGTATTCTTAATATATTTGATCAAGCATTAAGGATTATTATTATTCACTAGGAATATTATTTTATATCCCCACCCAATTTATCCAATTTATGACATATGATAATGATAATTTAAGAATTATTATTGGAAACCAATTTCATTCAACCTAGTTTAATATGATATTATAAAAATTTTATAAAACACATATCCTTAACACTTTTTATATTGTGTTGAAATATTTATTAAAACAATTTTAGTTCCTTAAAATATGATATTAAAAGATAATTATTTTTTATTATACTTTTAATTATATGTGTTTTATTGTTATAGTATGGATGGGTATGTCATATTCCTCCAATGAAATGGGTAATGATGAAAAAATAATGTTATAAAAATATTATATGTGAATATTATTTTATTTTTAAAACATTTTTATTAGACCAAAAAAAATTACATAATGTAATGGAATGACCTGATTCCATGTCCTATGTGTAATGATGTAGGTTTTTACTATTTATATGTATTAACACTAATATATTATTATTCTTTTTTCACATAAATATTTATATTTTAAGCTCCCATAGAGCATGATTGATTATTTATAATTCCAAACCATTATGAAATTATATTTTTTTTATGATTCCTTATTCCATATATCCCGATTAATGATAAATAATTGGTTGTGTGTGACATTTTTATGCTATTATAGTGTTCTCACAGCCCTATATCCACGAAATGATTATATAAGGGCATTAATTGTAATATCACATGATTACCCTTACTAAGAATCAAACCATACACCTTCTATTGTAATAATTTTTCGTAGGCATTTAATAAGTTTACTAAGTATGAAGAGTCTACATGGGTACCATATATAAGTAAATATGTATCTGATTATGAATATAATACTTAAATATTTATTTTATTTATTTATTATTCAAATACATTTAACCATTATAGTTCTGTTGAAATTATAATTGTTTTTTGAAATAAAAAATTTATTAAAATGATTTAGTACATATATTTGTTATTCTTGTTGGAATATAGTTTCTAAAAAATAAATTTTTATTATTTTTTGATATTTGGATCATAAATACATGGTTAAAAATTTGGGGATTTGACTATGTGTAATATAATATCATTATTATTTGATTAGGTAGTGATTGTGTGCTATTTGAAGAAAATAAAATCTTATATTGATAATGGAATGTGGATGTTGTTGTGACACTAATTCATATAGTGGTAATAACCTTGAATTGTGTTGATTGTGTATTAACATAATTATCATCAGTTCATGATGAATGGGCTTAATTCTACACACCTAGAATGACACAATCGAGGGATATGATTTAGGTCAATCAAATTATTATCTATAATGATTTTTATGGATGATATGATAGATAATTTGATTATTGATAATAATCCATAGAGATATTATATAAAAAATATTTGGGATTAATGAATATTTAAAATTTTAATAAATCATAATTATGATTTTCATTATCATATTTTTTCTTACTATGATTGTAGGTGTTTAATACATGAAAAAAACCCTATGATATATGTTAAAGGGAATACACTTTTTGAAAATAATGTGATTATCCATCATATTGAATTCTATGTTTTTTTAGAAAGAATTGTATTTATTAAAATAAATCAAATAACAATTTCCCAATCACAGATGTCATATATAAAATTTTTAATGGAAAAATTATTATATTTAAATTCATGGTTGAATATAATCTTCCAATGGAATTTTCATACATTATATAGCTCTTAAAAATTATTTATTGAATAATTTATCATAAATGACTTAGGAAAAAACAACTTTGAATAAATTCCAATTATTATGGATATTGTTGTCTACTTTCTGGAATTATTTCATAGTCATCCCACAAATCCTGTATTTGATATTTCAATAGAACTAATAATTTTTGATAGACATAAATCTAATAATTCATAGTAAATTTTCACTATTGAGTTGTAAAAAATTAAATAATAAAGATATAGATAACCAAGATTACGGATTAATTTGGACATGTTCTTCACCACTATTTTCATAGTATGCTGTTGTAATGAACAAATATGGTTTAATGATTCATTTCACTCATTATTGGGAACCAGTTTACCATTAAGAACAAATATCCTCAACCACATATTGATGATTTGATTGAAAATTTAGCAGTATTTAAATATTTTTATGAGATCTATCATTGATATTGATATGATTAGATAGGGTTCTTTTAGGATGATATACTAAAGAGTTATTTATTTAAGAGGGTTGGTAATTATATATTTATTTTATTTCTCTTTAAACTTATAAAAGTTATGGATTTCTTCCAGGATTTTACCAATAGTTTCATTTGGTATAACCTTGATCAATTTAATGTAGTAATTATAAAATATATTCATATATATTTATGTCTATACATACATATATATATTCGAATAAAATGAATCATAATTAAAAAAAATTATTTTTTCCAAGATGATGATGAGATAATAGAAGTTATATGAAAAATTAACCCTCAGGGATTTTTGGTACCAAAATTACGTAATCAAAGGTCATATAATTTGAATTGAGTTTATATCGGTTAATTTTTTAATGGAATATGTTATTAAAAAATGACCCAAACTGAAAACAGTGACCCAAATTCACAGTTTTCATAGGATTCATATACTACCAATGGTTTTTTAGAAATTTATAAGCGTTAAAAAAAATCCAACAACCATGTTGATTTAGAATGTAAGAATGTAATTTTGAATAAACCACTGTGATTATAATTACAAGGAACTAATTAGAAGGATGGTTAACACATATTTACAGAAACTACCATATAGTGGTGAACGGTTTTTTATATATATTGATGAATTGGAGAAGTTAATATGATAAATTATTATGAAAAATTATATAACGATATATTTTACAAATCTATATTGAATATTCTTGAGAAAAATTACACAACACATGATTATGAGATAGTTATAATTTTTTTCACTTGAGAAATATTGTAAATATTAATATATTAAAAAATATAAAATATATATTGATAATAAAATAATAATGTATAAATTGACATAATACATTTTAATATTATATTTGTAAAATGGATTAAGTTGATCATTGATTATGTATTCTCAATACATTACCACCCTTGTATTATTAATTAGATGGATGATTCTTTTATTGTAAGGGTTCATGTTATTATATCTATTATTAATATCATAGAAGATATATTATTTATGATTTGTAAATTATGTACCCTAAAATAATTATTTAAAAAAAATTATCTCTTCTCATGATTGTATTCATTAATCTATTAAAATTATTATTAAATAGAAAAAATGAAGTTGTATCACTTCAAATTTAGGTGAAAAATAATCATGATAAAAATATTTATTTTTATCTACTGATATGGTTTGTGAATTGATTATGATCCACATAAATATAAAATTTAAATAATGATGTACTTTATATAAGGACATGGCCTCAAACATTACATAATATTGTAAATTCATATAGAATTCACTTCTTTACATTCCCAAAGGTATTTTTGGGTTACAGTTTAAGAAAGTTAATACATAATTAATATATATAAACCCATAATAATTTAATGTGGATACATATAAAACAAAATCCATTTTTTATAATGAATTTTTTTAATAAAACCATGAACTCTATTCATGAAAAGTCTTCATAACATTCATATTGGATCATTATTTAGTTGTACACATCCTTAAATCTTGTAAATAACATATTAAATCCTCGGATGAGAAAAAGGGTCGGTAAGGGAAATAAAAATAATGAAATAAACCATTATTAAATTAATTCTTATAATCATATGAAACAATTTTTAGGAATACATAATTCTCACCAAATACATATAATATATTTACTTTGTGAAAACACGAGTTTTCCACAAAATATAGGGAAAATAAATAATACAATAAAGGTAAAATGGGGAAATGCTTAATTAATATTGTAACCATCACATATATAGTATGATTTTTAACCCTCATTGCTACCTTACATTGTAAGACTCATTGATACATTACAATTTAACCAACACAACTTCCTTATGGTGTAACCATCACAATTGTACTTGGGGTTATCATATAGTTGACCTCCAACATAAAAATACCCAATAAAATTGAGGGATATATAGGTCTCACAAATAATCATAAACAATTTCAAAGAATAATTACATAATAGTAAAATAAAATTTCATACAGCATATAAATATTTCCATTTAGAAAATGAATAGAAATTAAAAAAGGCTTTTTAAAGGTAAGTCTGTTACAAATATCCTATATTTGAAGTGATGGGTGATAAAAAGAATGGAATATGTGTATAAAATGTAAATAAAAATAATAAAATATAATCAAAACTCATTTCCAATATAAAATTAGTACCAAAAAATTAATGAAGCATAAGGTTATCCAAGAGAATTATATTGGGTTAAGAATTCCTTCTATCGGGATCGTCTTACTTAAAACATGATAAATCCTCTTGTATAATGATTAAATTAATGTTATTAAAATATTTATGAACAATATTAATATTAATTTTTACTTATATGATAATATAATATCATATTTCCACCCATTTATTAATATTGTTTTGTTATTTTCATTATTATGGGTGTATGTATTTTCTGCTTTCCATCGTTTGTTTATTATAGATTTTCATGTGATAAGGGAGAAATATTCCATAAATGAATTGATATTATATTAATGAATATAAATAATATTTGGTCTTATATATAATTTTTTTATATGTTTTTTTAATTAATCTTTATATAAAAAATTCATGATGAATATTATTTTATTTTGGTAAAATTTTTATCCTTACAAACAACTTCTGTTTTATAATTTAATATTAGGTATAAAAATTATTCTAGAACATAATATGAAATATATTTTTTATAATAAAATATTATTAAATCATATTAATTTTTTTCCAACATTGATGAAGGTAATGTAAATTGAAAACACATCATCCACAATGTCGGTAAATTGAAACATCATGGATGATGTTTTTATTTTCATAATAAAATAGAGAGGAGAAGAAGTATGATGATGAATTTTCCCATCAACAAGATAAAATTACATTATATATAAGTTAATTGAGTTTTAATTCCTCTTGATTAAGGGTAGGTGAGGAAATTATATGAATAGACAAATAAATGAAAGAAAATAAATGAAAATGAAAGAGGATTTTTACCTCATGAAATATCTTCCTTGAGAACCCTATTAAGGCCCCTGGTTATGGACTTATGGGTAGACCAATATGTCTTGGACGTTTGGAAGTGTCTTCGAACATGATTTGGGAAGACATTATGAAATACACAATGCTTTTATTTGGAGGAGAAGAGGGGTGTATTTTCATTATTATATTCATTAGTTTATTAATTTGAATCAAGACTGGGAATTTTGTGAGAAAAATAATAAAATATATTAAAATAATGTTGAGTTTTAGATTTTATTCTTAAATTATACTTACATCATATATGACTCAATAAATCATATATTTATTTTATATCATAAATTATTTTATTTCACTATTCATCAAAAATTCATGTAATTCAGAAAAAACTCAAAATTATATATTAAATATTTTTTGACATGTAAAATTAAAAAAAATTCATTTTCTGAAAATAATTTCTTCACAAAAAAATATTTTAAAACTATAACTTATTTTATAACATAATAAAAAATAAGTTTACAACTCATGAAATTATATTATATTCATAAGAAAAAAATATGAATCTATTTTGGAAAAATATATTTTATTTTATATAATTACATTAAATATAATATTGTAATTAAATATTTATGAATTACAAGAATACCATTACTTAATTTAACTTTTGGAAATCATTTATTTACTAATTCAACGGCATAAATATATCATGATTAATTGTATAAGATACCTAAATTTTGTTTATACTCTGATAGGAGTTGTTACTATTCTATTATCCATATTAATATTAATAATATTAATGTTTCAATTCCTAAGGTCATGATACAATTTCATCATTATATGTTCATTAATTTAAATAAATACCACTTATTTGATTATACATTTATAAATAATTTTACTTTTTATCTCGATAATAATGAAAAAATATTTTATAAGTAATTGGATTGTTATATTGTCCCCACCTTCTTGAAATTGTGTCATCAAAATTTTTCAATTACATATTAAAAAAAGGGAGGGTACATTTCAATGAATGAATTATCAGATTCCCAGGGTGTTTCATCAACCATGTGAATTCTCAAAAAAACCTTAACCTAGTGAATTAAATTATTCCAAAATTCATTCTATATATTGTTATAAATCTGAATAGGTTTTTCCTCATAGGATATGTTATCTTCCTACAGAACTGTTTTTAGGCTCAAAACATGAGATAGATCTAGAATGTACTTTACCAATATCAAGACAGGAAATACTTTGAGTACCTAGGACAAGCTCAGAGTTAAATCTACATAGTAGGCTAGTGGTCCAAATTTATCTAATATTTCATAAGGTCCAAGGAACCATGGACTTATCATTACATTCTCACCAAAATGAATAACACATTTCCATGTTGAGATTCTAAGAAATACATTTTCACCTTCCTCAAATGGAAATTATTCAATACTGATATCTGTATAAAATTTTTACCTTCTCTAAGCTATCCTCATGTGTTGCAGGATCACTATTACTTTCTCAGATACATCCTATACAAATTATAGTCCCATCAAATTCTTTTCCATGACTTCATCCTAAAATGATGGTGTTTGAAACCTCTCTCTATATATTTCCTAAAAATTATCGATCTGTATGGTAGGATGAATACAATTATTATATGAAAAAATGAAAAAATAAATATGTTGATCCCAATATACCTGGTATTGCATTGAAAAATATCAAAACATTCCCCCCATGGTATGAATTTTTCTCTTGGCCTATCTATCAGATTGGGGATGAAAAACATTGCTGAATTTTTTTCTGATGACTTTTGAAGGTCTTTCCAAAAGATAGAAGGGAACCTGGGATCGTAGTTAGATAAAAAATATATAGGAACTCCATGAAACATGAAAATAACTTTGACGTACACTCGAGAATGCTAATCCAAAAACATAATACCCAAAATAGGAAATAGATTTTATGATTTATTAATCCGATCAAAAGTTAACCAAATTGAAATTTACCTAAAGAAGTCTCAGTAAGTCAATTAATATATTTTCCAACATCCAATATAGAACTATAAAATGGTGAAGCGTCCTCTTTGGTAGTTTTCTATCTACATTATCTTGTTGACAAGAAAAACATTTTATGGTAAAATATGTGATATCTCTTTTCATTTCATCCCACCAGTAATAGATCTGATGGTCTATGTGCATCTAACTATTGAAAGTATGAACTGAAATTGAAAAACTATGTGATTCACACAACAATTACTACTTCATATGGGAATCACAAGGCATTCATAATGTCCTCCAAATCATAAAACATAATCTTCATCAATGTTCAATTATGTAAACATTCCCCTTTTAACAAAATCTATATTTTACTACAACTCACAATCTTCTTTCATTTCATGCATAATTTTGTCTAAAATAGATGATTGGATTGAGACATAAAACAAAAAATAGTAATTTCATTGCACCAACATCTTCTAAGAAAAAATTCATCAAATAATTAATCAATGGTCCTTATTCAAAAAGTAGCATGGTTAACGATGCAAGATGTTTTTGACTCAAGGAATCAGCCAATATTTTCTAGGATAGAAAAATTATTCAAGAAATCATAACACATTATTAGTTCAATATATGTTCTCCTGGCCAAGTCTAATTGCTTCTGATAAAATATATACTTCATAATATTATGGTCAATATTTATATTTCACATTTTTCTTCGTATAAATGTTGCCTCCATATTTTCAATGAAAAAACCATAGTTGCAAATTCAAAATAATGTATTGGATAAATTCTCTCAGGGGGATTTATATGTCTTGAATCATAAAAAATTACCTAATCATTCTACATCATAACACAGCCAATACCCTTTAAAGAAGAATCACTATAGATGAAAATTTCAAAATTTATGGTATGTTGATTGAAAAGTGGAGTATTCGAAAATATCTTTTTCTAATATATAAAAAAACATCACATACTTGAATCCAAATAACCTTAACCACTTATTATGTTGACATAGTAAGTGGGCTAGATAAACGTGCAATTTTTTTAAAAATCATCACTAATAACATGATAATCCAATAAAAATATTAATCTCTATAAAATATGAGATTCTTGGACATGTATTAACAACATTTTTGGGCTGTTGAAATGGTTATTATATCCTTATATATAATGTTACCATGAAAATAAATTTATTTCATCCAAAAAACATTTTATAAATTTTTCATATAACCTTTTTTTCATTGAGTGTTATCTAGAAAATCATTAAATAGTTTTCATGATCCACATAAATTTTTTAAATGACCATAACATCATCAGTTAAAGAAAAAAATTATTATTAAAATTTTCATCTAATATTCTATTCATATGATCAATGAATATAGTAGGGGAATTTTTCAAACCAAATGCTATAATAAAGAAACTCATAATGCCCATATCTAGTAAGAGATGCGGTATTTAGGATTTCATCCTCCTTCACCATCATTTGATGGTACCCAGATCACATGTATATCTTGGAAAAGTATTTACCTCCCCAGATCTGATCAAAAAATTCATCGATATGAGTAAAATGATACATATTCATAATGTTAATATTATTAGAAGCCCAATAATCCATGAAATGTATCAGGTAATATTATTTCTTTTCAATGACCAAAATAGGGGAACCCCATAGTGAAGTACTAGGACAATTGATGAGTTTATTATGAAAATCATGTAAATGATTTTCAAATCAATATTTTCCACTTGAGAAATTCAATAAGGGTGTTATTAGAATTGTGATAATATCAGAAACCATATAAATAATAAATTCAACTTCCTAATTAGTTATAAAACCATGCCAGTCATCTGAAAAAACATCCAAGTATTTATTTACCTCTATAACATCATTAATATGAACATTTCACTTGTTTTCAACAATTTTAGTAAGATAAAATTTATTTCCAAAATTTACCATTTTCCCATCTTCCTAATCTATTATCAATTTTATGGGTTCATTATTGAATAAAAAATTAAACCTTTTCAAAAAACAACTTTTTATATTCAATCAATCTTAACATGATAAACATAAATCCCATTCATGCTCATAATGACATAGAAATCCACTAAGTGTAAAATAACAAGGTTTGAAGGTAATATATTTCTAGAGAACAAAATAGGATGATTCTTATAATGACTTTTTTATATAATATTTACCCATGTTGTTTTGAAGATAACTTACAGTATCATTTATTGGGGTGAAATTTCCAATTTACTAGAAAATCTCATAGAAATAATGGAATGTGTAGACCCCATATCAAATAAGTCATTATAAAAATACAGGTTAACAAACAAAGTACCTGATAAAACATTATTGGATAAAATGACCTAAATTTTGTGGTGTAAGCATGTTTTAGTAAATAGAGTTTATTTATAAAATTGAATAAGTGTAAATATGTTTTCATATTATGTTTAGAATCTTTCAAGGGGGTTCTATTTATTTAAAATAAAAATGTGATAATGATTCAACTATAGAATATTTAAATATTTGGTAAAGGGAGTACATGTCATTTAATTGCTTGAAAGTTTTAATGAAATCAATAAATGGTGATTGGTCTATTTAGGATTTCCATTAAAAACAAGTACATGATGTGTAACCACATGAATTATCATGTAAATTCCCGATCAACAGTATTATACAAGCTGTGAGGTTAAATTCATTCATTTTAGTTGTATCTCCTATCCTCTTGATCCAATTTAATTCTCTAGGAAATTTTTGAGTTCCAACATCACATTTAAATGGAATCATTCTCTTAAATACTTGGTAATTTCCTTTTTTATGTTTCTCATTTAATCCCATTAATTCTCTAATTATTTCGGTGAAATCCTTTGGATGATTGAGTTGTTGGTTTTGAGTGGGATCAACCAATTACATGTTATAATGATTATAGTGAGTAGGATAAGCCTACTGCAATGTGATAATTATTATAGGGATTTTACATCGCAAATATGTAACGGTCATAAGGCTCTGACTCGAATTGATTTTTGTGACTATATCATTGTTAAATGGATTTTTGATGGAATGATTGCAAGACATTCTCATAGTTATTCTGATATGGTGAAAAATAAGGTTAAATAACCATGGAAATATTTTTTTTGGTAGGAATGGTTGTAATAAATGATTATATATATTATGGAAGGAAGATGAAGAATGTTATTATATCTATTTAATTATTGAATTAATTAATACAAATGTTTATAACATTTTTGAATACACATATTATTAAACGATTTTTTTTATAAATAATGATGTCCACCAAATGAGTTATACTCACACTCTATTGTTTCAACTATTTTCAACCTGAGCAGATTATGAAGATACAGGTTTTGACATGGTAAAAAGACCATGATGTTGATTTCTTGTTTTTTGGGATGGAGTTTAGAAATGGGAATGGCATGTTGTTTAGTACTAGAGACGTTGAGTCTTTTATTTGAGTATTCTTGTATTTTTTTATTGTTATAGAATTTCATTTTGTTATATTAAATAACATCACTATAATATTTTTTAGCTATTTATTAGAATCTTTAGTTGGTTTATTTGTTTTCTTCCTCAATGTATTTACTCTGATTATTTTTGATTATTTATTAATTTATTGTACTTATATGACACTTCATATTTGGGGGTATAGTATCCCCAATATACTATTCACACCCCCAATACTAGTCAGAAGCCTCTAGAATACTTGGAGGCACACTTAAGGTCTCATAACCAACCCTTTTCGGCCACATGATAGAGTTACAGATTGTGGGGTGTTGCACCATTCCATTAAAATAATTTCAAAAAAATTAAATCATAATTCTTCCTCAAATAATATTTTCACATGACGAACATTATTGATACATAAAACTAATTCCAAAAAAATTATCTTCAATTAATCCTATAATGAAATTAGTGTTAATGCATTTAATCATTTCACCATCCTTAAATATTCAACAACTAATGAATCCATTATATGTAGAATTATTAATACATCATAATTGTTTATAGTCCCATAACCATGAATTTTGATCTTATACATCAATAATTCATTCGGGTCAAAAAATATGAATTATGTTATAGGATTACACAGTGTAAAATTATGAGAGATGAAATAATTGATACATTTCATAGGTCATTTTTGTTTTCCTCATATTCAATTGTAAATTAAATAGGTATTAAAAAACTATTAATACCATCCTATTAATATGATTTATGATCCTTCTTCCCAGGACATCAATGAGAATAATGAACATACTACCCACAATTAAAGCATTCAATTGGAGACAAGTGTAGAACATTTTTCCCCATCATAGATTTTACTGAACGATTTATTTTTTCCTTCACAATATAATGCATTATAACCTCCATTGCCATATAAAAAAAATTTCCCGACATTTTGAGACATTTTCCAATGGTATTCTATTCATATATTTGACATATATGTCATTGAATATAATTATATCTATTATCACTGTCACCTAATCATCAAATGGATTCATTTTCTCATATATGATTAATTTATAACACACCATGTTTTAAGTAGTTAATCATTACTCATTATAACTATTTTGAGTAACCAAGATTATTCTCATTAATGATCCATTTTCCCTATAATTATCATTTATAAAATATCCAGATTATATTACACATCCATTATTGATTTGGTGCATGATGGATGTATCTACAATTTCAAACCAAAAAGAAGAGTGTGAACATAAAAAAATTGTAATGTATCAAGATATAAAGTGGATAAAAACTAATATATCTTAGGCCATGTTATCTGAAACTCATTCAATTTATCCAAAATAATTTTTATATCCCTGCCATGATGACCATTATTGGTATATATGAATTCTTACATATGCATGAATAACATCCCAACTTATAAATCTATCTAAATCAGAATCTAATATCAAATATAAGGATGATGACATAATCATTATTTATATTGTTCATTTTAAACAAGATTCATGTTTATGTCATTGCCAATTATATTTTTGGTTTAATGATTTATAAATTTAAGAAGAAATTAAATATAGTAAACAAATACTTTATAATTGGAGACTTATACATAAAATCATTTGCTTCTAAAAATCAATTTATTTAAAGCAAAAAATGTTTTCTCTTCCTGAAAAATAATCACAATTTTTCCCTTGAACACATTTTATTCTACAGTCCCACATAAATTTTGTGAATATTTTTTAAAAACATGGGACAATAAAATAAATCACTTAATGTACATAAAAGAAGGTAAAATTTTTTTCTATGGGAAATCCATAAAGAAACATTTTCATAATAACATGCCTTTTCATAAAAAGGAATCATCTTTTCCAAAAGATCCACACCATATTTTTTAAAATAAATCTATTATTATAGAAACTCATTAGAAGTAATTTAAAATATTTATATGTTAACTTGTATGTAATTTTCCATATAACTCCTATAAATGGAGTAAAAAATATGGTTATCTTGAAAATCCAGTGTGCACAATTCATTGGAGGTTATATCATAACCACCCGTCCTTGGGTTATCACATATGCACCTCTCAGTGGTTTATCAGGTAACCATGAATCATTGGATTATCACATAACAAAAATCAATTGGATTATCAAATAACCACCCATAATTATAAAAAATTCAAAATTACTATAACAAAAAAATATATCAAGAAATATTTCTTCAAAAAAATATACATTGATGAAAATAAAACATTCATTTTGAAATAAATAATTTTGAAAAAGAATCTCTCTTAAATAGAAGAAATTTTATTTGAAATCAATAATATTAACATATATTATAATATTAAAATTATTGTACTGAAATTATGTTATAAAATTATGGACATTCCACATATGTAATAAAATCATTCTTATTAAAAATGAATATTAAAAGATGATTTTTCAATGAATGTTCTTTAAAAATAACGTCTTATTCAAGTGAGCATTATTCAAATGAATAAATGTTTTGTAAAATTTCTAAATATAAATATAAATAGGTGGAAGTATAATTTATGATATTAATATGACATTTGACCCAAAAACTAATCATTACATAATCATGATGTATAAGTTTTAACAAAAGAATAGAAATTGGGATAGTAATTCTATTAAAATTTATAACAATTTGAATCATATAAACCATAGAAGTAATAATTATGAAAATAAAATTAAAATTCCATAAATATTGAAATTAATTATATAATATATCAATATTATGTTTATATACACCAAAAACAATAAATATGTGGTGAATAATACATATATGTCACATATGTAAATATGAGATGAGAAACCCTTACCTCTTTCTTCCCATAGATTTTTCATACTTTATATTTCATTATAATGGATTTAATGATGTCATTAAATCATTATAGAACTATAATCAAATTAATAATACCTTATTTTATCAGTTTCTAACATCTTATAACCCATTTCTTAATAATATTTCATTATCTTTATGGTTTTGGGTGCGTTAGATTTATGGTTTATTGATCGATTCATTTGTGTTCAATTATAGTAGATATCATAAAATAGTATTTAAAATATATAATTCTAATAAAATAGTATTAATGAACATTCAGATTATTGAATGGACCCATATATCATTTTTTCCATGAATTATAATGATTTTTTTGATAAAAGTTTAATGATTAATGTTTGGTCTATTTTGGCAGTTCTTCTGAAAATTAAATACTTTTTTTAATAAATATTATGAAAATATGATAGTTTCATAACATGAAGTGTTTTATTATATAATTTAAAATCATATTTAACAATAATAATACTTTTATAACCATCCATGATGGTGGTTATTGAATTCAAATAATCATTATTCATAGAGACATTAATCCATCATAACTATGAAAATATTTTCATTTCTCTCTCTAATAATATATGAGAAAGTAATTTAATAATAAGATATTAAATTTAAATAAAAATACTAAAATTTTTAAATCATTCTTGACTTATCATTATTTTATGGAAGCACGATTTGAGGAGAAAATAGAAGATGAAATGAAATTATGATAGTTTGTTTGAGAAATTTACCTATTCAATATCACCTCATTAATGGACCCCTTAATGGCCATAGAAATAGATAAAATATAGTTAGAAATAATTATATAATTTATGTTATCATTATTACAATTATTAAATTCATTTTTCAAATTCCAAACGTATAGGAGGCAATATATAATCTAATATTAATTACAATTTTTATATGATAAAGCTGGTTTTCAAAGGGAAAATGTTAAAAAGTTTATAATTTTCCCAATATTAAAAATAAATTAGAAAATTATTCCTGTGAATAAAATTTTATTTATTGATATAATATTAAACTAGTTTTACACAATAAAAAATTAAATTATAATTCAAAATTATAAATTATATAAATGAAAAATGTCATTTTTAATTAAAAAACGATTATTCTTCCTATTATTCTACAAATGAAATTATTCATAAAAGTTCAGACGTTTAAAATTTTTATATTCTTATTTAACAATAAATTTTATCTTGTCCAATATTTTTTGAATTTTTTATAAATATTAATTTTAAATTATGTGAAAAACAGCGATTAAGTGATCCATTTTTAAGAAAGGTTTTATGGAAATCATTTATTTTTATTTTAAATGATAATTATTTTATATCTAATCCAAAAATACTAAATGAGAATGTATAAATAATATATGTTCATATTTTATATAATCCTATTAATATGATTCACTCTTAGTGCTAGGTGATAACATTCACATTAAATAATAATATTTTAATAATATAGAATATTTTGTTTAAATATAGTGTTGTATGAATCACAGGTGAAAATTAGGGTTGAATTTAAACCATTCTATTGAATATATTGAAATTTTTTAAATAAATCATTATGTATTATGGTATTTTATTTAATACTAATCATGGTTTTTTTCCACAAACACTATTGAGTAAATTGTTATCATTTTAGAATTTTGTGGTCCTATATTCTGCACACCTTAAATAAATTTTAGTATAATAATTTAAATTTGATCTTTGTAATTAATAGTTTAATATTTAAAAATATTGTTTTATAAACATGAAATATAAAAATATCTAATAAAATATCTTTTGAATTATAGTGAAATGTAATTACAAAGGTTATATGGAATAACACATTGTTGGATTCCAATTTAGAGAACATATGTGTAATGTGAGAACATGGGCATAAATGGGAAAACTAACACCCAAATTCCAATAGAGAGAAATAGAGAACATTTAAATGGTGAATTTAATGAACATAGAGAAATGAAAGAGATTTGAGAACAAGGTCATAGTTGTCATAAAAAATGATGATAACAGGACACCATGTTTTTTCTTAAGTGTTTCCTTATAGTTTAAGAATTCCTTCTCCCATAATGTTTATAATGAAATATAATTACACGATGTATTTTTGTTTCCTAGGAACTATACCATCCATTGGTTGTGATTTCATAAATATACAATTTGTTACTTACTCTAAGTATTGAGTATCAAGCAATGAATATTTTATGCATAATGTAATAAAATTTACATTTACAGGAACATAATATCCATAATACATTGATCTATAGTTATTATTAAAATAATACAGTTAATATATGTTATCCAATATGCATAAAAAATCATTCTTTGACTTACTAATTTAATCAATAAACCTCTCCTAAAGATAAATTTAAACTATTTCATATATAGATAACAATATAGACTATCTATATTATCGTAAACCAAATATTTAGAAAGAATGTCACAGAATTTCAGGAAAAAAAACAAATTTCCACTAATCCCTCAAATAACATTATATGTATCTTAATCATAATATATCAAATATTTGAACGAATTTTTAATTAAATCTATTGATACATGTTAAAATGATAAATTACCATAGATCTATATTAAAAACATGAAATATCCCTTATTACTTATGTAAAAGAAGGATTATTGGATATATTCCATGAATCTAATAATTTTTTAAACATCATCAATAGAATATATCATATTATAATATAACAATATTAATTATGAATGTAATTTGTACTATCTGATTTAAATTATCGGTATGAAAATCCTCGTTATCCCAATATAATTATCTCATAATAACTCACAAAATGATTATATAAATTAATTTCATTATTTTTAAAAATATTTGAAATCCAATGAATCACATTTATTTGTACCAATAAAAAAATCCTTTCAAATCATTTAATAAATAAAATTGTAGTAAAAACTGTATAGATTTCCAGATTCAAGTTATTGAAAACTTCATCATCAAAATACATTAAAAAATATTTTTTTAGTTCCAAATAAAAAATCACATTATTATTAATCTTTTAATGTTTTAATATAATTTTATTGACCATGAACCCATAGCATATTTTGAGGTGTGTTCTATTGATGCATTTGGAATAATATTGTTACCTAACTAAATACTTATGTTGGAAAAATTTATTATTTAAAATTTATTTCTAGACCACAAATTCATGATAATAGTGTACATTTTCTCTACACTTCTTGAAAATAGCCATTCCCTCCAAGCATGTGCTAGGGGGTTTCGTTCCACAATTATCACATGTGGGGTAGTCATTATTTACCATTTTTAGTTAGCTATTTTTCTTCCTCTACATATGTGTTCATTCTTCCCTTTGAATCCATTAGACATGTATAATTATTTCCATATCATTATAGAAAATTAATATATATCATCATATGATGATAAAGTTTTAGAGGTTTTCACCCTTCAGAGACATTGATTATGTCATTAATATAAATTAAAAATATTACACTTAGTGTTCTGTATGTATTATTTATCATACCTAGATAACTTTGTTGAGGTATCACCATACATCACAACCCATTATTCATCCATTTTCAAAAATATAAGGAACATTCTATTCATCATTATTTATTTAACACTAAGAAAAAATTTATTAATGTATTTATCTATAAAATATTTTCATTCCAGGAGTTATATTTCCCCTTCCCCTATAGTATTCTAGATAAAGGACCAAAATTAATCAACATCTCCTTTGAGAATATACACATAAAGTGTAACATTTTTCATTTTCACTCTATCCCAAGGCTGTAAATATCATTTCCAATGAATTAATCCATTGTTCGAATATTATTGGACTAGTTTTCGCACCTAATGATGGTGTTTTATATAGAATAAAGTGATCCAAAATAGCAGAATATCCCATTGGAAATGATTCCTCCATAGGTGAAAGGACATTTTTCAAAATATGACTATAATAAAATAATAATAAAAACTATTTTCGCAGCTTCAATATACAATGTATTAGTTCCCTCGGTAAGAAAATTTATACATTGTCCATGAGTATTGAAACATTTATTCCTTCTAGTATCCATTTCAAAAAAAGGGTATATTTTAGATTAGCTCTTAAAATAAGGATCACTAAATTGTAATGAAAATTATTAATATGGAGTAAAAAAATTTATAAATTATTACTTATGAATTATTAATCTCATAATAATAAACTTGGTTTTTTGGGGGATATCATAATTTTAAAATAATTTAAAATGGTTTATAAAGAAGACATGAATTATCATAATAATATCTTAGTAGAGTTTCTATCATGGAGAAAATTACGAACCATTTTCATACATCATGTTTTGATCAGGTCTATCCCAATTCTCCCATTCCATAGTTATTTTCCATAGGTACCTATGTGCCTAAATCATATACACTTTTAGTATCTAATTAGGGATGCATTACTAGAAAAACACTCATAATATCTCCCTCACCAAACAATTTCAATATTGTTCTATTTTTACCCTAAATTTCATTCACAGGGTTATGTTCTCTAATCAGTGTTTTCCTATATATGTTTCTCAATGATTCTACTAGACATCCTCTAATACCAACTAAAACATCTTAGAGCCTAGTATCCCGGATCCAGTGCTATAATTTTTTATATTCACATAGATACAAAGGAAATATTCACAATGGATTGATTAGTTTATTATTTTTAGAGAACTAGATTTTTACATTATATACATTTTACATATGGAATTGAAAATAAAACATACCACATAAAAATATAGTGAACTGTGTCCTTGACACCACATTAAATGATCTCTTCCTCATGACATGGGTAACTGAAAAAAACAAGGGTGAGCCTAAATTCTCTATAAGAGTAAAGTACAGTGGAACACATCATGAATTAATAAAGAATAATCAATGTCAAACAGTAAAAAATAGAGCACACATTCCTTGTATATTACATTATTGCATGAATAGATAAGGAATAACAAATATGGAAAGGTATAAAACATAACAATATCAATTTAATCAAAATGATGAGAATGAAATGAATCCATATATGACATCACTGTGGAAATATAATATATTATAATAATAAATATTTTCTTAATGATGTAAATACATAATCATTTGATGTCATGATTTCAGGAATAGTTGTACCACTACTATCAAGATCATTCACAAGAGAGTTAAAATACATTAGGTTGAAACCAGTTTCATTGGACAATATATTTGCCTCATGAGACATGTTAAAGGATCAAAAAACTATATAAAATATAAGCCCATCAATAATTAAATTTCCAAATAATTCCCCATATATCGAATAACATATTTAATTTTTGAATCATTATGCCTCATCATCAAGTATTAATTTTTGGTTGTGGATAATGGTTTATCAACATTTTCTCATTTAATCAAATAGGTATCAAAGTATTCAATATATCTAAACATTTTATACATATTAAGAAATAATTATATTTGTCAATCAAAAAAATGGGTATTTATTTGAAATGTTATTTCTAATGAAAAATGATCATAATAATGTTATTGTTTCAAGAGAAAGATAAAATTACAAAAGGAATTGAGATTGAACATTAACCATTACCACCGATATATTTTCATGAAAAATCTCCCTAGATTAAATAATTTAAATAGAAAATTAATATATCATGTTGCAGAATGGAATGAAGATGTATCACTTCAAATGGATAGTATATAAACCACATAAATGTGAATTTTCTCATAATAAAAAATAGGTCTCAATGGAATGTAAATTGAGTCAAAATAAATTTCCTCAGGAATACCATAAGTTGAATATTTTTTAATCAAATGTATAACAGTTATAATAATATTATTAATTTTTACAAGACACATTTAATATTTATATTATAATATATGAGAATTTTATTACATTGTACCACATAATATTTAATAATATTTCAGTATTTTCAGTATTTTCGTGGTTAATTCCCTTATTTTATCATGTATTCTTTATCAAGAACATACATTTTCATTTTCATATAATAAATATTGATTAAAAATATAGAATGATATTAATATTATTTATATCATATTTACTCAATAGATAAAATATATGTATACTTTTTTAATATTGATCATCGAAAATTAACTGCATACATTTGTTGATGTCACGACCCATCCCAGAGGGGTCAGTCCTGTGACTACACCAAGCCCTCCTCTAATAGGCCATGGAATGTAGATTAACACTGAGTAGGCATATCCCACAAATGGGAAAAAAAATTCTAGACACAGGTACATACCCACACATCTATAAGACACAAAATGCTGCAATGTAATAACACTAAGTAAATAATGCATGTTTACGGCCAGGATACCACAAAATATTAAGAAAATAGATGTATTGGAACATAAATATGTACAAATAAAATACAAAAATAGTGAGTCTATAAAAAATTACAACCCTTATAAAAATAGGTACTGGGACTTCTATCTGAATTGCAGGAACAAACCTAGGTTTTACCTTTCTTTCTAATCACCTCCTGCCTTGGTCTTCATAGCACTCCATCAAACTGATGATCATCAGCACAAGTTCTGGCATGTGTAAGTATATCTTGTGAAGGGGTGAGTATTAAAATACCTATTTGGAATCCTTGAAACCATAATGTAATGACACAGAGGAATAACATAAAGGAATACCATAAAGTAATAACACAATGAAATGTAAAGTTATCTCCACACAAGTGTATGTCTTCAAAAATTGTAGAAGTAATATCTATATATACACAATACAAGACACAAAGTCTAGAGCTATTACATGACCAATTATCTACCACATTATTCTTCTCTAAGAATTCTCACTTGGGGATAACTCACTACTCAATCCATGATATCACCGGAGACACTCACAGAGAGGTCCAGCTCATTTGGGCACTACCCAAATGAGAACATATTGGACAGAAAAACTATTATAAACAGAGTGGGGGTCACACCCAATACTAACTTAGGGACACCATAGATCATACCCAAAACATACTAGTTGTTTCCACATACCCAATCTGAATTAACCATCTATGTAGAAGATCAAATCTAGAACAAACTAGTAGATGCCACAGATCATACCCAGACTCATTGCGGGATACCACATACCTTACTATACATCCCACTAGATGTAGGACCCACAACCTACTCCTAGAGGTTACACCGATTCCACAACATCACTAGGGGTGACAGAGGATCACAATCCAATTTCAGGTAGGGATACCACACTCTATCAGAGAAATTACATCTAGAGGAGATTACAGTCTGTTGATATGAACATAATACCATATCAACCCCTCGAGTAATAGACTAAGGGTATCATTGTTAACCTATACTATTCCAAATGAAAAAATCTCCACATGTCCCAAAATAATTTTATAATTAGTAGGGTTTCAATTCCATAGATGGATGATAAAATAGATGAACCATTAGAATGGTATGATAGTTGGATGTTTCAAAATGGGGTTATTGGTCATGGGGAAAGACAGTGATTGTTGACCTCCATGATTGACCATCCCCCATATATTCCATAGGTGCATAGAAGTTGGATATAATGTGTCCCATTGACATCTTCCACGATCGACCATTGGCCAGCTCTGGCATGGTCTCCTTGAGTCCGACCTATATGGACAAGCCGACTTTCAGACAGCCCATTTCCCTTGGCCTAACCTTCTCACGTGTGAGCTAATTTGGTCACCACATGAGTCTCACATGGTGGTTTGTTTGGCCTACAATCCACTTGATATTTAACTACATATTATGTGTCCTCCACCATGGTCCAAAATCATCATCTTCCAAGTAGTCTCCCATTGCGATCCACACTGGTGACGTCGCTGCCTACAATCGTCGGCACCCCGGGCATCTTCCACTGCTACCTCGGCTTGCCAGACTATCATGTCATACTAATTCCAGTGATCTCTTTCATAGACCATTGACCCACCTATAATTCCAAGAATTCAAAATGGTCAATGATCTGAGATTTATGGGTCTGTATATAGACATTACCAACCTATGTTGTTTGAGTACCTCTAATTTGGGGGTCTAATCGAGTTTTAGTCCAGGATGAAAGTCGTGTCATAATCATGGGGATCCAATGAAAAAGAAAAAAAATAATAGAGGAAAATAATGTCCTGGAATAATCTTAGGGAAATGATCCTCTTAATTTTTTCATGTTCTACACAATTTATTTTCATTAGACTGAAAAACAATGAACCAGCTCAAGAAAACTGCCATAATTAACCAAAAAAATACATGAAATCCCACAACGATGGAACTGAAGATCAATATGTTCATAGATTAAATTGCATTCATAATGTACATCAATAATGGGGAAACAAAAAGAAACAACCACCCTGCCATGATTTGGATTGGCCTCTAACGAAGAATAATCAATGTGTCGTCATCGATCCTCAATTCATTGAATCTTATGGGCATCATTTGAAAATTCCTTCATTGTTTGACAATGGTTTCTCCAGAGGTTTATTCTTCATGTCTCTTGAGAAATTCCATGGTTATGTAGCTAGGACTGAATTTATGATAGAGACATATTAAAAAGGTTTTTACTTGCATAAAAATATTATAAAATATATTTATTTACAGTTACTTCCTCTATGATGTTTTCTTCAATCACCCTGTGTTGAGAAAATTTATATCGCTCATAGGGTAAAGACACTTTTATGAACTCATCTTCTTCCTCAGACTTCTGATCTGGGCACCAATTAAGGTGTTATGTCACATTTTCACGAAAATCATGCCTAGGTGATATTAAAAGTTTAATTCTTTTCAAACAATTATTCCCAGAAAAGCTTTACTCATTATCATATTTCATCATAGTGACTAGTCTGTAAATCAATCCATTTAAAATATAAAAATAATAAATGGGAAACCACAAACAGAATCACTCCCCCCACCTTGGGGCTTTATGTCTACATGAGCCAATATAAATTCTATACCAACAGATGAGGGTACTAAGAATGAATCTGAGCCTCCATGTCTCGTGTGCTCTATGAGATATTCATGTGATTACACTGGGAACGCACTAATTTAATTGATCACCCTAGATGTTTCCCCTAATACTGATCCTTGGTCTCTAATGAGTACTCAACAAATTTCCCTCTATCCTTGATGTCCATCTTTCCCTAGTCGAAGATATGTGATGGGTCTTGTATGTACATCCTCAAATGTGAAACATGAAATATGTCACGTATCCAATAAAAAATTGGTTTTATATCCAAGTAGTGTGACTTTTAACTAACTCTACACAATATCTATAAATATAAGATGACCCTCGTAGAGAACATACCACCCCAACCAAATCACAGTAATCCTCATCATCTTAAAATTTAGAAAAACACATTGTCTCCTTTTTCTAACCACAAAGGCCTTCATCCCCTATCAGAATAAGACGTCTGATAGCTCTGAATAGTATTAGTACACTCCTAGTTGGTCCTCAACTTCTCCATAGTATCTCGCACCAACCCCGGTCCCATGAGTGCAGACTAGCCTTGGTTATTCCAGCAATGTGGTGACCTACATGGTCTCCTACAAAAGTAATAAAATGGTGCCATGGTATTGGGAGAATGATATATGTTTATTTTTTAAAACTCTACTATTGGTAGGTGATCCACCAAAATATGGTTGATGTCTAACATGAATACCTAGAGCATGTCTTGCAAGATGTGAATAGTCTTTCCTTTCTTTCCATCTATCTATGGGTAAAATACTATGCCCAAACGTCACTGGGTACCAAATGCCGCATCTAATCCCTTACAAAACTGAGATGGAATGTTCTCATCATTATTTAAAAATACCATCAATGGAACCCATTGGAGTTGAACTATCATCTGCATGTAGAGGTGTCTCATGCAATATACTAAACTCTACTCTCAGATATCTAGAAAGTGTACAAACTATGTGAGTTGGACAACGATCGCTTAGATTCCATCATGTCCCCTAGACATATGTGGTAAAACTATCGCAAAATCTATCAATATCCTATCCCACATCAATTCCAACACCTCAAGGGGTTGAGCTAATCCCACTTGAACATAATGGTCGTACTTCACCTGCTACATGTAAGGAATTGAGAAATGAACTCTAAAACTATCTTCTTCATTCAGGGCCACTTAAACTATTTGTAGAGGTCCTACTACATTATTTCAACACAAGGGTGAACCACTTAATGGGATTTGTGGAACACCCTCAAAACCTCCTTCCGCAACACCAATGGTACAACAATACATCCTCTAAAAAGAAAGATGTTCTCCCCACATTTCAAATATCCATCAGGAGCATGTCATGTGGAAATTTGATCACCAAATGTCTTATTGTTGGTTTCCCCAATATATGATTCCTTGATTAACTGGACGAGTGGATGGGTGAGAACAATAGACATGAAATAATCTTCTCCATCACCATCCACAAAGGATAAATTCAATGAGACCTACTACTCTTATGACATGTTCCCAATTGGGAACTAGATATCCTAATAAGAGCATCTGATACCTTATTCCCCTTCCCAGGTGTAAAGAAAATCTAAATGGCATAGTCCTAGAGAAACTTGATCCATCACCTTTGTCTCAAGGATATATATTTACGATGGAAGATATAATTCAGACTCTTGTGATCAGAGTTGATGATAAATTACTAATCCATTAGATAGTTTCAGAACAACATCAATGGGAAGACTACCACTTATTTCTCAAGATCATTGGTCTTGTCATTCTGCTCATGTATTCAAAACTAGCATGAACCATATATAGTAAATGCATTGCTCTTTATCTGGATACAACCAATCCTAATCCCTGATGCTTCACTGAACACTACATACTAAATGCCTTTCTCAAGTAACATGAGGATGTGAGAACTCGTCATACACTTCCTCTACTCTAAAAAGAACTACAAAAACATATTTGTGTGCAAACAGAGGCTACATGTTTTGTGCCATAGCTATTAAGGGTAAATCTACACTAGAGGTGTTGGGTAAAAACCTCTGATTGTGCCCTTCCAATATAAGATAACTCCATTCCATGTAATCACTCATGGGTTTCTCCCAAGAAAGAACTACCTCAACCATCACATGATTTATGGATACTCCATCCACTGAAATTATGTGGCCAATATAATGCACCACTCGGATCCAAAACTAAAATATATATATATTTCCATAAATATGCTTCTCCTAGAGAGTGTTCAGAACCATAAAAAAGTTCCACAGGTTCTCCTCAATGGATGATGAGTATAATAGGATGTTTTCAATGAAGACCACAACAAATCAATCTAAGTAAGGATAAATGATATGATTCATGAGTCCCATGAGCACTACTAGTGAGTATTTCATGCCAAATGGTATCACCAATTACTCATAGTGACCATTACAAAAACTTTTTTGTTTCTTCAGTATATACTAATCCATACTCACAACTGGTGATAGCCTAATCTAAGGATGTTCTTTGAGAACCATTGACCCGTATCAAAAGATCTATGTTTTCATCAATCCTCATTAGTGGATACATGTTTTTAAGGATCAATAGGTTCAAGAGGTGTTAATCCACACACAATCTCAAGCTCAGACCATCCTTTTTCTCAAATAGAACTGGGCCGCCCAGGGTAAAACAATGGGTCTCACAAAGACCATCCTTTACAAGTCCAGCAACTGCACCTTAAGCTAATGAAGTTCACGAGATCCCTCTGATATGACAGTGTAGATAATAGAGATTTCCTAGGATATTTTTCATTACAAAAGTCCATATCACTATGGAGAGGTAAACCATGAACATCTTCAAAAAATACTTACTCATGCTCCACTAGCAACATTGGAAACAGAAAACTCCTATCGTCTTCTAATCCAATGGTGAGGCTATAAAAATGTTGAGTAATCAGATGCACCCTCCTATGTTCGATTCTATCCTATGAATCATACATTTCCATTTCAGCAACAAATCAAAACACACTTCCTTAACTTTCGAAACGCTACATTCTATGCCTAAAACTGTCAATCTGATCACTAACGATGGATAACTAGTCCATAAAAAAATTTATTTCCTAATTCTACGATGCCATTACCTTGATATCCCAACCGAAACTCTATCATATATGATTTAGGTACCACTATCATCATTAATGTGTGATCATAAAATGTACTCATATTGGAATTCACACAGATAATGGATGAGTCAATAGTTCAATCGGATACTCTGAGTCTTGAACAAATATCATGGAATGAAAGGAATGAATAGAACATATATCGTTCAGAACTATAGCTAAGGTGGAAAAGATGGAGATCATACCTCATATCATCCCAGTTTTCATGGGTTCATAAGACTCCATCACCTACATCTAGCCTCACCCCTGACCAATAGCTACATGTACCTAGCATGGTCCACCATGTGGTGGTTGTAATAGATCGAACCTCAGACCACCACATGTTGCCTTGCCTACCCCCATACCACATCTTCTACCATACATAACACCCTTCTTTTGTCTCTACCTCAACCATGGTGGTCCCTAAACTATATTCTTATTATCTATATGATGGGTAATATAATATCATTCTAAATTACCCCTGCCACTACATGAGTGACACCATCTGTCCTTGGTATGATTTGAGCCTCCCTAGGCACCATGTACCGCAAACCCATTTTTATGGGTTCATCTCTTGAAGAGCTTATCCAACATGGATCCATATGGTTTCCATTTGCTGGATAATTCCAAGGTATCCGCTACATATTAACCATTGTTATCTCCCACTATAGGTTCTTTCTATATGAGAAAACACTCCATAAGAAGGTCTCTATGATGTACCCCAACAGATGTAGAAATAATAAGGGATATGACTAACATCTTACTATCGTAGCATAATCCTTGATCGATTGTCTGAGCCCCGGAGAACTGGTATCACACCATGTCCATGTAGTATCACAAAATACCTTTAATAAAACTAAATACAATATCATTTTCATACTACCTTACTACAGATTCAGATTCTATTGTATGATCATTTATCACAACATGGTGAGATAGAAATCCTCTCTTAAGTGATGATCAAAGTCTATCAATGAGATAGAGATATATATAATCATGAGACTGTGTCACCAAGCTCTACCACAACCCCAAGAACCCTAAAGAGGACTCACTGGGAGGAATTTCATCTGGTAATTAGGTTTCCTCACACAGAAGAAAACATGGGAGACTGCCTCTATCAAATCCACGACCAACAAGGGGTTTGGATCACCCAAAATCCTAGGAGGTCACTACCGATGATAATCTTGCAGTGCACTCTTCCTACTTTTATCCTCATATTCTAATGATGGTAGAATATTTTACATGATGGATGGTGGTATAGATGATAACCCACTTAGCGTTTTTATATATGGTACATGACCCTATACTGATGAATCATCACTAGGCGGACAATCCACATGATCTCATATTGGAATACTAGATGGATATCTATGAGGAGGAATATTGAAATAAAAAAATATGTACCATGGATAATACAGTATATATAGAGTGATGAATCAAGAAGGACATAGAAAACACAACAATTCCCATATGATTCAAGTACCATTGTTTTTTTCTGGATGCAGCGTTATCATATACCACATCGAAAAGAAGGTAATCAGAGTCCTGGTGTATGGATACATTTACCACTGCACAAACAGTTGGGTCCTTGACCTAAAATCCAAACTCAACAAACTTAAAAATTATTCCCCAAACCATCCTCATAGTATCCCAGTCCAAAAGTATAACCTAACACCTTTGATACCACTCTATCACTACCCGTCCCAGATAGGTCCATTCCATGACTCCCTGATGAACACCTCCAATAGGCTAGGCGATGGTGACTAGCATTGAGTTGGAATATCCCATAAATGGTTGGAATTTTTCTAATCCCCTTTACACACTCACACATCTCCACAAAACAAAATGACCAAAATTATAAACACTATGTTAACAATGTTTACATACCACAATGATATCACAATATTCACGACTGTAGAAGAATTGGATTGAAAACATGTCCAACTTCAATCCCATCACAAATTGTCTGTAAAAAATTTATTACCTTTAAGAAAATAGGAAATGGGACTAGTTTCTGATGCTTTCTTTGGGGCATGCATCCATTTTTTGGGGAGGACACGCTGATTTCTACCCTGCATTCCCACTTTCCAAAGGCGGGCGACATCCGTCTCTTATTCAGGAACGTTTGATCCGTGATCAAAATGAGATGATGGGATGTCGGTTCCTCCTTCTGTGGAATCCTCCTCGAAACTCATCACCTAGTTTGGGTCTCCCTCATTGACATAAGATGTGGTTTTTGAAACTCTTCCCATTTCCATGTCTTCATGGATTCCAGTTAATTATAGTGATTCTATCAAGACATTCCAAGGTTTCCAGTCAGGGCATCAACCTTAGGTTGGGGGTTTAGTCATGTTGGACATCAATGGTGTGTTTGGACACTGGAAAACTAGCGTGTCTAGGTTTCTTCCCCTTATGATAGGGATTCTCAAGGTACATGTATCCCAAGGCATGCCACGTCTAATGTGGGGAATTATATGTCATTGGAATGTCTCTAAGGTTTTCCTCTACCTCCCATGATTAACACATGGTAGGTTGTGAGTTTAATGTCTAGTAGAGATGGATCAGACTGATCGATACACTGATAAGAGTGGATCAGATGGGTACAAACACTAGAGGGAACACAGATACAGAGGCTAATGTGTGTTTAGTCACCCGATTTCTTCTAGGAGTGAAGAGAAAGTGGGTGACATGATCTCATTGGGATGTGGTGGCCTAGGTACGAATCAGGATGGATATGAATTGATGTGTAGATGGAGAAGGATATGGAACAGCCTTTAGAGTGATGGTGATGTTGGGATTGTGTCTCAAATAGACTTCCTATGTATCCTAATATAAGGCAATCAAAGTCCACATAGATCAGTGAGACTATGGGATGCCTAAGGAGGTGACATGTATGGATGGGACCCGAAAGAAGTGGAAGCTCTAGGTTGGGGAATGACCTTCCTGAAACCCATAGTCTTGAGGGAAAGACTGAGATGAGACATGAGTGATGGTCATGAACCTCAGGATGGATTAGTACATACCTTTCCTTGGCTAGGATCAAAGTTCACGTAGTTCTGGATGTGGGAAAAGAATCAGGTTGTACACGGAGGGAAACAACCCAATGACATGTTGGGGCTTACGCATGGTAAATAGCCTGGGTTGGTCTGATGCACAAAGGGTGTACCAGATATGTGGGTCCTAACAGGGGGGACTACAACAACTTATCATCAATTTAGGATCGCAATGGCTTACCACTGGGTGGGGTGACAGCGGCTTACCGTTGGTTGAGTTGACAACAGCTTACCATCGATTGAGAATCACAACGTCTTAATACTGAATTGGGTAAACAATGGATTACCATCAATTGGGGAACACAACGTCTTACCTTCAATTGGGGTTGGAGAACACAACATCTTACCATCAGTTGGGGAACAGAATGGCTTACCTTCGGTTGGGGTAACACAACGATTTACCATTGGTTGGGGGTTAGACATCAGTGAGGCTTCCTATGTACCATTCCTGGTAGACAAGGATCAAATATCACGTAGTTTGAATTGGTAAAGTTTAATGTCTGGCAGGATGAAAAGGGGAATACAATTCAATTTCATGCATGAAAAAGGTAAACCAACGTGAAGGGGTTGGGTCAAGTAGGTGTTGGGATTGAACCTCAAAAAGTATTCATGCGTACCTTTCCTTAGTAAGGATCAATGTCCGCATTGTTTGTAATGATGTTTGGTGAAATGACGTAAATGGGTCAGGGAAAGTAATTGATGGTCTAGAACCTCAGAGAGGCTTCCTATGTACCTAGCCTTGGAATGGATCAAAGACCGCGTAGTTAAGAATGTTGTTTGGTGAACCGAAATTAATGGGTCGGAACCCGTAGTTGATGGGATTGAACCTCAGGGAGGCTTCCTACATACCATGCCTTAGAAATGGTCAAAGTCCATGTTTCTTGGAATGGTAGGATTCCAGGTTTCGTTCTTACTCTAATCACATGTTATTCATGCTCAGAGTGAGAAACAAGAGGTAGCAAAGACCTAGTGATCATGTTGTGAAGGGTGAATCCATGGGGAGTGGAGTGGGTCCTATATGTGGTTAGCAGACCAAAGAAGAAACAGGGACTTATGCATGGTTGGAATACCTGAGTTATGGAGATTGGGACTTACGCTAGGATGGAGGCCCAGGTGGAGACAAATACCAATAGGAGAGGGATGAGATAACAATGGTCCTGGTTCCCATCTCTCCTCGGGTCTATGGCATGGGAGAGAGTAGGGGGGTAGGGATATAGCCTCCCACAAGAAATGAAAGGGTCTTACACCAAGATGGTTGCCTCCCCGCGGATAGACGTCGCTCTAACAAAGAGGGTCTTATTCTATGTGAGGAATATCTCACTCCCTTGGAGACGAGTGGGCATGGAGAATGTCCTAGGTGGGGCACCCCAGGTAGAAGGAATGGGATGAGGTTACATTTTAACATCATGTACTGAGGACAATGGTGCTTAGCAGTTTAACATATTGTAGCATGGACGAGGTGGGTTCACTCTACACCCCTAGGAAATACATTACGAATACCCACCCATCCTAGGGGAATGGAAGGCATCAGAAATGATGTTGTAAAGGGTTGTCATAGAGTGATCCATTGATGGGATCCTGTTAGAATTACTATGCAGAGAAGAAATATCCATTGGAGTGCTTATGAGATGAAGAATGAGGCTAAGAAATGCAACATAAATCGCCCCCCAAGGCACATTAGAATCGCTTTATATAGTCCTGGTGGTCATACGGGAAAAGGGTTCATGGAGAAAGGGGGTAAATAGGGAGAGGACTCATGGAGCTCTGGTGCTCCATGTAATAGAGGGGCTTCACAAAGGGGTATGCTTCATGAAGTGGAGTGGCCTATCTAAGTAATGTGAAACGAGTTCACATGGAGGATGCTTTGAAAATCCAAAAGGCTCTCATAGAGTAGGGCTATGCGATGCAAGGGTGCCTTGCGAAAAATTATACCACACAAAACACAGCGATGCTACCTTAGTATGTGGTTCATATGTGAATGGAAGGTACTTCACAAACCATGAGTTTTTGCGATAACCCAAGTCCCCTAAGGTATTTTCTTCCTTTTTTAAGGATCATAGGCTCTAAGAAGGGCATCCCTGTTTGAATATGAGTTGTGTTTAAGCCAAGGGAAAGGAAATTCATGATACTAAAGTACCTTGAAGAACTCAATTTTTTTTTGCAGAGTATAAAGCACTTTTTGATTTGAGAGATAAGAAAGCGAATGGTCAGAGTTCCATCCTTTGGGCTCGAGGGAAGACCAGTATTTAAAACCCAATTGTGGCACAAAGCAGGTATCACTCGATGTGATTCCACAAGATGCTTTTTCAAAATCGTGGAGCCTCTCGCCTCTTTTCATCATGGTGGATTCTCAAATGTCTTTCAGGATCACAAATCCTCTCGTCTCTTTGCATCGTAGGGGATTCACAAAAATATTTCGGATCACATAGACTCCTTCATCTTTTAATTGTTGTGTATTTGAAAATGTATTTAGGATTGTGGAGATTCTTACCTCTTTTCTTTGTGGCACCTACGAAGGAGGCGGCATCGCGCCGGCCAAATTTCTGGTGGGATCTGTGAACATGATTCGTGAGGCAGCCCCAATAGAGGTGGTTTCCAGTTTTCTTTTGCTCTTCCTCTCCCCATATTTTGGCACCAACAAATTCCCCTCCCCCCAGACAAGGAGATTAGGAGAAAATGATGGTATATGTATGAGGATCAATCACCAATACTTTTCTTCAATCACAAAGTAGGATCGTGAAGGAGGGTCGTGAGGCGGAGAGGTGCCATGCAGGTTGAGAGCTCCAGGAAGCCGGTCGTGGTCGGATGCACCGTGATGCCCAATGGTTCGTTGCCGATAAATAGAGGAGGTTGACCTCTCTATTGATCATTCTTCTCTCTTCTTTTTGGTGTTAGTTCACATGATTTTCAAAGCACTGCGTACACCGTGATTTCTCTCCATGAATTGAGCATTATGCTTTGCGGCGCACAACGAGTCCTTTGACTATGTGATGTCTTGCTCTATGTCTCTCATTTGAAAGGTTGGGGGTAGGGCTCTACAATTTATGGTTGGTGATGAGCACCAAAAATGCCTCTGCGAACGAGCTCTACAAACGAGCTTCGCAAACCTAAACAAAAAATGGGTTCAAATTCTGAAAACTAAATCGCTCTCCCAGAAGCTTATAGGGGGGGTCCTTGCGGATTCCATCTGAATGGAAGGGATAGAGAATTACCCAACCATAGAGGAATTATTTTGAATCAATTCGTATCATGATTCGATGGTAGAGATGTTTTCATAGAGACAAAATAACTACCCACTCTACAAAAGGTTTCCCCTGTATGGCTTTGGTTTTAGGAATGAGGTTTTCATTCCAAAAGCGAACAGGGATGAGTTGTCTTACTAGTTCAGGAGCACGTCGTGCCAGCACCATTGGTTCAGGGTGGCCGATGGCCATACCTGGGAAGATTCCACACCTCTTAACACTGATTTACTATACCACCATGTGAATAAAATTGATGGGAAGGCACTGTAGCCAACGAAATCTCCCCCATTGTGCCACACCATCCTAAAAGTGGTCTTAGGGAACCCGGATAAGGGGTGGACTGATAAGTGGGATCTGCACTAGAGCAGAAACATAACATATTATTGGGCATGTTCCTTATGGGTTTGTGCCTTGTGCAAGGACATTGAGGTAGAGTTGATGTGAGTGGGCCTGTACGAGGCAGCTTGGGATTCACAATTTTTTATCTACCACCCGAAGCAGTTGATTCCAGAACTACAGAGCAGATGTTAAATGGGGAACAACACATTTCTTTTTCACCATAGAGAGGTTGGTATCATCCTGTTGGACCTGCACCAAATCTCAGGGGTCCAGATAATGGGGAAAACATATGATCATTTCCTCCCCATTTTGATTTCTTGATAGGACCTAGAGAATATACCTCCATTGGAAGGTTCATTGATGGACCTGGTGCCTGGAGAGGACAAACAGTCAGTGAGGGACATCCATTTCAAACGGTGGTCTAATCAATTCTTGAATTTCCCAGATGATGGGAAATGCCCTGCGATGCCTTAGAGCTGCACGAAGGGGGTTCAATTGGGAAATTAGCAGTCATACAGGAAGATATTGGAGGACGTCCAGTGGAAAACATGGGGATTCAATGTCAGTATAGATAAGCAACCAGTGGTTAGGTTAGCTACATTCATTGCGACACTTAACTGTAGTTTGATCCTTATAGTAATGTACACGAACATGGGTGTGCGACCAAGCACGTTTATTATGACATCCATGCTGGATACATGGGGATGGTTCAACCTTGATATCCCGATGGTTTCCATGTTTTAGAAGACGTTGTAGAATATCAGCTTGGGGAAGAAGCCATAGAGAATATGCAGACCGTTTCACCATCTGTATGGGTGGATAGCGGTTCATATTAGGGGTATCTATGAATATATGAACCCCATTTCTCCTCCAAGATCAAATTTTTGACCAGCCATTCTGAATGTTCTAGGGATATTTCCGACTATGTTGGCCCCATGGTTAGTGCTAATTCGGGTCTGGAAGGCGGACGAGTTCAACTTATACCTATTCTTGTTGCCAACGGTTGTGTTCTTTGATGAAGTCCAGGGAACAGAAGAGAATTTGTCCTACCTCTTTTCCATTTGGGATGGAGTCCTAGTGGCACGGGATGACAGTGAGCCTTTCTGCAAACTGTACACCGCACACTATTTCGCAAGAAAGTTCCAATGTATGCAATGGCTACCACTGCGAGTCTACTTGGGGGTACGCCAAAAGGAGCATCCGTGTGTGATGCGGTATCTATAGATCATGTTCACGTGGGATGATAGGAAGAGGCAGAAGGAGCTTCCTCCACCCACAGCTATCTTCATGCTAGTGATAGAGTACGATAAGAGAAGGGAGGTGGCCTACCCGGGGGAGATGCTGAAGCAGCAATCCATCCAGGTTAGTGATGGGGTGTCTCCCCAACCTCGAGGCAGGGGCGGGAAGGCAGAAAGGGCATATAATGGTGTCACGGAATCAGTGGCAGTGAGGCATGCACCAGTCAAATGGGAGGCATCTGTGGTGGATCCACCGATCCCATAGGGACAGACTCATCCGGATGGGAGGCCGCCCAGGGGGTTCCGCAGGATATCCAACCAGGCTCTAGGGAAGCAGATCCAGTATATAGGTATAACAGAGAATGATTTCATCCCCAAGTCTTGGGATATATGGGATGTCAATAAGAAATTCCTCATCCCATCCGATATGTGGCAACACCGAAACAATCTCAGAATGTATTTTCCAGGGATCGGCCCTGTTAGAGCCTGCTTTGTAGTGTCCTAGGAAGAGGGGGAGTAATACCTGGATGAGATGGAGTAATTTGTGCACTCCTAAGGTGTTCCACATCTAATGATAGATTGGGTAAAGGTGTTTCTAGATCGAACAACCCCTCTGAAGTTTTTGGCCGCAGAATTGAGAGAATGCTTCACTCTACCGGAAGAATCAGATGAGTCCTCCAAGGTTGAGGGAGAACATTGGGGGATGGTGAGGTCTACGATTCAGACCCAAAGTAGTAAGAATATGTGGAGAACCTTATGGTAAAATCCTAACCACTTCCCAGGAGTCTTTACCCAGGTTTTTTGGGACTTCTCAACTAACATTTTAACTGTGCAAGAGAGTCGCATATGCAAAACCGGCTCCCACCCAATAGTAGATGAAACTATGGAGATTTAAGGATCTGATCCCACAGATATGGAAATTACCGCACATAGTAGGGTTTTGACACCTAGGGTGGTTCTTCCAGAATTTTCATATCTTCCAAGAGTATACGAGGGTTTATTCCATGGGGTGGGAATGGAAACAACCCAGGAGTGAGACTGACTATTTGATCTTTGTATGTCTCTATTACAGAATTTGTCATTGTCATCCATTGATCAGGCCAAGTGACGTCTGTGCACTTTCTGTATGCACAGTTAATAAAATATCATGGGCTGCGTTGTCATTTTCGGCCAGAGCTTTTGGTTGTGCCTTTCACAGAGGGATGCCGACAGTTGTGGAAGCAGACGTCAAGACTGCCCAATGTGTGATGCTTCCGATCCCTGGTGGGACCATCTCTAGGACAGAGCATGTGATCATTGAGGTGGGATTCAACGAAAGGATCTACCGAACAACATGGGTCCTAATGTACCCGATCAGACACCATATGTAGACCCTTCTGATGTGTTCTTGGGGGCGTTTTCCACATATAAACCTGCCAGCCCTATGGATTGGGACGAGACGGCCTCTAACGAGGAAAATAACAAAATCCCTCATCGCTGGTCCTAGAAGATGATTAGGTGCATCATCAATGAGACCCATCAAGCACAATGGATAGACCAGATGGGGAGGCTTCGGTCTCGTCTGCATGAACTATGCACTAGGGGAGTGGATTCCTAGCGTCCTCACATGCTCGTCCGAGATATCATGGCGGAGAAGATTCGAGAATATGACCATGGCCTTGGTGTGGGTATGAAGCAGAGAAAAGAGGTAAACATAAAGAGGCTTCAGGCAGCTAAAAATGAGATTCTACGTCTGCAGGTCTAGGTAGATGAGTATTTCACCTTCCTAAACACACAATCAGATCTTATATCGCAGCTGGAGGAGGCCAAAGAATGGATGAAACAGGCCTTCATAGAGATGGTTATCAACCAAAGGGACGAGGAGCGGGCTCAGATTGAAGATGATGAAATATATCCCATTATTGTTGATGAGGAGTGGGAACTAAACAGAAGACAATGAATCATGGACACCACAAGCCAGAGAGTGGCGGAGCTGGAACACACTTTTGAAGGGGTCAACCCATCCATGGGAGTGGTCGAACCTCGGGTGCAGTAATACTTGTAAACCATCGAACATACTTTCATGATTTAATTGTTTATAATGGATGAATTCATAAGCACTGTTACTTGTTTTCATCCTAAGGCATGTCTGTCGCATCCATGAAAAATTCGGCAATCAATCCCTAAGCTCACATGGGTTAGGCCCAATGTGATAAACAATTGATGAAGGCCTTTTTATTTGACCCTAATGTGAGAGTGCCGACCAAGATTCATGCATCTAGGGTTTGAACAACCATTCCAGATATACAAGAAGAAAGAGGGAGGCCTGACTGGAGGAAAAAGGTCTCGGAACAGTTGAATTCCCATTTTCCAAATGTGATCTAATGCATGAGTGAGGCAACGCTAGGGCCGTTAAAATCAATCTGAACACAGGGGAGTGTAAAGTGTGAATCATGATACCCAAAATTTGGAATGTTGTGAAGTAGGATTCACAATGAAGGATGATGGTTGACCATGTTTGAAACACAGTATCCCCATTGTGTTAGCCTCGTGTGGGGATAACAAATGAGTTTCGACCACTGAACATGTTCAAAACACATGGCCTAACACGAAATGTTATCCATTGGTCTTCCAAAACGTTATCCCAGGATAGTAGGAGATCCATAGGCCGAGCACCCCTACTGTTAGGTTTTCCTTTAGATTTGAAAGAGAATGAGGGTCCAAATAAAGGGCACTCAAAGTGTGAAGGGTGGAGTGATTGGTTGTACGAATGGAGTCCAACACTCATGAAATTATGCCACCATGGTGGAAACACATTATGTGGGCATATCAGTCTGATCAGGGATAAAACTTACATACGAACAAGACCTCTCTGGTAAGGACCTAGAATTCCATGTAGGTTTATGTCATAGCAATAAGGATGATAGATGCGTAGTTTAAATGTCATAGGGTAAATATGGTGCACATAGTTTAAATGTCATTCTGCCTGGACCGAAATCGGGGCCGAGGGGATATAATGGTGAATGACCCTGGGGCTGGTACCAAGGATAAATGCTAGGGAATTTCTTAATATTCTATAAGGTTTATAATCAATCCAAACAAATTTTATGAGCACATCGTCATTAGAGACCAATGCAGATAATGGAAGTCCACCCTGGAGGGGAATCTGATGCATCCCATAGTTATTATGTGGCATCCTGAACTTGTTCATGGTAGAGCTATAGTTTAATATCATGTGCCAAGTAAATGGGTAATCCTGTAGTTTAACATCATATAGAAGAGATAGGAGTGAGATGTGAGACCCCAATAAGGGATTACGTGATGCAGTCGCTATAATCCTGACACAAATGAGGAAATTAGCCCATACCACACTACGTACCCACAGAGGAAGATTTTTAGGTCAAGGGGCCAGAAGTAAGGGTTAGGATGGGCCAGAAGTAAAGAGTTAATGTGTTATTACATATCCCATTATGATGGGAATCAAGCCGAACATAGTTATGAGAGATCAGTTTAATGTCATGCAGGATGAAGGGCCTGTGTGGCGTATCTGCACCAGTACATGCCCCCCCCCCCAACTAATAAGCCCATGAGAGTCGTGGTTGATGTGGGAAACATTGATTAGTTATGATATTTTTCTGGGTACAGGGAGGCACACATTAGGGGAAGTGGAATTCTAGGAGTGTGATATCCCAAAATTATTGATTTTCCAACATTATGAACATAGATGTGCAGAGGTGTAGAAATGAGTGTGCAAGAATTCCACTTGAACACAAGGGGGGAAATATGTGAAACATGGCACCTGAGATCTTGATCATAATGATGGTGGTTTGGTGAAATAGGATAGTTGTTTACCATGTTTGAAACACAACATTTGTTTTGCGTTAGTGGAGAATGGGTAAAGACAAATGAGGGACATCTGCTGACCATGTTCTAAATGTGGGACATGTCTCAAATGTTGTCCAAGCTCTTTGGGGACATTGGCCCTACATGGTGTGTGAGCCAAAGCGACATGAGACGATGCCATAAAGGGATTCCTTTTAGATGTGGAATAGGATGAGGATCCAAGATAAGAAAAAATGAAGCATGTTTTTGGAACAAGGGAATATCCATGTGAGAATTTGATGCCTTGGGATATTTGTCATAATGCCTATGAGTATGACAATAAGTTGTATAAAATAGAGGGAGTACAGTCCCTTTCCATGTACAAGGGTTATAGGGTTGCACACTCCAAGATTAAGGTCATAGAGTGGACCATTAAGAGGGGAACTAATTTAATGAAGTTCTCAAAGGGTGGAAAAGTAGGTGAACCTGATGCGTAGTTCCCTTAGGGATATCATAGTTTAGGGCCATAGAACTCGGAACAAGATGGGAAGTGACAAGGGAGTCGCATGGTGCGGCTGTTGAAAATCTAGACGCAAATGGGAACCCCATATGTTCTCCCCACACTACATGCTTCCAAAAGAGTTTGGTCCAAGGGACTGGAAAAGAAATTGGGAAGGATTTAATATTCATGAGGCTGGACCTGAAGATATAATGTTTGATCATTACTATGTATCCCATGAGGATGGGAATAAAGCTGTACGTAGTTCTAGAGGATGTCGCATAGTTTATTGTCCTGCAACCAAGATGGTTGGATCATAGTTTAAAGGTCTTAGAGATCTAACCTAAACATAAAGGGGGGAGGAAGACACGTGGGGTAGTAATTGAAAAAAGTCGACGTGAATGTGGACATATTCCCACATAATACAATGTGATCCCTGAGGAAATTTTAGGTCGAGGGACCAAAAATGTGGGTTGGGATGGGCCTAGGTCCATGTGCATGGGTGTTCCTACTTTCCCCATTATTATGGGGATCAATACATTTTTAGTTCTATAATGGGCTTGGTAGGGTACTAGTTCGATGGAAAATACTTCCGTGGAGGTATGGCCCATGGACCAAAAGAAGTGGAATTTGATAGATCTTGTTTGTTCTTTTAGGATGGATGTGTTTTTTTCTGAAGCGATAATCCTTGGATGGACAATCTAGGTGTCGCTAAAAGAATCAAGACACATAAAGAAGAAATGAGGTTTTAGAGGAGAACTTGAATGGTGTGATAAATCATACTCAACGTGAATGACGATGGGGTCCACACCACATGATGTGAAACTCTGGGGAAGAATCATCGGGCTGAGGGGCCAGAAAAAGTTAGAGAATATGGGGCTGGACCTATGGACGAAGCGTCTAGGGGCTCCTACATATCCCAAGAGGATGGGAATCAGGCCATATGTAGTTCTGAGAGTGAATTTTAACATCATGAGGGAAAAGATATAGGAGAGACTATCTCTTAGAAGGGGAGTTTGTGGTGAAGCAATTTAAAACGCAACATGAATGAGAACATAAGCCCACACACACCACACCATGGAATCCTATAAGAGTTCGAGCTAAAAAGGCTGAACAGAAGAGATAATTAGAGAAAATTGGCTGGAACTGAAGATGAGATGCATGGGTGTTCCTCTGTATCCCATGAGCATGGGAATCATGATTTACGTTGTTCTAAGGGTTATGGTTCTTACGCCATACCTAAAGGACGTGCAAGGAGACATAGTTTAAGGTCTTCGAGCTCGGACCATGGAGAAATGAAACTCTTCCAAGCAAGTGCAGGCCTCTATCTGATCCCTAATCCCTCATGAGTCAAACTAAGTGTGGGAAACAAGAGTGGAAGAGGAATTTACAACACATGGAAGAAACATAAATGTAAAATCGGTGTGGATCCCCAAATGATGGCTTATAGAAGATTTGTCCTCCTAATGTGCAAATGTGCACTGAGGGATAGTACCAAGAGTTCCAAAATTCTACTTGGACATGATGGGGTGGAAAATGATGTGAATCATGCAACCGACATTTTGGACATGGTGGGGTTGGTTTGAAGAAGTAGGATAATTGTTGAATTTATTTGAGACACAGTATTCATATCGAGTGACCTGAAATGGGAACAACAAGTGAGTGTTAACCACTGACCATATTCGCACTGCGGTACTTATATCAATTTTTCATTCAAAACCCTCAAGGATGTTGGCCTGAAATGGTAGGAGGGCCCTTGGGATGAGCATCCATGCATTTTAGGGGTCCCTTTAGGTGTGAATGATGATAAAAGGCCATGTGATGGGGAACATGAAGCCTGAAAAATGGGCGAGAGCTTGTCTATGTAGAATCTGACACTCTAGGTCCTGAACCAGAGTACTCCTGGGAACATTGGTCAATCATCGAAGATGGTCAAGAGGCCCAACCTAAGAGTAGCTGAATAGAAAATATGAGTGTTGGACTGGAGGAAAAAGATATCTCAGGAGAATGAGGTACAGGGAATGGATCTTACAGACCCGTCGTGAATGAGAACATAGGCCCATACCATGCTGCATGTATCTCCTGGGAGAACATAGGCTAGGGTCCATTTATATAAGGGGGGTTTCATGAAATTGGTATAGTCCCGAAGGCTAAATGTTCGAGAGATCTTACATATCCCATAAAGATGTGAATCAATCCACACATAGTTTGGGAGGATGCTGTGCAGTTTCACATCATGCGGTAAGGACACAGAAAGGGGAAAGGTTTCTCAATGGGATATGCATATAGCACAGAGGGTAACCCAATGTGAATGAGGACATAAGCCTATACTATATCAAAAAATCCATAATGAGAACATGGGTTAAGGGACCAAAAAGGGTATAGAGACCTCAAATAGGAATTCCTAGCCAGTTTTTAGTTTAGCTTCTTGCAATGAGGATGATGGAGATCTTAGTTTAAGGTCTTAGAGCTCAGGCCATAGGCTCATGACGCTTCATGCGGGTATTGCCTTCCCAAAATTCCTAATCCCACGTGAGCAATGCTAGGTATGGGAAACAAGGAATAAGACTAAGATCTCCACAACATATAATGGTATTATAGCTGGACTCACACTCCTACCCAATGTATAATGACATTTGAAGGGATAACAGTACATCATGAAGCATAACACCCATTATTTCTGACATATGGGGGTAGAGAAAACAATAAAGGATAGATATTGATCTAGTTGGAAACACAATATCCGTATTTTGTGATCTAAAATGGGAACAAAAAATGTGTCTTGACCCCTGAACATATTCACAACATATGACTTATATAAATTTTTCATTCGAGGTCCTCGAGGGTGTTGGCCCGAAATGATAGGAGTGCCCTTATGTTATGTATCCGTATCGTTTGGGGGCCCTATTGAATGTGATAGATAATGAGGTCCCATGTAAATGGAGTGTGTGAACCATAAACATGCCCATTCAATTTTAACATCACGACTAAAGGTGGAATAGGTGGAGATCTCTTAGGAGAGGGATATATGGTGCGATCTTGATGAAATTGATGTAGAAGAGGCCAATAGTTGGCATCACACCTTGTTTTCTAACCCATGGGGAGATCCTGAAATTTGAAGCCGGGCTGACAGAAAAAATGTTCGGGCATTCCTACATATCGCATATGGATGGGAATCAAGCCACACATTGTTCTTTATGTCCATGATGTTTAACATTGTTAAGTGAGGACGCCAGAAAATATAAGAACAAGGAGAGGGAACATGGTGTGATCATCGTAACCCTGACATGAGTGGGGTCCGATAAGCCTACATGACACCATGCGGGATTCTCTAAAAGATATATACCCAGGGGGAATAGTCAATGATGAATATGGGTATGGACTTAAGATGAGGCATCCGAGCATTCCTACGTATCCCACGAGGATGGGAATCATGCCATACATTGTTCTTGGAATGTGCTGCATAGTTTAACAACATGAAGTAAGGATTTTTTAAAGTTTATGGTTGTGTCAGACTGTCTACAGTTTAGCATCATACAAGAAAACATATAGTTTAATGTCTAGCAGGACATAACAGTTTAAGGTCCTGTAGGAATGGATACAGTTTAACATCCTACAGAACGACATATAGTTTAATGTCGTGTGGGACATAACAGTTTAAGGTCATGTAGGACAGGATACAGATTAACGTCCTGCAAGACGACATAATGTTTAATGTCATGTGGGACATAAAATTTTAAGGTCTTGTAGGACCCTATTTTATCAAGAAAAGTATTTCTTGAGGAACATTGCATGGGTGGGAGGATTTATATGCTCACCACCCATGGTAACCAGGGAGTATGCGCCATTGGGATAAACCTTATTAATTATGTAAGGCCCTTCCCATTTGGGCTCCCACTTGGTTGGATTCTTACCAGGTATCATTGGTTTTCTCAGGGGTGACACCTGGTCACCTTTCAGGAAAGAGTGGAGGAGAACCTTCTTATTGAATGATCTAGATATCTTTTTCTAATGTCTTTCCTGATTGTGCAGGGCATGAAGCATGTTCTCATCAAGGTCTTCCAATTCAGTTAGACTATTTTCAACTATATTATCTGAAACTTTGTGATCATAAACTACTAAACGTAATGAAGGAAATTGAATCTCAATTGGTATGACGTCCTCTGTTCCGTACACCGGGGAGTATTGGGTCTCCTATGTGGAATTGTGACTCATTGTCCGACAGGCCCAGAGAGCATTGGGGAGGTTGTACGACTAACTATTCTTGTTATGACCAATCATATTCTGTATAATGTTAGTGTCATGACCCCCTCCCACCAAAGATGCCCCTCTTGAGCTGTCAATAGCGAAAGGGAGATAATGACCCCCGAGTCCCGCCTCCAGTAGGCCCCGGGGTGGCGAATAGCACCAAGGGTATGAGTTTTCACAAATATGGGAGGCATTACCCATTTTATTATTTAAGATCGAGAAATAGGACAAGTCAACCACCAAAAAGGAAAAGAACAAGTGTATATAAATAAACCCAAACCAAGCCCATATGCATGTTTAAACAATTTTATAACAAGGTGCAAGTACAAGAAAGCTCAAAGTACAATACCAAAAGAAAACAAGAGTACAACAACTACAACAACTCCAATTGTCCCGACTAGTAGGGTCCCGCATGGCCCTGGTAGTCCTCCTGGAAACCTAAAAGTAAACATAGGGTGAGCATAGAAGTATACTCAGTAGGGAAACCTAAAGCTCTCATGCTCAAGTGGGGAGACATCCTATTGTCCCGTGAGAACAACAGAAGAAACCTAGGAAGGAATTCTATCCACCCAACCTCACTAGCCACACTCAACAAAAACACAAACACAACAGGTAGTAGTATATAAGAACAAGAGTATTGGGTACCCCACACCATTTCCCTTTAGTTAGCCGCTCTTCCTAACGGTGAACATCTTGACGCTGCCACACTCTCCCCGCCCACACACACCTGGGCCTGACAACCACGCATCCCACCCGCACACACCTGGGCCTCACAACCACGTATCCTGCCCGCACACACCTAGGCCTCACAACCACGTATCCCCCCCCCCACACACCTAGGTCTCACAACCACGTATCTCACCCGTACACACCTGGGCATCATCCCGTAGAATCTTGGGAAATAGTAAAAACCTGCCTGAAGATTCTTGGGCTAAAACCACCCTAATGGAAACCTACCCAAAGAGTCTTGTGTGTTAGGTCGACTCAAGCCATCACAGCCTAGGGAAGAAGGAGTAGGAAGGAGATAGTAACTAAGGGGTAAAACACACTCTCCCATTAAATGGGAATGTTCGGCACTAAGTGCTCAACATGGGTGGGGTGCGATAAAACACAAAAGATACATATATATATATATGTATACTAAACACACAGCCCAACCTATGGCTTCTAAATAGAGAAACTGAGCACGTGCCTCGGCACTGCTACTACGAAGCATGCATACAATAAACAACCCCAACCCCATTTAGGTTTTCACGTTTCAGCAAAATTAGTTTATTAGTTCCTTAACTACTGGGAAACTATCCACAACCAACAACATCAATCATTTGTAAAGCATATCCCTGCCATCCACAAATCAAGTTAGGAAAACACAAGCACAACAAAACCCTTCTTATTAACCAACCAACCCATTAATTATTATTCTTGTTCCATTACCATGACCCACCATTCATTAACTATTACACTTTTTATTTATTATTCACAACCCATAGTTCACTCACATACAAGCCCATCCCTGTAGCCCCGCTGCCAACCACCATAACCACAACCACATCATACATCATCATCCCTTGATACAACTTATCGCAGCCCCGCTGTTCATCCGATCCACCACAACCCACAAAACAAGATTTGTGCCACATCATAGTTCCATTAACATCATTTACTGCATCCTTGCTGCCCGTTCTATTCGTAACAACCCAGGATTCACCCCTCCCCCTCACACACCAGTAACCGAGCCAAAACCCACATGTTCATTATTCCATTTTGTTTAACCGGGGTGATCACACAAGGGTTCCAGATTTTAATCAGCCAACATTACCAGACTAACTAAATTCCACATTCAACAAAGTTTCCATCCACAAAAATGGTCCAGAGAGATAGGGAAACATTTAATTGGGAAAGAAAAGGCCCCCAACGACCGTGATTTACAGTATGATAAATCTCATTCAAATCACATCATAATATCACAGAATATAAAGATAAACATAACAACTTCCCCATCCCTGTTCTTTAACCAGTTATTATATTCGTTTATTGATTCAACCATTTATCATGAAAACAAGAGGATACCCACCCTATATGATGCAGAAATTTGAGAGACGAAGGTAAGATCCCTACTTCAACAGGTTCTGATCACAATGCTCCCCCGGATCCAATTTAGAAGACATCTGTCGGCATCTGTCACTTCTGTCGAGTCCCGGGAAAACCTCATTGGGTGGATGTTGGAAAGTAAATGCCAAAGGAAAGACAACAGATCCATGTTCGGAAGTTCCGCCTCGTCGTTACAATCTCGTGGCCGATGACGGATCGTAAATTGGAGTTCGGACAAAGAAGTTATGGAAGAAAAGGAGCCTTCGAGTCTCTTGGGAGATCTCTGCTCAGAGGAATGGGGAGGAGAGGGGTGAGTTGAAAAGGAGGAGGGGACCCCTCCTTTTATAGGCGAGAAAAGCAAAAGTACACGACGTGTAATTTATGGTACGCGGCGTGTACTCGGCCGTTTCACATGGTCACCATGCGGCTTCCAACATGGCCTTCAACGTGGAACGTGGCTGTTGACTGGTCAACACACGGCTTAAAAGTAACGCATTTGCAGGGAGGGACTACACAGCATGTAGTATTGGATACACGGCGTGTATCCACTTATTTCACACGGCAAGGACACAGATCCAGCACAGAACATGGTCGTTGACTGGTCAACACACGGTAATGCGTATACAGGGAGGGGCTACATGGCATGTAGTATGGACACACGACGTGTACCCATTTATTTCACACGGCAAGGACATGGCTCCAACACGGCACACGGTCATTGACTTGTCAACACACAGTAATGCGTACGCAGGGAGGGACTACACGACGTGTTGTATGGACACACGGCGTGTACCAATTTATTTCACACAGCAAGGACACGACCTTCAACACGGGTTATACCCAGCGAGGGGGCACATGGCGTGTACTCACACTACACGGCGTGTTGTTTCAAAATTCTAAAAAGTGTGTGAAAAGTCCATTTTACCCTCCAGAACACTTTGTGATCTTCTTTTTGACAAAGGAATGGGCTGGAGAGGTCCGGGCCATTACATCAAATACCTCTTAAAACATTCTCATCCTTGAGAATTCTAAAACCAACCCAGAGGAACCCAAAAAGATACATATTAGGGTTCTCATTATAACAGGAACTCAACAAATAACCCTAATCATAGGTGATAGGAATTCCCCCTCCTATGTCGAGATATTATCCACTTTAGGCGGCACTGACTCGCATGCACGGGTTTAATCGCATCTGCATTAATGTGTCTCGATTAAGGATTGGGCCTTCCCACTTCCATATATTAGGATTTCCCAACTTACACTGCCCCCATCACCGTACAACCCACACATTGCCCGAACACGTGGTTTGGGGAAAATTCCTTCTCCTATGTCGAGATATTATCCACTTTAGGCGGCACTAACTCGCTCGCACGGGTTCAATCACATCCGTGTTAATGTGTCTCGATTAAGGGTCAGGTTTTTCCCTTTCCCCACACATCCAGACATGTTACACATTTCCAGGGAACAAGGAAATAAAACATATCACAACCGAAAAGCCAAGCATTCCATATATCAAAGGTACAGAGTAACATCAACACAAAGCTCAGAAGAACATGAAAAAACACAATTCAAAACAACTTCGGGTACTGAGTGTGCATCTGGGCCTACCGCTCCTAAGTTCTCTCCTCGAGGCCGCCATGCCTCCACAATACACGAACCAAGGCGATGGTATGTCCATGGAGCACCTTCTCCTTACGATCCTTGATTCTGACTGGTCGTTCCTCGAAGGTTGCGTCATCTCCCATATCTAACTCTCCCCAGTCAATAACGTGGGAGTCGTCGTGTAAGTATCGACGTAACTGGGATACGTGGAAGACGTCATGAACCTTCTCCAACTGAGGTGGAAGGGCTAGCTGATATGCCACCTCGCCGACTTGCCTCAGCACCTCAAAATGTCCGATGAACCTAGGTGAGAGCTTGCTCTCTTTCCCAAACCTCCACTGCCCCCGTCGAGGGGAAACCTTCAAGAACACATGATCCCCCACCTCGAACTCCAAGGGCCTCCTCCGATGATCATCATAAGACTTCTGTCGATCCTGATCTGCTTTCATCCTCTCACGTACAAGCTGGAATTTCTCTGTGGTGCTATGCACTATCTCTGGCCCAGGAGCACCTGTCTCACCAACCTCTGCCCAACAAATGGGTGAACGACATGGTCTTCCATACAAATCCTCAAACGGTGCCATGCCAATAGTAGAGTGGAACTTTTTGTTTTAGGAAAACTATACTAAAGTCAAGTGTCGTACCCATGATCCTCCAAAATCCTGAATGCATGTTCGCAGCATGTCCTCCAACGTATGGATAGTCCGCTCCGTCTTCCCATCGGTCTGGGGGTGGAAAGCAGTGCTAAGGCGTAGCTGGGTGCCAAAATAATGATGTAACTCCCTCCAGACTTGTGAGGTAAATCGAGTATCCTGATCTGAGACGATAGTCTTTGGGACTCCATGCAACCACACAACCTTGTCTACGTACCTCTGTGCTAAGGTACTCACTGGGCCTGACTCCTTAATTGCTAAGAAGTGAGCTGATTTCGTCAGTCGATCCACCACTACCCAGATAGCATCATTACCACCCTGAGCTCTAGGTAGTCCTATGAAGAAGTCCATTGAGATGTCATCCCACTTCCACTCGGGGACATCTAAAGGATGAAACAAACCACTAGGAACACGGTGTTCAGCCTTCACTTGCTGACACACTAGGCATTTAGCCACAAACTCCGCCACTGCCTGTTTCACCCCGGGCCACAAAAACTATTCCCTCAGGCCATGGTACATTTTTGAAACTCCTAGATGTACCGCCAAGGCTGAGCTATGGAAGTCACGGAGAACTCCCTCACACATTGTCTCCGGGACAAACAACCTTCCATGGAAAAGCATCTAATTTCAGCTGTCCTCTGACCATCCTTCTAAAGCGTTCCCCTAGTCGACACAATCCTGCATCACTTCTGCCTCAGAGTCCCCCCACTGAGACTCTTCCACCTACTGCAACAAGGAGGACTGCACCGTCATCTGAAACAAACAGCCTCTAACACCTTCTACCTTGCATCCAAGTGCAAGGCGGCCAACTCTCTCATCGCTTTCCAAGCATCAGTGGATTCCTGAACCACTTCCTTGTGTGACTTCCTTCTAAGGTCATCATCTACAACGTTGCCCTTACCTTCAGTGTAAGATATCTCGAAGTCATAGTCTTGGAGAATTCGACCCATCTCTGCTGCCGTAAGTTCAGGTCACGCTGGGAGAAGATATAACGCAGGCTCTTGTGATCTGAGAAGACCACAAAGCGCTCCCCAAAGAGGTAATGTCACCACAACTTCAGTGCGAACACTACTGTTGTAAGATCTAGGTCATGGGTGGAATAGTTATGATCATGAGGGCATAACTTCCTAGACCCATAACAGATCACTCCCTTCTTATGCATCATCACGCACCCCAGACCAAGGCCAGAAGCCTCACAAAACACCTCATACAACAACCATTCCTCTGGAAACCAGAATACGGGAGCACTAACCAACTTCTCCTTTAGGTAGTCGAAATATTTATGGCACTGCTCGCTCCATAGGAAGACCTGGTTCTTCCTAGTAAAAGCTGTCAATAGAGCAGCAACTCAAGATAAGTTCGAAACGAACCTCCAATAGTAACCTGCTAACCTCAGGAAACTACGAACTTCTGCCACGCTCTTGGGTGCTGCCCAAGAAACAACTACCTCTACCTTCGAAGGGTCCACTGACACTCCATGCTGATACACCACGTGCCCATGGAAGTTTACTTCTTGCATCAAGAACTTACACTTCGACAATTTCTCGTAATGCTGGTGGTGTCGAAGGACTTCCAAGACTGCCCTGAGATGCTCAACATGCTCCTCCTCTGATCTGGAGTAGATCAGGATGTCATCGATAAACACAATGATGAACTGGTCCAGAAACTCTCGGAAGACAAAGTTCATAAGTCCCATGAACATAGCCGGTGAATTTGTAACTCCAAATGGCATCACTACAAACTCGAAGTGCCCATACCTGCACCTGAAACCCGTCTTCGAGATGTCACTGTCCTTTAGCCTCAGTTGATGATATTCAGATCGTAGATCAATCTTAGAAAACCAACCTGCTCCCCTCAGTTGGTCGAAGAGATCATCTATCCTTGGAAGGGGGTAACGGTTCTTGACTATTACCTGGTTCAACCTTCAGTAGTCTATACATAGCCTGAGACCACCATCTTCCTTCTTCATGGACAAAACTAAAGCACCCCATGGCGATATGTTGGGTCGAACAAAACCCTTCTCCATCAGATCATCAATCTGAATCCGCAACTCCTGGAACTTGGAAAGTTTCATCCGATAAGGGGCCATCGAAATCAGATGGGCATCAGGCTGTAAGTCTATCCTGAAATCAACGTCACGTCGGGGGGGTAGAGTCACAACCTCCTCAGGAAAAACATCAAGGAACTCCCCAACAACCTCCGGGACATCCATCATCTCTGTATCAGCTAGAACCACTGATAACTTGCCTAACAAGGAAAGGAGAGGCTTCACATACCAGCTTCCTACCTGATACCTCCTCTCGCCAACAAAAGATACGTGTTTCCCATCCATTTCGGAGAACACAACTCTTCTCCGAAAGCAGTCAATAATGGAACTAACAGAAAACAACCAGTCGATGCCTAGGATGACATCGTATGGCTGCATCTATAGCAAAAGAAGGTCCCCAGTAGATCGATGTGGTCCCAACATCAGCCCACATCCCTGGAAAACATAAGATATGCTGGTCTGGACTCCAACTGGTGTACTCAGCACCAATGGTACAGAAAGTCTCTCTACGTCTAGTCCCAAAGCATGGGCTAGACCAGGTGAAACAAAGGAGTTGGAAGCTCCAGAATCGAACAAAGAAGAAACGAGAGTTCTGAACAAACAAATCGTACCTCGCACCACATCTGGTCCCACTGGAGCTATCAACTCCGCTGCATGCAACTATCCATGCCCATCTCTTCTGCCTCTCTGATGTCGTCCAGGTTCCATAGTTGTATGGTAAAAAAATATCGCCTAATCCCAAGTAGTAAGGAAATTTCTCAAGGTTTTATTTTACCATTTTTTATTTCAATTTCTTTCCCAGAACACCCAAATCAAGTAAAACACAATCATGATGATGCATATACCTTCCCTATCGTCTCTACCCTGCAATCATTGTAGTCTCACTTAGTCGTTCGATAGGCTCAGAGTCCTTGCATCAGATCACGGGGGGCCGTAAAATCCCATGTCCTAGTCGGTCCTCCCTAGCCTATGTCACGCACCACGATTAACCAACACTGCTGCCCTACCATCCCATTAAATCCTAACTGTTCCAAACTCTAGACTCCATCCTATCTCTCAACCATCACCTCTGATACCATTCAATCACGACCCCCTCCCACCAAAGATGCCCCTCCTGAGCTGGAAATGGCGAAAGGGAGATAATGACCCCCGAGTCCCGCCTCCAGTAGGCCCCGGGGTGGAGACTAGGACCAAGGGTATGAGTTTTCACAAATATGGGAGGCATTACCGTTTTTATTATTTAAGATCGGGAAATAGGACAAGTCAACCACCAAAAAGGAAAAGAAAAAGTGTATATAAATAAACCCAAACCAATCCCATATGCATGTTTAAACAATTTTATAACAAGGTGCAAGTAAAGGAAATCTCAAAGTACAATACCAAAAGAAAACAAGAGTACAGAAACTGGAACAACTCCAACTGTCCCGACTAGTAGCATCCCGCCCGGCCCTAGTAGTCCTCCTGGAAACCTGAAAGTAAACATAGGGTGATCATACAAGTATACTTAGTAGGGAAACCTAAAGCTCTCATGCACAAGTGGGGAGACATCCTAATGTCCCGTGAGAACAACAGAAGAAACCTAGAAAGTAATTCTATCCACCCAACCTCACCAGCCACACTCACCAAAAACACAAACACAACAGGTAGTAGTATATAAGAACAAGAGTATTGGGTACCCCATACCATTTCCCTTTAGTTAGCCGCTCTTCCTAACGGCAAACATCCTGACACTGCCACACTCTCCCTGCCCGCACACACCTGGGCCTCACAACCACGCATCCCGCCTGCACACACCTGGGCCTCATGACCACATATCCCACCCTCACACAACTAGGCCTCACAACCACGTATCCCGCCTGCACACACCTGGGCCTCACAACCACATATCCCGCCCGCACACACCTGGGCCCCATCCCGTAGATTCTTAGGAAACAGTAGAACCTACCCGAAGAGTCTTGGGATAAAACCACCCCAATCGAAACCTACCCTAAGAGTCTTGGGTGTAAGGTCGCCTCAATCCATCACAGCCTACGGAAGAAGGGGCAGGCAATAGCTAGTAACTAAGGGGAAAAACACCCTCTCCCATGAAATGGGAGTGTTCGGCACTAAGTGCTCAACATGGGTGGGGTGTGATAAAACACAAAAGATATATATATATATATATATATATATATATATATATACCAAACACACAGCCCAACCTATGGCTTCTAAATAGAGAAACTGAGTACGTCCCTCGGCACTGCTACTACGAAGCATGCATACAATAAACAACCCCAACCCCATTTAGGTTTTCACATTTCAGAAGAATTAGTTTATTAGTTCCTTAACTACTGGGAAACTATCTACAACCAACTACATCAATCGTTCGTAAAGAATATCCCTACCATCCACAAATCAAGTTAGGAAAAAACAAGAACAACAAAACCCTTCTTATTAACCAACCAACCCATTAATTATTATTCCTGTTCCATTACCATGACCCACCATTCATTACCTCTTCCTCTTTTTATTTATAATTCACAACCCATAGTTCACTCACATACAATCCCATCCCTGCAGCCCCGCTTCCAACCACCATAACCACAACCCCACTACACATCATCATCCTTGATACAACTTATCGCAGCCCCGCTGCTAATCCGATCCACCAAAACCCACAAAACAAGATTTGTGCCACATAATTTCCCCTTTAACATCATTTACCGCATCCCTACTACTCGTTCTATTCGTAACAACCCAGGATTCACCCCTCCCCTTCACACACCAGTAACCGATCCAAAACCCACATGTTCATTATTCCATTTTGTTTAACCGGGGTGATCACACAAGGGTTTTAGATTTTAATCAGCAATATTTATGTGATTAACCAAATTCCACATTCAACAAAGTTTCCATCGACAAAAACGGTCTAGAAATATAGGGCAACATTTAATTGTGCAAGAAAAGTCCCCCAACGACCGTGATTTTCAGTAGGCTGAATCTGATTCAAATCACAACATAATATCACAGGATATAAAGATAAACATAACAACTTCCCCATCCCCGTTCTTTAACCAGTTATTATCTTCATTTATTGGTTCAATCGTTTCTCATGAAAACAAGAGGATACCCACCCCATATAATTCAAAAATTAGAGAGACGAAGGTAAGATCCCTACTTCAACAGGTTCTGATCACAACGCTCCCTCTGATAAACTTTAGAAGACGTCTGTCGGCGTCCATCACTTCTATCGAGTCCTGTAAAGACCTTCTTGGGTGGAAGTTAGAAAGGAAAGGCCGAAGGAAAGACAACAGATCCAAGATCAGAAGTTATGTCTCATTGTTACGATCTCGTGGCCGCTAACGGATCATAAATCGGAGCTCGGACGAAGAAGTTATGGAAGAAAAGGATCCTTCGAGTCTCTTGGGAGAGCTCTGCTCAGAGGAATGGGGAGGAGAGGGGTGAGTTGAAAAGGAGGAGGGTACCCCTCCTTTTATAGGTGAGAAAAGAAAAGGTACACGGCATGTACTTTATGGTACACGGCGTGTACTCGGTCATTTCACACGGTCACCACGCGGCTTCCAACACGGCATTCAACACGGAACGCGGTCGTTGACTGGTCAACACATGGCTTGAAGGTAACACATACACGGGGAGGGACTACACAGCGTGTAGTATTGGATACACGGCGTGTACACATTTATTTCACATGGAAAGGACACGGCTCCAACACGGCACACGGCCGTTTACTGGTCAACACACGGTAACGCGTATGCGGGGAGGGACTACACGACGTGTTTTATGGACACATGGTGTGTACCCATTTATTTCACATGGAAAGGACACGGATCCAAAATGGCACACGGCCGTTGACTGGTCAACACACGGTAACGCGTACTCGGGGAGGGACTACATGGCATGTAGTATGGACACACAGCGTGTACCCATTTATTTCACATGGCAAGGACACGGCCTTCAACGTGGGGTATACCCGGTGAGGGGGTATACGGCGTGTAGTTTCAAAATTCTGAAAAGTTTGGTAAAAGTCCATTTTACCCTCCAGAACACTTCGTGGCCTTCTTTTTGACAAAGGAATGGGCCGGAGAGTTCCGGGCCATTACAGTTAAAGATGGTTTTTTTGAAAGCCTCGATCTGCCCATTTTCTTGCGCATGATAGTAGGAGGTATGGTTAGAATGGATGTGGAACATGGAATAAAATTTCATCAAATTAGTCGCCAGGAATTTGGTGATGTTTTTTGAGGGGATGACGTGAGGGAATCCGAACCGGTAGATGATGTTGGAGCTCAAAAATTCAACAATAGAATAGGCCTTGACCTCCTTGAGATAAAACACTTCTTCCCACATGGAATAGAAATCTATAGCAGTCATGATGAACCTGTACTGGCGAGCTGTCACTGGTGGATATGGTCCCACAACATCAAGTCCCCGGACTGCAAAGGCCCAAGAGTACATGGTAGTGTGGGAGGATCAGGTAGCAGATTCAAAAATATGGCATGAATTTGGAATGCATGGAACCTCTTGGTATACTCGATGTACTCACAGATCATGGAGGGGAAAAATACCTTAGTCTCCAGATCTGGTGAGATAGTTTTGGCCCAGTCTTATGAGCCCTGATGAACAAGCATGATCCTTTTGAATGAATAGAGAAATCTCAACTGCTTGAATGCAACGGGGAAGAATCCCATCAAACTCGTGCCTGAAGAGGATCTACTCAAGACCAGGACCCCTCAGGAGGGTAAATTGCAGTGCGCATTGTCGGATTCGCTCGCGCTCAACTTGATCTACTGGGAGAATATCATTTTGGAGGTACTATTCAAAGTATTTTCTCTAGTTGGGAGTCATTTCAATCTCACATTAGGGGAACCTGGGGTTCCTGACATGGAGGTGCTGACAGTAAGGTGCCTTACCTGCAGGCTATCATCACCGAAGGGGGTGATGAACCTCTTTTTTGCCACAAGGATAATCATGGAATCCTATTCAGGCTCTGTAGGTGATGCAGCTAGGCTGGACAGAGTGTTAGATCGACTATTCTAGGATCAAGGGACATGAGTAACTTCTGGCTGAGATGGGAACCGGTCCCTCAGCTTGAGGGTGCGTTCCAATAGTGGTATGAGTTCTGGATTTCTGACGACATATTCACCATTGATGATTGTGATGACTTTTTTAGTGTACCATTTCACATGCATGTGTGGAATGTCTATATTGAGGGAAAACTTGAGTATAGTAATGAGAACTTGGTACCCCACCTCATTGTTGGTGCATCCTTATAATTGCAAGAATGAATAGGGAAGAACAGTATGTGTAGATGTAATGAAGACGATACCCAGGCCTACTCTGTTGAGCTTGGGGTCATTGAGACTTCTGTCGGAAAGGCTCTAGGAAGAACCATCAAAGTGCATTTTCCAGCAGGAAATGGGTTGGTCTACATAAAGGATTGCCTAATCTGAAAAATCAAGGTCCAGATACTAGGCTGTGGGAGCTGGATGGGCGATGAGGAATTCTGCCAATTATTTCCCCTTGAAAGCCTTCTAAGGAACAAAAATAATGTCAAACTTCTGGAGGATCACTTATCACTGATTAGATGACCTTTCAACATGGAGAAGTTTAGGATTTACTACAACATATCCACTCGGGGCACCAGCTGTACCTCATTGTGCTACAAGTAATGTCGCAATTTCTGTATAGTGAATACTAGTGCGAGGCATCATTTCTTGATAAGGTATTATGTGGTATATGTATCTAGGAGCATGAAGATGAGATATTAGAGACTATTCTCCATACCCTCATTGTTCTTATGGGCGAGGATATCACCAAGGAATCATTCCAGGGTGGTCACATAAAGGACCAATGTCTTTCTAGAGAAAGGTGGCATTAAGACCGGAGGCTGGAGAAGATACTTCTTGATTTCCTCAAATGAAATTTGACATTCTTTGTCATGCTGATAGATAGTTACTTTATTCATGATCCATGAAAATTTCTTACACTTTCCGACCAAATTCGCATTTAATATGATTATGTAGGCCAAGTGTCCCTCCAATCCTTGAAGATCCCAAATTTTGCCCTGAGGAGATATCTGGATGATGTCCTTGATCTTTATCCAGGTTGATTTCGATAGCCCTGCATCTGACAACGAATCCAAGAAACATTCCATAGGTGACCTCAAATGCACACTTCAATGGGTTTATCTTCAGGTGGTGAGAACGTAGGAAGCTGAACACTTTCTCAAGTTCATTGAGATGTTCTTGATGTTGGCGAGATTTGACCACCAGATCTTCCTCGTAGCATTCCATTAGTTTCCCAAGGATTATATTAAATATGTGATGCATAGCCCGCTGATTGGTGGCATCTACATTCTTTAGACCGAAAGGAAAAACATGGTAACCGATAGTACCTTGTGGTTACTTGAAAGATGTAGGCTCATATTCCTTGGTATAAATTCGTATCTGGTTATACCTAGATTTCCCATCCATGAAGGAGAGGGCCTGGAACCGAGCTATAGCGTCGATCAACAATTTTTTTGCAGGAAAGGAAAAATCAACCGTCAGACAATGACAGTTTAGATACAATAAGTCAGTGAATCATCTGATCTATCTATTCTTCATCCTGAGGGGAACAATGTTGGTTAACCATCTGGTGTACTGGACCTCCTTGAAAAAATTGGCTCTGATGATCTTGTCAACATAGGCCTCGACCATGGCACCATGAGAAGGGTGAATCTTTCTGGAAGGCTGCTTAAACTCGTGGTGGTATGCTGGGAGTTCAAGGAGGAGGACGACTACCTGGGATTGTAGTCCCATAATACCATCATAGATCCAAGTAAATACATCATATTTTGGTTTCAATATGTCCACATACTATTGTTTCTATTTGATAAGCATAGCGGTACTGATCAGTGTCGGTTTCAGATCCTCCTCGCTACCAAGGTTCACTTATACCAGTTCATCGACCATGGTGGAGACATCCTCTTCAAAGGTGGGAGGAGTATCCTCTAAATCCTCTTCTTCACTTATGGTTGATGGATCCTTAGTGGGAGGAGCCTCCTCTAAGTTATAATATCCCGATTGGAGACCGGTACCTGCTAGAGCGGCGATAGAAACTGCATCGAGGGACACCTATAGTGCTGAAACCTTGGCAATGAATGTTGTCGATCCGATACCATCCAGTATTCGGATCAAGTGGACACACTTGATGATATAAAAATAATAGTGACGTGTCACCTTGATCCATTTTATCCCAAACCTGCAAAACATGAAATCATCGAGTATCGTTGTTTCCATAGGGCTGACATCCCAATACCTTATGGGGGTTTGGGGGATCTAAGATTACCTAAGCCTGATTTGTGTAGGAATATGAGGTGATATTCTAGAATCACTTAGACTTGGGAATGTTCTTCCCCATCATTCCAGAAACAATGATTCATTGTACCATATCTGTGTTTTTAGAATCATATCGGTGGATTGGAAAAAAGTTGGCATCATCCGAATATGTCCATGGGTCAGTCGTAGCCATAGCATGCTCAACTTCATTATCCTGGAACTACTTTTCCTTTCTCTTGTAATAGTTTTCATCCAGATATTGGGCTTTAAAAGTGGAAAAGGGAGATGAGTCACTTTAGTGTAAACCCACTCAACCATTAAGCGGGTACTTAAGGAACTTGTGATAAGATGAAGGTACCACCGCATGTAGGTGGATCCATGGCCTTTCCATCAACGCATTGTAGTTGGTATATTTGGATACAACCATGACCTCAGTGCTGGATACTAGATCACCAAACTGGGTCTTTAGGTTGATCTTGTTGACCGATGTTTGTTCCATCCTATCATAACATTGAATTTTCAGGTCAGAGGGACTCAGATCATCCTCAGACAAACCCAGTTTTTGCAGTGTCTGGGTCAGGGATAAGTTGATCCCAAAGCTTGTGTCAATAAGATAGCGACAAACCTCCACGCCATTAAAATGGCTGCTGATTTACAGTGGGAGGATGTTCCCCTTTTTGGTAGATCCTTTATCTTCTCTAGATAATGAGATAATCAACTAGAATTCATCATGCTCTACTGCCTCATCATGGAAGTCTTATGCAGATGCTACCTATATCTCAAACTATAGGGGGAATCTTAAAGCCTCAGCGAGTGATTCATGCATATCTGATGAGAGGAGAAGAGACTCGAGGATATAGAGCCTCTCTGGAATTCTAGGACGATGATTGAAGAAATCATACTTCTGTTCCATGTGTGAAATTATGCTTACGGGAGGCCATTCTATGGAAAGAGGTATGGCAAGCCCTGCCGACTGGACCAATGACTGACTAGTGCTGGGAATGTCCCGTTTCTCCCTCATCAAAACCTATGGAGTGACTACTAGATGAGGGATATAATACTGTTATCGGTCCGTATTAGAGCATGGATGATCACAGCGTGGTTGGGAAATCTCTTCCTGATCAAGTAGTAGAAACAGCGGTGTAGGCGGACCTGATGACATCAGATCTAAAAGTTGTGTGTGTTGCGCTTTACACAGGGCCTGTTGTATGGTTTTGGTGTCATGCATAGACTAGATGTAAGTGATGATTGATGCACTCTTATTACCCATATAGTCGCAGATTCATCAACGCTGGAGAGGGTTGGGGATGTTGGGAAGAGTCGTCTGGTGCTCGTCGTCGTCGGGAATCATGTATGGGTTTACCAGCTCAATGGTGTTAACTAAGGCGTACCCTTTGCTATCACTTGAAGAATCATCCACCACTGGTTGGATTCTGGGGGTAATCTCCATATATGGGGGAATCAAGTCACCTAGAGTGCAGGATGACAACTTCATTGGCGGGGGACTTTGTTTTCCCTTGTACTGATGATGCACGCTCTTCTGGGAAGAGGATGGTGGAGACGGTGATGTAGAAGTATTAGCTGTGGCTAACACATCGGCATCTAAAGTAACAGGTTTATTTAGGCATGGATGGATAATACCATGGGAATGGGAGACCACCTTATGATCCATATGGTCATCATACTTCAGGGAAACGCAGTTGGAAAATAGGTGCCACTCACCGTTGTTGTCACTACCGCTATCGGGCTTCATTAATACACTTTCCACCTGTGCCGGAGTTGGGCCCAACCTGACTACATTGTTGTCAACCTGGTCTTGAAGCCATTCTTTAAAAACACTAAACCTTTTGAGGGTGTTCTCCAGGATTCAATGGTAGGGGTAGTAATTGGGTCGATCAGTGAGATATTCCTCTTCTGGCCTCATGCATTCAAGCATACGAACAGTCCCCTATTCCATGTCACTTCGGAAATAGCCAGGAACCTAAGAATTGTAGAATGAGTAGGTCCAGTTTCTCCTATCTAGGAAGGGGGTTCTAGGAGCCTTGCCCAGAAAAGGGTATGGAGGAGCCCGTCAAGGAGGTCAGACCTGGTTATCTTTCATGGGTGGTGGTGGTGCATTACGCATGGTGCCTGCCGATTCTTTTATGAGATATGTTGGGTTGAAGGATGCACCTTCTATGGTTGGCATCTATGAGGCTACAAAGGCTACTCCATTGTTAATAATTCAAGTTGTCTGTGGGCCTCTATTTGGAACACCGCGGCAGTCTCGCCCTTAGTGGCCCTTCTCGCGGGAATTACAGGAGGCAATAGATGTGCCTGTATAGCCTGCTACAAGGCTTAATCTAGGTGTTTGGTTTTATCTGAGATTTCCTAAAATGCCATGTGGTAATTATGGGTTATCAGAGAGGGAACCATTTCTATCTGTAAATTTCCCACAAACATCATCAGTAGTTTCTCTTGAGTTAGTGGCTTGTCAATAGAGTATGTGAGCCCTTCCCACTAGACAGTAAAGTCTGCGGTGTTCTCATTAGGCATCTGATTTCACTTTAAGAGGTCTTCAATACTCATCTTCCGAGTAGTAGAACTGAACTGGGAAATAAATTTCCTATAAAGAAATTATTAGCCGGCTACTGAACCGATGGGTAAATGGTTGTACCAGACAAATGCAGGCCCTTAAAAGGTCTACAAAAATATTGGTGTTTGGTGGCCTATGGCTGCGCTGGAGTTCCCAACATGGGTTTACATGTTGAAATTAAGTGGGCTAGATGCTGCAGCGGGTGACCTAACCCATTAATGGGGGAGAAGGTGGGATTCCTAAATCACAAGGGTGATGGCATATCATCCACCCATGATGGATATGGCATTCCATTAGATGGAATTTTCTCCTATCGTGTTTCCAATGCTTTGTGGCAAGAAAAGAGCATGCCATGGGTTCATCTTAGCGTGGGTTCTGGTCTTGGTGGGGATATCTAACCACCAGTGTGTTGGAAGGTTCTTCTATGTGATAATCTGGCCCAGTGGCTCATGGAGAAGCTGGTGGGATGACTTGAAAAGCAGCTGGGGGAACTTGAGCTGGGTCCCTGGGATTGTCACGACGTTCAGGGGGTTTTGGCAACAGATATCGCGCCCTCTTGTCGTATGATCTAGCCTCAACCTTGTCAGTGTGGGCAGGATTGTAAGGGTCACCTGGAGGAAATTCGTTGGTGGGTAGTTGTGCCTTCTCCTACTGCACTGATTGATGATCTTCGTATTCTGGTCAGCTCTCCACAATACGTTTGGAAAGGTGTTCATCGACCTTCCTGTTGTGTTTTGCATGCTATTTATGTAACACAACTTTTTATGGATCATCCTCCAACTTTTGTACTAATCGAGATGGGTTAGAGGGTTTGACAGCTTCGAGGTTCTCTTTACCCTTATTGGGATTCTGGATAAGAACCAATGCCTCAGTGGGCACGGGAAGACCGAGTATATTTTTCTTTTGATGAGTATCCCTTCTTGAAAGTTCCAATAGTTTTTGCACTCCCCCAGGGGGTACGTTTTCTCCAAGGAGTAATGTATCTGTCTATTCCTCTAATAAATAAACCATGTTAACCGTGACTCTACCTTGAGGCATATCCTCAATATATTCAGGCAAGTCGGTCTGGATCCAGATAGAACTGAAATGGAGGGCTGCATACTACCCCTAATCACAGCTCTGAACATTGGGGGGTGGTGCCTCCTTGATTATCTTGGGGATCACATTAAAGCCCTGAACTCATCTTTTTTGGAGTGTCATATGGCAGCCAGGTGACTCAGGGCATTGGGTCCATGGGGAGTGCGACCAAATATACCAAACGACACTGCTAACCAATGACTTAAAAGTGTGATTGACTCTTGTGGTAGGCCACTCTTCAATGATGAAGATAAAACTGAGTCAACTAGAGGGTCTAGAAAAAGCATCCAACCTCCTCCTAGATGAGTGCTTCTGGTGCCCTATGATTTGGCGTTGCAACTGGAAAAAACATCTCTGAGAAATGGTCCACCGAAATAATTACCAACAAGCTCCTTTTCTGAGACTCGGGGTCTGGCCCATGGATGCCCCACTCATCAACCAGACGCGGCTGGGGAACCAGTAGCGGTACTCAAGTAGACAATAGAGATATTAGGTTGGACAATGGAGAATACGGCGAGTGGGATGACAGGCCTCCGCATCTCGAGTTGTTCTCTAAAGAGTGTAGTGACTTAGTCACCACATCATGATAAGACGGGCAGGAGACCACTGTTTCTAGTGTAGGGACTGCAAATTCAAGAGGTTTTCCATGATGTTTCTCATATTAATTCAATACCCAAATTAACACTCCATGATCTATGGTCAAGGTAGAGAGTTCCCCTAGCGATGATGGTGGTTATTGTATGGAAAACCCATAGGGAGAGTCCAAATCCTTGTCTTCCTGGATATATATGTGGAGGGAATCATGGATCTAGTGGACCTCACATTTTGGAAGTATAAGGATTACATGCCTCATCCCTGCCCTAGCCCTTGACATAAAGGACCGAGGTGAGGGTTCCATTGCCGAATCATATTCCACCACTAAATTTTTGAAGAAGGAAGGTTTAATCTTAGTCTGAATCTTCCTGAAATTCTTTTTATGGTGGCGATGACCCAACCTCCTCCCCCATGATGGCTCTTTGAGATAAGATATATTTTTGGCTTGAGGAGGTCCTTCATCCGAACTAGTGTTGGGGTGTGAGGAGCACCAAGATAGATGTCAAAGGGAATACGGGAGGACCTTAGTGTCTACATACTGACGTGTGGAGGGAGTCAGTGTGAGAAGTGTCGGAGTGGGTAGGACCTTTGCTAGAGCTGGTGGGAACATGGGTAGGACCTCTATTCTTGTGTTCCTTAATAGCGTTGGTACAAGGTGGGTCCTTGTACTGGCTGATAAGAACATGGTTAGGACCTCAGGGATGGGTTTTCATGAAGTGAGGTGAACCTCCTCTTCTTTGGTTGCTGGGATGAGGAGGACCTTCATCGGTAGCTTTATGCACTTGGGTAAAACCCCCACACTGTAGGTTGACCGTATGTATAACATCTTCACACCTACGACCTGTGACAGGAGGAACGACTCTATACATATGTTTGTGGGTGCGAAGGAGGCTTCCATACTAAGTGTCACTGCATTGGGGAGGAACCACATACGGATTGAAGGTGGCCTGGGGAGGACCTCCAGGACGATCTTGGGAGTGGGGAGGACCCACATTCTCAAAGGTGGCAGTATGGGGAGTACCTTCGTACTGGGTGTCATTGTCGTGGGTTGGCCTGCGACAGGCACTACCTAGGCTGACAACCATGAGAGTAGACCCATCCTTCCCATGGGGCAGTTCGAGCGTCGATTCGGACCGGGTGTGTGAGTTCCCCTAATCACAATAAATAGGGAAATTATGGTATACATCCATGGTGGCACGATACATGGTAGTCATTGATGTTGATTCCCCTTGGTGAGCATCCTCCTCAGCCTGATCTGGATGCTAGCGCCGGGTCAACTGGACTCGGACTGGCTATGCGGGTGCATAACATACATGTTCCTTAGCCCATGGGGCTGAGTGGTGGTGCTGGAAATGCCTATTGGGGGCCCTCCTTGGGAGCCCCAGGAACGGGATCCCATTCGAGCTTTCCTGAACATCCATCACCTCATCGGATTAGGGGAGGGAGTCATTTGTGTGATCTAGGGAGAGGCTCCAGAAATAGTTGTGTATTGCAGTGGGGAGCAGAGGATCCCTATGCAACCCATGGGGCGGCGGGGGCGACGAGGAGTATATGCCTCTATGTGCTGATGGGCCATATCTAGAGTCAGGATAATCCCCTCCTCCTCGTATCAGAGACCAAGGTCATTTATCACCCTTTGCAGAATGAAATCAGATAGAGAGATGAGGCATGGGCTCCCTGTAGCTATGGACATGGAGGATACAATGGGAGAAATGAGGCTATGCAGGATTTCTGTAATAATGTTTCCCATGCCCTTATGTCAGTAGGTTGGCGGTGATAGGTTTCCTGATATGACATCTTGGGTCCTGGAAGGCAGGGATATTAAACCATTATTGCTGCAAGAAGAAAATCAACATCCAGTGCCTCAGTGCCATTCCATGTTCCATGGATGGTAAGAAAGATCCACATGGAAAATGTTATAGATCGGGATTTCCAATGTTCAATCGCCCCAACATCTAGTGATTTTCACACCAGACCAACTATTTTATTGGCGGGTCCTGGTGTCAGATAACAAGATCTGATGACACTCGAGTCCATGGATGTCTCGAATTCTAATAATCTCCACGTTGAGCTAAATAACATCACATTGGGCTCACTATTTTTGTTTCTGATGATTTCACTGGGGTTCACATACCTCTATCTAGGTGGACACACTGATTATTTCCTCGTATTTCTTCTTTCAAAGGCGGACAACATCCGTCACTTATTTAGGGGTGTTTTCTCTATGATCGAAACATGATGAAGGTATGTCAGTTACTTCTTCTGTGGATTCCTCCTCATAACTCTTCACCAAGTCCGAGTCTCCCTCATAGACTTAAGACGTTGTTTGTGAAACTCTTCCATGTGCCATGTCTTCATGGACACTGGTAAATTACACTGCCTCTTCCAGGACATTCCAAGGGTTCCGGTCAGGGTAGCAACCTTCGTTCAGGGGAGTAGTCACGTTGGAAATCATTGTCATGTCTGGACACTGGAACATTGGCGCATCTGGGTTTCTTCCCCTTATGATTGGGCTTCTCAAGGTCACAGAAGCCCGAGGTATCACACTTAAAATTTTGTTAATTATATTCCATATGCATGTCTCTGAGATTTTCCTTAGCTTCCCATGTTTAACATAGGGTATGCCGCGATTTTAATGTCTAGAGGGGATGGATCAGACTAATCAGAACACTGATAAGAGTGGATCAGATGGGTGAAACCCATGGAGGGAACACTGATAGTGTAGATAACACATCGTTAGTCACCTGAATGCTGCTAGGAGTAGTAAAAAAGTGGGTGACATGATCTCACCAGGATTTTTTGGCCCGGTTTATTATCATATTAGATATTAATTGCTGAGTGGATGGAGAAAGATATGGAACCGACGTAAGAGCGACAGTGATGCTGGGAATTAGTCTCGAAGATAATTCCTACGTATCCCCATGGATGGGAATAAAATTCCACATAGTTTAGTGAAATGATGGGACACCTAAGGATGTGACATGTATGGATGGGACCCGGAGGAAATGGAGCCTTTGGGTTGAGTCATGATGTTCACGAAACACATATACTCGAGGGAAAGACCAGGATTAGACATGATTGATGGTCTCAAATCTCAGGGAGGCTTCCTACATACCATTACTTGGCAAGGATCAATGTCCGTGTAGTTCAGGATGGGGCATATAATTGGGGTGTACATGGAGGGTAGTGGCCCGATGACATGATGGGGCTTACGCATGGTCAGCAGCCAGGGTTGGTCTGACGCTCAAGGGGTGTACTAGAGATGTGGGTCCCAACATGGGGGACTACAATGACTTACCATCTATTGCAGACCGCAATGGAATACCGTTGGGTGGGGTGACAACAACTTACTGCTGGTTGAGGTGACAACGGCTTACCATATACTGGGAATCACAATGTCTTACCACTGGATGAGTTTTACAATGGCTAACCATCGATTATGGAAGACAAAAACTTACTGTCGATTGGGGTTGGGGAACAGAAAGGCTTACTATCGGTTTTGGAACACAATGGCTTACTGTCTGTTTGGAAAACACAACGAATTACCGTCTGTTGGGGATTAAACCATAGGAAGGATTCTTACGTACCATTACGAGGATACTACTGTCATAGCCCACATAGTTTGAATGTGTACTATTTAATTTCTTTGGAGATGAAAAGGGGCGTACAGTTTAATGTCATGCTGGAAAAAGGTGAACTGACATGAAGTGGTTGGGTCATGTAGGCAATGGACATGAACCTTAGAGAGGCTTCTTACATACCTTTCCATGGCAAGGATCAAAGTACTCGTAGTTTAGAATGGTGTTAGGTGAACTAATGTGAATGGGTCACGACTAGTAGGTGATGGGCTTGAACCTCATGGAGTCTTCCTACATACCTTGCCTTAGCAAGGATCAATGTCCACATAGTTCAGAATGGTGTTTGGTGAACATACGTAAATGGGTCGGGACCAGTAGATTATGGTCTTTAACCTTATGGTGGATTCCCATGTATGTTTCCTTGGAAAGGATCAAAGTACACGTAGTTCTGAATGGTAAGATTCCATGGTCAGTGGTTACTCTACGCCCACGTGAGTCATGCTTAGTCTGATAAACAATATGAAACAATGAGCTGATGATCACATCGTGAAAGGTGAATCAGTGGGGAGTAGAGTGGTTATTACACATGTTTAGCGGCCCAAAGATGATACAAAAACTTATGTGTGGATAGAATCCTAGAGATATGGAGATTGGGACATACTCCATGATGGAGGCACGGGTGGAGACAAAGCCCGATAGGATAAGGATCAGATAATGAAGGTCTCGGTGCCCATCTATCCTCAGGTCTATGGCATGGGAGAGAGGAGTGGGACCAAGGATACTACCTCCCACAATAAAGGCTTGGGGCTTACATAAAGTTGGTTTCACTCCCCATGGACAGACACTTCTCCAGCAAAGAGGATCTTATCCCATGTGCGGAAGATCTCACTCCTGTGGAGACGAGAGAGTGTGGATAATGTCTGGGGTGGGGCACCCCACGTATAAGGAATGAGGTTAGGCAACAGTTTAACGTCATTTGATGAAGAATATAGTGCTTGGTAGTTTAACATAATGCAGATCGGACGAGGTGGGTTTACTCCACACCCCTAGGACTTACATAACTGATACCCACCCGCCCTTGGGGAAGGGAAGGCATCAGTAATGCAGTGGTATGAGGGTGTTTTGGAGTGATCCATTGAGGGGATCATGATATAGTGGCTACGTAGATAAGAAATAACAATTACTGTGCATATGAAAAGAATCATGAGGCTAAGAAGCGCAACATAAAGAACTACCCAAGAGACTTTGAAATTAGTTCGTATACACAAAGGGGTCGTATGAGAAAACGAGTCACAGAGCAAAGGGGTTCGCAGGAAGAGGCCTCTAGACACTCTGGCGCTCCATGTAGTGGATGGGATTCATGAATTGGCCTATCCTAGGAATAGGTTAAGGGTTCTCATGTAGGATAATTTTCAAAGAAAAAATTCTCTCATAGAGTATGGCTTTGTGAAGCAAGTGTGCCTTACAAAGCAATATACCCCACAAAGCACATTGATCCCACTTTAGCATCTGGTTCACATGTTCATGGAATGTACATCCTGAATTGTGAGTGCATTGCAATGACCAGAGTCCCCTTAGAGATCTCCTTCTATTATGAACGCATGTGGGATTCGTTAAGGGCATCCCTGTTTTGAAGAGGGGTTGTGTTTCTGGCAAGGGAAAGGCACTTCACAATGCTAAAGTTACTTGATGAACTCATTTATCGTAGAGCTGAATGTGATTCACGATTTGAGAGCTGAGAAGGAGAAAGGTCATATTATCCATCCTTTAGGATCATGGGAAGTCCAGTATTTATGGGCCATATGTGGCATGAAGTAGAGATCGCTTGATTCGAAGCCATGTGGCGCATTGTCGTGACCAAGGAGCCTCCCAACTCTTTGCATCACGGAGACTTCACAAATTTCTTTTGGGATCTCAAAGCTTTACGCCAATTTTATTTGTGGAGGCTTTGTAAACGTATTTTGAATCGTGAATCCTCCCTCATATTTGCTTCGTTGCAGCTTCAGAAATGTATTTCGGATCGCAGAGCCTCCTGCCACTTTGCTTCACAGAGCCTGTGAAGGAGGCGGCTTTGCACCGTCCGCAGTGCTATGGGGCTCTATTAATATGCTTCATGAGGAAACCCCAAAGGAGGTGGTTTCCTCTATGTATTTTCCCTTCCACTCCCCATATTATGGCGCCATCATGACAACTTTCTGAACCATAAGAAAAAACCTTCTTCATTCCATTCTCGATAAGAACATCATGTTCCTTGTCAATGTAACACTCCATCAAAAGGCCGATCATCTGCACACGACATGACATGTGTGGGAATATCTTGTGTAGGGGTGAGTATAATAATACCCAGTAGGACAGTCAGAAACCATAAGAAAATTTCATAAAGGAATACCAAAATGTAATGCCATAAATAAATACCAAAAATAAAATTTCAGCCATATCCACATAGGTTTATGTCTACAAAACATGTATTAAGAATATAAATATATACTCAATACAAGAAACACAATCAAAAGGTAATAAAAAACCAATTACCAACCACAGGTGTCTGATTACTTCATGGTCATTCCAGGAGAACTCACTCCGGGATCCATGATATCATACGAGACACTCACAAAGGGGGCTATCTCATTTAGTCCATACCCAAATTAGAACACATTGGTCCTGAAAGAGTATGGTACATAATGTGGACATCATTCCCAGAACTGATTAGGGGACCCCACTTATCACCCCCAGAACTAATCAGGGGATACCACATGAAAATCTCTATCAACATGCTACATAGGGAATCCCACCGAAAACTAATCGGAGGATTCCTTCACTACTAGAAATACAGGTTTTTGCGACGGGTCATTTGCGAAGGGATCCCGTCGTAAATGGTCTTATGCGATGCGGCCCCGTCTCAAAAGACCCGTTGCGGAAAACGGAGTCGCAACTAATTTTTTTTGTGACGGGCCCGTCGCAAATAAATTTTTTTGCGAAAGAAAATGGGTCCGTCACAAATAGATTTCTGATTTTTTTTTTAAAATTTGCGACAGGCCCGTCGCAACAAAGTATTTGCGACTGGCCCTTTTCCCGTTGTAAATAGTCTCTTCTAAGAAACTATTTGCGATGGGCCCGTCGCAAATAATAATAAAAAAATTAAAAAAAAATTAAAAATTTATTTATTAATATTTAAATATAATAATCTATTTATATTGATATAAATATAATATTTATTTTATAAATATGTTTTTGAAAGGATCTATGGAAATATAATATTCATTTATAAGATATTTAATAAAAGAGTATTAAAAAATAAATTAAAAAATATTTTGAATTAGTAATTATGTAATTTTTATCAATTAATAGTCATTTAATAACTCTTTGAATATTAAAAAAATAAAAAAATTAATGAAAGATCCAAAATAAGTTGAAAATGAATCCCAAACTTCAAACGTCCATAAATTTTGATCCAGGACTCCTTTTGAGCTCTACAACATATCAAATCGAACCTTGCGACGATCTCTACAGCCCTATAGACTGGTGGAACCTGTCCAAGGTTTTTTTGAGGCCAATAAAGGCCCAAAAGTCCTCCAAAACTGAGTTTTTAGTCGGGGTACCCCGGTGTTTTACCATTCACACAGCTATAACTTCTGATCCCGATGTCCGATAAACCTTTATCATATATCATATCAAAGATCGTTTCATGTTCTTCGATTTTACTGATTGTAAAGCTAAAACGGACTCCTGGGTTAGAAGTTATGGTCGTTTTAACATTCAAATGGCTATAACTTTCGATATGGATGTCCGTTTGGCCTGTACCGCATATCATATCGATGATCATTTCACGTTCTTCAATTTGACTGGTTGTGGAGTTGAAACGGACTTACGGATTAGAAGTTATATCTGTTTTAACATTCTCGATGGATTTTCACCCCCTCATTTCAATGTACTCATTCATAACAATACATATATATATATATATATATATATATATCTGTGTGTGTGTGTGTGTGTGTGTTGTATATATGTATGTATGTATTTATTTATTTATTTATTTACAAATACACATAAAAACATATTTTATAAATTTATTTAAAACTATGTTTATAAATTTATATTAATATACAAATAAATATACGAATAAAAATTTATAACTACATATATATATATATATTTAAATATATATTAATATACAAATAAATATATATATTAATATATGAATAAATATATGAATAAATATATATATATATATTCATATAACCAAATATATTTATATTAATATAAATCTATATTAATATACGAATAAATATAACTATATATATATATAGATAGATCATTAAATGTATAAAAAATGAAGTGGCTTAGTTGTAAAGGTTAATGCGTGCATGGGGGAGGTTTATTAATAATTATTAGTAATTATTAGTAATTATTAGTAATTATTAGTAATTATTAGTAATTATTCGTATTTTTTCTTATTTTTCGTAATTGTTCCTAATTATTGCCTAATTATTATAAATTATTACTAATTATTACTAATGATTACTAATTATTACTATTTATTCCTAATTATTAGTATTTATTACTAATTATTAGTATTTATTCTTAATTATAACTAATTATTAAGAATTATTCCTAATTATGACTAATTATTATTAATTATTCCTATTAATTATTAATTATTTCTAATTATTATTAATTATTCCTAATTACCATTTACTATGAACAATGAGTACTAATAGTTTAAATTTATTAAATAAAAAAACAATCTAAACATAATTAAATTACAACTAATTAAGAATAATTAAAACTACTAAAAAATTTAAAATAAATATTAAATTAAAATGAACATAAATACCTTTAAAATTGATCTGAGGTTGATCTCTGATAGTTGTTGAAGACTTCAATATCAACTCCGGAAATAAAAATTAAACTCAAGAAACTGTGAACTCTAAAAATAGAGTTTTGAGAGAAGTAGAAGATAGAGTTTGAGAATGAATGAAAAAAACATATGAGGGTATTTATAGGTTAGCTTATTTGCGACGGGATACCCGTCGCAAATAGTATTATTTGCGACAGGACCCTTCATGAATACTTTATCCCGCATTTATCACGGTCAACGGTTAAATAGTTATTTGCAATGGGACCCTTCACAAATAATAACCTGCTGACATACTATTTGCGACGGGGGTATATTCCCGTCGCAAATATTTTTTACCGCCGCCAGTTATTTGTGACGGGTGGTACCCTCCCGTCGCAAATAACATTCCCGCAGTTTAGCGCACATTGCGTGCCAAACCTTTTGCGACGGGTGAGATTTCCCCATCGGAAATAAGTAGTTATTTGCGAAGGGAAAATTCCCCCGTCGCAAATAACCCGTCGCAAAAACCCCTTTTTCCCATAGTGCTTAAATCACACCCAGTATCACTGGTGGATACCATGTACACAATGATGATACCCACTAGATGGAGGAAAAATTCTATTCTCTCGGAGGTTACGATTGTAGAGACCCGAAGCCTGACGTACATGGACATTACATTACATTTGCGGAATACTTAGTACATAACAAAAACACACACACAAGGATCGTAATAGTTTAGTGTCTTTGGAAACTCGGAACATAATCTTCTAATCCTGGTGAAAGATCTTCAATATCTCCCATAAAGATCTTCCTTTTTTTTTTACCTAAAACCTTTCTTTATATCCTGGGGGAAAGAAAACATAAAAGGGTGAGCTCAAATGCTCAGTAAGGGTATACAAAAGAAATAAAAATCATATCATATCTTTTTGAAAATCATAACCTGCAAAAGAGATCATAATATCTTAACATGGAACAAATCATAGAAGTGAAAATGATATCACCATAATCATAACATGAAACTTGAAACTTTTTGGCATGCACACATAATCATGGAAAATCATTTCTTGTTAGTCATGACTCATTGCCAAGACTATCTTAGTGGACAAAGTCCCTTTCTGAATCGAGTAACCCTCGTTTCAGTCCTGTTTCACTGAACCGGTATAACCTACCATTCCAGCCATGTCTATCTCATGAGATATAAAATCTTTACCCAATGCATTGGAGGGAGATATAGGTCCCACCCATCTTATAATGAATCCTTTCTTATGTGTGCCACATAATCATAAAACATACATCATCGCATAACACATGTAACAAAATGGGATTCTTGAAACATCATGACATCATAAATCAATTCATATAAGTTAAAGGAATTCATAAAAATAATTCCATCACAACATGATCAAATCAATTTAATAATAGGGATAAAAACAGAACCCTTTATTATCTTAGATGGAAAATAATTTTGATAAAACACTTGAACTCCATTCTTGAGGAAAATATCCTTTCTTCTTCAAAAACATTTTTCCTTTCATAACATGTCATACAACTTTAAAATAAAAGAAGTTGATTAAAAATAAACCTGAAAACTTGTAAAGGAAGCTTCTTGGAAATAATGTTTTAAAAATCCATTCATGCCGTATAAGTTAAATAAAAAAAACATTCTTCGTACTTTTGTCGGAAAAGTCAAAAAGTACCTCGTACGAAAAACGACAAAAGATTCCTTTCATACATATTACTAAAAACTCACCGAAGGGTAAAAATGGATTTAAACAATTGTAGGTGGATGAAAATAATATGACATATTGATGAAACATGGATGTGGATGATAAAATACACCCCAGTAAATACTTACGAATAAACAATCTCGGATAAAAATGAGATTGTGATATTTCCCTTACCTTAGGTCCGACTTGGTTTGTAAGTGTCCGAACCTCCTGTATAATGATTTAAATAATGTTATTGACTTATTACAGAATCATATTCATTGTTATGATATCATATATGGTTCACTTATGACATTATATTACCCGTTCTTTTGTAAATTCCATGTTAAAGAAGCGTTTTGGGTAAAATCGTTTCATTTATCGTAGGTGTTTTGACTTGTTGTTCTTGACGTCATTATTACTTATATCATGATTTACATACTTCCAGAATATAAAATATGATTTATATATCATATATATTCAGTATATATATATATATAATAGGTAGATAAATAAAATGAAAAACACCGTTCATGGAGACGGTAGTCCGTATGTACGCATGAACGCTGTTTTCCTTTCCTTATTGTCTTGAAATGGAAGTAAGTATATGACATACATATGTATATATATACATAAATCCAGTAGCTTTATAATGTCATATATTTCATTATTATTTCTTATATATACTTTATAATCATTCTTAAATGGTTAACATGGTGAATGAATCTCATCGCGTCGTGGAGACGGTAGTCCGTACGTACGCACAAGCGATGATATCATTTCTATAAATATTGAATTGAATTGGAGTGGATTATACAATATATCAGAATCAATATGATGTTTTAATAACTATGTATAGTTATTCTTTACACCATTATACCCATCCATGTAAGGTGGTGGTGGAAAATAGATTACACCACGGCGTGGAGACGGTATTCCGTACGTACGCACGCGCGGTGATTTCTTTTTCCGTAGGATGGATAGATGGTGAAATAGGGTTGTTTCATACTTATAATAACATATCAGTATATGAGTGATACTGATGTTATTACTTCATAATGAAACAACCTAAGAAAAAGAAGTGGAAGAAGAAATAAAGATGAAAGAATTGGTAACGGTAATTACCTCTTCTTTGAAGTGCCTCTTTGAAACCTCTTCTTAGGGAACTATAATTGGTCTTTGAGGAAGACCAGAACCTCTAGGATGTTTCTAGGGAAGTGGAGAAGAGATTTTGGCAGGGGTTGGCCGAGCTTGAGTGCTCAAATTGGTGTGAGGAGGAGGGGGAGGAGGTGTCCTTTTATAGGGGAGGAGAGGGGCACCTTAGGAATATCTCAAAATATTATTTTATATTAAAGTCAAAATCGGTTTATAATGGTTCCAAAGGGTCTTATTTCGAATCTAAAGTGGGGATGGGTCGAAATACTATCAACCAATAGAATTTAGACAAGTTTAGGATATTATTTTAACCTTATCAATTAGATTTAACTCTAAGTTAAATAATTTAACTTTTACCATGTCTTTTTGTTTTCTTTCACTATATGGTTAATACACTTACTATAACATGCCAAACGAACCCCAAATTGTTTATTATTAATATATATATATCCTTATCTAAGTAATTTGGCCGAACCTTATATTTTTAGGAATACAATAACAATTAATAATATAATATTTGATTTAAAAACTATTTTGTGTCAATTTTGACACTATTTGATATATGATTTTAGTGAATGTCATAACAGAATTAAATGTTCGAACCAAGTTGATTAAATCAACATTAATATATCATAGTAACCTATAAAATTAGTGGAATTCATAAAAAATCTCAAATTACATTTATTTTGGTGTTTATAACATCAATTATGTCAATATTTCATTAATAAGATAATTATTGCATCATCGTTGTGTCATAAATAAATTAAATTATTTTATGTCTAAAAATTACAAATAAAATACCATCATGTAGGAAATCTTTTTATCTTTCTAATGAATATTTACAATCAAATTTATCTTATGTATAACTCCATATTAAAAATGATTTACTTATTAAACTTTGATTTTAACTATTTTAACCTTTCTTTAAATAAATTAATAATAAATGTCCTAATCGAATCCAAGTGGGCCTAAATGGTCATATTTTATTCCTAAGTTTGTTTTTGGTCGAGTTACACTTGTCCAATAGAATTAGGACATGTGTTAGGGTAATAGTAATATCATATTTACCCTTAGTTACCCTATTTACTATTAACCGCGGTAAAAAAAAGTAAAAAGTTACTATTCACCAAAAAATTATTTTCATCTCATTGAACCACATTTTAGTCCTTGATATTAACCGTGTCTCTCGGATTTTCGAAATTCCATTCACAGAAGCGGCAAAATTAAGTTTTATGAAAAATTCAGTTTTTTTAACTACCACTTAGTAGTTTCACTATTCATCAAAAATTGATGTTTTTCAGAACAATGCCAAAATTTCATCCTAAGCTATATTTCATATTCCGAATTCAAAAATGAAATCTATTTTACCAAATTCATAACATAGAAGTTGCATTAATTAATTTTATAATTAAATCCCGCTGTTAAAATAAATAGCGTGTTTTTAGGAAACAATATATATCAAAAGATTGACACTTGATTATGTCTGGTTTAAATGTGAAATTACAACCAATGACCAACATTGTATTAAATTGTAAAAATATATTCTAAATATACTTTAAAACCACTCAAATTAATAATTTATCACTATTAATTATTTCGATTAAAAAAAGTTGTTTTTAATTAAAATTTAGTAATTTTCACTATTCATCAGAATATGAAAGTTATCCGAAATGTACCAAAATTTCACCTTAGGCTAAATTCGATACTCCGAATCCAAAAATGAAATCTATTTTGAAAAATAAAATTTACAAAATTTCAAAAAGTGGTTATTACTATTCATAACGGCTAGTTTTAATAACATTTTAATAGCATATCGCTGTTTAGTGAAACTCGTTATTGCGTACTACACACGCTATCGAGGAAGGTCGCGATTGCGTGTAATGCAAGGCAAGTCAAGGATGCGTGTTGTGCAAGATCCTTTTGGTGTAGTGTACAACACAAGACATTAGTGAAATAAAAAGAATATTTTTCAGAAAATCTCGGGCTGTTACATTCTACCCCCCTTAAAATGAATTTCGCCCTCGAAATTCGTCGGGGTTATAAATGGTTTACTATTCGAAAGTTTCTTTAATAGAATCCCACATCGTAAAAAGGAATACCAAAACCAATCTTTAAAAACAAAAGTATGAAACCTAACGGTTACCCAAATAAACTAATCACTGGGTTTCCACATAGGTGAAAATATGGATATGGAAGAAAAATCTAACCATCATGTTCTGATGGAGAGTGGTAGAGAACATGGCTATGGAAAAGCCAGTAATCACAAAGCCATAAATTTGTGATGATCTAAGGTACCATCTGATTCATCAGATATAAGATCACTAGGACAACATTTTTGGTTTTCAAGATCGTTTCCCTAAAGTTAAAGAATTTGAATTAGAATAAATACTTACTTTATGTTGGTAAACCTCATTGTTGTTCGTTCCTTTAACAATTTCAAATTCATCTCTTAAATATATGAAGTTTAATTTGTTATTTGTGAAGTGTTAGCAGATCATGTGATAGAATGACGGGTCATTCCATCTGTCTCAAACAAAAGGTTAGCAAAAATTATATGCATAAATCGATCTATAGTGAGATTAATCATATATGGTTCCTAAAATGGACTTATACTTCATATATCATACTGCTTAATATAATAAAACTAGTTTCTACTAAACAGGGACTTCCTGTAGGCCAGTGGTAGGCGATAAAGGCCAGTCGCACTTCGGTTGTGGGTTCGATTCCCACAGCCTTGTCCGAAGCGATGGGTTGTCGCCCGTCCTGCAGGTTGTCCTTTTTATAAAACTATATTACTATAACATCCCATCAATAATATCAAAAAAAACTTCTATCCTTAAACAATACTAACTTATGTCCAACATAATCCATTCCAATCTTTAGGCTCATAATACTGCAGTCCATTCTCATAACATAGTGAAAACGATTACCAGAGATTTAATACCATCGTTGATCCCCATATATCATAAGATATATCTTGTTGGTCACATTCCAAACATTCAAAGGCCTTAATCTTGTACTCTCTTGAATACCCATTGAACCTTAGTGAAAACTTGAATGCAGTTAAAAGTTAACACTTTTCACATACCGAAATCCTCAAAATTCTATATACTCAAACCATGATATCACTTAGTCCTTATATCAATCATGAGCTCATGAATACAATCAAACATCTCATTATCTTCTTATCCTTTCATTATGCACTTATCATCTACTTTCCAAAAGTATCTGAATAACCTTTCATGGTTACTGGTAACATTAATCAGACAACAATGTAACAACCCTTACATGTCTCTTTATTCCATAGTACCATGAGATTACTTATACAACATTACACATGATAAACATGTAATCATTCCACTACATTCTTAAACCATTAACCGAGCTTCAACAATTATTTCATCTCACATATCATTTGTAGTCTCTTCATCATCATCCACATAAATACTACCCATACGGCCATACTGATTCTCTTCATGAGCCTTTCCCTTGGGACATTGGTTTGCATAATGCCCATACATTCCACATTTAAAACACTTAACCATTTTTGATGTCGTAGCAATACCATTATCCTCATCCATGGTGTTAACTGAACATTTTCCTTTGCACTTACTTGCTTTGTGTCCTTCTTTTCCACACCCAAAGCATCTTCCAGTTCCTTTGAAACATTCTCCTTGATGCCTCTTCCCACATGAATTACATAGGGGAAATTGAACTTTCTTTCCTCTATGATCATCATGAAACTCTATCTTTCTCTTATTAGCCGAGTCAGGAAACTTACCAAATTTTACTTTATTGATCATATTATGAGATTGCTGATTCGGCATAATAATTATGTTTGGACTTCCAAATCCCATTTCATTATGAAGAATATCATTCCATTGTCCATCATATCCTCCATTATCGTGAATCATCTTGTTTCCAGCCATTTTCTAAAACCCAAAAAAAATAGTGTGAGAGGCAAAAATCATGCTAGGGAAAACAACATAATAAAGGGGGAGTACCTTCAATATCTAAAATCTTAGGTTTAATTCTATGATCGTTAGCGTAGTTCTAGTACTATAACTTATACGTCTACTTAACCTTAGGGACATCCCTAGACATACCGTAGAAATATCTCTAGGGATCTCACTAATGTTTTCGCATCCTAGTTTCCAAAGGTTGACTAAACCTCCCTCTGATACCAACTGTAGAGACCCGAAGCCTGACGTACATGGACATTACATTACATTTGCGGAATACTTAGTACATAACAAAAACACACACACAAGGATCATAATAGTTTAGTGTCTTTGGAAACTCGGAACATAATCTTCTAATCCTAGTGAAAGATCTTCAATATCTCCCATAAAGATCTTCCATTTTTTTTACCTAAAACCTTTCTTTATATCCTGGGGAAAAGAAAACATAAAAGGGTGAGCTCAAATGCTCAGTAAGGGTATACAAAAGAAATAAAAATCATATCATATCTTTTTGAAAATCATAACCTGCAAAAGAGATCATAATATCTTAACATGGAACAAATCATAGAAGCGAAAATGAGATCACCATAATCATAACATGAAACTTGAAACTTTGTGGCATGCACACATAATCATGGAAAATCATTTGTTGTTAGTCATGACTCATTGCCAAGACTATCTTAGTGGACAAAGTCCCTTTCTGAATCGAGTAACCCTCGTTTCAGTCCGGTTTCACTGAACCGGTATAACCTACCATTCCAGCCATGTCTATCTCATGAGATATAAAATCTTTACCCAATGCATTGGAGGGAGATATAGGTCCCACCCATCTTATAATGAATCCTTTCTTATGTGTTCCACATAATCATAAAACATACATCATCTCATAACACATGTAACAAAATGGGATTCTTGAAACATCATGACATCATAAATCAATTCATATAAGTTAAAGGAATTCATAAAAATAATTCCATCACAACATGATCAAATCAATTTAATAATAGGGATAAAAACAGAACCCTTTATTATCTTAGATGGAAAATAATTTTGATAAAACACTTGAACTCCATTCTTGAGGAAAATATCCTTTCTTCTTCAAAAACATTTTTCCTTTCATAACATGTCATACAACTTTAAAATAAAAGAAGTTGATTAAAAATAAACTTGAAAACTTGTAAAGGAAGCTTCTTGGAAATAATGTTTTAAAAATCCATTCATGCCGTATAAGTTAAAAAAAACATTCTTCGTACTTTTGTCGGAAAAGTCAAAAAGTACCTCGTACGAAAAACGACAAAAGATTCCTTTCATACATATTACTAAAAACTCACCGAAGGGTAAAAATGGATTTAAACAATTGTAGGTGTATGGAAATAATATGACATATTGATGAAACATGGATGTGGATGATAAAATACACCCCAGTAAATACTTACGAATAAACAATCTCGGATAAAAATGAGATTGTGATATTTCCCTTACCTTAGGTCCGACTTGGTTTGTAAGTGTCCGAACCTCCTGTATAATGATTTAAATAATGTTATTGACTTATTACAGAATCATATTCATTGTTATGATATCATATATGGTTCACTTATGACATTATATTACCCGTTCTTTTGTAAATTCCATGTTAAAGAAGCGTTTTGGGTAAAATCGTTTCATTTATCGTAGGTGCTTTGACTTGTTGTTCTTGACATCATTATTACTTATATCATGATTTACATACTTCCAGAATATAAAATATGATTTATATATCATATATATTCAGTATATATATATATGATAGGTAGATAAATAAAATGAAAAACACCGTTCATGGAGACGGTAGTCCGTATGTACGCATGAACGCTGTTTTCCTTTCTTTATTGTCTTGAAATGGAAGTAAGTAGATGACATACATATGTATATATATACATAAATCCAGTAGCTTTATAATGTCATATATTTCATTATTATTTCTTATATATACTTTATAATCATTCTTAAATGGTTAACATGGAGAATGAATCTCATCGCGTCGTGGAGACGGTAGTCCGTACGTACGCACAAGCGATGATATCATTTCTATAAATATTGAATTGAATTGGAGTGGATTATACAATATATAAGAATCAATATGATGTTGTAATAACTATGTATAGTTATTCTTTACACCATTATACCCATCCATGTAAGGTGGTGGTGGAAAATAGATTACACCACGGCGTGGAGACGGTATTCCGTACGTACGCACGCGCGGTGATTTCTTTTTCCGTAGGATGGATAGATGGTGAAATAGGTTTGTTTCATACTTATAATAACATATCAGTATATTAGTGATACTGATGTTATTACTTCATAATGAAACAACCTAAGAAGAAGAAGTGGAAGAAGAAATAAAGATGAAAGAATTGGTAACGGTAATTACCTCTTCTTTGAAGTGCCTCTTTGAGACCTCCTCTTAGGGCACTAGAATTGGTCTTTGAGGAAGACCAGAACCTCTAGGATGTTGCTAGGGAAGTGGAGAAGAGATTTTGGCAGGGGTTGGCCGAGCTTGAGCGCTCAAATTGGTGTGAGGAGGAGGGGGAGGAGGTGTCCTTTTATAGGGGAGGAGAGGGGCACCTTAGGAATATCTCAAAATATTATTTTATATTAAAGTCAAAATCGGTTTATAATGGTTCCAAAGGGTCTTATTTTGAAGCTAAAGTGGGGATGGGTCGAAATACTATCAACCAATAGAATTTAGACAAGTTTAGGATATTATTTTAACCTTATCAATTAGATTTAACTCTAAGTTAAATAATTTAACTTTTACCATGTCTTTTTGTTTTCTTTCACTGTATGGTTCATAAACTTACTATAACATGCCAAAAGAACCCCAAATTGTTTATTATTAATATATATATCCTTCTCTAAGTCATTTGTCCGAACCTTATATTTTTAGGAATACAATAACAATTAATAATATAATATTTGATTTAAAAACTATTTTGTGTCAATTTTGACACTATTTGATATATGATTTTTGTGAATGTCATAACAGAATTAAATGTTCGAACCAAGTTGATTAAATAAACATTAATATATCATAGTAACCTATAAAATTAGTGTAATTCATAAAAAATCTCAAATTACATTTATTTTGGTGTTTATAACATCAATTATGTCAATATTTCATTAATAAGATAATTACTGCATCATCGTTGTGTCATAAATAAATTAAATTATTTTATGTCTAAAAATTACAAATAAAATACCATCATGTAGGAAATCGTTTTAGCTTTCTAATGAATATTTACAATCGAATTTATCTTATGTATAACCCCATATTAAAAATGCTTTACTTATTAAACATTGATTTTAACTATTTTAACCTTTCTTTAAATAAATTAATAATAAATGTCCTAATCTAATCCAAGTGGGACTAAATGGTCATATTTTATTCCTAAGTTTGTTTTTGGTCGAGTTACACTTGTCCAATAGAATTAGGACATGTGTTAGGGTAATAGTAATATCATATTTACCCTTAGTTACCCTATTTACTATTAACCGCGGTAAAAAAAAGTAAAAAGTTACTATTCACCAAAAAATTATTTTCATCTCATTGAACCACATTTTAGTCCTTGATATTAACCGTGTCTCTCGGATTTTCGAAATTCCATTCACAGAAGCGGCAAAATTAAGTTTTATGAAAAATTCAGTTTTTTTAACTACCACTTAGTAGTTTCACTATTCATCAAAAATTGATGTTTTTCAGAACAATGCCAAAATTTCATCCTAAGCTATATTTCATATTCCGAATTCAGAAATGAAATCTATTTTACCAAATTCATAACATAGAAGTTGCATTAATTAATTTTATAATTAAATCCCGCTGTTAAAATAAATAGCGTGTTTTTAGGAAACAATATATATCAAAAGATTGACACTTGATTATGTCTGGTTTAAATGTGAAATTACAACCAATGACCAACATTGTATTAAATTGTAAAAATATATTCTAAATATAATTTAAAACCACTCAAATTAATAATTTATCACTATTAATTATTTCGATTAAAAAAAGTTGTTTTTAATTAAAATTTAGTAATTTTCACTATTCATCAGAATATGAAAGTTATCCGAAATGTACCAAAATTTCACCTTAGGCTAAATTCGATACTCCGAATCCAAAAATGAAATCTATTTTGAAAAATAAAATTTACAAAATTTCAAAAAGTGGTTATTACTATTCATAACGGCTAGTTTTAATAACATTTTAATAGCATATCGCTGTTTAGTGAAACTCGTTATTGCGTACTACACACGCTATCGAGGAAGGTCGCGATTGCGTGTAATGCAAGGCAAGTCAAGGATGCGTGTTGTGCAAGATCCTTTTGGTGTAGTGTACAACACAAGACATTAGTGAAATAAAAAGAATATTTTTCATAAAATCTCGGGTTGTTACAACGATGATTCCACAACTCCTCTTAGGGTGATATAGGATAACACTACAGTAATGGGGAGGGATACTGATGTTCTATGGATAAAAGACTAACTAAGATATTGGGGTAGAATCAGTTTTTCACTTTTTATATGATTAAAAACATTTAAAAGCGTAACCATTGCAACATGTTCATATTAATATCCTTATAATATTTTAGTAAATACACATTCATGTAAAAGTAAGTATTAATGAATTGAACAAAATATTTACATGGTTCTACCTCAGTGTGACAACCTACATCCTTATCATAGGCACTCACATGGTTATATAGAAATCCACTATTATGAAGAAGTGAATACAACTTGTGCCAACTCTTGTTAGAAACCATCTATCTCCTGATAGGAATGATTATACTTAGTCCTGTCAGTTTATAGTTTTTCATTTAAAAAAATAGAGCCAATAAAAATAATGAAGATATTATTGAAACTACTCAATGATGTCTCAGTCTGATTCCTTAGTCTGATTTGGCTGGATCCGAGCCTATCAATCGGATGATGCTAGATATGATTTCTTGAATACAAAGATATTGTATTATGGATCCAATTTTGATAGAATTTTAGTGTCGATTTTTGAAGAACTACGGATCTTATTTTCTCAAATTTCTAGTGATTATTTTTGAAGAACTCTTGATCTTGTTTTTATAGAATGTTGGTGCTAATTTTTTCATAATTCTAGATCGTATTTTTAAAAGATGGTGGTACTAATATATCTCATAATAAACCAAAAAACTCATACTCTTTTAGAATACACCGTAAAATTATTATTCAATAATATGGGAACATTAACATTGATTCCATCAGTGCTCTACATTTAATTCTTATGTAGAAAGATACAAATAAATCTTTTATTTGAGAAAGTATTTATAGGAAACTCAGAAACCAACATCAAGAAACACAAAAACATTCTCTGCATAATCAAATATCAAAACTCTAAAAATATCTCACATTTAAGCTTCATATATGACTTCATAAAACCTCCTTATATTTATCTATGTTTTATGAAAATGTGAATGTCAAGTTAGACCACATTTATTCTTCTTCGTAATCAGATCATTACGAATTCATTCTCAATAAAAAAACGATGATCCTATTTTTGTAGAATACTAGTGCTTATTTATTTAAAATGTGAGATATGATTTGTGAAGAATTATGGTGTTGATTTCCTGTAACCTATATTCTTATAAGTGTACAATTAATAATCGTAATGGTACAACAAATCAACTTCATCTATTTCTCTCATAATGAATTCTTTCTCAACATAAGATTTTAGTGCTGATTTTATGGTTTATATTTTTTCATAATTATGGAGCTGAATTTCTAGATCTGATAGATTTATAAGTGTTCAATAATGAATTTTACTGTAATAATAAATAATCTAAATCTATTTACCTCATTACTAATTATTTCTTAATAAAGTATTCTGGTGCTTATTTTAGGGATATAATTTTTAAATGATTCTAGTGCTGATTTTCTGGATACAATTTTTTCTAGATTCTGGTGTAGAATTTCTGGATTGAATTTTTGAAAGATTATGTTTCGGATATGTGTTAATAAAATGTTAATACCATTACAATATAAATTTTATGGTAATGAAATTATTTTTAATTTTCAATCATATCCCCAATTTATTTAAAATCTTTTATCATTAATGAGTCCATGAATTGTGAGAAAATTTTGATTAGTAAAGCATCATATGATTTTTTTATATTGTATGAAAACTTTCTATCTTCTAAATGCACAATATTATTTATAGAACTCTTAAGAAGCATCATTATTTCTTGGTTTTTAAAAATTAATGACTCTTGGAAAATGATAAATTCTTTGTCTGTTTCTTTTGTATTCAATAAAATGAATACAATGAAGATGGATCTAATTACTAGAAAATAAAACATTCTAATATAAAGAGGATAGTTCAAAACAAATACAAACACATTTTCCAAGTAGTTTATCATAAAGTTACATCAATATATCCATTTAGATTTATTTATAAACCCTGTTTATAACTTCTCATACTCTAAGTATTTTTTTCACAACATAACTTTTTGATTTTATCATAACACAGCCTTTCACATAAGAGAGTCTCCTAACACATAAATACTGGATAAAGGGATGTTTTTAAAGGAATATCATCATTTAATGGAATGAAAATATTGTGTCAAGTAATGATAAAATATCCTCAGTTTTCATATCATATTGTCTTTTTCTCTCCCTCAGTATTTATTTTCTCACATTATTTTTCAGTATCTCCCCCATTATATGATAATTGCATATTTAGATTCTTAAAAAATGTAAGTAAAAACATCTTTCAAATTATATTTTTTTACATTATATCTCCATTGTTAACACAATCCTAATCATACTGGTTTTTCATCCTTATAAGAATTATGAAGACATGGGAGGAGGCTGAACATGAAGATTTGGCCTCAATTTAAAAAACCATTAATTAATAATTTCTTTTGTAATGATATCAGAAATATGATTATTTTTTGAAATGTATTACAGTAAAACAAATCTCAAAGTAAAATTTTCATTTATTATGTGAAACAATATATCAATGTATTTTTATCATGAATTATGGAAAATATTATTATAAATATCAATTTCACTTTGATTATCACAAAGTATCCTCATTGGTTTAGAAACATTCACTTTGAAATCTTCTAGTTGAACATTAATCCACAACATTTGAGTATAAGAATGAGTAGCTACAATATATTTAGATTCATCTATACTCAATGTTACAGAACTTTGTTTCTTACTATACCAAATCACACATCATTCACCCTAGAATAATGTTCCTCTAATGGTTGATTTTCTATGATAACAATCTCTAGACGAATCGGCATTACTATAACTCTGAATCCTAATATCTAAACAGATTTTGTACATAAACCCATGTTATGTTGTTCCTTTTACATATCTCAAAATTCTTTTTTCTACCAAAATATGTTATTACATTGGAGTATTGTGATACATATCACACAAAGTCACAACATAAACAATATCATCCCTTGAATATATAAGTTAAATAATACTTACTATCAGAATCCAAATTCATTATAAATCACACTTATTCTAGAATCATCATTACTCAACTTTCTTCTCACTAAAATACTAGTTGAAGATTATTTGGATTCATCCATCCCAAACTACTTTAATAATTCCCAGGAATATTTTCTTGAGATAATAATATTTATTTTTCATTCTGGTGAACTTGTAATCCAAAGAAGAATGTTAATACTAAAAACATTGAAATTTTAAATATATTCTTTATTTATTAAAAAAATATTCACAAGCCATCTCATCATCCCCCAAAAAAATTAATAATCCATATAATTAATTAAAATTAATGTTTAGGATTCATTGTCATTCATAGAGAAGATTGTATAAACTTTCCCATAGAATGTTTCAACATTCGGAATCAATTTTAAATCATACAATTCTAATAATTTGGATCCTTTATCCCACCATAAAAAGATTTATTTATTTTAAAAATTTGTTTTCATCGTCATCAAGTAGAACCCCACATAGCTTCTTAATTGAAACTTCTTCCCCACTCTCACCATTTAATAAATATAAATTTGCATCAATCTAATATACTTTGTAATTATGATGTGAAACCACTAAAAGAAACATTATAATAGTTTATAATTTTGAAACTGGGAAAAATGTTTCATCCAAATCCAATCATTCTACCTGTTCATATCCTTTACAAAAAAGCATTTCATTGATTCATGAAACATCTCCTTGACCATTCAATTTGATTCTATAAAATAAATTGATTCCAATAAAATATTATTTACTGGCCTTGGAACATGTTCCCATGTTTCATTCTTATCAATATGATCCAAATATTCATTCATAACATCCAACCATTCTTTATGTTGAATAGCATCTAAAACTGATTCTAGTTCAACATTTGAGATAATTGAAGTCTTATTTTCTAATCTCAAATTTCTTATGATCTGAATCAAAGCCTTATAATTCCCAAAAAATCATTAGATTCAATATGTTTTCCTATGGTAGTAAATCCCAATGATTCATTCCCATATGGAATTTTCTCAGCACATGATTCGTCAAGAATCTTGATATGAATTATTTCAAATACATTAACTATTGTTGGAAATATCCAATTTATCCTGATCTGCATTCTCATCAACCATTTTTAAGTAAAATTTATTTTCAATTACCATCATATCATATGAGTCCAACAACATTTTTCAATGTTTGATCCCACATTTGTAACTTATCCCAATTGGTGAATAACACATGAATGTTCCTTCCTCGGAATTATCATTAAACTTTACCAAATCCATATTTTATATTTAGGGTAAACATCGATTTCCAAAAACCATCAAGTAATAAAATGATGGATTTTTTTATAGAACATTTCATAAGGATTCATGTTGGTTTTCGGTCGTGAAAGTCATCTATTTTCAACATGTATAAATGTACTAAGAGATTTTCTATAATAGTAAATTGAATTCTTGTATTCTATTATCATACTTCATCCCATTTTAACCATACTTGTATTATTTCTTTTGGTTACTCCATGATTTCTTGGAGTATAGGGAGCACTACACGGAGTCTTGATACCATGATTTCATGCATAAGTTTAAAATGTATTGTTCATCAATTAGGTATCATGTCTATTCCCATCATCTTGATGGAAACCCCCAGTTCATTATCAATATCTTTTCTGAAGAATATGAAAATTTAAAAATAATTTCTCTTGGGATTCAAGAAATTTATGTTTTTCATCCCAGTGAAATCATCAATTAAAGCTATAAAGTATAAATCCCATTTTTTTTATTGATGTCTCATTGGACCACATAGATTGGAACGAAAAATCTCATGACATCTGGTAGAATAAATCATAATTTTTGTAGGTGTTTTAATAATCATGTTTCCTTTCTAGCAAGTAAAATAAAAAATATTCATCCATTCTTTACAGTTAAGGAAAATTTCAATCAAATTCAAAATTGGAATAATTATTAATTTTTAAATTACCATGGTTCATAAGTCATTTTTTTCCATAACTTGTTTTCATATTCATCACTCAAGTAATATGAGTTATTTAAATCTCTTATTTAAAATATATTCTCATTGGTTATTTCTTGTTTTTTAATGAGTTTTCAATATTTCACACTTTTGATGATACAAGAATCCATTCAGAGGATTAATTATTTTTCATCTTTAAAAGTTGTCTTACACATTGTATGTTATGTTTTATCCCATTAATAAGTAGAACATCCTAATATCTCAATTTTTCTACATCAATTTCTACCATATAGATTCTTATTATTTTTAAGGAACTATCATTTCCAAATGTAACTACTTCTCCATCATGACATTCAATATGTTTCATGATATTTATATCACCTATCATAAATGAATAACAACCAATATCAAGAATACATGGTTTGTTCCTCTTACTTTTATTCAATTCAATCTCAACAACAAACCCCCTATCACCAACGTTTTTTTTTCTAGTTTTCATTTCTTTTATATCATTAGAATCTTCTTTCTGATGGAGTGTCACACATCTTTTGACATGATGAATAGACTGATCACATTTTATAAAAACTTTTTTAAGACATTAAAATAGATTCTTTGTTAGATTGTCACTATCATCTTGAGAATTCACCTTTCTAATATCCTTTTAGTTAGGATATTTTCTCATTCTTTTATCACTATTTCTTCCACATTCATCAAAACTTCTTCTGAGTAGAGATATTTTATGTCAATAATTATAATCTCAATTCCTATAGATTAGAAAAACCCAAAAATACCCTTAGAATATTTATTTTCTATTCATGAAAGATAATTCATTACTGAAATTTTTTTATCTAGGTAAATTATTTTGTCTCCAACATACTCAGGATATGTACCATCTTTCCTTTTGACTGAGATTTATAATTTTATAGAATTGATAGATTTATCACTTCCTTTCTCTTCTAAATATTCCCCAATACTTTTTCTAGAAACTAAAATTTTAAATGAATCTGATGAAATATTTTTTTCATGATAATATTTCACATAATTCTAATATTGAGCCTTCTCATCAACTATATAAGTCTCAATATTTATAGTTGTAGCTCTGATTAAGTGTTCATTCAACTTTATCTAGATAATTTAGGACTCAAGAAGCTTTGATTGAAACTATTTATACTATTCTTAATTAGCTTATAGATTCTTAATATAATCTTCAATCATCGTACCATGAACATGAAGTCTATTTTTGTGACCTAAAATCTCATAAATGTATTTGTTATCTTGATTGATCACATTTTTTCTTCGGTTAGAAAATTCTTTAATATCTTTTTTAATTACTATATTTTTTCTTGAATGTTTTATGTTTCTCAGGGAATGAAACATGTTCAGTTCTTATCTCATACCCTCTATAATATTCTTCACCAAACTCTTCCCTCTCTGGTTAATTTTTTTTTCATCTTTTACATTAAAGGTTCTAAACTTTTCAAACTTGTAATCTACAGAAGTAATATCTGACAATTGATTACAATTCAAAAATTATGATTCAACATAACTTTTTTGTGTAATCTTCATTTTATATCTATTAGAATACTTTTCTTCTTTATCATTTTTATTGCACTTATTCCATATAGGGGTTTCATTAGAATCTTCTTGATATTATCCAACTTCGTTATCGGGGAAATTCATTGCAATGTGTCTAATTCCACCACATTCAAAACATTTGAGAGGTTGTGTTCATACATACTTTCTTCTTCCTCTTAGATAGTTCTTGGATATAAGTGACATGATTTTTTCATTCATATCATCATATTCCTTGACATAAAACTCTTATGGATTTTCTTTATCAAAATAATTTATTTTCATCTTTATCAAGGCTTCAAAATTAGTTTCATCTTTCATGTTGTTTTTAATGATTCGATCATTCTTCATTTCATATGAAACAGGAATGTTATGAAATTCATGAAGAGATAAATTATATGTATATTCTAAATAAAAAATTTAGGAATCAAAAGTATCTTGAATTTTTCACATATGTTTCATCGTAATTGTAGAATCTTCCAATACATATTTGAATCCTATTATGTTACAAAAATTAAATTTACTCTAGTGTAGTATTCATCAAATTGTTTCTTCATCCCTCATTCTAATTTCATCATAATTTCTATGGAATATTTATAGATTTTCTTCATTGAATTTATTTTTCTCTTCAAAAACACGTTTTACCTTGTACCACATACTTTTTTATGTTTTGTGACCCATCACCTTCTTATAAAAAATCAATGATTAGGACAAAAGGATTGGATTTCAATCCATTCCATCAACTTCTATGTTTCCCATATTAGAAAATTTTATGTGGGAATATTCTTAAATATGTGGATAACCAAAAGTGGCAGCATCAATAACATCTAGGATATGAGATTATAGATATGTAATAATCCTATTTTTCAATAAATAATAATTCAATCAATAGAATGTTATAATAACTCTACTATTGATAGAATTGAAATTATCTATGATAAGGATTCAATAAGTGAAACTGAATACTTTGATACCAATTTTTGTTCCAAGGATCGGATAACATATGAGAAGGGGTGGGGGTTGAACCAGTTGTTTACTTTTAATATCTTTTAAGACATTTAGAAACATAACCTATTCAACCTATTTGTATGTATATCCTTTTCAATTTTTATTAAATAATCATTCTCGAAAAATTAGTTTTGAACGAAAAGAAAAAAATATTTATAATGTTCTCCCTTAGTGTGAGAACCTACTTCATTTCCATAGCCAATGTAATGGGACTATAGAAATACCCTATTATGAATAGTGAATACAACTTGTGCCAACTCATGTTAGACACCTTCTGTCTCTTGATAGGAATGATTATACTAAATATTATTAATTTACATTGATTTCATTTAAAAAAAATGACGTAATGAAACAAATAAATACCTTGATGAAATTGCTACAAATTTTATCATTCAGAATCCTTAGACATATTTTCTCGGATAAAATTCTCTCAATCTAATAATTCATGGTATGATTTTTTGAATATATAGAAGCTAGATTATAGATCTGATATCCACAAAATGATGGTGCACATTTTTGAAAAAATCCATATCCGATTTTCTCAAAATACTGGAACTAGTTTTTGTAGAATTATAGATCATATTTTTACTAAATATTGTTATACATTTTTTAAGAAATCTAGATCTTAATATCATAGAATAATAGTGATGATTTCTTTCAGAATGAACTATAAAACATAAACTATATTAGATTTATTGATACCATTATTCTCCAATCATATGGGAGCATTCACTTCAATTTCCCCCACACTCTTGCTTTAGTTAATATGTATGTACTTACAAATTAACAAGTGATATGGGAAAGTATTTATAAGAAACTCAGAAACCAATAGCAGGAAACATGAAAACATTCCATTCTTCCTCAAATATCAATAATCTAAAATTCAATCGCATTAAATATCATATTTGACTTCATCCAACATCCTTATATTTCTTTGGGATTTATGAAAATTTTAATGTCATGTTTTACCACTTTAAATATTCTTATTAATTGGCTCGTTATGATTTTTTTCTCAATACAAAACTGCCAGATCCTATTTTTGAAAAATTATGGGGCTGATTTTCTCAAAATGTTGGATTCTATTTTTACATATTTATAATGTTGGTTTTCCACATATAATATTATTATAAGTGTAAGATGGATAAAAAAATTTAAATTAAATTTGATCCAATGCTTTCTCTCATTATTAATTCTTTCTTAGTGCATGATTATTGTACCAAATTTTTTGATCTGGGTTTTATAAGATTCTAGAGTCAATTTTTTAGATTCCATTTTTGAAAGATTTTAGTGGAAATTTTCTGGAACCAATAGCTTTATAAGTTTCAAATGGATAATTGTAATGGTAAAGTAAATCAGCTCCATATCTTTCTCTCATTATGAATTCTTCGTCAATACATGATTTTTTTGACAATTTTCTTAATCAAAATTTTCCTGGAATCGAGTGTCGATTATCTTCATCTAATTTTTGAATGATCCTGTTGTCGATCCGTCCTAATACAATATAAATCTAATTATGATGAAATTATGAATTTATTCAAACATCACAAAAATTTATTCATTGGATTTTATTTTGAATGTTTTCATTATTTGTGAGAAGATTTTGACCACCAAATCAACATATGGTTTTTTAAGAAATTATAAAGAAATCCTAACTCCAAAAGTCACATTCTTCTTTCAAAAACTCTTTTGCAACATCATTATTTATTTGATTATAGCAAGGATATAATCTCGATAAACAATAAATTCTACCTCTGATTATTTTGGTTCTGATTACAGAAATATAATGAAGATGGGTATGATTACTTGAAAACAAAAAATTCTATTACAAAAAGGTTAGTTTTCAAAAATACAAAAACATTATTAAAACAACATATCAAAAATGTACATCAGATTCCATAATATATCTGATACTCGGCCACTAAAGGGGATTAAAACCCTTTGATGTGAACATAATATAATACCAAACCCTCAAGGAAAGTACAAAAGGAAAAAAATCTCAAACTATACTCGTACAAGCTAAAAACTCAACACTTTTCCCAAAAACATCAGTCTTACCATTAGGGTCCCAAGATATAGAAAAATCATCAAGAAAACATATAGTTTGAATGCTAAGGATGTTATTTGTTTTAAATAGGGGTTAGTGGGCTTGGGTACTTACCGCACAGTTGATCCACCAACCATGGTTGTCGACCAACTGTATTGTCTTCCCTGCAACCATTTCGGTTGAACGACATGGTCCACCACAAACTAATTTGTCATGGACATGCAATAACTGGAGCTATCATGTATTATGTTTGGCTTATGAGGTCCATCATGGCCCAACTCCGGCATGCTTGTCCCAGCCTGCTCTGCCTGTTCCCTCCCCACCCTTTGTTGCCTAGTCTGTCTCCCCAACCTAGTACACCTATGCACAGGTCAACACACAAAACCATCTTTGCCGCATCTTTAGACTTCAGCCCAGGTTGCTAGTGTTCCCTTCTACAGAACACTGAACCACCTCCAATGCCCAAAATTTAAATCAATCACATATTTGGGCTCCTTGAGTCCCGATCTACATAGACCTGACCTCTGTTGTCAGTTTTCCTCTAATCTTGGGGTCTGATCACAATCAGAGCCACCTTAAATGTAGATCTGTGACCATGGGGATCCAACAAAGAAGAATGTAAAGAATGGGGGGAAATGAAATCACAATGTATATCTTAAAGAACTTACCTCATCCTTCGTTCATGTCTAGATTAATTAGATCATGTTATAATGAAGAATAAAGAACCAATTCAATAAAACTCCCAATGTAGATCCTATAATTATAAACCATCCACACAAAAAATAGAACCACATATAAATATATTCATCGATTGATCAGTGTCCTTAATTAAAAAAAATAATGAGAAAACCATAAAAACAATCACCCAACCTTTATTTGGATCAGTCTATCACAAATTATGGTCACCTCGTAATCATAGATCCTTGATTCTTCGAATCCAAGGGGCATCATTCGATCAATCCATCATTGTCCTCCAATTTTTTCTACAGAGACTCTTTCTCGATGTCTCAATTGACAGTTTTTTCTTATGAGTATAACCCTAAATTTTTTACAAACACTTATTAAAAATGGATTTCGATGCATCAAAAAATATTATAAAATTATTTTATTTACACTTATTCCCTCCATGCCTTTTTCTACAGACAACCCGCACTGAAAAAATTTATGTCTTGATTAGGTAATTCAACTTCACAAAACTCAATGGTTCTCTTATATTTCTGATCCAGGCACCCATTTATGATTTATTCCACTCTTTTCAGGAAAACTTCATGAACACTCTACATAAAGATTAATATTTTAAAAAAACAAATTTATAAGAAAATAGGGCCTCAGAATCACACCCCATCTCAATTACTTGTATCTAATTCAATCCACATTGTATGTAAATGTAATAAATGGAAACTCTATGATGTTGTAGTGTCTACTATAGGTCATACATATGCATGAGAAACTATATCATTCCCTTAACGATTGAAATTTATAGGAAGATAGATATATAGTAAATTTAAAGAAAAAAATATCATATCATATCTATCACTTATATTTATTAACTTTTAAAATATTAAATTTCATTTGATGGGCAACTAAAAATTAATCACATAATTTTGGAAGGAATTAGTCCATCATCCACATGAGTGATGTTATCTTTTTTTAATTTAAATGTGACTTTAATATATATATATGTGTGTGTGTGTGTGTGTGTGTGATAATGAAAGTATATAACAATAAAAATATAATATATATCCAAAAAGTTAGGGAATGTCCATAATATATGTAACATCCCAAGTAAGTAATGAATAATAGATATTTTTATCTATGTCTATTAATGATTAAGATAGTTTTTTAGAGGCTTAAAATGAAAATAGATACAATCTTATGCATGGAATACACTAATATTCTTAAAAGATTGTTTTACTGCCTTTTGATGGCAAACCCTTTTTAAATAAAACTTTTGACAATTTTATAATCTATATTTTTCAAAATAAACATATTAATTATGATTGGGACATTGAAATTTACTTTTGATAAATTTTTGGTATTTTTCTGACAATGTTCATTTTTTAATGAATAGTGAAAAATACTGCATTTTACATCATAACTGCATTTTCATTTAATTTAATTATATGGTTATATTATCCTTTTAATTGGTATTAAAGTGTAATATGAATATATTTTTACCATTTAATCCAATGTTGGTCATTAGGATTAATTTCACTTTGGAATTGGTCATAAACTAATGCCAAACTTTTCATAGATATTGTTTCAAAAAAACCAGCTATTTGTTTTGACAACGGGAATTATTTTTAAATAAATTATTGCAATTTATGTGTTTGGAATTTGGTAAAATGGATTGAATCTTTGGAATCATAAGGTCCAAATTATGTAATTAAGACTCTTTTATTTTTAGACATTATGAATAGTAACGATGGTAATTATCTTTAATTATCTTGATTAATGAGTAATCAGGTAGTTAAAGATAATAAAATGATATCATAATAATAAAAAAAGACCACAACATGTGTCCTAAGGCTACTGGTTGTCTCATGGCCGACCATGGGATGCCTTGTGCCAAACTTGGGGGGCCCATGGAATCACTTTTGTGAGAAAGTGACTTTTTATCTTTTTATTTTTAAAGAATGTAAAATGTGACAAAGAATGTATCACCTAAGTAAACTATTTTTAATTTTGTCTAAATAAATGATCTTTTGGACTATAAATAGTCATTGAAAATATAAACATATTTCCTACATCATAGTATTTTTTTTATAATTTTTAGACTTTAAATAAATTAAATTATTTATGACATCATGATGATGCAGTGATTACCTCATTAATAAAGGATTTAAATAAAATGAAATGATAATGTAAACTCTATGACCTACACATGTCCAAAACCTATTGGATGAGTGGATTTAGAACCCTTATCCCCTTACCCTAGAATTATATAAATGTGGGACCTTTTTAATCCGAAAATCATTTTCAAATAAAGTAACATTTCTTTACTTTCCAAGAGTGCCCCTCCTCTCCTCTTATAAAAGGCCCCCACCTCTACCTCCTTACCCACACTCCCAAAGCCTTTGGCTCAGCCAACCCCTACCCATTTTGTCTCTCCACTTCCCTCTATTACTCCTTGAATCCTCACTTTGGGCATAAGTCTTCTAAAGGAAGCCTTTGAGCTCAAACCAAAGGGAGTTACCCGATTTTAAGGTAATGTCTTCACTTGAGTCCTTTTGTATTATTTTGCTTCTCCAACCCCCTGAACTATTTTTATTCATTTATTTTGTAACAACTACAGTATCTTCAATATACTAGGATGTTTTTATAAGAAGGATTATAGCTACACTTACACACACCTACATCTAATGGTTAAAGGGCATACTGTTTCCGTGGATGGTGAATTTATGCCTCCCGAAACGATGATTGTTCAACATTCTTTTAACACCTTCAAAGGTGGAAATTAAGATGTCACTATATTTATATATGATATATAATATGTTTATGTTTTCCTTAAGCTTCTGTATTTTTCATTTTGGGCATACCTTTATGGTTTCCATTATGGGTAAACGCGATATCTTCATTTAAGAAAGTGCGGACTACCGCCCCCTCAAAGTGATTTGATTCGTTAAATACCATATGTGGGACGTATAAAGGATGGAACTATGATATTATATATGATATTATACTGGAATTATAATATACCTTTATATCATTATGATTCCATTCTATAAAATACGAAATAGAAATGAAAGTAGTGTTCATGCGTACGTATGGCTTACCGTCTCCATGAATGGGGAATTTCCTTTCTTACTGTAGACGCTGGAAAAGTCCGTTGTTCCCAAACGAAGCTCCGGATGCGGAAAGCGAGGTCATATTTGGAGTCGGAATCATGTTTCGGAGGGCCCGGAGGCCTTGCGCGGAATTTTGGAGACCCGCGCGCAAAGTTGTAGTGTCGCGCGCAAACCTCCCGGGATGCGCGCAATGCGCTGGGCCGGCGCGCAATTTTGCGCGCCCGTGGCCCGCGCGACTCCCTTGCGCGCCGGGCCCGATTCCACGCCCGCGAAGGGAATTCCGCGCCCGCGAACCGGATTCCACGCCCGGGGTTGCCTATAAATATAAGGCGACCCCCGACGTTTTCGAGGTTGCCGGAATTCGAAGAGTCGCTCGTTCGCGCAATCCAACCCCCTCCGCGCGCAATGCCGATCTTCAGGTAACCTCCTTTCTTTCGCGCAAGAAAGCCTCGGGGTTCGCCTTTGCGCGCAATCCCTTTGGCTCCTTTCCTTTGAATAACCCTTCACCCAAAGGCATTCGCGCGCAAAAGAAGCCTCTTGCGCGCAATTGCCCCCCCCCCCCCCCGGGTGCGCGCAATCCAGCCCGATTGCGCGCACCCCCCATTTTCAAAGTGGCCATTCGTTAAAAAATGAGCCGTTGCCCCCGCACGCTATCCGAAGCCCAGTACGCGCAATCTTCATCTTCCGCACGCAAAGCGCTGGCCCAATTGCGCGCCAGCCTGCCCATTTGCGCGCCGACCCGTGGTATTGCGCCCCACGCTTCTATTTTGCGCGCAATCCACCGGGGTCACCCCCTTTGACCCCCTGAGGGTACCCGCCTGCGTGGCGCCCGATAATCTTCACCCCGGGTGCCCGCACCGTGCGTTGTCTTCCCGTGCGGCCCTCCAGGCTCGCACGAAGTGACACGAACCCATCGGCGGTATCACCATCGTCCGCGCTGCAAGACGTTAAACTGCCAAGTTTTTCATCCAACATGACGTTAAACTATACCACGTCCAAGCTGCACGACATTAAACTGCCTAGCATATCGTCCGAGATACAAGACTTTAAACTGTTCAGCATTCGTCTTGCAGGACGCTAAACTGCACCACGTCCGCGCTGCAAGACGTTAAACTGCCAAGCATCTTCATCCTCAACACACGACGTTAAACTGTACTTCGTCCGGCAAGACGTTAAACCGTCCGCTTCGTCCTCAACACACGACGTTAAACTGTACTTCGTCTGGCAAGACGTTAAACCGTCTGCATCGTCTGATCTCGTGCCTCGCACGCAGGGTCCCCCTCCCGGTTTGGATGTGGCCCCCACCCGCTCGTCTCTGCAGGGATGTCGGGATTGGAGTGGCCTTCGCCCACGAGGGTAGAGTATTACAGACAGAACGAACTACGTGGACTTTGATCCCTGTCTCCTAAACAGGGTACGTAGGAAGCCTCCCTGAGGTTCAAGCCCACCACCTGGTCGTCCCGGTCGTATTCACGTCGGTTCGTCCATCAGTGGACCCCTCCCGGGTTCACACTTGCGTCGATTCACCTATGAATCCGCCCTTGTGGGAGACTGCACGTGTGTATCTCCATTGTGCTTCCCCACTGCCAAAACCAGTGGAGGGCGTGACAGGGATCGAGGTCTCTTACCTTCGGCCCAAGTCCCTCTCCAACTGAGTTTTTCCGCATCCGGGCTGCCTCAGTGCGTAAGTCCTGACAGAACGAACTATGTGGACTTTGATCCCTGTCTCCTAAACAGGGTACGTAGGAAGCCTCCCTGAGGTTCAAGCCCACCACCTGGTCGACCCGGCTGTATTCACGTCGGTTCGTCCATCAGTGGACCCCTCCCGGGTTCACACTTGCGTCGATTCACCTATGAATCCGCCCTTGTGGGAGACTGCACGTGTGTATCTCCATTGTGCTTCTCCACTGCCAAAACCAGTGGAGGGCGTGACAGGGATCGAGGACTCTTACCTTCGGCCCAAGTCCCTCTCCAACTGAGTTTTGCCGCATCCGGGCCGCCTCAGTGCGTAAGTTGTGACAGAACGAACTACGTGGACTTTGATCCCTGTCTCCTAAACAGGGTACGTAGGAAGCCTCCCTGAGGTTCAAGAACACCACCTGGTCGTCCCGGCTGTATTCACGTCAGTTCGTCCATCAGTGGACCCCTCCCGGGTTCACATTCGCGTTGATCCACACGGCCGTTCCATCCCCCTCTGTGCGAGGTGGTTCAGTTCAATCCTCCGCCCGGCAGCCTCGACCTCTTCGTGAGTCGGCTTGCCGACGTCCTGCATGACGTTAAACTGTATATCCGAACTACGCTGACTTTGATCCGCGCTAACGCGCGGTACGTAGGAAGCCCCTACGGGGTCCAAGCTCTTCACTCCATCATCCATCCTGATCCTTACCCGGGCCACCACATCCTGGTGGGGTCATGCCACTTCGTTCCACTCCACTTCACTCGGGAAGCCGCCCAGGTGTTGGCCCCAGCGTCGGAGGTTCCCCGCAAGGGGTTCTGTTATCTGATCCACTTCTCGTGTTGATCAGTCTGATGTCGTCCCCGCTGGACGTTAAACTCGCGGCATACCCCGTGTTAAACATGGGAAGCTGAGGAAAACCTCAGGTAAAACAGTTCCCCGCACCCAGCGCGGGATGCCTCAGGCCATCATGCCTTCGAGAAGCCCTATTAGGGACGGAAGGCAGACATGCAGAGCCACAGTGTTAAGGCACGCCCCCAACACCCAGAGCTACCCGGTCTCCTCACCGCAGGTTGCTGCCCCGACCAGACTCCTTGGAGCGTCCGGGCGGAAGCAGCGTAATTAACCGGTGTCCATGGAGACATGGCGCCAGGAACGAGATTCACGAGCACGTCTTAAATCTATGAGGGAGTCCCGGATTAGGCAACGAGTTCCGAGGAGACGTCCACGGAAGGAGGAGCCAACATCCCATCATCCCGGTTTCGATCAAGGAGAAAACGCCCCTGAATAAGGGACGGATGCCACCCGCCTTTGGAAAGCGGGACTGCGGGGCCACAAGCCGCGCGCCCATCCCCTCGGGTCGATGGGCGCACGCGCGAACGCGTCCTGGCGGAACAGCGTCGGAACAGAAACCCGACGCACATCCGCACCGAAACAGAAAAATGGTGAACCCGACGTGAATCTCTTCTCATCAATACGAAGACCGATTGCTTTCAGAGGTGTTGGAAGACCAGCATGTTGCCCGGCCAAGCATTCAGCACTGGGGCACGGAACTCGCCAGGGGCTGGGGAAGGGAAATCGGGCACTCCGTCTCACGACGTCGATGGCCCGGGTTCCCCCCACGGAAGGCGTCGTGGCACTAATGGTTGGTTGTCGATTCTTTTTCCTGTCAGTGTTAACGGGTTTTTCTCCCTGCTTTCAGGAATCATGTCGCCCAATCCAGTGCCCGATCTCCACCTGCCCACTGGCGCAGGGGTAGGGGAAACACCGACGCGGCTACTCCGCGCGGTCCCGCCCGTTCCACAGCCGTCCCAGCAGCCGCAACTGCGGGGCAACCACGCCCTCTCTCCCCCTCGGAGGTCATCCAGAGAAGGGTGATCAACAACTTGGTGCAGAGATATGAGGAAGAGGGAGTCATCCCCACCAGGGACATGGCTCGCCTAGACCTCGAGGAGGTTGCACCTCGCCACCAACGCCGCCCCCGAGGGCCGCACAGGGAGGCACCGCTGCCTACCTCGACGTCCAACCGCTTTGGGAGTTTATCCCCGGAGCGCTCCGACAACTCCTTCCCCTATGCGGATGAGGTGGAAGATGTCCAGGACCACCCTATCCGAGATTCGCTCCAGGGATCCGCGATAAGGGCTCCTGTCAGGCCACGGCGACACCGTCGCCAGGCTTCTCAAGTCGAAGAACGGGCTCTCCACCTGCCCGCGCCGCTCATCCTGACTCGTTTGTCCCGACGCCAACGTCGGGCACGAGCGGAAGAGGATGCCCACCTTGGGGCCCTAGCAACGGCGGCCGCGTTGGCTCGAGCCACTGCTGGCTCCATTCACCAGACCCCTGCGCATCCTGAGCAGGGGCACTTCTATGCCCGACTTGGATCGAGGCCCCGACCGCCCCAAAGGCAGGTTGGGTTGACTCTCCCGGTTGCTGGTACAGGCAATAGCCACCGCGGACCACCTCGCGGTAGCGCTATTCACCAACAGGGTCTACTCCGTGTGGCCGATCCAAGAGGCATGGGTCACCCCACCTTCCGATCCCGGCCCGGAGGCCTGCCCGGAATCATCTCTCCCCGTGTCCCCTTTGATATCTGTCCCGGTGCTCCTCGCACCTTGGTTTCCAGTCCTCTTGGCCCCAGCACCGGTGTGGCCGGAGGACGCCAGGACAGAGATCAGCCATGCCCCGAAGAACCACCCAGGGGCAGGAAGGCGAGGCGTCGACGTAGAGGGAAGAATGTTACGGAATTCCAGACAGAGATCCGACCGGTTCGTTTCTCTGATACAGAGGTGGAGTATGATTCGGCGACGGAGCCCTCCCCCCGATCCCGCCAGTTAGGGGCAGGGGTAGGAATGCGGCACGTCAGCCTCGTACTTCCCGAGAGAGAGATCGATACAATCCCCGCTTCTCTCCGAAGGTATATCCAGAGTAGTGAGGGCCTGGTAGACCCCCAAGGATCAAGCTTGCGGTTGGTACCGGCCCCTCCGGAAGCACCTTCTGCCTCGATCGGAGAAGCCGGAGACTTTTTCTGGGGACCGACGATCGAACCATGATCTAGTGCACCCTCGGCGAGCACCGACGCTACGGTAGGATGTTCGCTCGCCGGCCCGTCCTATCGTGATGTGGTAGCTAGGGCACCGCCACCCTCAGAGGGCGGCCCGGGATATGGAGGCCAATCGACCTGCTCGTCGTATTCACCGCCGGCCAGCCCGTCGGCCCGGCGGCCCGCCTCGGCACCACTGCCGGTTCCCCATCCATTCCTAGTCGTTGAAGAGGACCAAGGAGACCTGGGTCCCGAGTTTGAGTCGTGGAGCTTCTGGACCGTCCTTGCAGAGGGCCACTTCCCTGAGAAGTTTTGGCCAGTCGCAGGACCGGACTTTGATGCACCCGAATCACTCACCCCGGATGAGTTCGAATGCTTCCGCCGAACTCTCTGGGAGACTCACTCCCGTCTTCACCGCCTACAAATGCCATATCCCGGGAGTCAAGCACACCTGGAGGATATTGGTGAGCAGTGCCGTCAGATTGACCTGGCCACGCTCCCCGCGGTTCGGCACCCCGGGTCATTTGGGCACCACGAGGCCCTCCAACAACGATGCGTTGAGTGTTTTCAAGTACTCCGCAGGGTTATCGAGGAAGCCACTTCCCACGTACATATTCGTGGATAGGGGCAGTACGCTTCCCTACGCTTCAGTGCGATTCGCCGACAGCCCGATTCGCTGGGTGGCCCTGAGGGTACATCCCCAGGGACAGAAACGGTCAATATGGCTGACCTGTCGGGAGAGGGGAACGACTTGGAACTTCTCGATGGGGGATCTACCCCCGAAGACAAGCCATCGTTGGATCCGTCAGTTAGGGTTACTCGTCACCAGAGGAACCTCCTGGGTCTCCCCACACCCACTGAAGCACTGACGTTGAGCCGAAACGTCAGCAAAGGTAAAGAGCACGGCGGGGCTATAAAGCCCGCCGACCCATATGCCTCCATGCAGAGGGCATAGGAGGATCCCGAGAAGGCCACGCTACATCAACAGCTCGCCGAGCAGAAGAAGCTGGTTGACCAGCTCCTCGCCGAGCGCGCTGCAGAGCGGCGGCCTGACTACGGTGATCCTAGGCCAGGACAGCAGGGACAGGAACAACCACCCCTCGATGAGGCTCTCCCGGGAAACCGTGATTATGTTGTGTTTGCTGAAAGGGGAGAGGCCATTGCCTATAGAAAGAGGGCGCGGTATGTTTCACCGCACCCTCCCGAGCGGCTTGACTACCTGAGAGACCCCGCTCGGATTCCTCCCGCTGCCCCAAGGGCCGCTCCGCCCGCCATCCAACGAGCTGCCGAGTTCGATGACCCGGTCGACGACCCGATTGAAGGGCCATGCAATGCGCTCGTGGTTAGAGATCCTCGTCAGGACTGGAACCCATGTCCGGACGATCCGATGGCGGCACTCATCGCCCGCTTGGAAGACTTGGAGACTCGGCAAGTGGCAATCCCACCGGACGGCAAGCCGTACCCAGCATGGGTGGATGACATGCCGGCACCTCCGGGATTCGGGAACCCCACTTTCTCCCCCTTCAACGGGACTGGAGATCCGCCACAACATTTGGCCCATTTCAACTCGAGGTGCGGCCCTATGTTGGGAACTCCGGCGCAGCAGGAGGCCGCTAAGCTTCGCTGCTTTGTCCAGACACTGGAAGGGCCAGCATTTGTCTGGTACAGCCAGCTCCCCGTCGGGTCGATAACTAGCTGGGAGGACCTTCGTAGACAGTTCCTCTACCAGTTCAGTTCCACGACCCGGAAGACGAGTATCGCAGACCTCTTCAAGTGCAAGTAGAGGCCTGATGAGCGAGTCACGGATTTCATCGCCCGATGGAAGGGTCTCACGTATTCCCTTGACATGCCATTGACTCAAGAGCAGTTGCTGACAATGTGCGTCGGGAACGTCAAGACCGAGCTGGTCCCTTCCTTGATCACTCAGAATTACCCCGGAGGGTTCAGGGACTTCTCAGACAAAGCTCAACGTCTTGAGGAAGCCCTGCAACAGGCCAGTCAGGCACATCCGCTGCCTCCTATGATCCCTGCAAAGAGAGTCAGCAGGGCTGAGCCCGCTGCTGTTGCCCAGATAGAGGCCCCCAGGCAGTTGGAGTTGCTGCCAGTGAGGCCAGCTCCAAAGCCTCACAGGAATCCGCCTCCACGGGCTCAGTTCCCGGCCCAGCAGCGGCAGCCCCAGAACCGGCCGGCCCCTCCGCGTAATGTACCGCCACAACCCAGGCGAGATAATCAGGGTCCACCTCCTCGGCAGGCCCCTCCAGCCCCTCGTCAAGACCACGCTCCCAGGGGCCCGCGATACCTGAATTACTCATTTCACGAGGATCAGGTCCCTGGTTATTTCCGGAGCGCCCTGGAGTAGAGGATTGTGCGACTGCCTGAGTGTTGGAGGCCGGAGGAGGCACATCTCACGGATAACCCCCACTAATGCCCTTACCATCGGGCCCTGGGGCACACCATTCGGCGGTGCTACGTGTTTAAGGACTGGCTCCAAGACCAGATTAACAACAATGTAATCAGGTTGGGCCCAGCTCCAGCACAAGTGGCGGGGGTGTTCGTGGGATCAGATGACGATAGCGGCAATGAGGACGAATGGCAGCTGGTCTCCGACCGCGGATCCCAGAAGTATAATAACTGGATGGCCCGCAAGACGATCATTCGCGCCCATGGAATCATCCGTGCGTGCTTGAATCCGCCTGAGCCCCCAGAATCTGCGGGTGCTGCTTCGGCATCATCGTCCCAGCCTTCCTCTTCCGAGAAGAGCAAACGGCGGCGGCGCAAGAAGGAAGAGCGCGCCCCGCCAGTTCCGCCGCTATCCCGCACTCTCGGCAATTTCATGCCCCCGGAGATGGGGATCCCTCCCCGGATCCGCCCAGTGGTGGATGATTCGTCCGATGACAGTGTTGGGTACGCTTCGGTTAATACTGTCGAGCTGGTAAATCCCTTTTTGGTTCCCGACGTTGAAGAACACCAGGTGGACCTCCCTAGTGTCCCCGGTCGACGCCACCGTCGGAGGAACCGCAACAACAGGAGTCGTCGGGGCACAGCAGTTGGTACCTCCAGCCAGGCCGTGCACGCCACTGAGACTAGGTAGCAGGCTCAAAACCGAGCTCAGCGTGCGCAGCCCCCCCATCCGGGGATGACGGATTCGCCTCCGCCACTGTTTGTGGTGTGGGACCAGGCAGAACCGCCTCAGTCGCGTCGCGATCAGCTCCGCCCTGCCACGAGTCCATCCCGGCCTCCTGACCCCAGTACGGTGACTACTTCCCGGGCTTCAACCAATGAACAGCGAGATGCGCCAAGCACCAGTCGGTCGCCGGTCCAACCGGCAAGGCCCATCATGCCTCCAACCGCAGAGCAACATCCTGCAACCAGGGGCTCACGCTTGGCCAAAAAGTATGATGTCCTGAATCACTTGGCCGACATCCCAGCGAGGCTCTCCATCCATGAGGCTCTGCGCATGTCACCTGAGATGCGCGAGGCGCTCGTTGAAGCCCTGAAGAGCCCCCTCCAGTTTGAGACGGAGGTTGCGGCTGCAGAGTCCTTTCACGCCGAAACGATTGAGGACGCCGAATGTCAGGCAGTTATCTCGTTCTCTGGTAAGGATGAAGACCCTCCTATACATGGGCACATTAGTCCGCTGTATGTTACTGGCCAGTTCAATGGCCTTGAAGTCCGGCGCTGTCTTGTCGATACGAGGTCCGGGATTAACTTGATTCCCACTCGGACGCTCCGGAGATTGGGGTTGTCTGAGGATGACTTGATTCCCTCCGACCTCAGGATCCAGGGGTACGACCGCACCGAGAAAACTCCGGTCGGCAAGATACGTTTGAAGACCCAGTTCGGTGACCTGGTTGCCAACACCGAATTCATGGTAGTCTCTCAGGACACTGCGTATAACGCATTGATGGGCAGGCCATGGCTCCACCTTCATGCGGCGGTTCCCTCGTCATACCACCAATGCCTGAAATACTCCCTTAACAGTCGAGTAGGCGTGCTTCAGGGGGATGCCTCTCCTTTTGCCTCATGTGAAGCCCGCTATCTGGATGCGGACTATTACAAGAGCAAGGATAAGCAGATCCTGGCAGGTGAGGTTGAGCATGTCGCTGTTGCAGGTGATCCCTGGGCAAGTTTGGATGACGCTTACGTCCTCCCGATCCATCGGTTGGACGTAGCCATGGTCTCGACGGCCTGTGAGTCTCCTGATGAGATGACCGCGACCGCCCGTGCCAGCACCAGCGGCCCAACAGGATCTGGTAGCCCCAATGCAGTTCCCAGCGCAGTCTCTCCCGTGGACGATCCCTCCCCGGGTGGAGAGGACGTGGAAGATGCACCCCCAGCTTTTGAGGAGGGCGTCTCCGCCACGGTCGATGAGTTAGTATAGGTGAACCTTGGAACCGAGGAAGATCCAAGACCTACATTGGTCAGTGCCGCCATGTCCTCTGAGGAGCGGCAGCAGTACGTGGACTTCCTCAGGCAGCACCGCGATGTGTTCGCTTGGGGCTATGATGAGATATCGGGGCTAGATCCTCAGGTAGCCGTCCACCGCCTTGGTCTCCCGGCAAACCATCGTGGGTTCAAGCAGCCTCCCAGGAAGATGCACCCATTCCACGGTGCCATGGTTGAGGCCGAAGTTGACAAGCTTATCAAAGCCAACTTCGTGAGGGAAGTTCAGTACCCCAAATGGCTGGCCAACATTGTGCCGGTCAGGAAGAAGAACGGGCAGATCAGAGTCTGTATTGACTTCCGCGATCTCAACCGCCACTGTCCGAAGGATGATTTTCCCCTTCCGGTGACAGAGCTGTTGATTGACGCCACGGTAGGGTTCCAAGCCCTCTCCTTCATGGATGGATACTCCGGATACAACTAAATCCGGATGGCCCCTGAGGATGAGGAGTTCACTGCCTTCAGGGCCCCCCAAGGTATCTTTTGTTACCAGGTCATGCCCTTCGGCCTGAAGAATGCAAGTGCCACCTATCAACGGGCGATGCACCGCATATTCAAGCCAATCCTCGGCACACTGGTGGAATGCTACGTCGATGAATTGGTGGTCAAATCGCGCCAGCGTCAGGACCATCTCAAAGATCTTGAGAAAGTGTTCGGCTTCCTCCGGTCTCGCTGCCTGAAGATGAACCCGTTGAAGTGTGCCTTCGGGGTCACCTCCGGGAAGTTTCTTGGCTTTGTGGTAAGGTATCGGGGTATTGAGATCGACCCAGAGAAGATCAGGGCGATTATCCAGATGCCTCCCCCAGGTAACATCCGGGAACTGCAAGGGTTCCAAGGCCACTTAGCCTATATACGCCGATTCATCGCGAATCTGGCCGGCAAGTGTAAGCCCTTTTCTCGGCTCATGAAGAAAGGTGCCACCTATGTAAGGGATAAAGAGTGTCAGACCGCTTTCGAGGAAATCAAGCAGTACCTGGTTCAACCTCCGGTTCTGATGCCGCCTGTATCCGGGAAGCCGCTGCTCCTTTATGTGATCGCCCTGGAATGGTCCCTTGGTGCCCTTCTCGCCCAGAAGAACAACGAGGGAACAGAGAATAGCCTCTATTACCTCAGTCACATGCTCCTTGATGCAGAAGTTAGGTATTCCCCCATCGAGAAGAGCTGCCTGGCGCTCGTATTTACCGTACAGAAATTATGGCACTACTTTGAGCACCATGAGGTACAGTTGGTTTCTCGGGTAGACCCGTTGAAATATATCCTGAGCCGGCCTATGTTGACTGGCCATCTAGCGCGGTGGGCTGTGATTCTCCAGCAGTTCGACATCAGGTCTGTTTCTCAGAAGGCCATCAAAGGGAAAGCATTGGCAGACTTTCTGGCTGCTCACCCGACCTCCGCGGATCAGCCGCTGGATCTAGGCTTTCCTGATGAGGCCATTCTCTCGGTCGATCGAGCCGATCCATGCTGGCAGATGCACTTTGACGGTGCCTCCTGGAGCCCCACCGGTAGAAGACTCGATAATCCTAAGCTCAACAATGTGGGTTTGGGTATCGTCTTCATTACCCCGGAGCAAGCTGTGCTGCCATACTCTTTCCTGTTGTCAGAGGGCTGTACCAACAATGAGGCGGAATACCATGCCCTCATCACCGGCCTCGAGTTAGCTCTCGAGATCGACGTGCCCCATTTGTGTGTGAAAGGGGACTCCGAGCTGGTCGTTGAGCAGATCGATGGCGACTATGTTGTCAGGAAGCCGGAACTTGTGCCATTGCTGGAGTGCACCCTCCTCCTGATGGCCCAGTTTCCTTCTCGGCCAGAAATTGTCCATATTCCCCGGTCGCAGAACGGTCGAGCAGATGCTTTGGCCAGCCTTGCTGCGTCACTCGCGGAGCCTGAACAGGAAAACCTGACCATCCGCGTGACGCACCACAGGCTCATCACTCCCGTTATCCCGGAAGGAGATCGCGGCCCGTCGGTAAGTAATCTCACCACGGTTGCCCCTGTGCCCGGAGCCCCGAGTACCCCAGATATGGCAGTCGAATCAGCCTCTGATTGGAGGGCGCCTTTGGTTGAGTACCTCCAACATGGCATTCTCCCGTCGGATCGGGCTGAGCGCGAGCGAGTTCGACGCCGCGCATCGCAATTTGTCCTCCAGAGCAGTTCCGGCCTGGAGAAAATCCTCTATAGGCGCGGATTTGATGGTGTTCTCCTCTGTTGACTTCAAGGAGTTGAGATCCCACGAGTCATGCAGGAGGTTCATGCTGGTTCATGTGGTGCCCACCAGACTGGGCCGAAGCTGTCCCACCAGATTCGGAGGTTGGGATACTTCTGGCCCTCCATGATCCATGACTGCATCGAGTATGCTAGGAAGTGCCATGCGTGCCAGGTTCATGCGAACTTTGTGCACCGGTCGCCGGAGCCTCTCCATACCACTAGGTATTCTTGGCCCTTTGCAGTCTGGGGTCTGGACGTTGTGGGACCTTACCCGCCGGCGACGGCTCACCAGTACCGGTTCATTCTGACCGCCACGGACTTCTTCTCCAAATGGGCAGAGGCAATTTCGCTCAGAGAGGTCAAATCATGTTCGATCGCTGACTTCGTGACCTCCAACATTATTCATCGATTTGGAGTGCCTCACGCTATCCTCACGGATAACGGAGCCAATTTCCGAGCAGCCGAGTTGAAAAAGTTGTACGCCAAGTACAACATTCGCTCGAACCATACATCTCGCTATCATGTGCAGGCGAATGGACAGATTGAGGCGTTTAACAAAACCCTCTATAACATTCTGCAAAAGATGGTTGGTCAGAACAAGAAGAGTTGTCCGGACAAGCTCCCCAACGCCCTCTGGGCTTATTGGACGACGACTCGCAATTCCACCCAGATGACCCCTTATTCCCTGGTGTATGGAGTTGAGGCCGTCCTGCCCATCGAGATCCAGTTACCGTCCTTGCGCACTGCGGTCTACGACCACCAAGCACCGGACAGAGCTACTGAAGCCCGTCTAGTCGAGTTGGAATCACTGGATGAGAATAGGCTTCGCGCTTTTCACAACTTGGAGAGGCATCAAAGCAGAATGGCTCGAGCTTTCAATAAGAAGGTTCGCCTCCGCTCCTTCCTGCAGGGTGACCTAGTACTGGCCCTAAGAGCGCCAATGATCCCCGGCAGGAAGCCACCCAAGTTGGAGCCCAAGTGGGAGGGACCTTTTGTTGTCCACAAGGTCTATCCCAATGGCGCGTACTCCCTAGCAACTATGGATGGTGAGCGTGTCACTCCTCCCACCAACGCTAGGTTCCTTAAGCAGTACTTTGCCTAAGTGCACTACGTCCAAGCTACAAGACGTTAAACTGTTCAGCATTCATCCAACATGACGTTAAACTGTACCATGTCCGCGCTGCAAGGCGTTAAACTGCCAAGCGTCATCGTCCTGCATGACGTTAAACTGCCTCTCAAGAACTACGTGCGGCTTGATTCCCATCCTTATGGGATACGTAGGACCGCCTGAACATCCATGTTTCAGGCCCAGCCCCATCCTTCGGGAATTTCCATCCCATCTCGGGCCCTTGGCCCAGTTGCCTCTGGGTATGCGGCGTATGGTGTGAACGCGGGGCTATGCCCTCATTTACGTCGGTTTGCTCGCCACGCTGTACGCCCCCCACGTTTGGGGATGCCTTCCGCTCCCCCCTTTTTTCTCTTTTCGTCCTGCATGACGTTAAACTGCACTTCAAGAACTACTTGCGGCTTGATTCCCATCCTTATGGGATACGTAGGACCGCCTGGACGCTTGTGTTTCAGGTCCAGCCCCGTCTCTTGGTTGATCACGGGGATCTGCCGTCTTTTGGTTGCTCTCAGGGTGAGTCCTCCGACCCTTTCCGGTGATCTGTTAACATGTTTTGGGTACTCAGGTCTATGACCCGTAGTGTCGGATTCGATCCCGACAAGTCATGTGTTGCTTGTCGGACCTCGTGCTTCCTCTTGTTCGAGCCTTCACTCAAAGGGATCCTCGTTAGCGGTTTGGGTACGATGCCTCAGTGCCCTCCTACCGCTCCGGGTCGATTTACCGGTGGGTCCTGGGCCGCAAATCGATATGAATCCTGCGCTTGAGCGGTTGATGCTCGTTTGCTTGCCCCATCCTAGGCTGACGCGATCAGATGTTGTGTTGCGAATATGGTCAGCGACATCCTTGATCGCCATGTCGGCTCTTTCAGGCTCTGAACATTGGTTGCGCAGTCCTCATCACACTTCGCCATTGTGCGTTGTAGTGGAATCTCGACACTCTCTTCATACTGACCTTCAGTACACCTTTACACGTTAGGCAGGCCGACCAGGGTAATGGTGTCTTTCGAGGGTCCCACGATCTGAGCACCAAGGATATACGCTGATGTCCTCCCTAAGGGCCATGTGTAGCTGGACCCTCGTCCCCATAAGGAGGAAGGAGTCGCCCGAACAATCGCGTTCTGGGCCCAGTATAGGTGGAGGCTAGCATCTCTGCCCCTCGGGTGATGGACATGTGCAGGCCCCTATCCCGAGATCCTTCTCCTCAAATTGTGCGTGACCGCAGGGCGGGGGTATGTTCCCACCTCCGTCGGGTCCTCCGTATCGCGATAAGTGGATTCCTCCATGGTCCGAACCACACGACCTTAAACTGTGTTGTCTGGTCTTACCACACGACCGTAAACTGTGATCGTCTTGGCCGCCCGACGAGAAACGACACTACATCGTGATGTTCTCCTCAGGGGACACTCACGTTGGGCGCTGGTTAATAACCACACCATTTATCAATGCCTTTCATGGCTTGATTATTGTGGAGACGCCAGGGATTTCTTAATCACAGGCATGTCGCTGCACAAAGAAAAATCATCCACCTTTAAGGACAAACAGGAAATATCAAATACCGCTTATTCTGTGTGCGAGGGTCAGACCCGCACCCTTCCCCGCGCTGGTGCCCAATTGTGTTGCGCCGCGCTTCCAGAACTACGTGTGGCTTGATTCCCATCCTTATGGGATACGTAGGAATGCCCGGATGTTTGAAACTTCAGGTCCAGCCCCCCACCTCTTAGAGATTCCCCCTTCTCTGGGGAATCCGCTGCCTTCGGGTCACCCTCAAGGCGTGTCCCTCGACCCCTTGCAGTGGTCCACTGGTGTCAAGAGTACTCTGGTTTATTGCCAGGAGGGTCAGGTTCAGCTTGGTCAGGTTCCTTCCACTTTTCAGGCTTCGTGCTCCCTTTCATTCGGACCCATCGCCTACGCCCTGGGTGGAGCCCCCGTGAGCGGTCTGGACACAATGCCTCAGTGCTCTCCCACTGACTCGGGCTGGTGCCCCCAAGGGCCTCAGGCAGCAAATCGATATGAATCCTGCGCTTGAGCGGTTGATGCTCGTTTGCTGCCTCATTCCATCAACGGTCAGTGCGATATTGATGCTGCTTTTCCGCCACGGTCGGCAGTACTCCTATATTGTTACGCCGGTGCCCCCAGCCCTTGAGTGAATGGCCGCATGATTCACATTACATTTTCCACCTCCCATTCTGGCCAGGCGAAACCTCGACACTCTTGACACTATCCCTCAGTGCATCTTTTCATATCCAGGGGATGGGACCACGATGTGGCATGCTTTGAGGTTCTTATGGTCCGAGCTCTAAGACCTTAAACTAATATCTACCCCTATGGTCCAAGATCTACGACCTTAAACTAAGATCTCCCCAAACGGGGTTCTACGTCCCGCATGACGTTAAAACTGCACTTTCAGAACTACGTGTGGCTTGATCTCCAGCCCGATGGAGTACGTAGGAACGCTCGGGCATCTCGACTCGGGTCCAGCCTTAGGGATCGCTAAGTCCCGCCCCTCCTCGTCGCTGACCGTCTGGCCTGGCTTCTGGTAGAGTGGTGCAGTTGTGATATTCTCCCCGATTCAGCTCGGGATGCCCCATTGCAATGATGGGAAGCGACAGTTTCCTCGTCAAAGAGGTTCTGTCTGAGAATTGGGGTGATTCACGGCCAGATTAGTGCATCCGCCTAATACGCTTTCCCCACGGTGGCGCAATTTTGAGAGCGTTAGATTCTGTCCAAACAAATCGTCACTTCGCCCCATGCTTCGCATGCCCTGTTGATCTGGATTTCCACCCTTGTGCCTGAAGGAACCCCCAAAGAGGCATTGATGATGACATGTGATCCGCCTCCTGCAATATGAATGATGACCTTCGGTCCGTCTATCGCAGTAGTATGGTCGATTGATCCATTGTCCGCTTGCCGTCTTGGGCATTTCCTGGAAGGCCGACCGTTGTGGATTTATGAATTCGGGACACGCGATTCACCCTTTCTCATTTCCCTATGTTCGGATAAAATCTCAACGCTCCTAGAGTTGTCCCGCTCGTGTGTCGGAACAAGTTGGGGGGATGCTACATTGATTAGGTCTGAGGTCTCCTTTCCTAGGAATGATATCCCTCTTTTCTTTAGAAATCTGGGCCCAATTGTGGATGCCTGAAGCTTGGTTAACACTCCCGCGAGACAATGAATTGTGGTTGAGCATGTTAAGCCAAAAGATGCAGATAAATATATTGGTTCATACAAATGGATCGAAATATTGAGTAGCGGAAGCAAATGTTCTGGGAGTGGAAAAAACAAAGCCCCTAGGGATCAGCGTGCTGAATAAGTCTTTCTAACACCGCTACCCTTTGGCTGGCAGCCTCCAGAGCTGCTTCTCGCTCTCTGTGTGCCCTCTCCTCGTCGGCGGTCGCAGCACGCAGCTCGCCAATCCTGGCCTGTGCATGCTCCCGCTCGACTTGAAGTGTGACCATCTGTTGGCCCGCCTCCGTCAGCTGTACCTGGGCGTCAACCAGCTGGGCCGTTAGTTGCTCCACAAGCTCAGTGCACGCTGCGACGAAGGCCTCCTTCTCTGCCGCCTACCCTTCGAGGCGCCGGACATCCTGCTCTGCCACGAGGAGCGCCCGCGTGTTCTCCGACACGTCCCGACATTGTGCGACGTCGGCACGTCGGCGGCTCTCGCGCATCTTTTCGGCCATGAAATCACGGACCGTCAGATGGAGGCATTGAGCATCAGCTCCCCCGGCACACAGGAAGCGCAGCCAGGTTTGAAGGGATCCCACGCGCCCCAGCCACTCCGATGGGTCTCGCTTGAGGAAGCGCTGGATGCACTTCCACCCCCTGCGGTGCGTTATCCGGCTCTCCTCGATCGCCTCCACGTCCGAGTCGTCCATCTCCTCGGGGTCGTCAGGCCGGTAGGCAGGGAAGGCAGCCAGCAGGTCTGCTGCGGGGTCCGCCTCTGGGATGTCCTCACGGGGGATAGGTTCCCCAACATCTGGGCGACCTTATTCTCTCGCCCCAGCGGTGTTGACACCCTCGTCATCCACCGACCTCTCTCCGATGGCAGCACCGCCGGCGTCCGCTGCCCCCTGATCAACAGTTGGTGGGGCCGGCTCGGTGTGAGAAGTCTGTTCCGGAGCAGGCGGCATGTCTGCCACTGGTCCACTCATGGATGGCCCGGGTTCGGCAGCCCGACGAGCCTCCAGTACTGAGATCACTGCGCGGGGCATGCCGTGGTTAGTCACGGAGCGTCAACGTCAAGCACCAACAGTAAAGTAAGGAGACTTACGGGAATCCAAGGCGTCATCTTCCGCTGTCCCGGATGTCGAAGGAGAAATTGCAGCAGGGGACCCTTCAGCGCTTGTCAATTCAATAATGGGTGTCTGGCCCCCGCCTTGTCCTGCTGGCGCCTCTCCTACTCCTACTGAGGACGCCTGACCAACATCTGTGCACTCCTGAGAAAGGTGGAGAAATGGGTTAGAAGCTGCATAAGAGAATTGACGAAGCAGGTTGAGTAGGGATAGAAGCGGACCTCGAGGAGCTCGGTGATATCGACATTGTCGAAGCCGGCCACCTCGCCACTCTCCCACAGGCTCCCCGGATGGGACCTTCCCTCCGAGCCTTCATCCTCCCCCATCTCCTCCTCTTCCTCGGAGTCATCGTTACTATCGTCTTCCTCCGGCGGCATCTGTTCTGGATCAGGCTCTAGACCGAGCATCACCTTCACCAGAAGGGACGGCTCCGCACGCTGACCACGCTGGCGTGCGTACTCGTCCATGGCCGTCAGATATGCATACCGTCGGTTGAAGTTCACCCTGTCGGCGACCTGAAGGCGCCCGACCTCTGGCAGATGGATCCCTTCACTGGTTATCTTCTGCCAGATGATTTCGGTCCCCAGCGACTGCCGCAGGGTCATCCAGGCCGACCACAGCGCCGGGAAGACTGCATCGTGGGAGGGTTCGAGCAGACGCCTTACCTGCTTCCCGGGCCGCTCTTCGACCACCGCACGTGCCCCCTCTCTGGGCGCCGAGGTCGTAGCGGCAGCCTGCGATGTGTCCGCCGCCGAAGTCCCTTCTCGTGCCGGCTCCACTGCTTGGCGCGCCTCCGTTATCCCCCGCGTAACGGCGCCTCGCCTCCTTCCTTGACGCCCGGTCTCCGCACGGGTGACCTCGAGCCGCCGAACTGGTTTCCGTAGAAGCCCCTCGGGGTACGCGATGGCCCAGTGTTCAGCGTACTCGGTTGCCAAGCCTGCGTCGACCCCGGTAGGAGGGAGAGTGATGACCTCGCCAGAGCCGAAAGCGGCGAACATTAGCCACATCTGGCGAAGGACGCCAGGGTTCGTCTCCTCCCAGACAGCAGTGAATACCCTCTTCGGCATCCGTTGAAGGCACCCGAAATGCCTGGCGAACCGGGTTGGCACGTAAGGCTCGCAGATCACCTTCCCGTCGATCTGAGCCATGAGCACCCCGCCCCGCATGCTCAGGAAGTATTCGTGCTGCTCCAGCGGACCCTGTCCATTGTCGATCATCTGGCCGACGGGAGTGGGGAACGGGCTGAAGTTGAAATTGGCATGATTGCCAATCTGAATCCTCACGCCCTCCTCATTTAGGGTCATCGGAGCGACCCCCGCGATGTTCAGCAGGGAGGGTCGCAGGCCGTTGCCCGGAGGAATGAAGGCGTTTGGGAACGTGTACCCACCAAGGTGAGCAGCCACCCAGCCGTGGAAGAATTGAAAGGGCCCACAGATCCTTCGTGGCGACCCCCCTCGCGAGATGCGTCCCAGGATGGCGTACAGCTTAGCCAGCACTGGGACACCGAGGTTGTATCTTTTGTTGGCGGCCATGGCGCCCGCCATCGCCAGTGTCGCCGGGCGGACGCCCATTCTCGCGTCCCGCACTGGCAGGAGCCACCCACTCAGAAAGGCGGCCAGGAACGCCGCGTACCGGACATTAGGGTCCCGTTCCTCGATGACGCGGTACCCCCATGAGCGGTAGTCGCCCGTCTCCAGGACCCGCCAGTACGACCCGTTCCGGCTCCTCTGAGCCGCGGTCGGGCACCGCTTCCCCCTGCCTGGCATCTTGACCGCTGGGTCATGCTCCAAGAACTAGCTGAACCACTCCTTGTAGGCTATGTCCTTGTGGAAGTCCTTGATCCCGAGCCGCTGCGTAGCCAGGTCAAGTAGATGCCATGTCAGAATGGGAGTCTGTGACCTGTCTTCCCAGGTGTTCTTCGGGGGCAGGAACTCATCGTATTGGTAACCCTCCAGCGGGATACCTCCGATGCAGTGGATGTCCCAGAGACCGATGCTAACCTCCCCATGGTGAAGATGGAAGGTGTTGGTATCCGGGGACCAGCGGGTGAACAACTCCGGCCCGAGCTCGGACTGCTGGTAGAAGTGGAACTGCGACGTCCACACCGCCTCAAACAGGCCGATGTACCGCAGCTCCTCCACGAAGTGATCGCAAGTGTGGCGTACCCAGAACGCCCAGGCCCACTCACTGGTGAAATTGCCCCCAGACCGCAAGTCCCAGTCCTTCAGCCAGCCCTTGGTGTCATCGGTGACACTCTGGCGATATGTGCTCGAGTAGAGGGCTGGAGAGTTCTCCGCAGTAGGCTCACTTCCGACGATGGTTCGCGTCCTCGGGTTCAGGACATAGAAATCTAAGTGCCTGGTCTCCCTGGCAGGATGCCCATTGTTGGTGATGTTATAGCGGGGAAGCTCGTCCTCCCGAGTCACCCAGGTCCGTGGCGCATCAACCTCGAACCCTGGCACCAGAACCTCATCTAGGATGCCAAAGTTCCAGAGCGGCAGGTTGTCCGACAGCGGATATGTCTTCTGGGCCGGCGTCAGCAAGTCGAACAAGGATTGATTGTTGGAAACAATCTCCTTGGCTCCGTAGACCTCCTCGTTCGCCGCCATCTCAGCTCTGTGAATGGCGGAATCCCCCTCATTCCCTGGATTCGCGGCCATCTCAGAAGCTCCGGGAGTCGTGTGGGTTAAGGGATGAGGCGTGCGGAATCGGACGAGGCTGATAGAGAAGTTTGAGAGTTGGCGCGCAATCCTAGTGGACGACGCGCAATTGGGAAGTCTGTCGCGTAAAACCCCGGGTGTTCGCGCAAAAACAGGCCGAAATCCGGAAAGGTTTGCGCGACGACCGGGTGAATTCCGCGCTGGCAACGGCAATTTCGCGAACGAGAGCTTAGAAGCTTGTCGCGCGGAAAGCCAGTGTATGGTACGGGGGACCCAGGGCCCCTATTTATAGGCGAGGCCGGGTGTCCGCGCCGCGTGGAAAGCGCTTTGCGCGACCGCGATAGCGAATTTCGCGCCCGACGCCCTTTTTACGCGCCACAGTCCTGCGCCACCCCGGACTTCGGCATTCCGGCGTCTCCCTCGGAACCCGATCGTTGCGACCTCTCGCCGATCAGATTCCGAGGGGGGGCTTTTGTAGACGCCGGAAAAGTCCGTTGTTCCCAAACGAAGCTCCGGATGCGGAAAGAGAGGTCATATTTGGAGTCGGAAGCATGTTTCGGAGGGCCCGGAGGCCTTGCGCGGAATTTTGGAGACCCGCGCGCAAATTTGTAGTGTCGCACGCAAACCTCCCGAGATGCGCGCAATGCGCTGGGCCGGCGCACAATTTTGCGCGCCCGTGGCCCGCGCGACTCCCTTGCGCGCTGGGCCTGATTCCGCGCCCGCGAAGGGAATTCCGCGCCCGCGAACCGGATTCCGCGCCCGGGGTTGCCTATAAATATAAGGCGACCCCTGACGTTTTGGAGGTTTCCGGAATTCGAAGAGTCGCTCGTTCGCGCAATCCAACCCCCTCCGTGCGCAATGCCGATCTTCAGGTAACCTCCTTTCTTTCGCGCAAGAAAGCCTCGGGGTTCGCCTTTGCGCGCAATCCCTTTGGCTCCTTTCCTTTGAATAACCCTTCACCCAAAGACATTTGCGCGCAAAAGAAGCCTCTTTCGCGCAATTGCCCCCCCCCCCCCCCGGGTGCGCGCAATCCAGCCCGATTGCGCGCACCCCCCATTTTCAAAGTGGCCATTCGTTAAAGAATGAGTCGTTGCCCCCGCGCGCTATCCGAAGCCCGGTGCGCGCAATCTTCATCTTCCGCGCGCAAAGCGCTGGCCCAATTGCGCGCCAGCCTGCCCATTTGTGCGCCGACCCGCGGTATTGCGCGCCACGCTTCTCTTTTGCGCGCAATCCGTCGGGGTCGCCCCCTTTGACCCCCTGAGGGTACCCGCCTGCGTGGCGCCCGATAATCTTCACCCCGGGTGCCCGCACCGTGCGTTGTCTTCTCGTGCGGCCCTCCAGGCTCGTGCGAAGTGACACAAACCCATCGGCGGTATCACCATCGTCCGCGCTGCAAGACGTTAAACTGCCAAGTGTTTCGTGCAACATGACGTTAAACTGTACCACGTCCAAGATGCACGACGTTAAACTGCCTAGCATATCGTCCGAGCTACAAGACGTTAAACTGTTCAGCATTCGTCTTGCAGGACGCTAAACTGCACCACGTCCGCGCTGCAAGACGTTAAACTGCCAAGCATCTTCGTCCTCAACACACGATGTTAAACTGTACTTCGTCTGGAAAGACGTTAAACCGTCTGCTTCGTCCTCAACACATGACGTTAAACTGTACTTCGTCTGGCAAGACGTTAAACCGTCCGCATCGTCCGATCCTGTGCCTCACACGCAGGGTCCCCCTCCCGGTTTGGATGTGGCCCCCACCCGCTCGTCTCTGCAGGGATGTCGGGATTGGAGTGGCCTTCACCCACAGGGGTAGAGTATTACAGACAGAACGAACTACATGGACTTTGATCCCTGTCTCCTAAACAGGGTACGTAGGAAGCCTCCCGGAGGTTCAAGCCCACCACATGGTCATCCCGGTCGTATTCACGTCGGTTCGTCCATCAGTGGACCCCTCCTGGGTTCACACTTGCGTCGATTCACCTATGAATCCTCCCTTGTGGGAGACTGCACGTGTGTATCTCCATTGTGCTTCCCCACTGCCAAAACCAGTGGAGGGCGTGACAGGGATCGAGGTCTCTTACCTTCGGCCCAAGTCCCTCTCCAACTGAGTTTTGCCGCATCCAGGCCGCCTTAGTGCGTAAGTCCTGACAGAACGAACTACGTGGACTTTGATCCCTGTCTCCTAAATAGGGTACGTAGGAAGCCTCCCTGAGGTTCAAGCCCACCACCTGGTCGTCCCGGCTGTATTCACGTCGGTTCGTCCATCAGTGGACCCCTCCCGGGTTCACACTTGCGTCGATTCACCTATGAATCCACCCTTGTGGGAGACTGCACGTGTGTATCTCCATTGTGCTTCCCCACTGCCAAAACCAGTGGAGGGCATGACAGGGATCGAGGTCTCTTACCTTCGGCCCAAGTCCCTCTCCAACTGAGTTTTGCCGCATTCGGGCCGCCTCAGTGCGTAAGTCCTGACAGAACGAACTACGTGGACTTTGATCCCTGTCTCCTAAAGAGGGTGCGTAGGAAGCCTCCCTGAGGTTCAAGCCCACCACCTGGTCGTCCCGGCTGCATTCATGTCAGTTCGTCCATCAGTGGACCCCTCCCGGGTTCACATTCGCGTTGATCCACCCGGCCGTTCCATCCCCCTCTGTGCGAGGTGGTTCGGTTCAATCCTCCGCCCGGCAGCCTCGACCTCTTCCTGAGTCGGCTTTCCGACGTCTAGCATGACGTTAAACTGTATATCCGAACTACGCTGACTTTGATCCGCGCTAACGCGCGGTACGTAGGAAGCCCCTACGGGGTCCAAGCTCTTCACTCCATCATCCATCCTGATCCTTACCCGGGCCGCCACATCCCGGTGGGGTCATGCCACTTCGTTCCACTCCACTTCACTCGGGAAGCCGCCCAGGTGCTGGCCCCAGCGTCAGAGGTTCCCCGCAAGGGGTTCTGTTATCTGATCCACTTCTCGTGTTGATCAGTCCGATGTCGTCCCCGCTGGACGTTAAACTCGCGGCATACCTCGTGTTAAACATGGGAAGCTGAGGAAAACCTCAGGTAACACAGTTCCCCACACCCAGCGCGGGATGACTCAGACCATCATGCCTTCGAGAAGCCCTATTAGGGACGGAAGGCAGACATGCAGAGCCGCAGTGTTAAGGCACGCCCCCAACACCCAGTGCTACCCGGTCTCCTCACCGAAGTTGCTGCCCCGACCAGACTCCTTGGAGCATCCGGGCGGAAGCAGCATAATTAACCGGTGTCCATGGAGACATGGCGCCGGGAACGAGATTCATGAGCACGTCTTAAATCTATGAGGGAGACCCGGATTAGGCAACGAGTTCCGAGGAGACGTCCACGGAAGGAGGAGCCGACATCCCATCATCCCGGTTTCGATCAAGGAGCAGACGCCCCTGAATAAGGGACGGATGCCGCCCGCCTTTGGAAAGAGGGACTGCGGGGCCACAAGCCACACACCCATCCCCTCGGGCCGACGGTAGCACACGCGAACGCGTCCTGGCGGAACAGCGTCGGAACAGAAACCCGACGCACATCCGCACCGAAACACTTACCTCTAAATGATTATGTAATATTATAAAATTCATGTGTATACTAGATATATATTATATATACATAATGATTATAATTCTGGATATAATGGATACATGAACAACTTGTAATTATAAAGGGTTTATTTTTTACTCAAGTACCAATGATCGTTAAAACGACCGTTATTAACTTAAATAATTACATAGTGTTAATGACATGGAAATAAGTGATATAAAAGGAATAATGAACTTGAAAAAGGTTCTTAAGCAAGTAGAAATTAACTCAAGTTTATTATTCAGGACATTAAAGAACGATCGAGTCAAGTCGGACCCGAGGTATGGGACTTCGTCTCCATCTCCTTTCATTGAGGCATATTTTGTTTTATACACAACCTTCTTTTATATGGTGTATAAACCCCTTTGACTTTTACATTTATTCAAAAGGAATATTTTTTATACGAAACATTTACTAAATGACAAAAGGGAATGTTTTTGTCGTACGTATGCGGTGACAATGACTTCTCCGCCGACGTGACCATTATTTGAGTTTCGGCTTCCTCTACAAGCCATACCTCTTTTTTTTAAAAAAGAAAAATAAATACCATGTTTTACTTTTCTTTTATTTTGGTATTGAAAATGGTTTTCATAATGTTTTTATATCAATGTGTTGTATTGATATCTTGTGATTGAAAGGTGGAAATGTTATGTTTCCTTTATGCATGTTTTATGTGATACGATTATGTTGAGGTTCTTGGGCATTATTATGAAGATGGTTGGTTTCGTGATAAACTATGGGCGGGTGAGCCCGATATAGCTCTCCAATGCATTGGGTAACCCGAAGGAGTGAAACGTTAAGGTTTCTCCGAAGAGATTTAGGGAATATACTGTGATGGGTATTCCAAACGTAACCAAGAGGGTTACTCCCTACGTAAGAATGTTATGAATGCCTCAAGTTACCTTTATGTCTTATGATTTCTATGATTTATTCATGGTTTGATGAGGTATGTTAAAGTGATTATGTTTTATGGGTAAAGTATGATTTCATTATTATGTATATATGTACCCATGTTTTCTTTCCATATTTTTATATCCCTTACTGAGCTTTTTATGCTCATCCCAAGTTTTTTGAAATTTTTTTCACAGGTCAAGGGAAAGTTACATGATACGATGATAGTGTCAAGGAAGTGTCAAGAAATAATCCATGTTTTATTTTAAATATGTTTCCATTGATGGGAAAGAAGAATACTATCTTTATGTAACTACTTTTTTTATATATGGAATGTAATGCAAGTTTTATGATCTAATTCTCTAAAACTCTAAACCCAAAAATATCCCCAATGTGTAATCTTGTAATAACTCAAGATTAAGTAAGGTTTAAGGCTGGGGCCTTATAGTTGGTATCAAAGGTCGGTTTAGATAAATTTAGGAGTTATAATTCTATTAAATTATTATCCAAAAATATTTTTTTTATGGTCAAATTGAAGTGATATAGTATTTGAAGATTACCATGTTGATTCAACTAAGACATGTTTGTTCAGAATGGTTTTCCGCAGAGGAAACAGGGAAGCAGTGCTAGGAAGGCATGCAGAAGGAAATAATCTTCCGAATCAGCATTCGGAGATGGTCGGAATTGGAACTGAACAGTTTGTTGCAGTAATGGCGTAGTTGACTCAAGCGATAAATGGCGGTGGTATCCATACACGAGATCAGCCAGATCAACCACAGAGGAACATGTCAGTGGTGGAACATTTCATGAGGCAACATCCACCATCATTCAGAGGATCATCTGACCCTGTGCTAGCTGAAGGGTGGATTAAAGAATTGGAGAAGATTTTCGATGTCATGGGGTGTTCAGGAAATCAAAAGGTTAGTCTTGCTATTTACCGGTTGGAGGGTGAAGCAGATCAGTGGTGGTCGATGGTTAAAAATGTTAGGTATGCTGATGAGATTGATGCTCTCGACTAGGATGAATTCAAAGGTATGTTTCTTGAAAAGTATTTTCCTAAGGCTTTTCGACTTAGGATGGAAAAACAATTCTTGGAATTGAGGCAAGAGGAGGACTCAGTGGCTACCTATGAAGAAAGGTTCACTCGATTGGAAAGGTATGCTCCAAATTTTATCTGAGACCTTGATAGTAAAATCAATCGTTTTTACTCAGGATTAAAGCCAAAATATCGAAGGGAATTAGCTTCTCGTGAGTTTAAAAGTTATGAAAAGCTTGTTTGATGTGCTGAGAAGGTGGAAATGGAGTTTTCAGATGATCAAGTGTTCTATAACAACCAGCATAAGAAGAGACCAAGGTGGCAGGAGAAAGGGAAGAATTCTTCAAAAAATTCTGATGGTAAGAAATCTAAGTTTCCAGTTTGTGATAAATGTAGCAAAAGGCATGATGGGGAATGTATTCTGAATTCTGGAAAGTGCTACCGATGTGGTAATATGGGACATAAGGCTCGTGATTTCACTGAAAAAGATCAAGGTGAAGGTAAGACCAAATTTGATTTACAGTTAGTGAAATGTATTAAGTGCAATGAGATGGGTCAATATGAAAAAGACTGTCTGACAAAGAGCTTGAGTGATGGGAAGTAGTTAGACTACAAGCAAAAAGGGGTGGTGAAATCCTTTGAAACTACTTCAGTAGATGTCAGGCCATAAAATGAAGTTGTATCAGGTACTTTTTTTGTTTTTTCAGATTATGCCAGTGTGCTGTTTGATTCAGGGTCCACACATTCTTTCATCTCTGAAACCTTTTCTAGTAAAATGGGAATACCATCTCAAGAAATGACTTTTGAACTTTTGGTAAAAACACCTGGGGGAAATTTTGAGGCAAAAAGAATTTATAAGAATCTTCCTATCCTTATCTGTGGAAAAAACCTACTTGAAAACCTTATTGTTCTACCTCTAGTAGAGTTTGATGTTATCCTGGGTATGGATTGGCTCTCTATTTACATGCTAAGATTAACTATAGAGCTAAAGAAGTTTCTTTTTAGAAAGACTTTCAGTTTGTGTACAAGAATGAACCCTTACTGTTGATAACTTATCAAGAGGCCAAGAAACTTGTAAAAGATGTAAATGAATGTTACCTTGCACACATCGTTGAAAATAAAGGAACAGTTCATATTAATGATGTGCCAGTGGTAAATGAGTATCCTGATGTTTTTTCTGATGAGTTTCCTGGAATAATACCAGATCGGGAAGTTGAGTTTACTGTTGACTAAGTTCCTGATGCTAAGCCAATTTCAAAACCCCCTTATCGAATGGCTCAAATTGAACTTTTAGAGTTGAAGGAGCAATTGCAAGATTTATTAGATAAAGGTTTCATTCGACCTATCACATCACCATGGGGTGCTCCTGTTTTATTTTTTAAAAATAAATATGGTTCAATGAGACTTTTCATTGATTATAGAGCCTTGAATAACATCACTGTTAAGAACAAATATCCTTTGCCTCATATCGATGATTTGTTTGATCAGCTCCAGGGAGCTCGGTATTTTTCAAAGATTGACTTGAGATCGGGGTACCATCAGCTGAAGGTAAAGGAAGAAGATGTTCCAAAGACCGTGTTCTGTACAAGATATGGCCATTATGAATTTGTAGTAATGCCTTTTGGGCTAACCAATGCACCTGCTGTATTTATGGACTTAATGAATAGAATTTTCTATGAGTTATTGGATAAGTTTGTTGTGGTTTTCATTGATGATATTTTGGTTTTTTCTAAAAGTAAAGAGGAGAATGAAATACATTTAAGGGTTATCTTGCAAACCTTAAAAGAAAAGAAACTGTATGGAAAATTCAGCAAGTGTCAGTTTTGGTTGCAACAAATTTCTTTCCTTGGTCACATTGTTTCTAAAGATGGGATAACTGTTGATCCTGCAAAAACAAAAGTTGTGGAAGACTGGCCAAGACCCACAAATGTAACTGAGATTCGTAGCTTCCTTGGTTTGGCAGGCTATTACCGAAGGTTTGTTAGAAATTTTTCACGGTTATCTAGTCCAATGACTAAGCTAACTCGGAAGGGTGTTAAGTTTATCTGGACAAAAGAATGTGATGATTGTTTTCAGGAATTGAAAATAAGATTGGTGAATGCTCCAGTTTTGGCACTACCTTCTAGGAATGGTGAGTTTGTTATATACAGTGATGCTTCATTGAAAGGACTTGGTTGCGTCCTAATGCAAAATGATCAGGTAATTGCTTATGCTTCACGACAGTTGAAAACTCATGAGGTAAATTACCCTACACATGATTTGGAATTATCTGCTGTTGTTTTCGCTTTAAAAATTTGGAGGCATCATTTTTATGTAGTAAAGTGTGAAATATATATTGATCACAAATGTTTAAAATATATATTCACTCAGAAAGAGTTAAACATGAGACAGAGGAGATGGCTGGAATTGATCAAGGATTATGATTGTACAATTCATTACCATCCAGGAAAGTCAAATAAAGTGGCTGATGCTTTGAGTCGAAAAAATAATGTTTCATTAGAAATGTTGTGTTTGGAACGTGATCCTTTGGTTAAGGATTTGATGAACTTTGGAATAGAAGTTGTTGGTGCAGGAAGTTCTTGTGTTTTGTTTCAGGTATCAGTGAGATCATCTCTATCAGATAGAATCAAGCAAGCACATAAGCAAGACAGTGAGTTGCAGAAAAAGGTAGAGCTGGTTCAGAAAGGTAAGTTGCCTGAATTCAACATTGATAATGATTGTGTTTTGAGATTTGGGAAGAGATTGTGTGTGCCTTGTGATTCACAGTTGAAGAGAGAGTTGTTATGTGAAGCTCATAGTTCTCCGTTTTCAGTTCATCCTGGCAGTACTAAGATGTACAGAGATCTTCGGGAGTATTACTGGTGGGATGGAATGAAAAGAGATATTGCTGATTTTACTGTGAAGTGTTTGACTTGTCAGCAGGTTAAAGCAGAGCGGCAGTTACCGAAAGGGATGCTTCAGCCTTTACCATTTCCAGAGTTGAAATGGGAGAATATATCCATGGACTTTGTTGTGGGATTACCGAAGACATCTCGAGGTAATAATGCAATCTGGGTTATTGTTGATCGCTTGACTAAATATGCTCATTTCCTTGCTATACGAGATACTTTTCCCTAGATCAACTTTCCCATTTGTATCTTAAATAGATAGTCAGGTTACATGGAGTTCCCCTCTCCATTGTATCTGATCGTGATCCCAGGTTCACTTCTAACTTTTGGAAAGGCCTTCAGAAGTCGTTGGGTACTAAATTAAATTTTAGTACAGTATTTCATCCTCAATCAGATGGGAAGTCAGAACGAACAATTCAGACCTTGGAGGATATGCTACGATCTTGTTCGATGGATTATCAGGGAAGTTGGGACCAACATCTTTCTTTTGTTGAATTTTCATATAATAACAGTTTTCATTCCAGTATACAGGTGGCACAATTTGAGGCGTTATATGGGAAGCGGTGTTGAACTCTAGCTTTCTGGGATGAAGTGGGTGAAAGGAAGTTGATGGGACTAGAATTGGTAGAAGAGATGGCAGAAAAAGTTCAACTGATTCAGAAACACATGAGAACAGCTCAGAGTAGGCAGAAGATTTATGAAGACAACAGGAGGAAAGAGCTAACTTTTGAGGTAGGTGATCATGTTTTTCTCAAAGTCTCTCCATGGAAAAGTGTGATGCGATTTGGTAAGAAAGGAAAGATGAGTCCAAGGTTCATTGGACCATATGAAATTCTGGATAGAGTTGGATCAATTGCATACCGGGTGGCTTTACCTCCTAGTTTATCTCAGGTACACAATGTTTTTCACGTTTCGATGTTGAGAATGTATATGCCAGATCCATCTCATGTTTTGAGTCCAAAGGTAGTTCAGTTAGAAGAGAACCTGTCTTATGAGGAACAACCGGTCCAGATTCTTGACCATAGGGAGTAAGTGTTACGAAATAAGGTGATTAATCAGGTAAAGGTTTTGTGGAAAAACCACATGATGGAAGAGGCAACATGGGAATCTGAAAATGTAATGAGGGATAAGTACCCCCATTTATTCGATAAGTAAATAAATTGCGGGGACGAAAATTTATAAAGGGGGGAAGGATGTAACATCCCATGTAATGAATAATAGATATTTTTATCTATGTATATTAATTATTAAGATAGTGTTTTAGAGGCTTAAAATGAAAATAAATACAATCTTATGCATGGAATACACTAATATTCTTAAAAGATTGTTTTACTGCCTTTTGATGGCAAACCCTTATTAAATCAAAATTTTGAAAATTTTATAATATATATTTGTCAAAATAAACATATTAATTTTGATTGGGACATTGAAATTTACTTTGGATAAATTTTTGGTATTTTTCTGACAATGTTCATTTTTTAATGAATAGTGAAAAATACTGCATTTTACATCATAACTGCTTTTTCATTTAATTTAATTATATGGTTAGATTATCCTTTTAATTGGTCTTATAGTGTAATATGAATATATTTTTACCATTTAATCCGATGGTGGTCATTAGTATTAATTTCACTTTGGAATTGGTCATAAACTAATGCCAAACTTTTCATAGATATTGTTTCAAAAAAACCCGCTATTTGTTTTGACAACGAGAATTATATTTAAATCAATTATTGCAATTTTTGTGTTTGGAATTTGGTAAAATTGATTACATATTTGGAATCAGAAGGTCCAAATTATTTAATTAAGACTCTTTTATTTTTGGACATTATGGATAGTAATGATGGTAATTATCTTTAATTATCTTGATTAATGAGTAATCAGGTAGTTAAAGATAATAAAATGATATCATAATAATACAAAAAGACCACAACATGTGTCCTAATGCTACTGGTTGTCTCATGTCCGACCATGGGATTCCTTGTTCCAAACTTGGGGGGCCCATGGAATCACTTTTGTGAGAAAGTGACTTTTTATCTTTTTATTTTTAAAGAATGTTAAATGTGACAAAGAATGTATCACCTAAGTAAAATATTTTTAATTTTGTCTACATAAATGATCTTTTGGACTATAAATATTCATTGGAAAGATAAAAATATTTCCTACATCATAGTAGTTTTTTTATAATTTTTAGACTTTAAATAAATTAAATTATTTATGACATCATGATGATGCAGCGATTACCTCATTAATAAAGGATTTAAATAAAATGAAATGATAATGTAATATCTATGACCTAATCATTTTCAAAACCTATTGGATGGGTGGATTTAGAACCCTAATCACCTTACCCTAGAATTATATAAATGTGGGACCTTTTTAATCCGAAAATCATTTTCAAATAAGGTAACATTTCTTTACTTTCCAAGAGTGTCTATCCTCTCCTCTTATAAAAGACCCCCACCTCTGCCTCCTTACCCACACTCCCAAAGACTTTGGCTCGGCCAACCCCTTCCCATTTTGTCTCTCCACTTCCCTCTCTTACTCCTTGAAGCCTCAATTTGGTCAGAAGTCTTCCCATGAAATCCTTTGAGCTCAAACCAAAGGGAGTTACCCGATTTTAAGGTAATGTCTTCACTTGAGTCCTTTTGTTTTATTTTGCTTCTCCAACCCCCTAAACTCTTTTTATTCATTTATTTTGTAACAAATCCAGTATATTAAATATAATAGGATGTTTTTATAAGAATTATTCGAGCTACACTTACACACACCAACATCTAATGGTTAAAGGACATACTGTTTCCGTGGATGGTGAATTTATGCCTCCCGAAACGATGATTGTTCAACATTATTTTAACACCTTCAAAGGTGGACATTAAGATGTCACTATATTTATATATGATATATAATATGTTTATGTTTTCCTTAAGCTTCTGTATTTTTCATTTTGGGAATACCTTTATGGTTTCCATTATGGGTAAACGCGATATCTTCATTTAAGGAAGTGCGGACTACCGCCCCCTCAAAGTGATTTGATTCGTTAAATACCATATGTGGGACGTATAAAGGATGGAACTATGATATTATATATGATATTATACTGGAATTATAATATACCTTTATATCATTATGATTCCATTCTTTAAAATATGAAATAGAAATGAAAGTAGCGTTCATGCGTACGTACGACTTACCATCTCCAAGAACGGTGCATTTCATTTCTTACCTCTAAATGATTATGTAATATTATAAAATTCATGTATATACTGGATATATATGATATATACATCATTATTATAGTTCTGGATATAATGGATACATGAACAACTTGTAATTATAAAGGGTTTATTTTTTACTCAAGTACCAATGATCGTTAAAACGACCGTTATTAACTTAAATAATTACATAGTGTTAATGACATGGAAATAAGTGATATAAAAGGAATAATGAACTTAAAAAAGGTTCTTAAGCAAGTAGAAATTAACTCAAGTTTATTATTCAGGACATTAAAGAACGATCGAGTCAAGTCGGACCCGAGGTATGGGACTTCGTCTCAATCTCCTTTCATTGAGGCATATTTTGTTTTATACACAACCTTCTTTTATATGGTGTATAAACCCCTTTGACTTTTAAGTTTATTCAAAAGGAATATTTTTTATACGAAGCGTTTACTAAATGATAAAAGGGAATGTTTTTGTCGTACGTATGCGGCGACAACGACTTCTCCGCCGCCGTGACCATTATTTGAGTTTCGACTTCCTCTACAAGCCATACCTCTTTTTTTTAAATAAAAATAAATACCATGTTTTACTTTTCTTTTATTTTGGTATTGAAAATGGTTTTCATAATGTTTTTATATCAATGTGTTGTATTGATATCTTGTGATTGAAAGGTGTAAATGTTATGTTTCCTTTATGCATGTTTTATGTGATACGATTATGTTGAGGTTCTTGGGCATTATTATGAAGATGGGTGGTTCCGTGATAAACTAAGGGCGAGTGAGCCCGATATATTTCTCCAATGCATTGAGTAATGCGAAGGAGTGAAACGTTAAGGTTTCTCCTAAGAGATTTAGGGAATATACTGTGATGGGTATTCCAAACGTAACCAAGAGGGTTACTCCCTACGTAAGAATGTTATGAATGTCTCAAGTTACCTTTATGTCTTATGATTTCTATGATTTATTCATGATTTGATGAGGTATGTTAAAGTGCTTATGTTTTATGGGTAAAGTATGATTTCATTCTTATGTAAATATGTACCCTCGTTTCCTTTCCATATTTTTATATCCCTTACTGAGCTTTTTATGCTCATCCCAAGTTTTTTGAAATGTTTTTCACAGGTCAAGGGAAAGGTACATGATACGATGATAGTGTCAAGGAAGTGTCAAGAAAGAATCCATTTTTTATTTTAAATATGTTTCCATTGATGGGAAAGAAGAATATTATCTTTATGTAACCACTTTGTTTATATGTGGAATGTAATGCATGTTTTATGATCTAATTCTATAAAACTATAAACCCGAAAAGATCCTCAATGTGTAATCTTGTAATAACTCAAGATTAAGTAAGGTTTAAGGCTGGGGCCTTATAATATATCCAACCTTTTGATATGGTTTTTGAAAAATCACATCCATTCACATGGTAGAATATTCCTAGACACATGTGTGTTGATTTCGTGGCCCATTTGGTTGAAGTTGATATGGATAATTATAATTCAATAAAAATTATAAAATATAATAATATTTTCAGTATTTTATTAATATTATAACTTTTAAGATATAATTTATGGAGTAATATAAGAATGAAATTTAAAGAACATTGTTATGATAATCACCTTCTATAAGAGAATCATTCTTTGTATGTCCTCTTAAGGATGATATGTATGGTCATTTGTGAGGACCATTCGATCTAGAATCTAACTAAGTATGTTTTAGAGGAAATTGGGTATGGTTTTTATGAGATTATGGAATTGGTGGCCTTGAATATGTTAGGATATCATGTTCCCTTTTATATGTTAGGAAATGGGACCCTCTTTGAAATTATATAGAAATTTCCCAACACAATTCAACATGATAATGACATTAAAATTTAAAATCCTCCCAAATGCAGTTAAATTATATATTAGGAAAGGTAATATATAAATATATCCATCCAATTATATTTTTACTTGTTTTAGGTCATTTTATCATTATCCTTTTATATTAACCCCATGATAAATCCTTATTTACCTGAACTACGATAAATATTTTTTTTCATTTTTAGCTATTAATTTGTTCAAAAAAATTTCACCTTATTATTTAATATAATTTATTATGATTTATAATTTTGAATTCATTTCTAAAAATTACATTAATATAATTGGATATATTTAATTTAATATTAATATTTTTTATGTGATGTGAAAGTAGGATTTCAATGAAAAAATGTTCAAAGGGTTACATTGTTTTTATGTAAAATAATATTTTTAATATGACTCTAATGACATAAATTCTGTACATTGATATGATATTAAAATAATTTTACTTCATTACCAATTAAAAATATTATTCATTTTAAATTATCAAAATTAAAAGGCATCTTAATATTTTAAATATATAATTTTTACATTTCATCATAATGTTAAATGTTTTGGAAAAATTCACAATAAGATTGTATTAATAAGATGATTTATAAAATTATGGGAATTTTCTAAAATAAATATTCATATATTTGTTAAAAGATTCTATTTTTATTTCTAAAAAATAAATTGAAAAAATGAATGTGTGTAACTAGATTTTTTAATACTTTAGTTAATACTATTCATACATTCCATTTAAATATATAATTGATATTCTCAAAAATAAATAATAATATTTTAAAAATATTTCATATTATTTTTAACTCGGTGTTACGTGTATCTCTGGATAAACTCAGTGTTATAGGTAATGCATGAAATTAAAGAGATTGAATTTATTTGAATATATCATAATATATTGGGAGGTTTTAGTTTCTTCTATTGTTATTATTATGTGATTCATATTCAATAAAATAAAATTTTCCAATTTTAGAATTTGGGGGTGTAATAGTTGGATACCATGGGGTATGGTGGAAATATAATCATATGAGAACCTTAATTGAGTATGATATCGCTATAGTAGGTGCACATGATTCAATTATTAATATTAGGGAGGCCTAATGGTGTAATATGGATCACTAAACTCTTTATTCATTAATTCTAGATTTTTTTGGTGTGTCATATTTCTGTATAGATTTATGTAATGGATTTAACATTAGTTATTCAGGGATAAATTAGGGGAATATTAATTTGTTATAATTATTTTTCCAACTTAATATGGATATCGATTCATAAAAAAAGTTTATTCATATTCTTGATCATCATGGATATATGTTAATTCCTAATTATTTTCTTATTAAAATTCAACATGTATTGATGGGATGAAAAAGGGTGGTATTATTTGGAAAAATAAATATTATAATATCTTTGGGAAAGTATTTCTTATAATAACTAATTAATGTGTGTGGTTATATATTTTTGCGATAAATTGGTGTAATCAAAATAACATATATCAATCACACCCTTATTTGTCCTTTCAAAATACTTATTATTGGTTTTTTGAATATAGTTTATTGGGAGAGTGGAATGTAGAGGATGTATATCATAGTTTTTGTATGATTCTAGTAGTTTTTGGATGGTGGTGACATATTTTCCTAAAGATATGTACCCAAGGGTTTCTTTGGTATCTATATTGGTTGTCTCAATTCTTATTCATCCAGTAATTTATATCTTATTGTTAAATATTACCTTTATGGTTCTGAAATCTTATTTTTCAGGTATTAATAATTTCTTTTATCATACTCTAATGGATTCATTCATAACATATGGGTTTTTTATGTAGATATAGGTTTCATGAATCATCGTATGATATTAGGTTCATGATTCCAACCCACAGAGATCATGAATGAGCATCAGGTTTTGTGTAAGGACATATTTTGTAACATCATAGGTTTACCCGGGTCAATATGTAACATTTCCAAAATAAAAGTAATTCATGTAATTATGAAAAGCTAATATGTTTTCAATATTATGGTTATAGGTCATAAACCCCTATTCATTGTTTGATCATTAATACTAGAATTAATAAAATATATTGAGTATATGGAATAAGAAATAAGAGTAAGAGATCATATAGTAAGGGAAATAAATCTTATCATGACCAAAATAATGAAACATTGGCCTCAAACTATACAATTTTAGGATCACCAAACTATTTTTTTTGAATTGCTGGTTTTAAGGCTCTATATTATTATTCGTCATAAAATAATATTTAAATATTATGAAAACCCACACTGATACAAAATGAACTGAATCCAACAAAAAATACATGAATATAACAACATTTTATCTGAATTTTCATTATATTTTAAAATAAAAACCCCCCCAAACATATAGGTTTTTTCACTTTTTGGTCTCAAAACATAATACACTAATTTTAATAAAATTAATATATTTTTTGAAAAATAATTTACTTGATACCCTTATAGACGGGTTATATATAATACACTTCATTATAACCTATGAAAATGGAAAATAGGAATACTCTAAATAGAATCTTAGTGAGTGTGCAGATGGGGGAAAATAGAAAAATATCATAATTGAGCATCAGTTAAACATGTGGGTACAAGAACCTCATCAATGTTACTAGACATAATATAATTTAATCATACCCAAAAAAGAACATTTCTTAATTTATGGATCATGACATGAGCCTATTATAAAATCATAACAAATTAGTAATAGAACCCTCAAAACATGTCTTCAAAACTATGACCCATGAAATCATGGCATTAAAATATTTAAAAATAATGTTTCATATAAATAATCATAGATAATCATTTTTTATGTAAAGTATTTCAACAAATACCATGATCACATAGTGTATAGAATTTATAAAGACCCAAAATTTTCATGTATATTTTTAAAATATATGGGAATTTTACAGGCCCGCAAAAATTGACGGTGCGTAATTCCGAGGCTTAGAGTGCCTGGAATGAATTTCTGAACTTTTTTTCAAGGATGTTCAGTAAACATGCGAGCGAGTTTTCTAACTATTGAACTGGGGATCAAGAATGAAATCTAAGTACATGGTTGAACTCGCAGCGCGGGTATTCACTTAAAGAGACTTTCACCTCGATGGCAGTTGGTCGAGAGTGAAAGTTAGTTTTTGGCCTTTTCATGGAAATAATAATGTAAAATAAAGCACACTTAATTTTATTTTATTTTTTGTAACCACTCCATGTGGAAGTTGGTAGTGGGGACCACCAAACCTTAATCTCCCATGAGAGGTTACAGTGGTGAGGACCACCCGAGAAAAACCTCCCGGGTTTGATTTAAGAGGTGGGGACCAGCTGAACCTCTTAATGAGGGAGAAACTTCTCAAATACCTCATTAATGTGGAGGATCCTCTTAAGATTCTTCCATATTAAATTGTGCCAATTCACCACTTTATTATGCCAACGTAAATTAATTGGCTTGACCCTTTTTAAATATTAAGTAACAGCATCGCTCGAATTTAGGAAGGTTCCTAATAAATATACCGTCATAAGTTCCATGATCGTTGCATACCTATCCCCCTCTCCTATATAAATGGATGTTGGGAGGAGGATTTGGGACAGCTTCACCAAGTGACGAAGAGCTTGTAAAGTGCCATTGCGCCCAACACTTGGAGGAATACGCTCTCCAATGAATACTTCTCCATCGACAAAGAATGTTGGCCTCCTTCGACCTTCTTCCTTGGGACATCATCTGATGTGGGACGTGCTCAACTTTGACTATGATGATCCAATGTACGAGCCTGTAATTGGAGGTGTGTGGTGTACAAGACGGACATTGACAACTTCACCTCTTTCCCTCTTCGTCGACGTCATCAAACGATCAGGTATGGGGTTTTTGTGAATGAATATTTTTATATCCATGTTTTTTCCTTCTAAAACAAGGAACACAGATCAACTTTCTAACTATTTGATCTATATATGTTTTATTTTGGTGATTTAGGGAATAATAATTGAGGGAGGGTTTGTCGTTCTTCATTCTTGATTCTGTTGAGCAATTTTCTACCGCCCTAAAGCGAAGAGCGCGGGCCAAACAAACAAGGCCCGTCCTCCCTGCAAACCTTGTCGTTTTTTTGCTGATCGCGATGTAGGAATGGCTATGAACCACCGAGGAGGCACGAGAATGGTGGTCGGAAACACCATTGGCTGCAATGAAGGCATCGGCGCAACGGTGTCGCCTCGCGGCCACCGTCGCTGCCCCACGGCCTCCGTGACCCGTGCTGCCCCCACGGCGCTCCTCCCTCCCGGTCGAACCGACCGCGCGCCCCGGATCTACGCCCCGGCAGAGCCGCCCCATGGTGCTCTGGCCTCTCGGCCTAACCAGCCTCGTGCCCTGGCTCCTGCCGCCTTCGGCCCTCCGAGCCACCCCAGCTCGTGCTGCCCGCCGGCCCTTTGAGCCTCCCCAACCGAGCCTCCTCGCTGCCTCGCACCCTAGCGGCCACTCATGGCCCTCCACGGCCCCTCACAGACATTCAGGCCGGACCTAGTGGGACGGACTAAGCCAATGGGCTAGGCCGCACTACGGGTCGGGCCAGGTCGGTCCAACTGGGTCGGACTGAACCTGGGCCCACTACGACCCATTTATCTTCTTTTGGCCATAACACTGGCATCGAACGTCCATTTGAAAAACCTTCAGTGGCGGTGAAAACCTTGGAGTGAGAAGTTCCCTTTGAGTAATACTATACTAAGTTTTAGATTAATATGGGATATGGTTAGGTTGGATTGAGCATGAATCCAACCGGGCCCCCAGGACTAAAAGGATTATAACTCACAGACCGGATGTCCGATTGACATGCCGTCTGTTGTGTTAAGACACCAATGATGTCGAGGACCATTTGGATACTTCTTTTTGGGACATCATGGAAGTTGAATCATTTAATAGTAGCTTTTGGAGTGGATCCTTTCGGAGATGAGCGAGCATTTGTGTGGGAACCTAGTAGTTGGATAAGACTTGATTATTGCTAACTGTTTTAACTCTGAGTGACTTGACTGGACCAGTGGGGAGCACCTTGGTGTCACAGTAGACCCACGGTGGAGGGAACCTCTATGTGACACGGCAAACATATGGTACTCGACAGTAGAAGTACCTCAGCGGACCCTGAGGGGGATCGCCTCTGTGTGACGTGGTAGACCCATAGTGTGGAGAGACTCTGTGTGATGCAGCAAACCCATGGTACTCGACAGGAGGAGTACCTCATCAGTCCAGGGTTAGTGGGAAGCACCTATGTGTGATGCGGAAGACCCACTCTACTTGATAGAGAAAGAGTTCTCCAGCAGTCGAGGGTTCAGAATGTCACTTGTTACTACCTCTAGAATAAATCATGGTGTGAGCTGAGTTAGTACCTCTATGTTTTCCCCATGATTGATATGGATTACTTTATTACATAGGTATATGTATGGGCATATACCTATGTATGGTTATCTATTGATTTCTTACTTTGTGGTCTATCCTTGGTGTATTTTGTGAGTCCTTGAGGGTCTCAGGGTCCCTACTAAGTGTCTTTATACTCATCCCTGCACGGGCTATGCCTGCACCATGTTGTGTTGGATGCAGAAGTCAGACAGCGCTGACTGAGGCAAAGTGTTCTAGGACTGGATGGTTCCTGGAGGTGGACTATACGGCATGTCGATACGTGGAGGATACGGACAGACATGGAGTACCGAGGAGGCGATTTGTACCTACCCCTCTGGTAAGAACCTTGTAGGATGACATAGTAGTTGAAATTCCATTTTCTTCAATTGTATTGTATCATAGTTGAACTTGTACATTCCTATTGGGATTTTATTCTGGCCACTTTTACATTCAACACTCTTTTGATATAAAATTTACTTATTTTTTCATCCAGTTGTGTGCTTGGTTGTGTGTGTGTGTGTTTACATGTTAAAAAGGCAATGCCTTCTCAATTTTAGGGAATTGCTCCTCTGGTTCTAGTCTCTAGCCCCTGGCTTATGGAAGGCGGGCTTCGGGTAGTCATGGCATAGGCCTCGGGGGGACGGGTCATGAAAAATTGGTATCAGAGGAGTCGGTTCTACCGCAGAACTTAGGACTCTGATCTTTCATTTTAATGGAAATAGTGTTAAGTGTAGTGAGTGCGGTTTTTAGTTCAGGGAGTCTAGTGTTGGTGCGGAAGCAAACATATCCATACACCAGGACCCTGACTTCTGATTTCCAACTCAGTGCATGAAAACACTGATTGCGTGTTTGTTTTCAAGAGTCTTCTTTGTAAACTCTTTGAGTCAGCTCACCAAGTCAGCTCACTAGGTATGGATTTTTGATCGTGTCGCACCTATTTTTTTTCAGAATGCCTCCATACAGACATCCACCCAGGGTTCCAAGAGTTGAACACACTAATAGCCCACTGAGCGACGAGGCCTTGGTGTAGGTCCCTCTTCCAGTAGAGGAACCAGCAGAGGCACCCGTGGTACCATTCCCCGCTGGGACACCGATTCCACCATCCCCAGTAGTAGGCAATGTACACTTCTTGAGCACGTTGCATAAGTTCTAGCACCAGATTCCACCTAGGTTTAGGGGAGAGATGGACCCCTAGGCAGCTGGGGATTGGCTGGAGGCTGTAGTGGGTGTTTTCCAACTGGTAGAGACACTGCTGATTTCATGGTGATCCTTGCTGCCAACCTCCTACAGGCCGTAGTGGGTAGATGGTGGAGCTTGATTCTCTAGGTTCGCGATGAGGGGATAATTCTCTGGGCAGACTTTGAGAGCCTATTTTGGACAGATCGTGTCCCATCAACTCTTCCCATAGTGCGCATACATGAGCTACTTAATCTGCCGTAGGGTAGCATTACTGTGGCTCAGTACTCAGTGAGGTTCACTGACCTCTCACGCTACTCCACAAATATGGTGAGAGACCCATTATTCAGGTCACGAACCTTCGATCAAGGGATCAGGTAAGAGATCATGGCTTCAATGATCTCACTCAACATCTTGATGTAGGTGGTGGTGTTAGAGATAGCCCTCTTAGTGGAGAGTTTCCTTGCTAAGCAGTCACCAGCAGTGACACCCACCACCAGTCGTCATGTAGCGTAGTCTTCTGAAGCTGGTAATAGATAGATGTCGCTGAGGTCCAATAGGACCAGACCTACAGGTGGATGACCGCATGACTCAAGATCAGTTTTGTGGGGCACCTGAAGAAAAACCAGTCAGGAAAGGAGTGGGAAATGTTACTTATGCGGCAGGCAGGGTCACATGGATCGTGACTATCTGAACCATCGTACGGGTGATCAGAAAATAGTCGAAGAACCGCCCAGGCAGAGACAGAGATTCAATCGAGGAAGTCCGCAGGGAGAAGTCAGACATGGCATAGGATCGGGTCGGGCATCTAGTAGTGGGAGACGATTCGAGATATTACTGCCACCACCACCAGGAGGTCCACCCTGACTGTATGGAGTAGGTGTATAGGGGAGAACTCAGCTTCAGGCAGCTGAGGCCTATGATCACAATGCTTTGGAGATGATATAAGGTATGATCTATGTCTACTTCACCTTAGCTGTAGTACTTATGGACAGAAGTGTCAGTCATTCTTTTATTGTCACCACCCATGTTCGAGGATCAGAGATTCTGTCGAAGCTGTTGGCTCAATATTTAAGGTTAGAGACTTATACGGGAGTAGATTCGACGATTACGCACTGGTTCTGGCAGTGAGAGCTTACTCTAGGAGGTGAGAGCTTCGACTAGGATCTCTTAGTAGCGGCATCGAGGGCTTACGAAATTATCTTGGGTATAGACTGGTTATCTATATTCCATGCTCAGATTGATTGTATTAGGTGTAATGTGCGGTTGGTTTGCTTGGATGGGACCATATTTACCTTCACCGACGAGAAGGGAGCCTTTGCAGTATAGGGTGGACTTGCCCGGAGGAGGGTGCAGGCGATTAGACATCAGTTGGCTAGCCTTACCCTCAGAGCGGTTGAAATGGAGAGTTTGAGTTATCCTATAGTGGTGGACCAGTACGTGGATTTTTTCTCTGATGATGTCCCAGGTTTACCTCCTCGCAAAGAGGTGGACTTTTACATTAACTTGTACCCTGGGATGGCACCGATATATACACCATCATATCGGATGTCTCCTGTGGAGCTTCGTGAGCTGTGGGTACAGCTAGAGGACTTGCAGGGGAAGGGATTCATCCGACCCAGTGTTTCTCCTTGGGCATCCCTGATTCTATTCGCCAATAAAGTGTATGGGATCTTGAGGCTTTGTGTTGACTATCGGCACCATAACCTAGTGACCTTAAAGAATAAGTGCCCACTCTCAAGGATTAACGACCACTTTGATCAGCTGAAGGGATCTCGGTGGTTCTATAAGATAGACCTCAGATCAGGCTGTCACCAGCTCAGAGTTCGAGATGAGGATGTGCATAAGGTAGCCTTCAGATGCTGGTATGGCATTTATGAGTTCTTTTTTATGCCATTTGGTGTAACCAATGCACCAAAAATGTTCATGGGACTCATGAACAGGATGTTTCATCCATACCTTGATCGCTTTATAGTGGTCTTCATCGACGACATTCTGATCTACTCGATTACTGAGGAGGAGCATTCCAATCATTTACAGGTAGTACTTGACACACTCTGAGAGCCCCAGATTTAGGGTAAGCTCTCAAAGTTCCAATTATGGATTCGAGAGGTTCACATTCTAGGGCATGTCATATTGGAGGCTGGTGTTGCAGTGGATTTAGTGAAGATTGAGGCGGTACTTTCTAGGGATCCACCTAGTAGTGTGACGGAGGTACGAGGTTTCATGGTATTGGATGGATACTACTAGAGGTTTGTTCCATAATTCTCTATAGTTTCATCATGAGAAGAACTGTGCTACCCATGAACTGGAGTTAGCAATAGTGGTCTTCACATTGAATATGTGGTGACACTATCTGATGGGAAAGCGCTTTACAGTATATTTTGATCACAAGAGTCTCAGGTATATCTTCACTCAGAAGGACATGAACCTAAGACACAGGCGTTGGCATGATTTCCTCCAGGACTATGACTTCGAGATACTATATAATCCTGGAAAGGGAAACATTGTAGCAGATGCACTCAGCTGGAGATCTAGTATACAACTACTAGGCAAGGCGACAGGGCAGCTGGCTGCTTTGCAGATATCGTTTGGGCGTAGAGATAGAGCAGCCTTTATACAGTCTCTTACAATCACTCCCCCACTTCTTCCATGAGTCAGGGAGGTGCAACGTGGAGACGCTGACTGCGAGACATGACGTGCTCAGATATCCACAGGAAATGCACCAGATGGATTTTCTGAAGGTGGGGAGCATGTCGTCCTCTTCAGAGGATGTACAATGGTACCAGTGTCACTTGAAGAGGAAGTGTTGAGGGAGTTCCACACATCCCCTCTAGAGGTACATCCAGGAGTGGAGAAGATGTACCAGGATCTCCGACGACAGCACTGGTGGCCAGTAATGAAGAATGTAGTAGCAGACTATGTCTCTCAGTGCCTCACTTGTCCACAAGTGAAGGCAGAGCATCAGGTACCAGCAGGATTGGTTCAAACTTTAGAGGTCCCAGAGTGGATGTGTGATGGGATATTCATAGACTTCGTGACGGGAATTCCATGTACATCCAGGAGACATGACTCTATCAGGTTGATCGTCGACCGACTCACCATGTCGGCCCACTTCTTACTGATCAGAGACTAGGGTTCAATATAGAGCATGGGATGCCTCTATGTGTAGGTGATTGTGCGGATACATGGAGTACCTTTGACGCTTTTCTCTGATCGTGACACAGGATTTTCTTCCCGGCTATGGAAGGGGTTGTAGGAGGCTTTCGGGACACAACTTCGTTTGAGAACATCCTTCCACACTCAGATGGATGGTCAGACTGAGCGGACCATTCAGACCCTCGAAGACATGCTTCGTGCTCGTGTCCTCAACTTCGATCACAGCTGCGAGGATCACATACCTTTGGTGGAGTTTTCATACAACAATAGCTATCACTCCACCATTGGGATGGAACCTTTTGAGGAGTTGTACGGGTGACCTTGCAGATCACCTTTGTGCTGGACTAACCCAGGAGATTCAGCACTTGTGGGACCAGAGATGGTACGGGGTACAACAAAAAAGGTGCAAATCATCTAGGAGCGGATGACGACTGCATAGAATAAGCAGAATTCATATGCTGATAGGTGATGAAGACCTCTGGAGTTTGAGGGTGGTGACCACGTATTTCTGCGGGTCTCACCCCGTCGAGGTCTATGGAGATTTGACCGAGGTGGAAAGTTATCTTTGAGGTTCATCGGACCCTTCTAGGTCCTCGGTAGAGTTGGAGAGGTGGCTTACCGCTTAGCACTTCCACCTCAGTTGCACTGGGTTCTTGACGTCTTCCACGTATCCCAGCTGAGAAAATATGTGCAAGACCCTTCACACATCATCGACCATGGCGAGTTGTACGTTGACAATGGGGCAACTATTATGGAGGTCCTAGTAGAGATTGAGGATTGATAGTAGTGGGTCCTTCATTGATGGTCGATACCTCTGGTGTGCATTCACCGGTAGCACATGAACATCTAGGAGAGAACATGGGAGCGGTAGGCTCAGATGCGTGCTCAGTACCCCCCCTTGTTCCCTTAGTTTGAGTGATAGATTATGGGGACGTAATGTCCTGAGGTGGGTAGAATGTAAAGACCCGGAATTTACATGTAATGTTTTTTAAATATATGGGAATTTTACGAGTCCGTGAAAATTGACGGCGTGTAATTCCAAGGCCTGGAGTTCCATGAATGAATTTCTATACTTTTTATTGGGTACGTTCAGTAAACATGCAAGCAGGATTTTTTAACTTTTGAACTACTGCACGGAATTGAAATATGAGGACACCGTTGAACTCATAACACCGATATTCACTTAAAGATACATTCATCTCGATGGCATTTGGTCGAGATTGAAAGTTAGTTGTTTGCCTTTTCATAGAAATAATAAAATTAAATAAACCACACTTCATTTTATTTTATTTTTTGTAACCACTCCATGTAGAAGTTAGTTGTGGGGACCACCAAACCTTATCCTCCCATGAGAGGTTATGGTGGTGGGGACCACCCGAGAAAAACCTCCCATGTTTGATTTAAGAGGTGGGGACCACCCGATCTTCTTAGTGAGGGAGAAACTTCTCAACTCCCTCATTAATGTGGAGGAGCCTCTTGAGCTTCCTCTATATTAAATTGTACCAATGCACCACATTATCATGCCAACATAAATTAATTGGCTTGTGCATTTTTAAATATCAAGTAACAATGCCGTTGGAATTTAGGATGGTTCCTAATAAATGAAGCGTCATAAATTCCATGATTGTTACATACCTCTCTCGCTCTCCTATATATATGGAGCTTGGGAGGAGGATTTGGGATGGCTTCACCAAGCGACGAAGTGCGGGTAAAGTGCTGCGATGCCCATCACTTGGAGGATTATGCTCTCCATTGAAGAATGCTCCACCGACAAAAATTTCTGACCTCCTCCTACCATCTTCCTTGGGACTTCTTCAGATGTGGGACATCCTCATCTTCGACTATGATGAACCAATGCACGAGCCCAGAATTGGAGGTGTGTGGCGGACGAGATGAACGTCAACAACTTCACCTCCTTCCCTCTTCATCTTTGTCAATAAAAGATCAGGTAGGGGTTTATTGTGAATGATTATTTTTATACCCATGTTCTTCCATTCTAAAACTAGGAACGTGGATCAACCTTCTAACTAGTTGATCTGCATTTGTTTTCTTTTGCAGATTTAGGGAATAATCATTCCTGGAGGGTTTGACGTTCTTCATTCTTGATCATTTTGAGCCATTTTCTACCGCCCGAATGTAGAGAGCACGGGCCAAACAAACAAGGCCCGTCCTCTCCGCAAACCTTGTCATTTTTTTGCTGATCGCGATGGAGGAACTACTATGAACCACCGAGGAGGCATAAGAACGGTGGCTGTCAACACCGCCGGTCGCAACGAAGGTACCGGCGCAACGGTGACGCCCCACAGCCACCACCTCTGCCCCATGACCTTTTTGTCCCATGTCGCCCCCACGGTGCTCTGGCCTCCTGGCCACACCGGTTGCGCGCCCCGGCTCTGCGCCATGCCCGAGCCACCCCGCAATGCTCCGGACTCCCGGCCGCACCGGCCGCGCGCCCCGGCTCCGCGCCATAGTCGAGCCACCTTATGGTGCTCCGGCCTCCCGGCCAAACTGGACCTGCACCCACGTGGTGCTCCGGCCTCCCGGCCGAATGGGCCTCATGCCCCGGCTTGCGTCGCCCACGTCCCTCCGAGCCGCCCCAGCTCGCACCTCCCATCGGCCCTCTGATCCGCCCCGGCCGAGCCGCCCCACTGCCTCGCACCCTCACGGCCACCCATGGCCCTCCGCGGCCCCTTGCAGCCTGTCGGTCTGGACCGACCCAACAGACCGGGCCGCACTACGGGCCAGGTCGGTCCGACTGGGTCGGACCGGACCCAGGCTCACTACGTCCCATTTATCTTTTTTTGGATATAACTTTGGCACTGAACATCGGTTTGACATACCTTCAGCGTTGCTGGAAACCATGCAGTGAGATGGTCCCTTTCAGTGATACTCCACTGAGTTTTGGATTGAGATGGAATACATCCAGGTTGGATCGAGCATGAATCCAACAGGGCCCCTGAGATTAAAAGGCTAATAACTCATAGACCGGGCATCTGATTGACGCATCGTTAGTTGTGTTGATACCCCTATGACTTGGTGGACCATTGGGATACTTATTCATGGGACATCATGGCAGTTGGAGCATCGACCAGTAGCTTGTGGAGTGGATCCTTCTGTAGATGAGCGAGCATTTGTGTGGGAACCTAGTAGCTGTCTGAGACTTGATGACTGCTGACTATTTCAACTCAGAGTGACTCGACTGGTCCAGTAGGGAGCGCCTTGGTGTCGTGGAAGACCCACGGTGGATATCGCCTCTGTGTGACGCAGCATACCCATGGTACTCGATAGGAGGAGTACTTCAGCAGACCATGAGGGGGAGCGCCTCTATGTGACGTGACAGACCCATGGCAGGGAGCGCCTCTGTGTGATACAGCAGGCCCACTTTACTCGAAAGGAGGAGTACCTCAGTAGTCCAAGGTTAGTGGGAACCGCCTCTTTGTGACAAGGAAGGCCCACTGTACTTGATAGAGAAGGAGTTCTCCAGCAGTCGAGGGTTCAAAATGTTACTTGTTACAACCCCTAGAATGAATCATGGTGTGAGATGAGTCAGTACCTCTATTTTTTCCTCATGATTGAGATGGATTACTTGATAACTCAAGTATATTCATGGGAATATACCTATATAGGGTTATCTGTTGATTTCTTACATTTTGGTCTATCCTTGGTGGATTTTGTGAGACCTTGAGGGTCTCGGGGTCCCTACTGAGTATCGTTATACTCACCTCTGCATGGGCTATGCCCGCACCTTATTGTGTTGGATGCAAATTATAGACAATGATGACTGAGGTAGAGAGTACCAGGACTGGATGGTACCCGGAGGTGGACTATACGGCATGTCGATACGCAGAGGAGACGGACGGATGTGGAGTGTCGAGGAGGCGATCTATACCTACCCTTCAGGTAGGAACCTCAGAGGACAACCCATCAGCTGACTTTCTCTTTTCATCATTTGTATTGTATCACTGTTGTACTTGTACATTCAAGTTGGGCTTGTATTCTGGACCCTTTTACTTTCAGCACTCTTTTGTTATACAGTTTACTTGGTGTTTCCTCCAGTTGTGTGCTTGCATGTGTGTGTATTTACATGTTATAAAGACAATTCCTTCCCAGTTTTATGTAATTACGCCTTTGGTGGTAGTTTCCAGCCCCTAGCCTATGGAAGGTGGGATTGGGGTAGTCACAGCATGCGCCCCAGGGGACGGGTCGTGACAGAATATCATAGTGTATTGGGTTTAATAAAAAAATCCCAAATTTGTTAATTCATGAGACATAAGTCATTTTATATTTATATGAACAGTTATATAATTTAGGGATCACCCATCACATCGTGAACAATAACCCTTAGCGTTTATGGTACAATTTCAATCCCCCTTCATCTCATGATATATTATATTCCCCAATTCACTAGAAGTATATATAATTACGGTCTAACCCATCACATAAATTTATAACAATTCATAGGTGTAACAATCTAACATGAAAACATTTATAAATCCATCAAAGATTAATTAACCCCTGTAAAATAATTTTTTTTGATTAAATTCAAGAAACATTATCATAACCATTCATATATAAGGTGTTTGATAAAATTATTTCATATACAAAAATGGTTAATGAAATGCAATAAATGTACATTTATATAGATGAGAAGTACATTATATAATAATTACAACACATCGATGAAAAACTTAAATAAATATAATTTATACTTTAGAAAATATAATTTTAATATAAATTAATTATTAAATCAATAAGGAAAAAAATTATATTTATTAAACAAAGAAAACATTGAAAGGATGTTTAATATAAAAGGCTGAAACCATGGATAGAATATTCTATCATTTGATAAAATGGAAAAATTAAGGTTTTTTCACTTTGGAAAATATAGTCAAAATTTTTGTAAAATGAAATATACGTATAAAATTAATGTAGGATTCCAATCACGTATTTATAATTCTACCCTAGATCGTATAAATTTTTTTAATCAATCTCTAAATTATCAAAAAATTAATATTTTTAACGATTTTATGATTATATAAATTAAGGATACATATTATAGATCCAAAAAGAATTCATAATCTCTTCTTCAATTATAAGAAATATATTCATTGATTTTTATATCAAATTAAGAGTAAATGGATAAAATATATATATAACCCCTGAATAAATAGAATAGAATAAAATAGCTACATCTTAGAGATAGAGAACATAAAATTTATATAGATGAAAATTCATTAATTAAGTGGTCTCAAATTTTAAATGATATTATAAAATAAATTCATATGATATTTTTGTGTTTTGAATTAAAAAACCATGAATTTCATAAACCAGGATAGGTTTCCATCCATCCCAACAGTTACCCTAGTTTGTGGCATGGGTCGAAGGGAGTTCCTAATTCCAATGGGCTGGGAAAAGTTTCCTAAGAATTGGGTAACTCCCTTTAGAATGACTTTACCTATAAAATAAAACCTCAAAAACACAACCAGAATCACAAATAACTTTATAAATATCATTTATAATAAAATTTATTAATGGATAACACAACAACATGAGTTACACAATCACAATTTAAAACCAAAAACAAAAAATGAATGACAATATATTTCAGGGCCCAATATGACCTCTTGCCTCTATGAACGATGTGATTCAACACCTTCTTTCAACCACCACCAACACTTCCCCAAGAAGAAATCACTAGAAAATAGAATCACCATCACCATAGTAGAATATTTTCATTTACATAATTAAAATCTAAAAATTTCTACACACTACCAAGGATTTATGTAGGGTGTGGTCTGAAGAAACCATTGGGATACCACCAAAAGATATTCTATGTAATGAAATTACCTATAAAATTAACATAATCTACTTAAATAAAAATAAAGACTAATTTTCAATAAAAAATATTTGAATAAAATAAAAAATATCTTGGAAAATAACATGAATGGTATTCATTTCATAATAACAACTAGTAATTCTTATTGTGATAGGGTTAGCGGGGTCCTCTGATCATCATACTCATGGTGATCAAAACCATGCCACATTTATTGGTCTCATACTTAATCAAAACTATCCCCATAATCAATTTTTATTTAGTGTTGTTACACAATAATTTTAGGGAGACCGATCCTTATCCCTGAAGACTCTCCCAAAATACCATAAATTGTCTACCCACATAGATTACTATGATTACCATGATCAATTTTTCAATCCATATATCATGTGTAATCCCTATTCCTACCATCCCAATTCCCATAGTTATACCCACACATGATAAAAAATGATTTATAGAGGGAAAATCCTCATCAAACATGTAAATCAATCCCAAAAACATGGAAAGCACATTTTCATCCACCCAAACTATTAATTTATTAGATTTTAAAACATAATAATTATGAAAAAATCATTGTGCAATTTCAAGTAATGAAACAACTTTCCACTTAATTTATAACATAAAAAATCCATGATGAAATCAAAAACCCAACCAAGGTAAATGCATAAAGATAAAAGATTAATATATATAAATGAATATTCTACTAAATAAATTTATATTTTGATCCTTATTAGTTCAAAACCCTTGGTGTAGAATGAGACCCTAATGATAAAATAAAAAGATAGAAAAATATGTAAAATAAGAGAAGAGAGGAGGATTATGGGTTGTTTCCATGAATATCCATTCCAAATACACTCAAATAATCGATCCCAATGGATGGAAGGAAGAGAAGTGGGTTCCTAGTATAATGGGGTTGAATGGGGAATGAAATGGGTGGTTTGGGATTAAAATAATGTAAGAGAAAACAGAAATTCAAATATATTTAATGATCTATAAGGCCACATGGTTTGGCCACATGTTCTTTTAAACCATGTTTTATCCTTATAACACCTATGTTTAATATGAAATCTAGCTATATATTTTTCCTGGAGGGGGAACAGACACATGTTTGTATCAATGAGAAGTAGATAGTTCATCTAACATAAGTTCAAAATTATCCATGGGTATCATTACACCCATGTGCTAACCTATTTGTCCCAGATAGTTCAATTTTCCAGGGTAAAAATTTTCCAATTATTTTTCCATGATTTACACTAACCATGCACTGACAATATACCTCCTTCTATTAATTTTAATGCCACCATATTTAAAAAACTACTAGTAAATCCATTTAAAAATTTATTTAACAAATTAAAAAAGAAAATATATCAAAATGATTCCAAGAATGTGATAATTCTCCCCACCATGAAATTTTTACAGACATAGGATATAAAAATTTTAATTGATCAAAGATTAAATTAGGGTTTTCCTCTCCACCCAAAACTTCTAATCCCATATCTAATGTTTACCATTTTCATGCTGCCAAAGGACCCAAACCAATGGTACCAATTTACTTCGATGCACTTTTACTTAGGAATCCACAATACCTAAATGTCTATTGTACATAGAAAGATTATAATCCATCTTCATATATTCTGAATTCATAATGTGATACATGTATGGGATACACATACTCAAATGCAAGATGCTAAATAGGTCAAGTAATAATGTCAACTGTGTAAAAAAATCTAACTGGTTTTCCACATTACCAATTATCTCAGTAATACCAAGTGATCCAACATATGTTAGTGTCAACTTTCAAGGATTACCATGATGATGGTGACCTATTTTAGTTTATACATTTAGAAACATAAGGTCACCTACAAAAAACCACATGTCTTATCACCAAATATAGCTATATGAATTATGCAATCTATGTTTCATCATAAATGTCCTACTAATCATATGGACTTTATCACATGTCTCTAGTATATAGCTTGGCCCCAATAATGAAATATCTCCCACTTATATCTAGTACAAGGGATACTGGCATGACCAACTATATGGAACCTCATAATGATCCATTTTAATATAGATATGGTAACTAATTTTCTACTCAAACTCCTCTAATCCCAAATGCTTATCCCATGATCCTATGAAATCCAAAACACAAGAATTTATATTCTCTTCCAAAATTTTGGTTCTTTCATTCTGTTTTATCATCAGTCTGATGATGTTTTTCCGTAATGAGTTTGACCTATTACATCATTGACTTCTGAACATCTTTCTATAAATGAGATGAAAAATGAGAATCACTATCTGAGATGATAGGTAGCATCACACCATCTAGGGACATAATCTGTTCAACATAAAATTAGCACTCCTTTCCCACCATGTCTGAATCTATCAACACAATGAAATGGGAAGACATGGTTAGATATCCAATAACCAGCAATTGGCATTCCTTCCCAAAGGTATATGAGTAAATTAAAATGTTGATATCCAAATAGCCCTAATATAAAATCTAAATAAATAATGTTAGTGGATGTATCATACATGAGGGAATTTGGTTCTTATATTTAAACTACTAACACATATATCATCTAGATACAATGTTATCCATATTTCATCTCATCCCATTCCACCAGAACCGATGGTGCACTTCACAAAAAAAATCATGGGGTCCTGAGGATAAACTTGCCACTATGACTGAAGGATATCCAATAACCCCATATTCCACAAGAATAATGACACCATGAAGAGACCATGGAATTATGTAAATCCTTCATAATATAAAGATCATTAACTGGGTACCTCCCAAAAATTAAAAGGTGTCACAGTGGGATGACATAACTCATCATTATTTTGTTTCTCTTGAATCAGTCCTTAAAGTGAATTCAATAATTGAATGTTTCCCCAGAATGTGCCTCTACAATCATTCATGGATTATAGGTGAATCTAGGAAAAAATACCCATAAAATTACACTCATAAATGCACTCTTTCATTACCCTCTCTATAATTTTCCAACTAAAAGTGTCAGCAATAACATTGTCATTCCCTATGCTATATGAACTATCAAATTCAAAAACATGATGGTACTCAACCAATTGGTGATACCTCGTATTCATATATATATATATATATATTGGAGAAAAAATATTCCATTATATTTTGGTCTTAGTAAATCATGAATTTATCCATAAAGAGACAATGATGTCATGTCTTCAAGGAATGCATTAGCATTTCTAGCTTCAGGCCATTATTTGGGTAATTCTTTTCATGTGGTAGCAACAAAAAAGAGAAATCCACCACCACATGGTCATACTACATCAATAAAAACCCACTACCCATACACAAACTATCATAATAGAACACATATCTCTTTTTAGATTCTGGAAATAACAAAACATGGGTAGTGGTCAACATCAATTAACATTTTCTCACATGAAATCACTTCTATGATTTTCTTAGGATCTACTGAAAACCCTCTTTTAGAAAAAATGAAACTCAAAATCTAGACGTCCTTAATATGAAAAGTACTCATAGCAAGATTTCAAAAATGGGTTTCATCCTAAAAAGTGACTAGCACAATCCTAACATGTGTTCATACTCTTTTAGGGTCCTGGAGTGGACTTGGATGTCTTCCACAAAAAAATGACCATGGAGTCAAGGTGTTGATGGAATAACTAATTCGTAATATCCGTAAACAAGACGTAATAATTTGTTAGTCTGAAGGGAATAACTAAATACATGGAATTTTTTTTATTACTTTCAAAGTATATCTTAGGAATTTATACCTCTATTACCCTAAGTTAACGATACATGGATCATAGGATGATCTTGGAGAACAACATTCCCCCCATTGAGCTGATCATTGAGTTCAACAATATATGGTAGGGGATACTTAATCTTGATTTTGACCATGTTGAGCATAATATTATTGATACAAAACTAGAGGTATCCATCATCCATTTTAGAAAAGAAGAACTAGGGAATCCAATGGTGAGTAGACGGTGATAATTAATCTGTTAGATTCCAAATCATCAATATATAACATTAATTCCCTCAACATGGTGGGGCTATAATACATGAGAGAAGAGATATCATCTTTGTTCCGGGAACACAATCAGTTGTAAAATCCATATTTTTTTCTGGATAAAGACATATGAAATGATCTGGAAAAAAAATATAGAAACTCATCTACCACTGGAGGTAACCCATCCTCGTAATATCTATTATCACACTCCAATATGAGATAAGAGAACTTGAATGCAAGGATGCCAATCTCTGGAAGTGGAGGATCATATTTCCCTGATATCGGATCCCATTTTTCTTTGAAGACCTATGGACTCCATCCATGTTCCACATAGTTCATTCAACATTGATAATTATTGATGAGAACCTTTAAACACACAATCCAGTGCATACCGATGATCACATCAAAAAATGAATATTTCTAGAACAAAGAAGTATAATTCTATCTGGACCCCCAAATAGACTAAGATTACAAAATATACCTTTTAAATAATTTCCACTTATCTTTCCATGTGACATCACCAATTCAATGGAATATGATATAAGCTCACTCAGAAATTTCAAAAGTCCCACCAGAACAGAAAAATATAAATAATTAGAATAACCCATGAAAAAAAATCAGTGGATGATGAAATAAAAACAATAACATGAACAGTTACTGTTCATGCATCTGATTTTACTTGACCCTAATCCATTTAATGATGGTGTGTCATCAATGAAAATTCATATAGTCATTTAATATCTTTTTTCACTGCCTTGAGTTGATTCCACCCAAAGTAGGATCAATCCATTACACAAAAACTAAAAGACCAAGATCTCATAAATCTTTATGCATTATACAATGCTTGAAATTTACTCTGTGCTATGGAACATATGCAACATTAAAACATCGTACAACTTATACATAAAATATCGAAGGGATCCATGCACCGAAAATGATGGAATATTCCTTGTGTAACTCGATATGCAACCCACGCGTCCCCAACAAACCACATAGGTAACAAACAGCTGAACTAGTAGTAATGGTTGTTGAAAAACATGGTTGGGAAGAGTGTCCTAAGATACCACTTATTTTCATCTCCTACTCATCACTATTTCTTTTCTTTTTAGAGGAATCACATCTTAAATACACCCTTTACAAAAACCCATAGATAATCTTGATATGCATTCATGATAATTTAAAACTATGTGGGATTAATCAACTACCTAAGAATATTCCTTCATATTAAATAGAAAGACATGCGATCAAATGTCTGGTGGAAACCCAATTTCGAACTAATGAGCATTTATTTTCACAACATAAACCACAACAAGTGAGGAATAAACCAATTCATAAAAACATTGGCATTCTTCATCATGGTTTAATATCCTAGATGGAAATCTAGAAAATCCATCGACTTGGAGAGGGCCATGGTCTCATAGAAATACTTCTCATTAATTTATACAAGTAAATTCATTCATCCCATATGCTCATGTATCATAGAATGAACTAATGAGTCTCACCAACCATAATGAGGGCATCCTAACATGAATAATGGATATTTAAATTTTATAGAATCAGATGTCTGGATGAACCTAAATATACTCTTAAATTTTTTGATCATCTCCTCATCATCACGGGGGTCTATGCTACATCAAAAAATTTGGTTATTATTAATAAACTCCTAAACCATGCCTTTTTTTTGTAACTAGTTTAATTTATATAGCTACACTTATACGAGATGTGGCTACCTGATCTAGCACTCAAGACGCATAAACCATAACTTCAACTGATCTATGATCAAATAGTGAGGGTGAATTCTATATAGAATCTTCATTAAATTGAATAGATTTTATCCAAGGAGGCATGATTCTACATCAATTAACCAAACCAAATAAACCATAAACACATCATATTGGGAAATATTAAACAACATCATTGAAAAAAATCTATATTTTATAAAAAAAAATAATTTGAAATGCAATTATAATATAAACCACTCCACCCCATCTCAGTGTCCATGAAGAATCTATATCTTGTACCTCACAATTGGAGGAGGGGTTGAACAAAATCCAAAACAACCCATAGGTACCCATGGATTGTCACAAGGAGTGATGGATATAAAATAGAGCTAAAGTAGGAACCACAAATGCCTACTGTCCTAGCTTCAGTATGTCAAGACACACCTAAAAAACTTGACCCAATGAAAAGGGAAAAACATGTCTCTGATATAATATTGTGTTGAACTATGATGGGATTCTATCAAAAGTGACACATGATCTATCATGTGTCATGGACTATAGGGTGTTTCCAATCCCCAAAGGTCTAAAATTGTTCCTAACAATCGAGTATCACATTTAGGAACAATTTTTCCCATAAAATCATACCATGAACAACACCACGAATCATAAATCACATCATAACAAAAATTTAAATACAAGATATCTAATTATAGAAATACCACTTGAGTGAAACATTTAAAATTTATAAAAATACTATAAAAACCGTAAATTAGTGAGGGGAAACTAGAACACATGCCTCCATTGAACATGTTTGTTAATTCCCTCATGCCCCCTCCACCAACACTTGACCAAGAAGAAACTAAAATTAAATAGAACCACTATCACCACCCCCAACAGACATGATATTACATGGACATACCAAAAAAAGTTCAATATACGTCATAGGTTGTTTGTAGGATTTGAGCCAATGTGCCTTGTAGTATTCCACAAAAGAAGATTCCATGCAATAAAATTTATTTGAAAATTAAAGTCATTGATTTTTAGTAAATAAGATATTGTTTAATTAAATCATGATTTGAAATAAATGAGGAATTAAATGTAACAACATGAAAAATGGTAATCATAGAATGAGAAAATGGTAAATAACTATGTTAATAGGGTTAAAGGTGTCCAATGATCCTTTTAATGTTAGTGATCGAAATTGGGACACATCGATCTTACTACTACTTAATCCAAAAAATACCCATCATTAATAATTAGTAACAACTATTATGTAATACCGATTTAGAGACATGTTCACGACCCTTCATACTCATATAATGTATTAGCACAAGTCTTCCCACCAAGATACATCAAAATATGATGTTCTCCATTTCAATCTCTATACAATGTGGACTCCCCTTTCATATCATCACAATCACAACAATTAAAACCACACAAGAAAAACAACAAATTTTAATGGTGAAATCATCATCAAACATGAATCTCACACTGAAATTCATGGAAAACACCTTTTTTAACACCCAAAAAATCTTTTAATCCAATTTAAAAACAAATGACAACATAATAAAATAATCAACAAAATTCATGTCATGAATCCACATATCGATTCTATAAACATCATAAACAAGGCTATAAGGAAAAATCTTCAGCACTATGATACCATATGGAATCAAGTGGGCACCACATCGATCAATATTTTATGAAGTGGAATATTATTTCAAATCATACTATGCCAAACCCATTTATCGTAAATTGATAACCAAAAGAAGAAATGAAAATAGACCAAAAATTGGAATAAAAGATAATAAGTGTGGCTTACATGACAATTACTCGAAGATCAATGAAACAAAACAAATATTTTCTCCTAAGGGAGTAGTGGAAGAGATTGGGGTTTTCCTGGGGTATGGGGGTATAATAAACCCATTAGAAAGTTCCACATTCTTGGGTGCATGGTTTTATCTGTAATTCCACACACCAATGTTCTAGGCCATGCAACATAGAAATTTTCACAGTCTATGAAGAATGGTCTCCACTAGGCTAGTGAATAGTTTATTCTAATTTTGTGATAATTATGAGCCTCCTTCTATCCATATGAAATTGACCGATTTTACTAATAAATCCCATGAAATCTATGTAATAATGTTATGGAAAAAAATAAAATAAACAATCATCAAATTGACACCACACTTTTGACATTGAAATAGAGAAACAAATATATATTTTTGAAGAATTTGAATATCAAGAGATATAATATAATAAGAAATTATGGTGAATTATTGAGACCAAAGTAATGTAAAAAAGATGAATATAAGAGACAAAACCCAATAAATGGAATTAGATTTTAAAAACCCTTACCATTACATCTAATTTCCATTAGTTTTTGCTAATATCATATATAATAATAATAATGGCCATAATAAATTATTTCAAATAGTTATTAAAGTAAATTTCCTTCTACAATCATAAATAATAATAATATAAAACTTATTTTAGTTAGTTATTTATATTATCATTCTCAGAAATTAACAATTTCATTCTTTCAATAATGTTTCACAATGGATTTATCGATACTCATTCTTTTATTTGACGTTCAACAATCCATTATTGTTTCATTAATTATAAAAATTTATTTCCATTTATTAATTTATTACCACGGTTTTAAATGAAATATTGGTTTATTAATGAGAATGGAATCTATGATAAGAAATTTTAATGAAATTAATTTATGAGAATTAGTTATTTTATAATGACCATATATGTTATTATGACACAATATCAAAACAATATTATTGAAATTAATTACTACATAATATATAATATTACCATTATTAATGTCTCCATATATATTCATGAATAAAATTATAATTTTTATTTATTTTTTTGTGAGGGTGGTTGAACAGACAAAAACCATGGCATGTTATACTATGAAATGAGTATGTGTTTATAGTTATATAATTGTTATTTAAATATCTCAAAAACATAATGACGTTAAAAAATTAATATTTAATGTGGAGGTGGAAATTTAAAAATTGTTTGCATAATATGATTATTGAAGAATATGGTAAAGAGAAAAGTAATTACATTGATGAATTCACTCCTTCTATATAAGGGTTCTTTCCGAAAGATGTATTTAACAATTCTTCAAGAACCAAATGCTAAAAAACATTAATAAATTCAATTAGAGAGGGGAAATATGGTATTAAACCATATAATATAGTATGAGTTTATTTTTTTGTATCTGTCGAGAGGGTTCCTTTCAGAGCTAAATATTGAGTGTGATTTCCCTAAAAATTAATAGTATATTGTATAAGGTTTCTTGTGTAAAATGAGAGCGGTTAAAAAGAGAACAAATAATGTATGTAGGATATAATTTTATTAATAAATCGACCATCCAATCATTTAGAGATAATTTTCTATGATATTTTATGTATTTAAAACATACTATAACAATTTTTACAAAATTTATCCACTACCCTGTTAACTAAATTATTACCTATGGAACAATATATAGTTTTCTTAAAAATTAAATTTGACTATTAAATTATTTCAAATAGTATGAGAAAAAATGGTAAGCACATAATAAATTTCATTTTCATTGTTTTATAAGGATTTACATTAGATAAAAATAATATATATATATATATATATCAAAATAAACTTTTATAAAAAAATAAACTTTTAATCAATATTTATTCACAATATTATAATATAAAAATCAATACTTAATTGGGTGTGAAAATATATGTTATAAATTTATTTGATAAAAATAATCATTAAATTTTGATAAAATTAATTTACTATGATTAAATTAGAAATATACTTAACAAAATAATTCATTAAAAATATGAAATTAATTTATATATTTAGTTTGAATATAACCACAATAAAATTAATTATTAATATTCTAATCATTTAATTGTATAATCCTATTCAAAAGAAAAAAAATTTATTTGATTCAATAAATGAACCAAACCTTTATTTATTTGGTTTGGCAATAAAAATATTATAATGAAACACATGAAAATATTTTTCAAAGTTAATTAATTAAATATTATCATTTTATTGCCTACTAGAATTACTAATTATATGAAAAATATATTATTTACCATTTTCAATAAAAATAACACAACATAAATAATATTATTTTGATATGCATACACAATAATCATATATCCAATGAACATATTTTGAAATAGCATTTATATAGTGGAAATATTTCAAATGACCATATATATAACAAGAAGATAATATGCCAATATATCTCTTTTCACATATAACCAAATAATTCAACTAATTAATTTACATCTATCTCAACATATCTATTATATTCATGAATAATTTATTTATTCCCATAGATTAAAATCTTGTGTTTACTTTAATGTAAAATCAAGTTTAAAAATATTTCATACTTTTGGTTATTTAGACGTCATGTTTTTTTAATCTCGTCGTACATTTAATGACATCTTATATTATATTCTCATAATTTATTAATGTTTATATTAAAATGAAATATTGTATCATAATAAATTGTATCACGATTATTCATTTAGTATTTCTTGTGAAACATGATATTCAATATACTATATATATTTGTAGAAATATATATATTAAAATCATGGATTTTTACACTACAAATATATATTTTATACACAATTACTTTTCCATGATAATGCTTCCATCCATTAGAAGATGACATGGTGTGAAGAAGGTCCATGATGAAAATTGATATTATTGTTATTATTATTATCAAACTATTAGTATTATATCTGTATGATGAATATCACTTATGGTATATTATGGTTATAATTAAATGTGACGTAGAAGACATTCCTCTAGGTGGGATAGTTTTTATTTTTTTACTCATTTTAATGGCTTTAGTAAACTTCATCTGTGTTGAAATGAGGGTTTTTAGTGAGGAATATAAGGATTATTATGACTCAATGACCCATAATATTAGCATTTTCATATTCGTTGGATCATGATAGAGTTGGTGATGGCATTTTTTATATTAAAGTATAATTTTTTAAGATTGAAGTATAAGTTTTTTATTGTGGATTCCTTTGTTATTGATTATATTCAATATTGTTCTCCATTCATGTTTTCATTTGAATTTTTCTAATTATTATGGGGGTTGAGATATAAAATTAATTATTTGTCTCAAATATATATTAATATTATTTTTTTATTTCATAATTTATATTAGTGTGTAGATTCTTCTGATTATAAATAATAATAAATAACATATAATATACCAGCAAGTCCAGCCAGAAGCTAAACTTCTGACTACTTATTAAATAAAAGAAAATGGTACAGAGGATATGGGCGGGGTCAAACAAAAGAACTTTCCCTCATCCATCATACAAAACATTACATATTATAATACGACATGTCATTCCCATAATCAGAGTCATCGGAAGTTTCTCATTCAGAGTGGGACTTACCCTGATTGAGGATCTTAAGAATATCAGAGTTAAACTTGCCTGAAGGCTTAAAAGATCGTGTAGACACAGTTCGAGGTGTTTTAGCATAGTCCTTCCTTGGTCGTCTCTTCGAGGGAGCATGAGTGGAGACTAAACAATCATCAACCATTCCCTTTCCAGAAAGGAGTACATCAGTGAATGTAATTCGACCGTCATTTGCCGCTGTCTCTTCTGCTTCAGAGATGTCACCCCACTTCCCAGAAATCTTAGTGGAGGTCAAAAGATTCTGAATTTCCCGATGACAGTCAACATTTTGAGGAGGCACAGATTTAGGAGCAAACTCAATAGTCACATCACGTTTCAACCCGGTACATGGACTAACATTCATACTTATATTTGGGGGGTCACTGCAAGCAAGGGATCATGCAACAGAAAGGTTAGGAGCATGTCTAGTCTCAACTAACCTAGAGGGAGAAACAACACAACTATTCTTAGATGAAATCTCCTTAGAAAATCAACTCGAGCATTAGAGGGCCCACTCATCAGAGAATTATCCACTATTAACCCTTTGCCTTTCAAATTATGCACCTAAGAAACAGATTTACTAGAAGCCAACATCCCGGCCTAAGTGGCAGATGATTTTTTGGGAGAATCTCTATCATGATCAGGTGACATTGTCAAATCCACATGCTTCCTCTTGAGTTTCCTTTAACAAAGAGCAACTGAATGACCCTTCATCCCACATCTCTCACAAGAGATCTTCCTCCGACATAATTCCAACAAGTGCCCAACAGCCATGCATTAGGTACAAAAAAGAGGTTTTCTTTCATACTCAACTTCAATATGGTTGTTATCAATTGGAGTGGAAAGAGTTACCTTATCAATCAAGGTGGAGCTCAAATATACCTCCACCAGCATTCTGGAAAAATGTCTAAACCGAACAAATTCAGTTTCCTTGTCAGGGCGAATAGGAGACCCAACCTTATCAATCAAGGTGGAGCTCAAAGATACCTCCACCAGCATTCTGGAAAAATGTCTAAACCGAACAACTTCAATTTCCTTGTCAAGGCGAATAAGAGCCCCAATTGTCATGCTAATGTCATGAAGAATCTTTGGATGCCATAGGATCCAGTTAAGCCCATGCAAATGGACCCAAACCTGAGAAAAAGAATTCCTTACACAAGAAGCATTGAAATCAAGCGACCATTCATGAAGATGAAGCCATCCAGTTTTCAAAGATAGAGAACCAATGCTCCAAGCACGTATCAGAAACATCCGTCAACATCACCCTTCGCTAAAACAAGGCGTGCAATTAGCGAATTCTTCCAAATTGAAATTCTCTCATCAAATATATTAGTACTGAAATCAACATGAGCCGCTGACCCTTTTGAAGGAAAACCCGCCCGACCACTCGGTTCCACTGCAATGTCATTATGTACCATTGAAACATCCTTCAACTTCACCGTATGAGTATCAGAAAGCATGGAGTCAGAGGCCAAACTCATCGGCAATACCCTCTTCGACGCAGACTGTAGATGTGACCCAGACGAAGCCAGATCTCGCTTATCTCCTGCCACACTCTTAACACGGTTAGCCATATTGACCACCCCGGGTCTGAAATCACAAGCCACAGATTCACGATTCACAAGTGGTGGATCAGGAAAACTCACACCGGCGACCATATTTGCACGATCCAAGCCAATGGAAGCTGGAACAGTAGATCCGGAGACATCATGATCATCGGATGAGGGAACCACCCTTGCAGCAGACGGCGGATCTGGGGATCCTTCATCCAGGCGAGCGCAATGCGCCTCAGATCTGGACGCGAGCCGTTCACCGCGACATCACCGAGACTTATCGCACCTTCATTCCACGCCGAGCCCAAATATTTAGCCACGAGCACTGAGTGAAGAAAGTGAGGAAAAGGCTTGGTAAACCGTAGACGGAAGAACCTAGACCGCCATGGCCGCGAGTAACCCGCACCCCCCGAAACCCGAGCGCCATCTCACCCAAATAAAATTTACCCGAAACCATATAATATACGATGTATACTTGGTTCTAATCTCTTCCCCTTATTTCGTTGCAGGTGGGATTTGGTGGATACTATCGATATGGTTGTCATCTTTAGTGGAGTATTTGAGGAGTTGGTTAATGACAGTCAACCCATAATTATTTTTGTAAATCCTATTGGTTATTTCATATCATGTAGTAAAACCTCACTCTAAAACATTAAATCCCTCATTTTATTTTTCATATTCAACTAAAAAATATTATATTACACAAACATATCAGTGTCCAGATTTACTAATAATGTTAACTATTTTGAATTACATGATATCATTTATTATAATCTCATCCCAATAAAAATTAAATTTTTAATGAGTTTTCAATTAAAAACAATTAGCTTCAATAGACAATAATCATAAAAAATTATTTTTTCCTATAATGAATTATTAATAAAAAATACTTTTATTTTTTAAATAGTTGTATGAATAATATTTTGATTCATGATATTGAATCAAACAATAATTATTTTATTCATTTAGAAGACTATATAAAATCCGAAAATTGAGATAAACATTTCACTAATAAGAAAAATCCTTCACAACCTATTTTGAACAACTCGTTTCAATAGATACCATTTGAAACTTTCACCATAGCGGCATTTTATGTGATGAAAAAAATAAACCAAAAATTATATAACTAATTAAAATCCCAATATCATTCATATATTTATATATATACCCATAATTTATAATCATATAAATAATTAGGAAAAGGAAACACACTATAAGAATTTATGGAACTGTTGTCACAGACTAACCTAGCCCAACCTTGAACCGGTCACCCGAGATGGTCTATAATAATGCTCGAGTGGTTTCTCAATCCTCATAGGCTGGTAACTAGTGTCGAGGGCCAGATAAAACATATAATGGAATTATTTAGTCCGTAAAATATTGAAAAATAAATAACAATTAAATAAAAGAACAAACTAGGATCTGAAAAAGAAATAAAACTAAATGGATAAACCTACCACATAGATACCTCATGGGTATCCTGAAAACACATAACCGTGCATAAACCGAGATTGATCCAAAACTAAAAGAACCTAAATATTAATAAGAAAATAATGGCATGAAAACCGAGAATCATAGTACGGATGATAAATGAAAAACTACTCCTTATTCCTCACCATCAAAAATTAAACCCATTTCATAGTAGTTCTAAAATACATATATTCTAAATATTTATTTTATTCCCTTTAAAAAATGACTTGTTAGTAAAATTAAATAAATAATTCCATTATTTTTTTAATAATATTGTTTCTAAATCATAAAACCCTTGGAAAAACAATTTCTATGAAGAAACAAGTAGGTAAGATACATTTTTGAGAGAAGCAATGAAATACATATCAATAGTTCCAAAGTACAAGTTTCTAGATGAAGAATAACAGTTAAAATGATTTTATAAAAAGATTATAAAATGAAAGAAATTAGAATATATGTGGAATATGTGTCCTGAGATATAACTAAGAACCATGTGAATAGACCCTAGATGTGCTCAGTTGGGAGTCCCTATACCATCCTTTCGATGTGATCCATAGTCTATAACATACCAGGATTCTCTCATCCAGCCTCACTAGTGGCATAACCCACATTGAACAACCTTGCTTGGGGATTTATTCCCTCTAATAAGGAATAAATTGAAATCATCTATCAACTCCCACTATGATGCCTTAGATCCCATTTCTATATAAAACATGGGAGGTGATGAGGAATGCATGAACACAACAACTCGAAAAGGAAATAAACCATTTATGCAAACACCCACCTCTAGAAACCATCCATGAAAATTATACTTAGAGTGGAGAGTATCATTGGAGGTTCCATTTTTTTATGAATGTATTCAATGGTGATAAAAAAGAATCAAAATATTAAATCAATATTTTACCATTTGAAAACCATTTCGATGTACTTTTTAAAATTAAACATGCAATTAAAAAGTTATGGAATACAGGTATAATGGAAATAATACATTCAGTCATTTCAAAATCACTCAGCACATATAAATTTGTAAACCAATCAAGTGCTCGAGATGCTTGGAGTTTCAAAAACTTGCCAGGAAATTTTTATTATAATGGGAAACCAATAGTGAAATATTATAATATGTTGTGAATTAATAAAAAAACCAACATTGATCAATAATTTTATTTAACAATTTACTTGATTGATAATATAATTAAAACACCCCATAATATGAATAATAAATTATTGTTTTGTTACATAAAAGATAATATATATGGTGACCTACCTAAAAAATGCTAACTTTGATGGTGGTCACTCAAAACCGAATTTCAAATACATTAATATACACCATCACACACACAGACACAAATAAACACACACACACACACACACATATGAATCCCATGAACCAATGTACTAATTCCTTTTCTATGAGGGAATATGTAAAAGGATGAAATAGATTTTTGTGTTCTTTCTAATGTATATACACGAAAGGAACCTTCAAAGATCCACTAGATTCCCTAAATATTAAAAAAAATAAATGTCATAAAATACCTAATTAAAATTTGGCCATGGAATTAAAATAGAAAAATCCCAACCAAAAAACATTGAAGAACCATCTCCCCTAGATGATGGTGGATAGAATTCGCCTCTACGTGGCCCAAATACCATATAAATCAATATTCAACAAATAAAAGACCCAAAAAATTATTGCTAGTTTCATCCATAGTGTGGGAAACCCTAAAAAATGATGGAATATCAAAAAAATGAGGAATAAGGAAGGAAAGTCTTACTAATGATGATATCACCATGATTCAGGAAAATAAACTATGACCGGTGGGAGCATTGGGAGGATGAGGTGCATGATTGGGATCCGACTTTTTCTATTAGCTCAAATGGGAGACGAAGGAGGGGTGGCATGTCATGTGAGGGGTAAGGGGGTCCCCAATAAGGGTTTAATAATATAAATAACATTAATATTAATAATAAAATAAATATTTTTAAAAAATTATTATAATAATTATTAATATTACTAAAATATATATTTTTATTTTCTTTTGATTTATTTGTTTATGTTTACATTTTCGTTTTATGAACACTACAAATGGTTTGGATATATAGTTTTGAAAACTATGCACTAACCAAGAAGCTCTATTTAAGAAACTAGAAACCTCACATGTGTAGCCAAACATTATTCGAAACCATGATCTAACCATGAGATGCAGATTTGTCAAAAAATACTGATAGTTTTCAAAGGATGCACATGGTTACTAGTAACTGAACCCCTTCCATGATCCCAAGATAAAAACCCAATAAAATTTAAAATATTAAATATGGAATATCAGGAAACTAAAAATAGAGTATATACAATTTTTTTAAGTAAAATAGTTAAATTTTTAGGTCATGGTGTGATAATTATTCCCACCATGACACTTTATACCCCCATAAAGACGCAAAGAACATGACTATATGAGACATATGCAAGTCAATACCCAAAAAGAATCCTCAACCATTAGAATAATGAGATCTGAAATGTCACATTTTATACCAAATGAAAAAAATCATGGATACAAAAATGCAAGTAGAAAAATCCTCAAGGAACTTTCCCAACATACAAACAACAAACCGATAAGACTATAAAACCCAAACAAACAAATGAATGAACATAGATCAATGGAGACAAAAATCCATGAACACTCTCAAAACATGGAACACCGCAAACCATATATTAAAATAGGAAAAATTAACCTATAATTTTGGTTCAGGATCTCTGGGAGCATTTTTTACTAGAACAATTGACCAGGTTAACTAACCAACAATATGATCATGGTCAGGTGGGTTAGAATCAAATAATCACATAGGAGAAAAAATTAAAACTTATTATGAGGAGAATAAAAATACTACAGAATAATGATTATCATTGTATCATTTTCAGTAGTCTCTCAACCATATTATAACCATACATAAATCTTGTTTCCTCAATTCAGAACATGAATGACAATTCCTATCAAAATCAAAAACCCAAAAAAAACAAAGCATGGGATAATAAACATAACCATTCTACATCAACTATATTAATAACATTACAAAAATAAAAAATTAAAATAGAGTTCCCAAAACACCTAAAACATCATTATCCATACAGAAAATACGAAATCACAATTTAATGCATTAATTACAAAAAATGGGAATTCAAAGCAAAATAATCTTCTGATTGATCATGTTGAAGTGATACATTAATTAAAATTATGTAGTTATTTATCCAATGGAGTGGATCTGTATCCATGTAAATTTTTCAAACAAACATAGAAAAAAAATATAAATATCTTTAATGCGAACAAGTATGATAAATCATTGGGGATTTGTAGCATGAAAAAATCATGTTACCAAGAACCCCTCATTGAATACCCAGACAGAGCTTAATGTATGATAATTCTAGTGAGATGGAATACAACGACCTTTTTGAACCACTTTCCTACTAGCTAGACTCTTCTAAACATGATTCAACAAAAATATCCCTCCTCACTAAATCTTCATAATAGGTCAGTAGTGAAGGAACAACTTGAATAAATTCTTGTCAAATACCAATTATAAGAATAAATCCTTCAAAAATTCACCCCAAACAAGGTTTTAGAGATATAGAACGATATCTTAGAAGCTATTAGAATAATAAAAATCAATTTAATAACATAAAAAAGAAATATAAATTTTTATCCCATCTTTATCATCAATTCATTAGGGATGTACTACTTGATGAACATGTCTTTGAAGCATTACAATGCGTAATTCATCATTTTTTCATCCTCAATAACATATTTCTAGTATTCCTATCATAGACCTTCATAAAATAATGTGGAATGACAATTATTGAGTGTTTCATGAGACATACAAAAAAATATCTGTTATATATTTCTGATCCATTCCTCAACATTCCCAAGTTCTAATTTCTAGAAGAAATGACGAGGGTTCAAATATCGGATCCTATGGACAAACTCTTGATACTGGGGACGACCATGCTCTATATCTGTAACAGCTAAACCAAACATCTAATTTATGACTTGATTAGTAGACTGAATAGTGATTTTAGAACAACCAAAATATTATTTTCAATATAACTTATAACTAAATGGTGTTATAATCCATAATCTGGAAGCATTAAATCAAATAAAATCATATTATTAATCAATATTGGACACATCATTCAAAAATCAATCCCCAAATCAAAAACAATTCCTACCACACTTCAAAAATTTCAAAACCTAAATCCCATGAAAAAATAATCCAAACATGATAAGAAAACACCAAATAACCACTCCCCACATTCATAAACATTAAAATTTCCAACCCCTCCATTTTGAAAACAATTTTTTAGAAAACAAAACAAGTCTCGAATACTAGACACCCACCCTTGGTATTGTATTAAGTCTATCACTCTCTCTCTCTCTCTCACATATATATATCATTGTTTTAGATCAGGAACCATCAACACTTTTCAATTAATATCCAATTCTAACACATATTTCCCTATCTTTGATCAGTCATAGGATCACAAAGGGACAAATAAAATGAAGGGATCATCAATTTCTAAATTGATGTCTAAAAAATTACCAATCCATTTTCAAAACCATCCCTAATAATATAAAAAAACATTCCATATCACTAGAAAAACTCATCCCACATATCAAAATACACTTATAAAATCCAAAATAACATTCTTAATTGGTTCCCATTTTCAAAAAAACCCATTTTAAAATTCAAAAATAGTCAATGTTTTCATTTTGGAAATATAATTTTTGAGAAACTGGTCTCCATTTCATCAAACCAAACAACATTTTAAAATCTAAATAAAACACCCCAGAACCATAACAATCAATCATTAAAAAAAAATTACCCCACCACTCAACGGGTAAAAAAACCCAAAATATCAAAAGAAAAACTGATACACATGACTTAGTTAGGTGGTTTGGTCAACCATACATCAATTGGGTGATCAAATCCATGGTCTTCAAAGTAAGATTCAAGGTCTGTGCATAGTTTTCCAAATAGAGAACAAAAACCATCAACCCCTTTGGATTCCACCAAAATAACCACTACAATACATTGATTTTCACAAAATAATCCACAATTTCTCATCAAAATAAAAAAACTACCTCAAAATAAAAAACATCAAAATCATATGAGTTACATGCTCATAATTTGAGGCACAACCCCTGATCACCTTTAGAATTCATTTGTCTTTCCAAATATATGGAAATCAAGAACCTACCCAAGACTAACCACTTGAATTCTGATAATTGTATCTCTAAACAACTAGAAATCCATTAATAACATGTTCTACCCTCCTATGACACCTTTTTTACATGAACCAAACTAAGTAAAACTAGAACTAGTAACCTAATCCATCCCATGAAAAGTCCCATGTGGCGTTCATGATCCTCCCAAACACGAAACTATTATTGACCATTATATAAGACCATGATTGGAATGATTCTATTTGTAAAATACTGTAAAAATAAGAAGAATAATAAAAAATGGGATATGAAAAATAAATTAAAATAATGGCTAAACAAACTTCAATGTGACCACATGGGTCACCACTACACATAGAATCATGCTATATTGGAGAGAAATCTAATTCTAGAAGAACCTGAAACTGAATAAGATAATATATGTGTGACCACTAGAGTTATCAGTAGGGATTCCAAAAGAAAAAACATTCCATGTTACTTACCATAAACAAAGAAAAATATTTCACATTATTTTGGAAATACATATATTAAAAAATAAGGTTTTTATCTGCTTTCTAAAACAAATAACTAGTTAATAATGTTAATGAACCATTTCATATTATTTATAAAAAAATCAACATAATATTACTTTTTAAAAATCACATTTTATGATGAAACATTAAAAGTAGAGAAATTTTACTGAGAAGCAGGGAAAACATAACAGAAGTGGTAAATTAAGTGTTTCTAGAAAAAGCTTAACAATTAAAATTAGTTAATAAAAATATATATAAAATGATAGAAATTAGAATTCTTTTAGAATAGTTATCATGTAATATATCTAAAAACCACATTTAATATACCTTGTACATCCTCAATTTGGAATCCATCTACTAGACTATCAACATAACCAATAGTATATGACCATGATAACTTCTCTCAACTAGCCTCACTAGTGGATCATCCCAAGTGGGCGTCCCATGCCATGTATATCTATTCCTTCTAATCGGGGAAGAAAATAAACTGTCACATGACTCTCTATATGACGCCTATGATCTTAAGGATATGAAAAACATCATAGGTGTTGATGATATCATTAATCCAAAATCTCATTCCCAAAAATACACCATTCATGCTATGTTTCCCCATTCATGTCTAGGTTTAACAATTCTCCCCACTATGAATATTTCTACAACAATAATGTCATAATATAATTGAATAGCTGATACATGAATGAGACAATACCAAAAAAGAATCTCCGACTATCAAAATACATAGAACTAAAGACTTAATTTCCTTAGAAATCAAAAAAAAAATTGATCTAAAGATCCTAGTAGAAACATCCTTGATAAACCATCCCAATATCTAAAGAAATAACTGAAATACTATAAAACCCAAACCCCAAAATGAATGAAAAAGGATCAATGGATTCACAACTCCATGCACACTCTCTAAATGTGGAACACCCCGAACCCTAGATTAGAATTCACCCAATAAATCCATCATTACCTTTTCCTGATCTTCATGACCATATGTTGTATGACATATTACATAGTTCATCTATCCAATAGTATAATCTGTTTCATGCAGGGAAGAACCAAAGAGTCCCACCCGAAAAATATTCAAAATTCCCATGAAGAAAATAATAATAACTAAGGAACTATGATCAAAACTGGATCAATGCGGGTGGTCTCTAAATAATTTAGAACTATATAAATACAATAGTTCCTCAAACTAAAAAAAGATCCTAAATTCAAAATGAAAATTAAAATCACAATGAAATGAAGCATGGGACAACAAACCGAACCATTCTACATCAACAACATTAATAAAATTATAGAAAATCACCATTGATGAAGAGATCCTAAAGTCTAAAACATAATTATCCATACCAAAAACAATAAAATCCAATGTAAAGCATTAATTTAAAAAAAAAGTTATTTTAAAAAATTGTCTTATTGTTGATCATATGCCAAATCAATGTTCATCCTTCTCGGTTGGAAGTTTCTCCAAGGGAGGTGATCTAGATCCTTGTAAATTCCTGATGACACCATAGAAAAATCATTACAAAAAACCTATAAATCCATTGGTAAATAGATATTAGGTTATTTTTGTAATATAAATGACATTATCCAAATATTACCATAATGAAAACATATTCAGAGATTAATTTCAGATGTTTTTGGTGACATGGAATACAATGAACATTTTATACAGATTCTCAAATGGTTTGACCCAATTAAACCAGCTTCTAATTAAATATCCTACCCCAGTAATACATCATAATCTCTAGGAAGTGAAGTCACTTACTGAAGATATTCTGATAGGTGACCCATTTCAAATAATCAAGCCATAATAAATTCATCTCCACTGAGGTTTATGAGATACATCACTAGCTTAGTGAATCTCTTAGAATAATCCAACACTGTTGAATAACCCTTATCGAAATAGTAAAATTATGAAACAATAGATACCAACACATTGTCAATGATTTAATAATGTATGAACAATATTTTAAATCATTCCAATGTGTAATTATTCATCAGTTCGACCTAAAGAACGATTTTCACCATTCTCAACATAGGCATTGCAACCAGATGTTGGAAAGATGAAGATTGAGAGGTTTAATATACTCAATCCGAAAAAATTTCTTCATAATATTTCAAATCCATTCCTATATTTTCATTTGATCCATCTACCAAAACAAATTTGGATAGATAGACTCTCAGATCCACTAGATGAACTCTGTCACAACCCGCCATCACCAAGATGAGGGATGGGACAACAAACTACTAGAAACTTGAATCCATAAGTTGAAGGTGAGATAATGAACCTTGAGACCCACCTTCAATAGGTCCCGAAGTGGCAACTAGAAACAATGGTATAGAATCACACATAATATGGAAGGCATTAACCTTTTTATTTAGTAGGATCTAGAAATACGATGGTAAAAACCCAAACTAATACCAAAATTAAGGTAAATGTATATCAAAAATCCATTATCATATTCATGTTCAAAGATAAACCCTATAAGTACAATAACAAATCCAAAGGTAAATTACCAAATGAAAGAAATTAGCAATGACAAATGTCCCGATGTTCGAGCTAGTACAGTCATGCACGGACCCCGAAGTCCTCCTAGAAACCAAAAAGTAGTTTTATATACATTGGATGAGTATATAGGTATTCTCATTAGGGAGAAACAAAAGCTCTCATGCACATGTGGGGAGGCATTCAAATGCCCCGTGAGAAAGTAGAGGTAACCAAAACACCCAACAAGGAAACTATTCACTCAACCTCACCAAGGAACACTCCCCAAATAATGCAAGTAATGTAAGTAATAGTAGTAGAAAATTTATATTTGGGTACCCCAAAACACTTTCCTGCTATTTATTGAAGACATCCTACACGTCATACCTCCCCCTCCATTTTCACTACAATACCATTGTTACCCCAACAACAACCTTATGGGCCACCACAACCATGTATCCTTCACGCAGACACCTGGGCCACCACAACCACGCTTCCCGCCCAAAAACACCTGGGCTACCATAACCATACACCCCGCCTATAGAAACTTAGGCCACCACAACCATACATAACCACACCCATAGACACCTGGTCCAGAACAACCATCTCCATTCCCGAAGACACTTGGGCCTCATCCGGAAGACACTTGAGAAACAAACCTGCCCGCACACACCTGGTCCAACAACCACAACATATCTTCCTGAAGAGTCTTGGGATATAAAACATTGGATATCATACCATAAAATCCTACTCAAAGAGTCTTGGTATACTTGGGAGAGGGAGCAAAAATGAGCTAATAACCAGCCACCCAATAGGATGTCGGCAAAAACACTCTCCCCCATGAAATGGTTGTGTTCGGCACAAATTTCTCAACTTGGGTGGGGTGAAAATAAGATAAATAAAACAAAATTTATATGTATAGTTAATAAATACTCATCCCAACCTAAGGGTTGTAAAACCATCCCATACACAAACTCCCTCATTACTATTCATTCATAAAAAAGCACAACAGCCACAATCGAAACACAACTCATTACTTAAAAACAATTCCCCATTGAAACCATTATTTTTATCATATTCATGTGATTCAATTTAAATAATTATTTACTATTGGGAAACTAATAGGCATATACACATGCAAGGAAGGGAAAACATAAAAGCAGTAATTTAAGCATTCACACCCAATTCTCATGTAAAGTCAGAAGAACAAAAGGGATTCGTGAGATCCCTCGAAGTACTACAACAAAACGAAGACCCATCATACAACCCCACACAGCCTCAGTTCCACAACCCATAACTCAACAATCGTGGAACTCATCCCTATCCACATCACCCCAAAAGGATTCAAATAGAACAACCATACACATCACCAGAACAGAGCATTGTCGTTCTTAGATTTAATCACACCATTCGATATGTTCATTATTTCTGTTTTGTTAACCAGGGTGATCAAATAATAATTCTTGTTCATTGGGAATCCATTTAATCTACCGAGTTTACGTGGTTAACCAGTTTCCATGTTACAACTATTCAATCACATAATCATCTAGAAAACTGAGGTTCATTAGTGTGCATAGATGAACCCCCAATGGCCACGATTTTCAGTGTACATATGCCTATAAAATTGAAAAAATGAAATAAATGATAAATTTGTATAGTAGAATCATGAAACACACCCCTTCATTCATAAAAAACCATTTATTATCTTCATTAAGGTTTTGTTTCATCCATATCTGATGGAACATTATCATACCCACACCACATGATATATGGTATAGAGAGACCAAGGAAAACCCTACATCAATGATAAACGATAGAGTTTTCTTCCTCGATCCATGAACTAGTGATGTGCGACTTGCCGTGGAGAAACTCCAAGGACTCCAAGAGTGAGTAGGAATGGGTCCAGCACGGTCGCAAAACTAGCTTTTGGAAGAGGGACTCCAAAAGCACCAAGGAAAGGAAAAGAGACCATCCAAGAAGGATAATTAATCTCCATGCGATAAAAGGTGAGATCCTAGAGTAAGAAGATATAAAATCTTGAACAGATTTAGAGGCAGGTCATTGTCTCTCTACCCGGTTGGGTAGTTACACACGGTGGAATTAATTATTATGTAATAATTATCCTCAGAGAGGAGGCGATATTGGATGTGAGTTAAAGGGTTTCCTTTAAATGGGGACAACCATGTAACAGGGGAGAAGCTGAACAGTACAGGAATAAAGGGTGACACTGAGTAAAATACACACGTTTTGGTATGTCAAGGGCCGACCAGATCTTGTGGGATTTTGGATATAATATATGGGATTTAAATGGTTTTGAAAGTGGTATTAAACAAGTTTTACATCAAAAGATACATTGCGGGATTGGTACTGAAAAAATTTGAATACTGAAAAAAAAACAAAAGGTGGGACACTGTTTGGTGAGGCACCATAGTGGTGCCACTAGTTCAGTGGAACACCACAAGAGGCTCCAAAGTTTTGGTGTGCGACCACTATGATGCAACTGGTTTTGCGGAACACCGTAAGAAGTGCCACTATTTTGTGTGTGACTATGATAGTGAAACCACTAAGTTTCCATTGCCACGGTACCACCATACTGGTGCCGCCATGACCAGTGCCACTATTTCGATGGAACCGTTTGGTGGAACCATGTTTTTGGAAAACTCCTTAATGAGTCACCAATGGTCCCTATGACACAACTAACAATAGAAATTTGGAAAATTAATGGACCATGAGGGTCCATTCCATTACATCAAACACCCCTCATACTATTCTCATCCTTGAGAATCCAAGAGTAAAACAGATGAAAAGAGAGAGGGGGGGGGGGGGGGGCGAATGACCACCATGCACGATACCTCTTAGGAGTAAAACTCCTTGACATATAGGAACATATCTTCCTCATACTGATCAACTGTATTGGCACTACAACTCTTCTTCATTAAGCATCCAAACAAACTAGTAAAGGTTATACCGTATAGTCATATGGATTAGGGAGTCCATTCCTTCATGTTAATATACAATCTGCTATGTGTGGAACACACTCACCCACACAGATTTATCGCGTCCACATTAATGTGTCCCAATTAGGGATCAGGTCCTCCCCACCCCACAGTGAGGAATCTTCACACACATTCAGAGAATAAGGGAAATATCCCATCTAATAGTTAACAAAGTCAATCATTACATCACAGTCATGAACAAAACAACACAGAACAAAACTCAAAATAGATATGGGTACTGGGCATGCATATGAAAAAATTATTCCCAAGAACGATAATCAAGGACACCATGACTCCATAACACACGGACCAAGTGAATGGTTCTCCCATGAAGCACCTTCACCCATTGATCCTTGATCCTCACTGGTTGCTCTAGGAATGTTTTATCGTCCTCGATATCCAACTCCCCCCAATCGAGGATGTACGACTAATCGTGTAGATACTTCTGGAGCTGAGACACTTGGAAGATGTTGCAGACCCTCATTAGCGGTGGTGGTAGCGCCAACTAATAATCCACTTCTTTGACCTACCGAAACACCTCTAATGGTCTAATGAACAAAGAATAAAGCTTACCTCCATAGCGGAATCTCCATTGCTCATGCCGAGGGGATACCTTCAAGAAAACGTGGTCCCCAACCTCAAAATCCAAGGGTCTCCTCCTATGATTGTCATACGACTTCTGTCATTCCGGAGCTGCCTTCATCCTCTCTCGTATAAGCTGAACCTTCTACGTCGTGCTATGCACTACCTCCGGGCAAAGACAACCTGCTTCCCCAACCTCTGTCCAGCAAACTGGTGAGTTACACGGTCTCCCATACAAGGCTTCAAATATATACATGCCATTGGCAGTGTCATAGATATTGTTTTAGGAAAAATATACCAGAGGCAAGTGTCGCACCCAAGAACCCCTAAGTCCAAAACACATGCCCATAGCATATCCTCCAATGTCTGGATGGTCCGCTCTGTCTTCCCTTCTGTCTGGGGGTGGAAATTAGTGCTAAGGCATAGCTGGGTGCCAAATCATGTTGAAATACTCTCCAGACCAGTTAGGTAAACCATGTATCCTAATCTGAGACTATGGAACTTGGAACTCCATGAAACTACACCACCTCGTCCATGTATCTCTGTGCTAAGGCATCCATCACAATCGACTCCTTGATATCCCAAAAGTGATATGATTTTTTCATTCGTCCCACCAATACCAAGATAGCATCACAACCTCCATGATACCTACGTAGTCCCATGAAAAAATCCATCGAGATTTCATCCCACTTCCACTCAAGGACATCTAAAGGTTGCAACAGACCACCTAAAACACGAGGCTCAACCTTCACCTACTGACACACGTGGAAATTTTCCACGAACCCCACAACAACCCGTTTCACTATAGGCCACCGAAACAGACTCCTCAAGCCTTCGTACATTTTTCAAACTCATGTGTGTACTTCCAGTGGTGAGTTTACGAACTCAACAAGAACACTCTCATTCATTACCACCGGGATGAACAAAATTCCATGAAATAACATATGATTTTTTCTATCTTTTGACCAACCTTACAGGGCATTGCCCTGGATAACACAATCGTGCATCACTTTAACCTCTAAGTCCCCCCCACTGAGACTACTCCACCTACTAAAACAGAGAGGAGGGAACTACCATCTAGATCAGACAGCCTCTGTCATCATCTACCCTTGCATACCGGTGTATGGAAGCCAACACTTTTATCACCTTCCATGCATCTGTCGATTCTCAAACCACATCCTTCTACGACTTCTTTCTCAAGGAATTTTCCACTATGTTCCCCTTTCCTAAGTTATAGGAAATCTCAATTTTGTAGTCCTAAAGAAGCTCCATCCCCCTGGGCTATAACAAATTCAGGTCCCATTCGGAGTAGATATACTCCAAGCTCTTGTGATCTGTGAAGACCACGAAGTGATACCTAATGAGGTAATGACACCATAACTGTAGTTCAAACATGATAAGTACATGCTCCAGATCATGGGTGGAATAGTTATGCTCATGGGTATGTAACTTCCTAGACCCATAAGTGGTCACCCCTGTTGTTGCATCAGTACACACCCCAGACCATGGCCTAAAGAATCATATAACCCCTCAAACACCACCATTTATTTTAGAAATCTTAGAAATGGTGAAAAACCCAACATCCTCTTCAGATCACTAAATTATTCCTAGAACTGCTCACTCCATAAGAAATCCAGGTCATTCTCAGTCAATGTCATAAAAGGTGCGGCAAATCGGGAGAATTTGGTAACAAATCTTCGTTAGTAACCTGCTAGACCCCGAAAACTACAAAAATATGCCAGATTCTTGTCTGCTTCCAAAGAAATAACTACTCCAAACTCCCACTGTTCCATTTCTATTCCCTTCTCGGACACCACGTGCGTAAGGAAGTGAACCTATCGTGTCTAGAACTTTCACTTGGACATCTTCTCGTGGAGCTGGTGCTGTTGGAGGACCTCTAAAATTGTCCATAGATGTATGACATGATCCTCGTTTAATATTGAGTAGATCAAGATGTCTTAATAAATAGGACTACGAACTAGTTCAAATATTCTTGGAAGATAGAGTTCATGAGCCCCATGAACATGGATGGTGCGTTCGTAATGCCGAACGACATGACCAAAAACACAAAGTGCCCATACCTACACCTGAAGGCTGTCTTCAAGATGTCACCCTCCTTCACTGTCAACTAGTGATACCCAGACTCCATGTCAATCTTGGAGAACCATCATGCCCCCTTAAACTGATCAAAAAGTTCATTGATCCTTGGGAGGGGTAATGGTTCTTCATTGTCACATATTTCAGCCTCTGGTAGTCTATACACAACATGTGACCACCATGTTCCTTCTTTGCGAACAAGACTTGAGCACCCCATGGTGACGTGCTTGGTAGGACAAAAACCATCTTTATCAGATCGTCAATCTTAATCTGTAACTCCCAAAACTCAGAGGGCTCCATCCGATAGGGAGCCACTGAAATTAGACAAGAACCGAGTTGAAAGAAAATCCCCAACCCAACATCACGTTGAGGGGGAAGAGTCACCACCTCTCCAGGGAAGACATCCAGGAACTCACAGATGACCTACATGACTTCCACTATCTCTGTATATGTTGACTCCACTGAAATCTTAGGTAACATGGAAAGAAGGGGCTCCACTCGCCAACTGCCCTCATGGAAACCCCTCTTGCCGATGAAAGTCACACGCTGTCCGACCGTATCAAAAAATGTGAACCTTATTCGGAAGCATTCGATAATGACACACACAGAGAAAATCCATTCAATGCATGAAATGACCTCATATGGCATCATCTACCATAAAAGAAGGTCCCCATTGGACTGATGTGGCCCCAACATCAGTCTGCATCATTGGAAAACATAATACAAGGTGGTATGACCTCTAACTAGCGTACTCAAAACCTGGGGAACATGAAGTATTTATACATTTAGACCCAGTGTATGAGCTATACTGGGTGCAATGAAGGTGTGAAAAGCTCCTGAGTCAAACACGACACATATAAGAGTGCTAAACAAGTTGATCATACCTCAAACTGCTTCAGGACCCGCTGGAACTGCTGCCTCCGTGGCATGCATCTTCCCATACCCATATTATATTCCCCTCGGCTATCAGTCGCCTCCCCAACCCCACCCGGGTCGATGTCCCTGAGGATCTCCCTGAGGTCGGCCTACTCCTGCAATGTCTTCTCTTAGATGAGCGGGAGCTTGTTGTCCCTATTACTGCTACTGATAGGGCTCGGTTGGAAACTGATGATGATGAGGTGGGCGTTGAACATGCCCACCCCCACTGTACTACACTCGGTCCGAGAACTGATTTCGAAGGTTCCCACAACTACCACAGATGAAGAATCTTGGTCTTGGGTCCGCAAAGAATGGGCGAGGACCAGGAGATCAAAACTGGAACTGCTGGGGCCTGCTCCCAACTGGAAAAAACCTGGAAGGCCATGACGCTAGAGTCCTGCTGCTAATAGGCTTCCCCTTTGATGAGCTAAATTGGATCCCCTCTCATGTTAAACCTCCCAGCATGTGCATCCTCTCCACCACTTCAGCCTTCTTCTGGACCACCATGTATGTCTGTAGGGTAAATGGAGTAATGACATACTGAAGAGAAGGTTGGAGTGCCTCCCCTAAACGTCTTCCCCATGACTCCTCATTTAGAAAAAGGTTTGAAAGAAAACAAAGGATATCCTTTAACTTTATCCTCATATCCCTCCCTGACATACTCTCCTTCCAAAGGGAGAGTAACTCCTGTCTATTCTCATCCTTCATCGTAGAAGAATGTAATTCCTCCTAGAATTAGTTATCGAAGTCAGAACACAAAATCTCACTCTTAATCCTCTCTATGAGGTAGAGTGTCCACCACTGATGTACTGCTCCCCTAATCTGATTGTCTGCCAATAAAACCCAATACTCAGATGAAGCCCGGATCAAGATGAAAACTATCACTAACTCCTCGATCAAGCTTTTGGTCTCTATATCTGATACGCTGCCCTCATACTTTCCGAGGGTCTTCCGCTGAAATCCACGAAGTGACTTCTTCCACTAGTCATCCTCCTCTATATTAGTCCTCCACTGATTATCCAGATCATATTTCTGGTCATCTATCACCCTCAATACTCATGTTCATCATCCAGGTGCCATAGATTCAAGGTAAACAAGGAATTCCTAAGCCCAAGTAGTGTTAAATATTTATTTTATATTTTATTAATCATGATATTTATTTAAAACCCCAAAACACCTAGAACACCCAAGAACTCATGACATTAGGATGCAAGTACCTTTCATAGGGTCTCTAACCTAGAATCAGTGTAGTGTCACTTGGTCGTTCGGTAGGTCCAGAGTCCTTGCACCGAATCATGGTGGCCCTAAAATCTCATGTCCTAGCCAGTCTTCCTTATCCTATTTCTTGCACCAAGATTGCCTAAAAAAATTTCCCAACTATCCCATTCAATCCTTACTATGCCTAACCCTGAGATCTAATATATCTCTCAACCATCAACTCTGATACCATTATGTCACGACCCACCTTCACCAAGATGAGGGAAGGGACAAAAAACTGCCAGACCCTTCCTTACTCAAGTTGAATGAGAGATAATGACCCCCCGAGTCTTGCCTTCAATAGTCCCTAGAGTGGAGACTAGAACCAAGGGTATATAATCACATGTAATATAGAAGGAATTACCCTTTTTATTTATCAGGATCACGAGATACGACGGTAAAAACCCAAAAAACTCCAAAACTAAAGGTAAAAGTAAATCCAAAACCCATTCCCATATGCATGTTCAATGTTCAAGTACATGAACAACTCCATAGGGAATGTAAAAAAAGAAAGATAATGGAAATGAAAACTGTCCTGATGTCTGAGCTAGTATCGTTCTGCACGGTCCGTGAGGTCCTCCAGGAAACTTGAAAAAAGTTTTGTATATGTTGGGTGAGTATACAGGTATACTCAATAAGGAAAAACAAAATATCTCATGCATAAGTGGAGAGGCATTCTAATGCCCTGTGAGAATGTATATGTAACGACAAAAACCAGTAAGGAAACTATTCACCCATCCTCACAAAGGCACACTCCTCAAATTACGCATGTCAGGTAAGTAATAGTAATAGCACATCGATAATAGGGTACCTGCACCACTTTAACACTGGTTATTGAAGACATCCTACGTGTCATACCTCCCCTGCCATTTTCACTATAGTCCCACTACCTCCCCAACAATAGCCTTATGGGCCACCACAACCATGTATCCTGCCCACAAACACCTAGGCCACCACGACCACGCAACCCACCCACAAAAACCTAGGCCACCCGAAACATACATCCCACCTACAGAAAATTTGGCCACCAAAACCATACGTAACCACACCCATAGGCAACTGGGCTAGAACAACCACCACCACTCCTGAAGAAACCTATGCTTTATCCCGAAGACAATAGGGAAACAAACCTGCCCACACACACCTAGGCGACCCACCACAACATACCATTCCCAAAGAGTCTTGGGAAAAATAGATGGACCTCAGGCCATCAAATCCTACCCTAAGAGTCTTGGGATAGTAGGTATATTGATAAGAAAATAGATAATAACCATCCACCCAATAGAATGTTGGAAAAAACACCATCCCCGATGAAATGGGGGGTGTTCGGTACGAAGTTCTAAAATTTTGTGGGGTGAGAATAAGAAACACAAAACTAAATTTTTAAGCATAAGTAAACAAGAACTCATCCCTACCTAAGGGTTCAAAAACCAGCCCATACACAAACACCTCATTACTATTCATTCATACAAAAGAACACCAACCACTACCAGAGCACAACTCATTCCTAGAAAAAATATTCCCCATTGAACCCATTCTTGTTATAATTTTCAAGTGATTAAATTTAAATAATTCTTCAGTACATGGAAAATAATAGGCATAGCCACATGCCAAGGAAGGAAAAACAACCATGCAGTAATTTAAGCATTCACACCTAGTTTTCTTGTACTGTCGCAAAAACAAATGAGATCAGTGAGAACCCTTGACTTACTGGAACCAATCCAAACCCCATCATATATACCCGCATGGCCTCAGGTCCACAACCAACAAATTAATAACTAGGGATCCCATCTCCTTCCACGTCACCCCACTTGGCGTCAAAGAGATGTACCATACACATCACTAAAACAGAGAAAGGATGTTCTCAAATTTAATCACCCCATTAATTAAGTTTTTTCTTTCTGTTTGGTTAACCAGTGTGATCACACAATGATTCTTGTTCTTTGGGAATCCATTTAATCAACCGATTATACATGATTAACCAGTTTTCATGTTACATCCAATAAATAATATGATTTTCTTGAAAACAGAGGTTCATTAGGGCACAAGGATGGTACACCAATGGCCACTATTTTCAAGGGACATATGCCCACATAATTCACAACATATATGAATGATAAAAGTGTACATCAGCATCCTCAAAGACAACCCTCACTAGTGCAGAAAACGTTTTTTACGTCGGTTATTTTTTATTATTTACGTCGGTTTTTAGGCGACGTTAATACGGACGACGTTATAAATAACATTTTTTACGTCGGTTATTTAAAACCGACGTAATATCCCTAACATCACGGTGGTTATCACGTCGGTTCATATAATAACCGACGTGATAAATATGCGCGTGGGGCTTTATCACGTCGGTTATTCCCTAAACCGACGTGATAAAATGCCTGGGATATCGTTTATCACGTCGGTTATGTCATAACCGACGTGATAAACCCTTCCCCTGGCCTTTTATAACGTCGGTTATTTAGGAAACCGACGTGCTAAAAAGGCCTGGGAAACGTTTTAGCACGTCGGTTATCCAATAACCGACGTGGTAAATCGATTCCCAGGCCTTTTAGCACGTCAGTTATATTAAGAACCGACGTGATAAAATCCCCGGGAACGGTTTATCACGTCGGTTCTAGAAAAACCCGACGTGATAAACCCCTCCCGATTTATTTACCACGTCGGTTATAAAATAACCGACGTGAAAGAAATTATTATTTTTTTAAATAATTGCACTGCTCTCACTAAAAAGCAACCAGAAACCAAACAAAAATAACCATGCCAGCCCTCCCCCAAGCCCCAACTGAACCCCACCCTCATCTATACCCACCTAACAACCTGGCCAGCCCTCCCCCACCACATTGGAGCCCCACCACAACCCTTGGACACCCCCCACCCCTTGGACAGCCCCCCCACCCTCATTTACACCCCCACGACCCCTAGTACAGCCGCAAACACCCATTGGACACCCCCCCCTCATTTACACCCAACCGGCCCCTTGGACATAACTCCCAGACACCTTGGACACCCCCCCACCCCTTGGACACCCCCCACCCCTTAGACAGCCCCCCCACCCTCATTTACACCCCCCGAACACTAGGACAACCCCAAACACCCCTTGGACACCCCCTCCCATATCCCTTGGACACCCCCCCACCCCTTGGACACCCCCCACCCCTTGGACAGCCCCCCACCCCCCCGACCCCTTGGAAACCCCCCTACCCCTTGGAAACCCCCCCATCCCCTTGGACAGCCCCAAACACCCCTTGGACACCCCTCCTATATCCCTTGGACACCCCCCCACCACTTGGACACCCCCCCACCCCTTGGACAGCCCCCCCCCCCCCCCACCCTCATTTACACCCAACCGACTCCTTGGACAGCCCCAAACACACCTTGGACACCCCTCCCATATCCCTTGGACACCCCCCACCCCTTGGACACCCCCCCACCCTCATTTACACCCCCCGACCCCTAGGACAGCCCCAAACACACCTTGGACACCCCTCCCATATCCCTTGGACACCCCCCAAACACCCACCCACCCCCTTGGAACCTCTCCCCCCATACCAAAATCCAGACCAGAAAAACCATCAACAGTAGACCAAAACAAGAAGTAGAGAAAAATTAAACATTCACTTATATAACATTCAAAACTTACACTGTCAACTTCAAAAAAAACTAAATCCAACCTAAACGACTACGAAATACACAATTACATTGACAATATTCAAAATTACATTTTACATTACAAACAACTAAAAGTCAATCAAACCTGTAAAATAATTTGACCACTCCACTTGTAAGTGTTTGATATCTTCAGCAGTAAAGGGTTGAGGGTCATCAAAAAGCTACAAAGGAAAAGGATAGTAGTCAATGTGTATAATGAATAAATCAAATTGAAATATTATGAGAAAGAGGAAATCTTACCAGGTCAAAACTCAGAACTGTCCCAGTTGTTATTATTTCATACATAAATCTTAACATGTAATATCCGCATTCGATGATGCCTTGTTGCTCATGACATTTCTGTATGAATGAGTGTAAATTCAATATATTATTTTTATGTAATAAATCAAAATGTACAAATTATAAATGGATATTTACCTTCGCATGTACATATTTGATCTTGTAATTCCTTTTCTTTGCGCTTTTTCGAAAGTGGACCCATGCCCTGTTAGAAAATAATACGAATGGGGTAAATTTAAAATTCATTATAATATATAAAACTATTGTGAAATTGAAACTTACGTTTCCAATATATTCTTAAAACTTTCTCGCACATCATCATGGAGAGAGCATATCCAATAAAGTGTTTTCTCCCTAGGGAAAAAAACCCCTAACATCCAATGATCCCTGAGAAAGGGAAATTTAAGAAAAGGAAATTTAACGTTAGTGGTTTTTTATGTTAAAAGATAATTAACTCTTTGAGAGGGATGTGTTTCATACCTCTCACAAAAAGGCATCATCCAACACTGTGTGATTACATTCTTTTCAAATCTATCAGCAATATAAAGCATTCTTTGTTCCTCATCCAATGCACATGCTTCAGGGGACATCAATTGTGGGTCCACGAATCCATATACATCTGTCAGCTCATTCCTCTCACAAATTTTATACATATACCTAATACAAAGCAGACATAAGTATACATTTTTAATAAATATAACGCAAGGAAAAGGTGTTAAGACTTACATGATAAAAATTTGCACCACGTTGATGCCCAACTTATCTCCAGTGACAAACTCCATGATATCAGTTTTCATAATCCCCACACATAGTTCACGTCCACAGACATGAGCTTCCATTGTAAAGTCATAATGATCCGCCAACAAATTTGAATATCTTGACAATTTGTCAAGACTGCTAGTATCTGCATCTGATGTCATAGCTATCTGTCTTTGTTGTTGTCTATACAGTATTTCTTTACCTTTGAAGTATTCCTGTAAAAATAAATTGAAAAATATATTAGTTTTCAAATGATAAAACATTAATAAAAATATAAAATAAAAGATATAACATCCATACCTCTATGGTAATGAGTCGAAGAAGTCTGGATGGCCAAAGTAAAAAATGGCCGATACTATGTCCAACTGTCGTCACCTCATCTGTAGGTAATGGTATCCGAGCTGATCTATCTATAATATCCTGTACAGTGACCCTCTGATTCTCTACCTCTAACTGTTGATGATGAACTGTATCTCCTATACAATATACCATCCCATATGCAACTATATGATGTTGAGGATCATCAACATACAACTCACAATAAGTAGGTAGCTGCGGCGGAGGACGAGGATCAAAAATGGGGTCCGCAGGCTGAGGTGGGGGAGTGGGAGCTACTGGGAGAGGTGGAGTGGGAGCTGCACCCTGAAATTGTCTTTGCAAGTCTGCAAACATTAACTGCACCGATGCTCTAATCTTGTCCTCCATTGTCGCATTAATATTATGGACTTCAGCCTCCAAGGATTCTATTTTTTTTTATAAACTCCCTCAACGTTAGAAGTTGAGGAACGTGGCAACACTTTTCTTACCGATACACCTGCCAGATATCCTCTTACACGGCCAGGATGTTCGGGCTTTCCCAATGCCACAGATAAAATATCTTCCCTCCCAGATGGTGTAAATGTCCCCTGTGAACTCTGCTCCTCAAGAGAGTCCTGTAATAATTAATTGAACATTTCTATAATGATTGGAAATATATGACGAAAATAGTAAACTTAAATAAATAAAATAGATATCTTACAATCCTCTCAACTACGAGTCTCGATTCTTCCGAAAGATATTGTCCTTTTTTGCCCTTCCGAGCTCTTTTCCATTTCTCATGTCTAGATGGAGGGGATGGAGGGGCCACCTCTCCAGAGCTTGAAGACTTAGCTCTTAGTTGTTGAAATTTTTCTGCGATCATTTGTTCTTCCAATAATGCATACCCTCCCCGAGATAAACTATGAGGGTATACATTTTTAGATTGGATCTCTTGATGAGCTTTCCTTGTTTGCTGTAAATTAAGAATAAGTAATCATTAACAAAACAATAATAAGATCATTTATATAAGAAAGCTTATAAAAGTTTACATTGCCCTTACCAAAAATGAATCTTTTCTTCTACTTTCAAAAAATTCTCTCCATGTGTCTTCATCTATAAAAGGATATATACGACATGGATTCTCACGACTCCTATGACCATAAATGAAATAAGATGAGAGGGTTGATTTGAAATACCTCCATCTCCTAGCAGCCAACGATAATCATTTCTTCCTGACTCCTCCAGTGTTAGGAATATCAAATGTCATCTGATAAAAAAGAGGTTAAAAATATTATATATACTAGAAACATTTAAAGAACAGTCAAACAATAGCAAAAGATCTTACCAAAATGGTCTCCCACAGCTGAGAAATTATCGCCTTATCCACACTTCTCCAATCATCATAGAGAATGCTTACTTTGCTCTTAGCCTGAGTTGCTACAAAACCCTTAAAATCTTTAGCATTTGGACCTCTAGGAAGATCATCATCATCAAACTCCACGACTATCCTCTCCTCCTTCGTACGGGCAAGTGATAATTTTGGTAAACGTGTGCACCCACGCTTACCAACCTTTGAACTCTTTTTCGTAATAGGAGCATGTGAATGTTCCTCCCCAGATGTATGATCAATATGCTCATCTCCAGAATCATGTGGCTGATCAACTGATTGATCTGTCATTTTCCTTCAAATCAAAAAAACAAACATTAGTTCACAAATAGAAAAGTGTACTAAATTACATAATAGTAAACATTGGTAATATGGTAAGCATGTTAAACAATGATAAACATGGTAAACACAGGCAAAAGGTTGCCAAGGAGTTGGCCCAAGAAAGCTGAAAAGTGGACTCACTGATGCCACCGGCCGGCCGCTGGCTCACCACCGGCCGGCCGGTGGACCAGACAGCCTACCTCTGTCTGGACCACCGGCCGACCGCTGGATCACCACCGGTCGGCCGGTGGACCAGACAGAGAGCCTTCCTCTCTGTCTAAACCACCGGCCGGCCGCTGGCTCCTCACCGGCCGGCCGCTGGTGATCCAGACAGAGAGCCTTCCTCTCTGTCTGAACCACCGGCCGGCCGCTGGCTCAACACCGGCCGACCATTGGTGATCCAGACAGAGAGGAAGGCTCTGTCTGGTCCACCGGCCGGACGGTGGTGATCCAGCGGCCGGCCGGTGGTTCAGACAGAGGAAAGCTGTCTGGACCACCGGCCGGCCGCTGGCTCAGCACCGGCCGGCCGGTGGACCAGACAGCTTTGTTCTGGACCCCCGGCCAACCGGTGATCCACCACCGGCCAGCCGGTGCGCCCAGGACTTCTCCTCTTTACGGTTTTTATTGTTTTATCGTTTTGGTTTGATACATATTTTAATAAGTAAAAAATCTACAGTATCTAACATTATATGAAAAAACTAAATGTAAACAAGAAATAAACTTGTGTTACCTGTAATTTTAGGAATGTACAGTTGGATTGTTTTCCCAAATTCCTTCGTCGTGATCGTTCCTTATGGCACAAACCATGTCTTCAACATACTCATCATTATGTTCTGTTAATCTTTCCATGGAAGTAGGGATCTCACATAAATCAGCATCTTCATCAAATTCATCCTCACCAACATATTGGTTTTTCCCTTGTAAAACAACAGCCCACTGCATATCTGATTGATCTACTACATAGAAAATTTGTTTGGCATGTGTTTCCATTATAAAAGAATCAGCTGTGTCTTCCAATCTATTCAGATTAACAAGTGTCATTCCAAATTCATCGTGTCTGACACTGTTGTTACCGATAAACCATTTACAGTTAAAAATGGGAACTTTAATTTTAAAGTAATCAGCCTCCCATATGTCTTCAATCACTCCATAATATGCACTTGATGCCGAAATTGGGTTTCTGTCCTTAGCACTCGAAAAATGCATTTCTTCTGCAAACACCATTACACCACTATTCTGAACTGCACTTCTGTTGTCCTGAGCTTTCGTATGAAATGTATAGCCATTAATGTCATAAGCGGACCATGTTATCACATTTAAAGATGGACCACCCACTATCCATTTTAATGTCTCTGATACATCTGATCTACCAAGCAAGGTCTTTTTAAACCATGGCAAAAAAGTTTTGTTGTGCTCATTCAAAATCCACATTTCTTTCTTCTTTGGATGACATTGTTTCAACTCATTAATATGCAATGTGATATACGGTTGAACATCAGCTATGTTATTCAATATGTATGATTCTAACTTCTTCATATGTTCAGCTGACAGTGATTTGACTTTCAAGCCACGAATCCCCTTTCCCTCATTATTAACCCGTTCATGGCGAGATGGAGGCAAACCTATGTGTTGCGCCGTAGCCAAGTAGCTCGTACAAAACTCTGCTACCTCCTCAGAAATATACTTTTCAATAATGGAGGCTTCAGGTCGATATGGATTTTTAACATATCCCTTTAATATTTTCATATACCTTTCAAAAGGATACATCCAACGAAGATATACAGGTCCACAAAGCCTTATTTCTCGAACCAGATGAATCAGTAAATGCACCATCATATCAAAAAAAGTTGGAGGAAAATACATTTCCAAATGACAAAGTATAAAAATTGCATCCTTTTCCAAAATGTTCAAAGCATTCACATCAATCGCCTTGTTGCAAATTGAATTGAAAAAATAACACAACCTCATTATAGTCTTTCTGACACGGATGGGCAATATTCCACGCAGTGCAACTGGTAGAATTTGTTGCATCATGACATGACAATCATGTGATTTCATACCTATCAACTTCAAGTCTTTCAGTGAGACAAAATTTTTTACATTTGAAGAATAACCTTGAGGCACTTTGATATCATGAAGACACTGACAGAAGCTACTTTTCTCCCTCTTCGATAATGTATGACAAGCCGGGGGAAGAAATGTTCGTCTTCCTTTAGGAGTGGGAGCTAACTCCAAACGTATTCCCATTGACAGTAGGTCTAACCTTGCATTCAACCCATCTTTTGTCTTTCCTTTAATATCTAGCAATGTTCCGATCAAAGAATCACAGATATTCTTCTCCACATGCATGACATCAATATTATGTTTGACTTCATGATACCTCCAATATGGTAGCTCAAAAAATATTGACCTTTTCTTCCAAATATGTCTATCATTACCAGATTTCTGTGTCTTTCCCAATGTCACATCAAGGTTTTTCACCCTCTCAAAATACAATTCTGGGGATAAAGGTTGAGGAGCAGTATCAAATTCTTGTGAGCCATTGAATGCCTTTTTTAGTCTTCTATAAGGGTGATCCATAGGCAAAAACTTTCGATGACCCATGTACACTGTTTTCCTCCATTGATGCAATTGACAATATGACGTCTGTTGTTCACAAATTGGACATGCTTTATGCCCTTTAACACTGTATCCAGACAAATTTCCATATGCTGGGAAGTCATTTATAGTGAATAGAAGCACTGCATGCAGTTGAAAATATTCCATTTTATAAGAATCATACACCCTAATACCATCAGCCCATAACAGTTTCAAATCATCAATCAGCGGTGACAAGTATACATCAATATCATTGCCGGGTTGCTTTGGACCAGAGATCATGATACTCAACATGACATATTTGCACTTCATACAAACTTCAGGAGAGAGGTTGTAAATTACCAATAAAACAGGCCATGAACTATGTGTGCTACTGAGGGTTCGGTATGGATTCATTCCATCTGTGCACAAGCCTAGTCTCAGATTTCTAATTTCATTTCCAAATGTAGGGTACTGGGCATCAATTTTCTTCCATTGTGGACAATCAGCTGGATGACGTATTTTTCCATCACAGACCCGCTCATCAGCATGCCATCTTAACCTTTTTGCATCATGTGAATTAGCAAATAAACGTTTGAAACGAGGAATTATAGAAAGATACCAAAATACCTTTGAAGGGAGCTTTGTAATCTCTACATCAGCTTGTGATTTTTCTTTCACCTTATACCGTGATGTCCCACATTTAGGACACTCTTTCAGAAATTCATATTCTTTCCTATATATAATGCAGTCATTCGGACAGGCATGTATTTTCCTGTATCCCAATCCCATCAGGCATAATATTTTTTTGGCCTTATAATGTGAATCTGGAAGATCGTTATCTTTTGGAAGAATGTCTTTCATCAATTGTAGCAGCTCTGTAAAACTTCTGTCACTCCATCCATGTTTCGCCTTCAGGTTAATCAATCTTAACACCGCCGACAAAACCGTAAAATCTGTACAACCAGGATATAATGGTTTTTCGGCATCACCATATAGACGTGCAACTCTCGGTTCTATCTCAATTTGTTCTGCTACAATATCGCGAATCATTTCTTCAATTCCATCGGAGTTACCATCTTGCGATTCATTATCATCAGTGACATTCTGTCCAGTTTCGCCATGCCAAATCCAAGGGTTGTAACTCGGATTGAAACCATGACAAATCAGATGATCTTTTATCTCTCTACTTTTCAACTTCTTCATATTCAGACATTTCAGGCATGGACAGAAAAAAATGTCACTACTTGGAACATTTCGTTTAGAAAATTCCAAAAAGGCATCAACACCTTCCTCATATTCATTGCTCATTCGATGTGCCGTAATCCAACTTCGACTCATTATTACCTATAACAAATAGCAAAAATATATATATTTTTTAGATAAGACAAATATATGTTTATATGAAAAAAATCATAATTTGAATATAACAATTTTGAAATATAAAACAAATCGATGTGTAAACCCCCCTGGACACCCCCCGACCCCTCTGGACAGCCCCCCACCCCTCCTGGACACAACCCCCCACCCCCGACCTGCTTGGACACCCCCCTGGACACCCCCCAACCCTCTGGACAGCCCCCCACCCCTCCTAAACACCACCCCCACCCCCTACCCCCTTGGACACCCCCCTGGACACCCCCCGACCCTCCTGGACACCACCCCCCACCCCCTACCCCCTTGGACACCCCCCGACCCCCCTGGACACCCCCCGACCCTCCTTGGACACCCCCCTGGACACCCCACCGACCCCTCTGGACAGGCCGCCACCCCCTTGGACAGCCCCCCACACCCACCCATCCCCTTGGACACCACCCTGGACACCCCCCGACCCCTCTGGACAGCCCCCGACCCCTCTAGAAAGCACCCCCACCCCTCCTGGACACAACCCCCCACCCCCGACCTGCTTGGACACCCCCCTGGACACCCCCCAATCCTCTGGACAGCCCCCCACCCCTCCTAAACACCACCACCCACCCTTTACCCCCTTGGACACCCCCCTGGACACCCCCCAACACCCACCCACACCCTTGGACAACCCCCACACCCACCCACCCCCTTGTAAACCCCCCTGGACACCCCCGACCCCTCTGGACAGCCCCCCGTCCCTCCTGGACACCACCCCCCACCCCCTACCCCCTTGGACACCCCCCTGGACATCCCCCAACCCTCTGGACAGCCCCCCCACCCACCCGGACAACCCCAACTACCCTCTGGAGAGGCCGCCACCCACTTGGACAGCCCCCCACACCCATCCACCCCCTTGGACACCCCCCTGGACACCCCCCAACACCCACCCACACCCTTGGACAGCCCCCCACACCCACCCACCCCCTTGTAAACCCCCCTGGACACCCCCAACCCCTCTGGACAGCCCCCCGTCCCTCCTAGACACCACCCCCACCCCCTACCCCCTTGGACACCCCCTGGACATCCCCCAACCCTCTGGACAGCCCCCCACCCACCCGGACAACCCCAACTACCCTCTGGAGAGGCCGCCACCCACTTGGACAGCCCCCCACACCCATCCACCCCCTTGGACACCCCCCTGGACACCCCACCGACCCCTCTGGACAGGCCGCCACCCCCTTGGACAGCCCCCCACACCCACCCATCCCCTTGGACACCACCCTGGACACCCCCCGACCCCTCTGGACAGCCCCCGACCCCTCTAGAAAGCACCCCCACCCCTCCTGGACACAACCCCCCACCTCCGACATGCTTGGACACCCCCCTGGACACCCCCCAACCCTCTGGACAGCCCCCCACCCCTCCTAAACACCACCCCCACCCCCTACCCCCTTGGACACCCCCCTGGACATCCCCCAACACCCACCCACACCCTTGGACAGCCCCCCACACCCACCCACCCCCTTGTAAACCCCCCTGGACACCCCCCGACCCCAAATCCATGCACCTATGCCATGGTTGTGTGTGAATAAAGTAGTAACAACTGTAAAAGGGCAACCCATCCAAATGGACACGCCCCAACCCTCTCGGGGATTTATAGAAAACGATGAAAAATTAGTGAAATCATAAAATTACTCAATATTGCAAGTCGAACAAATAGATCTAGGGATGATAAATAAGATTATGGTGCCAAAACGAGTTAAAAGGGTTCTCAATCGAAGAATCTTAGCTAGTTTCAACAAAAAAATCACAACACATATATATTTACTATCCGCGAAAAAAAACGAACGAGTGGGATGATTACCTGAGTGCTGCGAGTTTAAATGATTGATCCGAGGAGATTAAATATGAGAAACGATGATCGCAAAACAAATCTAAACCAACGAAATGGACGAGCCGATTCAGGTTTACGCGCGAGAGAGACGAGTCGCGACTGTCGAAGGTAAACTCGCGAATGACAATCCACGGGTCTGGGTAAATTTTTAAATGAGTTATCACGTCGGTTATTCAATAACCGACGTGATAATTGTTTTAAAAACATTTATAACGTCGGTTATTTTAATAACCGACGTAAAAACCTTCCTCTGATTCATTTTTGACGTCGGTTATAAAATAACCGACGTTATAAAGGGCTCAAAATCCGCGTTTTTTTACGTCGGTTATTCCATAACCGACGTCAAAAACATCTGCGGATTCTTTTGTTACGTCGGTTATTTCATAACCGACGTAAAAAAGCCTTCAAAAACCGCGTTTGTTACGTCGGTTATTCAATAACCGACGTCAAAGGGCCTTCGAAAACCGCGTTTTGTACGTCGGTTATAAAAATAACCGACGTAAAAAACGAAGCCGCGTGATTAATAACGCCGGTTATCAAAATAACCGACGTTAAATGTGTACCGAACACAGGTTTTTACGTCGGTTAAGAAATAACCGACGTAAAAAACCTCGTTTTACATATTTTGACGTCGGTTTTATATAACCGACGTAAAAAATGGTGACGTAAAAAACGTTTTCTGCACTAGTGCCTTAATTCATTAAAAATCAACTATTATCTTCATTATGGTTTGGTTTCTTAGATCCCTGAACGAACATTATCATACCCACCCTACATTATACACACTAAAGAGAGATGAAGGAAAACCATACATGGATGATCAACGATCGATATTTTTTTCCTTGTGCCGAGAACTAGTGATGTGCGACATGTAGGGGAGGAACTCTATGGACTCTACGAGTGATTAGGAAAGTCTCTAGCTTGGGAACACAACTAGTCTTGGGTAGAGGGAATTCAAAAACACTTATGAAAGGAAAATATACAAGACAATAAAAAAAAGAAACTTAGTGCGATAAAATGTGAGATCTTAGAGTTACAGGATTTGAAATCTGGAACAAAATTCATGTATGATTGTGGTTTTTTCTATGATACTGGGCAGTTATAGAATATGCAAATAACTATTATTTAATAATTCTCCTCAGAGAGATGGTGATAATGGCTATGAGTTAAAGGGTTTCTTTTAAACGGGAAAAAAACCACGTAAGAGGGGCGATGCCAAAAATTATGGGAAGAAGGAGTGAAATAGAGAAAAAAGCCACATGTTTTGGTAAGTAAAGGGTCAAACAGCTCTTGGGAAATTTTACATATCATTTATGTTGTTTAAATGGATTTAAAATGGGTATTAAAATAATTTTACGTCAAAATATATGTTGCGGGAGCAGAACTGGAAAAGGTCAGAAATTGAAAAAAACAAATTGCGGGACACCGTTTGGTGAGACACTGTAACGGTGCCACCAATTTGGTGGAACACCATAATAGGTGACACCATTTCTGTGTGTGACTACTATGGTTCCACCATCACAGTGCCACCATAATGGTTCCTCCGTTTCATTGTGCGACTGTGACGTTGCAACCGCTACGGTGCAACCGTCACAGTGCATCTGTGACCGATGCCACCATTATAGTGCCATCATGACAAGTTCCACCATCCCAGTGCCTCCATGACCGGTTCCACTATCACAGTGTCTCTATGACTGGTGTCACCATTTTTAAGGAACCATTTGTGGAACCGAGTTTTTGGAAAAATCCATAATGAGTCCCTGATGGTTTCCGGATACCCCAAAAAACAAATATTTTTCCAATTAACGGACTAGGAGGGTCTGGGCCTTTTAAAACTCTTAGTAATAAAGACCTATGATATCCATATCAAGAATAGATAAATAGAAATTTAAATGTACTACATGATTAGTTGAAAACATGGGATCAAAGAAGCACACAAAAATGCTTTTCAAAGTGATTAAGAAATTATTGGGATCCGAATTTGAAAACATGAAGCACGAAACAAAATGAATACATATCATAAATGACAATCCATTATCATATAAGAAAATTCAGATTATTAAGAAACATTCTCCCCACATTTCACAAAATCCATTCATACACCCAACTCACTTTATGAAATTACTCCCATTTTTAAAACAACCCATTTCACTTTAAAAATGATTCAATTTTTTCATTTTGGAAATTCAATTTTTTATAAACCAAACACCATTTTATAAAACCCACCCTAATTTTAAAAAATAAATAAAATAATAATAATCCCATCCCATGATAAACATAATAACAAAAAAAAACCCACCACTGAATATGTGCGTGATCCCAAAATTAAAAAAAAATTATTACACATGGCTTGGTCACTGTGTTTTTAATATCGTGCACAAACCATGTGAGAAAATTGTATTTTATAAGAGTTATTTTAATATACTATGCGTTTTTTTACAAACCGTTCCTAACAGCCACACATACCATTTAAATTATTATATAAAAACCACCCCATGCCTTTGAGTTTCACATAATAATACAAAAATAATTAAATAAAAATAAAAATATCCATCCAAAACCAAAACCCTGAAATTATTCGGGTTCTATACTTGGATTTTTAGGTACAATAATCCCACACCACCCTAGAAATTAAATAATCCTTCCAAATAGGTGGGGATCAAGAACATTCATATTAATAAAAATGTGAATCCTCAAAAATATATCTATGATCTTCCAAACATCACCAAATTACTAAGCTTACACTCCTCTGATACCATTTTTCACAAACTAGCATGCCAGAACTATGAACCTATCACTCGAGCTGAGCCACAACATGGTTTGAGAGGCATTCTCAATCCTCTCGAGTAGGATCATATTGTCTAGAATAACATAAAATCCATTTTGGAATGAAATAACTTTTAAAATATATATAATTAAATAATAAAAACATAAAATAAAAAAATGGAATATAAAGTAAAATATACATGGAAAACATACCTCAATGTGACACCATGGGTCACCACCAAACCTAAAACCAAACTCTCCCTGAGAGTGATCCAAAACTGGAAGACCATGAAATTAAGTAGATAATAAATGTTTCATCACGGATATTCTCAGTATGAATGCATAAGTAAAAACCACTCTATGTGCATCGCCTTTAAAAAAATACATTTAATGCTAGTTTGTAAATACCAAGGTTCAAAATAATGTTTTTATTGCATTTATAAAAAATTAACAAATATTTATATTTATATAACCATTCCTCTTTTCGTATAAAAAACTGTTTCAAATGGAATATTTATTTCTGAAAACACATTCCTATGAAGAAACATGCTACAAATAGTCATTTTAGTGACAATTAGTGAAAAATACAACATTAGTGCTAAATTTAGTGTTTCATAAAGAAGTGTAAACATTAAAAATATTTTATATAAATATTATAAAAAGGGGAAAATTGGAATAAATTTGAAAAATTTATCTTTGGATACCCCTAGAATGTATACGAAGGTACCCTAGATATGATCAGTTTAGAATCCATCTGTTGGCCTATTGATTTGATCCAAAATCCATAACCAACTCATACACTCTCAACTAACCTCACCAGTGGAACATCCCTTGCCAAATTTTCCTACCATTTTAATCTTGTTCTTATAATAAGAACTAAATATTAAACATCTATCCACTAAAACTATGAAACCTAGGATTCCATGGCTATGGAAAACATGGGAGGTGAGGAAGCATTCACGAACAGAAAATCCCAATAATGAAAAGCCACCATGAATTCTCAGGGCCACTTTCTCACACCATATATGAGTATTATACCTAGAGTGGATAATATCCATGGATGATAACTCTTTTAAAGAATTTATTAATCTTTACCAACTGGGAATTATAATTATAAAAAAATATTTTACCATTTGAAAACCAATTTAGATATCATTGAAAAATCAATCATGTATTCTATGTTTTATTAAAAATTGGTCGAAAGGCCTAATTTTCATTTTAAATTTACATATGGCCCAGTAAAAATATTTTGGAGAACTAAAAATTTTCTCCAGATTCCATGAATTTCAAAATTATCATGTCAATATTTTTTTAAGAAGAACACATAGTGAACCAAGAGAACATTGTTAAGAAACATTAAACAAACCAGCTTCATGCCATACAATATTTTTATACAATTTACTATATTCATAATATAAATAGAACAACCAATAAAAACAAATTAAATTATTTTTATTCAATTAAAAGGCTCGAACATAGGGTGACTTACCTCAAAATAGAATTACTTTGACGATGGTCACTCGAAACCACTTCAAACATACGTGCATATACAATTTCACATATACATATGTACACCTTGACCCAATGCACATATACCAAACCCCAAGGGGGAATATGTATTATGAAGATATATATATATATATATATATATACATGCATACCTATGTATATACATGAAAGTCAACTTCAATGAGACACGTGTTCCCCTAAATAAAAAAGAGACATCTAAATATCATAAAATTACAAATTGAAATTTGATAAGGGAATAAAAACTGAATAAAATCAACATGAACCAATGAAAACCCAACTTCCTTGGTTGGACATGGGTAGAACCAACCTCAACAGGACTAAAATACCCTAGATATCAATAACACACAATGAATATAAAAAACATAGATTACGGCACACACTGAGAATACACAACAAACACAGAAGATAAAAAATAAACAAATAAATGAGTAAAAAAGAAGAAATGGGTTTCCAATGATGACATCACTATGATTCAGAAGGAGAAATGGTGACCAGAGGGAGTAGAAGGTGGTGGTGGCGTGAGGTTGGGAGCCCTCTTATTCAGCTAGGTCATGTGAGTGTGGAATGGTGGTAGGGGTTTGTATTGAATGAAGGGTAATGGAGACTCCCCCAAATTTAAGGGTTTAATATTAATTATAATAATAATTTTAAAAATAATTATATTATTATTATAACAATGAAAACATTTAATTTTTTACATATTATTTTTTATTTTCCCCCTTTTTGTTTAGACAACACTCATGGTTTGGCCACATGGTTTCAAAAATCATGAACCAATTGTTCACCTCTAATGGAGGTTTTATACACCTCTCACAGACATCCACAAGGATTCCAAAACTATTCATTGTACATGAAATTCATCTTTATCAAAAACAACATAGGGATCAAAAGAGTTTCCCACGCTTTCTAGAAATAGTGCATCAACCATGTGGTTATGATAAAAATAAAAAAAAATAAAAAATTTAAACATGGAATGGATTGAAACTAAATAATAAGGCTAAAAATAAATAAATAATAAAAATATATAATATTTTATTATTTTGGTGTGGAAACGTAACCCTCTTTTTGTGCTCCATATTTAAGATGTTGTCTCCAAAACTAACATTCAACTATTTTACTCATAATTTATGATTTATATATCTACATTGAAAATTATCATAATATTAATTGAAATAATTTCTTTATCTATAATGGATCAATTTTATGATAGAAATATATAATAAAACAAAATAATGACATGATTTTATAAACCACAATGGGGTTTATGCTTATGAAGAATAATTTTTAATGAAGGAAACTACACCATGGTTTTATTCATGATAATTATTATTTTTATATAATCATTCTCCCTTTTATTGTTTTATGTTATGTTTATAGTAATATATGATGATTATCGCTGTATTTTGAATATTGAAATCAATTTTATAATTGTTAAAATAATTATAATCTAATTATTGTAAGGAGTTGTAGATTATGAATAATTATTCATTGATGGATAAATATTTTAGAAACATTTATATTCTTCAGAGTGTACCTGGAGGTGAATATAGAGCATCAATAATTTTTAATTATTTTTATGTGATTTCTACTAAATAATGTGTGAAAATTATAACATTCACGGTATTATTTTTAATTACTCTAACAAATAATGGTTCTAGAAGGCTATTTCATGAATAAAATTCATTTTATGAGTTTTTATGATTTTAAATACGCTAGATACCCTAAGAATAATGATTAAATCATAATTTCATTAGGGAATTTTATTAGGATCACGTAGATGATTTAGAAATATTCTTTCAATGAAGAAACTGTGTTTTATTTATTTATTTATATTATATTTGATAAAAAGATGGATCTTATGGATACTAAATTATTTTTTTATTGTTTCCACTATGTTTGGAAATGTCTTATCCCCTTTTAATTCTATTTTTATAGTTAGTGTAACTTATATTACATAAATATTGACTTCTTATATAAACTAATTTTCGATGAATATGAGATTTGAAATAATCATGGTATGTTTTAAATAAAATAATCATGGATCATGTTTATTCTGTAAAACTATATTTAAAAATATAAATTAATTTATATATTTTATGATTATTATAAAAAATTTTATTATTTAAAAAAACATTTAATCAATCCTTTAATAAAATTACCTTAAAAATGTGTTCTTATGATGAAGTTTTCTATAAAATTATCATAGTTAGTACTAAAATGTTATTTATTTAGGATTACACCATTTAATTGTGATACTAGATGTAAGGGATTATCAATAAATACTTAGAAAACGTATTCTTTTATTAAATTGTCCAAAATAAATCATATTCTATTTTCATAACATGTGTTTTCATGTTAAAAAAAATTGGTTTATGTTAAAACGCGAATGGTTTTAGAATTTAATGAATAATTATTAATCCTAAAAACCCAATATTTTTTCCCATATATTCTTGGATTAATGTGAATTTAAACTTAATATTTTCAAGGAATAAACTCATGATATTATGAAATTTTTTAACAAAATTAATTTAATTTCATTGATTTCTTGTGTTAAACAGTAAACTAATAATAAATAAACTTTGATATAGTATTAAAATGTTATTTGGTAAAGTGTGCTGGATTTTATGATACGATTATTACTAATTAATTTATGAAAAAAATATATTATAAATATAATTAAAATTGTTTTTTGGATATCAATTTATTATAATTGAAAAATATTATATGAAAGTAAAAGATTTATTTTCTAAAATGATAATTTTATGCACATAATGTAAATTTATCCTAATAAATTAAATTAGTCACTATTTGTGAAAAAAACGTAGTTATATAAATATTATAGTGAATCAAATATTTTCACACACATTCATTATTTTTCTTGTCATTTGTTTATAATAAATCAACTTATATGCTCAAAATGTATATTTCTAAAAGAATTTTTGTTCCTTTATCACACAATGATCTTTAATTTAATATATACCAATTAAAGAAAATTATTTTTTTTAAAATAGATTCAATATTTTTAATCAATGGGATCAAATTTTGAAAATAATTAACTTTTATTTTTTGGTCTATAGGATTTTTTATCATGAAAAAATTTATCATAACGATAAAGGAAATACTAGGTTTAACTAGGATGAAAATAAGGTACAAGGCATTTACATTTCATCCGAATTATTATTATATTAATTCAAATCTACTATTATAACATCATTCCTGATATTTCATTTTTCAATGTTCACATATTCTTGTAATTGAACTATAGAATATTTAAATCAAAGAAATAACAATATTTCACTCTCTTTTTTGTAAATATCAGTTTTGGTCTATCATATACAGAACATAATGTTATGATTAAATATAAATTTCTATTTTACGAGTATAAAAATTTTATTTATGTTATAAATATTTCTTTAATTTTTGTCAATATAACGAAGGTAAATTCTTATTGAACACCAATGTGTTATTCCACTAATTAATAAGAAATTGTAATAAATAATTTTAAAAATAAAAAAGGTAATATAAATAGAGTGAGTTAATGTGTGTTAAAAGTATCATATTATTATGACATATTAGTGTCATGTTATAGATTTTTATTCTATCTCACACATTTTCTTGAAGTATTAAATTCATATTAAATGAATAATGTTAAAAATTACATTAATGAAACTTTAAAGAAATAATATATTATTAAATGGTATACAATTTTAAAAATATTTTATTATTTAAAATCAATGTTATATGATTTTAGACATAAATGATGTTCCATTTCTATGTAGTTTTACAATTTATAGTAACATAAGCAACCCATATTCGATATAATACTTTAATATTATGCTACTTCCCAGAATGGTAATATAAGGTTTAAAAAAAGATAAGATTTAAAATTTGATCCAAACCTATCCAAATATTATTTAATGAATTTTTTTTGTCTCATCCATATCTTATAATCTCATATTATCAGTTTTTTTCCATTTTACATAAAAATTTATGTATAATTATTTAATAATTTATGAAATTCCAAGATGTCCCCTAACCTCAGTTATGAAAGGGAAGCCATCATTTCCCTTCATCACAACACATTATCAATTGTAGATCAATAATTCTGTACGAATTTCTACTATTCACTACCCAATGCATAATATATATGCTTTTGAATTACCAAAACACACCACATAGATCCCTTAAGAGGATATTTAAAGGATTAATTTCCAAGAATACACCATCATTATAATCAACCAAATCCTTCTTAATAATTCATTAACCCACCCTAAATACATTATGTTCTTAATAAAAAATAATCTCTTAAATACTTTGAACTATAATTATGGATTTGAAATCACATCTATTCACTCATTTGAACATTCAACTTACTCTCTCGACAAAGTGTTTGCTGGACTCACCTGTTTTAATAATCACAAATCATGTTTAAATATTGATCATAATATATTAAGTCAGTCTTTAATCCTTTTAATATACATATACAATTATCTTATTCTAAAAAATGTATATTCTTAAGACTCATGACTTTGATGCATCAACTTACAGTCCATATTTATCTAAATATAAGATCATTGAAATAGGATACTGGTAAGAGCCTTCTATTCAAAGTCACCGTTATAGAATAATATCACTTTAAGTCACTGTTGTTAGAAGATCACTGTTGAAGATTTACAGTCACTGTTGGAAGCTACCGGTACACGGTTACTGTCACAAACATATTGATGATCTACTTATCAAAGATCACAGACAAAGAGTTACTGTTATAAGGTCATTGCTGTAACAAGGCTTCTGTTAGAAGTCCACTGTTAGACTCTTTCTCAAGTCTTCTGTTGAGAAATTCTCTATTCAAGTATGCAGTTGGAAAGGTTACTGTTGAAGTAGTCTGATGTTATAGAACTACCAATTAGAAGCTTACTGTTAAAGGTCTACTGTTGATACTACCGATAGAGTTCACTGATGAGGATCCACTTTTACAAAGAATAAACAACAACCATTAAAAGACTACAGTTGAAGTCTACAGATGGAAAGACTACATTTCACAGTTGGAAAGACTACAGTTCACATTTGGAAAGACCACAGTTGAAGCCCTCAGGTGAACAGTCTACCGATGAAGTCCACAATTGTAGAGATTGAAGTCTAATGTGTGACATGAATCTGCTACCAGTCTAATGATATTCCATTCTTTTCTTTACCTACTTTATTAATACTATTATAACAGTCATTTCTGGACAAATTAATGCACCTGATATTATTTAATGTTATTTTCTGGGATATTAGGAGACAGTACGATGTAAGAGGAAGACCACACGTGGTTGAAACATGTCTCTTGTTAGCCCCTACTGGACAACAAAACACAAAAACAAGTGACTATATAAAAGACACAGAAGAGAGACACAATGTAGCGGTAGAACCCGAACATACTGGAAAGAAGAAGGGAACTCTAAAGCACTCATTCAGACGAACAAGAGCTTCACGAAGATCAATTTAAAAGAACCTTCTACAATATGTATTAGTGTGTTGTAAAGAGTTTTTGAATCCAAGAAGCTGGTCATATTTACATCTGGAAGTCACAACCTGGAAGTTCCGACACTCTGTTTTGGAGTAAACTTGCAGAGAAGGACCAAAGATTCATTTCATTCATTCTGATGAGTCGAGAGCTGATCTGCCAAAAAAATAGAGAATCCCAAACTTTTCCCTACTATCTTTATCTCTACTGTGTTTAAATACTTTACATTTGTGAGCAGTGTGTATGTGTTACACACATTGACTCTTGTGCTTGAACTGAGGGATACTAAAAATCCCCATACCAAACTATCTTTACATTTGTTTCCCATGTATAACTGTGGAAGAAGCCTGGTGTGGCTTGGTAGTTTATGTTTTTACCTACGTAGAACTGTGGTATAGGTTGAAAAACCTAGACAGTTTGTGAAAGCTATTGTAAAGCCCGATACAGGCTATGTATCACTTTTAATATAATTGCTTGGTGGCAGATGATCACCATGTGGAGAGGATTAGGTATTGAATTTTGACTGAACCTCTTGTTTAAATTTGTCGTGTTCATCTTTTACTTACTCTGTTTAACATATATCCGCTGTGATTATATTTTCAAAGACAGAAATCTTTTTTTACATTCACTCTGATAGTTGGTTTTGGTTAGTGTGTATATATGAGTTATTTAGTAAACCTGTTTCAAAAGTCAAATTAGTTCTCATACTGATTCAACTGAGGAGTAATCAACCTTTGAGAAACCTGTTAAACAATAACTCACTTAAATCTCTACTGCCTTAATTTACTGGGCTGTTCTAATTTGAGGGATTTTAATCCTAAAAGTTTTTAACAGAAATTTTAATTGGAACTCAATTCACCCCCCTCTTGAGTATCCACTTCGACCAACATTTGGTATCAGATGATTCAGTCTTATTTATAAATAAAAGGTTTTCAAACCCTTTATTTTCAAACTGTGATTTTAGTTTTACTTAAAGAACTTAAATTTATGTTAGTTCTAAATTTTCTCTCTTTAAAATATTTTCTAAAATCTAGTTATGGAAAATAGACTAGAAGGTGATGCTACTAACAGGCCACCTTTCCTTAATGGTTTGAATTATGGTCAATGCAAAATTAAAATGAAAATTCATTTGGAAAGTATTGGTTTTGATATTTGGTCTACTATAGAATCAGAATATGAAATTCCCAAAACTGCTAGATCTACCTGGGATGGTGCTACAAAGTCTGACTATAATAATAACTGTAAATCTATGAATTCCCTTTACTGCTCTTTAGGACATGAGGAATTTAACCAAATTTCTGCATGTAAAACAGCTCATGAAATCTGAGACACCTTGGCTGTTTCTCATGAAGGAACAACCAATGTGAAGGAAATGAGATTAAATACTTATACTATTAAATATGATAATTTTAAAATGAGACCTGATGAACCCATTTCTGATATGTATCTTAGGTTCAATGAGATTTTCAACACCATGAGTTCCCTGGGAAAAGCTGTTCCAGAAAAGGAGCATATCCTGAGAATATTGAGATGTTTTCCTGACAGAAGGAGAGGCACTTCTATGTCTATCCGAGAGTCATGTGACATTAGAAAACTACCGGTTAAGGAATTTATTGGTAAACTAATGATGTATGAAGAGGAATTGAAGGTGAACAAAGAAGAAGATGATGAACCCAAAATAAAATCTATAGCATTTAAGTCTACTGCCTCTAAGAGTAAAGACAAGGAGAAAATACATGTACCTACTATAAGTTCAACTAGTGATGATTCAAATTCAGGAAATGATGAAGAAATGGCCCAAATAGCCAGGAGATTTAAGAGGTTATATAGGATGAAAAAGTTTTTCAGAAAGCCAAACTACAAGGGTAAATATGATCAACAAGGTAAGTGGAAGAAGTATTGGAAGAAATCTGATAAGGAAGATGATATAGTCTGCTATAAATGCAAGAGGAAAGGACACATCAAGGCTGACTTCCTGAAGTTAAAATTCAAAAAGAAATATGACTATAAGGACAAGAAATACAAGAAATCCATGAATGAAACCTAGAGTGCTTCGGAGGACAGCACAAGTGAATCAGAAGCTACTGACTCTGAAAAGAATCATGCCAACATGTCCTTCATGACTAACATATCCGAGGTACCTGTTTCTTCTATTCTAAATGATTATTATTCTGAAGATAACAGTGACTCAGATAATGATGCAAATATGTCTAAGGATGAACTGTTTGAATATTGTAATGTACTGGAAGATAACCGCAATGAACTAAAAGATAAGTACAAATATTTGAAGAAACAACATTCTCTAACTAGTAATATTAAAACAGATCTAAGTATAGAAAAAGAAAAGAATGCTCAATTGTTGAAAGAGAATACTCAACTCAAATTATCTAATGAACAATTAATAAAGGATATTGAGAAGTTCATTGATGGTCAGGATACCTTGACACAGTTGCTGGGAAGACATATTGCTCCAAAATATACAACTGTTCTAGGATATCAGCCTGGACAGAGACACATTAGCAAAACCAAATTTGTTCCAAAATCTGGACAGTTCTCTGCTAATTTTGGACAATCTTTTGAGAAAAAATTTTCTAAAAGACCGAACAAAGTATTTATGTCTCAAAATATGTTTTTTGATTTCAGAAATTCTATAAAGAAAATATGGGTTCCCAAAGTTTTATTGGATAACCTTTCTGGACCCAAGAAGATCAGAGTACCAAAATTATCCCATGTTTAATCTGTTTTGCAGGGAAGTTGTTTAAAGAGTTCCTGTAACACTCTATGGTATTTGAACAGTGGATGTTCAAGACATATGACAGGAGACTATTCGTGCTTCAAGAGTCTAATTAAAGTTGACGGTGGGCATGTCACCTTTGGTGACAATGCAAGAGGAAAAATCATCGTCTTAGGCCAGATTGGTAACCCTGATACAATATTAATTTCTAAAGTACTTTTTGTTGATGGATTACAATATAATTTACTTATCATATCTCAGTTATGTGATGCTGGCCTTAAAGTTAAATTTGAGAATGATTCATGTAATGTTTTTAATTCAAAGAATGACTTAGTTTTCACTGCATGTAGAAATGAGAATGTATATGCTGTTGATTTAGACTCCTTAGCTAAACAAAATGTTTCTTGTTTAAATGCTTTTCATATAGAATCTTGGTTGTGGCATAGAATATTAGGACACTGTAATGTGCACTCACTTAAGAAGCTATCTAAGAAATGTTTAGTTAGAGACCTACCTAAATTGGAATTCCCAAATGATAAAGTGTGTAATCCATGTCAAAAGGGAAAACAACACAAAGTTTCCTTCAAACCAAAGAAAGAAGTCTCAACTTCTCAACCAATTGAGTTAGTTCACATGGATTTGTTTGGACCATCAAGAGTTTCAAGTTTAAATGGGAAGCACTATGTTTATGTTCTTATAGATGACTTATCTAGGTATACTTGGTTATAATTTCTAGATCACAAAAGTGATGTTTGTTCCTACTTTGTCAAATATTCTACGTCTGTAGAAAACCTTAGTGGACTTAAGATTAATACCCTAAAAAGTGATCATGGATATGAGTTTGATAATCATGAGTTTGAATCCTACTGCTCGCATAATGGCTATAGTCACAACATTTCTGCCCCTAGGACCCCCCCAACAAAATGGAGTTGTAGAAAGAAGAAATAGGACCCTTCAAGAAATTGGAAGGACTATGCTTAATGAGTATAACTTACCTATTTATTTTTGGGATAAAGCTGCAAATACAGCTTGTTACATTATTAATAGAGTCTTAATTAGACCTATTCTAAAAAGGACCCCTTATGAACTTTGGAATAATAGGAAGCCTAAGGTTAATTACTTTAGAGTTTTTGGGTGCAAAGTATTTATTCTTAATACTAAAGATAATCTTGAAAAATTTTCTCCCAAAAGTGATGAAGTAATTTTCCTGGGTTATTCTATTTCAAGTAAATCCTATAGAGTGTTCAATATGAAAACCAAATGTGTGGAAGAATCAGTTCATATCAAATTCGATGAGACTGATCCACATGAGACTAAATCTTCTCTTGAAAATCATGAGGAAGATTTATCAAATTTGAACCTTAATGATAAAAATAGTGAATCCCCTGTAAAAATATCCAGTTCTGGAAATTTTCCAAAATATGCACCTGCTGATTTTGAACCAACAGAAAACTATGAAGAATCTAGTTCAACCCTTCCTAGAGGTATTAAGACTCTCAGGAATCATCCTCTAGATGCTGTTGTAAGCGATTTAAATAAAGGAACACAAACTAGAGCTTCTCTAAGAAACCAAATTGAACATCAAGATTTTCTTTCACATCTTGAACCCAAAAATATTGATGATTCAATCAATGATGAATTTTGGGGAATGGCTATGCAAGAAGAACTAAATCAGTTCGAAAGAAACAAAATTTGGGAATTAGTGGAAATACCCAAGGACACCTTAACCATAGGCACTAATTGGGTGTTTAGAAACAAAGTAGATGATTCTAGGAATATAGTTTGAAATAAAGATAGGCTAGTTGCAGAAGGATATATCCAAGAAGAAGGAATAGACTATGAAGAGTTCTTTGCACCTGTAGCTAGACTAGAAGCCATTAGGATACTACTTGCCTATGCAGCTCATCTGAATTTCAAGCTTTATCAAATGGATGTTAAAAGTTATTTTATAAATGGATACATAGTTGAGGATGTGTTTGGTGAACAACCCCCTAGTTTTACAAATCCCCATTTTTCCAATCAGGTTTTCAAACTGTCTAAAGCTTTGTATGGATTAAAACAAGCTCCAAGAGCATGGTATGATAGGCTCAGCTCTTTTCTTATTTCAAAAGTTTTTACCAAAGGTATAGATGATCCTACTCTTTTCATTAAATGGATTTCTAAAGATTTTTTGATAGTACAAGTTTATGTGGATGATATTATTTTTGAATCTTCTAAAAATTCATTATGTACTGATTTTTCAAAAATGATGCAAAATGAGTTTGAAATGGGTTTAATGGGAGAACTCAAATTTTTCCTTGGATTTCAGATCTTTCAAAATAAAAATGGAATTGTTTTGAATCAAAGAAAATATATTAAGGATCTTTTAAAATGTTTCTCTTTGGATGGTAGTAAAGGTAGTGACACACCTATGAGTACCACCTGTAAGTTGGATACAGATGAAGCTGGAGAACCAATGGATCAAACTAACTACAGAGGTATGATGGGGAGTCTACTCTATCTTACAGCTAGTAGACCTAACATCATGTTTAGTGTATGCATGTGTGCTCGCTTTCAAGACAATCCAAAAGAGTCTCATTTAACTGCTGTGAAAAGATTTTTTAAATATCTCAAACATAATCCCAACTTAGGATTATTCTATCCAAAAGAACAATCATTTGATTTATTGAGTTATTCTGATGCTGATTTTTCCGGTTGCAAGTTAGATATAAAAAGCACCTCTGGGACATGTCACATTTTAGGCAAGTCACTAGTATCTTGGTGTAGTTAGAAGCAGAATTTTGTTGCATTATCTACTGCTGAAGCTGATTACATTGCTGCTGGTAGTTGTTGTGCTCAAATTCTGTGGATGAAATATACTTTACTGGACTATGGATTTCAATTCAAACATTTATCTATAATGTGTGACAATACAAGTGCTATTAACATTTCCAAAAATCCAGTATCTCATGCTAGGACAAAGCATATTGATGTGAGACATCACTTTTTGAGGGATCATTATCAAAAGGGTGATATCACTCTTGAATTCATTGGCACTGAACAACAATTGGCTGATATATTCACAAAGCCTTTGAATTATGAGAGGTTAAATTACATCAAACATGAGTTAGGTATGATTAATTTCATCATATGAACCCTCACAGTTAAATCTCAATGTTAGACCTCACAGTCGAACCTCACTGTTAGACCTCCCAGTTGAACCTCACTGTTAGACCTCACAGTCGAACCTCACTGTTAGACCTCATAGTTGAACCTCACTATTAGACCTCATAGTAGAACCTCACTGATAGACCTCATAGTCGAACCTCACTGTTAGACCTCATAGTCGAACCTCACTGTTAGACCTCATAGTTGGACCTCATAGTTGGACCTTACTGTTATACCTCACTGTTGCACCTCACCAGTGTACCTCACTCATACATCCCACAGTTGGATATCTCGCTGTTTGTTTTTATTTTTACGGAAATTTGAACCATTTTATTTATTTTTATTATTTCTATTTTATTTTCTTAATCCCTAAATGATAAAATCAAAGGCAACGAACACATTTCAATCCACCTTCCTCTCCCAATCTTGAACCTTGCTCTCGAAATTCCTAAACCCTAACCCTTCACATGGGCCCTCGAACCTCTCTCAATCTCTATGGCCAGATCCAAGAGACCCCCGACTATCAATGAGGATGTGCCAAGGCCTAAGAGAACTCGGGCCGAATCCAGTGGCACCGGTAACACCCCGTCGGGACCTGTAAACCCGCATCTGACCAAGAGACAAATATTTGCTGAGAAGGAGTTATGTGAAGAATGGATGCTATCGAGAAAGTTATTAGTACTGAATGTACTAGATGCCCAAGGATGGACCGAATGATTTTCCAATAACAATGGACCTTACTACCCGAAGATTGTGAAAGAATTCTACGAATATCTGACGTTCAAATAGGAATAGGATGTGCATAATCTAATGTCCAGAGTCACTGGAAATGAAGTTAGTTTCTCATCTGCTGAGTGGGCTGCCTGTTTGAGAGTTCCTCATGAAGGAATTTTTTATTACTACTCTGGAGTGGCTCCTACAGACAATTCTGTTTTTGAGTATGAAAAAGATCTGGAAGAACTGACAGGAGATGGAAAATCAAGAAGGATCATTGCAGCTGAGATGAATGGAGAAGACATACTCTTATTCAAATTCATTCAGCATGTACTTAGTCCGAGGAGAGGAGACTTTGCTGTACTGAAGTACCAGGACATATTCCTGATGTACTTACTGAAGCATGGAAAAAAGATTAACCTATGTAGGTTACTGATGGTACAATTGGAAGATATGACCAAGGCAAGCTCGAAGTCCAATGCCTTATTCCATTCCAATCTTATTTCAATTATGATAAAGGTAATGGGTGTGGCTGAAAGTCAAGAAGAAATGATAGTAGCCAAGAACAATGTCTGTATCTCCAAGGTAATTTACAAGTTCATGAAAATTAGCTGGAATCCCTGGAAGAGGACATGGGTGAATGATGAAGGAAAGGTGTATGAAAAGTTTGACCCTAGTACTCATCCAACTAGTCCAAAAGACAAAAGAGATCCATGCCTGAAGCCTGATGAGCCATAACCGGTTTATTCTGATGAGGAGGAGACTGAAGGAGCTGTGGACCCTCAAAGAGAGAACACCCCCATTGATGATGGGAGTGATCTTGATTTAACTCATAGTCCTGTAAGGACTGTAGCTTTTGGAGCAGCTATCCCTCCAAAAGAACTACCAAGGAGAGAGACTGTTCTGAAGGACAGTGAAACTGAAACCACTTCAGAAGAAGAAGCATATCAGAATGTTGTCAAGGACACCTCTGAAGAGGATGAGGCAACCGAGTCAGATCATTTTACTCATGAAGAAAAGGAGGCTGCTGCTGAAGCATATGATGAGGAAAATGAAGAAGAAGAGCTCAGTTTGAGCCCTCTGATTGATAATATAAGCAAGATAGTGCCTGATCAGGAAGCAAGAGTGTCATCTACTACCATTGATGAGAGAGTCATTGATGACTCAGAAAAGGATAGGACTAAACCTAATGTTGAAGTATCAGAGCAAATGGTTGTTGCATATGCTGAAGTTGCAGAGGAGGTTGTGGAGTTACCTCAAGAAAAATAGTTAGAGGAGATTCCTCAGGAGAATGATATAAGTGAGGGGGAGCATCTTGGTTCAGTTTCTGTGTTGTATGACATCGAAGTCTGGTCATCAGATCTAGGATATATGGTACTTGGACTCAATTATGGGGATTCTGATGAGGAAGACCAGACCCAAAGGGATTCAGTTATCCTACATGTTGTGGCTAACAATTTAGAAACCAAGGAGGACCTTGAGTCCTTAAAGGCTGAAATGAAAGAAGCACTGAGAGAATCAATGGCAGATTTGAAGAAAATCCTGGTTGAAGAGATGAGAAGTGTGGAGAAATCCCTGCAGCTATATATGGGATGTGCTATGTCTATTCCAGTGAAGGAAATTATGGATGAAGTTAAAGTATTCCATACTCAAATTGGGAGTTGGACAGGATCTGTGGTTGCTCTAAGACAATCTATTGCTTCATTGACTTCCATGAACAGTTCTCAAACCCAAGTTAATGCTGATATTAGATATATCAAAGAAGTAGTCAAGCAGTTTGTGGAATTATTTGAGGCTTTTAAGACATCTGTCCAAGAACATTTGAACAGTCAAGATGCACTTGTTCAGAAGGTGGTTAGTAATTTGACACAGTCTTTCAAAGAGACAGTAGCTTTCTCAGTAAAACCCCTTCCCTCATCCAGCTCCGCTGTGAACGTTGACCAGATCAGAACTGTGATCCATGAAGAGTTGGCTAAGGCCAGCACCAGTGGCACCTCTGATACTCAGATACTTGCTACCACTAGGGAAGTCAGTAGTTTTGTTCATGATCACCTACGGGTAGCTACTGTTTCTCAAGAGACCATTAAGAATAAAGTGGATGCCTACTTTGAGAAGGTCTATACCAAGAATCAAATGACCAACCACTTAAAGCTCTTGATAGAGAATATGAAGTTACCTCTAGTGAATCAGGCATTCAGAGAGCAGTTCAGCAAGCTGAGAGAATTTTCCCCTTCTTTGGATAAGTTTTTGGAGAATAAAGATGATTTCTTGTCTGCCATGGAAAGAGGAGGAAGCATTATTATGGATTTCAGAAACCTTCTTCTCCCCTTTCTTCATGTGGACTGCATCCCTGTCATTATCCCTCCTGCCTTACCTACATCTCAACCCAGTGGTTCTTCTTCTATCAAGTCTCTTGTTGAATCTATCATAATCCTTACTCCACTGATCCCTCATAAATCTACCCACTACAGACTCACAAGAGCTTCTGTTTCTTCCCCTCCAGTCATTCCTACATCCATTCCTAAACCTGCTGATCCTCAAGCTTCTTCTCCATCTTCATCTTCCAAAGGGAAAGACCCCATACCTACGGATGGTATGGATTGAGTTTGTTTATGTATTTTTATAGGGACTCTGTATTATTTTTGGTCATGAAATGTATTGTGTTATTAATATAAGTCTTCTCAGTTTTTTCTCTCATTTTTATTTATTTTTTCTAATCACAAAGGGGGAGAAATACTGTGCTTACTATGCTTACTGTGCTAATTGAGAAACTAATATGGAAATACTATGCTAACTCTCGAAATACTGTGCTTATTAATCTTTGATACTTGACACATTTTAATACATACTGACATAATTTGTGATTATCAAAAAGGGGGAGATTGTTGGACTCACCTATTTTAATAATTACAAATCATGTTTAAATATTGATCATAATATATTAAGTCAGTATTTAATCCTTTTAATCTACATATACAATTATCTTATTCTCACCAATGTATATTCTTAAGACTCATGACTTTGCTGCATCAACTTATAGTCCATATTTATCTAAATATAAGCTCACTGTTAAAGGCTACTGGTAAGAGCCATCTGGTCAAAGTCACCGTTATAGCTTACTATCACCTTAAGTCACTATTGATAGAAGATCACTATTGATGATTTACACTCACTATTGGAAGATACCGGTACACGGTTACTATCACAAACATATTGATGATCTACTTATCAAAGCTCACAGACAAAGAGTTACTATCATAAGGCCACTGCTGTAATAAGGCTTTCGTTAGAAGTCCACTGTCAGACTCTTTCTCAAGTCTTCTGTTGAGAAATTATCTGTTTAAGTCTGTAGTTGGAAAAGTTACTATTAAAGTGGTCTGATGTTACAGAACTATAAATTAGAAGCTTACTATTAAAGGTCTACTGTTGAGCCTACCGATGGAGTTCACTGATGAGGATACACTGTTACAAATAATAAACAGCTACCGTTAAAAGACTACAGTTTAAGTCTACAGATGGAAAGACTACAGTTCACAGTTGGAAAGACTACAGTTCACAGTTGGAAAGACCACAGTTGAATCCCTCATCTGAACAGTCTACCGATGAAGTCTACAGTTTTAGAGATTGAAGTCTACCATGTGACATGCATCTGCTACCAGTCTAATGATATTCCATTATTTTATTTACCTATTTTATTAATACTATTATAACAGTCATGTCTGGACAAATTAATGAACCTGAAATAATTTAATGTTATCTATAGGGATATCAGGAGACAGTACGATGTACGAGGAAGACCACATGTGGTTGAAACATGTCTCTTGTCGGTCCCTACTGGACAACAAAACACAAAAACAAGAGACTATATAAAAGACACATAAGAGAGAGACAAAGTAGCAGTATAACCTGAACATTCTGGAAAGAAGAAGGGAACTCTAAAGCACTCATTTAGAAGAACAAGAGCTTCATGAAGATCTATTGAAAATAACCTTCTACAATCTTTAGTAGTGTGCTGTAAAGAGTTTTTGAATCCAAGAAGCTGATCATCTCTACATCTGGAAGTCACAACCTAGAAGTTGTGACACTATATTTTAGAGGCAACTTGCAGAGAAGAACCAAAGCTTCATTTCATTCATTCCAACGAGTCCAGAGATGATCTGCCAACACAATAGAGCATTCCAAACTTATCCCTACTATCTTTAGCTCTACTGTGTTTAAATACTGTACATTTGTGAGCAGTGTGTATGTGTTACACACACTGACTCTTGTTCTTGAACTGTGGAATACTAAAAATCCCCACACCAAACTATCTTTACATTTGTTTCCCACATATAACTGTGGAAGAATCCTGGTGTGGCTTGGTAGTTTATTTGTTTACCCATGTAGAACTGTGCTAGAGGTTGAAAAACCTAGACAGTTTGTGAAAGCTGTTGTAAAGCCCGATACAGGATGTGTATCACTTTTAATATAATTGCTTGGTGGAAGGTGATCACCAAGTGGAGAGGATTAAGTATTGACTTAAGACTGAACCTCTTGTTTAAATTTTTTGTGTTCATCTTTGACTTAATCTATTTAACATCTATCCGCTTTGCTTATATTTTCAAAGACAGAAATCTGTTTTTACATCCACTCTGATAGTTAGTTCTGGTTAGTGTGTATATCTGAGTTGTTTAATAAACCGGTTCAAAAGTAGAATTAGTTATCATACTGATTCAACTGAGGAGTAATCAGTCTTTGAGAAACCTGTTAAACAATAACTCACTTATATCTCTACTGCCTTAATTGACTGGGCTGTTCTAATTTGGGGGATTTTAATCCTAAAAGTTTTTAACAGAAATTTTAATTGGAACTCAATTCACCTCCATCTTGAGTATCCACTCCGACCAACAGTGTTATAATTAATTTCTCAACACATAACTTTATGGATGAGTATTATCTTTGGTATCATAATTATATAAAATAATTATGAGAAAATATGTGTTCCTATAATGATAATATATTATATATCTTCTTACATTCCAAATTGTTTGAAAACTATGACATTAATCTTGTTTATGTGTGGACTACCACCTCTATGAAGGGATTTGATTCTTGTAAAAATTATATTTTATATTGGATGATAATATGGATATACTTAATAAATATATATTATTTTTGTGCAATTATATTGATTACATAACTGTGATTTATTATTTATCTCTATTTTTTTCCATTCATGGAAAAGTGAAAATAGTGTTCATGTGTGTGTATGAGCCATCATCTTTATATCCAATGTAATTAAATATTAATTATCTACATTTTATTAATGAAATAATAAATATACATAATGAATATATATTATATTTGTATCACGAATACATTTTATTATGTGATGGAATAATGATTAATTAGCATTGAATGATGATTTTCATTAAGAATGATTATCAAAATTGTCAAAAATGATATCGGTATACTGTATACGACATGATATATATTATAATAATTCTATAATATATATATATATATATATATAATGAATATGTATTATATTGGTGGTTCAAATTTAGATGATGGATGTTGGACCAAAATGTGGGTGATTTTCACCAACTTTTTATTTCATTCGGACTCATAACATATACAACACTTGTTTATTTTATTTGGTGAATATAACATCCCTGAATGATTTTTTTATTATCCTAATGAATATTATATATATACGTATTCAAGCATTATTATTTTTTTATGGGGAATATGAATCAAAATATACAAAATCCAATGGGTTTTATGTTTAAATATATTTTGTTTTAGAGATTGGTTATGAATATGATTTCATTGAAGAAAAATTATGATATACATCTCAAGAAATGAAGGATTTTAGTTTATTTACATTATTTTTTATAATTTATGACATAGTTTAAATATCCTCCCCACATCTACTAATGTGATTAAAATAATGCTTTTAAGGAAAAACCACATTCATTTATCTCTTCGATTAAAAATCATGTTGTATGCATTTAAATATTTTATAAAATTTCATTAAAAAATATTTGTACTTTTCTCTAATTTTTGTTTTAATATAATCTTAACCATGTTAAATATAATAACATAAAATAAATTGAATCTTTATTTCATATTCTGAATGATTTACTGTTAAAATTTTTTTACAAAAAAAATTAATGGAATGTTTTAATCATATTTGGTAAAAATTGAATTTCCATAAATGATGGATACTCAATTAATAGAAGAATTCATCATAATATTCAATAAATAATTTCAATGATAAAAAATTCAATAATATTTTTAAAATAAATGATATTTTGAATAATTTATTTTAAAATAGAAAGATTGTTTTCTTAAAAAAATGGTCCAACTAACATTTCAAAGTAATTTTAAGTCAATGGATACATTCATGGTGTCACATTAAAGTTTTTGGGGATATTATCCCATTAATTCATACTTATTCATTTTTATATAGCTTAGGTTAATGGTGATATATTGATAACAAGACAATTTCCATTTCTTAGGATTTTACAATGATGAAATGATTATAAAAACAATTTCATTTCATGGTTTATAAGATTATTTATGTTTTATGATATTTTTGAACACATATGATTGATATTAATTATATAACATTTGGGAACGAAATCTACATTAATTTAATTGGGAAAATATAGAAACCCCATGAAGTAAATATGTTATGCGTGGAACTAGATTTCATGTTCACAATGTTAGGCAATGAGTTCTATTTTATATCAATATGTTTATATGTGGTCATACTATTCATGTACATTAATTTATGTGTGGAAAATGAATTCATTTACCTAATATTATGTGGGAACATGGATTAATTTCCATAAAATTATGTGATGTCCCAATTTCATTTACTTTACTTAATTAGTAAAAATGTATATATTTATAAATCATTGCTATGTTATATGATTACATGTCTTCCAAAATATCATGAATTATGATTAAGTTACCCTCACATGGTTCATGATATTTAATTTATTTATGATTCATTTCATAGTAATTTTAAAAATTACACCATTAACCATAATTATTACATTTAATATGTAGTGTGTGGTTTCAAATTGTAAATATTAGGTTCTTACACCCTTATGCACATTTTATTCTTATTTTAACATTGGTGTCTTCCATAATTACCCTTACTGATAATCTGAGACCACACAGTATTATGTTTCCTTCCCTATATTAGGAAGATACATTGGAAGACTTTTATATCTAAGAAGGGTACTAGTAACAATTAAAATATGATGAGAATATTATGAACCAATTCATTATATGTCCATATTTCCAAAGATACTAAACATTTAACATTATAGGGTATATAATTTTGTTAGGTAAATAATATTTATATATATAGATAATATATATATATAAACATAGTAAATGTATGTGTACCTATATTAATTTTTTATAATATTAATTATGTTTTAGTACAAATGAGTTTATATATTTTGTTTAACATTTATATATAAAAACATCACATCTTGATATTAAATAATATATTTTTTTTAATTTTTTGAATCCATTCAAATAATATATATATTTTGTTTGTATTAAAAAAAATTAAATAAAATATGTGATATTTAGTATATATATTTTTAATAGATAATTTTTCTTATAGTTTTATGAAAGTTTTAAGAAAATATTAAACAATATGAATATGGTTTTGTTATTATAAAATACCATATATTATTTGAATAATGAAGATTTAATATTTAAATAAATTTAAACTGTTCATGTAATATTATATTTTAGTATTTAAATAAAATAAATATCAATTAGTGAAACCTCATAAAAAATTGATATGTGGAAAGTGGGTTATTGGGTTAAACTTCCCTCTGGTCTAGTCTGTCCGGATTTCTCTTGAATAGTGGGGGTTTCAATTTTTTTCACCAACCTTTTCCATATAAGAAATATGTTTTCATATGATTCCATATCAGAATTTCAAAGCGGTTTATAAAACATATATAAGGGGAGAATTTTTATTCCTTTCTTTACAAATGGAATTTATTTTTTAAAAACAAATATAACGAGATTAATTGTGTGTTAGAAAAGTAAATTGTTAACACTTAATTATTTTTGAATATCTATGATACTGATTATTAAATCACTAAAAGAATAAATAAATAAATTTAATATATGATATACAATTGAGACATATCAAAACCTCGTGAAATACAAATTGAAAAATTCCTTGATTATATAGACTTATCCAAAATATAATTGTTCAAATTGTAATTGTTATAAATTGAGAAGTTCCCATGAAATATATTATGTGAGGTAATTGGGTTGTGGGTGAACCTAATAGGATTCAATACTAATATATATTATTAATTGGATTTAATTTATTGTGAAACCTTAAAAGTTGATATTCCAAAATAATGATGTTGGGATAATATATTTGACAAATTTTTATATTGGATTTTTTACTCAATTATAATTTGTCTATATATAGTTTGATTGATAGGATATTATTCCTAAATAGTTATGAGATAATTTAACGTAATGTTTTGACCTAAAGATTCAATGAAATATGGATATTTTAAAATTAATTGATAAATGAAAAATTAAACAGTGATATTAATTTAGTAAGACAATATTAAATAAAATATCATCATAAATGATTAGGAAACTTGATTTCCATTAAATAAAATCATCTATTATATAATAAATAGAATAACCATTAATAAACAAGAACATTAGATCAACTATATAAAATTTTAATCTTAATGGAATAATCGTCTTGAATAATTAATTTAATTTATGAATTTTTCAAAAATATAAAAGAATGTTATTTGTCTTAGAGATGAAACATCATAAGAAATCACCAACTAAAAACATATTCAAGAAGGGAAAATTTTTATAGTATGTATAGTGTTGGTTTTGTAAGGTAATGAAATTTAGTGTATTTGATTACCACTCAGGCTATAACATTCCTTAGAAATCAGTCAATAGTTATTCTTATAGTGGTTATTATAGATTACTTTTAACTATTACATTATGAAATTAAATTAATATATTCATGTTAACCTCAATATATTATTAATAAATAATTAGGAAATGAGAGGTTCAACTACATGTGACAAGATGATAGAATGACATCCCAAACCATCTTGTATTGATTGTATTATAGTAAATGTATGTTACAATCAAAGAAATGTTGTGGTTATTAATAAATTTTTAATTAGTTTTCAGAATTAGTGTTTTTAAACAATGAATAAATGATTAAAAGAATGATTTAAGATAATATTATTTATAAAAATATACCAATGTAAATATTCAAGACTCATGTAATATTTAAAAACTGGTGGGTACTTGAAAAAATCCTCAAGAACCCTGAATAATGTCCAATGATGTCTTATATATTAGTATCATTTCATTTCCCATTACAGAAAAATTATATTTTCAATCCTTATTTGTTCTAATGGTTATTCATTACTTAGATATAATGCTATGGGATTTTTTTTCAAAGGGTTATATTTTAAAATATATTTATCTTTGGACTATTCATACAACAGGAAAAAATATATTTTCTCACTTTTATTTACTTACATCAAACATAATCATGAATGATAAGTGACAGTTCAGATATCATTTTCAATGTTTGAGGCATGGAATCTCCTTCCATTTACTGACTACCTACCACAAAATTTCCATAGAAAATTTTAATGGATGAATAAATATATTTGAGATATGATTTTACTTGATCATTGTAAATTAATTTTTATATGTATAGGGTTACATATGGAATAGAAATAAGGTATCTAAGGGTCATGAAAACACCTTGTGATTTTACTTCTTTTGAACTATTTCTCAAAATGAATTCAATTATGAAATTTTTGATGGTTATATGAAATTATATAATTAAATATCAAGGTTTTTTTGAAATATTCTATTCATATGGTATGTGGTGTGTCAATAATGTACCACACCATATTTCTTGGGGGTTCATTTAGTGTCCTACTCACCATGATTTTACTTCATTCAGCCAAAAAAATATTAAAAACATTGTAATTATATTAATAAATTTTAGTTGGTTTATTATGTAATAATGTATATATTGATGGGGTTTTGTGAATATTTTTGTGTTGGTGATCAAATATATTTTGGTTATATGGAAATTCATGCACAATATTGGGAAAATCATAATGCGAGTTAGGTGTTTCCTAATATTACATACTTTATAAATATAAAAGTTGATTTTGTGGAACAAAATATAGCTTGATCATTTACGTTAAACATAAGTGTAATATTAAGGGACTAACAAGACAATTGGATTCATGGTGGATCCTAGTAGGGATGTGGTCATTATTCTAAATTAATTGTGTTCAGAATTTCATTTATCTATAAACCAATATTGTCATATGATTATATAACATCTGATAATATAGATATATTTTTTTATTAATTTTTATCACTTTCTAACGTGTCCTTGATTTTTATCATATGAGGAGGGGAAATAAATTATTATTATTAATGGGTTATAATTGATCAATATAAAATGACTGTTTTGAAACTGTGTTAAAATTTTATTATGTTGGAAAGTTAAAAAAAAAATTATAGTGGTTCTAAGAAGGTGATGTAGGACATATTTTTCTAATAAAGGGAGTTTAACCAAGGATTGAGGAGTGTGTTAACCAATAAAATCCATTTATAAAAAAAATCATGTTGGAATGGGTGATAGTTTATAGATAGGACCACATCAGGAACATAATCAAAATTATTTGGTTTTTTATTGTTAATATTATACTTCTGTAAATGGACTGATCAAGGGAATGAAATGTAAGTAGTTCATTATATATTTTATAACACTATGAAAGGTCACATGATAAATGAATATAGTACCAAATAACTACATAGATGATATTATTTTTTTCATATGTAAAAACATGAGACAATACCATCAATACTATGTGTAATGACTCATATTTTCAGTATATTAATCTTGGATATTATCTAATTTTTTATTATACCAGGCGTTGAGACGACCTGCGAATATAAATTCTGGTGTGACCGAAATAATTTTTTGAAATATAATAAATATATATTAAATAGAATACATGAAACACTTTCATGAAAAATATGAAAAACCTCTACAAGAATTCTCGTATATGAAATCAGAGGGAACTATTGAGTTCAAATTACATAGTTTACCCAAGGTGCGACTTAACATTAGTCAATATGAGATGCTTGTAGATAAATCATCATCGAAACATAAATAAATAAAGTAATTGAATAAATTATTATATTTCATTCTTTTACATGTAGAAATTTAAAAATATTTAAATAGAAAGTTATTATTGAAATGTAGGTTTAGCCACATAACCATAGGGATTTTGGAGAGCCATAGAGATACTATTAGAGAATTCACTCAAGAGAATGATGAAGAGATCATGGATCGTTGATCGATGAATCTCATATTCAAAGGATCTCACAAAAAATTGTGATGCATCATCGTTCATCATCAATAATAAATCTAAATCGAGGAAGGTTGTGTGTTTTAATTTTATTCTTCCCTATTATCGATTTCTATAAAAGACATTATTCAATAAACTAATAGATTGATTTGTCGTTCGATCATTATGTGGGATGAATTATTCTATGAGGATTTGAAAGGATAATTTCCATATGATTTGATTATTTTTATTGTCATAATAAATGAGATGGATCATGATAAATAAGAACATAAATCAAAGTTTTTCCCACCATTCAATTCTTGTGGGTCCCCCCGTTCATCAATGATTTTGGGAATTCATAGTTTGGCCCGCATCTCAAAAAATCACAATAAATTTAAAGGTGCACACACTTTTCATTAAAAATTGATCTGATATTATAGATCTGGGTATTTCTTGACATGATTGAGGTGTGATGATGGAGACATAATGATTCAGATGATGGTTGACTCCCAATTTCACAATCATTGGAATCCTTTGATGCACAATAGAGAATGGTGATTTAATACATTTTTTGATATGATCTGATAGTGAAACACATTAGTTGACAATGGAAGGGCCTAGAAGAAATGGGATCATCAATTTCATGGAAACACATCCAATAGATCGAATGGTACATAATTGACCAATATGCGCTGAGGAAGAATCTAGGATTCTAAAAAATCCTACATCATGTGGTGTGTAAATCAAATCAACATGGTTTGTGACCCATGAGAAAGGTATATGGTTTTGGGAGGTAGTTGAATTTTAGACTTCATTTGATACCCATCACATGGAATGTGAAATCTCATAGGAGATACTACATGTACCTATGAGGGTACACACACAGATGGTAGACTACACGAACATCCTACATGGTGTGTGTAAACCTAAATAGACACAAGTTGGATAAATTAAATGGGGTGATCCATATATTGGAACATCAGTAGCGTAAATTAGATGCCTACACAGAATTTACTACTATATATACATTCATTGATGACATAATTCGTTTACACGAGCCAAACTGGGGGTCAAGAGACACATTATGTGACTCATATAACATGACATGTACTATTGTTTACATGAATTTGATCTCTTATACAATGTATATTGGACAAGATTAATTAGTAATTTTTCCCATTATCATTTCCATAAATTTTGGTATGGAATAATATCATATTCATAGGAATATGATCCCTTTAAAAGTAATTCTTTGGTTGATTCATTAGAATCCCTATGAGAGGCTCAGATTGAGATCCCCTATTCATATTTGTTCCCTAGGTGGAGATCTCCGTATAGTCATGATAAAAACTACATAGAGGTAGATCCAATAAATATCAAGTTAATTAACACTATTTTTTTGGTATCATCCCATGGCCTTGGATGTGATTTTCATATTTTAATCATTTTTTTCCAATCTATAAGAATGTACTTTCTTATGAAAATACTCGATGATCAGAATCTATCGAATAGAATTCATAAGTGTTATCAGAATCTAGAATGTGTTCTCATTGATGAGTTCATCATAGAATCATAAATCTAGAATTCCTATGATGGTATATTATGGTTATGAAATAAGTCTAGGTTGTGTCTAATTTTTGATAATATCAATATATTGTTGTTATATATGGTGGAGACATATACCTTTGTTGAACACTCATAATTTTCATTATTTTATGATTTTCTCTTTCTGGGTATCAGATTTATTATTGTTATAAACACAATTTCATGGTATTTTGACACATTTTTCATGTATGGTGATGAAAATTAACTTTTTGACAGAGTCCTTAGTGGACCAGGACCACACAATTCTTAGTTAGACCAGATTGACCGAGGTGTGTTTTTGCAGCTTTCTGAATCGAGTCCCGATACCTACTTCTAGGATATAATTTAGTTAAAGAATATTTTTAATGAGACAATATTTCCCCCTATTAACAATCATTTACATCATGTTGTAATATGTTTAATGGATTTATATGTGTTCATGAATGGTTGTTATTTTTTATTAATACTTAATCATTTTATAGGATTGGAGGACTTTGTGTGTGTGTGTAATAATACTTAATATGATGACTACCTTGTAAGTGATATGCCTTATCAGATCATGTCACCTCCACCTGACATATTGGAGGTAGTCCTGGGGAGTCTCAGTCCAGGTTCCATGGGGACGGGTCATGAAAAAGTGGTTTCCCTAGTGTTCATTCCCTCATTATGATTTGGAGACTATGAGATCGTTTGGGTGAAACATTGAAAAGTGTCTAATGTTTAGCATTTAGGTAGGTTACTCCAGTGTTGGTGCCACATCCAACATATCCATAAACTAGGACACATATAAACTTCTTATTGGCATAGTACATGAGGACACTAGTTGAAAGGAAAATTATGGCACATACATCATATAGAAATGGGTTATTGTTTCCATGTCCTTATTGATCCATATCTCTAGATATAATCATTGACCACGGTACATATTTTATTTTACAAGAGGAATCCGCAACATATTCCTGCTGGAATTTATCATGATGATCACAAGGATTAACCATTATGTGACGAGGCTCCGATACAGGGACCAGATCTCAGGATTTTACCTTCATGTAGTTCATCATCCATACCGAAAACCTGTAGAGGACCATATTGTACCTGAGAAACTAGTAGATGAGGGGTAAAGCCTGATCATATTTCATATTTTATAGAGAATGATACTTTTTAGGTTACCTGTAATGCCTATCCCATAGGAGGCAAAAAATTTACATGAGGAGGTGACTTTAGTTATTTATTATGATATGACACAAGAAGATCAGATGGTGGTCCTGGCAATGAGCCTTCTACTCGAATCAACAGGATGATGGTGGGGGTTAGTGACATCATCTTATTATGAGAAAAATAAATAGTGTATAGGTATCAACATCCATTTTAGAGAGTACTTCCCACTATACATGTTTAGGTATGTACTTATAATGGAGATTCTAAAGCAGAAAAAGGGAATAATGATAGTAGGTGTGTATTTGTTGATGTTTTCTAAATGTTCATGGTAGATTATGGGTATGGTTTGAGGTCTATTCTCCAGAGATCAAACCTTCATGTGAGGTACGCATAGAATAAGTCAAGATATTTTTATCACTTTGTGTATTACTGCCTATCATTTGGTGATATAGTGAAAATTGTTGGATTTGAGATTCTTGGATGAGCATATGCAGTCAGTGGTTGTCCGTAGTGGGAGATCGGGAGTAGAGACATCAGTAGTAAGGATCCTACATTAGTATCAAGGAACAAGATGAGTGTAATTTTTTAGTGTAGGTTATAGGAAAAATTATTTACTATTAAGGGATTATAGGGTGGGTCCAGTCATCCTAGGGAGTGGTGGTGCGACTCAAGTGACATTACCTATCATCTCACCATAGACTATTTAACCAACCATTCAACTGATAGAGAGACCATGCGTGAGCCACCAAGGAATATATAGTGGAAGTAACAAGTAGGTTTTCATAGTGGATAATGTGTCCCAGGATCCTGGAGTGAAGTAGTAAGTGGTAAATATTTTGACTAGTTACCACCACTACCACCAGGTTTCCTTGCCAGGCTAAATGAGCTAGATGAAATGGGTATAGAAAACTTTTGGTGACAAAGAGTATGACCTAGAGGCTCCAATAATGATTAATTATATAATATATGTCTTTTTTACTTTATATTTAGTACTGATTAACATAGGTTCTATTCATCCCATTCTTTTCACATTCCTTGTACGAGACATAGATATTTTGGTTCAAACATTGCCTTGACCCTGCCGATGGGAGACTCCTTTTTGATAAGATTCAGTGATCATGCACTAGTGCTGATATTGTGACCAAACACTTGGATGTGATAGTTTATGATGGAATATAATTATAGTAGTATCATGGAAATATGATATCATTTGTGGTATAGATTTGTTATCTATAGTTGATGCCCATAATAACTGTTTCTAGAGAAGGGTGCAGTGTTTTTATAGTGATGGATCTAGGTTCACCTTTTTTGGTGAATGTGAAACTTAGGTAGCATAATATGGAGTCAAGAATAGGTGGGTTAAGGCAATTAATCTTCATATGGATTTCTAAACACTTGGTAAAGTTGATGCTGTTAGTTCCCCATTATCCATAGTAGTGGAAGAGAATTAGTACGTATTCTCTAAGGATGTTCTAGGTTTTTCTATATACCAAGTGTTATACTTATGAATTGATCTACAATTTGGTAATATACTGATATCTATTCCATCATATCTGATGGATCCCAAAAATCATTACAATTTGATGGTTTAGTTGGAGGCATTTTAATGGATGGTCATTATTCGATGTAGTGTTTCACCATGAGGGACATGAGACTGAGTTTTTCTGGGGACTACATGTACTTGATATAGGTGATTTTGAAGAATCAGTATCTACTATGTAGGGTTTATGTCATCTTTGATTAGTTGAGAGTGGAAGAATGGTTCTTAAAGGTCTATCTCAGATATGGTTATCACTATTTCCGAGTAAGACATGATGATATACCAAATATGGAATTAAAATGGTGCTACGATCACTATGAGTATTTAAGGAGGCCATTCGGTGTAATTAATGCCCTAATAGTGTTCATGGGACTCACAGAATGGATCATTCATTGTTACATATACCGGTTCATTGTGGTATTCATCAATGATATCCTTATGTACTCAACATCCAAGAAGGATCACGCGTGAAACTTGAGGATAACTGTACCAATAATTTTAGATCACCATATTTATAGAAAAATCTCAATGTTCCATTAATAGATACAAGTGGTCCATATTCTAGGATACATTATTTCATCAGATGCAGTGTCAGGGAACATGGAAAAGGTCATGGGAGTTTCAGCTTTGGATCAAACTAAGAGCGTAGTGGATCTGCAGAACTTCAATTGGATGGTAGGGTATTAATAATGATTCATACATGATTTATCAAGTGTATCATCACTGATGAAAACATTTACTTGAAATGTGCATCCTTTCTTGTGTAAATATAGATTTTATTATAATATTCAGTAGTTCATAATATTTGGATGTGCTCTCCAATCTTTAGATTTCAATAGGAGGGTTTAGAGTACATTTTTTTTATGATTCATCGGGGGTAGGTTCAATTGTGTGATGTAGGGGGATGTTGTGATTTCCTAGGGCTCATGCCAATTTATACCACATGAGTAGAACTATATGATCGAAGATATTGATCTAGCAGTGGTTGTATTCTCTATAATGGTTTGGTGAAACTTCATGATCGGTGAGTGGTTTAACATCTACTATAATTACTTGAGTCTCAAGTATATCCTCTTTTAAAAGAAACATAGTCTGAGATAGATTATATGGGTAGAGTTTCTCTAGGATTATTTCATAAAAAATAGATGAACACATGGAAAGTTGAATGTGGTAGTAGATTCTATAATTAAGAGATATTTTTCACATTTCTTGAATGCGGTATCAGAGTTGTTGGACTCAATGCATTTTTCCATTTTGGATTGTGATGGATAATCTTACATATATTCTATTGTTGTTACCCCTCCTCTCTTGCAATGAGTTGTGGAGGAACATCATGGGGACACTAACTATGAGACTCTACATGCTCATATATTCAAAGTTAATGCACTTGATGGATATTACAATGGTGGGGTGGATGTTTTTCTCTTTAGAGAACACTTAACAGTACATGTGATACTATGGTATGTGGTTCTTAGAGAGTTTCATACATATACTTTTGAGATATATCTTGTTGTGAAAATGATCAACCAAGACCAATGAAATTAGTTTTAATTTTCAGTGATGACTTACTAATCCACAAGTGAAGGTCGAGAAACATGTTCCAACAGGTTTGGATCAACCCCTTGAGGATTAGGAATTGAAGTGGGATATGTTATGTATGTAATTCGTGACATGATTTCAATGTATGTTCATAGGACACTATGCAGTTTTTTGTATCTTAGAATGACTCACCATGCCATCTCACTTCAATGAGACATGAGAGATGATTTAATTTGAGATATTTGGATTCCACTTTGTTAAAGAGATAGTTCGACTCTATGGAGTTCCATTGATGGCCAATTATAGCCATGATTCTCACATAAAATCTCAATTATGGAAGGGATGTTCGGAGGAATTTGGGAACCATATGTTCTTAAGCACAATGTTTCAACATCAAACTGATGGCCAAATTGGGAGGACCAAATATGTTCTAAAGGAAATGAATAAGGTTAGCATGTTAGAAATTGGTTGTATTTGGGGTGATCAACTACCACTGGTGGATTATGTGTACAACAACATCTACCATTCCACCATAGTTATGGAACCATTTATGGCTTTGTACTGGGTACCCTATTGATCTACACCTTACTAGACTAACCTAAGAGAGTCAGAACTCATAGAACTACATTTGGTGAGAGCAAAAAAAAAAATTAGATCACCTGAGCGTTGATTAAGACTGGACAAACCCCTCCTAAGACTTATGTTAACAAATGGTGAGGTCCATTAGAGTTCTAGGTAAGATTCCATGCGTTCCTATGACTTTCACCTTGATGTGTATTATGAAGATTTGGATGGGGGTAAAAATTGACCTTTTAGGTTCATTGGAAATTTCTAGATATTGTGTAGTGTTGGTGAGGTGGTGTACCACTGGCATCTACATCCACAATAAGACTAGGTTCTTGAATTCTTCAATGTGTCATAGTTGAGGAGGTACATGCACGACCCACTACAAGTGATCAATTAGTATGAGCTTGACCTCAATGATCGAGTGACGTATAGAGATCCTCAGTTTTCAAAACATTAACATTACATAAATTATTAATAATTCAATAACATTATACATACAAATGCCTAGAGACCATATTTGGTGTACTACCTTTAGAAACATGTAAACATAAAAACTGGTGGATAAATTACCTAAATCATCTCCCACTAGATTGTAAATGATGAAAATCATTATTATGAACCTTAAACATAATACATATAATCTTAACATAGCGGAAATAAGACATAAAACAGGTGATCACAAATGCCCAGTAAGGGATAAAAATGCATACATGTTATCAAAACCATGATCATAGGGGTATGAGACAATGATCATGATAATATAAGACCATAACATGCACATCAAAGATCATTATAGGTATCATGTAATAAAGATTTTCAGTTCATAATACATGAATCATAATGAAATAACGAACATAATCCATGAAAGCATATCATATGAATAAAATATGGAATTGTGGAAAACACATAAGAATATAATATGATTTCTATAGATTCCAAGGAATCACTTCCATGGCCATATTTTTTGTATGAGATCACTCCCCATACCATCTGGTTAGTCCTGAATCACTCCCATGGACATCATAGTAGCATGAGTTCACTCCTCACACCATCACGGTAGTCATGGTTCACTCCAATATACATTTTAATAGTCAATGTTCATTCCCAAGTCCATCATAGTATTTATCATGAGATAATAATATTTACTCAATGAATTGGATGAATATATAGGTACCACACATCTCATATTGAAATCATACATACATGTTCCAAAAAAACCTAAGAAATCATATCATAACCTATAAAATGAAATGTGTATCATAAAAATGTAATCGTATTAATTTTTTTGGAAATGTATAAATGTTTAATAATCATTTCATCAGTACTATAACCCATGAAAAATGTATTTCATATACATATAACCTAATAAGGAGAAATGTGACTCATAAAGACCATGATATTAAGCATAACCCATTCCTACAAAGGATATGAATAAAACCTTTATATATTTTCTTAGAATGGAATTATTAACATCAATGGATGTCATATTAGATGGAAAATAATTTTGAAATATTGTTTAAAAACTTTTCTGGGCAAAAATATCATTTCTTCTTTGGAAAAATCCTTTTTAGTATATAAAACTATTTGAAAATTAATTTCCTAAGAAATAAATTCAGAACATATATATAATACAAGAAATAATTTAGAAAAATAGTCCTTGATAACTTATAAATTATGATTCAAGGTATTTTAAAAAACATTATCTTTGAAAAAAATTTGAGTGCATGTAAATAAATCATTAAAATCGTTTGATATCATTTTTACTTGAAAACATATCAAGATTCATTATAATGTTTTATAACCCATTTATTTGAAAATAAATTGGAAATTATCAATTATGTCTTGAAAAAATTTTCAAAACCATTTTCATTGACAATATATAAAATAGGTTTGAATTTTTTTTATAAATAATTATCATTCAAATTTACTTTTAAAAAATTTTTTATTAATGATTAACTTGTTAATAATGAAATGTATGATTTAAATGAATTATGGCAGGTGATTCTATAAATGTAGAATGAGGTAAAAATAACATTCCTTATTCATTTTAAAAAAGTAAGATAAATTCCTTATTTGTAAACATACAATAATACTCTTTTTATGTGATTGTTAAAAGATATAAAATGGTAAAAATTTCTTTTATAGATTATAGGAGAATGTAATAATATTCATGAAATCCTTTTTAGAAGACATAGATTTCCAACCAAAGGGAGTGTAATATAGGGATTCTAAAAAAACCATTATTGAATATATAATGTACCAAAGAGTATTATTATTTTAATAATTAATGAGTAAATAACTAATAACTATATTTTAATTAATTTTATTGAGAGTTGGATCATAATATTTCATCAGAGGTTACAAATACATAAAAAATCTCAAAAAAATAAAATAACAATATTACTGAGGTCATACTCTCCATGTAAGAAAAGGAAATAAGATGAAACATACAATATAATTGAAATATGTAAATTTATGAAGAAACATTTAAAATGGAATTATATAGACCTCGTTATATAATTTATGCACACAAAAAAACTTGAGTCTCAAAGAAGGAAAATTGAGACAAAACTGTTTTGCTGATTTGGTAACCATTGAAATATAATCCCCTTGAAAGAAATATCACGAAAGTTACATGTTAATATCCAAAAATATAGGTATAATATATCTATAAAAAATCATGGGATGTACATACGACACAAAAAATAAAGAGTGGAAAAAATAATATGTATCTCACTGGAAATAAAAGTAAGATGAAATCACATTACCTTGTGTCTTGAATCTCATTGTAATCATACAAGATTCCTATATAATTAATATATTTTTATTATAATTATTTTAAAAAATAATATTATTATACATAATATGATATATGTTTTTATTATGACCATATATTACCATCTTGTTAACGATCATATGGTAAGGTTTTACTTTTGGTAATATTTTCTTTACTCTTCTCATGTGTCTTAATTTGTAATAAAATTGGTCTTTATACTTATACTCTTATTTAAAAAAACTAAAATAATGATATAAATATATTATATGTACAATATATTTATATTTTAATAATCTATATCATATTGAATTATGAAATGAAATACACTATTCATTGGAACGGTAACTCGTACACACGCATAAACATTGTTTCTGTTTTAATTATCATATTAAAAGAATTAAAAAAAATGTCATATAATAATAGATATATATATATATATATTATAGTATATTTATGATATCATATATATATTATATATTCAAAATAAACATCATTAATATAATTCATGTATTCTATGATCAAATCATATCACTTTGAAGGAGCAGTAGTCCACACTTCCTAAAAGGAAATTATCGCATTAACACCAAATGAAAAGTAAAAATATTTGATGTAAAAGGAATAAATATGATTAATGAAATAATAAATATAATTTTTGATATATATAAATATATTGTCCATCATAATGGCCACCATGGTCAGTGGTAAGGGAAAAATGAACAATTATTATTTCATGAGGCAGTATTTCACCGAACACAAAAACAATATGTTCCTTACATATTAAATGGAGGTGTGTGTAAGTTTAGGTTGAAAATTTATTATAAAAACATCCTAGTATATTTATTATACTTTTGTCATACAATAATATTTTAAATATATGGAGGGGGTGGAGAAGTAAAATAAAGGAATGGAGGATGGGAGATTATGTTACCTCTTAATCAGGTAACTCCTTTTAGTTTGGGCCAAATGGATTCCTTGAGTTTACATTTGACAAGGTATGGATTCTAGGAAGAAATTAGGAATGTTGGTAGATTATTTAAGTAGTTTTTGTGTTATCCAAGTTGATTTATATGTTTAAAGATGTTGGTAGAGGTAGTGTCCTTTTATTGGGAAGGGAAAAGACATGGTTGGATATTTTGAAAACAAGTTAGGTGTACCAATATTTTTACATAAAAAATTAATATAAAAACAAAAAAACTGAATAAAATAAGTCTAAATAGAGAATTAATTATCTTTAATGGGCGCTGGATAAGTTCCTAGTTCATTTTGGTTCTTAAATTTATGGTTTAGTACTTTATTAACCTTATTTTTCTCTGAATAGATGTTATTAAATTTAATATCATTCAATTTTATTTTTGATGAAATTTTTTATACGTCATTATAAATTATAAATTATGATGATTCCAAATATTTAACCCAATTTTACAAATTCTTACCATGAAAGTGGATGAAATTAAATAAAAATTAATCTTTCTAATGGGACAAAACTGTATGTTTTTAAAGTAAAAACAACAAAAAGTAAACTAATTTTTTTTATATCCAATTGAATTTTAAAATTTGTTAAAATTACATAAATTGGATTAATTGATAATAATATAATCCAACTAAACTATTAAACCACTTAAAAATAAAATATAACCATATAAATAAATTATATGAAAAAAAGTTATGAATTACATTCCTTTATTTATAACTATTAATTAAAATATGAAACCTTACATAAAAATACCAAATTTTAATCATAAATTAAATTTCATGTCTGTATAAAAAATTTATGGTTCATTTTGACATATTCAATATATAAAATTTATAAAAATTTAATTTAAAATTTTTTAACCTATAAAGGTGGTAAAATTCAATAATAAAAATATAGGTTTTTAAACATACAATAAGGTTTTTTCTTCTCTCTTGTCTATCAAAAATATACGATGAATATCAAAAATATTTTATTGAATATATAATATATTTATTAAATTAATATAACTTACCAATTTTAATTAATTTAATTTAATAGGTTAAAATATCATTGTGAATATAATAATATTTTCTTTTATATTCAATTGGTTGTCATATTAATTTCTAATTAATTGGTAACCTATTATTTCATCGTATATCTGTGTAATCAAAATATTTTCATATTTTTGATAACATAATTCATATACATAAGCTTGATTTCTAGGTTATATATCATTATAATACTTTTTTAATAATATATTATAGTTAGGTAATACTCTGTCTTGCATGTCACGCAAGCCATCAAGGAAAGCCATTACGCATGTAATGTATGCTATCCTTTTTTTCTATGTTTTACAAAATCATTTTTAGTGTTCTGTATAACATACTCCAAACTAGTTACATGTGAATGGAATGTTTTAATAGGTGAAAAATTATTTTTAGTGTATCATGAAATGAAAAATAACATAATAGTAAATTATGTTCAAAAACATTTCACAAAATCTAGGGGTGTTACACGGCCGCTGTTGAGTACCTCGAAGAAATCAAATATTTGTAGGAGGAGATATTTCTTGGGTGATATATTCCATTATTTCATGTGTTCTTAGTAGCACAATAATCTGTAGGATATAACATGGGAGATGGAGTCTTATATTCGTGCTTAGTACCAATATCCTTTCGAGTATCATTTTTTTTGGATTTACTGGGATGTGATTCCCCATGTTAGGGATAATTAAATGACTTGGATTTTAAATGCATAATTTTTTTATATTATATATATTATTTTCTAGACCAGGTAGTGAGACGAAGTCAGATTATAAGGCATGTTGTGCACGAAATAATATTTTGAAATATATTAATTATATTAAGTAGAATGTGTGAACAATTTTATCATAAAATTGGAATAAATTTTAAATGGTAACCTATATTAAAAATATGATAGAACCATTTAGTTAGACATTTGTTATATAACCTAGGTGCGACATAACATTAGTAGGTATGTGTCATTTTTAGAGAAGTCATCACAGGCACATAAAGGAGTAAAAAAATTAAATAACTTACTTTATTTCATTTGTTTCGATGATGTAATTTAGAAATATTATATACATTGTTATGTTGGAAAAAAATATTATTCATATAAACGTGGATACATTGGTGATTCTTGGATAGATCTTTAGAGAATTATCTTAGGTGAAATCGACACACATCAGATTTAAATGATATCACCAACCTACATGAAATATATTATTTATTTATCATTGATTGATATGATTTTATGTAGGGATTTTTTTTAATTTTATCCACCCCCATTATTTATTTCTTTGACAAACACAAATCATTTAATGAATAGATTGATCTGAAATCTGATCGTTATGAGGGATTGTTTATTTTTGATGGTGTTTATGGGAGAATTAAATTGTGATTTTGATTATTTCAATTGTAGTTATAATAGTAAAAGTTCTATATCCACATGAACATAAATATATTTTCATTCTACAGATATGTTCTTTTGATTTTCTCACCCTGTTCATCATTCATCTTGGCCGTACTTCATTTGGCTCGTGGCTCGAAGAATCTCATTCAATTGATCGTTACACACCAATTTATTTTCCCAATGATAATATATCATAGATCTGGGGTCAACAAGATATAAATTATGATCAATGAAGGGTATAGAGTGATTAGGATGACAGTTGATACCTGATTTCATATTCATCATCATCCTTCGATGTAAAAAGAAGAATGAAGATTTAATCAGTTTTTTGAGTAGATATGGAAGAAGAATTAATTGTTTAATTATGTCAAGGCTTGTATGGGATAAGATATTATATTTCACACCATTAATGTTGAGAGATTAGAGTCTGAAGATTCAACTGTGTTCATGATGGAAGAATCATGGATTCTAGAAAATCTGGCATCAGACGGCCTATAAGCTAGATCTATATGTAGTGTGGTCCCCCCTGAGGGGTAGCTAGTGTTTCAAGATGATGTTAAATGTCACAAATCCATTGAACCCTACCACATAGTGTGTGGAATCTCCAAAGTGACTCGGCATGTACTGCGGAGGGTACACAGACATGGGGTTGAGTACACAAATAGCCTACCTGGAGTGTACTCACATATATGGAAGGAGGTTAGCCCATGTACCTAGGCTATTCCATGAACTCTAACATGGGTAGAGTACATGATATTATAACATTTCATGTACTACAACATAAGAATAATGTGATGAAACACAACCTTTACGTCGGCCAGACCCAAGGTCAAGGGACACATCGTGTAACCCATACTATACATCGTTTATTATTTTATCACTGGACTGGATCTATTTTCCTCCATATATTGTACATGATTCATTAGGTTTCGTTCCACCTATCCATTCCCTAAATGTTTTAATGGAATTATCTCATACTCCACAGATTATGATACAATCAATAAGACGTTCATGAAAGATTTTTTGGAATCCCTCCGAGAGGTCTGCAATTAGATCCCCTTTTTATATTCTTTCCCTATGAAGATTTATTGGTATCTTCATGAAAAAAACTCCAAATTCAATGTTTTATACTTATAATTTTAATCTAGATATACTTTTTGGTGTCACACCATGTTAATTTCATTGATCATACTATATGTATCACATTCTCCTTGAATTATTAGTGTGTTCATCATCATGATGGAATCCTTTAAGTTGTACATCTCAGATAAAGATCATCAATTATATCATACTCAACAGTGTGTTCTCATATATGAAATATTTTTGGAATCATTAAGTTGGAATTCATAGGCCGGTGTGCTATGGTTTTGACCTACCTCGTGATTGTGTGTCTTAGTTGAGTATATGTAATTATTATTGTAACTTTTATGTACATATACCTATATTGATCTTACTATACTTCATGTTTATTATGATTTGAGGATTCAGGGTGACCTATTGTGTATTTTTATACTCACCTATGTATGATATTTTCCTGCAAGTGTTTTGTCTTTTTCAGATGATTGACCTTTTTAAGGAGTCCTACGTGAACCAAGACAAGATGGTGCTTAGTGAAACTAGATAAACCAAGGTCTCTTCCTGTATAATTCCAAAAACCCTCCAAGTAATTAATTTTTGGTTGGACTTGTGTTATTTAATTTTTTTATGGGATTGTATTTGGTGCTATTTACATTCAATTACATAATGTTATACTATAACTATGAGATTTATTTGTATGAATTCATGGATGTTCTATTTTTTAAATATTATCATTATTTTTGTTTGGTTATGTGTGTGTTTATAGGTACTTAAGATAATGCCTCACATGTTAGTGATATTATTTCATGGACATATTCTCCAACCTCTAGCCTAGTAGAGGCTATCTTGGAGAGATGTAGGAGAGAACCTACTAGGACAGTTTGTTAAAATACATGTCACTATTTTTTGTTGTTAAGACACCAAATCCCATATGGGATGCTTCACCCACTTGGAAAATTTGGTCAATTATTTCTACGATTAGAAAATATAATAAAATATTCATATTTTTTAGTATAAGAATAAATTATTGATTTATAAAATTTTAGAGGTTTTGAATCTCTTAAAACAAGAGGTTGTTTCAAAAAAAATATTGAGCATAATGAATGTGAGTATTAAATAGTTTTTATTAATTGATTCTGAAATCTACTATCCTTCATCCCAATATATGGGTTTGGTGAGATAAACTTCCCCATTTTTAGGGATTCCACTTATAGGAAACACTTTCCCCCACGTTCAATTTATGATTCCCCAAACATGATACAAAATATAAGTGTATGTAATAGAGGTTTGATGTGATATATGTCATTCACCCCATATAGAAGAGGCTACATACTAGTAGAGAGATTCACGAGTGATAATTTGTGGATAATATAAACTATTATAAAATAATATTAACGGATAAAATATTTTAGATATCACACATTTGATTAAAAAAGAGGAAAAATAATAAAAATACTGATAATAATTTATTCATCACATGTTATAACAAAATGAGTAATAGATAATGATTGGGAATTAATACATAGATCACAATACCCATTGGTGAATCATAAATAACATATCTGAAAGTGATATAAATATCTTTAGTATGGAATAACATAAAATTGATCATCAGACCCATATAGGTCCGAAATGATATTCTATAATCCATATGATAGATCAAGAGTAAATCGTAGAGATTTCTCCCTTATCCAATCCTAGAACAATGAAATCTAATTGAGGTCCAACATTGATCCATGATAGATGTGGTTATTTATACACTTTATAGGAATAGTTACATATAAAATGATATCAAATTTATTTATAATATATTATATATTTTCATAATAAATAATTAAAATGATAAAAATAAACCCCCTTCGATATATAGATTCTTTAGGGATATATTATATCAATCATTTAATTGGGAAGTTTAATATTTAATTGATCATAATGTACATCATGGATAATAAAATATTTAGATTGACCCCCAAGAGAAAATAAATAATTTTTTTCATTAGTAATTAGGTGAAATCATTTAATCATATGTGTCAATCCTTGGAATTCCATGTCTATTTGCTATATACCTGAATACAAAGACATAATCCTATGAATTACAAATGTATCAGGATTATCAATGAATCCCAAGATGAAATAATAGTAATTATAAAGGTATCATTCATATGTTCATGTCAAATGAGTTATTCCAAGGTATTCCATCTATATGAGGATTATTGCAAATCCCGAAGACCTATTCAATGAAATTCGATATGAATCAAGAGTAGTTCAAGATCCGAGGATGTCATCATTGTTATTATGGATGTATCAGTTACAACACTGAATACTTGGAGGAAATACTGAAAATTATATAATAACAAATTTAATTTAATTAATATATTACAATATTTAAATAGAACTAAAATTCACCAGATATTCTATGGAATCCTCGGTATCGACATATATTTTATTATTCAGTAATTAATTCAATGAAAACCTATGGTCATTGCATTAAGATTTTATTTCAATACCTTGATAAGGGTCACTTAGTTTATTATCCAAGGTTTCGGGCTAAACATTCAAATAGAATACTCATATGCAATGGGAAGCCTCAATTATAATTAATTAGATGATACGATATTTAATTAAAATTTATTTCAATCACTTGTTATGTCCTGACAAAAAAAATCTCCTTGGATATGAAAAATTTAATGATTTTATGATATATCATGATGTATTTATATTTTTTAGGTTTTTAAAATTACTAATTTAATATTGGAAATTGGTTCATGCTAAAAAATTATACCAAACATACATAAATGGTGAAAGACTACTTGATAGAAAAAAATATAAAAAATGAATAAAATGACTAATTAATCCTTGAACACACTGTATGATTGATCATATCTTCACTATAACATTTTATGATGTAGAATACTATATGTAATTGAATATAAAGGGGGATATTGAGGTTAGGGTTCTACATGTGGAATCAGAGGAGATGAATTAATGGTTCATGTATTTTAATGCATGAGGGTTATTTTAGAATAATCAATATTATTTAAGGGTTGGGTAAAACTCCTTTAGTATATGTATAGTTTTAAAATCCAATCTATAATGATGGAGTTTCTATTTCCCTAGGAATCCAAGACATCACATTTTTAGACCCAAAAGTTTTGTAAATATTTAACTAATCATGAACCAATGTGGGTCATTTATAAAATTTTTCACAAGGAATTTCATATATATCTATATATTTCAAAGAACCTTGTAAAGATATCCACCACCACTCCCATGAACGAATTCTTTTCTATTAATAATTAAAATATACCATTCACCCTATCCTACAACATCAATTTTCACATTTTCAAGCCTGTGAAACCCAATATTCTCCTTAAACCACCCCACCTTATTATATTCAAATCTAAACCATATCAACTGAGAAAAAAGGAAATATTTTAATCAAATTTATATAGGTTAACACATCAATAATATATGAGTTTTTATAACCTCAAAAATATTTAATATTCCTCCCCCTTATTATATTATCACATCATGAGGACTTATTTGTGAATAACTCTTCTACTAGGCACAGAATTTATTCTTACACTTTCAGGTATCATCTAGAATATTATTGTCTAACCACTAGAATCATAATTTAGGAACCTTCATTCCATGAAGAACCTAATCGGTCTAAAGCACTATTTTAATGAGGCACTCTTTTATGTAAGTGTCATATATGAGAATAATTTTTATGATATTAATCTCAAGATATATATTGGTATTGTATTATTTTCATAGAAAATGAAATAAAAAAAAATCATCAAAGATATTTTCTCAGTGATTTCAAATTGATATAACCATGGGTAACACACCTTCAATTTTCATATATGAGTTAATTTAAAAAATATAAGTTATTCAATAAATATCATAACATACTACACAAAACATATATAAAATTTTGATATGTGTAGGAAAACTATAAAAACATTAGTGTTACTATTAAAAAATAGACACTAAATTTGTATTAATAAATTAGAGAAAATACTTTTTGAAACATTAATATAATGAAAATGAAAGCTAAATTAAAAATTAATGATATTAAATTAGTTTATATAATAGAAAAATAATACTTTTTATTATTTAAAAAATCATTTTCAATAAATTTTTTGGTCATGTGATATGAATGTATATTTCGAGAAATATTTTATTAATGACGATTTATTATTTTTTAAACTAATATATTTTTTTTGTAAATAGTTTTAATGAATAATAATATTTACTATTTGAAAAATTCATTTTCCAATATAAAAAGATTTTCTATAAATTTAATGATTTTATTTCAAAATTAGATCTATTATACATTGAATTTGAATTTTAAAAAATTATAATCATTTTATGATTTAGTATAATGATATTATATTATGTTTAATTTTTTAGATTTCTCTAAAATAATTGGGCTTTCAGTGAATAGTAATAAAATATCAATTATGCTTAATACTTTAACATATAAGACATTATAATTAGTTAACAATGAATTGAATTATTGTTAATCCATTTTATATAATATATATCAGTTTTTTAATGTACATCATTTAATATTAATATTTTGGTTTTATAAAACTCATGTATACAATTTTGGAGACATAAGTAGTAGTTTACTCTAAAAGAAAATTTTATTCCCATATATTAGAAATTATATTTAATTTTTTGAATAAATTAAGTCTGTAAAAATTTATTTCTTATTTTATATCAACATTATATTATTTTATAATGTGATAATTTTAAATTTCACGAAAACAAGGTTGACTACTGTTAATAATGTTAATGACCATGATAATGGTAAATTTTTTATCTTTTTGTTAAATCATTTAATTAATATATTTAATATTTAACAATTAAATTAAATTAATATATTGAAAATAATGAAATTAAATTTATTGTTAAAAAATATTTAATTATGTTAATACAATTTAATTGGTGACCAATTCTATATATGACGAAGAACACATAATGTCTAAAATACCATTTTTCTATAATGAACTATTTTTATTTAATTTAATTTTTTAAATTTTAAAGTGATCATTATGTCTTTTAGAAATTATATTAGACTATATGAATATAATCTTATGTTATATATAAAAAAATAAATTCTTATTTTTGATATTTTTTTAAAAATAAAAAATTACATAGGTAGAAACTATTTACCCATGTAAAAGAAAAAAACGAAACTCTAAAAACCATAGAATAGTAGAATTCAAAAATGTTTGAAACTTGATCATAATTTCCTACATTAGTATTTATCGACCCATTCTTAGCAAAAAATAATTTATTTAAATATTTTTTATCATTCTAACATTAAATACTATAATGATATCCTTGAAATTTAATGGGGTGATCATGAATGAACCCTTTTCTTGACTTATAAAAGGATAAACTTCATCCCCTTCATGCCACAACCATTACATAAAATAAATTCCTCTAAATAAAATATTTTCCAACATTTATAATAGTTTATTATTTATATAATCCACTATTATAACATATTAATAATATTTAAATCATTTATATAGAGACATTGAATTAATATTTCAGTGTACAAAAATGAGTATTACCAACAATAGTAAATTTATTATAAATATTTATATTCAAAAAATTCATTAACCATTATAGTGTGATAAATTTATCATATTTTTTATAATTATGTTGTGTTATAATATTTTAAAAAACTATACATATTCATTTCGGTCCACATATAAAAAACTAACCTTAACTTTGTATTGTACATACTACATCCCACACAAAGTTACATTTTTCAATATTCATTTAAATTTTCATAATTTATCCAAAAAATATAAAATATCATTAACTATATACACCAACTAAATTATAAAATTATAATTCTATTATTTTTAATTTATAAAATATTATAACCATAATCAACAATTGAGATATAGCATGTTCGTGTGGGGTGGTGGCTTAACCGCCTACATTAAGAATGAAATAAAACTCAATCCTATATGAATATGAAAATTTAAACACTTAATTTGTAGTAGTTTATGAAGAAAAAAATTAGGTTTTTGGTTTAAATAATGGTTATATAATTAAATTATCTTATTATCAAATTATAAATATCAGTCACAAAATACACCAAAATTAGCGTATTCTGATTAAATATGAACACATACCTACGAAAAAAATATATTATAAATGAGTAGAATATGATAATTAATGATCAATATTAAATTTATAATATTATAATAATGATACTAAATTATATATAAAAAACTAATTTTATCATACATAATGTTAAGGATATGTATAGAATAAATATGAAAAAATGTAAGGTTTTTCGTCACTAATTCCTCAAATTCTGAAATGTTTTCTATTTATGAAAATAATTTAATTTTTGTGTTATATATAATGCCTATTTTTATATCATATAAATAATTATAATTAATTAATTCTATTTTATTTTCAATTATAATTTATCTATTTTATGGTGTTTGGATTAAAATGTTACTCTATATTCCAGGGTATGTTGTTACATACATTAATTTGTTGAGACATATTTATGATATTCAATATATATTTCATATAATGGACTATAATATGAAAATGGATATATATTTATCATATATTTATGTTATTTATGGAAAATACTAACCAAATTAGTTCCTTTTCATGTAATTTCTTTTGACCTAGTTCTTATTACAGGTTCTTAGAGTTTTCGTATCTCAATTTCTATTCATTGCATTCTGATTAGTCTCTTAAAAATATTTCATATCACTTAGGTATATTGATCCCAATTATTATTTTATTTGTTATTCTAAATTTTTTTAGGGATTATATATTAAAACAACGTAATATATTTGACAAATAATTACCATTTCTTACGATATGTTTCCAAAAAGTGTAATTTTTAACTCCAACATCCATATTTGAGTTATAATGTTTTACATTGGAATTTGTTCTTCAAATTTTTGGTTTCCCCCAAATATTTTATTATATGGTATTTTGAAAAAATATTTTTGACAATTATTATTTATTAAAATTAATTTTATAAAATCATTTTACAAGGTATGTTTAAACTAATGAAAATTTAGTTTCTTTAAATGGTTTTATTTTCCTATACCATGTTCCCAATTTCTAAAACACTCATATTTTTGTAAAACATTATGAATTTTTTAAAGATACATGTGAAGAGATTATTTGTTAATATTAATTTTATTCTTAATGTTTACAATCCAAATATCTAAAAATATTTATAGTCTATCCCCTAATATTGACTCCTTTTTGAATGATGAAATTTTTTTCTAGGAACAATATTACATTTTCAATTCAATTTCCCTTATCATTTAAAAATTATTTCCCCTCATATGGTAATTTGTTTAGTTTTTATACTCTAAAATATATATATCATTTAGTCCAATGAAATCATTATATCAGATAATTATGTTCATGATTACTTATTTAGTGATAACATTCAAAAATTTATTTTTTTATTATTTCCTATCTATGTTAACATTCGTATAGGATTATATTTTTACATTGGGTGGTTTTCATTTTTATTCTATCCACTATATTTAAATTAATTTTATGTGATTATTTTAGTCTAGTGATAGAGAAAATTTACGTGCATATTTTTGATCAAATAATGAGTATTATTTACTATTTTTCTATGATAAACCCAATGTACTTACTTTTTTTATTAAAATAATGGTTAATTTTAATTTTATGATGAAGATGAGAAAAATTGAGAGAAGTGCATAATTTGGGATTTTGGACTGATTTTGACCACAAGGGTATTTTTTTCATTTCATAAAAACATATAATTCCAAATTTTGTGATTATTTTTTTACTAGAATCCTGATTTTATTTCGTTCAACTTTGTCTTCTGGATCATGAGCTGATTCAGTCATCCAAAGGGCTTAAAAAATCAATGAAATTTGTGATTTTTCTGGGCGAACAGCAAGGACCCCACCTTTGTAATGAAACCACAAATCGGGCTCAACAAATTAATTGGAGATTTTTCCACCTGGGATAGCACTAAGACAGATAGGGGTGGATCTTCATCAAATTTGGAGAGGTTTTGAAGTCATTAATTATACCATTGGAGGTTATATTTTTGAAAGAAGCTTCCTTGAAGCTTCGTCCAGAAAAAGAAATCCCAAATGAAAAATTTATAAATCATTCATCCGATATCGAAATGAGCTAAATTTTTTAGGGTGAATAGACACCATATAGATGAAAAATTTTTAAGAAAGAGTTCATGTGTGAATTGGCCATTTAATGGTCCATCAACTTGAAAACTTTCAGAGGATAGAAAATCTCCCAATAAAAGGAGGCCCTCGCCTCCTTCTCAAATCATCATCTTGACACCCACAACCAATGAGGGATCCCACCGGGGCATGGGATGCTTCTGATCCTCTATTCCCCCCTAATTTCTTCTTTTTATTTTATTTTGGTTTTGGTTTTATTTTATTTTTATTTTCAATTGTAATTTATATTTTATGTTTTATTAATCCATGCATTTGTGTTTCACCATCCATCCCATAATTATTTTTCTTAATTTTACTATTTTAATAATAAGTATTACTATATTTATTATTAGTATTGATATTAATAATAATATTATTATTAAAATTACTATTATTTTTATTATCACATTCTTATTTTAAAGCTATTTTATTTTCTCACTCTTGTTTTTCAAAAACTATTTTCTGAATAATAATAATAATATTATTATTAATTAATAATAATAATATTATTATTTTAAAAATAATTATAAATTAGTTATTCTCCCTCTCTCCCTCTCTCTTCTCTCTCTCTCTCTCCAATCCATCCACCATTATGATATATTACTCTCAGAAATGAGAGGCTAACCCCGATGCTTGGCCTGAGGGGAGGTCAAGGTGTTACTGAATTTCACTTAAAATCTATTCTAAAATTGTGATAGACTTGAGTAGTATGATTGGGTGAGGCGATTGTACCCATTTGGGTGATGGTTCCCATTTTCATTCAACTCAAGATATTCTTTTCTTGAAAAAATAGTGATTCAAATAAGATATTTCATATTTGAGTTATCAAACTAGAATCAAACATATAAACGAGAATAATGATTGAATCCCTAACTGAACCCCAAAACCAATTCCTTTATTCCTAACTTCATTCTGTTTAGACTTGCATCTAAGTATAAATTTATAATTCTTACTTTGCATTTAATTGTTTAAAAAAATTTAAAAAACCACAAAATGAGATAGTTTAGGTGAATTAGAATAAAGTAAATGAACCAAACTAAAAGGCTCCTCAAGAGAGGAGACCTTGGTTAGCCACTGTGCTGCACTAGAAATAATATAATTTTTTTTGTCCACGCCCCATGACAGGCGTGTGTCAAAACTATCACCGTTACTCGGGAGCCAATCATTAGTTCATTTAATTTTTCTATTTTCACGTCATAGATAGATTTCATTTCTTAAAAAAAATAAAAAGAAATATCATTTCCATGATGGATTCAAATGATTATTATTCTACATGGACTGAAAATTACTCATAGGTGCAAGAAAAAAAATAGACTACACTGAGGAGGCCCTCCTACTAAGATATGATGCGCTTATGATAATGGTCAAGTAGAAAGAAAGAGGCAAAAAAACATGGATATCACCGAAAGATTTGATGGCCATGGTTGATGAACTCCAAGTTGACTTAAAAATATTCGAGTCCAAGAAGTACGTGCCACTAGTCTTCCAAGATTTAACTAGAAACATCCATGAAGTTGAGACCAAACTTGAATTGGAGGAGCCTGACTACCTACCTTCATCTCGTGATGATTAACTCCAAGAGGAGCATTCCATCAAAGAAAAGATTCAAGCTGAACCAACTCAGGGAGCTGATATATTCTTGAACCCAAATTCATTTAACTTTTTTGAAACAAATTTTAGTATAACTCCATTTTTTTTTGAATTTTCAGAATTAGATGAATCATGTTATGACCTAGAGGATGAAGAGACAAAAGAGGATGCACCTGTTGAAGAACACCTTGAGTGCCTTGAAGACAAAAAATATTTACTAGAGGGAGTACAAGAAGAGATGGAGAATGTTGCACAAGGAGCAACGATGGTGGTGGAGGTTCCATAATTCATCCTACCCCCACCTTCCAAGATGTACCACATTGAAAAGGGGGAGGATCTGGCGTACTCTATCCTTGGAGTCCTCCTAAAAAATAAAGAAGAAGTGGATGCTAGAAAAAATCACATGAGGTGGTTCATGTCAAAGAAGCCCCAACCACCATCAGACATTGGATAACCACTTATACTACCCTCTAGAGGTAGTAAAATAAGCTAGGTCCCACTAGTGAGATCATACCAAGATTTATCTTTACTTTCATTCTAGGAAATTAGATTTCAAATTATTTTCATTTATTTAGTGAAACATGCATCCCACTCCCTCTATCTTTTTGAGATTTACGGAAATGATCTTTGTTATTAATTGAGTAATTTTCTTTTATAGGATCATGATGGTAGAAGGAAGCCCCAAACATTGAAGGATGTGGACCGAAGATTTATTTTTAAAAGGGAGTTAATTTTCATTTTCTATCTTTTTAACTCCATACATTTTTCTCTGAAAACATTTTTTTGAGATTTAAATATAAAATCGCATGCCCACATTGAATTCATGTTTTAATCGACTTATCTAGGAGAAATGAGTTTCTTAGGAACCCATTGATTCCATGTTTTAGATTTCAATGTTGATATGATTAAATGATTGAAATGATGAATTTATTTTTTAAAATGAATCATGAATATTGAAATGATGATTCGTGATTTGAAGGAATTAACTGATTCATATAGATAAAATTTCCCTACCATCGTTCAAGCTTTGAATTTTAGAAGTTCATGTGAATTGAATTTTTATTATTAGTCATGCCATGAGTGATTGTACAATATTATATTTCCCATTCCTGAGATGATTTATAGGACAAGTACTTTCTATTTATTCTTGAGCATATTTCTTGAGTGATCTTGGGACATGTAACCAACCAGAACTTGTGTTGAAACTTTTCAAAGTTTTGACTATACAAAATGTATCTCAGTCAGTGAGTATTTCTAGAGAGATGACTCAAAAAGGACATGGAAACCACAACCCATTCCTATATGATTCATGTACCATTATTTTCCCCTTCTACTGGTGTTCTCATGTTTCGAGTCGAAAAGCAAGTTATCAGAGTCCTGGTGTATGGATACGTCGGCCGCCCTCACCAACACTGGGGTTACTGGCCTGAAATCCAAACTCGAATCACTTAACACTGCTACCCCAAACCAACTCACAGACTCTCGGTCCTAAGGTAGAACCGACCAGCTCTGATACCACTCTATCACGATCTGTCCCTGTGGGGCCCGAGCCACAACTCCCCAAGCCCGCCTCCAATAGGCCAGGGGCTGGTGACTAGCATCGAGTAGGAATGCTACTAACATGGGAGGAATTGCCTATAAACCTATACACACACACACACATCTCCAAACCCACAAAGCTGAAAAGTAAAAACTACTTAAAATGGAAATGCGTTCATGCACTAAAAATATCAACAAACATAGTATGACAGAAGTAAAGTACAATAAGTTTAAAACCCTGGGCCAAAAGTACAATCCCACCAAAAGAAAGTTTGTAACAAAGTCCAACCTATAAGGAAAGGTACTGGGACTACAATTTGTAGTCATAGGAACACACCTCAACCTGCCTGATCTCACTGAGCACCGTCTGGTCCTGGTCCACCTAGAATCCTGTCAAAGGCTCGCTCGTCTGCACAAGACATGACACGTGCAGGCAAATCCCGTACATGGGTGAGTATAACAATACCCAGTAGGACACCTCGAAACCACAAAGGAAATACAACAAGGGAAAAATACCACAAAGAAAGATACATTCATCTCTACACAGTATATGTCTACAGAACATATGAAAAGAATATCCAGATATACTCATACACAAATGACCATCACGATACTGCCACTAGGATCCAGCTCGAAGATTCCACTAAGCATGCAACTGAGAGAACACACTCCTAGGTCTGAAGAGATAGATTCAAAGTACTCATTCTGGGAGAACACACTCCACAAGTACCTTGAGAACATGATGCTCATATGAGGATAACAACCAAGTCATGGGGTGATTCTGACAACTCCGTTTGAGCTAATCCTCTAAGCAGAGGATCGACTCCCGAGTAAAGTTGGTCACGTCGATACCAAGAACTCTACCTAGGGTTCCAGGAATGAATAGAGGATTTAGATCTATGTCTCACAGAGGGGATTCCAACAACTCCATTCCGGATGTTCTGATGAAGGGATCATACACCTGAGTAAAGGAAATGATACCAGAACCTTCAGGGGAAGCCAAGGGTATGAACCCTAAGAACTAGTCCAAGTCATAGAAGACAAGTGGCTCAATCCATGGAGAAAAGGTTACACAGTGTGTAGTATGGTTACACACCATGTTCATTGACCCCGGGTACTGCCCGTGTAAATGGCCCATGTCATTTGTTGAAGCCGAGTAGAACTAAAATACTCGGTGTGTATAAAAAGTAAACGCCGTGTTCCTTGGCCCCAGGTACTGCCAGTGTAACTGGACCGTGTAATTTGGCTTGTCGAATAGAAAGCAACTACATGGCATGTAGAAGAATCACATGCCGTGTCCGAGCACCTAGGGCTCGTTCCATGTACGCTGGCCATGTGCTTGTACACAGTCTCTGCCCGTGTCCATGTCGCCTGCCCGTGTACCAGTACATGGGGTATCCCGTGTATCTGGCCGGTTCTAGCCGGGGAGGGGTATACACGGCGTGTATTTGGCCATGTACTCTGCCAGTGTCCATGTACTCCCTATGTATACGCCATGTGAACCTACCGATGAACACACGCCGTGTAGCCCATACTACATGGCGTGTAGTTGGGAAAATTTCCAGAACGCCGTCTTCTTCCTCATGCTTCGGCTGATCTTTCGGATACACGATCTCTCGTCCGTTCGGCCCAATACTCTAGGGATTGGTTCAGTTCATCATACAAACACCACGACGGGTGTTTTCAGCCTTTAAAATGGATCATAAACCTCGAACGATCCATCCAAAGAAAAAATCCCAAAAACTCATAACTATTGATCTTCTTCGAATCGTCTGCCGATATCGCCTTCGCACCTCCATGACACCGCTCCGAGCTTGGATCCATAGTTTGGGATCGTTGCATCATAGAACGGATGCACAACGATCCGTTTTTCATCGCCCTGCGAAGAACGCAAGTGTGGGGGTTAATGGAATCATGGTGGATGGGATGATACACATTGTATGGAAGAAGTGTGGGGGTGTTATTGTGGGAATTGTAAAAGGTTGTGTAATCATTCATTGTACTCTATTGTTTTTCCCCTCTTGAAAAAAATGAAAATGACAAAAACAATATAAAAAAGAAAAAAATGTGTTGTGATTTGGGAGAACCAAAAGTCACCATTTTCTGTACCGACGATCTTCTAATCATATGTGGTTAGATGATGGATGTGAGGTTTGATCTAATCATAACTTAAAAAAAATTATATTTTTTTACAAAATTAACAAAAATCAAGAGGGTGAATTAATCATTCATTATTCTTTTCAGTAAGAATGACCTTACTTTGAGTTTTGGTGGAAGTGGGTGTTGGTACATTAAAGGGGAGAATTTCATTACACATTTTAATATCATGCATTTTACATCAGAGATTAGCCTCCTCCATGAGACATAATTTTTAAGCATCAAGTCCTACCAACCACAAGTCTCCAAGGAATTTGAACCTTTATTGAAAGTCCTCATGATTTTATGTGACTTTTTTATTTACAAAGTGGAAACAGTAGTTCATTTACAAGCCTATATATAAGAAGAATGTTCTCATTATATGAGCATAACTCTACTTGAATTGTATCATGAGTTATGAAAGATAAAAAAAAAATCAAAAGTGAGGTAAATCATGACATGGCATGTTTAATAATAACGAATGAATGAGCTTGAATGAATGAAAGGAGAAGTTCTATCAAATTTCAAAGGGAAAAATTTAAATACGAGAATTATTTGATTCCTTGTATAAATGAGAAATTAAATTGATATTTTATAAAGATTTTTGAATTTTTTTTAAAATAAAAAATTGTTTGATTTTATTTCACTGGAATTTGAATATTGGTAACATTGGTGTCCTTTTATTTCCATGTTGAGATTTTATGCTTGAGGACAAGCATGGTTTAAGTGTGGGGGTATTTGAAAAAAAAAATTACCAGCATATTATTGATCATATAATGAGTATTTTTAACTATTTTTCAATGATAAACTCCATGTATTTACTTGTTTTATTAAAATAATGGGTAATTTGAATTTTATGATGAAAATGAGAAAAATTGAGAGAAGTTCATAATTATAGATTTTGGAAAGATTTTGACCACAAAGGTATTTTTTTCATTTCATAAAAAAATATAATTCCAAATTTAGTGATTCTTTTTTTTAGAATACTGATTATATTTCCTTAAACATTGTCTTCTAGACCAGGAGCTGATTCGGCCATTCAAAGGGCTTAAAAAATCAATGAAATTTATGAATTTTCTGGGCAGATAGTGTGAACCCCACCACTGTAACAGAACCAAAACTCGCCCTAAACACATTCATTTGAGGTTCTTCCACTCGGGATAGCACTAAGACAGATAGGGCCGACTCTTCATCAAATTTGGGGGAGTTTTGAAGTCATTGAAGCTACCATTAGAGGTTATATTTTTGAAGGAAGCATCCAAGAAGCTGCCTTCAGAAAAAGAAACTGCAAATGAAAAATTCAGAACTCATTCATCCGGTATCAAAATGAGAAGATATTTTGAGGGTGAATGGAAAAAATATCGATAAAAAACTATTTAGAAGGGGTCCACACGTGAATCGACCATTTAATGGTCCAAAAACGCGCAATCTTTTGGAGGACTGAAATATGGCTATAAAATGAGGCCCACACCTCCTTCTCAAATCATCAGCTCGACACCCACAACCAAGGAGGGATCCCACCGGGGAACATGCCACTACTTCTCATCTATTCCCCCCACATTTCTTCTTTATATTTTATTTTTATTTTAGTTTTATTTTCAATTGTAATTTATATTTTATTTTTTATTAATCCATGCATTTGTGTTTCACCATCCATCCCACAATTGTTCTTCTTAATTTTATTATTTTAATAATAAGTATTACTATCATTATTATTAGTATTAATATTAATAATAATAATATTATTAATATTAATATTATTTTAATTATCATTATTATAATAACCACATTCTTATATTAATGCTATTTTATTTTCTCCCTCTCTTTTTTTTCAAAAATTATTTTCTTAATAGTAATAATAATATTATTAATTAATAATAATATTTTTATTATTTTAACAATCATTATAAATTATTTATTCTTCCTCTCTCCCTCTCTCCTCTCTCTCTCTCTCTCCAATCCATCCGCCATTTTGATCTATTACTCTCAGAAATGAGAGGCTAACCCCGAGGCATGTCTTAAGGGGAGTTCACGATGTTCTTGAATTTCCCTTAAAATTTATTCTAAAATTTTCATAGACTTGAGTAGTAAGCTTGGAAGAGGAGAATGTCCCCGATTTGGTGAAATTCCCTATTGTCATGCAACTCATGCTATTTCTATTCTGGAAAAGAATAGTGATTCAAACATGAAATTTCATGTTTGAGTTATCAAATTTGGATCAAACATATGAAGGATAATAATGATTAAATCCCTAACTGAAACCCAAAACCATGTCCTATCTTCCTAACTTCATTCTGTTTAGACTTGAATCTAAGTATAAATTCAGAATTATTACTTTTCATTTCATTGTTTTAAATAATTAAAAAACCACAAAAATATATAGTTTAGGTGCATTAGAATAATGTAAGTGAACCAAACTGAAAGGATCCTTAATAGATATGACCCTTGTTATCCACTGTGCTGCACTAGGAAAAATATAATTGGTTTTTTCCATGCCACACGACTGGCGTGCATCATCTAGTAATAACATAGTCATATTCTCATTTTAGTATTTGTTTTCAAAATCACATATTGTATAATTCATATTTATAATGTTCACATTGAATGAATATTATTCTAGAAACATATTGAATGGTTTTAAAATTATATTTGATTTATTTCAATAAAAATGATAATTGTAATTATTACTATTATTTTTTCAAATTTCATGCTTCTTTAACTGGATGGGTTTTGATCATTGTATCCCATTTAATGACATGGTGAAAATTATTAGAATTTTTATATTATTATTTCAAGGAGAATGATTATTGAAAGTGTTTTATATATATTTCGTGTTAATTTTTAATATTATTATCCTTATTATTTATTTTTCTGTTTTAAAAAAATGTAAATATAATTTTTCTTGTTTCATAGTATTATATATTTATTATTACGAATTATTTGTTATAGAAAATTTATTCCTTGTTTATACCATGATTTCCTATGTTGTATGTTTTCCCTTAATGTGAATTTCAGGTCACTCCTTCCAATTATTCCATTTCTATCATTTAGTATGATAATTTAGATACATATCATTTATAATAAGATAACATATGGAGGATTATTAAGAGACTTATCAATTCCACATTTTCTTATAGTGGAAAAATGTCCTTTTATTAAGAAAATCATGAAATTTATTATGTTTTTATCTTTCATAATTCGATAAATATATAAAAAATAATGGTCTTGGGGATATATGAAATATATTAGTTTTATTTATTTCACATAATCATTTTATATTTACCTATAAGAATATATAGTCAGTCTATAAGACATTATGAAATGTATGTTATTATGAGCACTTGATCATGAAGTGTTGGTTCATGTTGTCATTTTTTGTATAACCATAGGGCTTATATAATGTGGTTTATTTAGGAATTTTTATGATAATATAAGTGTTGATTGTTATGTATGATCATAATATCAATGCTATTGATAACCATTTTTTTATTTGATGCATGTTTAAATATTTTAGAGATTCATATATGATGACTATATGGAAATCCATCAGTATGAGTCTATGAATGAACTATATGTATTGGGGAGAATCCCTAGGTTTTCATAATATATTTATATATATTGTGGTTAGAATAAAAATTTCATCTATATTTTCATTCCATAAGTGGATGTACTCTCAAGTATATATGAACTAGAGGGTAATAACAGTGAAAGCGGATAATTTGGAACTAAATCGACAGTCAAATGGTGCATGACTAAGAGGCTAAACATCACACCAGAATATACACTCCTGTGGGATTTTTGGGTATTCAAATTCTATTTCTCTAGAATTTTCAATTTTCTATGTATGAATTTATTCAATTGGGAAAAAAATCATAATAGGAAATTGATCAGTGGTAAATAATCATTGAAAAAGGTATTCATAGGTTGGATATGAATTAATATATGATAAAAATTAATCTCTCGTATTTAAATAAATATTTTCATTAATGTTTAAAAATTAATATTTTTTTATTATAATTTCCATTTTTCATTTTATTATTTGGTTTAAAACAGATCATAGAAATAATTCATATATATGTACGGATCTAGAAAAAATAATATCATGTGACCAAATAAGGGGTCATCCTTAAAATTTTTACAGTATTATTATCGGAATGTTTTGATGGAAAACATGAGTTTCCTATGAATACATAATTTAGTGATATTTTTTATTTTAATTGATAATAAATATTTATAAATTTGGATGTTTAATTATTTAGTGATATTTTGTTGATGATATTATATTATATTTTATATGATTTTAGGATTAGGTGGAAAATATTAGTTTTTCATTAGCTTGTATAAATTAAAATTTTTAATTCATATAATTACTTTTATAAATAAAATTATAATGCGATGTTATCATAGGGGTGTTTTGGGATAACTATTTGAAATTTTTTGACTGATATATAAATAACTCACATGTTTAAAATGATGATGGAGATAAGGTAAAAAAGTATTGATTGATCATTAGAAATGTGAGTTACATAGTATTAATATCCTTAAAATTGACTACTAATGTAAAGGAAAATAGATACATGATATATTTGGTGATTATTGTAATGACCTAGAAATTACAGGGTATTTGTTTTTAAATTACATTGAATTTTTATGATTCTGTGAAAATTTACAGTGGTTAATTCTGAGATCCAGTGTACCCGAAGTGAATTTATGAACTTTTTTTAGGGTAAGTTTAGTAAACGTGCGGGAAAAATTTTCTAACTTTTGAACATGTGCTTGGAATTGAAATCCAAGGACATCGTTGAATCTGTAGCGCTTTTATTATCTTAAAGTAAGATTCACATAGACCATAGTAGGTTGGGAGAAGAAGATAAATTTTGGACCTTAAAAAAAATATAAAATAACTTAACAAAGAAATTTTATTTTCTTATCTTTAACTATTGAGCGGCGGTGGCGGGACCGAATACTTGTCAAGACATTTAATGGATTGACGCTCAGTTTTTATAACCACTCCATTGAGAGTTATGGGAGGTGCATTAATTAACTAATTAATGAACCAGACTAATGCTTTATTGTGATATGCTCTCATCCTCCATCTATTTAAGTGAGGATTGGGGTGGAGTTTTGACATGGATTCACCAAGCAAGGAACCTCCGCCAAAGTGACATGACAACATCCACCATGGAACAAAAGCTTGGATGAAAAATGATGGCAGCTTCATCAAGCATGGATTCTGTATCTTCCACCATGACGACTCCAACGATTCACGAGGTAGGGGTTTTGTTTAAGTTCATGAGAATTTTTCATCCATCGTTATTAAAATAAGGTATCAATCACAGAAGTATTATATTCTATTAATGTTAGTTAAATTATCTCACACGTTAATAATGCTAATGTAGAGGGAACATGCTAATGAAACATGTCCCAGACCCTCTTCCCCATAGTTTCTTGACGTATTTTTCTTGGAATGATTTTAAACTCATTGGAATGTGGAAAACGAGGGCGTTCAGCCACAGAGACATCCCAAGTGGGACGTAGGTGCATCTGGAAGGAAGAAAGGACCACCAGAGCTCACCCAATGGCCTACGGAAGCTCTGCAGGCACGAAACCATCATGGCGGCACCAGCGAACAACTTCGATGGCAGAGATGGAAGCTGACACTCGCTGTTCGTGGAGGAGGGCGGCGCCACTCGGTGCCATGAAGGTTGGACATTCGGTAGGCAACTACTGTCCGCAGAGATGGTAGGAACCACTTCGTTGTGCACCACAGTGAGACAACCCTCAATGAAAGTCAAGACCCACTCCCTACATGTCCCACAGGTGATGAGGCGGTGCCACCTGGTGCCGCCAATCAAGAAGTCGAACGACTCCTTTGAGTCGTTCAGCAGACTGACCGTGCAATCCCCATGCATTTCATGCAAGCCAGCGAGCCGAGATCATTGTGGCCCAACCCAATTAGGCTGGCCCATGCCAAATCGGGTCAGACCCAGACTAGGTTGGGCTGGGTCGGTCTGTACCCATACCCCTCTCGGGCCCAAATATGCGTAAGTGACTATAACTTGCAAACCATCATCTGTTTGATGAACCATTAGTGGTGATGGGATCCTATGAGCGAGATGGTCATTTTGAGATACTCCATAATAGTTTTGGAGAAAATTGGAATAAGGGCAGGCTGGATCGACATCAAACCCAACCGGGACCTCAACACTAAAATGCAAGTAACTTAAAGACCGGGCACCCGGTTGACTTGCCGTCTGTTGTGTTATAACCCTTATGATGTGTCATATCAATAGGTTACATTTTATGGAGACTTCGTGAGGGTTTAAATATGAACAATCACCTGAGGAGCGGTTCTCCCAGAATCAAGTGTACTAAGAGAGGGAATCTTGTGGCTGGCAGTGAGGTGGTGGTTAGAGACAGCTGATATGGAGGTTAGTACCGAGCGATCCAGTGTGGATCATCACCTAGAAATCCTATGGGGGTCCGAACCTAGTAATCTTATGTGGATTATTAGTAGGTGACCTGACATGGACCATCCATATAGAGGCTCATCATGGATCATTGACATATCGATCCTCTGTGGGTCAGATCTTGTGTGGGTCAACACTCATTGATCCTGTGTGGGTCAGCGAATACTGATACTGTGTGGGTTGGATCCAGAGTGGGTCTTGAGGGGGTAATCATCTATCAACTCCAGGATAGTCAGATCTTGTGACAGTCTTGCATGGATTAGAACCTACCAATCATGTCTGGGTTAGACTTCGTATGGTCAGCAGTAGTGCCTCTCGACAGAATAAGATGATCTAGCTTCTCGACCAATCATCTGTACTTCTGTTCTTTACCTATACTAGGTTTGATATGTGTATATTGCTTTGTGCGTTGTGATTGATTTCATGCTTTGTGATTTTTCTATTGTGTAATTCTGAGAGACCATCAGGGGTATCAGGGTCCCTACTAGGTATTGTTATCCTCTACCCAGCATGGTCATCGTCCGCACCTTGTTGTGTCTTGTGCAAATGACGATAAGATTTGATGAGACTTGAGGGAGATAGGACTAGGTGGTATATGAAAGAGAATGGATGAAGTGCAGAGAAATGGAGACAAGCTCTACCAACCCTTCAGTTAGGATCCTCAGTGGACGATTCCAGGAGTGCTTTTATATTTTTTAGTTGAAGTTGTACCTATCAGTTTGGAATTATTATGGAAACTTTACTTTCATTAAACACCTTTACCTCTTAAATTTTAATTCATTGTTTCATCTTGTTGTGTTCTTGGATAGTGTTTTTTGTAATGGTTTACAGGAAATTCCTTCCCATTTTAGGGATCCACGATCTAGTTCTAATCTCCACTCTTTGGCCTCTAGAAGCTGGGATTGGGGTAGTCATGGCACGTTCCCCAGGGGATGGGTCATGATAAAGTGGTATCAAAGGGTGGTTCTACTAAATAAATAGAACTCTGATATTTCTAATAGAAAAATAATGATAAGTGTTTTGAGTGTGGTTTTCAGTTTGGGGAGTCTAGTGTTGGTGTGGTGGCTGACGTATCCATACACTAGGACCCTGAATTTTATTTTCCGACTTGGTGCACGAAAATACTGATTGCATGTGTTTTGGAAATGCTTTTACAATGATTTCTTTTGAGTTAGATCACAAGGTATAACTTATCGACCATGGAACACTTGTTTATTTTCAAGATTTTTTCACGTATACATAAATCCTGGATTCATGAGAGAGTACATGATGACGGCCCATCGAGCGATGAGGCTTCGGTTGAGGTCCCTCTTACTATGGTAGCACCTTCGGGTGGTGCACCCGCACCACCACCACCCATTGGGAAAAGATGCTAGTATTCCTGCAAGTATAATGTGCATGCCGACTAAGAGTGTTTCCTGATTTACAAAGATAGAGTCCTACAAGATTTCGAGGTGAGACAGATCCTCAGGAAGCTAATGACTGGATGGAGGTTGTGGCTAGAGTTTTTATCTTGTTAGAGACACCAGTAGAGAAGATGGTTATTATATATGATATCCTTTTCCAAGGCACATTTGGGAGATGGTTAAACCTGATGCTCTGGAAACTTGATGAGGTGACCCTCACTAGGATAGACTATGAGATCCTCTTCAGGTAGGAGGTCATTCCTGCGACACTACATTTTATGCACGTTCAGGATCTCTAGTACTTACAGCAGGGCAGCTTGACGGTAGACCAGTACTTGGTGAGATTAACTAACCTCTCTCACTACTCCACTAAAATGGAACAGGACACATTCCTCAAGGATCTAACCATTGAGTATGGTATCTATCAGGAGATTAGAGCGTTGATTATATCGTTGAATATCTTGATGTAGGATAGAGTGCTTGAGCGATCCTTTTTGGTGGAGAGCTTCATAGATGAACTGAAACTGACCATGAGGCCACCACCATATTACAGGTAGCTGAGTCATCTACAAGAGGCAATAGATAGATGACACGGAGGTCCATGTTTTCCAGAAACACCGGTGGACAACCCTGGGACGTAGGTTCAGAGGTTCGGAGCTCGCGAGGCAGAGAAGGAAAGTTGGGAGGCAGACTGTGCTTCACGTGCGACGGGCATGACCAAATGGCTCACGACTACCCGAACCTCTATACCAACAATCAGTAGATGGTTGAGGGACTGCTGAGGAAGAGGTAGATATTCGATCAAGGAGGTCTGTAGGGCAGAAGATGAGGTAGAGGATCCGGCCTTGTAGCGGGAGGTGGGCAGCGATTTGAGGTTCTACCACCAACACCATCATGAGGTCCACCCCGATCAAAAGGAGCAGGTGGATATAGGCGAGAATAGCTTCATAAAGCTGAGGCTTATAATAACTGTGCTTCATAGATGATTAGAGGTACGATATGTGTCTATTACACCCTAGCTGCAGTAATTATAGACACAGGTTCCAATAACTCTTTCATTTCCACAGCTCTCGTATGGATCTCGGAGATTATGATGGAGTCATTGGATCGATCCTTTTGATTAATGACTCATATAGGAGAGTTTTCAATGATTAAACATAGGTACCAGTAGTGTACACTTACACTCAGAGGTGAGAGCTTCATCTAGGATCTCCTAGTAGCAGCATCAAGGCCATATGCTGTCATCTTGCTTTTGAAATGGTTATCTATAGTCCATGCTTCTATTTTCTATTTTAGGTGCAAAATGTGGTGTGTCCACAAGGATGGGATCAATTTTTCTTTCATTAGTGAGAAAGAAACCATTGCATCAAAGGATGTGTTTTCTTAGAGGAGGGTGCTTCCAATCACTCACTAGATGTCTAGAATCACCATTATATCAGTTGGTGTGAGGAGTCTGAGTTATCCTATAGCGGTGGATCAGTATGCTGATGTCTTTACTGATGATGTTTTGGGACTACCTACACATAGATTGGTAAACTTTTACATCAAACTATACCCCAGGATGACAATGATATCTACACCATCATGTCAGAAAGATCCTGTGGACCTTCCGGAGTTGTCGGTACAACTAGATAACTTGCATGGAAAGGGGTTCATAAGGCCCATTCTTTCTCCATGGGTATCCCTTATCTTGTTCTCCAAGAAGGTGGATGGGAGCTTGATGCATTGTGTGGACTATTGGTGCCTGAACCAGGTGACAGTGAAGGACAAGTATCCACTCCCGAGGATCAATGATATCTTCGACCAGCTAAAGGGAGCTTGTTGGTTTTTGAAGATAGACCTCAGATCAGGCTATCATACACTCAGAGTATGAGAGATGGACATACCGAAGACAACCTTCAGATGTCGGTATGGCCATTTCGAGTTCTTGGGGATGCCTTTCAGCATGAAAAATTCTCTAGTAGTGTTCATGTGGATCATGAATAGGATCATTCCTCCATACCTCGATCGCTTTGTGGTAGCCCTCATTGATGACATCTTGATATACTTGTCTTTAGAGGAGGAGCACAAAACTCTACTACAGATTGTTCTAGATACACTCTAACAACACTAGCAATATGGAATTCTTTTGAAGTGCCAGTTCTGGATATAGGATGACCATATCCTGTGGCACATTATCTTTTAGGCCGGTATCATAGTGGACCTAGAAAAGATAGAGGAAATACTTTCATGGCAGCGACCCAGGAGTGTGAATGCAATGTAGAGTTTCCTGGGATTGGATGGGTAATATGGGATATTTTTACCTGACTTCACTAGTGTAGAGGAACCCTTGTCATCTTTGATGAAGAAGGGGTATCCTATCCTATGGATGGATAAGTGTCAGTAGAGTATTCAGGAGCTGAGGCAGAGATTGACGAGTGCACCCCTCTTGTGGCCACCAGAAGAGGGAATTGGGTACGTAGTCTACTGCGACGCATCAAGGACCGAAATAGGTTATGTAATGATGCAGGAGTGAGCGGTGATTTCCTACGACTCATGATAATTGAGACATCACGACCACAACTATGCTACCCGTGAACTGGAGTTAATAGCAGTGGTATTTGCACTGAAGATGTGGAGGAACTACTTGATGGGTGACCATTTTATAGTCTACTCTAATCACAAGATTCATAGGTATATATTCTCACAGAAGGACGTGAACCTAAGACAACAACTATAGATAGATTTCTCCATTACTATGACTTTGAGATAGTCTATTATCCTGGAAAGGGAAATGTAGTAGTAGACACACTCAATGAGAGGTCTGGTCTATGGCCGCTGGGTGAGATGACAGAGAAGCTAGACGCTTTTTAGTTATCCTTCATGAATAGAGATGGAGTATCTTACCTCTATTCTACGAATTTCACTCCCCCACATCATCAATGAGTTCGGGAGGCAAAACATGGGGAAATTTATTGTGAGGCCCGACATGCTCAGATATCCACAGGATAGGCTCCTCAAGGATTTTATGAAGGTGGGGAGAATGTATTCATCTACATAAGATGCACAATGGTACTAATGACGCTATTAGAGGAGTTATGGAGGGAGTCCACACATCCCATTTAGTAGTACATCCTGGAGTGACGAAGATTTACCAGGACCTCTGTCGTTAGTACTAGTGGCTAGCGATGAATAAATAAGTGGCCGAGATTGTATCCAGATGCCTCACTTATCAGTATGTGAAAGTTGAGAATCAGGTACCAACAGGCTTAGCACAGCCACATGAGGTACCATAGTGGAAGTGGGATGATATATCCAATGGAATTCATGGTGGGGATACCACATATGTCAATGGGACATGATTCTATCTAGGAGGTCGTTGACCTACTCACCATGTCGTCCCACATCCTACCCATCTGAGAAAAGTGATCAGTAGAGAGCTTGGGACAGATCTACGTACCAAATATTGTACGACTTCATAGGGAACCATCGACGAACGTCTCATATCGCGACACACGTTTTACATCATTCTTGTGGAAGGAATTGGAGGAGGTGTTTGGGACTCACATACACTTTAGCACTACCTTACTTTCTCAGAAATATGGTCAGACAGAGTGGACCATACAGACACTCAAGTACATGCTTCGTTCATGTGTCCTCAATTTTGGCTGTAGTTGGGAGGACCAACTTCCACTAGTGGAGTTTTATTACAAAAAATAGTTATCACTCCACTTTGGACATTGTTATTTTTTAGGCCTTGTATAAGTGACCATATAGATCCTCTATGTTCTAGACAGACCACGGGGAGTCAGCACTTATGGGTCCAAAGTTTGTACAGGCTACCACAGAGAAGGTGCAGATCAATATGCAGCAGATGTAGACTGCACAAATCCGGCAAAAGTCTTATACTGACAGGAGATGGAAACCATTGGAGTTTGATTAGGGAGACCATGAATATCTACAGGTATCACCCTGATGAGGATTACAAAGGTTTGGCTGGGGCGGAAAGCTATCTATGAGGTTCATCAGACCTTTCCAAATCCTCTAAAGTGTAGGCGAGGTGGCGTACCATTTATCTCTTTCCCCATAGATGCAATAGGTAAATAATGTTTTCCATGTGTCGCAGCTGAAGAGATACATGCATGATCCATCACACATTATCGACTGAGGCGTGTTGGACATCGACGATGGGGTGATGTTTTCGAAGTTCCCTGTGTAGATAGAGGATCGGTAGAAATGGGTCCTTTGTGGGCGGTCGATTACTCTGGTGGAAGTTCCTTGGTAGCAGAAGAATTCCTAGGAGAGAACATAAGAATGAGAGTCTTAGATGCGTTCTCATTACCCCCATTTGTATCCCTAGTTTTCTTGTAGATTTCTGGGACAAAAATCCTTAAGGTGGGGAGAATGTAAAGACCTCTAAATTCCATGTAATTTTATTTAAATTATTTGGTATTTTTACGAGTCTGTAAAAATTTACGATGCTTAATTCCGAGGCCTGGTGTGCCTGGAACTAATTTCTAAACTTCATTTAGTGTACTTTTATTAAATAGGTGAGCATCATTTTCTATCTTTTGAACAGGTGCTCCGAATTGAAATCTGGGGACAAGGTTGAATCAGCAGTGCCGAGATTCTTTTAAATGAAGATTCACTTCGACCATAGTAGGTCAAGAGAAAAAGTAATATTTTGCACATTTCAAAAAAAAACTTGGTAATGTTATTTTATTTTCTTTTCTGTAACAGTTGAGAAGCGGTGGTGGGAAATATGACTTTCCAAGCCATTTAATGTATTGACCTTCTGTTCTCATTACCTCTCCACTGATAGAGATGTGAGGTGAATTAATTAACTAATTAATGAAACTAATTAATGATTCATTGCGTTAAGCTCACATCCTCTGTCTATTTAAGAGAGGATCTGGGTGGAGTTTTGACATGACTTCACCAAGCAAGGAACCTCTGCGAAAGTGGTGCAACATGTTCCATCGAGGAACAGAATCTTGGACAAAAAATGTAGATGGCTTCGTTAAGAACGTATTCTACGTCATCGACCATGAATAATGCAATGATTTATGAGGAAGGGGTTTTATTTATGTTCATGAGAATTGATCTTCACTCATTATTGAAAGAATTGATGAATCACATAAGTATTATAGTCTATTAATGTTGATTAAATTGTCTTCTGCTGATTATAATGATAATGAGAGGGTGTGGGCCACGAGAACAAGGCCCGGACCCTCCACTAATTCATTTATTGATGCGTCATGGTACTATTTTAAACTCTTCGTAAATTTGAAACCGGGAGGTGCATTGCGACGATGATATCCCAAGAGGGACGTAGGCACATTCAGAAGAAAGAATGGACCACATGAGCTCACTTGGTGGCCCATGGTAGCCCCGAAAGTATGAAACCTATGACCAAAGATAGTGGTGTAGAGGGTGGCCGACACTCGCTGGCCGTGGTGGTGGGTGGCACCGCTCGGCACCGTAGCGGTCTGACAGGCGGCCGACAACGGCCAGCGGTGGAAACGAGAGGTTGAGCGTCATCGCGCCCCTCGGTGAGACATGCCACCACACAAAGCCACGAAAATGGATGGGAAAGGCTCCATTTGGGTCCCATGCATGATGAAGTGGAATCTCCCATAATGGATCCAAAAAACTCATTTGAGTCGTTTGGCAGGAGGACCGTGCGACCCCCGCACGAGTCGTGCCAGCCAGTGGGCCGAACGGCTAGCTAGTCCGCTCCCATCCACCAAGCCGGGATGGTCCGTAGCATAACGGGCCAATCCCAATGTGGACCAGACCAGTGAGGGTGGGTGAGGCCAGGTCGGACCCAGACCCAGTTGGGGCGGGACGGTCTGACCAGGTGGGTCTAGACCCGGACCCCTCTCGGGCCCAAATACACTTAAGTGACCGTAACATGCGAACCAGACGATCTTCTGATGAACCGTCTATGGAGTTAAGATCCTTGGAGTGAGAAGGTATTTTTGAGATAGTCCATGAGAGTTTTGGATAAAATTGGAGTACGTACAGGTCAGATCTTCCACGAATCCAACCGGGCCCTCGATATTAGAAATATAATAACTTACAGATCAGGTGTCTTATTGACATGCCGTTTGTTGCATTGTGACCTTTATGATGTGAAAGATCATCAAGTTACATCTTCATGGAACTTCATGCGGATTTAAATAAAAATGATGGATTATGGATCAGTACTCCTAGAATCATGCGTAATATGAGTATGAATCCAGTGGCTAACATTGAGGAGGAGGTTGGAGACAGATCATACGGAGGATTGTACAGATCGATCCTGTGTGGGTCAGCACCTAGAGATCTTGTGACTCAGCACCTAGTGATCCTATATTGATTATCTATACATGACTCGACGAGGACTAGCCTTAGAGCTACCTATCGTGGATCAGCAACATACAAATCGAATGTGGGTCAACGCTCAGTGATCCTGTATAGTTCAGCGTATACCGATCTTATGTGGGTCTTGCGGGGGTTAATACCTATAGAATCCGGGCATTTAGGTCTTGTGTGGGTCTTTCAGGGGTTAGTACCTAAAGATCTAGTGCGGTTAAGACACCATACGGTCAGCAATAGTGCCTCTTGTCAAAATAAGACGATCTAGCTTCTCGACTAACCATCTTTACTTATTTTCTTTACTTGTACCTAGTTTGTGTTGTGTATATTGATTTTTGATTTGAGATTGTGATCATTATTTGTGTTTTTTCCATTGTGAAAATTTTAAATACCTTTGGGGGTATCAGGGTCCCTACTGGGTATTTTTATACTCACCCCTGCACGGGCTTCACCCGCCCCTTGTTGTGTCTTGTGTAGAAGATGAGAAGCATGGGTGAGACTTGAGGGAGCCAGGACCAGGTGGTACATAGAGGAGATTGGATGACGTGGAGATAAGTGGAGATGAGTTTTACTTACCCATTAGGTAGGATCTTTGGTAGATGATTCTAGGAGCTATTTTCTATTTTTCAGTTGTAGTCGTACCTTTCAGTTGGGCTTGTATTCCAGCCCCTTTACTTTTAGTACACACCTTTATTACTTCAGTTTTACTTCGTGGTTGCATATTTTTGTTTTCATGGATTGTGTGTTTGTACAAGTTTAATGGAAATTCCTTCCTGTTTTCAATATACACCTTCTTGTGCTAGTCGCTAACCCCTGGCCTATGGAAGGCGGGCTTGGGGTAGTTAAGTCAGGGGCCCCAGGGGACGGGTCATGAAAATTATATTATATTTTTTTTGGATTATGATATATATCGACTAGTGTGGGGCCTTATGAACTAATTTATAATGTTAATTTAAGTTTAAATATTTTGTTATCTTATATAAAAAAATATGGTTTAACAATAATTTAATGGCTCAAACTTTCAGATGTTTTCGATAATGCTATATTAATGATAATGTATTCTTATTGTATATACATATGAGAGTAGATGATTAAATTAATGATTTTTGTAGTGTGAAAAACATATTGAAGTTAGTTTATCCCAATTAGCTAATGTAGATGTCATATTATAATTCATTCATAAAATATTAATTATTTTACGAGTACCATCATAAATATTAATCAGTGAGTGATAATTAAAATTGAATGAATGAAATTAATTTATTGTTGGCGAATAAGGGAACACCCTAAAATTGTAATATATGAAATCATTTTAAAATTTCAATGTGTTACATAGCCTGCTCTGCATGAAACACCAATATTGATGGTATCTTGGATGAATTTTGATAATATATATAAATATATTAATATCCTAGTTTAAACCTATACATTGAATTATAAAAAATATATACATGGAACCACTTTATTAAATATTATTATATATTAAATAAAGGATACATTAAATATGATGAAAATTAATTTAGAGTACAAAATATAACAAATATAATCATTTTTATTTATAAAATTTATTTTTATAAATATTTACTAATTATGTGATACAGATTTCAATTTCAAAAAACTTGTAATTAATTATTATAAATTGTGTATGATTTTGAACTGATTTTGTTAACAAATAATATATAATAATTATTACAACATTTCTGATATGGAAATTTTCATTCTCTTATAAAACAATTTAATTATATTTTGTGTTTTTTTTTCAAAAAATGAATTACAAAATTATGGAAATTGAATTTTTTTAAAATGAATATCATTTTATTTGAAATAAATATATAAAATTTTTATTATTTTATTATATTTTTTAATAATAATTTTTTAGTTGATATGTGAAAAAATATTAATTTTTATAAAAACTGTAACTTCTAGGAAACTATAAATATATGAAGATGAATTATATGTTTTTTAATCATTATTATAGAATGTATATATGTAAAATAAATTATTTAAAATTACTATATTGTTTTTGTAAAATTGATCCACATCATACTAAAAACCCAACTAATATTGTACATTAAAACTATTTTTATTCATATAGGTTGTGAATTATATTTCATTATTAGTATAAATTATATCTATAAATATGGAATTTTTATAATGTATGAACATGAAAATATTGCCTATTATGTTCAAATTTAATTTTTTTAAAAAATTTCTTACTATGATGATTGATAAATTCGGTGATAATAGTATAACTGATCATTTCAAAGACATATTTATTAATATATAAAAATTTTCATACTACCAATAAAATTAAAATTCATTAAATAAGGATAGTAATATAATTATGAAAACAAATATATAACTATATTATCAAAATTATAATTCACAACCAATTCTAATACCATTATGAACACATAATGGATTAAAAATACACTATCAATAAAAAATATTTTTTAAATATAAAATAATAAAATTATAAGGTTATTTTATTATATTTATAAATTGAATTAATATATATTTATATTATGATTATTTTCACGAAAACCTTATTGTAAATTAAATGTTACTTTATATTTATATTATAACGAAACTTTTTATTTTAAAATTATTTCCCATGGTACATAAAATATAAAAAGTAAAAGTACATACATTGTGAATGTCATTAATCATGATTAAAAATTGTTTCAAAATAATTTTTTGATAATTTCTCCCCATTAAATCACTCCAAACTCTATTATTTCTAATATATTGTTTTTTTCAACCATGTTTAGTTAAATAATATATGTTTAATGTAATGGGGAATTAATAATTTTTTTCCAAACACATATCGAGGGAAACTTCTAACCCATCATTACACACCCACAATATAAAATTATAGTATGAAATTATAATATTTTTATCCTCTATAAATTCTATCATAATTACATAAGTATATGATCTATGTTGGTTTTCTTAATCACATGACATTAAAGGATACATCATAGAAAAATTGAACTAACCAAAGGATGTATTTCCTACTCCTTACCATTTAATCATAATCATTATACTCCTAAATAACCATATAATTAGTAATATTATAACCTATATATCTTTATTATGTGGATTATTTTTCTTATAACTAGGATTTTTTTTTCATTTCCATACACTTATAAAAATAACGCTAACCCTACATTGTACATAGAACCAAATCTAAAAAGTTATGATTTATAATATTATAAATTATTATTAATTAGTTATGAAATCAGTACTTAATATAGTGCAATGATATAAGAAAGTTATAATAATATCATTATTATGTTATAATGATATTATACATGCAATGACCCAAAGTTTCATTAATTGAAATACCTATTGATCTAATTAAATGTCTCTTTATGTTTATATAAAATGTCAACTTCTTTGGTTTTATGTTAAGAATTTTGACCATTGCTAATATAGCCATTGAACAGTGATCACATGAATAGTATAAATATAGGGCTTTAACAAATCCAATTTACTCAGACAAAAGAAGCGATGGCCTCGTCTAGTAGAATTGCTCCATACAAAGCCAATTTGACGGAGCTCGGAAATAAGGTGGTGTCTTTGGGCTTCGCTCTTATCCAAGCCCAAGCTGATCTTCATCATGTAAAGATCGAATGAGACCATCTACAGGAAAAGTGGAAGTTGATAGAAATTACCACTCGAGCGATGTTATCTGATCCCCCACAAGAGTCTGTCACCATCGCACACCTTACCCTTAGGTCTTATGCGGCTGTTTTAAGGGGTTATGTAACAAATCTCTATTACTATGTTCATGTATATTATTTTTTATATAATAATGAATATACCTCCTTGTCATTTTTGACACATTGTAAATAGTTTTTAAAGCACAAATAGTGTTTTTAGTTATTATTTAATTAAAAATTATTTTTTATTAAATTAAGGTATTTTCAAATTAAATAATATTTTAATAAAATATTATTATTATTAAATTAATTTTTATTAAATATAAATGATCATATAATTTTATGAATGCAATTATAATTTTTATTAAGGTTTGAAAGCCATTTCTGTCAAAACCCGTGAATTTTCGATAAATGTTGGTTTTTATTTCAAAAGTGAAAATTAACATATTTATAAAATTATTTAGATAAAATAAAAGTTATTTCTGCAATCAGTATGTCGAAATTATCCAACGGTGAGTTTTTCAAAATTTTCTGAGACAGTCAATTTTTTGGGTAAAAATTAAATACCGTTTAAATATATAATGTGTTTTATGACATCATAATGACCCAATAGTGATGTAATAAAATACTATAATATATATGTTCGGCCAATATATGTTTTAAAATTAAAATAATATGATTTTGGGTTTGTTTGACTCACTTTTCAAATCATTAATGGACCCCTCAAGACTTATTAAACACCTTGTCTTTTTAAATTGTTTTCCATGGGAGTGTGACTCACCTCCACACAAGCAACCCTATTATTTTAATAAGTTCTGACTTTGGACATATAAAATATTATTTTACTCTTCCCTTTTCCAAAAACCATGGGTAAAAACCATGGGGTGGTTTGTGGTTTGGATTAATTTAATATAAGGGGTCCCAAACCTAAATAATAAAAAATTCCCTCACCTTTCCTATATAAACCCACCCAAGATCCCACTTCCTCCTCACTCAAATCCCTTGGAGTTCGTAAAAACTCTGCCCTAATCCCTCTATAATCCTCCCAAGGTGCCTAAAGCTCCCAAGAAGCTTCTCACAAGCCTATCTCTATCCTTTGGAAGCACACTTCCAAGTAAGGTTTTTTTCCTTTCTCATTTTTGTCCAATTTTATTTAAGTTGTTTTGCCCATTTAATTTCAATTATTAATGTTGAGGTATGGTTTTTAAACTCCCTCATACTCCCCTATTTATTTTTTAATTATGGTTGATCCATTTCTCTCTCATTAAATTCCTCGCATGTACACCCATTACAATTCCTAAATTCCGAAAGGAACTTCTCTATCCTCATTTACATTCGTGAAATACTTTTGTATCATGAATCTAAATTCCATTAAAATTGTTGGGAAATGTATCTATATGACCTCCTTACTGTCAATTACATGTAAATATGATGAGGAACCCCATTATCTCTCATCAACCATTTTTATGAATTCTTATGTCACGCCGTTACGCTGCCAAAATCACATCGATTTTCTAAGCCAATTCCATTGTGTAGTGAATACCATGCCCATTTCTCCATCAATGGTATTCACCTTTATGCACATTTACTTATTGATTATAATTTTTCATGTATGAATTCAACATTCCCTTATCGTGGAATAAATTATTATGTTTTATGAATCCATGTTTTATGATCCATGTGGCACACTTATGCATGAAATGAAATGTTTAAGAAGGGTGCGACCTTATAGCGCTCCAATACATTGGGTAAAGTATAGTATCATGATAAGTCATGTGAAATTAGTGTTGAATCATTCTAATTCAAGTGCAATGATGGTTTACTCATGCTTCATGTGCAATGAGGATTTACTCATGCTCTATGTGCAATGGGCCTTGGCTCATGCTAATTCCATGATAAGTGTTGTTGCCACATTTCCAAGTTATGATTATCATGCTTTATCATGACTTTATGTTCATGTTTCTCTTGCGATCTATTTATATGCCTAATGTATATAACATGTATTTTACTTATCATGTTATTCCATGTGTATTCCCTTACTAGGATTTATAGCTCACCCTTTTCTTATGTATGTCCTCAGGTTATCCCATGCAATTCTAAGTACGAGGGAATGTAGTGGTCATGTAAATGATGTTTTCAATAAAGATGTTGTATTTCATGTTTTAAGTTTTTATGTAATGATACTAAGCCCAAAAGACACTAAAAATCTCGATCTTCTTTGTTGTATCAAGTGAAGTTTTATGTAATAAATCATGTTTAAGTTTGTAATAAAAGCAGGGTTGTCATAGTTGGTATTAGAGGATAGGTTTAGTTATTTTTGGGATTAAGATTAGAAAACCCTAGTAAAGCCTTAGAGACAAGACTAAGAATAATAAAAACATCCCTAAGTTTTGGTAAGTACCGAGTAAGTTTTCTATCAAGAAAATACATCCATGTCTGGACAAGAGCAGGTAGAGGGGGCTCTGGCACAGATGTATCCTAGGGGTAAAACGTGAAAACACCGCTTTGAGCTATACTCGAATGGGAATTGGTGCACGAAAATAGGCCTTGCTACACTCTTGGTTAAGACACTCCCGGGGGATATGTTTTGATAAATTCACAAGCTTAGTATGAACCCTTATTAAGTGAATTTAAAAAAAATGCCCCTAAGAACTTTGTCATGATTCTCTCTTAGATAACTCAAGTTTTGAATAGATACATGGGTCAAGAGGAATTTTCAACCCCCCCCCCCCTAGGAAAGAACAAGTCGTTATCGAGAGCTTCGTGAGACAAAGGCCTCCTACTTTTAGTGGATCATCCGATACCACAATCGCTGAACAATGGATCAACTCCATTGAAAAGATCTTCTCCCTAATTCAATTTTCTGAACAAGAGAAGGTTCTCCTGGTGGTTTATCGTATGGAGGGTGAAGCTGATCAATGGTGGACGTTGATAAAAAATACGAAGCCTGAGGAGGATATCGAGGCGTTGTAATGGAATGATTTCTGGAAGATGTTTTTCGATAAATATTTTCTTCTTACCCTCCGGCTTAAGATTGAAAGAGACATCCTTTCCCTAAAGAAAAAAGACGAATAATATATTGGAGAATACGAGGAAAACTTCACAAGTCTTTTATGATACACTTCCAGCTTTTTCGTTACCCCAGAATGAAAAGTTGACCGCTTCTTTGGTGGGCTGAAGCCAAGCCTGTGAAAAGCATTGGTGATCCATGACTTCGACAGCTATGAGGAAATTGTCCGATGTTCCCTCAAGGTAGAAATGGAGATCAGGGAATCACAGGGGTATCATGTGGACATGAAGCATAAGGTGGACTTCAATGCTGGTGGTCTAATGGATAAATCCAATGGTGCTAAGAATATCCAGCACCCCACTTTCCAAAAGTGTGGAAAGAAGCACCCTAGAAATTGCCTCAAGGGGACGAGGAAATGCTTTAGGTGTGGAAGAGAAGGGCACCTAGCTATTAACTGTCGGCAAGAAAGACCCGCAGATGTGACATAGGAGTGGAAAACTTTGTTCGAACCTGAACAAATTGTTCAATGCTAAAATTGCAAAGAACCGGGACGTTTTGAAAATTAGTGCCCTAATTCAAGGGTTTTTGGAGGCAACCAACAACCTCCAAGGCAGCAAGGAAGATATTTTTCCATCACTTCTACCGAATTTAACCCCGACAACGAAGTGGTAATAGGTACGCTAGTTATTTATTCAAGAATAGAGAACATACTTTTTGATTTAGGTTCTATACATTCTTTTATGTCTCCAAAGTTTATTAGAACAATCCCAGCACCACCACAAATCATTAAAGTGAAGATGTCGGTGAGTACAGAAAATGGGGCAATCATTGTATCCCATGAATATAAGTCCTCCCCTATTTTAATATGTGGATTGAATTTCCTGGCGAACCTCGTCATACTCCCTCTGGGGGAATTTGACACAATTCTTGGCATGGATTGGATTTCCTTATATAGAGCCAACATAAATTGTTGGGAGAGGGAAATCACACTCCATATGGATAATTGACCCCAGATTATTTACAAGTGTCAGGAGGAAGATGAATCTCCTTAAGCTCCATCATCTCAAGAATGTATATTACTGCCGTATGAGCACGCGTATCTGGCTTAGATGATTGAGTCCAAGGAAGAAACCATCCTTGAAGAAATGCCTATTGTGGGGGAATTCACGGAAGTGTTTCCCGAGGAACTGCCTGGTCTTCCTCCTAGAAGAGATGTTGAATTCTCAATTGAACTTACACCCAGGGTGATACCAATATCCAAGACTCCATATAGGCTGTCGTGGAACTTGAAGAGATGAAGAAACAACTATAGGAGAATCTAGATAAGGGGTTTATACGCCCAAGTGATTCACCATGGGGTGCACCAGTCCTCTTCATCAAGAAGAAGGATGGGTCAATGCGGCTTTGCATTGATTATCGTGAACTTAACAAAATCACGATAATGAAAAAGTATCCTCTTCCACAGATCGATGAATTGTTTGATCAGCTGCGTGGAGAACAATACTTCTCCAAGGTAGATTTGTGGTCGGGATATTATCAAGTAATGGTGAGGAATGAAGATGTCCCCAAGGCTGCTTTTCATATAAGATACGGGCACTATGAATTCATAGTAATGCCTTTAGGACTCACTAATGCTCAAGAAATCTTCATGGACTTGATGAATAGAGTCTTTAGAGATTACCTCGACAAATTTGTGGTAGTATTTATAGATGACATTCTAATATACTCCAAAACCAAGGAGGATCATGAGGAGCATTTAAGAACTGTACTAGAGACTTTGTGCAAGGAGAAGCTCTATGAAAAGTATAGCAAGTGTGAGTTCTGGTTTAAGGAGGTATCATTCTTGGGCCATATCATCACAAGCAATGGGATATCTATAGACTCCTCCAAAACAGATGCAATTGAGGGATGGCCGAGGCCAACATCGGTAACAGATATCCGTAGCTTCTTGGGGTTAGCTGGATATTATCGACGATTTGTGAGAAATTTCTCAAAATTGTCCAACCCTCTTACCAAGCTAACTCGAAAGGGATTAATGTTTTCTTGGAGTGATGAATTCGAAGAAAGATTCAAGGAGTTGAAAAGGAGGCTTATCACTGCGCCCGTGCTCACTTTTCCCACAAGTGGGGAACCTTTTGTGGTTTTCAGCGATGCTTCGAAGAAGGTCATAGGTTGTATGATGATGTAGAATAATAAAGTGATATCTTATGCCTCAAGGCAGTTGAAAATCGATGAGAGAAACTATCCAATGCATGATATGAAGTTGGCAGCGGTGATCTTTGACTTGAAAATCTGGCGGCATTATCTCCATTGGGATAAATGTGAGATATATACTAACCACAAGAGTCTTAAATATATATTCACACAGAAAGAGCTTAATATAAGCCAGAGAATATGGATAGATCTCATCAAGGATTATTACTGTTCAATACATTACCACCCTGGGAAAGCAAACAAGGTGGCCGGTTCTTTAAGTAGAAAGGACCCAACGATTCTATCAATGATGAGAATTGAGAAGGATCCAATCTTCTTAGACTTGATGAAGATAGACATGGGAATCATAAATAAGTGAACATAATAAATCCTTTCATAGATAATTTCTCAACCATCTCTTTTGGAAAGGTTAAAGGATTCTCAAAAGGATGATGTGGGAATTCAGGAAAAAGTGGAAGCTATCAAAAAAGGGAAAACCATGGAGTTTAATGTTAATAAAGAAGGAATTGTGTGATTTGGGAAAAGACTATGTGTTCCATCGAGTCCGGAGCTAAAGAAGGAACTTTTGGATGATGCACATAGTTCAAATTTCTCTATTCACCTAGGGAGAACAAAGATGTATCGAGATCTACGAGAAAACTTTCTGTGGGATAAAATGAAAAAGGAGATCGCTGAATATATATCAAAGTGCCTGGTGTGCCAGCAAGTGAAGTCAGAGAGGCAGAAGTCTAAGGGGATGATGAAACCATTGCCCATACCAGAATGGAAATGGGAGAACATCACCATGGAATTTGTCACTAGACTTCTGAGGACATCTAGAGGCAACAGTACAATCTGGGTTGTTGTGAATCGTCTTACAAAACTGCACACTTCATTTCAATTCAGGATGATTTCTCATTGGATCAACTGGAACAGATATATATCAGGGATGCGGTAAGGTTGCATGGAGTACCACTATTTATTGTGTCTGACTGAGATCCAATATTCACCACTATGTTTTGGAAGAGTCTTCAACATGCTCTGAATACTGAACTGAACTTCAGTATGGCCTATCATCCTCAAAACGATGGCCAATCCGAGCAGACTATCCAAACACTTAGCACGCTCAATGGACTTTAAAGGAGGATGGGATCGACAGCTTCCTCTAGTTGAGTTCTCTTATAATAACAGTTTCCACTCAAGAATCCAAATGGCACCATATGAAGCCCTGTATGGGAAAATGTGCAGAACACCGGCATGTTGGGATGAGGTCGGTGAACATAAGCTTCTTGGACCAGAAATGGTCAAAGAAATGGTGGAGAAGGTGAAAACCATTCAGCAGCATACCGAGGTAGCCCAGAGTTGACAGAAGAGTTATGCAGATAACCGTCGACGAGACCTTGAGTTTAAAGTTGGAGACATGTTGTTTCTACGAATATCTCCGTGGAAGAACGTCTAGCGGTTTGGAAAGAAAGGGAAGTTATGTCCAAGGTACATCGGCCCCTTTGATATTCTTGATCGTGTTGGGGCTGTGACCTATCAACTAGCACTTACACCTACCATGGCCAAAGCACATGATGTCTTTCATGTATCCCTCTTAAGGAAGTATATACCGGACCCTTCACATGTACTCTCTTCTGAGGTGGTACAGTTGGAGGATGATCTTTCTTATGAGGAGCAACAAGTGAAGATCTTATATTATAGAGAAAAAGTCCCACGAAATAAGACAATGCCCCTCGTAAAGGTGTTGTGGAGAAACCAAAAGTTTGAAGAAGCGACTTGGGAATCAGAGGAAATGATGAAGCTGAGTTACCCACATCAGTTTTAGTGTGGGAAAAGGAAATTTTCGAGGGAGAAATTTCTTAATGGGGGAATATTGTAATGACCCAAAGTTTCATTAATGTAAATCCCTCTTGATCTAATTAAATGTCACTTTATGTTTATATAAAATGTCAACTTCTTTGGTTTTATGTTTAGAATTTTGACTGTTGCTAATATAGCCGTTGAACAGTGATCAAATGATTAGTATAAATATAGGGCTTTAATAAATCCAATTTACTCAGACAAAAGAAGCGATGGCCTCATCCAGTAGAATTGCTACATACGAAGCCCATTTTTCAGAGCTCGGAAATAGGTGGCGTCTTTGGGCTTCACTTTTGACCAAGCCCAAGCTGAGCTTCATCATGTAAAGATCGAATGGGACCGTCTACAGGAAAAGTTGAAGTTGATAGAAATTACCACTCGAGCGATGTTATCCGAGCCCCCACAAGAGTCTGTCACCATCGCACACCTCACCCTTAGGTCTTATGCAGCTGTTTTAAGGGGTTATGTAACAAATTTATAGTACTATGTTCATGTATATTATTTTTTTATATAATAATAAATATACCTCCTTGTCATTTTTGATACATTGTAAATAGTTTTTAAAGTACAAATAGCAATTTTAGTTATTATTTAATTAAGAATTATATTTTATTAAATCAAGGGATTTTTGAATTAAATAATATTTTAATAAAATATTATTATTTTTATTAAATTATTTTTTATTAAATATAAATGATCTTATAATTTTATGAATGCAATTATAATTTTTATTAAGGTTTGAAATCCATTTCTGTCAAAACCCGTGAATTTTCGATAAATGTCAGTTTTTATTTTAAAAGTGAAAATTAACATATTTAGAAAATTATTTAGATAAAATAAATGTTATTTCTGGAATCAGGACGTCGAAATTATCCAATGGTGAATTTTTCATAATTTTCTGAGACAGTCAAATGTTTGGGTAAAAATTAAATACCGTTTAAATATATAATGTGTTTTAGGACATCCTAATGACCCAGTAGTTATGTAATAAAATACTATAATATCTACGTTCAGAAAATATATGTTTTACCATTAAAATAATTTTATTTTGGGTTTGTTTGAATTATTTTTCAAAGCATTAATGGACCCCTCAAGACTTATTAAACACCTTATCTTTTTAAATTGTTTTCCATGGGAGTGTGACTCACCTACACATAAGAAAACCTATTATTTTAAGAAGTTAGAAATTTGTCCTTATAAAATATTGTTTTACTCTTCCCTTTTCCAAAAACCATGGGCAAAAACTATGGGATGGTTTGTGGTTTGGATTAATTTAATATAAGGGGTCCCAAACCTAAATAATAATGAATTCCCTCACCTTTCCTATATAAACCTACCCAAGCTTCCACTTCCTCCTTACTAAAAGCCCTTGGAGTTCGTCAAACCTCTTCCGTACTCTCTCTAGAATCCTCCCAAGGTGCCCCAAGATCCCAAGAAGCCTCTCAAAAGCCTCTCTCTAGCCTTTGGAAGCACACATCCAAGTAAGGGTTTTTTCTTCCTTTCTCATTTTTGTCCAATTTTCTTTAAGTTGTTTTTCCCATTTAATTTCAATTACGAATGTTGGGGTATGGTTTCGCACCTCCCTCATACTGCCCTATTTATTTTTTAATGATGGGTACCCCTTTTTCTCTCATTAAATTCCTCCCATGTACATCCGTTACTATGCCGAACTTCCGAAAGGAACTTCTCTCTCATCATTTACATTCAAGCAATATTTTTGTATCATGAATCTAAATTCCATTAGAAATTGTTGTGAAATGTATCTATGTGAACTACTTACTGTCCATTACATGTAAATATGATGAGGAACCCCTTTCTCTCTCATCAACCATTTTTATGAATTCTTATGTCATGCCATTACGCTGCCGAAATCGCACCAATTTTCTAAGCCAATGCCATTGTTTAGTGAATACCATGCCCATTTCTCCTTCAAGGGTATTCAAATTTATACACATTTACTTATTGATTATAAAGTTTCATGTATTAATTCCACATTCCCTTATCGTGGAATAAATGATTATGTTTTATGAATCCATGTTTTATGATCCATGTGGCACACTTATGCATGAAATGAAATGTTTAAGAAAGGTGCGCCCTTATAGCGCTCCAATGCATTGGGTAAAGTATAGTATCATGATACGTCATGTGCAATGAGTGTTGACTCATGCTAATTCAAGTGAAACAAGGGTTTACTCATGCTTCATGTGCAATGAGTGTTTACTCATGCTTTATGTGCAATGGGCCTTGGCTTATGCTAATTCCATGTTAAGTTTTGTTTCCACATTTCCATCTTATGATTATCATGATTTATCATGACTTTATGTTCATGTGTCTCTTGTTCTCTATTAATATGCCTAATGTATAACATGTATTGTACTTATCATGTTATTCCATGTGTATTCCCTTACTGGGCTTTATAACTCACCCTTTTCTTATGCATGTCCTCAGTTTATCCCATGCAATGCTAAGTACGAGTGAATGTAGTGGTCATGTAAAGGAAGTTTTCAATAAAGATGTTGTATTTCATGTTTTAAGTTTTTATGTAATGATATTGAGCCCCAAAGACACTAAAAATCTCTATCTTCTTTGTTGTATCAAATGATGTTTTATGTAATAAATCATGTTTAAGTTTGTAATAAAAGGAGGGTTGTCATAATACACTTATATAACCATACTAACCCATAAAAATAGATTTTTTGTTTGTTTTGGGGGTTGGTTTAACAACTTATTTGAACAATGATGAAAAAAATATCCATACTGTATATTGGAAATTAATTACTAATGTTATTATTAATTAATATGAAATTTAAGATATTTTATGTTTTTGGTAATTTATATTATTTTAAAATTAGTCTGGATATGTAATCTTTCATTTCTAAATTAATGATATAAGCCCAAAATAATTCAATTTAACCACAAATATAAAAACCTTATATAAAAACTAAATAATATATTATAATAGATTATTCATTTTAAATAATATATATTATTTAAACATCATAAAACATAACTAATTATATTAATTTTAATATTTTTTATGTTAGGTGCATGAGATGGTACATTTTAGGGAAATGAAAGGTTTTTCATATCATAATAAACTCTTCAATACATGATTCATATTATGAACCAAAATTATATTTTTTGTATCTACTTCCTATTTTTTATATCATATTATTATTTATATTTTAATAATTTTATTTTAATTTCAATTAAAATCCCTCCAAATAGTGTATGTTGGATTACAATTTTACTAGTGTTGAAAGGATTCATAGTCTCAAAGATTAATTCCATATGACAGGTTTATGTTATGCACCATGATTTCATTTTAATTGTGAATTCACTACCCATGGATTTGTATTTGATATTAAATATTTATATTCAAGTGAGATAACAATATAATTTCATTTCATTTCAGAAAAATAATTATTTTCATTGTTGTAACTGCTGTTATAAGTAGTTTTTATTGCTCCATATTCATTAATTTAATTATGAGCACTCTCTGGAACATAATTACTTCTACATGGGTACATTTCTTACAATATGTTTTTTATGTTATATTCACTCACTATTTTATAATATAACACAGACACACGCATAAATATATATATCGATAAAATTATTATACACACAATATCATATAGATTTAATCATGATCCCTTATCTTATGATATCATGTAAAACATTAAATTGTACTTATGTTTTAATATACTTCAACATTATTTTATGTATCCATTATTACACTTGGGATATCCACTTTTGAGAAAATCCACATTTTTTTCTATGGTGGATTTTTATTTTTTTAATAATACTATATATTTTATTGGATGGGTAATAATCATGTTTTTCCTTTAACTGAAATAGGGAATAGTGTTTTTGTTTGGTGTGTTGTTATTTAAACATAGATTATTGTTGGAAAATTTGATTAAGAATTTTTTATTTATATTATAACAGAACAATTCATTCAAATTGAAAAAATAATAGGCGTGGATAAACATTGTATAGACCATTGATTCATTAGTATGTCTATTGGGAAAAATTTCTTTTTTTAATATTACTATATGCCTTCCTAGAATAAGATATTTCGTTGAGGGTAAGATCATGATGTATATAATCATGATATCCTAATTTATGGTGTGGATTTATTTAAAACATTATATATTTCATCACTATGGAAAAATTGTTCTTTTATATGTGAAATGTTTATTATATATTTTATACATTGTTATATTATTCTATTAGTTTCAGTTTATGATGACATTATTAAGATTACAAATACATTTCATAATAGTTATTCCATTTTTATATAAGGATCAGCTATGTTTAAATCTTTTTATTACATAGAATTTGATCTTGGAAATTTATATATTTATATATTCCCATGTTATGAGGAAAATTTTAATGCATTATATTTCTAAAAATATACATTTTGGGATATATTAGGGATAATTTATTGATTATATATTTCATTTTGGGGATAACAATGTCCTTATATTGAGAAAATCAATTGAATAATTAATTTTTCGTGTACCAAATTCATTAAATCTATAAAAAAATGGTCCTTGTAATGTATGTAATATTATTTTTTCATTATGATTGAGTTATTTTGGGATATTTATTTTCAATAATACATATTTCTTTTGGAAGACAACATTTGAAGTACGTGTTCATTTGAACTAAATATGTGTGTATTGGCCATGAGAATCACACACTGCACTAACAATCTTAATTGTCATGAACTGTATAATATATCTAGGAAATATAGATAAATATATCTATTAATAATAAAGTCATTAATGGGGATACAAAAGTTGGAATTATCAATAACATATATTGAAATCCTGAAGATGGTACAACAGGTTGTCATAGGACCTTAACATTTAATGGATGATCACGAAAAACATCCTAATCAACTTGATATGCTTTGAAATTCCAGGTAAATGACTCCAAAAAACCATTAATTATTCTCTAGATATAATCCAATATAAGGGTTCATAATAATTCCTATAATATGTGTCTTATAATAGATCTAAATATATGGATTCCATATAGATATTTTTTGGTGAAATCTTTCAATGAAAATCGATCCTCAAATGAATCTCTATGAACTTGGATCCATGTACTCATTAGTTCCCTGAAAATATGATTTGTATTATAATATTTTCCTTCCATAAAATAGATGAAATTTATCTCTAGAATTAAAAAATAAAAAAAGTTTCTTCTACAATTGTTGTAAGATTTAGGATAAAATGAAAGAATACTGGTTTTAAATGATACTTCAAGGGATCCTGTACAGGTATACAAACTCCATCATTTAATGATTCCTATGATCATTTACTAAGAATTTTTATTGGATAATTTTTAAATGGGATAATTAATCCAGTTTTTATATGATTTTACATAATGTTTCACCAACTTTGGGTGTCTTTGAAATCCATATATAAAACCAAAAAAATAAATCAACCATCTTATACTTTGGAATAATCAGCGAACATAGAATATCAGTGGGTCGATATTGATCCTATTTCACAAGAAAAAAATTGGATCATTGTGTTAAAAATCCGATGATGGCCTTATTTATCTTAGGAAACCAATATTTCACATACATTATGTGGATCATATCTAATATTCCTCATCATACTTACCACCATGATGTTTTTGAGTCCCTCATCACACTCTCAAACATAATTACAGGACCAAATATTTTTTCAAAGTTAAAATATGTCATCTATGTAAAGAGAAGAGTATAGATTTTTCTCCTCTCCATATAAATAGTCACTGATCACTAAATATTATGATGCATATAGATGAGACCTCTATATCATACTGATGAGTGATAAATTGATAAACAAATTTTTATGGGTCTATATTCTGTATTATACATGACTGTTAATAATCATCTAAAAAATGAAGATCATTAATATACATTAATTGATGCATTATTATAATATATTAGTCCATATCTTTTAGACCGCCACATCATATAATATGTTCCTCTTTATATTAGTGTAGGCTATATTGAAATAAAACGATTTAAAATTTTTATTCCCCTTAAATTATTGAGGATACAATTCCAGCTATGAATGTATATACATTATAATACTATGGTTGATATAAACTAAAAAACACTCAACTAATCAGTAATGATGAAAAATCCTCAAAGAATGTACCACTATCATTATCATAAAGTCTTGGGTTTTATAATTTCATTAATTTATTCTCAATTACTTTCACATATAAGTTACCAAAGAAAATTTAACATCATTCTTTCTCTCATTATAAACTCTAACTAAAAATATTTAAAGTTATTGTCCATACATAGTTTAGGTAAGTTTTTTATGGGAACTATATTAAATATACACTTAAGCACATAAAAATATATTTCCAAATAACATATCCATTTGTATATAACCACTATATTTTTTAATAAATTCCTCAGTTTTGACAAATGAGACAGTCTTAAAAGCATATTTAGAAAAAACATGTATAACTGAATAATTCACAAGAGAAAAAATATTATGGAGAAACTTTTATGAATAATATACCCTAGAAATCTTATAGTCTCTGAGATGTAAATAAAAAATTTCATAATATATAAAACTTGTATTTGGTCATTGAAAATATTTACTCACATAGTGATTGGAATATATAAAATTGATGTTGAATATTTCATAACTTATATATAGATATCATGTGTTATACACTTATAGAAAAGTATACACAAAAATATCATCCCTAAAAACCAAAAAATATTTCAAATAAAGGGGGATACCCCAATTCATAATTTACATAAATACAATTGGATAATTATTCAATCCAAATAAAAACACAAAATACTCTTAAATAATATTCTTTCATATAGATATAATGTGAGGTTTTTAAGAATTACTCAACCTCAAATGAAAATAAAATGATCCTAAATGAATCTAATACAATATTCATGATATGATAATATAATAAATAATTTCATCGATCTATTTATGTTGATATTGATTCTTTATAGACACATGTGTCAACCTCTAATAGTCTACGTAGATCCACATATAAACAATATTATTTATAGAAAATAGTTCTAAATAATACTGTGGATACATAAAAAGTAGTATTTATCCATTTCCCTCAATTTCCTCCTTCTACACTATAATTTCACTTGGTTCTATATGATCCATACTATAGGATTTAATGAAAATTGTCTATACACTATGAATTATTTTAGTTTCCAAATTTGAATCATTTTTAGTTGTATCCATGTTAAATAATAATGAATAACATTTGAAAAATCATCGAAAAAAATAGGAAAACCTCTTTGGGGATATTCCTATATGATCCAACACATAGATAGTGACTTATTATGTGGTCCTACCAAGATATTGAGGAACATATTATGCATGTCCATCATTTGAGTCCCATTTAATTTCAAGAAAAACATCCACCATATGTATATGTAAATGAAATTGGTCAATGATATCATTTAATATTTGTTAAATATAGTTATAAAACATCCATATTATTTTTAATGATGATTCTAGTAATTTATAATTTGATGACATTCCAATGGAATATATAACCACCATTAATAAGGAAATATTCCATACATGGGTGAATGACATTATATCAAACTCCAAATTATTTTTCCATCCAATACACTAATATAAATGAACTATGTCAACACAATGTAATAAATGCTTTTTTAATAAATTATGGGATTTAAAAATCCTATCATGAACATTTTATAATCTAATTATAAATAAATTTATAATATTTCTGAAATATTAGAAAGTTTTAAATCATGATATATAGAATAATGTTTAATAACAATGAACATGATATACATGTGACATGATTTAATCAATGTGACACATGTGATGAACCACAATGGTCGAACTGTTTCTAATAAACATATACACCACCAATTCCACTACATTAAACTAAAACGTAGGTTGACCACTATATGATATTTTTTCATGGAAAACCTAACCAATAAAAAAATGCAACATTATTGAAACCTAGTTATTTGGTAACCAATAATAATTCATTAAAAAACCTATTTTGGGTTTTCATTTTCACATATTACATTCACTGAAGTATTTTTCAAATTTATGAACTATATATAGGCATGCCACACATATGGAATCATACAAATCTATCTCTCAAAAAATAAATGTATATATAAACTCTCTATTTTATTTGTCAAAAAATTTCCTTGTATGAAACAAAAAGAAATTAATATTTGGACTTAATGACCAAATACTATCCCATCATGTAGAAGCCACATTCTCTATGTCATTACCCATACCGTGGATTCTCTTAGTAATAAGTTCCCAGTTCATTATTTCTAAAATGATTCAATTAAAAACACATTAACATGTACTCTAATATCATACATTAGAATATCCTAAATGATAATCATCCTAGTCAAATCATCCAAATAAATAATCATAGAATATCAATACTAGTATATAAAGTCTCAATTGTAATCAAATACTGAAATAACTGCCTTTATGAGGTGCATGAACATTCTTTTTGTTTCTACTATATGCATCCCCATGAGTAAATGATTAAGGAATATTATATGGAATTACTTCCTGGATAATCCCTTGTCCATGTATTCTATGAAAAGAAAATATAAAACCAACATCTTGTTGTTTAATATTCCAAATAAATGGATAAATTTACCATCCTCACTAGTGGAGTCTATAAATGATAATTTTTTTCCCATACTGACCCTATACATAACCTTTCATACTATAGACACCCCTCTCTATGAAAAAATAAAGGGGTTTTCATTTGAAAATTATATGTTAGATATAAAATCATATGAATATAATTAGGATCTTATCTCTCATTCCACATTAAAACCAATAAAATTATTTCTTAATGTCAAAAATATATATCATGTCCTACCACCATACGAGGCACCTAGCAGGGAACTAGTGTGGAATTCATGACACCACTCATTAGGAGCCCATTCAGATTCGATCATGGATTTATTCCTATATAACCCCTACATGATAATCTAATGATAACCCTATAATAAATATTTATTTCAAAATATAAATAATTAAATAATATTGTTTTGATATACTTATTCCCTATAGGTCACATTAAAAAATCTCTTTATATGGGAAAACCATCGGTACTTAATAGGTCATACGTAAAGACAACATAAAAAAAAAACAAAATATAATTTAATTTTCTTATTACAATTTAAATAATTGTATCATAATTACTATCAGGTAAATTAATTTTCATTTTAATGTTATATAGGATAAAAATATAAAAGTTTATTTTAGTATAATTTTAAATTAACACCATTTAATTATAATGTATTATTATTAGGTTTATGATTTATTATATATTCATTGGTTCATAGACATATGACTCTTCTATCATTTTATATGGAAACACTATATATGTTGACGAATATTTTTTATATATTAGACATGTATCTTGTTATTATTTAAAAATCACATTGAAACACGTATATACATGTAAACCATACATGACTGACATGAAATGGAAAATCATTCACCCATGCCATTTTAGAAATGAGTTAAACCCCTTGAAAATAACCTAAAATCAAGTGCGTCATTGTTTGCGAAAGTAATTAACTATAATAATATAATTTTACAAAATAATATCATACATTTTAATAACGCATTTCATTATTTATCAATTAACCACTCATATGATCATGTTATATAACACATTTTACTAATTTCATATATCTTTAATACAATCCAAAATAGTAATTAATAAGAAAAGAATCTCTAATATCACTTTTAAATGACATACCAGTTAGAGTCTGCACAAAAATTATTGAAGTAATGGTTTTATGTGTCATATGTAATAAATCCTCGTATTTCATAGGAGTCTGATAAGTCATGGGGATAAATAGTAATATTTTAGGGAAACTACAAACTCATATAATAGTGGAATAGCATTGTAGTTAATAATAAAATAATAAGATCACCAAAGGAAATTTACAACTCAAAATGGTCCAATTATAATATAAACATCCCGTTCTATATGAAAACTATTGTTTTTTAATTCCATTAACTTAATATGTAATTTGAATCCAATGTTTTCAAATATTATATAACATAAAAATGTAAAAATTTAAAAATTATGGAATGGTTGAAAATATCCACTATGTTATAACTAAGACCATGCCTAACATTCCAAAGGCTAACTAATAGATCATGAATCCCTCATAGGGTTTTTTACCTTATTCTATATTTTGACAATGATGTCTTCTTGAGTACCAAATGTGACCTGGGTAGGGTTTCAAAATGAATCATAAAAACTGATGCAATGAAAACTATAAAAATGTCTAGTATATTAAAATTTACATGATGATGAGTATATTAAATGGATGAAATCATATCAAGTAAACTATTGATTACCTCTTAGTTTTATGGTAACACTTTGAATTGATCATACCAGATTCCCCCAGTATAATATGTATCTTACCATAGTGTTCCATATTAATATCCATTTTCTGTAAGTATTACCCTTATATAAACACCATTTATTAGGTTTATTATTTATTAGATGTAATTTCTGAATCCCGGGAGGTAATAAGAGTTTGATAAATAGTATTTAACATTGTGTATAATCCATGTCAATAATCAAAGTAATGTCATATGTATTGTGATTAATGTAGAATAATAAAAGTTAATATATATCATTTAAAAGTTATCAATAATAAATTTAATGGAGTAAATTGAAATCATTCTTTATGTATCAGGGTGATCAACAAATCTTAAATAATAATTCTAGGATTTCAATATGTATAGAAAATATTATTTACACATAAAAATAAATCTAATGAAATAAAAATTTAGTACGAGTTTTTCTAATAATATTAATTAACATTAGGAAATATAAATTTATCAACATAGTTATTTAATTCATTTATATAATCAAATAAATTATATATTAACTCAATAATTGTCTAATATTTTCATCGACATATAATTTCTTGATAACCTTTTAATTTTGGCCACTACTAGGGTCACAAAATTAAATTACTCTTTTAATCCCATGGTCAATAAGTCCTCATTTAATAACCAATTTATTATTACATGATGACCAATTTATTATATATTGATCTTGATAAAGTGGAATTATATAAAATAGGATTTTAAAAAATTTATATATATATTTGGACGATCATAAGTTTTGTGAGTGAGAATTCAAAAAAACAATAAAATATTTATTAACCATTTTTATAACCATTAAAAACACAAAAAATAAGACCAAATATACCATTAATTGATTCTTTCTTGAATCTTTTAATTAGAAAATATAAAGAACATATAAAAATAATAAATAAATAATTATAAATAGAACAATAACACATGATAGTGAATATTGAATGGAACAAATATATATAGATGCATATTGTAGATCACCAACCCTAGAAGCCCAGAGTCATTTTATACTACCATTAAATTATAAAGATTATAATAATCAAATCCCAAAGGATCGAATTGTTTAGTAATCTTGGATAACCAGATTCACACATGATTCATGTACGACAAATAATACACAAGTTAAAAAATAATTTTTTTCTTTCAACAATAACTATATTACATCTAGTGTATCCTTGAATGTAATTACTATTAAACTTATAGAAAAAAATAGTGTTGATATAAAATTCATAGTAAGGTTATGTACAATGGAAAAAATAATGAATCAATGATAATATTCATTATGGAAAGGTAATAACAGAAGACACATTCCATTTAAAATAATTAGAAAAGGAATAACCAATATGGAATGGTATCAATCAGAAAATAAATGCAATTTAATAAATAAAATGGAAATGAAAAGAATCTATATATATTTATATGAAAATTATCATGGATAAATAGTAATTGAGTTCGAATTTGGGAAATGCATAATTACTGGATGTGATATTTTCAACGTAAATGGTTCATTTACCACAAAAATATTTTCATAATATAATATACCATCTTAGTTAAAAACACATATATGGCTATCCAACTAAATCATCACATGAGAATACTAATTCTTTGAGGGGATATCTATAACTTTTCCCCATTAATATTATACATCTCTATAGCATTCCTGATATATGGATTAACCGATTTGACAATGTTACTTATCAAATATTTTTATGGTGATGATGATATTGATTTATCAATATTTGTTGAATTAATCAAATATCTAAAAATTAAACACCATATGTAAGTGTGGTATATAGTATAGGATACAGTTATATCCATGATAAATGATTAATATTGTTAAGGGAAACATATGGTTAAATAACAACTATAAATTTATTATTTTAAGTATCATGAAAAAGGTATCATGGATGTGAATTTCAATACTATCCATTTCAAAATTAATCAAAAACCTATAAAAAATAATAATAATTATGGTATCAATTTGACATATTCTCATTAGAGTAAGAACAATGGGTTTTGTTTTTGATGAAATATAATAATAACTTTACAATATTTGTAGAGAATAATATAATTTTTTTTGAAAAAACTATTGAATACCATTTTCATTGAAAAAAATAAAAATAAAATTTAATTAAAAAAACATCATTTATCATTTTAAAGGAAGCCTCAAAGAAATGATAGTTTGTAAATCCTTACATATTTTATAGTATAAAAATATCATTCCCTTTACATGGTAAAAAGGATAGAAAATTACATTGTTCCATTAAGGAAATGGATATTCATTTGAAATAATTTTAAAATGATAAATAGGTAAAAAATTCATTAATAAACCATTTTAATGGTTAAAAAATTTTTTAAATAATTTTAGAAAATAAGGATTTCTAGAAGAAAATAGTTTCTCTGACTAAAGAGAGAAATGAAGTAGAGTTTTATAAAAAACATGTTCTAAAAAAAATTCATTTCCAATGACTTGTAAAATTGTACTACTACATGAAAAAGGTCATGAATAACTATATTGAAATAAACATAAGTTGTTTATTATAAAATTATCACATAATTTCGTCTAATTTAAATTAAGTGCAAATAATATGAAACAAAAATATATTTCAATATAACCCTTAAAAATACCACAACATTTATGTGAGAATAAACGACTAAATATATAATGTGTGTCAAATTTAAATACACATAAAACTAGTTGAGATGTAAAATTAGATAGTAAATATTTATTACCCTCATAATCTTATAACAATAACAATATCCAGAAGGTAAAATATCCCAATCAAAATGAATTGCGTTATGAAATTATTCACCACTTGGAAATATTTAATTGAAATCTCATTATAAGATATAATTCAAAATTAAACCCCAAATACCATTAAAATAAATTAATTATTAATTTAATTTTTCAAATGATGAAATAGGTACACAACATAAAATAATTATATTTTGTCAATGGAATATGAATCATGAAATGAATCATGAGATAATGATCCCTTACCATGCGTTTCCATTTTGGTGAATGTCATTTAACTTTATTTATAGTGGATTTAATCATCTAAAAAACTTATTCCATAACCATACTAATATTTCTAAAATAATATATTAACTTAATATTATATCTTATTACCCGTTTTTTAATAGTCTTTCATTATTACGACTATTTCGGGCGTTAATTACCTATTTTGTAGAGTATGTTTTAACTTTTTACATGTTTTTTAATCAGATAATGATTTAATAATACTAAAAATGTATAGAATTTTTTAAATATCATATATATTTAATATTTATGTATTTATAACAATCCACTGAATTTTTGAGATATGAAATGTCATTAACCTTTTATGGAGATAGTAGGTCGTATATACGAATGAACTATACTTCCATTCCCTTATCGTATTTAAAATATTAAAATGTAGATGATATATATATATATATGTATATTATAATTTTATTATAAAAAAATACTATATATTTCATATATGTTAATTAAAACCATCATTTCTACATCTCATGTATTCTGTGAATGAATCACATCGCTTTCAGGATGCTGTAGTCCACACTTCCACAAATGATGTTATCGTATTTCCAAAAAATTAAAATCATAATTAACTTTGTTATATGAAAATTAAAAAAGAATAAATAAATTATAAATATCATATATATATATATATAATATTAATTTAATCCATTATATGTCCCACCATGCGATCTGTTAATGAAAAATTGAACAACATCATTTTGTGTGGTCGTAGTTTGTTATTCACATTAATGGTATGTTCCTATCACATTAGATGGATGTGTGAGTATGTGAAGGCTTAACACATAGAAACAAAATCAATTTACATTTAGTATAATTATAATATTATATAATCATGGAAAAATAATATTTTAGGGGGTGGATAATGATAATAAAACTGAAGAGATTAAGGAATATTGTTACCTCTAATTTGGGTAACTCCTTTTCGTTTCCACCAATGGGGTTACTTGGATGGATTTTGACCCAAAAGGAGGATTATAGGATTTATTTGAGGAATTTTTGGAAGTCATTTGAATATATTTTTTATTAACCAATGTTAATTGGAGGTGTGAATAAGAGGCAGTGGTGATTTCTTTTTTTGTGGAGGTGGAGTGGATTTTTTGTAAATTTTTGAAAAGTGAATTCCAGAAGCATCTTTACTAAAACGTATTTCTATGATAATTACCCAAATTCAATAAAATATATTATAGTGTCGAAATATGAACATGAAATTCCTTTTGGAAAATTTTATAGGTAATTTGGGCCCATAAGTTTAAGGTCTAGTCCCTTGTTAAGCTAATTCTTACCCTTATCACTTTAATTAATTTTATTCACATTCACTAATAAATTTTCCAATAACTAGGTATATTTTATTATAAAGTATAAATTATTCTTAATAAAAACAGGGAATAATTTCTTCCAAATTCCAATCAAATTTGTGGTAGAAATTAATTTAAATTTATTCTCATAGATGTGATGAAAAATAAGTTTTTAAAGAAAAATGTTTAAATGTTTGCTATGTTTTTATATCCAATTTCAAAGTAAAATTGAATCCAATGACCTGAATTTTTTAAATAAATGTGTTATTTATGGAATTAATCATTAATAAAAATTAAAATATAATTAGTCTCTATACTTAAATTAGATGTAATAGTAATTTTGATTTTAAATTTTTTATCATTACCTATTCATAAAAAAATAAAACATCATAGAAAAATAACACATATTAACCATATCCTAAATTTTATGTATATATTTATGAATTTATGTTTATTATAAAAAATATAATTCATAAAAGAGATAATAATTGTTTTTAAAATGGGTTCTCCATTAAATTTAAATACAATAATCATTAGGGAAATATATATTTTTATTTGTAATATTGGATTTTCCTTTATCATATGCAAATCAAATTTTTAGAATCAATGTAAAAAATATTTTATTATATATATAATATTAATATTTCATTGATATAATTCAATAATTTTTTGTTAACATAATTTTTTTATGAATACAAGACATTGGGAGGAGAAACGTATTTCTTTTATATTCAATTGATTTATAGTTTCACTTCTAATTAATTGGTAACATATTACTTCATCTTATATTTTTATAGACCATATATTTGTATAAGATATTTAATACTATTCATAAATTCTAATTTATTATAGTTTTTTAGTATTATTATATTATATAATAATATAATAATATTATTTTTCTATTTGGTAAAACTCGGTCTTGAATGTAACATATGCTATCAAAGAAAATGGTGGTTGTGTGCAATGTACGCTAACTCAATATCATGTGAATTTAAATATATTTCATAGATTTATTTTATATAAAATATGAAATTTATTATTAAGTATCAAGATATTATATTTCTTTTCATTATTGTTTTATTGTTTTATAGACACCATCGAATTCAATGTTCTTCATTTAGAATTTTGAGAAGTCTCATCCTCACAACATGAAATAAATTCTTGTCCTCATAATTTAAAATCAATGTTGGTATTAGACTGATATTTCCTATGTTAAAATCCTATATCATTAAAATGTTTCTTAAAAAACCTCTATAAAATAGATAATGGAAAGTAAAAAGGTCACACAGACTAAAATATAACTAGGTATCTATGTAGGAGAACATTAGTGGAAAGAGGATATACATACACAAAGGAAATGTATAAATATTTATAGGGAGTGATTGAGGTAATAAATTTAAAAAATATTAATAATTAATGGGATTTATTGGGTCATAGATTCATAAATTTATGATTATTTAATAGATCAGTCAATCATAAAATCAAAATATATTTGAACAAATTTTCTTTGATCATTTTATAAAAGGTTGAGTAATTATTTTACTGCCAAAGAATAAAATGAAATATATTTACCTGATAAATTTTATTATCATGAGAACAAATTCATTTTATTTTTCTTTTTCAAATTATAATTCATACCTTACTACATGAAATGGATATCAAAAAAAAATCTTTGATTCATGAAGCACTAAAATACCCTTTTATCATATGTTAAGGCACAGAATGGAGTGGCAAGTCTATCTATTAGCCTCCAAATATTCTCAAAAATAAATATGGTAATAAATTGATCTGAAAACCCAATGTGTAACTCTAATAGTTCATCATTAATATTTATTCATAATTTTTTTAGTTAAAAACTACTACATATTTACTAGGATATTGCATAGGCCAGTCATTGGAGTGAAACTGTTATCGTCCTTTGGTAATGGGTTCTTATATCAAGGCCCTTCCATACATGATGGGTTGTCCCCATAAATACATTATATCCAACTATAAAACCAAATTAATATATTTTATATGATTTTACTGAAAATGAAAGGGAAATAAATGAAATAACATTAATAACTAAATATCCTGATAGAAAATGTTTTCAATATAACCCCAGTATATGAATACTTCATCTATTTTATTTCAACAGATGATATTACTCGGTCTATTTATTATCCTAGAACAATTTTTATTATTGCTTATTTAAATAAATCATAATTTCTATATTCACTATCCTTTTTCACATATCATTACTTGATTTTAGGAATATTTAAACATCATATTACCAGAAAAAGATCGTAATGTATAGTGTCTTGGAATATTAGTTACATAATTAATCATCATAAAAACAAATTTTATTTAATCATAAAATTGAGTTTTTGACAACCATTATGTTTAAAATTCTACATAGTATAACCAAGGGATAACATGAACAATTGGAGAGATATATATCCTAGTAAGGAAACAATCATAATAATAAATCTTATCACCTAGGTTAAAAGGAATGACATAATGATATAAAAAATCCTGCATCATAATTGAACATATCTAATAGTAACATAGAAATCTTGGGATAATATAAATATGAAATCATAGTATTTTTTAAGAAACATAAAACATGATTTTATAATGTCTCAAGGCTTATTGTACATAGAGGATCATGAGTCAAGGATAACCTCCAAGGTCATTGCACATTGATCATGAGGTAATTCTAACCTCCGCGATTGTTTCACATAACGTCTCATGAAAAAATAATTACCTAATTCATTGGAAAACTATCTGGGCACAACCATAATAACCTATTCATGAATATGTGTACCACAGTTTGAATCATACATAACCAATCCAGTATTTTCATAAGGGTTACCCATAATAAAAATTGGGTATCATAATCATATCAAAAGGAATAACGTAAGGGAACATCATAGTGGTGTACATGAAATAAAGGATTTTAATCATTTATTTATAGTAATAATGTCAAATAGGACCGGATCATGATACCAGATTCCAAATTTAAATGATAATCTTATAACATGATTATTTAAGAAAAATTGTAATTAAAACATATTAATGAGGTTTATAGAACATATTAAGGAACTTTTAGAATAGAAAATGGAATAATATTTTATATAAAACTAGAAGTAAACTAAGAATATTTTCATAATAAAATTAGTTATTTTGGAAAAGATATTGTTTCTCAAAAATTATTATATAGTGAACATTAAAATTTTTACAATTTCTAAAAGTTCTTCAAAATAAGGCATGCTTACAAAAAATAATTTAGTAGGGAACCTCTTTAAAATATGTATATCCCCAAAAAAGAAATAGTAATGAATAATGAAACATGATTTTGTAACATTTAAACATCATTTAATATATGTACCTAAAGAGGAAATGGAAATTAATTTTGTTAAATAGAGATCAAGAACAACATGTTGGAATAATGGGGGTTCTTGTAGAATCTCTTATCATTAGTCTAAAGGTGTTCATCACCTGATATTACAATCTGCATAATCAAATTATATTCATTAATTTATTATTACATAACTTCTTCTAAATTTAATTAATTTATCAAAATTATATTATGTTCATTCATGGCCTTTTTATGAGTTATAGTTTTCAATTTTATCGGTTGGGAGTGTTCATTTTCATAAAAAAAATTATCAGTTCACTTGTATAAGAATATGGATGTTAATGTAAAATGGGAATGGTTTTCTAGAAGTGTAATTATATTATATTAATGAAAATACATAATTTAAAATGGTTATATAATTATTTTTATTAAATGGTAGGAGGGTGAATCATTTGATAAAATGGTAATGAAAATCACTTGGATTATTTTGAGAGGTTTCGCTCACAATGAGATTGTTTTGATTCATTATTTTATGGAATGTGTGTATTATGGTTACATAACATTAAATAATATAAAATAAATATTTTACGGTTAGTTTTAACCCTAAAAATGGTTCCATTTACAACCATGAATATGGTAAATGAAATCGAAAATATTTCATCCTTGAATGTGATAAATTAGCACATCTTGGATGGTTATTTCTCATTTTGAGTGAAAAAGTAGGGGGAAGGAGGTAAGATGATGAATTATTCCATTAGAATATCAAGATTATATAATATGTACTATACTATAGTTATCATACCATTTTTATGAGGGTAGGTGAGTAAATAGAAGAAATGATCATGAAAAGATATTAAACGAAATGATAAGGGAAATTTACCTCTTGAATTTATCTTCCTTGAGAGCCTATTTAGTGAATAGGATTTTGTATTTAATGATACCAAGAGCTCTTGGACATGGTAGATGGGCTTGGTAAGAGGTTTAAGTATAATTTGGACAAGGAATAATGATTGAGAGATGTGATGAGAAGATGTGGTGAGGATTGAGGTTTATAGTGGATAAGAGGGGAGTTTTCTCAATATTTAATTAATTAGTTTATTAATTTTGACAAGAAAATAAATATTTAAGATTATTGAGTCTAAAAATTCAAACTGATAATGTTATATCTAACAAATTTTCACTCACATCATCCATGAATCAAACATGACAAAAATTTTTGTTTTAGCATTTATCGTATTTTACTATTTATAGAAAATTCATGTATTTTAGAAAAGTCCCCAAAATTCTCCATAACCATTTTTCAACTTCTAGAATCAAAATATGACCTATATTATATTAAAATGAATGTTTAAATAAAATAAATTTATTTTTAATTAAAATTATAATTTACATTAAAAATTAAATTTATAAAATTGTCCCTAATTTTAAAGCACCTTGAATAAATAACCATTTTCTCATAAAATTATATTATTATAAAAATAAAAATATATTATTTTATGAATACATTCTATGAAAATAAATTATATGAAAAAATATTTTCATTTAAAATTTTGAAATAATCATAAAACAATAAATAACTATATATGATTTACTAAAAATACAAACACTATCATATTGTTAATTATAATTTGGATAAATTTTTTATAAAAATTTATTAGCAAGGGTAATATTCACTTGGATAATTTACTATTCACGAGGGCCATATTAATATTTATAAGGGTACTATTACTATTCATTTTGGTATGTTATTGTTCAAAAAAATTATGTTTGTCCTATCGAGCTTCAAACATCATATGAATCACAATCAAGTATGTCTGATTTTTGAAATTCAAATCAGAGAATTGAAAAATTATTATTAATATTAAAATATTATATAGTAGTTCCTTTATGCATTATTTGGAATTGTTTTCTTTTTTATGCGATTATACTATTTGACATTATTATAAGATGTGAATTTCTATTGATTAAACTTTGGGTAGTTACATTCTTCCCCTAATGAAATTTATCCATACAAATTTCATATTACATTTTAAGATGAATATAGGTGTGGTTACATTTTGTTCATCACTTCATCCAGTTATCATGTTGCCTTTTTGATCATATGGTTCCACCATAGTACATTGACTAGGTGAGTAGTATTTTTTACATGGAAGACATCGTGTACATTAGATATGGATGGTGGAAGCACTAGTCGATAGTCCACAACTTTGACATGATCATGAATTTTGATGGTGTTTGAGTACCTTGTACTTATCTTTCTATTCCTCCAAAATCACATGAACTTCATCGATGGAGATATATGGAGGAATACCATCCCTCCTACTTTTATCTAAAGGTCTCATTGAATATCTTCTGCATAAATCTTTTGGTGATTATGTGGTTCCTTAACTTGCTGCTGAATGGTATTCACCTTCTCCACCATTTCATTGACCATTTCTGACCCGATAAGCTTATTCTCACCAAATTTATCTAGGCATGTATGTGTCCTACACATTTTCCCATAAACATCTTCATATGGAGACATTTGGATTCTAGAGAGGAAAAAAATATCGTAGGAGAATTCGAATAGTGGAGGATATTTGTCCCATCTTCATTTTATGTCTATAGAACATTTTCTTAACATGTATTCCAGTGTCTAAATACATTGCTCATATTTTCCATCAGTTTGATGATGATAGGCTACACTGATGTTTAAATTAGTGATTAAAGCATTTTCATGACTTTTTTATAACTTTGAGGTGAATCTCAGATCTATTTAAGATATAATAGATAGTTTTACTCCATGAAACCTTACCACATCTTTGATATATATCCATGCAATATGGTCCATTGATAATTCCACTCTAATTGAAATAAGTTGATTTGTCTTGGTAATATGATCCACAATGACCCATATAGCCTTGTTTCCTATGGGTGTCCTTGGAAGTCTAGTGAAAATGTCCATGGTGATGTTCTCCCACGTACATTTTTTCATGGGTAGTGGTCACATCATCCCATTATAATTTTTCATTTCATTGTTCACTTACTGAAAAACTAGTCACATTGATGTATAATCCTCAATATATTTCTTTATATTGTCCCACCAATAATTCTCATAGTGATTTCGATACATCTTTGTTCCCCATGGGTGAATATAGAATGTTTTTATATGAGATTCATTAATAAGATTCTTCTTTATCTATAGATCAAATGGTACATAGAATCATGACCCAAATCTTATGACTACATCCTTATCGATCATGAACTCTAAGGATTTCTCATTTTTGATAGCTTCCACCCTTTTCTGAATATCAACCACATTTCATTGAGAATACTTTATTTTCTACATGAGGGGTGGTTGAGAAATAATTTGAGAATAGATTGATGATGTTCCTCCCTTAATGGTTCCCATTTACATCCTATATAAATATATGAATATTTGATCCTTTTAAATTCTCATTATTGATAAAGATTCATGATCCTTTCTTTTAGAGAATCCTCCACCTTATCTTCCTTACTAAGATGGTAGTAGATTGAGTAATCATAATGCATTATGAGATCTAACCATTTTCACTAGAGCATATTAATATCCTTATATGTGAATATTTATTTTTGACTCTTTTTATTAGTATATATCTCAAATCTCTCCCCATAGAGATAGTGCTGCCAGATTTTCAACGTAAAAAATCATAACTCCCAACTCCATATCATTTAACAAACAGTTTTTTCATGAATTTGAAACTATATTGAGGCATAAGCTATGAGTTTATAATTTTTTATTAGTACACATCATAAGCATTTCTTTGAATAATCATTTAATACCTCAAAGATTTATCCACTTTTCAGGATTATGAGTACTGGCACAGTAATAAGCCTCATTTCAAGCATTATAATGATTTCCCCATATTCTTCAATCCAAAAAAACATCACACCCTTCCATGTTAGCTTGTTAATGGATTTGACAATCATAATATGTTCTTCAAAAATAATTTATAATACCTATCATGACTTAGATAGCTATGGATATCCATTATAGTAGTTGTCCTAGCCCACTCTTCGATTACTATTGTCTTGGAAGGGTCCGTAGATATCCATTTCCTAGAGAAATAATTCCCCATGAATGACACTTCCTCCATACATAACTCACAATTAATATTCATTGCATAAATTTTCTACTCTCATAAATTCATCATCACATTATTCAAATCCTCCTAATATTCCTTCTTTCCCTTGGAATATATATGAATGTCATCAATAATGACTAGCACAAAATTTTCATGTTATTATCTAAATACTCTATTCATTAAAAACATGAATATTTAAAGGGAATTAGTGAGAACTATAGGAATAAATATAAACACATAATGTACATACCTCATTTGAAAGGTATTATTTAGAATATCATCCTTCTATACCTTTAATTGGTGATATCTCTACCGAAGGTCCAACATAGAGATATAAAAGGCCCCACAAAGCTGATCAAATAATTCATCTATCCATGTGATGGGATACTTGTTCTTTATCATGATTTTATTAAGTTCATGATAATCAATGTAGAGGGACATTGATCCATCCTTCTTCTTGATTAAGATGATTGGTGTAGCCCATTATGAAGCACTCAAGTGTATAAAACCATTCTCTATATTCTCCTGTAACAGATTCTTTAGCTCTTCCAACTCTACAATGGACATTCTATAAAGATACTTTCATATAGGTAGGTATAATTGAATAAGTTAAATATAGAAGTTAACGTCTCAATCAGTAGGAGGGCCATGCAATTCATTAAGGAATACATCAGTGTCACCCCACACAATGGGAATATCTTATAGAAGTATCAACTCATTTGTCTCAATCATTTGAGCAATATAATGTTTTTAAAAGGAAACATTATCCACATTTGATATAATGATTCAGAAATAGTTTCATCATACTCCTTACAATTGTATTGAAATGGGGATTCTATTGGATGTGAAGATTGACCTCTATTTCCCAACTGTTATTGTAGGCTTTGTACAAATATATCCAATCCATGCCCAAATTAGCATTGATTTTTACCAGAGGAATTATGTCAAGAATTTCATGGACATTCAGTTCTCAAACATTTAATAGGGAGTAGTTATAAATATCGTACATAATAATATTTCTATTAATTATTCACATAGATATCACATCCACATGTTTTTATGGTTGGTTTTGAATAGTTTTTCTACACTTTTAATATATGAAAGAAAGCATAGAACAAGAAAAAATAGTAATCTCACTATTATGGAAGAAATAACTATTTTACCTATCACAACACCATTTTCTAGATCCACCTAAGTATTAAAGATAGCATAATACCTTCCTTGATTCCATGGAAGATGTTGTTGATTTCCTCCGACAACCCTCGCCTTAGGGTAATTATTCGCATAATGCCCAAATTCTTTACAGTTGTAACACTGCACCACAGGCTGTGTGTTGGTCTGAACCATTCTTTCTTCTTTCATATATGTGGAATTATTTATATCCCTTTGATGGTTATTATCTAAATTTCATATTCTTCCACATTTTATGTAATTCCTAGTTCCATTTAGAAAGATCATAGGATGCTTCTTCAAAAAATTTTGACATGTGGGATATTTGGTATTCTTTCCATCATAAGATTTAGATGTTGGAACACCCATATTAGAGACCATTTATTTTATTTATCCACCAGGACCATGAGATCATTAAGAGCCTTCGATCTCTATTTCAACATTGAGGTCAATAAAGAAAATATCTTCATAATTTTTTATGTGCGGAATCCCCAAATCATTACACTGAAACATTTTTAGTCAGTTAAATAAGTGTTCCACATTAATTTTTATGTTCATGATAATGTCAAAGGCATATCAATGAATACATTTGATGTTTTCTTTATATGCCCTGATATACTCATATTCCTTCTAATTAAGTCCAAGTAAATATTTTTACATCTCATGATGATGGGTTTAGGGAAAATATTTATTGATTTTTTTATTGAAATAATCCCAATCCATGGAATCAATTTACACATTGGAATTCATATTTTTTATCAGTTTCCACTAGTTATTAGCATACCATCAAAACCTTAAAATTCTAGCATGACTTTCCCTTATTCTAATCACTACTGGAGAGAGAATATATTTTAAATTTAGTTAATCAACTATTCCATTACTAGGGGATATAAAGATCTACTAAACACGAGATGCCTTTTCTACATGAAGGACTTGATGAAAACACACTCTTTCCATGGAGGAGGGTGTTCCACATGATTCATTTTGTTATTTGTAACATTATCCATCTGATCAACTAATGTCATAATTTTTGAGTACTTGTTACAATCAAAATTTTCATATCATTGGGGTAATCATCACAATTCCTATGACATTGATTATCAGAAAGTGTTCTTCTATTTCCCACCATTACATAAAAGAAAAACACCATTATGTGGATTGAATACTTAGAAAATAGGAAAAAAACATTAAACATAAAAGAATAAAATCATAATGGAAAAGTGTATCCTAACATGTGATTCGATAGGATTAAATCTAGGTTATCCATGATATGATTCCTAATATATATTCTTATTGGATTTTATTATTCTCCTAATAATGGTTCATAATGATCTTCAGAATTTACCAAATCATTTCTCACAGGAGTGTCGAACTAGGAGTCAGTATGGCCAATTTTCATGTACCAAGTTACCAAGAGTAAGGTACGAAACACTATGTCAGTGTTGTAACTCCTAGGTATGTATATACTAGAACCACTTCCACAAGTAGTATCCCAATTGGGTTTCATTTTATTGAAAAACCACTATCACTGTATTAACCATAATTTTGTGATGTTTTCTAATATATAGTCTTATCCATAAGGCTCTTCCTAATGTTCTCTATCCCTAATCTCTCAGAATTAGTAGACATTATTATAATACCAACAATAGTAACCCAATTCCTTTTACACATATCAATACATGATTTTATGGATATTTAAACATAATATTACAAGATAAGGATCAAAAAGCCTTGTGTTATGGAAGATTAGATACATAATCAAACATCATAAAAAAATTTTATTCAATATATGCATTGAGATCCTAACATAAATTGTTCTCAAACATCAACATCGGAAAACTTAAGTATAAATTGAACAAAGGGATAATCTAGAAAGCATATTAACAGAATAATCATTAAAATAAATCATAGCACATACGTTATATGGAATGACGTAACGATATAAAATGATATGAAACGTGATTGAACGTATAGAATCATAACATATAAAAAAGGGATTATATAAACAATGATTCATTATAATGTGATAGAAACATATTTCATGACATCATCGTGATTCAAGGCTCGTTTGACATAGAGGATCATGTGTCAAACCTAACATCCTATAGTGTTTCACATGGTGGAAAAGTAAAGGATAACCACCCAGACTATTGGACATAATGTCTCATGAGTCTAAAAATTAGACAATTCCTTAGAGAACAATCTAGGAACACCAATCATTAAATTTTCATGAATATGTGTTCCATATTAACAACCATATAAATGAAATCTTGTATAAACATAAGGGATACCTGTGGTAAGAATTGGATATCCTAATTTTTTCAAAAGGAATAACATAAGGGAATATCAAAATGGTGTCCATTAAATAAATGATTTAAATAATTCATGTATAATCATTTGATAATATAGGCATAAATTGTGATAAGATATGTCAAATTCATGTTCCTATCATGTAAAAAATTTATTTAATAATCTTTAAAACTAAAACATTTTAGTGTTGTTTGAAGAACATATAAAAGATATTTTAAAATAGAAAAAGGCATAATCATTTATATAAAACTATAACTAAACCAATAGGGTTTTCATAATAAAAATAGTGATTTTAGAAAATATATTTTTACTAAAAATATAATGTTGATTTCTATTTAATATGGGTTAAAATTTTATAAGTTCCCTTAAACCGGGCATGTTTATCAGAATGAATTGAGTAAGGAACCTTTAAATAACATGTATATCCACAAAAATTAAGGAGTAATGGATATTGATACATGATTTTAGAAAATATAAACATAATTTATAATATTGAAAAAAAAATTAAATATAATTTCATTTTTGTAAAGGGAGAGTATCAATAACCTGATTAATTAATAGAGGCTGTGGTAGAATCCCTTACCTTATGTGTGAAGGTGTTGTTCAATTGATCTTAATGTCAATGATAATAAAATTAGAATCATTAAATAATAATTTGAGAACATATTCTAAAATTAATTGATTTATCATAATTTTATTATGTACATTAATCACCAATTTGATGAGTTATAGTTGTCAATTTTATCATTCAAGAGTGCCCGTTTTCTTAATTTTCATGATGGATTCACCTGTATAAGATAATGGAAGTTAATATTAATTAGGAATGGTCTTCCATATACCTAATTAAATTATATCAATGAACATATAGATAATAAAATAGTTATATAATTCATTTAATTATTATTTTTGTGTATAAATCATTTGATAAAATTTAAATGATAATAACTTGGTTTATTTTGAGCAGTTTCAGTCACAATGAACTTGTTTTGATTTATTAGTTTACATAATGTTTGTATGATGATTGATAAAAATTAAATAGTGTGAAATAAATCCATTTTGATCTGGTTCAACCATAATTATGGTTTCATGACCAACCTTGAATATATTAAATGAAATAGAACACTCGTTGTCCTTTAATGTGATATATTAAAACATACAGGATAGGGTTTTTTCATTTTTAGTATAAAAGGAGGGGTAAGGGGGTAATATGATGAATTATTACCATTAAATAATAAAAATATACTTTATTTATTTTATTGATGTTATCATAACATTTGGATTAGGATATGTGATGAGAGAACAAAATGTACTTGAAAAGAAAATAAAAGCAATGAAAATCGGAATTTACCCCTCGAATTTATATTCCTTGAGAAAATCTTTAGGGAAGAGGTTTTGGCCTTTTGAATAGACAAAGATCTCCTAAACAATGGGGAAGGGGATTTAGAATATATTTTTTTATTATAATTCATAAATGTAAAAAGTCTTGAGAGGTGTGTGGATAAGAGGTGTGAGGGGTGGTTTTTAAAGTGGAGGATAATGGTGTATTTTCATTATTTAATTCATTTGTTTAATATTATTTGTTGGAAAAAAATAGTTCTTATTCATGAGACTTAAAATAGTAAGTATTTAATTTGATTTAGATACAAAGTCCACTTACATCATCCATGCCATATGGATGTCATAAAAATTATTGTTTTAACATTTATCATAAATTATCATATTTTACTATTCATAAAGAATTAAAGTATTTCATAAAAACCCCAAAAATTCTTAAAAACCATTTTTAAAAGTGTATAATAATAAAATTAACTCCATTTTATGAAAATATATTTCTAAATATGATAATTTAAATATTTAATTAAAATCATAATTTACTTTAAAATTAAAAATTAAAAATTATAAATGATTTTATAACCCTTTGAAAAATTAAATATGGTATCATGAAATTATAATATTATAATTATAAATCAAAATATTATTGTATGAATAAATTTTATGAAAATAAAGTTTCATTTAAATTATTAAATTAATCAAAAATTGTAATGCACTATTTATGACTAACTAAAAATACCAACACAACCATATTATCACATATAAGATGGATACATTTTATTTCTAATTCCATTGTTATGGTTACTATTCATTTTTCTGAATTATTATTCAAAAGGGTCATATTACTATTCACATGTGTAAAAGTACTATTCATAATCATAAATTAATATACACAATAAATTAAATATTCCCTATTAGACTCCAAATATATTACTAATCGCAAACATGTTTGTCAATATTTAAAAATTCAAATCACCGAAAGGGAAATATTATGTATAAATGACACATAGTATTTATTAGTTCATTAAATCATGATGTGGAATTATATTGTAATATTATGGGAATATACTATATAATAAAACTATAAGAAGGAAATTTATATTAAATAATCATTGGGTCTTTACGTATCGTTCTTTAAATAACATGTTTATTATCTAAGGAATATCTCTCAGGATAGTCAAACTAGGTGCACAGTATGGACCATTGTATTTTACAATGTTACACTCGATTATGGAGTTAGAAACCTTTTCAAAGTTATTACCCTGATGTACATCTACGCCCGAAGAATGTTCAGTTGTATTATCAAGACATGCATTTTTTTGTTAAAATAATCACATTATCTATACCATACCAAAATTTAAGGATGTTATTATATAATTCTCCTCACTTTCTACATTGGTCTTATATTTACTAATTTCTGTTTATATAAATCCAGTTTCCCAGGTTTCTAGTAAACATTCAGTAATACCAATTGTAGAGCCCTAAGCTTAGATGCATGGTGGTAATGTATAATACCATTACATTGGCATGATATCATGTCATCATACACCAATGGATCAATGATTTTAGTAGTATTGGTAAGATAGATACATACATGATAATTTTATTATAAACAAATATACTAATACCAAGATATTTTATTTTTTGAGGATAAATTTATTCCATCTAATATAGCATTGTATACATTTCTTAGTAAACTTATTATATTATTATGGAATGAAAATAAAATAAGATACCAATAAAATGCTCAAGAAGGGTAATTACATATAAATAAATCATGAATCAATGTTAATAATCAATATGGAAAGGTAGTAAATCAATAAAACTACCATATTAAATAACAAAATAATGCATAATAAATATATAATGGAAGGAAATTGAAAAGAAATTCCAATTAATAAATAAAATAAAATTTTAATGAATCTATATATATTTATAAGAGAAATATCATTGATAAATAGTATCTGAGTCTCAATTATATAAATTCTTAATTATAGGCCACCATGTTTTCGAGATATATGGTATATTTTTTTCCAAGATCTTTCATAATACAATATAAAATATACGGTAAAATGTATCTAAGGTTATCTATTTGAATCGTCTTATGAGGTTGTTGATTCATCGAGGGGCTATCTATAATTGGGCACCAATCATGTCAAACATTTGAAAAGACTTCCTCATATATCAAATAATATATTTATCAATGTGCCTTATCAAATATCGTTATGAGGTTGATATTATAGATTTATCAGCATTTCATCAGTTATTAAAATTACTATCAAGTACAAAATGTATTTAAAAATGGTATACCTCTTAGTAAATAATCATATCCACAATAAATTATATAAATATTGAATGGAAACATACTCTTTAATGATAACTATAAATTTAATTTCTCAAGGGGAATAAAATAGGGTATCCAAGAAAATAATATATTATATGCATAAAAGTGTAATTATATCATGACTATCATGTGGATTTTATGTATGTCACATATGATTAATTAAACTCATCTTAAATACATTCCATGTAATTTTTAAACATATCACATCCCTTTGAGAAGATAGTATATGAGGTTGATATTATAGATTTATCAACATTTCAACAGTTATTAGAATTACTATCAAGTACAAAATGTATTTAAAAATGGTATACCACTTAGTAAATAATCATATCCACAATAAATTATATAGATATTGAATTGAAACATACTCTTTAATGTTAACTTTAAATTTAATTTCTCAAGGGGAATAAAAAAGGGTAACCAAGAAAATAATATATTATATGCATAAAAGTGTAATTATATCATGACTATGATGTGGATTTTATGTATGTCACATATGATTAATTCAACTCATTCTAAATACATTCCATGTAATTTGTGAACATATCACATCCCTTTGAGAAGATAGTAGTCATCACGTCTACAAATGACATTATCGTATTAAAACAAAACAAGAATAATGACGATATTTGTATAAAAATATTTTATAAGTATTAATAAATATAAAATAACTTAAATTTATAAATATCATTAAAAAAATATTTTCCCCTTCATAATTACTTACCATGATAGTTTGTGAAGGAAAAAAATGAATTACATCATTTTGTGAGGTGGTAGTTCACTGAAAACACATAGTAAATTTTCTACAATTTTTACAAAAATGTGTGTATAGGTGTAGGTCAAAACCATAACACAAAAAAATATAAATATATTTATTATACTGTTTTTATTATAAAAGAATGGATTAATAAAAAATTAAGTGGTGGAGAATTAAATTAAACAAAAATTAACATTGAATAATGTTTTCTCTTTTTTAAGTAACTATTTTTGGATTGTACGAAATAACTTCTTCGTCTGATTTCTTCCCAAGGTGATCCCTCTTGGGTGAAGGGTGGGAGATTGAGGGATTATTATTAGAGTATTTGTGAGAAAATGAGACTTATGAGATGGGTTTAATTGGGAAGGTTGCGTGCCTTTTCATTTTTTATGGGGTGTGTTATTATTTTAAAATCATTAAAATGGAATTCCATACACATGTGAACCATTTCATGCTTCTGAAATTATTATACATATACGATCCAAGGATGGGTAGAGTCAGAATATATACAAAAAGTTATTTTACATTTTTCTCAATCATTTTGGCTCTTATGCTGTTTGTTTAGTCCCTTTTTATCCCAATTTTCCTCTTAATTTCTATAATTAATTTTAATTAGTCTTAGTAGTAGTTTTTGTTAAAACAATATGCTAACCATATTATAAATTATAAATTATGAAGATTCAAAATATGGAATAAATTTTTCCAAATTACAAACACAAATGTTGAATAAAATAATTCAAATTAAATATCATTGATGGGATGGAAAATCATGTTATTCAAAATAAAAAATCATTCAAATGATTGTAATGTTTTATATCAAAATCTAAAAAACTGATTCTAATAAACTAATTTTTTATGAAATAAAATTTATATAAATTTAATTTATAAATATAATAACATAATTGGAATTTATAAATATGTTATATGAAAAATCAATTTTCAATTTTAATTTAGTATTATTCACTATTCATCAAAATGTGAAAATTATCATAAAAAACCAAATATTCACCCAAGGTAATTATTTATATTTGATTTTCCAAAGTTTAGTTTACATTTTCATATAAAATTTCTTAATTTATAAAAAATTATTTTTAATGTAGGCTTTCCATTAACAGGTAATAAAACTAACTATTAAAAATACAATACTTTTTATGATTAAAATTTGATTTATTATTATTTTACGCCTATAAAATTTATTATAAGAATGTACAACAATTTAGTAAATATAGGTAATCATAATGTATATAGTCTTAATAATTTCCCTTGATAAAAAAATAGGCAATAATAGTAATGTTAAATAATAATATTAACAAAATATTGTTCTTCAGTATATCATAGTGTCACATGAAACATAAGACTTCAGAGAAAAACTCACTGTTGTGTATCACGTATGTTATTGGGTATAGTATCCCATGTAAGTTAAAAATGCTATATAATTCATAAATATAAAAAAATATGAAAAATACTTATTCTATCATTACAAGGGTTGTTGTATGGTTCCCCCAATTTTGAAATTTTTTCCTCACAATTTTATTCACTTATCAATTAACTGGGGATATTATTCCCTCATATAATTCTCAAATTTCAGTGTTCCCTATTCAACCATATGGGTTGTCCACAAATCCATAAACATATGAATTAAAGTATTTTTTAAATCATAATATCTATGTTCAATAATATTAATTGGTTGTTACTCATAATAATGATTCTATTCTAATATAACTATTTCAGAGATCAAAACATGAGATGAATCTAGTACATACTTCCATAACATTGAAACATGAAATAAATCGTGTACCTAGGATAATATATGAAGAAGTCACTCATTAGTAAACTTGTCCAACTTTATATAGGATTTTATATGGTTTAATGAAACATGGACTTAGATTCCCCTTATTACCAAATTGAATCACACATTTCTATGAGGAAACTTTTTAAAATACTTGATCACCTACATCAACAAAAATATCTTTCCTCGGGTTATTCATATATCATTTAATCATGATTTGAGGTATCCTCATGTGTTGCTGAATTACCTAAAATTTTTATTTTTGTTTCTTCTACAATATATTATCCCTTAAACATCCTTTATCCTACATCATCCCAAAAAGTTGGTGTTTGAAACCTTGTTCAATAAAATGCCTCCAATGGTTCTATCTATTTTCATTAATGAAAACTGTTATTAGAAGAAATCTAAAATAGATAAATTTTTATATTCCAACATCCCTAATAATCCATCGGGAACAAATAATTAATATCTTCTAATTTATGAATCATCCACCCATACTATACCTCATATTCAAGATTAATAGTTTCCAAAAATTATAGTTCAGGGCCCAACAACATCGGAAGTCCTTTAAAAAAAATTAGATTTTAACTAAGAATCATGATTATAATTAATAGAGAGTTTCACTACATGTAACTTGGTAATCTATTTTAAATATAGTGTATAAATATTCCCTAAATACATTGTATATATAATTGGAAGAAAATGGATAGATTTTTTTAACTGATCAATAATTACCCAAATCACATTAGTACATTGAGAAGCCTTTAGAAATCCTACCATGATATACATTGAAATATTTTCCAATTTCCACTCTGGTACTATAAAAGGTATAAAAACACAAATAGGTAATTTCCTCTCTAATTTAACCTAATTATGAGTAAAAAACATCATGATAAATTCAAAAATACCTCCGTTCATTCTACCCCACATGTAACAATATCAAATTTCTTTGTACATATTAGTGATGTACACATTAAATAAGAAAGGATAACTAGGTGACTTAGTCAGCAAATAATTCCTCCACTAGGAAACAAAACACATATATGATCTTTTCCCATATCATAAAACACATTTTCCATCAATATTAAAATTAGAGATCGTACCATTATTAATTCATTACACATTTTCTTTAAAATCATTATCCACTTTTCAATCCATCATAATTTACTCTGAAATATACATCTACCATAAAACATGAAACAAAATAGAGGACGCCCCTACCTACATTATTTTAAGACAAAAAATCAAAAAATAATTAACCATAGGTTCATGTTCTAAAGGTACGATTGTTAACATATAATTATTCTTGCAACACAATGCATCATCCACCTTGGAAACTTTTTCGGGATTATAATGAATCTACAAGTAATAATCCTCGATTAGTTCCATCCATCTACTATATATCATGTTTAATAATTTCATTGTGAGTATATATTTAAATCATTTGGGATTAGTTTATATTTAACACATTACTCCATAAAAATGATGCCAAAATTTGTTTTTTATGAAAAAACAATAGTTTACAATTCTAAATCTTATGCAGGGTATTTTAACACCTGATGTTTCAAATGACATAAATTATAATGTATTATATGGTCATTCTATATTAGGAAAAAACTATTTTCATTCAAGAAGAATCAATTTTGATGAGTACTTCACTATTTCTAGATGGATATTCTAGTACATAATCATTAACCAATCCTATTTCCAGTTCCAAAAAACAATCATCACATTCTTTTGTCGAGATGAACATAACTCCTTTTATAGTAAACTTACTTAATGGTCTAGATAATAGAGAAGGATTCAAAAAAATATTGGTATTAACCCACTAATATAGGAAAAATATGAATATCTATTATACTTTTTGGTCTTTTCCATTCATCAAAAAATTATATTTAGTAGGTTCAACAGTTAATCCAGATTTAGAAACAAAATATCCAAGTGTTGAAATTTGTTGTAAAAAAATTCACTCTTTATAATCAGTCCTTATAATATATTTAATTTTAAAGATTTAAAATACCCTTATATACATTTAATGTTCCAAATTTAATTTATAAAATAATTAAATGTCATCTTTAATCAGAGAAAATAAATCATAGCCAATCCATTTCATTACATCCAAAGTCGAATGACTTCAAGAAAATATTTCTTAGGGAAATTATTCATAAATTCACCACATTCCATTATATCCATATATTAACATTCAAGTGTATTCATGACCATTGAAAATCACTAATTGTATTCATATATAAAATTAAAAATTTAAAGAGTATCCTTTTGGTAATCTGAACAACCCATGACTTTTAATATATTTTTTATGGAATTAATCGATGCTTTAGCCAACATAGGGATTGATGATCATCTTTATGATGTGGGATGTTGTCTCTTAAAATGATAAGCAATTTTCATGTCACTCTATAGTATATCAGGAATATCTTTATCATGGACACCAACAATATTATAAAATATTATAACTTATCCATTATAGTTACAAAAAGTTTAATTTCAATTCAAACCATCATAAGTTGCTAATTTGGAAGGATGTTTTTCTTTTGGTTAATTCCAAATATAGATTCCCAATTTCATCCTTGTAATTTTTTTGATTAGAATAATATTACATGACATAACATGGTAATATTCAAATGATTTAAAATTTTATATTGACTATAATGTAAAATATTTCAAGTGAAATTCATTAATATTACCCTAACCACAAAATTTATCGACACTGATAATTGATACCAACTATATGGTCTTAGCCTTAAACCTTACAAAATTATGAGTTATTTCAATATTTTTACATTAAAATTCATTTAAGATATTTTTTGGTTTAGATTTTTAGATAATTAGGTTATAACTAAGACGTAAAATACAAAAAAATAAAAATTCTGTACTTCTGAAGAGTAACCATTTTCTAATAAAATAACAATTATAAAATAAATAATGTTACCTTATATGAAATCTCTTAAAAAATTTAACATGACTTCATCCAATCCCCTAAAAATCATTAAATCATGTGAATAACATTTAAAAATGTGGGATGGGTATCAAAATCCTTATATGGGACATAGAAAAGTAGGATACATTATCCCATTATCACACATTAAGAATCATGAAAATTGCTTTCTTAAAAACATAACAGTTTACCAAAAAATGGATATATTAGTATTTTTATAAATATAATTTATTTTACCTATTTAAAAAAAATCATGTCATCAAGTCTATTTCGAAAACATAGAAAAGTCATGTAGATAACATGGGACATCATCAGATTGAACCCTTATAGTAACCTTATATAACCCTAATAGATCTTCTTAAGTATACAACCATCTTCCAATATAATTATCCACAAAATATAATTATTACCCAATGCATTGGAGTGCTATCTGGCCTCACCCATCATCAAAGATATAATGGGTTCACCCAATGATACATAGGAATAACCATCATTTATTATATCATAGAACCACAACATAAATAAAACATTTCCTCATTTTAATGACTCTTTTAAACCCATATAAAAATCACTTTCTTATATTAAAAAACAATATTATTTCAAAAATTCCATTTTCAATAAAAAATACACATTTATTTTGGAAAAAAAATTTCAATACCCAAATTCCCAAAAAATGAAATAATATTTTCTTCTAATAATACATGAAATCGATCAAAGGAATCGAAAATTAATATAATGGCCATGACTGTGGAATATTTATTTTCACCATGTATATTAAAAATTAAAAATTAATTCTTTAATTTATCAAAATGTTTTGTAGAAATGACATAGAAAGACTAAATTTTTAAAGCATTTTAACTTATTTTAAAAAATAATAATTTTTTTATTTGTAACAATATTATATCCACATAAAAAAATATATAAAATAATTTCAAGAATAATGAAAGGAAATGGTTAAATCTATCAAACATTCATGCATCCCAAACCACATTGAAATATTAAATCATATAAATTTGAAAGAATAACGTATAAAAAATCATAAGTAACCTCATAGAAGATAAAATATGGATATTTAATGTCAAATTTTATGTATCTAAACTTTATAAAATAATAAATGAGCATATCATCATCAAAAGTCTCAATAGAAGAATATTGAGATGAAATACCTTACATTGATTCCAAATTTTAATGCGTCCCTTTATATACCTAAATAATTTATTAATGTTAATTTTTTACATTATCCATAAACTTTATCATGTTTATAATTACATTCATTTAACTTATTAAAATGTTTTAAATAACTATATTAAGAATTATGTTTACATCGGCTGTTTTGACTATATTTGGTTTATGTGTCCAAAATGACTCTGGTTGGTAAACTGTGGGAAATGGTTAGTTATATTTGCATATAAAGAATAATAATCGTGAAATAATTTTCATATTTATTATTTAATTGTAATTTTATAACCATTTTGTAAATATGGTTATGAATAAAGAAAAAACATTTCAATAATGGAGATGGTAGTTCGTACGTACAAACAAGAAACATTCAAGCTATTTAGTGATAGTTATTGAAAAAGGTAATTAAAATTAATATTTCCAGAGGGATAATTATTTCATATATAAAATATAACATAATCATATATACATATTTTTATATTTATTATGATCTAAAATTAAGGACATCATGCCAAGGAGGCGGTAGGTATCATTTCCAAAAATGACATTATCATTTATCCAATTTGTGAAAGGGTAATAAGGAAAATTATATTTTTTATTTACAGAAAGATAATTATTTCATTATAATTATATGTAATTTATTAATTTTAGATAGGTATAACTAAACTAATCTTTAATACATTCCATTCACTTTCTGAACATGTCACATCACATTGATGGAGTACAAGTCAATACATCAACAAATTTCATTATTATATTTAAAAAAATGGAATTAATTAATGTATATTTATATAAAAATTTAAGAGGTAATAATAAAATATTAACATCTTATTTATATCATATTAATATATTGTTTCCATCATAATTCCCAACCATGAGAGGTTATAAAGTAAAAAATGAATGACATTGTTACCTGTGGCAGTAGTTCACCAAACTCAAATGATAATTTTGTAACACATATTACAGATATGGGAGTAGACATAGGTAAAACCCTTAAAATAAGAACATGTTAGTATATTTTGAATAATTATTTGTTTTACATAATCATGTAATTATAAGAACTGAATTTGGGGATAAGTAAATAAATAAAAAATTATATTGAGAAATGATACCCCATTTTCTAGTATCTCTTTTTGGTTTTCAACAATGGGATTATTGTATGGGTTTATTCCCAATTTTTTTCCTATATGATGATGGGTTAGATGATGAGAACTTAATTTTTTAGGTTTTGGATTTTTCAAATGGCATTTGGATGTGTGGAAAAATTGGAAGGGTTAGTGCCTTTTAAGTGGAGGAGTTATATTTATATTAAATTTTTTATAAGGGAATTACACTCACATTTTTCCAATGTAATTTGGTTCCAATATTTTTCTACATTCCATCCATGAAATTATAGGGTCAAAATAAGAACATAAAAAGGATTTTTTAAAAGTTTATAGGTGTTTTCGGTGATTAAGATTATGGATTATTCCCTTGTTTGGATAATTTCCCCCTTCATTACTATAATTAATTTTAGTTACATTTATTAAATATTTTTTTTCAAAAAATAACATAAACTTATTAAAAAATATTGATTATTATGATTCTAAATTTTGAATAAATATTTCAAAATTCCAAATATATATATTCCATAAATTAATATAAATTTAATCTAGTAGACATGATGATGAATAATGTTTTTTAAAAGTAACAAATATTCAAATGATTGTAGTTTTTTATGTCTAAATTCCAAGTAAATTTGTCTCAAATTACCTAAATTAGTTTAAACGATATAAAATTTATATAATTATACCATAAAATAGAATAAAAACTATAAGGGCCCTGATATATGTGGATCGACCCTTTACATGTTTTCAAATCTTGTAGAGCTAAGAGGAGGCTCGAATAATGTTTAAGGAACTTTGGGTGCTAAGAATTGTTAGTATGTATCCTTCATGACATGAAATAAGGTTTCACACTATATAGAATAATTTCACAATGTGAAAGTGGGATACATTTGTTGAAATTTTTTTGGTTTGAAAAATAAATAAAATCGAAAGGTGATGGGTTTTTTCAGTAGAAATAAACCACGAGGCATTACATGATGTGAAAGGGGATTACATGTCGTGTAATCCCCTTCAACAGAATGTTATAATAATTATCTATCCACTTTGGTTTTCATACCCTATGACCATATCTTCCCTACCTCTCATTCTCGGCTACCTGATAGTCCCCTCTCTAGTGTTATGGATTCCACTAAAGGGGGGATCGATCCATGTGCTTCCATCATCGATCAATGGTAACCTGACATGATCTAAGGTGTGTTTTAGTTTGTCTTTGAGTGGATCTAACAGGTTTTATCTTTTTACCTACCTTATCTTCCCACCCTGCTATAAAGGTCATATACCCATGCTTTTAATAGGGTTTCTCTTAGTTTTTATTGGTGTGGTGGTTCCGTTAAATCTTTTCCTAGATACTGATATTATATGAGAGGTGATTAGAGATCCATTACATTGATCCATTCTGATGTGAATAATGTCATGAACTATTTTTGGTATGGTATTCATTTCTTCACTATTTTTATATGTTCAATCATAGATCCAACATGATTTATCCCATTGTATCACAATAAAATTGACCTAATAATAATTTAAATTATAATTAAGTAATTTGTTTCAATTTCATAGGGAATTTGTCAATTTTAATAGTGATTACTGTTTGCCACTTGATTTTCTATATAGTGTGATATCTATGCCTTTATTGGTTTATCATGTTGTTCTTGGAAGAAATTAATAAAGATCAAAAATACGAAATTATTTAATAATAAATTTGTTAAATGGTAAAATATTAATGTTTAATAAATAAATATGTTGTTGTTGCAATTTGATAATAATCAATGTGATGCAGACATGGATGTTTAAATTATTTTTTTACTCAGCTATAATAATTTTGATTATTGTTTATAAAATAATTAAATGCAAGTAAAATTATTTTTTTTAATTAATGTTTGTTAGCTTTTGATATTTTGTCGCATAGTTATCATGTATTTAGAACTAATAAATAATTAATCAGTTAATTCATTATTGAATAAGAATTAATTTCCTGATAAATATAATGCCTTTTTAGGGCCTATGTTGTCACTCCCATTTTTCATGTCTTTGTTTTTATCCGGTTAACTTGAAATCCTGATACTTTTCCTGGGTCTTGGGTGAGATTAATTTTGATTTTTTAAGTTTAATATATGTTTAATCACCTTAAGTAGGGTTCCCCATTTCTTGTTTAGGAGTTTTTTTAGAAAGGGTGGTTACTTCATGATTTGGGCCAACCATGAGCCCATTACCAGTTTTATAAACCAAATTTTTTTCTTTAATTAATCCTTTGTATTAAAACATATTTCACCAATTACACTACATAATTTTCCTTCAATGATATATTCGAACCAAGAAATCCTTTTGGACCCCTTAATAATTCATAATCACAGTGAATTGGGGTTACTTATTTAGGTATTGGGCCAGCCCATGGGCCCATTTCCAGTTTTAAAAAAATAATTTTTATTTTATTTTATATCTAATTAAAATTTTAATATTTTTTGGTGATTCCACCTCACACCCGAATCCAATATCCCTATCCTCACCCCCATTATTGATTTTACCTCTTTAGGGCTAATAATATTTGTGGAGTGGGGAATCTTTCTCAATGTCTATCAAATCATCACAAATTGACAAGGTAAATTGTATCATTCATAAGTAATTAAATTAATACTATTTTTGCCCCAAATCATCTTCAAGTAGTTCTTCCGGACCTTAGTAGTATCTAAATGAAGTTCCAAACCATTCCATTTTATCTATAGGTGCAGATCTAATGGAATACTAATAGTTTTCTAGCTGAAAAGGTGAGGTTTCTTCTCCTTTATCCTTCCTGCTCTTCCTCCTTTCATTATTTATTGCTTTTATAATCTCCCATATTCATTTTTGACCTAGGGTTATATTATTCCATGATTTTTATGGGGTTTTTATTCATTTGGGTCTGGTCATCAAAGGTCTAGGGTTTGTAAACCCACAAATGGTGATTTTGGGTGTGCATTTCCATTCCTCCAAGGTTTTGAGGTAGGATGTCCCTTTCACAAGCCTTTATCATTTAAGTTTCATAATTCTCATACCTTTATAACCTTATTTATATGATATGTTCTTCTGTGAAACCTTTTTTAAAGGTTTTGTGTGAAAATTATTTTTTATGACTTATTTTGTTAAAAATATAGTTGTTTTGGTATAAATATTCAGTCCTCTTGTTTGATAAATAATTCCATGAGCTTCTGCACTTGGTTTATGGTATTTTTAATATTTTTCAGTATCTTGAATAACTTTATGGCATGAAAATGGTATTTTATCCCTTTTTAAGTGCTTAACATAAGTTGTTTTTGTTAAAGTGTGCATGCTACGTGTTCAGTAAATTTCCTTGTTGGTTTTCATGTGTCCAGTGCAATTTAAAATGATTTGTTTGGATTTATAAATACATTGTTCACATGCAAAAAATAATTTTGGTATCCTTTATAGATTTACAATTTGCATTTGGTTTTACAAATAAATGTGTTTTGATTTACAACATGTTTTGGCCCGAGTTGCAGGAAAATGGCCTCATTCACATTCTTATAAAAATGGTTGTGTTTTGAATATATAACCTGAGGGTTTTATGGGATTTATGAATTTGATTTGATTATGTATATGGTATGTATACACCTCTTTAAAAAAAATTGAAATTCATAACTTTTTCAAATTTTAGATTTGGGAACATGTTTAAAGGCCTATTTGGCCTTTCCTAAAAATGAAGAATGAGTGTTTTACTTGTATATACCATGGTGTGTCAATTGGGATTGTTTGATCATCCATGAAATTATTTTATTAATGTTTGCAGGGCGTAAAAATATTGTTTGGTATGGTCTTGTTGTGTTTTTATAATTCAAATAGTGTTTTTGAATGAGTTTTATCTACAAAGCCTCAATACACTCCTTGAAATTGTTTTATAAAAATTTGTAGTGGATTATTGATTCATGAAACAAATGTGAAGAATGATTATGGGATGATTGTGTTTTTATGGTTTGGGAATGGAATTTGGATGTGAAATGTGTATTTGATAATATATGTAACTTGATTTAGCACAAAAGGGAATCCCGAGTATCTAGGTGGGCAGATGTGTACTAGTATGCTAGTGATTCTGTGGGGTTTGGCCCCTGTGTCACGTAGCAAGTTTGACGATGACAACACTAACTAAACTATAATGATGATGATTTTGGGGGACCAAAAGGTTTTGGGTATTCTACATAATAATAGATCGTGTGCATGAGAACATATATTTAATATGGTTACTTTCACCGAGATACGAGGTACCTGGGGCTCCCAACTAACCAGTGCCTAGGGGTGTTCCTGTGAGTTGTGCTAATTGGCTATTTTTTACTAACCATCGACATATATTGTGTTTGGTTGCTAAATTCAGTAGTGTGTGTTATTTATTTAAATGTGTACATTCTTTGAAGCATCCCTCTTGAAAAATATTTTCATTTTGAAGTTGCACCTCTTTTTAAAATTGTTACTTACATTTTTTTTATTAAACATGCATGTTTTTTTTTCTGATAATTATTATAGCACGGAATCTCATCTGAAAAACATAATTTTATATCATGTATTTAAAACTATAAATTTAAGTTTCTTTTATTTTAATGGAACTTAATTGGAAATAGAATATTGGGATAACCTACTGAGTTTTAATACTCACGCCTATAGTCTTTTTCTATTTTTAGCCCTTGTGCAGGTTTCAACTTGAGTTTGATCACCTTGGGTGACGTGTGATCATTTTGTTGGAGAGTGACCAGTGGGGTCACATGGAATTAGTTGGTTAAATGGTTAGGTTAGTTGAGTTTCTGGTTTAGTTTTACTTTAAGTTTCTTGTACAAACATTGTTCAGTTCAATTTTTAAATAAACGTATTTTGGGATGTACATTTCATTCTGCTATTTGTTTGATTGTTTATATATGGGAGAAGAAAATTCCATTGTGTACTCTATTGATGCCCTTGGTACTTCTTGACATCCCAGGAGGATCGGGAACGCCTCTCGGGACATGTCGCGGGCTGGCCTGGGTGACTGGTTCAGGGTTGACTCGGGCTAGTTCGTGACCAAATGGTATCATAGGAGGTTTTCTATTAGCAGAACATTCTTTTTTGAGATCCCTTGTAATTTGGATGATGTAAAGGTAGATAGATTATGATTTTTGGGACTTGAGGGGTATGTGACGAAAGAACTTCATGAACTCTTTCTTGTTCTAATCCTTGGGTTTCCATGGTATGTCTAGTTTTATTAGTATATTTTGTTCTTGTTGATTGTTTGGTGTTGGGATATGATAAAAAGAGTCTGACTAATGGCCTCCGTGAGATCGTAGGGCCTAGAAATCCATATAGAGCTGAGGCATGGTCCTAATAAGTATCTCCGTCTTGGTGTTGCGTTTGAAATTTGTCCTCCAACCATATGTTCAAGCCACCAACCGACACTAGATCCCTTTTGTGGGTTTATTGGACCTTTCATGAATTTTGGATTTTTGTTTTCAAAATCCTTGTGTGATAATTATGGAAATGGGTTTTAAAGGAAGGATTGGATTTCTAAAAGTGAAAAAGGGGTTTTCAAAAATTAAATATAAGAATGGTTTTGGGAAGGTAGTGTTTTTTTAAACAAATTTTGGGGAGGAAGTGAGAATGATTTAACAGGATTGGATTTTCCCTAATCTAAACTTGTGGTATGTTGAAATAAAATGTTTTGAAAGTGTGTATCATTTTAAAGTAATTCTGAAACTTTGTTTTGAATGGGATTTTTTGGGATTTTGAAAAGTGTTTGAATCTGATGAATAGGTTTTGGAAATTCGGTTTTTAGTGGCAGATATTTTTCTGGAAAGGGGTTTTTGCCCTTGTGGTTTTTCGATTATGAAGAGAGATCTTGCTGATTTTATTTTTAAAATGGGAAAGGGATATTTGGAATAGAATGGTTGTTTTTTATGTTCTATTAAATTAAATGGATTTTTTTAATCAAATGGTTCTTGATGAAGTTTGGATTGTTTTTGGGAACATTAAAAGCATTTTTGACTTGGTGGTTGGTGTTCATTTTGACGGTACATGATTTTTGGAATGAGGTTGTTTTGTTTTAGCCTTTGGTGTTTTCATGGGTTCTCACATGCATGGTTTTAATGATATCTGGATATATGGACTATATGGAATGGTTTTTGAGTGCCTGGTGTGGCACCTAAATGTTCATGTCAGTGAGAATTGATGAAACACCATTGTTGAATGTGAAAATCCAGCAAGTTAGTTTTTTTTTCAAAAGTGTTTTTAGCTGAAAAATTGTGGTGTTTGTTTTGAGATGATGGTTATGTAGATGGTTTATCCTATGTTTTATAAGTTTTTCCTATTCATAAGGATTCCTTATGATCTAGAATTTATACTATTGTTTCATTTTGATATGGGAGATTCTTGGTGGCTCAGTTTTGGAGTAATGTTCTGTGGGTTTCTAAGGATCTGTTGGATGTTGTGTTGTGGCCACAGATAGTTCTATGTTTTCAATATTTTCAATTGATAAACCTATGGATTATTTCTCATGTTTTACAAGCTATATCCACCTCCTAAAATAATTCATCTTCTCATTAGTTTAAATAGAGATCTTTTTGGTATCGATTTAAAGTGCTTCTAGTTGGTGATAATTCTTGTGGGCATAACAGTTGTGTTCATTGATGTTGATGCATTTCTCCGTATTTGTTGTCCATTCTGCTCCTCATTCTGAGTGAGATAAAATTTTGATATATATCTATGAGTTCCTATTTATATGAAGTTTTTTTTTGAGAAAGTGAGTTTTTTAGTGGTGTGGTTTTTAGAACCTGACTGTAGTGCAACAGATTCTTCAAGATTCATGGCTCTACCCCTATGATTAGAAGTGAAGCTTTTCACGTAGTCAGGAAATATACAAAGGTGTGGGGAGCATGACCAGGATCTTGCCTCCACCATTGTGTTAAGGTAGTTTATATGTCTATATTGTGGTTCCTCATTACTGTGAATTTCCATTTGTCACAACAAGTGTGGTGGACTTACCCCCCACACTATGTCTATTGTTATGCCTTCATGGATGTGGGTTTCCATTCAATGTCCCTGTGTGGAAAGCCTGGGTAAATTGAGTGTTGTCTTGGTATTATCTGTTCATCGGTGGACAATGTTGCGTAGATCCTTTCTTTAATTTTTGGTTTAAGTGTTATAATGATTTGTTCCGCTTCCATCCCCTCCTCGAGTGGTGGGGGGTTTGGATACATGCAGAAAGTGTTGGCCCAGTTCTTGACCCCTCCGTTCAAGAGTGGGTGGTTTAGATATTCATATTATAACCCTCTTAACATGGGTTGGTAGGTTTTTCTGGGAGATTTTTTTTGGACTTGTTAACGTGAGGACCACTTCTAGTTAATGGTTAGTTCTTTTTTTCGTTTCTAGTTGGGTTCTAATGGTGGGGAGACCCACCACATGTCTCATTGATTTCTCTTCCTAAGAAGTTTTCTAGTGCTAGTTGTCTTTTAACGGTGGGAATTACATTATACACTCCCCTAGAGTCTTTGGTTTTCATGAGTTCTCTTTAGTTTGGGTGATTGTTGTGTTCATTGGGACAAAGACCAACAATTGGGTTCTTGTATTAGTTGTGGAGGTGGTGGCTTGATATTTCCATTGATTTTCACAATGTGGTTGTGAGTTGGTATTTTGTTTGGGAAAGATAATTAAGTTATGTTGATGGAAAATTATAGTTCAATAGATTTATAGGTTTGATCATGTTGATATTTAATCATTAGGTGTTTGTATTTCAAATGGAAAGTGTTATGGCTTTCCCGGGGCAGGAAGCTTTAATAGTGGGGAGAATTGTCACACCTAGTTTTTCATGTCTTTGTTTTGATCTGGTTCATTTGAAATCCCGATACTGTTCTTGGGTCTTGGGTGAGATTAATTTTTGAGTTTTTAAGTTTAATCTATGTTTAATCACCCTAATTTGGGTTCCCCATTGCTTGTTTAGGAGTTTTTGGAGAAAGGGTGGTTACTTCATGATTTGGGCCAACCCTGAGCCCATTTCCAATTTTAAAAACTAAATTTGTTTCTTTTATAACTACTTTGTTTTATAAAATATTTCACCCATTCCACTTCATACTTTTCTTCCACTGATATATTAAAACCAATATATCATTTTGTACCCCATAATAATTTATAATCATGGTGAATTTGGGTTACTTATTTTGGTATTGGGCCAGACCATGGGCCCATTGCTTGTTTTAAAAAAATAATTTTTTTATTTTATATCTAATTCAATTTTTAATATTGTTCTATGATTCCATCTCCCACAAAAATCCAATGTCCCTATCCTCGCCCCCATTATCTATTTTCCCTCTTTGGATCTCATAATAGCCACGGAGTGGGAAACATTTTCAATGTCTCTCAAATCATCTATAATTGAAAGGGTAAATTGTATCATTCATAAGTAATTCAATTCGTACTATTTTTTTCCAAAAATAATCTTTAATTGGTTCTTCAAGAGCATAGGAGTATCTCCAAGATGTTCCAAGCCATTCCCTTTTATCTAAGGGTACATATCTAATTGAATATGAATATTTTTCTAGTTGAAAAGGTGTGACTCCTACTCCTTTATAGTTCCTCTTATTCCTTATTTACTTATTTATTGCTTTTATAATCTCCCATATTATTTTTATACCAAGGGTTCTATTATTCCATGATTTTTGATGGGGTTTTTATTCATTTGTGTTAGGTATCCATCGGTTTAGGGTTTGTAAACCCTCGGAAGGTGATTTTGGGTGTGCATTTCCAATACACCAAGGATTTTAAGTAGGATGTCACTTGCACAAGCCATTATCATTTAAGATTCATCATTATCATACTGTTATAAACTTATTTATATGATATGTTCTGCTGTGAAACCTTGGTTTTAAATGTTTTGTGTGCAAATTATGTTTCATGACTTATTTTGTTAAAAATATAGTTGTTTTGGTATAAATGTGCACTCCTCTTGTTTGATAAATTATTCCATGAACTTATGCTCATTGTTTATGGTATTTTGAATATTTTCTAGTATCTTGAATAACTTTATGGCATGAAAATGGTATTTGATCCCTTTTTTATGTGCTTAATATAAGTTTTTTTTAAAAAGTGCATGACACGTGTTCGGTAAATTGCCCGGTTGGATTTTAAGTGTCTAGTGAGATTTAAAATGATTTGTTCGGATTTATAAATACATTGTTAGAATGTAAATAATTTTTTTGGATCCTTTTATGTATTTCCAATTTTATTTGGTTTTACAAATAATTGGGTTTTGGTTTACAACATGTTTTGGCCCGAGTTGCCGAAAAATGGCCTGTTTCACATTCTTATGGAAATAGTTGTGTTTTGAATATGTAACCTGAGTGTTTTATGGGATTTATAAATGTGGTTTGATTCTTTATATGGTGTTTATACACCTCTTTATAATAATTTAAATTCATAACTTTTTCAAATGTTAGAATTGGTAAAATGTTTAAAGGACTGTTTGGCCTTTCCTAGAAATGAAGAATGAGTGTTTTACTTGAATATACCATGTTGTTCCAATTGGGATTGCTTTATAATCCTTGAAATTTTTTTCATAAATGTTTTTAGGGCTGAAAAATATGATTGGGTATGGTCTTGTTGTGTGTTTATAATTCAAATAGTGTTTTGAATGAGTTTTATGTGTAAAGCCTCAATACAATCCTTGAAATTGTTTTATGAAAATTTGTAGTGGTTTGTTGATTCATGAAAGAAATGTGAAGAAAGTTTATAAGATGTCTGTGTTTTTATGGTTTGAGAATTTAATTTGGATGTGAAATTTGTATTTTATAATATGTGTAACTTGATTGAGCACTAAAGGGAATCCTGGGTATCTAGGTGGGTGGGTGTGCACTAGTATGCTGGTGGTTCTATGAGGTTTGGCCCCTATTTCACATAGAAAGTTTGACGATGAAAATAATAACTAAACTTTGATGATGATGATGTTGGGGGACCACTAGGTTATGGGTATTCTCACTACTAGTGGATCATGCATGTGAGAACAAATATTTATTATGGTTACTTTCACTGAGATACGAGGTACCTGGGGCTCACAACTATCTAGTGCCTGGGGGTGTACCTGTGATTTGTGCTCATTGGCTATTTTGTACTCACCATTGGCATACGATGTGTTTTTTGGTAAATTCAGTACTGTGTGTTGTTTATTTAAAATTTTACATTCATTGAATCATCCCTCTTGAAAAATATTTTCATTTTGAAGTTGCACCTCTTTGAAAAATTGTTACTTGCATTTTTGTTTATTAAACATGCATGTTTTTGTTTAATAATTATTATAGCATGGAACCTCATTTGAAAAACATACTTTTATATCTTGTATTTAAAACTATAAATTTATGTTTCTTTTATTTTAAAGTAAGTTCATTGGGAATAGAATATCGAGCTAACCTACTGAGTTTTAATACTCACGCCTATAGTCTTCTTCTGTTTTTATCCATTATGCAGGTTTTAGCTCGAGTTTGATCACCTTGGGTAACATGTCATCATTTTTTTGGAGAGTGACCAGCGAGATCACATGGAGTTAGTTGGTCAAATAGTTTGGTCAGTTGAGATTTTTGTTTAGCTGTACTTTCAGCTTCTTGTACAAATAATGTTCAGTTCAATTTTTATATAAATGTATTTTGGGCTATCCATTTCTTTCCGCTGTTTGTTTAATTGTTTATATATGGGATAAATCGTTCCCTTGTGTACTATATTGATTCCCTTGGTTCTTTCCACCATCCCATGAGGATCGGGAATGCCTCTTGGGACTTGTCGTGGGCTGGCCTGGTTGACCAGTTTAGGGTTGACTCGGGCTGGTTCGTGACATGTGTTACCGACTTTCTTGTAAAATCCATGTTCCTTATGATTTGGAGTCGTGAGATATCATTGTATGTGAAGGATAAATTCCATTATTTAGTTCCATGAAAATGATTTCTATTTTTTTCTTACGGCTTTTTATTTAGATGAGACTAGAGGGTTCTTGTGGTTTTTAGGGGCTATAGGATCTTTATGTGATGTGAACCTATGGTGAATGATCTTGGAGGGTTGTTGTGGTACATGGGGTAGGGAGAATTGTTTGTTATTGTATCATATGATGCATGGAGTGGTGAGATGAATATGTTCACGTAAGTCACTGTTGGGTAGGACACCACAGGTGATAGAAAGGGTCAACGCTAGTATTACTCGTTATTACGACAACTATATGCCTGTTTGAATCAATTTTTTTCTAGAGGATTGGTCGATTCTTTATCTTCATTCAATCCCCCACTCCTTGAAAAAGTCATATGTGTTTGGTTGCACTCATTTCATTGGAGGTGAAAATCCATGGGGTATTCCATTTTCCTTCCATGTTTAGATCCTCAGGATTGGATGAGTATATTCTCCTTCTTTAGGTGGTGAAGACATGATGGGTAGTTATTATACTCACTGTGTTGAGAACCTTGAATATTGGGAGTTTTAGAATGTTATCCTAGAGAAAATGGTGATATGGAAAGTAGTTTTATTAAATAAGTTAATTAATGGTTAACCAATGGGGTTGGAGATTGCTTGGATATAATAATTAGGTAGATATTCTGAGAAGCTATGGACTCATATTAAATATACATAGAGGACATGGAACCTTGTTAAAATTATAATGAAATGTAAATTCAAAATGATAATGGTTAAGGAATCCATTAACATTAATTTAACATGATAAAATGGGATAATGTAATATAATGTATCTCTTTAAATGGTTGTGTCCTTATAGAATATATACACTTAATAGTGGGAGTTGAGAGTCAGAGAGACGTTAGCTGCAGTTGAGTCTGAGACTATATCATATCTATTTTGTGGTAGTGAGATATATTATATCATGTAATTTTGAGTTTCAATATGCTAATACACTCTATCATATAAGGAAACATAAAATATGGGGATTCTAAGCCTTGGGGGCTATTTACCCCAACATCTGAGAGGGGGGTTGGATGGCTGACTAGCCCCTTTGGCACAACTCTATTCCTGTGGTCATTACATGTACTGATATGATCATTAGATATTTTAACCATATATGCGTGTAGAGGGATATAATGGATTTTTTGTTATTTCACACACTTGTATTTTGGATATATATTCCTAATGGATTCTATAGGTATAATGTGTATAGGATATCATGGTAGGATGATGCTTATGTGGTGTACGGGCTGTGATGGATTGTGTCTTAATTCCTGATGTACGATACACAATATGTGGGTTTTGGTGGATACTAGGACAACCTAGTTACATTGGGTATGTGGAAATGGTCGTGAGTTTCATGAGGTGCATGTTGTGGTGCTTCTCTTAGGTATCTATGAGCTAGACCTTTTGGATGGAGATTCCCTTGATGTAGAATGTTTAGGGTAGAGATGAAAACCAATGGGGAATCAGTAGTGGGATACAAAAGATATTATTACTATATTATAGGATATTGTATGTGATATATGGTTGGAGTATCCATGATGAGGTTGGGAACAAAATATATCATTTTAGGTGATGTTCTAGATTCATTTTTTGTTCACTGTACTTTAGAATGTTTTCAATACATTGGTAGGAGATTCTCCATGGAAGATTCTACTGAGTATATTGTTTTACTCACCATATGATATATAAACTATTTTCATTAGATAATGTGGATACGGTTGTAGATCAGGCTAGTTACTTCTAGATTTTAATTTTGTAGAAGGTGTTTGGGTTTCGCGGTTGCTGTTTTGTTTACTTTCCTTTTGGAACATATATCTTTTCATATTAGTTTTTGTTGTTCATTCATGACATTACATATGAGAATGTGGGATTATTTTATATTTTAGTTTGGTAAAGAGTTGGTTGTTTCCTATCACATCTATCTCTTCAACATGTGTCTCTATTAGATGGTGATGCCTCCTATCTTCTTTTTTATTATAACCTCGATGCTATTAACTAACTCATGGACTACTTGTGGTGGGACCCGTGGGTCACTATCTCTCATCTCCCATTTCCTTTCTTGGATAGGTACAATTTCTGGGTAGGGGGATATAACAGAGTGGTATTAAAGCCTAGATTTAGGGATAAGATAAAGGTTGGAGTTAGGAACATGTGAGGCTACATGGGATTACAGGGAAACCATGTGTGGTATGTTTAGAAAGTGATGTGAACACAAGAGACTGATTGAGACACATGTATTTAGGACCCCTTGTGATAATGAACTAAACTTTTAGCTTATAGTTTATATTAAATTAGGTGATACTAGTTTTAGGGTAGAGATCTAATAATTGTCCATGCATAATTCTTCATTACGCATATGTTTGAATGCGTCGACATTAGGGTAGGTTAAACAAAAATGAATACTAGAAAACAATAAATTAATGTTTGGATCTTCCATATTCTATGTTTTTGAGATCCAACTATTTTTATTTTGTGTGTATGGAATCAGATCGAAATCCTCATCTAGTTCATGTGGAATATGTCCATCATGGTGTGCCCGTAGATCACCATAGGTTAGAGTTTGATGAAGACTACACTTTAGAGAATGACACTCTGAGTGTTTTAGTTAAAGAGAAAAAATACATATGAGTGATCCAATGTAGATGAAGCTATACAAGACTAGTTATATGATGTTTAAAATATTTTATTTTAATCCATGATCATAAGGAGAACATGGTTTCATTGTATTTGGAGATGATGCATCAACAATGAGTATGTGGTGGTTCTTGTTCCTAAGAGATTAATACGAGTCCGTAATCTAATGGGATGTGTTTCGAGACCAGTTTATATATGAGTTTCTTTGTTCAACTATAAAGGTTAAGAATCACAAAGAGACACATACCCTTCTTCGAGGGATTTCCCATGTGTGAGTGTATGAAACCATTTAATGGATGTTTTGATATTTGTTTGAGACCTGATTACAGATGAGGAGGCAAGGTAATGTCATTTCAATGAGACTTTACAAACATAGATCCCACACTAGCTCACCCCAATTATTCTGAAGAAATATATAAAGGTTTGGCAATGATTAGAGGTCATCTAGAGGTTTATAGAACGAATTGGATCTTCATAGGAGGAGATTCATTAGTATTCCTCACCAAGAAGATCTATGGTCAGGGGATCCCAATTGTCAAGATAGAACAACTTCTAATCTACCAGGGGTAGGTCACTGAACTTAATGTATTGTTTCACTAGGGTCAGCATCTCATAGGACTATTCTAAGGGATCAATAAAATTATTTTCTTGTAGATTATGGGTTCTTTATTGGTGGAGTTACCGACCTTTTTAAGCAGTTAGTGTGTGCCAATTTTTCCACTTTATGATCTTCCATTGAGGCAGTTAAATCCAAGGTAGCAAAAATAGGTTTCTCTACTTTTGGATCAGTAGAGAGGAGATAGGGAAGGAAGAGGACACCCCCCATGACACATTCCATACCCATAGAGGATAGAGAAATCATAGAGGTTTTTTTATCATGTTCAGAGAGGCTGTGGTCAACTTCATGCTATAGTGTTTGTAGCGCCAGACGAGCTAGATGTCGTTCGAGGTACCATTTTACTATTTTATACTAGGGTACATGCCTAGTTTGATTCAAAAGCAAAAAAATGATTCATATAACCTAACCTTGTCCATGGTTTGGTAATTTAGGTAGAGAGACTTCTAATTCCCATTGAATTGGCTATGCCAATTTAATGTCGAGATGACTTGTTTGAAGTATATATAAATTGTGATCTACTATTGAGGATGCATCACTCTTTGGAATATTTCATATATCATGGATATTTCTATATGATTTAGTTCTCCACATAATTTTTTTAATTGTTGTCATGCTATTTTGTAATTGATTTTGGATGATTTTTTTTTTCTTCAATGAAAATAGAGATCCCATAGTGTTTGTTGGCAAGAGAGATCCTCAGATAGGTCAGAGGCGTGTTTTTTCCTTATTATCCTTCCTAAATGAGATAATTATAGGTACATTGAAGGATTAATAGTTTGAATTTACCCCGATCATAGAATATTACATCGATGTCTATCAAGTGGATGTTGTAGAATTACCTCCTCGATGAGATATTCTATTTTGGATCGATCTACAACAATGGATATCTCTTATCTTGATGTATCCATATAGGATAGAACCTTTTGAGTTGCGAGAGATGTGCATTCAACTAGATGGTTGGTTGAAGTGAAATTTTTTCTAGCCATGTGTGTCTCCATGGGGTGGACCAATTATGTTAATGAAGAAGGATGATGGTAGTTAGTAGTTATGTGTCAATTATCATTGCCTGAACCAAGTGAAAGTGCATAATCACTATCCTCTTCCATGGATTGATGATTTTTCTCAATCAATAGAAGGGTGAATGTTGGTTCCCAAACAATGATTAGTATTTAGGGTACCGTCATATGTGAGTGAATGATGAGGATATTCTCAGGAATTATTTTTGTTTTCATCATGTTCATTATAAGATTATTGTAATTTCATTCGGTGTAATGATTTCTCTATTAGTGTTCACAGTGTTGAAGAATGTTGTGTTCCTCAGTTTATAGCTAATTTTATTGTGGTTTTCATCTATAATATTGTTGTGTACTCTGTTTCTGAGTTGGAGAATGTATAACATTAGAATGTCATTTTGGAAGTTCATCACAATGAGAAGCGGTTTGGGACATTATCAAAGATTCTGTTTTGGTATTGAGATGTTCATTTCATGGGGCATGTTGTATGCCATAAAATATTTTTTTTGGATCCATATAATGTAGAATAAGGTGAGTATTGTGAATCTGCTATGTCAATAAAAGACTATTGATGTTTATTTTATCTTATAGGTTATTATAAGAGTTTTTTATCCTATTTATCTTGGGTTAAGAATCCTCAGACATCATTTTCCAAAACGTATCAAGGGTTAATTCGGAATAATACGTGTTAGGTAGTTCTGAGTATCTATATAATATTTTATTCAGTTATCCAATTTACTATTTTCCAATAGAAGGATTTTTGTTTGAGGTTTTCAATTACACATTGCAACTGGTTTGGGATGTGTTATGATGTAGTAGAGAAATTTACATTCTTATGGTTTTGGGCAGTTTCATCCCCATGAGAGTAATTATGCCACCCATGATATTGAGTTGGGGGTGGTAGTTTTTTTTCCAGAATCTATGAATTCATTACCTCCTCATCAATCATTTTTTTTGAATTCACCGATCATAACAACCTGAGGAATGTTTTCTCCCCACTTGAATTCAACCTACATCATCATTAGTGGATGTAATTCTGATAGGATTAAGACATTTATATTTCATATACACTTGGAAAGGGAAATGTTTTGGTTGATGCATTGATAAGTAATCCACTCAATGATGTAGTGTGATAATTTGGAGATTTATAGATAGTAATGGAAGAACAATAAGTAATTAATCTAGATATAGGAGAAGTTGGGGGTATCATTTTTCTTATCTAGATGACGATGATGTATTATTTGTTACATCATGTGGAGGAATTCAAATTGGGTGATCTTGAGGTGTATTTCTAGAGAGATCATGTTTTTTGGGGTCAGGCCCATGATGGTTGGTCTGCAGAAAAAACATTTTGAGTTTTTACAGGGATGGGTTTTCATTTCATTATAATTTTTTTGAAGTTTCTTAGAGTGTTCCAAAACTCTCCCATAGTGGTACATCCTATCATGATCAATATGCACATAAATTTGAGGGGGAATTATTTGTGTTCTGGGTTGAAGCAAGTAGTTATAGATCTTGTGTCTTGATGTTTGGTCTCCCAGATGGTTAAGGATGAGCACCATGTTGCCGATGGTTTTCTCCAGCCGTTAAATATTACTCAATGGAAGAGGGAGGATATATGGATTAAAATTTGTCACAAGTTACCTTGAGATCAGGGATGCTATGATTAAATATGGGTGGTAGTGTATTGTTTTATATAATCCACCAACTTTTTAGAGATAATTGAGTTAATATCAACGAAGTTTTTGTCATTGGAATAACTAGAGGAGGTGGTGAGACTCCATGGAGTACCATGGATGTCCATTTCCCATCGATATCATTGTTTTAACTCCTAGTTCTGGAGTAGTTTTCAGCATTATTTTGGTTCTCATTTATGCCTCAACACTGATTTTTCTTCACAGACATATGGTTAGATATAGAGGACCATCAAAAATCATGATTACATGTTTCACTTTTGTTTCCTAGATTTTGGTGGATTTTGATGAGGCACCTTCCCTTGGTAATGTTTTCATATAAAATTGTTTTCCCTCCACCATAATTATGGATAAATTTAAATATATTTACAGAAAAAATCTCCATTTTATATTATTTTTGGACTGGGGTCTTATAGTCATTAATTACTTTGACAGAACTGGTACATAATACAATAGATATGGTTCAAGTGAATCTCATGGGGATGAAATCAGTGCAGGATTGTCAGAAATAATATTCTAATTATAGGAGGATACATATAGAGTTCTACATTTGAGATAATGAGTTTCTAAGGTGACTCCCCATCATGGTTAATGAGGGTTTGGTTGTGGGTGTATGATTTATCCCTAGATTGATTGGACATTCAAGGTGTTCGCTTATGTTGGAGTTGTGGTGTATTGGATAAAACGTCCCTCAAAGAAGATCGGGATACATGATGTTATTCACATGTCCTAGATCCCTAGATATCATTATGATGACTATCACATCATCCATTATAGTGATATTGATGTTTATGATGACAAGAACTTCGAGGAACAACCTATAGAGATCCAGGACATCAATAAGATTGTGTTTCATGAGCTTGAAATCTCTTTGGTTTGTGTATTTTGGAATAATGGTGTCATAGAAGAGAGTACATAAAAATTTATTCCACTGATACATTCTCAGTACCCCTATCTTTTTTATGTTTATCTCTTCTTTTTAAATGTTTATCATATTTTGGTTGTGGTATTTTTCTAGTTAAGATATGGATTAATCTTGTTTCTTGGATTGGATTGGTCTTATTTGATATGTATCTTCCTAGGGATAGTTCTTTAGAGAAGGTTGTTTTTGATTCATGGTTTTGAGATATTTCAATGATGAAGAATTTGAACTCCTTTGGTGGTGAGATCCTTGAGAGGTATCTCATGGGATGGCTATTCAGAAGACCCCTTTTTTGTTTTCTATCTATGATGGTTTTGGATTTTAGAGGAAAAGAATTTTTTTATTTGTATCTAATGAATGGTACAGGATCCACATGGATTGACTCTTTTTCATGTTACCAAGAATAACATAGCTTAGAGGAGACTCAAATGATGGTTGTATTTGTTCAGGAGCTATGAATTGGGAATAGGAAACATTCACAGAATGATAGTCAGATTCACACTGTATAGAATAATATCATGATGTGAAAGTGAGATTCACATCATGTAATATTTTGGGGTTTTGAAAAATAATTAAAATTGAAGTTCGACAATTTTTATGTGGAAATGGAACATGAGGCATTTGACAACATCAAATGGGATTAAATTGCATGTAATAACCCACTAGTATATGTTTTAAAAAAATTTCCAACCACTCAGTTTGTCAATCCCTATGGCTATATGATTCCTTCCTCTCATCCAAGGAAACCTAAAAGTCCCATTTCTAGCATTCTGGATCCCACATGTGAGGGGATCGATCCTTGGGAATCCATATTCGATGTTTGGTGACTCGTCTATATTAAATGTCTATTTTCCTTCATTTTCTAGTGATTTATCCTTGTTTGATATCCTTTACTCTTGTATCTCCTCACCATTCAAGGATGCTTTCTTACAATTTTTTCTAAAAGTTGGTCTCCTCATTTTTTTGAGTGTTTGTGTCGTAGTGACCTTGGGTAAATAGAGATATTATAGGAGAGGTGATAAGAGATCCATTGAATTGAACTGTTGTCATGCGAATAATGCCAGTGACCTTTTGAGTTAGGGATTCATTATATATCCATGTATTTATAACCAATCTTATAGATCTTATGATTAATACCATTAAATCATAATGAAATTTAAGTAATATTCATTTGAACTATAATTAATGATTTGGTATGAAACACATATCGATGTTGTTTCTTTATACCTAGTTAATAGTTTTCCTTTTTTATGGATACATAGATTGATAGGTATTCCTTCCATGGATTATCATTATTTTCATGAGGGAAATTAGTAAATAACATCACGCTGGAATTAATTAATAATAAATTAGAAAATGGATAAATATTCATGTATAATAAATCAGGTTGTTGTTATTAAAATTTGGTTATAATCAAATTGAAGTAGACGTGAATGTAAAATTTGATTGGATAATGAAGCAAAATCATTTTGAGGCATGTTGATAAAATATATAAGGTCATGTAAAATTAAATATTTAAATTATTTTGTGATATATTTTTATAGAATACTTTTTATTTTTCTTCTATTTTGAATCTATAAATAATTAATCAGTAATTTCAAGAAAAAATAAGAACTAGTTGTATGATAAAGATAATTCCTTTGTAGGGAATGATTGAACTGATTTATTATAATGGAAATGTACCTTATGCTTTGGAGTTGTGAGAAATTTGTCTATGTGAAGGATGAATTCTAGGATTTAGGTCCACGATCCTAGTATATATGCTTGTTTCCTTCTTCTTGTGATAGGGCTGAGCTTGGAGGGATGTTGTGGATTGTGGGGGTTAGTGGGCCCGAATATGATATCAACCTACGATGGCTGGTCCTAAAGTGATGTTGTGGTAGATGGGGTGGGAAGGTCCAATTTTTTGTGGACGTAGTTGAGAGATAGAGTGAAGAGATGCATTATTTTATTAATATTGGTGATAGGTAGGACACCATAAGTGAAAAAAGGTGAATGATGGGCGTACTGATTGTTATAAAAGCTGGATTCTTGTTTGAATCTATGTTTTTGTTTATGGATAGGTTGTTTGTTAATATTAATTCCATTCCAGAATGCTTGAGACAAACATGTGTGTTTGTTAACTATCTTTCCATGGGAGGAGAAGTGGTGTGGGGTATTACATGTGATTTCCCTGTTCAGATCCTCAGGGTTAGAAAAGTTTACTCTACTACTATAAGTAATTAATTCTCGATAGGTAGTACATCTACTCATTGTGATGAGCCCCTTCAGTTGGGGTACTTTTAGAATTTTTTCCAAGAGCACCTGATGATATGGAAACTAATGTTGTTAAAGTAGTTAATAAATTTTTTCCTATGGGGTTGGAGAATGTTGGGATGCAATGCAGATGGTGAAATTATGAGAATCTATAGAATAGTAATGAATTCATGGAATTCTATTCTCATAATGGATCTCAGTGGGGGAATAAAATTCTAGGTACACCACAATAGAATGATGTGGTAGAGAGTACGGATATGATGTTTAATGAATGTTATGGGAGTATGGGGTTAGAATCAGATTTTCCCAAGACTTTTTTGGCTGATGCAGTGAACATGGAAACATATCTGATCAACAGGATTCCATCTGTTCAAATGGGAGACATGATTTTCATTTTCCTGGAGGGAGTTGATCATTATTGAAATGATAATGAAATGCAATGTGGAAATGATAACAGTTAATTAATGGTTAAATAATTAATTAATTTAATGTGAAAATAATAAAAAGTAATAATGTAATTTAATTTTGATATTTAAATGGTTGTGTGCTTATAGTATATCTTGTCTGAGCAGTGGCAGCCGAGAGTCCGGAAGACATTAGCTACAGTTGAATCAGAGACTAGGTTAGGCCAATAGTATTTTTGGGATATTTATTATATCATGTTAATTTGGGTTTTTGTACAATTATTCTCCCTATTGGTTATGTAAACTGGCACCCCGATGGTTCGGAGCATAGGGGGTGTTTTTCCCCACATCTCGGTGGGAGGATGGATGAATGACTACCCCCTTTGGGCCTGATTTCTTCTAATATAAATTACATAGGTTGATATGCACAATCTTTTGTTTTACACATATATGTGTGTAGATGGATATAATAGATTTTAGTTATTTCACACATATATACCAAAAGATTCTGAAGTAGGTGAGACCACTCCCAGAAATTTTATTTATAAAAAATTAAATACATCAAAGTGAAAAAGAAAGGGTTAAACAGAGATGCGTATAGATGTTACCACATGTATCAACATCCATAATACCAAAATAGAAGGTTTTTGTTACAAATGTCCATAAAGAACTATCCTTTTTAAGGAAATGCTTTGAAATTGAATCAATATTTTGATTTTCCTCTCTATAAACATGAGTGACAAACAAACAAAGCTGCACCACAAGTGTGAGACAGTCATCCCAGGCTGAAAGCATCATCCTTGGAACATTCCTAGAACGATTTCGAAGAATGTAAACCAGAAAATTTGAGTCTGAATCAATCCATAAAACCGTCCATCCATGATAAGAATCATACCCGACATCCTTAACCATAGCCCATAGTTTAGCCTCAATCACCAAACCATTTCATAAGAAGTGGTAGAAACAGCCTTTAATGAGGCCCTTATAAGTGCAGAATATGCCAAATCATACCAAAGGTCCCGATGCACCTGAATCCGCCCCATCCACATTAATTTTCAGAAACTGAGAAATCAGAGGTAGCCATCATACATGATTCATCATAATCGGCTTCTTGCATCTGCCAGAAACACTCAAAGTTCGCAGCACAACCAGATCTGAAATATAATTCCACATAAATCTAATTCGAGACCATGAAAAATTCAGAACACCAATACGTAGCACCTGAATAACAATAGATATAGGAGTTGTCCTGTTCTCAAATATTAAAGTATTCTGGGAACTCTAAATAAAAGAAATCATTGCTTAAACTGTAGAGGAAAGCTGCAGTTTTACCTGAGAACTACAATCATCTAGATATATAGAATCCATAAGTTGGTCAAATCTCTCCAAATTCAAGCAGCAACCAAAAATATCATGAAAATAATTCCATATACAACATTAAGAGTGACAATATATAAATAAGTGATTAAATGTTTCATCCGCAGCAAGACAAGAGAAACAAATAGGTGCAAGAGATAATCTAGCCCACTGCAACATCATTTTCAAAGGAAGTATACCCTTCTAAATCCTCCACATGAGAAAATAATGAGCAGGTGGAATAATGGTAGAATGAAACATAAGAAGCCAAGAAGGAACCATCAAAGTCTCATCACACATAGATCTATAATCCCACTTAGTATTAAACCTTCCAATTAACTCGGGCAGCCAAATCATGGGATCCATAACTGAATACTAATAACAGTCCATCTCAATCTGCATAGAATCTGAAAGAATCCCCTGAGCAGTGATATTATTGTGAAATTCAATAATAGAAAGTTCTTTCAAAGGAGGAGGGGACTCAATATACTCATAAATATCATGTGATAACCAAAAATTCTTCCAACAATTAAATTAAAAATTTCTACAGACCACCCATGTCAAGGATTGGGAAAGGATAAAATAAGCATTCTTGATGGAAGGCTCTACCGAGGAAGGAACATAAAGAGAGTACCCATTTAATAGCTTCACTCCAATTCAATTACATAGAAATTCAGTAGAAAAATCATTATATGTCCAGAGAGACCAAGTGAGATTTTTAATGAGAGATTAATTAAAATGATTATGACCCTTGAGCCCCATGCTTCCCATATCAAAAAGTATAATGCAATCTCTCCAAGAAATAGTAACAAGCTTCCTTTCATTAACTAATCTAGTCCAAATAAAATATGAATCACACCTTGTAACTCTTTAAGATGGGTTATAGGACATCTGTATAGATAAAAAACATAAACACACATGGAGGTGATCATAGAATTGACAAGAAAGACATGTCCTGCCCAAGACTTAGATTTACCCTTCTAGGTAGCCATTTGATTTAGAATTATCAGTAAATGTTTTCCAAGTAAAACCATTTAACAGTACCCAAAAAAAGGGGAACCCCGAGATAAATAAAAGGTAGAGACCCTCTACATACTCCATGCTTTTGGGCAATACTATTTTGCTAAGAAATCATAACTGCTTCCCCAAAAAGCACAGAGGATTTTCCCCAACTGATAACTTGACCAGAGACCTCCTCATAATGCTCAAAAGCTGCCTTAATATATCGAATAGTGATTTTATCAGCTTTCCCAAACAATAGAATATCATCTGCAAAAAATAAATGCGAAGGAGAAAAGATTCTTCTTCCACCAGTCATTTGCTGATACAAACCAACATGCAAAAGATCCTAAATACATATACTAAAGTAATCCTCTATAATAGAAAAAAGGATAGATAAATTGTCTCCTTGTCTCACTCCCCTGGAACACCTGAAAATCCTATAAGAGAACCATTAACAAGAACAGAGAGCACAAAACTCTAAAAAAGGCAGCTAATAAAATTGATACAACCATTAGAAAAACCATGCATTCACAAAACCAAAAAAGTAAAACTTCACTTAATAGTATTAAAATCCTTCGAAATATCAACCTTGAGATCCATAATTCTATACCTCACCTTTTTTATAATATTAACACATTCAAAAGCTGTATATAGGCAGTTTTGAATGCTCCTTCCAGGCACAAACTCGAATTGATTAGTGGAAATAAAGTCTTTTTCAATACTTCCCAATATGATTGCAAATATTTTACCGACAACCTTAGAAAGAGTATTCCCTATAGCTACAAGCCTAAAATCTTGAATATCAAGAGCATTCTCCTACTTTGGAATCAAAGAAATGAAGCTAGCATTGGAACTGAAAGGAATGGAGGCATGATAATACAAGTCTCTAACCGCATTGAAAAACTCAATGTGAATAATATCCCAATAAATAAAGATACATTTATTGGAGAAACCATCTGACCCTCCCACGCTATCAACATTTATATAAAATATAACTTTCCTAACTTCCTCCTCAGTTGGTATATTAGTGAGCATGTCATTCTAGGAGACCTAAACCATAGGAGGAATATTCATTAACATTTTATGAGTATTATCATCCTTTGAAACATTGTAATGATTTTCAAAATAGATATAAAAAGCACTATAAATATCATCTTTATAATAGATAAGAAATCCATCAACCATGAGGGAATTCATGCCACGTTTCACCTTCTTTTCCCTTTGCAACCACTGAAAAAGTCTTGTATTTTTATCCCTAACTTTCCACCACCTGACATTGTATTGATTCTGAGACATGATTTCCTTTAAGTCCCAGAGCTCATTAAATTTAGAAAGAGCAGTATGATCATATCTATATATAATATCCCAACCCTTATTTAGTCTCTAACACTGAAGGAGATTATCATCCAAACATTGAATATCATGATCCAGACCTGAAAACGATTTTTTACTATAGTCTTTATTCCTAGCCTTCACAACCTTTAATTACATAACTATAATGTGAAAAGGGATTCCAATAAAAGTGGTCTCCCATGCCTAAAAAACAATCTGCCTACAAATTGGAAGAGTTATCCATGCATTAATGAACATAAAAGGTAAAGGAGATGATCTCAAATTGTGAAAACTCAGATCCATTAAAAGAGGATTATGATCAGAATGAACTCTTGGAATAGTTACACCAGGCAATGAAAAATCAATAATTCCCCCAACCACATGAAAAAACACCTATCAATCTTGCTGGCTTGTAACCCATTTAAAGTGTATCTTCGCCAAGTAAAATTAGCCCCCATAATTGGAAACTCAATCAAATTACAAGAATCAATGTAGGAAAAGAACTCATTAGTATCCAAACTATTAAAAAAATTCCATGTATTATACTTAGGACGAAGCACCAAATTAATATCACTAATAATAACCCATCTTTGTCTCATATATAGTGTTATATTTTCTTGAGATGAACCAAAGTGTGTCATCCAGTGTACTGATTAAGAGCATAAAAAAATTAAAGGACATATCATATCTATTTATTTCAATAGAGAGAGTGATCATCAGCTGATCATGAAAGGAAGAAAATAAGGAGACATTATCTTGTTTCAAAACCCTAAGCACCTCTGAAAAATTCTGATAAGCATTATGGGAAACCAAAGAGTACCCAAGGTTTGACCATTTAAATGCTTTCCAATTGCTAAAGGACACATGAGGCTCATAAATTCCAATGAGGGTTGGTTAATTGGCCACCTAAGGGTTGTGACTGTGGGATAATTCCAAATCCCCTGGAAATTTCAAAACATAATCTTCATAAAAGAAGAGATTTGGACTTGGTGATATAACCATCATCCCGTTGCAATTTCACTTGATTAACCTATTTCTAATTCTTCTTCTTTTTTACCTTAGATTATTCAAGTGTGAAAAAAAGAAGGCTGAAAATGGGTCAAGAAGATAGATATAATTCTTCAATGATTCCTCGACTTGGAAGAGTCCTCCCTAAAATCAGACCAAAGATAACCACTTAGAGGTGTGAACTTATTCAGAGACTTAACTGGTTCCTGAATGCCTTGAAAAATTGGATTCCTCACAGCCTTAGAAATATGAACTTGAAAGAGGGCTCCATCCACATCTTGTGGCATCTGAGTCATACTAGCATAGCTCTTGGAATCCTCAGTGAATTGGGGGTCTGGGTCATGAACAATGTCCAAACCATTAGAATTCCTTTAAAACTGGCTAAATGAGATCATGTGCAAGAGAATCACTAGGAACCACATCCTCATTAATCTTGGGAGAAGAACCATGAAATTCCAAAATCTGATTAGGCAACATAGCCACATCAGATTCGGAAATATAGTTAATAACCTAGACTACATTCTGAGTAGCATGATTTGGGGAAATATGAGTGGGAGCAATAGGCACCTGCAATGAAACCTGAACTGTATCCCGGGCAGACTCAGTAGTTGGTACCTATGCTGGAACCTGAATAACAAGAACAATAACTATATTAATGGTCTCAATGGGAACCTACACTGAATCCTGAGAGACAGGATCAGTATTGGGAAGAGAAGGATCAACATATTTCCGCACTGAGTCTTGAATAATAGGCTCAGTAGTGGGATGACAAGGCTTGGCAGTTACCTGCTCAATAGTAGAATTGGAGAATGGTACAAAGGAAATATCCTTCACATTATTACTCTTACAAAAGGAATCAATTTAGCCTTTTAACATGGACATACCACAAACTTTATTTATATTTCATTCAAAGTCTATATGACCAAAGAAGTGACAATTCAGACAGAACCTCGGCCTCTGTTCATATTGAATATCTAGGATGAAACTATCACCCCTAGTAGTTAAAACTTCCTCTTGAACATGTGTAGAGGCCAAATATACTTCAATAAGAACCCTCACAAAGTAACCAAATCTAGGATTATCAGTTTTTTAACCATACGAATAGGATTTCTAACCGATGGCTCCCATAGAATTCTAGGATTCTAGTAAAGCCAATTTAACTTACGAATGTGAATCCATACCTGCGAATGAGTATCCTTTACATTATCAGGATCAAAGTTGATGTCCCACTCCAGAATTCAGATAAATCCAGGCTTCAACAAAATAGATCCAAATCTCAATGCTTTGCACTTATACTTCTCAGATGAGAAGAGGATAAGATAATATCCATGACCCATGGAAACCATCCTCCAATAATCTGATCTCTAGATCCTTCAAATTTATTGTGTGAGATCATTGAATTTCCAAAGATCTCCTCCATTCATAAGATGAAGTCGAGCGATGATCAAGAAGAGACACATGTTGTCATGCTCTTCAACAGTAATTTGGTCAGTCGCGACATGGTAGACTCCCCCCTTTCTGATGATCCTCCCATGTGGAGGAAAAACACAATCTGGGGAATTACCAGAGGTATTAAGGACGTTTGCAAACTTCTTCTTCAGACCTGGTGCATCAGATGAAAGAACCACCGTGGATTGTTTATTTTTAGTAAAGCAGAAAATCTCTCTATGATTGACACAATCAAAATTCTTAACAATCAAGGAATTATCAGGTAATGAATCCTCAGCTACCTTCACATTCGGATCAGGATTTTCAGAGCTAGGGTTCTCCCCAGTTGCCTTGGAGCCTTCAGATGGGATCATCCTCAGACACATATTTTCTAGATATAGATTCATAATGGATACTTTAGGTAAAATGTGTAAAGTATGTGATGGATTTTGGATCCTTACATGGTGTATGGGTTGTGAGGGATTGAGGTGTAATACCAAATGTATGATACACATTATGTGTGTTGTGGTCGCTCCTGGAAAATACATAGTTACTTGGGTTACCTGTAAATTCTGGTTATTTTTATGATATTCATGTTGTGGTGATTTTCATTGGTGTCTATGGGCTATCCCTTTTGGAGATAGATTCTCAGGATGTGAGACTTTGGGGAAGAGAGGAAAACTAGTGGGGAAACAGTAGTAGGGTATCCTTGATATTCTTATTATATTATATGATCTTGTATTTGATACTTGGTGAGAGTATCCATTATGTGGATTAGAACATGATATATGTATTTATGTGATGAGTTATTTCATCAATTTGTTCACTATGATTTTACATTCTTTCATTAATTTTTAATGGGAGGATCTGAGGAAGATTCGAATGAGTGTACTCTTATACTCTCCCTATGTTATATGAACAATTTTTATCATCATAGTTGGTATGGGTTGGAGATCGGGATACATAATAATGGCTTGGTATATTGAATGTTTTGTTTGGGATTCATGGTCACCACCATCATTACTTTTCTTTTGGTACATTTTCATTTTGTCCTTTCATTTTTTGTATTTATTTCCTGAAATTACATATGAGAAATTGGAATAATGTTATATTATTGTCTTATTAGAAGATATTTGTGGTCTATCTTAACATAATCTTCCTCATGTGTTTCACTTAGAGGGTAATTCCTCCTATATGCCTATTTATTATACCCTCATTGTAAGTCACCAAACTGGGGCATACTGGAGGATGGACTCGGTGGTCACTATCTATCTTCTCCCATTGATAGAGTAGGAGGGGTAAACTTTGTGGGGAGGGGTCATGATTAAAACATAATTTCACTATATAATTAAATTATATGAAAATGAAATTTTAAACTAAAATGTAGTGTTATTCCATATTCATTGAAATGCAAAAATTCTCATAAAAATACCAAAAATTCATATAAAGTATCTTTGGATATTTGTTTTTTAAAAATGAATTTTATTATTTCAAATAAAAATATAATATTTTCTAAAATTATATTAAAATTAGGTTCTCAATTAAAATGAGGTAGAACTACCAATTAGAAATATTTAGATTTTATTATTAAAATTTAGAATCATTCTAATTTTACGCTAATAAAATTTATTTCATGAATTTGAAAAATATATTAATCATGTTTAAATATAATATTTTATTTCTATTCATTCCCACTGATAAAAATTCCAGGCGATAAATACCATATCAAATAATAATATTAACAATATATTATTTTTTGGAATAACACATTCTCGCATGAAATAAAAGAATTTTGGGAAACTCCTTGTTGTGTATTGGATACACTAATAAGAATAGCTTCCCTTTTAAGGAAAAAATTACTATCTAATTAAGAATTATTAATAAATATTAAAAATAATTATTATATCTTTATTTGGGATGTTACATGATGTATCAGGATAAAAATTACAATACATCTCAAAATATTTCATTAAATAAACAAAATTATTCCATTGACAAAAAGTAAGGTTTAAAAATAAAATTATGGTTAATTATTTGTTTTGTAAAATCTATATCATACTACTTTGTTAAAATATTTATATTAATTTTACATATAGAATTTTTCATTTTTTAAAACTAATATGGTTAAAATTTATACATAAATAATAAATATATATTTTTAATGTTTTAATATAACATTTTCATTTCATTTTGTTTTATAATATAGTAAATATACAATAATAAAATACATGACATCATTATAACTATTATATATGTTTCCAAAGACATAATATGTAATGACCATGTATCCAATTACCTTATTTTCTATAATCATATTTGAATCAAACATATTTTTAATGACCATATGTTTTTATAAATATATGAACCTACAAAACATACATTAATCACAATCCCAATTTTTATAGATTCTATTCTAGATCTCACTACAATATTTCTCCTATTGAAGTATTAATCATAATTATAAAATTATTTTTCTAATGGTTATTCTTGAAGATGATTATGGTATAAGGGAGATTATAGTTCTTAATATATTATCTTTATCAATATATTACACAATTTATATTTTTTATGTTTTAATTAATGTCATCATATATGATGTGTAAAACTATTTTTCATTTGATTTTGTTGAGACAATAATACCATTGACCAATACTACATAGAATTATAAAAGCCTAATTAATGTGATGAATGTGATTCCAAAAAATGAAGGGAGTTACATTATCCCACCCTTAAATTTATTCCTCATTATTTTAATTATTTCATAATAGTATATGTATAAAAGAAAATGTTTATAATAGATATGAATATGATATAAATTCTATTAGGATATCAACCAAATAATCTTTGGGGGAAAGTATATTTTCACAAAATAGCATTATCGATAATATTGTGTATTTCTCATTGAATTTGGTACTAAAGAAAAGTTTCAATTGATAACAAGACCCACATTATATTTTTTCAATGGGACAATTGATATAATCTATTAATTGATAGAATATCATTAGATAATATAAAATGGTATTTCCTTTTCCTACAAAAGGTGTCTTCTATGTGGAGAGAAAAAATCTATCACTAAAATCATGTTAAATTTATCAAGTAGAGGGATAACATTATTTACAGAAGGTATATTTCTACAATCATCAAATTAGAATATAATTATAATATTACTATATTAATTTAACAATAAAATAATATGATTTATGATTTCATGATCTTGTAAATATTGATATACATATTAGAGTTCCTGTAATGAAATTAATTCAAGGATTCTAAATATCTAAATTGAATGGTATGTGTACCTTTAATATATGGATCCACATGAGAAGTTGTTCTTAAAAAGGAATTAAATTTTCCTCATGGTCAAGGAATATTGTTCTTATTTTTATCTTGGATAATACTTTGATCATTTCATTGCATTTTAAAACTTCAATGACCCCCAAACACAAGACATTGTATAATTAATCATACCTTAGGAATAACACAAATTTTTTCGGTTTTTTTTAATAAAATTCAATATTTACTCAACAGATTTATTCTCAATAAACTCATTATCCTGAATAAATGTAACATATAGTCCCATTATGGAAATACCATAATGCATCATTCAATATTTGTATATATAGGTGGTTTAATATTCCATATTTCAATATATTAATATACTGTATTTTCATGAGACTCCACCATTCACATTATCAGTGAACTCTTGATATAAAATATAATTAGTTTATAATGATATAAAGTGATTTTTTCTACATTGTATATGAATTTTATATTCTCTCTCCTTTTCTAATGGGTTGATCATTTAGACTTTCATTGATTGTCCCTTATACAAATTATTTGCTCATTTTTATCTAGTTATATCCCTCTCTAAAATTAAATGTATTTAACAAGGGTGATGATAATTTTACATCATATTCAGTTATCATAATAATTAAAATAAAATTAATTCAACCATAAATACTTTTACAATTTTATACCATTATGTTATCAAGTAATTATATTATTTTATAATTTTAAAATCATATTTTGTGCAATAATACTTTAATATGGTTTCTATTATTATCATTCACTAATTCGTCAATGTAACATAGAGATCAATACTCCATAAAGGATAATAAATATAATATAATCCAGAAAATCATACCGTACTTGATTGAATATAAAAATTTCTAGTATCGGTCCCACATTACACGAATTAGATTTACTATTGGGCCATTGTAAAAGAAACAATTTTTACTTGATTTAAACTTTCCATGATTGTTCATAAAACAAAACCATTTTACACTAACCATATTTGGATTTGTATCATTTAAAAACACAAACTAATGTAATTAAAAAATATTTCAGGATATGAATCAATAAATGAACACATATCTATAGTTCTCACTACGGTTCTCTAATCGCAAAACAAAATTTAAAGAGACTAACCTAAAAAATATAAATCATTGATCTGATACCAACTGATGGGACCCAATATAGACATTCACTTAATTTATATTATTTCAATAATAAATACATTAAATTACATAATAAACTATAAATAAATATATTTTATATGATTTATACCTTTTGATAAAAACATAGAAAAACTTATCATACTGTTATTGCGAATGTTCACATTAATTATATAATATTATAACATATTTTACACACCTCACTCACTAAACTCATCCTCATGTCCATAGAAATGGAAACAAATGAAAATTATGTGCTCAAACACACTATAATAGAATAATAAATAAATCATCATGTTATCTAATGGAAGATCATAGCATTTTTTAAAAACATAAATAAGAATGAAACATATAAATAAATAACATTAAATAAAATGAACTATTAATAATGTATAATAAGAGAGGAAATAAAATCATATTATCAAATATATTATAATTATTAATGAAAATAAAATTTTAAGACCTAAATCATGATCCAAGGGTATAGTGTATAAATATGTAAAAAACTATGGCATCAAGATATGCATTAAAACTCAACATCATGGATCTGGTATCACAACATGTTTCTAATTATGAATTAGACATTGGGACATGCTTCCTATTTTTGATCAAGACAAATATTACATTCACAATTATCTTAAGTGATATATAAAATAAACAAACACATTTGAGGGATATATATGACCTACCCATCACATAAAGATTAACCATAATTGTTTTCCATAAGAAAAAATACAATCTATTGACCATTAATTTTTTTTAATAATAATGCTTTTTTACATTACATTTGAAAGGGTATAACATAAGTAACCATATAGAAAATATCAATTGGTTCACAATCTAACGACCCAAATGGGAATTTTATATAAAATATTTTTAGGTGGTTTATAAAATAAAACATTATAAAAAAATCACTATTGAGATATAGTTGAAAATTAATATTGAAGATATAATATAATATGGATAAAGGAAAATAATTATTGAAATTTTAAAATAAATTCTCAATATCCCAAAAGAGATAAATATAAAATTAAATTTATCTTATTAATGACGAAATGGAATGAATGAATATCCCATTAATGGACACATACAAGGATTTAAATACTTGAATGGTCAACATTGGTAGTTTTTATAGAATATACTTCCTTGAATTTTTTAATGAAGAGTTGGAGTATACTTCTTACGAATATTACACATTTAAAAGATAGAAACATCATGCATGACTAATTTAATAAAAAAATAATTTACCACCAAAACATATTAGGGAAAATCATTAAAATGTGAAAAAAAATTAGTAAATATTATATTGAGGATTAAAGATAAATATAATCTACATTACATAATGAAATATAATGGTGTTACTAGTTTCCCTTATAGACAACATGCTTTTTGAATTAATATACATTTAAAAAGTGTATTTTATATGAAATCTAAACCAATAGTTCTAATGTGAAATTTTTAGGTAATAAAATCATTGGGAAACACATTGAAATATTATATAGAATATTTTAAAGGAAAAACATATAACTTAATGAATAATAATTATGTAAACAATATCCTTATGACACGAGATGCATAAATATCAAAACCACTCAAACTAGATGGTTTTAAATTGAACGTAAATTTGAATTAATTAATTATATTTCATGATATTTTTTAACAATTTGTAATTATATAAAGAAAATAAAAACTATTTACTAATTAATCTAAAACATATCTCAACAAGAATAATTTGATATCCAAATAATTATAGTTAACATTATTTATTCTAAATATACACTAAATATCGAAAAAAGATAAATTAAATTTATTTGTTATAAACCCAAAATCCATATTCATAAATTTAATAGTTTATAATTTTCCTTGTTAATTAGTCTATACAATCATACATATATATAAGTTAATTATTAACTATTTTACGACATCATGTGTTTATAATATAGGTGGTTTATTGTTGTTTAATAAAACTATTACCAATAATTTTTCTTCTTCCGAATATAATATTTCAAATAAAAATAAAATTACTAAAATTAAAGATTTTTAATTATCTATATTTTTTAATTTTCAAATCATGGTCATATTACTCTTTAATCTAGAAGATGATATCTACAACAACCATATTTTGGTGATATTTTACCCAAAAATTGTTTTATAATAGTTTTTGATTTGAATACTAAAATAGTAATTCCATAAATGAATTTTTTTGTTAAATATTTATATCACATTAAACCATTAATTATACATTCATATTTATAGATGATATTAGTTCATAGAATTATACATCTATGTGATCAAAATGAACCAAACATGAAAAAATAATAACTGATGTATAGTATTGAGGTAGTTGAAATGAAATGTCAATATATCAGATGATAATAATTTAATTTGGCTATTATTAGTCTGATATATCATATTTAATATGATTTATGAGAATTTGTTTAGATAATATAAAATTTCAAAATTATAATAAATTGTTTTACCACTTATTTAGATTGTTTATGATGGTTGATATTCTAAATTTTTTTTACACTCATTACCTTAATAGGATAATTATTTATTAATAAAATCATATTTATAACAAAAACATCATATTTATCGTTGAGATTAATTCCATGGTCCATCCACAAATTAAGGTATTCAAAAATAAAATGCATCTTATTTTGGAGGTGTTGGTATGCACGTATGCATGAAGGAATATTTCATTATTGAGGATTGTGATAAATAAGAAATATGGATTAGTATAATATAATAAAAAATAAAAGATAACGAGAAAAAATTATGTTTTTAATTATATTTTTGGTTGATCCATGTTGGTCAGTGATGAAAAAATAACTCATTTGTTTGATGAGGTAGTATTTCACACATTTTCATATTCAATGATCTATATTTCTTAAGGAAAGAGAGAAAAGGTTTTAATGGTTTGTAAAACAATGTGAATAATAAAGATGTATACCTATGATTTTGAATTTTTTATTTTTTGATAGTGAATGTATGTTTCACTGAATTGTAATGAAAAAAATGAAATAGTAATTTAAAAGAGATTTTACAAACTTGTACCTGACCTATTAGATTTCATACATCGCAATGGGGCTTATAAATTTAAGGGATGGTCTATTGAGAACACCAGAAGTATTTTAATATTTATAGTAACTTTTTTGAGATGTTTTTGAAGACTTTGGATAATCATAATTGGTTGAAGTGTGAGTGGATGTTAAGAGATGATATCTACTATTATAGGTGATATGTGATTGAAATTTTACACATAAAAAAAACTTTTATATAATGAAAAGGTACTCTCAATCCATGAGGCTCCAAAATTTTCATAATAATATGTTAAGGAATAAATATTTTTTCTCATACCTCAACCATATTTTATAAAAATGGTACTAATATTATTTAATATCATTACCAATTTAATTATTACCATTATCATCTATTCTTTGGCTGAGATACGTAGTTTTATCCAAAGCTAACATATTATTCATCACAAAATATTAAGTAGTAATTATTAAACAATATAAACATTGGGATTCTAAATTTGAAATCCTTTTTCTAGATTTAATTTTTAAATGAATTAAAAAATAATTTAACTATTTGATGTTCTTAATGTATAAAAATCATTCAAAAAAATATAACACGAGGAATAAAATTTCAATAATTATTTTGTAAAAGATAATAGAAATTTTAAAATTTTAAATATAAATTATAAAGTAGATATTTTTTTCACGGAAAAGGATTCTTTAATGAAAATTTCCTAAATATATTTTTTCATTATAGAATTATGATGTTATAAATTAAATAATAATTATTATTTTATTTAATTAAAATCATAAAATTTATATATTTATTTATAGAAAGTTAACACACAATATAAGGATAAACAAAAATTTGTAGAAAATGATTTGTTTTAACATAATATATTCTTAATATTATTTTAAACCATTCCCTATTTTATCTTTTTATAATATATTTTTTAACATATGATAATAATTTTGAAAAATTCATAGTAATCTATTATGATAAAATAAAGAATAATTCAAAAAATGAATTTGTGAATGTAGAATTACAAATTTTATACTAAATATACATGACAAATATGAATAAAATTATTTACATAAATTATATAATTAAAATTATATTACTCAATTTAACTATATACTCAATATATATATATATATATATATATATTTAATTATTTTATAATATTGGTAATATTATTATTTATAAATAATTCATAAATATATATTTTTTATTTTTTAATATCATATTATTATTTATTTTAGAGTACTATTAATTATGTTTTACTTCATAATGAATCCCAAATATATTATAACATATAGATATATATGTGTAATGTACATATCTAAAATGAAAAAAATTTAATGAATATAATTTGAAATAGTTTATTTTATTCAACTATATTTTCAATGCGTGGATTTAATTAATATTTAAATAATAGAGCATCTTGTTGACTTTGATCATGAACATCATGAATTTTTTTTATTTCAATATGTATAGGGATTGACTTGGGTTTTTAAAAGTGAATATTTAAAAATTATAGATTTTTCTGGTGTTTGTGATGGATGGTTTATAGATTGGGTGAATAATATTGTTTGGATATGCACATTGTTCTCCCTATTGAGAGGGTATTGTGGGTGGAGCATGGGTGTGCATACTTTTTCCATATTAATTTTTCAAAGACTCTAGAAACATAATTGAGACATTATGGTGGATTTTATGTTTTTTTTACATTTTAAAATAGCCTTGGATGAAAAATATGTACCACACATATATGTTTAATATGTGTACATGGTTAGGGTTCCCAATTATTTATAACTCTCCAGCCAGTCCAGAAATTGTGCATGTTAATGTATAATCCTTATTTAAATTTTAAATAAAATTATTTATCACATTTTAACCCCTCAAAAACCTAATCAATCTAGATATGATTCTTTGGTCTTTCGAGGCTATTAAAATGCACAATTTACTCCTATAACCACTTATCTTTCAATATTGACGCACAAATGATTGTGTATGAGGTCAATTAGCTATGTAAATCCCATAAAATTTGGTTTCTCTAGATCATATCATCGATATATAATATAGTGTAATATATCATCATGTTATTTATGGATCTGGTGATTTTTATTTTTAAATATCTATTCAATGATTTAACATATCTTGATTCTATATTTTATTGCATTTTCCAATTTAATTCCATTATTCATTTTCATATCCCTTTTCAGGTGTAGATTTCATTTGATTTTTTGAATAATGACAGGTGGTTACATAAGGATTTACCATATAGTTGAGACAATAATTATAACATTTATCGTAGTTGAGTATTAAAAATAATTTAAAACATGGATTTGATATGAAATGATGTTTGATTTTAATAGTTCTTAAAAATTGTTTAAAAAATAAAATTATCATTTAAATTTAATTTATTTTGTGGATTTTGAGATGAAATAATGATGGAGTAAATTGATAGTTGATTTGATGAAATTATTTTGTATTAATATATATAAATCTTGATTAATGTGAAATATTATATAAAAATGAGCATATTTGATGAAATCCTATGATTTGGTTTTGAAATTAAAGATTATTATTGAACTTAAAATTTGGAAATTGTATTTTTAATGATCAATTGCCTTTGAAATGAATGAATTTATCAAGAAATGATTATTTATTCATAGATAGATAAAATAAAATGCGATCCTAATTAGATATTACAGTCATAGGAAAATAATACTAGGAATCTAATTCCCATGAAATTGATTGATGCATATAGTACTTTTTAATATAATATCAACATGGATTTCCAGTGATGGGTCCCATAATGGGGGTTTGATTTATAATCCTGGTGCATTGATCCTCAAGGAGTGTGTACATATAATTTATTCAAGATAATTGATTAAAATTTTGAGGATATTATATCCCAAAAGTATCAAATATCAAGGATTATGACCATGGTTCGTTGTTTTGTTTTATTTGATTTTACATGCCATTTTTTATAGACCTATTTTATTGAAACCAGTTGTTTTATATAATTTGTTTATTACATTTTAATTTGAAACTCTTTTAATATACACTAAACATTTTATTTTGATCATATTTTATATTTTAAAATATGTAAATAACATTCCATTCTATTTTTAATTAAATTGACTGAATTAATGGTTTAATTATTTTGGAATTGGTTTTGTAACACTTAGTTAGACCTTACTATGTGGTCTAGATTACCGCTTCCATTACCTTTATAAATTTGTAGATCTTGTTATCCCAGGTCCCTAGAATAGAAAATATATTCAATGAGGTTGTATTTAGAAATGATTCATGGGAATCTGGAGTGATTGTGAAGATCAAAGGAGCTATGGTACACTTGTTTCGTGGATATTGTTTATTCATTTTTCTAGATGTTTCTGTGGTTTCTATTTCATTCTGTTTTACCGTAGGATATTTATTTATAGGTTGTATCTATATGTTTCCATGATGTTTGATTAATATACAGATAGATCGTTGTTTCAATTTATGTTTCTATACCAATTATGGGTTATTCTTTGCCGGAATACTGCTCCCTTTATTGTTTGATACGACGTCATGTTATAGGCACCAACCTATGGTGATCTAGAATTCACATTAGGAAATTTCAAAATCGGTCTATATATTATAATGCCAAATTATTTAGGATAACCCATAATTTTTTTTTATTATAGGTGGTTTTTCATATATCATGAATATTGTCATATAATACCGTCTATACTAGTATATAGTAGGTAGGATTATTCAGACAGAAGATGTAGTTTCAAGTATGTGACTTTATAGTTCTCGCCACAGGGAACCTTATTTCTCCATTTTTATTTTAGTAAATATTTATTTAAATAATTTTTTATATAAATCATGGATGTTTTACTACTTTTGATTTGAAAATATCCAAATCTTGTATTTCTGAACCCCTTCGGTTTAATTTGTAATTTCGTTATCACTTGATAACATTTATTATCTGAATATCCTTTTTGATTATTCTAATTATCATATTGAATTTTTATAACATGATTATTAATAATATTCTTTTGAATATGACCCATTAGGATTCTTTTAGTGAACCATATTATGCGAATACTACATTTTACTAGAAGCATCATTGGATAGTTGTGTGAATGTTCATGCATTGGGAGTAGTTTTTGTGACCATTCACATTCAGTCACCCAGAGTGAAAAATGATGGAATGCATATAGAGAAAATTATTAAGAGTTTCTTAGCCACATGACACCATATATCAATGTCTCAAATTTATTCTAATACAACATATGGTTGGATGAAAAAATGTAGCACCTTTTTGTGTTTATAGAACTTCCTGATTCTATTAATGTGAAATATGATACCTTTAAGCTTGAGGGTCATATTATGTGATGGTGGGATTCAATGGTTGAATTGATGAAATGCTATGGATTGGAGTGGAAGGATATAAGATCTAATTTCACTAATTTATTTAATCTAGATATAATGGAATTGAAAAATTCCTCTGATTTTGTCAACCAGTAGCAGGGTGATAGGACCGTGACCAAGTATGTGAAATTATTAGTTGAAATTTGGATGGTTTTATCATGCGGTAGTTAAAAATGATAAATTTAACTCAAAAAGATTTAATTTATGTCTTCACTCTTATTTTTGATATTATTATTTCATATTGATTATCACACCTTATGTTTAGGTAATGGATAGATTGTTGATGGATGAGATTTATTTGGCTAGTATGTCATGTTTTAGGGGAATATTTTTGTCCCAATTGTAGTTCTGTTAGTTATTTTAAGGGAATGAAAAATCATTATGAGTCTCATTATGGTTATAGATATTATTTTTTATCTAATAATAATGTATTTACTATAGGAGGGAATATAACTCTCTTCATGTGTGTAATTTTTGGTAATATAAAACATATCTTTAATTTGGAAATATTGAGTTATGAATCATGTGGATACTCAATTCACCTGTAGAAGTTATGTCACAGTTTTTTGGCTCAAAAAATTTTAATGATCTCACCATCACATAAATATTCTATGTTTCTCATATATAGTTCATTAAATAAGGCATTTATGACACAACCACCATGAAAAAAACATTCTTTACAAATTAAAAGTGTATCAATTGGAGGCAGATATGTATCCAATAATTTTTCATGGTAAAATAATTATAGATTCCTCATAATTTACTAATTCAAATGATATTAGTGAATCTCAATTATTCTTATAAAATATAATTTTTAGTTTTCTAAAACATCCTATGATGAGTTTTCCTTCTATGATGGATTTTACTACACACCTCATAATGAATATGGAGAAAGTTCACAGATCTACATCATGTTTTTTCTCTTTAACATAAATTTTTCTCACATCCAAATTCATGATTCCAAATAAAAAACAACTTGATTTAATTTTTAGGATGGATCAGATAAATTCACATAAGTCATTGATGTTGTGTCCTGGGCCCAGGATTGTTGGGCCCCCGCCAGGATTGTTGGCGCCTGTGCCCCGGTAACCAATCCCACATCGGTTGTGGAGGGAGATTGGTGGGTGCTTGAAATTCCCGTGCCTACCTTCCCCTCAGCAACGCGTTTTAAAGCCGTGAGGCCTGGGATAACAACTGGGCCAGAGCGGACAATATTGCTGGGCCGAGGGATCCGATCCATCAATTGGTATCAAAGGGTGGTTGGTCTCGGGACCGGTGTGGGCTTGGGGGGGGATGTTGTGTCCTGGGCCCAGGATTGTTGGGCCCCCGCCAGGATTGTTGGCGCCTGTGCCCCGGTAACCAATCCCACATCGGTTGTGGAGGGAGATTGGTGGGTGCTTGAAATTCCCGTGCCTACCTTCCCCTCAGCAACGCGTTTTAAAGCCGTGAGGCCTGGGATAACAACTGGGCCAGAGCGGACAATATTGCTGGGCCGAGGGATCCGATCCATCAGATATATCATATATAAATGTACCTTTGACCACATCATCATCTAGAGTAAACTATTAAAAATGAATTTAACAAGAGATCCCTTTCAGATACAAAGACATACATTACTCAACAAAATATTAAAATGTCCCCCACAAACATACCTCCTATGACATAAAAATGGTCCTATCATGAATTTAGATAACGTGTGACAATTTTTTATCCAATCAATGAAAAACTATAACATACTATTAATTTTAATGTGACATGGATTCCAAATAATGAAATCCCATGAACTCTCACCACATATCCAATATATCAATGGATGTTGGTGAAGGAAACATGAAGTTTTATGGAGATAAACGTTCACATGATAGATATTATAAGTTTATGAAATAATAACAGCAATGTACAATTTCACACAATTCCACCAAAATGATACCCAAATAAAAGTTATAATCACCATTTTTCTATTTTTAACATCCATCTAGGAATAATTTAAATCCATCCTAAAAACCCATCACATAGAAAAATGAAAACAATTATTAGTTTTGGGAAAACAGAACGCCCATATTGGTTAATGACAAGTATCATATGGTCTCATTACTATTTTGAGAGTTCAAATTGGAATAAAAACATAATCTAGATTCTTCTCCTAAATAATTAACTCAATAATTGAATAGTTAAACTGTAAACATTGTAGAAAAGTTTACGATTCATCATTCTGAACTCTCTAATGTATATAATAATATAGAGAAATTGTGTTCCACAATTTTAATGATTATTTCATAGTGTGATACACAAGTGACTAGTTAAATGCATCAAAAATGAAATTACACTTAACATGGGTGTAGTAAATGGAAAATGCATTGAATTTTATGCACCCAAACCAACACCTTTACCAAGGATTTGCGTTTTTATGGGAATAAGTAATTATTTTTTTGTATGAAGAGATATTGAAACATTCTCAAAAAATATACTTCAATCGACTCATAATAGGCTGCATCACAGTTATGAATTTATGATCATGTGTTAGAATGTTCATCTCATGTGGCCCATGCTCTATGGAATCTTATGACTTTTCGTAACCACCTTGTAAGATAAAACAACCCAATCCTGATTTTTTCCAAAATAAATGCATATCTCTACACAACCTATAGAGGAATCGTCCATGGATTAGGCATTAAAAGGATATTAAACCCATATTTTTTTTTACATTTATTATCCCTAACGATATCAATCAATTCTGAGATATAGATCATATTTGAGAATGTTGTTTTAAGGAATTATTAATGAAAATGTTGTAATTCACCATTATAATCAAGAATCATTGAATCTAGAAAAATTATACGATTCTTTCAATGTCATAAAATATTTTACGTTCTCAAGAAAAAATAATATAAAATGTTCTGAGACCATGTGCACCAAGATATTTAGTTCCCATATCTATAAATTGTACCTAAAATTCCAAAAATAATCCCAATAATTTCTAAATTATCGTTAACTATTTTCAAAGAACACTAATGATCCTCCATGGTCTTATACCAATCAAAATATAATCCAAAAAATTTCATTTATATATTTATGTATGCTGGAAATATCATGTTCATTAGGTCTATAAAAACAAAAGTAGTATAAGTTTTACTAAAAGACATAAAAAGATATAAAAAATGGTCACACATATTATTGAATATGATATTTGGAATGATATATTATATAATTATCAAACAGTGCTAAAAAGATCAAAGGCATGTATTCAGGAAATACCATGCATAGGTGACCTTGTAAACTAGAATTTATATTTGATGAAATTGATTTGTGTTCTTCATCATAATATGGTTCAGTTATTAGTAATAATCATAATGGAGATGTATTCCATAAGCACTATTGAACAACATCAAATGTTGAACCCAAGGTAACACACTAGAGTGTATAAATATATTTTCAATGAAATTACCTATAATGGATTTTGAAATTTTCAAACAATATAGTTTCACTCTGAAAGAAGGAATAGTGATAGGATTGGTACATGGAATTATATCAATCGATAATTATATATCCCTCAATGGTGAAATTCAATAAAATATAGGTGGGAACATATCATTAAACATGAGGAAAAAAGATCACTAATCAAAAATTACTTCCCAAGATAAAATGTAATCACTGGTATTAACATATAAAAGGTCAGTAAAAAATTTAATGTTATACTATAAATCAGTTCCCACTCACTCTGAAAAACAAAGTTCACCCTCATATAGATCTATAATGGAGATTTGTTGAAGATATTATTCAATCAATTGTTGGACGGAGAAAAACGGGGAATGATGGCAAGAGGGGGGGTGAATTGCCTTTTAAAAAAATGATTAACAAATTAAAAATCAAAGTTAAAGTGCAGCGGAAATAAAGAGGCAATCACACAAGAAATTGTTAACGGAGTTCGGCCAAAACCCGGACTACGTCTCCGCTCCCAACTCAACCGTTGAGAGATTCCTACCGCTTTCTTTTCAATGGTTTTAGAAAGAAACCCACTAGGCTTTGAGGTAGCACTAGGACCTATTACAGCTTGCTTTTGGTGGTTAAGCAAGAACCCACTTGCTTTTAATGGTTTAGCAAGAACCCACTATCCTTCTTACAGGTGAAGGATAGCTCACCTTTGTCTCAAGCTATTTAAAGGAAAGCTTGGTAACCTTTTCACACCTTAATGGTGATGTGAAACCCAAAAGAAAGAGGGGATGAGAAAGAGTTTGGGGTTTGTAGGCACAAACCCAAATTTAAGCTCAAAATAAATAAAACAATGAAAAACTGTATTTGAGGAAGTCTTGGGAGCCTTTGATTGATTGTAGATGTTGAAGGCCGCTTCCAAGATTCTTTGAAGGAGCTCCTTGGATGTGGAATTGGATGGAGCACTTGGGGTTCCCTTGGAGGAATGCACCGGAGGTACGCCAAATGATCAACAAGGTGTCCGTGGGCTTCCGTATGGTTCCGGTGGGTGTCCGGGGCTTCCTTGGCCTTTATTTATAGGCATGGAACCCATTGGGGGCCTTCGGAGCCGTTGGAAAAGGCCTCGGAGCCGTTGGAGGCCAAAAGAGGGTTGACTGGTCAAAGCCAACGGCTAGTTTGACTGGGCTACCGGCTGGCCGGTGCAGGACTACCGGCTGGCTGGTGCCTTGGCAGAGGGGAAGAGTTTTGGTCCAGGCTCCACCGGCTGACCGGTGGAAGAGCCACCGGCTGGCCGGTGGAAAGACAGTAGAAAACACTATTTGGGCTGGATGCCACCGGCTGGCCGGTGGTCAAGCCACCGGCTGACCGGTGGAGCCTGGCAGCGGGCAATGCCTCTGCCAGGTCCACCGGCTGGCCGGTGCTATCATACCGGTTGGCCGGTGGACTGCAATTCAGTCTATTTTGCCAGCTTTCTTGGGCCAATCCTTTGGAAATCTTTTGCCTATCATCCACAACACTTAAAAACAAGGTTAGACAAATATTAAGGTGATTGTGATCATGAAAATCAAACAACGAGGGGAACGAGAGGTACAACAATCTCCCCCTATTTTGATGATCACAATCACCGAAACAATCAAAGTAAAAAACTGAAATTGAAAGGAAATGCTAAGCATGATGAAAAGGATTCTCCCCCAATCAATCAAGAAATTTCTCCCCCTTTGTGATTATCAAAATAGCTCGGGGCATAAAACTTGATTGAGGGAAAGGGTTTGAAAAACTAGATATGGGAATTTTAAATCAATTGAAATTTTTGAAATTTGAATTGAAAGTTTTGAATCAAAAATTGAAATGAGAAATTGAATAACAGTTTGAATTGAAAGTTTTGAAAAGAGAATTGAAATGAAAAATTTGAATTGAATATTTTGAAATGAAAATTTTGATACCAAGTGTTGAAATTGAAAGTTGGAATCTAATACAAGGTTTTGAAAATACTCCCCCTTAAATAAAAACAATAAGTCACCGGGGAAACGAAACTATTTTTGGCCCGGAGAGACTCGCCAAAAGGGATTTTCAATCCATACTTGTCTCATTGCGGGTCTTCTCCTATAGAACTCATCGGAATAGAAAATAGACTTGGGTTGGCCGTACCGGGCATTTTTGCAATCACACTCATAAATGAGGTGCCCGGGTTTCTTACAATAATTACAAAATTTAAAGCTAGATCTCCCCTTACAAAAATAGTAGGTGCATGGGAGGAGGAATCTATATTGGTATATCCTAGCCCTTGGGTGGTTCTTGAAATTCGTTGGGAACCAAGCAATTTTGAAAGATTTTGTTCCCCTTGGGTGAACTTGGCTAGAGTTTCTCTAAGGTCCTTGATGGTTGATTCCAAAGAATCAACATTTGGGAAATTTTGGATTTTTAGGGAGAGTTCCTCCTTCTCTTTGAGAAGTTGTTATTTTTCGGAGGAAAGTTTTTTGAAATTCTTTTTCAAAGAAACAAATTTTGAAGAGAGTTCATGAAAACCATTTTCAAGTTGGTCTCTAGCATGTTGGAGTTCTTCATATGATAAGTGATTAAAAGAATTAGAAGAACTAGAGGAGGAAGAAGAGGAAGAGGATGATGATACCTCATGTTTTTCCATTAGGCATTTTGTACCTTGGTCGCTTGAGGAGGAGGAGGAGGAGGATGAAGAGGAGGTGTCACTCCAAGTCGCCTTGAGGACCTTTTTCTTTCCTTTTTCCTTTTGCGTGGCCCGTTTTTTGTTGAGTGGGCAATCGGGCTTGTAATGCCCTTTTTGGCCGCACCCGTAGCATTTTACCTTGGGCTCGGATCTTGCGGTGGGTTCTTGCTTTCGATGCTTGCTGGATTTCTTCTTCTTGTGCTTCTTCATAAACTTGTGCATTTGGCGGGCGAGATTCTCCATTTCCGAGTTGCTGCTTGATGATGAAGAAGATGAAGATGATGATGAGGAGGAGGAGCTTACTTCTTTTTGTACCTTGAGGGCGATGTTCTTTGGTGTCTTGATTGGTGTGCCCTCCTTTTGAGCTTGCCTCCTCATCGTGATCTCATAAGTCATGAGAGATCCGATGAGCTCCTCTACCGGCATATTTTTGACGTCCTTAGCTTCTTGGATCGCCGTCACCTTAGGTGCCCATGAGCTCGGAAGGACCCATAAGATCTTCTTGACCATCGTCTCGGCTGAAACATCATCACCAAGAGATTTCCTTCCATTGCAAATGTCAGTGAAGCGTGTAAACATTTCAGAAATAGACTCATTTGAATGCATTGAAAAAGATTCAAAGTCTTGTCTATACATATCTAATCTAGTATCTTTGACTTTATTAGTGCCTTCATGGGTCACTTCTAAAAGCTTCCAAATTTCATGTTAAGATGAGCAAGTAGATACACGATTAAATTCATTTCTATCTAACCCGCAATGAAGAGCATTCATGGCTTTGCCATCAAGCTCAAAATTCTTAATATCGGTGGGGGTCCATTTGGATTCGTCGGGGGTAGACAAAGTATAACCTTGCATGACAATTTTGTAAATGGGATATCCTATACTTCTAAGAAAAGTAGTCATGCGGGTTTTCCAATAATTATAGTCGGTCCCATCAAAAAAAGGAGCCCGACCCAATGAGTAGCCCTCGGGGGAGAAAGAGGTAGATGCCATAAAAAAAAGATCGTTAATTTGAAACCGGTTAGGGAATTATTCAAACTTTCCCTCTGATACCAATTGTTGGACGGAGAAAAACGGGGAATGATGGCAAGAGGGGGGGTGAATTGCCTTTTAAAAATATGATTAACAAATTAAAAATCAAAGTTAAAGTGCAGCGGAAATAAAGAGGCAATCACACAAGAAATTGTTAACGGAGTTCGGCCAAAACCCGGCCTACGTCTCCGCTCCCAACTCAACCATTGAGATATTCCTACCGCTTGCTTTTCAATGGTTTTAGCAAGAAACCCACTAGGCTTTGAGGTAGCACTAGGACCTATTACAGCTTGCTTTTGGTGGTTAAGCAAGAACCCACTTGCTTTTAATGGTTTAACAAGAACCCACTATCCTTCTTACAGGTGAAGGATAGCTCACCTTTGTCTCAAGCTATTTAAAGGAAAGCTTGGTAACCTTTTCACACCTTAATGGTGATGTGAAACCCAAAAGAAAGAGGGGATGAGAAAGAGTTTGGGGTTTTTAGGCACAAACCCAAATTTAAGCTCAAAATAAATAAAACAATGAAAAACCGTATTTGAGGAAGTCTTGGGCGCCTTTGATTGATTGGAGATGTTGAAGGCCGCTTCCAAGCTTCTTTGAAGGAGCTCCTTGGATGTGGAATTGGATGGAGCACTTGGGGTTCCCTTGGAGGAATGCACCGGAGGTACGCCAAATGATCAACAAGGTGTCTGTGGGCTTCCGTATGGTTCCGGTGGGTGTCCGGGGCTTCCTTGGCCTTTATTTATAGGCATGGAACCCATTGGGGGCCTTCGGAGCCGTTGGAAAAGGCCTTGGAGCCGTTGGAGGCCAAAAGAGGGTTGACTGGTCAAAGCCAACGGCTAGTTTGACTGGGCTACCGGCTGGCCAGTGCAGGGCCACCGGCTGGCCGGTGCCTTGGCAGAGGGGAAGAGTTTTGGTCCAGGCTCCACCGGCTGACCGGTGGAAAGACAGTAGCAAACACTATTTGGGCTGGATGCCACCGGCTGGCCGGTGGTCAAGCCACCGGCTGACCGGTGGAGCCTGGCAGTGGGCAATGCCTCTGCCAGGTCCACCGGCTGGCCGGTGCTATCACACCGGTTGGCCGGTGGACTGCAATTCAGTCCATTTTGCCAGCTTTCTTGGGCCAATCCTTTGGCAATCTTTTGCCTATCATCCACAACACTTAAAAACAAGGTTAGACAAATATTAAGGTGATTGCGATCATGAAAATCAAACAACGAGGGGAACGAGAGGTACAACAATATCATTAGTAGATGGATGGTAAGAAATAATTATCTATACATATCTTGAAGTATATTTTTTTATTGTGTTAAAAACATTGGTAGTTCCTATGATATGAACATAGGATAGGTTATTCTTTTTTCAAAAATAATTACAATTCATTCATTAGAATGGGACCCTTTGAGGCATAATTTGGATATATTTATAATTCATTGTTGTTTTGTTCAGATATTGGTAAATATTCCTAAGTCCATCTGATTTTTTTCCTTGAGAAGAAATTAATGAAAAAATATTTTGGTTTGATAATTGTTATATAATAGAGATTATATTATTGATATTTTGATCATCGTATTTTTCATTTTTATATTAATAGTTGTGACATAGTGTTTTTGACCATTTCACCTTTGTTGGGTTACTAATGGATAGGGAAACCAAAAATTCATTCACGAATATTTTTTTTCCTTAGGATATTATTGAGCGACTTTATAATGTGGCTTACAATTTATCCATACCACCATAGTTTATGTTGATTGAAAATGTGTATCACGTATCATAGCATGAGAATTTTGTATATATTGCTTCTTGTATCATAAAATGGTTAGTCCTTTAAGTTGATCGAAAATTTTACATGGCTTATAATCCATTAATGATTGTTTATTTTGAGAAAAATGTTCTTCATTATGAGATTATACATTTGAATAATCTTCTATGGGAATATGTTTAATGATATAAAGAGTGTTGGGATCATGAGTAACTTAGGAGAGAGTAGTCACATATTATACTATACATTTAAACTTTTTGAGAGATTTTTTTGTTACATTTAATGTATATGGTGGGAAGGTTATTAAATCTTATTACATTTTCTAGGTTCTTCAAGACCCTTATTTTTTTAACCGTATATTGGGGCTTCTCTTGAGTTGTTTATGATTACATTTTGTTTTTTATCTGGTTATCATTGATGAGAAAAGTTTGTTCATGCTTAAGGAAATCAATGTTGTTTGACCTAGAAAAAAATCTTCTATATTTATAGGGTTTTCATGGTAGTGCATGGTAAATACATGTTTATCTAATGGTTTTTCAAAATCATTTTCCCACACCCCCAAATCAGGATCCCTTGGATTTTTTTGGTTTCCATAGTTACCTAATTATTAATCTAACAATTTATCCAAACTAAAAACCCAATCCAAAATATAATTAAGGTTACATATTTAAGAAAAAACAGAACAATTATTATTTTTATCAATATGGGAAACTTCATGGTAGGATTTTTAATCACCTATCATGTTAAGAAAATGACTCCTCCAACAACCTCTATTTTTGGATAGAAGTATTGGTGGATTCATTTAATATTTTTTGATATTTCAAGACCCTATTGTGTGGTTTAGACTAATCATGTATTCTATCCAACATATAGTGTGATAGATAATGATTTTATTGATGGATATAATATTTTATCTGATGGATTTAATATTTTATTTGACCGATCTACGTCCGAAATTTTATTCAAAGATATAATTTTTATTCATTATTTATTTGTGTCTCCCATTGTTGTTATTGATTTGGTTTGACCATATTGTTAAATATAGGGCTTTCTATAAGAAATTTCCCATTAATTTAGACCATAAATGCACTATTTATTGGAAATGAGTTTTTAAATAATTTTAAACTCCTAAGTGTTTATGACTTGTTATATGATTTGACAATGGAATGATAATTATTATAACCCATAATTTTATGGAATTGAAATTTATGGTTGGATATTGAGGAGAATGAATAAAGTCTCATATTAGAATTTGGATGGATGAAGTGATTTTGTCTATATTATTATGAATGATTGATTTAAATGAATGGTGTTTCGAAAATTCATTAATTTAATGAAGCTTCGTGTTTCTTATTTTGAAATTTAAAAGTGACACTGAACAAGAAATTTTGTAATTGAATTATTATTTATGATTTTATTTTTAAATGAATTAATTTTATAATAATTAATGAATGGTTGTTTATTTTATTGATTAAAATTTGATCTCGAGTAGTTATAAGGAAATTTGGAAAATCCTGATAGGACTCAAATTCACATGTAATGTGTTCATGTTGAAAAAAATTACGAAACTGTGATCAATATGATTTTCTCATTATGGATCCCATATGGGGTTTTTGATTAATTTGTTCGAATGAATAAGCCTCAGAAGGTGTGTAGTAATTCATAAATCATCACAGTGATTGATGATTGTGAGTATCAAATATCCAAATAACAACATATCTCAATGGTTATGACCATGATTTATTATTTTGTTCGAATTGATTTTATATTCAAATTTTTATACATTTTTTATTCATTCTAATTATATTATATATTTTTTTAAATAATTAATTTGTTTAATCGTATTTTATTATATATTTTATTCTTTAGTATTGAAATCATATATTATTTTAAAAATTTTGAATAAATTTTGATTCATTTTTAATTTAAATTGAAATGATAAATTCATTAATTGTCACAGGATTGATTTTGGATGAAATATTTATAAAATAATGTGATATTTCTCATACATACTAAATTTTACATGATTAATTTTTATATAATTTCATTCAATTTCTATAGAAATTTAATTTTCAAGTTAGAGGTGTTATATTCGATTGATCTAGGGGACTATGTAGTAATGGGCATGATTAGTGGAGACAAGGTCCATTTCATGCATAAGTAATATTAGGAAAATTTTCATAATGGTTATATTTTTCCTATTTTATGGTTTACCTTAGGATTTTAATCTATATGGTTATGGTAATTTACTCCCTAAGTAGTGTTTTCCATAACAAAGAGTTTTTTTATTTCATCTTTTTTAAATTTATGAGATCTTAAATATGGGAATACCATTCCATTAATAATTTGAAATATTGATAGGTACTAGTCTCCAACCCATGGACATCGATAACAACCCTTACAAAATGTTAGTATTCATTTGGATATATGTGTACAAGTGTATCTATTCATGTTTGTGACATATTACCAAAATAATCATATTCTTTCAGATATCCCAATTCCATAGTTTATATCTTAAATCTCACAAAATGATTTCTAATTTCATTATATTAATTCTAATTACCTATTTTCATTTAATAATTTTGACATTTCAATGAAATGTTTGATTGAGGTATATGATAGTCGTGAGCATATTAATGTTTTCAATTTTATTTTTACATTTAAATTTTTATTTTTTTAACGGATGTAAAAATACATTATGTGTTACATTTTTTTTTCATTTTCTTTATTTTTAATGATTTAATATGATATAATAATGTGTTTTGGGTATAATACCATTATTTTATTTTTATTTCAACTAATTTATTGAAATTAGTTTGAATAAATATTATAAATGATTATAATAATTAATATAAAGTTCATAAAATGATTATGCTTCTTTAAAACCAACAATGTTATGAAATTATTTGTGCATGCACCTAAATAAAATAAATAATGATGGTCCATGAATAATATTTATTAGTAATAAAGGATTATATAGATTTTTTGTAGCACATTATTCAATGTATATATATTTTTGGATATTTTAAAAATCTTCTTGTTTTAATTATTAACAAAAATTGGGATTGGATTACATTATTTGAATTTTTATGGATAAATACAAATAATATAAAACATAATAATATTATATTAAATTATTGTATGAATGATTTCCTTGAAATTAAATACCTTTCCGGATATAATAAGCCCTCATGGAATTTACATATTACTTTCCTTAGGGTAATAGCACCAAAAATCATAGTTAGTTGTTAACTTGATCTTCACTGGAGGTAAAAAAAGTGGGACTAACTGAAAACCTTATATTACTATTTTAAGTGATATTACATTGATGATATACAATACAACTATTACCCAATATCTTGAGATTAAATGAGTCATTAAATAATGATTCATGACTGTATAAATGAAACAATAATATATTCTCACTAGTGAGTGCAATTGAAATTCAAGGGAACCAGTTTATTTGTAGACATATAATTTAACAATGTGATATTTTATTATGTACATTTAATTTTTGTAAATATTATGATTAATATTATTATCATATGAAACTGTAGAAAAATGACATTAATAAATAATTTGAATAAACCGTGGAATATCATTTTAAAAATTTCATGAAGTGTAAAAACACAAATAATTAAGATTGATTGAAAAAATTAATTATTTTAATTACATACATATCACATTCAATAGGAACAATTTGAAGGGGTTAATAAAAAATTTCAATTATAAATATTTATATTTTTCAAATATTTTTACTAATCAATTTAATATATATTGATGTCATATCATATTAAATAAGAACAATTTGAAGGGGTATAAAAATTAATTTTCAGTGTAAATACTAATATTGTAAAAAAATTACTAATTAATTTAAGAATACATAATGTTTAAAAATATTTTTCTATTCACAAAATATTTTTTTACTACATTATATATTCTCATTAAAATTTAGAATTGATAAATTTTATAAATGTATTTGTAAAAATTGAAAGAAATTATAATTATAATTGTAAGAAAAATATTTTTACAATATGAATTATCAGAAGTTGTTGATTTTTGAGGAATTTTCAATTTTTTTTTAAAAAAAATACCAAAAATATTAGTGTATCATAATTATTTATTCTTGATTAAAAAATATGTGATTCAATTTAATCTTTGAAAAATGTTTTTAAATTCTTAAATAATGAAATTAAAAATATTATTTTTTGATTAGAAACATATTTTTGATTTCTTGAAATATATATTTTAAAGTATCATAATAAAAACATTGTTTATGTTATTTTCAATTAATTTAGTTTTTGAATTATTTAATTTTTTAGACGATTTAATAAAATTAAAAAAACAACTTCTATTATTTATAAATGAACTATATTCTTGTATTCCCTTATCCCTAAAAATTAGTTTTCCTAAATGATAATTTAATCAATAAATTAAGAAAAACAATCTAAGCACATGAAGAAAAACTACACTATCTCCTTTCCCATGGATATTTAATTGCATTGAATTTACAAAATCCGTTCTTTTTACATATTATTTGAATTATTTCTCTTATCATACTTTTATATATTCTGGAGTAATAAAAACCCAATCAATCGATTATTTAACAATATAGTAAATCTTACACGAAGTGGTTAGCCTGATTATCTTTTATTGTTTTCTTTCTATTCTCATTTTTACTCTCGTAATAAACTCCCTATTTGTACCTCAATAAAATAATTCATATATAAATATATAATTTATTGATTATATAATGATATTGGTAGAAATATTTTATTCTATTAATAATATATACTCCATCTCCATCTATTTTGAGACATCTCGATAAAAGGCCTCTTTAATTTTCCTATGAGAAACATATTAATGAATTAACTATAAATACCAATAAGTATGGTTGTTAACTAATCTATAAAAATAATTAAATTTTCCTCATTATAAAAATTTATAAATAAATCAAAAAAAATCAACTTATAAATTATTAAATTCATGAAATCTAAAAAAACGTTTTAATTTAGAAGTTAACACTTTTTTCAGAACATTATTTCTCTGAACTAAATCATAATATAAAAATTCCAATGTTTAAAACTAATAAATAATAAAATAGAATATAATTCACATATATAGTTATTTTACACCAAAATTATATTTATAATGAAGGAGGTGAACATGTGATAAAATAAAATTGGAAAAAGGGAAGGGTTCCTTGTCAAAATTTCAATTACATTATATATGTTTCTTATTGAAAATAAATATACTTCAATATTCATAAATTATTCCATATTTATTTCTTATATATTAATTCATTTTTTATTTTTCATAGTTTCAATTTCATTTAATCAGTCATTATTCATTGTCTATTGATTCTTATATTATCAAATTCATTTTTCTTGTAGTAATATTAATTTACCTTCCCTATGTGATAACCATTATTATTAATATTAATCCTTATAAGATTGTATTATTCTACTTGATGACTATATAATATTAATTTTATATTTATTTTCATTTGATTATAATTATTTTGATTTTTTCCTCACTTTTTATATTATTAAATGAAATAGTTTATTTTTGTGGACATCAACATATCTCTAATATATGTTAAGAATTATATTTCAATTATTATAGAATTCATTATATTAATTTAAATACTTTTATTATCTATATGTTAAATATCATTCTCTCAATTCTCTATTATCCTCTAATTTCTTTTCATACTCTTGAAATTGAAATTTCATAATGTTTTCTTTATGGGGAATTTTTGACTATATATACTGTTGTATTGAAAAATATATCATTTTGAACATTTACTTTAGGAGTGAATTATATTGATATTACGATAGTTACTCATTATAAATCATTATTATTATGTTTTCATTGTTTTAAAATATAAATATTAATCATGTTGTAATAAAAAAATTTATTTTAAAAATCAAAGGTAATGGTTTTAGAAGAATAAATAAAAATATATCATTATATTATATATATTTTAATCATAAACTCATAATTTTTTATCTGATCATTATTTTATTTTAGAGTATTTTTATTTAGAAGTACTTTAATTTTTTGGTCTTATATATAAACTATTAATTCCCTTTAGAATTCAATTTTTTACATATAAGATTACTTTTATAATATTATTTAAAAAATAGTTATTTTTTTCTCAAATTTCACATCTATTTTCTTATCAATATTTGTATGATATATCTTATTTTTTTATATATTATGAATTATGCTTCTAAACTCTAATATTTTGTTAGATTCCATACATTACCTTGTTCGTAAGGGACAAGTTCTACATCACTCATATTCTTCCCCTTGAATTCATTATTCTCATATCTGTATATATTATTTAATTACATTGAATATTTCTATATCATATTCCATAATTATATGTTCTGTTTTATAGTGTTTAATTTAATTTATTACCATTATTTTGTATATGGTAAGTTTGAATTATTCATATCATTGATGATTGTCCAATTATTGGCTGGGGGAATATTGTATATACATATACATATTATTTTAATATGAATGATTATTGATTAACTTGGATTTTTTATTATGGGTTGTGTAATACTAATTCATTTTCTTTGATAAATCCATTATACCTAATTAGTGATAGGTGGGTCATAAAAAAATATCATCAAGGAATTAATTTTCATTGTGGGACCAGCTACATTGAGTGTTTGTTGTGAGCCTTACCTATTAATTTATAATGTCTTATCAATGACCACAATGATATATTTTGTGATTTCCATCATTATGATATCTATTATTTTCTCTATTTTATTATTTACATTTTTTCTTTTTTGTGGGTGCATTACACCCCATTATTATTTATTATATTCAATTTTTTAAAAATTTATTACTTCCATTATATTTATCGTTATTTTATTAAATGGTTGATTTTATTGTACACTATTCATTATAAATCATTTTACCTCACCATTATTATGAGTTTATTCTATAAATTGTAATGATGAGTATTTCAAATGTGATTTCATGATGGGAATCATTTTATAAAAATTTCTCTGAGTGACTATATTTTCTTATGGAAAAAATTGAGTCCAATATATCTGGGGATATATTCTAAATTTACCATATAAATATCAATTTACATAGTTAATTATTTTTAAAATATCCCTAAAATAATAAAAAATTATTTTTAGGGTTTTACAAGATACTAAATATGGGTTATTTATGTTATTTGTTAGACTTGTCATTTTTTAATCCTCAATTTAATAGGGAACAAAAAAATTTATACGTAGATTTAAAATCATACTATGTGAGTATTCATTACATAACATAGTGATATATTGACGAATCTAAAATGTATAGTGCCTTTACTAATGTGGAAATGATTTAAATTTATAATAATATACCAACATCATCTCTCACATTATTAATTACTACTATAATACTTCTTATAAATAGTGTTCTTAATACCCTTCATCATGACATGGGAATCGAAGCATATGAAAGCATGTGATTAGATTCTTATTTAAGGTAAACCAGATAGATATTAATGATTACATAACCATAGAATCACTATAAAGGTATGGGATAATTATAATATCATTTCATAACTAAACACTAAATATCATTACTCATAATTTAGAGTCATGGATTTATTATTTTATGTTCATTAGATATGATTCATATAGATATAAAATTACATGATCCACAAGAATATAAAATTGGTCTAAGAAATTTGTTTGTGGCACCCACATAAGAATATAAACAATTTAACATAGTAGTCAAATATTAAAACTGATTCTGTCTTATTTGATTGTTTTCACTCTATAAAACAACATAGTTTCCATGGTTTACAACCGTTAATATCATAGTAGATAGGGTTCTGTAATGATTTTGTTCACTCCTTATTATAGTCATATTAATATAATGATATTTCATTTATAAACCACTACATGTTGGGGATACATAATTCCATGAAACCCTGTTAAGAAATAATAATCACATAGAAGTGTAACATTATATTATAAAAAAACATCATATCATTACATTGAAAAATTAATTGGTTTCATAATAATTTCATCAAGGCATAAACCGATGAAAATAGATGTGTTTCATAATCATTATTTAAATTCAACAAAACATAATCCATATAAATTGGAATGAGATTCACAAAAACCCATTACTCAAAAATACATACCATCTGTAAAGATAATATGTATGGTATCACAATATTTTATTCCATGAAAATGTTAGGAAACTTTATAGAATGTACTCGTAGATGGAAGATGTTTTTGAAGTATCACAAGGATCATTTCATTAAGAAGATATCATTATAACATTAAATTTTTTTTATTTAATTTCATTTTTTTATCAAATATTTGAAAAAAAAATTTAAAGTATTTTTTGAAACCTATAATAGAAAAATAAATAATTAAGTGGTCATTAATGTTTCAAATTTTGTTCATATATACTATGTTAAAAAAATATTTTATTCCCATTCTCGATAAAATGTAAAAATTATCTCATTTGTAAAATAACATGATGGTTATTTTAAAACCATTCTATAAAAATTAAAAAACAAATAAAAATGTATTTAAACAATATTAGTGGGATCTTAAATTCATCCATTCATAGATTTTTTTTAGAAAATGGATATGTAAGATAATATATTTTTAACCAATGTGAGAAATAATGTTTTTTACATAGAAAAATTATTATTTTTATAATGAGAACAAAAATAGACTAACTCTAATGGAAAATTATTAATTTCATGAAATAGACATAATGGAATAAAATTCAATTTTTTCTTGGGAGGAAGATTATAGTGTTTCATCAATGAAAGAAAAATCATAACCAATATTGTAATATGATGAGATTGTAACATCAAACCATTATGAATTTGATAATTTATAAATCATAATCCCAGTATGAAAATACAATTATATGTATATTTAAACGAATATAATTTTTATATGAATGATATTAAATGAAATTAATGGGATCTTTATGCACCACTAAGAGGGAAATATTTTTGAATATGTCATATTGGGAAAAAACTACTTAATGTGTATTATTAGTGTATTTTGGGTGATTGGGTTTGATAAAAAATTCATATTACCATAGATTAGTATGGATGGTGTTATTGAAGAAGATATTTATGGTTGTGTAGATTTCCTGTGTTTGGATTTTTTTTGGGCCCCAACACGGGAGATTGATTATGGTAAATAAGGTTTTTAGAATAAGAGTTCATGGACCAAAGTTCATGGATCATGAAGTGCATTTCACATAACCAAATAAAGATATGTAGAATGAGGAAGGAAATAAGAAATGATAAATTATACATAGTATTTCTCTATGGATTGTGAATCACACTATGTGTACGATGTAGAAAAATTAGTTTGTGGGAGTTTCATATTTTGAAGGAGGATTACCATTCATGGGAGGCTCATAGATTGTGGTTAAGAGGAAGGGATTTAAAGATCCTCAAAGGGTGTATCATTTTTAGAATGCGACATCCAACCGAAACGATTAATGTGCTATACAAACATTAAGGAAGCCCGTGGTGAAGGATATACCATATGAAGGTATTGAGTATTTTGGATTACTGGGTTTCACAAATTTATTTTCTAATATAAGGACTGCCAATTAGATCATTATGTAGAGAGAATTTCAATAGAAAATATCATCAATTGTGGAATAATTCTTGGAATTATGATGTATTTCATGAGGATGAATTCCTCAAAGGAGAAGATCGAAATGGGGGATCAATTTTGAAAAACTGAAAGTTCATGAAGAAATTTTGTGGGAGGGTTTTTTGGGGATCAATACCACAAAAATAAGAAGGACCCATAACAGGGTAGTTTTTCATATATTCATCATATATATGCAAGTAAGAGGTTGTCCTTCATGTAATGTTTTTCCACAAAGACCTCACTGTATGAAGTGGAAGGCACTTTGCAGAGGGAATATTAATTATCCCAATGAGTACAAGGAATTTTGAGAATGGAAAAAAATAGTTCACAAGATAAATTTACACAAACTATCATAATGTAGAAAAGAGGTTCTACCACAAATAATCTACCTATAGTTAAGGGATCATTAATTATTTATAATGAATGTATCTACACACAAATAAACTATACCTGGATCATTTATAGTTTAATGTGAAAAGGATGTAAAAGAAGTTGATCTTTTATACTATAATAATTCCATAGAAAGAGACTCAAGGAGTGACCCATGGGATAATATTGATATGAACCTAAAAAATCTAAATAAATTTATCATGGGAAAAGAATTGATATAACCAGAACATTGTAATTTGGTAGTGAGCCTTATTGGATTTGGTTAATTGAAAAACTTTTACTGTATGCTCCTTGGATGTATCCTAGTGTGGGTGACCCAAGTACTTTTTTTGTTTCATGTGCATGATTTTATTTGTCTTAATACGTTGATATAGGAAATATAGATAATAATTTTTTGTTTATCTGTAAAAAAACATTATAAGCGGAAATTTTTATTATGCTATCATACATGGAATCACCCCCATCATAGGGTATTTATCCTAGTTAGACTATTATTTGGTATCTATGTATTGGTTTCATTTACCATATTTTTTTTCTATTAACTGGTCTTGTTGATTATTAAAAGAAAATATTTGGTTTCCTCTTATCATAGATCACCATGGGAAAGGATAGAACATAATTGAAGAAGCATACGTATAGTGGTATACCTTAATTTGAAAGTGTCTATAGAAAGAGTGTGATTGAGTTTAAGGAAACAAAAATTATACTAATTAATGGGATGGATAAATAATACAATGAAAATATATAATCAATTAATGATTTTGAAGGAATAAAATAATAGCATGATATTCTATGTGATGTTGGAAATACTGATAGTGAAGAAATGGAAATAATAACACAAATGGATGTTTTTTACAAAATAAGGGAATTATGATAAAAAATTTCATATGAAAATAAATTTAATTATATTTGGATCCATGTAATATAAATTTAGTTCAGAAAGATAAATGATTCAAATAAAAGGCATGCTGATATGGATACTTGTCTGAAGGAGAAGAAAGATGAACAATCTGAAGAACTGCAAAAGATTCTGACAATGATTGAGAAAATAAAAGATGACGACATGAAAAGGAATATGAAATATTATGGTATTTAGAATTTGAATAAAAAAATTATGATATTGATACACACCTATCAAAACTCGTTTGGGATAACAAAAATCAAAAGCATGAAAATTCATGTCACAATTATTTTTTTTCTCCGAAAATTACTAATGAAAATGTGAAATCTCTAATAATAGATACGATCTGCTATTAATTGAATGCAGGTATAAATAGATGTAAGACACTCATAAGGGAACATAATTCTAAAATTTAATTTAAGGACAATAATATTCTATAATTGGTAGAATTAATAAAATAAATCATGAAGGAAGTGGATAAATATAATACCAAATGCATGAAAAATGTTATGGATAATTTTCACCTAATATTTTATTACTATAATGCATGTCATAATGAAATGAAAATAAAACATTATACATTAAAGGAGAAACAATAGATAATATTCCCCTCCTAAAGACTATCTAGTTTGGAAAAATATAGTATTAGATATGATGGTCCCTCTCTCATGGATGATATGAAGTGTGTTATGAATAGTTCTAGAAATAATAAAAATAATTTAGGTGGTAATGGATGACCAAAAAATTATTATACAAGAAGTAATGAAGTAATATTCTATTTATTTGGGATTCATGCTCATAATTCAAGTTTTTTTCCAAATACATGGACTATATATCAAATTATGAAATGATAAGTATTACTAAATCATAGAATACGTATAAGCATCTTGAAAATTCTGAAAGATATTACTCTCAGAAGAAGCAATCTGTATGTTGTTATTACTGAGGTAGAAGGGACACACCATGATATTGTTTCATTAATATTGATTTGTAAATGTTATATGAATAATAAATCTCCATGCATCAACATCTCAACTAATAAATGATGAAACGATTTAGGTTTCCAATGAGAGGTGTTTTATATGTACTTTCAATGGATATTTGGAACGATATATAAAAAAAATAGTATTGAAAATGGACCTGAAATGGGATCCCTAACTCTGATAATGTGCGATGAAAAAGATTATATGGGAATACAAAATGATAATTTGATAAATAGGCTTACATGATTAGGAGAAACAAAAGTATATTAAGAAAAGTATTATCAATCAACTCATTTTTTATATTCATAGTCATTCTCTTGGATGTAATTTGGACAACCTAGAAGGGAAATGAAGAATCTTATTTAGTTTTGAATATGGTGAATGTAAGTTCACTGAAGGACCCAACACTAGAATGAAATATTGTTTTCAATCAGCTAATTGATAAAAGAAAAATGAAAAATGAATGGGTCTATAAACTCACATGTCATTCACATAGAGAGAATTGTATTCAAGATAAATAAACCTCTAATAGAATAAGTATAATAAAGGGATGATGATATGTGGAGATATTACATCGTAGAGAGTGAATCATGAATGTTGGATTTTTTTGGATCATCCAATAAGGAAATTGATAATATTGGGTTTAAACCCCACATATTGAAAAATAATAATCATAAAATATATACATATCAATAGAAGATTAAAAATGTGGGTAAAATATTCTTATTCATATGGAAAGAATTGTTGAATTTAGATGGGAAGTTTGAAAAAGAAGAAAAATAATACATTTCATTTCATGAATATATCAAAATTATGATATATGGGGATCAACCACAACCCCTTTCTTGAGGTTTCCAGTGGTACCGCTCTCTATATATGATAAATTCTTATCATATCTACTAGAAGATGCGAAGAACTATAGTGGGGATATGATCTACGAGGTGGGTGTACTAATAGGGAACTACTGAATTAGTTGATTGATATTAATGCAGCAGGAAGAATATGAAATCATGATATTCACATATGGTATCAGATTAAAAAGGTCATGTTACACAACAAATATATTTTCCAAATATATATATGAAGGTTGTGTGTGGTGTAAAAATGAGATGATATGATAAAGAGTATCCTTTGAAATTGAAGACCTATAATATCTATAAATAGATGATCTATTCGGTCTATGTTTCATTGACTATATAAATATTTAAATTATTCCCCTATTATGGTGTTAGTTGTCCACCGAGAGAAGAAAGATTCAAGGAGAAGCCGAAACATTAAGGTTTTTTATGATTATCCATTTTTTTCTCTAAATATTGTATCCAATGATTATTTTTATGATGCACATAATATGTGATAAAATATCATCAATGTTTCAATTAGTGTCTTGGAAATGTATTTAGAATCAATGATGCCACTATAATAGAGAATGAACCGAGTCATCAACAAAATAATGACCTATAGTCTAACGAAAGTGATGAGGAGGTAAGAGACTCAGGGTGAAGTGGTAAGTGATGATTCATATTAAGATATCAACAATTTAAAGTAGGACATCAATTAAATATAAGCATGAAAGGTGAATATCTGAGCTCAAATGGATAGAAAGAACATTATTAGTAATCAGGCACTACCTTTTCAACCAAAGATAATGAAGTCTTTACAGTATGAATATTTCTTATCTCAGGTAGAGAATATATTCCATGAAAAAGAATTTGTATATGAGTATTGGTTTCTAACAATGAATGTAAATCATGAAAAACCTGAGAAGAATCATATGTCTGAGTTTTTTTCGATACCAACAGAAAATAATGTCATCAGGACTAAATGGGTCGTTCAAAACAAGATGAATGAATATGGTGAAATAATTTTAAAAATGACCTGACTATTGTGCATAGGGTACTCCCAAATAGACGAAAATTCAGCATTTATAAATGGGTATCTTAATGAAGAAGATTAGATTGATCAAACAAATGGTTTTTTCATTGATGAAGATGAGAATAGAGTTCATTGGTAGAAGAATGTGCTATATGGGTTGAAGAAAGCACCAAAATCATGGTATTAATTACTATATAACTTTTTATAGAAGCTCATTTGTAAAAATAGTGTAATTTATTGCAATTTATATTCCAAAAATAAATGTAATCAATGTATAATGGTGCTAGTTTATGTCGATGACATAATCATTGGTGGATTAAATGAAGCGTGGTAAACTATATTCCCAAAATTCATAAAAAGTAAATTCAAAATGTCAATGATTGGTGAATTAGAATTTTTATATAGTTTTTAAGTGACACAAAGAAATAATTTCGAATTCATTTATCAATTTAGACATGCCAATGGTGTTTTTAGATGACTTGGAATATATAATTCGAAAGAGTTGATGACCCAGGTGGCCACCTGGATAAAACAATAATTAGATAATGATGGAAATGTAGTTAATGTCACATAATACAATAAAATCTTTGGAAGTCTATTGTTCTTGATAATAATAATAACTGATATTGTTTTTTATCAACATGAAAGAATCAATATATCAATTAAATCCCAAGAAAGAAACATTATTATAGTGCAAAAAATATATTGTTATATCAATGGAATGATGGATTTAGGATTTATGTATAATGATGAATATCAGAATGAATTATTTGTCTTTAAATATGCAAATTGGGCTGTTTTAGTAGATGATAAAAATCAAAAGCTTGTGGAGCATTCTATATTAGAAGATAATGTATTTATTAGTTCTTTATGAAATATTATTTCATTTCATTGAGCATTGTAGAAGAAGAATATAGTGGGTCTATAACACCCCATAAATTTTATAGTATGTTTCTATTAAATACTTTATATTAAAAAAATATTCTATATTTAATTAAGAACTAAGCCTATATGAAACAACACATGGTTATTTATAGGTTTATGACATAACCTATCCATTAAACATAAATTTTCTACTTCTTTTTTTTGAATTTCAAAAAACGGACATACATTGTTGCAATAAGGGTGATATTTGGAGTCTTATAGAATCAAGTTAATTTTATGTTAATAATAACATACCCATATGAATAGTAGCACACCCTTATGAATAGTAACCCACCCCTAGGAATAGTAATATGGTTCTTATGTATTATATCCGTACCCATTAATGTGGAAATATAATTTAGGCACCTTAAAAATGAATATGAATATTTCAAGTGTTGGTATTTTTTTGATTAAATTATGACTTTAATTAAAAATTAAATACCTCATATTTATAAAATATTTTTTCAAAAATGGAGTTCATTTTTGGAATATAAATGTTCGAAAATGGTTAGGGTGATTTTTTGGGGTTTTTCAGAAATACATGAATTTTTTGTGAAAAGTAAAATACGATAAATTAAGATAAATGCTATATACAAGATTTATTGAGTCATCAATTATGTCCTATTGAGGTAAGAACACTTGGTTAAAACTCATATTTAATGATTTCTATTTTTGTTTATGTAATTGTCACCATTTATTTTCTTAAAGAAAAATAATAAACTAATGATTAAAATATTTTGAAAACCCTCCTCCCCTCAACTATATAAACCACCCCTAACCTCCCCTCTTTCTCTCACACCACTTACGCTTTGAAACTTAAACAATTTCTACCAAATACCCTTCACAAGACCTCCCCTGATGTCTTAGACCTGTTGGTCTCTCCAAAAGGAAAAAAATAATGTTCTTAACAAGATTCTCAAGGTAGAGTACTCAAGAGGTGAACCTCTATTACTTTTTAATTCAACTTATTTTACAAGTTCAATTAATTTTTTTTCTCTCTCATAACCTCCCATCATCCAATTTCTATAATGATTTTAGTACCTTACAAGAACTAGAATTTTATTAGTCTAGTGTAATATTTCATCATCATCTCTCTTTTCCCTCTCATCTTATACAAAAAATGAAAACATCTTCTAAGTTGAGTAAATTTATCAAAATCAAGGAAAACAGGTTTTCAATTTCTATTAATATATTCAAAAAAATTATTGAGAAACTTTTAATTGTTGAACCAAATCAGAATATTTTTATATTATTTTATTCAATGTTCTAGAATTCTTACAGAATCATAATATAAACTAATAATACAAAACTAGTTTATTGTGAAAAAAACTGTAAGGTTAATCGAAGTGTTTATCATTAACCTTTATCTAATGAGTTATCCTCATAGTATATAGAAAAAACATTATAAGATAGTTTATATATATCTAATTTCACCAATAATATATATTGTCAATTCTAGATGATTAAAAACATTTCAAACAAACTTCCATTCCCGAATACTAGTAAATTCATCAAGAAAACCATAGATGAAAATGCTTCCAAAATAATAAAATTAAACCACATAAACCCATAAAAAGGGAAATTAATGATCCTAAAGGGTCATAATAAATAAATAAAATGTAGAATAGGATATGCAATTATTAAATAGTGATGCTTTATCTGATTATTCAGGTCATTAAGATCATCCGAGAACAGTTTTAGGCATAAGGTAAGGGGTTTCTCGTCTCACTTTTATTTATGTGAGATTTCCATTATCACCAATTATTTCTTGTATGAGGTGTATGTTTACTAAAATTTGATAAATAATATCCTTATTACCTTTATATTCATGCTATTCTTTGATTCATTTGATGATTATTGAATTTTGGTCATATGTTTCGGTTTATTTCAATGTAGTAAGGGACTTTGTCAGAATTTTCATTTCATTGAGACGTACATGGAATAGTGCACCAAATATTTCATATGTGGTGTATCTACTAACCATTTGTGAAAATTTTACATTTAAAAATTTAATTCTATTAAGTTTTTATTTTACTGTATCAAAAAATATGATTATTTCTATATCATTTCATATATGGTGTGTATTTGAACAATACATTAACTATGGAAATATTGAAGAATTTGTATCCTCTATTCTCTACTGATATTGAGAAGGAATGTTTTAGTTGTATTATATCTATGTATATAGAATGGTTTGAACATTAAGTGATGGGTGGGACCTAATATAGCCCCTCGATTCATCAACAAGTCTCATGAGAGAAATCAGTTGGAGGCAAACTATAATGGCCCGGGGTATTGGGGTCCATTACTTGGTGAAAATGTGATGTTTAGGTGTTCTGGGAAGTCTGGGAAGCTATCAAAGCTTAGAAGATTAATGGTAGACTTGGCCTACCAGTAGCTCAGCCTACTGGTAGCTCGGTCTACCTGTAGCTCGGTCTACTGGTAGTAGGCCTACCGGTAGCTCGGCCTACCAGTAGCATGGTCTACCGGTTGCTCAGGCTACCGGTAGCAGCACTACCGGTAGCACGGCCTACTGGTAGCTCGGTCTACCGGTAGCTCGGTCTACCGATAGTAGTACTACCGGTATCTCGGCCTATCAGTAGCTCGACGAACCGGTAGCTCGGCCTACCGGTAGCCGCGACCTACCTGTAGTTCAGCCTACCGGTAGCTCGGCTTACTGGTAGCTCAACCTACCATTAGCCATGGCTTACCGGTGGCTCAGCCTACCGATAGCTTTGGCCAACTGATAGCTTGGCCTACTGGTAGCCTCGGCTTACCGGTGGCTCAAGCTACCGGAAGACCTAGCCTACTGGTGACCATGAGTTTTCTAGTAGCACCTCCAATCAGGGACCTTTAAGTAGCATGTGGGGTGTCTCAACTGTGTGGTTAACCCATGATCCTACTTTTGACGCCGTTTTGAGTTTCTCTCTCTGTATCTTAACCATCCCGAGGATGCAATATCTCAGCCCTTATAACCTTAGGCTTCACCCTAGGTTTCTTTTCCCGATCATCCTTCTCAGAGAACCCTTCCTCTCGACGAGCTGTACCCCTGTTTCTAGGTTTTCTTTCCGTGGAGTTCCTGCTACTCCTGTTCCATTTTCCAACCAAGGACTTAAACGTCGATCTTTTATCAATCATCTAGGGGTTTCACCTTCGTCTCTCCTTTCTATGTATCTTGCGGGGTGGTTATGCTACTGCTTATTTAGAATTGTATGAATACAAATTTAATGAAGATAATAAACAGATTCTAAAGAATGAAGGAGAGGGGTGTGATCAATGATGCTTCTTTGTTTTTCTCCTCTTTAATGATTAATGATTTCTGAATTGTGCGGGCTTACGCCTACTGAAAATCATGGCCATTGGTGGTCTTTCTATGTGCACTAATAAACCTTTACCCCTTGTGATGTTTAAATGGATTGTATTTTAGTTGTGAACCTTTTGCTGTGGAAAGGAAATTGGTTAATTATGTATATTCGGCTAAAAAAATTGGAAGCACCAGGATCAACTCCTTTTCTACGATAACCCCGGTTTAAGCCCAGTGGAATTGAAATCATGGAGTGTGTTAAATCATTTAAATCTAAAATTACCTATTGAGTCTTCCTAGTGTTGGTAGTATTGGTTTGGTTGTTTCTTCCATGGGCCGAGTATGGGTGACCTTATGGTTTTCTTGGATAGGGACTTAGATTGTTGGGGTGATGTGGTTGAGGATGGGATCCTCTGTTTGTATCAAGAATTGGGGTTGGATCCTCTTCTATTGTGAAACCTTTTTATTCATAGTTTTGGGAACCTAGGACTGTATCTCACTTGACCTCATTTGGTTCCAATACTTGGATGGGTATCACTTTATGTGCTTTTAAAAGAGAACTGGGTGTGAATGTTTAAGTTGCTGTTGGATGTAATCTTTCCCTGACATGTGCTTATGATTACTAGTTGCCCAAGTAGGTGCAGAAACTTATTTAAACATTATTACTGTACATGAAAACAAGTATGGAACAAATGGGGATTTGGGTTGGTGTGAGTTGTGACTTGGGCATGGGTGTTGTTCACTTCTCTTATGAATTAATAGTAGGGATAATGTTTTTTATGCTGGGTGAAGAAAAACCTAGATTGGGTTATTTCTTGTTACCTATACATATACTTGTAGTTTTTGTGGTTCTTATTCACGCCCCACCCAAGTGAGTACTTAGTGTAGAACACCCCCATTTCATGGGGGAGTGTGTTTTTCCCAACACTTCTATTAGTGGTTGGTTATTAGCTCCTTTCTGCTTCCTTTCCCAGATATCCCAAGACTCTATGGGCAGGATATGATGGCCTGAAGTCTATTAGCCCAAGAATCTTCGGTCAAGGTAGTGTGGTGGTTGTCCCAGGTGTGTGCGGGCAGGTGGTTTCCCAAGTATCTTTGGGATGAGGCCCAAGTGTCTTCAGGTGTGGTAGTAGTTCTTCTAGCCCAGCTGTCTTCAGGTGTGGGAGTGGTTATTCTGGCCTAGTTGTTTGCAGGCATGGTTATGTGTGACAGTTGTGGACCAGGTGTCTGCAGGCGGGTTAGTTGTTGTGGCCCAGGTGTTTGCGGGCAGGATGTGTGGTTGTGGCCCTGGTGTGTTCTAATGGGGTATGGCAGTGGGATTGCGATGAGAATGGAAGGATTGATCTGATGTGTAGGGTGTCTTCAATAACTCGTGGGAAAGTGGCACGGGTTACCCAAACATCGATGTTCTATTACTATACTTTACTTGACTTGCACTATTTGTGGAGTGTTCCTTGGTGAGGCTTGGGTGGTTAGTTTCCTTTCTAGGTGCTTGGTTATATCTTTTCTCATAAGGCATTATTATGCCTCCCCACTTGTGCACAAGAGTATTTGGTTTTTCCCTACTGAGTTTACTTGAATGCTCACCCTACGTATATAAAACTGGTTTCAGGTATCTAGGAGGACTTCAGGGATCGTGCGGGACCGTACTAGATTGGACCTTTGGGGTAGTTTTTGTTGTTGTTTCCCTTTTTCTAGGTATCTTTTTACCTTTGGCGTTTTGTGACTTGTATCTTTTACCTTTGAACATGCATATGGGAATGGTCTATTTTCAGTTGTATTTGCACTTTCAGTTTTGGTGTCATGGGATTTACTATCTTATCTATCGATCCTATTAAAATAAAAAGGGTAATACCTTCCATTTAGTGTATGATTATATTCCCATGGTGCTAGTCGCCACTCTGGGACCTACTGAAGGCGAGTTTCAGGGGTTATTATATCTCCTTCAACTTAAAGAAGGTAGGTCCTGGCAATCTGCTGACCCTTCCCTCCTTTTGGTGAAGGCATGTTGTGATTGAATGGTATCAGAGCAAGGTTGAGAGATAGGATTGAGTCTGGAGTTAGGCACAATGAGGATTGCATGGGATGGTAGGGAAATAGTGTTGGGTGACCTTAGTGCATGAATTAGGCCAGGGAAGACTGGATAGGACACAAGATTTTAGGGGCCCTCGTGATCCGATGCAAGGACTCTGGACCTACCGAATGACTAAGTGAGGGCGTGATGATTACAAGGTAGAGACCCTAGGAAAGGTACATGCATCATAATGACTTGTTTTCTCATGTTTCTGGGGTGTTTTGGGAATTTGAAATAAATTAGAAGTTTAAGGAGTTTTAAGAACAATATTCTGCACTACTTGGGCTTAGGAATTCTTTGTTTACCTTGCATCTATGGCACCCGGGAGATGACCACGAGTTGTACGGGTGATCGAGGCTAAGGAGGTTGACTTAGCCGAGGGGAAGAGGAGCTGGGCGTGGGAAGTTGCATACCGCGGAGGCAGCAGTTCCAGTAGGACCAGGGGTTGTTCGAGGTACAATCAGTTTATTCAGTACCCTTTCTTACGCCTTGTTCGATACTGGAGCTTCGCACTCCTTTGTTTCACCCGGTATGGCCCGTTCTATGGGTCTAGATTCCGAGAGACTTCCAACACCTCTGGTGCTGAGCAGACCAGTTGGAGGTCATACCGACTTGTTATATGTTTGTAGAGGATGTAGACTGATGATAGGGCCACATCAGTCATTTAGGGATCTTTTACTGCTACAGATTCAACCATATGATGTCATCCAAGGCATCGACTGGTTTTTCTCTGTGTGTTCCATCATCAACTGCTTCCGAGGAAGGGTTTTGTTCTCAGACTTGGGTGGCCGACGTGGTACTTTCACCGATGAGCGGAGTGGCCAGAAGGGTACCAGGCGAGAGGAACCCCTCCTCTACTTGTTATCCGAGCTGTCAGTAGAGTCGGTGGAGCTACCAGGGATCGTTAGTGAGTTTATGGATGTCTTTACTGAGGAGGTAATGACTCTACCCCCTCGATGTGATATCGAGTTTGGGATGGACTTTTAGCCAGGTGCTCGTCCGATTTCGATGGCTCCTTACCAGATGTCACCTTCGGAGCTCCGAGAGCTGCAGATTCAGATTGATGATCTGATAAAGAGGGGTTATGTTCGACCAAGTGCATCACCATTGGGTGCTCCTGTTTTGTTCACAAAGAAGGAGGATGGTGGTCTCAGGTTGTGTATAGACTATAAGAGGCTGAATCAGGTGACGATCAATAATCTCTACCCTCTTTTGAGGATAGACGATCTCTTTGACCAGCGGAAGGGGGTAGGATGGTTCTCGAAGATCGACCTATGGTGTAGGTATCACCTATTGAGGGTAAAGGAGGGCGACATCTCAAATACGGCCTTCAGGTGTAGCTATGGGCACTTCGAGTTTGTAGTCATGCCTTTTGGCATTACGAACGCCACAACTGTGTTCATGGGACTTATGAACTCCGTCTTCCAGGAGTATCTGGATCGGTTTGTTGTCATGTTCATTGACAACATCCTGATCTACTCAAGATCAGAGGAAGACCACACTGAGCAACTGAGGATGGATTTGGAGGTCCTCCATCAACACCAACTCTATGGGATGTTTTCAAAATTCAAGTTCTAGATGAGAGAAGTGCACTTCTTTGGGCACGTAGTGTCCGAGCAAGGGGTAGCAGTGGACTCATCAAAGGTTGAGGCAGTTGTTTCTTGGGAAGCACCCAAGAACGTGGCGGAGGTTCGTAGTTTCCTTGGGCTGGCAGGTTACTACCGGAGGTTCATACCTAACTTCTCTCGAGTTGTGGAACCTTTGATGGCCTTGTCCAAGAAGGACCAGGTTTTCATGTGGAGTGAGTAGTGCGAGGCAGCCTTCAGCTATCTAAAGGAAAATGTGGTTAGTTCCCCAGTGTTGAGACTACCAGAAGAGGGGGAAGCATATGAGGTGTTTTGTAATGCTTCAGGGAAAGGCCTCAGATGTGTGTTAATGTAGCAACAAGGGGTGATCTCTTATGGGTCTAGGCAGCTACGCCCTCATGAGCGTAATTATTCCACCCATGATCTAGAGCTTTCAGTGGTCATTTTTGGACTAAAGTTGTGGCAACATTATATCATCGGAGAATTTTTTTTGGTCTTCACAGATCACAAAAGCTTGAGGTATATCTTCTCCCAGTGGGACCTAAACTTAGAGCAGTGAAGATAGACGGAGTTCCTCCTGGATTACGACTTCGAGATTTCCTACACTTCGGGAAAAGGGAATGTAGTGGCTGATGCTTTGAGCAGGAGGTCATAGAAGGATGTGGTCCGAGAGTCAGCAGATGCTTGGAAGGCGATGGAGGAGTTGGCTACCTTGCACTTGGATGTGAGGGTCGATAGTTGTAGAGGTTTCCTGTATCAGATGATAGTGTAGTCTTCTCTGTTCTGGAAAGTGGAGGAGTCTCAGTGGGTAGACCCAGAGTGTGAAGTGATGTGCGACCAAGTTGACTAGGGTGGTGCACCAGAAGGGTGGATGGAGGATGGTTAGAATCAGATTCTAATTTGGGAGAAGTTGTTTTCTCCAGAGGTGATGTGTGTCCAGGTTATTAGTGAGTTCCACAACTCACACCTAGCGGTTATCCAAGAGTTTCCAAGATGTACCAGGGTCTGAGGAGACAACTTTGGTGGCCCTGATTAAAGCATGTAGTGGTAGAGTTTGTGGCCATGTGCCTAGTGTGTCAGTAGGTAAAGGCTTAACACCATGTTCCAGGCGGGTTGTTGCAACCTTTAGATGTCCCCGAGTGGAAGTGGGACGACATCTCGATGGATTTCGTCACGAGACTACCCAAGGTGCAAGGGGGTTGTGACGCCATATGGATAGTAGTGGACCTCTTGATGAAGTCAGCTCACTTTAGGGCGATTAATGAGTCGAGTGAAGTGGACACTCTAGCACGAAAATATGTGGACGAGGTAGTGCGGTTGCATAGAGTTCCGAGTTCCATAGTATGACAACCCTGCTTTTATTACAAGCTTAAACACGATTTATTACATAAACCTTCACTTGATAAAACAAAGAATATTAAGAGGTTTAGTCTCTTTGGGGCTTAGGATCATTAAATAAAAACTAAAAACATGAAATACAATATCTTTATTGAAAACTTTCATTACATGACCACTACATTCCCTCGTACTTAGCATTGCATGGGATAACCTGAGGACATGCATAAGAAAAGGGTGAGCTATAAGCACAGTAAGGGAATACACATGGAATAACATGAGAAGTAAAATACATGTTATACATTAGGTATATCAATAGAGAATAAGATAAACATGAACATAAAGGCATGATAAAGCATGATAATCATAACATGGAAATGTGGCAACAACACTTAACGTGGAATTAGCATGAGCCAAGGCCCATTGCACATAGAGCATGAGTAAATCCTCATTGCACATGAAACATGAGTAAACCATCGTTGCAATTGAATTAGCATGATTCAATACTCATTTCACAAGACGAATCCTGATACAATACTTTACCCAATGCATTGGAGTGCTATAAGGGCACACCCTTCTTAAACATTTCATTTCATGCATAAGTGTGCCACATGGATCATAAAACATGGATTAATAAAACATAATCATTTATTCCAAGATAAAGGAATGTGGAATTCATACATGAAACATTATAATCAATATGTAAATGTGCATAGAGGTGAATACCCTTGATGGAGAAATGGTCATGGTATTCACTACACAATGGCATTGGCTTAGAAAATCAGTGCGATTTCGGCAGCGTAACGACGTGAGATAAGAATTCATAAAAATGGTTGATGAGAGAGAAAAGGTTTCCTCATCATATTTACATTTAATTGAAAGTATGGAGGTCATATAGATACATTTCCCCATAATTTTAATGGAATTTACATTCATGATACAAAAGTATTGCTTGAATGTTAATGATGAGAGAGAAGTTCCTTTCAGAATTTCGGCATAGTAACGGGTGTACATGGGAGGAATTTAATGAGAGAGAAAGGGGTCCTCCATCATTCAAACATGAAAAGGGTAGTATTAGGGAGGTGCAAAAACATACCCCAACATTCATAATTGAAATTAAATGGGCAAAACAACTTAAAGAAAATTGGACAAAAATGAGAAAGGAAGAAAAAACCCTTACTTGGAAGTGTGCTTCCAATGGATAGAGAGAGGCTTGTGAGAGGATTATTGGGAGCTTGGGGTACCTTGGGAGGATTATATAGAGAGTAGGGAAGTGGTTGGATGAACTCAAAGGGATTTGAGTGAGGAGGAAGTGGGAGCTTGGGTCGGTTTATATAGGAAAGGTGAGGGAATTCTTTATTATTTAGGTTTGGGACCCCTTATATTAAATTAATCCAAACCACAAACCAACCCATGGTTTTTGCCAATGGTTTTTGGAAAAGGTAAGAGTAAAAAAATATTTTAAAAGTCCAAACTCCGAACTTCTTAAAATAACAGGGTTTCTTATATGGAGGTGAGTCAAACTCCTATGGAAAACAATTTTAAAAGACAAGGTGTATAATAACTCTTGAGGGGTCCGTTAATGCTTTGAAAAGTAAGTCAAACAAACCCAAAATCACATTATTTTAAAGGTAAAACATATATTGGCCGTACATAAAGATTATTTTATTTTATTACATCACTATTTGGTCATTATGATGTCATAAAACACATTATATATTTAAACGGTATTTAATTTTTACCGAAAAATTTGACTGTCTCATAAAATTATGAAAAATTCACCGTTGGATAATTTCGACGTCCTGATTCCAGAAATAACATTTATTTTATATAAATAATTTTTTAAATATGTTAATTTTTACTTTAAAAATAAAAACTGACATTTATGGAAAATTCACGGGTTTTGACAGAAATGGCTTTAAAACCTTAATATAAATTATAATTGCATTCATAAAATTATAAGATATTTTATATTTAATAAAAATTAATTTAATAATAATAATAATATTTTATTAAAATATTATTTAATTCAAAAATCCCTTAATTAAATAAAATATAATTCTTAATTAAATAATAACTAAAAACACTATTTGTACTTTAAAAACTATTTACAAAGTATCAAAAATGACAAGGGGGTATATTCATTATTATATAGAAAAATTATATACATGAACATAGTACTAGAAATTTTCTACATAACCCCTTAAAATAGCCACATAAGACATAAGGGTAAGGTGTGCGATGGTGACAGACTCTTGTGGGGGCTCAGATAATATCACTCGAGTGGTAATTTCTATCAACTTTCACTTTTCCCGTAGACGGTCCTATTCGAGCTTGACATGATGAAGCTCAGCTTGGGCTTGGTCAAGAGAAAAACCCAAATATTCCACCTCTTTTCAGAGCTCCGACAAATGGGCTTTGTATGGAGCAATTCTACTAGATGAGGCCATCACTTCTTTTGTCTGAGTAAATTGGATTTGTTAAAGCCCTATATTTATACTAATCATGTGATAACTGTTCAACGACTATATTAGCAACGATCAAAATTCTTAGCATTAAACCAAAGAAGTTAACATTTTATATAAACATAAAGATACATTTAATTAGATCAAGAGGGATTTCCATTAATGAAACTTTGGGTCGTTACAATATTCACCCCTTAAGAAATTTTTCCCTCGAAATTTTCCTTTTCCCACACTAAAACAGATGTGGGTAACTCAGCATTATCATTACCTCCGATTCCCAAGTCTCTTCTTCAAACTTTTGGTTTCTCCACAACACCTTGACGAGGGGCATTGTCATATTTCGTAGGTCTTTTTCTCTACGATCTAAGATCTTCACTGGTTTCTCATTATAAGAAAGATCATCCTCCAACTATACAACCTCAGAAGAGAGTACATGTGAAGGGTCCGGTATGTACTTCCTTAAGAGGGATACATGAAAGACATCATGAACTTTGGACATGGTAGGTGGAAGTGCTAGTCGATAGGCCACAACCCCAACATGATCAAGAATCTCAAAGTGGCCGATGTACCATGCACTTAACTTCCCTTTCCTTACAAACCTCATGACCTTCTTCCATGGAGATATGCGTAGAAACACCATGTCTCCAACTTTAAACTCAAGGTCTCGTCAAAGGTTATCTGAATAACTCTTCTGTCGACTCTGGGCTGCCTTGATATGCTGCTGAATGGTTTTCACCTTCTCCACCATTTCTTCGACCATTTCTGGTCCAAGCAGCTTACATTCACCGACCTCATCCCAACATGCCGGTGTTCGCACCTTTTCCCATACAGGGCTTCATATGGTCCCATTTGGATACTTGAGTGGAAACTTTAATTATAAGTGAACTCAACCAGAGGAAGATGTTGATCCCATCCTCCTTTAAAGTCCATTGAGTATGCTCTCAACATTTCCTCAAGTGTTTGGATAGTCCGCTCGGATTGGCCATCAATTTGAGGATGATAGGTCATATTGAAGTTCATTTTACTATTCAGAGCATGCTGAAGACTCTTCCAAAACATAGAGGTGAATCATGGATCTCGTTCAGACACAATAGATAGTGGTACTCCATGAAACCTTACCACTTCCCTGATATATATTTGTGCCAGTTGATCCAATGAGAAATCCTCACGAATAGCAATAAAGTATGCAGTCTTCGTAAGCCTATCCACAACAACCCAGATTGCATTATTGCCTTTGGATGTCCTCAGAAGTCCGGTGACAAAGTACCTGGTGATGTTCTCCAATTTAAATTCTGGTATGGGCAATGGTTGCATCATCCCCTTAGACTTCTGCCTCTTTGCCTTCACTTGCTGGCACACCAGGCACTTTGATATATATTCAGTGGTCTCATTTTTCATATTATCCCACAAAAAGGTTTCTTGGAGATCTTGATACATCTTTGTGCTCCCTAGGTCAATTATGATATTTGAACTATGTCCATCATCCAAAAGTTCCTTCTTTAGCTCCGGACTCGATGGAACACATAGCATTTTCCAAAATCGCACAATTCCTTCTTCATTAACATTAAACTCTGAGGTTTTCCCTTTTTTGATAGCTTCCACTTTTTCCTAAATTCCCACATCATCCTTTTGAGCATCCCTTAACCTTTCCAAAAAAGACGTTTGAGCAATAATTTGTGAAAAGATTTATGATGTTCCCTTCTTTATTATTCCCATGTACATCTTTATCAAGTCTAAGAAGATTGTATCCTTCTCAATTCTCATCATTGATAGAATCGCTAGGTCCTTTCTACATAGGGCATCTGCCACCATGTTCGCTTTCCCAGGGTGGTAATGTATTGAACAGTCATAATCCTTGATGATCTCTATCCATCTTCTCTGGTGCATATTAATCTCTTTCTATGTGAATATATATTTAAGACTCTTGTGGTCAGTATATATCTCACATTTCTCCCCATAGAGATAATGCCTCCAGGTTTTCAAGGAAAAGATCACCACTGCCAACTCCAGATCATGCGTTGGATAGTTTCTCTCATGGATTTTCAACTTCCTTGAGGCATAGGATATCACATTTTCATTTTTCATTAGCACACATCCTAATCCCTTCTTCGAAGTATCACTGAAAACCACAAAAGGTTCCCCACTTGTGGGTAAAGTGAGCATGGGCACAGTGATAAGCCTCCTTTTCAACTCCTTGAAGCTTTCTTTGCACTCATCACTCTAAGAAAACTTTACTCCCATTAGAGTTAGCTTGGTAGGAGGGTTTTACAATCTTGATAAATTTCTCACTAATCGTCGATAATATCCAGCTAACCCCAAGAAGCTACGAATATCCATTAACGATGTTGGCCTCATCCATCCCTCAATTGCATCTATTTTGGAGGGGTCCTGTAGAGAACCAAAGCTTGATGTACATGGACATTACATTACTTTTGTGGAATACTTAATACATAACAAAAACTGACACACAAGGACCATAATAGTTTAGTGTCTTTGGAAACTTGGAACATAATCCTCTAATCATGGTGAAAGATCTTCAACATATACCATAAAGATCTTCCCCCTTTTTTTACCTAAAACCTTTCTTTATATCCTGGGGAAAATAAAACATAAAAAGGGTGAGCTCAAATGCTCAGAAAGGGTAAGCATGGATAAAATAAAACATCCTATATACATTTGAACTTAAAAACATGAACATAATGTTTAAACATCAAAAGCATGAGCAATGACATAAAACATGGAAGTACGTAAGGCATAGATCATAAAGAAACATTAAGAATGATAAAGTAGCATGGGAATAAAAAATGTAATTCTGGAAACCATTAATCACATGATATGATTTCCATAGTAGCCAAGGCATTGGTTCCAAGACCATCTTAGTGGACAAAGTCCCTTTCTGAATCGAGTTCACTCCTCATTCTAGTCCTGTATTACTGAACCGGTTTAACTTGACATTCCAGCCATGTCTATCTCATGAGATATAAATCTTTACCCAATGCATTTTAGGGAGATATAGGTCCCACCCATCTCATAATGAAATCATTCTTACTTGTGCCACAAAATAAAAATACATCATTCAAAATAACCCAATAAATAAAATGTGTTTCATAAACATAATCCCATCATCACATAATACATATAAAAGAAATGGATTTCATTTCATAATAAGAAAAGTTAAAACATGTAAATCATAGAGACATTATACTTGATACATATGAAATAATTTCATCTTAGATGAAAAATGGTTTTGATAAAACACTTGAAATGAATTCTTGAGGAAAATATCCTTTATTCTTATAAATCAATTTATTTTCACAAAATGTCGTGCAATTTTAAAAGAAGGATATTTTGTTGAAAATAGTCATGAAATATGTTGGAGGAAGAATCATTAAAATAAGGCTTTATAAAACCGTAAAAATCCTTTCATGCCGTATAAGTTAAAAACATTCTTCTCATACTTTTGCTGGAAAAGTCATAAATGTACCTTGTAACGTAAATAAAAGAATGATTCCTTACATACCATTTAGTAAAATTAAAAAAGTAAAAAATGGGTAAAAAGGACTTTAAAAATTCATTAAAACACTTTTATAAAACGTGTACATAGACGATTTCAATAACCCTAGTAAATACTTACGAATAAGAAATCTCGGATAAAAATGAGATTTGCAAAATTATCCCTTACCTTAGGTCCGATATGCTTCGTACATATCCAAACCTCCTGTATAATGATTTAAATAATGTCATTGAATTATTATAAAATCATATTCATTGTTATTATATCATATATGGTTCACTTATGACTTTATATTACCCGTTCCTTTGTAAATTCATGTTAAAGTAGCGTTTTGGGTAAAATCATTTCATTTTTCGTTCGTGTTTTAACTTGTAATTATTCATATGATTACTTAAATCATGATTACTTACATCCAGAATGTAAAAAATTATTTATATATAATATATATTCAGAATAGACATATATATAATATATCTATAAATGGAAAGAAATACACCGTTCATGGAGACGGTAGGCCGTACGTACGCATGAAAGCTGTTTTCGTTTCCTTATTGAATTGAATGGAATTAATTATATGACATACATATATATGTACATAAATACAGTATCATTATTATTTCATATATTTCATTATTACTTATTATATATACTTTATAATCATTCTTTAATTTTTAACATGGAAAATGAATCTCATCGCGTCGTGGAGACGGTAATCCGTACGTACGGACGAGCGATGATATCGTTCCCCTGGAATTGTATTGGAGTGTATATATACTATTTCAGAATCAATATAACTTTACAATAGTCATATATAGTCATTATTTACACCATTATACCCATCCAAGTAAGGTGGTGGTTGAAAATAGATTACACCACAGTGTGGAGACAGTATTCCGTACGTACGCACGCACTGTGATTTCGTTTTCCGTAGGATGGATTGATGGTGAAATATTGTTGTTTCATAATTATAATAACATATCAGTATATGAGTGATACTGATGTTATTACTTCATAATGAAACAACTAATGAATAATAAGTTGAAGAAGAAATAAAGTTGAAAGAATCGGTAACGGACATTACCTCTTCTTTGAAGCGCTTCTTTGAGACCTCCACATAGGGCACTAAAATTAGTCTTTTAAGAAGACCGGGACCTCTAGGATGTTTCTAGGGATTTGGAGAAGAGAATTCGGCAGGGTTTGGCCGAGAATGAAGGCAAAATGTGGTTTGATGAAGAGAGGGAGGATGTGCCCTTTTATAAGGGAGGAGAGGGGCACCTTTGGAAATCTTAAAAATATTAATTTATAATAAATCTATCCCCTATTAAACACCTCCAAAAATGACTCATATTCGAATAATAGATGATATAGGGTTGTAATAGCATCATCAAATAAAATTTAGACATGTTAGGAAATTATTTTAAACATTATCAACATGATTTATCCTTAGTTAATCAATTTAATTTAATTTGTGGTAATAAAATTCTAAATTTTAAATTATAACAAATAATTAATTATTTGTTGTGAATTGTCCATAATTGGATACTTTATAACATTTTAGACCATATAAATGTAAATTTATAATTTTTATATATTTTTGTGATTTATAATCAATTTTATAATTTGTTATTTTTATAAAATAACAATACTGTCAATTTGGACACTATTCATTTATATGAATTTAAATAAAATATATACAGAAAATATGTTCGAAATAAAAGCTTTAATAGATTCATAAAAGGTCATATGCATCTTGAAAATTAGTGGATAACATTAAATAGTTCATTTAATATTTATTTTATTATTTTTAAAACCATTTATTTGGTTTATCTCTTAATAAAATAATTACTACAACATTTTTGTATAATTATTTAATATAATTATTTTCTGCCTAAAAATTAAAAATAAAATCCTATTATGAAGATATATCTATTAACTTTGACAGTAATACTTTTAATCTAATTTATCATCTTAAAATAACAATATTTAAATTGTTATATTTATTAAATTATGAAAGTGACAACTTTGGCATCATTTAAAATAAAATACTATATGTATCATAATCATATTAATAAGGATCCAAATGGTCAACAACTTGTCCAATGGATTATTAGGGTTTATATATACACTAATAATAAGTTTTTTTCTGATTTTTTGGCCTTTTGATATGTATTAATATTTCAATAAAAACTGTATTATTGATTTTTCACGAAATAGATAATTTCTACATCCCTATTATGTCAAAATTAATGATAATTATTTAATACCTAAAAATTATAAATAAATTCATATGATGTAGATAATTTCATTAGAATTATGGAGAATATTCATGCTCTATGTTTCATGATGTTTATCACTAAATTAAAATTATTATACTTATAAGATTTAAGAGAGTGACATGTTGTCACTTTCTTTGGTTTTAATAATAATCAAATTATTTTCATAAAAAAAGTCCATTAAATGATTCTAATTTGACCCTTAGGTGATATGGGTCGACTTTTAGTCATCAAATTCGATTTTTACAGGTGTTAGGATAATTTTATAATTTTATATTTACCCTTAATTACCCAATTTACCTTTAACTGTGGTAAATAAAATTTACCGTAATTACTATTCATAATGCCCAAAAATAAAAAATTGATTATTAAAATAATTTGGACCCAATGATTCCAAATATGGAATCCATTTTTCCAAATTCAATACACAAAAGTTTCAGAAATTAATTTAAAATTAATCTCGTTGTCGAATGAAAACGGGTTTTTGTTTAAAACATTGCAAAAGATTGAATTGATTTAACCTACGAATTCAAGGTAAAATCATTTCTAATGACATAAATTATATTGAATGGTAAAAATATACTCTATTTATAATTTAAAACCATTCAATATTATAATTTAACCATATAAACTAATACGATGGAAAAAGTTGTTTTCAATTAAAATATAGCGTGTTTTTACTATTCATTAAAATATGAAAGTTATCGGAAAAATATCAAAACATTATCCAATTTAAATTTTTATATCCTGATTCAAAATAAGAATTTTATTTTGTAAAATTGAACATATAAACATGTCAAAAACTATATTTAATGTGGGTGCACCATTAAAATGCGGTAAAACTGCATTTTTTGAAAAAAAACTTATTTTACCCGAAAAATTAATTTTGATCACATACCATGTTCTTGAAAATGTGTAAGAAGAAATAATGATGTTATAACATTCAAAATTTAGTTAATACTATTCATAATGGATAGTTCATAATAATATTATAATAATATATCGTTGTTTAGTATAACCCGGTATTGCGTACAACACACGCTATCGAGGAAGGTCGCGATTGCGTGTAATGTAAGCCAAGTCAGGGTTGTGTGTAGTGCATGAATCCTTTGTTGTTGTGTAAAACAAAAGACATTAATTAAATTAAAAAGAATATTTTTCATAAAATCTCAGGGTGTTACATTCTACCCCCCTTAAAATGAATTTCGCCCTCAAAATTCTTTGGGGTTATAAATGGTTTACTACTCGAAAGTTTCTTTAATAGAAACCCACATCGTAAAAAGGAATACTAAATCTTCATTTAAAAAGTGATGTATGAAACATATCAGTTACCCAAATTAACTCATCACTGGGTTTCCACATAATAGAACATATGTGAAAATATGGATAGGGAAGAAAAATCTAACCATCATGTTCTGATGGAGAGTGGTAGAGAACATGGCTATGAAAAAGCCATCAATCACAAAGCCATAAATTTGCGATGATCTAAGGTACCATCTGATTCGTTGGATATAAGAGCACTAGGACAACATTTTTTTTTTCAAGATCATTTCTCTAATGATGATAGATTTTAATTAGAAGAAATAATTACTTTATTTCGATATAATCTAACCGTTGTTCTTGCCTTGAACAATTTCCACTTCATATCTTAAAGAAATGAAGTTGAATTTGTCATTCGTGAATTGTTAGCAGATCATGTGATAGAATGATGGGTCATTCCATCTATCTTAATCAAAAGGTTAGCAATAGTTATATACATAAGTCCATCTATTGTATATCGTTCCAAAAATGGACTTATACTTCATCTATCATACCACATAATAAAATAAAACTAGTTTATACTAACTAGGGACTTCATGTAGGCTAGTGGTAGGCGATAAAAGCCTGTCACACTTCAGTTGTGGGTTCGATTCTCATAGCCTTGTCCGATGCGACGGGTTGTCACCCGTCCTGAAGGTTGTCCTTTTTATAAAACAAAACTATTATAATAAAAAGTATTAGCCTTAAACAATACAAACTTATGTTCAACATAATCCATTCGAATCTTTAGGATTATCCAAAATACTTCTTTCCAAACTCATAGTATAAAGATAACGATTACTAAAAAGGTCATATAACAAGCATATGAATACTATCATTTATCCCTCATATATCTTGTTGGTCACATTCCAATCATGTGAATACCTTAATCATGAACCTTATTGAAAACATGAATGCTGTCAAAAGTTAACTCATTCCACATACCAAAATCCAAAAAATCTATATACTCAAACAATGATATAACTTTACCCTTATATCAGTCATGAGCTCATGAATACTGTTAAACATTTCATTTTCTCCTTATCCCTTCATTATACGCATATCATCTTCTTTCCAAAAATATCTCAATCACTTTCCATGGTTATCAGTACCATTCAACATATACTTTCAAATACTTTAGGAAAAACAATAGTGTAACAATCCTTAGATGATTCTTTAATCCATAGTACCATAGATTATTCTTTATAAACATACAATCATTCCACTAACTTCTTAAACTACTGACTATGCTTCATCATTTCCTTCATCTCATATTTCATTTGTAGTCTCTTCATCATCATCTACATAAATACTACTCATATGACAATACTGACAATCTTCATGAGATTTTCCCTTAGGGCATTGGTTTTCATAATGCCCATACATTCCACATATAAAACATTTAACCATTGTTGATGTCATAGCAATACCATTATCCTCATCCATGGTGTTAACTAAACATTTTCCTTTGCACTTATGGCTTTATGTACTTATTTTCCACACCCAAAGAATCTTCCAGTTCCTTTGAAACATTCTCCTTGATGCCTCTTCCCACATGATTTACATAGGGGAAATTGAACTTACTTTCCTCTATGATCATAATGAAACTCCATCTTTCTTTTATTAGCCGAGTCAGGAAACATACCAAATTTGAGATTATTGATCATATTATGAGATTTCAGATTCGGCATAATAATGATGTTTGGACTTCCAAATCCCATTTCATTTGGTTGCTCATGAAGAATATCATTCCATTGTCCATCATATACTCCATTATCGTGAATCTTCATGTTTCCAGCCATTTCCTAAAACCCAAATAGAATAGTGTGAGAGGAAAAAATCATGCTAGGGAAAATAACATAGTAAAGGGGGTGTAACCTCAATATCTAACATCTTAAGTTAAATTTTAAGATTGTTATCTTAGTTCTAGGACAATATCCTATACGTATACTTATCCTTAGGGACATCCCAAGACATACCTTAGAAATATTTCTAGAGATCTCACTAACGTTTTCGCATCCTAGTTTCCAAAAGTTGACTAAACCTTTCCTCTAATACCAACTGTAGAGACCCGAATCTTGACGTACATGGACATTACATTACTTTTTCGGAATACTTAATACATAACAAAAACTGACACACAAGGACCGTAATAGTTTAGTGTCTTTGGAAACATGGAACGTAATCCTCTAATCGTGGTGAAAGAACTTCAACATCTCCCATAAAGATCTTCCCCCATTTTTTTATACCTAAAACCTTTCTTTATATAATGGGGAAAAGAAAACATAAAAAGGGTGAGCTCAAATTCTCAGTAAGGTTAAGCATGGATAAAATAAAACATACCATATACATTTGAACTTAAAAACATGAACATAATGTTTAAACATCAAAAGCTTGAGCAATGACATAAAACATGGAAGTATGTAAGGCATAGATCATATAGAAACATTACGAATGATAAAATAGCATGGTAATAAAACATGTAATTGTGGGAACCATTAAGCACATGATATGATTTCCATAGTAGACAAGGCATTTCTACCAAGACCATCTTAGTGGACAAAGTCCCTTTCTGAATCGAGTTCACTCCTAGTTCCAGTCCTGTATTACTGAACCAGTTTAACTTTCCGTTCCAGCCATGTCTATATCATGAGATATAAATCTTTACCTAATGCATTGGAGGGAGATATAGGTCCCAACCATCTCATAATGAAATCATTCTTACTTGTGCCACAAAATAAACATACATCATTCATAATAACCCAATAAATAAAATGGGTTTCATAAACATCATCCCCTCATCACATAATCCATATAAAAGAAATGGATATCATTTCATAATAAGAAAAGTGAAACCATGTAAATCATAGAGACATTATACTTGATACATATGAAATAATGTCATCTTAGATGAAAAATGGTTTTGATAAAACACTTGAAATGAATTCTTGAGGAAAATATCCTTTTTTCTTCTAAATCAATTTCTTTTCACAAAACAACGTGCAATTTTAAAAGAAGGATATTTTTTTGAAAATAGTCATGAAATATTTTGGATGAAGCTTCATGAAAATAAGGCTTTATAAAACCGTAAAAATACTTCCATGCCGTATAAGTTAAAAAAAACATTCTTCTCATACTTTTGCCGTAAAAGTCAAAAAAGTACCTTGTAACATAAACAAAAGAATGATTCCTTACATACCATGTAGTAAAAGTAAAAAAGAAAAAAATGGGTAAAAAGGACTTTATAAATTCATGGAAACACTTTTATAAAACTTGGACATGGACGATTTCAATAACCCCAGTAAATACTTACGAATTAGAAATCTCGGATAAAAATGAGATTTACAAAATTATCCCTTACCTTAAGTCTGATATGCTTTGTACGTATCCAAACCTCCTGTATAATGATTTAAATAATTTCATTGAATTATTAAAGAATCATATTCATTGTTATTGTATCATATATGGTTCACTTATGACTTTATATTACCCGTTCCTTTGTAAATTCATGTTATAGTAGCGTTTTGGGTAAAATTGTTTCATTTGTCATTCGTGTTTTGACTTGTAATTATTCATATGATTACTTAGATCATGATTAATTACTTCCAGAATGTAAAAAATGATTTATATATAATATATATTCAGAATAGACATATATATAATAGATCGATAAATGGAAAGAAATACACCGTTCATGAAGACGGTAGGCCGTACGTACGCATGAACGCTGTTTTCCTTTCCTTATTGAATTGAATGGAATTAAGTATATGACATACATATATATGTACGTAAATCCAGTAGCATTATTATGTCATATATTTCATTATTACTTATTATATATACTTTATAATCATTCTTAAATTTTTAACATGGAAAATGAATCTCATCGCGTCATGGAGACGGTAATCCGTACGTACGCACGAGCGATGATATCGTTCCCATGGAATTGTATTGGAGTGTATGTATACTATTTCATAATCAATATAACTTTACAATATTAATATATAGTCATTATTTACACAATTACACCCATCCAAGTAAGGTGGTGGTGGAAAATAGATTACACCACGGCGTGGAGACGGTATTCCGTACGTACGCACGCGCGGTGATTTCATTTTCCGTAGGATGGATAGATGGTGAAATAGGGTTGTTTCATACTTATAATAACATATTAGTATATGAGTGATACTGATGTTATTACTTCATAATGAAACAACTAAATAAGAAGAAGTTGAAAAAGAAATAAAGTTGAAAGAATCAGTAACGGACATTACCTCTTCTTTGAAGCGCTTCTTTGAGACCTCCCCTTAGGGAACTAAAATTGGTCTTTGAAGAAGACCAGTACCTCTGGAATGTTTCTAGGGAAGTGGACAGGATAATTTGGCAGGGTGTGGACGGGCTTGAAGGCTCAATGTGGTTTGAGGAAGAGAGGGAGGAGGTTCCCTTTTATAAGGGAGGAGAGAGGCACCTTTGGAAATCTTAAAAATATTAATTTATAATAAATATAACCCCACTTAAAAAACTCAAAAAATGACTCATATTAGAATAATAGATGATATATGGTTGTAATATCTTCAACCAAAAAAATTTAGATATGTTAGGAAATTATTTTAAACATTATCAACATGATTTATCCTTAATCAATTTAATTTTATTTGTGGTAATAACATTATAAATTTTAAATTATAACAAATAATTACATATTTGTTGTGAATTGTCCATAATTGGATACTTTATAACATTTTAGACCATATAAATGTAAATTTATAATTTTTATATATTTCTTTGATTTTTAAACAAATTTATAATATGTTATTTTTATAAAATAACAATAGTGTCAATTTTGACACTATTCATTTATATGAATTTAAATAAAATATATACAGAAAATATGTTCGAACTAAAAGCTTTAATATATTTATAAAAGGTCATATGCATCTTGAAAATTAGTGGAGAACATTAAATAGTTTATATAATATTTATTTTATTATTTTTAAAACCATTTATTTGGTTTATCTCTTAATAAAATAATTACTATAACATTTTTGTATAAATATTAATATACATATTTGTTGCCTAAAAATTAAAAATAAAATCTTATGATGAAGATATATCTATTAACTTCAACAATAATACTTTTAATCTAATTTATCCTCTTAAAATCACAATATTTAAATTTTTATATTTATTAAATTATGAAGGTGACAACTTTGGCATCATTTAAAATAAAATAATATAAGTGTCATAATCATCTTAATAAGGATCCAAATGGTCAACAATTTGGCCAATGGATGATTAGGATTTATATATACACTAATAATAAGTGTTGTTCCGATTTTTTGGCCTTTTGATATGCATTAATATTTCAATAAAAACTATATTATTGATTTTTCACTAAATAAATAATTTCTGCATCCCTATTGTGTCAAAATTAATGATAATTATTTAATACCTAAAAATTATAAATAAATTTATATGATGTAGATAATTTTATTATACTTCTAGAGACTATTTATTTTCTTTGTTTAATTATGTTTATCATTAAATTAAAATTATTATACTTATAATATGTAAGAGAGTGAGATGTTGTCACTTTCTTTGGTTTTAATAATAATTAAATTATTTTCATGGAAAAAAGGCCATTAAATGATTTTAATATTACCCTTAAGTGATATGGGTCGACTTTTAGTCATCTAATAGGATTTTTACATGTGTTAGGGTAATTTTATAATTTTATATTTAGCCTTAATTACCCGATTTACCTTTAACTATGGTAAATAAAATTTACCGTAGTTTCTATTCATAATGCCCACAAATAAAAAGTAGCTTATTAACATAATTTAAACCCACTGATTAAAAATATGGAATCCATTTTTCCAAATTCCATACACAAAAGTTGCAGAAATTAAATTAAAATTAATCCCGTTGTCGAAAGAAAACATGTTTATGTTTAAAACGTTGCAAAAGATTGAATTGATTTAACCTATGAATTCAAGGTAAAATCAATGCTAATGACATAAATTATATTTAATGGTAAAAATAAATTCTATTTATAATTTAAAACCATTCAATATTATAATTTAACCATATAAACTAATACGATGAAAAAAGTTGTTTTCAATTAAAATATAGCGTGTTTTTACTATTCATTAAAATATGAAAGTTATCTGAAAAATATCAAAACTTTATCCAATGTAAATTTTTATATCCTGATTCAAAAGAAGAATTTTATTTTGTCAAATTGAACATATAAACATTTCAAAAACTAGATTTAATGTGGGTGTGCCATTAAAAGGCGGTAAAACTGCATTTTTTTGAAAAAAACTTATTTTACCCGAAAAATTTATTTTGTTCACATACCATGTTATAGAAAATGTATAAGATGAAATAATAATGTTATAAAATTAAAAATTTAGTTAATACTATTCATAATGGCTAGTTCATAATAATATTATAATAATATATCGTTGTTTAGTAAAACCCGGTATTACGTACAACACACACTATCGAGGAAGGTCGCGATTGTGTGTAATGCAAGCCAAGTCAGGGTTGCGTGTAGTGAATGGCTCCTTTGTTGTTGCGTATAAAAAAAGACATTAATGAAATTAAAAAGAATATTTTTCATAAAATCTCTGGGTGTTACAGGTCCACAGATATCCCGTTGCTTGCGATGTTATGGCCCAAGAATGAGACCTCTTTTAACCAGAACTCACACATGTTTTACTTTGCATAGAGATTCTCCTTGTGCAAAGCCTCTAGTACAATTCTCAAATGCTCCTTATGATCCTCCAGGGTTTTGGAGTATATTAGAATGTCATCTATAATGACTACCACAATTTTGTTAAGGTAATCTCTAAAGACTCTATTCATCAAGTCCATGAAGATTGCTGGAGAATTAGTGATTCCGAAAGGCATTACTATTAATTCATAGTGCCCGTATTTTGTACAAAAATCAGTTTTGGGGACATCTTCCTTCTTCACCCTTACTTGATAATATCCCAACCGCAACTCTACCTTAGAGAAGTATTGTGCTCCACGTAGCTGATCAAACAAGTCATCGATCCATGGTAGAGGATACTTGTTCTTTATCGTGATTTTTTTTTAAGTTCACGATAATCAATGAAACGCCACTTTGTCCCATCCTTGTTCTTGACGAAGAGGACTCGTGCACCCCATGTCGAAGCACTTGGGCGTATAAACCCCTTATCCAGATTCTCCTATAGTTGTTTCTTTATATCTTCACGTTCCACGACAACCATTCTATATGGAGTCTTGGATATTGATAGCGCCCCAGGTATATGTTCAACTGAGAATTCAACATCTTTTCTAGGAGGAAGACCAGGCAGTTCCTCATTAAACACTTCCGTGAATTCCCTCACAATAGGAATTTTTTCAAGGATGGTTTCTTCCTTGGACTCAATCATCTGAGCCAGATACACGTTCTCATAGGGCAGTAATATCCATGCTTGAGATGATGGAGCTAAAGGAGATTCATGTTCCTCCTGACACTTGTAAAGAATCAGGGGTCGATTCTCCATATGGAGTGTGATTTCCCTCTCCCGACAATTTATGTTGGCTCTATATAAGGAAATCCAATCCATGCTAAGAATTGCATCAAATTCCACCAGAGGGAGTATGACGAGGTTCTTCGGGAAATTCAATTCACAGATTAAAACAGGGGAGGAGTTATATTCATGGGATGTAAGGATTTCCCCATTTTCCATACTCACCGACATCTTCACTTCCATGATTTTTGGTGGTGTTGGGATTGTTCTACTAAACTTTAGAGATATAAAAGAATGTGTAGAACCTGAATCAAAAAGTACGTTCACTATTCTTGACTGAATAACTAGCATACCTGTCACCACTTCGTTGTCGGCGTTCACTTCGGCAGAAGTGAAGGCAAAAGCACTTCCTTGCTTCCCTGGATGTTGTTTGTTGCCTCAGAAAACCCTTGGATTAGGGCACTGATTTGCAAAATTCCCTAGTTCATTGCATTTGTAGCATTGAACAATGCGTTGAGGTTCGAACGGAGCATTCCTCTCCTCTGTTTCAGTTGCAGGTCTTTATTTCCAATAGTCAACAGCTAGGTGCCCTTCTCTTTCACACCTAAAGCATTTCCTCATCCCCTTGAGGAAATTTCCATGGTGCTTCTTTCCACACATTTGTCAAGTGGGGTGCTGGATCTTCTTAGCACTGTTGGATTTATCCATCGGACCGCCAGCATTGATGTCCACCATACGCTTCTAGTCCCCATGATACCCCTGTGATTCCCTGATCTCCATTTCAACCTTGAGGGAACATCGGACAATTTCATCATAGCTGTCGAAGTCACAGATCTCCAATCTTTCCACAGGCTATGCTTCATCCCACCAATGAAGCGGTTAACTTTGCATTATAGGGTAATGACAAAGCTGGAAGCATATCGTGCGAGCCTTGTGAAGTTTTCCTCGTACGCTCCAACATATTCTTCATCTTTTTACTTGAGGGAAAGGAAGCCCCTTTCCATCTTAAGCCAGAGGGTGCACGGAAAATATTTATCGAAAAAAATCATCTGGAAATCCTTCCATTCCAATGCCTTGATATCCTCCTCAGGCTTCGTATTTTTGATCAAATTCCACCATTGATCAGCTTCACCCTCCATATGATAAGCCACTAGGAGAACATTCTCTTGTTCAGAACATTGAATAATGGAGAAGATTATTTCAATGGAGTTGATCCATTGTTCAGTGATCATCAGATCAGATGATCCACAAAAAGTAGAAGGCCTTTGTCTCATGAAGCTCTCGATAACGACTTCTTCTTTCTTAAGGGGGGTTGAACGTTCCTCTTGACCTGTGTTTCTATTCAAAACTTGAGTTAGCTGAGAGAGAAGCATGAAAAAGTTTCTGATTACAGCTCCCATTGGATTGGGCATCTCATTAGTACAGTCATCACACTAATATTCACAACGGTGGTTAGCCCGAGTCCTCATATTATCGGAAATTGAATTGAATAAACAGAAAGATAGGGGTAACAGATAAAGGGTAATCCAAAGACAAAAGTTGATGAATTATAAATAAACTTTAATTTCCTTAACTCATGAGTCTATAGGCTTTAATCTAGGCTTTTCCTGATCTACTTTCTAACATATATTCTTAGGGGCAATTTTATAAAATTCCCGTTAATAAGGGTTCATACTATGTTTTTGAATTTATCAAAAACATATCCCCCAGGAGTGTCATAACCAAGAGTGCAACAAGGTCTGTTGTCGTGCACCAGTTCCCGTTTGAGTCTACCTCAAAGCGGGGTTTTCGGGTTTTACCCCTAGGATACATCTCTGCCAGAGCCGCCTCTACCTGCTCGTATCCAGACAGGGATGTATTTGCTTGATAGACCACTTACTTAGTACTAACCAAAACTTAGGGATGTTTTCATTATACTTAGTCTTGTCTCTAAGTCTTTACTAGGGTTTTCTAATCCTAATCCAAAAAATAACTAAACCTATCCTCTGATACCAACTATGACAACCCTGCTTTTATTAAAAACTTAAACATGATTTATTACATAAAACTTCACTTGATACAATAAAGAATATTGAGAGGTTTAGTGTCTTTGGGGATTATAATCATTACATAAAAACTTAAAACATGAAATACAACATCTTTATTGAAAACATCCTTTACATGACCACTATATTCCCTCGCACTTAGCATTGCATGGGATAACCTGAGGGAATGCATAAGAAAAGGGTGAGCTATAAAGCCCAGAAAGGGAATACACATGGAATAACATTAGAAGTACAATAAATGTTATACATTAGGCATATCAATATAGCACAAGAGAAACATGAACATAAAGGCGTGATAAAGCATGATAATCATAACATTGAAATGTGGCAATAACACTTAACATGGAATTAGCATGAGCCAAGGCCCATTGCACATAGAGCATGAGTAAATCCTCATTTCACTTGAAGCACTAGTAAACCCTCACTGCACTTGAATTATCATGAGTCAACACTCATTTTACCTGACGTATCATGATACTATACTTTACCCAATGCATTGGAGCGCTATAAGGGCGCACCCTTCTTAAACATTTCATTTCATGCATAAGTGTGCCACATGGATCATAGAACATGGATTCATAAAACATAATAATTTATTAAATGATAAGGGAATGTGTAATTCATACGTGAAACATTATAATCAATATGTAAATGTTCATAAAGGTGAATACCCTTGATGGAGAAATGGGCCTGGTATTCACTACACAATGGCATTGACTTAGAAAATCGGTGCGATTTCGGCAGCGTAACGGCGTGACATAAGAATTCATAAAAATGGTTGATGAGAGGGAAAGCGATTCCTCATCATATTTACATTTAATGGAAAGTAAGGAGGTCATATAAATACATGTACCATCAATTTTAATGGAATTTAGATTCATGATACAAATGTATTGCTTGAATGTAAATGAGGAGAGAGAAGTTTCTTTCGGAATTTCGGCATAGTAACCGGTGTACATGAGAAGCATTTAATGAGAGAGAAAGGGGTCCCCCATCATTCAAACATAAATAGGGAATTATTAGAGAGGTTTGAAACCGTACCCCAATATTCATAATTGAAATTAAATGGGAAAAACAACTTAAATAAAATTGGACAAAATTTAGAAAGGAAGAAAAAACCCTTACTTGGAAGTGTGCTTCCAAAGGCTATAGAGAGGCTTGTGAGAGGCTTCTTGGGAGCTTGGGGAACCTTGGGAGGATTCTAAAGAGAGTAAGGAAGAGGTTTGATGAACTCCAAAGGCTTTGAGTGAGGAGGAATTGGGATCTTGGGTGGGTTTATATAGGAAAGGTGAGGGAATTATTTATTATTTAGGTTTGGGACCCCTTATATTAAATTAATCCAAACCAAAAACCATCCCATGGTTTTTGCCCCTGGTTTTTGGCAAAGGGAAGAGGAAAACAATATTTTATAAGGCCAAAGTCCGAACTTCTTAAAATAATAGGGTTTCTTATGTGGAGATGAGTCACACTCCCATGGAAAACAATTTAAAAAGACAAGGTGTTTAATAAGTCTTGAGGGGTCCATTAATGCTTTGAAAAGCAAGTCAAACAAACACAAAATCACATTATTTTAATGGTAAAACATATATTTTCCAAACATAAAGATAATTGTATTTTATTACATCACTATTGGGTCATTATGATGTCATAAAACACATTATATATTTAAACAGTATATAATTTTTTCCCAAAAATTTGATTGTCTCAGAAAATAATGAAAATCATTTATATTTAATAAAAATTAATTTAATAATAATAATAATATTTTATTAAAATATTATTTAATTCAAAAATTCCTTAATTTAATAAAATATAATTCTTAATTAAATAATAACTAAAAACACTATTTTTACTTTAAAAACTATTTTCAATGTATCAAAAACTACAAGGAGGTATATTCATTATTATATAAAAAAATAATATACATGAACATAGTACTAGCAATTTTTTACATGACCCCTTAAAACTGCCGCATAAGACTTAAGGGTAAGGTGTGGGATGGTGATTGACTCTTGTGGGGGCTCAGATAACATCGCCCGAGTGGTAATTTATATCAACTTCCAAATTTCCCATAGACGGTCCCATTCGAGCTTGAAATGATGAAGCTCTGATTGGGCTTGGTCAAGAGAGAAGCCCAGAGATGCCACCTCTTTTCTGAGCTCTGACAAATGGGCTTCGTATGGAGCAATTCTACTGGACGACACCATCGCTTCTTTTGTCTGAGTAAATTGGATTTGTTAAAGCCCTATATTTATACTAATCATTTGATCACTGTTCAATGGATATATTAGAAACAGTCATAATTCTTAACATAAAACCAAGAAGTTGACATTTTATATAAATATAAAGAGACATTTAATTAGATCAAGAGGGATTACCATTAATGAATCTTTGGGTCGTTACACATAGTCTCGGACAGGGATGTACGTTTTACCTCAAGAGTCTGGAGGGGTTTGCAGTATGCTTTCGACACCCAACTACACCTTAATACTGCTTTCCATCCCCATACAGATGGACAGACAGAGCGCACCATCCATACCGTGGAGGATATGCTGTGGGCATGTGTTCTGGACTCAGGAGGATCCTGGGTGCGACACTTGCCTCTGATATAGTTTTCCTACAATAATAGCTATCACTCTACCATTGGTATGGCTCCATTCGAATATTTTTACGAGAGGCTATGCCGCTCACCCTTGTGATGGACTGAAGTCGGAGAGGTGGGCATCCATGGCCCGTAGGTGGTGCAGGGCACGACAGGGAAGGATCAACTTATATGGGAAAGGATGAAGGCGGACCAGGACCGACAAAAGTCGTATGCTGATAGCAGGAGAAGACCCTTGGAGTTTGAGGTAGGAGACCACGTTTTCTTGAAGGTCACCCCTCATCATGGACAACAAAGGTTCGATAAGGGAAGTAAACTTTCCCCCAGGTTCATTGGACCCTTCGAAGTGTTGAGGCGGGTCAACGAAGTGGCTTATTAGCTAGCATTACCACCGTCGCTACTGAGGATACATGATGTCTTCCATATGTCCCAGCTTTGTCTATATCTACACGATGACTCCCACATCATTGATTGGGGGGAGTTAGATGTCTAAGACGATGCAACCTTCATAGAATGAACAGTCAAGATCTAGGATCGTAAGAAGAAAGTGCTTCATGGATGAACCATCCCCTTGGTTCATGTGTTGTGGAGGCATGGTGGCTTGGAAGAGAGAACATGGGAGCGGGAGGACCAGTTACGTGTTCAGTACCAAGAGCTGTTTTGACTACCTTTTTTTTGTTCTGATCCTTGACATATTGTACCTTGTGCTTCAATATATGAAATTCTTGTTTTTCTTAGCTATTATATGATATGTTCCCTTTTCTCTCTTTGTGTGTGTACGAATGCGTGATGATGGGAAAACCTGACTGCTAATCAGGACGCATTAATGTGGATGCGATTAAACCCGTGTGGGTGATCCAATGCCGCCCAAAGTGGATAATATCATGACATGTAGGAGGGTACTCCCTAACTCATGTGTTGGACAGTGTGATCCTTGTTCTTGTTGTGAATGTTTGTGGTTGATAACATTTGGGCGAGTGTTCCTAGATGTAGGAGGGGTTCTGTTCTAGCTTTGGAACAACTCAGGGGTTTTCCGCTGAGATGTATCTTTAGAGGGTGGTTGTTCGGACCCCACTTTTCTCTTTTCTGGTTTGTTCTTATATTCTCGGGGATGAGAATAGTTTGAGAAGTATCTGATGTAATGGCCCGAGATCTTCGGGTATATTAATTGGTTAAAATGTGATGTTTAGGTGTTCGGGGTAGTTTGGGAAGCTATCACAGCTTAGAAGCTTAATGGTAGCCTTGGCCTACTAGTAGCTCAGCCTACCGGTAGCTCGGTCTACTGGTAGCTCGGTCTACCAGTTGCAGGCCTATCGGTAACTCGACATACCGGTAGGTCGGTCTACCAGTAGCTTAGTCTACCGATAGCAGGCCCACCGGAAGCTCGGCATACCAGTAGCTTGGCGTACCTGTAGCTCAGCCTACCGGTAGCCGCGGCCTACCGATAGCTCGGCCTACCGGTAGTTCGGCCTACCGGTAGATCAGCCTATCGGTAGCTCGGCCTACCCGTAGCTCGGCCTACCGGTAGCACGACCTACCAGTAACTGCGGCTTACCGATGGCTCAACCTACCGGTAGCTTTGGCCAACTGGTAGCTTGGCCTACCGGTAGCCTCGTCTTACCGGTGGCTCGGCCTACTGGCAGACCTAGACTACTGGTGACCACGGGTTTTCCAGTAGCGCCTCCTTTTTGCACAAATTGGGTTTTAAACCAATTTTTGACCCCTTTAAGCCTATTTTAATGCCCATTAATGCCATTTTAAATTAAATTATTGGTGAGGTACCCCTTAAATGACAAACCATGAGATGTGCGTCGGTTTAAACTGCCCCGAAAGGAGAGGACCTTTAAGTAGCGTGTGGGGTGTCTCAACCACGTGGTCAACCCACGATCCTGCTTCTGACATGGTTTCAAGTTTTTCTTTTTGTATCTTAACTGTCCCAGGGATGCTGTATCTCAGCCCTTATAACCAAAGGCTTCTCCCTAGGTTTCTTTTCTCGATCATCTTGCTCGGAGTACCCTTCCTCCAGACGAGTCGTACCCCTATTGTGATGTTTTCCTTCTGTGGAGTTCCTGATACTCCTATTCCAGTTTCCAACTATGGACTTAAACGTCGATCTTTGATCAATCAAGTAGGGGTTTCACCTTCATCTCTCTTTTCAGTGTATCTTTTGGGGTGGGTACACTACTGCTTCTGTAGAATTGGATGAACCAAACTATAATGAAGATAATAAATGGATTCTAAAGAATGAAGGGGAGGGGTGTGATCGATAATACTACTTTGTTTTTCTCCTCTTTCATGATTAATGATTTCTAAATTGTGCAGGCTTACGCCTACTGAAAATCATGGCCGTTGGTGTTCTTTTTTCTATGAACTAATAAACCCTTACCCCTTGTGATGTTTAAATGGCTTGTATTTTAGTTGTAAACCTTTTTCTATGGAAATGAAATTTGTTATTTTCATATATTCAACTAAATAAATTGGAAGCACCAGGATCAACTCCTTTTCTATGATAACCCCAGTTTAAGCCCAGTGGAATTGAAATCATGTAGTGTGTTAAATCTTTTAAATCTGAAAGTACCTGTTGATTCTGCCTTGTGTGGGTAGTATTGGTTTGGTTGTTTCCTCCACAGGTCGAGTACGGGTGACCTTATGGTTTTCTTGGATAGGGGCTTAGATTGTTGGGGTGATGTGGGTGAGGATGGGATCCTCTGTTTGTATCCCGAATTGGGGTTGTATCCTCTTATATTGTGAAACCTTTTTATTCATAGTTCTAGGAACTTGGAACTGTATCTCACTTTGAACTCCTTTGGTTCCAATACTTGGTGGGGTCTCACTTGATGTTCTTTTACAAGAGAAATGGGTGTGAATGTTTAAATTGATGTTGGATGTACTCTTTACTTGGCTTGTGGTTAGGCTTACTAGTTCCCCAAGTAGGTGCATAAACTTATTTAAACATGATTACTAAACATGAAAACAAGTATGGAACAAAAGGGGATTTGGTTTGGTGTGAGTTGTGACTTGGGCATGGGTGTTGTTCTCTTCTCTTATGAATGAATAGCAGGGATAATGTTCTTTAGGCTGGCTGAAGAGAAACCTAGATTGGGTGAGTGCTTGTTACCTATACATATACTTGTAGTTTTTGTGTTTCTTATTCGTGCCCCACCCAAGTGAGAACTTAGTGCCGAACACCCCCATTTCATGGGGGAGGGTGTTTTTCCTAAAACTTTTATTAGTGGATGGTTATTATCTCTTTTCTGCTCCCATTCCTGGATATCACAAGACTCTACGGGCAGGCAATGATGGCCTGGAGTCTATTAGTACAAGAATCATCAGGCAAGGTAGTGTGGTGGTTGGCCCAGGTGTGTATGGGCAGGTGGTTTCCCAAGTATCTTCGGGATGAGGCCCCGGTGTCTTCGGCCATGGCAGTAGTTCCTCTAGACCAGGTGTCTTCTGGCGTGGCAATGGTTGTTCTGGCCTAGGTGTTTACAGGTGTGGTTACCTGTGAAAGTTGTGGCCCAGGTGTCTGCGGGCGGGTTAGTGGTTGTGGCCCAGGTCTTTGCGGGCGGGATGTGTGGTTGTGGCCCAGGTGTGTACGGGTGGGGTATGGAAGTGGGGCTGTGATGAGAATGACAGGATTGGTCCGATGCATAGGACGTCTTCAATAACCAGTGGGAAAGTGGTGTGGGGTACCCAAACATCGATGTGCTATTACTATACATTACTTGACTTGCACTATTTGGGGAGTGTTCCTTGGTGAGTCTTGGGTGGTTAGTTTCCTTGATAGGTTCTTGGTTATATCTTTTCTCATAGGGCCTTATTATGCCTCCCCACTTGTGCACGAGTGTCTTTGGTTTTTCTCTACTGAGTATACTTGTATTCTCACCCTATGTATATAAAACTGCTTTTATGTTTCCAGGAGGACTTTAGGGATCATGTGGGACCGTACTAGCTTGGACATTTGGGGCAGTTGCTGTTGTTGTTTCCCTTTTTCTAGGTATCTTTTTACCTTTGGAGTTTTTTGACTTGTATCTTTTACCTTTGAACACGCATATGGGAATGGTTTATTTTCAGCCATATTTGCACGTTCAGTTTTGGTGTTGTGGGATTTACTATCTTATCTCCCGATCCTATTAAAATAAAAAGGGTAATTCCTTCCATTTAGTCTTTGATTCTGTACCCTTGGTGCTGGTCACCACTCCGGGACCTACTGAAGGCAGGTTTCGAGGGTCAATATCTCTCCTTCAACGTAAAGAAGGAATGACCTGGAAATCTTCTGACCCTTCCCTCCTTTTGGTGAAGGCAGGTCGTGACACAAACCCTTCGAGTTTGTTTCCAAAATAGAATCAGATGGGTATATACCCAAAGAAATAATCTATTTATATTGTATAAAGGTATTATGTGCCAGATACATGACATATAATTGTTATTCATTCTACTTATCCACTTTCAGGTTTTACTATCCATGAGGTTTCAACTATGAGAAATCCTTTGGATACAGTTTCATTCTTAGTTTATTAGTGGTGTGTGTTTTTCATTTATTCATCATGGAAAATTGACATTGAAAATTTCATTATGATTCAATTTTTTTATTCATGATTCCTCTATTTTTAACCCTTATATTGAATTTGAGATCACCCGTTTCATTTTTTAACCTTTAACAGGTTATATGGAGGAGACAATTTATTGAGTTCTCGTGGGTATTGTTTATTAGTTTTTGTTATGTATTGTGTTTTTTAGCTTCCTAAATTAAATATGAGTAACATGTATGTATCTAGTTTATTTATGAATACTAAACTGATCTTTCCTTTGATATTTCATTACTTGTAATCTTGACAATTTAATAAGTAATGTGCTAACCCTGAGCATCGCGGTTCGGGGTGTTACAGTTGGTATCAAAGGAAGTTTAGTTCAAAACTTGGAAAATAGATTTTTAGGAAAAAAATTAGAGGACATAAAACTATGATAGACTATGAAGGTAATCACAGAATAACATTGTTGAATTTTGGTAAAGTAGGGATTATATTGGTCATCCTAGAAAATACATCATTTTCTGGTTACTACAAATGAACATTTTTCTATCCCATATCTACCTAAGAGTAGCAACTTTGACAGTGAGTTTCTGGCATGACAAGGTGTATCCTAGTACATGAAAACGGGCCATACTATGCACCTAGTTTGACACTCTAATGGGATATGCATAGGATAATTCAAAATTTCATTGAAAAACATTATATTTAATTCAAAAGTAAATATAATAAATGTTTATGAATATTATATTAATTGTGCATAAATTTTCAGATTATCTGATGTTTTTATTAGATAGAAATTATAAACAATGACCTAACTTATTGTATTCCATTTTTTATTGATGGTGCCTAATGGAATAAAGGGAATCATTACCCATGGTCAATGTAGGGATTTACCCACTCAGCATGTCAACACATTTATTATTGGAGGAGATCAGATAATGAACATATTGAGACAACATACTCAGGATCTGTTGAATAACCATGCTACACCTGTATTGGATCATTTCATGCGGTAGAAGCCCCCATCATTTAGTGGGACTACTAATTTGTTGGTAGCTGATATGTCGATCAAGTCCCGTGAAAGGATATTTATGGATTTAAGATGAAATGAAAATTAAAAGTTAGTACTAGCAGTATATATCCTAATGGGTGATGCTGATTAATGGTGGTCCTTGATCAAAAATACTATAGAGGGAGATGAAATACAAGATATGGAATATAGAAATTTTAAGGAAATATTAATCGACAAATATTTCATTCTTGACCAACACACTAAAATGAAGGGAAGATTTTTTATCTTAAATCTTTGGGAAGAAGAGATTGTTGTGGAGTATGAGGATACATTCACAAAATTATCCATGTATTCTATAGATTACGTACATGATTTAGAAGAAAAAATTGATCATTTATTGGATGGTATTAATCCAAGTCTTTGAAGGGCACCGCCTTATCAATCATTTTCATCATATGATGAAATTGCATTAAGTTCTATCAAAATAGAGAATGAATTTTTTTGATCAAATTACTTCAAGTGAAATCAAGATAAGAAGAGGACTTTAAATAACCATGGAAATGCTGAAGTTCTAATGACTAATAATGGAATGAATCAATATCCATTATGAGAAAATTGTGCAAAGAATCATTATGGTAATTCTTGGAAATTCATGGTAGTTTTCTGTAAGTGTGGATAAAAGGTTCATCGATATATTGAATTCAAGGTAATGAGACATGTCAATGATGTTCAATTGTACAATTTTAGATAGATGGGAAACTTTAAAAATGAGTTCCCTAAGAAACAAGGAAACCTTCCTTAAAAAGGAAACGAGAGTTAGGGAAAGCTTATGTAACTACATCCACAGAAGTTGCAATTCATAATAATGTGGTGGAAAGTACTTTAATTTTTTCCTCAAACATAGCCAATTCTTAATTATATTCGGTATCACCTCATTCATTTATATCTTCCCAATTTTTCATGAAAATTAGATATGTAAAATTTCATTTAATAAAGGAGTTTTCAGTAAAAACTCATTCGGTGTGCCTCATTGCAACAATGATTTGTCGATCAGTTCCCGTAACGAAACATAAATATGCCTTGGTTCCTAACCATATCCTCATAATATTGACTGGATTTGATATAATTGTCGTTGTGAATAGGCTATCAAATGATGAGGTGAAGATCTATTGAGGGAAATATGAAGTTACAATTTTTGAAAATGGTGTAAAATCAATTATTTCTAGAGAAGAAACCTTGAAATTTGATTAATATCAATATACTTCCCCTGTAGCTCTATTTAATTCAAATCATGGAGAAGAATAGAAATATATATATATGAGTTAAGAAAAAAATCTTTCAATTGAAGACATGGCTATTGTTCAAGAATAAAATGATGTATCTTCAGAGGATTTACCTAGAAAACCTCTTAAGTAGGAAGTTGTGTTCTCAATAGATTTAATTCTAGGTTTAAGACCTATATCAAATACTCTATATAGAGTTTCCACTATAGAATTAATAGATATAAAGAATCAACTAGGGTAATTGAGTGATAATGATTTATTCGACCTATTGTTTCTCCATGGGGAGCCCATGTACCCATTGTCACAATGAAATATTGATCCATGAGGGAATGCATTGATTACAAGAAAATCAATGCTATAATAGTAAAAAAAGGATCCTCTTCAATGAATTGATGATTTATTTGATAAAATTTATTGGGCCGAATATTTTTCGATGACTGGACATCGATATAGATATCATCGACTATGTGTGAATAAGGAAGATGTTTCAAAGACCACATTTTGAACCAGTTATGAGAAATATAAGTTTATAGTAATTACTTTTGGAATGACTAATTTAGACTCTAGTTTCATGGATTTTATGAATAGAGTTTTCAAGGAATATGTTAATCAACTTTTTGTGGTTTTTATCTATGATATCATGGAATGATACCGAAGATAAAAAGATTATAATAAAAACATAGATATTATTCTGAAAACTCTTAGAAGAAATAAATTATATGGGATGTTTATAGAGCATGAATTTTGGTTTCAATCAGTCACTTTAATTTAACATATTATCTTTATGGATGGAATCTTAGTAGATCCTATGATAGAAAATGAAATCAAATAATGTCACACACCAACAAACATAATCGATGTATGTAGTTGTATTGGCATAACACATTTCAATAAGTGTTTCGTTAATAATTTCATCTAATTAGATGACCCACCAACCAAGATCAAACATAAAGGGGATAAATTTATATGGTTGAATAAATTTATAGAATTCATTGAGGAATTGAGAAGATGATTGGTCAAAGATCCAATTTTGACTCTCCCATCTGGAAATTATAGATTTTTGATATACAATGATGCATCAAAGAATGTCATGGATTCTGTCCTTATGAAAAATGATAATGTTATTTCTTATGCATCATGGCCGTTTAACACACATGAGAATAATTACTCAAAACATGTTCTTGAGTTAGAAACCATAATCTTTCCTAAAAAAATTTGTAGATATTTTCTCTACAGTGAAATATGTGAGATATATATGTATAACTAGAGTTTGAAATACATTATTATACACAAAGAAAAATATAATATTAATAGTTAATGGCTCGATTTACTAAAGGATTATGATTGTTCAGTACACTACCACCCAGGAAAGGAAAACATGGTCGAAGATTCATTAAGAAGAGAAGATCATGGACTTTTTACCCTAATGAGGATGGAGAGATATCCTATATTCACGGATCTACTATAGATGAAAATATTATTTCTTAATGAAGGGTAAACATATTTTCTCTTTGAAATGAATGCTAAACCATCATTTCTAGAGAAGATAAAAATATATCAATCTGATGATGAAAATCTACAAAAGAAAACTACATCTATTAATGATGGATGATTGGAAGACATTTTGTGTGAGGATGGAGTTCTAAAATTTGGGAAAAGGTTATAAATTCCATCAGTACCCGAGCTAAAAATGGAACTATTATATGATGATCATAGATAAAATTTTTCTATACACCATGGTAGCACTAAGATGTATAAAGATCTTAAAGAACCTTTTTGGTGGGATAACATGAAGGCAAAAATTTCTTAATATGTGTCAAGGTGTCTAGTTTTTCAACAAGTGAATCTAGAGTGAAATCATCCAAGAGGGGTCATGAAACCTTAATGTAATCCTATATGAAACTGGGATGACATTATGATTTATTTTTTCATAGCACTACTATGGAATCCTATAAGGAATTATTAAATATGGGTAATTATTGATCGTCTATAAAAACTTGCACATTTTATTGCATTATGACAAGATTTATGACATGATCAGATTGAAATTATTTATATTAATGATGTTGTAAGACATAATGGTGAACCTCTATCTATTATGTATGATTTAGAACCTCAATTTAAATAATTTTTTTTGGAAAATTACTTAGATGGATTTGGATACTATGCTTCACATGAGTACTACTTATCACCCCTAAACTGTTGGACAGTCTAAAATTACTATTCAATCATTGGAAGAAATGTTTATATCATGATCTCTTAACATTCATGGTATGTGGGATTATTAGATTACTTTAGTAGAATGTTTCTACAATAATTGTGTATATTATTTTAATAAAATGGATCCATATAAATAATTATATGGTAATAGGTGTTGAAATCCAACATGTTAGGATGAATTTAGCGAGAGGAAACTTATAGGCCTAGAACATATCGAAGAGTCAAATGAAAAGGTAATGAAAATGTAGTGAAATATTAAATCATCCCAAATTATGGAAAATATTTATGTGGAAATCCGGAGATAGTATTTTTAATTTCATGTTATAGATCATGACTTTCTAAAAGTATCTATGTGGAAGGGTGTCTTGTGGTTCATTAAGAAAGGGAAACTGGGGCCCAGGAAGATATGACCATTAAAAATTCTGGAATGAATTGGAGATTTATATTACTATTTAGAAATTCCACCAAATATCTCCAAATTTCATAATGTGTTCCACGAGTAATTGTCAATGAAATACATGACATACCCAACACATGTACTCACCTTTAAAAAAATTGAGATGGAACCTAATTTGTCATACTGTGAAGAGCCTATTGAGATTCTTGACATAAGGGATAATTTTTAGAGAAATCAGAAAACAAAAATAATAAATTTTTATTGTAGAAACAAAAAATTGGAGGATGAAATATGGGAACCTGAGGATGTAATGAAAAATAACCACCCACAACATTTTAGGGAGAAGTAGATATGAAAAATTCGGAGGATGAAATCTCTGAAGGAGGAAAAAATATAACACCCTAATCATTTTATGGTATATTTCTCTTTCATACTTTGTATTCAATAGAAATAGTATATTTGATGAATGAATGAGTATCTACGAAGAATAACTTAATTATTTATATGAAAATTCCATAACGTATCCATTAAACAAGAATTTCCCACTTATGTGTTTGGAATTTTGAAAAACAAACTAACACGGTTGCGATTAGCATGACATTTGGAGGCTAAGAGAATCATGTTTTTTAGTGAAAAGTAGAATAACCTTATGAATAGTAAAATATACTTATGAATAGTAAACTACCATTTTGAATATGAATAATTATCTTTTGAATGGTAAGCATTCCAATGAAATTGTAAATAAAATGTAGGCACCTAAAAAATAAAGATTAATATTTTGAGTGTTTTCATTTTTTTGATTAAATTATGACATTAATTAAAAATTAATTTTTTTATATTTAGAAAATTATTTATAAAAATACAGTTCATTTTTTGATTCAACACATCAAAAAATGTTTAGGGTGAATTTTATGAATTTTTCTGAAATATTTGATTTTTTTGTGAAAAGTAAAATATGATAAATTATGATAAATGCTAAATACATGATTTATTTAGTCATGGATGATTTCATACTAAGGTCAATAAAATTGGTTCGAACTCACATGCATTTATTAATAATTATGGTCCTGGAATCATTACTATTTCTTGTCTTAGGTAAAAATAATAAACTAATGATTAAAATAATAAGAAAACCCTCCTCCCTTATACTATATAAACCACCCGATCCCCCTATTCCTCCCACACCACTCAAGCTTTGAGGCTTAACTATGTTATGAAGAATACACATAACATTCCCTCCCCCAAGTCCAATACCTACTGGTCTATTCGAAAGGAAAAAAACAAAGGACTTAAGGAGGTTCTCAAGGAATAATAGTCAAGAGGGGAACCTCTCTTCCTTTTTCATTCGTCTTCTTTTACAAGTTCCATTGTTTTGTTCTATGTACTCACCTTCGTTCATCCAAATGATATGATAATTACAGTACAATTAATTAAATAGAATTTATTTTATGATAATGTAATATTTCATCATCATCTCTTTTTCCCCCTCCTCTTATACTAAAAATGAAAATACCATTCTAGATGTGGTAATCTATCACATTCAAGGAAGATGAGTTTTCAATTTCCATTACTATCTTCAAGACTGATCATGAATGATTTTTAATGGTTTATCAATATAATAATATATATATATATTATCTTATTCAATGTTGTGGAATCCTAAAACACTCAAAATATATTATAATAATAACAAATATGTTTATTTTATAGAAAACTACCAAGTTAATCCAAGTGTATATCATTAACTTTTATCTAATGAGTCATGCTCATGGTATATAACCAAAATCATTATAAGATCATTTATTTGTCTTTAATTAAACCTATATTATATATCAACTATTCTTTATGTTTAACTAAATTTCAAAACAACTTCAAATGGTGACTAAAAGTAAACTGGTTATGAAAACCAAGGACGAAAATGCTTCCAAAACAATAAAATCGAACCTCATAAAACCATAAAAAAGGAAATGAATTATCATAATAGTGTTATAATAAATTAATTAAATTTATAAAAGATTATATAATTATTAATTAATGAACAAAAATTTTATTATTCCGATCATTAAGAGAAATCGAGAACACCTTCACGCATAAGGTGAGGTGTTTCTCATCTAACATTTATTTCCTTGATATTTCCATTATTCACCGCTTAATTCTTTTATGTGGTGTATTTTTACTAAAATTTGATATAAAATATCATCATTACCTTTATATTCATTGTATTATATGATTCATTTTATGATTATTAAATTTTGTTGAGACATTTTTATTGATTACAATGTGGTAAGGGACTTTGTCACAAATTCTATTTCATTGAGACTTACATGGAATTGTGCACCTAATATTTTTTATGTTGTGTACCTAATGTTCAATTAAAATTTTTTGACATTTGAAATTATATTTCTATTAAATATCAATTTTATTTTATTATGGATATGATTATTTCATTATGTCGTATATCATTTCAGATATGGTATTTATTTTGAATGCTACTTACCTATGGAAATATTGATGAATCTGTAGCAACTAATCTATATGGATATTGAGAAGTAATATTGTACTATTATTAAATATGTGTATAAATATTACTATAAACATTCATTGAGTGGTGGGTCCTATTATAGAATCTCTATACATCAACAGGTCTCATGATACAAATCAGTTGGAGACAAAACCATCATGTTTGTTTCCAAAATAGAATCAGAAGGATATATACCCAAAAGGATAATCAATTTTAATATTATAGTGGTATCATTTTCTAGATACATGAAGACCAATTAGTAAAAATTCTCTTTATTCACTTTTATCTATTACTATCGATGAGGTTTTGACTAGGACAAAATCTATGGTTGCAGTTTCATTATAATTTTATTAATGGCATGTGTTATTAATTTATTCACCACGCAATATTGACTATGCCAATTTAATTTTGATTCAATTATTTTTGATTCATTATTCCTCTATTTTTATACCTTATAGATCATTTGAGGTCACCCCTTTCATTTTTTACCTTAAATATGTTAGGAGGAGGATACCATTTATCGATTTCTTGTGGATGCATTTTATTAGTTTTTGTTTTATATTGTATTTTTTTCCATTCCCAATGTAATATTAGTAACATGTTTGTATATAGTTTCTCAATAACAGTAAAAACTGAACGTTCCTTTGTGATCTCATCCCTTATAATTATGCTATTGTAATAAGTAATTCACTGAATCTGGGATTCTGGGGTTGATGTGTTATAGTGTCCACTCAAACGTGCATGAAATTATTGTGAATAAATATGTAGTTTGATGATATGGGTGTTTATATGATGTCTACGATCATATTCTATTATGATATTCCACATGTTACAAATATTAGAAAAAATTCTATCCATTACTTATGGTAAACAGACATTGAACTAAAGTATCATTTTTTTCAAAAGGTTCACAAAGGTCATGTGATGTTTGAGTATGTGAGTAAATATCTAAATGATGCATAAAATATTATGAAGGAATTAACCAAAGAAGCATCCTAACAACATTGACTAGATCTGGGCATTTAGTTGCATTTATGAACACGAAAAATTGTGGATGATAGACCCCTCTCCCCATGGTATGGAGTGTTTTACCCTAATGTGTTAATATGTGTTCTTTAACCTATTATATAACTCAATGTATTTTCCTTCAGTTTAATTGAAAAATCAAGAGAAATTTTGGATATTAAAGGGGTTTCAAATTTCAAAATCATGATAGTGGTAGAATCTGATAAGGGGATCAATAATGTTGGATAACTATTAAATATGAAAATGTTAAAGGTGATCAATAAATGGATATATATAAACATAGATGAGATTCATGATGATATCAGTTAATTAGTTTCTAAATGAGGTGTTTCACTAATGAAAATTCATGCTACTATTGTTTATCACATTGAGTAGGGCTTATATGGTTGAAGAGTGTGTGTTGATTAAATCTTGGATCACAATATGAATCACGAGAAGAGAGTTTCGGTAGAATATTGACGAAGTTATAATGATTTATAAAACACTATAGAGTTGTAAACAATCCAAATGGGGGATATTATTGGGAAAAATTCTTCAATGTATCATATTAGGGTTTTGGGGTGATTTTTTTTGAAAAATAAAGAAATTGGTTTTTTTGTTAATGAAATTAGCCGCCAAAATTATTATGGTGATATGTAGACCATTTTCATGTTTACATTGAATGTTATAACACATTTATGTTTCAAGTGATTAGGATTAACGAGTTTTTCGGATCTATTTGCCTATATAAATAACCCTAATCAAATCAATATATTGAGATAATTTCATAATAAAATATCATATATCCAAGAATAATTTGTGGAAGTTTGAGGAAGTTTGAAAAGATAAATTCCATGAAGGGTAAGAGTTTCATGATGTATAAATTCAATGAAAGAGATATTCCTCATAGGCAGACCACATAAGGGATTTTCAGGGTTCAATATCTAACAAAAAAGGCTCCATGGCGCATTAGGGGTTCATGAAGGAATCATCCATTTGTGAAGATGATCTTTTCTGTGAAGGAATGAGAGTTTCGGGTGAGTACAAGGATGATTGTGGAGGCATAAAAATAGTTCAAAAAATCAATTTCTAGAAAGTAACAGTATGCAGAAAATGTGGAAATAAATAGAGAATGTAACTACTCTTGAGGATTAATTAATTATTGATAAATAAGGAACCTACATATCCATAAACTGTGTTTGGATCCTTTGTAAATAAGTGTGAAAAATTAAGAGGAATAAAGTTATATTTTTCACTGACATTGAGCTAGAGAAAGAGACTCGGGTAGTGACCCTTGGGAGTTTACTAAGCTGACCCTAATCCCTGTAAAGGATGTGAGATGGGAATATATGTGATCTAGTATAAACATTTTATTTTAGATGTGAGTATTAATATATTTATTACATATACAAATTTTCATTGAATGCTCATGGGACATAGCCCAGTGATGGTGAACCAATTAAAATTTGTGTTTCATGTGCTTGATTTCATTTTTGTTCATACATTTATATATGAAATAGAGGGAATAATTATTTTTACAATGAAACAAGATATATAGGGATAGTTTTTTTATTATTTCATACCCATATTCAGCTCCTATGAATTTATTTAACCTATTTGGGATAACAATTGTGTCTCACAGAAATAAAATAATGATGAAAATCCCTTATATCATGTCGAAAATTTCACTAAACACCTTAAAATCCATTATAATAAACATTGGTTTATTTTAAATCAACTAAATAAACATAAACAGACATATACATATATAAATCACAACATATATGATTTAATTATAAATTTTACCACTCATTCTTTAACAATTATTTTTCAAAATCACAATATATGGTAATAAATTCTTTTTTTTCATACATGTTTTGATTTTCTATTTTTGGTCCTTATATAATGATCATGGTTACATCATCTAAATAATGTTACCCATGATAAAAATATCTTACATACTCATTATATATGTTTTTATATTCATTAATTAATTTATATATAGAAAATTGAATTACGTTGTTCATAGAGTTGATACGTCATATGAATGAAGAAATACAACTTCAAATTTTAGAATGATGAAAAGGATGAATGATTTATATTATTTGACAACCCTAAATCCCTTTACATATCATTTATATCAAATATATTCATTAAAATTAACTTTATTACACTCCATTTTGTAAAATAATTATAAATGTATCACATCACTCAAAAAGAGGCCGTAATCCACACATACACACAAGTGATGTTGTTTTTTCAAATTGATTGGATGTTTATATGTTTTATGTTATATTATAATATTTTAAGTATAATTAAATCAAAAATATAAAATACATATATTTAATACATCATTATATACATCAATGAGAGGCAGTGATAGAAAATAAATTATATTGGTTCGTGAGGCGGTAGTCTAACAAACAAATGATCAACGATGTTATTTCCCATTTTATGGATGAGGATATTAATATTGGTTATTGAATTTTAAAAAATACCACCAAATTATATTTAATGTTATGATGTTATCATTTCATCATATTTGAATAATCTCTAACAACGTTTGAATTATAAATAATTAAATAATGCTCCATTGATAATGATACCTAATATTCAGAGAACCTCTTTTGTTTTTCACCAAAACACATAATATATGGGGTTTGTAATTAAAAAACCACTCTATTACATGGTAAAGTAGTTAATGTTGGTTTTTTATTTTTGTTTCTCGGATACAAAAATCTTTTGACATGTGATGAATAGATGACAGTTGGTGTCATTTTATAAGTGGGGTGGAGGACCCCCCTAGGGAATTTCTCAAAAGAATAAAATATGATATTGTTATATTCAATAAAAATAATACAAATTTAATGGATATTAAAATTTTCAATAAGATAAGGTCTTATTATTTCCATTATATAGGATTTATATTTTTTTATTTCAAAAAATACACTTATCTGTTGGTTTACCCCCCACCCCGCGATAAACATGTATTAACATTAATTGTGATAATAAATTTTTATTAATTCTGATATTCATTATGTAAAAAAATAAAGTTAATATTATTACCTTATATTAATTGTTAATAATTAAAATATAATATACATTTTTAGAAACAAATTTTGTTATGTGTAATAATTTAATATAAAATTTAACTTGTAAGTGCACTAAAAATGGATTTACAAATAAATTTTTTACGTATAAATTTATTTATATAAAAAGAATACATAAATGTTTGTTTTCATAACCTAAATAAAATTACTATTAATTTTATTTAATTAATTTAACACTTATTACAGTTTTAATATATTATTGGCTATTTTTAATTCTATAAATGAAAGTATAATTTTAATAAACATTAGTATTTCACACTATAAGTCAAAAATAAAGATTTTGGAAAAAACTAAAAAAATTAACTCTAATATATATTTAAATCATTATTTCAAAAATGATATATATTTTTTCTAATAGAATTTATAATAGTGTTAATAATTAAATTTAAAATAAGAGGTCAAAACATGATGAAAATAGTTTTCATGAAAATAATTTTTAATGAAAATATGATTTCATATTAAATCTATAATTAATAATCTTAATTATTAGTATTAAAATTTTAATAGAGATATTTATTATATATAAAATTCATTTATATCATTACTAATATCAGGTTATTAAAATAAATTAATTTTTTAAAAAATTATATAGTTAGATTCTATTTTTAGAAAAAATGTCTTCTTTATCATAAAAATAAATTTAGACAATTATCATGAAAATTTTTCTTTAAATTGATATTAATTATATATTTATATATTTTTTTAAAAAAATCATTTTATGAAAGCATCTAATAAAAAATATTACAATAAATTACAGTATAAAATTAAATGGAATTATGGTTACATAGAAATTAATATTTTTCACTATTCATTATAAACACAATCATTTAAAAAAAATACATGAATTTAAAACTAAATTAAATTTATAAAATGATTAAAAAATGAGATCATTTTTAAAGAAAAATTATTCTGAAAATATTATAAATTAATTATATTATCTAGATAAATAAATTAATAAAAAAATTTCGGGAAAGAATGTTTTGGAGTCATAAAATGACTTTAATAAAACATGTGTTCTTTTGGATAAGAATTTATCAATAAATATGTATACATTTAGACGCTTGTATATATTTTATTAATATTTAATAGAATTTATAAATTTTAATTAAATTGTATTGTTATAATTATCATATTGAAATAATAATAACTTAATTGTGAAATTCGGATTGTTAATATTTTTTTAATATATAACAGAATAAATATAATAGTATATTTTACTTAAATATATGTATATTAAAAACTCTCAAGATGTTACATTCTACCCCCATTTAATAAATGGAATCCACTCAATTTTTACGTGTCCCCATTAATAAATATTTTAAAATTTTAAAATTAATTTATTGAGAATCGTCATCCTAAAAAGGATAATTAAATCATCCACTTATAAATAGGGAAAGGAAAGTATGCATGCCATATGAAATAAAAAAAAATTGGTTAGAATGTGTTAGAATCGTATTAGGAAGTGAAAATATGAACATTGATAAAAAAAATTAACACGGACAAATAGATTGTGATAATGAACATGTTCTGTGGATTGTTAGTTACCACAAAGCTATAAATGTTTTGTAAGAGAATTGAACATTAATTATTGAGAAATAAATATAATATTATAACATTATCAATTCAATATAGTTTTCAATATATTGTGAAAATCATTTTCTATGAATATAAATAATACTACAAATTAAATTTACATGAAATTTTTTTATTACATAATAAAAATTTCATTCATGGATATGGTTTACTCATTTTACATTTCAATTCTTACAACATGATTTTAATATCCAAGAGGTTTTTATTACTGAATAAAAAAATAAATTTTAAAATATAATATGATACATAAAAGTTTTCCTAGTATTTTGGTATCATTAAAAATATTTACAAGAAGTAAAATAGTGTTCCCAATTAATAAATTTAGAAAACGACTAACAAAGATAAATAAAAAATTTAACATTAATACAACAAAAATTATAAAGGATCAGTTTCAGTGAAAAACATAATATTTGAAAATCTTGTTCATCGAGAAACCTAAGTGAAAATATATATACGTCCAATTTTAACTATATCTTGATTCCATAAATGAAATATAATATTATCAAATTTAATCCTTGAAACCAAAAATGTGATAAACTCATTCATAAATTCAATTTTCACCAAATCACTAATAATATTTAATTTCATGAAACCTATATTATTTACTTCGACAATTTCAATCATATTTCTTTCCCAAGTAAACATTATTACATTAATATCATACACATTTTATTGGTTTTATTTCCCGAAATTATGTTTCATTTCACAAAATATCACCATATATATAATTCAAATTTCAATTTCATCATTTCCATTCATCATATGCTTTAATATTCTATATGAAATAACTTTATAACAATACAGAGATTTTTCAGGATTCATATAATCAAATTATAATTTATTTTAAAATTATACAACATATTTATCAAAAATTAATACACAATCATGTAAATACTTTTAAATTAATGATTATAATAGATTAATTCCTTCCTTGGCCTAAGGGGTAATACACAGATTAGGGTATTGAATCAAAAAATTACAATATTCTTCACAAATATGATATTCAAATATATTGAAATATAATTCCATATATCCAATATTTCCAATTATAAAACATTTCCCCCTTCATTTGATACATTCCAAGGGGAGCCTATTTGGACATTTCCAATATGAAGATAATTGAGCCTTCATTACAACAAATTATCTACTATACAATCTCCAATAAATCATAGTTAGTATCATTTTTTATGTGTCTAAGAGTTTGATATGGTTGATTATGTAAATTAAATATCATTACAATTAGTTAGGAATAACCAAATTATCACTACCTCTAGTAATATTAAATATTTTTGTCATAATCAATGCATTTTATGAATCAATATATGCTAACCTTATTCCTCCAAGTTCAATATACTGTCTTAAACCAAATAGAATGGTATGGGTAATAATGACCAATCTAAAAAACTGCATAATAATTTATAGGATGTATAAATCATGATATATTATATTTAATTTATCACTCTTTAAATTCATCCTTGATCAATCATTATTGGTATCTTTTAAATTTCATCATAATGTTTGATAAAGAAAATGTGATTTATCCATGAATATCCCATGTAGTTTCATACTAGGTTTGATGTATTGTCACACTCTCCATAAAATAAAATTATGGATAAGTAATAACATCCCACACTTGGGGTATTTTCCCTAGATTCATTTTTTTCTGATCCACACCTACCATTAGTTTAAAGAAAATGGGTTTTCAATAGAAAAACAACAATCCATTACCAACCATTACATGGGGTTTTCTCTAATAAATAGTATTATTCAAAGGACATGTAGTGATTTTTTATTATCCTAGATTCCAATTGATATCTAATCCTAGATATTATATAAACTATAGTGACATATAATATTAATACACCGATATAAAATCACAATATTTAAATATACATTAAATAGTATAATGATCCATGGTAGAATTTATAAGAACCCAAATCTTCTATTCAAGTATGGATCTTGTTTTCTGGTGTTTTTGAAAAAGGAGGAGTTTTTTGGAAATTTAATGAGTACACTCTGTGTACTTAGAAGTACACATAGTGTACTTAGGAGTACACACCATGTACCTAGTTTCTGTGGGAATCTATGTATTGGCATTGTAATGTACAAGTACATAGCCGTGTGGGGTGACCTGGATACCGCCTAAATTGGTGCTCGCTAAAGGCCTATACATGTCATGTATCCTCAGGGAACATACTGTGTATATTTTTTTTTCATATCAGACTGGGGTAGTGCCTAATTGATAGAAATTTCTTCTTCTACCTTCATTTCGGACAACAACGATTCGGAGCGACGATTATTTTCCGAGCCCCCAACCCACTTTTTGTACTCCGAATAAACTGTTATCGACTGCTTTGGAATCGACATAGTGAGTTATTCCTTCTTCTAGAGCCTCATCTCTTGATCCCTTTTCTTTCGTGTGATATTCTTGGTGGAAAAATTTAGACTTTTGTATAGATATATGATGTTCTACGTCAAATAAAAGGATGATATTTAGATATATCGACTGTACAACATTGAGGTTGGTGGTTTGTTCCTTTCTATAGTTTTTCATTAAATTATATGTGCAAAATTTCCCAATACCCTACTTTGGGGTATTGCATATTTAAGTAATTTTACCCAGTTAACACCTGGTATTCTTTATTTTATTGAGTTGGTATATCTAGTTGTGAATAGGGTATATTTTCCATGATATAGATGTGTTGCCCGTGTTTTATTTGTTTTGGTCATTGTGTCATGAACTGCCATTTAGGCTATCCTGTTTTCTAGGCCTAGTGCAATTTCGATGAAGTGATATTTTCTAACTTGATTGTTCCATGCTTTGTAGCTATTTAGACATGTAGTATACTATGATTTACTTTGGAAGATGGATATCATTTGTGCATGATTGACTTACACAGGGTTGTGGGAACCTGGTGTAGTTAGACCATAGGGGAAATAGACACTGGGATATTTCCCATACTGTCTGTTATACATTCACATTGTGAGACCACATGGGGTATGTACGCGATTTATCCCTCATAGTGTGTTTAGTTTCACGTTGTTATAACACAATGAGAATTTTGCATTGAGTGGTTCCCCAAAGTGTCTATAGTCTACCTTTACGAGACCACATAGGGAATTGACGGTGAGTGATTCTTCATAGAGTCTTCGTTAAGATAAACCAAAGGGGTTAGACTGTAAGAATATACTAGTGGGTTTATTGATATGTTTTGGTTTTTTAATAAATGTAAATGAATGTATTTGAAACTCTAGGATTGTTTACTTTTGAGTAAATCCTTTTTTATTACTTAACTTTTCATATTGCCTACCATATATATTCAAGGACAATTAGGAACATATATTTGGGTGGTTTCCTACTAGGATTTATCTCACACTCTGTATGGGTAATGCTTTTGGGCCCAAAAAAAATTATATTGCTACAAGTATAGATAAGGGAAAGCACCTATCTTCTTCAGGTACTTGATTGTTGTGGAGCTGGAGATCATGAGACCAAGCTATAGCTTGCGATGCTGCTAGAGTTATTTACTTATTTTCCTTTTTTTTACTTTGGATTAGTACTATATTCCATCATTATGACTTGTTTGGATGCTTTTTCTAGACATATGTGACATGCACAATTTAAATATGTGCTCCATTTTATTTATCTATATGAAGTATTATATTGTTTACTATTACATGTTATTAATACTACTTCTACTATTGTTATCTGTTTATTTGTTATGTGTTACTCTACTAATGAGGGCTTAGTTTCCCCACTATCACAGTCAAGGCCCCCGCTACTAGTCGGCACCCTGTGGAGTTTGTGGAGATGCACTTGAGGCCATGTGACCAACCAGGTATGGGGAAGCTCTGGATGGCACCCAATACCAGGATTTTACAAAGTGGCATTAGAAGAATTATTTTCTTCTTAACATACTCTATGGAGCTTATAGTTAGAGATATGAATAATAGTTTGTTGGTATTAAGCTGTGACCAATATTATCTCTCTATGTGTACATGGAAAAGATAATTTACATTATATATTGAATTTTTTTCATATTTTAAAAATTATTACAGTTGATTTGATTTCACAGTTGGGTGATTCACATATTTTATGTTATTATGATTGATTTTATTGAGGTTTTATTTCTATTGAAACCGAATGAGTTGAGGGTATTCCATCTCATTCATTATATTGGAACATTCTAGAGATGACATGTCATGCATTATTCTCATGTCATTTAAGGTGAATAAATGATTTCATGTTGTTGTGATAAATGATGTGCTAGATATGCATGTTGTTGTGATATATGATTTTATAGAATACATTTTATTTGATATGGTATTGGATTGTGTAAGGTTTCATTTGAATGAGCACCAAACATTAGTCTATGAGGTGTAATAGGCCCTCATGGATTGGAATATGGTAGAACATTTTAAAATCTAATAGTTATAAATTGTGATATTACACAAATAATATTACAAGATTTAATTTGCAGGGATTATGGGACCCACAGATCATAATTTGGCACAGTAATGTTTGTTTCAGCGTTTTTATGGGCTTCCAAAGTAGTTTCTAAGGATTACTGTCCAAAAAAACTTTAATAAATGGTGTGTAATGATGAATACATGCCATGTACCCTTCTGTTAAGGAAGGAAATGTTTTTCTTATATATGCACCATGTACTATATGTATATGTTGTGTAATCCTTTACAGTGTAACTGACTATGTGGGTAGAGACACGGGGTTGGTAAATGTTTGGGGACACACTCTGTGTAAATGGAGTACATGTCATGTTGTAAGAGTTGGGTATCCTCCCGCGTGACCAACAACATGTACAGATGAATCTCAGGTAGAACACATCGTTTCCATCTGGAACATTCCGTGTGTAGTCAACCATGTAATAGGACATGTGACTAACAACACGGGTCAGTGAAATCATTCTATTACATGATGTGTCTGGCCTAAACATGCATGTAGATTAAACCGTGTTTCCAACTAAATGACTAACTAAACTAGAGGTTAACACCTAAGAAGTACTACCAGAGTATAGTACAAACACACAGTGTAGTTTGGATCTAGGAGAACCATTTAGTTTATACATGTAGGGGAACATGGGAAGGGGAAAAATATTCATGTACATACCATGTCCTAGGATAGAAAAAACAGTGTTTTGGGGTGTTACATGACCCATTTTGGTAGATTTACGTGACTGTGTAATGAGGTAAGGGAACATGCTGTGTATTGGTCATACACACAGTGTATCCATGTTTTATAAAACACGATTGTTTATTTCTCTTGTTCTTTTGCTGCACTTCTTTGTTTTAGTTCTGGATGATCTTGAACTGAGCTATGCACTTGACCATGAAGTGTCATGCCACCGATATGTCCTCCGATTGTATGCCATATTCAGGGAAATGAAGAAACACCATACATGGTAGATTAGGTACTACCAATAGATCCTCTTTTTGGTTCTTGTATTGGAACCAACCGTCATTCAGGATGTAGGTGATAATGAAAAGTTACGATAAGGATTCATGTGGTTTATGCAGATCTTCAGGGGAGTACCCCATCCAGCCCCATCTATGGCATAGTTGATGTAGTTATTTCATTAGTATCATCCTACCACCTTCATAGGCGATGGAGGAACTCATGATAAAGGGTCATGGTTAGAATCCACACTGTCAATCTTCAAGCATCTGAAGATTCCTCCAGAGAGGAGGGTGGAGCTTGGTACGTATATGCTACGAGATTCCTCCATGATATAGTGGGATGTGATTTCACAGGAGGGATGGCAGCAATTTATGGCATGGGATGAGTTCCAACATACCTTCTATGACTACTTCTACCCAGAGACATTGAGGGATGACCAATCCAGAGAGTTCATGAGTTTGGATTAGGTTTCTCTCTTGATCAATGGTTATTCTTCTCGCTTCACAGAGCTGTAGAACTTCACACCCATTCCAGGGAGAGATAAGTTATTCCTTTCAAGTAATATCGATGATGGTCTCAAGCATGACATTCGATCTCAGGTGAATAAAATCAGGTTGAATTCCATCTCTTTTATAGTTAGTTAGGCACTAATCACAGAGTGAAACCTATGGAATTCTTCGGCTGTGAGCCAGGGTGGCTCGACATCCAGATTTAGTAACACTCCCACTAACAACCGGAAGCTTTGCAAGGAGCCTACACATAGAGATATGAGTAGGTGTAATATTTCCTCTAGTGGATAGGTGGTGTGCTACCCATGTGGGAAGTGCGGTAATACAAGAAAACATTTCCCTAGAGACCTTGGGGAGTTCCAATATTGCGGCAAGATGAGTTATCTTCAGCATTTTTGTTAGTTTTCATCACCAGAAGCTCATGATAGAGGTTCTACTATGACTCATCATTCGAGAGTAAGACCACCAGTTTCTCATTAGTTTGTGGAATGATACTAGTTTACTCGGTTTTAGATTTTTCACTTTTTGATATAGGGGATTCTAATAGTTTCATATCATTTTAGGTATTATAAGTCTTTGGTTTTGTATCATTACTTATGCTAATATCTTGACACTATACAAGACATTGGGGACAACAATTGATATTGTACCTTAGTATAATAAGTTCTCCATTGTGGTTGATGGGTGCCACTTCTTATGGGACCTCTATTCCTTAGAGATGATAGGCTATGATGTCATTCTCGGAATGGACTAGTTGGTTCCCTTCTAAGATATGGTTTATTTCTATTTTCGTAGGGTGATTTTTACATCACTAGAGGTTGGATAATTTTTAAACAAGGGATAATGGGATGTCTTGGAAAAAATATCAGGACCTAAGCATCATGGGTTGGGAGGAGTTACATCCAATATTGATAGTCTATTTCTTGATGTCCATGCGACATCACAGATGCACTTTCATCTCGTGGTGGATATTTTTAGAGAAGTATTCTTCGAGTACTTTTCAGGTTTTCCTCTAGAGTGAGAGGTAAACTTTTCTATTTATATTTTTCCCAGAGAAGAACTTGTATCCATTACTTATTATAGGATGGCCACCATAGAGTTACATGCCTGGAGCTCAAGTTACTGTTAGATGAGTTAGAAGAAAAGGGTTTAATCATACCCAATACTTCTCCTTGGGGTTAACATGTCATGTTTGCGAAGAAGGAAGATGGTACCCCCCAGACATTGTGTGGATTATCAAAATCTGAACCATTTGATGGTCAAGATCCGATATCCCTTTCTAAGGACTGATGATATCATTGATCAGCTTAGAGAAGCCATGGTGTCCTCAATGATTTACATGAGATTTGGTTATCATCACTTGCCCGTTTGACCATCATATATACCTCATATATCCTTTCAGAGTAGGTATGGTCTGTACAAATATGTGGTTACACCGTTGGTCTCATGAACACACCTCTAGTTTTCCTGGTACAAATGAACCATGTGTTCTATCCACACTTGGATTATTTCATGCTGGTTTTCATTGATGATATCTTGGAGTACTATCACACTCGACACGACCATGCAACCCATATTGAGATCATTTTGAGTACACTAATAGAGAAAAAATTATATGCTAAACTCTAAAAATTCAACTTTTGGATGGAACAAATTAACTTTTTAGGTCATGATATCTCAGATAAAAAAGTATCAATGGACCTAGAGAAAGTGATAGTATATGTTTCTTTGGAGAACCTAAAAAACAACTTTGAGGTACGAAGTTCTCTAGGGATGGATGGTTACTACATACATTTCATGCAGGAGTTTTCACACATAACAGCACCACTGATGAGACTGACTAAGAAGGGTGTGAAGTACCTATGCTCATATTCTTGTGAGTCTTCCATTCAAGATCTACAACTAAGGTTGACTTCAACACCGATACTAGTTTTTTTATAGATTCGGGAATGATTTATAATATTTACTTTGATGCATCAGGTATCTGGCTTGGAGCAGTGCATATGCAGGGGGAAAAGTCGTTGTGTATGGGTCTTGGTAGTTGAGGCCAAATGAGTGGAATTACCTGATACACGATCATGAGTTGGCTGTAGTAGTTCATTCTTTACAATGTTGGTGACATTATCTGTTGGCAGAGCATTTTGTGGTATACACTGACTAAAAAATTTCCCAATATATCTCCACGTAGCGTGATCTGAATTTTAGATAGTGAAGTTTGGTCGAATACCTTCAGTCCTTTGATTTTGAGCTTACTTGCCTACCTGGGAAAGGAACATAGTGGTTGATGCATTGAGTAGGAGGACTCAATTACAAGAAGTTTAGGAGGCTATCAGTGAGTGGAACCATATGTCCCTATTATCTGAGATGAATTTGGAAGTGAATGATAGACAGGGACATGCGTTTCTCTTTCTGTAGCTGTTACCCTTATTCTCCTTGAGTGAGTGTGAATGAGGTAGCAATCAGATGCTGAAGGCCTAGAACGTCAGGAATATGTGCCAGAAGATGACACTATTCCTAGATGGACCATGGGAAAGTATGAGGTCTTGAGCTTCCATGGAAATTTATGGGTGTCATTAGACACACGCGAGGACCTGATGTAGGATTTTTATTCGTCAGTTTGGGTAGTTCATCTGGGTACCACCAAAATATATAGATATCCACACCGTCATTATTGGTGTCCAGGAATGAAGTGAGATGTTGCTGGTTTTGTGATGAGGTGTTCCACCTATCAGTAGCTAAAGGAGAATTATCCATGACCAGTAGTGATTTTGTAAAAGTTACCCATTCCCGAGTGGAAGTGGAATGATGTCACGATGGAGTTCTTTACGAGCTTACTGAGATCGACTCAAGTAAACGATGTAGTTTGGGTTACCATTGATTGGCTATAAAAGATTTCACACTTATTTCCAATCACATATACCTTTAGTATTGATGATATTGGAAGGTTGTACATCCGAGATATTATAAGTTCACATGGTTTTATGCACTCCATATTTTCGGATAGGGATACTAATTTAACTTCTCAGGTATGACGTGGAATATAGAGGGATTTGCATACATTGGTACTTTTGAGAACATCTTACGATCCCTAGATAGATGGCCAATCTGATCATATGATACAGGAGTTGTAGGACATGCATCGAGCATGCGTCCTAGATTTTGGATGTTCTTGGGAGAATCACATACCTCTGGTGGATTTTTTCTACAAAAATAGTTTTAAAGAATCTATTCAAATGGAACCTTATGAGGCATTGTATGGTTATACATTCTGATCCCCCCTATGTTGGATGGAAGTAGGAGAGGTGGCTATGTTGGGACCTCATCTTGTCTTGGATACCGCGAAGCAGGTGGAGTTGATTTAGAAGAGGATGGTTGATGCACAATCACGACAAAAGTCTTATAGTGATAGACAGAGATGACCTCTAGAGTTCGAGGTCATAGATCAGGTTTTCTTATGGGTTACAATAATGTTGGGACATAGGTGTATTAAGAGACATGGTAAGATTTCATGGAGATACATCAGGCCATTTTTGGATTTGGAGAGAGTTGGGCCGGTTTCCTATCAGCTGCAGTTACCTCAGAGGTACCAGTTTATGCAGGGTGTCATCCATGTTTCCCATTTGAAGTGATACTTCTCAGACCCATATCATCATATTTAACCTGAGAAGGTTGATTTGGAGGTGGACGAAACACTAGAGGATCATCCTATCAATATTGTTGATCGTAGAGAGAAAGTTCATTATGCTCAGTCAGTTCCTCTGGTACGGGTGTTATGGCTGCATAGGAGAGTACAATAATAGTCTTGGGAGAGGGGGAGTGATATGCGATTGTAGTTTCCAGAGCAGTTTGTGGATTCTTCTTTGCTACCTCATTAGGGAAATTTGGGGAAAAATTCATTAAGGGGGGAAGTTTGCAAGAACCTGGATCTTCTTTTATGGTATGGATCTTTTTTATACTGTTTTTGTGAAATGAGGAGTTTATAGAAATTTAAGGAGTACACATTGTGTAACTAGTTTCCACGGGAAGCCTTGTACTGGCCATGTAATGGCCGAGTACATGGATGTGTGGGGTGACTAGGAGACCGCCTAAAGTGGAGCCCGATAAAGGCCTATACTCGTAGTGTATCTTCAGGGAACACACTGTGTATTTTTATTTTTATTTGTCATATCAGATCAGGGTCATGATTAATTGACAGAATGGTCTTCTACAATCTTCATCTCAGTTAGGAGTGACTGAGAGAGATGATTCATCTCAGAGCCCCCAGACTATAATTTGTGCTCCGAATCTATAGCGGTCAATTGTGTTGGAATCACCCTGGCGAGTTCTTAGTTCTTCTAGAGACTCATCTCTTGATTACTCATCATTCGTGTGATATCCTTGGTTGAAAGTATAATAATTTTTGGTAGATCTATAATGTTCTATGTCAAATAAATAGTTGGGATTCATCTATATTGATCATACAATATTGAGGTAGGTGGTTTGTTCCTTTATGTATTTTTTCTTTGAATTATATTTGAAAAATTTCCCAATACCCTAGTTTGGGGTATTGCATTTTTAGGTAATTTAACAATGTTAATGCATGATATGCTTTGTTTTCATGATTTGGGATATTAGATTGTGAATATGGTTTATTATCCATGTTATTGATGTTTTTCCCATATTTGATTTATTTTTTCTATTGGGTCCTAAACTGTCTACTAGGTTTGTCTGTTTTCCAGGCCTAGTGTTTTTAGGATTGAGTGATATTATCTGAAATTTTTGTTCCATGAATTTTAGCTATTTATCCAAGTAGTATATTTTGATATACTTTGGATTCTGGATATCATTTGTGCAAGATTTACTTACACAGGGCTATGGGAACCTGGTGTAGTTATACCATAGGAGAAATCAATGCTGAGGGCTTTCTTAGAGTGTCTATTCTATATTCACGTTGAGATACCACATGGGGGATTGATGTGAGTGCTCCCAAAAATTTTTAATAGTTTCACATTGTGAGATCACTGGGGGAATTTGAAATTGAGTGTTTCCCTAGAGTGTCTGTAGTTTACCACTTTGAGACCACATGAGGAATTAACGGTGAAAGATTCCTTAGAGAGTCTTTGTAAAGATGAAACAGAGGGGTTATACTATGAGAACATTTCAAAGTCTTTCTAGAGATTGTTCATTTATTTGTTCAATAAATGTAAATGAATGTAGTTGAAAATTTAGGATAGTTTTATTTTGATTTCTTCATTGTTTATTATTTAATTTTGCATATTTCCTGCCACTTATATACACAGACAGTTAGGCACATATCATTGGGTGGTTGCCTACTGGGATTTATCCCTCACCCTGTTTGGGTCATTCTTTTGGGCCCATATAGATTATATTGATGCCAGTATAGATAAGGTCAAGCGACTTTCTACATCAGGTACTTGATTGCTATTGAGCGGGAGAGCATGAGACCAAGATGAGGCATGCGATGCTACTGGAGTTATTTACTTGTTTTCCTTTTTTTTACTTTGGATTAGTATTACATTAATTCACTGTGACTTGTTTGGCTTAATTTCTAGGCATATGTGACATGCATCATTTATATATGTTCTCCAGTTGTTTATCAACATGATGTCTTCCGATGTTTACTATTGCATGTTATTATTACTTCTTATTCTACTGTTATCTATTTAATTATTTTATGTTACATTTCCAATGAGGGAATTGTTTCCCCACTATCACACCCATGGACCTCACTACTAGTCTATAGCCTCTTACATTTGGGGAAATGTGCTTGAGTCCATGTGACCAACCGAGTATGGGGAACCTCTATGCGGAACCTAGAACCAGGACATTACATAATTTAATTATTATATTTACATTAGAGACATTGAAAAAGTATAAACTTACTCAAAAAGTATCAATATAATCCCCAAAAAGGTTATGAATAAATACAACTATTAAAAGAAAAATATCCCTTAATTTTATTCTTCAAAACACTAGGAAATGAATCATAAGTGTGGGTGTACATAGATTCCCTGCAAGGATAAACATGTGAGATATCAATGATCAATTTATAATAGCATAAAAAATGTTTTTATAAACATGACAATAAACTTTTAAAACCATTCCTTATATATCAAAGAGCATAATCATGAGTTAGGATCTAAATATTAGCATCTCATAATAAATAATTCTAGAAGCGATTGAAGAACAAGTTCCATGAGATAATAACATGGGAAGAAGTCATAAGATTATTCGACGTTAATTTTTTTAAAAAAGTATTTAATTTGTAGTATGCGGTAACTAACTAGTCTATCATTATGAACTCGGTTCACATTAAAATACATTTTAGTAGTCACTATTCAATCTTAATAATATCATAGTCTTAGTGTCCATTACTATATTCACATCCCACTATATTATTGTACAGTTTATCTCATGAGATATCCTTAATTTTACAAAGCATTGATGTGATATATAATATCAGGAATAATTTTCACTCATGTTAAATCATACATAACTATTCTACAAGGTCATAAAAAATTTATCATATCATAACCCAAGAAAAGTATTGGGTTTCATTAATTTTTCATAATGGAATTAACCATGGATGATAAAAGGGCTTCAAAATAAATACACAATTTCACCATATCCAAAACAATGTAATGAGAAATGGTATTCATTATCATCCTAAAATCATAAGAAAAAAATCAGAATAATAAATAATGATGTACCATTGTATCATATGACTCGTAAAGGTTATAATACATCATTAGATTCAACATTATAAGGAAATTTCACTAAAAGATAACATGAAACATTTACTAAATAAAATATACATTCCACATTTAAATGTATTATTTAAATTAAAATAATTTCCAATATTTTTAAAAAATTGTTTCAAAATCACTCGAATGACTATTAGAGGAAACATAATTTAATTAACTTCTAAAGATGGAGGGAAATTACATTCACTTCATGTTTATAACAAAAATATCCCCTTAAGATCATAATAAAAATATAAATATACCTCATTAAAAAAATATAATATAGATTAATGTCAATAAAATATTTTATAAAATTATAACACTATGATGCTTTTTTGAAATATTTAAATTTAAATAAATTTACTCACTTTCGTATCTTACAGTACACACACCCCCGAGTTTAATAGACACATAAATTAGTATACCGTTATAACATATTCATTAAATTGAAGTTTATCAATAGTTTGAAATAAATTATGAATATTAAATTGGTTTCATATTTATAACTTAAATTAATTATATATATATTTATTAGAAATAAAATTATAATTAATTCAATGAAAAAGCAGTTTTTATGAAATTATCTATTTTCATGAAAGATAGACATGTTGTACATTTTTTACAAACATAATGTTTTAAAAAATATATAAAATTTAATTAAAAAATTAACAAGAGTTTATAAATTACCCTTGAAAACATCTCTTGTAGTAAATTTCATAGAATTTTCTAAAATGAATAGTTTATTGATGAATATTGAAACATTCATTTTTTATCTAAAACTAGTATTTTATTTAACTAAATTAATGTTCCACGATGATTTAATTTTTGTTTAAAATATTTATTAATTAAAATAATTTAATAAAAATAAAATTTAGGACAATGAAGTCAAATTTATAAACATTTATTATTATAAAATATTCTATAATTATGAGAGTTATGACCTTTTAAAACTACTTTTCATTGCTTAAATGAGATTAATTTCAAATTATAATTTCTACATTTTAGTCTAATTAGATAAAATTTATTACATATAAGAAATAAAGGTTCTAATCATATTTATTTTTATTTGTATGATCAAATTTTGGATGATATCATGCCCTTTCATCAAATGGTTCATTTTAATTCTACCATTTTTCAACTTTTGTGTTATTGATTTAATTTTATAATAAAAGTAACTTTTATTTATGAGAATGTTCTGATTTTTACATCATATTAATATATTAATAGGCATAGTTTTGGTTAAAATTATGATTTGCTCGTTAAATGTGACTATCAAAAAATTAAATTTCTAGACACACATAATTATTATTTGAAAAATCAGATTTAATATTTTGAATCAAACAGATAAAAAATTATCTAATATCGGTCACATTATTTTATTACTAAGCGATAAATTTCCATGAATAGAAAATTTTAGTTACTGACATGAATTCTATGCTCGTAAAATTATACAGACATAAAGGAAAATGAATACATTGTTCAAGACATGTATTTTTTGCGTTGGAGGTGTTTCTCGAAAATATAATATAAAACCATAATTATTTATTTATTTTAAAGACCATGGGGTGATAGTGATTTCTCTATATTTATTATTTTGTGATGTTTACAACAATAACAAACCACCTAAATTATTAAAAGGAACACCCTCCCCTCAGATTGTCAAACATCTCAATCCCCCTAGAAGGATCCATAACTATCAAAATCTATTTTATAAATCGATATGAACATTATATATGATATTTTATTCTAAAAATATAATCCCAGGAATAATTAACAGGATATCTAAAGAAGAAATATTTAAGAGAATTTAGTCATCTTAATGATGCACTTTATTATTCCTTATAATTTTTCTAACATTAATTATTTGAGTAATATATTGTATAATAAATCCACCATCGTAGAAATAATATGATGTTATTATTTGAATTGAATAATCTATATACACCCCCTATTACATTAAATAGAAAAATAAATCATTGATCATGTGTGTGGTAGAATAGCACCTCAAAAACTGATCCAACTCGATTTCCATCAATACCTATCAGTATTTTATAATATTATGGATTTAGTTTATATATATTTATGATAAAATTATTCTTATGGAATTATAATATCACATGGACATTGTCAATTTACATTGAATTGAATATATGATAATGTCGCTCATTTTTTAGGAGGATAACCACCTCACAGAGTGATGTAATTCATATTTAAATAACTCATTACATAGAATAAAACATTGGATAAATTTTTTTAATGTATGTGATAAATATGAAATGATATTGATTATGGGAAAATTTATGTACTAACCACATCTTAAACCTTTCGTCCTTTAATAGAATTATATCATGACTCCTATATATGAGAAATATACCATCTTAATGATGTGATTTTATTCATCATCCATTTCAAAAATAATCAATAATGATTCAAAAAATGTATATAATGAGTAAATTTGATAGGAATTAAATTAATATCATTTTAGAGATGCTAGAATCACATCCATTGTTCATGACCCGAAATATTCATAAAAAATACACATGATATAATAATTCAGTTAAAACATATAAAACAAAAACTTATGAAATTTTATTAAGAAATGAGTGGTACAATATAATGATATAATAATATATAATATTATAAATATGTGTATTTTTCATTAAAAAATTAATAAAAATAATATGTAAATTTTATAGGAGGTAAAATTCTTTATGAATAAAAGAATGTGTGATGTATGATATTTATTCTGAATATCCTTCTATTGAGGCTTATTGTAATATTATGAACATAATTTATTTTTAATAGTGTATACACAACAACCATTACATGTAATATAATTTATTTATCATTTTACATTATAAATTGAGTTTTAATTTTAATTATTTAATCCAAGAATATTTTACTTTAATGTCACCAATATGTATAGAATTTCATATCTCAATTTATTTTCATTAGGTAATATAACATGTCCATTTTCTTTCATAATATAAGATAATATATGAAATTTATTTTGATTATTTTATGTGGTATTTACACTCTTTTATGTGGATTTAAATTTTAATCACACAATCAATACATCCACTTCAATAGAATAATCATTTTATAATATTTCATCTCAATTTACATTCCATTGGGATTTATTTGAAAAAATTGACATAATTTTTTTTATGTTTTGTATAAAATTCCCAATTGAGATCATTTAAAATTGAAATTTTCATTTCTCTTGAATATGGATTTTCATTTTATTAGGGATATGATTATTTCTTAAACCATATTAGAAATTTACATATGGTTTTTACCTTGCATAACATTTCATTGTCTAGGGAAATATTTGTATAACCATATTCTTTACTCAGTATGGATATTTTATTATAAAGAGTATTATTTGTGAATTTAATTTATTATTATATAACTATGGAATTATTAGTACATGTAGTGACATGTGGTTTATGGGAATATATATCCCCTCAAGGTATCAAAATATCACATGATTCAAATCAGTTGGCCAACCTAAATAGGTCTTTACACATTATTTGAAAATGTTTTTCAAAATGTTTTTATTGTAATGAAATCATGGTTCCTATGATCATGACATCCAATAATTATGAACTTCAATTATTTAGAGTTAATTTAATATTATTATACATGATATTTTCAAATTAATATTATATTTGGATAGATTACATTCTAAATTTATTGAATAAATGGAATTCTTTTTCATTTATCTAAAATGACATATTGATTTAGAATTATCGAATCAAGATAGTTTAATTATTTATTTAAAAAAAATTGGTTTGAATTACTTCCAATTCCATAATCATAATGACTTTTTAACTAATGAATTATTCTATTATATGGGTTTTGCCTTATTTTTTTTATTTATCCAGTTTAGAAAGATGATTTATTTAAATGAGTTTAGGAATGATAAATGTTATATTTTACTATGTATTATTTTATTATTTCTAATATAAGACGAGTATTATATTGTATCTAGATCATTAATAATATTAAAATATTTTATCATCTTGGATGTAATGACTATTGTCTAGTGATAATGAAATTAGGTCGACTGGATCTCCGAGATACCATATTTACAGTCTTTATTGTTGATATAATGGAAGGTTTAGTGTATACCATTGCAACTAGAATATTTTAAACATAAATTATGGAAAATAAAAATATCATAGACTCGAAGGATATTCTTATAATATCATCTTATGTTTTAGTAAGGATGTGATTATATTGTTTTTCTTATATGTACATATATTTCTAGATTCTCTAAGTAGATATAGTTTTGGAACATATATACATAGGGATAAAAATTTAATTTTTTTAGTCCTGACTAGAGTGTTACATATTACATAATAGTGGGTCCTACGATAAACATGGTTTCATATTTATAGTGTAAATTATTAGGATATATCAATTTTCCTTTACAAATAATTACGATTGATTTGAAAATATATTATTTGAAGAAGAAACCATATTTATTATTTTGATATCAAAAATGTATATTTTTTCAATAATATTTGATATAGAAGATTTAGAGTTAAACATTATTATTTATAAATTATAATTTTTTGAGATAATACAGTTTATGAAACTATTTAAAAATTTATCGTATAATAAATAAGGGTACATATACTCAAGCCCAATTTCAATATTTCATTACTGAGCAATAAAATTCAACTGGAAATAGAATTTTGTGAACCATAGAAATATTAGAGAAGTTTAATCTTGTTATGAAAAATTTTGTTTATTGAATGAACCATCATGTTGTTCCCATATTTTATTATCCAATGTTGGATGACATCATGAAATAAAATATAAAATAATTTATTGGGAAAAGTAATTGTATGGAAGCTAAAAAATTGAATATATCCCTTGAAAAATTATTTCTGGAAATGTTTTGATATTAAAAGGAATAGGGTATATTCATATCATATTGTATCATGGGAGATGAAGATTATTTATTATAATTAATCCATAATTATAGGAAATAAGAATAAATATAATAGAAGTAATGAAGTGATTTTAAGGAATTAATTCCAATGAAATCATTCCCAAAGATGTATAAAAATTATGATACTAAAATAATTCAATTTGTATTGAATAATTTTCAACTATTTTTATAGAGATACATACGCAAGTATTCATGGAATTTGTTAGTGATATATTTTTTTGTGTTTACTAATGTTATATTTAAGTATTATAATTCATATATGGACCATTTTAATCATTAAATTAAAATTATTAATACACTTATATAAAATTATTTATATGGGATATTAAGTAAGTACAATTTATGGATACAAGAATATTATATTTCATGGATTATTTTCTCCAAGGATTGAATTATAGTTGATAATTTAATAAAAAAATAAGTTATAGAATATATTACACAAGTTAAGATAACTATAATACATAGTTCAATTGAATTGGTAGGTTAATAGTAGTGATTCCTTCATAATTTTTTTGATAGGATAATTATTTAACATAGATTACACCTTAAGGGGATACATTTATTTTGAACAATGAATGTTAATTGATTTTTCATTAATTATATGTGAAATTTATCAGTTCTCTCATTTTCAATATACTGTATTAAAATGATTTTTTTATATATTGTGATGAATCAGATAAGGTAAATGGTTGTGAATTATTAAAAAATTAATTTTTATTTCATATTAATTTAGGTAATTGATGACTCATGAATAAAACTATCCAATCCATGACCATGAGTTGGAAAATATAATAATTTAATTGAATATTATTTGAAATTAACAATATGGTGAATTAAATGAACTATACATAGACCAAAAGATCTTGAAATACATATTCATATAAAAATAAATCAATATAAGGCACATGAAATTCCTAGATATACTCAATTATTATTATTGACCAATAAAATGACACATACGGAATGAAAATAAGTCATAATATACATTGATTAAGAATGATAATTGAGATATGACTCAATTGAGGATTTAGAGAAAATCTATTTTCATTTATCAAATATAGTTGTAATTTAACGTACTATTCAATGAGATACATCACTCATTATTAATAGGACTAAAAATCAATCATTATTAGGAATGATATAATGTTATCAATTTTATGATGTAAATTTTTATAATAACATTTATTCTATGAATGATAGTTAGTTAGGAGACTTTGTTTATAAAGTTGAAATTTTGAGATTTTTATGGAGATTATGTCTTACAATTATACATAGGATAAAAAGGGAATTATAGTATGATTCCCATAGATCCAATTTCCCTATACACCATAGTTTAAAAATTATGTATAAGTATTGTATTGATATTTTGGGGGATGACATAAAGTGGGAAATTTCTTATTATGTGTCTAGATTTTTGTTTTATCAATAAGGGGAAGAATATATAAAATATCATAGAGGATTTATGAATTATGCTCATATTACTAAATAGAAATATGATTACTCCATTATTGCTTTGTTTATGTAATAATAAAAAATTATAGAAATATTTATTAATTTTATTTATTTATTTCCAAACCATATTTGAAAATTTCCTCATATATGAGAAGATTTAAATCATCATACCATCGTAATGATATATATAATTGATGTTTTTAGACATCATAGAGAACATCTTTCTATTTTTTTCGTGATCTCTATTTTTTATTAAAATTATGGATGATTATTTTATAGGATCTTTATTCTAAGATTCATTTTATAACCACCTACCATAAAAAAATTAATGGAAAATCCCAAAGGTTTACTCAAACATTGGAATACATGTAGATGTATTTTTAACAATACATTCAATATAAATGGGTTAAATATTTATCTTTGGTAGTATTTTTCTATATCAATTCTTTCCATTCATGAATTTAAATAGAATTGTATGAAGAATTATATGGAAAGATATGGTGTATTCAAACATGTTGGGGTGATTAAGGTGAAATTAAACATGTATTCCCAAAAAATATTGATGAGAAAATAATAAAATTACTCAATATTCAGGCTTATATTAAAAAATATCAATGTAATAAAAATGTTTTATCCTAGAAATTAGAGGAATAATTTTGATTTTCAAGAGGGAGATAATTTATTATTTATGGTATATTCATGGAAGTAATTTATAAGGATATGCAACAAAGGGTATCTATGAATGATATAAATCAGACACTTCAGCATTATAAAATGAATTGTTGTGTGTCTTATCATTTGGTAATTCCACCTAACATCTCTAAGGAACATATATTTCTCTACATATTATTTTTAAAGAAGTAAATTCTAGATCTAATGTAGGTGATCAGCTATAATTAAATATAATTTGAACTTGATCAATATTATTATAATGTTTCCATTAAATCTATTCACACTAGAATGTATGTATTCATAATGCATATGAATTGAGTGGTAATGGAACATTGAATAAATCATAATGTGAAGGAATAAACATAGAAACTAGAGGATGTTATGAAGAATAAATACACTAAATTTGTTTCATGGTAATATCAATGAAATGTTAATGAAGAAATTCTTATTTTAGGGAATTTCTAAATAAATCAATACATTATGGTATATTTCAGGTTAAATAATTTTTTTCCCTTTAATAGCTTATACTATATGAAACCATGGGTTTAAAATATCCATAAAAGTGTATACCATAATAATAATGCATTTAAATTATTGAGTATTAATAGTGATATTTAAATTAATAAAATTAGACAGTTTAGACCTCTATAAAATAAATTAAAAAGATTTCAATTTATTATAAATAAAATAAGAATCATTTGTTGAAAAAGACATGTTTTTTGGACGATAATATTTTTTCAAAAGGAATGTTTATTTCACTTTAAAAACATACATACGTTTTGAATATTTTAATAAAGTATATTTTAGATAATTAAAATTGTTTTGGAAGTCATGATGTTAAAATTATTTTATGTTTAACTTTTTAGAATTATCGAGAATGATTAATTTTACAATAAATAGTGAATATACTTGTTTTTATGGAAAATAAACACTAGTTTTATGTAATTTTATGGTTACATGTGTATTAAAAAAATATATTAATGGATTAATAAGTTAAATTATATTATTATTAGTATAAGTTGGTATAGTGGAATAAATTTCATATTGAATCGATATATTAAATCATTATATTCTTTTTAGCATTTTCTATTTGAATAACATATTTGTTTCAGGTCTGTGTGTTGAATATTAAAATAAAATAATCATATTTTATGAGAGGAATATGATATAATGGTTTCAATAACTGGAATATTTTTTATTAATATTATTAATACTTGAAAATTAATTTGTTATCAAATAACTAGTAAAAAATACGAAAAATTAAATATTGTAGTAATATTTAAAATAATTTTATGTTATTTACATGATCTTGTGTTACAATTAATTTTACACAGACATAAAATTTTTATTTGGATACTTTTATTGAATATTTATATTTATTGGGTCCTAATTATAAAATATTGGTCATTTTATTTTAGGTTTAAAGGATAAATTACATAGGATAAATATAATATATACCATATTAAATATTAAAATGGTACAATTAAGTAAAGTAAATAGTTAATGAATAACATGTTAACAATATGTTTTTTTGGGGAGGTGTAGCTCACCCATATAACCAATCAATCCATTATTTATAAACATTTGAGGTACATGGGGTGTGGTGGACTTTCCATATTTTAATTGTTCTTGATATTTTTCAAATTTCCCCCCTCCTCAATTATAAATGGGAACTCCCTCCCCCACTTCTCCAAACCAAATAAAGTTATTTATTTTGATTTATTCTATTTAAACCACAAGTAAAGTCATAAAACATTAAATATAAGAAAACCATTATATAAATATAAAAATATTTTTTTATCTTAATGTAAAACCTGGATCCTTTTCCACTTCCATAAAATGTGAATTGACATCCTCAATTTTGTGTATGATGGACTACTAGTTCACCAACCAATGTAGATCGCTTTCCATAAACACCTCTCATATATGGCTGTAATGAATGATTTGATATATATATTTATATTTATATTATATAAGTATTTTTTTGGAATTATAATATAACAAATACCTTCTTAATTATAATTCCATTTATGATAGGATAACATCCCTTCTGTGTATAGCGGGCTACCGCCTCACGGTGTAATGTGACTAATTTCATCTGTAATGCATTATATAGAATGTAAGAAATTATAAATCTAAAAAAATAAGTGATATATATGAAATTATATTTTGTTCAAAATTATTATTCCATCCACTTCCTTAATGTTTTACTCGACAAGGGAATGATAATGTCTCTTGTGCGTGCACGCACCCTATGGTCACCATGAAGCGATGTGTTTCATTTTCCATGATCAAAATTCCAGAATATTTAAATGAATGTAAATAATTATTAAATAATATATTTATGATTTCATTATTATTTTTCATATAATTTATTTTTATCTTATTTACATTTCCTATAACATTCTTGACAAAACATGCGTGGTAATATAAGGAAACTAGCACCCAAAACACTTAAAACATTTAAATATTATTATCCAAATTTTAGTAAAATGATGTAATTGTATAATATATGATAATATAAATATTAATATGAATTTTTAGAAATTAATATCATTTTCAAATATATTATAAAGGAGGTTAATTCATATTCAACTAATAGTAATCCTGAGGAAAGGTATTTTGATTTGATTTCCTTTGAGGCATATTTTACTGTTTTTCACCAAATCAATTTTGTACAGTGTAAAAAATATCCCATTTTCATATAATACCCTAAATAAATAACATTTCATGAAAAATAAATATTAAATTTTAATTTTCTATCCAATGGTATTTTATGCATTATTAAGTTGTAGGGAATTTCATAACTCAATTTCTTCACAATTAGATATATTTCTTCTCCATTGTCATTGATATCCTATGATATACTGAGTAATGTCTTGTGATTATTTATTCTGTTATTTATTATTTTTATTTTTATTAACATATAATACAATTAAATATTGGATTACAAAATCCACAAGTTTATTTAAATATTGGACATTAAATTCCATCATCAGAAGCATAATCCTAAGAAATACCAATAAATAATTACATTGTGAAAAATAAAATTACCACGTTGGTAGTTTTTTAATTATAATACCAATAAAAGAAATTAACCATATATTGATATGTAAATCCGCATATTTTATTTAATAATTCTTATAAAATACTATTGTGGGAATTATATATACCATATTAATGAAACAGGAAGTGAATATGTCATGTGTCTCATTGAAATTTTAGGGAGATAAAAATACCTTACTTTTACTATTGATAATTTTTATACATATTAAATCATACTTTATAAGATATATATAATTATTCTATATCTATTAATGAACCAAAATTATACATAATCTACTATTTTTATTTACTTATAATCTTTTATAACATGTTTATTAACAATTCATTCTTAAATTTAGCACCTCAATTAATTTCTAATTGATTTGTGTATATAGTGGTTTCGTAGTTTATATACCTATACATGGATCATGGTTCTATCCAATCAATAATTTTAATTATTAATCAAATAAATTATATATTAATTATATAGTTATTTATATTCATCCATAAAACTATAGAAAGTAAAATTAGATGCATCATTTATGGAGATGGTAGGCCATATGATCCCATGAATTCGATCACTATATTTCGAGAAATGGAATTAAAGAAAGGAAAATATCAATTCAAATTACATGATAATTTTTATATTATATATATCACATATATCATATATATTTATTATTTCATCCTTATTACAATCTATTTCAAAATAAAATGAAAAACATTTTTCATCACTTTGTGGTGGCGGTAGTCTACACTTACTCTTGAGCGACATTATTGTTTTCCAATGAATTATTTTGTATGATTGTAGATGTAATGTAATACTTAATGATTTATAATTATCTAAAATATAATATATTTTTATTTCAAGTGAATAATTATATGCATCCATTATAAGTTGTGATGGCAAGGAATGTACATCACTTTGTGAGGCTGTAGTCTACCATAAATATGATAGACGCTTTTTTTCCAATTTTATGGGAGAGGATGTGGATAGAACTAAATCAATTTACATAAAAAATCTCTTCATATAGATGATAATTTTTTCACTTTATGGTTGAAGAATATTGGAAGGATGCGAATGATGAAAGAAGACAAAAATCATTAGTTAAGAACAACACCACTTTTTCAGACTACCATTTTAGTTTGTCACAAAATTACTTCCTAGAAGGGGTTTCTCACAAAAATATGACTCTATTATTTTTTAGGTATTTAAAAATAGTATTTTTAATGTTATTTGATGAAATAGAAATCATTTTTAGTGTGAAGAAAAGAGGTGGTTGGGCTCCCTTTGGAAGTGGAGTAGATGGCATAATTGAAAATTTCCCGAAGGAAGAAAAAATGATAAATTAATTTATAATAAAAATAAACCCAATTTAAAATATATTTTATTTTTCTATAGGATATGTTCTATACATTTATATAATATATAATTTAAAATTATTTTCATGTAAAATATAACAATTTTTGACCCCTAGTAAACCGATTTTACCTATAAGCACCATGATTTATATTTGTTATTCTAACCATTAATTATGAATAAATAAGTATAACTTATTAAATATTATAAATAAAATTCTTTTAATATATTTAATAAAATTTATATAATTCAGATAACATACTTTTCAGAATATAGTTTAAAAAAATAATGAAATTTTGAGAAAAAGCATATTTATAAATTAATATTTTTATTAATTATAAAATGATTTCATATCAATATAAAATATATAATTTAATCCAATGGTACAAGATTATTAATAATAAAATTATTTATCTATTTTTTATTTTATGAATATTATTAAACATAAATGGATCTTTTTAGATACATTAAATAAAATTTTCTTTTTTAAATAAAAATAATTACATTTTAACTTTTCATCAAAATATAAAATGTTAATTAAAATTTTTAAAAAATCTAAAATCACAATTAAATTATTTATTAAAAATTAATTTGAATTTTTAAAATATATTTTCTTATATTGGTAACAAATAATATTAAAATTTCTATAAAAAATTCAATGAAATCATTTTTTAGGAAAATGAATTTTTGTAAGAAAAGATGATTTTACATTTACTTAGTGACTACTAATCATCATTATATAAATTTTAAACAAAATATATATACTCATAATTTTTAGATATCTTTTAAATCCTTAATCATTAGTGTTCGTTTTAGTTCATTAAAATGGAAAACAATTCACATAAAAATAGATTTTATTAAAACATAATTTTTACCAAAAAATATAATTTTAAAAAAATAATTAAAATTTGAAAATTGACCTAACATTAATAATGTTATTATAAATATAATGTATCATTATTAAATTAATACAAAACCATAATATATTAATAATTTAAATTAATTAATATAATTAAAATATTAAATATTTTACAAAAGTTTATATTTATCATTTTTTAATTGTTTTCCGAAAAATATAATAATTTCACCACATGATAAGTATTATATAATGGTTTCAAAACTAGTAAATATTTTTTAAAATGATATTATGAAAATTTATTTAAATTAATTGAATTATCCATTCAAAAAAATTATGATATTCGTTTTTTCATAAAAATATATTTTTGAAGCATAAAATGACTTCACTGTGAATTCTATGATTATTTTAAAATAATTTTTCAGTATATTTTAGATTATTTTTACCCTTATAAACATTTCATATTTTTTAACCCTATTTATAAACTATAATTTAAATTTTAGGTTATAATAGTCATATTTTACTGATAATATTGTAATAGTATAGTTTGTTTTGGTCAAAATATAGTGTTGACTATAACAAAATAATTCAACGAAATAAAATTTATTTAAAGTGAAATAAATTATATATTATTAGGGTATTAAAGGATTATTTTACTTCTATAACGTAATTAATATTTTTTATAACCACAAATCTAATATTTTGGATCTAGGAGATATTAGTTTTATCAAAAAAGAATTTCTATAACATTGGATCTAAACATATTATCAACTTATGATAATTCAATAGTTCTAGATTCAATCATCCGATAATATTATTTTGATTCATCATTTGATTAATGGTATAGATAATCATTTTAAGAATAAAATGATGAAATTTAATGGTATCAATAATATTATGTGAGCCACTTATTTGAATTATAAAGTGTATGTGATTGATTTATATAATATTTAAATGATTAATATACAATTTTATGCTGAGGAAATTTTAGTAATTTTGGGAAAATTTAAATATATTTTGTGCAATATAAATGATATTTTATGTTTATAATTTTATGCGACTAATGATTTTTTGGAATATTGGTTATGAATGAATTTTAGGATTGTAGTTTTTAATGAATATATATTTTCGGATGGACCATAAATATTATTAATTTAATTATTATTAATAATTGAAATGATTATCACAATAAATTATATAAAACAACATGGATGAATATATATATATATATATATATATATATGAAAACATCTAAAATTTTGTGTGAAGTATAGATTGCGTGTCTTAATGGAAATAAAACCTATATCTGGATAAAGTATTGTGTTGTGGGATCTATCTCTTATTTACCTATGGCATTAATCATGAAAAAATATTGTTGGGTTTTAAAAAACTATCTACTTGATATAATAATAGAGCGAATAAATTGATTTCTTTTTTGACAATGAAAGGGTATAAGAATTTTACGATTTGATTGATTTTTATAGGCCATTATGTATGATTTGAATATAATTTATTATCATTATTCATGAATATATTAAATACATCCTCATATATTATTATATGGGAGACTAATTAAATTTAGGAGGACTATATTTTTTAGGGGTTGAATGAATAAATAAATATTTTAGGATTTATTTTTACATCAAATAAGTACATTTGTAAATATTTTTCATTACACAAAAAATCATTTTTTTTAAAATTATCTATAATTTAAATAAATTACCAATCTATAATAAGACATTATAAGAATATCTAAACCAAAAAAATGATACATAAAAATCAATATTATAATTAATAATTTTTTTCTTTATTATATTAAATTATAATTTGTATGTCATAATAAAATTTAAATTATTAAATTTAATGATTACATTTTGAATAATTAATAATATGTTATTATGATCAATTGTTTTAATGTTGAACTAATTTTGTAAGATTTTTATTTTAATATGTATTATATAATTTTTATCTCAATAAATTTAATTATAAAAATGTAATTCATTATTAAAATTCAATATTTCATTGTAAAAATGAATATACCAAAACTCATTAAATTTATAATTGATTGGAAATATTATTTAGAGAAATAAATTTTTTAAAATTCATTTCCATTAACAAAAAAATTATTTTATTATATTTTATGTTTTAATATAAAAATATTATTATTTAAAATTATTTTTTAGATTGGTAAAATTTCATTCATTTCATAAGGAGGATTATATATATATAGTTTTAATTAGTGTGATTATTATGATGAATCTTTTTTTATAGAATAGTAAAATATAATTTTTTTAAAATTATAATAATATTTATGATATCATAATAATTTAGGATTTACCTAAAAATATATTAAAAAATTTCATCACCTTAAAATGTTTTTATTATTTTTAATAATTACTATAAAATTATGATTATAGGTTTTGAATGTTATATTTTACATTTTGAAATATAAATTATATTTTACCCTAATAAAATTTCTCATTGTATTTAATTTTGTGTTTGGAAGATATAATTTGGTTTCTAAATAGGCTATATATCCTATAATCCTCATATAAGTTATAATAAACCATATTATTTAATTAGAATCATTTCCTTTCAAAATTATTAGTCATAAATGGTAAAATAATAAATATTTTGACCACAAAATACAAATCTTATAAGATACTGATCATCCATGATGGTATGATCTTGATACATTTTTTGGTTAATCCCTATTTTGTGGTTGAATAAACGTTTCCTGGGTACTTAATTATTTTATGGAAGTGTTCCAATGGTGAGGGACATGAATGGATGTGATGGAGGATGAAATAGAACACAACACACGGTTGGTGCACGATTAGTGTAAACCGTGCGTTTGGCCTATGAAACCACCTAGATTGGTGACCATTCTAATAGAGGGATATATAATGGTTATATCATTATTTTTAAATTCATTTAGCAATATCTAGGTAATTATTCTACCAAAATTCCCTTATAATATTTCTTACACACATCATGCATAGGGTTTGGAAAAGAGTGCATGTAAAAAATGTTCCCCATTGAACGATGAGAATACTAAAATAATCTATCCCGATATTATTATATCTTACCAATTTATCATTATATTTGACTCCCTCTATCCTAGTTTACAAACCAATATCCTCATCTCACTCCATGGATGATTCTCCTACGATTATTGGGAGGTTGGAGCACAGTTCAGTGCGAATCGGAGATACTGATGTGTTAAATAGTCCTCATTGCTCTATTTTCTGTATTAGTGATTGTAGGGTCTCTCCTATACTTTAGAAACCGTAAGAAGTTTACTTTTCTAGTATATTAAAGGTTGTGGCTTCTGACTGTGTTTGAGATTGAGTTAATGGTGGAGATTACACAAGAGTTCATCAGCGATCATGAGGTTTGTGGTTTGAAAGATTGTACACATTTTCATAAAGTTTTATACATGTATATAGTTGATTAATTACTCTTATATGATGAATCATGATATAATGGGTTGTTGAAAGGTGTCTAGATTGTAGATTAAGTTGTGAGGACCTTCACGCACCCCGTTGGGTCTGTCAATGATGTGAGACTGAACTAAGGGCTACCCATGGGGTAAACCATACACATGTAATTATTAAAAAAAATTAGATAACCTTGAGATATTATATTATATATAATATTTAATGGGTATTAAATATGTATTAGTAATTACAATACAATTAATGGTTAATTGAAACAATTACTAGTTTTATCATAAAAACGATTAAGAGGGTTTGAGTTGATGTTAATGGCATATCTTGGGGCTTGAAATGATTATAGACTTATTTACGGTTAATTATTATTAAATATGATAAATGTTTTTAATGTAGGTGTTGAAAATAAAGTTATTGAAAAAATGTGTTGACAAAATGGATTGGGGATACAATTTTAAAATGGATGAGGTTCCCTTTCTATGAAATTGTACTGATGATTGTATTTGATGGTTTAAATGGATATAAAATCCCTTAGTCGTGTTTTATCATTGAAAGAAGAAGTTACATGTCTAATGTTTGGTTTCAAGATGACTTCAATGAGTAATTAAAAATGTGTTTGTGTCTAATATTTACATTATAAATGTTTGATGTGGCCATGGTAATTTACTGTGGTGTAAAGATTAATGATATAGTCTCAAAAAATTATGTTGGCATGTTATAATGCTCACTAAATGAACTAATTAGTGATTGAGAATAATAATTAATATATCATAAGAGGGTGTTTGGAATGATTTAAAATGGGTTAAATGGGATTAATGTGAATGTTACCAATGGAACATGATTTGTATGTGAAATGAATAAGTGGTTAATACATGGGAACTGATTAATTTGTTATGTGAGTAAACATAGGGAAGGGTCGAATATGGTAATGGTGTAAGGTTTTGGAATAAGGGATTATGATTAATGAGGTGGGCATAAGAAATAGGAGTTGGGATAAGTTGAAATATTTGATAAATAAAAAAAATTTAATGTGTTATAGAATGATTTTACTTCCCTTGGTATTGTTAGGTGTGTAAGAAGGATTAGGTATTGTTGGATACTAACCTGAGGTTCTAATCCCAAAGGGTCGAGTTAAAATTAGTATCTACACTTTACCCCATAATAAGTGTATTATGTAAGTGGACATATAATCTATTCCCATAAAATTTTCATTCCACCCAGACCAAACTTCAAGGTGGGGATATGGTATGTTTGTGGTTAATGTAAATATAAGAATTTTCTCATGGATTTTAAGTGATTATTATTGACTGAGGTTTAATTTTCATTAATAGAGTTATCATGACGCTCTAAACTACACTCCAAAATTCGTGGTTAATGGATGGGGACATTTATCTATTCCCCTAAATATAATATTTCACCCACACTAAGGCTTAGTTGAGTGGTAAATGTGTTATTGTGATATGTTTATCTCTAATGAGATAGGTACATGACATAACCCTTGTTTATGGTCATTGATAGGATTTTCCATAGTTTAAATGAGGTGAAATCTTATCCAATGGAACATGAGATGAATATTATTTCATTAATGAATATAGAATAATTTATAGAATGAAAATAATTATGATAATGGATTAAATGAATATTATGGGTAATTGATATTCTTCTAGTTTTAGTTAGTTAAATACCTTATGGCTAAATGTGTTACACAACCTTTTCACCTTGGCATAGATTCCTAGTGTGACATTAGTTATTTTTGTTGTTTGGACTATTATATTGAACATAGTTGGTATGTGAATTTTAGGTAATTACCTTAATATTTTCCCTATTTCTTGATTATTTATTGTATTTGTTACTCGTATACACATATTTATATGTTATATTTTGATTCAAACACTAATGGTCTTGGCCTACTGAGATGTAGTCACAACCTCATTGCGAAACCATGAAACATGGGAACCTAAGGAGATGATAATTTTTTAGGTACATGTTCAGGAATGAGGCATTGTGTTTAGTTGTTATTAGGATTACATTTTGATGCTTGGATGTAAGATTAATACCTTTATGTAGTTTTATTGGGTGAAATATCTAGGTAATATTTTGTTTTTATATATGTACCTTTTATGCATGTAACGACCCAAAATTTTGAATAATTTTTTCAGTTTTAGTATCCTAATTTTGTGTGTGTTATTTTATACTCAATAAAACTAAATTTTTTAATTAATGATGTGAGTATAATTTGATGAGGCTATTGGGTTTCGAATGTTATATGTTCATTGGTCAATATGTCCATTGGAAACTAAACTCTTAACATTACAATTATTGTTTATAAATACATGCGATCTTGGTTATTTAATACAGACAAAAGTTTTGATGCCCTCATCCACTAGTTTTATGTTACAGGTGTTTAAGGACATCATTAATGATGTAATAATGATTTAATAATTTTGGTCAACTTATTAATAGTGAGATATGATTTGAGGTGTCCCAAGATGCCAATACCTTGGGAAAATACAATGGGAATGCCCATGGTTTTGCAAATACCCCCGATGAGCTGTCCCTTGGAAATTAATAATTTATTCCATCATTTTTCTTATAAATACCATGCCATTCCCTCATTCATTACATACCAAAATCCTCCTAAATGATGTTCTGGTCTCTTTACCTCTCAAAAAGTCCACCTAAGGTGCCCTTAAGCCTTCCCAAGCATCGACCTTTAAAATTTCAAAGTTACTCTTCAAGGTAAGGAAACTTTCACCCTCCTCTTTTAAGTCACGAATTACATTATATTATGTCTTATAAATCCATTTTATTATGAGGGGTATTGTTATTATATATCATTAGTACAGTTCATTTCATTTCCAAATGTTGAGAGACCCTTTTCACCCTCATCAATTGATTTTCTGAATTTTTAAGTGACGCCGTTAGGCTACTGAATTTTAGTAAAAGAAATCATGCTTTCTCTTTCCTTTCATGTGTCCTTTTCATGTGGTGTGTCATTCAAATTTATAAACCATGATCTTATTTATATTTATTATGTTCCTGTACTGTAAAATTATCCATTAATGGATGGGAGACTCTTGTCCCCGCTCTTTTTATTATTTTCTGAAACTATGTCATATAGCAATTATGCTGTAGAAATTTCATCTCAAAATTTCTTTCTCTTACTCTCATGAAATCCTCTTGTTTTATATATTTGAATTCCCATACCTACTTTATTTATATGGGTGTTTATAGTTACAAAAAAATTATTTATTTGATACTGGAGTTTACATACATTTAACCCTCACTCCCTTTCCATGGGTTATAAATAACATACTGATCTTATTTTTATGAGCTTTTAAAACGTCACGATTTTGAAATGAAACCCATTTATTTTATTATCTATGGGTTATTTATGAAAAGTTTGATTTTGATATATGTGTTTCATAGGAAAATAATTTCATATTAAGGGTGAGCCCTAATATTACTCAAATTCATTGGGTAAAGAATTAATCTCTAGAGATGACAAGTTTCACGATACCTTGGTGAATAACCTTGGTAATTTTTATGAAACCATGGGGATGAACCTTGGTGATATGTTCATGAATGTATAAATGAAATGTTTTAGACACATATTCAATTCATGTTTCAAGTTCTTTTCATTATGGTATTTCTATACATCTGTTGTTGATGTCTTATGGTTTTCATCATGTTCTTATTAATATCACAAGTGAACTGATTCCCTTTCTTTGATTACTGGGCTTTCTGATCACCCTTTCCTTTGAATGTATGTCTCCAGGTTATGAGATGCAGTAATTGTACATAAGTTGAACTTTTCATAAATCATTTATAGGCGTTTTAAAAGTGTGTTATAGATTTTCATGTTTTATTGTTACTGATTTTCAAGACACTTGACTTAAATATCATCTGTTTGTAAAAATGTAATGAAAAACTATGTAATAAAATTGCAGGATGCCATAGTTCGTATCAATTGATAGTTTAGTTATTTATGGAAATTAGGATATGAAAACCCTGTGAAGAACCCTATATAAAATTTTAAATATTGGAATAATTCCTGGTATTTTGGTGGGTATTGAGTAAGTGGTTTGCCCATCAAATACATCCCTGTCTGGATATGAGCAGGTTGAGGTGGCTCTAACAGAGACATACATAAGGGTAAAACCCAAAAACACTGCTTTGAGATAGACTCGAATGGGTAATGGTACACAAAAATGGGACTTACTGCAGTCTTGGTTACGATAGTCCCGAGGGATTTCTTTGGTTAATCACAAGCATTTTAAGAATCATTATGAAAGAATTATAGAGAAATGTAATTGTTTAAGCATGATGTTTTAAGTTATAAAATTTTTTATAGTTAAAATAATTTAAAATGAAATAATTTCCTCAATAAGGTTTTATTTTTTTAGAAAATGGCGGGCAATAGGAGGAATCATGCAAATGGTGACCGTAATGGACCATGCACTGACAGCCCTCCGATGGAAGCCGGAATGGAAATATTCATGGGAATGATGAACCAACTGACTCAAGTTATGGGAAATAACTTCAATAAAGCTGAGAGATCAATCTCACCACGAAGGGAACAAAATTTTATTGAATCATTAATGCGTCAATGACCACCAACCATCAGTGGATCAACCAACCCATAGATTTCTGAACAATGGATCAGCTCTATAGGGATGAAGTTTTCTTTGATCTGCTGTTCAGAGTAAGAGAAGGTCACCCTGGATGTCTATCGCTTAGAGGGAGAAGCTGATCAGTGGTTGGAACTGATTAAAAACATGAGTCCCTGATTGGAGGATGAAGCTATGGAGTGGGAAGATTTTATAGGTATCTTTTCATCATGTATTTCCATCGTTCTATGGGAACAAGAATGGAGAAGGAGTTTTTCGAGCTGAAGTAGAAGGAGAATGAATCTGTGGGAAGCTATGAGAAGAACTTGACCTGGCTATCATGTTATACCCCAAGCATCATCATGAATCATAGTGGGAAGTTTGATCGGTTCTTTGGTAGAGAAAGACCTCATCTTTGGAAGAATATAGCCAACCAAGACTATGATAGCTATGAGGATATCATGCGGAGTGCGATGAAAGTCGATATAGAGTTTGGTGAGACACAGTGGTCTCATAAATCAAACAAAAATAAGTGATCAGTAGAGCCCATCTTAGGGAGGAAATTTGATCAAGGAATATGAGGAAAGTAAGTGAAACATCTGACGTGTAATAAATGTGGTAAAAAGCATTCTTGGAACTACCTGCTCGGGAGTGGGAAATGCTAAAATTGTGGAAGAAATGTCCATATTGAGAGGAATTGTCGTAGTGAGGTGAAACCTAAACTTCCAAATACAAACGAAAAGGGTAAGATAGTGCATGCACTACCTGTTGTCCAGTGCTTTATGTGTGGAAAACTTGGGCACTTTTCTAATCACTGTCCAAATATGAGGGTAGTGGAGGGGAACCATAATCAGCATTAGCAATGGCCTAGAGAACAATGTCGTACCTTTGCAATCACTGTGACTGAAGTTGAAGCACCAAATGATGTGGTGGCAGGTAATCTTATTGTTCTCTCAAAGCTAGCAAGAACATTTTTTTGATTTTGGTTCTACGCATTCCTTTATTTCCTCCAAGATTGAAAAGAATTTATAATCAACCCCCCATTTTCAAGAAGTATATTTATTAGTCAAGACTCATGGTAGGATTATCCAAGAACTGTCAGTGTTTAGAAACTCTAGTATTTACTTTATAGAGAACAATATTATCACAAATCTAGTAGTAATTCCCATGCTAGAATTCTACATTATACTAGTGATGTATTGGCTCTTGAAGTATAATGCTAAGATCAAATGCAGATGTATGGAAATCTCAGTATTCATGAATGGATAACCTACAATTATCTTCTAAGGAGAGATATCTCAACCTAATCTTTGTCTAGAAAAACCTTTATATCCTTATTTATGGAGTTGATAAATGAAGAAGAAGAAGGAGACGATATTTTAAGGATATAAAATATCCTAGTTGTCTAGGAATACGTTGTCGTATTTCCTGAGGAGTTACCTAGAACTCCCTTAGAAAGAGAGGTAGAGTTCTCCATTGAACTCGTACCAGGATCTCATCTGATATTAATGACCCCCTATAAGATGGAAAATGTGGAGCTGGATGAATTAAAGAAAAAAGTCCAAGAACATTTAGTGAAAGGGTTTATCAAACCGACTGTGTCTCCTTGGGGAGGACAAGTTCCTTTAGTGAAGAAGAAGGATGAATCAATGCAGCGATGAATTGATTAGAGAGAACGGAACGAGATCACAGTAAAAAACAAATACCCTCTTGCAAGAATTGATGAATTATTTGGCCAACTTCAGGGGGCTCAATTCTTCTCCAAGATATATCTTCTATCTTGTTATCATCAATTGAGGGGGATGAAATAAGATATTTCAGAAACTGCCTTCTGATCAAGATATAGGAATTATGAGTTTGTTGTTATGCCCTTCAGACTGACTAACGCACCTTCTATTTTTATGGATTTGACGAATAGAGTCTTTAACTACTACCTTGATATCATTGTGGTAGTTTTTATTGATGATTTTCTTGATATATTCCAAATATCGTGAGGATCATGAAGACCATTTATGGGTTATTTTTGAAAACTCTATAAAAGGAGAGGATTTTTGGAAAGTTTAGTAAATGTGAATTCTGGTTAGAACAAGTATCTTTCATGGGGAACATTGTAACCTATGAAGGAATCAGAGTTGACCTTGCAAAGACAAAAGATGTAGAATAGTGGCCCCATCCTACAAAAATAACTAAGATTCAAAGTTTCCATGGATTATCAGGAAATTATATGAGGTCTGTGAAAAACTTTACATGAATTTCTAATCCATAAACTATGCTATCTTGAAAAAGGGTAAAGTTAATCTGGAAAAAGGAGTGTAAGGATGTTTTCCAAGAGCTTAAGAAGTGATTGGTTACTGCACCCATGTTAACTCTACCCTCAACAACAGATGGATTCTTTATTTTTAGATATGCGTCTCTCAATGGGCTTAGGTGCGTCCTCATTAAAAATGACAAAGTAATTTCTTATGCATCTCGACATTTGAACACTCATGAGTACAACCATCCTACACATGATCTGGAGCTGGATGCGATCATTTTTGCTTTGAATATATGAAGGCACTATCTTTATGGGAAGAAATGTTATATATACACAGACCATCAATGTTTAAAGTATATTTTTGAAAAAAAGAAATTGAACATGAGACAAAGGAGATGATTGGAGCTTCTTAAAGACTATGATTGTTCAATTCATTATCATCCTAGAAGAGAAAACAATGTCTCTAATGAATTAAGTAGGAAATACTCAGTTGTTCTTCACATGATGAGGATTAAAAGAGATCTATTGATCAATGACCTATAAAAGTTATACATGGTAATTATAAGGTATGTGACATCATCAAACCCAACCCAAATGATTTCTCAACTGTTATTACAAGAGAAGATCAATAAATATCAGAAAGAAGATTCTTTGTTACAGAAGAAGTCTGAGGATGTGAAGGATGGGAAGTTTCCTGAGATCAATATTGATCATGAAGGTGTACATAAATTTTGAATAGGACTATGTGTTCCATCTATTCCTGAAATAAAGAACGAGCTCATGGATGAAGACCATAGTTCTACTTTTTCTATATATCCTCAGAGCACAAAAATGTATTGGGACATTTGTGATAATTATTGGTGAGATAATATGAAAATGTATATTGTTGACTACACTTCATGGTTCCTAGTATGTCAGCAAGTGAATGCAGAGTGACAACTTCATAAAGGGGTATTGCAACCACTACCCACACCCGCATGGAAGTTGGACATTGTCAGTCTGGACTTCGTCACTGGTCTCCTGAGAACTTCCAAAGGGAACAATACGATATGGGTTATTGTGGACCATATGACCAAGGCATCCCATTTTATCTCCATTCAGGATGATTTCTCTCTTGATCAACATTCCACGATTTAAGTGAACGAAGTGGTAATGTTGCATGGAGATCCACTTTCTATCGTATAAGATCGTGATCCAAGGTTCATATCAATATTCTGGAGAAGTCTTCAACATGATCTAAGCATAGAATTGAATTTCAGTATGAACGATAACCCCCAAACTGATGGATAATCTGAAAGGTTTATTCAAACACTCGATTAAAGGCTAATAACATGCTCAATGGAATTTAAAGGTGGATGGGATCAACATATGAATTTAAATGAGTTATCTTACAACAATAGCTTCCATTCGAGCATTCAAATGGAACCTTATGAAGCTCTATATGGGAAGCGATGTATAACTCCTACGTGTTGGCATAAATATTGTGAGATAAAGCTTCTTGGGCCTGATCATGTGCAAGAGATGACAGAAAAAGTCCATACCATCCAACAACACATTATGGCTGCTCAAATTTGGAAAAGGAGAAATGCCGAAAACCATTGAATGGACTTTGAGATTGAGGTCTTTGTCAAAGCCTTTCTTCTTTATTTCACCTTTGAAGAGATTCATGAGGTCTGGAAAGAAAGGGAAGCTTAGCCCTAGGTACATTGGCCCCTATGAAATCCTTGATCACGTAGGAGCAGTGGCCTATCGTCTTGCACTTCAACCAAATATAGCACAAGTTTATGATGTATTCCATGTATCCGTCTTGAGAAATTACATACCTGACCCTTAACATGTACTAAATCTAGAGGTAGTACAAATGGAACATGACCTCTCTATGAGGAGCAGCCGGTAGAGATCATGGATCGTAGTGATAAGGTTCTACGAAATAAGACTACCCACCTTGTCAAGGTGTTGTGAAAAAACCTCAAATGCAAAGAAGCCACGTGGGAACAGACGATTCTATGAGGCATAATTACCCACACCTTTTCTCTTCTTAGGGTACGTGTTAAAATTTAAGGATAAAATTTCTTTAGAGGGGAATAATGTAACGACCCGAAATTATGAATATATTTTTCTTTTTGTTTCTTAATTTTGTTTGTGTTAAATTATACTCAACAAAACTATATTCTTTAATTAATGAAGTGAGTTTAATTAGACGAGACTTTTGGGTCTCATCTATTATATGACTATTGGTCAATATAACCCATGTAAACTAAACTCTTAACAATACAAATATTGTTTAAAAATACAATTGATCTTGGTAATTTTATATAGAAAGAAGTTTATATGGCCTCATCTAATAGTCTCTGGAAATTATAAGCCCATATGATGGAACTTGGGAAGGAGGAAGCACCACTGTACATTTCTCTAGACCAATCCCATGTTAAACTTCATAATCTGATGCTTGAATAGAATCACCTACAAGAGAAGTTCAAGCTGATAGAAAACACCACTCGGGCAATGTTAGACGAGATGCCCCAAGATTCTTTCACCTTAGCACACCATACACTTAGGTTGTATGCTGGTGTTATAAGGGGATATGTAACGAGACCTTAACTACTTTGTGTAATACTTTGATATTAATATAATGGTTATTTCTTTTTATGGTAATGTTTGTAAATTTTAAATGTTTGGATAAATATAAGATGTATATTATTGATGAATTTTGAAAAAAATAATATTTTAAAAAATTTATGTAAACCTTTAATAATTAATAATGTGTCGTGATTTTCAAAAAATGGTCTTCTACATTTGTGTTCAGTAATCAATTAACAGACTAATAAGATCAAATTAATTTTTAGTGAATAGTAAATTATAAATAGTAATTTTACTCTTATGAAAATTAATGTGACCAAATAGAATTGTAACCTTACATAAGTATGTATTAATATTTTTTATGAACCTTGATTAGGTAATGTGATTCAATAAAATAAGTAAATTACTATTTCTGAATTTATTATTTAAATATTAGTTTTTTCTGGTGAATAGTGTTTTTATTTAAAATTTAAATTAAAAATATTTAATTTTGTTTTTCATAAAATAGAGCTCATTTTTGAATTCACAGAATCTATATTAGGTTAAGGTGAGTTTTTGGGATTTTTCTAAAATAGTGAAATTTTCGGTGAATAGTAAAAATACGGTTTTAAGTTTCAGGTGTTTAATGATATCATTAATGTTATAATAATGATGTAATAATTTTGGTCAACATATGAATAGTTATATATGCTTTGAGGTGTCCCATGTGGACAATACCATGGGAAAGCCCATGGTTTTACAAATACCACTGATGAGGTGTCCCTTAGAAATTAATAATTTATTCCCTCACTTTTCCTACAAATACCAAGCCATTCCCCCATTAATTTCATACAAGAATCCTCCCCAATGAAGTTCTGGTATCTTTACCTCCCATGGAGTCCTCCTGAGGTTCCCTCAATCCTTCCACGGTCCTGACCATCAATCTTTTGAAGTTACTCTTCAAGGTAAAGAAACTTTCAGCCTCCTCTTTTAATTCATTTCTTCTTTTATGTTATGTCTTATAGTTTCATTTTATTATGATGGGTAATGTTATTCTATATCATTACTACTGTCCATTTAATTTCCCAATTAGGAGATACCCTTTACTCCCTCATCAATTGATTTTATGTTTTTAAGTGATGTCGTTAGGCTACCAAATTTTCGTAAAAGAAATCACACTCTCTCTTTCATTTGATGTTTCCTTTTTATGTGATGTGTCATTAAAATTTCCACACCATGATCTTATTTCTTTTTATTCTGTCCTGATATTTCAAAAATATACATTTATAGATTGGTTCCCTTTTTCCCCACTCTTTTTAATATTTTCAAAAACCATGTAATATATCCGTTATGCTTTAGAAATTTCATCTCAAAATTTCTCTCTCTTACTCTTGAGAAATTCTCTTGTTTTATATATGTGAATACCCATACCTATTTCATGTCTATGAGTGTTCATTGTAACAAAAATAATGATATATTTTATACTGTAATTTACATACATATAACCCTCATTCCCTTTCAATGGCTTATAAATGACAAAACAATCTTATTTTTTAGAATTTTTAAAACGTCAAAATTTTGAAATGAAACCCATTTCATTTATTATCTATGGGTTATTTATTAAATGTTTTATTATTATATATGTGGATCACATGAAAATAAAAACATATTAATGGAGAACCCTGATAGCGCTCCAATCCATTGGGTAAATAATTAATCTCTAGAGATGACATGTTTCAAGATACCTTGGTGAATAACCTTGGTAATTTTTATGTCACCTTGGGGATGAACCTTGGTGATATGTTCATGAATGTATAAATGAAAATTTTTATCCACCTATTCATGTTATGTTTCATGTTATTTTCATTAGAATATTCCTATACTTCCATTGCTCATGACTTATGGTTTTCATCAAGTTCTTATTAATTTCACAAGTGAACTGATTCCCTTGCATTCTTTATTGGGCCTTCTGCTCTCCCTTTGCTTTGAATGTATGTCTCCAGGTTATGAGATGCAATAATTATACATAAGATGAACTTTTCAAGAAACTTTTCAAAGGGATTTAAAAGAGTGTTTTATGACTTCACGTTTTTCTCTTCCTAATTTCCAAGACACTAGACTTAAAGATCCTATATTTGTAAAAATATAATGAAAAGCAATGTAATAAAATGGCAGGATTCTATAATGGGAGTTATGTATTGGGGTGATTTTGGGTGATGTATAAGAAATATTTGGAGAAAAACGTTTTTGCATGGTTTGCACATCTTTTTTACAAAATGTGAGGATCCCTAGCAGAATCTGTACGATCTCTAGTCTTTTTTGGTTGTAGATTCATCATGGTTAAAGCATGCTTTGAGAGGCCATGTGAGGTATTTTTGTGATGTACCTACTTGATGAAGTGGAAAACGCACATTTAGAGCATAGTTCTTCTAACAGTGCGACTAAACCCTGCATGGGCCAACTGTGTGATCCTAAAATTATAGATCTCACTCTTTTTCAAATTTTATTTGCCTAGTCCACCTCTTTTGCAGCCCTAACTCAATATTTTTCATTCCAAAGGGTATGGGAATGTTCTCCCATTTACTCAGAGGTATTCCAAGGCCATACGAACACCATTCTTTGAGATTGAAATCCTGAATCAAAGATTCTCTCTTTGCCCAGAAACTGGATCTCATCACAACTATTATTTGGTTCATTCTCCTTTCTCACCAACATCCTTTGGTTGAATATATCCTCTATTTTAATATATATAAACCTATTTGATGATATATATATATATATAAGAATGGATATCTTGATCATTAAAAAAGGATCATGATTTCTCGAATATGGTGTAGGGATTTTGATCAGGATCTCAGATCTACGTCATTGTGCTATTGAGATTTTGAGGATTTCTATTGAGATAACATCTCTCAAAAAATTTGAGATATGAGATCTAAATATAATTATCATAGTCTTGTAGTTGATATATATGATAAATGGTATAATTACTAACATCAGCTAGAATTTTTTTTCTTGAATTGGGTTAATTAGATTAACCAATAGATTTATCAAAGCATTGTAAAAATATGTGATTAATTGGGATATTGATATTGGGACTAAGGGTTTTCCCAATTTTATATTTAATTTGGGACTATTAATAATAATAAGTATGGGTTTTAATCTTGATAATTAATCAAGGGATTAATTATGGGAAATTGAAATGGCTGTGATGAGATAATTAATAATGGATTAATTATGTGCCTTTGATAATATGATCTAAATAATTAATTGTGGGACTAATTATGGAAAGATGACATTTGAATGTAATAATTTATTCTGTAAAATGAATTATTGAATATGAATTGTGATATTGATTAATTAATTGATTAATTAGTTATTTTTTTATAGAACAAATTTAATTTTTGACTTAACTAATAAAATTTATGTGTTTAACTAATTATTGAATTGGAAATTATATTGAGGTTGAAAATTAATTAATAAATTAATTACTTTATTAAGAATGGGAATATGGTCATTCAAAATTGATTAGTAAAAAATGGTACACAATTCATCATTCATATGGCTAAAAAAATTTGGAAAATGGTAATTCGAAATTGAGAAGTATACATGGTAACATGGTCAATGTACTTATGAGTAAAGATAATGGAAACATGGTCATTCTATTTAGTAGTAATAATTTTAACATGGTTATCTAACATGAATTTGTGATATTGGTATCAATGGAAATGTGGGTATTAAATGTTAAATTGTAGAATGGAAATAAGGGAACTTCATGTTATGGCATCACGTGAGAATATTCAAACATCATCATGAAATGAATGAGGTACTAAGATAACATAAAACCATTGAATGAATTTAGCTTGTACATGAAGAAGGTTTTATGATATTATATTACATTGGGAACACTTAAGGCTGCCAGATCGGTACCTGGATAGATTATATGGTTGTAGTACAAGACAAGGGAAAATGCCCTGGGATAAGTGGATGAATATTAATAAATCTTGGAAGAGGTGAAATTACATGGTTCAGAACATGATTTGGGAGTCATGTTGTCCTTATTTTTAGTTTCATTATAAACACTTGACACATATATTGGAATATCATATTTTACCATTTATTTGAGTAATTTATTTCTTGTTTGGTTATCTTGTGACAAGAGTATTGTTCTGGTTATATATGCTTCAGTGTTTTTTATTAAGTTACTATGGTTTTTTTACTCTAATAAATGAGGGGGTATTCTCCCATGAATGACTTACCTAACCCTTACTACTAATCTACATCCTCTAGAATATGGGATGGTGTGCTTGAGGTCATGCGGTGAACCGGCTCGGGGCACCGTCGTGTGGCTCCCGCATTGGGACATTACAATGTGGTATCAGACGCTCCCATATTTTTTCTTATTATTTTTCAATAATTTTTTTTGAAATATTGATTGGAGACTTGGAAGAGTTGGGGCGTGGTAATGGGCTCATACATGGGAGTTAAATAACCATGTGTGAGGCAAGACCCGAGTACTCATAGTTGGATTTTTGTTATTGTTGTTTCCTTTTACAGTTATATATTATTTCACCATGGGTAAAAAACTTATGATGTGTGGTGAATATTGCCTGTTTAAATTTTTTTAGTATAGATTCATGGACCAGAATGGAATGAGAAATTATTCGACATGCATCATTCTTTGTACATAGGGTTATTGTGAAATGCATCATTGTAGTCACGTATGGGTAAATGGGTTATGGGTAAGTTGTTGAACCTGAAATTTTTTCCTTACAGTGAGATTAAATGAAAAATAAAACCTATAATGAATTGAAAAAGGTTGTAAAAAAAAAATAAAATTAGAATAATTGGGTACCAAATTGAGAAACATGATTATGGTTGTGTTTTTACCCTTGATAAAAAATTCCTAAGAGTAAAATGTTTAAGGGTAGTGATAGCACCTCAGTTTTGATAGTGTGGGGAGATGGGGGAAAAATAATTTATGTTCCAATTATATAAATGTTATACTGTTGTGTTATGAGACATGAGATGTGTATTGTTATTAGTAGAGAGTATGCATCCATGATTCATGTTGGGGGGATGACAGAGGGATGTTCCTAGGAATAATTTTTCATTTAGGGAACACGAGGAATCAGTCATTCCAATTGAAGATAAAGGGGAGAAATTTTTAGAAAACATCACTCCTTCATGAAATTAATTTAAAGAGACCCATGGTGTGTTGTGAAGAGTATTTTTTTATTTACTAGGGTGTTTCAGTTGTATCACCCTCTGATGTTTACTGGAGAGGGGGACTTGAGGGTGTATAATTCTGGGCTGAGCCCATAGTGACAATAATTGACCATGTGGAGACTATAGATTAGTGGAGGGTAAATTTGGTTACTTATATGTGATGAGGATAAGTGAAGAGTTTGTGTTAAATCCAGTTGTGAACTGGACATACTGACAGTATGTTATTGAAGGATTTCATAGATAGGTTCTTGAGAAAACTTTTATCCAGAGATACTAAAACAAGAGAATTATATTGATTTCATTCATCTATTCTTGGGGAGCATGTCAGTGATGGACAATGCTGGATGCTAAATAGATTTGAAATGCTTTTCTCTATATTTAGAAGGAGATGAAGTTGTACATGATGAAACATTTTTAGTATGGAATTAAGTGTGAGATTAACTCCATGTTTAATATCATAAGGATGAAATACTTAACAGATGTGGTGGACCAAGCTCTCATAGTTTAATGAAACCTGAGATAGGCTTACAAAACTAGATAGGTAGTTATCACGAGATGATTAATAGTTGTGAATTTTGATAGAAGTAATCATCATTATGAAAACATTATTCAAGGATGTGGGAAGAATAGTATACATATTGGAGGTTTGGTTGGATAGGTCCACAGAAGGTGGAATTGTCATCAGTGTGGTGGGTCAGTACACTATAATAGATATTATTCCCAATCACCAACAGAGTGTCTACCTTGCATCAATATGAGACATCTACATAATTTATACAGGTTGTAGAGACATACTGGTACATAATGAGTAGGTGGGATGAGTTAGAGTGTTAGAACGGGTTTTTATACTCCATAGAAGGATTATAGTTGGATTTATAATAGCCAAGGTGGTAGAGATAGTGGATGTGGTGTTTCTAGGAAGGAGTTCCCACATAGGAAGAGTTTTGCTACTCAGGGTAGTTAGACTGAATAATTGGGAATAAAGGAATCATTGTTACATGTAGAAAAACCTACACTTGTTGATAATGTGGATAGACCATCAATAGTAAGAGGTACTATTATAGAATCATTTAATGTAGATAGTTCATTTTTTGATACTGGTTCCTCTCATTCCTTTATATCTGAAAAAAATGATATTGGTTTGAGCCTGGTGGTGTAGTTTCATAGTGGGGGTATGACTTTAGATACACCATTGGGAGTTCATTCTAGAGATATCTGTATATTCAAGGGATGTTCACTAGAGATCAGGGAATATAATTTCCTATGGGATCTCTATGTTTTTGATATGACATGATTCAACTTGATTGTGTGTTTGGACTGCCCAGTCTCATACTAAGATGACACCAACTATTAACATAAGAGTGTGGACTTTGTGTCTACAATGGGTGACAAGTATACTCATTATAGAGAGTGTAATATCCAGATAGCACAAGATGAGAAAATTACTCATCAACTAGGAGATCTCCTAGTCGAAGCTTCTAGTCTTTTGTTAGATGATGGGTGTGTTAGGCATAATGTACATCAATTAGTATTGGAAATATTTTAGGATGTATTTTCTAAATATTTCATAGGGCCACCACCTGAGGGAGATGTGTAATTCACTATTGGGATCATGATGTGAGATGATATAGTATCTATTCCACCGTACAAAATGACACTAACTAAGCTTTAATAGATTAAGAATTAGTTAGTGGTGTTATAGGCAAATGGATTTATCAACCCATGTACTTAACCATGGGGATCACATTTTTTTGGGCAAAGAAGGATGTTAGGAGTTTACATTTTAGTGTTGATTACCAAATATTGATCAAAAGAATAATGATGAACCGATATCTTCTTCCATATATAAAATACCAATTTTTCCAGATGAAGGAAGGTTTTGTTTTCTCAAATAAAAATTTAAGATCATGGTATCATTAGTTGAGAGTATAAAATTGGATATACCGAGGAATTCATTCAATGTTAGGATTTTCATTTATAAGTGTGTGGTAATACCATTTGGGTTGACAAATACACTACAAGTGTTTATGGATTTGATTAATATGATATTTCATCCAAATATGGATCAATTTGTGGTGGTGTTTGTGGAAGACATCTTGGTGTACTCCAATACACATGATGATCATGTACAACATCACAGAATCATCCTAGGTACACTGAGAGAATATCGTCTATACACCAATATTTATATGTGTCAGTTTTGGGTTGAACATGAACAATTATTGGGGAACATCATCTTCAAGGAATGTGTTGAGTGGACCCATAGATGGTTTAGGTAGTGGTTTCTTGGGATCTTCAGAAGAATTTTTTTGATATCTAATTCTTCTGAGGATTAGCTTGATATTATAGGGGATTCATCAAAGGATTTCCCACTTGGTTGTACCACTTTTTAGCTTGAACAAAAAGGGAGTAAAGTTTGAATGGAAAGGTCCATGTGAGAGAGATTTTTAGGAGTTGAATAATCAATTAGCATTAGCAGAAAATTTTATACTACCTTAGTGCAGTGAAGAGTAAATATTTTATTGTGATGATTGTGGGATCAGAAATGTATTTGTGCTTATGTATGGAAATCAGGTTGTGGTATATGGGTCTCAGAAGATGATTCCTCATGAATGGAATTACCAAATACATGAAGATGAGTTTGAAGTAGTGGTTTATGATATTAATTATTGGCAACACTATGTTTTTCTGGAAAATAAAATATCTAAACATATTATTGGAGAATGATGTATGCACTTTCATAACATGATTTTAATCGTCGGTAGTTGATATGGGTTTAGTATATGTATTCTATCGATTTTGAAATGGAATGTATGACCGAAAAGATAAATAGTGTAGATAAGGCCTTCATCATGAGAACTCAGAATCAGGTGGTACTATAGTTGAGTACAAAGTTGATGATGATAACCTTACTAGATGAAATGCATGTGATGGTTCATGAGAGTCAGGAGAAGATAACTCTGGTTTCAGTTGAAGTAGAGTTTACTCTTTGGAGATAGATCTGGGATAAACAATATGAGTATCCACAGTTTTGATCCTTGAGGAAAAGATTTCAAGGTGGTGAGACAACATCATACTGATAAGAATACGAGGATGAGATCATCTATGTGAGGAATCGAGTTGTTATTCCTATTAGTACGTAAGAGGAGGTCATGCAAGAACTTCACTCCTCAATGTGGGTGGTGCATCTAGGAGTGAACAAAAATGTATTGCGACCTATGTAGATAGTTTTTGGTGACTAAGAATGAAAAATTATATAGAAGGGACTTTGAAAAGATAATTCATTGGTCAGAAGGTAAAGGTGAGACATCAACTCCCATGAGGATTAATACAATCATTTACTATTTTGGAATGGATGTGGGATGACATGAGCATGGTTTTCATGGTTAGTCTACTGAAGATTCTTGGGAAGAATGCCGCTATTAGGGTAATTGTGGGTTGAATGATAATGGTAGAACATTTCCTACCAATAAAAGATTCATTCACATTATAATAGATAACAATACTTTCTGTTTGGGAGGTAGTCTATCTATGTGGATTTCTACAGACGATAGTTTGAGATCGTGTTTCATGCTTTAGTTCATGCCTCTAGTATGGAATACAAGAAGCACTTGGCAACCATTTTTTATTCATTATGGCTTTACACCCATTTAATAATGGGTATTTATAATATACTATACATGTTCTTTATGATATTATACTATAATGTGTTCATGAGTTCAGTGGATCTTGGGAAATGAACTTGGATTTAGTATAGTTTTCCTATGAAAACAATTATAAGGAAACTATATAGATGTCACCATATAATACTATTTTTTAAAGTTTGTATTGAATCCCACTATGTTGAAAAGAGGATGATGGTTAAGTGTTGTTAGAAATGATTCTCGTGTACGAGACATCGGAGTTGGTACATTTGATTCGTAAACGTATGGATATAGAGTCGAGTAGACATATGTCGTATTCTAAAAGACAAAGATGCCCCCAATAGATTACAAAGGGTAATTGTGTAATACTACGAGTCTTTTCGATGTTGGTTCACTGTAGGATACGTAGGTATGGAAAGTTGGTGCCCAGGTATTGTGGACCCTTTGAGATAGTTGAGAGAATTAGGCTAGTGGCATACTGATTGGGTCTTTCAGATATATATAGTTCCATGAATGATGTTTTTCCATGATTAAAAAATTTAAGTTTTATCGCCTTGAACCAAGTCATGTGATAGATGTGGATGTTGTAGACCATGATACAGATATGTCCTTAGAGAAGTATCTAGTATGTTTGTTGGATCACGATGAGAATTTGTTGTGGGAAAGACAGTGTCAATAGATCCTATATTATGGAATCATCATCATGTATAAAATGAAACGTGGGAAAGAGATTCTAACATGTAGGATCAATGGCCTGATATTTGTACCTCAAAATATTATAATGGATTGGAAGTGCAATTGGAGGATGAGCTGTTATAAGGTGGGGATATTATAATATACGGAACTTTTTTGGAGTTATCTCTGTCATTATTTCTAGATAATTGTTTTCATAAGGACCTTCGATGGGAGTTATGTATTAGGGTTCATTTGGGTGAAGTATAATAATATTTTGGAGATAAGTTGTTGCACACGGTTGGATCACTGTTTGCACAAACCATTCGGCTAGCTAGGAGAAATCATGTGCATTTTGAAATTTAGTGGCAATAGCTTCTGTGTTATTAAATCATGGTTCGAGAGGCCATATGAGGTAGACATGTCAGTTTCCACATGAAGTTGTTGCTAATGCAGGGTTTTCACACAGTTGGACTAATCGTGATACTAAAACATGAACAGTCCATCTATGAGATCCTAAAATTATGGATCTAAATCTTTCAAAAATTTATTCAGTAGATTCATGTTTAATGTGTGAATACCTCATAATTTTTCTTTCCTAAGGGTACATTATGGTTATCATATTGACTAAGAGGGAATCAATGGTCGTACGAACTCAGTTATTCAAGATTGAATGCCTGAATTGAAGATCATCTATCTTCCCAGTAATGGGATCTCATCCCAATGTTTCTTAAATTTGTTCTCCACACTCTCCATCCACCTTTGGGGGATGATATCCTATGTTTTCTTATATATGAAACTATGTGGAGAGATCTAGACCAAGGGCTTCATTTCTAGATCTTGAATGAATGGATATTGATATTTTGATATTGGTTTAGGGATTTTTGATACAGATCTCAGATATAAAATGTTGTTCTACTCATATTTTGGGATTTTCTATTGATCAAACATCTATCCCCGAATAGAGGTTGGTCATCTTAATATAATTACCGTAGATGTGGAATTGATTTGTATATATATATTTTAATTTCTATCATCCTTTAGAAATTTATTTTCATGAATTGGGTTAATTATATTGTCTAAATATTTTAACAAAGTTTTTTTGAAATTGGTGATTAATTATGGAATTGATCATGAGACTAAGGGAATATAAAATTACATAATTAATTATTTGGAATTTTTTATAATAGGTAGGGGTTTTAATATAGATAAATAATTTGGGGATTAATTATAAGATATTGAAATAGATATGTTGAGATAATTAATTGGGAATTAATAATGTGTCTTTGATAATATGATATAGATAATTAATTGTAGGATTAGTTATGCAATGTTGAGATTTGAATGAAATAATTAAATCTAGAAAACTAAGGACGGAATATTAATTTTGATATTGATTAAATAATGGATTGATTGATTGATTAATGGTTTGAATCACATAATTAATTACTGGGTTAACTGATGGAATGGATATGTTTAACTAATTGTAGAATAAGTAATGATATTGAAGTGGATAAATAATTCATTGATTAATTATCTGATAATGAATGGGAACATGTCCATTCAATATTATCTTGTAAAAATGGTATCATGGACACCATACAAATGAGTAAAGATAATTGGAATATGGTTATTATAAATTATAAAGTATACATAGAAACATGGTCATTTTATTTATGAGTAAAGTGAATGGGAACATGGTAATTATATTGAAGAGTATGAATGGTAACATGGTTATATTAATTAAATTTGTGATATTATTAACTTCGTAAATGTGGATTTTAAATGTGAAATTGAATAATGGAAATAATGGCACTGTGAGTAGTGGACTATGACAAAAATATTCAAACTCCAGCATGAGTATAGTCAAGTACTATGATATCAATAATCCTTTGAATACTCCAAGAATCAATAAGAAGTGTGTATCAATATATGATATTTCTTTGTGAAAACTTTGGGATTTGGCATGTGATGAAGGTAGAATTGGGGTATGTGTCTCATTGGGAACCTTGGAGTTAATTTAGTATGATTAGAATAAATTATAATGTAATAACTGGTTATTTATTAATAGTATCTATTTTGTATTGAACTTCATTCAATATATTTTGAAAGGAATTACTTTAGACAACATTGGTGGTGGCCTACAATGTTGTAGTCACTCACTATTCAGGATGCTGGATCAATACCTAATAATTTTATATTGGTGCAAGAATGGATAATGGAAAAAACTGTAGGATAAGTGGTTGATTAGCGATGGAGATTTGATGAGGGGACAAGTCATGGTTTGGGACCTCTAAGGGGAGACATAGTGTATTTATTTTTAGTTACATTATAGACACATGAAACATATATTGGTAGAGTATGGTGACCCTTTTAGTTGAGTATTGTATTTCCTATTTGGTTATCTTCCAACATGAGTATTATTTTGGTTATATATGCTTCTGCATCATTTTATTAATTTCTGATGGTGTTTTACTCTGATAAATGTGGGTATAGTCTCCCCATAAATGAATTACCAAATCCTTGATGCTATCCAAAAACCTCTAGTGTATATGGAGGCGCGCTTGAAGTCATATGGAGAACTGAATTAGGGTACCATCGTGTGGCACCCAGGTCAAGACATTATATTTTAGGTCAAGACCGAGATGGGACTTGGTTCTGAGATTATTTTATTTTGTACGAATTTGACTTTTATTTATGATTTTCTAACATGTAAATTATCCAATATAAATTTTCATAGCATGTATACATGGTTACTATTGGTTTTTTATTACAAGATGTCCATTTACAATTCCTGATGGTTATTTAAAATATTTTTGTGACATCTATTGTGGATTCACTCCAATATGTTGGTATAGTCTCCCTATGTTCCTTTTTAGACCAATGATTCTATTTAGAAGCCTACAATGTTTTAGGAGGTGCACATGAGCTCATATAAAAACATGCTTTGGGGAACTAGTTATAGTGTCTCTCAGATCGGGGGCATTACAATGTTGTGGAATATGAGTTTTTTGTTTTACTATTTTGGTTGTGGTACATAGGAGACCATAATATCGTCATCACATGGTAATGAAATAATTCTTGGGTGCATGTATCCCCATTTCAGAGTGAAATCCCAAGTAACCATTGGTGGGAAATGATGGTATATTTTGTTCATTTATATTTGATTGATATTGACATAATGGATGGCATACATGGATGTGGTGTAATTGATTTATGAGGTTTCATCTATTTCCCTGATGTGACAGGATAGGGCGTGTGTGTTCATGCATCATGTTATGAACATATGATAAATAAATCATCCATATGGTTCCCATGACATACTTATGAATAAAATGAGGATAATCCAAATTCGTATTAGAATTATAATTTAATTAAACAATGGGTGTTCAAAAGTGAGTTCAAATAGTTTTTGAGAAGTGTAAATCCATGGGAATGAAAAATGGGAATTTTTAATGAGATTTTTTATAAAGGATAGATTTACAAAATGATGGTTTTTAAAAATGGTTTTTAATTTTATAAGATATTGGGTTTTCAAAATGGAGAGTCTTGATAAGTGAAATGATGTTTTTTAATTGTAAGGACAATTAAGTGGTAAATAAGAGAGAATAATGTAACTTTGGGACACTAGTGGTGGTTATCCATTTTGTTTGTTGGTGACCATATTATGTGTGGTTTGGGATATTATATTTCAATAGTTCTGAGACACTAGGTTATGGGATGTGAGATCTTATTGGGTAGCGTGTTCTATATAATGGGATTTTACATGTTGCGTCATCATTTAGGAGGTGACCTTGGGATTGTTAAGGGATATCTTTTAATGTGATGGAAGCTATCCTTGTGGATTTATACCTTGCAAGTTGAGTTATTTACTTTGATTGAGTTTTTAGTTTATAGTTATAGTGTACATTTGAGAGTTTCATCTATGTGAAACCTAGAGTAAATGGTTGTTTGGTGTGTTATATTTGTTTTTTTTGGATTGAGGGTTATATGATCATAATGAACAACACATTTATTGGGTTTGTGTGTCACATAGATAGAATCAGTGATATTTTCATGGTGTGGCTCGATCTGAAATGTTGGTATCACTATAATTTTGAGGATGACCTATGGAAATGGTCGGTCAGGGTGTTAGTGAATATGGGTGTGTGTGGCACATGTAGAAGTTTCAAATCAAGGAAGTTGTATACAAAGAGTGTTCCAAATTTCAGGATTACCTTGAGGGATATTTGGAATGGTTAATGTTTTGAGAATATGCATATTGAATTGTGGATATAGGTTAAAAATCATGTGAAAATAGAGGGAAGTCACAAAGGTGGCCATTCCCAATTTCATGTACAGTTGAATGTGGATTTGGTGGAATGAACGAATCAGGTGATTTATTGATAATGCAACCAAAAGTAATGTTAGGTCATGAACTATTTGTATAGGTTCATGAGGCGGTAGTGAGTTTGGTTGGAAAATCCTTTTGAGTTCTGGTGTTCTAGTTTTGATATGACATCGGTGGGAGAGGAATCTTGAGACATTTTGTGGGGTGGGGTGTAAACATAAGAAGAGGTGACAATGGAAATGAATGGTTGGGGTGGTGCATTCCAATGACAACATGGAGTAATTCTAACAAGAGATGAGCATGGAAAATATATAGACATAGTCTAAGTATGCTAACAAGTATATGGATTTATTCCTAGAGGCTAGAGTGTGTTCCGATCTATCGTGGTCATCTTAGAGGATACACTCAAGGAGTGGTATGTGTGTAGGCACCGTATGGGGTGAGTGTACAACATCATCCAGTTGTGGGAGTGGTTATAAAAATGTACCAAATTTCAAAAAATACATTTTGTTTCATTCTTAAAAAATGGGGATGAGTAGTGAGTGATGTCAGTTTTGTTAATAAAATAGAAGTTGAATAGGTATGTCAATGTTTTGGGGTTAATTTTTTGTTAATAATGTGTTTTGGAGTTCTTAAATACTCGTGTAAAGTGTTTTCAATGATACTCTTAATGTGGGGAGCGTTAGGTTAAATCATTGGTGTGTGGAGTAAGTTATTAAGTGGGAGTCGGGGAATTAATATTCCAATGATATGAATATGAGGATCACGTTTTTTATCCTATAGAGAAATTATTAGCTGAAAATGGATATGGATTTAGGCTAGGGCGAGTTTTGGAGGAAATCATAGTGGTCATGTTGGAGATTTTCCAAGGGTTGCTGTAGAGAGTGATAATGGTTTGAAGTGTAGCGAGTTCTGTGATGGATGTAGATTTATTAGATGTCTAGGATTGCTTTGCTATGTTTATGAGGTTGATAAAGGTATTATCTAAGTGATAAGGGGTGATGTGTCCAGTTAATGTGGTGACATAACAATATTAGTGGTTGGGTACTAATGGAGTGATTCGATAGTGGATGACCTAACACATCTAAATGTGGTTGGTTGTAATCCACCTATGGTAAAACATGGTAGAAAATGAATTCCCTGTTATCTTTAATGGTTTTTGAGAAGGTTCCAAATCACCAATGAGTGAGTATGAAATGTGGAGGTGCCCTATTTTTTGTGGTTTTAACGAATGGGAAGAATAATGATGTTGGGACATGTTCTTTTATATGTTTGATTACTATAAAAAGGAAAAAACATCAGGAATGTTCTGAGAATCGATTTGAGGATTGGTAGGTATCTTTTTTAAGTGGGGGAGAGCTCAGTCCCACAAAATGTTGTTTAAAGGATTAATAATGTGGTGGGAATCCCCCTAGATGAAAAGTAGTGGGGGGATTTAATTATTGGTGTCTTAGTTGGATGGAATTGAGTGAGATCCATCAAGGTGCATCGGTTTTTCTAACTAGTGATGGCTTGAATATTTACCAAATGAGTACCTCTATATGTAGATTATGATTATCCACTTTCTTAAGATATTAGAAGCTTACTAAGGATGTTGTTCCTTAATGTGCATGATGGGATAGGTTTTCAAACAAGGATAAAAATCAAGACACTTCATCTCGTGATGTTGGTCTTGGATCACTGTTATTTCTCAAAGTAATCTTGATGAAATGATTACAAGAGATTTGGTCCATGAATCATGAAGTAGCTCAAGAGAGGGTGTTCCCATTTGTCCTTATATGATAATATAGTTCCTAATTATTATCCATTGGGGGTGGTGGTGTAGTGGCGTTAACTAGAAATCTCCCTTGTGATTTGTGTTGAATGTTCTGAATTGAGGTGAATGTGTTCCCATGCAGAATCAGATTAGGATTATAGATCATGTTGCTGGAAGTGTTATCAGGGTAACATGGTCTCATATTTTGGAACATTTTTTCATCATGGATGTGCTTAGGGAGTAGTGCTAATGGTGAAGTTCGATTAATGGGTATGAGGTATAACATTTTTTCCTCAAGGGAATGGAAATTATTGGAATTATGGATCGAGGATGATCCATTATATGGTGATGTGGTGTCAAGATTATGATCAATCTTAATAGTATGACCCTGCTAACTTTTTTTGGTGAATCCTCTTCAATGGTTAATGAAATTGTTTTGGTTTCAGGAAGAGTTATTTAACTATTTCAAGGTTATGGGACATAAAAGGAGGGAAAAAGTGACAAAAAGACACATACCCCATGTTTAGTTCATGGTTAGTTTAAATTGTGTGCATGATACATGAAACTATATGTCTTGGTGACCATTTTAGTTATAGGGATAACACATGCTTATCACATAATTTTTCAAAATGTTCGTGTATTATCATTTAACCATGTGACCCAAATTACCTTCGATGGTGTGTTTCACATGGTTTTTTCCCAATTTGGACATCCGAGTGGCTAAAACATGAACCCCATTAAACGGTAAAAATTTATAGTTTTTTATCTTGAGTTTTCTTGCTCTCACAATATTTCTCCTCCCATTAGACCCCCCATCTACACTATGGGATGAACCATATTACTTATCTCCCTCCATGGATGATTTTCATTCGACTCTTGGGCATTTTTAGCACAATTGGGTGCAAATTGATGATCATAGTGATTCTAAGACTCATATTTTACACATTTTATGGATTATGTCTAATGGGATCTATATTATTTTTTAAATCCCTAATCTCATGACAATCCAAGGATATTCAATGAAAGGTATTCAATTTGTTTTTGTGAGCGAATAAATGGTGGAGATTAGGAAAGCATTCATCCACTATTATGAGGTTGGTTGTCCTAATGCTTTTTCCCATAATATTGATGTGTAATATGTCAATATAGTTGTTTTAATTCACTTCTATGTTGTGTCTTGATTTATTGTTCTACAAAATGGTATTTTAACCATATATTAATGTTTGAGGACCCTAACGAACCCCATTGGGTCTGCCGATGATGTGAGATAAAACCTAGGGCTACCCAAGGGGCTAGTCAGACCCATGAAATTCATAAATAAACTTGGTACACCTTGAGATAAGAGTTTTATAAGAGTGAATGGGTATTTAATATGTGTTTGGACCTGTGGTAGGGTTAATGGTTAAATAAAACAACTACTAGTTGGTTTTTTAAATTCATAACATGTTTTGGAAGGGTTTGGATGGAATGTTTTGTGTCTTGACCCTATTATGGACGTATTAATGATAAATACTGTTCCCAAATGAGAAATGACTCAAAAGGATGACTTTAAATCAAATTGATTTCAAAGAGGTGTTTTATAAATAGATTTCAAATGATATTTTAATTATGGGTGACATTATATTTTTATGGAAATGGTTTAATGGTAATATTGGATAGTTGAAGTTGAAATGAATTCCCATTGGAATATTTATCTTCAAAGAGGAAGGTTTATATTCAAATAATGGTTTCAATATGATTTCAATGCATATTAAATAATTATTTTTTACCATTATAAATATTATCACTACTAGAAATGGAGGATATACCAACGGTTCTAAACCGTTGGTATAGGCTGGAAAACCATTGGTATATTCTATACCAACAGTTGTTCAAACCATAGGGAAGTAAGGCGTGGGGAAATATCTATACCAACGGTTTGAACTAAACCGTTGGTATAGCCCACTCTACGTCTTGATTTGCCAACAGTTCTTGTTGAATCATTGGTATAGGTTTACCCAACGGTTTAAAACAGTTGGGAATTCTATGATTTTGATATTATACCAACAGTTTACAACTGTTGGTATAGTTTTTTTCCCAACGGTTTCAATGAAACCGTTGGCATATGTTCAATAAAAAATACTATACCAATGGTTACAAACCACTGGTATAATTCTTCTCAAATTATACCAACTGTTGTAAACCGTTGGTATTGTGTATTTCCAGAATTGTTGCACAATAGCCCCTCCTGTGCATACACCTACATACAAAACAACACTTAAAAGAGTGAAAACTTAAAACAAAAAAAGACCACCTCTTTGATTAGAGACATGGTGAATAATTCCCCATTTGAATCTTCATATAACAAAAATCATCCAGTATAGTTGAATAAGAGTTTCACCAACTCAAATATTATTTACACCCATTTTAATCTTCATATGACAACCACTTTTCTAATATATAGTGAAAAGGTATTTTCTTAGGAGTATCATCACTTGTGACTCCATAAGTGCCACACCGGGCCTCGGATTGAGGCGGGGTTGACTGGTACAAGTCAAATATGATCCATGATTCATTTTCCTAACGTTTCAACACAATTAGAATCCGTTTGATCGGTTTGGCGTATATACGTAAAATATTGTACATTTTGAACAAAAGAGAGGCAGTTTGGGTGGTCCTGGCCCCAAGGTGACTCCAATTGAGGCGGGTTTGACTCGTACACATCACATATGACCCATGGATCGTTTTCCTAAAGTTTCAATAGAATCTGAAGGCGTTTGGTCCGTTTACCATACGTCAGTTGTTGATTTCACTTACAATTTAGTCCATTTTAACAAAAGAGAGACAGTTTGAGTGGTCCTGGCCACACCGCGACTCAGATTGAGGCGGAGTTGACTATTAAACATCAAATATGACCCATGGATCGTTTTCCTAATGTTTAAATAGAATCCGAAGGCATTTGGTTGGTTTGGCGTATGACCGTTGTTGTTTTCACTTAAAATTAAGTCCATTTTAAACAAAAGAGAGACACTTTGAGTGGTAACGGCCACACCTGGCCTCGTATTGAGGCAGGGTTGACTTTTACACGTCACATATTATCCATGGATCGTTTTCCTAATGTTTCAACACAATCAGAATCTGTTTGATCGGTTTGGCATATGTACATAAAATATTGTCCATTTTTAACATAAGAGAGACAATTTGGGTGGTGTTGTCCACACCGCGCCTCGGATTGAGGAGAGATTGACTCGTACACATAACATATGACCCATGGATAATTTTCCTAAAGTTTCAATAGAATCCTAAGGCATTTGGTTGATTTCCCGTATGATAGTTGTTGATTTCATTTACAATTTAGTCCATTTTAAACAAAAGAGTGACTGTTTGAGTGGTCCCAGCCACACCGTGGCTCGGATTGAGGCAGAGTTGACTATTACATGTCACATATGATCCATGGATCGTTTTACTAAAGTTTCAATAGAATCCTAAGGTGTTTGGTCGGTTTGCCTTATATCAGTTTTAGTTTTCACTAAAAATTAAGTTCATTTTAAACAAAAGAGAGGCACTTTGAGTGGTGTCGGCCACACCGTGCTTCGGATTGAGGCGGGGTTGACTCGTACATGTCACATATAAGCCATGGATCATTTTACTAATGTTTCAACATAATCAGAATCCGTTTGATCGGTTTGGCGTATGTACGTAAAATATTGTCCATTTTGAACAAAAGAGAGGTAGTTTGGGTGGTCTCGGCCACACGACACCTTGTATTGAGGCGGGGTTGACTCGTACACATCACATATGACCCATGTAGCGTTTTACTAAAGTTTCAACAGAATCTGAAGATGTTTGGTAGGTTTCTCGTATGTCATTTGTTGATATCACTTACAATTTAGTCCATTTTGAAAAAGAGAGAGATTGTTTGAGTGGTTCCTGCCACACTACGGCTCAGATTGAGGCGGGGTTGACTCGTACACATAAAATATGACCCATGGATCGTTTTACGAATGTTTCAATAGAATCCGAAGGCGTTTGGTTGGTTTGGCGTATGTCAGTTGTTGTTTTCACATAAAATTAATTCCATTTTAAACAAAACAATGGCACATTGAGTGGTGTCAGCCACACTGAGCCTCCGATTGAGGCGGGGTTGACTTGTACACATCAAATATGACCCATGGATCGTTTTCCTAAAGTTTCAATAGAATCGGTAGGCATTTGGTCGGTTTTCTGTATGTCAGTTGTTGTTTTCACTTTAAATTAAGTACATTTTAAAAAAAAGAGAGGCACTTTGAGTGGTGTCAACCACACCGGGCCTCTTATTGAGGCGAAGTTAACTCATACACATCACATATGAGCCAAGGATCATTTTCCTAGAGTTTCAACACAATCCGAATCCGTTTGATCGGTTTGGCCTATGTACGTAAAATATTGTCCATTTGGACAAAAGAGAGGCAATTTGGGTGGTCCCGGCCCCAAGGTGCCTCGGATTGAGGTGAAATTGACTTGTACACGTCACATATGACCCATGGATTATTTTCCTAATGTTTCAACAGAATCCGAAGCATTTGGTCGGTTTCCCATATGTTAGTTGTTGATTTCACTTGCAATTTAGTCCATTTTGAACAAAAGAGAGACATTTTGAGTGGTCCCAGTCACACCGCAACTCGTATTGAGGCGAGGTTGACTCGTACACGTCACATATGACCCATGGATCGTTTTACTGAAGTTTCAATAGAATCAGAAGTCGTTTGGTTGGTTTGGCGTATGTCAGTTGTTGTTTTCATTTACAATTTAGTCCATTTTCAACAAAAGAGAGACAATTTTAGTGGTCCCTGCCACACCGCGGCTCGGATTGAGGAGAGGTTGACTCTAACACGTCAAATCTGACCCATGGATCGGTTTCCTAAAGTTTCAATAGAATATGAAGGTGTTTGGTTGATTTGACGTATGTAAGTTGTTGTTTTCACTTAAAATTAAGTCCATTTTAAACAAAAGAGAGCCACTTTGAGTGGTGTTGGCCACACTGGGCCTCGGATTGAGGCAGGGCTAACTCGTACACGTCACATATGAAAAATGGATCATTTTCCAAATGTTTCAACACAATCAGAATCCGTTTGATCGGTTTGGTGTATGTACGTAAAATATTGTCCATTTTGAAAAAAAGAGAGGAATTTTGGGTGGTCCCATCCACACGGAGCCTCGGATTGAGGCGGGGTTGACTCGTACACATAAAATATGACCAATTAATCATTTTACTAAAGTTTCAACAGAATCCGAAGGCGTTTGGTAGGTTTCTCTTATGTTAGTTGTTGATTTCACTTACAATTTAGTCCATTTTGAACAAAAGAGAGACAGTTTGAGTGGTCCCGGCCACACCGTGGCTCAGATTGAGGCAGGGTTGACTCGTACAGGTCACATTTGACTCATGGATAATTTTACTTAAGTTTCAATATAATTATAATGTTTTTGGTCGGTTTGGCGTATGTCAGTTGTTGTTTTCACTTAAAATTAAGTCCATTTTTAACAAAACAGAGGCACTTTGAGTGGTGTCGGCCACACCGGGCCTCGGATTTAGGCGTGGTTGACTCTTACACATCAAATATTAGTCATGGATTGTTGTTCAAAAGTATCAACACAATCAGAATCCGTTTGATCAGTTTGACGTATGTACGTAAAATATTGTCCATTTTAAACATAATAGAGAGTGTTCGGGTGGTGTCGGCCACACCGCGCCTCAGATTGAGGCGGGATTGACTCTTACACATGACATATGAGCCATGGATCGTTTTTCTAAAGTTTCAATAGTTTTGGAACACATTTGGTCAGTTTCCCGTATGACAGTTGTTGTTTTCACATACAATTTAGTCCATTTTCAACAAAAGACTGGCAATTTGGGTGGTCTTTGCCCGACAATGCCTTGGATTGAGGTGGGATTGACTCTTACACATCACATATGACCCATGTATCGTTTTACTAAAGTTTCAATAGAATCCGTAGGCGATTGGTCAGTTTTCCGTATGACAGTTGTTGTTTTCACTTAAAATTAAGTACATTTTAAAAAAAAGAGGCACTTTGAGTGGTGTCGGCCACACCGGGACTCATATTGAGGCGGGGTTAACTCTTACACATCACATTTGACTCATGTATTGTTTTCCTTAAGTTTCAATATAATCCAAATGCGTTTGGTCGGTTTTTTGTATGTTAGTTGTTGATTTCACTTAAAATTAAGTCCATTTTTAACAAAACAGAGGCACTTTGAGTGGTGTCGGCCACACCGGGCCTCAAATTGAGGTGTGGTTGACTCATACACATCAAATATGAGTCATGGATCATTGTGAAATGTATCAACACAATCAGAATCCGTTTGACCTGTTTGGAGTATGTACGTAAAATATTGTCCATTTTAAACAAAAAAAGGGACAATTTGGGTGGTTCTGGCCACACCGTGCCTTGGATTGAGGCAGGGTTGACTCGTACACGTCACATATGACCCATGTATCATTTTTCTAAAGTTTAAACAGACTTGGAATGCATTTGGTTGGTTTTCCGTATGTCAGTTGTTATTTTCACTTAAAAGTAAAGTCATTTTGAACAAAAAAGATACATTTTGAATGGTACCGTCTACACCATGCCTTGCATTGAGGTGGGGTTGACTCGTACATGACACATATGACCCATGGATCATTTTACTATAGTATTAATAGAATCCGAATGCGTTTGGTCAGTTTACCGTATGTCAGTTGTTGATTTCACTTAAAATTAAGTCCATTTTTAACAAAATAGAGGCATTTTGAGTGGTGTCGGCCATACCGAACCTTGTATTGAGGCGGAGTTGACTCATACACGTCACATTTGACTCATGGATCATTTTACTTAAGTTTCAACATAATAAAAATGCGTTTGGTCGGTTTTCCTTATGTTAGTTGTTGATTTCACTTAAAATTAAGTCCAATTTTAACAAAACAGAGGCACTTTGAGTTGTATCGACCACACCGGGTTTCGAATTGAGGCAAGGTTGACTTGTAAATGTCACATATGAGTCACGGATCATTGTTAAAAAGTATCAACACAATAAAAAGCTGTTTTATTGGATTGGTGTATGTACGTAAAATATTGTCCATTTAAAAAAAATACGTACACTTGGAGTGATACCGGCCACACCGCGCATCGGATTGAGGAGGAGTTGACTTTTACATGTTAGATATGACCCGTGGATCGTTTTCCTAAAGTTTCAACACAATCCGAAAGTGTTTGGTCAGTTTCCCATATGTCAGTTGTTGATTTCACTTAAAAATAAGTCAATCTTGAACAAAAGAGAGGCAATTTGAGTGATCCCGGCCACACCGTGCCTTTTATTGAGGCGAGGTTGACTTATACACGTCAAATTTGACCCATGGATTGTTTACCTTATGTTTCAACAGAATCCGAATGCGTTTGGTCAGAGGGGAAGGGTCTAGTCGGGTACGCGGAGATGCTCGTCTACCTCTGGTAAGAACCTCCCTCGTACCATCGACCGAAGAACTGAAAGAATGGAATAATGAAAAGTGAACATACTTATGTACCTGTAAAATCTACACATAGACATCACATAGCCGCATCATGTCATAAAACATAACACCAAGGATCAGACAAAATAAAAGCAGTCATATAGAGTAATGACAATTGCACATACAGGTCAGAAGTAGCTAATTTTTTTGCATACATTCCATGTTTATTTCCTAAAACAGAGTAAACAAATCAAAATGATGAAACTCTAGAATATGGGTTGCCTCCTAGGAAGCGCTATGTTTTACGTCTTCAGCCAGATGGATGGAAACTGGTCAATTGTCTTGGTCCATCAACTCAGAACTCCTCTGCCTCTTACAAGAACTGGTGGCCGTGTCATCAAGATCACATGAACGCTTAGTGGGATTGATCACTTCAAGAGCGTAGCGGGCATGAATCTAGTGTGGAAGTAAGAGAATCTGACGCTTTTCATCAGCCAGACGCTGAGTGGGATTGATCACTTCAGGAGCGTAGCGGGCATGAATCTGGTGTGGAAGTAAGAGAATCTGGCGCTCGTCATTAGTCAGACGTTGAGTCACCCGTCGTGCGAGGTCAGATGGAGACGGGACGTGCACATCGATGATCATGGAAGAGGCAGACAACTAGACATTGTTGGTTAAGATGCATCCACAAATAGATTCATTTTTCTATATTAGAACCTTTATAAATGTTTGTCCCATTTTTACAAACAATTAATGTGTGAAAATTGTGAAAAATAACTTATCAGATATATAAAAATGGATTTACTCATGGACAAGATGAATAATATCTAAAATATTCCTCATTGGATCCCAATTTGAAATTTTAATCCATTATCAAATGTCTTATATCAATTTATTTTTATTTGGATCTTTAAGGTTGAACGCTTTTTGTAAAATCTAGGCAAGGGAGGATAGACTAGTGACTTGGAATACAATTGGATGTTATGTGGTGAAAACCACATTATAAGCATTGTTTAGGATATTATTGAGGTGGTTTGAGGATAAATCTATATTTTTAGAGAAAATCCAGCATGTCCAAGTTTGGTGGTCAATGTTTTGAAGTGGGGGGGTATTTGGTGGTTGAGGAGGGGGTGAGGGGGATGTCCAAGGTCTAGGACGAGGGGTGGGGGGTTGTCCAGGGTCCAGGAAGGGGGGCGGGGGGATGTCCAGGGTCAAGGAGAAGGGTAGAAGGGGCTGTCCATGGTCCAGGAAGGAGGGGGGGGGGGTTGTCTAGGGTCCATCGAGGAGGGGGGCTATCCAGGGTCCAGGGTGGAGGGTGGGGGGGCTTCCTAGGGTCCAAGAAGGAGGGGGACAATACAAGGTCCTGGGAGGAGGGTGGAGGGGGGTTGTCCAGGGTCCAGGTGGGTGGATGTCCAAGTTTCAGGAAAGAGGGGGGCCAGGCTGTCCAAGTTCCAAGAGGGGGGACTGTCCAGGGTCCAAGAGGGGGGTGTCTAGGGTCCATGAGGAGTGGGGGCTCTGTTAAAGGGAGGAAATCCCCAAATAATTCATTGATTATTAACTAAACTTAATCCAAAAAACATCACAATTCCAATCCATCACCCAACCAACATCCAATTCATCCTCAATATCACTAACCTTCGCATGCCATAAACAACACAACCTAGTTTATACCAAATTAAAACAGAAAAAAATAATAGATGGAAAAAATTAAAACCAAGGTAGTAATAACATATTTAGAGTGTAGAACTAAAATATTGTTTGATTTAATATGGATCTATTAGTGGAACGAGTTTCTGAGTACTTATATAGAGAGATCCGAGACGTTTAGGTCAAATAAAAATAGAAAAGAAAAAAATATATAAAGAACATTAGAACTTACAGATTTGAAGTGTAGAATAGGAAAATTGTTTGATTGAAGAGGATGGATGGAGTTTCGGAGACTGGGTAATGAGAGTGCATCGGGAGAGCTTCAATTTAGGGCTGGAGTCGAGCGAAGGGGGACTGCAATCGAGCGAAGGGGCTACTGGATTTAGGGGAAAACTTTCCCAACGGTTTTTAAAAACCATTGGGAATGTATGTTTACCTAAGGCCTATACCAACAGTTTACACAAACCGTTGGTATAGATTCCAACATATACCAACGGTTAGTGTATAACCGTTGGTAAAAGTCTCTTAATGGTTCCCTATACCAACAGTTTTATAAACCGTTGGTAAAAATCTTCATAAAAGCCTCTATGACAACGGTTTTCTTAAAACCGTTGGTATACATAACCATTCCCAACGGTTTGATAAACCATTGGTATATAAGCGTTGGTAAAAATGGGATTTCCAGTATTGTATAATGGTTTGATGGACCATGGTAATTGAATCACACGTAAGATTTGGAGCACTAGATATAGAATAGTTATTTTGGCATGTTAGAATTTTCTTGAAATAAACTACTTGGTGATTGATATTTCTAATGGAAATTGCAAAAGGGGTTGTATTTTAGGTTGTAAAATGTGATAAATGTGATAAATGTTAATGTTCCTAATGGAACATAAATTGTACCTCGAATTCATATTTTCATTATACATTGGAAATTATGAATGTGTTATGTGAGATAATGTAGGGATGGGTCGATAGGTTAAAATTATAAGGTTATGGAATTATGTAATATTCATAACGAGTTCGACATAAGAAATGGGAATCTAGATAAATGAAAATATAAGGTAATGTGAAATGTGTTAATGGATTATGGAATCATTTCAATTCCATTATGATTGTCATGTGTGTTAGTTAGATTTGGTAGTGTTGGTTATTGACCCATGGTTTTACACCCATATATCGTGTTAGACCAAGGCTCTATAGTCAACCCCAACATGAACATGTTAGGGAATAAGACATAAGATAATTTCCCCTAATACATTCATTCCACCTAGACCGAGTCATTGAGATGAGGATATGATATGGGTTTTTTGAATTGATAAATAATAATCTGCACAAGTCTTTTATGTGTGGGGTATTGATTGAGGTTCTATCTCTAGAGGTCGAGTTAGGCTGAGCCTCTAAACTCGACCCCAAAATGAATGGGTTAGGGATGTGGACCGATCTCTATTTCCCTAATGGATCCATTCCACATGGATTGTGGCTATGAGGTAAGGGTAATGTGTTATTGTGATGTGTTTATCCCTTGTGATATATGGTCTTTACTTACCCTTTATGAATGGAAATTGGCCAGATTAAGCCATAGTGAAAATGATGTAATATCATAACACATGGAACATGACAGAGATATGAATTCAGTAATGAAGATATCATAAGTTATGTAATATAAATAATGATGAAAATCAGATAAACTAATATTTTGGATAATAGATTTGCTATTATTTGGGGTTAGTTAAATATCTTATTGTTAATTGTGTGGGTCACTCTTTGTTCCTTGTCTTATACTAACAAGGTGGCTGGAGTTTTTTTTCTTATGGTCGATTCTAGTGACCTTAATTGGTAAATGGATATTAGTTAATTACATAAATTTCACCCATGTTACTTGATTATTTATTGAATTTCATACTTGAATAAATATTTTTTCTAACTGAATTTTTATTTATACATCGTTTCATGTGGCCTACTGTGTTGTACTCACAACCATCATGTCCCCCCATGAAATTTAGGAACCAGAGCAGATGATACATATTTTTATGTAAAAGATCAAGATATGGACCTGGTGATTAGTTTCACAAGGGATTATGGGATAGAGTTAGGAGGTGAGGACATGTTTGGGAATCGTATTTAGGATTCGATTATTTTTTCAGTTATATCCATTTTTTTAATTATTATGACTATTTGATAGGTAGATTATCCAGTAGAATTTTTCATATCATGTGTACATTGTTTGTATTGGATATTAATTCAAGACATCCATTTGTTGGTCCTTTTTAATTGAAGATGTTTTCATTACATTTATTGTGTCATCACTTTGATAATCTGGTATAATCTCCCCATGTTATTATTTAGGCCTGCATTGCTATCTGATAGCCTCTTGAGTACGAGGAGGCATGTCTGAGATCATGTGATGACCTGGCTCGTGAAACAGTTTATAGTGGGTCTATATTCAAGGATGATATACTTCTAATATAATATAAATAACCCAAAATTCTCCCGCAGAATATTACATACCATTAACTTATAAAATCCCTAAATCTACTCATATACCTTATCCAATCTATCATTTCATCATTATAAATTTTTTTATTCACACAAAAAAAGAATCAAGGCTTTATCAATTTATTAAGCCTTCCTCAATGTGGTATTCCAAATTTTAAATAATTATTTTCATTGTATTATATTTTATACTCTCATTATAAGTATCCCATTTTATAAAATTATAACAAGTTTTATTTATAAGTATATTAAATATTAATAATAAACTCTCATAACTATTTTTACAAACTTATCCTATATACTTTCTCCCCCAAATTTTGACATATCCTAATAAATGGTTGGACTAATCTACTTGATATAACATTATAAATTCCACATTAATACATAATTAAATATAATTATGGTGTATCATATGTAAGATAAATTGATATTAATTTATGATAATCTCTAAAAACTAAATTTTTTAATTATATGTAAAAAACATTCCAAATCATGAACTTGAAAAAATATGGGATAATTTCAATGAAAACTTTTCAATATGAAATTATTTGATCAAATTTTATAGTAATAAATAAATTGAAATGACTCTAACTACTATTGAAAAAAATGAAATATAATTTTATTTTAGTTTTTTACATGTATTTTGTTTATTATATACTAGGTGAAAGTGTGATGAAATAAAATGAAACCAATATTATGTGTTTTCCATCGAAAAATAATTATGGAGAGGCTTGTTTTTATTATAAGTTAATATACATTTATATATTTTTATTATAATTATCCATTTACTTTTTATATTAATATTTTCTAATATTCATCATATTATAAATTTCATCTAACCTCTCCCTATCCAATATAAATTTATTAATACATTATCCATGTTGTAAGGATTTTTTATCTTAAAAGAACTTCACGATGTAATAAACATTATTCATGGAATTGAATTTTTATTTACTATATCCCATGAATTAATTATTTTATATACCATATTTATCTTCTATATTTCAAATTTTATAATAAAATTTCACCACCCACTTGTTTTAAATCCAGCCAAACAGTTTCTTATATGTTTTTATCATCTTATATTTTTGGTAATGTTGATATTATTTGATTCTCTTTAAAATTACATTGGGTATGTTAAAACATGTATTTTGATTCTAAAGAGGCATAAATATACCTAGGTTAATAATCATGATAAATCATGGTCCATGATTGACATAATATACATTTTATTATTCAATGATTAGTCCTAGGATTACACACCTTGGTAAACACTCATTTGGAATATTATTTTGTAAATAAAATTTCATATATAATAAATTATTATATATATAATATTTATAGGAATTAGATAGAAGATTATTATGGAATCCAATATAATGGTACCTAGATAAAATGAGGAACGAATAATATTATTGTTAAATAAAATTTAATAATATCAAATAGTAAAATATTTTTAGGTATAACTTTTTTACATGATAATGTCTTATAAAAATTATCTTATAATGATAATTTTTCATTACCCAATGTTAACCATGTATGTTTTTTAAAATTTTTGGATCTTGGTGCGAAAGTGTTAATATTATATGTGACAGAAAAGTGTGTAATTTTACTAAATTTATACCATATGAGATATAATCCAAGATCAAAAATCCTTTAGATATACTATACCAAGTATCTAGATTAATTATTGACCCAACTATATTTCCCAAAATCAAAAAAAAATTGAAGGATGGAGTTTTATAAAAGATATACATATGATGATGATGAATGAAAAAATATTCAACATAATCAATGCTAGAAATATTAGTAAAAGCAGCCAATAAAATGTCAAATAAAAATATTGTTTTTTAAAGTGTAAATGGATTTCCATAAATATAATATTTTATGATATAAAGAATAACACAACAAAGAAAATATAATAGAATAATGTCTAGGGAATCCATTTTGTACAGTTTTGGAATTATGAAAAATAACTCGATAACAGAACTACAAATAGAGATAACCTTCATTAGTAACATTAAAACCAATGGAAGAATGGTAATGCCTATTTTATCCCTATTACAAGAGGTAGGTCTAGAAAGTTTAGGGTACTAGGTATAACCACCATCCAAACTATTGTTTTGGATAAAATATTTGAATATTGTTTAATTAAGCCTATTATGCTAAGGAATATTTCCAAGAGCATCGAATAAATTGACCGATTACGTTATATTTTAATTACTTATTCATGTTCCTAAAGCTGAATATTACATAATATGATTCTTATATACTTAGGAATACTAATCTGGTTGAATTTAATTTTATTTCTGAAATTCAATTTTCATTTATATATTATATACATAGTATTGAAAAAAAATATGAAAATCATATTTTATATTTTAGAACATCATATGATCATCAATCAGTTCTGGGATTATTATGAGATCACATGTGAAAATAGTTCCATTATAAGTGTAATGATTTATAATCAGGAGTAACTTCTATCAAAAATGATTTTATGAAAATCCAATTTTAGGTTTGACCTATTATAGTAAAAAAATCTATATTTTTTGATATCATTTTATAAATTATACTACGAGTCCGTTATATCTTTTGGAAAATAATGGATATTTTCATTAGATAGTGATAATTAAAATTATGATGTCATAATTTATTTAACATGGGGGTAATATAATACCATATGAATTTGGAGAATATTTCATTAAATAATTAAATTTTTCATTAGCTTACTCCACAAGAAACATTGAACTAAAATAACAAGAGCCATATTTATTATTAATAAAACATTATGTTAATAAAATATAATGTAAATTTAAATATAATAACAATTTAAAAACAGTTCAATTTATGGGATATAAAATTAATATAATTTAATATATTAAACCATTATATGCCAAAAAATAATATTTTAAAATATTAATAAATTAGAAATGATTAATTATAAATAATTAATTTGAGAATATATATTATTTAATTTTATTAATAATACACGTTAACATCATTATGATTGGAATTAGTTTGAATTAGTATGTAAAAATAATAATTCTAAAATAGGTCATATAGTAATAAATGATATTTTCAATGAAATGAATAATAAAAATAAAAATAATTGGATTTTTCTTATAAAATTTGTTACTTCCTCCAATGAAAAATAAAAATACTATTATTCGATATTTTATTTTATTTTATTTATTTATTGATTTTTAAGGGAATATTACAAAATACAATTTTTTGTAAATAACATTATTTTAATGGCATAATTAGTATATATGTTTGAATATTAAATTTTTTAAACCATTTCCTAAGGAATAATTAAAATATTATATGTGGATTACTACACTTAATAATTATTCATTTAATTTTTATACCAAAATTTTATATTTAAATATAGAAGTTATATTTTAAAAAAAATATATGATTATTAACAGTTTATTAATTTAAAACTATAATTTATCACTAATATAAAATTAATAAAATTAAATTTATTTAAATATTTAATGATTAGATAATAATTATATAATAAATAATAATTTATTTTATAGCATAAATTATAGTCTAATATAAAAAAATATAGTGACATTTATAAAAATCAGAAGAGGAAAAGGGGTTTATCCAGTCTGGTTTGACAGAAAACATTTTTATAATTTGTTTTGGAATGGTCGAATGAGGCCATAATTTTACTTATATCTTTCTATGTCTATTAGATAATATTTTTTTAGCTAAATTTCTTGATGTTGAAATCCCATTATTTCAATTTATTTAGTAAATATAACAATTACATTCCTTTTAACCTACAATGGATGAGCGAATAAGATAAATCCACCTAACACCAAAACAAAAAAATTTCAGATAAATTATTTCCCAAAAAATAAATATAAATAATATAAAAATTCATGAAATTCTATTATTCCCAAAATAAAATCCCTTAATGGATTAGAACCCATGGTAGAGGAAATAATCCACGAAGTGAGGTATAAATTTCTAGTGACACATTTTTCAATTTTCTATGCTAATTAAATATTCTAAAAAATTTAATATATCATCATAAAATGATAATATAAGAATAATTATTATAAAATTATGTTATTATAATTATAGTACTATAATTATACCTTTTATATAAATGAAAAAAATCCAATATTCCTCTATAGTGTGGACTGCGACCTCCACAAAAAAATTTGTTTATTTATTTACACTTAAAAAATTGTGGTCAAAATATGGAATTTAATATATATATAAATTTATGTATCTAATATTTTATATTCAGAAATGGTATTTCATATTACAAAAATTTCATAGTTTTTTGGAAAACATAATCATGATCGTCACATATGTATATTCTATTGCCTCCCTAGAAAGATAAATTTACATTTTTCCATACATCACTACATTAAATGGTTATTCATGAAATTAGATTTAATAGATAAATATATTGTTATAGAAAATATAAATTTTGTTGAATGAAAAATGAGGAACCAAATTAACAATATATCAATAAATTATCATTGTGAATTAGACAATCCAGAAGATTGTTCTAATATTAGAAAATAATTTCTTCATATTACATAATAATTTCATATGAGATATATTTTTTATAAAAATAAAAAAATATTTTTTATAAAACAATTAAACACTATATATGATAATTATAATTATGGTATATTTATTTAACAAATAAAATACATCATAATCACAAATTAACTATAGTATATTCATATTTAGAATGGTTTATAAAACTACATAAAGAATAATATAAAAATATATCATGAAAACCTATAGGATTTTAATTTATACTATTACATGATGTATTTTACTATATAAAGTTTATTTTTTATATAATAATAATTAAAAAACTTACCTAATATTTTTGAAAACACAACAGGATTGTGAATAAATGTTCAAATATACTTTGAACCACCGAAGGGCTTGGATTTTTATTGAATTATGGATAATAATAATTTTATAAGGGTAAATGGGAAACATTTCACTGACCCATAGGCCCAATAAAAAATGACCATATACGACCCAATGACGTTGAGGAACAATCCCCAAAACATGAACTTCAAGGCCCAAGACATGAAACACAAGAAACAAACCCTCCCAAGAATCATCATCTAGAAGGTGCCTATCTCCCCACCTTTCATGGGTGATCGACTAGTTTTTCCTCATCTAGAGCATAATAATTCTTGGTACTAATGGTATTATCCATACCCTATAATTTTTCTAATCCAAATAGTTATGTTCTGGTGGTTGCTACTTTACCCTGAATCTTATTTAGGGCCTTCTCCTATGGGGTTTTCTTGGAATGTTTGGAATAAAATTCATTGGACCAAATTCCATTAATGGCTTAAAAGTTATGTGGCCTGAAGGAATTTGGATGCCTGAAGTCCCAGAGACCCATAGGCCCAAACATATTGTGTAAAGGCCAATATGAGATGAATAGTTTCGTCCAAAATAGTATCACACACTAATTACTAAAATAACTAATATAGTACTACTATAGAAACCCATAAATTCACCTCTACCAAGATTTGGTCTTGGGTCTATTAGATGCCAATTAGGATCCTCTACAACTTATGTATAGTATCATTGGATGAAAATCCAAACATACAAATAACCATATTAATATTTCATGATTATAAATAAATAACTGATATATTTAAATTATCTCATATTATATAATAATAAATAATTAATTACAGTACATTATATGATATGTGAATTATTAAATATAATAAATAAATGAATAAAAACATCAATATAACGGAATGAGTTCAAAATGATCAACATTACCAACAAAAACTATTCCTCACAGATAAAAAGTTACAAATATACATGATTGGAATAATTGATAATGAAAATGATAAATGATTATAAACATGAATAATGTAAAAAACTTGTGACTATAATAATTTTTATTTTTATACATGTTATTATACTTTCATAATTTTTGTATGAATTCATGGTTAATAATTATTTTATCATTTTTAATTTTTTGAGACATATTTTTTATTGAGCACTGTAATATAATTACTATGATGTGATTACTTATTACTGAATTTATTTTACCAAAATTATTTAATTCAATGTTTTTTATGAACCATGTAATGTAATTTTATCAAATTTATTTTTATAAGAATCATACCAAAGTTGAATGTTTTTTAGTATTCTCAACTCCAATCATTATGTAATAATTATTATCTTTATCTTTCTTCATACTTATTTTTTTTCTCACACAATTTAATTTTATTTCATGTTAATTAGCTGAAACTATATTTATAATTAATTACTAATCAAATAACTTTACATTTTTAAATCATTTTCATAAAATTATATAATTGGTAAAAATAATTCTGATCCTCTGTAAAATATATTTCTCCTCCTTTTACATACAATTTAGACCTTCTGGTAATTTTTTTATATGGAATCCCCACATATAATTTATCTAATGTGTCCTATTATTTAAATAAAATTAGTTTTGAAATGGTAGTTTTATTAACTCATTTAATGGTGTTGGTTTTGTATAAAGGCATTTATAAATTTTAAAATGGGTTTTCATCATTCAAAAAATTATTTATCAACACTATAATTAATTTGATAATAATTATTTAAATTTTATGAAATATTATTTATGATTAATTTTATAATATATATTATTTGAAAATATTTTAGTTCATTCTTTTTAATCCGATATATTTTTATGTACCAATTTTTATACATTATTTTTAAAATTAACCCTTTCCAAAAGAATATCACTTCATATTTTGAATCACTCATGTCATTTTTAAGGATTTATTCTTGATATTTACACTAATGTATTGGGTTTGGAAATATATTTATTTTATACTTATCAAAAGATACCTTTTAGAAAATGAGATTTTAATTTTACCCATAACATCATTAGTTACATGAAAAATAAAATAATTTTTTACCGATATCATTATGAATTTTCTTACATTTTATTATCTATCTCTAAAGGATATATTTAATTGGATTTAATTGTTTATGTATCAACTACTAAATGTTTTAATGTAAAAATGTTTTTGGGTTACTAGGTTATGGGTATCAGCCTTTTATATTTTTTTAGTTCAATTATGGTTATAAAAACATGAAATGTTGTGATATTGATTTTTATTGTAATGGGATATTAATTATGTATTTAATTGACTTATATTCATTTGACACCATATATATTAATTATCGACATGTGGGGTCAAAGATATTACATCAATTCATTAGTATTGTTTTTATCTCAAGATATCAAAATGGTACACATTAGGATTTACCCTTGGGAAAAAATATAAATAAGGATTTATTTCATGTAATACAGAAAAAATAATGATTATCTCATGAAATAAGGAACACATGATATTGTATCCCAATATTATTTTTACATGGGTGGATTATCCCAAGACCAATATGGTTTAGTGGATATTATAAAAATCTAATTATATGATTCATGTCTTGGTGTGTATCCATTAAATATGTTTTATATGATCATTACTATACAACACTCTTAGATCATAATCGTGTTCCTATTAATATTCTCTTTGACATATATTTAATGTATCATGATAAAAAAATTCCATGTTATATATTATTTTATATAATATTATGTGTCCACCAATAATGAATTATAGTTAATATGAATTGTTTAATTCTTTTTAAATTAGTTATATCTATCATGTTCATGTTTCTTGATATGTTTATGATCTATCCCTTTATTTCAATATCAAATTTATTCCCATATGAATCCTTTCTTTTTAAAATATTCATATGATTATATCCCCATGGTAATGAATATGAACTTAAAATATAATAATCCATGAAATGAGTCTAGTGTGGATCTTATATAGAGAAATATTCAAATTTGTTTCTTGTGTAGCTGGTATAATAATCATTTTTTTCTCATGGTATTGTAATTATTTATTTTATTGAATGATTATTCTTTTAAAATAATTTATGGAATATGAATACTTATCATAGGATAATATATATTCATAAAGTGATGAGTTTAGATATTTTTATGGATTAATATAGAAATAATGTTGAATATTATAAGAGAAAATTAGTTAAACACAAGGGATAATTCTATGAGATATGTATATGAATAAGATAACATCATGAAAATTTTTTAATCTATAAATTATGTTATTCTCATTAACATTACACCCCAATCTATATACGATCATTTTGATGATACTCTAATATAGGTTCACCAAGGTTATTAAAATATAGGTAATGATAAAATAAATCATTTCCATAATTATTAACAATAATTAGATAGGGAGGTTAATTACGAATTTAATAAGTAATTTTTACATTAAAAATAAATAGCGTTAAATAATTCACATTATATAATGTATTTATTTAAAATAAAATATTATTTATTTTAGTAATTTTATTAGAAAAAAATAAATTTCAACTTTGAAACCATCAAGTCAAAATTTAATTTGGGTGAAATATTTATAATTTTTTTATAGAATATGTATTTTTAAATGAGTAGTGAAAAATAATAATTATTATAAAAATATGTTATTTTTAATGAATTTATTTATTCTAACGATCTGATGTCCTTTTAATATAATTTATTGAAAAATAATTATTACTTTTCTATTTAATCAAATTAATTAATTATTATTCATCTGTAGATTTTTTTTATAAGATTAATTCTTTAGATTAAAATTTGAATTTTTTAGCAAAAAATATTTAAAGTGAATAATGATTCTTATTATAAATTTAATAAGACTATATCAAATAATAATATTTGAAATGATAAATTAAAATTATATATCTACAAATATTATTTTATGTTCATGTCATAATTAATATTATTAATCATTGAGTTTGAATAAAATATACTTTTTCATGAAAAATACACTTATTCAAAACCCTATTTTTCCTTATGTTTGTGGGTTTTGTTTTTAGATTTATTATTCACCTATAGAAATTTAATTTTATTAAATTGGATTATATATTTTTAATTGAAATATTTAATATTTTTTATAAGGTAACATTATTGTTTTAGAGTAATGAATAGTAACAGTACTTTTTTTATTTACCATGGTTAATGTAAAAATTTTCATATAGAGGTTTATTATAAATATTTAGGATTATAATGACCATTAAAGATGTTTAAAATGTTTTATATGAATATATCTAGACCATATCTTGTCTATGTTTCATTAACTGTCCATTTTGGAAGCTTTTTGTTCAAAGAGAATCTTGGGTACACATTTTTATTTCCAAAATTTATATCTATGCTCCTCACCTCACGTATAAAAGGCCATCCAATATAATATATTATTCACACATTAAAACACTTATAGTTGATCAATAAACATCTCCAATAAGATACAAACTTTTATCCCCTCATCTTAGAATATTTTTGTTTCCAGAATTCTATTGTTATAAAACATTATATAAAGTTATAAAGATGTGGTGTGAGAAGAGGTAGAATTCATAACTATGATTTTTTTTATTTCATCTAATATATATTTCATATAAAAATAGTTTATATTTATTTAAAATAAAAAATATATATGTTATGGTAATATTTTATAATGTAATGTTGATGACCTATACCAATATTTCAGTCCACCATAATAATAATAATAATCACCCTCCTGTGTATAGAAGACTACATGATCACAAACGATGTGCCATGTTTTCTCTCAACACCTATAACTTCATGATATTATGATGGATATGATTTTTATATTATATTATATATAACATTATAATACATTTGGATTCATTAAGTCATATATAATTTTTTTTCATTATATTCTATCAGAGATACGATACTGTCACTCATGTCGATGGCATAAATATATATTATTGACCAATTTATGATTCTAAAATTATTAATTATCATTTTAATTTGGACCATTTCAATCACTAAAATATTTTAGAAGATCATTTTCAGGTGTGCATTACCTCCTCCATGAAGCGATGTGACTCCCATTTCATAACAATAAAATATTGATTAAAAAAGTATATTTTTAGATAAATAATATGGTACATATAATATTGTTAACATAATATAAATATAAAATTCTAATTATATCTTTTTATAATGATCATTGAAAAATGGAATTGTTACTCATAATTATATAAGGCCCACTATCTCTATTATTGTAAAATTATTCATTTTTCAAAACCACATTCCATTATTGAAATTAAATGTACAATTTTTGGATAAATATAGAAAATTATTTCTGGATTATTATTTTGGAAAATTATAAATAATGACCACTTTTACCATACTAATCCTACTAAAGTTGTTCGTGACTCAGAAGCTGATAATTGTCAAAATATATGACATTAATCTATTTGATTATGAAATCATGTATTACATGGTAATATGTGAAATTAATGTAACAAACGACTTGAAAAATGTTCTCAAAAATGTAAATATTTAATGTTAGTCAGTTATTTGGATGTTGTAGACTATATTTGATGATTTAGACTCATAGTATGGGACTTTGACTCAATCATTTTTTATTGATGAGTATTTAAAGGTTATTAACATATATTATTTTACAGGTTTTTTATACAGAACACTTCCAATATTATATAATAAATATATTTATTCTAATATAATTTTCTATTTTATATAACTTCATTTTTCCATGGGGCTTATGATTCAATGATTTTTGAAGTTATATGGGAATTTTATTAAAAAACACTTATTTTCATCCTTTAACATGATTTTAAAATGGGTTCAATAGACACATGAGGGTTTGTTAAAGGTATTTTTTTATATCATTAAATTTGATTAAAAATAGGAAATGTTTTTACATATTTTGTGATTTTTAATAAATAAAATATTGAATGTTCTATTTTAATGTATATATAAACAATGAATTTTATAAAATAAAAAAAAATTTATTTGTTTTTTAACTATTTTACATGATTTTGTGTTTTATTCACATTCCCCTTTTTGGTTATCTTGATATTATGATTTTTTTTAACAAAGATGAATATTTTAATACATAAAAAAAACTAATCATGTATGAATAGAATATTTTATGAGTGCAATAGTGAACATTGAAATATTTTATTTTATATGATTTTATTATAGTTCAGTTAAATTATATATATTAAAGGGTTGTTATGATATAAAATGAAGATAAGTTGTAATTTTTTAGTCCATGGATATGTAGGTATGTTATAAAAAATGATAGGTTGTTAAATTATAGAACATGGTTGGGTTTTCCATGATATAACTCCAACACATTCGTTATGAAAGATGACCACATGTTTATTACTTGTTTAAGAATGATATGGATAATAATTTCCCAGGATAACTGTATAATTTATATATAATTTTCACAAGTTTTATATATTTCCTTCGTTTATGAAATATGTGATAATTCCATGTGAAAATTAGTTTTTTCATTCACTCAAATTTCATTCATATAAATGTATAAATTTTATGGGTTTTTACGTTTTCACTATAATAACTAATCTCTTTGTATTTTATATCCAATACTAAGAGTTGATTTAACATCTAATGTTTTAAAAATATTTCACTTAATTTGAAAGGATGGTTAAGGGAAGGTAATAATTAACGTTTTATTTCATTATAATATTTCTTGAAAGGAAATCATACATTATATTAAATGAATAATATCATTGAAAAAGTTCAGACTAAATATTATTATTCACTTTGTATTAAATATTTATGTTATTTGTGAGGCATGAGATAATTATAAAAATATCAAAATTTGAGCAGTTCCAAAATTTAAAGAGAATGAAATCATTACATAAAACTCATGATTATGTAATGGTTAAGGCCATGTACTTATTTTTGGTATCATAGGTTTTTTAATATTACTTTAGAGTATAGGATATTGATAATAGAACACCCCTGAAATATTTCATTTTATTATTACGTTCAATTTATATATTATTTAATTATTACCATGTTCTATCAATTAAAATAGGACTCATTGGAATGGGTTTCTTATAGGATACTGTGGTCCTTTATAGGGAATTCATCAATAGGAAATTATCCTTCCAAATTATTATCCTAAAATTGTTAGAATTAGAACATAATAGTTTATTATATTGAGGGCTTAGTTGAATAATGGTATTGTTGATTGGGGTATCCATACTAGGGATGAACTCGAACTACCATGATAGAAAATTTCAATAGTTGAAACGTTTATGATAAAACACCCCCATAATTCAGTAGATCATATAAACATATGATAATTTAAGAATGGATATAATATGATAACCTAGAACCATCACTCTATAATCCTATGATGAAATCTAATACTATTTTATTCCTGTATTTCATGAAGTTAATTTTGAAAAAATGTTTTCTATCATTACATAAAACATTTAATGGTAAAATTTTCTAACTCACATTCTGGATAACATTTTAGGATTATAGTTTTAGATAAATATGAAAAAATACCACCGAATAAAATCACATGATTTTAAATTACATTTCCTCCCACATAACCAATCTATTCAATATCACATTAATACATCATCATCATACTTATATAATAAATTTATGAAATAATAAAATAAATATCATATATTTATTACGTATGGAAAAATATTTAATAGAATCGGGATTTTAAATGCTCAGAATAGGGAATTATAAGAATTAACAATTCAATTTCGTTGATGATTACAAGAAGAGAATAAGAATATTTTCATATAATCAATGTTCCTAAGTGATTCATAAAGAAAATAATACACCTAATTATATGGATCATTAAAGATGAAAACATGTAGAAGGAAGTAATGAATCATAATAAATATTAATGAGCCATGTGATATAAATCTTGATCATTAGAAATAATATAAACCCATAAAAAAATAATGCAAACATTTATATAATGAGGACATCATTTTCACTTCTCTCCTATAATCACTATTACAAATAGAATAAATATATGATATAATTACATACCCAATAAATTGGGGGGGGGGGGATATTCCAAACAGACAAATTATTGGTTAATCATGTAACCACTCATCATTTGTTTATCACAGAACAACATGCCATTAGTTTTTCATAGAACCACCCATTATTTTGTTATCACAAAACAACACATTAAATGTCCAAGTACCATTAATAAGTAATAAAAAATAAAATATTTCCTTTCATTATAATTTTATAGGAACAACCACAATACTTTTAAAATGTTATCAACGCATAAAATCAAAACGAGGTTTTTTACAATCACTTTATAACATGATTAAATCAGGGAAAATAAATTGGTTCGCTAAAAATCATTTATAATCATCACTAACCAATGGATATGAAATGGGTTAAATAATAATTTATTCAAAACATGACTAAATCATATAAAATAAATGGGTTCCATTAAAATATTTTTTCCACATCATTAACTCATGAAAAATATATGGGTTCAATAATAATCTCTTCAAAACATTATTAACTCATGGAAAATAAATGGTTTCAATAATACTATCTTCAAAACATTATTAACTTAGTAAAGAGAAATGGGTTGCATAAAAATCACATTGAAACATGATCGTCCCACAAAAAATTAACGCGTTTTATGGATATATAATTTAAACATGAATAAATCATGGAAAGTAAAAACATTCAACAAAACATATCATTGGAACATGATTAACCCATCGAAAATAAATTGTTTCCATAATAATTTATTAGCAAAATTATTAACACAAGGAAAAGAAACGAGTTTTGTAACAATATACTAGGAAATAATCCACTAGTTATAAACAAATGGTTTTCATAATAGTCTCCTTGAATCATGATTAACCTATGAAAAAGAAATGGGTTTGATAAAAAAAATTATGATATAATCAACACGTGGAAAAGAAATAGGTTTCAAAACAATATATTTAGGATATAATCATCCCATAGGGAAGAACATGATTTATTACAATCTATTTGAAATAAACATAGTCCATCAATAAAAATAAAGATGATACTACAAATATGAAATATCTCAGGCGGAGGGAATGTTAAAAAGGTAATTTATATTTATTAGATTAAATTTCATTGATTGTTAAAAAAAATTATTGATGATTATTATCATTTAACATTCAAAGAATCCATTAAAAACATGAAACCCTTGAATAAAAATCCCTATTAATGGTATAATAGTAAATTAAACTTATAATATCATGAGAATAAGGAGATATAAGAAATATAATTTCAACTTATAAGTATACACACATCATTAAAGAACATTTGTATACAATATAATAAACTTCTAAATAAATGATCACTGTGATACTATTCCATTACTACTTTTGTAACTATTAAATTGTAAGCCCTATGATAGAGAGTAATTAAAATTAGTACTTAAATCCCAATAAATTTTTGTATATGAATCATTCAATTTTTTTTTATCAAAATATACTACAAAAAAATAAGCATTGAATATTGTATGTATGTACTAGATATAAAAAGTGTGATGAAAATCCTGTAAAAAGATGATATGATTGGAGTGAGAGTAAATAAATGAAATAATTATTTGTGAGAATCAAGAATCATAAAATATACATTTAAAAACACTATAAAAAATAAAATTTCATTTTTTACGTATTCTTGGTACAACGTAATCAATTACATAGATTTTTAACCTAATGAATGGAAATTGATTTTAAAAATATCTTACCATAAGTAAAAATTTTCATGATATTTTTGTATAATCTTAGATGATAAACTTATGTTAATTGTATAATTTATTTAGATCCTTTTAAAATAATTTTATTAATTTTATTTCATTTAAAAATAGGTTATATACTTTTACATAGTCAATAATGTTCTAGTAATAAGTTTTGACCATATTTGACTTCTCTTTTAAAACTGATGTTATTTGGATGACTATGCATGATGAGGACATTATTTAAAAATATATAAAATAATAAATATTATATATATATTTATATCATATATTTACATCAATTGTAATTTTATGAAAAAATATTAAATATTCTGAATAAAAATTTTGCAATGTTATGACCATAGAGACCTTAGGCCATACATACAAATGAGTAACACCTCTATTTTCTAATGATCATTATTAAAATATGGAAAATAAAATTTATATATCCATACTTATCATTATATAAAAAATAACATATCAATTAATCATAAATATTCATATTTTTTTATGTGGTTACTAAAATGGTAAAATCACATCACTTCAAGGAGGCGGTAGTCCATAAGTCAACAAATGATGTTTTCAGTTTTCCAATGTGTCAATCAAAAATAAAAAAATGGTATGATATATTTAACGATTGGAAACTATTTTATCAGTAACATAAATAAGTCATTTATATAATATATTTTTATTATACTCATCCTTAGTACATTCTATGTAAAGTGTAACTGTATGACATTATTTTGATGAGGTAGTATTCCACATATACAAAAATAATTTTATCATATTAAAAAATTGAAATCATTAAATAATATTTTATATAAAAATTATATTTTTTTAAACACTATAAATACCATATATATTATATAAAGATCATTTCAATAATAATTCAGAACCTTAAGCAATGTTAAAGGAAAAACCAACATTGTTTCACAAGGTTGTAGTTCTTTATACGTAGGAAACATGATTCTGTTCCGCATTTGATTAATGTTTTTGTAGGTATGGCTTAGAAAATTAATCAAACATCATATAATTATATTTAGTAAAATCATTTTACTACATAATAATGGGATACAAACTATTTAATAAATGGATAATGAAATCATACAAAAGAACTCATTGATAAATGTTTGTAATTCTTCGGGTAACTCATTTTTGATTGAACCAACATACATCCATGGTTTGATTTCCCTGAATAGTGAGATGTCAATGGTGAGGATGATGAATTTGGGATCTTATATGAGATTTTTTAGGATTAAATTAGTTATTTATTGGTGTTAGGATGTTATAATAATGAGTTATTTTTTATATTTTAGGGGGAGTCACATTCTTGTAAATACAAAAATATAAACACTATTGGGATATTAACCTTACACAATGCTCCACCAATAATGATCCAAATTAGATAAATCAGGGTATATGATGGATTAAGTTCAATAAAATGTATTTTGGATGTGTTTTAATGTCATTTAGAACCTTATGAATAAACATTACGATTAAGTAAAAAAGATTTACACCTTAATCATTGTAGTTAATTTTAATGTTTTACTCTAATATTATTTATAAAAAACAAATTGAAAATATTTTAAATTAGGAAATTATTTAATTTTAGATATTTAATAAATTATTCATATTCGAATCACATAATTGGTATAATTTAATTTAAGACTAATTCCACAGACAAAATTAGAAAGAATGTTTTTAAAGTAAAAAGTGAAAAAGATTGAATTGTTTTTATAACCAATTTATATGACCTGAAAGTTAAATTTTTTATTATCAGAACACTTTTTAGGAAAAGTGAGAAACCCCAAGATCACCCTGGTACACCACTAAAATGAACCACATACTTTTTGGAAACTAACTTAAGCCTACCCGAGGCATTCTACTTACATAATTCCTAGGAAAGAGATGGTACCTATAAGCCTCGGTCCTCTGTTATTAGATCATCAATGTTTGTTGCCAAATGATCCCAAAACTTTAGGTACTCATCAATATTGATCTTCCGTTTGTTTAATCCTCTAATAAAAATAAGGTCCTACATGTTAATCCATTCACTTTTCTTACTGTTAGTGTCCACACATATCTATCTTCCCATCATCCTCGTTGCTTCCTCTTTTGTGGAATTAATTGTAAGGAATTTCTCCTCTACTTCTTCTCCTGAATGCATAAGAATTTACCAATCTTGTTTAGTTTCTATAGCAGCCTCCCACTGCTATCCATTAGACTTTCCCCACAATGACTGTAGCCTCCTCTTCCAACCACATGTCCTCATATTTCAATAGATTTCCTCCAGGAAGGTCCCCATCCTGCTGCTCTTCAGCCTCCCATTGAAAAATCACCATTGTTTCTGGAAGATCATTCCCCTTTGTAACCTCATTGACTTCACCAAATAGCCCAGGATTCCTCTTGCTTCCCTCTACTCCCTGAAGCTCCTTCTTCTTGATGTTACACATTTTATAGTCGACCGAGTCTCCATTAGTTTAGGGAGTCCTGAGTAGTCTTTACGCCCCTTATTTTTCTTCTTCTTGTTGGCAATGAAACTCAATGGATCCCTGTTTTCCTTACTACCTCTCTTCCTCCTTAGGCTGTGAAGACCCTTACCACTCTCTCCAATTGCATTGAAATTGTCATTTTCATCTGATATTTCCTTCCCTGACTCTACTCCGGAGAGGCTACTACTGCTACCCTCTGCACAACCATCATTACCCAGGAAATCAAAACAATTATTCAAGTTAATACAGCACAAGGTCCTTCTCGGTTGGAGTCCCTGTTTATCATTCGACACTCAATCGTAGCCATGTTTTGGTTCTACCCAGTACTGTCCATCCTTAACACTACCCTCCCCATTCAGTTGGGATAATCCTTCATTATTTATACCACTTCCTGGTCGTAAATCTAGTGCATAAGTTCCATGGATAGAATTCATTGTGCCTTCCTCACTAACCACACCACTTTTCACTAAACCTGTAGGTTCCTTCCCAGCAAACTATGGATCTCCCAGATCCTTCCTCAAGCATTCAATGATATCATCTACCTTCAAATTTTCCTCTATTATCTTATCTAGTAACTTATCCACCTTATATTGGTCCCTGGAGGCACCTAGTAATGATGGCTCCATCATCCCTTTTCCAGATCCAGCAACTAAACTATTACCACTGCCTCTAGAACCAATATTCAACTCACTTCCACGTCTGCAAGCAGTCATGACATGACCCCATTTTTTGAACGTAGAGCAGTAATCAGACAACGATTCAAACAAAACAGGTTGTTTCCACTGGAATTCTTCCCCAAATGTAAGCCACACAAAATCAACTGTCCTTCTAGACACCTCCACTTCCACACATATTTGAGGAGCTACCGGATGACATACTGACCTGGTTCTACTATCGGAGCACATATATCTTCAAACCAAGTTTCCTAACATTTGACATATTGAATTATTTTGAAACGGTAGAGGAAGTTCAGGTAGAATAACCCATATTTACATTCTCAAGACATCACACTTCATATGAAAATCATAGGACCACCTACAGAGAAATAATCGGGAACCGTTGCATATTTGAGGAGCACTGGACCACGCCTTGATCAAATAATCCTCCATTGTAAAAAGAATCATGATAAGTTTTTTGTCAAGTATGTCCACCGTCACACGATCCTGTAAATCCCAGGAGCCAAAAAAATACCTTTTGAAGACTTCCACTGAAGGACGTCGCTATTTGAACTGCACAATTAGGGTTTGATTTAAAAGAGATGAATATTCATGGTTATTGGCAGAAGATATTGGAAGATTAGGGCATCCGTTGAAAAGATCTGGCACTTTCGAATTGAGCCAAATCTGGTGAAAGGGAGGAAGGAAATCAGGGTTGGAGAAGGGGGAGAATAATTGCGAAGTGTTAGCTAGAAGTTGTAAGAATCCTTCCCCCGCTGGGGGGGGACCGTCGTGATGACCATTCATGGTTCAGGGAACCTCATAACCCTGAGGCTCCACCCATGTCACACACATTATAACCAATTTATATGATAAATTGATAATAATGACATAAATTAAATTACATTATATATAATTTATCTAATTTAACTTTAAAACCAACTGAAAATATAATTTAATTTTATTACTTATTTATAAGAAAAAAATGTTTTTAATTAAAATCTTGTATTTTACACTCGTCATAAAAATTGAAACTTTTCAGATAAATAAAAAAACATCACCCACTATAGACTTTGATATATCAATTTAAAAATGAATATTATTTTTTAATTTTAATTTATAATTTTATCAAAACATAGTTTAAAAAAAAGTCTCCCATTAAAAAGTGGAAAATTTATTTTACTAAATTATATATATTTATGGTTAAAATTATATTTATTCTTATTTTAGTCCTAAAAAATTATTGGATAAATTGAACAATATTTTATTAAATATAAAAATAAAAATAGAAATAAAATATATTTTTAGAGAGTTTAATTTAATATATTAATATAAACTGAATTTGATGTCATAAATATAGTTTTTCATAAAAATACATGCATTATATTCATGCGTTTTAATTTTAATTTTAAAATAATTAGACACTATGTAATTTAATATATAAATATCTTTAATCCATATATTTATTATTTATTTAATAATATTCAATAATTTCATACTAAATTATTGGTGACAACTATTATATTAAATATTAATATTATAATTTTATTCTGTATTATATGGGCTTGCTTGTAACACATGTTATTGACAAGACACGATGCTATCAACAAGACAAGGTAAAATATGTGTTTCATATAAATAAAGAGATATAGTGCATTGTGTTTATAACAGGGTTTAAAATAATTTAATTTAATATCAATGTAGATATTTCGTAAATTATTGGGATTATATATCCTTCCCCCCTTAAAAATAAATTTTCCCTCCAAATTCATCTATTTATCAAAGGATTATAATTTTTTGACATAAAATTTTCAAACCCAATTCCTGTAAATGAAATAAATAAATTACCCCCAAAATGTTAATATGGGAAACATAACATTTACATAAGGTTATGCATAATTTTTTTTCCACATAGTGGAAACATTGGTGGGAAAATAAAATAAGTATTTGGAAGGAAAAAATTCTCATGTAGTAATTAAGAGTGACATAGAATGTGGTATAGAGGAATTTAAATACAACAAACAGAGAACCCAAATTATTGTTGAATAGTTCCTTGATATCATAAAGAAATTGTAATAGTATAATATTTAATTTCATGATCCTTGTTATAATGTTGAAGGATTTCATTCACTATATATATTATTAGAATATTGAAGTATAATTATCTTTTTATTACAATTTCATTATTTTTATAAATTTCCACCACTATGTTATCTTTTCTCAAAAAAATGACTATTCAGAATCAATTTTTAATTCATAAACATCTAAAATAAATATCAAAATACCAAATAACCAAAAAAGGGATAATAATATTTATTTCCAATGGTTTTGAGACATTAAAAAAACAAAAATAGTTATCACGTTGTAAGAAAATTCTCAATATGCACAAAAATTTATTTTATACACTAACAGTAACAATTAAATTGATATACCCAATGATTAAACTAAATGATTCCATAAATAATTATCATTAAATTATTAAAAAATTTTCCTACAATGTTTGAAAGCCAAATATTAGAAGTATTTGATTATATATTCTTCCAAGATAACCAAACATTTATTCAAAAAATAAAACCATTTTTTTTCAAAAATAAACAATATTATAAGATGAAAAAAATTCATCACCTATTCATTTGTTAAGATAGATTTAGGTGATACACAATTATTTCTCTTTGGTATTGGGTTCATGAATCAAGGAATTTTTAGACATGGAAGGTTGCCAACTACCAATCCGGTTTTTTATGAACAAACCCAAGTCGACCCTGAATTGACCAGCTGTGTCTTATCGTCAAAAGGAATTAGAGGTATTCATAATCTTCTAGGGGTAGTAATATAATACAAGGGCATTAATAGGAACCAATGTAATGATTTTTGCCAAACTAAATAAATATATTTAGTGGACGTATAGAGAGAATCAAAGAATAAAAATTATTTCCGATAGGAAAATAATTTTTATAAAAAATAAAAATAAAAAAATGAACTAGAAAATAATATTGAACATGAAACCCACTAAGACTCAATATTTCCTCATGGGTTACTCTCTAATATCAATTCCTAACTCACACATGGTGATATAACCCATCTTTGGAAAATAAAAAAATGCTAGAAAAAGGTAGAAACTATAGTGGGAGTATTAAAACTCAGTAGGCATGTCTGAAAAAAATATATACCCAAAGAAAATATTTAAAAAATAAGAATATTAAATTATAGTTTTCAATTAAAATATACTAAAATATTATTTTATACATCACCCTCTTTTAAATAAGACATGGTATATTTACCGATTTCTTACAAAACCATATTCTTTCCCAATATAGAGAATTTATAATTTTAGTGAAGAATGCTGAATTATTTAAATAATAAGGGATAAAAAAAGTGTGAATAAAATACAAATCATTTCCTATAAAAATATGAAAACTAACAAGAAATATTCAATAATGAATTACATTAATCCAAATATAAAGAGCATTGATCACATTATAAGGGAAAAAGAATATAGCATACACGAGTAACTAAACAAAAAATAATCTCAATGATTCTCCCATGAATATTAAGTTTCGAAGAACATGGGTGATCACATGATCTGAGTGGTTAATCTAGAACATAATAAGCCAATGATTTATCCCTTAATAATTCCTTAATTAATTTCAAAAATCATCCCCATATTATTAGTCATATCCCACAAATCATGATTGAGGATAACAATCTCAATGTATATCAAATCCCATACTAGGGGCCACTACCCAAAGAGGAATCTTAATATAGTTTAACAATAATTCACTAAAAATATGATAGTTATTCCAGGTTTCCATGTCATTATTATTAGTTTTTATCTAATCAATCATAAAAATAGACCAATAACATATATATATATTTTATAAACAAGTTTGACAAACTAACATCACAGACAACCCTCAACAGGAGTCACACCAAGGATCAATCCCAAGACTTAAAACCATATGATAATAATGGATTCTAATATGAATGACCTCCCAATCAATAAAAAATAACCAAGGAAATAGAATTTTATTGTGAGATATTTCCTGAGAAACAATTTTATAAATGTTCTATATGGTTCTGAAATACTCTTTTAGAAACCACCCATTTCCATAAAAAATAGAAAACATAATTTTCAATATGAAACCACTTTTAAAACCAATTTGTTGATCCCAATCAAAAATTTCAGAAGAAAAAAATTTCAAGTCTAAAACCATGCCTTAACATATTAGATCACATTAAAAATATTGTCTGCCATTTTAACAAATAGTTTGTGTGTAGGGCATAACAAACCAATTCCATATACATAAAAATTATATGGAAATCACCAAATTTCAAATCAATATAGTTTTCTAAAAAACACACATCACAAAATAATATCTAAGGAATGTTATAAATTTTTTAAATCAATGTTTTCCAAAATTAAAAGGAAAAATTCAATGGAAACCTACATCAAATAACAAGTGCAACAACAACACCATGTGGGTTCCAAAAAAAAACAACATCTACAATGATCCCTAAGATGATAAAACCCCCTATTTAAAATCAATAAAATAATAATAATATATCCAAAATAACAAGGAAGAGTAAGAATATAAGATTATATTGAATATTGAAGAAGGGGAAGAAGAGAGGAGGAGATTACATTCATGACTCATCCCCATAACATGAGTGAATTAGCATAGAAGCACCATGTTAAAAGGTGGGGGATTGGGGATGAGGATAAAAGCCTCATAGGTTTGTACGAACTAAATCGGTAAGGAATATGGTATTTTGGGGTTAAAATACAAATTGGGTAGAATAAATAACTATACATTTATGAAACTTGGTCACTGAACATTTTGGGGAAGAAATATTTTCCAAATGTTTCACCAATTGTGCTCCCCTTACTGAACACATTGGGTAGTCACATAATTTTACTGCATGATTTTGGAATCCAAATTCCATCCACTGGATATGGTTATATCGAAAATTTCATAACCATGATCATGCCTTCCACATGGTGTAGATAAATATGATCAAGAAGTGCTCCCAGGACCAAATACGCCCAAGTACAAGCATAATTTCTACATATAGCTCCATGTATTGGACCAAACCATGTTCTAACAGTTGAAACCCAAATCATGAAAGAAAAAAATGAACTGAAAATAGAATCATCCTCAAGGGGAACATAGTTTCCCATTAAAAAATAAACTAATTCATGAAATAGAATTAAAATAGCTCTATACTGAAAATATAAATCTCAAAACACCCAAAACTCAAAAGAGTGACCAATAAAAAAATATAAACAAAATTAAAAGAACAAAATTAAAAGTGATTTTTAATAATTCAATTTGTAATTTTTCTTTATGTCCCCATAAATCCACAATATCTATCATTGATAAATAAATGAAAAAGGTTCCCACACATCCATTCCCCAATTACTCTAGCCAAAAAACACCCTGAATACCCCAAAAATAGGACTCACACTTCTTAACAGAAATAATCCATTTTGTATGACCCATTCCTCTTATGATGAAAAAAACCATATAACTGAATCCAAAAAATATTCCATGACAAAAGACACCAGGCCTATACTGTGGGTGAAAAAATCACCTAGAATATGATCAAATAAATAATGATATGAATAGAAACAAAAAACCATTAGATTAAACACGGGAGGCCAGAATGGACACCAATCCATTTATTAATTCTTACTGGATTCCCATCCAATAACACCCACCAAACAATATAACTTGATACTAGAATTTCCACACCCAAAATCCAAAAAGACCCAAACAACATGACATTGAATGGGACTCACTTCACTCAAATGAGGAAATTTCACCAAAAGCGATTCGAAAGACACACACATGTCTTACATTTACCCCTAGAAAAAAATAAAAGAAATAAGAGACAAAACAAAATACACCCCCCCCCCCAAGTTGGAAAAAAATATGAATTTACAAATTATTCTTTAACTAAAAAAATATTCCTAAAATAATGAAACATCCTTTAAAACATTAAATAATTTAAAACAATACAAAAAAAACCATTACAACATGCAGAAAAATTAAATCAAAACAGCCTTCAAATTCAACCTAGACAAGCATCTTACTCCTGTGAACAGGTTGGGGTTTCTTCCAAAAGGGTAGATACGGTTCAATTTCACATCCTAGAAACTCCTATATAGAACCGTTTCATGAGTTCCAAGCATCTATAGGTATGGAAGGTATTTGGATCAGCTGGACAAGATTACTTCTTATGACCTGACTATCTGTATTGATGACATACCAGTGTTCTATTCCATGAAGAAGAAGAAAAAAGAAATAATAGACACATGATACTATTATGAGCACCACCAACATAAGGATTCATCCAAATCTCCTCAATGGGATTCCCATCACTATATCCATATATAGAGGAAGGATCAACAATCTCGAGAAATTCCACCAATATAGCGTCAAATCACATAGCATTTGTAACATCGTAGGTAAATAATGAGTAAGAAATTTTCATATTTATTAATATTTGTGAATAAAATAATAATTTTACTTTATAGGGGATGATAACATTCGATGGAATACTCAATACACAACATTGGGTTTCTTTGAAATCTTACGTTGCACACAATGATAAGTCATACTGAAAAAATTAATATAATATTATTATTTTAAATAGTATTTAACAACCAGCCCTTGTAACAGTGGGAGTGAATAGAACTAACTAGGATATGATTATACATGTTTGTTAAATTTCTTTATATTTAACAAACATTCATATTGCCTTAAAACAAGAATGAATCTAATTTTAACCACAAATACTCTAATATTATTTAAAAGGTCGATTTACCACCTTTTAATGGAGAAACCTCATTAAATATAGTTTTGTTCAATTTTATATGTTCTACTAGATACAAAAAAATTCTTCTATATATTCATGACATCAAAATTTACTTTGGGTAAATTTTTTGTATTTTTCTAATAAAATTCATTTGTAATGAATAGTGAAAAATACTGTATATTTAATTCAAAACTACCTTTTAATATAATGTATTTTTATAGATATATTATCTTTATAATTGGGTTTAAAGTGTTATTCGATTATATTTTTACCATTTTATCAAAATTTGTTCATTGGAAAGAATTTCAATTTAAGATTTTACATAAACAACTGTTAATATTTTTGTAGATATAGTATCTTAAAAACAAGACATTCATTTTGACAACAAGAATTGATTTTTAATTAATTAATGAAACTTATATGTTTTAAATTTGGAAAAATATTAATTATTTTTTAATTTGGAATATCAAATATATCTTAGGCTGAATTTTTGGTATTTTTCTGAAAAACGTCAATTTTAGATGAATAGTGAAACAACTTAGTAGTAGTTAAAAAACATACTTTTTCATTTCAATGAAATATTACTGCTTCTGTGAATAGAAATTTGAAAATCTAATATAAATGGTAGATATTATTAAGTAAAATATGGTTCAATAAGATGAATTTATTTTAGTGAATACTAACTTTTGACTTTTATTTACTGCGATTATAGGTAAATAGGGTAATTCAAGGTAAAAAAAATATTATAATAATACAAAATTATCTTAAAACATGTCATAACATTATCTTATGAGTCATTTCCAACAATGGGCATCCTTGAGTCGATTTTAGTACCCCATGGGGCCACTTTTGAGTGATAATGACACATTAGATTAATTAATTTAATGTAAAGTCAAAAATGAAACAAACAAATATCTTTTAGTAAATAAATTTTTAGATAGAGTTATATAAGTTATCGTTTTGATCACAAATATTCATTAGAAATATAAAATTATTTCCTACATTATTATATTTGTTTAAAAATTTGTAGACATCATATAAATTATATTAATTATGACACAAAAATGATGTTGTATTTACCTCATTAATAAATGATTTAAATAAATAAGATTATAAATATTAAAAATACATCCAAAACCTATCCAATTATTATTTAATTATTTTATTTAGAACATGAGTCATCTTATATTTTAATTTAATGAGTTTTAGGCCTTTTTATAACGAATATATGTTTATAAAAAAATAACATTTTCAAACATTACTAAAGAGCCCTTCTTCCCCCTTTTATAAATCCCTCACTTCTATCCCATTCATCACACCTCTCAGGCCTCTTCCATCATCCATCCCCTATCTAAATAAGCTCTATATATCCCTTTATTCCTTATATAAGCCTTAACTTAGGCATAAGGAAGTTCATGAAGACCTTTTGGTTCAAACCAAAGGGAGTTACCCAAATTAAATGTAACAATTTCTCTAAAATTTATTTCATTTACTTTACTTCTACAACCCCTAAACTCTTTTTATTCCATTATTTTAGAAAAACACCAGTATCAAACATATACAAGGACTTTTTTATGAGAATTATTAGAACTACAATTACACACGCCTCCATATAATGGTTAACGAACATACTGTTTCTACGGACGACGAACTACTGCCTCACGAAATGACGATTGTTCAAATATCTCCTACCACCTCTCATGGTGTCCATTATGATAGAACTATGATAATATATGATATATATATATATATTGTTCATTTTTTATTTTTTATTCTATATTTTCATAATTTATAGCATACATTTATGATTTCTATTAGGGGTAAATGTGATAATTTCATTTAAGGTAGTGCAGACTACCGCCCCTCAAAATGATATGACTCGTTCATGCCATGTGTGGGATGTATAAAGGATGAAGTTTATGAAATTATATATTATATTATACTGGAATTATGATATACCTATGTATAATTTTTTTTCATTACATTGAGTATGAAATATACATTAAAGTAGCGTTCATGCATACATACAACTTACCGTCTCCATGAACGATGCAATTCATTTCTTAAATATAAATGTTATGTAATACAATAAATACACATTTATAATATATATATATATATATATGATATATATGATATATATGGTATAAAAATAATTAATATCATTATTTAGATAATGGAATATTGACCACATGGAAAAATTGTAATTATAAGTTGTTAATTTTTGAATGAAAAACCAAATATCGACAAACCGACCATTATTGACTTAAGTTATTAAATAATGTTTATAAAAAGGTAATAAGTTATATGAAAGGAATAATAAACTTTAAAAATCTTATTAATCAAGTATAAATTAACTTAAGTTTATTATTAATTAGTAACAACGAATAAACAAGTCAAGTCGGACACAAGGTATGGGGTTTCTTCTCTCACATTTAATTCCGTGGGATTTCCATTGTACGCCACTTATTTATTGAATATGGTGTATTATGTACTAACATTTGATATATATAACCATGATTATTTTTATATTAATTGTATTCGGTGATTAATTTGGTGGTTATTAACTTTTTTTCATATGACTCGATTGATTACAATGTGGTAAGGGGTTTTCATCTCACTTTTTATTCCTGTGAGATTCATGTTATATTTGCTACAATTTTCTTTTGTGAGGTGTATTTTCAGCCCATTATTGTATTATTTATGTGATATAATGAAATTTATGGGTATTTACATCTTCATTTTATGATCATTCCATCATGAGGTGTCTGTTTCGTAAGTTACCAAATTTGTAAAGGATCTTTCACCCTCCTCTTTTTAGGACTTCTTTTCATTATATCTTTTAATTTACATCTTCTTATGTTGGGATATGTTCTTATATATCCTTATTTCTGTAAATATTATTTCCAAGTGATGATATATCCTTTTCTCTCTCATAAACTTATTTTATGAATTTTAATGTGATATCGTTAGGCAGTCAAATTTTTGTAAGGGTTCTTCTTTACCGAATTTCAATTAGTTGGGATAAACATCTACTTCTTGATTATGTCATGATATGAATATGTGTGAATGAACTGTGAAATATTTACACTTAATATCCACTTAGATTGGGTGAATTTTAATTTTTCACACATAATCATGTCATTTATTTGTCCTTAATCTAAGGATATGATATTTGTAAGGGACTTTGTCTCGATTAACATTCCATTGAAACATAATTGTGATTATACACCAGTTAAATTCTATATGATGTATATACTATCCTTTGGGATATTATATCATGAATACATTTATTTCCATAATATTATAATGTTTTTATTAATGTTATTCCTTAATAATTTTTATTCAAGCATCTCTCATTTTGTTCAAAACTCTTTAACTAAAATATCATTTTAAGTGTTTTAATGATTTATTCTTGTAAATATTTCTCATTAATGTACATGTTTTCAAAATGGTTTTTATGATTTATATCTATGGAAATTAGTGTTATAAAATTTTAATTCCTTTAAAATCTTCAATGTGGTATGGGACACTTTGATACAAAAAATATCTTTATTAAATGATTTAAATGGTATTGAAAATGGTTTGATAAAGAATTTATTATGACAATATCATTAAATGATATATTCTGATTGCAATGTGGAAATGTTATCTTTACATTGTGCTTGTTTTATTTATTATGAATATGGTATGATTATTGTGCATTGATTATGTATATGGGTGGTTCTGTGATAAAACTAGGGAAGGTGAGCCTAAGATAGCTCTCAAATGCATTGGGTAACGTGACTGAGGTAAACGTGAATGATTCTCCAAAGAGATTTAGGTAATATACTATGACGTGTATTCCAAATGTGACTCCCTATGTAGTTGTGATAGCTATAATGTATGTATGTTATGAATTCCATAAGTTACACCATTAGTATTTAGGATTTCTGTTTGTTATTCATAAATCATACGATTTTGCAAGTTGGATTATGATTGAAAATTATGGGTTTCGTTGATTTGTATTTATTTATGGGATACTGTTTTCTTTTCTTATTTTATAACCATTACTAGGATTTTTATGCTCATCCTAGGTTTTTGAAATGTTTTCCATAAAAATTAAAGATAAATAGGGTCAAGGATGGGATCAAGGAAAAGTCATGTTGTCTAAAACATGGAACTAGACTTGTTTCTTTTTAAGAGTTTTTATTTTATGAAAAATGGATACTAGGTATTAGTTTCAACTTGTTATATTCAAGTTTTTATTTAATAGTTATGGACCAATTCTCTAAAACACTAAACCTAAAAAAATCCTCATTGTGAATTCCTGACATAATTCAAGATTATTTAATGTTTAAGGCAGGCTCCTTATATTTGGTATCATAGGTGGGTTTAGATAACTTTAGAGGTTAGGGTATTATTTAATCATAAGTGAAATAACCATAATGTTTATCATATTAAAAAGAGTCATGGTTATTTTTGATAAATTTAACGAGTTTAAGATAACAAGAATAACTATATCTTATTGTTTACCCTCCTCAATAGATAATATATGATGATTTTACGGATAAACTCACACTGACCATTTTGGTTTTAGTAAATATTTGGATCTAGTAGGAACCAACATAACAATACATGTGAATGAAACTATTGTGGTTTTCATATTGAGATATCAAATGAAATGGGAGCTGCAATGATAACTCTTGTGGATAAAATATGTTATGGTTATTTTTGAGGAATTTATCTCATTTTTGGGAATGCTATAAAATTATATGGTTTTAGAAAAAGGAAAACCTACAAGAAGGGTGACAACCTGTCACGTCCGGCAAGGCGGCGGGAATCAAACCCACAACTGAAGGGTGACAAGGGCACATCTCCTACCACAGGCCTACATGAAGTCCCTGGTTAGTATGACTAATTATTATTTTTAGTTAAATTATTTTACGGATCAAAAATAAGTTGATATTTTGTCTTATCAAATGGATATCCTTATTATAGATATGTTTTTGTGATTAAGTGATTAATGTTATTTTGGAAGACATTCTCTCTTTTGGGGAATAGTATATACATAAGGAAAATAGAACACTATGGGATTTAATTTTTTGAGTAATGGTTAAAATATTATTTTTGGAGGAATTTATGTTTTATTTTTGGAAATATTGCTATTTCGGTTATTTATGGAAATGATTAACCAATAATAGAGAATATGTGATTAGGTTAATTACACATATGTATGAGACTTTAAATGTAGTTGATGTTATTTGGAGATAAATGTTAATATTTTCTATGGAAGACTATGGGATTAAATTCTTCTGATTTTTGTTTTGAATATATTATTTGGATTACATTGAAGAATTGTAAGGAATGTTGTTTATTGAATGGTCTTTTTTGAACGTAGGGTACTGTTTATTAAATTTTGGAAATTAGGAATAACATTTATTTTTTTAAAAAAATTATCCTTTTTGGGGATTTCCCTAACATGTACGAACCTTTTTTGTTTTGGTTATTGACTAAGGAAATGGAAAATATATTATTCATCTTTTGTGGAGCATTTGATTCTCTAGAAGTTGATACTAGAACATTAGATGTGACCAAGTCATCTTTAATACTCATCATTTAAAGAAAAAATGTGTTTTTGGTAGAATCTTATTAAATGATGAAACTCTACTTGGAATGTAATAATATTTCCCAATGTTCTTATTCTAAGAAGTAAAATAATTCCCCAACATTATGAAAATAAAAATAAAACAAAAATATTTTCCATTTTCTTTTATTATTGGGTATTTATAGATCATTTAACCTATCACAAGTTTGTCATTTTCTGGTGTTTATCTTTCTCCTAACCATGTTTTCCATCACACTCTATCTGAACTTGATTGTTTGTTTTCTCTTCCATATCCATGTTTTCCTACATTGAATCCTAGTATGGTATTATCTCATGTGACCATTTTACTTCTCTTCCTTTATTTTAAAGTGATATATTTATTGACTATTTTTTCAATGTGGGACTTTTAATTAAGTTTCCATGCAGAGTTTTAAAATTGTGTGGATGCAATTTCCAAAAGGGGGGAATGATGTATCACCCTAGTTAAATTATTAGTAAGACATTTTAATATTTATTAATATTTGTGAATTAAATATTAATTTTACTTTAATGGGGATTATATGATTCGATGACATACAAAATATGCGATAATTGGTTTTTTGAAATCTTACGTTGCACACAATGCTAAGTCATACTAAAAAATAATATAATAATAATAATATAAATAGTAGTTAATTACTAGCCATTGTAATTGCGGGAATGAATAGAACCAACTACAATATGATTATACATGTTTGTTAAATGTTTTTACATTTATCCAATATATTCTAGAGCCTTAAAATAATAAATAATCTAATTTTAAGCATAAATAATCGAATATTCTTTAAAAAGATGATTTAACGCCTTTTAATGGTGAACCATCATTAAATCTATTTTTGGTCACTTTTTATATTCTATTTGATAAAATAATATTCTTCTTTAGATTCTGGATATCAATATTTACTTTGGGTAAATATTTAGTATTTTTCTGATAAAATACAATTTTTAATGAATAGTGAAAAATTGTTTATTTTAATTCAAAAATGCCATTTAATATAATTTATTTATATAGTTATATTATCTTTATAATTGGTTTTAAATTATAATTAGATTATATTTTTACCATTTTATCCAATGATGGTCATTAGAATTAATTTCACTTTGATATTGATCACAAACAAGTGTCAATCTTTTGATAGTTATTGTTTCTAAAAAACATTCTATTTGTTTTGACAATGGGAATTGATTTTAAATTTATTAATGCAACTTATATGATTTTAATTTTGTGAAATAGACATCATTTTTGAATTTGGAATATCAAATATATCTTAGGCTAAATTTTTGGTGTTTTTTCTGAGAAACTTTAATTTTTGATGAATAGTGAAACCACTTAGTAGTAGTTAAAAAATTGACTTTTTCATTGAAATGAAATTTTACCACTTCTGAAAATTGAAGTTTTAAAATATAACATGAATTATTTTTATTATTATGTAATATTTGGTTTAATAAGATGAAAATAATTTTTTTTGAATAGTATATTTTGACTTTTATTTACCGCGTTTAATGGTAAATATGGTAATTCCAGGTAAAAAAAATATTATAATAATACAAAATGACCATAAATCTTTTCCTAAAATTATTTTATGAGTCATGGACGACCATGGGAATCCTTGGGTCGATTTTGGGACTCCATGGAGCTACATGGATGTGATAATGACACTATAGATAAATTAATTTAAAGTAAAGACAAAAATGAAAAAAAACTATTTTAGTAAATTAATTTTTTTCATAGGGTTATATAAGTTTTCATTTAGAATATAAATATTATTTGGAAATATAAAAATGTTTCCTATGCCAGGGTATTTTTTTAATTATTATACATCATATAAATAAAATTAATTATGATACAAAAATGATACATTATTTACCTCATTATCAAATGATTTAAATAAATAAGATTATAAATATTAAAATTACATCCCAAACATGTCAAATTCTTATTTGATGTTTTTATTTCGAACATGAGTCATCTTATATTCGACTTTAATTAGTTTTTGAACTTTTTAAACCGAAGTTATGTTTTTAATAAAACAACATTTTCAATCAGTCATAAAGAGAAACTCTTTCCCCTTATAAAAAGTCCTCTTATAACCCATTACTCACACATATCAAGACTATTGTCTTAAAAAAACCTACCCAAATAAGTTATCGAGATCCCTATATTACTTATTGAAGCATTACCTTACACATAAGGCACTTCAAGAAGACCTTTTGGTTTAAACCAAATGGAGTTACCCGAATTAAAGGTAACAATTTTTCTTAAATTCTTTTCGTTTATTTTACTTCTCCAACCCCTATACAGTTTTTATTCCATTATTTTTATTACAACACCAGTATCCTAAATATACCAGGATGTTTTTATGAGATGGATTCTAACCTACACTTAGACACCCCTCCATCTAATGGGTAAATAACATATTGTTTCTATGGACGACGTACTACTGCCTCACGAAACGATGATTGTTCAAATATCTTCTACTGCCTCTCATGGTAGAAATTATTATGGCAGTATATTTACATACGATATATATATATTTTTTATTTTTTTATTTATGATTCTGTATTTTCTTGATTTATCTCATACCTTTATGGGTAAACATGATAGTTTCATTTGAGGAAGTGCGGACTACCGCCCCCTCAAAGTGATATGACTCATTCATGCCTTATGTGGGACATATAAAGGATAGAGTTAATGAAATTATATTTTATATTATACTGGAATTGTAATATTCCTATTTATCATTATGTTTTTATTCCATTAAATACGAAATATAAATGAAAGTAGTGTTCAGGTGGACGTACGACTTACCGTCTCCATGAACGGTGCATTTCATTTCTAACCTATAAATGTTAATTAATATTATAAATACATATAAATACTGGATATATATGATATATATGATATCTAAATCTTGAATATCATTTTTTAGATAATGGAATATTGACCACATGGACAACATGTAATTATAAGGTGTTACTTTTTTTCTCAAGTACCCAATATCTACAAAACGACCATTATTAACAAAAATTATTACATAATGTTTATAACATGGTAATATGGGACATAAAAGGAATAATAAACTTTAAAAGGATTCTTAATCATTTATAAATTAACTTAAATTTATTATTTAGGAGGAATAAGGAACAAACAAGTCATGTCAGACACAAGGTAAGGGGTTTCCTATCTCACATTTAATTACGTGAGATTTCCATTTTTCACAACTTATTTATTTCATGTGGAATATTGTGTACTTAAATTAGATATATATTATCCTTATTCACTTTATATTCATGGTATTCTATGATTCATTTCGTGGTTATTAACTTTTGGTCATACAACTCGATTAATTAAAATGTGGTAAGGTGTTCTCATCTCACTTTTTATTCATGTGATATTCTTTCTATATTTTCACTATTTTCTTTTTTTGTGGTGTATGTACTACCCATGATAGTATTATCTATGTAATATAAAAAAATTTATGGTTATTTACATCTTCATTTTATGATTATTCCTTCATTGGGTGACTATTTTGTATGTTACCAAATCGGTAAAGGAAGCTTTCACCCTCTCCCTTTTAAAATACTTCTTTTTGTTATGTATTTTAATTGGAATCTTCTTATGTTGGTATATGTTCTTATATATCCTTATTGCTATAAATAATATGTCCATGTGATGATATACCCTTTTCACTCTCATCAACTCATTTTATGAATTTTAAAGTGATGACGTTAGGCTGTCAATTTTCTTTAAGGGATATTATTTTCACAATTTCAATTCTTTGGGTTAAACTTCTACTTCTTGATTATGTCATGATTTGAATATGTGTGAATGACCTATTATTTATTTAAAATTAATATCCACGTAAATTGGGTGTATTTTTATTTGTCACACATAATCATTTCATTTATTTGTCCTTAATCTAAATATATGATCTTTATAAGGGACTCTGTCTCAATTTATATTCCATTGAAAATTATTTGTCGTTATACTACAATTCTCTTTTATATGGTGTATATACTGCCCTTTGACATATTATATCATGAATACCTTTATTATCACAATATTATAAAGTTCTGATTAGTGTTATTCCTCAATTATTTGTATTCAAGCGTCACTCATTTTGTTAAAAACACCTTAACTAAAATATGGTTTTATATGTTTTAAATATTTCTTCTTATGAATCTATCTAATTAATGTATATGTTTTCAAAATGATTTTTATGATTTATTTACATGGAAATTAGTGTTAAAAATGTTAATTCCTTTAAAATTTTTAATGTGATATGGTACACTTTCACTCAAAAATATATTTATTAAATGTTTTAAGTGGTTTTGGAAATGGTTTGATAAAACATTGATTATGTCAATATCTTATAATGATATATTATGATTTTAATGTGGAAATGTTATCTTTAATTTATGATTGGTTTATGCGATATGAATATGTTAGGATTATTGGGCACTGTTTATATATATGTGTGGTTCCATGATAAACCCAGGGCAGGTGATCCTGATATAGCTCTCTAATTTGTTGGGTAAGGTGACAGAGGTAAACATGAATGTTTCTACTAACAGGTTTAGGGAATATACTATGATGGGTATTCCAAATGTGACTCCCTATGTATCTGTGATAGCTAAAATGTAAGTATGTTATGATTTCCATAAGTTATGATTTCAGAAGGTATGTTATGATTTAAAAGTATTGGTTTCACTGATTTATATTTATTCATGGGATAATGTTTTCCTTCCATTTTTATAACCCTTATTGAGATTTTTATTCTCATCCCAGGTTTTTGAAATGTTTTCCACATGACATAAAGATGAATAGGTTAAAGGATGGGATCATGGAAATGTTATGCTATCTAAAACATGGAAATAAACATGTTTCTTTTTAAAAGTTTTTATTTTATGAAAAGTGGATATTGGGTAGTAGTGTCTAAAAGTAAAATTAAAGTTGTTATGGAATAGTCATGGCCTAATTCTCTAAAACCCTAAAACTAAAAATATCCTCAATGTGAATTATTCACATAATTTGAGATTATGTATTGTTTAAGGCCAGGTCCTTATAGAATTCCTAACCACATCTGTGAAGGGGTATAGACCAAATACTGATGATTTCAACTACTGATCAGGATGAATAAAAATTTCAAAATTTCAATCATTTAAGGAATCATCATCATTCCACTTTGGATGATATAGAAACAGATCCAAAAAATGATTAATGACATCCAACACTGGTCTATCACCTTTTTGGAAAGTCCTTATACATATCTTCTTCCTTTATTTCAAATCTTCATAGAATTATTTACAAATGAATGAAGCCTTGAAGTCCTTCTAGGAGAGTCCATTCACAGGCTTGGTCCGAATAACTGTATTACACAACTTGAAACTCAAACCATCAATCATAGGGGTAGTGAACATAAAAATTAGAGACAATACACATGATGAATAATGATCATTTTGATTTCTCACATTAATTATTTTTATTCAAGAGGATCAATATTTCTATAAAAGTGATTGGGATTAAACATACAAAACTCAATAATGTATTAAATTGGTCCATTAATAGTAGAGTCTGGTAATGGTAAACCAACAAAATATACACCAAATATATCTATCATGCCCTTGTAGTGGGTATACACTAATCAATAGAGTGTAGAATAACTCAGTCAAAACAAATTCACATTTAATAACTCAAACTCTATATACATAAAAGAAAACCTTCCCAAATCATGAAAAAACATGCCACAAAACCATCGATTCCAAAATCATCACAATTTCACTCATAGAAATATTTTTTATAATAAATTATTCTAAAAATTTTAAAAACTCACCAATGGTATTCCATAGATCCTTAAACAAATTCATTCTGATGGGAAATTAGGCACACATCCACTCATGAAATCAATAATCCAAATCCATAAAAAAACATGCATGTGATTCCTTGTAAAAATACTAATGGTCTAAAAAATCACATTTTCCAAACAATACAGTCAACCCATGTTTCAAATTCCCAGTCCATTTATAATTGAAATATAATTTTTTTCCAAAATTCAACAATATGTTTTTTCTCAAAACTACTACTTTTAAAAGTTAATTTCTATTTGACCAAAATTCATCCCATTAAAAAACAGTTTTCCAAGACATCATTTATAAATGCTGATAAATATTTTTACATCATTCAGTAACCAAAACATTACTTACCAAAATATGTTTTTCAAAATCTAGTACACTTATTTCTAAATCACAAAAAATACATTAAACAATGTGAAATATTAAAAGTACATGCAAAAAAAATCACAAAGGAGAAGACCAGTATCGATGGGAGACTTAGCCACATGGTTGGTGGCTATATGAAAATCACACCACTATTATATATAGTCCTTCAAGACCATTTATCTATCCCCCCATTAATTTCTAGGTTATATGAGAACTTTGTGTCCACGACACCAACTCCCACATCACTTTCCGAAATAAAAAAATACACCAAAACCTAAAAAAGATTAAACAAATCCCAACATCCAAAGGTACCAAAAATGGTCTGAATGGAATGTGTTGGCCAGAAAAACCCTCATACATACAACACATGCTATGAAAATCCTAATACATCTATGTTAACATCCCAAATAAATAAGGATTCTCTTGATCTTTTCGCTCTAAAGAATATTCTTTGATACCACACTTTTATGAACCAACCCAGGTCGACCCCTAACCATTCACCAGAGTCGGCCAATGAAATGTCTTTAAGTGAGTTCCTCATCCTCCTGGTATAGTAAAATGTGAAAAATGAATAATTATAACCATGTTAATTACATCTCCAAATATAATAATATAAATCTATGGATTTAAAAAGATAATCCAAAAAATGAATAAACACTCAAAACTGAACATTTTTTATACAAAAATTGAAAATAAAAAAAAACTGAACAACATAACCAAGATTAAACAAACAACCACTCAGTCCCCATGTGATCCAAATGGTCACTCTCCAATAAAAAACAAAACTATATAAGGAAATAAAAACCAAACTTGAACATGATCTAAATTACATATACAATAAGGAACAATAGGTGTGAGTATTAAAATATAGTACAAATTCACTAAAAAATATTATCAATTTGTTTAATTAAAAAAATCACTTCTATTATTTTTATAAAATATATAAAACAATTTTTTACACATTTTACTCAAAAAAAATATCACGGTATTTTCCCATATTTATTTAAAACCAGATTCATTCCCAAAAAGGACACAATAACATTTTATAAATTAATGATGAAGTCTTTTCTTAAAAAGGAAGAATGAAAGTGTGGAAGAATTTAAAAAATCCATATTAATTTTAAAACAAACATTAAAATTTAAAAAAGAAAATAAACCATACCATGGATAAGGATATATGATCACATAACTAGAGAAATGGATTATAAAATACACGATTAACCAACAAAAAAATTAATCTCGATCATCCACCAAATACAAATGTGTGATAAGAAACATGGGATATCATAGGATCTTAGTGGATAATCTAGAACATACTAAACATCTAACTAATTCCATAGGCTTGCCTCAACCGATTACATAATTTATAGCCACACGCTCTATCTCCCCCTTCATCGACTAACCAAAGGGAACAATCCAAAAGTAGAGAACTATCATCATAAGGTCCACTAGCTAGAGTGGAATCATTTGTTTGTGCACCAAATATTCTCAAAAAATATACTACCTATTCCAGGTTTCAATGTATTTAATAATTAGGGTGATATTATAAAATAGAATAAGAAACAAATAATATGTAAATATATAAAAGAAAAGAATCACACACAAGAATCACACATAAGACACACCCTGATTCACTCCAAGGATCAATCCCATGTTGTTCATTCATTGTTTTATAAAGGATTCTCAGAATAATATCCTTTGAGACTACTTAACATAACTAATGAAATATGATTATCTGAGGAGAGTTTTCATGAGAATAGTTTTTATAAAGGTTCCCAAACGGGCCTCAACCACTTTTTGAGAAACCACCTATTTATATATGAAATCAAACAACTCATTTTCAATATAAAACAACATTAAAAATAAATTTAAGGATATAAAAACATCATTTTATAATCTAAATATATTTATATGCCAAAAAAACACGCCATATAAATCAATAATACCTTACAAATCCAATGAAACATTTAATAAAACAATTTGTGTGCATAGTTAAACAAAATAATTTTATATACTTCAAATCAAGAAAGAAATCACCTCATTTGACATCACACAATTTTTTTAAATAGCATAAATCACTAAATAATAACTACAAAAGGTGAAAAAAGAATAGAATGAACATATTTTTAAATTAAAAGACTAAATTAAATGATAAAATAGCTATTATCAAATGTTCTACAAAAACTCCAACCCAAAAAATACCACAAGGGTTCTATGAATCAATAACACCAACAATGATCCTTAAGATTAAAAAATACAAATTTGAAATAATTAAAACATGAACCATAGATCCAAAGACCACAGATGAAGAAGAACCCATGAAAAAATGGATGATGTAGGAATTAGAAGAAGAGAGGATTATATAAACTTGACAATTCATCCGTAAAACATGACTAAATAAACATTGAATCATCATGGATGGAGGTGGGGTAGTGATTGGGGGGGGGGGGTTCTAAGGGTCTTACAAACTAAATAGGTATGTAATAGGGTGTTTTTAGGTTAACTTATTTATTTTTTATAAAGGTCAATTCATATATCTAAGACACTATGTAATTGTGTACAGTTAGGCCGCATGGTTTTACAACCCTACACCAATTCTAAGAATATTACTGGACATAAATAGACATCAGATGGTTTGAAAAAAATGATTCGGAATCCGTGCTATTATCTTGCAACATTGATCAATAAAAAATTCTAGATTAATGTCCATTACTCCTATAGTTTTGGATAATTGTGCTCATATTGTGATCCCTTAAACAATGACATTTAAGGAACTATATAGTTTCACAATGAAGCATCATGGTTCGACCAAACCATGTGCCAAGCCGTGAATGCAACATCACAGATTTATACACAGGTAAGGAACACTAAATATATGGTTAAAATCATTTAAATGGATCTAGTAAATATTCCTAAGATGATAATAATGTTCTCTAAGGATATTGGGGTCATTTAAAATAGATCATGAAATGGGAGGAAGTAAAAAGGACCACACAATTTAAGGTAAACAATGACGCCCATCCTGCTTGGTTTCCCTAAACTGTGTGGATTCAAATAGTGGATCCATGGATGTGGAATAGATTGTTTGAAATTGTGAGGCACGTGGTTCAGGAATGTGGGACATTGATCTGGTTTGGGATAGACCCCAAACACATTGTTTTCATATAATTATTAAAAAACATTGAATTTCCATGCAGTATTCCCCTTTGATGTGGTAACTGGAAAACAGTTTTCACATTGTTTGGCCAAACCATGTTTCCAAAAAAATAACATTGAATAATGTATGTGAAATCATGATATACCATTATTGAAGGTTTAACTACAATTTTAACTTCCCCTCTATTTTAATAGGGTTTTCTCCCTCCCTACATCAGTAGATATCCTTCTACTCCTCTATGGGGTTTTCACATTTCTCCCTATTTTCTCCTCCGATTCCTTAATTTTTCAACGCTATTGAAATCCATTAATATGATTTACCATTTTCAATAACCAATTACTTGGTTTCTCTTCAATTCGTAGTGATATTTAGGTGTTAAATACTTTTTTCCTATTTTTAGGGTTTTGTTAAATAATTTTATTTATTCATGTTTATTTTGAATAAAATCGTGTTTTTGTAAGAGTAGAGTAATACGAGGTATCACTATGATATATATATATATATATAGATATTTCACACTTGTATTGTCACTTTTTCTATGTCAAACATTCATGCCTCTATCAAAAACCTTATGGTGACCCCTAATTCTAGTGTATTAATTTTTTTAAAATTGTTGGTCGTGTCTTATAAACCATATCATGTGGTTAAACACATATGGGGGTGTTATCCATGTTATTGGGAACCCCTTAGGGTGTAAACTCATTTAATTGCCCTTTTCCATTGATTTTAAATTTGAAACACCTCTTTGTGATAGATTTACACCTTAAATTAAAGGCTGTAATTGATACGTTGTGTTAATATGAATAGTGAAACATTAGTGGAATTCCTTGGGTAATGAATATATTTAATTCTGATTCTTTTTTCCATGTGTAAATCTAATTTCCATTCCCATTCTTATGGATACATGTGATTTCCCTTTAGAAAATATTATCTTCATTTCATAAGTCATTACATGTTATATATAAATTTAGATCTTATTTAATTTTATTTTCTTTATGCTTATTTTCAGAATTGTTGAAATTGAAGATTGTATCATGGGGTATGTCTAATTTCTCAAATTAAAAGTAATTATTTGGGGATATTCTCCGTTTTAGCTTTTTAAATTCCATTAATGGAATGTTTTTATGGAAAGTTTATTCCATGTTCTCATGATTTTAATTATTTTATTATTCTTCTTTCACATTTCCTAGTTGAAAAAATAGTACCATGAGACTATGTGGGTGTTGTTTTCCTCATGAATTTTATGTTATGAATTGTGGCACCTTAATACCTTGTTAGCCTTTGTGAATCATATGTTAATTTGATAGAAAGAAATTATAAAATATTTTCCTAGTTATGTGTTTTTGTATTGTTGTGTTTCACTTACTATGGGTTAGGATATAAAATGTGTCTTGATTTATGTATTATGTTGACAATTTCATTTTTCCAAGTTGGTTATTACCCGATGTGCTGGGAGCAATTCCTTGGCTTTCTAGGTACATTCTTGATAGGTTTTTAGCATATACATATGATGGATTTTGATTTACTAGATGGGAAACCAACATATGATATATTGAAAAAATAGATACATCATTCCATGGATAATACCGAGTCCCATATGTGAGATACTAAAATCAAAATCAAAATCACCATGTCTTGAGTGATATATAGAACTATATATGGGTTTCCTTGGATGGAAATGATGAAATTGGTAATATTTTATGTTTCTATAGTGAACGTAGGGATTATTCATAGATCTCCTAGGATGAGATAATGCTCCCCCATGGAATTTATGGATTAAATAATTAATAATTTCATTAGTGATTAATCTATTTTTATTATTAATACTGTCAGTTTACTTGTTTAGTGACATCGAAAATGAATCCTCAAGAAAATTAACATGATTGTGGGCTTTCTATTGTTATTTTTATTTTTCACTTTGTCCTTTGTATACATACATTTAGTTGAATAGGTAAGATGTTCAAACATCAATATTAGGTCATTTTAGGTGGTATGAGACTTTTCCCATTTTGGAATGAAGACCACAATGAGAGTGGTTTAATTATATTTTGATTTTCATTTATTTAATATGGAACAATCCTAATTTAATAATTTCATATAATGGATCTACATAGTGTGTTCCATCCTATTGAGATTTATATCTCACACCCTCCTAGAGTGTCATTTAGTGCATGATTCGACATTATTATCAAATTCATTCAGAAAGGGAAGTGTTTTTCTTTCAATTATTGATGAATTTTTCACATCGTATGGAGATTGGGGTAAGAAGATCGAGCCTATGATCTAAGTATTGTTTAAGAGGTTTTTTTCATTTTTATAGTTTCATATAGAATATTGTATATTCTTGTAATCATATTCCATTCCACTCTACTTTTTTATAACAATACAAAATCAAGATCCTATTTTTATTTATTATATTTATTTATCTTCTACAAGTTTTTACCTATATTGCATTATTTATGATTTAACTTAAGCTTGTATCTGTTTAAAAGTATGCCTATGATATTTAATTTTTATTTATTTTCACCCAGTTTTAAACAAATAACGAGTTAATTTTATTCTTAATGACACATCCTAGGACCTATATATTCGGATACATACTATATCATTCATTGTGATACACATGAGGTCATATCATGATAGTAACAGGGAACTGAAAAGTTGTATCCTGAGCAAGATGTCTAAAATTGATATAAGTTATCCTATTACCTTTCTTGTTTTCTTTGGGTCACATAGTTGATTAATACATATGAATTTGAAATTTACCACATTCTTGTACATATCTATCCCATGTACATAGGACACCCAACTTACCTGTGTTGAAAAATTGTTTTATTGATCATGCTGTTTAGGGTTTGTAAGATTTCACTATTGGGTGATGCCGTTGTTTTATAGTGTTATTAAAATTAAAATGGTCGAAATGTTAATTTTTGTTACCACATTCGAATGAAATGTGGTGTTTCAATATGTGAATCATATTATGCACTAAAGAAACTATAATTTCAGTCTTTATTTATAGAAATGTTTACTTTTCAATGTGCATTTATATTTTTCATGTGACTATTTTTGTTCCTATTCTATTGAGCACTGATGTGCTTATTCAAATTATTTATCATATTGTGCTAATTCAAATTTCATGTACATGTTTTGTTTTGGATTTAGTTTATTCCCAATTAAAATTTATATGGTTTGTGTGGACTTATAAATTAGAATGGTTATCCCCCTAATTAATCCAAACATGAAAAGGTGAATTAAAACCAAGAATAACTTTAAAGTGAAAACCTCCATTAAACATTAGGTTCCACCTTCTACATGGAAACATGTGAGTCCATGAACATACATGCAGAATGGGTTGTAGGTTGTACCTCTTGTGATTCTTTTGAGAATTTACCTTCGTCCATAATCCTAGATCTAGTAGTAGGTTTTCAGTTTTGTTATGTTCCAAGGATGATATTATGACTATCCCATTTACAACATTATTTATCATCTTCCCATATTTGTTATAAAATGATGTCTGAGGTTTGAAATATCATATATTGTATAGTTATTTCACCAAAACGTCCCTGTGTTGTACCCTAAGAGAGTAGTGATGAGCATATTCAAAAGGCTGTGGACCATGATCCATCTATTATACCTCTTGGAGTACCACCCAAGGCACCTCATGTTGATCTTTTATAGGGAACCAATGCTCATTTTGGGGATATTTTTCACATTTATACGTAATCTATCCAAGGTGGTCCCCAGTATGCCTCGACTATGGAAATGATGACATGGCACATCCCACAGTAGCACACTGCCACTTTCTCAGAGGATGTAGGAAATCAGGCAGTAGAGTGATGTTTAGAGGATAAAGTGCATAAATTTGACCATATAAAGATTACACTCTAGCTTAGGGTCATGATCTACACCTACATTATACGTGACTCCTCCATTCATTTGTGTTATATAATTATATAGGTAAACAATTACTAATGTACGGTTTTGGAATAATTCCAGACTATTTTATATGATTATTTCATCTCGCATACTCTGATAGTAGATCATGCCAGTGATGCCATCCATATTTATTAGAAAAATATGATATTTCTTGAGTATTCTATTTACGTCACCCGACATTATTATTTTTCTCCATCTCTGACCAAACACATGTTGACAAACTCGATTATTTTTCAGGAAGGTCTTGGGAATGATATTTTATCCCAAGTGACATCTTCTGCATGACAACTATTATAGTGATAGTGAAATTGATTGTAATTAAATAGCACAATATTTAATAAGATGTTCCTATGAGCTAGGTAGGTTTAGTTCTAAGATAAATTGATGGTTTTTATGGTATTAGGAAGTGCCTCTTATACTGTGCATGTTGGGGTGTTTCCAGATAGATGGCATGTAGTGATATCTCAATAGTATGTAACCAGTGTGGACGAGAAGGCCATAATAACCCTATGTGCTTGAAGAATTTTATGTAATTTTGATCTTGCAGTATAATGTGTCATCATTAGTGATTCCATAATTCTATTCCTCTATAATCTAGTTGTATTGGATGTATACCATCACCTATATCATGTATAGTATCCACATATATATCTCACGATGGGCATTGGTCATATATGGGATGGTTAGGATAATAATGTATTTGTCATGGGAGATGAAATCAATTTATAGGGTTTTAGTATCAGTAGAGTTGATTTATTAATTCTATTTAAGAAGAATCCTAGGGTCACAGTTTAAGAAATATATATCCAATGCAGCTAAAACCAGAGGATAAGAATGTAGACCCATCTGTGGTTAGAGGTACAATTATATAATAATTTTCTTTATTTTTTTCCCATTCCGGATAAATGTTTGTCACACTATATCATATCATATGTGTGTGTAGAGATTATGAATCTTGTAAATGAGTACTTCTATGGATTCATATCCCTTGACATTCCTAAAGGGTTTAGAAGATAGGGCACATGTCCGTTTTAGTAGTTATCCTTTAGATATATGGGTTCAATTTCATCTAGAGTTTCGTCATCCTCAACATGGCCATCTTCTTCGTCAATCTTGGTACGAATTGGCTTGTACCTTATCATTAACACACACACACAAACACACACACACACATATATATAACTACTGATTCAATTTCACATCACCATATGTGAAAATGTATTTACTAATGGGAAAAGAAGATATCTTGGAAGATCGAGTTGGACCATAGAGTACTAAGATAAGAATAGTGAAAAATCACTTAGATATTATCTTTATAAGAGATCTGGGAATGCAGTTGTTAGTGTGGCCTCTTACTGTGGATCAGTTCTGGGGTGTCTCCCCTAAAAATTTCACTAAGTTATATATGGTAAGAGTGGTGGATTTTACAACAGATCTAGTTCCAGTTGTAAATATAGTGTCTATTAATCCTCATTAGATGGAACCTATAGAGCTCTAGGAAATCAAGATGATACAAGAAGACTTATAGGGAAATGGTTTTACTAGTCACATCACATTACATTGATGTTCACCTATACTATTATCCAAGAATTTGGATCGTACACTCAGATTGTGAATAGATTGTTGTCGACTGTACAATCTTATGGTGAAGAAAATGTATCGACTACCTCATATTAATGATATCTTTAACTAGATACAGAGTGACACTACATTCTCTAAGATATATTTTTGGTTAAGATTTAATAAGGTGCATTTGATACCATCATACAAACCTTATAAATCATTATAAAGAATGTACTGATTGTATGATAATATGGAGATATTTTTTGGTCTGATGAATGCACCACTAGTCTTCATGGATTTGATGAATTAGGTTTTCAAAAATTATATTGATTCCTTTTTGGTAGTTTTTTTAGATGATATCTTCAGGTACTCACACTCCATAAACAAACATGAATATCATCTTGATATCATTCAGTTTATAATGATAGTTCACTTGATATATGAATATATTATTAGATTCATCTTTTGGTTAAATAGGGTTCATTTAATTGGTCATATTATATCTGATTCAGGAGAATAAGTCAACACAAAGAAGTTGAGCATTGTTGTTTCCTGGGACTAGCCCAATAATGATTTTTATATATAAAGCTTACTATAGATTTTTTTTCTAAACAACAAGTTTTATATAGGATTTCTCCATCTTATAATCTCATTTTATGTCCATGACATAGAATGTTGTGTAGTTCCCATGGTGTAAAGCACGTGAAAAGACCTTTCACAAGTTAAAAGGGAGACTCACTTAAGGTATGATTCTGATTTTTCCAAATCCAGGAAGAAGTTATATCATCTATAGTGATGCTTTTAGAATCAGGTTGGGTGTAGTTCTGATATAAGGAGACAGATTCCTAGAATATGCAACTTTCCTATAGAGAAATCAGGATCGAACTATTCAATGCAAGACCTTGAAATAGTGGCCTAGTGCATGTTCTATGATATTGGAGGAACTATAGGTTAGGTGAGTGATTAAATATATAGACGAATCATAATAATATAAAAAATATTTTTACTTATCAAGACTCGAATATGAGGTAGCCTAGGTTAGTGGGTTTCTTAAAGTCGTTTGACATTGAGATTGAATATACACCCAGAAATGATAATGTTTTAGATGATAATTTATTCTTGAAAACTCAAAAAAACTATTCTGGTTGCGAACAGTGTGATGAAGATGATCGATTTGTTTTCTAATATGCATCTACAGGTTCACGAATAGCTTGAAAAAATAGTCCTAGAAGCTATGTAAGTGACAACATGTACTGTGGAATGGTTTTAGATTCATTAGTTTGTATATTATGAGGGCCACATTCTAAGAGAGTGTGTCACAGGTGAGAACCCACATCCTAGTTATGTGGTTGATGGTAGTGAGACCATGCTCTATTGTGGGTGTGTTTTGTTTCATACTAATATATAGGAATAGATGAAAAAGGAATATCATGCCTCTATTTCAGATGTTTATAATGTGATTACCAAACTTTAAAGAGACATGTGTCATTAGTAGTAGTGGCAAGGTATTAAGAGGCAGATAAACGGTTTTATCACTTCTTGATCCACATATTAGTAGTCGAAGGCAGATAATCGGTGATGTGCTCAACTTCGACAACCTCTATTTATTACTTAGTGGAAATTCAATGATATCACCATGTATAAAATGAAATGGTTACCAGGATAACCTTATAGAAGATATGCGGGATGGATGATGGTTTATTGGTTGACCGAAGTCCATTACTTTTTTCTAATCATAGAATCCTACATTATTGATGAGTTAGGAAGGATTTACATATGGGAGATAGATGAATTCATAGGATACCCTATTCTTTAAAATTAGATCATGATTTATGGTTTTCATCATGGTTCTTGTATGGTTTTCCGAAGGAATTGGGTCCAAAGGTTCTCTTGAGTACTTCATATCTCCCTCAGAATGATGGGAAGTCCGAGCGGTCCCAATGGGAATTATAGGATATGCTCTTGGAGTAAATCCTTGATATTAGAGTTTTTAGGGAAAATAATATTCCTCCTGTGTAATTCATCTACAATAAAATATTTAATTAAGAAAAGTATATGGATTCAGATGATTATTTAACAGGAATATCCTATCGTCAATCATTGTACTAGCTTAAGGCAGGGGGTATAACTCTATTGGGTATTCTTATTATTCACGAGACATTAGATAAATTCCAGCTATTTCAGAAATGTTTGTCTATACCTCATCTATCTCATAATTAGTATATATATCATCAGCATAGAACTACATACTATGAGGATGGAAATTAGGTCTTTCTACATTATTCACCATGGTTGTGTCAAAAACAAATCATGACACACAGTAAGTATTCTCCTAAGTATGTCAGGACCTTTGAGATAGTGGAGGGGGCCAAGCTGGTGGCCTATTAGTTGTTATTCGATCAAGGGTACCATTCCAATCATGATGTACTACACATATCCTTAATTTTATAGTATCATATAGACATGTCTCATTCATTCTAACCAATATTGTTTTGGATGTGGATGTTTCCTTCGGGGAGAATCTACTATGTTTCGTCGATCATGGCATTATGATTCACTGAGAAATGTAAGTTCTGTTGGTCTAGGTGCTATGGAAACAAATAAATGTTTATGATGAGACATGAGAGAGGGAGGTGAGGTATGTGCATAGTGTACAAAACCATTTTTAGTTGATGTCATACCACCCTAAAAATGAAAACACAGTTATGATTTGTTTTAATAAGGGGATGATGTAAATTCCTAACATTATCCAGATTTACTAACTACTATAATTTTTTTAATTATTTTAAATGGTCCAAGTAAAAATAAATATGTTTTTAATGAAGAATAAGGTGTTTCTGGGGTTTATTTCAATCTTGAAGCCTGATATGATAGGAAGTATACATGGCTGCAAAATTGAGGGGAATCATTGCATCCTATCCAAAATGGTTTCCACAATACATGTGGTTGTAGATATTATAGGCCAAGAGGTTGCACGATTTTATACAACCTTGAATCCCCACACACACATCCATTGGGTGTTGTAGTGGTTTTGAACATATCATAAATTTATAGTTTGCAGATTCTTATTAAAATCGTGTGACTGACCATTGAGTATTCCCAGTTGAAAGTGGTAACATGTGCATAGTTCAAAAACAGTCTACACAAAACATGAGGCTGAACAACACAATGTGAAAAGTGTGGTTAAAATCCCTATTTTAGCATTAATTAATTTTTTAACCTCAATTTATTGCTCCACCTCTCTTTCCAGAAGGTTTTCTCTACACCCTACATAAATTGAGATCCTTCTCCTCATATAGGGGTTTTGGCATTTCTAACTCACTTCTACATTGATTCCTTCTCTGTTAGAATATATATAATTCCCCCGATATTCTCTTCCTTCCAAACTCACATATTTCAGAGTTCCTCTTCTATTCATAAAACTATTTATTTGCGGAAATTTTTTATTATTATTTTAGCATATTTTAAATCCTATGATTTAATTATTTTTAGGTTGACTCAAGGATTGTTGTAGTATGATAATATTTCTACAACATTAAGGCTGGGAGTCTATTTCATTTCTTATTGCTTCATGATTTTTTGGATTTCATGCCATTGTATCCCTCACCAGAGACTTCTAAACTTGTCTTTTTTATTTTATATTTAATTAATTTTAATTGTTTTCACTATCTTATAAGACCATACCATATAGAGAAAACATTTTATGGGGTATTCACCATATTATTGGTCACCAAATTTGTTTTGACATAATTTAATTCCCTTTTCCCATTGATTTGAATTTTTATCCAACCCTTTGTTGGAGTCTTGTACAATAAATTGACTAACCTAATTGAAAAGGTGATCTAATATAAAATGTGAGCCATGATTTGGATTTCCATGAGTAATTCATATTTTAAATTATTATTTTTCCCCATGTGTAAATCCGTATTTCCTTTTCATTTCAAGATAAAAAATGTTATTTAAATTTATAAAATATTATATTATTATAATACATCATTCCATGTGATTTATAAATTGAACACTAAGATAATTGATTTTGACTCATACTTAAGTCCATATTTCTTGAAACTTAGTCATACATCATGGTCCTTGTTTAGTGTCTATAATTAAATTCGATAATTTGGTGAAATTGTTGGTTTGATATATTTAAATTTAATTTATGACATGTTTTTAGAGACATGTTTATACCATGTGACCATTCTTTTAATTATTTTCTTATGGTTATTTCATGTTGACCAGTGGTGGTTCCATATTGCTAGAGACTATTATGATGATTTTCACCTCAATCCTTTTATTGTTTTAATCTTGATTCATGAATAGTTTTTTAGATTTTGGAAATGATATGTTTATTTGTTGTCATGAAATTATAAATGATTTACCTTGTTATATGTGCTTGATATTTTTGGATCACTTTATATATTTTGTGAGATAACATGGGTCCCAATTTAAGGATTCCATTAATGGAAGTGTCATGCCTGGTGGGTTACTACTCAATGGGTCGAGAGCGATTCCTTTATGTTCTAGGTACGGGATCACCATTAGTTTTTTCTAATACTAAAGGGTGACATTGGTTCCCTAGTAGAGAAAGAGGGGAAATATCATTTTTCAAGATGGTTATTCTATGCCATGGATCATACATTACCCCTATGTAAAAACATTGTATGTAATCATAGTAACAATGTCTTCAGTGATACAAGGAACATCGTTTGGGTTAACTTGTTTAGACTCATTGACATTGGTTATATTAAATGTTTCAACAATTACCCTTGGGTGTCTTCTTAGATCTCATTAGATGGGCTCATGCAACAACTTTGATGTGATGGATTGGTTGTTTTCAAATTACATTAATGATAAATCTCTTGTTGTTTTTATTATTTTGAGTTCACTTGTTTGGTGACATGGAATATGATACATAAATTAAAAACACCAATATGGGGTTTGTTCTTCTTGGGATTATTCTTCACTTTGTATGTTATAAACATATTATTCCATGAACATGAAATTTTTTCTATCATTCTAATTAGGCTGAAGTATGGGGTATGGGACAAGTGTCCATTTAGGAACCCAAACTAAGGTGTTGGTGATTTAGTTATATACATCGATGTATTTATTTGATAGTGTACACTACTCATTTAATTGTTTCCCAAAATGGATCAGTATAGACATCATGGGTGTTATCCTATAGAAATTTATATCTAACACCTATTTCATTATTCATTTGGTACCCAATTAGACTTTATGATCACTTGTATGGATGAAGGGAATCATGTCACTTACAATTATTGATCACATTACAATATTGGAATGATATTGTGAGTAGAGGACCAAGACTTTGGTCAATATGTTATGTAGTATTTATGCCTTATAGTATTTTTTATAGAATTTAGTATGTGCTTGTACTATTATTCCCCTTAACACTCCTTTTTATATACACATATGAAACAAAGATCATCATTTGTATCTATATTTCACTAGTTTTATAATTATATTTCACAATTTATTATTTTACTTTCTATGTTGTATATTTAAAAATATGTTTTCCAATAATAAATATTTATTGTTTACCACTATGATTTCAATGATAAATGAAGGAATAGTCTCCCCATGAACAAATTATAGACCCTTGATACTAGTCTACATCAATTTGAATTTAGAGAGAAATATTTGGGTTCATATGGACACCTTATATATGCTATATTTATTGATATATGGGGAGGGCTATAGTGATACCCCAATCGTTAAAGTTGATAATAAACTCAAAACACACTCATCCTCATGAGGCTGCATGGTTACCACATTACTGTGACCCTAAACATGAACCAAAAGTAGAAAAACCAAAAGTCAAAAATTAAATATGGAACAACTGAACATTGAGAGAGTAACCAAAAAATGATAAAATAAAATAAAATAAAATAAAATATGAAAATAATAATCAGGGTGTTACAATGTTATCCATTTTTTCAATAATCATGAAAAAAATTTCCTCCATTAATAATGTTTAATGATGATATTCTGGGTAAATAATACATTATCCTGAAAAACATGACAAATTTCGCTAATAACATTAAGATCTCATTAAATAAAACAATAATATGATTTATAATACATAAAACATGTAATAATACTTTTTTTTATAATCATATAAAGATACATGTAACTCTTAAGATAATCTCATATGAAAAAATAATAATCTATAATGTTTTCTAAGAAGACTGTTAATACACAATATAACATCCAAAAACTCGCACTCCCAGATCATGTTTTAAAATAAATAAAATTTACATTAACATTTTTGATACCTAAAATTGTGACCCAATTTTGTTCCATCAATCCTTAAAAAATAAAAAGGAAAACATTGACCACTTGCACTCTGGATGAATTCTTTTGTTAAGAGTTTTATATAATTAAAAATAAATCTTACATAAACAATTCACATTTAATTAAATGATAATTTTCCCATATAACCCTACAATTCGTTATCACATTAAAACAACATCATCATAAATTTGAAATACCTAATAGAAATAACTCATTCAACATCAATCCTTTAAAACATGGAGACAATGAATCATAATATGGGAGAGTTCAAATTATATGGAAGGGTATTCATAAGAATTAATAGTTTAATTTCATAAATCATATTTAGAATAGAATAAGGGAATTATGACATAATTAAAGGGCATGAGCGAATTAGAATGGTACTCATACATCTCAATGCTTGTATGATTGAATATGAAAATATGGAAAGTGAAATAGATATCAGAATCAGTAATCATTCTCAATGTGCTATCAATATCGATCATTAGAATCATTATAATAAAATTGATAGAGTAAATAATCCATGTAATCACATGGGACATAATTTAAAATTTAATTTTACAGTCACTCTTACTATGGGAATAACCATATGGTCAACTTCCACACCCAATGTATTTGAGGGGTATCAACAACCAAATCAGCATTTCTATATCACGTTACCACAATTAATTAGTTCATCATTAAACAACCCATAATTAGATTATCCCAGAACCTACCATCATTGTTTTATCAGAGAAACACCAATAAAATTTCTATGTAACATTACAAATTCATCGACCATTATCCCTATTATAACATAATTAAACAACGAAGAAGAAATGAGAGTCTTTTAAATATGTTAGAAATATTATTATCCCTTAGATGAAAAATTAGTTCAACAACAAAATCATCGAAACATGATTAACCAATTAAATATACATGGATTGAATAAAAATTTCATTGAAAAATTATTAACAAATGAAAATGAAATTACTTTTATAAGAATAGGTTTTAAATATATTAACCCATGTAATATAATTGGGTATAATAAAAATATCATAAAATCATGCTTAACTCATGTAAATGAAATGGGTTAAAGTATAATCACTTTGAAATAAGATCAATCAATGGAAAATGGGTTACATAATAGTATCTATGAAACCTTAATAACCATTAAAAAACAAATGAATTCCATAACAATCACATTGAAACATGAATGTCCAATTTAAAATAAAAAAGGGTCCCAAAAAATATTTTTGAGACATTATTGACCCATGTAAAATAAATGAGTTCCATAAAAACGTATATGTACCATGATTAACATGTGGTAAATAAACGAGTTCCTTAAAAATATATTAAGAAATAATTATCATGAAAAAAAGACATTTTCATAACAACCAATTTGAAACATGTATTAACCATGGGAAATTAACTAGTTCTATAACTATTTCATTATGAAATAATCTACCCATGGAAAAGAAACGGTTTTCATGAAAATGTCATAAAACATAATCCACTCACAGAAAAGAAACCAGTTTCATAAAAATATCATTAAAAAACATAATAATTCTATAAAATAATGTGTATGTTATAAACATAAAATATCCCAACCATAGGAAAAGTGGAAACACTTATTTTTTACATTGATGAAGGGAAATTAAAATAAAATTTTATAAAAAGAATTCTAAGTAAAATAATCTTCAAACATTCAATGTTCCCCATACAATATTAATTTTTTTTAATCACAATAATCATGAATGAAATAATATTTAAAAGAAAAAACAAAAACATTTGAGTAATTATATCCATGATATAATATTTTAAATGAACATTATATACACATCATAAAATATTATAGGTGTATAATATTACAAGTTCCTAAAAGAAGAAAAATTGCAAGAACATTCCATTAACGATTTTATGACATAAAAAATGTAAGATCCTTAAAAGAGAGTTCATAAAATGGATATTTAGATAACTATAAATTCATGTATTATAATATTAAAATAAATTCGTATTAATTAAATACGTCACAAAATTAAAATAAGTGGGGAATATGTTAATTATCTCATAGAAATAAAAAGTGATATTAATGTCACTTAAAAAGATTATATCATTTGAGTGAGAAAATATCAATGAAATAATTATCTGTGAAAAATGTCAATACCAAATGTAAACGTGTAATTACTAAATAAAAAATCATAGGTTATTTTAATAATATTCAGTGACTAATAGAATCATTTACTTATAAATTCTTCTTAATGAATGAAAATAGTGTAAAGATTTCTCTTACACAACGTCTGATTGTTTATGCTTATACTAAATATTATTAAAAAATGATGATGTGTTAATTACAAAATTGATTAGAAAAATTTAAAGCTTTTTATTACAATTATTTCTATATAATTTTTATATAAAATATGTTATTATTAATTTTTATGTATGATGTTTTGACCATCTTTGGCTTATGTGTCAAAACTAACTTTGATAGGTTGACGATGGTCAATGAGAAATTTATTAAAATATATAAAGAATAAAAACCAAAAAATAATTAGATTTTTTTTATATAAATTGTACTTTTAAAGTAAACAGGGAATATGGTTTTAAAAAATGACCCAATGATACCATCATGAAGACGATAGGTTCTACATACGCAAGATTAATGTTACTATTTTTAAATGATCATTACGGAAAGAAATTATCAAAATCATATCAATTAATAATTAAAATTTATCAAAAATTAGATATTAGTTAATTTTATATACTATTATATATATATATATATATTTAGTGATTTAGTTATGAAAAATAGAACAATCAAATCACATCGAGGAGGTATTAGTCTTCAAAACCTCGAATGATGTTATCATTTATTAAGTTTGTGAAATAGAAATAAGAAATATATATGTTATAAATAAAGATATATAATTATGTAATTATTTAATAAATAATTAAATTACATCATAATTTTTTATTAACAATGTACATAATATATTCAATGTAATGTGTGATCATATCATGTCATTTTTTGAGGTATATACACCAAATTTCTACAAACAATGTTATTGAAACAAAATTAAAAGAATGATATTATGTGTTATATAATTATTAAAATGTATGAATATTATATACATATCATATAAATACCATATAATCAATTTCTACCCATCATAATTAAAATACATAAGGGGTGGTAAAGGAATAATGAATGACATCATTTCCCAATGCGATACTTACTGATACACATGAACAATGATATTTTTACCCATTAGATGGAATTTTTTATAGGAGTGGGATGAAATAGAAACATAAAAACAAAATAGTATATTTATGATATTAATTTTATTTTAAAATACTTTAGTACGAATAATTGACCATATGGAGAAATAAATAAAATAAAATATCTCATTGAAGAATTATTCATTTTATTTGGGTATATATTTCTATATTTCACAACAAGAAATCCATAGATTGTATTTTGTAAAATGTTAGGCTTCTATGATGATTGAATGAATTTTGGGTGATTAGATGGTCTACTTTTTGGCAACAAAATTTTATTGAGAGGTGTGAAGTAGTGGATAAATTGTCAAAATTTTATAGTTGAGGGGTAGTGACACTATTGTAAATATAAAATGGTACAAACTATTGGGTGGTATTCATTAAATAATATGGTAAAAATAAAAAAACACTAAAATTGTGTATATTGTCATATAATCTCCATAAAATTGGTTTTATAATATTTTCTAGTTTATTTGGAAAATTATGATTATTGTTTGACCACTAGGTAAATTTTTTTTACATTATTCACTTTAATTAATTTTAATTTCATTCAATATTTTTTTGGTAAATATAGATGAGATAATTAGATATTTTATATTTTTATGGTTCCCAATATGGAATTAATTTTTCAAAATTGTAATCACAATGTTTCAGAATATAATTTTTAATTATGCCCACAATTGGAACGATAATGAAGGTTTCAAAATAGAAAGGTTTAAAGTATTGAAATGTTTTTTATATACAATTGAAATGTGAAATTGATTCCAATGAAAACTATTGTATTCATTGATATAATATTTATCTTATTATACTATAAAACGAGTTAAATATTATATTTTGCGGTATAAATTAATTATATGAAAAATAAATTTTCTAATTAAAATCCAAATTCATTCGATATTTATAAAAACATAAAATTTCATAGAAATGTTTTTAAAAATTCACCCAATATCAGATTTGATATTATTATTTAAAATATTCATTTTAAATATAATTATAGAATTTATAAAAGTGTTGAAATTTAGTTTTCAGATTATTCTTCCATCAGAAGGAATAAAAAATACAGTTTATAAATGTTGTGATATTTATGGTTAAATTTGGAATTATTATTATTGTATGACAAAAAAATTTATTTGATTAATTGAAAAATAATTTATTGAATTCAAAAAATATATATTTCATTATTACATGTTAATAATTGTGATTAATTATATTTATTATGTAAAAAAATTCTTTGAGTTCATTAAAGATGTTTTTTTAATAAAAATACATCTTTTATATTGAATTGATATTTATTTTCACCTATAATTCATTGGTCACCAAATAATTCATTGGTCACCAAATAATTCATTATATAAACATTTTTAACCATATATTATTAATTTAGTTAAAAATATTCATTCATTAAATTCTAATGGATAAGGGATAACTATTCCATTTAATATTAATTTTATATCGTCATTCCGTAAGACAAAGTCCTACATATAACACAAATTATAGAAGAGAATCAATGTTGTATAAAAGAAGTGAAAAATTTGTTATATGTATAACACATTTTAATATTTTAATTTATTATAGAAAAATATATCAATGAATTTAAATTAATTTTATTGATTATATTTATTAAAATCAATAGATATTACATTAAATACATAGAAATGATATTCTATTTGACAGGATGTTCAGATAATGAGATGAAAATAAATTCCATTAACTATTTGAAGGTAAATCCAACCTGTGGATTTCAAGGATTAATAATATCAGATAATGTAGAGATATTAGTTTTTTCTAATCATAGGAATTTAATAATATTTTCCTCAAGAAATATTTTCTATTGATGTTGAATAATGGTAAAAAATAACTAAAAAAATTATAAAAATGAGTAATATTGAGTGTATGTATATGACTAAAATATTTCTTAATTAGAAAGGTACATCCAAAATTTTATCCATAATATTTATATTTTTTAATCTATTTTAATCAATATTAGTGAGAAATTTCAAAGAATATTATATTATAGTGAAATAAAAATCTATGGATAACATTTAATATGTCCTAATAATGATGAAATTGTTGTGGTGATGATCATGTATTCCATAACAACAAACCAGAATAAGTGGTAAATTTTGATGAAAATGGGGAAGCATTCATCATTAATTTATAGAGGAAAGAGATACATTTTCCCATATTTTTAGAAGTCCGTTATAAGGAATCATGGTGAATATATTTTAAAGTTTATTTACATCATCTAGTTTTGTTAGTTTTATCATATGGATCATGATTTCTTGTAAAATTGGAATATCACCTATTGAAATAATGGTAAAATATTTGGTTAATACTTAGGGTGGAAATATTAAAGAGAAAAATATTTATATGAATATTAATATATCTATATGTGGGATGTTATTTCAATAACATCTTGTAAAACTAGAAATACTAGAGTTTAATATTATTATTGGTATTAAATTTCATTTATTTTATTATGAAATGATAGTTTGAAGAACTATGAATAATATTTAAAATTATTCGATGGCTTTGACAACATTACAAGAAGGATATAAATTGAGTAGATGTGTAAATAAAAATTTCATAGATATTTTTGAAATATATTTGAACTGTTTAAATTTTTTATGTGCCAATAATAAATGAATACATCGATGTATTTCAGAAAATTTTCCTTGTATTATTTCTGATATAAAGTTTGAGTGTACTATTGAAATATTACACAATGATGAGATTTTTTCGAAACCCCATTATTGAATAGATCAAATGACAGATATATAATTGAATAATAAATTTTATGAGTTTTTAGATAATGGTTTCATATAAACTAGAACTTCATTATAACATTCTCATGTTAATTTTAAAATAAATAATGTTCAATGATACATTTCATTGATTATCGATCTTTTAATAACATAATTTCTAATAAAAAGAGTCATTTAACTCATATTGATGAATAAACTGATTAAGTATAGTGAGGAAATTATTTCTAAATGGTTGGTATATAGTCCATGTAACATTAAAATAAGGTAAAAGAGGATTTCATTAAAAACATGACATTTCAAACTAGATATGCTCACTAAGATGTTGTATTTATTGTGTTTGGGTTTTACAATACATGTTCTATATTTATGGGCCATATGGATATATTCTTTCATTACATCATGGTAATGTTTTTGATTGTGTTTGTTTATGTTATTTTTGGTGTATTCAAATAGTTGATTAGAATACAATTATCTCAAAATTATTATTTAAAAAAATATTATATTAAATAAAATAGTGTCGTTAATTATTTACAGGAGAATTTTGGTTGAATAAATTTTACACTCATTTACATGTTTTTTCTATTGATGTAATATCCAATTAACATTCTCAAAAAAGTATTTGAATAATGGAAGATGCTGGTAATCGTCACATAAATTTTTATTTCTCATTTATTATTAGGTTAATATTAGTGGTTTGTTTAAATAATTATTTGAATTTCTATCCCACTAATTATTTTAACATTAAATGAAATTAAATTCCCCTAAAATAATATTGTGTATATTTTTTATGGAACTAAAATGAATATTTTTAATGCTCCAGTTTTGGGATAACTTTCTAGAACTGGTTATTTTTTCATCTAAAATGATTCATCATTGAAGAGAAATTGTTAGGTCTTGATGCATGATGATTAGGTAACTTCATAATCTTGATGTCCATTGAAACCAACTATGTTAAAATACCCTACTCACGATATGGAATTAACAAATCATAAAAAAAATTCATTTAAAAATTTATAAGAATCAATTGTATGTATTAATGTGTCAAATTAAAGAATATAAAAAAACTATTTAATTATATATTCAGTTAAGAATGAATAACCATGCCACCGAAGTGATGGTTAGAATAGTTTGTGGATTTTGATTGTATTACTCATTACCATTCTAGAAAAAGAATAAATGTTTATGATTGTTTGAGTATCCAAAGTAATTCGAAATCAACTATGTTATGTTTGGAACATGTCTATTTTTTGGATATGATAAATTTTTTCTTGGAAATTTAGGATGTAAGGAAATAACTTATTTCATTTTATGATTTACTACATTAAACTTTTTTTTAGAAAAAATAATGAAATCTCAAAGGGAGGGAAATATTTAAGTGAAATTTAGAATATTTTAATAATGATGTGTTTATATATTTTAATAATGATGATGCATATTTTCTTCTATTTGGAAAAAGATTATATACTCCTTCAATTTACTATTTGAATTTTTTTGAGTGATGCTCATAGTTCAGCATTTCCAATTAATATTGGTAGTACAACATTATACCAAAACATAATTGATTTCAACATGTGGGATGAAATAAAAATATATATTGATAACAAAAACCATAACTATTTTAAATTTTAGATGGTTAAAGTAGAACAACAACTAAAAATGAAAATTCTTAAACCATTTCTAGTGATGGTGTAAAAATGGAAAAATGTATCAATTAATTTCATGGTAGGATTTCCAAAGTATTCATAATGTAATAATTAAATTTTTTTTATTTCTAATTGATTTACTAAATCAATTAATTTCTTTATCATTTTTGAAACAATTAATTTAGATCATTTTTAATGAGTACATAAAATTTAGAAGTTCATTTTATATGGATTTCATCAATCAATTTTATCTAAATTTGATTCAAGATTTACATATATATTTTAAAAGAGACATTAGATGTCATATGGTGTTAAATTAAATTTTAGTACAAAATTTCATTCCTAAATCGATAGTCAGTATGTGTGGAAGATTCAAACCATGAAAGATATGGTTTCTTCTTGATTAATGGTTATTAATAATATTGGTATCAATATCATTTTTTCGATTTATTATAATAGTATTTTTCATTCCCTTTTAAATATATGGGACCTTTTGAATAATTATATTTGATGTCCTTTGAGAAAAAATAAACATTTGAAAAAATTTGGAAAAAGTGAGGTGTAAAGACCCGAAAATTTCAAGAAATTTTTTATCTTAAATTCTTTGGAATTTTACGAGTACACAGTTTTTGACGACGCCTGATTCTGAGGCCCGGTGTGCCAGAAATCAATTTCTGAAGTTTTGTTTGGGTACGTTCAGTAAACGTAAATGTGGGTTTATATATCTTTTGAACCAGTGCTCAGAATTGAAATCCAAGGACACCAATGAACACACAACGCTAGTATTCATTTAAGAGGACCTCTACCGCAATTGCGTTTAGTTGAGATCCAAAGTTAATTATCTAGGTATTGTTAATAAATTAAAATTATGCGTGACATAATTTTTAGGTGGTGGTTAAATCCTTCAAACATAAGTTGGGAGTGGGACCACCCCCCCCCCCACATAACCTCCCAGGGGAGGATATTGTGTGTGGGGCCCACACGAACATCAACTCTTCAACTTCCCCTTGAAACCCTTGGAACCCCCCATTGATGAGGGTTAAAACATCAACCTTCCTCTCCCATTTAATGTGACAACACTACTAATTAATTAATTGAGCTCCACAATTAATTAATTATTTGTGGATTCATGAATTCATTTGAAATATTTTGATATGCATGGAAATAATATAATATTGGGGAACCTATTATTTCATTTTCCTTGGAAAATATTCTATGGGAAGGATTTGGGAGAATTCACCCTCTCCAACGAAGAACTCAAGGAACTATATTCTCTCGATGAAGAATGTCGTTCTTCAATGAAGAACGCTCCATGTTTTGAAGAACTTGAATAAAAACTTCTTCAACTAGAGAAAGAATGGAGGAACCCTCACCCACAAAGTTCACTGAAGAATTCATCTCGACACGACGTTTTGAGCTCTACTTACTCCGACGTTGACGGAATGACGCACGTCTTCCACGATGCCTGTCTTCCGCGACTTGACAATGTTCAACGCCAATTACTATGTAGGGGATTTTTGTATAATTTTATTTATGTGAATTATACCCTCGTACATGGGTGATTATATTTTGGATAATTTTTTGAGCCTCTAACGCGGTAGGTATGGGCTAATGTACAAGTCCGGAACCATCACCAATTTGTTCGTGATGCGCTGTTTGTTGGGTGACAGGTGAATGGAAAGGCAATGACGTTTTGAGGCCATTGTAGTGGAGAGAAAGACTAGAGGAGGATGTAGGCGCAGACAAGAGGCAAAACAGGCCACCGGAATGACTCCTGTGGCATGCAGAAGATTGCAGTGGCGTCGGTGACTGAAGGCGGCGGCCGACACCGGCCGACTGCCTGGGGGCAGTGGCACCCCTCATGCGCTGCCGGCGGAAGGCTGCCGCATCGGTGGATCGGAAGCCGCCTTGACGGTTCTGGGAGAAATGTATGTGCCTAGCTGGTGCTGCCATTACAGAGAACCGCCCCCCGCCCCCCCCCCCCCCGCTTCGTGCTCGGCCAGCTGGCCGAGCCGCGGCTGGCCACCGGGCAGGGCTGCCTGTGTGCGGGCCAGGCCACCTGTCTTACGAACTGGGCCGCTCTCATGTGGGCTGGGCCACAACCACTGGGCCGGGCCGTGCCCTACTGGGGCGGACACAGATCTGGGTCAGGTCGACCCGTTTCGGGTCAACCCAGGGCGGGTTGGGCCGGGTCGGACCGGACCCAGACCCCCCTCTTCGGACCACTTATGGTTTTTCGCCCATAAGTGGAGCTATGGACCTCTGATCGACACACCGTCAGTTGTGTTGGATTTATTGGTTGCATGCTGTTGTTTAGATATATTACACTCAATGTTTCTGTAGAAGTTTGTGTACGTTCGGGTTGGTTCAAAATCGAATCCAACTAGCCCTCGGAGCGGAAACACTTATAACTTAAGGACCGGGCGTCCGATTGACATTCCGTCAACTATGTTGGATTTTTTTGATGAGATGGTTCTTTTGGAATACAATAAACAGGATTCAGATGAGTTTGGAGTATGTCCGGGATGGATTGTACCCGAAATCCAACTGGCCCCTCAGAGCTGAAACACTTTTAACTCCCAGACTGGGCGTCATATTGACGCACTGTCTGTCATGCTGGGTTCCTTATGATGAGGCAGAACTACTGGATACTTCAAATCAAAAATTCGTTATAGTTGATGTATCGACACTTGGCTCGATGAGAGAACCCTCTTGAAATCAAGCGTGCTGTGTGCGAGAACCCTAGGGCTGTCTGTCACTAATATGACTTCTATACCAGGATCCTATGTGGATTCGACAGTGATGAATTCTATACCGGGATCCTCCGTGGGTTCTATAGTAGGGACTTTTGTACTAGGATCCTACGTGGGTTCTAAAATGATGACTTCTGTACCCGTATCCTCTGTGGGTTCTACAATAGTGACTTCTATAATAGGATCCTACGTGGGTTCGACAGTGACGACTACTGTACCAGAATCATATATGGGTTCGACAGTGATGACTTCTGTACCAGGATCCTCCGTGGGTTCGATAGTAGTGACTTATGTACCAGGATCCTATGTGGGTTCGACAACGATGACTACTATACCAGAATCCTACTTGGGTTCGACAATGACGACTTTTGTGCCAGGATCCCACCTGGGTTCGACATCACTGATATTGTTCCAGGATCCTACATGGGTTCGATAGAGAAGATGATTCAGAGGCTATATCTAATCATCTCTACCCCTATATGTGAGTTTAATAACTGTGTGAGCTGAGTCATGTCTTTCAACCATTATCATCTTGGTGATTGACTTTACTTCTTTTGTGGAATTGGTTTGTGCTTGGGCTTGAGAGTTTGAGCCACACTGAGATTTGTAGTTGAGGTATATGTATGGTAATATACCTAAGTAGGGTTGCTTGATACTTCGTGATTGTGTATTTCATATTTGTTTATCCTTAGTGGATATTGTAAGACCTTGTGGGTCTCGGGGTCCCTACTGAGTACCGTTATAATCACCCCTACACGTTCTATGCCCGAACCTCATTGTGTTGGATGCAGACGACGGACAATGCTGATGGAGGCTGAGAGCTCCACGACGGGACAATACCCAGAGGTGGACCTTGCGACGAGTCGGAACATAAAGGAGACTGACAGACGTGAGTGCTGAGGTGGCCATCTTTACATACCCTACAGGTAGGAATCCCCGGAGGACGATCCATCAGTTTCTCCTTACCTTTAGCTATTTTTTCATTTTTGAATTGTAATTTTTGGTCAGTTGGGTTTGTATACTAGCCCATTTACCTTCCAACACACTCTTTTGTATTCAGTTTTACTTATTTTTTACTTCCTGTAGCGTACTCTGTTGTATTTTTTACTTTTATAAATGAAATTCCTTCCCAGCTTAGTGATTTACGCCTTTGGTGCTAGTCGCCAGCCCCTGGCCTATGGAAGGTGGGCTTAAGGTAGTCATGGCACGAGCCCTGAGGATGGGTTGTGAAAAATTGGTATCAGAGGTGGTCGGTTCTACCAAATAACATAGACTTTGATTCTTTTAATGGAAACAATGTTAAGTGTTTTTGGTGTGGTTATCAGTTTAGAAAAACCGGTGATGGTGCGGTGGCCGACGTATCCAGACACTAGGACTCTTACTTCTAATTACCAACTCATTGCACGAAAACACTGATTGCGTGTGTATTTACTTTGAAAAAGTATTCTTTTTGATTAATTTGTGTCAGCTCACTAGGTATAATGTTTTGACTATGGTACACCTATTTCTTTTCAGGATGGCCCCACAAAGGCAGCAAGGTAGGGTTACGAGTTTCAAATGAGATGGTAGCCCAACGACCGATGAGGCCTCGGTATAGGGCCCCATCATAGTAGAGGAACCAGTGGTACCACTACCCGTAGGGACACCGAGACCACAATCTCCAGCAGTAGAGAGTGCGCGCCGCCTTAGTACGCTGCACAAGTTCTAGCACCAGTGACCTCCTAGGTTCCAGGGAGAGACTAAACCACAAGAAACTTAGGATTGGATGGAGGCTATTGTGAGAGTTTTCATATTGGCAGGGACACAATCAGACATCATGGTGATACTTGCCACGAGTCTCCTGCAGGCAGCAGTAGGACGATGGTGGAGCCTGATGCTCTAGGTACATGATGATGCATCACTACTTTGGACAGACTTCAAGAACCTATTCCAGGCAGAGTTTGTACCAGCCACCCTTCGTGCGATGCAGATTCAGGAGTTACTTCATCTGTAGTAGGGAAGAATGACCATAGCTCAGTAGACAATGAGGTTCAGCGACCTATCACACTACTCTATGGACATTCTATAAGACCCATTCTTCAGGGCTCATACTTTTGAGTAGGGACTTAGGATTGAGATCAGGGCTTCGATGATCTCCCTCAACATCCCGGCGCAGACGGGGGTATTGGAGCGAGCCCTCCTAGTGGAGATTTTTTTTGCTGAGCAGTCTCCAGAAGCGAGACCCACCACTAGTCGACACACACCAGAGTCTTCTGTTATTTGGCAATAGACAGATGACACAGTGGTTCGAGAGAACCAGACCCAAAGGTGGTCGACTGCACGACTTAGGTTCGGTTGTGCGGGGCGCATGAGACAGAGCTATCTATACGAGGAGCAGGCAGTTATATGCATGCGTCGGGCATGGTCACATGGATCGAGACTACCTGACCCACCCTATAGATGAGAATCATGCAGTAAAGGGACCTCCCAGGCAGAGGAAATGGCTTGACTACGGTGGTCCACCGGGAGCAGGCGGACGTGGCAGAGGAGTTGGACAAGTAGTATGTGGTGGATGGCGTTTCGTGGCCCTACCACAACCACCCCAGGAGGTCCACCCTGACTGTAGGGGATGGGTGGATTGGGGAGAGCTCAGCTTCAGACATTTTAGGCCTACAACCATAGTGCTCTGGGAGCAGGTGGACAGGAGCGGGACTAGTTCCAGGCATAGAGTCCTTTTTCATGAAGCTTCTAACTTCGTTGATATCATTGTTTGTGGTTTCTTTGTGTGTATTTACTTTGAGATGCAGTAATAAAATACACTTGTACTTGTGATAATTGATTTCTTATCTTTTGTGTGGATAGTATAAAGAGATCCCGGATAAAACTGTTGACTTAACCCTCACATTTGATATTCCTACTGGAGGAGACCCAGTGACCACACACTGATGCTGACAGTGTGACTCAACCTTTAGAGGCGAGAGTAACAGTTGAATCTCTTGGTGGTAGCGTCAAGGCCTTACGACGTCATCCATGGAATGAATTATTACCATTCATGTTAGGATAGACTGTATTAGGCAATGTGTGTGGTTCATCCTGGGGATGAGACCAGATTTCTCTTTTCGGAAAAATAGAAATCTTAGTAGCTCATGTAGGACATATGTGAAGAAGGGTGTAGAAGAGTTCTTTTAAATTGGCTAGTCTCACCCATAGTTTGTTGGGAGAACGCTTTGCAGTCTAATCTAACCACTAGAGTCTTAGGTATGTCTTCTTTCAGAAGGATCTGAACCTGAGACAAAGACAATGACTTGAATTCCTCCAGGACTATGACCTCGAGATAATATATACTCTTGGATGGGGGAATGTTGTAGCTGATGCTCTCAGTAGGAGAACAGGCATTCAACTGCTAGGAGAGGTGACAGAACAGCTGGACACGTTCCATATATCCTTTTTGGATAGAGACAGATAAGCCTTTCTTTAGTCTCTCACAGTCACTTCCCCACTCATTCAGCAAGTCAGGGAGGCACAATGTGGAGACGTTGACTGTGAGACGCGACGTACTCAGATATTCTTAGGGCAGACACCTGATGGGTTTTCTGGAGGTGGGGAGCATGTCATCCTCTTCAAAGGACATACCATGGTACTAGTTGCACTATAGGAGGAGGTGTTGATGGAGTTTCAAACTTTCCCTCTAGTGGTACATCCAGGAGTTGCAAAGATGTATCAAGACCTCAGATGATAGCACTGGTGGCCAGCTATGAAGAGGGAAGTAGCAGAGTTTGTCTCGTGATGCCTCACTTGTCAGCAAGTGAAGGTAGGGCACCAGGTAACAGTAGGTTTGGTACAACCCTAGAGATCCAAGAGTGGAAGTGGGATAGGATATCTAGGGATTTCATGGTGGGACTTCCACATACATCCAGAGGACACGATTCTATCTGGGTGATTGTAGAACAACTCACAAAGTCGGCCCACTTAATACCGATCAATGAGCAGGGATTAGTGGAGAGCTTGGGATTCCTCTACATTCAAGAGATCATACAACTTCATGGTGTGCCATCGACTATCATCTTTGATCGAGATGCTTGTTTCATTTCTCGGCTATAGAAGGGGTTACAGGAGGCTTTTGGGACACAACTTCACTTGAGCACTGCCTTCCATCCTCAGACGGATGGTCAGACTGAGAGGACCATTCAGACTCTCGAGGACATGCTCTATGCATGTGTCCTTGAATTTTTTCGCAACTGGGAAGATCAGTTACCCTTGGTGGAGTTTGCATAAAACAACAACTACCACTCCACCACCGGGATGGCCCCTTACGAGGTACTGTACGACCGACCTTGTAGGTCACCTCTGTGCTGGACTGACCCAGGGGAGTCAGCACTTGTAGAACCAGATATGGTTTAGGCTACGTCAAAGAAGGTGCAGATCATCCATTAGTGGATGAAGATTGCACAGAGAAAACAAAAGTCCTATGCTGATAGGAAACGGAGACCACTGGAGTTCAAGGAGGGTGACTACGTCTTCCTACAGGTCTCACCTTGATGAGGTCTGTATATATTTTGCCGAATCATAAAGTTGTCTCCTAGATTCATTGGATATTTCGAGCTCCTCACCAAAGTAGGTTAGGTGACTTACTGCATGGCCCTTCCAACTCAGTTGCATCGGGTGCACAACGTCTTCAACGTATCTCAACTAAGGAGATACGCGCACGACCCATCCCACATCATCGACCACAGGGAGATGAACTTCGATGACATGGAGAATTTCACAGAGGTCCCAGTGGAGATCGAGGATCATCAGGAGCAGGTCCTATGAGGATTGTCAATTCCTCTAGTGAAAATTATCTTGCAGCACGAGAACCTCTATGAGAGCACATGGGAGCGGGAGGCTCAGATGCGTGCTCAGTACCCCCATTTGTTTCCCTAGTGTGTATTGTAGCTTTACAGGGATGTAAAGACCTGAGTTAGGGGTAATTCAAAGAATCATATATTTCAATGGATTTTGTTTCTTAAATGTTTTGGAATTTTATGAGTCCATAGTTTCTAACGGCGCCTGATTCCGAGGCCCATAGTGCCCAAAATCAATTTCTGATGTTTTTTAGGTACGTTCAATAAACGTACGTGTGAGTTTTTCTATCTTTTGAACTAGGGCTCAGAATTGAATTCCAAGGACACCGATGAACTCACAGTGCCATTATTCTCTTAAGAGGACCTCTACCACAGTTTCTTTTGGTCGAGAGCGGAAGTTAATTTTTTTGGGGATTGTTAATAAACTAAAAATTATGTGTGACATAATTTTTAGGTGGTGGTTAAATCCACCAAAGGGAAGTTGGGAGTAGGGCCACCCCCCCACATAACCTCCCTTGGGAGGATAATGTGTGTAGGGACCATACGACATCAACTGTTCAACTCCCCCTTGAAACCCTTGGAACCCCCCATTGATGAGGGCTAAACCTCCCACCTTCCTCACTCATTTATTGTGCTAACACTCCTAATTAATTAATTGAGTTTCGCAACTAATTAATTATATGTGGTATCATGAATTCATTTGAAATATTTTGAAATGAATTTTAATAATATAATATTGGGGAGCCTATTATTTCATTTTCCTTGGAAAATATTTTTTGGGAAGGCATTGGGAGAATTCACCCTCTCTAATGAAGAACTCAAGGAACAATATTCTCTCAAAGAAGAACGTCGTTATTCAATGAAGAATGATCCACGTCTCAAAGAACATGAAGCAACACCTTCTTCATATGGAACAGGAAAGGAGGCACCCTTGCCCAAAATGTACACCAAAGACGTCGTCTCGACATGACGTTTCGAGCTCTACATCATCTGATGTTGATAGAACAATGACCATCTTCCATGAAGCCCGTCTTCCACGAATAATCAATGTTCAATGACGATTACGAGGTAGGGGGTTTTCTATAATTTTATATATGTGAATTATACCCTCGTACTTGGGTGATTTTATATTGGATAATTTTTTGAGCCTCTAACGTGGTGGGTAAGGGATAACGAACAAGTCCGGACCCTCCGCCAATTTTTTTGTGATGCACGGTTTGTTGGGAGATGGATGAATGGAAGGTAAAAGACGTTTTGAGGATGTCGTAGTGGAGAGAAAGACCTGAGGAGTCTATAGGCGCAGAATGGAGGGAAAACGGACCACCGGAACGACCTCTGTGGCCCGCGGAAGAGCGGGGCAGTGCGGGTCACCATAGCGGTGTGGCCGGTGACTGGAGGAGACGGCCGACACCAGTCGGCTGCCTGGGTGCAGTGGCGCCCCTCGAGTACTACTGGCAGAAGGCCACCGCGACATCATCTGTGATGGTAGAGCAGAACCCAGCTTACGGGTTCTGGGAGAAACGGGTAGCACCAGCTGGCGCCGCTGCTACAGAGAACTGGGGGGCCGCACCCTCCTCCTCCCCCCTCTTAGAACATGGCCAACTGGCTGAACTGTGGCAGGCCACCCGGCAAGGCCTCCCGCGCGTGGGCCGAGCTGCCAGCCGCGTAGGCCTGGCCGCCCGCGCGCGGGCCGGGCCGCCTTCCGCGTAGGCCTGGCCGCCAGCCGCATGAGCCAGTCCACCTGGCGTGCGAGTTGGGTTTCTCTCACGTGGGCCGGGCCACAGCCGCCAGGCCAGGAAAGACCCGGAGCTGGGTCGGGTCGACCCATTTTGGGCCGACCCAGGGCGGTTTGGGCCAGGTCGGAGCGGACCCATACCCCCCTCTTCAGACCACTTTCGGTTTTTCATCCATAAATGGAGCTACAGACCTCCGATCGATGCACCATCAATTGCGTAGGATTTATTGGATCTAGAAGGTCGTTTCGGTATATTATAATCAATTTTTGGCAAAGTTTGTGTATGGCCACGTTGGATCGAACTTGAAACCAACCAGGCCCTCGGAGCGGAAACACTTATAGCATAAGGACCAGACGTCTGATTGATGTGTCGTCAACTACATTGGATTTCTACTGATGAGATGATTATTTTGGAATAATTCACACAGGATTTAAATGATTTTGTGGTATGTCTTGGTTGGAATGTACCCTAAATCCAACCGGTCCCTCAGAGCGGAAATAATTATAACTCTCAGACCAGGAGTCCGATTAACGCATTTTCTATCGCGTTGGGTTCCTTATGATGATACAGAACTACTGGATACTTCAACATAGGACTTCATGATAGTTGAACTATGGAAAATTGGCTCAAGGAGTAGACCCTCCCAAAATCGAGTGTGCCGTGTGCAGGAACCCTAGGGCTGGTTGTGACTGAGATGAATTTTTTACGAGGATCCTACGTGGGTTCGATAGTGATGAATTTTGTATCGGGATCCTCCGTGGGTTCGATGACAGTGACATCTATAACAGGATCCTATGTTGGTTTGACAGTGACGACTTCGGTATCGGGATCCTCCGTGGGTTCGACAATAGTGACTTCTGTACCAGGATTCTATGTGGGTTTGACATTGACGACTACTCTACCAGAATTCTACATGGGTTTGACAGTGATGATTTTTTGACCGGGATCCTCCGTGGGTTCGACAACAGTGACTTTTGTACCAGTATCCTACGTGGGTTAGACAACTAAGACTACTATACCGTAATCCTATGTGGGTTCGACAGTGATGACTTTTGTGCCATGATCCAACATGGGTTCGACAACGTTGATATTTTTCCAGGATCCTACGTGGGTTCGATAGAGAAGATAATTCAGAGGCTACATCTAATCATCTCTACCCCTCTTCATGAGTTTTATACCTGTGCGATCTAAGTCATGTCTTTCAACCATTATCATCATGGTGATTGAATTTAATTCATTTGTGTAATTGGTTTGTGCATGGGCTTGAGAGTTGGAGACAAAATGAGATTGGTAACTTAGGTATATGTATGGGCATATACCTAGGTAGCTTTGGTTGATACTTCACGATTTTATCTTTCTTATTTGTTTATTATTAGTGGATATTGTGAGACCTTGTGGGTGTCTAGGTCCCTACTGAGTATCGTTATACTCACCCCTGCACAGGCTATGACCGAACCTTGTTTTGTTGGATGCAGACGATGGACAATGCTGACGGAGGACAAGAGCGCCACGACTGGATGGTACCTGGAGGTGGACCTTACGACGAGTCGACACATGGAGAAGATTGACGAACATAAGGGCTGAGTTGGCCATCTGTACCTAACCTACAGGTAGGAATCCCCGGAGGATGATCCATGAGATGCTCTTTACCTTCAGCTATTTGTCCATTTTTACTTGTACCTTTTGTTTAGTTGGGTTTTTAAACTGGCCCACTTACCTTCCAGATAACTATTTTGTATTCAGTTTTACTTAGTTTTTACTTCCTGTTGTGTACTCTATTGTTTTGTTTACTTTTATAAAGTCAATGCCTTCCCAGTTTAGAGATTTACACCTTTGGAGCTAGTCGCCAGCCCCTGGCCTATGGAAGGAGGGCATGGGGTAGTCATGAAACGAGCCCCATGGAAGGGTCGTAGCATGATGTTAATGGTGGAAGAGTTAGTATAGGAATTGGATAAGAAAGTGAAATTTATTTACAAACATATGAGGATGGATAAGTGTATTCAAAAATGTTATGATAATATAATGAAGAAATTTCATTTATTATATATAGGTTATCAGGTTTTTATAAATTAATCAACATGTAATAATTTATTAAATTGAATTAAAATGTTAAAGATAAGTTCATTATTATTTATATATATATTAAATCCTAGAAAAAAATTTATTAGCTTCTAATTGGGTTGAATTTATCTAAATTTTATCCCAGTTAAACAATGTTTTACTTATATTGATATTTAGAAAATATTTGTCATATTCATCTCATATTTTAGGACATAGAATTGTTAAATTGTAAGATGATATTTATTTCATCGAATAATGAGGTCATAGTACTAACTATCAATAGATTTATTTGTGTAATATGATGATTAAACTAAATATAGTATTAAGGAAAATCCATATGGTTGAAGGGGTAACATAGAAATGATGAATATATTTTTCTAAATAATCATATCACTGTTTAAATTGGGATAAATGATCCCATTTTGAGAAAAGTATTGAGTTTTGTGGGAATATTGAAAAATATTGATCTTTAAAATAAAATTTTTTCCATTTGAAAAAAATAAATATATTAAAAGTACAAATATTTAGTTAATGTTATATAATAAGAAAAGAATTGGTTATTCATATTTAATTCACATATAACATTTTAATCTACTTTATATTGTACTATTATACTAGTTTGTTTTTTAGTTTAAAACTAGAGGTTTCTCAAAAAAAATTATAGTTAATAATGTTACTTTCTAATAATTAATTAATATTATACCTAATGATAAATGTATTAAATGAAACTTATAGAACATATAAAAATTTATTATATTTTTTATTCATACAATGATTATTATTTTCCATAAAGTGAGTATAAAAACATATTTTTCATGAAAAATACACTTCTTGAAACCAGGAAATTTATTCATGTCTATGGGTTTTAATTTAAATTTAATTATTTAACATATGAGAGTTTAATTTTTTAAAATAAATTTAATTTTTGAATTAGAATATTTTTTATTTTATATTAATTTTAAATTATTTTTAGACCATAATGTTTTTCGAATAAAGTAAAAAATAATTACGACATTTAGAGTAAAAAATGGTTTAATGTGGGTTAATCTTAAAGGATATCGATGAAAATGAACTAAAAACATTTATAAAATATATTATGTGGAATTTTTTCAACTATATAATATCTATGTACTGATAATAATTCATTTTACACTATTAATTCATGTGATGAAAATGTTGGTTGAAAAATTTGACATAAAAAATTACAGATGTGAAACTCACCTCACATTAAAAAGGGAACCTCCTATCCTTTCTTATTCCAAAATTCATATACTCTTTTATATTATTTTTACTTCCCAAATAATATATCAACACCCAATCAATATTCTTATATTATTTGGTTTTGTTGAAAATAAATTCTATAAGTACTTTAGGTATAATACATAAGAGGTGGACCAAGAAGAGGTAAAATTACTATCTATGTGTTTTTTATTTAATATTCCACCTCCTTAAAATATTATTATTATATTATTATAGAATATAAATTTTATTTGACATGTTTTTAGAAAATAATATTCTATGGTGATTACCTATATCCAACTCCACTTCGATGTCCTGTGAAACGATAACATAGATCATGTGTACGACATACTACCACCTTATGAATCAATTTAAAATATTTTTCATTATCACTTATAACTATTGTGTATGATTTTGTATATTAAGTATATAAATGATATATATTACATAATTATACCTCCATAGTAATTTTTTCTTATATACATTTTTCTACATTCTTTTGTATAAGGTATACGATAATGTCACTCGTGTGTACGGTGGACTACGACCATAGGATGTGATTTTTTTCCACTAATTATTTAAGCAAAAGATAATAAGGATAACATTAATGAATATATTTGATATAAATGATATAACTATTAAATTCATGAAAAATATATTATTTTACAATTAATTTATACCATTTTCATTCTTTTCATTTCACTCACTGAAAAATGATAATGTCCTTCATATATATGCGAACTACTTCTTTCACAATGTTATGGTACTATATTTTCATCACCACAACAAATGGATGATATATATAAGTATATTTAAAAAATAGCAATATATATATATATATATATAATTTTATGATCATTATGGAATGATAAAATATCACTTACCTCTTTTCAATAATGATCGTTGAAAAATGGAGTTGTTACTCAGGCGTATGTATGAAACATGTCTCCATGATCACAAAATAGTTCTATACATAAATTAATATTTCATGATTGTTGAAATTGATGTATTAATTTTATAATCCTTAATGATTAATATTATAGTTATGTTTAAATAATAACTTCTTTTACAATTTAAAATCTAAAAAATTAATTTTTGAACGATAATTCTAATATGGTAAGATTTTATGATACCAACCAAATTGATTAGGTAATAATTTCCATAATCATTAATGAGTGAAAAAAATTGTATAATAAACATTAAAAAGGCTCTAAAGCATGTATATATCTAACATATGTTTACTATTTAGGAAAATAGAGAATTTATGTGATGATTCGGACTAAAGGTATGGGACCCCATCTAAATAAATCTCCATTGAGGCATATTTTGATGTAATGAACCAATATTATTTCAGGATGTGTATGTTTATAATATTTGATATTTTATATCATGACATTATATATTGTCATAGTATTTAAGGTTTTTAATGTTATTATATCATGGGGAATATGATTCAACTATTTCTAAACTGATAAGTGAATTTTCATTAAAAGTAATATCACCTAATGGTTTCATTCTAACATATATTTTTAATTGAGTTCCAAGATTTTATATAATTTTTTGATGGATATGAATGTTCTGTAAGGAGGATTTTTTATTTCATATGTTCTCATAGAGGATATATTTATATATATATATTAATTTGTTTTACAAATATAAAATAAAACATCTTTTAATGTATGTAGAATAAACAACTATTCTACCACTAAAACAGTTATTTTAAGTATGGATTACATTACAATAATTCTTAATTTATTTAAATAAAAACACTCTTTCAAAATTTTTATTTTTTTGATATTGAAAAATTATATTTTTAAATGTGATATACATTTTAATATATGAGAACGATTTCTTTTGGGAAATATAATATTTTATGTGTTTTATTTTGAATATTGAATGAATTTTTGTGTAATGATTCTATTATGGGTCTTGGAAATTATTTATATAAATTTTTTGTTACATTTTAAAAATAATGGGTGGTAACATAATAAAACTAGTATTGGTGGTAGCATTAATAACCAATGATTTTTTTATGTTATAAATATTGGTTGGGTGGGTCCATGATTTCCCCCCATTACATTGGGTATGAATGTAGACTATATAGTTATGATAGTTTTTAGCGTTATTTGGATAATGGTGTACCATGATACCTATATGATTTTCCAATTATTATTATTTAATTTAGTGATTTTATGTGATTAAAAATTATATTTTTTCTAATAGATAAAATTAATTATTTCCATTACTCAATAAAAAATAATATAATGGTAAAAAATTCATGGTTTTTAATTTTTTCAATGGAATAATGATTTTATAACTTATAATATTCCTTATTGATATCTTTTGATAATACTATATTTTTTTAATTATTTTCATATTGTCTATGGATGGGTATATGAATTTAATATGTCATGTAAAGTGTTGGGAATTTTGTTCATAAAAAAGTAATTATTTACATTAATATCATCATGTCATCGAAAAACGATATTTGTCCCATGTTACCACATTATATTATACTGATTTTTTATGTACGAGTCTTTTCATAATTCTTTAAATATATGTACTTGAAAATAATCTCAAATGTAAGCTAATGAATTTATGACATAGTACACCATTTTATGTAAATTTTTTGGTTGGGTTTATATATACTGGTAATCTACCTGAAAATATGGTAGTAAATAAATGACTCAATTTTCATTTTGGTGCATGATGTATAATCCTATGTGTATAAACTGGTCTGCACCCTTATGTTGGATATAAATTGGTTTATTATAATAACATTAAAATACATTATAATGGATTTATTATATTTTAGAATAATGTTTTTTAATAAAAAACAAAATATTAAGAATAATTTAAAAAACCGTGATTGATTTATTTTAAACTAAATTATATTTTATATATTTCAATGAATATGATATTTTGGGGATTATTATCCTCAGATAATTATTCTATAATATTTTTCAAATATTAAATATTATACTTCACTTATAAATTACTTATTTTTTAATAATAAATTTCAATATCTAACACGAACTATTTTAATAACAGATGTGATGAAAAAGAAATTAACAATATAAATTAGAATGTTATAATGAAATATTATAGTGTTAAAACTATTATGATTATTCTCACCCAAAAATAATGATTTAGGATTATAAACTTATTTTTTACAAACTCTAAACACACCAAATAAGTGTATAATGATGGTTCATAAGAGATCACGGTAAAATGAAACTGAAGGAATGAATATTTCCCTTCACAAATGTAAAAAATAATGGACAGAGAACTAGGGGTGAATGTCTTATAAGGACATTAAAGTGTTTCAAAAATGTATGCAATGGAAAATAAAATCCTAGTTTTCATGTTGGGGTGAATATTTTATGAATGAAATAGAGGTGGGGAAATAAATATACCATAAAATGTACGTGTTTCAAAAATATAGAAAATGATTCCCAAATAAGAAAACTTAAAATGATAAAATATATATAAATGATCTGAACGTAAGGAAAAAAGGGTGTTCTGTAAAAAAATATATGTATCTCACAACGATAATTTATATTTATATAAGGATACTCATTACATAAAATAATGACCAATCATGATTCAAAAAGTTCTAGTGTCTTTGGAATCATGGTTATTTAAAAACATTTGAATAAGTTAACTATATTATCTCTCAATTTGTATTTTATAATTATATCCCTTACTATACATATATTAGTTAATACCATTCTCTATAACATGTGAAAAATGAATCTAATTAATGGGTGAGATCATATTTTCAATAAGCTTAAATAAGGAAGACACCAATGATCAAATAGATATACCATTAACATAACAATAAAAAATCATGAGAATAACATCAAAAAACATTTCACTATATATCAAATATCATAATATTGTTTCAAGGATAAAATAAGGGATATTCATAGTTCATGACATATAATGGAATACAATATTGTAATCTATTAGAGAATAACATTTCCATATGTACTGAGTGTGTGGAATACATAATATTATAAATTTGGAATCCGCAAAAAATAGAAAAATGATCACATATTATATTATTGGAAGTAAATTAGGCCTTGTATAAAAAGAAGCTCATGAACCAAGGTCTACACATAATTTAATGGATATGAAATTAAGGAGAGTAAATAGTAATATGAACTGGAAAAATATGTCTTCTATAGTTTTATGGAAATGATATCTAGGTATATGCAAAAAAAGTTGATCATTAAATAAGGTTCACAGATAAAATATTTACCTCATGTGGTACCCATCATTACCAAATTAATTTGAAAAAATTAATTGACATAACAACCACATTTTTAAAATTATTTAGTCAATAGGAACCAAGATCATAAATCCTAACATTATTTCAAAACCCAAGAAAATAAAATTTTTTTACACATATTTTAATTGTAATCATAAAAATACCCCATAAATAATAATTTCAGCAACATTGGATCACATCCTAAATAAATAATAATTATAATTAAATGACTGTATCATGGTTGAAATTTTTTTATTCAAATGATATTGGAATATTTAATTAGGAAAATACCCATTTATGCTTAAATTATTTCATTAAAATATAAAAAAATTTAATTTGTTTTTGTAAAATTCATCATTGAACAAAACTATGAAAACATGTAATGGTAGGTTCAGTTCATAGAAATTTCTATTCAGTATAAAATTTCCTTCATGTAGTACATATTATTAGATAAGTCATTACATTCATAATTTTTTTAAAAAAAATATATTAAAAAAATAATTTTAAATTCCATTTAATTTGTTCTATATAAATCCAATCATATGAAAAAGTAAAATTATAAAATTATAAAACAATACTGTAAATTTTTTTAAACATGGGTATGTAAGAAAAATGATTTCAATAAAATAATGAAATAAAGTTGGTTTTCATTAAAAAATTTCCTTCTCCTTCATCATAAAAAAATATTAAAATAAATAGAAAACAATAATTATAAATTATTAAATTGAGGAGAAGAAAAGTACTCATTTTCATGGAATGTATATAATATGATTTCCTCAGAATGATGATCATAAAAAATACTCCAAAGCATTGATATTGTAACATAAAAAATTTATATGTTTATAAAAATTTGAGTCATAAACCATATAAAATAATATCATAAAAATAAATATTGAATTTATTTAACATCAGTATAATGATAAAAAAACATTGTAATGAAAAATATATACACATCATAACAGAATTCAGCTGCATGAATTAACATATATCCGAATGAAGTTAAATTTTATTGATAAATCATTACATCGAGTTCCAAATGCATTGAAATAAATCAATCATACTGCATAATAATTTTAATTTTTTTATAATTCTATAACTAATTCATTTTACACACCCTTAACAAAAAATATGATCTAATTATTGTATTTGAAAACTCTTTCATAAATAATTTCTTTTTAAAAACAAAATTCACATGTGTTAATTGTTTTCATTAATGAGAATATATAATTTTTACTTTTGAATCCTTGTACATTGATCTTATTTCTATTATTTATTGAATTTAAATAGTAATATATATATATATATAATTTATATTCATTACATTAATACCCAGACGTATTATGAAATATTTATTTCAAATGAATATAATCATTTCTATTTTTAGCATCATATATAACATTGATTTTAAATTTACTTACATGAAAAACGTTTATCTAACATTAAACACAACACTGAGTTTATATAATGTCACATACAACACTATGTTTTTATTTTGATTCACAAAATACGTAGTTTCACTTGGAAATATTGAATAAATTAGTATTATTTAATATGATTGTTGTCACATAGAATTTAGAATGTTGAGTTTGAATAATATTGATTAAATTTCTAAAATAAACTCTTTACAAATGTATATTTATTAAATTATTTGAAGATAAATTAATTACAAATGATAATAAAATTAAATTTCAAAATAAAGTAAATCATTTTCTAACGAAATATATTTTCACATAATTTTTTTTTGAAATCAATTAAGTATATATATAAATATTGGTGAATGTTTTTAATTAAATTTATATTTAGTATGTAATCATCCCATAGGGAAGAACTTGTTTCATAACAATCTATTTGAAGTAAACATAGTCCATCAATAAAAATAAAATGGATAGTACCAATATGAACTATCTCTTGCGTAGGGTATGTTAAAAATTTAATTAATATTGATTAGATTAAATTTCATTGATTGTTAAAAAAAATTCTTGATGATTATTATCATTTAACATTCAATAAATCCCATAAAACCTTGAAGCATTTGAATCTCAATCCCCATTAATCATATAATAGTAAATGAAACATATAATATCATGGGAATTATGAGATATAATAAACATAATTTTAACTTATATGTATACACACATCATAAAAGAACATATCTATACAATATAATAAACTTCTAAATAAATGATCATTGTGATACTAATCCATTACTACATTGGTATCTTTTAAATTATAAACCCTATGATAGAGATTAAATAAAATTTATACTTAAATCCCAATAAATTATTATAAATGAATCATTTGAAGCAATTTTGATCGATTTATGCCAAAAAAAATAAGCGGTGAATATGGTATATAAGGCCCCATCCTTAAACCTTACTTAATCTTGAGTTATTACAAGATTACACATTGAGGATCTTTTCAGGTTTAGAGTTTTAGAGAATTAGATCATAAAACTTGCATTACATTCCACATTCAAACAAAGTGGTTACATAAAGATATTATTCTTCTTTCCCATCAATGGAAACATATTTAAAATAAAACATGGATTCTTTCTTGACACTTCCTTGACATTATCATCATATCATGTACCCTTCTCTTGACCTATGAAAAACATTTCAAAAACTTGGGATGAACCTAAAAATCTCAGTAAGGGATATAAAAATATGGAAAGGAAACATGAGTATATGTATAGATAATAATGAAATCATACTTTACCCATAAAACATAAACACTTTAACATACACCATAAAATCATGAATAAATTATAGAAATCATAAGAAATAAAGGTAACTTGAGGCATTCATAACATTATTACGTAGGGAGTAACCCTCTTGGTTAAGTTTCGAATACCCACCATAGTATATTCCCTAAATCTCTTCGGAGAAACCTTAATGTTTCACTCCTTCGTGTTACCCAATACATTGGAAAGCTATATCGGGCCCACCCGCCCTTAGTTTATCACGGAACCACCCGTTTTCATAACAATGCCCAAGAACCATAACATAAACGTATAAAACATGCATAAAGAAAACATAACATTTCCACATTTCAATCACAGTATAAAATTTTATTATATTGAAATAATGAATCCATTCAAAAAGAAACCATTTCCAAAACCATTTAAAATATTTAATAAAGAGATTTTTGAATCAAAGTGTCACATAACACCTTGAAGCTTTTAAAATTTTAAACCACTAATATCCATATAAATAAATCCTGAAAACCATTTTGAAAACATGGATATTAATAAGAACAAATAATTAAAACATTTTAAGCGATATTTTGGTTAAAGGGGTTCTACCAAAATTAGAGACGCTTGAATACGATAATTGAGGAATAACATTTAGTCAAAACTTTATAATGTCATGAGAATAAATGGATTCATGATATAATATTCCAAAGGACAGAATATACACCATATAAGAGTGAATTGGTGCATAACAACAATTAAGTCTCAATAGAAATGTCAAATGTGATGAATTCTCTTATAAAGAAGGTATCCTTAAATTAAGGATAATTCAATCTCAAAATTATGTGTGACAAACATAAATACACCCAATATAAGTGGATATTAAGTGTAAAACAATAAAAGTTCATTCACACATATTCAAAATATGACATATTCAATAACTACATGTTGAAGCCAAAGAAATCAAAATTGGGTTAAAAAGTTCCCTTGGTAAAATTCGACAGCCTAACGGCATCACTTCAAAATTCAGAAAATGTGTTGATGAGAGATAAAAAGGGCATCTCATCACAAAGACATAATGTTTACATCCATAAGGATATAAAAGAACATATCCCAAAATAATTTTATGTGAATTAAAAGACATAACAAAATAAGTCTTTTAAAAAGAGGAGGGTGAAAGGTCCCCTTACCGAGTCGGGTAACTTTCGAAACGTACAAATCATGGAAGAAGGGTCATACAATGAAGATGCGAATACCCATAAATGAAATTATACTACACAAAGTGTATAATAATGGGTAGTACATACACCACTCAATGGAAATTGTGGCAAATGTAGCATAAATCTCACAGGAATAAAAGTGAGATGCAAAACCCCTTATGAAAACTCGGCAGCCTAACATCGCCACTTAAAACATCCAAAATGGATTGATGAGAGGAAATAGGGTCTCTTATCATATGAACATAAAAATTATAGTAAGAGTAATATAAAAGAACATCCCAATCATAAGAAATATGAGCTTAAAAGGAAATACATAAAAGAGTGTACTTAAAAAAGAAAGAGAGGAGTAGGATCTCTTACCTGAAGTCCAACTTGTCTTGTTCGTTTCTTTATATTCCTTTAAATCAGGTATCTCCCGTTGGTTTCAGCTAAAAGGATTCCTTGGGAAGACTTCTGCCCAATGTGAGGCTTCAAGGAGTAAGAGAGGGATGTGGAGAGAAAAATGGGCAGGGGTTGGCCGAGCGAAATGCTTTGGGAGTGTGGGCAAGGAGGTAGAGGTGGGGGCCTTTTATAAGAGGAGAGGAGGGGCACTCTTGGAAAGTAATGAAAAGTAACTTTATTTTAAAATGATTTTCGGATTCAAAAGGTCCGAAATTTATGTTTTTCTAAGATAAGGTGATAAGGGTTCAAAATCTATCCATCCAATAGCTTTTGGACATTTTTAGGTATTATATTTTACATTAACATTCCATTTTATTTAAATCGTTAAATAATGAGGTCATTGCGGCATCATCATGATGTCATAAATAATATAATTTATTTAATGTCTAAATATTATAAAAAAAATACTATGATGTAGGAAATCCTTTTATATTCCCAATTAATATTTATAGTCTAAAAAACCATTTATTTAGACAAAATTAAAAATATTTTACTTAGGTGATACATTCATTGTTACATTTAACATTCTTTAAAAATAAAAAAGATAAAAAGTCACTTTCTCAAAAAAGTGATTCCATGGGGCCCCCAAGTTTGGCACAAGGCATCCCATTGTCGGTAATGAGACAACCAGTATCCTTAGGACACATTTTGTGGTCAATTTTTATTATTATGATATTATCTTATTATCTTTAACTACCCGATTACTCATTAATCAAGATAATTAAAGATAATTACCGTCGTTACTATTCATAATGTCAAAAAAAGAGAGTCTTAATTACATAATTTGGATCTTATGATTCCAAATATGTAATCCATTTTACCAAATTACAAACACATAAATTTCAATAATTAATTTAAAAAAATTTTCCGTTGTTAAAACAAATAGCGGGTTTTTTAGAAACAATATTTATGAAACGTTTGGCACTTGTTTATGCCTAATTCCAGAGTGAAATTAATCCCAATGACCATCATTGAATTACATGGTAAAAAGATATTATAATTACACTTTAAAAAAAATTAAAAAGATAATATAAACATATAATTAAGTTATACGAAAAAGCAGTTTTGATGTAAAATGCGGTAATTTTCACTATTCATTGAAAAATGAACATTGTCAGAAAAATAAAAAAAATTAACCCAAGTTAAATTTCAATGTCACAATCATAAATAATATGTTTATTTTGAAAAATAGAGCTTATAAAATAGTCAAAAATTGAATTTAAAAGCGGTTCACCATTAAAAGGCGGTTAATCGACCTTTTAAAGAATAATGGAATGTTTATGCTTAAAAACTGGATTCATTTGCATTTTTAATCCTCTATCATTTATTGTAAAAAGTAAAAATATTTGAAACAAATATATAATCATATTTTAGTTATTTCTATCCTTTCCCGCCAATGCAACGGCTATGTGTTAACTACCATTTAAAATAATATTATTTTATTATTAGAGTGCAACGTAAGATTCCCAAGAAACTCGTTGTTGCGTATTGGGTACGCCATCGTGCATAGTGTTCACTTTTAAGAAATATTAATATTTTATTCACAAATATGGATAAATATAAAGATGTCATATTCTTTATTTACCTGGGGTGTTACATCCTTCTTCCTTTTTGGGAATTGCGTCCTCACAATTTTAAAATTGGGCTTGGAAACATCCTTGAAAGTCCCACATCGGAACAAGAGTCGGTAAAACAATCACTTTAAAAATAAAGAAAGATAAGTACAAAGTTCACCCGATTTAAACCGTACTAGGATTACTAGTATGAAAATATGGACGTGGAGGAAAAAACAAAGGGTCATGTTCTGATGGAGAGTGATAGAAAACATGTTTAGGAGAAAGTTAACCACAAGAAAATCACAAACTTGTGATGGGTTAAACGGTATTCGATTCCCCAGTAGGAAAAGTTAACAGACAACATTTTTGTTTTAAGTTACTTTTTATTGAGTAATTTATTCATAAGGAAAGATAATCACTTATCATGTTGACTTTAAACTTTTATGAGATTCCTTACACAAACTCATATTTTCTCCAAAAGACGAGTATTTAGGAAGACTTGTTCACATTAAGAGTAATATAATCAACTTCTAGAGAATCACCTAATCCCCAAAAGAGAACTATATACTTCCCATATCTTTAGACTTTAACCAAAACCAAAACCAAAAAAGTTAGTACAAGATCAGATAATCCAGAAAAGTATAACCCTTTATAAAAAGAAAATCTATTCTTAATCTCCAAAATTTTTCCAACAAAACCCAAAGTTCAACGAGGACCATTCGATAAACAATTTTTCCATAAAATTATTCAAAGTAAACCAAACTAAGATTGAAACCCAAATATTTGATGGATTTAGTCACATAGTCTTCCATGTTAAATTGTAACATTTATCTCCAAAAAACATCAGTTTCTCTTAAAGTCTCGTATTGAAAAGTAATTAACCTAATAACATATCCTCCATGATAGGTTAATATATTTCCCAAAATAAAATTACTCTTAATTCATAAAATCATTTAACTAAAAGGAATTAGTCAAACTAACCAGGGAATTCACATAGTCCAGTGGTAGGCGATAAATACCAGCCGCACATTGGTTGTGGGTTCGATTCATGCATCTTTGTCCGACGCGACGGGTTGTCACACGGTCTGCCTGTTGTCCTTTTTCCAAAACTATATAATTTTTAAAACATTCCCCAAAACGAGATAAAATCTTAAAAAATGATCATAACATATTTTAACCTCAAGTTTATCTCATGCCATTCATTTTTTATCATAACATATAATAACCCATAATTACCTCAAAAGTAAGGATCATATAAACCCTAATGGTTACCTTTATAATTATTACCTGAACTTCCACATCGATTGGTCATCTCGTACATGATGCATTACAGAACATACCAAGGTACAAGTGGTTGATCATGACTCCTTGATAGTTGGTTTAGAACAACAATTAGTTTCCTCATTGAATCCCCCATTTTATCTAGTATCTTAATCAGAGAACCACCACAGTTTCCTTCAAACCTGTTGTCTCTTTGGTGCCTGCTAGATCTATCCATTCACTAAAAACAGAAATGTCATTGTGAGTATATCAACAAAACCATCATGTACTAATTATGAAGGTAAACACTAAGATATACTTACTCATTCACTTTATCTAAAACTAGGACTCTTTCTGAAATCCTATCCATTATGGTACTGTCACTTATGCTTAGATAATCCCCTAACCTCTAAAGTTATCTAAACCGACCTCTGATACCAACTATAAGGCCCCATCCTTAAACCTTACTTAATCTTGAGTTATTACAAGATTACACATTGAGGATCTTTTCAAGTTTAGAGTTTTAGAGAATTAGATCATAAAACATGAATTACATTCCACATTCAAACAAATTGGTTACATAAAGATAGTATTCTTATTTCCCATCAATGGAAACATATTTAAAATAAAACATGGATTCTTTCTTGACACTTCCTTGACACTATCATCATATCATGTACCCTTATCTTGACCTGTGAAAAACATTTCAAAAACTTTGGATGAGCATAAAAAGCTTAGTAAGGGATATAAAAATATAGAAAGGAAACATGAGTATATGTATACATAAGAATGAAATCATACTTTACCCATAAAACATAAGCACTTTAACATACCCCATAAAATCATGAATAAATCATAGAAATCATAAGACATAAAGGTAACTTGAGGAATTCATAACATTCTTACGTATGGAGTAACCCTCTTGGTTATGTTTGGAATACCCACCACAGTATATTCCCTAAATATTTTCGGAGAAACCTTAATTTTTCACTCCTTTACGTTACCCAATGCATTGGAGAGCTATATTGGGCTCACCCGCCCTTAGTTTATCACGAAACCACCCATTTTCATTACAATGCCAAAGAACCATAACATAAACGTATAAAACATGCATAAAGGAAACATAAAATTTCCACATTTCAATCACAATATAACATTTTAGTATATTGAAATAATGAATCCATTCAAAAATAAACCATTTCCAAAACCATTTAAAACATTTAATAAAGAGATTTTTGAATCAAAGTGTCCCATACCACCATGAAGCTTTTAAAATTTTAAACCATTAATATCCATATAAATAAATCCTTAAAACCATTTTTAAAACATGGATATTAATAAGAACAAATAACTAAAACATTTAAAGTGATATTATGGTTAAAGGGGTTATACCAAAATTAGAGACCCTTGAATACAATAATTGAAAAATAACATTTAGTCATAACTTTATAATATCATGAGAATAAATGGATTCATGATATAATATTCCAAAGGACAATATATACACCATATAAGAGTAAATTGGTGCATAACAACAATGAAGTCTCAATAGAAATGTCAAATGTGATGAATTCCCTTATAAATATGGTCTCCTCAAATTAAGGATAATTTAATCTCAAAATTATGTGTGACAAACATAAATACACCCAATATAAGTGGATATTAAGTGTAATACAATAAAATGTAATTGAAACATATTCAAAGTATGACATATTAAATAAATACATGTTGAACCCAAAGAAATCGAAATTGGGTTAAAAATTTCCCTTGGAAAAATTCGACACCCTAACGACATCACTTCAAAATTCAGAAAATGAGTTGATGAGAGATATAAAGGGAATCTCATCACTTGGACATAAAATTTACATCCATAAGGATATTAAAGAACATATCCCAACATAATATTATGTGAATTAAAATACATAACAAAATAAGTCTTTTAAAAAGAGGAGGGTGAAAGGTCCCCTTACCGAGTTGGGTAACTTTCGAAACGTACACCTCATGGAAGAACGGTCATACAATGAAGATGATAATTCCCATAAATGAAATTATACTACTCAAAGTGTATAATAATGGGCATTACATACACCAATCAAAGGAAAATGTGGCAAATGTAGCATAAATCTCACGGGAATAAAAGTGAGATGAAAAACCCCTTACAAAAACTCAGCAGCCTAACAGCGCCACTTAAAACTTTCAAAATGGATTGATAAGAGAAAATAGGGTCTCTCATCATATGAACGTAAAAATTACAGTAAGAGTAATATAAAAGAATATCCCAATCACAAGTAATATGAGCTTAAAAGGAATGACATAAAAGAGTGTACTTAAAAAAGAAAGAGAGGAGTAGGATCCCTTACCTCAAGTCTGACTTGTCTTGTTCGTTTCTTTATATTCCTTTAAATCTGGTAACTCCCATTGGTTTGAGCTAAAAGGATTCCGTGGGAAGACTTCTGCCCAAATTGAGGCTTAAAGGAGTAATAGAGGGATGTGGAGAGACAAAATGGGCAGGGGTTGGCCGAGCCGAAGGCTTTGGGAGTGTGGGTAAGGAGGTAGAGGTGGGGGCCTTTTATAAGAGGAGAGGAGGGGCACTCTTGGAAAGTAAAGAAAAGTTACTTTATTTTAAAATGATTTTCGGATTCAAAAGGTCCCACATTAATGTGTTTCGAGGATAAGGTGATAAGGGTTTGACATCCACCCATCCAATAGGTTTAAGACATGTGTAGGTCTTAGATTTTACATTATCTTTCCATTTTATTTAAATCGTTAAATAATGAGGTCATCGCGGCATCATCATGAAGTCATAAATAATTTAATTTATTTAATGTCTAAAAAATATAAAAAAAATACTATGATGTAGGAAATCTTTTTATCTTTCCAATTAATATTTAGAGTCTAAAAGAACATTTATGTAGACAAAATTAAAAATATTCTACTTAGGTGATACATTCTTTGTTACATTTAACATTCTTTAAAAATAAAAAAGATAAAAAGTCACTTTCTCACAAAAGTGATTCCATGGGGCCCCCAAGTTTGGCACAAGGCATCCCATGGTCGTCCATGAGACAACAAGTATCCTTAGGACACATTTTTTGGTCATTTTGTATTATTATGTTATTATCTAATTGTCTTTAACTACCCAATTACTCATTAATCAAGATAATTAAAGATATTTACAGTCATTACTATTCATAATGTCCAAAAAAAAGAGTCTTAATTACATAATTTGGACCTTCTGATTACAAATATGTAATAAATTTTAAAAAATTCCAAAAACATAAATTTCAATAATTAATTTAAAAAAAATTCCCGTTGTTAAAACAAATAGCGGGTTTTTTAGAAACAATATTTATGAAAAGTTTGGCACTTGTTTATGCCTAATTCCAAAGTGAAATTAATAACAATGATTATAATTGAATTACATGGTAAAAATATATTATAATTAAACTTTTAAAAAAATTAAAAATATAATATAACCATAAAATTAAATTATATGAAAAAGCAGTTTTGTAGTAAAATGCGGTATTTTTCACTATTCATTAAAAAATGAACATTGTCAGAAAAATACAAAAAATTAACCCAAGGTAAATTTCAATGTCCCAATCATAAATAATATGTTTATTTTGAAAAATAGATCTTATAAAATTGTCAAAAATTGGATTTAAAATAGGTTCTCCATTAAAAGGCAGTCAGTCGACCTTTTAAAGAATATTGGAATGTTTACGCTTAAAAATTGGAATTATTTGCATTTTTAATCCTCTAACATTTATTGTAAAAAGTAAAAATATTTGAAAAACATATATAATCATATTTTAGTTATTTATATCCTTTCCCGCCAATACAATGGCTATGTGTTAACTACCATTTAAAATTATATTTTTTTATTATTAGAGTCCAACGTAAGATTCTCAAGAAACTCGTTGTTGCGTATTGGGCACGCCATCGTGCATAGCGTTCCCTTTAATGTAATATTAATATTTTATTCACAAATATGGATAAATATAAATATGTCATATTCTTTATTTACCTGGGGTGTTACATTGTATGTATGTACTAGAAATAAAAAGTGTGATGAAAATCCAATAAAAATATGATGTGATTGGAGTGAGAGTAAATAAATAAACTAATTATTTGTGAGAATAATAAATATGAAAATTAATATTTAAATACAATATAAAAAATAAAATTTAATTTTTTACATATTCTTGGTACAACATAATAAATTACTTAGATTTTTAACCTAATGAATGGAAATTTATTTAAAAAATATCTTACCTTAAGTGAATATTTTCATGATATTCCTCTATATTATTAAGTAACAAACTTATGTTAATAGTATAATTTATTCAAATATATTTAAAATATTTTTCTTAATTTTATTTCAATTAAAAATATGTTATATACTTTTACATAATCAATAATGTTGTAGTAATATGTTTTGACCATATTTGACTTCTATTTAAAAACTGATGTTTTTAGGATGACTATGGTCAATGAGGACTTTATTTAAAAATATATAAAATAATAAATATTATATATATATATATATATATTAATATCAGATATTTACATCAATTATATTTGTATAAAATATTTTAAAATATTATTAATAAAAAATTTGCAATTTTATGAACATAGAGACATTATGCCATACATACATATGAGTAACACCTCAATTTTATAATCATCGTTATTGAAATATAGAAAATAACATTTATATATCCATAATTATCATTATATAAAATGTAACATATTAATTAATCATATATATTAATATGTATATTTTTGTTTTTATGCGGTCACCAAAAATGTAAAATCACATCACTTCGAGGATGTAGTAGTCCACGATTGAACCAAAAGATGTTATCAGTTTTTTATTGTGTCAATCAAAAATAAAATTTTTAATGATATATTTAATGATTGGTAAATATTATATTAGTATCATAATTAAGTCATTTTTATAATATATTTTTATTATACTCAACCTTAGTACATTCTATATAATGTTTATCTGTATGAAAATATTTTGATGAGGTAGTATTCCATATGTACAAAAATTATTTTATCACATTGAAACAAAATTGAATTCATTAAATAATATTTTATATAAAAATTACATTTGTTATTAAAAACTATAAATACCATTTATATTATATAAAGAACATTTCAATAATAATTCACAACCATAAGCAGTGATAAAGGAAAAAACAACATTGTTTCGCAAGGATGTAGTTCTTTATACAAATGAAACATGATTATATTCCACATTTGATTAATGTTTTGGTAGGTGTGGCTCTAAAACTTAATCAAACATCATCTAATTATATTTAGTACAATAAGTTTACTACATAATCATGGGATACAAACTATTTAATAAATTTATACTGAAATCATTCAAAAGTACTCTTTGATAAATGTTATTAATTCTTCAGGTAACTCATTTTTCATTGAACCAACATACATCCTTGGTTTGATTTCCCTAAAAAGTGAGACATCAATGGTGAGGTGGAGGAATTTAGGAGCTTATTTGAGATTTTTTGGATTTAAAAAGTTATTTATTGGTGTTAGGATGTAATACTATTGAGTTATTTTTTATATTTTAGGTGGAGTCACAATCAAGTAAATATAAAAATCCAAACACTATTGGGATATCAACCTTACATAATGTTCAACCAATAATGATCCCAATTAGATAAATCAGGGTATATTATAGATTAAGTTCAATAAAATTTATTTTGGATGTGTTTTAATGTCATTTGGAACCATATGAATACACATTACAAGTAAGTAAAATGATTTACACCTTAATCATTCTAGTTAATTTTAATATTTTACACTAATATTTTTTATAAAAAACAATTTGAAAATATTTTAAATTATAAAACTTTTTTATTTAAAATATTTAATAAATTAGTCATATTTGAATCACATAAGTGGTATAATTTAATTTAAAACTAATCCCACAAATGGAATGAGAAATAATGTTTTTGGAGTAAAAAGTGAAAAAGATTGAATTGTTTTTATAACCAATTTATATGAAAAAATGATAATAATGACATAAATTCAATTATATTATATAAAACTGAACTAATTTTAGTTTAAAACCAACTAAAAATAAAATATAATTGTATTAATTATTTATAATAAAAGGATGTTTTCAATTGAAATCTTGTATTTCAAACTCGTCATAAATAATTGAAACTTTTCAAATAAATAACAAAACATTACCCAATGTAGAATTTGATATTTCAATTTAAAAATGAATTATATTATTTAATTTTAATTTATAATTTTATCAATACATAGTTTAAGAAAAATACTTCCATTAAAAAAAAGAAAATTCATTTTAGTAAATTATATATATTTATGGTTAAAATTAGATTTATTCTTATTTCACTCCTAAAAAATTATTTGATAAATGGAAGAATATTTTTTTGAAAATTATAATAAATATAAAAATAAAAAATATTATTTATAGTATTTAATTTAATATATTAATATAAACTGACTTTGATTTCATAAATATAGTTTTTCATAAAAATACATGCATTATATTCAATTTTTTTATTTTCATTTTAAATTAATTAGACACTTAGTAATTAAATATAAAAAATTCTTTAAGCCATATATTCATAATTTATTTAATAATATTCTATAATTGAAGTATGAATTATTGGTGATAACTATTATATTAAATATTAATATTATAATTTTGTTTTATATAATACGGGATTACATGTAACACATGTTATTGACAAGACTCGATGATATCTACAAGACAGGGTAAAATATGTGTTTCATATAAATAATGTGATATAGTGAATTGTGATTATAACATTGTTTAAAATAATTTAAATAAATTTCAATGAAGATATTTCATAAATTATTGGGATTATATATCCTTCCCCCCTTAAAAATAAAAATTTCCCCCAAATTTATCTTTGTTATAAATGGATTATAATTTTTTGACATAAATTATTCAAACCCACATCTTGTAAATGAAGCAAATAAATTACCCCCAAAAATGTTAATATGGAAAACCTAAAATTTACATAAGGTTATGAATAAGTATGTTTCCATATAGTGGAAACATTAGTGCTAAAATAATAGATTTATTTGGAAGGGAAAAATTCTCATGTAGTAATTAAGAGTGACATTGAATGTGGTATAGAGGAATTTAAATACAAAAAACACAGAAACCAAATTGTTGTTTAATAGTTCCTTGATATCATAAAAAAATCATAATAGTATTATATTTAATTTCAAGATCCTTATTACAATGTCGAAGGATTTCATTCACCATATAGATGAGATGAATGTAGAATTATAATTACTTTTTTAGTATTATTTCATTCCTTTTATAAATTTCCACCACTATGTTATCTTTTCTCAAAACGTTAACTATTCAGAATGAATTTATAATTCCTAAAAAACTAAAATAAATATCCAGTGACCAAATAAAAAAAAAGGGATAATAATATTTACTCCCAATTGTTTTGAGACATAAAAAAATAGTTATCACATTGTAAGAAAAATCCCAATATGAACAAAAAATTATTTTATACACTAACATTAAAAAGTAAATAGAAATACCCAATAAATAAACTAAATTATTCCATAAATAATTTTCATTAAATTATTAAAACATTTCCCGACTATGTTTTAAAACCAAATATTATAAGGATTTGATCATATAATCTTCTAATAAAATTTAACATTTATCCATATAATAAAACAATTTTTTTCAAAAAATCAAAATTATTATAATCCTGAATTTTTTTTCATAACCTATGCATTTTTTAAGATAGTGGTAGGTGATACACTATTATTTCTCTTTTGTAGTGGATTCAGGAATCAAGGAATTTCTAGACGTTGATGGTTTCCACCTACCAATCATGTTTTTTATGAACCAACCCAAGTTGACTCTGAATCGACCAGTTGTGTCTTATCATGACAAAGCATTATAGAAATTTGTAATCCTCTAGAGATAGGGATATTATACAAGGGAATTAATGGGAACCATTGTAATGATTTTTCGCAAAATAAATAAATATATATACTGGATGTAAAGAGATAATCCCAGAATAAAAATTATTTACAACAGGAAAATCACTTTTATAAAAACCAAAAATATTAAAATGAACTAGAAAATAATATTGAACCTAAAACCCACTAAGTCTCAATATTACCCAATGTGTTACTGTCTAATCTCAAAACTCAACATCACACATGGTGATAGAACCAATTTTTGGACTAGAACAAAAGGCTAGAAAAAGTTGAAACTATAAGTGTGAGTATTAGAACTCAGTAGGCATGCCTCAAAAAAATCTATACATAATAAAATATTTCAAAAATATGAATATTAAAATATATTTTTCAATTACAATATATTAAACTAGTATTTTATACATTTTCCTCTTTAAAACAAGATATATTACATTTCCCTATTTCTTAAAAAACCATATTCTTTCCCAATATAGAGAATCTAGAATTTATGCAATGAAGGATGAATTCTTTAAATAATAAGCGAAAATGAAAGTGTGAAAAAAATACAAATCATTTTTTATAAAAATATGAAAACAGATAGGAAATATTTACTAAGGAATTACAATAATCCAAATATAAATAGAATTGGTCACGTTATAAGGGAAATAGAATATAACATGCACGAGTAACCAACCAAAAAAGAATCTCAATCATCCTCCCCATAATATTACGTTTCGAAGTACGCGGGTGATCACATGATATGAGTGGATAATCTAGAACATAATAAACCGATGACTAATCCCATAGGAATTCCTTAAACAATTTCACAAATAATCCCTATATTACTAGACATATCCCACCATTAATTATCGAGGGGAACCATCTCAAAGTATATCGAATCCCATACTGAGGGAGAGTACCCAATGAAGAATCTTAATATAGTTTACAAATCATTCACTAAAAATATGATAGTTATGCCATGTTTAGATGTCAATATTATTAGTTTTTATCTAATCAATCCTAAAAATAAACCAATAACATATATATATTTTATAAACAACTATTACAAACAAACATCACATACAACCCTCAACAGGAGTCACACTAAGGATCAATCCCAAACCTTATAGCCATATGATCATAATGGATTCCAACATGAATGACCTCCCAATCAATGAAAAATAACCAAGGAAATATCATTTTCCAGTGAGAGATTTCCTTAGAACCAATTTTATAAATGTTCCATATGGTTCTCAAATACTCTTTCAGAAACCGCCCATTTCCATAAGAAATGGAAAACATAATTTTAAATCTAAAATCACTTTTAAGAACAATTTATTGATCCCAAACCACAATTTCAGAATAAAAAAAATTTCAGGTCCAAAACTATTCCTTAACATCTTAAATCACATTAAAAATAAAATCATTAATTTTATGAAATAGTTTGTGCATAGATCTTAACAAGACAATTACATATACATACAAATTATTTGGAAATCACAAAATTTCAAATCAATAAATTTTTCTAAAAAACACACATCACTAAATAATATCTAAGGAATGTGAGAATTTTTTTTAAATTAATGTTTTATTAAATTAAAAGGGAGAATTCCATGGGAAACTACCTCAATCACAAGAGCATCAACAACACGAAGAGGGTTCCACAAAAAAATTACACCTACAAGGATCCCTAAGATGATAAAACCCCTATTTAAAATTAATTAAATAATAATAATATATCAAAAATAACAAGGAAGAGTAAGAACATAAGATTATATTGAATAATGAAGAAGTGGAAGAAGATAGGAGGATACTAAATTCATGATTAATCCCCATAACATGAGTAAATCAGCATAGAATCACCATATATGGAGGTTGGGGCTTGTGGAAGGGGATATAAGCCTCCTAGGGTTGTTCAAACTAAATGGGTAAGGAAAAGTGTATTTAGGGGTTAAAATAAAAATTAGGTAGAATAGTTAACTATACATTTATGAAACATGGTCACTAAACATGACATGGAAGAACTATTAGCAAAATTTTGCACCAATTGTGCTCCCCTTACTGAACACTTTGTGCCATCACATAATTTTTCTGCATGATTTTGGAAACCAAGTTCCAACCACTTGACATGGTTATATCAAAAATCTCAAAACCATGATCATGAATTCCACATGGTTTGGATAACTATTGCTCAAGAAGTTCTCCTGGGACAGAATAAGCCTAAGTACATGCATAATTTCTACTTATATCTCCATGGATTGGACCAAAACATGTTCCAACGGATGAAACCCAAATCATGAAAGAACAAAATGATCTGAAAATAGAATCATCCTCAAGGGGAACATAGTTTCCCATTAAAAGTTCACCTAATCCATGAAATAGAATTAAAATAGCTATATACTAAAAATATTAATCTAAAAACACCCAAAACTCTAGAGATTGACCAATAAAAAAATTATAAACCAAATTAAAAGAAGAAAATAAAAAGTTATGTTGAATAATTCTTACTGCAATTATTCTTTATGTCCCCATAAAACCACAACATCTATCATTGATTAATTAATGAAAAACATTCCCACAAATCCAAACCCCAATACTCAATCCAATAAAACACCATGAATACCCCAAAAATTGGTTTCACACTTCTTACAAGAAATAATCCATTTTGTATGACCCAATCATCTGATGATGAAAAAATTGTATAACGTAAGAAAATAAATATTCCATGACCAAAGACAGTAGGCCTACACTAAGCATACAAAATCCACCTAGAATATGATAAAATAAATAACGATATGAAAAAAACAAAAACCCATTAGATTAAACATGGGGGGGCCAGAATAGACACCTAACCATTAAAATTTTTTTTATTGTATTGCCATCCAATAACATCCACCAAATTATAATAGTCAATACTAGAATTACTACACCCAAATTCCAAAAAGAACCCAACAACATGACACTGCATGGGACTCACTTCACTCAAATGAGGAAATTCTACCAATAAGGATTCAATAGACACACACATGTCATACATTTACCCACATAAAAAAAAGAAGAAACAAGAGACACAATAAGATACACCCCCCAAGTTGGAAAAAATTGTGAATTTACAAATTATTATTCAATTAAAAATAATATTCCTAAAAGATTAAAACATCATTTGACACATCAAGTAATTTAAAACAATACAAAAATAACCATTACAACATGCAACATAATTAAATTGAAATAACCTTCAATCTGAACATAGTCAAGCATATTACTCTTATGAACATGTTGGGGTTTCATCCAAAAGGGTAGATCTGGTTCCATTTCACATCTTGGAAACTCCTCTATGGAACTATTTCATGTGTCCCAAGTATCTATATGTATGGAAGGTATTTGGGTATGTGGGAAAAGATTACATCTTATTACTTGACTTTCTAACTTGGCGACATACCAATGATCTATTCTATGATGAATATTAAAAAAGAAATAATAGACACATGATTCTATTACTAGCACCACCAACATAAGGATTCATCCATCTCTCATCACTGGGATTCCCAACACTATATCCATAGATGGAGGAAGGATAAAAAATCTCAAGAACTCCCACCAATATAGTATCAAACAACATAACATTTGTAACTTTCGAGGTAAAGAATGAGTAAGAAATTTTCATATTTATTGATATTTGTGAATTAAATATTAATTTTACATCAAAGGGGATGATATGATTTGATGGCATACTCGATACGCAACAATGAGTTTATTTGAAATTTTACGTTGCACACAATGCTAAGTCATACTAAAAATAATAATATAATATTATTATTCTAAATTGGAGATAACTAATGGTCGTTGTAATGGTGGGAATTAACATAACTAACTATAATATGATTATACATGTTTGTTAAATGTTTATACATTTATCTAATAAATTATAGAGCCTTAAAATATAAATGAATCTAATTTTATGTATAAATAGTCTAATATTTTTTAAAAGGTCGATTTAACACCTTTTAATGGAAAACCATAATTAAATCTAGTTTGGGTAAATTTTATAAGTTCTATGAGACAAAATAAAATTCTTATTTAGTTTCGGGACATCATAATTTACTTTGGGAAATTTTTTGGTATTTTTCTGATAAAATTCATTTTTAATGAATAGTGAAAAATACAAAATTTTAATTAAAAACTGACTTTTAATATAATGTATTTTTATGGATATATTATTATCAATATAATTTGTTTTATAGTGTAATTGGATTATATTTTTACCATTATATCTAATTTTGGACATTGAAATTAATTTCATTTTGAAATTTTACAGAAACAAGTGTCAATATTTTGATAAATATTGTTTCTTAAAAACACGCTATTTGTTTTGACACTAATAATTGATTTTAAATTAATAAATGAAACTTATATGTTTTGAATATGGTAAAATAGACATTATTTTTTAATTTAGAGTATCAAATATAGATTAGACTTATTTTTTGATATTTTTCTGAAAAACATCAATTTTGGATGAATATTGAAACCCCTTAGTAGTAGTTAAAAACTAACTTTTTCATTTAAATGAAATTTTACGCCATATGTGAATTGAATCTTGAAAATATGGAATACATGGTAGTTATTATTATATAAAACGTGTTTCAATAATATTAAAATAATTTTTGTTAAATAGTATATTTTGACTTTTATTTATCGCGGTTATAGGTAAATAGTGTAATAGAAGGTAAAAAAAATATTATAATAATAACAAAAATACTTTAAAACATGGCATAACCTTATTTGATGAGTTATGGACGACAATGGGCATCCTTGAGTCGATTTTTGGACTCCATGGAGCTACTTGGGAGTAATAATGACACTGTAGATTAATTAATTTAATGTAAAGAGAAAAATGACACAAAAAAAATATATTTTTGAAAATTAATTTTGACATGAAGTTATATAAGTTATAATTTAGAATAATAAAATTTTATTGCAAATATAAATTTTTTTTCCTACATCACGGTATTTATTAAATAATTTTTAGACATCATATAAATAAAATTAATTAAGACACAAAAATGATGCAGTATTTACCTCATTAATAAATTATTAAAATAAATAAGATTATAAATATTAAAACAACTTCCAAAACCAGTACAATTATTATTGGATGATTTTATTTCGAACATGAGTCAACTTATCTTTGACATTAATGGGTTTTTGGTCTTTTTAAACCGAAGATAAGTTTATAATAAAATAAAATTTTCAAACCTTATTAAAGAGCCCCTCCTCCGCCTTTTAAAAATCCCTCACTTCTATCTCATTCATCACACCCCTCAAGCCATCCTGTTTTGTCCATACCCTGCATAACTAATCTCTAAATATCCCTTTATTCCTCCTAGAAGCCTTTCTTTAGGAATAAGGCACTTCATGATGTCTTTTTGGTTCAAACCAAAGGGAGTTACCCAAATTAAATCTAACAATTTCTCTTAAATTCTTTTCTTTTCTTTTACCTCTCCAACCCCTAAATTCTTTTAATTCCATTATTTTATAACAAAACCAGTATCCTAAATATACTAGTATGTTTTTATGAGATGTATTATAAGTACATATATACACACCTCCATCTAATGGTTAAAGAACATATATTTTTTGTCGATGACGAACTACTACCTCACGAAACGATGATTGTTCAAATATCTCCTACCACCTCTCATGGTGTCCATTATGATGGTAATTTAGTTATAAATATGATACATATATATTATGTTTATTATTTTATTTATTATTCTGTATTTTTTCATTTATATTTTACCTTTATGGTTTCTATTATGGGTAAACATGATAATTTCATTTGAGGAAGTGCAGACTACCGCCCCCTCAAAGTGATATCACTAGTTAATGCCATATGGGGGATGTATAAAGGATGGAGTTGATTAAATTATATATTATATTATACTGAAATTAGAATATACGTATTTATCATTATTTTTTCATTCCATTAACTATGAAATATAAATGGAAGTAGTGTTCATGCGTACGTGCGGTTTACCATCTCCACGAACGGTAAACTTCATTTCTTAAATATAAATGTTATGTAATATTATAAATACATATATATACTGGATACATATGATATATAAGATATATAAATCATGAATATAATTATTTAGATAATGGAATATTGACCACATGGAAAACATGTAATTATAAGGTGTTAATTTTTGACTCAAGTACCAAATATCGACAAAACAACCATTATTAACTTAAATGATTACATAATGTTTATAACATGGTAATAAGTGATATAAATGTAATAATAAACTTTAAAAAGTTTCTTAATCATGTATAAATTAACTTATGTTTATCATTCTTGAAGAACAAGGAACAAATAAGTCACGTCGCACACAAGGTAAGGGGTTTCTTATCTCACATTTAATTCCATGAGATTTCCATAGCTTGACACTTATTTATTGCATGTGGTGTATTGTGTACTGAAATTTGATATATATTATCATGATTCTATTTATATTAATGGTATTCTGTTATTCATTTTGTGGTTATTAACTTTTGTTCATATGACTCGATTAATTACAACGTGGTAAGGGGTTTTCATCTCACTTTTTATTCATGTGAGACTCATGCAATATTTTCTACTATTTTCTTTTGTTTGGTGTATTTAATTCACATTATTGTATCCTCTATGAAATATAATGAAATTTATGATTATTTAAATCTTCATTTTATGATCATTCCGTCATGGGGTGTCTATTTGGTAAGTTACCAAATCGGTAAAGGAACCTTTCACCCTCCTCTTTTTAAAAGACTTATTATTGTAATGACTTTAAATTTACATCTTATTATGTTGGGATATGTTATTATATATCCTAATTTATGTAAATATTATGTACATGTGATGAGATATCCTTTTCTCTCTCATAAAATTATTTTATTAATTTTAAAGTGACGTCGTTAGGCTTTCAAATTTCTGTATGGGATCTTCTTTACCGAATTTTAATTCCTTGTGTTAAACTTATAATTCTTGATTATTTCATGATATGAATATGTGAGAATGAAATATGATAGATTTACACTTAATATCCAGTTAAATTGGGTGTATTTTTAATTTTCACACATAATCATTCCATTTATTTGTCCTCAATCTAATGATATGATCTTTGTCAGGGACTTTTTCTCAATTAACATTCCATTGAAACTTATTTGTATTTATACACCAATTCACTTGTATATGGTGTACATAATACCTTTTGGAATATTATATCATGAATACCTTTAGTCTCATGATGTTATGATGTTTTGATTAATGTTATTCCTCAATTATTTGTATTCAAGCATCTCTCATTTTGTTAAAAACTCTTTAACTAAAATATCGTTTTAAATGTTTTAAAGATTTATTATTCTTATTCGTTCTCATTAATGAACATGTTTTCAAAATGGTTTTTAGAATTTATCTATGTGGACATTTTTGTTATAAAATTTTAATTCCTTTAAAATTTTCAAAGTGGTATGAGACACTTTAATACAAAAATAACATTATTAAATGTTTTAAATGGTTTTGAAAATGGTTCTATAAAGCATTGATTATGTTAACATCATGAAATGATATATTCTGATTATAATGTGGAAATGTTATCTTTACTTTGTCCTTGTTTTATGTGTTATGAATATGTTATGATTATTTGGAATTTTTTAAGTATATGGGAGGTTCTGTGATAAAACTATGGTAGGTGAGTCTGAGACAGCCCTCAAATGCATTGGGTTACGTATATGGTTTGTTTGTTTGGTTGGTCTTTTATGGCCCATCCTTCCCCCCTTTTTTCAAGAATAAAAATCTTAACATTGGATATATTTAGGGAATATACTGTGATGGGTATTCTAAATTTGACTCCCTATGTAGCTGTGTTAGCTACAATTTTAGTATGTTTTTAATTCCATAATTTACCTTTAGGATTTAAGATTTTTGTGTGTTTTTCATAAATCATACAATTTTTTAAGGTACATTATGATTGAAAAGTTTGGGTTTTGTTGATTTGTATTTATTTATGGGATAATGTTTTTATTCCTTATTTTATAACCCTTACTGATATTTTTATTCACATCCCAGGTTTTTGAAATGTTTTCTATAGGACTTAAAGATGAATAGGGTCAAGGATGGGAAAAAGGAAAAGTCATGATGTCTAAAACATGGAACTAGACATGTTTCTTTTTAAGTGTTTTTATTTTATGAAAAATGGATACTGGGTATTTCTATCATATTGTAATATTCGAGTTGTTATGCAATAGTTATGGCCCAATTCTTTAAAAATCTAAACTTGAAAAGACACTCAATGTGAATTATTGACATAATTCAAGATTATGTAATGTTTAAGGAAGGGTCCTTGTAGATGGTATCATAGGTCAGTTTAGATAACTTTAGAGGTTAGGGTGTTATTTAAGCATAAGTGACATAACCATAATGTTTATCATATTAGAAAGAGTCATGGTTATTTAGGATAAATCAAATGAGTTTAAGATAACATTAATAAGTATATCTTATTGTTTAATCTCCCCATAAGATAATATATGATGATTTTATGGATAAAATCACAATGAAATTTTTGGTTTCAGTAAATGGTTTGATCTAGAAGGAACCAACATAACAATAGATGTGAATGAAACTGTAGTGGTTTTCTTAATGAGATATTGAATGAAATTGGAGATACAAAGAGAACACTTTTGGTTAAAATATGTTATGTTTATATTTGAAGAATTTATCTCATTTTTGGGAATGTTATAAAATTATATGGTTTTAGAAAAAATGACAACCTACAGGAAGGGTGAAAACCCGTCGCGTTCGGCCAGTCAGTCAGAATCAAACCCACAACTGAAGGGTGACAAGGGAACATCGCCTGCCACAGGCCTATGTGAAGTCCCTAGTTAGTATGGATAATTATTTTTTTAGTTAAATTATTTTATGGATCAAGAATAATTCAATATCATGTTTTATCAAATGAATATCCTTATTATAGAAATGATTTTTCAATTAAGTGATAAAGATTATTTTGGAAGACGTTCTATATTTTGGGGAATAGTATATACCTAAGGAAAATAGAACACTATGGGATTTAATATATTGAGTAATGGTAGAAATATTATTTTAGGAGGAATTTATGTTATATTTTTGAAATATGGCTATTTCGGTTATTTATGGAAATGATTAACCTAACATAGAGAATATGTGATTAGGTTAATTACACTTATGTATGAGACTTTAAATGTAGTCGATGTTATTTAGAGATAAATGTTAAGGTTTACTATGGATGATTATGGTATTAAATTATTCTGAGTTTTGGATTTCAATATTAGTTTAGATTTAATTGAATAATTATAAGGAATTTTGTTTATTTAATGGTATTTCTTTAACTTAGGGTACTGTTTGTTGAATTTTGGAAATTAGGAATACCTTTTATTTTTATAATATATTATACTTTTTGGGGATTGTCATAACTTGTACTAATATTTTGGTTTTAGTTAATGAATAAATACATGGGAAATATATGCATCATCTTTTGTCGATCATGTGATTCTCAAGAATTTGATACTAGCACTTTAGGTGTTACCGAGTCATCTTGAATACTCATCGTTTGGAGAATACATGTGTTTTTAGTAGTATCATATTAAAGGATGAAACTCTACTTGTAAAGTAATAATATTTCCCTATGTTCTTATTCTATATAATAAAATAATTGTTTAACGTTATGAAAATAAACAGAAAACAAAAATGTTGTCCCTTTACTTTTCTTACCAGTAATCAAAGACCATTTAAAATATCACAAGTTTGTGATTTTCTGGTGGTTATCTTTCTCCCCACCATGTTTTACATCACACTCAATCTGAACTTGATGGTTTATTTTTTCTTCCATATCCATGTTTTAATACATGGAATCCAAGTATAGGATTATCTCGGGTGACCATTGAACTTCTCTTCCTTTCTTATAATGTGATATATTTATTGACTCTTTTTATCATGTGAGACTTTTAATTAAGTTTCCAAGCATAGTTTTAAAATTGTGAGGATGAAATTTCCAAATGTTGTGAAGGATGTAACATCCCAGGTAAATAATGAGTAATAAAGTTTCATATTTATTAATATTTTTGAATTCAAAATTAACTTTACTTTAAAGGGGATGTTATGATTCGAAGAAATACCTTATACGCAACAATTGTTTTCTTTGAAATATTATATTGCACACAATTCTACATCATTGTAATGGTAGGAATGAACATAACTAACTGTAATATGATTATACATGTTTGTTAAATGTTTTTACATTTATCTAATATATTCTAGAGCCTTAAAATAAGATAGATTCTAATTTTAAGCATAAATAATCTAATATATTTTTTTAAAAGGTTTATTTAACGACTTTTAATGTTAAAACCACATTAAATCTAGTTTTGGTCACTTTTTTATGTTCTATTTGACAAAATAAAATTCTTCTTTAGATTTGGGACATTAAAATTTACTTTGGGTAAATTTCTAGAATTTTTCTGAAAAAATACATTTTTAATGAATCTATTGTATGTATTAATGTTTCATATTTAAAAAGATAAAAAACTATTTAATTATATATTTAGTTAAGAATAAATAAACATGTTACTGAGAAGATGGATGTAATTGTTGGTAAATTTTGATTGTACGATTCATTACCGTCCTGCAAAAAGAAGAAATGTGGATGATTGTTTGAGCAGTAAAAGTATTTCTAAATCAACCAAGTTATGTTTAGAACATGTCTATTTTTTGGATATTAGGAATCTTTTATATGAAATTTAGGATGTATTAATGTGTCAAATTTAAAAAGATAAAAAACTATTTAATTATATATCCAGTTAAAAAAATACCATATTACTGAGAAGATGGATGGAATTGTTTGTGGATTTTTATCGTATGATTCATTACCATCCTGAAAAAAGAAGAAATGTGGATGATTGTTTGAGTAGTAAAACTAATTATAAATAAACCAAGTTATGTTGGGATCATGTATATTTTTTTTGGATATGATGGATTTTTTCTTGGAAATTTAGGATGTAAAGACATAACTTATTTCATTTTATGTTTTAGTATATTAAACCTTTTTAGAAAAAATAAATCAATCTCAAATGGTGGAAAATATTTATGAGAAAATGTAGTATATTTTAATAAGTATGTGTTTATTTATTTTAACAACGATGATTCCTATTTTTTACTATTTCTAAAAATATTATATACTCTTTTAATTCCTTATCTAAAACACAATTTTTTGAGTGATACTCATAGTTCAACATTTTCAATAAATATCGGTAGTACACCATTATACCAAATCCTTATGGATTTGAACATCTCTGATGAAATAAAAATATATATTGATAACAATAACCAGAATTATTTTAAATTTTAGAAGGTTAAAGTTGAAAAACAATTAAAAAATGAAAATTCTTAAAGCATTTATAATGATGGTGTAGAAATGAAAAAATGTATCAATTAATTTCATGGTAGGTTTTTGAAAGTATTCATAAGGTAATAATTAAATTTGGTTTATTTCAGATTGATTTTTTAAATTTATTCATTTCCTTATCATTTGTGAAACAATGAATTTAGAACACTTTTAATGACTACATAAAATTGAGAATTTCATTCTATATATATTTCTTAGTCAATTTAATATAAACATGATCCGAGATTTACATATATATTTTTAAAGAAAAATGAGATGTCATTAGGTGTCAAATTGAATTTCAGTACAAAATTTCATTCCTAAATCGATAGTCAGTATGTATGTAATATTCAAACCATGAAAGATAGGATTTCTTCTTGATTATTGGTTATTAATAATATTGGTATCAATATCATTTTTTTAGTTTTATTATAATATTACTTTTCATTTCCTTATATATATATGGGAACTTTTGAATAAATATATATAATGTTTTTTGAGAGAAAATAAACATTGTAAAAAATTGGAAAAAATGATGTTAATGGTGCCAGGCTTAGTATATGAATTGGATAAGAATGTTAAATTTATTTAGAAACATATGAGGTTGGATAAGAGTATTCAGAAACGTTATAATAATATTACGAGGGAATATCATTTATTCTAGGTAGGTTATCATGTTTTCAAAAATGACTCAACAAGTAATAGTGTCTAGAATTGAATTAAAATTTAAAAGATAAGTTTATTATTAATTATTTATATTAAATCATAAAACAAATTTATAATATTCTTATTGGGTTGACTTCCTCATATATTTATACTAGGTAAATAATGTTTTACTTATCTTTATATTTAGAAAATATATGTCATATTCATCTCCTATTTTAGGACATGGAGTAGTTAAATTGTAAGAAGAAATTTCTTTCAAGGATTAGTGAGGTCATATTATTAACTATCGATAGATTTTTTTGTGTAATATGATGATTAAAGTAAATAAAGTTTTAAGGAAAATCCATATGGTTTGAGAGGTATCATAGGAATGATGAAATTATTTTTTAAAATAATAATATTTATGCTTAAATTGGGATTGATGTTCCCAATTTGAGAAAAATATCGAGTTTCTTGGAAATATTGAAAAATACTGATCATTAAAATAAAATTATTTCCATTTCAAAAAAAATGGAAATTTAAAATTACCAACATTTAGTTGATGTAATAAAAAAAAAGAATGGGTTATTCACATTTAATTCACATATAACATTTTAATCTACTTTATATTTTATTATTATACTAGTTTGTTTTTTGGTTTAATAATTGAGGTTTCTAAAAAACCTATTTTTCTAAATAATTTTACTTTTTATTAATTAGTTAATATAATACCTAATGATAAATGTATTAAATGAAACATCTAGATCATATATAAATTTATTATATTTTTTATTCATACAATGATTATTATTAGCCATAATGTGAGTATAAAAACATTTTTTCATGAAAAATACACTTCTTGAAACCTGGAAATTTAGTCACGTCTATGGGTATTATTTTTAATATAATTCTTCAACTTATGAGAATTTAATTTTTAAAAATAAATTTTATTTTAGGAATGAGAATATTATTTATTTAATATTAATTATAAATTATTTTTGACCTTAATGTTAGTGAAAAAAGTAAAAAATAAATACTACATTTAGATTAAAAAATGGTTTAATGTAGGTTAATCTTAAAGGATATCGGTGGAAACATACTAAAAGATTTTATAAAATATATTATATAGAATTTTTTTAACCATATAATATTTATTTATTGATAATAATTAATTTTAAACTATTGATTCATGTGATGAAAATGTTGGTTGAATAACTTGATATAAGAAATTAGAGATGTGGCACTCACCTCACATTAAAAAGGGCACCTCTTATCCTATGTTATTATGAAATTATTATAATTTTTCATAGCATGTTTAATTCTCAAATATCATATCAACATCCATACTCTATTCCTATAATATTTGGTTATGTTGAAAATCCATTATATAAATACTCTAGTTATAATATACAAGAGGTGGACCAAGAAGTGGTAAAATTACTAACTATGTGTTTTTTATTTAATATTACACCTCCTTAAAATATTATTAAATTATTATTATAGAATATAAATTTTATCTAACATATTTTGAGATGATAATATTTTATGTTAATGACCAATATCCAACTCCACTTCGATGACATGTGAAATGATAACATAGATCATGTGTATGACATACTACCACCTTATGAAGCATTTTAAAATATTTTTCATGAACACCTATAACTATTTTGTATGATGATGTATATAATGTATATAAATGATATATATTACATAATTATACAACTACAGTAATTTTATCTTATATACATTTTTTAACATTCTATTCTATAAGGTATACGATAAGGTCACTCATGTGTATGGTGGACTACGACCATGCAATGCGATTTGATTTTTTTTCAATAAATATTTCAATAGAAGATAATAAGGAAATCATTAATGAATACCTGTGATATAAATGATATAACTATTAAAGTCATGAACAATAAATTATTGTATAATTAATTTATACCATTTTCATTCTTGTCATTTCACTCAATAAAAAATGATAATTTCCTTCATATATGTGTGAACTGCATATTTCAAAATGTTATGGTATTATCTTTTCATCACCAAAACACATGGATGATATATATAATTTTATTTAACAAATAACAAGATATATATAATTTTATGATCATTATGTAATGATAAAATATCACTTATCTCCTTTCAATAATGATCATTGAAAAATTGAGTTATTACTCAGGCATATGTAAGACATATGTCTCCAAGATCATAACATAGTTCATTACATAAATTAATATTTCATGATTGGTGAAATTGATGTATTAATTTGATAATACATCATGATTAATATTATAGTTATGTTTAAATAATAACTTCTTTTACCATTTAAAACCTAAAAAAGTACTTTTTGACACATAATTCAAATATGGGAAGATCTTATGATACCAAAATAATTGATTATGAAATCATTTACAACATCATTAACTAGTGAAATAAATTGAATAAATCATGAAATGGGAATGAAGAATGTATATAACTAACATATGTTTACTATTCAAAAAATAGAGAATTTATGTGATGATTCAGTCACAAGGTAAGGGACTCCATCTAAATCTATTTCCACTGCGACATATTTTGAGTCAATGAACCAAAATTATTTCAGGATGTGTATATGTATAACATTTGATATTTTATATCATAACATTATATATTGTCATTGTATTTAAGGATTTTAATGTTATTATATCATGGGGAATATGATTCAACTATTTCTAAACTCAAAAGTGACTTTTCGTTAAAAATAATATCACCTAATTGTTTTATTATAAAATATCATTTTAATCGAGGTCCAAGATTTTATATAAATTTTTATGATGGATATGAATGTTCTTTAAAGACAATTTTTTATTTTATATGTTCTGAGAGAGGATATATTTTTATATATTTGTTATATTTTTTTACAAAGAGAATATAAAACATTTTTTAATGTATGTGGAATAAACAACTATTCCACCACTAAAACAATTATTTTAAGTATGGATTACATTACAAGAATTCTTTCATAATTAAAATAAAAACCCTTTTACTAAATTTTCATTATTTTGATATTGAAAAATTATATTTTTATATGTGATGGACATTTTAATATATGAAAACGATTTCTTATGAGAAATATAATATTTTATATGTGTGTTTTTGAATATTTATTGATTTTATGTGTAATGATTATGTTATGGGTCTTGGAAATTATTTATATAGAATTTTTTTTACATTTAAAAAAGGATAGGTAGTCACATAATAAAACTATTATGGGTGGTAACATTAATAACCAATGGTTTTTTATTATGTTATAAACAATACTTGGGTGGGTCCATGATTTCCCCCCATTACATTGGGTATGAAAGTAGACTATATAGTTATTATAGTTGTAATAATTATTTGGATAATGATGTACCATGATACCTATAAGATTTTCCAATTATAATTATTGAATTCAATGATTTTATGTGAGTAAAAATTATATTTTTTCCATAGAGAAAATGATTTATTTCCATTACTCAATAAACAATAATATAATGGTAAAAAATTCATGGTTTTTCATATTTTTAATAGAATAATGATTATATAATTTTATATATTCCATGTTGAGATTTTTTTGATAATACTACATTTTTGAAATGATTTTAATAGGGTCTAAGGATGGGTATATTAATGTAATATGTCATGTAAAGTGTCATGAATGTTTTTCGTGAAAGAAAATCATTATTTACATTAATATCATCATGTCATCGAAAAGGGATATTTGTCCCATGTTCCCACATTATATTATATTGCTTTTTTATGTATGAGTATTTTACTGATTATTTAAATATATATACTTGAAAATAATCTCAAATTTATGATAATGAATTCATGAAATATAAAAAAATATTATGTAAATTTATTGGTTGGGTTTATATATACATGTAATCTACCTGAAAATATGGTGGTTAATAAATGACTCAATTTTCATTCTGGTGCATAATGGATTGGCCTATGTGTATAAGTCGGTCTGCACTATTATAGTGGATATAAATTGGTTTATTATAATCACATAAAAATTCCTTATAAAGGATTTAATATATTTTTGAATTATTTTTTTAATAAAAAACAAAATATTAAGAATAATTTGAAAAACCATGATTGATTTAGTTTGAACTAAAATATAGTTTATATATTTCAATGACTATGATATTGTGAGGATTAATTTCCTCAGATAATTATTCTATAATTTTTTTCAAATATTAAATATTATAATTCAATTAGAAATTACTAATTTTTTAATAATAAAATTCAATATCTAACACGAACCATTTTAATAATGGATGTGATGAAAAATAAATTAAGAATATAAATTAGAGTGTTATAATGAAATATGATGGTGTTGAAACTTTTATGATTATTTTCAACCAAAAATAATTATATTGAATTATAATCATTATTTTTTACAATATCCAAACACACCAAATAAGTGTATAATGATGGTTCATAAGAGATAAAGATAAAATGAAAATGAAGGAATGAATATTTCACTTCAAAAATGTAAAAAATAAGGGAGAGAGAACTGAGAGGAATGTATTATTGGGACATTAAATTGTTTCAATTTATATATGTATTGGAAATTTAGATCGTGTTTTTCATGTTTGGTTGAATATTTTATGAATGAAATGAAGGTGAGGAAGTAAAAATACCATAAAATGTAGGTGTTTTGAAAATATGGAAAATGATTGCCAAATTTGAAAACATAAATTGAAAAAAAATGTATAAATGATCCAAATCTAAGGAAACAATGGTGTTTTGTATCAACATATTTGTATCATACCATTAAACTTTATATTTTTATAAGGATACTCACTACATAATATAATGGCTATTCTTGATTCAAAAAAATCTAGTGTCTTTAGAATAATGGTTATTTAAAAACATGCGAATAACTTATCTATATTTTATCCCAATTTGTATTTTATAACTATATCCCTTACAATACATATATTAGTTAATACCTTTCTATATAACATGGGAAAAAGGAATCCCATTAATGGGTGAGCTCATATTCTCAATAAGGGTATATAAGGAAGATATCAATGATATAATAGTTATAACATCACCATAACAATAAGAAATCATGAGATTAATATCAAAAAACCATTCACTATATATGAAATATCATAATATTGTTCCATGGATAATATAAGGGATATTCGTAGCACATTCCATATAATGGAATACAAAATTGTGATCCATGAGAGAATAACATTTCAATATTTCATGAGTGAGTAGAATACATAATATTATATTTTGGGAATCCATAAAAAATAGAAAAATTATCACATATTATACTATGGGAAGGAAATTAGGACTTGTATAAAAAATGGTCATGAAACAAGGTCTACACATAAATTTATGTATATAAAATGAAAGAGTGTAAACAAGCATATGAACTTGAAAAATATGTCTTCTATAGTTATGCTTAAATAATAACTTCTTTTACCATTTAAAAGCTAAAAAAGTACTTTTTTAAACATAATTCAAATATGGTAAGATCTTATGATACCAACCTAATTGATTAGGTAATCTTTTCCCACATCATTAATGAGTGAAGAAAATTGAATAACAAACATGAAAAAGGGTCTGAAGCATGTATATAACTAACATATGTCTACTATTCAGGAAAATAGAGAATTTATGTGATGATTCGGACTAAAGGTATGGGACTCCATCTAATTATATCTCCATTGAGGAATATTTTGATGTAATGAGCCAATATTATTTCATGATGTGTATGTTTATAATATTTGATATTTTATATCATGACATTATATATTCTCATAGTATTGAAGTTTTTTAATGTTATTATATCATGGGGAATATGATTCAACTATTTCTAAACTAATAAGTGACTGTTTGTTAAAAGTAATATCAACTAAGGGTTACCTTCTAAAATATCATTCTAATTGAGTTACAAGATTTTATATAATTTTTTTGATGGATATGAATGTTCTGTAAAATGGATTTTTTATTTCATATGTTCTCAGAGAGGATATATTTATATATATATATTAATTTATTTTACAAATATAAAATAATTTTTTTAATGTATGTGGAATCAACAACTATTATACCACTGAAAACAATTATTTGAAGTATAGATTACATTACAGAATTTTTAATTAATTAAAATAAAAACACTCTTTCAAAATTTTCATTATTTTGGTAATGAAAAATTATATTTTTAAATGTGATGGGCATTTTAATATATGAAAATGATTTCTTTTGGGAAATATAATATTTTATGTGTGTGATTTTGAATATTAAATGGTTTTATGTGTAATGATTCGGTTTTGGGTCTTGGAAATTATTTATATAGAATTGTTGTTACATTCTAAAAAGAATTTGTGGTAACATAATAAAACTAGTATTGGTGGTAGTATTAATAACCAATGATTTTTTATTATGTTATAAATAATTGTTGGGTGGATCCATGATTTCCCACTATTACATTGGATATGAATGTAGACCACATAGTTATTATAGTTGTAGGCATTATTTGGATAATGGTGTACCATGATACCTATATTATTTTCCAATTATTATTATTGAATTTAGTGATTTTATGTGAGTAAAAATTATATTTTTTCCAATAGAGAAAATGAATTATTTCCATTACTCAATAAACAATAATATAATGGTAAAAAACTCATGGTTTTGTCATTTTTTCAATGGAATAATGATTTTATAACTTTTTTTATTCTTTATAGATATTTATTAAAATACTATATTTTTATAATTATTTTCTTATTGTCTAAGTATGGGTATATGAATGTAATATGTCATGTAAAGTGTCGTGAAGGTTTTTCATAAAAAAGTAATTATTTACATTAATATCATCATGTCATCGAAAAAGGTTATTTGTCCCATGTTCCCACTTTATATTATATTGCTTTTTTATGTATGAGTCTTTTCATAATTCTTTAAATATATATACATGAAAATAAACTCAAGTGTATTCTAGTGAATTCATGAAATAAAACATAATATAATGTAAATTTTTTGGTTGGGTTTGTATATACTGGTAATCTACTTGAATATATGGTGGTTAATAAGTGACTCAATTTTCATTTTGGTGCATGAAGCATAGGCCTATGTGTATAAACCGGTATGAACTCTTATGTTGGATATAAATTGGTTTATTAGAATCACATTAAAATACATTATAAAGGATTTATTATATTTTAGAATTATTTTTTTTAATAAAAAACAAAATATTAAGAATAATTTAAAAAACCATGAGTGATATAGTTAAAACTAGATTATATTTTATATATTTAAAGAATATGATATTTTGAGGATTAATATCCTCAGATAATTATTCTATAATATTTTTCAAATATTAAATATTATACTTCACTTATTAATTACTTATTTTTTAATAATAAAAATCATGATCTAACACCAACTATTTTAATAATGGATGAGATGAAAAGGAAATTAACCATATAAATTAGAACTTTATAATGAAATATGATAGTGTTGATGTAGATACCCAAATCGTGACATACATGGACATTACATTACATTTTCAAAATAGTTAGTACATAACAGAAACACACACACAAGGAACGTAATAGTGTAGTGTCTTTGGAAACTCAGAATGTAATCTTCTAATCATGGTGAATGATCTTCAACATCTCCCCTAAAGATCTTCCCTCTTTTTTTTTCTTACCTAAAACCTTTCTTTATATCCTGGGGAAAAGAAAAAAAAGGGAGAGCTCAAATTCTCAGTAAGGGTAAACAAAAGAAATATCAATCACATCATATTCATAAGAACATAACATTTTGGAAATCTTAACCTGCAAAAGAGATCATAATATCATAACATGGGATAAATCATTGTAGTGAAATGTATTCCAAATAATCATAACATAAAACATGAAACTTTGTGGCATACGCACATAATCATAGAGAATAATTTCTTATTAGTCAAGAGTCATTGCCAAGACTATCTTAGTGGAAAAAGTCCATTTCTGAACTGAGTTCACTCCTCGTTTCAGTCCTGTTTCACTGAACCGGTTTAACCTGCCGTTCCATCCATGTATATCTCATGAGATATAAAATCTTTACCCAATCCATTGGAGGGAGATATAGGTCCCACCCATCTCATAATGAAATCATTCTTACTTGTGCCACAAAATAAACATACATCATTCATAAAAACCCAATGAATAAAATGGGTTTCATAAACATCATACCATCATCACATAATCCATATAAAAGAAATGGATATCATTTCATAATAAGAGAAGTGAATCCATGTAAATCATAGAGACATTATACTTTAAACATACACATATGAAATAATGTCATCTTAGATGGAAAATGGTTTTGATAAAACACTTGAAATGAATTGTTGAGGAAAATATCCTTTCTTCTTTAAATTCATTTTCTTTTCACAAAATGTCATGAATTTTTAAAATAGAGAGATTTTTTTGGAAATAGTCATGAAATATTTTGGAGGAAGCTCCATGAAAATAAGGCTTTATAAAATGGTAAAAATATGTTCGTGCCGTATAAGTCAAAAAAACATTCTTCTCGTACTTTTCCCAGAAAAGTCAATAAGTACCTCGTAACCTAATCAAAAGAAAGATTACTTACATACCATGTAGTAAAAGTTAAAAATGGGTAAAAAGGTCTTTAAACATACATGAAAACACTTTTATAAAACATGGACATGGATGATAGAAATAACCCCAGTAAATACTTACGGATAAGCAATCTCAGATAAAAATGAGATTTGCACAATTATCCCTTACCTTATGTCCGATATGCTTCGTACGTATCCAAACCTCATGTATAATGATTTAAATAATGTCATTGACTTATTACAGAATCATATTCATTGTTATTATATCATACATGCTTCACTTATGACTTTATATTGCCCGTTCTTTTGTAAATTCCATGTTAAAGAGTGTTTTGGGTAAAATCGTTTCATTTTTCGTCCAAGTTTTGACTTGTAATTATTAATATGAATACTTAGACCATGATTAAATAATTCCAGAATATAAAACATGATTTATATATAATATATATTCATAATATACATATATATAATAGATCGATAAATGGAAAAAAATACATCGTTCATAGAGACGGTAGGCCGTACGTATGCATGAACGCTGTTTTCGTTTACTTATTGAATTGAATGGAATTAAGTATATGACATAAATATATATATATATACATAAATCCAATAGAATTATTATGTCATATATTTTATGATTACTTATTATATATACTTTATAATCATTCTAGAATGGTTATCATGTAAAGTGAATCTCATCACGTCGTGGATACGGTATTCCGTACGTACACACGAGCGATGATATCATTCCCATGATCGTCGAATTGTATTAAAGTGTATGTATAATATTATATAATCAATATCACTTTACAATAATAACATATATTCATTACTTTCACCATTATACCCATCCAAGTAAGGTGGTGGTGGAAAATAGATTACACCACGACGTGGAGACAGTATTCCGTACGTATGCATGCGCGGTTTCGTTTTCCGTAGGATGGATAGATGGTGAAATAGGTCTGTTTCATACATATAATAACATATCAGTATATGAGTGATACTGATGTTATTACTTCATAATAAAACAACCTAAGAAGAAGAAGTGGAAGAAGAAATAATGTTGAAAGAATCGGTAACGGACATTACCTCTTCTTTGAAGCGCCTCTTTGAGTCCTCCTCTTAGGGCACTACAATTGGTCTTTGATGAAGACCAGGACCTCTAGGATGTTTCTAGGGAAGTGGAGACGAGAATTTGGCAGGGGTTGGCCGAGCTTTAAGGCTCAATGTGGTGCGAGGAAGAGAGGGAGGAGGTGCCCTTTTATAAGGGAGGAGAGGAGCACCTTTGGAATTACTAAAAATATTATTTTATTATAAAGACAAATTAGGTTTTAAATAGCTCCAAATTGATTTATTTAGAATATAAGGTAAGTATGGGTCGAACTCCTCTCATCCAATATAATTTAGACAAGTTTGGGTATCAATTTTAACCTTATCTTTTAGATTTAACTTTAAGTTAGATAATTTAACTTTTACCGTTTCTTCTTGTTTTTTTACACAATAAGGTTAATAAACTTACTATATCAAGACAAACGAACCCCAAGTTGTTTATTAGTAATATATATAACCTTATCTAAGTCATTTGGCCGATCCTCATATTTTTAGGAATAAAATAACAATTAATAAAATAATATTTGTTTTAAAAACTATTTTATGTCAATTTTGACACTATTTAGTAATTGATTTTTGTGAAAATCATAAAAGAATGATTAGTTCGAAAAAAGTTAATTATATCAATAATAACATGTCATATTAACCTAGAAAATTAGTGTAATTCATAAAAAGTCTCAAATTACATTTATTTGGGTATTTATAACATCAATTATGTTAATATTTCATTAATAAGATAATTACTGCATCATCATTGTGTCATAAATAAATTAAATTATTTAATGTCTAAAAATTATAAATAAACTACCATTATGTTTGAAGTCTTTTTATCTTTCTAATGAATATGTATAGTCGAATTTATCTTATGTATAACCCCATATTAAAAATGATTTACTTATTAAACTTTGATTTTAACTATTTTAACCCTTCTTTAAATAAATTAATAATAAATGTCCTAATCTAATCCAAGTTGGCCTAAATGGTCATATTTTATTCCTAAGGTTGTTTTTGGTCGAATTACACTTATCAAATAGAATTAGGACATGTGTTAGGGTAATAACAATATCATTTTTACCCTTAATTACCCTATTTACTTCTAACCGTGGTAAATAAAATTAAAAAGTTACTATTCACCAAAAAATTATTTTTATCTCATTGAACCACATTTTACTTACTAACATCAACCGTGTCTCTCGGATTTTCGAAATTATACTCACAGAAGCGGTAAAATTAAGTATTATGAAAAATTCAGTTTTTTAACTACCACTTAGTGGTTTCACTATTCATCAAAAATTGAAAGTTTTCAGAAAAATACCAAAAAATTAGGCCTAAGATATATTTGATATTATGAACTCAAAAATGATGTCTATTTTACCAAATTCAATACATATCAGTTGAATTAATTAATTTAAAAATTACTTCCCGTCGTCAAAACATATAGCGTGTTCTTAAGAGATAGTAACTGTCAAAAGATTGACACTTGTTTATGTCTGGTTTAAATGTGAAATTACATCCAATGACCAACATTGTATTAAATTGTAAAAATATATTCTAAATATAATTTAAAACCACTCAAATTAATAATTTATCTCTATTAATTATTTCTATTAAAAAGGATGTTTTTAATTTAAATTTAGTAATTTTCACTATTCATCAGAAAATTAAAGTTATCCGAAAAGTACCAAAATTTCACCCTAAGCTAATTTAGATATTCTGAATCCAAAAATGAAGTCCATTTTGAAAAATAAAATTTAAAAAATTTCAAAAAGTGGTTATTACTATTCATAACGGCTAGTTTTAATAATATTTTAATAGCATATCGTTGTTTAGTAAAACTCGGTATTGCGTACTACACACGCTATCGAGGAAGGTCGCGATTGCGTGTAATGCAAGGAAAGTCAAGGATGCGTGTTGTGCAAGGTCCTTTTGGTGTAGAGTACAACACAGGACATTAATGAAATTAAAAAGAATATTTTTCATAAAATCTCGGGGTGTTACATTCTACCCCCCTTAAAATGAATTTCGCCCTCGAAATTCGTCGGGGGTAATAAATGGTTTACTACTCAAAAGTTTCTTTAATAGAAACCCACATCATAAAAAGGAATACCAAAACCAATATTTAAAAACAAAAGTATGAAACGTAATGGTTACCCAAATAAACTAATCACTGGGTTTCCACATAGGTGAAAATATGGATATGGAAGAGAAATATAACCATCAGGTTCTGATGGATAGTGGTAGAGAACATGGCTATGGAAAAGCCAGCAATCACAAAGCCATAAGATTGTGACGATCTAAGGTACCATCTGATTCATCAGATATAATAGCACTAGCACAACATTTTTGGTTTTCAATATCATTTCCCTAAAGTTGAATAATTTGAAAAAGAATAAATACTTACTTTATTTTGGTACAATCTCACTGTTGTTCGTGCCTTGAACAATTTCCACTTCATATCTTAAAGAAATGAAGTTGAATTTGTTATTCATGTAGTGTTAGCAGATCATGTGATAGAATGACGGGTCATTCCATCTGTCTCAAACAAATGGTTAGTAAAAGTTATTAAATATACATAAGTCGATCTATAGTGAGATTAATCATATATGGTTCCTAAAATGGACTTATACTTCATATATCATGCTGCTTAATATAATAAAACATGTTTCTACTAAACATGGACTTCCTGTAGGCCAGTGGAAGGCAATAAAGCCCAGTCGCACTTCAGTTGTGGGTTCGATTCCCACAGCCTTGTCCGACGCGATGGGTTGTCGCCCGTCATGTAGGTTGTCCTTTTTCTAAAACTAAATTACTATAACATCCCATCAATAATATTGAAAAATGTTCTATCCTTAAACAATACTAACTTATGTCCAACATAATTCATTCCAATATTTAGGCTTATCTAAAATACTTCTTTCCAAACTCATTGTATAAAGATAACGATTACTAAAAATGTCATATAACAAGAACGTGAATACCATCATTTATCCCCCATATATCATAAGATATATCTTGTTGGTCAAATTACAAACATGTGAATACCTTAATCATGTATTATCTTGAAGAATGAATACCCATTGAACAATAGTGAAAACATGAATGCTGTCAAAAGTTAACTCTTTCCAAATACCAAAATCCAAAATCTCTATATACTCAAACCATGATATAACCTTCTCCTTATATCAGTCAGGAGCTCATGAATACTATCAAACATTTAATTTTCTCCTTATCCCTTCATTATGCGCATATCATCTACTTTCCAAAAATATCTGAATAACCTTTCATGGTTACTAGTACCATTAATCATACACTTTCAAAACTTAGGAAAGACAATAGTGTAATAATCCTTAGATGTCTCTCTATTCCATAGTACCACGAGATTACTTATCAAACATTACACTTGATAAACATGTAATCATTCCACTACCTTCTTGAACCATTGACTGAGCTTCAACAATTCTTTTATCTCACATATCATTTGTATTCTCTTCATCATCATCAACATAAATATTACCCATACGACCATACTGATTCTCTTCATGAGACTTTCCTTTAGGGCATTGGTTTGCATAATACCCGTACATTCCACATTTAAAACATTTAACCATTTTTGATGTCGTAGCAATACCATATCCTCATCCATGGTGTTAACTGAACCTTTTCCTTTGCACTTACTGGATTTATGTCCTTCTTTTCCACACCCGAAGCATCTTCCAATTCCTTTGAAACATTCTCCTTGATGCCTCTTCTCACATGATTTGCATAGGGGAAATTGAACTTTCTTTCCTCTATGATCATCATGAAACTCCATCTTTCTCTTATTAGCCGAGTCAAGAAACTTACCAAATTCGAGTTTATTGATCATATTATGAGATTGATGATTCAGCATAATAATGATGTTTAGACTTCCAAATCCCATTTCATTTGGTTGCTCATGAATAATATCATTCCATTGTCCATCATATCCTCCATTATTGCGAATCTTCCTGTTTCCAGCCATTTTCTAAAACCCAAAAAGAATATTGTGAGAGCCAAAAATCATGCTAGGGAAAAAAACATAGTAAAGGGGGTGTACCCTCAATATCTAACATCTGGGTTTAATTTCTATGATCGTTAGCGCAATTATAGGACTATAATCTATACGTATACTTAACCTTAGGGACATCCCTAGACATACCTTAGAAATATCTCTAGGGATCTCACTAATGTTTTCGCATCCTAGTTTCCAAAGGTTGACAAAACCTTTCCTCTGATTCCAACTGTAGAGACCCAAAGCTTGACGTACATGAACATTACATTAATTTTGCGAAATACTTAGTATATAATAGAAACACACAGAAAAGGACCGTAATAGTTTAGTGTCTTTGGAAACTCAGAACGTAATCTTCTAATCATGGTGAAAGATCTTCAACATCTCCCATAAAGATCTTCCCTGTTTTTTTCTTACCTAAAAACTTTCTTTATATCCAGGGGAAAAGAAAACATTAAAGGGTGATCTCAAATGCGCAGTAAGGGTAAACAAAAGAAATATCAATCACATCATATTCATAAGAACATATTATTTTGGAAATCATAACCTGCAAAAGAGATCATAATATCATAAAATGGGATTAATCATAGTAGTGAAATGTAATACCAATAATCATAACTTAAAACATGAAACTTTGTGGCATACAAACATAATCAAAGAGAATCATTTTTTATTAGTCAAGACTCATTGCCAAGACTATCTTAGTGGACAAAGTTCATTTCTGAACCGAGTTCACTCCTCATTTCAGTCCTGTTTCACGGAACCGGTTTAACCTTCCATTCTAGCCATGTCTATCTCATGAGATATAAAATCTTTACCCAATGCATTGGAGGGAGATATAGGTCCCACCCATCTCATAATGAAATCATTCTTACTTGTGCCACAAGATAAACATAGATCATTCATAAAAACGCAATGAATAAAATGGGTTTCATAAACATCATACCATCATCACATAATCAATATAAATGAAATGGATATCACTTCATAATAAGAGAAGTGAAACCATGTAAATCATAGAGACATTATAATTGAAACATACACATATTAAATAATTTCATCTTAGATAGAAAATGGTTTTGATAAAACACTTGAAATGAATTCTTGAGGAAAATATCCTTTCTTCTTTAAATTCAGTTTCTTTTCACAAAATGTAATGAATTTTTAAAAGAGAGTGATTTTTTTGGAAATATTCATGAAATATTTTGGAGTAATCTTCATGAAAATAAGGCTTTATAAAACCGTAAAAATATATTCGTGCCGTATAAGTAAAAAAAAAACATTCTTCTCGTACTTTTGCCGGAAAAGTCAATAAGTACCTCGTAACCTAAACAAAAGAAAGATTCCTTACATACCATGAAGTAAAAGTCAAAAATGAGTAAAAATGTCTTTAAACATACGTGAAAACACTTTTATAAAACATGGATATGGATGATATAAATAACCCCAGTAAATACTTACGAATAATCAATCTCGGATAAAAATGAGATTTGCACAATTATCCCTTACCTTAGGTCCGATATGCTTCGTACATATCCAAAACTCCTGTATAATGATTTAAATAATGTCATGGACTTATTACAGAATCATATTCATTGTTATTATATCATATATGGTTCACTTATGACTGTATATTACCCGTTCTTTTGTAAATTCCATGTTAAAGAGTGTTTTGGGTAAAATCGTTTCATTTGTCGTCCATATTTTGACTTTTAATTATTAATATGATTACTTATATCATGATTACTTAATTATAGAATATAAAACATGATTTATATGTAATATATATTCATAATATACATATATATAATAGATAGATAAATGGAATGAAATACACCGTTCATGGAGACGGTTGGCCGTACGTATGCATGAACGCTATTTTCGTTTCCTTATTAAATTGAATGGAATTAAGTAGATGACATAAATATATTTATACATATATACAGTAGCATTATTATGTAATATATTTTATGATTACATATTATATATACTTTTTATTCATTCTTGAATGGTTATCATGGAGAGTGAATCTCATCACGTCATGGAGACAGTATTCCGTACGTACGCCCGAGCAATGATATCATTCCCATGATCGTCGAATTTTATTAAAGTATATGTATAATATTATAGAATCAATATCACTTTACAATAATCATATATATTCATTACTTTCACCATTATACCCATCCAAGTATGGTGGTGGTGGAAAACAGATTACACCACAACGTGGAGATGGTATTCCGTACGTACACACACGCAGTGATTTCGTTTTCTATAGGATGGATAGATGGTGAAATTGGGTTGTTTCATACTTATAATAACATATAATTTTATGAGTGATACTGATGTTATTACTTCATAATGAAACAACCTATGAAGAAGAAGAAGTGGAAGAAGAAATAATGTTGAAAGAATCGGTAACGGACATTACCTCTTCTTTGAAGCGCCTCTTTCAGTCCTCCTCTTAGGGAACTAAAATTGGTCTTTGATGAATACCAGGAATCTCTAGGATGTTTCTAGGGAAGTGGAGAAGAGAATTTGGCAGGGGTTGGCTGATCTTGAAGGCTCAACGTGATGTGAGGAAGAGAGGGAGGAGGTGCCCTTTTATAAGGGATGAGAGAGGCACCTTTGGAATAACTAAAAATATTATTTTATTATAAAGCGAAATTCGGTTTTAAATAGCTCAAAATTGATTTATTTTGAAGATAAGGTAGGGATGGATCTAAATAATCTCATCCAATAGAATTTATACATGTTTGGGTATCAATTTTAACCTTATCATTTAGATTTAACTTTAAGTTAGATAATTTAACTTTTACCGTGTCTTCTTGTTTTCTTACACTATAAGGTTAATAAACTTACTATATCAAGCCAAACGAACCCCAAGTTGTTTATTATTAATATATATAACCTTATGTAATTCATTGTTCCGAACCTTATATTTTTAGGAATAAAATAAAAATTAATAATATAATATTTGTTTTAAAAACTATTTTATGTCAATTTTGACACTATTTAGTAATTGATTTTTGTGAAAATTATAACAGAATTATTATTTTGAAAAAATTTAATTAAATCAATACTAGCATGTCATGTTAACCTAGAAAATTAGTGTAATTCATAAAAAGTCTCAAATTACAATTATATGGGTATTTATGACATCAATTATGTCAATATTTCATTAATAAGATAATTACTGCATCATCGTTGTGTCATAAATAAATTAAATTATTTAATGTATAAAAATTATAAATAAACTAAAATTATGTTGGAAATCTTTTTAGTTTTCTAAATAATATTTATAGTTGAATTTATCTTATGTATAACCCCATATTAAAAATTATTTACTTATTAAACATTGATTTTAACTATTTTAACCCTTCTTTAAATAAATTAATAATAAATGTCCTAATCTAATCCAAGTTTGCCTAAATGGTCATATTTTATTCCTAAGGTTGTTTTTTGTTGAATTACACTTATCAAATAGAATTAGGACATGATTTAGGGTAATAATAATATCATTTTTACCCTTAATTACCCTATTTACTTATAACCGTGGTAAATAAAATTAAAACGTTACTATTCACCAAAAAATTATTTTTATCTCATTGAACCACATTTTACTTACTGACATCAACTGTGTCTCTCGGATTTTTGAAATTCTACTAACAGAAGTGGTAAAATTAAGTTTTATGAAAAATTCAGTTTTTTAACTACCACTTAGTGGTTTCACTATTCATCAAAAATGAATGTTTTCAGAAAAATACCAAAAATTAGGCCTAAGATATATTTGATATTATGAAATCAAAAATGATTTCTATTTTACCAAATTCAAGACATATCAGTTGCATTAATTAATTTAAAAATTAATTCCCGTCGTCAAAACATATAGCATGTTCTTAAGAGATAATAACTATCAAAAGATTGACACTTGTTTATATCTGTTTTAAATGTGAAATTACATCCAATGACCAACATTGTATTAAATTGTAAAAATATATTCTAAATATAATTTAAAACCACTAAAATTAATAATTTATCACTATTAATTATTTCGATTAAAAAGGTTGTTTTTAATTAAAATTTAGTAATTTTCACTATTCATCAGAAAATGAAAGTTATCCGAAAAGTACCAAAATTTCACCCTGAGCTAATTTCGATATTCCGAATCCAAAAATGATGTCCATTTTGAAAAATAAAATTTACAAAATTTCAAAAAGTGGTTATTACTATTCATAATGGCTAGTTTTAATAATATTTTAATAGCATATCGTTGTTTAGTGAAACTCGGTATTGCTTACTACACACGCTATCGAGGAAGGCCGCGATTGCGTGTAATGCAAGGAAAGTCAAGGATGCGTATTGTGAAAGCTCCTTTTAGTGTAGCGTACAACACAAGACATTAATGAAATTAAAAAGAATATTTTTCATAAAATCTTGGGGTGTTACAGTTGAAACTTTTATGATTATTCTCACCCAAAAATAATGATTTAGGATTATGAACTTATTTTTTTCAAACTCCAAACACACCAAATAAGTGTATAATGATGGTTCATAACAGATCAAGATAAAATGAAAATGAAGGAATGAATATTTACCTTCACAAATGTAAAAAATAATGGACAGAGAACTGTGGGGAATGTCTTATTAGGACATTAAAGTGTTTCAATAATGTATGTAATGGAAATTTAAATCCTGGTTTTCTTGTTTGGGTGAATATTTTATGAATGAAATGGAGGTGGGGAATTAAATATACCATAAAATGTAGGTGTTTAAAAAATATAGAAAATGATTCCCGAATAAGAAAACTTAAAACTTAAAATGATAAAATATATATAAATGATCCAAACCCAAGGAAACAATGGTGTTCTGTAACAACATATATGCATCACAAAGTGATACTTTATATTTTTATAAGGATACTCATTACATAAAATAATGACCAATATTGATTCAAAAAGTTCAAGTGTCTTTGGAATCATGGTTATTTAAAAACATTTGAATAAGTTAACTATATTATCTCTCAATTTGTATTTTATAATTATATCCCTTACTATACATATATTAGTTAATACCTTTCTCTATAACATGGAAAAAATGAATCTAATTAATGGGTGAGCTCATATTCTCAATAAGGGTATATAATGAAGACACCAATGATCAAATAGATATAACATTACCATAACAATAAAAAATCATGATATTAACATCAAAAAACCATTCACTATATATCAAATATCATAATATAGTTTCATGGATAAAATAAGGGATATTCATAGTGCATGACATATAATGGAATACAAGATTGTAATCCATGAGAGAATAACATTTCCATATGTCATGAGTGTGTGTAATACATAATATTATAATTTTGGAATCCGTAAAAAATAGAATAATTATCACATATTATATTATTGGAAGTAAATTAGGCCTTGTATAAAAATAAGGTCATGAACCAAGGTCTACACAAAATTTTATGGATATGAAATGAAGGAGAGTAAAAAGACATATGAATCTGAATAATATGTCTTCTATTGTTTTATGGAAATGATGTCCAGGTACATGCAAAAAATGTTAATCATGAAATAAGGTTCACACAAAAAATATTTACCTCATGTGGTACCCATCATTACCCAATTTAATTGAAAAAACTAATTGACATAACCACAAAATTTTAAACATTATTTAGTCAATAGGAACTAGATCATAAATCTTAACATTATTTCATAACCCAAGGAAAATAAATTTTTTTTTAAACATATTTTAATGGTAATCATAAACAAATCCCATAAATAATAATTTTGGTAACATATGATCATATCCTAAATAAATTATAATTTAAATTAAATCATTATATCATGGATGAATTTTTTTTATTCAAATTATATTGGAAAATTTCATTATGAAAATACCCTTTTATTAAAAAATAATTTCATTAAAATATGAACAAATTTAATTTGTTTTTTGTGAAATTCATCATTGAGAAGAATTATGGAAACATGTAATGGTGGCTTTAATACATAGAATTTTCTATTCAGTGTGATATTTCTTTCATGTAGTATATATTATTGGAGAAGAAATTACTTTTATACTATTTTAATAAATCAAAAATATTTTTTTAAAAAAAATTAAGTATCAATTCCATTTAATATGTTATATATAAATCCAATAACATGAAAAAGTAAAATTATAAAATTATAAATTAACATTGAAATTTATTTAAACAATGGTATGGAAGAAAATAGTTTTCAATAATAGAATGAAATTAGGTTGGTTTTCATTAAAAAAATTCTTTCTCTTTTATCATTACAAAAATATATTAAAATAAATAGAAAACAATAATTATCAATAACTAAACTGAGGAGAAGAAAAGTACTAAATTTCATGGAATGTATATAATATGATTTCCTCGTAATGATGATCACAAACAATACTCATAAGAATTAAAATTTAACATAAAAAGTTCATCTCTTTATAAAAATTAGAGTTATAAACCATATAAAAGAATATCCTAAAATTAAACATTGAATTTATTTAACATAATTATAATGATAACATAACTTCGGAATGAGAAATATATACACATCATAAAAAAATTTAACATCATGAATTAACACATACCCAATAAAAGTTAAATTTTATTGATAAATCATTACATTGAGTTCCACATGCATTGAAATAACGTTATCATACTATATAATAATTTTATGTTTTTTATAATTCTATAACAAATTCATTTTACACATCCTTAACAAAAATATGATCCAATTATTATATTTGAAAACACTTTCATAAATAATTTATTTTTAAAAACAAAATTCATGTGTGTTAATTGTTTTCTTAAATGAGAATATATAATTTTTTCTTTCAGATCCTTGTACATTGATATTATTTCTATAATTTATTTAATTTTAATAGTCATATATATATATAACTTATATCCATTACATTAATACCCAAATCTATTGTGAAATATTTATTTCAATTGAATGTAATCATTTCAATATTTAGCATCACATAAAACATTAATTTTAAATTGACTTACATGAAAAATATTTAACTAACATTAAACACATCACTGAGTTTATATTATGTCATATACAACACCATGTTTGGATTTTGATTCACAAAATACAGAGTTTCTCTTGGAAATATTAATTAAAGTAGTATTATTTAATATGATAGTTGTAACATAGAATTTGTAATGTTGATTTTGAATAAGATTGATTAAATTATTAAAATACACAGTTTACAAATGTATATATATTATATTATTTGGAGATAAATTAATTAGAATTTACAATAAAAATCAATTTCAAAAGAAAGTAAATCATTTTATAAGGAAATAATTTTTCACATAAATGTGTTTGAACTCAACTAAGATTATGAAAAAAATATTGTTGAATGTTTTTAATTAAATTTATATATATTATACATTCAATAAATTTTTTAACATTCATCTTATTTGTTTTAAAAATATTATATAATAAGAAATATAATTTTATTGATAAAACTGTATTATCTTAAATCAGTTTTGATGAATTTGCATCCAATAAATGATAATTAACAATTTCCAATATTATAAATTTATTTTAAAAATAAAATTTATTTTCTAATAGGAGTAACAAAACTATGTTAGGGTATATATTTTTTGATATTTTATAAAAGTTTAATTTTTTTATTAATAGGGAAAATACTAGATTTTAATTGAAAAATATATTTTTTAAAAAATTATTACCAAATGTTAAATTATATTTTAAATTAGTTTAAATGCAAAGTTATATCTCTTATATATCTATTAATACAAATTATCTCATTACAATTATTCTTAGGTTGAGGTTTTACATAAAAACAATGTATACTTTGGAAAAAATTTCTTTTGAAACCCTACATTATCATCACATTTATGTGATTAAATATATAATAAAATGTTTCACTTCTTTTATTGGAAAATATTGAAATATCATTAATATTATAAATTATTAATAATTATATTGTCTAATAATTTCAACTAGAATTATTTCTATAATGATTGTTGAAAACCTGTAAAAGTTAATTACCAAAATTAATGATAAAATGAGTTTTTCGCATTATAAGCATTTTTATTAAAATTGATTTTAAGAAAAATTATATTTTTTAATTTAATTTCATAAGATAATTTTTAGTTAAATTTTTTTGAATGAATACTTTAAAATATTATTCATAGTGAATAAATTAACTACATAAAATAAATACATGTTAATGTGGTTAAAAACCAAAAACTGTAAAATTGAGTAAACATAACGAGTAAAAAATAACAAGATAAATAATGTGTTTATTATTTTTATGGAGTTGTGTGTAGAAAAAAAAATCATTGACAGTATTATTTATCTATTTCATTATTACACATGGAAATATTAACCTCCCAATTGTGAATACATTAGGTAATTTAAACAAATGGCACCGTTTCACAATTATAAAAGTGAATTCACTCCAATGACTGATTAAAAACTCTCATTATACATGTATAAATGAACCCCTACCCGAATAACATCATATAAATTTATCCTATGAGACATATATTGTTTATAAATCCAAACATGGAACAATTTTTGGGAGAAACAAATAGAAAACACGAAGAAGATGTTACTTTCATCAAATAGAGAATTTGTTTTATTTATTACCCCACTAAGTACAATTCTTATTATAATTTTATGATATAATAAAATTTTTAAATTACATAAAAAAATTGTTTGTTAAGTTAATTTAATGAAATAAATACATCCCCAATAATATAAAATGGGTAAAGAAATCGACATTGATTTTTACTGTAGACTACCACCTCACATTCCAATGTGATTTGTTTTTCCATTACCAACCCTCACTATTGGATATGAATATGTATCAAAATATTATATATTATGATAATGAAATAATTATAACTCTTTATTTATCATATCATATGTTTCTTTTTATATTCCCTTCAACATGCAATATAATAGAGTCATTCATGTATACATATGACCCCTCACATCATGATGTTATCTGACCTTGTTTTCACTAAAAATATACATTTAAGGTAATAAGGACAAATTTGATGAATATATATAATATATATAATATATATGTAAAATATTAATGACTAATTATATGTTATATATTATTTACCTTCTGTACATTTTTTCCATTATGAAAATTGGAACAACAATCATGCGTGTGTATGAGAAATCATCTCCATGTATGGTGTAGATAATTATATATATATTATATTAATTGAAAAATATAAATTCAAATATATGTAATATTTATAATTTGTATATCAGGGTTATACCTGTCACTCCCCGATGATAGTTATCATTTGTTTTTATTTATTTCTCAACCTATGATCTTTTGGTTGATGTTCAAGTTGAGTGTCCAACTGTAGACCTTGTGTTTTGGTGTTTTTTCTTCTTCTAGACCTTTTAATTGTTATTGAGAATGTTATAAGGAGAATGTTTCATGGGGGAGAGTTTATGACACCTGAGGTTTCACTATATTTTGTTTAAATCATTTATGGATCATTTGGTGCACATCCCTAGTGTGTGGGGTGTCATTTGAGGGTTATTGGGTAATTTGTAGGTAGCGCAGTTTGATCCCTGTTTTCCAAAACCCTGAAACTCATACATCTATGTTTTCAGAACGACTCCAGTTGTAGTCGCACGGTTTGCACTGGACCTATTAAACTGTGAAGTAAAATTGTGCGTCCCATTACGAGGCTAAAAAATAATTATTATTAAATTTCAATATTAGTAATTATACATCCCATTTTAATACCTATTTATTGGATATCCACCATAGGGATCACCCCTTCCCTATCCATCATTTCCCACTTTTTTGGGAAATTTATCCCCAACAGTTTGTGATTTTTCATGGTATCTTTATCCAATCCTTCCCTTTCCTATTATCTTCTATTCCCTCTCTATATTTCTTGTTTTTCATTGGGGTTTCCTCCAATATCCTAACTTTATTATATATGGTTTATATTTTGTTTTAATTTCTTTATTTCTATTATGTGTCTATCATTGGCGATGCTTTGTTGTCCATTCCCTTGATGTTTTATTCCATTAGCACACCAACAATGTTGGCATTTATATCACATTTATTTCCTATTAAAACTATTGAGGGTTGAATGCTTTTAATTAATTTTTTAAATATTCTACCCATCTCTATGATTCACAGGGTTATTTTTTTATTGTTTTCAAATTAGATTAATTTGATAAAAAATATATTTTGGTATGATTCATGGTTTTTGACAATTTGTGTCCATTCCAAAAGTGCTTAAATGATTTTCAACTAATTTATTATGGGCGAAATTGGGTGGCCACGTGTTGGTTTTCTAATTTTAATGTTTCATTTAAATTATTTAATGGTATTTAGGATTTAACATGTATGATGTGGTGATTTTATGGAAATGTGTTGGGCTATTTTGAAGGACTCATTGATTTAAAAATTCTAGGATATGTAATTTGTATTTGTGTGAGGTTATGTTGGAACTGTTTGAATTGAAGGGGTTGTTTTTCAAATTGAAATGTGTTTTTTTTGTTTTCAGAGATGTATTGGCGGTTTCATTGGATATTGAAACATCCATGGGTGTAATAGGTGAACACATGGATTGGAGTCCAATGAATATGGAACTTTATAACACACTCAAAATCAATAGCCCCACTTATCCCCCTTTCCAACATTACATAAAATGGATCCATGTTTCTTAAAATTGGGTAAGTCTTTCATCTATTGTTTTATAAATTTTCTAGAGTTTGTTCCTTTTTGTTTTTCTAGGTTAGTTTTGAAGCATGTTTTGGTTGGATGTTGGAAAAGGTATGGCCATTATGGAAAATGTTTAGTAAAAATTTTATTTCACATTGAATGAAATAGATTTTAAATAATTTATGGTAAATGATATTGGGTTGTTTAATTATAAGGCATCATATATAATTTTTCACTTAATAGTGATGTTCTATTATGTTTATGGAAAATAATTAGTCTTCATAAATTTAAATGCCCTGTTGAAAACATAAGTTTTTTTATAGGATTATATAGATTTTTAATGATTTCAAGTCTTTTTTGGAACATTCTATGAAATAATTTATATATGTATATACACATATATAGTGTGCACCCCTAACTAGGATTTTTCTTCATGGGTTATCCTATAGGTGGTCTCCATGTTTTGGGGTAGAAATGTGTAGTTATGGAATGTTAGATGAGTCACTTATGCGGGGGACTCTAACATATAGATTATTATTAGAAAAATGGATTCGTATGCATATTTTACAGGAACGAGTGATGTTATCTTACTTTCCCCTATTAGATGGGTTGGTACCCTCATGTATTTAATGATAGGCCAAGAAGACTATACAACTGGTTAGGTCATGATAGGGAAAAAAATGATTATTGACTTAGGGGATTCACCATACATTGGTAGGTGGTTCTTAACTAAGTACATCCATGGTCTTACTATTTATGGTTAGGATCACCTATTGTTTTTTATCATCACATTCTTGTTTAATTTACTTATGATTTGTTTTTAATGATGAAATTTTTACTTATCCATTTTCAACGCTGTCTTGGGTTTTTTCTGGTTTGGGTCTTGGTTTTGGAATTAAAGCCATGATTTATATATAAATTAATATAGTGTAAGGTTTTTAATAAAGGTAAAAGGTTTTTAATATTAATAATTTCCACAAAAATATTTTTATAAATTTATTTCAATCTAGTGTTAATGGACTGTTTTGGGAAAGATCACACATGGATTCAATGGTGATTTCCTAATGATCTATCATGCTCACACCCTACACGTACCTTTCAGTGTTAGTAGAGTTGAGTTATTTTGAAGGTACTACATCTAGTTCATGTCGTCTGGTTTAATCTAAATTTTGGATTAGTTCAATCTTGTGGATGGTGCTGACCAAGAAGACACTTTAAGATCACAGTTTCATGGATGTTTTTTAGTCTTATTTTCATAAGATTCAATTTTGTATGTTTTTTTTCAGATTTTTCATTTGTATATTTTGTTTCAATAAGATTATTTATATTTATTGGGATTCGGTTTTGTCACTTATTCATTTGATCTTGGTTTATTTGGGCTTAAATAATTCCCTCTTGTCTTGTATTTGTTTCCTTAAACAAGTTTGTTGCTCGTGGGGATCGAGATTGCCCCTCAGGACATAATGTGGACTTGGTCAGGTGTTCTGTTGGATGACATCCAAGGCTGGTTCAAGACAAAATGATATAAAAGTAGGCCCTTATTAATTGGGTTATCTAGTAGGGTGATAATTGTAATTTTAGGACTAAAGAGGTAGGTATGGGAACCATTTCATAAACCCTTTATTGTTGAAAACCATGTGTTACTAGGAGAGATCATGATTTGAGTATTTTGTAATTGGTTTTGAATGAGGACTAAAATTAGAGGTGATCTGGTGTCACGTAATGATATCACATTGATTATTGACCTTTGTGAAGTCCAATTAGATGGATCAAGATCCTCTTAGGGTTATAACTTAATTGGGGCATGACCCACTACCATGTCGCTAGGTTAGCCACAAACGCTAGTCCATACATTTTGTATTTTGGTTCATATTCTATTAAAATCTAGTTCTGGTAATTTTGAGATGGGTTATGAAATGAAAATGGGTTTTAAAATAGAAAAGGATTCCTTTCAAATGATTCTGTATTGGTAAAATGGATTTTAAAGGAAATAGTTGTGATTTAAAAACATTGTTCCTATTAGGATTTCAAGGTTAATGGAATGGGTGTGACACTTGGGTCTCCTTATAATCATTTTCACATTTTAGGGTATGTATGGATTGTTCATGTTTGCACATGTGGATGTAAATTAATGAACACATGTCTGACAGTTCATAGGATTCCATATGTGGGTGTTTCAAATCAATGGCTCGGCATTGGATTTCTAATATGATTCATTAAAGATAAAAGTGAATCTATAAAATGGTTTTTGTTTTATAATGTCGGTTTTGTTTTTTGAAAGGTGAGTTTTTTTGGAATGTATCCTTGAAAAAGGTAGTTTTAAAATAGAAATGAAATGCTAAATTTTGAAAAGTGAGTCTTTGAGTTGTGTTTTTTGTGTTTTCCATGGATTCTAGTTGTCTTGAATGATATTTTATATTGGTTAGGATTTGCTTTTATTTCAATTTTTGGTTCTATGTTTTGATTTTTATATGAATATTCTACCTCAAAAATTCACCAAGATTCCTAGTGAGTCATCCCAGGTTTATTGTTCTTACTGAGAGGTGCTTATTTTACGTCATGATAGATGTCCATTAGTGGAAGTGTTGTGGCTTGAAGAGGTAGACTGTGTCTTCAAGTCCTTGGTAACACCTGATTTCATATGAGTTTGAACTATTTTAGTGTGGTCCAAGGGTCAATTATTTTGTGAATGGGAGTTCTTGCCCAGCAATCGATACAGGTTGGGATGAAATGGGAGTTTTTTTAGTCCATAATTGTATGATGGTTCATAACTAAGGAGTTGAACACATAAAGAAAGGAGGACTTAATGATTATTTGATAAGGTTAGAAAACTATAAAATATTATATTGAACTCTTTAAGGATATGGTTTTCTTTCCATCATAGGTAGTTTTTTGGGGAAGAGGTTGTTGGAAATCATGTTTCACTTGTTTCTCATTATGGTTCCCCATACAGATATATGTATGTTCCAGAGGAAAATATACTAGAATTGTTTCCACCATTATAATTGATTTATATTTTATCAGGTTGTTCAGTTGTACGACACTAGTGTGGCCAGTCCAGGAAATTGAAGTCATCATCTCACATCCGTCTAAAGAACTGACAATTTTTATCAGGGGATGCTTGTACCTGATTTTGAAGTAGTATATCCTTCAATAATAATAAATCAAACCACATGTCCAACATTAAATATCACACATAGTTTGAAGTTTCTAGGGGTGTGGGAAACCGTGACCATGATCTTGTTTTGTATGCTGGGATATGATCATTTAAAATCCACTTGTTCTTTTTTTTCCCACTATTGTAGTTTTTTGTATTTTTCTATGCTCATAGTTTAATTTAAAAATTATGATGGACTTAGTATATTGAAATATATGGTTTTGGGTAATTTTGAATGTGAATTTTAGAATCTCTCATTTTCATAAAGAGTTTTTTTCCACTATGTGGGTTTATTTCATTTTTATAGTTGTGTTTATTTTGGTTATAGTTGAGATTTCTAAACATTATCAATGGTGGTTCCATTTCATCATTTAGTTTGGGTTTATATTTTGCAGGTTTCTCCTAGTGTTGGAGAATTCAAACGGTGTGTGGAAATTATGAGTTCTACTAATGGTGTTGTTTTATTGAGGGTAATGAAGATGGATGAGTTAATGTTGGGAGTTCCCTATTATATAATTTTAAAGAGGGTTGTATTTGGTGTTTAAATGTTGATTGTATTTGTTTAGATCTTATGGTGGGTATAACCCTCTTGTGTTCTCCCCTTATCCTCATTATTATGATGTAGTCTCATGTTTAATAGTTGGGTTTGAATTTTGGATTGAATATTCACCATGTGTTTCATGTATAATCTTGGGTTTGACCAGGCATGTGTTTAAGTTTTGGTTAACATTTAGCTAGGTGACTTTCTAGGGTTTAAAAGTGAATTTGGTGGGAAGAATTGTCAAATCCCGCCAATGGTTTTCATTTTATTTATTTATTTATTTTTTTCGATCTTTTGGTTTATGTTTGGATTGAGTGTTTAACAAATTTCATTGTTTTTTGTGGTTTTTGTTTTAATTTATACCTATTCATTGTTATTGTGAATCTTTCGGTGAAACATTTTCTTGGTGGAGAGTTTGTGACACCCAAGATGTCACTATATTGTGTTTAAATCAATCAACGATTATTTGGTGGGATTCCCTAGTGTTTGGAGTGTATTTTTATGGGTTTTAAAAAAATTTAGGTTTTATGGATTGGTATCACTTTCCCCAAACCATGAAACACATACATTCATGTTTTTAGAGCATTTCTAGTAGTAGTATTACGGTGTACACACAATTTACCAAACTATCCATGAAACCATGCATCCCATTATAGGATATATACATTTTATTATAAAAGCATGATTTGGGTGATCCCATATCCCATTTGAAGTATTTTTTTCCTTTTTAACAAAGATATATCCCCTTCATTCTATTTCATTTTGCACAATATTTTTTGAAATTTCTTAGCAATGGTTAGTGATTATTCATGGTTTCTGTATTAAATCATTCCCTTTAATAATATCCTCTATTCCATCGTTCAATATCTTCAGATTCATTGGGGTTTACTCCCATGGATAACCCATAATGGCTAGGTATTATGTTTGGTCTGAATTTCATGATTTCTATGATTTTTAGATCATCCATGAGGGTCAGTTTTCCATTCCCATGATGTTTTATTCCATTCACACCCTTGGAAGGTAGGTGTTTCCATGAAACTACCTTCAAATTTATACCCTTGATGTTTGGATTCATTGAATTAATTTTAAAATATGATTCAAACCTCAATGATTCCCTGTGATACTTTGTCATAGTTTTTTTAAATTAGTATAATTTGATAAAAATATTTTTTGGTATAATTCAAGGTTTTTTTCAATTTGTGTTCATGCCAAAAATGTTCAAATGAATGTAAATTGAGTTTTAATGGTAAAATTGGTTGGTCGATTGATTTTTTCTCAATTGTAGTGATCCATTAAAATGAATTAATTTTTTTAGGGTTTCACATGCATGATATAAAGAATTTAAGGAATGATGATGTGTTTCATTGATAGGCTCTTTGATTTAAAAATCATAGGTTGTATATTTGTAAATTTTGTGAGGTTGAGTTAGGATTTTTTTGAAAACAAGTATTTGGTTTGGAATTAGAAATGGGTTTTCCTGTTTTATTTGATTTATAGAGGGTTTAATTTGATGTTGTAGCATCCATGGGTGGACTAGGTGCATAGAAGGATGTGAAATCAAATGAAGATGGTGTTCTAGAACAAACAAACCATTAAGATCCCCACCTATCCACCTTTATGGTTCCATGTTATCTAAAATGGGTAAACTAGTGAAACTTAGTTTTTTAAAATGGTCTTGAATGTGTTCCAAGATTCTTGGCCTAGTTGGTCTTGAAACATGTTTTTGTGACTCGTTAGAAAATGTATGGCCTGTTTGGAAAATGTTTAGGAAAAATGGGATTTCAAATTGTTAGAAATGGATTTGGAACATTTTTTGGTAAATGAATATTGAGTGTAAAAAGATAAGGAATGATTTGTTATTGTCCACTTGAGTGTGATGTTCTATGTTGATTTTAGAAAAGAATGTGTCCTGAATAATTTGAACTCCTAGTTGAAAACATAATGTGGTTTATGGGATGATTTATATATTTATATGGTATGAATCCTGACTATCACATTCAATGAAATTATGTATATATATACATATATTTAATGGGAAATCCTATCTCAGAGATCCCATTATGGGATATCGTATAGGTTTTGTCCATGTTTGGGGTGGGAATTTATGGATAAAATAGGAAAGGTGAGTCATGCATGTGGGAGCCTTCTACTTACATATTATTAGTACCATTATGATTTACATGGTTTATTTTAGAGGATTGGGTGATGGTCTCTTACCAAACCTAATTAAATGGGTTGGTAACCTCTTAATGTTGTTGAAAGTCCAAGTAGGTTTTTCCCCTGGGGAGGTCATGATAGGGTATCTAGTTTGTTATTGACTTAGGGAATTTACTGTATGCCGACAGAAGTTTCCTAACCATGTACATCATAGGGTCTTATTAGGATATTTATGATCACCCATTTTTATTATCTGCACTTTCTCTTTTTTACATTCATGGCACATTGTTTTAAACTCCAAATGATTAATTATCCTTTTTCAGCACCACCTTGATTTCATCTGGATTGGGTCATGGTTTTGAAATTAAATCCTCAATTTAAAATTAATATGAGGACTGTAATGTTTTCGAAAAATCGAAATGATGACTATAAATAATGATGGGAAAACCTATATTTATAAATGTATTTAAACTATTTTTAATTGATTCTTTTTGGAAAGGATACAGATGGATTTAGTGTTGATTTACTACTGAGCTGTCAAGATCACACCCTAAGTGTACCATTTAGTGTTTCTATACCTGATTTGTTTTATAGGTCCTCCTTCTAGTTAAGTTACTGTGGTATGAACTGGATTTTGGATAATTTTGATCTTAAATATAGTGGAGAAATTGAGGTCACGGGAGATCACAGTTCTATGGTACCAGTTTAGTATTATTTTTTTTAAAATATAATTTTTTATTTTTTCATTTTGTTCAGTTCTATTTTGAATCTGAATCAACCTATTTATATTATAAATGTTTTATTTATTATTTTTTTCATTTGATTATTTTTAGTTTTGGCTGAAATTGTACCCACTTATCTTGTATTTTATTCCGTATAGTAGTTATATGCCTGTGGGGAAACAGAACGACCCTCGGTCCATGCCACATACCAGCTTTGTATTGGGTCAGATTAAATCCCAAGATTTTTTGTTACAATACTATGGATGTTATGGAGGCATGATAAATTAAAAAAGACCCAAAATACCATAAAGAAACATAAATTAAAAAATGAATCACTTATTACCTGAAACATAACATTAACAAAGAATTGTTAAAAATTTGGTAATAAAATTTCATAAATAAATAATATATTTTATGATAAATATGAGTATGGTAATTTAATATTTGAATAATAAGATTGTATATATTAAACAAGAGTGTATAACATGAATAAAGGAACATAATACATAGGTTAAGGGGTTTTCTAGTCTTTAATTTATTTATAGAAGACATATAAAATATCACCATACTTTTATTTTTTGTGTTTAAAAACGACACAATTAAAATTTTATGTCATTAATTCCATGAGATTAGTGAGATTTATTATTTTTTTATTCACAAATTTTAGTTGGGATTAAAATGATTACCAAAGTGTAAAGGTATTTTTTTCTTAATTTTCATTCTCTAAGATGTACAATATATTATCCACAAATTTTATTTCATGAAGTGTATATAAATACCTTATTACCTGAAATAACATGAATTTATTTAACCTCATGATATTATAATTTCCATTTTATGTTATTCATTTATGGGGATTATGATTCAATGTTACCAAATAGGTAATGATTATATGTCACAATTTCATTGTTGATCATGATTATTTATAAATATTTTTACGATGATAAGATATTATGATACAAATCTCATAAAACTCATAAATGTATTATCATACATTTTTTATGATATTTTCATGTAATATTACATTTTATACTCCATTTCAATTAAAATAATTGGGAAAATGTTTTTATGAAAATCAATCATTAATTTTCTCATCGATTGGAAATTCGTTTTCATCAAAAAACATTGTTTATAAAATAATAATTTTTATTATTATTATCCTTTGGTTTTAAAATTACAATTTTCCATTTTTTATATTTTCAGATATTTTTTAATAAATATTCATTTAATTTATCAAATAATTCATGTTTTTATTTTATCAAAAAAGTAAATGGTGTATTAGTTTTTATGTGAACAATAATAAAAAACATCCTGTAGTCATGAAAAACCATTTATTCAATGATTTATTTTTTGTTTAATAATTATTTAATAATAAAATTATTATAAAAAAGTTTGATGTTGTTATTAAATTTTTTTTCTTAGTTTGAAACAAATATTATCCATAAAACTATTCAAAGTGATCATGCAAAATCTTTTTACATCTATGATGAAATTTATTTATATTACTTATTTTTTATATGGTATATGATACAAGGATACCATTATGATAATTTATTTAGATATAATTTTGTAATAATATAGTATTTATTATGTAATTTGTTTATTTTCCATAAGTTATATTATGTTGAAATGTGTTATAGAACCTATTTATTTTAAATGGTTCGGAAAATATTAATGTTTTATGAAGCCCAATTATTTTCATAGATTTTGATATAATGGATATTTTGTTAAAAATTTGTAGATCAGTTAAGGATCATTAGTCTTCAATCAATGATCATATTATGAAAATCCCTAGAGACGATGGAAGACATATTTCAATAAGCATTAGTTCCCTTCAAGTTGAAAAATTACAGTTGGAAGAAGAATATTATGCCTTGGAAGGGACATTGGATAAAACAGTTAGAATATCCAATACTCTCACAAAACTATTGAAGGAATAAGAGTAAGAAATTTATATTCAAAATGGAATACATAATAAATTTAATGATTAATTGTAAGGGAGTATTCCTTTAGAATGTATTTTTGTAATCTTTCACACATTAAAAAATATTCACTAAGTATTTTTGGTTGTCAAAGATACTCAATAATAAGACAAAGCTAACAATGAAAAGGATCTTGATATATCTTTACAAGAATTAAGGAATGTTCATGAGGAAAAAATGAAAATACCGATGAATAATTGGGATAGTATGCGGAGGTCAGTTGAGTATAAGAAGAACAATCTAAATAATTAATGTCTAGAGATAGAGGTGATGTTTAAGAGTCAAAAATTAATCCAAGAAGTAACCACCCAAAAAACTCGAAGAATATTTTTTTCAACTCATGTTTTTATTCAGAACTATGATTCCAAAATAATTATTAGATCATCTTATAATCCAATGGAAACATCCTTAAATACAATGTTATGTATGAGTAAATATATTATGCATGAACAAAATTAAAATTTGACAATGTTATGTATGAAACTAATTACATGTTCCATATATTATTTTTGAACATGATTACATGTCCACAATACTATGAATGAACATGATTACATTTTCATTAAATTATGCGTGTACATCTCTTTAATGTGTATAATGTTATGTATAGACCACATTGGATGTCCTTATAATTATGAAAGGGCATAATTTCATGTCATCAACATAATGAGTGAAGATTTATTTATTGATATATGTTTACAATATTGTAATTTTATGTTTCTGCCACAAATATATTTCTTATGCCAATGTAAAATTCTCACAACTCATGTTATTTTATTCAATTATGTTTCCTGTCTTGTGAAACACAATCAATTATTCTATAGGTAACATTTATAATCTATGTTACAAATTAAATGGTTTTTGAATTTTATTCTCATTATATCATACACATATGACCATTTTATATAGATATATCAATTATTTACCCTTACTAAACATTTAATCTCACCCTTTGTTATGGTTCCACATTATTGATTACAAAGAAATTTATTTTTTTCAGCATGTAAATAAGGACTAATAAATGGGAACACCATTGTTCAATAATATGAAAATTTTTCACCATAATATACCAGTGTGGTCCGAGTAAAAAAATTCATTAAATTATATTTCTCCTTAGCTGTGTGTTTCTAAAACATATTGAATAGTAAACTAAAAATATTTAAAATGTATATATGAGAGTCTATAGACGTAATAATTGGTATAAGAGGAAATATTTAGTTAACCAATTGAATCATGGTTGAAAAAACATTAGTGATATCATTAGGTATACTTCTACATGTATTTCTAACTATGTATATAAGGTTATTTCTATGGATGAGTATGTATTGGAAAAATAATTTGAATTTTTTCAAAGGATACAAAATGTTGTTTATATAAATTACATCCATATTTGGATAATACAAGAGGATTTGGATATATAATAGGTGTACCGATGTGTAATATCTCCAAAATGGTGAAATATGATGGAATATATCTTTATCTTGTGAATGAAAATGACCCTTGATTCACACCTAGTTTGACACTACCATGATATATAAATTGGAAATCCAAAAACATATTGTTAATCATTTTGATGGTTTTGAATAAATGATGATAAAATACTAACTAGGATAATTCGAAGGATTGATTGATTTAAAATAATACTTAATTATTTAAACATCATATCGGTGAGTTTTAATGATTATGTTGTTTTACACTATTATATGTGTTTCCAATGATATTAATTTATTATTCAACAGATGGATCCAGAACAACTAGTTTAAAATTTAATGAGATATAAAATTTTATTATGAGAAGAAAATTTGGATGATGACCTGGGAGAAGGATGTTTTGATTATTACTAATCACTTATCATGGAACATGATAAACAACATTCACTATAACCAACCCTTAGACTCAACAAATTAGATAATGACATTGTTCATTGGGGGTTTGGTCAATAGATTTTGTGGATGAAAAAAGATCCTTCTTCTAATATGAAAAGAAAGTGGAAATAAGAAATTCATAGAACATCTCAAAGGAATATGAAATTTTTTTCTGTTCTAAGATGATATTAATGAACTATGTTATTAGGGAGAAAAAATGAAAAGTCCAATTAATGAAATGGATTGAAATGTTGGTCTCTATAGTGTATTATCAATGGATGAATGTTTTAAATGGGGATAATATGCGAATTATACAAATTAATGTCTTCATGGGAAATCCCATGAAGGGAATCAACATGGTTCTTTGATTAATTTTTTTTTTACTATTGATGATGAGGATTCTAAAATTTCATGTGAAAGGTATGGTATGTTCTAATAGTATTGATTTTATTAAACATGGGAAGATTGGTAAAATTGATCTTTATGAATGTTAATACATGATTCATATTTCATATTATACCATAGAGAAATTAATGAATAAATGATAAAGCCTAGTGAATATATTAATATTATTGTAGAAAAATATAAATAATTTTTTTATTGAAATTAGATAATACTAAAATAAATATGTTTCGTCAAGTTATTTTTATTTTTAATCTATTTTAATGCATATGTTTAATTGTAAATATGACATTGAAAATTTATTTAATTGAAAGGTTATATAATTTGATCATTTGTAGATAAACTATAAAATTTTCCTTATGATGGGAAAATTGTTTTATGTTTGGACAATGATATTATTGATATTTATAATGTAAATAAAGCAGTATTGATTTCCTCAGAACCAATAAAGAATTATTTTAAAAAATTATTATTTTTATAAATATTTTAGTTGATTTTTTTTGATTTATTGAATATGTTCAATAATCAATGTTTATAATCATGTAATGCTCTAGAATGCAATTTTTCATTAAGGTTTTATGGATATTTTGATTATTAACAAAAATAATCATAATATTTGACCATGGAATTGACATATTTTTAATGCGACTATTTATAGCTACCGAATGATATTTAATGGACTATTTTTTTTAACATTGGAAATATTGTTTCCCTGATTATAAATCATTAATTTCATGTTAATAAGGTTAAACATATAATGAATATTTTAGGTTAAACATTACATATGATTTTAGATGATAACATATTGTACCACAATAATAATATTTATTTATAAGTTGTGAAAACTATTTTGTTTTGATGTTAACTGATGATAGTAGAAATGACTAATCATTCCTTTTATGGATCATAGGATTTGATAGAATTTTAGTAAAAATACACCTTCATTATTGGGATTAAGAGAAAATATGGAAGTTAATTGAGGAACAACCAATGAATTTAATTGTTCCCATGAAATTAAAATATTTCATGTTAGTACATTTTTTTATTTTCATTTCATAAATATAAACAAGAATTCAACAACATTATTAAAGATTCTATGAAATAATTTATCTTCTTATTATCACCATTTTTGTGATATCAATGACATTTTTCATCTATATTATGGTTTGGTAAATGTGATAGTTAATGTTCTTCTCACTATGATTCTTATAACTCTACATTAGTATTTTAGTGTAATTTTCCCATTCTATGAACATGTTTTAACTTCCCACATATGTTACCATATTTTCAAACATACTATGAGTTATAATTCAAGATTTAATTTTCACATCCTTTTCTCTTTTTTGAGAGGTGTTTTATTAACCCATTTTATGTGTAGGTGTTCAATGATGTAACATTGAAAGCTAAATCATAGAATAACAAGATGAATATGATAGTATAAATTCAATTTAGGTGGGATAGAATGTAACATAATGGGATATTATGAATTATATTTTTTTTCAATTGAATTAAATAGTTTTGTGATTTTTCATTTTTAGAAAAAAGAGTTTAGCTAGTGATATTGACATCATTTCATAAATATTTCATTACTTGGGACACTATGTTTTTCTATTTTCTCATTCATCACTATGTTTGTATTTTGATACCCAAATTACAGGGCATAACTTGCAAAAAATGACATACTATTAAAATATTATTATTTAACATCATAGTTATCTCTTATCTGTTAGAATAGATGTAAAAAACATAATTTACTAAATTATTGAAATATATTATTTAAACATGTATATATATTTAATTATATATTCACATGTTAATTATAAATTAAATTAAAACAAAACTTTTTAAAATGAAGGAAATAATTTTTTTTGAAAATATATTTCTATGAAGATAAAAGTGTTTTACCTTAATAAAAGAATAATATAACATTATTGAATGATTTCAATGTTGTTCATAAATTTTATATACAATATAATTTTTTCATTCATCTTATGTGAATTATATGAATAATAATATAACAATTTAAATTTTATATTTAATATGTTATTTTTCAAATAGCATTCTTATCAGTGTTGTGAAACATATATTAAAATTGATTTTTATAAATTATATTTTAAACTTTATAATTATTTTTATATATATTAATATAATGTATATCAAAGGATATATTTTCCATATTCCTCTAAAATGATTCATTTTTTGGTGAATATTTAAAAATATTGAATATTAATTGAAAAATGTCTGTTTGTTTAAATTATTTCTAAAGATAATATATATTTTAAATTAGTTTTAATCTATAATTAGGTTAATTATATGTTTAATCCTATTTATTTCAATGGAATAATTTTATTATTATTTATTATATTAATTTTTTTAATGTTGAGATCATTATTACTTTAAAACTCCCTCTATCATCACATATATAGGGATAATTTTAAATTAATATTTTCCAATTATGTGAATTAAATTTATAAAATTTGATAAAATATTTCGAATAAGAATAATTCATATAATATAATAAGGAAAAATTTATTTTCTACCAAAATAATTAGTGAATTCAGTAAAAAGATAATTACAATGATTATTCATATAACGAGGTTTTGCGCAACAAATTTGTTTTAATGAAAATTAATTATTCCAATGAAGGGAATTTTTAAAGAAATGGAAAAATTTACCTATAGGTATTAATTAGTTAATAAATTATAGTATCATTTTATTCCTAGTGAATTAATTAATTTTTTTCATAAGAAGATTATATCTTCCATTGTAAAAAATATAAAATAGAAAAATTCAGAAAAATTGATGTATATGGAATAACATGATAAAAAGGTGTATCTATAGTATGGTGAAGGGTTTTATTTAATAAATAATTATTTTATTTAATTATATATCTATTACTGTGGAACATGTGGTATGTGTTACATACAAATAGTTAATATATTTTTGGTATTTTAAAAAAAGGACACCGTAGCTCAATTATAAAACTGCACTCAATCACCTCTCTTATTCTTATGTCACATGAAATTTTTATCAATAGAACCACACGAAAATCACTTACTGATAACTATATTTTCATCAAATAACCCTCATATTATTCATAATGGCATCTAATGATGGATTTTTGTGCAATCCTAAAGAGGATAATTGATTGGAGGTAACGTTCATAAATGAGCATTTTTTATTTATTTAATTTCCTAGGTAATTAAATTATAAATATAACATAATGATATAAAAACATAAGTATCTTACTAATGATGAAATATTTTATGTTATGTTAAAGACTTATAATAATCTCCACGCTCATAAAAAGGGTTATGGAATCATTTTTCATGTATATAGAGAACTACCACCTCACGGACCAATGTCATTACTTTTTTCCATTACTACAAAAGACAATTGTGCATGATGATGTATATAGAGAATATATATATCTTTTTTATAAAATATTTATACCTAAAGTTTAATTATAACACGTTCCTTTATTGTTTCAAAAAAGCATAGATAAATGGGTCATTTTTCAGTTATAAAAAATCATATATAAAGGGATACATTACTAGTACTAAATAAGAACTGATAAATGGGTTTCTTATTAGAGTATTTTGAAACACAGATAAATGAAAAAATTTATCAGCCCTTTTATTTTGCCCCTCTAAAGTCCCCAATAATCAGCACTTATAGAAACTGTATTAATGGGAATTTTTCCATCACCTACAGAAGCATTGATAAGGGTTACCATGATCATAACTTTTAAAAGTGACAATAAATGGGTCTTTTATTGGCACTTTTAAAAGCACGAATAAAGGGCCGTACTACAGTGAGCTATATCAACACACTACAAAACCAGTGCAATGGGCTGTAAAAATAGAATTTAGCACTTGAGACACACAATATATCAACAAATACAATTATTAATAAATAGTTTAAATGATATGAAATTTTTTATCATATATAAAATTAATAACACGATTTTATAGAAATTTCAAAAATTGGTCTATACAATTACATAAATACATATTATTACATACAATAAAAAACATCACTGTTCCTTTTATTTTAATCATAACCTTGAATAATATTATATCCATTAATACAACTATCCTCGAGATAAAAAACTCACCTGCATATGAAAAAAATATAATGTTATTAATAATATAAATAAATAAATGAATAAAAAGTTCTAATTTTAAGCATACTGATATTAATTTAAAATAAAAAGATGCACATAGAGTCACACTGGTCAAAGTGTGTCACACTGATGTGGAGATTATTTCATAAAATCTCAAATGACTTGTGTATCATTTTCCAAATGTACCAAAATAATTTTATTTTTTTTTCTTGGTTTTGAGTTTGTTAGATTTATTTTGTACTAAAATTTCATTCTGATCACATCATATCGTGGTGTGATGTGAAAAAAAATTTTAAACATCACAAAGGAATTTAGAATTTTTTTAGTAAATTATTATTAAAATACGAGAATGTTTGATTGGTTTCCTATGAGTAACAATTTTTGAACTAAAATGTCATTATTAAATTGATAACAGACACTATGAGTTATACCAGTAATGTATTGTATCAAATTAAGAATCAGATAATTCATACACATCACTAATTACATATGGATAATTTTTTTATGTTATGAAAATATTCTAAATTCATTATCTCAGTATGAGTTGTTCTTTTGTCAATTTTAAAAATATTCATTTCAATCTTAAATAAAAATACTGTAACACCCCAGGTAAATAATGAATATGACATCTTTATATTTATCCATATTTGTGAATAAAATATTAATATTACTTTAAAGGTAACACTATGCTCGATGTCGTACCCAATACGCAACAACGAGTTTCTTGGGAATCTTATGTTGTACTCTAATAATAAAATAATATTATTTTAATTGGTAGTTAACACATAGCCGTTGTATTGGCGGGAAAGGATAGAAATAACTAAAATATGATTATATATGTTTTTCAAATATTTTTACTCTTTACAATAAATGTTAGAGGATTACAAAAGCAAATTAATCCAGTTTTTAAGCGTAAACATTCCAATATTCTTTAAAAGGTCGATTAACCGCCTTTTAATGGGGAACCACTTTTAAATCCACATTTTGACAATTTTATAAGATCTATTTTTTTAAAATAAATATATTATTTATGATTGGGACATTGAAATTTACTTTGGGTTAATTTTTGGAATTTTTCTGACAATGTTTATTTTTCAATGAATAGTGAAAAATACTGCATTTTACATCAAAACTGCTTTTTCATATAATTTAATTATATGGTTATATTATCTTTTTAATTTTTTTAAAGTGTAATTATAATATATTTATTTACCATGTAATTAAATGATGGTCATTGGTATTAATTTCACATTGTAATTAGGCATAAACAAGTGCCAAACATTTCATAAATATTGTTTCTAAAAAACCTGCTATTTGTTTTGACAACGGGAAGTTTTTTTTAATTTTATTATTTCAATTTATGTATTTGGATTTTGGTAAAATGGATTACATATTTGGAATCAGAAGGTCCAAATTATGTAATTAAGACTCTTTTGTTTTTGGACTTTATGAATAGTAATGACGGTAATTATCTTTAATTATCTTGATTAAGGAGTAATCGGGTAGTTAAAGATAATAAAATAATATCATAATAATAAAAAATGACCACAAAATGTGTCCTAAGGATACTGGTTGTCTCATGGCCGACCTTGGGATGCCTTGTTCCAAACTTGGTGGCCCCATGGAATCACTTTTGTGAGAAAGTGACTTTTTATCTTTTTATTTTTAAAGAATGTTAAATGTAACAAAGAATGTATCACCTATGTAAAATATTTTTAATTTTGTCTAAATAATTGATATTTTGGATTATAAATATTAATTGGAAAGATAAAATGATTTCCTACATCATAGTAATTTTTTTATAATTTTTTAGACATTAAATAATTTAAATTATTTATGACATCATGATGATGCATCGATGACCTCATTATTTATCGATTTAAATAAAATGGAAAGATAATGTAAAATATAAGACCTACACATTTCGAAAACCTATTGGATGGGTGGATTTAGAACCCTTATCACCATATCCTAGAAACACATCAATGTGGGACCAATAAAATCCGAAACTCATTTGAAAATAAAGTTACATTTTATACCTTTCCAAGAGTGCCCCTCCTCTCATCTTATAAAAGGCCTCCACCTCTACCTCTTTACCCACACTTACAAAGACTTTGGCTCGGCCAACCCCTGCCCATTTCATCTCTCCACATCCCTCTCTAACTTCTTGAAGCCTCACGTTGGGCAGAATCCTTTCCATGGAAGCCTTTGAGCTCAAATCAAAGGAAGTTACCCGATTTAAAGGTAATGTCTTCACTTGAGTCCTTTTGTTTTATTTTGCTTCTCTAACCCCCTAAAATCATTTTATTAATTTCTTTTGTAACAAATACAGTATCTTCAATAAACTATTATGTTGTTATAAGAAGTATTAGAGCTACACTTACACACACCTTTGTCTAATGGTTAAAGAACATACTGTTTCTGTGGTTGGCGATTTTCTGCCTCACGAAACGATGATTGTTCAACATTCTTCTAACACCTTCAAAGGTGGACATTAAGATGACACTATATTTATATATGATATATAATATTTTTATGTTTTACTTAATCTTATGTATTTTTCATTTATGGCATACCTTTATGGTTTCCATTATTGGTAAACACGATATCTTCATTTAAGGAAGTGCGGACTACCGCCCCCTCAAAGTGATTTGATTCGTTAATACCATATGTGGTACGTATAAAGGATATATTTAATGATATTATATATGATACCATACTGAAATTAAAATACTATTATGTATCATTATGTTTTAATTCCATTAAATATGAAATAGAAATGGAAGTAGCGTTCATGGGTACGTACGACTTACCGTCTCCATGAAAGGTACATTTCATTTCTTATATCAAAATGTTATGTACTATTATAAGTACATATATATAATGGATATATATGTAATATATTACATATAACTTATGCATATAATTCTGGAATTATAACACACACACACACACACACACACATATATATATATATATCTCATTTTGTTTTAATTCCATTAATATGACAAAGAAAAAATGAAAGTAGCGTTCATGCGTACGTACGGCCTACCGTCTCCATGAACGATGCTTTTCGTTTTTTATCTCCAAATGACATGGAATATTATAAAATGAATATGTACTGGATATATATGATATTTTAATCATTAATACTATTCTGGAAATTATATACTTATAACTACATGGACAATCATTTTTCAAACAAGTTCATTTTTGACTCATGTACCAAACATCGAAAAAACGTCTGATATGAACGCATATTATTAACCAATTATTATATCATTAAAATATGTGATATGAACTGAACAATAATCTTTATAGGAGATCCTTAAGAAATTATAAAATGACCAAAGTTTATTATTCAGGAATATAAAGAAACGAACAAGACAAGTTGGACTTGAGGTAAGGGATCCTACTCCTCTCTTTCTTTTTAAGTACACTCTTTTATGTCATTCTTTCTAAGATCATCTTTATTGTGATTGGGATGTTATTTTATGTTACTATTACTGTAATTTTTATGTTCATATGATGAGAGATCCTATTCTCTCTCATCAATCCATTTTGGATTTTTTGAGTGGCGCCGTTAGGCTGTCGAATTTTCGTAAGAGATCTAACCTCTCTCTTTCTTTTTAATTACTCTCCTTCATGTCACTTATTTTAAGCTCCTCTTTGTTATGATGGGCGATGTTTTATAATATTCCTATTTCTGTAAACTTTATGTCAATATTATGAGAGACCCTATTTGATCTCATCAATCCATTTTGGAAGTTTTACGTGGCGCCGTTAGGCTGCCGAGTTTTCATATGTGATTTTTCATCTCACTTTTATTCCTGTGAGATTTATGCTACATTTTCCACAATTTCCTTTGAGTGGTGTATGTACTGAACATTTTTATACAATTTTTGTAGTATAATTTCATTTATGGGTATTCACATCTTCATTGTACGACCCTTCTTCCATGGGGTGTATGTTTCGAATGTTACCCAACTCGGTAAGGGGACCTTTCACCCTCCTCTTTTTAAAAGACTTTTTTTGTTATGTCTTTTAATTATGTTGGGATATGTTTGTTTATATCCTTATTGATGTAAATTTTATGTCCAAGTGATGATATCCCCTTTATCTCTCTCTCATCAACCATTTTTGTAAAATTTTACGTGACACCGATAGGCTGTTGAGTTTTACCAAGGGAACTTCTTAACCCAATTTCGATTTCTTTGGGTTCAACATGTAGTTATTGAATATGTCATCCTTTGAATATGTGTGAATAACCTTTGATTTTTTTACACTTAATATCCACTTATATTGGGTGTATTTTTATTTGTCACACATAATTATGAGATTGATTTATCCTTAATTTAAGGATACCTTGTTTATAATGACTTTCATCTCATCTTACATTTCTTTTGAGACTTCATTGCTGTTATGCACCAATTAACTCTTATATAGTGTGTATACTATCCTTTGACATATTATATCATGAATCCCTTTATTCTCATGATATTATAAAGTTCGGATTAAATGTTATTCCGCTATTATTTGTATTCCAGAGTCTTTCATTTTGTTAAAAACTATTTAACAAAAATATCGTTTTAAATGTCTTAAAGATTTATTACTCTAAATCTTTATCTTTAATGTCCATGTTTTCAAAATGGTTTTCAGTATTTATTTATATGGACATTAATGTTTTAAAATTATAATTCCATTAAAAGCTTCAAAGTGGTATGGGACACTTTGATTCAAAAATCTATTTTAAATGGTTTTTGAAAATGGATTGATTAATTCAATATCCGGGAATTACTTATTGTGATTGCAAATGAAATATTTATATTTTCAATATTTTATGTGTAATGATGGTACATGGACATTTTACTGGTGGTTACGTGATAAAACATATGATGGGTGGTGCCGTGAATACCAGGACGGGTGGTTACGTTATAACCTCCAATACATTGGGTATGGAAGTCGGTCGTATGGATATTCCATTAAGTATGTGTGGAAGTCGTCCAAATGGATATTCCATTAAGTATGTGTGGAAGTCGACCGTATGGTTATTACACTTAAGTATGTTTATGTCCCAAGTTACCTTTTTTTTGTTATGTGTTCTTTATATGTGTTTTATGGTAATCTTTTGGTTACAAAAGGGTAAGTAATGATCTTTTATTCATTGAAGAGTTTTTTTACTACTTCTAAAAGGTGAAAGGGATTACTTTGATAATGTATACATGGTTTACTTGTTTTTTTGAAAAACTAATAGTTTTCATTCTTTGTGTATCCCTTACTGAGATTTTTATGCTCATCCCAAGTTTTTGAAATGTTTTTCACATGACTTAACGCGGAATAGGGTCAAGGATGGGATCAAGGGAAAGTCATGCTACCTAAAACATGGAACTAGACATGTTTATTTTTATGTTTTTTTTATGGAAACTTAGTAGAAGTGTCTACTATGTAATCTTTCGAGATGTAATAGTTTTGACCTAATTCTCTAAAACTCTAATCCTGAAAAGATCCTCAATGTGAATTATTCATTTAAATCAATATTAAGTAAGGTTTAAGGCTGGGGCCTTATAGTTGGTATCAAAGGTCGGTTTAGATAACTTTAGAGGTTAGGGTATTCTCTAAGCACAAGTGACATTACTATAATGGTTAGGATTTCAGAAAGAGTCCTAGTTTTAGATAATGTGAATGAGTAAGTATATCATAGTGTTTAACTTCCTCATTAGTACATGATGGTTTTGTTGATATACACACACTGACATTTCTATTTTCAGTGAATGGATGGATCTAGCAGGAACCAAAGAGACAACAAGTTTGAAGGAAACTGTGGTGGTTCTCAAATTAAGATACTAGGTAAAATTGGGGATTCAATGAGGATACTCGTGGTTGTTCTAAACCAACTATCAAGGAGTCATGATCAACCACTTGAACCTTGGTATGATCTATAATGCATCATATACGAGATGACCAATCGATGTGGAAGTTCAGGAAATAATTATAAAGGTAACCATTAGATTTTATATGATCCTTACTTTTGAGGTAATTATGGGTTATTATATGTTATGATGGAAAATGAAAGGCATGAGAAAAACATGAGGTTAAATTATGTTATGGTTATTTTTTATGATTTTATCTCTTTTTGGGGAATGATTTGATAATTATATAGTTATGGTAAAAGGACAACACGCAGACCGTGTGACAACCCGTCGCGTCGGACAAAGCTGCAAGAATCGAACCCACAACCAAAGTGCGACTGGTATTTATCACCTACCACTGGACTACGTGAAGTCCCTGGTTAGTTTGAATAATTCTTTTTATTTTAGATTATTTTAGGAATCAAGAGTACGTTTATTTTGGGTTATCTATGGAAATGATTAACATATCATCGAGGATATGTGATTAGGTTAATTACTTTTCAATATGAGAGTTTAAGAGCAACTGATGTTATTTGGAGATAAAAGTTAATTTTTACCTTGTAAGACTATGTGACCAAATCCTTCAAATGTTTGGGTTTCAAACATAGTTTGGTTGACATTGAAGAATTTTATGGACAATTTGTTTATCGAATGGTCCTCATTGAACTTTGGGTTTTGTGGACAAATTTTGGAGATTAAGAATATATTTTCTTTTTATAAAGGGTTATCCTTTTCTGGATTATCTGATCTTGTACTAAACGTTTTGGTTTTGGTTTTGGTTAAAGTATAAAGACATGGGATATATATAGTTCTCTTTTGTGGATTAGGTGATTCTCTAGAAGTTGATTATAATACTCCGAATGTGAAAATGTATTCCTAAATACTCGTCTTTTGGAGAAAATATGAGTTTGTGTAAGGAATCTAATAAAAGTTGAAATTCAACATGATAAGTGATTATGTTTCCATATGAATATATTCCTCAATGAAGAGTAACTTAAAACAAAAATGTTGTCTGTTAACTTTTCCTACTGGGGAATCGAATATCGTTTAACCCGTCACAAGTTTGTGATTTTCTTGTGGTTAACTTTCTCCTAGACATGTATATTATCACTCTCCATCAGAACATGACCCTTTGTTTTTTCCTCCATGTCCATATTTTCGTACTTGGAATCCTAGTATGGGTTAACTCGGGTGACCTTTGTACTTATATTTATTTATTTTAAAGTGATTGTTTTACCAACTCTTGTTCCGATGTGGGACTTTCAAGGATGTTTCCAAGCCCAATTTTAAAATTACGAGGACGCAATTCCCAAAAGGGGGGAAGTATGTAACACCCCAGGTAAATAAAGAATATGACATCTTTATATTTATCCATATTTGTTAATAAAATATTAATATTGCTTTAAAGGGAACGCTATGCTCGATGGCGTACCCAATACGCAACAACGAGTTTCTTGGGAATCTTACGTTGTACTCTAATAATAAAATAATATTATTTTAAATGGTAGTTAACACATAGCCATTGTATTGGCAGGAAATGATAGAAATAACAAAAATTTGATTATATATGTTTGTCAAATATTTTTACTCTTTACAATAAATGTTAGAGGATTACAAATGCAAATGAATCCAGTTTTTAAGCGTAAACATTCCAATATTCATTAAAAGGTCGATTAACCGCATTTTAATGGCGAACCTCTTTTAAATCCACTTTTTGACAATTTTATAAGCTCTATTTTTCAAAATAAATATATTATTTATGATTGGTACATTGAAATTTACCTTGGGTTAATTTTTGGTATTTTTCTGACAATGTTCATTTTTCAATGAATAGTGAAAAATAATGCATTTTACATCAAAACTACTTTTTCATATATTTTAATTATATGGTTATATTATCTTTTTAATTTGTTTTAAAGTTTAATTAGAATATATTTTTACCATTTAATTAAATTATGGTCATTGGTATTAATTTCACATTGGAATTAGGCATAAACAAGTGCCAAACTTTTCATAAATATTGTTTCTAAAAAACCCGCTATCTGTTTTGACAATGGGAAGTTTTTTTTAAAATTAATTATTGCAATTTATGTGTTTGGATTTTGGTAAAATGGATTACATATTTTTAATCATAAGTTCCAAATTATGTAATTAATACTCTTTTGTTTTTGAACTTTATGAATAGTAACAACGGTAATTATCTTTAATTATCTTGATTAAGAAGTAATCGGGTAGTTAAAGATAATAAAATAATATCATTATAATAAAAAATGACCACAAAATGTGTCCTAAGGCTACGGGTTGTCTAATGGCCGACCATGGGATGCCTTGTGACAATCTTGGGGGCCTCATGGAATCACTTTTGTGAGAAAGTGACTTTTTATCATTTTATTTTTAAAGAATGTTAAATGTAACAAAGAATGTATCACATAAGTAAAATATTTTTAATTTTGCCTACATAAATGATATTTTGGACTATAAATATTCATTGGAAAGATAAAAAGATTTCCCAGATAATAGTAATTTTTTTATAATTTTTTCGACATTAAATAAATTAAATTATTTATGACATCATGATGATGCAGCGATGACCTCATTATTTAACGATTTAAATAAAATGGAAAGATAATCTAAACTCTAAGACCTAAACATGTCCAAAACCTATTGGATGGGTGTATTAAGAACCCGTATCACCTTATCCTCTAAACACATCAATGTGGGACCAATAAAATCCGAAACTCATTTGAAAATAAAGTTACATTTTATACCTTTCCAAGAGTGCCCCTCCTCTCCTCTTATAAAAGGCCCACACCTCTACCTCTTTACCCACACATCCAAAGACTTTGTCTGAGCCAACCCCTGCCCATTTCATCTCTACACATCCCTCTATTACTCCTTGAATCCTCAATTTGGGTTGAATCTTTTCCATTGAAGCCTTTGATCTCAAATCAAAGGAAGTTACCCGATTTAAAGGTAATGTCTTCACTTGAGTCCTTTTGTTTTATTTTTCTTCTCTAACCCCCTAAACTCTTTTTATTAATTTATTTTGTAATAACAACAGTATATTAAATATACTAGGATGTTTTTATAAGATTTATTAGAGATATACTTACACACACCTTCGTCTAATGGTTAAAGAACATACTGTTTCTGTGGTTGGTGATTTTCTGCCTCACGAAACGATGATTGTTCAACATTCTTATAACACCTTAAAAGGGGGCCATTAATATGAAACTATATTTATATATGATATATAATATGTTTATGTTTTACTTATGCTTCTTTATTTTTCATTTATGGCATACCTTTATGGTTTCCATTATGGGTAAACGAGATATCTTCATTTAAGGAAGTGCGGACTACCGCCCCCTCAAAGTGATTTGATTCGTTAATACCATATGTGGTACGTATAAAGGATATATTTAATTATATTATATATGATACCATATTGGAATTAAAATACTATTATGTATCATTATTTTTTAATTCCATTAAATATGAAATAGAAATGGAAGTAGCGTTCATGCGTACGTACGGCTTACTTTCTCCATGAACGGTACATTTCATTTCTTATCTCAAAATATTATGTACTATTATAAGTACATATATATAATGGATATATATGTAATATATTACATATAAATTATGGATATAATTATGGAATTATAACATATATATATATATATATCTCATTTTGTTTTAATTCCATTAATATGACAAAGAAAAAATGAATGTTGTGTTCATGCGTACGTACGGCCTACCGTCTCCATGAACGATGCTTTTCTTTTTTATCTCCAAATGATATGGAATAGTATATAATTAATATGTACTGGATATATATGATATTTTAATCATTAATACTATTCTGGAAATTATTTACTTTTAACTACATGGACAATCATTTTTCAAACAAGTTCATTTTTACCACATGTACCAAACATCGACAAAAACGTCTGATATGAACTCATATTATTAACCAATTATTATAACATTAAAATATGTGATGTGAACTTAAAAATAATCTTTATAGGAGGTCCTTAAGAAAATATAAATTGACCAACGTTTATTATTCAGGAATATAAAGAAACGAACAAGACAAGTTGAACTTGAGGTAAGGGATCCTACTCCTCTCTTTCTTTTTAAGTACACTCTTTTATGTGATTCCTTCTAAGCTCATATTTATTGTGATTGGGATGTTATTTTATATTACTCTTACTGTATTTTTATTTTCATATGATGAGAGACCCTATTCTCTCTCATCAATCCATTTTGGAAGTTTTGAGTGGCGTCGTTAGGCTCTCGAATTTTCATAAGAGATCCAACCACTCTCTTTCTTTTTAAGTAATATCCTTTATGTCACTTCTTTTATGCTCCTATTTGTTATGATGGGGGGTGTTATTTTGTATTCCTATTTCTGTAAACTTTATGTTAATATGATGAGAGACCCTATTTGATCTCATCAATCAATTTTGGATGTTTTAAGTGGCGTCGTTAGGCTGCCGAGTTTTCGTATGGGATTTTTCATCTCACTTTTATTCCCGTGAGATTTATGCTACATTTTCCACAATTTACATTGAGTGGTGTATGTACTGACCATTTTTATACACTTTGTGTAGTATAATTTTATTTATGGGAATTCACATCTTCATTGTACGACCCTTCTTCCATGGGGTGTATGTTTCGAAAGTTACCCAACTCGGTAAGGGGACCTTTCACCCTCCTCTTTTTAAAAGAATTCTTTTGTTATGTCTTTTAATTATGTTGGGATATGTTATTTTATATCCTTATTGATGTAAATTTTATGTCCAAGTGATGAGATATCCTTTATCTCTCTCTCATAAACCCTTTTTGTAATATTTTATGTGACGCTGATAGGCTGTCGAGTTTTACCAAGGGAACTTCTTAACCCAATTTCGATTTCTTTGGGTTCAACATGTAGTTATTGATTATTTAATCCATTGAATATGTGTGAATAACCTTTGATTTTTTTACACTTAATATCCACATATATTGGTTGTATTTATATTTGTCACACATAATTATGAGATTTATTTATCCTTAATTTAAGGATACCTTGTTTATAATGAATTTCATGTCATCTTACATTTCTTTTGAGACTTCATTGTTGTTATGAACCAATTCACTCTTATATGGTGTGTATACTATCCTTTGACATATTATATCAGGAATAACTTTATTCTCATGATATTATAAAGTTCGGATTAAATGTTATTCCGCTATTATTTGTATTCCAGAGACTCTCATTTTTTTAAAACTATTTAACAAAAATATCGTTTTAAAAGTTTTAATGATTTATTACTCTAAATCTTTATCTTTAATGACCATGTTTTCAAAATTGTTTTCAGTATATATTTATATGTAAAATAATGTTTTAAAATAATAATTCCATTAATAGCTTCAAAGTGGTATAGGACACTTTGATTCAAAAATCTATTTTAAGGGGTTTTTGAAAATGGATTGATTAATTCAATATCTAGGAATTACTTATTATGATTGCAAATGAAATTTTTTTATTGAAATGGTTATATTTTCAATATTTTATGTGTAATGATGGTACTTGGACTTTTTACGGGTGGTTACCTGATAAACCATATGACGGGTGGTGCGGTGAATACAAGGGCGGGTGGTTACGTTATAACCTCCAATGCATTGGGTATGGAAGTCGGCCCTATGGCTATTCAATTAAGTATGTGTGGAAGTCGACCGGATGGCTATTTAATTAAGTATGTGTGGAATTCGACCGTATGGTTATTCCACTTAAGTATGTTTATGTCCCAAGTTACCTTTTTTGTTATGTGTTCTTTATATGGGTTTTATGGTAAACTTTTGGTTACAAAAGGGTAAGTAATGATCTTTTATTCATTGAAGAGATTTTTTACTACTTCTAAAAGGTGAAAGGTATTAATTTGATAAAGTATACATGGTTTACTTGTTGTTTTGAAAAACTAATAGTTTTAATTCTTTGTGTATCCCTTACTGAGCTTTTTATGCTCATCCCATATTTTTGAAATGTTTTTCACAGGACTTAACGCGGAATAGGGTCAAGGATGGGATCAAGGGAAAGTCATGCTACCTAAAACATGGAACTAGACATGTTTCTTTTTAAGTTTTTTTATGGAAACTTAGTAGAAGTGTCTACTATGTAATCTTTCGAGATGTAATAGTTTTGACCTAATTCTCTAAAACTCTAATCCTGAAAATATCCTCAATATGAATTATTCATTTAATTCAATATTAAGTAAGGTTTAAGGCTGGGGCCTTATAAATACACCCTTTGAGTCAGGTCAGTCACATCATGGGTAATATTGATATATGTATAATTTCCAAAAATATTATATTTCTTATTGATCATTTTCATGAGGTATGAAAACAACATAAATGTATTATTTTTTTTGAGTGTGTCGTTTTACATTTTTACTAAATAATCAATTTAAACTGGGAACACACTCTTTGAATCATTACGATCACATCGTGAATCATATTAATTAGAGACCAATTCATACATTCCAAAGATAAAATATGAATATTTTTTATAATTTATCAAAATGTTATGATCATGTTTGGTTGTTTTTTGTAATTGATACATTTTGAACTAAAATGTCAATTTTAAACATATTAAGGAGAAATTCATTTATATCGGGCTCATCATGTATTTGATTGAGCTGAGAATGATCCATACATGTCCAAAATGACCTATAGATAATTTTCTTAAAATATTAAATCAATATAAATATGTTTTATCATATTTTAGTAGGCATGTTTTCTATTTGTCCAAATTTGTTGCCAATTTTAAATAAAAATACATACATGGTTTCATATCAGTCACATCGTGTGTCAGCATTATGTTTGGAAGATTCTTACACATCACAAATTACTTATGGACCATTTTCCTAAATTATCAAAAAAGTATGAATGTGTTTGGATTGTTTTGAGTATGTCACATTTCACTGTTACTTAAATGTCATTTAAAAATTAAAACATTCTCTTTGACTCCTACCGATCACAACAAGTATCAGTTTAATGTGAGACCAATTCATACATGTAAAAAAATTTATTCTGAATAAATTTCATAAATAATCACGAATATATGAGCATGTTTTCATGGTTTTAAGTGAGAGACACTTTTTGAACAATTTTTCTAAATGGCTAATGGATATATTGATTCATACCAGGAACATCATGTATAAAATTGAGAATCGACTAGTTCCTACAAATCAAAAATGACTTATTGATAATTTTATTTATATATTTATGAAATATTAATGTGATTTATTGGTTTGAATTTGGTTAGATGAACTTTTTTATAAATTTTATATCAATTTTAAATAATTATATTCACATGGAGTCTAATTAGTCAGACTTGGAGTTGGATTTATGTGCGGGTTATTTATAAAGGTCTCAAATGACCTATGGATCATTTAACTAATGCATCAAAAAAATATTAATATGTTTTTTGGTTTTTCAGTATGTCAGTTTTTATTTTTAATATAATTGAAATCAATATTAAATAAAGAGAAACTATGATTCATACTGGTCACATCATTCATTGGATTGAGGTGCAGAAAATTCCTAAAAACGCCAATTACATATGGAGTTTTATTCTTAAAGTATCAAAATAATATGAGTGTGTTTCTTTAATTTTGAGTGTGTCAGTTTCCTTTTTTACTATAATTTCATTTTAATAATGAAACATATGGTTTGATTCAAAAAGTTCACATTATGAGTTGGTTTTTCATGACACCGATTCCTAGACATCAAAAATGACTTTTAAATCAATTCCCTACATTATCATTAAAATCCATCTGTGTCTTCTCAGTTTTGATGAGTGAAACTTATAATGGAAAAATTTAAATTTGAAACTGATAATGAACACATTTATCTATATAAAGAAAATCATGTATAAAATTTATGACTGGATGATACCTACATATAGAAAATAAATGAAAAATAATTGTCCAAAAGTATGAAAAAAAGATCAATATGTTTTCTCAATTTTGAGTATTTCAGTTTTCATTTGTACTAAAATTAATTTCAATTTAAAATAGAAAGAACTAATGATATTCATAATAGTGAAAATGTGTCTCAAATTGAGTTTTTTGTTCCAACACATCCCTATGTCCTGAAAACTATAAAATTCAATGTCACATTATTTCCATTTAATTTCTATGTCAAACATCCAAAAATAAATGAGAATCACAATGAAAACCACCTCAACTTGAAAAAATAGTCTAACTCTATATGAAAACAATTTTTATATGAATAATACTAAAATTATGTAAATAATTAATCAATATGAAATAATACAATTATTTTATGAAAATTTATTTGATAGTGAATGAATTAATATTTTTTCTATGATTGACCTGTTCAGTGAACATGAAAGAAAGTTATAAATGTCAACACTATATGGCTGGAATGTGTTTAGTGGGAAGAATTATATAGAAATTTATGGTGTTGATATTCATGAAACATGTACATACCACCCCAAATCGAAAAAAAGAATCCACATTCCAAATCATAATGCGATTAATACTAAAAATAAATAAATAAAACCAAAATATGAAACAATAAATTAATTTTATGTATAATTATTTTATTGAGAAAAAATCAATATTACCTATACTATTCAGTAGAAAAAGGTATTTTCCTTATATTCAAAGTCACGAATAATGGAATAAAATCTTTTAAGCTTAACGAACACTATGAAAAATAATGAAAATTAAATAATTGTTCAATTATATAATTTTATGATAAAATATGGAAATTAATTCGTAACATTTCCATTACATAATTCCAAATGGTCTCATTTGTTATATTTTTTTTTCTAATGAGGGATTTGTAAAATAAACATGTTCCCAAGGCATTTTTGTCCTTAGTAGTAAAACATTTAATTTAAATTTTGTTAATATAGTAGAGAACATATAATATTACAAGGAAAATGAATAGTATTAAAAAAAGTTTTTCATTATAATTGATCTCTATTTATTAATGTTATCATGTATTTTACTCCAATATCGAGAATCCAAATCCACTCTTTATGATCCCCCTAAAATACATGATTTTTTTTATGTTTGGTCGGACATGAAATGATTGTGATCTCCCAATGAAAGGTTCAACCTTGATGGAATCATTATCTGAAATTAAATTTGTTTTAGTATCCTATATAAAAATTGACCAAATCATTTTTTATGAATCAGATATATAATATACATGCACTTCTTATGAATCCATTATAAATGGATTTTCTTTTCTCCCCTTCGACAATGAAATTCACCTTCATTTAGCCCATTTCACCAAATATCACTTCACTGATATAATCAACTCATTTTCAAAAGAAATTCAGAACTTGAAATATTTTATAATCCAACTCATATATATATTTGATAATTCCAAATTATCTCATATTTCCATAAATTATATTAATATCATTAGAACAAGATATATGAATCGCTTCTACTATAAGTGTAACACCAATGTTTTTCATCATACTTTAGTAATTGTGTTCTTTTGAATAGAACATATAAGCATCGATTACAAGAATATTGTAGGATAAAACAATTTAATTGGTCCCATATCTATCCATAGATGTCATTTGTAAATTGATTTCATATATTAAGGTAAATCCTAGTATGTTTTATCATGGAACCATTTTATAAACTTTTTATTATGTGTATTTGATCTCCATCTTGTATCTCTTGATGGATTCAAATATCTAATAATATCATTGTGTGATTCAATGTATGTATCTAAAAATTAAATGTTATATAAAATTTAATGTTTTTATTTCTCCCACCATATCAAGGAAATTGAAATTACATCCCTTCTAAAAATATCTTCTCCAGTAAACAATCCATTGTGATGAGAAATTGGGGGAATGATGCTGTCAAAATATGATAGTTTGTCGGGGTAGAATTAAATATATTCTTCAACAATATATCTTTATTCAAAAAAACCTTATGGACAAATTTAATTCCTGTCATACCCTTTCAAAATCATCATATATCATTCAATTGGATATATCTATATTTAATGGATATGTCAACATATTTTAACTTCTCTAACCATCTGAATTATCTAGAAGACCATTATATGAAAGAATAATGGAGGTATGAACATATATAATTCACATATTGTGGCTACAAACGCTTTATTCATGATGTAATAATTCACCAAGTCTATAAATTTTATATGTATGGATTTGAATAAGAAGAGGAATCAGGTTAATTTATTTCAAATATTTTGCGGCAGAATTTGATAGTAAGATACATGCATTAAATATTGAATCAAAACATGACATCCATGTGATTTTATTCCCTTTACCTTCAAATTAATAAAAAAAAACATTATTTATGACTTATTAATACCCATATGGAACTTTTATACTAATAAATAAGTATAAAAATTTAAATTTTCTAGTATAGATATTGTGTAAGCTGTTAAAGGATGAGAATTATTCCTTTTACCCTTCAATGGTGCCAACTTTTCCTATATCCCCATTTAAACAAATTTCAACACAACCTTGACTCTATCTTTAATTTTTCATAAATTTATTTGTAATCCTCAAATAACACTATCAAATATATAACTTTCTACATGCATTATGTCAATAAATTTTCTATCATTCAAAAAATTACAAAATGATAATTCAAAAAAAAAAAGAACAATTCTTCAACATTATTTTGCATGTTTTTTCGAAAAAATATTAGCAGAAGGAAGTGTCAATACATTTTACGTTATTATATAGATGATCTGCTGTTAATAGAAATGGTGTTATACCATTTTCTATATTCTAATCGAATGCTTCCATCTATGACCAGTATTTGTGTTATAAAGGGAAAAAAATTATGATGCCCTAAAAAAATAGTCTCCATGTAATTTTTAATAGAACTTAGTAATATTTTTTTCACAAGTGGGGTACCACAACATTCTTTTAATGAGATATCCTGTTTTATTTACATAAGTGGGTAAATCATTTATCAACCCATACAAATGGCCCTCAATGTGAATTCTTCATTTCTATGTTTATCATACATTGCAATACCTTTATCAAACAGTAATTTCGGATCAACGATCAGTGGAGTCAACTAGACATCAATATCATTACTGGGTTGTTTTGGACCCAGTAAAAGAATAGAAAACATAATGTATAAGAGCTTCATGAAAAACTGGGGTGGAATGTTATAATCTAAAATCATAATAGGCCATGTACTGTTAGTACTTATCTATACACAAAAGGTATTTATTATAGTTATTAATAACACAACAATAATGATTCTTATCTCATTTCGAAACTCTAGATATTCATAATAAATTTCATTCAACTAAGGAGAATCTATTGGATGATGTATGTTCCCATGTTTAATTCATGCACACGAATTCCATATAAATTGTCTCATGGTTTCCTAAAAACCATATAGTCTTATAAAATTTTTAATGATAGGAAATTACCTTATAGATTGTGAAGGAAATGATTAATTTTCCAGTATCAATCTGTGCCGCACTTTGGGAATTTTATGAGTGATTCATGGTGCTTAGGAAACAGTATGAAATCATTTGTAAATCAATGTAAATTTTTAGGGATCATTCCTATTTAATGAAAAATTAATTTTCCATTATATGTTCTTCATGGTAGTTCATGTTTTTTCTTGTAGAATATCATTCACAAGACCAAGTAGTTAAATAAATCATCTTTCACTCTACACTCTACCAAAATCCAAATTATATAACTTCATTATAAAAGATAAAATTTTATCATCCGTACAACTATTATAAAGTGGTTTTGAATAAAAACTATTTAAATTCTCAAAAAACATTAAAAAATAATGAAGGAAACCTTAAATTTTTATTTTCATTTCATCAATGAGATCTCCATCATTATTTACATTACTATTCATATCAAGTGATCTATAAACCACACTATCATCTCAATCAGTTTCCACATTCAGTTTTCTAAATATTTAAACTAATAATAATTTCTTTGATCTATTCCATAAAAAATAAAATTTTATTCGAAGATATATGTATTAATTTAACATAAATAACCAAAAACTAATCACAAATATGAGATTTTTGAAGGTATGTATGCAAGATCTCTTTCAAACTTGAGGAAAACTATAACTATATCATTATATAATTTTTCAAACAATTAATGTGAATCAATGATTTATTCGTATACATCCTATTAGGTTGATAAATGGTTAGTTTTTTCTAATAAATAAATAATTACAAATAATTTAGTTATTATCAAAAGTGAATGTTATAGACAATTATAATAAGGGAAACTCAACATTTTTCTATTTCAATTAATTTCATTAGGTTGAATGAAATTTTTAATTGCATTTATAAAAATAATTATTTCAAATGGAATGTTTTATTTTATGAATTCATTTAATGGTGAATGTTTTAGACAATATTCATCCTCATCAACTGTAACATCCCAGGTAAATAATGAATAAAACATTTTCATATTTATTAATATTTACGAATTAAATATTAATTTTACTTTAATAGGGTTGCTATGTTCGATAGTGTACATGATACGCATCAAAGAGTTTCTTTGAAATGTTACGTTGCACACTAGTAATAAAATAATATTATTTTAAATGGTAGTTAACACATAGCCTTTGTATTGGCGGGAATGGATAGAAATAACTAAAATATGAATATATATGTTTTTACTTTTATCTAATAAATGATAAAGGCTTAAAATACAGAAAGAATTCAATTTTAGGCGTATATGCCATAGTTTTCACTAAAGGTTCACTTATCGCCTTTTGATGGTGAAAAGTCATTAAATATAGTTTTGTTCACTCTTATAAATTCTATTGGACAAAATAAAACTCTTCATTAGAATCAGGACATCAAAATTCACTTTGTGTAAATTTTTGGTATTTTTCAGATAAAGTTCATTTTTTTTAATGAATAGTGTAAACTGTTGTATTTTAATTCAAAACCTCTTTTTAATCTAATTTATTTATATTATTAGAGTATATTTTTAATTGGGTTTAATGTGAAATTAGAATATATTTTCACTATTAAATTCATTAGTGGTCGTTGGAATCAATTTCACTTTGAAATCGGACTTAAACTAGTGTCATTCTTTTGATACTTATTGTTTCCTAAAAACACGCTATTTTCTCTGATAGCGGGAATTAATTATTAAATTAATTAATTCAACTTATATGTTTTGAATTTTGTAAAATGGAATTCATTTTTGAATTCGGAATATCAAATATAGCTTAGGGTGATGTTTTGGTATTTTTCTGAAAAACATCAATTTTTGATGAATAGTGAAACCACTAAGTGGTACTTAAAAAAATTGATTTTTCGTTTAAATGAAATTTTACCACCTATGTGTTTTAAATTTAAAAAATATGACATACATGGTTGTCATTAAGAAATAAAATGTGGTTTAATGGGATTAAAATTATTTTTTTGTGAATAGTAACTTATTAAGTTTTTAATCGCGATTAGAGGTGATTATTGTAATTTAAGGTAAAAATAATGTTGTAATAATATTAAATGAACTTGACACATGTCCTAACCTCATTGTATGTGTCATTTAAGACCAAGAAAATCCATGGGTCAACTCGGGGATCCCATGAAGCCACTTTGGTTGGAAAATGACATTAATAACTTTTTATTTAAAGTTAAAATAAAAATGTCATAAACATGAGTTGTTTTACTAAAACAATTTTTACATGGGGATATAGAAATAATATTTTTGACTATAAATATTCATTGGAAAGGTAAAACGATTTTCTACATAATAGTATTTTTTTTATAATTTTTAGACATTAAATAAATTAAATTATTTATGACACCATGATGATGCAGCGATTACCTCATTATTTAACGATTTAAATAAAATGGAAAGATAATGTAACATATATGACCTACACATGTCCAAAACCAATTGGATGTGTGTATTTAGAACCCTTATCACCTTATCCTCTAAAAAAATCAATGTGGGAGCATTAAAATCCGAAACCCATTCAAAAATAAAGTAACATTTCGTTACTTTCCAAGAGTGCCCCTCCTCTCCTCTTATAAAAGGCCCCCACCTCTACCACCTTAACCACACATCCAAAGCCATTGGCTCGGCCAAGACCTGCCCATTTTGTCTATTTAAATCCCTCTATTACTCCTTGAAGCCACACTTTGGGAAGAAGTCTTCCCAAGGAAGCCTTTAAGCACAAATCTAAGAGAGTTACCCGATTTTAAGGTAATGTCTTCACTTGAGTCCTTTTGTTTTATTTTGCTTCTACAACCCCCTAAACTCTTTTTATTAATTTATTTTTTAACAAATACAGTATCTTCATTATACTATGATGTTGTTATAATATGATTTCAAGCTACACTTACACACATATATATCTAACGGTTAAAGAACATAATGTTTCTGTGGATGTCGAATTTCTGCCTCACAAAACGATGATTGTTCAATATTTTTCTAACACCTTAAAAGGTGGCCATTAAGATGTGACTATATTTATATGTGATATATAATATTTTTATTTTTTGCTTAATCTTCTGTATTTTTCATTTATGGCATACCTTTATGGCTTCCATTATGGGTATACGCGATATCTTCATTTTAGGAAGTGCGGAGTACCGCCTCCTCAAAGTGATTTGATTCGTTAATGCCATACATGGGACGTATAAAGGATGGATTTAATGATATTATATATGATATTATACTGGAATTATAATATACCTCTATATGATTATTATTTCTTTACACTAATGTATGAGATAGAAATGAAAGTAGCGTTCATGCGTACGTACAGCTTACCATCTCCATGAACGGTGCATTTCATTTCTTATCCCCAAATGTAATGTAATATTATATGTACATATATATAATGTATATATATGATGTATGTTACATCTAAATGATTAATATAATTCTGGAATTAAAATATACATAACTCTCATTTAGTTTTAATTTCATTAATATGACATAGAAATGAAAGTAGCGTTCATGCGTACGTACGGCTTACCGTCTCCATGAATGGTACATTTCATTTCATACCTATAAATGATTCTGTGATATTATAAATACATGTATATGCTAGATATATATGATATCCAAATCAGGAATTTCATTCTGGATATAAAGAACCTTTGACCACACGAATGACATGTAATTGTAAGAAGCTCACTTTTGACTTAAGAACTAAGTATCGACAAAACAATCATTATTAACATAAATGATTACATAATGTTTATAACATGGAAATAAGTGATATAAATGGAATAATGAACTTGAAACAAGGTTCTTAAGAAAATAAAAATTAACTCAAGTTTATTATTCAGGACGTTAAAGAACGATCGAGTCAAGTTGGACCCGAGGTAAGGGACTTCGTCTCAATATCCTTTCATTGAGGCATATTTCATTTTATACACAACTTTATTTTATACGGTGTATAAACCCCTTTTAATCTTACTTTTATAAAAAAGGAATCTTTTTCTACGAAGGGTTTTACAAAATGACAAAAAGGAATGTTTCTTTTAACGTACACGGTGAAAACGACCTTTTCCGCCGCCGCGAGTATTATTTGGTCCTTGGCTTCCTCAAAAAGCCGTAATGTTTTTAAAATGAAATAAATACTATATACACTTTTATGTATTTTCGTATTGAAAATTGTTATTTATAATGGATTGGTTATGTCAATATACTTAAGTGATATATTGTGATAAAAGTGTGGAAATGTTTTCTTTCCATTATATTTGTTTTATGTCTTATGATTTTTATAATGGTACTTGGACATTTGATGGGTGGTTACGTGATAAACCATATGACGGGTGGTGCCGTGAATACTAGGATGGGTGGTTACATTATAACCTCCAATGCATTGGGTATGGAAGTCGGTTGTATGGCTATTCCATTATGTATGTATGGAAGTCGGCCGTATGGATATTCAATTAAGTATGTATGGAATTTGGACGTATGGCTATTCCATTAAGTGATATGTGTGGAAGTCGACCGTTTGTTTATTCCACTTAAGTATGTTTATGTCCCAAGTTACCTTTATATGTTGTGTGTTCTTTATATGGGACTTATGGTAATCCTTTGGTTACAAAAGTGTAAGTAATGATATTTCATTCAGTGAAGAGTTTTTACTACTTCATTAGGGTGAAGGTATTACTTTGATAAAGAATACATGGTTTACTTGATGTTTTAAAAACTAATATTGTTCATTCTTTGTGTATCCCTTACTGAGCTTTTTATGCTCACCCCATGTTTTTTTGAAATGTTTTTCACAGGACTTAATGTGGAATATCGTCAAGGATGAGATCAAGGGAATGTCATTCTCTATAAAACATGTAACTAGACATTTTTTTAAGAGTTTTTTTATTCTATGGAAACATAGTATAAGTGTCTACTTTGTAATCTTTTGAGATGTAACAGTTATGTCCTAATTGTCTAAAACACTAAACCTGAAAAAATCCTCAATGTGAATTATTCATTTAATTCAATATTAAGTAATGTTTAAGGCCGATGCCTTATAGTTGGTATCAGAGGTCAGTTTAGACAACTTCAGGAGTTAGAAAATTGTTAAATTATAAGTTAATTTATGGTATGACTGAAATGATATAGCATTTAAAGATTACCATGTTGCTTCGCCTAAGATATTTATGTGTTCAGAATGGTTTTCCGTAGAGGAAACAAAGAAGCTATGTTGGGACGACATCAGGAGGAAGACAACCTTCCAAATCAGCAACCTGATATGGTCGGAATCAGAACTGAGCAGTTTGTTGCAGTGATGGCAGAGTTGACTTAGGCTATAAATGGCGGTGGTATCCATGCACGAGATCAGCCTGATCAACCGTAGAGGAACATGTCCGTGGTGGAACATTTCATGAGGCAACATCCCCCATCATTTAGAGGATCATCTGACCCCGTGCAAGCTGAAGGGTGGATTAAATCACTAGAGAAGATTTTTGATGTCATGGGGTGTTCAGAACATCAAAAGGTTAGTCTTGTTGTTTACCATTTTGAAGGTGCTGATGATTAGTGGTGTTCGATGGTGAAAAATATCAGGGATAGTGATGAGATTGAGGATCTTCACTAGAACGAATTCAAAGGTATGTTTCTTGAGAAATATTTTCCTAAGGTGGTTCGTCTTAGGATGGAAAAACAGTTCCTAGAATTGAGGTAGGAGGATGATACAGTTGCTGCTTATGAAGGAAAGTTCACTCAATTGGCAAGGTATGCTCCAAACCTCATACGATATCTTGATAGTAAAATAAACCATTTTTACTCAGGGTTAAATCCAAATTATCTTATGGATTTACCTTCTCATGAGTTCAAAAGTTATGAAAAACTTGTTCGATGTGCGGAGAAGGTGGAAATGGAGTTTTCCGATGATCAGGTTTTCTATGAAAAACAACAAAATAAGAGTTCCAGTTGGTAGGAAAAGGGGAAGAATTCATCAAAGAAGCAATGAGGTAAGAAAACCAAATATCAATCCTATGAGAAGTGTGGTAAAATGCATCCTGGAGAATGTTTATCCACGTCTGGTAAGTGCTTTCGGTGTGGTAAGTCTGGTCATATTGCTCGTAACTGTAAGGAAGATGATCAATCAGGTAATGAAAAGCTAGCGGTAAGATGTTTTAAGTGTAATGAAATGGGTCATTATGAAAATGAGTGTCTAACGATGAACTCAAATGGGGGAAAGCATCTAGACTATAAGCAGAAACAGGTGGTGAAATCCTTGGCAACAACTTCAGCAGATGTTGGGCCATCGAATGAAGTAGTATCAGTTACACTGTTTGTTTGTTCAGATTACGCCAATGTGTTGTTTGATTCAGGGTCTACACATTATTTCATTTCTGAGAAGTTTTCAAGTAAATAGGAAATTCCATCTCAAGATATGAATCCTAAACTTATGGTAAAAACACCCGGAGGGAACGTTGAGTCAAAAAGGAATTATAAGAACCTTCTTATCCTTGTGTGTGGAAAGAATCTACCAGCAAATCTTATTGTTTTGCCTCTAGTAGAGTTTGATGTTATTTTGGGCATGGATTGGATTTCTGTTTATCATGATAAGATTGACTGTAGAGCTAAAATTGTTTCTTTTCAAGAGGATTTTTAGTTTTTGTACAAGAATGAACCCTTGATTTTGATAACATATTAGGAAGTTGAGAAACTAGTAAAAGATGGAAATGAATGTTACCTTTCACATATTATTGAAAATAAAGGAACTGTTCAGATTAATGATGTGCCAGTGGTAAATGGGTTTCTTGATGTTTTTGCTGATGAGTTGCCTGGTATTATTCATGATCAGGAAGTTGAATTTACTGTTGAAATAGTTCATGATTCTAAGCCAATTTCAAAACCCCCTTATCGAATGGCTCAAGTTGAACTTTTAGAGTTAACGAAAAAATTGCAGGAGTTATTAGATAAAGGTTTCATTCGACCTAGCACATCACCATGGGGTGCTCCTGTCTTGTTTGTTAAAAAAAGATGGCTCAATGAGACTTTGCATTGATTATAGATCCTTGAATAATATTACTGTTATGAAAAAGTATCCTTTGCCTCATATCGATGATTTGTTTGATCAGCTCTAGAAAGCTCAATATTTTTCAAATATTGAATTGAGGTTGGGGTACTATCAGTTGAAAGTAAAAGAAGCAGATGTTCCGAAGACTACGTTCTGTACTAGATATGACCATTATGAATGTGTAGTTATGCCTTTTTGGTTAACCAATGCACCTGCTATATTCATGGACCTTATGAATAGAATTTTCCATGAGTTCCTGGATAAGTTTGTGGTTGTTTTTATCAATGATATTTTGGTTTTTTCTAAAAGTAAAGAGGAGAATGAAATTCATTTAAGGGTTATCTTGCAAACCTTAAAAGAAAAGAAAATATATGGAAAATTCAGCAATTGTGAGTTTTGGTTACAACAAATTTTTTTCCTTGGTCACATTGTTTCAAAAAATGGCATAAGTGTTGATCCTACTAAAACAAAAGTTGTTGAAGAATTTCCAAGACCCACAAATGTATCCGAGATCCGTAGTTTCCTTGGTTTGGCTGGTTACTACCGAAGGTTTGTTGAAAATATTTCATGGTTATCTAGTCCAATGACTAAGCTAACTCGTAAGGGTGTTAAGTTCATCTGGAAAAAATATCGTGATGATTGTTTTCTAGAGTTGAAAAGAAGATTGGTGAATGATTCAGTATTGGAACTTCCTTCCATGAATGGTGAGTTTGTTATATACAGTGATGATTCGTTGAAGGGACTTGGATGTGTCCTTATGTAGAATGATCAGGTAATTGCATATGCTTCACGTCAGTTGAAAACTCATGAGGTAAATTACCCTACACATGATTTGGAATTAGCTGCTATTGTTTTTGCTTTAAAAATTTGGAGGCATAATTTGGTATGGAGTAAAGTGTGAAATATATACTGATCACAAAATTTTAAAGTATATATTCACTCAGAAATAATTGAACATGAGACAGAGGAGATGGCTAGAATTAATCAAGGATTATGATTGTACAATTCATTACCATCCGGGAAAAGCAAATAATGTGGCTGATGCTTTGAGTCGAAAAAGTAATGCTTCATTAACAATGTTGCATTTGAAACGAGATCCTTTGGTTTTTGATTTGATGAACTTTTTCATGGAAGTTGTTTGTGTAGGAAGTCCTTCTGTTTTCTTTCATGTATCAGTGACATCTTCCCTATCAGACCGAATCAAGAAAGCACAGAAGCAAGACAGTGAGTTAATGAAAAAGTTAGAGCTGGTTCAGAAGGGTAAGTTGCCTGAATTCAACATTGATAATGATTGTGTTTTGAGGTTTGGGAAGAGATTATGTGTTCCTTGTTATTCACAGTTGAAGAATGAGTTGTTATGTGAGGCTCATAGTTCCCCGTTTTCAATTCATCATGCCAGTACTAAGATGTACAGAGATCTGTGGGAGTATTACTGGTGGGACTGAATGAAAAGAGATATTGCTGATTTTACTGTGAAGTGTTTGACTTGTCAGTAGGTTAACGAATAGAAGTAGTTACCGAAAGGGATGCTTCAGCCATTACCAGTGCCAAAGTGGAAATGGAAAATAAATCCATGGACTTTTTTGTGGGATTACCAAGGACATCTCGAGGTAATAATGAAATCTATGTTATTGTTGATCGATTGACTAAATCTGCTCATTTCCTTCCTATTTGAGATACTTTGCCTCTAGATCAACTTTCTCTGTTGTATCTTAAAGAGATAGTTAGGTTTCATGGAGTTCCCCTCTCCATTGTATCTGATCGTGATCCTAGGTTTACTTCTAACATTTGGAAAGGACTTCAGAAGTCATTGGGTACTGAATTAAATTTTAGTACATCATTTCATCCGCAATCAGATGGGAAGTCAGAATGAAAAATTCAGACCTTGGAGGATATTCTACGAGCATGCTCTATGGATTTTCAGGGATGTTGGGACCAACATCTTTCTTTGGTTGGGTTTTCTTATAACAACAGTTTTCATTCCAGTATACAGATAGCACCATTTGAGGCATTATATGGGAAGCGGTGTCGAACTCCATCTTTTTGTGATGAAGTGGGTGAAAGGAAGCTGATCGGACCCGAATTGGAAGAAGAGATGGCAGAAAAAGTTAAGTTGATTCAGAAACAAATGAGAACAGCTCAGAGCAGACATAAAAGTTATGCAGATAACCGAAGGAAGGATCTATCTTTAGAGGTAGGTGATCATGTTTTTCTCATAGTTTCTCCATGGAAAAGTGTGATGAGATTTGGTAGGAATGGAAAGCTGAGTCCATGGTTAATTGTACCATATGAAATTCTGGAGAAAGTTGGATCAGTTGCTTACCGAGTGGATTTACCTCCGAGTTTATCTCAGGTACACAATGGTTTTCTTGTTTCGATGTTGAATAAATATATGCCAGATCCATCTCATGTTTTGAGTCCAGAGTTAGTTCAACTGGAAGAGAACCTATCCAATGAAGAACAACTAGTCTAGATTCTTGACCGAAGAGAGCAAGTGTTGCGGAATAAGGTAATTCACAAGGTAAATGTTTTGTGGAAAAACCATATGGTTGAAGAGGCAACGTGGGAATCTGAAAATGCTATGAGGGATAAATACCCCCACTTATTTTGATAAGTGAATAAAATTGTGAGGACGCAATTCCCAAAATGGGGGAAGGATGTAACATCTCACGTAAATAATGAATAAAACATTTTCATATTTATTAATATTTACAAATTAAATATTAATTTTACTTTAAAGGGGTTGCTATGTTCGATAGCGTACCCGATACGCAACAAAGAATTTCTTTGAAATCTTACGTTGCACACTAGTAATAAAATAATATAATTTTAAATGGTAGTTAACACATAGCCGTTGTATTGGCGGGAATGGATAGAAATAAATAAAATATGATTATATATGTTTTTACTTTTATCTAATAAAAGATAAAGGCTTAAAATACAGAAAGAATTCAATTTTAGGAGTATATGCCCTAGTTTTCACTAAAGGTTCACTTATCGCCTTTTGATGGCGAAACATCATTAAATATAGTTTTGTTCACTCTTATAAAATCTATTGGACCAAATAAAACTCTTCATTAGAATCGGGACATCAAAATTCACTTTGTGTAAATTTTTGGTATTTTTCCGATAAAGATCATTTTTTTAAGGAATAGTGTAAAATGTTGTATTTTAATTCAAAACCTCTTTTTAATATAATTTATTTATAAGATTGGATTATCTTTTGAAATGGGTTTAAAGTTAAATTAGAATATATTTTTACCACTAAATCCAATAGTGGTCGTTGGAATTAATTTCACTTTGAAAACAGACTTAAACTAGTGTCACTCAATTGATACTTATTGTTTCATAAAAACACGCTATTTTCTCTGACATCGGGAATTAATTATTAATTTAAATAATGAGACTTATATGTTTTGAATTTTTTAAAATGGACTTAATTTTTGAATTCGGAATATCAAATATAGATTAGGGTGATGTTTTGGTATTTTTCTGAAAAACTTCAATTTTTGATGAATAGTGAAACCACTAAGTGGTACTTAAAAAAACTGATTTTCTGTTTAAATGAAATTTTACCACCTCTGTGTTTTGAATTTCAAAAACCTGATATACATGGTTGTCATTAAGAAGTAAAATGTCGTTCAATGGGATTAAAATAATTTTTTGGTGAATAGTAACTTATTAAGTTTTTAATCGCGATTAGAGGTAATTAGTGTAATTTAAGTAAAAAATAATGTTGCAATAATATGAAATGAACTTGACACATGTCCTAAACTCACTGGATGTGTCATGGATGACCAAGACAATACATGGGTCAACTTGGGGACCCCATGAATCTACTTTGGTTGGAAAATGACATTAATAACTTTATATTTAAAGTTAAAATAAAAATGTCACAAACATGAGTTGTTTTACTAAAACAATTTTTACATGGGGTTATAAAAATCAGAATATTGACTATAAATATTCATTGGAAATTTAAAAAGATTTCCTACATCTTAGTATTTGTTTTATAATTTTTAGACATTAAATAAATTAAATTATTTATGACACCATGATGATGCGGCGATTACCTTATTATTTAATGATTTAAATAAAATGGAAAGATAATCTAAAATATATGACCTAAACATGTCTAAAACCAATTGTATTGGTGGATTTAGAACCCTTATCACCTTTTCCTCGAAACACATCAATGTGGGACCATTAAAATCCGAAACTCATTCTAAAATAAAGTAACATTTCCTTACATTCCAAGAGTGCCCCTCCTCTCCTCTTATAAAGGCCCCCACCTCTACCACCTTAACCACACTTCCAAAGCCTTTGGCTCGGCCAAAACCTGCCCATTTTGTCTCTCCACATCCCTATATTACTCCTTGAAGCCTCACACTGGTCATAAGTTTTCCCAAGGAATCCTTTGAGCTCAAATCTAAGAGAGCTACCCGATTTTAAGTTAATGTCTTCACTTGAGTCCATTTGTGTTATTTTGCTTCTCCAACCCCGTAAACTCTTTTTATTCATTTCTTTTGTAACAAATCCAGTATCTTCAATATACTAGGATGTTGTTATAGGAATCGTTATAGCTACACTTACACACATCTACATCTAATGGTTAAAGAACATACTGTTTCTGTGGATGGCGATTTTCTGCCTCAGGAAATGATGATTGTTCAATATTTTTCTAACACCTTAAAAGGTGGCCATTAAGATGTCAATATATTTATATATGATATATAATAAGTTTGTGTTTTCATTAAGCTTATGTATTTTTCATTTATGGAATACCTTTATGGCTTCCATTATGGATATACGCGATATCTTCATTTTAGGAAGTGCGGACTACCGCCTCCTCAATGTGATTTGATTCGTTAATGCATACATGGGACATATAAACGATGGATTTAATGATATTATACTGGAAATATAATATACCTCTATATCATTATTACTTATTTCCTCTAATGTATGAGATAGAAATTAATGTAACGTTCATGCGTACGTACGGCTTACCGTCTCTATGAACGCTGCATTTCATTTCTTATCTCCAAATGTAATGTACTATTATAAGTACATATATATAATGGATATATATGATGTATGTTACATATAAATAATTAATATAAATCTAGAATTAAAATATACATACCACTCATTTAGTTTTAATTCCATTAATATGACATTGAAATGAAAGTAGCGTTCATGCGTACGTACGGCTTACCGTCTCCATGGACGGTGCATTTCATTTATTACCTCTATATGATTATGTGATATTATAAATACATGTATATGCTAGATATATATGATTTCCAAATCAGGAATGTAATTCTGGATATAAAGAATGTTTGACCACTCGAACAAAATGTAATTGTAAGAAGTCCACTTTCGACTTAAGAACCAAGTATCGACAAAACAATCATTATTAACATAAATGATTACCTAATGTTTATAACATGGAAATAAGTGATATAAATGGAATAATGAACATGAAAAAGGTTCTTAAGCAAATAGAAATTAACTCAAGTTTGTTATTCAGGATGTTAAGGAACGATCGAGTCAAGTCGGACCTGAGGTAAGGGACTTTATCTCAATCTCCTTTCATTGAGGCATATTTCATTTTATACACAACTTTCTTTTATAAGGTGTATAAACCCCTTTGACTTTTACTTTTATACAAAAGGAATCTTTTTCTATGAAGCATTTTACAAAATGACAAAAAGGAATGTTTCTTTTAACGTACGCAGTGACAACGACCTTTTCCGCCACCGCGATTATTATTTGGTCTTTGGCTTCCTCAACAAGCCGTAATGTTTTTAAAATGAAATAAATACCATATACACTTTTATGTATTTTGGTATTGAAAATGGTTCTTTATAATGGATTGGTTATGTCAATATACTTAAGTGATATATTGTGATCAAAGTGTGGAAATGTTTTCTTTCCATTATATTTGTTTTATGTCTTATGATTTTTATAATGGTACTTGGACATTTGACGGGTGGTTAAGTGATAAACAATATGACGGGTGGTGCCGTGAATACCAGGACGGGTGGTTACGTTATAACCACCAATGAATTGGGTATAGAAGTTGGCCGTATGGATATTCCATTAAGTATGTATGGAAGTCGGCCGTATGGCTATTCCATTAAGTATGTATGGAAGTTGGCCGTAGGGCTATTTCATTATGTGATATGTGTGGAAGTCGACCGTATGGTTATTCCACTTAAATATGTTTATGTCCCAAGTTACCTTTATCTGTTATGTGTTCTTTATATGGGTCTTATGGTAATCCTTTGGTTACAAAAGGGTATGTAATGATATTTTATTCAGTGAATAGTTTTTACTACTTCATGATGGTTAAGGTATTACTTTGATAAAGTATACATGGTTTACTTGATGTTTGAAAAACTAACAGTTTTCATTCTTTGTGTATCCCTTACTGAGCTTTTTATTCTCACCCCAATTTTTTTTGAAATGTTTTTCATAGGACTTAATGTGGAATAGGGTCAAGGATGGGATCAAGGGAAATTAATGCTATATAAAACATGGAACTAGACATGTTTCTTTTTATGAGTTTTTTTATTCTATGGAAACTTAGTAGAAGTGTCTACTTTGTAATCTTTTGAGATGTAACAGTTATGTCCTAATTATCTAAAACTCTAAACCTGAAAAGATCCTCAATGGTAATTATTCATTTAATTCAATATTAAGTAATGTATAAAGTTGGGGCCTTATGTCAACTCATCTCCTAGACATTTATCATTTCATTTTATTACACACATCATCTATCTTATATGGACATTCACCTATGTTTCTTGAAATAATCTATTTTTGATTCATACATAGGATGACTCGTGCACAAATAAGTAGGTGAAACATAAAAAAATTAGAGGAATTATTTTCTAGAAACAAATTTCAATAAAAACGTTTTTGGAGATAAATTTTTTGACGATGAAATATACCAATAATAGGGATGAAGGTGGATGTCATGACACAAATTTATATAATATTTTTTTTTGACACTCATAAAGTCTATCATAAATCCCCAAAAAATAAACATATAATATAGGCAATTAAGTAGAAACAAGAATCTAATATTATAAAAACAAGACTAAATAACTCTCATTCAATCAACTAGAAAATATAAAAATGTATTGAATTTTTTTTAATAAATAAGGAGTTATTTTGTAAACATATATAGTAATAAGAGATTCCATTGGGTTGAACGAATAAATTTAGACATAAAATAAATAATTAATAATTAATAATTTCTAATATATATATTATAATAAAATCCATATAATTTTTTTTGGAACTCGTGATGTTTAAAAATAAATAATTATTAAATTTATAATTAATAATCTACAAAATATTTGAAAACATCACAAGACACTTTGGATTTCATATCAGTACACAAACCCATCAAAATGAATTTAGGGAAATATTCACATCAGATCTACCCATTGGAAGGACTATAGGGAGGAAATATAATACACATTGACCCATCATTGATATTCTATGGTGGTGCATAAGGAAGGAGGAATAATGAAATAATACACATCAACAAGATATATAAAAAACAAGGTAAAAAAACAACAACCCTTGAAATGATTATTCCATATAAATTTAATCTTATATATATTTATATATATCTATGAATTTATCATAAAAATAATCTCATAAAAAATCAAATTAAAATATATGTTTTAGTGAATATAAATACAATCCCTTCGTAATTATGAATTACAAAACCATAATTTGGGAATACGTAATTATAAAATCACCCTTATATTATAAGTTATGAACACACAAATAAATAGATAGAAAGAAATATATTAACATAAATATATTCATATTTATATATATCTTTGTAAAAAATATTAATTCTAAAAAATATAAGTAACCCTTACAGCACAATATCACAACATTGAACAATAAATACAACCCAAGAGTAATATTGAAACTAATGATCCACTAAAAATAAATTTTTTTTATAACCCTTAATAAGTTTTATCTTAAAATAAAATATCAAATTTATGAAAAAAAAATCATTTTTATGTAAAAACCCATAAAACATATTTCTAATACACAATTTAAATAAATAAATCCCCTTAATGAAATCCATAAAATCGTATTCTTTTATTACTTTCCAACATCTCTAGCATGATAATTGGTTTTATAAATCAATTTTCTCATGGTTTTAAGGGTTTTATATCCCAAATATCCACAATTTATATATTGGCATAAATATTTATTTAATTGGTTTATCTGTGAATATGTGGTGATTCTCTATGAATTAAAAATGGTGAATAAACTATTATTTTTGAGATAGATGGAGTAAATATGTAGATATTGAATAATATTTATTCAAAATAATAATTTACAAATCCAAAACATGATATAAAAATATGTATTCAGAAGAACAAAAAATTTCATAAACAAATCATTATGTTCATCATAAAAATAAAAAACCAAACACAACGACCATTCCAAAAATAACAAATGACATCCTCTAAGAAGAACACAACAATGAAATGAAACTTATCGAATGATAATCAGAACCTACAAAGAAAAACACATGACTACCTCATAAGGTTGAAGAAATTTAGAGACCCTTGGATCAAGATAATGACATTTTCTTTGGAAACCATAACTGAAAGTGAATACTAGTTGATGGAAAATGTTCAATGAACATGAGGCGATTAAGTGTTTTTTGGTGATTTGAGATTCGATTAAATGATGATGAGCTCCAATAGTGGTTGTTTATGGGGTAATTCTCTGATATAATGACAGGTTCACAACTGGTAAGGGTTTTAAACAAATATTGTTAAACTTTTATAAGAGCTTCCAAAAAGACATTGATAAAGATTATTTTTATCTGCTCTTATGTAATAACGAATTATAAGTAATTTATAAATATAATAATAAATATAATTATATATAATAAATCTATATAAACTTGAGTGTAGTAAATATATTATTTATATAAATATATTTTTAATAAATTATTATTTATATAAAATTATAATTATTTATTTATAATAACATAATTATTTTTTTAAATAATATTAAAATAATAAAATATATATATATATATAATATATTATTTATTTTTGTTATATTTTTAAAATTATTATAATTATATAAATATAAATAATTATTTATTTATAATTGTATAAAAACTTTTAACAGAATATTTATTTAAATATAATAATAAATATATAATTGTATTAACATATTAAATGTAAATTTATAAATATAATTATTTAGAAATATTTTTGATAAATTTATTTTGAAACGTATTAATGAATATATATTTTTAGTTCTATGTATGTAAAAATTATGTGAAATAGAATAAAGTAAAATAAGTACACTTTAACAATATTTAAAAAATGGATAGGTTTTTTGTTTGTGAAGTATATACAAAAATTAAATACTTAAATATATGTGAAATAAATATAACACAAAGTTGATCTTTCTTATATTGAAAAATCAAACAACCTTCAATTATATGTCACTCACTCTATGAAATCAATCAGTATTTTTAATTCATATTAAATTTTAATTATAAATTATTTTTCGCTAAATATATGAATATTTTATTTTATGTGCATAAATATTATGTAATATATAAATCATATTTATACACATTAATATATATATATAGTTAATATATACTATTTATTAAAATTATAAATAATAGTCTAATTAATAGAATGATTTATATTTTTCTCAATTTACTTATTTTTATTTTTTATATGTTCAATTTATTTTTTTCATATATCTATAAATTTAATACATAACATTTATTTAAATTTATAATATATATATATTATAATAAATTTATTTTATTATATCAATAATTATTTAATTAATAAAAATAAGATCATTTTCTTAATTAACTCATTTTTATTTATTTATTTAGAAAATTCAATTTATTCACTAAAAACATTAATAAAACTGAAAAAATTCAATGATAAAGTATTCATTTATGAGTTCTAAAATTAATGATATGGTAAAAATTCCCTTATCAGTCAAAAAAACATCTTCTAAATGGTTCATTTTATCAACACATTCTTTAGCATTGTTAAAAAGGTCATTTATCTATGATTTTTTTTTTCAAGTATGGATAAAAACAATATTTTAAACAGCTTCTCTTGTAGTGTTGAAATGGACATTCTAAATAACACTCATCATACTCATATGTGGCTATATTAAATCCTCTTTGAAACCCTTGTGCAGATGGCCTTGGGGTGGTGGCGACAACATATTGAAGCGTCTTCAACCTTCTATTACCCCCTGTTCCTCTACCACATCTTACCCCATAAACAACACTGTGATCCTACAGTTTTGTCTACCTATATGGTTGATCAACTATCTCACCAAAAAAATAATATTTGATAAAACAATCTCATGTGATCTCTCACTAATCGTCACCAGAGAAATACTACCTCTCATACAACCCATTGGATCTGACATTGGAGAACTGAGGCACATACACTCAATCATGGGATCACCTATTCAAGGCCTTAACAAGACCAAATCACTGAAGCTACCTAAAACACCCAGTAAATGGTACAGTAAAAAAATTCATTTTTATTAATATATTTTAGACAGTTATATTAGTTATAAATATATTATGTAATTTTTTAACCACAATGCAAATAGTTTTACATAAACTCTTTTCAGATGTTTTTTTTCAAGGAAGAATATATAATTATATAATTTTAATATTAAAAAACTAAATTCATTTTTTATATCATCATATCATCATTTTTTGGACAAATGTTGTTTTGGGGGTTATTTATTTTTCAATAAATAGTGACAATACTGCTTTTTCTATACAATCATATCATTTAAATATATTATGTAAAATAAAATTATAAAAATATTTAAAATATGATTTCATTTAACATATGTATTGTTTAATAACATTTTATACACTTAATAAATTCTTAATCAATTTTAGGTTTTTTTCACTATAATTGTATTTTTGGGATAGAAAATGGGTTTTTCTAAAAATTATTTTAAAATGTGTACTATTTATCGTTTTAAATTGAATGAAATAATCCATAATGGTTAATGTTTTAAATGATATTTATATATTAAATATCAATAAATATTAATTCACTATAATAACATTGTTATTATTTTATATATATTGAATATAGAATAATATTTTTCAAAAGAATAATCTTTATAAAAACATGATATCTCGTCATGTCTACATGACTTGTATTAGTCTAAAATTTTACACTCTTTTGAATTTAATTTGTAATAAAAATTACTTATTTATAATTAGATTAATTTACAACATATAATATTTATATCATAATCATTTACTTCTGTGATTATTGAAAATAATTAAAATTAATTACTGTGATTAAGTATAAAAAATATCACTTACTTGTTAATCATAGAATATATGGTCAAAATATTAAAAACCTATTCAAATAAGATTTTAAGGACTCATTTTAACATTACATGATCTATGATATATTATGGATAATTATTGGGTCTTACTAAAAAGAAAAAGTCAATGGTGTAAATCCCTCTTTTAAGAAATAACAAATTTTCCACTCACCTATCTTTTCTAAGGTTATCAACTCTCCACCTTTCATCACACATTAAATCCAAATTGATTTGGTAAATACATATTCATAACACTTATAAATATTCTTATTCTCAAAATATAATCCGTATTTCATTTGGTTTCCCACTTTTTCCTCAAAATATCTTTTGAAATAAAAATTTAATTTTCAGTCTTAATTCATTTGTAAGTCCCAACAATAAATTCCTTCAATGCCAACCAATAAAAGATACGAAATGAGTAGGCAACATACATCAACAAGAGTTTTTTCTTTATTTCATTATACATCCCTGAAATTATTCTTAAAAATTTATAATATTATTACCTAAAAAAATATTTTATATAATGATATATTAGTATTTTAATTGTTATACATTTAAAACGCAAACATTCATCAAATGGGTTACAAAATTATCATTCATATTTATGGTGGACTACAACCTCATGAAATAATTTCATCCATTGTTCCATTAAAACCATTAAATGGTTTCGATAATGATTGATATAAAGATTATATATGAAATTTCTAACAAATTTATAAAAGTATATTAATTATATGATATATAAAAAATTGACATATATTAGAATTTGTAAGAGATAAAATAATGTCGATCATGTTTATGATCGACAACCTCCGTGCGAAACAATGTATCATGTTTTTCACTAATGTGTTATGAGGATGAAAAGAATTTTATTGATTTTAAAATTATGTGACATACCTGAAATAATTATGATAATCATGAAATGCATATCATTCTCTAAATATAAAATTTCATTATAATTTTACTTTTTCACTCACTCAAAATATGGTAACATAATTCATGGGTTTGTGCATTATCACCTTTTGAAAGCAATGCGATTATTTTTTCATCATCACATCAAATGAAAAATATATATATAATTATATATAATTAAAAAATATTGTATTTATGATATTATTATAACTATTTAAGGATAAAATACTATATACCCTCTTTCCCTAATGATCAATAAAAAAATTGAAATATTACTCATGGATATTTATGTATTGTTGTCCCCATGATCATAATGTCAATTATTTTTTAATTAATATAATTCATGAGTGGTTATAAAAGTATAATTTATTTACAACTATGATAATTTTTTAATGGTTATTATTCTAAATTTGTTTAAATAATGACATCTTTTATTATAGTCTACATAATAATATTATTTTTTGACACATACACCAAATACTGTCAAAGTAGAAAACATAAAATTAACTACTTAATTTTTCAATATAAAATTCTAATAAATTTATTAAGGCAATAATATACATGAAATAGGTTCTAAATCGTGGAAATAATTTACATATTTTCATTATTAAGGAAGATTGAAAAAATAGTGACAAGGTGGAGTCCAGGTAAGATATATTATCTAAATTTTCATTCATTGATGAATATCATGTTGTTATGTTAATTTATTCTATTTCAATTTTTATATAAACACATTTGAAAATTTATATCATGAATTAATCTATTATCATGGTTTTTAATGTTTTTCATTCTTGACGATTATGATTTATATATTTCCAATTTTATATGGGGATTGGGTTATGAATATATCTTCTATTAATTATATCATTAATAATCTATTTCTACTCTATTTATTTCACTTAAAAAGATATTAGATGTTTTTAATATTGAAATAAACTAGTTTTATATCTCAATTTATGTCTATTTTACATTATTTCAAAGGTTTTAAAAAGTAAATCACTTATGTGTTTTAAATGTAATAGTGAAAATGAGTATTCCTTTTATCATTTTTTATAGTTTAATTATATATTACAATGAATACATAAGTGATTTATTAAATTAATGATCCTATTTATTTTGTTTATTTGTTTATTGATAATGGTTTTCAAATAAAAATTTTATTTTGATACTCAGAAGTGATTCACGTATGACATTAAAATATGTTATTAAATAAGGAATTTTTTATTTCATGTTGTGGTTCATAATCAATATATTTATTGGATGTTCAAAGAGAGTTATGGTTGATCCCACTATATATTATATGATGGGTTCACCCATATAGTTTTCCACTATATTGAGAAAGTATTTTGTTCTCTGGATAATTATAATGAAAGTTATCTTTTTTGTTTTTATAACTTCTGGGTGTTTTATAAGGGTTCTTTAAGGGTTATATGGGATAATTCCGTAAGGACCCTACATGATTTTTTTTGTGTTTATAATGAGTGTTCTTGGAAATCAATTTTTAACTGTTAACATAAATGGATTTTTTTGGAATTAAAATTCAATTTATTGGTAAAATTTAACATTTCCATTAATGGGGTTTTATGGGTTTTTATTTATTTCACTACACTGACAATATTTTTCTTTTTTACATCCTTTATAAATTTTTTTATCCTCATAATACGTTTTTAAAATGATTTAATGGGATTTTAAGGATGGGAAATGTAATGGAATACGTTTTTTTGAATTATGTGATGAGTTATTATAAATTAATATCATGTATTATTTAAAATTATTTATAATATGAAATAATTCATACTAATAGGACTTGTACACTTTGTATTTTATGGTATTTCATGTTTCAGTTATGAAATTGTTGTATACAAATCAGAACATTAAATTACCATCCAACATAATTAAATATTGAATTAATAGTCAAGATTATTTAATTTTTTTGGATGAGTCCTAATAGATAGTATCAAATATCACTTTTGATTTATTTAGATTTTCAGATAATGATAAAAGATTAATAATTATTGTCAAATTTAATAGATATTTAAATTATACAATATCATGATGAATCACCTAAAATATATTGGTTCATAATTGTTTTCAGTTATGGAAACTGGGAATCTATAGTGGTAAAAATCTGTGTGAAAAATATATCCTTCCAAATAAGCATTGTGATATTATTGGAATTGGGAAAGAAATGTTTAATGTACAGATGGATCAGTTGAAATATATTTAAACAATGATGATATATATTCTATATTGGAACATATCTACCATGTAGTAACATTTAAATAGTGGATCATTTAATGAGGAAACATCCACCATAATTCATTGGATCATATGTCCCAGTATCTGTCGAAGGATGAATCGACGATATATAGAAGATATTTGATGTCATGGGCGGTTTAGAATATTAAATTTATCTCTTTCCATTTGTTTTTATAAAGGTGGAGTAGAATAGTGGGGGTATATGATTAGTAATAAAAGAGGTAAGGATGTTATTGATAACATGGAATGGCTTATAATTTAGTATATATTTCATGATAAAAATTTCCTTATGTTTTTTTATATTAGATGGAACATTTTTTCATAAAATTTATGGAAAATTATGATTATTATGTGGATGTATATGACATAAACATATCAATATTTTCCATGTATGTGGTATTTTTTATTTCAGAATATTATATAATAATAAATTGTTTTTAGTCAATATTGATACAAATTTAATGAAGATATCTGGCCTCATAAAAATTTAAAAGTTATGTGAATTTTTTTAATTATGTAATCAATGTTAAAATGGATTTTTATTGATCTTATGTGACTCATGATGATGATAATAAAATGTTTCCAAGATATTATGAGATATGGAAACATAAAAAATATAAATATATAGGTATGAAAATGAATATCTCATCTTGTTGTTAGTGTGTTACAGATTACGATAGACAATGACTTATGGAATTAGGGAATTTTACAACTATGGAATATTTATACTCATGGAAAAAAAGAAATGAAAATAATAATTATGAATCATATAATGGGGTAATAAATATTAATCCAAGGGTAATATGTTTTATTTTCAAGGACATGGGTAGTTATTCTAATCTCTATTCAGAGTTATTTTTATAGGATGTAAGTATTTATGATCGTAAACATAAATTTGTAGTGAGGACATTTTCATCCACTTAGGTTAATGTTGGAAATATATGAAGTGGTGAGTATTATTTTATATGTGTATTAAAATTATAAAAATAACTTGTAGGACTTTGGTTCTTCACATTGTTTCATTTATTATAAATTTTCATGTAAATACGGCATATCACCTCAAGAAATAATGATAGAACATTAGGTGACATCTCTGGCAGGAAGTAAAAAAGAAACCAAAATTTAGTGTATTGTCTCTATTGTTATAAATTGGATAGAATTTATTATAAATCATGTTGAACTATCCACTATAGAGTTTCATATCTTTTTGGTGGTGTATTGGACTTATTTTACCATGATATGATAAATTTTTATACCAAGAATGTATTATTCAAATATTTCATGCCTTTCAAAACATACCAAGAGGATAAGAAATTTATTAGATAATGAAATTAATTAATCCTTTATCACAATGTTGAAAATAATTAAACTATTAAAATTATATAATTTCTAGTAGTAAATGACTACCAAGATGTTTTTCCTAAGGATCTTATTAGTGTTATATTAACCAGGATGTTGAGTTTAGTTTTTACATTGTACCTGATTCTATTCATAATTCTAAACCCCATGATCATGAATCACATTGGAACATTTATAATTAAAAACTAAATTTCACGAGTTAATAGATAATGTTTTCTCAAAACATAGAATTTCACCACGTGGTTCCAATATTATTTGTTAAAAATAATTTTGGTTCAATGAGGTTTTTATTGATTATAAATCATTGAATAACATCAAAATTGTTAACATGTTTAACATTCCCCATATTGATTTTTTTGTTAGCTCTATAAAGCCTAATATTTATCAATGGATTAATAGATTTTTGGGTATCATCATATGAATATTAAGGATGTATAAATTCTGAAGGCTACATTTTAGAATAGATATTGGCAGAATGATTTTGTAGTTATTTCATTTCTGTTATCTAATGAAACTACATTATTAATGGGGGATTATATATATTATTTTTCATGATTTATTTTAAAATACATTGGTTGTTTTTATTTATGAAATATTTGATATATTCTTATAGTCAAAAGGAACATGAACATCACATAATGGGTTTTTTGAAATCCTTAAATGAAACAGAATTTTATGGAAATTAAAAAATAATGAATTTAGGTTGTGAAGAATTTATTTTTATGGAAATATTGTTTTTTATGATCACATAAATGTTGACCCTATTAAAAAAAGTTGTTGAAAAATGGATATGACTCAGAAATGAAAAAATGAATCATATTACTCAAGGATTAGCAGTTTAATACTGGGGATTTGTTGAAATTTTTTCACAGATGTCTATCCCATTGATGATGTTAACTTGAAAAGGATTTAAATTCACATGGAAAAAATAATTTTATTTAAATTTATAGGAACGAAAGTGAATATTGGTGAATGATCCATTTTCAGCCTTAACTTCTATATGTGGTGAATTGTTCATCTATATCAATCTAGATTTAATGGAATTGTATATTTCCTCATATAATAATGTTCTTCTAATTTTAAATTATTCAAATTAATTGAAAATTCATGTGTATAATTTCCCTAAAAATGATTTGTAACAATAAATTTTTATTTTATTCATTTAAAACATTAGGCATAATTTTTATAGTATAACGTGTCAACTATATACTGATTACAAAATTCATGAGTATATATTCAAAAAAAATTAATTAAACAAGATAGAGTGGATTTTATTTTATATAATCAATGTTTTATATTTTAGGATTAATTACTATTCAAGAAAATAAAAAAACTGATGAATTGACTTCAAAAAAATAATGCTACAAAATCTTTTTATGTTTGGAAAGTGATTAATTATATAATGATTTAATAAATTTTGGACTAATTTTTTTATCGTAGGGATATCCTAATTTTTTATCCTAGATTTAGTTATATTACCTTTTACGAAAGAATTAATTAATAAAAGAAAGAGGATCATTCTTTTTTGGAAATGTTAGAACAAATTAAGTTGGGTAATATACATAATATTAATATTTATAGAGAAGTTGTTTTCTTATTTTAAAAAATACATATTTGAGCCCTTTGAATCCTAGTTTAAGGTATAGTTATTGAGTGAATATCATAGAGCCCCAATTTACATATATCAACTTAGCACCTAGATGGACAAGGACTTATGGGAATCTACTAGTTGGGATGGAATGAATAGAAACATTGTTCACTTTAATATGATTTTATTTACTATTTAGTAAGATAAATAATATTTTCAATGTTATGATGATAATAATTCATCCCTTTCTAGTGACATAGTGGAAATGGTATAATATAAAAATGTATTTCTAGGTTGGATTGGAAATGACTTATTAATGTAATAATGTGATTTGGTTCATTATTGATCGATTTAGTAAATATAATAATTACATAACCTTTCTAGATAAAAAATATTTGGATATAAATTAATAAATATATCTAAAAGAGATAATCATGTTACATGGAGTTCCTCTCTCATATTAATTAGATAGTAATCCCAGGTTGACATATAATGTTTGGAAAGCACGTCATAAGTCATTGGTTACTAAACATTTCACCCACAATCTGATGGATACTATGAGTAAAAATTTAGACCATTGAATATATTATTTATTCTTAATCAATGTTTTACCATGAAATATGGGACCATCATGTGTATATGTTTGAGTTTTATTATAATACTAATTTGGATTCTAGTGTATACATGGAACAATTTGAGGAAATATATGAAATGAAGTTCCACATAAAATATTTTTTGGATGATGTAGGAGAAAGAACATTAAAGGGAACATAGTTGGTAGAAATATATCTAAAAACTTTGTGTTAATAATGAAATATATAAGGATAGATCTGAGAAGAAAAAAATGTATGTGGATAACTATAGTAAATATCATTCCTCCAAGGTAAATGATCAAGTATTTCTCAATGATTATTCATGGAAAATAGTGATACATTTTGATAAGAAGGAGTGGATGATCCCATAATTAATTAGACTATAATAAATCCTAATGAAATATCAATCAGTTTTCTATTGAGTGGCCTTACCTCTATTTTTATTTTAGGTACACAACCTATTTCACATTTCAATATTAATCTAATTTTTTCTTCATTCATATGATTTTAGATCCACAAATTAGTTTAGTTTATATAGAATATTTTTAATTATGAACAATCTTTTCAGGTTCATGAATACCGAGATACTATGTTTTGGAGTAATGTGATTTAGTATGTTATGATTTTATAGAAAACCCTTATTTAAGGAGGGACATGGTAATCTAAAATGCTATGAGGGAAATGTAACACCCTTACCTAGAATCTCAGATTGGTGCATCACTGTAATAAATTGGAATAGACACAAGATTAAAATCTTAAGGAACTAATGACTTAAGCACTTTTGGAAAACATTAATTCATACATAAGAACCAAAATACATTTGGAGGTATAAAATAAGACATGATACATAATAAAAATTAAAATAAGAACATCTTTGAATGCTTATACAAATACATCATTTACATAACCAGTTTAGAGAAAATATTATCTCGGTGATCAAAATTATCAGAAAGGGTTAGTAAAGAATAATAAATAATGAAATAATAAGAATAAAATAACATGGAATGGTTAATAAATGATAAAATAGGGAATTAATGTAATTAAATGAGGAATTACCAATATGAAAAATTGAGATACATAAAACACATTTCATTTAATCTATAATACTAAAATCAAATTCATCCATATTATATTATATGCATACCTCATGAATAATAACAATAATATATAAAACATTGTTTAAGTAAATTCTTAATTATTAGACGTCATGTATGAGATCAATTAAATAAAATACCATAATGACATTTTAGAAGATAGTTTTAAATTATGAGTGGATATAAAATAAAATTTTCCAATTTATTTGTCTCATGAGATCCTATCAATTAATTAAGAGGCTACATAAATTCTGTTCCACAACTGTAATTTCATATCCAAGGCATTCCTTATATTGAAGAGCTAATACAATTAATAAAAATATGACTTATAAAATATCAGTATTGAATAATTGATATTGAGTTATCAATATTTCCTCAAAGGAAGATTAGTAACAACTAGGTTTGTCGACATTGATTAACAAAAATACCATTGGAAGATCACTAAAACATTCATGATGAAAATAATCATTATACGCTCCAAAGTATCTCATAAGACATTGAAACCTTTTAATCGCAATCCCAAAGATCGAATAAAATTAAATGAAATGTATAACATCTTGACAATAGTGGTATTCATGATATAACACTTCAAACGAATTTATATACACCATATAAAATTCAATATGTGTATAACATCAAAGAAGTCTGAATGATAATTAAATTTATTTGAAATCCCATACCTTGAGTCTAATGTATCACATGTGTATTTATCTTCATATATAATAAACATATGAAATTTTTTACTTTCATCAAGACTTTTTCCATTTTTATAATTATAGTTATTTCACTAATTACAATATTTTAAACAAATACATAATCAATTAATCTTATGTCGGGTTTTTTGAACATATTTGGATTATGTGTCAAAAGTAAAATTGATAAGACAACTATTACCAAATGTTTCATTATAAGAACAAATACAAAATAATAATCATGAAATATTTATCATCTTATAAATAAATTGTAATTTGAAATTAAATTATTAATTATGGTTATGTAAAATGATCCCATATTATAATCATGTATATGGTACCCCTTATGTACACTTGTGAAGTGTTCCTAATTTTCAATTATCATTATGGAATGAAGTAATATAATCATTATATATTCCTATACTGATTAATCCATTTCCTATTTAACATTGTATAAATAGTACTACTAAATTATAGGGACCTCTTTCATACAAAGCAATAAACATATGATAATCTCTCCATGAAATTGGTTTCTCTATACAGTTAAGGTTTTGTGTCCTAACATATTTATGATACCCTAATATATCCATAACATTATTAGTTATGATATTCAGTTCATTGACATACTCTTAATGGAAATCCATACATTGGACATGGGTACTAATACCATTCATCCTTCCAACTTCCATTTGTAAACAATGGAATATAGTAGATTAGACTATAACATTATAAAACATAATGTATAATGCCTTAACTAGTGAAACACTAATCATAAATGGAAAATTTTTTCAATCACTAATATCATGAAAACATACATGGTTTCTTTGGGCATATCATTAATTTTAAACCCATTTATAATGGTTTGATTGTTTTTGAATTTTCTTAAGTGTATCCCCTAGGAGTTTCAAACTTGGTGTGCATTAATGCTCGATGTTGTTTATCTATTTATGGCAGATTAAGGCCCAACACACCTTGATATAGAGTCTACCCCTCGAACCATCAACAATAAAACCACAAAAACTCTTTCTATCTAGATATAGATTTATTTTTAGGAAGACCAACATACTCTCTACATCACCAAAATTAATGGATTTTATTATATAACTATCATAAATAATGATCATTGGGATATGTTTTCCAATCAATGTTTTCATAAATATGGTTCACAAGGTTTATACTAAGCTTCCCTTGAGACAAATTATAGCATCCTGTCTATAGATTACAAAATGTAGTGCATTACATTATTACATTACCATAGATACAAGATTCAAATCCCATGGTACAAAGAAGATCAAAAGTTTTTGAAAACCATTTTACAAACATGATACCCCTATAATACTAGTAAATAAAAAATAAAACAAAATACATGAAAAAATGAAAATAGTGGAATCCTAAAAATAATATTCAATGATTTATCATTTATATTATGGGTAATAAAAACAAAATATTGGTGATCAGAAATTCTCAATAAAGATAATTAAATTGGAATCAATAATTAATCAAGAATAATAATTTAACATGGAATGGTAAATAACTGATAACGCATTACATAGAAATGTCTAGATAAAGAATAATCAATATAGAAAAGTATGAAATAGAATACACATACAATTTAATTAATATTATCATAATGAAATTAATAAATATGTTTTGTCATATGAAATCCCCATGGATTATAATTATGATCACTGAAATATCAATGAATGAAATGATTAATTATTGAACATCATTTTTGATGAACAAAAAAACATATACCATAAAGCCAATTCATATGATTGTTTAAAACAATTAGTAGAAACCCAATTAAATTTTCCGAATAATTTTTCACATGATTTCATGTTGATACATTGAGAAGATATAAAATTTATAATCCTTGAACATTATTATATGTACAATAAATTTCAGATATTGATTGACTGGTTAAATTATTTATCAATATTCAATACCAAATATCTTTTTTGAATAAATTATAATGATTCATCAAAATTTTCTCAGCAGAGTATAACTCTAAAAAATGGTTTTTTATGTTGATGAATGAAAATACTATTTAATTACCATTAAAATAGTGTTTAGGAATTAATGTTTAAACACTTAAAATATTCTCGTACAACTTTGAAACATTTATATCGTAGTCCCCATAATGTAATAATGTTAATTTAAATGTATAATTTCTTAAGAATAAGGATACTCAGGAAATAAAATTTTAAATTGTAGGATATACACCATATAAAATTGATTTTTCCCAAACAAAAAATAATTATCGATGTAACATAAATTGAGATGAAATCACATACCATGAGACTAGAATGTCACATGTGTCTTTATCATTCTGAATAATAATCATATTTTAATTATTTACTAGATTCATAACCATTTATATGTTTATCATTAATTTTTAATAATATATTACCATTTTTTAAACAACTACATAACAAATTATGTTTACATTAGGAGTTTTGAGGATATTTAGATTATGGGATCAAAAAGAATATGGTAGGTTTCCGATGGTCAAATGGGTTTATTTTATAAACATATACATAATAATAATCATTACATAATTTACATATATACTCTAAAACTAAACCGTTGGTTCATGACTAACATTATAATCTTGGATATGGTTATTAAAAATGAACCAACATTATGCATGAGTAACATTCCTAACATTACAATCTTGGAGATGGTAACCCACACATATGCATGAGTAACATTCCAAATTTTCTATGAAAGTTATGGAAAGTTTTTAACTAGTTATTATACGTTTACAAAATTATCATTATAAAATTATAAAATTTAACTTAGTAATATCTCTTTATATATATAACTATTTGGATGTAAAAAGAATCTTATCATGTCGAGGAGGAGGTAGTCCCCACATCCAGGATCGGCATTATCACATTTTACTGTGTGAAAATGGTAATAATGAAAATCAAAAATAATATTTATAAAAAAAATTAATTATTTAATTCATAAAAAATATATAATCTATGAAAAATATTTTTAATTAAAAACATAATTTATACATTACATCTATCACATCAACGTATCACACCACTTAGGGGAGGTGGTTGTCCACACTTCCATAAATGATGTCATCGTATTCATAAAAAAATGAATAATTGAAGGCATGTTATGTATAAATAATATTGAATAATAATTAAATTATAAATGTAATATATATCATATATAAACATAATTTATATCATAATTTCTATCCATGATAGGTGGTTAAGGAAAAACGAAAAGTATCCTTTCATGAGAATGTAGATTGTTATACACAAGAACAGTAAGTTTTCCACCAATTTGATAGATGCATGAGTTAGTGTAAGTCAATCCTTCACACAAAAAAATATAATTATATTTAGTATAATTTTTTTATATAATCATGTAATATTTATAATATAATGAAGGGATATTAGAATAAAACTAAAGAGCTTGGGGAAGGATGCTAAGTTTTATTCAGGTAAAAACTATTGGTTTTCACCAAAGAGAATCCATGGATTGATTTATGAACAAGTTGATGATAATAATATTAGGGAACAGATTTTTAGGATTAATTTTTTTAGATGTTGGTTGAGGAAACTTTTCATCATATGTTTGAGGATGTAGGAGGGTTTATTTTCTTTTTAATGTGGTAGAGGAGTTTCATTATTGTAAATTTTTTAATGAGAATTACTATCACGAATCTCTTATGAAAATAGAATCCATTAATTGTAAAAATTAGGTATATGCTATAATAAGGTAAATATAGGATAATAAAAATCGATTTTATAAGTTTTTAGGTCATCTGGATCATAAGTTTATTGTTTAGTACATTGATAAACTAATTTTCCTCTTCACCATTGTAATTAATTATAATCACCTTCACTAATATTTTTTGAAAAAAAATGTTACACTTATTAATATTTATGAATTATACTTATTCAAAATATGGAATCCTTTTTTCCAAATTAAAAACACAGAAGTGGAAAAATTATTCTAAAATTACTTTGGTATAGGAGATGATAATTTCGGTTAAAAAATTAAAAATCATCAAATGTTTTTGACGATTCAATATATAATGAAAAAGTGAAATTGATAAAATTGAAAAAAAATATTGATTAAAATTATAATTGATGATTTTTTTTTAAAAAGATATTAATAATATAATTTATCGTAATAAAAAATTTAGATACCAAATATTTTTTTGGAAATATAAGTCATTATTTTTTAATATTAATTAAAAAATTAAACCGCACATAAAAATACCAAAAATTCATCCTAAGATAATTTCTATGTTCCTATTTCAAGGAATTTTTTAATTTTTTATATGAGATTTATAATAGTTAAAAATTTTTAATTTAAAATGGGATAAGCATTAATGTGAGGTAAATAAGGCTTTTGAAAAATATTTATTTTTTATATATTGTATTGGGATTTTTCTTATAATATTGATATAAAATCAATTGGATGAATGTGAAAAAAAGTTTTTTGAATACATATATATATATATATATTATTTTAATATCACCCAATAAATTAATATATAAAGAGAAAACATATTTGTGAGTATAATAATCGTTTTCTTTAAAATCATTCCCTATTTATTCTTTTCTAAATAATTTCTAACCAATTAATTGAAATATGTATTTTCAAGATTTAGTCAATCCTATTAATTAACACTGAAATAAAGGATAGGTTATTTATTTTCATATTAAATTATAAAATTTTAATTAATATATTATTTTTCAATAATAACTGGTCTTGCATGTTATATAATCCATCGAGGGATGTCCGTCTTGTGTGTAACACAATCTATCCTCAATGGTTCTTATAGAGAAAAGTAAAAAATATTAGTCATGTAACAAAAGATTAACCTTTTTTAGTACCCCAATTCATTGAATGAAATCCTTATATTTTTATTTTTATAATTATAATGTTTTAGGATGAATAATGGGAGCATTTGGTGAATATTGGATATGTTTTTGGGGCAAAATGAGAGGCACACGAGCTATGCCCGGTTTGTCCAAACCAGGCAGAAGGAAAAGTAGAATCCATACGATGATGAATGTTATGGATAATAGCTTGGGAATAGTGTGTGTGACCATATTGGGATACCATGTGAGGTGGTCATGAGGGGTGATATTTAAGGTAGTATACAATTCATGATTACTATATAGTTTTCCTAACTATATTGACTGACTTTTTACAGGATAAAAACATCCTTAAAAAGTGGATCTATGTCATTCTTATCATTAATACTAGTGTTTCCCCCCTAATATCCTATAAATCTGGATTTTTAATCTCATGTGGACAAATAATGTTTTCTCATTGATCCAGAGGAAATCCAAAGGCTTCTCGCGGTAATTTGAAGACAGATTCTAATTGTTTGTGATTGTTCTTCATCACTCTTGATCGGTTTCATAGATCTACATATATCTACTGTTCTTCAATTATCTATTTCACAAATATAAAACATATATGGGTATATATAAGATTTTTGATGCATAATATGTTGATATTTTGTTTTTATCATAACATGAGAAGAGATTTAAGGGGGTCCTAGAGAGTAATGACATAGTTTCTTGAGCATTCTTCATCCATTTTTTATTTCCATTAAAATTGTTGAGGTTCATGGATTTAATATCAAAACCTCTTGAAAATATTGATTTGAATGCTTTAAAATTATATTCTATAAGATAAATTAACCATGAATTTGTTATTTATGACTTTTTGTAAAACATGTTTTTTAATTGTTTGTTAAATTTGTTAATATGGAAAATTTGGTGTTTTGAATAAAATTATTTAATTACTAGTTTTAAATTATTCATTTTAAAATGGTGATTTTTTTGTATTTGTTTCACATAGATTTTATCACATGTTTTCAATAAAAGGTAAATATTTTATTTAAACTAAATTGTTTCATTGAAATTGAGTTGTTCATAGGTTTTCAATAATGTTATAGTTTTTTTTGAAATGGTTTGAATTTATAATTTAAAATGGTTTTCAATATATTTTTTTGTATATTTATTTATTTATATTCCCCTGAATAATGGTTAGTACGATTGTAGTACATGGTGTGTGACCATTGATCAGCGACTTGTGTCATTTTGACACAAGGTCATTGGAATATAGACCCCTCATGAGTAAGGAACTATCGAAACAAATCATGCATGTGTGGTTATGTTGTGAACCATGGTATGTTAATTCCAAAATGTTAATTAGATATGGTTTTTAATGCATGTTTTGGTTGATTTTATAGTTGTATTACATTTTATAAAATTCATTGAAAATAGAACTTGTTAATATTTTTTTATAAATGGGTTTGGAAAATGTTTATTTTAAGTTATAAACTATATTGGGAAATTGTGTTACATAAAATGTTTTATAAAAATATTTCTAACCATTCTATCATAGTTCTATATTTAGGAAATACATTGGGGAAAGCATACTTAATTTTACAATCATCCCTTATTTTGAATTTTGATGCTTTATAAGATGGTATCATATTGGACATGGTAAAAGTTCATGCATCACATGTTTATTGCTACACCTCATGATACTTTGGATGTTAGGTGATGTTGGATCATGGAGCTTGTGGAGATTGTTGTGATGTGGTTTTCATGCAGTTCATGTAACTATTGTCTGATGTTTACATTGGATAGTCTGTTTGTCTTATACTATGGAACACCTTGTTTGGTTTTGGTTACAAAATAAAATTATGATTTTTCATTCCTAATTCACGCATCATGTGTTGTTTGGTTGGTTATGGTTGTTGGTTAATGATTTTATTTATTAAAGGGTTAATCATCCACCACTTTTATTAGAAACCCTTAAACATTTATTTATATTATTTTACGTCTTGGGGATGACTCTCAAGACCTTGTGATGATTCATTTTATTATCAATATAATGAGAATAAGTGGGACCTTACTAATTGTATTATATTGTTTAGTCCTTTCATAACAAGAGGTCTTCAGTGTCTTGATCTTGTAGTTGAAATTATTTCACATTTATTCCATTTTTTGTGATCTTAGAAAGGATTATGATTGTCAGGACATGAAATGTGGAGCATAAAATATGTTGCTAAACTTTTTATAATGAATTTCATGTTACCTGGATGTTGGGTATAGATGTGTTTTGGTGACACTTATAGGTTTTTAATATCTCATTTCCATGGGTTGTTACAATAAGATGAGAATGAGATTCATTGTAATGGAATGACTTCACAATATGATTTTATAATTCTGTTAGAGTAATTATTTATGGTATTGGGTAAAAGAGTAATTTTTTTGAAAAAAATTCAAAAATTGTCCTCAAATGATATACTATGAAAAATAAAGGTCAATGTGGATTGAAAATGGTTTGATTTTCAATAAAATGAATGTGTATTTCAAAACTTATTGGACATAGAAAATGTTAATTTTGTAATGTAATTTTGTGATTGAATTTTAAGTGTTAATCCATTTGTTTTTGAGAGTTTTACTTACAGATTTTGATGTTGGTTTAGAAAATGGCACACAATGGGCATCGTAGAAACCAACTAAAAGAAGCGGTGGAGAATATAGTTGTACCTAAGGCCCAGGTAATCCAAGAGCTATTTATGAGTAACACTCAATCATTTTAATGTGTATACATGGGGAAATAGTGGGATGATCCAAGGAATATAAGTCACTCCATGTAGTTCATGAAGTAGATTCCACCAATCTTCTAGGGTGATTCTGAACCCGAAAGGGAGGAGGTGTGGAAGAATAGAATGGATCATGTCTTTGATTTCATAGGCACACCATCAAAAGTGAAATTGAAACTAGAGACGTATATGATCATTGATCTCACACACAAGTCGAGATATTTGGATGAGCATACTAAACCGGATCACACTCTCATTCGAGAGGATTTTGAGATATTTTTAACAACATATTCTATCCTCACACATTCATGAACTATATAATGATATAATTATTCATCCTAAAGTTGAAAAATCTCTCAATATCGAAATATGTAGAGAAATTCATTCATTTTGTGTACTTTTCCCCATAGATTTAACCTACTGAATCCATAAAGGAAAGAATCATCGAATGAGGGATAATGAAGAAGATTCAATCAAATATTGCGGCACTCTGCATTATGGATTATATAATTATGGTGAATAGAGATACATTGGTTAATCGATATATCTCATGATATATGGGATCAGGATGTATAACTATACCTACAGGAAATGGTGGGGACTCGAATGTTGGGAGTTAACAGAATAAAGCCACCTATTTATAATGTGGATGCAGGAATCAAAATGAGATGGTTGGATCAGTGAACCTTCCTAAAAAACGTGATGACGGATTGTACCAATGTGGTTTTCTTGATCACATAAAGATAGAGAGAAAAACACACCCTATAGCATTCCGTAACTATTAGAAAATAGGCCATCTTCAGCATTATTGTCACATTCCAATGAGGTTAGGCATTTGATAATCTTTAGAGGTGTCTGATGAATCTTATTCTTCGATGGGGTGAGCATAGAAGACTCAGTCTCACCAGTAAAGTAGGGATATCCATGGTTAATCTAGGAACACAAAGACTCCTCATTATGGTAAATACCATCAAGGATAAAAGTTTTAGATTGATGTGATGAAGATGTTTTATGGAGCTGATCAGATGATTGTAGATGGCCATGATGGACCATCTATGTTTTGAGGTACAATCATTTTGAATTATTCCTCATCAAAGTGTTTTTTCATATTGGCGCATCACATTCCTTCATTTCCACTCATGCTATGTATTTTTTATGTTCAAAAAAAGATATAATGTGCTCCATTTTAATACATTAAACCCCTATTATTGAATGATAATGTTAAGAATTTGTGTGTATATAATGTTCTATTATCATTGATGGGGATAAGATAATGTGTGACTTATCAGGGATAGAGATGGATATCTATTATGTAATCTTGTGTATGGATTTTTTAACAATGTTCAGGGATTACATTGACTATTATAGAAGAACAGTTAGTTTGAAAACTGACGATGGGAGTTAGAATCACATTAATGGATAAAGGGTAGTAAAGAATGGAGAAATATGTTTTTTGGAAATACTTGGTGGAACGATCTCTTACAAGTTAGCAGTGCCGTGTTTAGCATCGATGTCTGTGATTGATTATATCAATTTTCCAGTAGTTATGGATCAATTTCCATAAGTATTTCCCTAGAATATATATGTTTTACAATCTATAAGGGAAGTGGAGTTTATGATTTATTTACTTATAGGGACCATTTCAATTTCTCTTCCATATTATTGGATGTCACCAATATAGTTGAGAGAACTAAAACTGCAATCGGACGATGTGGAATGAAAATGTTTCGTTTGTCCAAGAATGTCTTCATGGTAAGCACTAATATTGTTCTTAATGAAATAAAATCTAACCCTATGGGTTTTCAAGGATTATCATAGGCTTAACCAAGTTACAATAAATATTACATATCTACTTCCACACATTGATGATCTATTTGAACAATTAAGGGGATCTAATTGTTTGTCTAAGAAGACTTCTACTCGTGATATAATCATTTATGAGTTCGAAAGAAATGAATTCCATAGATATCGTTCCAAATAAAATGTGGACACTACGAATATGTAGTAATTACTTTTGGCCTTACGAATGCACCAATTGTATTTATAGAATTTATGAATCAAATATTTCAGAGAAACATTGAACCTTTTGATGTGTGGTGTCTGGATGTCATATTGGGATATTCGAGGATGAAGGATCATCATGAGAAACAATTGAATATATTATTGGAAATCAAGAGAGATCACCCATTGTATACCATATTGTAAAAAGTGTGATATTTGGATGTAAAAGGTATTATTTCTCGATCACGTAATTTCAAAACAAGGTGTTTCTATTGATCTTGAGAAGGTTGAAGCAGTTTTGTATTTGGATCCCACAAAGAATATTTTTGATATGTGAATTTTTCTTGGTCTGGTTAGTTTTTACCGATGCATTGTGCGTGACTTATCCGGACTAGAATTCCTGATGAAAGATATGAAAAAGAAGAATCTTCCATTATGATTGATCGAGGAATTATTGAATTAAATTTGAGAGCAATTTTTTCATCTTATATTAGTACATGTGTTGATTTATCTAGAATCTAGATAGGGGAATGTGTTGTACTATGATGCTTCAGGATCTGGGTTTGGATGTGTTCTCATTCAAGGAGACTGTGAGATTTCATATATGTCAAGGTAGTTGATAGTGCTTGAGAAAAATTACCCAACACATGACTTGGAGTTTGTTACTGGCGTTCATGTGTTGAAGACATGGAATTATTATCTCTTTAGTGATAAATTTATTGTGTTTATATATCATAAGAACTTGAATCATATTTTCTAACAACCCGATTTGAATTCGATAAAAAAGAAGTGGATGAATATTCTCTAGATGTTTGAATTGGACTTTAGGAATACAATGGAAAAGGTAATTCAATGGTTGATTCATTAAGCTGAGAATAATATTATTAGTTGGCTAATGAGGCTTCACATTATTGGTAGTTTATGTTTGGACTTGCAGACATGCCTGCGTAATGTGAATAACTAGGTGATATTGTTGTTTTATTTTTATTCTTTGACATTCCTCATTTTTTAATGATGGTTAAACATGATAAATCATCAGATGAAGAATTTTTGGATATGAGTTCCACACTCAATGGTGGGGAGACAGTTGAGGGATAAAAACCTGATGGGTGTTTAGTGATATGATTGAGATATTGGTTGGTTGAAACTATGGTTTATTAGGGACAACATCAACATGCACACAACCATTCGAGATTGGTTTTTTATATAGGAATACGGAAGACGTATAAGGAATGGAAATAACAAGTTTTTTGGATTGGAATGAAACAGAACGTGGATGATTTCATTTCAAGATTCTTAACTTATTCGCAAGTTATGGAAGCACATCAATAACCAGTGGGTGTGTTGGAGTCAATACCTATTTTCAATGTGAAAATGGGAGTAGATAATGATTTATTTTGAAAAAGATCTTCCAATTATGGTTCAAAAACATGATTTTATATTGGTCATAGTGGATAATATTACAATGTCGGTCATTTTGATCCCTATTATTGAAAGTCTTATGGTGAATAATATTTAAAAAATCTATATCTAAGTGATAAAATGATTGGTAATACCAATTATGATTGTATTAGATAGATATATTAGGATTCTGTTTCATTCTTATATATCCTTATAGAAATCCCGTTTATCTTAGTTGACTATGAGTAAGAAGTATCATCCTCAAACAATAGACAATACTTAGTTGATAAAAAGAGGATGGATATGTCTCAGAGTTGTCAAAAATCATATTTGGATCCTCATCTAATACTATTATCCTTCACGGTGAGTGATCATGCGTTCTTGCAGATTCCACCAAGGCTAGGACATACTCGTTTCGAGATGATGTGAATTTTATTTCCTCGAAACATATTCCCATTTGAGATACTAGAATGGGTTGAAGGGGTTTTATATTTTTTTCATTTCCATCATGGTTTAGTATCATTCATAATGTGTTCCATATATCACAGTCGAAAAGGTGTAAGCATGATCCTGACCATGTTATTAGATTGGATCACATTGACCTAGAGATTGACGTATGATCAGTATATATCCTAGTGCAGATGATTAAAACATGTATATTATTTTTAATATCAGTTAAAAGATTACATGGTCCTATAATCCCATTGCCAAAATAGATCTTATTTTTGAAAAAAATCATAGAAATAATCCATTTTCTAACACAGAAGAACTAATTTTGGGGAATCATAAGAAAAATTTCATCCATTTATTATTCATTGATCCAATTTCAATTCAACTCTTAGTTCATTAAAATAATAAATAATGGTTATTATTTTTTCATTACTAAATAAAAATAATCATATTTTCAAATATAAAAAGACCAAAAAAATATTGGTGTGCCCCTCATCATTTATATATAAGAAAAAAAATAGTTAGTTCAATGTATGATAATTAACAAAATTAAAAAATATAAAATTGATAAATTTTAATCCAAAATTTTCACAACATAAAAAATAAATAGAAATATATCATTGAATAATTATCCCCATCAATAATGAATTTTCTATCTTCCAAGGGGATCTCCCACCATTCTATATACATACCTTAAATTTAAATTCATTATTCCCAATTAATAATTACTGTAAAATAAATTGTTAAAACTATGATTTATATAATCCCAAACCCTATAAAACATCTACAAAATAAATCATTTGTAATGAGAGATCATATAATGTCCATAAAATAACCAAAATATCAAAAATAATATTTAGATACCAACATAAAATTTAATCTCTATATGGACTATAATTATATTTGAAAATATTTCTTTATCAATGAATCACATTCCAAATATCAAAATTATTTATATCCTACTGTCAAATAGGCCATAATTAAAATACTAAGATATAATATACTATACCTAGTGTTTATTTAATCCTCTATAACATATTATTAATGAATCCCTGTGAATAATTAAATTCTCATCAAACTCATGTCATTTAGAACAATAAATGTTGTGTTGATGCCCTAAAAAATAACTCTAAGATGGTATCCATAAATCATATGTTATCCTTATATGCTAATATATATTATTCCATAACCACTAATACAGAAATAAAATAAGTTTGTAAAAACATAATAATCTTCATAAAATATGACTTAATCATTTTTAAAGTATATCCCTAGGCTATTTAAATGTCACAAATAATATACCATTTTCATCATTAATTTCAATCCATTTTTAACCCAATTTAAAAATATGAAAATAACATTAGATATTTTTTACATTTTTCCTCATAAAATTCAAAATATGTTTTATAATACTTAAATGAAAAATATTTTGGAATAATATAGAGATATATAAGTATTATCATATCAAATATATCGTTGATATAACACTTCAACAATATTATATTCCAATATTGATAAAAAAATTAATATATCCACTTAAACTATTATAATATGATAGTTCCGTCATTATTAAAGGAGTACACACTTGGGTTTGGTCATTTTAGTAGATAATTCCCATATTCCCCACACATAATACATTGAACAATAAATAGTAACATGTGATGGAAATTAATTCCCTCCATTGAGAAATTAATTTTTACCTAGTAATTACATAATATATGAAATATTTTTCCATATAGAAGACATTATTTTATTCTACTAAGACTGCCTCTTTAGTGATTAATCCCACATTCTCGAAATGAAGGATGTGGATTCTTCTTTCCTTCATTTTATCCTATAAAATATTTTTTATTGAACTGTATCAGTCCTTTCATGAATTAGTAAAAGATTTGGTTATGATGGTTATTGTTAATAGTATATCATGATACCATATTTTTCATTCAAATAATTTCATTTACTCTAGTAATCATCAAATTTAGTTACTCATATTAACATAATCTTTCAGATTAAAACATATTTTGATTCGTACTTGTTCCAAAAGTTTACTAAAAAATAAATTCATAATTTGTTCCAAAAAACCCATAGTGATGTATCATGAAATATAAATAACATGATTTGAAAATATTGACTCATTATCTTCAATATATGAAACGTTATGCTTAATATTGGAACCCATTATCATTATTTTTTGAAACAATTTAAGATTGTTCATATTGAACATGTTATTAAAGACATTTATTTTCCTTGGGAGTTTCAAACTGGGTGGGCATTTATGGAACAGTCACTATGATCTAGAATGATTATGGATATATTTTCAAAAAAATCATTTTGAGAATATTACCACCGAATACATCTCTTCTACAAACCCATCTACTTGTAGTATCCACAAAAAGATATATTTATAAGAATACACATTAATTTATATCAAACAATTAAAATATATTGATATATTATAATTATGATTATCCATAGGATTTTCAATAGTTTTTTCACATCCTATAATCTAATTTATTAGTAAATGTTTCTCTAACACCTGTGATATGGACCCATACTATTGATACATAAACATTATAACTTTCAATATTAATATTCAATAAATGACATAAAATTAGAAACATGAATCATATTTTTCATGTTATTTGGGATTGTTTATTGCATATACATCTGGTGAATTGGTGAAAGACATCATATCTCACTATGTTCATCATCAGAAGATCCCTTCATGTACATATCATACATAATTCATTTCCACAAAACATGGGGAAAAATAATTATCATGAAACTGATCTAGTCTCCCTCAAAATCACCACCCCACTTAGACTGTAGAAATTTTTGAGGTTTATTACTTATCCCCGTGGTATTGAACAAGTTCATCGTTATCATCAATAATGGTATATGAAATATTTACCCATGTTTAGAAGCATTAAACAACCCAAAACAATAAATAAATAGAGTCTGAAATTTTATTCCAAACAAGTCATTAATAAAATTCATAATTGAAATACATAGTTTAAAATAAAAACCAAAGAGGGACACAACACAATCGGAGAATCAATACCTACTCATGATCAACCACATGACAATTGGACATCACCCACAAACCATCTCCAAAACACCGCATAAATAATGAAACTAACATCCCAAAAAACCATCTCCAATGGCCTTTCCCTTACCTGTGTAAAACATTATCATGTCTAGAAATACCCAATAAAGAAATTAGGTTTTGTTCCTTATCCCAATAAGATTGCAACAAAAAATTATCCATTTGATAAAAATTTTAATTCAAAATTATTAAATGTTTTTATAAATAATAAATGCTAGTAACAATTTCATAAATATATAACATTAAAAGAAAATAATTTTAAAGGGGTCAAATTTGAAGAATGAAATAATTTAAATAAAACACATAGATATCTAAATTTTCCATCAAAATACCTTTATACTGACGTTAAATATGATATAATCAATGAGCACTAGTCAAGGGAACACCCCTAGACACTAGCTAACCATGGGGCCCTGGGTACATCATAAAAGGTGAATAAGTAACCAAAAAAATATCCTTATCATGAAAAAGACACTAGGAGGGGAATCTAAAATGGAATAGTGGTCCCCAACATCATCAATGTTTATTTAGTCTTGTCATTGTCACAAATTCTATGTTGAATAAGGAAAATACCACTACCGGATCAATAGTATTCTGGTCCTAGTCCACCCACCTAGATACACAATTTACTATCTTGTCGTCAAACATGTTCCACATGTTATAGAATTCCATTTTCAGATAAAAATAAAAATTTTAAATAATAAACTCACCAAACTCTAATAAAAAATTTTCCACCCTATGTGTAACTCAATTCACCTTTTAAAATTTTTAGAAAAAAATTCAAGACTTAAAACTAGGCTATACAAACCAACTCTATTTCAAAACCCACATCCAATGCCAAATTCACCCAAATACCACAAAAAACCCAAATTGGAATCCCAAGATACATTTAATAAAACACATTCATATATTATAGATTTATATCAAATCCCACCACATGAGTTATAAGTGGAAAACACACAATTTCAAGGAAAAATAAAACATTAAAAAATTCATTAACATATATTATCAAAAATAATTTTTTCACTGCAAAAAATTTGTAATAAATATTTTAGGAATGTCAAGAAGGGAAAATAACTCATCAAACAATTCGTAACAATTTAATCACCTACAATGGATGTTAAATCCCCATATCATTGTGTGAAACTTCAATCGTACCGCCTCTGCACTAGAAGGGTTGAAAATGAACCCTAATACAAAATATTGGACCACAAAAAAAATTAAACAATAGGTATGAATGCCCGAAAGATGTAAATTTGGAAAATCAAGAAAAAGTGATGAAATCCTATAGATAAGGAACAAGCATAAAAGAGGAATCACTTATTTAAGAATAATAAAGTTCCACCACCAAAAACCCCATAAAAAATGTGTTTTCTCAAAGATGATGAGGGATATTGGGAGACATACATGGACATAATAGTAGATTGTGTGAAGAATAGTGAAAGATATGTTAATTCACTAGAAGAAAAATTATATATCATATAAAATTCTTACCTGGATAATTGGGCACACTTTTTCGCACTGTTTAGTAAACCATGCGGCCATTCCGTGTTTCCAGTTCTTGGCACCCAAAAATTGTCTATTTTAATCAAAATTGATGGGGATTAAAGGGGTATCCTAGAGATATAATACTAGACATTAATTAAAGTGTAAAATACCTGAAAATAAAGAAATATATGTGATAATTCTCCCAAACCATGAAAAAAATTCCTCTTGGAAAATTCAACCAAAAACTTGATTGGAAAACATGAATATGTATACAATATTAGCCCACAACATACACTACCATGTCTCATGGAAATAATTACCATGTTTCCAAAGAATTTGGTCTAGTGGGATAGACACACCACGAAGCACCTTCTCTTTTGAATCAACTATTTACATTGGCTGCTCTAACACTGATAAATTAGTCTCTATCTCCAACTCTTCAAAATTCAACATGTGGGACGGACCTAGGTTGTACTTATTCAATTTGGATAAATAAAATACATTGTGAATTAATGTAAACTGAGAAGCAAAAGATACCATATATTCCACCATTCCAATTTTTTCAATGATATCAAAAGTTCCAACATACCTTGGGGTTTTCATTCCCTGCTTTCCCAAACAAAGATGACCCAAAAAAGTGTCACCATCAAGAGTAACCGATCACCCACATAGAACTCATGTTCCCAACACATCCAACAACCATATGATTTATGGTGACACTAAGTAGTCAATAACAATTTTTTGATAAACTTGACCATCTTAGATGTCTCTTACAGAAAGCATAATTGCATCAGTGAGGTCTCACCTACTTCAACCCAATATAGGGGGGCCGATTGGTCCAACCATAGAGCACCAAAAAAAGAGTCATTATAGTTGAGAATTAGTAACTATTATTATAAGAAAACTCAAACCATCCCATATTTCTATCCAAAAATCATTCTATATCCAAGACAAATGCATGGATTGTGTCTTCCATAATAATGTTTTACCACTCAGTTTGGCCATCCATTTGAGGATGGTATGTCATATTAAACATAATATATGACCCTAATGACTTATAAATTGAATCTAAAAATAGAGAGGTAAAATGGTGTGTCTCTATCTTAAAAAACAATAGACAGAACACTATAAAGCCTTAGCACCACCTGGATATAAAATCATCCTAGATCATCCACTTTAGTCGTATCTCTGATAATAATAGAGTGGGATGATTTGGACAAATTAAAAATCAATAACAAACTAGTATTCTTACCCCTAGGTGTATAAGGAAACACAAAAATGAAATCCATGGAGACATCATCCATCTTTTATGTAGGAATGGGTAAAAAATGAAGAAAAGAAGATGGAATTTGATTCCATACTTTCACCGACTAACATGTATAACACCTCAAAAGAAAATCATGTACCTATCTACTCATACCTGGACACCAAAACTATAGAAGAACATCATATTACATTTTGGTTTCATCTTGATGGAAGACCCAAATAGATTGGTGGCTATCTTAAATTACCACATTTCTTAGAGAAACCGATACCTCTTTATAGAACTTGAGAGACAAGATTCCCCTAGGAGATGAAGACCAATTAGAAGTCATCTCCCCTCTATGAAGTAAATACACTAACCGCTGACATAGCTATTTATTAGGCTCCTCTAGCCGAATCAACTCCAAAATTAAATGTGTTGACTATACATGTTCTAGAAAAATTACTCCACCGTGATCCTTGGTCTCTACATGAATCTGGGAAAAATTCCCATCATACTCCACTCATAACTAGATTTCCAAAAAATATTTCACTGCCACTTTCCTTATTAAGGAATTAACTGTTACATTGCTCATTCCTAGGGTATAGATTATGTCAATGTCAAACCCCTGTAGATATTTGATCCAGTGACACAACCTCAAAATTACATAATTCAAGGAGAAGATTTATGACAAGATCTTATGATAAGATTAAACCACAAATTTCTACCAAAAGTGGTAGTGGCACTATGTCATCAAAACATGAATCAATTCCACTAACTCCATGTTGTGGGTTGGGTAATTTTATTTCACGTGGTTGGAGTTGGAGAGAGCCATACTCTACCACGTGATAACCCTATATACGGACAAACCATATCCCTATAACTGAAGTTTCTCAATAAACAATATTTCTCTTTCCAGATTATGGAATGATCAATACAGGTTTAGTATTCAACCACTGCTTTAACTCCTCAAAGAATTCTGAACATTCTCATCCCCATTAAAAAATCACCCCATTATGCCTGGGTGAGGTCATGGGAAATGAAAACAGAGAGAGATATTGAACAATCATAGTGTAATAACACGCCAATCCAATTAAACTGGTGATCTCAAACACATTCTTCAACACCCCCCTTTACAAAACTGCACTGATATTATTAGGTTCAACTAAAACCCCCTGTTATGAGATAACCTGACCCATATACATCACCTCCATGATCCATAAAGTTTACATGAAAAAAACTTCATAAAGGTGATGATCCCACATGGTGCCCAGAACAATAAAGAAACAATACTCATTATATTCCTCTTATCCAGATTAAATTAGGATGTCAAATATAAATACCAGAATGAAGGATTCAAGATAATGGTGGAACACACTATTCATGAGTTCCATAATGAACACTGGTGGATTGGTCAATCCCAAGGGCATGACCATGTACTAAATGTGGTCATACGTACTTAAGAAAGATGTATTCAGGATATCAATCTCTCTCACATAGACATGGTGGTATCCTGAACAAATTTCTATCACGGAAGAAAACATTACCACCTTAAATTGATTCAAAAAATCATCAATTTGGTGAAAGAGGAATTTGAACTTCACCATTACCTTATTTAGCTTTCAATATTCATTTCACAACTGGAGGGATCCTTCAGAATTCTTTGCAAAAAGAACAGGTGTGGCCCAAGGAGAGATTATCAAGAAAATGAATCATTTTGAATGTAAACTATCCATCTATATATAAACTCTCTTAACTCGTTGGGTGCCATACGATATGAGGTATGTGATATCAGTTGGGTTCCCCATGCCAAATCAATCTACAACATCATGTCCTACTCTGAAGGAATGGCTGAAAAATCATCATGAAACACCTAAAGGAACTCATCCACTATAAAGGTAATCCACCTTCATGATATTGACCATCATCCACTATCATGAGAAATGATTTCTATAAAATATGTTTTACCAATTATGGGAGTGGAGGTCATGCATGTTGGAATTGAGGATCCCATTCCCCATGACAAACCTAAGGACTCCAATAAGGTTCCATGAAACACACCCACTACCTATAGAAATCGACATGCACTTGAATGTGCAGTTTCCATTCCATGACATGGATTACATTTAAAAGATCAATTCCATGACCAGGAGGACCCACTCTATAATGACCCGTAACACGAAAAAACACACAACTGGCACCTAAGACCTTTCTTTTTCTTCTTACCGAATGACATCAACAACTCCTTTGAAAAAGACAAAAACTCAGTTTGAAAAATCAGAAGGTTTTCAATACTGGAATAGATAAAAGAAATAGTTTCACCTGTGTTAAATTTAAAAATAGATAAAGAATATTCAATCAAGATGGTAATTTGATCAATCGGAGGCCCTGTATCCAATCTTTTTGGTGCCTGATCCACAACATGAATATTCCTAGTATCTACCTAATAATAGACACTAACCTATGGCTCTAACATAAATTGGATCTTCTGAGAAAATGATCCAGACCTATCACAACAACCACCAAAATGATATCCCACCATCCTATATATATCTGACTGAACATAATCTCCCACAAAATCCACAAATCATGTGCCACACTAAATGGGATGTGTAACCTTGAAAGTGAACTACATTGTCTCTATGCTGATAACAAGGACTCAGAGGAGGTGTACATGTCAGTCAGGTATTCCATGGCCTCCTGCACTGGTGGCATATAATGAACATCAAATTACAAGCCATATCTGAGAACATACTGGGATGATGGACTGAACTACCAACTCTATTCTTCCCTTACTCCTATCACTTACATTTCTTCTCAAATGAACTACCACTACCCATCAGTAATTCCATCGAAGAATAAACCAAAACATCCATTGTTTTCAATCTACACTATTCAATCCTGATCAAGCACCTCTGTAATATCTTTATTATGAGGAATAATACATTAGAAATGATCTCTAGCTATTATCACATTTCAATTCTCTCAACCTTTATCTATTTAGTAGATACTATCTCAGGGTCATATCATACTAGTTGAAGAAAGCTATTGGCATACCCCATCACCGAATGGTCCACCTAAATATGATCCATGGACTTTTAGGATCTATCATAATTCAATAAATGAAGACAATAAAAGTCATTAATGATAGCCTTGTAGTCCATCTAGATCAATTACTCATCATTTCCATCTTCATGAATTGATTACCACCACCTAGGTTTGGGAACCTCTATAAAAAAAGAATCACATTTAACATTGATTTCTTCAGATGTGTCAAAGAACTCAATCATGTGATCAATCTTCTCAAGACAATCCCCTATCTCTTAGGGTATTGTGCTACATCAGAATGTTGGAGGCTTGGTCTTCAAAAACATCTAGGATATGTCTTTCTAAGGACCAGAATCATATTCTCTATAAGGTGGAAGAGCAGGAGATGCTCCATGTACGATAATATATATTTCTCAAACCATATCTTCCACCAGACGTTGATCAAGAGGTGATAGAGAAAACTATTTGGATTCCTCCTGTGGGAGCATGGGAGCCTTCTGAAGAGGCATGTTTTTACAAAAAAACAACAATCACAAGATAAAACATTAGTAAAAATTTCTGAAAATTTTCATCAATATCACCAAATAAAAATAAGTCAACCTCAATCAAAAAATTATACAAAATATTACATCCCCCCCCCCATTTCCACAAGTAGTTTCCATACCCCATTTTCACCTATATGTAAAAAAATCCAACATCCCATGATGAATTTAGTTCTATCATTAATGTCACTAGCCAAGAAGCCTAATCACAACTAGATATCAGATCCCTGAAAGTCCTAGATCCAGCCTAACCAGACTCATCCCCAATAATATGAACCAAATAGCTTAACAATCCTTTAATACCATTATTTCATCAACAATATATAGTCGCCATCAAAACTGACACTCGAACTAGTCCGTGGAATGTCCTAAGCAGAGTGACCTTTATCCATGGGCTGGAAAAAGTGTATGAGTTTCATAAATAATGGTTTCGAAACTATTTTCCTTAGTTTATATGCATGAAACAACCAACAAAAATAAATACATAAAATCTGAAAATTTATTCCAAACAAGGCTTTACTAAAATTTATAATTGAAATAAATAGTCTCAAAAAAAATACTAAGAGTGACACAACTCAAAATAAGTAGCAAGTACGACTAAAGAACCACTGCACTGCAAGGGTAAATCAACCCCAAACTATCTCCACAACACCGTTGTAGGAACAGAAGCTAATAACAAAAACAGACATCACCAATGGCCTTACCCACACCTTTGTAAAACATTATCATGTCAACATACTACCAAAGGTTTAATTATGGTGTAAGCCTAAGACAAATAGTATTTCACCCAAAAATATTCAATTTTATAAACTATTTATGATAAAAATATAGAAAATTATTATAAACAAGAAGCACTAGTAACTATTTATAAAATATGCAACATTAAAATAAAAAAACAATTCAAGAGGGAAACTCTGATGAATGGAAATTTTAAATAAACACACATGCTGCTGAATTTTCCTACAAAACACCCCAAATATAGATGATAAATATGATATACCCAATGAGAACTAGTCATAAGAACACCCATAGGAACTAGTGAGTTTCGGGAAACTATGTACAATGTATATCAGGGTTTAAGTAACCATAACCAATATCCTTCTCATGAATGAGACACTATAATGGGAAACCCAAATATCATAGTGGTACTGAACCTCAATAAAGGTTTATTATTGTTGTGATCATCAAAACTGCTAAGTTAAATAGGTATGACACCACAAAGAAATCACTGGCATACTAGTCCCAGTCTAGCCACCAACAATCAGGGGTTTCAAACATTGTGCTAAGACAAGTTCCACATGTTATAAAATACCATTTTAATTAATACACCGACCATTCAGTACCCAACGTATTTTTCATCCTTTGTGTAACTGAATTAAAATGTTAAAATTTTAATAATATAATTTAATGAATTAAAACACGTCTTTTCATATGAATATCCATTTCAAATCCCACTTTCAAGGAAAAATTGTCCCTAATAGTTGACCAAAACAAAATTTTCATCTATAAAAACATATAAAAAACCACATGAATATATTATAAAATTACCTCAAATGATACCACAAGAGTTACAAAAGAATAAAACACAGTTTCATGAAAAAATGAAACTCTGAATTCAAGTGCTTAACCAATTATAAAAAAAATATTTTTGTACCACAAACAATTACTAAGAATAATGCGAGGAAGTTCATGAAATAAATAAAACACATAAATGAATGATAATACATGAAATCAAGTACCATAGAAGTAAAACCCCCCCAAGTCATTGTGTGAAACATCAACAGCACAACCAACACACCACAAGGGGATTAAAATGAACCTAAATCCACAATATTGGACCAAGAAACATAAATTAAACCACTGGGTGCAATACACTAGTATCTATATATTTGGAACCTCAAGAATTATAGAAGAAACCCTAGTGATATGGATAAAAAAAGATAAATCACTCGAACAGTCATGACGTTCCACCACAATAAACACCTTCAATAATGACATCCAAGATAGGTTGAAGGATATTGGGAGACTTCCATGGCTCTATGAATCAAATGTGGAATGAAATGGGTGGGATAGGTATAATGAAAGAAGGGAAAACCTGGAATAACCTAAAAAATCAATTCATAAACACCCATGCATGTGTTGTTAGTATGGTTTAGTAAACTGTGTAGCCAAATCGTGCAGCCTATTCTAGCCACTAAAAAATTGTCCATATTTGTCAAAATTAAATGGGGTTCAAGGTGGATCCTAGGCGGAAAATAAATCCCCACAATAGAAGTATAAAATACCTGAAAATTAGGGCATGTAAGTGATAATAATAATGATAAATGGGGACCTCATATAATCAGTAATGGTAATTAATGGAGTTATCAATTATCCCTTAGAAATAAACTAATAATAAGAGTATGAAAACATGAGAATAACATTTTATTTCCTTACCACTATGTATAAAATATCAAAATTTTGAGTCATGAAATAAATCTTGGTAGTTCAAATCTACAAGAATAATAAAAGGAATCAATTACCAAAATACATGAGATAATTACATTGGAATAAGTTACTAGTATTTTATATATCGAAGACTATCCTTTTTTAAACGTATTAAAATTTTAACCAATTCAAAAATCTTGATATGGACATGAAATTTATCTATATGATAAAATTATGGACTTGAAGGATTGCCCTTACAGAATATTATAGACATTAAATATTTGTATATTCATAGGAATATGGAAATTAATTATATATATGATGATAGTGGTTTTGACAAAAACAATAACTCAATTAAATTCTTATTAACCTAATAATGTACCATAGTGGCACATCCTAGGGTCGATCACAAGGAGGCCGCTCACACACATTATCTTTATATTTTCACAATTTATAATATAACTAATATAAAAATATAATATAAATAAAAATATGGGGATAATTTAAAATGAATAAAATATAGATATATTATAAATATATAAATATATGAAAATAAAAAATAAAAATAAAAGAGATAAAATACACAAAGATGTTGGTATAAGAAAACCATTGTTCTTGGGGTTTAATGGTAGATTATCATTGTTATTTAAAATATATATCAATGAATTATTCTATGTCGAGATCAGGTCATGTCACTCCAATCCCTCTCATTTGAAATTTATTACACCACAATGAGACCTCTTCATGTAGGAGTAATCTCTTCCACATCAATACCCAATCCAAACTCCGTCATTTTAATGAATTAGATTTTGATGAGAAGGAAAATTAATAAATGAGGTTGAAGAGGACAATAGTAGATAAAGTGGGGGAATGATCACCACAATAATTTAACCAGTAATAGTTCCTTATAATAAAACATAATAAATCAATAAAGAACAATAAACTCAAATACCACCACTTTTCACCTCGAACAATAGTGAGGGTTGGCTCTCCACAAACATGGAGTTAGAAAGAAGCACAGTGGGAGAAACACATAAAATAAAAGAAATGAAAGAGAAGAAGAAATGAACAGAATAATGAGAAAGGTAAACTAATATATAATATAAAAATGAAGAAAAATTATAGATACAAACCTCTACCTTATCCCACTTGAAATGTCTATCCTTGTAAAAAGAGAGGAGGTGCAATTTTATAGAGAAAATTGGAGAAGAAATCTCACTCCAATTATGTCCTCCATATTTCATCGAGTTGTTGGCCCATTAAATGAAGGAATTGATAAATGTACCCTTCTTTAATGTTTTTCATGTATTCCTCCCACGTTCCTCCACAAAATATAAGCATAATAGGTCCACTTATGAAGGAGATATGGCTGTTTTGGGGTGGAACATTTAATCTGTCTAGGTGACTCTTTGTATTTCACAATGCCAACTTCCCATGATATTATGGAATTATAATCAGTGGATTCAGAAATGGAATCCTTAATTAAAGATGTTTATTAATATGTTTTATATATCCATGGTGAATTTAAGCTCTAATGGACCAGTCTTCATAGATATAAAATCTCATATTTAAAATATTTCATATCTGCGCACAGTTTTTGCGGCACAGATTTTGAGATGCTTTTGGGAATTCAAATGATTGATAGAGCTGGGCCTCCAGCAGGATGAATTTCGGCCCATAATGTAAGTAAACCTAATGAAATATAATTTTACAATTTGGTTCATTTTAGAAAATGTTATGGCCAAAATACATAATACAAATAAAATAGTTAAATCCCAAAAATAATCCATTTTTGCATTCGAGCTCCAAATACGACTAAAACATAAAAATGTGACAATTGCCCATAAAATAAATCTTTGGTGGGATTTGTAACATTTATATACAGTATTATATATGTGAATTTTCATTATTCATCACTTTCCCACACTTAACTATTACACTCCCGGAAAATCATCATATATTCAATTCAAAATTCAAAAAAAATACCTAAAATGAGAAAACAATAAGGATCTCTTCCAAAATGAAATTCCATCATGTCTCCTCTATGAAAATCAATTCCCAATAATTTTCATTTATCACATTTCAATTTATTAAACCTCATAAGTCCATCCATTTCCCAATAATAACCTGCCTCACCTTGAAATTTTGTCACTCTTTGTAACGACCCGAATCTGGAGCCACTCAACTAGTGCCCTGTGCCCGGTTTGCCACATGAACTCAAGCGCATTTCCCCAAATGAAAAAGGCTGCCAACTAGAAGTGAGGTCCTTGGTATGTTATTGGGGAAACTATACCCTCATTTGGTAAGGTATACAAGGGAAAAAAATAATAGTCAACAGAGGAAGCAGTAAATGACATACAACAACTGAAACTAAACAGCAGAAGCAATGAATATATATAATAATGATGATAATGATGCAGTATGTACATGTATCAAAGGAAAGTAGCAACACAACATCGTGCTGAAATACAACTGAAAACAAATTACTAAAAGTAACAACAACTCTAACAGCATCACAATCCTAAGCTCGGTCCATTGCTCTCCAGCTCCAACCAGCAATCATGTACACAACGTAGAAGGGCCACAATACATATCCACACCTGAAACCATATAAACTTTATGGGATGAAAAGTAGTTCCTAAACAGGGTGTGAGACTAATCCCAGTAGGCAATCACCACAAGATCCGTGCCCTACTGTTAGTGAGCAATATAGCAAAAGTAAAGGAAATAAATGAAGCAGATAAATAGATGTGCACCAAAGTAACAATCCTACAAAACTAAATTCAAATTAATTTATTAATTTAATAAAATAATTTATTATCAACCAAGGAGTCTAACAACAGTTCTATATTTTCGAGGCACAACAAGTAACACAATAGGTATCTCAACAGACTACCTAGATAACAAGCAGTACAAACGCAAGCTTGTTCTTTGGCTGGGTGGACTCATCACAACCAACCAAACATATTATAATACTAACTCTCTAGGTGGATCCTACTGTTAGACCCATCTAGTCAAATAATAATTCAAGGCACACACACTCTGGGAAGCTCTCACCGTCAATTCCCCTATGGTCTTGCAACGATAGCTACAAACTCTCTGATGAAGCACTTATGTCTAATTCCTCCCGTGGTCTCGATACATGCGTAAAATAAAGACACTATTGGGAATCACAAAGTCCAATTATTGTAGGTCCTACATACAAAACTAATTTATAACAGACTCTCTAGGGAATCCCTTAATCGTCAATTCCCTCTTTAGTCTACCGCACCAAGTTCACATAGCCCTGAGCAGTCTAGTCGTGCGTAATCAACTGTCAGCAGCCCTAGGTAAGTTCAACAACTACATGGATAATAGCTACAATGCATCCAAAGCATATAAACAGTAGGAAATACATGCAATCAGCTATAACAAGGCAGACAAACAATGCTACAAGGTTTACCTCACAGACAACCTAAGCCAAACATCGATAAACAGTCAAAGTAAGGAAAATCACCCATGGGTGACCCTCAAACATGCAACCAAGAATATATTACTATAAAGTATCCCAAACAAAACAAGAAATATAAGGCATTTTAATCTATGGAATAAAATCCCTAACCCGTGATACCCGATACATGGGAATCCGACACTTTTTGCACAAAAACTCCAAGACGTTCAACGCAGGGAAACAAATCACCTACCTCGGTCCCAAGAGATCGATATACTTGATCCACAAGGCTTGATTCTAATTAGAAGAATGTAGATCTACGAAAACACACAAAACTCTCAACCCTCAATAATTTGAGAAAGAAGAGGAATTGGGAAACAAAGATTTAAGAGAAGAGGGAGCTTATCGCTGCGGTCCCAAGGCAATCGACGACGGTCGATTCGGAGAACGGACGGAGGCTCGGAGACTCAGAAAAGATTCGTAGCTATATAGAATGGTCTCGGTCGAAGAACCTAGAGAAGAAGACAGTTTGTCGATGGGGCGTGACCCCGGTCTGTTTAATGAAAAAAAAGAAAATACACGGCGTGTACTTCTTGAGTACATGGCGTGTACTCACCCCTTCCGTACACAAAATTAAGTGGAGTCCACCTCATCACTACACCCCATTTGTATGGCCTGAACACGACCAACACACGACCTCACACAAGATAAAAGTACACGGTGTGTACTCATAATTTACATGGAGTGTACTTCAAATATTTTCAGAACTCCTCTTTTATCAAAAACATCAGAAAAAGGAAAGTCATACCTGAAATGAAGATTAAGGTTCTTACAAACTTCCCCCCTTAAATAAATCCGTCCCCAAATTTCCCTAGAAAGGTGTTGAAGAAGAAACCTTAAACAACACTGCCCACTATGATCGTATATCGACCTCTCTCTCCCAAGTCTCGTCTGGCACACGGCTGTGCTGCCATAGCACTCGTACCAGAGGAACAGACCGACCACTGAGTACATTTGTGCTACGATCAATAGTCATCATAGGATTATCCTTGAATGAAACATCCTAGTACATCTTAATCTCCTCGGGTTAAAAAACATGAGACGAGTTTGAGAAATAGCGTCGAAGTTGAGAAACATGGAAGATGTCATGCATAGCCTGATATCCCTGAGGTAACTGCAACCTATAAACAATCGTCCTGACTCTCTCTAGAACCCCAAATGGCCCGAAGTATCTCGGTGAAAGCTTAACCAGTATCCTGATCTTCTTGTGTCCCAACCTCGGGGTAACATGTAGGAAAACCTGATCTCTGACATCAGACTGGAGAGGTCATCTCCACTGATCTGCATAATATTTTTGATGAGATTGTGCAATAGCTATCCTCTTCCGAATTAACTCTATATTCTATGAGGTCTCCTGAACAAGATGAGGTCCCAACAAAGCTGCCTCTCCTTCCTCCAGCCAGCTCAAAGGTGATCGCCATGGCCTACCTTACAAAGCCTCATAATTTGCCATCTGAATAGTCGCCTAAAAACTATTGTGATAGGGAAACTCCATAATTGGAATATGCTTTTCCTGAGAACTTCCAAAGTCCAGAATGCAAGCTCAGGGCATATACTTAAGCAGCTGAATCATGCGCTCTGACTAGCCATCTGTCTAAGGATGGTAAGCTATACTCAGTAGTACCTATGTACCCAAATAATTATGTAGACCCTACCAGATATGCGAATTAAAGCGGGGGTCCCTATACGAAATGATAGTATTCGGAACCCCATGCAAGCACACAATCTCACAGATGTACAACCGTCCATGCTCACCAACACTGATGGTTTCTGTTATCGGTAAGAAGTGAGCAACCTTTGTGAGCCTATAAATGACAACTCATACCTTGTCGTTACCTCTCAACGATCTCGGTAACCCAATCGTGAAGTCCATCGTGACATCATTCGACTTCCACTAGGGAATGGGTAACTGCTACAAAAGCCCTGCTGGCCTCTGGTGTTTTGCCTTCACCTACTGACAAGTGGAATATCTCATGACAAAACCATCCACATCTCTCTTCATACCTGGCCAACAGTACTGGTGGTGTAGATCATGATACATCTTGGTGACGCCTGTATGAACTCCCCAGATGGAGGAATGAAAGTATCTTATCATCTCATAGCGTATATCTGCTGGCACCCATATGTGTCCCTGTAAACGCAAGATCTCATCCTCATCAACGGTCCATCCGGGAAGAGGGTCCTCTCTTGATGTGCTTTCCCATAGGACTAGGCCTTTAGAATCTGATAACTGCCTCCTATGGACTCGGTCTAGAAGCATAGAGGTAACATCTATAGAAGATAGGAATGTATTCCCCTGTCTGTTGTGCACCTCCAAATGCATTTCAAAGAAGAGAGCCATAAGCTACCACTCAATGATGGCCTCCTGAACTGCTTGTATCTGAGTTCTCTTGCTTAGTGCATCAGCCACTACGTTTCCTTTACCTGACGTATAGGAAAGCTCGAAGTCGAAGGACTGGAGACACTCGACCCACCTCTATTGTCTTTGATTCAGGTCACGCTGCGTGGAGATGTACTTGAGACTCTTGTGGTCAGTATATACCACAAAATTCTCTCCTAGAAGGTAATGCCTCCAACAAATCAAATAATGAAAAACTAAAACCAACTATAGGTCATGCATAGGATAATTTCTCTCATGTGGCCTCAATTGTCGAGATATATACGGAACAACACGATCCTCCTGGATAAGAAGTACTCCTAGCCCGATGCCAGATGCATCACAGAAAACTGTATAACTCCTACCCAGCTCTGGAAAAACTAGAATCGGTGTCGAAGTCAACCTCCCCTTCAGCTCCTGAAAGGATGAATCACAAGATTCTGACCAAACAATCTTTACCCCTTCTTAGTCAGCCCGTCAACGACGCTGCTAAGCATGGGAAGTCCTATATAAACCGCATGTAGTAACCAGCCAGCCCCAAGAAACTCCGTACCTCGAAGACATTTTTCAGATGCTCCTAGGTAACTACTGATCTAACATCTCTGGGTCTACTGATACCCATGTCTCTAAGATGACATGACCCCGAAAGTGGATCTCGTCCATCCAAAAGTGGTACTTTGTGAGATTAGCATATAACTGATCCTACGTCAGTGTACTCAAAATGATCTCAAGATGGGTTGCATGGTCGTGTCGAGTGTGAGAGTACACCAAGATGTATTCCATGAAAACCACCACGAACAAATCCATGTAAGGATGGAACACTCTATTCATCAGCTCCATGAAGACTTCCAGCGCGCTCGTGAGACTGAATAGTATAACCAAGTACTCATACCGACCATACCTTCTCAAGAAGGCTCTAAGGGGTATATTAGATGGTCTGACACACAACTGATGATAGCCAAATCTCAATTAGATCTTTGAGTATACTCTGGATCCTCAAAGATGATCGAAGAGATCATCGATCCTCAGCAAGGGATATTGGTTCTTGGCCGTCAACTGGTTCAACTTCCAATAATCCATGAAATGACTAAGGGTACCGTCTGCTTTTTTTGAAAAAAGGACAGGTGAAGCCTAAGGAGAAGTACTGGGTCAGATGAAACCCTTTCCCTGCAACTCCTCCAACAGCTTCTTGACCTCCCGAAAATTAGGTGTAGCCATCTTATAAGGAGTAATGGACACCGGTGCTGCTCCTGGCATGAGCTCAATTGAGAAGTCTACCTCACGCTCCGGAGGTAAACATGAAAAGTCCTCGGGGAAGACATCTCTAAAACAATCCACCACTAGAGGAAAGTCTAATTGTGAAGTCCCCTGGCCATCTAGATAATGACTAGAAAACTGGGCTGCAAACCCTCCTAGCCTATGATTCTCTAGTCCATCTCTATCTTCTTGGACATCCCACTCACCTCTATGAAGAAAGGACATGCTGTCTTGTGATACGAAACTCACCCTACGACGATATCAATCGACTACTGCTTGGAAGGGAAACAACCAGTCCATCCCAAGAATGACATCGTAGCCTATCATCTCAGGAACATAGAGGTCCCATAAGAAGTGACACCCTGCAACCTCTAGAGGGAATTCTTTGCACTGAAGTACGCTAGATGTCCTCGTTCCCAAGGGCGTGTCAAGAGTCAGCATGTTAGTAGAAGAAAAGACACAGAGCCCAAGGCTCTTCATGACAGCAACAGAGATAAAGCTATGCGAATCACCAGTATCGAAAAGAGCTGAAGATAAAACTAAGGCTACTAAAATCGTACCTCAAACTGTAGAGGGTATGAGATCCAGCTCTTGATGAATCTGCTCTACAGCAAAAGTCTGGCATGTACCATTGCCCTGTGTAGCAGCCTGAAATCCTAGAGCTGCTCCTCCTTGAGCCTGACCACTGCATCCACATCCTCTAACCTGACATGGACGACCTAAATAACTCCAGCACCCAGTCTTCTATGGAACTGGTAACCCTGCTCTTTCAAGCGGGGTCGAAACTGATCCTCCTTCACTAACTGCTGGAAGGGGAATCTTGTAGAAACGCTGTAGATGACCCATATTGCCACAAGATCGGCACTCCACTAGGTCTCTCGAGAACTGGGGACTCTTATGCCTACTCCTCCCACATTGATAACACACCAATTAGGTGAGAAGAAGGGAGATCTCGCCTACTAGAAGGAATACCTCGCTTCCTCGGGTCACCTAGGGTAGACTCCCGCTGGTGTTTCCTGCTGTCTGTCTGAAAAGAATCATCCCTGGATGATGAACCGCCCTAGTCCATAGCTCTAATATCCCTCAGGTTCCGTTTTGTGATCAGAACCTAGTTGACTATCAGAGTAATAGAAGTCAACTAGAAGACATCCACCTGCGATCTGATCTCTGGTTTGAGTCCCTTCTGAAACTTCCTTTCCAACAACAACTCGTCATTCCCTAGAACAAGAGAGAAATGTTGTAACTCTGTGAAATGGGGGGAATACTCCATAAATAAAAGTGCATCCTACTCCAGGTTCATGAAATCCCTAGCTCTGTCATACCTCAGTGTTGCTGGGTAGAAGTATTCATAGAACATATGCTAGAATTCATCCCAAGCCATAGTCTTTTGGCGCCCTACATGAGAAACTATGTCCCAACATCTTTTGGCGGAGTCTCACAGAATGTAATTTGCGAGATTCACCCTCAAGTTTGGGGGTGTATCAAGATGGTTAAATATGGATAACATGGATTCTATCCATGACCTTGAAGCCTTCGGTCCTCCATACCTTATGAATGTGGGAGGATGCTGCTGCTGAAAAACCCGCATCAGCTCTGACATAGTCGGGGAATGATGCTGAACTCCCTGGAAGGTCTGCAGGAATCTCATGAAACCCTCTCTAAACTGTTTTTCAACACCATTGTCTAGAATCACCGTAGGTTCCATGTTCAGAACGATAGGCAGAACTATGGGTCGAACCTGAACGGTTACATCAGGCGTACAATCACTGTCTAGTTCCTGTCATGCAATGAGAGGATTTCTTGGGGCCATAGCTCTGAATGATCAAAACACACCTTTATTAATGATGAACACAGTTGAAACATAAGAGAGTAAAATAGAACAGGAGGGGAAAAACCTTTAAAATTTGGGAAAACATGACTACACGATGTGTAGTACTACTACACAGTGTGTTTCTTAAAAGTTTACCCTGGGCGTGTACCTTGGCCAAACATGGCTGTGAAAACCACCCGGCTACATGGAATGTTCTTAAACTACATGGTGTATACTAAACCTTTTCTCCCAGCCCGTTCATGACTACACAGATAATAACATGGACTCTCCCAGTAGGAAACTACACAGCATGCTTGTCCACTACACGGCATGTTTCTTAAGATCTCTCCCCTGTCCGTGTCGTTAGTCACATGAATTGGTACACAGACCTCTACTACACATCGTGTAAAATGATACAAGGTGTGTACTTGACATGCCTTACCTGGCCTGTTTTGTTAGAGATACAGCTTGATACATGGCTTGTTCCATACGGACACGACATGTACACAGATGGATAACACCAACCTGTGTCATTTGCTACACGACCGACTACATTATTAGCTATACACGGCTTGTTCCCAAGGGACACGGTGTGAACTTGAAGGAAAACCCCGGACCGTGTTGTTCGTGACACGACCAGATACCTATTACAGACTACACGGTGTTGTAAGATGGTACACACCCTATTTCTAAAAAATTTTCCAGGACCCTCTGTCCTTACCCACACGATCAGTGACACGGCTAAAAACTACATAGCGTGTATTCATAAAGTACACGTCATGTATTCTGGGTTTTTCCAGACAGTAACTTCAGAACTACACGGGAGCACATAAAACATAGAAAAACCAGTGTTAAGGGGCCAAATTCTGATCCGTGGGGTCCTATACTCCTCGCGAATCAAAGCATGGCATCATAACCATACATGTAACAAGTATACAGTATAAAAAACTCACGAACCACCAAATTCCGATCCTCGAGGGCCCATAACACCTCTAAGACAAAATATTGGCATCCATGATAAAGAATATATAAAAAACCGATACCCTATCAACATAGCAGTTATTCTATCATAGTAGTTATCACAACAACATGAATCTTCTATCACAAATACTTTCACAACTGCATGAAAATTCTAATGAAATCTAGATGGCAAGGCAAAATGCATGACATGTGATTTTCTAACAAGTTCCTATATGATGCATGAGATGTCATACCCTCATCTCATCGGTTTTCAACAAAATAGAACCACAATCATACAAACAGTAATAGCACAGAACGAGTGCAACACCCAATGGTGAAATCAATTAAAATTTAACATTTGAAGAAACTAGAAAATTGTAATATTCGAGGTAATCTGTCTTTTTTCCTGTACACAGGTTCTAGAATTCCTGGTCATAGCTATTTAACATTTACCTATTCTGTCATATCCCTGTATAATGTCTCTAAACAATAATTCAATAGAAATGGAAAGAAACTCCTCTGATACTACTTTGTAACGATCCGAATATGGAGCCAATGAAATGGTGCCCCATGCCCGGTTCGCCACATGACCTCTAGAGAATTTCTCCAAATGCCAGAGGCTGCTGAATAGTAGTGAGGGCCTTGTTAAGTTATTGGGGAAACTATGCCCCCATTTGGTATGATATACAAGGGAAAATAAATAACAGTTAATAGTGGAAGTAGTAAATGACATACAACAACTGAAACCAAAAAGTGGAAACGATGAATATATATAGTAATGATGATAATGATGCAGCATGTACAAGTATCTAAGGAAAGTAGCAACACAACAACATGCTGAAATACAACTGAAAACAAAGTACTAAAAGTAACAGAATCTCCAGAAGCATCGCAAGCCTAAGCTCGGTCCTATGCTCTCCAGCTCCAACAAGAAATCATGCACCTGAAGTAGAAGGGCCAAATTCCCTATCTACACCTGCAACCATATAACCTGTTTGGGGAAAAAAGCAGGACCCAAACAGGGTGTGAGACTAATCCCAGTAGGCAATCACCACAAGATCTGTGCCCTACTGTTAGTGAGAAATATAGAAAAAGTAAATGAAATAAATGCAGTAGAGAAACATAAGTACACCAAAGTAACAATCCTACAAAACTCCATTGAAATTTATTTATTAATTTAAAACAATAATTTAATTATCAACTAAGGAATCTAAAAGAAATTCTATATTCTCAAGGCACAACAAGTAACACAACAAGTATCTCAACAGACTACCTAAATAACAAGATGTACAAACCCAAGCTTGTTCCTTGGCTTGGTGGACTTGTCACAACCAACCAAACAAATAATAATACTGACTCTCTGGGTGGCTCCTATTGGCATACCACTCTAGTCAAATAATCATAAAAGGCACATACACTATGGGAATCTCGCACCATCAATTCCCCTATGGTCTTGCAACGATAGCTATAGACTCTGTGAGGAAACACTTACGTCTAATTCCTCTTATGGTCTCGATACGTGCATAAACTAAGGACACTCTTGCGAAGGTCAGTGTCCAATTCTTGTAGGTCCTTTGTATAAAACTATTTTATAACAGACTCTCTAGGGAAGTCCTTAATCGTCAATTCCCTCTTTAGTCTACCGCACTAGGTTCACACAGCCCTGAGTAGTCTAGTCGTGCATAGTCGATTGTCATCAGCCCTAAGTAAGTTCAAAAACTACTTGTCTAATAGCTACAATGCATCAAAAGCATAAAAATAGAAGGAAATACAAGAAATTGGCTATAAAAAGGCAGAAAAACAATGATACATGGTTTACCTCATAGGCAACCTAATCCAAACCGCGATAAACAACCAAAGCAAGGGATATCACCAATGGGTGACCCTCGAACATGAAACCAAGAATATATTACTATCAAATAACCTCATGAAAACAACAAATATAAGGCAATTTAAACCATGGAATCAAAATCCCTAACCCGGGATACTCGATAAATGGGAATACGCCACTTTTTTCACAAAAACTCAAAGAAGTTCAATGTAGGGCAACAAACCACCTGCCTCGATCCTAGGAGATCGATATACATGAGCCACGAGGCCTGATTCTCCTTAGAATGGAATATATCTAATAAACCAAAAACAATTCTCAACCCCCGATAACATGAGAAAGAAGAGGAATTGGGAAACAAATCTCTATGAGAAGAGAGAGCATACCACTGTCGTCCCAACCCAATTGATGGCGGTCGATTCGGAGAACGGACGGAGACTCGGAGGCTCGGAGAAGATCTGCGGCCGTACAGAACGCTCTCAGTCGATGAATCTAGAGAAGAAGATGGTTTTGTCGATGGGGTGTAACCCCGGTCTTTTTAATGAAAAAAATACACGGTGTGTACTTCATGAGTAAACAGCGTGTACTCACCCCTTCCGTACACCGCATTAAGCGGCCTTCACCGTGTGTGGCCTGGACATAGCCAGTACATGGCCTCATGCGGCAAAAAACTACACGGTGTGTAATTCAAAAATTTCCAAAACTCCTCTTTTTTCAAAAACTATAGAAAGGAAATAGATACTTGAAAAGAAGATCCGGGTTCGTACACTCTTCACTCATGAGAAAATATATCTGGAGTTATTCTCATACCTGGAAAGTGAAGGTATCAACATAGTCTTATGACAAGTCTAATCTCTCCACAACACGAAACATAAAAGTGAATTTTGTCATGAGGACATTTTCTGGTGAATTCTGTGGCTTATAGTTGGTGGGTAAATTATTGAAAAATTATGGCTAGAAAAAGGAGGTTGGACTCTTAAGAAAAATGCATGAATAATCATGTGAAAACACAGGAAGAACCACACTCAATCCCCTTACAAATGTGATATACAACACTACCCCCTTCTGTATGACATGGTACATGAGGAATGAAATGATTCCAAAGAATGATTGCATCCAAGTTCTCCCCTATTTTTCATTTTTTTCATTTTTTTGTAAAGATCCAGAAAGGCACATCTTTATTTTCGTATTTTTTTTATTTTTTTCATGGAGAATGTGATAAAAATTGAATACAATGAAAACATTACCATAATGACCTTGAATTTTGATAGGTACATGAGTCATAAAACTATGTACAATGATAAATTCATGCTCATCTCAATTTTTTCTATTTTTTCATTTTTTTGAAGGAGAACCAAATGAATCAAATAATGCACAATGAAAGGATTACCCATACCCAATTTGAACATTATCATCCAATTCCCAAACTTTTGACACATACCCTACATCACCCATAAATAAAATACATCCCTTATATTGCACAATAAAGGTCCTTCCCACACACTCAAATTTGTAATTTCCATGAAACAATATCAGGAGTGCGGGTAGGTAAGAAAAAATAAGCTTGTAATGTGGCTTAAACCTATAAGGAAATTCATGACATCTAAGGGATAATGAAGGATAGATGTAAAGGTAGGTCTCAAGATATAATATGGGTAGCCAAAAAAATTCCTCAATAATATCAAAAAAATTCCATGAACTCTAAATATTTGAAAGTGGAAAATCACAAGTTCTGGCTCTCACAAAAAATCCATTCTTTTCTCAAGAATGTGTGGGTATTAGAAAGAATATTTCAAAGTGGTTTCGAATACCTCACATGACAGGAAAAATATATTGAGTCAGTGTTTCATGGGTATGGATTTTAAATATCAATAAAACACATAAAAATTATTGAAAATCCAATTCAAGAAAACAATTTCTCAAATAAACAATCATTTAAAATCCATTTCTTCAAAAATCATCTCAACTTCCTCAAAAATCAATTGAAGTGTGAAAAATAATCAGTAGTTTCAGTAAATCAAAATTATACAAAAAATATGAAAAAAATAAAAAGATACCACACAAATCATTTAAGTAGGTTGACACTCCCCCACACCTAGATTTCACTACCCTTTTTTTCATCTCAACAAAAGAATAATAAGGGAACAAAAATAAGGGGAAAGAGAGATACAACCTCACTTTATTATTCAGTGGAAGCTTTGAGTTAAGCTCATAGCTACTACCACATGACCTAAAAGGCATGAAATAATGAAAATATGAGAACAAGAAATAAAAATAAAGAGGAATGGAAATGAAAGAGGATAATTATCGGTTTGACCCCCCAAGGGGTGCTAGGTTTTTACTCCCTCTAGGTAGGCAGTTGCAGTGGTTTAACCCCATCTCATTGATGGATGAAGTTTCTTGATTAGAAAACAACATAAATTATTTCTTCTAATGCTCTTCAGACTACCACATCCATATAGGAACCCATGAATAATTTAGAATAGTTCCTCACCCTTTACAATGTGGTTTAACTTAGAATATGGGGGAAGGAGGAAGAATGAGTCCTCTTTGTTCACTGCCACAACTTGTATGGCCTCTTCAACATTAACATCCAGGGATTTCACATATGGTTCTGGGTCAAAATATTCAGAAGGTAAGTTAGAAAATATTTCAACTTGGTTATGATTAAGACATGAAAAATCAATATAAAAATATTTCCTTTTGTGTAGGTCAACATGAAACTTGATCTGTTCAGGCAAGGCCACTGGGAATTCTTTTTCAGCAGGGACTTCTTCATCTTCTTCCAAAACAAGAGAGGGGTATATAGGTACTGATTCTTCTTTTAAAAATATTGTAGGATCACTTACCTTTTGGTATTCAACAAAATCTAACCAATTTTCATCCAAATCATGTTGATCTCCCACCGTTGTATCAGCTGGCTTGTCATCTTCAGAAACCTCTTCATGTAATAGCCAGGGATTGATGATTGGATCTTCAACCAGAGTCTTTAAGTCCTCTATGGGTTATTCAAAATAAAATTTAACTGGAACAACAATTATCATTTCTTCTTCAATTTGGTTCTATTTTTTTTGTTCTAGCCATAGAGATTTAACATCTTCAACTTCAGCGGTCAGCGATGCTACCATCTTGCTTGCTTGTTCAAGGATTTTGAAATTATTTTTAATCATCATGACATATTATTTCATCTGTAGCATAAAATCCACTTCCCCTAAAGACAAATTACCACTAGTCCATGCATATGAATAATCACTAAAATAATCCGTCACCAAAAAAAATGATATGCAATGAAATTATATTTTTTAGTTTTTGAAAATTTTAATTTTTTTGGGTTTTTATGAAAAAATAGTTCGTGTAAGCATTTGGCCACCCCGGAAACAATGCCAAATCGATGAGAGTGGTTCTGTTTCATACCACAATTCAATTAACTCTTTATTAACCTATTAATTTACTATATTGGAACACCCTAGGGTCGATCACAAGGCGACCCCTCACACGCACTATCTTTCTATTGTCACTATTTAAAATATAACTAATATAAAAATATAATATTAATATAAATGGGGGGTTAAATAAAAATTCATAAAATATAGATATATTATAAATATATAAATATATGAAAATAAAATATATAAAAAAGTGAGAAAAGACACAATGAAGTTAGTAAAAGAAAACCATTGTTCTTGGGGTTTTATGGTGGAATTATCATTGTTATTCAAAATATATATCAATGAATTATTCAATGTGGAGATTAAGACATGTTACTCCAAACCCTCATGTTTTAAATGAATTACCCCATACTGATACCTCTACATGTAGGAGTAATATCTTCCACATCAATACCCAATACAAACTCCACCGTTTGAATGAATTACATTTTGATGAGAAGGAAAATTAATAAATGGGGTGGAAGAAGACAATAGTAGATAAAGTGGGGAGACCACTCACCATAATCATTTAAACAATAAATGATCCTTAAAATAAAAAATTATAAATCAATAAATCACAATAAACTCAAATAAAACCAATTTCCCCCTCAAACAATAGTGAGGGTTAGCTCTCCACAAACATGGAGTTAGAAAGAACCACGGTGGGAGAAACACATAAAATAAAAGAAATGAAAGAAAAGAAGAAATGAACAGAATAATGATAAAGCCACACTAATATATAATATAAAAATTAAGAATAATTACAGATACAAAACTCCACCTTATCCCCCTTTAAATGGATATCCTTGTAAAAAGAGAGGAGGTACAAATTTATAGAGAAAATTGGTGAAGAAATCTTTCTCAAAATATGTCCTCTGGATTGCATCAAAATTTAGGCCAATAAAATGTAATAATTGATAAATGTAACCTACTTGAATGATTTTCCCTTATTCCTCCCGTGTTCCCCAAAAAATATCAGCCTCATTGGTCTATGTATGAAAGAGTTATGGCTGTTTTGGTGAGGCACATTTAATCTGACCATGTGACTCTTCGTATTCCACAACTCCAAAATCCCATGACTTTATGGACTTTTAATCAGCGTATTCAGACATGTAATCCTTAATGAAAGATGTTAATTAGTTTTATTTACAGCTCCATGTTGAATTTCAGCTCTAATGGACCTGTCAACTTTGAGATAAAAGCACATCATTATAACATTTCAGATCTGCTCACAATTTTTGAGGCATAGATTGTGAGATGCTTTTGGACCTCCAAAAGATTGATTGTGCTGGGCCTCCAGGGGGATGAAATTTGTTTAATGATGTAAGTAAACCTCCAGAAAAGGAATTTCAAAATTTTGTTTAGTTTTGAAAATGTTATGGCCAAACAAATTAATAAAAATAATACAGTTAAATCACAAAATTAAGACATTTTTCTATTCGAGATCAAAATACCACTAAAACATAAAAATGTGACAATTGACCATAAAATAACAATTTATTGGGATTTATAAAATTTAAATACAGTATTAAATATGTGAAATTTCGTGCTTCATCAATATCCACAGATAATTTTAAGTTTCTGAAATATATGTAAAAAATGTTCTAACATGATATCAGGTTTAGGCACAACATATTTAACTCATGAGTTACATGTCATTACCCAATTCATCAGAGGGATTTAATGGACCAATTCAGCACATAATCATTATTCATTAATAAAATTTTCGCATGATCATAAATCAAAAGATTATAAAATAACCCAAGTAAAATGAATTAGTGTCCAAGACATATCATCATCAAATTTATAAACCAAATTGATAAAAAGTAATTTTGGTATCATTAGATAATATCCCTATAAATAATTAAATTTAAAAATGTTATCATGGATGAAAATTTTCATTAAAATATCATTATATTATTTCTTGAGTGAAATTAAATTTTCATTTGAAAATATTTCTGTCTAATAAAAATTTTCAAATAATATTAAAGAAAAAATATTCATTTAGAATTACTATGGAACAATTTAATGTAATATTCAATGAATTTAGTGGATATGGTAGAGGGAATTTTGGTTCATTCAATATTTTTTTAAAAAAAACATTCACTTCATACATTATTTAAATTCCAAAAATTTACTCATTCAAAAAATGATACAGAGATTTCATTTTTAAAAATTTTCAAAAATCAATTATCATCAAATATTAGATTAAAAAATAATATGATAATATTAAAATAATTTTTAATATTTATTTATGAAACCATTTATATTCAAAATAAATACATCCAATAGAATGTAAAAACATTGCTATTTTTTCTTAAAATAGACTTTTAGGGCCCCTGCCTATTTAAGTAGATAAAAATAACCAGAAAACATTTAATCATTAAAAATAATAAAATGAAAAAATTAATGGTTTTAAAACGACAAGGAAAATATAATTTTGTAAATTTTGAAAATCATTCAAAAAAAATCCCATTTAAAATGGGATCAAAACCAAAATCCATTACGGTTATAGAATAAATTGAATCATATGCCCTATAGAAGAATTTATATACAATTAAACATTAAATATAATAAATATAATTAGATTAATGATAACATATGTCATAGTGGTTGTTTTAACCCCTCATAAAAGAAGTTATTTTAGTAACATAACAAATTTCCCAAAGAATAAAAAATTACATTATAAAATTAACCTTAATATCCACATGTGTTGAAAGAACACTACCCACCACTAAAATAAATTCAAATATATTTTAATTTTTTTAAAAAATAATGTACATATATACAATATCCTATAGGATCCCTTTATATATTTATAACAACTATATCAATAAATACTTATAAAAACCATCATTTATTGGGGTTAACTGTTTCATTATACATTATAATTTCATTTCTGTACATTTTAGCCATGTAAATTGATCATGGTTCCATAAAATTAATTAAATTAACATTGAAATAAATTTTATATATTTTCATTATATATTTTTATTTTGTGTTAACCATAAATGTTATAGAAAAAATGAATTAAACAATTCATTTAGATAGTAGGTCATTCATATGCATGAATGATGACACCATTCTTTAAAGGGTAGAATTAAAGAAATTTATCTAATAATTAACTATCTAGAATTATTAATAATATATACAATTAAGATATATTCATAAAATACATCATATTTCATCAATGTAAAGAAATATTTCCAAATTAATCACATCATTTAATCGAGGTGGTAGTCTAAACATACACATTAGTAACAATATCATTTTCCCCATAGATTGGAAGGTACAATATTATATATGATATTTTCATTAATTAATAATAAATATATCATAAATATAATATATAACGTTTAAATCCACAATAATACTCCTCCATAATATATAGTGATGAAAAATTAATGGTATCTTTATGTGGAGAAGATAAGATGTACATATGCATGAGTAGTAATTTGACATCACATTTTATGGGAAGAGGGACGATAATTTTTGGTTAATAATATTAATAAAATATCAATATATTTATGATTATTATGTTAATATTTCATTATAAATATAATATATTGAGTGAAGTTAAAAAATTAATAAAAATAATTTGATTGACTAAAGTGATTACATACTCTTTGAAAAAAATCCATTAGATCTCCTCATAAAGAAACTACTATATTTCTTTTTTCAAGACTAGAATATATATAATTTTACATGGGTAGTATTGAAGTGAATATTATTGTGTTTTCTCAAGAATGAATTATTAAACTAGTTCGATAAAGAGAAATGATGGGTGTCTTGTCATTATTGATTGGAGGTACACTCATGGGATTTATGAAATCAGTATAATATAAAAAATTCAATGTAATTTAAATTTCATCCAAATGTACATGTTGTCTAAGATAAGGTACTTTTGGGTTTTTATACCATCAAAATAAAATAAATTTAGTTCATATTTTTGTGGTTTTCTAAAACTTCTGTTTTAAACCCCCATAGTTATAATATTTTATCATTAACTATTGTAATGACATTTTAAATATAAAAGGGATATAATTTTACATCCAATTAAACATTTTATCACAAATATACATAGAATGGAATTGTGGACCATATAATATCATCATTGTCCCCTTTCATGTTTTATATTATTTTTAAATAATTTTATAAATAATTATTTATCTATAACATCATTATTGTCAATTTTTTATAATGCTTATTTAATATAACATGAAATACATAATGTAAAACATTTAAGTAAAATAAAATAATTTTTAATTACAATTATATTTTATATTTATCTTAATATTTAATGGTATACTATATATTTCTGTTAATATATTTTCCATTAATATTTTTAATATAATTTTTTCACTTTTTCAATCATTTTATAAAATAATCTTTTAATGCTTCATTTTAAATTAATGAATTATTTAATAAATAAATATTACTAATAAACTAAAATAAGGTATATAATTTCATTAAGAAAAAAAATCATTTATATTAATTATAATTTTATTTTCTTTCACTTTAAACTAATAAGAGAAATATAAAACTAAGAGAGTGATATATGTAATGTTTCATTATATTAAATATTATTTACTTCATTTTCATATAAAATTATTCATTAAAAAATTATTTTTTATCAAAATGTGATAAGGGTAGAACAACATTCATTAAATAATAATTATTATGAAAAACTATGGCTTTATAATTTTGTTCTATCTTAGATAATCAAGACATACCCTTTACCTAGGTGATGACTTTTACCACGATCAATATTCATAATGATGAAAAATAAAAGGACCATATTTAATATATTAAGAGATTCAAAATCAAGAAAATGAATAAACATTAATACATTCAATAATTATAAGGGAAATAATTTTATATAAACATATTGTACAAAATTTAACGAAAATAGCTTTTTAGAAAATTTATTTTTCTATACAAAAAATATTTTATACTAAATTAAAGAATACAATACATTCCAAATAATATTTTTTGTGTATGATATATCAAATGTAAATATATAAACTCTAAAACCAATCCCAATTATATTTTTAATCTATAGAAACATTAAATGGAAAATTTTATTTTTTTACACTGGTATTTTTCAATATTCATTTTAAAATAAATATCTTCCAAAAATATGTCAATTTTTATACATAATATAATATTAATATTCTAATTTAACAGAATATATTCATTATATTAAATAAAATCAATAAAATGTTCAAAATGTATTTATACTATCCAATCAAAATAATTTTTTTTATTATTTGTAAAGAGAATCGAATTTTAAATAAATTTTTTATTTTCTAATAATTGATTCTTCAATTATAGTTCATTAATAAATACATGTTTATTGATTAGTAAATATTTGTATATATATAATTATATATTTAATGATATTCATACCTAAAAATTCAGTGGATATGGTATAATTATTATATTTAAATAATAATATTTCATGGTTTGGTGAGATTTGTGATGCATGCTGTATTCGCTATCAAAAATATTGTCCTTATTTAAAAATAATTGGGTTTCGCACCAATGATTATTAGAATAAATTTTAATTTGATGTTTAGACACTCCAATGTGTTATGGTGCTAAACAATCTAACTCTTCCATTTCTTCATCTAGATCTTGTCCCAATAAAATTTGATTCTTAATTTCATACCACTATATATGAGTCCTCTACTTCAAACCATATGGTCCTTAATACAGATCCATATGAATTATTTAGTGAAATATATTATTTTATGAAAATTAAATTATATAAATTTGTTCATCCCCACATCCTTTAAAATCTATAAATAATAATATAAACATATCCTGAATGGGTTCAGTGGTTCTTTCCGACAAACATCATTATAAGGAATATATTCAGTACTAAAAAACATTCAATCATGATCCTACTAAAGATTTTTCCAAATCAAATAAATTTAAACATTGATTCCCAAAAAAGAAAAATATAATGTTTTACCAATTGGAATAATTCAATTCATATAATGTATAATATAGAAAGTTGATGAAGTGATAAATCATTTCTAATGTAAATGAATGTAACTAACATCATAATGGAATTGACTATAACCCAAATGAAATTATTCCCATTTGATGTTTTTCTGAGTCTAGAGATGAAAACCATGGATATTTATAATGGTTGTAACATCTACATTTAATTATTTCTCTCTGTCATAACAGGCTGACATAAGAGGAATCAAGAAACATACATTACAATATACATTTTTCTATTGTCCCACTAGAAATATTTATTCAGATCTATTTATAACTTCATATATATATATATGAACAATTGAGAATGATGAATTGTGGTATTATTATAATAGTTCCACAATAAATTTAGGTACATATGGGACACATACTCGATAACTAAACCATATCATTAAACCACAATCATGAATTCACAAATGTTCATTACATACCTTATTTCAAATATTTATTATCCTTATCTTCCATTTTAATCCCCTCATAGATAGATTATTGAACCATTATCTATGTAAGATATCATATGTATATCTCCCTTGTGATTGTTGAACCACAAATTTTACATGGATAATTAAGAACATTGACATGTATCCCATGGTGGATAATATGCATTAACATTTTTCTTAAAGAGGATCGTTCACGTCAACTAAATTAGAATTGTAGACCAATAACGTCATTAAAACACATATAATTATTACAACTAAATTCATTATATTTTACATAAGTACTCATTTGATAGAATTAAATAATATATCACTCAACAATTATAAAAGGAAAATATTTTATTCAATAGAGTATGAGACATGACACACATAGTTTAATCATCCGATAAAATATATTAATTCAAATTTATTATTTTTGATACCTTCTGGATCACCCAACAAGACGTTAAAGTGAACGATAATATTTTACAACATTTTAAGATAACTGTTAAATTGGAGGTTATTAATTATACTTACTAAATTATTATTTTTTGTTATTTATAAATTAGAAATAAAGAATATTCATTTAAATGAAATGATATGTTTTATAATATTGCATTTTTTTCTAAAATAATGATCAGTCGCGATTCATTAAAGAAATTTCATATATATATTTAAATAATTTATGATATTTATCTGTAAAACTATAGAAAATTTTGAAATCAACAAATAAAATTTATTTTAGGGTGAATTTTTTGGATTTTTCTAAAATATTTCATTTTTCTAAAAATTAGTAAAAGAATGTAAAATTTCTATTTCTATAAAATTATTTATAAACATAAATTATATTGGAAATATGTTTTAAGTAAAATTATATATAGTAAATATATATAAATCCAATTTATCTCATAGAAATCATTTTTATTCCTAATTTTTATATAATAACATTTTAACCTTTTAGACTTTTTCCCTTTCAAAACTTACTTTCTCATAGTGTCTATGGGAATAATTTTGTATTAAAATTGTATACTTCTTTGAATTTAACTATGAAAAATATATTCCATATTATTATTATTATTAATTATTTATATATTTTAATCGAAAACTAATAATGAAGACAACAAAATTTACATTACATGGTTGAGGTAAAAATTGATTACCAGTGCTTAAAGTACATTTTTAAGGGATAAAATGAAATAATTTTTTTTATAAAATATAATGTGTTGAAATATTTCAACACTATAATATAAAATTATATATATTATTTAATTTTAGACCCTTTTAGTACATAAAATAAATGGTTTTAGTTTTTTATTTTAAAAACATACAAGTGTCCCTCCCACATCACATAAAAATGAAATCCACCAATCTTCTCTAATTCACACCAATAATCCATTTTAGGTCAAACATTACCATCTCAAATCACATCCCTAAATCCCTAAACTCATTATATAATCATTTTATTTTCCATAAATCAATTTTATAAAGGATATTAGTGTCGTACTAAAATTTTAACCCAAAGAAGATACAATATTATTCAATGACCATTTTTTGTATTATTTCATCTTCATCCTCTTTAATTATTATGTAATCATTTTAATATAATAAAATATTTATATTAACTATGATGATATTATTTTCTTTTTGGTTAATTACATAAAACCATACCTATTTACAACAAATTGGGTACTAAATAATTATTTCCGTGCATGACATACTACAACCTCATAAACCAAAGTCATTCAGTGTTCCATTACCACATCTCACGGGTGGGTATGATTATGTATCTACTGGGTGTATATATATATTTGATATTTATAACATAAATATTACTCTTTATTCATTATTCCATATATTCTTTTTTCTATTCCATTCCATGTGGCATATGATAATGTCACTCATGTTTGTGGTGGATAACCACTTTATGAAGCGATGTGATTTGTTTTCACTTAAACTATATATAAAAGATATTAATGATAATATTAATGAATATATGTGATATAAACTACTTCATAATAAAATTAGAGACATATTTATCATTATAAATATTAAATATATAATTTTATATATTTCCATCTCACTCACTTAATGATATTGATATCATATATGGATGTGTGAACTAATTCATTCATGAAGCAATGTGGCCTTCTTTGTAGTACCACACAACATGAATGAATTATATAACTATATTTAATGAAATATTATACTATTTATTGTATTATATATAGTATTTATAGTTTATGTGTTAATTCATTATTCTTATATTGGTCATTTGAAAATAGAATCTTTACTCTCTGTGTAGGTACGACAAACAATCTCAATGAAGAAAACATACTTAATTTCATAGATTCATCATTAATGATTTTCCTAGAAAGTTTATATCATATATAAATATTATAAATATATAATTTTAATTTTTATGCAGTTGAGGTAACCGTGTAATATATTGATGATATGAAAAATTAATGACTAATCATGACTGATAATATAAAGAAATTAACACCTGAAAGAATGAAAATAATGAATGGTTGTTAATGAACTAGTTATAGGATGTCATAAAATTTTCATATATGTTATTATAAATACTAATAAGGTTCTATTATAAGAAATAAAATTGTTTAAACACATTATAACACAATTTAAAGCTTATTTAACCAATAGTAAGTGAAAGGTAAGGACATCATATCAATTTCTCTTTATTGAGTCATATTATTATGTAATGAACCTAATATGTATTATTTGGTGTAAATTATGTCACCTTGATATTTAATATCATGATTCCATAATAATGATTGGTATTATATATATAATATTTATTATTATTGGAAAGTGTATTTTACGTAACTGTTACTAACTGGTAAATAAATTTGTAACTCAATTTCATTTTATTTGGGTTATAATACATCATCAACATATTTTATATAATATGATTATTTTTTAATTTTTTTTATTATAAGATATTTTTATTTTTTATTGTTTTATTATTATTTATTGTTAATATAATAATTTTTTCATTTATATATCCTCACTTCAATTAAGTGATCATTTTAAGGTATTATTTCATAATCTTATCCTAATCGAGATTTTTTTTCATGAATTTCAGTTGCAGGTAATTATTTTGGTACTTAGTTGTATACACATTTAGTTTTATTTTAAAGTTACTATTAATTATTTTTTCTTTTAATAGTCAATTTATTTACCTTTGTCACATAAAATTGGTTATAATTTTTTTAATAAAATCTGAGTTCAAATATATCTTCGAACGGAAATAATTTTTCATCAAAAATAAATTTTTCTAAAAATACATTGAAAATTTATTTTATTATTTTCAAATTAATTTATCAAATAATATATTACCCTTATTTAGTATTTAATTTTTTTTTAAATTTAACCATAATATTATTTTTAAATCAAGGTCCATCGGAATTTATCTAATAATATGATAAGATTATTTGATTAAACCATGTTTGAAAGTATGGAATGCACTGCCATAATAAAAACTTGTTATTATATAGATTCATTTATAAGTGTAAATTAATTTTTTTCAATGAAAAGTTTTATCATAATAATTTTTTTAATTATAGTTTTATAAACTAAATTTCATAATAAATTGTTTTTTTTCTTAATTGATTTTTAATGATATGTTTATGGTATTTATATTCATAGATGACCAAACCACTTATTTTATATATACTATTTTGGGGATATAATGTATTGATACCATAATTATTTTTAAATTGGATTATTTTTACACTTGATAGTATTTAAGTTCACTTAAATTTTTCATTTTTTTATAATTATATTTCACATGAAATATCATCTTATCTAGGATCATTGGACATTAAATATCCCCAAAATATATATATTGTTTTTCATGGGAAAGATTCATTGTCAAACTATTTATCAAGTCAACATAAAATGGTATATATTAAATTTTATTTATTAATCTAGGTAATTACTGATAAATCTATATTAATTTATCGATTAATATTTATATTGATAAGGAACATTGTTAATTAATTTAATATATTTTTTTAATTATGAGGAATACATAAGACATTCAGTAAAGGGTGGGTGTAGAATTATATATTCTCATGATGAATCCATAGTCTCATAAGAAAAATAAATAATTTATAATTATATAATTTCATATATATAGATTGAAATACACATATAAATGGTCTTTAAGGTATAGGTATCACGTATCTTGAGATCATGATGTTCAATTATTATGAATTACATTAATTAATAATTTATTTTTTTATTCTCCATGGGATTTCACAATGATATTATCTTTGAAAAATTTTCTTTCTTATTTTACTGATTAAATTGAATGTGATTTTTGTAATTTACCACTTCATATAGATTATACATTATATTTTTAATCATGATATTTTAATAATGATGTTATCTATGGGTTCATATGATTATCAAATTATTGAATAAAAGGATTGTGTTTCAGTTATTTTCATTAAATGTTAATTATAAATAATAATCATATGGATGAGAATTTATTTATTAAATGGAATTTTGTAGATATAAACTATTTATTATTGATTATTCATTATTGATTTATGATAGATTTTTTGTACATATAATTTACTGAAAATTTGATCTCGCCCTTTTTTCATTCTCCCAATATTCCATAATGTGTACTTTGAGTGATGTGAATGGAAATTCTAGATAGAACAATTTTTATACAAAAAAATGGTATATTATTTTCAAATTTAAATTTGAATTATATATATATTAAAAATATTATAAAACTATTAGGTCCTCTGAGATGTAATTCCTCGTATATTATGCCAACATCATAAATAAGACACTAGAATCAGGTAACTGGGGTCAGGGTCATTATAGTCGGCATCATAAAAAGTATCATTGAATAATTGGGAACAAAATCTCTAAAAACATAGATTAATAAATATAACTATATTAAATAAATTATAATATTTATATTAAAACATTTTATTGTTTTTAATGATAAGGATTATGTGGTTTTCCTTGAAACAAATCACATTATGGATACTACAAGGTAACATGATTCTGAAATTGTTGTACTTTGGGGAAATAACACTAAAAAGGAACATTATCCGTAACCTAATCATCACATGGTATATAATAAAATTCATTACTGCGCACTAGGATTGACCCTTCCAATGGATATTCTCATGTTAATTCAGATTTTCTAAAACAAAATTTTAGGTAGATAAAATGTTTGTGGTAATTATTTTCTTATGTTAAATACAAAGTGTCTTATGATGAAAAAAAGAGTATCAATATAATGGTAAAAAATCTATTTAGAGAAATGAATGTCTTGAATAAATAAATTTATAAGGAAAAATAAATATTGTGATTGAAGGAAATAGATTTAATCCTGTGGATCTATTTATAGTTTGTTGTCTAAAATGTGGAGAGACTAAGAATAATCCATTTCAATTATCCCTTCTAAAAGTTAAAACCTACACTTAGGATGGATATATGTATAAATTAATGAAATGAAGTATTTTTGTATTGGGATTCAAGAATTTAATTTTCGACATATTTTACCAATGGTATTTTCGTTATAGAAATCATGATTATTTTAAAGGTTATATTAAATTTTGGATGAATATTTGTATTCATTATTTTAATAGTAATGGATACCATCATGGTTTTTGGATTATATGATTGATCATAATATCACTTTCATAGAGACCACTATTCAATTTTTTGTGATGGGATACTACTCAGATTTAATATTTTATAAGGGAAATTTATAGAAATATAAACCATTATTCGAGTATATTATTTTACACAAATGTGTTGGGATGATAATTACTATATATTTTAGAGACATTAGATTTAATGCATTCATATCCTTTATGGATAATATTTTCATTAATGTGCTTGTAATAATGTAGACATAATATTATTAGATATCATAAATAAGCATTCATAAAAACCATATTAAAAAGTTTATTTAGTAAATATTTATTTCAATGATGTAAAGAATAATTTTTGATAATGTTATAGGAATAATATTAGTATAGTTTTATAAGTAGTAGATCCCACATGTTGGGTGAAAATCCATTACGTTTGACCAAGCCATGGGAAATGACCCCACAACTGAATGACTACAATAGTTTAACACATACCACATACCTATGTCATATCAGTCTTAATATTTCTTTATTTAAATGGTTTGAAAAATTAATATTGATGATGGAACATTAAATGTTAATTTTAGTGCTAAAGGAAAGGTAAATTAATGGATTATTTTTGTTAACCATATTGGGCATGGAAAATATATAGAGATTGATAGAATGAAATGTACCTCTTTTATGGATCTTATAATACATTAAATTTTAATTTTATTTCTAAAGGAAAGGTAAATTAATAAATAGATATTCATTTCAGGAATTAAGATATTAATTGGAAATTGATTCTGGCACTATCAAAGTATAAAATTGTTCCCAAAAAAAGAAAAACATATAATAAGAATATATCCTTGTTTTCAGAGATAATAAATTAATTATTCAATATTAGGAAAAGATATTGATGGTAAACATATGTCATATTACATTAATATATGAAGATTTTGATGGTCATTAAAATCATTCATTATTTGAGGTTTTGAGGTTATTTACCTGCCATTGATCATTCAATTTTGTGTGATCAATGACTACTCTCACTGTTTATAATTATATATGATTTTCCTCTATGTACATATTTTCACATGACACAAATGTTTCATGATTAGAAACATTGATATAAATTATTCCATATGATATTATATATAACTTTATATATTATTAAGAGTACGTTTTATTAATAGTATTTATGACATGAGGTTTTCAACAATAGTATTTCCAACAATCAAACATATGATTTCAAAGCCTATGACCAAATTTTTTTTGGAAAAATTTTATATTTGGTGTGGAGAATATAACACCAAAATGGTCTAAAATAATTTCATTTTATTTGATAGTGTTTGTGACATTGAACACTATGCTTAAAAGGCCCATGAAATCTTTCTATTTTATTTAAATCATTACAATAGATTGTAGAAAACATATCCTAGAGTTGAAATGAAATATAAAATATAATAACATTATAAACTATAAATTTTATAAGAAAATATGTTTATTCAAAGAAACCTACAAAGGCTTGCCATACTGAGATTTCAAGTCCACCATAGCTGCAACAAATTTATTCAAATCCACCTGGAATGCCACCCTTTTACCTCTACATGAATCCATAATATGCCTGACTTTGAAACACTTAGATCAATAGTCAATCCCAGACTCAAAAACCACAGACTATTTATATCGAAACTCTTCACTCACAGCAATGAAGAACGAATTACCTTTAGGTTTGGATAAATCATCTTCAACAAATATTCTCGGTGAAACTGGGTGGAAAACATCCCTAGTTCCGGTGTCTAAGCATAAATAATGACCGACTAAATTTCCAAGCATGTAGATGATGTTAAAATTTGGAAATATGAGATGTAATTACGGAAATCATACCAAAATTTCCATGGTTGAAGTGTCATGTTTCATATGGAAGTCATAGGACCATCAGAAGAGAGGAAAATAAGAGCCATCACAGGTACGCAGGGAAAAGGACCAGGATAGGATCAAATTTTCCTCCAAATAAAAGAGAGCTATTATATGATTTGAATCAAGAAGGACCACTTCGGCACACTCCTGTAGTTTCCACGAACCAAAGACGAAATGATCAAAGTGTTCCATGGATGGGTGTCGCAGCATGAGTCATGCTATCAACATTAGTTTCTGAAAGGATGAGGCATCAGTAAATTCTCGATCCCTGACCGAGAGATGTGGGATCCCATCATAAAACTCAGGATCATTGGGGGAGATAAAAAAACTTTGGAAATGAAGGCAAGTATTCAGGGTTTTAGAAAGGCAGAAAGTAGTGATCACCAGAGGGCTGCGAAAATCCCTCCTCCACCCAAAGAAGATGGATTTGCATGGAGGCCATCCCCACCTACGGTGGCAATCTCCATTCCCAAACCCTAGCTTCCATCACCCATCCTTCATCACAATGAAAAACCTATCTTTATATATGTATATATATACATATATCTATTTTTATTTATATAAATTAATTGATAAATTTATATCAAAATTTATGTGTTTTTGTTGATATATATGATTATATATGTGTCAGAATTTAAAAATTTATATATCGTATATTAATAAATTAATATGTATATGATTATTTTTTATGTTTATATATATATATTATATATATATGTATGTTTATATTACACATAGATGTTTGTATTATATATATATATGTGTGTGTGTGTGTGTGTTTATATATGTATTTCAATATATTTACATATTATATTATACATATATATGTTTATATTTAATTTATATAAATATATATGTTTACATTTTATAAAATATTTATGTTTTATATTCTAGCCATATTTTATGTTTACATTTTATATTTTTATTTTATGTTTATATATACTTGTCTATTTATGTTAAATATATATATTATATGTTTATAAACTATATATTTTATATGTTTATATTTTATATAGATTAAATGTTTATATTAATATATATATATGTATATGTTTATATTATATATATATATATTATATATATATATTAATTTATATTTTATATTCATTCTTATATATATATGTGTGTTTATGTATATATTTATGTGTGTGTGTGTAAATCTATATGTGTATGTATATATATAATTTTATATATAATAATCCATGTTTTATAAATCCATTATATACGACATTATAAAATTCACATTTTTTAAAAATAAATCTACATTTATAATATATATCTTTTATATAAATACGTATTTAATTACTTATTTATGTAGGTGTGTGTGTTTATAAATAAATAAATATATATTTGTTTATATGTATGTGTCAATGTTTATATATATATATTAATATATCTATATTTATATATCTAAATATTACTTTTCCTTCGATGCAGGGAAATGGGATATATTAATATATATATATATAGTGATTTTTCCTATAAATATTGATGAATTAGAAACATTTTTTGGAGTCGTCACAATGGTAGTGATGTTTTCCAGGGAATGAAACTAAATTAGCGATGTTTCCAGTAAATGTACTTAAAATAGTGATGGTGTTAAAAAAATTATAAAAACATAACTAAATTACTGGTAATTTGTATTACTTGGAGTAACCATAATTGTTACATTTGGAATACCCATAAACTCTACATCCATCGTACGTAATGAATCGATCTAATACCAATGACCAGAACTTTTTTGGTTTATAATGGAATCAAAATGCATCATAAACTATTTCCATGAACTAAGAAATATTGATTATATATGAATACTTTCATTATCAAAATCCTTATATTAAGAAAATAAACTATTTTAAAGTAATCATAGACACATTCAATATAAATTATTTTCATTGAAAACAATAACGTATTAATGAAATGAAAACTTCAAAACATTGTGGAGTCATGAAATCAAAATATTCACTAATTCCATATTAGTTTCAAAAATATTTTTTATGGATTATTATAAAGAAACACTAAATATGTTTTTTTCACATAAAGTCTATAACCTAATATCTTATTGTGTTTTATAAAATCAATTAATTGTCGAGATAATATGATTATATTGATTAATTAGTTAATTCATTACCACCTCATCTTATATTCTATTAATTATAATTTTATTACATATATTTATTTACCTTCAGATAACTAATAGAGATCAATTTCATCATTCATGGTGTGGTCATTTCAGGATTTGTTGGTTGGTTAACATATATATATTTAATTATGTTTTTTCAATTAGGAATCGTACAAGAAAGTGAAATTATATGTTATTCATGAACATACTTTTATTTAAATTATTCCATTTATCATTTTTAATAATTCTAGAAAGAATATTTATTTATAACACATTAGTGACAATTTTTTTTTATTATGAATTTTTTTTATCGATTATGATTTATATTCATTTTATTTAATATCAGGTATATATAATTGTTCCAAAACATGTATTGAGTTAATATATACTTATTATATTCTTATTTAATCATAATAATAGTTTTATGGTTATCCTTGAGGATGGTAATAAAAAACCATAACTTATTTTAAATGGTGAAGGTTAACATACATTATTTGAAAAATGGTTTTACTGCATACAATTAGAGGATTTGAGAAAATTGATGGATATAAAATATTCCATTATAAATACAACATTCATTATAAACATGGTTCTAGTGTTACTATATTTTGATGTATGAATATTGTGATGGGAAGGTAGAATAAGACAATACGCCTGTACCAAAGTGGTAAAGGCTCATTCGTGGCATCCAAAATCCCCATGATAAATTTAGTCAATCCCCCTTTGGGGAATTTTTGATGTGGTGGTGTTGTAGAGATGATTCCGACAGATGGTGATGCAACCATGATGTAAGTAGGGGTGCAGGAACTAAACATGATATTGTAAAAGGAACTTTAGGCCATCAAAGGATTTCAGGCCATTGGGCCTCTAGGTTACAGAATGAAATCACCTCACATGGTAGAAGACCCCATAAGTGGGATCGTAGAAATAGTCTCTACCTGAATAGATAACTATATTTAAATAATGGGAGTGTGTAGAAAGAACCATTGGTACCAAACACCTTTAACCACTACATGTGTAAATTCTAGTGGATCTTCGATATGATGTGGGGATTTAGGCCCCCATCAAAGAAGTAGGTACTGGGGAGGAAAAATTGTAGTGTGTTGGTCCTTAAGGCCTTTGGTAATGTATTGGTACTTGTACATCTTGGAATTTATTCTATGTAAGGGATCCCTATCAAACCACTAAAAAGGGTATTATCTGAAAAAACAAAAATATAAACACCATCAGGCCATTCATAGTATGTTGCAAGAAGAAATGAAACTAATTGAGGCAGTTTTATGAAAATTATCTCTTGAATACAAAATCATTGAATGACCCCTTATAAAACAAGAAATTTGTTTTTTGAAGGAAACACCCATAAAGGTTTTATGAAGAATTGGATAAGTGAATTTGGTAGAGTATGGTCAATATATAATATTCATGGATATAAATTTATTTGAAGGAACTCGTTCTCTTTTACAATTTAGGTGAGATAACATTGGGAATTTCACAAAATGTTATAATATAATAGGACTATTCTTAGATAAATAGCTTATAAATATACAAAAAATGTATAGTATATGACATGTTGGACCATATATGATTCTATTTGGTGTTTTATAATAAATTTATTATTATTTTATAATTTTAATAAATAAAAAAATCATTAAATTTCATAGTTATCAACATTGAATCTATTCATTATTCTGACATTAAAAACATTAAATAGTAAAAAATATTAAAAATATGTTATAATACCCAAGAAATGATATATTTTTCTATATTATTATGGGATAATATTAAATAAATAAAATCATAATTATTTTAATACATTTAATATCACATATTTGATATTTCAATGAATTTAATATTTCTTACATCATTTTTTTGAATGCCATTATGAGAATTTTATTTTACCTAACAATTAAAATCAAATTACAATTATGAATATAAATATCTAATCTTTTGAAATATTATTTATGGTCAAACATATATTCAAAATGACCATATATTAAAAATGTCATTTCTTTTAAAAACAATAGTGATACATATTTGAATTTTCGTAAAATAATGAACTACAATGGACATATTTCCCACCAAATAGCCCCAATAGGTCATATATACGACCTATAGATGATTTTGGTCAATAAATACTCATAAAATTAAATTTCTACATGTGTTATGGTTGGTTTAAAGTACTTATAATATTATGTTCACCATTAATTTCTTTAACTACCCTTGATCGTGGTAATAATAATTATTAAGTTTTTTGTTAATACAGTACAAAAATAAAGAGTACCTAGTAAATAAATTTAGACCATATAATTCCAAAAATGGAAATTATTTTTTCAAAATTAAAAACATAAAATTAGGGGAGTTTACAATATAATTAAACAAGAATTTTTTTTTGAAAACCAATTTTTTTTTGAAAAATACATATTTTTAAATATAAAATGTTTATATAAAAAATTCAAGAATAAAAACCATTAATAAAGAAAATAATTCGTTTATTATAAATAAATATGAAGTAATTAAAATTTAAAATATATCCCAATATATAATTTGTAACTGTAGAGAAAATATAGTTTTCAATAAAAAATTATTTTTTAGTATTAATTAAAAAATAAAACTATTCTAGATAAATGTCTAAATTTCACCATTTGAAAATATTGACAACATGATTTCAAAAATTAATTTAATATTATCAGTTAAATTTTTTAAATTGTTCCATAAATTTAAAATATTTTTTAAATAAAAAAAATCATTTTTTAATTAAATATGTTTTTGATGAATAATGTGCCATTACTAAAAATATATTATTGTTATTTAAATAATAACCAAGTAATTATTTAGGCATAATAAATAAATAATTAAATATTGAGTTTAACATTATATACTTTTTAATGTCCTTAATTTTGTTCATTCTTCACAATTTAACGAATAGGTTATAATGGTCATATTAAAAAATCCGATTATGTTGTAACTTTATAATCAATTGTACATATATTTCATTCTTTTTGAACATAGTTATTTATTTTAAAATATTAGGATTTTACACCCCCCCCCATTTATAATAAATGTTCCATTGCAATTGGAAGGAAGGCTGAGTAACTATGGTTTGAATTTTCAAAATTTCTTTGTTTAAATATGACAATATAAAAAGTATCATTAATGCTCATAATTTATAAAGGGAATATGGAACAATTATTATCATGTAGAATAAAACATACTAGGATTCAATGTAGTAAAGTATTAGTTGGAAGTGATACCAAAGGCATAGAATCTAACATCATCTCTAATGGACTCATATAAAGTGATAGAGACAATGTTTTCACGATAGTAATCCACCAAAAAATCATAAATTATATATAGGATAAAAGAAAATTTATTTACCTTGATAAAAAGTAACTGAAATGATTTTTTCACTTCAAATAGATTCTTTAATTTTTAGGAATTACTTTAAAAAATAGACCAATAACCTAGGAAAACATACATACTTATAATGTATAGGTTCATTTTTTTAGATAATGTTATAAACTCAAATGGTAATCTTCAACCATTAAATTTTCATCCAAACCAAAAATTACAATAAATTCTTAATTAAAAAAGAAAATTATATCCCAATATTAGGCATTTCATCACCCTATGATTTAAATAAAATTATTTCAAGATGAATGAACATCATACTTTGATAATGCTGTCAACATTATTTCATTGTTATTTTTTCATATAGTTATAAGGTATATGCATTACAATATTTCATGAGGGCTTTATCAATTTTACGTACATAAATTTTCAAAACTCACCCACCACAACATGGGATGTATATTTTTTTCAAGTTGATTAGTTTGGTATGATATAGATGTATGATATATAATTTCAAAACCTCTAACAATACATGTTTTTTATAAAAACATTCAGAGTGAGTTTTTATTGGAAAATATAATCAAGGATCCCTTTAATATAACATAAGTATGAACCATAACACTATATATTAAAAAATAATATATAAATAGGCTTCAAAATGGTATCATTGACTGGAAGCTACATTTAAATAATAATATGATTCAAATTCCTATTATAGTATAATCAATTTGAGAATACCATGCTTAAATTATCCTTTATGGAAGTAATAATTAATTTAAAATGTATGAAATGGTTAAAACCACATGAAGCATTGTGGTTTTTAGGTATATATATGGAATTTCATATTTCACACAACATTCTTATATGAGATTTTAATTGTAAAAAATATTTTTGAATCACAAGGATATGAAATTACAATAATAATTTTTAGACATTTATCTAGAAGAGATATAAATGTTTTTTAGATCCTCCACCTTAGTAATGGGAAACAGAAGGGCCGGTGTGGGGAGAGCCAAGCCTGCACGGGTTTGAGCCCATACAGGTTTGTCCATAGAAGCCCGTAGATAATGCAAACAAAAAAATTCAAGCCAGCCTTGACCTACATAAACCCACGGGTTGCTCGTGTGCTTACCCAAATGTACAAAAAATACTATTTATAATCATTTAAATAATTTATTTTTTATCATTCTTAAAAGTATTTATGGGGAGAAGTTTGAATTAACAATAAGTAGAGTTTTAAAGGATGTAATGTAACATTTTTTTGTGGGTTAATGGTGGCATGCGACGATACTGATGTGGTGGAAAACTGTTGTGACAGAAAGTAGTTGAGTGATTTGGGATGAGAGATGAATGATATTGTTGGTTGTGTGGTGATGTGAACAAATAAACCTGTAAATGAATGAAGTCTCTCCAAGTAACGATCAGTTTCAGAGGAAGATATTAATAGTGTTTTCACGAGGTTATATCCTATTCTCTTAATAAAAAGTAAAAATAAATAATAACAATATTAAATCAACCTAAAAAATCTTATGAATATAATAACTATTATTGAATTGATATCATGCGCAGGGGCGATGAGTTCCATTTTTTGAGAGATGGGTGGACACACCATGTGAATATGGTTAATAATTGCTATATAAATAACATAATATCATATAAAAAAATTAGTATAGGACTAATTAAAATTCACATGTGAATAAATGGTGAATTAATATGACCATTACGGTGAGAAATCACATGTCCCCATTTAACCATGTTTTTTTATTAAAAAAATAAAATGTTAAAGAAACATATATTGTAAAAAGAATATATTTTTTAAATCAGTCTCGCGGGCAAGCCTGCTCCCACGTGAGCTCAACCCACATTGGCCTGCACCCATGCAGGCCCAACCAGTATTGGATGCACTCTAAATGGTAAAATTGTTTAGGCCCACCCCTCCCCACTTCCACCCCATACCCGCAAAGCCCGCGGGCCACATTCCCACTTTGCATCACTACTCCTCCTTCGATTTGTAACAAAATTTCCTTGGTTTAAAAATTTAACGAACAAGGATTTTGCAAAAGTAATATTCATTAAAACATAACATATGTTTAACTACATGTAATTATATTTAAAGTAGTCCATAGAGTGTCTCTAATACCTTATATAAGGACCCAATGTTAATAATAACATATTCTAATGTTCTAAAACTAGAATAAACTTTTCTTCAAAACTATGTATATTTTATCAAATGTTTATATAATGAGAAAAAAAAATCCCATTTTAAATGCATAAACTAAAGATGAATAGTTATACAAAGTATCCATTTCACACACAAAAATGGTTTCAAAATAATAAAAGATATCTTTTCATCATAAATCAGAATATTTTTAATCTAGACTTCATCCTTGCCCATAATCATCTGCAAAATCATGTGAACAAAATTCCCAAACATGGTTTAAGCACAAAAATATTGTTAAGGGACATTAAAACAAAGAAATAAATAATTATATCATAAAATACTTATAAAAAAATTCCTTTTCCAAAAAAAAAATAATTGATGTGAAAATAAACATTTTCTTTCCCTTGAAGTACCCATTTTTTCACAAGTATCTTCATAAAATATTTCATGGGAAATCATAAAGGAAAAAATTAAAACACATATAGTTTTATTTTTAAACATGATAATCTATTGAAATATTTTTCAAAATGGTATAATATTTACAATGATTATGTATAATATTTATTCCATTGACAACTAATTCCTTATCATACCTTCTGAAAACGTGATATATTTGTAAAAAATTATTTTTCGTGATAAATAGTTATTTTAAATTGGATTTTTTTTATTTCATACATATATATGACGAAACCCTCACATTAACCATTATATAACCATTATGGTTATAGTTGACATAACCCAGAAAATTATACTTAGACTAACCATTGCTGTTACATTTGGAATATCTATTTTTCGCCTTCTAACATAACCAATGAAATGGAGGGATATCATAGACCAACCCATATTTGGATTATAAGTGAAAACATTTCGTCAATAACATTTCTCAAGAACCATAAAATAATATTTAAATATTCATACTTGTATCAAAAAAATAATTCCCTGAGGAAAATCACTTATATTAAAGGAATATTGCAGACATAAAACGGAAATAATTTTTGGATGAAAAATACCGTATTAAATTTAAAAGAACTAAAAATATTAACGATTCATGAATGAAAAAAATACTCTCATTCCATATATGTTTAGAAAATTATTTTTTTTATTTTTTATAATGTTGCAATAAAGATGATTTTTAAATGTAAGGTCCATTACTTTATATACAAATGTGAACTACATATGTTCATAATTTACAAGATTATAAAATTAGATTTATTAAATAATTATTTTTGAAAATATAAAATATATATTTTATTTATTTTTAATTTTTAAATTAATTTATATTCATCTCAATTTGTTATACAAATCCATTTCAACTTTTAGGGAGTGTCCATTTCAGGAATTCATTGTTAGTTTTCTCTTGTATAATTATGGATATTCTTGTAAAATCAAAATAGTACTCCACAAGTGAAATTTTATAGTATGAATGCAGTTCCATAATTTTATGTGGTTCTATATACAATTTTTAATTTTTGAAAAATTATTTTTTCATTTCATAAATCTTTAATGATAATTGTTTTTTTTATTATGGTGTCCTCTTTCACCAACACAATGTTGTTTATATTTATTTAATATATTATCTATTTATTATTTCCAAAACATTGAATAAGTTTTAATATTAATATTTAAATTTATTAATTATATTAGTGGATTTATTAATAACATTGAAATAGTTAATAGAAAAATAAAAATTCATTATCAACCGAGATGTTGAACTCTAATTATTTGAAAAATGGTTTTGTTTCATTGAATAGAAGTATATTTAAAAATGAAAGAAAAAAATCAATTCCATTTTAGTATAAACATGATACTATATTTATTATTTATTTAATTTATGATTAAGTTGGGGATAATCTAAAAGAAGAAAATAAATCAAGGTAGGTGGTTTTAAGAAAATTATCACTTAAATACCACCTTCATCAAGGACCCATTATAGAATATCAAGCAGGTCTCTTGGAAGTCTATAACACCTATAATGTGTTTAGTTTTGTTGATATGAGAATATAGTTTATGATATTTGAGATGGAATCATCATGTTGGTGAAATGAAGTTATGAATTGGGTTCCCTTTTATAATTAATGTGGGGCCGACCATTTTGAATTTCTCTAATAATAAAATATAATTAGAAAAATCAAGAGCTAAAAGATTACAAATAGCCTTTAAATGATGAGGGGTGAAATTTTAGATCAAATATTTTTCCTTATAGAATTATTTATTTATTTAATATTTTTTAATAATTTAATAAAATAATACATTCATGATGTATTAATGTTTTCAAATAAGATACTATTCCTTAAAATAAAATTAAAATCATTAAAGAATTTTGGAAAAAACAATTATTATAATAGACATGTACTAGTCCTTTTTTGAATTCATGGATCATATTAGTTATCAAAAATTATATTTATTTATGTATTTTTAATATCGATTTTTTTAATAAATTTCATATTTAATGCACCATAATTTGGAAAGCCTTCAATGTAATTATATTTTCTCTGAAAATAAAAATAAATTACCATGATAAAGATTAATATTTCATATTTAATAATAGTATTTATGTTAAAAACTCTCTTATAATATACTAGAACCCCCACTCTTGGATCCTATTATTAAATCTTTAACCTTACACACTCGACATTAATGTTGAAAATTGTGACCCAATTTGAAATATAAAATATACAAAATAAAATTAAAACAATTGATGAATAACATTATAGATAAACTTTTTGGTTTATATTTTTATAGAATTAGGAGAATATCCTACCTAATCTATCCCCTCACATAAAAAAATAATTTCTCAGATTCTATCCTACACTTTTTTATTTCACCTTACACGATCAAAACCATAATCATGAAATCCATTGATGACATAAATATATTAACATCATTAATTAAGCCATATGGGAAATATAATAAGTGATGGGTGAGATGAAATGGTTTGTAATTGAAAATGTTACCATTAAAAGTTTATTTTTTCAATGAGAATAAGAATTATTAATGGTTGATGACATAATTAAAGTGAATGTGAAAATCATTTCAGAATTCAAATGCATCAATACTTTGATCAAGAAATATGAAAATAAGAAAAACTGAAATAGTTATAAAAAGTAATATTCATATGCCAGGTGATATCAAACATGAACATTAAAAACATTACAAATCCATAATATGAAATTGATACATTTTTTCGTAACTTTGAAAAAAATCATCACAAAATATAGTAAAAACCCTTTGATACCCTTTTTATTGGAATAAACATGTAGATGACTCCCAACATTACCATTTTTTAATGGATTAGAGATCGATAACGTCTAAACATTCATATACACTATATCAATTTCACAAAAGATCTATAATGGTTCTCAAACCATATTATATACTATATAAGGATCACATGTTTTGTATAATGATATAGTATCATTTCATAAATTAAACACCTAAATCATAAAATCTATTTAAATAATAATTATTTATTTATAACATGATATTCCAGAAAATGTAATTTGTTATATTACTATCACTTTTAAAATCAATTAAACCATGGAAAAAATGGATTTCATAAAATTTTAATAAGAACATTATTATCCCATTTAATGCAATTCATATGGATAAATAATTACTATAAAACATAGAAAACACATGGAAAAGAAATGGGTTCAATATCAATTTATTTGAAATGGGATTAACCTATGGAAATGAAACATGTTCCTTAACAATACCATTGAAACAATCATTATCCACCCATAGAAAAAATGAAGATTATATAAATATCAAATAAACCTAGTGGATGATTAGTAAAAATAATGGTTTTTTTAATTTACTAATGCAATTTTCCTTAAAATATCATTAAAATATTACTTAGAAAATTAGTATTAATCTTATAAAGTGTCATTTATCACATTGAAATGATTTAATCATAAACCCCATGAAGGAAAAATAGATAATAAAATATTAAATAGAATTTTAATAAACTAAATTGAAGATGTAACATTTCATATGGACGTTTAAACACCTCAAAAAATGATACAAGTTGTAACTATAATATTAATCTCATTGATAGAGAATGTGGGATTAAAATCTGTTGCTATGTGAGTAAATTTTGAATCATGATATCTTTGAATGAAATAAATAAATTTAATCATTCAACATAATTAAATAAATTAAATTAATGATATAACATTTAATAGGGACATATATACAATATATTAAATTGAATTTGTGTATAATAAGAAATATTCCTCAGTGGAATGTAAATTGATAAAAATTACATTCAATTGTGGTAACATATGAATGGGAAACCCCACAAATAATAATCCACAAAGGTAACATTTAAATACCATGAATATAAAATAATTCATAATATAATATATCAAAATTTTATGTATATGAATCACATAAATTAATTAAGTGTTGAGAATGAAATTTAAATACCATGAGTATAAAATAATTCATGATAGAGTATATTAACATTTGATGTAGATACACTTTATATATGGGTTTTTTTGTTTAAAATGATTTGATATTTGAATTGTTTTTATATCCAATTTTAATGTGAAATTGATTCCAATGACCTAAATTTTGTTAAATGATATATAATTTCAATAACTATACATTAAAAAAAAATTTAAAAAAAGTTAACATTATACATTTTTTATATGGAAAAGCTATTCAAAATTAAAATCTAGTATTTTTGTTGTTCATCAAAACATGAAACCACATGGAAAAATACCAAAAATTAACAGAAAAAAAAAATTTATATACCATTAAAATAATAATATTATTTTTTAAATTAAAATTTTAAAATGTTTCAAAATATAGTTTTAAAACAATATCCCAATTAAAAAGAGGTAAAATATCCTTTTAAGATTATTCAAATTCTTATGCAGAAAAATTAATTTATTCTAATATTATACATACATAAACTATTAGATCGATTTATATAAATTATTAAATGCATAACATAAAATTTTCAATAAAATCTTTCACAAAAAATGTGTGATTTAATTTATTACGATTAAATGAAATTCTGGTCTTCTAAATAGTTTTCCATAAAAACACATCAATTATATTCAATTTGTCTTTGTATTCGTTTAAAAGTAAATGATAACCTAGAATTCATTTTATAAAGATAATTAAACTTTAGATTTATAGTATTTTAACTCTCATTCATTCCTATAATTATAATGGATAGGGGATAAATATAATATTTATTTTAATAATATATCGTTGTTCGAAAAGAATTAGGCTTGTGTGTAACCTAAGTCATGAAATGGACCATCATTTTTCATGAATCAAAATATAATCACGGATCTTCATGTGATTAATGATTATAAATAATTCTTATAATTTAATATATTAAGTAATTTAAATTTTTATTTAATAATATATTCCATTAAATATCAGGATATTAGTTCCTATCCCACTTAAAATGGATTTCTCCCTTGATATTTATATGGTATATCAAATGATTATCATTTATAAAATTATTTTATTAAAAAAAACATTTTAAATAGGTAATATAAATCCTCCATTATAAATTTAAATGTTTTGAACATACTATTTACCTGAGGATATTAACAACTACGATTCCACATAGGGAGACCATTATGGTTTAAATAAAATTTTGATTTTTATGTAAAAAATAATTACCATGGACAATTATAGACTAATAGAGGACATGGTCAAGAGGATGATAATGAGAAAAACAAAATATGAGATAGGTTTTAAAAAAATAATTGATATCATCATAAAGGATTGAAATATGATGAAATTTTATTTCATTACCCTTTTTCTAATGTAGAATGATTTCATTCACTATCTTGAATTATAGAATTTGGAAGAATAGTTACATGATGAGCACAATTTCATCATTTTTTAAACATCAAACACAATCTAATATTTTCTATAAATGATTATTATTGATGGTGATTTTTTAATTCCCATGGAACTAAAATAATCTTTTAAATAGCATATAATAATAAAAGGGATAATCTAGATATTATACCTCTCTTTAGACATTAACCAAAACAAAAATATTTATAATTTGGTTAGAAAAATCCATAAATGAGTAAAATATAATATGATAATAAAATATTTGAAATTAAATATAAATAATGAACGTTAAATATATATTTTTACGTAAATTATTTTCCATAAAATCATTATGAAATTTCATTACTATGTTTGAAACCCATATATTAAAATTATTTGATCATAAATTATTCAAATATAAATCATCTGTTATTATTCTAATAAAATTTGATATGTTTCTTAACTAAACATAATATTAATCTATAAAAATTTAGAACTATCCAGAACAACATGTTGGATATTTGTATATGCTACACCCTTGTCACCCTTCGGTTTTGGGCTCAATCCCCACACCCATGCCAGAGGTAATTGGTTATCACCAGGTGTTTTGAATTTCCTTTTTACCCTAAAAAATGATAAACATAAATCTTCATTGAATAAAATTTCATATTGATCCTAGGGGTTAAATATATCCCATCCCAAAAAATGTATCTAAATATTTCATTAATCACATTAATATATCATCGGTAATATCATCATTTTGGACTACAAAACATTGACTATATAACCATCCTTAATCTTATAAAACTTTTATTGTATCAATAAATATTTATATAACCACTTATGAAAACATCATAATATCCAAATTTATATAAACCATCCTTATATGTCAAATAGAACAGAACAGAAAACAAACTCCTATATCCTGTTCTAAAATCAATAACAATACACTTCAAACCACAATTCCAATAATTGTCACCCATGTTTTTCATATAATCCTTAAAAAAACTATAATAAAAACGAGGATAACATACATTTTGTATAACCATTTAGGCTTATAGTTTTATATAATTATGAAAAAATCCTACATAAATAACTAACATGACTATAAATGTGGATTTATTCCACTTATATTGGATTTTCTTATTTAAAATAAAGTCATAAACGTCAACGTCATGAAATAATTTATATGAATAAATTATTAATCATTTATTTTTTTAACACGGGGAAATGAAACATAATATGTGTTAGATCAAATTATAATTAAGGGAAAACATATGCATTTAAATAATAGTGTCTTCATAAATAATAAGAGTGCATAATGGTATAATGGCATAATCAAAGTGCATGAGTGATTCATTAAAGGCCTCAACCCCTTATTAAATAGTTTATCAAATATGAAACTCAGGATAAAGAAAGGCTCATCAAAATCAAAAAACAATATCAACGTGATATCAATAAGTAACAATAAAATCATTTAAATCTAACAATATGAAATTAATACACCTCTTTAAACATATAAAATTAGTTTCATAAAACACTTTCAAATACCTTTTAATTAGAATAATAATTCTTCATATATCTATCATTACCATTGCCCAATGCAGAAGAGATTTAAAATAAGGATATCCCTTTATATAAACTATATCGGTCTCACGCATGAGCTATAATGGGGATGAACACATCATATATTCTATTTCATTCTCACCCATTTTGTATATTACTCATGTACCATGTCACGAATATAACACATTCATCAAAAAACTCATAAAAGTAAATCATCATTCAATTATAACATTTTAAATCCTTGTAAATCAAAGTGCTCAATGTCAATCCCATTAATGAAAGATTAATCAATTGAAATGAAATGGTTTATATAAAAATATACTAGAATAATGACTAACCAATTGGAAGGAAATAGGATATATAAAAAATATATTTGAAACATGTGTAAATAATGGAAAAGAAATGGGTTCCATAATAATAACCATGATACAAGAATAACCCATTGAACAAAAAAAAGAATCCATTATAATATCTATGAATAAATCATAATCCATACATTGAAATAATGAGGATGGAATTAAAACAAAATATCCCTAGTGTAGGATATGTAAAAAAATATTTTTGTTTAAATGTAATGTAAATTTCATTAAAATATATTTAAAATATTTTTCGAAAAAATATGCATTAAATATTTATATTGACTAATACCAATTTGAAATGCTTTTATCATAAAACCCTTGAAAGTATAAAAATTAATAAAACATTAAATTACATGATGATAAATTAAATTTACGATATAAAATATAATATGAATGTATATTCATCATATAAAATAATAATGTGTTGAGTATGAAATTTATCTCACTGATGTAAAAAATGGATATTTAAATCAATTAAATTATTTCTAATGTTGGAATTATGTTATATGTGAATGAATAACCACAATAAATCTTTTAATATCATGAAATAAAATAAATTCATGTATATAAATGACATAAGGAAGTGTATATAACTTATAAAATTCAATTGAATCACAATAACACATATGTCTTAGTCAAATGTAAATTGAGACAAAAACCATTGAATCTGTTGTAATATCTAATTTGGAAACACCAAGAATAATAAAAATAGAATGAAACATTTAAATACAATGATGATTATATAATTTATGGTATAATATATCAAAATTGGATTTATATTCACCACAGAAAATAAGAAAGTGGTGAATATGACATTAATCTCATAGATGTAAATATTGTGCTGAAAATCCCTTACAAAGACATTATTAGTGGACTATGAATAATTCAATGAATTAATAATATCATAAAATTGAAAAACTAATTCCACAAATATTTATAAAATCATATTTTATTTCACATATTCTTGACATAACATAATCAATGAATTGTATTTTTAACCCAATAAATTTAAATTGAGCAATGAAACCCCTTACAACTATGGTATGATCCGAATCAGATGACCCAAAATTAATGATCACCATATTAAACATTTAAATACCATGAATATAGAATAAATAATTATAACATATATTAGAAAGGGTATTATAATCCTCCCAAAAAAGAACTAATTGGTGAATATTACATTTATCCCACTATTATAAAATGTGATTTAAAAATACCTTCCATAGATAGTATCAGTTAGGTGACAATAAATCAATGACACAATAACATCTAAAAACATTAAATTCAAAAAATAATATCATAAATAAATCATAATACATTAACTATTAATTTCACATAGATTATGTTCATAACATAGTCTATGAATTTGATGTTTAACCCAAGGAATTGAAATTGAGTAATGAAACCCCTTACAATTATAGAAACATCTAACATAGAATCCCTGAAACTAATAATCATTCAATGGAACACATAAATAACATAAAAATATAATATTTCATCATCCAATATACAAAAATGTGTAGTAAATAAACCAAAAAATATTTATGTTTTGAATTATATGTTTATCTCATAGTGGTACAAAGTAAGATGAGAACCCCCTACCATTAGTCCAATTGTTCATTGTTGTCCTCAACCTTCTTAAATAATATTATTATGTTAAATATTTATGAGTTTTAAAAAATTTTAAATGTTTATAATTAATTTTTGTAACTTATAAAAATATTATATTAAATTAGTTAAATAATAAATTTTATACTTGTTTTTTAGACCATATTCTTTTAATGTGTCAAATCTGACCTTGATATTTCAACTAAAGATAATGGGGAATTTTTTTGAAAATATCAAAAAAATAAATAAATAATAAATAATTATCAAACCGATACATCCATTTTATATTTAAAATAAAAAATGAATCCTGCTTATGAATAATGAACCAATGTTATGATCATGGAAAAGGTATGTCATATGGATGCATGATTAATTATCACGACTCGCCTTCCCCAAGATGAAGTAAGGGAAGAAAACTACTAAACCCATCATTCTTAAAGTTGAAGAAGAGATAATGGCCCACTTTGTCCCACCTTCAATTGGACCTAGATTGGAAACAAACACCAGGGGTATAAAATCTATTGTAATATTGAAGCAATTACACATTTTATAGAACAAGATCGGCAGATATGATGGTAAATTTCAAACAATGCCAAAAACAGAATGTAAATGTAATTCCAAAAATCAATTCCCATATGAATGTTCAAAATAAACTGATAAAATTTACAAGAAAAACCCTTATTAAGAGTATCGAAAAAAGAGAAGCAGCAGCAATAAATCCCCAAGGCCTAGTAGTAAGGTCCACCATGTTCCTCAAGGTCCTCATGTAAATGTGAAAGAAGTTTTATATATATAGTATTAGTATATTGGTAAACATGATAGGGAAAAACAAATTCTATAGTGTGCAAGTGGCGATGCATACTAATTCCATACAGGAAAATAGGCAACCAAAACACCAAGCACGGAAACAATGCGCCCAACCTCACTACGGCACACTCTGCAAATAATGCAATTCATGTAAAGTATTAGTCACAACACATCGATATTTGGGTACCATGAACCACTTTATCACTTGTTGTTCGGTCATACTACGCATCAGACCTTCCCCACAAGTTCCACTGTAGTCCCACTACCGCTAAAACAACAACCTTATTTTCTACTAGAACAACATATCTTTCTCACAAGCACTAGTGCCACCACAACCACACATAACCACGCACGCAAGTACCAAGGGCACAAAAACCACTGCCACATCCAAAAATCCTTGAGTGAAAACAACCACTTCCACTCCCGAAGAAACTTGAGTCTCATCTTGAAGACACATGGGAAACAAAACTTCCCACATACAGCTGTTCCAACCACCACAACATAGCCTACCCTAACATTCTTTGGCCATAATGAACCTTAGGCAATCAGATCCTGTTGAAATAATCTATGTATTCAAGGGAGAGGGAATAAAAATGATATAATTACCATCCACTAATATGAATGTTTGTAACAACACCCTCCCCCATGAAATATGATTGTCCGACATGAAGTACGCAACATGGGTGAGGTGTGTATAAGAATAACATGAACTAAATTGTATAAATATAGGTAAAAAAGAACTCATCCCAAACTTATGGTTCTGAAATAGACTTCCAGTACACACATAACCAGTCTTACTACAATCCCTACATGCACAAATATGTAACAACAAAAACCATAGGACAACCCATTTTTGGAATAAAATTCTACCATTGTACATGTTCTTGTTATCAAGTTCAAGTGATTCCATTTAAAACATTCCTCCACTAATAGGAAACTAGATTTCATAACCACAAGAAAAATCAAAAACTGAAGGAAAAATGACATAGAAAACTTTTAAGAATTCACAATTTGTTCTCTTTTATTGTAACAACATCAAAATGGATCTATGAGATCCATCGAAATACTAGAACCAAACCAAGCCCCAACATACCGTCTCTATGAAGACTTGGATTCAAAAACCTACAACCCCACAAATAGAGGATCGATTCCCCTATACGTCACCACACAAGGCATAAAAAATAACAACCACACATATCACTAGAATGGAGAAAAGAGTTTTTAGATTTATCCAACATTGTTCATTGTGTTTATTCATTAAATTTGGTTAATCAATGTGATCACACATGTGTTCTAATTCATCAAAAACCCATGTAATCATCCATTTTTATGTGATTAACTATTGTCCGTGTTACATCATTTCTATCGATACAATATCTAGAAAAAAATTTCATTAGTGTGTAATAAATGACAACCAAATGCCACCGTTTTTAGTGGACACAAGTCCATACAATTCACAACATCCAGGAAAAGATATAACACAACGAAATCATCCACATTCTCATCCATCCAACCTCTAAAAAACCAATTCTTATATTTTTCAAAGTTGGTATCATATACATCTCAAATGAATCATCATCATACCCACCCTGCATGATGCAATGTAAAGGGAGACGAAGGAAAACCCCCTACATGGATGATCTTGTATCTATGTTTTCTCCATCCTCCAAGAACTGAAGATGACGCTCCAAGAAACTATAAGAAGAAATGAACATGAAGGCTCTCACACATGAATAAATAGTCTTTGGAAGTGCGACTCTTGTCAAACCAAGGGAAAAGAACAAGACAAAGGTAGAAGAATGTCTTAGTGTGGTAAAAGGCCCAATCCTATTGTTACGGGACGTGCAATGTCGAAGTTCTTTGAAAGTGGATCATGGATGGACCACTTTTTTTGATGTTTTACACGTTAGAATTAATTTATATTTAATAATTATCCTCCAAAATGGTATAGGAAATGGTTGTGAGTTAATAGATTTCCGTTAAACAAAGAAAAACACATAATAGGGGAGAAACTAGAAACCATGGAAGAGGGTGTGAAACTAACTAAAAAAAACCTGTTTTTGTAACCCAAGGGTTGTTCGAATCTTGTGGGCTTAAAACATCATTTATTTATATGGCCTTAAACTACTTTAAAAATGGTATGAAGAAATAAATGTGTAGTTACAGGAAAATTGGAGAAAGAAACCCCAACACCCCACGGTGGCACCAATCGGTGGCACCCTGACACCAACACTATCACCCTCCAGACTCACCGATGGTGTCCAAGACAACAAAAACACGTTAATTTAAAAAATTAATGCACAAGAAAGGTCCATTCCATTACATAATATACCTATCAAACAATTATCATCCTCAAAAATTGAAGATTAACCCAATGGAAATAGATGGTCCGAACAACCACCTCCTAAGATACCTGTAGGGACAAACCACCCAAGAGTTGATTTAAAGCTGAAACACAAGTCGATATATAGGAGATTTTATCGCACATCAATCTCCTAAAAACAATAGAAGCACTACCACTCTTCTCCACCAAGAACCCACAGAGATATTTAATGGTCACACCATCCGACTTATGGCATAGGGATTTATTTTTTCTATGTCAAGATACTATCCTCTTTTGGCAGCACTGACTCACCCACATGGGTTTAATTGCATCCATCATAATGTATATTGATTAGGGGTCAGGTCCTCCCCTCCCCACAATAATGAGTTTTCACACACATTCATATTACAATGGAACCACCCATCCTATAGGAAAAAAGGTCATACATTACCTAATAGTAAAGAAAAAAATAATACACAAAATCAAGACCCAAAACAAATTTGGGTACATGGCATGCATATATGCCTCCAATTCCTAGGTAATCTCCTCAAGGACACCATCCCTCCACAGCACAATAACCATGGGAATAGTTCTTCCACAAATAACATTCTCCATACGATCCTCGATTTTCAGCAGTCGCCCCTCAAACGTCACATCGTCCTCAATAACCGACTATCCATATTTGAGGATGTGGGGGTATATAATGTATATACAGATAGATCTGAGATATATAAAAGATGTTGTGGATCCTATCCACTGGCGGTAGCAACACCAGCTAATATTCCACCTTGCCAACTCATCTTAACACCTCGAAGGGTCTGAGGGAACTTAAAAAAAGCTTTCTCCCCCTAGCGATCCTTTGTTTTCCACGCCAAGGGGAGAGCTTCAAGAAATGTTTTCCCCAATAATGAAATATATGGGACTCCTCCTATGATCGGTAGATGAATTCTAGCAGTCCTAAGCTGCCTTCATCCTCTCATGCACAAGATGAACCTTCTTGACCATGTTGTGAAACACCTTTGGTTCAAGAACACAAGCCTCCCAAACCTTTATCTATCAAATAGGTGAACAAAACAGTCTTACATAAAAGGCTTAAAAGGGTTCAATGTTAATGGTAGAGTGGTTTCTATTTTTTAAGAAATCTTTACCAGATCTAACAGCCTTACCCATGATCTGAAGAAGTCTACAACATCCATTTGCAACATGTACTCTATTGTTTGGATGGTCCTCTCTGTCTTCCCATCCATCTGATGGTGGAATGTAGTGCTAAGGAAAATATGAGTGCCAAAATCACAATGTAATACCTTACTAACTCATGAAGTAAAGAGTGTATCCCGATTCAAAATGATAGTTCTTCGAACTCCTTACAGCCGCACTAATTCACCCACATACTTCTCTGCTAATGATTCCACTACGCTCTACTCCTTAATCTCTAGGAAGGGAGACAATTTCATCAAACGGTCCACCACTACCCAGATGGAAAAAAACCCACCCCTAAATTTTGTAGTATTGTGATTAAATCCATCAGGATGTCATCCCACATCTACTAGAGAACAACAATGGGATATAACAGACCATTCGGAACATGGGCTTCAACCTTCACCTACAAACACACAAGTCACTTTTCCACAAACTCCCACACTACCTACTTCCCTACAGCCATCCACAACTTACCCCTAATGCCTCTATAAATATTTTAAACTCTTGGGTGTACCACCAAGGATGAGTTATAGTCCTCACTAGGAACTCTCTCATGCATTACCACTGGGAAAAATAGAATTCCAAAACACAACATCTGATTTTGACTATCCTCCCACAGCACTACCCTGATCAATGTGATCACACTTAACATGAGGCTCTATGTCTCACCACTGAGACTCATCCACCTTCCATACCAAGGAATACTACACAATCATCTGAAATAGACAGACTCTACCATATTACAGTATCAGTCCCATATGCAATGAATCAATCTCCATTATTTCCATCCAAGCATCTGCTAACTCTCGAACCACTTCTTTATGTGACTTTCTAATCAAGGAATCAACATCCATGTTCCCCTTTCCTGAGGTTTAGGTGATATCATTGTCCTAGTCATGAAGAAACCCCTTACACCTCTATATTCATAAGTTCATGTATCGCTGGTAGAAGTTATACCCCAAGCTCTTGTGATCTGTGAAGACCAATATGCCTTCCTTGATGAAGTAATTCCGCCACAACATCAGTGCAGACACTACAACTGCATGCTCCAGGTTGTGGGTGGAATAGTTGTATTCCTGAGAATGAAACTGCCTAGACCCATAAATGATCACTCCCCACTACTGCATCATCACACACACCAACCCTAGTCCAGAAGCGTCACAGATCACTTAAATAATTTCCACTTTCTCTAGAATCCTCAGTAATAGGGCACTAAACAACATCCCCATCAAATAACTAAATGTTGCCTGGAACTCCTCCATCCATAGGAAATCCCATTATTTTTTGGTCAAGGACGTCAAAGGTGATGAAACTCAAGAGAAGTCATGTATGAACCTTCAATTATAACCTAACATCCCCTAGAAACTATGAAACACTACCATGTTATTGGTTTTTGACCAAGAAACAACTGCATTGACAATCATCCAGTCCACTGATATCCCTTGTTGGGACACAACATGACCAATGAAGTGCACCTCTCGTGTCCCTAACATGAACATCTACCCATAGATCTGGTGGTTTTGAAGGACCTCGAAAACTATCATCAGATTCTCTATGTGATCCTCTTATAACCTTTAGTAGATTATGATTTCATAGATTAACACGACCACAAAATGGTCTAGATACTCGTGGAAAATGGAGTTCATGAGCCCCATGAAGAGAGTGGGTGTGTTCGTAAAGCCGAATGAAATGACCACGGAATCAATGTTTCTATATCATCACTCTAAAGAAGTCTTCAAGATGTCACCCTCATTCAACCAAAACTGGTGATACTTAGAGAACATTATGATCTTGGAGAAACAACCTGCACTCTTCAACTGGTCAAAAAGTTCATCGATCTTTGGAAGGGCGTAAAGATTCTTGTCTATCACCTGATTCAGCATTCAGTAGACTATGAAATGACTAAGACCATCGTTGGCCTTCTAGATGAACAAGACTAGAGAACCCCATGGTGATGTTCTTGGTCAGATAAAATCCTTCTTTATTAGGCCATCAATCTAAACCCACAACTCATACAACTCGGAAGGCGACATTCGATAGGTATCCATTGAGACCAGGAGGGAACCATGATGTATGTATATCCCGAATACAATGTTACATCAAGGGGGTAGTGTTAAAACATCTTCAAGGAAGGTGTACAAGAACTCTTTGAAATTCCATGGAACATACACCAACTCTAAGTCTACCGACTCAACTGAAATATTGGCTTTCAATGATAGAAGGGGTGCCACACGTCATCCTCCCTCTTATAAAACCTACTCACTAATGAAAGATACACAATGGAAGCCCATATCAAAGAACACAACCCTTCCCCAGAAGTAGTTGATATCATTGTGCATATAAAAATATTCATTCGATGCTTAGTATGACATCAAATAGCTATATTTAGATCATAAAGTGATCCCCACTAGACTGATGTTTCCCCAACATCAGCCTATATCCCAGCAATCATCAAACAGGCTCGTCTAACATCTAAATGGCATACTATGTACTAGGATCTTGGAGAGTCTCTCTACAGCTAGGGAAAAGGAATGGGATATAATAGGTTCAATAATGGATTTAGAATATCCCAAATCAGACAAGGAACATGCAAGAATACTAAAATAGATAATCATACCTCAAACGACCTCTGGCCCGGCTGGAAAAACTGCCTCCAGGAAATGCAATAGATCATGCCCAAATCATATACCACTAGGCTATTGGGAACATCCACAACCATGCCCTGGTCGACATCCCTGAGGAGAACCATGAGGTAGGCCTCCTCAGGCACCATCTTCCCTCGGTGGGGTGGGAGCTCGCTTTCCCTACTGCTGCTTTTTAAAAGTTCTGGCCAACAACTAGTGCTGGTGAGGTGGGTGATGAACATTCCCAAACCCACTATATTTAATGCTATCATAACAATGATTCTAAGGGTTCCCCCAGCTACCACAGATAAATCATCTTGGTTCTAGGCTCATGGAGAAAGGGAGAGGACCGAGAGATCAAAACTGGAACGACTCAGGCCTGCTCCCCGTTGGCTGAAATGTGGAATTCCATGATGCTAGAGGTCTGCTTCTAAGAACCATCCACTTTGATAAATCGATTTGGATCCCCTATCATGGAAAAAAATCCAATAATGTGAATCCTCTCTTCCAATTCAGTCTTATTTTAAAAATCCATGTATGTCAGTATAGTAATGGAAGTAACATCATACTGAAGGGAAGGTCAGAGTGCCTCCTCTAAGAGCCTTTCCCATGACACCTAATATGGGAAGAGGTCTTCAGTGAAACGATGGATCTCCGTGAATGTGATCCCAAGCTACTATAATGAATGGAGATAATCTCTTTCCAATTTTCAGCCTTAATCTTGGAATAAATGAATTCCTCTCGGAACTCATTCTCAATGTTAGTCCACAGAACCTTAGCTTCCTTTTTCTATCGGAGATAGATCATCCACTACTGATGCGCTGATCCCCACATCTGGGATATAAGAAGAAGAACCCAATAGTTTTTCGGAGCCTGAATCATGATGAAATCTATCACCATCTCCTCGAGTCAATTCTCTATATCCATGTCTGAGACACTTCCCTCGTACATCCTGAGGGTCTTCCACTGAAACACGTGAATCTTATTTTATCCACAGGTCTTCCTCCTCCTAAATAATTCTACCCCTGATATTCCAAATCAGCATGCTGGTCCTCGACCAACCACACTAATTGTAGACATTGTTCTAGTGCCTTATCATCAAAGTAAACAAGGATTTCTTTATCCCAAGTAGTTTGTAAAATTATCTTAATTTTTTTGTAAAATTTTTATTCATTTACATCCCCAAAGTACCCAAAACACAAATTAAGAATAGTGATTAAGATGCATGTACTATTTCTTAGGCTCTCCAACCAAGAATCAGTATAGACTCACTTGGTCATTTGGTAGGTTCATAGTCCTTGCATAAGATCATGGGAGGCCATAAATCCCATGACATATCCATTCTTCCCTAGCCTATTTCATGCACCAATATTGCATAACACATTTTCCCTACAATCCAATGAAATTTTTACTGTTCCTAACCAAAAAAATAGTCACATCTATCATCCACCCTTTAATACCATTCTGTCATGACCTGCCGTCACCAACATGAGGGAAGGGATAAAATAATACCAGACCCTTATTTCTTCAAGTTGAAGGAGAGATAATGACCCCTCGAGTCCCACCTTTGATAGGCCTTGAGGTGTCAACTAGAAACAAGGGTATATAATCTCCCATAATATAGAATTAATTTACCTTTTTATAGAACAAGATCAGGAGATAATATAGTATATCCCAAAAAACATCAAAAACCAAAAGTAAAAGTAAAACAAAAATCCATTCCCATAAGAATGTTCAAAATAAAATGATACAATGATCAATAATAATGCTGATGAAAAGTACCAAAATAAATAATATCATCAACAAAAACTCTCGAAGGCTGAGGTTCTATGGTTGGGAATGGTCCTCAAATCCCTCTTGGAAACATGAAACATGATTTATAAACATAGGGAAAGTATACAAGTATACATAGTAGGGAAAAGGAAATGCTCTTGTTCACTAGTGTGGAGGCATTCTAATGCCCCATGAGAAAATAGAAAAAAAAAATCCTTGAAAGGAAACTATCCACCAAGCCTCACCAATGCACAATCCCCAAATAATGCAAGTTAGGTAATGTAATATTAATAACTAATCGATATTTGGGTACCTCACACCACTTTCCCACTAGTTACTTAGGACATCGTATACATAAAAACTCCCCCAACAAGTTCCACTGTAGTCACACATCTGTCACAAAAACAACCTTATGGGCCAACACAACCACACATCCCGCCCTTAGGCACCACCACAACCACACATAACGACGCCTGCAGACACATGAGCCACAGTAACCAACACCAATCTTGAAGACACCTGGGCCAAAACAACCACTGACATGCCCAAAGTCACCTGGGCTTAACCAACTACTAACAGAGTTAAAGAGACCTGGGCCTCATCCTAAAGACACATGGGAAACAATCCTCCACACACACACATAGGCCAACCACCACAACAAAACCTACCAGGAGAGTCTTGATCCATAATAATCCTTAGGTCATCACAACCATCACAAAGAACCTTTGTCTACCTAGGAGTTGGAGAATAGAGTGGATAATAAAAATCTATTCCATGAATGTTTGAAAAAACACCCTACCCCATGAAATGGGGGTGTTTGGAAGAAAGATCTCAACATGTGTGGGGTGTATATACGAATCAAAAAAACTAAATTTTAAAAATATAGTTGATCAAGAAATCAACCCAACCTATGGCTTCCACAATAGAAAACCAGCATGTACCCAACCACTCTTTTTGTTATCCTTACATGCACAAGTACACAACCACCACATCCAAAGGAAAACCCATTTCTGAAATACAATTCCCCAATTGTACCCATTCTCCTTATCATGTTGAAGTGATTCCATTAATAACATTCATCCACTAAAGGGAAACTAACAGGAATAACCACAATGCAAAACAGATACTTAAGGAAAACAGACAAGAATGATTTTAAGCGTTCACACCTGGTTCTCCTGTAATGTAACAACATCAAAAGGTATCCGTGTGACCCCTTGTTGAAATGGAGACAGAACAAGATCCAACATACAAGATCCACATAGCTTCAGATTCAGTTACCTCAAGCCCCTAAAACAGAGGTTCCATTCCCCTCAACATCACCCCATAAGGCATCAAATAGAGCAACCAAACATATCACAAGAATGGAGGAATGATATTTTTAAATTATTCCGACACCATTCATTGGGTTATTTCTTTCCATTTGGTTAAATGGGGTGATTACACATGGGTTATTATTCATCATGAATCCATTTAATCAACCAAGTTTATGTGATTAACCAGTTTCCATATTACATCCATTGAATCACTAGAGTATCCCGAAATATAATGTTTTATTAGCTCACATTAAAGGACCTCCAACAACCTTAATTTTCAGTGGAAATGAGTCCATGCAATTCACAACATGAAAATAAAGGTAAAACATATCAATGTCATCAACATTACCATCCGTTCATCCTTTAAAAGTTATTTTCATATCATTAATAATGTAGGTTTAATCTACATCTTGATGGATAATCATCATACCTACCCATCATGATGCACAGTAAATGGAGACAAAGTAAAACCCCCTATTTGGATGATCAAGGATCAAAGTTTTCTCCTTGCAATATTAATTAGGGATGATGCTTTATGATGCTCCATGAAAAACTGAATTGGAGGGCTCTCACGAAATCACGAATCATCTTCGATAGAGTGACTCCTGTTTCACTAAGGGAAAAGAATGAGACCAAGGTAGAAGAAGTTCTCAGTGTGATAAATGTCTCGATCCTAGAGTTACATGATGTGCAATCCCGAAGCGCTTAAAAATCAGATTGTGGATTTACCACATGGCTGGGAGGTGGCACATGTTAGTGTTAATTTATATTTTATAATTCTCATTCTATATAGTAAATATAATGGTTGTGAGTTAATATATTACCATTTAAAGTAGAAAAACTTTTAATAGGGGAAAAATATAAAATGCATTAAAGGGTGTGAAACTGAGTAAAAAGAACACACCTTTTTGTTACTCAAAGGTCACCTGAATCTTGGGGGATTAATAAATATTTCCCTAAAATGGCCATAATGTACTTTAAAAAGGGTTAGAAGACATAAATGTGGAATTACGGGAAAACTGGGGAAAGAAACCCAGACACCCCATGGTGGCACCGTTTGGGTGTAACACCGATCAGTGGTACCGATATGTGTCCCCACAATGACACAATGAGACTAACATTGATGCCCCATTACTCACCGATGGTGTCTTAAGACTCCACAAACCCCATAATTTTGCAATGTAATAGACCAGTAATGTCCAAGATATTACTGAAATGTTTCCATTTTTAGTGATCATAATGGAAAAAAGGTAGGTAATGATTATCTTTATAGAATGAATATTTTATCATAAATTCCACAGTACATTATTATATATATCCATATATATATATATATATATATATTTATATATATATATTTGGCTTGGTGTTGAAAAATAAATAATTACGTCCCTTAAAGGAGGCGGTAGTCCACACGTCCATGAATGACATTATTACACTTTCAGTGTGTTAAATGGAAATAATAAAATAATTTTTTATATTTAAAAATAGATAATTAATCAACGATTATCATAAAAATTTCAGTTAAATATTATAATTTTTTACATCTTTCATAAGGAACTCAATGTAAATCATAATGGTATCAGACTACTTTGAAGAGGTGGTAGTCCATATGTCCAAAAACTATGTTATTTTATTCCCACAAAATGGAAAACAAGAATGTATGTTTTATATAATTAATCCATAAGTATGAAAATACAATAAATATATAATATCTAGATAATATAAATTTTTTTTCCATTAATATTCCAAATCAAAATATGTGGTAATTTAAAAAATAATGAAATAATTTTGTAGGGAAATACTTCATGGTGCACAAAAATAGTGATTTCGTTAACCATTAGTTGGAAGTGTGTCTACGTTTATGTCAAAAAATTAACAAAAAAATATAATTAAATTTATAATACATTTGAAATAGATAATTTTGTAAAAAAATAATAATCTATGTTAAGGTGAGTGAAATAAAATAAAAGTTCTTGTTGAAAAATATTACCTCTTCTTTGGGTGACATCTTTTGGTTTACACCAAAGGAATTCCATGTTTTCATTATAGATATTTTTTTGCTTCTATGATTAGATTGTGTATTATTGAATTTAATTTTGGAAAGGATTTTATGATCCAAAAGGATTGAGAGGTGTCACATAGTGGCGAGAGTGAGTGATTTTTTATTGTTTAGGCATGGTGATATTATCATAAATTAAGAAAATGAAAAAACTTCTGGGAGCTCTCCCTTATATATTAATATAAAAATATTGAAACCAATTAGATAAATGTGGTTATGATTATGAAATATATCTATCGAATGGTTTTTGGAAATGTGTTTTGGTCATTTGGCCCAATAAGATTAATTTTTAACAACTATGGAAACTCATTTTTACTGTAATTATTGTAATAAATTTTTATAACATTTACTAATATTTTTGGGAAAAACATTGAAGAACATAAAATAAATTAATATTTTTATCAAATTAAAAATATAGATTCTATTTTTATCAAATTTCAGTCCCTTAATGTGTATAATCCAATTTAAAATTAAACCCATAGACAGAAGGAGAAAGTGTGTTTAAAAAAAAATAAAATGTTTGAAATGATTTCATATCTAATTACAATGTGAAGTTTACTAAAATGAAATAAAATGAATAAAATGATATTAAACAAATAAAATTATACCTTAAATAATATTTTAATAAAATTTAACCTTTAAGATTATTTATGAATTCTTTTCAATTAAAATCAATAAATATTCACTATTCATCATGACATAAAACATCTTATAAAAATAACAAAAAAAATCACCCATAGTAAATTTTGATATCCAAATTTCAAAAATTAATTTCATTTTCTAAAATAAAAATTATTAAAGCGTAGAAATTTATTTTTTAAAAAATTGTTCCATAAATGTATGAAATAAAACATTTTTAATATATATATATATTCTTATATGCTAAAAATTTAATTTATTCATATTATCGGCCTATAAAACTTATTGGATTAATATAAAAACATTTAATTTAATTTATAATATATAATCAAAATTAATATATTTCACTAATAGAAGATAATTTAATTTATTAATACAGAACTCAATTATGGTCATAAAAATAGTTTTTCATAAAAACACATCCTCTATATTATATTGGTCTTTATTTTCGTTCCAAATTAATTGGTTAAAAAGGAGTTAATTTTATAAAAATGTGTACACTATAATTTAATAACTGAGTTAAAATAATTAATTCAAAAAATTCAAATAACAATCTTTCTTCTATTATATTTACATTAATATATATTTTTGTCTCATAATACTTGGTCTTCTATGTAACCTAATTCATCAATGGAAGTCAATGTTTCATGAAATACAGGATAAAATATGTGTTTCATATGATGAAATATAATATATTTTTTTGGTATAAGGAAATCCATTAAATAATTATAATTAATACGAAACATTATATTTCCTTGAATCACATGATGTTACATATATTATGGATATTCATATATTAAAATAATATATTTATTAAAAACAATTTTGTGAAAATTTTGACTTGTATTAAAATAAAATACTATAAGGGACATAATTTTTACCAAATGGATCAAATATAATAATTATTCAAATATTAAAATATTCTAGTTGAAACTAACTTGTCAAATAAAATTTAGAAAAGTTCCAATGTAATTTTACAGTCCTTATGATATTATTATTACCAATAATTAACCAATTTTCCTTTATAATTTGTAACAAAAGTTACTAAATTTTCTATTCATATTTTCCAATAAAAAAATGGGGATATTTAACAATTTTGGCTTTCTTGATTCGAAATATAGAATCCATTATTCAAAATTAAAATTACACTAGTGTTATAATTTCATAGAAAATTAAACTGAAAAAATTCACTGAGAAACTTTTTCTGGAAGAATGAAACATTGTAAATATATAATGGTTTATTACTAAATTATTATATAAAATACAATAAACAAAATTAATAGGAATAATATAAATAAAAATTATGTATTGAAAATTTTTAATCTAATTAAAATCATAATTTTAACATTTAGATATAATATAGTTTTTAGTGATGATTGGTATTTTTCACTATTAATTGAAAAAAATCAAACATAAGATAAAATTAACAAAATTTAAAGATAAAATTATTTTGATATGATTATTTATAATACAGAGTGCATTTTTTGAAATAAATTTATCAACATTTAATGAAATTTATCATATTACTTGTATAAGAAAATCACTTTTTTTGAATTTTGTTTATAAAGAAAAAAATGACTTTAATAAAAACATAATAGAATAACAATAATTAAAATATAATACATATTTAAAAATAATTGACAAATATTTTTCAGTGACTATGAAACTAATATAATTAATAATTTCTATAATATTATTCATTTAATTCAATTTAATGGAATGTTTATAATGTTCTTATTTAAATAATAATATTTCATTGTTTTTTAAGCTTAGTGAAAGATATATTTTATGCTATAAAACCAATTATTTTCATTTAGAATCTCACGATGTTACATTTTTAATCCATTATGATATAATAAAATCATAATATACTATAAAATGAGATGTTTTTATGTTATTCTCTTGACCTATAACCATCCACTTTTCCACAAAATGGGCCACAAAATCATCATTCATGTATACTATAGAATATAGCCTTTTGAACCGATGTAATTTATTTTGAATCATTATATAATAAATATCATATTTCTTCCATTCCATTATATAGGTGGTATGATATAAATTCAGTAGTGTACATCGGACTATGACCTCATGAAGTGATGCAATTTGATTTTCAAAAACAATATAGGTGGAATAATAAGATGATACTTTTAGTTAGTATATTTTATATAAATAAAAAAATTGTTTCATTAATGACATACTTATCATTAGAAAAGGTTAATATATAATTTATTTCCTTTTCACTCACATATGGAAGATAACATCCTCCGTGTTTCTGTGTACTACAACCTTTACAAAGAAATGTGACTCCCTTTTCATCACTGCACCACATGGATGATATAAGTACATATAACAAAATAATATAGTATTTATTATATTATCATAATTTTGAAAATATAATATATTACTTACCTCATTTCTACAATTATTGATGAATAAATGAAATAATACTCATGCATACATATAACCTACCATATAAATGATCATGACATACTTCCTTTCTCAAAACCATCTTCAATTATGTATCATAAAATTATAATTGATATATAAAAATATTACTTAATTAAATAACATTATTCATTATATTATAGAACTATATAATATACCCACGAATCATAATTTTTTTGAAAATTAAAAAACGCTAAAATAAGACAATTTACACTTGAAACAGTTAATATAATTAAACAATTCAGAAAACATGTCTTAATAACTCATTAATGAAACATATATAATATTATAGATATTAATATTAGTCATTTTTAATTTAATAACATGTTTAAAAAAACTACACCGCAGGTTAAATCACATTTTACAAAATTGAAGCATGAGGTAAGGTATATCGCCTCCATTATTCTTCATTGTGGTATATTGTAAGATTAAAAAACTTATTTTCATTAAATAATGTATATAAGGAACATTTTACATGAAATATCCTGATTCAAAAATATTTTATGTTATTCAATGTTCAATATGAATTATTACACCAAAAGGAATTTAACTAAAGTGATTCCAAGTTGTAATGAATATCATAACTCAATTAATTTTCATTGGATAATATTTTAATAATTCAAAATTATAATGTTATGTATGAAATAAATTTTTTAATTAAATTTATTATTTCCACTTTTTAATGTGGGTTTACTATTGATATACATTATCGATTCATTTAATAATCCTCACTTTAATGTTATGATCATTTTAAGAATTTATTTCACAATCTCATTCTAATCGAGTTTTTTTTGTACAAAATAATTTGTTGAACGAAATTATATGATCATTTACTTATATAACCATTTCATTTTATTATCATATTTTTATTATTGAAATTTTCAAATGTTATTAGAAAATTTTCACTACTTTTATTTAAAATAATACTAAAAATGTGTTTATGAAAATATAAAATCATTTCTCTACTCAGTAAAAAATAATTTTTCTTCCAAACCCATGAATTATTAACATCTTTTGGAATTTATTTTTAATATTTACAGATAATATATTATTTCGTTAAATTATCTTAAATATTTCATAAAACAATTATGTAATATTATTGTAATTTTAGAAACTATTATTCATTTTCCTTACCAAATATGTTAATGGAATCCTTGTTTTAACATACTCTATATGTATATTTTTTTATCATCATTAACAATAAATGTAATAAATAATTCAATATATGTTTCATATATAATCTTTTATGAAAAATAATTTCTTGTTTTTAATAAAATAGTTTTAAAAATTTTATTTCAAAATGTAATGAATATTTTCCTCATGAAATTTTTATGGTATTTTAATGGTATTTCTATTCGTCAAGACAAAACGAATTAATTTTACATATACTCCACATGTGAATTTTTTTACTAATATAATAATTATTCTTACAGTACATGGTTTATGGATATTTAGACCATGTATATTTCTTAGATTCACTTCCATGATTTAATTTTGTAGTCATTAACATTCCCTTGAAATATTCATTTACCTGTGATCATTTTACATTATACTTCCCCAATATATGAATATTATTTATCGTTGATATGACCATTTTATAAAACATGTTTCAATTATAAATATAAATTTACAAATTCAACTTTTCTATTATATCTTATTAAATATTAATACATCTATATTTTTTACTCAACATAAATTTTTGATGACAAGGAACATTATTCCTGAATTAAATTGATTATTTTGTTTTTGAGGAGTTTTTTATATATGAAGTGAATTATATGGATTATAATTATATATTCCATTGATACAACAATTGTTTCTTTTGTAAAATTATATTGGAATAATCAAATGGATTTATACCAATAGTTTAAAACCATTTAGTGAATGATTCTGATGTTATTGTATCATGATTCCTAAGATCATGACATCAAATAATTTAGTACCCCCTTATCTAATTATATAATTATTATTGTCAATGATATTTTTCAATGATATTATATATAAATGTATTTCATTACAATTTTTTATAGAATTTAATCATTTAATCATTTTTCTTTTATTCTATGTTGATTGATCTTCTTCATATTTTCATTGAAATTTGAAGTTGATATTATTTCTACATGCATTTTATTTTTTATTTATGGCTTAAATGGAATTTTATTTAAATTTTTTACCTTTATATATCGATTATGAATTTTATATATTCATTTTATATCACAAATAATATATGACTTCAGTTAATTACCATGTAATATTTAATATTTTTTTATTGATTCACTATTCCTTCCCATTGTATAAAACAACTTATGAGAATCATATCTAACCCATATTTTTTTCATTTCCTAAGATATCATTGAAGTGTACTATAATGGATGTCCATGTATATTTTACTGGGAATAAATTTATTCATGAAATCATGATGTTGTAGTTTTTTCTTCACAGGTAATTTCAAATCAATTGTGTATCTCATTTACCAAAGGTACAATATTATTTGTTCCATTGGGATAAGATTCTATATATCTTGCGAAAATGTAATAAAGATGACACAAGCTCACGGATAGTGGTGTAGGAGTCATACAATAAATATCATGAGTCCCATTATATTTTGAAAATTACGTACATCACATAACAACATGAAACAATATATATAAAAAATTATTTGAAATCACCACCTCATGACATTAAATTTAAATTTCTCATTTATATCAATATTATATAAATCGGTGATGTATAAAGGAAAGAGAGACTCATAAAACACAGTAACTGAATAATAAATGAATAAAATAACTTAAATTAATACAAGTGAGTCATGTGGAATATAAATGTAATATAATAGGTGTGAAAATTTTAAATATGAACATTGAATTATGAAATAATATGATGATATAGAGGCAACATGGGAATGTTGAAAAAAATGACATCATAAATATATGCCAAGCCTTTATTATATTAAATAATATCATAAAATTATTAAGAAACCTTCCCATGAACCATAAATGGTATCTAATTTTATTAAAAATATACAAAATGTATTGGAAGGATATATAATTATAGTCCCACATATAACATTATATCATGTACATGAATTTGTGTTCTATGTAGATAACACTACATAAGAACACCAATTTTCAATTTTAACCCCATGGTAACTAAATTTACATATATACATATAAATTCCCAAAAAATTATTTATGAAAACATCAAAGTTAATTTCTTTGACTATAAATGTAGATTGGTATCCACGATAGAAATATTAGACATTTAAAACTGTGGGATAATTTTAGTAGCTTGACTAGTGAAAATTGTTTTTGGTTGGAGGGTTTAGTTGGAGGGAAATTTTTATATCTTAAAAATAAAATTTCAATGATATTATGAGGGATGTGTAAATAAAAATATATAAATCATCTTTTGAAAAAATATAGGCATAATATAAATAAGGTTATTTGATAATGAATGGATGTAGTGGATCCCTTACATTGATAGGAAACTCATAAAATTATTATTAGATCATATTACGGTCATGGGGGAAACATTATGAGGATATATAGATATAATGAATGATTAAACACCAAAAATAAATGTATTTAGTATAGGTGAAAGGATGTCCATATTATTTAATATAATAATTGATCATAAATCATTATTATTTACTAAACATCAATTTTGGACTCTGTATAATAATTTTATTAATAACCCAAAACATACCATCATTTTCCCATGTATTATTATAATACTGAGTGTCATTCAATATTTTATATGACTAATCTATGAACACATAATTATAGTATACTTAGTGATATAAAAGAGAGTAATATTCAAAATGAATTAATTTCAAATCATTAATGTATAATATTGGTTTTGGAGGATTTAGGGGCATTACTAAATTAATATAAATAATATAAATAAAAAAATATTTTGAAGGGGAAATAATATTTTTTCTATTTATAAAATTTATTTTATTTACTATATCACCTTTTTAAGTTTATAGTTTCATAATTGATACAATATATTTACAACATATCCAGTTTTTATGGAAAAAATAGAATATCTCAAGAAATTATGAATAACATACCATTAGATAATTTGGAAATGATGATTTTTAGAATAATATTTATTTAATAAATATAAATTTGTAAATTTAAAAATTTTAAATGTGAAATTAAAATTCTACATTCATTGAAAAATATAGGTTTTAACAATGGTAAATTTTTTTATACCATTATAAAAACAGTAGTTGACTTTATCAAATTATATTATCATATTGATAAAAATCAATTTATATAATATGATCTTTCATTGAAATAATATTTATTTCCAATATCATTGAATTCTTCAAAAACTGTGTATTGACATAAAAAATATATTTCACATAATTTAAAATTTATGTTTTATCCAATCAGAATATAATTTGTATCAAAATCATTATTTTATCATTTATAATATAATATTAAAAGTAGATATAATATAGTATTTATTTAATTAAAATTTTAACATAGAAATTAATACGGTTAGGTTCTAGATACCTTAAACCTTAGTATACTTGTATATTTACTTTATATATGGTATAATATGGTGGCACATTCATTGGGATGAATAATTATCATAGTTTCCTTCATGATCTAGATAATCATAAACATCTCCTAAAAACAATTTCTCTAATGTTTTAGTTTCTTAATATAACCTTTTTCTTAGTTAAGAGAAATAGTCATTTACTACATCTCCCTCAAAACCAATGATAAATGGTCTTCATAGTGTATGATCCAATAGGTTGAGGCCATCACATATTTTATTTTATTTAAATGGATGTTATCATAACACAGATTATATATTAATCATAATATTCCCTATAATATGTATATATTATCAACAATTATAATTATTAATGTGAATTTAAGTATAACATGAAATGACATATAATAGTCCAAAATGAAAAAAATAGTTCACATTTTTTCTACGACTTTATTAAAATACAGAGAATACATTCATCTAAAAAAATATTTTCATTTACAATATATAATGTTGTTAAATTCATGACCCCTTTAGTAATTTCTCCCTTATAATTCAATTTCAGACACTAATGTAGTTGTGATAATTTTAGTTTGATTTCCTATTCCAGTTCCCATGTTTATTCCCAATCCATGTGGTTCCAACACAATACAATGACCAAGTGAGACATTAGGATTCATAGATAAATGCATTTTTGACCAAATATATTCACTAAAAACTCTTTATATGAGTAATATTTCTATAATGATAACTACATTGGATTTATTAAATGTTTGTATTTTTGTATATAGTTTCTCAATACGTATACAAGGTACACATAATGTACATATGATATTCTAGGAGAGAGTATAAGATGATATTCCAAAACACTAATGTGATCATAGATCACTATTGGGAATAAGTATATAAGAATAAGAACTAATTCATCCCAATCCCCATGAAGTTCATCCACACTAATATATGAAAAAACAATTTATCTCTAACTTTAAACTCTATGAATAATCAGAGATTGCCTACATATTATAATTTTCACCATTTTACGGATTTCATAAAAAATAGAACTGTTTGACCATTCTCTACAACATTATAGATAAGATCATATCACATTCACTTCCTTTATCTAAAATCAACCTTCTATGTTGGTGTCTAATAAATCATCCCAATTAGATGCTCATAATGTTTAGATTTAATGTTAAAATAAAAACTTTTGTTTTTATGAAAATTTCGCCTAGGGAAAGTGCATGTACAAAAATCCATGATATTTCATTAAACATTATCTTAACTCATTTTATTCTATTTGAACTGGTCTTTAAAACTATCAATCATCTAAGTGTGATATGTGGTATAAGAATAAAACATTACCTCCCACAATTACTGATGATTTCCCTAAAATGTGTGAAATATCCATTATCACTTAGATATTATGGAGAGTGAAAATCCATTATATCTTACCATTGTCATTATGTAAATCCTTTAGATTTATTTAAGAGATAAATATTACATAATACAAATGAAATGTGATAACATTATAAGGTCATTTAATATCAACCATATGCTATTATTTCCATCACATTTCTTAGGAATTATAATATTGAAATCCAATGAAATGTTTTCCCAATTTGTACTGATACTCCCAATGGTTAGAATATACCCTTATATTATTTTCATTCATATATTACCTGTCAATATATCAAGAATTTAGATACATAATTTACAATCTATCTCCTCATGTTATCTTAGAAAATCCTATACAAGTTATATATATATATACATTGTACATATTCATATATGAATATTGATGGATGATATATGGATATCCCATAGAAGATCCTTTTAATGCAACAGTGGTTCTAGGATCATAACTCAGTTCACATCCACAAAACCACATCATTGACAATGATGATGTAGCATCCCAAGTATTTATTGAATAAACTTTTTTCATATATATTAATATATATGAATAATATATTAAATTTATGTTAAATAGGACACTTTTTCTTACATAATAATCGATACGTGCCAATAGGTTTCTCCAAAATCTTACGTTGCAGACAACATTGAATTATACCGTAAAATAATAAAATAATATTATTAATATTTTAAATGTTAGTTAAATCCTAACTGTTGTTCTAAAAGGAATGATCATAAGTAACAATAATATGAGTACACACATTGGTTAATTTTTTTAACATTTATCCAACAATATTTAGTGGCTAAAAATGAGAATAAATATACTTTTAAGCATAAAATACTCTAATATATTGAAAAGGCCATTTTATTTCTTTATGATGGATATCCCTTTTAAAATCTTGTTTATATCACTTTTATATATTCTAAATGACAGAATATTATTCCTATTTATAATAGAAACATAAAAATTATCTTTGGTTGAAATTATTGTATTTTTTTATTAAATTAATATTTTAATTAATAGTGAAAAATATTGAATTTTAATTCTAAACTACCTTTTTGTATAATCTATTTATATATTTATTGTTATTTTAATTGGTTATAAATTTTAATTGGGTTTTTTTATCATTTAATCTGATGATGTTCATGGGAAGTAATTTCACATTGAAATCATACATAAACACATGTAAATATTATGATAGCATTACTTTTTTAAAACCTACTTTTTAGTTTTGGCTATTGGAAATATTTCAAATTAATTTCTGAAAATTATGTGTTTCAAAATCGGAAAAATTGTTTCCATATTTTGAATCAGAATGTCTAAACTGTGTAACCATTTACCTTTTCTTTTTGGACATTATGTATAATAACATCAGTAATTATTTTTGTTTACCATGGATAAATGGTAAATCTAGTAAATAAAGGAAAAAATAATATAATTATATTATAAAACTACACTAAAACATATACTAATCCTATTGCATGATCATTTATGATTGTGGTCATCTTGGAGACGATTTTAGGACCCCATGGATGCACATCAGTGTGATAATGACCTTTTATAATAATAATTTAAATTAATGTGAATTATAACATCAACATATATATATTTACAAAACATAATTTAATATGGTGTTATATAAATGATAAATTTAACAATAAATATCCATTATATATATAAAAATATTTTCTAAATCATGGAATTTTTAATAATTTTTATACATTAAATAAATAATTTTATTTAAGAGACAATGATGATATTGTGGTTGCCTGATTAATAAAGGATTAAAATAAATAATATTATAAATATTCAAAAACATATTATATGACATAATTAATGTAATCCACAAACTCTCTATGTGAATATCAAATTTTAGTAAAAATTAATGTTTTTTTGAATGAATCAAGTAGTTATGAATTTGTAAAAAGTCATGTATTAATAGTGTCCAAAAATGACATAATTAATAACTTAAAATTTAAAATGGTTTATTAAATGATATAAAATTGAAAAAAAATATTATTCATCCAATTGGTTATGATAAGATCAAATAGGTCATCAATGACTTTTTTTGGTTGTTTGATATTATATGGTAATTACGTTAACCTATATTATATAAATAAGATAATTTCTCTATATGATTAAAAAGGGTAAAATAAGGGTTAATCTAAAAAGAATATGGTAAAGAATTATTCAAAACATTTCATAAAATTATTTGTTGAATGGTTCGAACAAAAATCATCTTATCTTTGATTGAAATTATTTTTAGACCATTTGTAATTGAAATTGAATATATAATAAATTAGTATTTTATGTGTTTCCTAAAGTCCCCATTCTCCCTCTTATAAAAGGAAATCACCACTAATCACATACTCACACCTCTCAATACCATAGGATCATCCAAAGTATTATAAAATAAGGTCCCAACATCCATCTCTTACTCCTAGAATACATAGATGGGTCATAAGGATAATCAATAAATCCTTTTTGGTCAAATAAAATGAAGTTAACCGATTTAGATGTATCCTCTTCTCTCAAGTTCCTTTCCAATATTTTCCTTCTCCATTCCTTATGATTTTAATTATTATATAGTTACATAGCAACAAAATTATCATAAACATTCCAGGATATTTTTATTATATAGACTAGAAATACACTTATAAACTCCACTATCTAATGGATACGAATATACTGTTTCATTGTACGATGAACTACTTCCTCATGAAACAATGATTGTTCAATTATCCCCTAAAAACTATCATGGTGAATATGATGATGAAAATTTATTTATATATGAGATATGTTATATTTATATTTTCTCTATTTATCTGTAATTTCTATTTAGAACATAAAATTATGATACACATGATGTGTAAACACTATAATTTAATTTAAAGAAGTATGGACTACCACACCCTGAAATTGATATGACTCGTTCATGATATACATGTAATGTATAAAGGATTGTTTTATTACACCAATGTCACATATATGACATATATCAAATACTAGTATTTTAATATACATTTATATCATTTTATTATTGTTAATTTAATACTAAAATGAAATGAATGTATCGTTCTTGTGAGTGTATGACCTACTGTATCCATAAATGATGCATTTCATGTTTTATCTCCAAATATTTCGGTTATTATAAATACATATTTAATTTATATTTATGATATTTAAATCATGAATAATAATCATGGATATGATATACTTTTGAACACATGTACAATTTAGATCATCCAAGTTCATTTTTTGACTCATGTACCGAATATCGACAAACCCACCGATATTAACTTAAATAATTATTTATTCATTATAATGTGATGATGAGTAATATAAATTTTATAATAAATATAAAAATGGTTCTAATAGAAATAGAGATTAACTTATTTATATTATTCATCAATTCAAAGAATTAATTACACAAGTTTGACTCAAGGTAAGGGACTTTATATCATTCTCCATCATTGAAGAATATTTAGACAATATACACCTTCTTATTTTATACAGTGTATAATAAACCCATTTCAATTTTAATACCATTCAAAGAGAATATTTTTTAATGAATCATTTTAATAAATGACAATAGGAATTATTTTAATGTATGGGTTGACAATGACCTCTCCACCTCTATAATCGTTATTTCATATTTTTCTTCCTCCAAAAGACTTAATTTTTTAAATGGAAAAGTAATAACTTATTCTATATTTTTGTATTTTGGTATTGAGAATGTTTTTTGATTGGATTGAATATTTCAATATTATGAATTTATTTCTATTGATTGTAAATTATATGTTGTTAGTGAAATTTTAGCATTTTCAATATTTTATGTGTTATGATTATATAATGGAACATGTACATTTGAAGAGTGGTTACGTGGTAAACCCAATGACGACTGGTTCCGTTATAAACCAAATTATGGGTTGTTCCGTGATAAACCAAGCATGGATGGTTACTTTATATCCTCCAATTCATTTGGTATGGATTTCAGTCGTATAGCTATTCCATTTAGTGATATATGTGGAATTCAACCATATGGTTATTCTATTTAAGTACGTTTATGTCCAAAATTAATATATATGTATTATATGTTGCTTTATTTGGGATATATGGTGACAATTTGTTTAAAAAATGGGTATCGATTGAATATATGTTCATATGTATAGATTTATTTCCTTTTAAAGGGGAAAATTATTCCATTATCATGGACTATTCATGTTTTTCATGTTTTTCTAAGAATAATAGTTTTCCTTCATTGTGTGTCCCTACCTGAGAGTTTTATTCTCATATGAAGTTTGGAAATTATTTTCCCATGATTTAACGAAGAATAGATTCAAGGATGGTATTTAGAAAAATTCAATTGTCTAAAACATGGAACAAAACATGATTATTGGTAAAGAATTTTTTTAAAAAACAAATTAATACTGAGTTGAAGTGTCATATTTTAATATTTATGTTGTTATATATATGTTATGTCCCAATTCCCTAATTTTTTAAACCTGAAAAGATAATTGAATTGAATTAAATTAAAATCTATGACTTATCTCATTATTAAGTAATGATTAAGGTTGTGTTCATATAGTTGATATCATATGTCTGTTTAGATAAATTTTAATGTTATAATATTATTAATAGAATATAAATAAATTATTTCATCTTTATGCTAAAATTGAAATAAAATTTAAAGATTACCATGTTGGTTTCTCTAATATATGTTTGTTTAGAATTTTTTTTTCACAGAGGATACTCAGCAATAGTTCTGGGAAGGCATACAAAGATAAATAACCATCCTAATCAATATCTTGATATGGTTGGAATCAAAACTGAATAGATTTCTATAGTGATGGCTCTATTGACTCTGGAGAAAAATGGTTATTGTATCCATGCACGCGATAAACCGGACCAATTATTGAGGCATATGTCGACTGTATAGTATTTTATGAGGCATCTTCCACCATCATTCGTAGGATCATGTAACCTTATGAAATTTGAGATGTGTATTAAAGGTTTAGAAATGATTATTGATGTAATGAGGGTGTTCATACAATCAAAAGGTTAGTCTTGTTGTTTATTGTTTTGAAGGTGAAGTCGATAAGTGGTGTTCAGTTATTTAAAATATAAAATAAATTGAAGGGATTGAGGCCACATAATGTGATGAATTTCTAAATATCTTATTTGAGAAATATTTTTATAAGGATGTAGGACATAGTATAGATAAGTAATTAATTTATTTGATATAAAAATAGAAATTGTTTTTGGATTAATATGAAGAAAATTGAATCTCTTTTTTAAGGTACGTCCAAAATTTTATACAAGATGTTGATAGTAATATAAATTGGTTTTACTCAGGATTTAATCCAAAATTGTAAAGGGAGATAGCATCCCATGAGTTCCAATGCCATGAGAAACTTTTCTGATGTGTTTTGAAGGTAAGAATGGAGTAATTCGTATGTTTTTTATATTATGGTTGTGTTTATAGTTTATATTTTTTTTTATATTACAAAAGCTTTTAGGAACATGAAATTAACTTAAGTATTGTTTTGAAAAACTTAAATGAAAAGAAACTACATGTAAAGTGTAGTAAGAGTCAATTTTGGTTGATAATAATTTAATTCCATGGCCATATTGTTTTTAATGATGTCCTAACAATTGACCCTTCTAAATCAAAATTGAGGATGAGTGGAAAAGACCTACCAATATCCCATAGACTCATAGTTTTAAATAATTAGGTGGTTATTACCTGAGGTTTGTTGAAAATTTTTCTCAGATTTTGATCCCACTATCTAAGCTAACACGTAATGGAGTTATGTTAAATTGGAAGTAGGAATGTGATTTTTTTTTCAGGAAATAAATAGATGATTGGAAGATGATCTATTTATGGACTTTCCTTCATGGAATGGTGAATTTGTTATCTACCATGATTAATCATTGAAATGGCTTGGTTTTTTCCTAATGCAGAATGATCTGGAAATTTCTTATTCTTCACATCTGTTGAAATCACATGAGCTAAATTACCCTACACATGATTTGGAATTAGCTTCTATTGTTTTTGAATTCAAACTATGAGGCATCATCTGTATGGTGTAAAGTGTGAAATATATACAGATAGAAAAATTATGAATTAAATATTCACATAGAAATAATTAATAATTTGACAAAGGAGTAGGATATAATTAATCAATGATTATAATTAAATGATTCATTACCAAATAGGAAAGGAAAATAAAGTGGATGCCACTTTGAGCCAAAAGAGAAATGATACATTAACAATGGTATATTTGGAATGAGATACTTTGGTTTCTGATTTGATGGATTTTGTATTATAAGTTGTATTTGCATGAAATTATTCTTTTTTCTTTATAGTGGCATTGAAATCATCTCTATCAAACAGAATTAACCATGAATAGAAAGACGGAAGTGAGTTGCAAAAAAAAGTTAGAATTGGTTTAGAAGGGCATGATACCTAAATTTAACAATGTTAAGGATTGTGTTTTGAGGATTAGAAAGATATTATGTGTTCCTTAGGATTCATAGTTGAAGAATTTATTATTTTTTGAATCTCATAGTTCATTGTTTTTAGTTCATCCTAGCAGTTTTATGATATATAGAGATATTCAAAAGTATTATTGATGTGATTGAATGAAAAGAGATATTGCTGACTCTACCCTATGATGTTTGATTTGTTAATATGTTAACGTAGAATGATAGTTTCTAAAAGGGTTGTTTAATCCATTAACTATGCTAGAGTGTAAATTGAAAAATATATCCATGGATTTTGAAGTGGGATTACCAAAATCATATTTAGGTAACAATGAAATCTAGGATATTGTTGTTCGATTGACTAAATATGCTCATTTTTTTCTATTAGGGGTTATTTTTCCCAAGAACAACTTTATCAATTGAATATTAAAGAGATTTTAAGGTTTCACGGAGTTACACTCTCCATTGTATTTTATCATGATCCGAAGTTCACTTCTAACTTTAAGAATTTTTTTAGAAGTCATTGGGAACTAAATTAGATTTATGTACAAGTTTTCATCCTCAATCGGATGGGCAGTCAGAAAAAACCATTCAGACCATTGAGGATAATATATGTGCTTTTTGAATAGATTACCATGGAATTTTGGTCAAAATCATTCTTTGGATGGGTTTTCTAATAACAATATTATTCATTAAGGTATACATATTGAACCATTTCAATCATTATATTTAATGTGGTGTCAAACTCTAGCTTTTTTGGATGAAGTAGGTGAAAGGAAGTTAATGGGACCAGAATCGGTAGAAGAGATGGTATAAAAATTTCATTTTATTAAAAATCACATGAGAACAACCTAGTGTAGGAAAAAAGGATTTGTAGATAACCAGAGGAATGATATTTCTTTCAAGGTTGGTGATCATTTTTTCTCAAAGTTACTCCGTGGAAAAGTGTGATGCATTTTTTAAAATGTGAAGGCTGAGTCTGAGGTTTAGTGGACCCTATGAAATCCTATATAAGGTTGTATCAGTTTCTTACTAAGTTTCTTAACACCCTTTTTATCCCAGGTACTCAATTTTAATCATGTTTTAATGTTGACAATGTATATTCCATATCCATCTCATGTTTTGAGTCGGTAAGTAGTTTAGTTGGAAGATAATATTTCTTATGGGGAACAACTAGTACATATTCTTGACTAAAAAGAGAATGTGATGTAGAATAAAGTAATTCATTAGGTAATGTTTTTGTGGAAAATGAAATATGGTTGAAAAGGAAACTTTGTAATATGAAATTTCTATGGGAGATAAATACCCCCACTTATTTTATAAGTAATTAAAAATTTGGGGAGGCAATATCATAAAGGGTAATGATGTATCCTTCGAGGAATTTAGAGAATAATACCTTTTCATATCTATTAATATTTATAAAAAAGATATTAATTTTATGTCAAAGAGGACACTTTTTCTGATATCATGCTCAACACACAATAGTGGGTTTTTTTTGAAATAATTCGGTGCAGAAAACAATGAGTTATACCAAGACATAGTACAATAATATTATAATTATAATAAAAGTTATTCAATGTGAAGATTTTCTTTGGGTGGGAATGATCAGAAATGACAACCAAATTATTAGCCACATTTTTATAATTTTTCTACTAATAAAAACTATATTTTAGAGTCTGATAATTTGAATTAATCCAACATTAATAATAAAATACTATAATATTTTTAAAAGGTCATTTTACTACCTTTTGATGGGGAACCCTTTTCTATTTTTTTAAATTTTATATTTTCTACTTAAAAAAATATTTATTTTATTTAAAAGAGGAAAATCAAATTTTTTATTGGTTGAAATGTTTTGTGTTTTTTTGGTAAAATTCATATTTCAATGAATAATGGAAAATACTGCATTATTTTCAAAACTACTTTTCATATAATTTATTTATATAGTTATATTTTATGTTGAATAATTTTAATGTGTAATTAGATTAAATTTTTATCATTTAATCCAATTATGGCCATTATATGTAATTTGACATTGAAATTTCCCTTGAACGCATGCCAATCTTTTAATAGTTTTTACTTCATAAAATCAAGATTTTTGGTTTTGACAACGAGAATAAATTTTAAATTAATTTCTAAAAATTAAGTCTTTTGAATTTGTAAAAATGGATTTAAAATTCGAAATCATGAGGTCCAATTTTTTTAAATAGGTACAGTTTACTATTTGGACATTATGAAAAGTTACTTTTGTAATATTTTTTATTTGTTACAATTAAAGGGTTAATCAGGTAAATAATTGTAATAAACAATATTATAATAATATTTAACTACCTTAAAACGTGTCCTAAACCTATTTTATGAGATATTTCCTACCAAGGTCATCCTTGGGTAAATTTTAGCACCACAAGGATCCATGTGGGTGTGATAGTGTCCTTTTATAATAATAATTCAAAGGAAAGAGAAATATAACATAAACATGTATCTTTTTACAAAAAAAGTTTTTATATGGTGTTATATGAGTTCATATTTTACTGTAAATATTTATAAGAAATATAAAAATACTTCCTACATTATCGTATTTTATTTACAATTTTATACATTAAATAAATAATTTTATTTATACACAATGATGATGCAGTGATTTCTTCATTAAAAAATGCTTAAAATAAATTATTTTATAAATGTCAAATACATATTATTCTACATAATAAATTTCATTCATTAATTATCAAAGAGAATATGACATGTTAGGATTGATTTTTTTTCACAATAATCAAGTCTTTATAAACTTGTAAAAATCCATGTAAGAACAGTTTCTAAAATTGACATAATTCATAACGTAAAATATACAATTGTTTATCAAATGAAATTAAATTACTAAAAATATAAGATTTTTCCAAATGGTTATGACACATCATAATATGTCATAAATGACTTCTTTTTTGTCATTTGACATGATATGGCCCTAACATTAACAAATAAATTTTAAAAATAATAATATCAATATATGATTAAAAAGATTAAAATAAGGGTTAAAATGATAAAGGAAAAAAAATTCCAAACATGTCTAAAAGTTATTGGATAATGGGTGCTCGAACCAAAATCATCTATTCATCGAATAAAATGATTTTTGAACCATTTTTAATCGATATTTAATTTATAATAAATTAATTTTTAAATACCTTCCTAAAGTGACCCTCCTCTTTCTTATAAATGGCCACAAACTCTACCCACTTACTCACACCTCAAAATACCCTTGGTTTGTCCAAATTCCTCTCAAATAATCTCCCAACATCCCTCACTTCCTCTTACAAGACTTAACATTGGTATGATCATATTGTTTCAGTGTATGAAGAACTAATTCCTCATGAAATGATTATTATACATACTTCCCCTACCACCTCTCATGGTGGCCATTCCAATGGCACATTATTTATAAATGATGTAAACTATATTTATATTTTCTCTATTATTCTGTAATTTTTATTTATTATAGGATTGAAATAGTGTATTTAGATGCTCAATTACTAGAGGGTGTGAATTGTATGTTTAAAAATGTTCATTTTTAACCTTATGGAAAAAATATGATTAACTATGTAAAACAAGGTAAATTCACAGATCCTATTTTAATACAAAGAAATATACTTCCATAGGTTCCAGAAATATGAATCTGGAAGTGAATAATAAGAACAATTTTCATAACAGAATATTCATCTTTAATTTGTATATAATCTTATTTACCAGAGTTTGTAAAGTATAATATAGTATAAGAAAATAAATACATTCTTTCCTTAAAAGAATTACAGAATGAATAAAACATGAAACAATAATACTTAAAATTTAGGAAATCATTTAACCAGAAGTGTAGGGTATCTAACAACCTTGGAAAATGTTGCCTTGATTTAACTTTCATGAAAGTATATCATACCCACACTAGGGTATTCCCTCGATAGGAATATCGGAATCTATATTTCTATCCCCACAATCCCTTGATCATTTAGGTAGTTAGAACCTCTATCTTGCTATATTTCAAAGTCCTCGATTGTACTCAGCATTAATCGGAGTCGCATGAAGCAAGATGAACACGATGTTCATGAAAACGCACAAAACATGAGAGTATCCTTCTCTCTATTAATCATATCACAACATGACAACATGTAATATATAAGTTGATCAACTCATTATGAGTTCATTTAAATGACCTATTACTTATAGAAAACAACATCATCTTTGGATCCCTCCTCCAATTTCCATATTTTTTCGGGAATTTTTGAGGGACCTATAAATGTGTCACTCAACCAATTGTTAGTTAGAAACATAATGTATGTCATCATATTATACTAACAGAAGAAAGTCTATAGAAAAATTGGATAATATTATCCAATTATGAATATCTAGAATCAATGAAAAAACTGAATTCATAGTCTAAACATATAAACAGTATTATTCTGTAAAACATGTATATTCTAATTCTGTATTACAATGAATTCAGAATCTGAATTCTATAGATTTCAGAGTCTGAATTCCAATGAATTCGGAGTTTTAATTTCAAAGTATTTTTTTTATGAATTTCAAAGAATTTCTTATCCAAGGGACAATTATAATCATTGGTTTTTGATAAGGTTCCTATTGTTTGACTTAGTAATAAAATCAACTTTGCTTGGAGAGAACATAAAATGAAGAAATGAAAACCAAGGTAAGGATAAAAATTTCCTTAGAGAAGGGAAATTTTCATAAAGAAAATATTCCTTAGAGAAATATAATTTTCATTAAGGGAAAGTGTTTGTGATTTTAAAAACATAAAGGAATGTAAAATTCATTAGTAAACCTTATTTACTCAACATTTACAACCTACCTTTATGATTTCCATAATTATAATCTTGATAATGTCATTTAAGGAAGTGTGGACTACCATTTCCTACAAGTGATATGACTCGTTCATGATATATATTTAATGTTTAAAGGATAGTTTTGTTAATCCTTTGAGACATACATGACATTAATATATAAATGGTATTATAATATAAATTTATGCCATTTGATTATTATTCTTTTAATATGAAAAAAATTTAATTTATCGTTCATTCGTATGTACGACATACCGTCTCCATGAATTGTGCAATTAATTAAAAATCTCCAAATATTATGGATATTATAAATACATATAAAATGGATATATATAATATAAAAAAAAGAATGGTTTTTTAGAGATGATTAAATTTTGACCACACAGATAATTTACATCAAAATTAATTCATTTTTGACTTATGTAATGAATATCAACAACCCCACTTAAATGAACATAAATAGTTATGTACTTTTTATAAAATAACGATGAGTAATATAAAATTAAAAATAAACTTGTAAAATTTGGTGAAAAAATTAATAATTAAATGCCATTTTTTATTCTGTAATATGAAGAATAAACGAGACAAGTCTGAATCAAGGTACGAGACTTCATCTCAATATCCATTCAATAAGGAATATTTTGAATATATACATATTCTTATTTTATATGATTTATAATAAAACCCATATAATTGTAATTTCACTCATGGTGAATCTTTTTTCTAAGAATCATTTTACTAAACGAAATAATTAATTTTTTATTGTCTGCGGGGACAACTACCTCTCAGCCGGAAAATGGTTTTTTTGATATTTGGATTACTCTATAAGCCTTACTATTTTTTGAGGAAAACAAATACCTTATTTCATTTTTGGTGTTTTGGTATTTAAAATCATTTCTAAGATGGAATTAATATTTCAACTTATTGTATTGATTTCTTTTGATTGAAAATGAAATGTTATTAGTTAAATGTTGATATTTCCTAAATATTAGGTGTCATGATTATATAGTGGTACTTGGATATTTTATTGGTGCTTACATGACAAACCAAATAAAAAATAGTTCCATGATAATCTAAATGATGTGTGTTTCTCTGATAATGTAATGATGGGTGGCTACATAATAATCTCCAATGAAATTGGTATAAAATTTAGTTCTATGGCTGTTGTATTTACTGATATGTCTAGAAGTCGACCATACAGTTATTCCATTTAAGTTTTTTTATGTCCCAAGTTAACTTATATGTGTTATATATTGATTTATATGGGATTTATGTTAATATTTTTGTTACATAAAATGCAAATCATTGAACTTATATTTAGTGATATATATTTATTACTTCATAATGGTAAAAAGTATACATTATGATAAAGTATTAAAGGTTTTCATGTTTTTACAAGGCTAAAAATTTTCATTCATTTTGTAACTCTTACTAATATTTTTATTCTCATCCAATTTTTTGATATTTATTTCACGAGACATAAATAGGAATACAGTCAAGGATGGGATCAATGAAAATTCATGTTGTTTAAAACATGGAACGAAACATGTTTCTTATTAAGGAGTTTTTTTGTTTTATAAAAACCGGATAGTGAGTAGAAGTGTCTACATGTAATATTAAAGTTTTTATGTATAAGTTATGACATAATTTTGTAATCCTCTAAAAATTTCATTGAATTGATTTATCATCAAATTAACGACTTATCTCAAGATTATGTAATGTTTATGGAACGTTCCATATAGTTGAACTCCATAATATTTGAATCATTATTGGAGGCTCCTTAACACCATTATGGGAATTAGTAATCCGATCAATATTAGATGGTATAATAGGTATTTTTAAAATGTATAATGAATATAATTATATTATTCCCATTTCCATCAATATCATTTCTATGAATATTAGATCCCATGAAATACTAATCGTAGATCAATTTGTGGTATCCTTTTTATTGAGATTAGATACACCTTTTTTCCTTCCTTGAATGGTAATGGATGGAAAAATATTATTCATAGATCTATTCTAACATCATTCTTTGGATCACACTGAGCTCTATTAATATGAAAAAAGAACTAGAATTTCATTATCCGTATATATGTCACACATATCACATTAGAGATAATGTCACCAAATTTTTTACAAGAATATCACTACATCCAATTATAGATCATGAAATTTTTACTTATTCTCATTGATCATTAATTCATTGGAGTCCAACACTCTAACTTCTTCAGCTGACACTATTATAAAACACAATCCTTATTTTTATGCATTCCTATATGTTGAAAATATTTCTAGACTAGTGGGTAATGTTATAACATGTGTACTGATTATACTCTCCAATAAATATATCCAGATATGTTTTCATTTATCATACCAAACACATTTGACATTATTCCTCGTAATATACATTAGTGTTCTGGAAACTCTTGATACGTTTATCACAAATAAATGATTTCACCCAATTAATCCAATAAATCTATGAAATTCCATCACATATGTTGGTCTGATATATTGTTTAATTTAATTATTTTAAAGATCCATATATATCCCTTTTTCATGATTATATGACCCATCAATTCTATATTAAAATTAAAAAACTCACTTTTAATATAATTTTCAAATATGTTTTCTTTCTGTAAGGTCATCAGTAGAACATTCAATGTTCCTCTTGTTCTTACTTAACGTTGATTCATGTAAGAATATATATAAGGACCAAGGTAATCCTTAAACACACAACTCATTATTTCCATCAAATTATCTAAAGAACTAAAGATTCAATATGGATACTCTATGAACTCATATTGCCCGAACCATATATGAAATGTAGATTTAACGATATATTATGTCATCACTATTATAAGAAAAAATGTTAGAATACTACCCCACATTGACGTGTGTGGTATCCAGATTGTTTATACAATATTTTATAAACTCATTAAATCGGATACATTTTTTGATTATTTTTTTGAGCTCATGATAATCAATACAGAGAAGACATGAAATTTCATTCTTCATAACGATATGGACCGGTGCACACAAAAATGAAACATATGGGACTATAAAGCCACTATCTATATTCTCTTATAGATTCTTCTTAATATCTACTTTTTATATGGTGTGCAATATATATGGAGTCATGGTTATTTTTAGAGATCTATCTATATGTTAAATTGACAAATAAACATCCTAGCTAAGATGAAAAATAGAAAATTCATTGGGAAACACATAATTTGATTTCTGGAAAAATGAAACCCTTCCCAAAAAAGAAAGACCCATTTATTATATAAAAAACATTTAACAATTCTAAAAATGGGAGATTTACATTGATCCATCTTGATATGGGGAATAAGATCATCTAGAATCTTATCATCCCATTGAAATACAAGTCCATTGATGTCTTTATTTGAAAGACCATCTTGAATCTCATTATCCTCTCCATATATATGGGTACCAATATAATTCATATAGTAATGAAAATATAAACATCTGATCCATCTGTTAGTGAGACTCTATGAAAGATGAATAGAACCTGATCGAATGGAAATAACAATAGCGGTAGAATCAAATTCATGGAAAATACTCTTCCAACAGTGTAGATCATCCTGTTCAACTCCTATAATCACTCAAAGAATTACCTATTCAAGAGAAGGGAATTGTTCAATGATCCATGAAAAATACCAAGAACACATTCAAGTAAATTTTTATAAACAACTCTGAAACCAGAAGGTCCCATATTACCTCATGACACACCATTAGATTTGATTTTAATCCAATTAAAGAATGGTTCATTATAAAGAAATTCAATGGATCCATATAGGGGTTGAAATATTCTGTGAACCCAATCCTAGTTAAAAATGTGAGGTCATGAAAGAAGTTTTAAGAATTTATTTTTTTGGAAAAAATGTATTAAGAATATTCGTTAGTATAAGAACCCGCACAGAAACACCCTGGAAGATGTACTGGCCAAGAATCACCTTATTCTTGGATCACTAAATGTAGTGAATTACCTCTTCAGCAACCACCTGAAATTGAAATAGATAATATAGTGATAAGCTTATATTACTCAAACCTTTTATAAAATATAGAATCATTGTGACTCAAGGAAATGACACTTCCAACGGATTATCTATAAGCCTCCACACTGACGAAGTAGCTGTGAAACAATGGAAAATATTTTCGACACATTCCATATTCTAATGACAAAAAATAGAAAAAAGGAAAAAGAGATATTCTAAAATTTCTCTAGAAATCAGAAGTTGGAATCATTCTATGAGAAACTCTCCAATCCAGAGTTGACCAAGAAGGCTTCATGAAATTTCCCTTGAAATTACCCATCCAATTAAACTCATTATTATTATGGATGACCTGCACATAGGACACATTAGAAGAGAAAACGACATTGTAAGATGGTTCCCAAGTTAAAAAGTCATCCCTACGAGAGAAGAAATATCTATGAAAAGAGGAAATATCATGACGAGACATATTTTCCATGCATTGATGTTGATCTTTAATAGATATGTTAGTATCTATATTTGAGTCTCTATCTTGAATCAAGTAAACCAAAGGAACCCCTGTCGAGATTCACTTCTAGAAATATAAATATGAATCCATAGACACATACCATATCTAATAGTTATCAATAATGGAAAAAATAGACTAAATAACATGCCATACCAAAGGGCATAGACAGTTAAAATTTACATCTTTTAGTTAATTCATGAATCTAACCCGATGGAAGATAAGAGATTCTATGTGAACATTAATAAGCCTCTACATAAACCCAACATGTAAGGAATCATTAAAACATCCAATATTATTAATACCCAAACCACCTTCATCATAAGGCTTGGCGACAGTTTTTTATGAAACTGTGGAAATAATTCTTTCCGCAATGGAACCAATACAAATTTTTTTTAATCGAAACACCAATGTTCTTTATGAGAGACGTCAATCATTTATACACAATAGAGGAGTACACAAATTTGGAGATTATAATGGAAATCACTAAATAGACATGACCATCCATGGAAAATGATATAACCTTATAGACTGAAAGGTGTCTTCTGATATTTCCAACAGTGCTAGAGAAATAGAAATCCTTCAGCCTCCCCTATCACATTGGGACCCCTAAATAAATTAAGGGGAGGGAACCCTCTCTAATACCCATCTAACTGATATTGTAATTTCTCTTTACTGGGGATAAATTATTTTCAACGTTCATAAAGAACGTTTTTTAGCTAATCTCAGGAACAAAAACCATCTCATTATGCAAAATATTCCTCTTGATTTTCTCTATATTTTCCTTGCATCCTTGAGTCAAAAGAATAATATAATTAGCATAAAGAATATTGGAAGGAGAAACAAGACCCCTACTAGCACAACAAACATCATCATCCCATTCCCACCAATAATGGAAATAAATCTTTTCACATAGTCTTCGGAAAAGGAAAAATCATCGTAGATAAAGGACCACCATGTCCGACACCTTTCGAGAAACCAATGTATCCTTCAGTGGATATCTTAACAATAATAGAAATTTGAGCGTAGCCCAGAATGATCTTGACTCAATTAATGAAGGTTATATCATAACCAAACATGAATACAATATTAAACATGAAACCCCAAACCATTGAATCAAACGCCTTTCTTACATCATTTTTCAATACAATGTTACCTCCCATGATTAGGCATTTGAAAATATTCCCACATTCCGAAGATGTAATATGAAAATATTCAATAAACCTTCCCTTATTAAAACCAATGTAGTTAGAAGAGAAAATATTATTTTCAAGATAGGAAATAATGTTTACAAGGATCTTGAAAATAATCTTGTATATGGTGTCTACTAAAGAACCATTCCTAAATAGATGAATTTTATTGGAATTTTACACACGGGGGATAAGGACTAGAAACTGAGTGTTCAGTCCATAAAGATGAATACCATCTTTGAAAAAGTGGGTGACCAACCAGAAAACATCCACATTGATAATATAATAGAAATATTGAAAAAATAAGTTACCAAAACTATCTGGTATAGGAGAGCCTTCATATTTGAGAATAAAAATAGCCTCTTTTATCTCTGAAGATAAGTTAATAGAAATAAGGCTGTATTTTTTCTCCTAAGTCACTAGATGTAGAATAACCACTTCAATAGGATCCATGGAGGTAGGTGACCCATTTAATTGATCCTTGAAATCAGATACAACAAGCTTAGATATATCCTTCTTGTAGTAAATGAGATGATCACCATATTTAATCATAGAATGAGGCTTGGAAAGTATCCTAATTATCTAAATTTAATTAATACAATTTGGGATATGGTAACCCTCCTTTAACAAATTTTCATTAATGGAGTGCCTTTTCAATGCATCCTTTATGATAATAAGAATCTTCATCATGTATGAAAAAATCAGTTTCTAGCAAAAACACCTTTAGAAAAGTCAGGAATGGTGTTGAGATCTTGCTCATTTAAAAGAGAAACATTGAGAGAAACAATGTAATATTCATGTGAGTTTCAACGATAATTTGTTGAAATATTCAAGTAAATCTTGTGAATTATGCGATTGGTTATACAAGATAAAACATCACTTCTACAATTTGCAGTGTTCTATGTGTTCGAAATAATATCCATGCATTCAGGATGAGTTACCCGAGTCTTGTGAATTCTGAAAGGGAATGGAGTCTTGGGATCATTTTCCACAATATCAACCAAAATATGATGATGATCAGAATTATGTCTGGATAGGGTATTGCATGAAATATATCCCCATCCTTCTAGGGAAGCCTCTTTTATAAAAGCCCTGTCAATTTTAATTTCCATAATACTATTGAAAGTCTTATTGTTCCAAGTGTACTTTGCACCAACATGAATAAACTCAAATAGCTCATTTTGATCTATTTATAAATTGAATTATTTAGAGGAAGGGGAATTTTTGGATGTACCCATTATATCATCCAGATTCAAAATTGAATTGAAATCCCCCATCATAATCCAAATATTTGTAATGGTGGATTTTAAAGTCCCAATGCCAGTCCCATGATTTCTGCGATATTTATACCTATTATGAGTATAAATAAAAGAAAAAGAAAACTAGAAACCAATGTAATTGAAAGAGAATGTCACATGATGATCACTTGAGATAACAGTGGAAGGACTATTTAGAGAATCACGATCAAGAACCCAAATACTCTTAACATCAGATGATAATATTTTGGTGTCAATAAAATGGAATACAAGATTCTCCATGATAGAAATTATGGAGGATAAAATATTTTGTGTCCATATTGACGATAAGAACTAGTTTCTGTTCTTTTATAATGAATCGAATGGACCTATGTGTTTCCAAATTGGCCATACCCTGAAAATTCCTAAAGTATATTTACATTTAAATCAGAATCTAGGGTTAGAAAACCTCTTGATTTTACCTCCTTCCTTCTTTGGTGGTCGACCCAATTTTTTTTGGGAGTGGCATTGAACTGAAATAATTCATTAATCTCAGATGTACTAGGTAGTGTGATTTATGAATTACTATTCTCAAAAGATCCATCCATGTTTTTATGAATTTTCTAATTAATTCTCAATTTAATAACATTGGCTTCATTACCACCATCAGGGTGATTTGAGATTTTGTTATGTGAATCAGTAGCTACGTCCTGTGTTAAAGAATTGGGAGAAGAAATCACATAATAATTTTGAACCTATTGGGTGACAAGCTTGCCAGTACATGAATGTGATTCAATATTTGTGTTTTATTGAGGTTTCCTTCTTAAATATATGAGAACATTTTTAGGGGCCTTCTTTTCATTATGTTTTGTAGTCCTAATATCAGAATACATCACTATGAAAAGCTACTCATCTATAACAGTAGTCTCAAAATAAAAATTTTGTGGGATTATGAGATGTGTTACATGCTATCCAGAACTCATGTCTAAACCCTTAGCCAACATTGAATCATGATGTCTAAAGCCCAAATATGTTGATAAATCAGCATAGAAGTTAGGATTTTGAGCTACATGTATGGAAAAATATTCAGAAGCCGTATCCTTTGGAATTTTTGAAGTCTTATAATAGAAAAAATAACATGGCAGGGCTGCTCAACAGGGAAAAAAGTGATAACAGAATGTATTTAAGAAGAAGGACCTTGCAGTATATGAGAAAACTCAGAAGTAGATGGATCTTCTCCTTGATGCAGGGGAAACAAAAATCCAATGATTTCCTTAGATAATTAAATAAATAAGGAAATATTATCCTCATCTATTTGAAGGATACATACGATGGGGGTAACTATCATTAAATATGTCATAGAACATGGGATAATCATCCTTAAATTCAAATTCTATCGAAGGAATCATCATAGAACCCACCTTGTTGGGTGAACATGTCATCAAATCATTCTCTTTGTCATATGACACAACAATATCATCCCATTACTGTTTAAAGGTAGAGGTTGGAGAAGATGACTTCATCATAGGAGCTTTAATCAGGTGGATGTCATTCTAAATCTTTAGAGATTTTGAAAGACCAGCATGAATCTTTGTAGTCCCCATATTCTCAATGTAAGAAACGTTTTTTTTCCTTCTTCTGTTAAAATCAATCCACTCTAGATCTTTAGGAGTATTAGTAACCATCTTTTTAGTACAATAATATTTTTAGGGGAGGATTTATGTTCTTGGGATGTAATAATTGACCCATTTTCTATCGTCACCAGTAACTCAAATTGCATGTTTTGAGATACTGTGTGAATGGTTATACTCATAATTCATGGTATGAAATTATTTTAATTACCGTAGTGACATAGGAAATTTAATTTTCATAAATTGATGATAGGATGATATTTTTCTATTTTATATTGGTTCTAATCCTTCAATAAATACAATTTAGATGTAGGAATTAAATTTTTCAAAATAAAATTTTAAGAATGGAGAACTATAAAAATTTAAGTGATATCACATAAATGATATATATTCCTTCAAAATTGTATTTATATGTTTCAATCTTTTATATATATATTTTCTATTTAAAAACAATTAATGTGATGGTAATTTTTCGATTGATTGACGTTTGTAAGGATCTTGTGAATTTTTTAATAAATATGACATGAATATTTCAAACCATACATGAAAAAATTCTTTATTATCATTCCCTAGGTGCAGACCAATTCAATACCAATGTGTCATTTTTAGGGTTAATACCCCTAGGTATAACTATGAAAGTTCCACATCCACTAATAGTACCCATTCAACAATGTATTATATTGGAATCCATGTACAATATACTTACCAATGATTGTGAATATTTTATTATATTATGTCTTATCCATTTTTATTTAACCAGGGAATTATATATCTAATCCCAAAAAATATCCATACATTACTCTGATATTAATAATGATAATTAAATTTTGTAATACCTATTAATTATTAATTTATTACACAATTACACACATGATGTAATTAAAAAAGAATGTGATTCCAATTGATATTGGAAAATTATACCAAGAAAACAAAAACATGAGAACTTGGGTAAAAAATAATTATTTAATAAATGAAAAAATTCCCTTAAAATTATATTTATCATAAAAAATATTATGACATGTCATTGGGAATTTCTTTAAAAATAAGTGATCTATGATTAACATTATGCGAATAATAAAATCATACAATAAGATAATGATGTAAATTTTTGTAAAGAGACATAAAAATGTACCAAAAGAGTGGTAGTAATCCAAAACATAAATATCAAGGATTTATATTAGATTATAACGTAAAGGTAACATGATAATTTTGAAAAAAACAAAAATAAGACATTATAAACATAAGCCATGGGTAACTATATTTATATAATATTATATTGTTACAAGAAAACTTCCATACACAAATACATGGTATGTAATGTGTTAAAAACACTATACAATGCATTGAAGTTTTATATAATTCTATTCCCCAATGTCACATTCATTCTAAATACATGCATTTTTGAGACACGTAAATTATTATATATAAGGAAACCATTTAAAACATTGATCACCATGATTAGTTAATATGTTTTATATACATATATTTCCCTAATAAATAAATGATAAGTACTTCTAGGTGAATTAATTTTAATTGAAATTATGTTGGGTATTTACAAAAAATATGAACAACAATGAATGTCAATGAAAAATTTGTGTATCCAAATTGACATTAAAAAAGACTAACAAGGGGATTTATTAAGAGTGAAAGAGGTACATGGTAATGTACAAATCATAAGGACATCAATAGGGGGTTTTTGAACATAATTTCACATGTAAAATCAGAAAAATGGGGCATGATATAATGACAGTTCTTGAATAAATATGGGAATGAGAGGATCAAATTCCCTGACAGTTTTCATCAAAAAATAAGTTATGAGTTTCATAAGATCATAGGGGGAACAATGGGATTGATATATTTAGGTAAATGAAATATAACTTCATCCTAAATGGTTTTTAGTGAATATGAATGGGAGGATGGGTTGTTTTGTAGATAAATGTGTTCGGAAATTCATTATTACTTTATAAACATAGTTATTGAAATCTATATAATAAAATGATAAAAAGCACAAACCATGCCAATATTTTTCCCTTGTTTTATCCTAATTGTGTTATTTCAAATATTTTATTATTATAATAACATAACTCATTCATATATTACCATTATTTAATTATATGACACTCATGTTAAAAAATAAATGATTTGAAAACATAAAAAAATATGTTTAATGGGATGCATAACAGTAATATATAATCTATTCCATAACATAAAACACATTATTTTAATGGAGAAAATGAATTTTTGGAATGGATACAGCTTATATAATTTAATACGCAATTTTTTAATTTTATAATATCTTAATATATAATTTATCTTTATATTGTATTCAATGTTTTCCCAAAAAGTTGATTTCTTGAAAAATAATTATGAAATAATAATTTTTGGTTAATTTAAACACCCGAATTTCAAAGAAAAGAGTTATAATATCCAAATAATTCACTAAATAATATAATTTTAAATTTTAGACGAATAATATCCATTTGTTAAAAAATTACTATGTTTTATGATGAGTATTTTCCAACCCTTCCAAACATTTCATTTGAATTCAAAAATTTCTATTATAATTTAAATTGAAAAAATATTATTTTTCATGAATATTTCATAATTATAAAATTTATTTATCTTTTTAAAATTTGTCTAAAATATTATCTTGATTGAAAATATATATGTTTCAAAATTATTTTTTTTCATTATATTAAAATATAATTGTTATCAAATTATATATAATGTAATAATTCAAACAATAAATCTATAATAAATAATTTACTTATACATAAAATATAAAAATTCCAACTATCCCATTTTAAAAAAATAAATCATTATTAAAATAGTATATTACTTAACTATAATGTGTGTGATGGTTACTCCTTCATTAGGTGGGATAACAAATCTAGATTGGGTCACACTCTCAACGATCATAAATACGAGAGATAAACTTTTATTACACATTTATTCATATATTATTACATAATATCACACATAAACCAATCCCAAAGGAACATGAAGCCTAGTGTCTTTTTTAAATTAGGTATATTTAACATTAACCCAAAACAATAGTACCCCATTATATTATTAAAAAAGACATGGTAGAATATTTTTAATATTAATTTATCTAGTAATATGTCATGGTATAACCTAGGGAAAAATATTATAATGGGGTGATCTATAAATCATTTAAATCAAATAATCAGTGTATAACATTATGAAATTAATAAATATTAGTAAATAAGAAGATTAATAGGACATAAAAAGTGTAAAAAATCATAATCATGAAAAATGTGTCATGATATAAAATGATAATATAAAGGAAACACAAGAATATGGAAATAACATAACACTTGAAATAAGTATAATCCATGGATAACTGAAAAGGCAATATCACATGGTGAAAGAAGTATTACCATTGATTTTGGACGCATCCAAATTCCATACAAAAAATCACATGAGACTAAAACATTACCCAATGAATTTGAATGAAATATAATTTTATTTCCATCCGTGAAATTTAAAACATCTATATTCATAAGTTTTACACATAGATTATAAAACATACAGATGAATCGAATCCCTTTTAATTTAACAGTTATGTAGTGTTGATTACAAAAATGTAATTCCCAAATATATGAATTATAGGTACATATAACTGATCACCCATTATATAAATGAGGTAGGGTATTCCATTAATAAATTTTTATCTTGGTAAAATGATAGGATAATTAAAAATTCATAATGTGCGTATATAATGATTATTAAAATGGCTAAATTAGTGGTAAATGGATCTATCATAAATTTGAAATCATAAATAATGCATATTGGATGTGTAAATACGTTTTTCGTATACAAAACATCACTTTTCATACATTAACATTACATCACTTTGGAAGAGTACATATTAAATTTCCTAAGGATATTTGTCTACTTCCATTTGAAATAATGATACATAAATATTAGTACATATGTGAGAAAAATTTTATCAAACAATGTTGTTTAAGACTAGAACCCTTCTTAGACGCATCATACAATATACATATATTCTTATCGAAGGTATGTAATAATAAAAAGTGGTGATCATGGATCCTCCGTAAGGGTTAACACGGGAGATAAATAATCATACAAATGAACATAAATTTATCAGTCCAAATTAATTTAAATGGAATAAATAACATGATTATCGACGATCATAAATGTATATCGTGGAATATATATTATATATTTCACAAGAAATGAATAATAACGGAATCTAGAAAATGATCGAGGAAATCATTACATAGGTACAATACATGGAAGTTCGGTATACATGTAAACATGTAATATTATTCCCTATAAGTCAAAAGGAATTGACTAAACTTAATATGGATATTCACAGGGACGTCACCAACTGGCCAGGACACACATCTATCCCTAGTCACAATCTCTTTGTTATAATGGATTGATTTTCCCTATACTCCCATAGTGGATAAGGTTTCCCTATCTTCCCAGAGTGGATTGAGTTTCCCTATAGTCTATATTCATGGTGACTACACATATTGGGTGGGACACATTACTATCCCCATTAATAGTCTTTTCTTTATAAGGGATCGAGTATCCTCATATTCCATTAGTTGATCAATCCTGTCAAATTAATTCAAATATGTAACTCATGTTAAATTAATCATTAACCAATGATTATTAAAGAGATATTGGTCCACCCCTAAATAATACAATCAACCATAAATGCTATATAGGATAAAAATTCCTTCATCATATCATGACCCAAAAAAGATATGGGTTTTATTAACTTCATTTTAAACACCATGAACATAAATTTGTCTTATAAAAGTTTAGATTAATCATAACCTATAGAAATGAGATACATTTCATAATAATTTCATCAATATATTTCATATTAAATGAAGAATTTTTAATAAACATAAAACACATTAAATAAAATCATGTTTCATAAAAATAATTCCAAAAAAACATAACCCAATCATGTAATGAATATAAATGGAATCATTGGACCATTTCATAGTAAGGAATGATTTAAACCAATGATTGTAATATTATATGGAAAATATTTTTAAAATATCTTTTTAAAAACATTTCATGATGAAAATATATATTTTTATTTAAAATAATATTTTAAAACATAAATTCTTTTTAAAATCATATTATTTGAAAACGTAAAATGGAAGCCATAAAAAATTTTGAAACCTATTTTCTTTGAACTATATAAAAAATATTGAAGATGTTCAAAATAAAATTACTTTTAATATGATGAATGAATTATTTTAAGACATTTATTTATAATATATTATTGGAAACTTTTTGAAATAATTTTATTTGATAATGATGATTTAAAAAAATCTACAACCATTTCATTAAAAATAGATGAAAAACATATAAAGGAAGTTTGAATAACATAAAAAATTGATAAAATATTTTTTCCAAGGAAATTATATTAAAATTGATTTTATTAAAAAAATTCAAATAAGGATTTTGATGTTCTTGGAATGTGTATCAAAGAAGGAAAATCAAGAAAATATACTTTATCAATTTGGTATATTTTGAAACATAAAACCTATACATGGGATATAATAAAATTTATTTGTAAATTCGGATAAATATAATTTTTTAAATAAATTAATAAATTCATGGAAACTATAAGAACCATATAAAATAAATAAGTGGAAAATAAGGAGTACATTTCAGTTAAATAAAACTAATACTAGAAACCCCATTACATTATGTCCTCGCTCTCTCTGTAATTGTAAAAACCACTAATATATTAAATATGATTTTATTATTCATATTTTACCAAACCTAATTATTATATATAACTTCATATTTAGCTTTATTATTACATTATATTACCCTTTTATTAATAATTCCAATTTATGGTTTCATTTTGGGTAATATCGAGATTTTCCACATGAGTCTTAATTTGAAATATTTTGTGTTCACATAATTATTTCATGATTACCATAACGTGGACCGTGATATATATTTCATATATATTCATTATATATTTATTATTAATAATCTACTGAATATAGAAATAATAGTTGGTATACACTGTTAAAGGAGACGAGGGGTCGTACATACTCATGATTGATGTTTTCCTTTTTCTATGTTGACAGATTGAATGTAAATGACATATATGGAAATATATAATATAATAAATATAGAATTATTAAGGTATGTATGTAATAATTGTTCTATAAAACAATCCTCAATAGATTCTATGTATGGTGTGTATGAATCACATTACATTGAGGAGGTCATTGTCAATTCATCCCCAAAAGAAATTATTGTATTTACAAAAATTGTAAGGCATGATGGTATTTGTTGTATAATAATTAAATAATAATACATAAATAAATTATATAATACATATAATATAAAAATATATTTTCTATAATAACTCCCAACCATGAGAGGTGGTAAAGGTAAAAAACAACCACATCATTTTTTGAGGTGACAGATTGTCTTACAGAAGGATGGTATGTCCATTACACATTATATGGGAGTGTGTGTAAGTGTAGGTATGACCCTTATCAGAGAGAAAATTTATGAATATTTATTATAATGACACTATTATTAATGCATTTAATAATAAAAAATAAGTTGGTGGATAAAGAAAAAAAGGAAATGTGCTTAAGGAAGATGTTACCTCTTCTTTGGGTAACTCCATTTGGTTTCCACAAAAGTCCTTCCTTTTCTAGATTTATTCCCAAATGGATTTTTGAAGGAGAATAATAAAATTGTTTTATATTTAATAGTTTTAATATTTTACTGAATTAAGCTTCATTGAAGGTGTGAATAATGGGGAATGTTGTTGGCATTATATAGGGGAGGTAGGGGACAAGCATGTCATTTTTTAAACAAGTTATTTGTACCCAAAATAATTCTTCAAACACCAAAAATCATTAAAGGATTATAGATTAAATATTTCATTAAATTGGGTTATGGAAAATCATATTATTCATTTTGTGTCTTATGTTTATGGATTTCCAATTCTTAATATTAATTTTACATTAATCACGTTAATAAATTTAATCCATTTCACCAAATTCCTTGGTGAAAATTAAATTGATCTTATTATAATCTAAATATTATTCTGATTACAATATTCTATGAGTATTTTTCCTAATTTAGTTCACAAAAGTAGAAAAATTAAAATTAATGCTAATCATGTAGACATCGTGAGATGACATGTTTATAAAATGAGAATGTTGAACTATTATTTAGGAATTTATATCAATGTTAAATATAATAATGAATCCAACGACATTAATTGGATTAATAGATTTATAATTCAACTAATTCACTTTAAAAAACAACAAATATAATTTATCTATATAAAAAAATATTTGAAAGATTAGTTTTTAGTTATAAATATTTATTTTCACTATCAATCCAAAAATTTTGTTCCTTAGAAGAGTATAAAAAATTAACTGTAATTTAATTTTTTCATTACTTATTCAATAATTATGTTTATTTGTTGAAATTATTTTCATAACATTGTTTATAATTAATTTCTATATTGTTCATAAAAGTACATAAAAATATGGTCTTTAAGGAAAATAGTACTTCCAAACAAAAACTACAATACTAAAAATGTGTTTCTTCTTGTCAATATTTATTCATTATAGACACCCATTACAAATAAATAATAAAAATTATTTATTACTATTTTTATTAATATATTTAATTGTTATGTTATAAGTACCTCGTTTGAATAATTTTTTTAAAAACGTTTCTTTTGTAGAAACTCAGTGTTGCATGTAACACAAGTCAAGCCAACGTTGCATATAGTACAAGGTTAAATTTGGAAGAGTATAAGGAATATTTGAATTTTTGTAGTTTTCATTGAAATACACCAATGAAAATTTGGTTATTCAGAAAAGATGCAAAAAAATCTGGGAGTTACATTCTAACGACTAAAAAATATTTTTTCCCATGAAATTCATCATAAAAACAAATGAGCATATTTATGCCTCATAATATCATGAAGTACTAACATAGATTCATCTAACTTGTGATTTCTTCACAAAACATTGATCATGTGAGTTTTATTTTTTTTATAAAATTTTATCAACATCATCCATATTTACAAATAGTCATTCCTCAAAAGAAATATCCTTCTACTGTGATTGGACCCATGAGTTAAATACATGTGAATGGTAATATATGTACTTCCTTCAGAGAGATGCATCAAAAAATTTTAATATTTGGGAGATATTTGAAGAAGTATAAGAAATAGACTACCATTCTAATAAGATTAAGAATCTAAAAGGGACTGATATACATAGTGAATCCTTTTCGGTTTCCAAAAACTCATAAACATCTTCCATGGATAAATTCATAAAATAATCTGCTCACTGAAAAAATTATGTCAAACCAATGGTTATTAGTTGAAAATATATGCCGAAATGGAGATTCCTCTATATAGTACTGAATGGTCTCATTCTTCTCTGTCATTTCATTATCTATCATAGGTCCCAAAATCATTATTTCTCCAAGTTCATCCGAGAACATTGGAGATCTACATTTTTTCCCATATAGGGATTGATAAAGATCCATATAAATTGTTTATTTAATGCTATATTTGCATGAAAACTCAACGAGAGGAAGGTGTTGATCCTAACCAGCTTGGGAATCCAAAAAAAAAGGATCTCAACACATCCCATAGGGTTTTAATTGTTCTTTTTGAATAACCACCCATTTAGAGATGAAAATTAGTGATAAAATCAATTATTTATCTAGTTATTACTGAATACTTATCCAAAACACATAGGTGAACCTTGAATCCTGATAGGATGCAATGAAATCTGAGACTCCATATGACCTTACAAATTCATTAATGAAAATCTCAGATAGAAGATATTGAGAGATGAATTATTTGATAGTAATGAAGTCCAATTACTTTTTATGTTGATTTTGTAACATCCCAGGTAAATAATGAATATTAAATTTTCATTTTTATTAATATTTGTGAATAAAATATTAATATTACCTTAAAGGGGATGCTATGTTCGATGGCGTACCTAATACACAACAATGGGTTTCTTTAAAATCTTATGTTGAACACTAATAATATAATAATATTATTTTAAACGGTAGATAATGTCTATCTATTGTAATAGAGGAAATGAACAGAAATAACAAAAATATGATTATATATGTTTGTCAAATTTTTTTATATTATTCAATAAATGTTAGAGGCTTAAAATGAAAATGAATCCAATTTTAAGAATACGTATTCTAATATTCTTCAAAAGGCCGATTAACCACCTTTTGATGGAGACCCCTTTTTAAATATACTTTTTGTAACTTTTAAATGTTATATTTAACAAAATAAAATCATTCTTTATTATCAAGACATCAAAATTTTCTTTGTATAATTTTTTTTTATTTTCTGATAATGATCATTTTAAGTGAAAAATGCGGTATTTTAATTCAAAACCTCATTTTAATATAATTTAATTGTATTTTTAGATTATATTTTTAATTGGTTTTAAAGTTTAATTAAAATATATTTTTACCATTTAATCCAATGGTGTATATTTTAATTAATTTCACTTTGAAATTGGATATAAACAAGTGTCAATATTTTAATAGATATTGTTTCTTAAAAACACGATATTTTTTTGACAGTGGGGATTGATTATAAAATTAATTAAAGAGACTTATATATTTTTTAATTTGGTAAAATTGATATCATTTTTGAATTTGGAATATCAAATACATCTTAGGGTGATTTTTTGGTATTTGTCCGACAAATGTTCATTTTTAATGAATAGTGAAAAATACTGCATTTTAATTCAAAACTGCCTTTTCATATAGTTTATTTATGTTGTTAGGTTGTCATTTTAATTGGTTTTAAGGAGTAATTTAATTATGTTTTTATTATTTAATACAGTTTTGGTCATTTAATGTAATTTCACTTTTAAATTGGATGTAAAAACAAATCAATCTTTTCATAGATTTTACTTCTTAAAAACCTGTATTTGGTTTTGACAACAAGACTTATTTTAAATTAATTACTACAGTTTCTATTTTTGGAATTTTATAAAATAGACTCCATATTTGGAATCATAAGATCCAAAGTATTTAATTAAGACTCTATTTTATTTGGATATTATGAATAGTAATGACGGTAATTGTCTTTAATTATCGTGTTTAATTAGTAATCGGGTAGTTAAGGGTAATAAAATAATATCATAAAAATATAAAATGACCCCAACATGTGTCCTAATGCTATTTTTGGTGTCATGGTCGACCATTGGAGGCCATGTGAAAACCTTGGGACCCCATGGAATCAATTTAATGTGATAGTGACCTTTTATCATATTTTTTTAAGAAAGGAAATTGTAACCAAAGTATGTATCACCCAAGTAAAACAATTTTAATTTTGTTTACAAAAAAGATCTATTTGAATATAAACATTAATTGTAAAGATAAAAAGTTTTCATAAATGATGGTAATTTGTTTATAATTTTTAGACTTTAAATAAATAAATTTATTTATGACATCGTGATGATGCAGTGATTACCTCATTAATGAACGATTTAAATAAGATGAGAAGATAATAAACAATATAAGACATAAACTAGTAAAAAACCTATTATATGGGTTGATTTACACGACTTATCCCCTTATACTTGATATATATAATTATGGGACATTTAATATCCGAAAAAAATTTTATAATAAAGTAACCTTTCAAGACTATCCAAGAGTGCCCCTACTCCCACTTATAACCAGCCGCCAAATCTTCCCCCTTACCCACACCTCTCAAGACTTTGGCTCAACCAAAATCTGATCATTTTATCTCTACACATACATATATTCATCCTTGAAGCCTTACCTTAGGAAGAAAGATCTTCAAGAATCCCTTTTGGTTCATACCAAAGGGAGTTACCCGATTTAAAGGTAATGCCTTCTCTTATGTTCTTTTGTATTATTTTGCTTCTATAACTCCATAAACTCTTTTTATTCCATTATTTTGTAACAAAAACAGTATCTTAAATACACTAGTATGTTGTTATGAGAATTATTCGAGCTAAACATACACACACCCCCATCTAATGGTTAAATAACATACTGTTTCTGTGGATGGCGAATTACTGCCTCACAAAATGATGATTGTTCTATATTCTCCTACCACATATCAGGGTGTCCGTTATGATAGATATATATTTATTTATTATACATATTATATTTATTCATTTTCTATTCTTCTGTATTTTACATTTAAGACATACCTTTATGCTTTGCATGTTGTGCAAATATGATAATTTCCTTTGGGGAAGTGTGGACTACCGCCCCCTCAAGTGTTGTGACCCATTCATGCAATACATTGAATGTATAAAGAATGAAATTAGTAAACTTATGTGACCTATATAACATATATATTATACTGTAATTATAATATATATATATATATATATCATTTAGTTTTAATGTGACACAGAAATGAAAGTAGCGTTCATGCGTACGTACGGCCTACTGTTTCCATGAACGGTGCATTTTATTTTTTTATCTCCAGATGTTATGGAATAGTATAAAATTAATATAAACTGGATATATATGATATTTAAGTCATTAATAATATTTAGTAGATGGTTTAATTATAACTACATGGACAATTATTTTCAAACAAGTTCATTTTTGACTCATGTACCGAACATTGAAAAAAACGTCTAATATGAACTCAAATAAATAACTAATTATTATAACATTATAATATGTGATAATAATTTAATAATAAACATTATAGGAGGCCCTTATGAAATTACTAACTTAGCAAAGATTATTATTCAGGAATATAATGAAACGAACAAGACAAGTCGGACATGAGGTAAAGGATCCTACCACTCTCTTTCTTTTTAAGTACTATCTCTTATGTCATTTCTTTTAATCTCCTCATTCTTATGTTGGGGGATGTTATTTTAAATTCCTGTTACATTAATTTTTATGTTCATATGATTCGAGACCCTATTTGATCTCATCAATCCATTTTTGGATGTTTTAAGTGGCGTCGTTAGGCTGCCGAATTTTCCTAAGGGGATTTCTTATCTCACTTTAAATTCTATGAAATTTTCATTGTTCTCCATTTATTTATTGCATGTGGTGTATTTTGTAATGAAATTTGATATATATTATCATGATTATATTCATGGTATTCGGTGATTAATTTGTTGCTTATTATATTTTGGTCATACAACTCGATTTATTACAACGAGGTATGAGGTTTTTATCTCACTTTTATTCCCATGAAATTCATGTTATATTTTCACTATCTCCTTTGAGTGGTGTATGAACTACCCATTATTATTATCTTTGTTTAAAATACATTCATTTATTGGTATTTAAATTAAAATTGTATGGTCCTTCATTCATGGGGTGTACATTTTTAAAGTTACCCAAATCGATAAGGGAACCATTCACCCTCCTCTTTTTAAGAGATTTGTTTTTGTTCTATATTTTAATTTACATATTATTATTCTGGGATATTTTCTTCGAAATCCTAATTGATGTAAATATTATTTCCAAGTGATGAGATACCATTTTCTCTCTCATCAAATCATTTTTTGAATTTTAAAGTGACACTGTTAGGCTGTCGAATTTCTGTACGGGAACTTCTTAACCCAATTTCAATTTATTGGGTTAGAACTCTACTTATTGAATATGTAATGATATGAATATGTGTGGATAACCACAGATTGTTTAAAACTTAATATACACTTATGTTGGGTGTATTTATATTTTTCAGACATAATTATGTAATTGATTTATCCTTAATCTAAGGATACCGACATTGTACGAGACTTCATCTCAATCTCCCTTTATTGAGACATCTGTTGATTTATACATGAATTTTTTTTATACGGTGTACAAAACCCTTTTGACTTTTAATTTTATTCAAAATTAATCTTTTTATAACAAGCGTTTTAATAAATGAAAAAAGGAATTATTTGTCCTACATATGCGTCAGAAACGACTTCTCTGCCGCCGTGACCATTATTTGAGTTTCAGCTTCCTCTACAAGCCATAACATTTTGTTAAATAAAAAATAAATACCATGTTTTAATTTTATTTTATTTTGGTATTGAAAAAGGTTTAGATAATGTTTTGATTATATCAATGTGTTGTATTGATATCTTGTGATTGAAATGATGAAATTTTAGGTTTCCTTTATGCATGTTTTATGTGATACAATTATGTTATGGTTCTTGGGAATTGCTTAGGAGTCGGGTGGTTCTAGGATAAACTAAGGGCGGGTGAGCCTGTGATATCTCTCCAATGCATTGGGTAAGAGGAAGGTGTTAAATTATAAGGTTTCTCTGAAGATATTTAGGGAATATACTCTGATGGGTATTCCAAACAAAACCATGAGGGTTACTCATTATGTAAAAATGTTATGAATACCTCAAGATACCTTTTTGTCTTATGATTTCTATGTGTTATTCATAAAACATATTATTTCATGAGTTATGTTAAAGTTATTATATTTTAAGAGTAAAGTATGATTTCATTGATTCTAATGTATACATGGACTAATGTTTTCTTTCCGTATTTTTATATTCCTTAATGAGCTTTTTATGATCCTCCCATGTTTTTGAAATGTTTTCCACAAGAAAAAAAGGTGAATAGGGTCATGGATGGGATCAAGGAAAGAAATGTTATCTAAAACATGAAACTAGACATGTTTATTTTTAAGAGTTTTTATACTAAAAATAATATGGAAACTGAGTAGAAGTGTCTACTTTGTAATCTTGAGAGATGTAATAGTTATGTCCTAATTCTCTAAAACTCTAAACCTGAAAAGATCCTCGATGTTAATTATTAATTTAATTCAAGATTATGTAATTTTTTAAGGCTGGGTCTTTATAGTTGGTATCATAGGTCGGTTTAGATAACTTTAGAGGTTAAGGTATTCTTCAATAATAAGTGGAATTACCCTAATGATTAGGATTTTAGAAAGAGTCATAGATTATTATTATTTTTAGATAAAGTTATTTTGTAATTATATCATTGTACATTATATGATGTATTTAATTATATTCTCACACTGAACATTTTTTAATAAATAGCAGGATCTAGTAGGCAACAAAGTTACAGTAATGTGAAGACAACATTGACAGTTTTTTGAAAGAACAACATAATGATATGGGAGCTGAAATGAGAACTCTTCTGGTTATTCTCAACCAATTAGCAAGAGTCATGATCAACCACTTTAACCTTGGTGAGTTCTGTAATGAATCATGTACAAGAGAACCAACTCTATGTGGAAGTTCAGGTAATATTTATAAAGGTAACGATTAGGGTTTATATGATCCTTACTTTTGACGTAATTATGGGTTACTATATGTTATGATAGAAAATGAAATGTATGAGATAAAATTGAGGTTAAATTATGTTATTGTTATTTTTGACGATTTTTCTCATTTTGGGGAATGTTTTATGAATTATTTAGTTTTTAAAAAAGGACAACACGTAGACCATGTGACAACCCATCACGTTATACGAAGCTGCGGGAATCGAACCCATAACCAATGCGCGACTGGTATTTATCGCCTACCACTGGACTACGTGAAGTCCTTTATTAGTATGACTAATTATTTTTAGTTAGATGAAATTATGAATCAGGAATATGTTTATTTTGGGTTATCTATGGAAATGATTAGCCAATCATAGAGGATATGTGATTAGGTTAATTACTTTTTAGTATGAGACTTTAAGAGTAACTGATGTTATTTGGAGATAAATGTTATTATTTATCTTGGAAGGCTATGTAATTAAATCCTTCAGAGATTTGGATTTAAATCTTAGTTTGGATTAATTTTAAGAGTTTTATAGATATTTGTTTATTGAATGGTCTTTGATGAACTTTGGGGTTTGTTGGAAAAACTTTTGAGATTAAGAGTAGTTTTTCTTTTTGTGAAATATTATCCTTTTTGGGGATTATCTAATCTTTTACTAGCCATTTTGGTTTTTGTTAAGATCTAAAGACATGGGAAATATGTAGTTATATTTTTTTTGATTAGGTTATTCTATAGAAGTTTATTATAACACTCTTAATGTGAACAATCAATCCTAAATACTAGTCTTTTGGATAAAATATGAGTTTGTGTAAGAAATATAGTAAGAGATAAAAGTCTACACGACAAGTAAGTATGTTTCCTTATGATTTAGTTAAGCTAATAAATAAATTACTCAATGAAAATTAACTTAAAAACAAAAATGTTGTCTGTTAACTTTTCCTACTGGGGAATCAAATACCGTTTAACCCATCACAATTTTGTGATTTTCTGGTGGTTAACATTCTCCTAAACATGTTTTCTATCACTCTCCATCAGAACATGACCCTTTATTTTCTATTCCATGTCCATGTTTTCCTAAATGGAATACTAGTATGGGTTAACTCGGGTGACCATTGTACTTCCCTTTCTTTCTTTTAAAGTGACATTTTAATTGACTCCATTTCCGATGTGGGGCTTTCAATGAATTTTATGAGCCCAATATTTTTAAAATTGCAAGGACGCAATTCTCAAAATGGGGGAAGGATGTAACATCCCAGGTAAATAAAGAATATTACATTTTCATATTTAATAATATTTGTGAATAACATATTTATATTACATTAAAGGGGGTTCTATGTTCAATGGTGTACCCAATACGCAACAACGAGTTTCTTTGAAATCTTACGTTGGACACAAATAATATAAAAATATTATTTTAAATGGTAGATAACCTATAACCATTGGAATAACAGGAATGAATATTACTAACTAAAATATGATTATATATTTGTGTTAAATTTTTTACATTATTAAATAAATGTTAGAGGCTAAAATTGCAAATGAATCCAATTTTAAGAATAAATATTCTAATATTCTTTAAAAGGCCAATTAACCACATTTTGATGGTGAACCATTTTTAAATATACCTTTTTTCACTTTTATATGTTATATTTGGAAAAATAAAATCCTTCTTTATAATCAAGACCTCAAAATTTACTTTGTGTAAATTTTTGTTATTTTCTGATAAAGATCATTTTTAGTGAAAAATGTTGTATTTTAATTCAAAACCACTTTTTAATCTAATTTAATTAAATTGTTATATTATCTTTATAATTTGTTTTAATGTGTAATTAAAATATATTTTTACCACTTAATCCAATGGTATAAATTTTTATTACTTTCACTTTGAAATTGGACATAAACAAGTGTTAATCTTTTAATAGATATTGTTTCTTAAAAACAGGCTATTTGTTTTGATAGTAGGAATTGATTATAAAATTAATTAATGAACTTATTTGTTTCAATGTGGTAAAATTGATATCATTTTTGAATTTTTAATATCAAATATATATTATGGCTAATTTTTGTTATTTTTCTGACAAATGTTCATTTTTAATGAATAGGGAAAAATACTGCATTTTAATTTAAAACATCATTTTCATCCAAATTCTTTATATAGTTAGGTTGTCATTTTAATTTATTTTAAGGAGTAGTTTAATTATGTTTTTTTACATATAATACAATTTTGTTCATTGGATGTAATTTTACTTTTAAATTAGATGTACAAACAAATCAATATTTTGATAGATTTTACTTCTTAAAAACCCGTCATTGGTTCTGACAATGGGAATTATTTTAAATTAATTACTACATTTTCTGTGTTTGGAATTTGATAAAATGGATTCCATATTTGGAATAAAAATGACCAAATTATATAATTAAGACTCTTTTGTTTTTAAATAGTATGAATAGTAATGACTGTAATTATCTTTAATTATCATGTTTAATTAGTAATCGAGTAGTTAAGGGTAATAAAATAATATCATAAAAATATTAAATGACCCCATACTATGTCATAATGATATTGGTTGTGTCATGTCCGAACATGGGATGCTTTGTGCAAACCATTGGACCCCATGGGAATACTTTAGTGTGATAGTGACCTTTTATCATATATTTTTTAATGGAAAATGTAACCAATGTATGTATCACCAATGTAAAACAATTTCAATTTTGTTTACATAAATTATCTCTTTGGATATAATAAAAAACTGTAATGCTAAAAATATTTCCTACATGATGGTAATTTCTTTATTATTTTTACACAATAAATAAATAAATTTTTTTTTGACACCGTGATAATGCAGTGATTACCTCATTAATTAAATATTTAAATAAAATGAGAAGATAAGGAATCATATATGACATAAACTTATCAAAAAACCTACTGGATGGGTGGATTTATAGCGCTTATCACCTTATACTCTAAATATATAATTGTGGGACCTTTAATATCCAAAAAACATTTTATAATAGAGTAACTTTTCATGACTTTCCAAGAGTTCCCCTCCTCCCTCTTATAAAAGGCCGCCACCTCTACCCCCTTAACTACACCACTCAAGCCTCTAAATTGACAAAACTATACTCATTTTATCTCTTCACATACCTCTATTCATCCTAGAAGCATGACCTTAGTCAAAAAGCTCTTCAAGAAACCCTTTTGGTTTAAACCAAAGGTAGTTACCCGATTTAAAGGTAATGTCTTCTCTTATGTTCTTGTGTTTTATTTTGCTTCTACAACTCCTTAAACTATTTTTATTCCAATATTTTGTAAGAAATAATGTATATTAAATATAATGGGATGTTTTTATGAGAAGGATTCGAGCTAAACATACACACACCACCGTCTAATGGTTAAAGAACATACTATTTCCGTGGATGACGAATTACTGCCTCACGAAACGATGATTGTTCTATCTTCTCCTACCACATCTCATGGTGGAAATTATGATGAAAAAATATTTATTTATGATATATATTATATTTATTTCCTCTCTATGCTTATGTATTTTACATTTAAAACATACCTCTATGCTTTTCTTGTTGTGCAAATGCGATAATTTCATTTGAGGAAGTGTGGACTACTGCCCCCTCTAGTGATGTGACTCGTTCATGCAATACATGGAATGTATAAAGAATGAAATTAATTAAATTATGTGACATATATAAAATATATATTATACTGGAATTATAATATATATATATATATATCATTTATTTTTAATGTGACAAAGAAATGAAAGTAGAGTTCATGCATACGTACGACCTACCGTCTCCATGAACGGTGCATCTCATTTTTTATATCAAAATGTTATGGAATAGTATAAAATGAATATACACTAGATATATATGATATTTAAATCATTAATAATATTCTAGATATTTTTTAATTATAACTTCATGGACAATTCTTTTCAAACACGTTCATTTTTTGACTCATGTACCGAACATCGACAAAAACGTCTAATATGAACTCACATAATTAACTAATTATTATAACATTATAATATGTTATATGAATTGAATAATAAAAATTATAGGAGGTATTTAAGATATTATTAACTGACCAAAGTTTATTATTCATTAATATAATAAAACGAACAAGAGAAGTCAGACTTGCGGTAAGGGATCCTACCTCTCTATTTATTTTTATGTACTCTCTTTTATGTCATTTCATTTAAGATCCTCTTTCTTATATTGGGGGATGTTATTTTATATTTATGTTACATTACTTTTTTATGTTCATATGATTATAGATTCTATTTTATCTCATAAATCCATTTTTTGGAATTTTTATGTGGCGCTCTTAGGCTGTCGAATCTTTCTTAAGGGGATTTCTTATCTCACATTTAATTCCGTGAGATTTCCATTGTTTGCCACTTATTTATTGAATGTGGTTTATTGTGTACTTCCATTTGATATATATTATCAAGATTCTCTTCATGGTGTTCTGTGATTAATTTGTTTCTTATTATCGTTTGGTCATACGAGTCGATTTATTACAATGTGGTAAGGGGTTTTTATCTTACATTTATTCCCGTGAGATTAATTCTATATTTGTCACTATATACTTTTAGTGGTGTATATACTTCCCATTATTATAATATTTGTGTAAAATAATTTCATTTATTGGTATTTACTTCAACATTTTATGGTCCTTCTTTCATGGGGTGTATGTTTTGAAAGTTACCCAAATCGATATGGGAACCCTTCACCCTCCTCTTTTTAAAAGACTTCTTTTTCTTATGTCTTTGAATTTACATATTATTATGATGGGATATGTTTTAATATATCATTATTGATGTAAATTTTTTTCCAAGTGATGATATACCATTTTCTATCCCATCAAATCATTTTCTGAATTTTAAAGTGACGATGTTAAGCAATCAAATTTCTGTAAGGGAACTTCTTAACCCAATTTCAATTTTTCGGGTAAAACCTCTACTTATTGATTATGTATTTCTTTGAATATGTGTGGATGCCCTCTGATTGTTTTACACTTAATATCCACTTATATTTTGTGTATTTATATTTTTCACACATAATTATGTAATTGATTTATACTTAATATAAGGATACCGACTTTATACCTCAATCTCTTTTTATTGAGACATCCTTTGATTTATACATGACTTTCTTTTATACGGTTTACAAAACCCCTTTGAATTTAACTTTTATTCAACAGGAATATTTTTATATAAATAATTTTACTAAACGACAAAAGGAATGTTTTTCCTTACGTATGCGGTGACAATGACTTCTTTTCCGCCATGGCCATTATTTGAGTTTTGTCTTCCTCTACATGCCATAACATTAAAAAAAATACCATGTTTTACTTTTCTTTTCTTTTGGTAATGAAAATGGTTTTGATAATGTTTTGATTATATCATTGTGTTGTATTCATATCTTGTTATTGAAATGTGGAAATGTTATGTTTCCTTTATTCATGTTTTATGTGATACGATTATGTTATGGTTCATGGGAATTTCTTATGATGATGGGTGGTTCCGTGATAAACTAAGGGAAGGTGAGCCTGTGATAGCTCTCTAATGCATTCGGTGACACGAAGGAGTTATACACTAAGGTTTCTCTGAAGAGATTTAGGGAATATACTATGATGGGTATTCCAAACATAACCATGAGGGTTACTCCCTATGTAAGAATGTTATGATTGCCTCAAGTTACCTTTATTTCTTATGATTTCTATTAGTTATTCATAAAACATATTATTTCATGAGGTATGTTAATGTACTAATGTTTTAATAGTAAATTATGATTTCATTGATTCTTATGTATACATGGACAAATGTTTTATTTCTGTATTTTAATATCCCTTACTGAGCATTTTATTCTCATCCCATGTTTTTGAAATGTTTTCCATAGGACTTAAAGGTGAATAAGGTCAAGGATGGGATCAAGTAAATACATGCTATCTAAAACGTGGAAATAGACATGTTTCTTTTTAAGAGTTTGTGTTTTATGAAAAAAATGGAAACTGAGTAGAAGTGTCTACTTTGTAATCTTGTGAGTGGTAATAGTTATATCCTAATTCTCTAAAACTCTAAACCTGAAAATATCCTCAATGTGAATTATTCATTTAATTCAAGATTATGTAATGTTTTAAGGCTGGGTCCTTATAGATTTTCTACAAAAAAATATAATATTAAACACTTTAGATCATTTGGGATTTCCAATGAAAAAACTTTATTGTGATGTTATCAAATTCCCATTCTAGTATGGGAAAGATATTTAACATCCCTTTAGACTATTTTCATTCTACCATAAATTTCTATCTTAATAATAACTGATATAAAACCTCCATGATATCCCTCTTCAGGAAATCCCACAAGAATTTTTCCTTCAAATCACTATAAATATTTGTACTTATATTATTAATATAGAATAAAGAACTATTACCTTCTAATAACAACACCATTAAATTTTATATGGAAGGAACACAACCATGGTTCTTGAACCTTAACATTTCATCCTAATCAAGGTTTAAATTCGAAACATTTCTAACCATTGTTTTTTTCTCTATATCTTCTTTATGTTCCACTTTAATCGTCTCAATGATATATGGTTGAACATTTAATTGTGCTATGTAATATTTCTCCACATTCTTCAGGATTTATTGATCCCTCCATTGCAAATATAGAAATATTAGCTTTATTTTTATCGTTATCATGGATAATCTAGCATGAAACTTTGACCTAAATGCATGGAATCCTTGTTCACTTTCGCATGGTGGTAATGTATTGAGAACATATAATCCTTTATCAACTATAACCATCTTCAATGGAACATGTTCACCTCCATCTATGTGAATATATATTTTAGACTATTATAATCATTATATATATCAGAAATTTCTCCAAGAAAGTGATAATCCAAATATTGAATGAAAATATAATCATTTCTAACTTCAAATCCCGATTTGGGTAATTTTTCTCATAGTCTTCACCTTTTGGGAGGGATAATCGATAACCATGTTATTATTTATAATAAAACATCCCAATCCCTTGTTGGATTCATCAATATAGATTAAACCCCTTATACTCTCTAATTTAATGAATTTATATGTGGATAGGCCAAAAATTTTTTAGTTCCATGAATGTTTCTTCACATTCATCAATGTAGAGGAACATTTCCCCATAATATGTTAAATTGTTTATAAGATTAGATATTTTTGAGAATATATTGAAAACCCATCTATAATATCTAGCTAATTCATGAAAATTGTGGATCTTAGTCACCATTGTTTTTCTAGGCCATCAATCAATAGCCTATGTCATTGATGGATATAATGAAATACAATCTCTTGACATTATCTGACCAAAAAATGAATCATTTTTCTACCGAAATGAAAAATTTATTAAATTTTCATACAATATCTCCATCCCGAGATTCATTAATACATTTACAAAGTTGTATTCATTCTCTTCCATTCCCTATGAATAGATAATAATTTTTTCTATAATTTTTATTATAAAATAATCAATGTGATCTATAAAGACTATATTCATAAATTCTATAATGTTGGTGGGATAATTACTACGTCCAAAAGGCATAACTATATATTCATTGTTTCCTTTCCTATTCTGGAATTCGGTCTTGGGAATATCATCTTCCATTACCCTGATGTTTCGATATCTATAATGATGGTCAATCATGGATAATTATTAAGCTCTATGTGGTTGATCAACCAATTCATCAATACAGGGAAAAGGATAATTGTTCATGATTTTGATCTTGTTAAACTTATGATACTCAATGATGATTTGTACTGATCCATATTTCTTTTTCATAAATATGATAAGTTCACTATATGAGGAAATACATAGAATATTGAATCCTTTATCACGGGTTTTAGACAGTTTTTATTCAATTCTTTCTGTACAATTTCTGAAATTCTATAAGGAATAAGTGAAACAAGTGTGGTGCATGTATTAGTTCTATCGAGATATCAACATTATGTATTAGTGTAATGATATTAAAATCATTTATGAACACATCCAATAATTATTGATCAATAGTCATTTCATTGAGGTTGAGTTTCTCCCCAACCATTTGAGGCAAACAAACCATCTGAATGAGAATTAATACCTATACACTATATGTAATCTCTATAGGAAATTAAGGCTTATCCACACATTGATATGAAATAATAGGTTTGTTTGAAATATCAATTTTGAATTCCCTTCCTAAAAAATTTGATTTTTTATTTGTGTAGATAACATAAAAACATTCCTAAATGGGCATAAATTTCAACCAAAGGATGAATGGTATGATTTGTAGAAAGTACATTCGCAAAAATTTCTATTTGGGAGGAATCACAAAATTAAGATGTAATCATCATATCATTAGGGGTTTCCTCTAGTAATTTTGAATCTAATTATTCTGGTGGAATATTAATTCCCATATCAAATTCATAATATATTAATGAGTGGGTATATCTATCATCAAATAAGAAATTTGAAGTCCTTGAGTGGATGGGAATTGTACCTTTCATGGAATAATATTCATTCCCCTCATCAAAATAGTGATCGAATGAGATTTTCCAATGTACCCTACTTTATGAGGTTTCTAATATAAATATTCATTAGTAAATGATGGGTATTATCACTCATTATCATAATTCATATCCTCATTTTATAGAATGAACTAATGTGCAGAAGGATAATTTTGTGTACCTTTTCCTTTATTTTCATCATTATCTCACTTCTTCCCATTAGTGTGGAAAAAATATTTCCCAATTTACTTCTATTATCTACATAAAACACTTATTTGACCCCAGAAGACCATTCCATCAATTATTCATTCCACATATAGAGAATAAAGGAAGGATCTTTCGTATTCATATCTTCCTGAATTATATATTTAACTTTGAACTCAAACTTCCATTTCATGTTAAAATCATGAGATTGATATGTAAATAAAAAATACATTTAAACTTTTAATGCACAATACACAATATGTTCATCGATAATAAATTCTCTAATGGATATCTACCTTCTAAAACAAGGAATTAATCCACAAAAGAAAATATCATATTTAATGATTTTTGGATGATTAATCCAGATGTGTAACATTCATGTCTTGTAAAATAATCCTTGTATATACCCATAGATACATCATCCTTATTATTTATCTCAAGTAATTCATTTTCCATATTTTTATGAAGATCACCAGGAATTTGCATATTGAGTAATATGTTCATGAACTCATATCAATCCATGTATTAAATTTCATCCTGATTCTTTATATTATTGATTTGATTCCACTATTGGTATAGTTAAAATTGTTAATGATAAACTAAAGAAATGACATTACATAATCTAAACAAAATAGAATGGAGAATATATTTTTAGTTGTACTAATCGAGTGTTAAAAAAATTGGATACTACGGCCCACTGAAAAAAGGGTATGTTTCCACATGTAGGAATTAATAGAATGTTGTTTACTCCTTTTCCCTTTGAAATCATAACATAATTCAAATAATGGTAAAGTTTTGGGACAATATAATTTAGGTTTGTCATTTCAGATCCATAATCATTAGTTTTATTAGGGGGACAATAATTCCATTTTCTATCACAATAACCATGAATGCGCTTCCTTCAGGTTCCAAATGTTGACTAAAACAAAAAATCATTGAGTAAGAAATAGTTTCAATGTGAGGAACCACATAATCATTAAGAAACAATTACATTATATCTAATCTATGAAACCATCATAAATATATGAAACCATATAATAATACTTGGAAATTCATAGCCAAAATATTTTTAAATCCTAGTTTACTGTTCATGAAGAGTTTTTGAATTACCAATAATAATCTCAGGAGACTATCAAACAAGGTGTGCAACATGACCTATTGTCATGTAACATGTTATTATTCTGTTAGGATAGAAGAACATTGTTAATGTTTTTACAAAAAGGTGTGTATATTTCATAGCCACATCGGATTTTAATATATATAGAATGATTAATTGCTATTAAACCACTCACTGCCACATAAACCATAATTTCAGATCATTTTTCTAGAGTGGTCATTATCCTTAGAATTATCATCAAGAATTAACCGATGGATATCCCTATGGTTTTCTCCCCTTAGTTTCCAATGTTTAACTAACCCTTTTCTTTGATACCAAATATAATGACACTCTCTTTTCATATAATAAAATTACAACTCTTTTTTGGAATACATAATACATTTCCCATTGACCGTACAATTCTACTGCATCTGGAAAAATGAAAATCTAAACACTAGTACATGAGTGAGCTACATTATATCCCACTAGTTTCTTTAATTATTTTAAATCTTTCTATAGACATCATAATTAATATATAAAGAATTTTCTTTCATACCTTTTATCTCAATGAATTCTGATATGGTCTTTCATGTACATGTGGACTACCACTATCATAAAAATATGTGAATACTTTTCATCATCACAACACATGGATAATATATATAATAATTTTTAGGACATATATTTTATTTATAAAATCATTTTCATTATTTAATTATAATTTTTATAGACCTAATTTTCATTATGATCATTGAATAATATAATCATTACTCATGCGCACATATGACCTATGGTCACTATGATCATAACATATAGTGTTTCTCATATGTGTTGGATCCATGAGATTATTGGACTCTCTTAATGTTTTACAATCACATATCAGTCCATATGTTTGGATAATAACACATCATTTTAAGGATTAAATCATGTATCAACACATCATTATTTTTATTCAATCAGTTTTTACTACTATTTCATTATGATTACATTCTCTTACCCTATTGTTATGTTTTTTTTCCAAGACAGATTAATCAAAATTTTGTATGTATGAGCCAGAGTCACCGATCCTATACATAGTATCCAAATATTTCGCAAAGGATGTTCCTCTAATTTTGGTCCCACATATAAGGACCAGAATCATTTGTTATATACAGAAGGATATAGACAGATTATTTGTTTTTCAAAAAGGACATGAAATAGTCACCAATCCCTCTCAGACAGTGATTCAATGTTTCTCAAAGGACGTGACACAGTCACCAGTACCTCACCCATACCATGACACTGTCACTGGTTCCATACTAACAATAGTCTATTATTTTTGGAAAAGGTATATAATCTGCTTTTGTTCCTCCCTCACCGGTTAGGTTCTACCGCTACTAGTTTAACAACACCTGATGACTCCACTCAAAGTCATGGATGGACTCACCATTCTTGGGGAACCGGTTATATGAAACAGTGCTTGTGACACTGTTCATATGGTACCACTCTTGTAACTCACTATGATACCATTTCTTCTATACATTACAATATTTTCATAAAGTGTATGAACTTTTTACTGATGGTCATATTTAGACAAATTAATGTCCCTAAAAATATTTAATGTCGTTTGTAGAATATTTAGAGGAAAATATTAGGCTTGAGGATTCTATTCACCCACCTTGACTATAACACCTATCATCCCTCAAGAAATATATAATAAGAAAAGATCGTGTGAGAAAGAAGACTGGTAGACATAACATAGAACATGCACATCTATAGAATGCATGAAGAACACCTCTTCATTCTATTCCAGTGCCTACATGATGAATTCAATAATTTAATGAAAATTTTTTATTGAGAAAATCCTCAAACCCAATTTTGTTGTGCTTCATCGACTATCACTCATACAAAAAGGATGGAACATTTTTTCCCCTAGAAGGATTATCTAAAATTCCGTGACACTTTGTTTTTGGAGATAAATTCTAGAGAAAGACTGAAATGGAACTTCCTTTAAAACATGGGGTCCAAAGCTAAACTACATAACAAATAGATCCTTCAAAACTCAACTATACATTTCTAGAACTATTTTGTTTCATTTTTACTTCCAATATAGAGCAGTGTGTGTATCCGTTGGACACACACTGTCTCCAGTGCTTAACTAGAGGATATTTACTATCCATAACTTTAATTATTTTTACACATTTGTATCCCCTTGTTATGTGTGGAAGAGGTCAAATGTGACCGGTTTTCTACCTTTCCCATATAGAATTGTGGTATGGGTACCTTTACCTAGACAGTCATGTTTGTTTTTGTAATCCCCGATCTAGCATAGGGATCAGAACTTTTTATTAATTTAAACTTCTTGGTGTCATGTGATCACAATGTGTAGAAGGATAAGTCTTAGATTGAGTCTAATCCTCTTGTATTCATTTCCACTGTGCTTGCATGATTATATATGACACTCTATTTTATTTAAAATTGCATATAAACAACAAATATCTGATATTTAGTTTAGAAAGTGTTTATATCTATTTTAAACTATTAGTTTTATGAAAATTTATAGGAATTATCATTTTAAAATAATGGAGACCTAATTAATCATCTGAGTAACAAATTATACATTTTGGACTTTAATAAATAAAAAAATGGAGTTTGTATTATTCATAATTTGGATGAGCCTTGTGTTTTTAAATAATTTTTTTAATAGAAATTTTAATAGATACTCAATTCGCCCCCCTCTTGAGTATTCTTTTCAGACCAACATTTGGTATCTGAGGGGTTTTTAATCATTGTCATGCCACTGTTCTCAATCTTTTTTCTTTAACAATATTTTCAACTATGCTTTTAGTTGTATTTACATATCATAAAATTTCAATTACTTCTAAATTTTTATCTCATACATTATCCTACAAAAATCTCATTATGGATAAAATAGTTGAAGGAGATACTAGAAAAAGACCTCCATTCATTAATGGAACAAACTATGCACTATGCAAAATCAAAATGAAAATATACCAAGAGATATTGGTTTTTGAAATTTTTTCATCAGTTGAAGAAGAATATATGATCCCTTCTACTTCTATGAACACCTTGGATGACCTAAATAATGCTGCCTATAATCAAAACTATATATCTATGACTGCTCTATACTGTTCCTTAGGAGATGATGAATTTAATCATATTTCTGCATTCAAAACTGCCTATGAAATTTGGGACACTATTTCTGTTTCTCATGAAGGAACAACCAATGTAAAGGAAATGTGGCTTAATACATATACTATTTAATATGTTTACAATTAAATGAATACTGATGAGCATATTTCTGATAGGTATATCTGGTATAATGAGATTTTCAACACAATTATTTCTCTTGGAAGAGAAGTTACATTCAAAGAACAAATCATGGGGATATTTAGATGCATAACAAATTGATGGAGAGGAAACACTTTCTCTATTAGAGAGTCATGAGACAACAAAATATTACCTCTCAAATAACTCATTGGAATGTTAATGATGTATGAAGAAGAGTTAAAATTGAATAATGATGAGGACACACCAAAGAAAAAATATACAACCTTCAAGATTACAACCTCCAAGAGAAAAGAAAAAGAAAAAGTTCAGGCTGCTGTTGAAAGTTCAGAAAGTAAAGAATCTGTCTCAGAGAGTGATGATGAAATGACACAGCTGGAAAGAGGATTCATGAAATTTTACTATAGGAACACATTTTTCAAAAAGATTAACATTAATGGAAAATTCGACAACAAAGGCAATTGGAAAAATCATTTGAAGAAGCCTAATAAATCTTGAGAAATATTTTTATATGAATGAAAAATAATAGGAAATGTCAAGGAAGACTTTCCAAAGATAAAATATAAATAGGAGTATGAGTATAAATATACTAAATATAAGAAAGTAATGAAATCCACCTGGGGTGTATCTGAGGATAGCTCCAATGAATATTCTTCTTCTCAGGATGAGAAAGAAGAAAAGGAAAACATGTGTTTCATGACAAAAACATCTAAGGTAACCCTTGACTCACCTGAACATAATGATTATTATTCTAATGATGAATATGAATCTTAAAAGATGACCACAAATGAACTATTTGAATATGGTAATATGTTGGAAGAATCCAATAATTAAATAAATAATAAGTATAAACCATTAAATAAAAAACATGTATTCTCTGCAAATAGTAAATCTGAACTCACTATTGAGAAAGGAAAAAATTCATAGTTATTAAAAAATTAATGAAATAATGTTATCTAATGATAAATTAATGAAGGATTTAGAAATGTTACCAATGGGGAAGACACACTCACTATATTAAATTATATATAGATATATCCTAGGTATACTACTAGATTGTGATATCATCTAGGACAAAAAATATGATCCAAAACATATTTTACAACCAATATTAGAAAATGAACTTCCTTATCTAAAACTCATAACTATACAACATGTTCCAGCTCACGTACCTCATCTACATCATCTAGTGTCTCACATTCATTTAGAAAAAAATAATTTTTGTTTATCAAAGTCTATAGAATCTGCTAATAGGAAACCCAAGAGAAAATGAGGGTTCCAAAATCCCTTATTATGAATATTTCTGTACCCAGACATGTATTGGTACCAAAAACACTCATTGTTTGACCTGTTTTATTGGAAAAATGCCTAAAGAGAACCTGTGGAAATCTATAGTACTTAGACAGTTGATGTCAAAGGCAGATGATAAGAGATTTCATATGCTTCAAGAATCTCATAAGATAGATGGAGGACATGCCACATTTAGTGACAATGGTAACGGAAAATTAATCATCTCAGGACATATTGGTAACCTTATCTCTATCATTATTTCCAAAGTACATTATGTTGATGGATTGCAATATAATTTACTCTGAATATCTCAATTATGTGATGATGGATTTAATATAAAATTTGAAAATGATTCATGCCATGTTTTTTATGCCAAAAGTATGTTAGTATTTACTACCCTTTGAAGGGATAATGTATATGCTATAAACTTGGTTTCTTTAGAATTACAAAATGTATCTTGTGTTAGTGCATTTCAAAGGGAATTGTGGCTTGTGAATAAGAGATTAGGGAATTGTAACGCCCACTCACTAATAATGTTAGATAAAAAATGATTAGTTAGAGACTAGCCCAATCTAGAGATTCCAAAAAATAATGTTTGCAATCCTTGTCAAAAGGGAATGCAACACAAAATATCTTTCAAACCCAAGAAAAATGTAAGTACTTCTCAACCTCTCGAGTTGGTTTATTTGGATTTATTTGGTCCATTTAGAGTCTCATGTATAAATGGGGAACACTATGTTTATGTTCTTATATTTGAATTCTCTAGGTACACTTGGACTTGTTTTCTATAATAAAAATTTTAAGCATGTAATTACATTACTAATAATGCTAGATCTATTAATAAACATAGTGGAATTTCAATCAAATCTCTTAAAAGAGACCATGGTCGTGAGATAGAAAATCAAAACATGGAATATTTTTTTTAACTCAAAATGGCTATGGATGCAAATTTTCTGCCCCTAGGAAACCTCAACAAAATGGCATAATAGAAAGGGGAAATAGAACCTTACACGATAACTCTAGGACAATGCTCAATGATTATGATTTTCCAATTTTTTTTTGGGATGAAGCTGTTCATAGATCTTGTTAGATAATAAATTGAGTCTTGATACGACATATCTTTATGAATACCCCATATGAATTATGGAACAATATGAAACCAAAGGTAAATTATTTCAATCTTTCTGGATGTAATGTTTATATTCTTAACACTACGGATAATTTAGATAAATTTTCCTCTAAGAGTAATGAAGGGATATTTCATGGATATTCTATGTATAGTAAATCCTATAGAGTATTTAATAAAGAAACCAAATTTTTGGAAGAATCTGTTCATGTTAGATTCGATGATATAGATCCGCATGAGCTTAAGATATTCCTATATACACATGAAGATGATATGTCAAACATGAATATAAATGAAAAACCTTCTGGTCATCCTATTGATGAATTTGTTAAAACTTATAGTTCTGGAAATTTTCCAGATTCTAGACATCCTAAACTTGAACCGATAGAAGGGTCTGGAAAAACCCATCCTACCATTTCTGAACCAACTAGGATCCATAAAAACCATCATTTAGATCCTATTATGGGATATTTAGATAAAGGAATACAAAATTGGTATTCCATGAGAAATCAAATTGAACATAAATCATTCTTGTCTCATCATGAACCCAAAAATATTAGCGATGTAATCAATGATGAATGTTGGGTGATTTCTATGCAAGAAGAACTTAATCAGTTTGAAAGAAATAATTTCAGAAGTTATTAGTTAAAACCAAAGAAACATTGACCATCAACACTAAATGGGTATTTAGGAATAAAGTGGATGAAGAAGGTAACATAATTAGAAAAAAGCTAGGATAGTTGCACAAGGTTATAATAAAGTATAAGGGATTTATTATGAAAAATATCTTTGCACTAGTAGATAGTCTTGAAGAAATTAAGATCTTACATGACTATGCATAACATTGGGATTTCAAACTATATTAAATGGATGTCAAACTTGAATTCCATGATGGTTATATAGTTGAATATGTCTTTATTGAAATACCCTCTGGTTTTACAAACCCTCATTTTCCAAATCATGTTTTTAAATTATCAAAAGATTTATATTTATAAAAATATTTTTTTAGAGATACGTGTGATATATTAAGTAAATTTATGATTTCATAATGTTTAAAAAAATAATTTCGAATAATACATTATTTACAAAGAGAATTTATAAAGATGATTTATTTGCTTCAAATATATGTTGATGATATTATTTTAGGATGTTCTAAAAATTATTTGTGTAATGCCTTTTCAAAAATTATGTAAAGTGAATAAAAATGAGATTTATTGGAGAGATTAAGTATTTTTTGGATTTCCAATATTTCAAAATAAATAAGTTATTATTATAATGTAATATAAATATATAAAAGATATTTTAAAAAGATATGGATTTTATGGAATTCAAATTAGTGAAACACCTTTTAGTTCTACATGTAAATTGGATCTTGATGAAAATCGAATATAAATTGATCAGTCTACTAACAGAATAATGATTGGGAGTTTTATATTCCTAACTACTAGTATGCCCTATATTATGTGTTGTGTGTGTATATGTGCCCTATTTCAAGAAAATCCAATATAATTTCATTTTAGTACTGTTAAAAGAATTTTCAAATACCTCAAATATACAAACAACTTTGGACTATACTATCCTAGCGGACAATCATTTGATTTGGTTAGTTATTCATATGCTAATTTTGGTGGATGGATGTTGGTTTGAACTAGAACCATTGTAATATGCCACTTTTATGGAATGTATCTAATATCATGATGTAGTATGAAATAGAATTATGTATCTTTATCAACTATTGAAGCAGAATACATTATAGTTGGTAGTTGTTGTACTCAGTTTTTTTGGATGAAACATACCTTACTGAACTATTGTTTTCAATTTAGACATATCCTAATAATCAATGACCACACAAGTGAGATTAACATATCAAGTAATCTTTTTTCACTTTCCACAACTAAACATATTGATGAAAGACATCACTTTTTGATAATGAATTCTAAAAATGGTGATATTACTCTTGAGTTTATTTGAACTGATAATCATTATGGTGGTATATTTACCAAAGCTTTAAACTATGAGAAAATGAGTTACATCAGACATGAACTATTTCTGATAAACTCTTCCTAAATACCAAGGTGAACTGTCTCACTGGTATAACAAGGTGACCTAATCACCGGTCTCACAGAGAACAGACTCACTAGTTTTTCAGAGTTGACTCCCTGATTGCACGACCTTATTATATTTTATGTATGAACTGCTTCGCTGTGTCATTATCTATTTATTTATACATTTACCTATCATGTGAACATTTAAAGAAGTTTAGAATTCCCAAATGATAAAATCTATCACTTCACATTCACTCTTCACCTATATGACTCTCTACTTTATAACCCCAAACTGTACTATTTCATGAAAACACAATTGATAATCCCTTTATCTTCTAGTCTACATGCCTATCAATCCCACCATATCTTGAATCTGAGACTTTCCCTCTTTCTGATTTTCCTAGAGTCAGTTGTATAGTAAGGATGAATCTCACCTCTAGCCCAGATGCTGAATGAAGAAAGTCTTTAATGAAGGTCAAGAGCTTTTCTCCAGAAACACTGATAAACCACAATGTTGTGACCCACACGGTTGTGTCAAAGATTGAAATCCATTCATAATGGTTGTTTACATGTAATTCCTTAGTTCTTCAAGTCATAAAGGATCAGGGTTGGCTGGATTGGTTCATTATGAAAGAGATGACAATATATCCAAATCTGGTATCAAAATTTAGCAAGTATTGTATGATTTCTCTCGATAATTATAGTGATTATATAGTAAGGATCTAGATAAATTATGATAGAGTAAGATTTTCCACATGATTGTGGTAATCTTGTTAAAGGTTGACTTATGAAGGATTTTTGGAAGAATATCCCAGATGAAATCGACCTCCCAGTGATATCTTTTGCATTGAAGAAGACCTGGGTGATCTTACTAGAGATGGAACTAGTAGATGACCAACTTCTTTTGATTTGGATGTTGAGAATCATTTTCTATTTATGTTCATTCACAATTTGATGTGCCCAAAAATAGTTATTTTTCTACTTTGATGTATCAAGACACTTTTCTTCTATATCTGATGATAAATGGTCATAAGATCAACTTGCGTAAGTACATTATACTAAAAATGAGTGTTATGATCACTACCATATCCAAATTTAACTCTCTGTTATATTTAAGGTTCATTTATATGATGATTAGGTATAATGGAATGGTTGTTGAAAATGAGGAAGAGTATGAAAATTTTGATTATTGTTTGTCTAAGTATATTTTCAAGAAGATGAAAATTAGTTGGAACCCCTGGATGTTGTCTTGTATTGTAGACTATGACCAGTTATATAAAAAATTAAACAAATTTGATCATCCCTCTAGGATAAAAAATATTGTGGACCCTGGTTTGGAACCTCATGAACTGGTAGAATATTCTGATGAAGAGGTTGCTAAGGAAATTGGTGAAAAATATCATGCAGCTATGGATGTTGATGATGGTGAAAATGTTACTTCAAATGTTGTGTTGGGAGCTGATCAGGGTAACAAACTAGTTGGGGATGAAGGGCCGTTAGAGGTAATTCCTTCTATTGATGAATGAACAAAAGAAGCTGTAGAGTTACAAAAAAGTATTTTTGAGGCAGAATAAGCTTCTAAAAAAAGAATTTCCTTCTCAAGCTCTTGAATCTCCTGCACAATTTGAGGGGGAGAAACACCCTAGTGAGAAGATTTTTGAGCTGAGCTAACTATTGGAGTAAAATGAAGCAGCAATTTCCTTAGTTCTTATTGTTTCTATTGACGTAAATGTTTGAATTAAGGTCAAAGATACTCATATTGTTAGTAGGAAAACATATGGCGAGAGTAGAAGGACACCAAGTCCTTTAATTGGATGTTTTGAATTCTCTCTTCCCTCTATTCCTCATGTGATGGAATCCTAGCTCAAATTGCCTAGTTAATCTGAAGGTGATGAGCTTCCTTGCAAGGATGCTAATAAAAGACATGATGTATCAAGATAGTTTCAGGTACTGCCAATCGATGCTCTTAGAGTGTCCCCTATAGAAGAATAAAATGCAAATTTAGAGGAAGGAATGGCTCCTGTCCTTGCTGAACCCGCACCTCCTCCATGTGAGTTTATAACCAAAGCTAACATAGAATTTTTTTTGTGGAAATCTGTTATTCATTGAGAGTGGCAGTTGAAAGAAAAATTAACATATATATAGATCAAGTTAGAAAATAGAATATCATCTTTGGTGATGAGATTTATGGTCTTAAATCTGAAATGGCACAAGTTGAGGAAATATGTTGCAGGTTAATTTGATTGTATAATAACATCAATTGGAAGAGATGTTGTTAGTAAGATTCAAGAAAATATCATATCTACTGCAGATTCAGTTATTACCAATAGTTATAGGCCTTCTCCTTAAATAGTGATATTTTTTGATGGGTTCAATAATTTATCATCTGAGTATAGATCTTCCATGGAGTCTATGATGGACTCCCTAGACAAGGAAAAATCTCTGCTCAATTAGATTAACATACCTCTATTTAAGAAGAAACTCTATGAGAAACTGCAAAGTCTATCAACTCCAGGTCCACCTGTCTCTGGTGAAACTCGTGAAGATGATCAGGCTACTCTAGCTCAGGTGACTAAAAAAATTGAGCATGCCAGAGGTTTAGTCTCTAGTAATTATTGCGATTCCCCTTCTTCATTGAATGAAATTGGAAAAAGTTTGTTAAGTAATTTAATAAGGGGTACACAAAATATGACAGGATTCAGAACTTCAAATTTTGTGTGGAAAATCTGATGTTTCCTCTTGTTTATCAAGACTTTAAGAACTAGATGGATAAAATCAGATATTTTACCCCTGTTCTAGACATGTTTATTGACAATAGAGAATATTTTCAGAAATACATAACTTATAGCATTATGAATAATAAAATTTTTATCTCCCGTTTGAATCCATTCTTGTATGTGCAAAGACAATCTAGAGTGGTTCCATCTGCTAATCATATTGCCTCCACTTCTATATTTCCTACCTCTCAGCCTTCTTTTCCATAAGCCCTCTACAACATTTGGCATATTAGTATCGAAAAACCTTCTTCTAGTCAATGACATTCACTTGTTCGTATTGTCCATGCTACAATACCATTAAATTTTTCACCATTAGTTTCTTTGCCTGCAGAACTAGTTGCTCGAGACCTTGCACCCGCTGAGTCATTGGTGAAGGATGAGAACAGATCTTTTAATTCTTTGACGGGAATGTATTTGGCTATTCCTGTCATGTTATTTATTTATTGTGTTGAATAAATTGAATGCAAAAATTCGTTAGCATATTCCTGAATTTTTTATCTCTCTTTTCTTTTTCCACTGTCTGTTTATTATTTATCCCAATAATGGGAGAATTAATGCATGATGTCGGGATATTTTATTCCTCTTATTTATCAACACACGTGTTATTCATTCCAGGATTTGTGATTATAAAAATTCGTGAGATTATTCGATCTCTTAGATTATTGTACTCTCATAAGGTTTGACAATCACATATCAGTCCTTAGGTTTTGATAATCGCACATCATTTTAAGGCTTAAATAATGTATGAAAACATTATCATTCATTTTATATCATGTTTTACTACTATTTCATTATGATTAACTTCTCTTTCCCTGTTGTTATGTTTTTTTTCCAAGGAATATTACTCAAATGTTTCTTTGTATGATACATAATCATCCGTCCTATACAGAGCATACAAATATTTATCAAGGGATGTGACACCACTTCTGGTCCCAAGCAGAAGGACCTGAGTCATTGGTTATATACAGAAGGATATAGAATGATTATTTTTTTCAAAGGACTTGAAACAATCACTGGTCTGACTAAGACAGTGAATCAATGTTTCGTAAAATACGTGACATAGTCACTGGTCCCTCACTAATGTCGTGACACATTCACGGGTTCCATACTGACACGGGTCTATTTTTTGGAAAAGGAAGAGAATCTCTGTACGATTCACAATCACTAGTTTGGTTCCACTGCTACTGGTTCAACAAAACCTGATGACACTGCTCAATCAAATAGAAGGACTCAACATTCCTAAGGCACTGACTATATGACATAGTTATTGTGGAAATGTTCCTATAGCACCACTCCTGCAACTCACTATGGCACTATTTCTTCTATAATTTACCATATTTTCCTAAAGGGTTTTAACTTTTTACTAATGGTCAAATTTAGAAACATTACTGTTTTTGAAAATATTTAATGTTTTCTGTAGGATATTTTGAGGATAGTACGAGGTACATGGATGTTGTGTACCAACATTATCATACCACCTGTCGTCCCTCAAGAAATATATAATAATAGAAGTTTGTGAAATAAATTAGAGTGGTAGACCTAATAGAGAACACGTGCGTCTGCAAAATACATGAAGAACCCTTCCTATTCCTATTCTTGATCTTACATGCTGAACTCAATATTTTTACAATGATTTATTTTAGAAATAAAGTTCAAACCCAACTGTGAGGTGTTTCATCGACTACCACTCACATAAAATGGTTGTAACATTATCGATCATGGATGGCCGAACCAAAAGACTACGATGCTCTTTTTTTAAACAACTTCCAGAGAAGGACTCAAACTACACTTCCTACATAACAAAGAGTCTATAGATGGACAATATAACACATAAGGCCGTCTACACTCAACTCTACATTTTTTTCTCTATAGTGTTCTTTTTTTACGTACATTTTATAGAAGAGTGTGTATGTGTTGGATGCACGCACACTGTCCCCGATGAGTAAATGGAGGATAGTGAATATCCACACTTTCAAATATTTTTAGACATTTGTATCCCACTGTTATGTGTCTAAGAGGTCGAGTGTGACCTTTTTTCCACTTTTCCAATGTAGAACTGTTGTAATGGTACTTGAACCTAGACATCCCTATGTGTTGTTGTAAACCCTAATCCATGTTGTGGATCAGAATTGTTTATTATATTGAACTGTTTGGTGTCATGTGATTACCAAGTGGAGAGTATTATGTCTTAGCATGAGACTAAACCACTTGTATTCATTTCCATTGTTCTTTCTTGTTTATATTTTACACTCTATTTTATTTATAATCTTATGTAATCAACCAAACTATGATTATTAGTTTATCAAGTGTTTCTATCTATTATAAACTAGTAGGTCTGTTTCAAAATATATAGTAATTATCATATTAATATAACTGATACCTAATCAATCATCTGAGAAACAAATTGAACATTTATGAATTTTACAATTTCACAACAAATGTATATTGTTTAATTTTATATATGGGGAAGCCTTCTGTTTTAAAATAACTATTGGTTTTTTAATACATATTTTGAAAGATACTCAATTCACCCCCACCTCATGAGTATTCTACTCCGACCCACAATAAAAATATTTCTTTATTGGTTATTAATGAATAAAACATGTATAAATATAATAATTATGGATTAAATATTATATTTTAGATGAATAAAATATGTAATATTCATATGAATGAGAACTTTAATTACAATGAATGAATGAGAATATAGGGTAATTGAGCCCATAAATATTATTAATAACGAATGATTATTAGCGAATGAGTGATAAGATGTTATAAAACGATTATATATTATATTTTAAGTATAAATATTATTACATTATAGGTTTAAAGAATTATTAAAACCATCATATAATAGATTAAAAAAAATTCAACTATAATGATGTGTGATGTAAGATACTTCATCACAACTTCTCTTAACTAAGGCATATTATATTGTCATACACCTAATTTCTAGTATATTGTGTATTCACATACCATTTAAATGTATTATCACGATTCATTAATATTTAATTTTATTTTAGTTTTCAATTTTAATTATTTAAGCCATGGGGAATTTAGTTGAAAATTACCAAGTTCTAAATGTTAATATGAAATCTCACATTATCGGGTGATTTTTGACGTTTTCAGGAAATAATAAAAATATTTTCATAGTTGTTAATTTGAAATTAAATATATATTTAATATCATTATTACTATTTTATGTATCTAATAATTTCATAATATATATAAATTTTAACATATGCAGAATACATTGAATGATTTTTGATTAACTGGGTAGATATTGATAATTTTAAATTAATTTCTCAATAATGATACATGATTACGCATAATAATATATATTCATTAAATATATTATTTTATAAATTAACAATGATTCAGATATAATATATCTTGGTGGTGTTTTGTTATAGATACAGCTATGGTGAATAGGTAGTTTCATGAGACAAATCAGTTGGGGCAACTCAAACGGGGTTTCCCTTATAGTTTTAAATTATTATGAGAATAGATCATTATGTTAACAGAATCTTGTGCATGGGAAAAATTATTTAAAATAATACTGCATTACTTCATTCATAATTTAGTAATTTTTCTAATCGAATATATATTTTTTTCATTTATATTATAATAGATAAATTTCATAATATGATAATTGAATGATAGATATGTGATTGTAGTTATTTTCCTATCCATATTTATTCATAATTATGATACCATTAAATTCATATTACATGACTGAAATGTTGGTTTAGTTGTTTACCACTTCATATTGATTAGTATTATTGATTCATGATATCTTATAGTATAATACTACCATGATGATAATTTTAAATCACCGATATTATCCTTCTATACCCATTATTTTTCAATGGAATCATGGAAGAAGTTTTCAATAATGTTTTTCAATTTCATTTGTTATTAATTATGTTTTTTGATTCTTTTAAAAATTTAATATGGTTTTCATATATGTTTCTAGTTCCCATACACTACCATATGAATTAGTACATTATTATTTGACCCATTTTCCTATACCAAGAAAATAATGTAAGACACTAGCTCTATGTTACTGTAGTAGGGTTTTTATAGTTAGTATCAGATATATGTTTATAAGATTAATGATGAAATATAATAATGAAATAATATATCATGGAACATAATTCTATGATAGAAATTTAAGATATTAATTGAATAAAATCTTAATGTTTTGTTGAGGAATATATAATGTGGTTTTTTACAAGAAGTATATCCATGTATGGATATTATAAATGGAATTAGTTCAATAACATAGGACCCTTAAGGTATTTCCTATAAAAATGGTGAATTGGTATTAAAAGGATCATCACATTTATAATGAAAATAGACTATTCTTGTACACTTTGTTTTCCACTCATGGTTTATATTGTTTGAATAATTCAAATATTATTTACAAACCATTATGACAGATTTGAAAATAAATATATCCCCAAATATACCTATTTAAAATTAAATGACAAAAAGTCATTAAATTTTAATTTATTTTTGGTTTTAAATAATATTCACAATTATATATTATGACATAAATTCCACAATTTTATAATCCAATATAGTATATTCCATTGTTTAGAAATGTAGCCTTGATGGATGAAGGGTGTCAATACTCATGTCTAGTGTTGATATTTCCCAACCGCGAAAGCCAATACCTCATGTATTAAAGAATAAAAATTATGTCTATATTAGGGAAGTATAACAATGTTCTGTGAAATAAACTTTCCCCAGATTGAAAAAAATGTTCCACATTGTGATTTTGCTATGTTTTATTGCTTCATGCAATAGAATCCCCGATCATTTAGTGGGTCTATAAATACAATTGATAATTAAGAATTGCATAAGTCTCTGGATAACATATTTTTGGATTTTGGATGTGGTGAAAAGTAAAAGGTTACACTTTATTATATTACATAAAATGCGATGATCATAATTTTTTGTTATTATTCTTGAATACTACAGTGAAAATGAAAATTGAAATCATGGAATTAAAATATTTAAAGGGTACATAATTCAAAAAATATTTCCCCTATGGTAAAAAAATTAAATCATTATAATACCCATTTGATTAATGAAAAATGGAATAAAAATTTGTTTTTATATATTATTATTCCTTTATAATGTTATGTTGTTATATTATGGATTACATATGCATTGAATTGTGAATAGATAACCATTTTATTAATGTTTATATGTCATGTCTATGAAGAGCGCTAATCCAACAATGTTTTTTTCATGTGATTAAGTAGTTATATTTTTAATTAAAAATAAGATGGAATTATCTAGATATTAATTAGTAATTTAAAATCAAGAGGATAAGGGGATATCTAAACACCATGAAAAGGGAATATGTCAATGAATAAGAAGATATCACATCAATTTCTATTTCGTAAAAAATCATTAAATATCCTCAATGGGAAATTCATGAAGGGATTGTATGTTTTTTTTATAATTTTGGAGATAAGGTTTTCTTTTAAAATGAACGCAAAGGGAATACGAAAAAATTTACTATTTAGTGTTTCAACTACACACATATGTGTAACAACACAATTGAATGTCCCATTCATCATGATAATCCACCATATAAGAGGAAATGAGGATATCTCCTTGATTTTTTTCACTATTCCTACGGTGGAGGTACCAAATGTTGTGGTGGAATTTACATTAATCATATCTTAAAATCTATCAAATTCTCTACATGATTATAGTTCTCACACACCAGTATATATAACCATTTTAATGAAATTATGACACTATTATTTTAATTTATGAAGGAATGTGTTAGTTCAAACTCATATGGGAAGCATAATGGTAATGATGATGGGTATGATATTCCCCATATTTACACATAAAAATCCGTTATTTTTTTTATCAATTTATTATACCCATGATTGACTTAAATATAATTCATTTTATGGAATATAATTTCTTAATACGATGAAAAACTTAATTAAAGAAGAAGGAACATAAGATTTAATAGTAAGATAAATAAATCATTATATTTATAGTATATTCCTCATTATATGATTAATATCTTGATCAAACTCAAATAGATCAACAGAATGAGAATTTTGGGGATGTAGAGAAAACAATTAATGGGATGAAGAAGGTAATCATAAAAAGGATTATATAACTATTATACTAGAACAGCTTGATGTATTTCCCGAGAAATTACATAGAAACCCCCTTGATCATGTTGTTTATTGTTTGGTTGATTTAATCACTACTTCCAGATAAATATCAATGAATCCTTATAGTATTGAAATTTTGTAATTATTGATTTTTAAGAACCAATAAGAGTCATTTTTTGACATGAAATTTATTATCCATATTTTTTCACTATAAAGGTCCCATATAAAATTTATTATGGCTTAATATGGATCCATGTGTCTATTCATTTTTTATTATCAAATCAATTATATTATGATAAATAAGATGTATTGAATACCTTGCATTGATGACATATTAGATCAATGACACCGATCCAAATATGTTTCAATGATTTATCATCATTCAATGAATCGTAAAATGAAAATAATGAATGAATATTTTTCTAAATATTTATTTTCAAATTAGGTATGAATAATATGAATTTATAGTTATTACATTTATCAGGATTTTTTATATGCTATATTATCACTAGTGATGGAATCTCCATTTATCCTTCAATGAAAAAAGGAAGTTAGAGAATAGTATGAACCAATGAATATAACTAATGTATATCGTATCATTGCTGTTTTATGTAACTATTTTTAATTTTTTTAGTTTTTCCAAATTTTCTAACCAAATGATAAATATTACATGGGAATGGGATATGTTTTTTTGGAAAAAATGAATGCGGTGAATGTTTTGATGAACTAAATCAGAGATTTTTCAATGCTCTAATTTTTTACTCAACCATATGGATGTGATGGGTTTTTGAGGTATAGTGATTCATCATAGAAGGTTTATGGGTTTTTTTGATGAAAAATAATAAATTATTTGAATATGAATAATGCAAATTAAATACCCGTGCATAGAAATAAAAAATATATGATCATTATAATATTGATATAATAATTACATTGAGGACAATTAGACATTATATCAATGGTGAATTATGGGAAATATGCATAGATAATAATATCATAAAATACATTTTCAAATATTTATCTCAATATAAGAAAAATTAAATGTCTCTCAAAACTCATGGGTTATGATTTCATAGTACATTACCGCCCATGGAATGACAGTTTGTTAGTGGATGAATAATGTAGAAATGGTCATAGAGTTCTAACCCTAAAAGAGGATTGATAGGGATCCTATATTATTTGATATGAAAAATATATATATGGGAATTATTATGTATTGGGTGACATTTCTCACTTTTGAAATTATTTTATAACTATCATTATTAGAAAAGATAACCAATTTTCAATCTAATTTTGATAACCATCATAAGAAAATAAATATTCTAAATGATGGTAATTTATAATAATTAATTTATAATGAGTGTGTCCAAAATTTTTATTGATATTATGTGTTCCACATAAAAATATTCTGAAGATGGTTTGGTTGGATGATGCTCATAGATAGAATTTGTCTATAAAACATGGAATCATATTGATGAATATAAATTTGATGGATACTTTTTTGTGGGATAAAATGATGCAGTAACTTTCTAATAGTCATTATAGATTTTTTGTTTTTCATCAAGTGAACTATAGGAATCCTCATATTAAAGGAGTCATGCAACCATATCCTATTCATTTTATTAAAAATTTGATGTCATTACTATAGAATGTGTTATTGTACTACAAAAGTCTCTTTGAAATAATGATGTAATTTTGGTTATCATTGATATCATAACTAAATATGCAAACTACATCTTATTAAGAGATGATATACCAATTTAGATACTTAAAATGATTAATAATAATGTGGTTTTTAAGACATCATGGTACGAGTCGATAAATTTTTTTATATTATGATAACAATTTTACATCATAATTATGGAATATTATATAGAAGGATATTGATAATGATTTTCATTTGAGATCATCACACCCTCCTCAAACTAATGGATAGTACAAATAGAAAATTCAAATAATGGAAGAGACGTTGTGGTCAAGCTCACCTGACTTTTAGGGAATGTGGTATCATTATTTCCCATTGGTAGAGTATTCCAATAAAAATTGTTTTAATTTAAGTATTCAAATTTAATTTTATGAAGAATTATATGGAACGTGATTTTTTAATCAACTGTGTTTGAATGATTTTAGTGAAATGAATGTTTTATTAACCAATCTTGTTTAAGAGAAAACAATAAATGTAAAGGTTATTCAGTCTCACATTACAGAAACCCAAATTACAAAAATGTAATTATAGTAATTAGAGTAATTATTTGGAATTCCAGTTAGGGATTTTGATTTCATTTGTATATCTCCATGGACGGGTGATATATGGTTCAGTATGAAATGAAATTAATCCATAGGTACATCATTCCCTTCATAATACTTGGAAGAATTGGAGTTTTTAGTTATAATTTGGCAATGACACTAGGTCTCAAAAAAGTACAATATTTGTTCCAAATATAATTTTTAACGAATTATATGCTATTCCAAATGTATGTTCTCATATATACTTGAATAGAATTTAAAATTGATCTATCAAATTATGATATACTTAGAAAATTAATGGTACTAGAGTGAATTTACTGAGGAATTGGACACATCATCTAGTAAAGGTTATATGAAGAAATCATAAAATAGAAGAATCATCAAAGTAAGCATTGGATTTTATTATGAATAAAAAAAATAATCATTTTAGAAGGTAATATACATGAAACTATAAGGAAAATTCTTTTGTATGGGGGGAGAAAATAACACCCAAAACATTATTATATATTTCTTTTACAATAAATTTAATTTAATTGATGTAATATTTTTCACAGAAAAACATTTTAAAAAGAAAACAATCTATTAAAATTTTATTAAAAAATAATATCTTAAAATATACATTACATTTTTGCTAAATTATTTTACTGAAAAATATTTACATCATGGTTATCAATTTATTATAATAAATGAATAAATATTAAATGGAATTGGAAATAATTTCTAAATTTTTTGAAATGGATGGTTTATCTATTCATTAATAACATAATTTAATTTTTTTTAACAATTATATAATGAAATAATTTTTTAAATCATAATTTCATAACTAATTGTCAATGATTAATTTTTATTTTTATCAAATGTATCATATTTTATGGAACAATGTGAATAACATTATTTTAATTGAAAATTTCAATTTAATTTAAATTATATATAATTATAAGTTTAATTTTGATTTTATTTAATTTATAATTAAATTACTATTATATCAATTAATCTAATATAATTCATTAAAATAAGATTTATTTTGAATTTTGATATAATGACATTATATGTAATTAAACATTTTGTATTTCAAAAGTAATTTTATCATTATATCAAAGGGATTAATTTAAAATTAATATTTTTAAATAAGATTAATTAAAATTCGGAAAATGTATTGAAATTTATAATCATAAAAAATTATCATTTATATTATGGAAATAATAATTTTTCAAAAAAATTAATTGTAAAAATTTAAAAAATTGGTTTCCATAAATAATGTGAAAATAGATTTATTGGGCATTAAAATAGAATAATAATTGTTAAAATAAACTACAAATATCCTAAAATAGTTTTCATATCCATATTTATAACTTATCGCATATATTTTTTATAATTTTATATTAGTGGATCTTTTTCTTTGAAAACGAATCAATATAATTCATTATATAAAAAATTTAAATTGTGCCACTCACCACACCTATAAAAGGCCTCCCACCCTCCAGTCTTATTAACACAATATATCCAAATTATTTTATGATAAAACTACCTATATAATATCATAACTTCCCTTACAACATCCTTTAATCATTATCAATCATATAAAGAAAACCCAATAATGATTTGGTTAATACCTTAGGAAGAAATCCAATGAATATGTGACATTCTATGATGATGATTTTTATTATATTTTTTAATCAACCTCTATAATGTATTGTAATCCTTAAATTACAATATAAACATATCAAGTCGTCTATAATAATATTTTTTAAAAAAATTTACTGAAATAAAATCACTAAGAATTACATTAAATGGTATATGAAATCATAATTCTTTTGCACGGTGGACTACCAGATCTTGAACCTTGTAAATATTTTTTTTTCATTATCAGCTTTAATGATTTGATGTGATTATTTATAAAAATATTACTATATCTTTTCAATTATATGATTATATAAAAAATTTACTCATTATTTCATGGGGGTAATGATAACATCACTCGTGTATACGCATCACTTGTTCCTCACAAAGTGTTGAGATTCTTAATTAACAAACGCTTTACAGGGAATGTATTAATGACCAAAGTAATGTTAATATATAGTATTAGTGAAATAATTATGATATTCATGAAATTTTTATTATTATGACAATATAACATATATTATTTTATTACTTACCATTTAACCCAATTAAATATGATAACCTAGTTTTTGTATGTGTGGACTACCACCTTCCTAAAATGATTTCACTCTCTTCTCACCACCCCACCAATGGCTGATATATAAGAATATATCTAAATAAAATATTATATTTATTATTTTTTATAATTCTAAAATGATATAAAATTACTTAACTTATTCCAATTATAATAATTCAAAAATAGATATCTTACTCTTGCATGTGTAATAATTATTATCTCAGTGATCATAAACTATATAATTTCAATAAAAAATAATTAATTATTGGTCCAAAATATGAATATACATATGAATATGAAAATTATTTCATGAATATAATTATGTTTATGATGAATTATATAATTTTCTCTAGAACAAGAACATTCATGAATATTAATGAATTTGAAAATAAGGGAATGAAGACACACAACATTGAAATTATTCAATGATTAATAACAATAATTCGATAACATGTTATTGGAGGATAACATTTGATGATATAAATATTAATATGGTTCTTGAATAAGTTAATAAAATTTTTAGAATCCTAATACATGTGGTGAAATAACATTTAACTAAAAGGAAGCATAATGTAAAGGACGTTGGCTCAATTTCTCTTCATTTAGGCATATCATAATAATATGAACCTATTTTCAATTTTATTTTTATGTATATCCTTTTTAAATATAATGTCACGATTCATTCATAAATAATTTTATTTTACGATAAAATATGAATTATTTAATATATGTGGGTTTAAATGGAAAATTAAAATTTAGTTAAATTTATTGTGAAATCCCAATTTCTTTTTTGATTAGTAATTCTCACTAAAAACAATAAATTTAATAGGATATTTTTTCATAGGACATTATATTTTTCATAAATATCCATAATAATCTATGTTGTATATGATTATTTCCTAAACAAGACTCCATTTTTTCATACGTTGTTTATATTTAATTTTATTGGTTAACTGAGGAAATGCTGCTAAATCTCTACCCATTACTCAATATGGATACATGATTATAGGGCACATATTTTATGAACTAAATAAGTTATTAGATATATGTGTAATTATTTGGAAATTAAATAAATTGTTCAGGACCAGTTATATATGGCCCCTCAATTTATCATTTCTACCAAGGAGTGAATAAATTACATATATCAAAATTTGTTTTACCTATTTTTTAATCATTCATGAGGGTATATCATAGAATAAAGGTATCTTGTGTATAAGAAACACGATGTCCAATAATTAATCATTTCTATAATTTAAAATTAAATTATTATTATTATCCATTATATGTTATCTGTGATATTATCAATGGATTCATATAATTCTCATCTTATTAATTAAAATGAATATATTTTTAGTCATTTAGAGTTCTATATTGATTATGGAATATATTACCATGATATGAAAGTTATTTAAATGGATTTTGTGTTCCATTAATTAAATTTCATACTTTACTATTCATAATTAGTCGTGATATAATCCAATGTACAGAACCCTTACTAACCATTTTAGTACTTCATTATTTTCTTCTTTTCCTTATTATATGAAAAATAAATCATTGAATGAGTTTTGAAGGATGTAGTTCATTCCATTATTTTTTTTACATATTATTTTCTATTAAAAATGTAAAATGGGTTTCATTTATTTATCTCATTATTATAAATAGTTAAAATAATCTATACATCCTTATTTATCTATTTGTATCTATGACAATGTAATAAAGGAAGACATAGGCTTCACGTTACAGTATGTTGGTCACTTCAAAGGGGTCTATGTATTATTTACCATGCATGTAACGTCCCAACCACATTTTCTCAGAGTTGGTGCCATATTACATTACATTGGCATAATTACAAAAAAAAACTATCCCAAAGAAAACAATATTTTAGTAGATTTAGAATGTCAGATAGTTACAATAGTTCAACATAACAACATGAAATGAAATATGATAGATTTGTTTTATTGGGAGCATCCACAACAATATGTTTATCCCTGATGGTCGTCTATAATAAACATCACCACGTCCTGATAAATTGAAACACAAGAAAGGGGTGATATCAAATAAATATTATGGGTAGAAAATATAGTAGATGATATCAAAAACAAAAACAATTTGCATGATGGATTATTTTAAACACATTCCTTTAAAAAATTATTTTCAACACATTATGGAAGGAATATGAGATGAGTAAATATTTCCACAATTAAACATAACCATGGATATTATACTAGTCGAATAACCACATGAACAATGAATTTATAGCATTTTAATTAGGGAATTTCATATTCATGACATTATGAAACATACTGACAAAGAATTGGCAAAGAAATATAAAAATTATTAAGGCCTCAACCAAAACAACCTAAAAAAATTGGAAAAGCCTCGACCACGTCTTTATCTATTTGTCTCGTGAGATGTACTTATGAATATAGGAGTTATAGTGGGCCCCAACCATTTCATAATAATCCTAATTTATTCTCCATATGAACAAGGATAAACATAGACAACATATACATTCATATTGAATCTAATATATGAAACATAATCAACTTTCCCCAAACATTGAGAGTAGTCACTTACCATTTAGAGTAAATTTGGGAATTGTTTTAATATAACACTGCCACAATAAAATTAATCTAAAAAATTAAAATAAATATGGTATATTATTTCATAATTATTAATTTAAAAAATACAAAATAATCAATAGTAATTTTTAAACTCATGTTGATACTCTTATAAAATCAAAGAGTAGTTCTTGAGATAAATACTCTTTTACTTTGAAAAGAAGATATCTTTTGGATAAGTGTTTGTAGGTAACAAGAACTGAAGTAATTAATTATTTTAATAATAAATTTATTTATTTTAAAAATATAATGGTTTCTAAAAATATATTATAGTGTGACCTTGAAAATATGTAAGAAATTGTGAGATTCGCTTGAGTCGAGCATGTATTTCAGGAAAAATTTGGAAAATATCCTTTTAAAACATACAATTTCTTATAAATGAAGGTACAATTATGGTTGGAACACATATATAGAAGATTCACATAGAAATTATGATTAATTCATATGAATTATTGAGAAATTAATTGAGGTTAGTATATAATACAAGTAAAATTAATGAAAATGAAAGTTTGGGTGGAAAATCCTTACATGAAGTCTGAAGGTGTTCCTCACTTGTTCATAACGACATGAATAATCAAATTTATGTTAATAAATGAATTATTCTAGAACCTCTTAAAATTTTAAATAATTTATTATTACCTTTTTAGGTTTATTAAAAGGTTATAAAATTTATTTTGTTATTGGGAGTCAAGATGAATCATTATATATACTTTAATGACAATTTTTGGGTTAATAGGTGGTCCATGATAACAATAAAATAATTTGATTTATAAATTAATATCATGTGTAAAAAATGATTCCATAACCTTAAATTTTTTATAATACATATATTATATTCCTTATAAACCATAAAAATGTGTTCATGGCCAGAATTGAAGATGGTATGAGAAATTTAAAACATGTCTTCCTTGAATGTGATAAATTAACACCTCACATATGGTGTTTTTATTTCTATTATAATGGAAGGGAAAATGAGACATTATAAAGAATTATTCTTTTATCATAATAAAATTATAGTAATTTAAGGCACATGAGTCATCATAACATTTCGATGAATGGAGAGGAGGAATGAAAAATAAAGGAAATGAACATGTAAACAAAGAAATGAAAAGGGGAATTTACTACTTGAAGTAATCTTCCTTGAGATCCACTTTAGGGAAGAGGTTTTGGACTTTTTTTTAAACAAAGGGCTGGTTGATGTTGGTGGAGGATCATGGGAAGATATTTTAGTATAATTTAGAAAAGTCACATTTCTTGAGAGGAGTGAAGTGAAGAGGGAGTGAAGGGGGTCTTATAGTGTAGGATAGGAGGGTTTTGTCATTATTTTACTCATTATTTTATTATTTTCCAACCGAAATCCAATAGTATTAATTCTTGTGACAAGTAATGGTAATATTTTCATGTGAGTTCAAACTATTTGTGCTTACATCAGCCATGATACAAGTAATAGTGAATTTAACAAAAAATGTTTATAAATTGTAAATTACCATATTTTACAATTCATAAAAATTTAGAGTATTTTAGAAAAGTACAAAAAATTATACATTACCATTTATCAATGTGAATAATTCAAATATGAACTCCATTTTGTATACATAATTTTCTAAATATAAATATTTTATTTTTAAAAAAAATAATAAAAAATTCAAAAAATAAATATTTTAAAACAATAATTATTATTTTATACCATTGAAATACTAATAAAGATCAAATTATATTATAACATTAAGAAAATAAAATAATAAAATGATTTACTATTAATAAGGATCATTTTCATATTCATATTATTATTCATAAGGGTATGTTACAATTCACCAAAAAATATTTTTATTCATCAGACTCCAAATATATTTCTTAACGCAACCGTGTATGTCAGTTTTTAAAAATTAAAATCACAGAGGTCAAAAAATTATGTGCATTGGCTAGGTTATGAAAAATTGGTGTTTTGTAGAGACTCAGTGTTTCATGCAATCAATATTTATTTGAATAATATTGGGGTTTTACATTACCCCCTCCTTACCAAAAAATTATTCCTCGAAATTACTTGAATGTATCCTCCCAAAATGATTTGGGTAGTTATTCATCATATTATCCTCATGCTACCATGTTTCCCCTTTGATTTTACGATTTTTTGAAATTATATTTATTAGTCTTGACATTCGACTTTTCATCCATTGTTTTTAGTGTCTATAAACTATATAGGATTTTCATAGTAAAATTGGTTAGGTTCTATTTATATACCTTCAAACATGAGGGAATGTGTTATGTCTATAATGTTCATTCATAGAAATGAGACATGGAACACATTTTTTACTTTAGACATGCTAGGTGGAATAACCAAACTATATGAAACAGCTCCAATTCTCTCCATAATTTCAAAAGGACTGATATACCGAGGGCCCAATTTCTATTTCTAACCAAATGTTATGACAATGTTCCTTGGAGATACATTCAAGAAAAAAGGATCTCCCACTTGAAACTCCACGTCCTTCCTCTAATTATGAACATATTTTTTTTAGATTCTATCACGTGGCCTTCAATACTATTTATCTTTTTCCTTTATTCATTCACATTCCATAGGCCCACTAGATTCCATTGTCCTACTTCATCCCAACAAGTTTCTGTACACCATCTCTTTCCATATAATGCTTCAAATGCTTCCATTTGAATACCTGAATTGAAACTATTATTGTAAAAAACTCTAATAATGGTAAATATTGATCCCATATACCATGAATGTCATGTTAACATGATCTCAAAATTCCCTATATGGTATGGAACATTTTTTCAGATTGCCTGACAGTTTGGGGGTGACAAGTAATACTCAAACAAATCATAGTATTGAAACCTTTATAAAAACATTTCCATAATTACGAGGTAAATCATGGATCACGTTTAGAGACAATTGAGATATGTTCTCCATGAAGTCCCACAACATCCATTATATGAAGTTTTCAAATGCGATCTAGTGGAAAATCCTTCCATATGGTGAATAAATATGCATATTTTGTATGTCAATACACAATTACCCATATTTCATCATTATTTCTTCGTGTATTTTGTAATCTTGTAACATAATCCAGGGTTATGTCATCCCATTTTAATATATGAATAGGGAATGGTTTCATGACTCCTCTATGATGTTGTCATTTTAATTTCATTTGTTGACATACTAAACATCTTGATACAAAATCACCAATTTCCCACTTCATGATTTACCACAAGAATTTTTCTCTAAAATATTTACAAATTTTATTACAATAAGGGTGTATAGAGAAGTTTGAGCTTTTAGAATCATCAAATAAGGCCCATTTCATCTAATGAAGAGAGGGGACACATAGCCCTGTCCAAAATTTCAGAATTCCATCTTCACAAGTGAAGTCATCCCACATCCCATATTTCAGAGCATTAATTTTATATTGATGATTATAGTCATTAGTTTGTGAAGTGTTAATTATTTCCAATAAATAATGTTGGGAATCCATTTGAAAAAGCGTTAATGATTTAAATTATTTTTTAATTCCCATATCCATTTTCAGTAGATCCATGTAAAAATGATCCTTTTCAGTACTCAATTTGTTGAGAACTCCAAGATCCTTCTGACTCCATACATCATCTACCTTGTTTTCCTTTCGCAGGTTGTATTGCCTATAACAATCAAAGTACATGAGTAGTTCGATCCATTGCCTTTTCCTTGTTTTGAGTTCTATCTATGAGAACATATATTTTATACTCTTATTGTCTGTATATATCTCACATTTTTTTCCATAGAGATAATGTCTCTATATTATCATATAATAGATTGCCACTGCTAAAACACGATCATGACTAGGATTCTTTTGTTCCTGAATTTTTTTAACGTTCATGATGCATAAGAAATAACACAATCATTCTTCATAGGGACAAAACTAATTTCTTTCATTTATGCATCACTATGTATCACAAACCCATATTTCCATTATGGTAGAGTTATGATCAGAGCACTCACTAATACCTTCTTCAATTCTTTGAAATAATCCTTAGATTAATTTTTCCATATGAACATATCCTTTTTATGTGTATACATGGTCATTGGGTTATCTAAACATGATATTTTGAATTAAATTCCAATAATATCCTAAAAACCCAATAAAAATATGTATCTCAGTTATGTTTGTGGGAGTAGCCCATTCTTGAATAGCCTTTGTCTTCACAGGATCAACAAATATTCCTTCCGTTGAGATAATTTTTTCAAGAAGGGAAACTTATTGATTGCAAAATTCACAATTTCTAAACTCCCAATATAATTCATTAATTATATGATTATACATAATAGTTCCCATGTGATTTTCATCATCCTAATTTCTTTTAGAGTTTACTAAGATGTCATAAATAAATACCACCAAATTTCATCCTAATATTCTTGGAAAAAACTATTCATTAGATCCATGAAAATATACGGTGTATTAGTCAGTCCACAATGCATTATTGTAAATTCAGAATTCCCATACTTGGTTCCAAATGTTGTCTTTATAATGTCTTCATTTATCACACATTACCTATAATGTCCAAATCTAGGATCAATCGTCAAAAAATATTACTCTCCATGAAGTTGATCAAACAAATCATCATGCGAGATAGGGGTAATTTTTAATTACTATTATAGGATTGATCTCTCGGTGGTTAATGTACAACATCCTAGATCCATCATTCTTATTAACCAAAATAATAGGGGTTCCCCATGGAGAAATAATATGGTGAATAAATTTTTTATCACTCAATTCCTCTAGTTGTTTATTTACTTCCACTAATTCTAATGTGTACATTCTATAAGGGGACTTTGATATGAGGCTTGAATAATTAATTATATTAATGGAAAATTCAATTTCCTACTCTAGAGGAGGTCTTGGTAATTCATCTATAAACACATAAACATATTCCTTCACACATGGTATGTCCTTTATTTGATCAATCATTTTCGCACCCATTTTTATTTCATTCCCTTCCTCCCATGTAATTGAATTTAGTAGAGCTACTGGGGGTGGATATAGGTGAGACATAGATGGAAATGTTTCTTCTCTAAATATGTGGAACTCTATATCATACAAAAAAATTGAATCATTTTTATAATTGAAATATTTTTTTTCATAAAGGTTCATAATCAAATACATTTATAGGATTATATCAATGTCAATCATGGTTATGGTAAAAACATTAGCTGATAAATCCCTATTATATTCCATAATGGGGACTTCCTGAATTTTTTTTGGTGAAATGATACTTCCCTTAAGAGTTTTTACTAAAAAATACCTTACTAAAGAAAATTTGAAATATCTATTTTTCAAGGGAAACTAGGAAAATATGAAATAATGTGATGACATAGAATCAAATAATGCATTGGATATGTTTTCGGAAAACGATAAATGTACCTGTCACCACATCTCTTGGAAATTCAACATAAACAGTTATGATTGCATAACCATGTCCATGATCCTATGTACTTATCTAAGGGGTGTTTTTTTGACACATTGGAAAATCATTAGTTTAGTTTACTATATCCCTATAATTATATCATTTATCATTAACAACTTTTTAATTCACCTTGCGAACACCTTCATGATGGCCTTTCTGTACACACTTTTAGCACACCCCTTTTTCTTTTTAGGCAGACACCAAGGTGTTTCCTTCAACAAATATCATAGCGTGGAATGTAATCACTTCCCTTCTTCCCTATTTCATTATTTCCACTTCCATAGTTTTTAGAAACCCACTTCTTGTATTGCTTTCATTAAAAGTTCTAATAATTAGAGAACTGATTTTCTGTCATGATATCACATGACACTATATCATCGTATGATCATAATGTTTTTCAGAACAAACCCCAACTTAGGAATGGATTTAATCCATCAATGACTCAATCAATATTGATCTTTGGAATATGTATATATTATAGAACATACATTTTTTACCTTGTTTTTTAGCTTCATTATTTGAAGTATTCTAATCTTCCTTTTTCATCAAATTCGGAACGATATTTCCATATCTGATCATTGTTCAAATGAAAATTTTTCACTAAAAAAAGTTCATTAAATTAACTAAATTCAATGTATTATATAATTTTATCATACTTTGTGTCTTGAATTAGTGACCACCACTGATCATTATCACCCGATAGATAATAATCTTTCAAGAGAACCTTTTCCCTTTCATTAATTCCATTTATGAGAACTATATTCTGTATGGAACATGTCCACTGCTCCACTACGAATGTGGTTTTATTCCCATTATATTATGGAGGTTGTTTTGGCATAAAGGGATCTAACATATATACTGTATGATGTGAATCTGGATGCACCTTATAGGTAAGTTTATTCTTTATAACATGAGTAAATTGACCTACTGTAGTTATAAGTTTCTATATACCAGTTTTATCTCCAAAGACAACATCATTATCTTGCATAGTTGGGAATTCCCAACATGGGATACACACATTAATGTGGTTTCCATTACTTCCACTATGAAAAAATTCTAAATAATGGAATACATTAGATTAGGCTATTAATATTAATGTATTATCTCAATGTAGAACAATACATCTTGTAAATAGAAATTCTAAATAGTGCAAATCTCATAATCCTAAACATTGTATCATTGAGGAATAATTTACATATAAATCCTTCATAATGGACTGTAATGAAAATGTGAATTATAATAAGAATATCCCTTGGGATTTTCAAACCAGGTTCACAGTAAGACTCGTTGTCATGTATGAGGATACCATAGGTCAAGTCCAAAACTACTTATCAGAGGTTTCACTCCTAGGTACATTTGTGCCAAAAATATGTCAACTTGTATTATATTGATAAGGATTTATTTTCTAGAAATATCCACATATTCTATTCCATAGAAAAAATTCTCAGATGATCTTTTCTATTTATCCACAATGACAATCATAGGGTGGTGTTCTCTAATCTAAATTTTCTAAATCTAATTTCCATGTTTTTTTCTAAGCATTATATGATACCAACATTAAAGAAAAAACCCAGTTCCCTGGAGCTGGTGCCTTATTACGTCACATTTCCATAATTACAAGAAAGGTGTATCCTAAAATAATGATAATTTTACTATATTTTGAAATATAGACACATACATAAGTTCAACATTACCACATGATATGAAATACAACATATCTGTTTTACCGGTAACATCCATAAATATATTTTTATCCCTACAGGTCATTCATAATAAACTTAATCATGACCTGAGAAAATGTAATAGAAGAAAGGGGTGTGCTTAAATGCTCAGTAAAGGTAAAAAATATAGTGTAATATATCATAATCATAGACAGTAGTTAGGGTGACTAATTGAAAAAATATGACTTTAAAAATAATAAACATGAACACATTATTGATGGAATATGACTAGAGTAAATATTCCAATAATAATACATAATCATGGGTATTCTAGTAGTTGAAAAACCAAATGAACAATGAATTTCTATCTTTTTAATGAGGGAAATTCATATTGTTAACATTATGAAACATACAATGAAGACCTCATCCAAAAAATATAAAAAAATTTATGGCCTTGGCCAAACCCATGTTGAAAAATGTGCAAGGCCTCAGCTAAGTCTATATCTATTTGTCTCATGAGACCTAGCGATGCATAGAGGGGATATGGAGTTCCCCAGCCGACACATAATAATTCCAATACATTCCTCATATGAATACAGATAAACATAATCAATTTATACATTTATATTGAAACTAAAATATTAAACGTAAACAACATTCCCCAAATAGTAAGCATACACACTTACCATTCAAAGTAAATTGGTGAATAGTATTAAGATAACACATCCACAGTCAAACAAATCATATGCCAATAAATTAGATATGGTATATTATTTTATATATAATAATCAAAATTATACAAAAAAGTCAACATGTTTGCTGAAACTGACGAAGTTACTCATATAAAATCGTCGAGTAATTCTTGAGATAAATACTCATTTACTTTGAAAAGATGTGTCTTTTTGAAAAGGTATTTTTTCATAAAACCAAAAACTAAATAATGTTTAATTTGAATAACAAAATTATTGATTTTATATTTATAATGGTTTCTAAAAACAAATTATACATTTCCCTTGAAAATATGTATGAATTTGAGAAATTCCCATAGTCGGGATTGTATTTCTGTAATAATTTTTGAACAATCCTTTTGAAACATATAATTCCCCATAAATGAAGGAATGATTCTGGTTGGAACACATATATAAAACATTAAAAAACAAATAATTAGGAGTAAATATGAATTTGTTAAAATTTAATTGAGGTATGTATTTAATGAATGTAACCCGAATGAAAATGGATGTTTGGGAGGAAAATCCTTACCTCACGGACGAAGGTGTTCCTCATTTGATCATAACAAATGGAATAATTAATTTTGGTTTATAAATTAATTATTCCTTAACATACTATACAATTAATTTATTTATTATAACTTTTTTAGGTTTATTCATAGATATTTTATTGGATAAGAGATTAAATATCATTGTTTGGGAGTGTTTTCTACCATGGTTTTCATGGCAGGATTACTTATAATCATGTATGCATAAACACATTGAAATAGAATTGTAGTCCGGAATATAATTTTGATATTATTATTGAACAATAATAATATTACATGGTTATAAAATTCATTTTTTATTAGGATTGAAGATTAATAATTATATAAACATTAATGACAATTGTTTGGGTTAAATGGAAGTTATTGATCACAACAAACTCATCTGATTTATAAATTAATATCATGTGTAAAAACATATTACATAACCATAAATAATTTAAAATACATATAATGTATACTTTTTCAACCAAAAAAATGGTTTCATGACCAGATTTGTTGATGGTAATAGAAATTGAAACCCATCATCCTTAAATGTGATAAATTAACACATCTCGGATGGTGTTTTCATTTGTAGGATAAAATAATGGGAAAGAATAAATGATGATGAATTATTCTTTATCATAAAAAAAATCCATTACATGTAGGGTACTATAGTCAAGACAAAATTTTGATCAATAGATGTGTGGAAATAAAAGAAAAATAAAGAACCATTAAATAAAAGAAATGAAAATATGAATTTTCCTCTTGAAATAATCTTCCTTGTGATCCTCTTCATGGAAGAGGTTTTAGAATTTATATGAGACAACACACTATTGGAAATGGGGTGAGATATTGGGAGGATATTTGAGAAGAATTTAGATAAGTCACATGGGTTTAGAGGATTAAAGTGAAGAGTGAGTGAGGCGGGGGGGGGGGGGTTGTAGTGGAAGAGAGGAGGGTCTTCCCATTATTTTACTAATTATTTTAATATTTTTTCTTAAAACAATGAATATTATTAATTCATGTGTCCAATAATACTAATATGTGAATGTGGGTTTGAACCATGTGTTCCTACATAATCCATGATTCTATTAATAGTGATATTAATTAATAATGTATATATGTCGTAAATTATTGGATTTGATTATTCATAAAAAAATCATGTGTTTCAGAAAAATCACAAAAATTAATCATATCTATTTTATCACGTTTAGAATTCAAAAATGAACTCTATTTTTCGAAAATATTATTTTAAATATTATTAATTTAATTTTTATTTAAAATCATAATTTAGTGGAAAAATAACAATTTGAAAACAATATTTCATTTTATATCACCTTGAAATTTTAATCAATATCTTATTACCATCTAACCATAAGAAAATAAAAAATAATATGATTTAATAATCCTATGTTTCAAATTCCTATTTATATTACTATCCATATTACTATTCATTATGGTATGTTTCTAATCATCAAATATTAATTTTCTCTTATCAGACTTTAAATATCTTACTAAACGCAATCGTGTAAGTCAATTTTTTGAAATTCAAATCATAGAGGTTGAAAATTTTGTTTACTAGATTGGTTATAACAAAATGTTCTATTGTATAGGCTGATTGATTCATGAATTGATTATTTATTTTCAAAATTGTGGGTTGTTACATTGAATTCTATTAGTTCGAATCCATATAACTATCTTCCATGATGATATATAAAGGAACAAATTATCAACAACCTCAGCCATATGATTTTATAAATAATTAACTATAGATATTTTATATTGACCCAATGCATATTTCATGTTATGTTGAATGTTTTGAGAATTATCTTTCTTTTAATGGAGATTATTATGGCTCATTATATTCCTCTCTCCAACAAAGTCCCTACACGTTTGAGTCTAACATCAGATCTCATGCTAATCTTCAAAAGGTGTTATTTAAATTTAATAAAGGAAGATACTTTTATATTATAAATATACTTGGAGAGTGAGTTTATCTCAATATCCTTGTAAGTCTATTTAACATTATCTCATCATATCCTATATTGATTGAATAGATATCTCATATTGACTATCAATCTGAGGGAGATATGTAATACATAAATATATCTCCATATCATAATTTTATTGAAGAATTGAAAAGAACCTCACGGGAAAACATGAAACTATATTAGATATAATGTATATTGGGATTATATGAATTCATATAACATCTATTTTGTATATCACAGAGTTTCAGTCAAGAGTTAAATCATCCTTGATCGAAATAAGATGTATAGACATGGTATAATGATCAAATACCACCTAGAGGACATTATTTCCTTTTGGGATTTTGATGTGTCCAATGATGAAATACATGGTTATTTTTTTACATTTCCAAACCTTTATAAGAAATGGTTTCATCATATCAATAATAATTTTCCATTCATCCATAACTTATTTGAATACCAATAATTAGGATATAAATTCCTCAATGATCTTCTTCATGTAATTTTAAGATAATTTTTTGTCACAAATAAATATACAACCTATTGACTTTTTTATATGTATAATAATGATAAATTTACATCAACCACATGATACCTATCAAATTATGCGATTAACAGGATACATATGTAGTTCCAAAACTTATAAATATATCATTAGGAATGTTTAACTCAATAATATTTTATACATTTTTTTTCTACAGGACACGATCATCCATTTAAGACACATTGATCCTCCTATAAATAATTAATTGAGATATTATGATATAATTTTACGATTATTAAACGACTATGATTTAAATGTATATCCTTCACATTTCCAGGAATAAAAGATCATTGAAATCATCATTATGGATATGTATATGGGAACAATTCTGCTCAGAGTATCTGTAACATTTGATCATTTATATGAAGAAAATTGGTCGAACAATAATAATAATATAATATCTATAACCATCATTAATGTTTAATATAGAGATCCTTTTGTGTTAACATATATAATAGATTTTTTTGATCAGTATATATGTTACATGTATCCCCATGGGGATAATAGTGTGAATTGTTTTTTTTTGTGAATATCACTAAATCTAATTATAAATCATTTGTACAATGGCTATGCCCATGTATATTTTTTATAGATATTAGCATGTATCATTAATTGGTTGATAACATAGGCTATAACATTTTTATCTTACATGAGTATATATATGAAGTTCTTTATTTATGCATCATTATATATTATAAATCCTTCGCTTCTATTGGAAATGTGAGCATATGTATATTAAATAGTCTTTTCATAAACTATTTAAATATCACCTTAAATTCATTAGTCAAAAAAAGAAGTCTATAGTGTAAATATTCTCAGATAGTGGTATTGAAAACCATTATATAATTCTAAAATCATGGATTGTACACCATCAATCCATGGAAATATTGTATTTATATCACATATATTGGTCCATGAAATCCTTTAATTTAATCGATTTTTATAAGATTCATAAATATCTATTTTCTAGTGAAAAATACCCCCGAAATGAAACATTCTATATCCATAACTCTAATTTTATATACAATAAAAATTACATTTCCTTTTGTAATTTATTCAGTATAGAATTAAAATTCTCTTCATTATCCTCCTTATATTTTGATTGTAGAAGAATATAAATTATAAATAATTACAAAAATTTCAATAGGTATGTAGAATCCCAAGTAAGTAATGAATAATATATTTTATTATCTATGTATATTTATGAATTATATAGTGTTTTAAAGACATAAAATGAGAATAAATCCAATCTTTAGCATAGAATTCTCTAATATTTTTTCAAAGATTGTTTTACCACCTTTTGATGGAGAACCAATTATAAATATATATTTTGACAATTTTATAAGATCTATTTGTAAAAAATAAACTTATTATTTTTCATTGGGACATTGAAATTTACTTTGGATTAATTTTTGGTATTTTTCTTACAATGTTCATTTTTTAATGAATAGTGAAAAATAATGCATTTTACATCAAAACTGCTTTTTCATCTATTCTAATTATATAGTTATATTATCTTTTTAATTGTTTTTAAAATGTAATTATAATATATTTTTACCATTTAATCCAATAGTGTTCATTAGAATTAATTCCACTTTGGAATTGGGCATAAACAAGTGCCAAACTTTTCATAGATATTGTTTCAAAAAAAAACCCGCTATTTGTTTTGACAACAGAAATTATTTTTACATTCATTATTGAAATTTTTATGTTTAGAATTTGGTAAAATGGATTCCATATTTGGAATAATAAGGTCCAAATTATGTAATTAATACTCTTTTGTTTTTGGACATTATGAATAGTTACGACGACAATTATCTTTATTTATCTTGATTAATTAGTAATCGGGTAGTTAAGGGTAATAAAATAATATCATAATAATAAACAATTACCCCAAAATGTGTCCTAATGATACTATTTGTGTCATGGCCGACCATGGGATTCGTTGTTCCAAACATAGGGACCCCATGGAATCACTTTTGGGTGAAAGTGACACTTTATCATTTTATTTTTAAAGGAGAGTATCACTAAAGAATGTATCACCCGAGTAAAACATTTTTAGTTTTTCCTGTGTAAATTATCTCTTAGACTATAAATATTCATTAGAAATATAAAAATATTTCCTACATCATAGTATTTTTTATAATATTTATATATTAAATAAATTAAATTATTTATGACATCATGATGATGCAGCGATTACCTAATTAATGAAGGATTTAAATAAACTGAAAAGATAATTTATCATCAAAGATGCACACTTTTCAAAGACCTATTTGATTAGAATATTTATAAACCTTATCACTTTTTCTTTAAAATATATCAATGTGGTACCTTTAAAATCCGAAACTCATTTTAATATAATGTAACATTTTATAACATTCCAAGAGTGCCCCTCCTCTCCTCTTATAAAAGGCCCCCGCCTCTACCTCTTTACACACACCTCTCAAGCCATTTGATTGGCCAAGCTCTTCTCATTTTATCTCTCCACATCCCTATCATAATCCTAGAAGCCTTACCTTAGGTAGAAATCTTTTCAAGAAACCCTTTTGGTACAAACAAAGAGGAGTTACCCGATTTAAAGGTAAAGTCTTCTCTAATGTTCTTTTGTTTTTTTGATTATCCATCCCATTAAATTATTTTAATTATTTTATTTTGTAACAAAAACAGTATATTCAATATAATTTTATGTTGTTATAAGAATTATTCGAGCTACACTTAAACACACCAACATCTAATATTTAAATAGTATACTATTTCCGTGGATGGCGAATTTCTACCTCATGAAACGATGATTGTTAAATATTATTCTAACACCTTCAAAGATGGCCATTAAGATGTCACTATATTTATATATTATATATAATATGTTTATTTTTTCCTTAAACTTCTGTATTATTACATTTATGGCATACCTTTATGGTTTTCATTATGGGTAAACGCGATGTCATCATTTTAGGAAGTGCGGACTACCGCCCCCTCAAAGTGATTTGATTCGTTAATGCCATATGTGGGACGTATAAAGGATGGAGTTAATGATATTATATATTATATTATACTGGATGTATAATATATATTTATATCATTATGATTCCATTCCATAAAATATGAAATAGAAATGAATGTAGCGTTCATGCGTACGTACAGATTACCGTCTCCATGAACGGTGCATTTCATTTCTTACCTCTAAAGGTTATGTAATATTATAAATGGATCTACAGACATGATATATATGATATATATGATATCTAAATCATGAATATAATTCTGTATATAATGTATATTTTACCACATGAACAAATTTTATTTATAAAGTGTTTATTTTTGACTCAAGTACCAATGATCGACAAAACGACCATTATTAACTTATATAATTACATAGTGTTCATAAAATGGTAATAAGTGATATAAAAGATATAATTAACTTGAAAAAGGTTCTTAAGAAAGTAGAAATTAACTCAAGTTAATTATTCAGGATGTTAAAGAACGATCGATTCACGTCGGACCCGAGGTAAGGGACTTCATCTCAATCTCCTTTCATTGTGGCATATTTTGTTTTATACACAACTTTCTTTAATATGGTGTATAAAACCCTTTGAATTTTACATTTATTCAAAAGGACTATTTTTATACGAAGTTTTTACTAAACGAAAAAAGGGAATGTTTTTTTGTCACACGTATGCGGCGACAACGACTTCTCCACCGCCGTGACGATTATTTGAGTTTCGGCTTCCTCTATAAGCCATAACTTTTTTTAAATGAAAAATAAATACCAGGTTTTACTTTTCTCTTATTTTGGTATTGAAAATGGTTTTGATTATGTATTTATTATATCAATGTGTTATTGATTTCTTGTGATTTAAATGTGGAAATGTTATGTTTCCTTTATGCATGTTTTATGTGATAGGATTATGTTATGGTTCTTGGGAATTGTTTATAAAGATGGGTGGTTCCATGATAAACTAAGGGTGGGTGAGCCCGATATAGCTCTCCAATGCATGGGTAAGACGAAGGGGTTAAACATTAGGGTTTCCCCGAAGTGATTTAGGGAATATACTGTGATGGGTATTCCAAACGAATCCATGATGGTTACTACCTATGTAAGAATGTTTTGAATGCCTCAAGCTACCTTTATGTCTTATGATTTCTATGACTTATTCATGATTTGATGAGGTATGTTAAAATGATTATGTTTTATGTGTAAATTATGATTTCATACATGGACTAATGTTTTCATTTCGTACTTTTATATCCCTTACTGAGCTTTTTATGGTAATCCCTAGTTTTTGAAATGTTTTTCACAGGTCAAGGGAATGGTACATGATGTGATGATTGTGTTAAGGAAGTGTCAAGAAATAATCCATGTTGTATTTTAAATACGTTTCTGTTGATGGGAAAAATGATTACAATCTTTTATGTAACCACTTTGTTTAAATGTTGAATGTAATGCATGTTTTTTGATCTAATTATCTAAAACTCTAAACCTGAAAAGATCCTCAACGTGTATTCTTTAAATAATTCATGATTAAGTAATGTTTAAGGCTGGGGCCTTATAGTTGGTATCAGAGGTCAGTTTAGATAACTTTAATAGTTAGAATTATATTAAATTATTATCCAAAAATATTTTTTATGGTAAAATTGGAATGATATAGCATTTGAACATTAACATGTTTCTTAATCTAAGACATGTTTTTTCATAATGGTTTTCCACAGAGGAAACAAGGAATCAGTGCTAGGAAGGCATACGGGAAGAAATGACCTTCTGAATCAACTTTCTGTGATGGTCGGAATTGGAACTGAACAATTTGTTGTAGTAATGGCATACTTGACTCAAGTGAAAAATGGTGGTGGTATCCATGCACGAGATCATCCAGATCAACCACAGAGGAACATGTCAGTGGTGGAACATTTCATGAAGAAACACCCCCCATCATTCAGAGGATCATATGACCCTATGCTATCTGCAGGGTGGATTAAAGCACTGGGGAAGTTTTAGATATCATGGGGTGTTCATACAATCAAAAGGTTTGTCTTGAAATTTACCATTTGGAGGGTGAAGTAGATTAGTGGTGGTCGATGCTTAAAAATATCAGGGACCCTGATGAGATTGATGCTCTCAACTAGTATGAATTCAAAGGAATTTTTCATGAGATGTATTTTCGTAAGTCTGTTCGACATAGGATAGAAAACAAATTATTGGAATTGAGGCAAGAGGATGACTTAGTGGCTGCTTATGAAGAGAGGTTCACTCGTTTGGCAAGGTATGGTCCAAATTTTATCTGAGCCCTTGATAGAAAAAGCAATCATTTTTAATCAAGATTAAATCCAATATATCTAAGGGATTTATCTTCTCGCAAGTTAAAGAGTTATGAAAATCTTTTTCGATGTCCTGAGAAGGTGGAAATGGAGTTTTCCGATGATCAAGTGTCTTATAACAACCAACAGAAGAAGAGACCGAGGTTACAGGAGAAAGGTAAGAATTATTCAAAAAGGTCTGATGGTAAGAAATCTATGTTTCCAGTTTGTGATAAATGTGGTAAAAAACATGTTGGGGAATGTCTTTTGAATTCTGGAATGTGCTACCGATATGGTAATATGGGACATAAGGCTCGTGATTGCACTGGAAAAGATCATGGTGATGGTAATACCAAATTAGATTTACAGTTAGAGAAATTTTTTATATGCAATGAGATAGGTCACTATGAAAACGAGTGTCCGAAAAAGAGCTCGAGTGATGTGAAGTAGTTTGACTACAAGCAAAAAGGGGTGGTGAAATCCTTTGCAACAACTTCAGTAGATGTTGGGCCATCAAAATGGGAATACCATCTCAAGAAATGACTCGTGAACTTGTGGTAAAAACACCTGGGGGAAATGTTGAGGTAAAATGAATTTATATAAGTCTTCATATCCTTATCCGTTGAAAGAACCTACTTGAAAACCTTATTGTTTTACCTCTAGTAGAGTTTGATGTTATACTGGGTATGGATTGGCTCTCTGTTTACCATACTATGCTTTATTGTAGAGCTAAAGAAGTTTCTTTTTAGAAATACTTTCAGTTTGTGTGCAATAATGAACCCTTACTGCTGATAACATATCAAGAGGCTAAGAAACTTGTAATAGATGGAAATGAATGTTACCTTTCACATATTTTTGAAAAGAAAGGAACTGTTCAGATTAATGATGTGCCAGTGGTAAATGAGAATCCTGATTTTTTTCCTGATGAGTTGCCTGGATTAATACCAGATCAGGAAGTTGAATTTATTGTTGACTTAGATCCTGATGCTAGGACAATTTCAAAACCCCCTTATCGAATGGCTCAAATTGAACTTTTAGAGTTGAAGGAGCAATTGGAAAATTTATTAGAGAATGGTTTAATTCGACCTTGAACATCACCATGGGGTGATCCTGTTTTATTTGTTAAAATGGAAGATGGTTCAATGAGATATTGCATTGATTATAGAGCCTTGAATAACATCACTATTCAGAACAAGTATCCTTTTCCTCATATCGATGATTTTTTTGATCAGATCCAGGGAGCTAAGTATTTTTCGAAGATTGACTTGATGTCGGGGTACCATCAGTTGAAGGTAAAAGAAGCAGATATTCCGAAGAATGCGTTTTTTATAAGATATGGCCATTATAAATTTGTAGTTAATATTTTTGTCTAACCAATGCACATGCGGTATTCATGGACCTTATGAATAGAATTTTCCATGAGTTCTTGGATAATTATGTGGTTGTTTTTATTGATGATATTTTGGTGTTTTTTAAAATTAAAGAGGAACATGAAAGACATTTAAGGGATATTTTTCAAACTTTAAAAGAAAAGAAATTGTTTAGGAAATTCAGCAAGTGTGGGTTTTGGTTGCAACAAATTTCATTCCTTGTTCATATTGTTTCTAAAGATGGATTAACCATTGATCCTCCAAAACCAAAGCATGTTGAAGAATGGCCATGACCCACAAATTTAACCGAGATTCATAGTTTTCTTGGGTTGGAAGGCTATTACCAAAGGTTATTTTAGAAATTTTTCCCGGTTATCTAGTCTAATGAATAATCTAACTCGGAAGGGTGTTAAGTTTATCTGGGAAAAAGAATGTGATGATTGTTTTCAGGAACTGAAAAGAAGATTGGTGAATGCTTCAGTTTTGGCGATACCTTCTAGGAATGGTGTGTTTGTTATCTATAGTCATGCTTCATTGAAAGGACTTGGCTGCGTCCTAATGCAACATGATCAGGTAATTTCTTATGCTTAACATCAGTTGAAAACTCATGAGGTAAATTACCCTACACATGATTTGAAATTAGCTACTGTTGTTTTCACTTTAATAATTTGGAGGCATTCTTTCTAAGGAGTAATGTGTGAAATATATAGAGATCACAAAAATTTTAAAGTATATATTCACTCAAGAAGAATTGAACATTAGATAGAGGAGATGTATAGAATTAATCAAGGATTGTGATTTTACAATTCATTACCATCTGAGAAAATAAAATAAAGTGGCGGATGCTTTGAGTCGAAAAAGTAATGCTTCATTAACAATTTTGCATGTGGAACGTGATCCTTTGGTTAAGGATTTGATGAACATTTTCATAGAAGTTTTGGTGCAGGATGTCCTTCTATTTTTTTCAGGTATCAGTGAAATATTCTCTATTAGACAGAATTAAGAAAGCACAGAAGCAAAACATTGAGTTGCAGAAAAAGTTAGAGCTAGTTTAGACGGGTATGTTTCCTGAATTCAACATTGATAATGATTGTGTTTTGAGATTTGGAATGAGATTGTGTGTTCCTTGTGATTCACAGTTGAAGAGGGAGTTGTTATGTAAAGCTCATAGTTCTCAATTTTCAGTTCATCCAGGCAGTACTAAGATGTATAGAGATATTCGAGAGTATTACTGGTGGGATGGAATGAAAAGAGATATTGCAGATTTTACTATGATGTGTTTGACTTATCAATAGGTTAAAGTAGAGTGACAGTTACCGAAAGGGATGCTTCAGCGTTTACCAGTGCCAGAATATAAATGGGAGAATATATCTATGGACTTTGTTGTGGGATTTCCGATGACACCTCGAGGTAATAATGCAATCTGGGTTATTGATGATCAGTTGACTAAATCTGCTCATTTCCTTGCTATATGAGAAATTTTTCCCCGAGATTAACTTTCCTGTTTGTATCTTAAAGAGATAGTCAGGTTACATGGAGTTACCCTCTCCATTGTATCTGATCCTGATCCCAGGTTTACTTATAACTTTTGGAAAGGCCTTCAGAAGCCGTTGGGTACTGAATTAAATTTTATTATAGCTTTTCATCATCAATCTGATGGGTAGTCAGAACGAATAATTCAGACTTTGGAGGATATTCTATGTGCTTGTTCGATGGATTATCAGGGATGTTGGGACCAACATCTTTCTTTGGTTGAGTTTTCTTATAATAACAGTTTTCATTCTAGTATACAAATGGCACCATTTGAGGAATTATATGGGAAGCAGTGTCGAACTCCAAATTTTTGGGATGAAGTAGGTGAAAGGATGTTTATGAGACCAAAATTGGTAGAATAGTTGGCAGAAAATGTTCAGCTGATACAGATACACATTAGAATATCTCAGAGCAAGAAGAAGAGTTATGCGGACAATAGGAGGAAGGATCTCTCTTTTGAGGTAGGTGATCATGTTTTTCTCAAAGTTTCACCATGGAAAAGTGTGATGCGATTTGGTAAGAAAGGAAAGCTGAGTCCAAGGTTCGTTGGACGATATGAAATTATGGAGAGAGTTGGATCATTTTCATACCAAGTGGCTTTACCCCCGAGTTTATCTCAGGTGCATAATGTTTTTCATGTTTCAATATTAATGAAGTACATGCCAGATCCATATCAAGTTTTGAGTCCAGAGGTAGTTCAGTTGGAGGAGAATCTCTCTTATGAAGAACTACCAGTCTAGATTCTTGACCATAGGGAGAAAGTGTTGCGGAATAAGGTGATTCATCAAGTAAAGGTTTTGTGAATAAACTACATGATTGAAGAGGCAACTTGGGAATCTGAAAATGAAATGAAGGATAAATACCCCCACTTATTCGATAAGTAAATAAATTCTGGGGATGCAATTTTCTAAAGGGGGTAAGGATGTAACATAACAAGTAAGTAATGAATAATAGATTTTCATATCTATGTCTTTTTTGGAATTATATAGTATTTTATAGACTTAAAAGGAGAATAAATTAAATCTTAAGCATAGAATTCTCTAATATTTTCTAAAAGATTGTTTTACCACCTTTTGATGTCAAACCATTTTTAAATCTATATTTTGAAAATTTTATAATCTCTATTTGTCAAAATAAACTTATTCTTTATGATTGGAACATTGAAATTTACTTTGGCTTAATTTTTTGTATTTTTTCTGAAAATGTTCATTTTTAATGAATAGTAAAAAAATACTGCATTTTACATCAAAAATACTTTTTCATATAATTAATTATATGATTATATTATATTTTTAATTGGTTTTAAAGTGTAATTAGAATATATTTTTACAATTTAATCCAATGTTGTTCATTATAATTAATTTTACTTTGGAATTGGGCATAAACAACTGCGAAACTTTTCATAGATATTGTTTAAAAAAACCCGCTATTTGTTTTGACAACATGAATTATCTTTAAATTAATTATTTCAATTTATATTTTTGGAATTTGGTAAAATGGATTCTATATTTGAAATCATAAGGTCCAAATTATGTAATTAAGACTCGTTTGCTTTTGGACATTATGAATATTAACGATGGTAATTATCTTTAATTATCTTGATTAATTAGTAATCGGGTAGTAATTGATAATAAAAATATAACAGAATAATAACAAATGTCCCCAACATGTGTCCTAATTCTACTGGTTGTGTCAAGGCCGACCATGGGATGCCTTGTGCCAAACTTAGGGACCCCATGGTATCACATTTGGGTGAAAGTGACACTTTATCATTTTATTATTAAAGAAAGGAGAATATCACTAAAGAACGTATATCCCGAGTAAAACATTTTTGGTTTTGTCTGTGTAAATGATATATTAGACTATAAATATTAATTGGAAATATAAAACTATTTCCTACATCATGGTAATTTTTTTAAAAATTTTATACATTAAATAAATTAAATTATTTATGACATCATGATGATGCAGCGATTACCTCGTTAATTAACGATTTAAATAAAATGAAAAGATAATTTTAAAATATAAGACATAAACATGTCAAAGACCAATTGGATGAGTATATTTCGAACCAGTTTCACCTTATACTCGAAATATATAAATGTGGGACATTTAAAATCCGAAATTCATTTTATTATAAAGTATCATTTTATAACATTCCAAGACTGCCCCTCCTCTCCTCTTATAAAAGGCCCGCACCTCTACCTCTTTACACACATCTCTCAGGCCATTGTATCAGCCAATATATTCTCATCTAATCTCTACACATCCCTCTCTTCATCCTAGAAGCCTTACCTTAGTCATAAAGAACTTCAAGAAACCCCTTTTCTAGAAACCAAGAGGAGTTATCCGATTTAAAGGTAAAGTCTTTTCTAATGTTCTTTTGTTTTATTTTGCTTCTCCAACCCCCTAAACTCTTTATATTAATTTCTTTTGTGAAAAAACCGGGATCATATATCTACTAGGATGTTTTTATTAGATGTATTCAAGCTACACTTACACACACCTACATCTAATGGTTAAAGAGTATACTGTTTCCGTGGATGGAGAATTTCTGCCTCACGAAACGATGATTGGTCAATATTCTTATAACAACTTCAAAAGTGGGAATTAATATGTCACTATATTTATATATGATAAATAATATGTTTATGTTTTCATTAAACTTCTGTATTTTTACATTTATGGCATACCTTTATGGTTTCCATTATGGGTAAACGTGATATCTTCATTTTAGGATGCATAAAGAATGGAGTTAATGATATTATATATGATATTATACTAGAATTATAATATACCTTTATATCAATATGATTCCATTATATAAAATACGAAATTGAAATGAAAGTAGCGTTCATGCTACATACGGCTTACCGTCTCCATGAACGGTGCATTTCATTTCTTACTTCTTAATGTTATGTAATATTATAAATGCATGTATATACTGGATATATATGATATATATTATATCCAAATCATGAATATAATTCTGTATATAATGGATATTTTACCACATGAACAACTTGTAATTATAAAGAGTTTATTTTTGACTCATGTACCAATGATCCACAAAATGACCATTATTAACTTAAATAATTACATAGTGTTCATAACATGGTAATAGGTGATATAAAAGAAATAATGAACTTGAAAAACGTTCTTAAGAAAGTATAAATTTACTCAAGTTTATTATTCAGGATTTTAAAGAACGATCGAGTCATGTCAGACCCGAGGTAAGGGACTTCATCTCAATCTCCTTTCATTGAGGCATATTTTGTTTTATACACAACTTTTTTTATATGGTGTATAAACCCAATTGACCTTTCCGTTTATTCAAAAGGAATATTTTTTATACGAAGTGTTTATGGAATGAAAAAAGTGAATGTTTTATTGTCATACGTATGCGGCGACAACGACTTCTCTGCCACCATGACCATTATTCGAGTTTCGACTTCCTCTAAAAGCCATAATATTTTTTTAAATGAAAAATAAATACAAGGTTTTAATTTTCATTTATTTTTGTATTGAAAATGTTTTTTATTATGTTTTCATTATATCAATGTGTTATTGATACCTTGTGATTGAAATTTTGAAATTTTATATTTCCTTTATGCATGTTTTATGTGATACGATTATGTTTTGGTTCTTGGGCATTGATTATGAAGACGGGTGGTTACGTGATAAACTAAAGGCGGGTGAGCCCGATATATCTCTCTAATTCATTGGGTAATGTGTAGGGGTTAAATGTTAAGGTATCTCCGAATAAATTTAGGGAATATACTGTGATGGGTATTCCAAATGTAACCATGAGGGTTACAACCTATGTAAGAATGTTATGAATGCCTCTAGTTACCTTTATGTCTTATGATTTATATGATTTATTCATGATTTGATGAGGTATGTTAAAATGATTATGTTTTATGTGTAAAGTATGATTTCATACAAGGACTAATGTTTTCATTTCATTCTTTTATATCCTTTATTGATATTTTTATGCTCATCCCATGTTTTTGAAAAGTTTTTCGCAGGTCAAGGGAAAGGTACATGATGTGATGATGGTGTCAAGGAAATGTCATGAAATAATCCCTGTTTTATTTTAAATACATTTCCGTTTATGGAAAAAATGAGTAAAATATTTTATGTAACCACTTTGTTTAAATTTGGAATGTAATGCATGTTTTATGATCTAATTCTCTAAAACTCTAAACCTGAAAAGATCCTCAATTTGTATTCTTGAAATAACTCAAGATTAAGTAATGTTTAAGGATGGGGCCTTATAAGGTAATACTTATGTAATATATTAATCATGTCTTAGATGATTTATAGAGATAATTTAATTGAAATGACATCACTATGAACACATATTACATATATGTTATAAGAATAATTCCATCGGGATATCCTCCATCTTCACTGTTACTTGATAATATCACCTCTAATGATCCATATTATTTATGTATTGATAATCATTTTTTTGATCTAACAAGACATAAATACCTATATTTGGATATTTTTTCATTATAATGGTTTTTTTGTGTTCATGACAATCAATGTGATGGAAATTAACCCCTCCATTCAAATTTCGATAAGGACCAGTGTACCCCATAGTGAAAAATTTGGGAATGTAAAAAAATTATCCACATTCCCCTATCATTTCATATTCATATCCTCATGTTCCAAAATTTCTATTATATATGGGTTCTTTGATATTGTAAATGATCCATGTATATGATTAACTAAGAAAACAGCAACTCATCTAGAAGAAAGACTATAATATTCTTTGGGATACACATCACTGAATTCCCTTATAGTGGGAATTCCATAATGGTTTATATTTGAATTAGTCTTAATCACTTGAGCTACATAAAAAATATGTTAGGAAATAAAATCCATTAGTTAGTATATGATATTATTTATTCCCTACATAAAAACTATATTAAATTTAGGGTTGAAGAAAAAACTAATGCACATGTATTAATTTTTAATAATGTAAATGGAGAATGCAACATAGATACATTGTGAATATTTGGATTGTTAATAAAAATCACATGACCCCCAATAATTTTACTAAGCACATTACCAGATTAATATCAAACAAAGACCATTTGATAAATCATTATAATCATGAAATACACTATAATGTAGAATGTTTGATCATGTGAAGTCACTCAGACGAGTCTTTTTGTTCATGTGATAAGACAACAAGGAAACACCTGCCAACGAGCTTGTACCCTAGTGGTATAGGCTCCTTCTTGGCATCCAAAAGACCTAGGATCAAATCTGGGTAGGGGGGAATTTCCAGGGGCACTGTAGCAGGTACTGTTGTAGCGACAACCCTGTAGCGGTGGGGGGACTGTAGAAGATACTTTAGCGGTGGTGGTACTATAGCAGCACGGGTACTATAGTAGTAATGTTCACCGAGGGGTCCTTTGGTCCATAAAAAACGGGCTTTGAAGCCTTGTAATCATGCCACTTGGCCTTGGGCCTTCGGGCTATGTAATGGGTCTCTCTCTACCCAGTCTAAAAGAGGTCTTTGCTTTAAAATTATAAATTGTGGCTTCAGCCCCAACCTTTAAAAAAACAAGGAAACACCTAACAATAAATGAAGTGTTATAAAAAAAATTTAAATAAATAAGCATCCCAAAAATATTGTTAAATATTTTTTAAATGAAGTGATTACATTTTATATTATGGTAAATATTAGTTGAATTCTATGGAGACATATTGACCTCATAAAATGTAGTCATATTGTCATGACAACATCATAATGTTATGGGATTGTGGAATTCGAGATTGATTATGAAATTTCTAGATATAAAATCAATGGATGAACACCATAGGATTTAAAAATAAAATCTAAAATGGTTGGAACTCATATGCAAAGGGATTTATGTTGTTTTTTTGTGTGAATGAGTTATGAAATTTGTGTGATCCATTTATAATAACATGGGTCCTTTCAAAAAATTAACCAATGACCATGTGAAATCATGTTTGATGTGAAATTTTATCTAATGGAGCCCATATTCATTACATCACAATCTCATAAAGGGTGTTATTCATGTTTATTTGATCACTCAAGACACATTTAGCATCACATATTGATCATGTAGAAGACCATTGAATAATTATGTTCTCAATAGTGATGATAATGAATGATTTGTCATGAGGTTTATAATTATCATCCAACAAAAATATGTCATCATTGATGATAAATAGAGTGATAATGCTATTAACATGATAGAATTATCCCTCTTCCGAATGAAGATAATATTTTTGAGTTGAAAACATTTAATAGTGTTGTGGATTTTGGAAAAATATAATTATAAAATAAACTATTGGGACATATAAAAATAAAAATGGAATCGAGATCAATGTTCCCATTGTAAACATTCATGAGGTCAAAAGAGTCTCCCAAATGTAAAATTCTAGTGAGTAGTAATCATGATTCTTCAATTTGTGTATGAACATGAAGTGATCATTTAATTAGTCATTAAAAATAACCCTATATGTATGATTGATCATGTGTGGGACCTTAAATGCGTCATATTAATCATTTCATTCATAAAGAGGAATGAAAATGACAAATTTTAAATTTTAAATATCATAAATTCATAAAAATATTTATGGATTTTGTAAAAGTATATAAACTATTCTTTATGAGAATGGTCCATTCATTTCATGTGACCTTTTCACAGACCATGTGACATTCAATAGAAATATCACTATGATTAGTACAAGGACACTAATCATGTTTCCTGAATTACATAGTTTTCCCTGATCATTTTAGTGAGTTCATGTGATGAGCTCTATACGTGTCAAATGATTCACTTGAAAAAACTGGGTCATTTAGTTTGATAACATGAAAAAACTCATTAATGATATCCTGGTACATGAGAAACCATCTAAAATCTGTAGTTAGATCGTGGAGAAAACCATGTATATAGAAACTAAGACCATTGTAATCACCATTTATATGTTATATTTTCTCATGCGAATTATCCTATACATTTTAACATCGATGTTTCAAAGACACCATCAATCATCTCATCTGTATCATCAATACACCAACCAATATGTTAAATATGTCAAGAAGATACCCATTGATGTTAAAAATATATAAGGATGACACATTATTTTATATATAACTTTTTAGGAAGACACCCTCTTACTTATTAAACATGTCAGGATGACACAAAAACGTTCTGTCAACAATTTCATGATGAAACCCTCCAACATGTTAACCATATCAGGTGGTCACTATACAAATTTCTATTAGACTCCATGTACATGTTATAAATACACCATATATATGTAAAGTAGAAACCCTTAGACATTTCATTAATGACAATCATGAATAATTGTATATATAACCTCAAATAATGTGAATCCCCAAACATGAGTATTCCTTCAAATTTTACCAATCATATATAAAGTTATAAAATGTACTTGAGATGGTAAATATATCTTGGATATAAGTAGTGTATGTTCCACATTCCATCCAAGAATTCTCCTTCAATCGTGCATGGTCCCCACATTTTATCCAATTAATGACAAGTATTCGAATTATTTCATGGAAATCCACCCTTGTATAAGTCACTTGATATTCCATTATCTTAATTTCACAATTCTACCCCCTATGGGTCTACCATTATTCCTCGTCAATTGTTAAATTAGAGAATCTATATAAAATATATGGACCCTATTTTCTAAACAAAATGGATAGATTAGAATCCTTCATGATAATTGATCTCTATATCAAATAGTCTATCTGGGTTGATTCATTACATATATATTTAATATATATTCAATGATACCGATCCCCCAGAATATCATGTTCTTAAAAATTATAATGACTTACATGATCATTGGTATTTATATATACATATTACTAGCATCATATATCCCCATCCCAATCAAGGTAACCATGTTTCATATACTCACTTCCACAATTTAGTGTAAATAAGTCATTACCTAGTCATCCACCGAGGTTTAAGCCCCTAGTGAATTCCAATATTGACAAACTCATGTGAAATAACCCTCATGGGTGTTAATTATACATCCCCAACCATCAACATGAATGACATAGATATAAATAAAAATGCACTGATTTGAAATTCCATTAGGATACATGGTATTATATTATAATACATAAGCTCTATAACCAATGCATATGTTCCATCATATACATAGTTAAAAATTAAATTTAATGTTATAATTTTTTCCTATCATGTAACATAATATTATGTAACATTAATTTCATGGTAATTGATTCACTTTCTTATAGAAAACATTATATTCCTATTAGAGGATCAATCCCATTAATGAAACAGTAATTTTGTTCCTGGATAGAACTATTCTCCATATTTTTTAATTACATGGATTTTGAAGAGAACATAATTAGTCAACCATTGTTATGTAATAATTCGAATGATATGGAAAACCTTTGATTCATACATATGGGATCATTAATATAACACCCACTTGACTTTACATGGATTTAGCACTAGATTCTATTATTTGGGCAACCAGTCACATATCATATTCTTGGGATGATTTAGGGAATATATATATTTTGTATGAGTATCATGGAATAGTAAATAAATAAAAGAAAAAAGTGTTTCATGTAGTTGAACTCCCATCCCCTAGAACAATGTCATGTATGAATTTTCATCCTCCTGAATTCATTAATGTTGTGTAAATCATTAGTTTTTTAACTGATAAATCCTATAGATTCTATTTATTATGAATATATGATGATCGCTTCTATATCAAATTTCATTCTATAAGATTCATAGTAAAAAATAATGGAGAACATAATGACAGTCTACAAATTTTAAAAAGTGATTGGTTGACCACATGTGGGGGCATTATTTTATGCATCTCTTATGAATCAAATTCTAAAACTAATGTTAAAACTCCAATAATAAAAACATTCATCTTTTCACATGTTAGATAATTATTTTGTTCTCATATAGAAAGAGAAATGGTGAAATAAAAATGAATCAATTAAATAATAGTAATGTTCTATTGAAAAAAATTGGGACAATTTTTTACATCTCATATGAAAATTAAAATGGTTAATGCAATATAAATATTGATGAAATAAAATTTAATTCATATTCCCATGAGATAGTACATTATATTATATACATTCCATAGAAGTAAAACAGTGGTAACATCTATAAGAATAAACAACTTTATCAACCTTGCATATATAATTGAGAATGTTTCATACATGTGATTATAAAAGAATTTGTGACCTTTTACATGGTTTTCCTTGTGACTTTATATAATTCTCTAAAAAAAATCATGACCTGACATAATTTCATAATCAATAAACTATTCTATAACCTCAGTTATGAGTTTCTTTTGTTGTCGTAAAGAAATATACCCCATAGTACACATTCAACTTCATGTGGAAAATGATATGGTCCTAGAATACCACCAATGTGGTTCATAAATGGCCCTCGAGACTATACATAGAGGATTCTAGATGGTGATTCCTACAATAATATCTCAATCATGGACTGATGAAATCATTCTAGTGAATCATTTCACCACTATTAACCACATGGTACATCTATCCCCATGGAATATAAATCAGCACCATCCATATGGAAATATGGTGGGCTATGTAGTCAAACATAGCTCTATATTAGATCAGGATCTACCAAGGATGGATTTCGTCAATTATCATCACTATAGTTATCCCATTAGTTTCCCTTAGTTTTCTACTAAGGGAATTACTTACCAAGTTTCTACCATGTACACTAATACTTTGGCACCAAGGAGATTTCTCCAAGTGTGTAATGGTACAAATTAAAATGAGTGGGTTCATATTCCCACTTCTACTTATGAATATCAACAAAATATTCCATTGATGTCCACTAAGTATGATAATATCCTTTTTCACCCATATCATGTATTACCACATATTTCAACTACAAACATGTCAAAGACACATATCCCAACCCCCATACATGATCCCCATTAGAATATTCTTTTAGAATAATGGGTAAATGATTGGTATTATATATCCCTTTTAATTGAATAAATCATCTATTCTATCCTGGATAATGAGAATATGGTTTCTTATATTCCTTCCCATACTCTGTTGAAGTATCACCATATTCTGGAAATAATAGTAAAGATCCACTTGCATATTCTTGTTATATTAAATAGAATGTTTCATAAACATATTCAAAACTCAATTGACATAGTATAATAGAAATATGATATAAAAAATAGATATAAAATTTAGAGAAATAAGGAAATATTACTCCCATGAAGGAGGAATATAAAAATATTCATGTAAATAAAAAATCGAAATACCTAGGTAACATTAAAATTTTGACTAGCACATTGAAATTATAATAAAAACTTCATAAGGATAGGAACACGTTCATATAGAAAAAACATGTGGAATGTCCTAACGTCCCAATGTCTAGAACATAAAATCACTCCAAATTAGCCTCATTCGTATCATTTGATAACCACCATAGTGTAATCCCACAGGTCGGATGAGGAAGAAACTTGGTATATTTAAGTATCTTATTGAATCCATTTCTATATCACTTCAATTAATGAATAATTATTCCTGCATCTATCAAGGTCTATATTGGAAGTTCCTCATATGCCATATCTCATTATAGATATCCATATGTGTATTCCAATGGGGAATTAATATTCAAAATGGGCATATACCCGTACCTAAATCACTGTTGGATGACCTAATTTGGAAAAAACTGGAATGAATCTTTATATCACATTCGACGATTTAGAAGCTCACCTTAAAACCCTAGCATATATTCATTATTACGATAAAAATTCAATATAAGAAAGTAGTAATCAACATATTTTTGGAAATCACCTTTCATCAATATAATATATCGACTAAAAACTAAAAGTAATTTTCGTATTTCCCAACCATGACACATGATGAGGCTCATATCCTTGATAGACTCAATACACGTTTCCATGTGAATTCAGAAAAAAAAAATATAACACATCATGCATCAATAAAATCTACTCAAAATAAATTTTTTCTATTTTTCAATGGAATCTTTATGGTTACGTGGAAGCGTAAAAATAAATAGGATTCATAACAATCCTTCGCAAATGATATAAATTTAAAATACATAAAAAAATCAAAACCACCAATCACAAGTCATAATATCGCGAAACCAACATCATAGAATTAAATTAGAAAATAAATATACATGTTTATCCTATCCTTAGGTCAATAGATCTTAATCTATGATCTACCTAAAGACATACCACATTATGAAAAAACATCACCATAATGGATCCTATTAGAGATCATCCAGACAACCCTTCCATCAGCAAAAAAACATGCGCCATCCCCACTCCACCTTCATCGATAATCGATATCGATATTTGATAGTGTAGAAAAAATATTTAATGAAACTGGAAACACAAAATAAATTGACCATCCAACAATAATAAAATGTATCATTCAATTTCAAAACATCACACCTACCCACCATCAAGGCCATTAAGAATGAAATGCCAATTAGAACGTAAAAAATTCTAACCATCATTATAGGAAATAATCCCAACAAGACTCTATTGGAGGACCAAAATAAAATGAACGATGCATACAAAAACCACATTGTTACCATAGGACTAGATTCAACAGGTAGATGTTCCTAGGAACATGAGCTCATAGTAGGCATCTAATTAGTTTTGTGCTCCAAATTATGATAGCATATAATGAGTGGGAAAATATAACCACAATAGGACTCAAATAATCATCAACCACCTAACCACCTAACCCAACACCTCTTTTTTACCAGTGCTCCTTCTTCAAGTTAGAGAGGTGTAGAGGTTCATGGGGTCAGAAGAGGGTTTGTATAATTGAGGAATTCCTCGGCACAAAACCTTATATGGGAAGATAGAATGAAAAATTGATAAAATCCCATGGTATATAGAGCCATATAAGAGGTCCCAATGAAAAAATTGATTCTCTAGGAATAAGAATTACATGTTAAAAAAGAAGAAAATCAAAAAGAGGAAGGATGGTGAATAGAAAAAATGGGTAGAATTGTCACTGCTAAAGAAGGCCATGAAACCCTAATAGGAGAGAAGAAGTCAAGGGAAAATATGAGAGTCATCAGATGTGGGGGGCACCATATGTATCTAATGAAGATCCATCAACTCTTGAACTAAACAAAACATAGGGAACTACATTTATTTTCCTAATCACAATAGTATATGAATGGATATCAAGGACTCTAACCCTATCATCCATATGGGAAGTAATCCCCTTTGTAATATAACTATTAGATAATGATAAACTAACATTATCTATAAACCATTTTATAGATAGTTAGAATAAACATAGGGTTTATGAATGGATAGTTCTTTATCAATATTAAGGGATTGAATCCTTAATTTAGAATGCACTCTAGAGAAGCTATCAATTAATCATGAAAAAGTAAAAAAATATCAATCAAATTTTTATGATTTAGATAGTGATATAAAAAGATACTTATATGTAAAAAACACTATTCTATGTTTTTGAACATATACTATTCTTATTATGAATTACCAGGTGAAATAAAAAAAGAATGTGTTCAAAAATTACAATATAAAATGATTGAAAAACTACATAAGTTAAAGGATATACACCAACCTTATCAAGGATATGAGGTTCACCTGAAGGTGATATACATACTCAGTTTTATAATAAAACATTATACTATATTTATGGATTGGGTCCCATGATAAAAAATATATAATAAAACCCAACAAAAAATTTACTTCTATTTCACCTAAACACTTTCATATATGACATCTATAACACTATCAACCATCTATATCTAAGGATGGTGAATGCATTGGGTTTTAAATTTACATTATCCCAAAATTAGCAAATTCTACCTAGATATGACATCCTTAAATATTAAATTAGTAGGAGATTTCAGTGGGGAAAATTATTCAATTGATAGATGATCATTAAAAAAAAGAACTTCAACATTAATGAGAAATGACACCACCAATAGATATATAATGTGGTATACAACATCCTATGATGGTCTTATCAAAATATTGGAACAAGTCACAAAAATAGGACTCAATGTCACTTATTTCATGATAACTTCATGTAGGATGTCACTCCTCTTAGAAGTATCCATCACACATGTCCCTTGACCAAATGGGAATGTGTCATGTCTATCGTATCGTTGTAGTGTGTGTCTTGAAAGCCATCCAAGAAGAAACCCATCCAAAAATGATAGGGAATTTTTATACCAATTTTCAAAACCATGTTCATCATAGACTTGGAGGATCCAGATGAAATGAATGGTTGTCTCATATCAACACTATTCTATAGGGATGGGGAGTTTTCAGATTAATATCCATCCCAGGCGTCATCCAATGATTTATTAAATAAACCATAATTACATATAATGAACCCAAATCAACAATTTATCATAGTGATGGGGAATTTCAATAATTATAATAAACTTATAGGTATTAGGTATTTTCTAGGATATTAGTTTAATACCAGAAATCAACATCATTGTTGTGCCTCATGCTAGGAGACACACCACTATCATTAGGTTCTGATATGTAAGTATAAAAAAAATAATGATAGTCAATATTGACAAGATGAAATATTTGAATATATTGGAATATAATTAAAATGAAAACAGTTCATAAGATAATATGGTCAAATAATATTAGGGTCCTAGAAATGACATTAAATAAACCATTAAAAAAGAGAGAGAGATATATATATATATAATTATAATACTTCATGGAGAGTGATGGGGTAAATAGAAACATATGATAATCCTCAGTGAATGATATAACCATAAATATAGTAATTGATTTGGTCCTTGATGAAAATTGCAGAAATATAGAAACCAGAACCTCTAAATTGATAGATAGGTGATCATGATGCCTAAACTGAGGTAGCACATATGTGGAATTAAATATGTAGCCAGAACATGGAACCAATGGATGGTGAGTTTACACATAATCGATGGAAATTTTTAAAGGATAAAGGAATGTTTATGGTTACTTCGCACTAAATATGTTTAATATATTAAATACCTTCTGCAGAAAAACCAAGTCAATAATTTCAAAATAAGAATATGAATATCAAGAATCTCAAAGAGGAACTACTCTGAGGAAATATTTTTTCCAATTATCACCTCAAAATAAAAAATCATATCCCTCTAAAAAACAAGAGGATATAGATAATACACATGCAATAGTTTAACTTGATCATTATATTCCCTCTGTATCTAGGACAGTAGTGTATATAAATTAAGATGTTAAATAATATTGATAAATTAATATATTTCGGTGATAGTATATCCCATGTTATGGTTATTATATTATCTATGAATGGTTCAAGAATTAGTGAGTAATTAAATTAATAACAATACTTCATCCTCAGAAACACCATATAGATTATACATGTTCAATACAGTGATACCTATAGATCTTATCAACTCCATAAAATACCTTGGTTTTAGAGTGGATTCTATGGAGGGGTGGAGTATCCATGTCCAACCTGAATAGAAGATGCATCCAGAATGGGAGGATGAAACATTTCCCACACCCAATTTACAAAAATCTTGAATTCTCAAAATGAAATGGAATAGATGATCCTAAAGAAAATGTGATGAAAATCATGCCTCGATGTGGCTCATTAATGGTCCATCAATACTATAAAGAGGTGGTAAAACTATGTTTTTTTATACATAATATTGTAGTTAAAGCCATAATGTGGTGCAATAGCCTTTCACCAGGATCCATCATTGGTTTGGAATCCATTTTTAGTGAAATTATTTATCATTTCAACTCCTTTATTAGGAAGAACATGATTGTTGATCTCATAAGTTGAAAATGATTTGAAAATGATAGGGTTTTTTACATAATAACAATATTTAATGTTTTAACATATTTACATAGTATCAAACCATTAAATGATAAATTACTATATAATTTTGGTTCCAATATTTAATAGAAGGTAAAAAACCCATTGATCTTGATGAAATATCAAGGTGAATTTCATGTGCGTTTTGAAATGAATCTACATCAAGAAGACGTCATTCAAAAATATCTACCCAAATCTCAGACCATGCCAATTGAATAGAAAAAATTCATGTCAAGGAATAAATTTCATATATAACACTCAAAATCTAAAAGTAAATTTTTGTACAACTAAATAGATCTAGAATCAAATAATAAATCTCACGGAGTGGTAGATGCAGGAAAACCACACTCAATAATATGTAATGTGACATCACACTTTCTCTTGATTTGAGTAATAGATGATAAATGTATATTTAATCCAAAATAAATAACTTTATGGTAATTTACCTATAGATGTATGAAATGACATTCTCATTCTACCATATTTTAGGAAGTGTAGAAACCTTGACCCTAGTAAACTGGACCCCATGTCAGAATTGTTATATTCATATTGATACAAATTGTCAAATCATGAAGGGCCAATCCAAATCGATGTATTTGAGAAAAATATACATAATATATACCTATTTAAATATTTGAATATAATATATGACATAGTATGAAAATTAAATAAATCCTTCAAATCTCATTCAATAATTCTTCTTCTTATAAGGTGGAATGGAAAAAAATAAGGTCGATCTCAAATGATCAGTTTGTTTTAGGTACAATAGAATCTATAAAGAATAAATAAAAAATAATCAATATGTAATATAAATAAATGATCAATAATTAAATTTCAATAACTCGTTTTTATGAATAAATAATACAAAATCAATATGGAAATTTAAACAATAGAAAACACATTCCATTTAAACAATAGACTACGAATTAAGTATGTCCATATATAATTTCAATTTTAAAATATCATTGATTATAACAACATACTTCTTAATGATGTAAATCTTGAGTTATTGGATTGAATGATCTTAGGTATCATGATACCTCTTCTATCATGTTTTTTAATGATATTTTTAAATACGTCATGCATACACCATTTTTACATAGCCATATTTTTTATTTTATGAGACAAACTAATGAATTTAAGAGTTAAATTTTTGAAGGAAACACCATTTACTATGGAAATAATTAATTTATAATATATTTATTTATTTATTTTATCAAATAATTAATATGTATTGTCATAAAATATTTGTATGGGGTCAAGGATTCAAATTTTTCAATATTTTTCTAGTTAATCAAATAACATTCATATTAAACAAATTATATAAAAATTGTATATACTTTAGGAAATAAGAATATTAATCATACAAGGATATGAATATTTAATATAAATTTAAATTCTTATAAAAAATCACAAGAATTTAATTTTTTCAATGGATGGTTTAAAATCAGAAATGAAATTGATATTTTTTAAATAACATTTACCACTTTAGAATTTTTATTTCAAATAATATTATATTAAATAATTCTAAATCAAACCTAAAATATGATGAAGTATGATGTAATATTTATATTAAATTTAAATGGGGTTGTATATACACCATATAAAAGGAATAAGGTCTTGATAATCATAGTATCCAAAATTGTGGGAAATTGAGATGAAGTCCCACTCCTTACACTTTCCACTATTTGAAAAGTCTTCATCCTCTAGTATAATGGTTTTAAAATTGTTATTAATTTACTAAAAAACAAAGTACATATTAATATTTTTATTATATTATCATATTATTACATTTCACATCACATTTGTTAGTAATATTTCATTATTTACGTTGTTTAGTTTGTTAGTCGGATTGGCTTCCCATTTGTGATTTGTTATAAATATTTCAATTCTGATACATGTGAAATATGTAAATCATCTAGATAATGATAATAAAATTTTAAATATATCATTTATAATGTACATAGATTATTACATCCACTAATTAAATTTTGTTTTGAAGTAATAATGACATCCCTTCTTGGAGATATTAGGTTATAAGTACACATAAGCACTAATGTCATTCCAATATTCATTGAAATGTTAAGGAAGTGGGTGATATTTTAGTTTTAATGAATAAATATCATCTCATATAAATAAAATTTGTTCATTAATTATTGCATTACTATATTCAATTTAAAACTTAATTGAAAAAATGAATCACATTGCTTCGTGAGGTGGTAGTCATCCGTACACATATGCGACATTAGTTTATTTATAAAAGAATGTAACGTAGAATAAAATATGTGATATTAAATATAAATAATTATAATTATATTAAAAATATCATATAAATTCTTCAAATACATCATTATATCCTCGATTTTATGGTTGTGATGGAAAAATAAATATATCAATTTGTGATATTGTACACTGTATTACACACGATCAATGATTTTGTTTCCCATTTGATGGATGTGCAGAAGGATAAATATTTTTACATAATCATAATAACATTGAATAATATATTAGATACTAGTCGTATTATATTGATAGTTCTAATACATATTTTATGGTGTAAAAATAATAAATCAAATTAATGACCTCTATTATGGTAATATTATTCTCTACGAGAAGCTACCATTTGATCTCTTCTTAAGGACACTTGTGATGTTCTTCTAGAGGGAACAAATCTGTAGAATGTGAGTAAATACTTTTGGGGATATAATTTGTTATGGGTTGGTTAATAGACAAGTACTAATATGTGTGTATAACTGAGGGGAGGTTGTTCCATTTTTATATGTAGGTAAAGTGGAACTCTATGTAAATTACTAAAAAACTGGTCAAAATAATATTAAAATATAATTTAATTCACATTAAAAAGTATTAAAATTTCAATATATTCTATCAAGGTAAGAATAATAAGGATATATTGATATAAAACAATATTTTTACAATTTGTTATGTCATTTAAACAAATTTATTCTTTGTGTAACCCTCCAAAAAACTTATTTTTACCATAACCAATATAATTAATTTTTATTATCTTCACTATTAAACATAGAAAAAATATAATATAATTTTTTTTGATGTTATATATTATTATAATTGATCATGGTTAATCAATTTCTAAAATTTTTATTCAAATAAGTGGTAAATTTAAATTTAACAATAATCTCACATACATAACAAGTTAAAACGTTTTTGAAGAGAACATGTGGAAAAACATAAAAATTTTATATATCATTATTCAATACGATAATGATTTCGATGAAATAAATTGTATTAATTGAAATATAATGTAAATTATATTATAATTAATAAAATTAAAGCTGTTAAATATTATTTTAAATAATTTATTTTGGGATGGATTTTTCAAAAAAATATGTTGTTTTTCAAAACACATCAAAAAATTATTACTTTCAAAAAAAATATAAAAAACAACCGAGATTTATTTTTAATAATATGAATAGAAAAATTAATTTTAATTTTTAAAATAAAATTTATATAATTGGTAAAAATTAATTTAGAAAAATGAATAGAATTTTTGAGTAAATATTATTTCAGAAATATGTACTTTTTATAAAACATTTAATTTATTTTTTAATGATTATTATTATATTTCTAATCAATAAATAACTACTTATTTATTTCAACATTTATAAAAAAACAATATTCTTAATTTATTTAATAATGTTTATAATCACTGATTTAATGTCTAGGTTATCATATTATACTATATGACAGTTCATTTATTCTTCGGGCTATATGTCACGTACACTATCAAATAAAATTTAATTATTTTTGAATTTAGTCGTTTAAAATTATCCTCAACATAATTAAATTTAATCCTTATAATTTGATGTTTTTATTAGTAAAATATGGGTATGAAATTTGTAAATTAGTTTTCTGAAAAACAACATAAGAGAATTTTTTATTAAAATATCTTCTTAATATGACAGAAAATGATGTACAAAGGTCGTACTAAAAAACACATACAAAGTTTCAAAAATATAGATCACTAGTGGAATGTAAAAAAATGGACATGGGAGAGAAAAACTAATTAAAAATACGAGTGGATAGTGGTAGATAACATGTTCAGCATAATGTTAATGACCAAAAATCCATACACCAAAGAGGATTGAAAAACTACATTGATATCATAAAAAATGATGATAACAGAACAAAATTTTTGATTCATAATATTTTTCCAAGATATAAAGAATAAAAAATCACTCTCAAAGTGTAAAATGAATATGCATGATATTATCACATTTTATATTCCATATTTCAACCTTTTTCTGGACCTCGATCTATTTCAAATTCATTGCATACTCAATGAAATAAGAATTCAAGAATGAATTTTTCATTTCCTAAAGAAAAAAAATTCAAATTTTGTGATTAAAAACATCCTTAATATAATAGTAATTAATTTCATTAATAAATATTTATAATTATAAAAAATTAATTAATATATTTTATCAAATAATCAAAAATTATCAAATGGTACTGTATTACAGTAATATCTATAACCTCATAAAAAGTACAACATAAACCATTTCATAAATGTTTATACATATGTACCTTCTAAAATATAAAGGTACATAAAATTAAAAATAAAGTAACTAAATTTTAAAAATGGAAATAAGATTATCACATCCAACATCATTAATTAGATAATAGTTTCCACATACCTAAAATTGTGACAACCTTCATTATGTATTCTATGAAAAATAATAATAACCATAAGTGTCAGAGTAAAATTTTGAAAACATGCACAACTATTTATTCCTTAAATGAATAATATATTAATTTATATATTCTATAAATCCAATAATGAGGTAAAATACATTAATTATAGTATAATACATAATGTCGATAAATCATTAAAAAGTTTCGTGGTAGTTTGTAGTATCCAAATACATTATCTATATAAATCAAAAAAATATAACATAATTATCTCGATATCATGATAATAATTTTCATTATATTTAATTAATGAATTTATTTAATTGAATTTGAAATTTCCACCAAGTCTTTTTTCTTTTTTATCTGTACCATTCAACATAGTATATCAAGTACATAATGATGTACTAGAACTGCATTATCCTAATGCATTTAATAATTCTTATAACTAGGATATTATTTACCAAATACACCAGAGACATATTTTTTGAATCCAAACACAAGAAAATTAGTCATTTCACATTGTCTATGTATATAGTATATAACGGAATGTGATCCATTATCTTCCTCTTGAGGCATATTCTTTTGACACTTCAAAGATTAATTTTGGTAGTTTCCATCTTTGTATAGTTGAAGCATGTTACCTTGGAAACATTTCCCATTCCATTCCAATACCAAACGTGATTTCCTTTTTACCAACAATTGTATAAAACATGAATTTCTTTTATAACATCACTGGGATATTTCATTCAAATTGTATAACATGTGGTAAAAGTATTCATCAGCTTTTTTCCATTTTCTATTTTCACCCTCCATCCTCTTATTTTCTTTAATTCGATAAATTCTATAATACTATTTAAATATATTCTCTATATTTTTAGCACATGGTATAATTTCATCATATGAAGATATTTTTTGTGAGACTAGTTTTTATAAAAAAAAATTGATTATGACCATTAGATGAACAATCATTACTACTCTTTAGATTATGTATATTACAATATTACTGATTCCTTCAACTAATCGCCATTTCAAAACAATTCCATAAACTAGATTCAAACATAACATTATGAAATAGAATTTATAATCCCTAAAAATGTTGTATGGATAATATAAATTGAGAAAAATAATACATACCTAATCTCATAAGAATAAACATGTTTTCTTTGAGGATATCTTTGTGATGTCAATGCGAATTATGAAAAGAACATCCCCTTGGAGTTTTAAACTTGAGTCATAGAAATTCATGTCATTGAGATGTTGGGGATTAATAGGTAAAGCCTAATATTCCCGTTTCAATGTTATTACCCTGAGGTATATTTGTACCAGAACTACACCCACATATAGTATAATGATAGGGATTTATTTCTCAAAAAACCATATAATCTATACTTTACTAATAAATTAGGATTTTCATATATTATTTTCATGAATTTATACCATTGAGATATTACCCATAATATATTTTTCCTGAATATAGTTCTCAAGGATTTTATAAAACCTTCTCCCATAACACCAGTAACAAACCCAACCATTGTAATCCAAAACTAAAATCAAATATTGTTACATTTACATGGAATAAAGGGTAAAATTCTAAATGAACCAAAAATTTATGAGTTTTTCATATTAGTAAAAATACAATATAAAAATATTACATTAAGAATATAAAATAAAAAATTAATAAAATTAATTTCATCATGGAAAAATAACTCAATAAAATAATATTCATAACATAGGAAAAGGGAATAAAATAAAGGCGAGCTGAATTTCTCTGTAAGGGATTTTTACGTTTGAACATATCATGAATTAATGAAACAATAGTCAATATGAAAATTTTTATAACTATATATACATTATAATTAAATTAATTTATTTCCTAAATATATATGTTATAATATATATAGAAAGTAAAATAACTAAAAATATGACATTTAATCAATAAACTCAGTAATAAATTCATCCAGAGATAATAACATTGTGAAAATATCATGGAAAATAAGAAGTGGATTGATAATGAATAATATTAGAATTTTCTGGATTACATGATCTCCAGAATCATTAAATGTATACTCTTATTACTTCTCATAAGACATTTTAAATACTATAGATAGAAACCCATATAATTTGTCCTTTTTAGGCCCCCTAAAAACAAAAAATTCAGCAACTGGGTATATTATTTGAAGACCCTCAAAAAAAATTAGTAACAAATTTTTACTCACATATCAATTGATATATTTAATTCCTGATTCAATATGCCATACCTTAATATATCTATATTTTTTAAAGGATACAAAATTAAGAATAGTTTTCTAGGTTAATCAAATAGAAATCAATGTAAACCCTAAAATAAAAAAACACATTAGGGAATAATCATATATATAATACAATGATAATTGAAGTTTACGTAAATTTATTTTCATATGAAAAATTATCAGTATAATTATAAAAATTAAAGATAAGGATACCAATCAAAATAAAATTGAGATTTTAAAATAACTTCCTCTACTTGTTAAATTTAATATCAAATACCATTTGGTTAAATAATTAAATTTGAAAATTATAAAAACATGGATTATGAATTAATTATGATATTACATTTAAAAGGGGAATTACATTCGACATATATAAGTAAATAGGTGCATTGAATTATAATATTCCTCAATGAATGAAAATTGAGACGATGTAATGTACCTAAAACATTCCATTACATAAATATTCAATAACCTCATCTATAGTGGTTTTAATATTTTATTAAATTATTCCATTACCAATACCATATTTATAATATTTTATTTGATGAAATAATAACATTTTTACACCCCTTTGTGAATAATATTTTATTATTTACATTTTATTATGTGTTAATCACCTTGTTCTTTCATTCATGATTTTCTATGAATGTTGTTATTCATGTTGATATGATATAATTATTTCATCTCCAAAATTAGAATAATAGTATTAATATCATATTTAATATTTATATATATTATTTAAACCACTCAAAAAATTTGTTTATTTAACATTAATCAGCTCTCTTCATGTAGGTATTATGTTATACATACACACGACCAATGAAATAATTCCTATAACAGGTGAAAAAAATGTACATGTATGATATATTAATTTTATAGGAATGTTATAATCTTGTATATATAACATGTATTAATTAATTGTATCCATATTAAATTCCATGTATCATATAAGGTAAGAAAACAAATATCATTACTTCGCAAGGAGTAAGTCCACCGTATAGACAAGTGATGTTAACATATTTAAAATATAATCATACATAAAAAATTGTATATGTGATAATAAAACTGAATAATTAATAAAATAACATATATATAATATATATGGGATCATTCCATTATCATATCCATCATTGAATGGAATTTATGGGAAAATAACTAAATCAGTTCACCAGGTGATAATATGTCACGCAATAAATCAATTCATTCATTTCCAATTTGAGGGATGTAAAGATGTGTAAATATAATTTCATACCAATCATAAAATCTCCATATACGAGAGATACTAGTTTTAATATATTTGTAGTTTATGAAAATAATTATGTTTGAAATTTATGAAATAAAATGAAATATAAATATTATGATAAATGACCTTTCTAAGAGAAATCTCCTTGTGATCTCCTTTCATGGACCCTAAGGATGGTCTTTTGGGTGGACCAACAGATCAAGAATAATAATATTTATCTTGGGAAAAAAATATTTTAGGGATTTGGTGAGACAATGGGATTTATACTTTTAGATATGTGGGCTAGGGTGTTCTATTTTATAAATGGGGGAAGGTGACCTCATGGTAAATTACATGAAAATTTCCCAAAAGAATCAAAAATGATAGTCATTCTAATGTCCAAAGATTCAAAATGACATTAAATTATATATTTGTAACTATAAGGTCAAATGTATTATAGGAAACAAAAATTTTTCAATTTGGTATGTAATTTTAAATAAAATATTTTATGTTTAACCTCCCGTAAACAAGTTTGTTTACTAAAACATAATAATTAATTTTTACACAATTATGTATTAATTTTGGTATAAAAGTAATTTGACACTTTTACTTAACAATTTTTTTTTCTAATTCCATGTTTTTAATCTATTTTTTTAATAAATATAATCACATTTGTAGAAACATATTATATAAAATTATTCACATGGACGCGATTTGGAAGCACCATTTGAATTTTAAAATTTACACAATAGTATAATGTTTTACTTCAATATTCAGTATAAATATTATTAAAATTTACTAAATTATATTAAATGATATATTACATTACTATTAAAACAAAAAAATCTATTGAAAATATAATTCTAAATATTAAATAATTTAAACAAAAATTTATTTTGAAATTAAAATGTTGTATATATCACTATTCATCAAAAAATGTTTATTTTAAGGAAAAAATATAAATTCATACTATTTTATATTTTTTATTATTAATTTAATAAAACATAAAAATATTTAAAAAAATTTCAATTTTTTTAAAATATAGTTTAAATTGTGTGATATAAGTGTGACTAAACAACGTTAAGAAAAAAATACTAATTTCATAAAATATGGTGTTCATAATAAAAATATTATAATTAAATTCATAATGAATAAATAAAAATTAAGATATTTTTATTTAAAAATCATACAATTTTATCATTTTATTTATTACTATTAATACGTCTAGATTTAATGGCATTGTTCTAACAGTATACTATATTATATTTCTTTTAAACATTGTGTTTCTTGTGGAATATTCTATCGAATAAAAGGACATAATTTTTTAATTTTGGGGTTTCACAATACACCTAGTTAATAAACCTATGTCTATTCTATGAAAATTTCATTCATAGGATACTAGGTAACACTATCCAAGATTTATTTGGAATCAATGACACCCCCAATAGTATGGCCGATTCAGGAAATGTGATACTTGGCATGTCTATAGAACAACATACCTATATGATAGTTGCCTAAATGGATGAGTTGGTTAGTGGAATAAGTCTAGTATATGACTGAATAGATTTTCAATAATCGATTTCAGAATAAATTTGAAAGATGTCATTCAACGCTGAGAGTGTAACATCCCATATTAATAACAACCCCAGAACCATGGGAGAGTCCATTTGAACTACCTCTTATACAAATATATAATCATTAGTTATAACAAAATACACGAGGGAATGAGTAATTCCTAAATCCAACATAATCACAAATCCTTATAGATTTTTTCCTTATACTTATAGAGAACGGTCATGACCCCACTAAAGATAACCCTCATCAAATAAAGAGCACATTTTCAGTTCTTTTAATACATATCACTTAATAGATCACTTAATTAATGATGAATGTGCCTTTAAATATGAGTTCAACATACTTGATTGCAGAGGAGGAGGCTAAGGATGCAGAATCTGAGGGTACTTGGGATTGTGTGGTCCTATTAAAACCTAATATTTTGATCACATTACCAAAAAATTTAAATACATTGTCAATACCTGTGGGAGTAAACATCATCTATCCAAAAATAAGAATGGATAATCATTGTTTTCCTTTAGTTTTCATCCAATACCATACATTTTAGATGATCGATAGGCAAGGATGAAATTATCTAGTTATCCAAAAAATCGAGTATGCTGGTGTGACCTATTCGATTTATGATAGATTCTCTATCAACCTCTACCCATAAACCAATAATGTCTTCCTCAAACTCCTCATTCTTAAAATAAAATATTTGGATAAACCACACTTTAGGATGCATATACCTCTAGAACAATAATATGAAACTCAAAAACAGTGAGTTATATCCCCCGCCAAACTTTAAATCATGAATTATATCCAACATTCAATGGAACATAAAGTTTCACCAATTATGGAATTCTAGAGCTCAATTTTTTTTTTCAAATATGTCTTTATATACAAGGTTCACTGAGTGGAGACTACACTTGTAAAGGCCCGTGATTTCCATTTACTTTTTTGATAAATATATGGGAATTTTACGAGTTTTAAAAAATTTACGGCGTGTGATTCCGAGGCCCGGAGTGCCCGTAATGAATTTACGAACTTTTTTTAGGTATATTCAGTAAACATTCGATCAGGATTTTCTAGCTTTTGATCCGGTGATCAGAATTCAAATCTGAGGGAATTATTGAACTCTTAGTGTCGGTGTTCGCTTGAGGAGACCTTCACCTCAAGGGATGATAGTCGAGGGTGAAAGTTAGTTTTTGGGATTTTCTTGATTGAATAAAATAAAAATAAATTTATGTAGCTTTATTTTTATTTTGTTCGTTAAACCTCCGTGTGGAAGTTGGAAGTGGGGTCCACTAGAACTAAACCTCCATGTGGTTGTTGGAAGTGGGGAGACTAGACCTTAACCTCCCCTAATAGGTTTTGGTGGTGGGGACCACCCAGGTCTAAACTCCCAATAATTGAGGGAAGATGTCATCCCACCTCATTAATTAGGAGGAGTCTCTTGACATCCTCCTAATTAATTTTTCCAATGTACATACCATTAATCTTGCCAACACACCACTTAATTGAGCCAGTTTAATTTAATCTAATTTGATTTGTTCCTTTGATTAAATTGGGGAAACACATTTTATTATTGGTTATATCTTTTTATTGGTGGAATTGTTGAGGGAAGGAGCTCTTGGGAGAAAGCATCTCCAATAGAGAATGCTCCCTCCATGAAGAATGTCGACGACTTTGACCTTCTTCCTTGTAGCTTCCGTAGACGTAGGACGTGTTCGTCTACAATGAATTGATGTCCTCTTTCTCATGCCAACTTCAACCAACATCGAACAAGGCAGGGTTTATTCAATTAAGTATGATTTTATTCCCTATATTCTTTCTTTCTAAAAACAAATAACATGTATCAACTTATTATAATGTTGATCCACTAATGTTTTCCTTGCAGGGAGGGAATAAATTATTACCAGAAGTTGTAGGGGTTTATTTTTTTTTGATTTACACATCCCATGTTCTCACCTCTTTTTTCCATTTTCGGGTTGGGAATATATATTATCGAGGTATTATGGGAATTGAAATTCTAAAAAATCTTCCATGCTCGTTCTTTGTTTATGTTCTTGATGACCGTTTGATACCACTCTAAACACGGAGTGTACATGAAAAACTAACATGGCCCGACTCCCTCCACCGTTCTTCTTTTTGATGTTCTTCGGAATGGAGGAAGGCAATGATAAGATGAAGCTGTTAAAGGAAATGACGCCGTCACCGATGGGAACTGTGACCCGCGCCGCCAACACCGCGCTTCGGCCTCCTGAGATGAACTGGCCCCGTGCCGCAGGTTCGCCCCACTCGTCGGCCGAGCCACCCCGGTCACGCCACCCGCTTGCCGCAACACCCACCGGCCAAGCCTCACTAGCTGCGCCACCCACCGAAAAACTATTTGTGCCCCCACGGGCCTCCCGTGCCCCTCGAGGCACTACGGCCGGACCGGCCTCTTGCACGCCTACCGGTGCCCCGGCCGCACCAACCTACCATGCCCCTTGAGGCACCCCAGCTGAGTCGGCCTCCTTACCCGCTGGTCGAACCGGCCCCGGCTGCGCCACCTCATCCCCCAGCCGAGCTAGCTCAAGTCACGCCCCCACGGTCCTTTGAGCCGAATTAGCCTCGCACCTCGGGCTGAGTCGCCCTTGCGGAACCCTCCAGGCTGAGCTGCCCCTACGGAACCCTCCAGGCTGAAACGCCTTCGTGCTGACCTCCTGCCATCAACGCCCTTGCGGCCATTCCGTACCCTCACAGCTCTCCTCGTCCCCACACGGCCTACTGGGCTAGGCCTAGTAGGTCGGACCGAACCCAACATGCTGGCCCACCCTACTAGCCAGGCCGGACCCAACTGGTCAAGGCGGGTCGACACGAACCGGTTCGGTCTGACTGGGTCAGACTGGACCCAGGCCCACTACGACCCTTTTATGCTCCTTCGGCCATATATTTGGCCCTGAAAGTCCGTTTGAAAAACTCTTCATGGTGTTGGGAATCATGGAGTGTGACGGTCCCTCTATGTATACCCCACTATGTTTGGGGTATTGTTGAGATACGGTCAGCTAGGATCCTGAACGATTCCAACTGGGCCCCTGGGACTAAAAGGCTAAAAATCCACAAACGATTGATACATCGTCAGCTGTGTTGAGACCTCTATGATGTAGAGGACCTATGAGATACATCCTTATGGGGCTTAACGATCGCTAGTGTATCGACTAGTAACTCGTGGTGCAGATCCTCCCAAAGAGAAGCGAGTGTATTTCGGAGACCTAGTAGCTGGCTGAGACCTGACGACTGCTAACCGTATTGATTCAGATTTACTCTAATAGACCAGTGCAGAGTGCCTTGGTGTTTAGGCATACCCATGGTGGAGGATCATGCTTGGAGACACGGCAGACCCATGGTACTCGACAGTAGGAGTACCTCAGCAGGTTACAAGGGGGAGCGTGCATGGTGACATGGCAGACCCACAAGGGGGTGGGGGGAGCGCCTTGGTGATGCAGTGGACCCATGGTACTCGATAGGAGGAGTATATCAGAAATCCATTGTTAGTGGGAAGGAAAACATGTGTCACGGAAGGACCATTTTACACGAAAGAGGAGGAGTTCTCTAGAATCTGAGGTTTCGATAATGTGAAGAAAATCCAAGTTGAGATAAGTCAATATTTTGATGTCTTCCACATGATTGAGATGGATAACATGATAACATAGGTATATGTATGGGCATATACCAATGTATGTTTATCTATTGATTTCATACTTTTGTTTTATCCTAGCTATATTTTTGAGACCATGAAGGTCTCGGGGTTCCTACTGAGTATAGTTATACTCACCCCTACACGGTCTTTCCCGCAACTTGTTTTGTTGGATGATGATAACGGACAACACTGACTGAGGATGAGAGTACTAGGACTGGATGGTACCCAAAGGTTGACCATACAGCGTGTCGGTACACAGGGGAGACATACGTATGTGGCGTGATGAGGAGGCGATATGTACCTACCCTTCAGGTAAAAACCTCAAAGGATGACCCATTAACTATTTTTTCTTTTTCATCAGTTGTAATTGTACATTAAGTTTCTTGTACATTCCAGTTGGGCTTGTATTCTGGCCCCTTTTTACATACTGTACTCTCTTGTAGGATATACATTTTACTCATGTTTGTATCTGATGAGGGTGTTTACCGGATATAAAGGAAATGCCAAAGTAGTTTAAGGTAATTACTCCTTTGGTTCTAGTCGCCAGATCCTAGCCTATGGATAGCTAGCTTGGGGTAGTCAAGACACTGGCCCCGGGGGATGGTTTGTGACAAATATTTATCATAGGAGTCAATTCTACCTCATGACATCAGAATCCAATATTTATTTTCTATGAATAAATAGTGTTATGTGTAGGGAGTGTGGTTTTCAGTTCAGGGACTCCAGTGTTGGTGCGGTGGCCGACGTATTCATACACCAGGACCCCAACATCTAATTTCAGACTCAGTACACAAAAAAACTGAATGCATATGTGTTTTAAAAAAATTTCATTAAGTCATCTCACCAGGTCTACTCACCATAACTTCCTTTTAACTATAGTGCATCTATTTCATTTTAGGATGCCTCCACACAGATAGCTAGCTAGAGTTCTAGGAGTTTTATGCACTGATAGCCCACCGAGAGATGGGGCCTCGGTGCAGGGCCCTTTTCAAGTAGAGGCAGCCACAAAACCTTTTCTTGTTTGGCCACTGATTCCACCTACCCCAACAGTAGACGGTGCACACCACTTGAGCTCATTGAATGAGTTCCAGCACCAAAGGCCACCTAGGTTCAGGGGAGAGACGGACCCACATGTAGCTGAGGATTGGCTGGAGGTTGGGGTGAGATTTTTCTGACTAGTAGGGACACCATCAGACATCATGTTGATTCTTACTACTAGAAGTTTAGAGGTATTAGTGGGTAGATGGTCATGATTGATGCTCTAGGTCCACGAAAGGTAGACGCTTCTCTGGATAGACTTTGAGAGCCTGCTTCGGGAAGAGTTTTTCCCAGTGACTCTCCGCGCAGTGTGTATACAGGGGATACTTCACCTGCAGCAGGGCAGCATGACTGTAGCTCAGTACTCAGTGAGGTTCACAGACCTCTCACGCTACTCCACCAATATGGTGCAGGACCCATTCTTCAAGGATAAATCCTTCAAACATGAACTCAAGAGCGAGATCAAAGGTTCATTGATCACTCAACATCCTGACGTAGGCATGGGTGTTAGAGAGAGCCCTCCTAGTTGAGATTTTCTTTGTTGAGCGGTCTCCAGCAGCGAGATCCACCACCAGTTGACACATAGAGGAGTCTTCTGAAGCTGACAGTAGACAGATGTCACAGAGGTCCAAGAGGACCAGTCCTACAGGTGGACGACCACATGACTGTGGATTGGTTGTGAAAGGCACCTGAAGTGGATACACACATTCTAGGAGTGGGAAGTGTTACACATCGGCGGGCAGGGTCACATGGCTCGTGAATATCCGAACCATCATACGGATGATCACTATACGGTCTAAGGACCACCCATCCAGAGACAAATATTCAATCGAGCCAGTATTCAACATGAAAGAGGAGGTGGAAGAGAAGCTGGTCATGTAGCTAGTGGTGGGAGACAATTCGAGATATTACCGCTACCACAACCATAAGGTCCACCCTGACCACAAGGAGCAGGTGGACAGGGGAGAGCTCAGCTCCAGGCAGTTGAGGCCTATGATCATGGTGCTCCGGAGATGATACATGGTGTGATCTTGGTCTACTCCACCTTAGCTATTGTACTTATAGACATGGGTGCAAGTCATTAGTTCATTGCCAAAGCCCTTTTTCGGAGCTCAGATATTTCGACGGAGCCATTGGCACGATCCTTATGACTAGAGATTTTTATAGAAGCAGATTCTATGATTATGCACTGGTGCCAGAAATGCGAGCTTACTCTAGGAGGAGAGGACTTCAGTTGGGATCTCCTAGTACTGGCATTGAGGCATTACGATGAAATCTTGGGTATGGACTGGTAATCCACATCCCATGCTCAGATAGACTGTATTTGGCGACAGGTGTGGTGTGTCTGCAAGGATGAGACCATATTTACCTTCATTGGTTAGAAGGGAGCCTTTGTAGCACATGATGGACTTTCTCAGAGGAGAGTGCAGTCAATCACTCATCAGTTAGCTTGCCTTAACCTCAGAGAAGTTGATTTGGAGAGTTAAAGATAACCTGTAGTGGTGGACCAGTAAATGGATGTTTTCCCTAATGATGTCCCACGTCAACCTCATCGTAGAGAGGTGTACTTTTACATTTAGTTGTACCCTGAAACGACAACGATATCTACTCCAGTGTATATGATGTCTCCCACAGAGCTTCACGAGCTACAGGTACAACTAGAGGACTTGCAGGGGAAGGGATTCATCTAGCCCAGTGTTTCTTCTTGGGCACCCCCGATTCTGTTCGCCTAGAAGGCAGATGGGAGCTTGAGGCGTTGTGTCATCTACCGGTGCCTGAACCAGGTGACCATGAAGAAAAAGTACCCACTCGCGAGGATTGATGACCTCTTTAGTTAGCTAAAGGGAGCACAATGGTTCTCGAAGATAGAACTCATATCTGGATATCACCAGCTTAGAGTTCGAGATGAGGATTTACAAAACACATCATGCAGTTTCGGTATGGCCAGTACCTATTCATGGTTATGAATTTCGGCATAACCAACTCTCCAGAATTGTTCGTGGGATAAATGATTAAGATCTTTAAGCCAAAAATTTAATGCTTTGTCGTAGTCTTCATTGATGTCATTCTGATCTACTCGACTACGGAGGGGGAGCATGCATAACATATTTAGGTAGTACTGGACACACTCTGAGAGCACCAGCTTTATAGTAAGCTCTCGAAGTGCCAGTTCTATATCCGAGAGGTTCACATTCTTGGACATTTCATCTCATAGGATTTAGATGTAGTGGATCCAGTCATGATCGAGTCAGTACTTTCGTGGGAGATACCCAATAGTGTGATGAAGGCACGGTGTTTCCTAGGTTTAGCTGGATACTACATACGATTTGTGACAGACTTCACCAGAGTTATAGCACCACTATCAGTGTTGACAAAGACGGGTAAACCATTCATTTGGTCAGAGAAAATCCAAAAGAATTTTCAAGAGATGAGGCAGCAGGTGACTAGTTCCCCCATCTTGATCCTTCCAGAAGAGGGTGTAGGGTACGTAGTTTACTGCGATGCATCAGGGACTGGAATCGGATGTGTCATGATGTAGGAGTGAGTAGTGAATGCATATGGCTCTCGACAGCTGATACATCACGAGCTGAACTATGCTAACCATGACCTTGAGTTGGAAGTGGTGGTTTTCACCTTAAAGATGTGGTGACACTATCTGATGGGAAAAGGTTTTACCATGTAATATGATCACAAGAGTCTCAGGTATATATTCTCTCAGAAGGACTTGAACTTGAGACATCGATGTTGGCTTAAGTTCCTCCAGAAATATGACTTTGAGATAGTCTATATTCATGGGAAGGGAAACATTGTTGCAGACACAATGTGCAAAAAATCTGGTATACAGCTGCTAGGCGAGGAGACGAAGTAGCTGACCACTTTGAAGATATCTCTTATGGATAGAGAGGGATCAGATTTTCTACAGTCTCTTATAGTCAATCCATCACTTCTTCAGTGAGTCAGGGAGGCGCAGCATGGGGACGCTGAGTGCAGGACAAGACATGCTCATATATCCACAAGACATGCACCTGATGGATTTTCTGAAGGTGTGGAGCATGTTGTCCTCTTCATAGGATGTTCCATGGTTCCAGTGTCACTTTAGGAGGATGTGTTGAGGGAGTACAACACATTCCCTCTAGCGGTACATCCAGGAGTGGCGAAGATGTACCAGGATCTCCGACAACAAAACTAGTGGCTGGGAATAAAGAAATCAGTTCCAGAGTTTATCTCTCAAGTCCTCATTTCTCAGTAAGTGAAGGCAGAGCATCAGGTACTAGTATTCTTGGTTCATCCATTAGAGGTCCCAGAGTTGAAGTGGGATGTGATATCCACTGGCTTCGTGAATGGTATTCCACATACATCAAGGGGACATAAATCGATTTTGGTGATCGTTGAACGACTTAACAAGTCGACCTACTTATCACTAATCAGAGATCTGGGTTCAATAGAGAGATTGGGATTCCTCTATGTGCAAGAAATTGTGCGGTTACATGGATTACCTTCGACGATCATTTCTGACCATGATGCACGTTTTACTTCCCGTCAATGGGAGGGGTTGCAGGAGACGTTCGGGACATAGCTTAGTTTGAGCACCGCCTTCCATACTCAAATGGATTGCCAGACTGAGCATACCATTTAGACCCTCAAGGACATGTTGTATGCTTGTGTCCTTGACTTCGGTTGTAGCTGGGAGAATCACTTACCATTGGAGGATTTTGAATATTACAAATTGGTGTATTTTGAATATTACAACAACAATCACTCCACCATTGGGATGGAACCTTTCGAGGTGTTGTATGGGTGACATTTTTGATCAAATTTGTGCTGGACTAACCCTGGGGAGTCAGCACATGTGGGACTAGAGATCATACGGGATACCACAAAGAAGATTCAGATCATCATCGAGCAGACGAAGACTACATAGAGTAGGTATAAGTCATATGCTGATAGGAGATGGAGACCTCTGAAGTTCGATGATGGCGACCACATCATTCTACAGAACTTACCTTGATGAGGTTTACGGTGATTTGGCCCAGGAAAAAAATTATCTCTGAGGTTCATCGGACCATTGTAGGTCCTTAATAGAGTTTTCAAGGTGGCATACCGCATATCTCTACCACTTTAGTTGCACCGGGTGCAATATTTATTTCACGTATCCCAGCTAGGGGGATAAATACATGACCCTTCTCACATCATCGACCATGGCGAGCTGGATGTCGAAGAATGGTACAATTTTATGGAGGTTCTAGTAGAGATTGAGGATCGACAAGACAAGGTACAATTCTGATGGTCGATACCTCTGGTGCACATTCTCTAGCAGAACAGGAACCTCTAGGAGAGCACATGGGAGTGGGAGGCTCAGATGTGTGCTCAGTTGCCCCAATTATTTACCTAGTTGAGTTGTGGCTTATGGGGACATAGAGCCCTGAGGTGGGGAGAATCTAAAGACCTGGTATTTCAATGTATATTTTTTAAAAAAATATATGGGAATTTTACGAGTTTGTAAAAATTTACGGCTTTTGATTATGAGGACCGGAGTTCCTGGAATGAATTTTTGACCTTTTTTTCAGGTAAGTTCAGTAAACATGCATACAGGTTTCTCTAACTTCTCAACAGGAACTCAGAATGGAAATCTGAGGGCATCGTTGAACTCGTAACTCCAGTATTGGGTTAAGGAGACTTTACCTCCATGACAGATGGTCGCGGGTGAATGTTTGTTTTGTTGGGGTTTTCTTGAATGAATAAAATAAAAATAAAGTTGTGTAGATTTATTTTTTTTGTTAATCCTCCATGTGAAAGTTAGAAGTGGGGTCCACTGGAACTAAACCTCCATGTGGAAGTTGAAAGTGGGGAACCCCAGACCATAACCTCCCCTGAGAGGTTATAGTTGTGGGGACCACCCAAACCATAACCTCCCATGATAGGTTATGGTGGTGGGGACCACCTGGGTCTAGACCCCCTTTAATTGAGAGAAACTCTCAAACCCCCTCATTAATGTGGATGAGTCTCTTGAAATCATCCACATTAATTGTGACAATTCACATATAATTAATATTTTCCACACACCAATTAATTGTGCCAATTTAATTTATTCCAATTTGACTTGTTTCTAAAATTAAATTTGGAAAACACTTTTTCTTATTGTCTATCTCTTTTATTTGGTAGAATTGGGTATTTGAGGAGCTCTCAGGAGAAAGCTTCTCCAATGAAGAATGATCCCCCCATGATGAACGTTAACGAATTTGACCTTATTCCTCGATTCTTCCTTCGACGTAAGACGTGTTCGTATACAACGAATTGACATCCACTTTATCATGCCAACGTCAACCAGCATCGAAGAAGGTTGGGTTTTTTTAAATAGGTATGTTTTTATTCCCATGATTCTTTCCTTTTAAAAACAAAGAACGCGGATCAACTTATTATCAAGTTGATCCGTAGATATTTTCCTTGTGGGCTGGGAATAAATTGTTGCAGGAAGTTATAAGGGTTTATTAATTATTTGATTTACAATTCCCATGTTCTCTACTCTTTTTCCTTTGTGGGGTTGGGAATAGATATTATCAGGGGATTATGGGAATTTATCATTTAAAACAAATATTCCATACTCATTATTTGTTTATGTTCTTGAAGACTGCTTGCTACTACTGTAAAGGTGGATGGTGCGGGAAAAACTAACATGGCCTGACTCCATCTACCGTTCTTCTTTAAGATGTTTTTTTGAATAGAGGAGGGAGACAATAAAACGAAGGCAACGAAGGAAACGACGCCATGACCCGCGAACACCGTGACCCGCACCTCCCCTACAGTGCTACAACCTTCCAGTCTGAATTGGCTTCGCGCCTCCGGCTCGTGCCACCCGCCGGCCGAGCCACCCCGGCCGCGCCCCCCCCCCCCAGCCGTGCCTCCCGCAGGCCAAGCCACTCCGGCGGTGCTGCCCACCCACCGAACTGGTCGCACCTCAGCCGGGCTCCCGGCCTCTCACACCCCTCGTGGCACCCCATCCGAACCAGCCTCCCACGCCTTTGGTGGTGCCCAGACCGGATCTTCCTCCCCCGCCCCTCATGGGGCCTTGGCTGCACCGGCCTCCCATGCCCCTTGAGAAGCCCCAACCGAACCGGCCCTGGCCGTGCCACCCTAGCCCCCAGGCTGAGCCACCCCAATTCGTGACCCCTGCATCCCTTCGAGCCGAACCGGCCCGGAGCCCCTGCTGAGCCACCCCCGAGGCACCCTCCGGGCCGAGCCACCCACACAGCGCCCTCCAGGCCAAACTGCCCTCGAGCCGACCCACGGTCGGTCCCCGCCCTCGCGGCCGGTCCATTCCCTCACGGCTCTCAGCCACCCCTCACAGCCTGCTGGGATGGACCCAGAATACAGGCCGAACCCAATGGGTAGGCCCACCCAACGGGCTGGGCCAGATACAATAGGTCAGGCCTGGTCAACCCAAACTAGGTCGGACCATACCAGGTCCCACTACGACCCATTTATGCTCCTTCGGTCTTATCATTGGCAATAGTCATCCATTTCACGAACTGTAAGTGGCACTGGGAATCTTGGAGCAAGAAGGTCCCTTTGACTATACCCCACTGGAGTTTGGGGTATAGTTGAGATATGGTATGTTTAGATCATGCACGAATCAAACCGGGCCCCTGGGACTAAAAGGATTATTACTCATAGACCGAGCATCCGATTGATGCGTCGTCAGTTTCATTGAGACCCCTATGACGCGGTGGACCATTGAGATACTTCTTCGTGGGACTTCATGATAGTTGGAGCATCAATCAGTAGCTCGTGGGGAAGATCCTCTCTGAGAGGAGGGAGTGTAGTGGAGAGACCTATTAGCTGACTGAGACCTGATGACTGCTGACCATATTGACTCAGAGTGACTCTAATAGCCTAGTGGGGAGCGCCTTGGTGTTGCAGCAGACCCACGGCGGAGGAACGTGCTTGGTGACATGTAAGACGCATGTTAATCGACAGGAGGAGTACCTCATTATGCTATGAGGGGGAGCGAACATGGTGACGCGGTAGACCCATAGTGTGGAGTGACTTGGTGACATAGCAAACCCAAAATACTCGATAGGAGAAGTACCTCAGCAGTCCAAGGTTTGTGGGAAAGCGTGCAAGGTGTCACAACATGCCCACTATACTAAACAGAGTAGGAGTTCTCCAGCAGCCGAGGTTTCGATAATTTGAACAAATTCATGGTTGTGCTAAGTCAGTTTTTATATGTTTTACTCGTGATTGAGATGGATCACTTGATAACATAGGCATATGAATGGGGATATACCAGTGTAAATTTTTATGTTGATTTCAAACATTATGGTTTATCCTTGTTGGATTTTTTGAGACCATGAGGGTCTTGGGGTCCCTATTTAGTATCGTTATACTCACCCATTCACGGGCTATGCCCACACCTTGTAGTGTTGGATGTAGATGACAGACAGTGCGAACTGAGGCTGAGAGTACGAGGACTAGATAGTACCTGGAGATAGACCATACTGCGTGTCGGTACATGGAGGAGGCGGATATACGTGGAGTGAAGAGGAGGCGATATGTACCTACCCTTTAGGTAGGAACCTCAGGGGATGACCCAGTAGCTATTTTTCTTTTTTCATTTGTTGTACTTGTACTTTCATTTTCATGGACTTTCCAGTTGGTCTTGTATTCTCGCCCATTTAAACATAATTTACTCACTTGTTGGTTATACAGTTCACTCATGTTCATATTTACGGTGTGTGTTTATAGGTTATAAAGACAATTCCTTCCTAGTTTTAGGGAATTACACCTTTTGGTGCTGATATCTAGCCTATGGCCTATGGAAGGCGGGCTTGTGGTAGTCACAACACAGGCCTCGGGGGACGGGTCGTGACAATACTAATAGATTTTCATAATACTATCTCAATCATGGAATATGAAATGAAGAAATTATCCATGGAAATATCAGTCCATGATATGTTTAATGATAACATCATAATGTAAATATTCATAATGGTATTGTTTGAAAGGGTTATGGGATAAAAATTACTTGAGTCCAAAAACTAAAATTATTGTGGTATAAGGGGGGGGGGTTTCCTCAGACAAAACTATAAATTCATTTTTATTATATGTGACAAAAAATTCCCCCAAAAATATATTTCCTAATTATATGTTTGGTATTATAATTATAAATTCATGTTCAGTGTCATATAGTTGGAAAAAAACATATAATTTCTATATCGAAATACAATGGATTCATATCAAATTGGTGGTACCTTTTCAATTTCATTAAATATTTAAATACCACTTAACATGATGGAACAATATACCACATTGTTATAGATTCCCCATTGTGTAATGTGATTCCATATTCACCTAGGAATGTCTCTACTAGTGGGTATGAAAGTAACAGATATTTGAAGGTGATATGCAAGATCCATCTCACAATGGATTGGGAACAATCCTTGTAAATCTATGGAGATTTCTCATCAATGATTATGTGGTACCAATAATCCTATTTAAAGTATTATAAATAATACATTCAAGGAGTTATAAATGAAAAAAATAAGTATCATTTGTTAATCTGATGGAAATCATATCATTATAAGTGGATTCATCGAATGTATTACATGATAATCCTCTATAAAGATCAATGAATTAACATCTATTATAAAAAATTAAAAATTCCACAAAGTCATTCATTGGACCTATTGATCTCCATAACATAACACCCCTTAATTAGTAGTGTAAATGAAAATAGGAATCCTTATAATCACACTATAATGACTCTAGAATTTTAGCATGTCAACAATTCTTCATATATCCTCCCTCTTCTCAACCTACATAGAGATGTCCCTAAATCACCAACCATGTCCAATAATTCAACCACAAATAAAAATGGAATTAGAAAAGGATGATCCAACAGATTCCCCTACCAAAATTGATGAAGGAGTCTCCAAAACCATCAACGAGACAAGGAATGTGAATAATTGAATAAAAATGGACCTTATGGATTTATTTATTAATGTATCCTTGCCTATTAAGGATTTGGAGAATTATATTCCCATTCAAATATTTCATTGGTACATGTTCATTTGGAATTATAAATAAATTATTGAGAACGACCCCAATGTGGATACTCATATCCTATTCATTCCCAATGAACAATGTGATTTTATGATGGAATCTAAGACAACTCAACCCTCTCATGAAACAAATGTATAATCATATGCTTAAAATTTTGTAGAAGCCATCTATCTCTTAGAGATTCACTACAAAAAATGGATTTCCAACCTCTTCTCATATATAATAACAGTGGTCATATCATTGTTTTCATTTATTTTGGATAACTTTATCAACACTAACCAAATGAGAATTTACCATTACAGATCAACATATTTTGGATCAATGTAACTACTAGTTTCAAATCCCATTTTATTTGACTATATTTATTTAATCTGAAATTAAATATTTTTCCCCTAATGACGAGGAATCCAATCCTAAAAATTTCGTTATGGAATAATGTTTTTCTAGGACATTTTAATTGGATTAATGAATAGAATATTTATATATACCTCACATGGATTATTGTTTTCATCTTTAGTTCCAGTTTAATTATCGATCTCAAAATTTATCTCTATAATTAGGTGTGACATATCTAGATTTTTATGTGATTTTATATATTTTATAGATTTTGTCACTTCAGTTTTCTTTGCGTTTGTTTGGTGAAAATGGATTTATTGGGTTAATAGGACATAGTGTTTAATTGGATCACAATTTGGATAACGATGATCCTTTTCCTATGTAACTATGCCGCAAAGTAGTTTTTTCGGTTAGTGGTTAATTGAATGCTTAGAGAATAGTTTTGTAATACATGGAAGAAAACCATGAGGAATTTCATATTTAAATTGTAAGGGAAATTGTTTTCCACATAGATTGAAAAAATTTGCAGTAAAATAGTGCGACTTGTCTAAGTCATTAAAAATCTAAAAATAAACTTTTTTTTAATATTATGATAAAACCCTAAAACACTCCCCATAAAAATCATTCAGAAATTTTAGCCATGAGAGACATCTTTGTTCATCCCTAGACCTATTTGGAACCATTCGTTTGGTGTGTTAAACCCTAATTCATCAAGGAAACATCACGTGTTACCATGTCATGTTGATTTATCACTATTTTTAGGGTTCTTCTTCACAATTTATTTTATTCCAAATTTTATATGGAGGATTTTATATTAATAAGTTTTAATGTCCTATAATTTAGGGATATCATTATGAATATGGTTTATTCATTCTTAGTTAGGGCCAAGTGCTAGTATGGATATTGTTTTTTACCATTTTATATATGTTTCCATGTGTGACGTAATTGATTACATGCCTTACCATTTTTAGATGATTTTTATATTATTAGATGTCTTTATAATTGATTTCTGTAAACTTATTGTGTGGTTCAACATATTTTACAGATGTATTATGACACGATTACGTGATGGAAATGAATTTTATAATGGATAACAGAATCATTTTTGTGTGATTCATTATTGTGTTTTCAGTAGTGTTTGTATTGTTATTTTATGGGTGTGAAATTAATTTCAAAATAATTGAAGTCGATAATGTGTTAATAATGGGTTTTGAAAATAAAATTAATTTTTTTTGTACTTTTGATTCTGTTTTGTACCTTCAAATATAATATTTGAATTGTTTGAATGATGAGATGTTTGATTTTTAAAAATGTGATCATATCATGGGTGTTGATTTCAAAATGTTTTGTTTATGTAAATGGTTTAGTATATTATCTTATTTTTATATAATGTTTGAAAAGGGTTTTATGTGTTCTATAATTGCAGTAAAAAATTCTAGTGGTTTTGGAGTGTGTAAAATGGAAAGTCAGTTGCCTATACAATATGGTAATTTTAGTGAGATGATATTTGAAAATGGAGATCTCTGTGACATTTCAAAATATGGATTGTGCATAAGGTAATCTGGGGAACCTAAAAAGGAAAAATAGAACTTGTAAGCTAATAATTTGGTAGTGTAAATCCTTGATTCATCCATTGGATTGACACTAGTTGACTCAGAATTGGAAAACATGTATTCAATTAGAATGATTGAGGATGAAAACACTAACTAAACATGTGTCACGATCTGAGTCAAGTAGTACAGTTATATGTTCCCTCTTTGTGGATCGATATTTGTAAAGTTGTTTCTTGTGGTTAATATACGATATTCCACTAAGGTATGAGCTTTATAGGGTTCGGCATGTTCTAGTTACCCTAATGGATTTAAACATTATAGTCTATTGTGAAATTAGGCTTATGTGATGTGTTTACCCCCATCGGTATATGGTAGACCTTGATTATATTTTTTAAATTATTTTTATTTAAAATGTTTCTATTTGAATGTGTTTCCATGAGAATGGTTTTTCTTAAAATGAATTCTTGAAAATTCTTCATGGATTATTTATAAATATTTATAATAATTTTTCTTCTAATGTTATAGCATGGGATAATTTTATATGGGTGAAATAATACATTGATTTGTATCAAAACCTATATAAAAAAATTGGTGTATGGTGATATTATCAAGTATCGCCTATCTAAAGGCAAGATATGTGATGGTGATGGCTAATCTGGTGGATAAAATACTTACTGTTGTAGGTGTTGGTGGTTGTAGAATGTGGGTTATTCCCCCCAAGTTACAAATATATTTTTGGGTTTTTTGGTTTCCCATCAATTTTAGTTTCTTGTTTTTTGTTAAACTTTTAATACATTGGATCTGAATTTTTATGCCCAATTTTTATTTGGTTATTTTCCATTGAGATTCTTATTTATGATGATTATTTGTACGTATCCAAAATTTTAATCTTTTTCTGAAAGTATATTGTTGATACCCATGCATTGGTTTCCATCCCATGGGGATTATGAAAGACCTTTGGTCCATGCCACAGATCAGGTCGATCATCGACATAGATGGCCCTTCTGGTTCATTCTTAGTTAAATGGTATCAGAGGATGTAACTCTCTATATGGGACTTGTTATTCAAATAAGTGTATGGATAATCCAATGCTAGTATTTTTGGGGGTTGATGTTCGTATTTTGAGTGGGGTGCCTAGACATGACACCTTCTGAAGGTACTCATGTTTCCATGGGATTTCATGTTTTATTTGGGTATTACGGTTCTTTTATTTTTTTTATTGGGAAATTAAATGGGAATCAATATACCAATATACATGAGTTCATAGGGCCTGTTAATCCATGAGGAGATGGGGAAACATGCTTAGAATACACTCCATGATAGTGGTGAGATTGGTGTATGGACCACACATATATGGAAGAGTTTTCCATCGACACTACTTTCAACTTGTGACTTTTTAGGTCATCCTTAATTCTAAAAAACTGGATTTTAACATGGAAATGGTTGGTATTGAAAATATAGAAAATATGTTTTTCAAATGATTTTTAAGGAATCTATATGAATATTAATTTCTATAAAATGATTTCTGAGTAAATTGGGATCATATTATCAAGATTTGATTTTTATAATCAAACCATAGGTTTTATCAAAATCATTTATGGTTGGAAATACATAAAAAATTTTCATGAGTGTTTTGTAAATATTGATTCAATTAAGAATAAATATATTTCAATCCAATGATTTTTGACAGAATGGGATTTTTATGCTACTAAATTGTTTTAAAATTGATGTAATTAAATTTATAAATGATATCCACAGAATTTTATTTCAATAAAATATGAAATGGTTTGGTGTGTTCCATTTGAATTTGATTTTTGACATGGCGATAAGAAATATTTTGAAACATTTTATTGTTATATAGATGGTATATGAATTGGGATTTTAAGAGTGTGGGTTGACAGTTTTATCCTGGAAGTTGGTAATATATTTTTATGACCTTTTTTATTTCCATAAGTGATCACATGCATGGATTCCTATGTAAAATTGTATGGGTTCCTAATTTGGAAAGAGAATTTTAATGTGTGATACTCTTTAGTATACCCTTGTTATGTTTGAAACCCACTAATATTGTAATATTTTCAAAAGTGATTTTAAAATAAGGTGTGATGTACTGAAAAAAAGTTGTTTTTTGGTGTGTGTTCTTATGATTTGATAATATCGATTGAGATTTATTTTGATATTCAGAACAATTTTCATATATATTGTGTTACAATTTTGAGTCTTTTTCATGAGTTTTACATTAATTAGTGGTTATATGATTCATTGGAAAATATTTTGGAAAGTCTTAGTTTAATCACATTCCTTTTTCAGTGCTACTTGTGGTATGGTCTAGTCGGTGCATTAGTTTGATTGGGTTCATGGGTTTCATCATTACATGTTTTATTCGACCAAAAATAAAAAAAATAAAATTCTATGTGAGGAAATAGGTAGTTCACCATTTGAGTATCTTTTAGTTGAAAAACATTTAGGAATTCTTATTGAGTTTTATAAGTTGATTCATCCATTATTTTATGGTGATGTTGAACATCTAGTAGAGAAAGATTGGGTGCAGTGTTACGGAGGAGTTCGTGATGATGATATGGAATTATGTTAAATACTTTTCCTATATGGTAGTGAATTTGGTTCATGTTTAAGTCTTAATAAGTATAAGTTCTTAAGAAATACCATTTTTCTCCAATCACATGAAGCGGTCAACGAAGTACCATTATGGAGATGGGGAATCTGCATGAAGGTATTAGTGTTATTTTTGGGTTTTAAAAAGTCCCTTGATCTTTCATCAGATATTTTTTGGCCATTTATCATGTTATTCCATAATCATGGAATGAATGATCATGATAATCCATCATGTCTGAAAGCTCCAAATGTCAGTCATCCTTATTAACGACTCGGTCACTTGCAATGCTTCTTCTAGGGATTTTCAAGGAAATGTTGTGGAGTTAATTCCACCTCTTTAGAAATATATAAATTATTTTTTATATGAGTATTGTATTTTTTGGGACACAGTTTAAATTCCAACATAAAATAATGATTCCTGTGTTATAATGGTAATGTTTGGATGTGTTTTTTGGTGCTCTATATTCATTAATGTGACAAAGTGATATGGCGGAATCTATTGAGATCGTCAAATTAAATGGGAGAATTTGTATCCATTGGAAAATCTTGAATTAATCTATTTTAAATGGTGTTTTGTAATGATGGAATCTTGTTTCCATTGGTTCCCAATGTAAAATATGACAATGTGCTTGCATCTTTTAAGTCCATGCCCAGGTGAAAGTATCATGTTTGGGAAAATAGATTCTCATAGTGAGGTATGATAATTTTATTATTATTGGAGTTCTATTTAGTCCATTATTAATTTAAAATAAGTATTTCACCTCTCTAAAAATAAATATATGATTGTGATGAATTATATGCTTCAAATACCAGGGATCCAACCATAGTCCCAAGAGTGAAGCTGGCACGTATTAAAAAATATCACAGATGTAGGGAGAACGTTGGTTCATAATTTTTCTGCATTAAAGAAGTTCAATACCTATTATGTTTTTCTATTTCAATATAATCATATTGAATGTCATATCGATTGGAAGGGGTGTGGAGACCGTGTTTCCGTGTTGTGATCCTCCTGGTTTGAAAAATCACCCTCATGTGTATGGAGGTGGAGAAATTGAATATTTATAATGTTTTAATAGTTGTTCCCATTTATATGTGAATTTATCATTTGTTTTCCATGTCGAGTTCAACTTCATGATTTTGTTTCAGTTTTAGGATCTCTCATGGGTGATTGTTACCCATGTAAAGATTCCCTATTCATTGAGGGGTTTAGAGGCACATGTTTACTAGTATGTGAGATAAATTCTTATGTTGTCGATTAATGTGTCACCCAAGTTGGACCTTGACTGGATTCATAATTTGTCTAGTCTTGATGGTTGATAAACTCTATTCATGTCTTGTTATATCTTATTTGATAGTAAAATGGTGGAAGTTCATTTGTGTTGGTGGGGAGTCAATTAGAGGCTCCCTATAATGATAATATGGATTATTTTTTGGTTTTCACATGGAATTGGGTTGTCACATTTAGAGCCACATAATATCAACTTCCATCCTTTAGTAAATTCTAGGGTTGGAGTACACTATACAGTTTTTTTGAAGCAAGGTTGTAGATGTATTTTTAGATAAGTTTTTTGAGTATGTATGTTTGTATTAGGGAAATAGAATGAGTTTTATTTAGAAATATATGTAGTTTTTTTGTATGTAAGGGTTGTATTATGCATTGTGATATCTATTATTCTTTTGATCGATCATGCATAGGTTTTGTGGCTCGCTATGTGAAGAACACATCAGGTGGTGATTCAATTCAATCCTCCGAAGTTATATTTTTTGAATCCTCATTTCCGTTTATGGTTTTATTTGTTTCTTCATATTTGATATTTTTTTTGAATCACTTATAACTATGGAGGGTAATTGGTTCTGGTTTTTGGGTCATGATTTGTAATGGATTTTTGGGGGGAGAAATAATTATTGTGGGGAGAATTTTCGAATGCGGGTTTTTGTTTTCCTCGATGGTTCCAATTCAATTATTGGTCTTTTATTTTTCCTTTGGGAATCAAGAATTAATGTTATAGATTTTTATGTGATTTTATAATCATTTTTTTCATTATTTTTTCTCTCTAGATTCCTCTTTGTTTTTTTGGAAATATGGATGTTTTGTTTTAACATCATGGGGTGAAAATTTGGACTATGTTTTGGAAAACTATGCACCCTACCACAGGTAATTGTGTCTCCATTTGGAGTTTTGTACAGTGACTAATCGCATGGTGAGTCCATGGTTTTTAAACTGTGTTGTATAACCATAAAACATGTCCATAAATATGGTATGGTTGAATGGTTGCAACATCCTTTCTCACACCATGTGGGAAAACCATGCGACATGTTCTTGTAATTAAATAACATAAATTTACTTTTTCTTCCAATTGTGATTTAACCCTAAAACACTCCCCATAGAATCCATTCATGATTTTTATCCATGGTATCATATTAAATGTTTCCCTAGTCTTCTAGGGAACCATTATTTGTGTAGATTTAACCTTATTCATCAATAGAACATCAAGTTAGCCCCTATCCTATTTATTTCTCCCTCATATTAGGGCTATTCTTCCATCTTTCTAGTTTTCCAAATTTCCAGTAGTGGGTTTGAAATCAATATAATTTAATCATTGGAATTTTATTGAGATATGGATTCTGATTATTTAATCATTATTTTTTATGGTATTTTGGTAGTGCGGTTGTGGTTTCTCTCTAAATCCCAGATGATTCAAATTATGCGGTAGGTTTTTCCAAGCCTTTACATTATTAGATCCTTTTTTATACATTATTCCCTTTATAAATGTGTTCTATGAATTTATTGTGGTGTATGAAATATTTTATGAATTTATATTGACATGATTATGTGATGTAAATGAATTTTGTAAATGAAAATTGTTTTTTATTCCTTATCGTGTTTTTGGAAGTTTTATATATTGTTGTGTGAAGGTTTATATTTTTATTTGAAAGTCGTTTCAGGTGTGAATGTGTTGTGAATGGGATTTCAAAATAAAATTAATTTTTTTGTGTGAAATAATTTTTGTGTACCTTTAAATGTGATTTAATTATTGTTATAATTATTATAATAATGTTTTAAAAATTTTATTATATCCCTTGTGTTGATTTTTAAAGGTTTTGTTCATTAAAATTGTTGAATTTATTAGGTCCATTTCTTATAATGTTCTAAATTTGGATTATGTGTTTTTCAAGCGGTGTGAAAACTAATTTCCAATGGTTTTTGTGTGTGTAAAATGAAATTTGTATTTTTTGTGGAACAATGTGGTTTCCATGTGATTATACATGGAAATTTTTATTTTTGTGACATTTAAAATGAGGGAATGAGAATATCAGAATCTTTGGTACCATGGTTGGAAAACTGTATCTAGTATGCTAGTGACACTGATGTGTCAAGATCAAATTTTTCAAATTGATTAAAATTAGTTAACATGGAAGTGGAAAGCCTAGAGTCACTATCTATGATTGGAAATTAAAAAACTAACTAAATATGCGACATTATTAAAGACCACTAGAACCATGGGATGATCTATCATAGTGTCTCATTCATGATAAAGTTGTTGAATGTGGTTTTATACCACTTTTCTCCATGGTTTGAGGTATCTAAAGCCCCTCTAGTGTTAGTTATCGTTAGGTATTTACCCATGATGCTATCTTGTGTAATTATGCTTATGTGATCTAGTTCCAATCATTATAATATAGTGTACCTTGATTATATTAAATTCTTTAAAGAATTTTTTTATTTAGAAATGGTTTTCATAGAAAGTGTTTCCTTGAGAATAGATTTTCAGTACAGAATCATGAATATTATTTGATGGTATTTTATATAAATATTCAAGTCAATTTCTGTTCTAATATTATATCATGGACGATTTTTCTTTGGGTGGCATCCTACATGGAATTCGATCAGTCCCTACAAATTTCATTGGGTGTATATAAATATAGTCATATATGACCTAGGTAAAGTCAAGGTATGTCATAGTGATGGTGGATCTTGTGTTTTGTGTTTTTCTTGTGGCAGGTGTTGGAGTTGGTGGCATCAGTGTGATTCCCATCATGGTACACTATTTAGTTTTGGATTTCTTGTGGTTTCCACTCCATTGTAGTGTTTTTGTTTTAGGATAATATTATAAAACATTGGATTTGAAAAATATTATGCCTTGTTTTTATTTTGTTACATATAATTAATATGTTTATTTTGATTGGTTATTTAATATTATTTAAATGCCTAAAATCATTTCCAATGTTATTTTTGATTCACTGGAACTAGTTTCTTTCCCATGGGTATCAGGAAGGCCCTTAGATCCATTCCATGGATTGGGATGGTAATCCAGTTTGATGGAACTCTAGAATGTTTCATGAAAATATATTAACATCCCATGAATCTTATTTTAAATATATTATTGGAATGAATCACGTTATATTTTTTATGACCTGGTAGTTAAATCTTTTTATTTTGGTGGCGATGTCACTGACAATGAGGTGAAGGATATGCTTCACAGTGGGGCACTGAGTGGGCCTGACATGGCTGTGGAGGGCCTGGTTGAAGAAACAAGGTGATACCCTCTTCCCCCATTAGTGATATTGTTTATATGATAGATAGGTAGGATGTACTTACTCAGAGTGATGCCACTACTCATATGGATAAGGGCACATATGGATGTCCAGATGCTAAATATGATGCTACTCTGGTTGGTTTATTTGAGATAGATTTTCTAGAAATTGTTAATTATGTGTGCATGGATAGCCATACAGCTTCTGATCCATGAGATAAAATAACTCAGATCTCCCCCTCTAAGGCTGCCCAAAGGAGGCTTACTATGGGCAGTGATCCCCATCATAAATATAGGAACACCTCCATGCCCCTGAGTGGAGGATTATGGTCGGATGAGGTGGAGGAGGCTCAACATAATGAGTCAGTTACAATCATTACAAGGGGTACTACTGCTTCCCCCAGTGGTAGGTCGTATGGGATGCCTATTGATGATAGTGGGGACTGACACTATGACTTAGTCACAACACACCTAGGAAAGATTGTTGTTGCAACAAGTTGTATGTTGGATGATGATTCTAGTGGTGGACTGATTGGGCTATAAGATGAAGATAGAATGGAAACTCAGGTGGAGAAAAATGATCCCAATGAATATTCCACACACAACCTGGGAGTGGCTACTATTTCTCCCAGTGTTGGGCTGCATTCTACCACTTATATAGATGACCAATGCACTGTTAATGAGAAGAAAGTAAGTGGGGAAAAAAGGTGACCATGGAACACTATAGCATCTTTTTCCTGGGACATTGTCTGAAGATGGGGAAGGGAGGACAAGGGATGAAAGGGATAAGAAAAGCATCTATGGAATGAAAATGGGAGCCTATGAAAAGATTCTTGGCCAATAAAAAATGGGGATCCTTTATTGTAATTTTCAAGGGATAGGAAGGTCATGTACGGTTAGGGCCCTTCGACATTTTATTATGGCCTACAAGCCGATGATTTTCAGTATTAAGGATCCTAAAGTCCACTTTAAAAATTGTAAGGGATTCAAATGGGTCTCTCTAGGATACAATTTTGTCACCAACAAGCAACATACATCCTCTATAGACCACATGTGGGTTTTAAGGCATCAGACCATTCATGTAACTTCCTATGATAGCGGACCTCAAAGTGTGCTGGACAATTACAGCTTTGCTGGATAGGATATTTCAATAACATTTTTATGCTTCCACATATTCTATTAGGAGGAGGGATTTATTGGAGGAGCACAAAGTCAACTCTAGGAGGATGGATCGAAAATGGATTCTTGTTGGTGATTTCAATATAGTGTTGATCATGAGGAGAAAACTGGAACAAATTTTAATAGGACTGCTGCGTCTGAATTTTCTAAGTGTATTGATTCCTGAAATCTGGATCAAGTTCCCATAGCGGGTTATGATTTCACATGGTGTATATACACATGAGAGGGGAAACATGGTAAAAATCTTTATAGATTCCATTTTCCATATTGATGACTGTGCTACAACACGTGGGGTTTTTTATTCACACTTCCTAAACACCACTATGACCACGATTCAATTGTTGTTGATGTTAACACTCATTTGAAAAGGTCAGGTCCTATTCCCATTCAATTCAAAAATGGATGGCTGGTGATTCCAGGATGTAGGGAAATTTCCTTAGAGGAATGTATGTCTAAATTAATTAGGATCCATCTCCAAATAATTGTTATGAAACTGAATTATCTTAAGGGGTTGCTAAGGGAATGGAGGATAAAATCATTTTCAAACATTTATGAGGATATCAGGCTATCAGAGGAGGAGCTGTCCAAGAGTCAAATCTTTCATGAGTAGCAACCATTCTATCTAGAGAGGAAATAATAGCCCATAATATTCTTGATGATCTATTAATGGTGAAGGGATGATTGGTTAGAGACCTACTAAATGTGAAATAGATAATGGATGGGGATAGAAACTCCAATATCTTTAACAGGTTGCACTTGGAAAAGAGGGTGTGTGTAGGGAACAAGTTGACTAGAATTAGTGGGTATCTCTATACTAATGAAAATGAGATTTCAATGGCTATTATTGATATCCTTATGGGAATATACTCTGATAATTGGATGTCTAGTATTTCTTTCATGGTAGAAAACATCTGCCCCTGTATTGACAATAATTCAAAACAACTCTTAATTGCACCCCCTTCTTATGAGGAGATCAGATCCGCTCTCCTATCTATCAATCATGAGAGTGCCTTAGGCCCTATTGTATTCACTAATAAAATATTCATATTCTTATGGGGAATATTATAGAATGGTTTTGAATAACACATTATAAATTTATTCTCTCACACATATATGACCCATGGAATGAACTCCTGTTTCTTTTCTCTCATCCCCAAGAAAGATAATTCTCTATACATCATGGAATTCAGGCCAGTTGCAATTGGGAACACAATAACCAAACCTATCAGTGAAATTTTTATGAGAAATATCGGAGGGTTGGTTAATGGAATGATCACCGTTAACCAATTTTGAATTTTTTGTGCGAGGAACATCCAAAAGTTCCTCTTTGCGGCCCTTAAGAGTTTCAATATAATGAGAAAGTAGGCAATGGAAGGGAATTTTTCCCTCAAAATTGATATTTCCAAGTATTTAATACTCTTAATTGGATATTTCTTTTGGATTTCCATAAAATATACGGTTTTGGAATGGGTTTGTGAATATGATTAATACCATAAATGCCTTTTCACGGCTGTCAATTCTTATCATTGGAACCCTGAGGTGATTTTCCCTTGTACCATGGGGTATGAAAAGGTCATCCACATTCTGTGATTCTCTTTTCAATTGAAGAGGATTAACACAGTAGTTGTATCAATGAACTTGTTAAAATGGTACATTACAAGAAGATTAGTGCTAGTGTGAGTGAGAATTCCCCATCTCATCTATTGTATATAGATGACATCTTATTTCTTGGTCAAGCATCAAGAAGAAATATATCCTATATTAAGGCTCTTTTCATTCATTATGAGTAGGTGGATCTCCATGGCATCAGTTGAGAAAACTATTCCATTATTTTGGGAAAGGAATTTCTGTTGGAAAAAGGAACAAGATATTAAGGTATCTTGGGGTGATGAGAGGATCCCTACCATTCCCATACAATGGGGTCCCCTTGTTTTGGGGAAAGGTGAAATGTAAATACTTGGAGGGTATTTATGTTTTATTATACCTCAAATGGCTAGCTGGAAATTGAAGGCTATGTACCTAGCTGGGAGGGTCTGCCTTGTGAACTCAGTGATCACATCAATGTTTTTCTATTACTTCCCCCTATATAGATGGATGAGAGGACTTATCAATTACCTCATATCATGGTATGAAATTTCATATGGACGAGATCACTACTTGAGAGGAAGATGATTATAGTTATGTGGAAGGAATGCATCAAGCCTACTATGATGGGTGGCCTTGTAATCAAGGATATTCATACATTAAATGATGGTTATTTGGGAAATTCACCACGAACCTGATTTCACATGAAGCTGATAATGACTTCCTTTCAAATAGAATTATAAAGAAGCTTCTAACTGGTTAAAATTATTTTATCGCCCCATTAGTTTGGGCATCTCTCAAGAATGCTTATATGAGGATCATGCAGGATACCAAATGGTTGGTTTGAATGGACTCCACCATGAACTGTTGGGACACAAAGTGGCTCACATATCCGCTTTTTGATCTATATCTGCCACATGAAGTATCCCCTTTTTCCATCAAAGGTTTCATTTCCCAAATGCAATCTCTTGTTTCTAGTATTCCAAAGTTGGTGGAGACCGAAAACAATATATATGATTTTATGAATTATGACACATGAATTTCGACCCATGGAAGAAATGGTAAATTTAATTGCAGGTCTTGTTATTGGATTCTTTGCGGGGGATGAACTCTTCCACCTATTTGGCTCATGCATTTCAAAACGTGATTTATTCAACCTTCCAGATTCTTCCTAATCTGGAGAATCTGGAAAAACAGAATTCCCATAGAAGATCATATCATGTGGGATGGTATTCAGATGGACTTTATGTTTTATCTTTTCAATGGTAAGGAGGACTCTATACAACATGTATTCATGGAATGTAGTCGGGCCAAGCATCTCTCGGCCCGTACCAGCTCTTTGTTTGGGATGGCGCATGGCACCTGTAGGTCGGTCCCTGACCTGCTGTCCAATCTTTCACATGCCTTCCCTAGTGAGGAAATTCATTATCTTTCATTGGATTCTTTTAAAGCATTAATTGCATCTATATGGGAAGCTCAGAAAACGGCGTTGTTTGCTGGTGTTCACCCAACTGTTCAACAAGGCACATTGGCTATTCATAGGGATGTTTATGTTGCTTCTCTTATACAAGATTGTTCCATGTTTAATACTATTTCTGATCCAAATATTTTGAGAATTATTTTCATTTTGGGTTGGCCACACAAGCCATGAATTTTGAAACATATATGATAGATACCATCCATTGTGCCATTCCTCAATATAAATTTTGATGGGTCAGCGTCGGGTGCACTAGGTCTGTCAGGTTTTGGGGGAGTGTTCTGCACCTACTGTGGGTTTGTAATGGGATGTTTTGACCATGCCATTGGAATCTTCATTGTCTTCAAAGATAAAATCTTTTCCATGATTTATGTCTTTAGGTACGTTATCCAGTTTAATTTGAAATGTATATTGATTGATTCTGATTCTCATACAGTGGTACATTCCTTGAGAACCATGGAATGCCAAGTTCATTAGTGTGTGATACCATAGTGGGTTGACTGTCTTAGAAAGATCTCTCAAATGCAAGTGGCTATTTCACATGTCTACTGGGAGGCCAATCAGGTGGAAGATTCATTGGCAAAGCGGTCACTCATTGATCTTGGCGGGATGTGGTGTAGCACGACTCCTGATTACTACACCCCACTGATGGAGGCAGATGTATGTGGTGTGATGCACACTCATTTATTTAATAACCACTTGTATGGATTGTTCATTTCATATTTTTATTTAATTTTCATAGGTACGACTTCCACTAGTTCATGGTATTTCTGTTAATTTGAAGATGTATCCATTGGAGTTTTATTCTATAGTAATGTAATGTAAATTATCTAGATTTTTTCTATTTAATCATTTTATTGTCCTTTTTCCAAAAAACACCAGTATAATCATTGAAATTCAACCCCTCTATTTCTTAATGAACTGAGTGGACTCCAAGGGTACCTATATTATATTCATAATTTCATAGATGACTTAACTAACAATTTCACTACATTAATGTGTAAATGATGAAAGAATTCACAATCCATTGGGATGAATTATTATATGAGGCTTTTCTGATGCACATTCACTACATTTTGCATCAACTGTTATTGAATCTACTAGAAGAAGTAATCGAACATATACTATATGTGGATGAAATGTAATGATATCTTGGTCATATCCTAAAATATAAATTTTTTATATAAAATATAAAAAACATAATATTATAGTCAAATAAGGATAAATAATGAGACTTGGTATTTAGAAATTGAAAAGGAATTCCTCCAAAAAAAATTTGGAGTGAAAAGGTGACATGTTATAGATGGTATCACAAAGTCCACATGGTATCCTAAGTTGACCATCATAAGTAATTTCAGGTCCTCCCATTTTTATGCATCAATTTATCACAATTAGTGGTTTTTATGAAATAATATGTCATGGAATTTTTTTCAAAAAGGAAGTTAAATGGTAGGACGTCATCGGTTTCCATGTAGGATATCCCTACTTGTAAAACAAATCTATTGAAACTGAACATATAGATGAATAAGTTTTACATTCCCATGAAACTCCTCACTCATGGTAGATATATTTCCATGGATTGACCCATGTATTATTGGATGGATATTAGAAAACCCAAAGGACAACCAAGACGATATAGATATTGTACTTATTTCCTTGGATAATGATAATTTCTCTAATTTTCTTCATATCAGAGTGATGAACTCATAATGGGGATGTATGTGATGATCCAATTGTTGGATTGGAGAAAGAATTTTATCTCGACAAATTCTTCATAAATATAAAACTAGTCCTATAATTACTGATTATATATTTCAATATAAATTATGAAATTTTGAAAGTTAAATTATTCCATATCATTCGTTATGTTAGAGGATTTATGGTGGACTCCCCTTTTAATATAACACTACACCATATACCTACAACACAAAATGATGATGCTGATTTTTGTTCCAATTCATCCTTTGTAAATACCCAAATATTTCATGGAAATTTTTTTCATAAATACTTTTGAATTTTACAAGTCCGTGGCTTCTGACGGCACTTGATTCCAAGGCCCGGTGTGCTCGGAATCAATTTCCAAAGTTGAGCTCGACTACCTTTAGTAACTGAATGAGCAGGTTTTTCTATCTTTTGAACCGGTGCTCAGAATCGAAATCAGAGTGCACCAATGAACTCGCAACATCGTTAATTTCTTAAGGGGACCTTTACCACAGTTGCATTTTAAGCAGGTTGAGAATTAATTTTTTGGGGAATTAGTTTAAAATAAATAAAATTGGTGGCATAATTTTATTTTTATGGTTGGTGGTTAATTCCTCCCAAGCGGAGTTGAAGGTGGGGTCCACACCCAAATAACCTCCCAGGGGAGGATATTTGTGGGGTGGGGCCCACACATGACATAAACCCTTTGATCTTCCTTAAACCCCTTTAACCCCCCCCATTAAACTCTTTTGTTTAATGTTGACAACCTCTTGAATTTAAATGTGTAACCATTCCACTTCCTCTCTCTCTCCCTCTTTATTTCTTGCCAACACACACCTTAATTAATTGATTGAACCTCTTCAATTAAATTAATTATTCTTTTGAATTTTAAATTTTGAATGCATGGAAATATTAAATAAAATAAGGAGAAGCATTATTTTATTTGGGATGGAAATTGTTGTGTGAGGAGGAATTTGGAGAACTCTAGAGTTTTTGAAGAACTTCATCCTCAACGAAGGATGGTTCTTCTCCGATGAAGAACATTGACCCTTCAACGTAGAATGACTCAGAGACCATGGTTCTCCATCCTCTTCTTCCTCCACGATAAGAGAGGTGACATCAACATGGAGAACGCGCCAACGACGAAGCACCTTATTTTCTTTTCTCCACAACAAGTGAGGAGACATCACTTCATCGGGTGAACTCCGATGACGACAGAGACGATACCGTCATCCAAGACGCTTTTCAACCACAGACCTTATCGATGTAGGGGTTTATTCTTGAAAGTGGATGTTTTTGTACCCTTTTATTCATTGGGAATTGTTGACGAAAAACAACCAATTGGTATCACTTAATGCGGAGGGCATGGGCCGAACGAACATGGCCCAACGAACCTCCACTTGATCTTGTTTATTATTTTAGAATTGGAATTTGAAGGCGGCAGAAGCATGACGCCATCGCGCCATACCAGGTACGTGGAAAAGGAAATTTTCACTGTTGTGCCTTTTGTGCGGGAGAAACCACAACCCGCTACACGGGCCGCTTCAGTGGAAGAACAGGTCGGCTCGTCGATCAGCCAGGAGAAGAGGAGCTGTTGTTCCAGGAGGGTGCCATGCTAGAGAACTGGCCATCCCATTAGTCGGCTGGACAGAGCCAGACCTCCGCCCCAGGAGGGTGCCGCGCTGAAGAAGCCGCAACCCGCCATAAGGGCCGCGTGCGCCAGAACGCTAGCCGACCGGTTTGGGAAAGGCGGCGCCGCTTGGGGCTTCCGGGGCGAAAATAAGGTGGGGCCGCCCCACCCCCCCCCCCCCCCACAGGGAACTGCTCGGCCGGAAGGTCGAGCCAGTCGGGCCGCGTGCCCAGCCAGACGAGCCATACCGGCTGGGCCGCACCCTTTTAGGCATATTTGGGTTTCCCTTCTGACCGGTCCGACACCCATGTCGGGTCAGACCAATCAAACTAGGTTAACCCAACCCATCGACCCATCGGCCCACTGGGCTAAAAGGTTCGAGCCCTTTATTCTCTTAATCATTTATAATTTAAAGACTGCGCGTCCGATCTACGCATTGTCTCCGGTCCTGGTACTCTTCTGATGAGACGGTACTTTTGCGACACTCTAAGTGAGTTTTCGAAAAATTTGGTAAATAGAGGGGTTTTGAATGAGCATATTTCCAACCGGGCCCCTAGAACAGAAAAGCCAATATCTCTCAGACCGGGAGACAGTTTGACGCGTCATCTGTCCCGTTGAGTTCCTTTAGACTAGACAGAACTTTGGGATACATCAACTTTGGACATCGTGATGGTTGATGTATCGACCCCTTTTACTTGTGGAGAAGACCCTCCCAGAATGTAGTACGGTGTGTGCGAGAACCCTAGAGATGGCTGCAACTGCGATGATGATGACGACTGTACTTGGATCCTACTTGGGTTTGGCAATGAGGACGACTGTACTTGGATCCTACGTGGGTTCGGCAGCGATGAAGACTGTACTTGGATCCAACGTGGGTTCGACTGTGATGGTTACTATACTTGGATCCTACGTGGGTTCGGCTGCGACGAATTCTGTACTTGGATCCAACATGGGTTCGGCAGGGGAGATGAATTAGATGCTACATCTAATCATCTACACTCCTCTTTGAAATTAGTATACATGTGTGAACTGAGTCTTGAATATTGAATCATTATCATTGGTATGATTGACTTCTTTCCTATGTGGACTGGATGGTTCTTGGGCTCGGAAGTTGGAGCCATACCGGAATTGATGACATAGGTATATGTATGGTCATATACCTAAGTAGGGTTGGTTGATTCTTCATGTTGTTCCTTTACATTATTGTTTATCCTTCATGGATTCTGGGAGACCTTTGGGGGTCTCGGGGTCCCTACTGACTATCGTATACTCACCCATGCATGGGCATCACCAGCACTACATTGTGTTGGTTGCAGACGATGGACAGCACTGATCGTGGTCGAGGCTTGTGGAGATGGACGGCATCCAGAGGTGGACCACCTGGATGGACGTACATGGAGCGGAAATGAAAGACCTGAGGTACCGACAAGACTATCTATACCCAGCCTTCAGGTGGGATTCCTGGAGGATGACTCAGTGGTTGCTGTTTTACTTTTCTGTTGTTATACTTTCTTTCACAGTTGTACTGTACTTTTAGTTGGGTTTGTATACAAGACCATTTACATTCAAGCACTTACTTTTGTACTCAATTTACTCTATGTTTACTCCATCTTGTATACTATATTGTGTTTGTTCACTTATATAAAGGCAATGCCTTCTCTTTTATTGGGAATTATTCCTTTGGTGCTAGTCGCCAGCCCCTGATCTATGGAAGGCGAGCTTAGGGAAGTTACGGCACGGGCCCTGAGGGTGGGTCATGAAAAATTGGTATTAGGGGAGTCGGTTCTACATCAGAACTCAGGACTCTGATAATTTATTTTCTGTAAAGAAATAGTGTTATGAATAATGAGTGTGGTTTTTAGTCCAGAGAGTCCAGTGTTGGTGCGGCAGATGATGTATCCATACACCAGGACCCTGGCTTCTAATTTCCAACTCAGTGGTCAAAAATACTGATTTCATGTGTGTTTCAAAAGTTTTCTTTGTGTTTACTTTGTGTTAGCTCACCAAGTATACTGTATTGACTATGACACATCTGTTTCTTTTCAAGATGGCCCCACGAAGGCAGCCAGCTATGGTTCTGAGCTACGTGCGAGATGGAAGCCCACCGAGCGATGAGGCCTCGGTGCAGGGCCCCACTACAATGGAGGAACCAGTGGTACCACTACCCGTTGGGCCACCGATACCACCATCCCCAATAGTAGAGAGTGCACACCTCGTGAGTGCTTTGCATGAGTTTCAGCGATAGAGGATGCCCAGGTTCTGTGGAGAGACAGATCCTTAGGGAGCCGAGGATTGGCTGGAGGCTATTGTTAGTGTCTTCAGATTGGTAGGGACACCAGCAGACCTTATGGTGATCCTTGTCATGAGTCTCCTACATGCAGTAGCAGGTAGATGGTGGAGCCCTATGCTCCATGTGAATGATGAGTCATCTCTACTTTGGACGGACTTCGAGAGCCTCTTCGGCTCGTAGTTTGTTATATCCACCCTCTGTGCGGTGTGTATCCAGGAGTTACTACATCTGTAGCAGGGCAGCATGCCAGTAGCACAGTACTCAGAAAGATTTATCGACCACTTGCGGTACTCCACGGACATGGTACAAGACTCATTCATCCGGGCCCAGACCATTGAGTAGGGACTGAGGCATGATATCATGGCTTCGATGATCTCCCTCAGCATTCGAATGGATACAGGAGTACTAGAGAAATCCCTTCATGTGGAGAGATTTATTGCTGAGCCAACGCCGTCAGCGAGGCCTACTGTAGGGCGACACGTAGCAGAGTCTTCTGCAGCTGGTAGTAGACATATGTCACAGAGGTTCAAGCATACCAGGACATCAGGTGGGAAACCTCAGGGTATTGGTTCAGATGTGTGGGGCACAAGAAGCAGATCCAGTCATACGAGAGGCATACAGTTCTATGTATGCAACTGGTAGGGCTACATGGCTCATGATTGCCTTACCCACCCTGCAGAGGAGCATCAGACAGTAGAAGGACCTCCAAGGAAGAGGCTGAGTTTCGACCGTGGCAGTCTGCAGAGAGCAGGAGGACGAGGCAGAGGATCTGGCCGAGTATATGATAGTGGACGATGCATAGAGGCTATACCACCACCACCACCACCGGAGGGCCACCCCGACCACATGGAGCTGGCAGAAAGGGTTAGGCTCAGCTCCAGGAAGTTGAGGCCTATGACTACAGTGCACCTAATATGATTCTAGGTACTATCTATGTCCACTCCACCCTTGTTGCAGTTCTTATAAACACAGGAGAAAGTTATTCTTTTATTTCCACTACCCTTCTTCAGAGCTCTGATATTCCGACGGAGTCGTTGGCTCGATCCTTACGGCTAGAGACTCATATGGGAGATCACTCGATGATTACGCATTGTGCGGGTAGTGTGAGATTACTCTAGGAGGTGAGAGATTCTGCTAGTATCTTCTTGTAGTGGCATTGAGGCCTTATGACACCATCTTGAGTAAGGACTGGTTAACTAATGTCCATGCCCAAATCTACTGTATTAGGCGCAAAGTGTGGTGTGTCTGCACAGATGGGAGTAGGTTCATCTTCAGAGCGAGAAGGGAGCTTCTGCAGTGCAGGATGGACTTAAGCAGAGAAGAGGGAAGCCGATCACCCATTAGTTGGCCAGTATAATCCTATAAGCAGTTGATGTGCGAAGTCCATGTTTTTGTGTTGTGGTGGATTAGTATGCGGACGTTTCCCCTGATGACGTTCCAGGACTACCTCCTCACAGAGAGAGAGAGAGAGACTTCTATATTGACCAGTACCCTGAGACAACATCGATATCTACTCCAGCATATCAGAAGGCTCCCACCGATCTCTGTGAGCTGCGGGTACATCTGGAGGATTTACAAGGATAGGGATTCATCTGACCCAGTGTTTCACCATGGGATTCTCTGGTTTTATTCGCCAGAAGGCGGATGGGAGATTACGACTATGTGTCGACTACTGTCACCTGAATCTCGTGACCGTGAAGAACAAGTACCCACTCTCGAGGATTTATGACCTCTTTGATCAGCTCAAGGGGGAATGATGTTTCTCAAAGACATGCATCAGGTCAGGCTATCATCAGCTCAGAGTTTGAGACAAGGATGTGTAGAAGACGGCCCTCTGGTGTTGGTATGGCCACTACGAGTTCTTGGTTATGCCTTTCATCTTAACCAATGCACCAGCAGTTTTCATGAGTCTCATGAATAGGATCTTATAGCCTTACCTCGATCGTTTTATCATAGTCTTCATTGACGACATACTGATTTACTCGACTACTGAGGAGGAACATGCCTACCACTTGCGGGTTGTACTGGAAACACTCCGAGAGAACCATCATTATGGTAAGATCTCGAAGTGCCAGTTATGGATTCAAGAGGTTAACTTCTTGGGGCATGTCATCTTGGAGGTGGGAGTTTCTGTGGATCCTGTGAAGATCGAGGAAGTACTAGCTTTGGAGTCCCCCAGGAGCGTGAAGGAGGTGTGGTGTTTCCTAGGTCTGGCTGGGTGCTATCAGAGATTTTTTCCAGAGTTATCCAGAGTTGCAGTACTAATTTCAGCTTTGACAAAGAAGGGTAAACCCATAGTGTGGTTAGATAGATGTCATCAGAGATTTTGGGAGCTGAGATAGAGATTGAGCTGTGTGCCGATCTTAAGGCTACCAGAGGAGGGCGTAGGGTATGTAGTTTACTGTGATGAATCAGGGACCAGACTCGGGTGTGACCTGATGTAGGAGGGGGCATTGATCACCCATGGTTCACGACAGTTGAGGAAACATGAGCAGAACTACCCTACCCATGACCTGGAGTTAGCAGCAGTGGTCTTCGCCTTGAATATGTGGCGGTACTATCTGATGGGTGAGCGCATTAAAGTCTACTCTGGCCACCAGAGACTCAGGTAGATCTTCTCGCACAAGGACCTAAACCTGAGATAGCGGTGATGGCTCGAGTTCCTCCAAGACAATGAATTTGAGATAGTCTATACTCATGAGAAGGGGAACATTTTGGTTGATGCTCTCAGCAGGAGATCAAGCATTCAACTACTTGGAGAGGCGACAGAGCAATTATCTGCTTTGCAGATATCCTTTGTGGATAGAGAAGGGGCAGCCTTTCTACAATCTCTCACATGAACACCTCCACTACATCAGCGTTTCAGAGAGGCATATCATGGGGACGTTGACTGTGAAACGCGGTGTGCACAGATATCCATAGGACGGGCACCTAATTGATTTTATGAAGGAGGAGGTCACGTCATCCTCTTCAGGGGAAGTACCATGGTACCAGTTGCACTACAGGAGGAAGTGATAAGAGAGTTTCACACTTCCCATCTAGCGGTACGTCCTGGAGTTGTGAAGATGTACCATGACCTTAGAGGACATCACTGGTGGCCAGTTATGAAGAAGGTTGTATCAGAGTTCATTTCACGATGTCTCACTTGCGAGCAAGTGAAGGCGGAGCACCAGGTACCAGCAGGCTTGGTACAACCTTTAGAGGTTCCGGAGTGGAAGTGGGATGGGATATACATGCATTTAGTGATGGGGTTCCCACATACTTTTAGAGTACACGACTCCATTTGGGTGATCGTAGACCAACTCACCAAGTCGTCCCACTTCCCACCAATTAGAGAGCAGGGCTCAGTAGAGAGCTTGGGATGCCTCTACATTCAAGAGATCGTATGGCTTCATGGTGTACCATCGTCCATCGTCTTCGATCGAGGCGCTTGATTTACTTACCGGCTTTGGAAGGTGTTGCAGGAGTATTTTGGGATGCAGCTATGCCTGAGCACTGCCTTTCATCCTTAGATAGATGGCCAGATGGAGAGAACCATTCAGAAACTTGAGGACATGCTCCGTGCATGTGTCATTGAATTTGTTCATAGATGGTAGGATCACTTACCCTTGGTGGGGTTTGCGTACAACAAAATATTCCACTCCACCATCGGTATGGAACCATATGAGGCATTGTACGACCGACCTTGCAGATCATATCTGCGTTGAACTGACCCTGGGGAGTCAGCACTCGTAGGACCAGAGATTGTTCAGGCTATGACAGAGAAGGTGTAGATCATCCATGAGTGGATAAGGACTGCACAGAGTAGACACAGGTCATATGATGATAAGAGGCGGAGACCACTGGAGTTTGAGGATGATGACCTCATTTTCTTATAGGTCTCACATCGACGTGGATTACAGAGATTTGGAAAGTGTGTCACGTTATCTCAGTTGCACTTCATCGGACCATTCAAGTGTAGATCAAGGATCAACAGGAGTGGGTCCTATGTGGATGGTTGATTCCTCTTGTTCGCATTAATTGGCATCACGGGAACCTCCAGGAGAGCACATGGGAGTGGAAGGCCCAAATGTGTGCTCAGTACCCTCATTTGTTCTCCTAGTTTATGTTGTAGCTTTACAGGGATGTAAAGCCTTGAGCTGGGAGTAATGTAATGACATGTAAATTTCATGGAATTTTTTTTCTTAAATACTGTTGAATTTTACGAGTTCGTGGCTTCTGACGGATCATGATTCCATGGCCCGGTGTGCTTGAAATCAATTTATGAAGTTCATCTCAGGTGCATTTAGTAAACGAATGAGTGGGCTTTTCTATATTTTTAACCGGAGCATCGGAATCGAAATACGAGGGCACCGATGTACTCGCAGTGCTGATAATTGCTTAAGGGGACCTTTACTACAGTTTTGTTTTAAGCGGGTGGAGAATTAATTTTTTGGGAATTTAGTTTAAAATAAATACTATTGGGGGAACAATTTTATTTTAATGGTTGGTGTCTAATTCCTCCCAAAGGGAGTTGATGGTGGGGCCCACACCCACATAACCTCCCATGGGAGAATATTTGTGGGGTGGGGCCCACACGTGACCTAAACCATTGATCTTCCCTAAACCCCTTTAAACCCCCATTACACTCCTTTGTTTAATGTTGACATCCCCTTGAATTTAAATGTGTAACCATTCCACTTCCACTCTCTCTCCATCTTTAATTTTTGCCAACACACACCTTAATTAATTGATTGAACCTCTTAAATTAAAATATTTATGTTTTTGAATTTTCAAATTTGAATGCATGACAAGATTAAATAAAAGAAGGAGAAGCCTTATTTTATTTGGGTTGGTAATTGTTGTGTGAGGAGGAATAGGGAGAACTATAGAGTTTTTGAAGAACTTCATCCTCAATGAAGGATGGTTCTTCTCTAACGAAGAACATTGACTCTTCAACATAGAATGAATCGGTGACCACGGTTCTCCATCCTCTTCTTCCTCCGCGACAAGAGAGGATACATTGATGTGGAGAACGTTCCAACGATGACACACCTTATTTTCTTTTCTCCGTGATAAGAGAGGAGATGTCACTTCCTCGGGTGCACTCCGACAACGATGGAGATGACACCGTTATCCACGACGCCTGTCAACGACAGACCTTATCGAGGTAGGGGTTTATTCTTGAAGGTGATTGTTTTCGTACACCATTCTTCATTGGTAATCGTTGGCTAAATACGGACCATTGCTATCACTTAACGTAGAGGGTGTGGGATGAACGAACACAGCCCGACGACCCTCTTTTTGATCATGTTTATTATTTTAGAATTGGAAATTAAAAGCGGAGGAAGCATGATGCCATCACGCCATGTCGGGTACGTTGAAAAAGAAACCAGCACAGTCGCGCTGGTTGTGCAGGAGGAACCGTGACCTTCTACATGGGATTCATCAGTGGAAGAACTGGTCGGCCCGTCAACAGGCCAGGCGAAGAGGAGCCATGGTGCTAGGAGGGAACCGTGCTAGAGAACCAGGCATCCCATTAGTCGATCGGGCAGAGCCGGGCCATGGCGCCGGTAAGGCGCCGCGCTGAAGAAGCCGTAACCCGCCGTGCGGTCCGCGTGCTCCAGAAGGTCGGCCGACCCTGCTGGATAGTTTGGGAAGGGCGGTGCAGCTGGTGTGGACAGACGGGGGGGGGGGGGGGGGGGGGGGGCTCGGAACCGCTCGGCCAGCCGGTCGGGTCAGTCAGGCCGCGCGCCCAGCTGGACGAGCCAGCCGGGCCGGGCCGCACCCCACCAGGCCGTGTTGCATTTCCCTTCGGACCGGTCCGACACCCCTGCAGGGTCAGATCCTTAAAACTGGGTTAACCCGACCTGTGGGCCCACTGGTTTAAACATGTCGGGCCCATTATTCACTTAAACGTGAATAACATAAAGACTGTGTGTCCGATCGACGCGCCGTCTGCGGCCCATGGACCCTTTCGATGAGACGGTCCTTTTTCAATACTCTAAGTGAGTTTTGGACAACTTTGTTAAATTTCCGGGTTTGGAACGAGCATATTTCCAACCGGGCCCCTGGAACGGAGAAGCCAATATCTCTCAAACCGGGTGTCCGTTTGATGGGTCTTCTGTCCCGTTGAGTTCCTTTTGATGAGACAGAACTTCAGGATACATCAACTCTGGACTTCGTGACAGTTGATGTATCGACCCCTTTTACTCGTGGAGCAAACCCTCCCGGAATAGATTACGATGTGTGCAGGAACCCTAGAGCTGGATGCCACTGCGACGATGACGATGACTGTACTTGGATCCTACGTGGGTTCTGCAGTGAGGACAACTGTACTTGGATCCTCTGTGGTTCGGTACCGATAAATACTGTACTTGGATCCTACCTGGGTTTAGCAGTGATGGCTACTATACCTGGATCCTACATGGGTTCGGTAGCGATGACTTATGTACATGGTTCCTACGTGCATTCGACAGAGGAGATGATTCAGAGGCTACATCTAATAATCTCCACCTCTATTAAAAATTATTATACCTGTGTGAGCTGAGTCTTGACTATTCAATCATTATCATTGGTATGATAGACTTCATTCCTATGTGTACTGGATTGTGCTTGGGCTCGGAAGTTGGATCCCTACGGGAATTGATGACTTAGGTATATGTATGGTCATATACCTAAGTAAGGTTTGTTGATTCTTCATGTTGTTCCATTCCATTGTGGTTTATCCTTCGTGGATTTTGGGAGACCATTGGGGGTCTTGGGGTCCTTACTGACTATCATATACTCACCCTTGCACGGGCATCGCCCGCACTACGTTGTGTTAGTTCCATACGACGGACAACACTGATCGTGGTCGAGGCTTGTGGAGCTGGACTGTATCCGGAGGTAGACCACCTGGCGGGATGTACACATAGCGGAGCAGACAGACCTGAGGTACCGACGAGACTATATGTACCCACCCTTCGGGTGGGATTCCTGAAGGATGACCCGGTGGTTGCTGTTTTAATTTTCAGCTATTGTACTTTCATTCTCAGTTGTATTGTACTTTCAGTTGGGTTTGTATACCGGCCCATTTACTTTCAAGCACTTACTTTTGTACTCAGTTTACATTTTTTTTACTCCATCTTGCATACTCTATTGTGTTTGTTTTCTTATATAAAGGCAATACCTTCCCTTTTATCAGGAATTACGCCTTTGGGGCTAGTCGCCGGCCCCTGGCCTATAGAAGTCGAGCTTGGGGTAGTCACAGTACGTTCCCCAAGGATGGGTCGTGAGATCCTTAAACATGTATGATCCTAATCAGTATGTATTGGTATCCATATAACAAAACAAATGGTAGTCCAACCAGTCAATGTGTCAGAAATGAAGTAAATCTTCTAGGTCAAAACATCACTAGAATATGATGAGTCAATATATACCATTGGTTGTTTGTATTTCATAACAGGTTGCTCACAAAATTGTTCACTCTATTTAGATATATCCAAAATGGAAATAATTCAACCCTATGTAGTGGAATTCATCATTTTATATGGGCTAAACTTGAAATAAAACTACAATAAATGAGACATTAATGGAGTACACATCAGATAAATTGTAGAAGGAGAGATTACAGATATCATGAATGATGTTTATAACAACTCTTGTATTGCTCACCAATATAAGCCCATAATCTCCCATAAAATGAGTAGGCTTGGTAATTAAAGGAGGACAATGATGTAGGATGAATTGGATTTGAGACGGATGTTCCAGGCAAGTAGATTTTATATATAACCATGTATTCTAGAGTATTTTTTTCTTGTGCGGAATTGATGTTAATGTTCCATACAACCAAAAAACGATGTGTAGATTATGTAAAACCAAACATCTTCAAAAATATTCTCCAAATGTGATGAGCCAAAACCCCCTAAATAGAATTAAACATTTTTTAATATAATGACAACGTATGCTCATAAATTGTTAATATATTCGATAACCCTACCATGATATTGAAAGAACATGTAAACAACATTTGATCTTTTTAGATGAAGAGACAATAACCATAATGTAATATCGATTCAAACCATTTCACTCATTATCATGAAATATAAATGGGTAGATAGATGCCTTCAATATGACTCTCTAAATTTTTTACAAGAGAATGGTGGAATGAGACAAAAATTCTTGTTCAGAAAAGCTCCTGAATACATTATAGACCTACGATACTAGAACATTTCCTTCTAGAAAAGTAACCCCATATTCATTGTTTTATAAGAAAGAGGTAGTTTTTTAAATCAATGATACAATTTTTAACTTCTAATATATATATATTTTTTTTCCAACTATTAATTTGGAAAAAATAATTTAAGTGAGAGGATGAGTTCGAATAACAAAATGAGAAATGGTTGTGTACACTGTACAACTTTTATGTTCATCTAAAGTGGATTATGTGAGCCATCAAAACCAAAGTTTTTAAACTCTCATTCGTCTATGGAGAATAGGTACTGGTCCTAAAATCCCTGATGACACTATGAATGTAGTATCTAAATCTAATATATATGGGATTTCCAGATATTATAAAAACAGTATATTCAAATAGAGATAACTCATTGGACTTTTTATATGGGAAAATTTTTACATCCCAAAATAATGTGATGTTTATTATTATTATTTTAACATTGATTACAACATCATATCTAATTTTTGGTTGAAAAAATTAAACCCCATAGAATTTTACTTCTACACAACATGAAATCAATCATTACTGTAAACATCCTATTATATGACATTAAACTACATGGAGAATATTTCATCTTGTAAAATTTAATGCTTGTGAGGTGTATCTATGTAGAGGAGAAGTTAAAGTATCCCCATCCCTATGTATGAGACATATTTACAATGTATACTTCCCATATGTGAAATGTGGGAAAGATGATTCATGATATAACAAGATATGTAGTGATGCTTGGATAATAAATTCAGGATCCATCACTAATCTAATAGAAAACAATACCCCCTAGGTGAATATATCTGCCAAACGTATCAACTTGTATATATGATAATTATATCTTGATTGATTCATTATGTCATTGGATATGTTGTGATACCATACTAGGTCAAGATTAAATATCAATGGAAAAAGGTTCCATCCACATAATATGGATTTTTCCTATATATGGTATTTTATATATAAGAACAACATGTGGATAGTTTCCTTAAATCACAATATATATATAGTGACTCCAAGATCTCAATCCTAGTTCTAGCTGTAATATGAATAAATACTTCCCCTCCATATGTATAGGCGATACCTATATTGGAATGTTTGAATATAAGAAATAGATGTTTCTTCCTCTCCTTTTTCATATGATACATATCGACACCAAGATCCAATATCTTTGGACCAACCATTGAATATATAAAAACTAACCCATTTATTAATATGATTCAGAACTATATATTAAATTTTATCAAGATCCACACATGTCTTGGATCCTTTTTATACAATATACATAGTGACGCAACAATGTAACATCATGGGAACAACCATATTATAAGTGGAATCATCCCACCTTTCCATGTATCAGTCATACCATCACATGATATCTACATAATGATATTTACATGTTGATAGATTATTATTATCATAGGATACAGAGTGGTGCCCATATCTTGAATTTTGGTCCTAGCCATGATATGATAGAAATTACCTCTCCCCAAAATGGAATCTATATAAGTATAGGGAATTACCCGTCTAATAACAGCCTGTTTCATGAATCCTATTATGACAAGATACATATTGATTCTAAGATCTCAAATCATGGTTCTATCAAAAATATGAAGTGTTGAAAGTGAAATAGATTCCCCCATGTAAATATCGGCCAGACCTACGTAGGGACCTTTCAAAATAACTGTGTATTGCAAGATTCCAATTTCCACAAGATGAAAAATGATGTATGAATCCTATATTTCATGTATAATCATGAATTTTTAGGACTCTATACTATTTACATCCATTACATTAAGACAATCCTAGATGATCTAATATAAATTAAATTGCTAACACACCTTCATATTCCATTTCACACACCATCGTTTAGCTCAATAGAAAACTCAATTATACCCTATTTCACGAGATGATCAATCCATTGTAATATTATGGAACATGGAAAGGAACTATGACTACAGTGATCAAGACATATTCTAAAAAAATTATTACATCCTAGTCACATGATGTTAAATTTCATAAAAAAATCAAAATAATTTGATGATAGAATACATGATAACATCTTAACCATATGATGTTAAACAACATTACACGAGTTCTCCACGTTTAGCAAATCATCCCCATCTATGTTTGTGCATTGAATAATTTCATGTTTTATCACTTCTCCGTTCAAATGTGTTGAATAAACATTATAATAAACACTATGGTTCTCTAAAAATCCTATAAAGATATGTTCTCAATGATACTACATTATTTCGTTGATATATAAGTTAAGACTATAAAATTAATCAATTTTATATCCTTTCCTATGAAGCCCATGTAGCATGGGATCCCCAAATTTTAGATCCCCATGTATCAAACAAATAAAAGTGACTAGTAAATCCAAAAGGTCACCAATATGATTTAGTAATGAAAAATTAAAATATCCAGATCATGAGCATAGTGGAATCTTTGGAAATAGATCAATTTATCCGATAAATGGAAGAAATATTATCCTGACTATATGATAAATATGGTATCTGATGTTATTAATTATAGAACTATAATTAATATTCTCTACTCCGAATAAACTTTCATATTCAAGGATTTATATTTATAGATCCCCAAACCATTCGATTCAAGATGATTCAAGTACCCTAAATGTAAAAAATCTATACATCTTACCCATTTTTAATGAAATATTAAAATATTTTATTTTACTAACCCTCCATCATATGAGATGAGTATCTTATAAAGACACAAATTCTTTGAGTTAGCTATTTGTCCCTGAGAAACATCATAGTCACATGATGTTAAACTTCAAAACAATAATATATTTGTATGATGTTAAATTGGATGACAACATCATAGTCAAAAGGAAATAGACTTCACAAAAAAGTCAAAGTCACATTTCATTAAAATACATGACATATGGACCACCAATAAATATTTAAAATTTCCAATATAGGGTTCTTCTATCCATATATATATACATATATATATATATATATATATATATATATATATATATTCTAGATATGAATCATTCATCTCTATAATAGATTGATTTATCAAAATTACTTTTTTATATATATGAGGTGAACCTATTTGGAGACCCCCATAGATGGTTATAATGTCAAGGATCACTACAGTGGGAAGAAAAGGCCTCTTGCATGCATATGAGCTAGATCAATTTGGGGAGTATCATTTTTTATCAATTATGTGTGGCTTGATTCATAACTAATTAATATAAATAGAGTCATATGGGTATACTTTTATAGTCATAGATAGGTGTTTACCATTATCACAACCTTTGTACGTGTTTGATCCTTATTTAATGCAATAATGATCTATCGGTCATGAAACTATAGAAAATAATCCAAATAATAAATTTTTTCCATAAGGATATGTATAAAAATTCACATCAATTCCTAAATCCATACCTATTCATATTAATGTATTAGAATGATTTCATTTTTCATGTAATGAATTTACATGGAAGATTAATTGACTATTCTTGTCATTAATATATAAAGACCATCATTCATCATTACTCATTCTCACAGGACCATAATAGAATGAACCTCATCAACCAATGATCGGGGAGCCTCCATCTTAATCAGGACCCCATGATCAATAAATTAAACATTTTTTCTTGAACTCCATAAATTAGAAAGAATATTCTGTGAAACATTGAAAAGAACACCCAGTTTCAGGTCATAATTCATTTGACTATTGATTTGTTCTCATAGATCCCAAATATAATTCCCTGTCCTTTTAAAAATATAGGTGTCTTACCAATAAAAAAATATGTTACTTATAATACCATGCATCATCATAGTATAGATCGTAACCATAGAGTGATAAAAATTCATCCTCATTAATATAGTATCATACCATTTTTTTGAAATGATAAAAATGATCCATTTTAAATAAAATTTTCACCTCTAGTTCATGGAGATTATTGAGTAATTTTGGTTGTGGGATTCTAAATGAGGATACTATGTGACACTCCCCTCTATTCAGGTCCACGTTCATCATGAAATTTAATCTCATTCACTTTAGTTAAATGTTGATTGAACTTATTCATTCACATTTTAGGGGCATAATTTTTATACATCATACTACATGTGAAAGAGAAAACCATCATGTTACTCTAAAAATAGAAAAGTGTATTTTGAAAAAACAAATGGCTTTAACTCACTCTATTTTAGATCAAGATAGTTTATAGTGTAAATTAAAAATGAATAATTGAAATTGATCCCATGTAGTGAATTTATTAAAGGATGATATGTGCTTGTTACACCCACTGGTCTAGGAAATATTTATAGCAATTATTCTTCACATATACTCACTGTAATAATGTGTTTATTAGGTTGATAGAAATATTTTGGTGTTCCAAAACTCTAAGTAATAATTACGTTCCAAAAAATCACTATCATATATTTGAGTTTTGAGTTGTCTCTCACCAAATACATGATTTGATATACTTCTCATAGAAAAATGTATCCTTGAGTTACTTTCTTGGTTTAAACCAATAGTATATTCTTATGTGGAATGATTTCTCTAAAGGGAACCCACTAGTATTCAATGGTAAATAATGAAACACCCTAAATCATGGGTTAGTGGATGTATTTGTCTATTGTAATGACCCCCCTTAATTCCATTATATATTTTCCTTTATATGTGGGAAACTAGTTTCCAAAATTCTTAATGGGTTTCAAGTACCAACTAATACCCATTTCTAATGGCCTCTAATATTCCAAGTCCATGATTAACAATCCCCATAACTACACAATTAATGGGTATTAGACTTACTAAAAAATTTTGTATAATATATTGTAAGAATTCTTAAATAAATTTATCAATATTACATTCTAAATCTTTTGGATGACAAACATTTTATGACCTAAACCACATTATATAATTCGGTATGTACACATGGACAATGATTATACATTTCGTAAAATATGTATTGAAAGAAAAATAAATATGAATTCATATTTTCATAATAATTACTATCTAATATATATTTTACCTAAATAAAATACATCTTAATTACCAGCCATGAAATAATTAAATGATAAAATTTCACATCTCTATGTGGAAGTAATATTTCATACATAAGTTTGAGAGACATTATTATTTTACAACATAACAAAATGTTAAATGTTTGATGTGTTATTATATATCCATTTTTTTATTTATATCATTAGTATCATATATATACATATATTAAAAAAAATTAACTATAATAACTTTTAGTTAAAGCCTGAGTGGAAAATGAATCACATTACATCAGGAGGAATTAGTTCTCCGTAAACATGGTCAATGTTGTTGTATAGAAAATGAAATGAAAATAAAGAATATATGTGTGATATCATAATTCCAAAAGTTTAGAAATTTTTAAAATTTCATATAAATATATTATACAAATTATTTTTTCCATCATTGAATTATAGTGATAGGAATGGAATTATGTCAGTTCACAAGGAGGTAGTCCTCCACACACACAATTGACAGTTATGTTTTTCCATCTGATAGTGGTGGAGCTGAATATAGGTTATTATAATTAAATAATAGTATCATAGAAAATATAATATATTTGATTAGTTATATAGGAATAGTTTGAGAATATATTTATGACGTGGAAAAAAATAAAAAAATACATACATTTATGAATTTCACCTCATCTTCAGAGAACCTCTTTAGGTTAACACGAATTTTCTTTATTATATGGGTTTAATAAATAATATATGGATTGGTAATTTGGGTAGGGATTTGTGGAGTATATTTTGGAAGGAAATTGAAAAAAGGAATGTTAGAAGAATGGATGAGAAGGGGTGGAATTTTATTTTGGGAGGAGATGACACACATGTTGTGTTTTTAACGATAAAATTATTCCTACATTTTTTTCATGAAAAAAAATCCTCCAAATGTTTTAGTTGTTATACCTTAGTGCTGATATGGCCTAATTATGTTCCTAAAATGGATTATGGAAAGGTTTCAAGTCATTTGTAACTCGTAGTGTCTATTTTACCCCCCCCCCCCTCAGGAAACCAAATTTCACCATTACTGGTGTAATTATATATTAATCATTTCACTAAAAAGTTCTGTTTACTATATTAGACAATATATATTAAGATGATTCCAAATAAAAAATCCATCTTCTAAAATTAAATTCACTAAAGTGGCAGGATCAAATTTAATAATAAACCGAAGGGGTGGTGATAAATCATTTTTCAAAATAGAATATTATAATACATATTGACTCTTATAATATCGAAAGAAAACATTAAATTTATAAAACTTTTCTAAAGTGGCTACATTTTTGTATAATATAACTAATTTTAATTTTACTATAATTTATAATTTATTTTTAAAATAATTTAATTAAAAAAAAGAATTCTAAAATAAAAATATGTATTGTTTACTATTTATAGAAAATTATATTTTTAGAAAAGTGAAAAAAATTCACCCAACTATAATCCTAACATGTATATTAAAGAAGTTAATTATTTCTTCATATAAATTTTCTAAACATCTGAAAATGAAATTTTAAATTATATTTCCAATTTATGAATAAAAATTCTCTTAGAGATACATATTTTATTAGAAAATAAAAATTTTCATTGATATACATCATTTATTATTTATAATAAATTGATAACTACTGGATTTACATTTTATACTTTTAATCCATTTATTTTTTATAATTTATTTAATATATTTATACCGTTAATGTTAAAATCTATGTTAATATGGTCATGTTTAAATAAAAATATTTTAATAGAGTATCACATCTATAACCAAACCTATGTCTCAAGATTTTATATATATCAATATGGTTGAGTTCATATAAAAAAATATGTCATAATGTATTATGTTGTCACTTTATGTTCTATTCTTCATGTTTCGTTCCATACATGCTATCAAATGTGATGATACTATTTTAAAATATTAGGTTTCTACATTCTACACCAATAAATAAATTTTTTCCTCATATTTTAATCTTGATCCTGGTATTCAAGGGCTAGATAATTAAAAATATGTTTTTTGTGTCTATTATTATAAAATGGGTTAATATAGGTTCCTCTTGGTATTAGATAATGGGAATATTGATGGCCAACTAGAATAAAACATTACTAGGATTACAAATAAAAGAACATTGGTAGTAAATGAAAATTTTAATATTGAAGAGAATACAAATTCAGAAGGATTAATATTGGATGATAGAGATAATGGTCGTAAAAATGTTATCCACCAGAGAAAATATTTTTATTATGTGTCAAAAGTCTGATGATTCAACCAATATGAAGGTAATAGGGATTTATTTTTCATCATGATCACTTTCCTATTGTCGAGGAATTTTGTAACAATTCTGATAGATAACAGAAGAATATGTATACATAATATTCAACCATAGTATTTTCACCATTCAATTCCTACTTCATCTTTTGAACCAATAAATGAATATAAGTAAAAAAAAATATTTCTAAATTTATAAAATTTATATTTCATATAATCATTATCTAAATTAATATATGACAATTCATTCTTCTTGTATCTGGATAATTTACATGAATGATATGGTAAGAAAAAGTTATAGAATAAAAATAAATTATCATAATAATCTATTCCAAAAATATTAAACTTATGGATCATCAAAAATATTTATGATAATATTTAGAAGGAATGTCTTTTAATAAATATTGTTCCCCAAAAAATACATAAAGTCTCCTAATGACACATTCAAAATATATTTATTCATTGATAACCCTAAGACCATAATGAAAAAATAAATTAATCCAAAAACAAAATATACTATCATTAAATCTTTTCTATAAATCCAAACATGTGGTAAAATTGAGTAAAAATAACAGAAACCATAAAAAACAATGTAATTTTAGGTTCCATAATATTATCACAAAAAAATTATTCTTATCATTATTATCAAAACAATGAGAACCTAGTAAGAGGTGTCTTCCTACAATCATATATCATCCAAATATATCAAAATTCCACAGAATAACTTTTCCAATTTATCAATAACATTCAACATATGCCATCAAATACATGATGAAAATGCTATGAACTAAAATAATTATACATTTCACAATTATTATAAAAAATATCATTCATTTTATTACTTATATAGCATTATTTTTTATTTTAATCAAACAAATTAATCAATCCACATTGTCTGTACTAATATCATAAAAATGAAATTGATCCCCTAAAATCATCAAATGTATATTCCCTCATTTATTGTGTAATTATTATGAATTTCATCCAATTTAATTATTATTGAATCATTGAAAATTGGAGGACAATTTATTTCCCTTGTATTAATGATCATGGTTTTCATTTTACTCCCACACAGGGAAAACTCTAATTCCCTTAAAAAAGTACGATGATTTTTTCCCAATATTATAACATATAAGAAACAATTTATCCCTTTTTCCATTTTATCCATATTTTTCTCTTCCATCCTCTTCACCTCTTTCATATATTTGTAGAAATATATCTTGGAGAATTATTTCTCTATCATTGTACAACATGATATTATATCCTCATATTATGAAAAATTTTGCGATAATAGTTCCCTTGGAAACTTTTTAATATACCCACAAATGAAATGGTCATTATTTAGCTTTGGTTTATATAAAAATTCCATTTAATACATTAGTAACCATGTAAACTTTTATTTAAATTTTTCAACATTTTAATTTTCCATTTTTCTTAGACTCATAAATTCTATATCTATATAATGTTATTTTCAAGGAGGAAAATAATTTTCCAAGAGGAGTAACATAAAATAATTCAATTTTGAATTTTATATTTAATCTTTATTCTTAGTTTTTTGAATTAAAAACCACCATTTACATGCATCTCTTGAGAGATGATAAATGTCCATGAAAACCTTTTGGAATTCATTATATCCCAATATGAGAAAAATATTCTCTAAGGAAATTGTCAATTTCTCACTTATAAATGGATTTTTAAGATCATTGAATTATAGATCATTATGATGTATAACGTGGTCTAAATTTCATATACTACATGAAGGATGAACAAGATTGTCCAATAAAAATGATTATTTCTTATAACCTGATTGAAATGTTCCAATATAGTTATAATTTATTCTGTTCTAACTATATTTTCAGCTCCATCTTTATTATATTTCTTAATATAGAATTATATAATCCTGGAAGTTTCATTTAGACGATACACATTCTATCCACTATAACCCATTTATTAATACTGGATAACACTAAAATAGATCATAACTCTATTAATCATAATGTATAATGCAAAAACTTTTGAAAATCATGACATAAATTTAAAAATTTATACAGAGGTAATGGAATATATTATATATGGTTTCATCATAAAAGCTTTAAAATAATAAAAACACCTTCAAATCCATCATAATTTTTATTAATAAAATATAAATTTTCTAAATAATATCTCATAGGGTCATCAGAATAGGTTATCTGTAATAAAAACGTTCATGTGCTATGTAAAAATCGGGTCTGGCCTTCCATGCCATTTTCATTGTTATTACAACTAGGTGTATCTATTATAGAACCACATAAAATATTACCTTTCAAATATTGAAGTATTTAGTGGAATATAATATAATATATACCTTTTAAAAGCATTATGATATTGTCATATTAATATATTATCCATAAAATAATTTATTCTTCTATATTTCAAAATTATTTTTTTCTAAAATCTAGTTTTCCTGGTTACTAAAAAAAATATGATTACAACTGTAACAATAGTAAAACTAGTAACCTAAAGATAGTGTTTGATCTATTACTTTGGAATATGATTCAATGTATTTAATCATAAACATTATAATAATTTAGTAGTATTGGTAAACCAGATACTCATGTTAAATTCACAATACAATGGAAAACATATAATATGAAATGTATTTTATTTCATAATACAAATATTCCTTTTATCATATCCCTTCATATCAATAAAAAAACATCTATTTATTAAAGGGGATATAATTATTAAGAAATGGGTGATCTAATATGACTAAAAAGGTTAAGTATATGGTCGAATATATTACACACAGATATGAAAAAACAATATTTCATGGTAAAAAAATGTAACACATGTCATTTAATAAAAAATGTTCAACATATAGAAGAAATAAATGATAATAAATTAAAACCATATCAATGTTGTAATAGTATTAAAACATATCCATTGATATTATAACTAAAAGTGTAATAAAAATGAAATATATTATCTCATATTGAGGGGTTTCATTATACACCACCTATGAAAAATTCATGGCCAATCATAATATAGATTAATTATGTTTGTAGAAACCCATCTAATTTTGCCAATAGATTTGTCTCATGAGACCTCTCGTCCACTGAATCTGGAAAATTGACAACTCTGTATTATTATATTCACATTTCATCAAATTGTGTGGGTTGCATTGGAGAGGATAGGCGGGGCTCCTGGTGTTGCCTTCCCTGGGAAACGCCAGTGGTTGTGGAAGCGGATGACCGTACTAACCAATCCACAGCCCTCTCGATCACATGTGGGAATATCTGTAGGATGGAACCTAAATAAATCAAGGTAGAATATTACAAAGGGGATCAATCAGATGAAATGATACCTGACATATCCAATGAGACACCGGACGAGGATCTTGATGATGAGATCCAAGAGGCATTCCCTGTATATAAACATTTAGACCCCGAGGACTGGGATGAGATGGCATCTGACAAAGAGGATAACAAGGTCATCTATCGTCAGTCAAGGAAAATAATCATGTGCATAATTGGGGACAACCCATAATTATAATGGAATGAATCGATAGAGAGGCTTCATTCCCAGCTGTGTAACCTATGCGCTTGAGGAGTGGATGCCCAACGTCCTTCTATGATCATCCGAGACATCATTGATGAAAAAATAATGGAACATGACCATGAACTCTGTGTGGGATGGTAACAGATGATGTATACGAACATAAAAAGACTCCAAGAGGTAGATAATGAGATCCAATGGTTCATTGAAGGGGAAACTAGTATTCTTCATTCCTAGACACGCAATCAGGGCTCGTATCATGACTAAAGGTCCAGCTGAAAAAGGATGAAGAAAAGATGAGGCAAGACACAGAAGATATCACTATTAGTGGATTTTATGAGGATCGTGCTTTGATCGAAGAAAATGAACAGTGAAATATTTCCATTGAAAAGTATTTGGATCATAACATGTGACAATAAATCATGGACACTACAAGGCAGAGAGTAGCAGATATGGGAATCTCCATTGAAGAGATCAACCCATCTACAGGAGGGTCCTATCATGGGGTGCTGTAATTTGTGTGAAATCATAATTTCAAATTCATGATTGTCTTTTTTATTTTGGTTGTGGGAATTATTTCCCTTCTTGATTTTTTTTCTGAATTTCAATCATATTCATGAAATATCCAAAGATCAATCCTTACACTCACATGGGTTGTGCCTGATGTGAGAAATAAGTGGTGACCACATCATTCTTACTCTTGAATATGAGATATCCAAAAAGGCTCTAGGATTCCAGGGTCTGAACAACTGATCCGAATTTCTGAGAAGAATGAGGGAGGCTAGACTAGAGAATAATGTTCTCGAAAAAGATGAATTTCTATTTTCCCAATGTGATCTAGGGAATGAGAGGGGTAACACCAAGGGCATCAAAATCAATCTGAACAGAGACAAGTGGAAATTGTGAATCATAATACCCAAAATTCAGAACACTATAGGTATGGATTTACAATGAAGTATAATTTTTTACCATGTTTAAAACATTGTATCCTTACTATGTTAGCTTAAAATTGGGATAAAAAATGATGGCCAACCGCTAACCATGTTAAAATCATGAGGCTTAATTCAACATTTCAACCATTAGTCTTTCGAAATTTTATCCCAGGATAGTTGGAAAGACATATAAAAATAATATGTATGATTAGGGGTATCCTTTAGGCCTAAAAGATCATGATTATCTAAATAAAGGGCATACAAAGCGTGGAGGGCTGAGTGATGGGTTGTTTGAATAGATTTCATATCTATAAAAATTATTCCATCATGATTAAAACACATTAGGTGAGCGTATCGGTCTGGTTCTGGATCATATTCATTTCATAAAAGGATCAATCCATAAATATCTACAGTGACGTACATTTTTACATCATTCCACTGAGGAAGATAGACAAGTAGATTAATGTTGTATAGTGTGGAAGGAGGCAATGAACTATCTTGAAAATATTGGATGAGTTTAGGAAATCCCTATAGTGGTATTAAAAGGACATAGATGGATCTGGGAACTAGACGTCCAGATGTACTACATATCCTGCTAAGATTAGAATGAAGCCATGCATAGTTATGTAGTAGCCATCTAGTGTAACATAATGCAGTGGTGATGTAAGGGGGAATGGATCTCTGAAGGGTTACATGAGGTGGTAACTATAATCCCGACATGAATGAGACCAGAAGGAAATCCTCACCACATCACGTTCCTCCAACAAAGATCTTTGGCCAATGGACCTAAAAGGATAATTTTTGGGTATTTCATAATGAGAAATTCCTGGGTGTTCTTACAAATCCCATGGGGAACAGGATCAAGATATACGTACTTTTCAGAATGTTGTATAGTGAGAAACCCAAAATAGTGAGGGAATAATTCTCTGGAAAAAAAGATAATGTATCCCATAATTATGATGGGGGAATCCAGAACTTATCCAGGATATACATGTAGTTAATAGTCATACATTTTGGCTGGGTAACCTAGAATGAAAATACGAGGTGCGATGGATATCCCAAGATGAATGTGGAAAAAGTAGTCTACGCCACACTGTGTGTCCAAATGGGACTATGTAGGCCCTATATAAGAGGTGGCCTAAATTTGGTTGGGCCTGAGTCAAAAGAGTCTGGGCGTTCCTACGTACCCCATTAGAATGGGAATCAAGCCATATATAGTTCTCAGATTGCAGTTTAATGTCATTGGGGACAAGAGGGATGTTGGGATCAGATGCACCGGTACACATAATACCAAAACCACTATGCCCATGTGAGTTATTATATATGTGGTAATCAAGGATTTGTGATGGAATTTTCCTAGTATAGCGAGGCACACAGTAGGAGAAATGTAACAATAGGAGAGTGATATCCCAATATTATGACCCACCCACATAACCAATATATAAGTCTAGATGGGTAAAGATGATTTTTTTGGAATTCCACTTGATCATAAATGTGTGAGAATATGTGAATCCTGATTCACGATATTTGGATCGCAATGAAAGTGGTGTGATGACAGAGGATAATTGTTGACCACTTTAGAAATAGAACATCCAATTCGCATTAGCTTGGCATGGGGTTAGAAAAATGATGGTCGACCGCTAACCATGTTCGAAATGCAGGACTTGTCACAAAATGTTGTCTAAGGAGTTCCGGGGAATTGGACCAAGATGGTAGGTAAGCCATTGTGGCATGAGACAATGGTGTAAAGGGGGTCCCTACAAGAATGGAAAATGATGGGGATCCAACTAATATCTCATGAAACATGGAAATAGATGAGGGAATGTCCATGTGAAATCCAGCTCTATGGGATCTTTGCCACATTACATTTAAGTATACCAATGAGACATGTACGATAGAGGAATTCAAACCCATTTCCCTGAAAAAATGGTCATAGGGGTGAAAAATCCCAGATTAAGAGGGGTCATAGATTAATGGACCTTACTCAGGGTGGGGATGTTAAAAAACCCGACATGGGTGAGGACCATGAGGCCTTCCATCTCATGAATCATTCTTAGGGCCAGAACTGAAGAATAAACGTCCAAGTGTTCCTACATATCCCATGAGGGTGGGAATAAATCCATACATAGTTCTCATAGGAAGATCATAGTTTGTGGACATAGAAATTGGATGAAGCTGGAAATAATGGAAGAGACATATGATGTGGCTGTTGTAAAACTAGAAGTGAATGATAATGCAAGAGGTACTCACCACACCACATGCTTCTAGAATATTTTGGGCCAAGGGGCCGGAAAAAGGAATGGATTTAATATACTATGGTATATACCCAAATATGAAATTTCTTGGAGTTTTAACATATCACGTGAGGATGAGAATCAATCCACACATAGTTTTCATATATGGAACGGTAGGGTACCAATTATGGAAGAAATATTGTCGTGATGGTCTGTCCCATGCACTGAAAGAAGTGTCATTGGATAGATCTTGTTTGTTATTTAGAGTATATGTGTGTTTTTTATGAAGCAAAAAACCTTATATGGATAATTTGGGCATCGCTAGAGGAATCATGTGATATGTAGGTCTTAAAAAAATTACATGGTGGATGATCGATACCAAACATGATGTCCCCTAAATTGAGGAGACCACAATGCTATGCCATTTTTCACCATGTGTCCAAGATGGAAATTTCAATGTTTAGGGTATTATGGTAGGACTGACCCATGCATTTTAATGTCATTTGTTGAAGAGCTTAAAATTTAATCTCATGTGCAACATTAAAGTATTGTTTAACATCCCATGACATAGAATCCCACAGAATAACGAGGTTTTAAATGGAATTAAAATGGGGAGGTAAAGCACACCCAATGAAAATTAGGAAATAATCCCATATCAGATAACATGAAACCCCAAAGGTGGGATGGGGGCTCACTCCAAGGGGCTAGAAATGATTAGAGGATAGGTGGATGGACCCAAAAATGAAATATCCAAGAGTTCCTAAATATCCAACGAGGTTGGTAATCAATCCATATTTCGTTTTGGATTATTTCATGCAGTTTAACATCAAGTGAAATGTATGAGGGTAGTAGATACTAGATTCTGAAGGGTAAGTATGCAGTGTGGATATTGCCAACCTGACGTGAATGAGTAAATAAGCCCTCAAATTCCAGGCCATCCAATCATATTTTAATCAAACCCATATGTCTGAAAAAGAGAGAAAATAATTTGATCGTGATCCGATGACTAAGAAAAATTTTCTAGGCATTACAACATACTCTATAATGATCGGAATCATGCCGTATGTAGTTCTGGAAAGATTCATGTAGTTTAACATCACATAATAAAGTTGTGGAAGTTCATAGTTTAGGGGGACAAATCTCAGACTGAAATAAGTGAGACTCTTCCAAGAAGGCATACTCTTTGAAAAAATCCCCAGGCCCACGTGATCTTCACATGATATGGGAAACAAGAGCGGAAAAGGTCTTTGAAATATGTGTAATATAGAGAAGGTGGACTGATGCATAGCCTCGAATGACACCACACCTTGGATTTGTCCACTTAATACTAAAACAAGCTCTGTGGGATAACACCATGAGTGTCGAAATTCCACTTTGACATGATGGAGTGGTAAAGGATGTGAATCATGTGAACAATATTTAAGGATTAATGGGGGTTAAATAATAATGTAGGAAGACTTTTGACCATGTTCGAAATAGAACATCTATATCACGTGACATGAAATGGGGACAAAAACTGAGCATCATCTACTGAAGACTTTATCAATACAGGACTTGTATCAAAATTTCCTTCAAAAATCCCCATGGACATTAGACTAAGACGGTAAGAGATCTTTGAGGCCTAACATCCATGTCATGTAGGAGTCATTTTGAAATTTAAAGATGATGAAAGCCCAAATAAAGGGGTCATGAAGCATGAAAATGGGTGAAAACATGTATCTTTAGAATCCAACAATATAGATCCAGAACTAGAGTTCTCATGGGCACATTGGTAAACTGATAAAGATGGTTGAGGGGCCCAATATGAGAGTAAAATACTCGAGAAGATGAGTTGGGGAAAGGGGGATTGAGAGATCTCAAGAGGGAGGTACGTGGAAGGGCTATTTCTAACCTAATGTTAATGAAGAAATAATCCCATGACACACCACATAACCCCTCCTAGAGAATATAGGCCAATAGGCTAGAAGGAAGTAGAGGTTTTTAAGAAACATGGCTGGACATAAAAATATGTAAGGTCATTCCTACATATCCCATTAAGATGGCAATCAATCCGCATATTGTTTTAAATTGTCGTGCAGTTTAACGTTGTTATGTAATGATGCAACGGTGGTTCTCAAAGAGAAATGTCTGTGGCATGGATAATAACCAAATGTGAATTAGTACATGATCCCATATACTCCACAACATTCATAACTCCCAGAAAGAACCCAGGCTAAGTGGTTAAGAGAAAGAATAGATGACACCGAGATAGAGATGAAAACAAAATTTTTGGGTTTTCCTACGTATCCATTGATGATGGGAATCAATCCATACATTGTTCTTGAGATTTATTTCATTTTAATTTCCAGTGAAAAGTATGTGGTAGATTTTATTTTATTGTCATATATCTCGGATCGTAGATGCCATGTTTAATGTCATGTGTGTGGGATAGATGGGTGGAAAGGTTGAATCACTGTCCCTATCATTAGAGAGACCAAAGAATGAAACAATGATTGAGGATAACATCTAACCATTTTCGTGACAAAGTATCCACTGTGTGTGAACTGGAATGGGAAGGAAAAATTAGTGCTAACTACTGACCATATTTTTAATGTGGTAATTGTATCAAATTTTCATCCAAAATCCTCAGGGACATTGGCTCGATACTGTAGGAGAGGACTTAAGCGTAACATCCATGTCATTTTAGGGTCCTTTCAGATGTGATAGATGATGAAAACCCAAATGATTGAATTTTTAAGGCATGGTTGTACTCATTCAGTTTAATGTCTTGTGACCGGGATGATATATGGAGGGGTGTTTGAAAGAGATGTGTGGGGTGTGGAAAAAATATCCTGACATGAACAAGGACATAGAGTCCATACCACACCACACAATCCGAACTGAGATCATGGGATAGAGGGACAAAACAGTATAGGGACATGAGTGTAATCCCTGGATGAAATTTCCCTTCCATTTCATAGTTTATCGTCATGCGGGATGAGTGCTAAGTAGTTTTAAAACCATCAGCCTAGAAGGATCACGCAGTTTAATGTTTTGCGGTGAGGATGGTGTTGATATTATTTTAAGTTCATATAGTTCGGAGCATGATTATGTGACCCTTTATTCTTGTATTTCCTTACCAAAAATCCCAATCTGACATGAGCAATGATTAGTGTGAGATACATGGAATGAAATCAAGTTCTCACCATCATATAAGGGAACAACAATGAAGGAAGAGATTGGGTAGGGTTGACCCCAACAAGACTAGAATTCATGATCGAGGCACACTGATTTTTGAATGGATAATAGTAAAAAATGAATCACTGCACCCAATATTGAGGACATAGAGTGGTGTTGATAACAATGGAGGGTGGTTGTTTACTATGTTCGAAACACAACATCCATATCTTCTGACCTAAAATGGGAACAAAAAATGACCATTGGTGGCTGACCATAGTCAAAGAACATGGCTTGTATCAATATTTTTTTCAAGACCCTCAAATACTATGGTCCGAAATGGTAGGTGAGCAATATGGAAGAGCATCCATACCATTCCAGGGTCATTTTTGATGTGAATGTTGATGGAGAACTAAATACAGAGTATGCACCAAGCGTGAATATGATCATGTAGTTTAATTTTATTCTGTAAGGATGAAAGAGGTGGGGATTTCTGACGAGAGGAATACATGGTGTGGTCATGAAAACCCCAACTTGAATGGGAAATAAGCCCATGTACCACACCATGTGTTTTGATTAGCATATGGGTCAAGGGGCCAGACCCATGAAGGGGTCATGATGTATGGGGATGATCCTAATGAAGAATTGTTTGGGCATTCCATCAAATCCTTCTTGTGTAGGAATCAAGACACATATTTTTTTATGTCATCATTCAGTTTATCATCGTGTAGTGAGGACATGGGATCATTTTGTTTAGGGACATAGAGTTCAGACCAGAACGATATATGTTATTCTATTAGTTTAACCTCATACATGATGATAACGTTGTTTATCATCTTGTGTGATAAGTATTGTGCAGTTTTACATCCTTCATCACGGACATATCATGTAGTTTAACGTCATGTGGTATACAGAGAAAAAATTAATTTCAAGTTGGATGGTTTCCTACTTAGGAAATTCACTGATTGAGGAATTTGGCATTGTTAGGGGGAGTTATATTCTCACCATCTTTGGTAACAGAGAGTATGCCCCGTGGGGGTGATGTTTGGAGATTTCAGTCGCTTTACCCTACTCAATTAAATTCTTATTTTTTTAAGAGTGTACCATAGTGGCACAACCTAGGGTCGATCACAAGGAGGCCGCTTATACGCACTATATTTTCAATTGTCACTTTTTAATTTAACTAATATAAAACTAACATATATAATATATATGGGGGATTTTGATTATGAAAATTAAATCAAAATGAAATATTAAATCTACATTATCAATTAAAATACCAAAGAAAATCTAACTGGAAAGAACAAGATAAAGGTAGCAGCGGTGGACAAACGTTGATCGTTGGACACTCCCTTTATCATTGTTTACGAATATATTTTCATTAAATTATCCAATGTATACCTTAATACCTCAAGGTATACACCTAAATAATCTAGATACCATATTGAAACCTCATACATGGGTGCCTATCTTCTAATGAAAGTGTTCTGATTACCCGAAGACCTCCGAGTAACCAAAACAGGATGAACTCATCGTGCTCAAAAGCGAGACCTCGCCAAAGAAATTTAAACCATGAGTAAAACCACTTTAAATTCATTAGAATATAAGCAATCTAGAATAATTTATAAGAAATTGAAAACACGAGAGAACAAGACCTCATTCATTCATGTAAACAAGTTCCAGGATAGTTTAAAAGAAAATATTTTACAATGAAAGCACAAACTCAAAAAGGGAAATGTCTTCGGATCTCCGTTGCCCACCACCACTTGGATTTAGCCCTTCATGGATTGATTACATCATGTAATACTCCTATACTCTTTCTCTCTCAAGCCAAACCCCTTTGTGACGGATGGTGTGGTGAAGAATGGAATAATTTGAGAGGTAGGAGCTCCCCTCCTTTTATAGGCAGATTTCGACCCCCGAAAGTTGTCGCGTTTTGGGCCCCATAAATGACCTCTTCACGCGTTGAGGCCTTCTTAAATGTTGTTCATAATTGTCTTGTACGTGTCCCCTCAAAAGCTCAGCGGATTTGGATAGGTATTCCGAGAGTTATGGCCAATTTCCTCTGACAATTTATTCTGTCCAGTCAGAATCATCAAACCGAAAAACACCGTTTTATACTGAATTAATGTCCCTGAACACGGCCATTTCAGGCATGACCTACTTAATTAAACGTGTTCCAAATCTTCTTAACCGTCTATCCACAAAATTCCAGCTCCATTAAAGTCGTTTTGAGCGAGTTATGGATATTTCACTGAACCTTCGTTTTTCTGGAAAAATTTCCTGGAAGCTTCCTTGGTGTTCCTCAAAAATCTTCAACTTCATTGAATTGTTTGGACCTCAAGATGGTAGAATCAGATCCTGGTCCAGAATACAAAGTTGAAGGAAATTAAATTAAGATTATAAAGAAATTATAATCATAAAATTTGGATTTATATTTTATAAGAAATGACCAAAATACCCCTGTGATAAAAATCTGTTAAAAATCCAGAATTAGGCCATTTTGGCATTTAGGCTCAAAATAACACCAAAACCTAAATATGTAACAATTGCCCTTTAAATAACACTATTGTGGGTTTATAAACATTAAATTACAGTATTAAATATGTGAAAATATTAGCTTCATCAATCCCCCACACTTAAGCATTGCACTCCTGAGCAATTATCATATATTCAAATCAAAATTCACACAACAATCAAAAATGAGAAAACATCCATGATCTTATTAAAAACCAAATTTCATCATGTCTCTTATATGAAAAACAATTTCCTTTTATTTTCATTACAAAAATTTAAATTTGTTCAACCTCATAAATCCATCCACAGATCAATCACAACCTACCTCGCATTGAATTTTATGTCACTCTTCACTCAAGAGAAATAAATTTTGTAGTTATGCTCATACTTGGAAATTGCATGTATCACCATAGGCTTGTGACAATTCTCATTTCTCCACAGCGTGAAACATAAAAATGAATTCAATCATGAGGGCTTTCATCAATGGTTCAAATGACTCTGTGGCTTTAGGTTGGTGGTTAAATGATTTAAAAGATCAAGGCTAGAAATAGAAGGATTGACTCTAAGGTACAATGCATGAATAATCAAGTGAAAACCCAGAAATTTCCTCACTCAATCCACCTTGAGAATGTGAAACAAAACACCACCCCCATTTATTTTAAATGGTACATGAGCCAATCAATGATTTCAAGGTATTAAATCATCCAAGTTCTCCCCATTTTTTTTAAAGCTCCAGAAAGGCACAGCTTTATTTTCCTTTTATATATATATTTTTTTAAGCTCCAGAAAGGCACAGCTTTATTTTCATTTTTTTTTGAAGGAGAACTGAATGAAACAAAATGAAGCATAATAAGATTATGACTCATTCCCAATTATTTCATTGCCCAAAATGTTGATGCATACCACACAATACCCATCAATAAAACAAATCCCAATGAACGCACACGAATGGCCCTTCCCCCACACTCAAAATTGAAATATCCATGCAACAATACCAAGAGAATGGGTAGGTAAGGATAAATTAGCTTGTATTGTGGCTTCAACCTATAAGGCAATTCATGGCATCTAAGGGATAACGAAGGATAAATGTAAAGGTAAGTCTCAGGATAATATGTGGCTATCCAAAGTAGTGCCTCAATCATATTAAAAACATTCAATGAAATCCAAAGCTTCGAAAGAGAAAAATCACAAATTCTGGTTCTCACAAAAAATCCAGGTTTCCCTCAAGAAAGTGTGAGTATTAGAAAGAATATGTAAAAGTGTATTAGAATACCTCACAGGACGAGAAAAATATTTTGAGTCAGTGTTTCAGGGCCATGGACTTCAAAAATCAGTTAAACTCATAAAAATGATTGAAAATCCAATTTAAGGAAAACAATTCACATCAACAATCATTTAAGATCCTTTTTTTTCAAAAATCATTTCAATTTTATCAAAATAAATTATTGTGTGAAATGTGATCAGAATTATCATTAAAGCTCAAGGTTCCTAAAAATGAAAAAAAATGAAAGCACACAAAAAAAAATAAGCAGGTCGACACTCCCCCCACAATTAAATTTCAGTACCCTTCATTTTGTCTTGATAAAATATTAATAAGGGAAGACATAAAAAAGAAACTGAATATAAGGAAAGATACAACCTGAATTTATTTTTCTAGCAGTACCATTGAGTTAAGCTCCTAGTTGGCACTACTTCTTCCTATAAAGCAATAAATAAAAAAATGAATTAGAAAGGTGAAAGGGAAGGGATAATGCTTGGTTTGACCCCCAAGCGGGTGCTAGGTTTTTACTGCCCCTAGTCAGGCAGTTGCAGCAGGTTAACCCCAATCCGAAGGTGGATGTGATTTCTTGCTTAAAAACCACCACAAATTATTTCTCCCGATATCCATATGTGGATGCCAAAAGTGAGAACCCCCAAAGAAAAGAAAAATATCCCCAACCCCTAGAAGAGATGGAAAATAGAATTTAAGATTAAGAGGGGGAGGGAAACAGATGTAGGGGTTCTCCCTGTTTTTGTAATCTGGAGGAGTGGTGTCCACCGGTGTTGAAAATAGAAGAATAGGAAGTGGCTTCTCTTCTGGTTCATGTTCGTAAATTGGTTCTTCAATTATTTCTTCTTTTTTTCCATCATCCTCAAATGCACCAATGCATAACTCAACAGGCACCTCCATTCTCTCCTCAACAAGAGGACCTTCTTCTTCTTCTTCATCCAGATCCTGCAGTAGTGATGCTGAATCTACAAATTCAGAATAAGGGATATTAGATTTAAATTCAAAATTAATGAAATTTGAATGAAATGAATTCTCAGAATTTAAAACTCCCTCAGAAATTTCAGCTTTAGAACCCTTTTCCTCAAGCAGGGCAGCTGGAACTCATTTGTTGGCGAGGGAAGTGGGTCCTTAAGATTTTCTTCAACCTCATCAATATCTTCATTAAATGTAGGTGGATCAAGTATTTCATTCTCCTCAGCTTTTATTTTTTGTCGTTCAATCCATAAGACTTTAACATCTTCAACTTGGGCGACCAGCGATGATATCATCTTGCTTGCTTCTTCCATATTTCTGCAATTCTCTTGAATTATCAAGGCATTTTCTTTCAATTGTTGGGAATTTTCAAGAATTTGAATACTCAATGTATCTTCCCTACTTGGATTATCATAAAAGTTATCCACATGCCAATAATTATAAAAATTTCCATAAAAATCCATATTGGCTGATGAAATGAATGATATGCAACAAGGCTCTTTTTTTTGTTTTTTTTTCTTTGAAAATAGTGTGTGTATGCACTTGGCCTCCCCGGCAACGGCGCAAAATTGATGTCTTGGGATTTCAGTCGCTTTACCCTACTCAATTAAATTCTTATTTTCCTAAGAGTGTACCATAGTGGCACAACCTAGGGTCGATCACAAGGAGGCCGCTTATACGCACTATATTTTCAATTGTCACTTTTTAATATAACTAATATAAAACTAACATATATAATATATATGGGGGATTTTGATTATGAAAATTAAATCAAAAATAAATATTAAATCTACATTATCAATTAAAATACCAAAGAAAATCTAACTGGAAAGAACAAGATAAGGTAGCAGCGGTGGACAAACGTTGATCGTTGGACACTCCCTTTATCATTGTTTACGAATATATTTTCATTAAATTATCCAATGTATACCTTAATACCTCAAGTTATACACCTAAATAATCTAGATACCATATTGAAACCTCATACATGGGTGCCTATCTTCTAATGAAAGTGTTCTGATTACCCGAAGACCTCCGAGTAACCAAAACAGGATGAACTCATCGTGCTCAAAAGCGAGACCTCGCCAAAGAAATTTAAACCATGAGTAAAACCACTTTAAATTCATTAGAATATAAGAAATCTAGAATAATTTATAAGAAATTGAAAACACGAGAGAACAAGACCTCATTCATTCATGTAAACAAGTTCCAGGATAGTTTAAAAGAAAATATTTTACAATGAAAGCACAAACTCAAAAAGGGAAATGTCTTCGGATCTCCGTTGCCCACCACCACTTGTATTTAGCCCTTCATGGCTTGATTACATCATGTAATACTCCTATACTCTTTCTCTCTCAAGCCAAACCCCTTTGTGACGGATGGTGTGGTGAAGAATGGAATAATTTGAGAGGTAGGAGCTCCCCTCCTTTTATAGGCAGATTTCGACCCCCGAAAGTTGTCGCGTTTTGGGCCCCATAAATGACATCTTCACGCGTTGAGGCCTTCTTCAATGTTGTTCATAATTGGCTTGGACGTGTCCCCTCAAAAGCTCAGCGTATTTGGATAGGTATTCCGAGAGTTATGGCCAATTTCCTCTGACAATTTATTCTGTCCAGTCAGAATCATCAAACCGAAAAACACCGTTTTGTACTGAATTAATGTCCCTGAGCACGGCCATTTCAGCGTGACCTACTTAATTAAACTTGTTCCAAATCTTCTTAACCGTCTATCCACAAAATTTCAGCTCCATTAAAGTCGTTTTGAGAGAGTTATGGATATTTCACTGAACCTTCGTTTTTCTGGAAAAATTTCTGGAAGCTTCCTTGGTGTTCCTCAAAAATCTTCAACTTCATTGAATTGTTTGGACCTCAAGATGGTAGAATCAGATCCTGGTCCAGAAGACAAAGTTGAAGGAAATTAAATTAGGATTCTAAAGAAATTATAATCATAAAATTTGGATTTATATTTTATAAGAAATGACCAAAATACCCCTGTGATAAAAATCTGTTAAAAATCCAGAATTAGGCCATTTTTGCATTTAGGCTCAAAATAACACCAAAACCTAAATATGTAACAATTTCCCTTTAAATAACACTATTGTGGGTTTATAAACATTAAATTACAGTATTAAATATGTGAAAATATTAGCTTCATCAGGGGGTAATCATTGTGAATGATGTAATTTCCTTCCCATTTGGGCTCCAATTTTGGTGGTTTCCTATCAGGAATCATTGGTGTTCTAAGGTCCAACACCATGTAATATTTTTAAAAATAATGTAGGTGAAATTTCATTTTGAAAGCACTAAATATAATGTTTTATGTCTCTGCAGATTGTGTAGGGAAAAAAAGTGTTCTTGTTTAGTGATTCCAGTTCATCCAGATGTATTTCTTCTAGATTATCTAGTGTCTCTAGATCATAGAAAACTATGCATAATGATGGAAACGGAATCTCGATGGGCTGTACCAGGTCCATTCCAAACTCCATGGAGTTTGGGGTCACCTGAGTGGAATTATGAGTTTCCATCCAATAATCCCAGAGAGTGTTTGGGAGTTTATCCAGCCATCTCATCTTGTTCTATCCAACCATATTCTGCAAAATGTTAGTGATGGTTTTGTTGAATTCCACATTCTTCCTATTTTTTCCCCATGATAGCAAGAGTTATGATTAGAATAAATTTTGTACATGGTATACAAGTTCTTCAGTTCTTCTTCCGAAATTTTTGTGTTGTTATTAGTGAGGTTGAAAAGAGGGACTCTGAAATGGTAAATGATATTAGTGATTAAAAATTCAAAGATATAACGATCCTTGAAATCCTTAAGCGGTACTACCTCTTCCCACTTGGAAAAAAAAATATGTAGCAGTCAAGATGAACCTGCACTAGCGATCATTGACCAGTGAATATGGTCCCACAACATTGAATCCCCATACTACAGTGGTCCAAGAGCACTTTGTATTGTTATCTGGATATGGCGGAAGATGCACAAAATTAGCATGGATTCAGAATGCATGACACCTCTTGGAAAACTTGACGTAGTCATGGATCATGGCATGCCAAAAATATTGCAATCATCAGATCTAGTGAGATATTTTTTACCTTGTATGATGAGACCTGCATGATTTAGCATAAACCTCTTGCATGGCTTGGGAAATATCACTTCTATAAATGAAACAAAGGAGAAACCCATCAATCCCATGTCTGTAGAGGATATTCTCATAAATGGGACCACTCTAGAGGGTGAACTAGAATGTGCACCAATAGATTCACTCATGATCAACTCGATCTTATTGGAGATTACTGTGATGGAGGTACTCAATATAGGGGGTCCTCCGGTCAAAATTAACTTCCAACACTACATTAGGGGGACCACTGGGTTATGACATGGATGCAATGGAAGTATGGTGGTTTACCTGTGGTCAATCATCATTGTCTAGAGTAACAGGATAGATGAATATCTAATGTGCTACATGAATAACCATGTCTCCTAGGTCAGGTTCGGAAAGAGACGTGACTAAGGTGGCCAAGTCACCGAATCTCCCATTCTGGGATTGAGGGAAATGTGTAACTTATAGCTGAGATGGGAACATCTGCTAACATGATGTCCTTCTATGGTAAGAGGAATAACGAGTACTTCCATCTAAATTGGTGACTGACTGGTTCTTGGAATGTCCCAATGATCACTATTAGAAACACGTTGAGTTACTATCGGATGTGGGATTGAAGTTTGAGGATGGTCCATAATAGAATGTGGTCGATTGTAGAACAAACATTGTGTCCCCTCCTGATCATGTAGAACAAATGGCGGTGAAGGTGCATGTGGTGAACAAAGATAAGAATATTTCCCATGTTGAGTTCTATACTATGCCTATTTTCTGGTTTCAGGGGCATGAAATTCGTGTGTAGAAGCATTGTCCAATGCATTCTGATGACTCACATAACCACGACATCATTGATGCTGATGACAGCTGGGGATGTTGGGAGGATCGGTACGACACTCCTCATCACTGGGAAACATATATCACTTTACAAGTTACACAATGTTATCAAAAGCGTATGCTAGATTATAACATAAATAATTCCCCCTCCTTGAGGGGCCTATGGGGGAATAAGACAAATCTGGTGGCATGAAATTTCCAAGAGTATAAGATGACAATTGCAGCAGGGGGGGACTTTGTTTTTCCTTGAAACCATGATGATTTCCCTTTCGGGTAGAGGAAGTCAGAGATGTTTACTTAGTAGTAGAGAATGCATGTGACGTGGGGACATGAAACTCTAGGGTAAATTAAATTTTTTCAGATAATACCATGGGCATGGGAGACAACCTTACAATCCATTAGTTTTCATATTTTGGAGATCGGGGGCTGGAATCATACTGCCACTCACCTTTGTTGCCAATATCATTGACAAGCTTTTTTAAATCAAATTCCACATGTGCCAGGGCTGAACCAAACCTGACTATGAAGTTATCATCCTAGTTCTGTAGATATTCTTTATACACATATCAATGCTTGAGGGTGTGCCCTACGATCCGATGGTATTGGATGTAATTGGGGTGACCAGTGAGATCCACCTCTTTAGGTCTCCTGCATTCCAATAACCATAGAATTTCATGTTCCAAGGCACTTCAGAAATAACCAGGGACTTATGCCACATTAAATGAGTAGGTCTAGATCCTTTTATCCATGATGGGGGTCTAGGATCTTGTCCCTGATGAGGGGCTGGAGTAGCCTGTTGGGGAGGTGGAACCTGGTTATCTCACCAAGTAGGTGACAACATGTTACCCAGGGGCACGTGCCGATTTTCAGGTGGGAACTAGTGGGCCGGAGGGTGTGCCTATGGTAGAAGGCCTAAAAAAGGATATAGTGGGGCACCCATTATTATTTATAATGTTTTATAGGGGCACAATTTGGGCTACCATGATGGGATCGACCATAGTGGCTCTTCTCGGGTGAACTATAGGAGGCAACAAATGTTCATGCTTGTCCTACAATAAAGCTTCCTCTAGACACCGGAATTTAGTAGAGAAATATTGAAATCCCCTAGGATATTTCAGAGTGCTGAGTGTAGGGATGAGTTCATTTTTTACATTCCCTACAAAATTTTTTAGTTTTAGTTCCCGAGTAAGCAACATATCAAGGTAGTATGTGAGGCCTTTCTACCAGGCGACAATGTCAGTGACTAACTCATCAAGACTCTTTTTGTACATGAAGAGGTCTGTAATACTCACCTTATAAGTGGTGGAACTGAAATGGTAATGAAACTTCTTATGAAAATACCCCTATTCGGCCATTGACCCAGTTGGTAACTCGGTGTAGAAGACAAACACATTCCCTTCCAATGTTTTTACAAAACACTAAATTTTGGCAGAATCCAACTGTGTTGTAGTTCCCCGCTTGTGTCCAACCCTTGAGACGAAGTGGTCCAGTTCAAGCGGCATATATTCATACTACTTAAAATGGGAAAAATTTGGGTTTCCAAAACTGGTGGTGATGGCATATGACACACCAATGATGGATATGCCTTTCCGTTAAGAGGAATTTCCACTTGTCGATTTTCCAAATCCTCAAGGTGGGAAATGAGAACTTCCATTGGATAAGCTGTGCAACTATTCAAATCTTGAAGAGGATACCTGACCACCAATTCATTGTATGGTTACTCAACATGATAATAATGTCGAATGGATCATGGAGTATCTGGTGGGATGACCTATGGGAGTGTTGGTGGAATGACTTGTGGAGCGGGTAGGAGATCCTAAGCCGGGTCCCGATTATTATCAAATAACTTAGGTGGATTTGGTGATGTATATCGCCCCCTCTTTCCATATGATCCAGATTCTAACCTCTCTATATGGGAAGGATTTTCGAGGTCTCCCAGAGACAATTCACCAAGGGGAAGTTGTACCTTCCCATGCTTCCGCAGTCATGGATCACCGTATTGTGGTCGCTATTACATGGGACCTTTATCAAGAAGATCATCGACCTTATTTTTATGTTATGTGGGCTATTTGAGAAACATGGCCTTTTTAGGATCATCTTCTATCTTTGGCACTGAACCATACAGGGCAAGGGGTTTGATGCCCTAAATATTCTATTTTCCATTTTTGGGATTCTGACGGAGGTCTTATTTCTTAGAGGGTGGAATAAGGCCCAATAAATTTCTCTACTGGCGTGTATCCCTTCCCATGTTATCTAATAGGTATGGAAGCCCCTCCATGGGGTACATTATCTTAAAGGAGATCTAGATTTTTCTCTTCCACTGACCGGTCAGACATGTAAACTATAACTGTACCTAATGAGATATCATCAATATCGCCTAGAATGTAGGGATGGTGTAGGATACAACTAAAATTAAGGGAATCATACTACCAAAAATCATTGATTTTAATATGGGGATAATCGTCCTTAATGTTTCTACAGATAAACTTAAAACTGTGGATACATCGTTACTGGAGGGTTCGATGGAGATCGGGAGACTTAGGGCACTAGGCCAGAGGGATTATAGCCAAGTCAAACATATGGAATTGCGGGCAATATATTAAATGTGTTCTAGTCCCTTGGGGTAAGAAACCCAACGATAATAGAGATATATGTTCATCTCATAGAGGGTAATGCAGAATCACATAATATCTTCCAAGGTAAGAGATTCCAGGGTACTGATGTTTGTGGTTGAAACTGGACATTATATTACTGGGAAATGGACTGCTATAAGAATTTCGAACAAGTTCCTAAGCTCAGACTCAGAATCTGCACCATGGTTGCCACATTCATCAACTGGGGGTAGATAAGGGACCAGTAACAGCATTGAAGTGGGCCATATATAGTGTAGGCTAGTTGGTTTAGATTACGACGATTGAGATGGAAATCATCTACATCTTGCGATGTCTTTCGATGAATGAAACCACTGAGCCACCACATTCTTGTAAGACAGTCTAGTGACCAAAACGTCCTACTTAGGGGATGCAGTTACTGACGGAGGTCCATGCTGTTTTTCATTCTTTATTGTTCCCCAGAATATCTCTCCGTGATCTCTGGTTGAGGTATTGAATTATCCTATTGATGATAGGAAGGATTGCACGATGAAGCCTTGGAATGAGGTCAAATCATCCTCCTCCATGATGTATCTTTGGAGGGAAGTGGGGATCATGTGGACCTCTATTTCAGTAATTTTGATGATTATATGACTTTTCTGTGCCCTATACCCCATGAGAGAGAGGATTTAGGTGAGGGTGACATTATCGAGTCACAATCTTCCTCAGATCCTGAAAAGAGGATGGGTTTAATCGTGCTCTGAAACATCCTAGTATTCTTCCTTTGGCACCTATGACCCACCCTCCTTCCCCAGGATGGTTCTTCAGGGTAGGGTAGGTATTGGACACTTAGTGGTCCTTCGGCCAAACTGGTACTGGGGTATAGAGGAATCCCACCTGGGTGAGCTTGGGTGCGAGGAGTACCCAGACAAATATAAAAGGGAACACGGGGAGGGCCTCCATGTCTGGTTGCTGGTAGGAGGAGGGAATCTCTGCGGGATGCATTAAAGTGGGTATGAACTCCACTGAATTTGGTGTGAGCATGGGCAGCACATACATATGTTTTCCCATATTAGTGATGGTATGAGGGGGGGGGGATTTTTATTGGTCAAACTAAACACGGGGAAAGCATTCGTGTTATACACCAATGAAGTGGGGAAAAATTATGCTTCGCTAATTGTCATGAAGAGAGAGACCATTGTAAATAAAGGTATGAATAATGGGGAAGAACCCCAAATTGATTTTTGACTGAGCGAGGAGGATCATCACTTCAGAGATATGCAATATGAGGAATGGATCCATAGCTGAGATGAAGGGTGTAGAAGAAACATCCATGAAGGATTTTTTCACTGCATAGAGGGACTTCTCTCAGAATGATGGTGACATGGGGGGGGGGCTCCATGAAGAGATAGAGAGAAGTTATGACATAATATCTTGTGGTTGGTCACATGGGGAGGACCTTCATACTAGATTTCGTCACTATGGGTCGGCCTACGACAAGCGCCACCTATTTAGGTGATCAAGGGAGTCATCACAACCTACCCGTGGGGTGGTTGGGGCCTTGATCCGAACCGGGAATATATGTTCCCCTGCTCATTATGAATGAGGCATTGATAGTATGATTCTATGGTTGAATGGGATATTTTTTCCATTGAGGATGATGCCCCCTTGAGGGAACCATCCTCATCTTTCACCCGACTATGGTGTTGGTTTAACCTATCTGGGGGATTAGGGGTAGGTGTATAAATCACATGCTCCTCGGCCCGGGGGACTGAGTTGGTGTACTAACGCGGCCTGACAAGAGCCCTCCTAGGTGTCCCCTAGGATGGAATCACAACTGAGCTGGCCAAGACTTCCCTCACCTCATTCGCATAAGGGAGAGATTCACCAATGTATTATGGGTAGAGGCTTAATAAAATGATTTTAGGTAGTAGTGGGGGGGTAGTGGATCCATGCATAGCCCTTGGTGATGACAACGATAGTGAGGCGCAGAACCATCTAAGTCCTATCGGGCCATGTACCGAGTTGGGATAATCCCCTCTTCCTAGTACCATCAGATGAGGTCGGTGATCACCCTCATCTGAATGTGTTAATATAGTTAAATGGGGCGTGGTCACTCAAAATTCATGTATATAGAGGCTTCCTTAGAATATATGGTGCCGTAAGGGATTTCCACACTGGTGTTTCCTTAACCCTTGCGATGATATGACAAAGGTGATCTATTTCATGGCATAATATATATGGTCTTTCAAAGAAGGTATATTCAACCATTAGTTATAAATGGAGCAATGAAACATCTAATGACCTATCACCATTCAATAACTCTTGATTAGTAAAAAGGATACTTTCCTACAATGTCATAGACCAGGATGTAAAATAATCAACTACCACAATCTCTAGGGAGTCTCACACTAGTCCCCCCATTTTCCTGGCAGGACCTGGTGCCGGATAACTATATCTGGTGACAAGCTTATCCACTGATGATTATAATGCTACTAATATCCTTATTGAGGTGAATAATTTATCATCGGGTTCACTATTTATGTTTCTGATGCAATCATTGGGGTGCACATCTGCCTGTCGAGGACACACTGAGCTGTTACCCCCAATTCCCACATTCCAATGGTGTGTGACATCCAATGATTATTTAGTGTCATTTTTCCTTGATTAAAATGGTGTGATGGTATTTTTTTCCTACTTATGTGGATTCCTCCTTAGAAATAGTCTCCTAGTATAGGTTAAACTTAAATATTAATAAATTGTTCACAAAACACTTCCTTGGTGCAATATCATCATGGACGTAAGTTAATAACACTTCTTCAATCTGGAAATTCCAAGGGGACAAGTGAGGGAAGAAATTTTTGATCAGGGGAGTAGTCATGTTGGACATCAATGGTGTGTGTGGACATAGAAACACTAATGCATCTGAGTTTCTTTGTTTTATTATAGGGATTTTCAAGGGCGCAAGAATCCCAAATAATCCCACATCGAGTTCATGTAATTTTATGCCATAGGCATGTCCCTATGATTTTCCTCAGCATCCCGTGTTTGACATAGGGTATGTCCTGAGTTTAACATCTAGTGATGATGGATCGAACTGATCGACACATTGTTAGGATTGGATCAGATGGGTACACCCCCAAGATTAAGAAAATAAAATATTTACTAGATGAGTGGATCAAAATTCCCAATGAATATGGATCTAAGGATGCAGGGGTCCCTATTAATGGGATTACAAGGTTTACCATTGTTTGGGGTTGAACAACAAAGAGGGTTCAAGCATACCTTGTCGATGAGATATAACTCAAAACCCATGATGTTCGAAGGGGTGATGAATCGAGATGTACAAAAAGATGAAAACCAGAAGACATGTTGGGGCTTACATGTGGATAGTATCCCATAGTAGGAGGTACGCTCTGGGTATGGATGATTATGGAATGTGTGGGTCTAATTCATGGTCAGATACCTATGTAAAGTAAGAAGCAGCGATGAGATGAATGGAATGATTTCTTCGAGATTTGGAAGCTTGGGTAAGAATTGGTATGGATGGTGGAAGGGTGAATTAATTGAATGGTGAAAGATATTGAACTGAGGTGAATATGATGGTAGTGCTGGTCTTGAACCTCTAAGATGCTTTTTATGTATCCTCATGGCAAGGAATCAAAGTCCACGTAGTTCGATGGGGTGATGGGATAGTATAGGAGGTAGCCTATGAGAATGGATGCATGGATGGGACATAGAAGAAGTGGAACCTCCAGGATGAGGCATGACCTTCCCGATATTCAATGTCTCAAGGGAGTGACCAGGATGAGACATTAGTGATGGGATTGAACCTCAGGTAGGCTTTTTACATATCGATGTAGATTGGAATCTATGATACCCACGGTTTCTGGTATGTAATCCTTTCTTGATTCTTTTAATGTTTATAATGATATGGGTGACATATGACAGAGTCATGAGAACATGGAATGATGTTTTGGGGTAAAAAGGGAATCCACACGGGCGGTGCATGGTTTGTCTAAACCGTGTGGCCAAACCATGTGGAGTTGGAATTTAAGGTAGTAGCTTCCGCACAGTTGGCGCACAATTTGTCTAATAATGTGGCCAAACCATGCGAGAAGGGTAGTCGAGGCATTATCTAATGCACTGTTAGCACACGGTTTGTCAAACCATGCGAATTGACCGCGCAAGCACTTAAACAAGATCCTATAAAAGTGGATGTCACACTTTTTTTCCTCTAGGTAGATAGTTTTTCCACCTAAGCGACCCTAGATGAGGATCTTGGTTCTCCTAAGGTCAAAGAGGTTCCTCCCATCATTCCGGAGGCGATCCGAAGGCTTCACTTGATGAATCAGAGTTGGATCCTTGAGTTATTTGATCGTTCTTGTTTGGTTTATCATATATACTAAGATCTACTTCTACTCTTCTCTCGGTTTCGTAGATCTATGCCCATTTTGGGTAGATCTAAGTGTTTGGATTCCAAAAAATATGAGATTTGGTCTTTGTTGTGTTAGGAGAAGAGATCTAAGGTGGATCCTTGGTGAATCATCCCATTTGTCTTCTGTGTTCTCCATTTGATAGGCTTTTCATCAAAACCTTTCAGGTAGGTGGCTTCACACTTGACTCCTCTTGTTATAATTGATTTTCATAGTTTCAAATTGGATTATTTAAATGAAATTGATTGTGAAAATCATAGAATAAATCCTCTTTAGTGATGATTTATGGTTTTGATGAAACTGTGAAATCATGGTTAATTGTTGTGAAAAGTGATTTGGCTTCTTGAATTTGAAATGTTGATTTTAAATTATGGATTTGTTGGAATGGTATATGATTTGATGAAAAATGGGTTTTCAATAAAAATGGATGTTTTATTTCAATGGTTTTGTATTGAAATGGCATAATGAAATTGGTTCACTCTTTTGCTTTCAATAAAAATAATGTTTTATTGAAATGGTTTGAATTGGTTGAATATTCATGATTTTGATGGAAATGGTTTTCAATAAATGGTCTTTTATTGAAAGGATGGTTTTGGCATGATTTTTGTGAATTTGTTTTGTGTTTTCATGTTTCATATACGAGGCTCGGTTGAAACAGGACCTTGTGCTTGGTGCCAAAAGTTTAATGTCACATGAGACTCTTAAGTATGGGGTTTGGTTGAAATATGACCTTGGGCTCAGTGCCAAAGGTGTAATGGAAAATGGGAAACAATTACCTTGTGATGACTTGGTAGATCGATGAGAAACCACTCATGAGTATAGAACTGTCATAACAAAGAATGCATGGTTGGTATCATGGGTTTGGAAATGGTTGTGTATGCCAAAAAGGAATGTTTGTGAAATGGTTCTAAAGCTTGTGTGGTTATTTTTCTAGAAAAAAAAATGTTCTAGAAAAATTTGTTTAAATTTCTTTTGGAATACAGTTGGTTATGAATGGGTTTGGAAACCTGTTTATATTTAGTTATAAAATACTTTTGATAAAATGTTTTATATAAACTATTTTTTATATAAATGTGGATAACTCTTCTATCCTACTGGAATGTGTAGGGAGGTCATTAGAGAAAACCTACTGAGTTTAATACTCACCCCTAATTTGGAACATTGGTGCTTTTAAAGATTTCTTATTCCGGGACATAGGTAATGGTAAGGAATCTTACTGCTAGAGGCTTGTGGTGATGCTTGGGATATGTTGTGGAGCTGGGAGCTGGTAAATCATGGAGTTGTGCTGTCTTTTAAATTCTTGAGCTGTTCATCCATTGTGTACTTTGATGCTTCGTTTGGTCTTCCACTGTTGTGTACCTTGATGTGGTTTGATATAAATGAAGTTGTATGTTGGTCTTTCTTTCTTTTTTCATCCATCATATAGTGAATGGTTGGTTATTATTGGTTGGTCTATGGGTTTATTTCATAAATGGTAAATCATCCCGCAACATGTATTTGAAACCCTTAGGCATTTATTTCCATCCTTTGTTGTCTTGGAGATGTCGCTTAAGGTCTAGTAATGACTTGTTGAACTCTCAAGACAATGATAATTGGAGGGTCATTACAAATGGTATCAGTTTGATCGGTCCTTTCCTAACAAGTGGACATCCATGTTCTTAATCTTTGAGTTTAAATTATTTCTTGTCTATTCTGTGGGTTGAAATATTAGACAGGAGTAAGATTGTCGGAACTTGAAATGTATAACATTAGAGGACATAGCTAACTCGTTTATACTGAACATCAAGTTATCAGGGTGTCGGTTACATAATTGTTTTGGATACACTTCTAGAATGTTGGAATCTCATTTTCAGGGGTTTATCCAATGATAGGAGCATGACATGCATTACAGAGGAATGAATTCCCATTATTATTGCATATCTCATTGTGAGAAATGAGTAAGGATTTTGTGCATGGTGCTAATTTTTGATAAATGTTGAAATTGTTTTCAAGTGAAAGACTTTGAAAATAGGGTATTTGGTGAATTTTGAAAATGGGTTGATTTTAAAAAATAATGTTAAATGTTTTCAAAAATGGTTGAACATGGAAAAATGTTGTTTTTGGAAAAAAAATTGTGATAGATGATGTGATAGAATTTTAATTCCAACAAATCAAATGATAGAGAGTGATATTGATGGGGTTTTTTGTTGGTTTAGAAAATTGCACTCGGTAGGCGCCGTCGAAACCAACCTGAAGAAGATGAGGAAAATGTTATTGCACCAGAACCACGTGTGAACCAAGAGCTGGTTCAAAGTATTGTCAAGGATTTTCATGTTGTGGTTACGAGGAACCGAAGGGATGAACCAAGGCATGTGGATCATACCATCCAATTTTTGAAGCAAAATCCACCGTGTTTTGGGGGTGATGCAGAACCCGAAAAGGTGGAGGTGTGGCCAAGTAGGATGAATCCTATCTTCGATTTCATCGGCACACAATCAGAGATCAAGGTCATGTTGGCGACGTATATGCTCAAGGATCTTTCATGTCAATGGTGGGATTTAGCGGTGCATGGTAAATTGGATGAAGGCCTTACCTGGGAGGATTTTGAAGAATTTTTCAAAAAATAATTCTATCCTCACACGTTCATGACCCAGAAAATGATGGAATTCTTCAGCATGAAACAATAGAGTCCCTCTGTCACATATTATTCAGTTAAATTCATGAATTTAGTCTGTTTTGCACCAGAGATTGCAGCAAGTGCATCGTTGAAGGCACACATATTTGAAACGGGGAAAAGGCAGGATATTCAATCAAAGACTACAGTGCTCTATATTACGGATTATATAGAGATGGTGAACAGAGAAAATGTTTTTGAGCATGATATCTCGGGATCGATGGGAGGAGGCAAGTTGATACCAAAGGGAAACGGTGGGAATTCAACTGCTGGGAACAAGAGGAAAATGGAAACCTTTTTCCATGGTGCGAGTGAAAATCAAAACCAGATGGCTGGATGAGTAAACCTTCCTCCACGACCCCAGATCAAAGTAGTTTGTTTTCAATGTGGTTCGAGTGACCACATAAAGTGAGAGGGAACGACGCAACCTAGATCATGTCACAATTGAAACAAGCTAGGGCATCTTCATCACTATTATGGCAGCGCTCCTAGGTCTGGTGCTCGTGACACTTCTCAAGCGTCACAAGCATCGTATGCTTCAACAGGAAGAGGAAATCAGATTCAATCTCTTCAGCATAATAGAGATAGCCATGGAGATTCTCAAAATACCATTAATCCTCAACCAGGGCAATCTCAGCAAGGCAACAATGAGAAGAGTGCAGTGATGAAGCTATTGTATGGAGCTGAGCAGATGATGGGCGATGATCAAGATGAACCATTATCGGTGATAGGTATGATTCTTTTGAATTCTATCCTTGTGTAAGTGTTGTTTGATACTAGAGAATGACATTCCACAATTGCTTCTCGTGCTATTGATCGACTATGTTTGAAACTAGAAATGATGCCTTCTGTTTTGAAACTAAAAACTCTTCTTGGTGAAAGAGAATGTCAAGCCTTTATGTGTAGAGCATGTTATATAACTATTGAAGTAGTGGAGTTAAAATGGGACTTCTCAATGCTTGTCATGGATGTCTACGACGTAATCCTGGGTATTGATTGGTTGACAATGTTTAAGGCTCACATCGATGGTTATAGGAGAGTGGTTAGTTTTACGACTGAGGACGTCATCAAACATCTGTTCAGAGGAGAGAGGATGGTAAAGAATGATGCACATAGATTGTTGGTACCAATGGTGGGAACAATCTCATACCAAATGGTAGCCTTGACTTTGGAATCAATGGAAGAAATAGAGAGATATAGTTTTCCAACTATGGTGGATCAATTTCCAGATGTCTTTCCCATTAACTTCTCAGGGTTACCACCTCTAAGGGAATTGGAGTTTACGATTGATCTCCTTCCGGGGACCAGTTATATTTCCCTTCCTTCTTATAGGATGACACTAATGGAGTTATGTGAATTGAAAGTGCAGTTAGGGGTTCTAGAAAGAAAGGGTTTCATTCGACCATGTACTTCTCCATGGGCAATACCAGTGTTGTTTGTGAAGAAGGCAGATGGAACTCTTCGGCTATGTGTTGATTATCATAAGATTAACCAAGTTACGATAAATAATTGATATCCAATTCCACACATTGATGATATGTTTGATCAATTAAGTAGTGCTCAGTGGTTCTCCAAGATTTACATGCGATCAGGATATCACCAATTGTGAGTTCGGAAGGAGGATGTTCCGAAGACAACTTTCAGAAGTAGATATGGCCACTACGAATATGCAGTCATTCCTTTTAATATATTGAATGCACCAGTGGTCTTCATGGCTATGATGAATCAGATATTTTAGTGATATCTGGATTCTTTTTTTTGTGGTGTTTGTGGATGATATCTTGGCGTATTCAAAGGAAAGGGATGATCATGATGAACACCTTGGAACAATGTACAAATATTGAGAGATCATCGTTTGTATGCCAAATTATCAAAGTGTGATTTTTGGATACAGGATGTATGTTTCCTTGGCCTTGTAATTTCTGAGAAAGGCATTTCAGTTGATCCTGAAAAGATAGAAGCTGTTATCTCTTGGAAACCACCGAATAATGTCTCTGAGATACACAGATTTCTTATCCTAGCTGGTTACTACTGATGCTTTGTGTGTGATTTATCACGACTAGAGTCACCAATGATAGATCTGACAAAGAATAATGCTCCATTCCAATGGAGAGAAGAATGTCAAAAGTCTTTCTAGGAACTGAAGATTCTCTGTACATCATCAACTATCTTGATGTAGCCAGAATCAGGGTAGGGGTATGTGGTGTATTGTGATGCTTTGGGAATAGGGTTGGGTTTTGTCCTCATTCAAGGAGCCCATGTTGTTTCTTATGGAACAAGATAGTTGAGAGTGCATGAAAATAACTACACAACACATGATTTGTAGTTGGCTGTAGTTGGCCAAGCTTTGAAAACATGGAGACATTATCTCTTTGGTGAGAAATTTATTGTGTTTATGGATCAAAAAAGCTTGAAACACATTTTCTTACAATGATATTTGAATCTGAGGAAATGGAGGTGGATGGAGTATCTCCAAATGTTTGACTTTAACATGATATATACATTAGGAAAAGAAAATTTGGTGGCAGATGCATTGAATAGAAATTCATATACTCAGTTAGCGAAAGAAGCTTCAGATGAATGACAGTTGATGTCGGTATTAGTTGACATGCATGTGGAATTTGAAGACCGAGGTGATGTTGCAGTGTTATTTCCAGTTGCGCTTATTCTTGATTTGGTGAGATAGTAATGGAGGCACATGCATCTAATGTAGACTGTGTTTCAATGAGCTCAAAACTCAATGGCGGGGAGACCATTGAGGGATGGAAGCTGGATGGGAGTTCAGTTTTGCAATTTTGAAATTAGATAGTTATACCTTTAACTGCTCTGGAACTACTCTTTCAGGCTTATCACTATTCAAGATGGGATGTTATCCGAGGTACGCAGAAGATGTATAAGGCATTGAAGGAATATTTTTGGTGGAACGGCTTGAAACGTAAGGTAGATGAAATTGTTTCAAGGTATTTAACTTGTCAGGCAAGTTAAAGCATAACATCATTAGCCAACAGTTATGTTGCAGTCTCTACCAATTCCATTTTGGAAATGGGAGCAGATAAGAAGTGGATTTTTTATAGGACTTCCATGAACGGTCTTCAAACATGATGCCATTTGGGTGATAGTAGATCGTCTAACCAATTCGGCCCATTTCATCCCTATTCTTGAAAATCTTACGGTAAATGATCATTAAAAAATATATATCTAAGAAGTGGTAAATAGAAATGGAATACAAGTTTCAATCGTGTTAGATAGAGACCTGAGGTTCAAATCTTGTTTCTGGAAATCATTACAGAAATATCTTGGGACTCAGTTGACTATGATGGTGTCGTATCATCCTCAGATGGATGGGAAATCCAAGAGGATGATATCAAAATTGGAAGATGTGTTTCAAGATTTGGTAATGTATTTTGGTGGCTCATGGGAGGAGAATATACCCTTAGTGAAGTTCTCATACAATAACAACTATCAAGCCTCGATACGCATGAATCCATTTGAATCATTGTATGGGTGTCCTTGTTGTTCTCCACTATTCTAGGTGAAAACTGGTGAAACATCATTAGTTGGGCCACTCATTGTCCAAGAAACAACATAGAATATGCAGTTGATTAGAAAAAGGATGGAGATGGCTCAAAACCATTAGAAATCTTATGAAGATCACTGTCGAAGACCGTTGTCATTCATTGTCAGTGATCATGTCTTGTTGGGGATCTCTCCAATGATTGGACGTCATTGTTTCGGGAAGTAGGGAAAGTTATCTCCTAGATATATTGGCCCTTTTGAGATACCGAAACAGGTTGGAGAGGTGGAATATTGGTTTTCATTACCACCACAGTTCAGTTTGTTGCATAATGTGTTCATGTATCTCAGTTGAAAAAGTATCAGTCTGATTCTGGCCATTTGATCAGATGGGATCACATTGACATATAGATTGATGCTTCGTTGATACATATCCCAGTACGGAATGTGGATAGGAATGTGAAGGTCGTGCGGGAAAAAAGAATCGGTCTAGTGTGGGTTTTATGGAAGCATGGTCAGATTCAGGAAGAGACATGGGAACATGAAAGGGAAATGAAAGAGCAGTGGCCGTAACACTTTCAGCTGGATGATGGTTTTCTACTTTTTGGGGATAGAAAGACCAATGGTGGGGAGAATGTAGTACCCCCTGTTTTTGGTATGTAACCCTTTCTTGATTTTTTAATGGTTATAATGATAAGGGTGATGTATGAGAGAGTCTGGAGAACTCGGAATGAAGTTTTGGGGAAAAAAGGGAAGTTGCATGGGTGGTGCCCGTTTTGTCTAAATCGTGCAGCCAAACCATGCAGAGATGGAAATGAAGGTAGGAGCTTCCACATGGGAGGCACATGATTTGTCTAACAGTGAAACCAAACCGTGCGAGAAGGGTGGATGAGGTAGTAGCTAACGCACTGTTAGCGCACGGTTTGTCAAAATGTATGAACTAACTGTGCGACCACTTAAATGAGATCCTATAATAGTGGATCTCATGCTTTTTTCCTCTAAGTACCTCTTTTTTCATCCTAAGTAACCCTAACTCGGGATTTTGGTTCTCCTGAGTTTAGAGAGGTTCCTCCCATCATTCCAGAGGCGATCCAAAGGCTTCTCTTGACGAATCAAAGCCAGATCCTTGAGGTATGTGATCATTCTAGTTTGGTTTCTCGGATCTACTTAGATCAACTTCTCCTCTTCTCTCAATTTCTTAGATCTATGCCCGTTTTGGGTAGATCTAAGTGTGTGGATGCCAAAAATGATGAGTTTTAGTCATTTTTGTGTTAGGATAAGAGATCTAAGGAGGATCCTTGGTGAATCAGCCTAGTTGTCTTGTGCGTTCTCCGTTTCATAGGGTTTTAGTCAAATCCTTTGAGGAGGCGGATTCACTCTCAACTCCTCTTGTTAGAATTGATAATCTTAGATTCAAATTGGGTTATTTGGATGAAATTGATTGTGAAAATTATGTAATAAATCATCTTTAGTGATGATTTATTGTTTTTATGAAATTGTGAAATCTTGGTGAATTGTTATGCAATGTGATTTGGGTTCATGAATTTAAAATGTTTATTTTAAATTTTGGATTTTCTAGAATGGTAAATGGTTTGATGAAAAATGGGTTTTCAATAATGAGGGGTGTTTTCTAGAAAATATTTGGTATTAAAATGGCTTAATGAAATTGGTTTATTCTTTGGCTTTCAATAAAAGTATAGTTTTATTGAAATGGATTGAATTGGATGAACATACTTGTTTTTGATGGAAAAGGTTTTCAATAAAAGGTGTTTTATTAAAAGGATGTTTTTGTCATGATTTATGTGAATGTGTGTTTTGTGTTCATGTTGAATATATGAGGCTTGGTTGAAATAGTACATTGTGCTCGGTGCCAAACATTAAATGGCGCATGTGACTCTTAAGTACAAGGCTTTGTTGAAATATTACCTTGTGCTTGGTGCCAATGGTGTAATGGAACATGGGAAACAATTACCTTGTGACGACGTGGTATATCGATGAGAAACCACTCGTGAGTATGGAATTGTAATAACGAATCATGAATGGTTGGTAGAATGGGTTGAGAAACGGTTGGGTATGCCAAAAATGAATGTTTGTGAAATGGTTCTGAAGCTTGTTTGGATATTTTTCTGGAAAAAAAACTTGCTATAAAAATTAGTTTAAATTGATTTTGGATTGCCTTTGGTTATGAATGGTTTTAGAATCCTATTTATATTTAGTTATAAACTAATTTTGAGAAAATGTATTATATAAACTGTTATTATATAAATGTGGCTAACTATTCTATCCTAGTGGCATGAGTAGGGAAGTCATTGGGGAAAACCTAAGGAGTTTTATACTCGCCCCTGCTTTGGCACGTTGGTGCTTTTTCAGATGTTGTATTATGGGACACAGTTAAAGGTAAGGAATCTTACTACTAGAGGCTTGTGGTGATGCTTGGGAGATGTTATGGAGCTGGGAGCTGGTGGATCATGGAGTTGCGGTGTCTTTTAAGAATCTTGAGCTGTTAATCCATTGTGTACATTGATGATTTGTTTGGTCTTCTGCTATTGTGTACCATGATGTGGTTTGATATAATTGAAGTTGTTTGATGGTCTTTATTTTGTTTATGCATCATATAGTGAATGTTTGGTTATTCTTGGTTGGTCTATGGGTTTATTTCTTAAAGGGTAAATCGTACCCCAAATTGTATTTGAAACCCTTAGGCATTCATTTACAGCCTTTGGCGTCTTGGGGACATTGCTTAAGGCCTATTAATGACTCGTTGTACTTTCAAGCCAATGACAATTGTATGGTCATTACTAAGTCAAAGTCCATGTAGTTCAGGATGGGGCATAGAATCAGGGTTTTCACAGATGACAATGAACCAATGAGTTGTTTTTGTTATGCATGGTTAGTAGCCCAAGGGTTGGTCTGATGCCATTGGGACAGACCAAGGATGTGGGTCCCAACCAAGTGGACACAAAAGCTTTCCATTTGCATGGGCTTGAACCTCAGGAAGGCTTTTTACATACCATTCCTAGGAGATGGGGTTCAAAACCCATGTAGTTAAGGGTGAGGCACATGATAGAGGTGCGCGCAGAGGACAGTGACCCAATGATGATGCATGGGGATTATTCCTTGATAGAATTCTGAGATTGATCTAACTCCCTAGGGGACAAAGGAGTTGGATCCCAACAAAGGGGAATGCAATGGAATAACATAGATTTGGATTAATCCTCGGGGAGGATTCCTAAGTATTACGTCTAGAAGATAGGGATCAAACCCCATGTAGTTTGTATACATATAGTTCACCATCATGGGGGATGAAATGGGGAATATAATTTAATGTCATTTAGAATGAGGGTGAACTCACGTGATATGGCTTGGACCGATGGGTGATGGGATTAAACCCCAATGATGCTTCCTACATTCCTTTACTAGAGAGGGAACATATCAATGTCCATGTAGTTCGGTTTTGGGGGAATGGGTGTTACACACTAAGGTAGCCCGAGTTAGATTCCATGATCAATGATTACTCTAAGCCCATGTGAGTCATGCTCAGTGTGAGAAAAAAGTTGCTACAATGGCCTAAAAATTACATCTTGAACGGTGTGTCTACAAAGAATATAGTAGGTATTATACATGGTTGGTTGCCTAAAGAGGAAATTGGGGTTTAATCTTGGTTAGATGCCCACAATGATGGAGATTAGGGCATACTCTATGATGGAGGACTTATAGTGATAAATCCCAAAGGGTGAGGGATGGGTAGTGATTTTTCATGTGCACATCTATCCTCTTTCCTTTGAACACTGAACATGAGAGGAGGAGTAAGGATGTTACCTCCCCCATGAAAATCTAGAGGATTACACCTATATGGTTGCCCCTCCCTATGGAAAAATGTTGTTCCATCCAAGGAGGATCTCATTCCATTTGAAAATGATGTCACTCCTATGGTTACAAGTGGGCATGGAAAATGTCCGATGTGGGGAACCCTGTGTACATTTCATGGGGTGAGGCCACAGTTTAACGTCATGTGCTAAGGATGATGATGCTTGGTAGTTTAAAGTCCTAGTGCTCATATGATGAGGATTCACTCCTCACCTCTTGAAAAAAAGAAACTAACACTAACCCACATTTTGGGAATGGATGGAATCAGTAATTCAGTATGGAGACATGGTTATGGATTGATATATTGAGGGTCTCACGTTAGTGTGACTATGTGAGGAAGCAATATCCATTGGCCTGCCTATGTGAAGATGTGGGGGTCTAAGAAACCCAATATGAATCATATCCCATGGATCCTTTAAATCACATCGTTAAAATCTAGAGGTTCATATTGGAGAAGGGTATATTAATAAAAAGGGTTCACATGTAGGGACCTTGCGATGATTTGGTTCTCCATAGAGTGGAGAGACTCCCTGAAGGGGTATGCTTCACGAAGTGGAGTGGCCTAGCCTATGCATGGAGTGTACATGCATATAACAGGTGCTTCATGAAGTGCATGTGCCTTTACATAGTAGGACTATGAGGTGCATGGTTGACTTGAAGAGTGCAACACTATGATGAAATGTAATCTGTAAAGCATAGATATCCTACCTTATCATGGCATCCACATGTGAAAGGAAGGTACTTTAAGAATCATGAGTGCTCTACGAAGACCTGAGTTCCCTTAGGGATATCCACCATCTTCAATGGCTCGTGGGCTTCACGAGGGGAAAACATGAATGAAGATAGGATATATTTGATATATGAAAAAGGCACTTTGAAATGCTCAAATACCTTGAAGACATTAACTTTCTCATTGCTTCAGACAGAACATGTTACTTCGCGGTTTAAGATATGAAAGGGTGGAGGTCAGGGTATATGTCCTTAGGGTCCATGGGAAGCCTGGTATTTATATGTGAGAGCCATCTTGAACCTCAGAAATCATGTTTCAAAATTGCGGGTTTCTTTTCCATTCGAAGAAAATTGTTTCATGTTTGTTGTAACCATAGAGTCGATCATCATCCCCTCCTCTGTGCAGAGGCCTCATTAATTCCCTCTGCGGTTCTCAATCTGGCTTCTTTCAATTTACATGGGATCAGAGAGGAGATAATGTTCCCTCTACATAATGAATAGTTCAATCAATTTAATTGTAATGGTATAGCCTTCCACCTCTTTAATCTACTGCGATCATAGAGGGAGTCATAACATTATGCCAGTCAGGGTGCTGAAGGGCTCTGCAATAGTACTTTGTGAAGTAACCCCTTTTGAATTGTTTTTCCCTATGCATGTTTTTCTATGCACACATTTTGGTACAAACATATATTTATTTATAATAATAAATAAAATATTTATATAAGAAATTAAATGCATCATTAATGGAGATGATAGGTCGTAGGTATGCATGAACGATACTTTAACATATTTGTCATACCAAAATATTGAAAAGCCATATATATATATATATATATATATGAATAAAATAATTAATGTATCATATTATTATCATAAATGTATCTATTGTTTTAATAAAACCCACATTATTTGTTTCATTTATGGTGTGAATGAATCACATCACATTGAGGGGGCGATAATCCACCCATCCACAAATGCGGTTTTCGTATTTACAAAAATTGTAAATTATAAGGGTATGTTTTATAAAATAATTTAATAATATTAAATGAATAATAAATATCATATATAACATATATAAATATTTTTTTAATCATAATTACAATCATGCAATGTGATAATGGAAAATCAAACAATCATCATTGTGTGAGGCTGTAGTTCACTGTACAGAAAAATAGTATATTTGTTCACAATTAGGTGGAAGTGTCTGTACGTGTAGGTATAATAATTAATATAACAACATATAATTATATTTATGTTACTTATTATATCATATAGGAATAAAATAATTTTATATTAAAGAGTGGACAAACATATGAAACAAAATAGATCATTCAAGAAAGTAACATTGTTTTTGAGTAACTCCTTTTCGTTTATACTAAAAGAATTCCATTGATGGATTTATGCCAAGAGTGAGTCTTATAAGCTGGGTGGTGGGAAGTTGGGAGCTTCTATTAAAAGGCTTGTTTTGAAATATAAACCTCAATGTCGTGACATGAATTTATGGAGTATGTTTCCCTTTATAACAAAGGCGAGGGGAACATTTGGAATTCATAAAAAGATTAATTTATAATATATTAAATTTCGAAAACAATTCCTCCAAAATGTAATTTTATATAAGATGAGATGACATGTGGTTTAAATATCATAATATAATAGATTTTAAAAATGTTTTGGTTTTATTTTAGTCCTTATTATTCTGATTGACCCTTAACTAACCAATTTTAATTTTAACCGTGATACCCAATTTTTATACACTAATAATATGTATTTTTTATATATAATGTATAAATTGGACCATAAATGGAAAATATAAGATATGTTATACCATATATAATACCATTGTCCTTATTTAATAGTTTTATTATTTTTAAATAATTTTATAAAATATTACTTTTATAAAATACCATTTGTTTCAAATTTTACACTATTCATAATATTGACTTTATGAAAATCAATCCAAAATTCTTATATTGAAGATAATCACGTTCTAAATCTAAAATATGTCTTATAAAACCATATAAATCCCCGATAACAATAATTTTGTCAAATTAGTTTTGTTTCAATATTTCTAATATCATTTAATATATTATTTTATTAATTCAATCATTACTACATCATCCTTGTGCAAGCCTTTTTGATAAAAATTTATTTTCTAAAAATAAATAATAAATCAATATGATGTATATAAACACATAATATTTTAATCTAATATTCATAGAATAATATTTCATCTTTATGACCAAATACAAATAAAATAATACTCCTTAAAGAAGGGAGTGAGAAATATTGGGCTTCTCATAGAATAAAATACTATAAAATCCTTAATGACACCCAACATGGTCCAACATGTCCTAATATCTACCCAATATTGATTTTAATCGATCCATAGTAAACCAATATAATTGTTAACTATTTAAGGTAATTTTATAAATATTATAATATTATTTATAACTTTTATTACTTGATTTCCCCTCAACTATTGTAAATAAAAATAAGAAATATTAGAGATACTATTTAAAAAAAATATTAATTTCATCTTATTAGACTGTAAATATCATATTGATTATAAACATGTGTGTTTGTATTTAAAAATTAATCTCAGTGATTTTTATAAATTATGTTTAACTCTAATTCCATGAACACGGTGAGAATTTTTGTTATAGTAAAAATGTGCAAAAGTTTAATAAGTTTTAATATCTAATTTTAATGTGAAATTCATTCAAATGATGTAAATAGTATTTAATGACATAAAAATGGTCGATATTTAATTTAAAACCAAATTATTAAATAATTTATCAATATAGATAAATTAGTCAAAAATATATTTTTGAACTAATATGCATTATTTTTAATTTTTAAAAAAATTATAAATTTTCATAAAATACAAAAAATTCCACCAAAGTAAGTTTTTAAATTCCATTTTTTCAATAAGATGTTTATTTGATCAAATTTAATATAAATTGTTTTGAATTTTATTATTCAAAAATGTTAATAATTAATATTCTGTGACAAAATATTTTTTAGAAATATATAATTTTAATTCATAAAATAGGATTTATTCTTATCTTATGAATTAAAATAATTTAGATGTATGTTAAAAATTTTATAAATTATATAACATAATAATTTTATAATTTGGTTAATGATATTCATTATATTTAATATATTAACTGTGATTTAATTTAATTATAAGTAGTAATACTAATAGTATATCATGGTTCGTTTAATCTTTGTGTTATGTGCAACATAATGTATCAAATAAGTGGAATATATTTAAAAGGGGAAATATTAAAAAACATTGGGAGTTATAACTTTCTGAAATGAAGAAAAGAAATCTATAACCATATCTTAAAACTCCATTTTTTAATATATACTTGAATGTTCAAATCTGAATTTTCCTCCAATGTTATTATACCTATACCATGAAACCAAACTATAATGTAACACACTATATCATCTCTACAAAAACATATATTTAAAGACTTAAGGATGAAAAACCACACACTCTTAATGTATTGAATTTTTCTAGTGATTATTTCAATCTAATTATTCTCCTACATTGATTTTTGGTGTCATGGGATATTTAATAAAGTGTTTTCTGAAGAATCAGAGGGATATAATCCCTGAATGAAAATGTTGAAAAATTATGAAGAAAAATCATATTTTAAATTATGTTTTGATAACATTGATATACCTGGGAATATGAAATTTATTATCATGATATAGTTAATACTTCATCGAGTATAGATTAGATGAAATACATGAATTGATGGATGTTAATGTTTTGAATGGGGTTTCCTAGAATATGAACTCTCTCTAATTTTTTTTCATTATATGTTGAATATAACAGAGTTTTTAAATTAAATTCACAATTATAATCATAAATAGTTTAGGCCATGTTATATTTGATTCCTTCATCACTTTTATACACTTAAATAGTCTCTATTTCACCCGTATCGACTTCCAAGGCCATCCAAGGATTTTTATGTAATTAAAGATGTTTGGAATATGATTCTAGAATTTCATTAGGAGAGTAATTGTGTAAGTCAATGGACAGTTTTATAGTCCCCCCTTTTAGTGTATTATATCATTTTTAATTAGGTAGAACTATATATCAGTGTGTAATACCAAGATCTATATGATTTTAGGTTTTTTATGAAAGCTTCTTGGGTTTTGATAAAGGAATTTATGGAGAAGGTTTAGTTGAGGAAACATTTAATATACATTGTTAAAACGAAATTATGGTAGGAGGAATCTCACCCACTCTATACTTTTAGAATTTTTTTCTATAATCTTTCTGATTTTTACTCTTATTTTATTGGAAATATATTGAGATATTTTATTGGAATGGCCCCGGTTTTTAGGATTTTAAAAACATAGTTTGGAACGACATTCATGATAGATTTTAATAAAAAAATTAAAGGATTTCATATTAAAATTTCATTTCTGGTGTTCATGAAATTTAATTTGAGTGATGGTATTAGGATAAATGTAGGAACGTGTTCATATTTCATTATTTGATCCAATTTTAAAACAAAATTATTTCATAGTGAAGACTAAAAAGTTTGAATGGAATATCATATACATATAACTGGGTGAATAATGGGTTTTCTCTCACATGTGATTTGATTTTCATTCACCATGAATTTGTTTATGTGACTATTTACCATAAATATGTTTATTCCATGTCAAAAGTTAAATGGAAATTTTAATTTATTATTTCTTAAAATTTATTTCATCAATTTTTATCCACTGATAATATATTTATATATTGTCTCAATTTATTTTATATAACTTGTGCTATATTTTTCTTTTCCTAGAAAGGTGTGTGCAATGTTGTTTACTGAAATACTATTTATTGTAATAATCACCCATTCGTAAGATCATTGGTGTGTTTAGATTTAAAATCCATTGAGATACAAGAACGATACATGATTCATACTCATATAATATTGGTCATTGGAATTACATTCTAGTTTCCAAATCCAGAGATGGGGATTTTATACATCATGGATAGAGATGGTGTGACATTGGTTCAAATGACTTCTCATTTTGTGTTTTATACATGATCATTATTTTATTATTTCACTATATTATGAAATCAATATGTTAAACATATATTATATTGATAAGTGGGTTTTTATATGTAATTTCATTTTAATTGGTTTTTATATGGTTCTTTATAAGTTTCAAGTGTTCTTATGGAATGTAATCCCCTAATATCATTTTATTCCTTTGTAATATTTTCTAATACTTTTATGTCATGGGGATGTTTGATAATGTCAGTAGAACCTATGAATCTTCTACAGATAATGGGCATGAAGTAAAATATTTTAAATTGAATCAGTTTTTCTTGTCCTTATAATGTGTTGTTATCAAAGAGATATAACTATCAGGAATGAAATGTACTTCATTAGAATACACAACTAACCTTTTCAAATTGAGCTTCAATTTACTAGCTTGTCCATGTAATTTTTTTCAAAGACACCTATATTGGTTATTTATTTAAATCATTATGTTCTTAGATTATTAGTATTTCAATTATGGAATTATGATAAATCAATCATAGTGAGGCTATATTGTTTATCTAATGTTAATATTCCTTATTCAAATTGTTAAAATTGAATATTTATTAAATTATATTTTCAATAGTTTTTAGTTATCATACTGATAATTTTTTATAATGATTTATAAATTTTAAAAAATATCAGTTCAAATAGATAAAAGATCAAAATGGTTTTGTTATTATATTTTTAAAATTTGGTGGCAGTAAGATTCTAGAAAAACAAATCGGGAAAACATTCTACAAATTTAGTCTGACTTGAGCCATAGGTAAAACAACAACATTCATGGAGTATTTTCAAATAATTCAAAACAATTGATATTGGAAGTTGAAAATATGAACTATTGAATATTAATCTTTTATTATAGTTATTGAAATAAAATAATCCAATTTATTGAGAGAATTATGATACTGATAATACAGAATCGTGGCTATAATGAATGAATAGAATCAATGAATTTCACAGTACACCTAAATAGTTAATGTTATGATGAAAACCCATATTACGTAGGATCATTAAAATATAGGTTATGATTATGCTGGAAACCTATATTTTGTATAATATATCTTTTGAATGGTGGGATTTATATTCCCTTACTAATTTAAGAGTAGATATTATGTGAGATGATTTTTAGGAATTTTTCAACAAAACATTTTATCCCCACAAAGAAAAAATTGAAATAAAAATATATTTATTCATATTCAAATAATAACAAATATTTTAGACAATGTGTGATGATTTGTTTAGGAACATAATTTTTTTATAATAGGAGTATCTACTAGAAAATATTTAATTGTATGATCATTTATGATATATTGAGACAATATATTTGATTTAATTATGTTGTTCTCTATATTAAAAATTAGAAGGATATGGTTAACAGAAAAATAGTTGTAAGAATGTACTATTTTCAAATCATGTGTAATGTAATATTTTTTCTCCCAAGGGAAAAATATTATAATCTAATTATAGAAATATGATGTATTGGTTTGAAAACCATTACATATGTAGCACACATTATAATAATACTATATAGTCAGTTAATTTTCCATTATGATATATTACCAAATATGGTTGTTTTATGGTTAGTTTTTTAATTAATATGAAGATAGAATATACTTCATCCTTGTGGGATCTCCACCATTGTTTAATGAATGTCCATAACAATATGTTTTCACCTTAATTATCAAATATAGGTATGTGGAATTACCTCAACTCAGCCTCATATTTTGTTTTCTATGATATAATAGTCCCACCATAATAGTTCATGTCGATAGAAATCGGACAAATATGATTCATCTAAGACCAATCCAATTGTTTTGGTGAAACCTCATTATTGAAGAAAGATAAATCATGTGATAGATGAGTGATAGTTTTATAAAGAAGAATTGGCTATTTCGATCAAACAACATTGATCGTATATGGTGCGAGGTACAATTAATCATACTATACAAATATAAAATTATTTTTTGATACAAGAATTTTGAATTCATACTTTTATTATTATATTTATATAAATCATTCACTACATATGGAAATTATTCTTCATTTTAGAAATATCAGGACACCCCTTAGACAATGGGGGTGATGAAGAGTTAACAACCCAACAATATAATTTACAGTTGAATAAGTATTCTTTCTCGGGAATTTTATTATTCTAGGGAGGGATTTTATTTAAATAATTTTTATGAATTGGATTATGTTATTTAAATCCCATATCAACTAGTATGCATGGTAGTAAGTATTACATCTAATGATGAGTTCTTCACCTTTTCTGGGGGAGTGAGATAGAAATATAGGTAGATAAGAACCATTATCCGTAGTTGAGGGAAAAATATCCAACCATTTAGTATCAAAGTCCTTTATTGCAACTATCATAACACTGAATGAGACTCATCATGAATTAGTGAATCTATTCAAGGATATATTTTTTATGATTTATCTACGTTATCACCTGATATAGAAATTATATTTACTATCGAACAAATCCCGAGAACAATCTTAATTTTAATACCATATTAAATAATTGATCTTAATGTGAGGTTAGAATTAAATTCATAGTTTAATGAGTTTTAAATAAAATGATCTAATACACTAAGTAGATCACCATGAGCTACAAATAATCAACTCATATGAAATTTATCTTGTAATCTCCACTTGGGTCATGATTTTCACATGTCTATTCATGAAACATTTAAAAAAAGTATCCAATTTCATGAATTGATTATTTTTTTTGACAATTGAATGGATAAATGTGGTTCTTTACAATTTACATTCAATCTTGATGTCATCAACATATAATAAGAAAATATTATGTCATAAAAAACAATTATTAGATGATTTGGGCATTATGAATACATCATCATGACTTTTGGTAAGATAAATACACTGTAATATTTCATATCTTTGAAGATCTATACACCCCACATCTACAATGATCCCTTTTTTTTAAGGAATATATTCTGGTATACTCTAGAAATAAAAAATTTCATGCGGATTATATGGAAAATAACTAATTATCTTGTTAGAGCCTTATTTTCATTTTATTTTCAATATTTTTGAATTATGGATCAAATTAGTTCTTTTAATTAGAAATATTATTTCAATATAATGAATATTATTTTACTTTGAAACGTTAGAAAAAGTATTCTTTTAGAAGATAACACACAATTTTTTGAGTTTTCCATTTTTCGTAGATTAGGAGGTTATATTTTCTGATTTGTTTTATATTTATATGGAATTTATGATTCCATTAATTATATGAAAAGAAATATGTTTCATTTATATGGAATAATGATTTATATAATTTCATATTGGATATTAAAACATGTAAATCAGAAAAACTAATCCTAATATTTCCAAAATCATTTAAAAAATATGACTTATTTGATGATGTTTTTAGATATGGTATCTATTTTTTCTCATTCAAGTAGAACATAGTGTATCATATAATTTGAGTATGTTTCATGTTATTGTGAAAAATACTCTTATGCATTACATAAAATTTGTATCATTTTCTCATGCCTTAAAAACAAGGAGGCGTTACATATTAGGAGAAAAATTCAAAGCTTTAACTAACCATAACAGCTTGAAAAAAAATTATATTTTCAAATTAATAATTTAAATTTAAGAAATAATGATGAAATTATTACTTCTAGATATTCTATTTCATCTCAGTATACATACTTGATAACAAGAATCTTGTTGAATGCCTTGAGTTGAAAATTATTCAATGACGTAGTCCTAGAAGATCATAATAAATGGTAATTAATTAAAATGATCATTAATATGATTTATTTTTATCCTTCATAGAGTGAGACTTTAGTTCACATTAAATTCATTCTTATTTCATATTTGATAATTTTTTTAAATAATAATACATAGAAATATAAATTATATAACTACTACGTGAAACCTAAATTTTTGAGAGTCCTTTGAGTTATCAATGTATTATAAAAACAATTTTTTTTAAAAAAATTCAAAACCTTATTCTTAATAGGAACATCACATTTTATTACTCCATTATTAGAAATTGTATACTCATCTAGGATTTTAGAAAATTTACAAGGTGATGAATGTAAATTTTTGGGGGGTATGCATGGATTATTAGACTACATAAAATTTTAAAAAATTTATAAACATGTCAGAAGTTATAGTTCGATCACTGAAGGCCAAATAGAATAATAATGATTATTCATATACCCATATTGATGTGATAAAATATTTCAATAGATTCTTTCTTAGTTTTAAAGAGAACTTTATTGAACCAAAATACAATATGTATAATTTTGAATCAACTTAATATGATAGAAACATTTATCCCTATAATATAGTCTAATATTTTTGATGACAAGTTAAATTATATATCAATGATTTGGTTAGATGAAATATTGTCATAACATTGATTTTATGTAACAGAGACCCTCATTTTAGTTCTAACATTTTGTGATTATTACATCAGTCTCTTGAAATCCAATCAATTATATACATAACATATAATACAATTATAGACTGATTACAAGAGTGTAATATTCATAAAGATGAAGGTATGCAAAGATAATGCATCATGAAATATTATGGTTCATGTGTGGATAATATTAATTTTTTTAAATTATCCAATAAAAATATTAATAATTAGATAATGGAGATGCCACCATTTCAGTCTGTATATGTTCACTGTTGTAGTTCTACACATGATTGTGTGGAAACATGAGAGAAATCTTTGATTACAATGATTATTTTACCTCAGGATATAGATACATAAAAAATGGTAATGAGGTGGATGGATATGACATATTGAAGATGAAGTAATATGTAAATTATCTTCTCCGACCTTTATCATTTGATGTTAGTGGCCGTGTTTTCTATAATATGTAACCAAAACTATGTTATCAACGCATGGGGAAACAAGGGACATTAGATATATGATTTATAGTTATGTTCAATTTTATATATAGGATTGGAACAATTTTATAGTATAGATAGTTACTATAGTGATTTGTTATTTTTCATTATGTCATGCATTTGTCTCAAATGGAGAAGTATAATCTGGATCACTGTCATGTGACCATTTTGGATCATGTTAATCATTATCCAGATATTCTATTAATCCAAGAATCATTAGGGGTTATGGAAAAGTAGGATAATAACCTGATATGAAGAAATTTTTCTTAAGTGTCTGTACTATGGATCTATGATCATGATTGAGATGAAACTCTTAAAGGAAAAAAGTGAATGTGGGAATGGGGAATTAGTTTTTTTAATATAAACATTGTTATCAATATTACCAAGGATAAAAATAATAATAGTGGGGAGAATGTATCTCTCATAGTTTTAGGTAGAAAAACTTCATAAATTACATTTTCTATTTATTTTAAAATGATATTTAACAAGAATCCCATATATATAGAGTGGGTAGAAGATCCTAGAATCTATCTAAAGAAAATTATATTCCAATAAATCCATGTCTTCATTGATTTCATAACAATGTGAATCTACCATGGAATATTTTGTTAAATTCATTCACAGTCCAAAATTCTCAATAGGTATAAAAATGATACAATACATGATATAAAAAATTATTAGGATGTGAATATGGTTTTCTATAAAAATTAAACCAAGGAGATGTGTTTTTTGGAGATATGGCCTTTCATCAAATTCACTATTGGAAGTCCTAATTTTTATCGTAAATAGTCAAGACCCATCAAGGTTTGGAGCCTCCAACATATAAAAAGCACATCAAGGTTTATTTTTCCACCTTATTAAATTTCAGGACTATCCTTGGTGGTTTCAGTATTATATAAATTGAATACTCTAATTCCATCAATTTATTGGGTGTTTAATTGTTAAAATCCAAGGATAAGGTTCTATTTTTTTCATCATTGTGGATCTATTTATGTTGTCTTGACTATAAACATATATCGATGTTTGATGAAAATATTCATGGGTTTGGATTTTTGTGATGGGATATTTTGTGGTTTTGATAGAGGGATAGATGTAGGTTTTTGATATATATAATCCTTTATGTTACTTGGTGAAAACAATTATAGTAGGTTGCTTCTCTCCTACTATACTTTTCTATATCATGTCATCCAAATTCATGATAAATTTCTCTTGGGAATTGATTAGAATAAACATTATTTTTTTATATGGAAATCTCATACTATTTATGTGATTGTAAAACTGTTGATCTGAAATATACTCCTGAAATTTGTTAATTGAAATTTTTAAATAATTATTTTTTCTAATGTAAATTTTTATTGAATTTTTTTTATTTTGATGATGGTATTAGAGGATATGTTGGTGTTAACTCATATTCAATTATAAAAAGTTATTTTCGAAATATACATTGTGATAAATTATGACTTGAAATGCATAAGGTATTATCACATCGTGATGGTGAATGCTGGATTTCCGATCATGAGTATTTGGATTTTTATTCAGCATCAATGTGTGTGTGTGACTGTTGTAAAAGGAAATGTATAGTCAATATGAAGTATGAAAGGGAATTTATATGTATTGACTTTGATGAATTTAAAATTTTAACTATTTTTCATTGATAAACCATTTTTTATATTTTTACCCACATTTTTATAGTAATTTTATGAATTGTTTTAATCCTAGTGGAATGTGTGCGATATATTTTTAGAATACCTATAGTGTGTTATAATTATCCCCTATATATTATCCATAGTTAATTTTGATATGTATGTTACCATGATATATAGAAGGGTCATTCTTCGCACTTATCAATTGGTGATACAAGATGTGATGGTTTCATTATTGATGATGGACATCGGGAGTGTCAGAATCGTTGTTGGGGATGAATCGACATTGGTTTTAATGACTTTTTATTTGGTTTTTGAACCTCAATTACTTATTTATATTTCCATTATACATTAAAATTGTTATAGTGTTCTAATATCATCCAGATATGTGGTTATATACCATGAATAAATTACTTAATATTTTATGTTATATATTATTTTAAATGTTTTATGGGTTATTAGAAATAATTTAACCCCAACTAATTCTCAATTCAGTGGTATTTATTAATATCCTTTATTGTCTTTGGGATGTCACCTAAGGCATGTATCACCATATGTACCATCCCTAGACAATGGGTGGTGGTGGGATGTTATTTTAATGTAGGATAAATTATTTATAAAATTAGTTAGATTACCAACTCTAATATGGGGAAAACATAAATGTAAATAGAAGAAAAAAAGGAAAAAAATATTGATTATTAGAATATACAACAATTGGAATACTATTCAACATAATTTTATATTAATATTAATATAATTTTGTAACACCCAGGTGACCCCCTAAACCATTTATCATTGATACCCATGAATAGTTTCATTCTTTTTCTTTCAATTCAGCAATTAGTTGATAATTTTTTTCATTTATTAAATCAACCATTAAAACAACTAGATATTTTTTTCTATATCTAATGATCACTACACACTATAATCATACAAATTTCTATAAAAAAAATCTTTACTCCATAATGATGTATTGTATTTTTATGTTTAATTCTATTTTTATACCATGTGTCAAAAGAAGGGAATTCAAAAATAATAGTAATTTTTTTAAAAAAAATCATCCCATATTATGAAATAATATTCAATCAATATATATAGTAGGTAGTTTGTATATTTATTTTTTATGCCTCATTTCTTCCATTTATTATCATAAGAAGATAATATATTATATTATATTTTTATAGATTAGCACATTGGAATATCTCCCTCACCATGATCCTCAAGATATTATTCCATTGTTTTTGTGTAAGTTCCATGATTTTATATATGAATTATTAATTCATTATATAATAGGTTATTGAATTTTTTTAAATGTAATTGTATTTTAACAAACTAACAGTTTATTATATTTCATTATATTTAGTTACATGTCTATGATTAATTCAATATTGGTAGGAATAATATATGTTGTTAGAGGAATATTTTCTTTTGTAATTTACATAACCAGGTGTTTGTAATTAATATTTATTCATCAAACATTATTTTATAAATATTATTATTTTTAATTCCATAATAATACTATAGTCATATCATTCTTTTTAGAAATAATATTATGGATATATTTTTTAGAGTCTCTTAACCATATATAAAAACTATTTCATTTCAATATATGTGTGGATCCAGTCATCAGTTATCATATCTCTGAGAGGATTCACATAATCCTTATTCAGTGTAAATCTGTGTACATATAACTGATTCATGTTCCCCACAAATAGAATTCATCACTTTATTCCCTTATATTGTTATAGAATTAAGACGTTAACAACATGTGATTCCATTTTTTAGTACATCAATATGTGGGATACACATGATGAGTCCAATTTACAAGGTCCCCTATTGATACACCAAAATTTATCAGATCAATTTTACATTGAATCATTATATGATTGATGTATTTCATATATTTTAAAAAAATATGGGAAATGATTTCAATTGTTTTTTAAAAAATCATCATTTTACAATATTATTCATTCAATTTAATTATATTAACATATTCTTTTTCATTTTATAGTGATATAGTAACACAACATATGAACATATAATCCCAATGAAAAATATGTACATGACCGGTCTATATTTTACTAATCATTAGTGGAGGTAAATTAAATCATTAAAGATATATATCATGGAGTTTTAATTAATGTGAATGAGGATAATGATCCACCATAGAATATTGAAATGAATGGTTATACAGTTTATCATGATATATATTTTAGGAATAACATTGTTAGTGAAATATATTACAAACAAAAAGACAAACTACACCACTGGTTCATCTGGTTGATTTATTATTTCATTTACTCAGACATGGGCTATGACTACTATGACTTAGGTTAATTTTTCATGTGGTTTTAGTTCATAGTGTTTCCCAATTCTAAAATTCTTAGTTGTTTTCTAAATTTACAATAATTAATGTTTTTTCACAGAAAAGTTTTCATGTATCACAATTTGGATATATGTCTATTATATAATGACCGTATTAAATTCACTATAGATTACGGTTTATAATTAAAATCATATTCTATTAATTCTAGAGATGGATCTGGACAACATAAAAAATCAATTCATTTTGAATAATGATATAAAAATGAGGTTAATGACTACATTCTAGTTTCCTATGAGGATGTAGTGTCAGTACATAGTCATGAACATCCATATGAGGATGATACATATATTGTAAATGTGGGTTGCACATACCCAATATGATTTGTATTTTTGAAATATTATTCCATTAATATAAAATGATATATGTATGTTTTATACATAATAAGTTTGAAAATATAATTATTCACGTACTATATGTGGTTACATTCATTAATTACGTGTTTCATCAAATTGTTATTGAACATAATATCAATGAATAGAACCTCAGTATAATGGGATATTGGTCATAAAAAAAAATCTTATGTTATTGACATTTTATACTGACTGGACACAAATTATATCTAACAATATGGTTTTGGGGGATCAGAAAAACTGATATTTCTTCTAATGATGTATATATATGGTTATTTTAATGATAATATAAAATGGATGGTAATCCTACAATAGGATCACAATATGAATTTTATGTTTTTATATGTTTTTATTTAAAAGAAAATGTATTTTTATTTCATCGATATATAATTAACAACGTGTATCATACAACTATTATTTTTGATTAATGAATTTTATTATTTATGGTGATTCAGTTTTCAGTGGGTGCATGATTGGTGTTGTGTAATTCATTAAATGATCAGAATATGATTTACCACATTTGATTATAAAAAAAATATCTTAGTCCCTTTGACTATGATGGTGGTGTATTAAAAAATCTATAAATATTGTAGATGGAGTCATGTCTATCCAATATTGACCAAAATGAAAAATAAATTATAAAAAGATAATTATACAACGTACATATCCTTTCCTATATTATCTCACTAGAAAAAGAGATTATAATTGGAAATAAGAGTTTATAGGTGGATATCATATTATTTAATATCATTATGAATTCATTGTTATTCATGTGTTTCTAGATATAAATATTAGTTTGTGATTATGAACCAATGATAATGTTTTATAGTCATAAATGGTCATATGAAATCATTGTTTATATGTTTCAACAATTCATATGAATTTTGGTTTCAAATTATTTGTATCCTAAATTTGAGGTCCAATGGATGATTGAGTGTGAATGATAAATTGTAATTAAATAAATTAATAAAATATATTCCACTAAAATTTGGGAATAGAAGAACATCATTTATTATTCATATTATTTACTAATAATTTATGTTAAAATAAGTGGATAATTGTGAATTTTCATTCAAATACAAATTTAATATAAATTATTTTGTAATAATAAATTGGAGAAATGGATTGATATAATTTATTATAATAAATATTTTTAAAATTATGTTTTTTATAATTATGTAATGTAATTGAGATGTTATATAGTAAAATTTAATAACGTGATTTGTGATATATTAAACTAATTTAATAGGATGAATACCTCTATGGATCGAATTATAACTTCGAGAAATTTATCCATGTAATATATAGTAATACTAATAAAACAATCCTCTTATGGTAACCACTTTTAATTTTTATTGGTATTCTATATTGTAATATCAAGAATCTATAGTGATAAAATGAATTAAATTTTAGGATTTAATAAATTTGGTTTTAAAATTTCCAAAAAAATTATTTTTTGAACAAAATAAGAATCATAATTCACATTAATTAAAAAAGATATAAGGATAGGCCAACCCGTGTCTAGTCATTACTCAACTAACCCACCCACCATGGAATATGTGTAATTTTCTTATATGAAGAGTATTTTAATCTCAATGTATGTTTCAACAATTATAAAAAAGTTCCAGAAAATATATATAATGATATTATATTTTACATAAATATTTCTAAATACATGGTATTAATCTACATTTAATTATAATTATTTTAACTAGTCAATAATATATTAAAAATAATCTTTTTTTTTGAAATAAAGAATATTTCATTTTTTATTAAATGTTTTCCCATTTGAATTGACCATGTGCGGACACAAAACTTTTATATGTTTAAATTGTTATAATTTATATGTGGGTTCATTTGAAATTAATTAAAATTAAATAATTACGATGGTGATCTAGGAATCACCCATATTTTAGAAATATTTGTATGGAAAATATTTCCACATTTCATATAATTAAATACATTCTTATATGATATGTTCCCCATAACTATGAGTTATTATATACATATTAATAATGATATAATGAAAATGAAATTATTTGATGTGATAACATGAATGAATCCAAATGGGGGTATTTAATTAATTGTAAAATATGGATAATTATTCAACTAGTAAAAAATCATAAAGATTTATCATTGGTTCTCGGTTGATACATTATTGACTCAAGAGATTAAATACTTATACAGAACTAAAGAACTAAATTTTTTATGGATAGTTATTATGTTAATATATGTATGATATGTGATAACCGAGGACAGTTAATAAGAACACATAAAAAATGAACAAATAATAGAAATATGATGGTTATTTATTAATATTTAAAAGTAGGAGAGTGACCACATAGTATCATGAAATAAAAAAAGAATAATATTTTATTTATATTGTAATTTAATGAAAAAATTCACCAAAATACTATTATGTCATTTAATAAATTATATAAAATGTTGAGAGTGATTCCAAATATTTTGGCGATTATTAATAATTGGTGAGTGTTTCAATTTATCATAGATAGTTAACAAAATAGTGATGGTTGAGATTAATAAAATTATCTTCAAAGTGATAGACATAAATATTCTATGTAAATTTATAGGTAAAAAATTTAAATTTGTTTTTGGGTATGAAAGAGATGAGACTCCATAAAATAGATCAAGATGAAATAATATAATATTTTTTTCCTACTAAAATTCTACCTTGGATTTTTATGAGGAATAAAATTATATTTGATAATAGATAAATATTTTAAGGAACCTTGTAACTATACATTTCATAAGAATGGTTATTATAAATTCAATAGTGGATGATTCATATATTTGAATATTGAAGTATGAGTCATTTATCATTAATAAGTCTCTAATGATTAAATATTCGTTATTATAGTTAAAATAAGTAACAATATCCTCTTTTTTAGAATAAATGTAAAAGTACACTTAGAATAAATATTTCTAATATGGTACCATGTCATGTCATCACTAATATAAATTTCCATCATGTATAGTTTCTTTCATGTAGAATAGTTAAATTAATTGAAATATTATATGTTGAAAACCCCACTACATAAAAAGACACTATATTAATAAATCAAGGGATGAATTTAAACAAAAAAGAGACACATTAATTTAATATTTGATGAAAAAAGTATTTTAGTATGAATAATTCATATTTGGTTGTGAATAAAAAATGACGAAATTGATGGTTGTATAATATTATCTTATCACTATGAGGATTATCAAGAAAAAATGATGTAATAAAGTATGTATATTTTAATTACAATAATTAAATATAACAAAGAATATTTAATCCATTAATATGTTAATATTCCAATTATTACATGTTATAATAATTTATTTAATATAATTTTCACCATATTAATTAATAATCATTCCATGCATCTCATTTTCAGATCCGTGTCACCCAATTTCAACACATATATTGAAAATTATAAAATGAGATATGTAACAAATTATTCAAATTTATATTTGATAAGGCTTTCCATAATATAAATAAAATTAAAAATTCTTATGTAGAACAATAATAATGGAAATTAAAAATTATCATCTAATGTGCAATTCCAAAAGTTGGTTTTCTTACTCAAGTGCATTATAATATTAAAAGAGGGATAAATACATTAACAAGTTAATTATCAATAAATATTATAATATTTTCAAATATAAAATCAAATAAAATTTATTAAAATAGTTAAATAAAATATTATAAATTGTGTTTATTTATTTTTAATTTTTATATTTTTTTATTTAATGGTTATTATATGATATTTCTCAATCACTCATTTTATCAAAAGATTATAATCCATGTAGTTCAATAGTCTTAAAATATTTGAATTATATCATTAAGATATCAAATATAGACTCATTAAAATGTCATCTATAAAACTTGAAATATCACACTTACTAATGGAATCGTTATTATAAAAATTTAAATTGTATATAATTATTGTTGAAAAAAATTATCATAATAATAATTTAAAATTAATGTGATAGTATTTAATGGATTGATGTAAAACTGTTAGCATATAACATACATGAATTATAATTTAATTATACATGAATAAATGATATCATATGTCATTGATTAATGATGTTTATAACACAAAATGCACAAATAACTTCTGATTATGTAAAGATAATACATAGTCAATGAAAATAAGAAGAATATAATGGTGGCATACAATGTGGGGGTTTCAAACAGTTTTAAGATAAAATTAATAAGTATTTTAACTGATAGCTTACATGATATGTGCACAATGATATTTTTTTTTCTATTAATATTGATGTGGATGCAATTAAAATTTAATTACATTATAGAGTTACACATTATCTATTTTAATTATAGTCTATATTTAAATTCCCAAACATCATTATTTTGATGATATCTTTAGAATATATAGAAATATAAAACAAAGTAATTAAAAATGATATTTTGTTAATGTATTTAAATAATATATTTATGATATATATAATGGTATCAAAACATTATTATTGAAGAATTAGGTTGGTGTGGTAAGGAATAACTTATAAAATCTTTCCTCACTTATTAAATATTTATTCTAGATTAATTATTCTGTACAACTTAATTATACACATTATATTCATAGTGTTAGTAAACAGATAAATTACATTTTTCCTATCTTTTTGGGATAAATAAATAGTGTTAAATATATTCCATTATCCATTATTGGATTTACATCACACATAGAAACATATTAAAATTACATATTCCATCTAAAATGAATATGGTATTATTTATCAATGAAAATATGAAATATATAAATTATTTTAAAAAATAAATGTGTTTTCACATAAATTGTTTGTTATGAATAATTATAAAGGCTAACATAATCTAATATACATAATGTTTATATATGTGGTTCATATTATGGTCTATAAGGACATTACCAAAATCCCTATGATAAGAAATTATAATTTTAGTGATAGAAAATAATTCTATTAAAATGTAATATATGAATATTTTTTATAGCAGGACCATGAAATAGTTTTATAATTTTATAGATTATGTTTCATATGTGACAATAATATGAGCACGTTCAATAATATACAATTAAATGATAATTTTATAGAGATATCATCCAATTATAAAATAAAATAAAATAAAAAATATGTCATATACATTTTGTTAGTTGATATATAATATACTAAAAATAAATAGCCTATATCTTATATATAATAACTAAATGAAATTTAGGATTAATAATGATATTTATATATGATATTATAAGTGGATTCCATAAAAAAGTAATATTTTTGAATATTGATAATATCTCCGTCTAATGTAAACATTACTAGGTCTAAATGGTTTCCCTAGATAGAGTTTTGTGTATTTGGTAAAAAGTTCCAGTATAATGTAATATTATTTACTAATATATTCATATAGAAATTAATTTCCCTATGATGAAACATTTCTAGAAATATGGATTAATAAATACATTTATTGTCTAATTTATATAATATATTTCCATGATTGTTATATTTTTTAGTTGAGTGCCAAAACCACATTCCTAAAAATTATAATTATTAAAATAATGTATTATATACAAGATGAAATGATTAAGGTAATAAAAAATCCAATTTATTATGATTGAAATAATGAATAATTTTTAGATCAACTGAATGATTTAAGTCATTGTATACTTATTTGGTGATGTTTCTCTAATAGTCTACAGTGAGATTTAATATTTTGTACTTTAAATATAAAAATAATATTTAGATAATTAAAAATAGTCTTCCAGTTTGTTATGATAATATTTAAGATATGTTTTTATGATTTTCATAAACTTACATCCCATGTTAGTTGGGTTAATATTTTTTTAATTTATAAAATAAAATTCATAGAATAATTTATATTTTAGAATTGGATAATGTGTTTAAAAAAATTGAAAATAAATATTATCAAAATTTTTGTTTATAATAGTTGTTTTAAATCTCCCATGTATGATGTGTTTAGAACATAAATCAAGTTGAAAATTATGAGAAGAACTATATATTATTCAAAATTATGTCTTTTCAATGTATTACTTCTTATGTAATTTTTTTTCTATTTCCAAAACATAGATCATGGTGAGAGAATATCCTATAATTCAAGGGTTACTATTTATAAATTTTTTTTATCAATATAATAATAATTTAAATTTATAAGGGTATATCGCCAATATATGGGGATGGAGGAGAAATATATTTCATAGTGATATTAAACTATCCACAGAATATATTATTTTTTATTTTATGATGGTTATAATAAATAGAGAAGATATAGAGAAGAATTATAGCTTCAAGTATGATGTTTTGTATTTCTACATATGTAGTGTAATTTGATGTAGTAATTTTTTTTAAATATATAAATTTATAATTATTATATTTTGGAAATTAATGTATAATATCATCAAAATATTATATATTATTAGAGGTGGTACATGAACCATGGATCCAAATACGATGGAGTAGAAAAAAATGCAATTGAAAATATAATTTCTTTTAATGTGATTATGTCATAAAAAATAAATGAGATATAATTTTATATGTGGTAATGTTAATGAATGAAATAATTTCATTGTGGAAGAACTAATATAATTTATGAGCTAATAGGTTAATGTTTATAATGTCTGTTATAAATCAAGTTAGTGTATTGTATGAGGGGATTCCCAATAACTAACTTCAGTATTATTTTATGATTAAAATTGCCATTCATATAGCGTGATATATAGATGATTTATATTTATTATGATTTTAGATCTACATATATATATATATAATTATATGACTTTATATTATATATTGTAAGAAAATATTGTATTTTTTTCATGTCATAGTGAATAATTTGAGATAAAATGATATTATTCATAAAAATATTAATTTATTCAAAATACATCATACTAGTTGAACATTGATTATGTATGTCATTTAGGTTTTGTTGGATTATATGAATTTAGGTTTCTTCTAATGATGATCAAAATTTCAGACATCCTAATAATGATTTTTAGGAATGGCCAACCATTAATCACACTACAAATTTTGGGGGTTATTTAATGTTATAATAAATGATTAAATTTATTTGTCTCCCATGTTGTGGTAATTATATATTTTTATCTTTCAATAACATAATCGAAATAATAATTAAAACCATGGATGTATTTGTTTCTTTAAAGGTTACTCAATTTATGTGTCTCATCAGTAACATAAAATTGATTTAATGGTCATGAATGGGTAAATCAGATCTTACAATAAGAAAAAATATATTTAATTCATTGAAATCAATAGTAGTTCCATATGTAAGTCAATAGATATGGTAGATATTGAAAAAAAAAGAGAAATAATCAATGATATTAATTTATTATTAGAATGATGGGGACATAACCTATAAATTTTAAATAAGATAATATCTAAAAAATTTATAATATTATATAATATATATGTAAATCAGAATTTATAGTAGATATCAGAAGAATTTTTTAGTGATTCAAATGTAATGTATATAACCGTTTTATAAAAATTTGAATGAATTATATTTTTTTATGTGGGAAAGTGCACTTGGGTTGGCTTGAGAAAATATGATTTTCAATGATTGTGTGAAAATAAGAAAATAAATTCAATTATATGTCAATCAATATGAATGGAATAAAAATTTTATTTATTACAGATGGTAATAAAAAATCATTATATTAAAATAATTTAAAATGATTTTTTTTCTAAAAAAATACAAATCAATTTCCATCAATGATATATCATATTAATCAGATGAGTTTATGTCTTTTAATTCATTATAAAAAATATTATAATGTTATAATTTTTTGACAAGATGTATATGATATCAATGTTATCATTATTAAATCAATTGTAGAATATAATGTGGAATTACTAGTAAACACATCTTGAGATACCTAAATATTATCATAATAATATTAACCAATATATAAACTTATTATTTTATTATCTCGAAATACACAAGAGGTATCACCTTGAATGGATTTCTCATCATTCACATGTTCTCACTTTAGTCTCGAGTATGAAAGTGAATAGTTCAAAATATTCAATTAAATTAATTTATTAATTCATTGGATTACTCTTTACGTTATATATCATAAAACCGGTGGTTATTTGTTTCCCCATGATAACACATAAATAAGTAAAAACTTTGAATAAATAATTTACCAATAAATTGTAGATGATCTAGAGTTCTCCTTGGTTAGATCCCTCCTCCTATATGACAACTACGGTGAGAAGAACAAATAGAGGTAATAAAATTTATAACATATAAATCAATTTTCATTATTATGGAGTAGATCTATTTACATGTGATATATATATAAAAATATTTACCTATATAGTCAATATATTGATCGACGATATATTCTGCCAAATTTTTTTCATTCCTTATTTGATGATTCTACAAGAAAATCAATTATATAAACACCATTGTATCAATTCCAACATATTAGGAATTAAATATTAATCATACACTAATATATGGAATAGAGTAAAATCTTATACATTGAAATGTAAATCTGTTATGTTTTTAATTTATCATTTATGATACTGTCAAATATGTTATTTTCTATTTTGTGAAATTATTATTTTTAAAAAAGTCAGGATACTTCAATTTACACTATAATAAATTGATTTAAATTCATAAAAAATTTATATCACATTCATTTTATATATTCTATTATTTTTGATAATGAATGCTACATTATATTTCAATAAACTAATAAAAAATTAAAAAATTAAAATATTGTAAAAAATTTTATACGATAGAATTTTGACACTATTTTATCAGTATATAATTTTATTATTATTTTGAAATCTATCTTACATTCAAACATATATTTATAAATTTTATTTTTTTAAATCTGTACTGATAAAATAAGAATGATTAATTTTCTAAAAATTTCTTTTTTATTAAAATATTTCATATTGATATATTAATAATGATTATATTTATAAATATTTACATTGAAACCAAATAATATAATAATATAATACAATATTAAATAAAAATTAATACTATGTATTTATTTTTTTATAAAAAACTAAATTATATTATAATGAATGATAATGAGTACATAATTAATTAAATATAATTCAATAAAAATAAAAAATTGGATTTTGGGAATTTGTATTATTCAATTTCTATTTATAAATTGAATAAAAAAATTATGATGAAACTGTGAACAATCTAAGAAATATTCACTATTAGAAATAATATCAAAAATTAATTTCAATATTATATTATTGTATTCCAAACCTATTTCTATAATTTGATTTACCCTAACTCTTCATTTTAATTTAAAATATTCATCATCATAAAAAATAAAAAACTTACTAAAAATTTTATATCAGTTTCACTATTTATTCATTTATCCATTTTGATTTTAATCTCGTGGTACTATTTGATTAATTTTCATATATCTATATTATCTCATTTTTCTTTATATTGTTGGGCCCCTCGATCTTTTGGGAACATTTTAATTTATGAAAAATTATTTTTTATTTATAATTATTTAATAAAATTTAAATAAAAAATCATGGTTCATATGAATGAGTATTATATTAGTGTACTATATATATATTTTAATAGTTACATTTAAATATTCAACTCATATTGTTTGAAAATATTTGTAAAAAATCAAGAAATAATCTATATCCTCAAGGTGATCAATCATATGATTTTATTTTTATTATTTTATTCCAACCAAAAAAAATCTAAATGATTATTTATTAATTAATCATTAAAATTTATTTATCTAAAACATTAAATGTCTGTGGAGATTACTTTAATTATACAAATATTTAATCTTATATTCTTTTCATATTTCAAAATTTTTTCATTTCTTTCTGTCATATTCATGGAATGTTTCTAAATTATATTTACCTAACTTATAGAATAAAAAAATGGTAGATATGTTTACATAAATGATGGAAACATTTGATTGTATATTACATTAAATGAATAATTGACAATATTCATAAATATTTAAATTTTATTTTAGTTTTTCTATGTCGAGAGACTACATTAGTTCTATTGAAAAAAATGTTATTGAGTTTTAAATATCCAAAATGATAATATGATCAAGGGAACATGATGATTCCAATATTAGAAAAATTATTTATCAAATTAATATAATGATTGATCTTAACAATAAAAATAACATTTTATAACATTTATACATAAACACTTCTATTTCCCAATTTTTCAATTATATATTTTCTAACATTTTTTATGGTTTTTATTCCATGGAAAATTAATGTTTAATCCATTAATATTTGATGATGAATTATCTCATAATAGAACATTTTTCATAAGATGGGACACTATAATATACATTATTAATGTTTAAAAAATATTTATTAATAAAAATTGTATAACCTAGATTCAGATATATCACTTAAATTTGAATGGATGATTCAGATATTCACTTTTATAGATTTAAAATATATAAACCAACCTATTTTATCGTTTATTATAATGATTCATTGTCCTTAAATGTTTGATTTCTCCTGTAAGAAAACACCTAAGTGCAATAAATGGTTTAAATTGTTTTTACATGGATCAACATAGATGGAATGGGTGAATATGTCCTTTCAATCTTGGTAAGATTTACTAACATGGGTTCTACACTCATTAATTAATTTTATTACAACCATAATAAATCTCCAAAAATTCATAATAAAAGGCCTATCATAACATGAGATCATAAATGATCATTGCGGACCATCTCCTTACACAATATTCTGATTGTAATTCCACTAATTTATAAAATAATAACTACAACCAATTGTCATATATCTAAAATATATCTAAAATATATCTAATTTTTTAAATTTGTATCCCTCCATTTCATCATGAAAATATTTCTCTACAAGATGGAATGTTTGTTCATCCCATTTTGTTCTTGAGGAACTTCAACAATGATGAATTGAATCCTTATTTCGAATTCTCAGGATAATGTGATCACCTTCTCTATAAATTACTCAACCTTTGATCACCCTATAAATTTCATTTTTATAAGGAATACATAGTGTCACAATGGATATTGAAGTAATTAAGTACAATTTTCTCAACAACTTCATGCATATATTTAAACAAAAATTCCATTTACATATCCTTAATGAATTTATTATTCAAATTCCACCATATAAATAGTCAATTAAATGTGTCAAGAATTTATTTATATTTAATTTAAACCCTCTAATAATATTACATGTATGGTTCTAGGTATTTTATTTCTAAAATTAAAATTCAATATGAGAATGGGTTTAATATGATGCTCAACTTGAAGGCTGAAGAATATATGAGTATTTTATTTTTCATTCGCCTCACTAAAATACATGCTTTTGGTATACTGAAACCCATATTAAATGAATTCATGAGTTCTAGTATATCCACATATGGATTAAAACATATGATATGGATTCTTGTATCTGCACACAATGCACATATTTCCCCTTATTAAATAATCTATTGTGTTTCAAACAACTAAATACCTGCTAGTTTTGGGCATTCATCTTCATAGATGGATAAATGGTATTTACAGAACACCTTAATGAGATATAAGGGTCTTCGAATGTATTCATCTAGATATGCAGACTCATTGGATTTATTTTTCATTTCCCTCAAATACCTGATGAATATAAGGCTTTAACTCTGCAATGTGATTATGATAGATTCTCGATGATACCCTATTTCTTACTGTAGTAAACTCCCAAATAAATTTTCATAACTCTTTTTAATAAGAATCACCTCATATTAAATTCTTCAATGCTACGTCCACTCAATAGAATGTGTGAATGAATTTCACTCACACTTTAGTCAATATAACATTCTTGTTCACCAGAATCTTCACAAGATGGGATATTTAAATTACCCATAGCCTATCATTGTCATATCACCATTTGATTAACATGAATTTATTGTGAAGAAGAATACAAGGAAATTATGATAAATATAAGGCATTAAAATCCAGTATTTATTTTCTCCATGAGGTTGGATCCATAACCCGTGGTAGAAAAATGGTATACATACCTTTCATGAAGAACATTCGAATGAAGGATAAAGATGATATTTGTTCACATGATCGAACGGTTCATATTTAAATCAATGAACTCCTTGAATATTATATCCTTTATTTTAAGCAGTATGAAAATTATATGCGGGGTATTTTCCTACATCGAATCATGGTTCTATATACTGCATATTTATAAGAAAAATCATTTCATAATCTCTCCAATGTCTTTAACGTCCACTGGAACCACTTCCATAAAGTTTTCCCTTCTTTTTTACCACCCCAAATTATAATTATGCTATTTCTTACATGTTTAATATGTGGGATCAAACTCTCTTGTTCTCCAATATAAATTTTACTCATATTCCTCTTCCATTCAATGGCTATAAAAGGATTTCATTTCGGATAGAGAATGACCCTTCAGATCTCTTATTCATTATGGAGGGATTTACATGGTTTCTCACGTGGTTTGACATAATTTTTATATGACATAATTTATATACATATATATAATATATTTATAATAGTAAATCATAAATCATCATCAAAATTAATTTCCTCACACATTTAAATTAAATATATTCAGTAATTTTATTCATTATTTTAATTAAAACCTTTGCTTCAAAAGCCACATGAAATAAATTTTATTTTAAGTTTCATGGTCTTACTCAATCATTCTTCAATAATTTCAGATTTTTCACATATAACCTTTTTATTCATGTTTTAGAATATTAATATTCACCACTGATAAATGGCATTGGTACTTAAGATCACTACAAAAATATTCATATTATATCATTCACATAATAACTAATCTAAAAAATATGAAAATTTGATTTACCAATATCAATATTTTTATTTTATTGTCAATATATTTTTACATATTCAATAAGATAATATGTGGACTCAATATTCTCTCCCACTTCGATGATAAAATTAAAAAGGACATGTGGGATTTCTTTAAATATCAACATTATTATGAAAAAAACTCATTACATTTTTATGTGGAAGTAATGATATGACATGATACAGAGCAAAGATCCATTACTTAATAACCTATTTGTCTTCATGGTATAACCAGGTATATAAAACATGATTAAAATAATCATTGTTTTCTTTGATATCCATAACATATATTGACTTTTGAAATTAGTCATACAATTTCTAATTTCTAAATAATGGGTTTGGAAATAATCAGATCACCCAATGTAATAATAAATCCAAAACACACTTCAACATGCACATTATAATGGTCAGGTAAAAAAGAAAAATATTCCACTCATCTTAACATCAATCAATAACATCACCATAATTAATATGATATCAAAATTATGAATAATGAATGAATGAGGGATTGAAAACATTAAAACTAATATATATTCCCCATAAATGGATAAAAACATCTCTTCCATTAAATATAAGTTAGTAGGCTTCAAGGATGATAATCTCATAACATTTTCTAGTTGTAAAATCGCTGATAAACGCCTTTGATTCCAAATATTACTAGTACAAAACACATAAAATAATGGGAATACGTTGTTTCCCCATGATTTCATAGAAAAAAAAATTTGAATGATTTCTTCAACTAAATATGGTCCATTATTTTTTCTAATATCATCAAGGACTAATTTCTTTGGACTCTTATTTTTTGTATTGAGTCAAAATGATTTGAGATTAATCGTTATTCCCATTTTATTTTTTTGTGTTGAATAAATTATTAATACTCAGTATTTTGAATAATCAATTCTTCATTTATGGAAGTATTAGTATCATATTTCTTATAATATTGAATAGATGTATCAGGTTTTTCAACATCCTAATTTTTTTATACTTTTCAAATTGGGATTTCCCAATAAATAATAAATCATTAATATAATTTTAAATCTATTAAACCATTTCATATGATTATTCATGTAATTTATTTTGTAAAAACATCTATTTCATAACTTATAGAGCCAATATTTCCTATCTTGTCATGAAAAACATTACATTGTGTCATTCTAAACTACGTCTACCACAAACACCATCGAGAGTAGGAAGTTTTGTGTGTGTAGATAGTTGTGGTGTTGATTTGTTCACATGTTTCTTCTATGTGATTTTTTCATTATATACTTATTAAAACTCATCCTTGATTATTACGTCATTAAAAATAAAAATATTATTAACCAACAATAATATAATTAGATACCATTCATCACAAAACATCATCAAAATCCATTAAACATTATTCCCTATTACTACTTCAAGAGAAATCATGTCCTGTGTTGTTGTCATCTAATTGAAAATTGAGACTCTATTATCATGGCAGTATGTGGCGTTCATGGAATATTTTTTCATTCATCAAATTTGAATTTCACACTTGAACTATTAAAAGTATCATATCCATCAAAATGTTTATGTTTAATTTTCCCTTTGTTAAATCTAGAATGAAAAGTTTATCCCTTGACCAAAATATATTTATTGAAATATTATCAAGGCTAATTCATATCATGTTGAACTATGACATATATGGAATGTGTATCAAAAAAATATTGTTCTATTTAAGCCGCATTCTCTTCATGTCCACATATCATATTATCTTGTTCAAAGAAAATTAATTAGTTTTTCAAGATCTCATTTAAAAAGATTACCTCTCTTTTCACCTGTTCCCTCTTTTCATCGTCAATATGATATATTTATTTCTTTTTACATTATGCAATTAATTTTTTTCCCTTCACATTATTCATCTATTCAATATTTTGATAATATTTTTTTACCATAATTGGAATCTGGTCCATATCAAATAATGTACACATAGTTTCTCTCTTATTATTTATATTCACTACATGAAAAAACTCCATGTCTCTTAATGTGTGATATGAATGTTATATAATTTTTTTTGAAACATCATCTATTGAGATGTTCTATACTGAAGTGTCTTCATTGACTCTATTAACCATCACATTTATAAATTACATAAGTGAGAATTTATTTTTATTTGTAAAATAATATTCCCAAATCTTCTTTTATGTATTCATCATCATCATCCTCACTGCCAGAATAATCATAATATTTATTGGGAAAATCATTTTCAAAATTTCTTATTTGACCACAATTAATGATATTTAAAGGAAATAATTCTTTAAATTTTATATTTCATAGTCTATACATTTTGGAAATAAAGTCTATGATTATTTTCTAATCTCTATCAATTACCTCATCCACATCATAATTTGAGTATGGTACAATTTTTTTTCATTAGCATCAATATTTTCCATTCATGGAAATCAATTTCCCTCATTATATTCCTTAGGAAGATATCTAATTTTATCATTTCTTATTTATGAAGTTTTTTACAAGATTCATGAAGTGATTTGTCACAACCTTATTCTTCGGTTGTAAAATTTCAATCATATAATTCATGAAATATATACATCTATTTCAATATAATTGAAGATTCATCCAATGTATCTACAAGACCCTTAATATGATTTTTTTCTAAATTACGCATGTAAAATTTTCAACAAAAATATCATCAACATATAATAAGAAATCATAAAATGTAGAAATCCATATTTTTAATTTTTTTTCTTTGATCATAATATTCCCTTAATTTTTATTCTCGAGTTTACCCCACATATCATTGTTTGTATTTAGTCCCATCACATTATTGAACACATTATTTGATAGGGATGAAAGAAAAAGTATTAATATATTTATCACATAGTGGAATAAATTTGATAACACTATATCTATTTAGGGAATCAATGAAATTTGAAATAAACCTTAATGTTATTGCATCACTATCCTCTAGGCCTTGTGGAATTAGATATAGAAGATTTAATAATTTTATCCTTTAATAGTTATTTCATATATTAAATATATTCATCTATTGCATATTGAATTTAAATTGTACATTATTTTATCTTCAGTAAGGTTTATATTCTTATAGCGGGATCTTTGTGCTTTGATACAACTTTTAATGATGTTGTATAGTTATATCATATAGAGGGGAAGGGTAAATTAGTGATGAACTTTTCGAAATTTATACTATCTAAATTAACCTATATGGTTAGTTTTAATCATGATACTGTATACATAGATATCCCCTATATCTAGTATGTAGTGAAATAAATGAACTAATTTCTGCATGTGGTTTCTATATGGTTATCACTCAATGAAATTGGTCAAAATGTATTTTCATGGTTGGTTATATTTACTGATGTGCATTCTACATTTGTAAATCATTGTGATTATAAGTATTTTTAGTATCCAAAAATTCATATTAAATTTACTTTTGTAATATTTTATAAAAAATCATTGTTGTATACCATATCCTAATGAGACTTTTAAAATGGAATTCACTGTGTTGTATTTCTAATTAATTCAACCATTTGACCTATCTCCTTGAAATATGTTTTTTATAGATTTATCATGCAATTAATCAAGAAAATATTTCAACCTAAGAATAGATCGTTTTTCCATCCTTGTTTACTTCCTTGTGAACTTTACCAATGATTATCTTCAAAAATTTTGTTATGAAATTGGTCTCATGTGATAACCATCTTCGAGTAATACATACATTTGGATCACTCTCAATATTATTCTTTTACAATGTATGCAACACGTCTCAATGTATAATTCAATGATTGTGTTCAATTTTGTCGACATATTCATACACATATTTATAGAAATTCCATGCATGGGTCTCACATGAATTTGTGATTTGAATATAAACAATTAGACCCTCCATTGAAGATGATAATTTTTAATCAATTTTAATCTTAAAATACATTTTATGTTAAATTTATGGTTCTAGGTAATATATATCATAAATTATAATTTAATACATGAACGTGAATTATTTTATTATCCACATTAATAATAAATAATTTTTGTGTATTTTATTCTATATAACCCCCCTTATAAATACTCTTCGTTGATATATTTATATCCACATGAAAAATGTATCTTTTTTATAGAAGCTCACATTGTTTGGAATTTTTTTATATGAGCTAATTCATATACATATAATTAATCTGTATATAAATTAAAATTATGAAAAATAATCAATAATAAATTCTTCATGCATAGAAAATATAGATATTCAATCATGGAATTCTCTTTTTTCATGGAAACTGTATTTTCAACAATGACATTCATGAAATAGAATAACAATAATTTTCATGGCCTTCATCAAATATTCATCCTCAAAATTAGAATTTTTGAGAACAATATTATTCTTCATAATTTAGCATAAAATATCTCATCAATGAAACATATTATAGGAATTGTTTCACTTCAAAAATAATCATATTATGTCATCCAGTTATTTATTGAATGAAAAAAATAAACTTCCGCTAAACAATAATAATAAAATTACACATGTTTAAAATATATTTTTATTAAACATGTTTATTTTAAATATTTATTCACATGTATAATATTATTCCTCACCAATGAACTATGATGTCAATTATATTGTATTTTTATTATATATAGGTAAGAAATATGGAATTTGTTACCATTCAGTAATGTCTTTGGGGTTGAGTGATGTATGTTTGAGGGATTGGATATGTTGAGAGAATCCTTTTTATCCCTAATGATGGAAGAAAAATAGACAATGTTTTACTTCATGGTTTCATATTGTTGAATATAGTATGAAGCCCATGTTGTTAGGACTCAAAATTATTATTCAGATGAAAAAGAACAACAAGTATATTTTGAAAATTTTATTAGGGTGTATTCAATTCCATTGATGGTCCTATTATAAAGAGAAATGATGTAGTTTTTATTGACATGTATCCTTGAGAATGTGCATCCCTTTGGAAATTTTAATCCATATTCTATTAAAATAACTATTTATGATTCAAATATATGATCATCATTTATTTTATTTTATGGTTTTATTACTTGTAAATCGTGTTTATAAATTCATAAAAAATGGTTTCATTATGTGACTTGTAGATTATTTTTGTTATATATTCTTTACTACTAATTTTATGGGAGAATAATTGTGGGAATAATTTTGATGGTATCCCATTTTTCAATTTTACTCATTGGAAAATAAAATTACATATATGGGTGAACCTAATGATATAAGAAAAATAGTATGGGAAATCTATGATATTAAGACTAAGGAGTAACCAAAGAAACTATAAAAAAATTATTAGAATATATGGTTGAATGATATATAATGGGATATTTAAAAAGGGGGAATCATGAAAATAGTGTTATAGAATCCACTATAGTGAAATATGGTTTCTTCGCCCATGTTAGTGACTTCGGACAGAATTGGAACCAATAAAACATTGGTTCGTGGGGAATCTATGGAATATTTTATTCATTCTATTATGATTCATTATACATAGTATATATTAGGAAATGTAAAATCTTTTTCATTATATAGATTATAGGTATATTTCTCCCACATGATTTATATAACCCTGCATTTTAATTTGTTCCCTTAGGTTTTTATTTTGATGTAACTTTTTTATATTTCAAAATAAATCCTTTGACAATGAATTAAAATTATTTTGTATTATGACTCAATTCATTTATTTGAAAACCATTGGGATATAATTATAAGAAAAACTGCATTGGACTCCAATATCTGTGGGATAATATTACAATGATAGCTACAATGAAAAAGGGGATGGTGGTTTCCTGATATATAATAAATTAAAGAATCATTATTTCTTATATTTATATAATTCTAATCTGTTACTTATTTTTGGAATGATAACCATATTTATGGACATGAATGTGACTCTATTTTTGGTAAAACCTATATATAAAAAATATGAAGTCAATTGTTAATATTAATTACCCCATGATGATAATTATTAGTGTGTTCACACAAACATCATACAGTAGTATCAGTCTGTTGAAAAAAATTTGAATGGAATATTATAAAATACTGACTAACACTTAACTATAATTCCCAACACCAGTTTCCCATAGTCAGTGCATTATATTATTACATTTTCATGATCAAAATAAAATCAAATCCTAAAGTACCGGTCATTTTAGTAGCCTTACAATTACTACATATAATCATAAGATTTACATTAAAAGATGAAATAAAACAACATATTATCCCCTTTGAAAAATCTTATATACATTAGGGAATCCCTTTAGGTCAATCATAATATACATCATTAAATCATGGAGAATATGAATCATAAGAAAGGGGTGAGCTTAGATACTCATTAAGGATAAACAATATAGTTGAAGTTATCATAAATAATAATAAACTATTAAGGTAAGGTATAAAATAGAAACACAAGACATTTAAACAGAATCTTAAGAACAATATGGCAAGAATAAATCAAATAATTCCAGTTTAATACTCACATGGATATTATAATGGTTGAATAATCACATGCAACATCAATAAACAATCCCATAATAATGAAAATACATAATGTCAGAAATCATAAACATAACATCAAGATCTTGTTTCAGGACTATTACCATACAATCAAAGCCTTTTCCCAAGACACAAGTTTTTTCGCCTGAGACCTACTAATTCATCGAGGGGTTGTATCGGGAACCTCCTGTTACTTACTATGTCCAAGGAATTCATTTTATGAAGAGGGAGAAACATAAAAATCATTTATATTAAAAACATTATTGAAAATGTAAATACATTGACAATAAACCATGAATGCTTTAAACATATGAAATCAACATTGAAATATATCAACAACCATTCAATACAATTGTTTCGCACGGAATCCTGGGATGACCTCCTGGATGGGAGATTCAAACGTTCCGATCGGTTTCTAACGAGTTTATTCGTAGAACCGGAAAGATCCAATCATTCCACATCCGTTTGAACCTACTTTCCAAAGGTAGGCGCTCATTAGCTTGTGGGCTAATGAGGCTTAGGAATTTGCATTGGTCGAGAGGATGGGAGGTCGGACTCATCACACCTTTTTGAGGGGAATTATTGTCTACTCTGGGACTCTCTTTATAGATTTAAGTTATGTTCGTGAATCCTTATTACATTACCAAGTATAAAATGAGCTTTCCTTCAGTTTAACAATCAATGACTAAATATGAAAGAAATTTAGAGAATCTATTATATGTATTCGAGGTTCTTCATCAATAGATAATCATCTGTATCTATTTAGAGATTCTTGGTCAATGGTATCCTTCAAAACATTTAAAAAAGTATCTTGGTCATTATGATGACCAGGCTGGTTTTAAAGCCACTCAGTGGGGCACTTGAAGTTTATCGTCATTCAGAAGGACAATGAATTACTTCAGAGTTGGGATCGAACCCATAGATGGGCTACCTACGCATGCTTTGTTTTGAAAAAGGAATCAGAACCCACGTAGTTCGAATAAGGGTATGATTTTTATGATTGATGTCTCAAAGCAGGATGTCACAATTACTTTTACACTATAAGCTCACGTGAGTCATGCTCGGTGTGAGAAACAAGAGGTATTAGTAAAATTAATACAATTTTTCCATGAAAGATGAAACCATAAGAAATGGTCTGGGGCTTATGTATGTATGACTGCCCAGATAGATGAAGGTTTAGGATTCACTTTTAGGGAGAAAATCCATGAACAAGGTCCATAAAGGTATATGTGCTTCATGGAGATTTGAAAACTCTAATATTGGGGATTACTCCTAATGAGGACACCCAAGTTAGGAGGGGACTTATGATTGGGTTTTACTCCTGAAAAGGAAACCCAAATCAAGGGTAAATTAGGACTGGTTAAAGAGAAATTAGGGGACTTGGGGCTTATTCTTGAAAAGGAAGCCCAAGATTATAACTGGGTTTTTATACCTGAAAAAAGGAGACCCAGGTTAGGGATTAAGGTTTGGGGCTTATTCCTGAGGAGGATGCCCAAGTTACGGGACTTATAGCTGGGGATTATTCCTGAAAAGGAGACCCACGTAAAGGATTATCTCATCTTAAAGGTTGAGGTTGAATGAATGAACTCTCCATATCTAGTGACATAAGGATATTTAAATCACTAGGTTTTGAGAGATATTCCACAGAATTCCTTTCAGATAAGGAAGCCAAATCAAGAAATCATGCCATAAATGGATTTGAAGAGTGTCTTGAAGACTGAATCTTGAAAAGGAAAGGTGCGATGGATTAAGAGGAGTAAAATGGGCAAGATGGGCACCCAAAAAAGGTAGGGGCGCGCAAGTCTTGAAAAGCGTGCAAGTATTGCGGCGGCGCACAAGTATTGGTCGCGCAAGTATACTTGCGCGACATGAGGGGTACATGCGCGATTCTCAAACATCATTAGAATATTTGAGCGACTCTTTATAAATCCCTTTAGAATCCTCTTGAGGATCTTCCAAAAAAGGGACGCGCGAGTTATATTGAAGGAATAAGGCGGCGCACAAGTGTTGATGAGTTTCAACACTTATGCCTTCCTTCTTCTCTTTAAATCTTCTGTTCTAGGTAAAACAATTACCTTTAGAAGTGTTCCGGAAGCTTTGAGAAGAGACTTGGGCATCGGGAGCATCAATCCAAGTTTCTGGAAAAAGATCCTCCCGAATGGGGGGCCCACAGGGTCTATTTATAGGCAGGAGAAGACCCCTGGCGGTTACTGGGCGGTTGTCACTTAGGTCATGCAAGTCACTTGCGCGACCAAGAGCTTCGCGCAAGTGTACTTGCGCGACAATGATATAACTTGCGCGGTGCAGTTTCTGTTGATCCTTTGTTCATGCCTTTGTCGATTTTTGATGATTTATTCAAAGGTTGAATCACTTTGAGCTCAGATATTCCCCTTTTCTGATCATTAGATTCTGTGACGAAAGGAGCGTCAACAAAAGTACCCCCTCAGAGTTGGATCCGGAGAGAAATGAGGATTTGACTATGAGGAAATCGAATCCTATCCAAAGGAAAAGGGGCACGCAGGTCTTCAAAGCATAGAGGGAGGCGCGCAAGTTTGCGTCGCGCAGGCCTTGAACGCACTGGGTACGGCGCGCAGATAGGGCTCCTGGCCTATAAATACATGGCTTTTGGCCGTGTGTAGCATCTGATCCCGAATTTCTCGAGCTCTCTCCGTGCAAGTATCCCTCGCCGCGCAAGTCTCTTTTTTCACTGTTCCCTCGCTGTCTCGCTATTGTAAAGGTAATAGGGCTTGCGCAGTGATACATGCGCGACAGAAACTTGCGCGGCACACGTAACACTTGCGCGACATCCCCATACTTGCGCGCCTTAATGCCTTAGCCATTTTTTTATTTCTTTCACAAAGTTTGTGAAAAATTAATTCATTTATAAATTAATTTATTCAACTCTTTGTGCAGAATTAATGTCTCTTAGACTCAGATTAATTGATGAACTGGGTAGCAAGCGGATAGATGATATGATGAACATTATTGGCTCTGATTACTATACTGTCAAAGAGAGTACTCTTCCAGATTTGGCTAAGTATCTGAAGAAATATCATCGCAACTTTCCTCATTGCACTTATCAACCTTTGTATGGCCATGGTCATCTACAAGAAGTCATTATTCCAGATGTAAAGAATTATCTTCCATTTTCATGGTTTCAGAAGTATACCAACTTTGCTTCAGCAAATATCACAGGTGGAGGAGTATTTCAAACTGCTGGAACAGTGGAGAAGGCTTATGTGATGCATCATAGCCCTTGAACAACAGATCTAAAAAAGCATACACCTGAGCTTCAACCACATTGTCATCCTTTAATCTTCCGAAATACTCAAATGGATCAATCCAAAGGCTGGAAGAAAAGTTGGGATTTCCGTCCGGGGGGAGGTGTGAAGCCAACTTGGACGTGGGCATACTGGGTGCGACAGACTTGCACAGAGTTTATCGAGGACCTGAAGAGAGTTTCAATATATGAGGCTGTCTGGGTTGGGCAAACATATGTTTACAGACATGATAACTTCGTGCCAGAGATACTCAGCCACTGGAGCCCAGCAACTAATTCTTTTCATTTGAATCATGGAGAAGTAGGTATCAGCTTGTGGGATGTCCACAAGATTTCAGGGGCTCCAATCTTGGGTGATATGTATGATTAATTCATTCCTCCCAAGGGGACTTGGAATGATTCAGAGAAGACTCCTTCTTTAGCTCGATAATTATTTAAAATCTTCCACAGACATAAGAGTTCAGAGACCTCATTAACTCATTTTAGAAAAGATATTCATCCGAAAGAATGGATGAATGTGTTTCTTACTGAGAAGAAAGGGATGGAGCCAAAAGAAAAAGGATCCAAGAAAAAGAAATCCAAGGATACCAGGCCCAAACGTCCTACCACTTGTCCAAAACCTGAGAAGAGAGGAGCTCCTGGCACATTCTGGCCATCTCTAGAAGCAGGAGAGTTTGAAAAGTGGGGATATGAAGTGAATCAAATAATTCCAAAGAAAACTCGTCTGGAAGGTTTCTTGGCAATGTGGCTCAGTGTTTATCTCTTGCCGGTCAGGGATTCGAAGGGAGGCGTAAGGCCATGGACCTTCGTCATTGCGGAAAAGTTGGCTGAGTGAAAAATGGTTGGGTTAGATACCCCCATTTTAGCAAAGATTCACAGGAGTTTACTTCATGTCTTCCAGGGTAAATCTCCTTTAAGAATAGTGGGACCATTCCAGGTTTTGTGGGGATGGATCGCCACTCACTTCAGGACGTACAATGTACAGAATGGATTACAAATTCCTGGAAGCTCTTTCAGACCGTCAGTGCAAGAATTCTCTGGAATTGCTCCATTAGATGTTAATGGTTATGACATGAACGTAAGGCTGAGAATGTTTAAGGAATTAAACTTATTTCCCTATGGAAGTCCGCCATCCAGGCGGTTTGTTGATGATGGTACAGCCCATTTGGATTTGAGGGCATACATGCTAGCTTGCAGGGATGGCATGTTAGTAGCCAGGATTGATGGAGAAATCATATGTGAGGCCTATGCTCCATATAGATTTTCACGCCAATTCAAATGTTTGCAACAGATTGTTGTATCCCCTCTGGTACATGTTAGGTTAGAGCAACATCCGATGGTTGCTCGACAACTATGGCTGCTGACATCAAGAGAGAAGACTGGGGCAGTATTTGATCTACCAGTTGAAAAAGCGGCATATAATTTGACTACATTTTATGCCGAACACTGGATAGAATCATACCCCAATGGGATATTGAATCACCCAGTATATCAAGTGGGAAAGAGGAAGAGGACTGTAGAGAAAGAAACCCTTCCTCATGAAGGTGACATGTCTCCACCTGAAATAGGTTCAACAGACTCCTCTTCTAGAACTGATTCAACGGATTATCATGATGGGGATGATGAGGCACAACCGGCAGCAAAGCGGTTTCGTGCCCGATATAATCCTCCGGCCATAATTAAAAGACCCACTCTATCAACTCCTGGTGAGTTATTTCATTGTAGTAATTTCAATCACTGCTACTTTATAAAGTAATAAGTCTTACTTTCTTATTCTCTCTCTGTAGTTGCAGGAGCTGGGAAGAAATTAAAATCAAAAATTGTAGGACCTTCCTCACAGCCTTTATATCTAAGACCAGAGGTTGTTCAGCTATGGCAGATATTATACTGTGGTACTGAGACCGCCTGACTGGATTTGTGTGAGGGCCTACAACTTCCTGGAATAGGAAATCTTGTAGCTTCTAAAAATCTTCAATACGGAGATAACCCCAATGAAGTGCGAGCTTACATTAGAGAGCTGGAAATCCTCATATATGCCACTGATGACTTGGTACCTATTACCAGGCGGGTGAAGGAAATGATTGATCATGGCGCCACTAAGGGGGCTGGTGGTTCTGGAGATGAGGAATGGAAAGAGTACGTGGCTCCTGAAGATGTAAGTTTTCTTTCCTTATTTTCTTTGCAACATGATTTCAGTTGAAGCTTTGTTACATAAGGAAGTTATTTTCTTCATCTTGCAGCTTGCAAAGAAAGGAACTGGGGTTCCTTCGCCATAGTATAGCCCTGGTGGTACTGCTATCGGGGCTGCTGTTGATTCTCCTCGTGAACCAGGCGAGATATCTCCAGGCCAGTAGGCCATGAATGAGGCGCTGGACATAGCCTTTCATTCGCCAATCCAAGTTCCAATAAGGGAGACTACTGATACTCCGAAAAAACAAAAGAATCCAAGGAAACGAAGGAGTAAATCCATAGCTAAATGTTTCGTTAGCAGTGGTAAGTCCTTCGAACAATCATGAGTTTATACGCATAATCATAGGGTTACTCATATTTCTGAGGATTGCAGGGGCTTCTTCAATTTCCCCTTTTAGGGAAGGGACTGACCCTCCTTCAAAGGCCGTGGAGAGTGCTGTAGAACAATCACAGACCCTAGCTGACTTGGTTGCTCCTGGGGAAGAGCTACCATCCATTCCCACTATCCCTCCTACTACTGAAGATGTTGTCCAGGGTCAGGGGTTGCAGGACATAAGTCGGCAAGAAGATGTAGCAAATGATCCCAATGTTGAGACTAATCAAGATTCTGAAGTATCATTGGATGAAATGATGAATCAAGGAATTACTTTTGAAGAATTTTATGATCATGCTATGTTTTCATGTGATTTAGAAGACCTTGGGCATGAGTTCTACCCTTCGCACAATTTTTTTTAAAAAAATATACTTCTAACCAGGACGGAAAACAATATGCATTTTTTTCTGTAGAAGCCGCTGAACTTCCAATTCCTGAAGAGGGTGTGGACATTGATGTCAATCCTACCAATGCAGAAACATTAGCTCAAGTAGAGCTAAACCCAATAAACCCTCCTGAGACCCATCTTGAAAATCCTGTTGAGACCGGGAAATATGGAGAGAAGTCTTCTCAGGTCGCCAAACCACCCTTGGGTAAGGGATAACAATATTTGTGATTGTACTTTATTTACAAGACAATCCATTCTTTTGTTATCCTTTAACGCTAACTAAATATTTCAATTAATCATGCAGGGCCATCAACTGTAATGGCTAGATCTGGAGATGAGGCCTCAGCCTCTGCCCCAATGGGAATTGAATGTGAAGAAGCACAAGTCAGGGGGGAAAGAGCAGGACAAGGAACTTCCTTAAGCGCGTTAATTCCAGATTACATACCCCCCTCCGATGATGATGTTGAATCAGATCCAGAGATGCTTAAAGCGTTCAGCTTTTCACGACGTAAGGAATGGAACAACATATGGAACATTATATCTGGGGTGAAATTAGAAGAGCTACCATTGAAAATTCCTCGATTTTTATCCCAATTTGTTATACTGGGTCTTGGTGGTTTTGGGTATGAAAAGATCCATGCCGCGGTGAAACAGATCATTTTCAGGAGGGAGAAAGCGCAGACAAGTCGCGAAGATTTGACCAGAGTGAAATTGTTAGTCAACATAGGCGAATTTGAGGCTGCGGTATCCCAAGATGAAGCTGATTATGCTGCCAAGATGAAAGATCTGAAGCAAAAAATCAAAGAAAAGGTCGTCCAGCAGGTGCAACTCCAGCAACAGTTAGATGCTGTTACTGGGGAACTTGATCAGCTTAATAAATCATTGGATGAAACTCATATGAATGGCATGAAATCCATCACAGATGCTAAGAAGGCACTTCAGCAAGCTGAAAAGAGTGAAGATGGTCAAGTTCACGAGCTTCAAGTAACTATTGATAAGGCTCAGGATGCTATACATCAAATGAAGAATTATGTTGACAATCTTCTGTAATTCTTGAAAAAGAGAAGAGACTCCAGTCTGTGGATGTCTTTCTATCTCATGTGTATCAATGAAAAACACTTTCATCTTTAATCATTTGTACCTGCATTCTTTCACTACCTGCTTCAAATTTACTTAAGCCAATGGGCCCAGTAAGCATAGTTTGATTTTTACTAGGATTATTACAAATAACCCAACAAACTTTGAATCTTTTAATTGCTCAATATTACCTAAATAATACAGAATGTATGTTTAGTGAGCTGGAACTTGACTTTTATTCAGAGTTCCTTTATCTTTTTTGTGGGCAGTTTAAAGTCATGAACGCCGGACATAAAGGGGCTAATGTTTAAGGTCGAAATAGCTTTGACCAAAATGGATTAAAATGGATTCAATTCCTTGAAAATTTATCTGAAAACATATTACCATACTCAAGTATGAGATAAAATATGTAAAATATAGCTTAAGAATATTTGAATCTGAGGAATGATATGAAAAAGAGCTAAAAGGCATTAGAAGAAGTAGTTTCCAAGAATGAAGTTACTATTATTTAACAAAACCCGTTAGGGGGTTGAAATATGCTGGGCCACCTATGGGCATTGGCTGCATGGTCAAATAAATAGTATCTTTCGGCTGACAAGTTTGTTATGTGGACTGTTTATGCAAGGCCACCTATGGGCACTTGCTGCATAGTCAGGCGAAAAGAACTCTCAAAAATATACTTTCCTTGTGCTAAAATCCAGTGAAAGTTTATGGAGATTAAAATTCTCTAAAGTATAGATTTTGTTGTATGGAAAGAGGTACTTGAATATGGAGAAGATATTTCTGAAAAAGAATATCGAAGAACTGGATGAATATCACTCCTACGAAGGTCTGACCCAAACGTTGGGAAGAAGAATAAACCGTAGACTTGAATACTTTCAGATCATGAAAAAGGGTATGGGACAAATATGTTAGGGATGGATATTTTTTTTGCGGATCCCTACATACTTTTGCTGTTGATCCTTTGTTCATGCCTTTGACGATTTTTGATGTTTTATTCAAAGGTTGAATCACTTTGAACTATGAAATTCCCCTTTTCTGATCTTTAGATTCTGTGACGAAAGGAGCGTCAACCAAAGTCCCCCCTCAGAGTTGGATCCATAGAGAAATGAGGATTTGACTCTGAGGAAATCGAATCATATCCAAAGGAAAAGGGGCGCGCAGGTCTTCAGGGAATAGAGGGCGGTACGCAAGTTTGCGTCGCGCAGACCTTGAACGCACTGGGTACGGCACGCAGATAGGCCTCCTGGCATATAAATACATGGCTTTTGGCTGTGTGTAGCATCTGATCCCGAATTTCTCGAGCTCTCCCCGTGCAAGTATACCTCACCGCGCAAGTCTCTTTTTTCACTGTTCCCTCGCTGTCTCGCTACTGTAAAGGTAATAGGGCTTGCGCGGTGATACATGCGCGACAGAAACTTGTGCGGCACACATAACACTTGCGCGACATCTCCATACTTGCGCTCCTTAATGCCTTAGCCATTTTTTTGATTTCTTTCACAAAGTTTGTGAAAAATTAATTCATTTATAAATTAATTTATTCAACTCTTTGTGCAGAATTAATGGCTCTTAGACCCGGATTAATTGATGAACTGGCTAGCAAGCGGATAGATGATATGATGAACATTATTGGCCCTGATTACTATACTGTCAAAGAGAGTACTCTTCCAGATTTGGCTAAGTATCTGAAGAAATATCATCGAAACATTCCTCATTGCACTTATCTACCTTTGTATGGCCATGGTCATCTACAAGAAGTCATTATTACAGAAGTAAAGAATTATCTTCCATTTTCATGGTTTCAGAATTATACCAACTTTTCTTCAGCAGATATCTCAGGTGGAGGAGTATTTAAAACTGCTGGAACAGTGGAGAAGGCTTATGTGATTCATCATAGCCCTTGCACACCAGATCTGAAAAATCATACACCTGACCTTCAACCACATTTTCATCCTTCAATCTTCCGAAATTCTCAAATGGATCAATCCAAAGGCTGGAAGAAAAGTTGGGATTTCCGTCCTGGGGGAGGTGTGAAGCCAACTTGGATGTGGGAATACTGGGTTCGACAGGCTTGCGCAGAGTTTATCGAGGACCTGAAGAGAGCTGCAATATATGAGGCTATCTGGGTTGGGCAAAAATATGTTTACAGACATGATAACTTCGTGCCAAAGATACTCAGCCACTGGAGCCCAGCAACTAATTCTTTCCATTTGACCCATGGAGAAGTAGGTATCAGTTTGTGGGATGTCCACAAGATTTCAGGGGCTCCAATCTTGGGCGATATGTATGATGAATTCTTTCGTCCCAAGGTGACTTGGAATGATTCAGAGAAGACTCCTGCTTTAGCTCAAGAATTATTTTAATTCATCCACAGGCATAAGAGTTCAGAGACCTCAATAACTCATTTTAGAAAATATATTCATCCGAAAGAATGGATGAATGTGTTTCTTACTGAGAACAAAGGGATGGAGCCAAAAGAAAAAGGATCCAAGAAAAAGAAATCCAAGGATACCAGGCCCAGACGTCCTACCACTTGTCCAAAACCTGAGAAGAGAGGAGCTCCTGGCAAATTCTGGCCATCTCTAGAAGCAGGAGAGTTTGAAAAGTGGGGATATGAAGTGAATCAAAGAATTATAAAGAAAACTCGTCTGGCGGGTTTCTTGGCAATGTGGCTCAGTGTTTATCTCTTGCCAGTCAGGGATTCGAAGGGAGGCGTTAGGCCAGGGACCTTCGTCATTGCGGAAAAGTTGGCTGAGGGAAAAATGGTTGGGTTAGCTACCCCCATTTTAGAAAATATTCACAGGAGTTTACTTCATGTATTCCAGGGTAAATCTCCTTTATGAATAGTGGGACCATTCTAGGTTTTGTGGGGATGGATCGCCACTCACTTCAGGACTTACAATGTACAAAATGGATTACAAATTCCTGGAAGCTCTTTCAGACCGTCAGTGCAAGCATTCTCTAGAATTGCTCCATTAGATGTGAATGGTTATGACATTAAAGTAAGGCTGAGCATGTTTAAGGAATTCAACTTCTTTCCCTATGGAAGTCCGCCATCCGGGCAGTTTGTTGATGATGGGACAACCCATTTGGATTTGAGGTCATACATGCTAGCTTGCAGGGATGGCGTGTTAGTAGCCAGGATTGATGGAGAAATCATATGTGAGGCCTATGCTCCATATAGATTTGCACGCCAATTCAAATGTTTGCAACAGATTGTTGTATCCCCTCTGGTACATGTCAGGTTAGAGAAACATCCGATGGTTTCTCGACAACTATGGCTGCTAACATCAAGAGAGAAGACTGGGGCATTATTTGATCTACCAGTTGAAAAAGCGGCACATAATTTGACTACATTTTATGCCGAACACTGGATAGCATCATACCCCAAAGGGATATTGAATCACCCAGTATATCAAGTGGGAAAGAGGAAGAGGACTATAGAGAAAGAAACCCTTCCTCATGAAGGTGACACTTCTCCACCTGAAATAGGTTCAACATACTCCTCTTCTAGAACTGATTCATCGTATTATCATGATGGGGATGATGAGGCACAACCGGAAGCAAAGCGGTTTCGTGCCCGATATAATCCTCCGGCCAGAATTAAAAGACCCACTCCATCAACTCCTGGTGAGTTATTTCATTGTAGTAATTTCAATCACTGCTACTTTATAAAGTTATAAGTCTTACTTTCTTATTCTCGATCTGTAGTTGTAGGAGTTGGGAAGAAATTAAAATAAAAAATTCTAGGACCTTCCTCAGAGCCTTTATATCTACGACCAGAGGCTGTTCAGCTATGGAAGAGCTTATACTGTGGTACTGAGACCACCTGGCTGGATTTGTGTGAGGGCCTACAACTTCCTGGAATAGGAAATCTTGTATCTTCTAAAAATCTTCAATACGGAGATAACCCCAATGAAGTGCGAGCTTACATTAGAGAGCTGGAAATGCTCATATATGCACTGATGACTCGGTTCCTATCACCAAGCGGGTGAAGGAAATGATTGATCACGGCGCCACTGAGGGGACTGGTGGTTCTAGAGATGAGGAATGGCACGAGTACGTGGCTCCTGAAGATGTATGTTTTCTTTCCTTATTTTCATTGCAACTTGATTTAGTTGAAGCTTTGTTACTTAAGGAAGTTATTTTCTTCATCTTGCAGCTTGCAAAGAAAGGAACTGGGGTTCCTTCGCCACAGTATAGCCCTGGTGGTACTGCTATCGGGGATGCTTCTGATTCTCCTTGCGAACCAGGCGAGATATCTCTAGGCCAGCAGGCCATGAATGAAGCACTGGACATAGCCTTCCATTCGCCAATCCAAGTGCCAATAAGGGAGACTACTGATACTCCGAAAAAAACAAAAGAATCCAAGGCAAAGAAGGAGAAAATCCATAGCTAAACGTTTCATTAGTAGTGGTAAGTCCTTAGAACAATCATGAGTTTATACCCATAATCATATGGTTACTCATATTTCTGAGGATTGCAGAGGCTTCTTGAATTTCCCCCTTGAGGGAAGGGACTGACCCTCCTTCAAAGGCCGTGGAGGGTGCTGTAGAACAATCACAGACCCAAGCTGACTTGGTTTCTCCTGGAGAAGAGCTACCATCCATTCCCAGTATCCCTCCTACAACTGAAGATGCTGTCTAGGGTCATGGGTTGCAGGACATAAGTCGGCAAGAAGATGTAGCAAATGCTCCCACTGGTGAGACTAATCAATATTCTGAAGTATTATTGGATGAAATGATGAATCAAGGAATGACTTTTGAATAATTTTATGATCATGCTAAGTTATCATGTGATTTAGAAGACCTTGGGCGTGAGTTCTACCCTTCGCCCAATTTTTTTTTAAAAAAATATACTTCTAACCATGAAGGAAAACAATATGCAGTTTCTTCCATAGAAGCCGCTCAACTGTCAATGCCTGAAGAGGGTGTGGACATTGATGTCAATCCTACCATTGCAGAAACATTAGCTCAAGTAGTGGTAAACCCAATAAACCCTCTTGAGACCCATCTTGAAAATCCTGTTGAGACAGGGAAAGATGGGGAGAAGCCTTCTCAAGTTGCAGAACCACCCTTGGGTAAGGGATAACAATATTTGTGATTGTACTTTATTTGCAAGACAATCCATTCTTTTGTTATCCTTTAACGCTAACTAAATCATTCAATTAATCATGCAGGGCCATCAACTATAATGGCTAGATCCGGAGATGAGGCCTCAACCTCTGCCCTAACAGGAATAGAAAGTGAAGAAGCACAAGTCAGGGGGTAAAGAGCAGGACAGGGCACTTCCTTAAGCGCGTTAATTCCATATTACATACCCCCCTCCGATGATGATGTTGAATCAGATCCAGAGATGCTTAAAGCGTTCATCTTTTCATGACGTAAGGCATGGAACAACATATGGAACATTATATCTGGGGCGCCTTTAGAAGAGCTACCCTTGAAAATTCCTCGATTGTTATCCCAATTTGTTATACTGGGACTTGGTGGTTTTGGGTATGAAAAGATCCATGCCGCGGTGAAACAGATCATTTTCAGGAGGGAGAAAGTGCAGACAAGTCGCGAAGATTTGACCAGAGTGAAATTGTCAGTCAACATAGGCAAATTTGAGGATGCGGTGTCCCATGCTGAAGCTGATTATGCTGCCAAGATGAAGGATCTGAAGCAAAAAATCAATGAAAAGGTCGTCCAGCAGGTGCAACTCCAGCAACAGTTAGATGCTGTTACTGGGGAACTTGATCAGCTTAATAAATCATTGGATGAAACTCATATGAATGGCATGAAATCCATCTCAGATGCTAAGAAGGAACTTCAGCAAGCTGAAAAGAGTGAAGCTGGTCAAGTTCACGAGATTCAAGTAACTGCTGATAAGGCTCAGGATTCTATACATCAAATGAAGACTTATGTTGACAACCTTCTGTAATTCTTGAAAAAGAGAAGAGACTCCAGTCTGTGGATGTCTTTCTATCTCTTGTGTATCAATGAAAAACACTTTCGTCTTCAATCATTTGTACCTGTATTCTTTCACTACCTTCTTCAAATTTACTTAAGCCAATGGGCCCAGTAAGCATAGTTTGATTTTTACTAGGATTATTACAAATAACCCTACAAACTTTGAATCATTTAATTGCTCAATATTACCTAAATCATACAGAATGTATGTTTAGTGAGCTGGAACTTGACTTTTATTCAGAGTTCCTTTGTCTTTTTTGTGGGCAGTTTAAAGTCATGCATGCCGGACATAAAGGGGCTAATGTTTAAGGTCGAAATAGCTTTCACCCAAATGGATTAAAATGGATTTAATTCCTTGACAATTTATCTAAAAACATATTACCATACTCAAGTATGAGAGAAAATATGTAAACTATGGCTTAAGAATATTTGAATCTGAGGAATGATATGAAAAAGAGATAAAAGGCATTAGAAGAAGTAGTTTCCAAGAATGAAGTTACTATTATTTAACAAAACCCATTAGGGGGTTGAAATATGCAGGGCCACCTATGGGAAATGGCTGCATGGTCAAATAAATAGTATCTTTCGGCTGACAAGTCTGTTATGTGGACTGTTTATGCAAGGCCACCTATGGGCACATGCTGCATAGTCAGGAGAAAAGAACTCTCAAAAATTTACTTTCCTAGTGATAAAAGCTAGTGAAAGTTTATGGAGATTCAAATTTTCTAAAGTATAGAGTTTGTTGTATTGAAAGAGGTACTTGAATATAGAGAAGATATTTCCGAACAAGAATATCGAAGAACTAGTTGAATATCACTCCTACAAAGGTCTGACCCAAACATAGGGAAGAAGAATAAACCGTAGACTTGAATACTTTCAGATCATGAAAAAGGATATGGGACAAATATGTTAAGGATGGCTATTTTTTTTGTGGATCCCTATATACTGTTGTTTATGACAAATAAGGACAAAAGAGGGATTCTTCCCAAGAATGAAGTTACCATCATTTAACAAACCCGTTAGGGGGTTGAATTATGCAGGGCCACCTAAGGGCATTGGCTGCATAGTTGAATAAAATAGTATCTTTTGGCTGACAAGTCTATTATGTAGACTGTTTATGCAAGGCCACCTATGGGCACATGCTACATAGTTAGGAAAAATAATTCTTAGAAGTTTGACATTTTTGTGACTAGAAGTCATGAAAAGGGTTATGAAGATCTGAAAATATTTAAGGTTAGGACTATAACACATAAATATGGGTATTGTCTAATGTATATAGAGATACATAGGTCAATGATAACCATAATCATGTTGTGGCTGGGTCCTGAATTGAAATTTTGGACTTCACTACGTATCTCATAAGAATGAGAATCAAGCCATACGTAGTTCTTGAAATGCAGTTTAACATCGTGTAGGACGAAAGTATGAGTGATCTTAGTTTAGGGTCATAGAATTCAGACCATAATAATGAATACACAGTGTGTGTTTTCATGAGGACTTTTCAGCCAAGGTACTAAAAGTGAAATTTGGGGTTAGGCCCAAAAGACTTGGGACTGGATTTGAGGGATACTCGAATGGTCCTACGTATCCCATGGGGATGGGAATCAAGTCCACGTAGTTCTAGAACTACCATTTGTACAAATTTGGTTCGTACATGTGAAGGGTGAAAGGGGACTTTAGTGAAATGATGGTTTAACCTAAGATAAAAAGTTTAGGCATTACCATGTATGCACGTAGTCTTTTGAAAATGAAAACCATGATTGAAAAATCAATGTCAATAATAGTTCTCTCTCAAATGAGGAAATCAAAGAATATTGTAGTTTATTGTCGTACTGGGAAAAAGTTTTGCATAGTTTAACGTCATTTAACAAGGACGAAAGTGAATCAATTTAAAGATATTGATTCTAGGTGCGGTTTCACGAATCAACATCATAAGAGATGGTGGTGAACCGATGTGAAGAGATTGTTTTAGGGCTTACACCCTGGGAGGTTGCCTACATACCCATCCTGGAGGGCAAGGATCAAAGTCCGTGTAGTTAAATTAAAGAATGAATTAATGATCAAGTTGTTCTTGGGGACAATGATCTAATAAAAAATGTTGTTGGGACTTACACATGGTTAGGGGTCCAAAGAGAGTGTTATGGTTGAGGTTTGCTCAAAGCTCACGTGAGTCATACTCGGTGTGAGAAACAAGAGGCAATAAAAACCTTAACGATGCACAGTTTAATGTCATGTAGGACAAATTCAGGGACTATGTAGTTTAAAGTCTTGCAGTTAGGACTATTGGTGCTGCACAGTTTAGTGTCATGTAGCAGGGACAAAATAACAGTTTAATGTCATGTAGGACAAAAGGGGGATTGTGTAGTTTAATGTCATGCAGTAAGGACAAAAGAGTGTACCATTTTAACGTCATGTCGGACGAAAGTGCAAATAGATTAAGGTCATATATATGGACCGTGAATGGTGCAGTTTAATGTCATGCTGGACCTTTGAGATTATATAGTTTAACGTCTTTCCGGACGTAAGGGACTTTTATACAGTTTAGCATCATGTAGTTAGGACGTCACAGTTTAACGACTTGCTGGACATAAGGGAGTTTCAAATAGTTTATGGTCATATGCATGGACCAAGGATGATGCAGTTTAAGGTCATGATGGACGGTTTAGGGAACTTTTTCACAGTTTAACGTCATGTTGGACGAAGTTGCAGTTTAAGGTCATACTGGACCATTGCTGTATATTTTAACGTCATATAGCAAGGACGAAATGGTGTTACACAGTTTAGTGTCATGTTGTAGGGACATCTTCTTTTCTACAGTTTAACATCATGTTGGACGAAAGTGAAAATAGTTTAAGGTCATATGCATAGATCGTGGATGATGCAGTTTAAAGTCATACTGGACTATTGTTGTATGAACCAATTGTAAGAGTCTTGGTTCTGGGGACCATATTTTGTGTTTATACAAAAAAAATTTCAGAAATTTGGCATTGGTTGGAGTCGTGATGAGTTCTCCATCCATTGAGATTAACGAATAAGCTCCATTGGAGTAGACCCTATGTATTGAATAAGGTCCTTCCCATTTTGGCTCAAGCTTGGGAGGTTTCTTTCCTGGTATCATTGGAGTTCTGAGAACTAATACTAATTCTCCCTGAATGAATGAACGAAGACGAAATTTTTTGTTAAAAGCTCGTGCTATTCGATTCTGATAGTTTTCCAAGTGGTGCAAAGTGCACAATGATTTCTCATCTAACTGTTCCAATTCATTCAATCACTTTTGGTATTGCTCATCTATAGATAACTGATCACAAATGGCTACTCTGAGTGAGGGAAATTGAACTTGAATTGGCAAGACTGCTTCTGTTCCATATACCAACGAATATGGAGTTGACCGCGTTGCATTGTGGGTGGTAGTCCGATAAGCCCATAAAGCATGAAAGAGTTTATCAGGCCATGAACTCTTATCTTTATCCACCATCTTTTGTAGTATATTTTAAAGAGTCTTGTTAAAGGATTATATTTGGCCATTGGCTGCCGCATGATACTTAGATGAATGGTTGGATTTAATGTTGTATTCTTGATACAATTTCTTCACCTTAGAAGAACAATAGTTGGTGCCGTTGTCCGTCAATATGGTATGAGGGACACCAAATCTAGTAATGATGTTAGACTTGATGAAGCTAACAATGAATTTAGAACTGACTTCTTTGAGAGGTACTACTTCTGCCCATTTGGAAAAGAAATCAGTAGCAGTAAGAATGTACTTAAACTGGTTGGCTGTAGTTGAAGGGTAAGGTCCCAACACATCCATTCCCCATGTGGAAAATGGCCATGAGTATTTAGCTGCATGAAGCAACTCTGGAGGTTGATGAATGAAGATGGCATATACTTGACATGAATGACACTTCTTTGTCAAATCAACACAATCTTGTATCATTGAGGGCCAAAAATATCCAAGCCTTCGAATTTGATCAGACAATCTATGTCCAGACTGGTGGGAACCATATACTCCTTCATGAACTTCTTTCATGACATCCATTGTCTCTTCACCATCAATGCATCTGAAGAGATCTCCATCAAAACCACGTTTGTAGAGAATTTTTTCTAGGTGGTTTGGGCTATCATAAAGAGTAAAATTGACCACACGTCGCCAGATTTGTTCTTTCTCGGCTCTATCCGGTGGAAGTGTTCCATTTTGAAGGTATTCCCTGATAGGTGTCATCCATCCGGTAGTATGACCATACGGTTCAGGAATGGGACTAATTTCATTAATTTCCTCTATTCTGGCTTGAACATAAGGTGAAATTGCACGACAGTGGGCAATACTGATGGTTGTCTCGCCCCGATTTGGATCTGCTAGAGCTGTGGCTATATTAGCCAGTGCATCAGCTTGAGCATTTTGTGATCTTGGGACATAAGAAAATGTCGGTTCTGAAGGGAATTCCGCCATTAACTCTCTGACATAATCATTCAAAGGGATTAATTCTTCTTTTCTGATGGCATAATCCCCATTGACTTGTTTGATTACCAGGTCTGAATCACCTTTCACTTTTAAGTGATTTACTTGTGCTTGGAGTGCTAACTCCAAGCCTGTAATGAGAGCTTGGTATTCGGCTTCATTATTAGTACCACCTTCCCACAATAGAAAGGAATAAGGTAACAATGCCTTATCTGGAGAAATGAGTACAATTCCTAAACCAAATTTGTTGAATTTAGGATTTTCCATTTTCTTCCCTATTGGACTTCTGGAAGCACCATCAAAATACATTTCCCATGTTTGAGGATTCTCTTGAATAGAGAAAACATCCTCATTAGAGAGTTCAATATCTGAAGACGTGTCTTCTATGGAAGGATGTTCAGCCAGGAAATCAGCCAGAGCTTGACCCTTTATTGCCTTTTGAGACACATACTGAATGTCGAACTGTTGCAAAATAACTGCCCACTTTGCTAGACGTCCTGTAAGGATTGGACGACTAAGGATGAATTTGAGCGGATTATTACGAGATACCAATTGGACCTAGTGATGTTGCAAGTAGTGTCTCAGTTTCTGAACTGCAAAGATTAATGCTAGGCAGCACTTCTCAATACTTGAATACCGGGTTTCTGCTTCAAGCATAGTTCTACTGAGATAGTAGAGGCTATTTTCATTCCCAGAATCATTCTTTTGGGCAAGAAAAGCACCCAATGATCTCTCTAGAGCTGTCACATAGAGGATAAGTGGTCTTCCTTCAACAGGTGGCATGAGTACTGGTGGATTTAAGAGGTATTTATTGATAACATCAAATGATTCTTGACATTCTTCAGTCCACTGGTAAGTGACTCCTTTTTTCAATAATTTGGTAAAGGGTAAACTTTTACCCGCCAAATTGGCAATGAAACGCCGAATATAGGCTAAGTGTCCTTGAATCCCTCTTAATTCTTTCAAATTCTGAGGAGGTGACATACCAAGGATTGATTTGGTCTTCTCATGATCGACTTCAATACCACGATGGCGTACAACAAAGCCGAGGAATTTTCCCGAGGTTACCCCAAAAGCACATTTTAAGGGGTTCATCTTCAAATTATGTTGTCAAGCTTGTGGAATATAACTTCCAAGTCAGCGAACTGATTAGAACATTGTTTGGATTTAACCACCAAATCGTCTACATAGCATTCAACAAATTTTCCTAAGAAAGGTTTGAAGATACGATGCATGGCACGTTGATAAGTTGCACCTGCATTCTTTAAACCAAAGGGCATCACCCGGTAACAAAACACACCTTGAGGGGCTCTGAAGGCTGTAGATTCCTCATCTTCTGGGGCCATCCAGATCTGATTATATCCGGAATATCCATCCATGAAGGAAAGTACTTCATAACTAGCCGTCACATCAATTAAGAGTTCTGTAATCGGAATGGGGAAATAATCTTTAGGACAATACCAATTAAGATCTCTGAAATCGATGCAAACCCTAATTTGTCCGTTCATTTTCTTTACAGGGACAATATTAGCCAACCACTTAGGATATTGAACTTCCCTGACGAAGTGAGCTTTGATCAGATTATCCACTTCATCTTCAATTTTGGAAGCATAGGCTGGGTGTGTTCTTCTCACGTCTTGCTTAAATCCTCAATGTTCTTTTGGTAAAGACAAATGATGAGTAGCAATATCAGGATCAAGCCCAGGCATTTCTGTATAATTCCAAGCAAAAATATCTTTATTTCTCTTTAGAAAAGAAATATACATCTCTTGCCCTTCAAGGGTCATGGCTGCACTAATTAAAGTGGGGCATGGATCTTTCTCTGTACCCAGATTTATTTTTCTGAGTTCATCCACAGTGGTAGAGATACCCTCTTCAAATGCTGGAGGAGAATCTCTAAGATCTTCCTATTTCTCTTCATCATGTGCTATTTCTTCCATTTCTACTTGCATATTAGATGACAAAACGAAATTTTCATGATCTAAGAGATATCAAAATTTTCACATTTTGAAGAAGAAGCTTCCATTTCCGACCCTATTGATGTTAAAGGGCCTTCTTTGGGAAATAAAGAGGAGATGATGGATTGAGAATCGACATAATTATTCACCTCTGGTGTTTCTATAACTTCTTCTGGCCTGATTGGTGAAGTATAGACTTGTTGGATTTTAGCAGATGAAATGAAGATGTCACCACTTATGCTTTCATCACTGTTTGGTAGGTTACCAATTTCTCCCATGTTGTCTGGCTCGATTGCCGTAACCGACATTATGGATCTTTCCATAAGAGTATTTTTATTTGGGCCTATTTTGTTAATTTGACTGATAGGTAACACATAATCTGTACTCACATGTGTAAATGGATTTATTGGAATTTTTCCAAACCATATGGAGCATTAACTTTGGTAATTTCCTTCATTGTAGATTTTTCTCTTCCCTTCATGTGATAAAATTCTGCCTCAATGTATTGAGACTCACATGTCTTGAATGGGGCCTTATCACCATACAATGTTCCAACATGACTATTGAAACAGTATTTGAGACATTGATGGTATGATGAAGGAATAGCTGCATGCTGATGTAGCCAGGGTCTTCCAAGAAAGACGTTGAAAGCTGAGTCTTGATAAACAATCATGAAATCCGAATTGGATACAAGATCTCCAAACTGGGTTCTGAGTGTAACTTCGCCCAGTGGTTCTTGTTAATTTTTATCATATCCTTGTAACATCATGGTAGAAGGAGATAAATCAGATTCCATGAGGCCCAATCGACGAAGTGTACGAATGGGCATGAGGTTGACTCCTGAACCATTTTCAATGAAAACTCTTCGGATATCTACACCATTGACTTTTCCAGATAAGTAGAGAGGTTTTATGTGCCCATGCACAACATCATCTTCATCTTTATCAGTAAAAGATATCACTGCATGGCATTCTGCAGGATTATTCTCTATGTGATAGACTTCAGCTGCATCAATTTCATCTTCAAACTCTTGAGGACTTGACAAAGCTTCTATGAGTGCTTCCCGAAGATCTTTTGACAGATTCAAAGCATCAAAAATTGATAACTTGTCTGGTACTTGGGACAAGTGTTTCAATATATCATACTTTTGATCTAGAGGTCTGCATTTCCCAACAGGAATATGAGGTTTAGCAGGTACCTTGGAAGCAGATGCTTTGGAAGCTGATGCATCTTGTATTGGGATAGAAGTTGGAAACATCCTTGGTTTTGGAAGATTAGACTGATTAGATCCATTTACTTGGTGAGATAAAGAAGATGGAACCTTTAATAAGTATTCCAAAATAACTGTGCCAAAACTGAGTTGGCCATTGGCAAAAGAACTTGCTTGTTCTTTTTGAGCTCGCTGAAGGGCTCTATCATGAGTTTCTGCTGCATACACAGTGCTAGTAGGGGTAGAATTGGAGTAGTGGCTTCGGAATGATTGTTGTCTTCCTCTGTACCCTGAACCTCTGGAACTTCCTCGGATTCCCTTATTTGATACAAGGAATTCAGGATCATCAATACTGGAATATGGATCTGTTAATTGAATCATATTAACAGAACCGAAGATTAACTCTTCGTCTGATAAAGACCCTGCCTGACTAGCCTGTTTAGGCTGTGCCGTTTGATGGGGCGGTGCCCGTGGCTTTGAAGTAGATGGCATGAAATCTGCCAGAGTCAAAGACAACTAAGGCCTCGATATATACTCATCTTCTTCTGATCCCTCTTTCTTCTTTGAATTGCGCTTCCCTTTTAAGGATTTGTCTTTTGATGGAGGCTTCACTGTAGCTTTTGTAGGAGACACAACTGGATTCTTCAATTGTGTTCGCAAAATGGCATGGGTCCGATTGATTGTCTTTATGACTATCCAATCATCATATTTTTGCGCAGTTTTGCTTCTGACTTCCTGCCACTCGCCTCCTTCCTCTGGATCTGTAGCGGTAACACATGCCACATGAGCTGAAGAACCCTTCAATTTGACTTGTCCCAAGTCGACCATCTTTTGAAGGAGGTCTTTAAAGACAAAACACTCCTTGATGGGATGCCCCAACATTTGATGAAAGGGACAATAATTGGGACGGTCTTCATCTCCTTCCTTGTTTGGCCTCTTGGGCACTGGTAATTGAACCAAATTATTTCCCAGAGATGAAATAAAGTAACCAGAAACTTGCTAATTTCAGAAAGAGTATGTTTTACTCTTAATATCCTAAAATTGTTTTCGTCGTTGATCTCTTTGATCATTTGGACGAAACGGCCTTTGTTGTTGGCATTCAGAAGGTGGAGTCCTTCGAGAAGATGATGATTTTGAAGTAGATATATGTATAGGTGCTTGTTTAAGCATAACTGTACCAGTTTCTGCTTTACCCATTCTTCTTCCTGGAGCTGATGGAATTACACGAGATTTAACCTTAGCCTGTATAAGGGAATCTTCAATCTGCTGAGCGATTGAAGTAAGGTCTCGAAACCCTCCTGTGTATTTCAAAGGGATCAATGGCGTGCGTAATTCGTCACGCAAATTTGCCACACAGATTGGCAACAGCTCTTCATGAGGGAGTGCTAAACTCAAGGAATACGGTAATCCCTTCCAGCGAGCAATGAAATCAGAGACTCTTTCATTCTCATTTTCATGCAGTTTGTAAGATCGAAAACTGTCGTTTTTGGCAAAGTTGAGCTGAACTGAAGAAGGAATTTTTGACGAAGATCCTCCCATACGATGATTGACCGGGATTGCAAGCTTGTATACCAGACAAAAGCTGGTACTTGCAAGGTTCGCACGAAGCATCTGAGTTTCACTGCTTCTTGCTTCTCTGGAGTTCCCATCATAGGATCACAACAAGACACATAATGCGTCAAATGTTGTTTAGGGTCACCTGATCCATTGAAAGTAGGGAAAACAGGGTTTCCAAAACTGGATGGAGGAGAAATTGAATCTACCCATTCAGGGTAAACTTTCTTTTCAGGTTGAACTTGCACCCCTTTACCATCCATAGTTTCTAACCGAGCTGTTAATGACTCAATAGTAGTTATTAACATTTGAGAAACATCAGGTTGAACTTGGTTTTGGGTAGGTGCAATGAATGGAGCTTGGACAGACGTGGTGGTTGGTGCTGCAACTGATGGTAGCACTGCCAACCATTGTTGCGCTTGACCCACGAGATTAGACCTCTGAGGGTGTACTGATAAAGGAGGATATTCTTGATCCATCTCAGTAACTGCAACAAATTCCTTCAGCTGTCGAACTTCAGCATTCTTAAGAAGAAGACTACTCTAAAGTAGTTCTGCATTCATCCTTCTTAATTCGTTCATTTCTTCCTCTTGTTGTGCAAACCTTTTCTCTAATGAGAGCAATTGACCTTCTCCAGTGGAAGGATATGTAACCTGATTCTTTCCCTTCCCTTTGTTGGATACCTTTTCGAGGGAGGGAAGTGGATTACCTAGGTTCTGAATAATCCTTTGACTCCGTGTACGTACACCTTCTCCATTTGTATCGGTGCATACATTTTCTTGAGCAGGACGCTCTTCATCTGAGTCCCCTGAGTGAGTCTCCTCTGGTGGATTAGCAACAACGGAATTGATGACATTGATTGATGCATAATGCATCGCATCCCTTCTATCAACATTTCTGTGATATTTTCTTCTTTCATGTCTTTGATGAGACATTTCCTTTTGTTGATTCAATCCTTTAGGAATTTCATGACGAGCTATAATTTTGAGGGAATCTCCTGATAATTTGGCTCTTCGTTCCTCTTGGGTCTTCTTCCCCAATCAAGAAAAGACCGATATTCTCTGAGAAGGGGATTGATGATTTGAAAGAGTCCCCAGTCTTGTGAATTGGGGATGTTCCTGCTGATTCCGCTCAACTCCTCGAATCCCATTTGTTGACTCTGAGGGTTGGGTTAGAGAAGTCCCCAGTCTGACAAGCTGGGGTGGCTCTTGACATGCTACGTCTGAGATCTTCTTAAAAGATCTCTTGATCATGCGAATCTTAGTTCGGAAATTAGCTGGATGCATTAACCTGTATCCACTTTTATCACCTGGTTCAACAGACCGTTGGATGATTTCCGAGACTTCTGTCATTTGATGACGTGTTTTCTCTATACGAGAGGCTTGTGCAATATTCTCTCCTGCTTGATGTATGAGAAATTCAACAACTGTTTCTCTATATTCTTGATTTTTAGAGGAACTAGTTGAAGCATGTTCTTGAGAAAGCTTTCGATTATGAACAAAGCCCATTGACTGTGGCCGGCCATGGGAAATAACATTGCATGAGACCATTTTTGGTGGGCTTTGCTGACAGGAAAGCACTGTGAAATGTAGTGCTCCGTGAACACCCCATCCTCTGATATGAACATCAGATGGCGCATTGGAAATTAACTGACGCAATTTTCTTAGTGCGCCAAGGCATGAACGTTGAAGGGTTCTCTGTTGTTTTTCAGCCTTCGGATACCGAGAGACTGATAGAGATGCCAAATCAATCTAATGTTTTAGCCCTTCTATTATCATAAGATGATTTTCATATTCATCATAAGATAATACCTTATTCTTTAATTGACAAAGAGTTTTCCATATGTTGAGACGAATATCATGGATTCCATCATCCGTTAACATCTTTGGAATGTCGTACTGGGAGTCTGCCAAAGGCCAAAAACATGACTGGTACTTCACCTTTTTCCAGTTTTTTCCTCATGTTCAGCATTTCCTCTTTATCATTAAATGAAGAATATTCTACCTGTTTTGACTAGAGTTGGTGTTTCCTTGTTGCTTCATCGGATTCAACAAGATTGGTAGAGAGATCATTGGTCAAACTAGAAGATTCATGACTTAGGGGTGGTTCGGAGAATGACCTACACCCTGGGATATCTTCTTATTGAGAAAGTATTTCACTTGTTAGCAACAAAGCATCAGACATGACTGGTTTCACATTTGCAAGTGCCTCAAGATAAGAGGGCTTTCTCGGCACTACATTGTCCACTGGATTATTTTCCAGGCAATGTGAATCACTACTGCAGAGAGGAATTTCACAGCGAAATTCATCATCATGGGGAGGACCACCATAATGGGTTATAGAAAAAGATGAGATCTCTTGCTCCTTGGTCTTCTGACCACACAGAGGGTTCCTGTGGCTCTCATCTGAAGAGAAAACTTCAAGATTGACCGAATTTTAATGAAGCAAGTCTTCATGAGGAAGTGTCTGTTGAAGACCTTCAGAATTAATGTTCCCGTTATTCGGAACTAAGGGAGTAGAATCTTGAATTCCGACAGATAAATGTCTAAGGGCTTCAAGAACTTCAGCATCGAGCAAGGCCTTGTTATAGATTGGCCTTTGATCTCCTGACTGTGCTGGGCGGATCTTTTTCTTAGATGCCTTCTTACTCACTTTAGAAACCACTTGATGAAGAAAGTGATTTCTCTGAGCAGGTGTATGTGCCTGATCAGGAAAGATGGTCAGGTTAGGCTGACGATCTCCACTCAAATCTTGTGTATGTGCCTGACTTGGTTGTCCGTATGATATGGGGGAGTATGCCCCATGACCTTCTTGGTCTGGAACAGATGTGTGTGTATGTTCCGGAGTGAATCGTTGATGTGTCACTCCACTACTAGGGATAGATTTATGTGTCTTTCCCTAAGATGATGCTGAAGCTGTTAGGATATCCTGGAAAGCATCCAGAATATGAGCAGGAATTTGCTTCTGCTCTTTCACCATTGATAAAATATGTTTGGTGACTTCATCCGCCGGAACGAGGATATACGTCCATTCCGGGTTTGGAGTAGGTGTATGTGCCTGCTCCTGTCCTCCTTTTCCTGTCAGTGAATCCTGACAGTACTCATGTGTGGAGGCAGAGAGTTGAGTCTGCCTCCTGTTTGTCATTGGGGATTTCCGACTGACTTCTCCGTGCGCTACCAAGCAAGACTATTGGTAGGATTGATTAGTATTAGCAGGTGTATATGCCTGCTGATTACACTTCGGAAAACGCGGTTGACGAGATCCATCATATGTAGTTAGAATAGCCTTCTGACTAACTGGTGATGTATAAGCAGGTGTATGTTCCTGCCTATAATACTCCGCCGGAATTGCCTGGAGGGATTGGCTTGATGCTGCTAGACGAGTCTGCTGAACAGCGGAATTAAAACGGACAGGTGTGTGTGCCTACTCGTTGTTTTCCACCATGTTAGGTTGGTTGACTTCTCTGGAGATGGCAGGGATGACAACCTGCCTATTGTTAACCGGATTCCGTCTCTGGCGGTTCATCTTGCCTGCTCGGGTTCGAGGAACCTGAGCTGAATGCCTGGAGACGGTACCCTCATCATGTTGAGGGTGCACTACCGCACGAGTCTGGCGGCGATTGTTGATGGGAGCCCTTGGGAAGGACTCCTGTCTTTTTGAATTAAGGCCCTGCGGGACCTGCTCATTTACTTTCTCAGAGTAAGGGAGTTAATGGAAATTGTGTTCTGGGGATAACGACCCGAAACCGTTGGAGACAGTAGTCAACACCGTCTGCTTCTTGATCGTTGGCCGCCGTTGTCCAGACGAACAGGAAGAGTTGTTAACTTGGAGGGCTTGACGAGTGGCCTCCAGAGTTGGGATAGTACCGTTGCGACGGTACTCCTTAACCAGTGCATTAAGAAACCCAACGTTGAAGACGCTGAGTTGGTGATGTCATCCTCAGAGCGGACGACGTTCCAGCAGGAGTAGCAGCATTGGTTTTCACAGCAGTAGACCTCACAGTAGAGGTTTTTACAGCAGTAGTATTCACAGGGGTGAATTTAAGGAAAGCCATTTTGCAGAAGATCTTGAGAAAAGAGTGCCTGTTCCATATAACAGACATAATCAAGATGAATCTGGCCACTGCATCTTTTGGATGAGCATATGTCAATGATTTCTTTGTTGGCCCAAGGGGCCTTACAAATAAGAAGAATATCACTTTAACTTGGTTAAGGATTCACGCCGGGTTCACCATTTTTTGTTTTGCATGGAATCCGGGGATGACCTCCTGGATGGGAGATTCAAACGTTCCGATCGGTTTCTAACGGGTTTATTCATAGAACCAGAAATATTCAATGATTCCACATCCGTTTGGACCTACTTTCCAAAGTTATGCGATCATTAGCTTGTGGGATAATGAGGATTAGGAATTTTCATTGGTCGAGAGGATGGGAGGTCGGACTCATCACACCTTTTTGAGGGGAATTATTGTCTACTCCGGGACTCTCTTTATAGATTTAAGTTATGTTCGTGAATACTTATTACATTACCAAGTATAAAATGAGCTTTCCTTCAGTTTAACAATCAATGATTAAATATGAATGAAATTTAGAGAATCTTTTATATGTATTCGAGGTTCTTCATCAATAGAGAGTCATCTGTATCTATTTAGAGATTCTTGGTCAATGGTATCCTTCAAAACATTTAAAAAAGTCTCTTGGTCATCATGATGACCAGGCTGGTTTTAAAGCCACTCAGTGGGGCACTTGAAGTTTATCATCATTCAGAAGGACAATGAATTACTTCAAGGTTGGGATCGAACCCATATATGGGCTACCTACGTATCCTTTGTTTTGAAAAAGGAATCAGAACCCACGTAGTTCGAATAAGGTTATGATGTTTATGATTGATGGCTCAAAGCAGGATGTCAAAATTACTTTTACACTCTAAGCTCAAGTGAGTCATGCTCGGTGTGAGAAACAAGAGGTATTAGTAAAATTTAGACAATTATACCATGAAAGATGCAATCATAAGAAATGGTTTGGGGCTTATGTATGTATGACTGCCCAGATAGATGAAGGTTTAGAATTCACTTTTAGGGAGAAAATCCATGAACATGGTCCATAAAGGTATATGTGCTTCATGGAGATTTGAATACTCTAATCTTGGGGCTTACTCCTATGGAGTATACCCAAGTTAGGAAGGGACTTATGATTGGGTTTTACTCCTGAAAAGGAAACCCAAATCAAGGGTAAATTAGGACTGGTTAAAGAGAAATTAGGGGACTTGGGGCTTATTCCGGAAAAGGAAGCCCAAGATTATAACTGGGTTTTTATACCTGAAAAAGGAGACCCAGGTTAGGGATTAAGGATTGGGGCTTATTCTTGAGGAGGATGCCCAAGTTACGGGACTTATAACTGTGGATTATTCCTGAAAAGGAGACCCAAGTTAAGGATTCTCTCATCTTAAATGATGAGGTTGAATGAATGAAATCTCCATATCTAGTGACATAAGGATATTTAAATCACTAGGATTTGAGAGATATTCCACAGAATTCCTTTCAGATAAGGAAGTCAAATCAATAAATCATGCCATAAATGGCTTTGAAGAGTGTCTTGAAGACTGAATCTTGAAAGGAAAGGTGTGATGGCTTAAGAGGAGTAAAATGGGCAAGATGGGCACCCAAAAAAGGTAGGGGCGCGCATGTCTTGAAAGGCGCGCAAGTATTGCAGCAGTGCGCAAGTATTGGTCGTGCAAGTATACTTGCGCGACATGAGGGGTACTTGCACGATTCTCAAACATCATTAGAATATTTGAGCGACTCTTTATAAATCCCTTTAGAATCCTCTTGAGGTTCTTCCAGAAAAGGGACGTGCGAGTTCCATTGAAGGAATAAGGTGGCCTGCAAGTGTTGATGAGTTTCAACACTTAGGCCTTCCTTCTTCTCTTTAAATCATCCGTTCTAGGTAAACAAATTACCTTTAGAAGTGTTCCGGAAGCTTTGAGAAGAGACTTGGGCGTCGGGAGCGTCAATCCGAGTTTCTGGAAAAAGATCCACCCGAATGGGGGGACCATAGGGTCTATTTATAGGCAGGAGAAGACCCCGGGCGGTTACCGGGGGGTTATCACTTAGGTCGCGCAAGTGTACTTGTGCGACAGTGATATAACTTGCGCGGTGCAGTTTCTGTTGATCCTTTGTTCATGCCTTTGTCGATTTTTGATGTTTTCTTCAAAGGTTGAATCACTTTGAGCTCATATATTCCCCTTTTCCGATCTTTAGACTCTGTTACGAAAGGAGCGTCAACAACAATATGATTGATTGTATTATAATATGTCAACCTATTATTAGGATAAAATACAACAATGGATGTTGACATTGATCAAAATTATTTAATAAATTTATTAAAACAATTTGAGGGAAATATCCCTTTTTTACTTTGAAATCATTTAGAAGATACAAATTTATAAAAGAATAAATTTCTTCTAGAAAAAAACATATAATATTGTAAAGAATTCATCAAAATTTTATTGTGACATAATGGCAAAAAATAATCAATTGTTCCAAATAAGTTTAAAAAAAAAATTACATAAATTTAAAAAAAATGATATAAAGAACATCATTTGGAAAATGATAGTGATATTACATTCCATACATTTTGTTACAATTAATTCATGGGTAAAAATTAATTTAAAAAAATGTTTATAATATTTTTATTTACATTTTAATATACATGAACATTGATGATAAGGATGTCTTGGTAGATTATTACATATAAGAAATCTTGGACAATGAAGAAATTGTGAAAAGAAAATGTACCTTATATTTCCCTATATTCAAGGGTGAGTTTTCCTCCAATATAATGGTAAAATGTGTTATTAAATTATAATAGGACCATATTTGTATTTATGATATCCTATATTATCCTCTTATATCATTCTTGTAAGTATATTTCATTATTACTATTGTTTGAGTGTCAACTGCTTTGTTTTCCCAGTCCTGTTCTTTCATTTAGGTCATGCTGGTTATGCTTAAGATATATTTGATTCATATATATAGAGAAATAATATTCTTAATTATTATTTTTACTCGCCATATAAAAATTATATAGTCATTCATGAATGGTTAACGTAGATAATGAATCTCATCTCGTCGTGTACATGGTAGGTCGTACATATGCATGAGCAATAGTATCGTTACCTTAGTGGTTAAATGGTATTGAATTGGATGTTATATTAGTTACACATAATCATTATCATGTTATATTAATTATTTATTTCCAATATACTCATCATCATACCCATCAACATGATGTATTTGTTAATAATAAATTACACCATGGTGTGTAGATAGTAAGACGTACAAACACGTCCATGGTGACTTTGATATTCAAATGATGGATTAATTGAGTAATATGTTTTCAAATGATTATAATAACATCTAAGTATATGGATGATACTTGATTTATTGTTTTATATGGAAACAACTTAAATAGAGTAAGAATAAGATGAAAATAACATTAAAAGAGGTGATAAAACAATTACCTCTTTTATGGGTGTCTTTATTTGGCATGTAAAACAATACTCTATAGAATGGCTTTAAACCTAATGTGTGGTCTCTATGATGATGTGGGGGATGTTGGGATAATAATAGGAAATGGTTTGACTAATCTAAATATCATTGGAGGTGTGAATTAACGAGAAGGATATGTTCCCGTTTATAAGAGAGGTGAGGGGTACTTTTAGAATATATTAAAATATTAACTTATTATACATTGATTTTTAGTTTCAAATATGTCTAATGTGATTTCGTTTGATTAAAAGATGATGATGGGTCGAAATAATGTCATCCAATTTATTTTATTCATGATTAGGTCACTAAATTATCATTATCTATTATGATTAACCCTTGGTTAAATAGTTATACTCTTACCATGTGTTCTGGTGTTTTTCCCTATTGGGTTTATATAGTAACTATAAAATTCCAAAAGAAACCCAATTGGATCATTTATGACATAACTAGAACTATCCTATTTTTTTGTCTGAACCTGAGATTTTCATGTTGTTTATAACCTCTAATAAAATATTATTTACATTAAAGTATAATAATGTCAATTTTGATACATTTCAGAATATTAATTTTTAAGAATATCAAAAAATCAAGATATGTTCAATCTCCTTCTTATTATATGTCACTATCATGTATATGTTATATATAAAATTATTCTATGTCATTAATGAAGTAAAATTAAATTTATTTTAATATTTTAAAAATAATTTAATTGATTATTCCTTTCATATGTAAATTACAGCAATGTTATTGTGTCACTATTTAATTTAATTGCTTATTTGCTAAAATTATAAAAAGTAACATTATGTAGATAACCATTTTAGAATTTAAATTTCTTTTTATAGTTGAATTTATCTTATTTATAGCCCTATATTAAAGGTGGTTTAGTTATTAATTTTTGAATATGACATTTTTTACTCTCCTTTAAATAAAATATATTTAATATCTTAATCTAACACAAGTGGCTTAAAAAAGATCAGAATTTAGAGCTTTGAGGAATTTGGTCGACACAGACATACACAATTAAATTGTGAATAGTGTTAGGTTAATATTATATTATTATAATATTAATCATACATTTAATTACACTATGGTAAATAAAATCGTAAAGATACTATTTACAAAAAACAATTATCTTATTAGACCACATATTTCATTCCGGTTACAACCGTGTACATCCATATTTTTAAATTCAATTCACATAAGAGGTAAAATTACTTTTAATGAAAATCTTGTAGATGTGGTTAGAAGGAGGGTATAAGAGTCTTTCAAATGTATAATTAATTTTAATATATAATTATATTTTAAAAATGATTCTAATGAACTAAATTGGACTAATATATTTATAATGTTATAATTTTGACATTAAAATAAATTTAATGTATAATATTTATTTGAATTCAAATGTCGAATTTATATAATATTGAATTATTCATGACAATTCATAAAAATATAGAACATTCTCGAAAATATCCAAAATTTCTCCCTAAGATAATTTTAATATTCAAAATTCAAAAAGTAAATCTATTTTGAAAAATAAAAATTTTAAATTTCATAAGTTGGTTAATATTATTCATAACATGTTTTTAAAACTGCTAGTTTGGATAGTCATGGTGCACTCGAACTAGATATTGTGTGTATCTCAAGCTATTGAATTATTTAGGTAGAAGCATGAAGTTTTACATTCATACCTCTTAAAAATTTTGTCCTTGAAATTTATAAAATATCACTTCATAAAAATATATGGGTGGTTCTTCGTCTTACGTTCTTCAGGTTCACACATCACCTATTCCATTTTATGGTTCATCCAAAGAACATTTACTATATGAGTCTCCCAATTTCACAACATATTTTCTCTGGTATCAATAATCTTGACATGCTCTTCAAAATAAGATAGATTATATACTGGTTCTATTTCTTCATAGGTGGGTACATGTGTTGGGTTTGGAATGAATTTTTATAACATTGATATGTGGAACACATCATGAACTTTGGGTAGACCAGGTGGTATTGCTAAATAGTAAGCTACATCACATATTCGTTCTAGAATTTCATAAGGTCCAATGAAGATGGGACATAATTTTTCATTCTACCTAATTAATATAATATCCTTATATGGAGATACATTCAAGAAAACATGATCTCTAACATGAAATTCTAGACCATTCATTCGGTTATCATCATATATCTTGTACTTACATTTAGATATTTTGATATGGGTTGGGAAAGTTTTTACCCATTTCATCGTTTCAACAAAAAGTTCTAGGTTGATTATTTTTCATTCACCATTATAATCCCAACATGTTTTTTTACTACATCTCTTTCCATATGATGCTTTATATGGTACTATAAATATACTTGATTGGAAGCTATAGTTATAGGAAAATTTTACCAAATGTAAATACTGATCCCACATAACTTGAAATTCAACATAGAAAGATCTCACCATGTCATCTAAGGTATGAATAGTCCTTTATGATTGACGATCAGTTTGAGGGTGATATGAAGTGCTCAAACAAAGCTCAGTATCTAAATAATTATGAATAATTTTCTGGAATTGTGATGTATAATGGGGATCATGGTAAAAAACAATGGATAGGGATACACCATGAAGTTTGATAACTTCATTAATATATAGTCTTTATAAACTATCATGTGGTAAATATTCTGTTATATCATGAAAATGTGATAATTTGGTATATCAATCAATAATAACCTTTATTCACAATATCTCTTATGAAAGTATTTGGTATCCCCATGACATTGTCTATCATAATATCATCCCATTCCCAAACATGTATAGTAATAGGTTTTAAGACTCCTCTAGGATGTTGTCTCCCAGCATTCACATTTATAAAAACCATACATCCCAAAATATTTATAACCAATATCCCTCTTCATGTTTTCTCACAAAAAATGTAGTTTCAAATAACTATTTGTCATAGTTACAACTGGGAGTATAGAGAAATTAGATATTTTAGAAACATCCAAAAATTTCTTTTTTAGCTCAGGTATGGTGAGAACAAAAATCCAATTCCAATATTTCAAAACACTATCTTCAAATATAATGCCAATCAGTCTCCCATCATTCAAAGCATTAATTTTCTTTCGAAACTCCAAATCATCAGGCTAGGAAATTCTTATCCTTTCTAGTAAGGAAGGATCAGAAAACATTAAAAAATTACTTTTGTTTAACCTTCAATGATAATTTCCATATCTATATATAATATATCCATAGTCATACGATTCATTTAACACTGATTTTCTTAAGTAATACATGTTATTTTCTACTCAAACCATCTTATACCTTATCTTCTTTCACTATGCGGAAGTGTGTGGTGACATCGTAAATCAGGAGTAGCTCAAGCCACTTCCTTTCCCTTAAGTTTAATTGTTTCCATGAGAAAACATATTTCAACATATTATTTTTAGTATATATCTCACATTTTTCTGTAGAGATAAGATATTCATAACTTTAGATAAAAGAATATTGATACTGACTCCAAATCATGAGTTGGGTATTTTTGTTCTTGAAATTTTTATTGCATTGGTGTATAATCAATAACCATATCATTCTGCATAAAGATAATTCCGATTCATTCCCTTGATTTAGAACTATAAATCACAATCCCTTCATTCCTCGATGGTAGAGTCAAGATATGATAATTGATTAATCTTCACTGAAATTCATCACAACATTATTCACACTCTTTTTTTCCATTTAATTTTACCCCTTTACGTGTGATCATGATTAATGGTAATTCCAATCAGGAAAAATTCTGGGTGAAATGCAGATAGTAACATGATAAAACAATAAAACTATGTACCTCGGTTATACCTATCGGTGCTGGGAATTCTTGGATTTCCAATATCATTGTAGGATCAATAGAGATTCTATCATTGGAGATAATATGGCCAAGAAAATAAATTTCCTAGAGCCAGAATTATAAATTGATAAACATCCTATATAGTTAATTTATTTTATGTGCCTTCAAAACAACCCGCAAGTGGTTCCCATGATCATCGTATCTTTTAGTGTATACCATGATATCATCAATTTATAAAATGAAAATATAGTCAATATATTGATTTAACACTCTATTCATAAGATCCAGGGATAAAGGGTGCATTAGTCGATCCAAATTGAATTACCGTAAATTCTACTAACCACACATCGTTTGGAATGTTGTCTTCGGTATATATTTCTTTTTTACACACGATTGATGTTATCCAAAACGATGTTATAATTTAGAAAAAAAATTTAGCTCTATGAATTTAATCAAATAAATCATCAATGTGTGGCAGGGGATTCTGATTCTTTATTGTCACTGATTTTACTTCTCAATAGTCAATGCATTGACTCATTAATCAATTTTTCTTGTTAAAAATTGAACATGGGCTCCCCATGGGGAACCACTAATGAAAATACTTCCCTTATTACCCAACTAATCTAGGGTTTTCTTCAACTATAATAATTACATGGTGTCCATTTTGTATCAAGTCTTTGATATTTTCCTTTTTAATATTATTATATCAATAGAAAACTCAACTTCTTTCTATGGGGATGTCCAAGTAAATATTTGAGGAAAAAAAATTATATTCCTTTAAAATAGTTTCATCCTTAATATGAATATTTCATTCTTCATCCTTAGATGTTATTTCATCTTCCTCCATAGAAATCTTATTCAATTAATCTAGTAATTGTGAATTTTGATAAGAATCAGGTGATGAAGTTTCTACTCTATCATAATGGATTCTACATCATCCTAAAAAATCATTACTTCCTTATTCTTTCAATAAATATTCAATTCATATTTATATAGACAATCCTTAGTATGAATTATATCAATGTAGACCGTATGTATGATAAAAAATTATGAAGATAATCTATGTTTATATTCTATAATGGGAACTTCCTCACACATCATTGTTTCAGTGAGACACACCATATGGGTTTTGAATGAAAACCCTTATCTTAAAGTGAATTGGAAATAACTAATATTTACAGAAAACTGGTAAGTTGTAATAGAATAAGATGATCTAAAATCAAATAAATCTTTTCCTAAATATGAGGAGATGGATATAGTACCAACCACAACATCATTAGGAGTTTCAACCTTAACATTTGTGATCACAAAATATTTGATTCGCTACTTGGTACTTTTCTGGGGTATGAATCTTTGACATGATGAAAAATCATTTTAATAATATCCCATATATTTACAATTTTATAATTTACCATTTATTGCATATTTCATCCCCATGAAATCACTATCTTGGTGGTCTTTTTATCCAAAATTTAACCAAACTCCCATCCCCTTTAGTAAAGTACCAGGGTGGTTCATCCCACAATTACTATATTGTGGAAATTCCCAGAGTGTTAAGCGACTACATTATTTTCTTGATTGTATTTAATGTCATAAGACATAAAAAATTTCATTTCTATATTGATAGAATGTGAGATTAAATCTTCTTATATTAGGAAATATTGTTAGACCAATGCAAGTCGGAGTAATGGTTTTATCCCATAAAAGAATTGGTCAATATTACTTTGTGGGATAAATAAGTAGTCTGTTGCATTCCTTGGTATCCTTGTAAAGTTAGCCAAATACATTTCAATATTCTCATCCTCTTTTTTCCTCAGTCTTAAGAAAATGCATTTCCATATTACCTCGATGTTCACGGGGAAAGTATTTTTATAGGAAAATTTATATAAACTCACTCTATTACATATTTTCTACATCTTTATCCTCCATCATGATTGTTATTGAGGACCATAATTGGACCGAATATCTTATGACATGATAAAATTCCATGAAATAAACTTCTCTTTGGTTACTACCAAATGAAAGAAATATTTTACATACAGAACATATACATTGCTCAGCTACAAATGGATTTTTTATACAACCGAATGTTGGAGGTTGTACTCTTATGATTTTCCCAACCACTAATCCTCTGTATTGTGGATCAGGGTGCTCCATACTGCTAAGGTTATTATTAATAACCTCAGTGAACTATCATATTATGTTTATAAGTTTTTTAATAGTAGTTGTATTTCTATCTCTATTGTCATTATCTATCATAGGGGGTAATACCTACATAGATTATGTGATTGGATACTATTTATGTCTCTTCAACTATGATCCATTTCTAAACAATGTCATACACTAGATTAGGTTATGAATCATAATGCAAAATACTAAACTAGTAAAATACTTAACATAAATTGAATTTTTTTTGCATATTCAATCCATATTCATAAACATGACTCTTTGATGATATTGTTAATTTTAAATACATCATGTTGTTTTTTAAATAAAATAATAATTATCTTATGCATGTCCTCAAGGAGGGTCAAACCAGGTGCATAATAAGGCCCATTATCAAATACAATGTTACCCCGTGTCATGTTCAGAACACCTTGTCAATGTTTTTACCCATATGTATATTTATTCCAAAACCACATCAAGTTTTAGTATCGAGGAAATGATCTATTTTCTAGGAATAGCCACATATTACCTATTTTACCAAAATTATAGGATTTTCTTTTATACATATCCTTAAATTACATCTGAGGTTCATGTACCCTAATAATGGTTATTCCAAATCTCATTTCCTAGGTTTTTAATAAAAATTCATTGATACTATCTTTAATAACCCAACCCCAGTTTCCCAGAGTCGAATTATTATTTTATTTCATTGGAATGATCATAAGAAAATCAAATCATAAGGACCGATCAGTTTAGTAGCCTTGTAAATACTAGATATAAAAATATGTTTCACATTATAGCGTGAAATGAAAAATGACATATTTTCCCCATTGAAAACACAAATATACCATAGAATATACCTTCATGTCAATCATAATATACTTCATCACATCTAGTGTAGAACTGAAACCAAGGAAATGCATGAGATCAGATAATCAGTAAAGTTAGACAATATAGTGGAAGCTGTCAAAAAAAAAGTATATACTTTTAAGGGATGGTATAAAAAACACAATAATTTTAAACATAATATTAAACAGAATATGCAAATTTTAAATCAAATAATTCTATTTAAATATTTACATGAATATTCCATTAGTTTAATAATCACATGCAGTATCAATAACAAATCTCATAATGAAGAAATGCATAATGATGGAAATCATAGCCATACAATTAAAGAATCGTGCCCAGACAATTACCATAATGTCAATGCCAAGTTCCATGAAACTAGTTTTTATCATGAGACTTACCGATGCATTAAGGGGCTATAGCATGCCCCACCTGTCATATACTATGTCTAATGCATTCCTCTTATGAAAATGGTGAAACATAACATAAACCATTATTTTAAAACTATCATACGATATGTTAATTCTTTAACTATAATCCATTATTGGTATAAACATAGCACATCCAAAATCAAACATATCATAAAACCTTCAATATAATATGGAATATTTTTACATAATAAGTCAACCTCAAATAATCATAACATCCAAAAAATGATATTGATATAATTGAAAATAATTTAATAAATTCATTAAAATACTTTGAGGTAAATATCAATTTTTTAAATTTAAATAATTTAGAAGATGATGAATTATAAGAGAAAACATTTCATTTGAAAATATCCTTATAAGATTTTATGGATTGATTCAATAAGTTAAGAAATAATAATAGTGAAAAATTGTCACTCTTTCTGTACAAGTTAAATAATATTCATTCCTTAAATTTCTCGAAAATGTTATTAATTACCCCATTTGATAAATGATAGAAGGATTCATTTCAAATCAATTTTCAAAAAGTAAAACATGTGTAAAAATTGTCACGACCCATCCTCGGGGGCAATGTCGTGACTACCCCAAGACCGCCTCCCATAGGCCAGGGGCTGGCGACTAGAACCAAAGGCATAAATCCCAGTAAAAGGGGAGGAATTTCCTTGAAATAAGAGAACAAACACCAAATAGTACAGAAGCTGAAGAAAAATCTAAGTAAATTGAGTACAAAATTAAGTGTTGGAAAGTAAATGAGCCAGAATACAATCCCAACTGAAAGTAAAGTACAACCGAAAGAAAATACAGCATCAGAAAAGTAATGAAGAAACTCCAAGCCATCCTCCAGAACTCCCACCCGAAGGGTTGGTACAGATAGCCTCCACAGCTCCTCAGTCCGGCCGTCCGCTCTGTGTGCATCCCACCAAGTGGTCCACCTCCTGGTACCGTCCATCTCCACAAGCTTCCACCTCGATCAGTGTTGTCCGTCGTCTGTATCCAACACCATGTAGTGCGGGAATAGCCCATGCAGGGTTGAGTATACGATACTCAGTAGGGACCTCGATACCCCCAAAGGTCTCTCAGAATCAACGAAGGATAAAACACAAAGGAATGATACAATCACAACATATCAATAACACTACATTGGTATATGCCCAAACATATACCTATGTCCTTAGTTAAAGTTAGTATCTAACTTCAAAGCACCACGCAGTCCACAAAGGAAAGCACAACCTAGTCCACAAAGGATAGATCAACTTAGTCCACACAGGAAAAACGCAACCGAGTCCACAAAGGATAGCTCAACTTAGTCCACACAGGAAAAACACAACCCAATCCACAGAGGAAAGCAAGTCAACCATATCAAGGATAATGATTGTGAATCAAGAGTCAGCTCATACATGTATACTACTTCTTGAAGAGAGGTGGAGGTGATTTGATGTATCCTCTAAATCATCTCCTCTGTTGATCCCATGTAGGATCCTAGTAAAGAAGTCATCAATGCCAAACCGACGGAGGATCCAAGTATAGTAGTCATCACTGCCGAACCCACGGAGGATCCAAGTACAGTCGACAATGCTGCTGAACCCACAGAGGATCCTAGTACAGAAGTCATCGCGGTCGAACCCACGGAGGATCCCAGCACGGTAGACATCGTCGTCGAACACACGGAGGATCCTAGTACAGTAGATGTCGTCGTCGAACCCACATATGATCCTAGTACGGTAGTCGTCCTCATCGAACCCATTGAGGATCCTAGTATGGTAGTAGTCCTCTTCGAACCCAATGAGGATCCTAGTACGGTAGCCATCCTCGTCGAACCCACTAAGGAACCTTGTATGAAAGTTATCATCTTCGTCGCAGCCAGCTCTAGGGTTCCCGCACACAGCATGCTCGATTCTGGGAGGGTCTTCTCCATGAGCCAAGGGGTCGATACATCAACGTTCACGAAGACCAAAGTTGATGTATCACAATGTTCCGTCTCATCAATAGGAACTCAACGTGATAGACGACGCCTCAATCGGATGTCAGGTCTGCGAGTTATTGGATTTTTCATCCCAGGGGCCCAGTTGGTTTTTAAGCTAAAACCAAACTGACCATACTCCAGCTGCGTCCAATCCTTGAGTGAAGTAATTCAAAAGAACCGTCTCACTAAGAAGAACCCATTGAAGTTGACGTCACATCAATTAGACGTCCGGGGCTCCAGTTATAAGTGTTTCCGCTCCGAAGGCCCGATTGGTTTCGTGTTAGAACCAACGCGGACCGACCCAAAGTTCTCCAAAACCTTGAGTGTAATTTACCGAAACCACCGACTCGATCCAAGGATCCCAATGCAGTTGACGGTGCGTCTATCGGAAGACCGTAGCCCATGTTAGGTGAATTTGAACAGAACTATTCAAAAACCGGGGGTCTGGGCCCGGTCCAACCCGGCCCAATACCCCCTGGGTCAGACCAAAACGGGTCTACCCGACCCGGGTCTGGGTATTACCCAATTGGAAGCGGCGTGGGGGTCCAGCCCAGTGTGGCTGGCCCGGCCCGGCGTGGCTGGCCTGGGCCGGCACGGATGTCCTGCCCCGGCCCGTGTGGCCGGCGGCTCGGCTCTCGGCTGAGCAGGATGCGGGGGGGGGGGGGGGGGGGGGACTTCCCCCCTTTATCTAAGAAATGGTCGGTCGTTAAGTCCGGCTTTAATTGAACCTGCGGGACCTGAGGGGCCCCGCCTCTAGCTGGTGCTAGCAGCCGGCTCGACCGGCCGCTCCTCTGAACTGTCGTGGCCATAGGTCACGGCTCCTGCACATCCGGTGCGACACAATGACTCTGCACCCCTCTGCCGCAGCCCACCCCAGCTGCGGCCGTTCATTGTGCTCCGGTGTGGCGCGTTGCCAACCCGCCCCTCCTCCGCGGCCCACTCTTGGCCGATACCTCCTTCGGCTTCACCAGAGTGGCACGACGTCACCGAGTTCCTACATCGCGGACCGCTCCGGCCACGGTTCTCTCATTCCCATGTGGTGCGACGACACCGCGTCGCCTCTATTTCAAGACATGAAGAAGATCAACAACAAAAGGGGGAGGAGGATCGTCCATGTTTGTGCTGTCCAACCTCCTCCCATTATTTTGATAACAATCAGCCAGTCATTTAACAATGAAGTTTGTTAAATAATACTCGAACAAATAATTAACCCCTACCTCTTGCTCATCGCTCGATGGAGGAGTCACGCAAGGAAGACGATGAAGACCATCGTTCGTCGCGTCCGCCACACATTGCCATTTCCGAGCTTCATCGGTTCGTTGACGATGTTGCGGAGGATAGGTTTCTAGGGAAGGAAGGTCGAAGAAGAATCAAGTGGAAGATCGTCATTGGCATTCTTCATGTTCTTCGTTGGAGAGGATATGATTTTCCCATGTTTTGGGCATCGCGAAACTTTACCAGTGCTTCATCGCTTGGTGATGCCGTCCCAAAACCTTCTCCCAAGCTACCTATATATAGGAGAGGCAGAGATGTTTGTAACCATCATGGAATTTATGATGGTTCATTTATTTGGAACCTTCTTAAATTCTAATATTGGGGTTATTTAATTTAATAATGGGGTCGGGTGAATTAAATTGTGTTGGCGCAATTTAAGAGGTGTGTTGGCACAACATAAGAGGAGAGGACGCCAAGAAGTTTCCCCCACATAGCCTACATCAAAACATATGACACGAATTAATTTTATGTTGACACATAAAATTAATTGACATCAATTGATTTCATGTCGACACATAAAATTAACTGAAAGAAATTAATTTTATGTCAAATCATTATATTAATTGAGTGCAATTAATTTTACGTCAACACGTAAAATTAACTGACAACAATTAATTTCACATCGACACATAATATTAACTGATAGCACTTCATTTTATGTCAACTAATAAAATTAATTAAGTGAAATTAATTTTACGTCGACACATAATATTAATTGATGGGGAGGGGGGTTGAGAGGTTTTCCCTCCCTCCCAATTAAATGGGAGGTTAGGGTGTGGCGGTTCCACCACCAACTACTATGTGGATCTTCTAACCACTTTTATCTACACGACAAGTGTTTAACAAAGTAAAATAAATTATTCACTTATTTTATTTTATTATCCCACATAAAACCCCAAAAACTAACATTCATACCTGATATTCCACTGTCGAGGTGAAAGTCTTCTTAAGAGAAAACCCATGTTGCGAGTTCAATGGTGCCCTCAGATTTCAATTCCACTTACCGGTTCAAAAGATATAAAAATCTGCTCGTACGTTTAATGAACGTACCCGAAAAAATGTTCGTAAAATTATTATCAATCACCCTCAACCCACTACAGTCAAGGTTAGGCTCTACCTCGGAGAAACACGCCCCACTGAACTCAATGGTACTATCGGATTTTCAATTCGAGTTACCATTTAGAAGTTATGAATTTTACAATAAAAGAATTGTCACTTAATTATTTTATCTACGGCCAAAAACTAACTTTCTTTGGTGGCCCGCACCGTCCAAAGTTAGTATCTAATTAACGAAAGAATACCCTCATGAGTTCAGTGGTGTTTTCGGATTTTTAATCCAAGTTACCATTTGGGAGTTATAAGAATTTTACAAATAAAATAACTTTATTTAATTATTTTATTTATGGTTTTTCCATTTTTGGGTTTTCTCAATGGAGGCCTACGCCGACTAAACATAAGTCAGGCCTAGGGTATACCTGCCATCCTGAGCATAACGGTTCCATAGGATTTCTGATCAGTGTAACCGTTTAAGATTTATTCCACTTTTTCCAGAAAACTGCTTACGTGCTTTAAGTTAAGCTTAACAAAACTTCAAAAAATTATTCTGGGCACATCGGTCCTCGGAATCAGGTGCTGTCAGAAACTACGTACTCGTAAAATTACAAAGAATTTAAGTAAAAAAATTTCCTTGAAATTTACGGGTCTTTACATTACTCCCACCTTAGGGCTTTACATCCCCATAAAAGATACAACACAAATTAGGGAAACTAAAGGAGCTACCGAGAACGCATCTGAGCCTCCGGCTCGCAAGTGATCTCCTGGAGGTTTTCGTGCTGCCAGCGAATGCACACCATGGGAATCGATCATCCACGTAGGACCTGCTCTTGTAGATCCTCAATATTCACTAGAACCTCCGTGAAGGTCGCCCCATCATCAATGTCTAGCTCCCCATGGTTGATGATGTGGGATGGGTCTTGGACATATCCCCTCTGCTGATATACCTGGAAGACGTCGTGCACCCTGTGCAAATGAGGTGGAAGGGCCTGGTGGTAAGCCACCTTGCCTACATTTTACAAGAGCTGCTAAGATTTCTCCTTTTCCAAAAAGGGAAATCTAGTCTCATCCCCTAGATGAACCACATTCTATGCCTAATACAGTCAATCATGACATGAACAGTACAACCCATGTCATGGATAATGTCCTAAGGCCTCGACGCTACTACCAAGAGATCCAACTGTTACTCTCTCATCTAAGGGTTGAGTCACACTGTCGGCATCAGTGTGTGGTTACTGGGTCTTCTCCAGTAGGATTCTCACAAGTGAGGGTCAAGTCAGTAGTCTTAACCAGAACCTCTTAGTATCAACCATACAAAAAGACAGGATAATAAACGTCACAAAGAAAAGTGTCTTTTATTACTACAGCTCAATGTACAAAGACACATGACAACCACAAACAAAAACAATACAGAAACTAGAAGCAACAAGAACAAAGGCCACCATGCCTGGAACTAGTCCCGCTCCTATCCACCAGCTTCTGGAGCTCCATAGTCGTATGATCCAGCTGCCTGAAACTATTCTCTCCCACGTTCACCTGTTCCCTGCGGTCGGGGAGGTTTTCCTGGTGGTGGTGGTGGTAGGGCCTCAAAGCGTCACACACCATCCGCTGCTCGGCTAGATCCTCTGCCTCGTCCACCTGTTCCCTGCAGACCGCCACGGTCAACCCTCTTCTTGGGAGGTCCCTCTACTGCCCGTTGCACATCTGCTGGGCGGGTTGGGTAGTCTTGAGCCATGTGACCCTGCCCGCTTCATGCATAGAATTGTCTTCTCCTCATGTGGCTGGATCTGTTTCGGGTGCCCCGAACAACCGAACATGTTTCCTGAGATTGCTCATCTGATGGTCTAGCCTGATTGGTCCTCTGCGTCATCTGTCTACTGCTGTCTCTAGAAGACTCTGTTTCGGGTCGTCCTGCGGAGGGTCTCGCCACTGGTGAATGCTCACTGAGAAAACTCTCTACTAGAAGGGCACTCTGCAGCACCCATGCCTGCGTCAGGATGTTGAGGGAGATCCTCGAAGCCATGATCTCATGCCTCAGTCCCTGGTCGAAGGTCTGAGCCCTGAAGAATGGGTCTTCTACCATATCTGTGGTGTAGCACGAGAGGTCGGTAAATCTCGCTGAGTACTGGGTTTCTGTCATGCTGCCCTGCTGCATCTTTAGTAGCTTCTGAATGCACACCGCATGGAGCGTGGTGGAATGAACTCCGAGTGGAAGAAGCTCTGGATGTCCTTCCATAGTAGAGATGCCTTGTCGTGCACCTGGAGCATTGGGAACCACCATCTGCCTACTTCCGCGTGCAGGAGACTCACCGCAAGGATCACCATGAGGTCAACTGGTGTCCCTATTAATATAAAGACTCGAATAACAGCCTACATCCAATCCTCGGCTGCCTGAGGGTCCACCTCCCCTCGGATCCAGGGCGGTCTCTGGTGGTGAAACTCGTGCAGTTCACTAAGGTGACTTGCACTCTCAGCTGCTGGGGTTGGTGGCATCAGTGGCTCGGCAGGTAGAGGTACCACCGGTGCCTCCGCTATAATGGGGCCCTGCACTGAGGCGTTGTCGCTCAGTGGGGTGCCATCTCACACAAAGCTCTGAACCCTAGCTGGATACCATCGTGGGGCCATCCTGAAATGAAACTTGTGTGCCATAGTCAATACAGTATACCTGGTGAGTTGACACAAAGTAATCACAAAGAAAACATTTGAAACACACATGCAATTAATGATTTCGTGTACTGAGTCGGAAATCAAGAGTCAGGGTCCTAGTGTATGGATACGTCGGCCGCCACACAAACACTGGACTCCCTGGACTGATAACCACACTCATTACTCTAAACATTATTGCTTCACTGAGAAGAAATTATCAGAGCCCTGAGTTCTATGGTAGAACCGACTCCTCTGATACAAATTTGTCATGACCCGTCCTCGGGGCCCATGCTGTGACTACCCCAAGACCGCCTCCCATAGGCCAGCGGCTGGCGACCAGCACCAAAGGCATAAATCCCAGTAAAAGGGGAGGCATTGCCTTTGAATAAGAAAACAAACACCAGAGAGTACACAAGATGAAGCAAACTCTATGTAAACTGAGTACAAAATTATGTTCTGGAATGTAAATGGGCCAGAATACAAACCCAACTGAAAGTAAAGTACAAAAGAATGAAAATACAGCAGCAGAAAAGTAACGCATCAACTCTGACCCGTCCTTCGGAACTATAACCTGAAGGGTGGGTACAGATAGCCTCCATAGCTCCTCAGTCCGGTCATCCGCTCCGTGTGCATCCCGCCAAGTGGTCCACCTCTGGGTACTGTCAAACTCTACAAGATTCCACCTTGATCAGTGTTGTCCGTAGTCTGCATTCAACACCACGTATTGCGGGCGTATCCCATGCAGGGGTGAGTATACGATACTCACTAGGGACCCCAAGACCCCCGAAGGTATCTCAGAATCAACGAAGGATAAACCACAAAGGAAAGATACAATCATGATGTATCAACAACACTACTTAGGTATATGCCCATACATATAACTAAGTCCTTAGTTACAGTTCGTCTCCTACTTCCAAGCACCACCAAGTCCACAAAGGAAATCACAACCCTGTCCACAAAGGATAACTTAACTTAGTCCACACATAGAAAACACAACCCAGTCCATAAAGGAGAGATCAACTTAGTCCACATAGGAAAAAAACAAACCAGTATACCAAGGAAAGCAAGTCAACCATATCAATGATAATGATTGTGAATCAAGACTCAGCTTGCACAGGTATACTAATTCTTGAAGAGAGGTGGAGGTGCTTAGATGTATCCTTTAAATCATCTCCTCTGCCGATCCCACGAAGGATCCTACTACAGAAGTCGTCACTGCCGAACCCAGAGAGGATCCAAGTATAATAGTCATCTCTTCTGAACCCACAGAGGATCCAAGTACAGTCGACAATGCTGTTGAACCCACAGAGGAACCTAGTATAGAAGTCATCGTCGTCGAACCCACGAAGGATCCCAGTATGGTAGACGTCGTCGTCGAACCAACGGAGGATCCCAGTATAGTAGATGTCGTTGTCGAATCCACAGAGGATCCTAGTATAGTAGTCATCCTCATCAATCCTAGTGAGGATCCTAGTACGGTAGTCATTCTCGTCGAACCCACTGAGGATCCTAGTATGGTAGTCATACTCATCGAACCCTCTAAGGATCCTTGTACCAAAGTGGTTATCTTCGTCGCAGCCAGCTCTAGGGTTCCCGCACACAACATGCTCGATTCCGGGAGGGTCCGCTCCACGAGCCAAGGGGTCTATACATCAACTATCACAAAGTCCAATGATAATGTATCACAATGTTCTGTCTCGTCAATATGAACTCAACGTGACCGAGGACACGTCAATCGGACGCCAGGTCTGAGAGTTATTGGATTTTTCGTTGTAGGGGCCCAGTTGGTTGATATGATAAAACCATTCTGACGGTACGTTAGCTATGTCCAATCCTTTAGAAGAGTAATCCAAAAGAACGGTCTCACTAAGAGGAAACCAATGAAGTTGACGACACGTCAATCGGACGTCCGGGGATCAATTTATAAGTGTTTCTGCTCCGAGGGCCCGGTTGGTTTCATGATCGAACCAACCCGGCCATACACAATGTTTCCAGAAACCTTGAGTGTAATATACCTAAACGACCGTCTCAATCCATGTATCCCAACGCAACTGACAGTGCGTCGATCGGAGGTCTGTAGCCCATGTTAAGGGCATTTGAACAGAACATTCCGAAAATAGGGGGTTTCGGCCCGGTCCAACCCGTCCTAATACCCGCTGGGTCGGCCCAAACGGGTCTACCCGACCCGGGTCTAGGACCAGCCCAGTTGGGTGCTGCGTGGCCCGGCGCGGCTAGTCCGGCCCTCATGGCCAGCGGCTCGGCTCTCGACCGAGCGGGGTGCGGGGGGGGGGGGGGGGGGCTGGCCCTATTGATTGAAGAAACGGCCAGCCATTAAGGCCGCCCTTAATTGATCCTTAGGGACCCGAGGGGTCCCGACTTTAGCTGGTTCAAGCGGACGGCTAGGCCGGCCACTCCTCTTAACCCCCACGGCCATAGGCCGCTGCTCCTGTCCGTCCAGTGCGGCGCGACGGCGTTGCAACCCTCCATTGAGGCCCGCCCCAGCCACAGACCTTCATTGTGCTACGACGCAGTGCGAAAGCATCACACCCATCCTCCACGGCCCGCACTTGGTCGTGGCCTCCTTTGGCTTCACCGGCGCAGCGTGACGGCGCCGCGCTCCTTCACCGAGGCTCGCTCCGGCCGCGGTTCTCTTATTCCCGCGCGGTGCGACGGCACCGCATCACCTCCGTTTCAAGCCACGAAAAAGATCAACCACAAAAGGGGAGGAGGATCGGCCATGTTTTTGCGGTCCGACCTCCTCCCATTATTTTGATAACAATCAGCCAATCATTTAACAACGAAGTTCATTAAATAATACTTGAACGAAGAATTGAACGATGAATTAACCCCTACCTATTTCTCGTTGCTCGATGGCGGAGTCGTGGAAGGAAGACTATGAAGACCGTCATTTGTCGCATCCACCACACGCCCCCAATTCCAAGCTTCATCGGTTCATTGACAATGTTGCGGAGGATAGGTGTCTGGGGAACGAAGTTCGAATAAGAATTGTGTGGAAGATCGTCGTTGGCGTTCTTCACATTCTTCGTTGGAGAGGATATGATTTCCCCATGTGTTGGGCGTCACGATACTTTACCAGAGCTTCGTCTCTTGGTGAGGCCATCTCAAATCCTTCCCCCATGCTCCATATATATAGGAGAGGGGGATATGTATGTAACCATTGAAGAATTTATTATGGTTCATTTATTTGGAACCTTTTTAAATTCCAGCAATGTGGTTACTTAATTTTAGAAGGTGGTCGAGAGAATTAACTTGCATGGGAACAATTTAAGAGGTGTGTTGGCACAACTTAAGAGGGGAGGACGCCAAGATGTTTCCCCCACATAGCCTGAATCAAAACATATGACCCGAATTATTTTTATGTTGACACATAAAATTAAGTGACATAAATTAATTTCACGTCGACACAGAAAATTAACTGACTGAGTTTTATTTTATATCAAATCATTAAATTCATTTAGTGCAATTAATTTTAGGTCGACACGTAAAATTAATTGACAGTAATTAATTTCACCTCAACACATAAAATTAACTGACAATAATTAGTTTTATGTCAACTCATAAAATTAATTGAGTGCAATTAATTTTACGTTGACACATACAATTAATTGATGGGGGGGGGGGTTGAGAGGTTTCCTCTCCCTCCCCATTAAATGGGAGGATAGGGTGTGGCAGTTCCACCACCAACTACGAAGTGGATCTTCTAACCACTTTTATCTGCACAACAAGTGTTTAACAAAATAAAATAAATTATTCACTTATTTTATTTTATTATCCCACATAAAAAACCCAAAATCTAACGTTCATACCTGATTATCCATCGTCGAGGTGAAATTATTCTTAAACAAAAAACTCACGTTGCGAGTTGAATGGTGCCCTCAGATTTCAATTCCAATCACCAGTTCAAAATATAGAAAAATCCTCTCATACGATTACTGAACGTACCCGAAAAAAAGTTCAGAAAATTATTATTAATCACCCTCCACCCACTACGGTCAAGGATAAGATTTTCCTAAGAGAAACACGCCCCAATGAACTCAACGATACTCTCGGATTTTAATTCAGGTTTCCTTTTAGAATTTATAAATTTTACAATAAAATAATTTTAACTTAATTATTTTATTTACGGACAAAAACTAACTTTCTCAGGTGGCCCGTGCTGGCCAAAGTTAGTATCTGCTTAAAGAAATCATACCCTCACGAGTTCAGCAGGGGTCTCAGATTTTTAATCCGATTTACCATTTGTGAGTTATAATCATTTTAAAAATTAAATATGTTTACTCAATTATTTTATTTACGGTTATTCCATTTTTGGGTTTACTCATAGGAGGCCTGCGCTGACTAAACTTAAGTAACACCTAGGGTAAACCCGCTATCCTGAGCATAATGGTGCCTTAGGATTTCTAATTAGAGTAACTATTTAAGAGTTATTCCACTTTTCAGGAAAACTGCATAGGTGCGTTAATTTAAGCTTAACAAAACTTCATAAAGTTATTCCGGGCAAACCGAGTCTCAGAATCAGGTGCCGTCAAAAACTATGTACTCGTAAAATTCCAAAGAATTATAGAAAAGAACTTTCCCTTGAAATTTAAGGGTCTTTATGAAAATGACTTAAAACACTTTTTGATAATATTTTTAAATATTTTTTAAGAAACATGGACATTAATGATATGGATGTATTAGTAAATACTTATGTATAAGAAATCTCACATAATTTAGATATTATGAAAGTAACACAAACCTTATAGTTACATTTCATTAAAGGTGAGATAGAATCCGTTATAATGGTTAAAACATGTCATTAAATTATTCTTAAACTATATTAATATTTATTACATCATATATTATCCTATTATATCATTTTGGTAATAATATTTCTTTATTAACATTGTTTTGTATGTTAACTACTTTGTATTCCCATTTTTTATCATGTATGTCATGTTGGTTATTCATAATATATATTTAATTTATATACATAAATAAATTAATTTCATAATTATTAATTTTAATTATCATATAAAAATTTAATAATCATTATTTAATGGATAACGTAGAGTACGAATTTCATCGCATCTTGGAGATGGTGGGCAGTATGTAAGGACGCGCGACAATATCATTATCTTTATGGTTAAATGGTATGAAATTAAATGGTATATTATTTATAGAGAATAATTATCTTGAAATAGTCATTATTTATATCCATTATAATCATCATTAAACCCATCCAAATGATGTAGTGTCGAATAATAAATTAAACTACAATGTGGAGACGGTAAGCCTTGTGTCTGCATATATGATTATATTTTTATTTGTATGACTGATAAAATGAGAAATATGGTTTTAAAATTGATATAAAAATGTTTCTTGATATGTATAATAGTAGATTTATTATTTTTATATGTAAAATACCTAGAAATTGTATGTATAAGTAGAAAATAACTTCGAAAGAGGTGAAAAAATAGTTATCTATTTTCGGGTGACTCTATTTGGTTTTCACAAAAAGACACCATAGGTTAGCTATATTCCAAAATTGTGGCCTCTATCAATATGTGAGAGAAGTTGGGAGATTAATTTTTCAGGTTTTGGATTAGCCAAATGGATTTGGATGTGTGAATTAATGACATGGTAATGTTCCTTTTAATAATAGATGTGAGGGGCACTTTTTGAAGTCCATAAAATATTAATTTATTATAAATTTATTTTCGGTTTTAAATATCTATAAAGTGATTTATTTATAGTATAATATGAGTATGGGATGAAATAATCTAATAAAATGATTTTTAGACAAGTCTTGATCATGAAATTAACCTTATCCTTTTGGTTTAACCCACTTTTAAACAATTTATCTCTTACCATGTCTTGTAGTATTATTTCAATATAGGGTTAATATTGTAACTATAAAATTCTAAAATTACCCCAATTGGAATATTTATGACATTATTAACACTATCCTAGTTATTTGAGAGAACCTAATATTATTATAAATTTTATAAAATTTTATTAATTATCTTTTATTTTAATGTTTCGTTTTGGATAATTTTGATACTATTCAATCTTCTCCATATTAAAAATATCAATCCAAAATGATAACATCAGACAAATATTTATAATATTTCCAGAACATGTATATGTTTTCTATAAATTTATGTCATTAATGGTGTCAAATTATATTTATTTTATTTTTATAATTACAATTTAACTTATTCTTCTTTTAATATGTCAATTAATGCCTCCCTATTGTGTCACCATTTAATATAATTACATATTTCCAAAAATAAATCAAATGTAAAATTATTTTCGTATTCATTTTATATTTATAAATAATATTTTTTGTCTAATTTATCTTATTTATTTTCCTATATTAAAAATGGTTTAATTATTGAAATTTTACGATTTCATTTTTATATCCTTTTTAAATAAATCTAATAAATGTCTTAATATGACACCAGTGGCTTTAAAAAGATCATAATATCACCCTAAGATTGATTTTGGTCAAAGAACACTTATAAAATAAAAATAGTTCTTGTCTTTTGGTAATATAATAATATTATTATATTAATCCAAACATTAATTACCAAATTTACTTTTCTCCAAGGTCAATAAAATATAAACATTACTATTAAATATTTATGTTTATAATATTAGAACACAATTTTCATAAAAATTAGTACCATTTATGTCCTTTTTTCAAAACAAAACTCACAGAAGTGCTAGAATTACGTTTAATGAAAATCCAATAGATGTAGCTAGAAGGAAGGGTAAACGAGATGTTAAAATTTTTAATCCCATTTTATATATAATTCAAATCTATAAAATGTTTCCTATGAAATAAATTTGACTAATATATGTATAATTTATATATTGTGACATTATAATTAATTCAATGTCAAATAATAATCTAAATTGAAAATTCATTTTTAACAATAAAGTAGCAATTTTAAATATTCATAAATAATTAAAAATTTTCAGAAAATTAACAAAAATTCACCCCACGATAATTTGGAATTTAAGAATTCAAAAATAAATCCCTTTTGACAAATAAAATTTCTAAATTCCATAATTTGGTTAACACTATAAATAACATCTTTTAAAATTTGTAGTTTGATAGGTAATGGTGTGATCAAACTCGATATTGCCTGTAGTGCAAGAAATTGAATAATTTAGAAGGAAGCATACCCTGGAAGAATTGGGTGTTATAATAAACATTGTTTAATCCTATATTCAAAAATCGGGTGAACTCCATAATTAATAATTCAAATATAAATAACTTTTTTACCTGAGTATCTGTATTTTTTCATTGAACAGTCAAATAAAATAGTATAGTGTAATTTATTCGTTAATAGTGGGGTATTTATATAGTATTTTAAACATATACAATATATAAAATAACACAAAAAATTATATTATATTTTATATGGAATCATATTCCAGCATTTAATAAGCTTTTGTCACCACCGTACTACTAGATTTGGAAATTATTATAATGATAATCCTTTTAATGATATATCAATGATCATGAAGTGCATGGTGATCCTGTTTTTAATATCATTTTGTACTAAAATAATCCATTATACTAGATTATAATTATTTTATAAGAGTGTGGATAATGTTTTTTTATTTTTTTAATGTTTTTGGAATCATTTATATTGTGTTCATAAAACCATCATTAGAATTTTCTTTTTCAAAAAAAGTATATGTTTCAATAGGAAAATTTAATGAATTTATAAATTAATTGTGAATGAAATAATTTATTTGAATCTTTTTTATATAAATTCTTTTTACATATGAAATGTGCAATCGCTGATAGACTATTCCCGGGATGAGATTGAATATCATTTTATTATGTTCATATAATGCAATGTAATGGAACATGTAATCCATGATATGGATCTCAACCAAAATACTATTACTTCATACATTTGAAAAACCATATGTGAGAACATGTGAGAGTAATATATAATGATTTTTAAGATGGGGTGAATTATCACTAATGTTTATGCATTTTTAGATAAATGTGATTTATATCACTTTAAATTGAGATTAGTTCTTTATTTCATATAATTGTTAACGTAAAATAATATTACAAATTAACAAATACCCTTGATGATGAATGGATAGTTGATTTTTTAAAAAAATAATTTAAAATAATTAAGTTAACTTTTAGGAAATATGGGTTTTTATTTATCATCCAAGACATATTCTATTGATAAATTATAAAAATGATGTATATTTGCTACTATTGTCATCACAATTATATTTTACCAGATATGGGCCACCAATTAATAGAGCACTTATAACATTCTATGAAATAATTATGGTGTGTTATATCCTTCCAAAATATGGATGAATTTTAGAAGTAATTAGATATAACACATTGGGAATTAATTATCCAAAATAAAAAAGATATATCACACACAAAAATTACACCGAATATATATAATATCTTTTATAGAATTGGATTCAAATTTAATTTACAACTAAATAAAAAAAATAGTGATAAAAATAAAATATTCATACAAAGACATAACAACATCAAATAAAATAAATGGGAAAAATAAATGAGTTAAATACAAAGAAGGCAGATCAGGCCGATAAATTCAAAATAAAAATGAAGACCAATATACCTAAGTAGAACACTACATAACTATAAGTGTTAATCCATCATCAAAATTTACCAAAATATTCTAAGATTTATCTTAATATAAAATCATAACAAATAGGAAAAAAAATTATACAAAATGATCATATTATTTATACAATGTGTGAAACAATTTCATAGTAGGATACCAGTTATGATTCTTTTATATATTTTTAAAAAAATATAAAATTAGAGTTTTACATGAAATAATTCTTAGTAAATTTTATATTAAATTTTAAATTTATGTCATGAATATTGTCTATAAAACATCCACATTCTTTTAAAACATAAAAGATAAATTAAAATCAATTAAATAAATATTATTTTCATAACTCCTTTAAAAAATACATTGTGAAAACAAATTTATTCCATTTTCTAAAAATTCATGATGCAATTTCAATTTAGAAAAGCGAAGCATCATAAAAATTAATTAATCTGTGGAAATAATAATAGAAATAACAAAATGATTCATATATGTTCACGTGTTCATTGAAATTGGACATAAATATCAGTGTATGTCATAAAAATAATGATTAATTATAAAGAATCATATGGGAGGATATTAAAAAATCTATATATTAACCTTTGGTTGGACTATCAATGTTTAACTTGGCTATAACCCAAAAGATACTCCAAATATGGATCTCTGGTGGTACTCACCTGTTCGCTATGATATATTGGGGAATCTACTTCATGTCATTAAGACTAAATATTATTTGTCTCCCAATCCATCACTATGATAACTTATAACAATTATAAATATTAATAGAATGTGATTAACGAATTATTACATAATATAAAATGTTTAACAATGAAATATAATTTAATTATTTTCAATTACAACTTAATCCCACTATTAAAAACTTGTCTCACTAAATCCATGAAACAAAATTATTTATTTACTGTTATAAAACTAACATAATCCTCAATCCTATTTAATCATAATTATATAGTGTTTTAGTCAAATAATTTTGTATCTTATGGAATAAAATATATAAATATTTTTATATAAAGGTATTTTATTTAAATCCTAGTAATATTTTTTCCAAAACACCTTGGAGATTCATTTGCGAATAACATCTTTTGAAATGTCTTTCATCATGTTCGAATGGATCCATAAATTTCAAAAATGAAATCACATATATATAGATATATATTTTTGGTATATGTATGTGCGGGTATGTTTATATAAATATATAAATACATGAACATGGATATGTACATGTAATCATGTTAGAGATAAAAACATTTGGAAATTCATTTAAATCCATTTAGAAAATCATTTTATGAAATCAAAATAGATTGGGTGATAAGATAACAATAATTCACTACATTATGATATAGCTAGACAATTTTAATACATAGAAAAGCTCATAAAAAATATTAAAACAATATAAAAAAACAAATAATCCCATTTGATGGAAATTTCCAATATAAATGCCCTTGTAAACTAGGAAAATAAATAGAGAAATGATTTCAACCCAGTTTAAATTTAATTATTTATATGATATATATTAGGGATTATATCATTCACATAGTATAAATAATTTCTAGATACATGATATTGAAATTGAAATCATGGAATTTATTGTTATTAAAATGATAAAGGTATAGAAAAAGATGCATATAACCAGTTTATAATATTTAAATAAAATCCTTCACAAATTAATAAATTGTGACATAATGTTTTTTGTCCAAGACCCACACTAGGTATTATCTAACCTCCACAATAAACAAGGGGAAAATTAAAAGAAAATTAAATAGACCAAAATGGATGAAATAAAGTATAGTTGGTTATTTCATTATGGAATGTCCTTAAAATATGATGATGTCACAATTAAATTCCCATGGAAGGGGATCATTTTGATGGGTGATATCATTAGGTGTGTGGTTTCAGAAATTTATGTAAATAGAACACCAAATGTGATTAATAATGAGAGGGGAAAAGCAATATTTTATTTAATTTAGTAGTATTTATGGGGTCATATACAACATTAATGGATTAAAAATAAGCATGTAAAAATGTGAATATATGTTTTACTATTGTAAAATAATCACTAATGAAATGTAGTATAATGGAAAATCTAATTTTACATGTTCACCCTATACATAGTGGTGGTTGAGTGACATGTTTTCTTGATTTCTTATTGAGAAAATGTATCATGTTCTATCAATAAAATATTGACTAACCATGTATATAGATCAGGGAATACAAAAACATCATTAATAATTTTCAGACTAAGAGTTAAAGCGAGATCAAAATGGGTTAATTTCATGTAGTTAAGGGAAGAATAGTTTTCCAAATTGGTTTCATTTACTATTTCAAATACGTCGTTAAATTCTATATTTTCTAGATATGTATTTTCTATTTATATTATGTTTATTTAATCAAAGTCATGTATACTGAATTAATAGATTTGGAATCTAACCATATATTTTGTTTCCTATCAAAAAAACCCACACGCTGCTTTAGTAGTCATTATATATGTGTAATAAAGAATCCCCCATTTTTCTTTTGTAAAGGTTAAAATAAATATTGGGTTTTATCATCTAATTGGAAATATCTCTATGAGTTGTATAATCGGATGATGTGTGACTTGGAGTTGGTTGCAGATCCACCTATTCATCATCTTGTATATTTCAAACTTAAATCATCCCATTACAAGGAAAATATCATATATTTAATTATTACTATTTAGTATAATATTTTTAAATTCATTAATTACTGATGGTATGATTATTGGTTCATTACAATTTTATTTTACATAGTTTATATATTTTAGTAGTCACATGTTATTTTTTACACTTACTGAGTGTATTATCTCCCAAAAACTCATCCTTAGACAAACATTGTAAGTCATCATCCTAAGGAATAGGAATATGAACTTTTTAGGTCTTGTGAAATTTTATCTCAAGCATGGAGGTATAGGTTGAGTTGTTACGAATTCCATAAGACATCACACATATTTTGATATCGAAACACATCTATAACCAAATCCCTACAATATCACAGTGGCATTATAATGACAAAAATATGTTTAATATTAATTAATATTACAAATGAATTTGACATTACCTATATCCTTTCAAAGGGGAACAAGGTAATAGATAATCCAATAAAAGGATTTAATGCGAATTGAGAACTGACCTGCATCTCCCCACTATTTGGATTCAATATTAAATTACTAAACAATATGAATCAACATAAATATATGAAATAATCAACCAGATTAATGATATATAACATAATATATAATTAATACTCATATAATCAATATACCTTGTCTTGGAAAAACAAAATTCTATTACAAATGTAAACATTAAAAGAGTTAACACTATTAAGTAATTGAATGAAATAATCTATAGTCAATATTTTAATTTTCATTTGGTCAAACCACCCCAATGACTTTTATGAAGGAACAACCTGATTCCCTAAATATAATATATCTCTCACAACATGGAGACCATTTAAATAATGAAATTCATCTAAAATTAATATTATTGATTGAGTCAGGGGTTATGATACTATGTTAATTGGTTCTTAGATTGCATTTATTCAACTTGATTAATCCTATGATTCATCCATATTCATGTATATCTCTGATTGATTTAAAATTCCACCATGTATAAAAACCTATTGTAGTTACACATGAACTCAACAAAGGGTGTCCAGGTACAGAACTCTATATCAATATTTATGGATTACCCTTCTCTAAAATGTTATCCCTAGTGACATGGCTCCCAATGAGAAAAGAGGAAGTATGGCATGATGAATCATGTGATGTGAACAACGCTTAAAATAATCCACGTTAAGTTATCAAGGATCACTCATGAACATTTCTATCCTAGAAGGACAATTTTTTTTAAAACATGGAGTTACGAACTATAAATATCCTAACATAGATCATTGATTTTTTGATTACTATCCTCTCAAGGAACATTAGGAATCAAAGAAGAATCCAAGAATGATGATTCATACTGATTCAATTACATATTTAAACCTAAATAGTTCTATAGTAAAGATATAATAGAAACATTATAGACAAGATAAAAAAATAAAATCCATTAATAACCTATGAAATACAAAATATATATATATAATGCAACACTTAAGGAAAAAATCATACATAAAATCCAACACCATATAGAAGGAATATCAATACAGATGAAATTATTATTATATATGGTCATGAAATTTAATGCACATTGATTGAAAACTACCCATATAAATGCTTCAATATGAACAAAAAACCCATATTTAAAGGGATCATATTTAGAGAGGATTTAAAAATAGAAAGAGTAGAAACCGCTTTTAAAAAATCCTTTAAAAAAACATACACCATTTGAAAAGAAGTTATGCAACAAAACCATTTCAAAATAAAAAATATTTCATTACTAAAGAATAAATATGATATTTTATATACTTCATTAATTTCATTAAATTTTTCATTCCATTTCAAAAAAATGTTCTCTAATATGTTACATGTTCAATGTAATCAACATATTTTCCAAAAAAACAAATAAAAATCACATAAAATTTCATAATAATAAATACTTTCTTCGAACAATGACATTATATATTATATAAATTCCCCAAATCAATAAAGACAGTACAGAAAGATAATTACATTGGAATAAAATTGTAACATTTTAATGGATTTCAATATTAAATGGTAATATTTTAAAAATATGAAATTCCTATAAAGAATAACAATGGGAAAAAAAATTACATCACCCCTTTTCAAAATAATAATATTTTCTATGATATCAATTTTCAATACAAAAATATATAATACCAAAAATTCACAAAAAACTATGTCGTTACTATCAATCAAACTAATTCATAATGTCATCTTTTTCTAAGAGCAACACAAATTTTTTTAATACCATATATAGTTACTTATAGAGTCCATGAAACATGGGTTGTAAATAAAAAACTAAAAATGTTATTTATTTCTAATGTGCCTTGCCCCATGGATGAGAATGATGTTCCAAGCATACAACGACCACATTAAAATTTATAATGATAAGTGTTTGATCACTACATTCTTTTTAGGGCATCATTTTTTTACTCATAACTATAATCTTATATCAATTAATGTCTAAAATCAAAAACAACCCCCAATGAATACATTATCTGCCCATTTGGATAATAGTTTATCTTGTAAATCTATTACTAATAGAAAGAATCAATAAATAATTATATCATGAGTACAAATGGTAAATCAAGTCTCCTCATGATAGTAATTGACTATAAACCTACTCTTAATAATTCAAAGTTGTCCCAAAATTTCATTTTCTTTAAACTACATGATTTCAAAAAATCCTTACAATGTTTCATTAAAAGATACCTCACCTTGAAAAAATTTTCTTGTAGACCAATGATTTTCAACCAAATATGCCACCCAATGTGACCTATAATTTATCTTTATGGACTTTCTTGATATTTATGAGATGACAACATAAATATAGAAATAATTCCAACAAACTTGGTAATCGTTTACGACCAAATAGATATAAAATAAGATTGAAATATCAAGGGGTTGATAATAAAAATTTGTTACACAGTAAATTATATGAAAAATAATAATAAATATTACATCCCACAATAGGATAACATGGCATGGAATAAAAATATATGATACTAAATGTGTAGAGCCGAAAAAAACCCATGGATCCATATGATAGTGAATAAAATTTCACAACCATCCTCACCCACAATAATGAAACATGATAGAATAGGTAAATACATTACATGATTCTCTTCCAATTATATATAACATAAAAAAATATGTCGAAAAATTCTGAAAGGATAATTTATGAAGTGATCACTAGAACACAATATGATAGAAAAAATAAAATTACAAAATATTAATCCACTTGCATATATTAGTTTATATATATATATATATATCTTATTTCAAAATATATCAAAAGAAATAATTTATTAATTTAAATAACACATTGTATTTAATTTATAAACATTTTCATATTCTGGTCATAAATTCATATGAGAAAACATGTATCCATGGGTCATAATTAGACTAGGAATATAGGTTATAATGTATAAATACAAATACAATTAGGAAATAGGGAAAAAATATCATTCACATAAGTTATCCATAAATAAATACATTGGAATCCATGACAAAAGGGTGTACCAAAATAATAGACATTATGAAACAGTAGTTAACATATGTGAATCCTAAAGTCTAGAAATATCTATCCACCACTAAGTCTAAATACTATCATGTATGGAACCATGGGACCTACTATAGAGATAACATTATCTACTAATGTTTTCATATGAATTAGTTCTCCCCAATACACCATGGTCTCCCAATTTTCAATATAAAATCATTATGATTTAATAAAAACAAGTCAAAATTTCATAAAACATTTTCAATATTAATTTCACACAACATTCATTCCTGAAAAATAATCATCTCAACATTCATTTCAATTTTAAAAACACCCTGTGTAAATTTAATCAATCATTTCATATTCTTTAAAGTGGTTTTAAACAAAACCCCACTTTAAGAAAACATTTCTATATTTATTGATGATCAAAATCACCTATCATATATTAAAATAATCAATATAAAAAAAAAATAACATATGGAATTATAAGAACAAAAATAATATCGATTGATAGTCCACATAACTGGAACACCTAAATCACCAATGGAAGAAATAGTTACACAACCCAAACCAGTTAATCAAAATTAATAGATCTATTATCTATAAGCCAATATCTAATTAAAATACTCTATATTAAAAAAATAAACTACATATTTTTTTTCATCATTACACACGTAGGATTGAATGACATGTTTAAGATGATATAATATAAATATATCATAAAATTAAAAATAATACTTCCAAAAAACAAATACCTCATAGAGATCCATATAGAACAAATGGGATTAACAATGGGATAAAGGGAAGAAACACTGGGAGTATCAAGGAGTGTATTTTTTTGGTTAATGGGGAAGAATTATAGGATTATGGGTTATATTCTAAGAGGTAATCCTGGTAATTATAAATTTTTGTAAACCCTTCTGGTTGAAAGGGTTTCTCCACTTGGTAAGATGAATCATGAAATAATCATGTGGTAGATACAACATATTAAAATAAAAGGGAATGATTAAATTTTACAGACAAATCATGTTTAATCTATATGAAATCCTCTGATATAAATCCATCTAGTCAAACATTTTTCTAGGAAACTCCATGGTTATAAAATTCATGACAATAACCTGAAAATATATATTTGGAACATAGAAATAATCTATGAATTGTTACCTTATTGTTTCTACTAATAACAAAAATCAAATATTATTAATAAATTTATTACAAAAACAATATTTGAACTATTTGAAAACAAGTTAACTCAATTAATCAACCCAATTGTTTACATAGACACTCCCTCTATTAGAAAAAATATGTTTTTACCTTGAGTATTAATTTCAAAACATATATAGATATTTTTTATGGTTACATCATTTCTACTAGTAACTATTTTCCAACATAGTGAACTTATCTAGTATTCCCAATAACATGAAACACTCTACCGCTGAATCCTAAATTAATTTTAATGTCAATAAATATAAACTTGTATATAAATTATACACGCGTATGATTAGAAGGGTTTCACATGAAAACCCTGTACGATTATTTATTCATATCTTAAATGATTAGTGATTAAATTTTCAGTTAGTAACCATAATGGTTTGATAATTGAGTCAAATGTCTATAAATACTCCTCAATTAATGATTCTATGAATATAAATCTTGGAAAATTATTATTATACCTTTACATTATGTTTATGTCATATTAATAATGGGTTAAATATCTCCATATAAAGACCATATAAATTTTTGGAATATGGAAGTAATTTTTAGCATCCCCGATGAATCTATGATAATTTATTAACTCATATCTAACCATGAAGTCCCTAGGATTTCTACATACGTTTTTTGTGATTTGAGACACATTCATGGGGGGAATATAACTCAAACTACTATAGAAAATCTCAAAATACAGGATATTCTAATTTTGATTGAATATTTTTTTCTATATGTGATTCTCTATTCCCTTTATATTGTTATCTACAATTGAAAACAGATCTCATGCATTATGTAATGAAAATACAAATGGATTTTTATAGAATGGTCATGACTGAATTATAGGAATGAATGATGTTCCACCATATTAGTAAGGGAAATAATTTAATACAACTATTCACATTACCATAGGTTTCAAAAAATATTTTTTATTAATAATGATGGTAATAATCATATCAAAAATTATTATCATAAAATAAATGAAATCATTATCAATAACTATAATCCTATACAATTTCATGATTTATTTTTTAACTAGTGGTAAGGGGATCAATTCATTTCAAATATTTTAATTTTATATGTATATAATTAATAAATTTTCAAAATAAAATCTATAACCATTAAAATAATTCTCTTCATAAAAGGTAATTATGAATTCATAGTGAATCCATTTTCACTCTAAAATTTTCTCATTATTGTTATTGATATAGTGAATTATATCATTATAGATTCTATTGATAAATTGTTTTTTTAAAGGTCATGGAATATTATATTTAAAAATAAATAAAGATCATGATGATCTTTTTATCATTTTGTTGAGAATATATATAAATGAGAATCTACATACCAAAATATCATGTCATAATTCTAGAAAAAGAAGGTATATTTTTTCGGTCATGAAATAAAATGACTACATATAATTGCGGATCCTACATCAAATGTGGTGCATTAAAATTACCATTGTGAAATGTATTATAGTTCCATTATTTTTTATGATATATTTATTATATCTATGCATTGGTATATATTTCTAAAACATAAATATCAAATATCCTGGTGAACTTGAAATTCCACCTTGTTATTATAGAATGATGAATTGAAATGAAATTTTGGTGTTCTTGTGATTATTTTTCACTTAATCTATAAAAAATAAAATAAAATAATATATTTTGTAAATTATATAGAATCATTAACTAATGTAATGGTATGTGTTCAGATATCAAATCGAAATATTTGAATGTGAAATAATGATGGAATTAGAATGTCCCATATTTTGACAAATTCTAGTAAATTATCACCCTTGTAATGATCAATGAGGCATATAAGAAATATTTGTTTATAGAATATAGGGTATGTAATATTATAGTTATCAATCATTGACTATGATGGAAATATATAATTTTTTAAGCATCTTGTTTACCATTAATACTAGACTATAATAACAATCTAATGGTTGAAATAAATATATAACCATTATATATACATCATTTATTCAAAATTATTTATAGAAATGTCAAGAATAATTTCAAATGGGTGGACATGAAGAGGTATATAGATAAATATGTTTCTAGATGCATGGTATTGAATCAATTTATTGATAAATGAATCAATATTAAGATGAATATGGAATTACTACCCATATCAGTATTGGTATTTGGAAACATCAAAATGGATTTACTAAGAGGATTTCACAAATCTACTAATGGATATTTTAGTATTGTGGTTTTAGATTAATTCCTTATATATATATATATATCATATTTTATATCAACACAAGAATATAAGTGTCTATATCAAAATGTCAATTTATAATAAAAAAGGTGTTAATTTTTCATTTTGTACCACTCTCTATTGAACATGGTAGACATCAAAGGTTTAATGTGAAATTCTTCCAAATTCACGAATAAGAATAAAATATGTGGTAGGATTCCAAAATATTTATCATCCTTATAAAAATTGATTATCGTAATGATATATTTGAAATATATATGACTGATTGAAGGAATTCTAAATTGACTTTATTGGATTTAAATATTAATACCTACCCCATTGCAGATATTATAAATAACAACAGTTTCCTTTGATGTTGTATAATGGAACCATTGACGTGTAATGCCCTGACCCCAATTACCCAGAGTCTATGCATTATTACATAAAATCGGCATGATCAAAAGATATCACGTCCCGAAATACCAATTAGCTTAGTATCCATGGATGTTCTAGATATATAGTTAGGTTTTACATTATAATATGAAATTAAAAGAACAATATTGTGTGTCCTTAGAACACACACATATCTCATAACATACCTCTACAAGCTAGTAATAATATCCTTCTTCGCATCCCGGAAAAAATAAAATGTATGAAATGAGTGTTATTAGTTTCTCTGTTAGGATAAAAATATAGAAGTAAATATCATATATAATAATAATCATTTATATAAATGTATAAGACTAAAACACACGCATTTTAAAAAAACATAAGAATAATATGGAAAAGATAAATAAAATAATTTTATTTACTTATTCATAGTGATATTCTACAATTAAAATAATAACATGTAATACTAATAGATTATTTCATAATAATGTAATGAATAATGTTTCACATCATAACCACCTAATAAAGGCATTTTGTTAAGAATAATAATAAAAGTATTGTCAAGGCCTTATGAAAATACACTAGTTGGTTTCATGAGACCTACCCATGTTTCGATGGGTTATAAAGAGCCTTGCCTGTCACTTACTATGTCCAATACATTTTTCATATGAAAATAATGAAACATAACATAAACATTCATATTAAAAAAATATAATAATTGTTAACACATAAAACAAAAATAATGAATGGAATACAAATAGAACAACCACAGTCCGAAATATCACAAAACCTTCTATACAATTTAGAAGATGGTATCATCATAAAACAACTTCGAACATGATTAAAATCCATAAAAGGTTGATTGACAAAGATGAAATCAATCTAGAAACTATTTGAGTGAAATATTTCATTCTACTTTCAAATAATTTAAATTTCGTGTAATTAGAAAAGAATTTTTTTTAGAAAATAATATTATATGATTTTAAGGGAATATTTGAAGGTGTTATAATGGACAAAAATTTCCTTAGCCACCGTATGAGTTAAATAAAACATTATTTTCTTAATCTGTTAAAAATGTCCTAAATTACCTTGTTTAAAAAATGACAGAAATATTCAATTCAAAAAAATTTATAAAAGGTCAAAAAAGGGTATGAATTATATTAACCCATAATCAATTAAATTGTAAAAATGTTTTGAAATACATTTTTAGGAAACACATATGTGGATGATAAAGAAGTCCCAATAGATACATAGGTTTAGACAACCTTAGATAAAAAAGAGATTGTAAATTTAACCCTTAAAATCTACTTTTCCATTGTTGAAAGTACATTAACATATTTAATAATGGTTAAATAATTTTTATTATATTATAATATAACAATATAAATAAATATTATATTATATAAGATCTTCTAATATTTTATTGTTAATAATATTTCGGTACTATCATTACTTCAGGTGTTATCTATTTCGTATTCTTTTATATTTCTTGTTATGTAATTCATGTTTGTTATGAATGTGATTAATTTTATACATATATAGAATGATATTATGTTTTCAAACATTATTCTTAATCATCAAATGAAAATTATTCTTGAATGGTTATGATGGGGAATTAAATATTATTGCTTCATGGAGATAGTAAGTCGTATGTATGCACGATAAAAAATATCATTCGATTGGTGGTGAAATAGTATGTAATTGGATGGTATATTATATATGAAGGGAAACTAACATGTTATATTTATTATTTACATTAAATTATACTCATTAATACACCCATTCAGATAATGATGTGTTGAATAACAAACTACACCACGATGTAGAGACGGTAAGCCGTACGTACGCACGTATAATGAATTTATAATTCATAGGATGTATATAATAATTAATATGGTTGTGCCATATTTATAATAACATATAATTATATATAATATATTATAGATATTATATTGTTATAGAAACAAAAAACAAATGAGGATGTGGAAGAAGTAATGAACTTTGAATATGTCGATGAAATAATTACCTCTTCTATGGGTTTTTAATTTTGATTTGACCAAAAGGGTTCATTAAGATGGTTGTATTATCAAATTAATGTCTCTAGGAGGATGTGATGGTAGTTTTGAATATATTTGAGAAGGTCTTGGTATAGCTAAATGGATTTGGAGGTGTGAATTTGAGATAAGGGATGTACCTATTTATAATAGAGGTTAGCGGAACATTTGGAAGAGCATAAAATATTATATTATTATAAAGTAATTTTCAGTATCTATTAGCTCTTAATGGGTTTATTTTTTGGATAAGGTGGGAATTTTAGAAATACTCTCGTCCAATAGATGTTAGAAAATATTAGGTCAACATATTAACCTAATCTTTTATATTTAACTCTTAGTTAAAAAATTTAACTTTTAACAGGTCTTCAAGTATTTTTATATTACATGGTTAATAAACAAAATATAAAATGACAAGAGAACCTCTAGTGGTTCATTAGTGACATATATAACCTTATTTATGTCTTTTTTCTGAATTGTAGATTTTTAGGAGTGTTATATCATTTAAAAAAAATAGAATTTATTTTACAAACTCTTTTATGTCAATTTTAACACTATTTAGTATTTGGTTTTTCTGAAAATCATCAAAAATTGATTACTTCGATAAAAATGCATTTCATCAACCCTGAAATGTCATATTAACCTAGAAAATTCATGGATATCATCAAAAATGTCAATTTACATTTATTTAAATATGTATAATATCAATTAATTTAATCATTCATTAATTAGGAAATTACTACATCCTCATTGTGTCATAAATAAATTTAATCATTAAATATCAAAAATTATAAATAAAATACTATGTTTTAATAAATATTTTTATCTTTCTACATAATTTTATTGTCAAATCATTCTTAAGTATAACTTTATATTAAAAATTGTCAAGTTAATATAACTTGAATTTAACAATATTAACACTTCACTAAATAAATTATAATAAATGTTCTAATATAATCCATGTGGATAGAAACATTTCATATTTTTTTCCTAAGTTTTATTTTGGTCGAAATAAACTTATATAATATAACTATGTATTGTTTTGGGGAAATTATAATATCAATTTTACCATTAATTACCTTATTTATATATAATAGTTGTAAATAAAATTCAAAAGATACTATTCAATAAAAACGATTTTCATCCATTGAATCACATTTTACATACTAATGAAAAATGGGTCTATAGGATTTTTGTAATTCAATTAACTGAAGAGGTAAAATTAAATATAATGCATTTTTTCAAATGTTCCTTAAATGTAAGAGAATGACGTTTAAATGTTCAATAAGAAAATATATCTAATCATAGAGTAAAATGAGACCAATAAATTAAATTGTAAGAATATAAGTATTATATATCTATGTTGACAATAAAATAAATTTGATTAAAAATAATAATCATCTAACGAAAACTTCGGTTTAAACAATAACGCAGTGTTTTTCACTATTCATCGAAAGATGAATGTTTTCTATAAAAAATACCAAAACTTCTCCCTAAGCTATTTCTATATTATGAATCCATAAAATGAACTCCATTTTGAAAAATAATAATTATAAAATTTCATAAATTTGGTATTACTATTCATAACAAATTTTTAAATGGGTAGATTGATTAGTCATGGTGTGATAGAACTCGAAGTTGTGTGCATCACAAGCTATTTTATTATTAAAAAGAATCATATCATGGAAGCTTGGGCTGGTACATTCTTCCTTCCATCAAAAAATTACTACTTCAAAATTTCTAGAATATTACTACATAAAATGATTCAGGTGGTTCTTCCTCATATGTTTTTCAGTTTCGCACATTGCCTCTTCCATTTAAAGGGTTCTCCAGAGAAATTTCACGAGACGAGTTGTCCACTTTCTCAATAATTTTTATCCAGTATCAAGAATCCTTATAGGATCTTCACAATAAGACATTTCTGGTTCGAGTTCTATTTCATTGTAGGTGAGTAAATGTGATTGGTCAGTCATGTGTTTGCGCAATAACGATATGTGGAACACATCATGAACATTGGAGAGACTTCTCCGAATTTATAAATGGTAATCTACAACTCCAATTCATTCTATAATTTTTAGAGTGCTAATGTATCAGGGATATAAATTTCCCTTCATACCGAATCTTATAACACCCTTCCATAGAGATAAATCCATGAAAAAATTATAGCCTACTTGAAATTCCAAATCCTTCCATCGGTTATCGGCTAATATCTTTCACCTACATTGGGATTCTTTGATGTGGGTTTGTATAATATTCCCCATTTCCATTGTTTCTTCAGCTAGTTCATGTTCTAAGAGTTTTCCCTCACCAACATCATCCCAACAAGTTGGTGTGAAACAGATCTTTCTATATAACTCCTCATTTGTGTCATATGAATACTTGAATGGAATAAACTTTTAGAGGAAAATTATACATGTTGTAAATAATGATCCCACATAACATGAAAGACAAATTAGAAAGATCTCAACATTTCGTCTGAGGTTTGAATAATCTGTTCTGATTGTCCAGCAGTTTGAGGGTTGTAGGCAGTTCTCAACTGAAGTTCTGTATCTAGGTCTTTATGAAAACTTTTCTAGAATCCGGATGAAAAAAGGGGATCACGATTAGAAATAATCCATAGTGGTACACTATAAATTCTTAAAACTTCATTTATATATATTTTGGATAAATGTTCAAGTGGTAGATCTGATCTTGTACCATGAAAATGAACATAATTTATTAAACGATCAACAATGACCCATATTGAATCATTCATATTAGGATTCTTTTGTTGGTCGTAGATAATTTTTATCATAATATCATCCCATTTCCAATCAGGTCTGGGAAGAGTTTTCCTGAATCACCTAGGATGTTGTCTTGCAGCCTTCACCTATTGACAACCCATACATCTTAACACATAATCAGTAACTCCCTCTTCATATTGTCCTACCAAAAATGTTCTTTAAAATATATATACATCTTAGTGCTACAATGGTGTATAGAGAAATTGAAGGTATGAGCATCATCCAACAAATTCCATTTTCAGATCTTGTATACCAAGAAAGAAATGCCTCCTACCAAATTTCAAAATTACATCTTCATATATGAAGTCAATAAATCTATTATCATTCACATATTTAATTTTCTTTTGAAACTCCACATCATTTGTTTGAAAACTTTTTATCCTTTCTAGTAAAGATGTTATGAAAACCATTTAAAAACCTATCAATGTTTCCCCTTCAATGGTTATTCCAATATCCATCATTACTAGATCCATGAACATAGGATCCCTTTTAAATCTCATTTACTTCAGAACTATATTATCGGTTCTATTCAATGAATCTTCCACCTTATTTTCCTTCCTTGGGTGGTAGTGTATTGTGTAATCATAATCCGTGATTAGTTCGAACTGTTTCCTTTGCCTCATGTTGAGGTATTTCTGTGAGAAAATATACTTCAGGCTCTTATTATCAGTATATAGGTCACATTTGACACCATATAGATAGTGTCTCCATATCTTAAGAGAAAACATTACAATTTCTAACTCAAAATCATGATTAAGATAGTTTTTTTCATGAATTTTTATCCGTTGTGATGCATACGCAATAACTCTATCATTCGTCAAAAGGACGCATCCAATTGTTTTCTTTGAAGCATCAATATAAATAACAAACCCATAATTCCTTGATGGTAGAGTAAAGATAGGATACTTTACTAATATTCTCTTCAATTATTCAAATCATTCTTCACATAGTTTTGTCCAATAAAATTTTACTCTTTACATATGATCTTGGTTAATGGGTTAGCCAATCTAGAAAAATTATGGATGAAATGCTAATAGTAATCGGATAAACAAATAAACTGTGTACCTCAGTAAAACTTATCGGTGTTGGCCATTCATGGACATCCCTTTTCATTGTAGGATCAACAAAATTACATCATTAGAGAAAATATTTCAAAAAAAAAATTCTCCTAAAGGCATATTTCACACTTCCTAAACTTCCCATAAAATTAATGTTTTCTAAGAGTCTTTAGACTAGTACACAATTGTTTTTCATGATCATTGTATCTTTTGGATTATAAAAATATATCTTCATTAAATACAACTAAAAAAGTCATCAAAATTTTCCATGAAAATAATATTCATTATATCCATGAAAATCCATGGGCTATTAGTCAGTCCAAAAGGCATTACTGTAAACTCGTATTGCCCATAACTATGTAGAAATGATATCTTTGGTGTTTCTTCCTTTTTCACAAACAACAGATGGTATCAAAATTGAAGGTAAATATTTGAAAAATATTAGGTTCCATGAAGTTGATCAAATAAATCATTAATGTGAGGTAGGGCCTGCTTGTTCTTTATTGGTATTTCATTGATCTCCCTACAGTCAATGCACAACATCATTGATCTGTTTTTCTTCTTAACAAAAAGTACATGGGATCCCCATAGAGAAACAATAGTGAGAATAAATCATTTATTATTCAATTCCTCTAGTTGTTTCTTTAGTTACGGTAATTACATAGTGGCCATTGTATAAGGAGTCTTCAATATAGGCCTTGAAACCTGAATTAATTCAATTGAAAATTCAATTTCTCATTCTATGGGATGTCTAGGTAAATCCTTTGTAAACACATAAACATATACTTTTACAATAGGCACATTATATATTTGAACGATCCATTACTCTCGTAGAGTTATTTCACTCCCTTCCTCCCTAATAGTTCAATTTAGTATAGCTACAGGGGTATATCTAGGTCAGAATGAGATAGTGATGTTTCTAAAATAAAGACATGATTTTTCTTATAATCCTCAAAAAATTTAACCTCCTTCTTCATACAATAAATTTCCATGTCATTGTCCAAAATCCAATATATACCGAGGATTACATCAAATTCAATCATTGGAATGACAATAAGATCAAAAGATAAATCATTTTTATATTCCATGATTGTAACTGATTAACAAAACATTGTTGCTATGATACATACCTTAGGATTTTTGAGTAACAACACCCTTGTTAATTGAAATTTGAAATATGTAATTTTCCTAGAAAGATGGGATGATATGAATGAATTTTATGATCCAAAATCAAATAAATAATTTACTAACTTGGTGAAATGATTAAAGTACATATCTATATGTCATACGGAACTTCAACCATAGTAGTAGTGATCACATATTCCTGGCCGTTTCCCCTTGGAATTTTCTAAGGTATTTTTCCATGATTCTTAGGAAATTAATTTTCATAATACCCCTTTTTATTAAAAATTTTTCATTAATCATTAAAATCCTCTTTCTTTCCCCTAAAATCATGAGAATAGTTGCATTTTTCACAACACTAGTAACAAGTTATCTTCCCCTTGAGGCATGTACCAGGATGTATGTCCCCACAATTACTACAACATGGAAATTAGACTTTTCCCTTCTTCCCATTATTTCCATTTTCAGGGTGTTTAACAGATCACTTCTTCTCTTGCATCACTTTAATGTCATATGATTTAGATAATTTATTTTCCTTCTTGGTATCACATGAGACTATATCATCATACGTCGAGAAGGATTGTCAGACTAATGATCGATAGAGAAATGGTTTTAAACCATCAAATAATTGATCAATATTACTTTTTGTGTTATGTATATAATATGTATCATTTCTTTCTATCCTTTTAATGTTAGCCTTATAATTTGCGTCATTCTCATCCTCCTTTTACCTCAGACTCAGAAACTTGATTTCCATATCCCCACGATGTTTACAATGAATGTATTTTTCTACGAAAATTTCTTAAAAATCCCTTCATTCCATAATTGATAATTCTTCATCCTATATTTTGTTTGAACTAATGACCACCATTGATCTGCATCTCATATGAGGAGATAAAATTCCATAAAAACATTTTCCCTTTCACTACTTCCCAATGAATTAAACATTTTCTCTATGAAATTAATCCATCACTAGCTACAAATGGCTTTGTAGTCTCATCGAATGTTTTTAGTTACTGCCTCATGAAGGGATCTAGCATTGATATTCTACATTGTGGATAAGGGTGCTCTATTCGGGTGAGGTTATTATTTATAACCTGAGTGAGTGGTCCTAGTAATGTTATAAGATGTTCAAAACCAGTTTCGTCACCAACTCCACTATAATTATATTTAATATGATGGGAATACCTACATGGATTACAAGAATTGACACGGTATTCATTCCATCCACTAAGCACCATTTATAAATAATTTCATACACTAGGTTAGTTTATGAATCACAATTAAAAATTCGAAACATGTAAAACACCTAACACAAGTTGAACAGTTTATGCATATAATCCATAATCATAAAAATGTTTTCTTTGGGTAAGTATTTACTAATTAATCCATCATAATGGTTTGTAAATAAAATGTCAATTATTTTAAGAATATCCCTCAACAGTTTCAAACCAACTGAGCAGTAATGACCATTGTCATGTACCTGAATTCCTCGGGTAAATCCCAAAACTCCTTATCTGAGTTTTCACTTCTAGGTACATCTGTACAAAAAACACATCCTATTTTATTATCCATACACGGATTTATTTCTTCTAAAAGCAACCTAATAACTATATTAGCAATAATTTTGGATATTATTCTATACTAATCCTCAAATTCTATCTTAGTGTAATGTTCTCTAATCAATTTTTTTCAAAATATAGTTTTAATGGATTGTACTAAAATTATTTTAATACCAACTACAATGCCCCATCCCTAGTTACCCAGATTTGTTTAATTATTACATAATATTTTTATGATCACTAGATATCAAGTCCTGAATACCAATCAGTTTAGTGGTCTTGGAAGTTCTAGATACAAACTTATGTTTTACATTGTATTATGAAATGAAAAGAATGACATTGTTTCTAATAGTAACACACTCATATCCCTCAGCATATCCCAATAGGTCAATCATAATATACTTCATTGCACCATGGAAAAATTAAAATATATGAAAGGGTGAGATAAGATTCTTTGTAAGGATATCATTGTATCAGAAACTATCATAAATAAGAATAAAAATTTGAGGAAATGTATAAGACTAATACATAATCCTTTTATCCATAATCATCAATATAATATGGCAAAGATAAATCAACTAATTCTATTTACTTATAAACATGGATATTCTAATTATAAAATATTCACATGTAATATTACTATCTAATTTGATAATGAAGGAATGAATAGTGCTGGAAATCAAAACCACATAGTCAAGGCCTCTTGCCGAGACTACAAATAAAAATATTTTCAAGGTCCTGTTAAAAGACACAGGTTTGTATCATGATACATAACAATGCATCGAGGGACTATAACGGGCCCCACCAATCACTTACTACGTCCAATTCATCCCTCTTATAAAAAGGTTGAAACATAAAAAAATATTCGTATTAAAACTATACTACAAAATGTAAATACTTTAACTATAAACCATTAATGGTATAAAAATACCACATCCAAAGTAAATAATATCAAAAAACCTTCAATAAAATATGTATTATTGTATCATAATATGATAATATAAAAAAAGTAAAATTCCACATAGCATGATTGCCATTGATGAAATCAATCAAAAAAAATTGATTGAGATTTTTCTTTTAAAATTGAAATCATTAAAACTCATGTAATTATAAAAAAAATCATTTATTTTGAAAATATTATTATATTATTATTAGGGAATCTTGTAAGGTGTTATAACAATAAAAAATATCTGCACTCGACATGTTGGTTAAAAAACATTCTTTCCTTAATTCGTCGAGAAGGTCATAAAGTACAATATTTGCAAAATGGAAGAAAGATTCTTTTAAAAACATTTTATAAAAATTAAAACAAGGGGATAAAATAAATTCACCCAGTGCATATGAGATAGTAAAATTTATTTTAATTAAACTATTAAGAATGATGTATTTGGATAATAATGAAGTCCCAATATATAATTTCGTATTAACACCCTCGACTAATAAAGAGATTGTAAAATTAACCCTTGCATTGTATATCTACTTAGTTTAGGGTATATTAAACAAATTTATAATTGTTAAATCATGGAGAAAAAATTATACAAGTAACACATACATAAATATGATATCACATATTATCTTCTAATATTTCTTGTTTAATAATATTTTAGTAGAATCACTGATTCATGTGTTATCTGATTAATTTTCCTTGATATGTTTTGTTACGTAAGCCATGTTTGTTATGTATTGGATGTATTTGATTCAAATACATAATGATATTATGTTCTTAAACATTATTTTTAAACATCAAATGAAAATTATTCTTTAATGGTTATGATGGGGAATGAAATCTCATCGGTTTGTGGAGACAGTAATTCGTACGTACGCAAGAGAAACAATATCATTCTATTGTTGATGAAATAATATTTAATTGGATGTTATATTATATTAATAGAATAATTAACATGTTATATTTATTATTTACAAAAATTATATTCATTATTATCCCCATACAAATATTGATTTGTTGAAAAACAAACTACAACACGACGAGGAGATGGTAAGCCGTACATACGCACCTATGGTGACATTGTAATCCATAGGTTGGATAGAATAATGAATATGGTTGTACCATATTTATAATAAAATATCAGTATGTAGAAGGTACTATAGTTATTATTTTAGTATTGAAACAACAAATAATGATGATGTGGAAGAAAAACGAACATTGAAAGGGGTGATGAAATAATTATCTCTTCCTCAGGTGCTTCTATTTGATCTATACCAAAGGGCTCATTATGTTGCTTGTATGATCAGAGTAATGAATGTAGGTTGAATTTAAGGATGGTTTTAAGACACTTTTGTAGGGTTTTGCTGAGTTAAATAGCTTTGGATGAGTGAATTTAAGAGAAGGGAAATACCCTTTTTATAAAGATGGGAGGGGCACTTTAAGAAGAGTTTGAAATATTATTTTATTATAAAATAATTTTAGGTTTCAAGTATCTTGAAAGGAATTTATTTTGAGATTACAGTGGGGATGGTCTAAATATTCTCAACCAATAGGTTTTGGACAAGCCTAGGTCACTATAATAACATTATATTTTAGATTTAACTCTTACTTAAACAGTTTAGCATTTAAGATGTCTTCTTTTTTTAAATATTACATCCTTAATAAACATCCTATAAAATTCCATTAAAAATTAGAGTGGTTAATAAATGAAATATCTAACAATAGCTATTATTTTTGACCGAATCATATATTTTAAGGAGTATTATATCATATAATAAAAAATAATTTGTTTTAAAATCTTATTTATGTACATTTTTACACTATTTAATATTTTGTTTTTGTGAATGTCATCACAACTTGAGTACATCGAAAAAAATAAATTTAATAAACCCTAACATGTAATATTAGGCAATAAAATTCGTGGATTTCTTAAAATGTTTCAATTTACTTTTATTTTAATGTTTGTAATATAAATAAATCAAATCCTTCATTAATATGGTAATTATTCCTTTATCATTGTGTCGTAAATAAATATAATTATTTAATTTCTAAAAATTATAAATAAAATAATATGATGTATTACATAATTTTATATTTCTAATGATTATTTATAGTCAAATTTATTTTATGTATAACTCTATATTAAAAATTTATTAATTAATAATATTTGAATTTAACACTTTTAACACTTATTTATATAAAATATAATAAATATCCTAATGTAGTCCAACTAGATAAAAAAGAATCATATTTCATTCATAAGGATTATTTTCATAGAAATACACTTATCCAACACAAGTATGAAATTTGATGGGGAAATTATAATTAAATTTTTACCATTATTTACCATATTTATTTTTAACCGTGCTAAATAAAATCCAAAAGATAATATTCACTAATAATTATTTTTATCCTATTGAAAAACATTTTATTTACTGATGACAACTATTTCTATCTTATTTTTGAAATTTAATTCACAGAAGTTGTAAAATTGTGTTTTATGAAAATTTCAAATGTTCATAGAGGGTAGGTGAAAGACGTTATAAAGTTCAAAAAAAATTATATATATAAAATTATTATAAAATGACTAAAAAATTACATTAAACTAAAATAAATATTATGTAAAAATTTAAAATTTAAATATTGTTTAAAAAATATTTATTTACATCACATATATGTTTTAAACAATAACGTAGTGTTTTCACTATTCATCAAAAAATTGAAATTTCCGAAAAATACCAAAAATTCTCCATAAGATAATTTTGATATTTTGAATCAGAAATTTGAGTAGATTTTTTAAAATAATATTTATAAAATTTCATATATGGGTATTATTATTCTAAACATATTTTTAAAAGGCCAGTTTGATTCTTCATGGTTTGATAGAACTCGAAGTTGCGTACATCACAGTCTATTATATTATTCAAAGAGAAGCGTACTGTAGATGCTTGTGGTTTGAAATTCTTCCCACGTTCAAATGATTTCTTCCCAGAAATTTCTAGAATACTCCTAAAAAAAAATATTTATGTGGTTGATGACTATAAGTTCCTCGGGTTCCCACATTGTATCTTCCATTTAATGGTTTATCCAAACAACATTTTTACCAGATAAGTCATCTAGTTTCTCAATAAATGTTCTATAGTATCCAGAATACTAATAGTCTCTTCACAATAAGTCATATCTTGTTCCAGTTCTATTTCATCATAGGTGAGTGCATGTGTTGGTTCATGCATGTATTTTCTCAACAGTAATATGTGCAACAAATCATGAACTTTGGAGTGACTTGGTGGAATTACAAAATTGTAAGCTACAACTCCATTTCATTCTAGAATTTCGAATGGTCTGATGTACCTAGGACATATTTTTCCCTTTGTACTGAATTGTATAACAGCCTTCCATAGATACACCTCGATGAAATCATGATCTCCCACTTGAAATTCCAAATATTTTCTTCTATTATAGGCATAGATATTTTTTCTACATTGAGCTGTGTTGATGTGGTTTTGGAAAGTCATCACCTTTTCTACAGTTTCCTACAAAATTTCTAGTCCTATGATTTTTCTCCCTCTAACATAATCCCATCATGTTGGTGTGTGGCATTTTTTCCTATATAATGCTTCATATGGTTCCATATGAATACTTGAATTAAAGCTATCATTGTAGGAAAATTCTACCATAGGTAAATACTGATAAAACACACCATTAAGGTCAAGTGAGCAATATCTCAACATATCACCTATGGTTTGAGTAGTCCGATATGATTTTCCATCTGTTTTTGGGTGGTTGGAAGTTCTCAATCGAAGTTAAATATCTAGGGCTTTCTGCAGACATTTCCAGAATCTTGATGTATAACGAGGGAACAATCAGAAAAAATTGATAGGGGTATACCTTGAAGTCTTACAACTTCATTTATTTATATTCTGGATAAAGGTTCATGTTGTAAATCTACTCTTATAGTAAGAAAATGTGCTGACATTATAAGACGATCATCAATGGCCCATATTGCATCATTCCTTTTAGGATTCTTTCGTAGCCCCATGACCAAGTCCATCATAATATCATCCCATTTTTTACTAGGTATGGGATTAGGATGCAGGACTCCTATAGGATGTTGTCTTACAGCCTTCACCAGTTGGAAAACCATCCAACATGAGACATAATCACCAATCACCCTCTTTATGTTGTGCCACATAAAATGTTCCTTCAAATTTGTATATATGTCACTACTACTAGGGTGTACAGAGAAATTGGAGCTATTAGCATTATCCAACAATTCCCTTTTAAAATATGCTATATCGGGATACTAATGCCACCTCCCAAATTTCAAAACTTCATCATCGTATACAAAGACAATAAATTTCCCAACATTAACAGGTTTGATTTTCTTTTGAAACTCCTCATCAACAGTTTCATATCTTTTTATCCATTCATGTAAGTATTGTTTGGAAACCATTTAAAATTGTATTGATGTTTCACCTTCCATGAATATTCCTATAACCATCATTACTAGATAATTAAACTTAGGATCACTTTCATCTCCCATCTTATTCAGAACCCTATGATCTTCTCTACTCAATTAATATGCCACCTTATTTTCCTTCCCCGGGTGGAAGTGTATTGTGCAATCATAATCCTTGAGTAGTTTGAGGCATTGCCTTTGCCTCATATTTAGTTCATTATATCAGAAAATATACTTCAAACTCTTCTGATTAGTATATATCTCAAAATTTTCACCATTGAGATAATGTCTTTATATCATCAGAGCAAAGAATACAACTATTATCTCAAGATCAATAGTGGGATAATTTTTTCATGAATTTTTAACAATCATGATGCATAGTAAATAACTCTATCATTCTGATTTAGGACACATGCATGTCCATTCCCTGAAGCATCAATATAAATAAAAAACCCATATTTCCATGATGGTCGAGTCAAGATTGGGAATAGACTAATATTATCTTAAATTTTTAAAATAATTCTTCACACTCTTTTTTTTCAAACACATTTAGACCCTTTACCTCTGACCTATGTTAATGGGTTTTCCAGTCAGGCAATATTCTGGAAAAATGCTGATAGTAACCTACTAAAAGATGTTGTACCTCTGTTATACTCATTGGTGTTGTCCATTCATGGATTTACTTTTTATTTTATGAATCTATAGATATTATATCCTTAGAAGCAATATGTCTAGGAAAACAAATACTAGGAAGCCATAATTCACACTTTCTAAACATCCCAAATAATTCATTTGTTCTATGATTCATTAAAATATTATGCAACTATTTTTCATTAAATTCATAGATTTTGGAGTATACCAATATATCATCAATATAAAACCCAAAACAATTCATCAATATATTACTTGGAAACTCTATTCATTGTATACATGAAAATAGTGGGTGTATTAGACAGTCAAAAATTCATTACTATAAACCTGTAATGCCCATCCCTTGTTCAAAATGTTTTCATGGAAATGTCTTCCTTCTTCACAAAAAAATTGATGGTATCCAGGTCGATGTTCAATCTTTAAAAAATATTGATCTCCAATAAGTTGAACAAATAAATCATCAATTCAAGGTAGGGGATACTAGTTCTTTAAAATTATAGGATTGATCTCCCTACAGTCAATACAGAACCTCATAGAACCATCTTTCTTCTTAAAAAATAGTGGATCCCCATGGAGAAACACTAATGATAATAAATCCTTTAAAAATCTATTCCACTATTTGTTTCATAACTTCCATTAATTCCACATTGGCCATTCTATAAGGGGTCTCCGATATGGGCCATGAACTAAGAATTAAGCCAATAGAAAACTCAATTTCTCTCTCTAGACGATTTATAGTTAATTCCTCTATAAATGCATCAATATATTCTTGCACAATAGGTATATCATCTATTTGAACATTCCTTTCCTCACCCACAGTTATTTCACTCCCTTCCCCCCCAATAATTAATTTTTCTAGAGCTAATGGGGTTAGATCTAGATGAGAGTTCGATGAATATGATTCCACAATAATGATAATATATTCCTTATCATCATTAAAAATTGAAACCTTCATATTCTTAAAAAAATTAGCAAGTCTATGTCTGAAAATCAATCCATACTTATGATTATATCAAATTCAATCATGGGCAGGAAAATAATATTAGCTGATATAAGACGTTTATATGCAATGATGGTATCTGTTTGACCAAACATTATTGCTATGATACTTCCATTGGGGTTTTTTATTGACAATTCCTTTGTTAATTCAAATTAGAAATATATAATTTTTATGAAAAACTATGAAGATATTAAATAATGTGATGATCCATAATCCTATAAAACATTGGATAATTTTAAGGAAATGATTAAAGTACCTTCCACTATATCATATGGAACTTCAACCTTAGCAGTAGTGATCTCATATGCTATGCCTTTCTCTCATGGTATTTTCTGAGGTAGGTACCCTTGACACTTAGGAATATCATTTTTCATAATTACCCAATTCATTACAATTATAGATTTCTAAATTTTCATCCACATTCATTCCCTTGTAATCACGAAATTGGTGGCCTTTTTCTCCACACTTGTTACAAACTCCCTTCCCCTTTAGACCTATACTAGGATTTTTTTCCCAAAATTATTATAGGATTGAATTTATAAATTTCTTTTATTCCCATTATTTCCTTTTTAGAGTGTGCAATAGATATCTTCTTCACATTCTTCACTTTAATTTCATAAGACTAAGATAAATCATTTCTTGTCTTGATTTCACATTAGAAAATATCTTCTTACGATGAGAAGGATTTTTAAAATAATGCCCATAAATGAAATGGTTTTAACCCATCAAATAATATATCAATATTAAATCTTGGTTTTCTTATATAATATGTAGTAGTACTTTCTAACCTTGTAATGTTATACCCATACATTGAAACATTCTCATCCTCTATTTTCGTCAGACTTAGAAATTGTCTGTCCATATCCGCTCAATGTTCACAATGAATTTATTTTCCTAAGAAATAATCTTTAACCTCCCTCCATTCAATATTTGATACTTATTCATTCTCATTTGTGTTTTCAAATAATGAACACCATTGATCTGCATGTTCCATGAGGCGATAAACTACCATGAATTTTTTTCCATTTCACTACTCCCCAAAGAATGAAATATTTTTTCTAAAGAAATTATCAATTGCTCAGCTACAAATGGATTTTCAGTGCCATTGAATATTGGTAGTTGTTTCCACATAAATTTGTCTTACAGTTATCATTTTCATTGTGGATTTGGCTACTACATACGGGTAAGGTTATTATTCAAAACCTGAGTGAGTTTTCCAAGTATGGTTATAATCCCTTCATCACCAGTAGCATGACCAACTCCTCTATTATTTTCATGAGTAGGAGGTAAATTCCTAAAAACATTTTCTTCAATGATATGATTTCAATTCCTTCTAGTAGGATCCATTTATAAACAATGGCATACAGTAGACTAGTTTATGAATCAAAATTCATAATTCCACACATGTAAAATACCTATCATAAATTGAACAGTTTATCCACAAATCCGTAATCAAAAATGTTCTCCCTGGTAATTTATTTACTCATAAATCCTACATATTGATTTTTAAATAAAATTTGATTTATCCTAAGCATATCCATCGATAGTGTCAAAACAAGAGTGCATTAAGGCTAGTTGGCATGTACCAGGATACCATGAGTCAGATGGAAAGTCCATCTTAGAGTTTTCACTCCTAGGTACATCTATGCTAGAACCACATCCACATTTTGTAACCAGAGATATATTTATTTCTTGGAAAAGCAAAATAATATCTACATAACCAATTTTTTCATGTTCTCCAATACAAATCCTCAAATTTTATCCTAGGGTAATGTTATCTAATCAGAGTTTTTATAAATATAGTTTCCATGGTTTGTAATAAACATCCTCTAATATCAACTGTAACACCTGGTGCCCAGTTACCCAGATTCAGTGCATTATTAAATAACATTAGCATTATCACAAGAGGTCAAGTCAAAAAGTACCGATCAATTTAGTATCCATGGAAGTAATTCATACATAAAAAAGTTTTACATTATATTATGAAATGAAATGAACAAAATTTTGTCTCCATAGAACACACTCATATCCCTTAGTATATCCTTGTAGGTCAATCATAATATACATATTCACATCATACTAAAAATAAAACATAGGAATGGGGTGATCTGAGATTCTCAGTAAGGATAACAATATAGAAGAAAATTTTATAAATAAGAATAAATATTTTAGGTAATGTATAAGACTAGAACAAAATAATTTTAAACATAATGTTCAGCATAAAATGGAAAAGATGAATCAAATAATTCCATTTGTTTATTCACAGGGATATTCTAATAGTCGAATAATAATATGTAATATCAATATAAAATTTCATAATTATGGAATGCGTAATGCCGGACATCATAACCACATAGTCAAGGATTTGTGCTAAGCCTACAAATAAAATATTATTACGGACTTGTTCCAAGACACTAGTTTGACTCATGAGGAACACCGATGGATCGAGGGGCTATAGCAGGGCCTGCCCATCAGTTACTATGTCTAATTCATTCCTTATATGAAAAGGTTGAATCATAAAATAATCATTCATACTAAAACATGCATACCAAATGTCAATAATATAACAATAAAACATTAAAAGTTATAAAAATAACACATCCACAGTCAAACATATCAAAAAGAAAATCAATACAATATGTAAGATTGTATCATAATAAAACAACTTCACACAAGTGTAAAATCCAAGAAAGGATTATTGAAAATGAATAAATAAATCCAAAATTTTTTTGAGTTAAATATTTCTATCAACATTGATGAAATAATTTAAAAGTCGTGTAATTATAAAATAAAAAATTTATTTTGAAAATATTTTTATAATCTTGTATGGGAGGTTTCAAAGGTTCTATAATGGATGAGAATAGTCTCACTCGCTGTATATGTTAAAAAACATCCTTTCCACAATTTCTCAAAAAGTCCATAAAAACATTGCTTGGCAATTGATAGAAAGATACCATTAATTTTTTAATAAAAATTAAAATAAGAGTATAAATGAATTTAACCCATAGTTTATTAAATAGTAATAATGTATTGAAATAAATTCATAAGAATCACATATGTTGATGATAAATAAGTCTCAATTGATACTTACGTATAAACATCCTCGGATATTAAAGATATTATAAAATTAACCCATACCTTGTAATTTTCGTTAGTAAAGGGAATGTAAACCTCCAATATAATGGTTAAATCATTGTAATTAAATTATAAATAACCAAATACATCAATATGATATCATATATTATCATCTAATATTTCATTGTTAATAATATTTTTGTAGTATCATTATTTCAAGGGTTATCTAATTTGTTTCCCATTTTATTTTTTGTTATGTAAGTCATGTTTGTTGTGGATAGGATATATTTGATTCATATCCATAATGATATTATGTTCCTAAAATTTATTTTTAATTATCAACAGAAAATTATTCTGGAATGGTTACAATGAGGAATGCAATCTCATCGTGTTGTGGAGATAGTAAACCATACGTACGTGCGAACGATAATATCATATTATTGATGGTGAAATAGTATATAATTGTATGATATATTATATTTCCAAAATAAATAGAATTTTATATGTATTATTTACATCAATTATACGCATTATCATACCCATCCATATAATGATGTGTTTAATAACAAACTACCCCACGTTGTGGAGATGGTATGCCGTACGTACACATGTATGGTGACTTTGTCATTAATTTGATGGATAAATAAATTTATATGGTTGTAAAATATTTATAATATCATATAAGTATGTACAAGGTATTGGAGATATTATTTTATCATGTTAGCAACAAATAAAGAGGATGCGGAAGATGAAAATAACATTGAATGGGGTGATGAAATAATTACCTTTTCTTCGGGTGATTTCTTATTGACTTTAAAAAAAGTGATCCTTCAGTTGGATTTATGATCAATGCAATGCCTCTAGGTGTAATTGAGGGTAGTTGGGATGAAATTTTAGTAGGTTATGGATGACCCAAATGGTATTGGATATGTGAATTTGAGAGAAGATAAGTACTCTTTTATAAGAGAGGTGATGTGAACATTACGAAGAGATAGAAATATTATTTTATTATAAAATAATTTTTTTATACTAATAGAACTAAATGAAAATTTTAAATAATAAGGTAGGTATGGTCTAAATACTCTCAACCAATAGGTTCTAGACATGTTTAGGTCACCATTTTAACAGTATCTTTTAGATTTTACACTTAGATAAATAGTATAACACTTAGCATGTCTTCTTGTATTTTTATATTACATAGTTAATAAAAAAATATGAAATTCCAAGAGAACCTCATGTAGTTAATTAATGAAATATACACTCTTATATATGTCTTTTGTATGATTCATATATTTTTAAGAGTATTATATCATTTAATAAAATTGTATTTTATTTAAAAACACATTTATGTAAATTTTAACTCTATTTGGTTTTTGGATATTGGAAAGTCATCACAATATGATTACATCGAATTAAATACATTTAATCAACACAAAAAAGTCAGATTAACCTATAAAATTTGTGTATGGAATAAAAAGATTCATTTTAAATTATTTTAATATTTAACATATCAATTATATTAATCATTCATTAATAATGTAATTTCTGCATCATCATTTTGTCATAATTAAATTTAGTTAATTAATTTATAAAAACTATAAATAAAATACTAGGATGTAAAAAAATCTATTTATATTTATAAGAAATATTTATAGTCAAATTTATCTTATGTATAACAATATATTAAAAATGGTATAATTAATAAAATATGAATTTAACACTTTTAACACTTCTTTAATTAAAATATAATAAATGTCTTAATCTAATCCATGTGGATAAAAAAGGATAATATTTTATTCCTAATGATTGTTTTGGTCGAAATAAACTTATCTAGTAGAATTATGACATGTTGTGGGGTAATTATAATATCATTTTTACCTTTAATGTCCCTATTTACTTTTAACCGTTGTAAATAAAGTTCAAAAATATATTATTCACCATAAATAATTTTCATCATGTTATACTAAATTTTACATACTGAAGAAAACTGTGTGTGTTGGATTTTTAAAATTCAATTTATAGAAGTAGTAAAATTATGTTTTATGCAAATTTGCAAATATGACTAGAATGTAGGTGAAAGAGGTTAAAAAGTTCAATAAAAATTTATATATCTAATATTATTATAAAATGACTCCAGTGAATTGCATTGGATTATTATAAGTATTATTTATCAATTAGTACATTAATATAATTTTAAATAAAATTTATAATTTCTTAAATAAAAAGTTGTTTTTGAACAATAACACTGTGTTTTTCACTATTTATCCAAAAATGAAGTTTTTCAGAAAAAATACAAAAAATTTATCCTAAGATAATTTTGATATTCGAAAAAAATGAAGTCCATTTTGAAAAAAAATATTTTCAAAACTTAAAAAAGTAGTATCAATAAACATAAATTCTTTTTAAATGGCTAGTTTGATTAGTCATGGTGTGCTAGGACTTGAAGTTGTGTACATCGCAAACTGTTGTATTATTCAAAGTGAATCATACCATGGATGACTGGGGTGTCACATTCATCCCCCCTTAAAATAATTTTATCCTTTAAATTTCTACAATATTACTACAGAAAAAGATTCAGATGGTTCTTCATCATAGGATCCTTAGTTTCCCATGTTGCCTCTTCCATTTTATGTTTCTTCGAATGAACTTTTATGAGATGAGTCGTCTAGTTTCTCAATACACGATCCTTGGTATCAAGAATCCCGATTGGCTCTTCACAATAAGACAGATCAAGATCCTGTTATATTTTATCATAGGTGAGTATATGTTTTGGGTTAGAAATTTAATTTCTCAGAAGTAATATGTGGAACACATCATGAAATTTAGAGAGTCTTGGTGGCATTTCCAAATGGTAATCTACAACTCAAATTAGTTATAGAATTACGAATGGTGTGATGTACATGGGACATGATTTTCCATTCTTACCGAATCGTATAACAGCCTTTCATAGATATACCTCTACAAAAACATGATCTCCTACTTGAAATTCCAAATCCTTTGTTCGTTATTGGCGTATCAATTTTGAATACATTGAGATTACTTGATGTGATTTTGGATGATCATTAACTTTTCCATTGTTTCCCCAAAATGTTTTGGTCCTATAAGTATTCTTTCACCAACATCATACCAAGAAGTAGTTGTATGAAATCTTTATCAATACAACTCTTAATATGGTGCCACCTAAAAAATTGAATTGAAGGTATTGTTATAGGAAAATTCTACTCAATGAAAATATTGACCCATGTACCTTGAAAGTCATGTGATATAGATCACAACTTGTCATCTAATCATGGAATAATCAGGTTTGTTTAACGATCATTTTGAAGGTGGTAGTCTATGCTCTACTAAAGTTCAGTATCTAGTGGTTTCTAAAAAAATTCTATGATCTCGATGTAAAACCAGGATCATGATTAGAAAAAGTCGATATGGATAAACCATGAAGTCTTAAAACATCATTAATATATATTCTAGATAAAAATTCATGTTTTAAATCTTCTATTTTAGCAAAAAAATGTGCTTACATTGTAAGATGATCAATAATGACTCATATTGCATCACTCCTTTTAAGAGTCTTTTGGAAGCCGCATGATAGTGTTTATTTTCATATAATCCCATTTACAATCAGATATGGGAAGAGGTTGCATGAATCCTCTAGGATGATTTCTTCCAACCTTCACCTATTGAAAAATCATACCACTTGACCAATAATTTGCAATATCTTTTTTCATATTGTTGCACCAAAAATGATCCTTCAACTCTCTGAAAATTTTAGAGCTACCAGGTTGTATAGTGAAATTGGATCTATGATAATCATCAAAAAAATTATGATTTTAGAATAGGTGTATCGGGAACACAAATCCTCTCCCAATTTTTAAAATTCCATCTTCATATAAAAATTCACTCAGTCTCCCATAATTCACGTCTTTAATTTTCATTTGAAACTCTTCATCATTAGTTTAAGAACGTTTTATACATTCTAGTAAAATTGTTTGGAAACCATTTGAAAAAGTATTGATGTTTCACTTTCCATGATTATTCACATATTCATCATTACTAGATCTATGAAAATGGGATCCCTTTCAATTCTCATATTGTTTAAAACTCCAGGATCATTTCTAGTCGAAGCATCTGCCACCTTATATTCCTTTCCTAGGTGGTAGATTATTATGAAATCATAATCATTGAGTAGAATGAGCCATACCCTATTACTCATATTGAGTTATTTTTATGATAAAATATACTTCAAACACATTTGATCAATTTATATCTCACATTTTTCACAATATCAATAGTGTCTCTATATCTTCGGAGAAAATATTACATCTTATAACCCAATATTATGACTAGGATATTCTTTAAATGAATTTTTAGCTGTCATGATGCATAGGAAACAACTCTATCATTATATATAATGACACAACCATGTATTTTCTTTGAACCATTACTATAGATAACAAACCCATAATTCCCTGATGGTAGAGTCATAATGGGATAATTGACTAATTTTCTCTTCAATTCCCCATACATTCTTCACACTCTTTTCCAAAAAAATCTAACCATGTTACATTTGAGATCCGTTTTAGGGTTAGCCAATCAAGAAACATTCTGGACGAAATTCCAGTAGTGACCAGCTAAACCAATAAAACTGCGTACATCAGTTACACTCCTCAGTGATGGCCATTCATGAATTTGCCTTCTCTTTGAAGGATCAACATAGATTCCATTCTTAGAGACAATATGGCCATGAATAGAAATCTCTTGAAATCAGAATTCACACTTCTTAAACTTCTTATATAATTCATTTATTCTAAGAGAATATAGAAGAGCACGCAAGTGGTGTTCATGATATTCGTAGTTTTGAGCATACCATGATATCATCAATAATTTATACTATAAATTCATCAATATATACCTTTAAAACTATAGTAATTAGATCCATTAAAAGAAAGGGTTCATTCATCGGTCCAAAAGGAATTATTGTAAACTCATAATTCAAATACCTTGTTCGAAATACTATATTAGGAATGTATTCCTTCTTTATTCACAATTGATGGTATCCATATCAAAGTTCAATCATTGAAAAATATTGTGCTCCATGAAATTGATCAAATAAATAATGATTGTTAGGTAGGGGATACTTGTTTTTTATTGTTATGGTGTTGATCTCCCTATAGTCAATGTACAACCTCATAGATCCATATTTCTTCTTAACAAAAATAAAAGGGGATCCCCATAGAGAAACACTAGGGTGAATAAATAATTTATTACTCAATTCCTATAGTTTATTCTTTATTTCCACTAATTATACTGTGTCCATTCTATAATGGTTCTTTGACATGGGACTTGAACCAGGAATTAAGTCAATGGAAAACTCAATTTCTCATTCTGGAGGATATCCAGGTAAATCCTCTGGAAACACATCAATATATTATTTCACAACAGGTACGTCCTCTATGTGAACATTCCTTCCTCACCCACAGTTATTTCACTCCCTTCCTCCCCAATAATTGAATGAAATAGAGCTATTGGTGGTAGACCTAGATGCTAATCAGATGGTGATGATTCTTCTCTAAACATATGATATTCCTTATCATAATAAAAAACTATAACCTTCTTCATTATACAAAAAATTTTCATATCATGGTCTAAAATCGAATCAATAGTAAGGATTATATCAAATTCAATCATGGGAACGACAATAAGATCATCCAATAAATTACATTTTATATGTCAGGATGGAAACTGATTGATAAAATTTGTTATTATGATAATTCCATTTTGATTTCTGATTGAAAACTCTCATGTTACGTCAAATTGGAAATATCTAATTTTCATTGAGAATTGGGAAGATATGAAAAAATATGATGATCCAGAATCAAATTAAAAAGTGGCTAATTTTGGGAAAATTATTAATGTACCTTCCACCACATCATATTGAACTTCAACCTTAGCAGTAATGATCACATAAGCTTGGTCTTTCTCCTTTGGACTTTTCTATGTTATGTTCCCTTGACTCTTCGGAAATTAATTTTCGTAATGCACCATTTATTTACAATTGTAACATTCAACAATGACGACCTCTTTATTTCCCTTGAAATAACATGCAAGGTGGACTTTTTCTACACACATGAAACAAACTCCATTCAACTTTTAGAATTTACTAAGATGATTAATCCAACAATTAATACAGGATTGAAATTCCTCATTTCCCTTCATCCACTTATTTATTTATTATAGTATACATCAGATCTCTTATTCTCATGCATCTCATTAAATTTATAAGTCATGTGGAATTCATTACCTATCTAGATATCACATGAGACTGTTTGATTGTACGATGAGAAGGATTATGATACAAATACTTGCCGAAAAAATGGTTTTAACCCATCAAGGAATTGATCAATATTACTTTTTGGGTAATGTATATAATTAGCAGTAAGCCTTTCTATCCTTGTAATGTATGTATCATACATTGCAACATTCTGATCCTCTTTTTTCCAATGACTCAGAAAGTTCCTTTCAATATCAACTCAATGATCACCAGGAATGTATTTTATTACGAAGATATCATTAACTCCCCCCATTCCATTTTTTATAATTCTTCATCCTCCTTTTAGATTTTAACTAATGACCACCATTGATCTACATATCATATGATTTGATAATGTTCCATGGAAACTTTTTCCCTTTCACTACACACCAAAGTATGAAATATTTTCTCTATGGAAGTAATCCATTGGTCAGCTAAAAATATATTTGTATTCACATTGAATTTTGGTCATTTCTGCCTCATGAGGTGGTCTAACATTGAACCGTTGTGTTGTGGATTAGGGTGCTCCCTACAGGTAAGGTTATTATTCCTATCCAAAGTAAGTTTTCCCAATATGGTTATATGTTGATCAACACTAGTGTCATCACTAACTCCAACATAATTATATTCAGTAGAAGGAAATATCTTCTTGGATTACATGTGTTGATATAGTTTCAATTCATTCCACTGGGTTCTATTTCCAAATAATGGCATACACTTGGTTAGATTTTGAATCAAAATGAATAATTCCAAACACGTAAAATACCAAACCCAAATTGAACAGTTTATGCATATAATCCAAAATCATATAAATTTTTTCCTGGGGGAATTATTTATTCAGAAATCATTCATAATGATTTGTAAATAAAATGTGAATTATCCTTCTTATATCCCCCAGGAGTGTCAAACCATGTGCATAGTATAGACAATTATTGTGTACCAGGATACCTCATGTCAAGACTGAAACTATTTTCCATAGTTATTACTCCTATGTACTTTTCTTCCAGAACCAAGTCCACTTCTAGTATCCAGATAGAGAATTATATCATCGAAAATCACCATAATATCTACGTTACCAAAATTTTTGGATTTTCTTCTCTATTAATCCTTAAAGTCAATCATAGGGTAATGTTATCTAATTATAGTTTTTGTAAATCTAGTTTCCATGGTTATTAATAAACTTCCTCTGATACCAACTATAATACCCCCACCCTAGTTACCCAGAGTCGGTACATTATTACATTACATTGGAATGATTACAATAGATCATGTCCTGAAAGACCAATCAGATTAGTAACCTTGAAATTAATAGATACATAGATATGTTTTACATTACATTATGAAATGAAATGAATAACATTGTGTCTCCTTAGAACACACTCATATATCTTACATTCTTCCTGCAGGTCAATCATAATATAATTATTTGCATCTTGGGAAAAATAAATCCTAGGATAGGGCTGAGCTCAACTGCTCCGTAAGAATAACAATTTTGCAGAAACTATCATACAAAAGCATAAACATTTATTTCAATGAATAATACTATATAAAAATTATTTTAAAAATAAACGTCAGCATAATATGGAAAAGATAAATCAAATAATAACATTAACATATTTACATTGATATTCAACTAGTTGAATAATCTAAAGTAATAACAATAGATAATTCCATAATGATGGAATGCATAATGTAGGACATCATGACCACATAGTCAAGGCCCCTTTCTAAGACTACAAACAAAAATTGTTGATTCCATATTACAAGACCTTAGTTTTCTCATGAGATCTTTGGATGCATCAAGGGGCTATAGCAGGCTCTCCCGTCACTTACAATGTCTAATGCAATCCTCACATGAAAGGGTTGAGACATAACATAAACACTCTTATTAAAACTAGCATACAAAATGTTAATAATTTAACCATAAACCTTAAATGGTATAAATATGACACATCTACAATGATATATATCATATAACCTTAAATCCAATATGAATGATTTTATCATAATAAAACAACTTCAAACAATCATAAAATCGTACAAAGGGTGATTGACATAGATGAAATCAATAGAAAAACTATTTGAGTGAAGTATTTCATTCTACTCTGAAATCATTTAAATGTCAAGTAATTATAAAAGAAAACATATATTTTAAAAATATTCATATACTATTTTCAGGGAATATTTGAAGGTGTTATAATGGAATAATATAGCTACACCTAACTTACAAGTTAAAAAACAATCATTACTTAATTTTTTGAAAAGGTCATAATGTACATTGTTTGGGATACGATGGAAGGATTCCATTAAAAACATTTTAAAAAAATTCAAAAAAGGGTATAAATTAATTTAACCCATAGTCTATGAAGTAGTTAATTTTTTTAAATACATTTTTAAGAAAATGAATGTAGATGATAAAGATGTCCCAATTAAATCTTACATATAAACAACCACAGATAATAAATAGATTGTAAAATTAACCCTTACAATGTAATTTTCAATAGTAAATAATAATTTAACCTCGTTCATAATGGTTAAATTATTTACATTAATTTATACAATAACAACATACATAAATATGATATCATATACAATCTTATAATATATATTTGTTAATATTATTTCAGAAGTATCATTTGTTCTGCTGTTATCTAATTTGTTTTCCTTTATTTGTTTTATTATGTTAGTAATATTTGTTAGAGATAGTATGTTCTGATTAATATAAAAAATGATATTATGTTCTTAAAAATTATTTTTAATCATCAAATGAAAATTATTCTTGAATGGTTGTGATGGGTAATGAAATCTCATCGCGTCGTGGAGACAGTAAGCCATACGTACGCACAAGTGACAATATAATTCTATTGATGGTGAAATAGTATATAATTGGATGGTATAATATCTTCAATGAATAATTGATATGCTATATTTATTATTTACCTCAATTATACTCATTATCATACCCATACAAATAATGATGCCTTTAATATCAAACATCACACCTATGTGGAGACAGTAAGTCATATGTACCTACGTCTGATGACTTTATCATTTATAGGATAGATATAATAATGAATATGGTTGTACCGTATTTATAATTACAAATTAGTATGTAAATGGTACTAAAGTTATTATTTTAGTATGGAAACAACAAAGAATGAAGATGTGGAAGATGAAATTATCTTTGAAAGGGGTGATCAAATAATTATCTCTTCTTCAGGTTCTTTCTTTTGATTATGAATAATGGTCTCCATAAGATGGTTGTATTATAAAATTAATGAATTTAGGATGAATAAATGGTAGTAAAGAAAATACTTTATATGGGTTTGTCCAATCTAAATGGCTTTAGAGTTGTAAATTTGAGAGAATGGAACTACCATTTTTTAAGAGTGGTAAGGGGCACTTTAGGACGTTCTTGAAATATTGATTTATTATAAAATCATTTTTGGTTTAAAATAGAACCAAATAAATTTTTTTTCTACTATATGGTTTGGATGGCTTAAATCCTCTCAACCAACAGGATTTAGACATGTTTAGGTCACCATATTAACCTTATATTTTAGATTTAACTCTTTGTTATATTATGTAACATTTAACATGTCTTCTTTTAATTTTATAATACATTGTTAATAAATATACTATAAAATTCCAAGAGAACCTCAAGGGCCTCAATAATTACATATCTAACATTATATATGTCATTAGGATGAATCATGTATTTTTTGGTGTATTATGACCTTTAATAAAACAATATTTGTTTTAAAAAGTCATTTATGTCAAATGTAACACTATTTAGTAGTATGTTTTTCTAAAAGTCATCACAACTTTATTACTTTAAAAAATACATTTAATCAAATATAATATGTTTTACTAACCGATAAAATTCATTCATGGAAACAAAATATTCAATTTATATTTATTTTAACATCTATAATATCAATTATTTTAATCATTCATTAATAAGGTAATTACTCCAACATACTTGTGTAATAAATAAATTTAATTATTTAATGTCTATAAATTATAATTAAAATACTACGAGATATGAAATATTTAGAGTTTTTTAATTAATATTTAGAGTTTAATTTATATTATGTATAACACTATATTAAAAATGGTTTAGTTAATAAAATTTTAATTTATCACTTTTAACACTTATATAAATAAAATATAATAAATGTCATAATCTAATACAAGTGGATCTATAAGAATCATATTTTATTCGTAAGGATGAATTTTGTTGAAAATACACTTATGCAATAAAATTATGACATGTTTTGGAATAATTATAATATCATTTTTACCTTTAATTATCGTATTTACTTTTAACCATGGTAAATAAAATTCAAAAGATATTATTCACAGAAAATTATTTTCAACATATTGAACCCCAATTTACACACTGATTAAAACCGCATCTGTCAGAATTTTTAAATTCAATTCAAAGAAGCGGTAAAATTACAATTCATACAAATTATCAAATGTTCCTAGAAGGTATGTGAAAGTCGTTAAAAAGTTCGATAAAAATTTATATATCTAATCTTATTATAAAGTGAATCAAATTACTTACATTAGACTAATATTGGTATTATGTGTCTATTTTGACATTAAAATAAATATAATTAAAATATTATTTATTTAAATAAAATGTCGGCTTTATACAATAATGCGGTGTTTTCACTATTCATCAAAAATTTAATTTCTTAAGAAAAATATAAAAAATTATCCCTAAGATAATTCTAATATTATGAATCAAAAAATGAAGTCCATTTTGAAAAATAAAATATATAAAAATTAAAAAATTTGATATTACTAGTCATAACTGCTTTTAAATGGCTAGTTTTATTTGCCTTGGTGTACTTGAACTCAAAGTTGCGTACAACACAAGATATTTTATTATTCAATGAGAAGTGTATCATGGAAGCGTGTGGTGTTACATTATTCCCTCCTTCAAATATTTTCTTCCTCGAAATATCTAGAATATTACCTGCATAAAAAGATTCAGGTGGTTCTTCATCATATGTTCTTAAGGTTCCCACGCTGCCTCATCCATTTTATGAATTCTCCAAATAAATTTTACTAGATGAGTCGTTCGATTTCTCAATGCATGTCCTTTGGTATCAAGAATCATGACAGACACATCACAATAAGATAGATCTAGTTCCAGTACTTTTTCTTCATAGGTGAGTACGTTTGATGGTTCAGGCATGTATTTTCTCAACAGTGATACGTGGAAGTCACCATGAACTTTCGAAAGACTTGTCGGCATTGACAAATGGTAAGCTAGAACTCCAATTTGTTCTAGAATTTCCAATGGTCTGATGTACTTAGGAATTAATTTTACCTTCTAATCAAATCGTATCACACATTCCCATAGAGATACCTTGAAAAAATGCAGTTCTACTTGAAATTAGACATCCTTCCTTCAATAATCAGAATATCTCTTTTTCCTACATTGAGCTTCTTTGATGTGGGTTTGGATAATCATCACCATTCCATTGTTTCCATAACATGTTTAGGTCCTATGAGTTTTCTTTCACCATCATCATCCCAACAAGTTGATGTGAGACATCCCTTTCCATATAAAGTTTCATATTGTGCCATCTAAATTCTTTAATGGAAGATATTATTATAGGAAAATTCAACCAGAGGTAAATAAAAATCCCACATACCTTGAAAGTCATGTGAGAAAGAACTCAACATTTTTTTTCTAAGTTTTGAATAGTCTATTTTGATTTAAAATTAGTTTTATGGTGGTTGGAAGTGTTAAACCTCAGTTCCCTATCTAGGGAATTGTAATGTTTTTTTAGAGTCTTGATGTGAGATAGGGATCACGATCAGAAACAATCGATAGAGGTACACCATGAATCATACAACATTGTTTATATATAGTATGCTTAAATGTTCAAGTGGAAAATATTATCCTATAGCATGAACATGTGATGAATTTGTAATATGATCACTAATGACCCATATTTAATCATTCATTTTAGGAGACTTTATTTTCCCATGATAAAGTTCATCGTAATGTCATCCAGTTTATAATCAGGTATTGTTAGATGTTGTATGACTCCACTAGGAAGTTTTCTTCTATCCTTCACATGTTGACAAACCATACATCTTGACACATAACCAGCAATATCCCTCTTCATGTTGTCACACCAAAAATTTCCTAGAAAATTTATATACATCTTAGTGCTACTAGGGTGTATATAGAATTGAGAGCTATGATCATAAACAAAAAATTACCTTTTTAGATCAGGTATACCGGGAACAAAGAGCCTCCATACAAATTTCAAAATTCCATCTTCAAATACGAAGTTAATCAGTCACTCATCTTTCAGAGCTTTAATTTTATTTTGAAACCTCTCATCACCAGTTTGATAACTTTTTACCCTTTCTAGTAAATATGGATTGGAAACTATTTGAAAAAGTATTGATGTTTCACCTTCCATTATTATTCCCATATCCAACCTTACTGGATCCATGAGCATAGGATCCCTTTCAACTCTTATATGGTTCATAACTCCATGATCCATTCTTCACAAAGCATCTTCCACATTATATTCATTCCTCGGGTGGTAGTGTATTATACAATCATAATACATGGGTAGTTCGACCCATCAAATTTTCCTCATATTGAGTTCATTCGGTGAGAAAATACAAAACAAACTCTTTTGATCTGTATACATCTCAATTGTTTCACCATAGAGATAATATCTATATATCAATAGTGAAAATATAACAAACACTAACTCAAGATCATGAGTGGGATATTTTTGTTCAAGAATTTTTAGCTGACATGAGGCACAAGCAATAACTAAATCGTTATGAATAAGGACACAACGAATTCCTTTCTTTAAAGCATCACTATAAATAAGAAACCCCATATTTTTCCAATGGTAGAGTTCATATATGAGAATAGACTAATTTTAACTTCAATTATTCAAAACATTCATCACAAGCTTTTTCCCAATAAAATATAATCTCTTTAGGTGTGATCTTGGTTAATGGGTTAGCCAATTGTAAATAATTTAGGACAAAACACTGATAGTAACCTAAAAACGAATAAAAATGCGTACATAAAATATACTCATCGGTGTATGACATTCGTGGATTTACCTTTTAATTGATGGATAAATAGAGATTCCATCCTTAGAGACAATCAGGCCAAGAAAAAAATCCACTAATAATAGAATTAATACTTTCTAAACTTCCAATATAATTCATTTCTTCTGAGAGTCTTTATAATAGTACGCAAGTGATATTCATGATATTCATTGATTTTGGAGTATTAAAAGATATCATCAAAAAATAAAACTACAAAGTCATTAGAAAATACTTTGAAAACTCTATTAGTTCGAGTCATGAAAATATAGGGTGCATTTGTCTGTCCAAAAGGAATTAATATAAACTCATACTGCCCATACCTGGTTCGAAATGCTGTCTTTGTATTGTGATCCCTATTCACACACAACTGATGGTATCCGTATTGAAGTTCAATTTTTGAAACTTATTGAGCTTCATGATGTTTATCTAATAAATCATAAATGTGAGGTAGGGGATACTTGTTCATTATTGTTATAGCATTGATCTCTCTATAGTCACTTCAGAACCTCATAGATCCACTTTTATTTTTTCATAAAGAATAGGTGATCCCCATTGAAAAACACTAGGGAGAATAAATATATTATTACTCTATTCCTCCAGTTGTTTATTTAGTACCACTAATTCCACAGAGTCCATTCTGTAAGAGGTCTTCGATATGGGCCTTCAACCAGTAATTAACACAACAGAGAACTCAATTTTTCATTCTAAAGGATGTCTAGGTAAATCCTATGGAAACCCGTCAATATATTCTTTCACAATAGGTACATCCCATATTTGAACATTCCTTTCCTCACCCACAATTATTTCACCACCTTACACCTAAATAATTGAATTTATTATAGATAATGGGTGTAGATCTACATGAGAATCAGATGGTGATGCTTCTACTCTAAATATAATATATTCATTTTCAAAATAATAAAATATGTCATAATTTTTCATTCAATAAATTTTCATGTCATGTCCTGAAATATAGTCTATATTGAGGAGTATATCAAATAAAATCACAGGTATGATAATAAGATCACGAGATAAGGCACGTTTATATTTCATGATTGTAAATTATTGACAAAACTTTATTGTTATGATACTTACCATAGGAGTTTTTACCGACAACAACCTTGTTATTTAAAATTGAAAATATCTAGTTTTCATGGAAAACTAGGTAGATTTGAAAGAATGTGATGATCTAGAATCAGATAAAGAACTGGATAATTATGAGTAAATGAATAAAGTACCTACCTCCATATCATAAAAAACATAAACCTAAGCAGTAGTGATGGCATAAGCATGACCTTTCTCCCTTGGCCTTTTCTGACGTAATTTTCAATGAATATTAGGTCATTAATTTTCATGTTACCTGTAAAGACCCGTAAAATTCAAGGGAAATTTTTTCTTAATTTTCTTTAAAATTTTACAAGAGCGCAGTTTCAGACGGCACCTGATTCCGAGGCCCGGAGTGCCCGGAATTAATTTCCGAAGTTTGGCTCGGGTACGTTCAGTGAACGAACGAGCGGGAATTCCTAACTTTTGACCCGGTGCTCGGAATTGAAATCCGAGGGCACCGATGAACTCGCAGCGCCGATATTCTCTTAAAGAGACCTTTTCAGATGTTGCGTTTGTTGCGGGTTGAAAGTTAGTTTTTGGGTTTTTAGATTAAGTTAAATAAAATTTGTGAAATACAAATTTTATTTAAACTTGTGGGTTAACTTCTCCCAAAGGAAGTTAGGGGTGGGATCCACACCCACTTAACCTCCTTTGAGAGGATTAAGTGTGGTGGGACCCACACGAACCCTAAACTTTTCAAGTTCCCTAACTCCCCTCTCTCCCTCTTAAAGGCTTGTCAACTTAACTTCTATTTAATTATACAAATCTTGTATATTAAATAAGTGAGTTTAATTTTGGAGTTATCCATTTTGAATTTCAAAACTTTGAAATTCTTTGTTAAGTTAGTGATTAAATTAAGCTCTTCTCTCTTTTTGTTGGGTTAGAACTCTTTAGCCAACTTGAGAGTTTTTGAGAGCTCCTCCTCCTCCTTCTTCTTCAACTTGACGAAGAACGCTCAACTTGACGAAGAACGCCGCTCCGCTCTTCTTCGTCTTCCATGTCAACGAGAGGGAACACCGCTTCCTCCTCGGACTCCCTTCGTCGACAGAAGAAGTTTCGCCAACGACGTATCTCTTCGGGCGTATCTCTTCGTCATCAGATTTGACGAACGACGACCGCAACGCCCGACCTCCGCGACGTTGTCTTCCGCGGGACGTTGTCAAATCTTCGAACCGATACCCGAGGTAGGAGTTGTTGATTATTGTTAATTTATTTTATTCTTGTTCGTGGTTTTCATGACTAACGTGAGGATTGAATATTTAAGTTGTGTTTTAACGTGAGGGGGGCCGGACCGTATGAACACGGCCGAACCCCCTCCTTCGTTCTTGGTGTTTATTTTTGCGGATGAATCAAGGTGGCGTGGTGCCGTCGCACCACGCAGATATTCGCCCAATTCTTATTACGCGACGCCGTCGTGCCGCGCCATGGAAGAAACATCAAGAACGCGACGCCTTCGCGCCGCGTTGAAGAAATCAAGGTGCGGCGGAGGGGCGCGGTGTCGTCGCACCGCGCCGGACGACGAACACCGCGGCCGGTTCCGGGCCACGGCGGAACGAGGAGACCGGCGGCCTGGCCGCCGGCGTCGGAAGCCAAAGAGGGGACCGGATTTTCCGGTCCCGTTGGAGAAAACCGGCCGGCCAGGTGGCCGGCTGGATGGTATTTTTCCGGGGGAAATTAATCCCCCGGCCAGCAATTAAAACCCCCCTCATAAAGAGGGGGGCGGTTTCCTTGAGGGGGGGCAGGAGGCCCCCCGGTTTCCTTCAAGCCGGCCCCCACGTGGGGGCCGTTTTTCACAAGGCGCGGCATTATGCCGCGCCGCCACCTCCAAGAAAGCGGGGGCTTTGCCCCCTGCGCTGCCTCCGTGCGGCGCCAGCCCGCCGTGGCCGCCGCGCCGCCGCGCTGCCGGCCGACCGGCCGGCCGGGCCGGGTCGGACCCGGGTCGGGTCGAAACGGTTCGGGTCGAAACGGTTCGGGCCGTCCCAGGGGGGGGGGGGGGGTCGGGCCGGGTCGGCCCGGACCCGGACCCCTCCTTTCGGATCAGATTCGGTCTTTTGGCCATAACCTGAGCCACGGACCTCTGATCGACGAACCGTCTCCGGCAACGCGATCCTTGGATCGAGACGGTCGTTTCGATATATTGCACTCAAGGTTTCGAATTACTTTGAGTTCGGCCGGGTTGGTTCGTTCACGAAACCAACCGGGCCTTCGGAGCGGAAACGCTCATATCTTGAGCTACAGACGTCCGATTGACGTACCGTCAGCTGTGTTGTGTTCCTCTTAGTGAGACGGATCTTTTGGCATACTCCGCCCGAGGTTTGGACGCAGGTGGAGTACGGTCGGGTTGGTTTTTCCTTAAAAACCAACCGGGCCCCGGGGACGAAAATGCCAATAACTCTCAGACCGGGCGTCCGATCGACGCGCCGTCTGTTGCGTTGAGTTCCTGTTGACGATACGGAACTTTTGGATACATCAACTCTGGACTTTGTGACAGTTGATGTATCAGCCTCTCGGCTCGTGGAGCGGACCCTCCGAACGAGCTTGCTGTGTACGGGAACCCTAGTGCTGGCTGCGACGGTTACTGTGACTGCTACTGCTACTACTGCTACTGTGACTGCGACGACGACAGTACATGGATCCTGTGTGGATTCGACGACGACGACTACAGCACTCAGCGATCCTACGTGGGTCAGTGCTACAGGTCCTGTGTGGGCCCGATCCTGTGTGGGTCCGATCCTGTGTGGGTCCTTGCGCTCAGCGGTCCTGTGTGAACCAGCGCCTACAGGTCCTGTGTGGGCCCGATCCTGTGTGGGTCTTTGCGGGGGTTAGTTACCTATCGATCCTTCGTGGGTCCGACAACTTAGATGGATCAGAGATCATCTTTATCGTCCTTTGAAGAAGTATACCTGTGTGAGCTGAATCTGTTGCTTTCCTGTGTGGATTGTGTTGTGTAATCTTGTGTGGATTACGTTTTTCTTTCCTGTGTGGAATACGTTTACTTTCCTGTGTGGACTGAGTTGTACTTGGGCTCGGAGGTTGGAGCGTATTTGAATTTGATGTCTTAGGTATATGTATGGGCATATACCTAAGCAGAGTCGGTTGTTACTTCGTGATTGTACCTTTCTTCGTGGTTTATCCTTTGTGGATTTGAGAGACCTTCAGGGGTCTCGGGGTCCCTACTGAGTAGCTTATACTCACCCCTGCACGGGCTTTGCCCGCACTACGTTGTGTTGGTTGCAGACGACGGACAGCGTTGACCTTAGCCGAGGCTTGCAGAGCAGGACGGTACCCGGAGGTGGACCACTGGGCGGGACGTGCTCGGAGCGGATGACGGGACCCGTGAAGCAGTGGAGCTATCTGTACCCACCCTTCAGGTGGGATTTCCAGTGGACAGCTCGGTGTAGCAGCTTTTACTTTCAGTTTCTGTTTTCCCTTTCGAGTAGTACTTTACTTTCAGTTTGGGTTTGTATACTGGCCCATTTGCTTTTCCGCACTTTCAGTTGTACTCTACTTTTGCTTAGTATTTACTTTCCGCTTACTTACTCTGTGGTGATTGTTTACTTTACAAAGGCAATGCCTTCCCTTTTTACCAGGATTTACGCCTTGGTGCTAGTCGCCAGCCCCTGGCCTATTGAAGGCGGGCTTGGGGTATTCACGACACGGACCCCGAGGGCGGGTCGTGACAAATTGGTATCAGAGGAGCTCAGTTCTACTGCGAACTCTGATCTTTTCTATGTGAAGCAATAATGTTTAGCATATTGAGTGTGGTTATCAGTCCAGGGAGTCCAGTGTTGGTGCGGCGGCCGACGTATCCGTACACCGGGACCCTGACTTCTGATTTCCGACATAATGCACGAAAACATTGATTTCGTGTGTGTTTCAAAGTTTTCTTTGTGATTACTTATATCAGCTCACCAGGTATATTGTTCTGACCGTGGCGCACCTGTTTCCTTTTCAGGATGGCCCCACGACGGTAGCCAGCTAGGGTTCCACGATGCTTCCAGCAGCAGCCGCTGACGATGCACGTCGCCTTAGCGCACTCCATGAGTTTCAGCGCCAGAAACCACCCAGGTTTCGCGGGGAGACGGATCCCCAGGCAATAGAGGACTGCCTGGAGGCAGTGGTACGAGTGTTTAGGCTAGTGAGGACACCAGCATACCTCATGGTGATCCTCACTGCAAGCCTACTACACGCAGCAGCAGGACGATGGTAGAGCTTGATGCTCCAGGTGGACGATGAGGCATCTCTTCTTTGGACGGACTTTGAGGGCCTCTTCCGCTCGGAGTTCGTCCCAGCCACCCTTCGTGCGGTGCGTATCTAGGAGCCTCTTCAGCTGCGGCAGGGCAGCATGACGGTCGCTCAGTACTCGGCGAGATTTACTGATCTCTCACGCTACTCGACCGACATGGTACGAGACCCATTCTTCCGGGCCCAGACCTTCGAGCAGGGTTTGAGACACGAGATCAGGGCATCGCTGATCTCCCTCAGCATACCGACTCAGACAGGAGTACTAGAGTGGGCCCTTCTGATCGAGAGCTTCCTTGCTGAGTCTACACCAGCACAGCGACCCACCGAAGGGCGGCACGTGGCAGAGTCATCTGCAGCAGGCAGTCGACGGATGACTCAGGGGTCCAGACAGACCAGACCTTCGGGCAGACGACCTCAGGACACTGGCTCAACAGTGCGGGGCACACAGCGCGGAGCCAGTCTTTTGAGAGGCAGACAGTGCTACTCGTGCGGCGGGCAGGGCCACATGGCTTGTGACTGCCCGACCCGCCGTGCCGAGGACCAGCAGACGGTTGAGGGACCATCGAGGCAGAGGCAGAGGGTCGACCGTGGCGGTCCGCAGGGAGGAGGCGGACGAGTTAGAGGAGATGGACGAGCAGCCGGTGGTGGGCGACGCTTTGAGCCTCTGCCACCACCACCACCAGGAGGTCCACCCCGACCACAGGGAGCTGGAGGGCAGAGACAGGCACAGCTACAGGCAGCAGAGGCCTACGACCACGGCGCACCTGAGATGATTCGAGGTACTATCTATGTCTATTCCACCTTTGCTGCAGTTTTTATAGACACAGGAGCGAGTCACTCTTTCATAGCTGCTGCCCTTGTTCGGAGCTCGGAGATTCCGATAGAACTGTTGGCTCGATCCTTACGGCTAGAGACTCCTACGGGAGCAGACTCGACGATTACGCACTGGTGCCGGCAGTGCGAGCTTACTCTAGAAGGCGAGAGCTTCGGCTGGGATCTTCTTGTAGCAGCGTCGAGGCCTTACGACGTCATCTTGGGCATGGATTGGCTATGTACGGTCCATGCACAAATTGACTGTTTTAGGCGCAAGGTGCGATGTGTACGCACCGACGGGAGCAGGTTCACCTTCACCGGCGAGAAGGGAGCCTTAGCAGCACAGGATGGACATCCGCGGAGGAGAGGACAGCCCATCACTCATCAGTTGGCTAGCCTCATCCTTGGAGCAGTTGACGTGCGGAGTCCTGGTTTTCCTGCAGTGGTGGATCAGTTTGCGGACCTTTTTCCCGACGATGTTCCAGGGCTACCTCCTCGCAGTGAGGTAGACTTTTATATTGACTTGTACCCCGGGACAACCCCGATATCCACTCCAGCATATCGGATGGCCCCCGCCGAGCTTCGAGAGCTACGGGTACAGTTGGAGGACTTGCAGGGCAAGGGGTTCATCCGACCCAGTGTTTCACCCTGGGCTTCCCCGATTTTGTTCGCCAAGAAGGCGGACGGAAGCTTGCGTCTTTGTGTTGACTATCGTCGCTTGAACCAGGTGACAGTGAGGAACAAGTATCCGCTACCGAGGATTGATGACCTCTTTGATCAGCTCAAGGGAGCACGATGGTTCTCGAAGATAGACCTCAGGTCAGGCTATCATCAGCTCAGAGTCAGAGACGAGGATGTGCAGAAGACGGCCTTCAGATGTCGGTATGGCCACTATGAGTTCTTGGTTATTCCTTTCGGTGTAACCAATTCTCTAGCAGTGTTCATGGCTATCATGAACAAGATCTTTCAGCCATACCTCGATCGGTTTGTCATGGTCTTCATCGACGACATTCTGATTTACTCTACGACAGAGGAGGAGCACGCCTATCACTTGCGAGTTATTCTAGACACACTCCGAGAGCACCATCTTTATGGTAAGCTCTCGAAGTGCCGGTTCTGGATACGTGAGGTCCACTTCTTGGGGCACGTTATCTCTGAGGCGGGAGTTGCAGTGGATCCCGCGAAGATTGAGGCTGTGTTAGCATGGGAGCCACCCAGGAGCGTGACTGAGGTTCGGAGTTTGTTGGGACTAGCTGGATACTATCGGAGATTCGTGCTAGACTTCTCTAGAGTTGCGGCATCACTCACAGCTTTGACGAAGAAGGGGAAACCCTTCGTGTGGTCAGACAGTTGTCAGCAGAGCTTCCAGGAGCTGAGACAGAGATTGACTAGTGCACCTATCTTGAGGTTGCCCGAGGAGGGAGTAGGGTACGTAGTCTACTGCGATGCATCAGGGACCGGACTCGGATGTGTTCTGATGCAGGAGCGGGCAGTGATCGCCTATGGATCACGTCAGTTGAGGCCACATGAGCATAACTAAGCTACCCATGACCTGGAGTTAGCAGCAGTGGTCTTCGCTCTGAAGACATGGCGACACTATCTGATGGGCGAGCGCTTTACAGTCTTTTCTGATCATCAGAGTCTCAGGTATATCTTTTCGCAGAAGGACCTGAACCTGAGACAGCGACGATGGCTCGAGTTCCTCCAGGACTATGACTTTGAGATAGTTTATACTCCTGGGAAGGGGAACGTAGTTGCCGATGCCCTCAGCAGGAGGACGGGCATTCAGCTACTTGAGGAGGGGACGAAGCAGCTAGCCTCTTTGCAGATATCCTTCATGGATAGAGATGGAGTATCCTTCCATCAGTCTCTCACAGTCACTCCTCCACTACTACAGCGAGTTAGGGAGGCACAGCGTGGGGACACTGACTGTGAGACACAGCGTACACAGATATCCTCGGGACAGGCACCTGATGGTTTCTCCCTTGGAGCAGAGCACGACATCCTTTTCAGAGGAAGTACCATGGTACCAGTCGCTTTGCGAGAGGAAGTGCTGAGAGAGTTTCACACTTCTCCTTTGGCGGTACATCCTGGAGTGGCGAAGATGTACCAGGACCTCAGACGACAGCACTGGTGGCCGGGCATGAAGATGGCTGTAGCAGAGTTCGTTTCTCGATGCCTCACCTTCCAGCAGGTGAAGGCTGAGCATCAGGTACCAGCGGGCTTGGTACAGCCCTTGGAGGTTCCGGAGTGGAAGTGGTACGACATATCTATGGACTTCGTGACTGGACTTCCACGCACTTCCAGAGGTCACGACTCCATCTGGGTGATTGTTGACCGACTCACCAAGTCGGCACACATCATACCCATCAGAGAGCAGGGCTCAGTAGAGAGATTGGGACGTCTCTACGTTCAGAAGATTGTGCGGCTCCACGGTGTGCCATCATCTATCATCTCCGATCGAGATGCCCGCTTTACTTCTCGGCTTTGGAAGGGGTTATAGGAGGCGTTCGGGACGCATCTACGTTTGAGCATAGCCTTTCACCCTCAGACGGATGGTCAGACGGAGAGGACCATTGAGACTCTCGAGGACATGCTCCGCGCATGTGTCCTCGACTTTGGTCGTAGCTGGGAGGACCACCTACCCTTAGTGGAGTTCGCGTACAACAACAGCTACCACTCCACTATCGGGATGGCACCGTACGAGGCGTTGTACGGCCGACCTTTAGATCTCCTTTGTGCTGGACAGCCCCTGGGGAGTCAGCACTAGTGGGACCGGAGATGGTTCAGGCCACGACAGAGAAGGTCCAGGTCATCCAGGAGCAGATGAGGACAGCTCAGAGCCGGCAGAAGTCATACGCTGACAGGAGGCGGAGGCCACTGGAGTTCGAGGATGGCGACCACGTCTTCTTGTGGGTCTCACCTCGACGTGGTATTCAGAGATTTGGCCGAGGCGGCAAGCTATCTCCGGGCTTCATCGGACCCTTCCAGATTCTCAGCAGGATTGGTGAGGTGGCTTATCGCCTGGCTCTACCACCTCAGTTGTACCGGGTGCACGACGTTTTCCACGTGTCTCAGCTGAGGAGATACGTGCACGACCCGACGCACATCATTGATCATGGGGAGCTTGATGTTGACGATGGGGCAACTTTTACGGAGGTCCCGGTGGAGATAGAGGATCGACAGGAGCGAGTTCGGCGTGGGCGTTCGATTCCTCTTGTGCGCATCAGATGGCAGCACGGGAATCTCCCAGAGAGCACATGGGAGCGGGAGGCTCAGATGCGTGCTCAATACCCTCATTTGTTTCCCTAGTTTTTGATGTATCTTTACGGGGACGTAAATCCCTGAGGTGGGAGTAATGTAAAGACCCGTAAAATTCAAGGGAAATTTTTTCTTAATTTTCTTTAAAATTTTACAAGAGCGCGGTTTCAGACGGCCCCTGATTCCGAGGCCCGGAGTGCCCGGAATTAATTTACGAAGTTTGGATCGGGTACATTCAGTGAACGAATGAGCGGGAATTCCTAACTATTGATCCGGTGCTCAGAATTGAAATCCGAGGGCACCGATGAACTCGCATCGCCGATATTCGCTTAAAGAGACCTTTTCGGAAGTTGCGTTTGTTGCGGGTTGAAAGTTAGTTTTTGGGATTTTAGATTAAGTTAAATAAAATTTGTGAAATACAAATTTTATTTAAACTTGTGGGTTAACTTCTCCCAACGGAAGTTAGGGGTGGGACCCACACCCACATAACCTCCTTTGAGAGGATTAAATGTGGTGGGACCCACACGAACCCTAAACTTTTCATGTTCCCTAACTCCCCTCTCTCCCTCTTAAAGGCTTGTCAACTTAACTTCTATTTAATTATACAACTCGTGTATATTAAATAAGTGAGTTTAATTTTGGAGTTATCCATTTTGAATTTCAAACCTTTGAAATTCTTTGTTAAGTTAGTGATTAAATTAATCTCTTCTCTCTTTTTGTTGGGTTAGAACTCTTTATCCAACTTGAGAGTTTTTGGGAGCTCCTCCTCCTCTTTCTTCTTCAACTTGACGAAGAACGCTCAACTTGACGAAGAACGCTCAAGTTCCGATGAAGAACGCCGCTCCGCTCTTCTTCGTCTTCCGTGTCAACGAGAGGGAACGCCGCTTCCTCCTCGGAATCCCTTCGTCGACATAAGAAGTTTCGCCAACGACGTATCTCTTCGGGCGTATCTCTTCGTCATCGGATTTGACGAACGACGACCGCGACACCCGACCTCTGCGACGTTGTCTTCCGCGGGACGTTGTCAAATCTTCGAACCGATACCCGAGGTAGGGGTTGTTGATTATTGTTAATTTATTTTATTCTTGCTCGTGGTTCGCATGACTAACGTGAGGATTGAATATTTAAGTTGTGTTTTAACGTGAGGGGGGCCGGACCGCATGAACACGGCCGAACCCCCTCCTTCGTTCTTGGTGTTTATTTTTGCGGATGAATCAAGGTGGCGTGGTGCCGTCGTACCACGCGGATATTCGCCCAATTCTTATTACGCGACGCTGTCGCGCCGCGCCATGGAAGAAACATCAAGAACGCGACGCCGCCGCGTCGCGTTGAAGAAATCAAGGTGCGGCGGAGGGGCGCGGTGCCGTCGCACCGCACCGGACGACGAACACCGCGGCCGGTTCCGGGCCGCGGCGGAATGAGGAGACCGGCGGCCGGGCCGTCGGCGTCGGAAGCCGAAGAGGGGACCAGATTTTCCGGTCCCGTTGGAGAAAACCGGCCGGCCAGCTGGCCGGCCGGATGGTATTTTTCTGGGGGAAATTAATCCCCCGGCCAGCAATTAAAACCCCCCTCATAAAGAGGGGGGCGGTTTCCTTGAGGGGGCCAGGAGGCCCCCCGGTTTCCTTCAAGCCGGCCCCCACGTGGGGGCCGGTTTTCACAAGGCGCGGCATTATGCCGCGCCGCCGCCTCCAAGAAAGCGGGGGCTTTGCCCCCCGCGCTGCCTCCGTGCGGCGCCAGCCCGCCGCGGCCGCCGCGCCGCCACGCTGCCGGCCGATCGGCCGGCCGGGCCGGTTCGGACCCGGGTCGGGTCGACCCGGTTCGGGCCGACCCAGGGGGGGTCGGGCCAGGTCGGCCCGGACCCGGACCCCCCGTTTCGGATCAGATTCGGTCTTTTGGCCATAACTTGAGCCACGGACCTCCGATCGACGAACCGTCTGCGGAAACGCGATCCTTGGATCGAGACGGTCGTTTCGGTATATCGCACTCAAGGTTTCGACTTACTTTTAGTTCGGCCGGGTTGGTTCGTTCACGAAACCAACCGGGCCTTCGGAGCGGAAACGCTCATATCATGAGCTACGGACGTCCGATTGACGTACCGTCAGCTGTGTTGTGTTCCTCTTAGTGAGACGGATCTTTTGGCATACTCCGCTCGAGGTTTGGACGCAGGTGGAGTACGGTCGGGTTGGTTTTGCCTTAAAAACCAACCGGGCCCCGGGGACGAAAATGCAAATAACTCTCAGACCGGGCGTCCGATCGACGCGCCGTCTGTTGCGTTGAGTTCCTGTTGACGATACGGAACTTTTGGATACATCAACTCTGGACTTTGTGATAGTTGATGTATCAGCCTCTCGGCTCGTGGAGCGGACCCTCTGAACGAGCTTGCTGTGTGCGGGAACCCTAGTGATGGCTGCGACGGTTACTGTGACTGCTACCGCTACTACTGCTACTGTGACTGCGACGACGACAGTACATGGATCCTGTGTGGATTCGACGACGACGACTACAGCACTCAGCGATCCTACGTGGGTCAGTGCTACAGGTCCTGTGTGGGCCCGATCCTGTGTGGGTCCGATCCTGTGTGGGTCCTTGCGCTCAGCGGTCCTGTGTGAACCAGCGCCTACAGGTCCTGTGTGGGCCCGATCCTGTGTGGGTCTTTGCGGGGGTTAGTTACCTATCGATCCTTCGTGGGTCCGACGACTTAGATGGATCATAGATCATCTTTATCGTCCTTTGAAGAAGTATACCTGTGTGAGCTGAATCTGTTGCTTTCCTGTGTGGATTGTGTTGTGCAATCCTGTGTGGATTACGTTTTGCTTTCCTGTGTGGAATACGTTTACTTTCCTGTGTGGACTGAGTTGTACTTGGGCTCGGAGGTTGGAGCGTATTTGAATTTGATGACTTAGGTATATGTATGGGCATATACCTAAGCAGAGTCGGTTGTTACTTCGTGATTGTACCTTTCTTCGTGGTTTATCCTTTGTGGATTTGAGAGACCTTCAGGGGTCTCGGGGTCCTTATTGAGTAGCTTATACTCACCCCTGCACGGGCTTTGCCCGCACTACGTTGTGTTAGTTGCAGACGACAGACAATGTTGACCTTAGCGGAGGCTTGCAGAGCAGGACGGTACCCGGAGGTGGACCACTGGGCGGGACGTGCTCGGAGCGGACGGCGGGGCCCGTGAAGTAGTGGAGCTATTTGTACCCACCCTTCAGGTGGGATTTCCAATGGACAGCTCGGTGTAGCAGCTTTTACTTTCAGTTGATGTTTTCCCTTTCGAGTTGTACTTTACTTTCAGTTTGGGTTTGTATACTGGCCCATTTTCTTTTCCGCACTTTCAGTTGTACTCTACTTTTGCTTAGTATTTACTTTCCGCTTGCTTACTCTGTGGTGATTGTTTACTTTACAAAGGCAATGCCTTCCCTTTTTACCATGATTTACGCCTTGGTGCTAGTCGCCAGCCCCTGGCCTATGGAAGGCGGGCTTGGGGTAGTCACGGCACGGACCCCGAGGGCGGGTCGTGACATTACCCCATTTATTTAAAATTTTATCATTTAACATTGACATCCTCTTTCATTCCCTTTCAATCACGAGCTTGGTGGCCTTTTTCTCCAAATGTTTATCAAACTCCCTTCCCCATTATTCGTGTTCCATGATGTTTCTTCCCACTATTACTATTGGATGAAAATTAAACTATTCCATTCTTCCCCTTATTTTATTTTTCATATTTGTAAGAAGATATCTTCTTCTCTATCTTCTCTTTAAATTAATAATACATAGAGAATTACTTTTTTTCCTTGATAACACATGTGATTATATCTTCATACTCTGAGGAGGAATGTGTGATCAATGCTTTTTAGAGAAATAGTTTTGAACCATCGAAGAGTCAATACAATTTTCTTCATGGTTAACGTATATAATCTGTAGCATTACTAATTATCCATGTAATGTTAGCCTCATACTATGAGATATTCTCATCCTCCTTTTGTGTCAGACTTAGAAATTTCATTTCCATATCCGCTCGATGTTCACGATGGAATTATTTTTCAATGAAAACCTCATTAAAATCCCTCCATTCCATATTTGATACTTCTTCATCCTCCTTTGACTTTTGAACTGATGACCACCATTAATTTTGATCTTCAATGAGGCGATAAACATCCATTAAAACTTTTTCCATTTCACTACATCCCATCATATAAAATATTTTCTCTAAGGAACAAATACATTTCTCAACGAAAAATGGATTTATAGTCCCATTGAATGTTGGCGGTTGATTCCACATGATGTGGTCTAATATTGATCCTCTACAATGGGGATCATGGTGCTTCTAATGGGAACAGTTATTACTCACAGCCTCAGTGCGGTTTCCTAGTATGGTTATATTCTATTCACCACCAGTTGCAAGACCATCTCCACTATAATTATCTTCAGTAGGATTGAAATCCTTACATGGATCAGGTACATTGATACTATTTCCATTCATTCCACTAGGTACCATTTTGAATGAAGGAAATACCCTTGGTTAGTTTATGAATCTCTATGCTTAATTTCAAACATGTAATATACATAACATAAATTTAACAGTTTATACATATAATCCATAATCATATAAATGTTTTCATTGTGTAAGTATATAAATATAACATCATCATAATGGTTTTCAAATAAAATTTGAATTATTCAATTCATATCCCCCAAGAGTGTCAAACCATGTGCGTAGTAAGGAATGTTGTCGTATACTAGGATACCTTGAGTCAATCCCGGAACTCCTTGTCAGTTTTTTCTTTACTATGTACATCTAGGCCCGAACCAATTCTACTTTTATAATCTAGACAGGGTTGTATTTCTTAGAAAACCCACATAATATATTCATTACGAATTTTCTTGTTCTTTTATACTAGTCCTCACAGTCTATCGTAGGTTAATGTTATTTAATCCAAGTTTTCCTGAATATAGTTTTCAAGGATTTTACTAAACATCCTATAATAACTACTGTCATTCCACAAACCCAATAACATAGTGTCTATGAATTTTTACCAAACATTAGAATGATTATAATAGATTATGTCCTGAAAGACCGATCAGTTTAATAGCCTTGGAAGTTCTAGATACATGTATAAGTTTTACATTACATTACAAAATGAAAAGAAAAACATTGTGTCTCATAAGAAAACACTCATAAAATTTACCCAATCCCTATAGTTCAATCATAATATACTTCCTCTAATAATGGGGAAAATAATACATAGGAAAAGGATGATCTTAGATGCTCAGTAAGGATAACAATATAGAAAAAACTGTCATATATATTCATAAACATTTAAGGCTGTTTATAAAACTAAAAAAAATAAATTTAAAACTAAAATTCAGCATAATATGTCATATATAAATCAAATAATTCCATTATCATATTCAAAAGGATATTCTACAAGTTGAATAATCACATGTAATATCAATAAGTAATTTAATAATTATAGAATGTCAATTATTGGAAATCATAACCATGTAGTCAAGGCCTCGTGATATGACTACAAATAAAAATATTGTCATGGCATCGTTCCAAAACAAAAGATTTTCTCTGGAGACCAATCGATGCATCTAGGGGCTATAGTGGGCCACGTCTGTCACTTTCTATGTCCAATTCATTCCACATATGAAAATTTTGAAACAAAACATAAAAATTCTTATTAAAACTAGCATACGAAATGTTTATAGATTATATATAAACCATGAATGGTATAAGAAGAGCACATCCATAGTCAAACAAATAACTAAACCTTCAATATAATATGGGAGATCGTATCGTAATAAAAAAACATCACACAAGTGTAAAATCCATCAATTGATGATTGACACAGATGAAATCAATCCAGAAACTCTTTGAGTGAAATATTTCATGCTACAGTGAAGTCATTTAAAAGTCATGTGATTATAAAAGAAAAAAAATATTTTGAAAATATTGTTATAAGCTTTTCCTGGAAGCTTTTAGGGTGTTATTATGGTATAAAATATTTCCACCCACTATATAAGATAAAAACATTCTTTCCTTAATTTTTGGAAATGGTCATAAAAAACCTTATTTGGAGAACAATGGAAGGATTCCTTTGAAATTTTTTTATAATAAATAAATAAAAGGTATAAATTATGATAACCCATATTCTAGGAAATTTTATAAATATTTTGAAATGCATTATTAAGAAACACGAATGAGTGTGATAAAGAAGATCCAATAGATACGTGCATATAAAAAACCTCATATAATAATGATATTCTAAAATTAATCCTTAACATGTACTTTTCCTTAGTCAAGGGTATGTTAACCTCCAATACAATGGATAAATCATTGTTATAATATTATTAAAGAACCACATACATAAATATGATATCATATATTATCTTATAATATTTATTTTTTAATAATATTTCAGTAGAATCATTTTTTTCGTTGTTATCAAATTCATTTTCCTTTATATGTTTTGTTATGTAAGTAATGTTTGTTATTGATAGGATGTATTTTATTTATATGAAAAATGATATTACATTCTTAAACATTAATTTTTATCAGAAAATGAAAAATTATTCGTTAATGGTTACGATGGGTAATGAAATCTCATCGCGTCGTGGAGATAGTAAGCCATACGTACGCACGAGAGACAATATCATTCTGTTGATGGTGAAATCATATGTAATTGGATGGTATATTATATTTAAAGAATAAATAACATGTTATATTTATTATTTATATCAATTATATGCATTATCATATCCATTCAAATAATGATGCGTTAAATAACAAACAACACCATGACGTGTAGAAGGTAAGCCGTACGTATGCATGTATGATGACTTTGTCATTCATAGAATGGATATACTAATTAATATGATATAAAAATGTTTATAATAACATATTTTTCTATAGAAGATATTTTAGTTATTATTTTAATATGGAAACATCAAAGAAATGGGATGTTGAAGATGAAAATAACTTTTAAAGGGGTAATCAATTAATTACCTCTTTTCAGGTGACTCTTTTTTATTTGAAATAAAAGGATAATTAAGTGGATTGTATGATAAAATTTATTCCTCTAGTTTTAAGTGAGGGTAGTTGGGAAGATATTTGATCATGTTTGGTCAAATCCCAATGGTTTTGGATGTGTTAATTTTAGTGAAGAGAAGTACCTTTTTATAAGAGAGATGAGCGGCACATTATGAAGAGCCTGAAATATTAATTTATTATAAAATCATTTTGGGTTTCTAATAGAATTAAACAGATTTATTTATAGTCTAAGGTGGGGATTGTCCGAATCCTCTCAACCAATAGGTTTTAGACATGTTTATGTCGCCATATGAATCCTTTTCTTTTAGATATAACTCTTAGTTAAATAGTTTATCATTTAACATGCCCTCTTGTATTGTTATATTACATGGTTAATTGACAAACTATAATATTCAAAGAGAACATCAAGTGTTACATTAATGAAATATCTAACCTTATCTATGTACTTTATCAAAATCCTAGATTTTGAGGAGTATTATATCATTAAATAAAATAGTATTTGTTTTAAAAACTCATTTATATCAATTTTGACAATATTTAGTATTTTGTTTTTGTGAAATTCACCAACATATAATTAATTTAAAAAAATTAAAATGAATAAAACCTAACTTGTCATATTGAACTCGAAAATTCTAATATGGAATCATGAGATACAATTTAAATTTATTTTAATATTTATAATATCAATTATTATAATCTATCATTAATATGATTATTACTCCATCATCATTGTGGGATAAATAAATTTAATTATTTTATTTCTAAAAATTAATAATCTAGTACTATGATATAGGAATTATTTATATATTTCTAATGATGATTTATAGTCAAATTTATCTAATGTATAACTCTATATTAAAAATGGTTCAGTTTATAAAATTAGGGATTAAGAATTTTTACACTTCTTAAAAAAATGTCTTAATCTAATCCATGTGGATAAAAAGGGATCATATTTAATTTCAATGGTTTATTTGGGTCTAAATACACTTATCATATAGAATTATTACATGTGATGGGGTAATTATAATAACATTTTTACCTTTAAATACCTTATTTACTTTTAACAGTGGTAAATAAAAATCAAAAATTACTATTCACTATAAATTATTTTCATCATATTGAACCACATTTTACATACTGATGACAATTGTGTCTACCAGATTATTGAAATTAATTTCAGAGAGGCAGTAAAATTATTTTTTATGAAAATTTGAAAATGTTCCTACAATTTTAGTGAAGGACGTTTAAAAGCTCACAATAATTTTATATATCTAAATATATTAAAAATGACTCCAATGAAGTACATTGTACTAATATAGGTATTATTTTTTTTATTTTGACATAAATATAAATTTAAATAATAATTATTATTATATGAATAAAAAATTGGTTTTAAAAAATAATGCAATGTTTTTCACAACTCATTAAAAATTGAATGTTTTCAGAAAAATACCAAAAAAATGACCTTAAGCTAAATTTGATATTTCGAATAAAAAAATTAATTCCATTTTGGAAAACAAATATTAACATATTTTAATAATGTTATATTACAATTCATAACTACTTTTAACTGTCTAGTTTGATTGGTCATGGTGTGCTAGAACTCGAAGTTGCATACATCGCAAGCTATTGTATTATTCAAAGAGAAGCGTACCGTGGAAGCGTGGGGTGTTACATTATTCCTTACATTAAATAATTTCATCCTTGAATATTATAGAATGTTAAAATATATAATGATTCATCATGTTGTTCATCATATGTACCTCAGCATCCAATGTATCCACATCTATTTAAAGGTTTATCCAAAATTATCTTTTACCAGACGAGTGTCCAGTTTTTAAATACTTTTTTTATGGTATCAAGAATCCTAATAGGTTCTTCACAATAAGAAATATTTGGTTACATTTCTATTTCTTCATATATGAGTACATGTGTTGGGGCATGCATGTATTTTATCACCAGTAATACGTGGAACACAACAAGAACATTGGAGAGACTTGGTTTAATTCCAAAATTGTAAGATACAACTCTAATTCATTCTTTAATATTGAAAGGTCCTATGTACCTTGGACTAAATTTTATTTTTTATAGAATCACATAACACCCCCTTAATAGATATACCTTCATGAAAACATGATCACCTACATGATATTCCAAATACGTACTTCGGTTATCAGCATATCTCTTTTCTGTACTTTGAGATTATTTTATGTTGGTTCTGATAGTATTCTCCTCTTCTAATGTTTCCTCAACATGTTATGGTCTTACAAGTTTTATTTAGACAACAAAAACCCAAAAAGTTGGTGTGTGACATCTATTTCAATATAAATCTTCATATGGTTCCATATGAATACTTGAATGAAAGATATTGTTATAGGAAAATTCAACAGAGAGATAAACACCGATCCCCCGTTCCTTTAATGTTATATGAGAAAGATATCAATATTTATTCTAAGGTGGAATAGTTTTTTCTGATTGTCCATCATTTTGAGCATGGTAGGAAGTTCTTAACTGATGCTCAATATCTCATGCTTTTAGAAGTATTTTCTAGAATCATGATGCAAAATGGGGATTAATACCGAAAACAATTGATAGGGCTACACCACAAAGTCTTACAACGTCATTGATATATAGTCTGGATAAATTTTCAAGTTGTAAATCATCTCCTATAGAATGAAAATTTGTTGATATTGTATGGTAATCAACAATGACCCATATTGCATCATTCCTTTTTGGAGTCTTTGGTATCCCCATGAAAAGGACCATAATAATATGATCCCATTTCAAAACAGGTATAGGAAGAGGTTGCATGACTCGCCTAGGATGTTGTCCTTTTCCCTTTTCCTATTGAAAAACCATACATCTAAACAGATAATTAGAAATCTCCATATTCATGTTGTCCCACAAAAAATGTTTCTTCAAATATCTTTACATCTTAATACTACTAGGTTGTATAGAAAAATTAGAACTATCAGAATCATCGAACAATTCTCTTTTTAGATTAGATATATCAGGAACATGAATCCTCCTCCTAAATCTTAGAATTCCATCTTAATAAACAATGTCAATAAATATCCCATCATATATAGCATTAATTTTTATTTTAAACTCCTCATAATCTCCTTGAGAACTTTTTATCCATTCTAGTAAAGATGGTTTGGAAACCTTTTGAAAAAGTATCAATGTTCATCCTTCCATGATTATTCCTATTTTTATCCTTACTAGATCAATGAACATAGGATCCATTTCAAAAATAACATTGTAAAAAACTCCATGATCCCTTCTATTCAAAGTGTATTCCACCTTATTTTCAATCCCTGGGTGGTTGTGTATTGTAAAATCATAATTCTGGAGTAGTTTCAGCGATCGCTTTTGCCTCATGTTGAGTTATTTATATGAGAAAATATACATCAAATCATGTGACCATTATATATATAACATTTTTCACCATAGATAAAGTGTATTCATATCTTCAGAGTAAAGAATACAGGTGCTAACTAAAGATCATGAGTGGGATTGTTTTGTTCTCAAATTTTTAACTACCAGGATGCATAGGTAATAACTCTATCAATCTCCATAAATTAACAACCGAGTCCTTTCTTTTAAACATCAATATAAATAACAAACTCATAATTCCCCAATGGTATATTTAATATAATAGAAATGACCAATCTTCTATTCAATTGTTCAAAACATTCATCACACTATTTTTTCCATAAAAATTTGACCCCTTTATGTGTGAGATTGCTTAATGGGTTAGCCAATCTGAAAAAATTCTAGAGAAAACACCGTTAGTAACATACTAAACCAATAAAAATTCATACCTCAGTTATACTCCTCGGTTTTGTACATTCATGGATTTCCCTTGTCTTTGAAATACCAACATGGGTTCCATCCTTAGAGAAAATATGGAACGAAAACAAATCATTTGAAACCAGAATTCACACATTCTATATATCCCATATAATTCGTTTCATCTAATAGTGTATAGAGTAATACTCAAGTAGTTTTCATTATCATTGTATATTTTTGAGTGAACAATGATATAATATATAAATACAACTACAATGTCATCAAGATATTCGTTGAAAACCATATTCATTAGATCCATGAAAATAGCAGGTGCATTAGTCAGTTCAAATGGCATAACTGTAAACTCTCAATTCCCATAACTAGTTCTAAATGTTGTATTTGAAATGTCTACCATAATAATTAATAATTAATGGTATCCATATTGAAGTTAATTCATTGAAAAATATTGATATCCATGAATATGATCAAATAAACCATCAATATGAGGTAGGGGTACTTATTCTTTATTGTTAAATCATTTATATCCTTACATTCAATGAACAACCCCATAGATCCTTATTACTTATTAAATAATGAACTGGGGATCCCCATGGAGAAAAACTAGGGAGAATAAATCATTTAATACTCAATTAATCTAGTTCTTTCATTAGTTAAATTAATTCCACAATGGATATTCTATTATGGGTCTTCTATAGGGGCCTTAAACCCGGAATTAAGTATTTGGAAAACTCAACTTCTCATTCTGGAGGTTGTCCAGGTAAATCCATTGAAAGCACAGAAAAATATTCTTTGACTATAGGTACATCATATATTTGATAATTACTTTCCTCACCCACAATTATTTCACTCCCTTCCTACATTGTTACTGAATTTAGTTGAGCTACAAGGGGTGGATCTAGATGAGATTCAGATAGTGATGTTTCTGCTCTAATGATAAGATATTCATTATAATCATCAAATATTGTAGACTCTTTCATCTTAAAATAAATTTTTGCATCATGGTCTGAAATCCAATCCATACTGAGGATTATATCAAATTCAATCATGGGTATGATAATACGATCAGTAGATAAGACATGTTTATATGCCATTATGGTAACTGATTGACAATACATTATTATTTTGATACCTCTCTTAAGATTTTTTACTGATACCTCCCCTATTAATTCTAATTGTAAATATATAATTGTCATGGAAAACTTGGATGATATAATATAATGAGATGATACATAATCATATAATGCATTGGATAGTTTTTAGGAATTGATTAAATTACCAACCACCAAGTCATATAGATCTTCAAATACAATAGTAGTGATCGAATAATCTAGTTCTTTCTACATTGGCCTTTTATGAGGTATTTTTCCTTGACGCTCCTGACATTACATTGCATAATGCCCCATTTCATTACAATTATAGCATTCAACATTTTCAACCTCTTTCATTCCATTGAAATCACGATCAAGGTGTCCTTTTTTTACACACATGTAATTACACCCATCCCCAATAGGAATGTACTAGGATGTTTCTTCCCACAATTATTGATGTTGGAAATTCATGTTTTACCTTATTCTAATTTTTTCTTTTTTCATAGAGTTTAGCAGATCTCCACTTCCCTTGCATCACATTACAATCATTAGACATAGAGAATTAATTTTCTGTCATGATAGCACATGTGGAACTATATTTTTATGATGAGATGGATTGTGAGACTAATTATTGTTGGAGAAATGGTTTTAAACAATAAATGAATCGAACAATCTAAATTATTTGGTTATGTATATAATGTGCAACATGCTTTTCTAACCTTGTAATGTTAGCCTCATACATTGCGACATTCTCATCCTGCTTTTCCCTCAGAATTAGAAACTTCCTCTCCATATCTTCTTGATGATCACGAGGAAATTATTTTTCTATGAAAATATATTTAGACACTCTCCATTCCATATTTTATACTTCCTCGCCCTCCTTTTTGTTTTCTTCTAATTACCACCATTGATCTACATCTTTAATATGGTGATAAACCTCCATGACAACTTTTTCCTTTTCACTACTCCCCAATGCATGAAATACGTTCTCTATGGAATTTATCCATTTCTCATCAAAAATGGATTTTTAGTTCCATTGAATGCTGGTGGTTTCTTCCTCGTGAAGCGGTCTAAAATTTATCCTATACGTTGTCGATCAGGGTGCTCCACATAGGTTAGATTAATGTTCATAAACTGAGTGTGTTGTCCCAGTATTATTATAAGCTATCTAGAATAAGTTGCATCTCCATCTCCAATATAATTATATTTAGCAGGAAGGAAATTCATACATGGATTAGGTACATTGATATAGCTTCTATTGCTTCGACTAGGCTCCATTTCAAAACAATGGAATACACTATGTTAGTTTATTAATCTCAATGCATAATTATAAACATGTAAAATACCCAACATAAATTGAACAGTTTAACCATATAATCCATTAACATAATACTTTTTTCATTGGGGATGTATTTAATCATAAATCCTTTATAATTTATTATAAATAAAATTTGAACTATCTTAAGCATATCCCCCAAGAAATTCAAACTAGGTGCGCAGTGAGCCCTTTTTTGATGTACCGGGATACCACTGGTCAAGCTTTAAAGTACTTGTTGGATTTTTAACTATTATGTACATTAGTTCCAGAGCCTCTTCCACTATTAGTATCCATATCGGAATTTATTTCATGGGAATCCCATATAATATCATCATTACCATCATTTTTGGATGTTCTTCTATACTAATGCTCAAGTCTATCCTAGGGTAATGTTCTCTAATTCAAGTTTATCTAAATTTAGATTCCATGGATTGAACCAAACATTATATGATTCCAACTATAATTCTCCAACCCTAGTTACCTAGATTCAGAGCATTATTACATAACCTTGGCATGATCAATGGAGATAAATTCCCGAATGACCAATCAGTTTAGTATTCTTGTAATTACTAAATAGATACATATATTTTACATTACATTATGAAATCAAAATAACAAAATTGTGTCTACATAGAAAAAACTCATGTCCCTTAGCATATCCCTACAAGTAAATCATAATATAATTCTTCTCATCATAGGACAAAAACATTGGAGTGTGGTTTGTGCAGATACTCAGTAAGGATAAGAATATAGAAGAAAATATCATAAATAAGAATAACGATTTTAAAAAATGTATATGACTAAAACAAAATCATTTTAAACATAATCTTTAGCATAATATGGAAAAGATAGATCAAAAAATTCCATTTACTTATTCACATGGATATTATAGTAGTCTAATAATCACATGTAATATCAATAGGTAATTTCATAATGATATAATGCATAATGCCAAACATCATAACCAAATAGTCAAGGACTCCTCATAAGAGTACAAATAAAAATATTTCAAGGCCTTGTTACAAGAAACTAGTTTTTCTCAAGAGACCTACCAATGCATAGAGGGGATATAGAATGCCCTACCTCTCAATTACTACATCAAATGCATTCTTCATCTGAAAAGGTTAAAATATGACCTTAACATTCATATTAGAACTAGCATACAAAATGTTAATTGTTTTACCATATACCATGAATTTTATAAAAATAAAACTTCCATAGTCAAACAAATTAGAAAACCATACATACAATATAGAAGATTATATAATAATAATAAAAATTCAAACAACCATAAAATCCAATAATGGATGATTGAAATTGTTGAAATCTACCCAAAAAACTATTTGACTGAAATATTTCCATTTACTTTTAATGAATTTTGATTTTTTTTAAATTTAAAAGGAAAATTTTATTTTTAAAATATTTTTATAAGGTTTTAAGATAATATTATAAGTTTTTATATTGGTATAAAATATCCCCAACTATTTTATATGTAAAAACCATTCATTAATTAATTTTTCAAAAATTTCATAAAGTGCCTTGTTTGGAAAACGATAGAAAGATTATTTTCAAAACATTTAAAAAAAATAAAAAATGTTATGAATGACTTTGACCCATAGTAATGGAAATAGTAAAAATGTTTTGAAATACATATTTAAGAAGCACATATGTGGATGATAAATATGTCCCAATAGATACTTATGTATAGAAAACCTCGGATAATAATGATATTGTAAAATTTACACTTACCTTGTACATTTACTTAGATGAGGGTATGTTAACATCTTGTATAATGGTTAAATAATTTTTAAATTATATAATTACCACATACATAAATATAATATCAAATATGACATTCTAATATTTATTTGTTAATAATATTTTAGTACTATCATTTTTTCAGGTGTTTTCTGATTTGTTTTCATTTATATGTTTTTTATGTAAGTCATGATTGTTAGGGATATGATGTTTTTGTTTAATATCTGGAATGTTATTTTTTTTCTTAAACATTATTTTTAATCATCAAATGAAAATTATTCTTCAATGTTTATGATGTGGTATGAAATCTCCTATCATCATGGAGATAGTAAGTCGTTTATATGCACGAGTGACAATATCAATATATTGCTGGTGAGATCATATGTAATTGGATAGAATATTATATATGAATAATCATTAAAAATTTATTTATTAATTACATCAATTTATATCATTACCATACCCATCCAAATAATGCTTCATTTAATAAGAAACTGTACCATGATGAGGAGACGTTAAGTCGCACATACACACGTATAGTGACATTGTCATTCATAGGATGGATAGAAAAAAAATTATTGTTGTACGATATTTATAATAACATATTAGTATGTATAAGTTATTGGAGTAATTATTTTAGTATAGAAATAATAATTAAAGAGGATGTGGGAGGACAAAACTACTTTGAAAGGTGTGGTGAAATAATTACATCTTCTATGGGTGCTTCCTTTTGATTTCAACAAAAGGGATTATTAAGATGGTTATATGATTACTGTAATTCCTATAGTAATAATTTAGGGAAGATGGGAATAAATTTTAGTAGGGTTTAGATAATTCCAAGGGATTTGGATGTGTGAATTTGAGAGAAGAAAAGTACCCATTTCTAAGATAGTTGAGGGGAACATTTGGAAGAGCTTGAAATATTTTTTTATTACAAAATAAGTTTCTATTTCTAATATCTACAAATGTATTTATTTCAATGATAAGGGGGTATCGTATAAATACTCTCAACCAATTGGTTTTATACAGGTTTGGTCACTATATTAACCTCATCTTTAGATTTAACTCTTAGTTAAATAGTTTAACATTTAACCTGTCTTTTTGAATGTCTATATTACATGGTTAATAAACTTACAATAAAATGCCAAAAAATTCTCAAGTGGTTCATTAATGACATACATAACCTTATATATGTCATTTGGTAGAATCATATATTTTTAGGAATATTATATAATTCAATAAAATAGTATTTCTTTTAAAAACACATTTATTTCAATTTTGACACTATTTAGTATTATGTTTTTTTGAAAGTCAACACAACTTGATTACATCGAAAAATTACATTGAATGAACCCTAAAATGTCATATTAACATTGAAAATTATTGGATGGAATCAAATTATTCTATTATAATTTATTTTAATATTTATAATATCAAATGTTTTAATCTATCATTAATATGGTAATTTCTGCATCATGATTGTATCATAAATAAATTAAATTATTCAATATCTAAATATTATAAATAAAATAATATGATGTATGAAATATTTTTATATTTCTAATGATTAATTATAGTTGAATTTATCTTATGTATAACTCTGTATTAAAAATGGTTTAGTTAATAAAATTGGAATTTAACACTTTTAACCCTTCATTAAATAATATATAATAAATGTCCTAATCTAATCCTACTGGATCAAAAAAAGATCAAATTTTATTCATGTGGTTGATTTTGGTCAAAATAAACATATCCAATAGAATTATTACTTATTTTTTATTATAATATCATTTTTACAATTAATTACCCTTTATAATTTTAACCGTGGTAAATAAAATAAAAAAGATACAATTCACAAAAAATTATTTTCATCTTATTGAATCACATTTTACGTATAGATGACAATAGTGTCAATCTATTTTTGATATTAAATTCAAATAATAGGAAAAAAATGCATTTTATGAAAATTTTAAAATGTTTCTAGAAAATAGGTCAAAGACAGTAAAAAGCTCAGTAAAAAATTATATATCTAATCTTATTATAAAATGAATCTAAAGAATTAAATTGGACTAATATTCGTATTATATATATTTTTTGAATATATAATAAATTTAAATAATAATAATTATTTAAATACAAATTTGGTTTAAAAAACATATAGTTTGTCACTTTTTATCAAGAATTGAATGTTTAAAAAAAAAATCACCGTAAGCTAATTATGATAATCTGAATCCAAAAATGAAGTGAATTTTTTAAAATAAAATTTATATAATTTCAAAAGGTGGGTATTATTAATATTAACATCTTTTTAAATGACTAGTTTGATTCGTTATGATGTGATATAACTCAATGTTGTGTACAACTAAGTTATTGTATTATTCAAAGAGAAGTGTACCGTTGAAGCTTGGGGTGTTACAAGATGAGTTACATAAATCCATCATGATTTTTTCTTTTTGGGGAATTTTTTTAATTGGGACCATATCTCCTTAATAAATGACAAATTATACTCAAAAAAACTCAAGGATACATTAAAGCTATATAGCATCAATATATTATCTATAACGAGAACCATCTGTTAGAATTAATGTATTTTTTTGAAAAATGTATTCACTAAAATATCACAATTAGATAGGGTTATGATATTTTTAATTATTTAAACTTCTATCCATATATATATTTACCCCTACAAGAATAATGATTGTGTGGCGACTGAAAAAATATCATATTTTATAACGACCAAACCTATCTCATGTTCCTGGTCAGTTATATATATATATCACTTTAAAGATGAACTTTTTTAATACATAATATGTATTGAACTCATGAGTAGTAAAAATAAAAAATGACCAATCATATGAAGAATAACCAGTTATAGTCACTTGTTAAAGATAAAAATTAATATGAAACTACATAATTCAAATATTCATATTCTATGGATGAAATTTTTGTTGGAGGAAAAAATATGGCAGTGGAAGATATAATTATTTAAAATATCCCACATTATTCTTCATTAGAGTGGTTATGTTTGGAGGGAAATGTTGTTTTAAGTGTGGTGGAATGAAACACCACTGGATTTTCTTATATATATATCCTTTAAATAAATACCATATTGAATACAATGTTTCACTTGAAACTCCCAAAAAAATATGAACAACATTACAGATGATTCAGATAAAATACATCATACAATATAAAAATTAATACATTGTGATAATACAATAAAAATAATCATTAAGAAACACACACAAATAATAAGACAACATGTAAAAAAAATTCCATTAATGGGGAAATATTTATCTTCATTACTTTACATAAAAATAATATCCCTCCATGAAATAGTGTGAATGAGGAAAAGAAAAATATATATAATATGTATTTTTAGAGAGAGTTTTGTGGATTGGATTCATGATTTTAGTTATATATCCATTTATATATATACAATATCAAAACATTTTATATAATTTCATTATGAATATGGTTATTCTATATATGTTCATTGAATAAAAATTAATTGGTTGTATAATTATTGGGTTTAAATTTATCAGATATGTATATTGAATTTGTGATATTATTTGTAAGAAATTCATAATAATATTCTTCTAAAATAATTATCAACTATTGAATTAAATAAAATGAATGTATGATTTTTATATAGGATATAAAAAAAGTATAATTTTATTCATCACATTTTAGTTTAAATATAATTATCAAATGATTTAATGTATTTATAAAATTCAATGAAATATTTTTATGTAAATTTATTTATGAAACTGAATTTATAAAATAAAATTGATTAATTATAATATGACCTGGTTTAAATTATTTATTGAAAATAATGATATTTATTAAATAAAAATACACATATATATATATATTATATTTTAATAAAATATAATTTATATGATAATTTTTGGATGATTTTTTTAATGTATTACTTCAAAAAATAGTAAATATGTTGCAACTAATTTTTTTTATTATATTATAAAAATAATATATTTGAAAAATTTTACTGAAAATGCATTTTTTTCATTACAAGAATATTATATATATATTATATTTTCATTAAAAAGTTATAGTTAAAATATTTTCAAATTAAATTTAATGATGTAGATATTTGTAATTATTATTTACAAATTAGTTTTACAGTTTAATTTAAATTTTATAAATATTGTGTTCTTTTTCAAAAAATTGCATTAACATAGTAAATATATATGAAATAAAATGGTTATCTTAATTTTTATAGATATATTATTTGGTGATATATTATCTCTAAATTTGTATATGAGTTCGTCCATAACTAATTATTCAGAAACCTCAAGTATAAATTCATATTGTATCGACATTATTTTAAATTACAAACATATGCATTAAATAATGAATATATATCAAAATTACTCTATAAATAATTTTAAAAATATAACCCACAAATACAAATAAAATGCTAAAACCATTCATTTATCACATTAATATATATTTATTTCTAATCTCAAAAATGGTTTTTTTTTAATTTTTTAATTTTTTATCTCTTAGATGAGTTTCTAAATCCTTTATTATAAAGGAACCCATGTTGTGGATGAGTAAATTTCAAAGAGAAAATTTTAGGTGGGAGTTAAATAATTTAACATTGGTATTCATTTGATATTAATTAATTATAAATATTTCATTTATTTTAATATATTGAAGAATATATAAAAAAATGATTCTATAAAGTTATCTTTTCTTATCCATCGAAAGTAATAATATTAATGTATCTTGGATAAATTAACAAAAAATAGAAGTTATCATATCTTGAAATCATAATAAACAAATAAATGGTTTTATTTCCCTTATAAATTATGGATGTTATTTATTAAATTAATGGAAAAGGCTTTACATCGAGAAATTTATGTCCCTTATGATAACTGTTGAGTTGTTCAAAAAGACTCCAACCGATGCTTGATATTTAGATAAGAATGTTAGTCATAAACATTATAATTATTCCATATATTGTTACGTAAATATGGTTCCAAATATATTTTTAATATATGGAGAAAATGGGTATGAATTAATGTATATGTATGTGACGAATTAAAGGATAATTATAAAAAAAATAATTTTGGAATTTTGATGTCATTGTTCAAAGGTAATCGTAAGAAGGTTTATAATTAGAACCATTAAATATAGTGTCCAATGGATAGAATTTTATAAAATCCATCATAATGATATAATTTTTAAATATTACATAATTATAGAATAAATAATTTTCATGTATAAAAATATTAATTATATAGTTATATTAATTATAAAAATCTTTTGAAATTCTTAAATAAATAAGAAAATATTTTTAACTACACTCTTAATTTGTAAGGATTTTATTTCAAAATTTACTTCCAAATTATAGTATTTTAGATTGAAAAAATAAATAATTTAATTTATTAAAATAGGAAATTAAAATTAATATAGGTTGACATTTTATGGTTTTTTGAATGAATTAATATTTTAGTGAATAATGGAAAGATATTTTTATAAAAATGTCTTCTAAATAAAATAAATTATTTATAATAAAAGTGAAATTATTTTATAAATTTGATTTAATCTTAAATAGTTATGAATTTTTTATTTTTAAACTAATTTACAACAATTTAATCTTCATTATACTTGGTTTTATTGTAAGTTAATTTTTCGGTTTAGAAGGTTGATATATTTGAAATCCTTTGTAATGTTTAGATTGTTTCACTATTTTAATTAGTTAAACATGCCACAAGTGACTTGTAATTAAATTGAAATTAAAATATGATATAAAATTAAAAATAAATTAAAATTAAAAATATTTTTATTTATAGTCATTGAGTTAATACAAAATCATCTAATGCATGACAAATACTATTTGGGAAAAACAGCTTCTTCATCGCATCTCTGGGATTATTTTTAAATTAAATGATGAATCTTATGTGTGATTAGTTTTTTAAATTGGATTATACGTATTAATAATAATAATTTATATTATAAAATAATTAAATCTTATTTAATTGTTTTAATAAATAATTATATCATTAAAAATAATTTATTTCAATTAATATAAAAATGGATTTACTAGGGATCTATAATAAAGAAATATGATTTCAGACGACACCATATATGTTTAAATTTTATTTTGATTCCATATTTATACAATAAAATATATAATTATTGATAATGTTACATTTTCAATCCATATCTAAATTTAAAAAAATTTGATATGAATTTTTAGTTTTTAAAAATACAATTGGTTCACCAACCTCATTTTTTAATGTCCGCCACATCTTCACTGTTATCCACACAATAAAATCGCATTAGATCATGAAATATATACTATTAAACCTTTCTAAATTCTATAAACCTGAAATATTTCTTATTTATTGATCATAAGTCCAATATATTATGGATTTTGGTTCCATTATATGATGTTCATCCGTAGTAGAGTTATCATGCTTAACAAAGATTTTTTATTGAATTTCATCATACACCTCTTCAAAATATAGTAAAATTATTTTGTTACAATAAATAATTAATATTATATAATATCATATGTTATAATGGTTGTGAAATTACTAAAATCAATCTCCTCTTGCATCAAATTATAAATTATAAACTCATTTGTGCATACAGCTGAAAAACACCACATGAACTGATTGTATTCATTTTCCATCATTACCTCTCATGGATAGATATAATGATGGCCTGAATTTATATAAACTTATATGATATATGTAACATTATAAAAATTTTATGATTATTTTATATCATATACCTTCTTATATTCTATTTTATGGGTGATATGATATTGATGCTCGTGTGTATGGAAGACTACCGTCTCACGTAGTGATCTAAGTTGGTATTTCCACCATCACATTATACCGAAGGTAATGAAAATGATATTGATGTATATAATTGATATATATGAAATAATGTTTATAATAATGATTTATTTATAATTTTTTAATGATGATATTTTTCTTCTTCTTTAACCTTTCCATTTACTTGAAAATTATAACATCATTCATTCATATGTGTGGCCTACCACATCCTTTAATTCATGTGATTATTTTATCAGTAAAACGTAATTTTGTTGTAATATATATTTATATTTTATGACATATTTTTTTATTATTTTATTGAAATTATATAATGATATAATTGTACTACCTTATTCCTCTAATGATCTTTAAAAATGAAAATGTAACTAATGCGTACATATGATCACCATTATTATGATTGTGATATAGTTAATTTTCATACCCATCATTGATGATAGGTTATAAAATTATATTTTATTTGTAAATATGATAATTATGTCATCATTGGTAATTAAGAGATGTTGTAACGCTGACCATTTATACCAAAGTCATGCAACCTACGTCATTTTGGACACATAAGTTGATTATCATCAAAACGTACGACATAAAATTAATTGATAAAATAATCATATATGACATTTTAAAAATTATAATAAATTAATTATTAACCCTTCAAATGTTTATTATGAATTTAAATGATTAACATTATATCATAAATAAATAATATAATGAACTTATGTGATGATTCAGAATCAAGGTAACATAAATTATAGAAATTTTCTCTAGTTGGGGAATATTTTGATGTCATTGACCAATAAAATTTTTATATTATATATATTCCATTTTTAATGTGATATATTTATTTTCAATATTTTTATGCTATTTAATATTTCCTTTAATTTTATTATTTTATGGGGATTACTAATCAAAATTTTCAAAATTGGTATGAATATTTTTTTTAAAAAATGAACATGTTATGTTATTCATTCTAACTCGATTTTTGTTTCATGTTCATGTTTTTAAAATTATTTTATGAATTTAATTATATTTAAATAAGATACATATAAATTTAATTAATGGTGTACATTCAATGTTTAGAAAATATTATTTTTGTGTAATGTTTGAATCTTTTTAAAATTTCCAAAATGCAATGTTCTATTTTAGAAAATATGAATACAACCACTTTTACTAGGTCAATTAAAATAATTACAATATAGGAATCATTTAAAATATTTCATATTTATTTAAAAAAATCCTCTTTCTGTGTTTATTTTTATTGAATATGGGATTTGAACTGGAAAGTGTATTTTGATATTTGAATGTGAATTTCATATTCTTTTAATAGTGATATTAAATTATTTTATGATGAAAATGTCTAAGAATATAATTTGTTACTCGTGAAGTGGAACATTATAAATATGAATGTTATACTTTAAATCCCTATAAAACTTATAAGAATTGTTGAGACCCATTATATCTCATGGGTGGTCCCGATATAACGTATTTGAATGGTGTACCATGATAGTATTGGGTGATCCCAATATAGCTTAAATGATGGGTTGACCCAAATAGAAATCATATAAATTTTTTAATCTTACATTACATGAAAGGGATAAAAGGGGGAGATACCTGAGTGTTTATCCTTTTTATTTAACGTGGCTAATGTTATTTGTGATAAATTTCTAAACGGTTGTGAATCTGATGTTTTATGGTGAAAATTTGTGTATTTTTTCATGTTACATGGTTTTAATGATTTTAATTGAGTAAAAACGTGCATGGTGTTTTAAAAAAATGGAAAATTTATGTCTCTGAAATAAAAATATAATTACAGTAAACATTTCATGCATTGTTCTAAAATTTAAAGACTAATGGTATTCTTTATTTTTATATCCCTTAGTAGGATTTTTGTGCTCAACCAACATATTCAAAATTATTTCCATAGGGTATAAGGACATTATGGGGAATTGAATATGTAATTTTAAAATACATGAATATTATTGGTGAAAATATTTTTTTAAATATTATATATTGTGTAAAATATGGATAGTGGTTAGAAGTGTTGACTTTGTAATTTATTATTTTTTCATGTATTAGTCATGACCTAATTATCCAAAAATATAAACCAAGAATGATCCTAAAATGTAAAATAAATAAATTATGACCTAAAATTACATATTATGTAATGTCTATATCCTCGTCATTATACATTGCAACAAGGGAAATAATTAAATAAATACATATATTATAATAAAATTAATAGAATAATATTGAATGATATATATTATAGTTAATTTTAAATGATATTGAATTTAAATATTACCATGTTGATTCTTATATATTAGGTTATTTTAGAAATTATTTCCACCTAGGTTTCAAGTAAGCCATTGATTGATGATAGGGAGAGGAAAATTTCCATCCAAATCAACATCTCATGATGTTTGAATTGGAACTATATACTTTGTTTCTGGGATGGATCAGTTAACACATGCTATAGATTATGGTGAATTCTATGCTAGAGTGCATCGTGTTCTACACAAGAAAATTAAGATACCAGATCATTTTATGTTAGAATATATTAAATATTTTATTAGAAAAAATGCTCCATTAGTATCCATAGGATGGATAAATTCATGAGAAAAATATATTTAACATATTGTGGTGTTTATAATGATAAATTTAATTCTTTAATTTTATTAAATTATAATTTATGTTAATCAAAAGTGGTATTATTTTTTAAAGACTGTAGATAATGGTGTTCCTAATGAAATGGAATGATTCATATTTAAGAATATACATAATGAGATATATTTCTATATGTTTTTAGAAATGTATAGATAAATAATTGTTGTATTTGAGGACAAAATAAGATGTTTTATTAGACATTTCTGAATCTAACATCACAACATTGGCCAGGTATATTCTAGTTATTATTACGGAAATTGATAGTAAAATTAGTTGACAGTAACTATGGTTGAAAACAAAATGTCAAATATATTTATATACAATAGAATTTATAATTTTTGTTAAATTAGTTTGTTCTAATGATAATGTTGAGATTGGTTTTTATGAAACTTATGTTTCATGAGATTATAGTTGTATGGAATGGTAGTGGTGGATGAAAATAGATAAGAATCCATTTAATAAGTCTGGAGTCAATAACTAAAAATTCACAGTTTTGTTAAATAAAATTTCATGGAAATATTAACTTGATTTGAATATTATTTCAATGGTGGTCATCTTATTCAAAGGTATAAGACAAAATTAATGTGTCAAGAATATTCAACGAATGTGTTAAAAGATATACATCCAATGGAGAGATGTTTTATTTGAAATTAATTGGTTAACAAATGTAAACTGTGTTGAAAGATAGTTTCACAGGATGGACAACATCATGATATAAAATTTAAAGGTGTACCAATGTTATCTCATACTAACACATTGGATGTCATGTTTTTTAATGAGGTGGTTAAAGGTATGATAATTTTTCATTCTAATTATTCTAATTCCATTTTTTTACTATATATCTGAATACTCATTATTTTATGAGTCATTTTCCATAAAATTTTAGTATCACCAAATTAAATAAAGGTAGAATTTTTTGTGAGAACATATGGTGAATATATTAATGTAACCTTGATTTATAGGAATCTCCATACTATTATCAGTGGGAAGGTAATTCTTAAAATCACAGTGAACTATTCAACGTAGAATATGATTTCATATTGGGTGTGGAATATATTTTAGATTATCAGGATAAGATATACTGGGGATGTAATAATGTTTTATTCACATATTTTATACCTTTAATTACTTTATGGGAATATTTGAAAATTATTATATATTTAGTTAATGTTTCCTAGCTCAGTTTGATGAAATAAAGAAATAGTTAAAATTTTTGATCTCCCATTAGTGAAACAATAAATGAACGTAATATAGATGACTCACCCAGTGTCATTTCAGATGAGGATGTTGAGTTTTCTATTCATATAGTGCATGATGCTAAAACTATTTTAAATTCCATTTATCAATGGGATCATGTGGAAAATTTAAAATTGAAACCACATTTGATGGAATTATTAGAAAATGGATTCATTCAACTTATACCATCACCATTGGGGTGATCTTATATTCTTTAAAAGAAATAAATATAATTCAGTTGGAATTTTCATCAATTATATATCCTTGAATAAAATCAATTCTAACAACAAGTATACATCGCCTCATGTTGATTATTTTTTTTGATTTTCTCTATGGATCATAATATTGGTCGATGATTGATATATGGTCGTGGTACCACCATCTTATGGTAAATAATGAATGGATACCAAATATGAAATGTTGATCCAGATTAAAGAATTAAGAATTTATTTCCATTTCCAATTTGATATATAATACATTTGTTTAATTTATGGTTCTCAATAATTAAATTTTTACATACATTCATGGATATATATTTTATTTTGTTTAATATATATTTTTTATTATATACTAAAATCAAATATGATTATTAAAGAGACCTAATAATTGGTCTATAAATCATAAAATAATATAATTTTTTTTGGAAAATTGAGTTTTTCAAAATTTTGATTAAAATAAATTTATTTTCTTATAAAATATTTTAATAATGAGAGAAATAATATTTAACCAACTAAAACTAATGTTGTCGAACACTGGAGAAGACAAAAAATATAATAGAGATTTATATTTTTCTTGAATTATAGATTTTTTACCATTTCTTTGTTGAGATTATACTTATTTTTCTATCCCATAGACCAGGTAAACTACGAAGGAGTTAAATTGAACTTCAAAAGGGTTGTGATGATTGATTTTAGTAACTAAAAATAGGATTTTTGACCGATCCAATTTTTGAAATAAATTTTATAAAACAAGAATATGTCATCTATAATTATGCACATTTGAGGGATTTAATTTTATCCATAAGAATAATGATCAATAGTTTGATAATGATTCTTATTAGTTGAAAACATATGAGTTAAATTACCATAAAACTTGTTCTAACAAGATTATCTTGGTTTTCATAAACCATTTTTCGTTTAATTTTTATGTATTGATGTATTAAATATATATTAATAAAAATTTTGATTTATATATTAAATCCAAGTGAATATAACATGAGAAATGGAATATGGATATGATTGAAAAGGATAATAATTTCATCAATTATTAATATTTTATAAAAAAAAGAATATAGATGATTTATTGAGTCTAATAAAATTATATATTAAAAATATTATAATTATAACATGAAACAATGTATAATGATTTAATGAAATTAACACTTCATATTTAGTATTCAGGAACATACATGGTTTCGCTTTATGTTTCAATGTAGTTGAATGTTTTATAAATAATTAAACAATCACATAAGGTGGATTATGATGTATTAGAAAAACAAGAATCTACTAATATGGTATGTTTATGAGATTAGTGATCATGAAATTTTTTATCTTATTTGGAAAAATTTTATTTATGTATTGTGTTTTAAAAAATAATAGACATTTTTGAGTGATTCCCATAGTTCTATATTTTTCATTCATCATTTTAGTACAATGATGTATCAATTCCATTGTGTTTTTTATTCATGGGATATTTTGAAATTACAAATTTCATAATTTATAATGATTTTAAAAAAAAACTTCATCCAAAGAATGAATGATAATTTAATAATTGAATTCCTTGATATTTTTGTGTTCCTCAGTGGAAATGGTAAATTATATTAATGATTTTATTCTAGGTATTACCAAAGACATCATTAAATTAAAATATGATTTCTTGTATTCTTGGTAAGTTTATTAAAATACAACATTTACTATCAATTCATGATATATTGTTTTTGTATAATCCATATATTTTTTATATAAAGGTGATATATAGTATACATGGAGTTACACTCTCTAATGTATTTGACCATGATCTCTTATTCATATATACTTTTTCGAAAGTACATAAGAATTATTTGGGTATTAATTTTAATTTTTGAACATCTTTTCATCCCCAATCTAATAGACAGTATGAGTGCATAGTTCACACTAGGGAATAAAATATTATTTTGATTTTAATTCAATAACTAAGGACATTGATGTCATCCTAATTACTTGGTGGTGGATTGTAGTTAAAACAGTTTTCAATCTAACATACATAAATAACCTTTTGAGGCCTTTCATGGAATGTAATGTCAATATATGAATTTATGGAATGAATGAAGTGAAGTGATGTTAAGGTGACCATATTTGGTGGTGTGAATTTAATCGAAGGATCAGTTTATATAGATACTCATGATGATGGATCTATGTAGTAAGAAATTTTATTCAAATAAACCGAGGAAAGATAACTCATTATGGAAATTAATCATGTTTTCCTTAAATTATATGCATTGAAAAGTGTTAAAGGGTTTTACAAAAATGGATTATTTTTTTCAAAGTTAATTTTACTATATAATATCATGAATAATAGTGTATTAGTTTCCCACAGAGTGTCGTTTTCTCCACAGTTATCCTATGTAAAAAATTATTTTCATGTTTAAATGTTATAGAAATATGTACTAGGATCATATCATGTTTTATACCATGAAATTGATTAGTATGAAGTTAATAATTCTAATGAATATTTAACTACTTATATTCTTATCCATATAGTAAATGTGTTTTGGAATAATGTAATATATGTCATCAATTTTCATAGGATAAACAATATTTATGAAAAAGTAATATGGGAATATGATAATTCTCTGAGGGATGGATATCCCTAGTCATTTAATTGGGTAATAAATTGAGAAGATTTAATTATAAAATGGGGAAATAAAGTAAAATATTTTAAAATGATATAATAATATATTATTATGTCTACTAAAATACATTAGATAGTCATATTTATTTTTAATTTTTAAAAAAGTTTTAAATTAAAAATGAAATAGTTTTTAATGAAATATTTTTATATTATAATTTATTTGGAATATTAATGTATAATATATTGAATAGAATTTTAAAAATTAAATTAAATTCTTGATATTTTTATTTTAAAATAATAATATGGATATGTTGTTTAAATTTTTAGAAAATATTTATTTTTTGTGAATAGGGAAAATTTTAACTTTTTTTAAATGAAATTTATTTTCTATAAATTAGGTAATTTTAATTTTCAGTTCTCTTTTTAATATTATAATGTATAATTCAAGAGTAAATTATTATTACCTAACACAACTTATCACAATATAATAATCATTATATTGAATTTTAGTATACATGTCTTTTTCTATAAAAATTAGATTTTCGTTTTAAAACATGTTACATGTGAATATTGGTTCTCTATATTAAATAGTTTAACAAAACATAATGATGAATTGATTAAATTAAATGTTTATATTATATATATATAAAAATTTAATGTCAATTTATATAATTATTATCACTAGTCAAAGTGTTGATATAAAATATTCATATGCTTGGAAAATATATTTCAGAAAATTCAATTTTCTTTCCAATATGTGAGTTTAAATTGAAATAAAATTATTCGAAGTATATGAATTTATTTTGGTAAAATGGATTCCATATTTAGAATTAATATAATTTATAATTTATAATAATATCTAATTAAATTTCGATCAAAATGGATAGTGAAAATAGTAAAAATATTTTACTATAGTATTAATGAAAAATAACATTCTTAGGGTAAAAATAAACATTCAATGGATAAAATGACATAATAAATTGTGTGAAATAAATTTAGTGGAAATATTTAGATACATTCATTCATAGGTAAATATTATAGACCACTACATTTTCTAGTTTCCTGTGAACAATATTTTTAACCATTATTATTTGGAAATATTATATGTGTTCCACTCAATTAACATAAAAAAGCCACCCCTATCATCTATTAGTTACAAAATTAAATTACATTGGATAATAAAATAATTAACCGAATATATTCCATACCTCTCACCTCACTACCTAGATCTAATGTCTCATATTTTCTATTTATTATTTTTTATATATTATATGGAATTATTTCGAGACCAGGCGCGAAGATGGAACATCATTCCGAGGTCCAGTGATCCCAGAATGGTGGTTTGAACATTTTTTAGTTATGTGAGTCAGCACTTGTGCGCGGTTGTGGCAGTTTCCAAACGGATACCCATATTATAAATATGAGGGGACCGTTGCGTCTGGGACGACGACCTTACCTTAGAATGAGGCTAACCTCGACCGGCGCGAGTCGAGGAAAAAAGTTAATTTTCAGACATTTTATGTAAAAAAAAATTTTAACCAGTTTATTTTATTTCATTTAAGGAAACATCTGCTGCAGCGCGACAACGGCACACCCGTTTCCTAAATTAATGGCGCGTGTTAATAACTTTGAAATGGAAAGTCAATGCTATTAATACTACTGCATAATTAAATGCCGACTTGTATCGCCTTTTTAATGGGTTTAGAAATTGTACGTCGTTGGAAACATATAGAGAGGAAACTCTGCAGAATGCACGGTGTGTTGGAGGAAATTCTCGAGGACGAATGACAACGGATTGAAACCAAGGATCATTGCGTTGAAGTTGAAGGATCTCGACTGCAATGGCAGTATGACGCCTTCATCAATGATCGATCCTTTCGAAAGGTAGGGGTTGTTATTTTAGATTTCTTTTCCTTGTATTTGAGTTTAAACGATGAACACGGATCAACCACAAAAAGTTTGATCCACAGATTCATAGTTTCTTGCAGGATGGATTTTTCTTCAGAAAAATTATGGGGAATTGATCAATGTTTTTTGTTTTTGTAGATTCTTTCTCCATTTAATCCTATTAATAAGAGATTATCAACGTCCTGATGAACGACGACGGAGGTTCATTCCTCAATTTGATGTTTTTTATTTTTCTTCCTCATTTTTCCCCACGCGTTCTTCGCGTTCTGCACGGGGCGATGAAAAACGGATCTTTGTGCATCCGTTCTGTGACACAATGATCCCAAATCGAAGGTTCGACATCGCAACGTCCTTGTGGAGGTGCGACAACGATGGAGGACGAAAAATCAGATCGGATCGGAAAGAGTGTTCTTCGATCATTCTTCGTTCCGGAAGATCGGAACACGTTTTCAGAGCTAATCAGAGGCATGATAACGATGGAAGCGGCTTCATGGGGTCGGGGTGACGCGAACCTGAAATTTTTTCCACGATCAGATGACCAGATTTTTGATCAGAGCAGCACGGGAGGTGCGCTGGCGATGAGCGCCATTTCTGGAAATTTCCAAAATACACGGCATGTACTTCCAAAGAACACGTCGTGTAGTTCTGGCAGTGGCGGCTAGGGTTTCAGGTTTAGAGAAGAATCACACGACGTGTGACCCCGGTTACACAGTGTGTTGGACCTTCCCCAAATCTCAGTGTTTACTTTGGGTAGTACACAAACACGGGATGATCTACACGGTTTTAGCTGGCACAACATGTACAGCTTGGTAGAGGCGGCTAAGCGAAGCTCAGCGTGTATCCTGGGGATAAACGGACACGAGATGGAGTACACGACCATGTACTCCCTCACTCGGCCAGGCGAGGTAAACAGCGCGGGTCACCCCGTGTGCAGATTGCATGGGTTGGAGTACATGGGTTGGTGACTGTGTACGGGCACATGGCCAGAGTACACGGAGCCAACCCCAGTTACCCAGACAGGGTGTGTACTCCATACTACACGCCATGTACTAAGTTTTTCTACATGACCAGCCTCAAGACACGGTTTGTTGTACATGGGCAGTACCCGGGGTCGGAAAACATGGTGTGTATCATTTCTACAAGCCGTGTAGTTTTTGGAAAATGGCTTGGTCCTTTTGTTCATCGTACCTTGGACATATTTCGTTTGGGTTAGTGCCCCATCTTCTCATTCCCTGAAGTTCTGGGATCATTTCCTTTTTCAGGAGTATGATCCCTTCAGCAGAACTTTCTATGATAGAGTCAGACATCCATCAGAGAGGCCCGGATCGAGATCCTCTATCCATTCCAGACCCTAGGTAGTGCAGCCATTGATGTGACCAACTCTACCCGGAATTGATCCTCTACCTAGCAGCTGAATTCCAGATAATTCACGGTATCTGCCATGGCAATGGCAATGATCCTCATCTTTATATCGAGATCTTTCCCACTCAAGAGTGTGTCTCCTGTAATGAGTGTATCTATCTCTCATGACGGTTCTCGATGAACAACACTTCTCGGATGGACGTCATCACAGCCATAAGAATCAGGAATGTGTTATCCTGTAACGAGTGCATCACAAAATCTTCTGACGGAATCCCTTGCGGGGGTATGTGGTTGCGTGACTTGTCTCTAGACCATGGGTCTGGGTTTTGAGTATATCTGGTTTGTTTTATATGTTCTATGAACATATATATTATGCATAGCTGATTATACCTTTACATTGTGTACTGCTTTGTGGTTTTCAGGGTCCTCTACTGAGTATTGTAATATTCACCCCTGCACGGGCTTTGCTCGCACTTCTAGTGTCTTGTGCAGATGAGAAGCCTTTTGACAGGGTCTAGGGTGGACCAGGACAGGACCGAGCTTTTTGAGTTCCCTACAGGCCAAGGCGTTCCTATGGCTACGAGAGACAGTCCCAGTACCTTTGTTCTTATAGGTTGGACTTTCCAGTTTTTTAGACTCTTTCTTTTGGTGGGATTGTATTCTGGCCCAATTTACTTTTACAGTACTCTACCTTTCGTCGTACTCTGTTGGTTGGGTTTAGTTGTATGCATGCCTTTTTATCCTTAGTTTTTTACATTTCAGCATTTGTGGTCTTGGAGATGTGTGTGTGTGTACAGGTACTTTGGAAATTCCTACCGTGTTAGTGATATTCCTACTCGGTTCTAGTCACCATCCCCTGTCCTATTGGAGGAGGGCTTGGGGAGTAACGGCATGAGCCCCCCTGGGATGGGTCGTGACAGAGTTGTATCAGAGGTGTTTGGTTCTACCTTAGGACCAATAGTATGTGAGTTTGGTTGGGGCAATAATGTTAAGCGTTTCGGGTTTGGATTTCAGGCCAGAGACTCCAGTGTTGGTACGGCGACCGACATATCCATAAACCAGGACTCTGATAACCTGCTTTTCAACCCTGTTCACAAAAAAATTGGTTGCGGGGAAATAAAAAGTACATGCATCATATAGGAATGGGTTGTGTTTTCCATGTCCTTGGTGTCAGCTATCCAGATATAATCATTGACCGTGACACATCATGTTTCTTTAAAGGATTCCTTTGCGACGCGTACCCACTAGGATTCGGTAGGATGATCATGAGGATGAACCCCTCAGTGAAGTGGATTCGATACAAGGACCAGCTCCCCAGGCGTTGCCACTAGGTGGTGCACCCACTATACCACCACGAGTGGAGCATCCAGTGGTAACCGCGGTACCGAACGGTGAGGAGCGCAGGCTCAGCGTGCTCCACAAGTTTCAGAGATAGAGACCCATCAGGTTCTGAGGCGAGCCGGAACCTTATACGGCTGAGGACTGGCTTGAGGTGGTGACCAGAGTTTTTCATCTAGTGAGGACACCAGCAGAACAGATGGTGATCCTAGGAGTGAGCCTTCTTCAGGGTTCGGCGGGACGACGGAGGAGTCTGACCACACAGACTCACGATGAGGAGAATCTTTCATAGATAGAGTTTGAGAGACTCTTCAGGGAGGAGTTATCTCCAGTTACGCTGAGAGATGTGCATATCAAGGTTCTTTTTTAGCTCCAGCAGGACAGTATGACAGTGGCTGACTATTCATCGAGGTTCACCATCCTCTCCAGGTACCTGATGTATATGGTCAGGGATCAGCACATCAGAGCTCGGACCTTCAAGCGAGGTCTATGGTGTCACATCTGAGCTAGTGTCATGCCTCTATGCATTTCTACTTATGCTGCAGTGCTCGAGCGGGCCTTGGTGATCGAGAGCTTCTTGGGAGAGCAGAGATAGCCACCGGTAGTCAGCAGCAGACAGACAGGTACAGAGACACCGACAACAGGGCGCCGACATCAGGCACATGGATCTGGACATGGGAGATGATATAGGAGGACCCAGGACAGGGGATCGATAGTCCAGGGCTCTCAGGATGGATCCAGTCACCCTAGGGATAAGTGATGCTACGCATGCGATGGTAGGGGGAATCTCTCTAGAGATTGCCCGACATGTCGTGCTGGTGATAGGGCAGTGGTGGATGGACCACCGAGGCAGAGGCAGGGAACAGAGCAGGCAGATTTTCTAGGCTGCGGACGTGGTAGAGGAGTAGGGAGAGCTGTAGGTGGTGGCAGACGCTACGACTTACTTCCACCACCACCCCCAAGAGATCCGCACCAGGCTTAGGGAGATGGGGGAGAGGGACGGGGACAACTGCATGCGGTTGAGGCGTACGACCCAGGGGCTCTAGGGATGATTTGAGGTACGATCTGTGTCTTTTCTACCTTATCATCCGTACTCATAGACATAGGTTCCATTCATTCCCTTATAGCCACATGTCTTGTACAAAACCTCAAGATTCTAGTTGAACAGTTGATTCGATCCATTTGCATGGAGACACCTACGGGAGAAGACTCGACGATCACACACCTTTGCAGACAGTGTGATATTACCCTTGGAGGTGAGTGTTTCAGTTGGAACCTCTTGGTGGTAGCGTCGAGGGCTTACGACATCATTCTCGGTATGTATTGGATATCTTCGGTCCATGCCCATATTGACCTCTTTAGGAGAAGGGTGCGGTGTGTCCACCGTGATGGAACAAGGTTTTCCTTTGTCGGAGAAAAGCAAACCCAAGTAGTACAAAATGGGCTCATTCATAGGAGGGTGCAGCCGATCACTCATGAGTTGGCTAGCCTTACCCTCGGAGTAGTATATATTGTGAGCTCTATGTTCACAGTAGTGGTGGCGGAGTATGAGGACATCTTTCCCGAAGATTTTCCAGGAATACCTCCTTTCCCGGAAATCAACATCTGCATCGACTTACACCCTGGGGCGACACTGATTTCCTCATCAGAAAATCGAATGGCTCCTATAGAGCTTAGCGAGTTGAGGGTGCCGTTTGAGGATTTGCAGAGCAAGGGTTTCGTAAGACCCAACGTCTCACCCTAGGCGGCCCCACTCTGGTTTGCCAAAAAGGAATACGAGAGTATGAGGTTGTGTGTGGATTACCGACGCCTAAACCAGGTGACGATGAAGAACAAATATCCACTTCAATGGACTGACGGCCTCTTCAATCATTTAAGAGAGGCATAGTGGTTCTTGAAGGTTGACCTTTGATAAGGCTATCAAGAACTTCGAGTATGGGAATAGGATATACCGAAAACGGCTTTCAGATGTTGCTACAGTCACTATGAGTACATGGTGATTCCCTTTGGCATGACGAATGCCCCCGTAGTGTTCATGGGGTTGAGGAACCGGATCTTCAAGCCATACTTAGACCGGTTCGTAGTGGGCTTCATCGACGACATCCTTGTGTACTCAGTGTCAGAGGAAGAGCACGCGAGACACCTGCGGATGGTTCTGGACGTACTCCGAGAGCAGCAGATTTATGTGAAGCTCTCAATGTGTTAGTTCTGGATTTAGGATGTCTACTTTTTGGGACATGTTATCTTAGCAGATGGAGTGGCTGTGGACGCAGCCAAGGTGGAGGTTGTGTTAGCATGGGAGCCACCTCAGAGTGTTACGGAGGTGCGAAGCTTCCTTGGGTTGGCAGGATATTACTAGAAATTCATCCCTGATTTCTCCGGAATATTAGCATCGATGATGACCTTGAACCGGAAGGGGCAACCCTTTGTGTGGACAGAAGAGTGCTATCAGGCTTTTGAGTAGCTATGACAGAGTTTGATGAGCACCCCAGTCTTGAGATTTCTAGAGGAGGGTGTCGAGTACATAGTTTTCTGCGACAAATCAGGGATCGGGATCACCTGTGTCCTGATGCAGCGGATCGCAGTGATTGCTTATGGTTCTCAACAGGTTAGGCTACATGAGCAGAACTATGCGACCCATGATCTCGAGTTAGCAGCGGTAGTCTTTGCATTGAAGATGTGGCGACACTACCTTATGGGAGAGCGGTTCATTGTCGACTCTGACCACAAGAGCCTCAAGTACATCTTCTCACAGAAGGATCTGAATCTGAGGCAGAGGTGTTTGCTAGAGTTCTTCGAGGACTATAATTTCGAGATCATCTATACTCCTGGGAAGGGGAACAAGATGGCGGACGATATTAGTAGAAGGTCGAGCTCACATCTGTTGAGTGAAAAGACACAACAATTAGCCCTGTTATAGTTATCCTTTGTGGATGGGGAGGATATAGCATACCTACAGTCGATGGTTGTCACCCCTCTACTCTTACAGCGAGTTAGGTAGGCAAAACTTGGGGATGTCGATTGTGTGACCTTATGTGCTCAGTTATCCACAGTACATGCTCCTGATGGATATTCGCAAGGTGGGGAGCACGTACTTCTTTTTTGAGGACACATTGATGTACCAGTGGCGTTGCAGGAGGAGGTCCTGAGGGATTTCCATACGTCCCCTTTGGTGGTACATCCTTGAGTGGAAAAGATGTACCAGGACCTCCGACGTCAGTTCTGGTGGTCAGGCATGAAGAAGGTAGTGGTACAGTTCATTTCTCGATGCCTCACATGCCAGCAGGTGAAGACTGAGCACCAGGTTCTATCAGGGATAGCTCACCCCCTAGATGTTTTAATGTGGAAGTGGAATGGAATATCGATGGACTTCGTGATGGAATTACCACGGATGTCCAAGGGGCACGATTCCATCAGGGTGATCATTGACCAACTCACCAAGTCGGCCCACTTCCAAGCTATCAGGGAGCAGAGATCCGTAGAGAACTTGGGACGCCTCTACATACATGAGATAGTTCGGCTTCATGGTCTCCCTATGACTATAGTCTCAGATCGAGACACCCGCTTCACATCCCGATTGGGGAAGGGATTGCAGGAGGATTTTGGGACTCAGATGTGCTTGAGCATAGCGTTTCATCCCCAGACAGATGGTCAGACAGAGGTGACCATTCAGGTTCTGGAGGATATGTTGCGAGCCTGTATCTTGGATTTTGGTCGTAGGTGGGAGGACCACCTACCACTGGTGGAGTTTTCGTACAACAACATCTACCACTCCACCATCGGTGTGGAACCATTCGAGGCCTTATACGGGAGACCCTGCAGGTCACCTCTTTGCTGGACCGACCCCGGAGAGTCAGCACTAATGGGTAATAGTTATTGTGAGCTACTACAGAGAAGGTGCAGATCATCCGGTAGTGGATGAATACTGCACAGAGCTGGCAGAAGTCTTATGCTGATAGGCGATAGAGACCTCTAGGGTTCGAAGAGGGAGACCATGTCTTCATTCGGGTCTCACCTCGACGAGGGTTGCGGAGATTAGGCCGAGGAGGCAAGCTATCGTTGAGGTTCATCAGACCTTTCCAGATCCTGGGCAGAGTTGGCGAGGTGGCATACCACCGGGCTCTACTTATCCAGCTGCATCAAGTACATGATGTCTTCAATGTGTCGTAGCTGAGGAGGTACCTGCATGACCCATCACACGTCACCACCTGGGCCGAGCTGGACATCGAGGTTGGAGGGACCTTTGCTGAGTACCCGGTTGAGATCGAGGATCTGTAAGAGAGGATCCTTTGTGGGTGATCGATTCCAATAGTGCGCGTCTGGTGACAGCACGAGAATCTTCAAGAGAGCACATGGGAGCGGGAGGCCTAGATCCGTGTCCAGTACACTCATCTTTTTGAGTAGCATTTGTTTTGGCGTTTCGGGGACGTAAATCCCCAACGTGGGGAGAATGTAATGTCTCAGATTTTCTGTTTATTATTATTTTTTAATATTATATGGAATTATTTCGAGACCAGGTGCGATTAAGGCACATCATTCGGAGGTCCAGTGAGCCCGGAATGGTGGTTTGATCTTTTTTTAGTTAATCGGGTCAGCACTTGTGTGGGGTTGTGGAAATTTCCAAACGGATGCCCGGATTAAAAATCTGAGGGCACCATTGCTTCCGGGACGACGACTATACCTATGAATGAGGCTAACCTCGACCGGAACGGGTCGAGGGAAAAAGTTAATTTTCGGACATTTTATGTAAAATAAAATAAAATAAATTAACCAGTTTATTTTATTTCATTTATGGAAACATCCGCTGCAGCGCGACAACGACGCATCTGTTTCCCAAATTAATGGCGCGTCTTAATGACTTCGAAATGGCAAGTCAATGCCATTAATACTGACGTGTAATTAAATTCCATCTTTTTCCCCCTTTTTTAATGGGTTAAAAAATTATACGTCATTGGAAACATAGAGGGTGGAATAGATGCAAAATCAATGGCGCGTTGGAGGAAATTCTCGACGAAGAATAACAATGGACCGAAACCAAGGATCATTGCACTAACATTAAAGGATCTCAACGACAATGGAAGAAGGACACCTTTGACAATAATCGACACTTTTGAAAGGTAGGGGTTGTTATTTTCTATTTCTTTTCCCCGTATTTGAGTTTAAAAGATGAACGCGGATCAACCACAAAAAAGTTGATCTGTGGATTCCTACATTCTTGCGGGAGAGATTTTTCTTCTGGAAGATTATGGGGAATTGATCCATGTTTTATGTTGTTGATGATTCTTGCCCCACTTAAGCCTATTAACGGGAGTGGATCAACAATGTGACGAAGGATGACATAGGTTCATTCCTCAATTTGATTATTTGAATTTCTCTTCCTCTTTTTTCCCTGCACGTTCTTCACTTTCTATGTGGGGAGACGAACAACGAATCGTTGTGCATCTGTTCTGTGACGCAATGATCCCAAATCAAAGGTTCGACATCGCAACGTCCTTGTGGAGGTGCGGCGATGGTGGTGGACGAAAAATCAGAACTGATCAAATAGAGCGTTCTGCGAGCATTCATCGTGCGGTAAGATCAGAACAAGTTTTCGGAGCCGATCGGAGGCCCGAAAATAACGAAAGGGGATTCTTGGGGATATGGTGACTAGAACCTGGATGTTATCATATATCTGGATTTCTGATCGGAGTAGCACGGGAGGCGCGCTGGTATAGAGCATCGTTTCTGGAAATTTCCAGAATACACGGCATGTACTTCCGATGAACACGCCGTGTAGTTCTGGCGATGTCTGCTAGGGTTTTGGGGTCAGAGAAGCATCACACGGCATGTGACCCTAGTCACACGGTGTGTTGGACCTTCCCCAAAGCATATCGTGTACTTTGGGTAGTACACGGACATGGGATGATCTACATGGCATCAGCCGGCGTGGTGTGTACAGCTCAGAAGAGGTGGCTACGCAGAGCTCGGCGTGTATCCCGAGGATACACAGATACAGGATGGAGTACACGTCCGTGTACTCCCTCACCTGGAAAAGCAAGGTAAATAGTGCGGGTCACCCGGTGTGCAGATTGCACGGGTTGGAGTACACGGGTTGGTGACTGTGTACGGGCACATGACCAGAGTACACGGAGCCAACCCCAGTTAACAGGACACGGCGTGTACTCTGTACTACACACAATGTACTATGTTTTTCTACATGACCAACCTCACGACACAGACCATTGTACACGGGCAATACCTGGGGTCGTACAACACTGCGTGTATCATTTCAACATGACGTGTACTTTTTGTAAAATGGATTAGTCCTTTTTTTCACCATACCTTGGACATCTTTCATTTGGGTTGGTTCCCCTTCTTCTCATTCCCAGAAGGTCTGGTATCGTTTCCTTTTTCAGGAGTATGATCCCTTCAGCAGAACATTCTGTGAAAGAGTCAGGCATCCATCCGAGAGGCCCAGATCGAGATCCTTTATCCATTCCAGACCCTAGGTAGAGTCAGGCATCGACATGACCAACTCTACCGAGGATTGATCCTCTACCTAGAAGGTGAATTCTGGATGAGTCGCGGATTCTGCCATGGCACTAGAAGTGATCCTCATCTATGTATCGAGATCTTTCCCACTCATGAGTGTGTCTCCCATAATTAGTGTAGCTATATCTCGTGACGGTTCCCGACGAACATCACTTCTCGAACGGACGTCATCATATCCATAAGACTCAGGAGTGTGTTCTCCCGGAACGAGTGCATCACAGAATCTTTAGATGGAATCCCTTGCTAGGGTATGCAGTTGCGTGACTTGTCTCTAGACCATGGGTCTGGGTTTTGAGTATATCTGGTTTGTTTTATAAGTTCTGTAAACATATATTACGCATAACTGACTGTACCTTTACTTTGTGTACTTCTTTGTAGTTTTCGAGATCCTCTACTGAGTATTGTAATACTCACCCCTTCACGGGCTTTGCCCGTACATCTGGTGTCTTCTGCAGAGGAGCAGCCTTTTGACAGGGTCCAGGGTGGTCTAGGACAGGACTGAGCTTTCTGAGTTCCCTAAAGGCTGAGGCATTCCTACGGCTACGAGTGATAGTCTCAGTACCTTTGTTCTTACAGGTTGGACTTTGCAGTTTTTCAGACTCTTGGTTTTGGTGGGATTTTATTCTATCCCAGTTTACTTTTACAGTAATCTACCTTTCAGCATACTCTGTGGGTTGGGTTTAGTTGTATTTATGCATTTTTTGTTCCTTAGATTTTTACATTTCAGCATTTGTGGGATTGGAGATGTGTGTGTCTGTACAGGTATGTAGGCAATGCTCCCATGTTAGTGATATTCCTACTCGGTGCTAGTCACCAGCCCCTAGCCTATTAGAGGCGAGATTGGGGAGTCACGATGCATGACCCAATGGGACGGGTCGTGACACTAGATCCCCATATTATATAATAAATCCCTTCTAGTATGGATTTTAATTCGATCATAGTGATGTTGTCTGAATAATTGATATCTAGGTTAACCAAGAATTTTTTTATTTTAGTTCATTTCAATCATGATTAAAATAATCTAAAATTATATTTATATAATATCTATAATATATCCCTTAAAAATGGAATTTATAATAAAATTTCCAAAATATATCTAAACTTCTATCAAATGGAAAAAAATAATTATTTTTCAAGAGAATTGTGGACTGCCACCTTATGATCTGATGTGATTATGTATTCTTCATTACCTCTTATTTTTTAATAATTATTTAATTATATTATTTATATATATAAATTATGACATAAATTTTTTATTATTATAAAATCTCTTATAAATTTTTTCATTCCCTTATGTGGGGGATAAGATAACATCACCTTAATATACATAAGACTACTTCCTCGTGAAGAGATGCGATTTATTTTCATACCTAGCACTTTTAATGGAAATAAATAATGATAATTTTAATGAATATTCAAGATATATATATGTAAAAATTATGATATTTAGTACATATACATCATGATGATACGATAGTGTATATATTTTATTTTTACTCTTCCTTTCTTTGAGAAATGATAATGTCGTTGGTGTCTATGTGTAGTGTACCACCTCCATATAGCAATATAATTCATTTCTCCTCACCACAGGATATGTGTATCTATATTTAATTTAATACATTGGTTTTAATTTTATCATTCTCATTCCTGAGAGTCAAAATAATACAACAATCTTTCTGTAGAGATCATTGAAAAATGTAAATGTTCTCATACATATGTATAGCCGACCATCTATATGATTGTAGTATTTGTTATTTTTCATAACCATTTATACTAAGTTTTATTGAATTTTATATTTATTTATATAAATGATATATATTTCATGAATATTTTTTTGGTGATGTTGAAATAATAACCTCGTTGATCAAAGGCAACCTAATAATGTCATTTTTGATACATAATACAAATTTCATCAAAATAAAAAATATTAACATAACTAATAATGTAATAATATATATCATGTAAATCGTGGAAAAAAATTAAAAATAAACATGTAAAACTATCTTATGAAAGTAAATAGTTTTCATAACATTATGATTCATGAAGATAATGAATGAACATGATTATTCTATCTCAAAGTTAAGGACTTCAACTCAATTTCATTTCGTTGAGAAATATTTTCATGTTATGCACCAATATTAATTTATGAGGTGTATATTATTTCTATTTTGAAATTTGATATCAAGAATTTTTCTATTTTCATTATATTTATTATTTTTAAATTTTAATATTTCACGGGGCTTATGAATAATTTGATTTCAACATGGTCTTAGAAATTATAAGAAATCCTATTTTAATATTTTCTATACAGGTCTATTTTAATAATTTTCTAGGTTTTTAAAATGACCTTATTATTGTAATTATAATTGAATAATAGTTTCATTAATTATTTTTTTTACCTATTTCCATTTTTTCCAAAAATAAAAATCTTTTTACAGAATATTTGACATTCCTTACAAATGATAAAGAATTCTATATTCTAATGTATACAGTGCAAATGACTTTTCCTCCCACTGTAATCGTTATTTAATGTTTGGATTAAATTTAAATATTTTTTGTATTATTGAATTGATAACCATTTTTAGTATTTCTTATTGAAATGGTGTTTTAAAAGTAATGTGATTTTAATATTTTAATTCGATTGGAAAATGAATTAAAAGGTGTTTAAAAAACTATTATAAAGAATAACTGAAGTAATAAAATGTTTTATTCAAGAAATATTTCTCTCTAATTGTAGTTGATATGTGTGGGTAACCATTTTACAACATACACAATGGGATTATCACCATTATAGCTCATATGTGAGCCCTATATTACTTATATGATGCAGGTGTAGAGATAATTGGGATCCCAACACTCCAATATTACTTATATTACTTATATTACTTATGATGTGTGCACCCAAATAACACTCCAATATTTGGGTATCATTTCTTTTCTTAATAGAATTGAAAATTTTAGTTCTTTGAGGGTTACTCATATTGATTTAATTTGATACATTTATTTTTGAGATTGGTTATGAACAGTTTTTGAGTGTGATGCACTATGATTTAATAAAATGGGTTTCATTTTCTTTTTTATGCGTTTTAATGATTTAACATGAGAAAAATGTGTGTATGTTTTTCACATGGAAATGTTTTATTTCATATCCCAATAGAAAATTGAGATAATGTAAAAAAACTAATTTTTCCCATTAAAACTTGTATAATAGTTTCCATTGATTTTATGTCCAATAATGATGTTTTTTGGGCTCATCCCAAGTTTTTAAAATGTTTTTCAAGGGGGTTAATTATTTGTATTTTAAATCAATAGATCAAGTCAATAGTTGTGAATATTTTCCATTAAAGGAAATAATAATTTATTAAACAAAAGAATTATTTTTAAAAATTCATATAATGATCGGTAGTTTAATATTTTTATTATATGGGTTTTTATAGTATAATATATGACCTAGTTGTATCAAAATCTAAACCTAAAAATGATATATTATATAAGATAATAAATTTTTCCAATAAACCTTTAGATTATGAAATATTAAATTTAAATTCCTAATATTCTTTTATATGATTCATTCAAATGTAATCTGTCATATACTATAATTTGGACAAACAAATAAACTGTATCAAAAATTAAAATATTTAATATAAATTAATGAGATGAATTATTATTGATCACTCACTGAATGTTAATATTGACATAAGGTATTTTGGAATGGATTGATATGATTATATAGTGGAAAAATATAAATTACTAAAATAATAAATTAATATTTAATCAATTAAAATATTTATTAGGAAAACAATATCGCTTGGTTGTAATTAAAATTTTATTAATAGATTTTATATTAGAAGGTCTAATGGCTCTCATAAAAGATAATTTTGGATAAATATAACTAAAACTTGAAAATATAAATTAACAATGTGATGCACTTCTAATTCATTAATTATTGATCATCATGTTAATTTTAAGGATATCATGATTCTATAAAACATTAATTTTACGTTGGTTATAGAAGAATATAGTTAAATTATAGTTCCTAGAAATTTTTATATTATTATAAATATTGATCAAATATCTAATTAAATTATATCAAATGGAATTTTATATGGATAAAAAATATATGATAGGATGTAGGTAAAAACAGACTTATAATGCTTTGAGAAGATCATATCTAATTAAACGAAAAACTATGTTTGTCATTCTAGCATTGTGAGTCATCAGAAAGACTCCATCATAATGATGTTCTCAAATAACTAAGTTTTTTTCGAAATTTTGTCAATGTTAATAGAAAAATTCTAGAGATATTTAAATACAGTAATATCTAAATGATGTAATCATATAGTGGTTTCTGATTCACATTTATTGGTCTACTATTACATTACAATATCATCTATCTAGCCTTTCTGAATAGTTTCATAAGTGATTTGATTCTATGTGATTTCATTATATAATGAATTTTGTCGGAAAAAATAGTGTATTATAATGTTGTATAATATAATTCTACGAATTCATCTAGGAGAAATAGCATTGCAGAAGAATATAATTAATTTAATAGAGTAAAACCAAATTAAACTATTAAATCCTTATCTATATGGGGATTCATGTGAATTTATGATGGGTAAACATTCATGGAAATATTGTATAGTTTTATTAAAAATAGAATTTAATGGATGAACTTTTTCCCATGATAAATACTTATGACATATTACTATGATGTTTTGATAGAGCACTAGATGATGTTTCTAATATGGAACTCATAAAAAAATATTACTACAATAATGGTTTTAGTTACATTATGATGTTTCCATAATGTAATTAATTTTGGTGATGATGAGACTGATGTTCAAAATTTTAAGAATCAGGAAGGGTAATCATGATTCACGATTATGTTTTAGTAATAAGGATGAATAAAAATTAATTTCATAATGAACAATGTTTCTAAGAAATAAAAGTTTACATATATAATTTATGATGTTTTAATTCTACCCCTATAGGTTAATTCCATATAGAACACAAAATTATTTGAGTAGGATTTGGATTTTCAAATTCGCGACTCTCCCTAAAACATAAAAATTTTGATTATAAATTATTTGTGATATGATAAAGTGAAAAAAATATGATCATATTATTTGTCAAAATATTTATTTTCTGTATGTGTGTAATTATAGAGAATTATAGGACCCCACGGATGTTCAAACCCATAATATTGAGAGTAAATATCATTTGGTTCATTGAATTAGAAGTGGATGTGCTAGATAGAGCGGGGGTAATGAACAGAGAATAATTAATGGTTATAATAATTTAGATCTAGTTGAATAGGAGTAAAAGTGATAATATGGTTATACATAGGGATTTCCCAAATTTTTTTATCATAGTTAATGATAAATGATATAGAATAATGTATCATAAGAAGAGTGGGAACTAGAAGAACATGTTACAGGATCTAATAAGAAAAATGTATCATAATAAATGTAGGTGTAAAAGAATCAATATATTGATAGACATGATGGGAAATATCTTACAAATAAGAGTTATAAGGAAAATTGATTTCTATATGAATTTTAAGATTATGGAAAAATTAGATTTTTGTTCTTTTTCTAATAAAAAAATATTTATTTTCCCATTATTTTGAATGTTAAATGTATTGAATAAGTGGTGATGAAAAATTATTACAATGAAATACTACACATGTCTCAATAGATTGATTAATATATCAGTGTTTTAAAGTATCTGTAGAATTTTTTTACAATCAACACATGATCTATAATTAATTGGCTAGGAGGTGTATATTGGATAACTACAGCAACATTCCATGTATTCATGATTTATTTCTAATACCCCTTAATAATGTGTAGGTCTCAAAATATATGATAATGATTATTTTCTAACACAAACTACTATATATGGTATCAAATTACATTGTGGAATCCATGTACTATTTATCACATTAAATTAAAAGGACCTGATACACTTATTGAGTATTAATCCAAGAAAAAGTATCATGTTCCATATATTCCATTGTTTTGATTAAATTAATATTATTATGGATGGAAAATAAAAAAATAAGTATCCTAATAGGTCTTAGAGGTAAAGGGATAAAAATTGATATTTATTTATGAATATCGCATCATTGATTCAAACTTATCATTTTCGTAATAACATAGCCTTAGAACATTACATAATCATGAGTTAAGTAAATAATTTGTCATTCTTTTACAAATTATGCTGTTATTTGGTATAAATATTTAAATAATTGAACCACAACTCATACAAAAGAATCCATAATAATGGAATGTGGAGACTTTTTGAATATTATAATTTTTTCATAAAATCTAAAACATTTAAAATTAACCATGAACACTTTTATAAAAACAATTCAAAACATTCAACCTGACATCCCTACATACTTAAATATCATTGAGTCTATTAAAAAAAGTTAAAAATGATTGATGAGCATAAAAATATCATTAACAGATATAAAATTAATTCAACAATTACTCCATCTGTAAAAATTAAAACACATGAAAATAGTATCACAAAGTAATACTTTTATCCCTTAATAATTATTAAATACCTTTTTTAAAAAATAATACATTTTTACACTTTGTTAGTCACATGGTCTTCGTAAAACACATTGCAATCATAGAAAATATATAAAGGTGCCATAAAAAATAATTATTATTGTAAATAATATAAATCTAATAACCATGAGGATATCTTCCATGCATGTGTGTCTTAAAAACCAAATACTCATAATTCCATCTTCTATACATAATTCATTGGAGGTTATAACGTAACCACACATTATTTGTTTATTACGGAATAACAAATTCTTGGTCTATAATTTAACCATCAATTAATTGTCTAGTAATCATTATATAATAAATATTAATTATTGATTAAAATTTTCGTCAAATAACTTTTAAAATTTCATTTTCACTTATAAGAAAACAGTTTATGTTTTTTACATAATTAATCCATTTTCCAAACAGATTTTAAATAACAAAAATGCTGATAAATGTGAAAGGGCAGTTTATGATTATTTTCAATACATCAATCAGTTTAAAATAATAAATATATCAAATAAATGGCATGGTAGTGGAGATTTTATGGTCACTAAATATTTCAACCCTTATTTGAGGAAAATATTTCTTTTTATAACCCTTTTAGTTCTTATCATAATGTTTTCTAATTTACACATTGAGGGTTAATGTATTTATTCCATAATTAAAAATTTCCAATAAAAAATTCATTTATGTTAGTTTTAGTGTTATTCAAATCATATTTTTTAAAATTGAGAATTTTAGAAATTTAATATCATTTAATAAAATATTATTCATTTTAAAATAACCATAATGTCATTTTTTTCATTATTTATTACTTGAGTTTTAAAAATATCATAAAATAAAATATAAACTCGATAAAATACTTCTAAAAATTTATTAAAATTTAAAATTTATTTTAAATAAATTTTTTATCACATTATTCATTTCAATTGTTTTACTTTAGTAATTTTAATATAATTTATTAGATATTTCGTTTAATTTAACAATTAATGCATAATCATTATTAACCATTTATAGTAATTATTTTATTACCAGAAAATGTAAATTTATTACCATGAGGTAGATATGAAATTTAGTTTCAAAAATAATATTTATATTTGAACATATCCTTTATATAACCCAAAATTAAAATATTTTTATTGATTTAGACTGATGTATGGAAAAATTTACTTTCCCTTGAATATTATATTTCTAAGGCTATGTTAATAACAAAAATGAAAGAAATGGTCTTATAACTGAAACTTATTTAATTCAGGAATACATACTTATCCAAAAAAATAAGGACAAGATTCAGGGTAATTTATTATCTTTTAATAATATTTTTACCTCTAAATAATATATTTTTCCTTAGCTATGATATAAACAAAACTACTACAGTTGCTAATAATAATGAATAAAAATAAAAGGGACCTATATAATATATATATCACATATGATTAAAAATATGTAATATATTTTTCAAAATTCAAAAAACATAAATTGATTATCTAAAATTAAATCTCTTTGGCAGAATGAGAGAAAAAAAATTTAAAATTAAAATGCTAAACTGTTCACAAATACTTTCTATCCAATTTCAATGTGAAATTGATTCCAATGAAATAAATTTTATTAATTGAAAATGTATATAACTATACATTAAATCCAATCAATAATATAATTTGACAACATTAATTATTTAGACCGAAGGTTGTTTTCAATTAATAAATAAGAATTTTTCACTATTCAATAATACATAAAAATTTTAAAATATTTAAAATATTTAAAACAATGTAAATTTTGATAATCCAATATCAATGAATATTTTTCTTGTGAAAAAAGTAAATAATAAAATTTCAAAAACTAGATTTGAATCATGTAAACAATCAAAATGTCAAAAAACCTAATTTTTAGTGAAATACATATTTTATGTGTAAATTTGATTTGTTATTACAAATTCTCTATAAAACAGATAAGATATATTTTAATCATTATATTGAATATATTATATTGGTATTTATTTAAAATCAATTAAAAAGATTGATTTGATTAATACACTTTTTCCAATTTATATTATATTTTAGAAAAAACATTTACATTTATTTTAAAAAGTGTTGTATTTTCATATATAATTAATTGATCGCCAAAAAATCATTATATAAAAATGTGTAAATAATTTATTTCAAAATCAATGAAAATTATTTGTTCCCTTCATTCTAGTAGAAATAATAAAATGATAGAATTTATATATTAATATTTAGTTGTTAACTAATGATCGACGCGGTGTGTCATGTATGCTATCGAACATAGTATTTTTTTTTATAAAAACTCACGATGATACATTCCCTATCATTTTGTAAAAGTTTTCCTCCATTGTTTCAATTAGTTATTACTAACTATCGTATGAATTTTAAAAAAAACTTTATTGAAATTCCATATCTAAAATTGATAAATGAATCTTCCACCTTAAAAATTAAAAAAGGGAAGGATGATCGTCACAAAATATACAACCCAATAAGATTTATTTAGTAAAACATGGAATGAAATTGAAAACGAGCCATCTAGTTTGGATATATAGTAATATAGAATATTGTCTTTATAAGGATATCCATCACAAAACTATAAATATATGATGGGTTATAAGATACTAGATTTATTATTTTGAAAATTATAGAGAAAATGTTATTGTTTTATTAAAAAAAATTTCTCATAAGAAACAATCCTTCCTCATATGATGAACATCCCTAAAAATTACCATAATCTCAAAATATAATATAAACCCTATTCTTTTTTAATACATGATAAATCATGAGAAAAATGAATTATTCTCATTAAACTAAATAATTACGTAAACATAAACACAACTAAACAAATCCAAAGTGTTCTTAATCACTTTACGATAACATCACATGAAAATATAGACGGACTATATAAATCATTGAACATTTGTATATCCACCAATAAAAACTGAGTTCCATGTGGAATCCATCACTTAATCATATGTCTCAACATCGACTATTGTAGTAGAATTTTTTTTGAAAAATTTTATTCTAATCATCATGACTTCCACCATATGTATGTAACATCAGGCAGACAATATAAATGTTTCCTAACTCATTGCAATAAAAACATCTCACCATTTTATTCTCCTTTCTTAACCATTTACCTTGATGTCACGATCAATGTGATCGAACATTCTAAATTAGAAGAACATGTGTGTCTTTGAAATATATTTTCCAGGATTCTTTTTTCAGCACTTCTTAGAATATGGGAATTTGGTTTTTGAACATTCATTCTTCTTTAATGAATTAATTCCCATTTAATTCCAACAAGACAACTTATTTTTCACATTTTCCATAGAAACATTTTCATCATAAAAATCTATTTCAACATTATCATAATATTGAACAATATTATTATATATTTTGAACTCAAAAGTAATTAATTCCCCTAAATATATCTTCATCAATCATTACTTAAAATGATTTATCATAATGTTAATATCCCAGATATTATTTTTGATATACCTTTCTAAACATGTGGTGTTTTCTTTTTATTCAAACACTAAATATTTTTCCTTTTTTCTGAATGACAATAGTATGTCTTGTATCTTAATTGGAACTACATTAAAAAAAATACGTCTCAAGAAATATATTTTAAATTATAAACATTCCAATGATTCAACCCCATCACATTATCTTATATTCTTATTCATCGGGAACCACTGGTTGGATTCACCTAAAAAATGATAAATATAAACTATTTCATTTTGGTGATCTGATCAACCCATGACATAAAATATCTTTTCTAGGGATTTGATCCATACCTCAGCTAATGTAGGGTGGGATGATTTCCAAAATGATGGGGGATGTTTCTTTATTAAATTTTCCACAATAGAAATGTTCATTAATTGTTTAATTGGTTCATATATAGCATGGATACCATTATAATATATCTTGTTTCAACTAACCGATCACTATAACAAAAAACCCTTATTTAATTCCAACCATATCTAGATGTTTATTTGGAAGTATTTTTTCATATTGATTACTTCACAATACATTATCCATGATTCCTCTATTGAAAATCATTATGAAATAACATTTCATAGAAAAATATTCTATGTAATACTAAAAATATAAATCAATGAAACTTAATGATTGAGAGAAAATTATAATGGAATTCTATTAACACTAAATAATCCTCCAATGTTTTAAAAACTATTCCGTTGATACCAAATGTTTGGACTTATCCCTAAAAATTATATATTAATGAGTTATGTCAGGAGTTTTACATCCATTTACATTTTTTATCTTTCCAGGATTATAGATTTATATAAATAGGTCATCATTCAGAAAAAATAACCAAAAAAATACATTGTGTTTAGTTCTTAACAATATCCACTTTTCACAAAATCTAGAACATTTTAAATAAATTAATATCACATTGAGGAAAAATATTCATGATATTCAACATGAAATCTACGAATTCTTTCAAATCCTTAATTACTGTGAAAAACATTAAAAAAAGTGGGGTGAATGTTAAAATATATGAGATGGATATAAAAATAATGAAACTATTATTCCATTGATAAACATTAAAACCCATGAAAAAGTTATCATAAAGTAAAAAATTTAACCTTTAATAATTATTAAATACTTTCATTTGAAAATAAAATCATTCAATACTTATTTAAATCTAGATATTACCATAAAATTCATATAAATAAATTAAAATGTAGGAAGGATCATTGCAACATAATTATACATTCCAATCATTAAAATGGATAAACCATATGATAAAATTCTGGAAATATCACATTTATAAATGGAATAGACATACGAACAACTTATGTACAAAATTCATTGACAGTTATAACATAAACACCCATTCATGGATTATCAAAAATCCACCCATTATTGATTTTTCACATAACCACCCATCAAATGTAAAATTAACATTATATAATCATAACACATAAAATAATAAAATTTTGAAAATTTCAGTCTTAAAATTTCAATTTTCATCCAAGGAAAACATTTCCAATAATTGAAATAATCAACCCACATTAAAACTCTATTTTTAATACCAAAAAACCAAGAAAATGAATATTAGTTTTTCATTATTGTTTTTATACATGATTAATTTTAGAGGAAGGAAATTTAATTTAATGGTCATGGAAGAGGAAAAGTTGTTGTAACTGTATATGTGAAGAATAACATTTCTTTTTCACATTTGTATAGGAATTCATATATTCCATATAGAAAACATAAACATATTCTTTTTTAAATATTTTAATGAAAATCAAAATAGACATATAATTTATTTGATAATCCTTTTATTAAAAAAATTTAAAATAATATCAAGAATATTAAAATGGGGAATTTTTTTTTATTAAATCATTAAACATTCAAGGAATACCATACAATTTTAATCATTTAAATGATAAGCCATGATGAAAAATAACATATACGAAATCATTAAATAATATGAGAATAAATAAATTCATGATATGATATGTCAACATGGATTTATGTACAAATCTTAAAATATGGTTGGTGTATTACATCATTATATGACTCCATGAAAGGAGATTGAGATGAAGTGTTTTACTATGAGACTGATTCATCATGAATATTCATTATATTCATCAGTATTAATATTTTGTTAATTATTTTATTTCATGAGAATACTTTTCATTTTTATTATTACTTTTATATCACTTATTATAATTTAATAATATAATACATAATAATACGAGTTCATATTTGATATTTTTGAGAATATTCGGTATGTGAATCAATATTGACTTTTTTTATTTATATAGTCAAAAATGTTTCGATACATCATATTTAGGTAAATAGTAATGCACTAATAGTCACATTTATTGTCATGACCAGAACCTACCCTGGCTCGAGCCGCAACAACCCCACGCCCGCCTCCATAGTCGAGGGGCTGGTGACCAGCACCGAAGGTACAACAACTCGGGGAGGCCTTTCCCTAAGTAACTATACACACACATGCAGCACACTCACTGCAAAAGTGAAGAGTAAAAGAAAGAACAAGAAATGTAAAAAAGGGCAACTGCTATATATATAAACCACATATGTGCATCGACCTCTAAACAGTACAAAGTACAAGCTGAAGGTAAACTGAAACGAAAAGGGTAAAAACACGTGCCCAACCAAAAACTGCCACAACCCGGAAGCATGTAAAACAACAGTAAACAACTGGAAGGGTTCCACACCTAGAACCCGACAATGACCACCGCACGCGGTCCAAGATCCCGGCTCCTAAGCTCCTCTGACGTCACGATCATCCTTTCCATCGTCTACAAGGGAACACCATGTGCGGGCAAATCCCAAGCAGCGGTGTGTATGAAAATACTCAGAAGCATACCCCGAAGACTCGAGGGAGCAACAAAGGTGATATCAAAGGGTGAGCAGTAGAGCGAACAGGAAAAGTAAAGGAGTACAACAAAGAGAGTAGTACAGTAACCGTAGAGATTCCAGCTCAACCCAACAAGAGGAATGAAGGTAGACTCGTCCAGACACAAGGTGATGGAAATGGTGAGAAGATGAACTTCTCGTCGAGTCTTCGCTACATATAGCAGGAGAGTAGACTGGTCCAACCACGAGAATATAGACACAGAAAGCACGTGGCATGGCCCACGCATCTTTGCCTCTCCTTGAAGGAGAGTAGCCAAAACACAAGGAGGGGGTACTGGTACGAGGTATATACAAGTATATGCTCTATCAAAATCCCGAACAAGCTCGTAAGGGGTTCTCTATATCGTAGCTCATTCCATGAACGGTGAGTTGCCAATAGTCCTAGAAATAAACACCATCGATTACCAGCATCACACACGTCTTCCCTGAACTACAAGTCAATGGGCTCAAACCACCACACCTCGACACTATCCGTTTTGGGAAGTACTGACTCTCCCGAACGGTTTTAGGTCACGTCACAAGGACGCGTCTCGGTGGGGGAAAGCGTCCCTCATACTTGATAGTTCCGGGTTAAGTCAAACCACACCTCATCACTACCCTATAGTCGAGAGGTCTCCTTAACGCCAAGGTCGTTCCATCACTGAGCCGTATAACCAATGGTCCTGCTCCGGTAATCACGGAGGAAAGCAACAGACTAGCCATGTAGAAAGTACTGAGTCTAGAATGTCAACAGGTGTCCCACTACCCATCCCTACTGGAGAGAAATTCATAATATGATATCAGATGACCCACTGCCCAGCCCTGTTAGAGGGTAAACCCTGAAAATATATCGGGTGACCCACTGCCCATCCCTACTAGAAGGTAACCCTAATATATCATCAGGTGACCCACTGCCGAGCTCCGCTGGGGGGTTGACCCAAATACATCATCATGTGACCCACTGTCCAGCCCTGCTGGAGGGTAGACATGGAATAAACGGTCAGGCGACCCACTGCCCATCCCTACTGGAGGGTTGACCTGGAAGAAGTCGACATGCGACCCACTGCATAGCCATGCTGGAGGGTAGACCAGGAACTAGAGGATGGGCGACCCACTGCCCAGCCCTTCTGGAGGGTAGACCCTAAGAGGTCATCGGGTGACCCACTACCCAATCTCTGCTGCAGATTAAACCCTAGACATTTTTGGGCAACCCACAGACCAGTCTCTACTGGAGGGTAAACCCGAAGAAGTTGATGAGCGACCCACTACCCAGACCCGTTTGAGGGTAAAACTCAGAACTACTCTGGCCATCTCTATTGGATAGTACAACACTGGCCAATGGAACATGGAGTTGGTGTCACGCAACCATCCGACTCCGGATCAAATCCAGGGGAAACCACTCAACCCTGATGATCTAAACCATCAAGCACAGAGTCGGGGAAAAACTCAACCTCGCTTGTCAAAAACAGAGAACCGAGGGACCCTCTAAATTGTGAGAGGTCAAAAGTACGCAAAGTAGAACACAAAATGCACATGGGACTCACACGACGTGTGGCCCCATGTCAACCCCAACCGAACGCACAAACGTTCTCTGGTAAAAACAACCACATGTACCGCCAAGTATTCCCGTATAATCCCAGAGTATACCGAATCCCCAGCCCTAAGGCTATCGTGCGCACAACACCCCAACGTCAACGAGAAGGGCGTAAACGTAACTTTTCAAACATTCTTCCTCATCAGCCCAGGCATGACCAACCACATCTCTTTAACCACCAACATCACTCTCCCAGGAGTGCAGGCGATCAGACGCCAAGGGTCTGCTACAAACACGGTAGAAGAACGACCATCGGGGCACCTTTCATATTTCCACATTTGATAAGATCGTGAAAGAGGCTCCGCATGCCTGAACAGATTACACCGTTGTAATCATCGCAGAAAAACATGTGAGATAGACTACATACTCGCCTGAAATGGTCAACCGAGGAAAATGGTACTATTCACGATAACCAACCTGTGTGGGGCCCACCCCAAAATCACTAAACTAAACAAATGGATCACAACCCTGCAATCCCCTCATTAAAACACGCGAGATTGACTACTCAATCACCCAAAATGGACACCTGGTGAAAAAGGTACTATTTACCGTAGCCGGGTCATGTGGGACCCACACCACGTCCCCAAAAAAGTCGGGCGTATTGCGCCACCGCAATTCTCTCAGAAAAATACGTCAAAAGAACTAATCACTTCAGCGGAACAGATATCCAGAGGAAAAGATACGTTCCGGCTTACCGTGCATGAGCGGTACCATGCGGGACCTGCACCCCGGTCCTGAAGCGCAGCCAATGGATCGCACCATTGCGATCCTCCTGAAAAAGTACCCAAGATGGACTATTCACTTGTCCAAAATGGTTTCCCCATGATAGAGATGGAAAATCACCGTCAATGCCCAAACAGCCCTCATAGAGCCCACACCATCGTGCCGAATTAGAGCGGGCGGATTGCACCATTGAAATATACTCTGAAAAACATCCAGAATCGACTATTCGCACACCCGGAACGGATGCCCGATGAGAAGGACGTTAAACACTGCTCGCAGCTCAAAAGACGACTCGTGGGGCCCATACCTCAGCACCAGCTGCAATGCCCAAAACCACCCTTGAAAGCTTTACCCCGGTGCCAGTGTCCCAATGCCGATGACGGTGCTCAAAACGGGCGTTGGAGGCGTCTGCGCCGTCCAAATCAAGTTCCCCTGGAAATATGAAAAAACACATAAAGACGTTTTGTGCCTATGAGGCCCCTCGTTTCGAAAATTAAAAATTCCCAAAACCATATCAAAAAGTATTTCTTGTCGATACGGTTCCACTGCCACAGACGACACTCAAAACAGACGCCCGTAACAGAAAATATGGGCATCCGAAAACCGAGGGGCAAGGCCCCTTGGGCTAGGCCGGCCAGGCACCGACCGACCCTCGCGGGGTGGGTCATCGCGCCGTGGGACGACCTGCAATACACGGGTCATGCTCCCCCGCTGGGGTCGCACGCCGCGACCCCGTTGATCCCCAACGCCTGGTGAGCTCGGCCTCCCTCCCGGAGCCGCCTCCGCCTAAAGACCCCGCCGATGCCGCTCTCACTCTCCCGCGCTAAATACGCCTCCTCGCCCTGGCCAGCCACCACCTCATGCTGAGAACCCACGCTGGACCGTCGCCGCTCGAACACACCCGGCCGCCGCGCTCCGCCGCTCGCGTTCGCCGGACCCCCCATTTCCTGCAAACTTCAGCGAAAGATTGCGAATGCCTCCGAACTCTTATTTCAAATCCGAAACAAGAATCGGAAAGAGCATAAAATCTACTTTGTATTCATGGGATTTTTTCTTTAATTTGAAATAATTTTTATACATTAATTTGAGCTCAAAATAGGTACGGGAAAAGGAAACAAAACATCAAATCCTACCTCGATGGGCTTCGCCCGAAGCATCACCGCGACCCATCGGAGCTACCTCATCGGAGACGCCTCGCCGGAGATGTGGAGGAGAGGTTGAAGGTGAGAGGGCTTTTCCAGGGGGAGAACAAGGGAGGGGGAAGGGGAGAAGGGTTTAAATAAAAATAAAATAAATTTTAAATTAATTTAAACCCATAACTTATCTCACATCTAAAACCTTCGACAGAGTCGATGTTAAGCCCCCCCCCCCTAGGCCAAAAACCACCTCCTGAGCACAAAAGCAGTCTCAGAATTTTAATCTGAGACCCCGTTCAAAAGTTATTAAACTTAGCGCCTGAGGCCGCCATATTACGAAAACGCCCATGGGGCCATTTTTCAAAGACAGGACACACCCGCAAAACATACTCCCCTCCTAGGGTAAACAACACGCTTCGAACTCAACAGTGCCCTCAGTTTTCCAATCCGAGCCACCATTTAAGAGATACATGAGTTTAACCATTAAATGAATAATTTAATTATTTAATTTATCCGTTTAACGTTCTGAAAGCGAGCGAGGGGTGCAAATGTCCTGCGCCGATATGTTTTATGTCGTTCATAGGGTAAAAACCCCATTCCAGACCCATCCATGCATTCATATTTCTGAACTGAAGAACCATTTTGGTGTTATCGCATTTATTTGGCGTTTCTAGTGTGAACGTACTGAATATTTAATTCCGGCCATTCCGGGGCTCGAAATTTCATGCCGTCTGAAGGCACTGCTCTGGAATAATGTCAAGAATATTACAAAGTCCTTTGTATCCAAAAACAAGATTCTTAAATCATTCCTTCCTTCATGAGTTTCATCCCCAAAAAGAAAAACCAAGGAACAACCCAGGGTACTAAGCCCACACCTGGCTCCTTCGTACCCAGAAGAACTCTTGCACAGATCTAGGCCACCGCACACAGACCAATGGATTTGATCTCTTCCTGGAAGGTCTTCCCTCGATGATGACGTGCATAGGAGAACACACACATCTCTTCGGGTAAACCACGCAGGAGACATCTTGCACCCACTCCAGACATTGGGGTCATGGAAAGGCGGTAGGGAACCTCACTGTCCCATTGAACGGTCTCAAATGGTATGAAAGCTCTCAGGGGTATCTCACCACCCCGACCGAAACCTTACATCGCATGCTACTACTGGAATCACTGCCCACACCTGGAACAAGGCACGAGGATTCACTCCTTCAGAATATCCATATGGTGGAACACCCAAGGATATCTGGTCATGCAAGATTTCAAAGTTGATCCCTCTCAACCAAGACTCTCATACACGCTCGAAAGGTGAAGGAGTTGGCACCATCGACTAGAGAAAAAGTTCCCACACCTTTTACCGTACCAACACAGGGTTACACTGATGCCCTACGCCACCCTGGTAACATCTCAAGCAAGGAGGGGGGAGGAAATCATTCTACACACAGAGTCTAACAATTATACTTCAAAGTGTTGAAGAGCTACAGAGCGTACCTCTTATCCCCACATGCTCTGCAGGGTCGTAGACATCCAAAGCTCGCAACGGTCTGCGGTCCCAACTGTCAGCTCCGAGAGCCTGACATGGACCGCCTAGTGGTGATGGGAAGATCTCATTAAGCCACCCCCACTACCATATCTTCTCGCTCCTCTTCTAGAACCACCTCTATGGGTTCTACTCCAACCATGGCGCTCCCTCCTTCGTGGTGGTGCACCTGCTGCCTTCCCAAAGCTCTCTGCATACCTGGTCAAGTAGTCATGTTCCAGGTGACCTCACCCATCGCACGCATAGAGCCGACTATCTCCAGGCTGCACTAGGGCCCTCCGACGCCATTGTGGTGTATGACCACGCCCCTGAGTCTGGTCATCAGGAAGCCACCTACGTCGACGTTCGGCTTGTTGACACCCGCTAGCTACGAGAGACGTCTCGACTCAAACGTGCCTGCTGCCACCACCGACTCTAGAACGTGACAGGAAGCCCTCTGTCACCAGCGCCTCATCTAGCACCGCGGCATATGTGGAAATTCCCAAGGGTACTATGACAGCATGAATCTCCCGGTGGAGACCCTGCTCAAACTTCCGCGCTCAGATGTTGTCGTCACGGACCATGTCCGCGTTAAATCATGCATGGTCTGCGAAACTAGCCGCGTACTCGACCACCATCATCCCTCCATGCTGAAACTACAGGAGCTCCTGAATCTGAACGGAGCGCAAGCAGGAGGGGTAAAACTCTTCACGGAACAACAATTGAAAGTCTCCCCACGAAAGCATCGACTCATCCAGAAACTAAGTCATCAGACTCCACCAACACCAAACTGCTCCATAGAAAAAGTTGGCGGCCAAAGCAACCCTAAGATCTACTGGCGTCTGCACAAGCCTGAAAAGGAAAACGACTGCCTCGAGCCAATCCTAAGCTGCCTGAGGGTCTAGCTCACCACTGAACCGAAGCGGTCTCTACCCTTGGAACTCACGGAGCACGCTCAACCTATGTTCACGCCCCGTCTGCTCTTTTGAAGCTGGCTACTGCTCAACAGGTGGGGGTGCGGCTACCGACCCACCCGGAGATAGGGGATCGCATGATGTGTCTTGGATTGATGCCTCATAGTTCACATGGTCGTCATCATGCACCAAATCTGGTATCTTGGCTTGCTGTCTTCGATGAGACATATTGAATATTATCAAGGAGTGTTGCGGTCAGATGATCATATATTTATATACCAATACCAATGGTGGGGAGCTGACTCAAGAAGGACAGTCAAAGACTCAATCCTATGTGATGCACAACCAATTTTCCCTGCAAGAAGTGTCTCTGCATGCCGAGTCGACAAGCGGGTTATCAGGGTCCTAGTGAATGGATGCGTCGGCTGCCAGACCATCATTGGACTCCCTAGCCTGAGAGCTGCTCTCGAGACACGTTAAAATGGTTTCCCTAAATCCCATCCAATTCCCTTTATTTTAGGGTCGACCGAACAACGTCCCAAGGAACGAACCAGCTCGGATACCACTTTGTCACGACCCGACCCTACCCAGGTTCGATCCGCAACTACCCCAAGCCGGCCTCCATAGGCTAGGGGCTAGAGACCAACACCAAAGGCACAACAACTCGGGGAGGCCTTTTCCTAAGTACCTGTACACACAGACACATCACACTCAATGAAAAAGTGCAGAGTAAAAGAATGAACAAGCAGAGTAAAAAGGGTAACTGCTATATATATAAACCACATATGTGCATCGACCACAAAACATTAGAGAGTACAAAATTAAGGTAAACTGAAAAGAAAAGGGGAAAAACACACGTCCAACCAAGAAGTACCCCAACCCAGCAACAGGTAAAACAACAGTAAACAACTAGTAGGGTCCCACACCTGGAACCCGACAAGGACCACTGCATATGGTCCAAGCTTCCATCTCCTAAGCTCCTTTGACGTCACGATCAACCTATCTGTTGTCTGCAAAGTCACACCAAGTGCGAGTAAAGCCCAAGAAGGGGTGAGAATGAAAATACTAAATAGGATACCCCAAAGGATCGTGGGAGAAAAAATGGAGGTACCGAAGGGTGAGCCTTAGAGAGAACAGAAAAAGTAAAGGAGTACAACAAGAAGAGTAGTAGAGTAACAGTAGAGAGTCCAACTCCACCCAACAAGAGGAAAGAAGGAAGACTCGTCCAGACACAAGGAGCTGGAAATGGTGATAAGATGAACTTCTCATCGAGTCATCACTATCTATAGCAGGAGAGTAGAATCGTCCAACCATGAGAAGCTAGACACGGAAGGCAAGTGGCATACCCCGTGCGTCATTGCCACTCCTGGAAAGAGAGTAGCCAAAACCCAAGGAGTGGGTACTGGTACGAGGTATATACATGTATATGCTCTGTCAAGAAGCTCGAACAAGCTCGTAATGGGATCTCTATCCTGTAGCTCAGCCCAAGAATGGTTAGTCGCCAACAGTCGCAGAAGTAGACACCATCGATGCACAGCATCCGGTGCGTCTTCCCCAAACTACAAGTCAAGGGGCTCAAACCACCGCACCTCGACACTATCCGTTTTGGGTGGCACTGACTTGGCTGCATGATTTTAGGTCATGTCACAAGGACGCGTCTCGTGGGGGGAAAGTGCCCCTCGTACTTGAGAGTTCCGGGTTAAGTCAAACCACACCTCATCACTGCCATGCAGTCGAAAGGTCTCCTCAATTCCAAGGTCGTTCCATCATTGAACCGTACAACCAAGGGTCCGGCTCCGATAATCACGGAGGAAAGCCACAGACTAGCCTAGTAGAAAGGAATGAGTCTGGAATGTCAAAGGGTGTCCCACTGCCTAGCCCTCCTAGAGGGTAATTCATAATATGATATCGGGAGACCCACTACCCACCCCTACTGGAGGGTAAACCCTAACAAGATATCGGGTGACCCACTGCCCAGCCTTGCTGGAGGGTAAACCATAATACATTATCTGGCATCCCACAGCCCAGCTCCGCTAGAGGTTAGACCCAAATACATCATCAGGTGACCCACTGCCCAGCCCTGCTGGAGGGTAGACCTGGAATAAGCCATCTAGCGACCCACTGCCTAGCCCTGCTGGAGGGTAGACCTAGAAGACGTCGACAGGTGACCCACTGCCCAGCCATGCTGGAGGGTAGACCTCGAACTAGACGACAGGCAACCCACTAGCCAGCCCAGCTATAGGGTAGACCCTTAGAGGTCGTTGGGTGACCCACTGCCCAATCTCTGCTGGAGGGTAAACCCTAGAAGACTGTGGGAAACCCACTGACCAGTCTCTACTAGAGAGTAAAGCAGAAGAAATCGATGTGCGACCCACTACCCAGCCCCGCTGGAGGGTAAAACTCAGAACTGCTCTGGCCATCTCTATTAGATAGTTCAACACTAGCCAACCGAACCCGAAGTGGGTATCACACAACCATCTGACTCCGGAACAAAACTAGGGGAAACCACTCAACCGTGATGATCTAAACCATCGAGCACAGAGTCGGGGAAAAACTCTACCTCGCTGGTTAAAAACTGAGAACCGAGGGACCCTCTACGTCGCGATAGGTCAAAAGTACACAAAGGAGAACACAACACGAACATGGGGCCCACACGACGTGTGGACCCAAGTCAACCCCAAATGAACAAAAAACATTCTTAGGTATAAAAAACCACATGTACCTCCAACCGTTCTCGTATACTGCTAGAGTATACCACGTCCCCACCGCTAAGGCAATCGTGCACACGGCACCCCAACGTCAACATGAAGGGTGTAAATGTAACTTCTTCAAATTTCCTCCTCATCTGCCCAGGAACAGTCAACCACATCTCTTTAACCACCAACATCACTCTCCCAAGAGTGCACGCGATCACACGCCAAAGGTCCGCTACAAACAAGGTAGAAGAACCACAACCGGGGCACCTTTCATATTTCCACATTTAATAACATCGCGCTAGAGGCTCCACACACCTGAACAGATTACACCATTGAAATCCTCGTGAAAAAATGCGAGATAGACTACTTACTCACCCGAAACGGTCAACTGGTGAAAATGGTACTATTCACCGTAACCAACACATGTGGGTCTCACCCCAAGATCCCAAAACAGAACAAACGGATCACACCACTGCGATCACCTCATAAAAACACACGGTATTAACTACTCAGTCACCCAAAATGGACAACTGGTGAAAAAAGTACTATTCACCATAGCCAGGTCGGGTGGGTCCCACACCATGTCCCCGAAAAAGTTCTGGTGAATTGCGCCACCGCAATGCTCTCGAAAAAACACGTCAAAAGCACTACTCACTTGAGAGGAATGTATATCCAGAGAAAATGATATGTTCCGACTTACCGCGCACGAGCGGTACCACGCCGGACCTGCACCCTGGTCCAGAAGCGCCTCGAACGGATCACACCGTTGTGATCCTCTCAAAAAAGTACCCAAGATGGACTATTTACTGGTCCAAAATGGTTTCCCGGTGATAGAGATGGAAAATCACCGTCAACGCCCAAACAACCCTCGTGGGGCCCGCACCATCGTGTCGAATTAGTGTAGTCAGATTTCACCATTGCAATCCCCTCGAAAAAACATCCAGAATCGACTGCTAGCATGCCCCGAACGGACGCCCGATGAGAAAATAGCTAAACGCTGCTCGTTGCTCAAAAGACGGCCCATGGGGCCCACACATGAAGTCAGGCTGCAACGCCCAAAACCACCAGGTAAATCTTCTCCCTGGCGCTAGGGTCCCAACACCACTGACGGCGCTCAAAACGAGCATCAGAGGCGTTCGCGCCGTCCAAATCAATTTCCCCAGGAAAAACGACAAAACACATAAAGACGTGTTGCGCCTCCGAGGCCCCTCGTTTCAGAAATTAAAAATTCCTGAAACCATCCCAAAAAAACAGTCTCGTCGATATGGTTCCACTACCATAGATGGAACTCAAAACGGACACATGTAACGGAAAATACGGGCGTCCGAAAACCGAGGGGAAAGGCCCCTTGGGCCGGACCGGCTTGGGCCGGCCGGTCCTCCCGGTCCTGGCCGACCCGCGCCGGACGGCTAGGCTCACAGCGCCGGCCCGCGGGTCCGACCCATGGCCCAGTGCTGACCGGTCCGGCGTGGCCCGCCCCTCGCGGGGTCGGTCATTACACCACGTGACGACCCGTGAGTTGCGGGTTGTGCTCCCCCGCTGGGGTCACGCGCCGTGACCCCGTTGATCCCCTGCGCCTGACGAGCTCGTGCTCCCGCCTGGAGCCGCCGCCGCCTGAAGACCCCGCCGACGCCACCCTCACTCGCCCACGCTGAAGCTGCCTCCTTTCCCTGGCCAGCCGCTGCCTCACGCCGAGATCCCATGTCAGACCGCCGCCGCTCGAACACACCCGGCAGCCGCGCTCCGCCGCTCGGCGCTCGCCGGACCCCCCAATTCCCACAAACATCGGCTAACAGTTGCGAACGCCTCCGAACTCCGATTTCAAATCCGAAACAATTGTCGGAAAGAGCATAAAATCTATTTCACATTCATGGTCTTTGTTCGATAATTCGATAGAAATTTGATACAAAAATTTGAGCTCAAAATAGGTACGGGAAAAAGAAACGAAAACATCAAATCCTACCTCGATGGGCTTCGCCCGAAGCTTCACTGCGACCCGTCGGAGCTGCCTCGCCAGAGCTAACTCACCAGAGATGTGGAGAATAGGAGGATAGGTTGAGGGTGATAGGGCTTTTCCAGGGGGTGAACAAGGGAGGGGGAATTGGAGAAGGGTTTAAATATAATTAAAATAAATTTTAAATTAATTTAAACCCATAATTTAACCTGCATCTGAAACCTTCGACAAAGATGAGGTGAAGCCTCTCCTAGGCCAAACACCACCTCCCGATAACAATGGAGGTCTCGGAATATTAATCCGAGACCCCGTTCAAAAGTTATTATACATAGCGCTCGAGGCCACCAAATTACGAAAATTCCCCTGGGGCCATTTTTCACAGACAGGCCGCGCCAGCAAAACTTACTCCCCTCCTAGGGTAAACAGCATGCTCTAAACTCAACGGTGTCCTCCGTTTTCCAATATGAGCGACCGTTTAAGTGATACGTGGGTTTAACCATTAAACACATATATTAATTATTTAATTTATCCGTTTAACGTTCCAGAAGCGAGCGAGGGGTCCAAACATCCCGCACCAACAAGTTTTATGTCGTTCCTAGGGTAAACACCCCATTCCAGACCCATCTGTGCATTCAGATTTCTGATCTGAAGAACCATTTAGGAGTTATCCCATTTATTTTGCATATCCTGTGTGAACGCACTGAAAATTTATTTCCAGCCACTCCGGGGCTCAGAATCGCACGCTGTCTGAAGGTGCTACACTGGAATAATGTCAAGAATATTCCATAGTCCTTTGTAGCCAAAAACAGCATTCTTACATTTATACATCAACAATACTTTTCTATCCATCCATTTATGTATTGTTATGAAATATGAACAACACTATAATCCTTGAGACATTACGTCGTACAAACACTTAAGCATCATTTCAACTTTTCAACGATCAATATGTTATGAATATAATAAATATTTTATCCCAAAATAATTATAATAGTATCAAAAATATAATATTAATTAATCAAATATAATTATATATATCATCTATGTGAGGTGATGATGAAAAATGAATCATCTCGCTTCGCGGAGGTAATAGTTCATACGTTTGCAAGAAAGAAATTATTGTTTTTTTTTCTCAGGGAATGGTAAGAAAATATATTTAGTATCATTTAAAAAGTATTTATTTTTAAATTATATCATATATAAACTATTATTCAATAAATATAAATATTTTCAATAGACGTGGATGGGAAAATAAGTTTACCGGTCCATGAAGCGGTAATTCATTGTACAGAAGAGATACATTTTTGTTTCATTTGATAGAATTGGATAAGGATTTTAGTGACTCTACTAACATAACATAATATAAATATATATAGGATAAATGATTTATTATTTTATTATGGTTTAAATGAAATTTAATTATGTGTACGATGATATAAAATAGAAATACATCATAAAAACGATACCTCTTCATTGGAAGATCTCCATTTATTAATATCTTAACACATCCTATAGGGGTGTTAGGCCTATTATAATGACTATAGAATGTCATGATTGATTAAATAAAGGTATTTTAATTATTATTGGATGAAAGAAATAGTATTTAATGTTTTATGAAAAGATAAGATTGGCTGCCCTTTTATAAGAGAGTGGTGGGGCACTCTTTGATTTTTTCAAATTATTAAAAAAATATATATTAATTTTCAAATAAATATGGATAAAAAATTATTTAATTATATTATAGGATAGTTTTGGGTCAAAATATATTTAGAAAATCAAAATTATACATGTTTTGATTATTTTTTTAATCCATATCGTTTGGTTTTAGCCATTATTTAACCTTTTTTAGCATAATATCATAAAATATATAATCTAAGGCTTAATATAATTAATCTAATGAAATAAGAGAGAAATAAATTAGTCATTTTTGATATTTTACAAATTATATCAATAATATCTCTGAAATGTATATTTTTTAATATTTTATTTCATTTAATAAAAAATATTTATTTTAAAATATAAATAATCTCATTTTCGACACAATTCAATAAATGAAATATTAAAATTCATAAAAAAATACTAATTATATAAAATTCTTTTAAAACATAAGTAACATGAAAAATTATCTGAAAACTATTATATGAAATTATTCATCCCAATTTATATTTATTTTAGTAAATTTAAGGTCATTAATTTGATATTCTTTTAACTAATCAACTACTACATAATCATTTTGTAACCATTTAAGGTTATTATATTATCCCTGAATATTTTATATAACTTACCAGGATCAATATAAAACAAATTTATATTTTAAAAAAATAATTATTTTCAAATATATCTTTATATTACCTGAAATTAAAAATATTTCTTTATTTTTGAACAAAAGTGTGACAAAATTGACATTCCATTGAATTTAATATTATAAAGGTAGTATTATCATCCAAAAGACCATAAATTATCTCAAAACTGATCCTCTCATTCATATCTAGGAAAAATAATCCCCAAATAAAATTATATAAAGCGTTACAAAAATTTCCAAATATTAATAATTTTATTTTTACACATAATTATATGATTTACCTATAATTGTTGTAACAAAAAAAAACTAACAATGTCAGAATTCATATTATATTTAAGGTAAAAATTTAATAAATTTTTATCTTCTAATTAACAATATGGAATTAATTTTTCCAAATAAAAAAAAATTAATTTCATTATTTAATTTAAAATTAATCTCATTTGCAAAATGAGAAACGATGTTTTTAACGTATAAAAATTCAAAATTATACAATGTTTATATTCCAAATTACAATGTGAAATTTATTTCAATGATGTAAATTGGATTTCATGCTATAAAATTTATCCAATTTCACATTAAATTCAATAAAAAGTATAATATAAAAACATAAATTGTTAAATAAAATTCAATTAAATTGGTTTAATTTTTTACTATTTATGAACAAATTAATCTTATAAGAAAAACAAAATAAATTAAACATCAGTAAATTTTTAAATTCTCCATTGAAATAAAATTTTTATTTTATCAATAATTATTTATAAAAGTGTGAAAATCAATATTTAAAACTTGTGTGCCATCAAAATGTGGAAAAACGGCATTTTTAGAAAAACTCTTCATTATTGTGTAAAAATGGAATTGTTATTATAACAAGACTAGAGAAAATAAATATTAATTATAAATAATATATTCATTATATCATATATATATTATATATGTATAGTCAAAACAGTTATTTTTTATTACACATGTCCATATTTAAATGTTTTTTCATAAAAAACAACTGCTTTTTTTAAAAAAAGAGTTGTATTTTCATTTATAAATACATGATCAAATAATAATTATTTATATATAATTTTGTAAACCCATATTTTATGATTATGATATTATTTTTCATTCCATGTACTCTAACAACTAGGTCATGATAGTAATTCATAAATAATAATATTCAGTTGTTCGCTTAAGCTTGATGTACCGTATCTTATACGCTATAGAACATAGAATTTTTTTAAAAAAAAATAAGGATGTTACAAGTTTTGATTATGTCCTAAAGTACTAATATATATATATATATATATATATATATTAGTGTCAGAGGGTTTGTTAACATCTATTTAATTATATATGTTTTTGTTTTAAACTATAAAATATTTTCATTTAACTCATTTATTAACATTGAAATGTTTTTTGGATAGTTTCTAATTATCAATAACTATAATTATATTACTACCAAGAACATGATAAAAATGTAATAAATAGATATGAAACAAAAATACAACATTCCTTTAACATATATATGTTTATGAATTATATTTTTTGGATTTTTCATTAAATATTATACCTTCTTGTGATTTTGATCTTGAATTAAAAAAATTAATCATAAGAAACATTTATGTTTACAGTTTCAGAAAATAATGAATATATAATAAATGGTATAAATATGAAATAAAGGTCGTAAGATATAAAATTTTGTCAATTTTTTTAAAAAACAAATTTCATTAATATAAATAATTTATTCTCTTCATGAATAATCATTAGTATTTTCTATTGATATCATACATGTCCTTAGTCACCCATAAAAATGATATTTTATTAAATAATTGTAAAGTGTATTAAAACATATTAAGTGATATAAAATAAAGTAATATATTAGTCCAATGATATAACATTAAAAAAAAATTCACTTAAGCATATCATTTTACCTCGAAAGAAAAAATTATCTATTAAAATGATCATTATATTACCTTATTAAGTCATTCAATTTGTGTAACACCCCGCCCCTACCTCATTGGCTTGAGGAGGTGGTGAGGTCTACTTCGCCTTAAGCGATGTTCCCAAGACACGATAGGCTGGAAATGAGTGTCGAGGGATTCAAGATCAAGTTGGGTAACAATTTTCCATTATGAAAAAACCAACCAAACCATCAATTGAAGCCACTATATAATGCATGTAAATTCAATTAACCAACCATGAATTCCCAAAAGACAACCAATTTGTTCCAAAAAACAACTCAAAACCAATACAACTAGACATGTCCACACAACATCAGAGTGCACTGTGGAAACTAAACAACGAAACACCCTAATCCAAGACACGACCACAGTTCCACGCCAAGCTCTAATCTCTTAGCTCTACCAATGGATCAAAATGATCCACTAAAGGAGGGTGATGCCTTACCCTTGCCCACTTCATGGTATCCAACACCTGCAAAGACACCATAGTTCCAAAGTAGGGGGTGATTACTAAATCTCAGTAGGATTTCCCCAAATGACTTCCCTACACAATCCACAAAGATAAAACCATTAGCACATTTATAAAAATAGTTTATATAAATTAAATCGCAAGTGAATCCATTTTAATAAGCCATACATTCCCTTACCAAGACATCACACCCAAACAAAGAAACCAAGGGAAATCTAACCAATCATGCCACAATCCATCTCATCATTTACACATTAGCACAAAAATTTCCACCTTACAATGCAATTCACAGCAAAACTACCAAACAACCAAACGGTGGAGTTCCCATCCAACCCATGCACCCATTTACACCAAGTGGCACTTCCCGTCCACTTACCATTCATGGTGGCACTTCCGTCTACTATCAATCCCATTTTTATAGTGGTACTTCTCGCCACTTCCACAAAACATCCTAAACAAGCCAATCCAAGCATAAAACCCACCAAGGTCACAACCACAAGTAATCAACCAATTCCATTTCATATAAATCCACTTCAAAAAATCACCCATTTATTGAAAACAATTTTCCATTCCAAATAACATTTCAATAAAACATCCCTTTTATTGAAAATAATTTCCATCAATCGTTTTCACCAATCAAACATATCACCCAATTTTGAAATCTCCATTTTAAAATCCACAACAAAATCATTTCACCACGAAACCCCCTTTTCCAAAAAATCCTGAAAACGTCACTGAAGGAATTTTCCACCAATTTCTTATAAAATTAACAATTAATTTTTAGCACAAAAATTAATTGTAACAAGGAACCACTAGTTCTAACCAAGTGGATTCGAGAGAGAAGCCACCTAAATTTAGTGTTCCTGAGGAATCGATCCACAAGCCACCACACCTCATATCTGGAGAACGCACCACCAAAACCACTCTAGATCCCCTTTCACTAACATCCAAAAGACCTAATATTAACATCCAAGGAAACCACAACCCTATATACACACACAGAAATTTTAGATCTAGAAAATAAATAAATATGGAAGAGCATATCAAGAGGAAAACACAATGAAACCATGAGAGAAGAGTTACCCGGGAGTAATCACCTTCAAAACACCACGATCCCTCGTCAAAATCCTTCCAAATCGAGTGGGAGAGCCCCTCCAACCCCTGACAACCCAATATCATGAGTTAGGATCGAGTGGGAGGAATATTGGAGTGTTTTAGGTTAATCCCGAGGGAGCCCAGAACTTATAACCCTATTTTTATGTGGTCGTACAATTAGCCCGCACAGTTTGGAAAATCGTGGGCTAACCGTGCACATGCTACTACCTTGAGAGAAAGGGTCTGCATGGTTTCCACGCATGGTTTGGAATACTATGTGCCTACCATGCGAAGCCTACCATCTCCCATACATGACTTCTTGGATAACTCGCACGGTTTCCACTAACCGTGCTCAAACCGTGCACCCCTTTAAAAGCCTCCAAACTCATCCAAAACCATTCCAAACTCTCCCAACCTCTTCCCAACACATCCCTTGCACTTAAAAAAAATAAAAATGAATAAACAAAGTCCAAATAACTCAAACTGGGGGTACTACATTCTCCCCACCATTGGACTTTCCATCCTCGTAATGTATTGAACACTCCCTTTGCCGAAAGAGCTCGGTCCACAGCTCAACTATCTCTTTCTCTCGCTCCCAAGTCTCCTCTTGAATCTGACCATGATGCCACAAAATAGGAAATAAACCATTGATTTTACCATGAAAGACATTCTATTTCCTATCCACAACCCCCACTGGCACGTGCACCAACAAAGCATCTGTTTCTAGCTCAACATGATCCTGTCGAATAACATGGTCACGATCCGGCTGATACTTTTTCAACTACGACACATGAAACACATTGTGCACCACACTGATCCTCGGTGAGAAACACATACAATATGACACCTCACCAACCTGCTCAATAATCTAAAAAGGCCCAAAATATCTCAGAGATAACTTTCCCTGCTTCCTAAGCCGACGATGTCCCAACCTAGGAGAGATCCTCAAGAACACATGATCACTCACCTCGAATGACAAAGACCATCGATGATTATCTGTATATGATTTTTGACGACTCTAAGCCATCTAAATTCTCTCCCTGATCAACATGATCTTCTCCATAGTATCCTGGGAAAGTATTGGTCCAACCAATGAGAACTCAACCGTTTCCACCCAACATAGTGGAGAACAACACAACCGACCATACAACGCTTCAAACGGAGCCATCTGTATGGATGCATGATAACTGTTATTGTGAGATAAATCAACCAACGACAAGTGATCCTCCCAATATCCAACAAAATACAAGACACAAGCCTAAAACATTTCCTACAGAGTTTTTTTCATCCTCTTATATTAACAATCCGTCTGAGAGTGATACACCTTACTCATCGTCAACTATGTCCCCAGGGCTTGTTGCAAGGATTTAATGAAACGGGATGTAAACCTCGGATATCTATCTAATATAATAAAAACAAGAACAAAATTCATCTTTACCACCTCCCAAATATAGATTTTTCACAGATCCTCCACCATATAAGATTCACGAATCAGGATGAAATGTTCGGAATTCATTAGCCGATCCACTATCACCCATATGGCTTCGTGATTTCTGACTATTCATGGGAGATATGTGAAAAAATCCATTGTTATCTACTCCAACTTCCAAAATGGGATTGGTAAAGACTAAAACATTCCAGTTGGCCTCTATTTCTCTGCCTTGACCTGCTGACAAGTCAAGAATCTTGAAAAAAACTCAGCGAAACTTATTTTCATACCAGCCCACCAGAACTACGGTTTCAATGCTTTATACATTTTATGAATTCTAGGATTAACAACCCACTTGGAAGGATGATACACCCTATGAAGATCCTCCTTACAAGAAACTGGTATAACCATCTGATTCCGAACACACAAAACTGAATCTCTATTCATTTTCCAATCGTAAATGGTCTCCCCACCATTTTGTCTCGACCCCATGGTCACACATTCAGATTCAGATATATGTGCCCTTCTAACCAGGCCAACCAAGTTAGGAATCAACAAAACTAGAAATAAGAATGCTCTATCGCCCTGGTCCTCACATTCCAACCACATATCAGCTATAAATGACATCAACTACCACTGGTCCAATGCCTATTTTATGACCTGAGCATATGATTTTCTATATAATGCATCCACCACTTAATTTCCATTACACAGTGTGTACATCAAGTCAAAATCAAACATCTGTAGGTATTCCATCGATATACATTGCCTCAAATTCTAATCCCTTTGTGTGAAAATGTGTTTCGAGCACTTCTGATATATATATACCATAAATTTTTCACTGATCAGATAATGACGCCAGACTTTCAAAGAAAAGACCACTGCTACAAACTCAAAATCATGAGTTGGGTAATTTTTCTCATTAACTCTAAACTCTAGTGAGAAATGTGAAACCACATGATTCCCTTGTATGAGAATTCACCCCATCCCTGATCCCGATGCATCACAATACACCACGTACCCTTTTCCTTATTCTGTAAAAATGAAGATTGGTGATGATGTAAGAAGACCCTTTGGCTCTTTGAAACACTAATGACACTATTTAGTCCACTGGAATGGAAAATTCTTTCTTGTCAAAGCTATCATCTGAGAACCCAAGTGTGAAAAATCACAAACAAAATATTGATAATACCCAGATAGACCAAGAAAACTCTGTATCTCAACCACATTCTTTGGTGGTTTCCATGGGATAATGGCCTCTATCTTTTCTGGATCCACATAAACTCCTCTTTTAGAAATCACATGGCCAAAAAAACTAACTTATTGTATCCAAAAGTCACAATTTGACAATCTGGAATACAACTAATGATCCCTCATGATCCCCAGTACTATCGCCAAGTGCTGATCGTACTCTACCGTTATCTTTGAATACACCAGAATATCTTCTACAAACACCACCACAAATGAATGCAGATATCTTGAAAATATCTGATTCTTCAATTCCATAAACACTGATAGTGCATTCGTTATACGAAAGGGAATAACCACATATTTTGAATGGCTATATCTACTTCTAAAAGATATTTTAGAAATATCCTCCTTCCTCACCTGCAATTGATGATATCCAGACCTCTATTCGATCATGGAGAACTACTGGGCTCCCCTCAACTGGTGGAACAAAACATCAATTCATGGAAGTGGATTTCTATTCTTTTTCAAAACTTGGTTCTGTCTATGATAATCAACACAAAGCCACAAATTTATCTTCTACTTTTTTCACAAACAACACCGGCGCCGCCCATAGAGACATTCTAGGTCGGATAAACCCTTTTTTTTTCTAGCTCTTCTAACTGGACATTCAATTCCCGCAATTCAGATGGTGCCATCCGGTAAGATGGAAGTGAGAAAGTACAGGTCCCCATAAGAAGATCAATCATAAAATCAACTTCTCTTATGGGAGGTAGCCCCAAAAATTATTCGGGAAAAACATCCATGAACAGATCCACCCCTTCCGTAGGATCACTCTGCTCAACACCCTCTGTTGATTCTAAAAACAAAACCGCCAACTGATATGATAACATACCCACTGATGGTTCCAACAAACCCATTTCACCCTTCCTTTCATGTTTCTCTCCTCAAAAGAGATATCTAACACCATCTGGTGTCGTAAAAGCCACTTTTTGCGCATTAAAATCGATGTGGGCCTTAAACGCCACCAGCCAAACCATTCCCAAGATTACATCATACCCATCCATCTCAAGAATTGATAAATTCCATACTATCTCAAACTCACCCACAACATTAAAACAATGTCTACACAAGAATGATCGACACTCTCTTTGACCCAGAGGAGTTTGAAGTTTCCAAATCGAGGGAATAATTTCTACCATTAATCCCAGCAAGTCAACCACACCTGCAGCAATAATAGAGTGTGAAGCACCCATATCAAACAGCACATGCATCAAGATAAAATTTAAACGAATAGTACCTCGAATAGTGGATGGTCCCGACTGATCATCCACCATAACCATATCATCTCCAAACACATGTTCTCTTTCCACACTCTTCTATTTATTGCTCTGCTGAGGTGTCGTGGAATTCTGAGAATCACCATGACCAACTTTACTCTGCGGACAAGGGATGTGATGTTGTCCCCATCCCGTCGAAGCATACAATGTCTGCAATCACTGAGGAGTGTCACACGCACCTGACCATAGAGAATTCCGACAATAATGTTTCAGAAACCCCATTTTCTTACAATTATGACACCCTTGAGGTTGTGCCATACAATCCCGCTTGATGTGTCTTATAGAACCAAACTGAAAACATCCCGGCATGGTCTGGGACTTCAGAGGAAGATTTATCAATCATGTAGTTGGATTATATATCATATTCCTGCCCTGGGAATAAGTGTCCCTCCTTCGCTTGAACCCAGCGTTAGAGTTCCCACTATTCCTCAGGGGTTCCCCCTGGCTTCCCTCACCAGGAGCTCCCAACAGATCCCGCTCAGCCACCGAGGCTCTATTCACCATCTCTGTGTAATCATCTATTCACAACACCACTATCATTGAACAGATTTCATGCCTTAATCCCGTTTCAAAGATCCTTTCCTTCAACGACGTGACACTCTCCACCTTGGGTGAAAACTGTACTATGTTCATTAACATAGATGCATATTCTATCATAGACATAAGAAATTGCTTCAAACTGAAGAAATCAATCATACACTGAATTCTAAACATATTTGGGTAGAATTTTTTGCTAAACAATTCCTCATATCATTCCCACATTAAACCCTGGTCTGTCCATGCTTGGACTAACAACTCCCACCACTATAGGGCAATATATTCCAACATATATGTGGACAACTTCACTTTCAACTCTACTGGAGTTCCCAAGAACTCGAAGATCGTGTTCATTCTATTGAACCATTCTTCTTGCCCTCTCTGTCTCAGAATCACCCATAATGATGGGTGGATTCTAATTTTGAAACTGAACCGCATGATCCACATTCCTTGGATTGTCCATTTTATTTCCACTTTCCACAACATGGTAATCTTTCGCTATGCTTTGCACTAACAGCTGGTTCACCTGAGGTTCAGGTGCTACCACATTCTAAGTAGCCTCCCCCGGTTGGTCTCTACGACGCCAAACCGATGCCATTTCTATAAACATAAAACAAACAACCATGAGTCTCACTTATGTAGACATCATGAAATTCCATTTCAAATCCCATTACACAACATGTTCACAAAAAGCCTTTCTAGAAGATCACATTTCCCATGTTTCACCATTTTTAAAATCATATCATTTTCAAAATATCATGTTTATTCATATTATAGTTTCACAAATTCATATCACATCATAAATCAGTATACCCCAATGAAACATGCATCCTAGCGGGAAGTCATTTTTACCATGCATTCCATGCTAATCTCATTGGATACACCCATGTCAATGAGATATCCAATCCCTATAAGTATCTCCAAAACACTTATGTACCCAACTCTCGGGTAACATGAATTTCATCTTAAAAGGGCAAGCTACATACTATTATGCTATACATTACAAGTTTTGTCATTCCTATATCTTGATTCCATCCTGACTCAAGGAATGTAACATAACGAATGTCAACACCAAATCTGAAAATCAACTCCAAAGGACCGAACAAACTCATAAAACCTGTAACAACTCGCCCCTACCTAATTGGAATGAGGAGGAGGTGAGAACTACTTGGCCTTATGTGACGTTACCAAGATGCCAAAGGCTGGAAATGAATGCCGAGGGCTTCAAGATCAAGTTGGGGAATGATTTTCCCTTAAGGAAAAACCAACCAAACCATCCACTAATAGCCACTATATGATGCAAGTAAATTCAATTACCCTACCATGCATTCAAAAAATACAACCAAGTTATTCCATAACACAACTCAAAACCAATACTACTAGACATGTCCACACAACATCATAGTACACTACAGAAACTAAACAACAAAACACCACAAGACATGACACCACCACAACTCCACGCCAAGCTCCAAGCTCCAAGCTCCACCAAGCGATTAAAATGCTCTACTAAAGGAGGGTGATGCCTTACCTTTTCCCATGTCATGGTACAAGACATCTGTAAAGACACCACAGTGTCAAAGCAGGGGGGTGAGTACTAAAACTCAGTAGGATTTCCCCAAATGGCTTCCCTACACATGCCACTAGGATAAAACCATTAACACATTTATATAAACATTTTATATAAATTAAATCAAAAGTGCATCCATTTTCATAAGCCAAACATGCCCTTACCAAGCCATCACACCCAAACCAGGCAACCAAGGGAAATCCAACCAAACATGCCACAATCAATCTCATCATTTACACATTAGCAAAAAAATTTCTACCTTGAAATTCAATGCACAACAAAACAACAAAACAACCAAACAACCGAACGATGGAGCTTCTTTCCTACCTGTTCACCCATTTACACCAAGCGGCACTTCCCGTCAACTTACCATTAATGGTGGCCCTTCCATCCTATATCCGTCCCCTTTTTATGGTGGTACTTCTCCCCACTACCACACAACATCCAAAACAATCCAAGCCAAGCATATAACCCACCAAAGTCACAACCACATGAAATCAACCAATTCCATTGCATATCAATCAACTTCAATAAATAACCCATTTATTGAAAACCATTGTCCATGTCAAAAAAAATTTCAATAAAACAACCATTTCATTGAACACCATTTTCATAAATCATTTTCACCATTCAACCATACCATACCATTTTAAAATCTCTATTTTAAAATCCACAACAAAAGCATTTCACCACAAAACCCGCTTTTCCCCAAAAATCCCCAAAACATCACCCAAGGGATTTCCAACAAATTTTGAAAGACAATTCACAAATAATTTTTATCACAAAAATTAATTGTAACAAGTAAGAACTAGTTCTAACCAAGTGGATTTGTGAGAGAATCCACCTACCTTTAGGATTCCTGAGAAATCGACCCACAAGCCACCACACCTCAAATCCGGCGAATGCACCATCGAAACCTCTCTATACCCCCTTTAAATAATATCCAAAAGCCTTAATATTAACATCCATGTCAACCAAAACCCTAGATCTACACACAAGAAGTGTACATATAGAAATCCAAGAATGCAGGAAGAGCATATCTAGAGGAAAACACAAAGAAACCATGAGAGAAGACTAATACCGGGAGCAATCACCTTAAAAACTCCAAGAACCCTATTCAAAATCCTTCCAAACTGACTGGGAGAGCCCCTCCAACCCCTGAGAACTCGACAACTCGAGTGAGGCTTGAGTGGGTGGAAGATTGGTTTGTTTTAGGTTAATCGTGAGTGAGCATGGAACTTATAACCCTATTTTTATGTGGTCGCACGGTTTGGAAAACACTGCGCTAACCGTGCGCACGCTACTGCCTCGAGAGAAATTGTCCACATGGTTTCCTTGCATAGTTTGGAAAATCTTCCACCAGCCATGCGAAGCCTACTGTCTCCCCTACACATTTTCCTAGAAACCCGCACGGTTTCCACTAACCGTGCTCAAACCATACACCCCTTTAAAAGCTTCCAAACTCATTGAAAACCATTTCAAACTCTGCCAACCTCTTCCCAACTCATCACATGCAATTTAAACACATAAAAATGCATAAACAAAGGACACATAAATCAAACCGGGGCAGTACAATTTTCATGAAAAAACATATATAAATGGAATAATAAATATTTTAAACATCCATATCTAATGTACTAAATGAATTGGAGGTTATAATGTTACCATATGTCCTTAGTTTATTACATAACCACCTATACTATTTTAATAACATAACCATAAATCATTGATTTATAATTGAAAACATAATTATTGGTATATAAAATAACCAACCATCATCATTATAAATTTCCATGAACCATAAAGTCAAATTAAATCATGAACGCTTTAAATATAAATCATTCATTGATGAAAATATTCATCCCTTTTTGAAAATCACTCATTTAAAAGTACAACACATGGGAAATGGAAAAAATATTGATGAATTTAAATATATAAAAATTTAAATAAATATTAAAAATAATATGGAAATATGAATGTGTTAAATTTATTTTAATATATATATGAAGAAAATAATTCTTCTTTTTTGAAAAACCAACATTAAAAGAGGTTTTTCAAAATAATGTCCCTTATATCTGGTTCGACTACCATCACACATGTTCAAAACCCATGTATAATGGTTAAAATAATGATATTGATTTATTATATAAATATATTATTAATTATAATAATTTATATTTTCTTTTTATAACAAATTTATACACTATTAATTAATTTTACTTTGTTAGTTTCACTGTTTCACGTGTGTTCATTTTATGGTTTCATAGTAGGTTCATTTGTGTATAATAATGTATTTTATAATAAAATTTAAATGACAATATAGAACGTTAGTTAATTGTTATTAATTCACATTTATAATATTTAATGGTTGTATATATAATTTTTTATGGTGACTAATTTTTTAAAACATTAATGATAAATGTTTTTTTATTTTTGCTATTTTTCCAACCATCAGAGACTAGTATATATTTTTTAATATTTTTTCCATATAATAAATATATAATTTGAGAACATTTAATATATATATATATATATTCAATTTTAATAACATATATAAGAATTTAAATATTAAAATAATGAGTTAATGGGAAATGAAAACTCATCATCATTGAAGGTTGTGAATCAGTATACCAAGGACAATGTTTTCATTTTTATGACTAACAATGGAAGATAATATATTTGATGATGAGTTTTTATTAACACTATAAAATTATATTATATATATGATACCATAGTTATCATTAAACATTGTATATGGTTAGAGATTATATATAATAGATAAACTATTCAAATGAGAAGGATTGAGTATTTTTACTATCAAATATTGTCTCTTTGTTAAATCTGTATCGATCATTGAACTATCCTCTCTGTGTGACCATAAATTCTATTATGTGGTTTGACAAGAGGATAAGATAATTTTACATATTTTTGTTGAGTAATAAGGCTCAATTTAGTGAAATTATGTGAAGGAATGAGTGGACATTTATAATTGAGGTTTTGGGAATTTTCAAAAGTTCCTAAAACAATAATATCATAATAATGTTATTATAGAATAAAAGAATTTCATGTTTCCTATAAAGTATAGGAGATTCAATTTTAGAGCCTTTAATATACACATAATTATTATAGATGGATTCTAGTATTTTTTTAAATTTAAATAAATATTATGTTCATTAAAAATCAATATTGTGAAATTTATTACTTTTTTTTACTGTACTGTTAAAAAAAGAATAAATATTGAACAATTTATTTTATTATATCATAAAAATTTCATTTTAATCCTGATAATTCCTGTATATTCTTAATTTTCATAAATTATATTTATTTTAAATTATTTAATGTAATTTTGATTATTTTCCAATGAATCTATTATTTAATGCATCAATGTTGTGAATGAATTTTAGGTATTCATATCATCCCTTAAAATTAAAAATAATTTTCCATTAAAAATATATACCTATTATATTTTCATATATAATTTTTTAAAATATATTCTAGAAAACGATATATTAATAATTTATACCAATTTAATGCCATAGTGCGAATAGATTGACTATTTTTGATATAAAATATTATACGGGACTTAAATAAAAAAAATGGAATGAAAAGATCATAAATTGGATCTATGTATGATTATGGTCGAATATTACTCATCTTATAATATACAGTAGTATTTTAATGTCTTTTAATCGCTTTAATAATTTTAATTGAAATAATTTTTTCAATTTTATTTCTACTTACACAAGCACTACGTCAATGTTTAACAATTATTTAAGCATAATTATATCATTAATAAAAATTACTAGCATAAAAATATATTATTTCAGTTCAATATGATATTTTATAATAATCCATTCTTTATATTTACTCACATCCTTTTCAAGACAACATATTTAGTTTCAAAAAATAACCTTTTAGGCCTTTCACAAATATTCCATTATAATTTGGATAAGATTAATGTTATACAACTAGAAAATTATTACCTATTAATATAAATATAAATAAATTAACAATATTTGATAAAAGGTCGTGAACTTATTTTTTAACACTTGATTATTATCTATGAGGAACAAAACATTTCATTTCTAATGTTGTGCACATTTAACTTCAACACTGAAAAGGATATTCAAATTAATTAATAAAAAATATAATTTTCATATTATGAATTAATTTTTATATCAAATATTTTACGATTTCATAATTTTTCCATAAAATAATTTTAATAAGTTTTATATCATAATTATGCTTTCTAGATATCATAAAATGTAATGAAATTTAATAAAATACCTTTTAGTATTTATAAAAAAATTACATTCCAGAAAATTATCAATAATCTATACAAAGATATTTTTAACATTATTAATTCAAATATGAAATTAATTTTTTTAAAAAAAAAATTATTACATAAAATTATTATTTTAATTATAACAACATAATAAATTAATTTATCAAAACTGTTTATCTAAGTAATTACATTTCATATTTAAAGTGAATTTTACTATTTAATTCAATAATACTAATATATATGAAAAAAATTATTATTTGACTAGAAGAGAAGTTACATTATCCAACTTATGGAAATATAATCCTTTTAATTTTGTTAACTTATAAAAAAAATTGGTATAGTTTTACCTCATAGAATTTACATACTGTCATGTAGTCTCTTCCACCATTTAGTTTCACCAAGAAACCATATCCTAGTTAATTAACTTATTCCAAAAAAATAATATCTATATATTCAAGAATATGAATTGTTTATTTGTCATAATACTATCTATCATCCATATTATCAACATTAGGGATAAAAACATGAGATGAATCTGGAAAATGTATCTTAACATTGAAACATATAAATAATTGTGTACCTTGGATAAAATTAGAGGTAAAGACAGATCTTAGTAAAATTATCCAACATTATATATGATTCTATGTTGTCCAATGATCATTGTAATTAAATTTACATTCCTACCATAACGTAGAAAACATTTATTAGGATATAATTTATGAATAACAAGATTGTCGACCTCAAATGAAATATTGCTAACCATATTTTCTATTTATCCTTTTTGCATATCATAAGTCCTACTCATATGTTTTTAATCATTTTTACCATTTTATCCATTTTGTATACCAATTTTTATCCAATAATAGTTATTTTACCTAATTCATCTTTAAATTCCTAACATCAACCCTGATTTACATATAATTCATAAAAATGATTCATCTGTATATTGGAGTGATAACTATTAGAATAAAAAAGTGTATAAAAATATAAATTCAAACATCCCAATTAAAACATTGAATAATAATGTAGAACATCTTCCAAGGCATGAGTTTTTCATTTTAAAAATCCATCATTCATTGGAAAAACAGATTTTCTAAATATTATTTCAGTTCACGATGAATTCTAAGGGCCTTTCTGAAAATTAGAATTTAACGTAGGATTGTGGGGAGATATAATTAAGAGGGTAACTCCATGTATCCTAAAAACAATTGAAAAATATATCCATGAATGATAATATATTGACATGGTATCTTTAATAGTAAGGGAATTTTTCTATTAGTCAGTCAATCAATAATAATACAAATTTTATTGGCACCTTAATAATTCCTTGGTTATCCCACCAAAAAATACATGTATATATTTTCCCATTTCCATTATGGTACATGAAATGTATGAAACATCCCATATAGTAATTTTCATATTACTATAACCTTTTTAAAATACAATCATTTCATAGTAAAATTATCGATATCTATTTTAATTCCATCCCACCAGAAATACTATATATGGTATTTATATATCATAGTCTTTCCATAATGACCAAAACATGAATAACTATGAGCTTAAATTAACAAATAGTTCTTCAAATTATAATTCTAAGGAACACATAATATGTTACCAAATCTCAAAAACAATTTCAATATCAATATTACATTCAGATAACATACCACTATACACAAATTTTTCATTTTCATGTAACAAAAAATCATCCTTATGAGATTGATTAATTCATTATATCAGAGAATATTGCACTAATTCCAAAAAAAATATAGTGATTTATTATACCCATTACTTCCAAGCCAAATTCCATTAAATTAATAACCAAAGGGTGATTTTCTACATGTAACATGGTAAATGAATAATTACTTTTCATTCTCACATATTCATCCTCTTAATTTTCATTTACAAGATAGCAGTGAATCATGAAATCATACTCCTTAATCATTCACATCCATATTCTATTCCCCATGTTCAATTACTTAATGTGAATATATAAATAAAAATTTTGTTTTCATTACATATTTCATAAGTTTATATATATAGATGATGGATCCAAATTTTTAAATCATAAACCACAACAGCTAATTCAAGACCATTTAAAGGATATTTTAACTCATGTGGGTTTAGTTTCATTTAGGAATTTATAATTACATGATAATTATACTTCAAAATGCAACAATTTTCCTTTATTGAAACATCATTATAGATAAAAAATTATTTTTTGAGAAAAATTCCAAAATTATAGAAATCTCTAGTATTTTATTTATCTCTTAATAACAAAAATATGATTAATTTTTCTAGATAAAATTCATATTAAAATAAATATATTTTGTGGGACAAAATAATAATAAGTTTTAAAAAAACTCAGGTAATAGCCATATAATGAAAGAGAAATTTCAATATCAATAAATTTTTTAAATCTTTTCCATTCAAAAACCACTGTTATTTTTTTGGGATCTACCCTTATTCCCTATTTATAGAAAATGGTTCGATAAAAAAAACATGTTTCAGGAAAAATTTACATTTTCTAAATTTTCCATATATATTATCTTCATTAAGTGTTCTCAATCATTCATGATATGTTTTTCAAGATACTCATAAATTGTTTAACAAATGAAAATATTATGAACAAAAACAACCACAAAACTATCCATGTATTCTTGGAAGACTCTATTAAAAATATACATAAATATAACTAGATAAAACCAATGTTAATAACTAGAAACTCATAATTATTATATCTAGTATGGATTGGGGTTTTTGGAATTTTTTCCTCATTCACATTCTTATAATGGTACCCAAATCACATGTTAATCATTGAATAATACAAAGTATAATAGAATGATCAATTAATTAATCAAATTGAGTTAATGGATACTTATTCTAACAAGTGATGTTATTTAATCATCAATAATCAATGAAAGACCCACCAGACAATATTTATTTTAAAAAATATAATATGATCAACCCATCTGTAATTAATAAGTTGTAAACTGAAACTGAAGATTATTAATGATAGCAAAGAAAATTATTAGGAAAAAAATCCATGTATTCATTCACTACTGGAACTCTATTAATCTGAATAGATTCATTTTTTTGAATGATATGTTCTATATAACATTCATCCCCATTTCAAATAAATTTGTTTACATCATGATAGGTTATTAATGGTATGATTTCAAATAAAAAATCATTATTATGTTTTTATTATATATTAGCATGAAAATATAAAATCCATAACATATCAAAATTAATATCATACTCAACTATGGGTAGTTTAAAAATATTTTATAGAAGGACTATTTCATTGATACCAATAGGAAGATTCCTATATATAATTATTTCATTAACACATATAAAACGTATTTTAACCAAATTATATATCATACTTTCATTATGTGATATTCACAGTATTCTTCAAAAAATTAGCAGAAATGATTGAATGCGAAGATCAAGAATTAAATAGGGTTTTGGTATAATTGTAATATAAAAGTAATATACATATCACCAATTAGTGTATGGACCCAAAACAATTTTAGTGGTAGTAAAATATTTTTACACTCATTTTTAATATTGGTCATAATGATTTACAACATGAGTCTCTAAATGATCCCCTATATTGGACTACAAGTGAAATTTTTATTCACAAGGCATGAAATAATGTGAGAAACAAAGGGTATAAAAACATAAGGTGGGCATAAATAATGTTCATAGAGAGTATCATTCTTGAAAATAATATTTTATTTATTAGTAAGGTACCCCATAGTTGGGTAAATTATCCAAATTTATCCTGGCCTACCATCACATGCTAGGACATCGGCCACACATTTCATCTCTCCACAGGTATTCCCTATATTAGTATTACGATTTATGTAAGATTATCAATTTTTATGGTGTAAATTAGATCACATGATACTCTATTCCATCACTAAAGTCATATGAAAAGAATGACAAAGTCATATTAAACTTCCACAAGTTGGTTGTTTAAATGACAACATAGAAATAGACCAATGTCCAAGATTTTTCTTCAGCACCAACGGATTTTCCTACACTACAAACATAAATTAATCATAGGAGAATTGATCCCATGAATTAACTAACAAATACAAATCCTCTCTTGTATCAATCATGATAGGACTCATCCACATTTATCTTTACCCACCTTGAGGGAGGTTTCCTTTTTATCCATCAGCCTTCTATGCCAATGGTGAAAACTATGATCTGGAAGGATCCTAGATTGACGTTCCTTAGCATCACTGACTTTTCTGCATCCTTGTTTAAATCCTCCTATTCAAGTAAAAGATATATAAATTATGCCTAAAAATATATATTTCTATGGTGAGTACCTTCCCTTTCCTTGTTTTGAGCATCCCATAAAATTCAGCATGCCACCACAAACATAACCCCAGACACCCTCATCTTCTTTCCATATTGATTTCAACATTAGAAACAAACATCAAAAATTTCATAGATAGAGTCTCGATGGATGTTCATTGGAAAATATTGGCATAATATCCAAATTCCTTGCAATTAAATCTTCTTCAAATCATCATTTCATTATGTGTGTTATCTTTTTCCTTGTATTCATGAACAATGTAACAAAAAAATTTACATATAAATTATTTCCTTGATTTTTAGAGACATTCCTCAGAGTTATTGTTTCCAAAATATTCGCAACAAGGGAATTATATTTTCATACATCAAAAATTGTATGATAAATTATTCCCTAATTTCAATCAACTTCATTGCTTCATATTCTTATCATAATGAGGCACATATGAATCATGAAACTCCATCTCAATTTTTCATTATTAAATAACATTCTAATCACTTCTATACTGTATTAATAATGTTCTCTTTGAAAATTTCATTTAAAACTAAATTAAAATCATAGAATTTTACAACCAATGCCCAAAAATATATGATTCATAAGATTCTTGTATTGTAAATTTCTCTTCATATGATTCTATAAGATATTAATTTTTAATTCTCGTTTTTGTTAATTGTATATCTATTCATATTTGAAATCCTTATTAAAATATTTTTCCTAAAAAGACTCTTAATAACATCACATTTCCATAACATAAAATCATAAATCAGTAACATATTCTTAAACAGAGACCCCCATCGATCAACATAAACTTAAAAAGGATTTATTTTTTTGGGTTATATTTTCATGTTCTAATGATCCCATGAAATTGAATAGGTTTTCCAAGGCATCGATCTATATTACAAATACAACTAGATAAGAGGTTCCAATAAAAACTAGAGAATACCGCCTTATACAATGTTCCAATATGGAAATAATACTCTTTTGTTGATATTTATGCTTACTTTAATGGATAACACCCCGATTTATAGATTTCTTCAACTGATTCACCACTATGTAAAATAATTATTTTCCCATTCCAATCATTTTAGTATGATTTTTTGGATGGTTTCTCCACTCTTGTGGCCTTCCCAACGTAGTTTCCTTATTTCTTCCATGGAAAAACATTATTAATATAAATATATAGATAATGAATTTGGTAATAATAAAACTATATATCCTTTAAAAATAAATTAATATCATTTATTGGTATTATTATAACATTATCATATCCCATAATGTAATCTAAACCCACAAAGAATATTATGTGTTGGATCACATCATTAATCTTTGAAAATTCTAGTGATTTTAAACAACTCATATTATTAAAATCTTTAGGATCATTGAGGTTTTTAGATTTATAGAATTGAACTAACTGTTATATGTCAAATCTATAAATAATAGGGGGAAACATATACAAAATATCCATTTTACCCATAAAATAGTACTGTTTAAAATAATACATGTTATCTCTTCATGAATTGTCCTCAATGTTTTCCTTTGATCTATTCCTTTTATCTATTCAACCTCAAATCCTAAAAAACATGGGATGAAAAAAATTAGTAAGGTTCATAAAATAATGGAATCAATTAGTCTAGTAAAAATCATTGAAAACAATTTCTCCTAAAATGCCTTTTTATCTTGAAAAATGAATAATCATTTGAAAAATATCATTATCATATGTTTTGAGAATAAAATTATTGTCATCATAAATAATGTGAACTATTATTATACATATGTGGGTTACATACTAAATCGATTTATATATCACGCTTAAAAATTTAATAACCAATATAGTCAACATCCATCATTATAGTTTCCAATGCATTAGAGGTTTTATTGTAACCACTCATCCATGGTTTTTATTATAACCACACATCATGGGTTAATAACATAACCACACCACCTTTTATAATCATGGAACCATGTGGAATTTGTTTATAATGAAATAAACCATCATCATATATAATTATGATGTACCATAATATAAATTGAAATCATTGAAATCATTAATCATATAAAACTCAATGTTGAATATAAACATTCGAAATTGAAAATAAACCATTTGGAAAAGAAAAAAAATGAATTATAGAAGAAAACATATCTGAATGCCACAATATAAACATATATTTTATTATTAAAATTAAAAAATATACCTGATAGAAGAATATTTTCTCCATTCCATATATGTTAAAAATATATATTTTTGAAAAAACATCTTAAAAAGATGATTTTAAAGAGTTTCATGTGCATATGGATCAAATTACATTAAACGTTGTCAAAACTCTTGTAAATTGGTTTAATGAATGTTATTAACTTATTTCATAAATATATTATATTTATAATTTTTATATTATATTTTCATGAAATATTTAGATCTGTTTATCAATAATATTTTGTTGTTTTCACTATTTAGTGTGCGTTCATTTTATGGTTCCATACTTATCCCAATTATTTATAATAACATATTTTCAGGTCAAATGGAAATGATAATCCATAAGAGTAGTGAAATGGTATTAATAAAATTAATTAACTTTAAATTGTTCTGAATAACATTTTTCTTTCATACATAATGGTTATTTATTTTATATACCAGTAATGATAAATGTTTAGTTCCTTTTGGCTGTTTTTTAGACCATCATGAATTAGATTTTTTTTATTAATATAATGGTCATATATTAATTCAAATTTGTTAGAAATTATAATATATATATATATATATTTATTTTTTTATTTTTTTATGTCATTTAAATACATTATAAGTTAAAATATTCTTTCCAATAATATAGTAATGGGTAGCAAAATCTAGCCATCCCTGAAGGTTGTGAATCGACAAACGATGGATGATGTATTCGTTTATAATACAAATGTGGAAGAGATTTTTTTTAATATTATTAAAGTAATATAAATAAATTATATATATATATATATAATACATGATTTATCGTGGATCCTTGTATAGGGGGTAAGGATATTGTATAATAGGGAAATAATTTAAATGATAAAGAAGGAGGATTTTCCTCTTGAATATCCTCTCATTATGAACCATATTAAATCCCTTGGAATTGGTGTTATTATGAGAATAATAACACTAAAATGTGTCTTTGGATGAATATATAATAATTTCATATATGATGGTAAATCTAAAAGGCTCGTGGTGTTGAAATTATGTAAATTAAAGAGTTCCCTTTTAAAATTTATGTGAGGATAATTTTTGGATTTTTCAAAAACATTGAATGTACAATCAGGATATTTTATCGGAAAAGACTTCCAAATTAACAATATATCATATAAGATAAACTTTAAAATATTATATTATTATATTAAGATTTATATAAAATTTTATTATATTTAAATAATTTAATAAAATATTATATTCATGGAAAATCATTCTTGTAAAATTTAATACTATTAAGAATTGTTAATTAAAAAATAGATAATATTAAAATTAGAACTAGATATTTTATTATATTCTATATATGTCATAGAAAACTAGATTATTCATCTATTATCTTAATTATCTAAAATTATATTTATTTAAATAATTTTAGTGTTATTTAATTGCTATTGTAATTAATTAAAATATTACCACAACATTGATGTGCATCAATTTAGGGTTTTTATTTCTTCATTTAAAATTAAAACTAAATTACCATGAATAATAGAAATATTTTATATATCCAGAGAATATTTATGATCCAACATCTATTTTGGAATACTATATATTAAAATTAATAGAAACTGAATATCATAGTGAGAATAGGTTGATATTCTTTTAAATAAAATATTATAAGGGACATAATGTCAACAACTTGTTCCAAATGGATTTTTATTCAACCCAAAATTTATTAAGGTCGAATATTTTTCATCTAATAATTTATATTAAAACATTAGTGTTATTTAATGTATAAATACCTAAACCCGAATCCTTGGTTCATCCTTTTTAAATGCCATGTAATTTATTTTACAAAATAAACATAAATAAAAATAGAAAATATATTACAATGGATGGCCATTACATGTCTAGGTTCTATAAAATCATATAAAAGGAAGTTGATTCAGATCCCCTTTGATGATGGTGAACTGAAACCCTAACTGAAACCTCACTCAAATTGTGTTGTTTTATAGATCATGTTCATGGAACACTCTCACCGAAGGGCATATCTCGAACCTCTTCAGCCAATACTACAAGGTCTGCTCGACATCCTCTCCCTGGATAAACCCTTATTGCTCAAACTCTAACAATGAAACCCTTGTGTGAGACCTGGATATTTAAACTATTCAGCCTCTCCTCTACGCACCATAAAATCAATGCCCCTACGTACTCATGTAACCCCAATGCACATCCCCCTTTTCCCCTAGTTGAATTTTACTTTTTTGTTATTAATATTATATATTTAAATTCTTTTGTATAATGATTATATTATTATATGTAGTCTATTTCATTATTACCATTAATATTAAAATTATTATTTTATAAAAAATAATTAAATCAATCTATTTTTATTTTTATCATTCAAAAGGAATATATTTATATAAATATATAAATATATATAATATCTTCTGAAAAAAAAACTAAAATTTCATAAAAATGACCTAATTATATTTTTTATTATGTTTTTAAGGAAATATAATTCTAATAATTTATAAATCATCAAATATTCATACAAAAAAATTTTAATCTGATAAAAATAACTTTCATATATATATATTTTTAATATTCTATTAAAATAGTTATATTATATAATATTGCAATTATATATATTTAAAATTTCAAAAATATCATGATAATTATTTTGTAAACATTTCTTATCATTATGTTAATTTAATTTATTATATATATATATATATAATTTTATTAATATAATCATAATCATGATTTTATTTTATATATATTGTAAAAATTTTATAAATTAAATTCATAATTGGAAATATTTTATTGATTTAAATCTATAGATAATATTAATATAAAATTTCAGAAATAATCATAATGGTATGATAATTGATTTATTAATTATCATTTATTAATTAAAATAATAATTTTATTGAAACATTGTTTGTTACATTACCCCCCCTAAAAAAATTGTTTCCTCGTAATTTGATTCATCACAAAATAATAATTCTGAACATCCATCTTCAGAATTAAGAATAATGAGGATTTCAAGACTTCTAAACACTACCACATAGATGAAAACATCTAATATCCTGAGTTAACTACAACCGCCATATGATACCATATATAAATAAATGAATCAAAAACCTCGATTAACCCAATACCAATATTGTGTACTTTTTTTATAAAAGAAACATGAATAAATACAGAGAATTATTTAAATGAGATGAACATTACCAGTCTAGGTTCTAGAAAATTGTTGAAAACGATTTTGATTCAAATCCCCTTCAACGTTGGGGACCCAGTACCCTTACTAAAACATCACGTTGAACATGTCTTCATATAGATACGGTGTAGAGACCACTCTATATGGCTTCCATAGCTCGACTTTCCTCGGTTGAGAGTCCCTATTCGGTGCAACATCCTCTCCCAAAATGAACTCGTGCTACTCAAACTCCCACATCGACACCTTGGTGCACGACCTGGAGATCTGAAATGTCTAGTCTCCCTATTGTGCACCCTATAATCTATAGCCCTATAGACTAATGTAACCCCTACACACATCCCCATTTTCCTCCTTTTGAGTTTTCCTTTTTATTTTATTATTATTATTATATATTAATTTCTTTTATATATGGATTATCATATTACATGTATGTTATTTGAATTATAACTTTTACCTTAATATTATAATAAAATAAAAAAATTAATAATAATCTAATCAATTTTTTTGTAATTCAATATATATATATATATATCCTATCTTCTGAAAAAAAAATATAAAATTTTACGAAAACAACCTAATTATATTGGATTGGTTTTTTAAAGAATTAAAATTATCATAATTTGTAAATTATTTATGTTTCATAATAAAAATTTTTATCTGATAAAAATAACACTCATAAATGAATAATTTTAACATTATATTAAAATAGGCGTGCTATATAATATTGAAATTATATAAATTTATAATTTCAAAACAAAAACCGTGATTATAATTTTCTAAAAATTTGTTCTCTTTAAGTTAATTGAATTTATTAAAAAAATTATATAGGTATAATTTTATTAACAAATTCATAATTATGATATAGTTTCTTATTAATTTATGTAATTCTTTTATTTGTACTCGAGGTTTTACATAATACACTATATAATTTAAATAAAAATCATTTTATTTATTTTTTGTCTATTTACACATGAATTGTGTCAGTGTTTCACATGAAATTAATGGATTATTTTTTCATATATATAAGTGAAAAATAAATTAATACAATAATATTAAAGTAATTAGTTTCAATAACATCATTTTTAGTCATTAATTGTGAATATTAGCTCCTATCCCTGCAATGAAAACTAATTTAATTTTCTAATTTGACGTTGACTCCCTTCCCCAAGAATTGCACAATCAGTTGAAAAATATTCTTGTTATATAACTGTAAAATTACAAACTATTTATCATAATCATGATAAATACATTATATTTTAAAAAAAATCATCAAAATATTTTTTATCACTCGATTATTTTATTTACGTAACCAATATTGACTTTTTCCAGAACAATGTAGCCACTACATCGGAACTGAAAATGATTTTTATATTTATCATTAAATAAATTATAATTTAAATTTTTTGAATTTTTTTTAAAAAATTTATATTATAATAGCATAAAAATTTCGTTATATATTTTTTCTAAATTTTATAACATAATTATGTATTGATGATATCCGAAGTGATAAATATTTTTTAAAAAATAAATTATTTTTAATGCTTCAAAATAAATTATCATTATATTAATGCTATAAAAAATTAATCTAACAAAAATGTTCACGTGATGAATTATATAAAAAAAATTCTTAATTAAAATTATATAATTTTAAAAGTTATCCTTGAAATATGACAATAAAAAATTGAATTAAATAATATTATCATTTTAATAATTAATTTACATATTTATAACAAATTTTTGTATTTAACACCCAAATTCTAAAAATGAAAAAAAATTATTCTATAATTACTAAGGTTTTAAATATTTTATCAATCAAAATTTAAAAATGAATATATATATTTCTTCAAATATAAATTGAATTTTGTTTAAATTAAAACCTATGAGATGGAAATTAAACAATTAATTATTGAACCATTAATGTTATGTGATCATGTGATATAATAAATTTTCTTTAATAATTTTTATCATGAAGAAGAAAAATTCAAAATTTTTTGATAGTATTTATCTAAAACAACAAAAGAAACAAGAGTTAGTATAGTAAATTATATTATTCATTTCATTATGAGATAATATAATAATTATGAATCCACACTCCCAGAACTTGTTCTAAAAATGAAACCATTTAGGTAGTGATAAAAAATTCATTCTTATATATATTAATATATTTGAATTATATAGTAATTTTATTATAAGGTGGATTCTAGGTCTGATATTGTAACTAACACAAAAATTCAGTTTTTTTGAAATCTTGTGTTGCATACAATATTGAGTTACACAAAAAAAATATTGTTAATATTATTATTTTAAGTGGTAATTATCATATATTAATTATTTTAGAGAGTACTTATATTAGTAACTATATTATGATTAAAAAAATTAGTAAATGTTTTCTCATTAGTACAATAAATTTTATCGGCATAAAATAAGAAAAAATCCATATATATATATATATATATTTAAAGTATTCTATTAAATCATATTAAGGGAGATCCCATATTAAATATATTTAATCTAACATTTATAATTTTTATATTAGAAATAATATTCATTTTTGATATATAAATTTCATAATTTATGTCAGTGTATTATTCTGTATATTTATAAGAACATGAACATTCTGATGAATAGTGAATAATACTGAATTTTAGTTCAAAACTAATTTTTCAGATAATGTATTTAATTAGTAAAATTATTTTCATTATTTTTTATTAAATTATAATTATATATATTTTAATATAGCTAGAAATAACTATGTCATTGGAAAAAATTTCACCATTAATTTTGATCTAAAAACATATAAAATTGTTGAACATTTCCACTCTCAAAAACCCCACATCATCTTCCTGCCTATGGGATTAAATTTAAATTAATTTATTCCACTTATGTGATTGTATTTTTGAAAAATAGATTCCATATTTGAAATAATAATAATTTCTATTTTCTAATTTTTTCCAGTTACATGTTTCCATAAATTAACAATGACAATAACTATTATTAATTACAATGATTAAGATGAAAAGTAACTTCACGAGGAACAAAATATTAAACCTAAGAGAGAAAATGATGTATAGGGTGTCTGAAAATCAATTTTTTGTTAATTATTTGGCCTTATCCTCTATTTTCCAAAAATGTGACTAATAGTGGAAACACATGACAGGGAAAAAATGTGGTCATAAATCCATTTTGAAAAATTAGCATGAATTCCACTCCTCCACCACTAAAGAAGAAACTACCCCATCCCATTTCGTAAAATATCACAAGACCATTTATATCATCCAACCCCTTACTGAATAATTTCCCAACATCTATCCCTTCACCCTATTGGCTTATCCTTTGTTATTAAAAAATATGAAATCAATTACAATGAACAAAAATGAGTAACCTAAAAATGTGGTGACATTCATAAATGTGAATTTTATTTTTATTTCATTATCCACCCACTAATTTTTGAAAATTCCTTTATAATATAATATAATCTATATCATAAATATAATAACATTTTATTATGTTATTTTTTTACCAACATGTACACATTCTTCCATCAAATGGGTAACAAAATTATTATTCAGATACTGAAAAATATTCCTCACATAATGATGTCGTTTGTATTTCCCTTTCCAGCTCTCACGGTTAAAAATCATAATTGAAAAATGTATTATTTTATATAAATATATTTTTTTAGGATTTATTTATTATTTATTATTTTTATATACACATTCCCTCATTCATTCAATTTTGTGTAAATATGATAATGTTTTTTTGTATATTTCTAGACTACCACGCCCTCAAATCGATGTGACATGGTCACACATTTCATGAATTTTTCTATGGATGAGTTTAATTTAACATATCTTTCATACATAACATCCATATTATATTGATTACAAATTTTTTTTTCTTAAAATTTAATATATCAATTTCATTATTACACTTTCACGTGCTTAAAACGTTAAAACGAAGTTTATGGGTGTCTGGACTACCACCTCCTCATCATGTTGTGATTAAGTTTACATCAAAATAATTATATATATTTCTATATATATTATTAAATAAGATGTTATATATTATATAATTATAAATCTCAAATGAAAAATTTTACAATCCTTCTTTCCCAACGATCAGTGAATAATAGGAATGTTAATCATGTGTACATATTGTCTAATATATCCATGATTGTAAAATTTGATCATTTTTCCTAACCATAAATACAGATTGGTTTTAGAAGATACAATTCTTTATAAATATGATAATATCCCATCATTATTATTCTTTATATGTTAATATAATTTCACTTTTTACAATAGTTTATAGACTAAGATCATTTTTTAAAACAAAAACCATGTATTATCAAGAAAGCCGATGTATATTTAATTGTTAAAATATTATTATACAGAAACATAATAAATGTAATTAATGTGATGAAAAAATTAAAATATTTCTAATGTATATTGATAAATAAAATTATTTAATTATTAAAGAAGATAAATGCATAAGTGACAATTCATACTCAAGGAAAGGTATTTAATTTCAATATCATTCCAATGTATGATTTCTTGATAATATGCACCTTTATTAATTTATATGCTATATATAAAAAATCCATTTACATTATATATCAACATTAATACTATTCTCATGTTACTTAATGTTTTCTATGTTTTATCCTTTCATTGTTCAAATGATTTAAATGTTCATTGTGGTGTGGGATTATTTGAATGATAAAATATATAATCAATTAATTTAAATATTTATGATATTATTATTTGTATATATTTTTATGGATATGAACTATTTATATGGTAAATTCCATGTCTATACTTAATTTCATTATAAATATTTCAGAAATGAATATTTTTTGGGTTTATATTTATCGTTATTATAAATAAAAAAAGGGATTTTGTTTGTAAATATACAGGGTAAAAATGTCTTTTCCATTACTATGTCTATTTTTTTATTTTTAGAATCCACTAAAAGATTTCATATTTTCATAGATGAAAATTGTTAATTCAAGTTTCTGTATTTTTAGTATAGAAAATGGTTTCCAAAAATAATTTTTTATTTTATATTAAAAAAGTAATTTTTTAAAGAATCATGTATTTTAAAATATAAAAGTTATTTGCAAACGAGTTTAAAAGGGTTATCCAATATGTGAAATTTATTATTTCATCTTATGGTTCTTGGAAATTATAAATGATGGATGTGACCCTGTAATTCTAGGTAATCCCACAATATCATAACTTCTAAGTGTGCCCTGATAGTACTCCAATTAATTGCGTAATTATTATATTATCTAAATAAATATATTGGATGTTAAAATTATGTTTATTCTAATATATAATGGTTCTATAATGGTTATATATGTGTTCAATATGATTATGTAAAAAGTCTTCTCAATGAATCATCCATGATAATTTTTTTAAATCGTATAATATAATATGCTTTTTAACGAATGATATTTTTCTTTTTGGGTAAAACGTTACATTTTCATGAATATTTTTTTTCTTGAGTTTTAATGTTCAATAATGGAGAATTGTTTCCATCATTTTATATCCCTTTATAATATTTTTATGATCGCCCCACATTTATAAATGTTTTTTTCGTAGGATTTAACGAGGGAAAAGGAAATGAAAAAATCCATTTTAAATGTCATTAAGAGTTTTCATAATATTTATCGTGATTTATTTTTGATGTTTTATATAATGTGTAAACTTCAGAAGTGTAAAATTATTATATTATACTTTATTATGTATGATATATGGCCTTATTCTCAAAATCACTATACCTGAAAGGATCCTAATTTTTAAAAATAAAGATACATGACTTATCTAATTATTATGTAATGTTTAAATATGTGTCCTTAGAGATGGTATGAAATATTGGTATAGATAAATCTAGAGGTTAGGGTAATTTTAATTACCTACCATTGATGTATTTTAACATATTGGTCATTTTGATGATATAGAATTAAATGTTTTCCATGATCCTTCATCAAATGTATGTTTGACCTGAACTATCTTATAGAATTGAAATAAGGAAACTGAAGTGAGATGTTTCTAAGAGGAATTTTTAATTCTGAATTAACATATTGAGATGTTAGGAATTGAAACAAGTCGGTTTCTTGTGGGGATTTCATAGATGAAACATGACATCAATGGTGTTGGTGTCTATGAAATAGTGAAACTAGATATACCATAGTTGAAAATTACTATAGTGGATAATTCTATAATACAATATCTACCATAATTTAGAGGATAATCTTACCTTAAACTAGCTGAATGATGGATTAAATCCTAATAAATTTTATTTTATCTAATAAGTATTCTAAATCACAAAATTCTAACTATTAAAATTTATAATTTTTTAGGAAAATCTATTTAGAGTTGTTCAATGGATATTAATTTTAGATTATGTTATGTGATTGATAACATGAAATGGGATGATATTATGAATACTTTATTTGAGGAATATCTTACTCGGTTTTTTGACTAATGATGGAATAAATTTTTTGGATATGTTTTTTTTGTATTTATTGATAATTTTTTATCCTTTTCCAGTAGTCACCAAGAACATAAAAGGGATTTAATGGTTTTTTGAAACCCTTATATGATATAAAACTATATGTAAAATTTAGAAAATGTGATTTTTATTGCAAAAAACATCTATCTATGGCAACATTGTTTTTTATTAATGGAAAACTATTTATCCTACTAAAATTAAAATTTTGAATTAATGGAATAGACCCACAAATATCATCGAGATTAACATTTTTATTATATTAGTCAGTTACTTTTAGAATATTGAGGAAAACCATGATATGTTATTATGAAAACTGAGGATGTTAAATAAAAAATCAGATAAGTTCATATGGACAAAATAATGCGATGATTGTTTTGATGAACTTAAAAGAATATTGGTGAATTGTCCTATTTTTTATTTTCATTCCAGAAGTGGTGAATTATTCATCTATATTAATTCATCATTGAAAGTAAATTGTTTTTCCCTAATGATGAATGATTAGGTAATTGGAAATTATTAATGTTAATTGAAACCTCATGAGTTAAACTACCCTACACATTATTTTGATTTATTTGTTATTTAGTTCCTTAAAAAAATTCAAGGAATAATTTTTACGAAGAAAATTGTCAAAGATAAACATGTCACAAAATCTAAAAGTATATATTATCCAAAAAAGAATTAATAATAAGTTAGATATGATAGTTGGAACTAATCATGGATTGTGATTTCACAATTCATGTCCATATTAGAAAATAATAAAATGTGGCACATGCTATGAGTTGAAAAAATATTTCTATGTAAAAAATACTATGTTTGGAATGTGAAACTATAGTTAATGATTTGATAAATTTTATCCTAAAATATATTGACATATGAATGTCCTCTATTTTTTTATATTTTGTTTAATTGGATCTGTGAGAATAAATTTATAGGGATCATAATGTGGATCAATCATGTCAATAATTTATTGAATCCATTATGAATGGTCAGTTTTATTATATCAACATTGATGTAAAATGTTTTCTATGATTTGTAAAAATATTTTTTATGCCATTTTCATAATATTTGGGTAATTAGTTTTTGACTAATTTTCATTGTTCTATATTTCCCCTAAATTTGATAATTACTAATATGTACAATGACCTTGATGTTTATTACTATTGTGATGGAATGAAAAGTGATATCTTTGAATTTACCATGAAATTTTTAAAATTAATATAGGCAAAAAAAGAGTGATAGTCACCTAATGGGATGATTCAACCATTTCTAGTGACATAGTGGAAATGAGAAAATATATCAATATATTTCATGGTTGGATTACCAAAGTCTTCTAAATATAATATTGTAATTTGGTTTATTGTTAATTGATTAAAAAAATCTGCATATTTTTACCCCATTAGATATAAAATGTTATTAGATTAGCATCTTAAACTATATCATTAAATGATTACCATGTTACATTGATTATATATTATTATTATATCAGACCATGATCATGGGTTCACATACAATTTATTAAAATTTATTCATCAGTCATTGGGTTCGTAAATATATTTCATCATATCTTTTCATCCTCATTCTGATAGATAGTATGAAAAAACAATTTATTAATTAGAATATATGCTTCATTTTTCCTCAAATGATTATTAGGGATGTTGGGATAGACATATATATTGGGTATCCTTGTAAAAAAAGTTTTAATTCTATTATATATGATATTTATTTTGAGGAATTATAAGAAAAGTGACATCGATCTCTAGATTTTTTTTATGATGTAGGAGAAAGGAAGTTCATGGGACTAGAGTTAGTATACGAGATGATGTAGAATTTTCATCAGGTTAAACATTATATGATAATATCTTCACATAGGAATAATAGTTTTGTATATAACTGTGGGAAATATATTTCATTTTAGGTATGTGATCATGCCTTTTTAAAAGTCTATACATGGAAAATTATGATTTGGATTGCTAAAAAGGAGAAGATAAGAACATGTTTCATTATGTCATATGAAATATTGGAGAATTTTGTATTAATTACATAATGAATGGATATAACTTTGAGTTTATCCCATGCACGAAATATATTTTTGGTTAAAATTATATGGATATTTGTAACATATTCATCTCATGTTTTGATCCATAATGTAGTTTAGATAAAAGCGAATCCTTCTTTTGAGGAACGACCAGTTCAGGATTATGGCCATATAAAGACAATTTTGTGGATTAATTTTATTAATCATGATTAGTTTTTACGGAAAAACATATGGTTTAAGAGGAAAATTGTTATCTAAAAATTCTATGCGGGAAAAGTATCCCCACTTATATAATAAATGAATAAAATTGTGAGGCCACAATTTTCAATAAGGGAATGAGGTAACATAGTTGGTAATGCTAGAATAATTCATATCCACGTTTTTTAATATTTAATAATTATATATTTATTTTACCTTCAAATAGATGTTGTTTTCAATATCATACATGACAGATAATAATGATTTTCAATGACATCATCTATTACACACAAGACATTATTATTCAAAAATATATTATATTGTTAATAATATTAATTTATGTGATAGTTATAATTTATTATTTGTATCAATGTGAATTAATACTACTAAATATATGTTTATTCCATGTGTTTGCTAAATTGTTATACATTTATCCAATAAATTTTATATGCTTTAAATAATAATAAATTCATTTTTAGGCATAAAAATCTCTATATTTTGAAATGTTTTTCCCCAAATTTTAATGGAGAATCCATTCTAAATATAATTTTTGGAACTTTTATAAATTTTATATGACGAAATAAAATTCAATTGTTAATGAATAATATAAAAATTTACATTCATTGATTATTTTTCTCAGAACATTCACATTTTTATGAATATTGAATTATATTGAAATTTAATTCAAAAATGATTCTTCGTCTAATTTATTAAAAAATTTATATCATGTTTTAATTTGTTTTTAATGTATAATCCGATAAATTACATATAAATTAAACCAATTAAATTGTTTTGAAAAAATTTATCAATGATTTTAGATATAACAACATATAATTATTTTTGACCATTTTTACTTTTTAAAACATGCTTTACCATCCTGTCTTTGAGATTAAATTTATAATTATTTCGACCACTTTTTATAATAATTTAAAAAAATGGATTCAATAATTTAAATAATAATAATTTCTATTATCTAGAGAGGTAAACATAGTTTTCTACCAAATATATTATTGAGATTATCTAAAATTAAATATAGTGTTTATGAGGATAAAATTCTTAACATGAAACTAAACAATAATTGTATGTCACAAAATTACCTAGGAGCGTATATAAAATACATTTTAGATTCATTTTTAGAACCCATCCTCACATGTTTATAATTTTCAATGTTATTAGAACCACCTTATATGGTAAAAACATTGTTGGAATCCCCATTTCAAAAAATAACAATAACGAAACTCCTTATAAACTGTAAAAAGGGACTCACACTTCCCATTCACCACATCTATCAAAAACAATTCTTATCCAAATCCCAACCAAATAATTTGAAAACATCCCACACACCACCATATAATTATCACCTTTTAAAAAATCAAACAATGATTCACTTTGAGGAATACCAAACAGAGTTACCCCAAAAAGATGAAACATTATTCAATATGCATATTGCATTTATTTCATTCTATATATAATCATTTGGAATTATAAATTATTACATAATAATATTACTTTTATAAATATACTTATGTATCCATATGGTACGTTTTCACCATGTATCTATACACACTTCCAAATAATGGGTAATGAAATTAGAACATTTGTATGAAGAACTATTTCCTCATGTAACAATGACATTCGTTTTTTTGTTGTTCGTCTTTTATGGTTTGGATAAATGATGGACACAATATTATTATATGAAATATATATTATATTTAGGATTTATTCATTCTTTTGGAATTTTTATATAAGTTGGAGTTGGGTCCCTAGAACCAACTTCTTGTGTACACTCTGATATCTTATATTAGTGGGGTTAAATGTTAATAAAACGGGATATAACATCATGTTTGTTATTATACATGGAATAGTTTAGGATAATTTCTTAAGAGTAGCTACCATACTAAAATGGTCACAGTAGTTCCCCACTACGATGATATCAATGATGTGTTACAACACTATTCTGGAATATATATTCTATAGATGGATGATAACATTTGTCTGACACAATTGATATATTCTATCTAGGATGGAGACTCTTAGGAAATTGAGGAAACTTATTATGGTGTACTCCATTGTTAATATCTCGATTTAATATTTTGTGAATGAGACCCACATGTAGCAAGGCCACATTTATACATGTCATTATATGTTTTTATCTACTGACAAGTGTGTTGGTCCCGATAATTTATGATTATTAGTAATGTATATTATAAGTCACACACTATGATGTATTGATGAAAATTATGATGACAAATGTACAATGTGACATATGATATGTTGGGTGCATCATTATTAATATTATATTAATGAATACTACCATAATGGATTTCTCCCTTCTATTCATTAATGGAAGATAATATCTCAGGACCTTTGATGGTGATATATATCCCAAATAAATCCATGGTTCTATTGTTCTATAGGAAAGATAAATTATCAAAAATTCCAAGAAAGAGATATTGATAATATAGGTTTATGGAAATGGAATGTAACCTACATGATTTGATAAATTGTGATAAATGGTGTATATTACACAATATATATCTTTATGAGGTGACATGTCATTGTGTAATTAACAACATTCTCCAAGGATTTATTGGCAAGTTTCTATATTCTAAACATAGACATTTGAGAAGTTATTCTAATGACACTAAGAAATATCCCTAGAGGGTCACACACAAGGTATATCCGAGAATCACAACTAAATAATATATTATATAACAATCTGGATAAATATTATTCCTATATGTGGTTTAATAATTATTCAGTTATTCTAGATCACATTAATCATTTAACTAGTAATTCATTATAATATTTTGTCATTGAAATATTTAATAAATATTTAATTTCTATTTGGTGTAGAAAATATTAATTTATTTTTTAGAGAATAACATAGAATTATTTATTTAAAAAATAAATAGATATTATTCTTGTCTAGATAAAAATTATGGTGGAATGATAGAACAATTTTAATTGTCCATTGATAAATGATAATGTTGAATATTATTTAATTAAATGATATATTATTATAGTTCGTATGTTAAGAGTATATCGATAAATAACAATATTAATATTATTTTTTGACATGGGGTAAAAGTAGTTCTAATAAATAATTAATATCACTTGTTCAATTATATTATTTTAAACCAAGAAATATAAATTCCCAATTATTTTAGTTTTCTCATTATATTATTAGTTTGTGAACAAAAATCAGGGATAACTTTCTCAATAATTGAAATCTCGCATATTTAAGAATGCTCCCTAGAATGGAGAGCAATCCTCCTCCCCCAGATGAAGGGGGGTTCATTGGATGTGACTCTAAAGGTGATCAAGAAGACGACGTAAGAACAACGATCTTCCATTTTTTCACCCCTGAGACTCCTTTGGTGATGTATAGAGATTCCGGAAAGAAGTGTCGATCAATTATAGATAAAATCTATACGTAGTATCTACAACCTAATAGTGCACCATAGATCTATCGCTAGATTCATTGATGAAGAAAAAATTCCAAATAGTCAATCCTTAATCTAATTAAATTAATTATAAATAATATGTGTTGATCTCATCTCTCGAGTTCATGTGTAATTAATGTTGTCCATGTTTTATTCAATTCCAGTGATCATGAAGATTAAATGTTGTATATATCATTGATTTATATTCAATTATGGAAATAATAAATGTTGGGCACTACCCATGAAACACATCTACAATTCAAAGAACCTACAAGTGGTATCATAGAGAGTGAAAATTATTTGTAATTATTTATAAATCATTAGTTATTTACTCATTTATAATCTATTTTTTCTATTCGTGTTTAATAATTCTTTTATGCTGATTTTCATGATCTATTTCTTCCTCAATTGTTTCTCATAGATCTAATTATGAATTATAATTTTATGATTGAAATAAAATGGAGGAACATAGTTTGAGCTTCCATGGATTCTTACAAGATAACACATCTGTACACGCCATGTAACCAGAGTTACACGTAGTGTAGTCTTTTTGAATATACCTGGAGTCATTTCAAAAATCACTCAAAATATGTGCAGTGATGACAAGTGGTATAGTTATATATATACCATGTATTGACTAGACATATAGTAAAATGGTAAAATTTAGTACTTTTTGTGAATCCTGCATACATGGTGTTTAGTCCCTTTGGGTCCAATACAAGTCATTTATTAAATAGAAATCCTATAAGAATGGATATCATGTCAAGAAAAAGTCAAAAATTCATGTTTCTCATTGGAAATAATGTGTACTCCAAATTATCTGAGTTAATTTTTACACACTAAGTCCAAAGGCTTGTAACTTGGATAGAGGGTGAAAGGTATTCAATCCATATAGATCAGATGTACGTGTATTGTACATATACCATCTTACAAAGCATTAAAATTTATTTAATTTACTCTGTAATCCATGAAACATTTACTTATATGTGGTTATAATGATAGGGCATTCCATGTGATAGGTTTTAATATACATAAATTTATAAATATTTTCTTAATATCTCCATAATTATCAGATAAGAATACCATGAATGAGTCGTATTACAATTTCCAGTATACGTGAATTGATGCCTAACGTGTGACAAAATAACATGTAATGTGTGTAATCATCCATGAAGTATCTATTGTGAAATTACATGATAAGCTGTGTATATCAAATGTAACAAGTGTAAAATAGTATTTTAGTATAATACATATTTGGTAGAATTATATGGTTATATGACATGTAACCTATTGTGTATAATTTATGTATATAGTCATTTGAAGTTAATTTTTATAAGTGTTTCAAAATTAAATTATATGATCATCCCTAGGAAATCATTTATGAATTAATATAAATGGATCGATTAATTAAAAATAATAACTAATTGAGATGTGTGAGATTTATAGAGAATTATATTTAGTAAGAATTTAATGATTGTTTTATTAAATGTATAATTTTTTGCACGCATTTTGTTGATCATGATATAGACCAGGCCATTTGTATGGGTTTGGTTTCATCTAATTTATTGTTAACTTATGTTATGGGATGACAAGCCTTCTTTATTAATTATTATATTGGTACTGCATTAACAAGGATTCTTTTATGTAATCACCCACTTTTCCTCTCCATTATGTGAGTTAATGGAATACTTAATGGATGATCTCCCAATCTAGTAGATGGGGATCATGTTATGATTCAAGGAGAAAACAATCCAAGGGAAAAGAATGTTATATATGTGGAAATTTGTAAACACAAAGATCAATTGGTTCTAGGGGTTTCTACCCTAGGTCAACAGTTAGTTTATCAACCACTAGATAGTCTAAAACCTTGTATAAGATCATGATCAAACTCTTTAATTTATTTCTATCAGTTGTATGGTTATTCTATTATAGATTTATTGTCAGGATAAAATAATTAAACAAATTAGAAGCAAACATGATAGAAGTAAAATAAAGTGGCTTTTGTCAAAATATTTTATGTGGATAGGATAATCACTAAAGAAATCCAACATAATATTAAAAGTCATTGGATAATAGATAATAAATGAAATTTATGCAAAAATGGATGAAATACCTTAGTAAAATATTACATCTATATATCCTTCAATTACATCAATTTTAATCAATCCATATTTTAATATTATTGTCCAGCCAATGATGGGGTACTTTTAATTATAGGGGAATTCTAACTTGAGGTTTTGGGATTGCTTTATAAAGTTTACATCAAGGGATCACTTCCAAAGTAGTACATCATGTTAATGAGATTAAATGGTTGTGTAAATATACATTAATAGTTTTCGGATTGGGGAGTCAACATAGAAGATCAAGGAAGTGTGAGTTAATGTAGTTATCATTTGGAATTCCTACAAAAAACAATTCATGTATCTTGAAAAACTAAATTTGGGGTTATTAGTAGGGTATTAGTGATACTTTTTACTTGAATTTCCATGATATAGGATATTATGAATCCAATGGTGAGGAATATTGGGTTTTGATAAAATAGTGCGAGACTAAAAAATATAATTTTTAATGTATCAAAGAATGTTCTAATATTATGATAATATAATTTGTTAGAAACTACAATAAAATTACTTCAATCATATTTTTTTAATCCATACGAGATAATGAATATCGTTCCATATGTACCAATTTATATAAGTGAGTAATGAACATATGGTTCATCCTTCATGATGGAATTAATTTTTGTGTGCTAGAAAACCCTTTTGCAGTTGCACATTATGATGAGGCATGGGTTGAAGAACTATTTATATAAGATAAAATTCTGATTCATGCTATATATGTTCATTTATTCATGATATCATCCAATTAAAATAATCGTTTAACGAAATAATATGACATGAATACCTATAGAATGATGTATCACTATTGGGATCCCTTTCATGTATAGGAGATTTATGATAGGAATTATATCTCCAATTCTTTTTTCACAACTAATCATTGGTATTCTATAACATATAGTGATCATATTTACAAGATTATTGGATATATTGAACCCTTGGACATCATAGGTATTAAATTTTCATTTGAGTTTCCTATATATCTTTTAATTTCATCACTACCCAATACCTTCCCTATAGTTATTGTGAATTATAATATGATGAATAATGAGATGAGCCTATCAGAACAACTAACCATGATTCTCTTTGTTGATAAGGACATGAGGTGTCACAACCCTATAGTCATTATGGTGAACATGAAATGAAAGAATACGAAAAATGGTCCAAAGACTTATAGATAAATAAATGATCCTAAGAACCATCCTTCCAATAAGAAGAAGATACAATGGAAGGGAATTAAAAAGGTTGCAGTGTGTTTTTCAGGTTAAAATCTGGGCCACTAGAAGAGTAACTACACCAAGTAGCAAGGGGAAGATAAATTTTTATTCTTTATCATGTGAAATATGTCTATTTATACACATTGGGTTTTATATACAGTGTAACATCCCATTTCCGGAAGCCGCCAAGAGGCCCCCCATACCCGGTTGGTCACATGGCCTCAAGTGCATTTCCCCGAACACTAGAGGCATCCGACAAGCAACGAGGGCCTTGGGTGTGATTGTGTGGAATCTACTCCCTAATTGTCAGAGTGCACAATAGATGTAAAAAAATATATACAATAGCAGAAGCAATAATAATAACATACATCGGTAACATCAGAAAACTCATGTATAAACTGAAGAACATATATAAAATGATGCAAGATACATAAAACTAAGAAAACGGCCAAACAAGTCACAATGTTGTAAAACAATGGTGCTAAACCAAAGTGCAAAAGGAATCAGAAAAAATACTCAGCATCATAATCCATATCTTAGTCCCATTCTCTCCCACTCCACAAAAAATCAAGTACCAGAAGTAGAAGGGTGCTTTCCCTAATCTATACAAGAAAAAAATATAATCTGTTTGGGCCTAAAGGCACGGATGAATTAGGGTGTGAGACTAAATACCATAAGGAAACCACCCAACGATCATTTCCTAATAGTCTGTGAATATATGGTAGGTAATGTAAAAAAAATAGTAAACCAGAAGGTGCTCAGCAGTTACCAGTTTAACAAGTTAAGCAATCAATCAGGCATAATAACAATCTAGTAAGTGCAAACAACCTATCCTCTCTAGTTTAGTATATAATTAATCTTTGAGGAATCAATCATAGTTAATTAAACTTATAGTCTAAGGTATCCAGGAACTCTCTGAGGAAGCTCACTCGGTCAATTCCTCTTATAGACCCAAGGTCCAGGACTCGCTGAGAAAGCTCACTCAGTAAATTCCCTTTATATCCCATGTCGTTCATAGACCCTATGAGGAATCACTCACCATCAATTCATCTTATAGTCTAAAATGTACAGCAATAAAACAAAGACTCTCTGAGAAAGCTGACACCGTGAATCCCCTTATAGTCTAAAGCAATCAAGGATTCTCTGAGCAAGCTCACTTGGTAAATTTCCCTTTGTTTCCCCAAGTGGTTCTAGGCTCTCTGAGGATTCTCACTCGGTCAATCCCCTTACAGACCCATGTGGTTCTAGGATCTCTATGGATGCTCACTCGGACAGTCCCTCTTTTAGACAAATGTGCTCAAAGACTCTAAGAGGATGCTCACCTAGTCAATTCCCCTTATAGTCTACTACACCGGGTTCTCACGACCTTGTGAAGGTCAACGAGCAAAACAGTGTGATATGGGCAAAGAATACCTATATAACTACTTGGCTAACCAGTCTACAACATATCAAGCAAGCTAGAAGACAGTGATTCCACCCTATAACATTAGGCAAGGAAATATGCAAGGCATCCAAACAGGTTAAACATGACCTAACCGCCATAAACGGAGCAAGCAAGGTAAGAGTATCCAAAGAATAGAAAAAACCCTATTCATATCCAATTAACCTATACAAAAGCATACAGGCATGACTGGAAATCAAAAGGGGTACATCAGTAAACACGTAATACCCTGTACAAGGGTATTCGTGTAATTTTCACACAATACTCAAAGACTTTTAACAGAAAGGCACAAACCAACTACCTCTTAGGGCATGGAGAAATCAACCTCTTCACCCAACCACGCTTCAAACTTGGTGAACTCCTCCTCAAAACTACCTAAAAAACCCATCCCTAACATTAACAAGGTCAACCTTTAACACACAAAGGAAACACAACCCTAGATCTACATGAAATACTTGTAGATCTTGGAAACAAAGAGAGGGAGAGAGCTAACCCAAACTAAAACCTCAGAGAACTAAGAGACAGACTTTCCTAAGGATATCTGGCATTGATTCAACAATAAACCCCTTCAGTTTGCCTCCAAAACGAGTCATGGACCTCCCCCAACAACAAAAAATCAGAACTCCCACGTGAGCCATGAGTGAGAGGAAGAATGGTAGATGACTAAGAAATCCTGAGTGGCACGGGACTTAAAAACCCTAAATTTATGTGGCTTCACCGTTACCCTACATGGTTTGACAACCCATATGCCAACCATGCAGTGGCCACTATCTCACCTAGGGACATCACAAAGTTTTCCCCCATGGTCTGACAATCCATCCACAGCCTGTTCGGGGCCCACTATCAAGGGTGCACAGTTTACTGGGTTGGCCGCACAGTTTGTTCAGACCATGCACCAACTGTGCACCCATGCACAACATCCTGAAAAACCGCTATTCCTCAAAAATCGACCAGAAAAGGAAAAGCATACCTGAAAATAAGGTATGGTTTCATTCAAACTTCACCCCTTAAAAAAATTCATCCCTGAATTTTTCTAGCACAGCACAGAAGAAGAAACCCCAAAATGCTCTTACCACTGAGCTCATACATCATCCTCCCTCTCCCAAGACTCTTCGTGTACTCACTCGTTCTCCCATATCACTCATACCATATGAATAGACCGGCCATGGAGAACATTTGTACTACAATCAAAAATCTTGATAGGATGCTTCTCAAAGAACACATCCACTTCGAGATCAACCTCTTCGGGTTGGTAGACAAGAGACGAGTCTGATAAATTACATCAAAACTTAGAAATGTGGAAGACGTCGTCCATAGCTTAGTAACATTGAGTTAACTATAACTGATAGGCAATCGAACAAAATCTCTCCATCACCTCAAATGGCCTGACGTACCTCTTTGAAAGGTTACCCTGTATCCTAATCTTCTTGTGTCCCAACCATAGTGTGACACATAAGAAAACCTGATCCCCGACCTCGAACTCCAGAGGTTGTATCCACTGATCAGCATAAGAATTTTTTCAAGACTATGTAGTATCCATCCCCTTCTGAATCAACTATATTTAACTTTGTGGTCTTCTGAACAAGACGAGGTCACATCAAAGCTGCCTCTCATGCATCCAACCAACATAATGGTGATCAGAACAGCATACCGTACAAAGCCTCATAAGGTGCCATTTGAATAGTTACATGAAAACTATTATTGTAGGAAAATTCCAACGAGGTATATTCTTATCCCAAGAACCTCCAAAATCCATGATGCATGCTCGGAGAATGTCCTCGAGCACCTGAATTGTACGCTCGAACTGGTCCTCTATCTAGGGGTGGTAAGCTGCACTGAAATGTAACTGTGTACCCAATGCCTTCTGAAGCCCCTTCCAGACCCATGAAGTAAAACATGAATCCCTATCTAAAACAATAGAGTGTGTAATTCCATGAAGACATAAAATCTCTAGGATGTACAACCATCCAAAATCATTGACACTGAAGGTATCCATGATCGGAAAGAAGTGAGTGACCTTTGTGAGCCTGTCAATGACAACCCGAACTGCATCATTCCTTCGAGGCGACCTCGGAAAACAGGTCACGAAGTCTATCGTGACATCATTCCACTTCCACTCAGGAATGGGTAACTACTTTAAAATCCATGTTGGTTGTTGATGCTCTGCCTTCACCTAATGACAAGTAGAACACCTCATGATGAAACCAAAAATGACTCTCTTCATACCTGGCCACCAATACTGATGGTATAGATCACGATAAATCGTGGTGACAATAGGATAAACTGCCCAAATTGAGAAATGAAAGTCTTTCATTATCTCCTCATTTATTTCTACTGGCACCCTTGTGCACCCCTAGAAACGCAAGGCCTCATCCTCGCCTATTTTCCATCTAGGAATATGGTCTTCTCCAGACACACCCTCCCTTAAGACTAGGCCTTCAAAATCGGATATCTTCATCATTAACACTCAATCAAGCAGAGTAGAGGTAATAGCTACCAAAGAAAGAAAATTCTTCCCCTTTCTATCGTGCAAATCCAAATGCATCTCAGTGAACATAGCCATAAGGTCCCACTCAAAGATAGCATCTTGAACTTCTTGTATATGTGTCCTCATGCTCAATGCATCTGCCACAACATTTCCTTTCCCATGTGTGTAGGAAAGCTCAAAGTCAAAAGACTGAAGGTACTCAACCCACCTTCACTGTCTCAAATTCAGATCACGTTGAGTGAAGATGTACTTGAGGATCTTTTGGTCAGTGAAAACCAAAAAGTTCTCTCCCATAAGATAATGTCTCCAACAGCGTTGGGCATGAACTACAGCTACCAACTACAGAACGTGTGTTAGGTAATTCCTGTTATGCGGCTTCAACTACTGAGACTGGTACACAATGACTCCATCTCCCTGCATAAGAATAGCTGCCAACCTGATACAGTATCGGTGCTAAAGTCATCCTCCCTTTTAGCTCCGGAAAGGCTGACTCATAAGAATGTGACCATAAGAATTTTGAACCCTTGTTAGTCAGAACTATCATAGGTTCTTCTATGCATGAGAAGTCTTGTATGAAACTCATGTAGTATGAAGACAACCCTAGAAAACTCATCACCTCAAATATGTTCTTTGGCTTCTCCCAAGAAACTACTACCCTCACTTTCTCTGGGTCTACTGACACTCCTGAATCTAAGATAACATTACCCAAGAGGTGGTTCTGGTCCATCCAAAAGTGGAACTTTGTTATCTTAGCATATAACTGATTCTCCCATAGATTACTCAAAATGATCTCAAGATGTGTAGCATGGTCGTGTCGAGTGTGGGAGTACACCAATATATTGTACATGAAAACCACCACAAAGAAACCAAGTATGGATGGATCACTTGGTTCATCAGTTCCTTGAAAAATACAGGTGTTTTCGTGAGACCTAACGACATAACCATATACTCGTATAGACCATACCTACAATGGAAAACTGTGAGAAATATATCAGATGGTCTAATACGCAACTGATGATAACTGGACCTAAATTCAATCTTCAAGAACACCCAGGATCATCAAAAATAATAAAATAGATCATCAATCCTAGGAAATGGATATAGGTTCTTGATCATCAACTGGTTCAGCTTATGATAATCCACACAAGGCCGGAGTGTGACGTTATCCTTATTCGAAAACCGGACAGGCGAACCCCAAGGAGATGTACTGGGTTGGATAAAACCTCTTGCCTGTAACTCCTCTAACTGCTTATTGATCTCCTGAAACTCTTGTGTAGCCATCCAATAAAAAAGTATGAACATTGGTTCCAATCCTATCACAATATCAATATAAAATTCTACCTCACGCTCTATAGGAAAACCTGAAAAGTCTTCGAGAAAGACGTCTCTGAAACGATCCACCCCTGGAGAGAAGTCGAACTGTGAAGTACCCTGGTCATCCAGATATAGGCTAGAAATCTGGGTTGTATCTCTTCCCAACCCATGATGCTCTGGACCCACTCTCCTCACCTAGAAATCACATTCCCTCTTATGAAGAAAGGATCCACCCTATAGACATATGAAAATAACTCTATGATGAAAGCAATCGACGATAACCTTGGATGGAACTAGACTGCCCATTCTAGAAATGGAATAATATCCAATAATCTATAGGATGTAGAGGTCCCAAATAAAGTTAAATCCACCAACCTATAGAGGGAACTCGCTACACTGATGTACACTAGTCGTTCTAGTCCCCAACGGAGTGTCTAGCGCCAATATATAAGCAAAAGAAAAGATGCAGAGACCAAGGCTCTCCACACCAGCAACAGATATAAAGCTATGGGAAGACCCTGTATTAAAAAGAGAATAAGCTAAAACCAAGTCTACTATGATCATACCTCGAACGGTTGAAGGTTCGGGATCCAGCTCTTGCTGGGTCTGCTCCACTGCAAAAGTCTGTCATGTGCCATGGCCCTATGACACCGCCTGACCACAGTGAGTGGATCCGCCATGATGTCACCAGAAACCAGGTGAATGGATAGGACAACCCTGACCTTAAACTTGTCCTGAACTTCCAAAAGAACCCATGTTCCCAGATAGGTCTCGAAACTGGTGGCACTCCTTCTGAACGACAAGTCGTAGAATAACCCATGTCTCTAGGTGTTGGTGTGAAAAACTAACAAAAGTGCTCAGGATGGCCCATCTTGCCACATAATTGGCACTCCATAGGGTCTCTCAGTCAATGTGGACTTGAATTCCCACATATCCCACACTGGTAGCACAACACCTGGCTACCGGATGATACATCATGCCTGCTCTGATCTTCTCATGAAAGCTCCCGGAGGCGCTTCATGCTATCAGCTAGCGGAGCACTAACTCTAGATGCCGAACCGCCCAGGATCACAACTCCAGAATTTCTCAGATTGTGCACTATGACCAGCTCCTATTTGATGATAGAATATAATTATGTCAACCTGAAGATGTTCACCTAATATCAGATGTCTTTCCTCAGACCATCCTCAAACTTCCATACAAGAAAAAACTCCTCAGCTCCACGAATTGGTGTGAAACACTGCAGATTTGTTAAGCGAGAGGAATAATCAATAATAGTAAGAGTACCGCTCTCTAGACTCATGAACTCTCAAGCTCAATCGGCCCTCAATGACTCCAGATAGAAGTTATTATTGAATATGCGGTGAAAATACCCCCAAGCCATACTCTATTGGTGGCCTGCCTGTGAGATCACATCCCACCATCTCTTGGTGGAGTCTCGGATCATATAGGTAGCGAGCTTCACCCACTTATCTAGAGGTATCTCTAGATTCTCGAAAATCGTAAATGTGGCTTTTATCCAAGACTCTACCACTTGTGGTCCTCTATTCCATGAGAAAGTGGGAGGATGTTTTTGCTGAAAGACCCGTGTCAAATTTTACATCGACAGGGCATGAGGCAGTGCTCCCTGAATGTTCATCATCATCCTCATAAAGACCACTCTGAACAGTGTATCAGTCCCTCAGTCAGGTATAACTACTGGTTCCAAGACTGGCATAGCTGGAGGATCTGCAGGAAGTCCCTGATCAGCCATATCATGTGTCTGATCACTGCCTTGTGGTTTTCATTCAATCCGATGATGTCTCGGTGGCATGACTCTACAAGGTCAAACGTACACCTCATATCATGATTAACAGGGACTAAAACATAGTCATACATGGCATGTACTTAAGAATGACTATTTGTTCCCTAACAGAATAACACATGTCATGTAGTCAAAACTAGACGGTGTGCACTCTGGGTTTTTCTGGATATTTAGCCTCAGAAACTACTCATGAACCCAAAGAAACATTTAAATGAGCATTGAAGTGCCAAATTCTGATCCGTTAGGGCCCATACTCCCCACGAATCGATTCTTGGCATCTTACACATGTTTTGAAAAACCAAATACAAGGCGATGATCCACCATGTTTCGGTCCATGAGGGCCCATAACACCTTAGGAACCCAAATTTGACATTCATCCTAAAAAAACCTTACTCAAACAATAACCTATGAAATGGTAGGTATTACAATCAAAGAATATTTCACAACAACATGCATATTCTACGAAACATCTATCAAAAAAGAAATTGCTAATGCATCCTAAGTGGCATGACAAGAATGCATGACATTTGACTTCTAACAAGTTCATATATGATGCATGAGATGGCATACCCTCATATCATCAGGTTCTGATAGGAATAGAACCTCAATAATGTCAATGGTAATAGGAAAAAACATTTGAATCACCGAATAGTGAAATCAAATCAACTGTAAAACTGAAAACTAGAAAAATTGCAATAAACAATTTAGATTGGATTTTCCTTGTACACGAGTTAGCTACTCCCAGTCACATCATATTACCAAGTACCTATTCCTTCCAATCCATGTATAAAGGCTCCAAAGAGTAATTCAAGAAGAAACTAATTTCTTTGATACCGCATTGTAACGTCCCGGTTCCGAAATCCACCAAGAGGTGCCCCGTACCCGGTTGGTCATAAGGCCTCAAGCACATTTCCACGAACTCTAGAGGCTACAGACTAGTAGTGAGGGCCATGGTTATGATAGTGGGAAAATATTATTTCATTGGAAGAGTAAAAAGTGGACGTAAAAAGATACATAAAATCGCAGAAGAAGTAATAATGATATACAACAGAAACAGTTGAAAAATGAAGTATAAATTGAAGAACATAATTAAAATGATTCATGATACATATGTCTATAAAAACATCAAAACAATTAACAATGCTGGAATACAACGGTGCTAAACCAAAGTGCAAAATAAAGTAGATAAAATCCTCATCATTTCAAGACATAGCTTGGTCCCATGCTCTCCAGCTCCATAGAAAATCAAGTACTTGAAGTAGAAGGGAGCCTGAACTTATATGTACTTAGAACAATATAATCTGTTTGGTCCCAAAAGCATGGCCCAAATTTGGTGTGAGACTAAATACTAGTAGGAAACCACCCAATGATCGGTTCCTAATAGTGATTAAATATATGGCAAGTAAAGTATAGAAAACTGTAAACCAGAAGGTGCTCAGTAGTAACCGGTTCCACAAGTCAATGAATCAGTCAAGTATAGTAACCCCCTTTGAAGTGCACACAATCTATCCTCTCTGGTTCAGTATATAAAGACTCTTTGAGGAAACGCTCACAATAAATTCCTTTTATAGTCTAAGGTAGTCAGGAAGTCTCTGAGGAAGCTCACTCGGTCAATTCCCTTTACATAGTAAGTCATTCATAGACTCTTTGAGGAAGCACTCACCGTCAATTCCTATTATAGTCTAAAGAATTCAGGCATAAAATAAAGTCTCTCTGAGGAAGCTCACGCTATCAATCCTCTTATAGTCTAAAAAAATCAAGTACTCTATGAAGAATCTAACTTGTTCACTTCCCCTTACAGCTCCATGTGGTTCTAGTCTCTCTGAGGAATCTCACTCGATCAATCCCCTTATATCTGAAAGTGGTTCTAGGCTCTCCTAGGATGCTCAATAGGTCAATCCCCCTTATAGCCAAAAGTGATCAGGGAATCTCGGATGAATCTCACTTGGTCAATTCCACTTATGGTCTACTACACTATGTTCTCACGACCCTGTGTAGGTCAACGAGTATAGGAGTGTAATATTGACAAAGTAAAACTACAGAACTAATTGGCTAACAAGTATACAACATATCAAGAATGTTAGAATAAAATGATTCCACCCTACAACACTAGGCATGAAAATAGGAAAGGCAGGAAAATAGGCTAAACAAGACCCAATGGTCGTAAACAGAACATGCAAGGGAAAAACATCCAAATCATAGAAAAACCACCATATTCATATAAAATTAACCTCTACACAAGAATACAAGAATGAAAGGCAATCAACATGAGTAAAACAGTAAACTCACAATACCGCGTTCGAGGATATTGGTCAAATTTGCACATAATACTCAATGAAATTGAATGGAAAGTAAAAACACCACCTACATCTTAGGTATTGGATAAATCGAACTCTTCGCCCAATGGAGTTACAAACTAGGTGAATGACACCACATAACCACCTTGAAAATTCTTCCCTAACATCAATAAGTTCAGCCTTTAACACACAATGGAAACACAACCCTATATCTACCTGAAACCCTAGAAGTTAGAGAGAACTAAGAGAGGGAGAGAGATAACCCTAACAAAAACCTCAGATAACCATGAGAGAGACTTACCCGAGGAGAACAACCTTCAATTCACCAATAAACCCATTCGATTTTCCTCCAAGATGAGCCAATGAGCTCCCCCAACCTCTGAAAATCACAACTCATGAATGTTCCATGAGTGGGTGGAATAATGGTGGAGGAATGCAGAATCTCGAGTGGCCTAAGACATGAAATCCCTAACTTTATGTGGCCGCACGGTTACCCCGCACAGTTTGAGAAACCGTTTGCCAACCGTGTGGTTGCCACTATCTCACCCAGGGACATCACACTGTTTTCCCGCACGGTCTGACAAACTATGCATAGCCTGTATGGATCCCAATGTCAAGGGAGCGCAGTTTCCTGGGCTATAAGCATGGTTTTTTCAGACCGTGCGCCAACCATGCACCCCTGCACAACCTCCCAAAAATCCACTTTTTCTAAAAAATGACCAGAAAAGGAAATACATACCTGAAAAGAAGGTATGGTTTCTTACAAACAGATATTTTTTCACACATTTATATCTTCATGTTGGAGCCATGTATATAATGAATTATTTGAAGATTATTCATGGATCTGATAGCTACCAATGGAGAACAGATGGTTGGATAAGAAATTGGTAACTACTACCATTCAATTTAAATGAGAATGATTTTGGTATTAAGGGATTTTTTATTTACATACAGCAACCATGAACATAATTATGTCTCATGTTTAGATACAAAGAGGGTTTTTTTAAATTTAGATATAAATTTTGGTTATTTTATGAGGAAAACATATGTTATGGTGTGTAAAATTTAAATAATAGTCTAGATGTATTAAATTATCAAAACCATATGTTGGAAATTGTTAACCAAGCATGTTCAAATGACTCATATCACATCCAGTTATGGAATAACTATCTTTGTCACATAAATTGGAATTATTTGAAATAGATTTGTCAATATGGTTATTTGGAATTGTTTGAGGGATAACAACATGATAGATGGAAAAATGACCAAACCACCATTCAGTGGACATGGTGAAAGGTCCACATAAAAACTTAGAGTGGTATACACTACTATTTATGGATTATTTACAGTATATGATAGAGGTGGATATGCATACATCATAACTTTTACTGATGACTTAAATAGATATGGCTATATCTACATGACGAGGTATATAGTTTAATTCCTTTTATAAAAACAAGGAATTCAATAATGAAGTGAAAAATCATCTTGGTAAGAGGATAAATAATCATTGATCGATATTAGTTGGGGAATATCATATATAAGAGTACACCATGATTCTATGGGTGTTTGGGATTCTATCTCAACTCAATCATCCTTATACACCATTGTCGAATTGTTTAATGTAATTGAGGAACCATACCTTTTTTGATATAGTAAGTTCGATGGTGAGTCTGATAGATCTTACATTTTCCTTTCTGGGATAATAAAAAAATCTAGTGGATACACATTAAAATGTGTACCAATAAATATGGAAAATGGAATCCCAATTGTATTATGGAGTGGAATGAATTCCATTTTTTCGAATACTTATGTATGGTGTTGTGAAGAATTTGTTAAGGAATTCTCATGGAACAAACTAGAATCCTAGGGAATGATGTGTATGTTTATAGTGTATTCCAATGACATATATGGATACAACCAATACAATCCCTCAAACATGAAAGTAAATATCGCAAGACAATCCACCTGTTGTGAGAGAGATCATATCCTTGAAAGTATAGAGGGTGAAAGATTGAAATTGATGATGACGATGATCAAGTTACACAAGAGTTCATATTGGAACAGATTCCTTATATCCCAGTGGAATAAATAGTTCCTGAAAATCAAGTACTACATTAGAACGTAATAGAGGTAATACAATCAGATAGATATGGTTTCTTGGTCCGCAAGGATGGTGACTCATTATTGGATGACAATGATGAACCTCTCTCTTATAAAGATGAAGTAGAGAGATCATAATCTGTTATATGGAAAGAATATATGAATTTAGAGACAGATTCCATGTATTAGAACCAAGTATGGGTTATGGTCGATGTGTTAGTTGATGTAAATCCTATTGGATGAAAATTAGTATTTAAGAGGAAGACGAACATGGAAGATAAAATAAGTACCTATAATGAAGGGATAGTGGTTAGTTGTATTAAACATCATAATGGAATTGACATTGAGGAATACTTTTCTCCAATATCCATGTTCAAATCCAATATAATCACACTTACTTGATAAACATACCATGGATATGAGATTTAGAAGATGGATATCAAAACATAACTCCGTAATAGGAACCTCGGGAATATGTCTATATGAAAAAATCATAAGGGTTTGTGACTCTAGTTTTTTAGAAAAATGTTTTTCAAGTTACCGATATCCAATTATGGATTGAATCTAACATTAAGGTCATGGAAATTTGATTCGATGAATCCATAAATCAATTTGGATTCATTCAGAAAAAATGTGGTATATGTGTCTACAAATGGTTTAATGGGAATGTGATCATTATTCTAGTAGTGTATGTTGATGACACATTACCTATTAGAAATGACCGATCAATCATACTACATATTAAGTACTGGTTGAACATGTGATTCTTTATGAGGCACTTAGGTGAAGGAAACCTACATTCGTGGGATCAAGATCATTTTTTATAGATCTATGAGGCTACTTGTACACATTTAATGCGCATATATTGACTAGATACTAAAGTGATTTAGTATGAAAAACATCCTATAGGGGAATGGTTTTCGTGTCACAAAATTCAAATATTTATAAGAAAATGTGTCCCCAGACACAATAAGTGAAATAAATGACGATTAAAATTTCATATGATTAGATGATAGGATCAATCCTGTATGAAATGTTATGTACTAGACATATTGTTTCTTATGAACATATTATTGTAAGAAGATACCATGAAGATCAATGAGAATAGAATTGGACCACTATTGAGGCTATCCTATTACATCCATGTAATTACAAGGATATTTATTGTTTTAATTCTAGAAAATTTCAAGTAAAATTCCAAGACCAGGTACTTAGAAGGTGAGTGATACTAAGTTCATGTGTGACTGGAATGGCCATTAGAAAAATATTTTTTTTTTAAATAGCACGTGTCCGAATTTTTCCTGAAAACTAAAATAACTTTTAAAAAAGTTTCTATATCATAAATATGAGGGCACAGTTCCATTCAGGATGGTAGGTTTACCATAGGAGTGACATAAATTTAGTCACCACAGACCTCCAACAAGAAATCCCTAAAATGGCATAATGGTAAATAAAATAATTAAATTAAATTATTTTTTACTTTCAAATCCTAATAACTCATGAATGGTGAATCATATTTAAAATCACAAACCATTGTTGATATTGTGAGAGTGTTTATACCTTAGGAAGAGCCTAACATTGGATGATGTGGGCCAACTGTGGAATGCAGTTGTTGGGCTGTGAACATAAAGAAAATAATTAAATAAATATTATTTTATTTTTAAGAACTTATCACTTATAAATGGTAACTTGAATAGGAATTATGAGAGTACTGTTGACTCATGAGGGTATTCCTTCTTCAGGTGGGCCAAACCTCGACAAGCATGGGTTGTGGGTAAAAGTTAATTCTTGCTCATTTTTATGAAAAAATAAATAATCATATGAGAGTTTCTTTAAAAAAAAATTTCACTACAATACAACATCAATCTAGCTGTTTCATTTCGTAAATGAAACAGTGTAATGACATAATTCCCCAACGTAAAACATATTTACTAAACATAAAACAATCATAATGAAAAAAATCAATTTTTGAAAATTGAATCACAATATATCATTTCATGATGTAAAAATAATCAATGATTTCTCATAACCATATCCCATAAATACTACATAAAAGGGAATATGTAATTTATTTTTTTTTAAAAAAATTACATCTATTTATGGAATCTAAATATCAAAAAATAGTGCTCGTGGTTGCAGAAAGGAAATTGTCTCCGTGTACATTAAAAACAAACATTCCATTTTTCGTTTAGTAAAATTATTCATAAAACAAAAGGTTACATTTGAAATCCATTGAATGTGATTAAATGAAAAATGGTATAAAAATAAACTGAATAAAAGAAGGTTATGTATAAACCAAAAAATTCCTCAACGAAAAGAGAATGAGAAGAAGTCCCTTACCTTCAGTCTTACATGTCTAGTTAGTTATTTATATTCTTGAATAATAAACATAAGTTAACTATTACATGCATCAGAATCTTTTACAAGTTTAATATTAATTTTATAATACTTTTTATCATGTTATAAATATTAAATAATTATTTATGTCCATATTGGTCATTTTGTCGATGTTCGGTACATGAGTCGAAAATGAACTTGTTTTAATGTAAATTTTCCATGTAGTCAAAAGTACATCATCAACAGAATATTATTCCTGATGGAAGTATAATATATATCCAATATATATGATTATATATCCAATAAATATATTTATAGAATATTCCATAGCATTTGGAGATATGAAATGAAAAGCACCGTTCATGATGAGGGTAAGTCATACGTACTCAAGAATGATACATTATATTCATTTTCTTATTTAAATTATTGAATACTAAAAGATACATAATTATATTATACATCCTGTATAATATCATATTTTATATACATTACATATGTTCATTAACTCCATACTTAATATGTTCCATATATTGCATGAATGAGTCATATCACTTTGAGGGGGCATTAGTTCGCACTTTCTCAAATAAAATGACCTTATTTACATTTTGTGGAATGGATAAAGGTATGATGAAAATAAAAATTTCATAAAAATATTGATAATATTGATATCATATATATAACATATAAATTCAGTTCAATCATAATGGCCACTATGAGAGGTAGTAGGGGAAAATTGAACAATCATAGTTTTGTGAGGTAGTAGTTCATCATCCATAGAAACAAAATGTTCATATCCATTAGATGGTGGTGTGTGTAAGTTTAGTTTGAATACATATCATAACAAAATCCTAGTATATTGATGATACTGGTGTTTTTATTTAATTAAAAAATATGAAGAGTGTAGGGAGTGGAGAAGGAAAATAAAAGAAAGGAACTTGTGAGAATATGTTTCGTCTAAATCGAGTAACTTATTATTATTTTAGACAAAAGGCATTACTGTAATGCCTTCTTCAAAAGGTAAGGATTCTATGATTAAGGGTTGGATTTGGGAAGCTTATTTTAGTATAATTTTTAATATCCATGGAGCTTGAGAGATATGATTAAGTGTGTATAGATGGTTGCCTTTTAAAAGAGGTGGGAGGGGAACTTTAGGAAGGTGTTGAAATATTATTTTATTGTAAAATATTTCAGTTTGAGGTGGTTAAAAACTAATTTATTTCACATAAAATATCATTATGGTTCGAAAACCTCTTAAATAATTTGTTTCTTACATATTTAGGTCACAAAATTTCACTTATCATTTAGCATACATCATTATTTAAAAACATCAACTCTTACTATTTCTTCTTGGATTTTCATAATATATGGGTATGATATTTACAATAAAATGTCAAGGGAACCATAATAAGTTCATTTAATACATTTTTAACATTATATACATCAATTGGCCAAGTCTTGTATTTTTTTTTAATATTATATCATTTAATAAAATATTATTTGTTTTGAAAACTCATTAATGTAAATTTTGAAACTATAAAGTAATTGATTTTTGTAAAATTTATGACAACATGATTACTTCGAACTAAAGGAATTATATAAAATATAATATTTCAATATGATCCAAAAAAATCATGTATTGCATCAAAAAATCAAATTACATTTATCTAAATATTTATAAGTCATTATTTTTCACTATTTATTAAAAATGAAATTTATTAGAAAATAAACAATAATTTAATAAAAGTATATTTTGATGACCCTCTTCGGTATAATAATTGTATTTCTCATGTATAACATATTTATGTGAAAGAAACTAAATTTAAAAATTTGTCTCCATCAAAAGCTGGTAAAACCACATTTTTAGAGAAATAATTTTTCTATCTGAACAATTGAATTAATTCACATATAATATCTTGAAAACATATAACATGATTTTAAAGAATTGTATTTAAAATATAAAATATATTCATAATTAAATAAAAATCAATCAATTGTGATATAATTTTATAAACATAATTATTCTCTTTTTAAATATGTTTTCCTAAAAACACATCATTTTTATTAAATTGGTTTTTATTTCCCTTTATAAAAAATTGGCAACCATTGAATAATTTCTTAAACAACTGAAAACCATATTTCAAAATTTAGTTGATACTATTAATTCCCATAATTCCAACAATTTTGTGTTAACTACTACTTCAAACAATATAATTATTTTTGTGTTATTTTTTAGTATAAATCATTGTTGTGTTCAAACTAAGATTTATGAGAAACCCATTATAGTGTGTCGAGTACTATATCAGAAAAAGTTACCCCTTTTATTTAAAATCAATATTTTATTCCAAAATACTAAAAGATAATAAAACTTATTATTCTATAAATACATGGATCATTACATCATCATCCCTTTTGGAAATTACATCCCTGCAATTTTAAAATTGGGCTCGGAAGCATCATTTAAAATCCCACATCGGAATAAGAGTTAATAAAACTATAACATTAAAAGAATGAAAGAGATGTACAAATGTCAGATGAGTCAACATATACTTGTATTCCTTATATGAAAACATAGATGTTAATGAAAAACTAAACATCATGTTCTGATGGAGAGTGATAGATGACACGTCTAGGAGAATGTTAACTACTAGAAAACCATAAACCTATGATGGGTGAAAAGCATTTCATTCCCCAGTAGGAAAAGTAAACGGAATTTTTTTATTATGTTAATTTTCATGAAGTTGGGGAATTATATTACTACATAGACTATCATAACAAGGAAATAAACATACTTGAAAGGTAGTGTTTCACCCTTTATTAAATTTCTCCCACAAACTCATCTTTTCTCCAAATGTTTAATATTCAAAATGATATAGTCACAACTAATTTTCTAGAATCAACTTCTATAAAATCACATAATCCAAAAAAGGGAAATGATATATTATATTTATCTTTAGACATTAAGGAAAACTAAAATGGTTTGTATGGGATCAGATAACACCCAAAAGGATAATACTTTATAAAAAGAAATACTACTCTTAATCGCAAAAATTGCACAAAGATACCCAATGTTTTATAAAGATCATTAAATACAAAATTATAGTTAAAAGTACTCAATATATTATAAAATAATATTAAAAACCAAAATATATAATAATTTTATCACAAAGTCTTCCATTATAAATCTTCACATTTATCTCCAAATAACATAGACTACTCTTAAAGTCTCATACTGAAATTTAATAAACCTAATCACATATTCTCCATGATTGGTTATATATTTTCCAAAATTAACCCAAATATCTATAAGTCCATAATGAAAACATATATTTTTCCTATATAAAATTAAACCATTACTACTAAAATGAAATCCCATTGTGTTCTATTCTCTTTTGTCATATAATTTTCCCAAATGAACAAACGTATTCTAAAATAACATTTATAACATAGTCGCAAAATCATTTTACTATACTAAGGATAACAATTTGAGAAAACATAAGTTACAAAATCAACATAATCTTTATAAATAATATTATTTTACTAAATATGATAATTAATATTAACATGTGACTCTACGTAGGCTAGTGGTCGACAATGCACCCTAGTCACCCTTTGGTTCTGTGTTCGATTCCCATGGCCTAGCCAGATGCAACGTGTTGTCACCAATCCTAGGATTTCCTCTTTTGAAAACTATATCATTCTTATAACATTATCAAAAATTAGATAATTTCCTCAAAAATAACCATAAACTTTTTTTCTAAAACTTTTATCTAATACCTTTCAATTTTCATCCCAAAAAGTAATAACCCGTAATTTCCTCAAAGGTGAATGTATCTAAAATTAACATTAATCACATTGAAACAAAATAATACTAAAAGAGGGTTTATAATTCATTATAATATAATATACATTAAAATTATAAACCCATGATGATACCCCTAACCCTTAATAAAACATCCTAATCACAAAATGTTTTCTAAAACATTCATCTGATATAATCTATATGTTCATATCCTTAAAAATTACCTAATATTGATTTATGTCAAGAATTCACGTTGAAGATATTTTGAGGATTATATTTTTATATCATTAGGCTATTACAATTACATTACATCTCAAATATTACAATGTGGAAACTTTTACTATATTCAACATTTTCACAATAATAAATCTCCTTAATTAAAACAAATTTTATTTTCCTGATAAAAATATTTTGGAATTCTTCTTTTTTCTATACCTTTTTTATTACCCATGAAAAATGTTTCCAAAATAATTGATGAGAATAAAAATCTCAGTAAGGGATATAAAATAAGAAATGAAAACATTAGACCACAAATACATACAAATCAATGAAATCAAACTTGTCAATATAAAACATAATCCCATTAACATACCTCATGAAATCATAATATTTTAAAATAACACATTGAAATCATAAATCATAAAAGTAACTTGTGGTATCCATAATGAAGTTACATTGTATCTTTCATAGCTACATATAGAGTAATGTTGGGAATACCAATCATAGTGTATTCCCTAAATCTTCTAGGGGTAACATTATAATCTACTTATATCAGGTTACCCAATGCATTGGAGAGCTATCACATGCTCACTCACCATCATATTATCATGGAATAACCCGTATACATCAGCAATGCCCAAGAACCAGAACATAATCCTAACACAAAAATCAATCATAATGGAATGATATCATTTCCACATTGCAATAAAAATATATCATTTCATGATATTGAGATAATAATTTTTTTCTAGAAACCATATCCTAGGAACAAAATACGTAAATAAAAGGTGTGTGGTATTTATATTCCTTTTAAAAACATTTTTTTGGTTATGAGAGCCAAATATCACATAATTCTCACAGAAACTGAATTGTTCTTGTCCCCTCGTACATTAACAATAAAAATTCCCTTTGTCTTTTAGTAAAAAACATCATAAAAGAAAATAACTCTTTTAAAAAACATTGAATGAAATTTAAATAAAATGGGTATAATAATACATCCTATTAAATACGATTGTGTATAAACCAAAATATGCCTAATTGAATGGATAGTGAGATGAAGTCCCTTACCTTGAGTCCGACTTGTCTGGTTCCTTATTTATATTCCTGAAAAAAAAAATTTATACTTTATTAAGAACAATTTTTAAGTTTATTATTCAATTTTATTTTACCTAACAACATGTTATAACAATTACTCAATTATTTATGTTCTTATCAGTCGTTTTGTTGATGTTTGGTACTTGAGTTGAAAATGAACTTGTTTCGATGTAAATTTTCCATGTAGTCAAACATCCATCATCACTATAATATTATTCATGATTTAACTATCATATATATCATTTATATATGTATTTATATCCATTATATATGTATTTATGTTATTCCATAACATTTATAGATAAGAAATAAAATTCATCGTTCAAAGAGACAGTATGTTGTACGTACGCATGAACGCTACATTCATTTATTTTTCAAATTAAATAGAATAAAAATTAAATGATACATAACTATGTTATATTTCCCATATATTATAATATATTATATATGCTACATAATTTCATATATTAAATAATTTATACATTCCATTTAAGGAATTTACGAGTCTTATCTCTTTGATGGGGAAATAGTTTGCAAATCCTCAAAGGAAATTATCACATTTAACAATTTTTTTAAAGAATAATTCTATGTGGTAAATAAAAAATAAAAAATCATGTAGAAAATATAAATATTACATATATAATATATAAATAAATTTCCATCATGATTTCCACTATGATAAGATCTTTGATAAAATAGAATAATCGTCGTTTTGTGAGAGAGTAGTTTTCGATCCATAGAAATAGTATATTCATATCCATTAGATAGAGGTGTGTGTAAGTGTAGTTCAAATACATCACATAAAAAAATACTAGTATATTTAGGAAATTTTTTTTGTTATTCAATTATTGAATAAGATGAAAATGTGTTTTTGAGAAAAAAAATAATAGAATAGAACTCGTGAGAAGATGTTACCTCTAATTCAGGTAACCTCTGCTGATTCGATCGAAAAGGATTTATTGAATTGCCTTATACCCAGGTTAAGGATTGTGGGAGTAAGGGATGGATTTTGAGAGCTTATTTTAGAAGAATTTTCATGATCTATGTGGATTTATATGTACTATTAAGTGGGTATATGTGGTGTCCTTTTATAAGATGGAGGAGGGAACTTTCGGAAGGTATTGAAATATTATTTTATTACAACTTGTTTTTTGTTTTCAAATGGTCCAAAACTAATTCATTTCAAATATATTGTTCTTTTGGGTCAAAAACCTATCAATGAATAGGTTTTAGGAATGTTTAGGCCAAAACATTAACCTTATCTTTTAGCATTAACTATTAGATAAAAACATTTACTCTTACCATGTCTTCTTGGATTATTATAATACACGGTAACTATAATTACTAAAATATTACAAGAGAACCATAAGTGATAAATTAATTACATTTTTGACATTATATAAGTAATTTTTCCAAATTATATATTTTTAAGACTATTATATCTTTTAATAAAATATTATTTGTTTTAAAATCTCATTTATTTCAATTTTGACACTATAAAGTAATTGATTTTATTAACATTGTAAAAACATTATTTTCACGACCCAAAGGAATTAAGTAAAAGTAAAAATTTTAATATTTTCCAAAAAATTCGTGGATGGAATCAAAATAATCTTATTAAATTTATTTTAATATTTATAATATAATTTATTTCAATCATTTAATAATGAAGCAATCACTACATCATCATTATGTCATAATTATGATTATTTATTTATTGTATAAAAATTATAAATTAAATATCATGATTTATGAAATAATTTCTAGATCTAATTACTATTTATTTTCAATGAGATAAATTATATTACCCCATATAATTTTTATAAAAAAAGATACGTGCTTATGTATATTTCCCTTTACATGACATTAATTCTTATAAGATTTCATTTTCACACCCAAGTGGCTCCCAAATTCCAAAAGTTCAGCCTAATGATGATCATGATTGTAAATATATCATCGAATAGGATTAGGACATGTTTTAGTTTATTTATCTTATTATTACATTATTTTTAATCCTTATTTAACAGATTTATATTTTAACCATGGTAAAGTAATTAATTACTGAAGTTACTATTCATAAGGTCCAAAATAAGAAGTAAATATTTCAATAATTTAAACCATATGATAATAAATATGGTATTCATATTTACAAATTCAAAACACTTAATTTGTGGAAATTAATTTAAAATTATTTCTCATTTTCGAAACCAAAAAGCATGTTCATAGGAAGTAACAACAATTAAATGATTCAAAAGTGTTTATATCAAATTAAAATTTGGAATATCTTACAATTAACATAATTGGATTAACTAATAAAAACATAATCCAATTAGTCTTTTAAACCACCTAAAATGACAGTTTAATTGTATGAATAAATTGGATGAAAATGCAGTTTTTAATTAAAATGTAGTATTTTTTACAATTCATTAAAAAAATTAACATTAACTAAAAAAGACCAAACATTTATCCAAAGTAAATTTTGGGGTCCCCATTCAATATAAAATTTTTCTTTTTTCAGACAGAACATATATAAATGGAAAAAAATATATTTAAAAATTTCATTCCATCAAAAGGTCGCAAAACTATATTTTTAGAATGATACTTCTTTTATCTGAAAATTTTAATTTATCGTATATCATATCTAGAAAACATAAAAGATTAATTTAAAACATTTTATTGAATATATATCATATATTTTTTATTAAATAAAACTAAATAAAGTGTGATATGATTTTATAAACACAATTATTATTATTTTAAAAAGGTTTTCAAAAAAACACATCCTTTATATACAATTTGTTTTTATTTCCATTTATAATAAATTTATAGCTAAGGAATTATTAATTAAACATGTGTAAACAATATTTCAAAATTTATTTGATTCAATTAATTCCCGACATTCCAACATCTACACCTTAAATACAATTTTAATTATTAATAATATTATTGTATTATTTTTCAGTATAACTCAATGGTGTTTCCCACGTAATATTTTAGTGAAACTAGTTGTTTCATGTTGAGTAAACTATCGAAAATAGTCTCCCTTTAAATTTAAAAATTTTAAATTATTCATTAATATTAATAGAAAATAAGATGTATTATTCTATAAATACCTAGTTCATTACTGATGCGATCGAGAATTGACAAAAGGTGGTGGACCGACACTATTATGCACCGACAAGTGATGCGATTCTAGATTGGAACTTATTTCTATTTGTTTTCATTTCCCCTGTTCGTCCTTTCAAAATGAATAAGTTGGGTAAATTCACTATCAAATTGACTCACTGTGCTTTCATCTATGCGGGAATGTGATTCAGCACAAGGGGAGTTATGGGATATTCAATTAATGTTTTATTTATCCATTATTAAATTCCTAACAAGGAAGATTCAATATAACAAGGACAAATGTCATGATATGTCCTTCATGTGTTCTTTATGAGCCCTTCTTCTCTTAATCTTTCATATGTTCTTCTTAATGTGACTACAACTACGGTCCAAGATAAAATGTAGGGCTCGATCAACCCAAGCATTAGGACAAGGGAGATGGTGGTTCTAGATGAACGACTTCTGGTATGGGAGACAGTAGGGTGGTGGGACACTCATGCCGTGGTGGGCCACGATGGTGAAGGATGGCCACAACCAAAAGGGATTCGAGAATATGGTATCATACTAGAGTGGGAGGTGTTCTTCCAACCTGACCACACATTGTAGGGTGGACATGAGTCCTACTATGTTCAGGCTGGATGCAACCAGCCTGCCCGCACAGACCGGTCCTATGTAAAACCAGGTTGTAGGGTGGGCCAACAAGCTTGACCATTGGCCCACTGGACCAAGACAAAGTGCCTTGGTGGACCGGGTCGGGTCAATTTCGTCCAACAAGGTTGGGTCTTTCCAACATGGACGTTCTGGGCCTAGACTAAACTGAGACCTTTAAAATAGCCTACCTTCCAAACTGTGTGTCCACATGACAAGCTATTTGTGGCATTGGGACCCTTACAAAGAGACAATCCTTTTTTGAATAATTCAATTGAGTTTCCGTAGATTATTAGTTATGACCTATGGATTTATACATATATTTTCTTAGAATCAAGAATGGTATGGGAATGAATCATTAGGATGACTGTGACGATATGGATGTGATGAGTGGATCTCCGTTGGAAGGTAGCTGAGCAGATCTCAGTGGTACTGTAGATGAGAGGACCTTAGTGGCTCGATAGACGATTAGACCTTAGTGGCACAGTAGTCAAGCTGACACTAGTGGCCCGATAGATGGGAAGAACATAATGGAATAGCGTTTGAGTGGGACTTAGTGGCCCATCAAAGGATTGGAACTCAGTGGCCCAGTAGTCAAGCAGACCACAGTGGGCCAGCAGATGAGTGGACCTCATTTTCCAAACAGACCACAGTGACTCATCGGTGATGAGTCCATCTACTGTACAAGATGTTCCTCTTTACGAATGATAATATTTCATTATATACCTTATTTTACACATGTTTTGGAATACTCTAGTGAATCTATTCATTGTACTTATTAGATGAAAAAATTTGTGTAAATATCTGGTAGTCTACTTTTTCGATTTTATATTTGGTATATCATTGTGGTTTGGGTTCCCTTCTGAGTATATTTTTACTCACCAATGTATGGGCTTCACCCACATGTGTAGTGTCTTGGGAATAAGATAAAATATTTGATACGGTCCTTAGTGTAAAATATCTAGGTGGAGTTCCATGACAGAGGAGACGTTCATATGAAAATTCAGATGGCTATTTCTGCACCTAACTTTCGGGTAAGTTTTTCTTCGAAGGAGTTTCAGTGACCTGTACTTTTACTCTTCTATTACATTCAGGCATATATTCCATCCCCACATACCTCCATTCTTCTACAATAGTACCTTATTTTTGTTTAAATAGTATATTCACCTTCTATCATTTCTGGCATGGAGTTGTGTGCATGTGTACATGTACTTTGGAAAATTCTGCCAATTTGTTTGGGATATGCCTACTCGGTTCTAGTCTCCATCCCTAGGCCTGTGGGATGTAGACATTGGGTAATTAATAACCCAGGAACTAGGGGATAATTTATGATAGAGTGGTATCAAATCTGGTAGGTTTTACCTTAAGAACCCAGAGTCAATTAGTTTGGGTTCAGGCAACAATGTTAAGTGTTTTGAGTTCGGCTGCTATGCCAAGGAATCCAGTGTTGGTGTAGCAGCCGATGTATAAAATCAACCGGACCATGAATTATTATTTTCGAATCTGTACATGAAAATACTAGTTGTAGGTAAAAATAATGGTACATGCATCATATAGTATAGATTTGAGTTTCCCATGTCCTTCTTGAGTTATCTATCTAGGTATACTCTATTGATCATTGTAAATCGTGTTTTGTTTCATGATGCTTCCACATAGGCATGTAGCCTGAATTCAACCACATAATATTGTGGATGATCTTCTTCTAGATGAGATGGGTAAAATGGTTCGTACCAGAGACTTCACAACCAGGTGGTGTACCATTGATAGCATGAACTATGGAGTAACACATGGTACTTATAGTTCCCTCAAATGAGATGTGCGAGATGAGCGCACTTCAAGATTTTCAGCAATAGATTCTACATAGGTTCTGATGTGAGCTAGACTCATATGAGGGTTCAAAATGTCCTAAGGTGGTGATTGAGATTTTTTTTCTATTTAGGAAACCATTTGATCAGATGGTAGTCTTGGCAGTGTTCTTTCTATGTGGCTCGGTAGGGTGATAGACGAGTTTTGATTACCCGATTTTACAATGAAGTGACTCTTCTATGGAAATATTTTGAAAAACATTCTCAGAAAAAGGGATCATGAAATAAAATCTATGTGCTCTACATAACCAAGAGATTCGTGAGCTTCAGAAGGATTACGTTATGGTAGAGGAGTATTCATCGAGGCGTACTAACCATTCCAGGTACCTAATGAATACGATATGACGAGTGGATCAGGGAACAAACCTCTGAGTGGGGTTTTATTAGGGTCACCTGAGAAAGAATTATTCCCCTTTTCATTCTTACTATTCTAGAGTGATAGAGGGAACATTCATCGTTAAATGTATTTTTGAAAATCGATACAACCATTAGATTTTAGCAGTGGGAAAGCAGGAAGCCGATGTTAGTCTCGAAGACATGGATGTTTTAGACGTTCCGAGAAGTGGTCCCAAGGAAAAGGATCTACAGGATATGATGCATATGGTGTGTCCAGTCATCTTGGAAATAGGTAATTATTTTCAAATGATGTTATGGGACATATCACTAGAGAATTTCTATCCCACTGTGCTCATAGTGAAATTGTGGATAGGGAACATGGGTAGATATTTTGATAGGAATAGATGAATCATCAAGGTGGTAGATGTGGAAGAGGATATGAGAGGGAAAAAGTATGTGGTATACATTTTGACATGGTAAAACACTTCTAAATTTTGGTCCACACCATGCTCAAATAGATTGAGTATTGGGAAATGTGGTAGCTTCATGCAGTCAAATAAAAGGACCCAAGGGCTCTAGGAATGATTTGAGGTACGGTCTGTGTCTACTCTTATCTATTGTATTAATAGATAGTTGTGATAATCATTCCTTGTTGTCAAGAATCTAGTTCAAGATCATGAGTTTCATATTAAACCAATTACATGACCCATATGTCTGGAGATACCTATGGTATGAGACTTGTTAATCACAGTATTTTAAATGTTGTGATCTGACCATTGAGGTGAGAGTGTTGGTTAGAAAATATTCGAGGTAGCATCGGGTCCTTATGACATTATTTTGGGTATAGAATGATGATCAATAGATCATGCTTAGATCGACTATTTTAGAAAGATAAATGTGGTATGTTTATAGTGTGAGAATAGGTTATTATTTGGTCGGGAAAAAGGAAAACCCAGGCAGCACGGGTTAATCTTATACACAAGAGGGTGGAACCGTTAACTATGGGGTCAGCTAGCCTTACCCATGGGGTAGTGGATGTAGTAAATTTTTAGTTCCAAGTAGTAGTAGTAGAATATGATGAAGTATTCCCTAAATATGTTCCAGGTTTACCTCCACATATAGAGATTGACTTCAACATTGTTTTCCACCCTGATATGAAACCGATATCAGCATCAATATATTGGATGACTTTCGTAGAGCTTCATGGGATGAGTGTGAAGGTGGAGGACTTGAAGAGGAAGGGCATAGTAAGACTCAATTTTAATGGTTATGTGTATATTACCATAAATATAATCAAGTGACCATGATGGATGAGTATAATGTACCAAAAGGTTGATAAACACTATGATTATTTTAATGGTGAATCCTTTAACATGGATGGAAATGTGCTCATAGGATTTTCAGTAGTTTCGACAGAGTTCGAAAAGATCCCTGATAATCAGTTTTCTAGAGGAGGGAGTTGAGTACATAGTTTTCTATTATGTATCATGTAACAGACTTGGTTTTATCCTAATTCAGAGGCAAGACTCGATTACATATTGTTCAGATCAGTTCAGATCACATTTGAAAAATTACGCGACCCAAGACCTTTAGTTGTCAATGATAGTATTCTCATTGAAGATGTGATGACACTACCTTATGTGAAAATGGATTACAGTCTACTCTAAAAACTAGATTATCATGTATATATCCTCTTAGAAGGATTTGAACATGGGAAAAGGACAATGGATGGAGTTCGTATTGGACGATGACATCTAAGTACTCTATACTCATGGAAAGGGAAACCTAGTAACATAATATCTCAATAGGACACCCATTTTTTAGTTTCGGAATGAGGAAACATAGTAGATATCCTCATTACAGTTATCCATCATGAATAGAGCTAATTCATCTTACCTCCAATCAATGGTTGTTACCCGACACTATTATAGTCAATCATGAAATAACAACTCAATGATACTGATAATGAGACTTTACATACTAGGTTTTCCATGAGGAATTCCCCTGATAGATATTCAAATGGTGGGGAACACCTCTTTCCTTTCAGAGGAGGAAACACACGGGGAGTAGATGCTTGGAGTGGTAGGATGTATCGGGATATGCATCTAGGTGTCAAGGTGAACACCCAGGATGGAGGAATATGATTAACTGCCCTTACCTGTTAATTTAAAAGTTGAGGACATGTTTACTCAGAATTATGGTTTGTCTACACCTCATTTTTGAGCTTCTATGATTATATGGGTTTACACTTTTGTTCATTGAGGTGACAAGAATGGAGTGGGAAATAATATTGACAGACATTATGATACGTTAGAGATGTATGTATAGGGGAAATTGTACCATCTGGGTGACTACTGTTAAACTCACCAAGTCACCCACTTATTAGATTATTTGGAATGGTGTCCCATATAGAGCTTTGTATTCCTCTACGTACAGGTGATAAGTACATGATCCATCACATGTCATTGACTGGGGATAGATGAATGTTGACGATATAGATACATTTTAAAATTTACAATAGAGATCGACGATCAACATGAGAGGACCCTATGTGGGTGATAAATTCCTCTACTTGACATTTTTTTGGTACCACATGAATCTCTCAGAGAGAACGTGGTAGTGAGAGGCTCAGGATCCTCCTCGTACCCTCATCAATTTTTGAATCCCTTAGTTGAGACATTGGGGATATTAATCATTATAATGGGTAATATTTTATTACTCATATTTTATCATTTTTATATTTATAATATTTCTAGTAAAAATTTGAGTCCAACCACAATGACTGCATGCGATTCAGAGGCCTGGTTTTCCCAGAAGATTCTATTGAAAATTGTTAAATTTTTCAATAGTGAATTTGATAATTTTTCACAAAAGGTAAAATAACTCCAAAAAAGGTTCATTTATTAGAAATTTGACGGCATTTTTGTGTTCAGGATGGTGTGTTTAACCAAGGCATGACTTATGTTTAGTCGGAACAAGATTCCAGTGAGAAAACCAAAAAATGAAATTACCATAAATAAAATAATTAAATTAAATAATTTTATTTTATAAATCTTTAAAACTAAGGATCAATAACTTGTATTGAAAATTTTAGACCACACTTCATCCCTTGAAGGCATGCGTATATTAGGCAGAGTCTATCTTTGGTCACCACATGTCATCATTGGAAAGTAGTTTTTTGAACATGACCATAAATCAAATAATTAAATGAAGAATATTTTTTCCAAACCCTAAAAATAATAAATAGTAAATTCTATTGGAAATCCAAGAGTATCATTGAGCTCGTGGGAATTTGATTTAATTATAAGGGCCCTAACCTCGACTAGCGTGAGTCTAAGGTAAGAGATAATTTTTGGGTGTTTTCAATATAAATTAAATTAACATATGAATGTTTATTTTTTCCAAATAAAATTTGATGCAACACAACATGGATCCTGTAGTATCATATCATAAATGATATAGCATAATTATGTTGCTTTTCAAGAATAACAAAAATGTTTTTTCATTTCATAAATGAAACAATGTAATGGCGTGGTGACTTAGGGTAACTGAAACACTGAAACAATTTTTCTCCATTGAATTTTTTAACATAGATAGGGGATCATCAGAAAGATCCAGGATTATCTAAGAGGCTCTAGAAGAGTGGTGATGTAATGTGAAGAATAGTGAAGAATGAATAATCACCATCAGTTCTATGGTTAAACTTCAAAGGATATCACCATCGATATCAGTTGTGGATTGAGAATTGATGAATGCTGATGCTGTGATATTTTCCTTCATCGACAAGAAATAAAATTCTAGGTAGTGGTATATTTATATGTGTTTACCGTTCCATCGTTCATTCTTTTTAAATGAATAACATCGTTCAATTCACTAACAAACATACATGTGGTTGAACGTCTATACGGGAACACGATTATACATGATGGGAGTTATGGGGAGTTGTATTCATGTTTTTTTATTTAATTCATTGAAATAATAACAAGGATGAATCATGATGAGATGATAAAAGTTCATGTTCCATCCTTCATGTGTTCTTTGTGAGTCATTCCACTCCACCCTTTTCTTCCATTCTTCATGATGTGATGAAAACAACGGTGTAAGGGGACCCTAGCAGTTTATCAACTCAAGCTTGAGGCTGAGGTAGATAGCGGTGTAGGGTGAATGACCATCGGTATGGGAGATGACTGTGGTGGAAGGAATGTTTCGAACATGTGGAACACGACATCGTCAAGGGACACCGACATGTGATGGTTGCGTACCACAATGGAGGAGGCCGCGGTGGTGAAGAACTGTAGCGCCATCTGCGTGTTGTGTTAGGTGGAGGAGGCTGTAGGTAGTGGGTTGTGACATTGAAAAACTATGGCCAGTGGGCCGAGGCATTGTGTAACCAAGCCTAGTGGGATGGAGCAATGCAGAATTGTGGTACAATTTGTGCACTGCGTTAGGCTGGGAGACCCACAGGAGGCCCGTGGTCCATAGGGAAGCGTGTGGGGGTGGTAGCCAATAGAGTCTATCAAGAAACACAGGGCAGACACAATGGAATGGGTCCAAAAGGGAAATAGGTCATAACCTTGGGCCTGGTCGGACCAGGTTGGCCAATACGTGACCGGGTTGGGTAATGTCAGCCACATCAGTGAAGGACAGTCATGGACCAAACATTCTTCTATTCCGTAAAACATGCCTAACTTGCATACCATGTGTCTGATTGACGATCCATTTGAGGCATTGGGACCCTTATTATGAGAAGGTCCTTCTGGAATACTCCAATTGATGTTTTTTAGAGGTTTATTTCTTTCTGATATCTTGGGGATTATATTTTAGAAGAATCAAGCATGCTATGAGTGGAAATCATGTTATTGGTTGTGACTAGAAGGAAGTGGCCAGCCGATCTAAGTGACCCAGTAGCCAAGTGTACCTTAATGGCCTTGTAGAATTTCATATAATAGTGGACTAGAAGCAGATCAGACATTTGTGTCTGAGAAGATGAGTTAACCTTAGTATCCTAGTGGCCAAGCGGACCTCAGTGGACCAACATTCGAGCAAACCTCATTGTCCTGGTAGCCGATCAGACCTCAATGGTCCAACACACGTGCAAACCTCTGTGGTCTTATAGGCCTCAGTAAATACTCAGGGATGATTCCCTCAATCGTAAATTATTTTTAGCTTTATTAATTATAATCATTCATTATTTACATTAGGTTATACATGTGTGAGACGACTCTAGTTACATTCATGCATGTACTACATTGAGGGTACACTTCATATACCTCTTTTCTAGTCTATAATGTGTATTTATTTATGGTATATCGTTTTGGTTTGGGGTCCATACTGATAATAGTTTTATTCAACCCAGAATGGGTTGTGCACACACCGAAACTGTCTTTTTTAGATGATCTGTAACACCCCGAGATTTTATGAAAAATATTCTTTTTTTAATTGCATTAATGTCTGGTGTTGTAAGATACACCAAAAGGAGCTTGCACAACACGCATCCTTGACTTGCCTTACATTACACGCAATCGCGACCTTCCTCGATAGCGTGTGTAGTACGCAATATCGAGTTTCACTAAAAGAGATATTATTATAATATTATTATGAACTAGCTGTTATGAAGAGTAATACCCACTTTTTGAAATTTTATAAATTTTATCTTTTAAAATGGTCTTCATTTTTGGATACGGAATATCGAAATTAGATTAGGGTGAAATTTTGGTTCTTTTTGGATAACTTTCATTTTCTAATGAATAGTGAAAATTACAAAATTTTAATTAAAAAAAACATTTTTAATCAAAATAATTAATAGTGATAAATTATTAAATATAGTGGTTTTAAATTTTATTTAGAATATATTTTTACAATTTTATACAATGTTGTTCATTGGATGTAATTTCAAATTTAAACCAGACATAAACAAGTGTCAATATTTTGATAGTTATTATGTCTTAAAAAACGCTATCTATTTTGACGACGGGAATTAATTTTTAAATTAGTTAATGTAACTGAAATGTTTTTCATTTGGTAAAATAAACATCATTTTTTAATTCATAATTTCAAATATAGCTTAGGCCTAATTTTTGGTATTTTTCTGGAAACCTTCATTTTTTGATGAATAGTGAAACCACTAAGTGGTAGTTAAAAAATGAATTTTTTCATAGAACTTAATTTTACCGCTTCTGTAAGTGTAATTTCAAAAATCCGAGAGACATGGTTGATGTTAGTAAGTAAAATGTTGTTCAATGGGATGAAAATAATTTTTGGTGAATAATAACTTTTTACTTTTTTTACCACAGTTAAAAGTAAATATGGTAATCAAGGGTAAAAGTGTTATTATTATTACCCTAACACATGTCCTAATTCTATTGGATATGTGTAATTCTTCCAAAAACAACCTTATGAATAAATTATGACTATTTAGGCCCACATGGATTATATTAGGACATTAATTATCAATTTATTTAATGAAGGGATAAAATAGTTAAAATCGATGTTTGATTACTAAATAATTTTTAATATAGGGTTATACATAAGATAAATTCGACTATATATATTAATTAGAAATATAAAAAGATTTCGAACATAATGGTATTTTATTTGTAATTTTTAGACTTAAAAAACCTATTTTATGTATGAAACAATGATGATGCAGTATTTATCCTATTAATGAAATATTGACATAATTGATGTTATAAATACCCAAATAAAGGTAATTTGAGACTTTTTATGAATTCCAATAATTTTATAGGTTAATATGACATGTTTGGATTTATTTAATTAACGTTTTTCGAAGTAATAATTCTGTTATGAGTTTCAAAAAATTCAACTATTGAATAGTGTCAAAATTGACATAAAATAGTTTTTAAAACAAATATTATATTATTGATTGTTATTTTATTCCTAAAAATATAAGGTTCTGCCAGGATACTTATATCATGATAGGTGTATCATTAATAGACCACTTGGGGGTCGCTTGGATGTATATGGTTTGTTTATTAACTATATAATATAAAAATACAAAGTGACATGGTAAATGTCAATCTAATTAACTAAGAGTTAAAACTAAATGATAAGGTTAGTATAATGACCGAAACATGTATAAATTCTATTTTATGAGAGTATTTAGACCCATCCCCACCTTAGCTTCGAAATAAATCAATTTTGAGCTATCTAAAATCGAATTTTGTTTTATAATAAATTAATATTTTTAGTTATTCCAAAGGTGCCCCTCTGCTCCCTTATAAAAGGGCACCTTTTCCCCCTCTTCCTCACACCACTTTGAGACTTCATGCTCGGCCAACCCATGAAAAATTCTCTTTTACACTTCCCTAGAAACATCTTAGAGGTCCTTGTATTCTTCAAAGACCAATTTTAGTGCTATAAGAAGAGGACTCAAAGAGGCGCTTCAAAGAAGAGGAAATGTCTTTTACCGATTCTTTCAACTTTATTTCTTATTCCACTTCTTCTTCTTAGGTTGTTTCATAATGAAGTAATAACATCAGTATCACTCATATACTGATATGTTATTATAAGTATGAAAAAACCCTATTTCACCATCTATCCATCCTACGGGAAATGAAATCACCGCGCGTGCGTACATACGGAATACCGTCTCCACACCGTGGTGTAATCTATTTTCCACCACCGCCTTACTTGGATGGGTATAATGGTGTAAATAATAACTATATGTGATTATTTTAAAGTGATATTGATTCTGAAATAGTATAAATACACTCCAATAAAGTCCCACGATCATGAGAACGATGTCATCCCTCGTGCGTACGTACGGACTACCATCTCCACGACGCGATGGGATTCAATCTCCACGTTAACCGTTCATGAATGATTATAAAGTATATATAATAAGTAATCATTAAATATATTACATAATAATGATAATGGATTTATGTGAATATATATGTATTTCATTTAATTAATTCCATTCAACTCAATAAGGAAACAAAAACAGCGTTCATGCGTACGTACGGCCTACCGTCTCCATGAACGGTGTATTTCATTCCATTTACTGATTTATTATATATATGTACATTCTAAAAATATATTATATATAAATAATGTTTTATATTCTGTAAGTAAGTAATCATCAACTATGTAATCATATGAATAATTATAATTCAAAACACGGACGACAAATGAAACAATTTTACCAAAAATGCTCTTTAATATGGAATTTACAAAAGAACGGGTAATATAAAGTCATAAGTGAACCATATATGATATCATAACAATTATTATGATTCTGAAATATGTAAATGAAATTATTTAAATCATTATACAGGAGGTTCAGACACTTACGAAGCATATCGGACCTAAGGTAAGTGAAAAATCACAATCTCATTTTTATCCGAGATTGTTTATACTTTGGAATTTACTGGGATGTATTTTATCATCCACATCCATGTTTCCTCAAGATGTAATATTTACATCATTATATAATAGTTAATATCCAATTTAACCCTTCGGTGAGTTTTTAGTAAAAGATATGAAAGGAATCTTTTGTCATTTTTTGTACGAGGTACTTTTTGACGTTTCTGACAAAAGTACGAGAAGAATGTTTTCTTTTAACTTATACGACATGAATGGATTTTTAAAACATTATTTCCAAGAAGCTTCCTTTACAAGTTTTCAAGTTTATTTTTAATCAACTTCTTTTAGTTTAGAATTTTATGACATGTTAAGAAAGGAAAAGTGTTTTTGAAGTAGAAAGGATATTTTCATCAAGAATGGAGTTCAAGTGTTTTATCAAAATTATTTTCCATCTAAGACAATATAGGGTTATGTTTCTATCCCTATTATTGAATTGATTTGATTATGTCGTGATGGAATTATTTTTATGAATTCCTTTATCTTATATGAATCGTTTTATGATGTCATGTTGTTTATGAATCCCATTTTTATTACATGGGTTATGCAATGATGTATGATTTATGATTTTGTGGCACACATAAGAAGGGTATAATTATGTGGTGGGTGGGACATATATCTCCCTCCAATGCATTGGGTAAAGATTTTATATCTCATGCGATAGACATGGTTGGAACGGTAGGTTATACCAGTTCAGTGAAACAGGACTGAAATGTTGGGTGAACTCGTTTCAGAAATGGACATTGTCCACTAAGATAGTATTGACAAAGAGTCTTGACTAATACGAAATGATTCTATATGATTATGTGTGTATGCCACAAAGTTTCATGTTTTATTTTATGATTATTGGGATTTCATTTCACTACTATGATTTATCCCATGTTATGAAATTATGCTCTCTTTTGCAGGTTATGATTTCCAAAATGTTATGTTCTTATGAATATGATGTGATTGATATTTCTTTTTTTTACCCTTACTGAGCATTTGAGCTCACCCTTTTGTATGTTTTTTTTCCAGGTCAGGAAAAATATTATTATGTAATATATGCCAAAAGGGACTATAGATATGATGAAATAAATGGGAGACAATGTAGATGCTTTATGAACCAGTTGTTTATGTTTCCCGGTTTCTAAAGACTCTATACCTATACGGTCCTTTCATGGTTTTGTTATATGTTGTAATAAGTATGCTTCAATTTTGAAGTATTAACAATGTATGTAATGTATGGGTCATTATAGTTGGTATCAGAGGGAGGCTTAGTCAACCTTTGGAAACTACGATGCGAAAACGTTAGTGAGATCCCTAGAGATATTTCTATGGTATGTCTAGGGATGTACCTAAGGATAAGTATATGTATAGGATATAGTCATGGAACTATAGTAATTATCTTATAATTTAACCTAAGATGTTAGATATTGAAGGTACTCCTCCCTTATTGTGTTGTTTTCCTTAGCATGATTTTTGCCTCTCACACTATTCTTTTTGGGTTTTAGACGATGGCTGGAACACGAAGGAACCGTGTTGATAAATGTAATGGACAATGCAATGATTGTCCTCTTGAACAAACAAATGTTATGGGAGATGGAGTGCAAAATATTATTACTATACTTACACAAGCTATGAATCATTCTGTACATCCAAATGAGCAGATAAGGGAACAATATTCTATTGAGTCCTTTATGAGGCAACATCCACCATCTTTCAGTGGGTCTTCTGATCCACTTGTTGCCGAAAAATGGATCAGTACTACTGAAAAGATATTTTCAGTTCTTCAATGTTCTGAACATGATAAATTCATATTAGCAGTGTATCGTTTGGAAGGTGATGCTGATCAATGATGGAATCTTATCAAGAATACGAGGCCAAGAGATGAAATTGAGTCCATGGAATGGGACAAGTTCCAGAACTTATTTTTCAATATGTACTTCCCTCGTATTCTTCGAACAAAGATGGAGAAGGAGTTTCTTGAACTAAAGCAAAAGGATGATGAATCTGTTGGTATATACAAAGCGAATTTTACATGGTTTGCAAGGTATGCATCTGGAGTTATCATCCAACATGAAAGTAAAGTTGATCAATTCTTCAGTGGCTTAAAACCAAATCTTCAACGGGCATTAGCTATAAGAGACATCAGTAGCTATGATGAAATTGAGCGTTGTGCTATCAAGGTAGAAATGGAAGTCGGTGTTACTTATCCATCTCATAGTTTTGAAAAGAAACGGAAGATGGAGTTCAAGGAGAATCTCATAATAATGGTGAAAAGAAGATGAATGTTTCCTTATTCTCAAAGTGTGGAAAGAATCATGGTGGAGATTGTCTTAAAGGGACAAGTAAATGTTTCAAATGTGGAAAGGAAGGTCATCATTCATTTGAATGACGCAATGATGGGAAGAAGATGTCTAATGATGAAAACAAAGGAAGGGATACACAGAATGAACCTACTACACTTCAATTTTTCAAGTGCAAGGAAATGGGGCTTTATGATAATAAATTCCCTAATCCAAGGGTTAGTGATGATCGACATGAGCAACAAATTAAGGCAAAGGACAAAGGGAAGTCACATGCGATCACCATTGGCGATGTTGAATATAACAAAGATGTGGTGAAATGATTAACTGTTTATCTAATGGGATTCCAAAATAATTTTGTATATAGTATCGTGGAATTTTGGAATATTTATGTATTGGTCTATTGTGGTTTTCAATAATTTTATGGTACCGATAACTATGGAAAGCGATTGAGATATTTTTGGAAAAAAGATGACATGCGCATAATGAAGGGATATGGAAAAAAATGAAATGTTTGACAGTATTCATGATCTCATGATTGATATAAGGACTATGTGATATCATGGTTTGAGTTTATAGAATTTTGTGGATTTTGGTATGTGGAAAGAGTTATCTTTTGACAGCACTCATGTTTTCACTAAGATTCAATGGGTATTCATTTTTCAAGAGAATACATGATTAAGGCCTTCGAATGTTTGGAATGTGACCAACAAGATATATCTTATGATATATGTGGATCAACGATGGTTTTAACATACTTGTTATATTTAATCTCTGGTAATCATTATCACTATAATATGAGAGTGGACTGCAGTATTATGGATTAGCCTAAAGATTAGAATGAATTACGTTGAACAGAAGTTAGTATTCTTTAAGGAAAGAACTTTTTTAGATATTATTGATGGGATGTTATAGTAATGTAGTTTTAGAAAAAGGACAACCTGCAGGACGGGCGACAACCCATCGCGTCGGACAAGGCTGTGGGAATCGAACCCACAACCGAAGTACGACTGGCCTTTATCGCCTACCACTGGCCTACATGAAGTCCCGGTTTAGTAGAAACTATTTTTATTATATTAAGAAGTATGATATATGAAGTATAAGTCCATTTTAGGAACCATATATGATTAATCTCACTATAGATGGACTTATGTATTTTTTGCTAACTTTTCTAACCTTTTGTTTGAGAGAGTTGGAATGACCCATCATTCTATCACATGATCTGCTAACACATCACGAATGACAAATTCAACTTCATTTATTTAAGAGATGAAGTGGAAATTGTCCAAATAATGACCAACGGTGATACTATACCGAAATCACGAAAGTATTTCTTCTAATTCCAATTTCATGATCTTTAGGGAAATGATCTTGAAAACCAAAAATGGTGTCCTAGTGTTCTTATATCTAATGAATCAGATGGTACCTTGGATCGTCACAAATTTATGGATTTGTGATTGATGGCTTTTCCATAGCTGTGTTCTCTACCACTCTCCATCAGAACATGATGGTTATATTTCTCTTCCATATCCATATTTTTACCTATGTGTGAAACCCAATGATTAGTTTATTTGGGTAACCATTACATTTCGTAATTTTGTTTATAAATATTGTTTTTGGTATTCCTTTTTACAATGTGGGTTTCTATCAATGAATCTTTCGATTAGTAAACCATTTATAACCCCGACGAATTTCAAGGGAGAAATTCATTTTAAGGGGGGTAGAATGTAACACCTCGAGATTTTATGAAAAATATATTTTTTTAATTTCATTAATGTCTTGTGTTGTACTCTACAACAAAAGGAGCTTGAAAAACACGCATCCTTGACATGCCTTACATTACATGTAATCACGACCTTCCTCGATAGCGTCTGTGGTACGCAATAAAGAGTTTCACTAAAAGAGATATTATTATAATATTATTATGAACTAGACGTTGTGAATAGTAATACCCACTTTTCGAAATTTTATAAATTTTATCTTTTAAAATGGACTTCATTTTTGGATGCGGAATATCAAAATTAGATTACGGTGAAATTTTGGTACTTTTTGGATAACTTTCATTTTCTGATGAATAGTGAAAGTTACTAAATTTTAATTAAAAATAACCTTTTTAATCGAAATAATTAATAGTGATAAATTATTAATTTGAGTGGTTATAAATTATATTTAGAATATATTTTTACAATTTAATACAATGTTGTTCATTGGATGTAATTTCACATTTAAACCAGACATAAACAAGTGTCAATATTTTGATAGTTATTATCTCTTAAAAACACGCTATTTGTTTTGACGACGGGAATTAATTTTTTAATTTGTTAATGTAACTTATATGTTATGAATTTGGTAAAATAAACAAAAATTTTAAATTCATAATGTCAAATATATCTTATGACTAATTTTTGGTATTTTTCTGGAAACTTTCATTTTTTGATGAATAGTGAAACCACTAAGTGGTAGTTAAAAACTGAATTTTTTCATAAAACTTAATTTTACCGCTTCTGTGAGTGGAATTTCAAAAATCCGAGAGACACTATTGATGTCAGTAAGTAAAATGTGCTTCAATGAGATGAAAATAATTTTTGGTGAATAGTAACCTTTTTTTTACCACGGTTAAAAATAAATAGGGTAATCGAGGGTAAAAGTGTTATTATTGTAAACCTAAAACATGTCCAAATTCTATGGGTTATGTGTAATTAGACCAAAAACACCCTTAGTAATAAAATATGACCAGTTAGGCCCACATAGATGAGATTAGGACATTTATTATCAATTTATTTAAAGAAGGGTTAAAATAGTTAAAATCGATGTTTAATAACTAGATTATTTTTAATATAGGTTTATACATAAGATAAATTCGACTATAAATATTCATTAGAAATCTAAAACGATTTCAAAAATAATGGTATTTTATTTGTAATTTTTAGACTTAAAATAATATAATTTATTTATGATACAATGATGATGTAGTAATTATCATATTAATGAAATATTGACATAATTGATGTTATAAATACCCAAATAAATGTTATTTGAGAATTTTTATGAATTAAAATAATTTTATAGGTTAATATGACATGTTATGATTGATTTAATTAACTTTTGTCGAAGTATTCATTCTTTTATGGGTTTCACAAAATTCAACTATTGAATAGTGTCAAATCTGACATAAAATAGTTTTTAAAATGAATATTATATTATTGATTGTTATTTTACTCCTAAAAATCTATGGTTCGACCATGATACTTATATCATGATAGGTGTATCATTAAAGGAACACTTGGGGGTCTCTTGGATGTATATGGTAAGTCTATTAACTATATAATATAAAAATACAAAGTGACATGGTAAATGTCAATCTAATTAACTAAGAGTTAAAACTAAAATATAAGGTTATTATAATGACCTAAACTTGTCTAAATTCTATTGGATGAGATGATTTCGACCCATCCCCACCTTAGCTTCGAAATAATTCAATTTGGAGCTATTTAAAACCGAATTTGGCTTTATAATAAAATAATATTTTTAGTTATTCCAAAGGTGCCCTTCTCCTCCCTTATAAAAGGTCACCTCCTCCCCCTCTTCCTCACACCACTATGAGCCTTCAAGCTCGGCCAACCCCTATAAAATTCTCTTCTCTACTTCGCTAGAAACATCCTAGAGGTCATGTTCTTCTTCAAAGACCAATTTTAGTTCCCTAATAAGAGGACTCAAAGAGGCGCTTCAAAGAAGAGGTAATGTCTGTTACTGATTCTTTCAACTTTATTTCTTCTTCCAATTCTTCTTCTTAGGTTGTTTCATTATGAAGTAATAACATAAGTATCAATCATATACTGATATGTTATTATAAGTATGAAACAACACTATTTCACCATCTATCCATCCTACGGTAAACGAAATCACCGTGCGTGCGTACGTATGAAATACCGTCTCCACACCGTGGTGTAATCTATTTTCCAACACCACCTTACTTGGATGGGTATAATGGTGTAAATAATAACTATATATGATTATTTTAAAGTGATATTGATTTTGAAATAGTATTCATACACTCCAATACAGTCCCACGATCATGAGAACGATATCATCGCTCGTACGTACGTACGGACTACCGTCTCCACGACGCGATGAGATTCATTCTCACGTTAACCATTCATGAATGATTATAAAGCATATATAATAAGTAACATGAAATATATGACATAATAATACTACTGGATTTATGTAAATATATGTGTATGTCATCTACTTAATTCTAATCAACTCAATAAGGAAACGAAAACAGCGTTCATGAGTACGTACAGCCTACCGTCTCCATGAACGGTGTATTTATTTCCATTTACTGATTTATTATATATATGTATATTCTGAATATATATTATATATAAATAATGTTTTATATTCTTGAATTAAGTAATCATCAACTATGTAATCATATGAATAATTATAATTCAAAACACGGACGACAAATGAAACAATTTTACCCAAAATGCTCTTTAATATGGAATTTACAAAAGAACGGGTAATATAAAGTCATAAGTGAACCATATATGATATCATAACAATTATTATGATTCTGAAATATGTAAATAAAATTATTTAAATCATTATACAGGAGGTTCAGACACTTACGAAGCATATCAGACATAAGGTAAGTGAAAAATCACAATCTCATTTTTATCCGAGATTGTTTATACTTTGGAATTTACTGGGGTGTATTTTATCATCCACATCCATGTTTACTCAAGATGTAATATTTAAATCATTATATAATAGTTAATATCCAATTTAACCCTTAGGTGAGTTTTTAGTTAAAGATATGAAAGGAATCTTTTGTCGTTTTTCGTACGAGGTACTTTTTGACTTTTCTGACAAAAGTACGAGAAGAATGTTTTCTTTTAACTTATACAACATGAATGGATTTTTAAAACATTATTTCCAAGAAGCTGCCTTTACAAGTTTTCAAGTTTATTTTTAATCAACTTCTTTTAGTTTTGAACATTATGACATGTTAAGAAAGGAAAAGTGTTTTTGAAGTAGAAAGGATATTTTCATCAAGAATTGAGTTCAAGTGTTTTATCAAAATTATTTTCCATTTAAGATAATATAGGGTTCTGTTTCTATCCCTATTATTGAATTGATTTGATTATGTCGTGATGGAATTATTTTTATGATTTCCTTTATCTTATATGAATCGTTTTATGATGTCACGTTGTTTATGAATCCCATTTTTATTACATGGGTTAAGCAATGATGTATGATTTATGATTTTGTGGCACACATAAGAATAGTATCATTGTGATATGGGTGGGACCAATATCTCCCTCCAATTAAATGGTTAAATATTTTATATCTCATGAGATAGACATGGCTGGAATGGTAGGTTATACCGGTTCAGTGAAACAGGACTGAAATGAGGAGTGAACACAGTTTAGAAATGGACTTTTTCCACTAAGATAGTCTTGGCAATGAGTATTGACTAATAAGAAATGATTCTCTATGATTATTTGTGTATGCCACAAAGTTTCATGTCTTAAGTTATGATTATTGGGATTTCATTTCACTACTATGATTTATCCCATGTTATGAAATTATTCTCTCTTTTTCAGGTTATGATTTCCAAAATGTTATGTTCTTATGAATATGATGTGATTGATATTTCTTTTTTTTACCCTTACTGAGAATTTGAGCTCACCCTTTTGTATGTTTTTTTTCAGGTCAGGAAAAATCTTATTAAGTAAGATATTCCAAAAGGGACTATAGATATGATGAAATAAATGGGAGACAGTGTAGACGCTTTAGGAACCAGTTGTTTATGTTTCCCAGTTTCTAAAGACTCTATACCTATACGGTCCTTTCATGGTTTTGTTATATGTTGTAATAAGTATGCTTCAATTTTGAAGTATTAACAATGTATGTAAAGTATGGGTCTTTATACGATCAATGCTTTGATGGAGTCCATTGTGGACTATGGTCAGGTGGTGTTTATAGTGACTGACATACGATACGTGATTCTGAACAGTAGACATCTATTTCGATACCAACTCTTATGATATGGTATTCTATGTAGGGGCTCTAGAGACCTTCAATTTTACATTTAGGATTTATTAGGGAATATATAATGGCCTCATTTAAATTTAGTTTTCTACTGAAGTACATTGATAATTTTTACTTAGTGTATTAACCTTCCAACTTCTTTTTCATGGATTTATGTGAGTGTTTCAAAATACATTGGAAAATGCCTCCTATTTTTTTGGATATTCCTACTCAGTGCATGTCGCCAGCCCCTGGCATATGGGAGGAACGGTTGGGGTAGTCATGGCATGGGCCTTGTGGGATGGGTCTGAATATCTGAGAATAACTTAGGATATGTTCCTCATGTATGGAGGAGACAAGGATATGTTCATCACTGGTTATACTATTTATGGCTTTTAGACATATCAAAATGATCTGAAGATGAAATATTGATATTTTTTTCTATCTCAACAGAGGAGTTATGAGCCGGAAGAGATGAAATTAGTCATTTTTTGATGATTCTACATTAAATTTATAGTATGTATCATCTTATGATGCTTCCAATGAATAATTTTTGATTCATAAAATTGTCTAGGATCTTCATGTGATACCTATAAGTAAACACCAAGTAACATTTTATTGTGATAACACTACAAAAGTGGCTCTTAAAAAATATAGAAGGTCACATAAACAGAAACAGAATATATTCTTGAAGTATCACCTAATGAGGAATTTATATCAAATGGGTGATGTTGCTGAATGTAGAGTACCCATGGAAAGGAATGTGTTTTATCCCATCAGTACAATAATATCTCATCTGAAGCATGAGTATAATGGGAGAGCTAGCAAACTAAAGGTTGTTAGCATTTAGCTCGAGTGTAAGTGGATGTCTGTTTGAGTTGGTCCCCAAGAACCAAATTCTAGTTTTCATTATTATAACTTATATTCAAGGTTTTAAATTTTAATATAAATACATTCAACATTGTGAATGTTCATATGTATTACATTGTGTCTGATAATAACTAACGAGTAACTGTTTCAGTAAAATGTAAAAAATGTTTCCCTCAATGATGGGAACCCAAATGTTCTACGACACTTTTCTTGAATATATATTCAATATCCATATGAAATCATTCATGGGAAGAAATGATATAAGCAATTAAGGAGGGATAATCATAGGACATTCTGGTACCTTATTATAATGTATGCCCTTGATAATATCTAGTATGGAAATTATGAGAATGAGACATGCCAGAATTAAATCCTCATTTATATGTTTCATTGGATGTTCATTTATGTCCAAAACTATATTGGTCCATAGGTATTAAGATTATTAGTAGTGTATATTGTGAGTCATATAAATTTATGTATTGATGAATCCCATGATGACATATGTTTGTGGCGAGGTCGAATATGTTGTGTGCATCACAAGTAATATTTTATTGATGAATAATTTAGGTAGGTATTTATCCATTCTGTTAATTAATGAATGTAAATATATAATTCCCATTAATGTAAATGAAAAATAAAAAAAACAAATGTACACGGTGTTCTAGAGAAAAGTTCATTTTTCAAAAATAAAATAAAAGAAAGAGATAATGAGCATATAGTTTGATCAAACTGGCATGCAACCTGCTCAATTTGAGATATTCTGATAAAGGTATTATATATCCCAGTTTTATTTCATATGAGGTGGTATGCCATTTCAACATTAAATTGTTTACCTATTGGTTCCTTTGAATGTTTCTAGATGTTAACCTTGGACTTTAGGCCTCTTTTCCTAATGCCACTAAGATAGAGGACTAGAGGGTCACACACTATGTTTATCCGAGAATGTCAATTAAATATTATATTACATTACTGGTTGAATATATATTATTCTTCTACATAGATTAATAACTAGTCATGTATGCTTGATCAATTATTTTCTATCACTATTTATTTAATAGAATGTATTATGAGAGGAACATTTAATAAATAATTATCTTTTTAATATTGAATGATATATTTATTAATTTGTTATCCAATACTGTATTGATATTTATTTAATAAAAAATAGTCATATTTTAAGGCCTAATGAATATTTTCGAGGAATGGAAGACCAATGCTAACGGTCTAGTGAGAAATGATAACATTGAATATTATTTAATTTAACACTATTTCATTATAATTCACATGTTTATCAGGTATCAAGAAATAGTATTATTACTATTATTATTTACCCATCCAAAATAATGATCATCAAAAAGAAATAATTGGTCACATATATATCCATTTGGCATTTTGCATTTTAGTTTTATAGAATTTGGTAAAAATACAACATAACAACATGGATATATTAAAAAATGTTATTAAAAATCAATTTCATTTAAGAATAATTTCTTACCATGAAGTAATCTTATTTGGAATAAAATACGTAAAAACATTCCTCCTAATTTGTAGAAAAGAAATAATAATATGTTTGAGCTCAAATTCCCAATAATTGTATACAAAATAATTTTCAATTTCATGTTTCTAGTTAGTATATGATGAGTATAATTTTACGATGACATAGTAAAATATGACCATCATGACATAAAATATTTAACATAAATCAAATAATTATCATAAATCGTGAAACATTGCATAATGTTTTAAAATATTAGAACATTTAAATATGTCAAAAATCACGATCAATGTAATGATACATTAGTACATGATTCATTCCAGAAGAAAACATGTTATTAATATGGATAATCATCATTATATAAATTTTAAAATACAAATTATAAATGGAATAATATCCTGGGTCAATTGAAATAATTTCATAAAATACAAGTAAAATTTTATAACATAGTCCCTTTACCTACTACATTGGAGGGATAATTCGAGTTCACTAATTATCCTGACCTATATCAGACTGATTAGCCAACATAAAAAATCTATAAGATCCATTTAATAAGAATAACACATGAAATATTGAATTCAATATAATAATAATATACATTTATCATTCATTTCATTATTGACCCATGGAAATGAAATGGGATCCATGAAAATAAATATGAGACCATCATAATCAATATAGTGAAAGATTAAAGATGGTTCTACAATCCACGCATAATTAGTAATATTATTTTTCTATAATAAACGTGTTTTATAGTAATTTTCTTTATGAAATAAATGAATTTTTTAAAATAAAAAACACTTATTTAATTAAAACAAATCAATACATTATTCTATGACTAATTATAGGAAAATTCCAAATATAATAATAGTATAAAAATTATAAAATTGAAATAATAAAATGTGAATATATGGATACCCCAAATAATCTAAAATAATACATCACATGAAATAAAATATATAAAAAGAAACAAAAAATTAGTAAAATATTCATTTAACAACTTGAGTCATTATGATATAGTTTCATTTATATCAATTTTGTCTCTTTGAGACCTTGTTATACAAAAAACCCTGAGAAACTATTTTATTACAGGAACATTATATTTTAATAAATAAATAACACAATGAAAATGTTAATATTTATTGGAAAAAATATTATTTTCTATGATTAATATCAATTTTATTCTTACTTGCACAAAATTAGAGAAAAAATAATTTGAATGTTTTTTGTAGAAATTATCTTTTATAAATAAGGAAAAAAAAAATTAAAAACATTTCATAATATTATTTTGACTAATTTATAGTAGTATTGGAAATAATTTATTTTATTATCTATTCTATACAAATAAATATAAGAATATTTTTTGGTAAAAATATATATTTAAATGAAAACAATTATTTTTAATGATTTTTTTGACAGGAAAAATACTCATCAAATTTAATTACACAAAATAAACATTAATTAAGACTGATTTATATTAAATTTATAGACTATATGTTTGAATTTATAAATTGACATCCTTATATTGATGACTACTATCCACATAGTTAAAATAAGATCATCATTTTCTTCAAAGATACATTTCATGAAAAACTATTTTACAATGACCAATGGAAATTTATTTCCAATTAAATATTTATAAATCTATAATTTTAATTTTATAAAATTTAATCCGTGTCTGTAATAATCATAAATATAATGTTTAAATTTTTCACCATTATATTTTCCATAATGATTTGGGATGACATTGAAAATTTATTATGCTACGTAATATTAAAATGATGTTTTTCATGTCAGATGGAATTGTTTTATTAATAATTATAAAAAAATATAACATATTAATTTTATTTTTTATATTTAATATTTATATTCAATTGGTCCAAATTATTTAATAATGGTATTTTTATATTAGGCATATTGTATTAGTTAATATTGATAAAAACTTGTTATTGTGGTAGAATCTAAAATTGTAGAAATATGTAACCATAGTATATAAGTGTAAAAAATGTTCAATTTTTTTAATGATGTAGAGGTATGGATTTACCATTACCTCCCTTCAATAAATTTTTAATCATATTTTAAGGAACATTTTTTGACATTGAATTCCCATTATTCAGTAATTTTGGGTAGTTAAATAATGGCCATATTCCCCAATTATTAAAGAGCACTCACATTAATATTTAACAAACATATCTAAATTCTTATAGTTTAGTTTTTGGGAGGTTTAATGCCATTTTTTTTGATAAATCCAAAACAAAACCCACACCCTTATATATAGTGATGAAATCATAAACACTAAATTTCCATCACTGATAACGATATTTGTGAGCTAATTTTTTTCCTTCCAAAGAATACAAAATAAAAAAATTAGATCACAATCATTATAGACTACCTTTTTGGATTATATTTTTATTGAATTTGAACAAACTAATTTATAAAAATACAATGATGATAAATGAACATTTCTCCCACCTAATTTTTTTTTCTTATTTCCCATTATTTCTTCATCAAAATCTATAGGAAATACTATATAGGAAAAATTCAATCAACCAAATTGTGTAAAATCAAGGGATAAGTATGCATAATAAGGATTATATCAAATTCTAAATAAGGGTAAACATACGAATTAACATCTGATAGTCATCAATGAGAATAAAAAGTGAATAACTATCTTGTTACATAACTAGAGTTCATGAGTGAAAAATATATATAAATAATTACATTAATCATCAATAATGATTTATATAATAAGTGTTTCAAAGGACCAAGTCATAGAAATAAATATTTAGGAGCCATGTGATATCAATAAGGATCAAAGGAAACATTATATACCAATGAAATGCATTGATATAACATGTTGGTATCTTGGGACATCATAATAGTAGAACACTTTCAATTGGAATAAACATATTGAAAACATCCAATATTATTATAAAGGGAACATAATAATTATTTAATTAATTAGCGTGATATTTGGGTTCACCCATCACTTAATCCCTAAAGGGATCAACCATTATAAGAGACATAATCATATTAGTTGTAATATAAAAAACTAGTGAAATAAAAACCACCATATTATTTAAGCTACAAGGGGATCACCCAAAGCTATCTGGTACACCCCATATATATATATAATATTCAAAAATGGTGTAATTTATGCCACCCAATAATATATAATGCCTTTAAAACACATAAAAATGGTAGTAATTCAATTCATAAACTGATTAACCGGTGGAAAAATATGTTTAAAAAAAACTGTAGACATGGTTAAACCATGGAAGAGAATCATGTTCAATCAAAAATCTATTTTAAACATGATTAACCTCTATAAAAGAAACCTGTTTTATAATAATCATTTTGAAACGTTATTAAACTGTGGAAATTAAATGGGTTCCATTAGAGTCTAATTGAAATATTCATAATCTATTTTATAAAAGAACGAGGATTGTATTAATTCAAAAAACACCCAATGTAAGATAAATACAAAGATGGGGTCTTAATGGTAATGCTTACCATTAAAAAACATTGACACATTCTTGAGGAAAATATAATTTTCATAATGAAAATCATTTTTTATAAACCATTTCATTTTGAAAAAATTCTCCTTCAAAACCACATCAAATAAAATATTAATATTGAAAATAAAAAAATCATTAAAAAATATCCTTGTAATCATATAATGGAATGATCAATTAAATTTAATACCAAATAGTGGGTAATTCAATGCATATCCTAATGTTATAAATAATTATCCTTTTTAATAAGGTTAGAAATGTTCACTGTTCAAAAAAATGAAAAGAAATTTCCTATTAATACATTATATATTAATTTAAAATTGGTTAAAAATATCATTCATAAATAATTTTTGAAATTCTAAAATATTTTTTGAAATATTATTTATAAATAATGGGTTATGATAAAAATGATTTTTCACTAAATAGGGAAATAAATATATATTATCTAAAAAACGTTTTCTCAATAATATTATGAAACAAATATAGCACGAATGGTACATGTACATGAAAAATATCCCAAATAACTAGTTCATAATAAAACTAATGATAATTATTTAGAGATTTATTATTATATTTAAATATTGGAGACTAATTGATCAACAATAATGATAAATGATGAGATTGTAATTCAAAACTCTTTACAATTTGGTAACTTCATTTCATAAACCCCATGAAAGGATAAAATTAAATGAAACATAAAATATCAATTGGATAAATAAATTAATGAAATTAATTGTAAAGGTTTCTATATATACATATTTTAAAGAAGATAGGTGAATAACACGACATAAGTTTCAATAAAAGAAAATGAAGATAAAAATATCTTACTACTTTTGAAATATTTTGAATCATAATACCCAATAAATAATGACATAATATAAAAAAATAAGTATCACTATATTAAATGTATTTATTAAATAACATTTAAAATTTTTATCATATATATAAAATGTATTAATGGTGTAGGGGATAATTTGTATGTATCCTTGAAATAATAGAGAGACTATAAATCTCATTTGTCATGATTCATTTTAGATGAGAATGATTTACTATAATGATTAAAAATTTCATTAAACTATAATATATTATTATTATTATTTATAATAACATATATGATACTTTAATAACAACTTATCACATGATCATTAATAATCATTCATTATTTTTATTGTTTCAGGTGTTAATTTCCATGATTTCTCAGTCATGTTTTGTTATGAATGGTTTTTTCTAATGAATATAATATAGTTCCATCATATTCATTATAATTATAATTACACATTTTTAATATTTATACATATATTATACATTTAATTTCAATCATGAAATATGATTTGGATAAATGAATTATTGTATGAACATGGTGATGTTATGTCATACACACGCATGAGTAATATTTTCATTTTTTAAAGAAAACTATGGAAATTAGGTAATAAATTATTTATAATTTCATAATGATCATAATATCATATATTCCATATTTTTCAGAAAATATACTTATATATTTCTTCCATTTTCTCTGTTGAAGAAATAGATTCACATTGCATTGTGAAGGCAGTAGTTCACACTTGCACGAATGATGCCATCAATTTTTTAGTTAGAACAATAATATGATATAATTTTTTCATATTGATATTTATGCAATTATAATTATAATTAGGTGATTTTTAGAATATATATTAATCATTATTATTTTTATTATATTCAATGTAAAATTTTAGTGTAAGATGAATCTTATCGGTTCATGAAGCGGTAGTTTTCCGTACACACATGTGATGGTACGATATCCCCCACAAAATGGAATAAAAAAGGTATAAAAAATATAATTACTCCATAAATATAATTATGTTATAAATTTCATATATATACATTATATTCATCATCATACCCAATTGTGATAGATTTTAATGGAAAAACGAATGACATCAATTTATGTCGGTGTAGACCGCCACACACATTAATGGTGATTTAATAACTCTTTTAATGGATGTGGAAATGGTTTTTTGTCATGAAATATTTATTAAAACACCCCATTATACCTATGATATATATTTTATTATATAATCATATTTTAAATAATTATATAATTTTTGGAATAAATAACATGAAATTTATCGTTGAAAAATGATATATCTTTTACAAATATCCTACAGTGGTTTTCAAAAACATATGTCCTACACTAGATTTCATCCCAAAATAAGGTCTATATGTTGAGGGTATGAATATATTATGTTATTTTGTATTTATTGTCTTATAAAAATTGGGTTTTTTTATTTTTTTAATAGATAATAGGAGGTGACCATTTATAGGTTAGGTTGCTCGCACACTTGTAATATTTTGAAAAGAATCAATCATACCAATTGTGTATCATGAAAAATTCATCAGAAATGACCCACTATAGTTCATAGAAAACATAATAATTTCAATTTTTCATATAATTGGTTTTTGGAATGTTTTTATGTCATTTTACACCTATCATATTAATTTAACCCCTTCATAAATCTATTTTTACCAGAACCGCAGTAATTTTTATTTGTATTTCACTATTCATATTCATCAAAATTTAAGTTCAAGTAATTAGAAAATATTATTTATTCTGATTATTAATATTTATTCCTTTTTTTAAAAATAATTTCTTTGATTTTGAGGAATTGAATTTGATATAAATCCCAGAGGCATAACATGAAAAAGTGTTTCAATGTGAAAAAAGTTCAATAGTTTATAATGTTTTCATATCAAAATTCGATATAAAAATTATTCAAATGACCTAAATTTTAGTAATTTATATTAAATGAAACCATTTTTACTTCCAAAAAAATGTTAAATAATATATAACCTTGTAATTAATGTAAACTAAAACGATATTTTCATTTAAAAATTCATATTTTTCCCTAATCATCAAGAAAAATACTCTCCGAAAATTGTAAAAAATATATCATCATTATAATTTTTAATTTTTTATTTCAAAAAAATACTATTTTTTCTAATAAATTTTTCTAATGTGGAATAAAATATATTTAATTTACTACATGCATACAAGAAGAATGAAGGTTTCGAGAATTGTATTTTTCCCGAAAAATATGATTTTATATTGACTTTATGTCATAAAATAATAGTATTGGAAAGTTATATTAAGATTAAATGATATATAATCTATATAGTTCATTTGAAATATTTCTCATGTTGGGATATTTTTAATAATTAAGATGTAGAGGCATTTTTCACTTCAAATTTTTTTTCAAAAAAAGATTTTTTTTCATCCCAAAAATAAACCTATAAGAAAATTCTATATAAAATATTTTATATAGAAATTAATTGTATAAAGTATAACTATAAAATAAATAGGATCATTTAAATAATATTAAAATAAAATTATTTATTTTTATTTGTTGATATATTTTAAAAAATAGACATTTTTATAAAAATATGTATTTGTCACTACTCAATGAAAAATAAATATTTCATGAAATAAAAAAATTTCACTCAAATTAAATTTTGATATTAAATTTAGATAAATTAAGGTAATATTGTCATATAAACTTTATAAATGTGATAAAAATTAATTAAAATAATTTTTTCATTAATAGTAATGAAAATCAGTTAGGTTAAAAACATATATTTAATGAATAAAATCACATTACTAAAAAATGATTGATTATTTGATACAATATTATCAAAAAAATTTAGTTAGTATCACAGATATATATATCCCATAACATAGTTAATACTATTCATAACACCAATTTAATGGCAATATTATAACAATTTTATATATATTGGGTCATTTCTTCTCTGTGTTTCTTGTTTAATAGGCTATAAAACACAACAATCTGAGTAATGCAAATACCACATGGTATTTTATAAATTATTTTTTCACTCAAAGAATTATATCATAATATCAGAGGTAGTTACATTCTCAAATAACCTAAATGTTGTTTATTTCTTTTCAAATTTACAGATTATATTATTTTAAAATCAGAGGGTGTTATATCCTCCTCCACCCCTTTAATAAGTGAAATCATTTAAATTTGATCATTATCCCGATAATAGAATGTTGGATATTGTTAAATAAATTTCATGTAACCCGAGATCATTAAAATGGTAAATGTAACATCATGTTGATAAATTTTATAGGAATTGTGATGGTCATCCAAAATTTAAATATATTTTTTTTCCAATAAGATTACATAGGTGGGAAGTGATTATTTTTACATGTATGAAATGAGTACATAGTTGTGCAGAGTGATTGACATCATTTATTAAAAAATTATTATAATGCAATATTATGTCCCTAAAAACTAATAATAATTGATGACTCAAAAGGTAATCTGATTCATGGTATATTATTGTGTTAGGATAACATTTTTATTTCATGATCATTTTCCTAATATTGATAAATTAAATTTCTATCTAGAATAATATAATAAGAACATATAAAAAATGACGATTATAATTTCCACGTTTTTTTTAATTTCAACCAAAATTTAATATGTTTCTCTAAATTACTAGTATTCAAGTTGAAATTTCCATATGTGAGTCACCAAAATCAATTTTAAAGACCGAATAACCAAAAAGGGTTAAAAAGTTATAACTACATTCATAGAAATTATCCTTAAAAATGTTCATAACTAGGTAAGATAATTCTCATAAATAATTAACCATTATACAACACATTAATCTTCAAAATTCCATATCAATAAACAATGATGAAGCAAAACAATTTCATAAACCTATGTAAAAAATAACCTTAATAAATTTTACATTAAAGGGTGTGTAAAAAAATTGTTATTTAATACCATTTGGATTTCATGCCTATAATAATGGATATCTTTTTTCGATGTAACATTAGTCACCTAGTCATCAAATCACTATTCAATGCTATTTTTATATAGAGTATAAAATGTGTGTCCTCAATATCAATGATCATATAACATCAAATGGTTACCAATAACATTAATTTTTTTTCCAAAACAAAAAATTCATTCTAAATTTTAAATATTTTATTTATGAATAATTAGACGTAATAAAATATATCCTAATGAATCAATAACCATTTTATGAATTCATGTATTAAAATGTCACAATGGGGTCAAATACATTTGATTTACAAACATCAGGATGATTTTAAACCTATGATGGTATCTATAACACTTATGAAAAATCACATGTAATATTCTTAATCTCTAAATTTATCAAAAATGGATAGACTTGAATGACACTAATCTGGTGATCTAAGATGGTTTGCCATAAGGATTCATGATCTACTCCCCTTATTCTAGATGCTGCAGACTATCATTGAGGATCTGAAGGTGGTAATGTGATGATACTATACACTCAATTAAGTGTAATGAAATAATTATAACTAATATCAACCATGATGTAAATTATCATGGTAAAGAAGTAATACATATATTGAAATAAAAAATTTATTTAATAATAAATTAAATGAAATAATATTATGAATATCAATGTCATACATACCGAAAATATTTCCCACTAGTATGATAAAATATTCAAGAGTACATAAATGAAATTGATATAATTATAGAAGTATATAATACTAACTCTGATCCAAAACACATACCCAGTCTCCTTAACAGAAATAGGATGCCCCATCCAAGTCATAATATTATACATGAACATGTCTTCATAATAATATTACCCTAGGAATTATTCATATTAATTTTGTTACTATTTTTACTTTAAAATAATACATAAGGTCTATACCAACACAGTGTCTCAGATACCTAGGTGAGAAATATTCATAGTGGGTCACTATAATGATGATCCTATAATATGCTTCCATAAGTGAATATTATACAATACGATCATCATATATGAGAGAAAATCATAAAGATAAATCAAAAAAAAATGTGTGGCCACCAAAGATCCTTGGGTCCCTGACCTTGAACTACTAGGAAATGTGCCATCATGTGTATATATATAAATGAGTAAGGATAATGATATAACATAAATAATCTATAATCAAAACATGTCTCTATAATCTAGATCATTGGGAAATTATTTGAAAAATTGAATTTATCTATATTTCATAACACTCAATCCATATATCATTTTCTCAATATAAATGTCAATTGTCGCATTCAAAAATACCATCTTTATCTATTATTGGAAGTGACTCTGGGTGAGATATTTCATCAAAGAGGGATATGTTTCATAAGACAATGATTTCTCATACTCAAATACAATAACATTAACAAATGATGTAATATAATGGTTCACAATAACAAAAATGTGGCATTTAGTTGGATGTTATACCACTCAATCCACATGTAATCAAATCCAGTGACTGATTCCAATGTCCCTATCTAGAGGAAATCATGACATTATATCTCAGATAGTCTTTACAAGGATAACCCTTAAAAAATATGTTTGTAATGCTATTCAGATCCATGTTTATGCTAGACATCCATTGATATAAAGGGCCCAATATCCAATATTAAGGAAGTAACTATTGGTTATGTGCTAATGGTGAATCATTCAGATCATACAGAGAAACCTATGAATCAATAACGGATAACGTACTCATCTATCATGTGTATTTTAAAAAGTGAGTGGAGTCTCTTGTAAAACCATTATAATTAATGAAGTGTACCTTTATGCACAACACACAAAAATGTATATATAAAATAATGGTTCCCATGTGGTAGCTATTGGACTAATGAATATATCAATCCTGTTGGTTCAAAATCTAGATTGAAAGTATGTCTATAGATCCCAGTAATATCAATCATGTAAGATCAATATACCGATCTTATATTTAAATATGATAATACAAAAATAGTAATAAAATTAATAAAAATATGGATCCTATGATATATTTTTGGGTTTCCCAAAGGTTAAGAAATATGAATCATGTTAGGCTCATCATCCACCAACCAAGATGCAAATATGGTAATTGAAAGAGTGATGGTGGTCAAATTCCTAACCAACTACATATTTCTCATCCACTAAAGTTTACAAGTTCTAATCATGTTCTAATGTGACACCAATTACTATATCTACCCAAACCCCTAATATACTAACTCATGGAGAGTAAAATGAAATGGGACAACTAGATCCCCTATGTTAAGACACCAAAGATGAATCTGACATGAGTTCATTAAAATATTATACATAAGAAGTTGTTTCCCACCTGGGGGTCTCATGTATATTAAATTGGCACGATATCCAATAAGATATTATGTAGGTTGTTATTTATGTTAGGGATCCCCTCTAGGGACCCCCGATAGTTGTAATAAGGTAGATTAATCCTATAAGGGATCATTAGAGATAACTATTTTCACAGCCTATTATGCCAATTTGAAACATATCACAAGTCATAAATCCAATATGTAAGATCTAAAAAATAATATTTCAGGAGATATACCTCATTTAGCATCTTAGATCAATGTCTCACTATTATGATTCAATTGGATTCTATTATTAGATAAAGAACCAATCCATTTGAATAGAAATGATGAAAATGACCCATTAGAGTAATCATATCATCTTAAGGGGTTTCACATCATCATATATTCCTAAAAATACTCAATATGGACTACACTTATGGTATTGATCCATCTATAGTGCATAAAATTACTAAAACTGCAAAAAAGAGATGCACTGTGATAGTACATTGTGGGTAATCAATGTACATGGCATGTACTAAAATAACACCTTCATATCCAAGTCGCTCTACAAAATGTGGCTAGTATGGGTCCTAGAAATGCAATACCACACAACATGGCTAGACAGATAGTCTGGTCATGTAATATAACATGGTCATTTCCCTTTATTCATTATGTCTTACCAAGTACCGTGACTACATGGTCACATACAATTACATGGTTTCTAGTTAGTGAAAATGGTGTGTACTTTACAAAAATAATTCTCACATGTACGTGGATACACATACATGTACATGTAACTATATTATTACACAACATGTAATTTCTAAAATTCATCTTCCCTAAAAATGAAAAACTCAAAATTTCTGTTCTCAGAAACATACATTTTGTACATGGGTTTTCCATAAAGAAAAACATTCAAATTGGACCAAATACCCAATTTTCTTCCAAAAAATAGATCAACCAACAAACTGACTGAGGTAGTCACAATAATGTGTGAAGAAAATGAAAATATAACATCTATAGGAATTTATAGAAAATATAAAAATTTCATATCTTTGGTTGATTCCACCAATGCATCACCTTTTTCTTTGGTCCACAGATGTCAGACGATGATCCAACACCTCGTAAGATCCACAAAGAAATCACTCTTCCTCTATATCCCTTTTTCAATATCTCCATATCCTTATCCATTGGTTCTCATGTGATGAATAATTACCATAGTTTTGAAGGCATACATGAGATGATAATGTATAACAAATAAAATAAAATAGAGAACATGACATAAAATGAAAATAAAAAAGAATAAAATGTTCGGGATGGAACCAATGCCCAAACAATGTTCATGACCTACATTAGAAGAACTTCAAACTCTATAATGAATGATAAAGATATCATATCAATCCAATTCTTCTTTCAAAGGATACTGATAAAATAATGTGTCGAAATAATTAATATTGAACTAATTAAATTTTAGATAATATTTAATCAATGATAAATTGAATTGTACATAATTAAAAAATATTATTTTCCATTTGTAAAAAAATATTCCGAGAAAAGGAGATTAGTAATAATAATTATCTGAGATCATGTTCGAGGAGAATGTTTCCCATTTAACCCATAAACAGATCTAAAATAAAAATTTTAATTTTATAAAAAAAATTATGCCATAATGACACAAGTCCTTACAATACCCCAACCATAATGCCTATCAACCCTGAGAATAATTATTAATAAAACTAGAATACAAGCTCACAACATACACTATTGCATGAAAATGGTATCTTAATAATCCAATGATCAATATCATACTATTATTAAATCTTCTATCAATGATTAATGTTAACACAACCCAATATAGTACTATGTACCATAGGGATACCCATATAATCACCACAAATTAAAACTCCATGGACAATAACTGATGTTAAACTATAAACATCAAATAAAAATAATGCTCACCACCATCAAATTTCCCATGATAAACTCCCCATATTTTTTATTATCTTATATTACTGCTCGAGTGGAACCTTAACACGATCTGTTATGATTCCAGTAAGGAAATTTAAAATTAATGTATAGTGACATAGGGTATATTCCAAATCATTGTACATAACATGATATCAAGATATGTAATTATTGTTTCTAAATAGAAGTAAAATGTGACTCTATAAATAATCGTGTATAGATTACTTGACATAGGACCACATTAAACATATTATAATTTTTGTTAACTTGACACCACACCTTCTAACATTGTGTTTCCAAGTCTAGATATGACTGAACCAAATCATGACACCCAAATTAATATTTATGTTTCCTCTTCCATGTATAGATATTATCAATTGATTAAAACTCTCAAGAAACCATGCCCATGTATATATATCAATCAAATAATTCCTCAAATCACACTTATCCACTCACCGATATACGATTTAAATAGTATAATGTGCACAAAACATATACCATTTTCTTCTAAATTATGCTTGTATGAGCCTTATGTGACAGGGATTATAATCCCATGATTCTCCACATGTCAGCCCATTAATCCAAAATCTCTAATGTATATCCTCTTAAATATTAAGAATCCTCACTTGTGTAATGATCTATTCCACAACCGCCCATCACCTGGTGTCGTTCCTTCCACGAGGGTCTAACTATGCTCATACTATATTAGTAAAAGTAATATATATATATTTATAAGGTGTTGCAACTCGAAAAATATATCCCATCGAATCCATTATTGTACAGAAACCATGATATGTACTTCCTCAAATGCCAATGGCATAAACATGACTATATCATGATACCCAAAAAACTATCCCATAATTAGATACATATGATCAAATAACTAAGACCACTACCTATAAATGAATCTTCTAAACTTGTCCATACTCCAATATAATTTTCTATTAATCACATAAAACTATGATCGGAAGGGTTTGTATAAAAAAAATTGTCCTCTAGGACTCCCAAATGTCATTACAGATCATGTCTCATATGTTTTTCATTTGGTATAACCACCTATCCAAAAATTTTAAACCACACAACACAGGGTAAGGATAAAAATGACTAATTATGACCAAAAATATCATCATCAGCCTGTAACAACATTATCCTTATCGACCATCCTCATAAATAATTACTCCATGCAGGTCATATTAGAAATGTGGAGTAGATAATAAACTAACACACTCATGAAATATATATGTGGTAATTCCCCATCTAAATGTAGTTCACTAGAAATATAGTGAACCCGTCTTAACATAACTGTATATTTCATCATATTAGGTTAATATTCATTTCATTACAAAAATAAATGCCCAAGGAATATAGCAGTTTATGGTATTTGGAAACATGGGAAAATTATTTTAACTCAGTGAATGATGAGAAATGTTTCCCACAAACATCTCACCCTTTAGTAATTTAACAGAAATTATATCTCTACATTGTAGGGAAACAAAACATATGAAATGTGTGATTTCAGATGCTCCGTAAGGGAATGTAAAATAGATAGATAAGAATAAGGGGATGAGAATATGATAATATGATTTGGATATCATAATCTATATATATAAGATCATATACATGATTCATATTGAGAATATTGATTTATATATATAATTAATTTATTTTAATCATAATTAACCAACAAATAAAACCTTGGATCCTAAATCCTACTATCTTTAGGAGAATAGGTACATAATTTCAAAACCTGAAACAAAAAAATAACATATATTATTTACTCTCTATAAAGAGTTTCTAAATTTCAATGAGGTATTATATCTACAAAGTATAACCTATTTAATACATGAACAAAATTGATGACCTAAAATTCCCAGTAAGAAAAGAGGATTGGGAATAAAAATATCACATAGTTAGATGACACAACATGATGACATTAAAGCCATGGATAATAAATAAATATAATTACTAATAAAATGTATCTGATGGAAACATATGACCAAGACATCATAGTAATTTTTAAAATAAGTATAACATGGAATAAACAAGAACCAAGGATAACTATCTAGACTATATCATATGGTGTACAATGTCCCAAAAACGAATCAGGTTCACTCCCAATACTAATATGTCTTCTAATGAGACTAGACATTACCAAATGTATTGGATCACTATATGGGGGAAACCATCCTAAAAGATTCATTAATATGTGTTCCACATTAAAATTAATACATAATGTATCAAACATTTACATTAGGGTTACCAATGGAATTAATTGTGTATCATATTCATGTCAATATGCATAACATAAGGGAGTTTCATTATGGTGTCCATGAAAGAAATGATTTAAACGATTCATGTAGATTAATAATCGAAAATAGGCCTCTATCATGATATGTGATGTCATTCTAAATTAAAAACATGATAAAAATTATGATTTGTTAGAAATGAAACATTTTAGTATTATTTAAAAGAAATTATAAATAACTTTTAAATAGGGGAAACAAATATTTGTTTTCATAATTATATTAATGAAATAATATTTTTTCTGATAAAATGAGCAATTTTGGAGATATAATGGTGGATGAACATATATTATTAATGAACATGAAATTTTTTAATATATCGAGATGTTCCCTTGAATAAGGAATGTGTGGCTAGAAAATTTGATGAGGAAATTTCATTATACATATATTTACCCATCAAAGAAGGGTGATATGATCTAGATAAATAAGTTTAAAACACAAAAAAATAATTTAATAGTGGTAATTAATAATAAATATGATTTACATTGGGATAACGAGAGATAAAATAAACTCAAAGGGAAATGGATATGCGAAAGGAATCCCTTACATTATGTCTGATACAATTTTGTACTTGATATTAATGTCCAAGATAATAAAATAAAATCCATTAATTAATTTATGAAAAACTATTAATACCTTATTATAATTATAATACATTTATTATGATCATTTATAGACCTTTTTATGGGTTATGATATTCAATTTCCTCATTCAAGAGCGTGGTTTTCTTTTTTTTTTTCATGAATTTTTTACTTATATATATATATGGAATATCATGTAAAATAATAATTTTTGTTTAGAGTATATGTTATATGTTATTAATGGAAATAAAAAATATTAAATTTTTATAAAATTCATTTATTTTATTGGGGTGAGGCTTAATAATTTTATGAGACATTAGTAATAATCATTTAGATTATTTTGGTGGGTTCTCAATCATCACAAACTAGTTTCGTTTTAATAATTAAAATCATGTATATATAATTGTTAAAAAAACTAATTAGAATGTAATAAAAATATTACAATATTTTTAAAAAATAAAAATTGTTTTATGATCACTATTTGAGGAGGTAATGGATGTTTAATTCAACATCATCCTTGAATGTGTTTAATTAACACTCAATGGATGATGTTTTTTCAGTTAAAAAGATAGGGAAGATAAATGATCATGTATTATTCTAGTATGAAAATTAAATTCCATTTTTGATATGGTACCAGACTTATAATTCCATTATTATTAGGAGAGGATAGTAAAAAAATATGAAAATAAAATAATACAAAAATAACATAAAAAAATGAAATAATATTTTTCATCTGGAATCCTTTTTCTTGAGAACATATATATAGGGATTGTGATTTTTCAATTGATGAGGAAAAAGTATTTGGGATATGAGGAGTGTAATAGTGGTGTACTTGGATTAATTTGGAAAATGATCAATGGTTGAATGTGTGAGGGGATGAGGTGGTGAGGGGTGGTATTTATTGTAGAGGGGAGGGAAGTTTTATTATTATATTATTCATTAGTTTATTATTTTATCTAAATATAATATATAATCATGATTCTATGACTAAATATAGAAAATAGTGAAGGATAATTTGAGATTACTGTTCTTACATCATCAATAACCCATGTAATAGTGTATTTTACATATAAGGAAAATATACCGTAAATTACCATATTTTACTATTCACCAAGAATTCAATAAAATCAGAAAAATACCATGAAATAACCTGAACCATTATATGACATTTAGAATTAAAAAATATAATCCATTTTCTGAAAATTATTTTATATTTCTGATAAATATATTTTTTAATTAAATCATTTATTTTAAAATTACAATTTTAAAATTATAACTGATTTTACAACACTTTAAAAAATTAACCATTTTCTAATAAATTTATTCTATAATCAAAAGACAATAAAATAATAAATTATGAAGAATTTTTATGGAAATAAATATTCTTTTAATACTTTATTTTAATTATAATATTATAAATAAATATTTATAACTTACCTAAATACCAACACATAATTTATGATTTCTAAGTCATTTATTCACTTTTTTCGAGATACAGATATATAATATTTATAAATATAAGATACCCAAATTTTATTTTATATTCATAGGTGACGATTCTGTTTTATTGGTAGCTTTACTATTCATATGGGTTACATTTGTGTTCCAAATTTCAACATGTTATTCCTTCAGTATACGTTTCTTGACTTCTAGAAATACCTCTTATTTAATTTATTACGAATTTATAAATTTTGTATTGTTTTTTTAATATGATTTTATTTAATTATAAAATTTGACATAATTAGAAAAATTAATTTTCATTGATAAAATTTAGGGTCATTACATTATTCCCCCTTATGAATTTTAACCTTGAAATTTTTATTTTAAAAATAAGGGGAAAATGTGAGGGTAATTATCCTTCATTGATTCCTTTAGTTCCCTTCTTGCATCTTCATAATTATTGTTCCACCATAGTAAATGGACTAGGTGAGTAGTCTTGTTTCATAGAACATCATCTATATATTCCATGATCTTTAATGGATTCTTCTTGTGAGATAAATCATTATTCTACTATAACATCTCTAAATTAATTACATTTGAGGTGTATGGTATGTTCTTATCCATGTGGGATATGTGGAATAAATAAGGTACATGAGACATAAGTTGCGGAGGTTCTAGTTGATTGGCCACAACTCCAACATGATCCTGAATCATGTAGTGGTCGATATACCTGGGACATAGCTGGATTTTCTCCCCAAATCACATGATCCTCTTCAATAGAAATTTTTGGAGTAATTAATTTTCTCCAACCATAAACATAAGGTCTCAGAAAAAATTGTATACATACCACTTTTTTGACATTGGGATGAATTAATGTGCTAATGATTAGTTTTTACCTTCTCTACCATTTCATTGGCCTGTTCATGATCTATCATTTTATGCTCACAAACTTCTTCCAATCATTCATGTGCTCTGCAACTTTTCCCATAAATAGAAACATATGGATCTATACATATGATAATGTGGAAACAATTATTGAATGAATATTCAAGCATTGTAAAATATTGGTCTTATCCTCATTGAAGCCCATAGAAAATTCTCTCAACATTTATTCTAGTTTATAAATAGTCTGTTCATAATTGAAATCAATTTGAGGATGATAGGATGAACTGAAATACTGATCGATTCATAGATCATATAGGATACTTTTCGAGAAATTAGAGGTGAATATCAGATCTGTAATGGATACAATCGATAGTGGTACTCCATTCATTCTTACTACTCCTCTGAAGTATATAAATGAAATTTGATCAAGTGAGAAGTCCTCTCAAATTGATATAATGTGAGATGTCTTTATAAAATGACTAAAAAAAACCGTATATCATTGTTTTCATGGGATGTCTTTATATATCTAGTGAAAAATTCTATAGCGATTTTTCCCACATCAACGATGCTCTGGGGAACAGTTTCAACATCCCCCTTATACTCTTCACTTTATACTTAAATTTCTGACATAAAAGTAATATTGATCTAAATTCAAAAATATCATTCTTCATATTGTCCGACCAATATTCTTCTTAGATATCTAAATAAGTAATTCTACTATCTAGTTGAGTATAGAATGATGATATTTGAGTTTTAATAAAAATATCAATATTTTTCACTATATTGGAAGGTACACACATTTGTGAACAATATATTAAAAATCCATCCTAATTGATCATGAACTGAAAATATTTCCAATTTTTCAAAGAGCTTATATCATTTTAAGATTTTTCACATCATTCCATTGAGTATCCTTTTATTTATCGATAAGGTATTATAGAGAAATAATTTGAGAAAGGATTAATTATTTTCTTTCAATAATGATTCCGGTTTCCATACTTTTAAAATATAAAAAGATTAGATCCTTCAAAATTATCAAAATTGTTAATAAGGAATGATCATTAGTACATATATTATCTTCCACCTTATTTTCCTTAGCAAGATGGTAGTGGATTGGTAATTCATAATCCATGATGGGATCAAACCATTTTATATTATTCTTATTAATATGATTCTATATGAATTTATATTATAGGCTCTAATGATTAATATATACTTCTCACTTCTTCCCATAGAGAAAATTACACTAGATTTTGGGTGAAAATATCACTCCTACCAACTCCATATCATTCATTGGGCAGTTTTCTCATGAATCATTACTTATAGTGTGTTTTAGTCTATCACATTATCAATTTTCATCATTAAATGACCAAATCCATTCATTTAATCATACATGAACACCACAAAGAGTTACACACTTGTCGGTATTGTGAGTACTAGTGTACTGATAAACCTCTTCTTCAACACCAAGATGTTGTCTTCCATTTACTGGTCTAGAAATCCATCACTCCCATCCAACTGAGCTTGATTATTGCGTTTATAATGTATGATAATTTATTTAAATATCATATTTAATACCTAAATGAACAAGGTTAATACAGATCCTTGTAATTGATGTTGTCTTGGGCTAATATTTTATTTCCATTGTCTTCGAAGGGTCCATAAATATTCCATTTCTAGTGATTTCATACGCCAAGAATGAAATATCTTCTATCAAGAATTCAATTTTTTTTTACTTTTCATGTACATTCTCAAATCATAATTTTTTTAGAATTATATTAATATTCTCCTCAAAATCCTCCATTCTCTTAGAGTATATTATATTATCACCAATAAGTAATACCATTAATTTTTTTGAGATAATCTCTAGAGACTCTATTAATTATGTATATGAAAATCACTGGATAATTTTTGAGTCTGAAGGGAGTCTCTATGAACTCATAGTGTCCATATGTTTTTAAAGGGTGGTCGTGGGAATATATTCTTTCCATGCCATTAATTTTTTATATCCCGACCAATGATCTATATTAGATAAATAACTAGCCCCATATATCAGATAAAAATATCATCTATCTATGGAAGGGGATAATTTTTCCTTTTCATGATTTTATTGAGATAAATATAATAAATGTAGGGACATAATGACGCATTATTGTTCTTGGAAGAGATGTCTAATGTACCCCATGGTGTTTCACTTGGTCCTAGAAACCCATTTTCAATATTCTCATTTAATTTCTTATTTAGTTTATATCGCTAAACAGTGGATGTTATATAAGTTTTCTTTGATATTGGCGGAGATCCAAGAATAATTTTATTTGAGAAATCATCGACTGAGTCAGGGAAAATACTTGGAGATTCTTCAGGGAATTAATTCGTGAAATCCATCTTAAAAATAATGTTTAATAACATGATTCCCTCATTTATCTCAATCAATTGACAACTATATTATTGCTCATAATGATACAATATCCAAAATTGAGATGATTATTCTGAAGAAGACTCATGGTCCTCTTTACAGTTATATATAATTGGGGGATGCTTTATGATGTAATGACAGATATATATATTTCTTGATAGTTTATGTTGGCATTGTGTAGAAATATAAAATACATACCCCATATATCATTAATTTCCACCAATTGAAGAACGATGTTATGTTTATGGAGGTTCATTCCACAAACATTTACTAGGGAGGAGTTATATACATTAGAATGAAGAATTTCCACATTTTCAATTCTCAAAGATAACTGAACCTCCATATTTTGAGGCGGTGTTAGAATACTTCTAATAAACATGTATTATATAAAAGAATAAATAGAAATATAATCAAATATTATGTTTTCCATTAATGAATGAATACCTGGTGTACATGTAACCAAATCATTATTAGGCCCCAAATCAGTAATAGTGATAAAAATATTTCATTCCTTGTGGCCTTGGATGTTTTTTCATTCACTTCCTCCATCGACCATTGGCTTAGGTAAATATATTGTGTAATTCCAATTTTCCATGGATCTGAAACAGTGCACTACAGAATGAGTGTTGATATGTGACCAAATTTATTCTTCAAAATTATTGGTACTTATCATATCACATCATTAGTTAGTAGGCATAATTTACTCTCTTATGACTTTAATGAATATATTAATTCCCATTATTTATATTTCATGATTCCTCTTCCAACACATTTGATATGTGGGTGGTACGGCCTTCACGCTATCATGGGATTTATCACCCATATTTAATTCAATTTATTTATTTTTTCATAGGCCTAGAAGACTATTGAAATTACTCAATCTTCATTTCAACCTTATAGGAAAAACCAATAATAACATTTTAAGTATCAAAATCTAGAATCTCCATCACTTTTCATAGAATCATATTAAATGTTTTAAAGAATAAATCCATATTTCTTACAGTGTTGACAAAAAATACAGAGGAATATATTTAATTCCTTGTGATGTTTTAATCATAATACTGGATAGACTCAACTTCCTATTTATTCAATCGGAGGAACTCTCTTCTAATATTAAGATGTAGTATTTGGGTAATTATTTAATGAAAAACATTTTTTTTAAATAATCACATTCCATATAATCAATATAAAAAATTGGTATTGTGTTCATGATACGTATCCACCATTGATCAGCTACCCCATCCATACAATATACATCTCTCACAACATTATCTTCTTTTGAGAACTGGAAAATGTAGAATATATTCTCAATGATAGTAATACTTTGATAAAAGCAGAGGGGATCGGAAGATCGACTGATCATGGGAGGCCATACCCTCGAAATGTATTATTTTATAGCTTTATCTCTTAGGAGAAGAAGGGTCTTCCATATGATTGAAATTATTAATCATAACATGAGATTGTGGATATGTACTATCATGATGTTTTTATTATCTCTTCCCATCATATTGGACATTTCATTAGATAAATCATCACATTTAATATCAAAATTATTGTTTAAATGGGTTATTATATTTCCATACAATATCTATGAAAAATTATTCTCAATTAGGTGCATGGGTACATATCTAATAGGCATAATAAAAGGAAGATATAAAAATAAAATGATAAACTTGTAATGGAAAATTATATCCTATATTTTTATTCCCCTGGATTCAATATAGGTTTTCAATGATTTATTTCCTAACATATACTATTATGATAAATTTTTAACCATAATAATTTCTCATATTGAGATCATGGATTTACCAATGAATATCACCCATGATTGTCAAAATCGCGGTGTAGTAAGGACCATTATCATATACCAAGTTACCCAATGTTAGGATCACATCACAATCTCATGTAGATAAAAAAAGATACATCTATTCATGAAACTCATCCAGTTGTTGTATTCTAATTGGGTTGTACTTTTTGGAAAAACTAATTCCACTTCAGAAACCAAAAAATATGGGTTTTTTCTTATGGCTAGTCTTATCACTAAGGATTTCACAAGAGATTTCATGTCATAATACCAAAAATATTTATAAATTTCCTCTATTACAAAAAAATGGCACCCTATTGTTTTACACCAATCATTACATGATTTTTTACATACTTAACTTTAAAATACATCCACGTATTTTAAATACTACTGTATTTGGATAATTATGTACATAATATGAAAACATGAAACAAAAATTAGAATTTATTTTATTTAATATACCTTATTAGCTCATAAATTTCATTTAGAGCATACTTTATCATAGGATAACATGGGGAATACATGATCAAAATGAATGTTCTAAAAATCATAGAAAGAGAGGAATAATAAGAATAAATATAGAACGTGTGTTAAAATACATAACATAAAGACATAAACAACATGAAAATTAATAAACATAAAGAATAATAACTTTTATATCAAGAAAACATTTAACCAATACATGATAGGTATTTGGTAAAAAACTTATAGCATGAAAAAACATGAGTCAAGGGTATCTTCCAAGAATATTTCATATGGTGGACAATGCTACATAATTAAATCTGGTTCACTCTAAATATAAACATGGAATCACATTATACTAAACATTACCCAATGCATTTATCTATATATGGTTTCACCCATCATAACTTGTTAATGAATATGACTTCCCCATGAATTACAATACATAAAGAATCAATCATAAGTATAAGGGTTTCCCATGGAAATAATTGGGTATTATAATCTTATCAAAAGTCACAATAGAAGGTAATATCAATAAAATTCCATAAAAGAAAGGATTAAAATAATAAATGGATAGTAATAATGTAAAATAGTAATGAATCAGGACATTTTAGGTCAAACTGATGTTAAAAAAAAGAAAATAGTATTTAAGATACATATGAAATGAATCATGTTAGTGTAGTTTAGGGAAAATATTATAGAGTGTTCAAAAAAGAAAATGATTTTTTTTGTAAAACAAGAAGTTAATCAAGGTATTTTTATGGGAAAAATGAGTTATTCTTGATAAATAGTGGTGAATTAAAAAAAATGTATTAAAATTAAATAACGGATAGAAACTATGAACTTCCATTGAATCGAGCTTGCTTATTAGGATGAATTGAGAAACGAGGTTTTTAGAAATATTTTTCACCGTTAAGGAAGGATGATAAAATCAAGATAAATTATTTAAAAAATATTATTTATAAGTGGTAAAGGAAAATAAATAATAATTTTATTTGGGTAATTTTAGAAAAAATGTTACCTAAAGGGAAAATTGATGGTCTGATAGGAATCCCCTCTCTGATTTTTGAATAAGTACTTCACATGATCTTAATGACCTATTTATAATATTAAATCCATTAATTAATTTATTATGATACATTTATAGCTATATTTTTTTTATAATTTTATTAATTTCATTAATTTCCCTTTTAATGGACTTTGATTCTCAATTTCATAGCTTGGTAGCATTATTTTCCTTGGTTTTCATGATCAGTTTAATTATATAATTATTCACAAAATCATGTAAAATATGAGTGGTTGTCAAAAATTGAATTTATATATTATTAATTAAAATCCATAATATAAAATATTTATTAAATTAATTTTTATATTTTGGGTGTGGATGAAGAATTATACAACACATTAGTGATAATCATTTAGAATATTTTGGCTTTGTTTCAATCATCACAATTTTGTTTTCTATTATTAATAAATATAATTTATAAATAATTGTTAGAGAACATTAAATATGATATAATACATTTATTATAATTTGTTTTAATCACAAAAATGGTTTTATGAAAACTCTATAAGGATTTAATTTATGTTTAAGACATTATCAAACTTGAATGCAATAAATTAACACATCACTGATGATGTCTCCATAATTATTATAAGTATAGGACGATGAAAATTAATGATGAATTATTCAATTAGATTAAAAAAATTAAATTATATGTATGTTGTTGGATTTATCAAACCATTTTTATGAGGGGGGGATTAGGATATAATAAGTAAATTAAAGAACATGAATTGTCTTTACAACAAAAGAAATAAGATTTTCCCTCTCAGACCCTACTTCTTGAGATCCTCTATTGGGGGATTGCTTATAGGATTTTAATGATACTAATGTTTCATAGACTTGTGAGAGAGGCTTTTGAGGAGGATTGGGAAAAATATGTAAAATGATAAATTCTATAAATTTGTGAGGGGAATAGGTTCTAAGGGGTGCTATTTGTGTTGGAGGATATGGGTGTTTTTTGGTTATTTTATTCATTAGCTTTTTATTTAGGTGCATGAAAATAAATAGTTATGATTTGATAAATATATACATAATATAAAGAATTATTTTTATATATTTTGGATCATACATCATAGATGGCTCAATTAATATTTTATTTAAATTATAATTCATATATACTATAAATTTATATATTTTAATATACATAAAAAATTTAACAATTTTTACAAAATGCCAAAAATTCACCCTAACAATTTGTAATGTGTAGAATTCCCAAATGAACTCCCTTTTATAAAAATAATTCCTTATAAATGGAATATTTTAATTTAAAATAAATTCATTAATTATTTTAATAATACCAAGTCTAAAATATTAACAGATTTTATAAAAATTTGGAAATTTTACCAATTTCTCGTAAAATTGTTATATAATAATAAGACAAAAATATATTAAATAATGAATATAATTTTGATTAAAAAATTCATGTAAATAATTATATTAATATTAATATTGTATTTAAATATTTATAACATACAAAAATACCAACAAATAATTTATCATTTTAAAACATTTATTAGATTTTTCAATGATATAGATTTTTAATTTTTTTTTTATGATTAACCAAATTTATTTATACATCAATAAGTGAGGTTACATTCTATCGATCAGTTTAATATTCATTAGAGTCACATTACAATTATAAAGGTCATGTTATTCATCCTTTTTTAAGTTTATTTTTTTAATCATGGTTTACTCCAATATCCATCTTAGTTGTCAAGGACCAAACTAGAGACCCTCTTTGTAGAAAATGTCTTTTAGAGAACATAGTATTCTCCCCATTCCAACCATGTATATCACATGTGATATAAATCATTACAAAATGTATTTGAGTGAGGTATTGGTCTCACCCATCTAATATTAATCAACACATATGTTTTCAAAAATATCATTAATAATAATGTTATATTTCATGAAAGAAAATGGGTGTTAAAAACAAGTAATCATTTTATATCCTTCGGAAAAGAGATAGGTTTCATAGTAATTTAATCCAATAATATCCCTTGAAAATAATTGGGTTTAATAAAAATAAACCCATGAAATTGAAATGGTATTAATAAATATATAACACATTAATGAGAATTGGGATTCCCAAACATTATGAGGTCAAAAAAACCATTCAGGGAATCAAAATTAATACAACATCAGATAATTTTCTAAAGAAAGGCATGAGTAACAGCAATGGATTCTATATAAGGTTGGAAATAATTATAAAAGATATTTTAAGAAAATATAGTGTCTAAATATTATTTTCATATTGGATAAATTATTCTTAAAAAATTAATCATTTTAAAAACCACTTTCTTTAAAATTAAACTCAAATCATGTAAACGACGGTATAAAGAATTTTTTAATTTTTCTAACACTTGAAAAGAATAATTGAACTCTTTTTGAAAAACAAATTCCATGAAAACTTATAAAATTATCTCGGAATAATTTTTAAAACAACTTCATTGGAAATAAATTCCAAATATATAAATAATACTTAAAATATTTTGAGAATAGTTTTTATTAGATAAAGTTAAAAACAGATAATAAATTCTTGAAAAAAGAATGAAGACCATTTTTTTTAATATTCATTCTAATCCTATAAATACTGATTGAAAATATTTAAAAAAAATTCATTTTAAAAAATAAGAAATGAATCTTGATTTTTTTTTATAAATCTTTTTTTCTGGAAGAAAAATTTCCCACCAAAGTGGGAGGTAAAGTGAGATAATCATAAAAAAATTTTTTATTATATTATGTCACATAGAGTGGAAAATAGTAACAACAAATGAACATAACATTATTAAAAAATAGAGAAATAAATTCATGAATGTTATTTAGATATGTATCATAATTTATTATTAATTGAATGGTAGTTATAAACAATCCCAATAAATGATGACATTGTTTCTAAAAAATCCTACAAGTTTATAATAATGAATTATACTCACCATGTAAGAAAATAAAATTATATAAATTAAATAAATCATAAAAAATAATTATATGTTGTATTTTTATGATATAACACATAAAATGGAATTATATAAATATTATCCAATAATATACGTGCATAACATGCCATCCGTCTTATATATGGTGAATTGAGAAAAAATTAATTTATCAATTTTTTTATATTGAAATAGAAATACTAGGAAATAAATATCTTCAAACCGATATATAAATACCCATAAATTTATGAATAATAATTATATAATACATCCATATGCATAAAAACACATTATGTAAATAGGTGACGAACCGAGCTTATTTCCGAAATAAAATAATAGTGAGACTAGAAAATCAATACCTAAAGAATTTAATTTCATCGTGCACCTAAAATTTTCATATAAATAAATATAAATTTATCATAAATCTACCACAAAAATATATTTTTATATATAATAAAATATTTTTTTGGTTTTTCCTTTATATAAAATTTTATTAAAAACTCCATGTTATGGTCACGTTTCGGGTAATATCTGCCTTGTTTTTTATAAATGTTTTGAATTTATATTTTTGATCCTCTATATTATATAATGAATAAATAATTTATATTATTTAAAATAATTTATAAATATAAAATATATTAATAAAATATTTAATTATAGTAATATATAAAATATATAAATATTAAATAAAAAAAATGTCCATAGAGATGGTATGCCTTACGTACCCACTAACGATGTTTCCATTTTTTAGCTTGTGGACAAAATTAATGGGAATTTAATAAATTTATAAATATATAATATGGAATTTAATTATATTTATTAGATCATATAAATAATTTATGATCACAAAAACCATACTTTAATAAATTCTATGTAAAGTGTGAACAAATAACATCGTTTTGAGGAGGTGGATTCCCCCCTTCAACAAAAGAAATCTTCTTATTTACAAAAAAAATAATATAAAAATGTTATGTTTTATATAATAATTAATGAAGAAAAAATACAACATAAATATAATATATAACATATAAAAATATAGTTTCCATCATTATTTTTACTTATGAGAGGTGGTAATGGAAAATTAAACAACATCATTTCGTGAGGTGGTAGTTTTCTATAAACAAAACCAAAAAATTTGAAACATATTAGAAGGAAGATTATTTAAGTGTATGTAGATATAATATAATAAAAAAATATCAGTATATTTAGTTTACTGAGGATGTTGTAATAATTATGTAATAGTAACATTTTATGCGGTGTAGAATGAAACAAACAAAAGAATTTTAGGAAGGATGTTACATATTCTTTGAGAAAATCATGTAGTCATATAGAAAATGGATTCCTTGGAATTATATTTACCAGGTTATATGATTATATGTTGATTTTAAGGTTCATTGGAGACTACATGGGATGATTTTGGAAGACAAAATTTGGATAGGGATACGTATGGAATGGGGAGAGTGAGATCATTTTATAATGGAGGGGAGTGACGTTCTTGTAAATATAAAAAGTTATACACTATTAGAATGTCTCCCTTACATCTTATGAGTCTAAAATGAAAAAATAATGGAGTAAATGGGAAATATGGCTAGTTATAACTCACAGACACAAAAAATATGTCCATATTAGTAATTTGGATATGTGACATTTATGTTTCCCCTATTTTATATTTTTTCCTTCCATTAAAGAAACATTTTTTTTGACCAATGTGATTTAACCATTATGAGTAAATTAATGTGAGATTTATTTGAAAATATAGAACCACTAAATTTAAATTTTATATATAATTTACTAAATATAATATAATTTGTGTTTGAAAATAAGTTTAAAAGAAGGGTAGGTAACGCCCCAAAACACATGTTTAACCTGAAACATGAAAATAATGTTTTTATTATATCTATGATAATATGTTAATGAGAAATGATAAATTGGAAAAATAATAGGCCATTATTAATATTTATTGACAATGAATATTCACATGGCATGATATATTATTTTTATAAATTTTAAATCATTTAATGAAATATCAATTTTAGTAAATAACATTACTGCGTATTTTACTTTCTTGGTTTAATTTTGATTTATAAATATATCAAAAAAAAATTCTATCAAAATATATTAAGTTTAAATCATTGTATCATTATTAATTTTTATATAAAAATATTGGATGAAAGTAATTTTATATATTTATTTTAAATATTATGTTTTTATCATAATTTATTTTATTTAGTTATTAACGAAATAATCCATCAGTTGGCATTTATTAGGTATATAGTGTAATTATATAATCTATATAAATTTTTGTTAAATTAATATGATAAAATAACACTTAAATTTAAAAATAATTTTTATAAACAAATGTATGTAGATTACTTCAGACACAATTGATTTATTTTTGTTAAATGTTATAAATGTTCTTTTTTTCTTTTTCCATACATAAATTATTATATGGGACACCATCATGAACATGTTTTCCACTAACTCAGAAAATGAAAAACATGATGTTCAATGGTTGAAATAATGTCATCCAATGAATTTTGGAAATTTTTCTCATTTATTTTGCTATAATGTTTACGATTTAGTTCCTTGTCAAGCTTAATTTTACCTTAATCTCTATAATTAATTTTAATTAATTTCACAATTTTTTTTGGGTCAAAATATCATTTGACTAATTATAAAATCTAAATTATGTTGATTCTATCTATATAAGTAATTTATCATTATTATAATTACATAAGTGGAATAGATTAATTTAAATATAATCTTATATAAGGGATAAAAAGCGGGTTTTGAAATAAAAATGTTAAAAATTTTGATATGTTTTTATAACTAAATTAAGTTTGAAATTTATTCAATGACATAAATTTTTAAGAAAGATATAAAATTTCTATAATAACACTTAAAACCAAATAAAAACACAATTTAATAAAATAAATAAATTATATGGGCAATTATTTTTTAAATAAAATTCATTATTATTTACTATTTATAAAAATATGATAGTTCTAGTACATACACCAAATATTCACCCATTGTAAATTTTGATATTTGGATTTCCAAATGTTTTTTATTATGTCAGAAAAAATTTATTTTTTTAACAAATTATATTTAAAATGGGTTCCATATTAAAATGGTGTTAAATTAACTTTTAGAAAATATATATATTTTTAATAATAAATTAATATTTATTATCCTATTAAACCTATACAATATATTGGATTTGAATAAAAATTATATATTGAATATATAATATATAAATTTTATTGAAATAATTTATCATATTTTTTTATTGGGATAATATATTGTTTGTACACAAAAAAATAATATCATTAGAAAAAAAATCTCTTTTATTTTAATATAGAGAGTAGATTAACATATAATAAATGTTATCCAAATGATTAATACTGTTTACATGACTGAATAATCTTTTTTCAATTTAGATAATCATATTAATAACATCCATTATAGTGTCTAAGTGATATCTATAATATTATTTTACTAATTAATTAATAGTTTATTATAGTTTGGAAAATAGTCAACCTTGAATGTTACACAAGATATCGAAGAGACTAGATATTTTGTGTACCACAAGACAGAAAAATTGATCCTATACCTTAATATGTTATACATATTTCATATAGTGAAGTATTATCTTCGTGTTACACATAAGACAAGGAAAAAAATGTGCTTCTATAGAAAAATAATATTATGTGTTTTGTGATATGAAAAATAACAACAAGATTAAATAAATTAAAAAAATATTTTTCATAATATCAAGGTCTATAACCATCTACCCAACATAAAATTAAAATTTTCCTGGACATGTTTTGGGGTACATAATGGATTAATACATTAGTGTTAGTTTCATAGAATCCCACATCATATTAATTTATGTTAAAACTTTCTTTCAAAATACATTGTTAAAATAGTAATGGTTACCCATCATAACTAACAACTAGGTTTCCATATAGCAGAACATATATTCAGAGTGAAGATTGTACATGGCGGAAAGTAATAAATAAATTCTGACAGGGACTAATATTATTGGTCACGAGTAATAGAATGATCAATGAAATGATAAGGCCCAAAACCCATAAATTGATGATGATTTATAAGACCATCAGTTCAATAGAATCAAAGGTATTCAGATAAATATTTTTCAATATACTTTTCCTTGATTTGTAAAAAAATTACTATATTAATACAAAATGATATATACATACTAGATTTGATTCCATTTAATATGGTCAATCTTACCCTTTGGTTGTGTCTTGAAAATTTTGGATTTCAACCCTTACACCATGGAATGAATGAAAATATTTAATTCCTAAATATCTGAAAGATCATGAGATCCATAATTAGAAGGATATGTCATTCCATCTATATTTAGCTAGCATTTCTAAAAAATGGTTAACATAAGTTATTATACATCCATCAATCCTCTCGTAGTGAGATAATAATTTAATCTCAAATTAATAATTTGGTGGTTGACATAATATTTCACCAATTGGATAATCTTATAACCCATATAAAATAGGAAAATTCATATCATTAGAATGAAGGGTACTAAATAAGATTCACATTTATCCCCTATATATCATATTGTACCTCTTGGTTTTCCCATTATTAACATTTGGATAACTTTTTAATGTATTCTTTTAATAAATAGTAATAATCTGAATGACCATACATCCTTATTGAAAATAAGTTTTCCTTATTATGTAAATATACCTAAAATTCAGAAAATATGTAACATTTATCCATTATAACATTGAATAATTTTTTAAAAAATCCATTTTCATTTCAATGGTAATTTGTTTCATCATATTTACCTATTTATACACTACATATCATTATCCAAAAATCTTAATCTCAATAACAATGACAAACAAATGGTTTTATTTATCTAAATCATGTGATTCCCTTGAACATCAAAATGACATTTAATAACCATTCTTGCACATCATATAACGTCAATATATTATTTCAAATCTATAACCATAAAACATAAACTGAAAAATCCTCATATATTTCATATTTCATGAATCCATAAACATATACTCTTAAACCCTTATTCTTTAATGACTATCATATGATAGTTCCTTCCCTGATTTAGTTGTAAATATATAGTTTATGGAATTTATTTGTATAATGAATGTGTTCCCTGTAGAAAAGAAATTGATACCCATAAATATCTATTACTATATGACCTATTTTCCCATACAGATATCATCTTTCCCTCCATCCGAGGTATTCCTCAATCTTCTTATTCCCTTCTTTAGAACATATATGAAGTAGAATCGTATATCCTATATGATCCATATCATGTGAAATGTCTTAAATGATTATATATCTCTTATTCTATGTGTTATTGATTTCAATGAAGTTTAAATTATTAATCATATATCACAATTGTTTAGTCATCATAATATTGATAGCTTTCTCTCCATTCATTATTCGAATTCATTGCACATAATCACAAAATTTTCCAACAGATTCAATGTTAGTCAAATTCTATATTGGTACCTTAATCGAATAAAACCGGAATTCATAGTGTGAGAAACCCTTATCATAGGATAAATCCAATGAAACTTCATAATTTACTTATTATATTCATAAATAATGACACATATATTTAAATCTATGACAACATAAGCTTATCCTTTAGTATATCCCTAGGCATGTGCTTATACATATTTTCAGGGATCTAATTAATATTTTATTGACCAAGTATACAATGGTTTACTAAAACCTCTCTTTGATACAAAAAATAAAGACCCAGTCTTAAAAATCCTGAATATTACATCATTTTAGATTAATATTTTTCACATTACAACAATAAATTCCGAAGACTATAATATTTTAGAGTTATTGATAAAATGTTAAGAAATCATTATACTTTGGGATAGATCTTTAATATTTTACACAATGATAATTCCCTTTATTAAATACACTTAAAACCATTAATAATATAAATAAATAAGTAAACATAAGAATTTCTTATCTCAGATTATCTTTATGGGTAAAAAAATGTTGTAAAAAATAATAACATGAGAATATGAGTACAAGACATGAGAATAACACTTTATGATCATACCTTGCATAGATAAGATCTTATTCATGAGTAATGGTGTAAAGACAAGAAGTTTATAACACATGAATAATAATGGAATAATGATCATAAGACATATTATTATAACATAGGCAAAAGATATTGAATTTTTTGAATACATAATTTAATTAAAATCATTTCTATACTAGTAATGTAATCACTTTTAGGGTCATATTAGTCGAAATATTTTTATCCACATACCATTATGGTAGTCATGGTTTAATTAATTACCATCTTACTAAAAAATTACTCATATGACAATCGTAGTGGACAATTTCCTTTAATAAAAAGAGTAAACTATCCATTATAACAATGTTTATTTCATGAGATATAAATCATTACATATTTAAATGGAGGATAAGTAGGTCACACCCATATAAAAAATATATCATATAGACATGGTCAACAATATCATACATAATCATATCATAACCACTGAAATTAAATTGGTATCATAAACATGTAATCATAAAATAACATCTGTAAATGAGACATTTTTCATAATTATAATAAAAACATAACCCATGAAAATAATTTGGTTTCATAAGTATATAACAATTGGATGTGAAATGGGTTTCATAGACATATAACCCATTACTAAAAAATGGGTTTCAAAAAAATCAAGAAATCAAAACATAAAACATTTATATAAATAATGTCAATTGATCATTTGGATCATTTTCACTAAAAATTAATTACGAACACCCATATATATAAACTTATATGTGATTTAAATTGGAACAATCATTTAAAAACATTTCATTTTAAAATTATAATTCCATCAATTAAAAATTATTTTTAATACATAAAACATATTATATAATATTTTCATGAATATAAAATTGAAAACATATAATGAAATCTTTGAAAACCTATTGAAAATAATTTTATTTGAAATCAAAAAATGAAAAAAATGAAAATGTTTTGAAAAAAATTTTCCATGAAAACATATAAAATAATATTGAAAATGTTTTGAAATCCATTTCATTAGAAAATACATTAAAAATATATAATGAATACTTCAATAAATTTTGAAATGTAATTATTTTATAATAATTTGAAAGAATATAAATAATTCATGATAACCTTATTTAAAAAACATTTCCTTGAAATAATATAAAATATTATTGGACAATAATTAAAAAACATGGTTATGAAAGAACACAAATCCTATACGGAAGAGATAGTTAATACGAGGCCTTCTTAAGAAAACTTTTTTAGATATCATATATAAAAAATATTTGAAAAATAATACCCAAACATTAATATTGATTGAAAAAAATTTGTACAATAAAATTATTTAGATTTCCTAAGTGGTGGATCATAATATTTCATCTCCATGAGATTATTCATAGACAATTTAGATAAACAATGAGATTGTTTCAAAAATATCCCACCACATGGTAAGATTGAAATATACATCCCATGTAATAAAATGAAATAAAATGAATCATATAATATAATGAAAATAATTTTTTTAATTATATAAAATTTCAAATGGAATTATATACAACTTGTAAATCGATATAGGTTCACTACATGGCATGTGTCTTAAAGACGTCGAATGGGGAAAAAATTACATTACTTTTTTGGTATCTTTTTTATCATATAACCCATTAATGAAATATCATCAGAAGGATATGTAAATAAAAATAAATGTTATTATAATAATAATATAAGACTTCCCTGATTATTATAAACACCAGATGTAAGAAATAGGTTGTCAACATAACATTTTTCATATGTAAAATTATAGTAAGATGAAAAAATTCATACCATATGTCTTTATATTCATGGTAAACGTTAAAAAACATATATAATAAATAAAATTATATTAGAAAACTAAAAATAACCATATCATTATATATAATAAATGATATTTTTTTCATGACAATATATTACTCATTTATTTATAACTCTATGAAATTGTTATGTTTCGGGTAATATCCACTTTGTTTTTCGTATATTTTTAGACTTGTTAATATTGGTCATCTATCATATATCAAGAGAGAATTATATTCAATATTAAAAAATGATATAAATATAATATATAATAAGTACATATTTATTTATAATAATCTAAAAAATAATGATATTTGATATGGAATACATGATTTATGGAGACAAGTAGTCGTACGTATGCATGAATGTTTATCCCATTTTATAGTCGCATTAAATAAAAAACTTTATATTCATATATTTAAATATTTAAATATATATATATATAATTTCATTTATGTATCATTATTATCTCATATATAACATAAAAGTTCCCTAAACACATCCTTAATAAATTCCTTGTATTGAGTGAATGGATGACATCACATTCAGGAGGCGGTTATCCCTAACTCCAAAAGATAAGTTTTCATATTTTCAAAAAAGAGGAAATCATGATATTAAGTTTTATATAATAAATAAATAATTTTACATTAATAACAAGTTTCATATATAACATATTAAAAAAGAGTTCAAAACATTATTCCCACTAATTAGGGATGGTAAATGAAAAACAAATAACATCATTTTAGGAGGCAGTAGTTTTCCCTATAAAAAGCTATACTTGTTACCAATTAGATGGATGGTTTTTTATTTTAGTCAAACTAATATATCAAAAAAATAAATGTATATTAAGGAAATTGAATTAATTATATAATCATGGAATAATAATATTTGAGATGATAGTAAATGAAAATAATTCAAAGGAGCTTCATGATGGATTTTACTTCTTCCTCATGTAACTCATTTTGGATTTCACCCAAGGTATTACTTGAATATAATTGTTCCCATAGTTAGTCTTATAGGATTATGGGACGTATTTTTTGAGATTATTTTGTCCCATTTTGGATTATCCAATGTGTCTTGATAGGTGTGAGGAATGGGCAAAGTGAATGCCTTTTTATAATCAAGGGGGAGTGGTATTATTATAAAAAAAAACTATACACTATTGGAAGGTCTATATTACCTAACGTGCTTCTAAAATATAATAAAAATGATTAACTAGAATATATGGTCGATAACATTTTCAAAATAATAAAAATATTTTCATTTCTATAATTTTGATTCAAAACAAGTTTTTTTCCTTATGATTATCATATTGGTTTTTATTAAAATAACAATTTTTTTAAAATAAGAAATTTTAAATTTAATAGTAAATGAATTTAATATTTAATAGAATATATATACCAATATAATTATAAATATTATTTATAATTTAATAAATAAAAATTCCATGTGTGTTGGAAATTTCTTTTAAAACATGAGAATGTAATCCAGAAAACTCTATTTTAAAATGAACATTGCTAATCAAAATTTACTATATATGGGTAAAAATGTAAATAATAAAAGTCAAACTAGTCTAAAAATGGAAAAAAAATTAGTATTTTTGAACGCATAATGTTAAATTGGAATAATATAATTTTTTAATTAATTTTTAATTATTTAATTAAAAAACATATATTGAAAATAAAATTAATATCAATTTTGACTTTATTTATTTAATATACATTTTAAAAAAATAACAAAAATGTATTGTAAATAAAATATTTTGGTAAAAATATATTTATAATATATTATTTACCTATAAAAATAACAGAACATAGTAATTCATTAAATTTTATTTACTTTTAGTATTTTTATCATTATTTTTATTATTTACATATTGAATAAATAATCCAAGAATCATAATTTTTTATGTATTCAATGTAACTATATCTTCTCTAAAAATTAATGATAATTTATTATTATTAAAAATTCATTTAGCTTTTAAAAACATGTTTATGACCGATACAATGTTTCTTCAATCATACTCTAATAATTTATAATTTTAAATTGTAAGGACTGTTATATGTTTGTCTCTATCATTAAATAACTTATTATATCAGTAAATTTCATGAGTATTTATCATAATAACAAATAAAATTTCAATCATGGGGGGTTATTGTCGAAATATTGGAAGCTAATGGATTTCAGACCACTGTCTATATTGTTTGGACTCTAATATTTGTGGTTTAGTAATGTATTATCATTAGTTTTACCTTAATCATTGTAATTTATTATCATTACATTAAATGATAATTTTTTAAAAAAAATAACGTGATTCCATATATGGAATGAATTTTTCAAATTCTAATCTTATAATTGGTTTAAATTGATTTAATTTTAATCTAATAGATGAGTTTAAGAATCAGTTTTTTAATGTACAAATACTCAAAAGAATGATGTGTTATTATTAATAAATTTTTCGGGACTTTTTTTCTAATGAGAGATATTGGTTTAAATGATATAAAATTTATCTGAGAAAACTAGAAACCAAATTAAAACAAAATTTCACTATATAAATAAATTAGATGAAAAATATGTTTTGAACTAAAATTCATTATTATTCACTAATCATAAAATTTTGAATGTTCTAAAAAAATTAAAAATATTATCCCAATGTAAATTTTTATAGTTATCATGAAAAAAATTATTTAATTTTCTCCAATAAAATTAATAAATGTGTAAATAATTATACAAAAAATGGCTCCACCACATAAAAGGAGGTAAAATTACTATTTACAAAAATACAAATTTGTATGTAATAAATTTTATTTTACTCATCTAATACCTATAAAATAATTTAGATGGGTATAAATTATACTGATTGAATAATATATATATATATATATATATATTAAATCATACATAGAAATTCGGTTGTTGAATTTATTGAGTTAAAATTGTGTTTTTACATCAAAAATAGTTTTCTTATAATATTATCATCACAATTTTAAAATATTTTTTTACAATAAATTAAAATAACTGATAACAAAAGGATAAATTTTATGTAAATTTTTAAAAAATATTTTAACCATTTAATAATTATTATTCATAACTTTCATCCCAACATCTAGGTGGTATCTTTAATAATATATTAATGATAATGTATTGTTGTTTGGTATGAACTCATCCATGAATATAATGCAAGGGAATGAAGGGAATTGGTATTCCTTGTAATACAGGAAAAACTGATTGTTGTGTGTACCATAAGATAATCAAAAGTTTTTGTGTACTAAATGATTATCATGGTGGTGTGTATACCACAATCAAAACATAGTGCTTTTGAAAAAATAATTATATTCATTGTTTCATCAAATGAAAAAAAAATAAAAAAAAATTAAATTTGAGAAAAAAGTAATTCACAAAATATAGTTTGTGGTAAGAAACGTACTTGTACCGAATGGTTTCATACTCATCAATATGACTACATTACCACAAAAGAAGGATTTTAAGTATAATTTTATTCCATTCATTAAAAAATACTATATAGTTTAAAAAAACATTAAACAATAAAACTTAATAAAATGAAACCTCATAATGGGTCCAACATATGGATATTAATCTCCATATAGAACAAAAATGGATACATATCATTCTATACATGAGGACTGAGTCATCAACCACACCATCAATCATCCCATCATAGATACACATATTTTTCCATTAAAAGTATATATATATATACATATATATATATGGATGAATTAAAAATTGAGTAGAATTCCACCAAGTACATAAATAGTAAAAAACCATTTAAATTGATTTTAAAACATTAATAAAGTGGATTCTATTGACAGTAAAATCAAAAACATTATGGACTAAAACAACCAAATCCTACTTTCCAAATATTATTCCTGAGACACCTCCATCCTTTTCTAGATAAGGGTCAAGATAAATTTCAATACTTTTTCCAATGGATCAGATCCATAAATCCAACAATGACCTATTTTCAACAGTTTGAGTTCTAAAAATCCATAATAAATCATAACATTAACATAACATGTGATAAACATCAAGAAAAAAACTATAAAATAGTACCATCACATATCATGAATAGAATATCCCATTAATATTGAAACCAAGACTCCCAAATAGAATATGTGTTCTTCCTCTAGTGTGAGTTATCTGAGGTTGAACGTTTTATACATTTTTACAGATCTACTCTGTTCTAGGCCGATTCACTAGCTGAGGATCAAGTATATCAATCTTCAAGGATCGAGGTAGGTGGTTTGTGGCCCTATGTTGATGTTCTTTGAGTTTTGGTTGCAAAAGTGCCAGATACCCTTATATTGGGTATCACGGCTCAAGAATTTTTATACTATTGTTTATTTTCCCTATATTTCTTGTTAGATTATTATTAATTGCTACTAATATATGCTTGGTTGCATGTTTTAGAATCACCCCATGGGTGGTTTCTCCCTGTTTGGATATTTATCGACGTTCAGCACAGTTTTTCTATGAGGAAACCCCTATTGGAATTGCTAGTTTACTTGTTATAACTTTTTGCATTTGTTTCGTACTATTTAAATTCTTTTAATGCATGAAAGATATTACCGAAGAAGTTGTTTAACTTATATTGGGCTGTTGATAGTCGATTACGCATGACTGGACTATTGAGTGCTATGAGAACTTGCTGCGGGAGAAGAAAGAGGGAATAAATGATTAAGTGCTTCCCCGGAGGGTCTGTTGGTTTTAGTTTTATATGAAGGACCTATGGGAATATGACATTGTGCTTCCCAATAGTGTTCTTAGTTTACACACGCTTCGACACAACATGAGGAATTAGACGTAAGTGCTTCTTCAGAGAGTCTGTAGCTATCATTTCAAGACTATAGGGGAATTGATGTGAGAGATTCCCAGAGTGTTTGTGCCTTGATTGATTATTGGACTATAGGAGTCTGCTAGTTTGAGCCACCCAGAGAGTAATTGTATATTTTGATGGTTGGTTGTGACGAGTCCACCAAGCCAAAGAACAAGCTTGGGTTTTGCACTTCTTGGGTTTAGGTAGTCTTATGAGATACCTGATGTGTTACATTATTTACCTTGGAATAGAATGCTTTGCTAGATTTTCCTAGTTTTTTAATTAAATGAATGTGAATTGTAATTTTTAGGATTATTTACTGGTGTACTCTTAGTCCATTACAGTACTTATATTCCTTTACTTTTGGTATATTACTCACTGAAAGTAGGGAACAAATCTTGTGGTGGTTTCCTACTGGGATTATTCTCACACCCTTTTTAGGCCTTGCCTTTCAACCCAAAATAGATTATAGGGTTGCAGGTGGAGATAGGGATTATGTCCCTTCTGCCTCAAGTACATGATAGCTGGTTGGAGTTGGAGAGCATGGGACTGGGCATTGGCTCGCGATGCTGTTGGAGTTGTTGTTTACTTTTAGTACTTTAGTTTCAATTGTATTTCAGCACATTATTTTGTTACTACTTTCCATAGATACATGTACCATTCTGTATCATTTTTATATCAGGCATTGCTTCTACTTTTACTTCAGTCGTTGTATGTTGTTTACTACTTCCGCTATTGATTATATTTATTCTTCCGCTGCATACTTTACCAAATGAGGGCATAGTTTCCCCACTGACTCATAAAGGCCCTCACTGCTAGTCGGCACCCTCTGGCATTTGGGGAAACACAATTGAGGTCATGTGGCGAACCGGGTACGGGGCATCAGTTTTGTGGCACCAAATTCGGGTCGTTAAAAAGTGGTATCAGAGGAGTTTTCTTCTTTTCTATTGACTTACTGTTTTGCGACAATAGATAGGGATATGAAGAAATGGGTAGTTATTACTTAACTGTGCTTGAGAGTAATTAACCCATGTACAGGTAAATGCAATATTACCTCATAATTGCAATTTTCAGTTTTTCCAAGTGTTACAGTTTATTATATTTCATCGTTGGGTGATGCACATGTTTTGTGCTGTTACAATTTATATGATTTTGGTTCTATTTTTTTGCAAGCCGATGAGATGAGGGAGTTCCATCTCATGCATCATATAGGCACTGGGTAGGAAATCACATCTCATGCATTTTACCATTCCATCTAGGGTGCAATAGAATTCAATGCTATTGTGGTAGATGCCGTGAAAAATTTTCCATGTTGTTGTGACAGTTGTTGTGATGGACATACTTTTTATGATGTTTTACATGATATATGCATTTTTATGATTCCAAGATTTGATTCGCAGGGTGTATGGGCCCCACGGATCGGAATTTGGCACATAAATGTTTGTTTTTCAGTGTTTCTGGCATTCGGTGCAGTTTCTGAGCTACTGCCCGAAAAAACCCAGAATACACGGCGTGTACATTTTAATACACACCGTGTAGTTTTTAATCCAATTTACTAACTGTGTGATTAAAAACACAGGGTGTCAGAGAGTCTTCTGGGACATGCCGTGTACCATAAGTACACGCCGTGTGGTAGTCAACCGTGTACCTGGCAGTGTCACTAACAACACGGGTCAGGGAAACACTTGTAGTACATGCCGTGTGTTATAAGAAACACCATGTAGTTTTCTTTTGGGTACCCGACCATGTCACTAACTACACAGGTCGCGGAAAATCGTGTAGTACATGTTGTGTGTTATAAGAAAACGCCATGTAGTTTTCTTATGGGTACTCGGCCGTGTCACGAACAACACGAGCCAGTGTTATCTATTAATATACACGCCGTGTTTTTTCGAAACATGCCGTGTAGGGGTCAGCTGTGTAGCCAGCCATGTAACCACTACACGGTTTTCCAAAACCTATCTGGTACACGCTGTGTCTTTAGTGAACACGCCGTGTAGTTTATAATTTGGAGGACCATGTAGGATTTCCGTGAATAGGGACTTGGGCATGGGAGTGTAGTTTAAGTACACACTGTGTTTTGGGACAACACGTCGTGTAATCTGGGAAGTTACATGACCAGTGGTGGTAGAAGTACATGCCCATGTGAATGGATTTAACAAACACGCTGTTTAATTTAAAAACACTCTGTGTAGTTGTGTTTTGAAAACTTAAGTGTTTCTATATCTTGTTCCTGTTTTGTAATCTTGTGTTTTCTGTCATCATTAATCCTAAATCTAATGTGTGCTTTAGATTTCTCAGAGCTATGGCACCATGAAATCCTCCTGTTGCATGCGAGCAACCAGGCAGTGACGGTACACCTAATACAGAAGACCAGGGACTACCAGTAGTTCCGCCGATTGTTCCGGACATGGAACCTGCAGTTATTCCAGACACTAGTGCTGACTCTCAGTTCGGAGAGGGTTTTATGAGGTTCCTGCAGTCCTTCCAGGGATCTCAGCATCCTGCCCCATCTATGGCAGAGCTAACACGATTCTTCCCATAACAGCTTCCTCCCACTTTCACTGGGGATGGAGGATCTCATTCTATAGAGTCATGGCTAGAAACAATGCTTTCTATATTCGAGCATCTAGAGACACCCCCATACAGAAGGGTGAAGTTAGCGACCAACATACGACGAGATTTTTCCAAGAGGTGGTGGGATGTAATCTCGCAGGTAGGGAGCCAGTGGACTATGACTTGGGATGAATTCCAGCATACGTTCTACGACTACTTCTATCTGACGACATTGAGGGCCGACAGAGCCAGAGAGTTCATGATCCTGCAGTAGGGTACTCTTTCTGTTATGGAGTATTCCTCCCATTTCACTGAGTTACAGCGTTTCACTCCCGTTCTGGGAAATGACGAGCTGTTTTTGGCAAGGAAGTTTGAGGAAGACCTCAAGCTAGAGATTAGATCATAGGTTAACGTCTTGCAGTTGACTTTTATTACCCTAATAGTCAATCAGGCGCTGATCACCGAACGAAATTTGAGGGAGGCTGCAGCCGTTGACTAGGGTGGTTCAGCACCCAAGGCTGATTCATTTCATACTGACAGCAGGAAGCACCACTGAGAGTCTACTTGAGGTGACTTGAGGAAGCTAGGTATTTCTTCTGGAAGACTGGATCTTCCTTCTGGAAACTAGGTGGTGTGCTACTAGTGTGGGAAGAGCGGGAATAAGAAACCTCAGTGCCTGAGAGATCTAGTGGAGTGCCGAGCTTGCTGTAAGATGGGTCATATGCAGCATTTTTTAAGGGTTCTTCTTCCAGCAGCTAGTGATGGAGGATCCGTTTCTACTACTTCTACAGGAGTAGGATTACCAGTTCCACATCAGACTGGGGGCTGGAGTTCATCAGGTCGTTCAGGCTAGGGTAGAGGTCGTGGACATGGTGGTCAGGCTCAGGGAGGATTAGCTCAGAGATATCAGGCTTCTACAAAGGGTTGTGGTACTGTCCAGACATTTGAGATGGAGCATATCCATCAGGGTCAGGATCCTGGACCTTTCACAGTTCGAGGTACGATCTTAGTAGCCTTAGTTTTGTCTTCTTCACTTTTTGATACTGTATCTTCTCATATCATTATTTTTGTGCACACATTGGAGAGCCACAAAATTACTGTCCTTACTTCTGAGGATACGTTAGCACTAGACACTCATTTGGGATGTAGAACTACCAGTGTGAGTCAGTGCAAGAAGTACCCTCTTGAGGTTGATGGGTGTCACTTCATGTGGGATCATTATTTCATTGAGATGATGGGTTATGATGTCATTCTCAAAATGGACTGGCTAGTTCCTTTTCAGGACTTTGACGGTTGTTATTGCTGTAGGGTGAGTTTCACGTCCCCATAGGGCAGGTCCTTTCTTCATAAGGGATAATGGGATTGTAACACCCTAGGTAAATAAAGAGTATGAAATTTTCACATTTATCCATATTTGTGAATAAAATATTAATATAAATTTAAAGGGGACGATATCCTCGATGGTGTACCCAACACGCAACAAAGAATTTCTTGGGAATCTTACGTTGCACTCTAATAATAAAATAATATTATTTTAAATGGTAGTTAACGCCTAGCTGTTGTGATGGCGGGAATGAATAGAACTAACTACAAAATGATTATATATTGTTGTCAAATATTTTTACTTTTTAAAATAAATTTTAAAGAATTAAAAATGCGAATGAATCCAAATTTAAGCATAAACATTATAATATTCTTTAAAAGGTCGATTAACCGCCTTTTGATGGCGAACCTCTTTTAAATCCACTTTTTGAAAATTTTATGTGTTATATTTGACAAAATAAAATTCTTATTTCGAATCGGGATATCAAAATTTACTTTGTGTAATTTTTTGGTATTTTTCCGAAAAAGTTCAATTTTTAATGTATAGTGAAAAATGTTGTATTTTAATTCAAAAACTCTTTTTAGTATAATTTACTTATATGATTAGATTATCTTTTGAATTGGTTTTAAAGTGAAATTAGAACATATTTTTACCATTTAATCCAATAGTGGTCGTTGAAATTAATTTCACTTTGAAATCGGATTTAAACTACTGTCAATCTTTTGATACATTTTGTTTCATAAAAACACGTTATTTGTTCTGACAGCGGGAATTTATTATTAAATTAATTAATGTAACTTATATGATATGATTTTTTTAAAACATACATCATTTTTTAATTTGGAATATCAAATATAGCTTAGGGTGAATTTTTGGTAATTTTCTGAAAAACTTCAATTTGTGACGAATAGTGAAACCACTATGTGGTACTTATAAAAACTGATTTTCTGTTTAAATGAAATTTTTCCATATTTGTGTTTTGAATTTCAAAAATCCGACATACATGGTTGTCATTAAGAAGTAAAATGTGTTTCAATGGGATTAAAATAATTTTTTGGTGAATAGTAACTTATTAAGTTTTTAATTGTGATTAGAGGTAATTAGTGTAGTTTAAGGTAAGAATAATGTTTTAATAAACTGAAATGACCTAGACACATGTCCTACCCTCATTGGATGAGTCATGGTCGACCAAGACAGTCCATGGGTCAACTTGGGGACCCCATGGAGCCACTTTTGTTGGGAAATGACATAAATAAATTTTTATTTAATGTTAAAGTAAAAATGACACAAACATGAGATGTTTTACTAAAAAATTGTTACATGGGGTTATACAATTCAGATTTTTGACTATATATTTTTATTAGAAAGCTCAAAATATTTCCTACATCATGATATTTCTTTATGATTTTTAGACATTAAATAAATTAAATTATTTATGACATCATGATGATGCACCGATGACCTCATTATTTAACGATTTAAATAAAATAAAAAGATAATGTAACTTATAAAACCTACACATGTCCAAAAACTATTGGATGGGTGTATTTCGAATTCTTATCACCTTATCCTCGAAACACATCAATGTGGGACCATTAAAATCCGATACTCATTCTAAAATAAAGTAACATTTCTTTACTTTCCAAGAGTGCCCCTCCTCTCCTCTTATAAAAGGCCCCCACCTCTACCTCCTTACCCACACTTCCAAAGCCATTGGCTCGGCCAACCCCTGCCCATTATGTCTCTCCACATCCTTCTATAACTCCTTGAAGCCTCACATTGGGCAGAAGTCTTCCCAAGGAAGCCTTTGATCCCAAATCAAAAAGAGTTACCCGATTTTAAGGTAATGTCTTTACTTGTGTTCTTTTGTTTTAGTTTGCTTCTCAAACCCCCTAAACTCTTTTTATTCATTTCATTTGTAACAACACCAGTATCTTCAATATACTAGTATGTTTTTATAATAAGGATTCGAGCTACACTTACACACACCTACATCTAATGGTTAAAGAACATACTGTTTCCGTGGATGGTGAATTTATGCCTCCCGAAACGATGATTGTTCAAAATTATTTTAACACCTTCAAAGGTGGCCATTAAGATGAAACTATATTTATATTTTCCTTAAGATTCTTTATTTTCCAATTTGGTCACACCTTTATGGTTTCCATTATGGGTAAACGCTATATCTTCATTTAAGGAAGTGCAGACTACCGCCCCCTCAAAGTGATTTGATTCATTAATACCATATGTGGGACGTATAAAGGATGGAGTTATGATATTATATATGATATTATACATGAATTATAATATACCTTTATATCATTATGATTCTGTTCTATAAAATACGAAATAGAAATGAAAGTAGCGTTCATCCGTACGTACGGCTTACCGTCTCCATGAACGGTGCATTTCATTTCTTACCTCTAAATGTTTATGTTATATTATAAATGCATGAATTTACAGGATATATATGACATATATGATATATACAACATTAATACCATTCTGGATATAATAGATACGCGAACAACTTGTAATTATAAAGGTTTTATTTTTGACTCCAGTAGCAATGATCATTAAAATGACCGTTATTAACTTAAATAATTACATAGTGTTCATGACATGGGAATAAGTGATATAAAAGTAATAATGAACTTGAAAATGGTTCTTAAACAAGTATAAATTAACTCAAGTTTATTATTCAGGATATTAATGAATGACCGAGTAAAGTTGGACCCGAGGTAAGTGATCCTACTCCTCTCTTTCTTTTTAAGTACACTCTTTTATGTCATTCCTTTTAAGCTCATATTTCATGTGATTGGGATGTTCTTTTATATTACTCTAACTGTAATTTTTATGTTCATATGATGAGATACCCTATTCTCTCTCATCAATCCATTTTGGATGTTTTGAGTGGCGCCGTTAGGCTGCCGAATTTTCGTAAGAGATCTAAGCTCTCTCTTTCTTTTTAAGTACTCTCCTTTATGTGACTTCCATTAATCTCCAAATTGTTATGATGGGGGATGTTATTTTATATTCCTCTTGTTTTACATTTTATTATAATATGATGAGAGACCCTATTTGATCTCAGCATTCCATTTTCGGATGTTTTAAGTGGTGTTGTTAGGCTGCCGAGTTTTTGTAAGGGATTTTTCATCTCACTTTTATTCCCGTGAGATTTATGCTACATTTTCCACCATTTCCTTTGAGTGGTGTATTTACTTCCCATTATTATACTCCTTTTTAATATAATTCCATTTATGGGTATTTACATATTCATTGTATGACACTTCTTCAATGGGGTGAATGTTTCAAAAGTTACCCAAGTCGGTAAGGGAACCTTTCACCCTCTTCTTTTTAAAAGACTTCTTTTGTTATGTCTTTTAATTCACATACTATTAGGTTGGGATATGTTCTTCTAAATCCTTATTGATGTAAAAATTTTTTCCAAGTGAGGAGATACACTTTTTATTCTCACCAACTCATTTTATGAATTTTGAAGTGATGCCGTTAGGCTGTCGAATTTTACCAAGGGAACTTTTTATCCCAATTTTGATTTATTTGAGTTCAACATGTTGTTATTGAATATGTAATCCTTTTAATATTTTTGAATGACCTTTGATTGTTTTACACTTAATTTCCACTTATATTGGGTGTATTTATATTTTTCACACATAATTATGAGATTGATTTATCCTTAATTTAAGGATACCTTCTTTATAATGGATTTCATCTCATTTTACATTTCGATTGAGACTTAACTATTGTTATGCACCAGTTCACTCTTATATGGTGTATATACTGTCCTTTGGAATATTATATCATTAATCCCTCTATTCTCATGATATTATAAAGTTCTGAATAAATGTTATTCCTCAATTATTGTATTCAAGTGTCTCTCATTTTGTTAAAAAAACTTTATCTAAAATATCGTTTTAAATGTTTTAATGATTTATTCTTATAAAAATTTCTCATTAATATCCATGTTTTCAAAATGGTTTTAAGGATTTATTTATATGGATATTAATGGTTTAAAATGTTAAAAGCATCAAAGTGGTATGGTACACTTTGATTCAAAAATCTCTTTAATAAATGTTTTAAATTGTTTTAAAAATGGTTCTTTTAGAATTGATTCATTATTTCAATATCTTAAAATGGTATATTGTTATTACAATGTGGGAGTATTATGTTTATTTTGTGCATAAGTTATGTTCTATGATTATGTTATGGTTCTTGGGCATTGTTTATGAATACGGGTGGTTCCTTGATAAACTAAGGGCGGGTCAGCCCGATATAGCTCTCCAATGCATTGGGTAACGCGAAGGAGTGAAACATTAAGGTTTCTTTGAAGAGATTTAGGGAATATATTGTGGTGGTTATTCCAAACGTAACCAAGAGGGTTACTCCCTATGTAAGAATGTTATGAATGCCTCAAGTTACCTTTATGTCTTTTGATTTCTATGATTTATTCATGATTTTATGAGGTATGTTAATGTTCTTATGTTTTATGGGTAAAGTATGATTTCATTCATATGTATACCTGTACTCATGTTTCCTTTACATATTTTTATAACCCTTACTAAGCTTTTTATGCTCATCCCAAGTTTTTTTTGAAATTTTTTTCATAGATCAAGGTAAAGGTACGTGATATGATGATAGTGTCAAGGAAGTGTCAAGAAAGAATCCATGTTTTATTTTTTAAATATGTTTCCGTTGATGGTAAAAAATGAATACTATATTTTATGTAACCACTTTGTTTAAATGTGGAATGTAATGCAAGTTTTATGATCTAATTCTCTAAAACTCTACACCTGAAAAGATCCTCAATGTGTAATCTTGTATAAACTCATGATTAAGTAAGGTTTAAGGCTGGGGCCTTATAGTTGGTATCAGAGGTCGGTTTAGATAACTTTAGAAGTTAGGGTATTTTTTAAGCATAAGTGACATTACCATAAAGGTTTGGATTTCAGAAAGAGTCATAGTTTTTAGATAAAGTGAACGAGTAAGTATATCTTCCTCATTATTACATGATGGTTTTGTTGATATACTCTCACTGACATTTCTGTTTTTAGTGAATGGATGGATCTAGCAGGCACCAAAGTGACAATAGGTTTGAAGGAAACTGTGGTGGTTATCTGATTAAGAGACTGGATGAAATGGGGTATTCAATGAGGAAACTCGTGATTTTTCTAAACCAACTATCAAGGAGTCATGATCAACCACTTGTACCATGATATTTTCTTTAATGCATCATGTAAGAGATGACCAATCGATGTGGAAGTTCAGGTAATAATTATTAGGGTTTATATGATCCTTAATTTTGAGGTAATTATGGGTTACAATATGTTATGATGGAAAATTAAAGGCATGAGATAAACATGAGGTTAAAATATGTTATGATTATTTTTGAAGATTTTATCTCGTTTTGTGGAATGTTTTAAGAATTATATAGTTTTGGAAAAGGAGAACACGCAGACCATGTGACAACCTGTCGCGTCAGGAAAAGTTGCGGGAATCGAACCCACAACCAAAGTGCGACTGGTATTTATCACCTACCACTGGACTACGTGAAGTCCCACGTTAGTTTGAATAATTATTTTTAGATAGATGATCTTATGAATCAAGAGTAAGTTAATATTGGGTTATCTATGGAAATGATTAACCTATCATCGAGGCCATGTGATTAGGTTAATTACTTTTCAATATGAGAATTTAAGAGCAACTGATGTTATTTGGAGATAAAAGCTAATTTTTACCATGGAAGACTATGTGACTAAATCCTTCAAAAAATTGGGTTTCAATATTATTTTGGTTTACATTGAATAATTTTATTGACAAATTGTTTATCGAATGGTCCTCGTTGAACTTTGGGTTTTGTTGGACAAATTTTGGAGACTAAGAATAAATTTTCTTTTTATTATGGGTTATCCTTTTCTGGATTATCTGATCTTATACTAACATTTTTGGTTATGGTTTTGGTTAGAGTCTAAAGACATTGGAAATATATAGTTATCTTTTGTGGATTAGGTGATTCTCTAGAAATTGATTATAGTACTCTTAATGCAAACAAGTATTCCTAAATACTCGTCTTTTGGAGAAAATATGAGTTTGATTAAAGAATATAGTAAAAGTTGAAAGTCTACATGACAAGTAAGTATGTTTCATTATGATTTAGTTAAGCTCAACTATAAATTCCTCAAGGAAAAGTAACTTAAAACAAACATGTTGTCTGTTAACTTTTCCTACTGAGGAATCGAATACCGTTTAACCCATCACAAGTTTGTGATTTTCTTATGGTTAACTTTCTCCCAGACATGTTTACTATAACTCTCCATCAGAACATGACCCTTTGTTTTTTTCTCCATGTCCATATTTTCGTACATTGAATCCTAGTATGGGTTATGTCGGGTGACCTTTGTACTTATATTTCTTTATTTTAAAGTGATTGTTTTACTAACTCGTGTTCCGATGTGGGATTTTCAATGAAGTTTCCAAGCCCAATTTGAAAATTGCAAGCATGCAATTTCCAAAAGGGGGGAAGGATGTAACACCCCAGGTAAATAAAGAGTATGAAATTTTCACATTTATCCATATTTATGAATAAAATATTAATATAACTTTAAAGGGGATGATATGCTTGATGGTGTACCCAACCCGCAACAATGAGTTTCTTGGGAATCTTACGTTGCACTCTAATAATAAAATAATATTATTTTAAATGGTAGTTAACGACTAGCTGTTGTGATGGCGGGAATGAATATAACTAACTACAAAATTATTATATATGTTTGTCAAATATTTTTACTTTTTACAATAAATTTTAGAGGACTAAAAATGCGAATGAATCCAATTTTAAGCGGAAACATTCTAATATTCCTTAAAAGGTCGATTAACCGCCTTTTGATGGAGAACCTCTTTTAAATACACTTTTTGAAAATTTTATGTGTTATATTTGACAAAATTAAATTCTTATTTAGAATAGGGACATCGAAATTTTCATTGTGTAATTTTTTGGTAATTTTCCGAAAACCTTCAATTTTTAATGAATAGTGAAAAATGTTGTATTTTAATTCATAAACTCTTTTTAATCTAATTTATTTATATGATTAGATTATATTTTTAATTGATTTAAAAGTTAAATTAGAATATATTTTTGCCATTTAATCCAATAGTGGTCGTTGGAATTAATTTCACTTTGAAATCAGACTTAAACTAGTGTCAATCTTTTGATACATTTTGTTTCATAAAAACACGCTATTTGTTCTGACGGCGGGAATTTATTATTAAATTAATTAATGTAACTTATATGTTATGAATTTTGTAAAATAGACATCAGTTTTGAATTCGGAATATCAAATATATCTTAGGGTGAATTTTTGGTAATTTTCTGAAAAACATCAATTTTTGATGAATAGTGAAACCACTATGTGGTACTTATAAAAACTAATTTTCTCTTTAAATGAAATTTTGCCATCTTTGTGTTTTGAATTTCAAAAATCCGACATACAAGGTTGTCATTATGAAGTAAAATGTGATTCAATGGGATTAAAATAATTTTTTGGTGAATTGTAACTTATTATGTTTTTAATCGCGATTAGAGGTAATTAGTGTCGTTTAAGGTAAGAATAATGTTTTAATAAAATTAAATGACCTAGACACATGTCCTACCATCATTCGATGAGTCATGGACGACCAAGACAATCCATGGGTCAACTTGGGGACCCCATGGAGCCACTTCGGTTGGGAAATGACATATATAACTTTTTATTTAATGTTAAAGTAAAAATGACACAAACATGAGATGTTTTACTAAAATAATTGTTACATGGGGTTATACAATTCATATTTTTGACTATAAATATTTATTAGAAAGATAAACATATTTCCTACATCATTATAGTTTTATTATAATTTTTAGACATTAAATAAATTAAATTATTTATGACATCATGATGATGCAGCGATGACCTCATTATTTAACGATTTAAATAAATTGGAAAGATAATGTAAAATCTAAGACCTACACATGTTCAAAAACTATTGGATGGGTGGATTTCGAACCCTTATCACCTTATCCTCGAAACACATCAATGTGGGACCATTAAAATCCGAAACTCATTCTAAAATAAATTAACATTTTTTTACTTTCCAAGAGTGCCTATCCTCTCCTCTTATAAAAGGCCCCCACCTCTACCTCCTTACCCACACTTCCAAAGCCTTTGGCTCGGCCAACCCCTGCCCATTTTGTCTCTCCACATCCCAATATAACTCCTTGAATCCTCACATTGGGCAGAAGGCTTCCCAAGGAAGCCTTTGAACTCAAATCAAAAAGAGTTACCCGATTTTAAGGTAATGTCTTCACTTGTGTTCTTTTGTTTTATTTTGCTTCTCCAACCCCCTAAACTGTTTTTATTCATTTATTTTGAAACAAATAATGTATCTTCAATATACTAGGATGTTTTTATAAGAAGGATTCGAGCTACACTTACACACACCTACATCTAATGGTTAAAGAACATACTGTTTCCGTGGATGGTGAATTTATGCCTCCCAAAACAATGATGGTTCAACATTATTTTAACACCTTCAAAGGTGGAAATTAAGACGACAATATATTTATATTTTCCTTTATATTATTTATTTTTCATTTTGTGAATACCTTTATGGTTTCCATTATTGGTAAACGCAATATCTTCATTTAAGGAAGTGCGGACTACTTCCCCTCAAAGTGATTTGATTCGTTAATTCCATATGGGGGACATATAAAGGATGCAGTTATGATGTTATATATGATATTACACTGGAATTATAATATACCTTTATTTCATTATGATTCTGTTCTATAAAATACGAAATAGAAATGAAAGTAGCGTTCATGCGTACGTACGGCTTACCGTCTCCATGAACGGTGCATTTCATTTCTTACCTCTAAATGGTTATGTAATATTATAAATACATACATTTACTGGATATATATGATATATATATTATATCTACATCATGAATACCATTCTGGATATAATGTATACATGAAAAACTTGTAATTATAAAGGGTTTATTTTTGACTCAAGTACCAATGATCGTTAAAACGACCATTATTAACATAAATAATTTAATAGTGTTCATGACATGGTAATAAGTGATAAAAAAGTAATAATTAACTTGAAAAATGTTCTTAAACAAGTATAAATTAACTCAAGTTTATTATTCAAGAGATTAAAGAACGACCGAGTCATGTCGGACCTGAGGTAAGGGATCCTACTCCTCTCTTTCTTTTTAAGTACACTCTTTTATGTCATTCCTTTTAAGATCATCTTTCTTGTGATTGGGATGTTCTTTTATATTACTCTTACTGTAATTTTTATGTTCATATGATGAGAGACCCTATTCTCTCTCAACAATCCATATTGTAAGTTTTGGGTGGCACCGATAGGCTGCTGAATTTTCGTAAGAGATATAACCTCTCTCTTTCTTTTTAATTACTCTCCTTTATGTGACTTCTTTTAAGATCCTATTTGTTATGATGGGGGATATTCTTTAATATTCCTCTCATTTTACATTTTATTTTAATATGATTAGAGACCCTATTTGATCTCATCAATCCATTTTTGTAAGTTTTAAGTGGTGCCGTTAGGTTGCCGAGTTTTCGTAAGGGATTTTTCATCTCACTTTTATTCCCGTGAGATTTATGCTACATTTGCCACCATTTCGTTTGAGTGGTGTATGTTCTAACCATTATTATACTCTTTTTGTAATATAATTCCATTTATGGGTATTTAAATATTCATTGTATGACACTTCTTCAATGGGGTGTACGTTTCAAAAGTTACCAAAGTCGGTAAGGGAACCTTTCACCCTCCTCTTTTTAAAAGACTTATTTTTTATGCCTTTTAATTCACATAATATTATGTTGGGCTTTGTCCTTATATATCCTTATTGATGTAAATTATATTTCCAAGTGATTAGATTCCCTTTCTATCTCTCATCAACTCATTTTATGAATTTTGATGTGATGCCGTTAGGCTGTCGAATTTTACCAATGTAACTTTTTATCCCAATTTTGATTTATTTGGGTTCAACTTGTAGTTATTGAATATGTCATCCTTTGAATATGTGTGAATGACCTTTTATTGTTTTACACTTAATATCCACTTATATTGGGTGTATTTATATTTTTCACACATAATTATGAGATTGATTTATCCTTAATTTAAGGATACCTTCTTTATAATGGATTTTATCTCATTTTACATTTCGATTGAGACTTCATTGTTGTTATGACCCAGTTCACTCTTATATGGTGTATATACTATCCTTTGGAATATTATATCATGAATCCCTCTATTCTCATGATATTATAAAGTTCTGAATAATTGTTATTCCTCAATTATTGTATTTAAGTGTCCCTAATTTTGTTAAAAAACACTTTAACTAAAATATCGTTTTAAATGTTTTAATGATTTATTCTTATAAACGTTTCTCATTAATATCCATGTTTTCAAAATGGTTTTAAGGATTTATTTATATGGATATTAATGGTTTAAAATGTTAAAAGCTTTAAAGTGGTATGGGACACTCTGATTCAAAAATCTCTTTATTAAATGTTTTAAATGGTTTTGAAAATGGTTCTTTTAGAATGGATTCATTATTTCAAAATCATAAAATGGTATATTGTTATTACAATGTAGGAATATTATGTTTATTTTGTGCATAAGTAATGTTCTCGGATTATGTTATGGTTCTTGGGAATTCTTTATTAATACGGGTGGTTCCATGATAAACTAAGGGCGGGTGAGCCCGATATAGCTCTCCAATGCATTGGGTAACTCGAAAGAGTGAAACGTTAAGGTTTCTCCAATGAGATTTAGGGAATATACTGTGCTGGTTATTCCAAACGTAACCAAGAGGGTCACTCCCTACGTAATATTGTTATGAATGCCTCAAGTTACCTTTATGTCTTAAGATTTATATGATTTATTCATGATTTTATGAGGTATGTTAAAGTGATTATGTTTTATGGGTAAAGTATGATTTCATTCTTATGTATACATGTACTCATATTTCCTTTCCATATTTTTATAACCTTTACTGAGATTTTTATGCTCATCCCATGTTTTTTTGAAATGTTTTTCACAGTTCAAGGTAAAGGTACATGATATAATGATAGTGTCAAGGAAGTGTCAAGAAAGAATCCATGTTTTATTTTTTAAATATGTTTCCGTTGATGGTAAAAAATGAATACTATCTTTTATGTAACCACATTGTTTAAATGTGGAATGTAATGCAAGTTTTATGATCTAATTCTCTAAAACTCTAAACCTGAAAAGATACTCAATGTGTAATATTGTATAAACTCAAGATTAAGTAAGGTTTAGGGCTGGGGCCTTATAGTTGGTATTAGAGGTCGGTTTAGATAACTTTAGAGGTTAGCGTATTCTTTAAGCATAAGTGACATTACCATATTGGGTAGGATTTCAGAAAGAGTCATAGTTTTTAGATAAAGTGAATGAGTAAGTATATCTTCCTCATTAGTACATGATGGTTTTGTTGATATACTCACACTGACATTTCTGTTTTTAGTGAATGGATGGATCTAGCAGGCACCAAAGTGACAATAGGTTTGAAGGAAACTGTGGTGGTTCTCTGATTAAGAGACTGGATGAAATAGGGTATTCAATGAGGAAACTCATGGTTGTTCTAAACCAACTATCAAGGAGTCATGATCAACCACTTGTACCTTGGTATGTTCTGTAATGCATCATGTACGAGATGACCAATCAATGTGGATGTTCAGGTAATAATTATTAGGGTTTATACGATCCTTACTTTTGAGGTAATTATGGGTTACTATATGTTATGATGGGAAGTGAAATGCATGGGATAAACCTGAGGTTAAAATATGTTATGATTATTTTTTAAGATTTTATCTCGTTTTGGGGAATTTTTTAAGAATTATATAGATTTGGAAAAAGGACAACACATAGACCGTGTGACAACCCGTCGCGTCGGACAAAGCTGTGGGAATCGAACCCACAACCAAAGTGCGACTGGTATTTATCGCCTACCACTGGACTACGTGAAGTCCCAGGTTAGTTTGAATAATTCTTTTTAGATAGATGATCTTATGAATCATGAGTAAGTTAATTTTGGGTTATCTATGGAAATTATTAACCTATCATCGAGGATATGTGATTTGGTTAATTACTTTTCAATATGAGAATTTAAGAGCAACTGATGTTATTTGGACATAAAAGCTAATTTGTACCTTGGAAGACTATGTGAATAAATCCTTCAAATATTTGGGTTTCAATCTTATTTTGGTTTACTTTTAAGAATTTTATTGACAATTTGTTTATTGAATGGTCCTCGTTGAACTTTGTGTTTTGTTGGACAAATTATGGAGATTAAGAATAAATTATCATTTTATAAAGGGTTATACTTTTCTAGATTATCTGATCTTGTACTAACATTTTTGGTTTTGGTTTTGGTTAGAGTCTAAAGACATGGGAATTATATAGTTCTATTTTTTTGATTAGGTGATTCTCTAGAAATTGATTATAGTACTCTTAATGCGAACAAGTCTTCCAAAATACTCGTCTTTTGGAGAAAATATGAGTTTGATTAAGGAATATAGTAAAATTTGAAAGTATACATGACAAGTAAGTATGTTTCATTATGATTTAGTTAAGCTGAAATATAAATTCCTCAATGAAAATTAACTTAAAACAAACATGTTGTCTGTTAACTTTTCCTACTGGGGAATCAAATACCGTTTAACCCATCACAAGTTTTTGATTTTATTATGGTTAACTTTCTCGTAGACATGTTTACAATCACTCTCCATCAGAAAATGACCCTTTGTTTTTCCTCCATGTCCATATTTTCATACTTGGAATCCTAGTATGGGTTAACTCGGGTGACCTTTGTACTTATCTTTCTTTATTTTAAAGTGATTGTTTTACTGACTCTTGTTCCGATGTGGGATTTTCAATGAAGTTTCCAAGCCCAATTTTAAAATTGCGAGCACGCAATTCCCAAAAGGGGGGAAGGATGTAACACCCCAGGTAAATAAAGAGTATGAAATTTTCACATTTATCCATACTTGTGAATAAAATATTAATATAACTTTAAAGCGGACGCTATTCTCGATGGTGTACCCAACACACAACAATGAGTTTCTTGGGAATCTTACGTTGCACTCTAATAATAAAATAATATTATTTTAAATGGTAGTTAACGCCTAGCTGTTGTGATGGAGGGAATGAATAGAACTAACTACAAAATTATTATATATATTTGTCAAATATTTTAACTTTTTACAATAAATTTTAGTGTATTAAAAATGCGAATGAATCCAATTTTAAGAGTAAACATTCTAATATTCATTAAAAGGTCGATTACCCGCCTTTTGATGGTGAAACTCTTTTAAATCCACTTTTTGACAATTTTATGTGTTATATTTGAGAAAATTAAATTCTTATTTAGAATCGGGACATCAAAATTTACATTGTGTAATTTTTTGGTATTTTTCCGAAAAAGTTCTATTTTTAATGAATAGTGAAAAATGTTGTATTTTAATTCAAAACCACTTTTTTATATAATTTATTTATATTATTAGATTATATTTTGAACTGGTTTTAAAGTGAAATTAGAATATATTTTTACCATTTAATCCAATAGTGGTCGTTGGAATTAATTTCACTTTGAAATCGGACTTCAACTAGTGTCAATCTTTTGATACATTTTGTTTCATACAAACATGCTATTTGTTCTGACATCGGGAATTAATTATTAAATTAATTAATGTAACTTATATGTTATTAATTTCTTAAAATAGAAATCATTTTTTGAATTCGGAATATCAAATATAGCTTAGGGTGAAGTTTTGGTAATTTTTGAAAAACTTCAATTTTTGATGAATAGTGAAACCACTAAGTGGTACTTATAAAAACTGATTTTCTGTTTAAATGAAATTTTGCCATCTTTGAGTTTTGAATTTCAAAAATCTGACATACATGGTTGTCATTAAGAAGTAAAATGTGATTCAATGGGATTAAAATAATTTTTTGGTGAATTTTAACTTATTAAGTTTTTAATCGCGCTTAGAGGTAATTAGTATGGTTTAAGGTAAGAATAATTTTTTAATAAAATGAAATGACCTAGAAACATGTACTACCATCATTGGATGAGTCATGGACGACCAAGACAATCCATGGGTCAACTTGGGGACCCCATGGAGCCACTTTGGTTGTGAAATGATATAAATAACTTTTTGTTTAATGTTAAAGTAAAAATGACCCAAACATGAGATGTTTTACTAAAACAATTGTTACATGGGGTTATACAATTTAGATTTTTGACTATAAATATTTAATATAATTATAAATATATTTCCTACATCATGATATTTTTTTATAATTTTTAGACATTAAATAAATTAAATTATTTATGAAATCATGATGATGCACTGATGACCTCATTATTTAACGATTTAAATAAAATGGAAAGATAATGTAAAATATAAGACCTAAACATGTCCAAAAACTATTGGATGGGTGTATTTAGAACCCTTATCACCTTATCCTCGAAACACATCAATGTGGGACCATTAAAATCCGAAACTCATTCTAAAATAAAGTAACATTTCTTTACTTTCCAAAAGTTCCCCTCCTCTCTTCTTATAAAAGGTCCCCACATCTACCTCCTTACCCACACTTCCAAAGCCTTTGGCTCGGCCAACCCCTGCCCATTTTGTCTCTACACATCTCTCTATAACTCCTTGAATCCTCAATTTGGGCAGAAGTCTTCCCAATGAATCCTTTGAACTAAAATCAAAAAGAGTTACCCGATTTCAAGGTAATGTATTCACTTGTGTTCTTTTGTTTTATTTTGATTCTCCAACCCCCTAAACTCTTTTTATTCATTTCTTTTGTAACAACTCCAGTATCCTCAATATACTAGGATTTTTTTTCAAGAAGGATTCTAGCTACACTTACACACACATACATATAATGGTTAAAGAACATACTGTTTCCGTGGATGGTGAATTTATGCCTCCCGAAATGATAATTGTTCAACATTATTTTAACACCATCAAAGGTGGACATTAAGAAGAAACTATATTTATATTTTCCTTATGCTTCTTTAATTTTAATTCTGGGAATACATTTATGGTTTCCATTATCGATAAACACGATATCTTCATTTACGAAAGTGCGGAATACCTCCCCCTCAAAGTGTTTTGATTCGTTAATACCATATGTGGGACATATAAAGGATGGAGTTATGATATTATATATGATAATACACTGGAATTATAATATACCTTTATATAATTATGATTCCGTTCTATAAAATATGAAATAGAAGTGAAAGTAGCGTTCATGCGTACGTACAGCTTACCGTCTCCATGAACGGTGCATTTCATTTCTTACCTCTAAATGGATATGTAATATTATAAATGAATGCATTTACTGGATATATATGATATATATGATATCTACATCATGAATACCATTCTGGATATAATGGATACATGAACAACTTGTAATTATAAAGGGTTTATTTTTGACTCCAGTACCAATGATCGTTAAAACGACCGTTATTAACTTAAATAATTACATAGTGTTCATGACATGGCAATAAGTGATATAAAAGTAATAATGAACTTGAAAATGATTCTTAAACAAGTAGAAATTATGTCAAGTTTATTATTCAGGATATTAAAGAATGACCGAGTCAAGTCGGACCCGAGGTAAGGGATCCTACTCTTCTCTTTCTTTTTAAGTACACTCTTTTATGTCATTCCTTTTAATCTCATCTTTCTTGTGATTGGGATGTTCTTTTATATTAATATTACTGTAATTTTTATTTTCATATGATGAGAGACCCTATTCTATCTCATCAATCCATTTTGGATGTTTTGAGTGGCACTGTTAGGCTGCCGAATTTTCGTAAGAGATCTAACCTCTCTCTTTCTTTTTAAGTACTCTCCTTTATGTGACTTCTTTTAAGCTCCTCTTTGTTATGATGTGGGATGTTATTTTATATTCCTCTAATTGTAAATTTTATTTTAATATGATTAGAGACCCTATTTGATCTCATCAATCCATTTTAGGAAGATTTAAGTGGTGCCATTAGGCTGCCGAGTTTTCGTACGGGATTTTTCATCTCACTTTTATTTCCGTGAGATTTATGATACATTTTCCACCATTTCCTTTGAGTGGTGTATGTATGGCCAATTATTATACTACTTTTGTAATATAATTCCATATATGGGTATTTTCATATTCATTTTATGACACTTCTTCAATGGGGTGTACGTTTCGAATGTTACGCAAGTCGGTAAGGGAACCTTTCACCCTCCTCTTTTTAAAAGACTTCTTTTGTTATGTCTTTTAATTCACATACTATTATGTGGGGATATGTTATTATATATACTTATTGATGTAAATATTATTTCCAAGTGATGATATACCCTTTTTATCTCTCATAAACTAATTTTCTTAAATTTTAAGTGATATCGTTAGGCTGTCGAATTTTACCAAGGGAACTTTTTATCCCAATTTTGATTTATTTGGGTTCAACTTGTAGTTATTGAATATGTCATCCATTGAATATGTGTGAATGACCTTTGATTGTTTTACACTTATTATCCACTTATATTGGATGTATTTATATTTTTCACGGATTATTATGAGATTGATTTATCCTTAATTTAAGGAAACCTTCTTTATAAAGGATTTCATCTCATTTTAGATTTTGATTGAGACTTCATTGTTGTTATGAACAAGTTCACTCTTATATGGTGTATATATTGTCCTTTGGAATATATTATCATGAATACCTCTATTCTCATGATATTATAAATTTCTGAATAAATTTTATTCCACAATTATTGTATTCAAGTGTCCCTCATTTTGTTAAAAAAACATTAACTAAAATATCATTTTAAATGTTTTAATGATTTATTCTAATAAATATTTCTCATTAATATCCATGTTTTCAAAATGGTTTTAAGGATTTATTTATATGGATATTAATGGTTTAAAATGTTAAAATCATCAAAGTGGTATGTGACACTTTGATTCAAAAATATCTTTATTAAATGTTTTAAATGGTTTTGAAAATGGTTCTTTTAGAATGGATTCATTATTTCAATATCTTAAAATGGTATATTGTTATTACAATGTGGGAATATTATGTTTATTTTATGCATAAGTTATCTTCTATGATTATTTTATGGTTCTTGGGCATGGTTTATCAATACGGGTGGTTCCGTGATAAACTAAGGGCGGGTGAGCCCAATATAGCTCTCCAATGCATTGGGTAACGCAAAGGAGTGAAACGTTAAGGTTTCTCCGAAGGGATTTAGGGAATATACTATGGTGGTTATTCCAAATGTAACCAATAGTGTTACTCCCTACGTTATAATGTTATGAATTCCTCAAGTTACCTTTATGTATTATGATTTCTATGATTTATTCATGATTTTATGAGGTATGTTAAAGTTATTATGTTTTATGGGTAATGTATGATTTCATTCTTATGTATACATGTACTCATGTTTCCTTTCCATATTTTTATAACCCTTAATAAGATTTTTATGCTCATCCCAAGTTTTTTGACAAGTTTTTCACAGGTCAAGGGAAAGGTACATGATATTATGATAGTGTCAAGGATGTGTCAAGAAAGAATCCATGTTTTATTTTTTAAATATGTTTCCGTTGATGGTAAAAAATGAATACTTTCTTTTATGTAACCAGTTTGTTTAAATGTTGAATGTAATCAATGTTTTATGATCTAATTCTCTAAAACACTAAAACTGAAAAGATCCTCAATGTGTAATCTTGTATAAACTCAAGATTAAGTAATGTTTAAGGCTGGGGCATTATAGTTGGTATCAGAGGTCGGTTTAGATAACTGTAGAGGTTATGGTATTCTTTAAGCATAAGTGACATTTCCATAATGGTTAGGATTTTAGAAAGGGTCATAGTTTTTAGATAATGTGAATGAGTAAGTATATCTTCCTCATTAGGACATGATGGTTTTGTTGATATACTCACATTGACATTTCTGTTTTTAGTGAATGGATGGATCTAGCAGGCACCAACGTGACAATAGGTTTGAAGGAAACTATGGTGGTTCTCTGATTAAGAGACTGGATGAAATGGGGTATTCAATGAGGAAACTCGTGGTTGTTCTAATCCAACTATAAAGGAGTCATGATCAACGACTTGTACCTTAGTATGTTCTGTAATGAATCATGTACGAGATGACCAATTGATGTGGAAGTTCAGTTAATAATTATTAGGCTTTATATGATCCTTACTATTGAGGTAATAATGGGTTACTATATGTTATAATGGAAAATGAAAGGCGTGAGATAAGAATGAGGTTAAAATATGTTATGATTATTTTTGAAAATTTTATCTCGTTTTGGGGAATGTTTTAATAATTATATAGTTTTGGAAAAAGGACAACACGCAGACCGTGTGACAACCCGTCGCGTCGAACAAAGCTGTGGGAATCGAACCCACAACCAAAGTGTGACTGGTATTTATCTCCTACCACTGGACTAAGTGAAGTCCCAGGTTAGTTTGACTAATTCTTTTTAGATAGATGATTTTAGGAATCAAGAGTAAGTTAATTTTGGGTTATCTATGGAAATGATTAACCTATCATCGAGTATATGTGATTAGGTTAATTACTTTTCAATATGAGAATTTAAGAGCAACTGATGTTATTTGGAGATAAAAGCTAATTTGAACCTTGGAAGACTATGTGACTAAATCCTTCAAATATTTGGGTTTCAATCTTATTTTGGTTTACTTTGAAGAATTTTATGGACAAATTGTTTATCGAATGGTCCTCGTTGAACTTTGGGTTTTGTTGGACAAATTTTAGAGATTAAGAATAAATTTTATTTTTACAAAGGGTTATCCTTTTATGGATTATCTGATCTTGTACTAACCTTTTTGGTTTTGGTTTTGGTTAGAGTCTAAAGACATGGGAAGTATATAGTTCTCTTTTGTGGATTAGGTGATTCTCTAGAAATTGATTATAGTACTCTTAATGCGAACATGTCTTCCTAAATACTCATCTTTTGGAGAAAATATGAGTTTGATTAATGAATCTAGTAAAAGTTGAAAGTCTACATGACATGTAAGTATGTTTCATTATTATTTAGTTAAGCTCAAAAATAAATTCCTCAATGAAAAGTAACTTATAACAAAAATGTTGTATGTTATATTTTCCTACCGGGGAATTGAATACCGTTTAACCCATCACAAGTTTGTGATTTTCTTATGGTTAACTTTCTCCTAGACATGTTTACTATCACTCTCGATCAGAACATGACCCTTTGATTTTTCCTCCATGCCCATATTTTCATACTTGGAATCCTAGTATGGGTTAACTCAGGTGACCTTTGTACTTATCTTTCTTTATTTTAAAGTGATTGTTTTACTGACCCTTGTTCCGATGTGGGATTTTCAATGATGTTTCCAAGCCTAATTTTAAAATTGCGAGGACGCAATTCCCAAAAGGGGGGAAGGATGTAACACCCCAGTTAAATAAAGTGTATTACATTTTCACATTTATCCATATTTTTGAATAAAATATTAATATAACTTTAAAGGGGACGCTATGCTCGATGGTGTACCCAACACACAACAATGAGTTTCTTGGGAATCTTACGTTGCACTCTAATAATAAAATAATATTATTTTAAAAGGTAGTTAACGCCTAGCTGTTTTGATGAAAGGAAAGAATAGAACCAACTACAAAATGATTATATATGTTTGTCAAGTATTTTTACTTTTTACAATAAATTTTAGAGGATTAAAAATGTGAATGAATCCAATTTTAAGCGTAAACATTATAATATTGTTTAAAAGGTTGATTAACTGCCTTTTGATGGTGAACCTATTTTAAATACAATTTTTGAAAATTTTTTGTGTTATATTTGACAAAATAAAATTCTTATTTAGAATCGGGACATCAAAATTTACCTTGTGTAATTTTTTGGTATTTTTCCGAAAAAGTTCAATTTTTAATGAATAGTGAAAAATGTTGAATTTTAATTCAAAACCCCTTTTTAATATAATATATTTATATGATTATATTATCTTTTTAATTGGTTTTAAAGATAAATTAGAATATATTTTTACTATTTAATCCAATAGTGGTCGTTGGAATTAATTTCACTTTGAAATCAGACTTAAACTAGTGTCAATCATTTGATACATTTTGTTTCATAAAAACACGATATTTGTTCTGACAGTGGGAATTAATTATTAAATCAATTAATGTAACATATATGTTATGAATTTTGTAAAATATACATCATTTTTGAATTCGGAATATCAAATATAGCTTAGGGTGAATTTTTGATAATTTTCTGAAAAACGTCAATTTTTGATGAATAGTGAAACCACTAAGTGGTACTTATAAAAACTGATTTTCTGTTTAAATGATAATATTCCATCTTTGTGTTTTGAATTTCAAAAATCCGACATACATGGTTGTCATTAAGAAGTAAAATGTGATTCAATGCGATTAAAATAATTTTTTGGTGAATAGTAACTTATTATGTTTTTAATGGCGATTAGAGATAATTAGTGTAGTTTAAGGTAAGAATAATGTTTTAATAAAATGAAATGACCTAGATACATTTCCTACCATCATTGGATGAGTCATGGCCGACCAATAAAATCCATGGGTCAACTTGGGGACCCCATAGAGCCACTTTGGTTGGGAAATGACATAAATAAATTTTTATTTAATGTTAAAGTAAAAATGACACAAACAAGATATGTTTTACTAAAACAATTGTTACATGGGGTTATACAATTAAGATTTTACACTATAAATATTTATTAGAAAGCTAAACAAATTTCCTACATCATGATATTTTTTTTATAATATTTAGACATTATATAAATTAAATTATTTAGGACATCATGATGATGCTGCGATGACCTCATTATTTAACGATTTAAATAAATTGGAAAGATAATGTAAAATATAAGACCTCCACATGTCCAAAAACTATTGGATTGGTTTATTTAGAACCCTTATCACCTTATCCTCTATACACATAAATTTGGGACCATTAAAATCCGAAACTCATTCTAAAATAAAGTAACATTTCTTTACATTCCAAGAGCGCCCCTCCTCTCCTCTTATAAAAGGCCCCTAACTCTACCTCCTTACCCACACTTCCAAAGCCTTTGGCACGGCCAAACCCTGCCCATTTTGTCTATAAAAATCCCTCTCTAACTCTTTGAATCCTCACTTTGGGAAGAAGTCTTCTCAAGGAAGCCTTTGAGCTCGAATCAAAAAGAGTTACCCGATTTTAAGGTAATGTCTTCACTTGTGTTCTTTTGTTTTATTTTGCTTCTCCAACCCCCTAAACTCTTTTTATTCATTTATTTTGTAACAACTCCAGTAGATTAAATATACTAGGATGTTGTTATAAGAAGGATTAGAGCTTCTCTTACACACACCTACATCTAATGGTTAAAGAACATACTGTTTCCGTGGATGGTGAATTTATGCCTCCCGAAACGATGATTGTTAAACATTATTTTAACACCTTCAAATGTGGCCATTAATATGAAAATATATTTATATTTTCCATAAGATTTTTTATTTTTTATTTTGGGCATACCATTATGGTTTCCATTATGGGTAAACATGATATCTTCATTTAAGGAAGTGCGGACTACCGCCCCCTCAAAGTGATTTGATTCGTTAATACCATATGTGGGATGTATAAAGGATGTAGTTATGATATTATATATGATATTACACAGGAATTATAATATATCTTTATATAATTATGATTCCATTCAATAAAATTCTAAATAGAAATGAAACTAGCGTTCATGCGTACGTACGGCTTACCGTCTCTGTGAACGGTGCATTTCATTTCTTACCTATAAATGGTCATCTAATATTATAAATGCATGAATTTACTGGATATATATGACATATATGATATCTAAATCATGAATACAATTCTGGATATAATGGATACTTGAACAACTTGTAATTATAAAGGGTTTATTTTTGACTCCAGTACCAATGATCGTTAAAACGACCGTTATTAACTTAAATAATTACATAGTGTTCATGACATGACAATAAGTGATATAAAAGTAATAATGAACTTGAAAAAGGTTCATAAAATAGTATAAATTAACTCAAGTTTATTATTCAGGAGATTAATGAACGACCAACTCAAGTTGGACCTGAGGTAAGGGATCCTACTCCTCTCTTTCTTTTTAAGTACACTCTTTTATGTCATACCTTTTAAGCTCATATTTCTTGCGATTGGGATGTTATTTTATATTACTCTTACTATAATTTTTATGTTCATATGATGAGAGACCCTATTATCTCTCATCAATCCATTTTGGTGGTTTTGAGTGGTGCCGTTAGGCTGCCGAATTTTCTTAAGAGATCTAACCCCTCTCTTTCTTTTTAAGTACTCTCCTTAATGTGACTTCTTTTAAGCTCCTATTTGTTATGATGGGGGATGTTATTTTATATTCCTCTTCTTGTAAATTTTATTTTAATATTATGAGAGACCCTATTTTATCTCATCAATCCATTTTTGGAAGTTTCAAGTGGTGTCGTTAGGCTGTCGAGTTTTCGTAAGGGATTTTTCATCTCACTTTTATTCCCGTGATATTTATGCATCATTTGCCACCATTTCCTTTGAGTGGTGTATGTACTTCCCATTATTATACTCCTTTTGTAATATAATTCCATTTATGGGTATTTAAATATTCATTGTATGTCACTTCTTCAATGGGGTGTACGTTTCGAAAGTTACCCAAGTCGGTAAGGGATCCTTTCAGCCTCCTCTTTTTAAAAGACTTCTTTTGTTATGTCTTTTAATTCACATACTATTATGTTGGGATATGTTCTTATATATCCTTATTGATGTAAATTTTATTTCCAAGTGATTAGATACCCTTTTTATCTCTCATCAACTCATTTTCTGAATTTTGAAGTGATGCCATTAGGCTATCGAATTTTACCAAGGGAACTTTTTATCCCAATTTTGATTTATTTTGGTTCAACATGTAGTTATTGAATATTTCATCCTTTGAATATGTGTGAATGACCTTTTATTGTTTTACACATTATATCCACTTATATTGGGTGTATTTATATTTGGCACACATAATTATGAGATTGATTTATCCTTAATTTAAGGATACCTTCTTTATAATGGATTTCATCTCATTTTACATTTCGATTGAGACTTCATTGTTGTTATGCACCAGTTCACTCTTATATGGTGTATATACTATCCTTTGGAATATTATATCATGAATACCTCTATTCTCATGATATTATAAAGTTCTGAATAAATGTTATTCCTCAATTATTGTATTCCAGTGTCTCTCATTTTGTTAAAAAAACACATTAACTGCAATATAGTTTTAAATATTTTAATGATTTATTCGTATAAAGATTTATCATTAATATCCATGTTTTAAATTTTTTTTAAGGATTTATTTATATGGATATTAATGGTTTAAAATTTTAAAAGCTTCAATGTGGTATGGGACACTTTGATTCAATAATCTCTTTATTAAATGTTTTAAATGGTTTTGAAAATGGTTCTTTTAGAATGGATTCATTATTTCAATATCTTATCATGGTATATTGTTATTACAATGTGGGAATATTATGTTTATTTTGTGATTAAGTTATCTTTTATGATTATTTTATGGTTCATGGGTATTGTTTATGAATACGGGTGGTTCCGTGATAAACTAAGGGTGGGTGAGCCCGATATAGCTCTCCAATGCATTGGGTAATGGGAAGGAGTGAAATGTTATGGTTTCTCCAAAGAGATTTAGGGAATATACTGTGGTGGTCATTCCAAACGTAACCAAGAGGGTTACTCCCTACGTAAGAATGTTATGAATGCCTCAAGTTACCTTTATGTCTTATGATTTCTATGATTTATTCATGATTTTATGAGGTATGTTAATGTGATTATGTTTTATGGGTAATGTATGATTTCATTCTTATGTATACATGTACTCATGTTTCCATTCCATATTTTTATAACCCTTAATGAGCTTTTTATGCTCATCCCATGATTTTTTGAAATGTTTTTCACAAGTCAATGGAAAGGTACATGATATGATGTTAGTGTCAAGGAAGTGTCAAGAAAGAATCCATGTTTTATTTTATAAATATGTTTCCGTTGATGGTTAAAAATGAATACTATCTTTTTTGTAACCACTTTGTTTATATGTGGAATGTAATGCAAGTTTTATGATCTAATTCTCTAAAAATATAAACCTGAAAAGATCTTCAATGAGTAATCTTGTATAAACTCAATATTAAGTAAGGTTTATGGCTGGGGCCTTATAGAGCTATCCAGGAATGTAGAGCTGGACCAGAGCATCATTGGTTGAGCAGTGTTATAGCCCAGATTTCATGTTTATGTCTTGATGATCAGGGGACTTCTCAGATGGTCTTCCCTCTGGTAGTTGACCGTTTACTGGATGTCTTTCTAGAAGAGTTTTCAGGGTTGCCTCTAGAGCGTGAGGTAGACATCTCAATTGAGGTTGTCCTAGGAGAAGCGCCAGTTTACATACCTCATTATAGGATGGCTATGCCAGAGTTGCAAGAACTCAAGAAGTAGTTGGAGGAGTTGCAGGTGAAGGGTTTTATCCAACCAAATACTTCCCCTTGTGGTTCTATTGTGTTGTTTGCGAAGAAGGAGGATGATACCTTATGGATTTGTGTTGACTATAGAAAGATAAACCAGTTGACGGTCAAAAACCGATAACCATTGCCGCTGATTGATGATATTTTTGATCATATTCGAGGAGACAGGGTATTCTCGAAGATCGACTTGAGATCTGGCTATCATTAGTTGCGGGTCAGACCATCTGATATACCTCTAATAGCTTTCTGAAGTAGGTATGGTCTGTACGAGTACGTGGTTATGTCGTTCAGTCTCACGAACATTCAAATAGTTTTCATGGCACTGATGAACAGAGTTTTCCATCCATACATGGACTCATTCATAGTTGTATTTGTGGACGATATCTTGGTGTAATCTCACACTCGAAACGACCATGCTACCCATCTTGATATCATATTGAGTACACAGAGAGAGCATCAGTTATATGCTAAGAACTCAAAGTGCCACTTCTGGATGGATGAGATTCACTTCATGGGACATGTTTTCTCAGAGAGAGGAGTTTTAGTAGACCCAGAGAAGGTGAGAGCAGTAGTTATCTAAGAGCATCTAAATAATTTCTTCAAGGTACAAAGTTTCTTGGGACTGTCTGGTTATTACATGTGGTTTATACAGGACTTCTCACGCTTAGTAGTGCTATTGATGTGCTATACTAAGAAGGGTGTGATGTACGTTTGGTCAGAAGATTTCGATTCATCCTTACAGGAGCTGAAGGGGAAATTGACTTCAGCACCGATTCTAGTTCTACCAGAGCCGGGCAAGAGTTATACAATTTTCTGTGATGCATCTGGAATTGGGATTGGAGAATTGTTTATGCAGGAAGATCGTGATGTTGCATACGGTCTCGGTAGTTGAGGCCCCATGAGAAGAACTATCCTATGCACGACCTGGGTTTGGCTGCAGTTGTTCACAATTTTCATTATTAGAGGCACTATATAATGGGGGAGAATTTTGTGGTATGTACTGACCACAAGAGCCTCAGGTATATCTTCACGCAGAGTGATGTAAATCTGAGACAGTGGAGGTGGGTCGAGTACCTACAATCTTTCGACATCGATCTTTCTTATACACCTGGGAAAGGCAATGTTGTGGCTGACACACTGAGCTGGAGGACTCAGTTGTAGGCAGTTCAAGAGGCCAGTAGCGAGTGGAAGCTTATGGCTCTGTTCTCTGATATGCCTTTAGAGGTGCACGACAAACAGGGACAATCGGTTCTTTCTTTTGTAGTTGTTACCTCTACTCTTTTAGATCGAGATCGAATGAGGCAGCTATCAGACCCATAAGGACTATTCCTACAGGAGGGTGTGTCAGATGGAGACCCTACTCCATGGTGGACAGTGGGAGATGATGAGGTTCTACGTTTTCATGGCCACATATCGGTTTCTGTAGACATATTTGAGGAGTTGATGCGGGAGTATCATGCTTCAGGTCGGGCGGTTCATCTTGGTGTCACCAAGATGTACCGATACATACACCATCAGTATTGGTTTCCAGGTATAAAGAAGGATGTGGCTGGTTTTGTCATTTGATGATCAACTTTTCAGCAGGTGAAAGCAGAGCATCAGCGACCGGCAGGGATTTTACAGCAGTTAACCATTCCTGAGTGGAAATGGAATGATTTCATGATGGACTTCGTGACAGGGTTACCGAGATCTCCTCGAGGAAATGATGTGGTTTGGGTTGTAGTGGACAGGCTCACGAAGGTTTCATAGTTCTTGCCGATCAAGGATACCATCAGTGTTGATGAGCTGGGACAGTTGTACATCGGAGAGATTGTACGTCTGCCTGAAGTTCCATACTTCACTATTTCAGACAGGGATGTGGGTTTTACTTTTCACTTCTAGCATGTTCTAAAGAGGGATTTGGGTACACTGGTACTTTTGAGTACAACATACCATCCCCAAATTGATGGCCAATCCGAGCGTATAATCTAGGTGCATGAGGATATGCTCCAATATTTCATTCATGACTGTAGCGGTACTTGGGAGAAGCATATCACTATGGTGGAGTTCACCTACAAAAAAAGTTTTCAAGAGACTATTAAGATGGAACCTTATGAGGATTTGTACGGTTGGCCATGCCGATCTCCCTTATGCTGGATGGAGACACGAGATGCATGTATTCAGGGACCTCGTCTTATTCAGGAGACCTCAGAGCAGATAGAGTTGATTCGTAAGAGAATGGTGACGGCACAGTCTCGACAAAATTCTTTTGTTGATCAGCGGAGATTACCTTTGGAGTTCACAGTTAGATACCAAGTTTTACTACATATTACCCTGAGGTTAGGACATAAGAGGATTAGGTGTTAGGGGAAACTCTCCCTGAGATACGTCGAGCCATTTGAGATTCTGGATAAAGTCGAGCTGGTTTCTTACAGGTTGTAGTTACCACTGAGGTACCAGGACATGCATGATGTCTTTCATGTTTCTCATCTTTGATGGTATTTCTCATACCCATCTCATGTTTTTCAACTCGAGGATGTTGAGATGGAGCAGGATGCATCTTTCGAGGAGCATCCTATCAGGATTATTTATCGTAGTGCAAAGGTACTCTGTGGCTGGTTTATTCCTCTGGCACGGGTGCTATGGCAGCTTGGCCGAATACACGAAGTGACATGGGAGAGGGAGGCTTATATGAGATCGCAATAGCCGGAGTTGTTCATGGTTTTTTCTTCTACTCTTCATTAGGGAAATTTGGGGATGAATTTATTTAAGGGGGAAAGTTTGTAAGAACCCAAATCTTGGTTTAATGTATGTTTTTCCTTTTTTTGGAGTTTTTGGGGAAAATAATGTTTCTGGAAATTTTTGAAGTACATGCCGTGTACATTTTGAGTACATGTTGTGTACTCTTTTTCCGCTTGAAGTTGTGTGATGGCCATGTTTGGCCCACACACATGGTGTGTAGGGGTGACGTGGAGGCCGATTTTGTCGGTGTACAGAAAAAACACACTACACACTGTGTACTTTAAAAGTACATGCCGTGTACATTATTTTTATTTCAATAATCAGACCGGGGTCGCGCCTAATTCTCATAATCCTTTTCTTCTCCACCTAATTCCATCCAGATTGTTCGAGGAAGCTTATTTTTATTCGATTCTTCGATCCATCACCTGTTGTCCAAATCAAACTCCGTCAATTGCAGAATAATCGCAACGTTGTGTTCTTGGTTATTCTTTGGCCTTGTTTCCTGATTCTTCCTCCCATGTGAGTTATCTGAGGTTGAATGTTTTAGACGTTTTTGTAGATCTACTTCTATTTAGGCCGATTCACGGGCCGAGGTTCATGTATATTGATCGTAGAATATCAAGGTATGTGTTTTGTTGCACTAAGTTGATGTTATTTGAGTTTTGGTTGCAAAAGTGCCGGATACCCATGTATCAGGTATCCCGGGTTGAGGATTTTGATCATATTGTTTATTTTCCCTTGATTTCGTGTGAGATTATGATTAATTTCTGCTAATATATCCTTGGTTGCATGTTTTAAGATCACCCCATGGGTGGTTTCTCCCTGTTTGACTCTTTATCATCGTTCGACACCGTTTTCCTGTGAGGCAAACCATATTTCAATTGCTATTTTACTTGTTATAACTATTTGCATTTGATGCCTACTATTTAAATGCTTTTGATGAATAGTATCTATTATCCATGTAGTTGTTGAACTTTCTTAGGGTGGATGACAGTCAATTACACATGACTGGACTGCTCAGGGTTGTGAGATCCTGGTGCGTGTGATCAAAGAGGGAATAAATGATTAAGTGCTTCCCTAGAGGGTCTTTTGGTTGTAGTTTCTCATGCAGGACCTATGGGAATAAGAATTTGTGCTTTCTAAGAGTGTTATTTGTTTACAAACACATCAAGACCATTGGAGGAATAATACGTATGTGCTTCCTTAGAGAGTCTTTAGCTATCGTTGCAAGACCATAGGAGAATTGATGTGAGAGCTTCCCAGAGTATCTGTGCCTTGTTTGATTACTGGACTATAGAGTTCTACTAGTTTGAGCCACCTAGAGAGTCAGTGTAAACTTTTTTGGTTTTTTTGTGACGAGTCAACCAAACCAAAGAACAATCTTGGTTTTTTCACTGCTTGTGTTTAGGAAGTCTTTTGCGATACCTGCTGTGTCACTTTCTTTACCTTGGAATATAAATCTTACCTAGTTTTTCCAGGTTGTTTAATTAAATGAATGTGAATGGTAATTGGTCGGATTATTTACTAGTTTACTCTAAGTCCATTACTATACTTATTTTCCTATAATTTTTCTATATTACTCATTGATAGTAGGGCACAAATCTTGTGGTGGTTGCCTACATGGATTACTATCACACCCTGTTTGGGTCCTCCGTTTCAGCCCAAAATAGATTATATTGTTGCAGGTGTAGATAAGGATTGTGGACCTTCTACCTCATGTACTTGATAGTTGGTTGGAGCTGGAGAGAATGGGACTGGGCTTTGGCTCGCGATGCTATTGGAGTTGTTGTTTATGTTTAGTACTTTGGTTTCAGTTTTATTTTAGCACGTTTTTTGTTTACTTCTTTCAAAAGATACATGTACCATTCTGCATTATTATTATATCAGACATTGCTTATACTTTTAGTTCAGTCTTTGTATGTTTTTTACTGGTTCCTCTATTTATTATGATTATTCTTCCGTTGTATACTTTTCCAAATGAGGGCATAGTTTCCCCACTAACTCACAAAGGCCCTCACTGCTAGTCGACACCGTTTGGAGTTTTGGGAAACACGCTTGAGGTCATGTGGAGAACCAGGTATAGGGAACCATCTTTATGGCTACGAATTCTGGTTGTTACACATCTATCAAAACAACATGCATATCTAACATGACATCTATAATAACAACATGAAATCGCCAATTCACCCTAAATGGCATGGAATGAATTCCTGACATGTGATTTATATAAAGTGCCTATATAATTCATGATATGGCATAACCTCATTTCATCGGGTTGTGATATAAATTGAAACACAATATCATTAACAATAATATCAAAAAACAATTGAATCACCCAAGTCATAAAATTAAATCAAATGTAAAATTGCAAAACCAGAAAAAATTGCAATAACAAGGTAGATTGGCTTTTCCCTATTCATGAGTTAGCTAATACTGAGCATAGCTTATTACAAAGTACCTATTCTTTTCTACACTATCTATAGGCTCAAAATAGTATGACAAGAAGAAAAGAATTCCCCTGATACCAATTTGTAACTTCTCGGTTCAGGATACCACCCAGAGATGCCCCATACACAGTTGGTCACATGGTCTCAAGCGCATTTTCCTAGATGCTAGAGGCTACTGAATAGTAGTGAGGGAATTGGGGGTGATAGTGGGGAAACTATGCCCTCATTGTTAGAGTAACATAGAAGAAGTAAAAGAAATAGAAATAGCAGATGAAATGATTATTATATAAGTCAATGGTAAACAACCGAAGACTTAATGTAATAATCAACAAGAGCACATATATAAATGATGCATGATATATATATCTAGGAAAGTAGCGAAAAAAAAACAATGCTTGAATATAGTATAAAACCAAGAACAAAAGAAAACAGATAAAATTCTTAGTATCCCAAGACTCATCTGGGTCCCATGCTCTCTAGCTCCTGAACAATCATGTACCTTATGTATATGGTTGTTTTCCCTTATCTATACCTACTGCAATATAATATGTTTGGGCCCAAAATCATGACCCCAACAAGATGTGAGACTAATCCTAGTAGGTAACCACAAAATGATTTATGCCTAAAAGTCAGTTAATATATTGTAAGAGAGAAGTAAATGATCTGTAAACAAGAAAGTGCTCAGCAGTAAATATTCCTATAATTTAAGAATTAAATACAACATATCAAGTAAGTAGATATTCAAAATAGGTAAACCTCTAGGAAGTACACACATCTTATCCCCACTGGTTTAATTTACAATGATATAGAAATGAAACTCTGAGGAAGAACTCACCATCAATTCCCCTTATATTCAAAAGTGATTGAAGACTCTCTGAGGAAGAACTCACCGTCAATTCCCATTATAGTCTTTTAACAGTAATCTATAGACACTCTAAAGAAGTAGTTATCATCGATTCCTCATATGGCCTTTTATCGTAATGATAGACACTCTAGGAAATCACACAATATCAATCCCCCTTATGGTCTCATAGCATGATAAATATAATAGACTCTCTGGGAAAGACCTCAACGTCAATGTCCCCTAAGGTATTACTACACCATGTTCTGGCATCCCCATGTAATGGAATTGTGCTCAAACGATGAATAATATCCAAATTAAACCACTAGAACTACTTGGTTAAACGATCTAAAGCATATCAATCATTTCATGTAAAATAATCAATATATCCTATAGTACTAGGAATTCAAAAAAACAAGGCATCCTAACAAGATAAGAATGACCAAAAAATCATAAAAAAAACATTCATGGGAAAACACTTCTAAAGAAAAACAATAAACACTATTCACATTCAATTAACCTCTATTGAAGCATACTAGCATTGAAGGCAATTAACAAGGATAAAACCATAAACACGCAATACTTCGTTCAAGGGTATTAGAAACATTTTTATAAAATGTTCAGAGACTATCTATGGAAAAGAGCAAACCACCCACCTCGGTGTTACAAGATTATTGTACGTGAACCTCAAACCTTGAATCGCCCATGAATGCCAAAGATCTTTAACAACATCTAAAATGTTCAATGGAGGATAACTCTTAAAAGAGAACGAATTGGGGAACAAATCTCTAGAAGAAGGAAGATATCACTCACGTGATCCCAATGCAAATGAAAATGGTGAAATCGGAGAACATGCCCTTGATCTAGGGGCTTAGAGAATATTTGAGGCCGTACGATTTCTCCTAGATGAGACAGACTTAGAAGAAGGATTTTTTTCCGTCAGATGCGACCGATGTGCGTTTAATGAAAAATAAAATAACACGACATGTACTTTTCATGTATGCGGATTTTACTTTCTCTTACCTAGCCCTACTTTAGGCGACCTCCAGGTCACCACACACGACTACTCATGGTAACTGAGTACACGAAGTGTACTCTTAAAGTGCAGGGAATGTACTTAAAAAATTTCTAGAAACTCCACTTTTCCTCAAAAATACCAGAAAAATAAAAACATACCTAAATGGAATATCTAGGTTATTACATTTCAAGAGGCAAAACAATTCCCTCTCTCAATCTCTTTCTATTTATTTTCATTTATTATCCATCCCTCACATCCCATTTACATGGTATCATGATAACTATATTATCACATATATATTAAAATTCATTTATTTTAATGGTATATAAAACATCAATTCTATTATATTCCCCTTTTATTCAAAAAATTAAAACCACATATCTGACGTGTTAGTTCACCACGTTAATGGTCTATGATATTTCATTTTCTAATACCCCCTAATAGGAGGGTGACATAAATTTAAAATGGTTAAACCATATTATAAAATTTATATTACATATTATTTATTATTTTGGAATCTATATATAAATAATATTAACTAATATGACAAAACTATTGTGTGATGATCAAAAAAGACACTAAAATGATCTATAAGGTTATCATCAAAATTTTATCTAATGAGTCATTAAAATATATAGAAAAAAGTATATATAATATATTTTAATATTATGGATGTTTAATAATGACATATAAATTTAGATCTAAATAAAATTTTCAATTTTATAATATCTTTCATACATGTACACATGTGAAAAAATCATAAAGACTAAGAAAACAACCAATCACAAATGATGAAATTGAATCTTATAACTATTGAAAAAGGGCATAACAGAACATAGTAAAATTCATCCAAATAAAATACATGTTTAATAAGTTATTAATTAAATTATCAATGAATCAAATTTCATTATCCATGATATTATGTACAGTTGAAGAAAACTTTCAGACATATGTTATAGGTTTTCTCATCATAGTTTTATTTTTGTGAGATATTTCTTATTCAAAACTATTTATTGTATAGGTTTTATGTATAAAAGAAATTTATTTATAATTACATGATTCTATATATCCTCATTTCAATAAATTTCCTATTTTATGATCGATAATCTTTTGGGGATTACAGATCTAATATTTGCAAAGTGTTAATGACTTACCACTGATAAACTATTTTAGTACTATGAGATTAAATTCCACTATCTTTACCCCAATGTAATTAATAATTTGAATTATTAAATTATCCTAAATTATATGTGTATGATAAAAAAAATTTAAATATCTCAATAATTCATTCTTTTACAACAAATACATGCCTTTGAAAGCTTCTTTTTCAACTCCTCCTGACAAGAAATCCAGATAAAAGGAAAAATTAAAATTTCTTTCCCATTTCCATTTATAATACAAAATATATTTTAATACACTAATATTTTTCTAAAATAATTTATTTTAACTTTAAAAACAATATAATTTCATTTATTTATTTTTTGAAAATATTCACTTTTCATCTTTCAGTATCTTTAATGTTTTCAATGAAACTACACAAATGTGGCTCATTTATAAAGTATATTGAACACTATTTTTGAATGTTTTCACTTTATTTTGATATTTATTATCATTATATATTCCAATTTTTTATTATGAGTTTCCATTTATGATTTAATAAAATTCCTTCATGGAAACAATTATAATACACTGATTTCCTATTCCTTATGAATTGATTATGACATCCATTTTTTTCAATGGGTAACCCTTTATTTAATGTATTATTCATAGTTGATATTTATCTATTATGATAAATTCAAATATATTTCATTTAATTTTTTATGATCATTTTTAATGGGGATTTATTATCTTGATACCATCCACTATATTACACTGGATATTTTATGATTATTATTAATGACAAAGGAAATTAATTACATTTCATATGATAGTTTCAATATGAATTTATATGTGGATTATGTTTGACCCTTTTTTTATGAGGAAATAATTTTAATTGTTAAGTATTTTTAGGGGAACTATATACCGCCTTGATGCCTCGGTATGTATCATGACAAAAACATGTTTGGGTACTGGCTTATGTGCTACCTGATTATGTATGGTGTCTTGGATAAATCCTTGTCGGTATGTTTATGTTGTATTTCATTTGGAATTCCCTCGTTATTAAATTAGATATTGAAGACTAATGTTATTATATGACTAGTAGAATATATTGTTTTAAAAATCATTCTCATTTGATTATATATATTTCTGTATTTTATCATCATTTATTCCTTCCATATTATGCTGAAAAATAATGTTTTAATGGAATGTATTTTTAGTTATTCACATTTAATTCTCATTTATGTTTTATATGAATATATTGATTATTCTTACTAATCATCTGAGATAACCACATTCATATGTTTTATTTATCCCCCAGATTCCAATATGTATATTGTGAATAAAATGTAGGGAGAATCTATGAAAAAATGATGTATCCAGTGATTTTCTATGTTGTATTTATTTTCAAGATTCATCATAAACCACATGTTTTTATCTGTTTTTCAAAATTTACTTATAATTTAGTTCCTTTGAGAGGCCAAATATTGTTGACAATAAAAATTTATTAATATAAGGCACCATATATTGGATTCATCTACTGGTGTCTTTAATGTTGCTATTATCTAAATTTTACTAGAGACATTGGAAACTGGACTTTGAAAAAAAATGTTTCCAGAAATATAACCCTCTAACTTAAATTGGGAATATTCCCAAGGAATCCTAGATTATTATTTTTAGATTAAATATAATATGTTATTCACTAGTATTATAATTTCATAATATAGTTTAGTGAATGTGATTGTTTAAAAACGGTGCCTCTTGTAAGATATGGAAACCATATCAATGTATGTATTCAATGTTGGGATTCCCCTTCTATTCAAGATAATGATGTTCGAGATGGAGATACAACTGATGATGGAGAAATTATAACTATACTAGTAATATTGAGTCAGTTTATAACCAATTACCATTGTGTTACTGAATTCTATATAGAGTAATAAACAACCATATTTGGGTAAACCATACACCCCCTTTTCCTCCACATACCATTTCAAGAATCCTACGGAAGGCACATACAAGATCAAAGGTGTGCATGAAATATTAAATTCTATGTGTATCAATGTTATGTGCTCAAAGTGATTTCAAATAATCCATTGTGTAAACATCTTTAACAGATCAAAGGGGTTGTTTCACAAATAAAAACTTCCTTGAAATGAAAAAATTCCTCCATCTGAAAAGTTTTTTTTATATACTGAATTCCACCCACTCTTCATCAAGTTGATCATCCATAGGACAAAGTGTCACACTTCTATGGGAAATACCCATCTAATGCGGTAGGTGGAATGCCATGGAACCCTCAATGTAGATAATATTTCATAAAAATACCATTGGGGGTCCTCCTTTATGTGGACCCATAATGGGTTGACCCGCACATATTCCAATCATTCCAAAGGAAAGTGAATGAAAAAGACTTATCATGCATTATACATATGTTCTTTTTGAGCTAGTCTATATTTCATTCAACTATTTCTCTTGTACGAAAGGTTACAATCTTTTAATCAACCTCTTTTAGATGATCCATTGGTTTCCTTAAATCAAAGGCATCATGTTCAAGCTCCTCTTTCTTGTAGCCCTCTAGGCTTGTGGGTGGTGGTTTCATGGTACCTCTACGGTGTCCCCATTTTCCCCCATACATGTTACTTTTTAAAATAGGCACACTAATTGATTTTTATTTTCATCATTCCCATGCTATCATGGACCCCATGAGTGACCAATAATACACACCCTTACCTTATTTATTTTCATATTCCATACCTTCCCCAAGGGCTGATGTGAAATAGTTTTGTATGGACAAGGGGATAGAGGTGAGTCCCCCATGGCTGTGATGCATGAATTAAAACTCCCTATAACTATCATCTTTTATGAGTTACATTAATCTATTATCCCACCATATTTTTTGGAATAAAATCCTCTAAATTAAGAATGAAATCATTTTAGGATTCCCTCATGTAGTAAGCCCCAATCCTTTCTTGTAGGAGGATGATAAACTTATCCACCTTTCTCACCTCATCTATTGGGAACATAGATGTGATGTGTACTGGAGAACCCTCATATTTATCCCATTAGGATTGTATTAAGTGTGTTCCTTGGGATGTCTTTATAGGTACGACCCAACTAAAATTTGATTGGATACTTTGTGTATGAATGAAATGGATCGAGATTGTCCTCACATGGAATGATATCATTCTCATACGGTGAGAAGTCCTCCTTGGTAATCTTTTATGTATAATACCCACAACATATCTTGTATGGTCTACTAGTTCATCTTTTTCCTCACATCAAACATAACTCACATTGGATTAGTGGTTAGTACCAGCCCTCACAACCTTCCAATACCCAGACAAGAATCATCTTTAAATTTAATCCCCAATCATCCTCATGTCGTGGGGAAATCATCCATGCATAAACCCCAACCATTCCATGACTCAATACTGGATGATCCTATGAATAATTACCATCAACATTCTTAGGCCACCTCATTAGGTGACTCCCAACATAAAAAATACAAGGAATTTGAATCCCAGAAAACAAGGATACATATTAAACCTACCTCACATTCAATCCCAACACTCCCAACACATCGTCCAAAAAATCTGTTTCACTCACTCCATCCACAATTCATTCTAATTTTACCCAGAACCCCACACCCAAATCAAATCATTTCGTCCATATCATTTTTTCTTATATGTAATCCCCAAAAACATCATCACTACTCCTAAAAGTAGTAGGTAAAATATCATCTGTAATTCACACACCATTTTTTGAACGATATTGATTTTTATATATATTTTATAATTATAATACATTGGAAGCCTCATTGATTTTTAATCCCAACCAATATTAAATTTTTTTACCTCTCTCCTAAGAACATACCCCTTCACAGTGTGACATATTCTCTTTAGGGGGAACACCCGCATAGGTCTTTTAACATTGGGAGTTATGACCCATCCATATGGTAAACATTGGAGCATCTCTCAATGGTATGTACACCATCACGGTGTGATATATTCATTTTAGGGGGCATGCCACACCGAGTTCACTCTCAGTGGGTGTTATGACTCATCTATCTAGTATGCCTTAGTCTCTCCATCATATTTATGTACTATTTCATGGTGTGAAAACTTCTATTTATGGGAAACACCACACTAACTATTCTATAATTGAGTGTTTTGGACCATCTATCTAGTAAATGTTAGATCCTCCTTCCAAGGTGCATACAACTTTACGGTGTTAAATTTTCACTATATATGGCACCCCACCCCAATTAAACTCTAATTAGATATTCTAACCAATATATATTGTAATCTAGGGTGCCTCCCATTTTGGGATGTACCACATTATGATGTGACATCTTACCGTTATGGGAAAAACCACACTTTTCCCTCTCTAATAAGGCTTTCTAACCAACCCATCTTTTAAAATTTGGCTCCTACCTCTTAGAGACATACCCATTTGGGTTGTGACATATTTTAATCATCATACACACCATCTTTGATCCTACTTCATTGGTGGTCTGATCTATCTATATGGTGTACCATGTAACGAACCAAAATTTTGAATAATAGTTGTCTCCTAAATTTGTGTGTTATTTTATTTTATACTCAAGAAAAAAATATCCTTTAATTAATGAAGTGAGTATAATTAAAATGATACTGCTGGGTTTTGAGTGTTATATTCTCATTGGTCAATATGACTATTGGAAACCAAGAACATAACGTAATGATTATTTTTTATTAATTCAAGTAATCATGGTTAATTAATAGTGAAAGAGGAGTTGATGGCATCATCCTGTAGAGTCAGGCTATATAAATCCCATCTGTCAAATCTTGGGTAGGAGGTTCCCTCTCTATACTTTTCTCTGGACTAAGACCAACCTAAGCTTCATCATGCGATGCTTGAACAAAATATCCTTTATTAGAAGTTCAAGATGATAGAAATAACCACTAATACAATTTTGTCCAAGACACCCAAAGATTATATACAATTAGGTCTTACGTAGATGTTATAATGGGTTATGTAATGCAGACTTAGTAACATTGTGTAGTCTTTTTGTATAAATTATATTTTTATGTCTTATTATTGTAAAATTTATGAATTTCAAATGTAAAAATATGATGAATTTATAGAAGTTCCATATTATTGGTGAATTTTGGATGAAGGGTATTTAAAAATATTTTTTTATACATTAAATAATTAATAATATGAAATTATTTTTCAAAAATGGTCCTCTACAATTTTGATCAACAAATTTTTTTGAGTCTAATAAGATAAAACTAATTTTTTAGTTAATAATAGAGTATGAAAAGTAATATTAACCTTATGAATAGTTATGTGACAAATGGAATAGTAACCCCACTTATGAAATTATAATTATAATATATGCATCTTGATTGATAAATTTATATAATAGCATAACTAAATAACTATTTCAGAAATTATTATTTAAGCATTAGTATTTTTTCAGGTAAATAGTGTTTTTACATAAAAATTAAAAATCTCATATTTGAAAAAACATTCATCAAATGGAGTTTATATTTGAATGTAGAGCATCTATATTAGGTTAGGGTGAATTTATGAGATTTTTAAAAAATGTTTTTTTGGGTGAATAGTAAAAATATAGTTTTGTGTTTTAGAGTGATTAATTACATCATTAATGAAGTAATAAAAATTTAATAAATCTTGTCGACGTTTGAATAGTAATATATGTTATGATTTGTCCCTTGTTGAAAGTACCATTGAACAATACCATGGTCAAGCCCATGGTTTTTCAAATACCACTAATGAGGTGTCCCTTGGAAATTAATTAAAAATTCCCTCACTTTTGCTATAAATACCAACTCATTCCTTCATTGACTTTCTTCAAAATTCATCCTAAAAATATTTTGTCATTTAACTCCCAAGGATTCCTACAAATTTTCCTTAAATCCCCCCAAGGTCCCATCCATTGATCATTACATGTTACAATTCCATGTAAGGGAACCTTTCACCCTCTTCTTTTAAGTCATGACATACTTTATGTTATATATTCTAGTTCCCATTTTATTTTGTGGGGGTTTTATTATTATATATCCCTTGTAATTTAAATTTAATGTTCAATTTATGATATACCTTTTTTGCACTCATCAACTTGTATTATAAATTTTTAAGAGATGTCATTAGGCTTCCGAATTTTGGTAAAAGAAATCACATCTCCTCTTATCGTTCATGATTCCTTTTAATGTGGATTGCCATTAAAAAATCCATACCATGATCTTATTTAAATTTTATTCTATCCCAATACTTTTTAATTCATTATTTATGGGTGTCTTACCCTTGTACCCTCTATTTTTAATGTTTTCTAATACCATGTAATATAGTCGTTATGATGTAGAATTGTCTTCTCAAAATCTCTCTCTTTTTATGAAGAAATTCTCTTATTTTATTTATGTGAATACCCTAATATATTTTCATTTAAAAATTCATTCATCAAGACATAAAATGGATCTATTTGATTATATAATTGACACACATGAATCCCTCATTCTTTTTCCAAGGTTTATAAAAGACATAACGATCATGTTTTTAAGGACTTTTTAAAAGTCATGATTTTGAAGTGAACCCCATTAATTTGACTCTCTTTGGGTTATTTATGAAATGAATGATTATGATCAATGTTGATCACATGAAAATAGATTTATATTAAGGGTGCACCCTAACAGATCTCCAATTAATTGGGTAACTAATTTAATCCTGTGAGATGAAAATTTTTACGATAACATGGTGAATAACCCTGGTAATTTTTTTGACACCTTGGGGTTGGAAATTATTGATATGTTCATGAATTTATAAACTTAATTTTGTAGCCACATTTTGATGTTATGTTTCATGTTATTAATTATATGATATGTCACTTGTTCGTTCCTTTACGATATCCATCATGTTTATATTAATATTGATAATGTTCACATGTAAACTATTTCACATGTTTTCCTTACTGGGCATTGTGCTCACCCATTCATTTGATGAATGTCTCCATATTATGATTTGTAGTATTTTTACATGTTATAAACCTATGATTAATCCATAAAAGTGGATTTTAATATTTTTATTATGTTTTATGTACTTTTTTCCTAATTTCCAAGACATTAGTCTTTAAAGATACTCTGTTTCTAAAATGCAATGAATATTTATGTTATAAAAAGGCAGGATTCCATAGTTTGTATAAAAGAGATGTTTAGTTATTTATGGAAATTAGTCTATGAAATTTTTTTGAATAACCCTATAGTAAATTATAAATATAGTTAAAATTTATTATATTTTGGTGAAATATTATTTATGTGGTTTCTGAACAAATAAATCCATTTCTGGATACAAACAAGTGGATGTGGCTCTTGAAATCATGTACCTAGGTGTAAAATCTCCAATAGGGTGTTTTGGGATTGACCTGGGGTGTCCTGGTACATGACAACGGGCCTTTCTACACTCATGGTTTGACACTCCTGGGGGATAGTTTTGGTGGATCACAATCATTTTATGAATAATTATGAAGGATTTATAGAGAAATATAATTGTTTAAGAATGATGTTTTAAGACATAAAATCTTATTTAGTTAAAATTTTCGTAAATGAAATAATATTCGAACTAAGATATTATTATTTTAGAAAATGGTGGGAAATATGACGAATTGTACAAATGGTGACCATAATGGGAAATATTCTAACTACCCTATGATGGAAGCCAAAATGAAAACATTCATGAAAATGTTGAACAAACTGACTCAAATTATGGGAAATAACATGAATAAACATAGAGACCAACATCAACGTGAAGGTAACAACATGATATTGAATCCTTTATTCATCAACGACCACCATCTTTGGTGGATCTACCAACCCATTGATTGTTGAACAATAGATCTACTCTAAAGATAATTTCATTGTACGTTCCCCACTGTTCACAGAAATAGAAGGTCACCCTGGCTGTCTATCGAATATAGGGAGATGTTTATTAGTGTTGGGAAGAAATTAAAAACACGAGTCCATGAGTGGAGGATGATGAAATGGAGTGGGAAGAGTTTACAAGTATATTTTTCAATATGTATTTCCCTCATTCAATGAGAAAAGGAATGGGGAAGTAGTTTCTCGAGTTGATGTTGAAAGATAACGAATATGTTGGAAGCTACAAGATGAACTTCATAAGACTTTCATGTAACACCTCCTGCTTTGTCATGGATCCAAATGGTAAGGTTGATAGATTTTTCAGTGGACTGAGACATCATCCGTGGATGAATATATCAAACCAAGACTACAATATCTATGAATAGAATGGGTGGAGTATGATGAATGTTGAACTAGAGTTTTTTGAGACACAATGGTCTCAGAAATCCAATGACAAAAATAGATCGATGGAGCCATGAATAGGGAGGATCATTGATTAGAGAATAAGAGGAATGAATGTGAAACTTACCACATGTAATAAATGAGTTAATAAGCATTCATAGAACTCCCTTCTCAAGGGAGATAAGTGCTACAATTATGAAAGAGATGGAAATATTGCACGGAATAGTCTTTGTGAGGTGAAGCCTCAACTTCCCAACACTAACGACAAGGGGAAGATGGTGAAGGCCCTACCTGATGTCTAATGCTATAATTGTGACAACATGGGAACTTTTCCAATAACCTTCCAAGTCTAAGGTCAGTGGAGGTGAATCACCATCAGCCTCTGCAAAAGCCAAGGGAATAAGGTCTTACTTATTATAATTACTATAGTAGAAGTTGAAGCGCCAAATTATGTGGTGGTAGGTACTCTTATTATTGTGTCAAGGATATCAAGTATGTTATTTGATTCAGGTTTTATGAATTATTTTGTTTACTCCATGTTTGTAATGAATTTAGAATCAACCCTAGATTTTATAAAAGTAGAGTTATCAGTTAAGACTCCTAGTGGGATTATCCAAGAATCGTTAGTGATTAGAAACACTAGTATATACATTATTGAGCACAATCTTATCAAAAATACATTATTCATTCCCATGTAGGAATTTACATTATACTATGGATAGACTGGATATCAGAATATAATTCTATGATCAAATGCAGAAGCAAGGAAATCTAAGTAGTCTTGAATAGAGAACCTAAAGTTATCTTACAAGGAGAGATATCTCAACCTGATATTTGTATAAAAGAACCTCCTATATCATTATTTATGATGTAAATTGGGGAATAAGACAAAGGAAATGAGATTTTAAGGATAGGTAATGTCACCATTGTCTAGGAATACATTGACTTATTTTCTGAAGAGTTAACCAGACCACCCCCAGAATGAGAAGTAGAGTTCTCCATTGATCTCGTACATGTATCTCATTCGATATCAAAGAACCCATTTAGGATGGAAAATTTGGAGAGGGTGGAATAAAATAAGAAAATCCAATACCTTTTGGAGAAGGAGTTTTTCTGACCATGTGTGTCTCCTTGGATAGCACCTGTTCTATTTGTGAAGAGGAAGGACGAATCAATGCAGTTATGCATTGATTATAGGGAACTAAACAAGATCATAGTGAAGAACAAATACCCTCTTCCAAGAAGTAATGACTTATTTGACCAACATTGTGTTGTTAATTTTTCTCAAATATTGTTCTTCGATATGGTTATCCTTAATTGAGGGCGAAGAAGATGATATTCCAAAAAATGCCTTCCGATCAAGATATGAGAATTATGAATTTGTTGTTATGACCTACATACTGACAAATTCACCTCATATTTTCAAGGATTTGATGCATATAGTCCTTAATAACTAACTAGATTAATTTGTGGTAGTTTTAATTGATAATATTCTAATATATTCTAAAAGTCACAAGGATAATATGGATCATCTAATGGTTATTTTTCAAAATATCTTGAAAGAGAGGATTTTTGGAAAGATAAAAAAATTTGAATTTTGGTTACAACAATTTTTTCTTGGGGTACATTGTAACAAATGAAGGAATCACAATTGACCCTAAAAAGAAGCAAGTGGTAGAGGAGGGGCCTTACCCTACAATATTAAATGATATTGGAATTTTCCTTGGATTACCGAGATATTATAGGATGTTTGTGAAAAAAATTTCATTACTTTCTAATCCATCACCCAAGTTAACTCGAAAAGGGATCAAGTTCATCTGGACAAAGGAGTGCAAGGAATGTTTCGAAGGGTTGAAAAAGAGATTTGTTAATGCACCCGTGTAAACTCTTCCTTCATGGGAAGATGGATTTGTTATTTTTAGTGATTCATCTATGAAAGGTCTTCAGTGAGACCTTATGAAAAATTGAAATGTCATTGCTTATGCTTATCTATTGTCTAAGATTCATTAGAATTTCTACCCTACGAATGATCTGGAACACATTTTGGCCATTTTTTCTCTTCATATATAGAGGAAGTATCTTTATAGGGAGAAATGTGATATATACAAAGACCATCAATGTTTGAAGTATATTTTCACACAATAGGAATTGAACATGGTAAAAAGGAGATGGTTCGTTCTCCTTGAATACTATGATTGTTCATTTAATTATCATCTCGGAAGAGAAAACAAGGTTGTCAAATGCATTATCTTGGAAATAATCTATTGTTCTATCCAAGATAAGGATTCAAAGAGATATTTTGATCAATTACTTAGTAAATATGGAAATGGAAATTATAAGGGAAGAAAAATCATCAACCCTAACCCAAATTATTTCTCAACCATCATTGATAGATAATATCAAGAAATCTCCTAAATAAGATAAATTGTTATAGAAGAAGTTTGAGGATGTAAAAGATTGATTGTTTCCTGAGTTAGATATTTATCATGAACGTGTAATAAAATTTCATATGAGACTATGTGTTCTATATTTTTCATAAATAAAGAAGGAGATGATGGTTAAATCTCTTAGATCTACTTTAACTATATGTCATGGAAGTAAAAAAATGAATAGAGACCTTCATGATCATTATTGGTGGGATAATATGAAAAGGGAGATTACTGACTACACTTCAAGGTGCCTGATATGTTAGCAAGTGAAGGAAGATTAGAAACTTCTTAAATGGGTGTTGCAACCACTACCCATACCAGCATAGATGTGGGACCATTTCAATATGGACTTTTTAACTATTCTATCGGGAACATCCAGAGGAAACTATGCCATAGTGGTTATTGGGGACCATCTCATCAAGACTCCCCATTTTATCTCCATTCAGGAATATATTTGTCTTAATCTACATTCTAGGATTTACATGAAGGATGTGGTAAGTCTTGATAGAGATCCACTTTCTATCTTTTCTAATCATGATCCAAGGTTCAAATCAAAATTCTAGATTAGTATTAACGATTTTATAAGCACTAAATTGAATTTCATTATGGCCTATCACCCCCAAACTGGTTGCAAATCCTAAAAATACAAGTTTTTCACTCATGGACATGATGAGAACATGCTCAATAGAATTTCAAGGTGTATGGGAGCAATATCTCCATTTAGTTGAGTTCTTTTACAAAAAAAAGATTCATCTCGGGCATTAAAATAGAACCCTATGAAGCTCTATACTAGAATAGATGTATAAATCCTACTTGTTGTGAAGAAGATGGTGAGAGAATGCATCTAGGTCCTGATATTGTACGACAGATGACATAAAAATTCCACTCCATCCAGCAACACATTAAGTATGCTTAGTGTTGGAAAAAGAGCTATGTTGATAACCGTCGAAGGGACTTGGAATTTGATGTTGATGACAAGTTATTTCTTCTCATTAAACCTTGGATGAGATTCATGTGTTTTGGGAAGAAAGGGAATCTCAGCCCAAGGTACATAGGCCCCTATGAAATCTTAGATGTCATGGGAGTAGTAGCCTATCTGCTTGAAATTCCACCAAATCTTTCACATGTTCATGATGTATTCCATGTATCCCTCTTGAGGAAGTACATTCTTGACCGCTCACATGTACTAAATCTAGAGGTGGTACAACTAGAACTTGGCCACTCTTATGAGGATCATCCAGTGGAGATCATGGATCGTAGGGACAAGGTTCTACGCAACAAGACTACCCACGTTGCTAAGGTGTTTTGGAGGAACCAAAAAAGTGAAGAAGACAAATGGGAACTAGAGGATCCTGTGAGGTAGAAGTACCCACACCTTTTCTCTCTTGAGGGTATGAGTTAAAATTTCAGTGGAGAAATTTCTTAAGGGGTGAAAATTTAACGACATGAAATATTGAATAATATTTGTCTCCAAAATTTTTGTATTATTTAATTTTATACTTAACAAAATTATATACTTCAATTAATGATGATAGATTAATTTAAATGAAATTGGGGGGTTTTAACTATTATATGAACACTAGTCAATATAACCATGGGAAACTAAGATCTTAATGTTATAGTTATTGTTTATTAATACAAGTTATCTTGGTTGATTAATATAGAAAGTGGTGTTGATATCCTCCTCTAGTAGTCTCAGGCCATACAATGCCCATATTTCAGAGCTTGGGAATTTGGTAACATCTCATTGATTTGCTCCGTACTAAGCCCACGTTGAGCTTCAACATGTGATGCATGAATGGAATCACCTTTAGGAGATGTTCAAGCTGATAGAAATCCCCACTCAGGAAATATTGTCTAAGCCACCACATTATTGTATCACCATAGCATATCTTACACTTAGGTCATATACGGGTGTTATATGGGGCTATGTAATGAGGACTTAGTTACATTGTGTAGTCATGTATAAATAAAATTTTTATTTCTTATAATGGTAAATTTTTTCAATATTAAATGATAAAATAGCATGAATTTATAGAAGATCCATATTATTGGATAATTTTGTAAAAATGGAATTTTAAAATATTTTTATATACATTAAATAATCAATAATGTGAAATGATTTTCAAAAAAATGGCCTTCGACAGTTTTGATATGTACGAAATTTAGTATCTAATAAGATCGAAATTATTTTTAGTGAATAGTAAACTATGAATAGTAATATTACCCATATGAATAGTAATGTGACCAATTGAATATTAGCCTCACTTACAAAATTATAATTAATATTTTGGAATCAAGACTGGTAATGTGATATAATAACATTAGTAAATAACTGTTTCAGAAATTATCAGTTATGTATTATTTTTTTTGTGTAAATTTTATTTTTATGTAAAAAATAAATATATAATAATTAGATAGTTATTTTCATAAAATGGAGTTCATTTTGTAATTCAGAGCATCGATATAAGTTTAGGGTGAATTTATGATATTTTTAAAAAATGTATTGTTTTTCAATAAATAGTAAAAATACAGTTTTGAGTTTCTGTGTGATTAATGACATCATTAATGATGCCATCATGATTTAATAAATTTGGTCATCTTTTCAATAGTAATATATGTTATGAGGTGTCCCAATTGTCCAATACCATGGGAATGTCTGTGGTTTTTCAAATACCACCGATGAGGTGTCGATTGGAAATTAAATAAATATTCCCTCACTTTTTCTATAAATACCAACCCATTCCTTCCTTAATTTCATTCCAAATTACTACTCAATAATGATCTAGTCGTTTTACCTCCCAAGTAGTCTCCCCAAGGTTACCTCAAGCCAGGCCTGTTCCCAACCATTGACCTTTCTATATAACTCTTCGTGGTAATGGAACCATTCACCCTCCTCTTTTAAGTCATGAATTCCATTATGTTATATCTTCTTGATTACTTTTTATTATGTGGGGTTTCTTATTATATAACAATAATAATTTACATTTCATTTTCATTTTATGAAAGACAATTTCCACTATCATCAACTTGTTTTATGAATTTTTATGATACACCGTTAGCCTCTCGAATTTTGGTAAATAAAATCACATCTTCTCTTTCCTTTCATGATTCCTTTTTATGTGGTATGTCATTCAACCATCCATAACATGAACTTATTTAAATTTATTTCTATCCTTATATGGAGTCATGAGTAATTTATGAATTTTTTACCCTTATACCATATTTTTTTAATTTATTCCAAAACCATGTTATATAGTCGTTATACTGTAGAAATTTAGTCCCAAAAACTCTCTATTTTTTTCCTGAAAATATATTGTTATATTTATGTGAATAACCAAAACTATTTTAATTTATAGAGTTATGAATCAAGAAATAAATTTTATCTATTATATTCTAGAATTTACGTACACGAAACCCTCATGACTTTTCAATTGTTTATTAAAGGCATATCTATCATGTTTTCAAGAACTTTTAAAATGACACGACATTATAGTGAAACCCTTTACTTTTACTCTCTATGGGTTATTTATGGAATATATTATTATGATATATGTGGATAACATGAATGTAATGACATATTTAGGGTGCACCAGGATAGCACTCTAATGCATTGCGAAAATAATTTAATCTCAAGAGATGACATGTTTTACGATACCTTGGTGAATAACCTTGGTAATATTTATGACACCTTGGAGATGGACATTGGTGATATGTTTATGAATGCCTAATTTAAATGTTGTAGAAAGATTATCATGTTATGTTTAATGTTTTTATTCCTATTATATGCCACATTATAATTCAATTATGATATCCCTCGTGTTTTTATTGATATCTCTCAAGTTCACATGTAAACAGTTTCACTTCTTTTCTTTTCTAATCCTTCTTCTCACCCTTTCCTTTAATGTATGTCTTCAGGTTATGATTTGTTTTTAATTTACATAGTATGAACATATTATTAAGCCTTATATGTCTATTATAAGAATGATTTAATGTCTTATGTATATATTTCCTGATTTCCAAGACACTAGAATTTAAAGATCCTCTATTTATAAAATGCAGTGATAAGTTATGAAATAAAATGGTGGGATTCCATATACCTTCTAAGAGCTCCATCCTTAGGATGGACCTTCTCAACATTCTTCCTCTGGGTGTCCTGATCAATTCAATAAATCACTAAAACACAATAAGCATGCAACTGGTTACTTGAATTACTTTTGTTAAACATGCGATGCATGAGGAATACAGTAAAAGAAATTATTTCAAAATAATATACCTAATGATATCTATAGGAACCCTCAGTTTCTATGCCCATGAGATGACCTCAAATTTAAAAGAGTAAAGGTGACTAATTTTCTAGTGTCCAGACATGCCAATGATGCCCAATGTGACTACTCTCCTAACTGAAGGATGATTCACATCCAAGACCAATTAAAATTTCTAGATGAAAGAATTGTAATTGAAGAGATTCCAGAAAGAGATTCAACTGTGTATGAGTATTCAAATCATTCCATAATCTATGTGCGAGACTCATATTAGTATATTAATTCCACTAAGGAATCCATGGAAGGAGAATCTGACATTATATCATCTTATTTAAATCAATGAGTATACATCTCTAAATAATGTGCTAAAGTTTTCCCACCATTGGAATGATTTAATGTGGGACAATAGACAAACGATGACAGTGTCACGTTAGATGATCATGGAAGGCATGCCCTGAAGAAAGCATCAGAAATAAAATGGTGAACCCCACATGAAACACTTTTCCATAACATGGGTACTAGTAAATTTTGATACATCCATAGAGTAGGATATAACTAGATCCAGAAATCTAGTTCTGAGTCCCACTAGACAAATAGTTTTCCTAATGAGAAACTCACTAGAAATTGGTGGAGATTATCCATGGGAGTTCTAGTCTATAACATCATCTGTGTGGATCTATATATTCATCAATTTTGGATTGGATAACATTTGGGAATTTGGAATTACATTCCCCATTTATTTACATACATCTTAATGTTCCTACACAGAAGGACGCAAGATGCAGTACAAAAAATCTCCAATTTTATACATACATTGGGGAGGTGAACTTTTAACACCAAAATCAGGCATGAATCTCCCACATCATAATTTCATCCAAAACTAAAACTATATGGTACCCAAACCATGTATCGTACTCAGATATAATTCATAGGAGTGTTTTGGACACCCTCATACAAACATACGATAAGGGGGGAGTCATCCCCACAAGGGATATGGCTTGCTACGACCTGATGGATTTTTCTCTCCAGTGACGTTTCTGACCCCATGGTCCCAATATGGAGCCTCATAACCCCACCCCAATTTCCATCCATTATGGTATTCTCTCCCTGGAGCATTCATACGACCCTCTCCCCTACACCACTGAAGAAGGTGATGTCCGAGTCATCCCAGTTATTACTACTACCCTTGATCCACCATTTAGGGATCCCACTTGGCCTCATAATTGCCACTAGATACCATTATTTCTAGACAAGGATTATTTGGGCTACCTGTCGATCTATTGGCCTCGGTTTGGAGAAATAACACAAACATCAGGAACATGCTCATGAGGATTCCCTTCAGGGGGAATCATCTTCCATAAATCTAGAATCTCAGTCCACCAACAGTGAATACCATAACATATCCAATACTACGTAGCATGGGAACATCAACACCTGATATGAATTGATAACTTCACCTCCCCACAATCATGTTGGGTTGGACTCTTGCAATCATTTTCAAAACCAGTAGTTCTTACGGGTCATTATATAATGATGAGATTCTGAATAGTGGCCCTCCATGTAAGGTTTATCGCCAATTTTAAGATCCTCCCAAATCTCATGATCAAAATGGGTTTCGAACCCATGATCCAATTTTTATTCTAGGAAGAGTTCCTCACCATGCCTATGTTTCATGATATGAAGTAACTCCTTGTGTTTTAGACCATCAATATAATGGTCATCCCTGCACCATCACCAACTCAATAATAGGTCCTGCCAACTATATCACTAACCAATGTGGAGGTCATGCCCTCTAAATCAATGACCAGTATGATGGTACACTTCATGAAATCTCTTTCGACCATTACAGAGGTCGTCACCATGTCATATACAACTAGAGTGGAGGTCCTTCCCACTATCTCAACAACCAACATAGTGCTCCTCCCATTTATTCCATCAACTAAAGAATAATTAACCCTCTCCCCAGCACTCATAAAAATTGATTTTATCACCTCTCATCTAGAAACTAGTATGGATTTACTCTAGGTACTAATGAATCCCATTATGTATTTCCTCTCAATGACCAGTTTGATCGTTGAAAAGGACCTCCTTCAACCTCAACTCACCCATGTTCAGGTGATCCCCACTCTCCCAACAAACATGTATGTCCTCACCATGTTATCATTGACTGAAGAAGTGGTACCCCTACAATGTTAACACACTTATGGAATGACCTCCACACTCTCACAACAGTATAATCTGAGGTCCTCCTTTCTCCGACTGAAATAAATAAAATGTCCACCCCATATCCCAATAAATTGTATTTGATGTTTTCCTAACCCAATAATCTATCTGCAAGAATTTCCTCCACATTCCAAAACACTTACCATCCCTGAAGATCTATCTTGGTCAGAATGGTGAACCTTCATTGGTGAATCCCAAACTCTGGGAAGCATAGAGTCATTTTTAATCATGATGGTTTTCATATTCTAAATCCAAATGTGATTCAGTGAAGGATAATTAACCCCATTCATCTAATTAATTGTCTTGATAAGGAGATTAGTATGAGATATTCAAAATCATGGATGTTGAGATCCCGAAATTCCGAAATCCATCCACAAGTACATTCATGCGGTGAAAGAATTGGATCCATTCTAGGGTCTTGTGGTGGAGTCATATCTATCATTTCCATATTCATTCTCTACCTATACATGATATCACCATAATTTTTGTGTCTATTTGTTAAATGGTAGTGATTTATCTTTCATGGATAGATTCCTTTAGAGGCTAGGGGTTTCGGCCTCCACATCACCCTATTTCCCTTATCGTCCATGCACTGCCTCCATTATGTCATTATAGCTTTACACAAATGATTTTCACTGGTTATCTCTTCACACATCTTATTATGAGTCCATTGGTTCACACGATTGGCACATTGTGTGTTCATGGGCTTCTATGGTGCGAGATTCAAAAAGGAACATACAGTTATAACAGAAGATCAACATATGACCAATTCATATAATTGGATGATGTTGAGGGATTTAGAAAGATTTGGTGATCAATTTGGTTATGTTGGGCTTGAATCTTCATCACAAAAGAATCCTTGATTGATTTTGTTTCATTTGGGGTCATGGTATCACACTATGAACCATTAATTTGGTGTCCTTAGATTCAAAACAAGGAAGGATTGTCATCATCAACTCAAGGGCTAGTAATTATCGTGGATGTGAGACGTCCTAATTTTCGGTGCCAACAATGTTCTCTCACCAACATGCGGGATTCTCCTATAATTTTGTTTTGTTGGTTCATTTTATCAATTTTTTATGCCTGTATTTTTATTATTTTTCCCGATTTTTTCTACCATTTCTTCTATCTCATTCATGTATGAGTCCAATATGTTCATGTTTGACAGATTCCATGACATTTTATATCGTGTCAGTGCTTGTGATGAAGGTTGAAATTTTTAGGGATCTTTTGGTCAGTTACATCATCCATGGTGGTTCATAATCCCCCTAATTCAACATTTTGGAGTTCTATGGATGAATGCATACCCGTAGTTAATCCTCATTAGAAGGTTCCTTTATATATTTTCATCTAGATTACTGTGGTTAATGTGCATTGTTTTGTTTATTTGGGGTTGTTATGGATCATTTTTTCAATGGTGGATCCCCTTGGACATGCTACCTTTTTTTTATTCCTGTTCAGTTCTCATATTACCATTATTTGATTTTTTTGGGAATTTTTCTTTGTACTCTATAGATTTGTTTTGGGATTTTATAGACATAATAAACATATCAGCATTTCCATCAACATTCATTTCACTATCACATATGTTTTTGGTAAATATCCAGACCTATATGTACATGATGGTGAAGTTGGTAGAACCTCAAAAAGATGATAATGAATATGAAAATCAATGTGATCAAACAGATTCTTCTCCATTGGACAATTCACTGATGCATCGGTCAATATTTGTGCTTCTGCTAGTTTCTATTCAGTCACTGGTTAAGGCTTAGGCAAATGAAGAGTTGGACACCACTTCTGAATAGGGAACCAATGGGGTACTCTACCTTTATATCATTTGTTAAAGATGATATATATAATTTTAAACTCTTAATTATATATACTACATTCACTCACCAAATACAAGGTCTCATTCTTTCAGTGTGCCATCTGGGTGATCCATTTTCATCTCCACAACCATCATTTGGTATGTAACACCCTGAACCTAGAATCTCGATGTCATTTCATTATTTCATTACATTGTTAGGATTATAATGAATCAAATCACGAATGATCGACCCATTTAGCTATCTTGAAAATATATAAAAGATATATTCTTCCATTAATACAATGGGAAATAGAAAATAAAAACATGTTACCAAATAAAATGATAAAATGTTGATCCTTGAATTCATTTGAAAACAATACATCTTCAAAACCTATAATATTTAATCATAATAACGGTGTTCTCAAATTCTCAGTAAGGGTATTAAAAGAGGAAGACATAATGAATCAATTGGACTAAATTATCCTATAGAGGTAAATAAATGATAAAAATTTCTGTTGAAAAAAAAAATATGGAAATATCTATATGAAAAGGTAATAAACTGAATCTCATTCAATCTAAATCAATAAACTGTGACTGAAATGTATCAATACATATGATGATGAAAAATCTCATGGATGAATAATAACTGAATATAAATTATGGAAATGATTAATTATTGGACCCAATGTTTCTTAGGTACATAGATCCTTTAACATGATGACCTTTCAAGAGATAGTTTACAACATATAGGAAAAAACCTATATGATTTGGAAAAAGTTTTTCTCATGTGATTTCTGATACGTGAAGGAGTAATCTATAACTGGGCCCTACTCAAGGCATACTTCACCAAAGCATTCAATATATTTATGAAAAATATACACTATAAAAATATCTGAATTGAATAAAATATATATATTTATCAATAATTACCCAGTATATTCTATGTAACATTTATGGTTTTTGACATTAAATAATGTAAATTCCATTCCAAGATAAAAAAACATTCATGTGGGAAATGACATTCTAATCATCTCAATGTGTCCCAAACCACATTGAAACATTTAATTCATAAACCCCGTGAATGTATAACATTGAATGAAAAATAATATCATTAGAGTAATGAGATTCACTATATAAAATGTTAACAAATAGTTAATATACTAAATAAAATTTAATTGGTACATACTAACATATATGATTTATTTGAATATAAATTGAAAAAAAATTCCCTAACATAACCATCCTTTTGTTGTGTGATATTTTTCAGTAATTATACAGGTTTAAGATATATTATAAAATTATAGCAATAAATTATTATTATTAATAATATTATATATCAAATCAATATAATATTTTATTACATTTTAACACAATTTCATAATTTTATCGGTTATAGTTGTTAATTTCCTAGTTTTCTCAAATTTGTTTTGACATTTCATTTTTTGTTCCTATTACATATATCATGATTTCATCATCTCTATAATTTAATCCATAAATTATTTACAATATATATTCTGTACATATTAATTTAGTGTAATATATAATATTTGGAGATTAGAAATAATGTGGACCATTGATGGAGACAATAGTCCATACATACACATGAACAATACATTCATTCTTGTGTATAATAGATGAATAAAGTCAAAAAAATACATATGAATATTTAAATACTTTTATCACTTCTATTTTATTTATATTACATGGGTTCATTAATATCTTTTTTAATTTTTTCAATGAATAGTGTGAATAAATCATGTTTCATGATGGGGTGGTTGTCCAGAATTACTCAAACGATGTTATTAAATTAACATAAAATATGACGTATTAAACATATGCATTATAAAATAATTAAATAAATAAAAATAAAAAAATAGATAATATATATTAAATATAAATATATTATTCAACATAATTTCCGCTATGATATGTGGTAAATATGAACAACCATCTTTTCACGAGGTAGTATTTCACCGTACATAAAAACAATATGTTCGTTACTTATTTGATTGAGGTAAGAGTATTTGTATGTAATAATATTAACATAAAAATCCATAATATATTTAGGATAATTAATTTTTTATATAATCATATAATTATGATATTTTATGGTGTGGGGAATTGAAATAAAAATAAAAATATTAAGAATGTATGTTACATCTTAATCAAGAAACTATTTTTGGTTAATAACAAAAGGATTACATGGATGCCATTATAAAAAAATTAAGTCTTATGGTAATAGTTTAGGTATTTTGGGATACATTTATTGAATATTTTGGATGATCCAATGTGGAATTAGGGGATTGAGGAAGGGGTATAGTGCTTTCTCTTATATAGTGGAGGGAGAGTGAAACTCTTGTAAATACCAGAAGGTTTTAATTAATGGGACATATAACATATAAAATGTTCTAAAAAAATGTAAAAATAATTTATTAAATAGGAATAATGTTCTATTGAATCCTCCCCCACAAGAAATGTGTTAAAAAAAATCTTTTCATCTCTGCTTCCCCAATGTTATAGTTTTGGTTTTTATAAAATCATCATGTTTTCCAACTAAAATAATTTAAACATTGTGAATAAACTGATGTTATATTTATTATAAAATATAGAACATATGTATTATTAATAATATATCTATTTTATAGAATAAAAATATTTTGTGTTTTGGAAATGTATATAAAAAATAACTTGTGACTTTCTAAAAAACTACTTAATCATATACCGCATAAACAATATTTTTTAAGTATGTGTGTCAATATGTTGATTATAAAATATCAATTTGTAAATTAATAGAAAATATTAAATATTTTTTAACACTTATAAATCAATTTCTATAAAATTGTATTTTTATTAATTCTATATCATTTAATATATTTTCATTTATTGTAAAATAATAATATCAATTTTGACACTCTAAATTTAGTTTTAATTTTAAAATTTCAATACAATAATTGAATTAAAATTTATTAATTTGAAATGGTTTTATCATGATATATTTATCTAAAATAAATAAATAAAATAAATACAATAATTCAATATATTCTCCTCACTTTTACAAATTATATTATCATTTATTTATTAAATTATTAACTAAATAATCGTTGCCTTTGTGTTACAGATGGATTTGAAGTAACAAAACCATATCTAAAAATTATTGATAAATAATTATGATAAAACTAACCTATATAAGTTTCAAAAGGATATTTCTAACAGAAAATATGATGTTTTTTAAATATATCAATATTTTATAAATTTTAATGGTACAGAATGTTATTCTTTTCCATTTTTCACACTTTTCCCTTTATATAGAGAAAATACATCTAATAATATCCCAATAACCCATAAAATTCGAATCAATTGGGGATATGGTATTTAATTATCATATAATGGAATTTAAACAAACTTCCTTGTCATTTTAGTACTAAATATTAATGTTTAGTCCCTTATAATTCATAATAGTACCTTAATCATTGTAATTAATGTTAATCACATTTACTTATATTCGAGAAAAAAATTATTTTTATAAGATTAGAAAAAAATATTTTATTAATTACATATATATATGTAAATTTATCTAAATTTAAATCATAGATTTAATAATATTAATATAAATTCTAATCTTGAAAACATTGCAGGAAAGCAGGATTATTATGTAGAAACGTTAGAAAGTTCAATTAATTTTTATATAAAATTTCTATTTAAAAATAATTACAATGTACTAAATTTGATTAATATATATATAATTTATCTATTTTGTCTTTAAAATCCCATATAAAAAATGATTTAAGTCAAATAATTGTTTAAATAGAATTGTCATTTTTAATTAAAAGTAATTCTTTATTCTATTAATCAAAAATTGAAACACCTCAAAAAATACCAATGATTCAACCAAAGTATATTTTGAAAATAATTAATTTTAAATTATATAATTTATGTTTTAAAATAGGTTCATTATTAAAAGGTGGTAAAACTCAATCATGAATGTCACACTAGACAACTCATTTTGGTGGGTAGCATAAGTATAATATGTTGTTACATATAATGTGAGAGAAAGTAATGATTATTCTAAAATAAAATTATTTTAATTTCTTGGTGTGTTACATTCTCCCCACCATTATTAAATTACATCCTTTAAATTTAATCATTAATATAGTAATAATAGAATAAATATTAGAAAATAATATTGTTGATGACCCCAGATCATGAATAAGGTCAACACCATATCTTCTAAATAGGAGATAATGTAATTTACAATTATCAAATAACTATGTTATATAGTAGGAGATCATTCTACAAAATAGAAACATGGATACAATGGAAAAATATAATGATCTTGTTCATTTATTATGTGTTATAGAATATTGTTAGGATAATGTTAATAATCAAAATCACTAAATCTGTGATGATCTAAGGGACCATTTAATTCATCGAAAAAAAGGTATCGTTAAAATAGTTTTTCTTTCGATACCGTTTTTCTCAAGAGTTATTGATTTATTTCATTCTCTCAGAATATAAGTAAATATACTAACTTGGTATGTTTTTTCAATATTATCCTTTTTTCATTCCGTTAACTATTTATACTTCATCTCTTAGAAACAGAGGAATCATTTGGTGAATTAATACAATAAAATAATAAATCACTTCCAATTTTCATTTAAACTATTTCATAAATTGTAAACCATTCAAAAATATCATGATCCACCACTTTAGAATAAATTCCATTGTAGTTGGTAATATCAAATTTAATTTAATCATATCAATCAAATTTTTATCCAAAAATAATTATCTCATCATCTGGAACATATCAAGGTTTACCATTCATCTAATGTGTGTTTTCATAAAAATTAACATTCTACCAAATCAGTTTTCATGGTACCCTTAAAAAAATGATATCAACTACTTTATAAAAATGTTATGTAATACAATCCTCATATATTCCATAATAATTATAACTATTACCATGTTAATAATATATTAAAATGAATATTCATATTAATCCTTTACCATTGTCTAAATCAGATTCATAACATGATCATTATCCAATAACATCATTTGGGGATTATTCCCTTGATGTGTGAGACATTGATTTTCATAATTCTCCATCTCCCTAGAGATAAAGAATTTTACATTATAAACCATGTACTTATTGTCTGAATCTAAACCATAGTGGACATTCATTCCACCCTTGTACCAAACTCTCATCCCCATCAATCATTTATCATGTTGATTTTATCCATAGTTATCACGTGTGGGAATGTCATTCATCCCCTTCATCCATTTATCAATCATTACCTCTTCAATGTACTTATTCTCTGGATAAACATGAATTCCACGGGACTAGTATAATTATATACCTATATCATTACCACTTGATATTATTTCCTCATATGATTAGAACAGTTGGGACACTACATCCCCTCGAAATGATGTCTTGTGAAGATAAAAAAATATATCCCTCTTACTCTATTGATCATGTGCATCTGTGGTGTTTCCATTCATTATTATAGGTTCCATTTATAATAATAGAAAATATATTATTAAATTATAATATAATGTATAATTAAAATATAAGGTTCTCACAAAACATAAATTAAATCATAGTAAATCATACATTCATAAAATTTGTTTTATTGGGGAAATCATTAAATTCCAATACTCCACATTGGTAGGTAATGTAATTTTGAGCTATCTTAAGTATATCTCCATAGAGTTTAAAACTAGGTTCACACTAAATCCCATTTTCATCTACCATGTTAACCCACATCAGGCCTGAAACACATTGACAAACTTGTCACGGTTAGGTACATCTCTTCCATAACCACGCCCACTTTTAGTTTCCTAACATGGATGCATTTATAGAAATATCCCCATTCTTTATACTTTTCCAAAATTCTAGAATATTCATTTATGATTATCCTCAATTACTATTTAGGGTTGATCTCCCTGGTCTAATTTTCTTAATCTTCTTTACAATTATTATTCAAAACATCCTTTGATACCAATTATAATGCCTCGGTCCTCGAAGTACGATTTTAGTGAAATATTTTATTACATTTTCATGAATACAAGGAATAAAATCTTGATGGACCGATCATTTTATCTACCTTGGAAATCTATATAACATACATGATACTGACAATACGTTAGGTAGTAGAAAATATAAACAAGGTACATAATAAAATAAAATAAATTTCATCCTTGAATGCTTATTCAAACATTACTTCATCATAACTCGGGGAATGGAAACATAATAATGGAGAGATCAAATTCATTATATGTGTAATTAAATAAGAATAAATAATTAATAAATATGAATAACTTAACTAAGAAAATAACTAAATGAAAGCACATGCCATTAAAATAAATATATATGAAAATAAAAATATGTAAAGGTAATAAAATGGAACTCATTGGGTGTAATTAAATAAACTAAGAAAGAAATGTATCCATAGATATGTCGATGAAAAATAAAATGGATGAATAATAACTTTATCTAAATGAGGTAAATTTACTATTATTGGATCCATGTTAACTAGGTACATGGTAAATTTAACATCACAAACATCCAAAAAATTGTTTACAACATATATGTTAAAAAATCATATGATTTGGACAACTTAATTATGTCATGATACAACCTATGCATCATGTGGCTATCTATAACTAGAGCCAAACTTTTTTGTACCAGTCCAAATCATTCCTCATACTCATGAACAATACGTCTCATAAAAATATCAAAATTGAATAAAACATTTGGATTTGTCAATAATTAACTAATGGAGGATATGTAACCACACTAGTTGTTGAAATTAATGAATGCAAATAACATTGAATGATCATAAAAACAATATTGAGGGAAATTGCATTTTAATCATTATAATGTGTCTCATACCTCATTAAAAAATTTAAATCATCAAACCCATGAATGAATAACAGTAAATAAAAAAACTTATATCATGAGGGTATGTAGATTCATGATATAAAATGTTCATTTTTAGTGAATACGTCATATAAAAGAGTATTAGGTCATAATAAAAAATAAGTCTCAAATGTAATGTAAACTGAGACAAAATCCCGCAAATTATCCTATATTTTGTTGTGTGGTAATTATCCTTAGGTATAGTGGTAAAAATATGTAACTAACTTATAAAGGTATGAAAATAATATTAATAATATCATATATTAGCTCCTTATAATATTAAATTACTCTTCTGTTAACACTATTTCATTATTTTAACTAATTCTCATGTAAAAGGACTAGTTTTATCAAGTTTGATTTGACTTTTAATTTGAGGTTCCTCTTAATTAGATATTTATATCATCATCTATATAATTTAATGAATTAATTTATAATCATATATATTCTTGAAATATTTATATATGAAAATCTATAATATTTGGATTTTAGGAATAAAGTTCATTGTTCATTTAAACTGTTGGTCGTATGTATACATGAGCACTACATTCATTTCTTTATTGTATTATAAAAATGAAAAATAATATATAAATATGTATATTATAACAACAGTATCATATCTATTTTATTTATGTTAAATATTGTTTATTAAAATTAGACAAAATATGTTTCATATATACCATGAACGAATCACGTCAGTTCTATGGATAGTAGTCCCCACTGTCCTAGACGATGTTATCATATTAACAAAAAATGGGAAGTATTAATGTCATGTGTTATATTATTACGAAATAAATCAAAAAAAATAATAAAAATAATATATATAAAATATAAATAGATTTCCCATCATAATGGCCACCATAACATGTGGTTAGGTAATAATGAAAAATCAATATTTTGTTAGGTAGTTGTTTTCTATACACATCAAAAGTATGTTAGATAAAAATTAGATGAATGTGTGTGTATGTGTATTTATAAATAATTGGAAAAAAATTAGAGTATAGTTTTGATACTGGGGTTTTCATATAATTTTATAATAAAGATATCTCAGGGGTGGAGAATGCAAATAAATCCAAAAATATTAAGGATATTTGTTACCACTTAATTGGGTAACTTATTTAGGTTTGTAATTTTTTTCCTTGGATGGATTTCATCTAAAACAAAGGCTTCAACTATCGAGGGGTTCTATTTTGGGAGATAATTTTTTCATATTTTGGATGATCCAAATTTTCATGAGAGGGGTGAGGAAGGGGTGGAGTTCATGCCTTCATATAGTGAAGGGGTAGTGGAACTCTTGTAAATACAAAAATGTATTCATCAATATGCGGTCTACCTTGTATAATGAACCTAAAAATGGGAAAATAATTGAATAAATAAAAATTATTATCGACTAAATCCTCCACCGCCAAAAAAAAGTTTGCATTTTAATAATTTTGTTCCTTATCATCTACGATTCCCAATGTTTTTCATTATTGTTTTTATTAATGAGTCATGTTTTCAATCATTTTTAATTTATCCATTAAGAATAAAATGAAGTGAGATCTAATAGAACATATAGAGACACATAATTATTAATTCGATATATAATTTATAAAATAAAAAACCCATTATTTATGGAAATTATTTATAAAACAAGCGCATGTGAGGTGTTATAACACTGTTTAAACCGGGACGATGTTAACATTGTTTTTACATTATATCGGTAAAGATGATTATTATAAAATATAAATTGGTCAATTATTAAATCTTATTTAATAATTATTAAATCTTAAAAATCACATTTCCAATTATAGGATTTTAATTAATTTTATATCATTTAATAAAATATTATTTTGTAAAAAATTACAGTACTGTTAATTTTGGCATTTTTTATTGAATTGTAATTTCAAAATATCAAAACATTATTGGAATTAAAGTAATTTAAGTCTAAACCTATTTAATATGATATATTCTGTTATAAAAATAAATAATTTAAATAATTTAGTCAATTCACTTCACTTTTAATATTTACAGTATCATTAATTTCTATTATTTATTGACTAAATAATCACTTCATTGGCGTTCCATAAAAATATTTAGTAAATAATCATTTTATAAAAATTATTGATAAATTATTATTATAACAATAAACAAATTTTATTTTAGTAGTATATGTATAACAAAAAATATGATATTTTTTACATATCTCAATGTTTTATAAATTTCAGAGTTTTGTAACGTTCTGTTTTTGTCCTTTCACATAAATAAAGTTTTATATAGGGATAATTAATTTATATATATCCCTATGAAACATAAAATTATAAACAATTGGGGATATGGATCGATTATTGGAAATTATTGATTTGGGACAACTATATACGTCATTTTTGTCCTCAATATTAAGGATTAGTGACATATTAAACATAATCTTACGTTATTAACTGTAATTAATTTTAGTATCTTTCACTAATATTTTGGGTAAAAAATTACATTATATTATTAAACATAGAATATATTGTACTTATTACAAGGTAGTGTGTCTAGTTCTCAAAATTGAAATCACAGAACATCAAAAATTATTATTAATTCTAATCAAAAATACATTTGCGAGAAAGTAGGTTTTTAAATGAAAATCAATAAAAATATCAATATATTTTTGTAACTAATATCAATAGAAAATTTACATCAATAACCTATATTGGATTAATATATGAATAATTTATTTATTTTATATTAAAAAGTCAATTTCAAATAAAATTTAACACTAATAAATAATAATATGAAAAGGATGTTATTATATAAAATGCAGTTTTTTTCAATATAAATGACAATATGAAAGTTCATAGAAAAATAAATAAATGAAATACATGTTAAATTTAACATTAAGAATTAAAAATAATTATAATTTTTTGAAATAATTATTATAAACTTTAAAAAATATAATTTTAAAATAGCTGCACCATTAATAGGTGGTAAAAATAAGTCTTGTATGTAACACAATTAAACTCAATGAGGTGTGCAGCGAATACATAAAATGGTGTTGGATATAATGAGATAAAAAATAACATTTATTATAACATGAAAATTATTTAATATATTGTAGTGTTATATGGTCTACCCAAATAACCAAGAACTATTTTTGATGACATCAACCAGCAGTGCCCCATTGTTGAGTTGGAAGCACTCCAAGAGGCCCAGATCCCTACTTCCCTACATCACTATTTGAATTTGAGATAAAGATGCATTTAGAGCCTCAAATTGATCCTAAGAATTATTAAAGGGAATCTACTAATGTTTTGATCTCGGGATATGGAATGTACACCAATGTCCACACTAGTCCTATAACGAGGAAACCCTAATTTCTTGGTGATATTGAAGATATTCCTCTAGGAGTTGTCACATTGAATATGGAAGGTATTGGTTTAGTCAATGATAATGACATAATCATAGAGCTCAATGAAAAATATCATCCCCCTAGGGTGGAATATTTTAATGTGGACCCTCATACAGGTGTTCTCACACTCTGTTAATGGTTGGAACATTCCCTCATATATCCTTTGGTTACATTTCACACTAGTCAACACCCCAACAATGTTAAAGGATAGATCTTGACCTATAACACATCAAATCAATCTGATTTCACATAGAAGATAGAGGTCAATCCTTATATATCAATGATGGTCCAGCAGATCACCTAGAACATGAGGCTCATTGATGAGATCATTGTAGAGCATCGTGTAGAGAGTCGTCCCAAAAATGGTAATCCTTTGAAAGATCAGATCCTCATACAATGGGGGAGTATGGGTAACATGGGTAGACACATTTTATAGTCATCTATTAAAAACTATTTTTCAAGGGTTATAAAATGCATCCAAAAATATTAGAGACATGGTCTTATGAAAAACATCGACAATATGAGTCACCCAATCCAGTTGAGCAGTGCGAGAACCTCCCTCAATACCTGAATCAAGTTGTTCCTCAAACCGATCCATGATCCACTAAACCTACCTATGGTGTTGATGAGCTTGTCAACACATTAGTTTCTATAAATAATAAATAGTATAAAAATACACATTTATAATATTTTATATCATCTCTAACATATTTCCTTGAGGATCTTGAGATGCAACAAGAAGAAATACAACCAGATGGAAAGCCACATCCGATAAGGGTCAATGACATGTAAGCACACCTTGATTTCAATAATCTTGACATCTCTCCATTAAATAGGATGGTTGACCTGCTATATTATTAAGCACACTCCATTTTGAGGTGCAGACCCATGTTGGGAGCTCTAGATCCATAGAAACATATAGGCTCGTATATTTTGTTTAGATTTGGAAGGACCTACATTCATTTGGTTCATCTAGTTTCCCTTGGGTCCCTCATTGTTGGGATGAACTTCTCTGGAATATTAAATGAAATTTACTTTTCACCACATGCAATACCATTATTTCTAATCTCTTCATATGAAAACAAATACTATATGATCATGTCACAATCTTTGTTGCCCAGTGGAAGGGCCACATGGTTTAGCTCAAAATTCGACAGACTCACAAGCAGCTACCTACGATGTGAATGAAAAATATTAAGACTCGGCTGGTCCCTTTCCACATAATATAAAACATTACAAGTGGTATATATGATTTCTATGAATCTAATCAATTATTTTATGATGTCTTATAATAGGACATCAAGTTAAACACATTTCCTCTTTCCTCTCCTATAAGAATATCTGTTAATGAAGAAATTTCCACCATAGTGAAGGTAGAGGTTCTAGAGAAAATAGAGCTATTACTAAAAGAGAATTATCATGTCACACATTAGAAAGAACAAAATCATCATGGTAAATAGCCTCAAGATCATATTTGTGAACTATATAATCATCAGGACCCACCATATCGACTAGAAAAATCAACTGGATGAGACATTATTCCTTTAGTCCCTCATCATGGTTATGCTCCCAGAAAACCCTTCTTATATAGGAGAAACCATATCTATGCCATCATGGATGAATATGTTAATTTATATTACTATAGTTCCATCATACAAGGTGTTCATATATTTCCATAATGAAATAATTGACATGAGGATGAGCTCATTGATCTTCCTAACTATAATCCATATTACAGGATCCTTTGAAGTGCCATCAAGGAATGATGTGTGTTCAAGGATTATCTCTAAGAACAAGTCAAAAATGGTGTGTAAATATTAGGACATATCCTAATGAAGGTTTAAAGCTTCTCTTATAAGGATGATAGTGACATTGATTGTGAATGGAATCATGTTTCATATAGTGTGAATCAAAAGTATGATTATTGGTTTCCCTAAAAAGCATTCATTCAATCCCACAACTTCTCATGTGCCCAAATAGGTTATCCCATTCTTCCTGATGTTTCCATGTATTCTATAGATGATGAATCAATGTCTACATCATATCCATTATCGTACCAAATGAATAGTAGACATAACTGACTCATTAGAATGAAATTTACCCTTCTATCACAGAATCTAACCAGCACTATTGGTGATTCCTTGCCTCCGAAGATGGGAATCACCCAAAAAATGAGTCTTTACCTAGAATAATTCTCTGATGATGAGTGTGAGATTTCCTCTATGAATACTATCGATCTCATAGGTACCCAGATGATTCATTATGGTAAGGAGTATCAATTGAGCCAATTATATGTCTCCAGTTGCTGTCATTGTCAATGGAGAGGAGGATATCTCAACTATCGGAATGGAAATGCTAGTAATTCTTGTTAGTGAATTCATACCACCATGATTGTACAATAGGTTATGTGTATGAATTAGTAGGTAGAGTGATCTTTTCTTTTTTTCATATTCCTTGACACCACTAATCATGCTACTCGACCAGGTATGTACCCATTAATAGTGTGACATCTTCCTATTATGGATAACTCCAACCATGGTATTCCCTCATTAGGCAATCTAACTCATCACTCTAGTAAACCATGCTTCATATATCATTAGGACATACCCCTTCACAGTGTGTCATCATAACATTATAGTTCTCAAAATCCTCTATAATCAATCATTGGGTGTTCTAAACTATCAATAATGTAAACCATAATGCCTCCCTCCTAGGTATGTAACCCTTCACGGTGTGAAATCTTCCCTTTTTTGGGCACACCAGCCCAAGTCCACGATCATTATTACTTATGACCCATATATTTGGTAAACCATGGTGCCTGCCTCTTATGGGCATACCCCTTCACACTATGACATCATCAATATATGGGACACATCTCCCCAATTCTACACTCATTGGGAGTTACGACCCATCCATATAGTAAAACATGGTTTTATCAACATATGTATGTTCCCCTTCACTGTGTGACACCTTCCATTTATTTGAAACACCACCTAGGACCTTCCATTATAAGCGTAATTATCAGTATGTTTAGAAAACCATACATCCACTCCCTCTTCGGGATGTATCATCTCAATCTACCTCTATCAGTCATCTTGATCAGTCCAATATTCTCTGGAAGATGTTAAACATAAGACTCTCGATATTTCCTCCACATGTTATGAATGGGATGCAAAAGAAAAAACCATAGAAGAAATGACTTTGGAATCCTATACCCAAAGACTCCATGGGTTTCCTCTGGTTTCTCCCCCATGATAATCTGGCGTATGAAGAATAATACATGTGACCAATGTTACAAAGTCCTTTCTTTCATGAAATTCCCAATGTGACTACTCCCCTGACCAAAGATTGCTTCCCATCCAAGACTTCATGAAATTTCTAGAAAGAAGCAACGCGATTAGCTGGTTTCCCAAAAGATTTGACACCAATAATTGGATTAAAAACATTCCTTAATATATTAGGGAGACCTAAACTAGGTGTTTAATTATAAGGAGGAATCCACAAAAGGAGGATTATATATCCCATCATTCCAAATTTATCAAGAAATGTAATTCACCCAAGAATGTGTTGAATATCATCCATATTTTTGAAAGAGGTAACATGGGAAAAAAATCAATAGAAAAATCACATCTTATAAATGTTATGGTTGTGCCTTGACGAACACACTAGATTCAAACCGTACACACATGGAGAAACCATGTCTACAATGTGATTTCACTATGTCAGGATGTTTCATGTGAAAAAACATCCTTCATTCAATGGGACTACAAAACCATTTTCCACTTAGTAGTGGACATGTTACATTGAAAAGATCATTCTTACATTTGGATGAAACGAAATAGAGAAGGTTATAATGTAATTTTATCATCTCTCGGGAGATATAGATCAATGATAGTCATTAATTCAAAATAAAAAAGAGGAGGATGAAATTGAAAATATGCAATATAAGGTTTATAATTTAAATTTTCAGGGAAAAATATTATCCTCATGACTAAAAATAAGATATGAAGAGATAATTATTGTTTCTATGTATTAATGTGGAATAAGACATCTCTAATTTTGAAGCCAAATTTTCATTGTTTTCAAGGCATATTCTGGACTACATATGTAATAAAATAAGATAGATGAATCATTTCATTGATGATCATAAAAACCATCTACTATAGGAACTAGTGTCCAAAACATTTTCATCATACGTTGATATATTATCATGTTCTATCAAGATAAAGATATAATATTACTTTCTATATGTATTTTAATGAAATTAAGATATAAATATGGATTTTTATTATTATAGAAAATGATATATGGAGAAAGGGATGAATTGATGAATGGATTTTCCGACATCAATTAAATGTGGGTATAAACATGATTGAAATTTCCCATGGTAATTGTATTTTGTTTTAAGTGTAGAGAAAAAACCCTTTGTACATGATTTCAACGGTGAGACAAGGGATGAAAATGTGAAATGACTCACCTGTAAGGATATGGTAAAATAATCACATGAATATATTAAATGTCGAGAAAACCTTACCTTGAAAAGTACAGGGTAAGAAATAAATTATTATGTAGTAACAACATATAGAATAAAATTTTCTAATGATGTTATGGTGTTACATTAATCATCACCTCAAATTTAGTTAAATCTATATTTTATTATTGACCATAAAATAATTTTATATCAGCCCAGTTTTTTATAAAAATTAGATATTTATAAATAAAAATTACAGGGGAATTTTATGTCAAAACTATTAATAGAATACTTATTTAAACAAACATGTGTTGAATTTTTTCAATTAAGAATCATGATCATTTGATAATTGATGATGTTATTGTCATACATGTGGTTGATTTTAAAATTATCCTTGGTATAGACTAGAATTCATTGTATATTGAAAATATTTATTAAATTGAGATGAAAATTATGATTCGTGATAATGGTATGGAATTTTTCAATATTTTAGAGAAGACCTAATAACATAAGTCACTACTGGATCCATATATTGTACTCTCATAAATGATATTACTTTAGGATAAGAGATGATAAAATATACAGATGAAAAAAATGATCATTAAATTGAGGATGTATCATCTATACATGAATCCATTAATGTGTTTCTGGATGATTTATATTTACATACCCGATAGTAGGATGTTGATTTTTCTATTTATTTAATTCATGATTGAAGACATATATCAATGAATCTCTATTGAATGGCCTTGGTGGGGTTAAATTTGATAATAAAACAACTATGGGTGTTGAGTGATAAGGGTTTTATACTCCCTCATGTTTTACCTTGGTGAGATTACGTTTTTTTAATAAAGATATATATATGAGGTTGTGAATTTACTATATGAAGATCAAGTGTATAAATTTAACGATTAGGTATATGCTTCCTTACATTAATTACTAATTCAACCAACATCATGGAGCTCAATATTTTTCAATGATTTAACTTCGTAATGGATATTGTCAATTTATTGTATATAAGAAACATATTCTAATTTCATCATTTCAATAACGGTATGTACATTACAAGTTTATATTAATTTCATTTGGAATCACAAATGAACCCTCTATATTATGTAACAAATGAACAGTGTATTCGATGAATATCATGGAAAATTCGTTTTGGTATTTGTATATGATTTATTGGTGTGCTCCAAAGGATAGAAGGACAGTGAGAACCACATTATGATTCTTCATGATATACTTAGATAAAAAGGGTTACATGGGAATTTTAGATGTTCGAATTATGGCCTCAAATAATTTCATTTCTAGGATGTATTCTCTCTAGGTGAATATTCTTAGATGATCCTATGAAGAGAAAGGCAGTAAGGTAATGGAATAAATAATAAAAAACTAAAATATGTATTTTCATTAGTTTACCATGTTAAAATAGCTGTCTCATTGTGAATTTTTACTGGTTAAATAACATATTAAGAAATCCTACTCATAAAGAGGTTATGTTTATTTGGAGAAATGAGTGTGAATATTACTTTGAATAATTAAAGTGGAGATTATTGAATGCTCTGATAATTATATCACCATTTGAAAATGGTGTATTTTTTATATATTGTGATGCATATAAGAAATAATTGGTTATGCCATTGTATATAATAATAGAGTTATTTCCAACGGATCATAGAATTAAATAACTCAAGAACCTAACTATCAATCTAAGGATCTAGACTTAGTAGCCATAATAATTTCTATAATGATATAAAAACACTATCTATACAGGGAAAGATGTAATATATTTACAAAGAATAAGGGTATGAAATATATCTTATCACAAAAAGAATTCAAAATGAGTGAAATATGATGTCTTGAGCTTCTAATGGATTTTATTGTTCAATAAATAATAACATAAGGATGTAAAATAAGGTAGAGGATATATATAATGGGACATATCATGGAGTTATGAAAGAAATTATTTATAGGGATCATGTGTACATTGATATAGTAAAGATATAGATATGAATTATCATGGAAGCTAAAACACAACTTCATCAAATGATATCCAAGCCATCATTTTTGAATGGATAAAAGGTTTTTAGTTTGATGATGATAATTTTCACTATAAAATAAAATCGTTGAATGAGGTGAAATTCATAGACATCATATATGAAGATGGTATTTTGAAATTTGGTAAGAAAACTTGTTCTCCCTATAGACCTATGATAACTATAGAACTATTGGATGATGCTCACATCATGAATTTCTCAAAACAACTAGGTAGTACTATGTTGTCTTGAGATTTGAATGAACAATTATTGAAGGATAATATGATGCATGAATATTGTGATTATGTATCAAGGTTCTTGGCATTTATACAGGTTCTGTATTAAGGAGAACATCTTATAGGATTCATAAAAACACTACCTACTAATATATGGAAGTGGGATGACATTATTATTGATTTTTTCGCTATATTACCAAAGAATCGAAAATAAAATGATGCAGTAATGGTTATTTTTTATAAACAAACCAAAACCCCAAATTTAATCCTTATTAGGAATGATTTTCCTATTGATTTCCTAGAACAAATCTATATTAATTAATTTTAAAGACTTCATGGAGAACATATTTAAATTATTTCTGATCTTGTTCAATGTTTTATATCAAATAAATCAATTGATATTTTGAAATATTTTGGAACTATGATCTATTGGAGATCTATTATTACCCTCAAACTAATTGGGATTCCAAGAGGATGATCAAAAATTTTAATACACGTTATGGTATTACTCACTAGAATTTCAAGGTATGGAGGATCCCTATTTTATTATTTTTTCCTATAAAATTGTTTTCCATTGATTTATTAAAATTGAACCAAATGATGTATTATATGGAAAGTGGTTTTTTACACAATCTTGTTGGGAAGAATCCAGTGAATAGAATATTTTGTCAAATAACTTATTGACAAGACAAATATAAATGTAATGACTATCTAGGTTCATATTAAAGTATCTTAAAGTTGAAAAAAGTGCTAGGTTGGTAACTAGAGGAATGATTCGGTGTTTCAAGTTTGAGATCATTTTATCTTGATGGTATCTCCATGGAAGGGTGTCATATAATTTTGAATGAATGTGAATCTATGCCCTATGTACATTGTTATGCTTGAAATTATAGATAGATATAGAGAATTGACTTATTGTTTAAAAATTCCACCTAGACATTCTAAAATACACGATGTGTTTCACATCTCTTTGGTAAGGAAGTAAATAATAAATCCCAAGAGATGATATCACATTTAAAATAATAAAATTGAAACCTGATTTATCATAATTTGAATATCCTATCTAGATTTTTTATACTCGATAACAAGTTCAAATCAATTAGAATACTCACATGCTAAATCCACATTGGGAAAATCATTCAATAAAATAGTTGATATGAGAACTAAAGGAATTATGTTGGAAAACTACCCAAATATTTTTTTAATTTTCATTCAATAAATTTATGATGGATGGGATAATGTAACACAATAAAATTTTATGGGATTTATCATTTAAGTTTAACATCTTTGAAAGCTTATGATTCAAAAAAACCAACTTTAAAAACCATGATATACTATAAAATATTAACACAACAATTGGTATAGTAATGTAACCATTAAGAATATTAATACTCATAAAATAAGAGTAACATAAACCATTAAATTATAAATAATCATTAGGGATCCTATGAATGAAAATATTATATATTTATGTTATGGAATAAGAAAATAAATTTTTAAAAAATGATAAATTATGTTTTCATATTTTTGTGAAACAAAATTGTTTATTTACAATAATATAATTATTATAGTCATTTAAATGAAAATTAAAATTAAAAATGTAATTTCATAATTTAATATATATTTATGACATAATGTAATCTAAATATACCTTAAATAATTGTAAATAGTGTCATAAAATTAGTTAAATTTTTTAATCAATTTTTTCAAATAAATGATGATATAATAAAATCTATAATATAAAAATTTATTTTCAAAAATTGGATTATATTTTATAAATATTCAAATAAAAAAAGGATGGGTTCATGTTTGAGGATTTTTATAAAATAGTTGAATATTTGGTGAATAGAGAAATTTAACAATTTACTTTCTCTATCAAATATATGAATTATTGAATCCTAGATGATGTATGGATGAGTAAATAACCCATTTTTTCAAACTCAAATACACTATTTACTATATCAGGTTAATATTATCATTACTATCGATAATCTTGAGAAAAAATAATAAAAAATGAATAATGTATTCAAAAAACACTCCCATGGTCCACTATGAAAACCAGCCACACCACCCCTTCTCCTCAAACCTTATAAGAATCATAAAATTTGTAATTTATATCCAATTACACCCCAAAACCTTTTCCCCACATATTGGTCTTGTTGGTATCACAAAACATCCTTTTATAAGTCCCTCAAGGAGCTTCTCAATGAGATGACACTTAATAGGTAAAATATTATCATTCTCTCCTTCCATTTCTTCTCATTTATTATAAATCCATCACATTCCATATCTGAAATAACATGATAAATCTAGTATCAAATATATAAATGATATTTATTATGTAAAGGGTATATCCACCATAAATTCTGTACTCTTCACCATTTTTTCTAAAAATGAGAACACCATCTATTAGGTTTCGATTTACTATCTCCTTGGAAGATGATTTTTTATTTTCTAATACCGAATTCAAGTGTGGTCATTAAACTATAATAATGGTTATTTAATAATTTAAACTTTATATTACAAAAACTAGTGTTCCATAGCTATTATATATACAAAATATTAACTAATAAATAAAAACATATATGAGATGATAAAAAAATAACAAAATAATATGGACAATTATCAGAGGCATTTATTCTAATAAATCATCCTGATATAGTACTAAAATAATATATAAGTAAATTTAATATTATTTAATTTCATTAATAACATAGAATTTAAATTCTATATAACTATTTACATTTTATATGGTCTTTCATACATGTATACATGTGAACTAATCAATGAATCCAAGGAAAAAAACACTCCCGAATGATGAAATAAAATATTTTAAATCATAAAATATTACATAAGTTAACCTAATAAAATTATAATAACATAAAAAAATGTAATAGAGTTTCATTATTAAATTATTAACTAATCTAATTTTTTTATTCAATAAATTAATTTTTTCTACAAAACATATTCAAACATAATGCTAGGGTTTTCTCTTCTTAGTTTTATTTTTTTGAGATATTCTATATTCACAAAAATTTTCTCTGTGAAGTGTTTTTATATTTCCCATTTATGTATTATATCATGAATATCTAAACGTCATAGTAATAAATTTATTATTTTATGAACATTTATTATATGCATAATATCTTTATATTGATTGTAAATATGTTGGGGATTCCCTCTAATCCTCTATTTTTCATTTGGGTCATGATTCCTATATATTTTTCCCAAAGTAATTGTTAATTAATCTTATAAACTCTTTCTACATTTTGTTTGAACATTCCCAATATATTTTTATAGATGATTTCTTCCTTCAATGATGGAAATTACATATTATAAAAATTAAATTTTACAATTCTTCTAAATAACTATACCCAATTAAGTGGAACACCCCAATTCCATACTGATTTTCAGGTACAAACCATAATCTAGTTTAATGCACACATATTTTTATAAAATCAATATTTTTATCCTGAAAAAAATATTAATTAATTTATTATTTGAAAAAAATTATTCATATTTCCTCTTTAAGAGTCTTTAATTGTTTCCTTTAAACCGTAAAAAAGTGGCTCATTTCTAAAATTTATTAAACGCTACATTTATATGTTATCAAATTAGTTGTATATAAATTATCACGGAATATTCATATATCATTGTATGAACATACATGTATGATTTTAATTCATTCTTTCTTGGACACCATGATGATACACAGATGGCATACCATTAATAAATCATTATGATACCCATTTCCTTCCACCGTAACCATTATGTTAATATCATATGCATAATTGATGTTTTTAAAATATGAAACCATATACCATATTTCATTGAATGGTTGATGATAATTTTTAGTGGGGATGTTTTACCATAATACCATTCACCATATTACTCTGGATACTTTATAATTATATTTTTTATTTTAAAATTTATATATTTTTAAAATCTAGTTTCAATGTGAATGTATATTTTAATTATATTTCACCCCATTCATTTGAGGATGGAATTGAACATAGTATGTGTAGTTTGGGGGCCCCTATAGCCCTAAATTCATCAGTTTTTCTCATAAGACAAACTTTTTTGGTATTAGCTGATGTGTTACACAATTATGTATTTCCTCTTGGTAGAATCCTTGACATTATATTTATGATTTCATGTATTATAAATTCCCTAATTATTATATTAGTTATTGGAACGACATTTAATTACTGTACATTTATTGTATAAAATTATATGTTCCATTCTCATTTGATTATTTATATTCTTATATTTTCTCATATTTTATTCCTACCATATTACTCATAGGATTCTATTTCAATGTAATGATTTGTTTTTTCACCTTGCCTTATTATTTATGTTTTATTTCACTATATTTCTTATGCTTACTGATCATCTGATATCATCCCTTACTTATATTTTATTTTTCCACTAGATTCCAAAATGTATATTTTGATTGAAAGTCCATGGTATTCTAGTATAATACATATGTTTCCAAAAGAGTATATTGGTGTATTTTATTTCATGTTATAATGAAAAACTTATTTTTTATCTGGTTTTACAACGTTAAAAAAATTTTCATTCTTTTGGGATACAAATTTGTATTCATATTACCAATGTAATAAATTAATCCATGAGACTTGGGTTGATGGTGTTGAAGTAATTATATATAATTGTTCTCAACCACCTGGGTAGAGCTTCTCTATTTGTGAAAATCATAATCATAAAATATTATAGCTCTAGAAACCCATCCAAATGCCCAAAAATTTAAATTGTTTTCCAGACAGTATGAATAACCATTAACAATCCATGAAAATTCAATATGATATTCACACTTCCATACCATGTGGTTACCATATGTTTCATAATAAAATCTCACCTAAAATGTGTGAATTGTCTATACTCTCCAAAAATAAATTTTTTATTCCTATGAATCCTAAAATCCTCTAGAATTACATAAATCATAATCGAAGATTAAAAATTTACATTACTATGAAAAAATTGTGTCACAATTCTCCCTACTATAATAGTATTTCTTTTCCCAAGAAATACAATATGATGTTGAACTTACAAAATTATATAGGTACTTAATGTTCATTAACCATCTTCACTATAATGTAAGATGAATATAATATCCACACATCCATATACATTGGAAAATGGATGTTGCTTTCTGCATAATATCATATTTTTGAGACCCATAATCAGTATAGGCTACTCCACCATAGTGGTGTTAGGTTTGATATCAATATATTCCCAATAAATGATAGGTGTGTGTTTGCAAGTACCTAATTTAATTGGGGAATTTTTTTTATAACAACCCAAGTTGTGCACTCTAGAATTGAGTGATTAATAAATAATATTTACCTTTCCATAATTTATTCTGATAATTGTGAAAAATTTGTTTCTAATAAAACCATTAAAACTTTAAAATATAAAAACCAGATCCCATTAAATCTTGAGAATTTTTTTTGTTTATATTATTATAGGGTGATGAAAATCATAATCATAAGAAATATTCAAGTCATCATTTATAATTACTCAAACATAACCCACTTTTTTTTATTTAACTTTTATTCATCATCATCCATATGCTATAACTTCTATAAATAAATCATTCAAATAAATCATTATGACCTAGGGAAAAGAAAATTTATGAATGCTGATATCAAATTACCATTAATGTAAAACATAAGAAATATAACATTAATGTCATTAGTGACCATCCAAATACCATAAATTTATGATAAAAAAATAATGGTGTAGGTTTATAAAATAAGAATATTAAGGCTGATCAATTTATGGATCATCAAACAAGAAAACCTAGAATAATTGTTTCATAAAATATCGATTCATTATAATAAATAATCATGAAAAAAAATCATAAACAAATATCAATCATAAATAAAAAATAATGGTTTTATAGAATTTATCATCATAAATCACTTGTATAAACCTTAATAAACCCGTACAATTGGAATAACCATTCAGAAAACATCATATATAATTATATAAAAAACATAATCATGACCCAATTCATTGAATTTATACCTAGGAAAGTCATCATATTAGCTATATCGGGCTCACAAAACGTTATCTTGAAACACCCATATTATATAATAACTTGGAATCATAACATGAGTAATGTACATTGATATGGACTCAAAAATCTCATTGAAAAAATCATAATTCAATTATCACAATATAAAACAATTAAGAAAATGGTTCTCATGTAATTAAATTTAAAACATTATTAACTAATGGATGTGAAATTGACTTCATAAAAATATCTTTAAATCATGGTTTCCTCGAGGAAAAATTTATATTTCATGATAATCTCAATGAAACTATCTTTATCCATCTAAAGAATGAATTAGGATTGTATAATTAAATGTATCCTCATTAGATCATATGTATCAATAATGATTTTTTATATTGATGAATGTATATATAATTATAATAATATTGAAAACATTCATGAGGAAAAAACCTTTTCATTTTGAATGACACTTTTTAAAACATGAATCATTTTAAAATTCAATTTTTATAAAAATAACTATTAAAATTTCTAATTGAATATCCAAAAAAATATAAAACATTTCATTAGGTAAATAATTTTTTTAAAAAAAAATTCTAGAACATTACTGTAATTTTTTTTACAAAACATGATTTGTGGAGGAAAACAAATTTCCGACTTAAGAGACAAATAATGTCGAATTTTATAAAAATAACATTTTCATTATAGTTTTATCTACCAAAGATTGGGAAAATGAAATTAACACTTAAATGTATTATAAAAATACAATTTTTAAGAAAACATGATAAAATTTTTATATGTATCAAAATATATATTCATTAGAACCATAATTATAGTCAATATCGATAAGGGATGACATTGTTCTATCAGACTCATACAACAATTTTATATTTCAATTGTAAGCCTCATGAAATAATTAAATTAATTAAAACATAAATTACCTTCATATAAAAAATATTCATGATATTAATTTAAATGGGTATGTATATAATCCGCAGATAATAAGATAGGATCATAACATGACATAAGTCACAATGAATGAAAATTGTGTAATCAAATCCATTAGCACTTTGGAAACATTGAAACCGTAAACCCAAGACAAGATAGATCATAAAATAAATATTTTAATCCATTTAAATTATATTACAATAACAGTAAAATCCACTAATTCGAATTATATACAAAAAAACATATTTGATGTATTTGACATATATATAACAAAAATAAGTGTTAGGTGAGAAAACCGTAATGTTATGTCCGACTTTTCATGAGTTTTTACTATATTTGACATTTTTATTAACAAATATATTTGTAGTTTGAATATATTGAACATGGTAATTATATATAAATATAAAAATTAATAAACAGAAAATAATATCTATATATATACATCAATTATTCTTTTGTACCCATCATGAATAATGTTTATGAAAAATGAACTAACATTATGATTATGTTGATAGTAGGTCGAATGAATTAATGAGTAACATTTGCATATTTCAATTATCCTTATTGAATATATTAAAATAGCCTTTATATTTTGATATTTAAAAAATATCAAAAACGCCATATAATTAAATTTTATTTACATAACAGTATAATTTTTTTTATTTTTAGATTAAAATGGAATCACATTTCATTGAGGTGGTGGTAGTCCACACGTCCATGAATGAAATTACAATTTTTTAGGGAGTGAAAGGGTAAACATTAAATAAAATTAACATTAAAATAATTCGAACTATATCATGAATATAATAAATATTTAATTTCTATCACATGTATTTTTTATATTTACCCTTATTAACTCCCATGTAATGTGTCAATAAATAATTAATCTCTTCATTTCATGATGAGGTAGTCCTCCATACTCAAGAGAAGCAATATTGTATCCCTTATGTAATAGAAAATAAAAAGGGTATATATGATATAGTGACCAAAGAAAAATCATTATGTGATAAATAATATAAATAATCATTACATCCTTCATTATAATCTACTGTGAGATGTGGTAATGGAAAAATGAAAGACACTATTTTTGCGAGGCTATAGTCTGGTATACCCATGAATTTTTTTATATTTGAAAAAAGATTGTGTGATTCTAGGTCATATATCTAATATATTAATATCTCGGTTTATTTAGTTTAATGAGGTAATTATATCTTCAGGGTATGAAAATAGTTAGTGGTGAATATTAAAATAAACTGACGGTGCTCGTTGAAGAACATTACATGTTCTCTAAGTATCCTCCTTTGGATTGAACTAAATCATTAATGGTTCAATTAATACCCAAATGGATGATTTTATGATTATATGAGTTATGTTTATTAATTATTTAAGTTATTTTTGGAAGATCCATGTGTTTTGATACGTGTGAATTATTAATGGGAGTGAGATTCGTTTTATAATTTAAGAGGACATGAGTTATTGTAAATACACAAATTTAATCATTATTGGGAGGTCAATATTACATAATGTGGGTCCTAAGTGTTAATTATTTGTTCTAATGGATGATATGGTCATAGTATACCCCCATGACCCAATGATACACGTATTTTATTCATTTTTTCAACAACTTCTATGCTTTAATATATTATTAATTCTTGTTTTTTCACTATAGTATCCAGTTTTATAACCTCTCTAATTTATCCATTAATAATAAATTAAAGTGATAGATATTATAAAATTTAGACCCACTGATTATTAATTGTAAATCCATTTTATCAAATTAAAATATTATTTATTTTGAAAAAAATAACGCTAGAGGAAGTAACATGCAAAAACAACACTTTAACCTCAACTACACTAACATAATTATTTTAATAATTATGAGCCGTTGTAATAATTATAAATGAAAAAAATTAAATTACTCTAAAGCTGATTATATTTGTTTTAAAATTACTATTTAATTAAATAATAATTTACTTATTGTAATTTTAAATTAATAAATTATAAATTATTATAAAATAACAAAAAATTTCAACCATGACATTATTCATTAAATTGGAATTGAAAAATATTATTACAATGATGGAATTTGAATATTTTTCTAAAACCCATTTTTAACATGATATATACATAGAAAATAATTAATTTTAAATAATATTCTTATTAATTTACTTCAATTTTAATATTTTTAATATTGTTTCTTTAAGTTAATTGAAAATTAATAATTAAATCAAATGAATTTTATTTTGAATTCTACAAAATTATTTCATCTATATAAATTAAAGATAAATTATTATGAAAAAATAATATATAATTCAAAATAACTTCAATAATCTAACCAATGTTGGTGTTATCCCTATCTCACATCTTTACGGATATTAATAAGAATTTTTTTATATTTTCTCTTTTTATTTACTTAACATATTATATGCTTCATATTAAAATAATTTTTTAATTAATTTCCATAATTCATATACATTATTTGAAATGGTCTAAATAAACTCATTTAAAAAAGGATAATAATTTAGGACATTTTCAATCTTATCATTCTTTTGTAACATCCCAAAATATAAATTATGACCTTAACCATGGTAATTAATTTTTCCAGGATTCAAAATTGATTTTCATGAAACATTTATATTTACTAAATTCAAAGCTATTAATTATAATAAAAAAAATATAGAATTAATTTTCAAAAATTAAATCTAAATAATTTAAAATGATAATTTAACATTAATCTCATGGATCTGGTAAGACATTTGTTTTTAAGAAGATTAATTTTTTTTGAACAAAATTATTTTATATTACAATTATAAATAATAATACACTCTTAATAAAAATAATTTAATATTTTATGATATATAATATATTCACTTCATTTCATACATTCTCCTTTGGAAATATTTTAATTAATTATAATGTAGATACCTTATGCCTTTGTTAAACTCTTTTAAAAATCCCTAATTTTAATCACAAAAAGGAGAGATACTAAAACCAATATAATATTTATTCTATGTAACTAACATTATTTAATATAACTAAATATAAAACAGGTTACATTAAAATATATAAAAAAAGTCAAACATTAAAATTACTTAATTTAATTAAAACTAAAGACATGTTACAAGAAACACTATTTTTCACTATTCACAAACAAATCAATATTTTTTCAATAATACAAAAATTTCACCCAAAGTAAATGTTGATATTCCTATACCAAAAATTACTTTTACTTTATACATTTCATATTTTAAAACTACAAAAATAATATAAATTTTTTAATGAAAATCAATAAAATAATTTTTGAAGAAAACTAATTTTTATAGAATAAAATCACATTAATAAACAAAATTTTACTATTTAATAAAAACTTATCAATAAATTATATTTATTAATACATATATCCTTCATAAATTAGTGTATAAAATTATTACCAACAAATTTAATTGATTTTTAATAATTTTAATATATATTAAGTGTCGTATAATATCAGTATTAAATGTTGGACACGCTATTGCACAAAATCATCTTTGTGTGTATGTTACACATAATTAACTGAGTCATGCATTGAATTAAATATAAACTGAGTTTTTTACATTGATAGTTTTAAATAAAATTTTCTTCTTTTAATTTTTTTTGGTGTTATAACTTCCCCATATTACTAAATTGCCTCCTCACAATTTGAACATTATCTCAGAAATAATTTTTTGGAAATTTCAAAATGATTCTTCTATAAACACATATGTAATATCTCGGCACGGGTTCCAGGAAAAGGTGCCATAATCCGGTTCACCATATGACATCAGTCGTGTCTTCCCATATGCCAGAGGATTCCAACTAGTAGTGAAGGTCTGATAAGTTAGTTATGGGTAGACTATACCATCTTATATCAGAGTAAAATAACAATGGATGTAAATAAGAAATAGTTGAAGAAAATATAATAATAGTAGTAAAATTGGAATTGGAATAACCATGAATGGAAAACAATAATAATCAACGGAATATTAAACATACAATGCAAATGTATAGGTATCATACATTTTAAAAAATAAAATTGTATGTAAGAGGATGTAAACTATGAAGGGGGTCCCAAACCATGTCTAGTTCCCTAATCCAAGATCCATCCCTAACCAGTAATCTAAACCAGCACTCTTGACCTTATCCTATACTGCAACAACAATGTCTTTTCAGGTATCGATCAGGCAGCCCATGTAGGGTGTGTGTATAACTCAGTACGCCACCAGAAACGTTATCTAAAACAATACATTTAATTGATATTGCTTCCACATTTATATAGAAAAAATAATGAAATTATATAAATAAGTTAGGAAAAATGAATGTTAAGGATGGGATATAACCTCAAAGGTTTCAAATGAGAAATACAAAACAAATCATAAATGATTTGTGGAAAAGAGAAAAAAACTCTCATAGTCTTTTCCCATGAAGTCTCACATAGTCCATGAACCAACAAAATCAGAATCTCTCTCGTTCTTTTTCCCTTAAGGCTCACAATGTCCTTATGTAAGAAAAATTTGAATCTCTCTCAGTATTATTCACAAACACTCCATATGTAACCAATATAATAATCCCTCTCAGTCCTCTCCCTTTAATCTCATTCTCACACCCCAGTTATCCCATGTGCTACTCCATGCCAAAAATATCACAAAAATCCCCATTTTACAAATCATTCCACTAATAAATTCATAATTAATTAATAACAAAAAACCATATCAACTAATTAAAAAGTAAATTGGTATGTTTATCTTCCTCACTTAATTCAACATTTAATTAACCACCTCAATTTTAGTAAATTAATTAATCAAAACATACTCCCATTAATTAATTCGAAAAAAAATTAAATAATTAAATCTCAACCGTTCATTAATTTCACAATTAAATTAACCAAATATAACATCCCCACATCCTCATAAATAATTAAGAAATTTATTGTTTATAATAACCCATTCCATTACATATTTCACAATCCTTATATTAATTAATTTTATATATTAATTAAATGAATTTAGAAAAACACAAATGTTAATCATAGCATAAAACTTCTACAATTGAATACACCTAAAATTAATTGAGACAATGGGACTAGAATTTTGACAACATACCATATACCTATGATGATTCACACATCAATAATTGATGTATGGTTTGATATAGTTCATGTGGAAATGAAGAATAAATGAACACCATAAAAAATGCACGTTATCCACTGATAAATATCAATTTGATATTATGTTTCAAATTAAATTTTTATATTATAAAAAATGATTATAAAATGATATTTATAAAAATTTTATTTTATAAATTCATTCCTTGAGAGTTTCTTTTTCAAATCCACATAACTACCACTAAAAACAAAATTACCATTAATAAAACAATACTCCTTTTTCACTTTTTTTCCATTCACATTATTTATATCAATTATTATAAAAGGATAGAAAATAAATTTAATAAAATAAATTTTTTTAAAAATAAAAAGGAACGTACATGGTGCACCAAGGTAAGCCGAACTAAGAAATCTCCCTATAGGATGTGGGGCACCTAGTTTCTGTACGTGAAGAAGATGGATTCCCCCATGGCTACCTATGTGACAACTAAAAGTGTTTGAAAATGATCCAAACTAACCCGATCCAAAATAAATGGTTTGTTTATGAATTTATCATGAAACATTCGACTTAAAATAAATCCCTAAATTAAAACACTCATTTGATGTTTGTTTCATCCATTTTTTGTTAGCTGATTGATTTATTTCACCCCTAGAACGAATTTTAGGATTTATTGCGTTACAAAAAGTCCCCAAATAAGTTATCCATAAGCTTCGGTGGAAAAAAATTGAAAACACCATTTTGTAGAAGGGTATTGAACAACGAATGGTTTTATTAATTAATTAATTTAATTATTTAGTTAAATAAACCAATTTTTATTTTTTGACATTAATAATAAATATATTTAATTTAATAATTATACTCTACCTAGGGTAAACCCATAATTTTGGAAACATGAGTGGTTTTAGATTTCTCGTACAATGCATGGATTATGATTTATTAATGATATATTTTTAAAAATGGAAAAAATAATTATTTAAAATAAAAAGCTTTAATTTTTGTGAGCCAGACGTCCAAACACCCGACACATACAAATGTTATACCCCATATAGGATAAACTACACATTTTGGTCCCATTTGTGGTCTCAGATCTCCCTTATGATGCACCATTTGGGATATGATTAATTATATTTAAGAAAACAATATACATTAAATATAATTTAATAAGTTTATATAATGAGTGCAGCATTCAAACGTCTGATTCCAGAAAATTTCATTCACTACCTAAGGTAAACACTACATTTTAGATCTACCAGTGGTTTTAGATTTCTCCAACGATGAGCTATTTTTTCATTATTCAATATTTTGAATAATTTTTTTGTGCTTAATATAATTTAATTAATATTTTTATTTCTCCTTGAATGAGACTTTTTAGCCCTGACAAACTCACACTAATGACTGTCTAAATCCAAAAATATCCAATTAAAATAATAAAAATTTACCTAAAAATTATTTATAATGTAATTAAATTACGAATATATTAAATTGTTTCAACAATATTTTTTTAAAAAAAAAATATATTTAAAATTTTAAAAAATAAATAACTCAATTGATAATAGAACTGAAAAAAGACGGAATCTTGTGGTCTTTGCACCTTTTAACATCTCTTCTTCAATATTCACTCCCAAAACATGTTAAGATTCTGTGCTAAAAATATTGGGCCACTTTTCCAATATATCGATATACATTCCCCATGTCTCTTCTAACACCTGTTCATGTTTCATCAATAAACATACCTGAGTACGGTCTTTCCCCTCAACACATTCGCACTATGATTCAATGCTTTTATAAGATGCTTATCAAAAGATGCATACATCTTAAGCTCGACATCATCCACAATGGTCACATGAGAAGGATAGGGGTGATACTACCATAAATGTGATACATGTAAAACATAATGCATTAAAATATTGTTCTTTGGAAAATACAATCAGTATGCTACCGGCCTGTTTCTCTTCACGATCATAAACGTTCCGAAAAACATGGATACCAGCATTCCCTATCATGAGGTGACCCAACCTAGGTGAAACCTAAAGAAATACATGATCGTACTCTATAAACTCTAGATTTTGTATATGTATATCAAAATTTTATTCTTCATACTCTGTGTCAAAGCCATACGTTTTCGAATCACTTGAACCTACTATGTCATCTCTTGCATGAGACTCGGTCCCAACAACGTTGACTCACCTGCCTCCATCCATTATAGCAGTGATCTACATGGCCTTCAATAGAGAGACTCATATAGTGCAATATAAATAGTTTCCTGATAATTAATGTTATAGGAAAACTCCACTAATGCAAGGTAAATATCCCATGACCCAATGAAGATATGTACACATGACCTCATGATATTCTCAATCAATTTTATAGTACGATCTGATTTTCCATATGTTGGTGGGAGGAAATTCATACACCATAAAAACTATTTACCAATTTCCTTGTCCAAACCATTCCATAAGTGTGCATCAATGCGTGAATCATGATATAAAATTGTAGTTCATTTCACATCATATAAACGATCTATCTCTGATACATGCATCTCTCCCAAAAATCTACTTTAATGGTTTCCCTTATTGGAAATAAATGTTCTACCATTGTTAGTCAATCCACAATGACACAAATAGCTCCATTCTTCCCAAGATTTTCAGAAGACCTAAAACAAATCACATGGTCACATCAGCCTACATCCATTATAGAATAGGAAAATCGTCGCAGTAAACCTCCATGTCATTGAGGCTCCACCTTAACCTAATGAAAGGTGATGCAACGTGTCACGATCCCTTTTATCTCCTTCATTCATGGCCACTAGATATTTTGTCGAAGTTCAAAGTACATTTTCGTCACACCTGGATGCACTGACCATATTGAGGCATCAAATTCTCACATGATCTCTTCTCACATGCTCATAGGAAAAAAACAAAATTCTTCACATATATGATCACATACTCATCTATCATTATGTATGATGGTGTCTCCCCACCTTCAAAGCTTTCCCTCAAAGACAATTACTATGTTTCCTCATCTTGTTTTTCCCTAATCAGTCATAAATGTGTAGATTCCATTTCAACTGACTGGAGTGTCATCTGGACCCCTCTCTTTTCACCCTCTACGTGCATTTAAGCTTGAAATGGAATCAACCTCCAATCAGCAATATATTCATGAAAAATCTATGTTTTCATTTTCCTACTCAAAGCATTAGCCATATTTTTCCTTTTCCTGGGAGTATATGTCATCTCAAAATAAAAAAACTGCATATACTCAACCCATCTCAACTATCAAATATTAATATTGTGTTGTGAAAATATGAACCTCAAGATCCTATGGTTATTAAAAGTTGTATTCCTTTCTCCCAAGAGGTAGTGTTTCCAAAACAAAAAATCATATACCACCACTTCCAACTCAAGGTCTTGCATAGGTTAATTCAATTCATGTGGCCTCAGCTACTAAGAACTATATTCCAAAACATTATCCATATTCATCAACATAGCTTTATGACTTATCCAAGAAGTTTCACAATACACCTTGTACTCTTCACCTTATTCTAGTTAAGCCAAATTTGGTGCTGATGTCAAACTATAATTCAAAACCAGAAATAGTTTCTCCCAAGCCTCCAACCATTAAAACATTCATCATTTTTCTTAATCCCAAAAGTCATGCATCCAAATGAAAAAAGGCTTGGATTAGTCTCATATAATATCTATCTATACCAAAAAACATTGTTTTTTTAAAACATTATTGAGCTGATCCAAATAAACCACACCTACACCTTTTATAGGTTCACTAACACATCTTCCTTCAAGATGATGTGCCCCATGAAGTGTAAATGGTCAATCTATAACTGACACATAGATATATTGGCATATATTTGATGCTCTCCCATTTTACTGATGAAAATTTCAAGATGTTCGACATGATCATAATTAGTCAATGAGTATACGAATATGTCATAAACACATACCAACACAAACTAATCCAGGTACGGATGAAATTTCTTATTCATCATGACCATAAATATAGCTGATGTGTTTGTTAACCCAAACAATATTAAAAAATCTAAATAAACATGTACTTCATCATAAAATAATTTATTGGTATATTTGAAGACCTAACTCTCAACTAATGACACACCAGTCATAAGTTGATCTATGAGAAGACATAACCTCCCTTTAATTCATCAAACAAATAATTTATACATAGATAGGATATTGGTTCTTCACAGTCACCTTCTCCTACCTCTGATAATAGACACACAGATATAAAATCCCATCAGACTTCTTTTCAAATAGAATAGTTCATCCCCAATGCGATGTACATGGACAGGTAAATCCATTTGCCTACTTGTATTCCAACAGTGAATTGACTTCATGAAGCTCTGTCGGTGCCATTCTGTATGGTGGAATAGATATTGGCTCAGCTCCGTGAATGATCTGAATAGTAATTTATACATCTCTCCTAGGTGGCATCGATGAGAAGCCTTCTGGAAAAGACATCGTGAAATAGTTCTACCACTAGTGGAAGGACATGTTTCCTAACACCTTAATCATCTAGTAAAATACTTGCTACATGGGATTTGATCAATCCAAGTTGCTGAGTAATTGGACATGCCTAGCCTTCCAGGATATCTCACTCTCTACGGTGATTGTAATGGTCACCTGTAAGGGATGTAAATATCACCCTTCGGTGGTAACAATCAACATGGTATCGTTAAGTGACTAGCTGGTCCATACCCTATATTAGGTCAATGCATATCATTTCCAGGATATAGGGATCCCAATAAAAATAGTACTCCATGATCTCAAGATAATATATGTTACACATTAAGATTTCTCTAGACCATTCTCCAAAATGTGTTTATATCATCATAACCCCACTTGAAAAACCACCAGAAGAGTCAAAAAATTAACATTTTTTGTATATAAAATTTAATGAGAGGAACCAGTATCAAATAAGGAACTATATAATGTATAAAAAACAATAATAGTACCTCTCACTATCAATTTTTTTCCTCTAAATCCACAAGTGTAGGTTTTACCACACGCAACGGTGCTTCTCCTCTCCCATGTGATGCCATCTAAATCCCATGACTTGTACAACTTTTATGATATGGGTGTTGTCTCCCAAAGGAACCACATCTGTAACCTATACCTCTTTATCAAGTAGTAATCCATCTATATGACTAATAAGGGATAGAAGATACAATTTCCACAATATGATTCTGTTTACTTTCACTATCAATAGACATCTGTGTTGAGTTCCTGTAGAACCCATCTAGTTGTCCCATCCTACAGCAAGATTGACACTCCACTAGTGGTAGATGACATCTGTTATTATAGTGTCCCTACCCACCACACTGGTTGAATTTCGTGTGAGTAAGATCTTGAGTAACTAATCCTCCTTATTTCCCAACGTTAATTCAAATTCCCTAATTGTAGTTCACTTAATGATGCTTATTTCTCTAGAAAGTTGCACCATTGGGTTGTCCAGTAGAATCAATTTGTCTACCACTGCAATCTTTTTCTATATTTACCTCCCAAATGGGATCATAATTTACCACTTCTAAGACCTTATTTAGCATGAAGATAATCACATGGGACTTAATTTTAAATTTAAGTCCATCCATAAATCTGTCTGCAATAGTCACCTCATTTTCTGAAAATGCTCGAGAAAAACTCTGTATATCTGTAATGTAACTAATATAGTCCATCACTGACATATTTCCATAATTAAATCATATTAACACATCATCTCTCTCATGTCTCATCATCTCTGGGTAAAAGTTATCGATTAATTTCTCTTGAAAGTCCATATATTCCATAGCCTCTAGCTATTCATCTTGAGCCTTGATGTCCCACCAACATTTTTCTTAAACTCACAACTTGTATGATTCTATATTAACACTTTTATAAAATGAAATATCCATGTGGTCATGTATTGTATGGATTGATAAAATCCAGAAATTAGTTTTCTCTAGTCCACCATCTCTTGTAAAAGATGGAAGGTGTGGCAACTGAAACTTCCGCGTCAGATTAGACAATATTTTCACAACCTTACCTAGATCACTTTACAAAATTTGCATGAAATGAGTGATGTTCTCCCAAAAATATTCCCATAATTCTACAACTATAGCTATTGGTTCCTCATATGTAACTAATCGAGGACCATGCATAGCCATGCCCCCCAATATTCCTCTCAACAAGATCCGTGAAGGCATATGTCTCCAAATCCAAAATTGATCCTTAGAGATCAGTTGACAAAGTTAACACAATTACTAAACACTAAATTATTTACATTATTTTATCATTTTAGATTATTTTTATATAATTTCACTTTCTGCACCATTTTTATTTCTATTTCACAAGCATGGATTATATTTCCATGTTCAACAACTAACTCATTGCCTGTTTTCCAATTCATTCCTAAAATGATGCATGCCAGGATAATCCGGAGTTCCGGGAATTATGCATGAAGACTCAACACATGTGAAAATATATTACTTGAATCAATACATAATGAAATTCTATAATCAATAATCAAATCACACAATAAGTTCATCTTACATGGTGAAATATTATTCAAATGTAACATCAAAACAACAATAACAGCAATCCCACTACCAGTACATGGTTTTTTCCCCATACATGGGTTTTAAACTCCCATGAGCAAGTTCATTTACAATCCCCGACTCTTCCTAATATCTTTTCTACCTCTACCCTAAAATAATGGCAAAATATCAAGAAAAAACCCTCTAATGATACAACTTTTTAACATCCCGCCCTGGGTGACCCGCAAAAGTGCCCCGATCTGGTTCGCCAAATGAACCCAAGATCATCTCTCCATATACCAGAGATTGTCGACTAGTAGTGAGGGTCTATTAAGTCATTAATGGGGAGACTATTCCCACATTTATTAGAGTAAAATACCATTGGATGTATAAAATCAATATCAGAAGCATAAATAATCAAATATGTACAAATGTAATAAGAATAAACAAGATAGGAAAAAAAATACACAAATGAAAGGTAAACCTGAAATATCAATATATATGAATCAAGTATCTAAAAAATAAACTAGAGGTTGGAGTCTATAAAATCTTATGATGGTCATGAACTATGTCTGGTTACCTCAATTATGTTACATCCTCGATCAACAATATATTCTAGGGCTATTGCCTTTATCCTATTCATCAATAAAAAAACTCTATTCGGGTACCGATTAAGAAGCCTGAGTAGGATTTGAGTACAACTCAGTAGGGAACTACGAAAATTATCTAATATAATCCAATAAAAATATAGTTTATGAATGTCTATAAATATTAAACAAGGATATATATTAAATCGTTTTCATTTATTCTTTTACTCATAATTTAATCATATTTTGTTCAAGGTTCCCATGTACACCAAGTCCATAATCCATGCCTCGGCCTTTGCCAGAGTCTGAACCATCCCTATGGTATATAATAAATTTGAATTTCCATGTTACCATTTATTATCATAATTAATATATAATTTATCATATAAATAAATGTTGTAAATTAGTTAGGAAGAAGTAACATGAACCATATGCTCCAACCTCAATGGTCTAAAGTGAGAATTATGAAAAAATGCATAAATGATTCCTTGAAAAAACATAAAAGAAACAATCACAATTGTTTCCCTTGAAGGCTAAAATAGTTCATCAAAAAACATAATTATAAGTTTCTCGGTAACGACCAAAAAATTAATTAATGAAAATTCCTCTTGGTCAATTTAAATTTCTTTATATGTTTATGTAAAACGTATACACTAATTTTGTTTTATGTATTGGATTTTATAATTCCATTTATAATTTCTAGTGTTTTAATATAGCCATTAAACAGTGATTAAATGATTGGTATAAATATTTGGCTCTAACAAATACAATTTATTCAGACAAAAGAAGCGATGGCCTCATCTATTAGTCTTTCCCCACACGAATCCCATTTGTCGGAGCTCAAACAGGAGGTCGAGTCATTGGGCTTCACACTAGGCCAAGACCAAGCAGAGCTTGAATATGTTAATCTCAAGTAGAACCACCTATGAGAGAAGTTAAAGATGATAGAGATTACCACCTGATCAATGTTATCTGAGCCACCCTATGAGTCTTTCATCATCGCGCACTGTACCCTATGGTCTTATGTGGTTATTTTAAGGGGTTATGTAAGAATACCATAGCACTATGACAAAGTACATTATTTTTTATTTAAATATTATAAATTATTTTTATTACTGTTATTTTGTAAAAAAAATTTAAAGCACGTATTGGTTTTTTATTTAATATTCAACTATGTAATATATTTTGAGGAATTAAGGGATTATTGAATTATTTTTTTAAAATTAAACAATACTTTAATAAAAAATCATAATTAATAAATTACCTTTTATGAAATGTAAATGATTAATGTATTTTTATGAATAAAATTGTAATTTTTATTAAGGATTGAATGTTGTTTTTCTCAAAACCCATTAATTTTCAATAAATGTGGATTTTCATTTTAAATGTGAAAATTCACATATTTATAAAATTATTTAGATAAAATGATTATTTTTTTTGAATTAAGATGTCAACAATTTCCAATTGTTAAATTTTCATAATTTTCTGAGAGAGATGAATTTTTGGGAAAATCCTATATATATTTTAAGTATGTAATGTGTTTTATTACATAAAAATCATCGAATTGTGATGTAATAATATATTATAAATGGTGTGTTTGGAAAATATATGGTTTATCCTTAGTGGACCCTCCATGAATTATAAAAAAATTACCTTTTTAAATTGTTTTCCTTGAGAGTGTGACTCACATCCAAATAATGAACACTATTATTTTTAGAAGTTCAGCCATTGGCCTTATAAAATATAGTTTTTCACTCCCCATGGGAAAAACCCAAGGGAAAAAACCATAGTCCCGTATCTGGTTTTGATTAGTTTAATGGTAGGTGTCTCAAACCTAAAAAATTAAGAATTCCCTCTCCTTTCCTATATAAGCCCACCCAAGCTCCCACTTCCTCTTCACTCAAAGCCTTTGGAGTTCATACAACATCTTACCTTCTATATCTAAAATCCTTACAAGGATCCCCACGCTCCCAAAAATCCTCTCCCAATACTTTGGGACCACACTTCCAAGTAAGGGATTCCTTCCTTCCTCTTTTTATCCATTTTTATTAATATTCTCATGCCCCTTTATTTTAAATTATAAATTTTGGGGTATGATTTCTCACCTGCCCTATATTGTCCTTAATAATTTTTAATGATAAGAGACTAATTTATATCTCATTGGATCCTCCCATGTACACATGTTACCAAGAAGAACATCCGTAAGGAATTTCTCCCTCCGCATTTATATTCAATCAATTATTTTGTATGTGAATCTAAATTGAATTAATTATGATGGGACATATATATATATATATGACTCCCTTACTATCCATTTCATGTATATATGATGAGACACCAATTTCCCATTCATCATCCATTTTTATGAATCCTTATGTCACATCGTTATGCTGCCAAAATTGCACCGTGTTTTTCTGAGAAAAGATCATTGTGTAGTGAATATCATAACCATATCTCTATCAAGGGTATTCACCTTTATGAACACACACACAAATACAAAAACATATATTTATATATTATTGTACTTTCCTGTTTTTATTCCACATTCCATTGTTGTGAAATACCTTATGATGTTGATTGTTTCCATGTTATATGATCCATGTGGCACACTAATGCATGAAATAAAATGTTTAAGGAAGGTGTGAACTAATAACTCTCTAATGCATTGGGAAAAGTATAACATCATGACACTTTATGTTCAATTAGTGATGACTAATTATAATTCAATTTAAATGAGTTTTTACTTGTTCTCCATTTTCGATGAAGGTTTACTCTGGCTCCATGTGCAATGAGCCATGGATCATGATAATTACATGTTAAGTGTTGTTGCCACATTTCCATGTTAGGATTATCATGATTTATCATGAAATTATGTTCATTATTCTCTTATTATCAATTTATATGAATATTTTATGAAATTTATTGTATTCCTCATGTTATTCTACGTTTCTTCCCTTACTGGGCATCATAGCTCACCCTTTTCTTAGGCATGTCCTCAGGTTGTCCCGTACAATTCTAAGTACAAGGGAATGTAGTGGTCATATAAAGGATGTTTTCAATGAAGATGTTTTATTTCATGTTTTAAGTTGTTATGTAATGATACTAAGCCCGAAAGACACTATCCTTCATGATCTTCTATGTTGTATTATGTGATGGTTCTATATAATAAATCATGTATATGTATGTAATAAAGAGCAGGGTGGTTATAGTTAGTATTAGAGGAATGGTTTAGTTGTTTTTGGGATTAGGATTAAAAAACCATAGTGAAGCCTTAGAGACTAGATTAAGTATAACAAAAACATCCATCTGTTTTGGTGGGTATTCAGTATGTGGTTTATCTAGAAAATATATCCCTATCTAGATACAGGCATGTAGAGGAAACTCTGGCATAGATGTACCTAGGGGTGAAAACCCTGACAAGGAGTTTAGGGCCTGACCTAGGGTATCCAAATACACAAAATCAATCTTTTAATTGGATTACCCTTTAGGTGTTACCCCTATCATTCCTTTTATTTTAGCGAATGGCTGGTAATAGGAGGACTCGGTCTAACAACTGATTTGAAGATCAATGTGATGACTATGGTAACGAGATTCCCAATCCAATTTGAGTTGGAATCATGAACTTTGTCATGATTCACTCTCCGTTAACTAAATAATTTAATAGAAACATGGGTCAAGAGAAACATTCAACCCCCCTCCCCAAGAAAGAAAAAGTATCTATCGAATGCTTCATGAGAAAAAGGCCTCCTACTTTTATTGGATCATCTGATCCCACTATCGTCTAACAATCGATCAACTCCATTGAAAAAAATTTCTATATCCTTTAATGTTTTGAATGTGAGAAGGTTATCCTGGCTGCTTATCATATGGAGGATGAAGCTAATCAATTGTGGACAATAGTCAAAAATACGAAGCCAGAGGATGATATAGAGGTGTTGGAATGGAAGGATTTATATAGGTTGGTTTTTGATAAAAAAATTTCCCGCACCCTTCATATTATAATGGAAAGGGACTTCATTTCCCACAAGAAAAAAATACGAAACGTCTATTAGAGTGTGCAATACAAAATTTACAAGGCTTGATTGATAAGCATTAGGCTTTTTCGTTACCCCGGAATTCAAGGTTGACTGTTTCATTAGTTGGATGAAACCTAGGATATAGAAATTCTTTATGATCTGTGACTTCTACAGCTATGAGAAAATTGTCCGATGTGACCATAAGATCGAAATGGAGATCGTCAAATCCCAGTGGTATCATGGGGATAAGAAGAATATGGTTAATTTAAATTCTGGAGATCAGATGGATAAATCCAATGGTTCTAAGAAGATCCATCGCCCCACTTTCCAAAGGTTCAGAAAAGAAGAACCCTAGAAATTGATTGAATGGGAAGAGTAAATGTTATAGGTTTGGAAGACACGGACACCTAGATATTAAAAAATGATAATAAAAATCCATGGCTATGACAGAGGAGAGTAATTCTACATTCGAATCTCAACACATTGTTCATTGAATCGAATACAAATAACCAAGACATCATTCAAATCAGTGTGCGAAGATAAGGGTTTTTGGAGGCAACCAAAAACCTCAAAGGTAGTAAGGGAGTGATTTTTTCATCACTACCACTGAAGTGAACCCTGACAATGATGTTGTGATAGGTACGCTAGTTATTCATTCAAAAACATGAAAGGTACATTTTGATTTAGGTTCTACGCATTCTTTTGTATCCCAAAAGATTAGGAGAACAGTCTCAACACCACCACAAATCTTGGATGTAAAGATTTTGGTGAGTACGAAAAATTGGGCAATCATTACATCCCATTAATATAACTCATGCCCTGTCATAATTGGTGGATTGAACTTCTTGGCGAAACTCATCATACTCCATCTGGAGGAATTTGATGCAATTCTAGGAATGGATTGGCTTTCCCTATATATATCCAACATAAATTTCCATGAGAGGGAAATCACTCTCCATGTGGAGAATCGACCCCTGATTCTACACAATATATAGGCGGAAGATGAATCTTCTTTAGTTCCATCCTCTCGAACATGTATATTAATGCAATATGAGCATGTGTATCTAGCATAAAGGATTGAGTCTATGTATGAAAACATCATTTAAGACATTCCTATTGGGAGGGAATTCACTGAATTATTTCCCGAGGAATTTCCTGGTCTTCCTCCTAGATGAGATGTTGAATTCTCAATTGATCTTATACCTGGGGTGTTGCTAATATCAAAGAATCCGTATAGAATGGTTCTGGGGGATCATGAGGAGATAATGAAACAACTACAATAGAATCTAGATAAAGGGTTTATAATCCCAATTTCTTTACCATGGGGGGCACCGGTCCTCTTCGTCAAGAAGAATGATGGGTTAATGAACCTTTCTTCGATTATTATGAGCATAAAAAAACCATGATAACGAACAAATAACATCTTCCACAAATTGATGACTTGTTCAATCAGATTATTGGTGCACAATATATATCCAAGGTATATTTCTGATTGGGATATTATCATGTAAGGGTGAAGAAGGAAGATATCCCCAAGACTTCTTTTCATACAAGATACAAGCACTATGAATTTATAGTAATTCTATCCGGACTCACCAATACTCTAGCAATCATCATGTACATGAAGAAAAGCGTCTTTAGATATTTCCTCGACAAATATTTGGTAGTTTTTTTATATGATATTCTAATGTACTCCAAAACCAAGGAGGACCAGGAAGAGCATCTAGGAACTGTACTAAAGACCTTGTGAAAGAAGAATCTCTATAAAATGTACAAAAATTGTGAGTTATGGTTGAAGGAGGTCTAATTCTTGGGCCATATTATCAAAATAAAGGGTATATCTATTGATCCCAACAAGATAACTGTAATAGAGATATGGACATGGTCAACATCAATAATAGATATCCGTAGCTTTTTCAGTTTCGATGGATATTATCGATGATTTCTGAGGAATTTTTAATGATTTTCTAATGCTCTTACCAAGATAACTCACAAGGGAGTAAAGTTTACATGAAGTGATGTCTCCAATGAAAGCTTTAAAGAGTTAGAAAGGTGGATTATAAATACCCCATGTTCACTTTACCCATAGGTGGAGAATTTTTTTTGGTATTCAGTGATGCTTCGAAGAAGGGGTTGGGTTGTGTGTTGATGCAAAATAAAAAAGTCATCGCCTATGCATCAAGTAAATTTAATGATAATTAGAAGAATTATCAAACACATGATCTGGATTTGGCTACGGTGATCTTTGCTTTAAATATTTTGAAGCATTATATCTTAAGGGAGAAGTGTGAAATACATATGGACCACAAAATCCTCAAGTATATATTCACACAGAAAATGAGGAACATGTGCCAACAAAAATTGATAGAATTCATCTAGGATTATGACTCCTCAATCCATTACCTCCATGGGAAACATAATAAGGCGGAGAATGCTCTTAGTTGAAAGGATCCAATGATTTTGTCATTGATGAGAATTGAGAAGGGTCCAAAATTCATATATTTATAGAGAATGGACATGCGAATCATAAAGAAGATAACATCATAAATCCTTTCACAAATGATTTCTCAGCCATCTTTTTTGGATAGGTTAAAAGAAGATCAAAAGGATGATGTGGGAATTGAGAAGAAAGTCGAACCTTTCCGAAAGGATAAATCCTCAGTGTTAAATGTTAATGAAATTGGAATTGCCAGATTTGGAAAATGACCATGTGTTCCATCAAGTCCGTAGATGAAGAAGGAACTTTTAGATGATGTAGAGAGTTCAAATTTCTCTATTCACCATGGAAACACAATGATGTATCGAGATATATGAGAGAATTATTGGTGGGATAATATTAAGAAGGATATCGTTGGGTATACATAAAAGTTCCAAGTGTGTCAACAAGTAAAGGTTGAGTGGCAGAAGTCTAAGAGGGTGATACAACCATTACCCTTGCTAGCTTGGAAATTGGAGAACATCGTAATGGAATTTGTCAGAATACTTCTGAAGATATCAAATGGATATAATGAAATTTGGGTTGTTTTCGATCATCTTACAATTTCTGGAAACTTCATTTCAACATGGGAGGATTTCTCATTGGATCAACTAGAACAGATATATATTAGTGATGTGTTGTGGCTGAATGGAGTACAACTATATATTGTATCTAATTGAGATCAAAGATTCACCTCTATGTTTTGGAATAGTCTCCAACATTATCTGGATACTGAACTGGACATCAGTAAAACCTCTCATCCTCAAACTGATGGCCAATCTATGAAAACTATTCAGAAACTGTATTATTAAAGAATAACATGTCCAATAGACTTTAATAGAGGATGGGATCAATGTCTTCCTCTGGTTGCATTCCCCTATAATAACAGTTTCTACTCATGCATTTGAATGCCACCTCATGAAGCCCTGTATGGAAAGTGGTGCAGAAAACTGGCATGTTGTGATAAATTTGGTGAGCGTAAGATGTTAGGACCAGAAATGGTCGATGAAATTTTGGAGAAGGTGAAAACCATTCAGTATCATATCAAGGCATCCAAGAGTCGGCATAAGAGTTATACCGATAACTGTCGATGAGACCATGAGTTTAAAGATAGAGATATTGTGTTTCAACGCATATATCCATGAAATAAGGACATGAGGTTGAGAAAGATAGGGATGTTAAGTCCTAGGTACATCGGCCCCATAGAGATTCTTAATCGTTTTGGGGCCGTGGCCTATCGACTATAACTTCCCCTATCATGTCCAAAGTACATGATGTGTTTCATGTATCCCTCTGATGGATATATATACCATACCCTTCACATGTACTCTTTGGAGAGGTAGTACAGCTAGAAGATGATCTTTCGTACGAGGAGCAACGAATAAAAATGTTAGATCGTAGAGAAATGATTCTACAAAACAAGACAATGCCCCTCAAAAAGTTGGTGTTTAGAAAACACAACTTTGAAGAGGCCACAAGGGAATCGTAATAAGTGATGAAGTAGATTTACCCACATCTTTTTCTGTATTGGAAAAGGAAATTTCTAAGGAGAAGTTTCTTTAAGGAAGAAGATTGTAATGACCCAAAAATTCATTAATGAAAATTTATCTTGGCCTATTTAAATGTATTCTTATGTTTATGTAAAACATATGAACATATTTTTGTTTATGTTTAGGATTTTAAATTACCATTAATAATTTTTATTATTGCTAATATATCCATTTAACAGTGATCACATCATTACTATAAATATAGGGTTTTGAAAAATAAAATTTACTCAGAACAAGGAAGCGATGGCCTCATCCATTAGACTTGCTCCATACAAACACCATTTGTCAGAGCTCGGAAAGGAGGTGGTGGCATTGGTATTCCCTCTTGACCAATCCCAAGACGGGCATGAATACATTAATCTCTAGAGGAACTACCTAGGAGAGAAGTTGAAGTTAGTAGAGATTACCACTCAAGATATGTTATCCAAGCCACCCCAAGAGTATGTCACCATCGTGCACCTTATCCTAAGGTCTTATGAGGGTGTTTTAAGGGGTTATGTAACAGGACCATAGAACTATTACCATCTACATTATTTTTGAATAAATAATATACATTCATTTTATTATTGTTCCTTTTTAAAGAGTTTATAAAGCACAAATTGTATTTGTAGTTAATATTAACTTAGTAATAAATTTTGATGAATTAATGGATTATTGAAATTCATATATTTTATAATTAAATAATATTTCATAATAATATTAATAATAATAAATTACTTTTTATTAAATATAATTGATCATATAATTTTTATGAATACAATTGTAATTTTTATATTGGTGGGTAAGTTGTTTTTGTCAAAGCCATGAATTTTCGTTAAATATCAGATATAAATTAAAAATTGAAAATTCACATATTTATGAAATTATTTAGATAAAATGAAAATTATTTTTGGAATCAATATATCTAAATTATCTAATGGGGAATTTTTCATAATATTCTGAGATAGTATATTTTTTGGGTAAAAATTCAATATGGTTTAAGTATATATTGTGGTTAATGAAATCATAATGACACAATAGTTATGTAATAAAATTAAATAAATGATATTTTCTGCCAATATATGTTTTATCCTTAAAATAATGTGAATTTATATTTTTTGATTAAATTTATGATGCCTTAGTGGACCTTCCATGACTTATAATACATTTTTTCTTTTCAAATTGGTTTCCTTAAGAGAGTGACTCAAATCCACATAAGAAACTCTATTATTATTAAAATTATGTCCATTGTACTTATAAAATATTTTTTAAAACTCCCCTTTTTCAAACACCAATGGAAATATCAATAGGATGGTTTGTGGAATTGATTATTTTAATGTGATTTGTCCCAACCCTAAATAATAATGAATTCCCCCTCCTTTTTTATATAAACCCAACCATGTTCCCACATCCTCTTAACTAAAATCCTTCAGAGTTTATCCAAAATCTACCCTCCTCTCTTTATAATCATCCTATGGAACCCCAAGCTCCCAATATTCCTCTATCAAGCCCCTACCATGCCATTGGGACCACACTTCCATATAAGGGATTTATTTGTTCCTCTTTTAATCCAAGTTTCATAATATTTATATGCCCTTTTATTTTCAGTGATAAATGTTGGGGTATTATTTTCCACACCCCCTATACTATCCTATTTATGTTTTAATGATGGTAGATCTATTTCTCTCTCATAGGTTCCTCCTATGTACACCTGTTACCATGCCAAACTTCTGTAAGGAATTTGTCTCTCCTTATTTACATTCAAGCTATTATTTTGTATTATGAATATAAATTCCATTAATTATGTTGGTACATGTATCTATATGACTCACAAACTGTCCATTTAATGTACATATAACGAGACACCCATTTAACGATCATCAACCATTTTTATGAATGCATATGTCACGTTCGTATGCTGCAGAAATTGCACAGCATTTTTTCATGACATGATCATTGGGTAGTGAATACCATACCCATGTATCTAACAAGGGTATTATCCTTTATGAACATATAAATATTTAAGGGTATTTTCATTTATTTATTACCAATTCTTTAATCATGGAATAACTTATGATTTTGATTTATTCCTGGTTATATGATCCATCTGGCACACTTTTGCATGAAATGAAATGTTTAAGAAGGGTTCACCCTAATAGTGCTTCAATGCATTGGGTAAAGTATAATATCATGATAAATCATGTCAAATTAATGTTGATTCATAATAATTAATTTGCAACGTGGGTTTACTCATGCTTCATGTGCAATGAGGGTTTACTCATGATCCATGTTTAATTAGACTTAGCTCATGCGAATTCCATGTTAGGTGTTATTAGCACATTTCCATGTTATGATTATCATGCTTTATCAAGTCTTTATGTTTATGTTTCTCTTGTTATCCATTTTTTTGCCTATTGTATAACTTGAATTTTATTCCTCATGTTATTCCATGTTTTTTCCGTTACTGGGATTAATAGCTAACACTTTTATTATGCATGTCCTCATGTTATCCCACGTAATGCTATGTACGAGGGAATGTAGTGGTCATGTAAAGGAAATTTTCAATAAAGATGTGGTATTTCATGTTTTAATTTTTTATGTAATGATCCTAGGCCCAAAATACACTACACCTATCGATGTTATATGCTATTTCAAGTGAAGGTTTTACGTAATAAATCATTTTTAAGAATGTTATAAAAAGAAGGGTTATTATAATCTCAATCTTCATCCCTTAAGGATCACACGGTCCTTAAGTAAACTAATTTATAAGAACTCTCAGTATCCTAATATTAAAGAATACATTATCCTTATGTAACAAATATTAAAATCTCTCACAACCATCTCCATTTAGTTTCACTCTAATTCCCTAGTTATCTGATGTGCTACTCCATGCTGAAATTATCACAAATACCCTTATTTCCCAAATCATTACACTAATTAATTATTAATTAATTTGTAGTGTAAAAACCATTCAACTAATTAAACAATTAATTTTCCCTTTGATTCCAGTCAATTAATTCAACAATTATTAAACCACCTCAATATATATTAATAAATTAATTAATCATAACTTACTCCAATTAATTAATTACGAAAATAGTCATTTATTTAAATATAGAACATTAATCAATTCCACAATTAAATTAACAAAATATTTCATTCAAAAAGAAATATAATTAATTCAGAAATTAACGATTCAAAATAACCCATTCCATTCAAATTTTCAAAATCCTTATATTAATTAATTTACTCAATTAATTTATTCAATTTAAAAACACTCAAAAGATAATCATATCATAACACTTCCATCATTGCATACTAATAATCCTAATCGAGACAACGAGTTTAGAATTTATAAAACCTACCTTATTTCAAATATTATTTACACATCAATAATCGATGTATGGTTTGATCTAGTTCGAACAGAAATGAAGAACGGATAAACACCATAAAAACACATGTTATCTACTAATAAATATCTAATGATAAAATCATATTTGATTATAATGTTTTTAATTATTTTGGATATTATTGACAATGAAGAAAAAATTTTAGTTATAAAAGGATTATTTTATCAAATCATTCATTGATAACTTCTTTTAAACATCCATGAAATTTCCATAAATACAGAATTAACAATAATAAAACAATCATCCCCTTTCATTTTCATCCATCCATTTTTTTACAATAATTATTATAAAAGGATAGAAAATATAGTTAATAATAGATATTAAAAGTTATATGGAACCTAGTTGGAGGACTAGGTTGAGGCACCCCAAGCAATCACTCTATAGGGGTGCGGAGCACCTAATGTTTTTTGGAGTAATAAGAGGGAGTCTCCCTGGATACACAAGTGACAACTGAAGGTGTTTGAAAACGAAAAGATCGAACCTGATATAAAGAAAATTTCATTTATGAATTGATTTTGAAAAATTCAAATTAAAAAAAACCTTAAATTAAAACTCTTGATTGAGGTTTATTCTATCCTTTTCCTGTTGATAGAGTGATTTATTTAACCCCTAGATGGAATTTTAATATTTATTGCGGTGAAAATAGTTCACAATTGGGGTATCTAGAAGCTTCAGAGTATAAAATATATAAACTCCATTTTGGAGAAGGTGATGGAATAGTGGGTGGTTTTATTAATTAATTAATATAATTATTTAAAAAAAGAAATCAATGATTAATTTGTGACATTATTTATAAGTAAATTGTGTATAATAATTATACTCTACTTAGGGCAGACCCCACATTTTGGACCCAACAGTGGTCTTGTATTTCTCGTACAATGTACGATTTATGAGATATTAATTATTTATTATTAAAAAATAGAATAATTAATTATTTCAAATATATAGGGTTCTTTTTTGATTGAGACGTCCAAAAACCAAATTATTACAAATTTTGCATCCCATTAATGGTCCACACACCATTATGGACCCATTAGTGGTATTATATTTCATATATAAAACAATGTTTGGGAGATAATTATTTTTTTAATAAAATAAAATATGAAAAATTATTTAATAACTTCATTTCACAGTTGAGGAATCTAGACGGCTAATGCCTATATATTTCATACCCTAACTAGTGTAAAAACCAAGTTTACGTTCTAACAAAGGTCTTTTATTTCTCATAAAAAAATCTTTTTTGGTGTTATTCAATTATTTAGAAAAAGTTTTTGTCACTAACTATAATAAAATTAATATTTTTATTTCACCTTCACAAAGGTTTCTTGGCCCTCTGAAACTCACACTATACAATGTCTTACTACAAAAATAGTCCTTTAAAATAATCCCAAATTTTTGTGTCCATTATTTCTTATTTATAGACGTAACGAGTTTATTAAATTTTTTATCCAATAAAACATTTTTTTCACTAAAAGTGTTTAGAATCTTAAAAAAATTAATCAATCAAAAAGAAAAAATACCTAGAAAAAATGGAACCTGACACCACATCATAATATTGATTAATTAAATATTATCATAATAATAGATAATGGGGAGTAAAAAGGTCATATGTAATAACACATGGCTTTGTTTCATATTTGTAGAATATATGTTGGACTAGATAAATATAAAAAATAATTGTAGAGAGTGATTGGTGTTATTGATCTGAAGAAAGTGAATGATCAAATTAATGTAAATGGACTCCTATAAATAAATCTATGATGATAAAAAAATATTACATAATAATAAATAAAGGTAATAGGATAATATTTTTATTTCAATATCATTTCCCTAAAGTTAATGAAATCTCTCTCCATTTAGATAGAATCATTGGGAAATATACTTACCAATTAGTATAATTTTATCCTTTTAAATAAATTCTACAAAAATATAATATTTTTCTAAAAATGATGTGTATTAAGGATTCATTTTAAATTAGAAGAGAACTAAAATATACATTCAAAGGACATCATAATCCCAAAAATCATGACATCATATTTATCATGTATTTATATATAATCTAAAAACCAATAGGTTAGCACATGGAAATATAATTCCTAAATTTGATAATCCTTCATTTATTATACTAATTGTAACAATTAAATCATAATACATAGTGTTAAAACAAAATCAATTCATAAATAATTTCCATAGAAAACATCAAACATTTTTGACTATGTTTTATACCAAATGATTAAAATTATTTGATGATATATTCTTCCAATAATAATTAACTGTTGTCCCTAAATTAAAATACTACATTTCTCTGAAATATATATAATATTTAAATTAAAAATCTCATAAAAATAAGTATATCACATGGTCCAGTGGTAGTAATGAAACCCATATCTTACTTTGGTCATGTGTTCTAACCCCATCACCTTTCTGGATGTGGGTGGTTGTCACCCATCATACGATTTTCCCTTTTTTAGTAAAGCCTAAAAAATAACTCCACTATAAATAAAACATTATGTTTAAAATAAAGGTTAGAAATAATACAACATAATAAAATTTATCAAATAAATCATTAATAACAACAAATATTTTACTACATAAATCCAATATATTATGTGTATAAAAATGTGAACTTATAATCATCCTTAATAATATCGACCATGGATTGAATCTATAACTCTCATGATAACCTCACATGATAAAATCATAATCTCAAATGTAATCTAAAATTACCTTTGATAACTTCTATAATAGCCTATATCTTGTACTCGTGAATCTAATGATTAAATCAAATGTTGAACATTTCTGGAAATGATGCAGATAATTGTAACCAAAATTTTGTCCCATAAAAACCATATAACAACAAAAGGTAAAATTGAGTCCCATATATTCTTGAGGAAATATTAGGTTTATAGTTATAAATGATCATTAATATGTCCAAATTTAACAATACACATGTTATCAATTTTCATTTATCCCACTTAACCCCGGTTTTATCATTTATCATTTAGTCATCATCTTCCTCCCATTAAATAAATTTGACAAATAAATTGTTCAACCTTTTTATTTTTAAGATGTGTAGTATTAAACATATGAAGTATGTTGTTAAATACATGGTAATGTAACTTATAAGAATTAAAAATTGAACATCATTAGTGACTATTAGAATAACATTAGGTTATGGTGAAATAATCAAAGGTCATGGGTAAAACATGTGAATATTAATTATCATCTATAAATTGGTTATAAAAAATTCAAACATGTAATATGAGTCTAATAATGGAAATAAACATTAGAATCAGTAATATTATAAATTTGATATCAATAATTATCATATGAATCATCATAAACCAATATAATGTACAAAATAAAATTAACGTTTTCTTGAAATATGATCTTAATAGAACACTTACATAACCATTACAATTGGAATGAATGTATAAATGGTTTCCAATATAAATATTTATAGAATATTATCATCACAAAATTAAATGAATAAATATCAAGGAACACCCATCATATAAGCTATAATAGGCTCACTTGGTGCTATCTAGTTGCACCGATCATATATATTATGCCAACGAACAGGAAAATGAATAATGTACATAGGCATATTGAAAAAATATCCTCGAAAAAAATCATTATTATTTATTAATATGATTAACCCATGTAATATAAATTGGATTCATGTCAATCAACTTTATATTGGATTATCCCTTGGATAATAAATGGGTTCCATAACGATCCCTTTGAATCGTAATTATCTCATGGGAAAGAAATGGGTTCACTAACAATCTAGTTGAAATAATATTATTTCATAGTGAGAAATAATGAAGAAGGCATCAATACCAAACATGAACATTGTATATATATTCCAAAAATTTTTTTTCACATTGATGAATGGAAATATTATACAAATATTTTTAAAAACAATATTGAGGAAAATATCTACTTTAAATTTAAATTTACTTCTTATAACATAAATAATTTACTACATCAGTTACATTTAGAATATACATAATAAATAATAAAGAAATATCTTAAAATAATTTAAAAAATTCAGAGGAAAATATACTTTATTTTAAACATACATTTTTAAAAAACATGATTTTTGGAATAAAATAGATTTCCGACAGAAGTGAAAAATAAATTTGGAATTTCATAAAAACATTTTATCCTAAATTTTAAGTAAATGTTTCTTGAAGTGGGGAATATTAATTTTTAAATATCAATAATAACAATTGGATAATAATATTCATCAAATTCATGACTTTGGGTTCATAGGATATCATTATTGGACTCATAATATTTAACAATCCTGATAATGGATGATATTATTTTATGAAACTCCTAACACTTTGCTATTTTTGAATCTTAAGACCCATAAAAGGATTATATTAAAAGAAACATAAAATAACATGATAATATTTAAATTAATGATATTATAGGAAAAAAGAGATATATATAAACTTCATTAATTATATACATGTATAGTAAGACATATGTCACCAAGATGGATAATTGTGAGATGATTCTATTAACCCTTTGGATTCATTGAAAATTTAATCAAGAAGAAAGATAAATCCTAAAATGGATATGTGAATACACATTAAATTTTTTATAATAATAAAAGATACATTTATGGTCATTATATACACCACACATCAAACCTACATGGGGAATGTGGCATATATCTCACAAAAATAAAAGTGAGATGAGAAAACCCTAACCTTGTGTCCTAATTATCATGTGATTCATTTTTTTACTGAAAACTAATCTTTTGATAATAATTAATTTTTTTATAACATTTCAAAATATTATTATTTCATTTATTTCAAATATTAACATGTTACAAATACATACTTAATTTCTTATGATTGCAATGATCATTTTTTCGATATTTGGTTTACTTATCTAAATTTACATTGGTGGGATGACAATGGGAAATGAAGTCCTCATTTAAGAAAATCCATAATAATAATATTGAAAAAAATCATTTTTATACATAAGTTATTCTTTTCAAATACATCATGAATTATGCTCATGAAAAATTAACTAATGTTATGATTATTGAGATGGTAGGCCCTATGTTTACTTGATTATTATATACATGTTTCATTACTAATTATGGAATGAAAGTAACTAATTTATTTCATTATATAGTGATAATAATGTAATATATACCATATTATTTATCTTTATATACTTACATGTATCATTATTTTAATGTGTTGAAAAAAATGGAATCAAATCACTTTGGGGAAGTAGTAGTCCACATATCCCTGAACGACATTATCATTTTTTGAGTGAGTGAAAGGGTAAAATTAAAATGACACAATATATTTAAAAATTCAGAATTAAGTCAATAATATTATTATAAATAAATATATCTAACATATATTATTTATATTTAACAATAATACATTCAATATAATGTTTTATTGAAAAACAAGTCACATCACATCGAGAGATGGTAGTCTGTTGTACAGACTAGCTACATTATCATATCAATTACAAAATGGAAGGGAAAAAAATTTAAAATAACTCCATTGGTATAATTATGTTATAAATATCATATTTAAATTTTTATCCATCATAATACCCAATTGTTATAGTTGGTAATGTGATAATAAATGAGATCATATCATTAGGCTATTGTCTTCCAAACTCATGAAGGAATATTATGAAAACCCATTTCAAGAAAGTGCATGTGGTTATATATCATATCATGAACATAAAAAATCTATGTTTATGGAATTTATTTAGGATAATATAACATTATAGGAAAATAAAAATTTAATTTGGTGGGGAGTAGAGTAAAATAAAGACACAAATTGATGAAAATTACATATTCTATAGATATCCTCCACATGTTTTCAATAAATAGATTAATGGTGGGATTTAATAACACATTATGGTTTGTAGGATGAGATTATGGATTTAAATATGATATTTTTGAAGGGTTTGGATTATAGAAATTGATTTAGTGGTTTTAATAAATTAGGTGAGTCAGTTCCCTTTTATAGTTGAGGAGGAGTGTCATTATCATTAATACTCTCATGTTTTCAAAATTGGGCAGTAAATATTGCCTAAAGTGGATAAATTAATGATAATTTAATTATTATTTAGATAATATTTTAATTAAACAGATTAAATAAAAATGTAAAACATTTTTCAAATATTTTTTTCATTTACATCTATGTATCCTTATTTTCATCATTTTTATTTTTAATTAGGGTAAATAGTTTAGTAACTTAGGTAATATATCTTTTAATTCTAAATTAAAGTTATAAATATTATATAAGTTATAAAAATGGATTATAAAAATGAACTATTATTTATTAAATGGATAAATTATGTCTGTTGACTATTAGTTCTAACACAATCATATGTAATGTTCAGAGATACCGCTTTACTTATAACAACACTAACTTAATTTGGATTACTAATTTTGGGTCAATGTAATCATTATAAATTTTTTTCTCACTAATGGAAAATATTTTATATGTATTTTAATATCAAATTAAATTCTATGAATATATATTTTTATGTAATTTTAATAATTTAATAAATTATATTTTTTCTTAAAATAACACTAATTCTATTTTTGAAATTATTCATTTAATTAGAATTTCAAAATATCACGACATTAAAGAAATAAATATATATTTTTATAACATCTTTATTAAAACGATAATCTTCTAAAAAATTAATTTTAATCAATAATGTAACCAATTTAACAAAATTTTAAATTTTTATTATGATTTATTTCATTTATTTGTTTTATAAATATTTATTTCATTGGACTTTATTAAGAATTATATGAAATTATATCATATCTATAAATTAAATATGAATCATTATGATAAAAAAATAATTTATCTTTCAAAATAATATCTATAATAGAACCTATTTTGTTTTTCCCTATCTAAAAAATTATTGAAAATAAAAGGAAAAAAATAACTTTATCTTCTTATTTTATACATAACTTATTATATAGGTGGTATTCCATGGTATGTTATAAGTAATTTCCATATTTCAGAAAATTTTATGGAATTATTGAAATACAATCATTAAATTAAAATAATATTTTAATTTAAATCATTTTCAATCTTATCAATATGTTTTAACACTTAATAAATCAATATTTACTATAACCACAATCATATATTTATTAAATTATCTATTTATTGTGTTCACAAATTATGGTGACCATATTATATATTATAAATTCATTATATTCAAAATATGGATTACATTTTATTATATTTTATTCAGATAATCATAATAAATTATTTTATTATTAATCGAACACAGAAGACGAGACAATAAGTTTTATGAAGATGAATTATTTTTAGAAAAAAGATGATTCTATTTTAAAATAATGAATACTTTTAGTAATTTTATGGAACAGAATAATTATTTAATGAAATATAATCTAATTATTAAAATTAAATAATTTCACAATCTATATTCTTTTAATTAATTAAAAACGGTAGAAATTATTCATTTTAAAACAGTTCATTGAAAAAACTTTTTTTAAATACAAAAATAAAATATTACTTGAAACTAATATAATGATGATTAATAAAATAATTGAATAAATAAAAAAATATAACACTTATAAATTTTTTTAACACAATAAAATCATATTTGGTCAATGAAATAACATAATTTATAGAAAACAATATTTAATGAACAATATTTTTCACTGTAACAAGAAAAATAAATATTTTTTGTATAAAAAAATTCCACCCAATATTTTTTTGACATTAGTACTCCTAATATTAATTAAAATTTATAAAATAAATTTTAAAAGTAGTACTGAAAAAATTACTATAATATTTCTTAACATTAAAATAAATAGTTTTTGATGAAACGATATTTTAATAAATAATATCACTCTACAAAATTAAATTATATATTATTATCTAAAAATTTGATAATAATTTATACAAATTGAGACATATATATATTTCATAATTTAGTAAATAGAATTCATAAAAACTATCTTAGTGTTGATATTATAATGGTAATATATATAAGGTAATTTTTGATGAGTTTTTCATGTTGAATTTGATATCAAACATAAAAAGAAATTGGTTTTTTTGTAATGAATGATAAACTAGGCATTACGTGTGACTCAAGAAAAAAAAATGTTTTTTCATTACACTATAAAATATAATTTTCTCTTTTTAATGTTTCAGTGTTTTAGAGGATGTGAAACATCCCAGGTAAATATAGAATATGAAATTTTCATATTTATTATTATTTTTAAATTAATTATTAATTTTACATTAAAGGGGATTCTATATTAAATGGTGTACTCGATACACTACAACATGATTATTTGAAATCTTATATTGCACACAATGATGGGACATACTGAAAAATAATAACATAATATTATTTTAAATGGTATTTAATGCCTAGCCGTTGTAATGGAGGTAATGAACATAACTAACTTAGAAATTATTATAGATGTTTGTTAAATGTTTTTTAATTTGTCCAAAAAATGTTATAGGATTAAAATAAGAAAAGAATTCGATTTTAAGCATAAATACTCTAATATTCACTAAATGGATGATTCACCTCCTTTTGATGGTGAAAACTTTTTAAATCTAGTTTTAGTCATTTTTATAGGTTTTATTTGACCAAATAAAATAATTATTAAGATCTTGGACACCAAAATTATGTTTGGGTACTTTTTTGATATTTTTCGGATAAAATTTATTTTTAAGGAATAATGAAATATACTGTATTTTAATCCAAATCTACCTTTTAATAAAATTTATTTATATGGTTATATTATTTTTTTAATTGGATTTTAAATTTTAATTATATTATATTATTACCATTCAATAGAATGGTGTTCATTAGAATTAATTTCACGTTGAAATAGGACATAAACAAGTGTCAATCTTTTGATAGATATTGTTTTTTAAAAACACGCTATTTGTTTTAACAACAGGTAGTAATTTTAAATTAATTAATGAAATTATATGTTATTAATTTTTTTAAATATACTAAATTTTTTTATTTGGAATATCAAATATATATTAGGATAATTTTTTTTTATTTTTATGAAAAACATCAATTTTTGATGTATAGTGAAATCACTAAATAGTAGTTAAAAAACTGACTTTTTCATTTAAATGAAATTTTACCACTTATGTGAATTTAATTATCAAAATATGACATACATGGTTGTTATTAGTAGGAATGTTATGGTTCAATAATATGAAAATATTTTTTATTGATTAGTAACTTTTGACTTTTATTTACCGCAGTTAAAGGTAAATATGGTAATTCAAGGTAAAATGAATATTATAATGAAACATAATTAACATAACCCTTGTCCTAATATTATTGGATATGTCATGGCCGACCATGGACATCATTGGGTCGATTTTGGGACCCCATGGAGCCACATGGGAGTGATAATGACACTTTAGATTTATTAATTTAATGTAAAGATAAACATGACACAATCAAATATGTTTTAGTAAATTAATTTTAACATGGGGTTATATAAGTAATATTTATGACTATAAATATTAATTGGACAGACAAAAAAATTTGAAACATTGTGATATTTTTTTATAATTTTTAGACATCAAATAAATAAAATTATTTATGACACAAAAATGATGAGGTATTTACCTCATTATTAAATAATTTAAATAAATAAGATTATAAATATAAAAATAACATCCAATACCAGTCCAATTATTGGGGAATTAATTTATTTATACCACGATACATCTAATCTTTGACATTAATTGGTTTTGGACCTTTAAAAACCGAAAATCATTTTTTAATAATATAATATTTTCACACTTCCCAAAAGATCCCCGCCTCCCCCTTATAAAAATCCATCACTTCTAACCCATTCCTTAGACCTCTCAAGATCTTTTTCATGTCCATACTCTACCCAAAAAAGCTCTAATTATCCCTCGATACTTCCTAAAATACTTACCTTATGCAGAAGTAACTTCAATAATTCTTCTTCGTACAAACCAAAGGGAGTTACCCGAATGAAACGTAACAGTTTCTATTAAATTATATTCTTTTTTTTTAATTATCCAACCCCTAAACATTGTTTATTCCTTTTATAAAATTACCATAATCCTCAATATACTAGTATTTTGTTATGAAAGTTATTTGAACTACACTTACACACACATCCATCTAATGGGAAATGAAAATATTATTTCTGTGGATGGCGAACTACTGCCTCACGAAATGATGATTGTTCAAATATCTCCTACCGCATCTCAGTGTGGCTATTATGATGGAACTGTATTTATATATGATATATATATATATATATTAAATTTTTTTCTTTATTATTCTGAAATTTTTTTCATTTATATAATACCTTTATGGTTTCCATTATTGGTAAATGTGATAATTTCATTTGAGGAAGTGCGGACAATCGCCCCCTCAAAGTGATATAAATTGTTCATGCCATACATGGGACATATACAAAATGGAGTTAACGATAGTATATATTATATTATAATGGAATTATAATATACCTATGGATAACTATGTTTTCATTCCAATAAATACCTAATTGAAAAGATATTAGTGTTCATGCGTACGTACAACTTATTGTCTCCATGAACGGTGTATTTCATTTCATACCTCTAAATGATATGTAATATTATAAATATATATATATATATATGGGATATATATGATATATATTATATCTAAATCATGAATATAATTCTGTAGATAATGGACTCTTGACCACATGGACAACTTTTAATTATAAGTTGTTCATTTTTTAATGAAGTTCCAAATATCGACAAAATGACCATTATTAACTTAATTTATTACATAATGTTTATAACATGGTAATAAGTGATATAAAAGGAATGGAAAACTTGATAATGGTTTTTAATCATGTATAAATTAACTTATGTTAATTATTATGGAAGAACAAGGAACAAACCATTATAGCCGGACACGAGGTAAAGGGTTTCTTATCTCACTTTTAATTCCGTGAAATTTCCATTATTTGCCAATTATTTGTTGCATGTGGTGTATTTTGTACTGCCATTTGATATATATTATCATGATTATATTTATATTCATGGTATTATGTGATTCATTTTATGGTTATTAACTTTTGTTCGTACAACTCGATTGTTTACAACCTGGTAAGAGTTTTCATCTCACTTTTTATTCTCGTGTGATCCATGATATATTTGCCACTCTTTATTTTTGTTAGATGTATGTACTATCAATGATTGTATTAATTGTGTAATATAATTTAATATATTTGTATTTACATCTTCATTCATTGATCCTTCTTTCATGTGGTGTATATTTCCTAAGTTACCAAATTAGTATGGGAACCTGTCACCCTCATCTTTTTAAAAATGATTGTTTTTGTTATGTATTTTAATTGAAATATTATAATTTTGTGATATGTTCTTATACATACTTATTGTTGAAAATTTTATGTCCAAACGATGAGATACCCTTTTTTATCTCATAAACACATAATCTGAATTATAAAGTGACGTAGTTAGGATATCAAATTTCTACCAGAGAACTTCTTAACCCAATTTCAATTCTTTGGGATAAAATTATACTTGTTGATTCTATCGTTCAATGAATATTTTTGAATGAACTATGAATGTTTTAAACTAAATATCGAATTATATTGAGTTTATTTCTATTTTATGCACAAAATTTTGTCATTGTTTTACCCTTAATCTAATGGTACTGTATTTATAAGTGATTTCGTCAAAATTTACATTCCATTTAGACTACGTTGTTGTTATGAACTAATAGAATATTATATGGTGTATATACTATCAATTGACATATTATATCTTGAATTCCATTATATTCATGATATAATAATGTGTTTAGTAGGGTTATTCCTCAATTATTTGTATTCAGGCGTCTCTTATTTGGTTAGGAACTATTTACCTAAAATATTGATTTAAATGTTTTAAAGATATATTCTTCTAAATTTTTCTCTTTAATTCCCATGTTATAAAAAATATTTTAATGATTTATTTATAAGTATGAGAATGTTTTGAAATTATAATATATTTCAAAATATTCAAAGTGGAATATGACACTTTGATTCAAAGATCTATTTATAAAATGTTTTAAATGGTTTTGAAAATGGTTTGTTAAATAAATGATTATGTCAATATATTGAAATGATATATGGTGATTGAAATGTGGAGATATTATCATTCTTTTATGTTCATTTAATGTGTAATAAATATTTTATGGTTCATGGGTATTATTTATGTATATGTGTGGTTCCGTGATAAACCTAGGGCGAGTGATCCCGAGATAGCTCGCCAATGCATTGGGTAACGTGACATAGGTATGAATTAATGTTTCTCCTAAGAGATTTAGGTAATATACTATGATGGGTATTCCAAATGTGACTCCCTACGTAGCTGTGAAAAATAAAATCTAAGTATGTTATTTATTCTACAAGTTACCTTTATGATTTATGGTTTTTATGTATTATTCATAAATCTTATGATTTCAAAAGGTATATTAAAAGGCTTATGTTTTGATGGACTAGTTTCTACATTCATTATTTCATAACCCTTACTGAGAATTATAGGCTCATCCCATGTTGTAAAAAGTTTTTCACATCACTTAGTGATGAATACAGTAAAGGATGGGATCAAGGAAAATTCATGTTATCTAAAATATAGAACTAGACCTGATACTTTTATTCAAGAGTTTTTATCTTGTGAAAAAATAGAAACTTAGTAGAAGTGTCTACATATTAGTTTTGGAAATGTAATTTAATAGTTATGACCTAATTCTCTAAAACACTAATCTTCAAAAGGCCTTCAATGTGAATTATTCATTTAATTTATGATAATGTAATGTTTAAGGCCGTATCCTTATGGTATCAAAGGTCGGTTTAGAAAACATTAGAGGTTAAGGTGTTAATTTTTTAACGGATGGGGTCGAAGCCTCAATATATTAAATAATGCAATGTCCTCTTTAGAGTGGGTAGAGGGAGACCCATTACATATCCCGAAGGTCCAAGGGCATGTTGCCTGAATGAAAGGCTTCTGCTACAGTACCAGTGTTGCTACAGTAACTACTACCGTAACCACCACCGCTACGGTACCCTGCATATATTGCCTTTAATACTACAATGCCGCCACTTCTACAGTTATTCCGTTGCTACAGTACTACTACATCACCCTACTACAGGGCTACTACATTACCCTGGAAATTTATCTCTACCCGGATTTGATCATGGGTCTTTTGGTTGCCAAGCAGGAGCTTCTACCACTTGGGTACAGTCTCTTTGGCTTAAGGTGTTATTAAATCATAAGTGACATAACCATAATGGTTAACATATAGGAAAGAGTCCTAGTTTTTTATATACATAGAATGAGTTTAAGTTAACATGAAAAAGTATATTTTAGTGTTTACCATCATCATAAGATAAAATATGATGATTTTACTGAAATACTCACACTATTCTTTTTGGTTTTAGTCAATGGTTGGATCTAGTAGGCGTCAAAGTAACAATGCATGTGAACAAATCTGTGATGATATTATAAATGTGCAATTTAATGAAATAAGAGATACCTTAAGAACATTTGTGGTTATTCTCAACAAACTATCATGACTCATGATTGACCACCTGAACCTCGGTGATTTTTATAAGGAATCGTATATGAGTGAAAAAAAATCCCCACGAAAGTTCATTTAATAAACATAAAGGTGACTATATTAATAAACATATGTGTCAAGGATGTGGAAAAAAACCAATAGAAAATTGTTTCAAAGGTGTGTGAAGATTCTATAGAAGTGTAAATGAAGGTCATAGAGAATGAACCTGCCATTGAAAAAGGAAGCATCCTACTGACTCTCGGAAAGGGAATAATGTTATTTCAGAGGGATCAATTGTATGTTTTATATATTGTGTGCATGGTCATTATACAAACAGATGTCCTACGAAGAAGTTTTGGGAATGCGATCACCTGGATCGTACAAATATTTGTTTACCAATACCTAATTCCCTTCCGATTGAGGATGAACAAACTAATAATGATAAATGAAAGGTATGGATTATTTCTTAACATATTATTTGATATTATTTAATCTTTGGATATGATTCATGATTTAGTTTCTATGAAATAATTATTTCAGAATATGTTGGAAAGGAATGGTTAATGGATCATGAAGAATGTTTAATGAGTAAGAAGTCAACATATAATGGACTCAATAATTATATTATATCTTAGCATGGTGAAATTCATAAAAGTATTAATGCTCTTTTGATGATGGGATTAAATTAGAAGACTCTTTATAGTATGTGTAACCATTAAGTTTGATATATTAATACATTATTGAAGTATTAATTATCTTTTCTTTTGTGGATATAGTTATAAATAACTATTTGGGTTTATTTTATCCTTTAATTTTATCCAATTACCGGTTAATAAATTTTGGGAAGCAAAATGAATGTTATTATATAACCATTGTAGTTATAATATGTTATGGTTATTTTTGATGAATTTATCACTTTTTGGGAATGTCATAAAATTAAATAGTTTTTGAAAAAAGACAACATGTAGACTTCGTGACAACCCATCGCATCAGAAAAAGCTACGGGAATTGATCCCAGAGCCAAAGTGAGATTGGGATTTATCGCATACCACTGGACTACATGAAGTCTCTGGTTAGTTCAATTAATTATATTCAATTAGATGATTTTATGAATCAAGAATAAGGTGATTTTGGGTTTTCTAGAGAAATAATTAACCTATAATGTAGAACATGTGATTTGGTTAATTACTTTTCATTAAGAGACTTTAATAGTAACTGATGTTATTTAGAGATAAATGTTAAGATTTATCTTGGAAGACTATGTGATTAAATCCTACTGAGATTTGAGATTCAATATTAATATAAATTACATTGAGGAATTTTTTGGATAGCAATTTATTGAATGGTCTTTGTCCATATTTATATTTTGTTTGTAATATTTTGGAGATTAAGAGTAGTTTTTCTTTTTGTAATAGATTGTCCTTTTTGGTTATTATCTGATCTCGCACTAACCTTTTTTTTGTGATGGTCTAAATAAATTGGAAATGCATAGTTCATCTTTTTGGATTATGTGATTATCTCTAAGGTGATTATAGCACATTAAATGTGAACAATTCATCCTGAATACTCATTTTTTGGAGAAAATATGAGTTTGTGTAAGAAATGTAGTAGAGGATGAAAGTCTATATAACAAGTAAGTATGTTTTATTATGTTTTTAGTTTGGATCATAAATAAATTCCTCAATGAAACGTAACATAGAACAAAACATGTTTTGTTAAATTTTAATATAGGGGAATCAAATATTATTTAACCCATCACAAGTTTGTGATTTTCTGGAGGTTAACATTCTCCTAATCCTGTTTTCTATCACTATCCACCCGATCTTGATGGGTTTTTTCTCCTCCATATCCTTGTTTTCATGGAATCCTAGCATCTATTGTCTTGGGTATACTTTTTTACTTCTATTCTGTTATTTTAAAGTGATATTTTTACTGACTCTTTTTCTGATGTGGGGCTTCCAAAGACGTTTTGGAGCCCAATTTTTAAATTGCGAGGGCGCAATTCCCAAAAGGGGGAAAGGATGTAACATCCCAGGTAAATAAAGTATATGGAATTTTCATATTAATTAATATTTGTAAATTAATTATTAATTTTACTTTAAATATGATCCAATGTTCGATGGCGTGCCTGATACACAACAACGGGTTTCTTTGAAATCTTACGTTTCACACAAAATTGGGTCATATTAAAAAATAATAATATAATATTATTTTAAATGGTATTTAACTCCTAGACATTATAATGGCGGTAATGAACATAATTAACTAAAAATTTATTATACATGATTGTTAAATGTTTTTACATTTATTCAATAAAATTTAGAGTATTAAAATAAGAATATAATTTGATTTTATGCATAAATACAGTAATATTCACTAAAAGGTCGATTTAACACCATCTAATGGTGAACCCTATTTAAATATAGTTTTGGTAACTTTTATACATTCTATTTTACCAATTAAAATTATTATTTATAATCAGTACACCAATATTTAGTTTGGGTAATTTTTTGGTATTTTTTTGATAAAATTCATTTTTTAATGAATAGTAAAAAATGTTGTATTTTAATTCAAATCATATTTTTAATATAATTTTTTATATGGTTAAATGAAATTTTTAATTGGTTTTAATGTGTAATTAGATTATATTTTTTATCATTAAATCCAATTGTGGTCATTGGAATTAATTTCACTTTGAAATTGGACATGAACAAGAGTCAATCTTTCGATAGATATTTTTTCTTAAAAACACGCTATTTGTTTTGACAACAGAAATTAAAATTAAATTAATTAATGAAATTATATGTTTTTAATTTTTTAAAATAGACATCATTTTCAAATTAAAAATATCAAATATATATTAGGTTGATGTTTTGTGATTTTTCTAAAAAACATCAATTTTTTATGAATAATAAAACCACTAAGTAGTAGTTAAAAATGACTTTTTCATTTAAATAAAATTTTGCCAATTACGAGAATTGAATATTGAAAATATAAAATATATTGTTTTTATTAGTATGTAAAATGTGGTTCAATAAGATTAAAATAATTTTTGGTGAATAATGACTTTTGACTTTTATTTAACGAGGTTCATGTTAAATAGATTAATTCAAGGTAAAAATAATATTATAATAACACAAAATTACTTTAGCACTTGTCCTAAACTAATTTAATGAGTCATGGAAGACCATTTTAATCTTTGGTTATATTTTGGGACCCCATTGAGCCACATGGTAGTGATAATGACACTTTAGAGTATTTAATTTAAATTAAAAAAACAAAAATGGAACCTACAAATATGTTTTAGTAAATTAATTTTTACATGGAGTCATAAAAGTTATAATTTCGACTATAAAAATTAATCATAATGATAAAAATATATCCTAAATCATGGTATTTTTTTATAATTTTTAGAAATCAAATAAATAAAACTATTTATGACACAATAATGATGCAGTATTTACCTCATTAATAAATGATTTAAAAAAGTAAGATTATAAATATTAAAATAACATCTGAAACCTGTCCAATTATTATTTTATGAATTTATTTCGACCATGAGTCATATTATAGTTTAATTCAATTAGTTTTGGACCTTTACGAATCGAAAATCATTATATAATAAAAGAATATTTTCAAACATTCCTAAAGATCCCCTCCACCCACTTATAAAATGCGCTCACTTTTATCCTATTACTCACACCTCTCAAGCATTTAGGATTTTCCAAAACCTGCCCAAATAAGCTCTCAATATCACTATATTACTACTAAAATCCTTACCTTAGGTAGAAGGCACTTTAAAAAGTCCACTTGGTTCAAACCATAGGGAGTTACCCGAATTATAGGTAATAGTTTCTCTTAAATTGTTATCATTTATTTTACTTCTCCAAAACCTAAAATATTTTTATTCCTTAATTTTATATCATCTATATTTACTTAAATATACTATGAATTTTTATGAGAAAAATTTAATCTACACTTACACACATCTCCATCCAATGGGTAAAGAACATATTGTTTCTGTGGATAGTGAACTACTACCTCATGAAACACAGATAGTTCAAATATCTCCTACCACCTCTCATGGTGTCCATTATTATGGAAGTTTATTTTTATATGATATATATATATTATGTTTATTTTTTCCTTATTATTCTGTATTTTTTTTCATTTATATCATACCTTTATGGTTTCCATTATGGGTAAAAAGGATTATTTCATTTGAGAAAGTGCAGACTACCTCCCCCTCAATGTGATATTACTCTTTCATGCCATACATGAAACATATGAAGGATGTAGTTAATGAAATTATATATTATATTATATGGTAATTATAATATACCTATGGATAACTATTTTTTTCATTCAATTAATTATGAAATTGAAATGAAAGTAGTATTCATGCATACGTACGACTTACCATCTCCCTGAACGGTGTATTTCATTTCATACATATAAATTTTATGTAATATTAAAAATACATATATATACTAGATATATTTTATATATATGATATCTACATCATGAATATCATTCTGGAGATAATGGACTCTTGACCACATGGAAAAATTGTAATTATAAGGTGTTCATTTTTTATTCAAGTTCAAAATATTTACAAAATGACCATTATTAACATAAATGATTACATGATGTTTAAAACATGATAATAAGTGTTATAATTGGAATAATAAACTATAAAAAGTTTCTTAATCAATTATAAATTAAATTAAGATAATTATTCAGGAAGAACAAGGAATAAACAAGTGATGTCGGACACATGGTAAGGGGTTTCTTACCTCACTTTTAATAAAATAAAATTTCCATTGTTCGAATCTTATATATTTAATGGGTGTATTGTATACTGGAATTTGATATATATTATCATGATTATATTTATATTAATGGTATTTTGTAATTATTTTTTTGGTTCTTAACCTTTGGTCATACGACTCGATTGATTACAACGTGGTAAGGGATTTTCATCTCACTTTTTATTTCTGTGAGATTCAAGCTAAATTTGCCACTATTTTATTTTGTGAGGTGTATGTACTATCCACGATTGTATTATTGATGTAATATAATTTCAACTATTTGTATTTACATATTGATTTTATGATCCTTCTTTCATGTGGTCTATATTTCGTAAGTTACCAGACAAATAAGGGAACCATTCACCCTCCTCTTATTAAAAAGGCTTCTTTTTGTTATATCGTTTAACATACGTCTTATTATGTTGGGATATGTTATTATATATCTTTATTGAGATAAATTTTATTTCCATTCAATGATATACACTTTTTTCTATCATCCATTCATTTTCTGAATTTTAACGTGATGCTGGTAGGCTATCTAATTTCTGTAAGGGAACTTCTTAACCCAATTTCAATTCTTTGGGTTAAAATTTTACTTCTTGATTATGCAGTTCTATGAATATTTCTGAATGACCTACGATTATTTTACACTTAATATCCAATCATATTTAGTGTATTTATATTTTTAACATATAATTTATCATTGTTTTATCCTTAATCTAAGGGTACCATCATTACAAGGGATTTCATCTCATTTTGAATTCCACTGAGACTACATTATTGTTATGCACCAGTTCACTATTATATGGTGTATATACTATCCTTTGTCATATTATATCATGAATAAATTTATTTTCATGATATTATAAATTACTGATTAGTGTTATACCACAATTATTTTTATTCAAGCATCTCTCATTTGGTTTGGAAGTATTTAATTAAAAAATTGTTTAAAATTTCTTAAAGATTTATTCTTATAAATATTTATCATTAATGACCATGTTTTAAAAATGATTTAAATGATTTGTTTATATGGACATGAATGTTTTGAAATTAAACTTTATTTTGAAAGCATCAAAGTGCAATGGGAATCTTTGATTAAAAAATCTCTGTTTTAAATGTTTTAAATTGTTTTGAAAATGGTTTGAGAAGGCACTGACTCTTTCAATATATTGAAATTATATATTCTTATTAAATTGTGGAAATGTTATCTTTATTTTATGTTTGTTTTATTTGTTATGAATATGTTATGTTTCTTCGTCTTTTATTACGCATACGGGTGGTTCTGTGATAAACCTAGTGCGGGTGAACCCAAGATAGCTCTCCAATTAATTGGGTAACATGATGGAGGTAAATGTTAATGATTATCCTAGTAAATTCAGGTTATATACTATGATGGGTATTCCAAATGTGAATTCCTACATAGCTATGAAATATACAACTTAATTATGTTATATGTGTATCAAGTTACCTTTAGGATTTATGATTTATATATACTATTATGAAAATCATATGATTCCAAGAGGTATGTTAAAAAGATTATGTTTTGATTGAAAAATGTTTAAATTATTTATTTCATTACCCATACTGAGCTTTTGATGCTCATCCCATGTTTTGAAATGTATTTTCACATGACATAATGATTAATAGGGTTAATGATGGGATCATGGAACAATCATGCTATCTATGAAATAAAACTAGACATGACTATTTTTTTCAAGAGTTATTATTTTGTGAAAAAATAAAAACTGAGTAGAGGTGTCTAGAATGTAATTTTTGAAATGTAAAGTTATAGTAATGGCATAATTGTCTAATAATCTATTCCTAAAAAAATCATCAATGTGAATTATTCTTTTAATTCAAGATTAGGTAATGTTTAAGGACATATCATTATTGGTTGTCAATCGCTATCATCAAAGATTGTATATCCAACAGATAAATGTTTACTCCAAGACCTGAAATGACATAATAAAGGGAAATAATCAATGGATAAATATAAAAAAAATTAACAAAATGACAGAGTACTATGTTTAGAGAAACATTGAGAAATTCCATATCACAATCCAAAAACAATATTGGTGGATAACTAGTATCCCCTTAAATCATTAGATGACTATGAGTAATGATTAACATGTTATAGAGGAACTCCTCATTTTCAATTTTTTCCGAATTAAATATCTATAAGTCCCTGGATCTATTTACTGGATTATTATAGAACAAAGAAAATCTATGTGACCTACAATGAAATTATTTTAGATGTTCCATGTTAATAAAATTCAATCAACTATTATTATTGGATAAATATACCCAAGGAATATTATTTTCCCAAAAACACCAAAATCTAGCACTAATAGCCATGGAATGTCCTAAAGAATTTTAATATCTATCATGGAAGTATCATATTTATGTAGATTATATTACATTCTTAATTACCACTCTAAACCCATATTATCATTGGAACCATTCTAATTACATATATATATTACTATGTACCTAATCAGAAACAATTGAAGAGTCAACCGAATGAATCATCACAACTCATTCGATTTAAAATATTCGAAGGTAATCCCCCATTATCATATTATTGGTATGGATAAAATGAAATAATTTTAAAAACATATTAATGAATACATAAATTATATCATTACCAACTATATTTAGTCGTAAAATAATGATAAAGGCCAAAGATGACACATCAGACTTCAATAATAGAATGGTAAATTATTTGAAAAATACATGAATACTATATTTATATACCATAATTTTATAAAAATATAGGTACTATGATATTTAACATTATATTTTACACCTCATCTGTGGCCACCTATATTGTCGCCTCAAATCATGACAAATCATTATAGTACCTAGGTGTACACATCAAATAACAAGTTTTCACCTTCAAAAAATTTATTCTTTTATGATATTTGATTTCATAACCTACCTTAGAGTTATAAGGAACTGAAAAGAGAAAAATAACAGTCAGTCGAGGTCTCCCCACTATTTTCTATTTTAATAATGTTCTAGAAATCAGAATCTGACACTTACATTAGATGATCATATTCATAAAATAATGACTCAACATTTAGAAAATAAAAAAACAACATCCCACAATCCTATATCATTCCCAATATCATCATAATGGAGAAAATTTGATGATTACATTCTTCTGTCAACTCTATCAATGATGATTTTAGTAATTTCATTCTCAAAACATTAGTGAAAAAATTATTTTTCTCATAAGTATAAGGATTATTATAAATTAATATCATAGGGTATCCAAAATATTATATAAATAATAAGTTTATATCCCTTTAATTGAGAATATAAACCTTGAAATTATTAATAGAATAAAAAATAATTTGGACTTTAATAATATAGTGGAACCTTGTTTTGAGAGTGTAAAATACATAGGTCAACTAATTGTAATGATTAGGTTAGTCATCTAAATTAGTGAATAATTAGAAAGATTCATAGACCACACCTTTATTCATAACAAGAAAACACTCCAAAATACTTACCTAAAGTTTCATAGAAAATATCATAACTAAAATCTTATTTCTAAAGAATATAACCTAGAACCTATGTTATAATTTTATTCAATTCCATAAATTTCCTTCAGAAGGTTTCCTCTAACCTAAAAATAATAGCATGGTCAGTTAAAGCTGTCATCATGGATAAAATCATGGACATGACTTCCAAAACCAAATGTATAATCAAGATAATCCCACGTATCTCTAAATCTATTATACAATTATAATTTTATCGAATTACATTACAACATGAATCATTTCAAGATCCACTAATATGGACCGTTCTGATATAACAATCCCCAAAAACATCATTTTATCATTACGAAATTTACATTTTGAAGTATCACCACACATGAAATGTTATTTTTTGATTTCATTGTTGATATTTAAATTATACAACTCTTCCTCCTATTTATAGAATTGTACAAATATATCATCCACACACATAATTATGAATGTTTCCACAAACCGATAAAAGATCTAAATATTGAAGTTAATCAATTCTAGAAGAATATTAGTGATTCTGAATTGAATAACTATGAAATAAAAATAACCATAACAGATCCTACATAGTTTCATAAGTATATACACCACTCAATCTCTCAAATGTTTGTACCCTTACTTTAGGTTATCTTTGGAAAACCAATGATCTCTTATTAGTTGATCAAGGAAATCAGTAATTCTTTCTCAGGGGTACTTGATAATAATGGTCACATGAGTTTTCTTTCAATAATTAATGATACATATGAGGATACCATATTCATTTTTTATAAAAGGGAAAATTTTAAGCCCATAGTTATATTGTATAATGAATAATTCCCTTAGTGTCAAGATCCTCTAGTTGAGAATTATGATCTATTAAATCCACTAGTTTAATGATATAAGAAGTAATTGAAATTGGAATCATTCCAGGGAGTATTTTAATAGTTAACATTCACTATATATTTGGTGTAAACCTTAAAAAATAATGGAAATACCTCAGAGTATGAAATATCCACTGAGGGAGGTGGGATTCCCCATAAAGATTCTTCAAAATAAGGAACATTTCCTAGATCATACATATGACCATTCTAGAATAATGAATAACTATCCCATACTCCATGAAATTGAATCCCACTCACCCTCAGTGAAATGAGGAACTCCATCACAGTACATACATAAAAAAATTATTGTGATTACTATAATAACCCCAGACCCACACTCCTAAATCATATTCAAAAATAATAATTACATTATAGGATTTCATTCAAAAAAATTGACCCAATTATTTTCATTAAAACCATACCACATAAGAAGTAAATATATATCATATACATACCCAAGGAAAATTTAGATTTACATTTACAAGGAATTATGTAAAATTGTTACATAAAAACACTCTTAATGCAAGTATAGCATTTCCCCAGCTATAACAACCTTTTCATATTCTATATTATGTATTCAACATTCCATATTAAAATATTCACATATAAAACACAATTAAACAATTAAATCATCGTTACTCCAAACATGTGGAAAATAAAACTTATAAATGGTTTTATAAATTTCTTATTAATGGTAAAAAAATCAATAAAAGTTTAGTATCATTGAAAATATTATGATGACAATAATTTTTTGATGTCATAATCATTATGAATGATCATAACATAATGAAATTAATTCACATGAATTAATTGATCATAAATCATGAGACATGGAATAGATCATTAAAATATGAATGTGTAAATTTAATCAACAAAAATGATCCATGTGATTTCAATCTTGATCAATTGAATCATTAAAAACCAAGAGAATTGAATCAATAATAAGGTGTGTATATTTTACTTTGATAATATTTGCAAGGTATACCATTTTGAAATAATAATATTTGCATAATAATAAACAGAAATAAAAGATGAATAATATATGTAACTTTATGAGTCATTTTCATATCATTCATAAAAATGGGATAACCTTCGGGGTTTCAAATATAATCTCCTTCATGGTTTTTCTTACTCATAGTGTGTCATGTATACATAATTGGAAGAAAATATTCTTAATGGTTTATAGGTATTATAATTGAATAACATTGCCTTCATGATGGATTCAAACCATTTACATCCCACTCATCAACTAATGATTTTGTAATTGACCACCTAATAATCCTTTATATTGTTTTTTAAATGGGTGATGATTTCCAATCACATGGACAGCTTATAATATTACATGTGTCCCTTGTCCCCATAAATAATTATTTGAGTCATCAAAGTATGATTTAAACCATTAATAACCATTCTTACATATATTATAAAACATGTCATGTAACATCCCAAGTATTTAATGAATAATAGATATTCCTATCTATGTCTATTTATGAATTAGATAGTGTTTTAGAGTCTTAAAATGAGAATAAATCTAATCTTAATCATGGAATACACTAATATTTTTAAAATGTTTTTTTACTGTCTATTGATGTAAAACCATTTTTGAATCAAAATTTTGACAATTTTATAATCTCTATTTGTAAAAATAAACTTATTCTTTATTATATTGACATTGAAATTTACTTTGAATTAATTTTTGGTATTTCTCTGACAATGTTCATTTTTTAATGAATAATGAAAAATACTTCATTTTACATTAAAACAGCTTTTTCATCTAATAGAATCAAATGGTTAGATTAACTTTTTAACTGTTTTTAAAGTGTAAATATAATATATTTTTACCATTTAATCCTATGTTGGTCATTGGTACTAATTTTACTTTGGAATTGGTCATAAACAAGTGCCAAAAGTTTTATAGAAATTGTTTAAAAAAACCCGCTATATGTTTTGACAACCTGAATTTTTTTTTAAATTAATTATTGCAATATATATTTTTGGAATTTTGTAAAATGGATTCCATATTTGGAATCAGAAGGTCCAAAATATGTTATTAATACTCTTTTTTTACATTATGAATAGTAACGATGGTAATTATCATTAATTATCTTGATTAATTAGTAATCGGGTAGTTAAGGAAAATAAAATAATATCATAATAAAAAAATGACCCCAAAATGTATCCCAATGCTAATGGTTATTTCATGGAAGACCATGGGATGCCTATTTCCAAACATAGGGACCCCATGGAATCACTTTTGGGTGAATGTGACACTTTTTCATTTTATTTTTAATGAAAGGAGAATATCCATAAAAAATGTATCACCCGAGTAAACCATTTTTAATTTTTTCTACATAAATGATCTTAGTATTTATATTTTATTTTTAGAAATTAAATAAATTAAATTATTTATGACATCATGATGATGTAGCGATTACCTCATTAATGAATGATTTAAATAAAATGATAAGATAATGTACAATCTAAGACATAAACTTGTGAAAGACCTAATGGATGAGTATATTTAGAACCCTTGTCAACTTATCCCTTAAATATATCAATGTGGGACCTTTAAAATCCGAAACACATTTTAATATAAAGTAACATTTTATAACTTTCCAAGAGTGCCCCTCCTCTCCTATTATAAAAGCCCCCCACCTCTACCACTTTACACACACCTCTCAAGCCATTGGCTCCGACAAGCTCTGATAATTTTTTCTCTCCACATCCCTCTTATCATCCTAGAATACTTAACTTAGGCAGAATTCTCTTCAAAAGACCCTTTTGGTTCAATCCAAGAAAAGTTACCCGATTTAAAGGTAAAGACTTGTCTAATGTTCTTTTCTTTTATTTTGCTTCTCCATCCCCCTAAACTCTTTTTATTCATTTATTTTGTAACAACACCAGTATTTCCAATATACTAGGATGTTTTTATAAGAATTATTCTAGCTACACTTACACACACCTACATCTAATGGTTAAAGATCATACTATTTCCTTGGATGGCGAATTTCTGCCTCACGAAACGATGATTGTTCAATATTCTTCTAACACCTTAAAAGGTGGCCATTAAGATGTCACTATATTTATATATGATATATAATATTTTTATGTTTTACATAATGTTCAGTATGTTTCATTTATGGCATACCTTTATGGTTTCCATTATTGATAAACGCCATATCTTCATTTTTGGATGTGCGGACTACCGCCCCCTCAAAGTGATTTGATTCGTTAATTCCATATGTGGGACAAATAAAGGATAGAGTTAATGATATTATATATGATATAAGACTGGAATTATAATATACCTTTATATACTTATGATTCTATTCAATTAAATTGTAAATATAAATGAAAGTAGTGTTCATGCGTACGTACGTCTTACCGTCTCCATGAATAGTGCATTTAATTTCTTACCTCTAACTGTTATGTAATATTATAAATGCATGTATATACTGGATATATATGATATATATGATATCAACATCATGAATATAATTCTGGATATAATATATATTTTACCATATGCACAAATTGTAATTATAATGAGTTTATTTATGACTCAAGTACCAATGATCGACAAAACGACCATTATTAACATAAATAATTACATAGTGTTCATAACATGTTAATAAGTGTTATAAATGAAATAATGAACATGAAAAAAGTTATTCAGTAAGTAGAAATTAACTCATGTTTATTATTCTGGAGGTTAACTATCGATCAAGTCAAGTCAGACCCGATGTAAGGGACTTCGTCTCAATCTCCTTTCATTGAGGCATAGTTTGATTTATACACAACTTTCATTTATACAGTGTATAAACCCATTTGACTTTTACATTTATTCAAAATGAATCTCTTTTATACGAAGCGTTTTACTAAATGACAAAAGGAATGTTTTTTCCATATGTTTGCGATGACAACGACTTCTCCGCCGCCGTGACAATTATTTGAGTTTCGACTTCCTCTACAAGTCATAAATTTATCTTAAAAAGAAAAATAAATACCATGTTTTACTTTTCTTTTTTTTGGAATTGAAAATTTTTTTCATAATTTTTTTATTATATCAATGTGTTGTATTAATATCTTGTGATTGAAATGTGGAAATGTTATGTTTCATTTATCCATGTTTTATGTGATACAATTATCTTATGGTTCATGGGAATTGTTCTTAAGATAGGTGGCTCCGTGATAATATAAGGGTAAGTGAGCCCGATATAGCTCTCCAATGCATTGGGTAATGTGAAGGGGTTAAACATTAAGGTTTCTCTGAAAAGATTTAGGGAATATACTATGATGGGTATTCCAAACATAACCGTGAGGGTTAATCCCTACGTAAGAATGTTATGAATGCCCCATGTTACCTTTATGTCTTATGATTTCCATGATTTATTCATTATTTGATGAGGTATGTTAAAATGATTATGTTTTATGAGTAAAGTATGATTTCATACATGGAATAATGTTTTCATTTCGTACTTTTATATCCCTTGCTGAGCTTTTTATGCGCATCCCAGGTTTTTGAAAAGTTTTTCAATGGTCAAGGGAAAGGTACATGATGTGATGATAGTGTCAAGAAAGAATATATGTTTTATTTTAAAATATGTTTCCGTTGATTGCAAAAATGAGTATTATCTCTTATGTAACCACTATGTTTAAATGTGGAATGTAATTCATGATTTATGATCTAATTCTCTAAAACTGTAAACCTGAAAAAATCTTCAGCGTGTATTCATGAAATAACTCATGATTAGGTAATGTTTGAGGATGGGGCCTTATAGTTGGTATCAAAGGCAGGTTTAGATAACATTAGGAGTTATAATTCTATTAAATGATTATCCAAAAATGTTTTTTAGTGTCAAATTGAAATGGTATAGAATTTAAATATTACAATGCTTCTTCATCTAATACATGTTTGTTTAGAATGGTTTTCCACATAGGAAACAGAGAAGTAGTGCTAGGAAGGCATACAAAAGGAAATGACCTTCTGAATCAGCATCATGAGATGGTCAGAATTGGAATTGAATAGTTTGTTGCAGTAATGGAACCGTTGACTCAAGCGATAAATTGTAGTGGTATCCATGCATGAGATCAGCCAGATCAACCGCAGAGGAACATGTTAGTGGTGGAACATTTCATGAGGAAACATCCTCCACCATTTAGAGGATCATCTGACCCTATGCTTGATGAATGGTGGATTAAAGCACTGGAGAATATTTTCGATGTCATGGAGTGTTCAGACAATCAAAAGGTTAGTCTTGCAATTTACCAATTTGAGGGTGAAGCAGATCAGTGGTGGTCGATGGTTAAAAATATCATGGACACTGATGAGAATGATGCTCTTGACTGGGATGAATTCAAAGGTTTGTTTCTTGAGAAGTATTTTCCTAAGGCTGTTCAACTTAGGATGGAAAAACATTTCTTGGAATTGAGGCAAGAGGATGACTCAGTGTCTTCTTATGAAGAGACGTTCAATCGATTGGCAAGGTATGCTCCGAATTTTATCTGAGACCATGATTGTATAATCAATCATTTTTACTTAGGATTAAAGCCAAAATATCGAAGGGATTTAGCTTCTATTGAGTACAAGGGTTATAAAATTCTTTTTCGATGTGCTAAGAAGGTGGAAATGATGTTTGTCAATGATAAAGTGTCCAACAAAAACCAACAGAAGAAGAGACCGAGGTGGCAGGAGAAAGGGATGAATTCTTCAAAAAGGTTTAATGCTAAGAAAACTATGTTTCTAGTTTGTGATAAATGTGGTAAAAGGCATTCTTGGGAATGTCTTTTGAATTCTGGAAAGTGCCACCGATGTGTTAAGATGGGACATAAGGTTCTTTATTGTACTGAAGAAGATCAAGGTGATGGTAAGACCAAATTTTATTTACAGTTAGTGAAATGTTTTAAGTGCAATGAGATGGGACACTATGAAAACGAGTGACTGACAAAGAGCTCATGTGATGAGAAGCCCTTAAAATACAAGCATACATGGGTGGTGAAATCCTTTGCAACAACTTCAGTAGAAGTTGGGCCATCAAATGAAGTGGTATCAAGTACATTTTTTGTTTTTCCAGATTCTGCTAGTGTGTTGTTTGATTCATGGTCTACACATTCCTTCATCTCTAAAAAAATTTCAATTAAAATGGGAATACCATCTCATGAAATGACTCCTGAACTTTTGGTAAAAACACTTGGGGGAAATGTTGAGGAAAAAATAATTTATAAGAATCATTCTATTCTTATACATGGAAAGAACCTACTTGAAAACCTTATTGTTTTACCTCTAGTAGAGTGTTATATTATCCTGGGTATGGATCTGATCTCTGTTTACCAGGATAATATTGATTGTAGAGATAAAGTTTTTTCTTTTCATAGAGACTTTCAATTTCTGTACAAGAATGAACCCGTAATATTGATAACATATCAAAAGGATGAGAAACATGTAAAAGATTTAAATGAATGTTACCTTGTACATATTGTTGAAAACAAAGGAACTGTTCAGATTAATGATGTGCCCGTGGTAAATGAGTATCTGGATGTTTTTCCTGATGAGTTTCCTGGAATAATACCTGATCGAGAAGTTGAATTTACAGTTTACGTAGTTTCCAATGCTAAGCCAATTTCAAAACCCCCTTATCAAATGTATCAAATTGATCTTTTAGAGATGAAGGAGTAATTGCAAGATTTATTAGAGAATGGTTTCATTCGACCAAGCACATCACCATGGTGTGCTTCTGTTTTATTTGTTAAAAAGAAAGATGGTTCAATGAGACTTTTCATTGATTATAGAGCCTTGAATAACATAACTATTAAGAACAATTATCCTTTGACTCATATTGATGATTTGTTTGATCAGCTCCAGGGAGCTCAGTATTTTTCAAAGATTGACCTGAGATCAGGGTACTATCAGTTGAATGTAAAGGAAGAATATATTTTGAACACTGCGTTTCGTACAAGAAATAGCCATTATGAATTTGTAGTAATGCCTTCTGGGCTAACGAATGCACCTGCTGTATTCATGGACCTTACGAATAGAATTTTCTATGACTTCTTGGATGAATTTGTGGGTATTTTCATTGATGATATTTTGGTGTTTTATGAAAGTGTAGAGGAGCATGAAATACATTTAAGGGTTATTTTTCAAACTTTAAACGCAAAGAAATTGCATGGGAAATTCAGAAAGTGTGAGTTTTGGTTGCAACCAATTTCTATCATTGGTCACATTGTTTCTAAATATGGAATAACTGTTGTTCCTACAAAAAAAATGGTTGTTGAAGAATGGCCAAGACCCACAAATGTAACTGAGATTCATAGTTTTCTTAGGATGTCAGGCTATTACAGATGGTTTGTTAGAAATTTTTCCCGTTTATCTAGTCCAATGACTAATCTATCTCGGAGGGGTGTTAGGTTTATCTAGACAAAATAATGTGATGATTGTTTTCAGGAACTGAAATGAAGATTGGTGAATGCTCCCGTTTTATAACTACCTTCCAGGAATGGGGAGTTTGTTATATACAGTGATGCTTCATTAAAAGGACTTGGTTGTGTCCTAATGCAGATTGATCAGGTAATTGCTTATACTTCACGTCAGTTGAAAACTCATGAGCTAAATTACCCTACACATTATTTGGAATTATCTACTGTTGTTTTTTCTTTGAAAATTTGGAGGCATCATTTCTATGGTGTAAATTGTGAAATATATATTGATGACAAAATTTTAATGTATATATTCACTCAGAATGAATTGAACATGAGATAGAGGAGATGACTATAATTAATAAAGGATAATGACTGTACTATTCATTACTATCCAGGATAAGAAAATAAAGTGGATGATGCTTTGAATTGAAAAATTAATGCTTCATTAACAATGTTTCATTTGGAACGTGATCCTTTGGTTTAGGATTTGATGAAAATTGGAATAGAAGTTGATGGTGCATGATGTCATTCTGTTTTGTTTTAAGTATCAGTGAAATCTTTTTTATCAAACAGAATTATGCAAGCACAGAAGCAAGATAGTGTGTTGCAGAAAAAGGTAGAGATGGTTTAGAAGGGTATGTTGCCTGAATTGAACATTGATAATGACTGCGTTTTTGAGATTTGGGAAGAGATTGTGTATGCCTTGTGATTCAAAGATGAAAAGAGAGTCGTTATGTGAAGCTCATAGTTCTATGTTTTCAGTTCATCCAGGCAGTACAACGATTTACAGAGATCTTCTGAGGTATTATTCGTGGGACGGAATGAAAAGGGATATTGCTGATTTTACCATGAAGTGTTTGACTTGCCAATAGGTTAATGCAAAGTGGCAGTTACCGAAATGGATGCTTCATCCTTTACCAGTGCCAGAGTGGAAATGGGAGAATATATCCATGGAATTTGTTGTGGGATTGCCGAAGACACCTCGAGGTAATAATACAATCGGAGTTATTGTTGATCGCTTGATGAAATCTGATCATTTCTTACTTTATGAGATACTTTTTCCCTAGATCAACTTTCCCATTTGTATCATAACGATATATTCAGGTTACATGGAGTTCCTCTATCCATAGTATTTGATCATGATCCCAGGATCACTTCTAACTTTCCGAAAGGCCTTCATAAGTCGTTGGGTACTGAATTAAATTTTAGTACAACTTTTCATCCTCAATGAGATGGGCTGTCAGAACGAACGATTCAGACATTGGAGGATATTCTACGTGCTTTTTTGATGGATTATCAGGGATGTTGGGACTAAAATCGTTCTTTGGTTGTGTTTTCATATAATAACATTGTTCATTCCAATATACAGATGGCACCATTTGAGGAAGTATATGGGAAGCGGTGTTGAACTCCATCTTTTTAGGATGAAGTATGTGAATGGAAGTTGATGGGACCAGAATTGGTAGAATATTTGGCAGAAATAGTTCAGATGATATAGAAACACATGAGAACATCTCAGAGATCGCAGAAAATTTATGTGGACAAAAGGAGGAAGGATCTCTCTTTTGAGGTAGGTGATCATGTTTTTCTCAAAGTATCACCATGGAAAAGTGTGATGTGATTTGGTAAGAAAGGAAATATGAGTCCAAGGTTCATTGGACCATACAAAATTATTGATAGAGTCGGATCAGTTTCATATTGAGTGGGTATACCTCCGAGATTATCTCAGTCACACAATGTTTTTCATGTTTGAATGTTAATGAAGTACATGATAGATCCATCTCATGTTTTGAGTCCAGAGGTAGTTTAGTTGGAGGAGAATCTCACTTATGAAGAACTACCAGTCCAGATTTTTGAACACAAGGAGAAAGTGTTGCAGAATAAGGTGATTCATCAAGTAAAGGTTTTGTGGAAAACCCACATTATTGAAAAGGAAACAGGGGAATCTAAAATGCAATAAGGGATAAATACCCCCACTTATTTGATAAGTAAATAAATTGCGGGGATGAATGTTTCTAAAGGGGGGAAGGATGTAACATCCCAAGTAATTAATTAAGAATATATATTCTTATATGTGTCTATTTATGAATTATATAGTGTTTTAGAGGCTTAAAATGAGAATAAATCCCATCTTAAGCATGGAATACACTAATATTTTTAAAAGATTATTTTACTGCATTTTGATGGAAAACCATTTTTAAATCAAATTTTTGACTCTTTTATAAGCTCTATATTTCAAAATAAACTTATTATTTATGATTGGGACATTAAAATTTACTTTGGATTAATTTTTGGTATTTTTCTGACAATGTTCATGTTTTAATGAATAGTGAAAAATGCTGCATTTTACATCAAAACTGCTTTTTCATCTATTTTAATTATATGGTTAGATTATCTTTTTACTTGGTTTTAAAGTTTAAATAGAATATATTTTTACCATTTAATACAATGGTGGTCATTGGGATTAATTTTATTTTGGAATTGGGCATAAACAAGTGTCAAACTTTTCATAGATATTGTTTAAAAAAAACCGGCTATTTTTTTGACAAAGGGAATTTTTTTTAAATTAATTATTTCAATTTATATGTTCTGAATTTGGTAAATGGATTCCATAATTGTAATCAGAAGGTAAAATTATTTAATTAAGACTCTTTTGATTTTGGACATTATGAAAAGTAACGACAGTAATTATCATTAATTATCTTGATTTATTAGTAATCGGGTACTTAAGGATAATAAAATAATATCATAATAATAAAAAATGACCCCAAAATGTGTCCTCATCCTACATTTTGTGTCATGTCCGAACATGGGATGCCTTTTTCCAAAAATGGGGACTCCATGGAATCACTTTTTGGTGAATGTGACACTTTATCATTTTATTTTTAAAGAAAGGAGAATATCACTAAAGAATATATCTCCCGAGTAAAACATTTTTAATTTTATCTACATAAATTATCACTTGGACTATAAATAGTAATTTTAATGATAAAAATATTTCATACATCATAGTATTTCTTTTTGCAATTTTTATACATTAAATAAATTAAATTATTTATGATATCATGATGATGCAGCGATTACCACATTAAAGAAAGATTTAAATAAAATGAAATGATAATGTAAAATATAAGACTTAAACTTGTAAAAGACCTATTTTATGAGTATATTTCGAACTATTATCACCTTAACCTATAAATATATCAATGTAGGACCTTTTAAATCCAAAAATCATTTTAATATAAAGTAACATTTTATAACTTTCCATGAGTGCCCCTCCTCTCCTATTATAAAAGGCCCCCAACTCTACCTCTTTACAGACACCTCTCAAGCCATTGGATAAGCCAATATCTGATAATTTTATCTCTCCACAACCCTCTATTCATCCTATAAGCCTTACCTTAAGCATAAATCTCTTCATGAAACCCTTTTGGTTCAAACTAAGAGGTGTTACCAGATTTAAAGGTAAAGACTTCTCTAATGTTCTTTTGTTTTATTTTGCTTCTCCAACCCCCTAAACTCTTTTTATTAATTTCTTTTGTAACAAACCCAGTATCTTCAATACACTAGGTTTTTGTTATAATATTTATTCTAGCTACACTTAAACACACCTACATCTAATGGTTAGAGCATACTGTTTCCGTTGATAGAGAATTCCTGCCTCACGAAACAATGATTGTTCAATATTCTTATAACACCTTAAAAGGTGTCCATTAAGATGTCACTATATTTATAGATGATATATAATATGTTTATGTTTTCCTTAAGATTATTTATTTTTCATTTATGGCATAACTTTATGGTTCCCATTATGGGTAAATGCGATATCTTCATTTTTGGAAGTGCGGATTACAGCCCTCTCAAAGTGATTTGATTCGTTCATGCCATATGTGGGACATATAAAGGATGGATTTAATGATATTATATATGATATTATACTTGAATTATAATATACCTTTATATCATTATGATTTCATTACATTAAATATGAAATAGAAATGAAAGTAGCATTCATGCGTACGTACGACTTACTGTCTCCATGAACGGTGCATTTCATTTCTTACCTCTAATTGTTATGTAATATTATAAATGCATGTATATATAGGATATATATGATATATATGATATCTACATCATGAATATAATTCTGGATATAATGGATATTTTAACACATGCACATATTGTAATTATAAAGAGTTTATTTATGACTCAAGTACCAATGATCGAAAAAACGGCCATTATTCACATAAATAATTACATAGTGTTCATAACATGGTAATAAGTGATATAAAAGGAATAATGAACTTGGAAAGGGTTATTAATAAAGTAGAAATTAACTCATGTTTATTATTCTGGAGGTTAACTATCGATCAAGTCAAGTCAGACCCGAGGTAAGGGACTTCGTCTCAATATCCTTTCATTGAGGCATATTTTGATTTATACACAACTTTCATTTATATAGTGTATAAAACCCTTTGAATTTTACGTTTATTCAAAAGTAATCTCTTTTATACGAAGCGTTTTACTAAATGACAAAAGGAATGTTTTTTTTGTCGTATGTTTGTGGCGACAAGGACTTCTCCGCCGCCATGACCATTATTTGAGTTTCGGCTTCCTCTACAAGCCATGAAATTTTCATAAAAAGAAAAATAAATACCATGTTTTACTTTTCTTTTATTTTTGAATTGAAAATTGTTTTCATAATATTTTTATTATATCAATGTGTTGTATTGATATCTTGTGATTGAAATGTGGAAATGTTATGTTTCCTTTATCCATGTTTTATGTTATACGATTCTGTTACGGTTCTTGGGAATTGTTTTTAAGACAGGTGGTTCTATGATAAACTAAGGGTAGGTGAGCCCGATATAGCTCTCCAATGCATTGGGTAACGCGAAGGGGTTAAACGTTAATGTTTCTCCGAAGAGATTTAGGGAATATATTGTGATGGGTATTCTAAATGTAACCATGAGGGTTACTCCCTACGTAATAATGTTATGAATGCATCATGTTACCTTTATGTCTTATGATTTATATGATTTATTCATTATATGACGAAGTATGTTAAAATGCTTATGTTTTATGAGTAAAGTTTGATTTCATACAAGGACTAATGTTTTCATTTCGTACTTTTATATCCCTTACTGAGCTTTTTATACTCATCCCATGTTTTTGAAATGTTATTCATAGGTCAAGGTAAAGGTACATGATGTGATGATAGTGTCAAGGAAGTGTTAAGAAAGAATATATGTTTTATTTTAAATATGTTTCTGTTGATGGGAAAAATGAGTACTATCTTTTATGTAACCACTTTTCTTAAATGTGGAATGTAATGCATAATTTATGATCTAATTCTCTAATACTCTAAACCTGGAAATATCTTTAGCATGTATTCTTGAAATAACTCTAGATTAAGTAATGTTTATGGTTGCGGACTTATATAACTAACCAAGTGATTGAATAGTTTCAGTAACATCTTCCATTGAAGAAGGGTCTAATGGATTAATATTGTCCAACAAATATTCATAAATAAACCTCTCACATATTTAAGAGATCTGTTAAAGGGGAAAAATTATATTAAACCCAACATATGTTCACTAGCTATATTTTGAGAAAGTATAAAATAAATTAACAATGCCATAAATATTATTTTTTTCTATTAAACGAACAGAATTTAAACCAGTCTTCGATTCTATGAATTAATGGTAAATAACTTATGTGGAATAATATTATTTGCATAAAACGCAAATCAAGTTCGTATAAATATCCTAAAAACCAAATATTATACATGGGTAAAATCCCAATCCACTCATGGTAACTCAGGTTTTGACATGAAATTGAGCTAGCCAAAAACCATCCCACATTTTCTACCTAATTTATAATGATCAAAATACCAGTCTACAAATTATATTGATCTAACCCCATGTATTATCATAATACTTATATCTAGATTCTGGTTATGATAATATTTTGGAATGATCCATCTTGTGTAAACAAGACTCATCACCCATGAGGGTCTTCAATAAAGAACAAAATGAATGAAAACCAAAAAAAACATTCTTTTGTAACCAGAATGATATAATCCAACCATGTATAGTATATACTAAGAGTATAAATCCATGATATATATACTATGATGATAATATTCAATTCCTATAAATTATATAGGTTAGTATAAGAACCATGTCTCTATATGAAAATTTTTCACCGCTTCTTATTTCCATGACAAATTCAATGAAAACCTAGAGATTACAAATAAATATAATATTCCATTCCAATTTATTAATCCCCTGTAAAACAAAATAATCAATATTTACAAGGAAAATTTATTTTTGGAAAAAAATTCACGTAGGATTTCACCAATGAATATATATAATATTTTATATAATAAAAATTTTAGTCCATATATTAATACAAATTATTATTATAAAAATGATTTAAAATGGAAGACATCATTTTAAAACAATCATTTGTTTTTATAAATCAAATTCATTTCATGATAAATGAAGAATATTTCTAGTACAAATAAATTTATATTACTGAATAATTAACACAATTAATGGAAAACCATAATGTAAATAAGTGATAAAACAAAATTGATATGTACTATCATGTATAAAACAAAGTAAATGTTGGGATATAAAATATGGGAACACATGGTAGTCTAATTGAATTTATGATAATAAATAATCATTTCATAACAATAATATTACTGGTTAGAGGCTTTTCTATAGGATATCAATATTTAAATAGCAACCCCAAGTGGTGTCACAATATAAGTATGAATATAACTACTTTAGGATCATCCTAAGTATCAATATGTTTTAAATTATTCAAAAATAATGCCCAAATTTTAAAAAAAATAATTCACATTGAAACACTACTAATCATGTGGTTTGAAAACAATTTTAGAGTCGAAATTTTCTTTTGAGGAATTTAATTTGACACATAGTATGAAAAAATTATATCATTTTATACCCCCTATAAAACATAATTTTTCTTAGATAATTCTATATTAATAAAAAAAATAAATCATTTCCACAATCCACAAAGTATAAATTAAATAAAAATAATTTTTTCCTAATATAAATTCTTTTTATACGGACATATTTATCAAGAATATAGGGAAACTATTTACCTTTTAAAAACAGATATTATAAATTAGTAGGTACAATTACTGTGATAATAAATCCATATAAATTAATATTAGACCTCTTTCAAATACCTTAGATCAAAAATTAAAATAAAAATTAGGAACCAAACATATAATTTTAGAAGATACCAATCAATGATTATAGAAGAGGAGAGACATGTAGATAATAACTGGGAGATACATTGAAAATATTTTTCGATATAAAATGAAAATTACTCTGGAATCAAAAAAATGTCCCTATTGTGTTGGGGGATGTTTACTTTATGACTAATATAGATTAGGATATTATGAGGTAAAAAATCATGGGTAGTGTGGTAAAATAAATTTTTTAAATGTTTGGATTTGGGTTAATGATTGGATTTCATTGTTTAATAGAAAAATCCATAACATATTTGAATAGTATCCCTTGAAAAAATGAGTTGGATGGATACATGGGTTGACTAATAAAGTTAGAAAAAATATTCTCAAGGTATGATACACCACATAAAAAATATTTAGGTTCCCAGAATGTGTCATTATTTAGAATCATGATTCGACTAAAAATTTTCATACATTTAAAGTGTCATTGGAGGATCATAGTTTCATACTATATGATTACAACATGATTAATAATAACAATTCACATAAACCATTCACATGATTTATTTTTTTGAAGGCTTCATTTTTTAAACCCATGGCTCTAGAGACCTCTAGAATTATTTAATGGTTAATCCAAGATCATGCTATTCCCAACCATTGACCTGGAGGTAATCAAATTTATATCATTTGTGTCTCTGAATTGAATGGTTATTAAAATTTTCAGAACAAAACATATATACTATAATTCAATGAATATCATGATATAATATTTTATAATTAATTTAAATGAAACTATGTTCCCCATATAATGAAATCACAGTGCCTAATGTGAATAATTTATCGATAAAATTAGTTTTAGATTAAGAATAAACATACAAAGTTCATTAAATTGAATGTGATAATTATTAAATGTGGGGATTCTGTGAAAATAAGTGAGTCCATATAACGCAAGTTTAAATTATGAATAAGAGATCCTAGATATCAATACACACATAATTCACAAATAACAATTCCAATTAAATGTATTTATAACCCAATGAATGACAATAGAGATAATAAACCCCTTACCACTTGGTAACAATTATTTAAAATCACCATAAATGAAAAAATATATATTATAACCTAAAATAACATTATATATGGATTATTCAAGATATAAAAACTTAAATTATTCTATATACTCTAGGAAAATTAATTTCGGTGTACAAAATTAATATTTTTATCAAATAAGTGATATTAAGATTAAATATCCTACCTCTAGTACTAACCTAGATGTATGTCATTTAAATCATATAAAATAATCTTATATAAAATATAAAATATTTTAATATTACATAACATATTAATTAATTAATTATTAGAACCTTTTTTCAATTATTATAATGATATAATTAATTACATAATCTTGTATGTCTTGGTTGGATGTTTCGAGGACATTTGGATTGTATTTTAAAATCAGCCATTGTATGTTTACAATTACTAAGGTTGTCATTGTTCCAAAACATATATAATAACAACCATTAAATGATTAAAATTTTTATAAATTAATTATAATTTAATAAAAAACTATAAAATCTAGTTGTGAAAAAGTAATTACGTTGGAACCATGTATAAGGTATATTGTATGAACGTATGAGTAATGTTTTCATTTCTCAATGTCAATGAGATAAATAATATAATTGGAATTTTATAAGTCTATATTTATGATTCTATCATATATATAACTATTTAATATATACATAAGATATTATATAATCGACATTTGATGAAGTGAAAAAAAATCTAATGACATCTCTTTGTGGAGGTGGAAATCGATAAGTACAAATGAATAATGATATTATTTTTCAATGGATGGAAAGGCAATTAAATATATTTCATTCTACCTGTAAATAATGATAATTTTGTAATTTCTATAATATAAAATGATTAAATCCATCATTATAACTATTTATGATAGATATTGATGTAAATAAAATTTCATTAATTCAAGAGATGATATTCCACCCCACACATGAATAATGATTTAATTCCACATTTGACTATGGATTTGATTGGTATAGGTTATTAAATTGACCTAAAAAAACACAGACATATATATAATATACTGGTTTTATTATTTCAGCATCATTGGTAAATATTTTATATAGGTAGAAGAAAAAATAAAATGATTATTATACGTTAAGATCAATACATATTCTTGGGAAAACATCATTATAATTATACGTAATAGCTACTGTAGGATGGTTTTATAATGAAAAAATGTATTCTAGGACACGTTTCTGTATAAGGCCCCCGCCATTAAAAATTACTTAAACTTGTGGTAAATCATGAATTGACATTTTAGATCTTTTCATGTTTACATTTTTAGAAAAATTGGCCATAACTATTAAATTGCATTTCAAATATTACATAATAGACACTTCTACTGAGAATCGGTTTTTTCAAAAAATAAAATCTCTTAAAGGAAAACAATAATTAATTCCATATTATAAATTTTCATAAATTATTCCTTTATCTAACCCATCCTTATACCCTGTGAAAAACATTTCCAAAATGTGGGAAGGGCATAAAAATCTCAGTAAGGGTTATAAAATAAAGAAATAAACCATTAGTCCTTCAATATATACAAAACATAATCCCTTTAACATACCTCATTAAATTAGAAAATTTTTTAATAGAAAATAGAAATCATAAATCATTAAGGTAACTTGTGTAATCCATAACAAACATACAATGTAGCTTTCATATCTACGTTGGGAGTTACATTTTGTATACACATTACAGTATATTCCCTAAATCTATCTGGGGAAACATTAATGTTTACCTCCATCACATTACCCAATGTATTGGACAACTATCTCAAGTTCACCCACACTATGTTTATCACGAAACCACCCATATACAAAAAAAAATTATAGAAACATATCTTAATCATGACACATAATAGAAACATAACATTTCCACATTGCAACCACAAGAGATCAATTCAGGATATTGACTTAATAAATCCATGATCAAATCCATTTTCAATAGAAAAATACATAAAAGTGTTTTTGGTTTTTATTTTATTTCAAAAATTTTATGGCGTGTTAAAGAATCCAAATATCAAATAATGCCAGTGGCGATGGAAAGGTCAGCATCGTCGTGTATGTTTAAAAGAAAATTCTTTTTTTTCGTTTAGTAAAACTCTATATAGAAAAAAATATTCTATTTGTATCAAAATAAAATTCAAAGGGGTTTATACACCATATAAAGGAAATTCATGTATAAATCAATTTATTTCTCAATGAAAGGAGATTGAGATGAAGTCCCTTACAAAGATCGTATCATTAGATTAGGGATAAATCAATGAAACAATTATGTGTGGAAAATATAAATGGACCCAGTAAAAATGGATATTAATTGTAAAAATTTAATAGTAATTCACATATATTGTTGAAAAAAACAAATTAAATTGATATTTAACTCAATGAATAGAGATTTATCTATGATTTCCCTTACAAAGTACATATAAATGACATAAGAATTTATCAATGGAGTTATTATGGGTTTCAAAACCATATGCACACAAAGGGAAGTGGAAATTAAAAATTAAATAAATAAGCAATCATTTAAAAAAATTAATGGAATAATATAATCAATTAAGTATACAGAAAACACAATGAGTGAGAATTGAGTTTGTAAATTTCCCTACGGTAATTCGATAGCTTTACCGTGTCAAAAAAATTTAGAAAATCAGCTGATGAACTATAACAGGGTATATCATCACCTGGAAATACAATTTACAATAATAAGGATATATAAGAACACATTCTATCATAAGAAAATGGAAATTAAAATACAAAACATAAAATAGGAATTTTAATAAAAGATAATTGTGAAAGGATCACTTACCTCGAGTCTGACATGTCTCGTATGTTCCTTGTTCTTCCTGAATAATAAACATAAGTTAATTTATAATTTCTTCAGAACAAATTTTAAGTTTATTATTCCTTTTAAATCACTTATTACATTTCTATAACAATTAATTATTTATTTTAGTTTATATTATCAATTATTTCGATGTTCGGAACTTAATTCAATAATGAACTTATTATAATTACAAAATTTTCCATGTGGTCAAAAGTCAATTTTCTCCAAATTTTTAGTCTTGATTTAAATATCATATATATACTATATATATATATATCTAGTATATATTTATCAATAATATTCCATAACATTTGGATATAAGAAAATGAAATGCATCCTTCATTTAAATGGTAAGTCGTACGTACACATGAACACACATATCATTTCAATTTTTCATTATTAATGGAATGAAAATAAAATGATACATAGGTATATTATTATTATATAATAGTATCTATATTATATATGTTACATAATTTTATTAATCTCACCATTTATACATTCCATGCATAGCATGAACATGTCATACAACATTGAGCGGGCGGTAGTCTGCACATCCTCAACTGAAATTATTGTATTTATAATACATGAAAATCATAAAGGTATGTTATAAATGTTAATTAAATTATAATATAAATAATATAAATATCATTAATATCATTTATAATTATATATCCATCATAATGGCTACCATGAGCAGTGGGAGGAGAATATTGAACAATTATCGTTTTATGAGGCATTAGTTCACCATCCACTAAAACTATATGTTCAATACCAAGTACATGGAGGTGTGTTTCAGTGTAGTTATAATCCTTCTCATAAAAAATAAACCACATATATTTAAGATACAAGTGTTTTTTTTAATGAAACAAAAATAATTATTAGGTAGTGAAGAATTAGATTAATGGAACAGAATTTTAGAGAAGACGCTACCTCTTAAAACATGTAACACACTTTGATTTGATCCAAAAGTCATTCATGAATTACCTAATTCCTTGGATAAATCTTCTCAGAGGAATAGGGGGATGTTTGTAGCTTCATGGAGATAAATTTTTATGTTCCAAGGGGCTTTATAGGTGTGTGTAATGAGTTAGAGGTGGTGGCATTTTATAAGAGGGTGGTGGGTCTCTTTTGAATGTTTGAAGTATTATTTTATTATAAAATGATTTCCTATATGAATAGTCCCAAAACTCTTTACATTAGAAAATAAGATGAATAAAATTCTAAATAAAATCACCCAATAAGAATTGGGTAGAGGATGGATATTTTTTAAACCTTATCTTTTTTATTTAACCCTTTTTTACACATGCCTTTATATCAATAATATAACATTTTGAGAATCAAAATAGTAACCAAAATAAGACAAATATCCAAATAAATAGTCATTAATAAAATTTGAGACTTATGATAACTAATTTTAAGAATCGTAAATTTATTTTAATTTTATTATATTTAATGAAATATTATATATTTTGAAATAGGAATAATGTCAATTTTGACACTATTCATTTCATGAAATTTTAAGGAATCCATAACAATCTTATTGATTCGAAAAAAAATCATTATTACAACGATAAAACATAAATATAATCCAAATAATTAGTTTTTGAAATAAACATAAAAAATTAAATTTATTTTTACATTTATAATATCTTTTATTTGAATCCTTTATTCATGAAACAATTAATGCATCACCATTGTGCCATAATTAAATTTATTAATTTAATGTTTACAAATTATAAATAAAATACCATGATTTAGAAAATATTTTAATATTTAAAATTAAATTTATATTTCAAAATATCACATGAATAACCCCATATAAAAATTGTTTTACTAAAATATATATGTTTATGTTACATTTTCCATAACATTAAATTAATTTTTATAAAATGCCGATTTCACATACAAGTGGCTCCATGGGGACCTGAAATTAACCCAATGATTCCCATGGTCTGACATGAATCAACCAATATGGTTAGGATACATGTTATGGAATTTAATATTATTATAATATTATTTTTTAAAACATATTTAACATATTTACTCTTTAACAATGGTAAATAAAATATTTACTGAAGTTATTATTCATATCATCTAAAAGTAAAAGTTACCTATTCACAAAATTTGGAACTCCTGATTACAAAATATGGAATCCATTTTTCAAAATTCAAAACACAAAAGGTTCTGAAATAAATTTAAAATTAATTCTTGTTCTCAAAACCAAAAAAAATGTGTTGTTAAAAAGTAAAAAATACCAAATGATTGATATGTGTTCATATCCAATTTAAATGTGGAATTACATTAAATGACAAAAATTCTATTAATTAATAAAAATATAATATAATTACACTTTGAAATAAATTAACATGACTGTATAATCATATAAATAAACTAGATTAAGTGGAATCATTGAAATAAAATGCAGTATTTATCACTATTCATAAAAAATTGAACATTATTAGAAAAATACCATAATTTTACTTTATGTAAATTTTTATGTCACGATTCTAAATAAGAAGTTTATTTTGTAAAATTGAACATAAAAAATTGTAAAAAAATATATTTAAAAATGTTTCACCATCAAAAGGAGGTAAATTGTCCTTTTAAAGAATATTATAGTTTTCAGGTTTTAAATTGATTCATTCTTATTTTAAGCCTAATTTTTTTTGGATAAAATAAAAAACATTTAAAAAACGTGTGTAATAATATTTTAGTCATTTCTATTCATTACCTCCAATAAAATGGCGAGGCGTTAACTGCCATTTAAAATAATTAAATTATTATATTTTTTTTTGGTATAACTCAATGTTGTGTGTGACATAAGATTTCAATAAAACCCATTGTCGCGTGTTGAGTACGCTATCATAAATAGCATCATCATGAAATTAAAATTATTATTTAATTCAAAAAAATTTATAAATATGAAAATTTCATATTCTTTATTTACCTAGGACGTTACATCCTTCGCCAATTTTGGAATTTTGTTCTTGTAGTTTTTAAATTAATCTCAGAAACAACACTAAAAATCCCACATCAGTAAAAGATTAAATAAAACTATAACATTAAATGATATAAATCGAATTATAAAGGACAGCTGAGATAAAACATAATATGATTCCATGTAGGAAAACCTGGATATAGAATATGAACTAACTATAATGTTCTCATAGAGAGTGATAGAAAACATGATCGTGAGAAAGTTAACAATAAGTAAACCAAAAAAACATGATGTGTTAAATGGTCATCAGTTTCCCAGTTGGAAAAGTAAATGGAAAATGTTTTTGTTTTATTTTAAATTTCATAAAAATGGAGAATTTATTTCTTAGACTGACTAAGGACTTGATGAAATATACCTACATTTCTAGTAGATTTTCATCCTTCAATAAATTTCTTCCAAAAACTCATATTTTCTCCAAATGATGAGTATTCAAGGTGACTTTTTCACACATGAAGTTCTAGAATCAACTTTTAAAGACTCACATAATCAAAAAAAGATGAAATATATATTTCCCTTGTCTTTTGACCTTAAACAGAACTATATTTTTTAGTACTAGATCAGATAATCCCAAAAATGAAAAATTGTTCATAAAAAGAAATACTACTCTTAATCTCTAAAATTTAACAAGTAATACAAAAATCCCAAAAAAGAACATTAAATAAAAAATTTCCATAAATTATTCAAAATTATACAAACTATGTTAGAAACCCAAAATTCAGATTGATTTGATCACATAGTCTTCCACAAAAATATTAATATTTATCAACAAATAACATCAGCTACTCTTAAATAATACTACTTAAAAGTAATTTACCTAATCACATATTATCTATTATAGGACAATAATTTCCATAAATAACACTAATTTCTATATGTTCACAATAAAAACATTAATTATTCCAATATAAAATTTCATCCATTACTCCAAAAATGAGTTTACATATTATTATATTTTATTTAAGCATATTTTGTTCCCAAAAGAGAGAACATCTTCAAAAAAACCATTATCACTTAATCACTGAATCATTTTCCTATGATAAGGATTCCCATTTGATAAATCCTAAGCTCCCAAAATAAACCTTTTCTTGATCTATAAATAATTTAAATAAAAATAATTAGTCAAACTAACTATGGGAATCATGTAGTCTAGTGGTGAGAGATGAATCCCAATTGCAATTTGGTTGTGGGTTTGATTCCCGTTGTTGTGTCTGATGCGATGGGTTGTTACATGATCTTCATTTTTTTATTTTTCAAAAAGTATATATTTTTATTACATTTCCAAAATTGAGATAAATTCCGTCGAAAGGAACATAAAATATTTTAACCACAATAGTTATCTCATACCTTTCATTTTCGTCCCAAAAAGTAGTAACCTATAATTACAGCAATTTCAAAGATCAAATAAAATAATGTGGTTCTATATAACTATAAATTGAAATAAATAGATATTTCTTACATTAATAACATTTTGAAATATAAAAATTTATGGTTACACATACTATAAAAACACTTCCAATGTAATCCCATCCAAAAATGGCCATTAATACATATTAAAATTTCATCATCCTAAAATCTACCATAACTCTTGAATCCATAATATGTATACTTATTAATAATTCAACGTTATCCACAATCCATTAACAATTTTTTCCAACATATTCCACAATACATATTTCTAAAAAACAAAATCATGAATCATATCTTAAGATTCAATAATTTCAAAACATCAGCTAAGAAATAATCCATTCCATTCATTGGTCATTGTTAGTTTCCTCATCCTAAATTGGAATGGAATTGTGTATTCGTAAAAATAGATTTGTATTGTACTAATTATCGCATTCCGATACCTTCTTTGTAGTAAATATATTTGTATAATGACCAATCACTCCATGTTTAAAACATTCAATTGATCCCTTGGAAATAATTTCATTCCCTTTCCTGGATTCAACTAGATGATTCATTTTCACATTTCATGTTCTTGCTTTATGACCATAATTACCACATATATAGAATCTTCCCGTTACATTTGAAACATTTCCCTAGGTGTTTCTATTCATATACCTGACATATATGTTTTTGAATATACATATTTTTATGGTTATTAGATGAACTTCTGCATGGATTTTTATCTCGCATATATGATGCCTTATAAAAATTACCATAGTTCAGGTTATTAATATTGGATCTAGATAGATGGTTGAGAATATCCACAATAGTTATCATTCCATCTTCCAATTATTTCAGTTTCTTTTTCAAAAAACCACCAATGTTTTATTCACATCCATTGTTACTTTTGTGCCAGCTAGATCCATCCATTTACTAAAACCAAAATGGTCAGTGTGAATATATCAATTAAATCAGCATATAATATCTTATGAGGAGGTTAAACACTGAGATATATTTATTCATGTTATCTTAAAAACATTAAATTTATCTAAACTAATTATATCTATTTCTAATATTTTAACCATTATGGTTATGTCACTTATGCTCAAAAAATACCCTAACCTCTAATGTTTTGATAAACTGTCCTTTGATACTAACTCGAAGTCCTTTTACATAAAACATTACTTAATATTGAGCTAAATGAATAATTATCATTGATTCCCTTTTTAGGTTAAGTGTTTTAGATAAGTAGGCCATAACTATTACATTATATCTCAAATATTAAAAAGTAGACACTTCTTCTAGGCATCCATTTTTTATTAAATAAAAACACATAAAAGAGAACAACGATTCTTTTCATTTTATAAATATTCTTGAATTATTCCTTTCTCTTTCCCTACCTTATACACTATGAAAAACATTTCAAAACATGGGATAATCATAAAAATCATAGTAGTTTTTTTAAAATAAAGAAATAAAACATTAGTCCATCAATACATAAAAAATATAAGATCTTTAACATTCATCCTGAAAACATAAGATTTATGAATATCAAATAGAAATAATAAATGATAACGGTATCATTGGGCATCCATAACAATCTTTCATTTTATCTTTCACACCTATGTATGGCATTAAATTTAGGATAGCCATCACAGTATATTCCCTAAATATCTTAGGGGAAATATTAATGTTTACCTCTGTGAGGATACCCAATGCATTGGAGAGATATCACAGGATCACCCACCCTAGGATTATCATATAACCACACATATACATAATCAGTTCCCAAGAACCATAGTATAATTCTAACACCTAAAAGAAAAGATAACACTTCAACATTGAAATCACAAGATATTAGTTCTATATATTGACATAATCAATCCATTATCAAAACCATTTTCAATGCCAAAATGAATAAAAAAGTTTTTTATATTTATTTTCTTTTAAAAATATTACGTCTTGTTATAGATTCCAAATATCAAATAATGGTCATGGCGGTGAAAAAGTCATCATCATCTTGTACTTTTAAAAGATAAATTCTTTTTGACGTTTTGTAAAATGATTCAAAGAAAAAAAAGATTTCCTATGAATGAAATTAAACGTAAAAGGGGTTTATACAATGTATAGATGAAATTCATGTGTAAATCAATATATGCCTTAATAAAAGAAGATTGAGAGGACGTCCTTTACAATGATCATATCATTCGATTAAGGATAAATCAATAAAATAATTATGTGTGACCAATATAAATACTCCCAATATAAATGTATTTTATGTGTAAAATATTCATAGGTCATTCACATATATTCATGTAAAAACAAAACCAATGAAATGTATATTTAACCCAGTGAATGGATATTGAGATAATATTTCCCTTATAATGTTCATATAAATGACGTATGAAATTATCAATGGAGTGATTATGTGATGAAAAAATTATATCCCTAGAAAGTGAAGTGGAAATAAATAAATAATGAAATATATACAGATTCCACACATAATCATGTCATAATATAATAAATAATGTTTTCCTAAATACCAATGAGTGGAAATTGATTTTAGAAATTCTCTTATGAAAATTGGCAGCATAACGGCGTCACATAAAAATTTAGAAAAAGATTTGATGAGGGAGAAAATGGTATATCGTAACATGGAAAAAAAATACAACAATATGGATATAAAAGACTATATCCCAACATAATAAGATGGAAATTAAAAGACATAATAGAAAATAGGTCTTTCAATAAAAGAGGAGGGTGAAAGGTTCCCTTACATCGAGTCCAACTTGTCTTGTATGTTCCTTATTCTTCCTGAATAATAATATTAAGTTAATATATAGTTTATTCAGAACCATTTCAAATTTATTATTCAATTTATAACACTTATTTCTCTGATATAACACTTATTTAGTTTCTTGAGTTCATATCAGATATTTTTTCGATGTTCGGAACTTGAGTCAAAAATGAACTTGTTATAATTACAAATTGTCCATGTTGTCAAAAGTCAATAATATCTAGATTTTTATTAATGATTTAAATATCATATATATCCAGTATATATTTATTTATGTCACGTATATATTAATTTATAATATTTTATAACATTTTTATAAAAGAAAATGAAATTCACCATTAATGGAGACGGTATGCAGTACGTATGCATGGACACTACATTCATTTATTTTTTCCTTTTTAACGGAATGAAAACTAAATGATTCATAGGTATGTTATAAATCTAGTATAATTTATATTTTATATATGTTATATAATTTTACTAATTCCATCCTCTATATGTTCCATGTATATCCTGAATGAGTCATATCACTTTGAGGGGGAAGTATTCCTCACATTTTTTAAAGAAAATATTTTATTTATAAAACATGAAAAGTATAACGATATGTTATAAATGATAACTAACTAATAATAGATATAAAATAAATATCATTTATATCATATATAATTACATTTCCATCATAATGGCCACCATGTGATGTGGTTGTAGAATAATAAAAAATAATTGTTTCTTGCGGCAGTAGTTCGTCGTCCACAGAAACAATATGTTCTATACCCATTTGATGGAGGTGTGTGTAAGTGTAGTTCTAATATATCCCATAAAATCAAAAAATTATATGGAGGTTTTGTTATGTAATAAAATAAAAATAATAGAATAGGGAGTGATGAAGTATAACAATTGAAAAGAATTTTAGAGAAGACAATACCCCATTAAATCTGTAACTCTCTTTGATTTGAGAAAAAAGGCTTTCTTGAATTTCCTTATTCTTAATAGAAAGCCTCTAGAAGAAAGGTGAAGATGTTTGGATATTCTTGTTCAATTTTTTGGGTGAGTCATGGGGTTTTAGAGGTGTGTGTAATGGGTTATAGGTGGTGACCTTTTATAAAAGGTAGCCGAGGCTCTTTATCAATGTTTGAAAGTATTATTTTATTATAAAATGATTTTCAGTTTCAAAAAGTAAAAAACACATTAAATTTGAAGATAATATGAATATAAGTCAAAACAAAACCATATAATAATAATTGGATAGGTTTTTGATATTTCTTATCCTTATCTTCTTTATTTATTCGTTTTTTTACTGTTACCGTTTTATTAAGCATTTAACACTTTGAGAATCAAAATAGTTACCATAACATGAAAAATATCCAAATAAAAAGCCATTAAAAAATTTGAGATTTACGATAACAATTTTTTTGAATCATACATTTTTTTGAATTTTAAAACATTTAATAAAATATTTTTCATTTTAAAATTTGAATTATGTAAATTTTGACACTATTCATATAATGATTTTTTTAAAAAAAAATTACAACCTGATTGATTTGAAAAAACATCATTAATAAAACTATAGCATGTATATATAATCCGAAAAATTCGTGGAAGACATGAAAATAAAACAATTTCATTTATTTTAAAATTTATAATATCATTTATTTGATTTCTTTTTTAATGAAACAATCACAGCATCATCATTTTTTCATAATTAAATTTATTTATTTAATGTAAAAACTATAATTAAAATAAAATTATGTAATAAATCATTTAATATTATATATTTCTAATAATATTGTAAAATATCACATGTATAATCCCATATAAAAATTGTTTTACTAAAATATATATGTTTATGTTACATTTTCCTTAACATTAAATTAACTTTTACAAAATGTCATTTTCAATTACAAGTGGCTCCATGGGGTCCCCAAATATACCAATGGATTCCCATGGTCAAACATATATCATAAAATAGTGTTAAGACATATATAAGAGAAAATTAATATTATTATAATATTAATTTTTTACCCTTATTTACCAGATTTTCCCATTAACCATGTTAAATTACATATTTACATAAGTTACTATTCATAACCTCTATAAATATAAGTTATCTGGTTTAACAATTTGGTCCACCTTATTCCAAATATGGAATCCATTTTTCCATATTAAAAAATAATATTTTCAAATATTAATTTAAAATTATTTCCCGTCGTCAAAAGCTTAAAAGGGTATTTTTAAGAAGTAAAAATTACCAAAAGATTGACATGTGTATGTCCAATTTCAAAATAAAATTACATTCAATGACCAAATTTGTATTAAATTATAAAATTTTAATCTAATTAAACTTTAAAACCAATTAATAGGAAAATATAGACATATAAATGAATTATATTAAAAGGATTTTTTGTATTAAAATGCATTATTTTTAACTATTCATCAAAAAATGAACATTATCTGAAAAATAAAAAACATCCACCCAAAGTACATTTTGATATACCACATCTAAATATGATGATTATTTTGTAAAATGGAAAATAAAAAAATTGAAGAAAAATAGATTTAAAAATTGTCCTCTATCCAAAGGTGGTAAATCAACCCTTTAATGAATATTATAGTATTTTAAGCTTAAAATTGGATTCATTCTTATTTTAGGCCTCTAAAATTTATTGGATACAAGTAAAACAATATAATAAATATGGGTAAACATATTGTAATTTGTTTTGCTCATTCCCAACAATACAATTCTAGGCTTTAACTACTATTTAAAATAAAAACAATATTAATTTATTTTTTCGTATAATTCCTAGTTTTGTGCAACGTAAGATTTCAAAGAAACTTGTTGTTGTGTGTTGAGTACGCTATCCGATAGAACATCCTCTTTAAAGTAAAATTAATATTTAATTCAAAAATATTGTTAAATATAAAAATTTCATATTCTTTTTTTACCTACTCTGTTACATCCTTTCACCCTTTTTGGAATGGCTTCCTCGCAATTTTAAAATTGGGCTCCAAAACAATATTAAATGTCCTAAATTAGAAATAGTGTCAATAAAGATATCACATTAAAAGAAATAGAGATAATTATAATGGTCATGTGAGATATCACATACAAGGATTGCATGTCAGAAAACATTGATATGGAAGATTAAGTAATTGTCATGTTCTGATGGAGAGTGATGGAAAATATGATCATGAGAAAGTTGACAACAAGAAAACCAAAAAAATATGATGGGTTAAATGGTCATTGGTTTCCCAGAAGGAAGAGTACATGGAAAATGATTCTGTTTTAAGTACCACTTCATAACGTTATAGAATTTATTTATGATCCTGACTAAGGACATGTGTAAATATACTTACTTTTCAAGTAGATTTTCTTCGATTAATAACATTCTACAAAAAACTCATATTTTCTCCAAACAATGACTATTCTAGATGACTTGATCACACCTGAAGTTATAGAATCAACTTCTATAAAATCACATAATCCACAAATGATGGACTATATATTTCCTATGTCTTTATACACTAACCACAATGAGAATATTTATTAAAAGATAAAATAATCCCCCAAAAGGATAATTTTTATAAAAAGAAATACTACTCTTAATCTCCCAAATTGAAAAAATAATACTAGAATCTCAAAAAAGACCCTCAATGAAACAATTGTCCTTAAAATTATTGAAAATAATACAAACTATGTTTTAAACTCAACATTCAGAATGATTTGATCACGTAGTCTTCCACAAAAATCATATCATTTATCTCCAAAAAACATCATATACTCTTAAAGAATCATACATAAAACTAATTAACCTAATAACATATTCCCTATGATAGGTTAATCATTTCCATAAATAACCCACATTGCTATATGTCCACAAAAAAACATAGATTCATCTAAGATAAACTTTTAACAATTACTCCATAAATGATATCAAATAGAATTATATATTCCTTATGTATATAGCGTTCCAAAAAGAGAGAACATATTACAAAATATTCTTTATCACATAATCACCAAATCATTTTCCTATACTTAGGATTCTCATTTGATGAAGCATAATTTCCCAAAATCATCTTCCCCGTTATCCATAAAATCATTTACTAAAAACAATTAGTCATACTAACCCGGGGTAAAGACCTGATTTTTTTTATGTAATTTTTTTAATTATTTGGGATTATTACATGTCTGAAAAAATTGTAGGTGCATGATTCTGAGTCCTGGTGTTCCTGAAATGAATTTATAAACATTTATTAAGGTATGTTCAGGTAGCACGTAGGCGTAGTTTTCTATCTTTCGAACCTTTGCTTGAATTACATATATGAGGGCACTATTGAATATGCAGCGCTAGGATTCACATAAAGGAGGCTTCACTTCAACCATTGTAGGCCATGTGAAAAAGTTAATTTTCAGGAATTTTAAAGGATTGATAAAATAAAATGTTATTTTATTTTATTTATTTTCTTCTTCTCTAGTAGATAAGCGGCGGTGGTGGGACCAAAAAAAATTCAATCCATTAATTGGCTTGACTCCTCCTTTTTTGTAACTGTACCATTGGAATCTGTGAGGTTCATTTATTAAATGAACCACTTAAATTCCTCAGAACATTAACCAAATCTCCCCTCCTATTTATATGGAGCTCGAGGACGGGTGTTACCAAAGATTTACTAAGTGACAATGATCTGGAAACGTACCATGATGCTAAACACTTGGAGGACGTGACTGGTTTCAGTGAGTGGTGAAGAGAGCCATCGAATCATGATTCGACGTCAACCCCAAAGGAGGTCTGTCGATCATCGTTAGAAGACGTCTAATCTGGGAAAATTAATTGTTGTAAAGTTCTTCGTTATGGTATAAATTATTGACCTCATGATTCAATCCAAACACGGAGTGAAAAGGGCCAAAATAATAAGGCTCAGACCCTCCACATTACAGTAGTTGTCTCGTTATTCTGGAACAGTTTTTAAATGGAGTGACATGATGATACCGGAGAACACAATGTAGCGACGGTGACCCCAATGCCTCAGAGGCATTGAAAAAAATAAAAAATGATCCACTGGAGCATGTTTGGTGGCCCATGGAAGAAACCGTCGGCACCCCATGTCAGCAGTGGCCGGAGGAGACCCACGGTGACTGACATCGTGTGGTGGAAAGTGGTGCACCGTTGCACACCACGAAAACCAAGGGTTTTCGGCCTGAGTCACTAACACGGGACAAGGGCAACATCCGCAGGCGCCGCTGGAAGTTGCAGGTTGGGTGGGTGGGCTGAGCCCCTCCCGACGGGCTGGGCCAAATGTGACACGGGCCCACAAACTAATGGACAGACCCCAATGGCCCAAACCAATGGAATCGAGCTGACCCTAAACGGGTCGGAATCAGGCAGGGTCTGGTGGACCCCAAGAACAATTACATGAGACAGGTCTAACCAAGTCGGACCGGTCCCAGACCCAACCATGCCACAAATAAATAAATGCTTGTAACTAAAGAACCATGCATCTATTTGACACACCATTGGTGGTCTTGGGACCCCTTTTGGGAAGCGGTCCCATTTTCATATTCTGTCAGGCATGACAGAGCCTGGCCAGACCATGGTGCGATCACCCCCATTTCATAGAGAGGGATGTCACTAACAGACCGAGCATCCAATCGACGCACCTTTTATCACATAAGGACCCTTGTGACAAGGTGGTCCATTGGAGATATTATATGTGATTTTTTAAGGATAATTTCCTGAGACATGGGTTTTATCAGACATGAATCCAACTAGTACATTTTTACAAAAGGGCCCATATCTCACAGATCATGCTTTCGATCAACGCGTCGTATGTCAAATTGGGACGCCGATGATGGGGTAGTCACTTGGGTATTATTTTTTTGGGACTTCATACCAGTTTAAATGTGACCTATGGATTGAGGAGAATTTCCCCCAAAAAAAGTGTTCTTTGTGAGGGAATCTTGTGACCGGTTGACATTGAAGTAGCGACCCAATGTGGATCGGCATTAGAGGGACCCTAAGTGGATCAACATCCTAGATACCTGATGAGAAACTCTTTTATAGCGCCCTGTGAAGGATCATCATCAAAATACTCTGTGTGGATTAGTATCTAGAAACCCAATGTGGATCAGAATCATGAAACCCTGTGTGGATCTGAATTCTAGCGACCTTATGTGGATCAGCATTCTAGCGACCCTGTGTGAATTAAAAGTAGCTTGAACCGATGAGGAATAGCCTTAGAGTGGCCTGACGTGGAACAACGACTTACTTCCATGAGTGGACTGATAGTAGAATAACTTCTTATTGATCATTTGGTGAACATCTAATTATAACAAGATGATATAGCTTAAGACTAATCATCTATCTTCTCGAACAATGAGTTGTATACATAGTGTGAGTTGTCTCCTTTGATTTTTGCTTCATGATTTAGATCATGTTGGTGGTATTACCTTTGAGTTATATCTTGGGATGTTTTCATTTTTGGTTCACTGAGAGTCCTTCGGGGGTCTCAGGGTTCTCTACTTATTATTGTTATACTCACCCATTCACAGGCTTCACCCGCACCTTGTCATGTCTTGTGTAGAGGACAAACAATTGGGCTGAGACTTGGGGGATCCATGGACAGGCAGTACACAGAGGAGACTGGATGACATGATATGTAGTGGAGATGATCATTACCCACCCTTCAGGTAGGATCATTGGTGGATGAACCAGGAGCTGTTTTCTTTTTTCAATTGTACTTGTACTTTCATTTGGGCTTCTATTCCAGTCCCTACACTTTCAATACACTTTTTACTATGACAGTTTATGTATTGGTTGCTTCATGTTGTGTTATTATTTTGTATGTTTGTTCATGTTTAAAGGTAATTACTTCCCATAATAAGGAGACACCATTTTGGTGCTACTTTCCAACCCCTAGCCTATGGATGGCGGGATTATGGTAGTCACAGAACGGTCCCTGGAGGATGGGTCATGACAATTTGGTATCAGAGGAGTTGGTTCTAATTAAGAACTAGGACATGGATATATTTAAGAGAGTGATGGTGTTATGTGTTTTCAGTGTGGTTTTCAATTCTGGGAGTCCATTGTTTGGGAAGTGTCCGACATATCCATGCACCGGGACCCTGAATTCATGTTTCCGACTTAGTTCATAAAAACACTAATTTCTTCTATTTTGGAAGTGATTTTTTTATCCTTCCATGTTAGAACACCAGTAATAACATAATGACCATGAAACACCTGTTTCTTTTCAGTATGCCACCACAAAGAAAACCATTTAGGATTCCTATGAGAGTACACGATGATGGCCCACCAAGTGACAAATCATCAATATAGGGACCTATTATGGTGCTATTACCGTCGGGTGGGGTACCATAAACACCTCTACCCATTGGACAACTATTTCCCAAAACCCCACTAGTAGATGGTGTACACCGAATGAGCGTGTTGCATGTGTGTCATAGGTAGAGGCCTATGTGGTTCCGAGGAGAGATAGATCCGCAGGTGGATGAGGACGGGTAGGAGGATGTGTCCAGATATGTTCTCCTGGTTGGGACACAAGCTGACCAGATGGTGATCCAAGCTACCATTCTTTTCTTGGGTGGATCAAGGAGATGGTGGAGCCTGACGCTCAAGACACATGATGAGGGCACCCTCACCTGGGACAATTTCAGGGGCCTCTTCCTGAAATAGTTCATTCCAGTGACTCTATACTCTGTGCGTATAAAACACCTACTACACATACAGCGGGGCAGCCTGACTATGGCCCAGTACACAGAGAGGTTCACTGAAATATAATTATACTCTACGAAAATGGTGCATGACACCTTTTTTCGAGCTCATCCCCTTGAGCAGGGACTCCGACGTGAGATTAGACCTTCAATGGTATCTCTCATTATCCCAACATATGATAGAGTGTTGTATAGAGGACTCTTGGTGGAATGTTTCCTTGCTATGCAGACACCGATAGTGATACCCACCACCATGAGACATGTATCATAGTTATATGTAACTGGTAGAATGAAGACGACATAGAGGTCAATGTGGACCAGACCTTCTAGTGCATGACCTCAGGACGTAGGGTCAGAGGTTCGAGGCTCATGTGGTAGAGTAGGACAGAAGAGGAGTAGACTATGCTTCACGTATGGTGGGAAGGGTCACATGGTGTGTTATATCCCGACCAAACGCACTGATGACCAACACACAGTCGAGGTACCATCGAGGCAGAGGACGGTATTCAAGCGATGAGGTCTGTTGGGCGGCGAACGCGGCAGCAGGTGGGGGATGAGAGTTCGAGGTTATACCGCCGTGACTTCCAGGTGGTCCACCCTAACAATAGGGAGCAGGTGGAAAGGGATGAGATCATCTCCAGGAAACTAATTCCTATTACCATGAAGCTCTAAATATGATTATAGGTATGATTTGTGTTTACTCCACCTTATCAGTAGTAGTTATAGACATAGGTTCCAGTCGCTATTTCATTCGGTGACTCTATTTCGGAGATCGGAGATTCCGGTGGATCCATTGGATCGATTCTTGTGATTAGAGAGTCCTATGGAAGAAGATTTGATGATTAAACATAGGAGATGGTAGTGTTATCTTACTCTAGGAGGATAAAAATTTGGGTGGGGTCTCTTAGTAGAATCATCGAGGCCTTACAACATAATCATGGGTATGTATTGGATAACTTTTTTCCATGATTAGATCGACTATTTTAGGTGAAAATTATGGTGTGTCTGTGTGGTTGGGATTAGTTTATTCTTCACTAGTGAGAAGGGAACCCTTGCGGCATAGGATGGACTTACCTAGAGGATGGTGCATCTGATCACACCTCAGTTGGCTAGCCATACCCTCAAAGAAATTTATTTTTAAAATCTGTGTGATCATGTAGTGGTGGACCAATATAGTGATGTATTGCCCGATGATGTTCTGGGACTACCTCCTTGAAGAGAGGTGGACTTCTTCATTGACTTATACCCCAATATGGAACCGATATATACACCAGCATATCAGATGGCTCTCATGGAGCTTCGTGGGTTACAAGTATAGCTGGAGGACTTACAGAGTAAGGAGATCATAAGGCCTAATGTTTCTCCATGGGTAGCCCTTATTTTGTTCACCAAGAAGGTAGATGATAGTTTGAGGATCTGTGCATGTTATCGGTGCTTGAACCAGGTGACAGTGTAGAAAAATTATCTAATCCAAATAATTTATGATCTCTTAGATTATCTTAAGGGATCTCATTGGTTTTCTAAGATAGAACACAGATCATGATGTCATTAGATCTGGATACGATATTAGGATGTTCAAAAGACGACCTTTAGAATTATTTACGGCCACTATGAGTTCTTTTTTATTTCATTCGGCATGACCAATTCCCTTTTTATGTTCATGGAACTCATTAATAGGATCTTTCAGACATAACTCGATTGCTTTGTGGGGGTCTTCAATGACGATATCTTGATATACTCGTTGTCGTAGGAAGAGCATGCATATCCTCTATAGATAGTTATGGATAAACTCTGAGAACACTAGCTTTATGGTAATCTCTCGAAGTACCAGTTTGGGATACAGGAGGTCCACTTTCTAGGCCATGTTATCTCGAAGGATGAAGTTATAGGAAAACTAGAAAAGGTAGAGGATGTGATTTCTTGAAATCCATCCGGGAGTGTGACCGAGGTGTGGAGTTTTCTGGGGTTAGCTAGGTACTACCAGTGATTCGTAATATACTTTTCCAGAGTCATTGAACCCTTTTCAGCCTTAACGATTAAGGGGTATCCCTTTATGTGGATGAAGAGATTCTCGTATAGTTTTTAGGAGATGAGGGAGAGACTGACGCAAGCCCCCCGTCTTAAGGCTACCAGAAGAGGGCGTTCGGTAGGTAGCCAATTGTGACGCATCAGGGACCAGACATGGATGTGTCCTGATGCATGAGAAATTAATGATTTATTATGTTTCTTGATAGATGAGACATCATTAGAAGAAATATGATACCCATGACTAGGAGTTAGAAGTAGTTGTATTTTCCTTGTAGATGTGGCGACACTACGTGATGGATGAACGATTTACTATTTACTCAGATCACATGAGCCTTATGTATATATTCTCATAGATGGACATGAAACGGAAATAGGTACGTTGGATAGAGTTACTCCAGGATTACAAATTTGAGATAGTCTACACTCCTGGGAAGGGTAATGTAGTAGAAGATGCACTCAGTAGGATGTCTGGTTTACAATTGTTGAGTGAGGTAACAAAGCAGCTAACCGCATTGCAGATATCATTTTTGGATAGAGATAGAGAAGCTTACCTCCAGTTTATGATTGTCACTCCTCCACTACATCAGCGAGTTCGGGAGGAACAACATGGGGACATTAACTAAAAGGCTCTACGTGCTTAGATATCCTCTGGATAGGCACCTGATGATTTTTCTAAAGGTGGGAAGAATATCATTCTCTTCAGAGGAAGTACCAAGGTACTGGTGGTTCTACAAGAGGAGCTATTGAGGGGGTTTCATACATCCCCTATGGCAGTACATCCTAGTGTGGCAAAGAGGTACCATGACCATCAACATCAGTACTAGTGGCTAAGGATTAAGAATTATGTGGCAAAGATTTTTCCACTATGGCTCACTTGTCAGCAAGTGAAGGCTGAGAATCAGGTTCTAGTAGGATTATCTCAAACACTAGAGGTGATGAAGTAGAAGTGGGGTGTCATTTCCATGGATTTCATGATAGGGATACCACATACTTCTAGGTTCCATGATTCCATCTGGGTGATCATTGAACAACACACCAAATCGACCCACTTCATACCCATCCGATAGTAGGGACCAGAAGATATCATGGGATGCCTCTACATACAAAATATTGTACACCTCCATGGTGTGCCATGGGCGATCGTCCTTGATCGAGATGCACATTTTATATCTCGTTTGTGGAAGGTATTTTATAAGGCATTTGGGACTCAGCTATATTTGGGCATCGCCATTCATCCTCAGACGGATGGTCAAACAAAGCAGACAATTTCTACACCGGAGATCATGCTTCATGATTGCGTCCTAGATTTTGTCCATAGTTTGGAGGATCACATTCCCTTGGTGGAGTTCATGTAGAACAATAAATATCACTCACCCATTACAATGGAACCATTTTAGGTCGTATATGGTCGACCATGAAGATCACCTCTATACAGGACAAACCCAAGGGAGTCAGCACTTATGGTTGCAGAGTTGGTATGGGCTTCCACTAGGTTGGTGAAGATCATCCATGTAAAGATGAAGACTACACAGATTAGATTGAAGTCATATGTAAACAGGAGACATTGACCATTGGAGTTCAAGTAGGGAGACTATGTCTTCGTACGAGTCTCACCTCGATGAGGATTGAGGAGATTTAGCTAGGCTAGAAAGCTATCTCTGAGGTTTATCGAAACCATTCAGGTCCTCAGTATAGTTGTCAAGGTGGTGTATCTCCTAACTCATCCCCCACAGATGAATCGGGTGTGTGACACTTTCCATGTTTCACAACTTAGGAAGTACATGCATGATCCATCACACGTTATTGATTGGGGTGAGCTGGCCATTGATGATAGGGAGACATTTACGGAGGTTCCAGGGGAGATTGAGGATCGACATGAGTGGGTCCATCATGGATGATCGTTTCCTCTGGTGCATGTTTGCTAGCAGCACAGGATCCTTTAAAAGAGCACATGGGAGAAGGAGGCTCGTATTTGTTTTTAGTACCCCCATTTGTTTCCTTAGTATATGTTGTGGCTTCTGGGGACAAAAATTCATAAGGTGGGTAGAATGTAAAGACCTAGATTTTTTCATGTAATTTCTTTTCAATTATTTGAGATTATTACGAGTCTGTGAAAATTGACATCCCATGATTTTGAGGCTTGGTGTGCCCCAAAATAATTTCTGAACATTTTGGTGTTACATTTAGTAAACGTGCTGGTGGCATTTTCTATCTTTCGAACAGGTACTCGGATTAAAAATATGAGGGCACCGTTGAATCCTCATCACAGATATTCGCTTAGGGGAGGATTCACATTGACCATAGTATCTCAGGTGAAAAAGTTAATTTTGTTGAATTTTGAAAGATTATTAAAATATCATTTTATATAATTTTATTTCTTTTCTTTTCCTCTAGTGGATAAGTGGTGGTGGTGGGAAAAACGACAAGTCGAGACATTAATTGTATTGGCTACACTTTTTATTGTAACCGTACCATTTGAATTTTGGAGGTTCCTAAATCAAATGATCCTCATAAATTCCACGGAATGTTAACCACCTCTCCCCTGTCCTTATTTATATGGAGCACATGGAGGTGTGTGGGAAAGACAACAAAAAGAGATGAATCTCTGGAAAAGTCCCATGACGCCAACCACTTGGAGGAAGATACTAGTTTCATCAAGTGGTGAAAAGCACCACCGAATCACGAAACTACTATGACAACAAAAGAGGTTTTGTCGGTAATCATCAAATAACGCCTAATCCGGGTAGGGGGTTACTATAATGTTCATCTTTATGAGATAAATTGATGACCTCTTGATGCAATCCTAACATTGAGGGCCCGGGCCAGATGAACAAGGCTTAGACCCTCCGCTTCTATGGTATTTGTCACGTTAGTCTGGAATGGTTTTCCAAATGAAGCAGAAGGATGAAAATGGATAACATAAAGTAGCGATGGTGACCCGAGAGCATTAGAGGAATTGAAAGTATAAAAAACAGACCACCGGAGCACGTCTGGCAGCATGCGGAAGAAACCGCCGATGCGCCATGTTGGAAGCAGCCGACAGTGGCTAGAGGAGACCCGCATCGATCGATCATGGGAGGTGGAAAGAGGAACGCCATATTGCGCCGTTCTGGCCAAAGGCGGTCATCCAGATCCGACCGCATTAGACAAGGGTGGTGCCCAGAGGCATCGCCGGCGAGAGTAGCCACAGCTAGCGGGTAGCTATGGGAGGAGGGCGGCGCGGCCCAACGCAGCGCTGCATTGGTGGATGTCGATCAGCCAAACAACCTACCGTTGAACCTGGTGGGGAAGCGCCCCATCAGCTAGACAAAAAGTCCCCACAACAGAGGGGACACCAAGAGAAAATTTTCCACCATATGGCAGACTGGGCCTGATGCGGGCTGACCGAGTGGGCCAGTCCTGTGGCCAATTGGGCTCGTGTTGGTGGGCCGATCCCCACCAGACGAGGCGAGCCAACCATGCCCCATGTCCGTGATCTAATGGGCATACCCGGATTGACCGGACCCAACGAATCAGGCCGACTATGAATAGGTCGGCCCCAGGTGGGGTTAGTTAGACCCCGTGAACCATTTCGTTGGGCTTGTCAGACCGAGTTGGACTGGTCCCCGACCAAACCGGCCCCTGAATAAATAAATTCGTGTAACTGATGAATCAGGTGTCCATTTGACATGACATCGACTGTGTTTGTGCCACTTTTGGGAAGTGGTCAATTTGGCATATTTTGTTGGGCATGAATGAGATGGGTCGGACTGAGATGTGATCACCCATGTTTCACAGAATGGGAGGTAACTAACAGACTGGGTGTCCGTTCGACGATCCGTTTGTGGTATAAGGACCCCTGTGATAAAGAGGTCCTTTAGAGATACACTATGCATGTTTTAACAATGTTTTTTGTGCAACTTGGGTTGGATCAGATGTGAATCCAACCAGGTCCTTTTTACAAAAGTGATTATATCACACATACCAGACATCTGATCGATGCTCCATCTATCACATTGTGACCCCTATGATGGGTTTGTCCCTTGGTTATTAATTTTGTTGGACTTCGTACCAGTTGATATATTAATTATGGCTTGAGGAACGATACTCCCAGAAACTAGCGTGCTTTGAAAGGGAATCTTATGGCTGGCTATCTATGATGTAGATACCCTGTGTGGATCAACATCATAGCAACCATGAGTGGATTAGAATCATAGCTACCCGACGAGGACTAATTTTATAGAGGCACATTGAGGATCAACCTCTAGAGACCCTGTGTGGATCAGAACCTAGAAACCTTGTGTGGATCAGCATCGAGCGACCCTATGTGGATCAACATTCCAGTAAACCTATATGGATTAGCATTCTAGTGACCCTGTGTGGATCATCAGTAGCATGACCCAATGAGGACTAGCCTTACAGTGGACCATCATGGAACAACGACTTACGTAGAATGGTGGACCGATAGTGGAACAACTTCTCGTGGATCCAATGTGGAACTTCTAATCGAATAAGAAGTTATAGCTTATGACCAATCATCTATATTCTAGAATTGTGTGTTGTATACCTGGTGTGAGATGTCTCTTTCTCTTTATGAATAATGATTTAGATCATGCTTGTGATATTACCTTTCATGTATTATGTGTGATGTTTTCTGTTGTGGATCACGGGGAGACCATTGGGGGTCTTGGGGTCTCCTATTATGTATTTTTTTACTCACCACTACACTAGCTTTGCCCAAACATTATTGTGTCTTGTGGAGATGATGTGCAGTTGGGATGAGACAGGAGGGTGCTAGGACTAGGTGGTACACAGAGGAGATGGGTTGACGTGGAGTGTTGTGGAGACAATCTGTAACAACCCATTAATTATGATCCTCAGTGGACGATCCAGGAGTAGTTTTCTATTATCATTTGTACATGTACTTTTAGTTGGGCTTGTATCTCACCCCCTTTACTTTCGGTACACATTTTACTACAACAGTTTACTTCGTGGTTTCTTCTTGTTGTGTTATTAGCTTGTGTATTTTTCAGGTTTAAAGGAAGTACCTTCCCATTATAGGGATAATTCTTTCCGATGCTTGTCATCAACCCCTAGAATATGGAAGGTGAACTTGGGGTAGTCACGAAATGGGCCCTAGGTAATGTAGTTCAGTGGTGGGAGATAAATCCCAATCACACATTGGTTATGGGTTCGATTCCCACTGCTAGGTTCAACACGATGGGTTGTCACATGGTCTGGGTGTTGTCCTTTTTCAAAAATTATATAATTTTATAAAATTCCAAAAAATGAGATAAATTCCTCCAAAAAAATCATTACATATTTTAACCGCAAAATTAATCTCTTGCCTTTCATTTTCATCCCAAAATGTTATAACCTTTAATTTCCCCAAATTCAAGGATCATATATACCCAAAGGTTTCTCTATAACTATATCAATAAAAAGAATGTTAATTATTCCTTAAATAATAATTTCACATATCAAATAATAGGGTTAGAAATTCAAGAAAAATTCTCCCAATGTAATCCCATCATCAAAAGAGCCTTGATACTATTATGAATTTCATCATCCTAAAATCTTCCCTAACTCTTGAATTAATTATATGTATAATTCATACTCAATGAAAATTCTTCACGATCCATTAACCATTATTTTCCAACATTTTCCATAATACATATTTCCAATAAACCAAATTAGGAATCATATTCTAACATTCAATAATGTCAGAAAATCAGCTAAGAAATAATTCATATCATTCATTGGTCATTGTCAGTTTCCTCATACTAAATTGGAATTGGATTTGGAATTGGAAAAAATATATTTTTAATAACCTATGTATCCCATTCTAGTACCTTCTTTGTAGGACATCTATTTTTTTAATTACATTCCACTCCACATTTAAAACAATCAATTGATCTTTCTGAAAGAAATTGTTTCCCTTTCATGGAGGAAACTAAACTATTCCTTTTTCCATAGAATGTTCTTGCTTTATGACCTTCAATAAAAAATCTATAGTATCTTCATATCCCTATGAATAATTTTCCAAGGAGTTTCATTCCACATCCTTGACACATAAGTGTTTGAATTTACTTTCATTTATGGTTATTACATGCACATTCATAGTGATTTTTTTCTCGCATATACGATGACTTGTAAAAATAACCATGGTTCATGTGGTCAATCATGACTCGATATAGTTGGTTGAAAATAACCACTAGAGTTATTCATTGTATCTCCCATTTCATTTGTTTTCTTATTCAGAAAACCACCATAGTTTTCTTCACATCGATTGTTACTTTAGTGCCTTCTAGATCCATCCATTTACTAAAACTAAAAAATATAGCATGATTATATCAATTAAATCATCATATAATATCTTATAAAGAGGTTACACACTAAGAAATACATAATCATGCTATCTTAAACCCAATCATTTTATCTAAAAGAACTATGACTCTTTCTAATTTTCTAACCATTAAGTTTATGTCACTTATGCTTAAATAATACCCTAACCTCTAATGTTATCTAAATTTATATCTGATACCAAATATATATCCCTAGCCTTACATTACATAATATTGAGATAAATAAAGATTTAACATTGAGGATATATTTAGGTTTACTATTTTAGAGAATTAGGCCATTACTATTACATTATATCTCTAATATTACACAGTAGACACTTGTACTCAGTATCCATTTTTTCATAAAATAAAAACACTTAAAAGAAGACCATAATTAATTTCATTATATAAATATTCTTCAATATTCATTTCTCTTACCCATCCTTGTGCACTGTGAAAAACATTTCTGAAAATTGGGGTGAGCATAAAAATCTCAGAAAGGATTATAAAATAAAGAAAGAAAACCTTAGTTCATCAATACATTCAAAACATAATCTATTTAAAAGACCTCATGAAATGATAATACTTAGGAATAGAAAATATTAATCATAAATCATAATGGTAACTTCTAGCATCTATAACATACCTACATTATAGATTTCACATCTACGTAGGGAGTTACATTTTGAATAACCATCAAATTATATTCCATAAATCTATTAGAATAAACATTAACGTTTACCTCAATCATGTTACCCAATGCATTAGAGATCTATCTCAGGATGACTCACCCATTGTTTATCATGGAACCACCAATATATATAAACAATTCTGAATATTCGTAATATAATCATAACACATAAAGAACGATAATGTTTCCACATAGCAATGAAAAGATATCTATTGAAGATATTTACATAATCAATCCATTAGAAATACCATTTTCAATACCAAAATGAAAAAATATTTTTTGGTATTTATTTTCTTTTAAAAAAATTACATCCTATTAAGGAATCAAATGATCAAATAATGCTCGCGACGGTGGAAATGTCATCTTCATCGTGTCCCTTTAAAAGAAACATTATTTTTTCCATTAGTAAAAAGATTCATAGAAAAAATGATTCCCTTTGAATGAAATTAAAATTCAATGTGGTTTATACGCGGTATAGAGTAATTTCATGTCTAAATAAATGTATTCCTTAATGAAAGGAGATAGAGATGAATTCCCATACAAAGATTGTATTTTTAGGTAAGGAATAAATCTATGAAATAATTATGTGTGAAAAATATAAATACAACCCATATAAATTGATAAAATGTGTAAAAAAATTAGTGGTCATTCAAATATATTCTTGGAAAAACAAAACCAATGAAATGGATATTTTACTTAATGAATGGAGATATATCATAGATTTCCCTTACAATGTTTGTATAAATGAGGTAAAAATTTATCGAGGGATTGATTATGCGTTGAAAAAGTATATCCACACAAAGGTAAGTGGAAATTTAAAAATATATAAATAAACTGTGATTTAACACATAATCATAAAATTATATAATCAACAATGTATGCATAAAACCCAATGAGTGGAAATTTAATTTAGAAATTCCCTAAAGAAGATTGGGCATCATAACGATGTCACTTAAAAATTTAGAAAAATAGTTGATGAAAGAGAAAAGGGTAAATAATTACATGGACATTAAATTTATAATAATAAGGATATAAAATAACATATCCCAAAATAAGAAAATATAAATTAAAATATATAACATAAAATATGGCATTGAATAAAAACGGAGGGTGAAAGGTTCCCTTACCCCAAGTTTGACATGTCTTGTATGTTCCCTGTTCTTCCTGAATAATAAACATAAGTTAATTTATACATTATTCAGATCCTTTTCAATTTTATTGTTCCTTTTATATCACTTAGTACCACTATATAACAATTAGTTAATTATTTCACTTCATATCATACATTTTGTCGATGTTCAGAACTTGTGTCAAAAATAAACAACTTATAATTACAAATTTTCCATCCTGTCGAATGTCCAATATATCAAGAAATTTATTAAGGATTTAAATTTAATATATTTATACGATATGTGTATTTAAATATAGTTTATATGTAATTTAATAGTACATAACATTTGGATATAAGAAAATGAAATGCAATGTTAATGGAGACAATATACCATTTGTACGCATGAACGCTACCTTCATTTATTTTCTAAATTTTAAAAGGAATTAAAACACAATCATACATAGGTATATTAGAAATATAGTATAATTTATATGATATATATGTTACAAAATTTCATTAATTATATCTTTTATATGTTCCATTTAAAGAGTTATGAGTCATATCACATTGAGGTGGTGGTAGTCCGCACATTCATAAATTAAATTTGCATATTTATAAAACATGAACTGTATAAATGTATGTTATAAATGATAATTAAAGAATCATAGAGATAAAATAAATATAAAAACTAACATATATAATTAATTATTTGTCATAATGTCCACCATGAGAGGTGGTAGGAGAATATGGAACAATCATCTTTCTTGAGGCAGCAGTTCACTGTCCACATAAACTATAAGTTCTATAACCATTATACGGAGTTGTGTGTAAGTGTAGTTATAATACTTCTCAAAATTACTACCTGTTATATTTAGGCTATTGGTGTTGTTTTTTAAAAAATGACAAATAATAGAATAGGGATTGAATAAGTAGAATAATAGAATAAAATTTTAGAAAAGACGCTACATCTTAAAATGAGTAACTCTCTTCTATTTGAGCCAATGACTTTCTTGAATTTATTTATCACTAAAGTAGATATTATTTGTAGAATATGGAGATTTTGGAATCTTCATGGATTACATATTGGATTATCCAATGGTTTTGAGAGGGGTGTGTAATGGGTAAGAGGTGGTGTCCTTTTATAGGAGGTTGGAGGGGCTGTTCAGGAATGTTTGAAAGTATTATTATATTATAAAATTATTTCAGGTTTAAAAAGACAAAAAATCATTAAATTCAAATATTATATGAATATAATTCTAATTAAAATCATCAAATAATATTTGGATATGTTTTGGATATTTTTTTATCCTTATCTTGTTTATTTAACCCTTTTATACTCTTAATTTTTTATTATGATTTTTAACATTGAGAATCAAAATAGATACCAAAACATGAAAAATATTCAACTAAATAGTACTAATAAAATTTGAGGCATTTAATAACTATTTGGATGATTATTATATTTTTTTGATTTTTAAAATATTTTATAAAATATTTTATATTTTAAAATATGAATTCTGTCAATTTTGACACCCTTCATATCATTATTTTTTAAAAAATCCATAAAAAAATGATTGATTCGAAAAAACATAATAAATACAAATATAACTTGTAACTATCATAAAAATATTAGTTTATCACATCAAAATAATAAAATAAATTTCTTCTAACATTTATAATATCATTTATTTGAATCTTTTGTTAAGGATGCAATCACAACATAACCATTTTTTCACAATTAAAATTATTTATTTAATGTCTAAAAATTGTAAATAAAATACCATGATGTATTAAATCTTTTTATATTTCTAATTAATATTTATAATGATTATAAATCTTATATAACTCTATATAAAAATTGTTTTACTAAAAGATATTTTTTTTCATATTCATTAACATTAAATTAATTTTTATAAAATGTCATTTTCACTTACAAGTTGCTACATGGGGTGCACAAATAAAACAAAAGACTCCCATGGTCATAAATATATTAGGAAACGAGGTTAGTACATGTGTTAGGGTAATTTAATATTATTATAATATTATTTTTTTACCATTATTTTCCGGATTTAATCTTTATACATGGTAAATAAAATATTTACAGATGTTGATATTCATAACGTCAAAAAATATAAGTTACATATTAAAACAATTTGGACCTAATGGTTCCAAATATGGAATAAATTTATCCAAATTCAAAAAAATTAATTTTTTTGAATTAATTTAATATTAATTCCTTTGTCAAACAAAAAAAATGATTTTTAAGAAGTATAAACTACCAAAAAATGAAAGGTGGTTATATCCCATTTCAAAGTGAAATTACATTAAATGTTGAAAATTGTATAAAATGATAAATATATAATCTAATTAGACATTAAAACCAATTAAATGAATAGTGTAATAATATAAATAAATTATATTAAAGGGTAGTTTTGAATTAAAATGTCGTATTTTTCACTATTCATAAAAAATGAACATTATTAGAAAAATACAAAACATTTACCCAAAGTAAATTTTGATATCCTGATTCTATTAAAGAATTATATTTTTTAAAATGGAATATATATAAGTTCCAAAAATTATTTCTAAAACTTTTAACCATCAAAAGGCGGTAAATCAACATTTTAATGAATATTATTGTATTTTGTGCTTATAATCCGATTTATTATTTTTTTTAAGCCTCTAAACTTTATTTCATAAATGTAAAAACATTTAAAAAAAATGTGTAATGATTTTGTAGATAGTTATTTTTATTCCTACAAATAAAATGGTTATGTGTTATCTAACATATAAAATTGTTATATTATTATATTATATTTCGGTATAAGTCAATGTTGTGTGCAATGTAATATTTCAATGAAAACTATTGTTGCATGTTGAGTATGCTATTAGACAAACAATCTTATTGAATGTAAAATTAATATTTTATTAAATATATTAATAAATATTAAACTTTAATATTCTTTATTTACATAAGATGTTAAATCCTTCCCCTCTTTTATGAGTTGCATCCTAGAGATTTTAAAATTGTTCTCAGAAATGCCATTAAAAGTTCCACATCAAAAAATGAGTCTATAAAAAATCTATTTAAAAGAAATTTAGAGAATTAAAGGTCACTCGAGATAACACAAACTATGATTCCATATAAGAAAACATGGATATGAAAGATAAACCATGTGTCATGTTCGGATGGAGAGTGATAGAAAAAATTATCTACAGAAAGTAGACAATAAGAAAACTACAAAATTGTGATCGGTTAAACGATCATTGGATTCCCAGAAGAAAAATTAAATAGAGATAGTTTTTCTTTTAAGTTATATTTCTTAAACATGTAGAATTTATTTATGAGATCGACTAAGGAAATAAGAAAATATAGTTACATTTCATGTATAGTTTCATCATTGAATAATTTTCTACCAAAAAATCATCTTTTCCCCACATCATGAGTATTCAAGATGACTTTGTCACAACTGAAGTGGTAGAATCAACATCTATAGAATCACATAATCCTAAAAATATGAACTAAATATTTCTCATATTTTTTAACATTAACCAAAACCATAATGGTTTGTACAATATCAGATCGTCCCCAAAAATTCTAATCATTTATTTTATTAAATACTACTCTTTATATCCAAAATTGAAAAAATAATATCCAAATCTCATCAAATACTATTAAATACACAATTTTCCTTAAAATTGTTCAAAATAATCGTAACTAAGGTTGAAATGTAAAATTCAGAATGATTTGATCACATAGTCTTCCTCACAAATCATAACATTTATGTCAAATAACACCAGCTACTCTTAGAGTGACATACTTAAAAGTGATTAACCTAATCACATATTCTCAATGATAGGTTAATAATTTCCATTACTAACCCAAATCTCTATATGTACACAAAGAAACATATATTCTTCCAAAATAAATTTTCAATCATTACTCCATAAATGGGATCCCATTGTATTCAATTTTCAGTAAGCGTATAGTGTTCTCAAAAGAGAGAACGTATTACAAAATAACCATTACCACTTAATCACCAAATGATTTTCCTATAATAAGGATACCCATTTGATAATTAATAAGTTCCGAAAATCAACTAATTATTGATCCATAAAATCATTTAACTAAAATGAATTATTCCTATTAAACATGGACGTCACAAAGTCCTGTGGTGGGTGATAAATCCAAATCTCAATTTGGTTGTGGGTTCAATTCTCGGAAATTTTTCAGATGTGATGGTTTGTCACACGGTATGCGTGTTGTGCTTTTCCAAAAATTAAATAAGTTTATATCATACCAAAAACTGAAATGAATTCCTCTAAAATTAACATATCATATTTTAACCACATAAGTTATCTCAAACCTCGCATTTTCATCCCAAAAAGTAATCACATGTAATTTCCACAAATTCAAGGATCATATAAAACCAAATTGTTCTATATAAAAACATCCACAAAAGAAAAAATTAATATTTATTTAATTAAATGTTCACATATCAAACATCAAGGGTTACACATACTAGAAAAAGACATCCAATGTAATCCCATCATCCAATGATCTAGAATTATTTTAAAAATTTCATCATCCTAAAATCTATTATAACTCTTGAATATATTAAATGTTTACTTCGTACTCATTCGACGTTCTTCATGATCTATTAACCATTCTTTTTCAACATATTCTATAATACTTATTTCCTACAAAAAAATCATGAATCATATCCTATGATTCAACAATATAAAAACATCAGCTAAGAAATAATCCACACCATTAATTGGTCAATATTAATTTCCTCATTTTAAATTGGAATGGATTTAGGTATTGGTCAACATATATTTGTACATTTTTTTTGATCCCATTCAATTAACTTCTTTTTGGGACATCTATTTGTATAATGACCACACACTCTATATTTAAAACATTAAATTGATCCCTCAGAATGGACTTCTTTTCCATTCATTGATTGAAGTGGATGATTCATTTTCTCATGGCTTGTTCTTTCTTTATGACCTTCATTACCACATCTATAAAATCTTCCTATCCCTTTGAATAATTTTCCTATGTGTTTCTTTCCACATCCTTACACATAGGTTTTTAAATATAATTACAATTATGATTATTACTAGAACGTCCGTAGGGATTTGTTTCTCAAATATATGATGTCTTATAAATATGACCATGTTTCAGGTGGTTAATCATGACTCAATATAGTTGGTAGAGAATAACCACAAGAGTTATCATTGTATCTCCCATTTTATTTAGTTTATTATTCAAAAACCCACCACAGGATCCTTCACATCCATTGTTACATCGGTGCTAGGTAGATCAATCCATTTACTAAAACCAAAAATGTCAGTGTGATTATATCATTGAAATCATCATATAATATCTTTTGAGGATGGTAAAAACTAAAATATACTTATTCATGATATCTTAAAACCATGAAATTTATCTAATATAACTATGATTCTTTCTAATATTCTAACCATTATAGTTCTGTCCCTTTTGCTTAAATAAAACCATAACCTATAAACTTATCTAAACCCACCTTTAATACCAACTATAAGGTACCATCCTAAAAAAATTGGTTAATCTTGAGGTATATCAACAATTTACAATGAGGATATTTTTAGGTGTGTATTTTTAGAGAATTTGGAAATAAATTTTACATTAAAACTCAATTATTTTAAAGTAGACACTTCTAATCAGTATCCATTTTTTTATAAAATAAAAATTATTAAAATAAAACAATAATTTTATTCTTTATATATATCTTCATTAATTATTCCTTTCTCTTACCCTTCCTTATACCCTGTGAAAAACATTTCAAAAACATGGAAGGAGAACAAAAATCATAGCGATGGTTATAAAATAAAGAAAACATTAGTCCATCAACACATACAAAACATAATCTCTTTAATGGACCACTTGAAATCATGTGATTTTTGTATAACCCATAAAAATCATATTTTATAAAATTAACTTGTGGAATCCATTACATACATATATTGTATATTTCACATCTAAATAGGGAGTTATGTTGGGAAGAAAAATCAAAATATGTTACTTAAATATATTATGAGAAATATTGTCATTTACCTCTATCACATTACCCAATACATTAGACAGAAATCATGGGCTCACCCTCCCTAGTTTATCACATAACCACCATATAAATTAACAATTCTCAAGAACCATAATATAATCATACAGCATATTAGAATGAAAAAATCACCACATTGAAATCATAAGACATCAGTTCAAGATATTGAAATAATCAATCCATTATCAAAACACTTTTCATTAACAAAGTACAGAAAACGTGTTTTTGATATTAATTTTCATTTAAAAACATCGTGTCTTCATAAGAAGCCAAATATCAAATAATTCTCGTGGCACTGGAAAGGTCATTGTCAACCTTTACGTTTTAAAGAAACATTCTTTTATTTAGACAAATGTTTCATAAAAAAATATTACCATTGAATGAAATTAAAATACAAAGGGGTTTATAAACCTTATAAATTAAATTCATGTATAAATCAATGTATTCCTCAATGAAAGGAGAGTGAGAAGAACTCCCTTACAACGATCATATCAGTAGATTAAGGATAAATCAATGAAATAATTATATGTGAAAAATATGAACACACCCAAAATAAATGGATATTAAGTGTAAAATAATAATAGTTCATTAAAAAAATTATTGGAAAAAAACACATTAAAGGGTTTTTTAACTCAATGAATGGATATTCAGCTAATATTTCCCTTATAAAGTTTGTATAAATGACATAAAAATTTGTCAATGGAGTTATTATGTGTTGAATAAGTATATCAACAGAAAGTGAAGTGTAGATTACAAAATAAATAAGTAAACAATGATTCAACACTTAATATTGGCATAATATAATCAACTAAATATGCATAAAACCCAATGAGTGAAAATTGAGTATATAAATTCCCTTAAAAATATTTTACTGCCTTACGGCGTCAGTAAAAAATTTAGAATATGAGTTGATGAGAAAAAGAAGGGTCTATTAGAACATGAACATAAACATTAGGACAATAAGGATATATATGAACATATCTGAGCATAATAAATTTTAAATTAAAATACATAGCAAAAAATAATTCTTTGAATAAAATACGAGGGTGAAATGGTCCCTTACATCAAGTCTGACTTGTCTCGTATATTCCTTGTTCTCCCTAAATAATAAACATAATTATGTATCAAATTTCTTTAGAAATCTTTTCATGTTTATTATTTATTTTATATAACTTATTAAATTTATATTAATATTAGTTATTTATTTGAGTTCATTTCCTTCATTTTTTTGATGTTCGGAAGTAGAATAAAAAATGAACTTGTTATAATTGAAAATTGTCCATGATTTCAAAATTCCATTATCTATAGATTTCTCTTCATGATTAAAATATAATATGTATAAATTATATATTTTTTAGATCCAGTAAATATTTATTTACAATAGTCCATATAATTTGGATATAATAAAATGAAACACAATGTTCATACAGACGGTAAGACGTACGTATGCATGAATGCCACTTTCATTTTTTTTCATTTTTAATTGAAATAAAACTAAATTATACATAGGTATATTATAATTACAGTATAATATATATTTCCTATATGATAAACACATTCATTTATTCCATTCTATATACCTTTAATGTATAGAATGAACGAGTCATATTACATCGATAGTGTGGTAGCCCGTACTTTCTCAAATGAAATTATCGTATTTATAAAACATGAAAAGATTAAATGTATGTTCTAAATGATAATTAGAGAAGAATATAGATAAAATAAATATCACAAATATCATATATAATATATTTCCATCATAATGGCCACCATGAGAGGTTGGAGTAGAATATTGAACAATCATCGTTTCATGAGGCAGTATTTCGCAGTCCACCGAAATAGTATGTTCTATACCCATTAGATGGACGGGTTTGTAAGTGTATTTATATTAATTCTCATTAAAACAACATAGTATATAGAGGCTTTTATGGTTGTTATTTAATAATAGAAAATGTATATAATACGGAGTGAATAGGTATAATAATGGAAATTAATTTTAAAGAAGAAACTACCCCTTAAAATGTGTAAATATTTTTGATTTGAGCCAAAAGGATATCATGAATTCACTTATTTTAATTTAAAGAATCAATGAAGAATATGGGGATGATGGGAGATTTTTTTGAGCAGATTTTGGATGAGCCAAGGGGTTTGAGAGGTGTGTGAAATGGATTAGAGGTGGTGGCATCTTATAAGAAGAAGGAGGGGCTCTTTAAGAATGATTGAACGTATTATTTTATTATAAAATAATTATCGGACTCAAAAAGTCCAAAACAAATTAAATTAGAAGATAATATGAATATAAGTCCAAATAAAATCATCTAATAATAATTGGACATGTTTTTTATATTTTTTTATCCAAATATTTTTTATTCAACCCTTTTTTACTCTTTCCATTTTATCATGAATCTAACACTTTGAGAATCAAATTAGTTAAAAAAACATATAAAATATCCAAATTAATAGTGCCTAAAAACATTAGAGACTTATTATAACTATTTGGACGAATCACTGATTTTTTTATTTCTATAATATTTAATAAACAATTTTATATTTTAAAATGTGAATTATGTCAATTTGGACTCTGTTCATATCAGGACTTTTTAAAAAATCTATAACAACCTGATTGATTTTAAAAAAACATCATTAATACAAATATCACATGTATAAATCATCCAAAATTTTCAGGGATGACATCTAAATAGAAAAATTAAATTTATATTAACAGTTATAATATCATTTATTTGGATCCTTTATTAATGAAGCAACCACAACATCATCATTTTTTCATAATTAAATTTATTTATTTATTGAATAATAATTATATAAAAATTACCATGATGTAGGAAATATTTGTTTCATTCCGATTAGTATTTATTAATTAAAATATTATTTGCATAACCCCATATAAATCTCTTTTACTAAAATAAATCTGTTTATGTTAAATTTTCCTTAACATTCAATTAATGTATATAAAACTTAAATTTCAATTACAAGTGGCTCCATGGAATCCCCAAATCGACCAAAGGATTCCCATGGTTGATCATGTCTCATAAAATAGGGTCATGAAATGTGTTAGTTTAATTTAATATTATTATAAAATTATTTTCTAATGCTTATTTACCAGATTTACCATTTAACCATGGTAAATACAATATTTATGGAAGTTTCTATTCATAACATCTAAAAATAAGCTTCTTATTTACACAATTTTGACCTCATGATTCAAAATTTTCAATAAATTTTTCCAAATTCAAAACACATAAGTTTCAAAAATTAATATAAATGTAATTCTCAAAGTCAAAAGCAAAAAAGTGTGTTTTTAAGAAGCAAAAACTACCAAGAGATTAACATGTGTTTATGTCCAATTTCAAAGTGAAATTACATTTAAAGACCAAATTTATTTTAAATTATAAAAATATAATCTAATTACACTTTGAAACCAATTAAAAAGGATATATAATAATAATAAATTATATTAAAAGGTAATTTTGTATTAAAATGCATTATTTTTAACAATTAGTCAAAAAATGTACATTATCAGAAAAATAAAAAAATTCAACCCATAGTAATTTTTGATGCCCAATTCTAAATAAGTACTTTATTTATTCAAATATAATATATAAATATGAATAAAAACTATATTTAGAAATGGTTCTCTATCAAAAGGAGGTAAATCAAAATTTTAATGAATATTACTATATTTTATTCTTAAAATCGGATTAATTCTTATTATAAGACTGTAAAATTTGTTGGATAAAAGAAAACCAATGTCACAACCCATCACCCAGGGCCCATGTTGTGACTACCCCGAGCATGTATTCTATAGGACAGGCGCTGACGATGAGTACCAAAGGCGTAAATCCATATACTGGGAAGGCATTGTCTTTAAAACCTGAAAACACAGACAACAGAGTTCGAGATGGAAGCACAACACTATGTAAAACTTTATAAAAATAGTGTTGAAAGTAAAGGGTCCAGAATTCAAGTCCAAAAAGAAAATACAAGTACAACTGAAAATAAGTAGAACTGAAAAGGACAAAACAGCTGAAAGTTGAAGATCAGCTCTTGGATCATCCTCAATGAATCCTACATGAATGGTTGGTACAGATAGCCTCCTCAAAAATCCAAATCTGTAAGTCTCTTCTACATACTGACACGTCTTATGGACCACCGCCGGGTACCGCCCAGTACATTTACTTTCAGCCTTAGTCAGCAATGTCTGTCATCTACAACCAACCCAACCAGGTGCGGGCATTGCCCGTGTAGGGGTGAGTATAACGATGCTCATTTGGGACCTTGAGACCCTGAAGGTCTCCTAAAGTCCAACAAGGATAAACGAAAAATTAAGAAATCAATAGATAACGACACTTACATATATGCCTATACATATACCGATGTTATCAAGTAATCCATCTCAATCATGAGGTAATTACAAAAAGATACTGACTCAGATCAACCAGGATTTTATTCTAGGGTTAGTATCAAGTAACATCCCCAGTCACACTGTTGAAACCTCAAATTCTTGAGAAATCCTCCTCTATCATGTAAAGTGGGAATTCCGTGTCACATAGAGGTGCTTCCCACAAGCCATGGACTACTGAGTTACTCCCCCTATCGAGTACCGTGGGTCTGCCACGTCACAGAGAGGCGCTCCCCGCCATTGGTCTATCGCGTCACACAGAGGCACTCCCCCACATAGCATGTTGAGGTACTCGTCCTATTGAGTACCATGGGTCTGCCGCATCACATAGAGGCACTCTCCACTGTGGGTCTTCCAAGGCACCATGGTTCTCCCCACTAGGCTAGTCAAGTCACTCCGAGTCGAATCGGTTAATAGTCGTCTACTCTCAGCCAGCTACTAGGTCTATGTGCTATGCTTGATCATCTCCGAGAGGATCCGTTCCACGACCTACTGGTAGATACTATAACTATCACGAAGTCCCACAAAGAAGTATCTGAAAGGTTCTCCATGTCATAGGGGTCTCAACGCAACTGACGTCACGTCAATCGGACGCCCGGTCTGTGAGTTATTAACCATTTAGTCTCAGGGGCCCAGTTGGATTCATGTACGATCCAACCTAACAGTAACTCAAAATTTCCACGAAGTCCTGTGGGCTACACTCAAAGGGATTGTCGCGCTTTAAAAATACCAGTGACGTTGAAGGTTCATCAAAAGGTCATCTGGTGATAATGTTATGGCCAAAGAAGTTAAAGGGTCGATAATGGGCCTTGGGTCCTATCCGACCCGGCTCGACATAGTCTGGGATGTCCCAGTATGGGTCGACCTGGTCAGACATGTTTGGTCTGGCCCGGCCCATTGGGTGGTCTGGCCGGTTAGGTTTGGCGTAGCCCGCTGGGCCCAGGCCAGTGGGCCGCCTGGGCGGTTTGGCCCGGGCTCGGGGTCAGTTTGGCCGGGAGCATCGCGTGGGTGCGGCCCAGCTCAGCACCGCCAGGAGGGCGCGGCCAGGCCAGTTCGCCCAGGGCGCCGCGAGGAGAGGCCACAAGCCGGTTTGGGAGGGTGGGAAATCGGGTAGGGCGCAGTTAGGTGGGCACGTTTCCGGGTAGGGCGAGGCCAAGCCGGAAGGCAACCGGGTGGACGGGACGACGTTGTTCGGGCCAGTGCGGTGGAGATCGGTGTGGGCCGCCAGGGTTCAGTCGGGTCACGTGGAAGCCCGACAATGGTGTGGATGGGCACGTGGGAGTCCAGCGGTGGTTCGGTCAGGGCACCGGAACTCCGTGGAGGCAGTGTGGTTCACGAAGACCATATGAAGCGCGACCTTTTCCTGTGCATTTGTCGCCTTCAACGCTGCTTCATCACCGTGCTGAGAAACAATACAAACAATAATGGCGGAGGGGTCATGTAATGATGGTTTGGCCCACACCCTCCGTGTTTGGGGTGGTAACACATGGCTCATCAAAGACTATGAAATATGAAAAACAATTGTTTTATAAACACGCAACAATTCCATTCCAATACGAAAAGAGAAAAAGAAAAGGAAAGTTACACAAAATAAACCCCCTACCTTGGATTGTCGGTCCTCAGCATTGAAGTAACGGGAATAAGAAAAAGGAGTTCAATGTTCGTCACATCCTCTATGAACTCCCAATCCCTAGCTGCGTTGGCTAGTTGATGATGATGCAGATGGCAGGTCGGTTGTGGAAAACGCTCCACGTCGATAGGATCTGAGGAAGGAAGTCAAAGTCACTCTTCACTGGCGTCCTTCATTCATAATTGGGAGCTTTTCTCCCAATCTCTTCTCTTCCCAATCTCCACCAAATGAGAAATGACAACCAAAAATAATATATTTCCAATTATATTAGTTGTTGGCACAAAATTAAAATTGGTGAATTAAATTTAATTGTCCCCAGCTAATTAATTAATGAGTGTTGACAAAAATTATTTAGAGGATTTTTCACCAATTAATTAAATGGGAGGTCAAGAGTCTCTCCCTTATTAATAAGGGAGTGTTGAGAGGTTTTACCCTCTTCCATCAATAGGTGGTTTATCCCCGTGTGTTCCCCATGTCGTAACCTCTCGCAGGAGGTTAGGTTCCTGTGGGCCCCACCACCAGAACCTCTCATGGGAGGTTATGGTGTGGTGGTCCCACCTCCAACTTCCATGAGGATGTTTTAACAACCAAACACCCATATGGAGGCTCAAATAAAAATAAAGTGAAGCTCGCTTTATTTTATTGTTTTCCTTGAAAACCCAAAAACTATCTTCTAAACATGACCCACTATCATCGAGATGAAAGTCTAACAAAAGCGATTACCAGCGCTGTGAGTTCAACGGTGCCCTCAGATTTCAATTCTGAGCACCGATTCAAAAGTTATAAAAACCTATTCAAACATTTACTGAACGTACCAAAACAAAACTTCAAAAATTCATTCCAGGCACACCAGGCCTCAGAATCATACCCCGTCAATTTTCTCGGACTCCAAACATTCTCTTGTCTTTATGAGAAAATACCCACAGAATTTATAGGTCATTAAATTCTCCCCACCTCAGGGCTTTATGTCCCTGTAAGGTATACCTCAAACAATTGGAACATGTGGGTGTTCTGAGGATGCTTTTGAGCCTCCTTCTACCATGTGCTCTCTTGGAGGTTCCTGTGCTGCCAGTGAATGCACACCATAGGTATCGAACCTCCACATATGTGATGCCCCAAGCCCACTCTTCTGGACTCGGTGCTTGAAATATGATGTGAATTTTTTTTAAGGAAAATAAAAAAATTACACAACAATTTACCGAAATGAGGATCTTTTACCGGTCAAGGTTCTGGAAGATTAGACATAACCTTACATTATCAAAGTTGAACAAAAATACTAAAATTTTCCATTATGCTTCCGCGGACGCTAACTCCATAAGCGGTGACATCTATGATAATCTCCTAAGATACATGTGAAAACATTTCAAATCTTGGGGTGAGCACAAAAGATGCTCAGTAAGGGGTTTTGAAAACCGTTGATAAATTGCCTTCAGAAAAATATCCTTTCAATAATACATTTGAAAAATTTCAATTGTAAATTCATTTGTAAAAAAACCATTATAAAATAATATAATCCTTTGGAAAAATAATTAAACTTTGTAAACACTTTTAAACAATTCCAGTGATTTTCTTTGGAAGATATTAAGCAAACTTCATGAAAACAAAACATCATTTTGAGGAAACTTAATTATTCAAAGGCTGTCTTGGGCCTACCCACTTAGAGAAGGATGGGTTCACTCGCCAATGACCTTCTATTTTTACAATGAACAAGCACCCGTATCTTTCGAAAACGTTTTATGTTTTCTTTACATATATATATATATACACACATATATATATATAGTATTTCTCACTGGAGTTTTTACCTTAAATCATATCATTGCATTTAAATAATAATTTCCACTAATATATATATAAGGGTATATATATCTATGTGTGAATTTTTAATGAAAAAAACACTTGTGATTATTGATTTCCAAAAACTCAAGTCACATGGCATGTACATGAAAACCAACATACCCGATCTTCCATTGATAAATAATAAAAGAAATATCAATGATTTGTTTTCATTACTAAATGACTTAAACCATTTGTAATTAAAAATCATAAAATAATAATGAGCATGCACCAAAGATTATAATAGATATGTATACTTTAAAAAAAATCAACATTTCACTCATGAGTAAAATTATAAATATGAACATGTACAAGACAACTTAAAATTATAACATGTCTATAAACAGTTCATCCAATTCCATTAAAATTAATTTCTTTGTAGAGTTTATTCAATGTTCACAAGTATGCATATATACTTATATATAGGCTTAGGCATCTATGACGTTTCATAAACGATTATCAATATATGGCCATAACATTGAATTTTATATGAATTGTATGTGACATAATAAAATTATGATATTCTTAGTTTATTAATTCATATTTGAATTATTAAATGACAATTAATTTATTTAAAACAATAATATATTTTCACATCATGATGGTATATATATACATATGCATATTATTCACTAGATTTTATATGCGATGTTCCTTATAATATAACATTTAATTATAAAAATAGAACCATAAATTTAGATTAATTAAATTGTTCTAAAAAAATTTAGAAGGGTTTATTAGAGCACATAAAAATATGTCCAAAACATCAAAAATATTGATATTGGTTTAAGAGAATCATTAATGAAACCTTTGTAGCAATCATTTTTCGATACCGAAAACCACAAAATATAAACCATATTATTTAACATAAGAAAATCTGCCTTGAAATAAAAAAATTATAATAATAATCTATTTTTAAGAGGATTTAAATGTGTAGAAAATCCACCATACACACAAACACATAAAATTAAAATCATGATAAGAAAATAGTCCTTTAACCCGTTATACTAAACCGAATTTGAACATAATTTTGATAAATGATTTAATTGGAGAAATCAATTACAATTAAAGATTAAACAGGAGGGTTGTTTGAAAATATAACATTTTAATTTAACATTTTGATTCAAATACAATTTAAAATCAAGGGAAAATTAATTGTTGCTAATCAGAAAAATATATAGCTTAAAATAAAGAGTCCCTTATTTGTTTTACGTGTAGATGAATTCTTACTTCTTATCCACCCCAAATATGCTTGCCACTCAAACTCTCAACAAAAAAAAAAAAAAAACCACGTACTACAACTTCTTCCCAAAAAACCACTACACGTCCCTTTATTTATACACCCAGTATTATATTATAATTGATTATATTATTTCAATTTGTGAGGATAGTTTATTGATTGGTAATACATATAATATATAAAATATTATAGCTGAATTAAAAAACTGATTGAGTTGCTGCAAGTTGATATACAGACATATATATATTTAAATGTTCGACTGTCATAAATGAAACCCAAAATAGGACCTTAAATGATTCTGGGTCGAGACAATGGGGTTCAATGAATAAAAAATTATTGCAAACATCACACAACTTAAAACTGAATTGACCAACACAGATTATAATAATCTTAATGAAAAGAATGGAAACGGACACACAAAGAAATAATCCCGATAAATCCAATAAACAAATAAAAATGATCTAAGATGGATATACTAAACAATTCCATTTGAACAAAATTCCAAATGAAGTTAGGGAAATAGTTACATCAATGGGTCTAGATTTGAAAAAAAACAAGTGGATGAATATTATACCGAAATTGAATCTGGAAATCAGATAAAATTGACACCTAATAGATCAGAACAAAATGATACTCCATCATTGATTCACGATCTTACCTCATCCACGGTCAAAATTTTCTTTCAACGATCAAAATTCTTTAACAATTTTGAACAACAGAATAACACTCGGCACTTCTTTGTTTGAACCATGGATATAGCTCGAACTTCGAAACACAATCAAAGATGCCTAATCCAATGATGAAACTTGGGCTATGCCGCTCCCCCCTCAGTCTTATCCTCGGTTTGTGAAGATGAAGGCATACCCTATGCCTTGGCCTCGACCCAGACCATCAATCAAACTTAATTTCTGATCCAAAATCAACCTCAAAACTAAAAGTGAAAACCCTAAGTATGAAACAAAACTGACCTTCAGAAGCTTCGTCAGTGGTCGAACCTCGTGCAAAATGTTCTGATTCATAACCATCGGTTGAACATTTCTTTTTCAAAGCTAAAGATCACCTGGTCTCGATTCTTCCTCAGCGCCGGCTCGCAGTTGGAGAACAGAAACCCTCAATTCCTGATTCACTATACTTATTTTTTTTATTCATTTTAGTTATCTTGATTTATCAATGTATATATATATATCGAAATTTTATAAAATAAGTTTTAAATATGTTAATTTTAATGCTTAAAAAATTATTTATTAAATTGAATATATATATATATATATATTTATTTTATTACATATTAATTTCAGTAATAATATTTAAATTAGTATTGTTTTTATTCAGTTATTTTATTTATACATCAACATAAATTTTTATTTAAATGTTTAAAAGTAATAACGGATAGTTTTTTTAACGGTCGGATTAAAATCTATAAATACCAATGTTTTACGGGTAATTCTAACACTTAGAAGAAAAATATCTTGATGCTCACGTCAATGCTTTCAAAGATTGTATTATATGTTCCTCTTATTTTTAGTTTCATTTTTATAATCCTTGACATAATGTTTATTCATCTATCAGATCCAAGAGATGATAAATACTCGATCGGAGTCTTTGTGTTTCTCGGTAGTCTTCCAATTGTTTTATTATCAATAGTAGTGGTTTTAATGGGTTAGTTCTTGTGTATCAAGGGTGTATTCTGGTATTTGTATGAATAAAGTGCTCTCTAATTATATATTTTCATTCGGTAATTTCTTTTATTAAAACTTGGAAACATTTGAAAATCAGAAAACATAATTTTAAACCTAGGGTGTTACATTCTACCCCCCTTAAATAGAATTTCTCCCTCGAAACTCATTTACACTTATAGCTCTTAATTCCCATCTATTTTGAGTCTAAAATGATGTCCCAAAGGTCTGTATAGTTGTCTTCCACGGTTTCCATGTCTTCCTAAGAAATTAAAGTTCAATGTGGCTTTGAAATATTCCACATCCTATTCCTAAATGCAACTAATGCAAGAGGGGTTGTTTGGATGTAGGAACCAGAAGGCAGTCCTCAAGGAATGATAATCCATATACTATCCAAGAAGTTCGTCTTGAATTTGATTCCTATAACAAAGTCTCATTGCTTCATCTTTGAATGTTTCAAATTCATCATAAATTCTTCATGTGAAGCAAAAGCATAAAGGTTGAAACATAAATGATACATGAAGATTTCCTTCTTCAGCTGCTCTATAAGAATTTGATATTGATTCTGGTTTCTCAAACATTGTAAATCACCTAAAAATTTCTTCATAATATGCCCCGTGGCATCGATAGAAATGACGTTCGATCAGCCTGATATCTTCGAAGACGAAACCAGAACCATGATGAAAACGAATTATATCTGGTGTGCCTGATATATTATAGAGACATTTACAGGAAAGTCACATGGCTTTATAGGGCTCAGATTCTTTCTTGCATGATTTTTCCATGATCATAGCGAGTAATTCATCCGGAAGGCCTAAGTTACTTGTTTGAGCTCTCCTTCCTTCCATCTGAAAATTACAAAGAAGAATGTTGAATGAGAAGGACAATCAATTTATAAAAGGGTTCTAAATTTCCAGAGATATCTAGACCATTCATCTGATACCAAGTTTGACACCCCAAGCCCGCTCTTCTGGACTTGGTGCTTGAAAAATGATGTGAATTTTTTTAAGGAAAATAAAAAATTACACAACACTTTAATGAAATGAGGATATTTTACCATTCTAGGTTCTGGAAGATTAGACATAACCTTACATTATCAGAGTTAAACAAAAATAATAATATTTTCCATTATGCTTCTGCACGCGCAAACTCCATAAGCGGCGACATCTACGATAATCTCCTAAGATAACTGTGAAAACATTTCAAATCTTGGGGTAAGCACAAAAGATGCTCAGTAAGGGGTTTTGAAAACCTTTAATAAATCGCTTTCAGAAAAATATCCTTTCAATAATAAATTTGAAAAATTTCAATTTTAAATTCATTTCTAAAACAACCATTAGAAAATAATATAATCCTTTTGAAAAATAATTAAACATTGAAAACACTTTTAAACAAATCCAGTATTTTTCATTGGAAAATAATAAGCAAACTTCATGAAAACAAAAAATCATTTTGAGGAAACTTAATTCATCGAAGGCTGTCTTAGGCCTACCCACTTAGTGAAGGATGGGTTCACACCCAAATGACCTTCAATTTTTACAAAAAACAAGCACCTATATCTTTCGAAAACGTTTTATGTTTTCTTTACATATATATATATATATAGTATTTTTCAATAGTGTTTTTACCATTAATCATATCATTGCATTTAAATAATCATTTCCACTAATATATATATATATAAGGTTATATATATGTGTGTGAATTTTTATTGAAAAAAAAAACACTTGTGAGTATTGATTTCTAAAAACTCACGTCACAAGGCATGTACATGAACACAAACAAACCCGATCTTCCATTGATAAATAATAAAAAAATATCAATGATTGGTTTTCATAACTAAATGACTTAAACCATTTTTAATTCAAAATCATAAAATAATAATGAGCATGCACTGAAGATTATAAATGATATGTATACTTTAAAAAAAATCAACATTTCACTCATGAGTAAAATTATAAATATAAACATGTACAAGACAACTTGAAATTATAACATGTCTATAAATAGTTCATCCAATTCTATTAAAATTCATTTCTTTGTAGAGTTTATTCATTGTTCACAAGTATGCGTATGTACCTTTATATAGGCTTAGACATGTATGAATTTTCATAAACGATTATCGATATATGGCCATAACATTGAATTTTATATGATTTGTATGTGACATAATAAAATTATGATATTCTTATTTTATTAATTCATATTTGAATTATTAAATGAAAATTAATTTATTTAAAACAATAATATATTTTCACATCATGATGGTATATATATACATATATATATTATTCACTAGATGTTATATGCGATGTTCCATCTAATATAACTTTTAATTATACAAATAGAACCATAAATTATGATTAATTAAATTGTTCTAAAAAAATTTAGAACAGTTTATTAGAGCACAACAAAATATGTCCAAAACATCAAACATATTGATATTGGTTTAAGATAATCATTAACGAAACCTTTGTAGCAATCATTTTTCGATACCCAAAACCACAAAATATAAACCATATTATTTAACATAAGAAAATATTCCTTGAAATAAAATAAAAAATAATAATAATAATCTATTTTTATGAGGATTTAAATGTGTAGAAAATCCCTTATACACACAAACCCATAAAATTAAAATCATGATAAGCTAATAGTCCTTTAACCCGTTATACTGAACCAAATTTGAACATAATTTTGATAAATTATTTAATTGGATAAATCAATTACAATTAAAGATTAAAGGGGAGGGTTATATGAAAATAAAACCTTTTAATTTAACAAGATGATTCAAATACATGTTGAAATCAAGGGAAAATTAATTGATGCAAATCTGAAAAATATATAGCTTAAAATAAAGAGTCCCTTGTTTTACGCGTAGATGAATTCTTACTTCTTATCCTCCACATATATGCTTGCCACTCAAACTCTCAACACAAAAAAAACCATGTACTACAACTTCTTCCCAGACAAAAACTACACACCCCTTTATTTATACACCCAGTATTATAATATAATTCATTATATTATTTCAATTTGTGAGGATAGTTTATTGATTGGATATACATATAATATATAAACTATTATAGCTGAATTAAAAGCACTTATTGAGTTGCTTCAAGTTGATATACAGACATATATATATTTTAATGTTTCACTATCAGAAATGAAACACCAAATATGACGTTAAATGATTCTGAATCGAGACAATGGGGTTCAATGAATAAAAAATTATTATAAACATCACACAACATAAAACTGAATTGACCAACACAGATTATAATAATCTTAATGAAAAGAAAGGAAACTGACACACAAATAAATAATCCCGAGAAATCCAATAAACAAATCAAAATTATTAAAGATGGATATACTAAACAATTCCATTTGAAGAAAATTCCAAATGAGGTTAGGGAAATTGTTACATCAATGGGTCTAGATTTGAAGAAAACACAAGTGGATGAATATTATACCGAAATTGAATCTTGAAATCAAATTAAATTGACACCTAACAGATTATAACAAAACGATACTCCTTCATTGATGCACAATCTTACCTCATCCATGATCGAAATTTTGTTTCAACGATCGAAATTCTTTAACGTTTTTGAACAACTGAAGAACACTCGACACTTCTTCGTTCGAACCCTATATAGAGCTCGAAATTTGAAAAACGGCCGAAAAAGCCTAATCCGATGATGAAAGTTGGGGTGTGCGGCTCCCCCTTAGTCTTGTCCTCGGTTCGTGAAGAAGAAGGCATACCTTATGCCTTAGCCTCAACCCAGACCATCGCTCGAATTTAATTCCTGATCCAAACCCGACCTCAAAAATAAAAGAGAAAACCCTAAGAATAAAATAGAACTGACCTTCGGAAGCTTCGTCGGTGGTCAATCCTCACACGAAATGTTCTAATTCATAACTGTCGGTTGAGCATTTCTTCTTCAAAGTCAAATATCACCTAGTCTTGATTCTTCCTCAGTGATGTCTCGCGGTTGGAGAACATAATCCCTCAATTACCGATTCATTATTCTTATTTTTTTATTCTTTTTAGTTTTAATGATTTATCAATATATATATATATCGAAATTTAATAATATAATTTCTCAATATGTTAATTTTAATTCTTAAAACATTATTTATTAAATTGAATATATATATATAGAGATTGTTTACTAAATATTAATTTCAGAAATAATATTTAAATTAGTAATGTTTTTATTCAGTTATTTTATTTATACATCAACAATCAATTTTATTTAAAATTTTAAAAGTAATAACGGATAGTTTTTTTGTAATGGTCGTATAAAACTCTATAAATACCAATGTTTTACGGGCCGTTAAAACCCTCAAAAGAAAAATATCTTGATGCTCACATCACTGTTTTAAGAGATGGTTTTATATGTTCCTCTTATTTTTAGTTTTATTTCTATCATCCTTGCCATAATGTTTGTTCTTTTATCAGATCCAAGAGATGATAACTACTTGATCATCATCATTGTGTCTCTTGGAAGTCTTCCAATTGTTTTATTATCAATAGAAGTGGGTTTAATGGGTTAGTTCTTGTGCATCAAGGTTGTATTATGGTATTTGTATGAATAAATTGCTCGCTAATTATATATTTGCATTCAGTAATTTATTTTATTACATCTTGGAATAATTGGAAAAAAAATAAAACTTAATTTTAAACATGGGGTGTTACAACGTTGGACCCAGTCCTATAGATCCTCAATCACCAATCGATCCTCCCTAAAACATTCCCCATCACCGACGTCCATCTCTCTATGGTCGATGATGTGATAATGGTTGTGCATGTGTCTACTTAACAAGGATACATGGAAGATCTCGTGCACCTGGTGCAACTGAGGTGGATGAGATAAGCAGTGAGCCATCTCGCCAACACTACTGGGGACCTGGAAAGATCTAATGAACCTCACAGATAACTTTCTGCCTTAGACAAATCTCCATAGACCATCTCGAGGTGAGACTCGTAGAAAGGTGTGGTCGCCATCCTCAAACTCTAGAGGTCTTCGTCATCTGTCACCATATGACTTCTTCCTGCTCTTTGCAGTCCTCATCCTCTCCTGGATGATCAAAACCTTCTCTGTGGTAGCCCATACCATCTATGGTCCAACCAGTGCTGACTCCCCTAGGTCTATCCAGTACAAGGGTGATCTGTAAAGTCGCACGTACAATGCCTAAAATTGTTCCTTCCCAATGGTTTATTGATATATATTTTTTGTATGTGAACTCGGCCAAAGGTAATTGATCCTCACAGTTGTGACCGATATCAGGTATAATGGAAGAACCAAGTCCTCGAGAGTCTGAATGGTCTGCTCTGTCTGACCATCCATCCGAGGATGGAAGGCGGTGCTCAGATGAAGCTGCATCCCGAAAGCCTCCTGCATCCCCATCCGTACACGGGAAGTAAACCATGTGTCACGATCTTAGACAATAGATGAAGGTACTCCATGTTTCCGCACAATCTCTTACACATAGAGGCATCCCATGTTCACTACTTAACCCTGCTCTCTGATTGGTTAGAAGTGGGCTGACTTGGTGGGTCGGTCAATGATCACCCAATTCGAGTCATGACCATTGGATTTATGTGGATGTCCCATCATGAAGTCCATGGATATCCCATCACACATTCACTCTAGGATTTCTAATGGCTGAACCAAGCCAGCTGGTACCTGGTGCTCCGCCTTCACTTTCTGACAAGTGAGGCAATGAGAGAAAAAATTTGCTACTACTTTCTTTATACCTAGCCACCAATGTTGTCATCGAAGTTCATGGTACATCATCTACACTCCTAGATATATCACTAGAGGGGATGTGTGGAACTCCCACAACACTTTCTTCTAAAGTGACTCTAACACTATAGTACTTCCTTGGAACAGGATGACATGCTCCCCACCATTAGAAAATCCATCACGGGCCTTCCCTGTGGATATCTGAGCATGTCGTTTCTTGCAGTTAGCATCCACATGTTGTGCTTCACTGACTCACTGAATAAGTGGGGGTGTGACTGTAAGAGACTGAATGAAAGCTGCTCAATCTTGGTTAACAAAGGATATCTGTAAAGTAGCCAGCTACTCTATCGCCTCTCCTAGCAGTTGTATACCAGATCTCATACTGAGTGCATCTTCTACAACGTTCCCCTTTCTAGGACTATATACTATCTCGAAGTCATAGTCCTTGAGGAACTCAAGCCATCTCCAGTATCTCAGGTTCAGGTCCTTCGAAGGGAATATTTAACTTATACTCTTGTGATTGAAGTACACAGTAAAATTTTTACCCAACAAATAGTATCACAAAATCATCAAGGTGAATACCATTGCTGCTAACTCAATGTCATGGGAAGCGTAGTTCAACTCATACTGTCTCATCTTCCGAATAACATACACGATCACTACACGCTCCTCCATTAGGACACACCCGAGTGTGGACTCTAATGTGTCTTAGTAAAATACGTACCCAATGACTTCTTCTAGAAGCCTCATTATAGGGGCACTAGTCAGCCTATTCCTCAGCACCTGAATGCTCAGCTGGATTCTCTCCGACCACACAAATAGTTTCCCCTTATTCATCAAAGATGATAGTGTTGCTGCATATCTAGAGAAGTCTGGATGAAATCAATGGTAGTATCTAACCAATCCGAGGAAACTCCATACCTATGTCACACTCTTGAGTGGATCCCATGCATGTACTGCCTCAATATTCACTGGATCTACTACAACTCCATCCTCTGAGATGACATGTCACAAAAAGTGAACCTCTTGGATCCAAAACTGGAACATCGAGAGCTTACCATAAAGTTGGTGCTCTCAGGGTGTGTCCAGTTGTACCGGAAAATGGTAGGCATGCTTCTCCATTGTAGTCAAGTAGATCAGAATGTTGCCGATGAAGACTACAATAAAGAAATAAAGGTATGGCAGTAAGATGATGGTCATGAGTCCCATGAACACTTATGGATCATTTGTTACACATAATAGCATAAACAAGAACTCGTAGTAGCTGTACTGACATCTGAATGTTGTCTTCTCCACAATATCATCTCAAACTCTGAGCTGTAGATTACCTGATCTGAGGTCTATCTTCAAGAACCACCGTGCTCCCTTCAACTGATCAAAGAGGTCGTCAATCCTCGAGAGTGGGAACTTGTTCTGCATGGTTTCCTAGTTTAGGTGACGGTAGTCGACAAAATGCCTTAAGCTCCCATCCGCATTCTTGGTGAATAGAATCGGGGATTCCCAGAGAGAAACACTGGTTCAGATGAATCCAATCCCCTACAAGTCCTCCAATTGTACCCGCTTATCACGAAGCATAGCGGGACACATTTGATATGATGGAGTAGATATCAGTGTCTTCATAGAGTACATGTCAATGTAGAAGTCCACCTCTCTGCGAGGAGGTAGTCCTAGGACATCGTCAGGGAAAACATCCATGTACTGGTCCACCACTAAAGGATTGCTCGGACTCTCTTCATCAATTTCTCCAACAGTATGGCAGGCCAACCGATGAGTGATCGGTTGGACCCTCCTCCATGTAAGTCTGTCCTGGGTTACAAAGGCTCCCTTCTCACTAGGGAAGTAAATTTGGTCCCATTTGTGTGGACACCCCACACTTTTCGTCTAATATAGTCGATCTGAGCATTGAATCTGGATAAATAGTCCATACACAAGATGAATTCGTAAGGCATCGACACCACTAATAGGAGATCCCAACCGAAGCTATCACCTCTTAGAGGAAGCTCACACAATCGGCACATGTTTTTAATCATTGAGGCTCCTCCCGTAGGAGTTTCTTTCCCTAAGGATCGAGCCAAAATCTCCATTAGAATCTCCATGCTCTGAACTAGGGTCATGAAAATGATAGAGTGACTAGATCCTATTATATAAGTACTTTAGCTATGGTGGATTAGACACAAATCATACCTTGATTAAAATTTGAAGTTCTGTGGTTGTAGGCTTTAGCTTCCTGAAGGTGAGCTCTCACCTGTTCACCTAATCCCTACGGTCAGGGAGGACCTCCTAGTGGTGGTGGTGGTAACACCTCAAAAATGTTGGCCACCACCATCTGCTTGACCAGCTCCTCTTCCACGACTACCTTGTCCCTACAGACTGCCTCGATCGAATCTATGTATCGGCCGAAGGTTTCCTTGGACCGTATGCTTATCATCTGAATGGTGGGCCAGACAGTCATGAGCCATGTGACCATGACCACCACATGAGTAACACTGCCCATTCCTGGCATGTATGTTTTTGCTTCATGTTCCCCACACAATTGATCCTAAGTCATGAGGTCGTCCACCCATGGGTCTAGTCCTCTTGGACCTCTATGACATCTGTCTACTGCCAGCTGTAAAATACTCTGATGCATGTAGGCTAGTGGTGGGAATCGCGGCTAGAGACTACCCAAAAAGGAAACTCTCCACTAAGAGGGATTTCTCCAACACCCCTACCTGCGTCAGGATGATGAGGGAGATCATTGAAGCCCTGATCTAATGCCTGATCCCCTACTCGAAGGTTCGGGCCCTGAAAAATGGGTCCATCACCATATTTGCGGAGTATCACGAGATGTCGGGGAACCTTTCATAGTACTATGCCACCACAATGATGCCCTACTTTAGGTGATATAGCTCTTGTATCTGTACCGCTCGTAGGGTGTCCGGGACAAACCCCCCCTGAAACAGGCTTTCAAAGTCTGCCTAGAGAAGTTTCGCCTCATCATGGATCTGGAGCATCAGACTCCATAATCTGCCTTCTGCTTCCTGAAGGAGACTCGCGACAAAGATCACCAAAAGTTCTGATGGTGTCTCTACCAGTCTGAAGACTCTCAACACAACCTTCAAGAAATCCTCAGATGCCTTAGAGTCTTTCTCACCCCTAAACTTCGGAAGACTCTAGCACTTGAACTCGTGCAATGCACTCAAGCAACGTTCATCGTCTGCTGATGGGGCTGGTGGTATTGGTGGTCCAACGGGAAGTAGTACCGCTGGTGCCTCTGTTGGAAAACGTCACCGCACTGAGGCCTCAGAACTCATATGGATATATGTGCATACTACTCTCGTGACTTTCATTTATAGTCCTTACGGAGGCTTCCTGAATGAAATAGATGTGACAAGGTCAAAATATTATAACTGGTGAGCTAAGATGGTTGAGCTGAATTAAAGAAAACTTTTGATTACACACATACAATCTGTGTTTTTGTGCACTGCATCTAACATCAGTTGTCAGTTTCCTGGTTTATGGATATGTTGGCCACCATACCAATATGGGACTACATGTACTGAAAACCACACTCAGTACCCTTAACACTATTTCTTTAAAGAAAATATCAGAGTCCTATGTTTTGTGGAAGAATCGATACCTTTACTACCAATTTTTCATGACCTGTCCCTCCGGCCCAGTGGTGTGACTACCCCAAGCCCTCCATACATAGGCCGCTGGCGACTAGCACCAAAGGTGTAATTCCCAAAACAGGGAAGGCATTACCTTTAAAACTTGAAAATGCACACAACAGAGTACGAGATGGAAGAAAAACACTAAGTAAAACTATATTCTGAGTGATTAATGTAGAGGGAATGTAATACAAATCCAATATGAAAATAAACATACAACTGTAACCATATACAATTGAAAAGTACAAAACAGGTGAAAGGTGAAGAGAAACTATTGGATCATCCACCACGGATCCTACCTAATGGGTAGGTACAAATATCCACCTCAACACTCCACATTTTTCAGTCTCCTCTGCGTACCGACACATCATATAGTCCACCTCTGGGTACCATCCACTATTGTTACTCTCAACATCAATTAGTGTTTTCTGTCGTCTAAAACTAACATAACGAGGTGTGGAAATTTCTCATGCAGGAGTGAGTGTAACGATACTCAGTAAGGACCCCGAGAACCTCAAGGTCACACAATATCCAACAATGATGAACCACAAAGTATGAAATCAACAGATATCCCCAATTAAGTATATGCCCTTACATATACATGAGTTATCAAGTAATCCATCTCAATCATGATGTAATTACAAAAAGATACTTAATCATATCAACCAATAATTTTATTTAAGTGGAAGTATTATGTAAAATCCCCAGTCACAATGTTGAAACCTCGGATTTTAGATAAATCCTATTATATCGAGTACAGTGGGACTGCCATGTCACATAGAGTCACTCCTTACTGACCACGGACTACTGATGTAATCCTCCTGTCGAGTACAAAGGGTATGTCTTGTCAAACAGAGGCACTCCCCACCATGGGTCTGCCACATCACCCATAGGCACTCCCCCATGTATCCTGCTAAGGTACACCTCCTGTCAAGTACCATGGGTCTACCACATCACACAAAGGCACTCCCCACTATGGGTCTGCCATGACACTAAGGCGCTCCCCACTGGGCCAGTCGAGTAACTCCGAGTCAAATCAGTTAGCAGTAGTCAGGTCTCAACCAGCTAATAGGTCTCTGCGATATGATCACTAGTCTTCGAGAGGATCCGCTCCATGAGCTAATGGTCGAAACTCCAACTATCAAGAAGTCCCACAAATAAGTATCTAAATGGGTTGTCACATCATAGTGGTCTCAAACCAACTGACGGCGTGTCAATCGAATGCCTGGTCTTCGAGTTATTAGCCTTTTAGTCTCGGGGGTACGGTTGGATTTGTGTACGCTCCAATATTACAATATCTCAACATTTCCCCGAAATACAGTGGGGTAGACTCAAAGGGACAATCACTCTTCAATAATACTAGTGTCACTGATGGTTCATCAAACGGTCGTTTGATGCCAAAGTTATGATCAAAGAAGGAAAATGGTCGATAATGGGCCCTGGGTCCAGTCCAACCATGTCGGACGGACCCATCTCAACTTAGTCTAGGATGAAGCAATCTGGGTTTACTCATTCAGACATGTTGGGTCTGGCCAGGCCCATTGGATGGGCCATCCTATTAGGTTCGGCTCAGCACGTTGGTCCCAGCCCAGCAGGTCGTGTGGGTGGTTCGGCTCGGGGTCGGGGTCGGTTCGGCCCAGAGCGTCGCGAGGGCGCGACTCGGCTCTACTCATCCCAGAGGGCGTGACCAGGCTGGTTCAGCCAGGGTACTGCGAGTGGGGTTCGTGGGCCAGTTCCGAAGGTCGGCCGACAGGGAGGAGACCGGGCAAGGTGCGTCCATGCAGGTACGCGGCCAGGCAGGGCGCCACGCGGGCCGACTGGCGGTGGGGTATGGTGAGAGGCGGGTGGGCGGGTGGCTGGGAATGGCACAACCAAGCTAGATTGAAGCTGGTAGGCTAGGAGATAGGTTCGGTGTGGTTAGTGATGACGCGGTACAACATGGCTAGGGCCGGCGCGGGCAGGCGGGGTTCGGTCGGGGCACGCTGGAGGCCAGCGGGAGTACAGCCGGGCACGTGGGGGCCGGTGGTGGTTCGGCCCGTGGAGCCGGCTCAATCGGGGGAACAGAAATCTACAGGGGAGGTGCGGTTTGTGGAGGTCGTGGGAAGAGAGGCCTTTGCATGTGGCTTTGTCACCTTCAACGCCGCTTCGTCGCCATGGTGAGAAACAACACAAACAAGAACAACAGATGGGTCAGACCATGTTGGTCTGTTCCGCACCATCCACATTTTTGGTGGTAATACATGGCTCATCAAAGAGTATGAAATATGAACAAAAATTGTTTTACAACCATGCAGTGATTCCGTTCCAGTCTAAATAAGTGAGAATGAAATGGAAATTTACACATAATAAACCCCTACCTTTGTTTGTCGGTCGTCGACGTTGTAGTCATGGGAAGAAGACAAAGGAGTTCGCCGTTCATCGTGTCTGCCATGAACTCCCAATCCCAAGCTGCATTGGCTCATTGACGATGATGCGGAGGGTTGGTCACTTGTGGAAAATGCTCAATGTCGGTAGGATCTGAGGAAGGAAGTCGGAGTCGCTCCTCGTCGACATTCTTCGTTCTTTGTTGGGAGCTTTTCTCCGAAGCTCTTCTATTCCCAAGCTCCGCCAAATGAGAAATTCCAACCAAAAATAATAGATTGCATTTTATTTTAGTTGTTGGAAAAAAATTCAAATTGGTGATTATATTTAATGATCCCCTCCTAATTAATGCATTAGTGTAGGCATAAATTAATTAGAGGATATGACACCAATTAATTAAAGGGGAGGTCAAGAGGCTCTCCCTCATTAATGAGGGAGAGTTAAGAGGTTTTACTCTCCTCCATCAATAGGGTGTTTACCCCAGTGTGGTCCCCACATTGTAACCTCTCACAGGAGGTTAGGTTCGGGTGTGCCCCACCACATTAACATTTCTTGTGAGGTTAAGGTGTGGTGGTCCGACCTCCATCTTCCATGAGGAGGTTTTAACCACCAATCACCCACATGGCAGCTCAAATAAAAATAATGTGAAGCTTAATTTATTTTATTATTTTCCATGAAAACCCTAAAGTTTTCATTTAAAATTGATCCACTGGTGTCCAGATGAATGTATTCTTAAGAGAATATTGGCACTGTGTGTTCAACGATGCCCTCAAATTTCAATTCTGAGCAGTGGTTTAAAAGTTATAAAATATTTCTCATATGTTTACTGAATGTACCTGAACAAAAATTCAGAAATTGAGTTCGGGAAAACCGGGCCTCTGAATCATGCGCCATCAATTTTCGTGACTCATAAAATTCCCTTGTATTTAAGAATAAGAAATTCCACAGAATTTCGATGTATTTACAAAAAATTACAAACATTTTGACCATATTGTAGTTATTTTAGTTCATTTCCTCCAATAACATGTCTATGCGTTAATGACCATTTAAAATAATAATAATATTATACTATTTTTAGGTATAACACAATGTTGTGTACACCGTCATATTTCAAAAAAACTCTTATATTGCATGTTGGGTAAACTATCAGATATATAATCCTCTTGAATGTGAAATTAATATTTATTTCACAAATATTAATAAATATGAAAAATTCATATTAATTATTTACCTGGGATGTTACATTTTGGGTGTTTGGAAAATATTTGGGTATTTCATGGTTAATAAAAAATTCACTTCATGTTCTTATAGGATTGTAAAAGGGTTCCCTTTTATAGGTGTGTGGAGGGGAACTTTTTGATATTTTTTAATGATTACAATATAATGCGACACTAGATCATGTAAAAGGGATACAATTTTTAATTTATTATATCATAAGTAATATAAAGTCAAAAAAATATAATATAATATTTTCATTGATTTATATGTCATCAAATAACATATATACCAAATTCATTAAATATGTAATTGTAATATATTTACATATATAATAAAAAACTGCTTGTAAATTCCAATGTCCTGAAATTCAGGAAAATTTATCAACAATTATTTCCCCATGAAATATTTGTTTTATTTTAAACAAATTAATAATATATTTTAAAAAAAATAAAATAACGGTCATTTTATGAACTATTCAAATAATATTACTTTTAATCGAATTTTATATATGATATATTATAAAATATTAAATTTAACAAACCATAATAAATATATTAAATAAAATAAAATTCATGTGACACCATATGTTATCCAAAAAATAATAATTTTATGTTTTTAGTATCATTTAATTTAACATTTGACTTCTTGAACAACCACTATATCAACATTTCATAAGAATTTATATTAATTATTTCAACAATAAAAATATAAAATGTATCCTCATTATTAAAATAATTTTATTATTATAAAAATACATATTAAAATTTATTGGAAACATATTTTTATATATGTGTGTCCATTTAATTGATATTTAGATTCCAGAGAGTGACATTTTTTTTTTCTCTAAAAATTATAAAATATATTAATCATTTCCAAGGATAAAGTTATCTAAAATAATATAAAATATAATAAAATAGTAGATGATTATGTTATTAAAACACCCATAAAATATATTGAAGGATATATTTAGGTTTAGTTTTAGTCTTTATCATTTTATTTAATCCTTAATTATATGATTTAACCTTACTATTATGGGGAAATACTTAAAAAGTGGAATAATCATAATGAAAACAATAGAAGGGGTTTTTTAGACATTTTTAAAATCATGATTCAAAAAAAGATCCATTTTAGAAAATTAAATTCATATGATTTTAATAATTATACTAAAAAATAATCTTTAAAACAAGATGTAGACTATTTATCAAAAAATAAAATTTTATATAGAATAATATGTTTCATTGCAACATAAATAGTTATATTGATTGCAATTTAATATATTATATTATTTTTAATAAAACAAAACTAAATTTATATTAAATTTAATGAAAAGTAAAATTTTATTTTGTATATACTGTAATAGAAATACAATTTTTTCAATAAAAAAATGTATTTTCACCACCCATTGAAAAATAAAAATATCCATATAATTGTTAAAAAATAATCTTGAAGTAATTTTTTCGTTATTATTTACAAAATGATATCAATTTTATGTAATATATAGTCTTAAATTTTGGATTTTTTATTATATAAATATATTTTATGCATTATAACCCAATTTGGATATATATTAATATTTTCCTTTTAAACGAATAATTACCTAATATTTTGATAATGAATATAACCCAATAAAATTTAAATATTCAATAATAACAAGACTTGGAAATTATTTATCTTCAAATTACATGGGTTTTCAAATTCATACATCCATTGACAATTTTTTTCATCATATATTTATCGAAATCCAGATGGAAATGTTTAAAACATTTTGAAGACCAATTCCATTGAGTTGAGGAAAAAACATACAAACATAAAATGAGGTCTAGTTCAAAATTTAAAATAATACATATTTTTGAATATCAAATCATGAAAAGGGTAAATAAGAAATTATTTATAAAATAGGTAATGTTAATTACGAAGATCATATTGAAAAATGCATATATTGGTTTCAAAATTGGAGAACATTAATTTGTTGTGATAATATAGGAAATGTGGGGAAACATAATTTCATAAAAATAATTGATAATGAAAAATAATTTTAGTAAAATAAAATTTAATGACCATGAGAAGGTCAACGACAGAAAAATAATAAACTAATTTTTTTTGACAAAGGCCAATAATTAATAACAAATAATGGTAATATGATATGTTATTATTTGTAGATATTTTTTGGAGAGTTGATGAATTAATTTACCATCGAGAATTTAAAAAAAAATATACATTTTTTTATCTTTAATTTCATTATTTTAAAAATTAACATAAAACCCTATACATTTTTTTTTCAAAATAATTAGTATACATGATGAATTTTTATTCCTGAATAACTATAATGAACTTAAAATGGATCATATAATCCAAAAAAATTATAAAAAGGTATTCCATATGTGTTGAGATATTTGATGAAACTAAAATGATTAGCTCAAAGAAAAATAATATCATAATTTTATTAATATTTTTATAAATATATAATATATTAATCTCTAAAATTATATTGTAACACAAATTGGTCCACATAGATTATTCCATACATAAAAAAAGTAAATACAAAACTTATTCAATAAAAATAATATTAAATAATGTATTAACCATGAATGTTGTACCATATCATATAACATACATTGAAATAAATCTAATAGAAATCTCACCATATCATATTTTTCATTAAACCACATGATACACATATATGTAAATTGTTCCCTAAACCAATAAAAAATCACCCTGAAATATTACTTATCACTTTAAAATACAATATCTTAAAACCATAAAATGTTGTTTTTGTACCCTTGACCATATGTTCAATCATATAATTATAGAAAAAATGTGGTATCCCTAAATCATAAGTTAAATTAACAAGAAAATGTTCCAATATCCAAATTATTTAAACATATCTCCAAAAAATATAATTACTCTAAAACCACACTACAAGATTTATTTTTAAAAATGAAATCAATATATTTATATCATGATTCTAAAAAATATCCCCAATTTTTAACCATCCAGAACATTAAAAATATAGTGTAATGATAGGATCACATAAATGTACAAGGACCTTTAAGGATTGAAGTGTTGAAGATTTAAGAAAAACAACTAACATTAAAACAAGGATACACACAAAACTACTTTTTAAAAAAGTAAATAATATCCCACAATGTTTTTCACATATAAGAACATTAACTGGAATAACATACAGAAAAAACTTCATCAAACACTGGGGACAAGGAAATATTATAAGGATGACATCAAATTCCAAATAAGGGAAAACTTAAGAATTAACAATTTTCATTCATTTGTGAATATAGGATGAGAATATGAAAATGAATAAATAATCAATGTGAATCAGCATAACATCACATATTGGATATAGATAAAAAATTATATTATAAAACCTATGAAATTTAATAATGACTGAGTATAAGATAATATTCATATAATTTAATTTTCATGAAACATGTGACAAAATCATTCAAAAATGATACACTAGAACATGATAAAATAATAAATAAAACATGTTAAATTTTTAAAAAATTATTTTTCATATAAATATAACAATTTCTCTTAAAATTGAAATAGCCAATGAGGTAATTTCAAATTATTTAGTAGGGGAAATTTATAACCCATTGAAACCATCACTTTTCCATATTAATTAGATTAATGCATTAAGATAGCCATAATCTTGAATGGTTTCATGAAAAACTATAATCATAAATAATCTACATGAACATTATCAAAAACAAAAAACACAAAATCATAGATCATAAAACATAATAAATCCAATTATTCTATAATACATTGATTTATCCATGGAAAATGATCAGGTTCTTTAAAATATCACTGAAGTAATAATAATCAAGTATGAGAGAAGATATAAAGGGTGACATTACTATATATTTCTATTAGAGAATAAGTAAAATCGATTATTTACTTCAACAATAAATAAAAATACCATTAAAATATTATTATCAAATTTATTGATTAATATAAAATATTCATTTTAAAATTCTCTTCGAAATCTGAAATTTCATAAAATACTGTGAAATTCATTTTTTTAAATAACCTTGAAAATTTCAAAAGGAAGGTTCAAATGAATTGAATGTCATGTTTATTAGAAAATATGTTCATGTCATAAATTTTATAATTATATATTATTTTCCATAATATTCTAATAGAGTAAAAAGTGACCCATTAGGAAAATGTTAAAAAAATTCCATTTAAAAAATTATAATATGTTCAGGGATAATGTAAAACATATTTGAAAAATCAGTTATGCTTATAGAATAAAATTCAATGAAACATTAAATAAAACAAGGAAATATAAGGTAAATATTCCCAATATGAAATTGTATAATGGGTCATTATCACATTCAATAAAATATTATGATCAATTAATCAATAAAGGGAGAAATGGAAATTAAAATTTTAAACCACATTCATAACATTATAATAATAAAACAGATTTTGTATAATAAAATAAGAGAATTATTTCTAAAAATTTCCATTATAAATATTCATTTTTGAATGGAAATGGAACTGTTATGTAAATCCTTTAACACCTTCATATCACTAAAATTAATTCACTAAAACTAATATTAACATATGGATATATAAATCTTATTTTTATCAAAAATTAATATATAAAACTTTATTCAAGTCATAGAAAATAAAACATAATTCAAAATCATGGTTCCTGACATGAAACATATATGAAGAAAATGTGACTAAGATAAATAAAACAACTAAAAAGAACAAATATTTTAAATTAAAAATTACTCCATGATGTTTTCATGTTATAATTTATAAATCAACATAATAAATTTAAATAATATATAAACTAATTTAGATATAAATTTAGACATAATAAAGACATAAATGTTTTAATAATATAAAATTACAACCCAATGAATGAAAATAGAGTAATGGGACCCCTACCACTTAGTAACATTGAATTCAAATCCCCTTAGATAAAATAACATGGAATGTTGAAATATATATATATATATAATTCATTCTACACATTTAAAATTTTAGTATATGCACCATTTAAAATAAATTAGGATCATAAATTTATAATGTTCCACAATGGAAATAAATTGAGAATAAATACATTAAATTGTGTCCAAACATATCACTCAATCCATTTAACTCAAGAATAATAAAAATATATAAAAATTTAATTTTTTGAGAAACTTATAATGTTATATAACGATATGGTAAATCATATTTATTCATTTATTACAATGAAATATTAAGGTACAAATTTAGTTATGTATATGACAGAGGTTTTGAGGATGTTCAGTTAATAATTAAAAAAACATGGTATGTTCATAATTTTAAAAGAGGTGATTATTACATCATAAAAACAAATATAATAATTAAATAACAATAATTTTTATATTTTTATTATAATTTAAAATCCTGACATGTAATATAGTTATAAAAAATTATTACATGAGGCTCATAGAGACAATGTGTCATATGTACACATGACTAGCATTTTCATTATTCTTGGATAATGTGTAAAATTTTTATGTTTCATATTATAATTATATAATGATGAATATATAATAAAAATAAAATTACCTCCTTAAATGATCATATTAACTCCATATAGGTGATGCGATGATGAAAATATAATAACATCACTTCTTGGAAGTTGTAATCCACACATATGAACAATCAACATTTTCATTTTCAATGGGTTTAAATGTAAGAAAATATATGATATACTATCTTTCATTACTGATAATGTGACATCGATTTCATATATATATATATATATAATTCGTTACTATCATCCATTAGAGGCACTCTTGCATATCAAATTATATAGGTTTGTGATGATGTAGTGTGTCGTACAGACAAATGATGGTTTCATTTACCAATTGTTTAATGTAGATATAGATATTGGGATTTTCATAAATTTAATGAGTCATATTTATATTGAATATATTTTTTGTTATTAATTTTTTTAATAAAATCATAAGGAGTTATAAAAATAAATAAATCTAAATCATAAGGTAATGAAATTCAAATATTTTTCTGATAACATCTATATGTTTATAACTAAACTCTGCGTAGGATGGTTTTTTGATCAAACTAGGAAATCTAAGACTTGGGGAGTGATTCTAGTAAGGTATCTTATAATGGATTTACTAATCTAAAGGTTTCTTTATGTGTCATTATGAGAAGAAAGTATATGCTTCATTCATAATGAATATTTATAATATAATCATGGAATAATATTTTTATCATTTTAGATATGATGTTAAACCATATCATTTGGATGCACACTTATATTAACTACTTTTAACCTAAAAGAAGATATTTATATTATAAATATTAAAGGGTTATATATATACTTATAAGTTCAAATTTACTCACAAATGGTCATGGGAAGAAATTTCAGTCCATTTATCATACTAATTTTACTTATAGAGTATTGTAATGTATATTAAATAATATTAAAAATATATTTTATATCAAATATATTTAATTTCAATAAATTAATTATTCCTAATACATAACATTTTAATAAATATGATAGATATATAATTTCAATATAATAAATTTTAAAAAAAAATTGTTAATTAATAGTTATTAAAATTTTTGTAAGTCAATTTTCACCATAATATATTACTTTGAATTATTTTTGAAACATTTACAATACTTTTATAATTCATGAATAATTATTAGGTCGATATTGTGTAATCAATAAGTTTAATTATGTAATCATTTATAATTTATAATAAATGTCAATTTGAAAAATAATTTCATCATTCATAGTAGACACGATATGGGTCACTCATGATATTTCTTTAGTGTAAGTGATCATGTACAAGAAATTTAATATTTAGAGAGTTTAAAATTTTATTTTATTTAATAATAATAATATATAAATAATATTATAAATAAATGGAATTCAATTTCCATAAAATATAATATTGGATGATAATTTTTGTAATCAAATCATACAACAGATTGAAAAACAGTTTATGGCCATTTTTATCCCTTATCATTTTTTACCATATTTACTAATCATACCCTATCATTGGTGATGTGTTTTACTATGATTAATATTTAAATTTGATAAAATTAAAAAAAGGCATTTTCAATCCTTTAACCACCATATTCAAAATTTGGAATGTATTTTTTCAAATTCAACTCATATAAGTGGAAAAGATTTATATAATTTAGTCCCTAAAAATGCGTTAAAATGGGTTTTAATTAAAATGGTATTATAGATATAATCATATTTTTATAAAAAATTCAATTAAAATTTTCATTACAATTACATTTATTTAATTATAATTAATCAAAAATAAAAAATTAAACTATAAAACATATCCAAAATCTATTGTGACTATTTAAATTTCGTAAATTAAATGAATCTATTCTTCAAACATCAGTATATTTCACTAATCATTTAAAAATCAAATCATTCAATAAATTCTAAAAAATTCAGCCTATTATAAATTATTTATAATATATATGTTTATTTTTTAAATTAAATTTTTATGTTTTTTAACCATGATTTTAAATTTAGACATATAATTATGGAATCCAAAATTTGGTTAGAAACTCATCATTGTTATTTGGACATTAAAAAATAGCATAATATTATTATAATTAATATAAATATATAAAATTTTATTAATGAATATTAATAATTCATTAATTTTATTTATCATAACATTTCCTATGATTACACAGAGAAACAATATCTCCTATTTGTGGAGTCAAAAGTTGTTAACTTGAGATAATCACAAAACTCTATGAAGAAATAAATAACATTGAAAAAATATTTACTATATATAACTTCTTATAATATTTTACCAAAATATATTTTTTTAATTGTTGGTTTGAAATGGAAATCAACACAAGTAAAGATTATGAATTGTTATAATATGCATACCACCACGATATATGTCTATGTGAAAAAGAGTGTACAAGATAGTTCACCACAACGATCCCCAAGAGATATGGAGAATACCAAGAAAATCATAAAATATGACTCAATAAGATTATAATTTTTTAGTTCAATGCAGTTTCTATAATATTTTTGCATTGTAACACAAAAAAATTGAATATGTGTTTCCAATGAACAAAATAATGATGTCTTCAATAGCAAGAGTAACATGAATCCTTGATTATATATGAACTGAGATAATGTCAAATTTTATAAACTAGTAGTTAAATTGGATGTATTGAATACAAGTAATATTTTTAAAAAATATATATAATGGATTTTATTAAGAGAAATTTAATGATTAATTCGTAATAAATATGGGCTAAATTTTTAACATGGTGCATTTTTTTAAGAAATTATTTTCTTTAATAGTGGTTTTTATAATAATATTCTAATAAAAATTAAAAATCACATATATGATTTATAGAAAATGTATTTGATAAAATTATAAAATCATTAAAATGAACATTTTAATAATATCAGAGGATTAGTTTTTTTGATTTCCCTAAAAAGATATATTTTTCAGTTAATAGTGTAAAAATATATGTATTAAAATACTTACATTGTTTTTCAATTGAATTTTAAAATTTAACTTTAATTTTATCCTATTTTGATAGAATACAGCATTAATAAGAAATTATATAAATATTATAGTATAAATCATATTTATAACAAATTTCATTTTTAATTAAATTTTTCACTTAAAATTAAATTTTTCTAAAAAAATTTATTAATGAGCATAATTTATTTATATGATTATAAATTAATTTAATAAAATATTATTAAATTTATTAAGATAATTTTTATTTTATGTAATTAATGTACGATTTTAACATTCATTTGATCATTTTTACATGGGTTTTAATGGAATTAAATATTGGTTTACGATTAAAAATACATTATTCAAAGAGAGGTTTTCATTCTAATTTTTGAGATTAATTAAAATTTAAAACATAAAATTATAAAAATTTTACCTAGTGAAATTTATATATATTTAATCCCCATAATTAATATAATAAAATTTGGTAAAATTAATGTTTGGTAATATTGAATAGTAAAAATAGTAATTTTTTTACTCGGGTTAAGGATAAAATGATTTAACAAATGGTTTATGGAAGAATATAATTATAGGATTACAACAAAATCCTATAAAAAATAATTTATTGAAAAAATTTCAAAAAATTTCTTTTGTAAACATAAAATACCATTTCATTGGGAACCACTATCCCATTTAAGTGTCATTAAATAATTGAAATCTTATATAAAATTCCATGTTTTTCTCATAGCTCAATTTAAAAAGGGAACCTATTTTCAACCTATATGAATACTATTGTAAAGACCTAGAAATTCAGTATAGAATTTTTTATTAAATACAAGGGATTTTATTAGTCTGCCAAAATTTACAGCACATGATTCTGATGCCCAGTGTGCCCGGAATCAATTTATGATGTTTTCTTCAGGTACGCTTAGTAAACATATGAGGGGATTTTTATATATTTTGAACTGGTACTCGAAATTGAAATCTGAGGGCACCGTTGAACTCGTAGTGCCAATATTTTCTTAAGAAGACTATCACTTCGGCGGTAGTTAGTCAAGAATAAAAGTTAGTTTTTGGGTTTTATTAAAAAAATAATAAAAAAAATTGTAAAACTTTTTTTTGTTTTTTTTTGAGACGCCATGTGAGTGCGGGTAGTTGGAACCTCCACTTGGGATTTGATGGTGGGACCGCCACAGCCCATCCTCCCATGAGAGGTTATGGTGGTGGGGCCCACCTGAGCATAACCTCCCATGAGATGTTACGACATGGGGACCACCCGAAACCCATAACCTCTCTATTAAATAATATGGGTGGGGACCACCCTACCCCTATTGATGATGGAGGATAAAACGTATAATCTCTCCCTCTTTAATGAGGGAGAGCGTCTTTCCATCCACCTAATTAAATGTAATACCTCTCACAAATTTAATTAGGTGGGGCCCACTCATTTAACTCATTAATTTTGAGTTATGTGCCAACATAATAATAGGAAAACCCTTCTTTTATTTTCATTGGCATAATCTTATTTCTGGTGGAGGCTTTGAGAGGAAATGTAAGGGGAAAATCTCCCAATGAAGAATGCAAGGAACTTGAAAACACGGCCGATGCTCTTTATTCTTTGACTTATTCCTTGAAAACCTACCAATCAACCCTCCACAACGTTTTCAATGAACCAACGCAACTCAGAATTGAGGACGTATGGTGGACACGACGAATGATAGTCTCCTCCGTCTTCCTTTCGTGACTCTGTCAACAAACGATGAGCGGCGAGCGACAAATCAAAAGGTTGGGAAATTTCCTTTATAGTACCATGTTCTTTCATCCTTAAACGAAGAACGTTGATGTTTACCTTTTTTGGGTGGGGGTGTTGTGTTCTGTTCTTGAGAACCTATTGCAACCACCCTAAATGCGGAGGGTGTGGGCCAAACTAACATGGTTCGACCCCTCCATTGTTCTTTTTATGATGACTCCACGACGACATGGCATTGAGGCAACGATGAAGAAGATGGAGAAAAAATGCTTCGCTACCCGTGGCCTTCGTGGATTGCGTCTCCCTCATAGTGCACTAGTGCTTCCAGCCTGCTTGTGCACCGCCACAAACCCCGTGCACTACCCGGCCTTCATGGTTCCCTCCGTTGACGCCTCGGCACGCTGCTCGCGCCCCAACGTGCTGCCCTGACATGCTGCCCGATACCTCGTTGTCCAGTCCGGCGCCCTCGCGACATGCCCTGTGTCCCCGCGACCTACCCGATGTCCGTCCGGCCTACCTGTGCCCCACGCAGCCTGCCCGCCGGCCTCCTGACTGCCTCCCTCCCGAACCGGCCCCAGACTTTAGGCCGAGCCACCTGCATGGTGGCATTCAGGACGAACAACCCTCGCAGTCCATAGGGTCGGGCCCAGCGGACTTGTCCTAACATAGCAGGCTGACCCACCCAATGGGCTAGGTTAGACCCATCAGGTCTGTCCGGGTTGACCTAGACCGGGTCGGCCCAGATTGGGTTGGGCCGAGTTGGTCCAATCGGGTCGGACCGGTCTCGGGCCCGGTACCGACCATTTTCTTACATTGGCCATGTCTATGGCACTGAGCATCTATTTGATGAACTATTAGTGGCACTGGTAATATCTAAGAGAGACAATCCCATTGAGTATACCCCACTAGTGTTCGGGGTATAGTTGAGTTGTGGTCAGGTTGGATCGTACACGAATCCAACTAGTCCGTCGAGACTAAAAGGCTAATAACTAACAGACCGTGCATTCGATTGACAAACCATCTATTAAGTTGAGACCCCTATGATGTGGAGGTCATTTGAGATACATCTACGTGTGTCTTCATGAAACATGGAGTATCAACATGTAGCTCGTGGAGTGGACCCTCCCATTGATGAGCGAGAAGACTGCAGAGACATAGTAGCTGGCTATAACTTGACATCTGCTGAACAATTGGCTCAGAGGGATTCTGATGGACCAGTGGGGTGTTCTTGGTTGTAGTAGTAGAGCAACAGTGGAGGATCGCTTGGTTGTAGCGTCAAACTAGCGGTACTCGATAAGAAGGATTACCTATGTATGCTATGATGGGGAGCGCTTGGTTGTAGTGGCAGACCCATGGTGGGGAGTGCCACTGTGTGAGTATGAATTACCCCCCAATACTTTATATTTGGGGTATCTTAGAAAACCAAGGTTAGTGGGAAGCACTTGGTTGTAGTGGAAGGACCATTGTACTCGAAAGAGGAGGAGTTCTCTAGTAGTTGTGCTTTCGACATCATGAATAAAAATCATTGTTTGAGATGTGTCATTGAATTTTGTGTTTTCCTCATGATTGAGATGGGTTTCTAGATATCTCTAGTATATGTATGGGCATATAACTAAGTAATGGTTATACATTGATTTCATAGATTTTGGTTTATCGTTGTTGGATTTTTTGAGACCTTGAGGGTCTTGGGGTCCCTACTGAGTATCGTTATACTCACCCTTACACGGGCTATGCCTACACCTTATTTTGTTGGATGTAGAGGACGTTCAGCACTGACAGATGCCAAGAGATCTAGGGCTAGAAGGTACTCGGAGGTGGAACTTCGGATGAGTTGGTACACATAGGAGTCTGACGGACGTGGAGTGTTGAGGTTTCCATCTATACCTACACTTCAGGTAGGAACCCCGGATGATGATCCAGGAGATGGTCATTACCTTTCATCTATTTGTCCTTTTTCAGTTGTACGTGTAATTTCCTGTAGGTCTTGTATTTTTTTCCCCTTCTTACTTTACATCACTTCGTTTTTATACATATTTCTTTAGTGTTTTCTTCCAATTGTGTACTCTGAGGTGTTTGTTTATAGTTATAAAGGCAATTCCTTCCCAGTTTAGGAATTTATGCCTTTGGTGCTATTCACCATCCCCTGTCCTCTGGAAGGAGGGCTTGGGATAGTCACGATATGGTCCCCGGGGGATGGTTCGTGACAAATTGGTATCAGAGGCGTCGGTTCTACCACAGAACGTAGGACTCTGATATTTCATTTCTATGAAGCAATAGTGTTAACGGTTCTAAGTGTGGTTTTTAGTTTAGGGTGTCTAATAGTGGTGCGGGCGGCTAACGTATCCATACACCAGGACCGTGACTTCTGAAATCCGACTCAGTGCATTTAAACACTGATTGCATGTATGTTTTCCTTTGTGAATTCTTAAAGTCATTTCAACCAGGTCAGCTCACCAAGTTTAATCTTTGATCGTGTCACATATATTTCTATCAGGATGCCTCCTCGAGGATGACCAGTGAGAGCCCTAAGATCAGTACACACTAACAGCCCGCCAAGCGTTGAGGCCTCAATGCAATTCCCTCTTTTAGTTGGGGAACCAATGGCGGCAGCAGTGGTACCGCTCCTCGTTGGGCCTCCGATTCCACCAGCCCCAGTAGCAGACGATGCATGCCGCATGAGCACGTTTCACAAGTTATAGCACCAAAGGCCACCCAGGATCAGGGGAGAGACGAACCCACAGGTAGTTGAGGATTGGCTGGAGGCCTTAGTGTGAGTATTTAGACTAGTAGAGACACTATCCAACTTCATGGTGATCCTTGATGCCGGCCTTTTGCAGGAAGAAGTTGGAAGATCGTGGAACCTGATTCTCCAGGTGCATGACGAGGCCACCCTACTCTGGGAAGACTTCGAGAGCCTCCTCCGGGTGGAGTTTGTACCAGGAACCCTTTGTGCGGTGCAGATATAAGAGATACTACATCTAGAGTAGGGTATCATGTCGGAAGCTCATTACTCAACGAGGTTCTTTGAACACTCACACTACTCTACATATATGGTATGAGACCCATTCTTCGGGGACTGGACCTTTGAGTAGGGGCTCAGATGGGAGATCAGAGCAACAATTATCTCTCTCAGCATCCCGACGCAAACAGGGGTGCTAGAGCGAGATGTCTTAGTTGAGAGTTTCCTTGCTGATCAGTCTCCAGCAGTGAGACCCACCACTAGCCGACATGAAGCGAAGTCATCTCCAGCTGGAAGTAGATAGATGATGTTGAGGTCCAAGTGGAGCAAACCTATGGGTGGATGACTGCACGACTTAGGATCAGATGTGTGAGGCACCCATGGTGGAGACAGACCTTCCAGGAGTGGGAAGTGATACTCATGAAGCGGATAGGGCCACCTGGCTTGTGACTGTCCGACCTGCCACAGAGATGATTAGCAGACAACTGAGGGACCTCCCAGGCAGAGTCAGAGGTTCAATCGAGGAACTCCATAGGGAGGAGGTGGACGTGGCAGAGGATCTTCTCATGCAGCCAGCAGTGGGCGAAGTTTCGAGATGCTACCACCACCACCACCACCAGGAGGTCCACCACGACCACATGGAGTAGGTGGATAGGGGAGAGCTCAACATCATATAGCTGAAGCATATGAACATGGTTCTCTAGAGAAGATACAAGGTACGATCTGTGTATATTACACCTTATCTGCAGTTCTTACTGAAACAGGTTCCAGTAACTCTTTCATTGCAACATCCCTTGTTCGGAGCTCGGAGATTCTGAATGATCCGTTAGTTCGATCCTTATGTATAGAGACTATTATGGTAGCTAATTCGACTATTACACACTCGTGTCGGCCGTGAAAACATACTATTGGATGTGAGAGCTTCGGCTGGGATCTCCTAGTAATGGTGTCGAGGCCTTACGAAGTCTTCTTAGGTATGGACTGGTTATCTACATCCATGCCCAAATCGACTGTATTAGGTGAAAAGTGTTGTGTATCTGCACGGATGGGACCAGGTTCACCTTAATAGGTGAGAAGGGAACCTTTTCAGCATAGGACGGACATACTCTAAGGAGGGTGTAGCCGATCACACATCAGATGGCCGGCATTACCCTCAGAGTAGTTGATCTGTAGAGTCTGACTTACCCAGTAGTGGTGGACTAGTACATGGATGTTTTCCCTGATGATGTTCCTAGACTACCTCCTCGCAGAGAGGCGGACTTCTACATTGAACTGTACCCTGGGATGACAATGATATCTACTCTAGCGTATTGTATGGATCCCTTTGAGCTTCGAGAGCTGTGGGTATTGATAGGGGACTTGCAGGGAATGGGATTAATCTGTCCCAGTGTTTCTCTCTGGGCAACCCCAATTCTGTTCTCCAAGAAAGAATATGAGAGCTTGAGGATTTGTGTTGACTACCGTTGACTGAACATGGTGACTGTGAAGAATAAGTACCCACTCCAGAGAAGTGACGACCTCTTTGAAATGATGAAGGAGTATGGTGTTTCTCGAAGACAGAACGCAGATCAGGCTATCACTAGCTCAGAGTTTGAGATGAGGATGTGCAGAAGACGACCTTCAGGTGACAGTACAACCACTACGAGTTCTTGGTTATGCCCTTTGTCATAAAAAACGCTCCAGAAGTGTCCACAGACTAATGAACATGATCTTCCAGACATACCTCGATCACTTTTTCATAGTCTTCATTGACGAAATTCTGATTTACTCGACTACTATGGAGGATCATGCCTATCATTTTCAGGTAGTACTGGACACACTCCGAGAGCATCAGCTTTATGTTAATCTCTAGAAGTTCTGTTTTTTATTTGAGAGGTTCACTTTTTGGGACACGTCATATCGGAATTTAGAGTTGCAGTGGAACCACTGAAGAATGAGGCGGTACTTTCTTGGGATCCACCCCGCACTGTGACTGAGGAACAGAGTTTCTTGGGATTGGATGGATACTACCAAAGATTCGTTACAGACTTTTCCAGAGTTGCAGCACCATAATCAGCCTTGACGAAGAAGGGGAAACCCTTTTGTGGTCATAGATATTCCATAAGTGCATTCAGGAGCTTAGGAAGAGGTTGACTAGATCCCCCTTCCTAAGGATTCCAGAGGAAGGCGTAGGGTACGTAGTTTACTGTGACACATCAGGGACTAGACATGGGTGTGTCCTGATTCAGGAGAGAGTTGTGATGGCATATGGTTCTTGTCAGCTGAGACAACATGTGTAGAACTAGGATATCCATGACCTGGAGTTAGATGCAGTGGTCTTCACATTAAATATGTGGCGACGCTATCTTGTGGACGTACATTTTACTATTTACTCTGATCACAAGAGTCTCAAGTATATCTTCTTTCAAAAGGACATGAAAGTGAGACAACGAGGTTGTCCTGAGTTCCTCTATGACTATGACATTGAGATAGTCTATACTCCTGGAAAGGTGAACATTGTTGAGGATGCGCTCAGCAGGAGGACAAGTATTCAGCGGCTAGGAGTGGAAATAGAGTAGCTGGTTGCCTTACATATATCTATTCTGGGTAGGGATTGATCATCATTCATACCATCTGTTACGGTCACTCCCTCACACCTTTAGTGAGTCAGGGTAGCACAACATGGGGATGCTGACTACGAGACATGACGTGCTCTGATATCTATAGGGCATGCACCTGTTGGATTTTCTGAAGGTGGGGAGCACGTCCTCCTCTTTAGAGGATGTACCATGGTACCAGTGGAACTTCAGGAACATGCTTTGAGGGAGTTTCACACTTCCCCTTTATAGGTACATTCAGGAGCGGAGAAGATGTACCAGGACATTTGGTGACAACATTGTTGTCTTAGTATGAAGACGATTGTAGTAGAGTTTGTCTCTCGGTGCCTCAATTGTCAGCAAGTGAAGGCGGAGAACCAGGTACCAGTAGGAATTGTTCATCTCTTAGAGGTCCTAGAGTGGAAGTCGGATGGGATATACCTAGACTTAGTGACGAGTCTTCCACTTACATCTAGGGGTCACGATTCGATTTGGGTGATCATTAACCGACTCACCAAGTAAACCCACTTCCTACCGATCAGAGAGAATGGTTCAATAGAGAGATTAGGACTCCTCTATGTGCAATAGATTGTGCGTATACATGGAGTATCTTCTTATATTGTCTTTCATCGTGACACAATGTTTACTTCCTGGCTATGGAAGGGGTTGTAGGGGGCATTCGGAACACAGCTTCACTTGAGCACCGCCTTCCACCCTCAGACTGATTGTCAGACCAAGCGGACCATCCAGACCCTCAAGGACATGCTTCATTCATGTATCATTGACATCAGTCGCAGCTAGGAGGATCACATACCTTTGGCGGATTTTGCGTAAAACACCAGATATCACTCCACTATAGGGATGGAACCTTTTGATGCATTGTATGGGCGACCATGCAGATCACCCTTGTTCTTGACAGACCGTGGGGAGTCAGCACTAGTGGCACAAGAGATGGTTTTGGCTACCACAGAGACGGTGAAAAACATCCAGGAGTGGATGAAGACTATATAGAGAAGTAATAAGTCATATGTTGATAGGATATGGAGACCTCTTGAGTTCGAGGATGGCGACCACATATTTTACGGGTCTCACCTTGATGATTTCTACGAAGATTTGGCCGAGGTGGAAAGTTATCTCTGAGGTTCATTGGATAGTTCCAGGTCCACAACAGAGTAGGCAAGGTGGCCTACCCCTTAGCTATTCCACCTCAGTTGCACCAGGTACAAGGAATCTTCCACGTATCTCAGCTGAGGAGATACGTGCACGACCCTACTCACATCATCGAACACAGGGAGTTGGACATCGATGATGGTGCGACATTCATAGAGGTTTTAGTAAATATTGAGGATCGATAGGATAGGGTCAAACATGGATGGTCGATACCTCTAGTGCACATTCATTGGCAGCACGAGAACCTACAGGAGAGATCAAGGGAGTGGGACGCTCAGATGCTTGCTCAGTACACCCATTTTTTCTACTATTTATAGTTGTAGCATACGTGGAAATAAAGCCCTGAGTTGAGGAGAATATAATGACTTAGAAATTATGTGGAACATTTTTTCTTTAATACAAGGGATTTTATGAGTCTACGAAAATTTACAGCACATGATTCTGTGGCCCGGTGTGACTGGAATCAATTTTGGAAGTTTTGTTCGGGTACCTTTAGTAAACATAGTAGTGTGGTTTTATAACATTTGAACCGATGCTCGTAATTGATATATGAGGGCACCGTTGAACTCACAGCTCCAATAATTTCTTAAGAAGACTTTCACATCGATTACAGTGAGTCGAGGATAAAAGATATTTTTTTTGTATTTTCCGAAAAAATAAAATAAAATATAGTGTAACACTTTTTTTTGAGCAGCCATGTGAGTGTGGGTAGTTGGAACCTCCACATGGGAGCTGATGGTGGGACCGCCACACCCCAACCTCCAATGAGAGGTTATGGTACTTGGGCCCACCAGAGCACAACCTCCTACGAGAGGTTACGACGTGGGGGCCACCCAAAACCCATAACCTCTCTATTAAATAATAGGGGTGGGGACCACCCCAACCCTATTAGTGATGGAGGATAAAACCTCCCACATCTCCCACTTTAATGAGGGAGATCCTATTTCCATCCACCTAATTAAATGTGACACCTCTCACTAATTTAATTAGGTGGGTCCCACTGATTTAGTTCATCAATTTTGAATTATGTGCCAATGTAATAATAGACAAACCCTCCTATTATTTTCGTTGGCATAATATTTTTTTTAGTGGAGGCTTTGAGAGGAATGCTATGAAGAAAATATCTCAACGAAGAATGCAAATAATGCGAAGAACGCCAAAAATTCCAGCGACACTTTTCTTCTTTTACTTCTTCATCGGCCACCTACCGATCAACCCTCCACAATGTTGTCAACGAACAAACACAACTCAGAATTGAGGATGTGTGGAGAACGCAACGAATGACGATCTCTTATGTATTCCTTTCGCGACTCGATCAACAAACGACGAGCGTCGAGTGACGAATCAGAAGTTAGGGGTTGTTCATTTAACGTACTATGTTCTTCCTTAAATGAAGAACATTGAGGATTACTGTTTGTGGGAGTGGTGTTGTGTTGTGTTCTTGAGAACCTATTTCTACCACCCTAAATGCAGAGGGTGTGGGAAAAACCAACATGGCCCGACCCCTATCTTGTTGTTTTTGTGATGAATCCACAGCATCATGGAAATGAGGCGACGATGAAGAAGATGGAGATCAAAGGTCGCGCTAGTCGCAACCTCTGCGGATCACGCCGCCCTCGTGGGGCACCAGTACTTATGGCATGCCTGCTCACCGCCGCACTTCAGGCCTCCAACCCATGTGCCTCACGCGCTTCCCGACCTTGCCAGCGCCCTGCTGGCCATCCCCACACTGCCTTCCCGTGCTCCCTTCCCTCTACTCCGCTCCACTGGTGCCTCGATATGTTTCCCGCGCCCCAGTATGCGGCCCGCGCCCCCGGTGAGCTACACATTCCCTAGCGTGCTGCCCCAGCGCACTGCCCGACACCCTCGCTTCCTGCCGGTGGACTCGTGGCCTACCCAGTTCACTCGCGGCTTGCCCAGCTTCCAATGGGCTAGCACACGCACCTCACGGATAGTCCACTGGCCTCTCCACCGATGACCTTCAGAATGGAGCCCCTCACGGCGTTCGATGAACCGGCCCCAGCCTTCGGGCAACCCGCCTCTATGGCGGCATCCGGGCCAATCCGCCCTCACAATATGCTGGGTCAGGCCCAGTAGAATGTGACTAACAAAGAATGCTGACCCACCAAATGGGCTAGGTCACACCTATCGGGTGTCTCCTAGTTGACCCTAACCGGGTCAGCCCAGACAGGGTTGGGTCCAGTCGGTCTGACCGGGTCAGACCGGACCCGCGCCCACTACCAACCCTTTGCTTACTTTGGCAATCTATTTGTCACCAGACATCGATTTGATGAACCGTCAGCGGCACTAGTAATCTCGATGAGAGATGGTACCTTTGAGTATACCACACTAGTGTTCGAGGTATAGCTGAGTTATGGTATGTTTGGATTGTACATGAATCCAACCGGGCCCTCGGGACTAAAAGGCTAATAAATGAAAGACCGGGTGTCCGATTGATGCGATGTCTATTGCATTGAAACCCCTATGACATGTTTTTCCATTGAGATACTTCTATGTGGTACTTCGTGACACTTGGTGTATCGACTTGTAGATCTTAGAGTGGACCCTCACGGTGATTAGCAAGCAGACTGCAAAGACCTAGTAGCTGGCTGAGACTTGACGTCTGTTGACTGATCAACTCTAAGTGATTCAGATGGCCCAGTGGGGAACACATTGTTGTAGCAGTAGACCCATAGTGAAGGAGCGCATGGTTGTTGCAGTAGACCCACGGTACTCGACGGAAGAATTACATCGGTAGGCTATGAGGGGGAGCACTTGGTTGTAGCAGAAGACCCATAGTGGGGATTTCCTCTGTGTGACTGCGACAGACCCACAATAAATGACTGGTGGAGTTACTCAGCAGACCAAGGTTAGTGGGAAGTGCTTGGTTTTAGCAGTAGGCCAACTTTACTCGACAGAGGAGGAGTTCTCCAACCGCTGTGGTTTCAACATCGTGAATAAAAATCATGGTTTCAGCTGTGTCAATGACTTTTGTGTTTTCCTCATGATTGAGATGAGTTTATAGATAAATTAGGTATATGTTTAGGAATATGCCTATGAAATGGTTGTCTTTTGATTTCATATTTTTTGGTTTATGCTTCTTGTATTTTTTGAGACCTCTTGTGGGTCTTTGGAACCCTACTATGTATCATTATACTAACCCCTGCATAGGCTATTCCTGCACCTCGTAGTTTTGGATGCAAACGACGGACATCACTGACGGAGGATGAGAGTGCCAGGAATGGTTGGTACCTGAAGGTGGACCTTACGACGAGTTAGTACAAAAAGGAGTCTGACAGATGTGGAGAGCTAAGGTGGCCATCTATACCTACCCTTTAGGTAGGAACCCCAGAGGACGATCCATGATTTTCTCTATACCTTTCAGATTTTTGTCCATTTTTTCAGTTGTATTTGTTCTTTCCAGTTGGGCTTGTATTCCCGGCCCATTTTTCACAATCAAGAACATCAATTTTATACAGTTTTACTTAGTTTTTTCCTTCCAGTTGTGTACCCTGAGCTGTTTTTATATAGTTTTAAAGGAAATTCATTCCATGTATATGGATTTCTACCTTTGGTGCTAGTTGCCATCCCCTGGCCTATGGAAGGCGGGCTTGGAGTAGTCACGATACGGGCCCTGAGGGACGGGTTGTGACAACTATTTTAAAATTTTATATCATTATATACCATGCCAATATCATTACTATAATATTTTCATAAAAAAATTATATTTCATTCTTCTATTAAGTCCAACACTTCATGGATTATGGTGTAATAAAAATTATTTCTTTTAAAGAAATTATACATTTCCCAAAAAAACTCTCCCAACATTATTTATTCTCAAAACACCTCTAAAAAATAATGTATCTTTATAAATGTAGTCGATATAGTTGTTTTTTTATTATTTAAGAATAATTAACTAATTATTGCCAATCCGTTTGAGGATGAACGCATTGCTCATGCGCACGTGTGGACTACCTCCTCCATGTAAGGCTATGAATTTTTTTGTAACACCAAAGATTTTATGAAAATTATTCTTTGCTATTAATTATATGACTTTTGTTGTACGCTTCCACATGATTATCTTGCACTATATTTAACACATTAATAGCTTGTAGTATACGTAGCACTATTCTTGGCTTGTGAAGCACACAATTTCATGTTCTTTCGAATAACATTAATTTTACACAACACCTAGTATCGATTTTGATCAATGTATAACTGAAATATATTTTGAGTATGTTATACAAAACACCAAAGGAATCTTTCCCTTCACGCAACCCTAATTCACTTGCATTAAATGGATAAACGAACTTTCTCGATAGCTAGTGTTGTACGCAATACCGAGTTTCACTAAACAACGACATGTTATTGAAATATTATATAAACTAGTCGTTATGAATAGTCATACCAACTTTTTGAAATTTTATAAATTTTATCATTCAAAATGAACTTCATTTTTGGATTCGGAATATCGAAATTATCTTAGGGTGAATTTTTTGTATTTATCAGAAAACATTTAATTTTTTATGAATAGTGAAAACACTGAGTTATTAGTTAAAACTGAATTTTTATTTAAACAATAATTTTTTATTTAAATATATTTTCGGTCAAAATAGATACATAATACCTATATAAGTTCAATTTAATTCATTGGAGTCATTTTATAATAATTTTAGATATATAAAATTTTTATTGAACTTTTTACCGTCTTTTACCCATCACCTAGATGAATTTGAAAATTTAATTAAAACTAAATTTTACCGCTTCTTTGAGTATAATTTTGAAAATCCAAAAGGTACCGTTAATATCGAGGAGTAAAATATTGTTAAATAAGATTAAAATAATTGTGCTGAATAGTATCATTTTACTATTATTTACCACGGTCAAATGTAAATAGGGTAATTAAGGGTAAAGATGATATTATTATTATCCAAACACATGTCATAATTCTATTGGATAAGTATAATTCGACCATAAGAAACCATAAGAATAAAATATGAACCTATTTAGTCCAATTGGATTAGATTAGGACATTTATTATTTTTTATTTAAAGAAGAGTTAAAAGAGTTAAAATCAAAGTTTAATAACTAATGAATTCATAATATATGGTTATACATAAGATAAATTCATCTATAAATGATAATTAGAAAGAAAAAAATATTTACTACATAATGGTATTTTATTTATATTTTTTAGACATTAAATAATTTAATTTATTTATGACACAATGATAATGTAGTAATTACCTTATTAATGACATATTAACATAATTAATATTATAAATACCCAAATAAATGTAATTTGAGACTCTTTATGAATTAAACAAATTTTCTAAGTTAATATAACATATTAGGGTTGGTTATATGAATTTGTTTCGAAGTAATAATGCTGTAATGAATTTAGAAAAAACAAAATACCAAATAGTGTCAAAATTGACATAAGTGTTTTTAAAAAAAAATATTATATTATTAATTGATATAATGGTCCTAAAAATATAAGGTTTGAAAAAAAACATATATAATAAAATATATTACATTAATGAACCAATTGGGGTTCTATTGGTAGTTTATAGTATGTTTTTTTAAAATATAAAGTAAGAATACAAGAAAACACGGTAAATGTTAAATTATTTAACTATGAGTTAAATCTAAATGATAAGGTTAAAATGGTAGCCTAAATAGTCTAAAACCTGTTGGTTCAGAGGATTACTACCCATCCCCACTCTAGCCTTAATATAATTCACTTTAGAGCCATAATAAACTGAATATGAATTTATTATAAAATAATATTTTATGTTTTTTCTAAGGTACCTCTCACCCATATTTTAAAAGGGAACTGTCCATTCTCTCTAATCCACACCTCCAAAGCCATTTGGCATGGCCAACACTGGCCCAAATACCCGCTAAAATGTTCTAACTTCATCCTAGAGGACATCCTTTAGTAATAAATCCACCTTAAGGAGAATATTTGATCAAATCAAATGTAAGAACCCGAATTAGATGTAAATATCTCACCAACTATTTCAATTCCTTTCTTCTTAAACTTCCTCCATATTTGTTATTTCCATTATAGAATAATAACTCCAGTATCATATATATACTGTGATGTTATTATAGAAATTTTACAACCATATTAGTTATTTTATCTGTCCTATGAATGGAAAAGTCACCACACGTGCGTACGTACGGACTACCGTCTCCACGTCGTGGTGTAGTTTGTTATTCTAACATTTCATCATTTGGATGGGTATAATAATGTGTATAAATGATATAAATAATAAATATAACATTATTGTGATTTTTTATATATGATTTACCATCCAATTATATATTATTTTAATATCAAAATAATGATATTTTCGCTTGTGCGTACGTATGGACTACCGTCTCCACGAATGCGATGAGATTCATTTTCCATGATTAAACATTAAAGTATGGTTATAAAGTATATATAATAAATAATCATGAATAATATTACATAATAATGATACTGTATTTATGTAAAAAAATGTTTCATTTACTTAATTCCATTCAATTGAATAAGGAAACAAAAACAGCGTTCATGCGTACGTACGGCCTACCGTCTCCATGAATGGTGTGTTTCATTCCATTTATATATCTATCATATATATTTATATAATGAATATATGTTATATATAAATCATGTTTTACATTCATGAATTAATTAAATCAGGATATAAGTAATAATATCAAGAACAACAAGTCGAAACACGTACGATAAATGAAACGATTTTACCCAAAATGTTTGTTTAACATGGAATTGACAAATGAACGCGTAATATAAATTTGTAAGTGAATCATATATGATATCATAAATATTATTATGGTTCCGTAACATGTTATTATTATTTTTAAACCCACTATACAGGAGTCATGGACACATGCAGAAGAAATTGGGCATAAAGTAAGGGATACTTTTTCAATCTTATTTTTATCTGAGATTTCTTATACGTAAGTATTTACTAGGGTTATATTTTTCATCCATGTCCATAAAAATGTTTTTTATAAAGTTTTTAAAATTATTAAAAATATTTTTAAAGTCACATTTACACCTATTTTACTTTTACGTTATGTTATGGAAGGAATCTTTCTTTTGTTTACCATACGAGGAACTTTATGACTTTTTCGGCAAAAGTACAAGAAGAATGTTTTTTTAACTTATACGACATGAATGGATTTTTACGGTTTCATAATGACTAATTTTAGTGAATACACCTTTTCAGGATTTCATTATTATTTTAAAAAACCTTTTCTTTTAAAATTCCATGGAATTTTGTGAAAATTAAAATGATTTTGAAGAAGAATAGATATTTTCGTCAAGAATTAATTTCAAGTGTTTTGTCAAAACTATTTTCCATTTAAGATGAAATTATTTAGTATGCTTATTTTTCAAGTATAATTTATCTATTATTTACATGGTTTTATTATTCTTATGATGAAATGATGTCCATTTTTTTATATGGATTATGTTATGATGGGATGTTGTTTATGAAACACATTATATTATTTGGGTTATGATGAATAATTTATGTTTATTTTGTGGCACCAGCAAGTAAGATTTAATTATGACATGGGTGGGACCTATATCTCTCTCTCATACATTGGGTAAAGATTTATATCTCAGGAGATATACATGGTTATAACAGAAAGTAAATCTAGCACAGTAATACATGGCTGGAATGATAGGTAAAACTGATTCAGTAATGGACTGTGTCCACTATGATGGTCCTGACAGCAATGCCTTGGCTACTATGGAAATTATAACATGTGATTAATGTTTTTCCACATTACATGTTTTATTACCATGCTATTTTATCATGATTAATTTTCCTTTATGATCTATGACTTATTTACTTCCAAGATTTATTTCATTAATCATGTTCATGTTTTTACATTCAAATGTTTATGGATTGTTTTATGTTCTCCACGTTAACTCTTACTGAGAATTTGAGCTCACCATTTTTATGTTTTCTTTTCCCCAGGATATAAAGAAAAGTTTTAGGTAAGAAAGAAAAAGGGGAAGATCTTTTTGGTAGATGTTGAATATCATTTACAATGATTAGAAGATTATGTTCCTAGTTTCCAAATACACTAAACTCTTAATCTCCTTGGGTGTCTGTTTTTTTATGTATTAATAATTCCACAAAATTAATTTAATTTCAATGAAAAAAAAATTTGGTTCTCTGTAGTTGGTATTAGAGGAATGGTTTCGTTAAACATTAGAAACAAGAATTCAAAAACTTTAACTAAATTCCTAGAGATATTTCTATGGTATGTCTAAGGATGTCCCTATGGTTAAGTATTAGTATAGGTTATAGTCCTAGATTTATGATAACGATCATAGAATTAAACATAAGATGTGAGATATTGATGGTACTCCCCATTTATTATGTTATTTTCCTAGTATGATTTTCCCTCTTAAACTATTTTTTTTGGGTTTTAGATGATGGCTGGAACCCGAAGGAACCGTGTTGATCAATGTAATGGGAAACACAATGATTTTCCTATTGAACAACCCAATGTTATGGGAGATAGAGTGCCAAATATTGTTTCTATACTTACAAAATATATGAATCATTCTGGACTTCTGAATGAGCAGAGAAGGGAACAATATTCTATTGAGTCTTTCATGAGGCATCGTCCAAATTCTTTCAGTGGGTCTTATGATCCAACTGTTGCTGAAAAATGGATCAGTACCATTGAAAATATATTTTCCAAACTTTGATGTTCGGATCATGAAAAAGTCATTCTGGATGTTTACCGTTTATAAGGTGAATCAGACCAGTGGTAGACTCTAATTAAGAATACAAGGCCCCAATGTGAAATTGATTCCATGGAATGGGACATGTTTAAGAACTTATTTTCTAATAAGTACTTCCCTCGTATTCGTCGAAAAATGATAGAAATGGAGTTCCATGACCTTAAGAAAAATGATGGTGAATCTTTTCATATATACAAGGCGAATTTTACAAGGCTTGCAAGGTATGCATCTGGCTTTATCATCCAAACTGAAAGTAATGTTTATCGATTCTTCAGTGGATTAACACCAAGTCTTCTAAGGGAATTAACTATATGATACATCAGTAGCTATGATGAAATTTTTTGTTGTGATATCAAGGTATAATTTGAATTTGGTGTCACATATCCATCTCATGGTTTTGACAAGAATCAAAAGATGGAGTTCAAGGAAAAATCACAAAACAATGGTGAAAAGAAGATGGATTTTTCTTTATGATAAATGTTTGGAATGAAGCATGGTGGAGATTGTCTTAAAGGGACTAGAAAATGATTTATGTGTGTAAAAGAAGTTCATCGAGCAGGAGAGTGTCAAAGTAATGGAAAAAGGGTAGCTAATTATGTGAATAGATAAAATACTACAGAGAACGCACCACAAACACTTCAATTCTAGATGTTCAAGGAACTGAGGCATTATGCGAATCAATGCCCTAATCCAAGGGTTAATTATGATCAACATAAAAAACCTCTTAAAAAAAGGACAAAGGGAAGTCACATGTGATCACTATTGGCGTTGTGGAATATGAAAATGATGTGGTGGAATGATTAAGTGTTTATGTAATGGGATTCCAAAATTATGTTGTATATAGTGTTGTGGAATATTGGAATATATATGTACTAGTCTATTGTGGTTTTCAATAAATTTATGGTACCGGTAACCATGAAAATTGATTGATATATTTTTGGACAGTAGATGATATGCGCATAATGAAGGGATAAGGAGAAAATGAAATGTTTGATAGAATCCATGAGCTCAGGCCTGATATAAGGACAAAGTGAAATCATGGTTTGAGTATGTAGTTATTTTGGGATTTTGGTATGTGTAAAGTGTTACTTTTTTATAGCATTCATGTTTTCATTAAGGATATATGATAATTCATGTTTCAAAAGAATAAATGATTAAGGTATTCACATGTTTGGAATTTTACCAACTAGATATATCTTATGATATATGGGGGATAAATGATGGTATTCACATGTTTGTTATGTGACCATTCAAGTAATCGTTTTAATATTACTATGATCTTGGACTACTGTATTTTGGATAAGCTTAAAGATTGGAATGAATTATGTTAAACATAATATAGTATTTTTTATGTCTAGAAATTTTTTCGATATTATTGCAGGAATGTTATAATAATGTAGTTTTAGAAAAAGAGACAACCTACAGGACAGGGGACAACCCGTCACGTCGGACAATGTTGCGGGAATCGAACCCACAACCGAAGTGCGACAGGCCTTCATCACCTACCACTGGCCAACATGAAGTTACTGGTCAGTATAAACTAGTTTTCTTTTATTAATATGTGTGATAGATGAAGTATAAGTCCATTTTTGGAACCATATACGATTAATCTCACCATAAGATGGACTTGTATAATTTACTTTTTCTAACCTTAGGTTTGAGACAGATGGAATGACATATAATTCTATCACATGATTTTATAACACATAATGAAAGATAAATTCAACATAATTTCTTTATGAGAGGACGTGGAAATTTTTCAAGGCACAAACAACAGTGGATTGTACCAAAATCAAGTAAGTATTTCTTTTAATTCAAAAATTATTCAACATTAGGGAAATGATCTTTAAAACCAAAAATTTTGTCCTAGTTCCCTAATATCTAATGAATAAGATGGTACTTTATATCATCAAAAATTTATGTCATTGTGATTGTTGGATTTTTCTTAGACATGTTCTATACCATTCTCTATTAGAACTTGATGTTTAGATTTCTCTTCCATATCCATATTTTCACATATATTCTCATATTTGGAAACCCAGTGATGAGTTACTTTGGGTATCCGTTATTTTTCTAACATTCCTTTTTAAAATGAAGTTTTAGTATTCCTTTTTACAATGTGGGTCTCTATGAAAGAATCTTTTTAGTCGAAAATCATTTTTAACCCCGTTGAATTTCGGGGGAGAAATTCATTTTAAGGGGGGTAGAATGTAACACCCCAATATTTTATGAGAATTATTCATTTTAATTTCTTTGATGTCTTTTGTTGTATGCTTCACCAAGACTATCTTGCGCAAGATGAAAAACCATATTAGCTTTTAGTATATGCAACACTATTCTTGCCTTATGATGCACACAATTTCAATTCCATTCGAATAACATTCATTTTACTCAACAACAAGTATAGATTTTGATCAATGTATAACTAAACTCTATTTTGAGTGTGTTATACGCAACACCAAAGGAAGATTTCCCTACACACAACCCTAACTTTCTATGATTTACATGCAAGAGCAGCCTTCCTCGATAACTTGCGTTGTATACAAAACTGAGTTTCACTAAACAACGATATGTTATTGAAATATTATATAAACTAGTCGTTGTGAATATTAATACCCACTTTTTGAAATTTGATAAATTTTATCATTCAAAATGGACTTCATTTTTGGATTCAGAATATCGACATTAGCTTAAGGTGAATTTTTTGTATTTCTCTGAAAACTTTCAATTTTTGATGAATAGTGAAAACACTGAGTTACTGGTGAAAACCTACTTTTTATTTCAATAATGATTTATTTTATTTAAATTTATGTTAGGTCAAAATTGATACATAATACCTATATAAGTTCAATTTAATTCCTTGGAGTCATTTTATAATAAATTTAGATATATAAAATATTTATTGAACTTTTATCGTCCTTTACCCACATCCTAGGAGAATTTGATAATTTACATAAAACATAATTTTACTGCTTCCATGAGTTGAATTTCGAAATTCCGAGAGACATGGTTAATATCAACGAGTACAATTTTGTTCAATAAGATAAAATTAATTTTCGGGGAATAGTAAATTTTTACATTTATTTACGACGGTTAAAAGTAAAAAGGATAATTATAGGTAAAAATTCTATTATTATTACACTAACACATGTACTAATTATTTAGGATAAGTAAAACTCATTCGTAAACAAACCTAGGAATAAAATATGAACCTCTTTGGTCCACTTGTATTAGATTAGGACATTTATTATTATTTTATTTGCAGAAAAGTTGAAAGTGATAAAATCAATGTTTAATAACTAAAACTTTTTTAATATAGAGTTAAACATAAGATAATTTTGACTATAAATATTTACTAGAAATATAAATAGTGTTCATACATAATTGTTTTTTATTTATATTTTTTAGACATTAAATAATTTAATTTATTTTTGACACAATGATGATGCAGTAATTACCTTATTAATGAAATATTAACATAATTGATATTATAAATACCCAAATAAATGTAATTTGAGACTTTTTATGAATTTTACTAATTTTCATGGTCAATATAACAAATTAGACTTGGTTATATGAATTTTTTAATAAATAATGCTGTTATGAATTTAGAAAAAACAAAATACCAAATAGTATCAAAATTGACAAAAAATAGTTTTTAAAACCAATATTCTATTTTTAATTGATATAATGGTCCTAAAAATCAAAGGTTAGGATAAAAGAATTATATAATAATTTAAACGACATTAATGAACCAATTGGTGTTTAATGGGAAGTTTATAGTATGTTTATTAACCATATAGTGTAAGAATACAAGAAAACACGGTAAAAGTTAAATTATTTAAATTAGAGTTAAATCTAAACGATAAGGTTAAAATGGTAACCTAAACTTATTTAAAACCTGTTGGTTGAGATTATTGTGACCCATACCTACCCTTTCCTCCAAATAAGTCACTTTGGAGCCATTAGAAACTGAATATTAATTTATTATAAAATAATATTTTAAATTTTTCCTAAGGTGCCCCTCACCCCTCTTATAAAACAGAACTACACATTCACTCGAATTCACACCTCCAAAGACAATTGGATCGACCAGACCCAGCCAAAAAAACCTCTAAACTATCTTCCCTTCATAATAGATTCCATACTTTAGTTAGAAAGCCAAACTAAAGAGTCCTTTTGATCAAATGAAAAGGATGAACCCGAAGAAGAGGTAAATATCTCACCACCAATTTCAATTTCCTTTCATCTTCCACTTCCCCCTTTGTTATTTCCATTATAAAATAATAACTCTGGTATCTTCTATATACTGCGATGTTATTATAAAATTTTACAACCATATTAGTTATTTTATCCATCCGATGAATGGAAATGTCACCACACGTGCGTATGTACGGACTACCATCTCCATGTCATGGTGTAGTTTGTTATTCAAACATTTCATCATTTGGATGGGTATAATAATGGGTATAAATGATATAAATAATAAATATAAAATTATTATTATTCTTTATATATGATATAACATCCAATTATATATTATTTTAATATCAAAATAATAATATTGTCGCTCGTGCGTACATACGGACTACCTTCGCCACAAATGCAATGGGATTCATTTTCCATGATTAATAATTCATGTATAGTCATAATGTATACATAATAAATAATCAAGAAATATATTACATAATAATTATTCTGGATTTATGTACATATATGTTTCATTTAATTAATTCCATTCAATTCAATAAGGAAATGAAAACAACGTTCATGCGTACGTACGGCCTACCGTCTCCATGAACGGTGTATTTCATTCCATTTATCGAACATTCATATATATTTAGATGCTGAATATATATTATTTATAAATCATGTTTTATATTCATAAATAAAGTAAATCAGGATATAGGTAATAATATCAAGAAAAACAAGTGAAAAAACGTATGATAAATGAAACGATTTTACCCAAAACGCTGCTTTAACATGGAATTGACTAATGAACGGGTAATATATAATCGTAAGTGAATCATATATGATATCATAAATATTATTTTGGTTCTATTACAAGTTATTAATATGTTTAAAAACACTATACTGGATAAATGGACACATACAACATAAATTGGAAATAAGGTAAGTGATAATATTTTAATCTCATTTTTATGTGAGATTGCTTATACGTAAGTATTTACTGGGGTTATATTTTTCATCCATATCTATAAAAATGTTTTAGATAGTTTATAATATTATTATTTGTATGTTTAAAGTCATTTTTACCCCTCTTTGTATTTTACATTGTGTTATGGAAGGAATATTTCTTTTGATTACCATACGAGGAACTTTTTGAATTTCCCAGAAAAAGTACTAGAAGAATGTTTTTTAACTTATATGTCGTGAATGGATTTTTAAGGCTACATAAAACCAAATTTTCATGAAAAATCCTCTATAATTTTTCATTATTATTTTCTAAAAAATCCATTTCTTTTTAAATTTCAAGGAATTTTGGGAAAAGAAAATGATTATGAAGAAGAATGGATATTTTCCCCAAGAATTCATTTCAACTGTTTTGTCAAAACTATTTTCCATATAATATGACATTATTTAGTATGATTTTGTTTCAAGTATAATGTATCTATTATTTACATGGTTTGATTCTTTTTATGATGAAATGCTATCTATTTTTTAAATGTATTATGTTATGATGGGATGATGTTTATGAAACCCATTTTATTATCTAGGTTATGGTAAATGATTTATGTTTATTTTGTGGAAAAAGTAAGAATTATTTCATTATGAGATGGGTGGGACCTATATCCCCCTCCAATAAATTGGGTAATGATTTATATATCCTGAGATAGAAATGGCCGTAATGGCAGGTAAATCTGGTACAGTAATACAGGGCTAGAATTGCAGGTAAACCCGATTCAGTAATGGAATTTTTCCACTATAATGGTGTTGGAAACAATTCATTGGCTACTATGGAAATCATATTAGGTGCATAATGGTTTTACACAATTACATGTTTTATTCAAATGATATTTTATCATGATTAATACTATTTTATGATCTATGACTTATGTAATGCCAATATTTATGTCATTACTCATGTTCATGTTTTTGCGTTCAAATTTTATAGATTGTTTTATGTTCTCCATGTTTACCCTTCATGAGCATTTGAGCTCACCCTTTTTATGTTTTCTATTCCCCAGGATATAATGAAAGGTTTTTTTAAGAAAACAAAAGGGGAAGATATTTATGGGAGATGTTGAATAACTTTTACCATGACTAGAAGATTATGTTCTGAGTTCCCAAAGACACTAAACTATTATGGTACTTTGGTGTCTGTTTTTGTTTTGTTTTAGCTATTCCTCAAAAGTAATGTAATTTCCATGTACTTTATGCTTTGGTTCTCTACATGGTTTCCACCACAGTAATTAATTTTTTCTTATTAATATATATATAGTTATAATTGTTATAATAAAATTCTAGGTTATAATAGTGATTATGTTAAAAATGAATTAATATTTTCCATTATTTTATTCTATCTATCAAAAAATGGAAATTCTGTTGTGCATACATACAGACAACAATCTCAACATAAAAATGTAATTCATTTTTTGTCATCGGGTTCTATGACTGGATTGAAATATTTATATAATAAATATCATTGGCATAAGAATATAATAATTAACATTCATAAATAAATGAAGAACGATTATAGTTCATGGACTGTATGCTCCAAAACGAAAGAGATATGAAAAATTTTGTAGTTAACAATTGAATGTATAGCATTAATTGGTTATAGTTAATAAACTTTTATTGATATTATAGAAATGAGCATTTTATATTCTTATATGTATCATAATTGTTCCTATATTTAATTATATTATATTTAAATTTATTATATATTAACATATATAAATTTTTAGTAGGAAAAACATGAGGTAGGGTTTTGTCTCAATTTCTCACCATTGACATATAGTTTAATGTTATTCACCCATTTCATATTTATATGATTAATTTACATCCGTAAAATTTATTTTGTAATATTAATTTAAATAATTAATTTTATTTAAAAAAATATATAACATTTAATCATTAATGTTATTCCCTTTAAAAGAAATAGTATATTATTAAGGGAGTTTTGTCAAAATATAGTTTCATTGAGACATGTATGATGTTATTGTAACACCCCAAGATTTTATGAAAAATATTGTTTTTAATTTCATTAATGTATTATGTTGTGTGCTACACCAAATGGAGCTTGCACAACACGCATCCTTGACTTTCCTTACATTACACGCAATCGTGACCTTCCTCGATAGCGTGTGTAGTACGCAATACCGAGTTTCACTAAACAACGATATGCTATTAAAATATTATTAAAACTAGCCGTTATGAATAGTAATAACCACTTTTTGAAATTTTTTAAATTTTATTTTTCAAAATGGACTTCATTTTTGGATTCAGAATATCGAAATTAGCTTAGGGTGACATTTTGGTACTTTTAGGATAACTTTCATTTTATGATGAATAGTGAAAATTACTAAATTTTATTTAAAAACAACCTTTTAAATCGAAATAATTAATAGTGATAAATTATTAATTTGAGTGGTTTTAAATTATATTTAGAATATATTTATACAATTTAATACAATTTTGGTCATTGGATGTAATTTTAACATTTAAACCAGACATAAGCAAGTGTCAATCTTTTGATAGTTATTATCTCTTAAGAACATGCTATATGTTTTGATGACGAGAATTAGTTTTTAAATTAATTAATGAAACTGATATTTTTTGAATTTGGTAAAATAGACATCATTTTTGAGTTCATAATATCCAATATAGCTTAGGCCTAAATTTTGGTATTTTTCTGAAAACTTTCAATTTTTTGATGAATAGGGAAACCACTAAGTGGTAGTTAAAAAACAGAATTTTTCATAAAACATAATTTTACCGCTTCTGTGAGTAGAATTTCAAAACATCTAGAGACACGATTGATGTCAGTAAGTAAAATGTGGTTCAATGAGATAAAATAATTTTTTGGTAAATAGTAACTTTTTACTTTTATTTACCACGGTTAAAAGTAAATAGTGTAATTAAGGGTAAAAGTTATATTATTATTACCATAAAACATGTCCTAATTATATTTGATAAGTTTAATTCTACCACAATCAACCTTAGAAATAAAATATGACCATTTAGGACCACTTGGATTAGATTAGGACATTTATTATTAATTTATTTTAAGAAGGGTTAAAATAGTTAAAATCAAAGTTTAATAAGTAAATCATTTTTAATATGTGGTTATACATAAGATAAATTCGACTATAAATATTCCTTATAAAGATAAAAATATTTCCAACAAAATGGTAGTTTATTTTTAATTTTTAGACATTAAATAATTTAATTTATTTATGACACAACGATGATGCAGTATTTATCTTCTTAATGAAATATTGACATAATTGATGTTATAAATACCCAGATAAATGTAATTTGAGAATTTTTCTGAATTACACTAATTTTATAGGTTACTATGACATGTTAGTATTGATTTAATTAACTTTTTTCGGACTAATCATTCTGTTATGATTTTCACAAAAATCAATTACTAAATAGTGTCAAAATTGACATAAAATGGTTTTGAAAAAAAATATTATATTATTAATTTCTATTTTATTCATATAAATATAAAGTTAGGCCATATGACTTATATAAGGTTATATATATTAATAATAAACAACTTGGGGTTCGTTTGTCTTCATATAGTATGTTTATTAACTTTATAGTGTTAGAAAACAAGAAGACACAGTGAAAGTTAAATTAACTAACTTAATGTTAAATCTAAATGATAAGGTTAAAATTGATACACAAACATGTCTAAATTATATTGTATGAGAGGATTTAGACCCATCCCAACCTTATCTTCGAAATAAATTAATTTGGAGCTATATAGAACCTAATTTGCCTTTATAATAAAATAATATTTTTAGTTATTCCAAAGGTGCCCCTCTCCTCCCTTATAAAAGGGCACCTCCTCCCTCTCTTCCTCACACCACATTGACCTTTCAATCTCGGCCAACCCCTGCCTAATTCTCTTCTAAACTTCCCTAGAAACATCCTAGAGGTCTTGGTCTTCATCAAAGTCCAATTTTAGTGCCCTAAGAGGAGGACTCAAAGAGGCGCTTCAAAGGAGAGGTAATGTCCGTTACCGATTCATTAAACATTATTTCTTCTTCCACTTCTTCTTATTAAGTTTTTTCATTATTATGTAATAACATCAGTATCACTCATATACTGATATGTTATTATTATTATGAAACAACCCTATTTCTCCATCTATCTATCCTATGGAAAATTAAATCACCGTGCATGCATACGTACAGAATACCGTCTCCACGCCATGGTGTAATCTATTTTCCACCACCACCTTACTTGGATGGGTATAATGGTGAAAGTAATGAATATATATGATTATTGTAAAGTTAAATTTATTCTGTAATGTTATACATACACTTTAATAAAATTTGACGATCATGGGAATGATATCATCGCTTGTGCGTACGTGCGGAATACTGTCTCCACGACGCGATGAGATTCACTCTCCATGATAAAAATTCAAGAATGATTATAAAGTATATATAATAAGTAATAATAAAATATATGACATAATAATGATACTGGATTTATGTATATATATATATTTATGTCATCTACATAATTCCATTCAATTCAATAAGGAAACGAAAACAATGTTCATGCATACGTACGACCTACCGTCTCCATGAATGGTGTATTTCTTTCCATTTATCGATCTATTATATATAGGTATATTATGAATAGATATTATATATAAATCATGTTTTATATTATGTAATTAAGTAATCGTGATCTAATTAATCATATTAATAATTACAAGTCAAAACATGGACGACAAATGAAACTATTTTACCCAAAACACTCTTTAACATGGAATTTACAAAAGAACATGTAATATAAAGTCATACGTGAACCATATATGATATAATAACAATGAATATGATTCTGTAATAATTCAATGACATTATTTAAATAATTATACAGGAGGTTTGGATACGTATGAAGCATATTGGACCTAAGGTAAGGGAAAATTGTGCAAATATCATTTTTATCCGAGATTTCTTATTCGTAAGTATTTACTGTGGTTATTTCTATCATCCATGTCCATGTTTTATAAAAGTGTTTTCATGTTTGTTTAAAGACTTTTTTACCAATTTTTGACTTTTACTACATGGTATGTAAGGAATCTATCATTTGTTTAGGTTACGAGGTACTTATTGACTTTTCCGGCAAAAGTACGAGAAGAATTTTTTTTGACTTATACGGCACAAACAGATTATTACAGTTTTATAAAGACTTATTTTCATGAAGCTTCCTCCAAAATATTTCATGACTATTTCCAAAAAAATCTCTCTCTTTTAAAAATGCATGAAATTTTGTGATATGAAAATGAATTTAAAGAAGAAAGGATATTTTCCTCAAGAATTCATTTCAAGTGTTTTATCAAAACCATTTTCCATCTAAGATGACATTATTTCATAAGTGTATGTTTCAAGTTTATCGTATCTATGATTTACATGGTTCAATTTTATTATGATGAAATTTACATTTGTTTTATATGGATTATGAAATGATGGGATGAGGTTTATGAAACCCATTTTATTCTTTGGGTTATGATGAATGTTTGAAGTTTATTTTGTGGCACAAGTAAGAATGATTTCATTATGAGATGGGTGGGACATATATATCCCTCCAATGCATTGGGTAAAGATTTTATATCTCATGAGATAGAAATGGCTAGAACGGTATGTTAATCAGGTTCAGTGTTACAGGACTGAAACGAGGAGTGAGCTCGATTCAGAATGGGACTTTGTTCACTAATATGGTCTTGGAAGCAATGCCTTGGCTACTATGGAAATCATTACATGTGCTTAATAGATGCCACAATTACATGTTTTATTCCCATACTATTTTATCATGGATTATGTTCCATTTTGATCTATGCCTTATGTACGTCCATGTTTTATGTCGTTGCTCAAGATTTTGATGTTTAAACATTATGTTCATGTTTTTAAGTTCAAATGTACATGGTATGTTTTATTTTACCCATGCTTACCCTTACTGATAATTTGGGCTCACCCTTATTTTGTTTTATTTTCCCCCAGGATCAAAAGAATGGTTCTAGGTAAGGAAACAAAAAGTCGAAGATCTTTATGGGAGATGTTGAAGATCTTTCACCACGATTAGAAGATTACGTTCCAAGTTTCCAAAGACACTAAACTATTATGGTCCTTATGTGTCTGTTTTTGTTATGTATTAAGTATTCCACAATAGTAATGTAATGTCAATGTACGTAAAGCTTAGGGTCTCTACAGTTTGTATCAGAGGAACAGTTTAGTCAACCTTTTGAAACTAGGATGCGAAAACGTTAGTGAGATCCCTAGAGATATTTCTAAGGTATGTCTAGGGATGTCACAAGGGTTAAGTATACGTATAGCATAAATCCTAGAATTGCACTAACGATCATAGAAATTAACCCCAGATGTTAGATATTGAGGGTACTCCCCTTTACTATGTTGTTTTCCCTAGCATGATTTTTGGCTCTCACAATAATCTTTTTGGGTTTTAGAAAATGGCTGGAAACAGAAAGATTCACGATAATGGAGGATATGATGGACAATGGAATGATATTCTTAATGAAAAACCTAATGAAATGGGATTTGGAAGTCCAAACATCATTATTATGCCGAATCAGCAATCTCATAATATGATCAATAAACTCAAATTTTGAAAGTTTCCTGACTCGGCTAATAAGAGAAAGATGGAGTTTCATGATGATCATAGAGGAAATACAGTTCAATTTCCCCTTTGTAAATCATGTGGGAAGAGGCATCAAGGAGAATGTTTCAAAGGAACTAGAAGGTGCTTTGGGTGTGGAAAAGAAGGACATAAAGCCAGTAAGTGCAAAGGAAAAGGTTCAGTTAACACCATGGATGAGGATAATGGTATTTCTACGACATCAACAATGGTTAAATGTTTTAAATTTGGAATGTACTGGCATTATGCAAACCCATTCCCTAAAGGAAAGTCTCATGAATAGAATCAGTATGGTCATATGGCTAATATTTATGTTGATGATAATGAAGAGACTAAAAATGATATGTGAGATGAAATAATTGTTGAATCTCGGTCAATGGTTTAAGAAGGTAGTGGAATGATTACATGTTTATCATGTGTAATGTTGTATAAGTGATCTCATGGTACTATAGAATAAAGAGACATATAAGGATTGTTACACTGTTGTCTTTCCTAAGTTTTGAAAGTGTATGATTAATGGTACTAGTTACCATGAAAGGTTAATCAGATATTTTTGGAAAGTAGATGATATCAGTATAATGAAGGGATAAGGAGAAAATTAAATGTTTGATAGTATTCATGACCTCATGACTGATATAAGGAGAAGGTAAAATCATGGTTTGAGTATATAGAATTTTTGGATTTTGGTTTGTGGAAAGAGTTAACTTTTGACAACATTCATGTTTTCACTAAGGTTCAATGGGTATTCATTCTTCAAGAGAATACATGATTAAGGTATTCACATGTTTGTAATTTGACCCACAAGATATATCTTATGATATATGGGGGAGAAATGATGGTATTCGCGTGCATGTTATATGACCTTTTTAGTAATCGTTCTCTTTATACAATGAGTTTGGAAAGAAGTATTTTAAATAAGCCTGAAGATTAGAATGAATTATGTTGGACATAAGTTAGTATTGTTTAAGGATAGAACATTTTTCAATATTATTAATGGTATGTTATAGTAATGTAGTTTTAGAAAAAGGACAACCTGCAGGACGAGCGACAACCCATTGCGTTAGACAAGGTTGTGAAAATCAAAACCACAACCGAAGTGCGACTGGCCTTTATCGCCTACCACTGGCCTACAGTAAGTCCCTGCTTAGTAGAAACTAGTTTTATTATATTAATAAGTATGATATATGAAGTATTAGTCCATTTTAGGAACCATATATGATTAATCTCACTATAGATCTACTTATGTATATTTAAAAACTTTTACTAACCTTTTGTTTGAGACAGATGGAATGACCCGTCATTCTATCACATGATCTTCTAACATTTCACGAATAACAAATTCAACTTCATTTCTTTAAGAGATGAAGTGGAAATTGTTCAAGGCATGAACAACCGTGAGATTGTACAAAAATAAATTAAGTATTTATTCTTATTAAAATTCTTCAACTTTAGGGAAATGATCTTGAAAACCAAAAATGTTGTCCTAGTGCTCTTATATCTGATGAATTATAGGGTACATTAGATCGTCAAAAACGTATGACTTTATGATTGCTGGCTTTTCCATATCCATGTTCTCTACCACTCTTCATCAAAACATGATGGTTAGATTTCTCTTCCATATCCATATTTTCACCTATGTGGAAACCCAGTGATTAGTTTATTTGGGTAACCATTACGTTTCATCCTTTTGTGTTTTAAAGATTGGTTTTGGTATTTCTTTTTATGATGTGGGTTTCTATTAAAGAAACATTTGAGTAGTAAACCATTTATAACCCCGATGAATTTCGAGGGCGAAATTCATTTTAAGGGGGGTAGAATGTAACACCCCGAGATTTTATGAATATTATTCTTTTTAATTTCATTAATGTCTTGTGTTGTACGCTACACCAAAAGGAGCTTGCAAAACACTCATCCCTGACTTGACTTGCATTACACGCAATCACGACCTTCCTCGATAGCGTGTGTAGTACGCAATACCGAGTTTCACTAAACAACGATATGCTATTAAAATATTATTAAAACTAGATCTTATGAATAGTAATAACCACTTTTTGAAATTTGGTAATTTTATTTTCAAAATTGACAACATTTTTGGATTCGGAATATCGAAATTATCTTAGGGTGAAATTTTGGTACTTTTCGGATAACTTTCATTTTCTGACGTATAGTGAAAATTACTAAATTTTAATTAAAAACAACCTTTTTAATCAAAATAATTAATAGTGATAAATTATAAATTTTACTGTTTTTAAATTATATTTAGAATATATTTTTACAATTTAATACAATTTTGTTCATTAGATGTAATTTCACATTTAAACCAGACATAAACAAGTGTCAATCTTTTGATAATTATTATCTCTAAGAACACGCTATATGATTTGACGACGGGAATTAATTTTTAAATTAATTAATGCAACTGATATTTTTTGAATTTGGTAAAATAGACATCATTTTTTACTTCATAATATCAAATATATCTTAGACCTATTTTTGGTATTTTTTCTGAAAACTTTCAATTTTTGATGAATAGTTAAACCACTAAGTGGTAGTTAAAAAATGAATTTTTCATAAAACGTAATTTTACCGCTTCTTTGAGTATAATTTTTAAAATCTGAGAGACACGGTTGATTTTAGTAAGTAAAATGTGGTTTAATGAGATAAAAATAATTTTTTGGTGAATAGTAACTTTTTACTTTTATTTACCACGGTTAAAAGTAAATAGGGTAATTAAGGGTAAAAATGATATTATTATTACCCTAACACATGTCCTAATTCTATTTTATAAGTGTAATTTGACCAAAAACAACCTTAGGAATAAAATATGACCATTTAGGCCCACTTGGATTAGATTAGGACATTTATTATTAATTTATTTAAAGAAGGATTAAAATAGTTAAAATCAATGTTTAATAAGTAAATAATTTTTAATATGGGGTTATACATATGATAAATTCGACTATAAATATTAATTAGAAAGCTAAAAATATTTCCAACATAATGGTAGTTTATTTATAATTTATAGACATTAAATAATTTAATTTATTTATGACACAACGATGATGCCGTAAATATCTTATTAATGAAATATTGACATAATTGATGTTATAAATACCCAAATAAATTTAATTTGAGACTTTTTATGAATTACACAAATTTTATAAGTTAATATGACATGTTAGTATTGATTTAATTAATTTTTTTCGAACTAATCATTATGTTATGATTTTCACAAAAATCAATAACTAAATAGTATCGAAATTGACATAAAATAGTTTTTAAAACATATATTATATTATTAATTGTTATTTTATTCCAAAAAATATAAATTTCGGCCAAATTACTTATATAATGTTATATATATTAATAATAAAAAACTTGGGGTTCTTTTGACTTGATATAGTAAGTTTATTAACCTTATAGTGTAAGAAAACAAGAAGACACGGAAAAAGTTAAAATATCTAACTTAAAGTTAAATCTAAATGATAAGGTTAAAATTGATACCCAAACTTGTCTAAATTCTATTGGATGAGAAAATTTCGACCCATACTAACTTTATATTCGAAATAAATCAATTTGGAGCTATTTAAAACCGAATTTTGCTTTATAATGAAATAATATTTTTAGTTATTCCAAAGGGGCCCCTCTCTTCACTTATAAAAGGGAACCTCCTCCCTCTCTTCCTCACACCACTTTGAGCCTTCAAGCTCTGCCAAACCCTACCAAATTCTCTTCTCCACTTCCCTAGAAACATTCTAGTGGTCTTGTTCTTCATCAAAGACCAATTTTAGTGCCCTAAGTTGAGGACTCAATGAGGCGCTTCAAAGAAGAGGTAATGTCCGTTACCTATTCTTTCAAATTTATTTCTTCTTCCACTTCTTCTTCTTAGGTTGTTTCATTATGAAGTAATAACATCAGTATCACTCATATACGGATATGTTATTATAAGTATGAAACAACACTATTTGACCATCTATCCATCCTACGGAAAACAAAATCACCGCGCGTGCGTACGTACGGAATACCGTCTCCAGGCCGTGGTGTAATCTATTTTCCACCACCACCTTACATGGATGGGTATAATTGTGAAAGTAATGAATATATATGATTATTATAATTAGATATTGATTCTATAATATTATACATACTCTTTAATACAATTCGACGATCATGGGAATGATATCATCGCTCGTGCGTACGTACGGAATACTGTCTCCACAACGCGATGAGATCACTCTACATGATAACCATTCAAGAATGATTATAAAGTATATAAAATAAGAAATAATAAAATATATGACATAATAATGCTACTGGATTTATGTATATATATATTTATGTCATCTACTTAATTCCATTCAATTCAATAAGGAAACGAAAACAGCGTTCATGCATACGTACGGCCTACCGTCTCCATGAACGGTGTATTTCTTTCCATTTATCGATCTATTATATATATGTATATTATGAAAATATATTATATATAAATCATGTTTTATATTCTGTAATTAAGTAATCATGATCTATGTAATCATATTAATAATTAAAAGTCAAAACATGGACGAAAAATGAAACGATTTGACCCAAAACAATCTTTAACATGGAATTTACAATAGAACGGTTAAGATAAAGTCATAAGTGAACCATATATGATATAATAACAATGAATATGATTCATTAATAAGTCAATGACATTATTTAAATCATTATACAGGAGGTTTGGATACGTACGAAGCATATCAGACCTAAGGTAAGGGATAATTGTGCAAATCTCATTTTTATCCGAGATTGCTTATTCGTAAGTATTTACTGGGGTTATTTCTATCATCCATGTCCATGTTTTATAAAAGTGTTTTCATGTATGTTTAAATAAAATTTTAACCATTTTTTACTTTTACTATATGGTATGTAAGGAATATTTCTTTTGTTTAGGTTACGAGGTACTTATTGACTTTTCCAGCGAAAGTACGAGAAGATTTTTTTTGACTTATACAGCACGAACATATTATTAATGTTTTATAAAGACTTATTTTCATGAATCTTACTCCAAAATATTTCATTACTATTTCCAAAAAAAATCACTCTCTTTTAAAAATTCAAGTCATTTTGTGAAAAGAAAATGAATTTAAATAAGAAAGGATATTTTCCTCAAGAAATCATTTCATGTGTTTTATCAAAACCATTTTCCATCTAAGATGACATTATTTCATAAATGTATGTTTCAAGTTTATTGTCTATATGATTTACATGGTTCACTTTTATTATGATGAAATGTCCATTTTTTATAGGGATTATGAAACGATGGGATGATGTTTATGAAACCCATTTTATTCTTTGGGTTATCATGAATGTTTTAATTTTATTTTGTGGCACAAGTAAGAATGATTTCATTATGATATGGGTGGGACCTATATATCCCTCCAATGAATTGGGTAAAGATTTTATATCTCATGAGAAAGACATGGCTGGAATGGTATGTTAACCTGGTTCAGTGTTACAGGACTGAAACGAGGAGTGAACTCGATTCAGATTGGGACATTGTCCACTAAGATGGTCTTGACAGCAATTCCTAGGCTACTATGGAAATCATTACATGTGCTTAATGGATTCCACAATTACATGTTTTCTTCCCAAACTATTTTATCATGGTTTATGTTCCATTATGATCTATGCCTTATGTACTTCCATTTTTATTTCATTACTCATGATTTTGATGATTAAACATTATGTTCATGTTTTTAAGATAAAATGTACATGTTATGTTTTATTTTATCCATGATTACCCTTACTGAGCATTTGAGCTCACCTTTTTTATGTTTTATTTTCCCCCAGGATCAAAAGAAAGGTTTTAGGTAAGGAAACAAAAAATGGAAGATCTTTATGGGAGATGTTGAAGGTCTTTCACCACGATTAGAAGATTACATTCCAAGTTTCCAAAGACACTAAACTATTACGGTCCTTGTGTGTCTGTTTTTGTTATTTATTAAGTATTCTGCAAAAGTAATGTAATGTCCATGTACGTCAAGCTTCGGGTTTGTACAGTTATACATCTCAATTTTTTATATAGATTTTTCTAATGAGTGAATGAAACTTTTTATATGCAATATATTATGTTTAATGGTATTTATTTTCCCTTGATTTTATTTATTCCTTGGGGATTTTGGTTCAAATGATTCCAGATTAGTAATCATTTATGTTAGAATATCATTATTATATTGATTGTTTATTGTAAAATTTACTAACAAAAAAGCTGTATATATATAATTTATTTATTTTTCTCTTATTAATTCTATATATTTGATTTTTTCTCATTTTCCTTTAATTAATTACTTAAAATAGTAAAATATTATTTTTATGGAAAATTAATCATATGCTTCACTTCGTCAATGAATATTTTATTCTATGTCTATATTTTTTATAACATTTTTCACTGATGATTTTACTATTCTCAATTTAATTATTATAATAATTTTAAAGAAATAAATTTCGAAAACTATTATTTAAATGATTATTTATTCATTTTCCAAAAAAAAGGTTTTCTATCCTTTTACAATCAATTTGAACTGAATTTATTTAAACACAATCTTTATAGTGAAAAATATTTTTCCATCATATATTATATATAATTTAATTATTTATTTAAAATTTTACATGGAAAATTTGAAAGGTAATGTTTTTTGATATATTTGGAAGAAAATAATAATTTAAATAAGTGATTTTAGATAAAATGTGTATTTTCTATATTAAATGTTTTAATGAATTAGTAAAGATATTTTTGTCTATAATTATATACATGAATGTTTATTCTAATTTACAAGGTATATTATTCAATGTAATAATTATTAATATTTTTTTATATGTTTTATAATTGGTTTGACAAAATGGTTATGATGATTATTTACAATCCCTGGGTTATAATTAATTGATATCGTTAGCATTTTTTGGATATTTTGGCACAAAAATATTTTGTATTCATTAGGTAACATGTAGTCCCATTTATGTATAACCATGTAATACATTGGTTAAATAATGATGTATCATTAGATAGTAATGACTCGAAAGGGGAGTGGATGTATTTCAGTAAGGGTCATCATCCAGAATGATAGTATTTGGAGAAAACCATAACTTGGGAAATAATGGAATCGAGAGTGAAACCAATATTCCATGATAGTATTTGTAGTGGTCCATGACTTAGGAAATGATTTTATTGATATTTGTTTGTCAAAAATAATTTGTATTATCATAATTTCAATCATAGATCATGATTTACTATTGTTTTCCAAACTGTAATTTTGTATGTATTTTTTAAAACAATATGTTTTTATTATTATATGTATTAATAATTCTCCCATACCAATATCCTAATATTATTCTATCATAATATTATTTATATATATAATTAATTTTTATCTGTATTGAGCATCTGTGTTCATGCTTTCTTATGTATCTATTCAATAGGTTATAGATAAAGGTTGTAAGTTTATATGTAAATGAAGGGTGCAATTTCCTATGAAATAAATTTAAAATGATGTAGATAATTACTTTAGATATTTTTTATTCATATAATATTCAAAATTTACTAAAAAACTATGGTCCTCATGATTGTATTATTTTGAAATGTATAGATTATTCAACTAAAATGATATAATATTTATTTAAGAAATCTATGGATTTCTATATTTTTTTTAACAGAATATATTAATTAAATTCTGAAAATAATATGAGGAATGTATTTTTAGAACCCAAAGTTTTGTCATAATAATATAATGACATCATTTTTTATTTAAAATATTCTAATGTTGTTTCCAAAAGAGAATGCATCCCCGTCAGGGTACTATAATTGGTTGTAGTTTTTTTATTGACGCTATTAGGTATAATGACCAAAAAAATAGAGATTTGAGTATATAATATCAATGATTAGGGTGAATGTTGAATGATACCTTACTATGGACCTAATTTTACACACCTAAATTATGTTCTAACATAAATTAAAGTATTCATTAAGGTCAATTATAAATGACTTGAAAAGATAATGACCATAGATCATAATGGATAAACATACATTTTTTATATTTAATGTATAGTTTCAGGATATAATCATCCTATAAATTCATTTTCATTATTGATCATATTAATAAATGACACATTATAGTCGTGATAGCCATTTCCTTATTTTTAAGTGATTTTTGATAGAATTATACCATTGATGTGGTAATACGTATGACAAAATATTGAGGAAACTTCTGGTTTAATTTTTTATATGAGTTAATATATATTATAAAATGTTCCGATGAATGTTAATTCATATCCATATTGTCTAGATGTTGAAATTGGTGTAACATAATTACGTTATAATGATCACATTGAAAGTATTTGAGCCATTCCCACCATAATCATGGGTTTATATGATCACTGTAATTATTTTAATTATTTATCTTGATGAATTTTAAGTGATTTCCAAAATGGAATGAATTTTATAAAAATATCATATCAATTTCCATTAAAGGGAAGTGTCATTTCAAATTATGAACTAACATACAATTGAATATCAATGTAAAGATAAATTGTAAATTCCAATGTAAATTAAAACCATTAAATATGTCATTATTCATATTTATGTTTCTATTTTCCACATATGGTCGAGGAGAAACTAAAAAATATATTATATTCTTATTATATCCGATTTTTTTAATGTCTCTACAAAATAACATCCATGCCTTTCCATAAATTGGAATATTTATTTTTCAATAGAACTCTTTCACAATTTCATTCATATAGTAATGAATAAATTTATATTGTTATTGGAAAACAATACATTAATTAATGAATTAAATGCCTAAAAATATTTAATTTTTTTTAAATTTCACAATTTGGACAATGTGATGAACATATAAATTCTATAGTGAATAAATAAGAATCAATGGGAGTTGGGTTGATTGTTGGGAACATAACAACATTACGATCATGAGATAGTATCCTCTACTCTGTATAATTGATTTGGTTGAGGAATTATGGGGAGATAAAAATATATTGATGATTTATAATTTATTTAGATATTATTAGTAGTGGGTCAAAAGTGATGAAAACCCACAAGACTGGTTTCTATCTAAGGCATGGACACTATTAATTTATAGTCATGGCATTTGGTCGTTCTAATTACCTAGAAGTATTTGAATTCATAATGAACTGATTATTTAGTGAATAAATTTTCCATTGTGTGGTAGTCTATATGGATGTTGATTTTTTATAATGAATGATCATGTATGATCATAAATTTCAATTTATTAATATACGAAAAAACCTAATGAAATATATTCGCAATGATAAAATTAAAAAAGTAATATTTTCTAATTTATTGTTTAGTTTACGGTCATATAATCCCACATGATGGAGTGTTGGTGGATTAATCAAAGTAGAATGTTTTTTAAAATGGGCGTAGATTCATCATTATGTATGAATTCCATAGTTTTCATAAATTATAGGGATATTTGATATATATTATTCATAATTGATCATGGATATCTAATCCACTCACAATGCAAACTTATAATGGAGAGACAATAATTTGGATTGATGAATGCAATTTTTTTCAAGGAATTGAAGAGTAGTTTAGTAAACACACCTATGCTCACACTAGCCTATAGGAAATAGTTTTTTTGATGTATAATTTAGTATCAGTGAAAGGGACGTTATTTTATTATGAAGAATATTTTTTGTTATGGATTATATAAAAATATAATTATAGGTTCATGAGAAAATTTATCCATCCAATCATTTATAATTAACAATGGTTTAATTATGTTAAAAACTTGGAAGAATAATATTTATGGTGATATGTTTGGAATATATAATAACAAATAACATTTAAATATTATATTCATAGAAAAAGTGTATAATAAGGTTAGATAAGTTGGATGGAGTTAATTTATGATTATTTTTACTCCACAAATTGTAAAATTTAGACGGTTACGTTAGAGAATGATTATTTATGTCAAAAGGATCAAACAATCCTCCCTATAAAGAATATTATGAAGGATAATTTTTTTATTATAAAATCATTAAGATATATATCAACAGGTAAGTGTAAATTTTTTTTATTAAAATTTTTTTTACTTGAAATATATTTAATGAAAAAAAGGTGTAATATTAGCATGTTTAATTGAAAAGTCTTGTGAGAAATATTCAGAATATCACCCTTTACAATGAATGAAAGATAAGGTTTAGTAAATTTTTATGTGAATTTTTAATACTATAATTTAGGATATAACTATAGGAAGACTCACAAAGTTCCACCTTTTCTATTAATTATTTTTTTATAATGATATATTGAATTCTAAAAGTGTATTTATTGTGAAAAAAATAAGATAGACATTAGAAATTTTGAATATCATTTAATTGTATTTCATCAATTTAAATATGAGATATAGAAGGAAAAGTGGATAGTAAAACCAATAATAACACTATAATGGAAATGGGAAAAATAATTCATGGATTTCATTGACAAAATTCAAAAAAAAATTATATATATAATGAAATTTCAGTTTTAATTGGTACCATTATGATTTACAAACAATTAATTTCTATCTAATAGATGTATCAATTTATTATATTATTACTATATATGTTATGGAACTGGAAAGGATATATGGTGTACCATTCTCTATTGTACTGATAGTGATATGATGTTAACCTCAATGATCAAGATAATTCATAAACTTGAACTAAATATAGTTTATTTCTCATTTAATTTATACTATAGTTAGACCGTTTGTCATTTTTAAAGGACCATTATGTACCTAGTTGCTTTATATTTATCCTTTTCTCTGTATTTAAACAATTTATTTTATGAAACATTTCCTCTAGTATAATTTGGTTATTCCAATAAAATGATATTTAGCATTCAAATATCACTATATGGAACCCACTATATAAATATGTGTATAACTATGATGTACTAGGATAATTAAATTGAAATGACACAATTGGAAACAAATCATTAATTTGAAATGGAAGTGAAGTTTTGATATATTCTTCAACACATCAAGGCATATCAATGATGAAATTATTTTTTCCCCAAAATAGTTATGGAGATATCAAATTCATTGTTGGTTATATGGTATTCTTATGAATTTTTCTATGAGATATTTTTTTTGATATTTGGACATGAGAGAATATTTTCCACCAGTGTAACATCCCAATTGATATTTTGATCGAATAAAGATAATAAAATATTTCTTGTTTTTTATTACAAAGTTATCTCTTGGTCATGATGTATTATATGTATCTCTCATGAGAATGTTAATACCAGATAATCCACAAGTAATTAGAAAAATGGTATTACTATTGTATCATAATACTTCTTATTGTGAATGAATAGATGTATTATTTTATTGTCAATATATAGTTCTATTGAACAAGACTTCTCACCTTTTTATTGTTTTTGGAATGAATATAAAATTTTAAAAATCTAAATATGCACCCAAGGGTGTGAATAATAAGAGATATCAACTATTTTTTATATAGTTATGGAATTTAGAGGGTAATATAATATTATGGGGGATTAATGTGACATTGTAATATTTAATAAATATTTAATTTTAAATAAAACAACATGTTTTTAATAGTTTTCCTTATTGAAAACCCGAATTATAAATAAACGATGACATAGTAAATCAATATAGCCTAGAAATTCGATTTGAAGGTATGAATAGTAATAAAATATTATGAAAAAAATTATTAGGGTTTAAAATAAGATAAATTTAATTATTAATTCATAATAAATAATTTTAAATTCCATTACTATCATTTTACGAATGAAAATATATTTTCTTCAAAAATGGTTTCCATTAAATATTTTCAATTGAAAAATAAAATTATTTTAGACAAAATAATTTTTTTTATTTTTTTAAATGATTTTTACATTTATATCATTGTTTCAATATTATTTAATAATTAATTTCTTTGATTTTTCTAGAATGATTTATTTATAGTGAATAGTTAAAAATTACAATTTTTAAAAGACGTGATATTTCATTAAAAGTAAATGTACCATTTTCTTTTAATTTTATATAAAATTTAACTAATTGTATTAAATTTCATATAAAATAACTAAATATATAGTTATAATCATAAAAATTGATTTTTTATAATGATGTTTTTGGGCTTATAAACATATTTTTCTAGAAGAATATTTTTTCTGCATGAAAAGGATATTTTTCATATTAAATATTATTAATATCTATTAATTTTATATTTAACATCAATAAATAGATTATATATTCCCTATAATATTTTCAAATTAATTTTATTTTATTATCATAGAAAATAATTTTAGTAAATTATATTCTACGTAAAAAAATCATTTTTAAAGAATGTTATTATTATGGTTTGTGTTCGTAATTAATCATAATTTCAATAACATATATTTTTTTGAGTTAAAATTGAATAAAAATATAAAAATTAAATAATTAATATAATTTAATATATGTTTATAATTTTTTTAATAAAATTGGATTGTAAAAACCTTAAGAAAACTTATTACAATAATGGTTATAACTTATTTACCATGGGTTTAAACAATTATGTTATGATAGTATATCCTCATAACCTAATTAAATTACTATTTTTGGAATTATTTAAACATTATCATATCCTATCCTATAATCACAACCATGTGGTTCCACATTCCCATGAGTTTGGAATTAAGTCGCTAAATTATATTAATAAATTCCATATGTGTCCCTCACATCAAGTATATAATCCATAATCTTATTATATCTTATTCACACCAATTGAGAAATCTACATTTGGGAAAGCCCCTAAAAATCATTCCATCAATTCCTCCCTTAATCAGATAGATTATTCATTTCACAAAAAACCAATACAATAATGCATATGGCGTATGCCAAATGAGGTATCTACAAGAATTTTTATAAATATTAAAAAACATTTTCATTTTTATTTATTATAACTCCTATAAACACAGTGTATCAATAAATATATGTTTACTATTGTATCAAAAATTTAACATGATTTTATTTGTGTTATGGAACAATTATTTACAACCCATTATCAATCAAATATATGATGGATTTATTACATATGCATTCCTATGGACGACTAAAAAAACAATGTGATGTGAATAACTTTCAACCACATTCATTCATTCAATGTTATTATAAAAAATTTAATGTTTATATGATATTTGATTTTAAAATTTTAATACGAAAATATGAAAAAATAATTAACTTTCATTCATTCCATCAATCAAAATATGGTAATTTCACTCGTCTATACCTATAGACTATAGTCGCAATGTAGTTATATAATTAATTTTTATCACTAATTTATAAAAATGTTTGTAAATATTATTATAATGAATTTATATTCTGATACCTTGAACCCACACTCCAGGATCTAGTGATAAATACATGATTTTATACATAATAATTTTATAATATTAAATGTTCCAAATTTTAAAACACTTATAAAATTCATCATATAAAAGGAAATTATGAAAAAATTATATAAAAATAAAAATTTATATTTATAATTTTTGTGATTTTGAAGAAAATTTTTGAAAATAATATATATTAATACAAAACATAATAAAAAAACTATGTATCATCTCCCACTATGTTTTTCACATATAGTGATCTTCTTAGAAATGAAATTCTTAAAACTATTATACAAAACCCGTCGAAATGAAAATATAAGAAGAATGTGTTTAATATATCATTTAGGGTAAACATAATCATTAAAAATTTAATTTAGTTTATTCTATTAATATGTATATAATGTTATGATGACATACACTTCTTACATGAAAAAAATAAGATAATTCAAGCTGATCAAACATGGATAATAATGAATTATACATGGTGTAAATATTTATCAAAATAAAACAAACGTATAATTTAAAAAACATGATCTATGTGAAAAAAATCCATTAATAAATGATACAATGTAACATGATGGAACCATAAAGAAAACATATTGGAAACATTAGATTATATGTATTCATCATGTAACTAACTTGAATGATAATTCCCAAATATTTTTGGAGTGCTCGATAATTGGGAAACCATGTAATATCTTTAGAGTAACATAACATAATTTTCTCTTTATAGTAACATCTATACATTTATCTCTATATCATTACCCAATGCATTGAAGTGATATAACAGACCCACTCATTTGGGTTTATAATATAAACACCCATCCATGTTTTTAACAGAACTAGTCATCTATGTTATATAAAAGAAAATATGTTTATAGTATTATAACAGAACCACTAATATGTATTATATAATGGAAGATCTTATAAATCAAATAGACACATGTCCATGTACCCTTGAATAAATAAAATAATAAAAATATGACAGTCTTCAAAATAATAATAACCATTATTCTATCATATGATTATTTTTCTATGATTGTGAAATGGGTTATATGAACAATTTCTAAAATAATTATAATCTATCTTCATAAATAATAATGATAGTATCATTACAACATATTCGTATTGATTCATAAATAAAATAGATGGTTTTCACATCAATGAATAGTGATACCATAAATATATTAATAAAAATATTCTTGAGGAGGGTACCCATTCCCCTTTGAGAATAATTTTTTTAGAAAGATAGTAAATGTAAATAAAATATGTCTACTTTGAAAAAATGGAATAAATTAATAGAATCCATATATCATTAATCAACCATTATGGTGTAAATTTATGTTCGGGTTGTAAATATTAAAATGATGTTCTTCACATCATATGTAAGTTGAATCTTGCTAAAAAAATAAAATGAAAATATTTTATATTATTTTTGTAAACAGATAAAATATATATGAATATAATTATGAAATCATTGAATAAGTGTTAAAAACATTTAATTTTAATTGAAATTATAGATATAGACTATATAAATTGTAGAAAAAAGTTGTGAAATAAGGTAGTATTTTCTTAATCTGTTCTATAAACCATTTTGGTAACCAATTACAGAAGAAAGTATCATAAACATAAATTTTTTAGAATAATATATATATTTATAAATATGAAATAATTTTTTTTGAAAAATGGTAATTTTTTTTCTCTAGTATAATTCAAGATTTTTCAATCCCAATTAAAAAGATTATATGAAAACATAATTGAATTACAATGTTGGTTACTTTTGAATTATAGTCCCCATGAATTATTAATATCAAATTAAATATTAAATATGAAAAAAATTAGGTGGTTCATTATATTACATTTCAAATGGATGTATATAAACCTCATTAAATAATATATTTTCATAACATAAAAATATGTGTCAAAAACGTAAAAATTTCATGTGAATAACTCTTATAATGACTATATCATTAAATTAATAATTAATCAATATAAATATTTTGTTTAAAATATGTAATTCCAAGAGAAAATATTATATTTAACATAAAATAAAATAATCATTTCACACATAATATTCTGATAATATAATCATTTTATAAGTGATGTAACATAATGAATTAAATAGCAACGATAAATACATACCTCTTTATAAAATTCATGTAATATAAAAATAGATGAAGAAAATGTAATATTAAATAATAATTCAATTATTTATTAATTATTCATGATATTCCATGTAAAATATGAATTTTATAAACCAAATAAACAAAATTAGTTTTATAAAATCAAAACATGCCTCAATGAAGTGAAATTGCATTAGAATCATATAACATGAGTGCATTATTTAAAACTACATCCATCAAATCATTTATATTAAATATATATAAGGTATTTTTATATTTTTCAACCTTTAATGATTTATTAAATTATCAATAAAATATTTGTTTCATTTATTTCATTTAATAATTTTATCGATAAAGTCCACTGCATCTAATTTAGGATATATGTTTCTAAATTTCAAAACAACACCAACATGTTATAAGTGCTAAAAGATCTAACTATTTCATCCTATCAAAAAATAAAAATAATGAAATAGTTATCAATTTTAAAATTTAATGATAATTTAGAAACAAATTATGAGCGATGTTTTGGGAAATTGAATAATGTTACAATTATTGAGATGGTTTATCACAATTACCCATGAGAAATATTTTCATTTTTCAATGACCATTATAGAGTGATGGAATGTATTATTTTATAATTATAGATTTATCATTTAATAATAAATATCATATTATCTGAATAAATTCCTTGTATATTTGATCCATTTTATTTAGTGAGAAAAAAAATCACATCATTTCATGGATGAGGTAATCTAAAAATTCATTTTAATGAACTTATCATTTCATAATTGGTGGAAAGGTAATAAAATAGTTTGTATATTTTATTTATGTTTTTCGAAACATTTTTATTAATTTCATTTATATTATTTAAATAAATCATTAAAATCATCGACAATGGGAAATTATGGAATACATTACATTGTTCCCCATGGTGGTAGTTCGTTGTACACAGAAATGATGGTCTATTTTCCAATTTTATGGAACACTAGATTGATGTCAATTATGAAATAAATTTAATTTTATGTTGTATTACTGGAGTTTATAATATTTTTATTACTTTTTTATTGAATATTATGCGAAGTATGTAGAATTAGAAATTAAACTAATTGATTAGGTTAAATTTTATAAATCTTCTTTGGAAAATCATGATTGTTTTACACACTAAACCTTCAATAGTTAATATTATTCCCAGAATAGATCCTCTAGAATGTGATGAGATATATTATTAAATGCTTTGGGATGATCAAGGAAAATAATAATGGATCTTGAAGTGTATTGAGGACATAATATGGGGTTCCAATTTATAAATAAGTGGGGGTTAATTAATTTTCATAATGTATTAATTTAATATAAATAGTTTTTATGAAAAAATTAATAAGTATAAGTATAAATAATATATAATATGTGTATGACTCCAAGTCATATTTTTAAATTCAATAAAACAAAAATTTTATTTCTTTAAGGTGAATTGGTAAAGTAGAACAAAATCATCATGGGGCCCTATTGAAATGGAGACCAAGGGAGTCACCAATAACATTTTCAACACCTCCTTGGGGAAGGGACCATGTGGTAAAAAATCCATAATGGCGAGATCCTGGTTAGCCTTATAATCAATTAAATCAGATATTAAATTTCCTTCACAAAATGGATGGATTTGCTTAGTGGTGTTGGAGATGGAGTATTTATAATTACGAATAAAGTATATGATTTACCATAGAGTTAATCCATGACATTTATGGGAGATCCAAATTGTTTTTTATCCATTTCCTGTATAGTAAATGATATTTTTCATGAGTATATTAAATAAAGGACATGAATCATGCCCTTTAGCCTATTCCATTAAAGAGTCAGATTCCCATTCAATAGAGTAAATTAAAAAAACCTTACCATTGAAGTCACAAACCCCCTGAATTCCCCTGGCTTCATGATCCATCAGTGTTACATTTTACGCATTCAAGTGTGGGTAGACCTGCACACACAATGTATCAACATCTTATATCTGGGAATTTTAGAAGGGATCCTTCTATCCTTGTATCTAATTAGAGAATGATCCACTTACTTGTGTATCTGAAGGCTTGTGGGATTTAGAATGAGGCATCTAAACCTCAGCACCAAACCTAGTCTTCACCAAACTGGGAAATTTATGAATGAATTTTTGTGTTCCATCCAAATTCACTAGTAACTAAACTGAATGAGAATCATTTGAGCCTTCACCATATAATTATTCATACTCATAACATTGAACCGTCACGAAGAGAACTCTGTAAAGGTCACTTACACCCTCATTAATCTTTTGAATTATCTCAACATTCCCAAAAAAATATCAACCCACTCAAATTGAAATAATATTTTCATTTTGATATCTACCATTGAAACAACAATTAGTAAAACATAGAGTCTAAACGAACACCCATATCCTTAATATCCACACACATATGTATTTCATGGGAATATGTTATCTATTCCCAAAATATTAAACTTAGATGGTATTTAATTTAACTAGAAAATACTTCCCCTATCATCTATTGAATGTTGTGTGAGAATAATATTTATATAGGACTATGTAGTAAACATACCTGATGAGGATCCTATAAATATATACTGGTTAGAGAACCCCTCTTGCAAAATATTTTTAAACACACTCTTTGAGATGGTAATGACAGTATCTTGGTTGAAAGAGGTATATGAGCATGCTAGATTGTGGTTATGTAAGGTGTAGGTAATCTTTGATATCCTAAGGCCTTTCGAGCCTAGTTTCACTCCAATAATTTGATGTTTACTGATTTAATAATCCATCGAGAATGATATTGGAGAACATAAATGTGGCCTCATTGTGATTTCCACAAAGATGGATTTTTTTTCTTCTTTTCTCTCTTAGACCATAGAAATACTTACCGTTGGCGAACCAATTCCCATGAGATAACCCCTCAATAACCTCACATGCCATATTTACCTATAATATGTTCACTTCATCCCCCACATTCCTAATTTTTTTTTCTCCATGATTCATTGGTATAACAAGCAGATTTGGGGAGGCCAATTGACATAAAGGACCCTAATAATCCCATATACACTACTTTAATAGGTTCTAGATCTCCCTTATAATTTTATTGGGAACTCTTTCCCCTAATAAGAAATGCATCAAGACTTATTACATCACACATTTGACATGGATAATTCTTCCTCCAAATGAAAGAAATATGTTCTTCCAATTAATGATACAATTGGTTATCATATAAACCATGCCTCAAATATTATTTACTCGGGCCCTATGAAGTGAAATATGTTTTACCTAAAATTATAAGGAGAAGTTATAACTATGAATACCAAATGTAGATTTAATGTTATTCCACTAAATTTCTGAGCAAGGGGGTGGAAAGAACACATAGATAATTTCCCTAGTGGAATATTTGGAAGATCGATCAGGTGTAATCCCTCATGATCTTATTGATGGATTTTACTAATGATATATATTTGATTTTAATTAAGGACAAATCATTAGAAAAGAGAATATGAGAAACCTTAGAGAAGTAATATCTCTAGTTCCATGAATTAATTAGGTGACACTACATAAAATATGAAACATGTATTATAAGGAAACCGTAGACAATTATGGAGATTTTGGGGGAGAGGGGGTCTCTCTACCTAATCCCTCTAAATAGTTTCATGATCCCAGATTTCATCTACATGAAAACAATGTTGAACATTGGTAATCCACAAACCTGAAACAACATGTATGCGACCCCATTATAAAACCCCACAGACCTCATTAATTGAAGGATGGAACTTAATTCATGGTGGTCGTAGGACTCTTCCATAAAAATATTGAAAAAAATGTTGGATCACACCCCATTCTAATTAATTTCACCAACAATCTCTTTGAACAACCCATTTCAATGTGGATAGACCTTCCTTGGATAAATTCATGTTGCTCATCTGTGGTCTAGTAATTGATATACTAATAGAAGATACTATTGAAAATGGAAGTGAATATCTTTTACAAAATGTTTAACATGATGATAGTCTAGAAATAACTAATGGAGGAGGGTTATCTTCCATTAGATATGATGACCATTGTATTGATTGATTCATCACGAGGATCTAACCCATCAGAAATGATGTTATGGATAGCATAGATGATTTCTTTCATGATGATTTTCATAGAACTAATGTAGGATGACCTAAGGAAACCATTGGGATTTTATGTTCTCTATTTTTCGAGAAATTTAGGATTCCCACAGATGTTTCATTGTGGAATGCTTCCTAAGAGGCCATTGACCTAGGTTGATATCACTCATGGGATAGAGACAAAGAGGATGGCCCCGTTGTTGGGATAATAATTATGAAAAAATTGGATAGGATTGTGTAATAGTGAATTGAAATGAGCTACCACCATAACACCAATCACTATCAGGTCAATTTTATTGGATCCATTTTCAAGGATGATTTTCAGAGAACTACCTCTATATTTTTCCTTCAAATAAGAATTGAATAAATGTTTGTTCTAATAACCTTTTCTAGGATAGGTATCACAAGAAAACTCAAGGATACATCTCTCATGTTCAATGTACCTCATTAAATTGTTTTTAATCCAAATAGAGGCAAGAATATCATCATCCAATGAATCCTCCAAACATTTATCAGATCTCTTGATCATCCCTTTAAGGGAATCCAAGAATTGATGAACCAAGGTGAGTGAATTGAACTAGACAATGAGATATTTCTTGAGGAGATATAGTTTATTATGGATACTAATCCAATTCCCTCCCTGATCAATTTATCCTTGTAATACTTCTCCATATTGAGGAAGACATTGTGTTTTTCCCTATCATTGTATAAGAAAATGTTCATACAACTTGTATTTCTAGAATTAAGATGGAAAAAAGAGGAGATTTATATGAAAATACAGGAACTAACTGAATGACCTCTTAGTTATGGAAGGGAGTGATGTCATAGGGGTTATCAACACATCATTCCAAAAGTACAATGTTTATGTGTTCCCTCTCTAGTCATTTCATTATGTATTCGTGTCACTAAAATATCCTAGGTCCTTGAGACACTACCAATTTGCAATGGATGATAATGAAACACTTTCACAATGAGAAAGAAAACATCAAAACTTTTCTTCATATGATTCTATATTTTTTTGAATTCTCTTACTACCATCAATTCCAAATACCCAAAATTTATGAATTAAATATAAATTTAAATAATTAAATATAAAATTACTTCACACTTTTAAAAAATGAAGGAAAATAAAAGACACAAGTTCACATCTCCCACATTAATTGTTAAATGCAGATCAGAATACTCATGCTTCTCCATCACTATAGTTTACTTCTAGAATGAAAAAATATATTGATCCACACGATTTACCCGTATACTAATATACATACCTACACTTTTGGTGAACTCCCAAATCATATAAATGATTTTCAATGGTTCTATGACAACCCACAAGAGAATTTCTATAATTAGAAACCATATTGGAGAAGAATTTATTTTTCCCGTGTTCCAAGGCCAAGGGAATTACATATTATATCTATTATCATTAAATATGTATTATCTTGGAACTTGATCAATCTCATTAAAGCCTAATTCCATGAATAATTGAATATCAAGACATCCTACTATAGAGAGATCTAGTGCATACATCATTTTATGAATTGATTCTTATAGAGGATTACTATTCATCCACCTATGAAGATTGTGGGATGATACCAGCACAACTCTGGGCCTTTAAGAGGGGGGAGGGACTACCCTGCTAATTAAATAATATATTTTAGTTATATGATATATTTAGTCGAGAGAATGGATGTTCAATATCCCAAGGGGATATAGTATTCCATTGTGAGATATAGAGAAAAATATCATTGTATTTGGACTTCTAACTAGCATGTCGATTGAATTTTGGATGAGATTTACTGACAATCTACAGAGGAGTTAGATGGGGTATGTTGGGGATAAGGGCCATATATAGGATATGTGGGTAAGGGTTTGTAAATATTTTTAATTCCCATTTAAATAGTTAATTAATCACTTATTTATTATATAAATATTTATTTTAGTTAATTCAATACTTCTCAATATTCTTATGGCACATTCCATATTCTATTTTGATATAGATGTTCAGTTTTTTGGTCTTTATCTTGTCCATATTTTTGTTTACAGTGATTCCATCTATCACTATTCTATTTTTTAGATTTTCAGTTCATTTTAGGGATTTGTATAGCCATATATTGTGAGAGAGATAGAGAGGGCGTGAGAGAGAGAGAGTCACAGTAGCATTCCCCTGGGAGTGCATCTCTCTAACCCCAATCTGGTTTTTGTATTCCATGGTGGATTCATACTGGTGAGATATCCATTATAATCCTAGGATCCCTTGTTTTGCAATTAATGTATCTATTGAGAAGGGCTGGTATTTGTCATTCATAATTCTAGAGAACAACTAGTCATTTTGTTCTTAGTCATCTGGGGTTGATGTTGAGCAGTGGCTTGTAGAAAATGTTTTTTGACATGTGCATTGATGACGATTTCAATTATTGGAAGGTGGTGGTTGATCATGGACTTGGTGGTCGTCTCCATTTTCGATCCTAAAATGACATTTCTGTTTCCAAAATTATATATATTTGACATCTTAGAGAGAGGAGCATCGAGGGAGATAGAACAACGTTAGAGCAAAAATGTACCTCAGTGGTGGATCAAGATGGGTGTCACAGACATGGAAAAAAACCCCATACTCAGATACCTATAGTAGATTTGTTAGACACCATATTGGATAGTGGTGATTGATTTTGATAGCAACTGGCTCTTGGTGACTAATCAAGAAATAAACTGAGTCATAGTGACCAATCTTGATATTAATTTTCTCATGGTGACTAATATGGATTGTCACTGGATCGTGGTCATGAATTTGGACAACAACTGGATTGTAGTGACCAATCTAGAAAACCATGTTGATTATAAAGGATTTGAATTACTGGGATAGGCTTTGACAATTTCAGCAGCACCTTCTACTTACTTCTTCGACAAAGGTTAAACATAAACTGGTAAGGGGGTCTTAGTCTAATTTTTTCATTCATTTCTCAATTTTTTGGTTCTAACATTTGTTTCCATGTTAAATTTTAGTATGTTAACTAGGACAGTTTCCTTGTCCATTCATACTCTATTTGTTTTCTTCTTATATTCTTATATTTTTCTTATTTAAAATTATTGATGATCATACCCCATGACTGTAGTATATATAGGTGAAGCCTATAAATCTCAGTTTCCTTTTGCTGCATTCCTTTCTTTATTTATTCAGACTATAGATTTTTGAACATTTTTTACTTCATGAATTATATTTGGAATTATAATTAGTAATGTCTGTGGTTTAATAGTAGTTGTTTTTAGAATTATACTATTTACTTCATCATTGCTGCTGCAACATTAATTTCTCATTTTTTCTTTTTTTTTTGTTTTTGATGAATCGATGTCTACAGATTGTATTTCAGTTTTAATGATAATTAACTGAAATGTTTATTGTATCTTCCCCCACTCATAAGTAATTTATATCTACTATGTGTGTTTTTTTCACTACTAAATTTATTTGAATGTATTTATTTGATGCTGTGAAATTGCAACTCAAATATAATTTCCATTTTTCATTTTTCATGTATTAAACTTTAAATGAATATTATTTTCACATTTCCATGATTAATGTACTAAAACAACCAATATAACATGTCTATTTCAAAGGGATCATCTCTCATATAGGGGCTCTTCCCACAAAGAACTGGAATTAGAGACAAATTTAGTTTTATTTTTAACTTTTTTAAATATTAAAATTGATTATTCATTTCATTAAAATGATTCTTTAGTGAATTGTACATTGAAACATGATTTGATGTTTTTTCTTTGAAAGATTGTTATCTCTCTTAGGATATAATTCATTTTTCTTCTTTTACATTGTTTCCAATTATTTTAACATTATTTTTCTTTTTCCTTTTTGAGAAAAAAATATCTATCTTTGTAGTTACTACCTATGTGTGTCAATGGATATAGGGTAGGAATATGTAATATGAGAGGTTGGCCTATGTTTGGGATTTTTTTAGCAGTAAGGTTATTGAAGGATAATTTGTCACTGGTGTCCTCCTTTTTATGAGTAGATGAGCTTATATTAGCATTTCTATGTTCTTACAAGTAATTTATGACTATTTCCTCTATGTTTTTTCATGTAGATAGTTAGTGTTTGTGTTTGGTTATATTTTGGATACAACGGTCTTGTTTATCGGTTGGCTAATCACCATGATTTGTAGATTGTTTTTAGACCCTATTTAGTAGACTGGTTTGACTTCCTAGTAAACGTATACCATTAGTACTTCTAGATTTGGATATGTGGATTTTTAGTGGATAGTTTTCCACTAGTTTCTGCTAGATTCCAACCTTTTGTTATTATGTCATAGAGTTTTCATAGGATGTTGGGACTTCTTTCATTTTTCCTTGAAATTTCCAATTTGTTTTAGGATGTCTCATTTTTATTATGTTTCATTATTTATCTCATTTGGTGGATATTCTGAATCCAACTATTGAGGATCTTCTATTTACTTATGTCAAGAGTTTTCTTGTTAGATTATTGAGGTGGCGTGTATTAGTTTTAAAGCTAACAGTGCTTGGCGCTTTGGTCTTGTTCTGTCTTTTTGGGTTCTGGTGGACACCAGTTTTGGTTCTTTCATTTACAATGAATGTGATCAATATGTTCCCTCACTTTACTAATTCATTTTCTACTACTTTTCATGTTATAATTGTTTTTACTAAGTTACATTTTTATGAATTTTTATATGTTTTTTTAATGTTTTTAGGATGGATACTGCTCTATATATTTGTGTTCTACAGGAACAAATGAGTTGGTTTAGGGACCTATTGGTATGTGATTTTCATGTCCATGAATTCCTCGTTGTAATCATCTTTGAGTGTGACTGAATTAAGAAAAATTATGTCCTTTTCTCATGGAGTTTGTTAGAATTGTATAATTTTGAAAATTTTTATCACCTTTACAATGTATTTCATCTTCAGTAGAGATGTGTCACATTGATAATTGTAAGAAAAAATTTTGGTTCATTGCCCGGATGTTCTTTCCTTTTTAGAATATGCCCAAATAGTTGATTTTAGGTTCTGTGGAATCATTTAGCAATTAAGGATTCATTTTTAAGGTGTAGAGAGTGATTTTGTTTCATATTAAATATTTTTATTCATTTATTTTCTATGGTATATATTTGTGAATTTTTTAATTAACATTCACATTGATAATTAAATTCATCTTTTATTTAATATGATTTCTTCTACTATGGAATTACATGATACTCAATCCCCCATTGGAACATTTTTTATTCTGTTGTGATATAGTTGTGAAAATTTTGTGGCTTTATCTTCTCAATACTTGGGTCTTTGGTGATTCCATCTATCCCTATTCTGTAATTAGTATTTGTAGAGAATTAATGTTTTGGTACTTCTAGTTCTATTGAGAGTGGGAGAAAGAGAGAGAGAGAGAGTCATAACAGTATGCATTAGGGAGTCCATCTCTAATACCCTGATCCGGTTTTAGTCTTCCTTAGTGGAGATATATTGGGGAGAGCCCCATCATGCTCCTGGGATCTCTTTTTCCTGTATGAGAGTATTAATTGTGAAAGGCTGGAAGTGCTGATATTAGATCCTAAAGATCCTCCAGTGGTATATTTCATGGTGAATTGGGATTGAAGTCAAGTAGAGGCTTGTTTAGTAGGGGTTTCAACATGATACGTGATGAATATGTCAATTCTTGGAAATAATTGGTCGATCATTGACCTAGAGGGAATCTCCATTTTCAAAATTGTAATGAATTTTCTCCTAAAAAAATAATATATTTTTTGAGAGATTAGGATTTAGGGTGATGGACCTTGATCATAGCACACCAGTATAGCAGTGGGGGTTCTATATGGGTGTCATAGACTTGGAAAAAAACATCAAACATGTAAAACAACAATTTATTTGGTACACACCAAATTGGATAGAGGCGGGGACATTGGACATCTATTGGCTCTTAGAGACCAATATGGAGAACAACTGGCACATGGTGTCTAACTCGGATATAAGTTGTTTCATGGTGATGAAGCTCGATAGAAACTAGCTCGCGGTGACCAATGTGGTCAACAACAATCTCATGGTGACAAATCTAGAAAATAACTGGATTGTGGGGACCAATCTAGATGGTTGCATTGATCATAAATGATATAACCTATTGGACTCCACATTGACTATTTCAGTAGCAACTACGACCTACTTCTTCGACAAAGGTTAAATTGAGCCGTAGTAATGGGGTCTTGATCCTCATAGGTTTCCATTCCATTCCCAATTTTGGGGGTCTCATATTTATTTACATTCTTATATTTTATATGTGTCAATTTAAAGTTTCATTGTCTTGTTTTTCACTGCTTTTTAGCTTCTTATTATCATCTATTTTTCCTAGTGAAAACCAATGATGATCATGCCCTGTTCATGTAGTCCATATGGTTGATGCACATAAATCTCGGTATCCATTATTCTACTTTAATTTCTATATTTATTCATCGCATAAAATTAAGAACATTCACTACTTCGGGAATTTTAATTTGAATTTGAATTTGAATTTGAATTTTGAATTACAATGGTTTAATAGAAGCTGTTTTAGGATTTTTACATTCTTGTTCATCATTGATGTTGTACCCTTAATTTCACATTATTGTATGATTCTGCTTTTATATGAATCAATGTGTACAATTGGTATTAATGTTTTAATTGGAATTAATTGAAATGTTTATTATAACTACCACCGCTCATAAGAAATTTATCTACTACATTATTTTTTGTTCACTATTAAATTATTTTGAATGTATTCATTTGATGTTATTAAATTTCAACATGAAAATAGTTTTCGTTTATCAATTTTCATGTAATAAACTGAAAATGAAGATCATTTTCACATTTTCATGTTTATGGAACCAAAAATCATGATAGATCTAGGCTATTCTCTAAGGATCATCTCTTGTATATGGGTGATACCCACAACAGGGTGTCTTTACTATTTTTGTAGGAGATAATGATTGGTAGCTGATGAAGACAACTCTGTAGTGTCACCAACCATCCCATGGATCACCAAAGTAATGAAAAATTATGGTTTAGATAATCATTTTTCTAGTTATAGATATACATCACTAACTACATGGTTCACCTGACATTACGACCTGGCATGCAATGTTCATGTTATATTATTTAATACTAAATAATGTATAAAATGACAACATGTACAGTAGCATGTAACTGATGGAAAACAATGGTTTCATATATACTAATGATTCTTTAACACATTTTAGTAGTTGAGAGAGAGGATGAAACACAGTATCCATCATGATGAAATTTTTTTCCACTATGGTGTCTAGAAACCTGTTGTTATGATAATCAAAACACATAAAACATGAATTAAGTCATGTATCATCTTTATGAAATATAGGTTTTGGAAGGGAACTGTGAGAAAATAAATCTTAACCCACACCACCAACATGAGGGACTCTCATCCCCGATGTACATCCATCTACAATTTTGAGAGGGGTAAACACGGATTGTAGGTCGATTGAGGGCCCTATCACTCATCATTGATGAACTCTTCTCGATAGTCTAGAATAATGACTTATGATTTTCTATTAAACATCAATATTTTGACTAAGAGATTCATTTCAATGATCATATGTTGTTATGGAATAAATCTATCAATATATTTTCCTCTCTAAAAAAAGTCACTAAAGACCACCAGAGATGAAAAAAGGATTTTACAATAGAGGATTCCAGAATAATGAGAACTAGAGTATTTTCCTTTGATACAACACAAGAGTATACAATGTGAAACATTGGAATTTAGGAAGAAGAATATGGCTTATTGAGAGTATAGAAATAATGAGTACATCATTTAGAGACATCCTATGATAGAAGGCATGAACTGCTAGATAGGGATTGACCGACCATGTGGCTTCTAGAACAACAATATAATCCTTAATGGGAGATATCTCATCAGTTTTAGTTAGACTATGATAGGAGAGACTGATGCAATGTTCAAAAACTGTTGAGAGATACGATACGATTGCAACATATTATTTTACTGAGAATTAAAATCCTTTTTCCCTTTGGAATATCGAGTCCAAATCATCTCCTCCTTAAAATTTTAGACATGTTTTGGTGAACCTTTTCATGTTATCTTTTTTAATCCAATAGTATTAATTTCCTAAATAATCAGGATATAATTTTTAAAATATTTTTTGTTAAATGATGACAAAATAAATAGACAACTGACTCTCAAAATAGATCATTTTAAAATTATAAACTACATCCCTTTCACATGGATGATGATGATATTTTTATGGATTTGGTCATGAACCATCTCGGATACCCAATTTCTGTGATACCTGATCCATCACTGCCTTAGCTCGTAGGGATCCCATTATCCCCATTGGTTTTTGAGTAACACCTAGAATCATAAAATATGAATGTGGGAAAGAATTTTCCACAAACACAACAGAAACATGTTAACAAAGATAGTATTTATGCATGAAAACCATCCACAAAGGGAACTATATGAGAATTGAAATAGGCATAAATAGTCCAAAGTGATATGAAATATTACTAGACAGTTGAATAAACAACTAATGTCCTACTAGACACAACTCTGAAACCCCAGGGATCAAAAAATAATTACACCTTCTAATGGCGGATTACCATTGCATGAACCAGGAAAAAGATAATATACAAACACCCAAAGAAACCTATATGGTGTGAAATAAAAACCCATTAGGGTCTCACCAAATATTCCATAATAAGATTCTCATATTTGATTAACCAAATAATGAAATTTCCATTCTAAATATACATTCTTAAAATTTCATAAGAATATTTAAGATTAATCATTATTTATATTTAATGTTATTTAAATTATTTAAAAAAATTGTATTAATAAATATATTATTTGAAAATATATATAAAAATATTGAAGGAATGGTAAAGAATCAATAATAATTTTAATATATAAACATTTTGAAAATAAAAAAAATTCATTCTCATATTCTAAAAGGTATGATAGTTCCAGACTGTAAGACCCCATTATAGACAAATAGTTATCATGATAATATGTGTACACAAGTCCTCCTTGATACTATCTGAGGCGAAAATTTCCACCATCCCATTAAGGATGTGACATACTACATATATGTATTGTTATGGTAGTAAATAGACAGATTATAATACGTAATAATTCATTAACTATGAAGTTATTCATTCTATATTTTAAGAAACAATGATTGGAAATTTATTTAAAAGATGTTTAAAAAACTATTTATCACATTCTCCAATATAAAATAATCAAAAAATCCTTTTGGAAACAAAAATGTTGTTTTCATCAGTTCATTTTTTACTCACGTTATAACTTATGGGTTTTTATAAAAATTATTTCAAGAAAAATTTCTTAAATACCATTTTGAAATAAATCCCAAAAATTAATTTCAAATTTATGTTTCCCAATTTAAATTCCATAATTTAATTTCAAAAATTAAAAATCCACAAATTCATTCAATTTCTATAAACACAACACAATTCAATAAAATTGGGGGTTTTCCAGAGTTCCAAACCAAATCATATTAAAAAACCCATTCCTAACAAATCAGTTTTTCAAAAATTTAATTGGATGAAATTTAAGTTATTTATTTATATTTCATTTAAATATAAATATAATTTATATCAAGAAGATTAGGGTTAACACTAATTTTCCTTCATAACGGAATCACATGCACCAGGATCATAGATTCCTAAAACACAGAGCCCTAAATATGAGAATTCAATTAAGAATTTCGGAAAGAAAGATCTGAAAATAAATCCATGATTCATGATCCAGTGTAGTGGTGATTAAATATTACGAAAATAGAGATCTATAAAACCTTATGAATGAGAGATGAGAGAATGAGAGGAATGTAACGAGAAGATGAGACCTACCAGGTAGAGATTTAAATTCATTGTCCTCTCTTTGATCCTCTTTCATAGGGCTAATAGGGGAGAAAATATCCTCACAGGATATTCCAAGGAATAAAAAATAATATGAGGAATATTTAGGCTTGTCAGGTACCTAAAAATATTGTTTCATGGTGAAAATTCTAATTTTAGATTAATTAAATCTTGTGAGTGGTTTCTTGGAAAGGTCCACACAATTCGAAAAACCATGCATCTTAACAGTGAGTCCATTTTTTTTGTTCATGTATTCGACATTGTTGGTGTATGTTTTATTAATCCATGCACCAACTATCGAAAAACTCACCCCATGGGTTTATAGGGTTTTCATGAGAAGACAACACCGTTTGGGGAAACAATGCGTCAAACATGTACAACCAAAATCACTACCAAAATTTGAAAACTTCTCTAGATAGTGTCCCAAAAAAGCCCAACTAATTAATTTTAAAACTAAGGGTTTATGAATATCATAAAAATAGTAAAATGATGTTATAAACTCCACAACATATATAGATTCTATCTCCAGAAATCTTGTTTTGAGGCAACCATTTGAAAAATATATGGTCATTACTCTATCATTAGCATCTCCCTCTCCCATTTCTCATGATAATCTAATATGTGATTCCATACCACTGAAAGTGAAGGTATTTTTCTCCCATAAAGAACATTGGGATCAGAATCAACAATTTTTACTGGATTCTCAGTCACATAATAATCAAGTTAAACCTCATGATATCCTTATCACATAACATGATATGAATCAGATAGATACATCCATAGCATAAATACATGTAACATGTTTTGTATTATTGATAGCTTCACTAGATGTACTAAAAGGAATGATTCCATTCCCACCCTCCCAAAAACCACAAAGGACCCACAAAAAAAGCATAGGTTTCCCTTTTCTCCCAATACATTAATGACCAAAATATGGTGAAACATTCATGAACAATTGATAACCAACCAAAAATTACAATGGTTTATGATCTTGACCAGCATAATGAATATACATTATATATGTCATCATCATTCATTAAAAATTAAACAGAATCATTGATGTATTCTATTAAATCATGCTCGACCCAACTATGAAACATTCACAAATCACTAACCAACACACTATATATATATAATGATGGATATACAATTCCAGAAAATAATCCATTCTGATCAAATACTGTTAAATATTATTATACGAAAAATCAACCATCCCTAGATGGTCTTACCATGATCCACAAAAATCCACGGTGCAGGCAGGAATTTTATCCTCAAGAATAGTTAGATCTCTTTGTCTTTTTCATTAGACTGCGGATTGTATGTAATTCTCAAATTATACTGAGATCCTATTAACACATGAATACCTCTCTCGAAAAAATATGTTAACTGAGGATCTATATTAGAGACTATAGATAAAATAAAACAATGAAACTGAACTATCACTTTCACTTAAATATTTTATAACTCATCAACATTGGCTGTATCTTGAATGGGTATAACGTGAGTTGGATTGTTTAGTCTATTGATCACTGTCCACTTCCAAATATTCATTCCATGTGAAAGTGGAAACCCACCCAAAAAGTCGACAGAGATCTCATATGACATCCATGTTGCCACTGGATGTGGATAAAAAACCTCATGGGGTTTTTTTCTCATTCATGACATTTTTTCATGTATAAAAATGAGAAAAAAAATAGTATTTCCTCGTCTCATACATAGACAATATAATTGTTGTCACATGTCATAGTACATTATCATAGTTTTGAGGGTCACTAACCACATAATGTTATGAAAATACCATATAATATTTTTTCATATAGCCAAAGACACGCCAAAATGATTCTAATAGTGTAGAGTGACATCATTAGAGAATCAATAATAAGGAATGTTATCCCCATATAAAGATACTCTCTATTTCTATGTAATTAATCATAATGTTGTTGTTCTTAATGGGTCATATTGAGAATAGTGGATTTTATATGAACAGTAGCCAAGAAAACATAGGCCTCTGATTCTCATACCCCAAAGAGAATCTTTGAAAATGAGAGACACCATGTTGCACTTTTCTAACTATTTTTTCGTGGTAGGGGTAAGATATTTCCTACTCAGAGAATTTGTGACGAAATTCCCATTCCCTATCGCATAGGTGATGTCAAAGTTGAAATATTGTAGGAATTACAGTCAATGCTTCTAGAAGATATTATAATATTTTTGATTGAATATATAACTAATCTTATTGTGGTCCAAATAAACATAATCGTTTCTCCAAAATGGTAGTTCCCAACACTCTTAATCACATGAATCACAACATCATGTAAAATGTTTTAGGTTAGGTATTTCTTGCCATATGGAAAAAGATGACAAGATCTATAAGAAATGAATTTATCTATAAGAAAATATACATAGACCAAACGTGAAATATATGATTCAAGTATGAACACATAGCCTAGACCGGCCTCTAGAATAGTCAACATAAGCATAGTAGTCAAAATTTGATTAAATATATAAAAATAATTCTACCACTTTTTATTTGAAGGAAATATTACTCTCATATGAGTTATAGAAATCATTATAGAAAAAATAATAGATTTACATTAAGAATCAATGATAACACCCAGATAAACTCATTAAGCTCTGAATATCGAAAACATTTCATGGTTGTTACCCAGACATAAATGCTTTTAACTTTTTAGAATCAACTAATGTACTTTGTTCGGACACTATGTGTCCCTATAACACATCTTTTTTAACAAATAAATATCATTTTGAAATATTCTCATAATGTTGGAGATTAATCAAAAATTCCATACCACTCTCACATTAGGTATATGATTCCCCTCATAAATATTCTATCAGGATATTGGGAGTCTATTCAATTTTAAAAACACCTTCTCCTGGGCCAACACCATCACCTCAAAATAATACTGGTTAGTGAAACAATCATTGAATTAATTCCAATAAAATATGTCGTGATTCTTCACTATCACCATTTTGTACCACTATCTATTGATATCTCTTTATATTATGACGGTGTATTGATACAACTTCTTTTTATCAAGTGTTTCCCAAAACTTAGATAGACACCTGATCTTGCTCAACCATTCCTTATCCTTTTAAGAATCACTGGAGCCATCGAATACTAGTGATTTATGGTGATGTAACAACATAAAATGATTCCTTAGAACATAATCTTGAGGATCCATATATGGATCCTGAATGGGAATGGGTGGGAGATCCTATATGATATATTTTACATTACACACAATCTTCGCAACCAAAATCGGTTCCGTAAAATGATTTTCTCACTATGGTTCATTAGTTGATTCCTCCAAGATCTAATACCAACAACTACTTAGAGTAATGATGATACATATCTTTCTTAGAAAAAACCATAGACATCATATTAACACTAAAATAGAGAAACTAGGGATAATTAATCAAAATAGTTAACAACAAATTATTTTAATCTCAATTTAAGAAAATAAAAATTGTGGAAAACACTAGATATAATCATAGAGAAATATTTCCCAAACAACCAATAGTGAAATTAGGATCATTGAAGTGATAAATGGTTGGTAACTCAACCTAAACTACCTTATATGTCTTGATAAGAATAAATCACTTCAAACTAACATCAATGTAATATGAAAAACCCACTCCTTTGATACCACATTGTCATCAACAAGCCCTGATACCCTGGTACCCTAAAGCCTAAGCTGGTACTCATATAGACTATAGGGAATTCCAAATCCCCATGCGTTAGTGACTATAAATTGGAAGAATAAATTATGACTGTGGTAATGGATGATCCATAATCAAAATAGAATCACGTTAAATAAGTTTGTATGCATGAAATAAAAACTCCACATAGTTATTTTATGGACCAAGCCTTATTTCATTTTATAATCCTAAATTTAGTCAATAAAATAACTCCTTTCAAATTGAGTACATTTTAATTTTTATAGTTTTAGTGAATTAAGGGATAGTAAATTCCTTAAATTTCATATTAATATAGAGTAGATACCATAAATATGGTATCCATTTCATTAAAAATATAAAACCTTTCTAACAAAACATGTTTTCTTTCAAAAAAAAATCATGATGAATTTAACATTTATTCCTTCTATGTTTTAAAAATCACTATAAAATGTGAAAATCATTAAAAATTTTAGGATGATCATAAAACTATCATTAAATGATATAAACATAAGGAAATAACGCATCAGTCCATGAATAATTGTATTTTATGAAATCATTTTCAAAAAGACATACTTGTCACCCATATAAACATACCGTGGGAAACATGGGATTTCCATGAGATTTCTACAAAACATAGATAAAATAAATAGAACCATAATGGTATCATGGTGAATTAATTACATAATATTGTAACCCTATCGTCTTACTCATAATGTTTAACCCTTAGAGCTACCATACAATTTGTGTAACCATCACAGTAACACTTGGAGTAACCATACGGCCAACCTCAAACTTATGCATGCCCAAAAAATTGGATGAATATGTATTTCCCATACATTATAATAATAAATTCCTAAGAACCAAAACATAAACATACATCATGAATAATTTCATAAAAACATTTCATTTGAATTTTGTAAAAAAGAATTTTAAAAAAAGATTTTAAAATAAAAGACCATCACAAATATAATATAATTGAAGTGAAACAGAATAGAGTCGATGGAACATTTATATACACTAAAATAAAGATAATTTAACAAAATAATAACAATATTTATCTCACAATGTAATTATAATAACATATAAATATTGAATTAGAAAGTTAACCCAATCAATGGAACACAAGATATGAATTCCCTTACCTCAGGTTTGTCTTACTTAAAACACATATAAAACTCTTGAATAATGGTTAAAATAGTATTATTAATAACTTATAGAAAAATATTAATGTTTATAACAACTTAAATGATCATTTTATAACAACATTCCATCAATTCAATTGTATTTTTTTTATTAATTCCTATGTTTTCGGGTGCATTCTTTACATTGATTCCCTGATCGTTTTATGATGGATATTCTTGTCGATTGGAAGTGAAACTCCGTAATGGTAATGGAATGGTATTTACATTTTTACATTTCCATAAATTATTCCATTTATCATTTCTAATTTTTAAATTTGGATGATTCATATGATAAAACATTATTGATATTTGTTTTGGTCATCATCATTATTTTTCGATCATAATGAATTCACATTGTTTCATATGTTAATAAAATGCATATAAAAAGATTCCAAAATTTTATATTAGATATAATAAATAAATTATAATTTGGTTCAATGATAAAATTGGTTTGAAGACCATTCCTGATTTATGTAAAATAAATTGAAATCACATTTTTCATGATGTCGGTAAATTGAGACATCATAGAAGTTGTTTTAATTTGTTGAATAAGTGGGAGAGTAGAAGAAGTATAATGGTTAATCTCAAATTTACATGATGAAATAAATAATATGTTAGATAGTTGATCATTCATGCCTATTGGATAATGTTATGTGATGTAACACCCCAACATTTCATAGTACTTTTTTTCCAAAGTAATTCAATAACTTTCACTACACGAAACACCGAATTCAAACGCACTAAGACTTGCCAAACTAGTCATTAAAAAGAGGGTATGAATAGTGTTAAATAAATTTTGAACTTTATATAATCCTTATAATTTTATAATCCATATTATGAGTTTCTTATATATAATGAAAAAAGAAATTCGGTTTTTTCAGATAAAAGAAGTATTTTTTTAGGAAATGAAATTTTAACGCCTTTTAATGGAGAACCATTTTACATAAAATATTTTAGACTATTATATATTGAATTTTAAAAAATGAACATATTCTTTAGAATCATGTCATAAGAATTTATTTTCAATAAATTTATTGTGTTTTTCTGATAAATTACATATTTGGGCGAATAGTGAAAAATACAATATTTTAACTAAAAAAACATTTTTTAATCAAAGTAATTTTTAGTGTTAAATTATACATTTTAATGGTTTGTATGTATAAATAGATTATATTTTTACCATTTAATCGAATCTTATTCATTGGAAATATTTTCACTTTTAAATTGAACATAAACAAGTATCAATCTATTGTTAGTTATTATTTCTTAAAAACTTGCTTTTCACTTTTGACAATGGGAATTAATATTAAAATAATAAATTCAAATTATATTTTTTTAATTTGAAAAAATATACTTAATTTTTGAATTAAGAATATCAAAATTATATTCGGGTAAAATTTTGATATTTTTCTGAAAACATTCAATTTTTGATGAATAGTGAAAGAAAACTAAGTTATTATTTATAACTGACTTTTTATTTAAATAAATATATATTTTATTTAAATTTATTTTAGTAAAAATAAAATAAATATTACCTATATATGTTCAAAGTAATTCATTGGATTCAGTTTATAATAATTATATATATAAAAAACTGTATTAAACATTTTACCGTCTTTTACCCACATCCTAGGAGCATTTGAAAATTTACATGAAACATTCTTTTAACACTTTTCTGATTAGAATTTCAAAAATCCAAGAGACATGGTTGTAATCAGTAATTAAAATCTGGTTCAATGAGATGATTATAATTTTTGGGGAATATTAACTATTGACTTTTATATAACACAATTAAAAGAAAATAGGGCAATTAAGTGTAAAAATGATATTCTTATTACCTTAACATGTAACGACCCAAATATTAATTAATGGAAAATCCCTCTTGATATAATTAAATGTCTTATTATGTAAATTGTTTATATAATATGTTAACTTCTTTGGATGTATGTTTTGAATTGTGATCGTTGCTAATATAGTCATTGAACAGTGATCACATGATTAGTATAAATATATGGGTTTAACGAATCCAATTTACTCAGACAAAGGAAGAGATGACCTCATCCAATAGACATGCCCCATACAAATCCCATTTGTCAGATCTTCGAAAAGAGGTGGCGTCATTGGTCTTTTCGCTTGACCAAGCCCAAGCCAAGCTTCAACAGGTTATGCTATAGCGGGACCACCTAAGAGAGAAGTGGAAGTTGATAGAGATTACCACCCGGGAAATGTTATCTGAGCCACCCCAATAGTAGGTCACCATCACACACCACACCCTCCAGTCTTATGCGGGTCTTATAATGGTTTATGTAACATGACCTTAACATTATGGTTATGTACATTTTTTTATAATACTGAATATATTTTCATGTTATTTTTTTACCTTGTAAAAAGTTATTAAATCTAAAATAGTGTTTTTAGTTAATATTCAACTAAGAAATATATTTTGATGAATTAATAGATTTTCATATTAAATATTATTTTAATAAAATAATAATAATATTATTAAATTAATTTTTATTAAATATAAATGATTTTATAATTTTATGTATGCAATTGTTATTTTTATTATGTTTTGAAAGCCGTTTTAGTCAAAACCCATGAATTTTCGATAAATATTGGTTTTTATTTTAAAAGTTAAAATTAACAAATTTATAAAATTATTTAGATAAAATGAATATTTTTTCTGGAATCCGGACGTCGAAATTATCCAACAGTAATGTTTTCATAACTTTCTGAGATAGTCAAATTTTTGGGTAACAATTAAATACCATTTAAATATATTATGTGTCTTATGACATCATAATGACCTAATAGTGATGTAATATAATACTATAAGACTTATGTTCGGCCAATATATGTTTCAACTTTAAAATCATTTGATTTTGGGTTCATTTGACTTATTTTACAAAGCATTAATTGACCCTGCAAGGCTTATTAAACATCTTGACTTTTTAAATTGTTTTCCTTGGTAGTGTGACTCACCACCACATAAGCAACCCCATTATTTTATGAAGTTCGGAATTTGGAAATATAAAATATTGTTTTCCACTCCCCTTTTCCAAAATCCATGTGAAAAAAAATTTGATTTTTTGTGGTTTGGATTAGTTTAATGTGACGTGTCCCAAACCTAAATAATAATGAATTACCTCACCTTTACTATATAAACCCACCCAAGATACCTCTTTCTTCTCACTCAAAGCCTTTGGAGTTCATCAAAACTCTGTCCTACACTCTCTATATCCTCCAAAAGTGTCCCGAGCTCACATGAAGCCTTTCTCAAGCCTCTCTAGAGCATTTGGAAGCATACTTCCAAGTAAGGATTTTTCTTCCTTTGTCATTTTTTTCCAATATTTTTTAAATTGTTATTCCCCATTAATATCAATTATAAATTTTGGGGTATGGTTTTTCACCTCCCCCATACTTCCCTATTTATTTTTAAATGATTAGAGTCCCCTTTATCTCTCATTAAATTCCACCCATGTACACCCGTTACTATACTGATATTCCGAAAGGAATTTCCCTCTCCTCATTTACATTCAAGAAATTCTTTTGTATCATGAATCTAAATTCCATTATAATTGTTGGGAAATGTATATATATGAATCCATTATTGTCCATGTCATGTAAATATGATGAGACAACCATATCTCTCTCTCAACATCCATTTTTATGAATTCTTACATCATGCCGTTACACTGCCGAAATTGCACCGATTTTCCAATCCAATGTCATTGTGTAGTGAATACCATACCCATTTCTCTATCAAGGGTATTCACATTTATGAACATTTATTTATTTATTTTAATGTTTAATGTATTACTTACACATTCTTTTATCAAGTAATAAATGATTACATTTTATGAATCCATGTTGAATGATCCATGGGGCATCTTTATGCATGAAATGAAATGTTTAAGAAGGGTGTTCCCTTATAGTGCTCCAATGAATTGGGTAAAGTATAGTATCATGATACGTCTTGTGAAATGGGTTTTGACTCATGCTAATTCAAGTGCAACAAGGTTTTACTCATGATTCATGTGCAATGATTATTTACTCATGCTCCATGTGCAAAGAGCCTTGGCTCATACTAATTCTATGTTAAGTGTCATTGCCACATTTCAATGTTATTATTGAAATGATTTATCATGACATTATGTTTATGCCTATCTTATGACCTATTGATATGCCTATTGTCTACCATGTATTATATCCCTCATGTTATTTCATTATTATTCCCTTACTAGGCATTATGGCTCACTCTTTTCTTATGCTTTCCCTTAGGTTATCCCATGCAATTCTAAGTATGAGGGAATGTAGTTGTCATGTAAAGGATGTTTTCAATAAAGATGTTGTATTTCATGTTTTAATGTGTTATGTAATGTTCCTAATACTAAAACACAATAGACCTCTCTATCTTCCATGTTGTATCAAGGGAAGGTTTAATGTAATAAATCAGGTTTATGTTTATAATAAAATATGGGATGTCAAAGTTGGTATCAGAGGATTGGGTAAGATATTTTTGGGATAAGGATTAGAACACCCAAGTAAAGACTTAGAGATAAGACTAAGTGTAATAAAAAAATCCCTATGTTTTGGTAGGTATTGAGTAAGTGGTTTATCAAGAAAATACAACCCTATGAGGATACGAGCAGGTAGAGGTAGCTTTGTCACATATGTATCCTAGTGGTAAAACCCAAAAATACCGCTTTGAAGTAGACATGAATGGGAACTGGTGCACGAAAATGGACCTTACTATACTCTTGGTTATGAAACACCCAGGGAATATACTTTGGTAAATTCACAAGCTTAGTATGAAACAATATTAAGGGACAAAAAAATACCCTATGAATATTTATTAGAAAGTAGATCATGGATAACATAGACTAAAGCCAGTAGATTCATTTGTTAAGGAAATAAGAGTAATTTATAATTCATCAGTTTTTTCCTTGTATTCCCTTTTATGTGTTACCCCTAACTATCCTTATATTCCAGATAATGGCCAGTAATAGGAGGACTCAGGCTAACAACCAATGTGAAGATCAATGTGATGATTGTACTAATGTGATGCCCAATCCAATGGGGGAGGGAATCGTGAATGTTGTCACACTTCTCTCTCAGCTAACTCATGTGATGAATAGAAACATGGGAAAATAGGAACGTTCACCCCCCAAGAAATAACAAGTCACTATCGAGAGATTCATGTGACAAAGGACTCCTACTTTTAATGGATCATTCGATCCCTCAATCGTTGAACAATGGATCAACTCCATTGAAAATATCCTCTCCATCCTTAAAAGTTATGAAAAAGAGAAGGCTCCCCTTATTTCTTATCATATGAAGGATGAAGATGATCAATGGTGGACGTTGATAAAAAATACGAATATAAGGGGGAGATTGAAGTTTTGGAATGGAAGGATTTCCAGAAGATGTTTTTTAATAAATATTTCCCGCGCACCCTCTGGCTTAAGATAAAAAGGGACTTCCTTGACCTCAACCAATAAGATGAAAAAAATTTAGAGTGTAGGAGGAAAACATCACATGTCTTGCAAGATATGCATCTAGCAATGTGATTACCACCGAATGAAAGGTTGACCGATTTATTAGTGGGCTGAAACCTAGCCTGCGGAAAGCCCTAGAAATCCATGACTTTTACCGCTATGAGGAAATTTTCTGATGTTCCCTCAAGGATTAAATAGAGATCGTAGAATATCATGGGTATCACGGGGTTAATAAGTGTATGTTTTAGTTCAATGTTGGAGGCCCAATGGATAAATCCAACGGTGCTAATAAAATTGAGCACCCCATTTTCTAAAGGTGTGGAAAGAAGAACCCTGGAAATTGCCTGAAGGGTGAAAGAAAATGATTTAGGTGTGTAAGAAAAGGGCACAAGGCCGTTAACTATCTGCAAGAAATACCCGCAGCTGTGACAGAGGAGAGAAATTCTTAATTAGAACCTCAACGCGTGGTTCATTCCTAAAAATACAACAAACTAGGGAATCATTCAAATCAGTGTCATATGCCAAGAGTTTTTGAAAGAAACCAAAAACCTCCAAGGTAGTAATGTTGATATTTTTCCATCACTACTGCCGAAGTGAAACGTGATAATGAAGTGGTGATAGCTATGCAAGTTACTCATTCATGAATAGAGAATGTAAATTTTGATTCAGGTTCTATGCCATCTTTTATATCTAGAATTTTTAGTATAATAATACCATCACCACCAAAAATCATGGAAGTGAAGATGTCGGCAAGTACAACAAATGGGGCGATTATTGTATCCCATGAATTTAACTCCTCCACTGTAATAATCTGTGGATTGAAATTCCTGGAAAAACTCATCATACTCCATCTGGTGGAATTTGATGAAATTCTTGGCAAGGATTGGATTTTCTTATATAGAGCCAACATAAATTTCCATGAGATGGAAATCACGCTCCATGTGGAGAATCGACCACTGATTCATTACATGTGCAAGGAGGAAGATGAATCTCCATTAACTCCATCATCTCAAACATTGATATTACTTCCCTATGAGCATGCATATTTGGATCAATTAACTTTTTCCATGGAAGCAACCATCCTTGAAGAAATTTCTATTTTGAGGGAATTTTATGATGTGTTTCCGGAGGAATTTCCTGGTCTTCCTTCTAGAAGAGATGTTGAATTCTCAATTGAACTTATACCGGGGGCATTACCAATATCCAAAACTCTTTATAGAATGGTTGTTGTGAAGCATGAAGAGCTAAAGAAACAACTATAGGAGAATATGGATAAACGGTTTATACGACCATGTTCTTCACCTTGGGGTGCACCAGTCTTCTTCGTCAAGAACAAGGATGGATCAATGCGCATTTTCATTGATTATTGTGAGCTCTAAAAATAAAAATAAAGTACAATTATCCTCTCTGATGAATTGAGGACTTTTTTGATCAGCTGTGTGGAGCACAATAATTCTCATAGGTGGATTTTCGGTTGATATATTATCAAGTATGGGTGAAGAAGGAAGATATCCAGAAGGCTGCATTTCTTACAAGTTACGGGCCATATGAATTCATGGAAATGCCTTTCGGACTCAATAATGTTCTAGAAATATTCATGGACATGATGAATAGAGTTTTTAGAGATTTCCTCAACAAATTTTGTGGTTGTCTTTATAGATGATATTCTAATATACTCCCAATCCATGGAGGATCATGAGGAGTATCTAAGAACTGTACTAGAGAGCTTGTAGAGGGAGAAGATCTATGCCAAAAACATCAACTGTGAGTTTTGGTTGAAGGAGGTATCATTCTTGGGCCATATCATCACAGGAAATGGGATATCTATGGATCCCTCCAAAATAGATACAATTGAGGGATGGATGAGGCCAACATCAGTAACATATATCCATAGGTTCATGGGGTTAGCTGGATATTATCGATGATTTGTGAAAATATTTCTCACGATTTTCCAACCCTCTTATCAAGCTAACTCAGAAGGGAGTAAAATTACCTTGTAGTGCTGAATGTGAAGAAAGCTTCAAGGAGTTGAAAAGGAGGCTTATCACTGTGTATGTGCCCAGTTACACACAAGTGGAGAACTTTTTGGGGTATTCATTGATGCTTCTAAGAAGGGCCTTGGATGTGTGTTGATTAAAAATGACAAAGTCATTTCCTATGCTTCATTAACAAAATTATATTACACAAGACCTCGAGCTGGCTATAGTGATCTTCACATAGAAAATTTGGAGGCATTATCTCTTTGGGAAGAAGTGTGAAATATATAAGAACCAGAAAAGCCACAAGTATATATTCACATAGAAAGAGTTGAATATGCGCCAACGTAGATGGTTAGATCTGATCAAAGACTATGACTTCTCAATCAATTACCATCCTGGGGAAGTGAACATGGTGGAAGATACTCTAAGTAGAAAGGACCAGGAAATTCTATCATTGTAGAGAATTTAAAATGATCAAATATTATTAGATTTGCTGAGTATGGACATGGGAATCATAAAGAAAGGAACATAATCAATAATTTCACAAATGATTTATCAACCATCACATTTGGAAAGGTTAAAGGACGCTCAAAAGGATAATGTGGGAATTCAAGAAAAAGTGGAAGTTATCAGAAAAGGTAAATACTCACAGTTTAAAGTTAATGAATAAGGAATTGTGAGATTTGGGAAAAGGCTATGTGTTCCATCATGTATGAAGCTGAAGAAGGTACTTTTGGATGATGCACATTGTTCAAATTGTTCTATCCACCCAGGAAACAAAAATATGTATCGAGATCTCCGAGAGAATTATTGTTGGGATAATATGAAGAAGGAGATCACTGAATATACATCAAAGTGTCTGGTTTGTTATCAAGATAAGGCAGAGAGGTAGAAGTATAAGGGGATGATGAAACCATTTCCCATACCAGAATGGAAATGGAAGAACATCACCATGGACTTTGTCACAAGACTTTCGAAGACATCCAAAGGCAAAGATGAAATCTAGGTTGTTTTGGATCTTCGTACAATGTTTTCACACTTCTTTTCTATTCGAGAAGATTTCTAATTCGATCAAATGGCTCAGATATATATTAAGGAAGTGGTAAGAATGCATGGAGTACCACTATCTATTGTGTCTGATCAAGATCCAGGATTGACCTCTATGTTTTGTAAGAGACTTCAAAATGCTATGAATATTGAACTGATCTTCAGTAGGGGCCATAATCCTCAAACTGATGTCCAATCCGAGCAGACTATACAAACAATTTATGACATGTTGAGAGCATTCTTAATAGACTTTAAAGGTGGATGATATCAACATCTTCCTCGGGTTGTGTTCTCTTATAATAAAAGTTTCCACTCGAGCAACCAAATGGCACCATATGAAGCCCTTTATGGTAAAAGGTTTAGAAAACCAGCATGTTGGGATGGGGTTGGTGAGTGTAAGATGCATGAACCAAAATTTGTTTGAGGATGATCCTTCACATTTACTCACTTCAGAGGTGGTACAGTTAGAGGATGATCCTTCTTATGAGGAGCAACCAGTGAAGATCTTAGATCATACAGATAAAGTTCTACTAAATAAGACAATTCCCCTCATCAAGGTGTTGTGGAGAAACCCCATGTTTGAAGAAGTGACGTGGGAATCGGAGGAAGTGATGAAGAAGATTTACACACATTTATATTACTGTGGGAAAAATAAATTTTAGGGGAGAAATTTCTTAAGGGGGGAAGATTGTAAAGACCAAAACATTCATTAATGGAAATCCCTCTTGATCTAAATAAATGTCTCTTTATGTAAAATGTTTATATAATATGTCAAATTACTTGGTTTTATGTTTAGAATTGTGATCGTTTCTAATATTGTGATTGAACAGTGATAAAATGATGGGTATTAATATCGGGCTTTAACGAATCCAATTTACTCTGACAAAGGAAGGAATTGCCTCATCAAGAAGATGTGCCCCATAAGAAGCCCATTTGTCAGAGCATGACAAAGAGGTGGCATCATTTTTCTATTCTCTTGACCAATCCCATGTCGAGCTTCAATAGGTTATGATCATGTGAGACCACCTACAAGAGAATTTGAAGTTGATATAGATTACCACCCGGGCAATGTTATCTGAGCCACCCCAAGAGTCGGTCACCATCACATAATGTACCCTTCAGTCATATGTGGGTGTTATAAGGGGTTATCTAACAAGACTGTAGCACTATGATTATGCAAATTTTTTTTATATCATAATTAATACATTTTCATGTTATTTTTGTTACCTTGTAAATAGTTTTTAAAGCTCAATTAGTGTTTTTAGTTAATATTTAACTAAGAAATATTTTTTATTAATTAATGGATTTTTTCAATAAATTATATTTTAGTAAAAATTTATTATTATTATTAAATTAATTTTTATTAAATATAAATTGTTGTACAATTTTAATGAATGGAATTGTAATTTTTATTAAGGTTTGAAAGCGGTTTTTAACAAAACCCATGAATTATCGATAAATGTTAGTTTTTATTTTAAAAGAGAAAATTAACATATTTAGAAAATTATTTCTGTAAAATTAATATTATTTCTATAATCAAGTCATCAAAATTATCCAACAGTGAATTTTTCATAATTTTCTGAGAGAGTCAAATGTTTGTGTAAAAATTAAATACGGTTTAAATATATTATTTGTTTTATGACATCATATTGACACAATAATTATGTAATAAAATACTATATGCCTTATTTTTGGATAATATATGTTTTACCATTTAAATAATGTGATTTTGGGTTTGTTTGACTAATTTATCAAATCATTAATTGACCCTTCAAGGCTTATTAATCATCTTGTATTTTTAAATTGTTTTCCTAGGGAGTGTGACTCACCTCCACATAAGTAACCCCATTATTTTAAGAATCTAATACTTTGGAATTATAAAATATTGTTTTCCACTTCCCTTTTCTAGAAAACATGGGAAATACCATGGGATGGTTTGTGGATTGGATTAGTTTAATGTGAGGTGTCCCAAACCTAAATAATAACTAATTTCCTCACATTTCCTGTATCAACCCACCCATGCACCCACTTTCCCCTCACTCAAAGCCTTTGGAGTTCGTCTAACCTCTTTCCAAATATATCTATAATCCTCCCAAGGTGTCTACATCTCCCAAGAAACCTCTCTCAAGCCTCTCTCAAGCCCATGGTAGCACACTTCCAAGTAAGGGTTTTCCTTCCTTTTTCATTTTTGTCTAATATTCTTTAAATTATAATGCCATTTTAATTTCAACTATAAATATTGGGGTATGGTTTCAAACCTACCCCATACCGACCTCCTTATTTTTTAATGATGGGAGACCCCATTCTCTCTCATTAAATTCCTCCCATGTACACCTTTTACTATGCCGAAATTACGAAAGAAATTTCCCTCTTCACATTTACATTCATGAAATTCTATTGTATCATGAATCTAAATTCAATTACAATTTTTGGCACCATTATCTATATGAACTCCTTGGTGTACATGACATTTAAATATGATTAGAAACACCTCTCTCTCTCATCAACCATTATTATGAATTATTACGTAACGCTGTTACGCTGCCGAAATTGCACCGATTTTCCAAGACAATGTCATTTTGTAGTGAATACCATGCCCATTTCTCTATCAAGGGAATCCAACTTTATTCACATTTACATATTGATTGTAAAGTTTCATGTATTAGTTCTACATTCCTTTATCATGGAATAAATTATTATGTTTTATGAATCCATGTTTTATGATCCATGTGGAACACTTATGCGCGAAATGATAAGTTTAAGAAAGGTGTTCCCTTATAGCGCTCCATTGAATTGGGTAATGTATTTAATCATGATACGTCATGTGCAATGGGTGTTGAATCATACTAATTCATGTTCATTTAGGGTTTACTCTTGCTTCATGTGCAATGAGGATTTACTCATGCTCCATGTGCAATGAGCCTTGGCTCATGCTAATTCTATGTTAAGTGTTGTTGCCACATTTCCATGTTATGATTGTCATTATTTATCATGCTTTATGTTTATGATTATCATGTTCTCTATTGGTATGCCTATTGTGTAATGTGTGTTGTATTCTTCATGTTATTCCATGATTATTCCCTTACTAGGCTTTATAGATCACCCTTTTCTTATGCATGTCCTTAGGTTATCCCATGAAATGCTAAGTACGAGGGAATGTAGTGGTCATGTAAAAGAATTATTAAATAAAGATGTTTTATTTCATGTTTTATGTTGTTATGTAATTTTCCAAATCCCCGAAGACTCTAGAACTCTCGATCTTCCATGTTGTATCAAGTGAAGGTTTTATGTAATAAATCATGTTTAAGTTTGTCATTAAAGCAGGGCTGCCTTATAACATATGCTGTAATTCTACTAGATAAGTGAAAATTACAAAAAAAAACTTATGAATAAAATATCATCCTTTAGGTCTACTTGGATAAGTTTACAGCATTTATTATTATTTAATTCAAAGAAGAGTAAAAAGTGTTAAATTTAATGTTTAATATCTTATCCATTTTTAATATAGGGTTACACATGAAAAATTCGACTATAAATATTCATTAGAAAGATAAAATGATTTCCTACATAATTAAATTTTACTTATATTTTTTAGACATTAAATAATATAATATATTTATGACACATTGAGGATGATTTAATTACCTATTTAATGAAATAATAAAATAATTGATATTATAAATATCCAAATTAATGTAATTTGAGACTTTTTATAAATTCAATAATTTTATAGGTTAATATGACATGTTAGGTTTGGTTAGAATAATGTTTTCTGAAGTAATAATGCTGTTATGAGTTTTTAAAAAACAAAATACAAAATAGTGTGAAAATTGACATAAAAGTGTTTTAAAAACAAATATTTTATTATTAATTGATATTATATTACTAAAAATCTATGGATAAGAAAAAAGTCTTATATAATAATAGGAGTATACCTAATGAACCAATTGGGGTTCTCTTGGATGTTTATTGTAATTTTATTAACCATATAATATAAAAATAAAAAGAGTCATGTTAAATGTCAAACTATTTAACCAAGAGTTAAATTGAAAACATAAGGTTGATATAGTGACTCAAAACTGTTTAAAACCTATTGGTTGAGTGGTTTTTGACCCATCCCCACCATATCCTTTAAATAATTTATTTTTAAGCCATTTGAATCCAAAAAATCATTTTATTATAAATTAATATTTTATGTTTTTCCTCTGTTGCCCCTCATCCCTCTTATAAAAGTGCACTTCCACTTCACTCAAATTCAAAACTCTAAAGGCATTTGGCTTTGAAAAACCCTGAAAAATTATCCTCACAACTGTACTTACTTAATCCTAGAGGACTTCCTTTAGTTAGAGAGCCATCCTGAGGAGACCTTTTGATCAAATCAAAAGGAATAACCTGAAGAAGAGATAAATATTTCATCACCTCTTTCATGTTCTTTTTATCTTCAACTTCCTCTTTCTTTGTTGTTTACATTCTAAAATAATAAATCCAGTATCTTCTATATAATATGATGTTAATATAAATATGGTACAACCATATTCACTATTCTATCCATCCTTTGAATGACATGTCACCATACGTGCGTACGTATAGCTTACCATCTCCATGTCGTGGTATAATTGTTATTCGATACAATATTATTAAGATGGGTATAATAATTATGTGTAATTGATTTAAATAATAAATATAACATGATAATGATTATTTATATATGATATATCATTAAAATATATATTATTTTAATATCAAAAGAATGATATTGTCGCTCATGCGTTTGTACAGATTACCGTCTCCACAAAGGTGATGAGATTTATTTCCAATCGTATCTATTGAAGAATAATATTCATTTAGTGATTTAAAAAAATATTTAAAGACATCATATAATTAGGGATATTAATAATATACATCCCATTTTTAACAAATATTACTCACATAACAAATAATATAAATGGAAATCAATCCGCTAACACCCGAAACGACAATTATACTAAGATATTATTAACAACACAATGTTAAAAGATAATATATGATATAATAGTAATGTAAATGATTCATGTATAATTTAATAACAATTATTTCACCATTATACAAGAGGCTAAACTACCCTTGACCAAGGAAAAGTACATGGTAAGGTTTAATTCTACAATCTCTTCATTATACGAGGTTGTTTATATGTAATTGTCTTCTGGGACCTCTTTATCATCCCCATCCATCTTTCTTAAAAATGTATTTCAAAACATTTATACAATTTACTAAAAATGGGGTAAGGTTATTTATACCTTTATTTTACCTTATATGTTTTGAATGTAATCTTTCCGCTGTTTTCCAATCAAAGTACTTTATGACGTTTTTGACAAAATTAAGGTAAGAATGTTATTTAACATATACAACAGGTGTGTCTATTTTATGCCATTATTACATCATCAAATCGTCCATTAAATGATTATAAGAATATTTTCAGAATAAAAGTTTTCTTTTATAATTATATGACTTTTCATTGATTTCAAAATAGAATGAAATATTTATCAAAAAATATTTTGATTTCATCTATGTCAACATCCTCTGATGGGTTTTAAGCTTATTTGAAGTAGATTTATTATGATACAAAACATCCATATTATATTGAAGGTTTTCAGATATTTTTGAATGTGCATTTTTAATTTTTAGACCATTCATGGTTTATAGATAATGTATTGAAATTTCATATGCTAGTATAAATATGGATGTTTATTAATGTTTAAACCTTTTCATATGACGAATGAATTGGACTTAGTATGTGACAGGTGGAGCCCTCTATAGCTCCTCGATGCATCGGTAGGTCCCATTAGACAAATTACAATCTTGGTAGAAGGCCTTGACAAATATATTATTTATAGTCTTGGAACAAGGCCTTGACTATGTGGTTATGAAGTCTGGAATTATGCATTCCATCATTATGAAAGTGGATATTAATATTGAATGTGATTATTCAACTAGTAGAATATCCATTTGACTAAGTAAATGACATTATTTGATTTTATCTTTGTTATATTATACTGTTGTTCAAGTTTAAAAGGCTTTTGTTTTAGTCTTATATATTTCCTTAAATGTTTATGCTTATTTATGAAAGCTTCCACTATATTGGTATCCTTACTAAGCATATGAGCTCACCCCATTCTATGTTTTATTTTTCCCAGGATGCAAAGAAGTATATTATGACTAACATGTAGGGATAGTATATGGTATCTCTCTGTTTTCTATGGAAACAATGTTGTTATATTTTTTCATTTTAAGATGTAATGTAAAATTTATGAATGTATCTAGTACTTCCAAGGAAAATAAACTAATTGGCCTTTCTAGACATGACCTTTGGTGATCATACCAAGGATACATAATAATGCACCAACTCTGGGATTCTGGGATCGGGGAATTACAATTTGTATCAGTGGATGTTTAGTATAATCCTTGGAATCTAGATGTAGATAAACTCTAATTAGAGCACATTACCCAAAAATAGAATTTCAGGATTAGTATAGAATAACTTCCTAAAATTTTCATAATGTAGATATTTTGTGTATTTTCCAAGAAATAAGTCCCTGTCTAGATAAGAGTAGGTAGAGGCAGCTCGAGCATAGATTACCAAGGTGTAAAACACAAAAACACTAATTTGAGCTAGACTCGAATGGGAACTCGTGCACGACAACCATCCTTGTTTCACTCATTGTTATTAGAGTTTCAGGGGATATGCTTCTGATAATTCTCATTTTATTTAAAACCCATTATGATGGGTTTATGTGTATATAGTTTCTCAAAGAAAAGATTTTTTATTATGGAATATATCCATAAACTATTCAATTTACGTTAGGTATTTTACAAGATTGTAATTATTCATTGCAATTCATAAACTGACCTAGTGTATGACATTTTATAGAAATGGTGCCCAGAAGAGGGAATGTGAACTCCATAAATACGTATGATCCAAATAGTAAGAATGATCATATCTTTTATGGTATTGAGACAACATTTAGGAGGGAAATAGTCTCCCATGTATTCTCAACATCTGAAAAAAATAATATAATGTGTTAATATGATAAGTAAATAATTCTCTGAGTCCGATGGCTTTGAAGGGAAGAAGGATAAGAAAAGTATGGAACATATAAAGATGGATAAAGGGAAGAGGGAAAAGAAGGATTTTCCCATATGTGATAACTGTGGAAATAATAACCATGGAAAATTCTTGAATGGAATGTGAGTTTGTTTTATGTGTGGAGAAAAAGGACACGAAGTACGTGATTGAAAGGGTTAGAAAAAAGTTTTAAATGTACAATGCTTCATCGGTAAGGAGTTGGGACACTATGCGAATCAATTTTCAAATCACCAGAGTATACCCCAAATGCAGCTACTGGATAATAATAATAATGTATTGATACTACCGAAGATGAAGTGGAATGATTAGATTTCTTACGGTGTTATTAATGTATTGTGTCATTTGAGTAGTGTATTAATGATATACAAGTTATAAGAATTATAGATTATATGAGAATTGTACTAAAGTACTATTTCATTAAGGACATGAGATTGTCTGGAACCAAGAAAAATGTTTCAATATCAGTTTAAATTTCTGGAAAATATATAAATGTTAAACCATAATATGGTTCTGATACTGAGGTAGTGATTTTAGAATAACACATGATTGATTTGGATAAATTATATTGAATATTATTTACTACCTTGAAACTGATTAATTATTTGTATATTCCATCATTGTTGGAGTTTAAAACATTTTTGGATAGATAGAGAATATCTAGATTTCTACAAGGAATATTGGAACATTAATATAATGAATAAGGATCTATGGTAATTCATGATGTTGCAGTGTTTTAAAAGAATACACAATGATAGTGTTCACATGTTATTACATGGAAAAAATCATCTTCATTGTGTTTAACTTCCTTATAAATTTTGGACTATGAGATTGGATAGAATTATTTTGGATAAGTTTAGTTTGATATTATTTTTGGATTCCCATAAAAAGGACAACTCAGAGGTCAAGTGGAAACCTTTCGCATTCGGCAAGGCTACGAGACTTGAACCCTCAACTGAAGGGAGTCAAAGGTGTATCACCTACCACTGTCCCACAGTACTTCCTAGATTGTATAATGTAGTTTTTTAAAGGTCATGTTGATTAATTATAAATAAATTTTTTTGAACCTTATACAAATAGGATAAGTAGAACATATTTTTAATTTCTATTTTCTTTTAAAATGAAAGATGAGTTTATTGTTGAAATTAGTTAAAGGATTAAACTATACTTATCAAGTATATATTTTTTTCATCTCATATTCTAAGATGAAATTAAATCATAAACGTTAGGTAAGGGATATTAAAACTAAACATGTGTTATCCTAATACCATATGTTTTGTTGAACCATGGTTATTTTAATTCATCATAGATTTATGGCTTTGAGGCCATCAATTCTAAATTTTTTTGTAACTGATGACCTAAATCTATTGCTATAAATATTTACGGTTTTCCTCTAATTATTTGTCTCTAATTTCCACCAATATTCTCCTAATCAAGATCAAAATTTTGTGGTGACTTTTTCATACCTCTTTTCCTCTTATTATAACTAAATGTTATTAACCCAATTTCTGATGTGGGTATTCTCACAAAATAATTATCTATTTTCAACAATTTAATTTTTAAGAACAATTTCAAATTTCAAGGATGAAATTTATTGAAGGAGGGAATAAATAAACACCCATTGATTTCATAATATGTTATTTCTTCATAGTAATTCAATAACATTCACTACAAGCAACACAATGTTCAAGCGCTCCATGACTTAACAATCTAGCTGTTCAAAATAATTTATGAATAATATTAACTACAATTTTAGCTTTATATAATCCTTAATATTTTAGAATCCATATTATGATTTTCTTAGACATAATGAAAAAAAACTCATTTTTTTAGATAATAGAAGTATTTTTTAAACAATACAATTTCAACGCCTTTTAATTGCAAAACTTTTTTAAATCCTATATTTGAAACTTTTATATATTATATTTTACAACATAAACGTCTTTTTTAGAATCAGGGAATAATAATTTAGTTTCAATAATTTTTTTGTGTTTTTCTTATAACATTCATATTTGTGTGAATAGTGAGAAATACTATATTTTCACTAAAAACACGTTTTTTTTAATAAAAAAATTTGTACTGTTCAATTATAAATTTTATTGGTTTGGAAGTTTAATTAGATTATCTTTTTACTATTTAATCCAATTTTATTCATTGAAATAATTTCACATTGTAATTCAACATAAACAAGTATCAATCTTTTGTTAGTTATTATTTCTTAAAAACACGCTTTCTGGTTTTGACAATGTGAATTAATTTTAAAATAATAAATGAAAATTATATGTTTTTAATTTGGTAAAATAGTCTTAATTTTTGAATTTAGAATATCAAAATTAACTTAGGGTAAAATTTTGGTATTTTTCTGAAGACTTTCAATTTTTGATGAATTGTGAAAAACACTGAGTTATTGTTTAAAAACGAATTTTTATTTAAATAATTATTTATTTTATTTAAATTTATTTTAGGTCAAAATATATACATAATACCTATATATGTTCAATGTAATTCATTGAAGTCAGTTTATAATAATTTTAGATATATAAAAATTTTATTGAACTTTTTACCGTCTTTTACACACTTCCTAGAAGAATTTGCAAATTTACATGAAACATAATTTTACCACTTTTATATATGAATTTTTAAAATCCATGAGACATGGTTGATATTAGTATGTAAAATTTGGTTCAATGAGATTAAAATAATATTTGGTGAATATTATCTTTTGACTTTTATTTACCATAGTTAAAAGTAAATAGGGTAATTAAGAGTAAAATTGATATTATTATTATGTTAAAATATATCCTACATATATTTTTGAAGTCTAATTCGAAACAAAACCTTAATATAAATATTTGATCCTTTAGGTCCACTTGGATTAGATAAGAACATTTATTATTATTTAATTCAAAGAAGAGTTGAAAATGATAAATTAAATGTTTAATAACTAAACCATTTTTGATATAGGGATACACATAAGATAAATTTATCTATAAATATTCATTATAAATATAAAATGATATATATCATTATTTTATTTTATATATATTTTATGGACATTAAATAATATAATTTATTTATGACATAATGATGATACAATAATTACCTATTTAATGAAATATTAAAATAATAGATATTATAAACATCCAAATAAATGTAATTTGAGAATTTTTATAAATTAAACTAATCTAATAGGTTAATATTACATTATATGGTTGGTTAGATGAATTATTTTCTAAGTAATACTACTTCTTAGAATTTGGAAAAAATAAAATACAAAATATTGTCAAATTTGACCTAAAAGAGTTTTCAAAAACAAATATTATATTATTAATTGATATTCTGTTCCTAAAAATCTATGGTTTGGAAAAAATAAATATATAATTATAAGTGTATCATTAATGAACCACTTGGGGTTCTCTTGGAAGTATATAGTAAATATGTTAACCATATAATAAAAAAATACAAAGAGTCATGGTAAATGTCAAACTATTTAACTAAGAGTTAAATAAAAAACATAAGGTTAATATAGTGACCCAACCCATTCTAAAACCTATTGGTTGTGTGGTTTGCGAACCATCACCACATTATAATTCATATAATTCATTTTCTAATCCAATATAAACCGAAAATTATTTTATTATAAAATAATATTTTATGTTTTTCCTAAGGTTCCCCTCACCCCTCTTATAAAAGGGACTCACCCTTCTCTCAAATTTACACCTCCAAATACATTTGGATCAAAAAAAACCTACCCAAATATCCTCCAAAAAATCCTCCCTTCATCATAGTGGCCTTTCAGTAGTCATAAACCCATCCTAAGGATCCATTCTGATCCAATCAAAAGGAAGAACCCGAAAAGTAGGTAAATATTTCATCACCTCTTTCATGTTCTTTTCTTCTTCCACTTCCTATATCTTTGTTGTTTCCATTCTAAAATAATAACTGCGGTATCTTATATATACTTTGATGTTATTATAAATATGATAAAATCATATTCATTATTCTACCCATCCTTGGAATGACATGTCACTATACGTGCGTGCGTACGACTTATCGTCTCCACGTCGTGGTGTAATTGTTACTCAATACATTATTATTTGGATGGGTATAATAATGATGTGTAATTGATGTAAATAATAAATATAACATCATAATTATTCTGTATATATGATATAGAATCCAATTATATAATATTTTAATATCAAAATAATGATATTTTCGCTCATGCGTACGTACAAATTACCGTATCCACGAACGTGATTAGATTCATTCCTCATCGTATCCATTCAAAACTAGTAATAATATTATGTTTAAAAATAATATTTATATAATTGATATCATTCTTGATGTTAATAATATGCTTCCCATATATAACAAATATGACTCACATAACAATGAATATAAAGGAAAACGAATCCATTAACACCTTAAAAGAAGATAATACTAAGATATTATTAAAAACAAAATGTTAAAATATCATATATGATATCATATTAATTTATATGATTATTGTATAATTTAATAACAATTATTTCACTATTATACAATATTTTAACCTACCCTCGACCGAGGAAAAGTACAATGTAAGGGTTAATTCTACACTCTCTTTATTATCAGAGGTTGTTTATACTTAATTATCTACTGGGACCTCTTTATCATCCACATCCATGTTTCTTAAATATTTATTTCAAAACATTTGAAATATTTAATAGAAAATGGGGTAAATCCATTTATAAAATCATTTGACCTTATATGTTTTTAAAGGAATCATTCAGTTATTTTCCAAACAAGCTAATTTATAAACTTTTCGATAAAATTAAGGTGTGAATGTTTTTTTAACATATACGGTGGGTGTGTCTATTTTATATATTTATAACAGAATCGAATATTACCATAAAATATTATAAGAATACATTCAAAATAAATGTTTTCTTATATAATTATATGACTTTTAAATGATTTCAAATTGAAATAGATATTTCTCAAAAAATATTCTGATTTCATCTATGTCATCATCCTTTGATGGATTTGAAGCTGATTTGAAGTTGATTTGTTATGATACAAAGATTCCATATTGTATTGATGAATTTTAGATATGTTTGACTATTGATGTTTAATTTTTATATCATTCATGATTTATGGATAAAGTATTGACATTTCATATGCTCATTTTAATAAGAATGTTTATGTTATGTTTAAACACTTTCATATGAGGAATGCATTGGACTAAGTATGTGACGGGTGGAGCCCGATATACCTCCTCGATGCATCGGTAGGTGTCATCATACAAACTAGTGTCTTGGTACAGGGCCTTGAAAAAAATCTTATTTTTGTTCTCGGAACAAGGCCTTGACTATATGGTTATGAAAGTATGGCATTATGCATTCCATCATTATGAAAGTGGCTATTGATAATGAATGTGATTAATGGAATAATAGATTATAAATGTGAATATGTAAATGTAATTATTTGATTTTATCTTTTCCATATTACGCTGAAGTTCATGTTCAAAAGGCTTCTATTTTAGTCTTATAAACTTCATTAATTGATTATGCATATTTATGAAAGTTTCTGCTATATTGTTATCTTTACTAAGCATCCGAGCTCACCCCTTTCTATGTTTTTTTCTTGGATGAGAAGAAGTATATAGTGAATTAACTATTGGGATAGTCTATGTGATCTTAGTGTTATCTATTGAATCAATGTTGTTATAGTTTTCAATTTTACGATATAATGTAAACCTTATGAATGTATCTAGTACTTTTATGTCTACTAAACTAATTGGTCTTTAGAGACCTAATCTTTGGTGATCATGCCAATGATACATAATAATGCACTGACTCTAGGCTTCAAGGGTCGGGGAATTACATGTGAAAAAATAATAATAGAAAAGAAAAATAAATGAAAAGAATGAAAGAAAAAGTGTATGTTTACCTTTTAATCTCTTCTCATTGAGATCCTTCTTAAGGCCTTTTGTTTTGGTGTATTGGTGAGACCATGAACTCTAGGATGTGGGGAAGGTACCTGGAGATATAATTTGGTAGAACATTGATAATCCTGATGTCTTGAGAGGTGTGAGGGGGAAATGGGAATTAGGGTTGTATTTATACTGGAGGGAGGGATTTTACAATATTTTAATCATTATTTTAATTTTTTTTCTTATGACTTTGAATAGTCTTGATTCATGTGACACCAAATAGTAATAATGGCCTTTGAGTTCAAATTTATTGGGCTTACATCACTTATAATGTCATAAATACTATATTTTACTGATAATTTGAATATACGGTACTTTACTGTTTTTCAATATTCATTAAAAAATAATTAATTTCTGAAAAATATCAAAAAATCACCCTAACCATTTACCAATGTGTATAATTCAAGAATTTACTTTATTTTTTTAAAATGATTTACACAATTTAATTACATTAATTTTTAAATAAAATATTAAGTATTAATTTTAAATCTATTGCTCATTTTTTAACACCTTTAAAAATTAATCAAAATCTCATTAAATTATAATAGTAAGAAAATAAAATAATACTACAATTTACTATTAATTAGGGCCATATTACTAGACATATTACTATTCCTAAGGGTATGATACTATTCCCAAAAAAAAGATGGTTATATCAAATTCTAAATAACTTACTGATCACAATTGTAGATGGCCTTTTTTCGAAATTCAAAACACAGAAGCATAAAAATAAAGTTTAAGGGGTAGTTTTAACTATATAATCAAAAAAAAGATTCATTAATTTCAAATTATTTTAAAAAAATGTGTCGTTACATTATCCACACCTTTTGAAAATTATGTCCTCACAATTTTAGATAATTTTTAAACAAGTGATGGTATATTTCCCTTATTGCATTCTCAGACTCCCATGTTGCTTCTTCAACCGTATGGGTTCTCTAAAAAGCCTTTACCTAGAAGATTACCATATTCTACAACACATGTTCCCTTCGATCAGAAATCTAAGTTGGTTTGTCTTTATATGAATGGAACCCTTCTAGATGAACTGCTTGTGGGATGAAAACATGAGATGTATCTGGCACATACTTTCTCAACATTGAAACTTGAAAAACATTTTGTACCTAAGAGAAACATTGAGGTAGAGCTACCTTATAAGAGACTCCTCCAACTATCTCCATAATTTCATAAGGTTCAATTAATTGTAGAATTAGTTTTCCTTTGATATGAAAACACATAACACATTTCCTTGGTGAGATACTATGAAAAACATGATCACCTACCTCAAAAAAAGAGTCATTCCTCATATTGTATGCATAACTTATATACATAGTCTGAGATTTCCACATGTGTTTTTGGATCATCTTCACATTCTCATCCACATCCTCTTTTAATTCTAGTCCCAACAACATCATTTCCCCGACTTCATCCAGAAAAGTTGGAGTTCGAGACTGCTTCCCTTACTATTTATCAAAATGTTTCATCTGTATACTTGAATGAAAACTGTTATTAAAGGATAAAACAAATAAATAAATTTAATGATCCCAACTTATCTAGAATTCCATGGAAAAATCTCATATCATATCATACAATATATGAATCATTCATTCTTATTTCCCATCTGATTTAAGATGAAATTATGTACTGAAATTTATTTATGTGTACAAAGACTTCTAAATACCCTTCCAAAAGTTAGAAGTGAAAATGTGATCCCGATCAGATACAATGGAAAGGGGAACTCAATGTAACCAAAAAATCACTTTTAGGTACAGTGAATAATGCTAATATGAAGACAATATATCTTGAATATATTGAAAATGAGTTGATTTTGTCAGATGATAAACAATAACCCAAATTGCATTGTTACCTCGACAACAATTAGGTAGTGCCACCACAAAGTCTATGGATACATTCTAACATTTTAGATCATGCACTTTAAAAGACTGAAGCATCGCATTCAGAAACATCCACCCTTATTTAAACTATTGATGTGTCAAATATTCCATGGTAAATAAGAAATATCCCCTTTCATTCCATCCCACTAGTAATATTCTTAAAAGACACTTTACATCTTAATACCACCATGATGAACTGAAAATGTAGAAATCAGATCTTTATACAAGAAATCATTCTTTAATAGGGAATCACAAGGCATGCACAACCTTTCAGAAAATCATAAAACAAAATCTTTATCAACGTTAAATTCTGAAATCATACCCATTTTAACCAATTATACCTTTTTCTATAGCTCATGGTGATCCTTCTGGACATTCATTATTATGTCTGATAACTATGACTGCACTGAATCCAGAACCAAAAATAGGTATTTCTTAAACCAAAAACTTTTATGCCAAAATTCATTAAATCAATATTAAAGGGATCATCTTCCAAACGTAACATGGTAAATGATGCATAATGTTTTTATCTCAAAGAATTGACCAATTTTTTTCTTTTTGTGGATTGTAATTGATTCTGAAATCATAATACATTATCAGTTCAATCCATCTTCTTTGACTCATGTTTAATTCCTTCTGATTTAATATATACTTTAGAATTTCATGTTCAGTATATATTTTACATTTGGCTATATATATATGATACCATCAAATTTTCAAAAAATAAATCATTGCAAAAATTCCAAATCATGTGTTGGATAATTTACGTTAGGTTTTATTTTTTTGTATTGACTCATAATCAATTACCTGATCATTCTTCATAAAAACAAAACCATGACACTTCAATGAAGAATCACTATAGATGAAAAATTTATCATTTTGCTATGGAATGTCTAGAACCAGTGCATTAAATAATCAATTATTCAATTCTAGTAAACAATAATCACATTATTTTTTCCAAATAAATTTAACCCCTTTATACATTAACTTATTTAGTGAGCTAGATAACCGTGAATTTATTTAACAAACCTTTGTTGAGAACCAGCTATTCTAATAAAACTAGGAATATCTATAATTTTTGTAGGTCCTTTCCACTCATCAACCAATTTCTTTGGAAGGATCATCTATTATTCCGTCCGTATTTACAATTTTCCCATGAAAATAATTATGTTGCAACAAAAAATCACGAATTATGAATTTTCAATACTGTTTAATTTCAATTATGGTTTTCTAAACAACCATTAGTGTTTTTTTCATTCTAATATTTACTCTTACAAAATACCTGAATATCATCAATAAACACAACAACAAAATTATCTGAGAACCAATGAAATATTATACTCATATGATACATGAATATATCTTGTGGGTTTTTAAACAAATAGAATAACTAGAAATTCATAATTCCAATATCTATTATGAAACAATATTTTTTGTATGTCATCCTCCTTCACTGTGATCTTATTGTATCCCGATATCATGTCTATCTTGAAAAAGTAATGAGCTCCATAGAGGTGATCAAACAATAAATCAATGTTAGTAAAAGGATAATTGTTTTTAATAGAGATGTTATTGAAGGATTTATAATCGATGATAAGTCCCATGGAACCAAATTTATTATTAACAAAAAAATATGAGAACCCCAAGGTGATGTTTTAGGGAAAATGAATCTTTTATTAAGAAAATTCTACATCTAATTTTTCAACTCTAAATGTTACATATGATCCATTCGATAAGGGTGTTTTGAAATTGTCCTAGAATCAGTAACTATTTCAATTTTGAATTCATCTTCCCATTTAGGTATGATATAGGGTAACTCCTCCAAAAAACAATCAAGGTATTAATTTAACACTAACACCTCAATAATTTGAATTCTTCCCTTATTTTTAACAATATGAGTAAGATATCGTTCATTTTCAATTTTTAGTAGTTTGTTATCTTCCAGATATGTTATTAATTTAATGGATTTATTCAGGTATATAAACTGTAACTCTTTCCGGAAAACAACTTCTTTAACTCTATAAAAAATCATAGCATGATAATTAAAAAGAAAGTCCATTCCCGGGATGACATCAAACTATACTAATGGAAAACCAAAAAGTTTTTCTGGTAATTCCATTCTGGATAGTACAACAAAAATATTATTATAATTATTCATTGCAATTATATTCCCCCCAGGTGATTTAAAAATAATTTATTGTCTCATTTTTGATTTGATAATTCAAATTTCCCAATAAAATTTCTCAAAAATAAACGAATGTGTGGACCCCATATCAAGAAAAACATTATAAAATTATGACTAAACAATCATGGTAACTGATTCAAAATTATTAGATGGCCATATGTCTGTTGACATAGTCACACATGATCTCACCACACCTTTCAGGTTGTAGTATGGCTTTATTGCATAATTCAGATCTCTCTTTGGGCATGCATTTTCATAATGACCCTTCTCTCCACATTTATAACACATAATAGTTTTCCATTAATGATTTTCCATAGGATCCTTTTTATTACAATATCAGTCAATATCTCTAAATGTAACACATTAAAAACACTTCCATGTTTTGGTAAGGCATTCCCTAGGGTTCTTTTTACACACATTTCACAAACTGAATACTAGAATTTCATACCATCATATTTTTTTTGATTCTTTCCCATCACATTATATGTGGATATATTCTTATCCTTGAAATCAAAGTGCATGTTATTATCATGAAAATCCATCTCTACTAACTATTCACATCAGATATTTTTCTCATAACTTTTAAATTCACTGGAGGCCAATGCCCTTCGATACAATGGTTGCCAACCTGAGTAAAAGAGGTTGATTTTCCTACCAAGGTGTCGAATAATTTTTGGATCATACCTCTCTAGTCAGGTGATTTTTTTATACACAACTACTGAAAATTATTCTTTCTTATTCAATTCATGTAATTTATTCTCAATCATAAGACTTACCACTTTAATGAATTAATTTTTAGGGAAAAGTGTTTTAAATTCAACCCACTCTAAGGAATCAATCTATTTTCTATCCCTAAAATTTTTTACCATTGACCACCACTTTTCAAGTTCACCATAAAATTGATAAATGAATAAACAAACCTTATTTTTATCTAAACAACCCATAACATTGATTATCATATCAAGGGACATAATCCATCCCTCAGCCGATACTGGTTCAGAATATCCCATGAATGTATGAGGGTGTTGTATCACAAAATGATACACAATCATAATGTTCTGTTGTGCTACCTCTCAGTGTTATATTACCCAGATTCCAACACCATTTATTTCCTATTCTAGCTGAGACATTATGGTAAGAAATAGATTGGTTCCAATTTCTACCATTATAGGTTGATGATTTGGAAGGATATTTTTCTGTCGTTGCCTCTTCTCTTCAGCTAACGTATTTCTTCCATAGAAAATAATTATAAAGAAACATATCATAGTCAAAGATACAATGTAATATTTAAATTATATATAATTTAAAATTACCAATAAAGTGAAAATCATATATGGGTTCTATTAACATCAACCTAATCCCAATTTTTTTTTCAAAACTATCCTCTGATACTAACTATAAGGACCTAATTTTAATAAATTGTATAATCTTGAATTTTGTCAGGAACTGACATCCTTTAACATTTAGTATATCTTCATTTGTAGAGATTTAGATATTTGGTACATAATTCCCTAATAACATTCCACATTAAAATAGATCATGTACCATAAAAACAGTAACCATTTCATTCAAAAAATAAATCTTTTCAAATAAAAAATGTTTTATTTGAAAAATCATCCTGACATTAAAAATGTAATCCTTCTATAACTAACAAATCCATATGACCTATTAAAATAATTTAAAAACATGGTATGAACACAATATACTCAGTATGGGATATAAAAATAAATAATGAAAACATTGGTCCATGAATACTTTTAATGTATGAAATTGTTTTAAAAAAGACATACTCGTCACCCATATTAACATACATTGTGAAACTATGGATTTGAATGAGATTAAAATAAAATATAGAACTTAAATAGAACCATAAAGGTAACATGGGGGAATTATATACATAATCTTGTGACCCTCTCAGCTACTTTATAATTTATAACCATCGAGACTACCTTACAATTTATGTAACCATCAGAGTTACACTTGGAGAAACCATGCACTGACCTCCAATATACATATACCAAATGAATTAGAGGGATATGTAGATACAACCCTTAATCATAAAAAATTCCCAGTAACTAGAACCTAATCATACAACATGAATAATTTTATAATGATATTTATTTTTATTTTTATAAAATAGTGTTTTGAAAGAGGATTTTAAAATAAAAGCACCTAACAAATATTATATAATTGACCTGAATATTAATAGAGTCAATGTAATATGTATATACACTGTAAATAAACATAATTCAACATAATACAAAAAAAATGAATTTCATAATCATATTTTAATACAACATAAATAATGAAGTATAAGGTTATCCCAAAGAATGGAAATCAGGTGAGGAATTCCCCTACCTCAGGGTTTTATAACATAAAACTCATTTAAAACTCTTGTATAATGGTTAAAATATTGTTATTAATATTTTAAATAAATATATTAGTGTTTATAACCCCTTTAATGATCCTTTTATGTCTTCTTTCCACTAATTAATTATTAATATTATGTTAATTCTATTTTTTTGGGAGTGTTTTTCACATTGTTTCCATGATCGGTTCATGATGGATATTCTTGTCAATTGGAAGAGAAACTCAACAAATGGAATAGAATGGTATTTAGATATTTATAGTTACATATATTATTCCATTTATTATTTTTAATCCTGACATGATTATGATTCATAAGGTAAAACATTACAGATATTTTTTAGTCCATTTTGGTGATTCTTCGATCATAATGCACTCATTTTGTTTTATAAATTAATTACATACCTATAAAATGATTCCAGAACCTTATATAAGATAAAATAAATAAATTATTATCTATTTAAATAATGAAAATACTCTCATTACCAGTCATTAATGAATTAAAATAAATTGAAATCACATCATCATTGATGTCGGTAAATGGACACATCGCAGACAATGTTTTAATTTCTTGAATAAGTGAGAGGTGAGAGGAAGTATAATGTCAAATCATACATAAACATGATGAAATAAAGAATATTTATGATAGTGGAACCTTCATTCTTATTGGATATGGTGAGGATTGGAATGGAGAAGAATAAAAATGAAAATGGAAAAAAATGAATGAAAACAAATGAGGATATTTACCTCTTAATCTCTTCTCTTGGAGATCCTCCTTAAGGCCTTCAGTTATGTCCTTTTGGTGATAATAGCTTATCTAGATCGTTAGGAAGATCCTTTGGTATGGAATTTGGCAGAACATAGACAATAATCAATGCTTGGGAGTAGTGAGGGGAAGCGGGGAATGAGGGTGATATTTATAGTTGACGGGGAGGGATTTTACATTATTTTAACAATTATTTAAATAATTTTTACTAAGACTATGAGTAGGCTTGATTAATGTGACTCAAAATAGTAAAAAAGGTATTTAAGTTCAAACAATGTGGGATTAAATCACTTATGATGTCATAAATATTATCTTTAACTGATGATTTGAATATACAGTATTTTACCGTATTTCACTATTCGTAAAAAATTCTTGAATTTCAAAAAAAATCACAAAAATTAACCCTTACCATTTTTGAACGTGTATTGTTCAAAAATGAACTCAATTTTTTGTAAATAATTATCTATATATTATTAATTTAATTTATCAATAAAATCATAATTTATTCAAAAAATAAAAATTTCAAATCTATAACACCTTTTTTAACACCTAGAAAAATTAATCAACATCTCATTATCTTATTATATTAAAAAAAGAAAATAATAATACCTTTTAATATTCAGTATGGTCATATTATTATCCATGTTACTATCTATAAGGGTATGTTACTATTTACAAAAAAAGGTGAATCTATCAAACTTCAAATAAATTACTGATCACAATTGTAAATGATTGTTTTTCAAAATTCAAAACATAGAAGGGTAAAATTTATGTTTATATGGAAGTTATGACAATCTAATTAAAACAACGTTTCATCTATTTCAATTTTTTTTTAAAATGGGGTGTTATAGATAGCAATACTAGAAGTGAAACTATCTTAAACTACCCAAAATGAAACCATGAAGTACAAGATAATAGAATAAATGACACAAGTCCTAAAGGAAACAACTATAAAATCCCATTTATCAATATCTACTTCCTCCTCCATGTGGCACATTATGCTTCCAAAAACCTGGATGAAGATAATCTACAAACACATGAAGGAAAATTTAGGGTGTGAGCTAATATAGCTTTAATGTGCCAACATGGATTCCATAATAATATTTCAAAATGTAATTACCTAAATAAAGATATCAAAATATTAAATAAAAATTTTTGGACGTTAAACAGAATATTAAAAAACCATTATTTAAATTCTAATAAAATTAAAATCCTTTAAACAAATGTATTAATAAATGTTTTTTATAAAATATTATATATAAATTTATATGTAATGGTAATCAATTTATAAACATTTAAATATCAAAAAATTTCAAATACAAACAACGAGTAACACCGTAATCTACCAAAATGGATGATATTTCAAGGATATAAGACACACTTACACTCAAATATTTGTCAATTAAATATGTGTAAACATGTCCTCGCTAACAAAACCAAGAGGAACCCATCCCTATCTAATAAGGGATGTGACTTTATTCATTTATGTATTATTAATATTATATATTGATAGAGTGTGGTCTCAAAAAACATAATTACTACTTATACTATAATTTTATCTAGTAAAGAATAATGATAGTCAATTTACTTGAAAACTTGTTAAAATTCAATTTATCCCATTCTACATTTTCAAATATGCAAAAATTCTACTCAAAAACAAAAATGGGTTTTTTATTTAAATTATATATTTTTATGAATATTCTAATTGGTTTCTATGAATATCATTCCAATCTATTATTTTCAAATACCTACATGAAAGAAATTAAAAAAATAAAATTCATAATTTAGTATCCCAATTTATATTTCAAAATTTAAATCCCAATATTAAATTCCACAAATTAAATTCAAAAAATTCTAGAAATTTCGATAATCCCACCCCAATTCAATAGAATAAGGTTATTTCCCCAATTTCGTACAAAATCCAATTCAAAATCCAGATTCTGTAAAATTAATATGTGAAAATTTAATTTGAATAAAATTAATTGGCATCCGGAAAATTCATTTATGTCAAATAATTTAAATTAATTAAAAAAATTGGTGTTAATAAAAATTTTCCATCATAATAGAACAACCAACCTTGAGATCATGGGATATCGAAACGCAATGAGATAAACATGAACTCCAGCAATGAAAATCTATAATAACTATCCAAGAATCAAACCATTATTCATCATCATGCACTATGAGGATTAAATCCTCCATCAAAATAGAGATCGATGAAACCCTTCAGACGAAAGAGGAGATAATGGGAAAAATAGAATGTGAAGAGGAACCCTACTAGGTAGAGACTGAATATAGTTACTATGAATTATATATGGTTTTGAAGGGATTTAGAGGTGCAAAAGTTTACTCTAGGTAGCATTAAATGAATAATAAATTTTAGTGGGTCGACTTATGTCTGTTAGGAACATAAAAAGAAGGTTTCTTGATATTAAAAAAATATTTTTAGATTAATTAAATCTCTGAATAGATTATTTGGAAGGATCTCATGGTTAGAAAAACTATGTACCCAAACCATGAGACCATTTTTTCATGGTGCACAGATTCTTCTAAGAGGGTGCAAAGTTTTTCAAACCCTGAACTAATGACATAAACTCTCACAACCTAGTTTTACATGATTTTAACCAGTAGGGTACACGATTTAGGAAAACCACGTGCCAACCATGAACATTAAATAATCCCTTCTAAATTATTAAAATTTATCCGAAATACACCCTGAAATGAACCCCAACAAAAGAATGATAAAAAGAGATGTTTAGGAATTCTTGATAACTATAACATGATGTTACACATTTTTTAATTTTTAATAATATTGGATTATTAAAAAAAATTATTAATTTATTTTTTTGGAAGTACATGAAATATAATAATATAATATGTTGATAAAAGATATTAATTTATTATAAAATGAATATGATTAAAAATTAAGGTGTATATTATCCTAATAAGAAAATTTATCACGTTTTTATAGGTTTAGATATCATTATAATAATTATCCATTGGGTAAATCCCATGGTTATCCTATATTAATCTTAATCATTCAATTGATTTTTTTTACAATAAAAGATATTAATATTATATAAAACTTCATAATTTGAATATAAATGCATATGGGATTAATTTTCATGTCATTTAGCATCCAAATGGTCATATATTATTATTTATAATTTTTTAAATATTTTTAATAAATAATATTTATCATATAATACTATGAATATAATTTTAAGAACTATTCACATTCTTTGACGTTGTAGAATAAAATGAGTGAAATTTAAAATGAACATAGTCCTTTGAAAAATATTTAAATTTTTTATGTTTTTCTGTAAAATTATTTATTACTTATATATAACCTAATTAATATTATTTTAATATTTTTTTAAAATCATGTTCATGATTTTTAAACATCGTGTATAACATTTTTTCTATGATTCATAACAATTAGACCTATTTATTTAATCAAAAAAATTAAAAAATAAATTTCCAAGCATGAAAACTCACATAAAATTAAAATAATAATGTTTATGTGAACTATTTTTTGTCATCCCCTTCACATAATAATATATATATTTAATGAAAAATAATTTTAAAAATGTATATTTAAATTTATGTAAAAAATAGTATTGTTATAATAAATGAAAATTTGATGTAAACTTCCCAAATTTAAATGTTTCAATGATTATGGGTGATATAAGCTCATATAATGAAATGTGTGGATTTTTTGGTTATTTCTAAGACATTATTATATTATTTTAACCATAATTAACCCAAATTATATATACTGTTGTAACAAAAATTGAAGATTGTTTCAATTTATCTTGAAAAAATATAAAAGTGAATTATTATCCAAAATTTTTCCTCTTGAATAAATATAATTATATTATTTTTTATGAATAAATGATAATATGTTGGATAATTTAATATAAAATTAATACTTAAGAAAGTAATGAAAATGATTTTTATTAACATTATTTATATGTTTCAATAATATTTTATAAAATAGTTAGAGTAAAATTCATTTTAAAGACAATATTTTGATTAATTTCAATAACAATTAATTAAAATTTAGAAATAATACAAAATTCATTTTTATATTTAAAATACTATAATATAAAATATACTTTTTAATAATATCATTAGTTTTCAATATTCATTAAAAAACATTTTAATGACATAATAATAATTTTTCTCTAACATAATATTTGATAGGAAAAAATCAAAAATTATATCCTTTTTATCATATAAAATTTAATTACGTTCTACGAATTACGTATAATTTTCACTTTTAAAAAATCATGAAATCCATATTCGATGAAAATATATTTTGTATGTATAAATTGATATTGGTGAAAATTTGAGTACTTTTTCCCTAATAATTTATCAATATAATTTTATTTACTAGGAACACTATATATATTTCATAATTTTTTAGATCAAATACATACATTACAATTGAATAGAAATGTTACTAAATTGAGAATTAAATAATTAAATTTCATGATACATTCAAACTATGTGTTCTAAAATTTGTACGCTATCAAATATAGTACTTAATTTAAATTATAAGGAAATTACAGTATCCCACATATTAAATAAATTTAATAATTATAATCTGAGAAAAATATTTGTTATCAAGTTATTTAAATTTATAAATTAAAATATTAAATATCACTTTTTAAAAAGGGTTAATAGAAAATAATCTTTAAAAAACGAAAGGGGCTTACTATGCTCATATCGACAAAATATAACATGGTTTCCATACGGTAGTAGATTAAATGAATGTCATAATATATTCATGGAAGAAAAAATTATTTTTCATATAATTAATGAGATTTATAAATAACATTGATCAAAATAATGTAAATAATTATAATAATGTTAATGTATACAAAAAAATAAATCAATTCGGTTTGAAAAAAAATTAATTCATCATAAATTAATATAATAAAAAAGAATTTTTTTGATGACTTTATTAATCAATTTAAGGATTTCATTTACCTTATAATCTATAATCATATGAATATATACATACATGAAAATTAAATTTTCATATTATAATAAATTTTCAATGAATTAAATTTTTGTCTCTAAATGATTAGTATTGATGTTGAAGTATTCAAGACCAATTCACTAAGATAAATTTAAAAAAAATAATATTTTTAAAAAAGATAAATATGTTATTTCTCATTAATTACTAAAAATGAAATGAATTTCAAACTATAATAAAATATCAAAAACACATAAATCATCATATAAAGAAATAATATAGTGTACTCCAAATTCAATTATAAAAAATAGATTTTATATAGAATTTTCCCAAAATAAAAAACACATCATCCCAACTTATGTCAACATCATAAATAGTAATGAATATATAATCGTTAATGTTTATATCATACCATTAAATATAAATATTGATAATTGTAATATAAATTGTCAAAAAATAACCCATAAAATAAAAACTGATTACATAAATAAGGGTTACATGTACCTAAAACTAATAAAACATCTTCCCAAAAATCAATAATCAACTACAAATATAATCACATTTAATATAAAAATACGATTCTATAAAATTGATCATATTTTTAATATGAAAATTATAAATCAATGATAATATACATAACTATTAATATAACCTCATGTGAAAAAATATAATCTATAAATTTATCTAAACCCTTATCTCATAAGAATTTTTTAGCCTTGATCATACATTTTTGAATCTAGCTCAAAAAACATAATAATTTCATTTTTTGATATCAATAAATGAGACCCAATTTCAATTATCCGACACATAAAACAATATCGAAAACAATTTTATTACGTAAATTCCAAATTAAAAATTAGTTTTATTGTTTTATAAAATTTTCAGAAACTATAAAATGATAAATCAGATTCATAAACAATTCATTCATTAAAATATATATCATTTCCAAATGTGATCATAAAATCAAGTTACCACCCTTGTCATGACATAATAAAAATTATACATATCGTATAGAAAAGAAAAAGCTAAAAGGTTGAGTTTAAATTCATGGTATGTTTTAATATAATATTTGAAAATAAAAGATCATCAGTGAGTGTAACATAACAATACGGGTATGATTACATAATAAAAGTACATGAGTACAACATGATACAATTACTACCCATGAAACATTGATCATAAATCATTATACATGGGGAAAATATTTAAGATAAGAAAAGAGTCATGTATGTCTTCAATCATGATTCATGTGAAAACAACCCTTCAATAAATGATTTAAAACATGATAGAGAAATAAATAAAATGTATTGGTAACAAAGACAATCCACTATTAATCATAGAATTACCTATCACAATAATTCCCATATCTTGGAGGAATATCCTATAATATAAAAACTCCATTATCTATTAGGTGTAAAAAACAATGTCGTATCATATAAGGACCTCCCATCCTGTTAACAACATCTTGATAAAAAATTCATTGGATGGATAAAATAAACACACCGACACTTTTATTATAATGTTACCACCAAATCTTGATTTATAATGGAACAACCCACACATTGTTTTTAATGGATCCACATATACTTAGGTTTTTAGGGAGCTAACCTTATTTTTTATTATTGAATCACCATATAGTCATCCAAATTCCTATCCATCAACTATATAATGAGAAAAATAATGTAAATCTTGAACATCTAAACATAATGAAAAACACTATACTTTAATATCTTTATTTTATCATGGAAATTAAATTTTTTCCATTAAAATAGATATGAAACAATAATAATACATCTATGGATAGAATATATATTATAACACTACATCGTATCCCTTGAGAAAAATATCTAAAAAATTGGGGTCTTGTTTTAAAAATAGAAATAAAATAGAAATATCCTTAAATAGTTTCATGATGAAAATAACCATTACATTTTCTAAATCCACTTTAATAATAAAAATTTTCTAGAATAGTAGGAAATGGCGTTCCATGAAATGTATTGGAGTTGGTTTTATAAAACATACTTGGTGGGTACTTGTTTAAATGTCTTTTTATTAAATATGTTTTCCTTTAACAAAATTATTTTTATTCTATATAATTTTTATATTTGATAACATCATCAATATTACATTCATTTATGTTCCATGTATCATTTTTTCATTCATTCTAAAATATACCAAATAAATCAATGTGAAATGTATTTTGGTTTATTATCCATTGACTATAACAGTACATGAAACCCCACATTCTTAATACATTTAATTGAAAATATTCTCTATTACAAAAAAACATTATTTTGACTAACTTCATTCATCAACCTATCATGATTTATCTGATAATAAAATGTTATCATAATTCAATTTTCTCCATCATTTTCTTATCGGTATAGAAATCCAACAACTGAGTATGAATTATTTTATAATTGTTAGGGTATTTTTTTTAATATTTTCTTCTATTTAAATTTTTTATGTTAAAATATAATTACACTATTATGTCATTGATGCATCTATAGTGTTAATAAAATTTACCATATCATGGATCCAAATTAATGAATTATGTTCATAGAATTTTTGTAATGATAAGTATAGTTTTTTAAATCACATACACACAAGTTAAGTATCTAGACAAAATTTTATTACTTTGATATCATGAAATCATATCAAAAAATATTAATCCCCAATAATATTAAATAAAAAATGTTCCCTAAGGAATTAGAATTATTGAAATGTATGAAAGAGCACAATTTATATATCCTACCCAAAGAATCCACAATATTTATCTTTACAACTCATTATCTTCTGAAAAGTAGATATTAAAGTAATATTTTATGTTATTTGATAACAAATTTGTCTTATAACACAGTGAAGTTAAATTTTTTATTTATTTTTTTAGTTTTTTAATATTATATATATTGGGTTTTTAATATAAATAATAATTTAATTGGATTGTTAATTTAATTATTATTATTATTTATTCTTAATGATTATTTTTTGAAATTGAATTCTAAAACAAATAAATTTCAATGTATAATATAAAATAATTATTTATAGTAATTGATAATAATAAATTTATTGAAACAATTATGAATAATAAAAGTAAATATTTATTATGAAATATACTCTAAGATGGTGAATGATCATGAGTCTGAGTATCCAATATATACATTTAATTTTATATATTACTTATATTTCAAAATTTTAATAATTATTTTTTATTTAATATTGAGCATGTGTATGTAGTCACTTAGTCATATAATATAATGAAAAAAAATCCATTGTAAATTTTTTTTATCATCATAAACCTTTTACCAATAAGTTTTAGGTGCGTGGAATCATAAAAATTGAGATTCTAGAAAATATAACGAAATTAATTGTTTAAGGTGATTATAATATAAACATGATAACTCAATAGAGAATGGTGGATGCAACAACATAGGACAACCAATGTTCATGAATATTTCATCCATTGTATAGTTTGGTTTAGAAAACCTTAATAATCAATTACATTATAATATTTCATAACCCGGATAATTTTTTGTATGAGGATGTTTTATCTTTTTTTATAATAATTTATATTTGAAAAAAAGAAAATAAAGGTACTAAACAGGGGATAGTGTCTAATTACTTAAGGAATTTACTATATATGTTAGTAAATATCAATATAATTTTTTTATTTAATAGTGTTATAATAAGTAAATTTAATTTATAATTTCACTCGAAATTTTATTTTTTATTTCTAGAAATAAATTATATTTAAAATATGGAAACCAATTAAATTAAAACAAATGAACATAAAACCTCAATGTGAAAATAATTCTCATTGTAGATAAAATTAAATGAGTTTAGATGACTAACTCTATATCATTTTTAATGTACATAATTTAGCTCATTGTATTGATTTTTTATATGCTTTTTAAATTATTAGGCCATTTTTCCCATGCATGTTTGTGTTCATCAAATTAGGCCTTCCATTTGTTGAAGGCACAAATCAGGATTCAATTCTATTTTCAATCATGGAAAATTTGATCTTTATTCAAATTGATCGGCAGTTGTTTTTCAAATAGTTGTTGAGAATATTACATGAATATGTTGATCATTAAATATCCATCCCATCTCTCTTCCTTAGAATGATGGATAATTTCATGATCCACTTCTCCATCTACTACATCCACTTCAACACCCTTTGCTGAAATAACTTTTGAGGATGGATTATGCACTGGGATTCATTCCATATCACCCTGATATCCTCCAATGAATTCTAAAATCATTCCCATTTAACATTTTTCCTCCTCACAACTATCATAAGGTGTTGGTGATTTCATAACCTAATAATTTATAATTTCCTTGTAGAATATTTTCATATCACCATTCTCTTTTATAAGGTAATGATAAGTGTGAATATGATTAATTATATATAAATTTAAATCCCCATAATCCTATTAACCCTATTTTTTATTTGGTAATAATTGAAATAAATTAATATTATATATGTGATTATAATGATCAATTTCATATTAGAATTAAATATAAACATCGTCGATAATATGGCTATAATTGATGGAAGGAATTGAGAATACTAAGGAACATTATTTTATCATCCTATGTATTAATATGATTATTTTTACATGATATATTATTAATAGATAAAATATATAGAAAAAGATATATTATTTTTTTGGTAGTATTATAGAACCGCATGATTTTTCCATGTATTCATTTTAGAATTAATTTAATTTTTTTTGATATCTCTTTAATACAAAGAAAACCCGATTTAAATAAAACAATATTTAGACATGGTTTTCTCAATAAATTATATTGTAAAACATTTATGAAGTTTATATAGTAATATTTATGTCATTAATGAATAAAATATGTTTCATTTTCATCTAATAGATATGATTGGAAGTGGTTATAACAATCTTTTTAATTCCCATAAAACCCAATATTTATATAATGGTAGTTTTACTTCCTTTTAAGATAGAACTTATTTTAAATGAAAGTAATATAATTTTTATATATTTAATATTTTACAATAAACTTAATCTATGAAATAATATCACTAAAATTTTCTTAGGGTGATTGTTTTAATTTTTTTCATGTCAAATTTATTAATGAAGCGTGAAAAATAGTGTCATTTAATACCAAAATTATTTTTCTTCTAATTTATTTTATAAGGATAAATTATACATTTTTTAATGTTTTATTTGTTCAATTATTTATTAATTAATCTAATTTATCATATTATAATCATCTTCTCTTTGAAATTGGTTATAAAATGGAGCATTCTTTTAGATGTTTTTACTTTAAAATCCTTCATTATCTTCAATTTTGAGAGAGTAATTTAAAGATAATATATTCCACTAATGTGATTGGAAATTTATAAAAATATATTTAATACTTTGAGCTAATAAAAATTAATATGTATACTAATTTATACTTATTTTCAAAGACAATAATTATTGAATGTATTTAAATTTATTTATAATGATTAAGTGGTGAATAATCTCAATAAATTAATAGAACATAACTATATAGATCAAAATGTCATATAAACCTGTCCAAAATGAATTTAATATACATATATAGACCATATCCTCCATTTTAGTGACATTTTACATTTATTGTATCGGATTTTAATAGGAAAAATGTTTGACGAATTCCATTTTAAAAAATTCAATATTCCAACTCATCCTGTAATATCCCAGGTAAATGAAGAATAATATATTTTCATACTTATTTATATTATTGAATTAAATATTAATTTTACTTTAAAGGGGTTGATATGTTCGATAGCCTACCCAATATGCAACAACAGGTTTCTTTAGAATCTTACGTTGCACACTAATAATGTAATATTATTATTTTAAACGGTAGTTAAATCCTAGTCGTTGTATTGGTTGGAATGAACAAAACTAACTACAATATGATTATAAATATTTGTTAACCATATTTACATTTATCAAATAAAAGTTAGAGGCCTAAAAAGTGAATGAATCTAATTTTAAGCATAATTTCCATTAAAAGGCTGATTTATTACCTTTTTAAAATGCATCGGCCTTAAACCTTACTTAATATTGAATTAAATGAATATTTCACATTGAGGATCCTTTCAGTTTTAGAGTATTAGAGAATTAGATCTTAACTAATACATCTCCAAAGATTGCAATGTAGACACTTCTACTAAGTTTCCATAAAATAAAAACTCTTAAAAAGAAACATGTCTAGTTCCATGTTTTGGATAGCCTGACATTTCCTTAATCCCATCCATGGCCATATTCAACATTATGTCTTGTGAAAAACATTTCAAAAAAACATGGGATGAGCATAAAAAGCTCAGCAAGGGATACACAAATAATGAAAAATGTTAGTATTTCAAATCAACAAGTAAACCATGTATACTTTATCAAAGTAATACCTTTCACCTTTAGGAAGTAGTAAATACTCTTCCCTAAATAAGATATCATTACATACCCATTTGTAACCAAAATATTACCATAAAACCCATATAAAGAACACATATCATATAAAGGTAACTTGGGACATAAACATACATAAATGGAATAACCATACGGTAAAATTCCACACATACTTAATGGAATATCCATACGGCCGACTTCCATACCCAATACTTTGGAGGTTATAACGTAACCACCCGTCCTGGTATTCACGGAACCACCTGTAATAATGTCCATGTACCATTATAAAATCATAATAATTTAAACATATATAATGGATAGAAAACATTTCCACATTTCAATCACAATATATCACTTAAATATATCGACATAAAAAATCCTTTATAAAAACCTTTTTCAATACCACATACTTAATAGAGTATATGGTATTTATTTAATTTTAAAAAACATTACAGCTTGCTGAGGAAGCCAAAGACTAAATAATACTCGCGGTGGCTGAAAAGGTCGTTGTCAACGCATACGTTAAAAGAAACATTCCTTTTTTGTCATTTAGTAAAATGCTTTGTATAAAAAATATTCCTTTTGAATTAAATTAAAAGTCAAAGTGGTTTATACACCGTATAAAAGAATGTTGTGTGTAAAACCGAATATGCCTCAATGAAAGGAGATTGAGACGAAGTCCCTTATAAAGTCGGTATCCTTAGATTAAGGATAAATCAATTACTTGATTATGTGTGAAAAATAAGAATACACAAAATATAAGTGGATATTAATTGTAAAACAATCAGAGGTTATTCACATATAATCCTGGAAAAACAAAACCAATGACATATATATTTAACTCAATGAAATGAGATTGAGTTATGATTTCCGATACAAGTCCGTCTAAAGGACATACTAATTTATCAATGAGATGATTATGTGTAGAAATATTATATCCACACAAATGTTTGTGGAAACTACAACATATAGATTCCACACATAATCTTGTCATAATACTATCAAGAATTAGAGGTTTAACCCAATGAATTGAAATTGGGTTAAGAAGTTCCCTTACAGAAATTCGATAGTCTAACGACGTCCCTTCAAAATTCATAAAAAGAGTTGATGAGATATAAAAAGGGTATCTCATCACATGGACATAAAATTTAAATTAATAAGGATATATAAGAACATATCCCAACATAATAGTATGTGAATTAAAAGACATAACAAAAGAAGTCTTTTAAAAAGAGGAGGGTGAAAGGTTACTTTACCAACTTGGGTTACTTTCAAAACGTACACCCCATTGAAGAAGGGTAATACAATGAATATATAAATACCCATAAATGAAAATATATTACGCAAATAGTATAATAATGGGAAGTACATACACCACTCAAAGGAAATGGTGGAAAATTTAGCGTAAATCTCATGGGACTAAAAGTGAGATGAAAAATCCCTTACGAAAACTCGGCAGCCTAACGGTGCCACTTAAAACATCGAAAATTGGATTGATGAGATCAAATAGGGTCTCTCATCATATTAAAATAAAATTTACATAAAGAGGAATATAAAAGAACATCACCCATCATAACAAAGAGGAGCTTAAAAGAAGTGACATAAATGAGAGTACTTAAAAAGAAAGAGAGAGGTTAGATCTCTTACGAAAATTCGGCAGCCTAACGACGCCACTCAAAACCTCCAAAATGGATTAATGAGAGAAAACTGGGTCTCTCATCATATGAAAATAATAATTACAGTAGTATTAATATAAAAGAACATCCCAATCATAAGAATGATGATCATAAAAGTAATGACATAAAAGAGTGTACTTAAAAAGAAAGAGAGGAGTAGGATCTCGTACCTCGGGTCCGACTTGACTCGATCATTCTTTAACGTCCCAAATAATAAACTTGAGTTAATTTCCACTTTCATAAGATCCTTTTTCAAGTTAATTATTCATTTTATATCACTTATTACCATGTCATGAACACTATGTTATTATTTAAGTTAATAACGGTCGTTTTAACGATCATTGGTTCTTGAGTCAAAAATAAACTCTTTATAATTACAAGTAATACATGTGTTAAGATATCCATTATATCCAGAATTATATTCATTATGTAGATATCACATTTCATATATATCCATTATATGCATGCATTTATAATATTACATAACATTTAGAGGTAAGAAATGAAATGCACCGTTCATGGAGACGATAATCCTTACGTACGCATGAACACTACTTCCATTTCTATTTCATATGTAATGGAATTAAAACATAATGATACACAATAGTATTTTAATTCCAGTATGGTATCATATATAATATCATTAAATTTATCCTTTATACATACAACATTTGGTATTAACGAATCAATCACTTTGAGGGGGCGGTAGTCCGCACTTCCTAAAATGATGATATCGCGTATACCCATAATGGAAGCCATAAGGGTATGACATAAATGAAAAATACAGAAGCATAAGTAAAACATAAACATATTATATATCATATATAAATATACTGACAACTTAATGGCCACCTTTTAAGGTGTTATATGAGTGTTGAACGATCATCGTTTCGTGAGGCAGAAATTCGCCATCCACAGAAACAGTATGTTCTTTAACCATTAGATGTAGGTGTGTGTAAGTGTAGCTCGAATACTTCTTATAAAAACATCCTAGTATATGGAAGATACTTGTGTTGTTACAAAATAAATGAATAAAATATTTTATGGTGGTTGGAGAAGCAAAATAATACATAAGAACACAAGAGAAGACACTGCCTTTAAATCGGGTATCTATCATTGATTTGAGATCAAAGGCTTCCTTGGAAAGTATTTTTCCCAAAGTGAGGCTTCAATGATGAAGAGAGGGATGTGGAGAGATTAAATGGGCAGGTGTTGGCCGAGCAAAAGGCTTGAGAGGTTAGTGTAAGGTGGTAGAGTTGGGGGCCATTTATAAGAGGAGAGGAGGGCACTCTTGGAAAGTAAAGAAATGTTACTTTATTTTAGAATGAGTTTCGGATTTTAAAGGTCCCACATTGATGTGTTTCGAGGATAAGGTGATAAGGGTTCGAAATAAACCCATAAAATAGGTTTGTGAAAAGTTTAGGTCTTATATTTTACATTATCATTTCATTTTATTTAAATCGTTAAATAATGATGTAATCGATGCATCATCATTGTGTCATAAATAATTTAATTTATTTAGTGTCTAAAAATTATAAAAAAAATTATCATTATTTAATAAATCTTTTTATATTTCTAATGAATATTTATAGTCAAAAATATTATTTGTACAATCCCATGTAAAATTTTTTTTAGTAAAACAACACATGTTTGTGATATTTTAATTTTAACATTAAATAAAAATATATTAATGTCATTTTCCTACCAATGTGGCTCCATGGGGTCCGCAAGTTGACACATGGATTGTCTTGGTCGGCCATGACACATCCAATGAGGGTAGGACATGTGTCTAGGTCATTTCATATTATTAAAACATTATTTTTACCTTAAATTACACTAATTATCTCTAATCGCGATTAATAAACTTGAAAGTTACTATTCAACAAAAAATTATTTTAATCCCATTGAATCTAATTTTACCTCTTAATGAAAACCATGTATGTCGGATTTTTGAAATTCAAATAACAGAAGTGGTAAAGTTTCATTTAAACGAAAAATCAGTTTCTTTAACTACACTTAGTGGTTTCACTATTCATCAAAAATTGAAGTCTTTTAGAAAATTACCAAAAATTTACCCTAGGTTATTTTTGATATTCTGAATTCAAAAATGATGTCTAATTTACAAAATAAAAAAAATATAAGTTACATTAATTAATTCCCGCTGTCAGAGCAAATAGCGTGTTTTTATGAAACAAAAAGTATCAAAAGATTAACACTAGTTTAAGTCCAATTTCAAGATGAAATTAATTCAAACGACCACTATTGGATTAAATTGTAGAAATATATTCTAATTTTACTTTGAAACCAATTCATAAGATAATCTAATCATATGAATAAATTAGATTAAAAAGAGGTTTTGAATCAAAATACAACATTTTTCACTATTCATTAAAAAAATGAACATTATCGGAAAAATACCAAAAATTTATAGAAAGAAATTTTTGATGTCCCAATTCTAAAGAATAATTTTATTTTGTCAAATATAACACATAAAAATGTCAAAAAGTGGATTTAATAGGGGTTCTCCATCAAAAGGCAGTTAATCGACCTTTTAAAGAATATTATAATATTTACGCTTAAAATTGGATTCATTCACATATTAAGCCTGTAACATTTATTGGATAAAAGTAAAAATATTTTACAAACATATATAATAATTTTGTAGTTAGTTCCATTCATTCCCACCATTACAATGACTAGGCATTAACTACGATTTAAAATAATATTATTTTATTATTAGATTGCAACATAAGATTCCCAAAAAACTCGTTGTTGCATATTGGGCACGCCATCGAGCATAGCGTCCCCTTTAAAGTAATATTAATATTTTATTCACAAATATGGATAAATGTGAAAATGTCATATTCTCTATTTCCCTGGGGTGTTACATCCTTCCCCCCTTTTGGGAATTGTGTCCTCAAAAGTTTAAAATTGGGCTTGGAAACATCAATGAAAATCCCACATCGGAACAAGAGTCAGTAAAACAATCACTTTAAAATAAAGAAAGAGAAGTACAAAGGTCACCCGAGTTATCCCAGTCTTAGATTCCATGTATGAAAATATGGACATGGAGGAAAAAACAAAGGGTCATGTTCTGTTGGAGAGTGATAGTAAACATGTCTAGGAGAAAGTTAACCATAAGAAAATCAAAAACTTGTGATTGGTTAAACGGTATTCGATTCCCCAGTAGGAAACGTTAATAGAAAACATTTTTGTTTTAAGTTACTCTTCATTGAGGAATTTATTTTTGAGCTTAACTAAATCATAATGAATCATACTTACTTGTCACGTAGACTTTCAACTTTTACTAGATTCCTTAATCAAACTCATATTTTCTTCAAAAGACGAGTATTTAGGAGGACTTGTTCGCATTAAGATTACTATAATCAACTTCTAGAGAATCACCTAATCCACAAAAGGGAACTACATACATCACATGTCTTTAGACTTTAACCAAAACCAGAACCAAAAAGGTTAGTACAAAATTAGATAATCCAGAAAAGGATAACCCTTTATAAAAAGAAAATATATTCTTAATCTCCAAAATTTGTTCAACAAAACCCAAAGATCAACGAAGACCATAAGTAAACCAAAATAATATTGAAACCCAAATATTTGAAGGATTTAATCACATAGTCTTCCAAGTTAAATCATATCATTTATCTCCAAACAACATCAGTTTCTCTTAATGTCTCGTAATGAAAAGTAATTAACCTAATCACATATCCTCCATGATAGGTTATTAAATTTCCATATATAACCCAAAATCAACTTACTCTTAATTCATAAAATCATCTAACAAAATAGAAGTATTCGAACTAACCATTGACTTCACGTAGTCCAGTGGTAGGCAATAAATACCAGTCGCACTTTGGTTGTGGGTTCGATTCCCACATCTTTGTCCGACGCGACGGGTTGTCACACGGTCTACGTGTTGTCCTTTTTCCAATCTATATAATTCTAAAATCATTCCCCAAAAAGAGATAAAATCATCAAAAATAACCATAACATAATTTAACATCAATTTTATCTCATGCCTTTCACTTTCCATCATAACATATAGTAACCCATAATTACCTCCAAAGTATGGATCATATAAACCCAAATGGTTTTTTATAACTATGTCCACACAAGAACAGATAACTATTCCTTGAATGAAATTTTCATATATCAAACATCAGGGTTACACATACAATAAAAAGTCTTCTAATGTAACCCCATCATCAAAAGAGACTTAATGCTCTTAAGAATTTCACCATAACTCTGTAATCCCTTATATGTTGACTTCTTACTCATTCAACATTATTCATGATCCATTAACCATTCCTTTCCAACTTATTCTTAAATACTTCTTTACTACAAACAAAATCACGAATTATATCATAAGATTCCAAAATAGGAAAAAAAATGTTATGAAATAATCCATACCTTTGATTGGCCATTTCCAATTTCTTCATCCTCAATCGGAATGGAATTAGGTATTGGTAAACGAATATTTGTATGATCTTGGATATCCCATTTATGAAACTTCTTCATAGGACATGTGTTTGCATAATTATCATGCACACCACATTTAAAACATTCAATTGATCAATCAGAAAGAAATTATTTCCATTTCCTCGAGTCAACTGGATGCTTCCTTTTTCCATGGTAGGTTCTTACTTTATGACCTTCATTTCCACATCTATAGCATATTTTTGTCCCTTTGAAACATTTTTCTAGGTGTTTCTTTCCACATCTTTGACACATAAGTTTTTGAACAAAATTACCTTTAGGATTATTAGCTGTAGTTCCGTAGGGATTTTTTCCTCACATATATGATGCCTTATAGAAATCAACAAGGTTTAGGTGGTCAATCATGACTCCATATAGTTTCTTGTGGATATACCCAAGAGTTCTCATTGCAGCTCCCATATCATTCAGTTTCTCACTCAGAAAACTGTCACAGTTTCCTTCACATCCACTGTTACTTTGGTTCCTGCTAGATCCAACCATTTACTAAATCCAAGAAGGTCAGTGTGAGCATATCAACAAAACCATCATGTACTAATGAGGAAGATAAACACTAAGATATACTTACTCATTCACATTATCTAGAACTAGGACTCTATCTAAAATCCTAACCATTATGGTAATGCCACTTATGCTTAGAGAATACCCTAACCTCTAATGTTATCTAAACCGAACATTGATACCTAATATAAGGCCCCAGCCTTAAATCTTACTTAATATTGAATTAAATAAATAATTCACATTGAAGATCTTTTCAGGTTTAGAGTTTTAGAGAATTATATCTTATCTAATACATCTTAAAAGATTAAAAAGTAGACACTTCTACTAAGTTTCCATAAAATAAAAAATCTTAAAAAGAAACATGTCTAGTTCCATGTTTTGGACAGCCTGACATTTCCTTGATCCCATCGTTGGCCCTATTCAACTTTATTTCCTATGAAAAACATTTCAAAAAAACATGGAATGAGCATAAAAATATCAGCAAGGGATACACAAAGAATGAAAGCTGTAAGTTTTTCAAAGCAACAAGTAAACCATGTATACATTATCAAAGTAATACCTTTCACCTTTAGGAAGTAGTAAAAACTCCTCACTGAATAAAATATCATTACTTACCCTTTTGTAACCAAAAGATTACCATAAAACTCATATAAAGAACACATAACATACAAAGGTAACTAGGGACATAAACATACTTAAATGGAATAACTATACGGTCGACTTCCACACATACTTAATGGAATAGCCATACGGCCGACTTCCATACCCAATGCTTTCGAGGTTATAACGTAACCACACGTCCTGGTATTCACGGCACCACCCGTCATAATGTCCAAGAACCATTATAAAATCATAATACATTAAACAAATGTTATGGAAAGAAAAAATTTCCACATTTCAATCACAATATATCACTTAAATATATCGACATAACAATTCCTTTATAAAAACCATTTTCAATACCACATACTTTATATATTATATGGTATTTATTTCATTTTAAAAAACATTACGGCTTGTTGAGGAAGTCAAAGACCAAATAATACTCACGGCGGCAGAAAAGGTCGTTGTCACCACGTACATTAAAAGAAACATTCCTTTTTGGTTGTTTAGTAAAATGCTTCGTATAAAAAGATTACTTTTGAATAAAATAAAAAGTCAAAGGGTTTTATACTCCGTATAAAAGAAAGTTGTGTGTAAAACCAAATATGCCTCAATGAAAGGAGATTGAGACGTTGTCTTTACAAAGTCGGTATCCTTAGATTAAGGATAAATCAAGTACATGATTATGTGTGAAAAATATGAATACAAAAAATATAAGTGGATATTATGTGTAATACAATCAGAGGTCATTGACACATAATCATGGAAAAACAAAATCAATGACATAGATATTTAACTCAATGAAATGAGATTGAGTTATGATTTCTGATACAAGTCCTTCTAAATGACATAATAATTTATCAATGAGATGATTATGTGTAGAAATAGTATATCCACAAAAAGGTTTGTGGAAACTACAAAATATAGATTCCACACATAATCTTGTCATAATAAAATCAAGAATTAGAGGCTTAACCCAAATAATTGGAAGTGGGATAAGAAGTTCCCTAACATAAATTCGACAGCCTAATGACGTCACATCAAAATTCATAAAAAGAATTGATGAGATATAAAAAGGATATATCATCACTTGGACATAAAATTTACATCAATAAGGATATATAAGAACATATAAAACATAATAGTATGTGAATTAAGAGACATAACAAAAGAAGTATTTTAAAAAGAAGAGGGTGAAAGGTTCCCTTACCGACTTGGGTTACTTTCGAAACGTACACCCCATTGAAGAAGGGTCATAAAATGAATATATAAATACCCATAAATGAATATATATTACACAAAGTGTATAATTATGGGATGTACATACACCACTCAAAGTAAATGGTGGAAAATGTAGCATAAATCTCACGGGACTAAAAGTGAGATGAAAAATCCCTTACGAATACTCGGCAGCCTAACGGCGCCACATAAAACTTCCAAAAATGGATTGATGAGATCAAATTGGGTCTCTCATCATATTAAAATAAAATTTACAGAAATAGGAATATAAAATAAAATCCCCCATCATAACAAATAGGAGCTTAAAATAAGTGACATAAAGGAGAGTACTTAAAAAGAAAGAGAGAGGTTAGATCACTTACGAAAATTCGACAGCCTAACGACGCCACTCAAAACATCCAAAATGGATTGATGAGAAAAAATAGGTTCCCTCATCATATGAACATAAGAATTACAGTAGGGGTAATATAAAATAACATCCCAATAATAAGAAATATGAGCATAAAAGGAAGGACATAAAAGAGTGTACTTAAAAAGAAAAAGAGGAGTAGGATCCCTTATCTCGTGTCCGACTTGACTCGATCATTCTTTAACATCCTGAATAATAAACTTGAGTTAATTTACACTTTCTTAAGAACCTTTTTAAAGTTAATTATTCCTTTAATATAACTTATTACCATGTCATAAACACTATGTTATTTTTTAAGTTAATAACAGTCATTTTAACGATCATTGGTTCTTGAGTAAAAAATAAACTCTTTATAATTACAAGTTGTTCATGTGGTAAGATATCCATTATATCCATAATTATATTCATGATGTAGATATCATATATATCATATATATCTAGTACATGAATGCATTTATAATATTACATAACATTTAGAGGTAAGAAATGAAATGCACCGTTCATGGAGACGATAAGCCGTACGTACGCATGAACCCTACATTCATTTCTATTTCATATTTAATGGAATTAAAACATAATGATACATAATAGTATTTTAATTCCAATATGGTATCATATATAATATCATTAAATTTATTCTTTATACGTACAACATATGGTATTAACGAATCAAATCACTTAGAGGGGGTGGTAGTCCGCACTTCCTAATATAAAGATATCACGTATACCCATAATGGAAGCCATAAAGGTATGCCATAAATGAACAATAATGAAGCTTTTGTAAAACATAAACATATTATATATCATATATATATATAGTTACTTCTTAATGGCCACCTTTGAAGGTGTTATATGAGTGTTCAACAATCATCGTTTCGTGAGGCAGAAATTCGCCATCCACAGAAACAGTATGTTCTTTAACCATTAGATGTAGGTGTGTGTAAGTGTAGCTCGAATAATTGTTATAAAAACATCCTAGTATATGGATGATACTGGTGTTGTTACAAAATTAATGAATAAATGTGTTTAGGGGTGGTTGGAGAAGAAAAATAAAACATAATAACAGAAGAGAAGACACTACCTTTAAATCGGGTATCTCTCCTTCATTTGAGTTCAAAGGTTTCCTTGGAAAGTATTTTGCCAAATGTGAGGCTTCAGTGATGAATAGAGGGATGTGGAGAGATGAAATGGGCAGGGTTTGGACAATAAAAAGGCTTGAGAGGTGTGTGTAATGTGGTAGAGGTGGGGGCCTTTTATAAGTGGAGAGGAGGGATACTCTTGGAATGTAAGGAAATGTTACATTATATTAGAATGATTTTCGGATTTTAAAGGTCCCAAATTGATGTGTTTCTAGGATAAGGTGATAAGGGTTCTAAATCCACCAATACAATAGGTTTGTGACAGGTGTAGGTCTTAGATTTTACATTATCTTTTCATTTTATTTAAATCATCAAATAATGAGGTAATCATTGCATCATCATTGTGTCATAAATAATTTAATTTATTTACTGTCTAAAAATTATAAATAAAACTATGATGATGTAGTAAATCTATTTATCTTTCAAATGAATATTTGTATTCAAAAATATGACTTTTATAACCCAACGTAATTTTTTTTAGTAAAACAACACATGTTTGTGATATTTTAATTTTAACATTAAATAAAAAGGTATTAATGTCATTTTCCTACCAAAGTGGCTCCATGGGGTCCCCATGTTGACCCATTTATTTTCTTGGTCGTCCATGACACATAAAATGAGGGTAGGACATGTGTCTAGGTCATTTCATATTATTAAAACAATATTTTTACCTTAAATTACACTAATTACCTCTAATCGCGATTAGTAAACGTAAAAGTTACTATTCACCAAAAAATTATTTTAATCCCATTGAATCACATATTACATCTTAATAACAACCATGTATGTCAGATTTTTGAAATTCAAATCACAGAACTGGTAAAGTTTCATTTAAACGAAAAATCAGTTTCTTTAACAACGACTTAATGGTTTCACTATTCATAAAAAATTGATGTTTTTCAGAAAATTTCCAAAAATTCACCATAGGCTATATTTGATATTCCGATTTAAAAAATGATGTCTAATTTACAAAATTAAAAACATATAAGTTACATTAATTAATTTAATAATTAATTCCCGCTATCAGAGCAAATAGCGTGTTTTTATGAAACAGAAAGTATCAAAAGATTGACACTAGTTTAAGTCCAATTTCAAAATGAAATTAATTCAAATGACCAATATTGGATTAAATGGTAAAAATATATTAAATTTTCACTTTGAAACCAATTCAGAATATAATCTAATCATATAAATGAATTAGATTAAAAAGATGTTTTGAATCAAAATACAACATTTTTCACTATTCATTATAAACAATGAATATTATCGCAAAAATACCAAAAACTTACAAAAAGTAAATTTTGATGTCCCGATTCTAGAGAAGAATTTTATTTTGTCAAATATAATGAATAAAATTTTCAAAAAGTGGATTTAAAAGAGGTTCGCCATCAAAAGGCGGTTAATCGACCTTTTAAAGAATATTAGAATATTTACGCATAAAATTGGATTCATTCACATTTTAAGCCTCTAACATTTATTGGATAAAAGTAAAAATATTTGACATACATATATAATCATTTTTTAGTTATTTTCGTTCATTCCCGCCATTACAATGAATAGGAATTAACTACGATTTAAAATAATATTATTTTATTATTATATTGCAACATAAGATTCCCAAGAAACTCGTTGTTGCATATTGGGCACGCCATCGAGCATAGCGTTCCCTTTAAAGTAATATTAATATTTTATTCACATATATGGATAAATGTGAAAATTTCATATTATCTATTTACCTAGGTTGTTACTTCCTCCCCCCCTTTTCGGAATTGCGGCCTCGAAATTTTAAAATTGGGCTTCAAAACTTCATTGAAAATACCACATCAGAACAAGAGTCAGTAAAACAATCACTTTAAAATAAAGAAAGATAAGTACAAAGGTCATCCGAGTTGACCCATACTAGGATTCCATGTATGAAAATATGGACATGGAGGAAAAAAACAAGGGGTCATGTTCGGATGGAGAGTGATAGTAAACATGTATAGGAGAAAGTTAACCATAAGAAAATCAAAAACTTGTGATTGGTTAAACGGTATTCGATTCCCCAGTAGGAAACGTTAACAGAAAATATTTTTGTTTTATGTTACTCTTCATTGAGGAATTTATTTTTGAGCTTAACTAAATCATAATGAAACATACTTACTTGTCACGTAGACTTTCAACTTTTACTAGATTCCTTAATCAAACTCATATTTTCTTCAAAAGATGAGTATTTAGGAGGACTTGTTTGCATTAAGAGTACTATAATCAACTTCTATAGAATCACCTAATCCACACAAGAGAAATATATAAATCATATGTCTTTAGACATTAAACAAAACCAAAACCAAAAAGGTTAGTACAAGATTAGATAATCCAGAAAAGGATAACCCTTTATAAAAAGAAAATCTATTATTAATCTCCATAATTTGTTCAACAAAACCCAAAGTTCAACAAAGACTATAAGTAAACCGAACTAAGATTGAAACCCAAATATTTGAAGGATTTAATCACATAGTCTTCCAAGTTAAATCGTATCATTTATCTACAAACAACATCAGTTTCTCTTAAAGTCTCGTATTGAAAAGTAATTAACCTAATCACATATCCCCCATGATAGGCTAATAAATTTCCATAGATAAGGAAAAATCAACTTACTCTTAATTCATAAAATCATCTAACTAAAATGAAGCAGTCAAACTAACCAGGGACTTCACGTAGTCCAGTGGTATGTGATAAATACCAGTCACACTTTGGTTGTGGGTTCGATTCCTGCCGTATTAGCCGACGCGACGGGTTGTCACACGGTCTGCGTGTTGTCCTTTTTCCAAACTATATAATTCTAAAATCATTCCCCAAAAAGAGATAAAATCATCAAAAATAACCATAACATAATTTAACCTCAATTTTATCTCATGCCTTTCACTTTCAATCATAACATATAGTAACCCATAATTACCTCAAAAGTAAGGATCATATAAACCCAAATGGTTCTTTATAACTATATCCACACAAGAACAGATAACTATTCCTTGAATAAAATTTTCATATATCAAACATCAGGGTTACACATACTATAAAAATTATTCTAATGTAACCCCATCATCAAAAGAGACTTAATGCTCTTAAAAATTTCACCATAACTCTTGAATCCCTTTTATGTTGACTTCTTACTCATTCAACATTCTTCATGATCCATTAACTATTCCTTTCCAACTTATTATGAAATACTTATTTCCGAAAAACAAAATCACGAATCAAATCATAAGATTCCAAAATAGGAAAAAAAATGTTATGAAATAATCCATACCTTTGATTGGTCATTGTCAATTTCTTCATCCTTAATCAGAATGGCATTAGGTAATGGTAAACAAATAATTGTACGATCTTGGTGATCCCATTCACGAAACTTCTTCATATGACATGTGTTTGCATAATGATCATGCACGCCACATTTAAATCATTCAATTGATCCCTCAGAAAGAACTTCTTTCCCTTTCCTCGAGTCAACTGGATGCTTCCTTTTTCCATGGCAGGTTATTGCTTTATGACCTTCATTTCCACATCTATAGCATATTTCTGTCCCTTTGAAACATTTTCCTAGGTGTTACTTTCCAAATCATTGAAACATAGGTTTTTGAACAAAATTACCTTTATGGTTATTACCTATAGTTCCGTAGGGATTTTTTTCTCGCATATATGATGCCTTATAGAAATAACCAAGGTTTAGGTGGTCAATCATGACTCCAGATAGTTGGTTGAGGATAAACACATGAGTTCTCATTGCAACTCCCATATCATTCAGTTGCTCTCTCAGAAAACTGTCACAGTTTCCTTCACATCCACTGTTATTTTGGTGCCTGCTAGATCTAGCCATTTAGTAAAACCAAAAAGGTCAGTGTGAGCATATCAAAAAAACCATCATGTACTAATGAGTAAGATAAACACTAATATATACTTACTCATTCACTTTAACTAAAACTATGAATCTTTCTGAAATCCTGACCATTATGGTAATGTCACTTATGCTTAGTGAATACCCTAACCTCTAAAGTTATCTAAACCGACCTTTGATACCAACTATAAATCCCCGGCCTTAAACCTTACTTAATATTGAATTAAATGAATAATTGACATTGAGGATCTTTTCAATTTTATAGTTTCAGATAATTAGATCTTAACTAATACATCTCCAAAGATTACAAAGTAGACACTTCTACTAAGTTTCCATAAAATAAAAACTCTTAAAAAGAAACATGTCTAGTTCCATGTTTTGGATATCCTGACATTTCCTTGATCCCATCCTTGGCCCTATTCAACTTTATGTCCTGTGAAAAACATTTCAAAAAAACATGGGATGAGCATAAAAAGCTCAGCAAGGTATACAGAAAGAATGAAAACTATTATTTTTTTAAAGCAACAAGTAAACCATGTATACTTTATCAAAGTAATACATTTAACTTTTAGGAAGTAGTAAAAACTCTTCACTAAATAAAATTTCATTACTTACCCTTTTATAACCAAAATATTACCATAAAACCCATATAAAGAACACATAACATACAAAGGTAACTTGGGACATAAATATACCTAAATGGAATAATCATACGGTCGACTTCCACAAATGCTTGATGGAATAGCCATATGGCCGACTTCCATACCCAATGCTTTGGAGGTTATAACGTAACCACCCATCCTGGTATTCACAGCACCACCCGTCATAATATCCATGTACCATTATAAAATCATAATACATTAAACCAATATTATGGAATGGAAACATTTCCACATTTCAATCACAATATACCACTTAAATATATCGACATAACAAATACTTTATAAAAACAATTTTACATACCACATAATTAATAGAGTATATGGTATTTATTTCATTTTAAAAAACATTACGGAAAGTTGAGGAAGCCAAAGACCAAATAATACTCGCGGCGGCAGAAAAGGTTATTGTCACCGTGTACGTTAAAAGAAACATTCCTTTTTTGTTGTTTAGTAAAACGCTTCGTATAAAAATATTACTTTTGAATAAAATTAAAAGTCAAAGGGGTTTATACACTGTATAAAATAAAGTTGTGTGTAAAACCAAATATGCCTCAACGAAAGGAGATTGAGACGAAGTCCCTTAAAAAGTCGGTATCCTTAGATTATGGATAAATCAATTACATGATTATGTGTGACAAATAAGAATACACAAAATATAAGTGGATATTAAGTGTAAAACAATCAGAGGTAATTCACACATAATCATGGAAAAACAAAACCAATTACATAGATATTTAACTCAATGAAATGAGATTGAGTTTTGATTTCCGATACAAGTTCGTCTAAATGACATAAGAATTTATCAATGAGATTATTATGTATAGAAATATTATATACACACAAAGGTTTGTGGAAACTACATCATATAGATTCCACAAATAATATTGTCATAATAAAATCAAGAATTAGAGTTTTAATCCAAATAATTGAAAGTAGGTTAAGAAGTTCCCTTACAGAAATTCGACAGCCTAACGATGTCACATCAAAATTCATAAAAAGAGTTGATGAGATATAAAAAAGGGTATCTCATCACTTGGACATAAAATTAACATAAATAAGGATATAGAAGAACATATCCCAAAATAATAATATGTTAATTAAAAGATATAACAAAAGAAGTCTTTTAAATAGAGGAGGGTGAAAGGGTCCTTTACCGACTTGGATTACTTTCAAAACGTACACCCCATTGAAGAAGGGTCATAAAATGAATATATAAATACCCATAAATGAAATTATATTATACAAAGAGTATAATAATGGGATGTAAATAAACCACTCAAAGGAAATGGTGGAAATTGTAGCATAAATCCCACGGGACTAAAACTGGGATGAAAAATCCCTTACGAAAACTCGGCAGCCTAACGACGCCACTTAAAACATCCAAAAATGGATTGATGAGATCAAATAGGGTGTCTAATAATATTACAATAAAATTTACAGAAATAGAAATATAAAATAACATCCCCCACCATAACAAAGAGGATCTTAAAAGAAGTGACATAAAGGAGAGTACTTAAAAAGAAAGAGAGAGGTTAGATCTCTTACGAAAATTCGGCAGCCTAACGAAGACACTCAAAACATCCAAAATGGATTGATGATAGAAAATAGGGTCACTCATAATATGAAAATAATAATTACAGAAGGAGTAATATAATATAACATCCCAATTATAAGAAATAATAGAATAAAATGAATGACATAAAAGACTGTAATTAAAAAGAAAGAGATGAGTAGGATCCCTTACCTCGGGTCCGACTTGACTCGATCTTTCTTTAACATCCTGAATAATAAACATGAGTAAATTTCCACTTTCTTAATAACATTTTTAAAGTTCATTATACCTTTTATATCACTTATTACCATGTCATGAACACTGTTATTATTTAAGTTAATAACGGTCATTTTAACGATCATTGGTTCTTGAGTCAAAAATAAACTCTTTATAATTACAAGTTGTTCATGTGGTAAGATATCCATTATATACAGAATTATATTCATGATTTAGATATAAGATAAATCATATATATCCAGTATATGCATTAATTTATAATATTACATTACATTTAGAGGTATGAAATGAAATGCACCGATCATGGAGACCATAAGCCGTACGTACGCATGAACGCTACTTCCATTTATATTTCATATTTAATGGAATTAAAACATAAAGTTACATAATAGTATTTTGATTCTAGTCTGGTATCATATATAATATCATTAAATTTATCCTTTATACGTACAACATATGGTATAAACAAATCAATCACTTTGAGGGGGCGGAAGTCCGCACTTCCTAAAAAAAGATATCGCGTATACCCATAATGGAATCCATAAAGGTATGCCATAAATGAAAAATACATAAGCTTAAGTAAAACATAAACATATTATATATCATATATAAATATAGTTCCATCTTAATGGCCACCTCTGAAGGTGTTATATGAGTGTTGAACAGTCATCGTTTCGTGAGGCAGAAATTCGCCATCCCCAGAAACAGTATGTTCTTTAACCATTAGATGTAGGTGTGTGTAAGTGTAGCTATAATACATCTTATAAAAACATCCTAGTATATGAATCATACTGGTGTTGTTACAAAATAAATGAATAAAAGTGTTTAGGGGGGTTGGAGAAGCAAAATTAAACATAAGAACACAAGAGAAGACACTACCTTTAAATCAGTTATCTCTCATTGATTTGAACTCAAAGGCATCATTGGAAAGTATTCTGCCCAAAGTGAGGCTTCAATGATGAAGAGAGGGATGTGTAGAGATGGAATGGGAAGGGGTTGGCCACGCCAAAGGATTGAGAGGTGTGTGTAAGGTGGTAGAGGTGGGGGCCTTTTATAATAGGAGAGGAGGGGCACTGTTGGAAAGTAAAGAAATGTTACTTTATTTTAGAATGTGTTTCGAATTTTAAAGGTCCCACAATGATGTGTTTCGAGGATAAGGTGATAAGGGTTATAAATACACCCATACAATAGGTTTTTGACAAGTGTAGGTCTTAGATTTTACATTATATTTTCATTTTATTTAAATTGTTATATAATGAGGTAATCACTGCATCATCATTATGTCATAAATAATTTAATTTATTTAGTGTCTAAAATTTATAAACAAAATATCATAATGTAGGAAATATTTTTATCTTTTTAATGAATATTTATAGTCAAAAATATGACTTTTATAACCCCATGTAAATTTTTTTTAGTAAAACAACACATGTTTGTGATATTTTAATTTTAACAGTAAATAAAAAGGTATTAATGTCATTTTCCTACCAAAGTGGCTCCATGGGGTCCCCAAGTTGACACCTGGATTTTATTGGTCGTCCATGAAACATCCAATGAGGGTAGGACATGTGTCTAGGTCATTTCATAATATTAAAACATTATTTTACCATAAATTACACTAATTAGTTATAATCACGATTAATAAACTTAAAAGTTACTATTCACCAAATAATTATTTTAATCCCATTGAATCACATTTTACTTCTTAATGACAACCATGTATGTCGGATTTTTTAAATTCAAATCACAGAAGTGGTAAAGTTTCATTTAAACGAAAAATCAGTTTCTTTAACTACCACTTATTGGTTTCACTATTCATCAAAAATTGAAGTTTTTCAGAAAAATACCAAAAATTCACCCTAGGCTATATTTGATATTCCGATTTCAAAAATGATGACTAATTTAAAAAATTAAAAACATATAAGTTACATTAATTAATTTAATAATCAATTCCCCCTGTCAGAGCAAATAACGTGTTTTTATGAAACAAAAAGTATCCAATAATTGACACTAATTTAAGTCCAATTTCAAGATGAAATTAATTCAAACGACAACTTATAGATTAAATGGAAAATATATATTCTAATTTCAGTTTGAAACCAATTCAGAAGATAATCTAATCATATAAATAAATTATAATAAAAAGAGGTTTTGAATCAAAATACAACATTTTTCACTATTAATTAAAAAAATGAACATTATCGGAAAAATACCAAAAATTTACACAATGTAAATTTTGATGTCCCGATTCTAAAGAAGAATTTTATTTTCTCAAATATAACACATAAAATTGTCAAAAAGTGGATTTAAAAGAGCTTCTCCATCAAAAGGCAGTTAATCGACCTTTTAAAGAATATTAGAATATTTACGCTTAAAATTGGATTCATTCACATTTTAAGCCTTTAACATTTACTGGATAAAAGTAAAAATATTTGAAAAATATATATAATCATTTTTTAGTTAGTTCCATTCATTCCCGGCATTACAACGACTAGGCATTAACTAAGATTTGAAATAATATTATTTTATTATTAGATTACAACGTAAGATTCCCCAGAAACTCGTTGTTGCGTATTGGGCACACCATCGAGCATAGCATCCCCTTTAAAGTAATATTAATATTTTATTCACAAATATGGATAAATGTGAAAATGTCATATTCTCTATTTACCTGGGGTGTTACACTTTTAATGGAGAACCCTTTTTAAATCTAGTTTTGGTCACTTTAATACATTCTATATGACCAAATAAAATCCTTCATTAGAATGGGGACATCAAAATTTACTTTGTGCAATTTTTTGGAATTTCTCTGATAAAGTTCACTTTTTAATGAATAATAGAAAATTTTGTAATTTAATTCAAATGTTCCTGTTAATATAATTTATTTATATGGATATATTATCTTTTTAATTGGTTTTAAAGTAAAATTAAAATATATTTTTACCATTTAATCCAATGTTGGTCATTGGAATTAAATTCACTTTGAAATTCGACATAAATAAGTATCAATCTTTTGATAGTTATTGTTTCCTAAAAACACCATATTTGTATTACCAATGGCAATTAAATTTTAAATTAATTAATGCCATATATATGTTTTGAATTTGGAAAAATGAACATTAATTTTGAATTCGGAATATCAAATAATTCTTTGGCTGAATTTTTGGTATTTTTATGAAAATCATCAATATTTGATGAACAGTAAAACCACATAGTGGTAGTTAAAAAAACTGAATTTTTCATTTAAATAAAAATTTACCACTTATTTGAATTGAATTTCAAAAATTTAACATTCATAGTTGTTATCAAGGAGTAAAATTTGGTTCATTAAGATGAAAATTATTTTTGGTGAATAGTAACTTTTGACTATTATAAACAGCAGTTAAAGGTAAATAGGGTAATTCAAGGTTAAAAGAATATTATAATAATTCATAATTACCTTAAAAATTGTCCAAACCTTATTGGTTGAGTCATTAACGACCATGGGAATCATTGGGTCGATTTTGGGACCCCATTGATCTACTTGGGAGTGAAGATGACAATTTAGATTAATTAATTTAATGTAAATGCAAAATTGACATTAACAAAACTCATTTAGTAATTAATTATTATTTCGTGTTATATAAGTCTTATTTTCTACTAGAAATATTCATTGGAAATATAAATATATTTCCTAGAAGATAGTATTTTTTTATAATTTTTTGACATCTAATAAATTAAATTATCTATGACACAATAATGATGCAGTATTTACCTCATTAATAAATGATAATAATAAATATGATTATAATTATTAAAATATTATCCAAAACATGTCCAATTCGGATTGGATGATTTTCGTTAGACCATTTCTCATCTTATATGTTAATATTATCAATCTTGGACCATTATAAACCGAAAATCATTATATAATAAAATAATAGTTTCACACTTTCCAAAAGAGCCCCTCCTCCCCCTTATAAATGGAGACCACTTCTAACCAATTCCTCACACCTCTCAAGCCATTTGTCTCGTCCAAACTCTGTCCAATTAGGCTCTCAACATCCCTATCCTCATCTTAGAAGCCTTACCTTAGGCATAAGTCACTTCAAGAAGTCCTTTGGTTCAAAGCAAAGAGAGTTACCCAAATTAAAGGTAACAGTTTCTCTTAAATTGTTTTCTTTTATTTTACTTCTCCAATCCCTAATTTTTTTTTATTTCTTTCTTTTTTAACAACACCAGTATCCTCAATATACTAGGATGTTTTTATAATATGTATTCGAACTACACTTACACACACCTCCATCTATTGGATGAAGAACATAATGTTTCCATGGATGAGAAACTAACGCCTCACGAAATGATGATTGTTCAATTACATCTTACCGCCTCTCATGGTGGACATTATGATGGAACTATATTTATATATGATATATATTATGTCTATGATTTACTTATTCTTCTGTACTTCCCATTTATATTATTCCTTTAAGTTTTCCATAGTGGGTAAATACGATAATCTCATTTGAGGAAGTGCGGACTACCGTCCCCTCAAAGTGATTTGATTCATTAATGACTTATGTGGGATGTATAAAGGGTGGAGTTAATGATATTATATATGATATTATACTGGAATTATAATATACCTATGTATCATTATGTTTTATTTCTATTAAAATAATAAATAGAAATTAAAGCAGCGTTTATGCGTACGTACGGCGTACCGTCTCCATGAACGGTGCATTTCATTTCTTACATCTAAATGTTATGAACTGTTATAAATATATATATATATTGGATATATATGGTATATATGATATATAAATCATTAATATAATTCTTTATATAATGAACCTTTGACCACATGAACAACATGTAATTATAAGAAGTCCATTTTTGAATCAAGTATCAAATATCGACAAAACGAACATTATTAACTTAAATGATTACATAACATTTATAACAAGGTAATAAGTGATATTAAAATGAATAATAAACTTTAAAATGGTTATTAGGAAAGTAGAAATTATCTTTAGTTTATTTTTCAGGATATTAAAAAATGATCGAGTCAAGTCGGACACGGGGTAAGGGATCTGACCTCACTCTTTCTTTTCAAGTAATCTCTTCTATGTAATTTCATTTATACTCCATGTTATTATATAGGATGATGTTATTTTATATTCACCATACTGTAATTTTTATTTTCATATTATTAGAGACCTCCTCTTACTCTCAACAATTCATTTTATGATTTTTTATGTGGCACCGTTAGGCAACCGGATTTTTGTATGGGATTTTCTTATCTCACTTTTAATTCCGTGAGATTTCCATTGTTAACCACTTATTTATTACATGTGGTGTAATGTTTACTGTCAATGATATATATTACCATGATTATATTTATATTCATGGTATTCTATGACTCATTTTTTGGTTCTTAACTTTTGGACATACGATTCAATTTGAATACAATGAAGTAAGGGGGTTTCATCTCAATTTTTATTCATGTGAGATTCATGCTATATTGGCCACTATTTACTTTACTGTGTCTTATATACTTCCCATGATTGTAATATTTGTTTAATATACTCTCATTTAGGAGTATTTAAATCATCATTGGATGATTGTTCGTTCATGTGACATATGTTTTGTAAATTACCAAATCGGTAAGGGAACTCCTTAACCCAATTCCCATTATTTGTTTTGATATTCTATTTTTTTATTTATATCATCCTATGAATATGTGTGAATGACCTCTGATTGTTTTACACTTAATATCCCCTTATATTGGTTTTATTTATATTTTTCACACATAATTATGAGATATATTTATCCTTAATTTAAGGACACCAACTTTATAAGGGATTTTATCTCAATTTATATTTCCATTGAGACTTCATTATTGATATGCACCATTTCAATCTTATGTGGTGTATATACTGTCCATTGAAATATTATATCATGAATCCCTTTATTCTCATGATATTATAATGTTCTGATTAAAATTTATTCTTCAATTATTTTTATTGAAGCATCCCTCTTTTTGTTAAAAACACTTTAAGCAAATATCGTTTTAAATTTTTTAAAGATTTATTCCTTTAAATATTTCTAATTAATGTCCATGTTTTCAAAATCTGTTTTAGGATTTATTTATATGGATATTAATTTTTTAAAATTATAATTCATTTAAAAGCTTCAAATTGGTATGGGGCACTTTGATTCAAAAATCACATTTCAAATGGTTTTGAAAATGATTTGATAATGCATTGTTTATTTCAATATCTTGATATGATATATTGGAACGTGGAAATTTTATCTTTCCTTTATACATGTGTTATATGTTTTAATTATGTTATTTTTATTGGGAATTGTTTACGTATACGGGTGGTTCTGTGATAAACCAAGGGTGGTTGAGCTCGAGATAGCTCTCTAATGCATTGGGTAACGTGACGGAGGTAAACACAATGTTTCTTCAAAGAGATTTAGGGAATATACTATGACGAGTATTCCATGTGTAACTCCCTACGTAGCTATGATAGATATAGTGTATGTTTGATATGGATAACATAAGTAACCTTTATGATTTATGATTTGTGTGTGTTATTCATAAATATCATGATTTCATAAGGTATGTTATGAGTGAAAAGTATGGTTTCATTGATTTGTATTTATTGATGGGATAATGTTTTCCTTCCTTATTTTATAACCCTTACTGAGATTTTTATGCGCATCCCATGTTTTTGAAATGTTTTCCACTGGACTTAATGATGAATAGGGTCAAGGATGGGATCAATGGAAATTCAAGCTATCTAAAACATGGAACTAGACATGTTTCTTTTTAAGAGTTTTTATTTTATGAAAAAATGGATATTGAGTAGAAGTGTCTACTTGTAATATTCATGTTTTAATGTAATAGTTATGGCCTAAATCTCTAAAACTCTAAACCTGAAAATATACTCAATGTGAGTTATTAATTTAATTCAATATTCTGTAATGATTAATGCTGGGTCCTTATAGTTGGTATAAGTGGTCGGTTTAGACAACATTAGGGATTATGAATTTTCGTTAGACATATGGTTATTAATTATATATTATTTCAGTTAAATCCTTGTTTTATAACTTTTCAGATCAAGGAAATAATGTTACAAATGGAAGGAGGAGGATCTCAAATGACATTTATATCCATTCATGATGACAAGATTTCAATAATTATTGCAATGTCATGTTCGGATGATTGTGAAACTTTTTCTTGCATAAAACTCACTTGAAAGATGTTGTTTGAGATATCAAACACCTCCACTATACCACGTTATCATTTTGGATCATGGTTTGTATTTAGAAAAATCTTATTTTCACAATATTCTCATATTTTCAAGAAAGGTAAATATTATCATGGCATTTCCAAATATTTTACCATATGACAAGATTTTGAAAAATATTATGATTTTGAAAAAGGTGCTGAAGTAGGAGACCCTTGACAAACCTATTTATATTTGAATTTAAAATATAGCCTCTCAGCACATACTTATGGTACTTTAAAATGACCGTTAATTGAAAGATTCAAATCAAATTTGGTTCGACTTTTTTATAGAAATAATGTTTCATCAGATGTTTTGATATTATATGTCATACATGATTATTTTCCAAAACTGTTTTTCTGTGAACACCCATATGACCCATGTTGTACAAGGTGTATTTGGATGGAGGAATAAAATTATTTTTGAAGGATCTTTAAATCATTTATGCAATGCATGGACCTTCATCCTACGTGAACAAGATGATGATGAAACCAAATGGACCCCATGATCATGGTATGATGTTCTTCATTTTGGGGATTGTTTTATTTAATCATTTGGTGTTGAAATAAGACTTCAAGAATTAAGATGTTGAGATCACAATGAATTTAGAGAAAATGAGATGTATAAGAAAACCATTGTGGTTAAAACATGTTAGTGTTATTTTTGAGTTTTATAAAAAGAACAACCCGTAGGATTGGTGACAACCCATTGCATCCAGCAAGGCTGTCGGAATCGATCCCACAACCAACGGGCGACAAGTGCACATCGCCTACCACTAGCCAACTTGAAGTCCATGGTTAGAATGACTTATTGTTTTTAGTAAATTTTTTTATGAAATAATAATAATTTTATTTTTTTAACTTATGTTTTATCAAATGGATATATTTATTATTGAAAAATGATTTAGTGATTAAGTGATAAAAGGTTACTGTGGAAGACGTTCTCTCTTTTGAGGAAACACTATATTCCCAAGGAAGATAAAATACTATGGGATTTCAATTATGGAATAATGGTTGAAATTTTAGTTTGGAAGAATCTATGTTTTTATTATGGACACATGATGATTTGATTTATTTATGAAAATGATTTACCTATCATGGTGAATATGTTATTAGGTTAATTAATTTTCAATATGAGACATTATGAGAAACTGGTGTTACTTGGAGATAAATGTTAAGATGTATCTTGGAAGTCTATGTAATTATATCATTATTCGATTTGGGTAACAATCAATGTTTGGATTACTTTTGAAGAATTTTAGGGGAAATTGTTTATTGAATGATCTTTATTGAACTTTGTGTTTTGTTAAGACAAATTTTGGAGATTATGAGTAGTTTATCTTTATGTAAAAGTTTATCCTTTTGGGGATTATATGATTTTGTACTAAAAATTTTGGTTTTAGTGAATATCTAAAGACAATAGAAATATATAGTTCATCTTTTTTGGATTATTTGATTCTCCCGAAGTTGATTATAGCACTTTTAATGTAAACAAGTCATCTTGAATATTCATCAATTGGAGAAAAGATGATTTTGTGGTATAATTTTATTAAAGGATAAAACTATACATGACAAATAAGTACATTTCCTTATAATCTTAGGCTAGTTATTAATAAAATTCTTCATCTCGATGAAAATGATCATGAAGAAAAAAAATGATATAACCTCTCTTTTATCATCAGACTTTTACCCAACCAAAAATTCATGGTATTGTGGCGGTAAACTTTCTGTGATCAATTTCTCTATCACTCTTTGTTAATCTATGCGAGTTAGTATTCTTTAAATATCTATGTTTTCCTACATGGAATCCTAGTATGGGTTATCTTGAGTGACATTTATATATATCTTTCTTTATTTTAAAGTGATAGTTTTATTGACTCTATTTTCTGATGTGGGACATTCAATGATGTTTCCGAGCCAAATTTTAAAATTGTGAGGACGCAATTCCAAAAAGGAGGGGAAGGATGTAACATCCCAGGGAAATGGAGAATAAGATATTTTCATACTTATTAATATTTATGAATTAAATATTAATTTTACTTTAAATGGGTTTCTATGTTCGATAGTGTACCCAATATTCAACAACGGGTTTCTTGGGAATCTTACGTTGCATACTAATAATATAATATAATTATTTTAAATGGTAGTAAACTCCTAGCCATTGTATTGGTAGGAATGAAAAAAACTAACTACAATATGATTATACATATTTTTTTTAAATATATTTACATTTATCAAATAAAAGTTAGAGGCTTAAAAACAGAATGAATCTAATTTTAAGCATAATTTTCATTTAAAGGCGGATTTATCGCCTCTTAATGGCGAACCCGTTTTAAATCTAGTTTTGGTAACATTAATACATTCTATAGGACCAAATAAAATCCTTAATTAGAATGGGGACATCAAAATCTACTTTGTTCAATTGTTTTTAATTTTTCCGATAAAGTACATTTTTTAATGAATAGTGGAAAATATTGTAATTTAATTCAAAATTGCCTTTTAATCTAATTTATTTATATGGATAGATAATCTTCATAATTGGTTTTAAAGTGAAATTAAAATATATTTTTACAATTTAATATAATGTTGGTCATTGGAATTAATTTCACTTCGAAATTAGACATAAACAAGTATCAATCTTTTGATAGTTATTGTTTCCTAAAAACACGCTATTTGTTTTAACAGCAGGAATTAATTTTAAAATTAATTAATTCCAATATTATGTTTTGAATTTGGAGAAATATAAAATAACTTTGAATTTGGAATATCAAATAATTCTTAGGCTGATTTTTTGGTAATTTTCTGAAAAACGTCAATTTTTGATGAATAGTGAAACCACTTAGTGGTAGTTAAAAAAATGACTTTTTCATTTAAATGAAATTTTACCACTTATGTGAATTTAAACTCAAAAATACGACATACATGGTTGTTAACAAAAAGTAAAATGTGGTTCATTAAGATTAAAATATTTTTTGGTGAATAGTAACTTTTGACTTTTATTTACCGCGGTTAAAGGTAAATAGGGTAATTGAAGGTTAAAAGAATATTATAATAATTGAAAATTACCATAAAACATGTCCAAACATTATTGGTTGAGTCATTAACGACCATGGGAATCTTTGGGTCGATTTTAGGACCCCATTGACCCTCTTGGGAGTGAAAATGACAATTTAGATTAATTAATTTAATGTAAAGACAAAATTGACATTAACAAAACTCTTTTAGTAATTAATTTTTATATGGTATTATATAAGTCCTATTTTCGACTATAAATATCAATTTGAAATATAAATAGATTTCCTACAATATAGTAAATTTTTTTTATAATTTTTAGACATTGAATAAATTAAATTTTTAATGGCACAATAATGATGCAGTATTTACCTCATTAATAAATGATTAAAATAAATAAGGTTACAATGATTAAAATATTTTCCAAAACATGTCCAATTCGTATTGGATTATTTTATATCGACCATGAATCATCTTATCTTTTATTGTAATGATTTTTGGACCATTAGAAACCGAATATCTTTTTATAATAAAATATCGGTTTCACACTTTCCTAAAGAGCCCCTCCTCCCCCTTACAAAAGGAGACCACTTCAAAAAAATTCATCACACCTCTCAAGATATTTGCCTCATCCAAACCTTACCTGATTAATCTCTAAACATCCATATACTCATCTTAGAAGCCTTACCTTAGGTATAAGGCACTTCAATATGTCCACTGGTTCAAACCAAAGAGAGTTACCCAAATTAAACGTAACAGTTTCTCTTAAATTGTTTTATTTTATTTTACATATCCAATCCCTAAACAATTTTTATTTAATTATTTTGTAACAAAAATAATATCAACAATATACTATAATTTCTTTATAAGAGGGATTCTAACTTCACTTACACACACCTCCATCTAATGGATGAATAACATAATGTGTCTGTGGATGGAAAACTAACGCCTCACGAAACGATGATTGTTCAATTACATCTTACCGCCTCTCATGGTGTCCATTATGATGGAACTGTATTTATATATAATATATATTATGTTTATGATTTCCTTATTCTTCTGTACTTCCCATTTATATTATTCCTTTATGGTTTCCATAGTGGGAAAAACGATAATCTCATTTGAGAAAGTGCAGACTACATCCCCCTTAATGTGATTTGATTCGTTAATTCCTTATGTGGGATGTATAAAGGATGGATTTAGTGATATATAAATATGATATTATACTTGAATTATCATATAACTGTGTATCCTTATGTTTTATTTCCATTAAAATAAGAAACAGAAATGAAAGCAGCGTTCAAGCGTACGTATGGCTTACTGTCTCCATGAATGGTGCATTTCATTTCTTACATCTAAATATTATATAATATTATAAATACATGTATATAATGGATATATATGATATATAAGATATCTAAATCATGATTATAATTCTGGATATAATTAAACTTTGACCACATGAACAACATGTAATTATAATAAGACCATTTTTGACTCAAGTACCAAATATCGACAAAACGAACATTATTAACCTAATTGATTACTTAACATTTATAACATGGTAATAAGTTATATGAAAAGGAATAATAAACTTTAAATCAGTTTTTAAGCATGTTGAAATTAACTTTAGTTTTTTATTCAGGATATTAAAGAACGATCGAGCCATGTCGGACACGGGGTAAGGGATCCGACCTCACTCTTTCTTTTCAAGTACTCTCTTTTATGTCATTTCATTTATGCTCCAAGTTCTTATGTTGGATGATGTTATTTTATATTAACCATACTGTATTTTTTATTTTCATATGATGAGATACCCCTTCTTACTCTCGTCAATTCATTTTATGAATTTTTAAGTGGCACCTTTAAGCTGCCGAATTTTTCTAAGGGATTTTCTTATCTCACTTTTAATTCCATGAGATTTCCGTTGTTCGCCACTAATTTATTACATGTGGTGTAATGTATACTTCCATTGATATATATTACCATTATTAGGTTTATATTGATGGTATTATATGATTCATTTTGTGGTTATTGACTTTTGGTTATAAAATTCAATTTGAAAACAATGATGTAAGGGTTTTTCATATCACTTTTTTCCCATGAGATTCATTATATATTGGACACTATTTCCTTTAGTGTGGCATATGTACTACACATGATTGTACTATTTTTGTAATATACTCTCATTTATGAGTATTTACATCTTCATTGGATGATCCTTCTTTCACGTGACAAATGTTTTGTAAGTTACCAAATCGGTAAGGGAACTCTTTATCCCAATTCCCATACTTTGTGTTGATATTCTATTTTTTTATTTATGTCATACTATGAATATATGTGAATGAACTCTGATTTTTTTACAAATAATATCCACTTATATTGGGTATATTTATATTTTTCACACATAATTATGAGATTGATTATCCTTAATTTAAGGATACCATCTTTATAAGGGATTTTATCTCAATTTACACTTCCATTGAGACTTCATTATTATTATTCACCAATTCCATTATATATGTTGTATATACTATCCATTGAAATATTATATCATGAATCACTTGTTTCTCATGATATTATAATGTTCTGATTTAAATTTATTCTTCAATTATTTGTATTGAAGCTTCCCTCTTTTTGTTAGAAACACTTTAACTAAATATTTTTTTAAATGTTTTAAAGATTTATTATTCTAAATATTTATAATTAATGTACAAGTTTTCAAAATTAGTTTTAGGATTTACTTATATGGACATTAATTTTTTCAAATTATAATTCATTTAAATGATTCAATGTGGTATGGGACACTTTGATTCAAAAATCTCTTTTTAAATGGTTTTGAAAATAATTTGATAAAACATGTTTATTTCAATATCTTGATTTGATATATTGGAATGTGGAAATGTTATCTATCCTTTATACATGTGTTATATATATTATAATTAGGTTATGTTTATTGGTAATTGTTTATGTATACAGGTGGTTCTGTGATAAACCTAGGCCAGGTGAGCCCGAGATAGCTCTCCAATGCATTGGGCAACATGATGGAGGTAAACGCAATGTTTCTCCTAAGAGAATTAGGGAATATACTGTGATGGGTATTCCAAGTGAAAATCCCTACTTATCTATGATAGATATAATGTAATTTTGATATGGATACCATAAGTAACCTTTATGATTTATTATTTGTGTGTGTTATTCATAAATTTCATGATTTCATAAGGTATGTTATGATCGAAATGTATGGTTTCATTGATTTTTATTTATTAATAGGCTAATGTTTTCCTTCCTTATTTTATAACCTTTACTGATATTTTTATGCTCATCCCAAGTTTTTCAAATATTTTCCACAGGACTTAAAGATTAATAGGGTCAAGGATGGGATTAAGGAAAATTCAATCTATCTAAAACATGGAACTAGACATGTTTATTTTTAAGTGTTTTTATTTTATGAAAAAAATGGATACTGAGTAGAAGTGTCTACTTGTAATATTCATGTTGTAATGTAATAGTTCTGGTCTAAATCTCTAAAACTCTAAACCTGAAAAGATCCTCAATGTTAATTATTCATTTAATTCAATATTATGTAATGATTAAGGACGAGTCCTTTTACCTCCTCTACTATAGAAATGAACTCACCCCTCCAACATCGTTACACCTCTCAAGAAACTTTTGTTTGAAAAATTTGTTCCAAAATATCATTTAAACATACCTTCAATTATCTTATAATTTCCTCATTGGGAATAAATTCGACCATGGAACCCCTTTGGGGAAAAATAGATGGAGTTACCCAAAGATGATGCAACATCTTCCCTAGATATCTTTAGATTTTTTTCATTATCCACCACTAAATCATTATTATTCCAAAGATATAGAATATAATATTTATCCAAAACATTATTTTATTATTTTTATATAAGTTTTTGACCTTCAATTACAATCAAATCCATATAATGGGCAACGAACCTACCATTTATGTGAATGAGGATCTATTGCCTCACGAAACGATGATTGTTCGTTTTTTCCTTTACATCCTATCATGGATGAAAATATGACTCAAATGATATTTATATATGATATATATAATTTTTTAATTTATTTATTATTATGCCATTTTTATATAAGACATACATTTATGATTTCCATTTTTCGAGAATACGATAACATCGTTTGTTAGAGTATGCCCTACTGCCCCAATAATGTAATGTGATTCATTCACTCTATACTATAAATGTGTAATGGGTATTTTAATTAATACTATGTAAAATATATGAAATTAAAAATATAATATAATTATAATATATATATATATATTTCATTTACATTTCATTCTTGTAATATGAGAAAGAAATGAAAGTAGTGTTCTTGTGTATGTACAATCTACCGTCTCAACGAACGGTGAATTCAATTTTTTATCTCCAAATATCATGGATAATTTTAAATATTTATATATTTAATATATATGAAATTTAAATCACAGTTTTATATCTATAGGTGATGAACCCATGTTCTAATCAACATTAATATCACATAGCAAGTCAAAAAATACTCAAGCAATTGGCCTATTAACACCCAAAATAGTTAAAATAAAGAATGATTACTAACAATTGTATAATAAGAATTTATAATAAGATAATATATGATATAATAAATATTAGTTTGTTTATACTATAAGTTATTATTATTATTTAAACCACTATACATCAGGTTAATTACCACCCAAAAAAATATGGACAATGTAAGTGATATCCTCAAATTTTGAATTCCATTATGTCTTTTCTGTTGTTATGGACCACATCACATTTACATGGTTTATATTATACCATTTTAAATTGTATATCATGAATATCTATATATTTATGATATTATATGTTTAATATATAGTTATTTTTTCTTGTATATTTTGATTCAAAATTTTTTAAAGTGGTATGGGACATTTTGGAATTAATAAGAATTATTCTCATAATAAATGTATATAAATATTATATTTGCAATATCACATTCCATATAAGTGTTGAAATTATCCTAAAAATCAAAGTATTTTAATAATTTAATTATAAAAATTCTTTGTTTGTGTATATTTTTATTTTCTAAACCATACTACAGTTTTAAATATGGTGTTCACATTAATAGTTAGTTGATTTCATAGAGAATTATTGACAAATTTATATCTTTCATTCAATAATGATATATAAGATGTAATATTTTCTATTGATTAAGTTTATTATTTAATATGAGGAAATATTGTATATGTAATTATGGTTTTGGTATATAAATTATATTTCCCCTTTATGCACCGACTTTTTCTTAGGTTGCAAATTAGTTAGCAATATTAAACAGGCTTCTACCTATAGTGGTTTATGTCTGGATTATGGATCTTGAACTTATAGGTTTTCACGATCTGGAGACATAAAATCAAGTAAATAATAATTTATTTAAAAGGAATTTCAATTATCATTTTTATTATCCCTCGGGGATTCATATGATAATATATAGGGATGAATTTCATTGTCAGTTTATTGATTAAATGGAAAGTGTTTTCAGTATCATACCTAACCTTATTGACTATACCTTATATATTTATTTGAATGTCTTGTGTATTTAATTATTTATGATTATATGATGTTTTATTTCCATTATCCATTATTTATTCCTTGTTACATAACCATATATGGCATTTGAGTTCACCCTTTTTATGTTTCATTTATTATGTTATAAAGATGATTCATTTGAATCAGTTCCAGGGATGTTTTTTAGTTCTTATTATTATGGAATTTTTTTTATTTCCAATTGACTAATGTATTATGGTTGTCATATATATAATCTATATTTACAAAAATTCTAATCCAATTGGTCCCTCGGGATTGGATTCCATGTAATCATGAAAATGTAAATAAATAATGCACAGGATTTCGAGTTTTTAGGGTTAGGGTGTTACAATGGGTATTAGAGGATGTTTAGCAGAAGCAATGGAATATATATTTATAAAAAATATATTAAGGAACATTACCCTTAGATATTCATTAAGGATATATATAATAGAAAATACATTATTTTTGTTAAGGTGTATTTTATTTGTGTATTCCTCACAATACATCCATATCTAGATAATACAAGTGTATGTGGTTCTAGAACAGATCTACCAAGATGTAACAACTCCAAAAAATGTGTGTCAATCCTTACATGGTATAAACTAGTATGAAAAAATGTTCCTTACTATACACTTGTTTTCACATTCCATAGGAATACATATAGGATAAATCCGATTTAATTGAAAAACAATTATGAACGGTTTCAAAGGAATGATATCCCCAGGGAATTTTTTTTCAAATTAAAATATTATTTGCGCATTAAATTTTTCAGTATAAGTTATGTTTATATAATTATATATAATAATACAATTTTTATAATTTGATGATATAATGTAGTATATTATATTTATTATAAATGGATCTTAGAAGCAATAATGCTATCAATACTTTTGGAAAGTGTTGAGAATCCCATGCTAAGTTATCTAATACAATTGTTATTGGAACAGAGAAATTATATCTATATCATGGAAGCATTATTATTTTATGAAAAATAACCTTTCCCAAATTTATGAACCATTTACACATATATAATATCCTATTCTAGATCTCTTTATGTGATAGAATCCCTAATATTTTAATGATACTAATAATCAAATTTTATTTTAGTAATTGATTTAGTCTTTGGATAATATAATTGTTTCTTTATGATGTAGTGAAATGTAAATGTGTATACTTGAGGTATATTGTTTGAGAGTTATTTCTGATCAATGGTGGACATTGATAAATAATAATAGGGAGGAAGAATAAATAGAACTCACATAATGGATAAACATCAAGGAGTCATTAACAGATTAATACTTCCCTCATGATAAAAGAATTAGATAATGTTGAATTTCCATTAATTAATTAAAAAGGATTTAGAGAGTTATATAGATTATAAAGTAACATTTTAAAGATTATCTAGTTATTTTAATGATTATATATGTAACATGTAGTGTAATATTTACCTCTTATTTGAAATTTGTTTGAAAAATCAACAACATGAATTGGTTTCTTATAATTTTTCATCATATGAAGAAATATTTTTCTATTCCATTAAAATAGAGAATGATTTTTCAGGAGAAAAATACGTTCAAGGTAAAAAAAGATAATATAAGACCATATAATAATCATAAAAATGTAAATTCATCCATTATGTATTAAAAAACTCAACATTATCAATTTTTTGTAAAATGTGGAATGAATCACCTTGGAATTTTTTTGAATTGACATAGTGTTTTCTTAAAGTCCTAAGATAGGGGTCACCATTCTCTGAAGTGAAAAGGGAATAATGGAAATGGTTTCATACAATTATTCATGTATAGGAATATAAGTAAAAAATAAAAATTAATTCTCTATAAGTCAACATAATCAACAATTGAAGAGGTTGAGGGGAGATGGCCCATATAATGTGATCACTAGAGAAGAAGTAGATATTAAAAATGATTTTATGGGAGGTATATTTATAATATAATCATATTTAATCAATTACTTATTTTTTTGGGACCATTTCACATGTTTATATCTACCTAGTTTCCTTATAACATTATACATTTATCTTGTTATTTAATAAGAGTGTTTTAGTCAAAGCTCTTAAAAAAAGTATCATTACCGAAAACCTGTGTCGTGGAGTCCCCATTTGTAATCATAAATATCATTTTCTTTGTGGCCATGTTATTATAGATATATTTTACATTGATATTATCCTTGATTTTTACCATTTAATTACATATTAAGAAAAATTTTATTTCAAGAAGAAGGAAGTTGCAATTTTTTAGGTAGATGTAGAATACCATATAATTTGTGAAAAAGAATACACACCAAAATTGTATAATGATCCACCCTCAGTAGATCTACTAGGTGAAATTATTGGGGAATATATTAGTAAACAACTTGTGTTGATGATGGTAATATTCAAATAGATTATATACCTATTATACAATAACACCTTGATGTATTCCTTAAGAATTACCTCAACATCCCTTAGAGAGTGAAGTGTTGTTTTCTATTGATTCAATACATAATTAATTTATATTATAAAATAATCCATATAGAATGTATATATAGTAATTAGTGGAGTTTAACAAACAAATATTGTATTTGAGTAATAATAAATTTAATTTCCCTAGTGTTTCACAATGGGGATCACCCGCAATATTTTTTTAGAAGAAGTATTGACTGATGAGGTTGTTCATTAAATATATAAAAATGATTTCTATAAAAATAAATTAAAATTTACCAGTCACTTGAATTGGTAACTTGTTTTAATAATATAATGGAGAAAAATTATTTCTATAACGCCCAACCCAAGAATCTCAGAGTTTGTACATTATCATATTACATTGGCTTGTTTACGAGTAATAAAATATCAAATGGAAAATCAGATGAGGTGTCTTGGAAACGAATATTACCTAATTTATAACAATAATATTTTGGAAAAATAAATTAAAAACATAATACATAAATAAATGAAATAAATTATATCCTTTAAATATGAATCAACGTTCTGTTCATCAAAACATGGGAAAGAAACAAATACTGGAATGCTCGGATGCTTATTAAGGGTAAGTAAAATGTAATAAATAATTGAAACATCTAAAAGGAATCATAAAAAATCGAAACAATCATTAAATTTATAAAAAAATATAAGGAATAATCTATATGGAATGTTATGAAACTAAATCACATTCAATTAATTAACAAAATCAAAATGAAATAAAACCATAGATACATAGATTAAAATATCATCGATAAATAATAACTGATATTAAATGAGGGAAATTAATAAATATTGGAATCCATTTTTACAAATTACATATAAATAGTACAATAAGGTCATTTAAAAAGTTTATTTAGCTATCGATTAATAATCAACCCATTTTGGCCAGCTATTTTGCCTTGTGAGTCTATGGATGCATCGAGAGGCTTTCATTGACGGGTCCCCAACCCAAGTTATACCAATACAGATCATTAATCATATATATAATATATAATTTTCATCATAAAATATACATATTTAACGAAGAATATTTTTTATCAATAATACCTAATAGGATGATTATTAACAACAAGGTTTGTTGACATTAAAACAAGCTTGAGGAAAAATAATATTTAAACCTTCCAATGTGTCACATTCCACATTGAAAAATTTATATAATAATTAAAAATTTATTAAAAGAAACATATTATATCATGATATTAAAATGATTCATTTTATAACATGTCAATGTGTAGTATATACCAAATAAAAATGAATTGGTGCATAACAAACATAAGTCTCAATGGTATGTAAGTTGAGAAGAAATCCCTTACCTTAAACATATTTTTGTTACGCATTATTTATAATCATTTAAAGTGGGTTGAAACATGTCACTATCATATAAAATAAATAAATTAGTTATTAGGATATCAAATATATTCATCTTATAATATCTTATTACCCATTTGTTAATATCCCTTAATTATTTTAATTATTTCAGGTGTTAATTTTCTAGTTTTTCAATAATGTGTTAACATGTTATTTTTCATTAAAATTAAATATATCATAGTTTAATCATATAATTAATGTAATCCAATATGATATTATAATATAAATCTAATATATATTTATTTATAGTGGTCTATAACATTTGGATATTAGAAATGAAGTGCACCATTCATATATACGGTAGGTCGTATATACGCATGAATGCTACTTTTTTTCTATGTCGTATTAAAATAATGAATTATAAATAACAAATAAGTATATTATTATTCCAATTTTATATCTATATTATATATTTTAAATATGTTTATTAAAACAATCTTTTATAATTTTAATGTATGGCATTAATGAGTCATATCACTTTCAGTGGGTCGTAGTCCCCACATCCTAAAAAGAAATACACATATTTAAAAATGATGGAAAACATAAATTTATATTCTAAATAAAAATTAAAAAATTATTAAAAATTTATATATATCATATATAAAAAAATAGTTCATCCTATTTTGCAGCATAATATATGTTAATGGAAAAATGAACAATCAATGTTTCATTAGGCAGTAGTTCTCTATACAAAGAAACAATAAGTTCGTTACACATTAGTTGGAATTGTGAAAATTTGTAGGTATAAATACTATCATTAAAACATCCTAGTACATTCAAGACACTAATTTTGTTATTTAATCAAATAATAATATTCTTTTATGGTTTGGATAATGGAAATCAAACCATGAAACATCAGAGAATGAATTACCTCTTAATCAGGTAACTTCTTTGTGATTATACCAAAAGGCTTCCTTGGAAAGAATTCAACCCAAAGGTATTCTCATAGGATGATGGTAGGGATATTGTGATACTATTTGGGTAGATATTTTCTGAGAATAATAATTTTGGGAGGTTTTGATACGTTGGATAGGAGGTGACCTTTTATATAGAAGTAAAAAAGAATCACATGGAATGTTTGGAAACACGTTAGGAGTACACATGTTCTTACCTAAAAATCACAAAAATCAACAAAAAAACAACATATTATGATTATTGGAAGAATTATTTCCGTCAAATCTTTTTTGGATAAGCATATATGTCATTTGGGCCCTTAAATCTATGGTTATGTCCCTTTTTACCCTAATTACACATTAATGACCATAATTAATTTTAATCACATTCACTACTCATATTGGTAAAAATTTATGTTTATAATATTAAAATATAAATATTATATTTACTAAAATGTTTTTTGTATATTTTTATAAATTCAAATAACATAATATGGGAATTTGAGATTAATTTTAATCTCACAATGGGACGAATTAACTGGTTTTAGTAGAAAAATGTTCAAATAATTGTTATTTTTTTATATTTAATTTCAAATAGAGATTGATAATATTAAAAAATATTTTTTTAATATAAATATAGAAAATATAACAAGACTTCTTAACTATTTAATATATAAATTATCATTTATAATTATATAAACAAAAATATTATTTTTAAGAAAAATGTAATATTTTCAATATTCATCCAAAAAATGATGTTTCTCAGAAACATACCAAAAATTCACCCTAATATAAATTTGATGTAAAGACCCGTAAAATTCAAGGGAATTTTTTTCTTAATTTTCTTTAGAATTTTACAAGAACGCGGTTTCAGACGGCACCTGATTCCGAGGCCCGGAGTGCCCGGAATTAATTTCCGAAGTTTGGCTCGGGTACGTTCAGTGAACGAACGAGCGGGAATTTCTAACTTTTGATCCGGTGCTCGGAATTGAAATCTGAGGGCACCGATGAACTCGCAGCGCCGATATTCGCTTAAAGAGACCTTTTCGGAAGTTGCGTTTGTTGCGGGTTGAAAGTTAGTTTTTGGGGTTTTCAGTTGAGTTAAATAAAATTTGTGTAAGACAAATTTTATTTTAACTTATTAAAAACCTACCAAAGGTGGTTGGAAGTGGGACCCACACCCACTTAACCTCCCTTGGGAGGATTAAGTGTGGTGGGGCCCACACGAACCCCTTTTTCTTTTCAAATTCCCTAACCCCTCTAAACCCCCTCTTTATTACGTAACTCTTCCCTACTTTATTTCTTTCCAACCTATCTCTTCTTTTAATTTTGTCAACTCTAGATTTAATTAATGAATTGAATTCAACTTTTGAATTTTTGAAAGGTTGGCAAATTAAAAATAAAATAAGGTGTAGCTTATTTTATTTTGGGTTGATCGTTTGTCTTCTTGAGAGGTGGAGAGCTCCTCCTCTTCTTCTTCAAACTCAACGAAGAACGCGAAGAACGTCGTTCTTCAACGAAGAACTTCTCCGCCGAAGAACACGATCCGTCCGCGACGCCGTATCCGCGACGCGACGTACTTCTTCTGCGTCATCTCTTCCGCGACGGTTTTCCGCGACGAACGCCATCGACAACGACTCTTCCTCCGACGTCAAAGGAATCGACACCGATATTCCACGACTACGTCAACGTGTGACTATCGAGGTAGGGGTTCTTGAGTTCGTTGTTTCCTTTTTATTTGACTTTCCTCAAGACTTGACGTAGAACGCTCAAGTTTCCGACGAAGAACGCAGCTCCGCTCTTCTTCGTCTTCGGTGTCAACGAGAGAGAACACCGCACCTTCCTCGGACAACCTTCGTCGGCGTACAAGGATTCGCCAACGACGTGCCTCTTCGGACGCGCCTCTTCGTCGTTGATTTTGACGAACGACGACCGCGTCGCCCGACCTCCGCGACGTCGTCTTCCGCGGAACGTAGAACGATCTTCGAACCTTATACCAAGGTAGGGGTTGTTGATTCTTTATTTATTTATTCCATTTCTTGAACGTGGATCTCGCATGTCTAACTTGAGGATGAAATGTTTAAGTTGAGTTGTTTTTTTTAACGTGAGGGGGGGCCGGACCGCATGAACACGGCCGACCCCCCTCCATCGTTCATGTTTAATTCTTGCGATGGAAGCAAAGTGGCGTGGTGCCGTCACACCACGCGGATTACCGTGCGTTTATTTTTACGCGGCGCCGTCGCGCCACGCCGAGGTAGAAACTTCAAGAACGCGACGTCGTCGCGCCGCGTTGAAAAGAATCAAAGCACGGCGAAGGGGCGCGGTGCCGTCGCACCGCGCCGGATGACGAACGCCGTGGCCGGTTCCGGGCCGCGGCGGGACGAGAAGACCGCGGCCGGTTCCGGGCCGCGGCGGGACGAGGAGACCGCGGCCGGTTCCGGGCCGCGGCGGAAGGGAAGACCGGTGGCCGGGCCGCCGGCGTCGGAAGCCGAAGAAGGGGACCGGAAATTCCGGTCCCGTTTGAGAAAACTGACCGGCCAGCTGGCCGGCCGGATGTCTTAAAAACCGGGGGAATTAATCCCCCAACCTTCCCATAAAAACCCCCCTCTTAAAGAGGGGGGCGGTTCTTGAAGGAGGGGGGCAGCCGGCCCCCCTGGCTCTCTTAAACAAACCGGCCCCACGTGGGGCGGTTTCAATCAAGGGCGCGACAGTTGCCGCACCGTTTTGTTTCCAGGAACCGCGGGGCTGAGCCCCCCGTGCCGCCACCTCGTGCGGTGACAGCCGCAGCCGCCACCGCGGCCCGCCGCCGCCGCCCCCGCGGCCCGTCGCCGCCGCCCCCGCGGCCCGCCTCCGCCGCCACCACAGCCCGCCGCCGTGCCGCCGGCCTCCGCGCCACCCAGGGGGGGGGGGGGGGGTCGGGCCGGGTCGGCCCGGACCCGGACCCCCCGTTTCGGACCAGTTTTGGTTTTTGGCTCATAACTTGAGTCTCAGACCTCCGAATGACGAACCGTCTGCGGCAACGCGATCCTTGGATCGAGACGGTCGTTTCGGTATATCGCACTCAAGGTTTCGGATTACTTTGAGTTCGGCCGGGTTGGTTCGTTCACGGAACCAACCGGGCCTTCGGAGCGGAAACGCTCATATCTTGAGCCACGAACGTCCGATTGACGCGTCGTCCGTCGCGTTGCGTTCCTCTTAATGAGACGGATCTTTTGGCATACTCCGCCCGAGGTTTGGACGCATGTGGAGTACGGTCGGGTTGGTTTTGCCTTAAAAACCAACCGGGCCCCGGAGACGAAAAAGCCAATAACTCACAGACCGGGCGTCCGATTGACGCGCCGTCTATTTCGTTGACTTCCTCTTGATGAGACGGAACTTTTGACATACTCCGCCCGAGTTTTGGATGCAGACGGAGTATGGCCGGGTTGGATTGTACCCGAAATCCAACCGGGCCCCTGGAACGGGAAAGCTGATATCTTTCAGACAGGACGTCCGCTTGACGAGCCGTCAGCGGCGTTGGTGGTTACGTTGAGTAACGGTCCCTTTGAGTTTACCCTATGGGAGTTCGGGGTACAGTTGAGATACGGCCGGGATTGGTTCGCACTCGAAACCAACCGGGCCCCTGGGACGAAAAGGCTAATAACTCACAGACCGGGCGTCCGATCGACGCGCCGTCTGTTGCGTTGAGACCCCTGTGACGAGACGGACTTTTGAGTTACTTCTTTGCGGGACTTTGTGATACTTGGAGTATCGACCAGTAGCTCGTGGAGCGGACCCTCCCAGTGACGAGCGTGCGATGTACGGAGACCGTGTAGCTGGCTGAGACCTGACGACTGCTTGACCGACTCGACTTGGAGTGAGTCGACTAGCCCAGTGGACGGAGCACTACTTTCTGAGGTGCATACCCATGGCGGACGGAGAACTACCTGTGTGACAGTGCAGACCCGCGGTGCTCGTCCGGAGAGTACCTCAGCAGGCTACTAGGGGGTGTGCACTACGGAGTTTGGGTGACATACCTCGGCGGGAAGCACTACTGTGTTTGGGTGGCTGGCCCGCAGTACTCGACAGGAGGAGTACTTCAGCAGTCTTAGGTTAGTGAGCAGTACCTCGGAGTCGTGACAGGACCACTGCACACTCCAGAGACGGAGCTCTTCAGCAGTTACGGTTTCGATAATGAAAATCCTGGTTTGAGCTGAGACTTTTGACCTTGTGTTTACCTCATGATTGAGATGGGTCATTTGCTAACTTTGGTATATGTATGGGCATATACCCGGGTAGTGGTTATCCGTCGTTTTCACAATCCTTGTGTTTCCTCATGATTAAGATGGGTTACTTGATAACTTAGGTATATGTATGGGCATATACCTAAGTAGAGTTTATCTGTTGAGATCTTCTTGTGTTTATCCTTGTTGGTTTTAGTGAGACCTTGAGGGTCTCGGGGTCCCTACTGAGTATCGTTATACTCACCCCTGCACGGGCTATGCCCGCACCTCGTTGTGTTGGTTGCAGACGACGGACAGTGCTGACAGAAGCCGAGGGTTCGAGGACTGGACGGTACCTGGAGGTGGACTATACGACGAGGCGGTACCCGGAGGTGGACCACTGGGCGGGACATACTCGGAGCGGATGGCGGGACCCGAGGAGCAGAGGAGCTATCTGTACCCACCCTTCAGGTGGGATTTCCAGTGGACATCTCAGCGTAGCAGCTTTACTTTTCAGTCGCTGTTTTCCCTTTCGAGTTGTACTTTACAGTTGGGCTTGTATTTCCGGCCCCTTTTTACTTTTCAGCTCTTCTTTTTGTACTTAGTGTTTTACTTCCGCTTGTACTCTGTGGTGCTTGTTTTCTTTATAAAGGCAATGCCTTCCCAGTTATCGGGATTTTACGCCTTTGGTGCTAGTCGCCAGCCCCTGGCCTATGGAAGGCGGGCTTGGGGTAGTCACGGCACGGGCCCCGAGGACGGGTCGTGACAAATTGGTATTAGAGGAGTTCGGTTCTACCGCAGACTCTGATCTTTCTTTCTGTGAAGCAATAGTGTTAAGGGTACCGAGTGTGGTTTTCAGTTCAGGGAGTCCAGTGTTGGTGCGGGCGGCCGACGTATCCATACACCAGGACCCTGACAACTGATTTCCGACTTTGTGCACGAAAACACTGATTGCGTGTGTGTTTTCAAAGGTTTTTCCCCTTAAAACAGCTCAAACCAGGTCAGCTCACCAGGTATAATCGTTTGATCGTGTTACGTTGTTTCTTTCAGGATGGCCCCACGACGGCAGCCAGCTAGGGTTCCGAGAATCGAACGTGACGACAGCCCACTGAGCGACGAGGCCTCAGTGCAGGGCCCTTTGTCAGCAGTGGCCCCGGCGGTAGCTCTACCCGCCGAGCCCCCGATGCTTCCAGCAGCAGCCGCTGACGATGCACGTCGCCTCAGCGCACTGCATGAGTTTCAGCGCCAGCGACCGCCCAGGTTTTGCGGGGAGACGGATCCCCAGGCTGCAGAGGACTGGCTGGAGGCAGTGGTATGAGTGTTTAGGCTAGTGAGGACACCAGCAGACCTACGGTGATCCTCGCTGCGAGCCTACTACACGCAGCAGCAGGTAGGTGGTGGAGCCACATGTTTCAGTTTTGCGATGAGATGAACTTCGCATGGGAAGACTTCGAGACCTTCTTCAGGGTGGAGTTTGTGCCAGTATCTCTACACCTCGAGCGTGTACAAGAGATTCTGCCTTTTCCGCGTGTTTTTCGATCAGAAGCCGAGTCATCTGTGGGCAGTAGACAGATGATGCAGAGGTCCAGGAGGACCAGACCAGCAGTTGAGCGATCTCGGGTTTTAGGACCGGTGGTGCAGGGCACCCGGAGTGGGAACAGAGCTAGCCGTGCAAGGAGCAGGTTGTGTTACTCATGCCGCGGAAAGGGTCACCTGGCACGTGACTGTCCGACTCATCGATCCGCAGGCTTGGAGGGAGCCACCGAGGTTGAGGCAGCGACAAATGCTGGAGCTCTGGGAGCAGGTGGACAGGGGAGGAACTAGTGGATACGTCTTTTGTACTTCTAGTTCCATGTTGATGTTGCTTTTGTGTAGCATCTTGTAATATGAACTGCAATAATAAAAGACGCATCCTTTGTGATGTTTTCATTCCTGTCCTCTTTTGTGATGTTACTAAGAGGTTCCAGTTGACTGTTGACTTGACCCTCACTTGTGAGACATCTACTGGAGGAGACCAGTTACCACACACTGATGACCGACAGTGTGACTCAACCCTTGGAGGCTAGAGTAACGGTTGGATCTCTTAGTAGTAGCGTCGAGGCCTTACGACGTCATCCTTGGTATGGATTAGTATCATCCATGTTAGGATTGACTGTTTTAGGCAAAGAATGTGGTTCATCCAGGGGATGAGACCAGGTTTCTCTTATCGGCAAAGAAGAAATCTTGAAGCTCTTGTGGGACCAGAGATGGTCCGGGCCACGTCAAAAGAGGTCCATGTCATCCAGGAGCGGATGAGGACAGCACAGAGCCGGCAGAAGTCATACGCTGACAGGAGGCGGAGGCCACTAGAGTTCGAGGATGGTGACAACGTCTTCTTGCGGGTCTCATCTCGACTTGGTATTCGGAGATTTGGCCGAGGCGACAAGTTATCTCCGCGCTTCATCGGACCCTTCCGGGTCCTCAGCAGGGTTGGTGAGGTAGCTTATCGCCTGGCTCTACCACCTCAGATACACCGGGTGCACGACGTCTTCCACGTGTCTCAACTGAGGAGATACGTGCACGACCCGACACACATCTTTGACCATGGGGAGCTTGACGTTGACGATGGGGTGACTTTTACGGAGGTCCCGGTGGAGATAGAGGATCGACAGGAGCGGGTCCTACATGGGCGATCGATTCCTCTTGTGCGCAACAGATGGCGGCACGGGAATCTCCAGGAGAGCACATGGGAGCGGGAGGCTCAGATGCGTGCTCAGTACCCTCTTTTGTTTCCATAGTTATTGATGTAGCTTTACGGGGACGTAAAGCCCTGAGGTGGGAGTAATGTAAAGACCCGTAAAATTCAAGGGAATTTTTTTCTTAATTTTCTTTAGAATTTTACAAGAACGCGGTTTCAGACGGCACCTGATTCCGAGGCCCGGAGTGCCCGGAATTAATTTCCGAAGTTTGGCTCGGGTACGTTCAGTGAACGAACGAGCGGGAATTTCTAACTTTTGATCCGGTGCTCGGAATTGAAATCCGAGGGCACCGATGAACTCGCAGCGCCGATATTCTCTTAAAGAGACCTTTTCGGAAGTTGCGTTTGTTGCGGGTTGAAAGTTAGTTTTTGGGGTTTTCAGTTGAGTTAAATAAAATTTGTGTAAGACAAATTTTATTTTAACTTATTAAAAACCTACCAAAGGTGGTTGGAAGTGGGACCCACACCCACTTAACCTCCCTTGGGAGGATTAAGTGTGGTGGGGCCCACAGGAACCCCTTTTTCTTTTTAAATTCCCTAACCCCTCTAAACCCCCTCTTTATTACGTAACTCTTCCCTACTTTATTTCTTGCCAACCTATCTCTTCTTTTAATTTTGTCAACTCTAGATTTAATTAATGAATTGAATTCAACTTTTGAATTTTTGAAAGGTTGGAAAAGTAAAAATAAAATAAGGTGTAGCTTATTTTATTTTGGGTTGATCGTTTGTCTTCTTGAGAGGTGGAGAGCTCCTCTTCTTCTTCTTCAAACTCAACGAAGAACGCGAAGAACGTCGTTCTTCAACGAAGAACTTCTCCGCCGAAGAACACAATCCGTCCGCGACGCCGTATCCGCGACACGACGTACTTCTTCTGCGTCATCTCTTCCGCGACGGTTTTCCGCGACGAACGCCATCGACAACGACTCTTCCTCCGACGTCAAAGGAATCGACACCGATATTCCACGACTACGTCAACGTGTGACTATCGAGGTAGGGGTTCTTGAGTTCGTTGTTTCCTTTTTATTTGACTTTCCTCAAGACTTGACGTAGAACGCTCAAGTTTCCGACGAAGAACGCCGCTCCGCTCTTCTTCGTCTTCGGTGTCAACGAGAGAGAACACCGCAACTTCCTCGGACAACCTTCGTCGGCGTAAAAGGATTCGCCAACGACGTGCCTCTTCGGACGCGCCTCTTCGTCGTTGATTTTGCCGAACGACGACCGCGTCGCCCGACCTCCACGACGTCGTCTTCCGCGGAACGTAGAACGATCTTCGAACCTTATACCAAGGTAGGGGTTGTTGATTCTTTATTTATTTATTCCATTTCTTGAACGTGGATCTCGCATGTCTAACTTGAGGTTGAAATGTTTAAGTTGAGTTGTTTATTTTAACGTGAGGGGGGGCCGGACCGCATGAACACGGCCGAACCCCCTCCATCGTTCATGTTTAATTCTTGCGATGGAAGCAAAGTGGCATGGTGCCGTCGCACCACGCGGATTACCGTGCGTTTATTTTTACGCGGCGCCGTCGCGCCACACCGAGGTAGAAACTTCAAGAACGCGACGCCGTCGCGCCGCGTTGAAAAGAATCAAAGCACGGCGAAGGGGCGCGGTGCCGTCGCACCGCGCCGGATGACGAACGCCGCGGCCGGTTCCGGGCCGCGGCGGGACGAGAAGACCGCGGCCGGTTCCGGGCCGCGGCGGGACGAGGAGACCGCGGCCGGTTCCGGGCCGCGGTGGAAGGGAAGACCGGCGGCCGGGCCGCCGGCGTCGGAAGCCGAAGAAGGGGACCGGAAATTCCGGTCCCGTTTGAGAAAACCGGCCGGCCAGCTGGCCGGCCGGATGTCTTAAAAACCGGGGGAATTAATCCCCCGGCCTTCCCATAAAAACCCCCCTCTTAAAGAGGGGGGCGGTTCTTGAAGGAGGGGGGCAGCCGGCCCCCCTGGCTCTCTTAAACAAACCGTCCCCATGTGGGGCGGTTTCAATCAAGGGCGCGGCAGTTGCCGCGCCGTTTTGTTTCCAGGAACCGCGGGGCTCAGCCCCGCGTGCCGCCACCTCGTGCGGCGACAGCCGCCGCCGCCACCGCGGCCCGCCGCCGCGCCGCCGCGCTGCCGCCCTCCGCCGCCGTCCGCCGCCGCCGGCCGCCGCCGCCGGCCACCGCTCCGCCCAGGGGGGGGGGGTCGGGCCGGGTCGGCCCGTACCCGGACCCCCCGTTTCGGACCAGTTTTGGTTTTTGGCTCATAACTTGAGCCTCGGACCTCCGAATGACGAACCGTCTGCGGCAACGCGATCCTTGGATCGAGACGGTCTTTTCGGTATATCGCACTCAAGGTTTCGGATTACTTTGAGTTCGGCCGGGTTGGTTCGTTCACGGAACCAACCGGGCCTCCGGAGCGGAAACGCTCATATCTTGAGCCACGAACGTCCGATTGACGCGCCGTCAGTCGCGTTGCGTTCCTCTTAATGAGACGGATCTTTTGGCATACTCCGCCCGAGGTTTGGACGCAGGTGGAGTACGGTCGGGTCGGTTTTGCCTTAAAAACCAACCGGGCCCCGGAGACGAAAAAGCCAATAACTCACAGACCGGGCGTCCGATTGACGCGCCGTCTGTTTCGTTGACTTCCTCTTGATGAGACGGAACTTTTGACATACTCCGCCCGAGTTTTGGATGCAGACGGAGTATGGCCGGGTTGGATTGTACCCGAAATCCTAACGGGCCCCTGGAACGGGAAAGCTGATATCTTTCAGACAGGACGTCCGCTTGACGAGCCGTCAGCGGCGTTGGTGGTTACGTTGAGTAACGGTCCCTTTGAGTTTACCCTATGGGAGTTCGGGGTACAGTTGAGATACGGCCGGGATTGGTTCGCACTCGAAACCAACCGGGCCCCTGGGACGAAAAGGCTAATAACTCACAGACCGGGCGTCCGATCGACGCGCCGTCTGTTGCGTTGAGACCCCTGTGACGAGACGGACTTTTGAGTTACTTCTTTGCGGGACTTTGTGATACTTGGAGTATCGACCAGTAGCTTGTGGAGCGGACCCTCCTAGTGATGAGCGTGCGATGTACGGAGACCGTGTAGCTGGGTGAGACCTGACGACTGCTTGACCGACTCGACTTGGAGTGAGTCGACTAGCCCAGTGGACGGAGCACTACTTTCTGAGGTGCAGACCCATGGCGGACTGAGCACTACCTGTGTGACAGTGCAGACCCGCGGTGCTCGTCCGGAGAGTACCTCAGCAGGCTACTAGGGGGTGTGCACTACGGAGTTTGGGTGACATACCTCGGCGGGAAGCACTACTGTGTTTGGGTGGCTGGCCCGCAGTACTCGACAGGAGGAGTACTTCAGCAGTCTTAGGTTAGTGAGCAGTACCTCGGAGTCGTGACAGGACCACTGCACACTCCAGAGACGGAGCTCTTCAGCAGTTATGGTTTCGATAATGAAAATCCTGGTTTGAGCTGAGACTTTTGACCTTGTGTTTACCTCATGATTGAGATGGGTCACTTGCTAACTTTGGTATATGTATGGGCATATACCCGGGTAGTGGTTATCCGTCGTTTTCACAATCCTTGTGTTTCCTCATGATTGAGATGGGTTACTTGATAACTTAGGTATATGTATGGGCATATACCTAAGTAGAGTTTATCTGTTGAGATCTTCTTGTGTTTATCCTTGTTGGTTTTAGTGAGACCTTGAGGGTCTAGGGGTCCCTACTGAGTATCGTTATACTCACCCCTGCACGGGCTATGCCCGCACCTCGTTGTGTTGGTTGCAGACGACGGACAGTGCTGACAGAAGCCGAGGGTTCGAGGACTGGACGGTACCTGGAGGTGGACTATACGACGAGGCGGTACCCGGAGGTGGACCACTGGGCGGGACATACTCGGAGCGGATGGCGGGACCCGAGGAGCAGATGAGCTATCTGTACCCACCCTTCAGTTGGGATTTCCAGTGGACATCTCAGCGTAGCAGCTTTACTTTTCAGTCGCTGTTTTCCCTTTCGAGTTGTACTTTACAGTTGGGCTTGTATTTCCGGCCCCTTTTTACTTTTCAGCTCTTCTTTTTGTACTTAGTGTTTTACTTCCGCTTGTACTCTGTGGTGCTTGTTTTCTTTATAAAGGCAATGCCTTCCCAGTTATCGGGATTTTACGCCTTTGGTGCTAGTCGCCAGCCCCTGGCCTATGGAAGGCGGGCTTGGGGTAGTCACGGCACGGGCCCCGAGGACAGGTCGTGACATTTGATATCACAAATTAAAAAACTGAATTATATATTATCAAATTAAATCCATAAATATGTCAAAATTCCAATTCAAAATAGGCTCTCTTTTAAAAAGATGTAAAAATTTGTTAATAAAATATTGTATTTTTTTTGTAATATTGGGTTTATTCTTATCTTGATCCTATAAAATATATTGGATGAATTTAAAAAATATTTATTTTAATATATAACATATATATTTCATTAAAATCATTATGTAATTTTATTTATTAGTTTTATTAAGAAGATATTTCTTTGGAAGAATAAGAATAATATTATTTATGTTTATAAAAAAATTGGTTCTTATTTTTGTTTCTCGTTAATTGATGACTCGTGAATTCATTTTAGATTTGTATAAATTAAAAAAATTATTATTTATTTATTACTATTCATATCTTATAATTTAATAGCTACTTCACATTATATTTAGTAATAATATTTCACTAATAAATTATAATTTTCCTAAACTCATTCTTGTGTGTGACGCAAGCTATGAAGGACGAATGATCATGCATGAAATTCAAGCTAGCTCGGTGTTTTTTGAATAATCTGGTATAGAATATATTAAATTATTTAATATATTGTAGTGTATCATATTTATATATTCCATTTTTACAATCATTGTTATTTATAATAAAAACTATAGAATATAAAGTATTACTTTAGAATTTCTTGTTGTTACATTAACCCCACCATAATTAAATTATTTCCTTGAAATTTAAAACTTTTTCTTGATAATATAGTTATTGAATATAAACTGCTATTGATGGGTCTAAATCATAAAAAGGGTTAATATCACATCTTAATAACACTGGACAAAGGAATGTAAAATAGTAACGTAACCAGCTTATCTAGTAGGAGAACATATATTGGATATGAAATCATGGATATAGAATAAAAAATACAACAATAATGTATTAAAAAATAGCTATGAGAAAAGGTCATTGATATCATAAAAAATGATGATAATGGGACATAATTTTTATTTCGAAGCGATTTTTTAGTGAGCAGCTTCTTTTTCTCTATAAAAATATAAGTAAATATATGTTTATGTAAACATAATATTTTCCTTTGATTATTCATTGAAAAATTTCTACATTATATCCTAGAACATGATTCATCGTATGGTGAAGCAATACACGAATCGTTATAAGTAGATTAAATTTTCAACATAAACCCTTTCATAAATGGTAAAATTGTCAAGGAGATTTTGATACAATATAATGGAAATAATATCAGTGAATATAGAAAATTAATTTATCATTTTCATTTATTCAAAATGAGGAAGCTCTAATTTTTTAAATTCGAATCAGGTGAATAACATCACCATATATCCTCTGGAAATATGGTAATAACTCTAATTTCTATAAATACATATTAGAAACATGAATTATTCCTTATTCCTTGAGTGAGACACATGTTACTGGATATATTACTTAAATAAAAAAAATGTTGTAAACTCTATAAATGATAACATTCATCACATGTTGAACCTGTCATTAATCGGTTCAAGTGTAGTCATCACTTATCTAAATCAATTATTCTGTCATCATTATCTTAACATCATTGAAATATTATATGTTGTATTTCCCTCAATAATATTTTTTTCATAATGTTTTAATTTATACTGAATAATTTTCATAGAACTATTCAACTTATGGTCTTAAATCCTTAATGAAAATTTACTATAGTATAGTGATTACATTTTTCATACATTATAATTTGAGAAGAACATAAAAAATACATTCATAACATATTTATTAGATTCAAATACATAATTAAATTAATCATTACACTTCGGCTGTGTCAATAACATATTTTTGACCTCGATCCATTATCTTCTTCAAATTTGTACTCTCTTGATACTTTGGGAATTAGTGTTCATTGTGTCCTATATTCTTACAGTTGAATAATTGTACATCAGAAACATTTTTCTTAACCTTTAAATCAAAATCATGGGGTCCTGTAAATTCACAATTATAGAAAAATCACATTATTTTTATGATAGTACCATGTTATTTGTTTCTAATGTCATCACTTTTGGTACAATATTTCATTCACAAAATCCCTTCATCAATGTTTTTCTCTGACATCCTCTTCTTCTCTTATATTCCTCCAATTACATATGTCATGACCCGTCCCCTGGGGGCCTGTTCCACAACTACCCCAAGCCCACCTTCCATATGCCAGGGACTAGTGACTAGCACCGAAAGGCATATTACCAAATAATGGGAAGGCATTTTCTTTATAACCTGTAAACTCACGTAACCAAGCACATAACATGATATGAACTCCAGTGAACTGTATAACCAAAAGAGTGTTGAATGTAAAAGGGGCCAGAATACAAGCCCTATAGTAAAGTACAATTACAAATGAATTACAATAAAACTGATGAAATTGAAAGAAATCTACTGGATCGTCTTACGAGGTTTCAACCTACAGGGTTGGTACATATCACCTCCTCAACACTACACGTCTACTTGTCTCCTCTGCATACCGACTTGCCATATGGTCTACCTCTCGGTACGGTCTGGTCATGGTACCCTCGTCCTCAGTTAGTGTTGTCTGTCATCTGCATCCAACACAACAAGATGATTGCATCACACGTGCAGGGTTGAGTATAATGACACTTAGTAGGGACCCCAAGACCCTCAAGGTTTCACAAAATCCACAAAGGATAAACCAAAAATTATGAAACAAATAGATAACAATAATTTGGTATTTTACCATACATATAACTATGTTATCATGAAATCCATCTCAATCATGAGGAAACACGTAGGTGATGACATAGAACACACTAGGTATATCATTAGGTACAGTAGTATAGATGATTAGATGTTACTTCTAAAGCCTTTTACTCTGTTAGGTGGCTCTGCTACTAACTTGCACATATTTTCTAGGAGCTCACTGACACAGGATCATTGGTGGTAACACACATAGGATCACTGGAGCTATCCCACATGGGATCTCTAGGAGATGACCCACATAGGATCGCTGGAGCTGACCCACATAGTTTCACTAGAGATGACCCACACAAGATTGCTAGGAGATAACCCTCATAGGCTCGTTGTAGCTGACCCACACAGGATCGCTAGGAGTTGACCCACATAGTATATCATGGAGCTAACCCACACAGGATTTCTAGGAGCTGACCCACAAACGATCGCTGAATCAGACCCACACTAGATCAATATGAGAACTCTTCTCATCACAACCAGCTAATGGGTTCCTGCACTTTTCTCGCATGTTTCCGGGTGAGTCCACTCCCCAATCCACTAGTCCATTCTCCTACATCAGTGATTACCCACGATGAAATATCCCAAAGTCCCGCCACGTCATAGGGTCTTATACGCAACAGATGACACATCAATCAGACGCTCGGTCTGTGAGTTATTATCCTTTTACTCCTGGGGTCCTGGTTTGATTAGTGTTCCATCAAACCTGAGAATACCCCCATATCAATACAAAAATCCAATGGGGTAAAATGAAAGGGACCGTCTCACTCCATGGTTCCCAGCGCCACTAACGGTTCTTCAAACAGATGTTTGGTGGCAACATTATGGCAAAAAAATGTAAATGGGTTGTAGTGGGCCTAGGTCCATTCCTACCCGGTCGGACTGACCCAGCCCACTGGGAAGCCTGGACCATTGGGTTTAGCCCAGACCATTGGGTTCAGCCTGGCCCACTGGGTTAAGCCCATCCCACTGGGTCCAGCCAGGCAGGCCACAGAGGGTGACACGAGGGTGTGAGGTCACCGAGCAGCTCGACCCGGGCGGTTCAGCTGGAAGGGGAGCGGCAGCTCGGATGACAGCTCGGGCCGAACGTCAGTGGTGGTGGGTAAGGTAGTGGTGTCTAGAGTGGCGTCTTGACACCGATGGTGGTGGCGGCTCAGACGGTGGTTTCTCGAACGGCAGGGAAAACTCGGACGACTGCGGGGGCCCGAAAGGCGATGACGAGATGGACAACGGCGGCAGGCCGCAGGTGGTGCGGCGGGGCCACGTCAGTGGTGCCATGGGGAGGCGTGGGGGGACGTAGGGTGGCTCAGCTGGGGCGGAGCGGAGGCTGAGGCCGGTGGCGCTGGTGCTATCACCACCTTAATCCCCTTCATGCATTATGAAGAACACTCTAAAGAATAATAATGACGGAGGGGTCAGGCAATGTTTGTTTGGCCCGCACCTTCTACGTTAGTGCGGTAGCAAGTGGCTCAACCAAAATTATGATTCATAAATGAAAAAATATTCAATTTAATATTAATCATGGATCAACTCATTTTTGTTGATCCACGTTCACCATGATTTCCAAGAATGATAAAATTAAATGAGAGAATTCAAGAATTTAATAATAATCCCCTACCTTGGATGGTTTGTTGACGTTGGCGTGGGAAAGATGTACGTATGTAGATTCATCCTAGATGAAGTTGTCCCACATTGGAGGGAGTCTAAGATGTCGACGTTCGTCGTGCCCGCCACACACCTCTGATTCCGGGCTCGTTCATTGGTTCTTGGTAGTCGAAGGCGTTCTTCATTGGTGAGAGTGTTCTTCTTGGAAGATGTGTACTCCTCCATGGGTTCTCCTCTCTCAATTACAACCAAAACTGAAAGAGGTTCCAATATAGTTAACATTGAGTAGAAATTATGTTGGTAGGCTAAAAAAAGTTAGAAAAATTATTGTTGTACGTTGGCAAAACAATGTGGAAGAATCTGAAGAGACTCCACTACATTAAAGAGGGAGTTGAGAGGTTTCTCCTCCATTAAGAGGGGTCAGGTGGTCCTTGAATATAGGAATTCAAAATCGGGGAATTATGCGTGGGTGGTCCCCACCACCATAACCCACACATGGAAGGTTTAGGTATGGTGGTCCCCACTTCTCAACATCCACATGGAGTTTAAAAAAATGGAAATAAAAATAAAACATACACAACTTTATTTTTAGTTTATTCTTCCACGAAAAACAAAAATTCTGTTATTCACTCTCGTTCCACTGGGGCTGAGGTGATGGTCTCCTTAAGTGAATATCGGCACTGCGAGTTCAATGGTGTCCATTGATTTCAATTCCAAGTAATGGTTCAAAATTTAGGAAAACCCTCTCACATGTTTACTGAACATACCTGAACTAAAGTTAAGAATTTCATTCTGAGCCCTCCGGGCATCATAAACACGTGCCGTCAATTTTTGCGAACATTTAAAATTCCCATTTATTTAAAAAATATTACATAGAAATTATGGTTCTTTAGATTCTCCCCACCTCATGGATCTATGTTCCCGTAAGCTATAACTCAATCGAGGTAAACAAGTGGGGGTACTGAGCACACATCTAAGCCACCTGCTCCCATGTGATCTCATAGAGGTTCCCGTGTTCCCAGTGAACACGCAACAGAGGTAGCGACTATCCATGAAGGACCCTCTCCTGTCAATACTCAATCTCTAATACGTACTCTATAAAATCCGCCCCATCATCGACATCCATATCACCATGGTTGATGATGTGAGAAGGGTCATGCACGTATCACATTAGCTGAGATACATGGAAGACGTCATACACCCAGCGCAACTAAGGTGGAAGAGCTAAGGAGTAATCCACCTCACCAACTCTACTAAGGACCATGAAGGGACCGGTAAATATCGTAGATAACTTACCACCTCATCCAAATCTCCATAAACCTCATCGGTGTGAGGACCATAGAAAGACGTGGTCACCATCCTCGAACTCCAAAGGCCTCTATCTCCTATCGACATATGACTTCTTCCATATTTGTGCAGTCCTCATCGGTTACTGGATGATCTAAACATTCTATGTGGTAGCCCATACCATCTCTTATCCCCCTAGTACTGACTATCCTAGTTCAGTCCTGCAGAAAGGTGATCTGCACGGTAGCCCGTACAACATCTCGAAAGGTTCCATCCCAATGGTGGAGTGATAGTTGTTGTTGTGTGAAAACTCCGCCACTGTCAAGTGACCCATCTTACGGTGACTGAAGTCAAGGACACAAGCACAGAGCAAGTCTTTGTGGGTCTGAATGGTCTGCTTAGTCTAGCCATCCGTCTGAGGATTGAAGGAGGTGCTCAAATGAAGTAGAATCTTGAAAGCCTCATGCAACCCCTTCCATATCTGGGATGTAAAACATGCATCAAAATTGGAGAAATCATCTTTAGTACTCCATTATCCACAAAATCTCTTGTACATAGAGGCATACCAAGATCTCTACTGAACCCTGATCTCTGATCGGTAGGACGTGGGCTGACATGGTGAGTCATTTGAAAATCTTCGAGATAGATTCATGACCTCTGGATGTATGTAGATGTCCTATCACGAAGTCTATGTATATCCCAACACACTTCCACTCTAGGAACTCTTAAGGCTGAACCAAGCCTGCTTGTTCCTGATGGTCCGCCTTCACTTGCTTACAAGTGAGGCACCAAGAAACAAACTCTTCTACTACTTTCACTATTCCTGGCCACCAGTGCTGTCTTCAGAGATCCGAGTACACCTTTTCCACTCCCGGATGTACCACTAGTGGGGTTGTGTGGAACTCCCTCAACACTTCCTCCTAATGTGACATGTGTACCATGGTACATCCTCTGAAGAGGATGACATGTTCCCCACCTTCAGTAATCAATCAGGTGCATGTCCTATGGATATCTGAGCACCTCGTTCCTCGTAGTCAGTGTCCCCAGACTGCTCTTCACTGACTCGCTGAAGAAGTGGTGGAGAGAATGTAAGAGATTGATGGAAAATTGCTACATCTATAACCACAAAGGATACCTGTAAAGCATCTAGGTTCTCTATAACCTCACATAGCAGTTGTATACTTGACCACTTGTTGATTTCATCTGAAACAACGTTACCATTTCCATGAGTATAGACTATATCTAAGTCATAGTCCAGGAGGAACTCAAGCCAACATCGATATCCCATGTTCAGGTCCTTCTAAGAAAAGATACACCTGAGACTCTTGTGATCAGAGTAAATTGTAAAATGTTTTCCCATCAGATAGTGCCGCCACATCATCATGGTGAAGACCACAACTGCTAACTCTATGTCTTGGTTAGCGTAGTTCTTCTCATGCTATATTAGCTATTGAGAAAAATATGTGATCAATACTCACTCCAGCATCAGGACACATCTGAGTCCGGTCCCTAATGCGTCATTGTAGAATACGTACCCTACGCCCTCCTATGGAAGCCTCATGATGGGTCCACTCGTCAACCTGTACCTCAGCTCTTAAAAACTCTATTGGAAACTCTTCGACCACATGGAGTGTTTCCCCTTCTTTATCAATGCTGATAGTGGTGCTGCAACTTTGGAGAAGTCTGGCACAATCCTCCGGTATTATATATCCAATCCTAGGAAACTTTGTACCTCCATCACACTCCTAGGTGGGTCCCAAGAAAGTACCGCCTCAATCTTTGCTTGATACATTGAAACTCCATCCTCTGAGATGACATGTCCTAGAATGTGAACCTATCGGATCCAGAAATGGAACTTCGAGAGATTACCATAAATCTGGTGCTCTCAGAGTATGTCCAGTACTACCTATAAATGATAAGCATGCTCCTCCTCAGTAACCGAGTAGATCAGAATGTCATCGATGATGATTACAACTTAGAAATCAAGTTATTACTGAATGATCCTATTCATGAGTCCCATGAACACTACTGGATCATTGGATACACCGAATGGAATAACCATGTACTCATAATTTTTATACCGACACCTGAAGGTTGTATTCTACACATACTTGTCTCGTACTCTGAGATGGTGACAACCTTATCTGGGTTCTATATTTGAGAACCAATGTGCTTCCTTCATCTGATTTAAGAGGTTGTCAATCCTCGGGAGTGGGTACTTATTATTCACGTTCACCTAGTACAGGCACTGATATTCAACAAAAAGCCTCAACCTCCCATCTTGCTTCTCCGTAAACATAATTGAGGCTACCCAAGGTGAAACGCTAGGCTAGATGAACCCCTTCCCCTATAAGTCCTCCAGCTGTACCCACAGCTCACGAAGCTCCACGGGAGCCATATGATACACTTGTGTAGATAACGGTGCCTACCAAGAGTAAAAGTCAATGAAAAATTCCACCTATCTATTATGATTTAAACTGGAGACATCATAATGGAAGACATTCATGTACTGGTCCACTAATACTTGATAATTTGGACTATCCACATCAATTGCTCTGAGGGTATGTCTAGAAAACTAATTGGTGATCAACTACACCCTCCTCCAAGAAAGTCCATCCTGTTTTACAAAAGCTCCATTTTCACTGGTAAAGGTAAACCTAGTCCCATCCATGGGTACACACCGCACATTGTTCCTAAGACAGTCTATCTGAGCATGGACTGTAGATAACAAGTCCATACCCAAGATGACTTTGTAAGGACAAAACGCCGCTACTAGAAGATCTCAACCAATGCTCTCACCTCCTGGAGTAATATCGCACTGCCGAAAGGAGTGCTTAATCATCGAATCCAGTCTCATAAGAGTCTATAGCTATATGTATTGAACCAAAGACTCTGTCAGAATCTCCGAGCTCCAAATGAGGGAAGTGGCGATAAAATAATGACTGGAACCTATGTCTAAAAGTACTACATCTAGGGTGGAGTAGACACAGATCTAACCTCGTATCATCTCCGAAACGCCGTGATCAAAAGCCTCAACTACCAGGATCTATGCTCGCCCTTGTCCACTTACTTTATGAGGTTGGGGTGGACCTCCTGGTGGTGGTGGACGAAACATCTCGAACCATCACCCACCGCCAGCTGCATGACCAGGTCGTCTGCCATGTCTGCCTGCTCCCATCAGACCTCCTCGATTAAATCACCATCTTGTGTCTGGGGGACCCATTGACTATCTGCTGATCATCCATATGACAGATTGGATTGTCATGGGCCTTGTGACAATGCCCACCGCATGTGAAACATTGGTCGCTCCTAGAATGACTATCTCCACCAAGGGTTCCACGCACAACCGATCCTGAATCATGTGGTCGTCCACCTCTAGGTCTGGTCCTTTTGGACCTCTCTGACATCTGTCTACTGCCAGCTATAGAAGACTCCACTAGGTGATGTACAGGGGTGGGTCTCGCTATTGGTGACAACTCAGTAATAAAACTCTCCACTAATATGGCTCGCTCTAACACCCCCACCTACATTGGGATGCTGAGTGATATCCTCGATGCCTCGATCTCTCACCTAAGTCCCTAGGCGAAGGTTAGGGAATTGAGGAATGGGTCCTGTTTCATATCAGTTGAGTAGCATGAGAGGTAAGTGAACCTCACTGAGTACTGAACCACATCATGTTTCCCTGCTATAGATGATGAAGCTCTTGTATGCACACTACATAAAGAGTCGTTGGGACAGACTCTGCCTAAAACAGGCTCTCAAAGTCTGCCCAGAGAAGAATCACCTTGTTGTGGACCTGGAGAATCAAACTCATCCATCTTCCTGCTACGACCTGTAGAAGGCTAGTGGCAAGGAACACAATGAGATTGGTTGGTGACCCTACCAGTTGAAAGACTCTCACTACAGCTTCCAACCAATCCTCAGCTGTCTATGGGTCCGTCTCTCCCCAGAACCTGGGTGGCCTCTAGCAATTGAACTCGGTCAACGCTCTCATGTAGTGTGCATCGTCTTCTGCTGGGGATGGTGGTATAGGTGGCCCATTGGGGAAATTTACCGCAGGTGTCTCCGATGATTCCTCTACTGGAAAAGGGTCCTACATGGAGGCCTCATGGCTCGGTGGGCTGTAAGTGTGTATAACACTCAACAACATAGCTGGTTGTCTGCATGGAGGCATCCTAAAAATAAACAGGTGTGCCACGGTTAATAAGTTATACATGTTGAGCTGACTCAAATAGGTCACAAATACAACTAATGAAAACACACATGCAATCAGTGATTTTGTGCACCGAGTCGGAAATCTGAAGTCATGGTCCAAGTTTATGGATACGTCAGCCGCCGTACCAACACTGTATTCCCTAAAATGATAACCAAACGTACTACACATAACACTATTTCCATTAAAATAAATATCAGAATCCTGTGTTCTATGATTGAACCGACTCCTCTGATACCAATTTGTCCTGACCCATCCTCTTGGGCCCGTGTCGTGACTACCCCATGCGTGCCTTCCATATGTCATGGGCTAGATACTATCACCGAAAGGTGTATTCCCTAAAACTGGGAATGCATTGCCTTTATAACCTATAAACTCAAGTAACCATGTACAATGCAAGATATGAACACAAGAAAATTGTATAACCAAAAGAGCATTCAATGTAAAAGGGGCCAGAATAGAATCCCAACAACAAAGGTACAAGTACAACTAAAATACAACACAATTAGAGAAAGAGATAAATGGATACTAGATCTTCCTACAAGGTTCCTACATAAATGGTATGTACATATCACCTCTTTAGCACTCCACATCTGCCCGTCTCCTCTTCGCACAGACATGTCGTATGGTCCACCTCCAGGGTATGGTCCAGTCATGTTACCCTCATCCTCAGTCAGCGTTGTCCATCGTCTGCATCCAACACAACAAGGTGTGGGCATAGCCTGTGTGGAGGTGAGTATAATGATACTCATTAGGGACCCTGAGAATCTCACGGTCTCACAAAAGTTACCATGGCTAAATCAAAAATGTATGAAATCAAAAGATATTCCTACTTAGGAATATGACCATACATATATCTAAGTTATCAAGTAATCCATCTAAATCACGAGGAAACACAGAGGTACTGACATAGATCACACCAAGTATATCTTTAGGTACAATAGTAGAGATGATTTGATTTAACTACTAATTCATATTACTTTGTTAAGAGGCTATGATACTAACCTGCACAGAATCTACAGAAGCTGAAAAACACATGATCGTTGGAGTTGGGCAACAGAGGATCACTGGAGCTATTCGACACAGTATCACTAGACGCTGTCCCACAAAGGATTGCAGGAGCTGACCCACACAGGATCGCTGACAGTTGACCCACAAAGGATCGTTGGAGTTGACCCACATGATATTTCTATGAGAAGACCCACACTGGATCACTAAGAGATGACCCACACATGATTTCTAGGATCAGACCCAAAATGGATTACTGGAGCTGACCCACACAGGATCAGTAGGAGCACTCTTCTCTTCACTGCGAGCAATTGGGTTCCCGCACTATGATTCTCGTCTCTGGGAGAGTCTGCTCTCCAAGACACTTGTCGATACTCCAACATTAATGATTTCCCATGAATAAGTATCCCAAAGTTCCTCCATGTCATAGGGGTCTCAACGCAATAGACGGTGGGTGAATAGGATGCCAGGTCTGTGAGTTATTTAGCCTTTTTTGCACAGGGGACCGGTTGGATTCATGCTCAATCCAACGTGACCATACCACAACACAATCCAAAACTCCAATTGGGTATACATAAAGGGACTATCTCGCTCCAAGGTACCCAAATCCACTGACGGTTCATCAAACAGACGTCCGGTACTAACTTTGTGGCCAAAAAATATAAATGGGTCATAGTGGGCTCGGGTCCGGTCTGACCAGGTTTGGGATGAACTGGCCCGACCCGCTGGGTCCGGCCCGACCCCCTGTATCTGACCCGGTACTCCGCGAGGGGCTCCATTGGGTGCCACGATGGCGCGAGACCAAAGAACTGCTCATCCAGATTGTTTAATCCAGAAGGGTGGCGGTGGGTCATGTAGCGGCATTACCCGGATGGTGGAAGAAACATCCCAGACGGCTGCGGTGGCTTGGACGACACCTTGTCCCAGATGGTGGTGGTAGCTCGGACAGTGGTGGTTTGGTGGGGTCGCGTGCGACGGAGCTCCGCGGGGTGTGGATGCCGTGGGTGGGGGCAATGTTTCCTTCGTAGCCTGCGTCGCCTACATCGCCTTCATCCATTGTGAAGAACATACCAAAGAAGCAGAACAATAGAGGGTTCAGGCCATGTTTTTTTGGCCCACACCATCCACGTTAGAGAGGTAGCAACCAACTCAATCAAAAACTGTAGTCAAGAACGAAAAACAATTCAATTTAATAAAAATCATGGATCAACTCGTTTTAGTTGATCCTTGTTCTCATTGATTTCCCAGAACGAGGAAATTAAACTAAAGAATTAAATAATTTAATAATAACCCCCTACCTTGGATTTTTTGTTGACGTTGGCATGAGAAGGATATATGGATGTATATTCATCATATATGAAGTCGTCCCACGTTGGAGGAAGTCAAAGATGTCAGCGTTTGTCGTGCCCACCACATGCCTCTAATCTGGGTTGAGTTGGCATAATTAATGTTGATTAATATCAAGAGGCTCCACCATATTAAAGAGGGAGTGGAGATGTTTCTCCTCCACATAGAGGGTTCGGGTGATCCCAACCTCTATGAATTAAAAATTGGGGGGTTTTCATTGGGTGGTACCCATAACTATAACCCACATATGGGAGGTTTTGGTCTAGTGGTCCCCACATCTCAACATCCACATGGAGTTTAAAAAAATGAAAATTAAGATTAAATCTATACAACTTAATTTTTAGTTTATTCATCCAAAAAAAACACATATTCTATTATTCACTCTCGTCCCACTGTAGTCGAGGTGAAGGTCTCCATAAGCGAATACCGGTGATTTGAGTTTAATGGTGTCCCCAGATTTCAATTCTGAGGAACGGTTCAAAAGATAGATAAATCCACTCAAATGTTTACTGAAAAAACCTGAACAAAAGTTCATAAATTCATTCCGGGCACTCCGCGCCTCAGAATCACACGCAGTCAATTTTTGCAGACACATAAAATTCCGATATATTTAAAAAAAATTACATAGAAATTCTAGGTCATTACAACATAGGACATAGAAAATTAAAAAATTATCTTGTTAACACTTTATATTATTTCCTCATATGATGAATATACTTGGTATAATCTTTCCTTAGAAATGTAGGATTAACACCATGAAAGGTATAATCCTAATTTGTGGAGTGAACATTCCTTCCACTGTGTTTCATTTTAAGACAAAGGAATAAAATAGTTATATCTAAAAAATATGATACTTTTATGACAATAAATATTGTATTGAACATAACATAAAGTTATGCATTGTGAATCCAAGAATCAGAAATGTTACTTACATTATGGAAAACGTTACTTTTTAATCCTTCATAATGGTAGGTATTGAAAATGTGAACTTCCAAAAGTATGTACTTGGGGAGCATCAAACCAGGTGTGCATCAAGACCCATTCCCATGTAACAAATTATCCTATGTTTGGAGTGAAACACCTTGTCTGAGTTATTACTCCGAGATACATATGTGCCAGTACCACGTCCACTTGAATTTCTAAGACATGGTTATATTGTTATTAATACCCACAAAATCACTACAATACCAAAATTCTTGGATTTTCATTATAATTTTCCTAAATGTAAAACATAGGGTTTTTCTCCATAATATATGTATATTAACTCTACATTCAAAATATGCAACAAAACATTCATTGATACCAACTGTAATGCCCCATCCCCAGAAGCTCAATGTCGGTGCATTGTCTTTTTATATTGTCGTGTTTAAAAGGAAAAAATTCTTGAAGGACCTATCTATATAACATCATTGTAATTCCAAATAACATACATGATAAAAATTATAAATTATGAAATAGAAATTAAAATCATGATACATAAATAATTTAAATAATTTGTATCCTTAAAATATTATTAATAGTTATTTTCTTCAAAACATGGGGAATGAAACACAATAAGGCTGATATTAGATTCCTAGAAAGGGTAATTACAATAGATAAAATAATGAATCAATATATATATATAATGTTAAAAAACTAAACAATATCTCCATATAGACAACTCGAAATGGAATAATCAATATGGAAATGTAAAAAAATAAAACACATTCTATTAATTAATAAACTGAAAATGAAATAAATCCATAGATATATTGATGAATAATCTCATGGCTAAATGTTAACTGAGTATAATTGAGGGAAATTATTAATTATTTTATTCCATGTTTCCTATTTACATAGTACCGTTAACATCAAGACCTTTCAAAATATAGTTTTTCTATCAGGTAATAACCCATCTATTTTGGAAAACTATTTCATCTCATTAGACTATCGATGCATCGAGGGGATTTCTTTCACCGGTCCCCAGCCCATGTCATATCTATCAACAGAATTCATTTTAAATTAAAAAATATGTTTTATTATTAAACATTAATATTTAAAAAATAAAAAAATATATAAATTCTACCTAATTGTAGTTTAATTAACAATAAGGGATGTTTATAGTAAAACAGTCTTGAAGAAAAATAATATTTAATCAATCTAATCTTTCCCATTCCTCATTAAATAATTTTAAAAAATCACCATGAAATAAATGAAACATAAAATATATTTAAATTAACTGGATTCATGATATAACTTTTCATTTGTTAGTATATAAACCTAAAAAAATTTAATTTATGTTTAACAAACATAATTCTCAATGGTATGTAATTTGAGATGAAATCCATTAACATAAACTTCACTGTTTTTTTGTGTTTTAAAACTTCTTTATAGTGGGTTCAATGATTTTAATAACTTACAGAATATTTATATTCATATTTATGATATCATATATTATCCTCTTAAAAAAATTATTACTCAATTTTTTTAAACATTCATTATATTAACTATTTCATTTGTTGATTTCCTTGCCTTTCAAGTATGATTTAACATGTTATTTGACATTATTATAAAATATATTATGTATTATTCATCTATAAAATTTAAAAAATGAAATTTATATCATTTATATCTATTATATATGTATTTATAGTATTCTATAGTGTTTGGAGATTATAAATGATGTGAAACATTCATAGAGGTGGTAGACCGTACGTACGCATGAACACTTCATTTAGTTTTTTTCATATTAAAATATTGAACGGTCAATGTTAAATATTTATATTATAATTAAAATATAATATTATTTTTATATATTTTACATAGGTTTATTAAAACCATCCTTTATAAGATTCATCTATGGTCTGAAGGAGTTATATCTTTTTAAGGGAGTGGTAGTCAACAATTCCTCAATTGAAATTATCATATTTAAACATGGTCGAAAGAATAAATGTGTGTTCTAAAAAAATTACAGAATCATAAAAAACTATAAATATCATATATAAATAGGGCATTAATCATAATGTCAACCATGAGAGGTGGTAATGAAAAAGTGGACAATCCTAATTTTTATGGCAGTTGTTCATCGTTCATTGAAACAATATTTTTGTTACCCATTTGATAGAAGTGTGTGTGTGTAGGTATACATATTAACATAAAAACAACATAGTATATTGAGGATACTATTTTTTTATTTATTCATTGAATAATAATATTTTAGTGGTCAGATAATTGAAATGAAACTGAAAAACTAGAGAAATGATGTTACATATTTATCGGGTAACTTGATTTGGTTTATACCAAAAGGCTTCCTTGGAAAAATTTAATCCCAATGGTATGACTCTAGGTCTATGGAATTTATTTTGGGATACTTTTTGGGAATATATTTGGTAATCATAATAGTTTTTGGAGGTGTGAATAAATGGGAGAGGTGGTTTCCTTTTATGGAGAAAGAAGAGGACTCACTTGGAATCATTCGAAAAAAGTTAGGTGTAAAAATGTTATTACATAGAAAAGGACATAAAAATCCACGAAAACCAATAAATGGAAGGTTCATGGACGATTTAGGTCCATTATATGCATGTTGGATAAGTATTTATGTCATTTGGTCCATAAAATTTTAGGTTCAGTTTCTTTTAACCCTAATTACACCTTAATCATTGTAATTAATTTTATTCACATTCAATAATAATTTTTTAAAAAATTAAGATTATATTTTTATAATAAAAATATAATATTGAATAAAAAATCTTGTGCCTTTTTTTTCAGAATTCAATTCATAGAAAATGGAAAATTTAGATTACTGTTAATATCACAAACGGACAAATTTGTATGTTTTAGTAGAAAAATTTCCAATATATTATGGAATATCTATTTTTAATTTCAAAGTGAAATTAATCCCAATAAACTAATTTTTAATAATCAATGTATAATTGATATAATAGGAATTTATAAATATATTAATTTTAATTTATCATTTATAATTATTTAAACAAAATAACATTTTTAACTAAAACAGAGTATTTTCATTTTTCATTAAAAGTTGATGATTCTATGAAAATATCAATAATTATTTCTAAGATAATTATTTTATTTTGAATTAAAAAATGAATTTTATTTAATCAAATTAATACATATACATGTCAATATTAAAATTTGAAATGGTTTCTCCATTAAAAGGTAGTTCAAATGCCATAAGAAAAATATTGTACATTATAGGTAATATTGGTTTTGTTCTTATCATTGTCCTAAAAATATTATTGGATAAATATAAAAAATATATAATTTAATAAAAAAATATTTCATTGAAATCATTATCTAATTGTATCTAATTTGGTTTATTATGACAAAAAACCTTTGGAATCATAAAAATAAAAATATTTATTTTGCATATCAAATTTTTTCTTATTTTTCTTTCACTTTAATTGATAACAGTTGAATTAATTTTATATTTATATGATGAAATTTTTCCTATTTTAGTCATTACTATTAATGACTACTAATGGAATCACTATTTCATATAACATTCAATAATAATATTTCAATAATTCATTGTTACTTGGTAAAACATATACTTGTTTGTGAAGAAAGACATCATAGAAGGCCTCTCTTGTATGGAACGCAAGATAACTCATTGTTGTGTGGATTATAATCTATAAAATATATTTTATTTATTTAAGATAGTAAATATATTATAATGTATAATTTTTATATATTCCTTTTTTTTCATTGGTTTTACATGTCATAAATACTATAGAATATAAATTTGTACTCTAGAATTTCAGGTTGCTACAATTTTTCAATAATGGATCATTGTTTGTGGTATCACCAATTGAGAGTGAAGGGGGATGAAATTCCAAAGATTTTTTTTCAAATTAGGTATGGACATGATGATTTTAAATTAGTTCTATTTAGAATGACTAATTCACCGACCAATTTCATTCACTCAATGAATACAGTATTCTTTGAATGTATTGATTGTTTTTATTTTGGTATTAGTTTATGATATTTTTGTGTATTATAAACCTTAATGGAACCACCATCATTACTTATTGATCATCCATAACACTCTTAGAATATAATATTTATATGGGAAATTTAGCAGTGTGATTTTTTTCCATCAAGAAGTTTCTTTTCTAGGAAATATGGTCTCCAAGGATGGAATATCAGTTACCCTTACAATGAAAAATGTAGCCAGATAATGGACTAAACTGTCAAACAAAAATGAGGTACATAGCTTCCCTTGTTTGGTGGGAAACTATCATAAATTCCTTCATAGTGGTTCCTAATTATATAACCCATTGACCATGTATATTCTTAAAGGGGTTAGTTTTTTGGACAAATAAATGTGAATAATTTTTTATGATCTAAATATAACATTAGTCAGTGCTATGATTTTGGCACAACAGTTGTATATTTATGATTTTGTCAGGTATAGTGATGTGTTGAAGAAGGTATATTGTTTATTGCTAATTACATATGATAAATTTGTTTTTTATGATTCGTGGAAATTAAAGACTCCTAAAAAACTATCAAACCCAAGATCTTGTGTTTGTTTCTATATTATTCAAATTGAAAATATTGAGACAATATCTCTATACTAAATGATGTGAAATATACATCGATCAAAAAAGAAAATAATACATACTCTCATAGAAAGAGATCTATATGGGGGAAATGTGATGGATCTAGTTACTCAATGATTTTGATTTCCCAATGCACTACCACCCAGGAAATGAATGAGGTAGAATATGCATTGAGTAGAAAAGGTCATGCAATCCTAACATAGATGAAGATTGGGAAGGATCCAATGTTCATGGATAAAGTAAATATGTATATGGGAATATCCATTGAAGGGTATTCCTAAATCAATTTTCAAATCATTGATGATCAACATTTTATAGAGAGGATAAATTATTCTGAATATGATGATGAGGAAAATTCAGAAGAAAATCAAATCCATGAATGAAGTATAATTAACATACATATTTTGTGAATAAGGTGTTCTAAAATTTTTATGGTTGTTATTTTTACAATCGACTCATGATATGAAATGGTAATTTTTGGATAATTCCCAAAGACAAAAATTTATCTATACACCCTATAAATGAAATGATTTATAGGGACATGATGGAAGATTTTTTGTATAACATGAAGTGTGAAATTTTGGAATATGTGTCTAGATGTTTGGTTTATCAACAAGTGAATGATATAGGGAAGAATCCTAAGGGAATAATAAAACTAATTCATATTCTTATGTGGAAACCGGTGAAATTACTATATAATTTTTCACATTACTACAAAAAACTCTAACAAATATGTATTTAGTATGAATTATTGTTGATCGCCTAACCCAATATTCCCATTTTCATTGTATATGAGATGAAATTTCACTTGAAAACATCCCATTGATATATATTAATGATGTTTTAAAAAATCATGGCTCACCTCTATTAATTGTTTTTTGCCAATATCACCAATTTATCTCAAAATTTTAGAAGATAATTCCTAAGTCTCTTCATACTATCATTCATTTCAGTACTTCCTATAATCCTCAAACTGATGGACTGTCTAGAAAAACAATTCCAACTAAGGAAGACATTTTGAGTTCACACTCACTGAACATTCAATGTATATGGGGTTAGTACATACCATTTGTAGAGTTTTACTAGAATAATACATTCAATTCATGTATTCACATGGTTCCAAATGAATCATTATATGGAATAATATGTGCTTCTACAAATTTTTGGAATGAATTTGGAAAATCTAAACTTATAGGCCTATAACTTTTTTAAGAGATGATGAAAAAGGTAAATTCTATTTAGGATCATAATACAGTGTCTAAAATAAGGAAGAAGATATATGATGATAATCGGAGGAATGATTTAGACTTCCAAGTGGGAGATTATTCTTTCGTGAAAGTATCACCATGAAAGGGTGTCATTAGGTTTGTTAATAAATCAATACTGAGTACTAGGTATAGTGAACCCTTAAAAATTATTAAAAGGATTGGATAATTTGTTTAATATTTGTAAATGAAACCATATATATCAAAGGTACATGTTGTGTTACATATATCTCTGATTAGGATGTACATCCTAGACCCACCACATGTTTCTCGATTCCTATAAGACAGAGTTGGAACCATAACTCTCATATAGTAGAGAAAACATATAAATTCAAGATATTAGAGAACCAGTATTGAGAAATCAAATGAATCATCTAGGGAATGTACTATAGAGAAATCAAAAAATGCAGGAAACCGCATGAGAACTAGAGGAGTTTATGATGTTTAACAACCCACTTCTTTTTCGATGTAATACCCCAAAAAATTCATGGATAAAATTTGTTGTAGGAGGGAATAATATACCACCCCATGATTATACCATTTTATTCTTTTTAAGGTAAATGTATTTTTCATGGTATATTTTCAATACACATAACAGCCAATTTCAACGAAATAAAATTTAGTTATGATTTCAACTTATAATTAAATTATAACACTTTAATTTAGTTTATATAGAAAATTTATATGTTATATATCAAATAAAAATATTTTTTTATATTCATCCAATAGATTCAATTTTTATTGTACAATAACCACCAAAATATTTTTTATTTTATTAAAAGTAAAAATGTATAAAATTACTATATAGAGATAATTAAAGGGGAACAAAATAGTAGAACCCATGTGCATCATCCCAAATAATGTGAAAACCCTCATGGGGAAAAAGAACAAAGAATAGGATAAAATAAAATGCATTCATCCAACGACACATTATAATCAAGGGAGTCAGAATCAACATCACCTTAAAGCTATATTTTAAGGATGTATACATTATTGTTCATAAGATGCATGCACATTTAGATGGCCTACATAATAGATCAAGGAATGGATCCATGGCCTCAATAACTTTTATAGATTGTCACAGGATAATTTTCAACATCCTTGATTGGAATATTCCTCTATTCTCAAAGGAAAAATCCAATTTTAAAAGGATGGAAGTCTCCTTGAAGAGATTCATCATTATCAAAGGAAGTTGACACGATTTCCCCAACAGAGTAGTTCTGATCTCTAATATCTCCAAACTCATCCATTATTCCCATACAAGAAGACCCATCAATATTTAACTTGTTACACAGTTGTGGGGTATTAAATTTGTACCAATTCCCTGTAGAAGATAAGTAATTACTCATACAAGGGAGTAGGAGGTGGAGGGCCATGAGGTAAGGTCCATTTGCTGAGTCCTTAATTTACATGCTTAGGTCCAACACTATGTTCTAAATGTTAAAGAAGATACCTGATATCATTCATATAGAGGATAGATGGTGTCTGACATTTATTGTAGACCAAAGGACCCACCATCGTGCTATGAAAATCAATTATTTGGCTTTCCTATCTAGACAATGTCTATCAATATCTTCAAACCAATGATAGTGAACGAAAATATTCAGAGGTAACGAAACCCAATAGACTAGAAAACTGAAAAAAGAACCCTACATTTCCTTCCCCCACTGATGAATTATGAACTGGTGGGGAGTGGAATCACATTTCAGTGTCCTACATCATAGGAATCTAGAATAATGGATTATTCATATGTGTTGACTTCACTTCTTAGTTAGAAATTCATTTTTTCAGACACGCTAGAAAAGGATGATGATCTTAGAATTGATATATATTCACCAAAAAGTACCGCCCCAGGTATCCTAGATAGAATGAACATATTGAATGTCAAGAAAATAATTTATTTTCAATTTACCTGTAGAATCTACAGAAAAAAACACCTTGATCCTTGTCATTAGACATCACAGTGATGTTATGAAAAATCTTTTTATTATGATCCATGATGCTATATATGAGGATTTTCTGTTCATTGGATTTTTTGAAACTGATACATGGAGCTGAGAAATGTGGAAATCCAAGAATAGTTGTACCTAATTCAAGTACCAAAATTTCATATCACTATTCCCAATAATCGACCACTAAATCTCCTAAATAAGATACATAAATCTTCAAGACCATCATCTGAATTCTTGATGTTTGGAATCTAGATTAGAACCCATTAATTTCCAGATGTACACTGGGTATGCTTTCTCGATAATTGTGTCCCCTCAATAATATACCATGATAGTTTGCATGAAGTCTAGATGTAGTTCCATAAATTCCCTAATGATTGATACCACCTTCATTAATTAGATTAACATCTTTTCTCTACGATTCCAAGTTATACTTACCTTTCATGTGATTGTTCCAAAAGAATGAAATTATATTTTTTTCTATGTTATTAGCCACCTCTATTAGATCATTAAAATTGGAATAAATATGCACTATGATTGAGGATAAAACGTAATTAGTGAAAGTGATTATCCCTCTAAATGATAATGACATATTTCTTAGTAAAAAATTCACACCACAATATTTTCGACTAAAAATAAATGTTCATAAGAATAATAGGATCCAGAGACATGAGAGAACCTATGAGGTTAATAGGAAAAGATCCTTTCTTCATGCCATGACTAGATTCTAATGCCCTTATTCAATTCATGTATCATATATTAGGGAAAATAAGTTACTTTATTTATGTTTGATAATATGGAAAGTCCAATTATAGTACACCTGTAAAACTACAATAATCCCCTAAAATTAACCATCTACAATGATTATAAAAGATGATAGTTTCATATGAAAATAATTGATGTGATATACCTCCAACAAAATTTTAATAACAAAAATTAACCACCTTTCAGACCTCAATGAAATTAATAAACAACCTACTATGGGAATCTTGACAGATCATGAATACTGAGTGGGATAGGGGGTATCCATGCCTCAATCCTAAAACGTCATTAAATAATCCAAATATTTATCCCATAGATAATGTAGACATGTTTGGAGAGAGAAAACAACAAAATGGAATATTGATGACCCCGCAGAAAACCTAGGCATTGACGAACCCTCATATGAAATCACCACTCAACTATATCATATCACTCGCACATATCCATTTTTATTTCCACATTTCATCCATAAGTATTTAAGTGAATATCACTAATCATTTAATGGTATAATTAAATGTAATCATGGATGAATCTTCCTTTCACAAACCCATGATGTTTCTTGACCACCAATCTTTGAAAAATTGGGGCAAGTCTTCTATTGAGGACACCAGAAAGATCATTACATGGAACATTGCATAAGCTTACAGGTTCAAATTGATTTACAGATTGAAGACCATTATCTTTGGGAACTATAACAATTTTTGTAGTACATTCCACTCTAGGTAGACTACCTCCAAGAAATACGTCTTGGTTCCCACCAATCAATCAGCCTTTTAAAATCTCCCAAGTGGTTCTGTAAAAATAATTTCGGAATCATTATGAAATATGTGTGCTATCAAAATTCATGACCCAAACCCCTTCAACATTTTCATCATATAATTGAATATCTATCAACCTATCATTCACATAATTAATCACTATGCATGGAATCATGCCCAATAGATCTGAAGTGACACTCAAATAACCCCAGACCATGCTTGCATTAGGGTACTCTAATAGGGACCTGGAGAAGGAATTTTCTATATGACTAGGAACATCCCAATAATTAGTATAGGAACCATCCTCCATAATCATATTTGTATTCATGGTCCTGAATCATTACATATCATAGACCTGAAAATAACTGGTGTTTTTAGAACCTTCACACAACCACTTAACTCTAGAATTTTCATGATAAATGTGTTGTTCTTTCCGTAATAACTCTTCTAGATAATCCATATTTAATATCATCAAAACAAAGACTTCATCATCCCAATAATTTTCCATGATCAAGTCCATTCCTTGGATATACCTATTTATGAACTCTATCTCTTCATCACTTAATGAGAGACCCTTTATCAAAGATCGAAGATAGACACTAAGGATTCACAATTTATCATGTGGTTAAATCCTAGGATTTCCTATAAATGTTAGATCCCAAGAGTTCCTCAAACTGTCTATAAAATCTAGGATATTGATCCAGGTGGATGAAAAATGATAGAACCCATCAATCATGCTAATAGAGTAGAACATCATTCAAATATGGGAGTGATAGATGATAACCATTAAAGGAAATAAATATTAGGAAGGAATATAGGGTTGTTTCATTCACTAGACATCGATCAAGTTGACTTGAAGACTGAAAACTCACTCTATTATTATTACATGACATAAACAGTTCTCTAGAATAACAGGCATCAATAAGCCCATTAAATTCCCTGAATTTACCAATGTCTTGGATTTTACTCTTAGGAAAGGGACCACTAACATTTTTCTATTATATACTAGACACAATATTTAAGTATCCACTGAAAATACTAGTAAAATATCACAATTTAAAAGTAGATAAGTATTCACATAGATACATTCTAGCATAAGAATAAAGATTAGCATAGAAAAAAAAATAATGAACACAAAAATACATACAAAAACACTTATATTTATACATGGATCCAACAATGAATGCATATCAATTGAAACCCTAGCCTTCTAGAAAACCCAAATTTGAGAATTGTAAGGGGAACACATATGAAATCCATGAAACCTTAAGAGAAGTGAAAATCACCAACTTTAAAGGAATATTTCTTTGTCTATAACACTATAACCATATAAATTGAGTTATTGATATGTTCAATGGAAATGATATCTAATTTTACTTGAGAACCCAAACCATGTGAATTATATATAAATAGATTAATCGTCAATGGATTTGGTGTAATGTACTACCCCCTCCCCAAACACATGGCTCTAAAGTATCTTTAAAGACCTAGTAAATGATTTGGATTTAGAATGTGATCTAATATGAACTCTATAGGAAAAGCATGTGACTGAGAAACCTGAGAGCACCTTATAGACACCGTCACCTTCATTGTAGATAGTAAGCATGCATGGTGTGTGAGAGAAATTGAACTCTCATACTTCTGTGCTATATGATAGCTGTCCAATAGAAAAGAAGACTACATAGGGGAATCTAGAAAATCCCAAGGATCAATATCTCTCATAGAGAGGAAAGGAATTGTGGGAGATGCTTGAAATGAAAAATTAAGCCCCCTAGTCATAGCAAGTAGCTTTAGAGACTAAAACAAGTGAGTTTTTGGGTGGGAGGAAGGCCTAGGACTGCCAAGAGGAACTATGTTAAAGGAATAAGAGACCACCACCACAATGGGGAATCTCACTAAGGAAGATAAATTTCCCAGATATGAGGATGACGTCGAGATAAGAACTTACTTCCCTCTTTCTCTAGATCACAACACAAAATTTCTAGTATATTTACGATAAGAAGGAAATGTTCTTGAATAGGACATTAGATTTCAAGAATTGACTTAATCCTCATAATCCACCCTCATATTTTTGTACTTGCAATATTGCGAAGAAGATTGACCTTGAATATCATAGCATGAGTGGAAATTCTGTGGAGTAGAAAACAATAAATACTGAGACAAATGGGAATTCCATCAACTCTAAGGTGAATCATGTACTGGGGAGGGTGATATAAATCAATCTTGATGCCAATATGATATGATTCCACATCATCGAACTAATAGAACATCCCATCAGCACATTAAAATGACCCTTGGGAATTCTCGATGCCACTAAGAAACACTAAATCAATCAAAGGTAGAGGAAAAATTAGCAAATAGACCCAAACTGTGACCAAAGAGGGTTCCTTCTTGATATGAACATACATAGGACAATAAAAAGTGATAAAATCTTGTAACTAACTAAATGTGGGTTTTTTCACCAAGACGAGACAAAATACTCCCTCAAATACAACATAATAAATAATTATTTTCATTTTAACACCAAAACCCTTGTCATAGAACTCAGCCTCCACACGTTGATGAATCACCAGACGATTTGAATCAGACATTAGTTGATCCTAAATCTCATAATAAGGGTGCAATATAATTGATTTGATGCTTCATGGAATGCAATAGCTAGAATATCAAGGACCTCAAATCTATCTTCTAACAAAGACAAAGGTACCCAATAATACTTTGATAAATAATAAAAACTAGTCCAGAATGAGATATTTCAGATAAGGGATTATTTAAATGATGGTGGAGGAGGGGTATTTGGTTGGATAGTGAACTAGGAAGCTGGGAGATGGGAGGAATTATATATGCTTTTGATGATAACACAAATATTGAGAAAAAAATAATATTATGCATAAAAACCTAATTTTTTTAAAGAAATATTTACATATATTTAATAGAGAAAACTTTTTAAATCCAATTTTTGAGTATTTTATAAATAAAATATATTAAAATAATCTTTACCCTTGAAACGGTAACTTAAAAATTATATTAGTTTTATTTTTTAATATTTTTATGGGAAATTTATTTTTTTAATAAATATTGAAAAATACTAACTTGAATTGAAATTAAATTATTTATTTAATAAATTAAAAAATGTGAGGATATTTTATGAGGCATAATGGGGTAAATCACATTGTAATCACATATAATAATGAAAATACAAACATGATGAAGATATGATAAATTGAAGAAACATATATAAGATATTTTTTGGCTAACTCCTGAAGAAAAAGGTCTTCTACCCCATTAACATCCCACAAATTATGATGAAGAGAATTTGGTCATTAATATATTCTATGAATATACACATGTGTGAATAATAGACAATGTCACCTTGATATATCCCAACATAGAATGAAATATTATAACTGAGTAAGTCTCCACATACCAAATTCTTATATTGATTTTGTAACACATGATCACCGCATCCCTCATAGAGAAATCCTTTTCCTTTAATTAATCACCAGGACCATAGGATTCATTGTAGTTGAGAATGATCAAGCCGCATGGATCACGAACAAGCCCTCCTCCATTCATATAACAATTGTAGCATAACCCATCCACATTATTCTTGACGCCACTTGGTAAAGATGTCTAATGAATACATCACCCATGCCAATATGATCCCTAAATTAATGAATAATACATCTATTCTTGCATGAGATAACGAAGAGAAGAATCTAACCCTTTTCATCTGAGAAGAAGCGCAAGCTCGGACACCTGATGTCATGTTCTTGTGGATATATTTCTACATAACGCATTTGTCACCTCACAGACTGCCCTTTTCTAACCACCCACAAACACCAGCAACAAGAAAACAAAAAGATAACCCTCTAATTATGTTTATTGAAGTCCTCATTAACTCCATTAAACCAACTTTTTCAGAATGTTTCACCATTATAGAAACTTTTACAATACAAGAGAAATAAATAATGAAACCAATGAAACACTCAGTCTCAAAGAAGTATTACATTGTTATGTAGGATCGAAATATAGATGTTTATTCTCATTTACTATAGGAGTGAATTGTAATTTTAAAAACATTCATTTTTAACCTTATGAGCAGTTGGTTTAACAAATATAAATAAACTAGATTCACTTGAACCCTATTTTTCATGATTAAGGAAAAAACTAGTTTTAATAAAGATGTATAATGATGTATGTACACATGTATATCTAAAAAAGATTCCACCTTATAGTTTATAGAGTCTTAAATAAGAGTTACAAAAAAAGAAAATTTATAATAAACACTTTCATATTATTACGAATTTTAGTGGAAATTTAAAGTACATATAGAAATTGAATATATTTGAACACAAAGAGTTGGGTATCCAAAACACCATGGATACAGGTCCCTTGATTTATTATTTCATGAAAGTATATCGTAACCACACCAGGGTAATCCCTCAATAAAAATATTGAAATCTATCTTTCTATCCCCACAGGCCCATGATATGTAAGGTGATTGGGACCTCTATCTTCTTTCAACATGGATGTCCATAATTAATAATGTAATTGGCATGTCTTTCTTCGTTCAACTTGTAAGTCCTCAATTTTGTACAACAATAATCAGAATTGGACAAAGAAAAACAAATAATGTTGAAGGTTTTAAGAATATCTAAATAGTTATTCATAATATATTCTCTTAAAGGATTTTTCACAAAGGAATTTTGGAAAATCACTCACAATATATCAATTCTCCCAATAGTTTAAATCTTGAAACATGTTCAAACGATTTGGTATTTATAGGCGATATATTCAAAAGTTGAGTTTTATTAAAACAGCTATATTTTTACTAAATCATTAGAGACATATGTATATCTAGAACTTAAAAAGATCATATAATAAGATATTGGAATTCATTGTTTAGTATAAGAAAATATAATGAGAAAAATTCAGTATGTATAAATCTGAATATATGAAGACATTACATCAATTAAATATTGTAACATTAATAAAGTTAAAAAAATTTAATTCTTAAACAATATAAGAAGCCTGAAGAGTGATATAAAATCAGATATGGAAATTATTAAGATTCAAAACTGAGTAAGAGATAATTGGACTAAAAAATGTTGACAATTTGGTACTAAGAAATTGTGAATTGAATATGAATTTTTGAGTGAATAGTTTTAGGAAACATAGACTCATATTCAGAAAACTGAGAGAATAAGAACCAAAATATAGAAATAATCAAAATCACAATTTTGGATGATTTATAATTGTGAAAGTGAATTGGATTCTATTTTATGTGTGATTCAAATTTTAGTAATATTAATACAGATTGCGCTTTTGAGAGAATTATATTCTAGATTCTGAAGGAATCTAAATTAAGAAAGATGAATTAGATTTGATTTCCTGGATGATTCGAAATTGAGAAAGATAAGGATTCTAAGATTTGTTAAGGCTCTAATTTTGACTTTTCATTATTGTTTCCTAACAAAATAATATCAGACGTAGATATAAATAGATTTTAGAACATTCATATAAATTTCCTTATGGATAGAAATAATTAGTAAGGAAATGAATATTAAATTTATTATATGTAAAAATTATTATTAATATAATATGTTTGTGATTTTAAAAAAATATTGATATTTTAAAATTCATAATGAATCTTTTGAGTGAACAATACCCCCATTCTGGAAAGCATAAAATTCATTTTTTTGAAAAGAATATTAAAAAAAAGAGTTTGTATTTGAACATAAATGAAATTCTTATCCCTCCACTCATATAGTAAATGACTCAAGTTGAATATAACTAACTCCCCCTTGGGTTAAGAAATCCCCCTAAAGAACGTATTCTAAAGATATATTTTTTTTAAACTTTGTTATGAAAATATCTTCCCCTTATATAAGGAAGTCTTCATTAAAAACTCTTCCCCTTTACGTTTTTCATCAATCAATTAATATTCTTTTTATAACATTTTTCTCTCTATTTGTGATTTAATAAAAGTAATAGGAATAAGTGCTAAGGAAACATTTGACTAAACATGTTATTTATATAATATAGTTATAACCTACTCATGAAACATAACTTTTCTATTTCTATTTTTTGGAATTTGAAAACAAACATACATGGTTTTAATTAGTATGTTATTTAGAGGTTGATAGGATCAACTAACATTTTTTTGTGAAGAGTAACATCACCATTTGGAATTGTAATGTTCTTTTATTAATAGTAATATGACCCATAGGAATTTTAAATCAGATACATGAATAGTAACATCACTTATGAATGTAAAAATAACATTTAAGAACCTTATAAATGAATGCATATTTTAATTATGTCGTAGTATATGTATGTGAATATTTAAAAAATTAATAATTATGTGTTGGTATTATTGTGAGTCATAACTAGTAATTAAAATTTTATAATTAATAAACTTTTTTTAAAGAAAATTAATTTTCATAAAATTAATTCATAAATTAATATTTTATAGTCCAATGATCTTAGGATAAACTCATAAGACCATTGTTAATTATTCAGTGTGTTATAAAAATTACATTAAACTTTAAAATGGTATTTTTTTTGAGAAAATAATTAATTTATTTACTAATTTACAATATTATATTTATAAAACTGTTTCCATAAAATGATGTTCATTTTTAATTATATACATCAAAATATATCTAGGGTGATTTTTGGGTTTTTTCTAAAAAGCATGAATTTTTAGTGAACTGTAAAATAATATATCTTCCAATTTAAAAACATTATAAGATAAATAAACTATTAATTGAGTCATGGATGATGTAAGAAAGCTTGGTTAAAAATCACATGCAGTTATTACTATATTTAGAGACAAGAATCTACACTATTGTTTCTCTTGGGAAAAATAATAAAATAATGAATATAATAATAATAAATTACCACTATCATCTACTATAAAAATCACCCTTCACCCCCACTTATTTTCACAACTTAAACACATTTAGAATTGTAAATATATGCTCAATACTCTTTCAAATATCCTCCCAAACTTTAAAAAGCTCTTGGTGTCATAGAAATCTAATAATTAACCCTTTTAAAGAGATTCTCAAGGAGGAGTATTCAAGATGTAAAATCCATTTCCTTTTACTTTTATTTTCTTTTCATGTTTTTATTTTATAAATATCTCCTCAGATCCTATAAAAAATAATCATGAAAACTGCAGTATCATTTATATACTATAACTATATCATTTTAATGTAATAATCATAATTAATCACCATACCCTCCCTCTTTTATTTTAAAAACCAAATAATTATCTAGATGATGTCGATTTACAATCTTCGTGGATGGAGAAATTTGATTCTTCAAATTATTCATCAAGGATAGTCATGATACAAATTTTAATGGTTAAACTAGAGTATAATATATTTCATCAAAACGTTAATATGTTCTAAATGTATCACATTTATATAATTGTTAATGATAAAACTAAATGAGTTTGTTATGATCAATATCTGCAGTAATAATGTAAATGATTATCATTTAATCTATTATATAATGATTTAAACTCATATAATATAAAAAATGTTAGATATAACCATTTAATATTCTATATTTTTATTAATATCATTAAAACTAAATTCTGTATAAATATGCCCATTCCATATGAATTTTCATACTCATATAAAAATATATCGATCGGGAAAAACAAAGATATGAAAGCACTTGGGAAATAATATTTTATCATACAACTTATCAAAAATTACATAAATGAACATAAAAAATTATAATAAATCAAATACATGTATAGAATTTTATGAATTATTTAATTAGTTAAATCTAATTCTATTATATGGGACGTTAATTTCATTTGAAGAACACATTGGGACATAAGGTAAGGGTTTTATACCCGAACATACAATTTATTTTCTGATACACTTTTCCTCTCATTACACTAGTAAAATTAAAAATTTTTCATATTTACTCACTATAACTTTTGTCGTATTGTTATGTATAGGTGTACTGATCATAATCCTTTTTTCTTTTATGGGGTGTTACATGTTTTAAAAGGGTATATCTAAATTTTGACTCAAAAAACAAACTTGATTCAAGTGATATTCAATAATTAATACCTGTTATCATGTACACTGAATAATATGTTTTTATCCACTATTATTTTTCTAAAATTACTCATTATGTCATGAAAAAACTATATTATTTCACTTTTAGTTAATATTGATTTTCCAAAAAGACTCTTCTATACAAAGTAAAAGAGTATCTCTCTCAATAATTTATCGGTAATTTTATAAGTTTATTTCAATCTATTTCTGAACATTTTTGGATTATAATGTTTGATTTTGAGTAATTTCTATGATATTATATACCATATTTTATTTATTGTTTTATTATTTGATTGACTGTGGATGTACTATCATGATATTATTCAACATAATACTTTGAATTCTTAGTGTTTAAGTTTGCAGAATGGGGAAAGATATTTATATTTATTATGATCGTTTCAATGTGATTGTTTATGTTTAATGTTTTTGTCCCTATTCATATGAAAAATTCATTATACTTAGTATGTTATGGGTGGGTCCCTCTATAGACCCTCAATACATCAGTAGTTCTCATGGGAAAAACTAGACTGGGTTTTTACCTATTATGAATGGTGTCTTGGATGAGGGCTTCATGAAATGGTTATGATATCTGAAAATATATATTCTATCATAATGAATCTATTAATTGGTAGTCCATGGGATTATTAAGATAGTATAATTTCAATGGTTACATATTATTATGAAATTATTCCTTCATCTTTTATTTCTCTCATTTTATGATAAACATATTATTTTTCTGTAATGTGCTAATTAGATATCCCTCATGGCTTATTATTTCTCTTTTTATTGTATTACTTACCCTTACTGATTATCTATTCTCACGCCTTTAATATGTCTATTTTCCCTAGTATTCCAAGTTGAATTTTATTACTAACATGAAAATATAATTTTAAAAAATAATAGTGTTTCCAATATATTTTATATGATATTTTTCATTTTATTGGGTAATTTTGAACTTATGTATTTATATTATTTAACAATGATACTAAACTATTAATTCCATAGATATATGACAGCATTGTTTATATACAAATGTGATAAAATAAGGAACCATCTTCGGGAAATAGGTGTCGAGGTCTTTACAATTGGTATCAGATGATGTTTAATAGAACTCTTAGATACTATATTTAGAAAACATATATTATATAACATAACACTAAGATAGAATTTGAGGAGAAGAATATATAAAAATAATTGAATATTGGTAAGTGAGATATTATGTGGGTCATACTAATAATACATCCCCATCTAGATACTACATTTGGGTATAGTTCTGGCATAAAGGTACCTAGGGTTAATAACTCTGACAAGGTCTTATAGGCCTGACTCATGGTAACCTGGTATAGACCAATTGATCTTACTATGTACCTAGAATGCAACTCCCATTGGATATGGTTAGGGTTATTTACATTTTAATTAAGAACCATTACAAAGGATTAAAATGTAAATATTTTCCCCAGAAAATCCTTTTTTGTTATTATGAGAATAATGATGCATATAATTTCAATTCATGTTAAGTATTTTGATAGTATTGAGATTATATATTATTATTGAAAATCCTAATCTTGTATATTCCCTTATTTAGAAATGAAACCTATCAGTAGAAATGGAAAATGGATAAAAAAATTTATCCCACATATGTATTTACCTGTTATGCCATCTAATGTTGTTGGTTATGGAGATATAACTATTACTATGAATCTTATAGAAATCCTTGGATTTCTGGCTCAGGTTAAGACTAATAACAATACCTATATAGATTTTTTATATCCACAACGTGGTTGAGTAATGTAACATTGATTTATGTAACAACAACCACCATAATTCAATGGGACTACAACCCAATTTTTATTTGAGTAGTGGATAGGATTCATAGGGATGATATTTTTTACATTAGGATGTAAGAGATGGGATAAAGTTTTCAGGGTATTTTATAATTTATATATATATGTGGATCAATTGTGGTCAATATTTCATAACCAAAATGATGAGAATGAAATTACAAGTATGGAATAGAGTTATTTAATGTAATTATTCTTATAAAAATATATTCATCAGAAAAAATTAGCAGATATGGAATAAAAAATCATAAATACGAGGAAAATGATGAGGAGAATGTTTCCATGTATGATTCATACTTTACTCTTCTCACAAAGAATTCCTTGAAGTACATATGTAGTCAATGGAGAAAATTTTATTCATTATTTTAGGGTTTCAAACCATTCATCCAAAGGGAACTAGTCTCTCAAAATTGCATATCATACGATGAAATAATATCATGTGCTATCGAGATAGAAAAATAATTCCCTATGTCATATTAATTTACTATAAAGAAATATATGAAGAGGGATGATTAAAAATCAATAAAAGGAAATATGGAAATGTTGTGAATGGATGAGATGATTTTTCGTCCTATGATAATTGTGGGAAGAACCACCTTAGCATGTTCCTGAAGGGAATGTGTGTTAGTATCAGGTGTCAAGAGAACACCACCAAGACTATGATTTTAAGGTAAAGATATAATCATCCAATGTAAAATTCTACAATTAAAAATAGATTTTCCATTTTACGAATGATTATCATAGGCATCAAAGAAAATTTTCCCAATGAAATCAAGGGGAGAATGTCTGAGCTTATAAGGTCAAAAATCATGAGGTTGAAGTTCTTAATGATGTTTTAGAATTTACTTTATTCATTTCCTAACACATAGAAAATTATTTATTTGATTCTAGGTTATCAAATTCATTTATATATTCAATATTTTCCATCAAAATTAGTCATTTAAAATTTGATAGAAAACCCTATTTTTAAATAAAAAATATTATGGAGAGTATCATTAAATCAAAAATGTTTAAATAAATTCCATTTATTACAAATTATTGTGCTTTAGTTGCTAACCTTATCATCATACCTTTGATTAATTTAGATATAATACATTGGATGGGTGGAAATTAAAATTATTATGTGAAAAAATATTGCATGAATAAGGAAGTTACTATTTTTAAGAATGATGTAGACTCCAAAATCGTTAGAGTAGAAACTTTTCCATCTGGTTCTTATCTAGATCCACCCCTATCAACTCACCGGAATGAAATTCATAGGGAGGGTGTGAAAACTATATCAATGGATTAAGAAATTAATATTCACATCCGGGATGTACATATTCTGTTGGATTAAAATGTTGTATTACCTGAGGATTTACATAGGCATCCTATAGTGTTGGAAATTGATTTTTCTATTGATTTAATTCCTTGTGCAAGGAATATATGAATAACTCCTTATATAATGACCATAATAGAATCAGTGGAGGTGAATAAAAATACTAGAGTAATTTAGTGGTAAATGATTTCTAAACCATATTTTTTCTCCAGGGGGATATTCTATTCTCTTTATCAAGAAGGAAGATGGATCCATGAGGTTATTTGCTAACTATATATAAATCCATTATATTATGATAAATAAAAAGTATTGTCTTCCGTGTATTGATAATTTATTTGATCAACTTCACAGAGCCCAATATTTTATGATGATTAACCTTCTACATGGATATCATCAATTATGTGTGAGGAAGGAAGATATTATAATGACGAAATTTGGAACCATGTATGAGAATTATGAGATTACGGTTATTCCTTTTAGACTATCAAATGCACCCTTTTATTTTTATGGATCTAATGAACAATTTATTAAGGATTATCTTGATGTTGATTTTATGGTATTTGTTAATGATATCGTAGGATATTCCAAAAGCTAAAAATATCAGGAGAACCACTTTCACGTTATTCTGAATACTCATAAAATAAATAAGTAATATGTGGAGTGTAGAAAGTGAGAATTATAGCTTAAAAAAGTTTCATTTAATGAAAATATTATCTCTATGGATGGAATCATTATTGATCATATGAAGGCTATGAATGTTCATGAAAGACCTTTAATAATGATGATATCTAAGGAATGTAGTAGTATTGGCTTTGTGGGTTATTATCTATGTATCGTTCATAACATCACCCTTTTAGTTAAAACATTAACCAATATTACATGTAAAAGGTAATGTTTGTATATATAATGGATTGTGAATAACGTATTATGTAATTGAAGCAGAGACTAATTAATAATCTAATAATTACTCCACCATCAGGAAATGGTGGATTTATGATTTATAGTCATTCATAAATGAAATGAATTGGTTTTTTCCTTGTTCAAAATGATATAGTTATTTCTCATGCATCAATGTAGTTCAAAACTAATGAAGAAATCAATCCACCTAGTGATACTGGGTTAGTAGATATAATATTTTATCTAATGATATAGAGACAATATCTCTATGGTGGGTGATGTGACATATATATAAATATCAATAGTGTTTGAAATATATATTCTCAGAGAAAGAAAAAAATTATACAAAGGGGATGGCTTGAACTACACAAGGATTATGATTGTTAAATACACTACCACCCAAGGAAGGTGAATATGGTCGAATATGCACATAAATGGAAAGAACATAAGGTTCTAAACAGAATGAGGATTGATAAGGATCTTCTGTACATGGATCTAGTAAGGATAATTATTGAAAATCTCAATGATGGGGAAACATCATTACATTTTCAAATTGTTTCTCAACCATATTTTTTAGAAATAATTAAAATATCTCAGTTTGAGAATGAGAATATTCAAAAAAAATATTATTGTTGTGAATGATGAGAAGATGTAGAAAATCAAATATGGAGATGGAATTTTAAAATTTTGGAGGAGGCTATGAGTTCCCTTTATCCAAGAGCCAAATATGGAGTTATTTGATTATGAAGATATCCCTAATTTCTCTATACTCCCAGGTAGAACTAATATGTTTAAAGGTCAGAAGGAACAATTCTGGTGGGATAATTTGAAGGTGGAAATTACAGATTATATATCAAGATGTTTTTATTTCAACAAGTGAAGTCCCAAATACAACATCCAAGAGGACTCTTCCAACCTATTCTTATTAATTCATGGAAAAGGCATGACATCACTATGGATTGTTTCACTGAATTACCGAAATGTCTATGTAGTAATGATTTAATATGTTTAATTTTTTATCAACATCAAAAATATACAAATTTCCTATCTATAGGGAATGTATTTCCCCTAGATCATCACTGCCTTACTCTATATCCCATAAATTTTAAGACATTAAAGGGAACCCCTATGAATTGTGTCTAATCATGATCCATGATTTATATCCAAAATATGGAAAATTTTCAAAAATAGTTGGATACAAATATTAATTTGAGTACTGCTTATCACCCTCTGACAGATGGTCAGTCAAAAAGGATGATCCAAACCATAGAAGACATGTTGAAGTCATGATCATTTGAAATTCATGATATGTAGGATCAATATTTATCATTGTCAGAGTTTTCCTACAATAATTATCTCCATTCAAGTATTATAATGGAACCATATGAAGCATTATGTGGAATTATATTTCATACACCAATATGTTTTGATAAAGCTGGTGAAAAGATGATTATAGGCCCAAAGCATATATAGGAAACAATAATGAACATAAAGTCTATTCATACAAATACCAAAGAAACTCAAATATTTTAAATGAGCTACACCAATAATATAAGGAATGATTTGTAACATCAATTGGGATATAATATTTTCTTGAACATATCATCATGGAAGGGTCTTATAAGATTTATGAAGAAAGATAAATTATTTCCCTTGTAAAGTAGTCCATTGAAAATACAACAGAGAATCAGAGTTGTGGATTTTTTTGGAAATACAAAATTTCCTTTTTATAGTACACAATGTGTTCCCAATATCCTTATTAAAGAAGTAAATTCTAGAACCAATCCATATCCTGATATATAAAGGAATTTAATTGGAACCTAACTTATCTTACTTTGAAGAGACTACTCGAATTTTGGACACTAATGAACTAGTGTTGAGTAATCAGATGAATCGTCTGGTAAAATTACTTGGAAAAATCATAAAATTGAATATGTGAAATGTGATATTGAGGAACATATAATGAAGACATACCCAAATATATTTATGAGGTATCATTTTTAAAATTTTGAGGAAAAAAGTTTTGATGGAGGGGAGAATGTAACACCCTAAGGAATTACAAATAAAATATAATATAAAATGAAAAGCACGCAACACTGAGTCTCTAAAAAACACTGCATTATTATTTATAAGAGATAGTTATAACCTAGTTTATAAACATAATTTTTCTTCTTTTGTTATTGGAATACAAAAAATGGACATACACTGTTGTGATCAATAAGATATTTAGTGTTTGATATGACCAAGATACATTTTTGGGGAATAGTAACCTGAAAATTTGGAATAGTAATGTGCCCTTACAAATAGTAATATGAATTTTGAATTGTAAATAAACCAAATGAATATTAACCTTACTCATCAATGTGTATATAATATTTAGGAACCATATAAATGAATTTATGATGTAAATACAACTTAATAAAAGTAAGTGAATTTTAAAAAATAATTTATAAAGTATTGGTAATTTTGTGAGTAATAAATATTTATTTAAAATTATTTAAATAATAAGTTGATTTAAAAAATATGTTACATTAAATGTATTAAAATATAAATACATTATTGTCTTATGATTTTTTGATAATCTAGTGAGAATAGTGTTAAATGTTCAGGGTTTTATAAAATCACTTTTAACATTAAAAATGTGTTTTTCAAGTAAATAATGAATTCGTATAAAAATGATATTTCTCATATTTAGAATATTATTTCCATAAAATGGAAATTAATTTTGGATTCACAACATTAAAACATGATTAGGGTGAATTTTTGGGATTTTTCTAAAATACATGAATTTTTAGTGAATTGAAAAATACGGTAATTTACAATATAAATACATTAAAAGTTAAATACACTATTCCATGAATCATGGTTGATGTAAGAAACCTAGGTTATAAATCAAATGTAATTATTACCATATTTGGTCATAAATATCAACTTTATTTGTTTTCTTGGGAAAAATAATAAAATAATGAAAATAATAATGTGAAATTACCCATCCCATCAACTATAAAAACCACCCATCAGACCCTCTTATCTTCTCTCTATATAATAATTGATCCTCATAAAATTTAATCACAACCATATTTCTAAGATCCTAAACCTCATCAAAAATCTCTTGGTATCATTAAAAGATCAAAATAAATCCGTTTAAAGTGATTCTCAAGGGGTTGTATTCAAGATGTAAAATCCTCTTCCTCTTCCTTTTATTTTGTTTTCATGTTCTTTATTTTATAATTCACTCCACATATCCTCACTTAAAATGAAAATTAAAACATAAATTTCAATTATATACATTAATTCATTTATTTTAATGGAATTACCATCATCAACCTCCTTACTCTCCTTCATTTACTTAAAATCGATTTCATTGTCCGAGAGGTGCTGATTTACAACCTTCATGGATTACAAACATTTGTTCATCAATTTAATATTAAAATCTGGTCATGATACAATTTTTAATGTTTAAAAAAACTATCATATAATTATTAAATAATTATTTATGTTAAATGTGAAACATAATTACATAATATTAAATGATGAAACCAACTTAGATACATATGATTAATCAATGTAGTAAAAATGTAAATGATTATCACTAAATTTATTATCTAATTATTCATCTAAATATCATATAAAAAATGTTATATATAACCATTTAATCTTATTTATGCTCATTAAAATTATATACATTAAATTTTGGGTAATTATAGTTATTCCACAAGAACATCCATACTCATATGCAAGTATAACGCTCATGAAAAAAAAGGAAATAAATGCTCCAGAGAAATAAAATTGTATCTTATAACTCAACATAATGGCCATAAATGTAAATAATAAAATTATTAAAATTCAAATAAATTAACATATTGTTATGAATTAAAAAATTAATTTGTTTTATTTGTTTATTGAGGACATTAATGTATAGTTCATATCATATTTGGATATAAGGTAAGGGTTTTCTCCTTGATCCTTCAATTTCATTCGCATTACTATTTTTCTATTACTACCCAAATGAAATTCATATTTATTTTAATTTAGTCCCAAAATATTATGCATGAATGTTCTATATAAATTTTCTAATAACAATCCATTTTTATGTGCATTTATCTGTTTTAAATTTATCTTTCTAAAATTCTTCCCGATAAACAAGCCTGATTGAAGGGAACTTCTCAAATTCATACCTATTTTTAGGTTCAATATATAATTTCTATTAAGCCATAATTATTTATTTAAAATCCATCCATTTATTATGAAGAAAATTTATTAGTTCACTTATGGTTTCATAAATAACATTCTCCAAAATTACTTTTCATTGTAATGTAAAGGAGTATTTCTCTAAATTATTAATCGATGATGAATAAGAATACTTCCATATATTTTATCACTATTGTAGATCCTTATGTTTAATTTTTATTAATATTTTATGATATCATTTAAAATATTTTATAGAATTTTTTATTATTATTTTAGATGTGGTTATTCTATCTTGATACCATTAATCATATTACTCTGAATTCAAAGTGTTTATATTTTAGGAATGCGGAATGTTATTTACATTTAATATATTAGTTTCAATATGAATGTATATAATTATTATGTTTCCCCCCTTTCATGTGATTAATGTATTTTAATTAGTATATGATGGATGTGGCCCTATATATTCACTCAATTAAGTGATAGTTCTCAAGAGACCAACTACTGTTGGTTTTTACACATTATGTTTGGTGTCTTGGATAAGGCCTTAATGGTATGATTATGATGTATAACATTATAAATTCCCTCATTATGTAATTAGTTATTGATAGTCCATGTGACTATTTTACTTGTATAACATCCAAGGTTATGTTTTATTAGGGTATTATTTATTCAGGTTTTATTTATTCCATTTTATGATCAATAATTAGTTTTAATGGCACGTCTTATTTAGTTATTCATCATTCATTGTTATTTTTTCTTCTCTTGTATTTCATTCCCTTGATGAGCATCTGATCTCACCACTTTCTTATGTATATTTTCCCCATGATTCCAATATTTTTATAATTAATGAATGTAGAATATTAATTTTAAGAATAATAGTGTTTCTAAAAGAGTTTCTATGATGTATTTCATTTCATATTGTAATATTGAACTTATGTATTTATCTAGTTTCCAATGCTACAAAACTATTTTTCCATTGGGATATGACTTCTTTATATATATGACAATGTTAGAATATAAGGTATTGAATCTAAGAAATATAGGTAACCGTATTTAATATAATTACTAAAATCACTTCTTAAATTTCATAACATCATTGGAGAAGACATACATTGAAAATAATCTCATCCCAAGAGGGCCTTTGGGGCAAAGCAAAAGGAGATTCCTGAAGACGAGGTAACGTTCATCAACTATTATTTTTTTTCTACCTCAATCCACTTCCATTACTCTTATATAGTTATTATATAATAAAATAATTATCATTTTTATACCCATATTACATTATTCTAATGGTATTACCTAAAACCACTCACAACTACATCAAATGTGTTGTGAAATATACGTTCGTTTGTACCATAGACTACCTCCTCGTGAACCAATGTCATTTGTTTTCCATTACAACCGTTCATGGATGGGAATAATGATCTAAATTATTTTTATATTTTATATATGTGATAATAAAGAAGAAATTATGAATCTAGAGTTGTTATATCCCACACACCTTCATGACTTCCATTTTTTTGTAATATGATAACATTTTTCATTTGTATGGTGGACTACCGCCTAACAAAACATTGTTTTTTCGTTCACACTGTAAATGTAATGTATTAAGGAAGGTAATAATAAAAAAATTCAAAGTAATGAAATTTTAATTAAACTATATTTATAATATATATATATATATAATTTACATTTCATTCATTAAATAGGACAATAAAATATATACAATGTGCATATGTATGAATGACCTACCATCTCCACGAATGGTGTATTCAATTTAGTATCAACAAATTTGATGGAAAAATATAAATAAATATATAATTAATTTATATGATATTTATATCATGGTTGAAATTATGTTGATGTTCAAAACATTATCGAATTAAGAGTACCAAGAAATGAGAAGTCAAACCATGTATGAAAATCAAACATATTATTTCCAAAATAGAACATTAACATGAAATTATTAATAAATGGGTAATATAATTTAATAATAAAATCATATATAGAATGATATTTATGAATATGTTTCTTTGATAAATTTATAATAATAATATTTATTGTTAAGGATGTTTAAATGAGTACGATGGATGACAAAAACATAATATGGGGGGATTTCTAGTGTTATTTTTATTTTTGAGATACTTATTCTATAATCATCACACGATTATTTTGTGTGTTGTGTATACAATCCAATAAAATTATACATCATTCATAAAACTCATATAATTATATCCATATTTTACATATATGTTATTATTTCCATGGGCTTATTATTTAAAACATACTCATATTGTAAGGTATTCTTGTTTCAATTTTATTTTTTGTGACATACTTTATGTATTTTCCACCTCATACTTATATGAGGTGTATATAATTTAAATGAATGTATATCATGATGGTTTCCTAAAATTTATTGGATTTTTCATGTCCATTTTGAGATCTCTATTTATCTGGTTTTACTGTTCATACGATAACAAATATGTATGATATTTGTGTCTCAATTTTCATTATTTTATACCTATTTTATTTTATTCACCAATATTCATTCACGAGGTTAATATAAAACCCCTTAAAATGTAATATCATGATTTAATTCAAGCTTAGTGTATTGTAATTTTAATTATACATTTTTAATTAATGTTTATTTTAAATAAATTTTACCAATGTGGTAAATATTTTATGTTAAAATTTCATTTTTATCATTATTGTATACCATTTAGTCTCCAATGTTGAAATATCTTGATCTAACTGTTAGGAATATTAATTTATTTCCTTCTAATTTTATTATACGTGTTACCCAAATTTAATGGTACCATTTTTCCACTCTTTGGTAATCATGATAATTAATAAACCTTTTTTAATTAAATATACAATTAGTCCTCTATTCAGTCAAATATTTATTTTATTAAATAACATTGATTTTTTAATGACATGAAAAATGCTTTTTAATAATATTAAGATTTATTTTTTTGGGGAAATTTATTTTCAAAATATTTTATATTTTAATTTTAATTGATTTTATATTCTTCTATTATATGATTCCTTGGTTATTTTCAAAGAATTTATTTCTAATGTTTGTTATGTTTAAAAAGTATATTAAAAGGTTTTCAAATCATTTTTTATAAATATTCAATTATATTTTTAATGAAAATTGTTTTATAATTTTTTTCCTTTTAAAATGATTTTTTCAATGTGCAAATATTTTAAATTCTAGAAACATTTTAATTTATTTATCAAAATATATTTCCATCTTATATTTCATTCATTTCTGTTAACTATGACTTCTTAGGATATAGCCCAATGATAAAATTCAAATTTCATCACTGAATAGATCAATTTTTATGAATTTTTTTTATTAAACTTCTTTCACTCTCGTATGTTCTACGAGGATTAAATGATTTCGAAACCCACATCCTTTCATGGGTTAATCTATAATGATACATCTATGAATCCTATCTCATTTCTATAAGATATGATATGATTAATCTTTACAATACCAATTTAATTTTATGGGTTATGATATGATGAATGATTTTTATCGTATGAACATATATGTAAGATTTCATTATGGTAGGGGTATGACCTATATCTCTCTATAAAGCATTGGGTAATGATATATATCTCATTATAGAGATAGGGATATAACTGAAAGTGAACCCAGTTCAGTAATAGAAGGATGGAATGATAAGTGAACCATATTCAATAATAAAGGGAAGGAATTGGAATTGAACCTGATTTATGAATATAGGTATGGAATAGGGAGTGAACCCAATTATGTAAAGCATCGTGTGTGGTATAATTATCATAGAAGTTGGACTTGAAAAATATGGAAATGAATTTCAATTATTATGTGTATGCCAAAAATTTTATGAATGTATATAATTTTGTATTCTCACAAATCATGTCATTTTATTATATTATGAATCGTGTTTTATGAACTGTAAATAATTTTTCCTAGAATCATGACTATGATATTTTACCTGTAGGGTATGGTTTTCAGATTCAATGCTCATATTTTCATACCCCTATATTCATGTTATTCTTCAGTATATTGTATGTTTAACCTTATTGTGCATATGATCTCAACCATTATAATTTTTACATTCTATCATTTATAAAGAATGGATTTATGAAGGTAATTTATATTAATATAAAAAAATTGGAACCTCCTTGTGTGAAAAATTTGTGATATTTCACTATATTAGATGAATGTGTTCTATGTTTCCAAAGGCATTAAAATATTATGGTCCTAAGGTTTTAACATATGAAATATATTTTACTATCATCTAAAAAGATGAAATATATATGTATTAAAATCATGTCACATACTGTAATAAATTATAATAACAATATTATATTAGGGTAAATTTTGTTGATTGTTCTAGAAAGATTCAATTTTTATGAAAAATAGAAAATAAATAATTTTTAATTGAAAACGGAATTTTAATATATATTAATTATAATGAATAATTACATATAAAATTAATTATAAGGGAAAATTAAATAATTTTATATTAATTAATTCAATTTAGGAAATTTTAATCAGTTTCATATGGAACATTTTTATAAAACATTTAGTATTGTTAACATTTTTTTGGAAACCCTATTTTTCATCACATTTATTGGTTAAATTTTATATTAATTTTTAGTGCTTCTATTAATGTATATTTAATAAATTGATTAAATATTTGGAATCATAAATAGTTTTACTATCTAAATAAATCAAAATGATTTTTACCCTAATGTTTATTTAATAATGTTAAGAGTTAATTACAAAGATTATGTTTGAAATGGGCATTTGTGCATTACATGAGTTTGTAAGAAGATTAATTCTAAACCCATATTGTTTTTTTAGATTATTTTTTTTATAATTAGTAAAAATTATTAAATAAATATATTTGTAATTTTTTAGGAAATATATAAATTATTAAGGTAAATAAAAAAATAAAATTTTTCATAGTAAAATAAAATTAAAGTGTAAAATTGAGTAAACATATATATATTAATAAATAACATGAAAAAATTTATTAAATTTCTGTTTATGTGGTATAAATCAAAAATATAATTCTTAAAATCCATTAATAATATATTTTTCAGTCACCGAATATATGGTTGACCTCCATAAAGTTAATATATTTGGTTATTTACAAAAAATGTCATCCCTCATCGATTATAATAGGGAAATAACACCAATAAATTCTTCACACCTCTGAAGATATTTGGTCAACCAAACCCTTACCAAATCATATTTCTAGTTCTATAATATCACCATATAAGAAATTTTTTTATTAATTGCAACCAGTGATGGATTTTTGTCCCATCCTAAGGATGATTCCTGAAGAAGGGGTAATGTTCATTAGTGGAAATTTTTTAATATCATCCTCTATGTCCTCGAATTATTATTATATCATTCCAATATATCTACCATTGTTTCATCCATTTAAATGTATATTTTTATTTTAATTTAAAAAAAATATCTATACTTCTAGGAAATGAGTTATGAAATGATCATTCATATTTATGGAAAACAATGACCTAACAAAATGATAATATTCATTTTTCTATTACCTCCTTTAACAATTTGTTATGATGATGGATCTAAAGTGTATATATGATCTATAAAACATAATTATACCTCTTTAAATATTTTAACATATTTTTTTTTATGTTCCATTCAATTTAGGATAAAATAACACCATTCATGTGTTTGGTGGACTATCATCTCGTGAAGAAATATAATTATTTTTTCATTAATGAATTACATGTAAGGTAATAAATACATATATTCAATCAATATATATGGTATATTTATGATATATATATATATATATATGTAAGATATATATGAAATAATAGGGATTCTGGAATGGTGGTAATTTATTTATATTTCTTATGTTCTTTTGTTGATAAAATAGAATCATAGTTGATTCATACATATAGAATACTATCTCTAAGAATGGTGTTATTAATTTAATATCTATAACATTAATCTATTAAAAAAAGAAATATATAATGAATATATATTATTACTATATAATGTTTAATATTCTGTAATTGAAATAACCTTGATCAGTGTAAAAAGACAAAAAATAACAAATCAAATCATACATGAGTAACGAAGTAGTTTCTAACAAATACATAATTTTGACAAGGAATAGTAAATTAATGTTTTCTAAAATTTAATAGTTAAGTCATATATGGTATGATTAATTTTATTAATGTTATAATATATATATAATGACCTTGGATTTTTTAAATGAGATGTTTTAACACGTATAAGGGAAGTCGAAACATATGGTTTTAGGATTTCTATTCTCTCTTTCAGTTCTGGGAGCCATTTGAAAATTCAAAACTCATTTATTTTTTGTTGTGTATATAATACACATTTTACTTAATACAAAATTAATCCCATTATTTTGATGATATTTAATGATTCATTTTATGTTATTCATTTCTGGGTATTATGAATCAAAAGTCTACTAAAGTGGTATGTGATTTTGTTTCTAAATTTTCCATAATTAAGAAGTATGTTGTGTTATGACCCTATATTCATTCATATGGTGTATATAAATCTACATTGGTTTGTATGATAATTATTTTAATTATACTCATGATATCCAAGGTTTTATTTTATATTATTCTTTTATGGGGATTTAGATTCAAATTTACCCATGTGGTAACAATTTAATGTGACAATATCATTATAAATCAAGATTATTTATGAATGTGATAGAAATGAAAAAATATTATAATACATATCTCATGGAAAACCTGAATTGTATTATACTATGGTTATTAATAATATTTTAAAGTAATTTTACCAATTCTATACTATTTGGTTTTTAATGTGATTTGTACAATATTTTTTTTTGAAAATATGACGTTTTATCTCTCTTTGTTCAGAAATCTATTTTCATCCAAAACCATGTTTTATAAAAATGTTTTAAAAAATGTTTTATTATTATTATATTATTATTAAATGAAATTTATACCCATGTTTTACTTTTAAAATGACGTTATGAACGAAATATTCATGTCACTTTCAAAAATATATCATATAGACATTACCAAAAATTTAAATGAATGATTATTTTAATGCATCAGGAATTAAAAAAACATCCCATCATCATGAGAAATAATTTTTTCAAATATTATTTTAAAATGGTTCAATTTTAATTTTAAACTATAGTAACTTTGAATATTTTTTATTTTTGTGAAAAAATTTTAATAAGAAAATTATAGATTCTTTAAAAATGTTCCCAGGGATATTTCTAAATAATTATCCATATAAGGTGAAATTGTTTGATTTTACATATAATTTACATAGGATATAGTCCAAGGATATAATTGTAATTCATTCAATGGATTTTATATGTTTATGATGATGTAATATTTTAAATAACTATTATCATTCCGATTTTTTATTCTATGATCAAATGATTTATTAAACTCATTTATTTCCATGGGTTATCACATGATGAATGTGTTATCAAAAAGTTCTCATTAATTGGTTCAGATTTGATAAATAATTTATAATTCTATTGAACACTTATGTATAATATTAATTTTCTGACAGTTGTTATTTTATTAATAAGTATGGTGATTATATAATAACCAAACTCAGGTGGGTCCTATATCCCAAATGAATGAATTTGGTAAAGACGTATAACTCATGTGTAAATATGTTATGTGTGAAATAGAATAAATGTTCACAACATTATGTTTTAATCTTATTACTTGTTCCAAATTTCATTCATGACTCGTATTACATGATAAAATTTTTTCTAGTGAACCTTATTTTATGTTTATATTATTTGGCATAGACTTTTATTTCAGGTCCATATTGTTATGTGGGGACCTGGTTACATGTCCATAAGATTATGAGAAGGCCCGATTTTATGTCCTTAACATAATGAGGGATCCTATCTCTAATAAAGCTTGTTCGAAATGTTATAATCTAATATTTATTACATAAATACTTATCTTATTCATATCTCATGTTCTTAGATATCATGTTTATTGATTTCATTATGATTCATTTGTTATGAACATCCTTAATTTATACCACAACTCATGTTTATGATCTATGATTTGGTGGGTATTATTTTAAAATGTAAATATAATTTTTTAATACCTATATTCTCGTTTTATATGGATATTTCCCTTTTTTAACCTTACTAGGAATTTGATATTAACCCTTCCAATATTTCTACTCCCTGTGTTATGATGAAATGTTTTATATGGGGTATTTTTATGAATATTACTAAATTTAATGAAATTTGTAATAGAAATTGCAGATCAATAACCAAATTAGAATATAGTTTACCTAGTATTAAAATGCACTAATGACATATGGTTTTGAAGAATGTGTTTATGCAATGCTCTTAATATATAGAAAATATGTGACATCTATGTATGAGAATCATGGGTCTCTATAGTTGGTATGAGAGGAACGTTTTTTTCATCCACTAAAAACAAGGACTTGTAAATTTTATTGAGATACATTGGGATATTTCTATGGAAATTTTCATGTATGTATCTAAGGAGAAGTCTAAGGATTATTCAATGTATTAGAAAATGTTTGGGAGATAATTGTAAGGTATATATCATGTGGTTTCTAGAAAATTACATCCCTATTTGAATACTAAATATGGATGTGGCTCATGAAAAAATGTATATAGGGGTACTAAATACAAAAAATAGAACATTGAGAAAGCTATTATCATCACTTGGAGCACGAAAAAGGGACATTCTAGATATATGGTTTAAAACACCGAAGGGAAATGATTTGTAAATCCAAAAATTAATTTATAAACCATTAAGAATATTAAAATAGATTATGATAATGGATGACCTAGGTTAATGTATAGGTGGAATAAATTTGATCTAATATTTCATTATATAGACATAATATAAGGGTTTATTCATGATTATGCAGTTTTACACTGTGATTTGTGTTTCTCACACTATGCTTTTTTATTTTTAAATTTGGACGGACCGTAAATAAATTTGGATAACATTAAATGTTATAGATAACTTGTAGGTGACAAGAAATGGGATGATGACTGGATTGGAGGATATTGTGATTATAGGTATTCATTGTTCATAGAACATTATTAACATCATGAATAATAACCAACTATCAGAGTCCCCAAATAAGATATGGGTAGTGTTTTAGGAGAGTTTAGGTAATAGTTACCACGGCTTAATGAATAGTAAGTTTCTTATATTTCATGATTGTTTTATGAATCTCTAAATGGAATGTCTCAATGTAAAAATAATAACTTGTTTTATATTTGGTGAAGAATGAATAAAACAAAGTGATTTCCATGTAGAAATAAAATATTAATTAACAAATCAGATCATTTTATTGGTCTCTTAATGTGATTGTCAATGGTTGAATTTTTAAAACATGGAAGTTATGGGAGTTTTTATAATAAAATACATATTGGTAATTCTATTTAATATAATAAGCATGGATGTATGAGTAATATTTTTTATATTGATGATGAGGACAATAAAAGTGCCACAGAAATGTTATGGGAAACACTAACATTATTGAATATGATAATTATTAGAAGCATTAATAAATCAAGGTTTATAAATTTGAGGAAATTATTAATATTCATATTATTGAAAATTAGTATTAAGGAATTAGTTGATGAATCTATGTTAATGGATCTAGGATGATATGGAATAATGGATGTTTTTAGGTATTAGAATTAATGAAATCTGAAATATATAAATATTGATCATTATAATTTCATCATTATGTATTTTAATTAATATTTTGAATGGTACTGATGATGTAAAAATATTATTTAATGGAACGATTATAAGTTAATATTATTGTAAGATAACAACTAACATTTTCATGAGGATGATAAAATGGTGTTCAATTTGGATTAATATATAATTGATAAGGATTAAATAAATCAGATTGTATTTATGACCAGATAACTATCAAATGATGTATTGGAAAAGTGTAATATTTTATCATTGAAGGTGTTTGTAACACCACAGGTAAATAATGAATATGAAATTTTTATAATTATCCCCATCTGTGAATGAAATGTTAATATTAATTTAAAGGTAACACTATGCTCGATGGCTTACCTAATACGCAACAAAAAGTTCCTTTGAAATCTTACATTGCACTCCAATAATAAAATAATTCTATGTTAACACCTAGTTGTTGTAATGACGGGAACTAACAACAAAATTATTATTTATTTTTGTCAAATATTTTTACTTTTTACGATAAATGTTAGAGGATTAGAAATGCGAATGAATCCAATTTTAAGCGTAAACATTCTAATATTCTATAAAAGGTCGATTAACTGCCTTTTGATGGAGAACCTCTTTGAAATCCACTTTTTCACAATTTTATGTTTTATATTTGACAAAATAAAATTCTTCTTTAGTATCTGGACATCAAAATTTACTTTGTGTAAATTTTTGATATTTTTTCGATAAAGATCATTTTTAATGAATAGTGAAAAATGTTGTATTTTAATTCAAAACCACTTTTTAATATAATATATTTATATGATTAGATTATATTTTGAATTGGTTTCAAAGTAAAAATAGAATATATTTTTACAATTTAATCCAATAGTGGTTGTTGTAAATAATTTCATCTTGAAATTGGACTTAAACTAGTGTCAATCATTTGATACTTATTATTTCATAAAAACAAACTATTTCCTCTAACAACGGGAATTAATTATGAAATTAATTAATGTAACTTATATGTTTTGAATTTGTTAAAATAGCATCATTTTTTAATTCAGAATATCAAATATAGCCTACGGTAATTTTTTGGTAATTTTCTGAAAAACTTCAATTTTTGATGAATAGTGAAACCACTAAGTGGTAGTTTAAGAAACTGCTTTTTCGTTTAAATGAAACTTTACCACTTCTGTGATTTGAATTTCAAAAATCCTACATACATGGTTGTCATTAATAAGTAAAATATGGTTCAATGGGATTAAAATAATTTTTTGGTGAATAGTAACTTTTAAGTTTATTAATCCCGATAAGAGGTAATTAGTGTAATTTAAGGTAAAAATAATGTTTTAATAATATGAAATGACCTAGCCACATGTACTACCCTCATTGGATGTGTCATGGCCAACTAAGACAATCCATTGGTCAACATGGGGACCCCATAGAGCCACATGGTAGGAAAATGACATTAATACATTTTTATTTAATGTTAAAATTAAAATGTCACACACATGTATTGTTTTACTAAAACAATTTTTATATGGGGTTATACAAGTCAGATTTTTAACTATAAATATTCATTGGACATATAAAAAGATTTCCTAAATCATAGTATTTTTTTATAATTTTTAGATATTAAATAAATTAAATTATTTTTGACAGCATGATGATGCAGTGAATACCTCATTATTTAACGATTTAAATAAAATGGAAAGATAATGTAAAATCTAAGCCCTACACATGCCCAAAACCTATTGTATGAGTGTATTTGGAACCCTTATCACCTTATCCTCTAAACACATCAATGTGGGACCTTTAAATTCCGAAACTCATTCTAAAATAAAGTAACACTTCCTTACTTTCCAAAAGTGACCCTCTCTCCTTTTATAAAAGGCCCCCACCTCTACCACTTTACCCTCACTTCTAAAGCCTTTGGCTCGGGAAACCCCTGCCCATTTAATCTCTCAACATCCCTATCTACATAATTTAAGCCTCAGTTTGGGCATAATCCTTTATAAATAGGCCTTTGAGCTCAAATCAAAGAGAGTTACCTGATTTAAAGGTAGTTTCCTCTCTTGTGTTCTTTTGTTTTATTTTGCTTCTCCAACCCCTTAAACTCATTTTATTCTTTTCTTTTGTAACAACTCCAGTATATTCAATATACTAGGATGTTTTTATAAGACGAATTCAAGCTACACTTACACACACCTACATATAATGGTTAAAGAACATACTTTTTTCTGTGGATGGCGAATTTCTGCCTCACGAAACGATGATTGTTCAACACTCATATAACACCTTCAATGGTGGCCATTAAGATGTCACTATATATATATATATATGATATATAATATGTTTATGTTTTTCTTAAGATTTTTTCTTTTTCTTTTTTGGCATACCTTTATGGCTTCCATTATTGGTAAACACGATAATTTCATTTTAGGAAGTGCGGACTACTGCCCCCTCAAAGTGATTTGATTCATTAATACCATATGTGGGATGTATAAAGGATGGATTTAAAGTTATAATATATTATGTATTTTACATATAAATGATTAATATAATTCTGGAATGAAAATATACATAACTCACAATTGGTTTTAATTCCATTAATATGACATAGAAATGAAAGTAGCATTTATGCGTACGTACGGCTTACCGTCTCCATGTTCAGTGCATTTTATTTCTTACCTCTAAATGATTATGTAATATTATAAATACATGTATATTCTAGATATATATGATATATATGATATCCAAATCCCAAATATCAATATGGAGATAATGAACCTTTTACCACACGAACAACATGTAATTGTAAGAAGTCCACTTTCGACCTAAGAACCAAATATCGACAAAACAAACATTATTAACTTAAATGATTACATAATGATTATAACATGGAAATAAGTGATATAAAGGAATAATGACCATGAAAAATGTTCTTAATTCAAGTGGAAATTAACTCAATTTTATTATTCAGGATGTTAAAGAAGGATTGAGTCAAGTCGGACCCGAGGTAAGGGATCCAACCTCTCTCTTTTTTTATGCACTCTCTTTTATGTCATTTCCTTTAAGCTCATCTTTCTTATGTTTGGGGATGTTCGATTATATTCCACTTAATTTACGTTTTATGTTCATATGATGAGAGACCCTTTTTGATCTCATCAATCCATTTTTGGAGGTTTTAAGTGGCTCCGTTAGGCTGCCCATCATTATACACTTTGTGTAGTATAATTTCATTTATGGGTATTTACATCTTCATTGTATAACCCTTCTTCCATGGGGTGTACGTTTCGAAAGTTACCCAACTCGGTAAGGGGACCTTTCACCCTCCTCTTTTTAAAAGACTTCTTTTGTTATGTCTTTTAATTTTCATCTTAATATGTTGGGATATGTTCTTATATATCCTTATCGATGTAAATATTATGTCCAAGTGATGAGATAACATTCTCTCTCTCATCGACTAATTTTCTGAATTTTGAAGTGATGCCCTTAGGTTGTCGAATTTTTACAAGGGAATGTCTTAACCCAATTTCGATTTCTTTAGGTTCAACCAGTACTTTTTGAACATGTCATCCTATCAAAATGTGTGAATGACCTATGATTGTTTCACACATAATATCCACTTATATTGGGTGTATTTATATTTCTCACACATAATTATTTGATAGATTTATTCTTAATTTAAGGATACCATCTTTATAATGGATTTCATCTCAATTTGCATTGCCATTGAGACTTAATTGTTGTTATTCACCAATTCCCTCTTATATGGTGTGTATATTTTTCATTGACATATAATATCATGAATCCCTTTATTATCATGATATTATAAAGTTATGATTAATTGTTATTCCACAATTATTTAAATTCAAGAGTCTGTCATTTTGTTAAAATCACTTTAACACAAATATCGTCTTAAATTTTTTAATGATTTGTTATTCTAAATTTTTATATTTAATGTCCATCTTTTAAAAATGTTTTTTAGTATGTATTTATATGGACCTTAATGTTTTAAAATTATAATTCCATTAAAAGCTTCAAAGTGGTATGGGACACTTTGATTCAAAAATCTCTTTTAAATGGTTTTTGAAAATGTATTGATTTATTTAATATATTGGAATTACCTATTGTGATTGTAAATGAAATGTTGTTATTGAAATGTTTTTATTTTCAATATTTTAAGTGTAATTATGGTACTTAGACATTTTACAGATGGTTACATGATAGACCATATGACGGGTGGTGACGTGAATACTATGATGGGTGGTTACGTTATAACCTCCAATGCATTGGGTATGGAAGTAGGACGTATGGCTATTCCATTAAGTATGTGTGGAAGTCGACCATATGGTTATTCCATTTAAGTATGTTTATGTCCCAAGTTACCTTTATATGTTATGTGTTTTTTATATGGGTTTTATTGTAATATTTTGGTTACAAAAGGGTAAGTAATAATATTTTATTCAGTGAAGAGTTATTACTACTTCCTAAAGGTGAAAGGTATTAATTTGATAAAGTATAAATGGTTTACTTGTTGCTTTGAAAAACTAACAGTTTTCATTATTTGTGTATCCTTTGCTGAGATTTTTATGCTCATCCAAAGTTTTTTTTGAAATGTTTTTTCACAGGACATAAAGTTGAATAGGGCCAAGGATGGGATCCAGGAAATGTCAGGCTATCTAAAACATGGAACCAGACATGTTTCTTTTTAAGAGTTTTTATTTTATGGAATCTTAGTAGAAGTGTCTACTTTGTAATATTTGGAGATGTAATAGATAAGATCTAATTCTATAAAATTCTAAACCTGAAAAGATCCTCAATGTTAATTATTCATTTAATTCAATATTAAGTAAGGTTTATGGCTGGGGCCTTATAGTTGGTATTAGAGGTAAGTTTAGATATCTTTAGAGGTTAGGGTATTCTCTAGGAATAAGTGACATTACCATAATGGTTAGGATTTCAGAAAGAGTCCTATTTTTAGATAAAGAGAATGAGTAACTATATCTTAGTGTTTATCTTCCTCATTAGAACATGATTGTTTTGTTGATATACTCACTCTGAAATTTTTGGTTTTAGTAAATGGCTGGATCTAGCAGGCACTAATGTAATAGTGGATGTGAAGGAAAATGTTATAGTTTTCTGAGCGAGCAACTGAATGATATGGGAGCTGCATGGATAACTCTTGTGTTTATCCTCAACCAAATATCTGGAGTCATGATTGACCACCTAAACATTGTTGATTTTTATAAGTCATCATATATGAGAGAGAAAACTCCCTACGGAACTACAGGTAATAATCATAAAGGTAAGTGTGTTCAAAAACCAATCTGTCAAAGATGTGGAAAGAAACACCTAGGAAAATGTTTCAAAGGGAAAAAATATGCTATATATGTGGAAATGAAGGTCATAAAGCAAGAACCTTCCATGGAAAAAGGAATCATCCAGTTGACTCGAAGAAAGGGAATGAAGTTCTTTCTGAGGGATCAATTGAATGTTTTAAATGTGGTGTGCATGGTCATTATGGAAACACATGTCCTATGAAGAATTTTCAGGAATTTGATCACCAAGATTGTACAAATATTTGTTTACCAATACCTAATTCCATTCTGATTGTTGATGAAGAAACTGACAATGACCCGTCAAAGGTATGGATTATTTCATAAAATTTGTTTTCCTATTTTGGAATCTTATGATATGATTCATGATTTTGTTTGTAGGAAAGAAGTATTTCAGAATAAGTTGGAAAGGAATGGTTAATGGATCATGAATAATGTTGAATGATTAGAAAGTCAACATATAAGGGCTTAAAGAGTCATGGTGAAATTCTTAAGAGTATTAAGTCTCTTTTGATGATGGGGTTATATTAGAAGACTTTTTATAGTATGTGTAACCCTGATGTTTGATATATGAAAATTTTATTCAAGGAATAGTTATTTGTTCTTTTTTGGACATATTTATAATGAACCATTTGGGTTTATATGATCCTTACTTTTGAGGTAATTATGGGTTACTATATGTTATGATGGAAAGTGAAAGGCATGTGATAAAATTGAGGTTAAATTATGTTATGGTTATTTTTGATGATTTTATCTATTTTTCGGGAATGATTTCAGAATTATATAGTTTGGAAAAAGGACAACACACATATCATGTGACAACTCTTCGTGGTGGACAAAGCTGCGGGAATCGAACCCACACCCAATGTGAAACTGGTATTTAACACCTACCACTGGACTATGTGAAGTCCCTGGTTAGTTTGACTAATTATTTTTACTTAGATGATTTTTGGAATCAAGAGTAAGTTTATTTTGGGTTATCTATGGAAATGATTAACCTATCATTGAGGATATGTGATTAGGTTAAATAATTTTCAATACGAGACTTTAAGAGAAACTGATGTTGTTTGGAGATAAATGATACGATTTAACTTGGAAGACTATGTGATTAAATCCTTCAAATATTTGGGTTTCAATCTTAGTTTGGTTTACTTATGGTCTTCGTTGAACTTTGGGTTTTGTTGAACAAATATTGAAGATTAAGAATAGATTTTCTTTTTATAAAGGGTTATCCTTTTCTGGATTATCTGATCTTGTACTAAGGTTTTTGGTTTTGGTTTTGTTTAAAATTTAAAGGCATGGGAAGTATATAGTTCTCTTTTTTGGATTAGGTGATTCTCTAGAAGTTGGTTATAGTACTCTTAATGTGAACATGTCTTCCCAAATACTCATCTTTTGGAGAAAAAATGAGCTTGATTAAGGAATCTAGTAAAAGTTGAATGTGTACGTGACAAGCAATTATGTTTCATTATGATTTAGTTAAGCTCAAAAATAAATTCCTCAATTAAGAGTAACATAAAACAAAAATGTTGTCTGTTAACTATTCCTACTGGGGAATCTAATACTATTTAACCCATCACAAGTTTCTGATTTTCTTGTGGTTAACTTTCTCTTAAACATGTTTTCTATCACTCTCCATCAGAACATGACCCTATGTTTTCTCCTCCATATCCATGATTTCATACATGGAATACTAGCGTGGGTTAACTCAGGTGACCTCTGTACTTCCCTTTCATTCTTTTAATGTGATTGTTTTACCAACTCTTGTTCCGATGTGGGACTTTCAATGATGTTTCTGAGCCCAATTTTAAAATTGCGAGGATGCAATTCCCAAAAGGGGGGAAAGATGTAACACCCCAGGTAAATAAATAATATGAAATTTTTATAATTATCCCTATTTGTGAATAAAATGATAATATTAATTTAAAGGGAATGCTATGCTCGATGGCTTAACCAATACGCAACAACAAGTTCCTTTGAAATCTTACGTTGCACTCCAATAATAAAATAATTTTATGTTAACACCTAGTTGTTGTAATGAAGGGAACTAACTACAAAATCATTATATATGTTTTTCAAATATTTTTAATTTTTACGAAAAATGTTAGAGGATTAAAAATGTGAATAAATCCAATTTTAAGCGTAAACATTCTAATATTCTTTAAAAGGTCGATTAACCGCCTTTTGATGGTGAACCTCTTTTAAATCCACTTTTTGAAAATTTTATTTTTTATATTTGAAAAAATAAAATTCTTCTTTAGGATTGGGAAATCATTATTTACTGTTTTTAATTTTTTGGTATTTTTCTGATAATGATCATTTTTTAATGAATAATGAAAAATGTCGTATTTTAAATCATAACCTCTTTTTAATATAAATTTTTTATATGATTGGATTATCTTTTGAATTTTTTTCAATGTGAAATTAGAATATATTTTTACCATTTAATCCAATAGTGGTTTTTGGAATTAATTTCATCTTGAAATTGGACTTAAACTAGTGTCTATCTTTTGATACTTATTGTTCCATAAAAACACGCTATTTGCTCTGACAGTGGGAATTAATTATTAAATTAATTAATGTAACTTATATGTTTTTAATTTTTTAAAATATACATCATTTTTGAATTCATAATATCAAATATAGACTCAGGTAATTTTTTGGTAATTTTTTGGTAATTTTTTAAAAAACTTCAATTTTCGATGAATAGTGAAACCACAAAGTGGTAGTTAAAGAAACTGATTTTTCCTTTAAATGAAACTTTACCACATATGTGATTTGAATTTCAAAAATCCGACATATATTGTTGTCATTAAGAAGTAAAATTTGGTTCAATGGGATTAAAATTTTTTTTTTGGTGAGTAGTAACTTTTATGTTTATTAATCACGATTAGAGGTAATTAGTGTAATTTAAGGTAAAAATAATGTTTTAATAATATCAAATGACCTATAAACATGTCCTACCCTCATTGGATGTGTCATGGCCGACCAAGAAAATCCATGGGTCATCTTGGGGACCCCATGGAGCCACCTTTGTAGGAAAATGACATCAATACCTTTTTATTTAATGTTAAAATTAAAATGTCACAAACATGTGTTGTTTTACTAAATCAATTTTTATATTGGGTTATACAAGTCAGATTTTTGACTATAAATATTATTTGGAAAGATAAAAAAATTTCTCACATCATAGTATTTTTTTAATAAATTTTAGACATTAACTAAGTTAAATTATTTATGACAGCATGATGATGCAGCGATTACCTCATTATTTAACTATTTAAATAAAATGGAATGATAATGTACAATATAATCCCTACACATGCCAAAAACCTATTGGATGAGTGTATTTAGAACCCTTATCACATTATACTGTAAAAACTTCAATTTGGGACGTTTAAAATCCAATACACATTCTAAAATAAAGTAACATTTCCTTACATTGAAAGAGTGCCCCTCCTCTCCTCTTATAAAAGGCCCCCACATCTACCACCTTACCCACAAATCTAAAGACTTTGGCTCAGACAACCCCTAACCATTTCATCTCTAAACATCCCTCTATTAATCATTTAAGCCTAACGTTGGGCATAATCTTTTCCAAGGAAGCCTTTGAGCTCAAATCAAAGACAGTTACCTGATTTAAAGGTAGTGTCCTCTCTTGTGTTGTTTTGTTTTATTTTGCTTCTCCAACCCCCTAAACTCATTTTATTCTGTTCTTTTGTAACAACTCCAGAATCATAAATATACTAGTATGTTTTTATAAGAATAATTCGAGATACACTTACACACACCTACATCTAATAGTTAAAGAACATATTGTTTCTGTGGATGGCGAATTTCTGCCTCACGAAACGATGATTGTTCAACACTCATATAACACCTTCAAAGGTGGCCATTAATATGTCACTATATTTATATATGATATATGATATGTTTATGTTTTACTTAGTCTTCTTTATTTTTCTTTTGTGGCATACCTTTATGGTTTCCACTGTGGGTAAACACAATAATTTCAATTTAGGAAGTGCGGACCACCGCCCCCTCAAAGTGATTTGATTCCTTAATGCTATATGTGGGATGTATAAAGGATGGATTTAAAGTTAGTATATATTATGTATGTTACATATAAAGGATAAATATAATTCTAGAATTACAATATACATACCTCTCATTTGGTTTATTTCCATTAATATGACATAGAAATGGAAGTAGCGTTCATGCGTACGTACGGCTTACCGTCTCCATGTATGGTGCATTTCATTTCTTACCTCTAAATGATTATGTAATATAATAAATAATTTAATATTCTAGATATATATGATATATATGATATCCAAATCCCGAATATCATTCTGGTGATAATTAACCTTTGACCACACGAACAACATGTAATTGTAAGAAGTCCACTTTCGACTTAAGAACCAAATATCGACAAAAAATCATTATTAACATAAATGATTACTTGATGCTTCTAACATGGAAATAAGTTATATAAAGGAATAATAAACTTGAAAAAGTTTCTTAAAGAAAGTGTAAATTAACTCATGTTTATTATTCCGGACGTTAAAGAACGATCGAGTCAAGTCGGACCCGATGTAAGGGATCCAACCTCTCTCTTTTTTAAGCACTATCTTTTATGTCATTTCCTTTAAACTAATCTTTCCTATGTTTGGGGATGTAATATAATATTCCTCTTACTGTACGTTTTATGTTCATATGATGAGAGACCCTTTTTGATCTCGTCAATCCATTTTTGGAAGTTTTAAGTGGCGTCGTTAGGCTGCCGAGTTTTCATAAGGGATTTTTCATCTCACTTTTATTCCCGTGACATTTATGCTACATTTACCACTATTTCCTTTGAGTTGTTTATGTACTACCCCTTATTATACAATTTTTGTAGTATAATTTCATTTATGGGTATTTACATCTTCATTGTATGACCCTTCTTCCATGGGGTGTATGTTTCAAAAGTTACCCAACTCGGTAAGGGGACCTTTCACCCTCCTCTTTTTAGAAGACTTATTTTGTTATGTCTTTTAATTTAAATCTTAATATGTTGGGATATGATCTTATATATCCTTATAAATGTAAATTTTATGTCCAAGTGATTAGATACCATTCTCTCTCTCATTGACTAATTTTCTGAATTTTGAAGTGATGCCCTTAGGCTGTCGAATTTTTACAAGGGAACGTCTTAACCCAATTTCGATTTCTTTGGCTTCAACTAGTACTTTTTGAACATGTCATCCTATGAATATGTGTGAATGACCTCTGATTGTTTCAAACTTAATATCAAATTATATTGGGTGTATTTATATTTCTCACACATAATTATGTGATAGATTTATTTTTAATTTAAGGATACCATCTTTATAATGGATTTCATCTCAATTTACATTGCCAATGAGATTTCATTATTGTTATGCACCAATTCACTCTTATATGGTGTGTATATTGTCCTTTGACATATTATATCATGAATCCCATTTATCTCATGATATTATAAAGTTAATATTAATTTTATTCCGCAATTATTTGTATTCAATAGTCTCTCATTTTGTTAAAAACTCTTTAACAAAAATATCATCTTAAATGTTTTAAAGAATTATTATTCTAAATCTTTATCTTTAATGTCCATGTTATCAAAATGGTTTTCAATATGTATTTATATGGAAATTAATGTTTTAAAATTATAATTCCATTAAAATCTTCAAAGTGGTATGGGACACTTTGATTCATAATTCTCTTTTAAATGGTTTTTGAAAATGGATTGATTTATTCAATATCTTTGAATTACCTATTGTGATTGCAAATGAAATGTTGTTATTGAAATGTTTATATTTTCAATATTTTAAGTGTAATGATGGTACTTGGACATTTTATGGGTGGTTACATGATAAACCATATGACGGGTGGTGCCGTGAATACCAGGACGGGTAGTTACGTTATAAACACCAATGCATTGGGTATGAAAGTCGGCCATATGGATATTCCATTAAGTATGTGTGGACATCGACCGTATGTTTATTCCATTTAAGTATGTTTATGTCCCAAGTTACCTTTATATGTTATGTGTTTTTTATGGGGTTTATGGTAATATTTTGGTTACAAAATGGAAAGTAATGATATTTTATTCAGTGAAGAGTATTTACTACTTCCTAAAGGTGAAAGGTATTACTTTGATAAAGTGTACATGGTTTACTTGTTACATTAAAAAACTAACAGTTTTAATTCTTTGTGTATCCCTTTCTACGCTTTTTATTCTCATCCCAAGATTTTTTTTAAATGTTTTTCACAGGGAATAAAGTTTAATATGGCCAAGGATGGGATCAAGGGAATGTTAGGCTGTCTAAAACATGGAACTAGACATGTTTATATTTAAGAGTTTTTATTTTATGGAATCTTAGTAGAAGTGTCTACTTTGTAATCGTTGGAGATGTTATAGTTATATTCTAATTCTCTAAAACTCTATCCCTGAAAAGATCCTCAATGTGAATTATTTATTTAATTCAATATTAAGTAATCTTTAAGGCCGGAGCCTTATTGTGTTTACATAATTATTGGATCAAAGGAATATGTTCAATAATCTATTGATTTTTTCATTAATGAGTAATTAAGAATGTTTGTATTGTTATTTTTGGGTAATATTTTATTAATAAAAATATTTACTATAATATATAACCATGTATTCACATATTTATCATTTGAGTATTAATAGAAACATATAGATATTTGGAGGATTAATTTCATGTCGATTTTGGGAAATTATGTGACCTCCTTAATTAATTATGTCATTAGGAAGTGTAATATGGTTAACAATTAATATGTTCTCACATAACCATAAAAAATAAATTTTTACAGACACAAAATTTATGTGGAATTTATTTTCATAAATTCATGGGAATTTTACAAGTCCGTAGTTTCTAACGGTGCTTGATTCTGAGGTCTGGTGTGCCCAGAATCAATTTCTAATGTTTCGTTTGGGTATATTCATTAAATGTACATACAAGATTTTATACCTTTTGAACCAGTTCTTGGAATTGAAATCTGAGGGCATCGTTGAACTCATAGCATCAGTGATTGCTTATTGAGACCTTAACCACAGTTGCGTTCTAATGAGAATAGAAGTTAGATTTTGGGGGGATTCAAATTAAATATAATAGAAATAGTGTTAACTTTATTTTTATTTTGGTGGTTGAAACCTCCATGGGGGGGTTGGAGATAGGGATAATTTTTTAATAATTTATACATTTTTTGTTAAATTTCAAAAAATTGATTCGAGGTTTGGAATCAATATATTAAATTTTTTTAAATAGATACCATTTATTTTTTTCGCATAAACAATATTTTCTTCTGTAATTATTTTTAATAATTTGTGTAAAGGTAAATCATGTAATTAAAGGTAAATATAATATAATAAATATAAATATTTAACAAAAATTTATCATAAGTAAATTTTATTAGTTTTTTTTTGAGAAAATTAATCCTTATTAAAAATATCTAACCATTACAACCCACTATAATGAGAGTTTGATATCAATAATAGTACCTTAAAAGAATATTCAAATTTCTCAAAATTATTTAATACATGAAATATTTTTAATATTGAGTTATAGAGGTGATAAAATAGACTCTAAATATTAATTTTAAATTTTAAATGTTTATATTTATCAGTATGACTTATTTTTATATTTGTGAGAAGAAATAATTAAAATAATGTCTTGAACATTGATGATGCATTAATTTTTCAATTAAAGGAAATATAAAATAAATTATATTTAAAATACCAAAATAAATTTACATTGAAATTATTAATATAAGAAAATAATTTTTTATGTTTATTATACATGTTATCGATTTTATAGAAGTATTTTTTGGAATCTATCATCTTTTTATGATATTTTTAATAATTCATTTAATAAATAGAGTTAAAATTGACATTATTTATAATTTTTCATAAATAATATTTTATTAAATGATTAAATGTTTATAATCATTGAAATTTCACCCTAATGATGGATATATGTCTTCAAAGGTCAATAAATTACACATTTATAGGACGTTTTTGGTAATTTATAGGAATTGTGTCAACCCACAGTGTGTAAATTACATGATATCATTGTAAAAGTAAAAAACATTGAAACAGAAAGACAAAATATAATAAAATAATAAAAAAAATTCAAATATTTATTATATGAATTTAATTGGACAAAAATTAAACCTTTATTAGAAATAAATCTCTTTGGACCAATTTTTGAAAAAATAAATAATTTATATAAATTTAATATTAAAAAGAGTTTTGAGAGTCTCTCTCCCCTCTCCTAGAAATAGAAACCTGTTCGTCTCTTTTATTAACCCTTAAAAACTTATTTTTTTTAGATAATAGATGAGTAAATACCATCTAATTATTCCTCCCCGCATTCTGATGCCCTTATTTTATTATTAACACACTCCATAGAGGTGTTATGTTTTCAATCAACAAATATCATTTGAAGGAGATGTATCATTATTAATTAAGTGTTTCTAATTTATTTCTTCTACCACTTCCATACAATATTCTTCAGCCATGATGAAATAAAGAATACATTATCATTAATAAAATTTTCTGTTATTATGTTAAAATCATCAACTAATTCTATCTCTATTTTCATCAAATGTGAAACAAATTAATCGTTCATGCATACAATGGACTATCACCTCACGAACCGATGTAATTCATTTTTCATCACCATATCTAAAGAATGGTAATATTTATGGAATAAATTAAATATGATATTAATTACATATTTATCTTATGTATATAATAATATATCATCCATTTTTACTAATCCATGCACATAAAAATGATAACATCTTTCATGTGTACGTATGAATAATCACCTACATGAAACGATGTGATTTGGTTTTCATAACCACATCACATAGATTATGTATTTATGTTTTTTTAAATTATTAATTTTTTATTGATGATATAATAATAACTCTATAAATATAAAATAATTATTAATTTATTTCCATATTTATCATGGAAAAATGGAAACGTTACTTATGTGTACGTACATCCTATCATCCCCATGATTATAACATTTTTCATGTATCATAATAACAATTAAATGGATTAATATTAAATAGAAACTTATGTATAATGGTTATTATTTTTTCATTAATATTTTTATTGATATTATAAATTTCTAACCAAATTTATAATTGCCATCATAAAAAATATATTACACATTGATGTACTGAATATCATCAAAATATCTGAAATGAAAATAAATAATTGAAAATGTTCATAAAAAGATAATAAAATTTATAAAAAGAATAATAAAAATTAAATTGGTTCTAAATAAATTAAAAAATTAAAATAATTTAATTATTCGGGTATGTAAAGAATATATATGATGAATCATACTCAAGGTGATGGATTTTATATCAATTTCATTTCACAGAGGAAATTTTGATTTAATTTACCTTAATTATATTATAATATGTATACATAGAATCTATGACATTATATATAAATTTTTTATTTTTTATCATGATTTTTAGTGTCTCATTTAATTATTTAATGGGTTTTGTGATTCAATTGTTTCTTAAGATAAAAAGGTCTTTTATTTTTAGAAATCTTCTTTTATGGGTTTCATTCAATATCGTCTTCTTCAATGTCCATGTTTTGAAAATGATATTTGAAATGTTTTTGAAATTTTGTGGTTCTTTGAAATTATATATTATGGGCGAGTCCCAATAGTTTTGGTTATTCCAGGTAGAGCATAAATGATGTGTGGGCCTGGATAAAACTCAAATGCACTGGTTAATGATTTTTTTCATTGAAATATTATATTAGAAGTCAGTCGTATGGTTATTCCAAACTATAAGGGTTCTGTAAGTGCTTATCAAGGTTTATATTTGATGATTTCCTAAGGTAAAAACATGAATTATGCATTATCACTATTGAGTTTTTATGATAATAATTTATTTGTAGAGGGTAAAATAAAATATATTTGAAAAAGAAAATTAATTAAAATTATTTTTAAAATGTTATCATTACAAAAAAAAAATTGTTAGTTTTCTCAGGATTACATGGAGGAATATTTTCCTTCCTTATTATGTCACATACTGATATTATAAGCTCATTCCATCTAATAAAATGTTTTCATCGTGTATATGGATGGGTAAGAGAATGGAAGAAGTAATGTTAAATGTTCTGAATATTTATCTTGAAAAAGTCATGTTTAATTTTAAATTCTGTATAATATGAATAAAATGGATTGTATTTTAAAAGTATCAAATTTGTAATGAATTTGGATAGTTTGTATTAATTATTACATAATTCTCTAAAATAGTAAACCCAAAAAGTTCCTAAATGTAAAAGAAAATATTTTCTTGACTAAAAGTCATTATTATGTAATGTATAAGAATAGGGCCTTACATTTGTTATCATAGGTCTGTTTAGATTACTGTAGTGGGTATGGTAATTTTTACAAATTTCCAATTTAATACTTTACCTTATGGAAAAGATAAAATTTTATTGCACTAGATGATTAAAATGTTTCATAATCTAAACATTTCTTTTACAGAATGGTTTTCCACAAATGAAATTGGGAAGATGTGGTGGGAAGGAATCAATATGGAGATATCCATCCAAATCAGCATCCTAAAATGATCTGAAGTAGAATATAATAGTTTCTTGTACTGATCGATTAGTTCAATCACGTAGTTAATATTAATGGTATACATGATATAGAGGAACCCAATCTACCAAAAAGGAACATTCCTATTGTGAATAATTTCATGAGGCAAAATCACTTATATTTTAGTGGATAATCTTACTAAGTGGTAACTGAAATATGGATCAATGTTATGGGAAATAAATTTTATTTCATGAGATTTTCATAACATCCAAACATAACCCTATTAATATAAATATTTAAGGTGATGTTGATCGGTGGTGGTCTTTGGTTGAGAATACTATAGATAAAGATGATACTTCATCCATGGAATGGGAAATAATCAGGTTTATCTTCCATCATAAATATTTCCATAGGTGTTTTAGAATACGAATGGAAGATCAATTTCTCAAATTGAATAAAAATGATAAGGATTTTAGAGATCATAATAAATAAAACATCACATGATTGTCTATGTATGTTCCTAGTTTTATTTTGGGAATTTATATAAAAATTAAATGGATATACACGGAATTGAAACAAGTATTCGATGATATTTTTTCATGAGAGAATATAAAAGCTACAAAATATTATTCATTGAGATTAAATGTTTGAAATTTATTTTTCATAGTCTTATGTTTGTCATAATGATGGATTTCATATATAGTCAGTATGTAAGGAATTGTGGAAAATTGCAATAAATAAAATTGGAGGTAACAAAATTATGTTCCAATGATCTGGAATGTGTGGTAAAAATCACATTGTGGAATTTCATATGAATATAGGGTAGTTTTAAGAATATGGAATGTTTGGACACATGAAACTTAAATAAACGTAAATTAATCTCAAGGAACAAAATAATTAGGAAACCGGTATAAATCCAAGGATGATATGTTTTAGATGTAATCATTTGGATCATTATGCTAATAAATATCAAAATCAAGATTAATAGGAAGAAAATTTGGATGATGAAAAATAGAATTTTTTATCAATGGAATTTTCTACTATTATATTTCATGTTTGGTCAGTAGATAAAGTGTTGTCTGGAATGTTATATATGTATTCAAATTATGGAAATACCATATTTGACTCTAGATCTACACATTATTTCATGATGGGGAAATTTTAGGTAAACTGAAAATATCACCAAATCAAATTAAGATTGATAGTTTGGTGAAAACTCTGTGTGGTGATATTAATTAAAACAATATTCATAGGAAAATTATTATTGTTATTCGTGGGATAGTGTTTCTTGAATTTTTTTGAACATTCCATACTAGAGTTTATATCATTTTTTAATATCAGATTTTATGTTATTATAATAAAATAGAGTTCATTAGTAATAATAATGTCTTTAATGATTTCATAACATTAATAACATTCCATGGATATATGAAAATGATCTGATATTTTAATGACAGTTACCTAGAAGATAATTTTGAAAATAATTTTATTGTTCAAATAACTGATGTTCTAGTTATAAATCAATATATGGATGTTCTTTGCATTAATATTTTGGGTCATTCATGATAAATAGGTTGAGTTTATTATTTACATAGTTCCATTTTCTATTCTAATTTCGTAACCCCATTATGGAATGGATCAAGTGGATCATTAAGGGTATAAAATGAAATTGAATGGTTTATTAGATAAATGATTCATAAAGCCAAGAACGTCACCATGTGGTTCTCTTATCATGTTAGTTAAAAAAGAAATATTGTCCAATGATACTTTTCATAGTTTATAGATCCTTCAATAACAAAAGTGTTATGAACATATATCATTTTCCTAATATTGATGTTTTCTAAACATGTCAAGGGAGAAAAATATTTTTAAATTTTGTACTTGAGGATAAGGAAATATTAGATGAATATAAAGGAAGAATACTTTATTTTGACTTTTTTTGGACTACATTTGGGAACTATGAACTTCTATTTATTTTATTTGTGTAAACTAATTCACCTAATATACTTATTGATCTTGTGAATTGAATATTTCATGTGTTCATTGTAATATTATTGGTTGTGTTTATTTATGATTATTTTGTATACTACTATAGGTAAGATGAATATGAAATGATTTTAAGGGGTGTTTTATGAACGAAAAATGAAAACAAAGTGTATTGGAAATTCATAATGATCAACAAAAATTAAAAAAAATTCAATACATGGTCATATTGTTTCTAAAGACAGAATAACTTTTGATCCGGTTAAAATGAAATGTTCTGATGAATGGAAAATAATAATAAATATAAACATTAATTATATATTTCTTTGTTTAGAAATATATTTCTAGATATATTTTGAAAACATTTCACATTTATCCAGCCAACTTTCTAAGTTAATTCAAAAAGAAGTTATGTCCATCTGGACACATGAATTTTATTATTATTTTTAGTAATTGATATGTAGATTGGTGAATGATCATGTTCAAGAACTGATATATAGAAAAAATGAATATTTTAGCTATAATAATTAATCTTTGAAAGAAGTTGGTTCTGTCTAAATGTTGGATGTCCTTGTAATTTCATATGATACATGATAGTTGAATCCCCATTTGTTAAATTACCCTACAGATGATTTGGAATTAGATACTGTTGATTTTGCATTAAAAACATTAACACATAATTTTTGTAGATTAATGAATGAAATATATATTAATCACAAAATTTTCAAGTATATATTCACTCAAAAATAATAGAACATGAGACAAGTGATATGGATAGAACTAATCAATGATTGTGATTTCATGATTCATTACTATCCTGGAAAATCAATTAAAGAGTTTGATTATTTGAGTCGTAAATGTAATTCTACCTTACCCTTGGTATATTTGAACTTGACCAATTGGTTAATGACTTTATAAAATTTGTCTTGTAAGTATTTTGTGTAGGAAATTCCTCTATTTTTTTCAATTGTATATGAAATATTCTTTATTAGACAAAATAAATCAAGCATAAGAGGATGACTGTGAGTTTCAACGAATGTATAATTTCTTAAAATGGTAAGTTTACATAATTTAATATTGATAAATATATTTTCATAGAATTTTTTAAGAGATTATGAATTCATTATGATTCTCAATTGAGGAAAGAGTATTTATGTGAAGCTCATAGTTATTCAATTTCAGTTCAAGGTAGAATCATTATGATGTACATAGATCATCTGGAGTTTTAATGTCCGAATAGAATAAGAATTATATTGCTTAATTTTTAATGAATTCATTGAATTGTCAACATGTTAATGTATAATGACAATTGACATAGGTGATGAATCATTCATTATTAGTTCCATAGTAAAAATGGGAAAATATTTCCATGGATTTTATAGTGGTATTAGTGAAGTAATATCGAGGTAACAATGTGATTGTGCTTATTATAGGTCTATTAACTATGTTTGATCTTCTTATTCCAATTTGAAAAATCATATCTCGAGATAAAATGTCCCCATTGTATCTATAAGATATATTTAGGATACATGGATTGCATCTCTCCGTTATTTATTATCATGATCCCATGTACTCTTATAACCTTTTTAATGTTCATTATAATTCATTGGGTACTGAATTGAATTTTAGCACAACCTTTCATCCTCATTCATATTGATAGTTATAAAGGAAATTTTAGACAATGGAGGATATGTTACATTTGTGGTCAGTGGAATTCTATGGATGAAATGATAAACACATTCCATTGGTTGATTTTTTTACCAAATTTTTTAATTCCAATATACAAATTTAACCATTTCATTAATTATATGGGATGAGGTATTGGACAGTAGCATTTTGGGATGATTTTGAAGAAGGTGTGTTTATGATACTATAGTTGGTAGAGGAAAAAGGGGATATAGTTAAGTTGATTCTGCAATACATAATGTACCATAGAGTATGACTAAAAGTTATTTAGATAATTATAGGAAGGTTCTTTTTATCTAGGTAGGTAATCATGTCTTCATCAATATTTCTCCTTGTAAAAGTTTGTTGTGTTTTCATAAAATGGTGAATATGAGTCCATAGTTCATCAGACCCTATGATATCCTAGACAATATTCAATTAGTTTTCTACCTATTGGATTTTCCTCTGAGTTTATCCAATGTAAAAATTATTTTCATGTCTCGATTTTATGATAATATATCCCAGATCCATAAAATGTTTTGAGTGATTAAGTAATTTAATTGGAAGTGAATCATTCGTATGAGGAACAACTAGTTCTTGTTCTTCACCTCAAATATCAAGTGTTGTAGAATACATTGACTAATAAGGTTATGGTTTTATTGAAAAATCATATATTTCAAGATGAAACAAGGTAATCTAGATATACAATGAGGGGATGATATCCCAATTTATTTAATAAGTGAATAAAAATTGGAAGGATATAATTTCCAAAAGGGGGAATAATTTAACAACACAATTAATGATAGAATAATATTTTTTACTATATTTATTAATTATATAGTAATAAAAATAATCAATATATTTAATTGAGTATACAATAATTATTTTCTATTGATAATAACATTAATTTTCTAAAAATAATGTTTTCCGCCTTTTGATAGCATACATATTTTAAATATTGTTTTTGAGAAAATTTACAATTTTTTTTGACAAAATAAACATCATCAATGATATATGAATATAAAAAAATTACTTTGGTTATTGATTTGGTATTATTCTGTAATGTTTCATGCATTGATGGATATTTATATACAACCATTTTAATTTAAAAGAACTTTTTAATCATATTTATTTATAGAGTTTAGTTGTATATTTGAATGGTTTTAAGGAATAATTTTTTTTAAAGTTACTAAAATTTATATAATTATAATAAATTTCATATTGTCTTTGGGTATAAAATAATTATTACCTGTTAAATGTTTTTAAATTAAGAACATGTTTTCTCTTTCTATCAATGGGATAAAATTTTAATTAATTTCTAAAATTTATTTGTTCTTAATTTTAAAGAATGGATTCCATATTTGGAATCATAGGGATGAAATTATTTATATATGTGAAATTTGTTTTTGGATATTATTAATAGTATCTATAGTTATTATTTTTATTAATATGGTTAATGATAAATTAGATAATTGAAGCTAAATATAATATTATAAATATTGATAATATTTTAAAATTACCATAATATTTTCTATAATTTAATTTTACATGAATTTGTTAAAAAAAATTAACATTATGCCTAAATTAGAACCATTAGAATCTACTTGAGGGAGATTATGAAATATATAATATTAAATTCAATGAAGATTCAATTATGTAACATGTTTTTTTAAAATTTGAAAAATATTTAATATTGGGTAATATTGGATATCTATTTGTATAAGGACCCAACATTAAAACAATACAAAATCATGAATTAAATGAATAATTCACATTGAGGATATTTTCTGGTTTATAGTTTTAGAGAATTAGGAAATAACTATTACATCTCACAAGATTACAAAGTATACACTTCTACCCAATTTCCATTTTTTTGTAAAATAAAAACTCTTAAAAATAAACATGTCTAGTTCCTTCTTTTAGATATCATGTCTTTCCATGGTCCCATACTTGACCCTTTTCACCTTTAATTCTTGTGGAAAACATTTCAAAAACATGGGATGAGCATAAAAATCTCAATAAGGGGTATAAAAATATGGAATTAAAATATTAGTCTAGGAATACATAAGAATCAATGAAATCATAATTTACTCTTAAAACATTAGAAATTTAACATACCTCATGAAATCATACGTTTTATGATTAACTCATAAAAATAATAAGAAATAATGGTAACTTGAGGCATTCATAACATTCTTATATAGGGAGAAAACCTCATGGTTATATTTGGAAAATCAATCACTGTATATTCCTTAAATCTATTCAGAGAGACCTTATCATTTAACTCCATCAAACTTCCCAATGCATTTGAGAGGTATCACGGGCTCACCTTCCCTTAGTTTATCACAAAACCACCCATCTTCATAAAATATTCTCAAGAACCATCACATAATTGTACCACATAAAACATGAATAATGGAAACATACAATTTTTACATTTCAACCACAAGATATCAATACAACACATTGACATAATCAAAACATTATCAAACCCATTTACAAGACCAAAATAGAAGAAAATTAAAGCATGGTATTTATTTTTTATCTAAATAAAGTTATGGCTTGTAGAGGAAGTCAAAACTCAAATAATGGTCACGGCGGCAGAGAAGTCGTTGTCGCCGAATACGTAATACAAAACATTCCTTTTTTCCATTATTAAAACACATCGTATAAAAAGATTCCTTTTGAATAAAACTAAAATTCAAAAGGGTTTTGTACACCTTATAAAATAAAGTCGCGTACAAATCAAAGGATGTCTCAATAAAAGTAGATTGAGATGAAGTCCCGTATAAAGTAGGTATATTTAGATTAAGGACAAACCAATTATATAATTATGTGTGAAAAATATAAATACACCCAATATAATTGGATAGTAAGTGTAAAATAATCAGAGGTCATCCAAACATATTCATAGCATGACATAATCATGAAGTAGAGGTTTAACACAACGAATTGAAATTGGGTTAAGAAGTTCCCTTATAAAAATTCGACAGCCTAACAATGTCACTTTAAAATTATGAAAATGATTTGATGAAAGATAAAATTGAATCTCATCACCTAGACATAAAATTTACATCAATAAGGATACTGACGAACATATCCCTACAAAATAATATGTAAATGAAATGACATAAAAAATAATTCTTTTAAAAAGAGTAGGGTGAAGGGTTCTCTTACTGATTCAGGTAACTTTTGAAACGCATACCCCATGAAATATTTACCATAAAATGTGGATGTAAGTACCCATAAATAAAATTATTTTACAAAAATATTAGAATAATGTGCAGTACATACACAACTCAAAGGAGATGGTGACAAATATAGCATGAATCTCATGGGAATAAAAGTGAGATAAAAACCCCTTAGCTCGTTGTAATAAATCGAGTTGTATGACCAAAAGATAATAAGAACCAAATTAATCAAGGAATATCATGAATAGAATCATGATAATATATATCAAATGGCATTACACGATACACCCCCTGCAATAAATAAGTGGCGAACAATGGAAGTCTCGCAGAATTAGAAGTGAGATAAGAAATCCCCTTACGAATATTCGGCAGCCTAACAGCGCCACATAAAACTTACAAAAATGGATTGATGAGATAAAATAGGTTCTCTCATCATATTAACATAAAAAATAATTTAATAGGAATATAAAATAACATCCCCCAACATACGAAAGTAGAGCTTAAAAGAAATGACATAAAATAGAGTACTTAAAAAGAAAGAGAGAGGTAGGATCCCTTACCTCAAGTCTGACTTGTCTTGTTCATTTCTTTATATTCCTGAATAATAAAAATTGGTCAATTAGTAATTTCTTAAATACCTCATTTAAAGTTTATTATTCAATTCATAACACATTTTATAATGTTATAATAATTAGTTAATTATGTGAGTTTATATTAGACTTTTTTGTCGATGTTCAGTACATGAGTCAAAAATGATCTTGTTTGAAAAGAATTATCCATATAGTTATAATTACACAATCTCCAGAATAGTATTAATGATTTACATATCATATATATCCAGTTTATATTCATTTTATACTATTCCATAACATTTGGAGATAAAAAAAATGAAATGCACAGGTCCATGGAGATGGTAGGTCGTACGTACGCACGAACACTACTTTCATTTCTTTGTCACATTAAAAAAATGATATATATATATATATATTATAATTCCAGTATAATAAATATGTTATATAGGTCACACAAGTTCCTTAATTTCATTCTTTATACATTTCATGTATTTCATGAGCGAGTCACATCACTTTAGGTGGCAGGAGAAGATAGAACAATCATCGTATTGTGAGGCAGTAATTCACCATCCACGGAAACAGTATGTTTTTAACAAATAGACGTACGTGTGTGTAAGTGTAGCTCTAATCCCTATCATAACAAAATCCTATTATATATAATATATTGGTTTTGTTACAAAATAATGGAATAAAAAGATTTTAAGGAGTCGGAGAATCAAAATAAAACAAAATAACATAAGAGAGACATTACCTTTAAATCGGGTACTACCTTTTGTTTGAACCAGAAGGGTTTTGAAGAGCTTTCTACCTAAAGTAAGGTTTCTAGGATAAAGAGTTGGATGTGGAGAGATAAAATGAGTAGTTATTGGTTGAGAAAAAGGCTTGAGAGGTGTGGGTAAGGGGGTAGATGTGGGATCCTTTTATAAGAGTGATGAGGGGCACTCTTGGAAAGTCTTGAAAAGTTACTTTATTAGAAAATTATTTTCAGATATTAAAGGTCCCAAATTTATATATTTCGAGGATAAGGTGACAAGGGTTATAAATACACACATCCAATTAGTTTTTTACATGTTTATGTCTTATATTTTACCATACCTTATCATTTTATTTAAATCATTCATTAATGAGGTAATCACTGCATCATCACGGTGTCATAAATAAATTTATTTATTTAATGTCAAAAAATTATAAACAAATTACCACCATGTAGGAAATAGTTTTATATTTCCAATTAATGTATATAGTAGAAGAGATATTTTTTGTAAACAAAATAAATTTTATTTTACTTGGGTGATACATACTTTGGTTACATTTTCCTTTCTTAAAAAAAAATACAATAAAAGCTCACTATAACACAAAAGAGATTCCATGGGGTCCCAAGGTTGGCACATGGAATACCATGGTCGGCCATGACACCACCAATAGCATTAGAACACATGTTGGGGTCATTTTATATTTTAATGTTATTATTTTATTACCCTTAACTACCCGATTACTAATTAAACACGATAATTAAAGGTAATTACCGTCGTTACTATTCATAATGTCAAAAAATAAAAGAGCCTTAATTACATAATTTGGACATTCTGATTCCAAATATGGAATCCATTTTATCAATTTCAAAACGAAGATTCTACAGTAGTTAGTTCAAAATAATTCCCATTTTCAAAACCAACGATTGGTTTTTAAGAAGTAAAATCTTTCAAAAGATAGATTTGTTTTTACATCCTACTTAAATGTGAAATTACATACAATGACCAAAATTTTATTCAATGATAAAATAATAAATAAATTAAAAATTAAAACCCATTAAAATGGAAAACTAAATATATAAATAAATTGGATGAAAATGCTGTTTTGAATTAAAATGAAGTATTTTTCACAATTCATTAAAAATGAATATTTGTCAGAATAATACAAAACATTCACCCTAGGATATATTTAATATTAAAATTTAAAAAATGATATCAATTTTACCAAATTAAAAACATATAAGTTTCATTAATGAATTTTATAATCAATTCCCGCTGTCATAACAAATAACGTGTTTTTAAGAAACAATATCTATTAAAAGATTGACACTTGTTTATGTTCAATTTAAAAGTAAAATTAATTCAAATGTCCACAATTGGATTAAATGATAAAAATATATTTTAAAAAAAAATTAAAACCAATTAAAAAAATTAATCTAACAATATAAATAAATTAGATTAAAAGAATGTTTTGAATTATTATACAATATTTTTCACTAAAAATGGTCTTTATCGGAAAATAACAAAAATTTTCACAAAGTAAATTTTGAAATCTTGATTCTAAATAAGGATTTTATTTTTGTAAAATTTAACATATAAATGTGTCAAAAAGTAGATTTACAAAGTGTTCTCCATCAAAAGGTGGTTAATCAGCCTTTTAATGAATTTTAGAATATTTATTCTTAAAAGTGGATTCATTTTCATTTTAAGCCTCTATCATTTAATGAATAATGTAAAAACATTTAAAATATATATATAATCATATTTTAGTCAGTTATGTTCATTCCCGCTATTACAACGAAAAGAAATTATATACCATTTAATATAATTTTATTATATTATTAGTGTGCAACCTATGATTTCAAATAAACTTGTTGTCACGTATTGGGTGTGCCATCGAACATAGAATCACATTTAAAGTAACATTAATATTTTATTCACAAAAATTAATAAATATGAAAATTTAATATTCTTTATTTTCATGGTATGTTACATCGTTTCACCCTTTTGGGAATTGCATCCACGCAATTTTAAAAAAATTGGGCTCGGAATCATCATTGAATGCCCCACATCGAAAAAGGAGTCAATTAAAATGTCACATTAAAAGAAATAAAGGGAATTACAAAGGTCACCCGAGTTAACCCATACTAGGATTAAATTTAGGAAAACATAGACATGAATGAGAAAACAAAGGGAAATGTTCTGATGAAGAGTGATAGAAAACATGTTTAGGAGAAATTTAACCACCAGAAAATCACAAACTTGTGATGGGTTAAACAGTATTTGATTCCCCAGTAGGAAAAGATAACAGACAACATTTTTGTTTTTAAGTTACTTTCATTGAGAAATTTATTTATGAGCTTAACTAAATAATAAGGAAACATACTTACTTGTTGTGTAAACTTTCATCACTTACTAGATTTCTTACACAAACTCAAATTTTCTCTAAAAGACGAGTATTTATGATGAATTGTTCACATTAAGAGCGCTATAATCAACTTCTATAGAATCACATAATTCACATAAGAAAACTATATATTTCCCATGTATTTAGACCTTACTAGAGACGAAAATGTATAGTACAAGATCAGATAATCCCCAAAAAGGATAATCTATCACAAAAATAAGAACTACTCTTAATCTCCAAAATTTGTTCAACAAAACCCAAAGTTCATGAAAGACCATTCAATAAAAAGATATCCATATAATTCTTCAATGTAATCTGAACTATTATTTAAACCAAAATCTCTTAAGGATTTAATCACATTGTCTTCCAAGATATATCTTAACATTTATCTCCAAAAAACATCAGTTACTCTTAAAGTCTCATACTGAAAAGTAATTAACCTAATCACATATCCTCCATGATAGACTAATCATCTCCATAGATAACCCAAAATAAACTTATTCCTGATTCATATGTTCATATAACTAAAAATAATTAGCCATACATATCAGGGACTTCACGTAGTCGAGTGGTAGGCGATATATACCAGTCACACTTTGGTTGTGGGTTCGATTCTAGAAGCTTCAGTTGACGCAATGGGTTGTCACATGGTCTACGTGTTTTCCTTTTTCCAAAACTACTTAATTCTTAAAACATTCCCCAAAAAGAGATAAAATCTTCCAAAATAACCATAACATAATTTAACCGCAATATTATATCATGCCTTTCATTTTCTATCATAACATATAGTAACCCATAATTACCTCAAAAGTAAGGATCATATAAACCCTAATGGTTATCTTTATAATTATTACCTAAACATCCACATCGAGTTGGTTCTCTTGTAAATGATGTATTCGAGAACTCACCAAGGTTCAAGTGGTTGATCATGACTCCTGATAGTTGGTTATGAATAACCAAAAGAGTTCTCATTGCAGCTCCCATATCATTCAATTGTTATATCAGAAAACCGTCACAGATTTCTTCACATCCACTGTTTCATTAGTGCCTACTAGATCCCGCCATTTAATAAAACAAAAAATCTCAATGTGAGTATATCATTTGAATCATCATATAATATACAAAGATATAATAACTCATTCACTTTTTATAAATAATAACAATCTATGACTCTTTTTGAAATTCTAACCATTATGGTACTGTCACTTATGCTTAATTAATACCCAAACCTCTAAAATTATCTAAACCGACAATTGATTCCAACTATAAGGACCCATCCTTAAAACAACACATAATCTTGAATTAAATTAATAATTCACATTGAGTATATTTTATGTTTTAGAGTCTTAGATAATTAGGACATAACAAATAAATCTCAGAAGATTTTAAATTAGACAGTTATACATACTTTACATTTTTTCATAAAATAAAAAATCATAAAAAGAAACATGTCTAGTTCAATGTTTTAGATAGCATGTCTTTCCTTGATTCCATCCTTTACCTTATTCACCATTACGCCCTGTGGAAAACATTTCAAAAACATGGGATGTGTATTAAAAGCTCAGTAAGGGATATAAAAATACGAAAAGAAAACATTAGTTCAGGTATGCATAAGAATCAACGAATTCATACATTACACTTAAAACATAAGCACATTAACATTCCTTATGAAATAATATGTTATATCAATAAATTATAGAAATCATAAGATATAAAGGTAACTTGATGCATTCATAACATTATTACATAGGGAGTAACCCTCATGGTTACGTTTGGAATACCCATCATAGTATATTCCATAAATCTCATCGAAGAAACCTTAGTGTTTGACTCCTTCACGTTACCCAATGAATTGGAGAGATATCATGGGACCACCCACCCCCAGTTTATCATGGAACCACCCGTCTTCATAAACAATTCCCAATAACCATAACATAATCGTATCACATAAAACATGCATAAAGGAAACATAAAATTTCCACATTTCAATAACAATATATAAATACAGCACATTGATATAATCAAAACATTATAAAAAACATTTTCAATACCAAAATAAAATAAAAGTGAAGCATGGTATTTAATTTTTATTTTAAAAACGTTATGGCTTGTAGAGGAAGCCGAAACTCAAATAATGGTCACGACGTTTGAGAAGTTGTTGTCGCCGCATAGATAAGAAAAAACATTCCTTTTGTCATTTAGAAAAACACTTCGAATAAAAAGATTACGTTTTAATAAATGTAAAATTTAAAACGGTTTTGTAAACCATATAAAACAAAGTTGAGTATAAGTCAAAGGATGTCTTAATAAAAGGAGATTGAGAAGAAGTCTCGTACAGTGTTGGTATCCATAGATTAAGGAAAAATCAATTACATAATAATGTGTGATTAATATAAATACACCCGATATAAGTGGATATCAAGTTTAAAAAAATTATAGGTCATCCACACATATTCACAGGACTACCTAATCCATATGTATAGGTTTAACCCAAAGAATTTAAATTTGGTTAAGAAGTTACCTTAAGGAAATTCGACAGCCTAATAGCGTCACTTTAAAATTTATAAAATGAGATTATGAGAGAGAAAATGATATATCATCACTTGGAAATAAAATTTACATCAATAAGGATATATAATAACATATCCCATCAAAATAAGATGTAAATTAAAAGACATAACAAAAAGAAGTCTTTTAAAAAGAGGAGGGTGAAAGGTTCCCTTACCGATTTGGGTAACATTCAAAACATACACACCATGAATGATGGGCCATAAAATGTGGATGTAAATACCCATAAATGAAATTATTATACACACATATTAGAATAATTTTAATTACATATACCACTCAAAGGAGAAAGTGACAAATATATCATGAATCGCACGGGAATAAAAGTGAGATAAAAACCCCTTAACTCGTTTTAATAAATCGAGTCATATGACCAATAGATAATAAGTACAAAATTAATAACAGAATTTCATGAATATAATCATGATAATATATATTAAATGGAAGTACACAATACACCACATGCAATAAATAAGAGGCGAACAATGGAAATATCACAGAATTAAAAGTGAGATAAGAAATCCCCTTACGAAAATTCGGCAGCCTAACATCACCACATAAAACATCCAAAAATGGATTGATGAGATCAAATAGGGTCTATCATCATATAAAAATAAAAATTAATGTAATAGTGATATAAAATAACATCCCCCAACATAATAAAGTAGATCTTAAAAGAAATGACATAAAAGAGAGTACTTAAAAAAAGAGAGGTGGAATCCCTTACCTCAAGTACAAATTGTCTTGTTCGTTTCCTTATATTCCTGAATAATAAACGTTGGTCAATTTATAGTATCTTAAACAAATCCTTTAAATTTTATTATTCAATTAATATCACATATTATAATGTTATAATATTTAGTTAATTTTGTGATTTCATATTAGACGTTTTTGCCGATGTTCGGTACATGAGTAAAAAATGAACTTGTTCGAAAAGAATTGTCCATGTAGTTATAATTAGACCATCTCCAGAATTTTATTAATGATTTAAATATCATATATACTGTGTTTATTCATTTTATACTATTCCATATCATTTGGATATAAAAAATGAAATGCACCGTTCATTGAGATTGTAGGCCGTACGTACGCATTAACACTATTTTCATTTCATAGTGACATGAAAAATAAATGAGGTATATATGTATATATTATATTTAAAGTATAATATATATGTTATACAGTTCACATAAGTTCATTAATTTCATTGTTTATACATTCCATGTATTTCACGAATGAGTCACATCACTTGAGGGGGCGGTAGTCCACACTTTCTCAAATGAAATTATCGCATTTGCACAACATGCAAAGCATAAATGTATGTTTTAAATGTAAAATAAATAAGCATAGATAGGAAATAAATATAATATATATAATAAATAAATATAGTTCCATCATAATGGCCACCATGAGAGGTGGTAGGAGAAGATAGAACAATCATCGTTTCGTGAGGCAGTAATTCGCCATCCATAAAAACAATATGTCCTTTAAGCATTATATGGAGGTATGTGTACGTTTAGCTCCAATATTTCTCATAAAAACATCCTAGTATATTTAATATATTTATTTTTTTTACAATTTAAAGGAATCAATATAGTTTACATAGTTGGACAAGAAAAATAAAACAAAAGAACATAAGAGAAGACATTGCCTCTAAATTGGGTAACTCCCTTTGGTTTGAACCAAAATAGTTTCTTTAGGAGTTTTTTCCTAAGGTAAGGATTCTAGGATGAAGAGAGTGATGTGTAGAGATAAAATGATCAGAGTTTGGTCGATTCAAATGCTTGATAGGTGTGGTTATGGGGGTAGAGGTGGGGGACTTTTATAAGAGGGAGGAGGGAACTCTTGGAAGGTCTTGAAAAGTTGCTTTATTATAAAATTATATTCAGATTTTAAAGGTCCCAAAATTATATTTTTCAAGGGTAAAGTGATAAGGGTTCTATATAAACCCATAAAATAGGTTTTCAACAAGTTTAATTCTTTTATTATACCTTATCTTCTCATTTTTTTAAATCGTTCATTAATGAAGTAACCACTGCATCATCACGGTGTCATAAATAAATTTATTTATTTAATGTCTAAAAATTATAAAAACATTACCATCAAGTAGGAAATCATTTTATATTTCCAATTAATGTTTTTAGTCAAATATTTCATTTATTTAAATAAAATTAAATTTCTTTTACTTAGATGATACAAACTTTGGTAACTTTTCCCTTTCTTTAAAAAAATATGATAAAAGGTCACTATCACACTAAAATGATTCTATGGGGTCAGAAGGTTGGCACAAGGCATCCCATGGTCGGATAGGACACCAAATATAGTATTACGACACATGTTGGGGTCATTTTATATTTTTATGATATTATTTTATTACCCTTAACTACCAGATTACTAATTAAACACGATAAATAATGATAATTACCGTCGTTACTATTCATAATGTCCAAAAACAAAAGACCATTAACTAAATAATTTGGAACATAAGATTCCAAATATAGAATCCATTTTATCAAATTCCAAACACAGAAACTGTTGTAATTAATTTAAAATAATTCTTGCTGTCAAAACCAAAGACAAGGTTTAAAGAAGTAAAATCTATCAAAAAATTTATTTGTTTTTACATCGAATTTAAAAGTGAAATTACATCCAATGACAAAATTTGTATTGAATGATAAAAAAATAATTTAATTAAACCTTAATAAAATTAAAATTACAACCTAACTATATAAATAAATTGGATGAAAATGTAGTTTTGAATTAAAATGCAGTATTTTTCACTATTCATTAAAAATGAAGATTTGTCTGAAAAATACAAAAAATTAACCCTAATATTATTTAATATTCCAATTTCCAAAATGATATCAATTTTTCCAAATTAAAAACTGATACTTTAAATTAATTAATTATATTATCAATTCCCGCTGTCAAAACAAATAACATGTTTTTAAGAAACAATATATATTAAAAGATTGACACTTGTTTATGTGCAACATCAAAGTAAAATTAATCCAAGTGACCACCATTGGATTAAATGGCAAAAATATATTTTAATTACACATTAAAACAATTTAATAAGATAATCTAACAATATAAATAAATTACATTAAAAGGAGGTTTTGAATTCAAATACAACATTTTTCACTAAAAATGATCTTTTTTAGAAAATAAAAACAATTTACACAAAGTAAATTTTGATGTATTGATTCTAAAGAAGGATTTTATTTTGTCAAATACAACATATAAAAGTGATAAAAAGTCGATTTAAAAATTTTTCGCCATCAAAAAGAGGTTAATTGGAGCTTTAAATAATATTTGAATATTTATTCTTAAATTTGGATTCATTTTCATTTTAATACTCTATCATTTATTGAATAATGTAAAAACATTTAAAAAACATATATAATCATATTTTAGTTAGTTCTATTCATTCCCTATTATTATTAACATTAACAAATGGCCTAAATCATGTATTTTTATTCATTTAATGATAATCCCCCATTTAATGTTTGAAGGGGAACAGTTATACGACCTGCATGATTTACGACATTACATAACCAAATGGTTATAATGAAATTAATCCAAACTATAACTACTTCAAACTGGTCCTCTCGAGTGTCTACATCAGGATGTCATCACACCACCATCATATAGTTGTTCAGATAAGATTCCCATTCATTCATAGGTAGGTTTCGATGACAATTTCTATATCGTCTCATTATTCCAAATCCATTAGCTTTCCTCTGGTGAAAGTGCATTATCAGAATCCTCATCAAGATCACATTCCATGTAGTGTCTACATGACACATTTAAGAAAAATTTCATGTGTCCATAAGGCCTTGTGGTGGCCCTAAGGCCTTTAGGTGCCTCAAAGTCCTTCAGGTGGCCCATAAGCCATACTGTCCCAAAGGCCTTGGGCCGCTCAAAGTACAAAAAGGATTCAAGGACCAAACCGGGGGCCCAAAATCTGAAACAGATGAAAATGTTTTTCTACTACAATATTGAATAGTACTTGAAACCATTCCTAATATAATTCCTACTATAGTTCATGCTACAATACTTCTACATTAACATTGAATGTTTTCTCTACCTGGATTTGATATCGAGTCTCTTGTATGCACTTTCCGAGTCATCACCAATTGATCTATGAATCTTATGTTTTTTCTTAACTCTAATAATATGAATTAATTAATTACTTTTGTGATATAATTTCAATGAATAAATACCGGACCCCATTGGTGGGGACCACCATGTGCAATTTACCTTGATAACTGATCCATACAATATCCGTACCACTAATGATTCACCAAAGACAAGCTACCTCACCACTATTTCATTATCGTGGGTTCTACATTACATCAATGCACACAATCAAATCGACCACATTGGAAATGATCTCAAGTAAGGAGACCATTAAACATGTCCATAGATTGGAACAACCGATGACACCCAAAACATGTGATGTTTGTATTAGCGGGTTTGTCCTCATTGACTCACAAATAAAGGTCACCATGTGAGTACATCATGTGAAATTTTTTTAATTCGTATAAACATCAACACCTGATAGAAAATAATCATCATTTTCCAGTCAGTCTGATATATCTAGTCCATATGAAAAATATTTAAGATTAAAGTCATAGTATCTCAAGGTTCTCATTATAAACTAGGATCTCCTATAACCATTCGATATGACATTTATTCTATAGACATTACCACTAAATAGTGGACAAAAAAATATCTAAAAAATGTATGAATACATCATGTATATCTAATTGTACTCATGATATGGTACGCAGTCATACTGTATAGTTAGTTCTAGTGAACCCAATATTACAACAGTGACACCATTACATGTTAGTTGGGTCTCACGATAGCAATAGGGTATATCAAATCTCTCTTTGAATGTCCTCCGGTGAAGTCATCCATGTCATTTGAAAATCTCATGACATATAAACTCGATCTCATGATATCCTCCAAACAAGGCAGTCAAATATCATGATTAATCCTAGTCAGGTAGTCTAGATCATTTGACACCCTCCAAGAATGTTAGAAGATATCATTTGATAACCCCCAATACAAGTCATCCAAGTCTTGTGATGTCCATCAAACAATTAAATCCGAGACTTGTGATGGTCTTCATATATGCAATTCAGAATATGTGAAATCCCTTAGAAAAGTCAATTTGATCCTCTGGTTGTCTTTGGAATTATACCAAAATAGCCAGAAATTTCCATACATCTTCATTTAATGTTATGCATATAATGCAGTAATGTCAGGAAGGCAACAAAATAAGGCAAGAAAAGAATCATTCCTGGTCCAATAGGGGTCCATGGACATGATAATCTTATAAAAACTTCATATTAGGGAACCCATGGTTTGTAATCCCCAATAAATGGCATCATATAACCACATATATATATATATATAAGGAAAAACTCAGTGTCTTATACTAGATTAGTGGAATGATATGACTTCCCTTATATTAAGGAAACAATGCTGTGTAAGCCTTGTATCTCCAAATTATGTGGAACCATAGTCTCAAATCCCATATCAAACAAAACTATGGTGGCTCTAGTTCATGCCATAATTGGGATTAGTATGATTCATTTCAAAATACAGAGACAAAAATGGAATCCAATTCAGTGTAATTCCTCTAATATCATATAAACTTCAACCACCCAATCATTCTCATTGGATGATCACTCTGTCTCATCCATTAGTGAACTACGAATTTACCTACAATGGGAACTCTAATTCCTACAACATCCATGATACATAGTATGCCTTCTTAAATATTGAGCTCCATAAATAAAATCATAAGGGATGTACCAGTACATATGTACCACATTTATGTGTAGTGATATTTGTTACATTTTATCCATTTTTTCTCTCATTTAGTATGGCTCATGTTGGATTAGGATGTTGCAATGGTCATGTATTTCACATTATGAATCTCCAACATCTAGGGAAACCTCAATGTGGATACCCCAATTAGTGGAATGATATGACTTACATATAAAAGTATATCCACCTTGTGGTTAGTCTCGAGTGCTCGATTGTTCTGTAATGACTATAATTCCTTCGATAATGAGGATACATAGGATTTTTCCTCCACGCTCAAGCTCAATACCCATTACCTATACTGCCAAATATACATCATCTCACTATATTATGTTAAACCTAGCGGGTTAAAAACTACACCGGTTTTGATTCTTTTTGAAAATATGATATCCATGATGCCTCATAATGGATCAATCCCATTCTTGAAATATTAATTACCTACCAATATGGTAGAAAATTTAGATATACCTTCTGATACAAGATCTACATATATGTTGATACCAATTAGGGGAAATTGACGAATAACCTTAGATATATGCACTAAAATTCCATAATATATCCCCTTTAAATATAAAAGGGTGTATCCTATGAAAAATATTCTAGGGAAACTGGTCTCATTTCAGTATTAGGAAGAGATTATTAAACATATCATCAATCTATAAGATAGTCCTATAGTATGAAACAATTTCCAAAAATAGTGTGTGATGAGCTTATACTCCGATACTCTCATCAAATGTGAGTTCCTATGTGTATTTGGGTTTCAATGCCCAATGGGCCACCATATTTTGGATTGCAGTTTCACACCCAGTTATAGATGTGGGTGAATTTTGGTGTTTCAATTGGTGATAAAAATGGTAGTCCCAATACGAATGATTGTACATGAAATTGAACTACCCCCATAAAATACCACATTATGTCCAATTCAAAAACACCATTCCAATAAAAAATAGACAAGGGATCCAAATATAAAATCATTTAGCCATTTCATTTACATCAAAACAGAAACTAATAGATGTCCCAATTCTAATCAGACCATTTTGTTCATGTCAAAAGGTTGTTCCATATCATCATTCCAACAAAACAAAAATGGTGAACCAAATGTAAATCCCTAAAAATGTAATTTTTAGTTTAACTTGTTTTGGGTCATTTTGTTTTCATTTACTACAAATTCATTTTAAAATAAGATGAATATTAATATATCTTATGTTACAAGGGTTCTCATGATATATGTTCATCCTCACATTTAAAATTCCATTTGAGAAGAATGGATAGATCAAGAATAAATATAAAATTCCGTTACCCATGCATATATGATTGGGAATATTTAATTCCTATGATGACACACTAATCAAATATGTTGTTCTTTATTATAATTGTGACAACAGATACTTCTTTCAGAAATAATACCCTTCTCTATTAAGTCATCATCCACTGCCCATTCTGAGAAACCATTTATAACTAAATCCCATGTGGGCCTCAGAGTGTCCTAACCTTCCCATAACCAAAAAATTAAATTGGAAAACACAATTATCCTAGAATAACATCATAATTTTATGATCCGTACAATTGAGTCTACCGGTGTGTGTCTATAAAATATAAAACCAATAGGTTGTCAACATCCAATGAATGTTCCGGTAAATCCAATGGAACTTGTCACTGATTCCAACTGCATCGAGATATTATCTATAGATATTAACAATGACCACCTTAAGTATTTGATTATGTTTGGAATATTATTGAAAAATGGGTCGATTCCAGTTCAGGGGATGCATGGGAGGGATCATGTCAACTTATTTTGCCTACAATATCCCAATGGTTCACATCAGTCACCTACTAGGGGTACCACCCGAAACAATGCCAAATCTAATATTGATTCATGAAAACAAGGACAAGACATCAGGTGTGGGTGTATCATGACAATCATAGGTGGGATCATATCTACACTCACAATGACAATTCCTACTAGAATATTCTTGCATTAACTAGGGTGCAGGATCATATCACTACTCACTAAAAACTAGTCCACAATACTACTCCAACAACATACATGGGAGAGGTGAATATCCAACCACCATTCATAAATACATTCATCAAATTATGGGGGGGTAAAAGATGATATATGGGAGTTCATATTCTTTATTAAATTAAATATATCATAATGAGTAAAGTGGAAAAATAAAATAAGAAGACTTACATATCTTCACACACATTTAATATATGTTTCTTCATCAATTAACAACTGAATAAATTTGTTCCAGTATTCCTACACTGGTATATATACTGGTTTAGGATCACATAATTATCCCGATAACTAAGTTAGAATAACACTATAATCATTAGTAAAATATATTTTTTTGGAGCAAAAAAAAAATCTTCATCATATGAAGGAGGATTATTAACACATTTCTGTAAAGGAAGATATGTCGAACATGGATTATATTCCATTCCCAAATGAGGATCATTAAGTATACTGTTAGGTCAACAAGGACAAATACCTTGAGAGGGGCATGAATCAGGGTATAGAAGAATAAAAAATCTACCATTTTTTTGTTGATTCTTCTATAAACAATACCCTATTCTCTATCTTTCCCGTAGAAAATTTTGACAAAAAATTTGTGAGTTCACAAGAAACAAAAAATTTAGTTTATTCACCCTCACTAGTATAAGTTCAAGGAGTGTAGAATGGAAATGTATCGATGTACCAAATCTTATAAAATCACAATGTTGATTACAAAGTTTGGAGTGGACTCACATTCTGTCTAGGTTTACAACCATTCACAATTTGAATTCCCAGAGTTATCTTAAGTGAAGTGTGCTCACTGATTCATCAAAATATCCACTCACAGTTTATTGACTTTTAGGTCCCATAATTATATCTATGAAAACATCCTTCACATTATGTGGATGCTCTATTAATGTCATACCTTCAACAAGTGATGAATACCTATTTACCACATTTGTATTGGGAAACTCCAAATGTTTCATGAATCGTTCAATGTGTCATGCACTAATATTTCATTCCTTCAGGCATGATTGAACTTTTTTCATGGAAATCCTCTTGAACCCAACTTCAATCTTACGGGAAACTCAAATATTGCACATAACTTCCATATCTTGCACAAAACTATAATTCTTTGGCGCAACTCCATTTCATTAAACATCATACATGATTCAGAGCTCATATTTCCTCTATGTCATGATGTAATTTAAATTAGGAGGGTCAAATCTTATTTATAGGAATGTTCAAAACCAACATGGAATATTCCAAGTGATTCACAGGACCCCCTTACTAAGTACAAAACCCAACTTGATGTCGCATTGGGTGTAGTTGTTTTTTTAATGAGAACTTATATTTCACACACATTTATAGATCGTTCATGCACTTTATTTCATTTCCATAGTTATAAGCTCTAATCACAAAATATTCATTGCACGCATGTTTCCAAATCACCTTTAATCTAACGGGAAATTTCCATGGACAAAAACACCTTTCTACATTTCTCGAATATGTGGCCTAGAAAATTGGAAAACAATAGAAAATGACCTCACCATTTATCTGTTATTTTTTTCCGCATCCAAATCAGGCATTCCATTTTCATGGTTCTTTGTCAATATATATTGATTAAAATATCTCTATAACTTGACAATCCAATCATGGAAACCCTCTTTATCAACAAACACATCAAACCATAAGATGCTTCAATGTTACCTTGAGGTATTTTTTCCCAACATGCAGTGGAATGAGCCTTAATATAGGGGAAAATTCATGTCAAAAAATAATAGAAACATATATTTATTTACCTGGATCAAGCTCATGACCTTGATTTGGATGTGGATCACTATGTGAAAGAAGAACATGCTCCGGGATATACTCATATTCCTTTCTCGGAGAAACATCTACATACACTAATGGCCCATGATCAACATCATATCCTTATTCTGGCTAGGGAGATCTATGAGAGAGTGGAATATTCCAGGGGGTATAATCATATTCCTATCATAAAATCAATGTGGAATATTCTAGAAGATCAATTAAGCTAGGTTCAGGAGTGTATTTCCACTAAATAATGACTACATTTGGATCCTTATAAGGATATATATGAAGAATCTCAAATACATTATACAATGTTAGAGATTTATCATTATATACTATTTGAAAATTCATATTCACATCAGGCACATATTCCGATTGCAATTGGGGCTCAACATGTGAGTGATAAAAATTCATTAAGATAGACTGTTATTCCCGTTTCAAAATACTAATGACATATTAAAGAGGATCAAGACCATGATGTTATCCCAATTATTACCTAGGATCACCATGTTAGAATGTCACATGCCTTGTTTCAGGTTCATATTCCTACCAATAATGAATAATATTAGAAAAATCTATCACTTTCTCCCCAATGGGACCATATTCTGCAACATTGTCCACTTATCAACAATGTTTGACAGTTTTCATATTATAGGATCATATCTATACATAGTATTAAATGAATGGAAATCATATTTCATATATAATGAAGAACAAGGATCATATCCAAAATATTATCAATTCCATTAAACTATCGTTTGTTTGAGACACATTATAAATACACCAATGTTATGTTGAGTCTTCATATAATGAAAAAAGTGATCATTTCCCTGATAACCCTCCCGATTCTAGTGTAGATATGGATTAAAGGTACCCTACCCTTGATATCCACCATGATAATCCGCTCTATGGGTATATATCACAAATAAATGGAAATAATACACATTCTCAAACACCTTCACATATAAAGGTGTTCAAAATTCAAAAAACATCATTTTGAGATGTTCTCAAAACATTAGGTTCAACAATAAACAATTCCCAATCAACATCCAGCAGCACTCCACCCTGTGCAGCAAGTGACCCCATGGAAAAACACATGTTGTGTGACTATATGGAGATGTGTATGTTTGATGTAGAGGAAGAAAAATATTGACATATAGATAGAGTTATCTAGAAACACCCTTCCCACCATGTTCTGGACCCTTTTCACTCTATACGAAAATATATTGTATAATCATTTGTGATTGAAGTCTATAATCCTCAAATATATTGGATATGAGTATCACCTTTATACAATCATTAAACTCTATTTTCTACTTGATATGGATTCCCTTTCTATAGCTTCGAACCCATGATTGGAGGATAATGACAAATCCATGTGCAGTGTTTGTCTCTAAATCATGAAAAATCAGCACCAAATTCTTGTAGGGAATCCACAAATGTACATATCTATGGATAGGAGAAATATGAATCATTTCTTTTTATGATGTCCCCATAACAGAAGAATCCCTCAGAGATGATATTCTTTACTCTCATATCCTCTAGAGAAATTATGGGATATGGTAACAAGTTATCGAGTTGGTCACTACAATAGAATTCGGCCACTTCAAATTTTCTATGAAATCATGAAATAACGGAAAATAAATCCCGTTTATCATTGAACTAGACCCTTAAAAATAATGGGAATTCCTCTCAGACACAGAATAAAATGTTTTGATCAATATGAAAACATCATTTAGAAACCGATTCTCTTTGATAAATCACAATTTTATTGAATATTTTTTTTAATAATAAATTAAAAAAATTTCCTCAAATAGTGTAAAATGATTTTATTTTTAAAATATTTGGGATTAGTTCATTTATTTGAATATTTGATTAGTATTCTAGTTTCACCCTTACGATGTTTTCTATAGCATTTAAAACATAAATAATTTTATTTGAATTATTTAAACATAATCTTTTTAATAGTGTTCTTGAATTAATGGGATAAACCTTTAATTTAGGGAATCTGATCTAAATCATGAATTTGGTTGGAATTAATGGGCTATGAAGTCAATGTTGGGCTGGACTCACTAGATTCGAAATCAATTCTGGTTTTGGGATATATCATTATCATCGATGTTTTGATTAGTCCCAAATATTCAGAGGATATCTAGGAACCATTTTATCAAAAATAATCATACTGTAAGGATCGTTGTTTGACGTGTTTTTATGGTCAAACAGGCGGTGCAAGTTGGAATAATTTATTTTCTTGAATTTCCCCATAAAAACTTGAATCCTCGTAAAAACTAGCCTCCCTCAAATATATAAATTGGGTTTTTCATCATTTTGTGGGTTTGGGGAGAGTATTAGGATATTGGGAGAAGAGGAAATGTTGTTCCATTCCATTTCAATTCCCAATTGGTTGAGGGAAGGTCCCAAGATAGGATCACCTCCGACAGGCTTTTATTTTCATCTACATTATTATAATGTTATTTTATTTCCAAAGAATTATTTGTTATTTTCCATTTCATATATTATTTTCACTTTTAATATACTCTTAATCATTCAAATATGGGCTGAAATCATATATTATAAATGATATTGGGTTATACCCTTATTAGATCCTTCCAAGTACAATTTGTGTTTATGATGACAACATCGCCCATTGAAGAGCAGTTTTCATAGTAATTGATCAAACTCATACCTTATTAATTAATTTATTTTTTGTTATTAATCTAAATTAATTAGAAAAATATGAACAATTAATTGAGTTTTAAATTTATAATAAACTCTGAAATTAATTGAACAATTGACAGAAAAACACGCGAGGTCGAGATTTGTGTAAATTGTGAGAGCACAAATATAATCAGTAAAACCAAACCACATGGGATAAATTTGTAGTGTAAAAATATAATTCCTAAAATAAATTAATCATTATTTCAAGAATGTGTTGATTCCTTAATTTTCCACTGAAGATAAAATAGTATTATAGCTATAATCAAAGTTGGGTTCTGTGATTTCATGTTGTAAGCTGGCCTATGGTTTAACTGTTTTCATATTTGTGGTAATGTTAATTATCATAGGGTATGAAGGTGTAAAAATTAGCGGATCAAAATTAAGTGAAAGTTAATTTAAATGAAAATTATCAATAATTATGTGAAGAGTTATAATTATATATATTATTCCTTTTAAAATATTTTCTTAAAAAATCTTCTCGTTGTGTTTTCTTAATCTCCTTTTAAAAACAAAAAGAACAAAAAAATTGCAATATTCTTCTAGAAAACAGCATATGGCATTATAAATGGTAATTAAAATCACACATATTTTATTTTATTTTTCAAAACCATTAATGTGATGTTTAAATTACTTTCTCCCTTGAGAGACGACCTTGGTCAGCCACTCTACTGAACATAATTACCCAAAAATCAAACTTCATTTAAGAGATATCACAAAAAGAACCATTCAATTTGGTTCCATTTCCTGGGAGACATGCACTATTTTCTTCCAATTATTGGTATTTCATTTATTTTTTTTATTTTTTTATCCCCATTCGTTCTTCTTTCTCATTTCTCATGTTTTTCTTTTTTTGTGATGCTTATTTTGTTTTTATCAGGCCATCAACCCAAACATGTAATATTTTTATTATGGTTTAATTTTCATCATTTCATTTTTATTCGATTTATGACATGAACTAATCCTAAAGATCTCTTAGATAATGACCATAATATTGAGTATATCCTTAGGGATTGAAATACGAAATTCTCAATCTATTTGATGTTTTGACATTCAAATAATTGGATAATTCTTCGATTTTGGTATCATTGAAATTGGAATCAATTATAATTCAATATTAATATAAGAATAAATGGATTAATATATTAACAAAAAAAATTAATATAAACATCCAAGAATTAGCTACTCCTATCATTAACTATCAACCAAATTATAATTCATACCCAAACCTCGAACCAAACATTGAATTGAAATCTTGTTTTGTTGACGTTCTTCTAATGTTTCATGGATCATCTTGTAAGGATCACAAAAATACATTTAAATAATTTAATTTGGTTTTATCAACCCTTATATAATTTAATGTCTCTAAAGAACCAATAAAACTAAGGAAATTCCCATTTTCACTCTATGGAGCTGTAAAGGATTGAATATATTGTTTGTATCCTAAAGATGTAACAAGTTGGAATAATTTGAAACATATTTTTAGCAGAGTTTTTATAGCATAAGGTTCAGTTATATTCATAAGGAGTTCTTGGGGATCAAACAAGCACAAGGGGAGACAATGTATGAGAATTGGGAGAAATTAAAGAAGTTGTTCATAGGAATTCCACATCCACAAATTACTGAGTAAATCCACATATAAAATCCAGTATTGGTTAATGCCATAGCTGGAGGAGTAATGGAAGAAAAAACACCAGTAGCCCCATGTACATTGATTGAAATGATGGAACAAAACTCCCATCTATTTGGTGATCGAAGTACACCACGTGATAGAGGAGTACACAATGTATGTCCATATTAACTTGATATTCATTTAATTTATTCCATGTTGGAATAATCGAACACTATGCTGAGACATATTACTTTACAACAAAAGACATCCCAACCAACTCTTATGAGACCATTTTGAATTTTCACTGAAACAGACCACACAATTGATATTACCTCAACTACAAGAGATATAAGAGTGTTTTATGATATTCCCTAATAGAAAATACCAACAACAACAACACCCAAATCCCCTGAAAAAGTCTGATTTCTTTTCTCTAACATACAACCACGGGTTGAAGGATCAATCAGACATGTGGTATGGCTCTGTACAACAAAAATTTCATCATTTACAAAAAAATTTCTAGTAGTCTCTACCTTACCAATAGGGTTTCCAAAAACCCCAATGGATATTTGATGCTCAAGAATCTAAAAGTCAAAAAGGGACTTATTAACCAAAGGTATATTTTAATACTGTTGGTATTCTAAGACAAATTATTCTTAATCAACAGAATGAGATGAATAGTTAAGGTTTATAGCTAAGGGAGTTAAAGACTCAAATGAGCCATATTTCTATAGTCCTCCATGAACTGGTAAGTAAGAACTATGGAAATATTCCATCCTAACCATCTCCAAATCCCATGGGGCATGATAGTTACATCACAATGAGAAGTGGTAAGAAATCATCTAACACTTCTTCACCAACCATTCCACCAGGATTCACCTCTACTACAGTGAGGCCCCATTTAAGAACCACTGATGAATAGTCCAAGGGGAAAGACAAAGGTAAAAAACATATTGATGATGATCCTTTTAAACCACTTCTATATCAAAATATATTTTTTCAAACTAAGAATATGGCTCAAGAGGTGATGTAAAAAATATGTTTTGGATACATACACGCTTGTTGAGATAAACAAACCTCTACTTGATGTAATAAAAAAATCCCATGGTACGCCAATTTTTTAAAAGAACATTGTACCAATCGATGAGGTATTATGGGAAATGGGAGGATCAATCATAGAATGAATTTGTCAGCACTCAATACACCAACTATTGAAATTCAAAAAAAGTGAAATGATCCCATGACATTCACCATTCCATGCACCATAGGGGATTTATTCTTTTCTAACGCTTTATGTTATTTAAGAGATTCTATAAATTTGATTCCTCACTCTGTATTATCTTCTTTACAGGTTGGTGAAATGAAACCAATTAAAGTAGTGGAGTGGTTGGATAACAGAGATATAATATACCCACCTAGAGTCTTTGAGGATCTTCTTTTTTGGGTAAGAGACCTGATATTTCTAGTATATTTCTACATTCTAATCACGGAGGGTGGTCAGGTAAATTCATGTTCTCCAATTATATTATTTATTCCCTTCATAAAAATAGAAAAAATGATCATAATTGTCAGTGAGGGTACAATTTACATGTAGTTTGGAGAAGATGATGTGTTATTTAATGTTATAGCCACTATGATGTACCCCATAGAGGACCATTCTGCTTTGGATATCTCCTATTTTGAACCACCAATTATAAACCCAATGTAATTTTATTGTCTTATTCCTAGGAAGATTATGAGTATTGGTTCATGATTGATGTCTAAGATAACATCCAAACCTATTTCTAATGGACAAAACACTCATAGATTTGATTTTGAAATGGATTCATATTTTGATTTGGATAATTCTAACTCTAATTATGACATGAAGGTTGAGTTTCTTGATGTATTTGATGATTTATTATATGGTTTTGATGATGTATATTCTGATAATGATGTTCATTGTGCACATATTTTAATTCATTTAATTTCTCCATCTGTACATCACACCCTAAATGGGTACTCATTCCATTGACACTAAATCTAAAATTCTCATACTTGTTATGTGGTTAGAAATTAGCTATTATCAGTAAAAAAAATCAACCTTTTGAACGTGAAGAATGCCTTTTGAATCTTTTGTGTTAGAACATCAGGGTAATGGGTTGGTCTTTGGATGACATATCTAGTATTAGACCCTATATTTTCATGTGTAGTATTATTTTTTAGGATGGGGATAAACCTTTGAGGCATCCACAAAGAAGATTGAATCCATCTCTTCTATAAGTTGTTAAAAAGAAGTTGAAAAATTGCTTGAGGTAGGTATAATTTATCCCATTTCAGATTCTCAGTGGGTGATTCCTATTTAGGTTGGGCCTAAAAAAGTTGTGTTTATTTTTTAAAATGATATAGAGGAGTTAATTTCAATGAGGGTGAAAATAGTTGGCATGTGTGTATTTATTATGGGAAAGTAAGTAAATTTTATTGCAAAGACCATTTAAACCTCCCATTTATTGATCAAATTATTGTGAGACTATATAGGAAAAAACTATTGTTTCTTGGATGGATTTTATGCATATTTCCATGTTCCGATTTCTCTATATGATCAAGAGAATACAACATTCACTTGTCCATTTGGTAAGTTTTTCTACTGAAGGATGACATTTTTAATTTTCAATTCCCTAGGTACCTTCTATAGAACCATGGTGATAATTTTTTCATATTTCATTAGGACATTCATGGAGGTATTAATGGATGGTTTTATAGTGTACAGATCCTCATTTTATGATTTTATCTCTTGTTTGGGAGTGTTTTTGAATCATTGTGTTGGGAATAATATGGTCTTGAACTTTGAAAAGTTTCATTTCATGGTAGAGCATGGGATTGTATTAAGTAATGTAGAGCCAAAACATGTTATAGTGGTTGATAGTTCTAAGGTAGATATTATTTTATCCCTACACTATCCATCATGTGTGTGTGATTTTACATCTTTCCTATGGAATTCATGACTTTATCTGTGATTTATCAATGATTTTTGTAATATTTCACTTCCAATGTCAGTATTACTTCAAAAGGATTATTATTTTGTGTTTGATTATTCTTGTAGGACATCATTTGAGGGGATAAAACAATGTATGAACACTCCATAAATCATAAATCCCCCATGGTGTGACATTCCATTTGAGCTGATGTGTGATGCTTCAAACTTCACAGTTTGAGTAGTCTTATCACAATGGGTGGAGAGACATTCAAATGTGACTACCTATGCTACAAGGACATTGGATTCATCCAAATAAGACTACACCACCACATAAAATGTGTTTATTTCCATTATATTTTCATTAGAAAAATTCCGTTCATATTTATTGGGCCCTAAAGTAGTTATTTTCTATGACCATGCGGCTCTGAGGTACCTCTTGAAGAAGCCAGATGCAAAACACATGCTTATCTGAGGGATGCATATTCTTCGAGAATTTGATATCGAGATCAAGGGAAAGGAGGGGTCGAAACACTTTATGGATGACCACATGAGTAGGCTTACTCACACACTAAATAATAAATCTTGGACCATGTACCACTTCGGGACACTTTCACCAATGAGAATCTTTATGTAATCTCAAGTAAGAATCCTTGGTATGAATATATAGTTAACAACCTTGTTGCCTCTAAAATTACTAAAAATGTAAGGAAAGGTAAATTCAAAAAATTAATGGTTGAGTCTATATATTATGTGTGGGATGATTCATACCACTGGAACTTGTGTAGAGATCGTGTTATTGGGAGGTGTGTCCCAGATCATGAGTTTGAGTGTGTTCAACATTTCTACCATGTACATTCATGTAGAGGACACTTTGGACCCCCAAAACAGCTAGTAATGTCTTAGAATCTATTTTATATTTTACTACCTTATTCTCCATGTGTTTTTTAAGTCATACTCTCATTGAAAACACAATAGTAATATTTCTATGAGATCCGAGAGGCCCCAATTCCCCATACTATTCAGTGATATTTTTGATTTATGGGGCATCCATTTTGTGGGTACTTTTTCTAGTTCAATAGGGTTTTTGTATATTTTTGTTGCTATTGATTATGTGTGTTAATGGGTGGAAGCCAAGGGAACCGGGACTGATGACTCTCATGTTTTAGTTGAGGTTGTCAAGGCACATATTTTTTTCATGTTTGGATTACCAAATTCTATCAACAGTGATAAGCGGTCAGACTTTTGAAATAGTAATTTTACTTACCTCCTTCAGAATTATGGGATGACACACAAATCATCAAAACCATTCCACCCTCGAAAAATGATCAATCTGAGGTTTTAAAACGGGAGTAGAAACAAATTTTGGAAGAAACGATGCAGTCAAATTGGAAGGATTTGAGCAAGTGCTTGGATGATTCACTATGGGATTATAAGACATAACAAAAGACAACCATACATATGTCCTCAATTTGTAATGTTTTTTGGAAAAGTGTGTCATCTCCCCGTGGAAGTCAAGAAGCATTCTTATAGAGCTATAAATAAATGCAACATGGATTTGGCCCAAGCTAGAATGCAATGGATGTTGAAAATTCAAGTTCTTGAGGACATTAGATTGTCATCAGATGATAACTCAATTCTATAAAAGGAAAGATCAAAAGAATCTCATGATTTAATTCTCCAACAATTTGAGTTTTATTTTGGAGAGAATGTCGATCTCTATAGTTCAAGACTAGTGATGATTCTTGGTAAGTTGTCTTCCAGATGGTTCAGTCCTTATATTCTGTCTACTATTTTTTCATATGTGGTAGTGGATATCCCATAAGAGGAAACTGGATGGAGATATACAGTCAACATTACACACATTAAGTAATACATTCATGGACTTTCTACTAATTCAATGGATTTCATCACACTGCATAACCCCATCATCACTTGAGAATATCTATTTATACCTAACCCTTTCACTTTTATATTCTTTTTCCTACTTATAATTATGCATTTCAAGTGCACATATCATTTCAGAAGTTCAAATTGATGATAATGTAATTTTTTAATTGTGGGGCAGTGGAGAGCATTTTGGTGTAGATACTTAGGATTTTCATTTTTATGTTTTTTGTGTATTTTTTGCTAATTTTTTGATTAAATATTCCAAAAAACAAAAAAAATAAAGATATCATGTAACAATATCATGTGGAACATTTAGAAAACACATGTTTTTGAAAATCACTGGTAGAATTATAAGAATGAGTCAGATTTAATCATCAGGGGGTAATTTTTATAAAAATTTTTCTCATCGATGATATGATTGGTGTGCCATATAAAAACATTTAGATTTTGAAATCATTATTTGTGATATTTTGTCATGTTAAATTGTGTTATTGATTTTTCCACACAATTTTTCACTCAACCATGACTTGTGAATTTTTTCCTAATCTGTTGTAGGTATATTCATGTTTGGAAAAAAATTAATAGGTTGTTCCATACATTCATTTATCTTATGATTGGTTTCATTACTGTACCTAATTTAACAATGCATGTGACTGTGTTATCCAACTATTATTCGCCCTAAAAAACAAAAATATGGGTTGTGTATTGGGTAGGTTAAAATCCACTCTTCCTCAAACCATGATCTTATTATAAATATTAAAATTAGATTTATAGGGAGATCAAACATGGGTTCATAGTTGAGTGTAATATTTGATACATGTGAAACTAAAAGGAACAAAAAAATAATAAATGAGGGGATTTATTAAATGTAAAACATATGTTGATATCTAGGTTGGTAGATTAAGGTTTTACGATTGAGAATGCTTAAATGAATGGGTCTTGAAATTCAATTTTAATGGAATATGGAACATGTTTAGTGAATTAAACCAGTTAAGAATAATTGTTTTACTTGAACTGAATATACTAAATAAAGGGTGGATTTATGAGCTTATAATGGTTAGCATGTGCACGTAGGGAATTAGTGGCATGGTATAACCATGACTTGTTTTCCTGTGATTAGTGTTATGAATCTCACCAGATTTTGTTTTGACAGTATTTATGAGATAGTGACTTTAAAATTTGATGATATTTACTCTTTATTGAATTCTTACAATGCCTAAATTTCCATTATGGATTGAGAAATTTAATCATTCATATTTTCCGACAATTGTTTTTTAATACATGATATGAGGTTTTTCACAGGAGTGTAAATGGTAAGTGTGTGGGAGTTGATAAAACAATTTTTTTGAATATTTTATTGATAATAAATGATAAAATTTCTTAACATTGGGTTGAATATTATTATTTATTTAATATTTGGGATTAGATCATTCCTTTGAATATTTGTTGAAAATTACAATTTTACCCTTTAAAAACACATTGTAGTCATTCAAACATAATTATTTTCATTTGAATTATTAAAAAATCAAATTGTGTAACTATGTTCCTGAATTAATGGGTTAAGACATTCATTCAAGTCGAATGAGCTAACTAGTGAATTTTATTGGACATAATGGGCTATGAAGTCAAAGCTGGGTTGGACTATCCAGATTAGGAATTAGTTATGTAATTGGGCGATAACAATTTCATCCATACTTTTATTTGGATCAAATTTTGAGAGGATATCTAGTAACCATTTTAAAAAAAGTCATCATTTGATATCGAAAAATTGTTCATGCATTTTTGTGATTAAATAGGTGGTGTAAGATGGATTAATTTATTTTGAAGAATTTCCCCATTCACACTGGAATCCTCTTAAAACCAATCCTCCCCTCCACTAAATAAATTGGGGTTTTTATAATTTGTAGGGGTTGGTAAGTGAATTAGGACTTTGGGAGCATAATAGATGTGGTTCCATACCATTTCAATTCAAAATTATTGGAGGGAAGCTACCAAGTTAGGATCTCCTCCAAAATGATATTCTTTTCCTCTTCTTTGTTTTATTGTTTTTGTACATTCAATAAAATCGTAGTTTCTCTTACATTTCATTTTTATATTCAATTTTATTATCCTAATAATCACCCTATTTTTCTTGGAAAAAAAATTATAAATGATATTCGGTCATACCCTTTTAAATCATTGCAAATGTAATTCATTTATACAATAACTATGTCACCCATGAAAGTGTTTTTTTCTTAGTAATCAATAAACCTATTACGTTAATTAATTATTTATTTTGAATCACTAGTATAATTACATTTAAAAAAATATCATCCCTGAATTTAGTTTTAAATTTAGAATAAACAAATAATGAAAATGAACAATTGACACAAAAACATGTGTGGTCAAGATTTGTGTAAATTGTTAGAGAACAAACCTAATCTTTAAAGACAAACCATACAAGATAAATTTGAACAATTAAAATATAATTCATAAAATCAATTCATCATTATATATATAATGTATTTCTTCCCTAATTTACCATTGTCCATAATCAAGTAATATAATGAAAATCAATGTAGGGTGTTGCGATTGCATGTTTAGAACCTGGCCTAGGGTTTAACTCTTTTTATCATTGTGGTAATGTTAATTCTCATAGGGTATAAAGATTCAAAAATCAAGGGATTATATTAATTTTATTTTAATTTAAATTATAATGATGAATATTTAATTGATGAGTTAATGTTATTTCTATTACATGATTTAAAATATTTTCTAAAAAAACATCTTCTCGTTGTGTTTTCTAAATCTCATTTCAAAAATAGAGAGACAAAAAAATGCAATATACTTATGGAATACTTAATCTAGATTTATAAATGGTAAAAAAATCCCACATTAGTTTTATTTATTGTGTTTCCTCTCTTTGATTTTATTTTTAGAATACCTTTAATATGTTGTTTAATTTACTTCCACCCGTGAGAGAAGACCTAGGTCAGCCACTCTTGTAAGAACCTGAAACATCATTTCAGGTATGAATTTTTTTCAATCAGTTTTTGAGGAAAATGCGAAGAAAAAATGTTTTAAAAGTACACATCGTGTAATTCCTTGTACATACCTTGTACACTAGCACCGAGTCAAGGTTATGTCTGGCGGTGTCACAGCCGCTTACCCGACTGTGTAACGACATGGAAGGACTACCTAAAGCGAGGCATGGTAAAGGAATATAAAAGACTTATACGTTTAAAGGTCACATAGTTTACTTATTAATTTAAATGTTAAATCATTATAAGGTCATGTCTAATTAGGAGAAACACCTTCTTCTCGACTTGTCTCATCCAAGAGCGACAGTAGGGTACGATTCTTCTTTGATCCCTCAATCAACCAAGTGTTATTCGAATCAACCGCCATCGATTGCATTGTAATAAAGAAAGTGAGTTCTTTGTTCTTCTAGAGCCTCGTTCCTTGATTTCAACTCTTTTATGTGATATCCTTGGTTGAACTTTGTACACATTTTTGTAGATCTATGTCGTTATAGGCCGTTTCAATTTCCTACAACGGAGTATATAAATCTTAAAACACTGAAGTAAATGGATTGTGACTTTACATAGTTTTTCATTGAATTATACATAAAAATTTTCCCAATACCCAAGTTCAGGGTATTGTGTATTTAGGTATTTTAACCATGGTGATGCCTTCAATTCTTGTTTTCTTATGTTAGGACTCGTGTTTGTAAATAGGGTTATTTTTTCATGATTTGAAGGGGGTTTTTCATGTTTGATTTGATATTTACCATTTGGTCGAGTTTTTTCTATTAGGTTATTTTCATTCCATGTCTACTATTGTTAGGACAGAGTCATTTATCTCATGTTGTGATATTCTATGTATCTATTTATTCAAGTAGTACTTTTAGGTTTACATTGGGTTTTTAACATCAATTATGCGTGATTTATTTACATAGTGTTGTGGGAACATGGTGTAGTGAGACCATAGGGGGAATCGTGGTTGAGGGCTTCCCAGATTGTATATTATTATTTATCACGCTGCGAGACCAAATGGGGGACTGACGTTGAGTGCCCTCATAGTGTCTATAGTTACAATTGTGATACTATAGGGGGGAATTGACCTTGATTGCTCCCTCTGAGTCTCTATAGGAACCGTTACAAGACCATAGGGGTGAATTGACATTTAGTGCTTCCTTAGAGTGTATGTCGTTTATCATTCAAAGACAATAGTGGAAATTGACAGTGATTTATTCCTCAGATAGACTTTGTTTGCATGAGACCAAAGGGGTTAGACCGTGTGAGTTTACCCAAGAGGTCGTTGTGTCCTTGTATAAGTTTAGCCAGATGGGTTAGGCTGTGAGAACATCTAAGAGGGATGCTTGATTTTTTTGGTCGATTAATAAACATTTGTAAATGAATTTAATTGAAACTATATGACTGGTTACTTTTTCGTACATCCTTGTTCATTTCATCTTTAGCATATTTCCTACCATATATATTCATTGACTTTTAAGCATAGATATTTTGGTTGTTTCCTACTGGGATTTTTCATTCACCCTATTTGTGTCATGCATTTGGGCCCAAAAATATTATATTGATGCAGGTACATACAAGGTAAAGCATCCTTCTACATCATATTCTTGATTGTTGTGGAGCTGGAGAGCATGTGTCTAAGATGAGTCTTGGGATGTTACTAGAGTTATTTACTTATTTTCCATGTAATATGATTTAGTAGTGTATTCTAGCATTGTGAATTGTTTGGATTCTTTCCTAGATACATGATACATGAATCATTATTGATATATATATATATATATATTTATATACATACTACATTTTTTTATTTACTTCAAGTCTACCGCTGTGAGGTATTATTATTTCTTCTACTACCATTATCTATTCCCTTCCACTGCATTACACTGCCAATGAGGGTATTGTTTCCCCACAATCACACCTGAGGTCCTCTCTGCTAGTTGGTATCCATTGGAGATTTGGGAAATGTTCTTGAGGCCTTGTGAACTACTGGGTATGGGCAACCTCTAGGCGACACCTAGACCCAGGACGTAACTATTTGGAGCCTATAGACAGGGATATGAAGGAATAGGTAGTTGGTAATAAGGTCTGTCTCGGAGTAGCTAACTCGTGTACAAGGAAAAGACAAATTACCACATATATTCTAATTTCCAGGTTTTTAAATTATTACAGACGATTTGATTTCACTTTTGGGTGATCGACATGATTTTTGATATTAATGTTAATGAAATTGATGTTCTATTTCTCTCGCAACCCGATGATATGAGGGTATTCCGTCTCATGCATCATATAATAACTTTCTAGAGATCACATGACATGCATTCTATGCATGCCATTTATGGGGAATTATTGATTTCATGTTGTTTTGATAGATGTTGTGCTTGATATTCATTCTATTTTGATAGATGCCTTGATATAATACTTACTATTTGAATGGGTATTCGATAGTGTAAGGTTTTGTTTGAATGAATGCCAAACATTTATTCTTGAGGTGTTATGGACCCTCATGGATTGGAATTTCTTGGATCATTTCACTGTTACACTTGTATATGATATGTATAAGATGAAAAAACATTATTCACAAGGGTTATGGGCCCTCAAAGATTGGAATGTGGAACATTAATGTTGGTTTCAGTGTTTTTCAGGGTTCTAAAGCAGTTTCTGAGGGTTACTGTCAAACAAAACCAAGAATACACGGTGTGGATTTCTAAATAAATGCCATGTATCCATCTATTAAGGACGCGGTTTTTTTGTTAAGTATATGCCATGTCCAATATGCACATTCCATTTAGTCTCTAACTATGTCACTGGATGTGTGGGAAGAGATGCGAGGTTTTGAAATCCTTGTAGGAACACACCGTGTATCGTATGTAAACACCATGTTCTAGGGACCATCTGTCCACCCATCAAACTAACAACATAGTTGGATGAAACATAGGTTAGACATGCTATTCCAAGATTGACCATGTTGTGTTTAGTAACCCATGTATCCGACCATGTGAAAAACAACATAGGTTGGTGAAATACTTCTAGTAAACTCTGTGTATGGCACAAACACACAATTTAGTCTCATTCTAGGAGAATAATGTGGGTTAGTTTTTTAGAAGAAATCATGTAGGAGAAAGCGATTCAAGTACTCAACGGGTCTTGGGAGAACATGTCATGTGTATAGGGTGTTGCATGACCAGGTTTGGTAGTAGTAAACACCCATGGGAAGGCTTAATGGAAGATTCCATGTAGGGGTCTTACATGCCATGTATCAATGTTTTGAAACAATTGAATGATATCCTTATCTTGTTACATTCTTTCAAATCTATGTTTTAGTCCTCGATAATCTTGAAATAAGGTGTTCTCCTGACCTTGTTGAGTCATGACACTGCAAATTCTTCCAGTTTTACACCAAATACATGGAAAATATCAGACACTGGACATGGTAGATCAGGGATTACCAGAAGTCCATCCATCATGCATGTGTGTGCACCAGTTATCATTCCGGATACATGTGCTCTTGAACATTATGGGGATAGCTTCATGAGGCTTATGTTTAACATCCATGGAGCACCTCATCCTTCCTTGTCTATGGCAGAGTTGAAGTGTGTCATTCAGCAACATCATCCTACCACTTCCTCAAGGAATGAAGGACCTCGGGCTGCTGAGTAATGGTTGTAATCCAGACTATCTATCTTCGAGCATCTGGTGATTCCTCCATAGAGGATGGTGAATCTCTCTACTTATATGTCATGGGATTCTGTCAAGAGATTCTAGTATGTGATCTCACATGTAGGGTGACAATAGGTTAGGGCGTGGGGTAAGTTCCAACATACCTTCTATGTTTACTTCTATATGATGACATTGAGGGCCTAAAGAGCCCAAGAGTTCAGGAGTTTGGAGAAGGGTGCTCTATCAGTCATGGAGTATTATTCTCTATTTACATAGTGATAGCGTTTCACATCCATTCTAAGGGTGATGATACCTAACTACAAAATAATTTTGAGGATGGTCATAGGATTGAAATCCTATCTCATGTGATCATCTTCAGCTTGACAACCATATCATCCCTAGTTAACCAGGAACTAATCACAGAGCACAACCTGAGGGATTCTAGAGCTATGGGCTAGGGTAGTTCAGCATCCTGAGTTGGTTCCTCTCTGGCTGATAGTGGGTAGCGTCGTAGGTAGTTTATACATGTAGATCTGAGTAGGTTAGATACACCAACAGGTAGCCATGCGGAATGATAACATTGTGGCTAGGGTTGGCATACGAGCACAAATTTCCCCAGAGACCCATTGGAGTGCTGATCTTTTGGAAATATGGTCCATCTTCAGGGGTTCTGTCGGTTTTTCTCACCGAAAGATGGTGAAAGGGGTTCCTCTATGACTCCTTATTCAGAAGAAGCACCACCAGTTTTTCGTCAATCTAGAAACATGAGTTCCTATGGCTGCTCAGGATGAGTTGGAGGATGCGACCGTGGTAGCTACTCAATAAGATTTCAACGATAATATGATTGATCTGCATAGATAGTTTAGGAAGGGTCATATGTCCACGATACTGGAAAAACATTTTTAGTGGAGCATTCCCAACAAGAGTATGATCCGAGACCCTCTATAGTTCAAGGTACGATCCTAGTTTCCTCAGTTTTAGCTTCTTCAGATTCCGATTCTAGGAATTCCCATAGTTTCTTATTTTTGGATGTTGTAGAGATCCTTGGGCTATGTAGCATTACTTCTACCAATATCTTGACGTTGGACACTCTGTTGTGGAAACGGTCAACTATTTTATGTCATTGCAAGGAGGGACCTCATGAGGTTGGGGGAGTCACTTCTTCTGGGACCTCTTTGTCCTAGAGATCACATGCTATGATGTAATTCTCACAATGGGATGGTTAGTTCACTTCTTGTCTATTGTCGACTGATATCGCTGTTGGGTGAGTTTCACATCACCATAGGGTGGTTCTTTCTTACATAAGGGAGAATGTTATGTCCAAGAAAGCAGAGGAGGACCCGAGCATCAGGGGTTGGGAGGAGTTACAACTCATATTTCTTGTCTATATATAGATGACTAGGGGAATTCATATTTATACATTCCTCAAATGGTGGATCATTTAATGGATGTATTTCTAGAGTAATTTTCAGGTTTTCCTCCAGAGAGAGTTGTGGAATTTTCTATTGAGCTTGTGACAAGAGTCATACTGGTGTCCATTACTCCCTATAGGATTTCTACACTAGAGCTACAGGTGATCAAGAAGAAGTTAGAGAAGTTATAGGCAAAGAGTTTCATATTAACCAACACTTCTCCTTGGGGTTCAATAATCCTGTTTTTGAAGAAGGTCGATGATACCCTCATGCTTTGTCTGGATTATCGAAAGATGAACCATTTGATGGTCAAGAATAGATATCCCTTGTTAAGTATTGATGATATCTTTGATCAGATTCGGAGAGCCTTAGTGTACACAAAGATCGACATGAGATCCGGTTATCATTAGCATCACGTTAGACCATCAGATATAACTATTACATCCATGTAGTGTAGGTTTGTTCTATAAAAGAATATGATTATGTTGTTCAGTCTCATGAACACGCCTGCAGTTTTCAAGGCACTGATGAACCGAGTATTCCATCCATACTTGAATTCTTTCATGTTAGTATTTGTGGATGATATGTTGGATTACTCTCACACTTTACACAGTTGTGCCACAAATCATGAGATCGTTTTAAGTATACTGAGATATCAGCAGTTATATGCTAAGCTCTGAAAATAAAACTTTTCGATGGACCAAATTTACATCTTGGGTCATTTTATCTAAGATACAAGAGTATTAGTATATCCAGATAAAGTGAGAGCAGTAGTTTCCTGGGTGAATTTGAAAAACATCTTTGTGATAAAGAGTTTTCCAGGGAAGGATGTTTACTACATACGTTTTATACAGGACTTTTCATGCTTAGCATCCCCACTGATGGGCCTGACTAAGAAGTGTGTGAGGTACCTATGGACAGATTCATGTGATTCATCCTTTCTAGAGCTAAATGGGAGGTTGGAATCAACATCGATATTAGTTTTTCCTGAGCCAGAAAGGAGCTATACAGTTTACCATGTTGCATCATGTGTTGGGCTAAGAGCAGTTCTCTTATAGTGGGAAGGAGTCATTGTGTATGATTCTCGGAAGTTGAGGCCACATGAGATGAAATAACAGATGCACGATATCAAGTTGGCTGGAGTATTTCATGCTTTACGTTTTTTGAGAAATTATATATTTGGAGATATTTTTATGGTTTTCACTAACCACAAAAGTCTCAATTACATCTTCTCTCAACATGATATGAATTTGAGATAGTGAAGGTGGGTTGAGTACCTTCAATCCTCTGATAATGAGTTTTCTAATACATTTGGGAATGTTAATAGAGTGGTAGATATGATGATAAGGAGGAATCACATATAGGTTGTTCAAGAGGCCAATAGTGAATGGAAGCTTATGGATCTGTTCTATGAGAAGCATTTGGATGTTCAAGACAAACAAGGGAAGTCATTTCTTTATTCTATGGCTGTTACGTCTACTATATTTGATCAAATGAGAATGGGGCATCTATCATATTCTGAAGGCCTAGTTATATGGGAGAGTGTGTCAGGTGAGGACCATATTACTAGATGAACAATATGTGAGGATGAGATATTTCATTTTCATTGGTGCATATGGGTGTCAGCTGACATATCCGGGGAGCTGATATAGGATTTTCATTCCTTGGTTTGGGAAGTTCATCCTGACTTCAACAACTTGAATTAAGATCGACACCCTTAGTATTGGTGGACCGATATGAAGAGTGATCAAGTTGGATTTTTCATGAGGTGTTCCACCTATCATCAGGTGAAGGGGGAGAATCAGTGACCCGTAGGGATTTTTCAGTAGTTACCAATTCCTGAGTCTTAGTGGAATGATAATGAAATGGACTTCGTGGTTGGTTTACTATGGTTAACTCGAGGGAGTGATTCAGTTTGGGTTGTTAGTGACAGACTCATGATGGTTACACACTTTTTACCGATCAAGGAGTCCTTTAGTGTTGATGATACAAGAAGGTTGTACATATGGGAGATCACACGTTTTCATGGGGTTCTCACTCCATTGTTTCATAATGGGATTCCTTTTTTACTTCTTTGGTCTAGAAAGGACTATAGAGGGTGTTGGGTACATAGATAATTTTGAGTACATCTTACCATCCCAAGACAGATGGCCAGTCCAAGTGTAATATTGAGGTACTAGAAGACATGCTTTGAGTAGGAATCCTAGATTTTGGAAGTTCTTTGGAGTAGTCCATACCTCTTGTGGAGTTTTCCTAAAATAATAGTTTTCCAGAAACTATTCATATGAAACCTTATAAATATTTTTACAGTAGGCCATGCTAATCACCCCTATTTTGGATGGAGGTAGGAGAGGCATCTATGGTGGCACCTCATCTTGTCCAGGAGACCACCGAGTAGATAGAGTTGATACAAAAGGGTATGACTACTGCACAATCACAACAGAAGTCTTATTCTGATCGACAGAGGTGACCTCTAATGTTTGAGGTAGGATATTAATTTTTTCTACATGTCACATCGAGGTTTGGACACATGAGGATTTAGAATAGGGAGAAATTTCGCAAAGATATGATGAATCATTTGAGGTTATGGAGAGAGTCGGGCTGGTTTCCTATCATTTGCAGTTACGTCAGAGGTACCAAGATGTGTACAACATCCTCTAAATTTCTCATCCATGACGTTACTTCTTAGACCCTTCTCATGTTTTTCTACCCGAGGAGGTTGAGTTGGAGGTGGAGACCATGTTCGAAGATCATCCTATCCGAATTTTTGATCAATGTGAGAATGTTCTATGTGGCCATTTTGTTTCTATGGTACGAGTGTTGTGGAAGCATGGGGGATTAAATGAAGAGGCTTGGGTGAGGGAGGCCTATGATCTATCGTAGTGGCTGGAGCTGTTTGAGGATTCTTCTTCGTTACCTCCTTATTAGGGAAATTTGGGGAAAAATTTCTTTAAGGGGGGAAGTTTGTAAGATCCCAAAACTTATTTTAAGCTATGAGTTATCATTTAATGTTGATTTTGAGGAAAATGGGAATAAGGGAGGTTATAATAGTACATGTCATTTACTTTTTTATAAACACTGTGTACTCTAGCATTGAGTCCAGGACGTGTTTGGTCATATCACAGCCGCGTCAACGACCATGTGACGACGTGGAAAGAATTCCTAATGTGGGGCTTGGTAAAGGTATATATTCACAATGTAAATTTAAATTAAATGTCATGTAATTCTTATTTTAGTTGTTAAATCACTCTAGGGTCTCATTTAATTGGCATAAATGCCTTCTTTAAGACTCTTCTTGTCCAGGAGCGACCGTAAGGAATGATTCATCTCTATGCCCCCAATCGATCATCCCTTCTATGAATCAACCGTTGTGGATTTTGTTGGAATCTCCACTGTGTGTTCATCCTTCTTCTGTAACCTCATTATTTTATTTCACCTATTTCGTGATACATCCTTGGATAAAAATTTAAATGTTTTTGTAGATATATGTAAATCTGGGCCAACTGATGTGTCAACGCTAGAGTATATCAAATGTACAATGCTGAGGTAAGTGGTTTGTGACTTTTAGTTGTTTTTCATTGAATTATATGTGAAAAATTTCCCAATACCCTAGTTCGGGTATTTCATATTTATTGATTTTAATTCTATTGAGGCCTACTATTCTTGTTTTCCTGAGTTAGGAATCATGTCTGTATATAGGGTTATTTTTCCATTCCATGGAGGTGTTTTCATGTGTTTGATTTGATATTGACCATTTGTTCTAGTACTACATGTTAGGATGATTTCTTTCCATTCCTAGTGTTTTTAGAATGGAGATATTTATCTGATGTGGTGATATGATTTTTAGATTTTTAGCCATGTAGTACTTTTAGGATTACATTGGGTGCTAAACAGCATTTGTGAACGATTTCTTGACACACGGCTGTGGGAACCTAGTGTAGTGAGACCATAATGGGGATTGATATTGAGAGCTTCCCTAGAGTTTCTATTATTCATTATCTTGACGCGAGACTATATGGGGGACCGACGTTGAGGTCTTTCTCATAGTGTCTATAATTATCGTTGCGAGACCATAATGGGTATTGACGTTGAGTGCTCCCTAAGAGTGTATATACTTACCGTTACGAGACCATAGGGGGAATTGACATTGAGTGATTCCTAAAAGTATCTTTAGATTATCATTAAAAGCCTATATGGGGAATTTATAATGAGTGCTTCCTCAGAGAGTCCTTTTTTCCTTATACCAGAGTGGTTAGACCGCGTGAGCTTACCCAGGAGGTTGTTGTATTCTTCTATAAGATAAACTAGAGGGGTTAGGCTATGAAAACATCCCATAGGGTTGATTGTTTCCATTTTTCTGATTAATTGACAAGAGTAAATGAATGAAATTGAAACTATAGTACTGGTTACTTTTGAGTAGTTGATTGTTCATTACATATTTTTCTTATTGCCTTCCATTTATATTCATTGATAGTTAGGTATATATCTTTTGGTATTTTCCTAATGGGATTCATCTCGTGCCCTATTTGGGTCATGATTTTGGTCCCAAGAAGATTATATTTCTGCATGTATAGATAAGGAAAATAACCCTTCTACTTCATGTACTTGACTGTTATGGAGCTGAAGTGCATGGGATGAAGCTAAGGTTTGCGATGCTACTGGAGTTTTTTACTTGTTTTCCTTGTACTTTAGTTTAGTCATGTATTCTAGCATTGTTACTTGTTTGGTTCATTTCCATGACACATGTGACATTCATCATTATTTATATATATTTATATATACACTTCAATTATTTATTTACTTATAGTATTCTACGGTTTACTACTGTGTGGTATTATTATTGCTTCCAAAACTGTTATCTATTTCATTCTACTGCATTACTCTTCCAATGAGGGAATAGTTTCCCCAATATCACACCCAAGACCCTCACTACTAGTTGGAAGCCTCTAGAGATTGGGGAAATTCACTTGAGGGCGTGTGAGAAACCATGTACAGGGTACCTCTGAATGGCATCCAGAATCGGGATGTTACAACTCTACTGCACCTAAGTACCCAAAAATAAAACAACATTTGAGATCGCCCATGATAGCACCTTTCACCCATTATCTACATCCATTCCATCAAAATATTTTGTATTCATAGCTAGTATTCATCATGTAGTTCATTTATCAAATATCATATTATCCATCATGGATAAACCCAGCACGCAAGGTTGGGTGAGTATCTACAACTACCTCCAACCCTCATATTGTAAATTATTGAGAGAATTCAGGACATAACAGAAGTAGTTTCTATTATACCCCATACCCTGAGGTTGTATCCATTTATAACTCAATTATTGAGTCTAGATTCAACATTTCCTAAGAGGGTCCTATTGAAATAAACTATATTTCCATATCAACCCCATCTTATTGGGATGGGGTCATTTAAATCAAAATTTCCATTAATGGAATCATTAAATCCTTGACGAGAAACATTGAAACCTCATCAACTGGGTCATTAATTCCAATTGTGGCTCTAGCCCATAGGGATAGTGTATTTTTAATCTTCCACACCATGATAGAGGAAATCAGTTTTATCTTGGATGCGAGGTGAATATTTATGGAAAGCATCCCATCCATTCCTCCCACCACAAGAAAACCCCCTAATATATAGGTGACACTCAGTCTTCACAAGTTAAAAAACCCTCATGGCCACTAATCATAGGCCTAGTCAGGAGGAGCCTATATAGATGAAAATCTAACTTCCTATGGTTGAAATTCAAAATGGCCCAATATGGACAATGGTTTAAATGAATGGAAATATTGTATACTGTATACAATCACCATGCTGTGTTGAATGTAATGAGATGACAACCATTTCCAAATAAAACTATGTATACTTATTCCTTATAAATTAAAAAGATAATTTTGATAAACAATTAGATGATTATGGATTTAATGTTGAAAAAATAGCTTTAAGGGAGGGTTTGGATGCACCCAATGTGGCTACAGGAACACAGAATGAGAGAAGGCTCTAAAAAAGAACATCTAAATAGTGATATTCCACCACTATGGAAGAGAACTACATTAGATAATGGAAATGTTGTAGCTACAACATTAAAACTGACCGGATTAATAAAAAATCCTTCAAAAAGAGGAATATTTTCCATAATATTATATTTAGATAAAAGATAAAAGAAAACTCAATGAGGAGATACATATTGGAAATATCTATAATGGGTATCAACGTTACACTGGGGATAATATTATCCCTCCTAGAGCAGATCCATTTGTAAGAGCAGCATATGTGTATCAGACCAACTCTAGATCAAGGTAGCTGATCAACACAAATACGTATGTTGAAAAACATCCTAAAATCTCTCTATTTCAACGACAACATATCCTTTGGTAGGGTAATCATTCATTATTCATAAAAAATGAAAATAAATAGAGGAAAAACTTGTGGACATATCATTTTTAATCATTCATTCGTAGTAGATAGGAGGTAGCTCAAACAACATTGACTCTCTTATTCTTAATGTCATCAATTCCTTATATACTCAAATGTAATCCATTGAACAGTGATTCACAACCCTGTAGATTGATAGTTATCCATGTACATAATGGAGGGGAGAAACATTTTCCCAAACCATTTTCATCAATCCCACCTTATACACCGTTAATGGAAGGGGATACATTGAATAACATCCCAAACACATCAAATCAGGATTAATTCCAATGATTAGAACTCGAAATCTGTAAGAGGAGTCAATGAATGGTGTTTTTTAGGGACTATGATGGGGCCATAATTAATTTGGAAACTACCTTATAGCGAGATATTTTGTTGGATGATAAAACCTTCTTCGTCCGTTTCATTACCAATTTACCTCCATTTTGTGGAAAAAGGAAATCTTCAAACTGAAGAACTGCATCAAACATTAAAATGAGAGCGTGTATAACATCATACCCATAGTTAAGGTTTTACCCTATTCTCTCAAATTCCCCCTCTCTTAGGAATTCATTTGGGACTTTGAGATTAAAATGTGCATAATGATATGCAACCACCTCTGATTGCAATAATGTATTTAGGTTGATTCCATGAGATTGTAGAAATAGCACACCTTCAGGAAAACATTATTCAGTGAACCTAAGTAAAATATAATCATATTACCTCATCACATGGATAAATTCACAGAATGTAATAATGACCTATTGTTACTCTGATAAAAGTACCAATTCTCACTCAAACACCAAGGTAGGTAATCAATTTCCAAGTGCCTCCTATAGAGTAAAAAAAATCCTCAAGTCACCCTCATAAATAATCATTAAGAGATCATGGTATCCTATTAATTTTTTGGAATAGATGAATATATAATAATCTTTAAAAAATAAATAATTCAGTAGTTATTATATAACATCCATTGACACCAATATGGTCAAGCTACTACAAATTATGATACATAGTGAGGTCAAACTCAATGTCTATCCTAACTACTGACCATTTCATAAAAGGATGTTACATAAAATATTGGATTGATTCGTCTTCAAATAAGTTCTCCAAATCATGGAATATTACAGGAATGTTATGTTACATTAATACATTGATAAGATTCCATGCATAACCATTTCCCTATCATATGAAGTAGGATATTAGAAAAAACAAGCCAGCTAGGGATGGATAAAAAGCCCAACATCTAGATTAATCATTAAATAGTTTAATGATATCATGCCACCCTCTAATCAAATCATTTATGAACCATAATCAAACCATCACCTAGTATTATTAAATCAGATATGTCTCCTTAAATTGAAATTTACCATCAGAAACATAACGAAACAAAAGATGAAGACTTATATTATGTTCCAATGAAATCATTGATCCTTCTAGATTTCCTCCCTACAGCATCTGAGGCATGGGAACCGACCCACCAAATAGATACCTCATTCAAAGAGGATATCATCATAATTTATTTTAGTGTAATACATATGGAATAACCCTTATCTGGTGATGAATGTTCCACAAAATATGAGTTCCCCATACCCTATTCATAAATAGGAGGCCACATGAATAAGTAAAAATTATACAAAAGAAAACATAGGCATGGTCGGATGCAATATCATGATAACATAACCATAGAGAAAATTTATGGTTCTATGATTTGTGATCTAGAAAAACAACCTACCTAAAAAATAAATTGAGATGTCACAGAACCCTCAAATGGTTGTCCTCTCCCAAATTTTTTACATGAACTACTTGTAGGGGTGTGATTATCTAATAATACAATACAACGGGGATGGATGTATTGACCTTCACTAATTATAGAATATTATCTTTCTACCTTTGCACTAGGACCATGCTTGTTTTCTTAAAATGACTCATCTACTGAGATATATAATAAAGGGAAATCCCACATCGGAATGCACCAGTATTTGGAAAAAAATTATAAAATTTTGAAATATCTAGGGTTTATCCAAACCAATCTATGAATAATTTATGTGATCAATCATTAAAATGAACCTAGGATGGAATTAATTTAATACCTATTGATCCCATATGATTTTGAGGTAGAAGTCATTGAAAATGAGTTCTACTGAGTGGATACCTTACTATCCAAGTTCCATGTCACCAACTCATTCGAATAAAAGGATAATGAATAGGCCATCCATTGAAAAATTAGTCCCCTGTATCATTCACTAAGAATACATATAGTAGATATATGAAGGGATCTGAAAGAAAATGTATCTGAGATCAGCCTCATCCGGACTCACACCCGATTATGTTTGCGGTATAATTAAGGAGACATGTATCCCACAAATCACATCATTCAATGGTATAATAATATATAACAATGTACTCTATATAGGATCAAGATAAAAGATCACTTTGGGGATCTGATAAATATGTTTGAGTTTATATTTATCTTTCATAATGCTCCGCAAAACCTTCTTCCTCAAGGGACTTGTATTTATTACCACATGGTGGTTCCATAAATATTACATGAATGTTATATATTCCCAGTGATGGTAAAAAAGTTATATTACATGGTGAAATATCCCACTTTGAGACATTAGAAGCCACATATGTTGAGGATATCTTCTATAAAAAGGTTAGTTATGAAACCATTTGTGGATGATGATATACATGATTCACCCCCAAAATCATGGGGACCATCACTTCAAATCTATGTTGTATGCTCGGCAACAACTATGTCATCTCCATAAATCAAGTTGATTTAGTTGAATCAATCCCAGATGATCAAGTATAAATTATCATTAATGATAGTGTAAATAAGGATCATATCCAGAATATATCTACAACAATTCTTTTAGAAGGGGATGAAAATATCTTGTCTATGTAATCTCTATCCTTTACAATGATTTGGACACCCCCATATTTTCAACTACAACATCACATTATGAAAATCCCTCTATAGAATTAGAGCTAGAAGAAGAAGAGGAGGACATCAGAAACTCACATCCTTTATTTGAAGAATGATTCTCCATCACCAACGATGATCTCGGGATGATAAATCTTGGAACATAAGAAGATGAGAAACCTACAGTTATTAGAACTATTTTTCCATTCGAGGATCAATATATATAAATTTTTTTCATAGAACAAACTGATATGTTTTTTGCTCAGACTACATGGAAATTCTCATATTGAAGCCAGATGTTGTTATGCATCATCTCAACTTACCCAATGACCGTAAATATTTCATGATGGAAGAATAGAGTTTTCCCCCATATCATGAAACCAATATAGATCTATAATTGGACATACATATCAATGAAGTACTTTTATGTGGAGTGAAATACCCATGATTCCTTGACAATATCATCCCCATAATGAAGTATAATGAAATATTTGGTTCTACATTGATTTTTGAGTATATAATCAACATCTCCCAATTGATTATTTCTAATAATGGATCAAAAAATTCATGATTGATGGATTTTCTAGCATATGGAATTTTTTTATAGAACAATACACATGGTACAATCTGAAATTAAAGCCCCTAAATAAATAGAAGCTAAACCATTATATGAATCTTATAGGATTTATTTCAATATAGATATTCCCGTTAGATTAGAAAATGTTTTCACTACATAAGAACACACCATCCATCATATCACTAATCATTTCATGGGAAGAATAGCTGAATTTTATTCTGATGAACCGATGGTAAAATCCAAATAGTGACATGATCAATTTATGAATCATCACTAAATATTCGATAAGATTTGACCACATAATCTAAATATGAATCAGCCGAAGTGTTCTTTTGGGTAACATTAGGGATATTCATTGGCCTTTTGATACAACTATGTGGCATCGAGGAAATACTAGAAATTAATAGCACAATTTGATAAATGTCACCAATAGAAATGTGAATGAACATAGGGGGTTCCATGCAAACATATCCAATATTTGAAAATTTTAACCAACCTATATAGAATAACTATCAGCTCCACTAAAATAATTAAGAATGGAATCACCTACAAATGGGATATTAAAATCCAAGAACCCCTCAAGAGTCTTCAATAGTACATGGTTCACATTATGGTCCAATTTCTACCGGTGGAATGAATATCACTCCCCTTATATGTGGAATCCATTGAATAATTTATTTTCACCATCCTTAAATATAATAATAATGATATAAATTAGAAAAATCACTACTACCCCATTCGAACAATTATAGATACTGATATCCAATACTTCAATGATGATATGAAAATCCTCATAGTTATTTTTTATTGTGACAAAAATAAACAATTACTTGCATCACCATGAAGTTCACTATGTCAATACTATTGATCCACTCCTGTTCATCCTTGGTGACGCCATAAAGACTGGGATCTTGGATTTATGGGAATTCATTCTATAATAGAATGACTTATAGAATGTAACAAAAAAATTAATTGAAAGGGAAGGCCCTTTCTAATTTTCTTGAAGAACATCCCACTTTTTGAACTACACATGTAGATTCCGATATTTCAGAAGAAGTGGATTTCCATGACCATGCAAGTCCCTATATAGGGTAGATGTACTCTGATTGATCCTCCTAATATCCTATTGGGAACAAATCTAATATCCAATGATTAGGAGGTTTTACTCATCGATTGTATTTTCCCCTTTAGAAATAATTTTCTCCTACTCTTTCTCACTATCTAAAGGCTTTATGAATATTAAGACTGAATATCAAGACCTAACTATTGGATTCGAATTAACAATAGAACAACATGTTGCCCAGTTGTACATCAAATGGGATTTGGAAATATTGAGAAATAAGATTAATGTCAAATATGACATGAAAAAGGAAAAAATAGACCCTATCACTAGAAACATTAGCGAACAAATACCATATTTCCATATTGATCCCACATTGAATCATGTTCCTCGATCTCAGAATGATCATGCCAATGGATTGGCCAATACTGTCATAGTTTTGGATGAACTTCACCCTGGATAAGACATCATCAAGATCATGCACTGCATAATAGTCTCATCAATCATCACCATCCAAATGGAAGAAATCAAGCTGGTCAACACCATCCTAGAGCATGATGAATTTATGTCTACCCCTAGAATAATGGATCACATAATTTATTGTACACAAAATTGGATTCATCCAATAGACTGAGATGAAATGGAATATATTTGACACTGAGAAACAAAAATTACAATATACGATTGTACTATTGATAAAATACCTATTCAATAGATGATCTAATGGAATCCTATTCAAATGCATAACAGAATGAGAGATTCCTGCTATGATGGAAGATGTCTATGTAGGCTCCCATGGTGCTCATCAGTCTGGGACCAGGCTCTCCCACCAAATAATGAAGCTGGGTTAATACAGGTAATACCATTTTTCAAGACTATGTGTCACTCACTATGAAATTTTATGAATTCTAAATACATGAAAACATTACCCCTTAAGCCCCATAATTTCTATATACAACTAAATATTCTGTGTCATTCACCATATGGGGAATGGTTTTTGAGGGGAAATATCCCCCAACAAGTTATATGAAGATCCAATATTTCCTTACTACTATTGACAAATTCTAAAAATGGTATAAGGATATATCCCTAAAGGATGTTAGGATTAAGAATATCAACAAAATCATTATGTCCCCTATCATCACTGGGATTAGTTTCCCTTATACAAAATTGAAAGACAACGACCCCAAATTTTGATCTAAGGAATTATTTAAATTACACCAAGATTAAAACATTGAGTCCAGTCTTTCAGCCCAATTTCATTGAGTATATAATTGGAAAAAAAATTCTCTCCAATAAGACATCTTCAATTATAATCTTGAACATAGTGAATTATGTCACAAACTCATGGGTGGAAAAACTCCTCCATGATTTTTTTGCCTATCGGAAGGCCACACAAACCACTACACAAGAAACATTGTACTCCTAGCTTTATAGGACCAAGGAAGTATTAACCACATCATTCTAGTTTCCCTCACTTCAGAGAGCCATTTACAAACAACTCTTAGAAGATAAGAAATTGTATAGGTGGCACGATGATAAGATATGGATAGATGAGAAAAGGTTGCATAAATTGCACAACTGTGAAGTCCATCAAAATTAGAACACACAATCCTCTAATAATAAATCCCATTTCCATTATTTTTATCAATTAGAACAAGTGTTCGATATCAGGATCCCAATGATACCAAGAGAAATTCCTTTAAAGAATAATCCAAATATGAAATGACCTATTCTATACATAAGTTATTTCAAAATGGTGATTAATCCTTAGAGACCCTGAACATGGAGAATGTCACACCCTATAATTTCCAAATTACATAGAAAATTATTTTCATAGCTTTCATAATGTTTCTCTCACCCAGATCAAATGAAAATAAACTATACAAAATGTGACCATCATTCCTGAAATTAAACTATAAATAACCACTTTTCCTAGATAAGAGAAATTAAATTGAATAGTTTTTCTCATCCTGACCACAGGAAATGAATCTATAAAGATATCATAATATGATCAATATGTTAAACTACATCGTATATCCCATAATAGCCATAAGATGGGAAACTGTATTCAATGCATAGTATTTGCATGATACTCGAATTCATGTGAATCATCATCTCCCTGAGAAATCACCACACAAATGATATCTCTATTGGAAATAATGATTAAATTCCTTGATACATGCATGAAAGTTAGATCCAAATATGGAATAATTTCACACAAGGACTACATGTGAATTTAATATTTCCATAACATGAAATATAGTGACTCCTAAACATTCATTCTTGGTGCCAACAACAGTACAATGTTACATACATGTCGGCTGAATCTCATCTTCACCACATGAAACTACACTACATGGGAGAGTACCTTATTACAGTTTGTAAAACTACTAGATCCCCCACATTGATATTCTTTAATTTCAAGTCACCCAATTACATACCAAAAGACATTAAACTAAATGACTGATGTTTTTACTACTTGAAATTAAACTAAATGTGTTTCTATAACTACATATGACTAGATTCTTATTCTAATTAGTAATGTAGGGTTCCTATGAACCCATATACTTTTACAAAAATCACATTATATTAAATGAACCCTATCCAATTTATAACTACCTTCATGTTTTGAGAAGAAACTTTTCCATTCCTTGTTTCTCACAATGAGAATAGATCACATGATTTTAAATATATTTGTAAACGATTACCCACATAAACCAAGAATATTATCTCAATATGAGGTTATCATGCTCTTGAATGAATGACCTTAAATGGAACATAATGTTTCCTCTAATCATGAAATTAAAATTTAGGGTTGATGTTTTTTTCATGACATAAAAAATCACATTCAAATAGACCTCATCTGAGAGGATAACTATTGTTCCAGTTGATATAATTACTCTTTATTTACATACATGGATGAAACATTTATTTTTCAGAATATTTAAAAAATTATTCAAAAAAACACCCGATGACAGTACTTGTTTAGTCCCATTGGAAACTATTAATCATCAACTACTAGTTCATAAGCAATCTACATTATCTCCCACTAGGCTCTTCATGACTAGAACCATTATTAGAAACATCATATGTAATAAATATATTATTATCCTAGGGAAGGAAAAATAAAAGGGGTGATCTCGACTACTAAGTTAGAGAAAATAAGGGAGACATGTAAATGTGAACAACATCATAGGGGAATGAGAACATTATTATTTGTAAGGACCCAACCCTAGTTTCCCAGAGATAGTGCCTTAATTTTTTACATTTGAATATAAAACAGGAATACACATCCCAAAAGACTAAATATTATAATGGTTTTGGAAATCTAGATACATACATAAGGTAAACATTACAAATTTAATAGAAAAATAATATAACAACTTATTCATAATCAAACAAAATCTCCTAGATTATCCTCGAAAGTAAATCATAATATACTTCTTCAATACCTAGGAAAAGTAAAACATGTGAAAGGGGTGAGCTCAGATACTCAATAACGGTACATAATACATTGAATGAAAATATAAATATTAGGACTAATGAAGAAATAAAAATCATTCCATTATGAATATACTTAACCATAATATGGATGGAATAAATACTGATTAAATAATTCCATAACACATAACCATGGATATTCTATATGTATAATAATCACATGGGCTATCAATATCTTGCTGCATAATGTGAGAATGCATAATGTAAGAAATTCTGAAATATTCCATCATGACCTCGTCCAAGACATATGAATATGACTAAGGTGTTCGCCAAAACCTTATCTAAAAATTAGCATGTCCTCAGCCAAGCCAATATATTTTTTGTCTAATGAGACATACTGATGAATCGAGGGTCTATAGAGGGTCCCACCCCTAAAATCCTAATTCCAATGAATTTTTAATATGAGTGGGGATAAATATAAACAATATATTTCAATATTGAATCTAACATTTGAAATGTGAATGAATTTTTCAAAACATAAACATTATCCATTAGGGGTAATAAGGTTAATGGTTTCAAGATAGCACATCAATAGTCAAACTCATCAGAAACAATTTAATAAAATATGTTAGATGATATGATAAAATAATAATCCAAATTATAAATAAGATTCAACAATAGTGTCTAAATAGAAAAAATTACTCTTATAAAGTCATTAGGTAAATCTTGAGATAAATACTCATTTATTTTGAAAAGAAGAGTTTTTTTTGAAAAAACATTTATATAAAAACATAATCTATATAATATATTTTTTACATAATAACATGAGCTATTTTATAAAAAATATTTTTTTATGAAAAAAGTTTTAAAGTGACCTTGAAAATATGTAAGAATTTGAAAAATTCAGTTGAACCAGGCTTGTATTTCGGGAAGAGGTTTTCAAATATCCTTTTAAAAATTGTATCTATCCATAAAATAAAGAAGTATTCTAATTGGTAAACATATTTAATACATTCACACATAATTTATGATGATTATATAAGAATAAATAATAAATTATTTTGTGTGAGTAAAGACAAATAGTAATTAGAAAGGAAATGGAGGTTTGTGTAGAAAACCCATACATTATGTCTGAGTATGTTCCGCTCTTGAACATAAGGTCCTAGAATATGAAATTAAAATTTTTAATAACTTAATTAGGAACCTATTATAATTGTATTTTATTTTTTTATAATTTTATTATGTTCATTATGGTCATTTTATGGGATAATATATTTAATATCATCATTTACGAGTGCTATTTTCATTTGTTTTCATGATCAGTTGGCTTGTATATATTATAAAGTAAACATAGAATTGAATTCAAGAATTGAATTTATATTTTTTTAGTGTTCATACATAATATTAAATGTTCAAATAATTCATTTTGTTACATTGTTTGAGGATGAATACTTATATGAAATTTTAATGATAAATGATGGGATTTCTTTGGGGGTTTTTCAGTCCCCATGAACTAATTTTTTTCTGTAAGATAATATCATGTGTGAAAAAAAATTCTGAAAACTTAAATAGGATATATTACATATATTATGATATATTTCAACCATAAAAATTGTTTGGTGACTATAATTGAATATTTTAATATAATTTGAAAACATGTCATCCATGAATGTGATAAATTGATACATCTCAGATGGTATTTTCATTTCATGGATAAAAAGACGGGAAATGAGAGACAATGATGAATTATTACATTATCATAATAAAATTACAATAAATTTAAGGTATTGGAGTTAAAATAACATGTGGAGGAATGGATACGAGTAAATAAAAATTAAGAACGTAACTTGAAAGACAATAAAAAAAATGTAAAATGGAATTTAACTATAGAATTTATCTTACATGAGATCCACTTTAGGGGAGAGGATTTGTGCTTTTGAAGAGACCAAGGGATTTTGGATGTGGAGAGGATATTGGGATGATATTTCATCTGAATTTAGACCAGGAACATGGCTTGAGATTAGTGAAGATAAGAGGAAGTGAGTGGTGGGTTTTATAGTAAATTAGAGGAGGGGTTTTCCATTATTCTAATCATTATTTTATTATATTGGCTCAATACTATAAATATTCATGAATCATGTAACTCAAAATAGTAAAAACCTCAGGAGTGCTCGATCCAATTTCCATTTAGATCAGCCATGACTCAAGCATGACGAATTCATTCATTTATATATAAAATTTCTTAAAATATCGAATTATATTATTCACCAAATATTCAATTATTTTACAAAAAATAACAAAAAAATCCCCATAAACATTTTCCTACATGTATAATTAAAAATTTAATTCCATTTTATCAAATTTATTTTCTAATAAAGATAAATTTAATTTTTAAATAAAATCAATTTTTATTTTAAAAATACATATTTTCAAATTAAAACGAATTTAATTATAATCTCAATAATTAACTGAGGTCTCATAAAAATATCCTAAATTCATAGGAAAAAAAGATATTTTTTGAATAATATATTTTATAAGAATGAATTTCATTTTTAATAAAATTATTAATTTAATATTATAATTAAGTATTTATTACTCACAAAATATCAACATTTAATTATTAATTTTTACAATATCCACTCTCATTTATATGGTGAAAAGTTATTATTTATACATGTATGGGTGAGGTTACAATCTTAAAGGGTGGATTACTATTCATAAGGGTGTGTTACTATTCATAAGGGTAGGTTACTATTTATAAGGATAAGTTAATATTCAACATAAATGTAAGATGATATTATCAGACTCTAAATATCATACTAATATCAACTGTGAATGTCTGTATTTCTAAATTAAAACCACAAAAGTGGAAATGTATATTTAATGACCAGGTTAAAACTATCTCTTATAAATATCAATGTGTTTTTTTCTTTAACTCAGGTTTGAATGAGTTCATTAAAAATTATAATTTTAAAACATTCAGGTGTTATATTGTTCCCCCTTAAAAAATTTAATCGTAAAAATTACATGAATGTTACATCATAAAAAGATTTGGGTAGGTCTTCATCATTATTTTCCCATTCTCCCATAGTACCTCATCAATTTTATGATTTATCAAAATTACCTTTACAAGATGAGTCATCTGATTCGTCAACACATGTTCCTTATTGGTGATAATTCGGATAGAATCTTCATAGTAAGATATGTTAGGTTCTAACTCTATACCTTTAGATGTATGGACATTCATTTGGTCTGACATTTAAATTGTCCATAATGAGACATGAAACACATTGTGTACCTTAGAATGACTAGGATGCATTTCCAAACAATAAACTACAACCCCAATTCTCTCTAGAATTTTCAATGTACCTTCTTATATGGGGCTAATTTTCACTTTCTTTCCAAAAAACATAACACACTTCCATGGTGATACTTTTAAGAAGTCATGATCTCCCTCTTGAAATTATAAATCCTCCCTTTGATTGTCAACATATCATTTTTGACTACATTGAGTTTCTTTGATATGGGTTTGAATAATATTTACATTTTCTATTGTATCCCTAACAAGATACTCACCTACAATCTTTCCTTCACCAATTAAATCCCAACATGTTTGTGTATGAAATCTCTTTCTGTACAATGCATCATATGGTAACATTTGAGTACTAAAATGGAAACAATTATTGTATTAAAACTCCACCAAATGTAATTAATAATATCACAAAACCTGATTGTTGATAGTGAATTATATCAACTTTCTTATAATGTTTGGATTGTTCTTTCGGATTGCCCATAAGTTTGGGAGTGATAAGCTGTACTCAAATGAATATTAGTGTCCAAGTATTTCTAAAGAGTTTTCAAAAATTCCTATTTAAATGTTGGATCATGATAAAAAAAATTTAGAGAGGTGCTCTATTATGTATCATGACATAATTGATATTGAGATGTGTAAGGCTCTATAGTGGGAAATATTCCATTATAGCAATAAATGTGTAGATTCTATAAGTTGATCAAAATACAGCCATATTTCATAATTACATCTCAGAGTTTAGGGTAATCCAGTGAAAAAATCAATGGTGATTTCATCCCATTAACATGTAGGAATATGTTGAGGATGTATGAATAATTTAGGATGTTGTCTTTGAACATTAACCTATAGAAAAACTAATCATATTGATACGTAATCAGAAAATTTTTCCGTTATTATATCCCACTAGAAATGTTTCTTCAAATCTATATACATCTTAGTTATACCAAGATGTATAGGGAAATTCCAACTACATGAATCATCCAATAACTCCCTTTTTAGCTCGGGTATAGATAAAACACAAAGCCTCATCCCAAAGTACAGAATTCCATCATCATATATGAATTCTCACAACTTTGCATCATTCAAAATATTAATTTTCTTTTGAAGATTCTCATCATTAGGAAAAAAACATTTATTATTTTCTAATAAAGATATCTGAGAAACCAATTGAAATAGTATTGAGGTTTCAACTTCTTTGATAATTCACATGTTTATCCTTACTAGATCGATTAATATATGATCCCGCTAAAAACCCATTTTGTTTAAAACTCCATGATCCTTATTTCTCAATGCATAATTTACCATATTTTATTTTCCTAGGTGGTACTCTATGGATCAATCAGAATACTTGGGTAGTTCCAGCCATTTCCATTGCCTCATATTGAGTTATTTCTGTGAGAAGATATATTTTAAGCAATTATCATCTGTATATATCTCATATCTATCACAATAGAGATAATGAATCCATATTTTTAGACAATAAATTATAGCTGCCAATTCAAGATAATGAGTAGGATAGTTTTGTTATAGAATTGTTAACTACCCTGATGCATAGGAAATAACTCCATTATTATGCATCAGGATGCACCCATGTCCCTTCCTTGATGTGTCACTATAGATCACAAACCCATCATTCCATGATGGTAGAATTATGATCATATAATTTACTAATATCCTCTTTAATTATTCAATAAATTCCTCACATTATTTTTTCCATATTAACTTAACCCCAATATGAGTAAGCATGGTTATCAAGTTTGTTAATCAGACAATTTTTTCAACGAAATGCCATTAATAACATGATAAAATAATAAAACAACATACCTAATTTATGATTTTTTGGTGTAGACCATTCCTGAACATCCATTATATTCGAAAGATCAATAGATATTCTATCCTTATATACAATATTTCATTCAAATTAAACTGATTGAATCCCAAATTCATACATCCTAAACTTCACATATAATTTAATTCTTCAATGATTTTTTAGAATAATGCACAAATTATTTTTAGGATCTTTTTATATTTTAATTTTATTAATATATCATCATTAAGTATAACAAAAAATAATTAATATGTTCCATGAAAACGCTATTAATTAGATCCATGAAAATATAGGGTGCATTAGTTTTTCTAAAAGGAATTATTGTAAACTCATAATTCCCATAACTATTTTGAAATGTTTTCTTCGGAATATCTTCTGTAATCACACACAATTGATGATATCCAAATAAAAGGTCAATATGTGAAAAAATTTGGGATCTATAAAGTTCATTAAATAGATCATTAATGCATGGTATGGGATAATTATTATTTATCATAATATCATTGATCTCCAATAGTCAACAAGAAACATCATATATTCATCATTCTTATAGATTGAAATAATAGGGGCTTCCCATGGAGAAACACTAGGGTGGAAATATCCTTTATCACTGAATTACTCTAGTTGTTTCTTCCTGTATAATTAATCCACTATTTCCATTCTATAAGGATTTTTTGATATAATTCTTGAACCAGAGATTAAATCAATAGAGAACTCAACATTCAGCTATAGAGGATGTCCAGGTAAATCGTCGGGAAACACATAAACATATTCATGCACAACAGGAATGTCATATATTTGAAAATTACTTTCCTCAACCATAGATATTGGGTCCTATTTCCCTCCAATAGTTTAATTCATTAGAGCTACTGGTGGTGAATCTGGATGAAATTTATATGGTGAGGTTTAGGCTCTAAAGATAAAGGATTCTACCCTATTATCAAAAATTTTAACTTCCTTCTTCCTAAAAGAATTTTTGAATCTTAATTTGAAAGAAAATCCATACCGAGGATTATATCAATGTTGATAATGGGTATGATGATAAATTTTGAAAATAAATCATGTTTGTGTGTCATAAGGGGAATTTATCATCACATATTTATTTTACCGATAAATCCATTAAGAGTTTTGAGTCACAACTAATTTGTAAATCAAATTAAAAATATCTAATTTTAATATAAAAATAGGGAGATAAAAATTAATTCAATGATCTAGAATCAAAAAAAACATTCACTAAGTTTTATGAAATGATTAATGTACCTACCACCACATCATTAGAATCATCAAAATCATCAATTGTGACAATATAAGCTTGGAATTTTTCACTTGGCCTCTTTTGAGGCCCGTTTCATTGGCACATTTTACAATAATTACCATAGTTCCCCATATCCCTGTAATTATAGAATTGAAAATTAATATTTTCTTTATTTCCTTCGAAATCATGAGATTACTGTCCCTTTTCTCCACACATGTAATAAACTTTTTTTTTCATTTGATGATGGATTAGGGGTGTTTCCTTCCACAAGTATCACATGTTTGAAAACTACCATTTTTTATTATTCTCTTTATCTATTCCTTCCTCTCCCACCCTCTACAGATCTTGTTATCCCTTAAAGTCATAAGACATAGAGAATTCATACTTGATAACACATGAGACTATATCTTCATATGATGAAACAAATTAATATTTTAGTACCCTTTAGTGGATTGGTTTTAAACCATTAAATAATCGATCAATATTTCTACATGGACTACGTATGTAGTTCACAACATGCATTTTTAACCTTTAGAAGTTAGCTCTATAGTTAGCAGCATTCTCATTCTATTTTTTCCTCAAATTCAGAATCTACCTTTCTATATCCTCCATATATTCACAAGGGAAGTATTTTTCTAGGAAAAGTTTCTTGAAATCTCTCCATTTCATTAATTTTATTTCTTCCTCCTTTATTAAATTAATGACCAATATTGATTTGTATATTTTGACAGTTTATAAAACGCCATGACAACCATCTCTCATTCATTATATCCCAAAAAGAGAAATATATTTTATAAATAACTTATCCACTTTTCTGCTAGAAATAGGTTTATAGTCCCATTAAATAATGGATACCATTATCGGATAAAGATGTCTAACATTACTTTACCATGTTATTGATTTAGATGGTCTATACAGGTATGGTTATTATTTATAACCAGAGTCATTTATCCCAGTATGATTACATGTTGATTAGAACGAGTCATAGAATCAGAGACAAAATCATTATCTTACTTAGCAGGGAAATCCATACATGGGATATGCATGTTCATGAGTTTTTTATTCCTTCCAATAGGAACCATTTTGTTATAATGGAATATATTAGATTATGTTATGATTTATATTATATAATCTCAACATAGGATAATAAATAGATTAAATATTAATCCTACCCATAGATAATCTAATAATTAGAATTTATTTGTGGAAGAATTTACAATAACTTCATTTATAATGGTTTGTAAAAAATTGTGAATTATCCTTATCATATCACCTCAGAGTGTCAAAACATTTGCATAGTAAGGCATTTTTAATGTAACAGGACACCCAAAGCCGAGATCAAAATGACTTTTTAGAGTTGTTTTATCTAGGTACATCTATTCCAGAACCACGTCCACTTGTAGTATCAAAAAGTGATGTATTTTATAGAAGGATGCACATAATCTATTACTTACCAAGATTACATGATGTTATTGTATGTTTATCCTAAAATTATATATTAATTTATTTTTACCTAATCTATATTTTCTAAATCTAGATTCCATATTTTCTACTAAACATTATCTGATATAAACTGTTAGGGCCCAACCCATGATTCCTAGAGCTAGTGACTTAATTTTCCACATTTGAATGTAAACAAGGAATACATATCTTGAAGGACCAAATAGTTTAGTAGTTTTGGAATTACATATTCATACATAATTTCAACATTATAACTTGAAATGAAAAACCAACATAAAAACTTCTTTTTAATCACACATAATCTCTTAGATTATCCTTATAAGTCATTCATATTATACTACTTCACAACCTGGGGAATGTAATACATATGAAATGGGTGATATTAGATTCCCAGTGAGGGTAAATACTATAGTGGATGAAAATATAAATACTTGGCATAATGAATAACTAAAAATTAATGCCTTAAAAAATATACTTGAGCATAATATGGAAGGAATAAAAATTTATTTAATAATTCCATGAAACGTAACCATGAATATTACAATATTAGAACAATAACATGGACTATAAATCTATAGTTTCTTAATAAGGGATGGAAAAATTCTACAAATTATGAAATATAACATCAAGGCCTCATCTAAGACATCAGAGAATGATTTAGGAATCAGCCAAAACCATATACGAAAATGGGCAAGGCCTCCACCATGTCTATATCATATTAGTCTCTTGAGACCTACTATTTCATATTGGTTATATAGTAGGCTCCATGAATCACTAGATAAGTAAAATTCATTACTCATATTAATGGTGAAAAACATAAACGTTGTATATATTCATATCGAAACTATCAGATGAAATGTAAATGACTTTCCAAAACATAAAGACTAACCATTCGAAGTAATATTGTTAATGGTTTCAAGATAAAACATACAAATTCAAACTAATAATACCAAATTTAATAACATATATTAAATTATATCATAAAATATTAGTCCCAATTATAAAAATATTCAATATGACTATTGAAATGGACAAAATTACTCTTATTTATTCATTGAGTAATTCAAGAGATAAATAATCATTTACATTGAAAAGAAGAGTTATTTTGAATAAATAGTTTTATAAAACCATATGGGATAAAATATAGTTTTATTATAATAAAATGATTGATTTTATAAAAATTATGGTTGTTAAAAAAACATAATAGAGTGCCCTTGAATAATAGGTAAAAATTAGAGTAATTCCCCTGAATTGAGCTTGTATTTTGGAAAGTTGTTTTGAACGATCCTTTTAAAAGAAGTATCTATCCATAAAAAAAGAAGTATTATTATTGGCAAACATATATAAATAATTATAAAATAAAATATTATGATTACATATGAATAAATAATAATTTATTTTGGATTAAGAAAGAAAAAGTGTAACCGGGAAAAAATTGGAGGTTCTTATAGAAAACCCTTAACTTATGCACGAATATGTTCTGCTCTTGAAGATAAGGACCTGGAATATGAATGTGGACTTATAAATAACATAATTAAGAACATATTTTAACAAGTATTTTATTTTTTATAGTTTTATTAATTTCATTTATGGTCATTTTTATGGTTTTATATATTCAATATCATCATTTGTGAGTTCTCATTTCATCAGTTTTCACGATTTTTCCCTTGTATAGAAGATAATATAAAATGAGAATTGAATTCCATAATTTATGTTATATTTGATTAATTATCATACATAATTTTAAATGATAATATAATAAATTTTTTTACTTTGGGTGAGGTTGAATCATTATATGATATTTTAATGATAAATGCTTGGATTAATTTGGGGGTTTTTTCGGTCACCACAAACACATTTTGATCTATAAATTAATACCATGTCTAAAAAATGATTAAAAAAATTAAATAGGATAGATTACATATATTATGAACTGGTCAAACCATAATAATGGTTTCAAGACCATAATTGAATATGGTAATAGATATTGAAAACCTGTCTTCCTTGAATGTCATAAATTAACACAATTGGGATGGTATTTTTTTTTCTAGTATAAAATGATGCAAAAGAGGATATGATTACGAATTATTACATTATCATAAAAAAATTTAATTACATTTAATTTAAAGTAGGTATCCTAACATTTGTAGGAAATGTGTGAGGAAACAAATAATTAAAGGAACATGAATGAAAATAAAATAAATGAGCTGAGGAATTTACCACTTGAATTTATCTCCCTTGTGAGCCTCTTTAAGAGAGAGGATTTGTACTTTTCAACTGTAAATGGGTTTATAGACGTGGGGAGATATTGGGAGGATATTTTAGAAAAATATAGAAAAAGTAAAATTCTTGAGAGGAGTGAGGGGTGGTTTTTATAGTGGAGGAGAGGAGGGTTTTCGAATATTATAATCATTATTTTATTATTTTGGAACAAGACTATGAATAGTCATGATTATTGGGACTAAAAGTTGAAATAACTATTTTTGGATTCGAACAACTTGTAATTTACATCATTCATGACTCGATAATGATGCAGAAATTCATTTATTTAGCATATTTTTTAAATTATTGAATTTCACTATTCACTAAAAATTCAATTATTTTGGAAAAATACAAAAACATAACCCTATCCATTTTTGAACTTTTAGAATTCAAAAAGAAACTCTATTTTATCAATATAATTTTATAAAATATATAAATTAATTTTTCTAAAAAAATTATTATTTACATGAAAAATAAGTATTTTAAATTGAATAATCCTTTTATTATACCTTCAAAAATTACCTGAGGTTTCAAAAATTATCCAAAATTCACCAGAAAAAATATTTTTTGGAGACTAAATTTTATAAAAATAAATTTTCTTTGAAATTAATATATTAATTTAATATTTTAATTAAATATTTTTTACTCAAAAAAATATCATCATTTACTATATTATTTCTAAAATATTCACTCTCATTTATATGGGGTCTAGATTTTATTAATAATTAACCTGGGTGAGGTTAATATTCAAAAGGGTACATTACTATTCATAAGGGTATGTAACAATTAATAAGGGCATGTTATTATTTATTAAAAACATATATTGATGATATCAGACTCCATATATATTACTGATCACAAACATGAATGTCTGTTTTTCAAAATTCAAACCACAAAAGCTACAAAATTATATCTAAAGACCATGTCATTACTATATCCTGTAAATATAAAAGTTATTTTTTCATTGACTCAATGTTGAATGCATTATATAATGAATTTAGTTTTGAAACATAGGGTTGTTACATCATAACATTATAAGATCATACCCTTCACGTGAAAGTACAAAAACATAAATTTTGGCGTAATGATTATATTATTTATAAAATATAATTAATAATTAAAAAAAGATAATTATCCATTAAATAATGACACATGTGTACGACATGTATTTGTGGAGTACACATAATCAAATTAAATGATTTCCATTGTAGCCTAGGAATCACTACGAAGGCCATCTTGGTAGTAGGGGTTCACTCCCCACACCATCTTGGTAGTCATGGTTCACTCCCATGTACATATTAGTAGCATGAGTTCACACAATTCTATATTGGTAGTCATTTTTTACTTTCATTTCCATATTAGTTTTCAAGGTTTACTCTAGATACTATCTTAGTCTATCTCATGTGATATTAATCCTTTACCCAATTAATCGAAGGGTGATACAGGCCCCAAAACCCATATAATGTAATCATATATACATGTGCCACAAGATATTAAACATTCATATCATAATCCATGAAATGAAATGGGTTTCATAATGATGAAATGACATCTTATATTATAGAAAAAGAGATTGGTTTTGTAATTAGTTCATCAAATAATAACTTGTGAAAGGAAGTGGGTTTCATATGAACACGACCTGTGAAAGAGAAAAACATTAAATAAAAATCATTTAACTAAAATGTTAAACATTTAATGAAATAATTTTATTTAAATAATTGAATTATTTCTCAAAAAGGAATGAGTAAGTAAAATATATTTTATCTCATATGGGAAATAATTTTGAGGTATCACTTAAATTAAATTGTTTATAAGAATACAATTTTTCATTGAATTTTTTTTTAAAAAATAAAATCCTTTTAAAAACAATATTAATTGAGAAAAAAACATGAACAATTATATTATAATGTTGAAAACCTTTGAAAACCATTCTCTTTGAAACATATAAAGAAGTTGGAAAACCACTTCACAACGGTTTTCCTTGAAAACATATAAAAGAATATTTACAACACTATGAAACATAAACCCCATTAAATAAAGATCATATAAGGGATAAGTAAATAATCCAAAATTTAATAATAATAATAACAAAATGTTTTAATGAGTATTATATATACTACAAAAAATAATATATAAATGAACATTGCATGTTTCTAACATATATAAAAAGTGAGATGAAGTTCCCTTACCTCACATTTGACTTCCATCAAACATTTTAAAACCTCCTTTATCATAAGTTTCAGTTTATTTTTCATCTTTAACCGGATAATATATATATATATATATAATACCATATACGATTTTCTTAAAACAATATATTACTCATTTATTATTAATTCCATGATTAATTTATGTTTCGGGTGATATTTTATTTGTTAATCATATATCATTTGACTTGTTATTATTGATTTCTGAAGATTTAATCATTTTAAGAATATAAAACAATATATAAACATCTTAGATATTCAATATATAAGTATTTAAAACAATATCTTCAAGAAAAATAAAAAACATTGTTCACGGATACGGTATACCGTACGTACGCATGAATGTTATTTTTATTTTCACATCATATCATATTTTAATAATGGAAGTAAATAAAATTTATGTAAATATATATTTATATATCTAATATCATTTAGTAGAATTAATTTTGAAATAGTTTAATTTATTCTTACTAAAATAATTCTTAATATATTCCATGGGAAGTGTGAACGAATTACATCGCTCTGAGGAGGTGGTAGTCCCCACATACACAAATAAAGTTGTCAAATAGCCATAATATTGAAATATTAAAGGTATGTTCAATTAAAAAATTAAATAATATGAAATAGGTAATAATATACATATTAAATTATTTCATAACCATAGAAATAATTTTAATACCATCCATGAATGCTATTTTGGAAAAATAACAAAAATATTTTTCAAAAAGGTGATTGACCAACATTATGTGGACAATAACATTGTTTCTATGAATAAAAAAGAGTTGATAAATTAAATAGATATGAAATATTAATCAAGAAACATAAAAATTCATTTTATAAAATATTATATAGTTATCATTCATTGATGGACAAAGGGGTGTGGAGAAAGTATTAAAAGATAGGAAATTAAGAGAGGTACTTTGAGAAAATTATCTCTTGAATATCACCACCTTGATAGACACTTGAGATGCTGGGATTTAGTAAATTGTCAAGACCCAAAAAAAAATTACTAGGTAAGAGTGATTAATAGAGGTTTGGGAAGATATTTTTGGATCTATATTGCTTTGTGGGTCGAAATGGTGTGATTTTTATACCTTAGGAGAGGAGGGTTTAAGTGGATAAAAAAATAAATATTTTATTTTTAAAGACAAAAATTGTTTGGTGGAATTAATGTTAAAAAGTGTGGATGGAATTATTTTTTGTGTCTTGATATGGTCTTGAAACACCTAAAACAACCTTTAAATTTTATAGTTTTTATTCATTTTAATCCATTTACATTTAATATTATCATGTTTCATTTTTTCTTATACTGCTGTAAATAATTTTTTTTTCTAAGAATAAATTTTTTATAAGTAATATTTAAATTGAACATAAAACCTAATTAAGTCCATTTTTTCCAAATATGGAATCCATTTTTCCTAATTTAATTCATATATTTTGAAAAAACATATTTTAAATGAATCTCGTATGCACAATGAAAAAGAGGTTTTTATAGTGAAAATATCACAAATTATAAATGATTTAATATATAATTTCATTGTGAAATTGATTCCATTGACAGAAATTGGATTTATTTATATATAAATGAACAAATTTTACTTTAAAATAAATTTAAAATATGAATTAATATATTAATAAACTTGAAGAATATGCTATTTTCAAATAAAATGCTGTAATTTTCAATATTCATAAAAATAAATTTTTTCATAAAAATACAAAACATAAAACAAATAATATTTTGATACAACGAATTAAAATAATAATATTTTTTTCATATAATAATTCTAAATGTTTAAAAATCTATATTTAAAATTTTTCCTCCAATAAAAGGTGGTGAAATTACCATTTTGAAAAATATAGGGTTTATGCATAAAATCAGGGTTGTATTTATCATTATACTATAATATTTAAAGGATAATTATGAAAAATATTTTACTGAATATATAAAATATATTATTTATTTAATGTCATAAAATAATCATAATTAATTGAATTTATTAATAAAAAATGACTTTGGGAGAATAAAATAAAGTTATTTTGTTTTATAATGAATTGTTAAATATTTACATTTCTAATTAATCGATAACAATTGAATTCATATTATAAACCTTATGTTTTCATAATTTAGTTATTATTATTCCAAATATTTAATTTAATTACTTGGTTATATGTTACTATTAAATAGTTATATTTGAATAATATACAATTGTTTGATGAAACTTGGTTTTTTGTGTTACACACATTATGAAAGGAACAAAACCATGTGTATAATAAAATACAATTATAGTGTTGTCAATACAAGAAGATACTTTTAGTCTTGTGTATAGGACAACCATTAATTATTGTTTTTTATAATTCAAGCCAAACTTAGGGTTTTTCTTAAAACAATAAATGTATTCATTATTGTGTGAATTTTATAATATCAAAAAGTATAAAATAATTTGAAAAAAATATTTTTCAAAAATCTGAGGGTTTTATATTACATCCTACCTAAAAATAATTTCACCCTTGAAATTTATATTGGTTATAAAATTATTAATACATTAATGTCCTGTTCATAGAAACACAAATCATAAAAACAAATTCTAAAATATCCTTTTAAAATTGAAATGTTGGAAAATAATGGTTACTTAATAGAAATAAGAACTATATATGAGAACATTAGTGAATATTTGGGAATTTATTGAATGATTATCTAATAATAGATATTGATAAAGATCATTGATCACCAAAAATTAGATGATCTAGATAATTTTCACAATCACAATAACATTAACTAGAGAAGCAATAATGAGGTCATTGATATAATAAAAATTGATGATAACATTAAAACCTTTTCTGTGACTTTCAGTTTTAATAATTATGAATAATTTGAACCATAATATATACAAACTTTCCTTTAGAGAAACCTCTCCATTTATTTTCCCATTATCTATTTCCACATTATCTCTTATTCTATGAAACAAAGTTAAATTTTTTATTAGCAGTTCATGAGACCAAAAAATAGAATGATAGGCCATTCCATATGTCTTTATTACATTTAAATGGTTATAACATTTTTTAAAATATTAATAAGTGCACTAATGGATAGATACTAATTTAATCTCTATATCCGCATCTGATTTTTGAAATAAACCACGCCATAAAATTTTTACATTATAATCAATCCAAAAGATTAAAATCCCAAAATTTTGAAATAAGTGTACTAAATCATCTTAACATTTATCTCTAATATGTAATATAGTAGATCTTGGTTGTCACATTCAAAACATGTGAATATCTTCATCATGTGTTCTTTTGAGTCATGGTGATAACCTAAATTACCATATATCCATATTTAAAACATGTTTTTTACATTATTTTAATGTTTATTAGACATATTACTCCTATACAAAATAGGATGTAATGTTTGTGCATGACTATATATCATACATATCATTAATTCCTTAAATAACCATTATCATATAATTTACAATTTCATATCCAACATATCATTACCGAAACATTATTTTCATAATGTAATGAAAATATTAAAAGTTGTCTTACCATATTCAAAATGTCACATTTCCATAAAATAACTATTCATATAAATCGAAAACATTCAACATGAACATGTAAACCCGAAGTCAATAACACAAATTGAATCATCATTGTATATGCATCAATTAATATAACATAATTATTCAACCAAAATATATAAACACTTAGATTATTTCACTTCATCTCCAGTCCTCTAAAACAGATACCTCATCATATTACATAATACCTCAAACATTTCACATTTCATCTGAGGTCTCATCATTATTTAAAATATAACCATTACATATACTACATTTCCAATTCTCTTAATGATATTTCCCCTAAGGACATCGATTTGTATAATAAAAATTAATTCCACAATTAATTCATTTGACATTTGATTATATATTTTGGAGGCTAACATTCCCATCCATTTCCTAAACCGAGCCCTTCATATTTCCTTTATAGTAACTTGCTTTATATCCTTCTTTTCCAAAGTTAGAACACATTATAATTCATCTAAGACATTCACTTCAGTGATTCTTTCCACATTATTAATACAAAGGAATCTAAATCTTTTTTCTTCCATGTTATCCACTGCAAGAACTCTTAGTTATATCCTTTTTTCTATTAATTTGTGAGTCCAAGATTTTTTGAGGTACTTGTTGTTGACAATGTTTATTGAAAAATTATTATGAATTATCACAACATCAATCAATCCAGTTATCATCCCATTTTACTTCTCATCAACACATTTTCTATCATACCCAAAATTAATCGTGTTCATTCTGGATCTATACATTGATTAATTCCCAAAATAATTATGTGAGAAAAAATTACTACAATGGAAAACCAAATCATTATTTAAAATTAATTCTATGATTTATAAATTGTGAAACCTACTTTTAATAACATGACACGTTAGGATAATCCATATATACATCCCTAGAGATAATTAGAAAAATCACTAGGGATTTCTATATTGTTTCTCATTGACCTTTCCAAAATATGATTATTTATTTTCCCTGATAACAATTATAAGGACCTTGCCTTTACATACACGGATATTACATTACTTTTGAAAAATACTTCAAACTATATTCAAATAAGCACTGAAATACCATATTAGTTTTCTTCCTGTTCAAACTTGAAACATAAAAAACTAATTCATAAGAGAGATAAATTGTCTACCAATATGTTCTTCACGACTATAATACTTCATAAACACATCATACATAATAAATATCTTCATAACATGGGGAAACAATTATAAAATGGGGTGAGCACAGATGCTCACTATGGGAAACCATGAGAGTCATGTAATAATGAATAATAGAAGAGGGGTATAAGAACATGAAAATTACATTTGAAGTTCATATTTTGAATCTCAAAGATCATAAACATGGGTCGTGTAATAAATCATGATAGTTCATAATAAAATAATAATACGTTAAAAATAACATAATCCGTGAAAGAATAACATCGGATCAAGACATGGAATTTTTGAGGACACATAAGAATAAAAAATGTTTTCCAAAATAGTCAAGACGTCACATCCAATTCCATCATGGTTGTCATAGTTCATCCTCCATGACATATTAATGTACAACATAATATATAAATCCTTACCAAATGCATTATAGGGTGATGTAGGTCCCACCCATATCATAATGAAATCATGCATACATGTTCATGAAGATCAATAAAAATAATATCATAACCCATTAAACAAATGTGATTTAAAAATAAATAATCATATCATAACCTATGGAAAAATATAGAGGCTTCATAATCATTTCATCAAATCATAATCTATTAAAGGAAGTAGGTTTGATTATCATATAACCCTTCGAGGAAAAATATATCTCACAAAAATCATTCAAAAAAAACATAAACCATTATGGGAATCAATATGAATGGAAACATTGAATCATTTCCGCAGAAATGAATGAGTAACTTCATAATATACTATCATTGATGATAAATAATTGTGAGATATCACTTCAAAAAAATTATTGAGGAAAATATCCTTCTATATTGAAATTTTTTTTTTAAATAAAATATTTTAAAAAAATTCATTACAAACAATCTATAAAAACTATAATGAACCCATGAAAAGATTTTTAAAATATTTCTCCTCGATACATATAAATAATATTAAAACCCATTGCAAGACAGCTTTCCTTGATATTATATATATGTATCTTAGAAAACCCATTTGAGACATAAAACATGTTAAAGAAAGATCATATAAGGGATATGTAAATACTAGTAAATTTAATAATATGAATCATATAATTCATTAACTATTGGAATATACATCATGAAAAATAAAATTGTAGTGAACATGGCATGTTTCTCAAAGATATAAAAAGAGAGATGAAATTACCTTACCTTATGTTCAACTTCCATAAAACATTTTAAAAAAATAATTTATAATAACTTTATGTTTATTATTCATCTATCACGACAAACAATTCATATATATAATACTATATAATATTTATTTAGGATATTATATTTCCGTTTTATTATTACATCCATGTTTAAGTTAAATTCTATGTGATATTTTCTTTATAAATCATTCTTGTTTTGACTTGTTATTCTTGATTATCAAGATTAAAATATTTAAAAAATAAAAAAATATATATTTATCTTATATAATAAATATATAATTATTTAAAATAGTATTTATAGATAATATAAAACACAGTTCTTGGAGACAATAGGTCGTGCGTACCCATGATTGCTATTTTCATATTCTTATCGTATTGAAATAATGAATGTAAATGGAATGTATATATATATATATATATAATATCATTACATTAGAATTAATATTTCATTAATATAATATATCTTTACTAAAACAAACATTAATACATTCCATGTGAAGTGTGAACAAATCATATCACTTTTAGGAGTTGGTTGTCCACACATCCACAAACGAAGTTATCACATATCCACAATATGGAAATAATTGAAGGTATATTTAATATAACTTTTATAAAATATTTTACTGTTTATAATATAAATTTTAAATTATAATTTATACATAATTTTTTTTAACACCATCCACAAATGAGGTAATTTAGAAACAATAAAAACATTATTCACGAAGGCAATTAATAGGAAAAATATAGACATTAATTTCATTTTAGGGAATGATAGGATATGTTAAATGAAATTGATATAAGATGTTACATTAGACACATAAAACTGCTATATATAAATTATTAATGATTTAACATACATTTATGGATGATGGGGTTGAAGAGAAATTTGGAAATGAAAAGAAATTAAGAGAGGTACTTTGGTAATATTACCTCTTGAATATCACCACCTTGAGAGACCATTGAGGACCATGGATTTGAACTTTTTATGATACCATAAGCACTTGGACGTGGTTAGAGTGAGTTGTAGAGTTTTTTTAGGATATTTGTGGAGCTATAAATAATTTTTGGTTGAAATGGGGTAGTTAGTAATGGTATTTACACTTTAGGAGAGGTGGGTTTAAGTGATTAAACAATCAATATTTTATATATAATCTAACAATTTTGAGATGGATTTGAATTCAATTTTTTTTTCTAGAAATTAATATTATAGAAGATGTTTATGGTCAATAAAATATAAAATAAATGTTTAAATTTTGTTCTTTTATTATTATTCAAATCCTTCCACATTTTAATATTATCATGTTTAATTTTTTTTTTCTATAAGGCAGTAAATAAGTTTTTTACCATACTAAAATATTTATACGTAAAAATGAAAACAACCTTAAAACATAAGTTTTACCTTATAATTTAAAATATTCAATCCACGTACCAAATTAAATTCTCATGTTTTAACAAATTAATTTTTAAATTAATCCCAGAGGCCCAATGAATAAGTGGGTATTTAAACAGACAAAGTCAGAAGATTGAAATGCTTTAATATCTTATTTCAATTTAAAATTGATTCCAATTACCTAAATTGGATTTATTAATCTATAGTGGAACCAATTATACAATAAAATCAATATTAAATACAATTTAACTATATATGGAAATTATATGAATAAGATGTTTTCAAATAAAATGTAGTATATTTTACTATTCATAAAAATTGAATCTTACAATAAAAATACCAAAAATTCAACCAATGTAAAATTTGATACACTAATATCAAATTAAAATATATTTTATCTTATAAAAAACATAAAAGTGTTAAAATTTATATTTAAAATGGGTTCTCACATAAAAGTGCATAAAATTATTCTTTTAAAAATATATTGTTTTATGCGTAAAAATAGGATTGTCATTATCTTATTCCTAAAAAATTTTATGGATTAATATAAAATAAAATTAATTGAATATATAAAATATATATTTAATTAATATTATTTACTAGTTATAATTAATTAAATTTATTCATAAGAATTATCTTCGAGAGAATAAAAATTAAATTATTTCCATTACAATCAATTTGTATATAATTTCATATCTATGTAATTGTAAATAAATTAGTTTATATTATATACCACATATTTAAATAGGTATGTTAATACTATTCATAGACTATAATTTAATATATTGTTAATATTTTTCTATTAAATATTTATATTTTAATAATATATTATTGCTTGATAAAACATAGCCTTGTGTATAACGCAAGCTATCGATAGAACAAGACATCGTGTATTACACAAGCCATGTATAGTGTTTCATATAGCACAATACATTTTATGTTTTGTTATTAGTGAATCCTTGATGTGGTGTTATGTATAACATAATCCAAGTATTGTTTTTTTCATATAATGATAGCTATATTAAATATTGAGTGAAATTAAAAATATTAAAAAGATTAAACTAATTCTGAAAAAATATTTCAAAAAATATTAGGGTATTACAATCGATCCCCCATTATAAATCCATTAAATAGATACATGTTAATTTATTCCTATTATAATAGGATATGCAGTGAGACCATGATCTCCAACCTCACGTCATGTTACAACAAATAAACATAAAAATTCCCCATCCCTATGTATGGGTCAAACCAAGGCTGGGATCCCTTATTAATGATATACAATTGGATTGATTTATTCAATACCATAATATATATTGATTCCCTAACCCCCATTCTTAGGCTCAACCACAACATTACACTTTTCAAATCAGGGAGCATATGTCCAAGCCATATCACTTTAAACTACCCGATTTTTAAAGAGCTATGTGTCTATTGATTCCTATCAACAAATGATATATATTTTATTCTAGTCTCTAATCAAATGACTAGATACAAAAATTGAGCTTAAAATTTCACACCATTTCATATGGGTGAGACTAACGTAGAATGTTTCCCATATATGACCTACAAATGGATTGATTGTAATCCTCACACAATATGTAGTGATTCATGTATCTCTGATCCTTGTGTCATGAAATGATAAAAAAATTATTCCCCATTATTTATATATTAGAAACTCCTGCACATTGATCTTATATATTTATTTATCAAATTATTCTAAAATTCACAAAAAATATGTATATTCTACTTTTTAGAATGGGGTTGGGTCATATAAGATAATTATTCCTACTTATGAGATATATCATTATATGTATTTATATTCATGTAATACATCCTTCACAATTTATCACATCACAAAACATTTCCTTACCATATGACGTTAAACATCAAGGAACCAAATATTTCTATACATCATTATATTAAACTACAACACAAATGTAATGGACCCATGACATTAATAATTCATTAAAAAATATGTCCCCGCTACATTATGTTAAAATGTTTGGCCCATAACTCATTATCATAACATATAAATGGACAGAAATATCCTTACCCTAATCAACATATGTTTGGGGTCCTTTCTCCATATTTTAAGAACAACAATTCAAAAATCAAAATTCATGACTTGTGTGCCTCATGTTTTCAAAAACCATTCACGGAGCATGGAATGAAAAATAGATCTCTCTAAATTACTATTCTATTGAGTAATTAGAGCTTAGACCTACCATCAATGGATATTCTTGAACTCTAGGGATGAATTTATAATCCTTGTATGCCTGATGTCACAAAGGGAAATGTTATCACCTGATGGGTTATTATGTTGTCCAATGTATGATTCTACATAAAAGTACTCATTTTCTAAGAAACGGGTTCCATGGTTTTCAACATTTTTATCTACATATAAGAAGGAGGTATAATTAAACCTGACCCTAGATATCCTAATTAGACACATTTGAAACATCTCCCTCATACTTGGTTCATGTGCATCATGTACATAGACTACCTATAATTTGGTCACAGTTGTACGACATTATAGTGTACAATTTTATTTTCCAAATTGTAAGACCATAAACTATGAGAAAAAGGCACACCAAACATGTTATGATGAAAAATATCAAATGGATTCATGAGAAACATTCATGTATTCTTTCTCCAACTCATCATATTTAGATATAATGAACAAATCAGGGCATAAATTAATGAGGCATGAAATCTCATAGGGAATACATTGTAGCCCTAGTAAAATCCAACTTATTCTCTCTAGACTCCCTTATCCAAAAAAGGTAGTGTAATATTTTTTTCATTTCTTCTCTTCAATACCATTTTCTCTAGGTTAAGACACAACTTTTAGTTGTTCAAACTAGTCTTTTATATTACACGTTCCTCAAATCAAACTTTCTGATTTCAACCAATCAAATCATTATAAACATTCCTTGACCATTGGAAAAGGATACCTACCATAAAGATACACATTTTATAACTATATTTCAATTGGTATGTATACATCATATGATCATTTCTTATTCAATTAAATATACCGCTCTAAAAAAAGTAATTTTTGTCCCATGGGATCTCGGATGTCACTGATGAAAAACATAGAACCTTATTGTGTTCTTGGATATTCCTAGCACGATTCTCCCATATCATCCCATTGACTTGGTGACTATATTCATGATCTAAAATAATAATAACTAGTCTATTGTAGATGTTTTTACCTCCTTGATGTTACATAATTTTCTTTTGTGCCCTTTCTCAAATCAATAATGAGACACTCCATTTCTAAACATAATCGTGGCATGTACCATGTTATTGGAAAAAACATGGAATAATGCCTAAGCCTCAAGAAAGATAATAAATTCCCTAGGGTTTCAAAACCCTTACAATATATCCCTTTGTTCCCTACCAAACCTCATCATATATACTTTTGAGTCATTTAAATCGTTCATGTCTCTTGTAAAAGGTTGAAGAAACCTCTTCTTGACCAGGTTATCAATGAATAATATATTTGAAATACCAATCAGTGGTATACCCTCCTTATAATAATGGCACCCCAATCCTTGTGAGACCGAGTGACACCATAAAATAAACTTGAACCACATGGTGTTATTGTTCATTCAAGGCACATCTAATCGATAATGTATTCAATAACTATAATACATTGGTTATGAATTTCATCATAAATATTCCAATTGCCCAAATAGATTATAATTCCGTATTATTTACCCCTCAAACAATATTTCACACATAAATATTTCACGTCCCTCAGAATAGAGTGGGGACACATAAGTTTACAATAAATCCAATGTATAAGGGCTTTGACATGCCAACTAGAGGAATCTCACTATTTTGAAAAAGGAACAGAAATCCTTGTGAGCTCTATCAACTCCATGATGTAACTTATAATTCATTGGTAGTTTTTGTAATCCCATTAATTCCTACAAAATATTTCATATTCATCAATAATTTCTTCGAAAAAAGACATTAAGATGATTGAAATATAGAATTTTGGAACTAAAATATCCAAACCTATTGTGATAGAAGGGGGAATAAAAAGACCCAAAACTATTGTGATAAAAGGTCTAAGTCAAATGTATGTCAAATACAATGATTGGATTTCTGAGCTAAAAGAACCGAAACTACAGTGATAGATGGACTGTGATAAATGACCCTAATCTAAAATGATAAAAAGAGTTATCTAAATTATCTTAAATTACTATAATAGGAGTTCTGAGAAAGGATACACATAGAACATCACAAAACCTCTCAACCAATCATGAGACTCACAATCACATGACCCTAACAAGGCCATATGATTCAAATAATAGTCGAGTTGTCATTCACCTACGAAATTAGTTCTTGGTAAACTGCAAAAGACACCACGATTTTATATATCCATGGTTAAAATAATTTCCAAATATCAATTCATGGCTAGTTCATATGAGCGTTGGTCAATGAATGTCTTACGATGCAGTTTTAAAAATATATTTTCATTTACAGATCTACTAATATGTTCTTGTGGAATGTTTTATGAAATAGTAGTGTGGTGATGGAATATCTCAATAACTATGATAGTTGGGTAGCCATTGAATGATGGGACCCTTATTCTATTAATTATTGAGTCTTAATGTGAATAACAAACATCACCCATAAGATCAAGTGTCCTAAAAGATAATGATTATAGGTAACACTAATGACTTAGTAGGATTCTTACATTCATAAAAACTGAGACATTATCACCATAAGCATCACTCCTAAGGTTTGTAATTTTTTAATTCATGCCAAATGATCATTGGAAAAAAATAAATGTATGAAATACCTGAAAAATGGGTATTATATTCCATGCTTTATAAAGGATGGAGAAGTGGTCAAAACACTAGGATCGTGTAACATACAATAGGACACTTCATTGATTTACCATCATATGTTCATGAAAACATTTTAGGCGCATTGTATATCCTTTTTTAAGATCACATAGAACCCATTTTAAAAATAATATTAATTTCTTAGAACGTGTACAAGAAACTCATTGATTATGTGATAAATTTTAGATGAGATATAATATGTTTAACATCATTTCAATCCAAATACACATGAAAAAACATCCACAAATCCATGTAAAATAATAGGAAAATATTCAAAAGTATGTATACTATTATTGTGATAATAATCAATCAAATATCTTAAATGATCAACAAGACACCACGTAGTCCCTTCATAGAAGTCCACCTTGTCATGAAAAATCTGGATGTCTTTTCATACTCATCATGAGAAGGGTTAAAACCATTCTTAGGAAGTCCCTCACTAACCCTATGTCTCCAAAACCAAAAAAAAATTGTCCATGATAATGATCACACATTACCACAGGACCCATTTTTTTCATGTGACACATCTCAATTGGGGATATTGATTGTATTTGAAAAAACTTTCTATACTCATGATATCCCTAGCCCTTATAATAAGAAAATTACAATAAAAAGTGAATTTATGGGAGATCTTGTGGGGGGTTAATATGAAATTTTTTTGGTAATGATGTTTTAGACCTATTGTAATTTCATACTACTCCTAAAACCCCATCGATAAACAAGAATTGCCTTTCAAGACATATTGACATGGAATCTTGATCTCAAAAAGGCCCATGGAATGCCACATTTTTCATGCAGAAAACCATTGAAAAGAATCCTCAAATCATGAGAAATACTTTCAACATGAATTATGATCTCACAAATTCCATGGTACATAAAATAAAGAAAATTTATATCCCCTCTACATGGAAACATGATAAGGAAAGACCACTTTTTGGTCAAAATCTAATAGTAATAGCACTAAAGGGATGGTTGTGATGTCCCTAGAAATTAATTGGAACACAAGGATGGATTATGAGAGGCGTGTAACACAAATACCTCCATGAACTCTAACTCCAACTTGGGAGATACAACTAAAGATATAATATATATAACCGTGTAGGAGAGGAATATACATTCCTCACACTCATTATAAAAAATAACATCATATGAAATTCGGATCCATGCACTGGTGTGCCCAAGAATCAAAGTGGACTTCATGATGGAACAAATATCTCAATGGAAAATTTTTCCTATGAGGTAAAATCTATGTAAAAATATGATGTTTTGTGAGTAATGTGTATGCATTTCATGTTTCCACATTAGGTCACACAACAGAATTCATGAAGAATATGAGAAGAATATCTTGCATATTTGAAAAGTATGGAATGAAAAAAATAATCTACCATTGAAAAAATATAAAGAAAAAATCAAATACAAGGCCATAACAAAGAATAAAATGATGGAATACTTTTTAAAATAACATATATGATGATTTTGTTGTGTTCTCTCATGAACCAGATATGTCCCATGATATAACATGGAAGTGACTCCCAATTCATGTTATTCTCTCTAAACATAACATTTGGATAATGCAATGTCCCCTAATCATGTAAAATAAATTAACACAGTACAACCACAAGAATTCCACCCATGTCTCACAAAGCCCCTCTTAATCACCTAGAAGATCTTGTGATGTTCTTTTATATGTATCACCTGAGTCATATAGTGAAACACATTTATGATTGATGGGTTTCATGATGGCACTAGGGAAGGTCAATTGTATATTGTGATTTTATCTGTACTTGTACCCCAAGTCATATAACATTTCCATACATTTAAACGGACTCCTACAACATCCGTCAGACAATTCAATCATATTATTCAATGAAACGAGTTTAATTTAGCCAGATCATTCAACACACATAAAACATGTAAGCCAATATCATTTGATAACCAAAATAAAATATAGCCAGTTCATGTGATGTCCTTTAGACAAGCCAGTCATGATCTTGTGGTAGTAATAATATTTTCTAAAAGATTATACAATGACCCTCGAATAAGTCAACCAAATTGTGAATTTTTATTTTGATATTTACATAATATAGATAGTTGTGTCTATATTTTTAGAAACATTTCAAGTATTCAATCAAGGAATGTTAGGTAGAAAATCTTGTTGGTCAAACAGACATCTAGGACATGTCAATAAGGGGTCCCCAGAAAAGATAATATTGTCCAAACCGAAAATTTGGAAAACCAAAATGTGTAAGACTTGATCAAGGGAATGATATAGATACCTACACTTAAAAGGATATAAGTGTGTAATGCACAATTAATTGGAATGATGTGAATTTCCACATATTAGGTGAATATTAGTGTGTAATCCCCAATTAATGGCATGATATTACTGCTTCCATATTAAGGGGAATATTATCATGTCCACCATATCAAAATAAAAAATGATGAATATAATTACATTGAAAACATGGATATATAGGATATCTTTGTAAATATTGAGATACAATGAAAAACAAATTCAGTGTAAGTCCCCCAGTTTATTTTACATTTCAACCATCATGAACAGTTAATTCCAATGGGATGATCATTCATTCCCATCCATTAGTGGAATGAGAAGTTAATTGAGCTATGAGAACTCAGATTACTACAATATCCATGATATGTAGGATTCCTTCCAATATTTTGATATCTATATTTAAAATTAAAATGGATGTCTTGTACACAGATCCCATTACAATGTGCATTGATATGGATTACTTTCTAAACCTTGTTTCTCACATCAAGCATCACTTATGTGATCATAGGGAGTTGAAATGATCATATCATTCACATCATGAATATCAACCATTAAGGGATATCTCAGTGTGTATGCCTCGAATAGTAACATGATATGACTACAACATCTTAGGGTATCCACATAATGGTTAGTCCCAAGGGTGTGACTAAAAAATGATGACCCTGATTCCTACAATAAAAATGATACATAGTATTCCTCCTTGAGGATCAAGCTTAATACTCAATGCCTAATTTACCAAATGTATGTACTCTTTTTAAGATTTTCAATAGCATGGGTATGAGAAACTATGTGCATACTAATACATGCTATATAATAAGACACATTGGATGCTTCATAATTCATAATTACCATCCTCGACATATTAGTCACATCCCTGCATGGAAGAAAATTCATAAGTGGCTCACAATTTTGTATTAACATATAGGAATTTACATATTATGGGAAATGGATGAAGAGCCTTAGATAAATATATATGGATTCATAAAAATATCCCATATTACATGTTGAACGGTTTCACCTATGAACATTTTGATAAGGTAACTGGTCTTATTTCTGGATAAAAAAGAGATTCCCTAACATATAATAAATATATAATAGAATCATATATAAAGAAAATCCCCCACCCAAATAGGGAGATGATCCGGAACTCCTATCCCCTCTGTCAATGTGATTTCCTAGGTGTATTTCTGGTTTGAAACTATAATGAACCATCTTCCATTGCAAAACCTGTATTTTTCCATTTTTAGATGTGGAAGTTTCTAGGAGTTTCATTTAGAGAAAAAAATGTTATGATCAACATGAATGATTGTAAAATACATTGAAGCCCCACAAAATTAAACCATTGAATGATCCTACAACATATATAGTAATAAAATATGGGAACCAGATGTGAATCCATTTATACACTAAATATAATTCAAAAGATAAAAAGAACATAATACCAAAATATCATAGAACTATTTAGTTAGCATCACATGGGGTGTCCTAATAATACTTTCTGCTGAAAAAATGAATTTAATCAAAAACATATTTTTAGTTTCCATGATAGATCATATAGATTTGGCAGTTTTTTTGTCTTTAACGAACCAACCAAGGTCTTCCGAATCATACACCTAACCTGATCATTTCAAAATGAGGTGAAACAAAGATAATAGAAATAAGTCATGAATATGACCAAAAAAATTATAACCATTGATAAAAACTGAATAAAAAAGAAACAGAAAAACTATAAACACAAATAAAAATATGATAGAGAAGAAATGATTGAATTAGGAATGATTTCAAGTCTCCATGTGACCAACTATCACCTCCAAATCAACCCAAACCAATGGAAAAAATATCTAGATTAGATATCATGACAATAATTACATCCCCTTAAAGAGGATATATAATATATCATCTATAATTTCTGTAAATAAAAGTTAGGGTTTAAAAAAATCCCAGTAGGATACCACCGTAAATTCTATATAAGGTCTAACATCAAGAATGCAATAGTTATATACTTTAAGAAAAAAATATTTTTACGAAGGATTTTCACAAATCCAATTCATTTATAAATCATAATCCTTTAGTTTTTGTAAAATTCAACCATATAAAAAGATAAAAATATGAAATTTATAAATGAAAATACATGAAACATATACTTGAAACATAAGGTAAAAATTAAACACATATCCATGAAAAAACCTATCATGTAAATCTATGTGATACATTATCATAAAAAATCGTATGAGAAAAAAATCCGTCATAAAATACATCATTTAATAAGTGTGTATAAACTAAAATATAAACTATCATTTGGGATCTAGTAAAATGGAGGATAATTTTTAGGTATAATATTTAACCTAAACTAGGTCAGACAAGGAATCCATTCGATATTGTGTCCTTCCCTAGTCTGTTGATATTAAATAAAACCAATTATGCTTCCGAACACACTATGGTTACCTGTGGATATTTCCTAATGCACTAATGTATCACAATGTGAAATGATTTTCAAAATTCATTCCAAAACCATGCACTCAATTTATAATTTTGTAATGCTAATCCAATCTTCTTTAGTATTTAAAGAAACAAATTCAGAATAAAAAATCAATTTTAAAGAAAACCATTCATAATAAAATTTATCATTCCATAAAAATCCATTGAAACCACATACTATATTAGATAGCTAAAAACCTTAAAATAAATGAATTATTATAAATTCATAAAATTGTCCCATTGTATATAAGGATATACCTCTAAAATGTATAAATCTTTCATTTTTTGACAATAGTGATTGTAAACCAATAGATCGGCCTTTGCAAGACAAGGAACATGAAGGTAATTAAATGTATTTATAAAATATCTGTATAAAAAAAATATGAAACCTAGTGAATGAATATTCCACTACAGCATCTAATGAAAATGAATGAAATAAAAAAACATTCCCGTAGAGAAACACTACAAGAAAATTTATTCTCTATTGTCTAAACATAGATACAAAAATGGATAACATCTCTAAAATTAAATGGAGATATGGATAGATCATGGGAGGGAGTTTTAATAGTTCTATGAAATGAAAATACCAAAAACAATTCCTTAAAATCCATGACTCATGATGATTACTCATCATGTAATCATGTTACACAACATGAATTCAATGATGGATTAGAACACTGAAATACTCATAACTTTTTTTATAAAATCTTTATTTTCGATTACAGTATGTCAAAAAATTTCATTGTTTGTAATCTGTTCACACCCTCAAATAGCATCATGTCATATTCTTGAATGCCATCACATGATATGTTATCCTATTACATGGTGTGTAATCTCCCAGATGACATATAATAGCCTAGATTATGCAAATATTCCTTAAAACCATATGGGAAATTATCCATGCTCCTGAAGAACCATATAAGTCCTTTGAGATTTTGTTACGAAGACCCCATTAATTCAAAAATACTTATATCATCATACTTTATTTAATTTTTCCATTCACTAGATCGCTATTATTGAGTATCCTATGATACAAAAAACCTATAAGAAAATTAGAAAATATATATACAGGTCATACCAGAAGGAAAATGATGAGGTGTTATATTATCCTCACTATATATTCATTATATCCCCAAAAGTCATTCGATTACTAGAAATCTATAAAGTGAATTCCACTTATTCTTCAACAATGATTCCCACTCCCACATCTCATTGATTTATTTTCAACATATTTACAATTCCTAGATCTAATGTAACCTTTTACTATCAGTTAACCTATAATATTAATCCATAATATAAACTAGTTGATCAAACCTGGTGGTTTCTCACTCATGATCAATATACTCTAACCCCATCATATGGTAATGATTCAGTAAATACCTTGTAATTTCAAAAACATGAAATGCATCATGGGAAAGTTAAAAATAAGACAGAAATTCCAACTGATAGGCCACCTTTTCATGTTGTTCAAAAATCACAACGGGGCCCCAAAAATTTTATTCCCTCTTACCATGCTTACCCATCTAAAAATGTCCCATTTGATGTGGAACCCTTTAAGAAACCCAATCACCAACCAAAAACTCTATCATTCAGTGATGTTGGTATACATAATATTTTTGAAGACTCTATATCATGATTAAATTAATCGTTTCTGCTGTTCAATTACACGTTTTCTTTTAAATATGATATAATATATGATCTTTTAATAATTCTTTGTTATTAATATTTAAGTATTATCATCGTTTTCGGCGTTCAATTACTTGTTTTCTTTTAAATGTTTTATTATATAATCCATGTTTTTTATCCATATGTTGTATCTTATTCATATCCAGAATGATATCACGTCCTTAAACATTATTATTAATCATCAAATGATAATTAGTCTTGAATGGATACGATGGGGAATAAATCTCGTCGTCTTCGTGGAGACGGTAGCCTGTACGTACGCACGAACGAAAATAACATTCTTTTGATATTAAAATAATATATAATTGGATGGTGTATCATATATACAGATTAATTGTCATGTTATATTTATTATTTATATGAACTATACATCATTATTATACCCATCCAAATAATAATTTATTGAATTACAATTACATCACGATGTGGAGATAATATGCCGTACGTAAGCACGTTTGATGACATTTAATTCAAAGGATGGACATAATAATGAATTTGTTTGTACTATATTTTAATAACATCATTGTATATAGAAGATACTGGAGTTATTTTTTCAGATTGGAAACAACAATGAAAGAGGAAGTGAAAGAAGAATGGAACTTGAAAGAGGTTGTGAGATGTTTACCTCTTCTTCGGGTTCTTCCTTTTAATTTGATAAAAAGAGCTCCTTAGGATGGCTTTATGACTAAAAAAAGGCACCTAGGATTAAGGGAGGATTGTTGAGAGGGTAATTTGGTAGAGTTTTTCCTATCCAAAAGTCTTTATAGGTGTGAATTAGAGAGAAGGTGGAGTGCCCTTTTATATGAGGGGTGAGGGGAAACTTAGGAAAATCTAGAAATATTATTTCCTTATAAATTCATATCCGGTATCTAATGTCTTCAAATTTACTTATATCGAGGATATGGAGGGTATGGTTTGCAAAAAACCCATCCAATATGTTTTAGACAGGTTTCAATTGCTATATTAACCTTATCTTTTAGTTTTAACTCCTAGTTAATTAGTTTCACATTTACCATGCCTCTTTGTATTTTTATATTATATGGTTAATAAATATACTATTAAAATCCCAGAGAACCCCAAGGGGTTAATTATTAATATATATAACTTTATCTACTTCATTTGGTCGAACCATATATTTTTTGGAAAAGAAAATCAATTAATAATATAATATTTGTTTTAAATACCCCGTTATGTCAATTTAGACTCTATTTATTAAATGATTTTTTTTCATAGTCCTAACAACTTTATTAATTAAAAAATTTCATTTAATTAATAATACCATGTCATATTAACCATTAAAAATCATGTATGTCATCAAAATAATAAAATTATATTTATTGTAACTTTTATAATACAAATTATTTGATTCTTTCATTAATATGGAAAATACTGCATCATTATTGTTCATAAATAAATATAATTATTCAATGCCTCAAATTTATAAATAAAATACTATTTTGTAGGAAATATTTTTATATTTCTAATGAATATTTATAGTCTAAAAAATAACATATATAACCCTATTTAAAAACTGTTTTTCGAAAAGATATATGCTTAGGTCATTTTTGTATTTACTTTAACATAATTATTATAAAGCGTCATTATCACTTACAAGTGGATCCATGGGGTCCAAAAATTGACCCAAAAATGCCCATGGTCGGACTTGTATCCCATAATAGTTTTATGACATGTTTTAGGGTAATTTAATATATTTATAATTTTATTTGTTTACCCTTATTTACCTGATTTACCCTTTAACCATGGTAAATAAAATATTTACCGAAATAATTATTCAAAATGTCTAAAAATAAAATTTACCTATATAAAAAATTTGGACCTCCTAATTATAAATTTTTAATTAATTTTTATAAATTCAAAACACAGAAGTGGAAGAAATTAATTTAAAATTAATTCTCATTCTTAAATAAAAAAGATTGTTTTTATGAAATAATAACTATCAAAATATTGACACTTTTTTATGTCTAGTTTAAATGTCAAATTACCAACAATGACCAACATGGGATTAAATTGTAAAAATATATTCTAATTATACATTAAATCCCCTCAATATTATAATTTAGCACTATAAATTATTTTGATTAAAAAAGATGTTTTTAATTAAAGATCATTATTTTTCACAATTCATATAAAATTTGATGTTCACAGAAAAATAATAAAAAATTATTTTAGGCTAATTTCGATATTCTTAATCCAAAAATGAAGTCCATTTTAAAATCTAAAATTTATATAATTTGAAAAGGTGTGTATTGCTGTTCATAATGGCTAGTTTGATTGGTCATGTTGTGTTGAAATCTTGAAGTTGCATACAAAGCAAGCAATTGTATTATTCAAAGGGAAATGTATCGTGGAAGCATGGGGTGTTACATCGAATGTATGATTCACCTATAGATTTTGTCTAGAAACTTCCTATCTCTAAATTGGATGATATATCATTAGAGCATTTTCTTAAAAACAAATGATGATAACCAATAAGATCATGATCAAATTCAAAAAACATTATATCAATAACAGAATAAAATAATTCCTCAAAACAACATGAATTTTATAAAATTAAATATTTTAAAAAATAATTAAACTACATATATTGTAATATGTAAATATATATATTTTTCTTATTATAATAATTAACATGGCCTTAAACTCTAAGTGTCAAACCTGGTAAAAGACTCTGACCAATCATGGTAACTCGATTTCAGTTATGGAAGTGATTATTCCATAAACATTTTCCATACATAATATCTCAATTAAAATGGTCTAAACCCCAATTTACTAAAGATAAATAACCAACTATAATAAGTCTTATCAAAATTTTTTCTGATACATTCTTCCTATACCAAACTTTCACAAACCAACCCTTGTCAAACAGACTATTAAACTAAGTGGACAATCACATGGTGCAGAAAAAAAGATAACAAAACAAGTATTGAATATAACCAGAATTAGAAATACAAAAAGAGTAAAAATAAGGAGAAATTAAATTTAAAAACCCATACACATCAATCGAAATAGGATAAAACAAAAACAAATGTATCAGATATGACCGTAAGTCCCCATGCAACCAATCATCACCTCCAAATAAACATGAACTAGAGGTAGAATGAAATAATGATGTAATCATGCTACAATATTCCCTTCCTTTATCCTGGATCATATAATACAACATCTAGAACCAAAAAAATTCAAAAGTAGGTTGTGAGAACAAATACTATGAGGATACTACCACATACCCTATATAAGGTCTAATATAAATAATGAAATAGTTCTATGTTTTTTAAAAAATTGTTTCAAAAATATTTTCTATTATTTTTATCTATTTTTATTTAATTTAGGGTATTCATAAATAACGTTCATATTTTCAAATCCACAAATATTACCATTAGAATTTATAAAATAGAAATAAATATCCTTGTAACATAGAATCAGAATATAAATTTATATCTATGAAATATGCGATCATAAAAAACTATGTGATAAAACCACTTATTAAAACCTATTAGAAACAATCATTTATAAAAAAACATCATTTGATAAAAATACATAAATAAAAAATGAAACTTTTAATTGGTTTTTAATCAATTGGAAAATATATAATAGACATAAAAAGAATCCAATACTATTAAAATATTGGATCCAACCTATATTTTGTACCGATATAGGGATTCTGTATAAAAAACCAGTAGTGGTTCCATGTACATTAATTTTTCTAAAACAATATCACAATTCACCCAAGGATAAAAAACTACCAATATTGTCAATATATATTTAATAACCATGATAAATATTTATAAAAAATTTACAATGTTAATCTAAACCACATTTGGGTTTTAAAATAATTATTTTAAATTCAATAGAAATCAATTTTTGGATAAAATAATTCATAATTCCATTTATGTTTCCATGAAATCCCCTAAAACCACATATCACATTACATAAATGAACATCTCAAAATAATTTTAATATAAAAATAATAAATTCATTAAATTCACCCATATTAAATAAACACCTTCCTAAAAATGTAATAAACCTATCAACCTTCAACCAAGGTGGCTATAAACCATGTATCAACATTCAAATGGCATGTAAGGTCAGGACACTATAATGGATCAGTAAAAAACACTATATAATTACAAAAATATAAGATAAATATGTATTAAATCACATATATGAATAAATAATATCAATTTAATATGGAACACATACCCATAGAGTCACACCACAACATTCTTGATGATTGATCACCAAACAATCATAATAAAAGGAGTAGGGATGCCCAAAATTTCCACCCTGAGATTTTTATCAGGAGAGGGAGGATTCATTATTGAATGAAAAAAAAATATGTCATTTATAACCCTAAATAACCCAAAAAAATTAAATATCATGTAATTCCATTATCAGTTGAATTCAATTAAGGAAAAAAATGCCAAAAAAGTGTTGAAATCCTATAAAAATAGGATTTTATCCATTACATGTTGTGAACTCATTTCATTGTGTGTAATCCATTCCCGTACTGAACTGGGTTACTAATATGTATTTTAAGATCATTATACAAGGTAAAATATCATTACACGACATATAATCACCCATAAAGCTGGAAAAAACATAGATTATACACATAACAATTGAAACTATCTCTAGAATTATCAATACTCAGTGAGAAAATTATATGTCCTTAAACACATTTATACCGAGAATACCATAATTAAAACTGACATACATATTTAAAAAGAGGTTGTTTTCTCTATAAAATTATCTCCATTCATGATAATCATTTGATACACCCATATAGAATGGAAAATAGAATACAAAATACAATTTATACCTAGAGGAAAATAATGTTGGTGTTACAATGTGTATCTATTATGACTCTAGGGATTATATTCATTGTTACTTCTTCTAATGAAGTTAAGAATTTGTGATCTTATGATTATGAATATAAGTAAATAACTAGTAGTTATAACACCACATTTTTGTAATCATTTAATGTTTCAGTAGTTTAATATGTGTATTAATATGTAGAATGGTGGTAGATACATAATTGTATAATTCAATAACATACCATGAAGATTAATAAAATACATGATAGTTTACATTTGTGGCACGATAAATCATTTCATGTAATTTAATAATGTTATGAAATTGATTGAATGATTATGAAGAGAATTATCTACCTGGTGTATATGATAATAATTTATTTAAACCATCGAAGCGGATGATATTTCCTCATGTAAATACATAACCAATGGATATTTAGTAAAATACACGAGTATATTCAATCAAAATAAATAAATCAGGATATATTGTGATTAAAACAACACATTAAACATTGTAAGATATATCTATATAATTATATTATATTACGATGCATATTTTTATTTGAGGTTTTCGTATGTATTTTGTTAAATACCTAGAGAGTCACACATAATTTTCATACATAGGTTTTTTTGACATAAATGAATTAGAGTTTAACATATATTTAAACCATCATTTCTACTATGGTGAATATATGAGGGTGAATGATAAAAAATAATTACATAAATAAATAATATTATTAATTATTCAATTTAAAATGATGAAAAATTTATTTTTTTACACATGGTATTCAACAGTTATTTATACATAAAATACTAAATATGAGTAATTTTTTTATCAAATTTATATTTTATATAATGGTTCACTAATAATATTTGGGATTAAATGAATTAGTTTATGTGTGGTAACTAATCACCAGTCATATAAAAAATTTATCATTAACTGATGGGGTTTACATGTCATATATGAGAAGTTAGTTATGTTATTCGTGACATGTAAAGATAATTTAAAAGGATAAACATATGACATGAAGAAAATGTAATTTTATGATGTTTAAAATATATATATGGTACTATTTTTTCACTAAATACACTATAGGTATACTCTATACTGATGTTCTCTATATTACATTATACTCATTATATTCTAGAGTATTAAAGAAAATATTTAAAAAATGTTATATTAAATATATTTGTTAGTTTCTTGAAATTTTCTTAGAGTGATTAATATTATATCCATTGGTTATTTTATTTCTCCTGAAAAATGACTGAAATTAAAAAAAATTAATACCTAATTTATAGATCATGTATAGACTATAGAGGGAGAACATGGATTGGATCGTATTGGAAATGTCAAACAATTAATGATTAAAAACCAATGTGGTTATGGAACAAGAAGATAAAAAATTCAAATTTCATTATAATTTATTAATACATATAATTAGATTAATGTTATCTATATTTAATATAGTTTTCTTCTATGGGGAATTCATTGTTTCACTATATATTAAGTCAAAATAAACATTCATTTTACATGGTTTATGATTCTTCCACATAACATGTTCCTTAAAATTCTCTATATCAGTAAAAATGTATTATATAAGGTATAATAATCATATACCTTAACATGGAATAGAGTAACCTCCTAGACATTAATGTGGAAAACCATGATGTTTTTCTGAAGTCATGTACAGTCAACTCATATATATTTAAAATTTATTTATCAAATAATAATTTCAAAACCATTTAGGTAATTTAATTTACTCAATAGGAAATATTTTTTATTTTTAATACTTCTTACTTTCATACAATATATTTTATTATAAATGATATATTAAATTTCATTAAAAAATAATAAAGAAAATATAAATCAATATTTTAAAATAAGTATAATTATTCTTAGGATTTACAATTTATCTTTTTATCAATTTGATATGTTATAATTATATTAAAATAAATATGGATATTAACAATTTCAATATAAAATTTCATGTTTATAAATTTAATATATATAATTAAGAAATGATAATATTAAAAAAATAAAAAAATATTCATAGTTAATATATAAATAATTTATATATTTACAAAAAAAATATTTAAAAATCAAATTAAATAAAAAATAAAAACATAAATGAAGTTGAAAAAAATTTCTAAATTTCTAAATAACCGATTTTCAATATGATATACTAATTGATAAAAAATTTACAATTTAATTAATTTAAAAATATAACATTAAATATTTTCTAATCTACTAATGTGGTTCATGAAATAAATGTGTAATGAATGAATTAATAACACTCTAAAACCCTAAAAAACATATATATATAATTTATATATAAATAAATAGATTAAAAACTATTTTTAATTAGGGAGTGATTCTTTCCAAGAAATAGTTTAGTAAATATTTTTACCAAATTTTATTTTAGTAATTAAAAATATTTAACAACTTCAAAATTTTTATATTTGAATAAGGGAATCCTTTGGCATACCATCATGTCTCCAAATTTTCAATTTCATTTTCAAGATGTGGTATATTTTGATCCAATTACTAATATATACTTATTCTAATTTTTCTAATTCTCATTGGATATCTCAAACATATAATAGTATTTTAATTTTTTTTAAAGAAAATATTTTATTATTATATATATATATTCAACTAATAACATCAAAATCAATATTTATTCTGGTTTTTATGATTTTAGTATTATATTTTAGTAATATATATTTAATTATTGATATATATTAGGATTCAATCCTTATTATGTGATAATATATCTATAAAATCAATCTAGAATCAATATCCTAACACTTCCTTATCTTATAAGATTTTTTTAAATTATTTATTTCAATATAGACTTGTCCATATATTATTTTTTCGAAAATAATTATATTTATTAAAATAAAATTTATTTATTTATGAAACTACTATTTTAATCATATAATATTTAACCTTATTTTTTTATATTATTTCCATTTTTTATTTTTAGTTATCTCAAGTTCATGTAATTTCTCTAAATAATAGTTTTTAAAATTATATATTAAATTGATAATATATTACTTATCATCACAAAATGATTGTAAACTATGATCCTATATTATATTAAATGAATATAAAGTAGATATTAATAAATAATGTATTTTATTTCAATTTATTTCTATGTATTGAAATTATATTATTTCAATGCCATAAAATTTATGATATTGAGTTTTAGTTTTAAAATATTTTCTTATGATAGAGAAAGCAGGATGATTCTAAATTGTTAATTTTTTTTCATTAAAATAAATATTGATCTTCTAAAATAAAATAAATTTTGATTTAATTTAATATATCAACATACCTATTTTCCATTTTCCATCCCATACTATACTATTTTTTGATTCATTACATATGAATTTGGGACCTAGAATATGGTAGAATGACTCATCACAAAAAAGGTAATTCTTACTGTTTGCCACACTCTTGTCGAACTTAGTTAGGGTCATTAAATCATTAATTCTATAATTAAAAATCATCCCTTGATAAAAGGGACTGGTTTAAAACTATTACATTGAAAATAATATTACAAAATTGTGTTATTCTTCCTCACATTTGAATCGTTATATTACAAAATCTATTTTATAATTATTTATTGGGTGGAATTATGAAATTCTATCACATCCATTAAGGTCACTATGTTGGAATTTTTCCTTGTATATGGATTAGATACTTTGATGGATTACAACGTATCCTCTATAGAGGAATAAAAAAATAGCATTTGAGGTCTTCTTTTATATCCATAATAAAAGGCCTAAATCAGTTGTGAACATGGATTAAAAAAAAATTTCAACAAAATTAGTGATTTTTTTCATAACATAATTTTATTAGAAAACATATAATTCCATTAAAGGTCTAGTGATATGGAATATAGTTTTTCATTTTTTGGACCTATATCCAAGGCATGTTGTAGGAAACATGTCATATTGAATATAATAATATTTATATGGATTTTATTGATTCAAATACACGAATATACTATCTTTATAATTAATGATATATCACTAATAAATTTTTTTTACAAATCCCTCAAAATTGTGTAATTGTGGGACTTATAAACGTTTTTAATTAAACAGTGTGTACTAAATAATGATATTGGTGATGAAATATGGGATTAATGATTATAAGTATCTAGTTTGTTATAAAGGACCATGGAAAAATAATTAGTATGGAAATATTCAACTATAGCTAGTATGAAAAATATGGGGAATGGAAAAATTTTAAGCCTATAGAATAACCATAGACACTATATCAACATAGTAAGAATATATGGATAAATGATATATAATATGATCCTTAAAATAGGGATTCATTAATATCAATAATACTGATAATTTAAATGACTTTGAGGATGGATTATATGGACATATATACCAGGGAATGTATCCTATAATATGTATTATTCCTAATATTATTGTGATTTATGATCATACAGGTCAAATTAATGTGTAAAATATTTTTTAATGATAATAACACTATTGTTTCCCAATATTGGAAGTAGAAAAATTATCTCGGGATGTACCTAAATATAACTATTATTACACACCTTGTTTGTATGAAATAATAATTTAATCAAATTTAATTTATTCGATAGATTTTGTTACATGGTACATTGAGTTTTTAGGAACCACAATATACAATAAATAAAATTACATAAACATGGACATTATAGCATATTCATTATACATATAAATATTCTAAGTAATAATTTTTTTTAAATGTATGTATAATGGTTATATATATTTATATCACATTAATAAAAAGGTACTATAATTTTTTTATTCAATTATATGAATAAAAAATAAATTTTTATAAAAAAAATTATTTTCTCTTATTATTGAGAACATTTAATAAAATTAATTTTTTCCACATTTAATAAAATTATTTTAATTATTTTACCTCTTTTTTAGACTCATCAATAAAAATTATCAGGGTTATTTGTTTGGTATTTTTCAAAATTTTTACTTTTTTACTGAATAGTAGAAAAACTTTGGTTATTGTTAAAAATATTATTCATTAAAAATAATTTCAATAAAAAATTGTCTTATCTTTAGATCTATTCTTATGAATATTGTTCAAAATATATATTTTTATATTTTTTTATAATATTATTAATATTTATAGTTTATTTGTTTGGCGTTTTTTTCCTTGGGCCGACTATTTTTAAATTTTTTAAAGTTATATTGATGTATTAAATATTAATAAAAAATCCAATTAAATATTGGTCCTTGTCATTAAATACCCTATTTTAATTATGTACTCGAGTATTAGTTTCATTGATAATGTAAAACCCCAAGCTCTCATGGTACGATTCTCTTTGAATAATATTGTAGCGTGTGTTGTACGCAACTTTGAGATTCTAACACACCGCGACCAATCAAAGTAGCAGTTATGAATAGTCATACCCACTTTTTGAAATTTTTTACATTTTATCTCTCAAAATGGACTTCAATTTTGGATTAGGAATATTTAAATTAGGCTAGGGTGATATTTTGGTACTTTTCAGATAACTTTCATATTTTGATAAATAGTGAAAATTACAAAATTTTAATTAAAAACAACTTTTTAATCAAAATAATTAATAGTTGTAAATTATAAATTTTAGGAGTTTTAAAGTATATTAATAATATATTTATACCATTTAATAAGATGTTATTAATTGAACATAATTTTACAATTAAACCGGACATAAATAAGTGTCAATCTTTTGGTTGTTATTATCTCTTAAAAACACGCTTTTTGTTTTAACGACGGAAATTAATTTTAAATTAATTTCTACCACTTCTGTGTTTTGAATTTGGAAAATTGTATTCCATAATTTTAATCAGGATGTACAAATTGTGTAAATAGGTAAATTTTATTTTTAGACATTTTGAATAATTACTTCGGTAAATATTTTATTTACCATGGTTAAAAGGTAAATCTGGTAAATAAGGGTAACAAAATAATATTATAATAATAATAAATTACCCTAAAACCTGTCCTAACCATATTGGTATATGCATGTCCAACCATGGTCATCTTTGGGTCGATTTTTTGGATCCCATGGAGCCACTTGTAGGTGATAAGGACAATTTATATTAATTAAGTTAAAATAAATAAAAAATGACATAAGCATATATCTTTTAGAAAGACAATTTTTACATAGGGTTATATATGTTGGATTTTCGACTATAAAGAATAATTAGAAATATAAAAATATTTCCTACATAATGGAATTTTATTTATAATTTTTATACATTTAATAATTTAATTTATTTATGACATGGTAATGATGAAATAGTTTCTTTATTAATGAAAGAATCAAATAATTGTTATTATAAATGTTAAAATGAATATAATTTTAATGTTTTGATGTCATCCACGAATTTTTTAGGTTACAATGACATGTACGGATTTCTTAAATTAATTTTTCTCTAATTAATAAAGTTGTTAAGACTTTAAAAAAAATCAATTATTGAATAGTGTCAACTTTGACATAAAATAGTTTTTTAATCAAATATTTTATTATTAATTGATTTTAAATTCCTAAATATCTATGGTTCGGCCAAAAGACTTATATCATGATTTTTGTATCATTAATGGATCACTTGGGGGTCTCTTCGATGTATATGGAATGTTTATTAACTATATAATATAAAAATACAATGTGACATGGTAAATGTCAATCTAATTAACAAAGAGTTTAAACTAAAAGATAAGGTTAATATAATGACCAAAACCTATCTAAAATCTATTGGATGAGCTATTTTAGACCTATCCCCACCTTAAAATTTAAATAATCCACTTTGGATCCATTATAATTCAAATATGAATTTATTATAAAATAATATTTCTATCATTTCCAAAGGTTCACCTCACCCCTCTTATAAAAGGGAACTACCACTTCTCACTGATTCACACATTAAAATCATTTTGGATCGGTCAAAACCTACCCAAATACTCTCTATGATTCCATCAATTCAACCTAGAGGCCTTATTTTGGTCATAAAGCCATTCTAAGGAGCCCTTTTGATTAAATCAAAAGGAAGAACCCGAAGAAGAGGTTACGTTTTCACCACCCTCTTTCAAGTTCCTTTTTTCATCCACTTATTAATTCATTGTTATTTACAATATAAAACAGTAAATCTAGTATATTATATATACTATGATGTTATTATAATTATGGTACAACCATATTCAGTATTCTAACTATCCTTTGAATGACATGTCACAATACGTGCGTATGCACGGCTTACCGTCTCCACGTCATGGTTAATTGTTATTCAATACACTATTATTTGGATGGGTATAATGATGATGATTAATTAATGTAAATAATAAATATAACATGATAATGATTCTGTATATATGATATACCATCCAATTATATATTATTATAATATCAAAATAATGATATTGTCGCTTGTGCGTACGTACGGACTACCGTCTCCACGAACGTGATGAGATTCATTCTCCATCGTATCCATTAAAGTATAATTCTCATTTGATGATTAAAAATAATGTTTAAGGACTTGAGATCATTCTGGATATAAATAATATACAACCTATCCATAACAAACATGTCTTATGTAACGAAACATGTAAAAGAAAATGAGTAAGTTAACACCTGAAACGACGATAATACTAATATATTATTAACAAATCAATGTTAAAAGATCATATATGATATCATATTAATGTATATGATTCTTATATAATTTAATAAAAATTATTTCACCATTATAAATTAGGTTAACTGACCCTCAACCAAGGAAAAGTACATGGTAAGGGTTTATTTCACAATCTCTTCATTATCTGAGGTTGTTTATATGTAATTATCTACTTGGACCTCTTTATCATCCACATCCATATTTCTTAAAAATTTATTTCAACTAATTATTAATATTTTACTGAATATGTATTAAAGTCATTTATACCCTTGTTTTACTTTTTATAAGAAGTTTATATGGGAATCTTTCTGTCGCTTTCCAAACAAGGTCCTTTTTAACCGTTTCGACAAAATTAAAGTAAGAATGTCTTTTTTTAACTTATACGCAGGGTACGACTATTTTACACCATTATAAAATTGCCAAATCTTCCCTTATAAGATTATAAGAATATTTTCTAAGTGATTATATTATTTTATTATTATGTGACTCTTAAATTATTTCAAAAAGGAAAGAGATATTTCTCTAAAAAGGGGGTTTGATTTCATCTATGTCAACAACTTTTGATGGTTTTTATGTTTATTTGGAGGTGATTAATTATGATACAATACTCCCATAATGTATTGAAGGTTTTGTGATATGTTTGACCGTGGATGTGCTATTTTTATACCATTCATGATTTATGGTTAAATTATTGACATTTCGTATGCTATTGTTAATATGATTGTTTATAATATGTTTAAACCTTTTCATATGACGAATTTATTTGACTTAGTAAGTGACAGGTGGAGCCCTCTATGGATCCTCGATGCATCGGTAGGTCTCATGAGACAACTAGACGTGGAATTTGCCGAGGCCCTTTCCTAATTTGATTTATGGTTTTGGTCGAGGCCTGAATCATTTTTAGATGTCTTGGTCTAGGCCTTGAAAAAATGTTTCAGGATGCCTGAAATTATACATTCCCTCATTATGGAAATAATATTTTTTGATCATGTAATAATTAAACTAGTAGAATACCCGTGAATATGTTTTATTATGGCATTATTTACTCATCTCATATTATTTCCATAAATTTATTCATGTTTATTATTGGTAAATGCATGTGGTTTAAATTATTTACCATGCTTAATATTTATGAAATTTTCCACTGTATTACATACCCTTATTGAGCATTTGAGCTCACCCCTTTCAATGTTATATTTTTCCCAGGATATGAAGAAGTTAGTTATGAGTGGCCTGCAGGAATAATCTAGGAGGCTTTGATGTTCCTAATGAAAAATATTTGTGTTGTATTTCTCTTCAAGGTGTAAAGTTGAACATATATACGAATCTTGTTTCCAATAATACAAAACTAATTGATCTTTCGATATTTCATCTTTCTTATGATCATTCCAATGTTATGTAATAATGTACCATCTCTGGGTAACTGGGGTCGGGGTGTTACAGTTGGTATCAGAGGAAGTTTAGTACAAACCATGGAAACTAGATTTATATAAACACTGATAAGAACACATAGCCCAAAGAAAGTCTTTGAGGATTAGTATAGAAGAACATCCTAGAATTTTTGTATTATAGAGATTTTGCGAGTTTTCTGAGCAATACATCCCTGTCTGGATATGAGTAAGTAGAGGCGGCTCTGGCACAGATGTACCTAGGTGTAAAATGTGAAAACACTGCTTTGAGCTAGACTCGAACGGGAACTGGTGCACGACAACGGGATTTGCTGCAATCTTGGTTACGACACTCCTGGGCGATATGCATAGGATAATTCTCATTTTCATTACAAACAATTATGAACGGTTATGATTATATAGTTCCTCAAAGAAAATTTTTTTTTATGATTATGGATTTTATCCATAATCTATTGAATTTATATTAAGTGTTTTAGAATTTTGGAATTATATATTTTGATTTATAAACTAATCTTGTTTATGCCATTTTTTAGAAATGGCACCTAGTGGAAGAAATGGAAACTGTATCAATGCACACACTCCATGTATGGATTTCCCTCATGATCAATACAATTATTGTGGAGCTAGGGATTCAACTAGTGCTGATCAGCTAATCGCAATATTGGGACAACTCACTCAGGTTATGAATAATAACCTTACCCGTATAGAGCACCCTGATCCACAGCATGGATGATCAATATCAGATCGATTAATAAGGAAATAACTACCGGCATTCAATGGGAGTACAAATCCATTACTGGCTGAGCAATGGATACACTCCTTAGAGAAAATATTCCATGCTTTGGGAGTATTTAAAGGGAAAAAGTTATCATGGCAGTTTACCGCCTCACTGGAGATGTTGAACAATGGTGGCCCTTGATTCAAAATACAAAGGAAGATGATGAAGTATCAAATATGGAATGGAGGGAATTTAATGATATATTATTAGAAAAATACATTCCTCATGACCATCGAGCTGATATCGAAAGGCAGTTTCTGAGTCCGAGGAAAAAAGAGGATGAGAATTTCGTGAAGTATGAGGCTAACTTTACAAGGTTAGAGAGGTATGTTGTAGATTATATAGATAACCCAAGAAGTAAGATTGATCATTTCGTTTATGGAATTAAACCATTTCTTCGTCGAGCATTAGTATCACAATCCATCTCATCATACGAAGATATTGTCTCGTGTGTAATCAATACATAAAAGGAATTTTCTAGGTTTTATGACATTAAATCAAAGCAAGAGAAGAAGAGATTCGTTGAACACTATGGGAATTGAAATAAGGAAACATGGAAGAATAGAAGAATTGAATTTCCACCCTGTGACAATTGTGTAAGGAAGAACCTTTGTGCCTGTCTAAAAGGAAAAGGATTGTGCTAGAAATGTGGACAGAAGGACCATCTAGCTGGTGATTGTAATGGAAAGAAAGACGCTACTGATGGTCAATGATACAATTGTATGGAGATGGGAAATTATGCCAATGAATGCCCTAAGGTTCAAGGAAACATACCTTAGAAAAGGACAAGGGATCAGGGAGAAGCTTATAGAATCACTACTGTTGAGGATGAAGCCCTAAAACACGTGTTGGCAAGTTATTTAATAGTTTCCTCAAGTTTAGAAAATGGATTATTTGATTCTGGATCATCGAATTGATTCATATCATCCAAATTTTCTATGAAAATTAGATATTTTTAATTTTATTTAACAAGAGAGTTGTCAGTTAAAACTCTTAAGGTTAGTATCATTGCTTCAAAGTTTTGTGAATTAGTCCCCATTGGAGCACATAAATGTTCTTTATCCACTGATCTCATCGTCATACCTATGATTGAATTTGATATAATCCTCGGTATGGATTGGCTTTCAGACCATGACACGATGATTTATTGTAAGATGAAGGAGGTTACGATTCATGATGATGATGACAAAGAACACCATATCTTTAGAGCAGAATCGTCGCCACCTAATTCTTATCTAGATCCACCCCAGTAGCTCATCTAAATTCAATTATCAGGGAGTAAGAGAATGAAATAACTGTGGGTGAGGAAAGGAATGTTCAAATAGAGGATTTACCTATTGTGAAAGAATTTTCGATATGTTTTCGGAAGATTTACCTGGACATCCTCCAGAACGAGAAGTTGTGTTTTACATTGATTTAATTACTAGATCAATGACTATATCGAAGACCCCTTATAGAATGTCCACTGTAGAATTATTGGAACTAAATAAACAACTAGAAGAATTGTGTAATAAGGGATTTATTCTCCCTAGTGTTTCTTCATGGGGAGCCCCTGTTCATTTTGTTAAAAATAAATATGGATCTATGAGGTTATGTATCGACTATAGGGATATCAATGCTATAACAATAAAGAACAAGTATCCCCTATCATGCATTGATGATTTATTTGACCAACTACATGGAGCTCAATAATTTTCAATGGTTGAACTTCGATCTGGATACCATCAATTGTGTGTGAAGAAGGAATACGTTCCGAAGACAGCATTTTGAACTAGGTACGGGCATTACAACTTTATAGTAATGCCGTTCAGGCTCACTAATTCACCCTATGTGTTCATGGATCTAATGAATAGAGTTTTCAAGGAATATCTCAATGATTTTGTGGTGGTATTAGTTGATGATATCTTGGTATACTCCAAAAGCTATGAAGATCAAGAAAACCACTTGCGCATTATCCTGAAGACTCTGAGAAGACATGAATTATATGGGATGTTTAGAAAGTGTGAATTCTGTATTCAGAAGATTTTTTTTCCTGGCCATATTGTATCTAAATATTGATTCTATGTTGATCCTTATAAGAATAAGGAAATCCATGATTGGACATCACCTACGAGTATAACTGAGGTATGCCGTTTTATTGGTTTAGCAGGTTATTATCGATGTTTCATCCAGAATTTTCCCAGATTGGCTAACCCATTAACAAAGCTCACACGTAAAGGGGTTAAATTTGTTCGGACAAAATTGTGTGAAGAATGTTTTGAAGAACTGAAGAGATGATTAGTCAATGCTCTTATATTGAATCTACCATCAGGGAATGAGGGGTTCATTATTTGTAGTGATGCATCGAAGAAAGGATTTGGATGTGTCCTTATGCAAAATGATAGGGTTATTTCCTATGCATCAAGACAATTGAAAATTCATGAGCAAAACTATCCTACTCATGATATCGAGTTAGCAGCTGTGATCTTTGCTTTTAAGATATGAAGACACTACCTCTATGGTAAAAAATGTGAGATTTATACTGATCACAAGAGTTTAAAGTATATTTTCTCACAAAAAGAACTCAACATGAGGCAAACGAGATGTCTTGAATTACTCAAGGATTATGATTGAACATTACACTACCACACGAGGAAGGAAAATAAGGTGGCAGATGCTTTGAGCAGAAAATATCATGGAGTTTTGAACAATATGAGTATTGAATGGGATCCAATTTACACGGATCTAGTAATGATGGATATGGGAATAACCATGGAAGGTGAAACATCGATACATTTTCAAATGGTTTCCATACCATCTTTACTAGAAAGGATAAAGAGTTCTCAAGTCGATGATGAAGTGTTTAAAAAGATGATTACTGCTGTGAATGATGGGATATTGAGTGACTTTGTGTATGAAGATAAAATTTTGAGATTTGGGAGGAGGCTTTTTGTTCCTGATATACCTGATTTAAAATGGGAATTGATGGAAGATGCTCATAGTTCCAATTTCTCTATACACCATGGGAGCACCAAAATGTATAGAGATTTAAAGGAACATTTTTGGTGCAACAACATGAAGAGGGAGATTGCTGATTTTGTGTCAAGATGTATGGTTTATCAACAAGTGAAAGATGGAAGGCAATAGCATGGACGAGTCATGAAACCTTTTCCCATACCTGAGTGGAAATGGGCTAGTATCACTATAGACTTTGTCATGGGACAACCAAAGACTCCTAGAAAGAACGATGCAATATTGGTCGTTGTTGATCATCTTACCAAGTCAACACATTTTCATATTATAAGGGAAGATTTACCACACAAACGTCTAGAAAGAATATATATTAATGAAGTTTTGATACTTTATTTAGTACCCCTATCGATTGTTTTAGATCGAGATCCCCATTTTACTTCGGGATTCTGGAAGACTCTTCCGAAAGCTTTGGATACTGAACTTCATTTGAGCACTGCTTACCACCCTAAAACAGATGGAAAATCAGAATGGACTATTCCAACTTTATAAGACATGTTGATATCTTGGTCACTTGACATTCAGGGTATGTGGGATCAATATTTACCTCTGGTATAATTTTCTTATAATAATAGCTTCTATTATAGCATTCAAATGGATCCATATGAAGTGTTGTACGGAAAGAGATTTCTCACACAAACCTGTTAGGATGACATTGCTGAAAGAAAATTTGTAGGCCCAGAACTGGTGGAGGAAACGATGGAGAAGTTGAAGGTAATCCAAAACCACATCAAAGCAGCTCAAAGTAGGTAGAATAGCTATGCTGACAACCAAAGGAAGGATTTCGAATTTCAGGTAGAATATCATGTTTTCTTAAAGGTATCTCCATGGAAGGGAGTTATACGTTTTGGAAAGAAAGGTAAATTGAGTCCCAGGTACATCAGACCATTTAAAATTCTAGAACTAATTGGGGCAGTAGCTTACCATTTGGCAATGCCTCCAAATATCTCCAAAGATCACAAAGTGTTCCACGTATCATTATTGAGAAAATACATGCCTGACACAGCGAATGTACTCAATTACGAGGAATTAGAACGGGATCCGGATCTATCTTATTGAGAAGATCCCATTAGTATTCATGATACAAGAGAACAAGTGCTGAGAAACCGGATGACTCATCTGGTAAAAGTTCTATAGAGAAACCATAATATGGAAGAGGAAATGTGGGAACCCGAGGAAGTTATGATGAAGAACCACCCGATTCATTTCATGCGGTAGTATTCAAGAAATTTCGAGGACCAAATTATTTGAAGTAGGGGAGAATGTAAAACCCCATGCTTCCACGATATGATTCTTTTTGAATAATACAGTAGCGTGTGTTGTACGCAACTTCTAGATTCTAACACACCACGACCAATCAAAGTAGCTGCTATGAATAGTAATACCCACTTTAGGAAATTTTATAAATTTTTTCTCTCATAATGGACTTCATTTTTAGATTTGGAATATCGAAATTATCCTCGGGGGAAATTTTGGTACTTTTTGGATAACTTTCATATTTTGATGAATAGTGAAAATTACTAAATTTTAATTAAAATCAACTTTTTTAATCGAAATAATTAATAGTGATAAATTATGAATTTGAAAGGTTTTAAAGTATATTTAGAATATATTTTTACCATTTAATAAGATTTTATTCATTGGATATAATTTCATAAGTAAACCAGACATAAACAAGTGTCAATCTTTTGAAAGTTATTATCTCTTAAAAACATGCTTTTTGTTTTAATAACGGGAATTAATTTAAAATTAATTTCTGCCACTTCTATGTTTTGAATTTTGAAAAATAGATTCAATATTTGGAATCATGATTTCCAAATTGTGTAAATAGGTAACTTTTATTTATAGACATTTTGAATAATTATTTCGGTAAATAATTTATTTACCATGGTTAAAGGGTAAATCCGGTAAAAAGAGATAAAAGATAATATTATAATAATAATAGATTACCATAAAACGTGTCCTAACCTTATTTTTTTGATTAATATCCGACCATGGGAATCTTTGGGTATATTTTGGGACCCTATGGAGACACTTGTAGGTGATAAGGACACTTTATATTAATTATTTTATAATAAATACAAAAATGACAAAAACATATATCTTTTTGATAAAAAAATTGTTACATAGGGTTATATATGTTGGATTGTTGACAATAAATATTTATTTGAAAGATAAAAATATTTCTTATATAATGGAATTTTATTTATAATTTTTAGACATTTAAAATTGAAATTTTTTTATGACACAATAATGATGAAATATTTTCCATATTAATGAATGAATCAAGCAATTGGTATTATAAATGAGAAAATAAATATAATTTAATGTTTTGATGACATCCACGAATTTTATTGGTTAATATGACATGTCAGTATTTCCTAAATGAATTTGGTTCAAATTAATAATGTTTTTATGACTTTAAGAAAAATCAATTATTGAATAGTGTCAAAATTGACATAAAAGTGTTTTTAAGATAAATATTATAATATTAATTGATATTAAATTCCAAAAAATATATGGTTTGGACAAGAAACTTATATCACGATATTTGTATCATTAATGGACCACTTGGGGGTCGTTTGGATGTATATGGTTTGTTTATTAACTATATAATATAAAAATACAAAGTGACATGGTAAATGTAAATCTAATTAACTAAGAGTTTAAACTAAAAGATAAGGTTAATATAATGACCAAAACCTATCTAAATTCTATTGGTTGAGTGGTTTTCGACCAATCCCCACATTTACCTTTAAATAATCCACTTTGGAGCCATTAAAATGTGAATATGAATTTATTATATAATAATATTTCTATCTTTTCCAAAGATGACCATCACCCCTCTTATAAAAGGGAACTCCCCCTTCTCACTAATTTACACATTCAAAGCCTTTTGTTTCAGAAAAAACCGACAAAAATATTCTCTCAACATCCCTCAATTCAACCAAGAGGACTTTGTTTTATTAGAAATCCATCCTCAAGATCCCTTTGATCAAATCAATAGAAAGAGACCGGAGAAGAGGTAACGTTTTCACCACCCTCTTTCAAGTTCCATTCTTCTTCCACTGCTTATTTATTTTTTATTTTCATTCAAAAACAATTAATCAAGTATCATATATATAATTTGATGTTATTATAAATATGGTACAACCATATTCAGTATTCTATCCATCCTTTGAATGACATGTCACCATACGTGCGTACGTACGGCTTACCATCTCCACATCGTGGTGTAATTGTTATTCAATACACTATTATATGAATGGGTATACTGATGATGTTTAATTAATTTAAATAATAAATATAACATGATAATGATTATGTATATAGGATATACCATCCAATTATATATTATTATAATATCAAAAGAATGGTATTGTCTCATATGCGTATGTATGGACTACCATCTCCACGAACATGATGAAATTCGTTCTCCATCGTATCCATTCAAGTATAATTTTCATTTGATGATTAATAATAATGTTTATGGACTTTATATCATTCTAGATTTTAATGAGATACAACCTATCCATATCAAACATGGCTTATGTGACATCACATGAAAAGGACAACAAGTATGTTAACACCCAAAACGATAATAACACTAAAATATTATTAACAAATCAATGTTAAAAGATGATATATGATATCATATTAATGTATATGATTATTTTAAGATTTAATAACAATTAGTTCACTATTATATAGGAGGTTAACCTACCTTCAACCAAGGAAATGTACAAGGTATGGGTTTAATTTAGAATCTCTTCATTATCCGAGGTTGTTTATAAGTAATTATCCACTGGGACCTCTTTATCATCCACATACATATTTCATAAAAATGTATTTAAAATCATTCTTAATATTTTACTGAATATAGTTTAAAGTCATTTATCCCCTGGTTTGACTTTTTATATGATGTTTATAAAGGAATCGTTCCGTCATTTTCAAAAGAATGTCCTTTTTATTCTAATTTACAAAATTAATGTAAGAATGTCTTTTTTTAACTTATACAGTGGGTGCGGAAATTTTCTGCCATTATAAACTCATCGTAGCCTCCCTTACAAGATTATAAGAATATTTTCAAAGTAAATATTTTATTTTATAATAATGTGACTCTTAAATTATTTCAAAAAAGAAAGAGATATTTCTCTAAAAAAGGTTTTGATTTCTTGTATGTCAACATCCTTTGATGTATTTTAAGTTTATTTGGAGTTGATTTACTAGGATACAAAACTCCCATAATGTATTGAAGGTTTTGTGATATGTTTGACTGTGGATGTTCTATTTTTATACCATTCATGATTTATGGTTAAAGTATTGACATTTCGTATGCTAGTTTTAATACGATTGTTTGTAATATGATAAAACCTTTTCATATGAGGAATGTATTGGACTTAGTAAGTGATGGGTGGAGCCTGCTATAGCTCCTCAATGCTTCGGTATGTCTCATGAGACTAATAGAAGTGGAATTGGCCGAGGCCCTTTCCCAATTTGATTTATGGTTTTGGACAAGGCCTTAATCATTTTTAGAAGTCTTGGTCGAGGCTTTGACAAAATGTTTCAGAATGTTCAGCATTATACATTCCCTCCTTATTGAAATAATATTTATGGTTCATGTGGTAATTCGACTAGTAGAATACCCATGATTTTTTAATGGAATTATATACTCATCTAATATTCATTCCATAAATGTATTCATGTTTATTATTGGTAAAGGCATGTGGTTTCAATTATTTACCATGCTTAATATTTATGACATTTTTCGCAGTATTACTTACCCATATTGAGCATTTGAGATCACCCCTTTCAATGTTTTATTTTTCCCAAGATATGATGAAGTTAGTTATGAGTTAATTGCAGGCATAATCTAGGAGGCTTGAATGTTCCGAATGAAATAAGTTTGTGCGGTATTTTTCTTAAAGATGTAAAGTTGAACATATGTATGAATCTTGTTTCCAATAATACAAAACTAATCGATATTTCTAGATTTGATCTTTCTTATGATAATGCCAATGTTATGTAATAATTCACCGATTCTTGGTAACTGGGGTCGGGGTGTTATAGATAATGTCACAATAGTTCCCCACTATGATGAGAAACTTGATATTCTATGACAATATTGTTAAATAAATGTATTTCAATTAGATAATTTACTATGATGGGATACATATTACATATATATTATGGTGAGAGTACCCATAATTAAATGAGGATAATTCTCATGGAGTTGTCACTTGTTAATATATATGAACTGTAATTTTGAATCAATACTTACCAGTATAAATTCATCAAATTTTTGTGCCATCGGATATTCCATGATGTCATCCTCTGTGATAGTCCTTATACATTAACATTATTATTAATCATTCTTACAAATTTCTTAAATAGATGTATTTTTTATACCTTGTAGATAATAGTTTATGGAGATGTTTGATACATTTGGTGTCCCATGAGTGACCTGTCATTAATGGATAAGTCAACAAAGTATTTGTATGTTCCATTTTTATGGAAGCTGGTATCTCCCCCTTTGATTTTAATGGAACAATAACCCTTATATTTGATGGCCATAGTGTAATTAATTTATTATTTTGGATTTTCAATGCAAGACATATCAAGTATATTTGTTAGTGACAAGGATGTGAAACCTTCTTGATGAGAAATTCAGATAAAGGAATGATATTACAAAGTTATCCTTCATATATGGATTTCATCATTTTGATGTTATGTTTTTTATATTTGGTTCCTCAAACCATTTACAAATATTAATATTATACTTCAATGAAACTATCCTAATTACAATGAGAAATAATCCTAGATAGTGAATCAAAAATTGTTTACCCTGATCTTAAAGAAAACATATTGGAATTTAATTATAGGAATAAAAATTTTTCTCAAGACCAATGCATAATATTATTCATGTTTTACTGATATCTAATATTAAAAATGTAATAAATAATTATTATTGATTAATAATAATTTAATTTTATAACTTGAATATATATATAGTATTTATTATTGGGATTGTTAATAATTTTTTATTTTTTATTGAATATTTTTAGTAAATATTTATTCTCTATATTTTGAATAAAATATTTATTTATAATTAAAATATTTATTCTATTATTTAATAAATTCTAGTAGAGTTTAGACAAACAATAGAATAGTCTAGTGACAAATAAAATTTAATAACACCATTACAAAATATTTTTTATTGTACATATAGATGACCACCACAAAATAATAACAACGATATTATTATAATGTGTCATGAGAATTATTAATGGTTTTAAATGTAATTTAATGGCCAACATGAAATTAAATAATATTTTTTCCTAAACCCTAACTCTATAAAAATAAGGTTACTTCTATTTAATATTTTATTCATAAAAGTGAAAATATAAAATTGTTACCATAAAAAATTATCTATCATCTCCACATTCTCCATCTCTCTCCTAAGAAAGAGAATCCCAAGAGATATTTCTTCAAGACCTATAATTTAGAAATCAGGAACAAATAATTCATGACATTCAATTCCCTATGATAGAAACTGAAGATAAAGTGGTGTTTTTCAGAGATCATTTGAGAACAAGTGGATCACCAGAAGAGGGATTATATTCTTGTATCCACAAATCACAATAATCAAAATCCGAAACGGAATTTTTTTGTGATTATAAATCATCAAAAAGGAAATATCCTAAGACAAAGAATTATGTTCTGTAGATATTGAGTAAATTAGTTATAAATTAGTCATTAAATATCATCACTTATGGTTTCTATAAATTTCTTCATAATGAAATTTTAATATATTTATCAGAACTACATGCTTCCAATATTCCCAAATTGATCATGTGTTATCTAATTTTCCACATTTAAATATATAAATATTATTTTTATTGTTGATACATACGTAATCTTGGTAGAGTTATAAATTATTTTTATAAACTCTTTAATGTGATTTAAATTATAATGTTTTGACATATTTATCATATTCATGCATTGTTTAGTCTTCATAATGGTTTATGAATATATTATGAATGGAAGAACATTATATCTAAATGTTCCAAATCAGTAGTCAGTAAAACTAGGATACATGGCCAGTATTCTGGTTGCATGTATTTAACAATGAAAATTATTCTTGATGCACCGAGAAGTCAATTTCTTGTGGTGCATTAATTGCACACCACAAATTGACTAGGAAAACATGGGACAATTCTAATAGATACATGGTATATAGTTATCATGAACACAAAATGTAGTCAGACCAAGATAACATGTTGTATCACCATGAATGCGACTCATATACATGACTACTGAGATACATGGTGTACAGGAGGATTTTACACACCTTGTAGTCTCTCATTCATGGGTAGAATGAAAAATGATATTTAAATGATAAATTTCAACATTATAGAATTATTATTTTTTTGATTTTCAAACCAATGTGTGTTTAAAAAAATTAAAATGGTTTTAAAGAATGTAAAATGGTCAAATAATTTATTGTAACTAATATTTTTTATTTTTTTTCCATTTATTTTATATGAATACCATAAATTATTGGTATCTCGAATTGATAGAAGATGATCATTAAGATGAATGGGATTTAATTAATTAATTAATTATTGAAATCATTTCTATCTTAATAATAAATTATAAATAATGATATAAATGAAAGATAATTACTTTTCTATATTTATTTCATGTTTGACAGATCACGAGATTGACAAAGACCAATTTATGTGTTTTAGTTTTTTTAATATAATTTATTTAATATGTATTAAATTATTTAACAAAAAAAGAAATTATGGAATGTGACTCATCCCTCCATTGATTATTTTTTTAGTAGATTCACGACCAATGATATTTATGTAGTCCATTTTAACCAATCTTTTATTTCCACTCATCTTCATGTGATTCAAGAATACATGAAATTGATTGAGTATCCTTAGATGCATGAAGGCAGTTCAAGACAGAATTATGATGATGCCAAATCATTGATATATAGATATACATTTGGAAAGCCGTAACTCATTCCAATACCAATAAATGGAGTTATTATCCTATGAAATTGGTTCATTTAATGTCTATTAATTAATTCACAAATTATATAATCACATGATTTTTTAATTTAAATTATTTATTTATTTATGTATATGGATTTCTTATTTTATGTATTCATGTTCAAATTCACTTAATTAAATTAATTAATATTTAAAGATATAAATTTAATAAATGAAATATTCAGAAATTTTTTATCCAACCCTGTAAATTAATAATGTAACGTCCAATTAAAATTAAAAAGAAATTTAAATTATAAAAGGTGATTATATTAATGGAAAAATTTTATTATAATCTCTCAACTGAATATTATGTCAGAATATATCTTCCATTAGTTAATTATGAATGAAACTGTAGAAATAAGTGTAATACTTGGAAAAAATCATGAATCTTACTTTTGTCTGGGAGTTATCATAAGAGTTTTGGGTTTATGTTACCAAACTTTTCTTTCATTTAATGACCAAATTATGTTCAACACAAATTTTCCAAAAATATTTTAGTCAATACATGTCATGATTTTAGGGTTGGGGAATGGACTGAATAGATCAAGGTATAGAATTTTCATAGTTCGGAAGATCACATACCTAATTAAATTCATATGAATTTAACGGGAAATGTATTGATCATTAAGAAATATATTGAGGATCATTTTGAGAAAAAATTTAAAGAAACTATATTTTTAACATTTAATGGTGAGGGATATTGTGACATGATAAAATTGTGAGCGAATTAATTAAAAAATTTAATTCATTATATCTCACTGAATTTATTGGCAATAAAATTAAAAATAATCTTATCAATTTAATTATAAAAAATTTACAAGTCTATCATCCACACATTCTCTATGATCAATACTGGGGATAGACAACCTCTTTAATAGCACTACCTTCTAGTATTGGTTTAGATTCCTTCATTTTGTGTAATTCTTTTGAAAAATTTATATGTGATGAAATAATAAATCCTTGATGCACCTACTAATTAAGAAAGTGATAAACAGTTCATTTTATTATACAAAAAAAATTTATTGATGCGTTCTACATTCAATGTTTCTTGATTTCATATTTTTCTATTAAACTCATGAGGACTGATGAAAAAAATTGAACTATATGGTATTCATGATCAACTACATCATTTCTATTATGAGATATCTAGACAGAAACTATTTGAGTTATCCATGGTTATTTTTTAGATAATGTTTGGAGATTGTTCCCCAAATAGGATTCATTTATTGAATTTTTTTTTCTAAATTTAGTGCCAAGAGATTATAGTGTTTAAATTCCCTGACGAAAGTGGATAAACCCATCAACAAGTTGATCAGTGGGATAATCTTTCTTGTGGGATGGGTGTTCTATTATAGGGATTGATTCAGAAATTATTGACACGTTGATTTTATTATGTTTTATAGACTGTTGTTCAATTGTAAAGTGGATGGACCTAGTCTGACACGAACATGTCCCAGATCCATAAACATTTGGAGACCTTATGCATCTCCATTTACCACATTGTTATCCTCATTCTTCATTGGGTGAAATGATCTAGAGCATGATCTATGATGGTGGCAGTGTCTGGTAGCTCTGGCCTTTCATAGTGGTGAGTGGATAGAGGAGTCCGCTGAAGGGGCGGTCAACAAAGGTGTTGGTATCTCCCCAGTGGCATGTCTGATTCAACTGCACGACCCCCAAAATTGTTATCAGCGGTAGGGGAGAACCTTTTTCCAGCTAACTGTAGTGGTGGGAAAACACACTATAGGGGGACACATGTGGAGGGGGGAGGAGGATGCTAGCTCAACAACTAGTGATGGGATGACACAATGGAATCAGCCATGGGAGGCGGCAATAAGACATGGTAGGTGGCAGAAAATGTGGTGGGACAGAGCTCTTGAGCTGCATCAGATAGATGACTCGTGGTAGTGTTTTGTGTGTCAGCTTGAAACGTGGACTAGTCTGGTGAAAATAGTCTAACAAGGTTGACCACACGAGATATGGTAACCACCGCATTTGGGTGGACCAAACAATCCAACTCGAGCGGGCCAGGGATAGATGGTTCTGGTGGCCTGGGTTGACCTGGAGGGTCAAGTCATACCCAGCAGGTTGGGTCAACAAGCCCCTAGTCAGGTCAGACCATACCAAGACACCACCGGCCCCTTTTTACTTAACTAACTACAACTCTCAAACACTAAGTTAGTTTGATAAGACGTTTGAGGCATTATGGGACCAAATGATGAGGTGTTCATTTTCAATACTCTATATGAACTTTCTTATAGAATGAAATATGACATATTGGATCGAGGGGTTGGTGCTTCCGGAATGAGAAAACTATGACCAAAATCTAGTGAAATACTATGAAAGATATCCAGTGTTGGTCTCCTATGATGATGCAGATTTGGTATCCTACAAAGATGCAATGTTGTTCTTCATAAAAAATGAGGAGTTTGTCTCCTGTGATGGTACCGATTATGTGTCATGTGAGGGTGCAAAGTATGTCTCTTATACATATGTAGAGTAGTCTCCTGTAGAGACATAGATAATGTATCCTCCACTTACATAGAGTAGGTCACCGGCGAATACTATACATATCATTTTATTAGTATATTCTTGGACATTATTACTACATGTATCATCTTGTGAACATAATAAGATAACTCTCTTGACTATTCTTCTTAGAGGCTAGACATTGTGTACCTCTTTGGTAGTTTACCATGTGCCTTTATTTATGGGTTGGGATCCCCAATGAGTATGTGTTACTCACACTTGCACAGACATAGACCATACAGGTCGTGTATTGTGATGCGACCTCTCAACGACACTGTGATATAGCATCATGGAAACGCTGAAAAATGTTTAAAATGCTAAAATTATTTAACACATTTCCTCCATTAGTTAGTGGAAGGTACCAAAGATAAATTTAAAAAAGACGGGGAATTATTACTAGAAACCTAATATTTTACATTGGAAATGGACCGAAGATATCTCACCTGTGACGATAATTTGAAGATCAATTCTCTGATAAATCCCTTATGAGCATTAGATCAAGTAACTTTGTGGATGGATCGCTATCAATGATGAAATTACCTCCTCTAAAATATCCTATTTCTAAGTAGAGGGTTTATTTTATGTGTTATTTCCTTCATTTTAATTCTTTCAAATGATGAATGCGGATCAGCCCATGAACTGGTTGATCTATGGGCTGATCGTTCTTGTGGTATGGGTGTTTTGTTTTGGGGATTGATTTGATAATTATCCATGCCTATATTTGATATTATTATACTCATTGTTCTTCAATTATATTTTTTATATATAAATATAGACACAAAAATGTTCTTGATCCATCGACATTGGGACTTCTTGTAATTATCATTTCCCTTATTTTCATTCTCCAAAGTCTTTTTTGGGAGTAATGATCTAGAGTGGTATCTGGGATGGTGGTGATATGAGGAGGCTCATGTATTTCTAGTAGAAGCATGAAGAGTGGATTCCATCAGTGGGGAGACTAACATTAGTGGAAGCAACAGCCTGATGGAGTGGTGGAGTCGGGATGGAGACCACCAACATGGTGATCGGCTGTCAGTTGTGGCTGGAAAACCCATGGTAGGGGCCACAGGTGGAGGAGGAGGAGGATAATGGCTCAACAGCTGGTGGATATAGCCAATGGACGCCTCGGCCAGAGGCGGCAATGACAGGCTGTAGTTGGAGGCCACAACGGTAGTGGGACATGGCTCCCGAGCTGCATCCGGAAAAGGACCTGTAGTAGAGTGACAAGGTTTGAGATGGTCTTGTGGATTGGCCATGTTGGCCTGGTGGGATGCGGTAGCTGCCACATTTGGGTGGAACAAACTGGAATGCTTGAGTAGGAAGGGATTTATATGGTGGGCCAGGTTGTTAGCGAGGCATATCAGAAGAACAGAACGGGTCCAGTTGGGGTGGGTCGGGTTAGAACTGGTTGGTCAGGTCGAACCTAGTGGGTCGGGGTCGGACCCAGTGAGTCGGGTTTGCGAGGCCTCAGTGGGGTTTGGTCGGGTGGGATCCAAATAAAACTAGATAGAAACCTCTTTCTAAAATTCCCATAACACTCAAATTTTATGTTCATCTGATGAGTCCTTTGCGGCATTAGGACCCTCGCGATGATGTGGTACTTTTGGGATACTCTACATGACCATTTCATGGAGGTTTGATTACATCTTATATTCTTGGGGAGTATGTTCTTCTGGAACAATCATGCTAAGAGAAGTATCTTTTTAGGTCAGTGGAAATGATTTATAGTAGGTCTCCTATGAAGATGTGAATATTTTCTGCTATGGAGATGTAGAGTTGGTATCCTATAAAGGCATGGCGTTGGTCTCCCACAAAGATGTAGAGTTGGTTTCTTGTGAATACGTGGAGTTGGTCTTCTGTTTCAGTTGGGTTGTATTCTAGCCCATTAACTATAAAATTTTGTACAATTACTCTCAGTGGTTCCTTAGTGTGATTCATACAAGTATGCCCATTTTTTTTAGTTTCATTAAATTTCCTTGGAGATATATGTTTGTGTGTACAGGTACATAGGAAAATTCCCTCCCTTTGGGGTATTTTCCATCTCGGTGCTAGTCCCCATCCTCTATACATTTGGAGGTGGGCTTAAGGTAGTCATAGCATGGATCCTATAGGATGTGAAATGACATCCATAATGTGAATTGGTGGATATAAAACATTTCATGAATCTAAAGGTAGAACTATCGATTGGGATTACTATGAGATACTTTTTCAAAATGTCATGCATAGAAGGGATAAAATCATGGAACCATTTGGTAGAAGTCAATATTTTTAGAGGTGGTAGATGATTTAGTATAATGATGATTATGGAGGAGAGAATGAAAGAGTTACAAAGCTAAAATCCATGGGATAAGTTAGGATCTATTTGAAAGGGAGGAGAGTGAGTGGAATATAATGCATGGAGGTGAGTATTGGTGTTGTATTTTTTAGATGGTAAAAAACGTAGGAGGTGATGGAACATGTGTACTGGAATAAAAAATATTAGTTTAATTTGATTATTAATATATATTTATTATTAAATATTTAAAATTTTGTACATTGTGGTTTATAATCAAGGTAATTGAATTTTATGAAATACCTTTTTAAAAAGGTGAAACATTTTTCTTCTCTTATTCATTGATACACATGTTCTATACAATGTTTCCAGTATTTTATTAAAATACTGATATGAAGAATCAACATAATTTTGATTAATGTTTAACTTTATTTATGTTAGTTTTAGAAAAATACATATAATTTTTTTCCAAATGGGTTATGTTTTACATTTTTACAATAGAGAGAACAAATTATTTTTTAACATATTCAACATTATAAGAAAATACCACCATCATGAACTTTATTCTCTAAACACATTCACTATAAAATATTATTTCTCCTAAAATATTAACCAATTTACATTATTATTAGTATTTTTTAGTGAGTTTTCTTTGAAAAAATAATTTTTTTTAATTCTTAAATGATTCTGAAATGATATTATACATATGGATGTAGCCTAACATTTATGGTATTTTATATTGAAGTTAAAAAATTCAATATTTTTTATCTATTTATAGTCCCTAGATTTTTCCCCATATAGATGCGTGTGATTGAATTATATCTATAAGTCATTTGGTAATAATTTTTTTCCTTAGAGGGATATATTTTCGAATTAACGGACTAGGTTATTAAATTTTTATGATTTCCTATAATAGTGGTTTTAAGACTGATTATTAGAGTGATGTGTAGATGATATCCCATTGTACCTACTTTAGTTTTTTATTTTCACAAATTATAATCCATTAGTGTATTATTATTTTATATAATAATAATATGATCATTGGTTAAATGAATTATTATTACCCCTGTATATGAGAATAACATTTTGTCAAAAAATAATATTTTCATTAGTTCAAAAGTTTTTTTATAAACCATTTGGAAAATTATTTTTAACTTTTATTTATTCTTGTGGGGTATTTTATAATAATATTTTGATCATTATTTATTTTCATGAGCACATGAATGATTATTTTAAGCATTAAATGATTATTATCTAAAAAAATTCAAAATAATTATACATTTTAATGAATTGAAAATTTATTAACATGTTTCCATTCAATTTTTTATCCCAAACCATGTTCTTTTCTCATACATTGTTTTCAAATAATCTTAATAAGGACAAAGGATGATATGGATGTTATATGAAGTATATCACATATTAAGGGAAATTTGCCTTCAACAAAACAAGTGTGTCATGAATGTAATAAGACTATCATATTTTGAATCCTATTATTATGAAAAAATGGACCTTTTGTAGATGTTTCCACTATGGTTTTTATTTTAATTATATATATTATTTCAAAAAAATTAAAAAAACTTAAATATAAAAATATTCATTAATGTTATAAATATTTAATCCATTATAAAATTTATTTAATTAAGGATTGTCAATATTATAATAAAATATAGTTATAATAATATGAAAGGATTATGTATAATTTAAGTGTTAGATTTTTCAAATATGGATATTTTTTGATTTTTTACACCATCATGGGTCATTAAAACTATGGATGCTAATAATTTTAAAGGTTTAGGTACCACTTTTTCGGTTTTATGCGATTGAAGTACTATGGGAGATTATTATTGAGTTATAATTTTTGTTTTAGGTATATGAATCCCATATGTTTAACTTGTATTTATGTGAAAAGTTTATATTATTAAGAATAATTTTATAAATTTTTGATACATATTTAATGGTATTGATTACAATTATGGTTTTTATGATCATTTATTTGAATTTAATTATGGTTAATTAATATAATGCTTATATTAAATTATGGGTATAAATAAATTTCTGTATAGATATACATTGGATAAAAAAGTGATGTGATGACTATGGGATTACAATTATTTTATAGATATAGATTATATTGGTAGATGAACACAAATAGTGAAAAAACATTATTTTCCTATACGGTATATTATTTGTGAAATAAGGGATATATTAAATTTTGGAATTATAAATAGTTTAATAATGGGTATCTAGGGATTTAGGATGTTTATTGAAGAGATGAGGGTATTTTTTAGATTATATGATTAGGGAATATTGATTTTTTATATATGAAATTAGCAATGATTGATGTTGTTTTGAGATAAATGTTATTTTTTTGATGAATATATGATCAAATAATTCTAATAAAATGCGTAACATTTTTTCAGGGAATTGTTTGAAAAGATTTAATATAAGTTATTTGTCAAATGATTCATGTAGATAATTTTATGTAATTGTTTTGGGTTTTTTAATAATGTAGTATTTGAACTTATTGTGTATTTTTATATTTTTTTAAAATAATTTTTGGAATTTGTTAATGTAAATAAACATGAGGAATAAAGTTTCATCTTTTTATAAACCATGTGATTGAATGAATATTGATATTTGTTCATGATGAATGAAAAATTAATCTTGAATATTCATCATTGGAAGAAGATATGATATATAAGAAGAAAAAATTATAATCAAATATGAATATTAAAATTTCACTTATTAAGTATTAATAAATCAAGTAAACATATATAGTTTATTTCAAAATAATGATTGTAAAATAATCTCCCAAATATATCGTTATTTTTTTTGGACTGAAACTTTCATCATTCAAATTAAACATTGAGAAAATCATCTACAATTTTGAATCCTATAGTGGTATACATGTTTATGAAATAAAATGATTCCCTAACTAGAACTACAATTTAATGTGGAAGATAATATCTATATAATATATATTTTTACTATGTTATCAGAAATTTAATTTTAGAGTTTCAAATTAATATTTATTATACACAATTTAATTAGATGAGCAGAATGTAACACCCTAATATATGAGTTTTAAAACTATATTATATTAAATTGTCTTCACTACACATAATGTTGATCTTGAAATGAACATTGATATACAATTACAATAATATTATTTAAGTTTGACTATTATAACATAACTATTAGATTACCAATTACAAACCTGAGTGGCCAAATTTGGTAATAAATTTAAAGAATTATTATTTACTAATATTTTATTTTTTATATTATATGAAATAATAACACAATGATAAATAAATTCATAAAACATTAAAGGATATATTTTTCAAACAAACATAATTTTTGGCAGAATATATTTTTATATTTTTATATTATATTAATCACAATAGATGATATATTTTAATGAAATTTCTAGTGAATATATTTACTTAAAAAATGAATCTAATTGTGGTAATTAGATAAGGATAGAATAAAAATGCATTTTATAAATCAAAAATTAATTTTTCATAAAAAATTGTTTTAATTTTATTTTTTGAAGGAATATTAAGAAAATTCCTAATACTTTTATAATTTTTACCAAATAAATTGGAAATTTTTATATTGATAATAATTATAAAATAATCTTATGAATAAATATTGGGATATTTAAAAAAAATTGGTTTTTCATGATATGTGAAAAATATATGTTTTGGAAATGCATTCATTGACAACTTTTAGGAAAATTAATATAAATTTGTGATTTGGATTTAAATTATTTAAAACTATTATAATTTTAATTTAACTAATAAAGACCAATTTAATTGAATTGAAAAAATATTTATTCATGTTTTTTTGTAAAGTCATTTTATGATTTATTCAATTATTTTTCTAAAAAACACATTCAATTTCCATCCCTTTTCCTATATACTTAATTTATTTTTCGAATATTAGGAACTAGATATTATAAATTGTATTCAAAATTAGGTTTCATATTATTGAAATTACTTATCTAGGATCATTTTATTATTAGTGAAAATTATTTTTTAACCATGGTAAAGGTTTATCAACAATGTTATGGGTAAAACTGATTCATGATGCTAAAACATTGTAAAAATTATTCAAATTTAATATAATACAAGACATGATTTCATTATATGTTTTTAATTATATCAGATCCATTCGATCAATCTAAATATATAATTTTTTATACATTTTTTAATTATAACCTTTATACTATTTTATCATAATGATAATCATAAAAAAAAGTTGTACCTCACTTATTCTGTTTTCATGATATGTATCTAGATAAAAATGATATCATATTAATATAGATGATAAATTTTTTTTATAATAAAATATATTTGTTATAAAATAATTTTATTAATTTTTAATGATTGTATAATTATATTGAACACTTATTCCACATCGACCGAATGCTTGTGTAATCAAAATAAAATAAATAAAATTATTTTAAAATCATTTAAAGATTAGTTTTGTAGATTAATATTGTAAATATGAAATTAAATTTCTCAATTAACGTGTATATGTGATGTTTATAGTTTTGTAATTCTAATTATAATGTTATATTGATTTCTTAAATGTCTAATTTTTTTTAAAATCATTAAAATGATATAAAAATGTATTTACTATTTTAAATGTTTTTAAAAAAATTATAAAATATAAAAATATTCTACTAACGCAATTTAACTTGAATTTTATGATTATATAATGAATTATATATTTTTTTTAAATATTAAAATTAAAAATTATGTTTATTGCACATTCTAATTGATGAATTTTGTTACAATTGTAATGGTTAAACATGGTAATTGAGGGTTTTATCCAAACGATATGGTTCGTGATGAAAATAAAAAGGTCTACATAATATTTTAAATTAATTAATTTCATTTATTAATTATATTAAAATATATGGAAATTTGAATCTAATTAACATTAGTTAGACACATATTATATAGTAATATTTCATGTATTTACAATATTTCCACCCACATCACTTATAGGTAGTTCAATCATCTACGAGAATCCTAACACTAATTAATTTTTTTATTTAAAATTAAATACTCAAAAATTATATATAAACCATTCTCTTAATTTTCTAGTGGTTTTGGCCTAATTAAATAACCAACCTTGGTGTCCTATGTTGAATTAAAATGAATTTTTTCAATGAATATGTATTACTCTAAAATGAGTGTTCAAGATTATTTATTCTTCTACATCCCAAAAATAATATGAAAATACAATTATATATAACATACATATCTTAAATATACTAAAACATTATTATAATTATTAAAAAACTAATTTTTATATCCTTTACCAAACAATGGAAAATGAAAACATCGCTTGTGAATATGTTTAAACAGTTTCCTCTACGGTGTTATGTGCATTATTTTTATCACATGCTAAAATGGATGGTTAAAATGATGGATTAAATCAGCGTATATATATATATTATGTATTAAATTTTTATGATTATATAAGTATAATATATAACTTACATGTGTACCCTTCAATCTTTTAAAAATTGATAACATTGTTCACATGAACATGTGGAATACCACCATCATTAAGTGATTTTATTTGTATCTCTAGTTTATTGATTCTCTAATGATTTTTTATATATTTAAAAAATAATAATTGTATTTGATGTAAATTCTATAAGGGATAAAACTTTGATCCCATCGACCATAGTAATCCTACAGATGTAATTTTCTTGGGATTATGTTCAGTAGATCCTAAAAACGCATTACATGAACTTAACTAATTTAGTTACTATATAAGACAACATAGTAAATGATATAGAATTTATAATAATAATTTGATAAAAATTAATTATATTTATCATAAATTAAAATATCAATATGGGTCTATCAGGCATTACATGACATATGTGTGCACCCAGTCAGAATCAATATATGATATTTCTCAATAAAATCTTATTTTATGTATTTTAATGAATTTTCTAACATATTTACACCATATTATTGAAATATAGTTACTTTATTTTTTTTTAATTATAATAATCAAAAAATTTATGAAATTTTTAATCCATTTTATACTTTCTTTATGAATTTTTATAATAATACATTTATATGTTTTCCAATCATGTTATTGTTTAGACTATTTCAAATGGGGGAAATATATATTTTTTCAATTCATAAGTCATGAGAATAATTTCACCACATTATGATTGTTTTTCATTAAGATTATTTATATACATTTTTTCATAGTTTTTCGTAACAATATCAAATCAAACAATATAATCGTAGTTATTCTTTAAGGTTAATTAAATAAAAAATACTATTATCATTACTTTTACATGAAGCCCAAATGTGATTCATTATATGTGGTAAAAAATATAATTAAATGATATTTTCATATTGGAATGAATTACTATATTATTCATATAGATCCCCTTGATTTTATGATTTTCATTTCAATAAAATTTAATTTTGATTGATATATTGCCTTATTAATGACACCGTGTTTTATGAAAATGTGACTCACTATTAAAAAAATAATATTTAATGTGATAGATATTTTATATCGATTTTAATGGTGTATAGGAATATTATTAAATAAATTTTTAATATATAATTTCTCACATGTATATTAAATTATATTTTATTGTCCAATTCATTAGAAATAAATATAAAACCCACTTGAAAAAGGACTTATTTTATCAAAATTGTTTATGAACACAAACATGATTTATCTATATAATTAAAAAATAACAATTTGTGAATGATTTTAATAAAATTATTATATAATATAGTAATAAAATTTATTACAATTCATCTAATGTGGATTAAATTTATGTGATTAGAGTAAATCAAATATTATGCTTAAAACTGCATTATTTCTAAAAAGCTTATTGGTTGACTTATGCAAACATATTTAAAAACTAATTTATTCCACATAAATAATTTTTTTTAAAAAAATATTATTTTTTAGGGTAATATTATTTTAAAAATTATCTTACATCAAATTTTTTATAATTTATTATAATTAAAAACATGAATTACTTGTAAAAATACTGGCTTTATTAAAAAACTATATTTCATTCAATGAATTTACAAAATATTTTTTACTTTAATATTTTTTTTAAAGGTTAAATTATCTCAATTTTATATCAAATAATAAAATTTAATTAATTTTAATCAAACTAATTTGTACATTTGATATAAAAAATTCTTTAACTTTCAAACATTTTATCATTGCAAAACTATTTTTATCACATCTGGGGGAATTAATTTTGAATTAAGTTTTTCCACAAATATAAATGGGGTATGAAAATATTGGTTATATATTTATAATTATTATTATTTATATTATTAAAAATGTTAAAATTATTATTTTTTGAAATGAAAACAAATAAAAATTAATTACTATTGTCAATGTTAAAAAGTGTTTTTAAGAGGGTTAAACTAAAAATATAAGTTGTAAAATTACATAGAAACATTACCAACAGAAATATTAATTCAAATTTTTAACCTTATACACTCTATTGTAATATAATGGTCTATTATTGTATTTTTGTCATGTTAATGACAAGAGGCAAATTTTTTTCCTCTCAAACATTTCTTCTGTTTCATCACTACCATTAATGAAAGGCAACCACCGCTCTACTATTATTCTTAGTTCCTAAACCATTTTGATCGTCCAATACATGAACAAAATATATTAATCACATCCCACACACATTATAAAGTTCTTTTTTAGATTATATATATATATTCTATAATTCCTCTAGGTAAAACCTAAAGTGGTTGTTCGTAGAAGATGTAATGTTTTTAATTATGATTTTTTCTTTTACCTTTCCTTATAACATCATGAAATATACATAAAATTTTATAATATAATAAAATAAATATTTATGATATACTTATATTTTTTCATTTTAATATAGATTCCCAATATCAACATCCCCTTCTATAAAATGGGAAATTAAACCGTCGATCTTGTGTCTGGAATTCCACCGCTTAAAAAACCAATGGAGCTAGTTTTCCAACCCATCATCCCATTAGCTAGATATAAATATGTATTTAAGGTTTATAAACGTTTTTTTAATATTATAACTTTATTATTATAATAACTCATCATTTTTATTACCTAAAAACCATTAAAAATAATAATTTTACTCAAATGTATAGAATTTTAACACCTCACAAACCTATGTTACATTTTTTATATGTTTTACTTAGATAATAATGTGAAAATATTAAATTAATATATATAAAATTCATAACATTATTATACCTATTTAATAATTATATAATAGATACATTCTTACTTTTTAGTCGGTTGTAGATATAATAACATCATCTGTCTGTATGGCAAACTGCCGCTTCACAAAGCATTGTGACATATTTTTCATTATGGATTTTACATAAATTTAATAAAGGTACATTGAATGAATTTATGTGATAAATATTAAATTGATATTATTATTTAAAGGTAATATAATATTTACCCTCCATTTGTTTATATGTTGAAAAAATGGAAACAGTGTTCAAGCATACATATGACTTACCATAAATGTGGGTGGTGTATTTTATTATATATTTTAATGTTTAATAAATTAATATAAATTAATTTATACAGAATATTTATAATCCTTATATCATGGATAAAATTATATGAATCATTTAGCCATAATCAAATTAAGAGGGAAAAAATGAAAAATCAAAAAATACATTACAAAATAGTTATTACCTAGTATGTGATTATAACAAGGAAGTAATAATAAAAATGTAACAAAAGGTCCTAAGTAAATAATATATGATAGGATATATATATATATATAAATGTGTTATTATCTATTAAATGTAATATAACCTTCAATTTACTATACAATATGTTCTAATGTATATTAAATAATTCAATACATTTGGTAAGGGTTTCTCATCTCAATTTTTAATTCTATGAGACACATTCCATGTTCAACAACTATTTATTCTATATAGTTGATTTCAATCCCATTAATTTATGTTATGAATATTCTCATAAAAATTATTTTTATTTTTCTATCCATTTTAGAATCTGTCTTTCATGGTGTTTACAATTCCAATGCTTCCCAATAGGTAATGAATTTTTGTCTCAATTTTTCTTTTTTAAGACATAAATTTTTATATACATCTATATTTATTTATGAGGTGTACACAAATGCTTTTTAAAATATAATATCATTAATTTAAAAAAATTGACATTGTAGGATTCATTTATTGATATTACATCATGGTGATTACTATTAAAATTTAAATTTTTTTATAGTTTTATAATAACATCTCATCATTAATAGAGATTATTTATGATTATGATTATAATGATGAAATATTCAAAAATATTTATCAATTGTTTCATTTTTAGTCTCATACATTTTTTTAGAATATATTTTACCCCAATTTTATACTCTATTTGTACTCATGATTCCGAAACAATGTTTATAAATAAAAATGTAACTATTTTTCTCCCTGTTCAAAAATCCTTTTTCTAAACAAATAAATTATTTGAAAAAAATTCATGATTATTTTAATGTCCCTATAGGGTTTTATAATTCATTTTTACTCATTTTTTACATTTTTTAAAAAAAATTAAATATAAATCACTATGTAATATTTAAATCTACTCCAATTTTTCATTATTCTAAATTAGGAAAAGAATATTAGTTTAATTATTACGAAATTTCATTCCGTCAAAACCACTAAATGTTTTAAAGATTTCAATGTATCATTCAATTTTTATTTTTAATTAAATTGATATCCAATATTTTTTTGGATGTTTTTTTAAAATAAATTATTTTCAATGGTTATTTAGTTTCCTCAAAAAAATAATATAAATGTTATTTTAATTATTCATTTATATTTTATTAAGGATATATTCAAAGAAACAAATTTATATGTTTTTATTTCTGTATTTCATGTTTTCAAAGGGATATTTTTAATGAAATATAATTTTCCCCAAGAAATAGTCTATATGATTTTTATTAAAAAACATTTTCCATCTATGGTCACATCCATCATTATTACTTAATCTTTATTCATGATTTATGACAACTATGAAATGATAATTGAAAAGTCTTGAATTTATGAAATTACTGAGGAATGTGAATTATTATCCCTACAAAATAGAGTAAGGAATATCATGATTTACAAGTGACTAAATCACATAAATCATGTAAAAAACGAATAAATTCCACACCCTTAAAAAAACACGACATGCACGACATTGATTACACCAAGAGGAGCATAGATGGGTCGATATCTCAGACTGGAAAGTAATTTAATCACAACAGCCATCCATTAGGTCAAATAATAGGAATGGAACAAGGGACAAATTGTATGCTTATTTATTTTTCACGATACACAAAAATAAAACAATAATGAATTCACAGATTCTATCTTGATTATTTGGAAGAGTTTTTGTAGGTTCATTTGGTCATTCAGGATCACATAATGTTATTTCAGAAAAAATGTTGAGGAAATTATTAATAAGGTCTTCATTAATATGTATGACAATAGAGAGTGTGGGTACACTCATTTTAATGAGAACATATCATGTGTTTCACACAAACTATCCAAATATTTTGGTTGTTATAGGGAATTTCACCAAAGACCAATGAAGACCTTCACACAGGTTTCAAATGTCCTGAATGTCCTATGGAAATATGAAAAAAGTATTGGTAATTCTAAAAAAGATTTCATCTATATCTGGTTACATCCTCAATAAATTTCATTCACTCCATCTGATGTCTTTAATATTTGTCAGTCGAGTCATGTAAATCCTTCTGGACATGCCATCCATGTTCTACAAATTCCTCTACACATGTCACATATATCATGTGATTTCCTTCACACATTCTACCCAGATCATGATATTTCCTCTGAATATTTCAGTTGGATCGTGAAATGGTCTTTGGATATATCCTCTTGGAAAATAGGACATTTCCAAAAATCATTATATATGTCATACATGCACCGCATACATGTCCAGAAGATCATCGGTAAATGATAGGAAGACATCCCCAGATACGATAGCCTTTCTTGGTAGACATATATATGAATAATACTTATAATCTATAATAATTATGAATCCTATCAATGTGGGCTATATATTGGAAACCATCTTAATTCATGATCTCAAGGAAAAATTCAACTCAGTGTAAGTCTGTCCATATTTCATAGATTTTATCCACAGAGACCTAATCTCTCACATGGGATCATTATTCTTCCACATCAATCAGTGGATTGAGTATCCAAATATACTATAAATATTATGATTTTTTATTCAATAAGAATATGCATGACTCCTTCCTAAGGCCTGATATATACACCAAACACCCCATAGGGCCTTACACGATGTATATGTATCGGGTCCAAATATGATGATATAGACTACATGATATCCCTTATTTCCCATTCCAATCATGGGATAAGTTGTGATTATGGATTTAAAATGATCATATCATTACCATCACAAATTTCCACCATCAAGGTAAAGGTCATGGAATAAGAACCATTCAATGAAATAATGTGATTTCCCTTTTGAAAGATAACCCACCTCATGGTTTTACCTACAGTAATGTTCAAATCATGATGAATTTGATTCTGTTTATAAACATCATACATAAGACACCATCTTAAGGTTTAATCTCTAAAACTATATTCTATGTCCATCATGTAGGTTATTTCTTAATGGTTTTAAGCTATATGTCTCAAACACATATAATATAAATCAGTTTTGATTCCATATATAAACATGATACATAGGAAGTATAAAAAACATTCAATCCCATCCTCGAAACATCAAATTCCTCCCTGTATAGATGTTAAAACAAGAGTTCCTAGTTATAAGGATTTTAATTAAAAGCATCTACATATTCTAATGCAATACTTTTTAATGGATAAAAAACCTTAGATGCATATAGATGATCTCATTAATAGACCCACACCCTATTTACACACCATAGGATTCTAAACCTGATCATTTTTACGGAAAATATTTTTTTATAAGGATTATGAAGATATTCACAATAATATATTAAATCCCTAATAAAGTCTTAGAGCGGGGAATAATCTATATTTAAAATGGTGTGATGATCCTAGCCTCTCACCCTCTCGACCAATGTGACAATCTCACCATCATTGGGTCTAAAAAGTAGTGGGAATTAATTTATTTGAAAAATAGGTCTATAATCAGTTATAAAAGTGGGAAAGGTTTGGATTTTATACGAAGAACAAACATGGTGATCCTGGTATGTTTTTTTGTAAAACATTCAACCCTCCACAATTAACCATCTTGTGAAACATCATATTTTCATATGAAAATTTAGTTAACCTATATTGAATCTCTAAAATTATGGAACAGTTGGGCTGAAAATGCATGATTCCACTTGGTTATTCATACACTAAGAAAAAAAATTTAAATTGAAATGAAATCCTATTTAACTGGGGTTCCCATTAAATAGACCATTTTCACAATGAAAATTATATGGACGAAAAATTTACAAAGTAGGAATATGAGAGGAAAATTATATAAAATATGCATATATTATTGAATATGTTTCTTTCTTGAGGTGATTTACTACTCAGTGACCTTGTTCCTTGTTGACATTGTTACACAAGATACTAATCTCACAAATATATCTTAAACTATGGAAATATCTTCATCAAGTGACTATTTCGAGAACATCACCTATGGATGCAACCCTTATTGGTCAAAAAATGACCTAATACATCAGAATCCCTCAGTTTTAGGTGAATGTAAAACAGGGTTTAGTTCTATAGAAATGGTATAATTCCAATCCTCAACGATTCAAGTAAAGGTATCCAATTTCATAATCGGATGAGTTCTTCTCATTATGTGAATGATGATGGAACAACACTGGTTGTTAGGACCACATATAATCACATTATAATTTTATCCATGGAATTTTTATATAAATACCTTCCATATTTGGGGAATTGGGATCACTAAGTTGACTAAGGATCCATCCTGGTTTCGAAGCCAATGAGGAGGGCTCATGTCATTTTTCATCACCAACATCTTCTCACTGATGAGCCTTAGTCACCTACTATGGACACTACTCGACAACTTTGTACTATGGAAACTCAGGAAAGGACCCCAATGAGGTCTCACTAGGATTATAAATATTTGGATATAATATAGTGGGATCATATCCACCCTTTCACTGATGATGTGCATCGATATATATTGATAGTATCCAATGAGCATTCTTATATCCCCGATATCTCAATACTAGTCTATAGGAATATTCCTATAATATTCATTGGGATGCACATATCCCTATCCCAAAACATGAAAAATAAAAGAATATTACAGAAGATACAATTTGATAAAACTGTGATTATATATCTAGTACAATAGAATATATCTTCCATTATATATTGTAGAAGAAAATGTGGAAGACTGTTTCCAATGAAAACATTTCTATAGTGTCTCTACATTCTTGAAAAATATAATGAAAACCTACAACATATTGTAGAACTCATATATATTTAAAGACACTCACATATTCTTATATCAACATCCAAATAATAACATCACCATAATTATTATGAATAGGTGTATACTCCAAATAAATCACTCATTCTCGATCCCATGTCTGAGTATTTTTAGCATATTATGATAGGTGATGATGAAAAGTAATGGGATAATATTCTAATTTCATCTAGGATTCACCATGTTAGAGTGTCACATGCATCAATATTGTAGCATATCCTTGTGATAAAACGCCATTGACATACTCTAGAGGAATAAGACCGTGCTTAAAACCGTAATCTAACCGGGGATTGATAAATGAGAGTGGAAAATTCCTCAAGGAATGATCATATTCCAATAAAAAAATTCCAACATACATTATACAATGGGACATGACTAGGATCATATACCCATTACAACCGGGTCTCACCATGTGACAGTGTCTCCGGACTAGAGGCATTCTTATAATTATATCGTTGAATCCACATGGTATATTATCACATTTCACAAAACCAATATTATAACCCCACATATAATAATGAATGAATGCATCAATATACTTCAGAACAAATTTATGAGAAGGATCATATTGCTTATCCCATTCTGAACATTAGTTGAAAAATTCTTACATGGAATAAATTATTAAATCATACCCATATATAAATCTATCCAAGATTGATCAGAATATTCTACAAACCACCCCATTAAAAGATCATATTCTTTCCCATAATACAAACTCTCACCCACATACACTAGCATGTTCTCATCCATGGGGTCAAATTCTCATAGCTCCCAAGGGTAATCAACATATTCTGATATCCATCATGAAGTATTCCCATATCGATATTAAAACCCTAAAATGAACATCGACATATTCCATCAATGATGTTGAATGAGGATCAAATCACTATTTAAATCAATTCTAGATACCTCAAGGTTATTTGATTCATATTTGAAAAAACATAAAGGGTACATAGAATATTCAATAAAAGTAGAAGGTTGACATTAACATAGTAGTCCTCCTCAGGGTATTATTAAGATGGATTTCAGTGACTCTACACATGAAATGTGTTGTGGTAAACCAACCCATGGCGATGTCAACCATTGAGAGTTAAATCATAACATTCCCCTATATCTTCTAATTCATAGGAACACCAATAATCTAAAACTTTATATCTATAGGTTATCATAAACCCAAGGTAAATCATATATAGTTCCCCATAATATTTTGGAAACACATCACCATGGCCAACAATTTAATGAGACATGCATCCTTAATGAACTAAATTGGTTGAGGAGTCTTAGTAATATGAAGGGGAGGTCAACATGGATATATGGATAATTTTATCTAGAAACTAAAAAAAATCCATTTCTTGTCCCCTATCTATACTTGAATATGCTATTCTATGATAATCTATATAATTATTTCATTCCATAGATATGAAAAAATATGTGGGAAATTTATCAGAGTTTATAGTCTAGACACGTACCTTATCAAGTATATGAGGGTTACCTACATACCATAAATAGGCATTGTTGGGATATAGACATGGATTCTATCTTCATGTTCTGGGGCTCGATACCAAAAAATCACAACATAAATATACAACACACATTCTCCCAATGCATCAAAACTCTTCAAAAACTACTCACTAAAGCCTTTTATTGAATAATTATATGAGGATGCATAATGTATAGAAAAAATAACTTCACATAATTTCATGAATACCCCTGGATATTGAATCATTTTATATCTTATCCTTGGTGGAATAGCCAATATTGGGAAATTCACATGTCATTCATCCAATACAATCTAATTCATTATCCTTAATGACTCATGGGCATTGAAAATGGAGTATGATGGTTTAAAGGGTATTTTTTAATGGGACCCTTGAACAAAGGGAACAAATTTTATAAATGGAGGACAAATTTTATTACAAACCTATAACTTCCTAGTAGAAAATTCCTCCCATCATGGTCTTCCATTGCACCCATCTCTCACATGGTCACAACTACACCAAATCAAATTTATCACAGTTGTAGTTGTCAAAGTAGATGTATAAGACCAAACCCATCCCACATGGTGGTGGAAATATTTACCACCAAATCCACATCTCAAGTAATAAAACCTCAAAAGGATTCAAGATATATGGATGGAAGTAGTAAAATAACCCTAACCAATATGTATGGTGCATTTTTTTTCTCAATCACCTACCCCAGGTTAATCACACCACTAGTAGGTCCTAGATAAATCAACAACGGTTTCAAATCATGCACATTTATTTGGGATGGTGGAATTTATATCTCAATTCCAATATTAGGCATAATCAAATTACCTACCAGAATCATCATATCTGCAATAATAGGATCAATAATTTTAAATATTGGCGCTTAATATTACCCATCACATTGGGAAAGGGGTATTTTAAACATTTTCATCACCTCGGTGGGAATTAGTTCTCTCTGGGTTTGGAGTTAAATATTTATAGTTCTCATCCCATCGATTCCCCCTGACATAAGACAATCCTTCTCTATTTGGGTCGAGTTTGGAAAACCTAACCAGAAATTACATAAAGGCCACAATTCAAAAAACATGAAAGGTGGAAAGTATAATGAAGTAAATCAATCACTATAGTGGTCATAAGACAAAAAGGAAAAATATTTCTAAGGGTCTGACAAATGACCCTATTCGAAACCACAATGTGGGAGTATGAAATATTGTATCACAATCTTTCATTGAGAGTAATGATATAACTACAATTTCTAAATACACCTCAGTGAATGTATTCACCATTAATATGTCATATGATATAGATCATGAAACATATGAATATGAATGAAATGAAGAAATTGTGCCTTCAGATTTGTGTGACTAGGATGCAGTATCTAAGGATGCATGTACACCAAATCTACATTGGATACATAATTTGGAACCCTATAAAAATAAATCGCCTCTTCTATTGAAGATAAACACCGACAATAAAGGGAAAGATGTGGCTACATCCTACTCACCCCCTAGAGATGAAAATTTAATTCCTTGGTTGAATGAATGGAATAATAGGATAATAAGATACAAAACCTCAGACAACTAAACGAGGAACTAGTCAAGGAATGAATTCCCCATGGGTATCTTCTATAGAGAGATATGAATACCCCACCTACCATATATTAGTAAAAAAACCCATACACCTCCAAGGGATACATCTATGAATCATACGAGCTCAGGATATAGGAATATAGACTATATAAAGTAGAAAGTTAAAGATGATAAAGATTTCCTCAATTTTGGTGACATCCACTCCAACGATTTTGTGATCTCACAATCAACGAAAAGTTCCAAAATTATCATGATATGGAAATGAGGACACCTCATCAAGACCCAACCATGCCCTATAGTTTGGAGGTGTCCCAAAAATATGTTCCTTCAAATATACTCAATCCCATTGAATCCTTAGCCTATCTAATGGAATCCAAGGAAGGGAGGTGTGAAACAAGGTAGTCTAATGAAAATACATATTCTGAATGGGTGGATGAAACTTTCCCCCCAAAAAAAACAATAATATATCATTCTCAACCATTAACTATGTAGGGGTATGAGAAAATCATCTTGAGAACATTATATCTCATTGCAGCCTAATGAAGTCCCATTGAAATTATAAGGAGGAAACAAATATTATATTTCTTATACAAACTATGACATTTTCATCCATGGTTTGGTAAATAAAATTATAGTAGGGTCCATTTTAGGATGGGTGGACATTAATCATCATTTCCTTTATTATTTCAAATCTATTCTATGGAAAATAACTATTATAGACCTCATGAACAATATGAAATTTTACAACCCATCCCAGTGCGGCCCGTTCCGTGACTCCCCAATCCCACATCTAGAAGGCTAGCGGATGGTGACTTGAAAGAAGTAGGAATATCAATTACAATGGATGCATTAACAAAGAACATGTACACATTAAAACATCTCCAAGACCACAAATGATGAAATGTAAAAACCAAAAATGAACAAAATGAATGTATATAACTAATTCCAATCGACAGAGTACAATATAAATTATAATGAAAAAAGTAAACTGGGCCAGAATACAAGCCCACCAAATGACAGATTCTACAAACTACTTATTCTAACCTGTAATTAGGAAAATATGTACTATGAATACTGCTTGTGGCCGTAAGAACACCTAGGCCCATAAGGAAGCTCACAAAGCACGGTATGGTTCTAGTCCACACTTGACTCCATCAAAGGCCACTTATCTCCACAAGACATGACACATGCTGACAAAGCCCGTGCAGGGGTGAGTATAACAATACTAAACAGAGGACCCCAAATATCAAAAATAAATACACAAGTAAATCTATAGTAATATCTACATAGTATATGTCTACAGAACATATAACAAGAGAAATATATCTAGATATACTCGAATCCCAAACACATTGTCTATAGGTATGTCATAATGACCAACATTCCCATGCTAGGGATTCAGTCTGAATATTAACAAAAAGCACTTTTCTAGTAGAACACATTCCATGAGTCTAATAGCTCTAAATACTTCTTCCTGAGAATTATAAACATTGGGAAGTTTCACAATAGATATAGATGCACGAATATAATTGATGCGATAATAGATAGACTCATTTTGGGGGAACTCACTTCTGAGTTGGGAAAGACTATGATACACTGATGAAGAACTCTTCCAGAGCCATGGGGGTGATATCACTACTTTTTTGAATTAACCTTCTAAGTAGATGACCAATGTATGGTAGGACTAGTTGCATCAGTAACTTGACTCTGCCTAGGGAAAAAATAGGTATAGGATCTCACTTCGTGCCTTTGAGAGGGATTCTTATCCTATAAAAAAAGTCCTGCTGAAAGGCGTTAGAATAATGTTGATAGAAACTATACCAGACCATCAGGAGAATGAGAAAATTTGTTTCTAACCCAAAAGAAACATGTACAGGGTACGATGGACAAGGATATCAAGCCATTTATAAAACATTAGATGACCTTTAGGAAGGTCATACCTCATGTCCCTTGACATGGGTACTACCCATGTGAAATTGCCCGAGTCAGAAGACATGTAATGTAAAAAAAGTATACAAGGCATGTAGTGATAGTCACATGCCATTTTCAATTATCTGGGTTCATCTCCATGTATGCCAGCTATGTGACCGTACCTGGCATCGACCCATGTATGCCAACTCATATACCCGTACACGGGGTAACCCGCGTAACCAGGCTGGTATGGCCATGTGGTGTAGTACATTTCATGTATTCCACCCAGTGTTTGTGTGTCATCAGAGATACATGTTGTGTCCTGAAAAAGGACCCACAAATTTTGTGATAGTTTTCACATGCATTGTCATCCCTTTCTACACCGCGAAACCCAAGCCGCCACAGATCTAGACCCACATGACCTATTCTTCGGAGAACATGTCATGTTCTTCATGATTTTCCAGAATCCTTTTTTATCATCCATGTTCCCCTGATGATCTTTGATCTATCGATATAGCCATTAAAACTCTTGGAATGTCAAGATCCTAGGTGATCCCATCATGGCAATGTAGTTTCAGTATGTTTTGGGCATCTAATTTTCTCCAGAAATATGTTTCAATCATTTGTGCGATGAATGGTAGAATATCATCTTATTCTAATCAATGTTGATTCTTATTCTTCCATAATCATCACACCTACACTAGGTTATCACGATGCCCGATATTTCATTTTGAATTGTTTTATTTCGAAACAAACGTGAAACTATTTGATGTTCATAACCCCATGAAAAATGTGAAGAATGTGGGGTCAGAGTGGGGAGAAAAAAATCCAAGATAACAAATTGAGGAACAACCCTCTACTTTTGTACATCATAAAATTTATCCACTCCCACGAGAAGGATCAAAAGGATAAAATAAAATATCAATAAAATCAATCATGGTTAAATTCCGCAAAATAAAACCTAATAAAAGACCCTCCCACAAGAAAAAACGATCCATCGGTAAAACTATTCATGGGGTGATCCAAATTCATTATGAAATCAATTAACATGAAAAAAAATTAATACAACAAAACATATATAGTGTAATGATCAATTTATAATGAATATGGATTGTTCAGCCGTTATTGACAACATCCTATATCTTCGTTGGGACCACGATTCACGAAATATTTACTCATCACTGCTCATTGTCGAGAGGTTTCTCAAATGTGAATCCTCTCCACCCCTCCAGATAATTTTAGGGTAAGGCCACTAACCCTGGAGATTTTTCTTAATACCATATCTAAAATCTCCCACTGCTTCATTGAGACAACGTTAATAAAAAAATTATTTTATTTTGTTTAATTTCCATAAATGTCCTTAAACTAACCTCAATATCCCACTCGTACCAGTCATTGTCAGTCATCGCCTAAGGTAATGTCACTACCCTAAACACAACAGTGCCCTTATCATTTTTATTCGATCCCCTATGTAATTTTTATTCCACTTTTTCCATAAAACCACTATTGCAGGATAATTTAAAATTTAATTTATTTCATTCATTTATTCAAGGCACCTGGGGCCTCAGAATCCCAAGATGTCAAAAATATTGGTCTCAAAATAATTATATTTAATAATTAAAAATAATAAATATAAAATTTGAGTCATTACATTCTCCCCACATTAGGGCTTTTAAGTCCCTGAAAATCCAAAACAAAAGGCTACTCAAAATGATGTTGGTACTTTGTTGGAATCTGAGCCTCCAACCCTAATGTGCTCTCCTAAATTTTCTCATGCGGTCATCATACACACACCAATGGAATCACTCACATACAAAGGATACTTTCATGTCGATCCTTGGTATCCAATCGATACCCTATAAATGTCGCTCTATCCTCAATGTCCACCTCGCACCAATTGATGACGTGTGATGGGTCATGCACGTACCTCCTCAGCAGAAACACATAGAGGATGACAAGTACATGGTGAAAATACAACAATAGAACTAGTCAGTATTCCACCTCACAGACTCTGCATTGTATCTGGAATAGACTGATGAAACTCATAGAATCTTATCACCCTGACCAAATATCCTATGTCTGTCATCCTACAATTTATGCCAGCTCTATACAGTCTTCATTATCTCTAGGAGGATCTGAACCTTCTCAGTGGTAAATCACACCAAATCTAGACCTATGAGTGTTGACCCTCTCAGGTAGGTCTAGCAAAGCGGGGACTAGAATGGTTCCACGTATAAATCCTTAAATTGTGCCATACCGATGGTGGATTAGTTAATATTGTTGTACGCAAACTCCACATGTGGTAGGTCGTCCTCCCATATAGGGAGAAAGTCCATGATACAGATCTGCAACACATCCTCCAGAACCAGAATGGTTCTCTCTGTCTGGACATCTATATGGGGATAGAACGTTGTGCTCAAACGTAAATAGGTCTAAAATTCCTCATGCAATCCCTTCCCCATTCGAGATCTCAATCAATCACTATGATCAAAGACTATCATAAATGGGATGACATTATGCTGAAAACCCTCCTGCATGTAGAGGAATCCCAAGCTCTCTAATGAACTATTCACCATGGTGTCTAGGAAGTGAGATCACTTGGTGAGTCAGTCGATGATCTTCTAGATGGTATTGAATCCCCTACAATTTTTTGGTATGCTCATCATGAATTCCATCGATATTCTATCCCACTTCTAGTCCAAAACATTTATGGGTGAGCCAATACCACTAGAACCAGGTGCTCAACCTTCACCTGCTGGAATGTAAGGCATCGTGAAATGAACCTTGTCACTTCATTCTTCAAACCTGTCTACAATAACTTATTTCAGAGCACATTGTAAATTTTCTCCACTATGGGATGTACAACTAAGGGGTATGTATTAATCTCCCTCCGAACCATCTCCTGCTATTTCACTATAAAAATTGTGCATCCTCTGAAATGGATGATGTGCTACCCACCCTACGAATATCCATTAAGAGAATCTCTTGTAGATAACCGAGAATGTAATGTATCATATTCGACATCCCTTAATTATGACTCCACGAATAATTTGAAGAGTGGAGGGTTTCCAACCATATACTGGAGATAAGATACTTTATCTCTATCTATGAAGGATAACTGTAGTAAGTCCAATGACTTTGATGCCTCACACAGTTGTTGTGAGCTTGATCTCTGGCTGTGAACATCTTGAACAATGTTCCCCTTCATAGGAGTATAGACGATTTCGATGTAATAATCCTAGAGAAACACTTTTCATCAACTATGACTCAGATTTAGATCCATCGGTGAAAATATGTATATGATTCTCTTGTGGTCAGAGTAGATGATAATCCCTTCACATAATAAGTAATATCGCAATATCATCTATACAAAGAAAACAGCGTCTAACTAAGGATTGTGCATTGTTTAGTTCTTCTCATGTGGCCATAGATGTCATGAACCATAGGAAATCAATTCCTTTCTTTGCATCAGGACACATCCAATCCGGGATCCTGATCTATAAAAAAAAGTAATATACTCGACACCACCTTATGAAAATCACAAGACCAGTGCGCTCGTTGAACTCTTCCTCAAATACTGGAAAGTCTACTGCCACTTCTCAATCCATAAAAAAGGCTATAAATATTTTTGGTCAATGATATAATCAGTGCTGATTTCTGAGATAAATAATGAATGAATCTCTAGTAATATCATGTCATCCCAAGGGAATTGTACACCTCTATAATGATCCTTGGTGGATCTCATGCTAACACCGCCTAGACCTTGGCTGGCTCCACTGCTACTCCAACTACAAAGATATCATGACCCAGTAAATGGACATCAGGAATCTAAAATTGGTACTTCGAGGGAATCCCATAAATCTGATGCTCTCGAAGTACATCTAGAACCATCTGCAGGTGTCTCACATGCTCCTACTGTGACATCTAGTACACAAGGATGTTGTCTATTAAGACCACTATGAACTGGTCTATGTATGGCTGGATGATGTGGTTCATAAGTCCCATGAACACTACAGGGGAGTTAGACATGCCATAGGGCATCACCATGTACTCGTAGTGACCATAGCGGCATCTGAAATCCATTATCAGTATATCCTCATACTATACTCATAACTGGTTATAAACCGATAGAAGGTCATCCTTCGAGAAACACCATACCCCTCTCAGCTGATTGAAGATTTCATCAATCCTCAAGAGTGGATACTTATTCTTACCTATTACATGGTAATGATGTTGGTAATCCCTACACAACCTCAAAAATCCCATCCACCTTCTTGGAAAGTAAAACTAGGTCCATGCTGGGTGAAACAATGGGTCTTACGAATCCCTTCCTATGTAAATACCCCAACTTCACCATGAGCTATCCAAACACGATGGGATCCATCTGATATATTGGAGAGGATATAACTATTGTCCCATGGTGTAGGTTGATGCATTAGATAATCTAGAAGTGGGAAGGTAATCCTGGAACAACATCTTGATGGTTGTCCTCATACTCTGCCACAATTCCTATGAACCAAAAGCTCGGAACATCTACTCCTATGAGGATAAATCTACCCAACTCATGAGTGATTGGATGAACCCCCTAATCATGATCCCATTCTGTGTTTCATGGGATCTCTATTTACCAATAAAATAAAACTGCATTTAATTGTTATAGACACACCAAACTCATCGCCTAAAATAGTCAATCTGAGCATGAACATTGGTTAAACAGTCCATACCATGATTGATGTCACACAAACTCTATGTTGCTACAAAGATATACCAAACCGAATCTCTAACCTCAAAGGGTCTAGTCACATTATAATACCCAGTGTATGATCAATGGGTCTCCACATGTATAAGTTTATGTGTGCGAGGGTCAAGTCAAAAATTTAACTGAAATCTTTGTGTCTCAAAAAAAGTTATGTGGCATGAAAAATGATGAATATCACATATGTATATCAATACAACATATAATGTTAGAAGAAAAATATGAATCCTGAAATCACCCTTGGAGCTTCTTGGTCATATGCCTCAACCACACACCGTTATCCCTTCCCCTATCCTCTAACTCCCTGAGCCTGGCGTGGACCACCTATGGGTGGTATGGGTAACATGTTGAAAATTCAACCACCTCCTTCTGGTCTCCTAGCTTACCTTCCATATATTCCGCCATGAGGATCTACTTCCTCAACTCATTTTGTCTGCCTCAATGGGGGATCCACCATGCCTCTATCAACAGCTCAAAAATATGGGAAATAAATACCAGGATGCCTTATGTCGTGGCATGTGCAGCATTTCCTCTCCCTATGATAAATGGATCCATCTTGAGAGTACAAAACTGAAGACCCCCATACTCCTGGTCTTCCTCAGATGTCTGCCATGTCTATATCCCTATGTCTTACACCAGATCCTTTTTGTGATGGTCTCTACAGCCGTCTGCATACTACTAAATAAAACTGGTTGTATTTTCCCATCCAAGGATCTCCCAACTGTGAAATCCTTCTCTAGAACTCCCGTAATGGTCGTAATATGAAGAGGGGATACACTGAATCAGATTTTTCTTCCAAGAACTCACTTGATGGTCATATCCCTATATTCCTGGTTGTGTATCATATTCATAGAGTACCTAGAGGGTTTTTTTAACCTTAATAAATACTAAAACACAACCAGGATGTCTTGCCAAAGCTATAGAAACTTTTCGATACACAAAAAAATTATAATCCAAGGTGAAATGTCTTATCTAAAAAGTTTCTCAAACTCATCCCATGAAAGGGTTAGTTCATCATAATATCGGGTAGCTAAACCCCACCATTTCCATAGATCCAAGAAAAAGCCTCTCCACCATAACAACCATATTCGATGTTGGTGTACTGACTACAAATAAAACTCAGATCATCATCTTAAGACAATCGTCATACTCTGGTTTGTCAGGCTCAACTTGGAACATGAGGGGTCTCTACTGATGAAGCTTATGAAGGGTTCTCAGCATGCACACTTCATACGCTGGTATTGCGACTACCTTGTGCTACTTTATAGATGCCGGTTTGGCTAGTTCACCACTTGGTGGTATAATAGGGGGACCTGATCCCTATATTGAATCCTTTCCACCGAGGGGTTCATCCTCATGAGCATGCTGCTAAATCATTGATGTAATACATTGCGAAGACATCTTGTATGAAACAAGAAGTACCCTTGTCAAGGTGTATAACTAGAGAGATGAATCAAAGGACATGGAAACCTCAAATAAATATTATATGATTCATGTACCATTATTGATTGTTCTTTAAGTAGTTTTATCATGTACTGAGTATAAAAGAATGTTATGGGAGTCCTGGTGTATGGATATGTCAGCCGCCCAAACCAAAACTGGAGTTCGTGGCCTGAAATCCAAACTCGAAACACTTAACACTATTTTCTCAAAACAATATCATAGAATATCAGTCCTAAGATAGAATCTACCACCTCTGATAAAACTCAGTCACAAACTATCCTAGTGGGGCCTATACATGATGTTCCCAAGCTAAGTTCCAATACGCTAAGGGATGTTGACTAGCACCAAGTAACCATATAACTAACATGGGATGCATTTTATAACTACCTATACACATGCACATGTCTCAAAGACAAAAAATGATGAAATGAAAAAAATCTCTCAACAACAAAATGCATTCGTTAAACCAAACACAACCAACAGTGAACAATTGAAGGTAATTTATGGAACATAAACCAAACAGGAATACAATCCCATTAAAAGGGAGAGTCTAAAAACTAACAAGTCAACCCTATAATTGAAAAATTGGTATTGGGACTACTGCTCATAGGAATAGGATCACAGTGTCTTGTATGGCAGCTCACAATGATTGGTTCCAGTCCTGGTCCAGCCTATAATCTATCAATCATCACTCATCTTCTAGAGACACAACATTTTTTTGGAAAATCCCATGCAGGGGTGAGTATAACAATAATCAGTATAGTACTCTGAAAACCACAAACAAATACACCAGTAATGGTATTTTAATCTCTATAAATTATATATCTATAGAACATATAACAAGTAAAACAAATCCAGATATACTCAAAACCTAGACCAGTAATCTATAGGTAAGTCAGAACGACCTACTTTCCCCTACCAGGGATTTTGTTATAATATTTCCATGAAGCACTCATATATAAGAAATCACTCGATGAGCCTTATAGAATTGATGACTTCCATACATAAAGTATGCTCATCATGAAGTGTCATTAGAGAGATAGACACACAGATTGGTCTGAAGAGAGAAAGGATACACTCATTCTGAGATAACTCACTCCAAACTAGTGAATGATCATGATACCTAGATGAGGAACACTGCTAGGTCCATGGGGAGATACAATGACTCATACAGATTCAACTGCTAAGAATAAGATCTATTTATAGTAGGATTGGTTGCATTGATTTACTACCTCTACCTAGGGCACAATAATGGATATAGGATATTTCTTTTGGGATCTCATAGGAATTCCTACCATACCCAAAAAGTACTACTAAAGGGGGTCATACTCCAGTGGATTGAAACAATCCCTAAGATCCCAGGGAATGAGAAAAAGGGGATTTAACACATATTAAACTTGTCATATTCATGGTGGAAAAGGAGATCAAGAAAAGTAGATGAAATTACATGGGGTGTAGTAAGGTCACATGATGTGTCTATTGACTTCTGGTACTACTCGTGTGCAATGAACCGAGTCAGAAGACAAGTTGAATAAAAATCGCATATAATGTGAGTGTGGATGGTAAAACTCCATGTCCAATTATCCACGGTCCACTACATGTACGCTGGTCATGTGTCTGTATATGGATTCAACCTGTGTATTCCAACCCACGTACCAGCACATGGGGTAACCCGTGTAACCGGCTTGGTCTGGTAGTGTGGTGGAGTACATACCAAGTATTCCACCCCGTTTCCATATATCTTCTAAGATACATGAAAAGTAATTTGTATTCGCATTCATGCTATGGGATAGTTGTCACATGTTGTGCCATCGATTAATGCACTACTAAACCCTAGCTGCCATAGATCTGACCCCACTGGTCGTGTTCTTTGGAGAAAACGCCACGTTCTTCGTGATTTTCCAGAATCAATGTTCTTCCTCCAACCATCTCTACTGATCTTTGATCTATCAATATAACCATTCAATCTCATAAAAACTCAATATCCTTTATTACCCCATCATGTAAATTCCATTTTAGTAGTTTTCAGGCATTTGATCGGCTCCAAAAAGGTGTTTCGATCAACAGTGCGAAGAACAGTCAAAGAATTATTTCTTTTGATCTGTGTCGATTCATCATCATCCATCATTGTAGCACCTTTTCAAGGTATTCATAATGCTAGATCTATGATTTCATATGTTTGTGTTGTGAAATATACATTCAATGATCCATTGTTCATAACCCCACAAAACATTAAAAGAACACAGGGTCAAACAGGGGAGGAGAAATTCCAAATTACGAATTAAGGATGAACCTCTACCATCATTCAACATGATGTTGATCCCCTCGAATTTATAAAGATCAGATACAGAAAATAAATTATAAATCAAGTAAAATATAGATCAATTTCGCAAAATAAAACTTCATAAAAGACTGTCCTATAAGAATGAATGGTCTGTGGGTCAACCTCTTCGTGGGTTGATCCGTGTTCATCATTAAATCAAAAAACATGAAAAAAATGAAATCCCAACAACAAAACCTACATCAGGATAAGATTTGGTATTTATAAAGATGTATTCTTCTACCATTATTTATGAGATCCTCCAAATCTATTATCACTGCGATTCATGATCTGTTGACTCGTTTCCATTCATTGTCAAAAGGATTCTAGAAGGGGTCTTCCATCCATTCCTCTACTAAATTTCAGGGTTATTCAACTACACCTGGTTATAACAATTAAAGGATTATGGAAAATATATTGTCACTATGTTGATGCAATGTTAATTAAACAAATATTTTACTTTATTTTATTTCATTAAATGTCCTGAAACTAAATTCTGTAACTGACCCGAGTTGGTCAATGTTAGGCCTCACATATATTAAAGTTTCTTCTCTGAATGCAATGGTGAACGAAAATTTTTGATCCAAGAACCTATTTAAATGTTATTCCACTTTTACATGAAAAATGATTGGATGTGCAATATAAAAGTTAAATTTATTTTAATCATTTATTCTGGGATCCCCAGGCCACATAATCACACACCGTCACAAAGCCTGGTCTTGAAATAATTCCATATAATATTTATAAATAATTCATCGAATATCCAAGACATTACATGAAGCATGAAAACTAGGATTGTGTGACATCATATATATATCAAGGTATTTATCATATTCTTTTAGCATCCTTATCTTAGAAGGAAAATTTTGGAAATTTTTGCTGTAAATATTTGGGATGATATACCAATACCTTTTTTCCCGATGAATTATCCTAGTTGATTATTTGAGTTTTATAAAATTAAACAACTATTGGAAAATTCCATTTAACAGATGTCAGTGCTGTCATGGACCATTCCTTCAGAACATAGAATAAGGCTTGGTATGGAAGAGGCTACCACTACTGTAACATGATAATATTTTATGAAATATATTATTTTAAATTAATTTATAAACACAAAAATCTTTTTTTAAATGAAATTAATAGATTACCATTAATTGTAAAAAACACGAAGTTTATCTTTCATTACAACATACATTAAGTTTCTTCATTGAATTATGTTATACAGAAACTTGATTATTACAAGAAAATAATATACTATTTATACTATTATGATTTTTATCACGTAGCCATTTGAATGGAAGGAAAAAATGAAATAAAAAAAATATGAAAATATATCATACCAATGTTTATAAAAAAATTCATTTTTTACAGATGAATTATAAATTAATATAAATTCAAATTTAATATAACAGATGTGATTTTATGAAAAAAAATTAATGGCCAGAATGAATTTTTATATTCATAAATTAAATTATAAATTTTTAATGAATTATATTAATAACATGAATATGTTGTTTTAAGTCTTAAAATACTTTTTATATTTTTAGGATAAGAAGAAAATATATATTAATCCTAAAAAGTTTTTTATTTTTAATGTGATGTTTTACTATCTTTTAATGGAATACAAATTGTAAATATAATGTTTTTAACTTTTATATATTTTATTTCATAGAATAATTTTTATTTTCTAAATAGAAATATCAAAATATAATATGGGTCATTTTTTTGTATAAATCAAATTTTTTCTATTTTTTGTTTAATTGTCTAAAACTGTGCATTTTAATTTAAAATAAATTTTCTATAAAATTTAATTATTTAGATAAATTATTTTATTAATTGGTTTGAAATTATAATGGGTTTTATTATACATGATAAAATCCAATGTTTTCAAATATAATTTATTTCACATTGTTGTTGTATATAAAAAAAATTAAAACTTTTGAACTTTTCTCCTTAAAAAGCCACTATCTCACTATGCGAGTGGGATTAATGTCAATTTATGGTTATCAAATTTTGAGAATAGAATTATTAAAAATGAAATTAAATATTTGGGTTTTGTTTTAATTTTTTGCAAATAATATCAAATTATATTTTTGACCAGAAATATTATTTAAAGTAGTTATAATTAAATACAATGTTTAAGGTAAACACAAGCTTACTTAATGACTAAACATAGAATATAAGGTTCATAAATGACCCAAAACCAATATAGAACACATTTGTATGACATATTTTAACCCTAAATAACTTAGACTCAATTTGAAGAGTTATTAGTATACTATTACACAAAATTCACCTGTATAACATGTTTTTAAGGAAAATACAAAAAAAAAGAACATTCCTTGCCTTAAAAACATATAATTTATTAGTTTAGGGAAAAGTATACATAGGGTTTGGTTATAATTTTTTTTGGAGGATAAATGAGTTTTTTTTTTCATAAAAATATATATTTTAGATTTAGAGATGATATAATCATTGTAAATTCTTAGGAAACACCAACACATGTATTAATTTGTTTAATAATTAAATAAATTAAGATATATTTTGTTAAATGATTTAAAAATAATAAAAATATTAGGTTCTTAACACTGATGTTTATATGATAAAGAATATAAAATATTTTTCAATTATAGTCCAACTGATCGTTTATGATGAACATATTGACCCATAAATATTAAATATATTGTTAGTACATTTAGGCTTAAAGAGTCTTTTTCATGTTACATGTATTTTTTATATTAATATCCAAAATATATTGGTTCTTTATTTTATAAATTATATGAAACATTTTTTCACTAATGGTTCTATTTTTTAAAATAATTCTATCTTTAATTTATATTTAATGGATTAATTACAAATGATCACAATATAGTCACCTAAATGAAAAATCCAAAAAAAAAAATTAAACTTATTGACTAAGGAAAGAAATTATAAAAATATTTTTCCTCTTGTTTGATATGAGTGTCTATAGACCATATATTCACTTTAATAAATTATTTTTCCATTTTTGAACCACATGATGTTTGAGAGACCTCCCAATTGTGTTTACCTTTTGGTATTTACATGAATGAAACTCATCTACAACAAAAATAGTCACTTGACACCCCCTATATTGACAACAAAAAATCCATTTTGGATCATCCAACACCTTCCCAAATAAAATCTAAATATCCATCATCTCATCATTAAATCATTAATTTGGGTAGAAATAAATCCAAGTATGTCCTTTGGTGTAATTCAAAAGGAGTGAACTAAAAAATAGGCAAAATTATTCAATATACACTTTTGTTTTCTTTCATTCTCAAAATAATTAAATTATTATGATTTCATCCTTATATAATAACATCATAATATCATATATATTTATTTTTTCATGTTAAGGTTTCTAGATACACCTACACTCACTTCCTTGAAATAGGTTATGAAATTACTATTTGTGTATGGAAAACTACCGCCTCACGAAATGGTGTCGTTCATTTTTACTTTACCACATACCATGGATGGAAATCATAACTGAAACATAGATTTTTATATGATATATCTTAAATTTATGATATATTCTTAATTATATTATTTATAAAACACATTCTCTTACGATTTCTATTTTTTTAAATACAATAACATCGTTTGTGGATGTGTGGACAACCGCATCCTCCAAACGATGTTATACTTTAACGCATTTCATGGAATGTATAATGAATGGTATTAATTAAGAACATGATACATGAATAAAATATATTTTATATTAATGAAATAATTACCCTTCTATATAAATAATATATTATTTTATTTATAACCCTTCCAAACATTGAAAAAGTGACAACGTCGTTCATGGTCGTGTCAACTACCACCTCCTCAACACGATGTGATTCATTTTACATAAACATAATTATATATATAAGAATATATGATTATATAATATGGTAAATATGATATAATTATCATTATTTAGAGAAAAAATCTACTTACATTCTTTTAATAAGGACCATTGATAAATGGTAACATTACCCATGTGTACGACCTAAAGTCTCCATGATTGTAACATTGGTTCATTTTTTCATAAAACTCCTTCATGAATTACTTTATAATTATATTTATTGTATCATATTATAATTATTTCAGGATTATTACTCTTTATTTGTTCATATAATGTACTCTTTGACCTTTATCTACCAACCAAATTCGGTTTTGAAAAATATACTGAATTTGGTCCAAACACCCTATGTAAACCTAATTGTTTATATAGTTTTATACATAAATATAATAAGTGAAAATAATTTAATAATAAAAATAAAAAATGATATCAATTATTTATATAATTAACATTGGTTGATTATTTATAAGATAAATAAACATTTCACAGTCAAAATCAAGGTAAGGCATTTTGTCTCAATTTCATTTCAATAAGGCATATGGTACTATTATGATCTTAGTTTCTCTTATATGGTGTATAATAACCCTACGACTTTTTATGTCTTGACAAAAACATTTTTTAGTTATAATAAAATTTTCAAACGGTGTTATCCTATAATTGGGATCATGATTAAAAAGTTACTGAAGCTGTGAGGGATTCTTGTCTCACATTCACTTATGTGAGGAATGCATCAAAATCATCGCCTATTTATTTCATATAATGTATCTTCTTCACCATTTGATATATTAAATCATGATATATTTTATCTCCATGTTATTTAAATTTTTTTTAAAAAAAATTACTTTTTGATATTCTAATTAAGATGATACTACAGTTGTATGGTGTTTTGTATCAATGAACATTTCATTGAGATTTAATTGTTATTATTCCCCTAGTTACATTTATATATTGGGTATACATACCTATGGATTTTTATCTCATGATATTAATTTATTTAATTATATTATGTGGTTCAGTTGATTTTATTTTTTCATGTATCTCATGATTCAAAATATAATCATGTAATAAGGGACATCGTCTCAATCCTCTTTCCTTGATTCATATCTTGATGTACTTCACCATTATTATTTTATAAGGTGTGTTTAAATAAAATTTTACATGTTATATCACCAAAATATATATTTCTCAGGATATAATAGTTTTCCATAAATTACTATTATTTCTTGATGTTTATTGTTTCAATGTATCTCAAGCGGTAAGGGGTTTTTGTCACAGTTTACATCCTTCAGGATGTTTGTAATATTATACACATGTATTAATTTATAAGGTATATATAATTCCTCTTTAACATTTTTTATCATCAATCTAATTATTTTCAAGATATTATAAGATAAATGCAATTTTATTACATTCATAGGGTTAATGAAAAAAATTTCTCAATTTATTATCAGACGCATTAAAATGTTTAATGTTTATTTTCTTAATAAAATTAATTAATGTTATTGTAATGTAATTTAAATTCATCAACATTAAAAAAAGTAGTTGTTAAATAACATCCACTTGAGAAATCATTATTGATATAATCCACATTAATTAATTATATTTGTTATATTTTTTTTAATAGGTTATTTTTAGCACAATTTATTTCTATGGGTTAATCAGGTTTCAAAGATATTGTTTTCAAATAAATTTATTTTCCTTGGGATAATAATGTATATTTTTTTTAAACTAGCTGTCTTCTATTAGATAATAAAGTTTTTTAGAGAATTTTATTGTATCAATTTATTTTCCATTAGTTAATCATGTTTCGATGGAATATTTTTTTGAAACCAATTATTTTCTAAGGGTTAATCATGTTCAAATGGATTGTTTTTAGACAAATTAATTTACATTGTTTAATAATATTTCAATGAGATTCTATTTGACCAATTTATATTTTATATTTTATTCATGTTTCAAAGAGATTTTAATAGAACCCATTTCTTTTCCATGGTTCAATAATGTTTCAGTGATATTTTATTTAATGATTTATTTTTTATGGATTAATCATGATTAAAAGAGATTTTTTTGGAACCCATTTCATTTAAATGGGTTAACCATGTTTCTAATATATATTTTTGATCCTATTTAATTTCAACTGGTTAATTATATTATAAAAATAATAATGCTTGATTGAATGAGTTTGGATGAATTCTTTATGTATTTTGTTCATATACATTATGAATTATGGGTTCTCCAAGATAGCATTAGGTGAACCCGTTATAAATTATATGCTGATGTTCATATATAGTGCCCTAATGCATTGGGTGATTATTAATTTCTCTAGAGATTTATATTATATGTTATATATATTTTAATTCCAATTTGTAAGGGTACTAAAAGGGTTCAATGACACTATGTTCTAAGATACCAAAATGCATTATTCATTCCAGGTATGGGTTTATATTATTTCTAACGACCGGTACTAATATCACATGGCATATGATTATTAATTCTGATGATTCTTGAGATTCAAATATTTTCATAACTGAAGGTCAAGGTATTTATATGTATGAGTTCTTTTGTGTTTTCATACATCCCTTATTAACACTTATTCTCATTGATGATGCTTAATTATTAATTATTATGTTTACCCTTACTGAGTATGTAAGGTCACCCTTCTTGTGCTACCTTATCCACTGGTATTAATTAATAATGTTGACTGATTTATGTGTATAATAGATATCAATAGGATGATTATGAAAACCATTTTTGAAATAAAAAATGTGTTAAATGGGATATATTTTCCATTGATTGCTTATGATTCTAAATTGATATGAGTTGTTTATGTAAGGGTTTTCCATTATTCTCTATAACTCTAAAACTAAATGGTTTGTGAGGATATACATTATCCATGTTATGATTTTATTGTTTTATGGATTAGATGAATAATTTGTGTAATAATTATCTTCTTCAATGACGAAAAGTTATTGTTAAGATTTTCATTAATGGATTCGGGAGTGTTGGTTTTGGAATTTACAATTTGTATCAATGTCAAGAGAACATTAAAGACTAGGATTATTTCAAATGAGTTTATTTTATGATTTATTATTACCATTATAGGACTATAATATTATGGTTTATCATAAGTTCAATGTCATAAAAACCCCCATTTGAGTCTTTTTAGTAGTAAAACTTTTGAGATTATCATTCATATTTTTTTAGATGTGTATTGGGTAGAAGAATAAGTAAAACACTAGTATAATTTGAATTATTCTTTTACCTTTACAAACTTATGTTCTATGGTATTTATAACCTTTTGGTATAATATGATCCAGGATATTGAGGTAATTATGGGAACACAAGTATTATCATATAGATAACCATAATATTGTAAGTTATTTGGTGACTATGTTACTATTATCACTTAAAAAGATGTTATCCATATTTTTTGTATTGAAATCTAGGAGGTATGAGATATATTCAGAAGTTAATACATTCATTAATTGATTGTTTTTAATGGTATTTGGGATAGAGTGTTATGTTGTGATTTATTTTCATCATTTAGTATTACTATTTAATTTTGAAGATAATTTTTTCATATATAGGTTTATTCTTATTGAGAATTATCTTATACCGTGCAAACCATCATGGTATTGGTTAATGTTTAAAGATAAGTGGAATATATTTATTATCCATTTTATGGTTACACAGTCATTAATATTTCAATTTAGTGCTTCATGAGATAAAAATTCATCTAAAATACTCATTTTTTTGAATAGAAGATGATATTTCGGTGTAAATTGACTAAATGATGATATTGTACTCATCATGGAAGTGTATTTAATATTTTTTATATATTTAGATTTTAAGATAATTATTTAACACTATGAGATAGATCTTGAATAATTATTTATTATAATTGTAACTTCAATTCTAATAAACTAATAGGCTTTTAAATCATCATATATTTATTTTTTAGACCCTTAACATTCCATTAATCATCCACATGATTTTGTTAAATTGACTCAATCAATATTTTGTATTATTTACAAATTTCCTCCATTCACACCTATAATATACCAAGATGGAATCCATGAAATTTTTAACATTTAGTGACTATCATTTTTTCAAATTTAAATTTTTTATTATGATGTTTTATTAACTGTCTTTAAAATGTTTATTTGAATAAGAATAATTCCAAATTTGTTAATCCTATGATAAATAAGACGAATCTCGATGGAAAATTCAATTTAATAGTCATAGGATGTAACAGCCTGATATTTTAGGAAATAAATTACTTCAAATTAATGTAAATTCTTTGATAGATTGTATTACATGTAATATATAACTTATCTTGAATTGTATGAAAGACCATGATTATTTTACGTTTCACATAACATTGAGTTTCTTTAATGGAATATGTTTCACTAAAGTTGATGTCCTAATAGAAAATAATTTTCAATTTATAATATTACAATTGTTATCACATATCCATATAAATGGTGTAAATGAATGTGTTTAACAAAAATTTTAAAATATATCACACAAATGTTTATAAAATATATTTATTATTTAGAAATTAATTATAAATAATAACAAAATATTATTCAATATAGAGGATGGTATTTTTGAAATACATTTTTTAGATCAGAAGGACATTTTATATTAATAAATTCAGTTATGAATAATTATTAAATGATATTAATGAAATTTATATGTTTTTTAATTCATCCAATATTTTCGATAGTTTTATGATGAAAATAAATCTGATTTTAATAAGAAAAAATATTTTATTTTAAAGGAATATATTACCTTTATTTAATAGAGATCCAATTTTAAATATAATATTTGGATATTTAAAACTTTTTCATTGAAAATTTAAACTTAATTTTCAAAATCTCAATATAGAGATTTTGTTATTGTCAATTTTTGAAATTTTTCGTAAATGTTTTTTAGAAAATTTGTTAAAAAATGAAATTTAATTTAAAATAGGTTTTTTCATATAATTGAGTTACATAGTTAAATTATATTTTAAATTTTTATTAAATTAATTTTAGTTTAACTGTACGTTTTAAATTCATATGAGGCCAATAGATTCACATTCACATTGATATTGTATATAAAAAATTTATATCTTTTGAATATTTCTCCTTCAAACCCCATTATCTCATAGCTTTTATAGGATTAATTTTAAATTAATTTCAGACCCTTCTATGAATTTAATTTCAAAAAATGTATATACATATTTTGAATAAATATAAATTTTTTGGTATAATATAATCAAATTGTTTTTTGGTTAAAAATAATCATGAATGTAACAAAACATATTTACAATGATTGCATTAAAAAGAATATTATATATGAGTATAAATGACCCAAAATTTGTCCAAAATTCATTATTTGTATATATTTAACCCTTTCTATAGCAAAAAACCCCATAAAGCTTGGATCTTATGTCTACTACATTTCTATTTGAATGATTACATAAAATTCAATCCAAATGGACCAATAAGTTTCAAAGTCTTTGTAATACATATACATACATGCGTCATGCACAACAAAAAATACACTAATTACTATATTTTTTTTATCCTTTTAGGGTAATGAATTTATTCCATATATAATATCCTTTTATATATTTTTAGTATAGTTATTTTATTAATAGGAAATGAAATTAAATAAGGTTGAGATAAAATAAGTAGCAAGGTTAATTAAAATAGATGAAAAAATGTGTCAATACTAATAGTCAAATTTGCAAGGTAATAACTGAATACACATGAAAAGTAATCAATAAATAGATAAATAATTGTATAAAAAATATGTAATGCCGCATCGCTGAAAACACATTCTATTTAATCAATAAAAATACAATGAAATTAATCTATAGACGTGTCGATGAATAATATCATTGATAAATAATAACCGAATCAAAATTAATAATATGATTAATTATTGGAAGACATGTTTTATATGTACATTGAACAATTATCATCATGAACATTAACAAGATAATTTACCATATTTTGTTAAAACCCATATAAGGTTAGCATGCTAACCCATCCCATGAGACTATCCTTAAATCAAGGGTCTATCTATAAGAGATCCAACCCATGTCTTAACTGTATAAAGAATTGATCTTATATTGAATACATGATTTAACAATGTTCCTTAACAAATATCTGTATGGAGTAAAAGATGTAGATTTATCAATATTTCATCATTACATGATAACTAACAATAATTGTTTTTGGCTTTGATCAATGGAGATACTACTTATAGATCATTACTACAATCTTGAGAAAAATAATATATAAACATTCAAAATATTCCCTAACCATTTATAAACATTTGAATCATAATTCCCAAGAAATTAACTAATAAATATAATAACATATAAATTAAGAGATTCATGATATAACATGTCAATATTAACACCATATCTAAAATTTATACATGATTTTGGAAATAAAAATAACAATGATAAATGATATGGATAATTATAAGAAACTAAGTGTGAATTGATCATAAGAAATTAAATATTTCAAAGGGATTAAAATTAATCAAAGTTTCGGATTTCAATACTATTCTTGGATGAAGAAATCTTAAAGAATCTACATTGATAATATTAATGGTATCAATAACAAATATCCCAATTTGTGTAAAACAAAATAGGTTGTAGTCATTGATGAATATAAATACTATAAGAAGTAATTTCGAAAAAATTCTAGATGAAAATAACATTTTTTTAATTTTTCTAAATAATTCTCATTGAAAATATCTGTTGAAATAAAAATCCTGAAAATTTAACCATTTACATATGAAAATAAATCTTCAATGAATAAATTGAGGTAAATTCGTACATTTTTAACAAGGTAATGAATTTTATTTTTCATAGTAAAAGTTTTGAAAAGATTCTTTTTTGGAAAGTGACAAGAATAATCATTTTGGAAACATTTATAAATGAAAATAAGGGAAAAAATTAAATTAATAAATAATTTTTAAATATTTCAACATTTTTTCCATCCTTTTTAGAATACTTGGTTTTTAAAAGAAAATATATTCTCCGATTGAAGTGGGAAATAAAGTCTTTTTTTAAAAAATATTTTATAAAACATTTTTGTACCTACGAATTAAACAAATGGTACTAATACATGAAAAATATCATGAATAACTAGAGGAGAATAAAATAAAATGTTTTATTACACAATGAAGAAATAATTTCTTCTAATGTAAATTAAACTATAACGAATCCCAGTCAAATTTATATTATGATCTAAACCCTTGAAAAGACCATAAAATTGATGTGAGAATCAATCAATTAATATATTATCTATTTCAAATGTAAAAACACAAAAATTATAAATAAATACATTAATATATATTAAAATATTATTACACTCGTCATATTAGAATACTTACGACAACAACTAAATAATATAACCTAAAGAAAATGAATAGGGAAATGAAATTAATTACCTCATGTTAACTCTAAATTAAAATCCATTATTAAGAATCATTCAAATTAAAATTTAAAAACCAATAAAAATAAATAAATAATGTATTTAATATATCAAAATGGGTAGCAGGTCTACTACACAAAATAAGTAAGTGATGAATATGACATTTATCTCATAGATGTAAAAAACAAGATGAAAATCCAATACAGTTTGTTTCCTTTTAAAATAATGTAATTTTAATTCCATTATAATTGTTTTAAACATGTTAATAAATTCTAAAATAACCAAATTTATATTTATTATATCATATATTGTCACACCAGGATTTTGAAATTCATCATTGGTTCTGGTTCATGTTTGGTCCTCGGTTCTTTTATTAGGATCCATGTGTGATGGGTTTAATTTTTTTTGTTCTTATTCCCTTGATTACATGGCCTATCCTTCCTCCCTAGGTTACCCATGATTTTTTGGAGAAAATGGGTGTTTTGTGGTAGACAGACTCTAGAGCATGGTGAGAACACCGTTAGTGGTAACTGTGCACCTTGTACCAGGTTATTGTGCATTTAGTTAGGTCTCAACCATAAGTGAATGAAAATTCTATATGGTTAGTTAGAAAATTCAAGTTCCCCTTGGGGTATGTCTCCTTCTCATAAGAGACTGTTTAACACTCACTGCATAGTATGAAAAACAAGCAGGGCTAACTGTTCGACCAATCTCAGTCATTAAAATCTGGGGGTTTCTATTCCCTATAATTGATTTTAATCCCCAAACACTCCCATATATCCTCTATTCAGGATCCTTCATTATAGAAACCTCCTCCCTCTCTCTTAGCTCTATTGGGACTTAATTTTTGAGCATTTTTTTGGTGGATTCTTCAAGTGATCTTAAATTAAGTCATATCTCCCTTGTTTTCTTCCATCCTTCCAGGGGTTCATTACATATTTTTTGGGATCTCTTTTCTTGAGTTCACTGGGTTCAATTTTTATTGTTGAATCATAAAATTTTGGGTTCTATCTTGGTGCATTTCAATTGGATCCAATATCATATGGGTGTGGTTTAGGTTTGAATGTTTTTTCACACCAGATTCCAGATGTTCATCACCATATAAGGTATGGACCCTTTTCATATTACCTTTAAATTTAATATTTCATTGATTTCATTTCTTTCTCAGCCTCCATGATAGTGAAATAGTCATATATGAATTTCAGAAAATGTTGTTTTTAAAATGAAGTAGTTGGTTAATTTATTTGAATTTATGGCTTGGATTCGATGGGGTTTTCACACTATGTTCATTATAAATTGCTCTGTTGGATTTTCAAGTGAATTTTCATTCATAAAGGAATGGTTTGGGTTTTTAAATGGTATTGTGATATCCAAAATGGTGACTTGAATTTTCCAAATTGGTTTTTTACACCTTATTCTCGATGGAATTTCCCATTGGCATTTGTAAATATGTTTTGGACTCAAATTGTGGTCTGGGTTGATTAAATGGGTATCCAAAGGAGTGATTGGTTATTAAAATGGTTCTGTATAGTTATTTGTGAAAAGGATTATGATGTGAATGAATATTAAGGCCTGTTGGCTTCTTAAAAGTGGATTATTAGGAAAAAAATCTGGAAGAGAGTCTCCTTCCTTGTTGGTCAACCATGGGACATGTGTGTCCTCATTATGGGACCTCCCTTGTGTGATAATTATTTTGATATAAGGTATTACACTTTTAGGTGGCAGTGGGTGCCAATTTTTGTGATTTGTGTGATGGAATGTGTGTATGGATTATTTCTTGACCTTGTTTAGAACACCCCTTTGAGATCATAAAATGGGAACCCATCATAGCTCTAAAGAATTCTATGAATGATAACTACACTATATAGTTTATGAACTAGCTGGTGGCCCATAATATGATTATATATAAGGGTTTATTACTGTGGGAATTTTCCCCTCATCATATCTTGAGTTAAAGAGGCCATGTGTTTGGGTGTTTTGGATTTCTTTCTGTGTGGCATGATACCGGGGATCATGGCCCATGTATTAGTATGTTAGGTTCACCATGGAGTTCCTAGGTATTCATGCGTTCTTATGACACTTGTACAATTAGTGACATTTCTATTGTTGTGTAAAACCATATTATTTACAGATGGTATTGTGGTTTTCTAGGAAAATTGTGAATTTGTAGTTTTGTTAAAAAGGTTTCCATGAATATGTTTGGAAAGTGCATGTATTTACCATTCTTTTTAACCGTTAAGAAAAAATAAGTATATTTCCCACATGGTTCCCTTTACCATTACCCCCTGATCCTTTTATAATAACATGATGGTAATGGATTGTGGATTTATTTGTTTACATTAAAATGAAAATGTTGAAAGACATATATATTTTTATATTTTATTTAAAAACTGATAGTTGAATTTATTTTTTTTGTGGATATGAATTAAGAATTTATTTATTTGGGCCTACCTACTGAGTATTAATACTCATTCCTATATAGTTTTGTTATTTTTAGTTTCATCTAGAGGTTCTATATTGAGATCGATCACCTCAGGTGAAAGTTTGTATTGGATTGGAGAATGACCATCGGTGTCACATGGAGATGTCTTGGTCATCATGTTCAATCCGGGTTTTTAGTGTTGTTTTTTACCCAGTCAATTTTAATTTTATTTTTTGTGTAAGTATATTAAATTTTAAAAAATATATTTAGTTTGGTTTCCCCTTTATTTATTTTGATTCCATTATTAATTTTATTGGGTGAAACCAATATCATTGTCACTAATGATTCACTTGGCGCCAATCTCTATCATGGGAGGATCATGAAGTCCCATCGACCCTTTCCACAGATAGGCTCAGGTGACCGTTTCCATGTCAACCAAGGTTGGTTAGTGTGAAATTGGTATTAGATCCAAGGTGGATAATTTTAGAGAGACCATCGTTACTTTGGGATGTCACGTTTGATGGAGTTGGATTTTTAAGACAACAGTTGTAGGTGTAGGAATAGAATCACATACACTTTCTCATTTTGATCATTAGATTACCATATGATTTTCAATTCTCATTGTTTTCTTCGGTTCTGATATATTTTTTGGTGTTTGGAAATGAAAAAGGAGTTCTGAAGTGACCTTCATGATCTCGAAGGGACTGTAAATCCATGTGGAGACAAGGAAACTACCCTATAATTCTCTATGTTATGGTAGTGTGACCTGAATATGTCCTCTAACCATATGTCAAATTCACGTTTGGCACTATTTTACACCATTGAAATGTGTCATTTATTCATTTGGGTTGTGAAAATAATTATGAAAACCCTTATTTTGAAATTTAAGGAAATTATATATTTAAGGAATAAGTGTTATGATTTACAAAAGGTGAAAAATGAATTTTCGAGATTTTTTTTGATAATGTCTTAGACAAATTGATTTTTATGAAATAATATTAGTTTGAAATGATAATGGAACATCATAATAAAAACATGTGGTTTATTAGAATTTGTAATTTTGGAAAATAGAAATATTCCATCGACAGAATTTTTGATATTTGATTCAAACTTGGAGAGTTTAGTTTATAATTAAAACAATTACATATAAAATTAGGTTTTTTGGGAAATTGAAATTGTTTTGAAATGTGTATAATTATTTAGAAGGTATGTATATTGTTTGGAAATGAGTTTTTATTCGAATGGTTGGGTTTTTTCAATAAATGTATTCTATGATAAGAATTGTGTTTCCGGAATTGTGGCTAACGATTGTGAAAATGAAATTTTTGTAATTTGAAAAATAAGTGTGAATTGAATGTCTTTCCTTGAACGTTGCTTTTACCTTTTGTGTTCCACCAGGTGACCACATACATATATAAGCATGAAAAACTGGATGGGTGCCTATTATGACATGAGAATGTTCATGTGTATGGCTCCATGTAACACCAATCGTGGGTGTGTAATCCATAAATATTTTTTCCTTTTAAAAATAATTATAAATTATAATTTGTTGTTTTAACTATGAGTGGTTGTGTGATGTGTCCTTTTTTTGTTTGATGTGTTTCAGGTAGACGTTTTGGTGGTTTCATATATATGTTTGGTGTTCTTTGTGGTGTTTTTTTGGCTAATGGGCCAATTAATTTGGGTACTAAGTTCCTCTTTATTGGCTATAGTGTTCCACCATAATGAATCAACGTTTGTTCGAATGTGGGAATGGGTACTCCCAAGTGGAAAACCCTCATGTTGATCAAAAAAAGAGTTGTCATCATTATTGTTAGAGATTTTATCTACATCTTTTATTTTAATTTCCTGTTAGTTTAATCATTTCATAGTGGGAGGGAAGATGTGATAGAAGTTTAAGGATGCTTTATTTTCTAGTTTTGGATGAGTCGTTGAGGGTGGAGTCTAGAACCATTGTCCTAGAATGTTAATTCTGAAAGGGTTGAAGGGAAAATTATTATTAAAAAGAATGGATACATGGTTTGAATTTTTTTTGGTAGCACCTTTCATAGAAAGTATTATTGTTCCTTTAATCAGTTTATTATAAAAGAGGTCATTGTAGGCCATTAGTGTTGCGAGTCTGGATGTAAGAGGAAATTATAACCATTTTTAGGAATCATGTTCTATTTGGGACATCGGTTGAGATCATGCGCAATGTAATGTTACTTTTTCTTGCAGGGGTCATTCAATGTGGTGTCTTCTATTATTATGTTCTATTTTAAATGATAAATTGTATGTGGTGGAGCATTTTGCTAACATATTTTTAAAATGAAGTGTATAATTCCTTCTTGAATTCCAATGTTCTCAAATTCAGATGAAAAAAGTTACCCTTGTATCATTTCGTTCATATTCATTATTTAAGGTGAATGGAATGGTGCCTATGCATATTTTGAGTCCCTATTCTAGAAATGTTCCATGTCTAGGAAGAGTGAATCTTTGGGTGTTTTGGGTTCTATTGGCTCTGTTTGGGAGGTTGGGTGGTTCCTTGTGGCACCATAAGGAGAAGATATATTTGGGGTTTCTAAATCATGACTATGTGGTAGGAGATGCTTCAAAAATCATACCACAAGCATTATGTATTTGAGTGAATATGGACTGTAGTCAGTAGAACCCTAATGGTATGGATGTATTTGGTTTAACATCCATACATAGAGTGGATGGAAGAGGCAATTCAAGACTCTAATGTAGCTGTTCTATTTTAATTGGTCATTTTAGGTGAAAAGAGGCATGTGAACCTCATTTCTACATTATGTTCTTTTTAGGAGTAAGAGTTTTCACTTTATTATCAGGATATGAAGGTGTCTCATTTTCTTAAAATCATAGTGGTTGTGCCTTACTGGATGGGGGCCTCTATTTAATGGCTCATGTGTGACGTTTTGGAGAGAATCAAGTGTAATATGGGTTTATGTTCTTCTAAAACTATTAAGTTGTTGGGATATGTCAGTTGAGGTTTTGATGATCCATTATATGGGACCCTTCCCTTCCCTTCACTTTTCCTATGGATTTTTTAGGCCCTGTGGGAAAATTATTGAGTTAGTTTAATCACATTGGTTACTATGGTGGGGAGACTAACCATGGGTCTCGATAAAATTGTTTCAGATGTGGTTTTAATTCATTTTTTAGTCTTTGGTGGATTATTAAAATTGTTCTTGGTGATGTCTATGGTGTTCATGTTTTGAGGATTGCATTCTCATTGAGAAATTTGTGTGTCTTTTGGATTGATCATCTAGAAGTGTTTATGATTTTGGGGTTGAGTGTAACATAGTGAGGAGTCTGTGCTGATCTCTGAATTACATCTTTTTAGTATTTTTTTGCTAGTTGGTTTTTTGTAATATCATTGTTTTTTATTCATGAGAATCCTCCATGAGTTGTCAAGGTTTGGTGGTTTCTGCTTTTAGATAAAGAAATGGATTGAATTTATAGGGGTGTAAAGTGTTATGGTGAGTAGAATTTTCACACATAGGTTCTGACATTCATCTTTGGTTCCAGTTTGGGATTGGTTCATGATTCTTTTATCAAGAATGGATTGTGAAAGGTTTGAAATTTTGGTATGTTTTTCCCATAATTCCTTGACCTAGCCTCCCTCCCTAGGTTTCCCTTGATTTATTTGATAAATTTGGTCTTTTGGGGTGGATAGACCCTGGCACATTGTTAGTGAATGGTTAGTGGTAACCATACACCTTGGAAGGTAACTATGTGGCAAGTCAGTTCTCAACCAGAAGTGACTACATGACTATTGATGGTTAGTAAGACTTTGTTGGTTTCCCATGAACTATTTCAACTTCTTAGTGGATGCAGTTGTGTGGATATCACCATGTTTTTAAAACATTCCAGAAAATTTGGTTGGTCGATTCGAGTCATTAAAAATATGGGGTTTTTTTTATGAAAACAAGATTTGATAATAAAAACACCCCTCAATCTCCCCATTCAGGATCCTCTATCGTAAATGTCTCATCTCCCTCTCTTTTTCTCCCTTATACCTCAATTTTTGGGTGTTTATTGTTTGGATTCTTCGAGGGATCTTCACGTAATTCTTCTCTACCTTGTTTTCTTCCAATTTTTTGGGGTTCTCCTCCCTCTTAATTCAGATCTATTTTTCTAGTGTCTAGGGTTCTATTTTTATTGTTGAGTCCTAAAATTTTGGATTCAATATTGTTCCATTATGTTGGATCTAGTTTCCATTCGGTGTGTTTGAGGTGGAAATGAGGTTTCACAATAGATTTTAGAATTTCTTCATCATATAAGGCAGGATCTCTTGGCATATTTCCACTAAATTTATGATTTCAATGATTTCTTATGCTTCACATCATTCTTGATATTTAAACTGTGATATATTTGTTTAGAATAAATTTTTTATAGGAAATGATGTTTTTATTAATTACATTGAGAATGTTGTTTGGATTTGATGGGTTTTTCACACCAAGTTTTGTTAAGTTTCACGATGGGTTTCTCAAGTTGATTTTGATTCTTAAACAAATGGACTAGTTTTGTAAATTGGATTATGATATCAAAAATGGTGTTTGGTGTTTTGAAAATGGTTTTTTACACCAAGTGCTTAATGGAATTATACATTGGAAATTGTAAATATGTTTTAGACTTAACTAGTGGTATGTTATGAATAAATTGTTTTCCAAAGGACTGTTTGGATATACAAATGGTTGTGTAGTGTTATTTTAGAAGTGGATAATGATGGGAAATAAACGTGATGCCTTCTTGGAATCAATGAAATTGTTTATTTGAAAAAACCTCTAGGAGACAGTATCTCTCTTTGTGAGTCAACCATTGGATGGGTGTGTCCTCAGTATTGGACCTCCCTTGTGTGATAATTATTTTGAGGTAATGGAAAACTCTATGAGGTGGATGGGGTGGTGCTGGATTGTGTGATATATGTGTATGGATTATTTGTTGATCTTGTTTCTAACACCCCTTTGTGAACATAACATGGGACCTACCGTAGCTACGAAGAATTCTGAGAACATTTTTTGCGTTGGCTTGTTTATGTACTAAATAGTGGCCCATAGTTGGAAGATATATTTAGGTTTACTAGTATGGGATTTCACCTCTCGGTCTATCTTGGGATAGGGTGATATGAAATTTGGGGGTCATTTAATTTACCATTTATAAAATGCTAGTGGGGATTGGGTCTCATGTATTAGTGTGTTTTGGTTCTCCTCTCAGTTTATTGGTATTTTTGGGTTCCTTCGATACTAGTATTGTATGTGCCATTACCCTCATCATGTAGAATAATATTCCTTATACATGGTTTCAGTGTTTTGGTAAATTGAGAAAATCTGGTTTTGTTAAAAATGTTTTAAAAAATATGTTTTAAAGGATAATTTATTTCCATTTGTATTTAATTATTATGATAAATGTTTAGTTTTCATAATCAGTTCGCATTCCCCTTTTCCCCTTGAGCCTTGTTATAAAACATAAGGGTAATGCACTGTGTCTCTATTTTTTACAATAAAATTAATTGTTTTCAAAAATTAATATTTTTATATTCTATTTAAAAATTGATACAGAATATTTATTTATTTAAAGTATATTCATTGGGAATATAAGTATATGGGCATACCTATTGAGTTTTAATACTAATTCCTATATTGTTTTTTTGTGTATTATTTCTGCTATAGGTTCCATCTTTTGCTCAATCACCTCGGTCAATAGTTAGTTTTGGATTGGAGTGTGACCATCATGATGAGGTGGAGGGGTGGTGGAATTCATTTTCAGTATTGGGTTTTCAGTGTATCTGTGTTACCCAAATCATTGTATATTTACTTTTGGTGTAAATGTTTTAATGTTTGATAACCATATTATTTTTGGTTTTCATTTATTTATTTGGATGTTTTTGTTTATTTTATTGAGATAAACTATTACCATTGTATCTAATTATTCCCTTGGTGCTTTTCTCTAGCCTGGGAGGATCGATAATGCCTATCATGCCTTGCTACCAATCAGCTCAAGTGTCCAGTTCAGGGTCAACCCGTGTTGGTTCATTGAATATGTGATCTTCTTATAATATCTTATTACCAAATTGTCAAACATATTTCATTATTTTCACTATTTTTTATGTTAACTTTCTAGTGTTTTTAGTTTGTAATGAATTTCTATTTATTGTTATTATTACACATATGATTATTTTAGAATATAAATATTGTAAAAAATTATATAATTATAATATATATTCTGTATATATGTATTAACAATTATCCATAATAATAGGGAATTTGAAATGAAATGCAATGTTCATGGGGACAGTTGGTCATGAATATGCATGAACGCTACATTAATTTATGTGGCCTACTAAAAAAATGAAAATTAAATAATATATATTTATTTAATAATTAAAATAAATTATTTATTTCATTTATATAACATATTTTTCTTATAAAAATCCTCTATACATTCCATACATACCGTGAATGAATCATATTTCTTTGAGGATGAGGTAGACCAAACTTCTACAAAAGATGTTATAGTATTTATACAAAATGGAAACAATAATGTTATGTGTCATATAAAAATTATAGATAAATATCATATATATAATATATAAAGATTTTCTCCATCATAAATACCATCCATGAGTTGTGGTATAGGAAAAACGAAGAACATCACATTGTGATGTTTTAGTTCTCCATACACATAATTGATAAGTTTGTTAACCACTTTATACAAGTGTGTTTATGTGTAGGAAGGAAAATTAGAATTAATTAATCATTATAATTATGATAATTTTTTATTATATAATAATGTAATAATATTGTTTTAGGTGGTGGATAATGAAAATAATATAGAAGACCGTGAGGAATGATGTTACCTATAATTTGAGTAACTCAATTACCTTTACACTGAAGGGCTTCCTTGGTAGGATTTACAGACATGGTAGGCTTCCAGGATTAGTTTAAATATGTCTAAAACGTATTTTTTCATTTTTTTTGTGGATCCAATGTGTCTTGAGAGGTTAGATGAATAGGGAGGGTTGAGTACCATTTTATAGTGGAGGAGGAGTGGCTTTCTAATAAATTTTTGGAATGAAAATTCCACCCATGTTCTTCCAATAAAATGTGGCTACAATAATGAGAAATATATATATATGTTAGTATTGGGTCTAAATAATAACATAAAATAACATTTGGACAAGTTTCTGGGTCATTTTTTTCACCTAAGTCTAATGTTTATTCCTTTGATAAGTTAATTTTTTGCTTCATCACTATAATTAATTTAAAATAAATTCACTGAAATTTTTGGCCATAAAATAAGATTATATTATTAGGAATTATATTTTTTCATATATTGATTCACCTTTTCCAATTTAAAATCATAATAGTTGTATTATATAATTTAAATTTAATCCTGACTATAGGATGAAAAATTCAATTATTAAAGTAAAATATTCAAAATATTTATAAATTTTTATATTCATTTTCAAAGTTAAATTCTTAAAAATGACCAAAACTAGATACATTGATTTAAAATAAATTAAATTATTATTTATAATAAGTCAAAAATTCAATTTATCCATATAAATATATAATAATAAAATGTATTTTTGAAATAAAATTCTGTTTTTGTAAATATTCATAAAAAATTGTAACCTCACAGAAAAATAAAATTATTTACCCTAAGAATATTTTTCTATTTATATCTCAAAATTTATTCTTATTTCAAAACATAATATTTAATAAATTCATTGTAATCAGATTTAAAATAGGTTTATCGTTAAAAGGTATTAAAATTGCATTATTACAGAAATAATATATTAAAGCGTAAAACCAGATTTATTTTTATCTTATACCCAAAAATCTAATGAAATAAACTAAAAAATATTCTATTAAATATAATAAATACTTATTTCATTAGTATATTTCACTAAATATAATTAAATTATCTTATTTTGATAAAGGATCATTGTGGGCATAACAAATTTCCATTATATTCAATTGGTTTTTACAATCATTTCTAATTTATTGGTTACCTATGAATTGATATTATATTTTTATAAAAAATATAGTTATATAATTTATTTCATAATATTCATAATAGAAAATTTAAATCCTAGTTTATATCTTATTATATTATATATAAAAAATTAATATATTTTAGATTGGTAAACCCTTGCCTTTCATGTAATGTAATCGATTAAAGAAACTCGTTGTTTCTTCCGACACATGTTATATTAGTATCACATTCACTGAATGTTAAATCATATATTTATTTTATTTAAAATTATATAGCTATTTTAATGTCTTTGGATATTATATTCCCTTATATTCTTAATGTTTCATTTCACACATGCTATCGAATACAGTGTTCTTTATTTATAATATTGAGGCATTATATCATCCCTACCTTAAATAAATATAATCTCTATAATTTAAACTCTATATTGGTAATAAATTGTTTCATATTACATATTTTAAAATCCGACAGCGAGACAAGGTTTAAAAAACATCATCTATAAAAGAGATAACAGGTAGTACAATGTTCACATAGACTAACATATCACTAGGTATTTATGTGGGAGAACGTTAGTTGAATGTAGAGATATTTACAGTGAGGAAAATAAAAAATATTTATATTCTGTTATTGGGGTCATCAATCAAAAACATGTAGATGGAAGAGGGAAATTTTCAGTCCTCAATGTTATAAATATGTGATGATTTATAATTCCATCATTTCAACAAAATTCTAGTTATTAGGACAACCATTTTATTATAATATTCAAATAGTTGAAGGATTATTTTACTATATATGAATATAATGAAAAATACTTACGTAATATATTTTTATAAACACAATTTTCATCATTTTCTTATACTTTGATCGATTTATAATTCATCCAATAAATCATGAAATAGGTATCCAAAAATTAACTTTTACTCATGAGGAACTAGAATAATATTTTAACAGATCTTAAGGCCAAAAAGTGACAAGTATAACTATTTGTCCTTCACTATTATTCAATGAAACAATGGTTAATGTAATAATCCATACACCTAAAAAGTGATGTTACTAGCTCATCATTTATATTTATTCAATAAATTATCCAACTATATACATGAATATATTAACATGTACATTACATAGGTCATTGTAAGTTGTTAAACAGTTATCATCCTTTGGTCATTAGCTTGAGTCTTATAGCCTCCCTAGATTTGATGGGTTTTCATATGTAATATAGGGAATCCATTTTATAAAATATATCAATATTATTTCCAAAAATATTATGATGTACATCATTGAAATAATGATAATAACTAAATATAATTTTAAATATGGTTTTTAATGTAACATCAATACATAAATAATTCATCTATTTATTTCCAAATAGTTCCTTCCATAGTATATGGTTTATCCATGGCCATTCATTATCAATACAAATTAAAATCATTCATAATGGTTGGTAAAAAAATTGTGAATTATCCTATGTATAAATCCCCAGGAGTGTCAATACATGTGTACAATATGGCTTGTTTTCATGTACTAGGTTACAATAGAGTTAGGCCTGATGAACCTTTTTTTGAGTTGTTACCCCTATGTATATCAATTCCAGAACGATGTCCCTCTGTACTATCCAGAAATGGATATATATCAAGTATTACCACATAATTTATAAATTAAAAAATTTACAAAATGTTCTTCTATACATATTATCAAAGTCCACCTTAAGTGTATATTCCATAATCTAGGACCTTAAAATATTATTTCCAAGGTTGCTACTAAACATTAATTGATACCAACTTTAGTGACCCAACCCCAGAAATATAGAAGCTAGTTTCCTCTAGAATTAAAATGAATTTATTTGAAGGAATCAGATACCAAAGGACCTAAGAGATTAGTAGTCTTGGAGAACAAGATACATAAATTAGTATTTTATGAAAAAAATACACTAATGAAAACATATATTTTTTTATTTTGAGGGAAATAACATTATTTAATATAGTGTATCCTTTCATATATTTAATTTTCCCCTTTCATGGATTCCTAGGGAATGAAATAAAAAAGGGTGAGTTAAATTTTTTTGTATAGATAATTTAGACCTGTTGAAATAATGAATCAATGAGAATATAAAATATGTAAAGGTAATAAATGAATAAACATGGAATGTAATCAATAATGTAAGAAGTAAGAACGTAAAAAATATGGGATGGAATATAACTGAAAGAAAAATTCATTTAAATAACTTGATATGGAAAAATCAATATTAAAATGTAAGAAAATGAAAACACATTCCATTTTATCAATAAGCTGAGAAAGAAATTCATCCATAGATATGTCGACACAATATCACATAAAAAATTATAACTATAAATAAATTAATTATATTGTTAATTATTGGACTCCACGTTTCTTTGGAAAATGAAACCATTATCAACAATTAACAAGATAGTTAAGCATATCACATAAAACCCCATCTCTGGATAGCCATCTCACTCATCCCATGAGACTTCGAATGCATCTAGGGGATATCTATAACTGGGCCCCACCTTTGTAATACATATCTGAATAATTCATCATATATTAAATAATTTATTTTAGTTTTTTCCATATCAAATATCCATACATAGTGTAAGATAAGGATTTATCAATATTATCCCAATGCAGGATAACTTGAAAAGGGTTATTGACATTGATGAATGGGGATACTAATGAAAGATAAATAATTTAATATTAATAAAAACAATATTTTAACATTATAATGTAGCTAATACCAGTTTTAAACCATTTAATAAAAATACCACATGAGTTGAATGAAACATTGAATATCAAAATAATATTGAGATTATTGATATAACATGACAACGTAAACACCGTATGTAATAATGATATATGGTTTAATAAATAAACGTATACATGATGAACGATATGGATAAATAGAGAAATTTCAATATCAAAATAACACGAGAAATTGAGTATATCAAAGAGATTAAAAGGAATAAATTCATTTTATGTCAATACTATCCTTTTCCAAAGAAATAATAAACCACCTAGAGGAAGAGTAATTATGGTATCAATTAAACACATCCCCGATTTTGTAAGAAATAATCTTATGTTTTCAATGATGAATATAAATACTATAAAAATATATTTAGAAATAATTAATGAGGAAAATATCCATTTATTTTGAAATATAAATTTAAAATACCAATCCTGTGAAATAAATATACAAAAAATTATCAGTAAAAAGTAAAATTTTACACATGGAAGGGAATATTTATTTAAATTACTGTGGTAAAAATATACATGTCATATATGGTAAAAAGATCATTCTTTTTAAGCGGTAAAAGTTTATAAAAGATCATTATTTCTAAAGATAAAATATTATTACATTAAAAAAATTAGGAGACAAAATGCTAAAAATTAATTATTAAAGAATTTAGGAAATGGTAAAATATTTTTGAAAACTTTTTTAGAAAACATGGTTGTTAGTAGATTACATGTTCTTCGAAAAAAGAGGGATGTGAAGTCAAAATTTATTATAATAAAATTTTAAGACATTATGAAAATAAATTAATGGGAAAATGGTATTAATAAATTAAAATGGTCATTTATTAGAAGTGGAGAGAAAAATTAATATAATTATTATACAATGATCAAATAAATTCTTCTAATGGAAATTCAAGGGTGAACAGTCCCAAACCAAATGGGATTCTGATTTAAACCATTAAAAAGACCACAATATTGATGTGGGAATCAATAAAGGAATAGATTATGGGTTTAAAATATAAATCCACATATATAGTTCAAATAAAACAATATTTAGTTAAAATTTATTACACACCTAATCATGTAATATTAACAATAATGATAAGGTAATATAACCCAATGAAAAGGAATCAGGTTATGAAATTATTTACCACTTGGTGAAATTTAAATCAGAAAACATTATAAGATATAATTAAAACTAAAACTCAACATAAAATAATGAAATATATATTAATAATATATTATATAAAAATTTTAAATATGTATACTGTATAAAATAAGTTAGTGGTGAATAACAAATTTATCTCACAAATGTAAAAAAGTGAGATGAAAATTACATACGTTGTGTTTCATTTAGGGTGAATATTTTTTAAATTAATTTATAATGGTTTTAAAATTTTTAATTTATTATTAAAGAACCATATAAAAATTTATGATAACATACATGATCATATAATAAAATTTTACTATATATTTGATAACAGTCCATCATTATTTCCACTATTTTAGGTGTTAATTGTCTAGGGGGTTTGAGTTTGTTTTTAGTTGTTGCTAATTTTTATTATTACATATATCGTGATTTATTCATATAAATAATCCATTATTTTATTATCATATATATTAATTTTATATGTATTTACAACAATCCATTCAATTTTAATATAGGACATAAAATGAAATATTTATGGAAACGGTTGGTCGTACGTACACACGAACACTACTTCCATTTCATTTCCATACTAAAATAATGGAAATTAAATTATATATACATGTATATTATAAATAAAATATCATATTTATTCCATATATTTCATACTAGTTTAATAAATCCATCCTTTATATATTTCATGTTTATCGTGAATGAATCAAATAAAATTATGTGAGCAGTAGTCTACCCTTCTACAATTAATGTTATTGTATTTATATAAAATAAAACAAATAAGGGTATTTTTTAATTTAAAAATAAAAAATAAACTATAAATATCATATATATAATTTATAAATAGAGTTTCCATTATAATTACAAACCATGAGTAGTGGAAATGGAAAAAATTAATGATGTTGTTTTGTGATGTGGTAGTTCACTATAAACATAAAAAGAATGCTCATTACCCATTTGATGGAAGATTGTGTAACTGTAGGTATAAAAAAAAATATTCAAAACATACAGATATATTTTATAAACGGTTTGTATTATATATTCATGTAATAATGATACTTTTGGGGGTTTATAATAGAGATAAAATAAATGAACTTGAGGAAGGATGCTACCTCTTATTTGGGTAATTCTTTTCGGTTTTCATTGAATGGATTAATTTATTTTCATTATTCTCAAGAAAGTATTATATATATATGTGAGTTATTTTTATGAGGTATTTTTTTTCTTGGTCAAACACAATTGGATTGAGAGATTTGTGGAAAATAGTGGGATGTGTTCATTTTTATAGTGGAGGATTGGCCTTCTTAAAAATGTTTGGATTGGGAATTACACAAACATTTTTCCTATTACAAGTGGATCAAATAATAATACATATTATATAAAAGTGAATGTATCATATAAATATAAAAATAAAATATATTTTTGACAATATTATAGGTTATGTTGGCCCTAAAGTATAAGGTTTAATCCCTTATTCGTTGAAATTAAAATCAATTAATTTCAGTATAATTTATTGATACAAAATTACTTAACTAATTTGAAATTAGTAACAATTTTTATTAAATATACATAATCAATTTTTACAAATGAAAATCATAGAATATGTAGAAATCAATTAAAATGTAATCTCGTAGACAGGACAACAAATCGGGTTTTTAAAGTAAAATGATCCTAAAATTTCAATGATTTTATATTCATTTTAAATGTATAATTGATTAAAATAACCTAAATTTGATTAATATATATAAAATTGATCTAATTAATATTTTTAAAAAATCCATAATGAAATATAGAAATCTAAATAAATTATATGAAAAACATTTTTGAATTAAAATTCTATATTGTTTCCATATTCATCAAAAAATCAATGTTCACAGAAAAATACGCAAAATTCACCATAAAGATTTTTTTTGTTTTTATTTAAAAATGTAAATTTATTTGAAAATATAATATTAATATAATTTTTAATAAATGATATAATATTGGTTCTCTCTTAAAAGGAAAAATAATTCCTTTTAAAAAAATATCATTTTTAATCATAAAATAAGATTTATTCTTATATAATGCCTATAAAATCTATTGAATTAATATCAAAAATATTTTATTGAATATATAAGAGAAATATATCATTAATATAATATTTTAATATTAATTAATTTAATATATCTGGATAAAACATATTTGTGGGCATAAAGAATTTCATTTATATTCAATTGGTTTTTATATTATTTTCTAATTAATTGCTAACCAATGAATTCAATTTATGTTTTTATGAACTGTATATTTTTATAATTTATTTAATACTATTAATTTCACTATTTTAATGTCTATATTTTATATTAATATATTGAAAAATGAATTTTTTAAATATTTTTTCTTTTCGATAAAACACAGAATACTGTGTAATGCACGCCATTGAAGAAACACCTTATTCCGTGAAATAGTGACACATGCATTGTACATTATGTTCTAGATAATGTTTATTAAAATAGAGAATATTTTATAACTTCTAGAGATATTGACTTCAATTATGTGCTTGCGGTTTCATGTTATATAGTCTATCAAATAAAATGTTTCAATATGTGAAATTTTGGATGTTACGATCACCACTTTAAGATTGATTTTTTTGTTACTGGTATGTTATTCCATGAATGTGGCATATAAAATATGTTAAGTGAAGAAAAATGAAAAAGTATCCTTCCTTTTATTTGACTCCTAAAAATATTTACAGTATAGAATAAGCTATATAGGTTTCAGTATAAATATTACTTTGAACAATAAATGAGTTATTACAATCATAAAAATTTAAAATATATTTTTAGAGATGACATAATTGAATTAAATTATTATGAAACGAAAAAACATGAATTATTTATTTAATAAATAAATAAAATAAATATTAATTTATTAATTTGTTTAAAATTATTAAAAATATTATCTTCAGCCAAGTGATTTTATAGTGTTATAAATTTAATGTATGCTAAATTTATGGGACAATGGACCTTTTATAATGATCATATTGACCTATAAATTGTAAAATAATTTTTAGCATAGTTTGGGTGAATGTGCTGTTTTTTATTCATTATTTTATATTATAAATAACATCAAACCCATATAATATTTTTATTTTATAAATATAATGTCATGTTTTTTAATTTGTGCGTATAATTTTTATAATTATTATCACATTATTTTAATATTAATTGATAAATTACATAGGTTAGTAAACTAGATTAACAAATAAAAACCAAAAAACAATAATAGAGAATAATAACTATGAGATAAAATGAAAAAAATTTGTTCTTTTTTAGTGTTGTGGGTGTTTCTCATCCTTAAATACATTTAGTCCATTAGTTTTACATTTGGAATCACATGATCTATGAGATACCTTACAATAGTGTTTACATTTTGTTGGAAAAAAAATCACACTCCCTCTCTAATATAAAAAGTCACTCCCCCCTATACACGCCAATAAATACCTTTTGGATCATCCAAACCCATCCCAAATACACTTAAAACATCACTCCTCTAATCTGAGAATCATTAATATGGGAAAAATAAATCCATGGAATTCTATTTTTTAATCCAAAATGAATTACACGGAAAAGGGGTAACATTCTTCATTGACAACTTTTTTTCATTAATTATTATAATAGTTAAATTATTATTATTTTATACATATATAATAACATATGTAAGTTAAATATATTGATATGTTTTTATGGTAAGGGTTTCACCTAAACCTACACACACTTCAATCAAAATTCTAATGAAATTATGATTCGTGTACGGTGAACTAATACCTCATGAAATGATGTCGTTCATTTTTCATTTATCACCTCTCATGTTTGTAAATAATTATGAAAATCATATTTTTATATCTTTATATTATATTTATTTATTCGTCATAATATTTTAATTTCTTATAACACAAGACATTAGACATTCATTTTTTTGTAAATAAGCTAACATTAATTGTGGAGGTGTGGACTACCGCCTCCTCGGTGTGATGTGATACGTTCAAAAATTAATTTGAATGTAATAAGGATGGGTATAAATAAAAATTGTGAAATTATTAACATCTATTTAATATTAAATAAATAATTATGTTTCTTAAATATAATATATCAATATCATTATTACAATTTCACACACTGAAAAAAGTGATAACATCATTTGTAGATTTGTGTACTACCACCTCCTCGATGCAATGATATTAATATAAATCCAAATAACTATATATATCAGTATATATGATAAAATAATGTGATATATATAATATAATTATAATTATGGAAAGATAAATTTAACTAACATTATTTTTATAAGGATCATTGAAAAATGTGAACATTACTATGTATTTGGCCTAGTGTCTCCATGATTGTAATAGTGGTTCATTTTTCATAATGATATTTCATGATTTTATAAAGTATAATTGATTTATTAATATGATTATTATTTCATGATTAAAATTTTTTAGTTGTTCATTTAATTTCTTCTTTGAATATAGTTGGCCAATAAAAGTTGTTTCGGACACATAACATGAATATGGTCATAACCCCAGACGTAAAATAATTGTTTAAGTAGTTGTATGAAACATTGTAATTCGTGAAATGAAACTAATAATAATCCTTAATAATATTAAAATTAATTTATATAATTAACCTATGTTTATTATTAGGTAAGATAAAGAAACAAGTGACAACTGACGGTAAGGGATTTTATCTCAACTTCATTTTATGGACGCAAATTTTTTTCTTATTTATCTAGTTTATATTATATAGTTTATAAATTTCTATTTACCTTATTATATCATGTGATCCATTTATTTCATGATATTAAATTTCTCAATTTATGTAACTCTTTCAAGGGGATGACGATTGATAATTAACTCAAGTAGTAATGGATTCTTGTCTAACTATTTGAAAAACAACCTATACCAATGGCTTGGGAAAATCAGTATAGACCACTAAACCATTGTAATAGCCTATAAATATAGTTTATAGGTACATTTCTTGTGATGATTTTGGTGTAGATCTATACCAAAGGTTGTAAACCATTGGTATATAGAAATAAATTTTTTTGGGAAGCATTGGTATAGATTGATACAAATGGTTTTGGAAACAGTTGGTATAGATAATGTAAAAACACAGATTGCCAAGGTTATAACCCATCACCTCTAAAATATATATACATGAACTAGAAAATAATATATAATTTTTTTTAATATAATTTTTTAAATAAATAAATATATTTATATAATTACCTTTTCATATTTCTAATGATATTTAAAAGATGAAGTCATAAAAAATCCAGGCATCTATACCAAAGGATTTCTAAACCCATTATAATATGTATTAAATAAAGTACCTATGAAAAAGGATTTTCAAAATCATCGGTATACTGAGAACCTATACCTATAGTTTTTTTCGAAATGTGGCTATATGGTTTCTTTGAGGAACATATATCAACCTTTCGGAAAAAGATGTTGTTATAATATTTGTTTGAGGAAAAAATAGATATGGTTTAGGAAAAAAAATGTTTGAATATAGTTTTTTGTGAGGCAACTATGCCCATTGTTTTAAAAAAAATGCTTGTATAGGATTTTTGTGTTGAAAATTACCCATAGTTTTTGAAATAACATGGGTATATGGTTTTTTTGAGGAACATACACCCACAGGTTTGAAAAACTGTCAGTATAGTTTTTTTAGACACATATATCCACAAATTTGGGAAAATTGTGGGTATAGAGTTTGAACAAGGCGCCTATACCCATGGTTTTTTTAAATTTTAGTATATAGTATAAAAAATGTGTATATACCAATGATTTTTTAAAAACAATGGGTATAGGGTTTCATTAATAATATTCTACCCATATTTTTTACAAAACCAATTTTAAATGTGACATATACCAATAGTTTTTCCAATCTTTCTGTATAGGTGTGTTGATATTGATTAAATTTCCAATAGCATCTCACTTTTACATTCACAAGGCATGGATCATAATCAAAACATAATTATTTTATAGGATGTATTTAATATACCATTTTATGTATTATATCATGAATACTTTTATCTTCATGGTATCTAAATAATAATTTTTACTACTATTTCATTTGGGTTCATCAATTCAAATGTTACTATAGTTGTAATGGGTATCATCATAATTTTCATTCCATTGAGACATAATTGTTATTATGCACCTAGTTACATTTATACGGAATATATACTAGACTTTGAATTATTATATCATGACATTAATTTATTTCATGATATAAAATTTTCCAGCTAATGTTATCCTTTCTTGGTTTTCAGGATTGAAAATTTACATTATTAGTAAGGTACTTCATCAAAATATCTTTATATTATGGCATATCAAGATGTTATAAATATTTATTATTTCTAAAGGTATATTTAAATACCCTTTGACATGATATATAATCAATCTTATTATTTATCATCAAATTATATTTATCATTTAATGATCATTATTTCCAGGAGTCTACATTTTTAATGTTACAAAAGTAGTAATAGAATGTTTTCATAATTTTCAATATTTGGGATGTTTGTTATATTATAAGAATATCATTTTTTATAAGGTTTCAATAATAAATATATGAAATGTTATGTCATGAATATTTCTATTCTTATGATATTCTATGTTTCATTTAATTGTATACCATTTATGGAGTTAATGATTTAAATGAGTCAAAATTGTCTGGGGTGCTTTGGAATTTTTAATGAACATTTACCTCAATAATGTTTTTAATGATATTTTAATGTCATTTATATTCATCAACATCAATATTTTATAGATCCTATATTATGTATATTTTTTTTATTGATACCATCCTCATTCATTATTTGGATTGATAAGGTTTGTTTCAAAAAGGTTGATGTTCAACTAAATTCTTTTCCATGGGTTAATGTTGTTTATAAGAGATTTCATTCAAACCCATTTATTTTTCAAGGGATAATCTTGATTAAAATTTTTTGTTGTTCAAAAAAAATATTTTACATTGGTTATTCATGTTTCATAGAGATTTATTTAAAACCCCTTTATTTTCGAAGGGTTAATCTTGTTTAAAAGATATTTTTGGTGATCCCAAATTCATTCCATGGGTTAATCATGTCATAAATAGTTTTATTCAACAAATTTATCTTCCATGGGTCAATATTGTTTCAATGATATTTTATTAATCCAATCAATCTTTTATGGTTTCATCAGGTTCCAAATATATTTTTATTTAATCCATTTTTCCATGGGTTAATCAGGATCCAATGTGATATTATTGAACCCATTTATTTTTCATGGGATAATATTATTTCAATGATATTAAAATTGAACATATTTAATTTCAAAATTTTATCTATGTTTCAAAGGGATTATTGTGTTAACTATTCCCTTTCCAAATGTTAGTAATATTATAAAAATTATTAGTGTAGTTGAAATAATTTTTGATGAGTTCTATATTTATTGGGATAATGGACATTATAAATGATGGGTGTTCCTAGATAGAGAAGGGTTTCTGTTGTCTCTTATACAATAGATGAACAGAAATATTGTTCCGATTATTTGGACGATTATTTTTTCTTAGTATAATTATATATTAATTCATTCATGTGGTTATTATAAATATTTATGGTTTTTTAAGGTTTCAATGATATGATGTTCCACTGTGACAATATGATTCATCTTTTACATCTATGATTTTATAATGTTTCTAATGATCAATATTGATATCACATGTTTGTTGATTATTGATTTTTATAACTCCTTATATTTCCATGTTTTAATTTTTGATGGTTTAAGTATTGATGGGTATGAGTAATTTTATGATTTTCTTATGGACATTGATTATGAAATCATGACCTCATTGAATCTTATTCTCAATAATGAAATTTAATTATTAATGTTTATGTTTACTTTTAATGATTAAATAGGCTCACCCTTATTGTGTTTCTTTTTCAGTACAATTTAATGAATGATATTGATTGATTTATATCTATAACAGATTTCATAATGATGATGGTTATCACCTATTATGACATATGAAAATCTGGTTTAAATGGGATAAATGTAATTTCGGAAGCTTATGAGTCCAAGATGATATGATTATTTATGTTAGGGTTTGTCATAATTCAATAAAACTATAAAACTAAAATTTCCTTTAGGTTTTACATGATACATGTTTTAATTTTGATGCATAATGTTTTGGATTAAATCATTGGGTCAAAATTATCAACATCGTATCCCTAATTGTATTATTAAGGATATTGACACTGGATTTGGTAGGGTGGGTCTTGGTTATTTATACCTATTACCTTAATACTAGTATAAGATCACATTCACTCACTTATGAAGTCATTGAATGTATTGTTCCCTCCTATGGAGTAATAGAAATAATTAAATCTCCCCTAAAAAATAAAAAGGATTTCATGATCTCCCATGATTTTAGGAAGGGATGAAGAATATCTACTCTTGAAATCTGATAGTCCCTAGTTATTTCATTGTATAAATGGAAAACAACATACTAAATATAAAAAAAGCTATGAATCCCAACAATGTAAAACTAAATAATCATCCTAAAAACTTTCTTTTCTATATGAGTATGGTTTACACCATCGAGGATTACTTCATCATTAATGATGTTTTCTAAAGCATGGTTGATTCTGGATAGGTAATTCTAAAAAGTTACTAAGTGAAAGTGAAATTGGTAAAGATCAACAAATCAAAATAAGGGTTGATTTAAATGAATTTCCTTCCATGTGTGAAAAATATATTGGTAATATGATGATATACATCGGAGATCACTACAACAATCCAACATTAAATATGTACATTCCTTAGATACCTACACATCTTGTCCAAGACTAGTTATCTTACATGATCGAATGGTTGGTGTGAGATTATTTGATCATCTGAGACAATGGGGGAGGATAAGATAACCTCTTCCATGGTGACAAATTCACCATTGACCTATACCCAATATATTGACATATCCACCTTAAATGTCTGAGCTCCTGAGTCACATAATAAAGACAATCCCACCCATGGAAAATGAAATCATTTGAAATAAAAATATGACATTCAAAAATAGATGGATATTATTACATCCAATATTTCAATCTAGTATTCTTTACATTAATAAAGAGAACACGTAGAGGAACTCATAGATGAATATAAGTGGCCTAAAGAGATTGAGACGTAGATATATATAGTTGTGGTTTATTGAGCATAGTCTATGCCACCATAATTTCATAGATGCATATCATTAAAAAACATGTTTGGAAGAAGTCATGATAGGTCATTTCAAAACCCTATATATTTCCAAGAAACATGATGATGTCATCATTCGAATGGCATAGATTGATAATAGTTCATAGATTAATTTTATCCCTATTTACTCAGTTCGATGATTGGTATATAGAATGGTGGATTTATCTCTTACTAAAATAACTGTTCAAGGGTATAATAAGAGTAAGAAAATACCTCTGAGGAAGGGAATCGTCAAGGTTATATTTGGGGATATCACTTCTAATGTAGGGTTCATGGTTATCCAACAAGAAACCACATCTAATTTACAACTAAAAAGTTCATGGATTCAGATTAATGTGGTAATGCATTCCACATGTTATAAATGTGTCAAATACTGAATCAAGGTTAGGGTCATCATACAATATGGTGACAGTTACCCCATAGATTCATCTGAAACCATATATGATTATTTAGGTTTTCATTAGAGGGAGGAAAAACAACCAATGGTGGATGATGAGATGTAGGTTGAAGCTCCTAGTGGCTTGTAGACATTCCATACGAACCCCGAGTGTTTGACTATTGGCCATTATGTGCTCCCTATAAACTAGATTGAGGTACTAATCTAATTCCAATATTTCCAAGATCAACCAATACCTAGGAGAAATGTGAATGAAAAAAATCTACTTTGGAATCTAGATTATATTGAAACTAGATATTCATGATGACAATGTGTCTTCTTATGGTTCTATTAACATGATAGTGACCTTGATTATCCAAGATTTCTCATAGTTTCTAATAACAACTCTACTGAATAATAGTGGGGAAGAAGAAGATAATGAACTTAGGAATTACCCTCTCGTATTGGAGAAACTCATATCCACCATCATTTATATGGATATGAAGGTGACTCTTAGAATAAAAGAGGACTGAAAACCTACCTCAATTAGTTATTCATTGACTATCATGGAAATTACTATTTACATAGCTTTTCAATAGAAGCATCAATACTTGTTTCGTTGTAATTATAATGAAATTCATGGGCTGAACCTTAAAGATTCTACAAACCATATAGGCTTTCCGGATGTCCTTCGAGGCATCATGATGGTTTCCATGAGGACCCACCACTCCCTTTATACTAATGTAGAATAATAATCTCACAGATTGATCAAAGAAATTTTTTTGGCAATCATTATATGAAATATGGATTTCCAATAGTTTCCATATAAAAAATGATCTTTATGTTTATTGTCTTTTTTAATATGAGGGAACTTAATTGACACTACCAACGGATGACATCCCATTTTTGCTCGTAGAAAATTTTCAACATCAAACTACTGGATTCGAAGAACATTCCATCATGGATTGGTATTCATGATGTAAACAAATAATGAAAGTTACTAATGATAATGAATCCACCATATTTTGAACATCTCATAGAAAATATTTCTTTTAGGCCATGCATATTGAAATATAGAACACGTACACTACCTATATAATCTCTATAAATGATATCATTATGAATTTTTGGGATGAAGAGAAGAATGTTATGTCAGTGACCTAGTAATAAAATCATATCATTGATGTGATATCATTATGAAACCTGAAGAAATATTTATAACTTTTAGGTATTATATCTTCAGGATTAATCTACTGAAGGGAGATTTCAAGGTACATCATGGGAATTCATTGAATTTTTGGTACATATCTATAACGTTAATTTCATAGTAGACTATACTTGTCCAATCATATAATTTTCAACACTTCAGAATGTTAATGAACTAAGTGGTATGTAGAGGAACCTTTCTTACATTCAATGATACATAAATTCGATGTCCAGAAAATTATTCTCATTCACCGTGTTAATGAAGAAGGGAGTCACAAACCAATAGGACGTATAGTTTCTATAATACATTTAGAGTCTCAACTAGTAATTTCTACACCCAACCATGATTGTTTCTATGAAATGAATATTCAACATCTTATATGTGAACTCCATGAAATGATCGCTCAGTCCTCTCCTTAGAGAGAAAAATTATTTGGGGAATGAGTATTTTCTTTATTAAATCAATGAAATGATTATAGGTGAATATAACTACTATTAAGATATTGAGAATGACTTCTTAATTATCATTTTTATATTAAAATGTTTATATATTATATGAAGTATAAGAATTTCCACTTGGTAATTAATATTGACATGGTGATGTAAATATTTTCCCATCTGATGTTCATTGGGAGTTCGGCCTCATAAGAAGTTATTTTAGAATACATGACAACCATTTTTTACAAAATCTAGTTAAAGGTAAATACATAGATAATATTCATAGAGAATATCCCACCCTGATAAGTGCACTAGTGAATACCAGAAATCATGTTTGAGAGGTTATATAATCCCTTGATAGTCCCAAACAGGGTATATTTATTTTTATTGGTTCCTCCTAAATTAAAATTAGCAAGATTTCTGGAAATTTGATGAAAAATTGGGCTGTTCTATAGATTTTATTTCTTTATCTGGATAGAGAATTTTTTTGTAAACATTCTCATTATGAAAAGTCAACACTAATAATGAATAATAATACCAAACCCTCATTAGCGGCTAGGAACGAGTGCTACAATTGAAAAAAAACCTTACTGAACATCATATAGGATTTAGATCTACTTATAAAATAGTTCAAAAATGAATATTCCATTATGAAGTGACAACTATACCCTATCAATGTATATTTTAGTGGAAGGATGGTGGATTTCTCTTTTGAACCAATATTTCATCATGTCCCTCGTTTAAAAATTTATTTTGAATTCTTATTTTATAATATAGAAATGGTATTGGAAGACCCTAATCCAGATGAAGTAATTTTTACTATCATGCACCAAAGGATGATATCAATATTCATTGTCTATAAAATGGAGAAAATAAATTAGGTCAAACCCACCATAGGGCATGATCAACTGAAATCCACCCCTGGACGGATGTAACCCAAAATTGATTATCTGTATGATACGACTGTTCGAAAATAAAAAGACATAATGGAGTAAACATGACATAAATAATAAATAAATTTAAAGATTAAGATGGTTATGATGTGTAAAAAGAAATTTATAAATTAAAATTCTTTGAAATCCTCCTCATATTAATTGATGAATTAAAATTCATGGGATTATAGATGAAGTATATGTAGGATCTTATTATTCCACTCATTCCACGAACAAGATATCCAATCAAATAAGTGGACTTGGATACTACTAGAAAACAATTATACATTACTATTTTGAATTCTCCCTGAAATATATTGCATGTATGATTCATGAATACTTAATCATTAAACCCCTATAATTTCAACAGACATATAAAAAAATCCTCACCATTTTCTAAATGGGGAATAAATGTTGTGAGACCATTTCATCCATCCATAGAAAAATAGTTTTATGTACATCATTACTGGTACATACATATTCTCTATATGGTATGATGAAATAACCGAAATGGAATTAGGGATGAAAAATATCATTAACTATTAAAATTAAAAAAATCATCACTAGATTCAATTCCCATTCAAAATAATAATGTAAAACAACACTACCATATGTTCTACCAATTTTATGAAATTGTACTATGAGTATAGAATTGAGTCCAACCATTCATCCTACTATAATGCTATGGAAAATGGATAGGTATAGGTCTTCAATATAACTATGTCAAATTTACACTAGAATATAGTAGATAATGATAATAATTTCAGCCCACGAAATATATTTATTGTGTAATGGGACCACTATACCACCACACTCACTGTTACAAAAGCTACCCGATATTCATTAGTGTGTTTAACTAAGGTTAATTATACCATAGATGTCTAGTTTCCCTCACATCAAATATATATTTGTAGAAACCTGTTAGATAATGAGCATTCATAAAAGAAGATTGATGATTTGGAATTACATGATGATAAATGGTTCTGCACAGTGTACAAACTCAAATATCGTCTAAATTTTATCACACAATACATCAATACAAAGGATTTAATATGATCTTTCATTCAAGGATAAATTTTAATATCCCTCAAAACCCCAATGATACCATGAATGTAAACCAAAAAAGTGGAACCCAAATGGGAATGACCATAGATCATACAAAATTTCTATTCTAATGGAGCTTACATATCGAAAACAATGGATTGGGAATGTAGTATGCCACTACAAATGAAATGTTTATGAAAATTATTATTTTTAATGAGTTTATCAATAACTCACATTGGTTGAAAAATATCGAATTGGACTATATGTCTTAGTCTTATTATTATAAACTCCATAATACTTCCTTGGTTCATGATGTTAAAATGCATAGAAATCATTCTTAATGTGTGATGTTAAATTGAACGACTGTTGAATTATCACAACACGATGTTAAATTGCATGGGGAACAACTCTTCATATAAAATTCACTACACCTGATCCATATATAAACAAAATAATATGGATTTCCCCCATCCCATTGTGAGAGTCATATCCAACTAATAAATATCATAAATAAAGATCAATGTGTGGGTTGATTCCTACAACGTGAGATATATAATGATGGACATATCTCAAATCATAGTTCAAGCCTAACTATATCATACCTAGTCAGAAGACATTAATATGTGTGAGGAAATATTAAGCACATGACATTATGATGTAGTCGTAACTTTTTGTACCAAGCAAATCATTCCTTGGGATACCAGCTCGGTAGAGACCCGAAGCTTGACGTACATGGACATTACATTACTTTTGCGGAATACTTAATACATAACAAAAACAGACACAGAATGATCGTAATAGTTTAGTGTCTTTGGAATCTTGGAAGGTAAACTTCTAATCGTGGTGAAAGATCTTCAACATCTCCCATAAAGATCTTCCCATTTTTTGTTTCCTTACCTAAAATATTTCATTTAATCCTGGGGAAAAGTAAACATAAAATGGATGAGCTCAAATACTCAGTAAGGGTGAGCATGGATAAAATAATACATACCATGTACATTCGAACTTAAAAACATGAACATAATGTTTAAACATCAAAATAATGAGCAAAGACATAAAACATGGAAGTACATAAGGCATAGATCATAATGGAACATAAGTCATGATAAAATGGTATGGGAATAAAACATGTAATTTTGGCATCCATTAAGCACATTTAATGATTTCAATTATAGCCAAGGCATTGCTGCCAAGACCATCTTACTGGACAAAGTCCCATTCTGAATCGAGTTCACTCCTCGTTTCAGTCCTGTAACACTGAACCAGATTAACTTACCATTCCATCCATGTCTATCTCATGATATATAAAATCTTTACCCAATGCTTTGGAGGGAGATATAGGTCCCACCTATATCATAATGAAATCATTCTTAGTTGTGCCACAAAATAAACTTAAAACATTCATCATAAACCAAAGAATAAAATGGGTTTCATAAACATCATCCCATAATTTCATAATCCATATAAAACAAATGGACATTTCATCATAAGAAAAGTGAAACCATATATATCATAGAGACATTATACTTGAAACATACAAATATGAAATAATTTCATCTTAGATGAAAAATGGTTTTGATAAAACACATGAAATGAATTCTTGAGGAAAATATCCTTTTTCTTCAAAATCATTTTCTTTTCACAAAATATCATGAAATTTTAAAAGAAAAGTATTTTGTTGAAAATAGTTATGAAATCCTTTGGAGGAATCTTCATGAAAAAAAGTCTTTATAAAACTGTAAAAAACCAGTTCACGCCGTATAAGTTAAAAATAACATTCTCCTCGTACTTTTGTCCGAAAAGTAAAAAACTACCTCATAACGTAAATAAGATAAAGATTCCATACAAACCATGAAGTAAAAGTAAAAAATGGGTAAAAAGTACATTATAAATACATGAAAACAATTTTATAAAACATGGACATGATAGAAATATCCCCAGTAAATACTTACGAATAAGAAATCTCGGATAAAAATGAGAATTGCAAAATTATCCCTTACCTTAGGTCCGATATGCTTAGTAAGTGTCTGAACCTCATGTATAATGATTTAAATAATTTTATTGACTTATTTAAGAATAATACTTATTGTTATGATATCATATATGGTCATATTCTTAGCTTCTGATTAGTAATATTTCATTACTATTTGTTATTCGGGTGTTTATTACATTTTGTTCTTATTCGTGTTTTGACGAATAAATTCTTATTCTTCTCTTTAGGTTATTGATACCTCATTTCTAGATTGGTATTAGTGTAATATATATCATATTAATTCATTCAATTCATTTATATAATCATTATGCAATGAAGATCATGTAGAACGAGTCACATCACATCGTGGAGACGGTATTTCGTACGTACGCACGAGCGAAGATATCGTTCCCATGATCGTGGAATCATATTGTAGCATATGTATACTATTTAAGAATCAATAAAACTTTACAATAATCATATATAGTTATTATTTACACCATTATACCCATCCAAGTAAGGTGGTGGGGGAAAATAGATCACACCACGGCGTGGAGACGGTATTCCGTACGTACGCACGCGCGGTGATTTATTTTTCCTTAGGATGGAAAGATGGTGAAATAGGGTTGTTTTATACTTATAATAACATATAAATATATTAGTGATACTGATGTTATTAATTCATAATGAAACAATTAAATAAGAATAAGGGGAAGAAGAAATAAAGATGAACGAATCAGTAATGGACATTACCTCTTCTTTGAAGTGCTTCTTTGAGACCTCCTTTTAGGGCACTAAAATTGGTCTTTGAAGAATAACAGGACCTCTAGGATGTTTCTAGGTAAGTGGAGAGGAGGAATTGGAAGGGGTTGGCCGATCTTGAATACTCAAAGTGGTGTGAGGAAGAGGGGGAGGAGGTGCCCTTTTATAAGGGAGGAGAGGGGCACCTTTGGAATAACAAAAACTATTATTTTATTATAAAGTCAAATTCGGTTTTAAATAGCTAAACATTGATTTATTTCGACGATAAGGTGGGGATGGGTCGAAATCCTCTCATCCAATATAATTTAGACAAGTTTAGGGCATTATACTAACCTTATCTTTTAGTTTTAACTCTTAGTTAATTAGATTGACATTTACCACGTCACTTTGTATTTTTATATTATATAGTTAATAAACATACAATATACATCCAAGAGACCCCCAAGTGTCCCATTAAGGATACAACTATCTTGATATAAGTATTGTGGCAGAACCATATATTTTTAGGAATAATATAACAAGCAATAATATAATATTTGTTAAAAAAACTATTTTATGCCAATTTTGACACTATTCAATAGATGATTTTTGTGAAACTAATAACAGAATTATTACATAGAAAAAAGTTAATTAAATCGATCCTAACATGACATATTAACCTAGAGAATTAGTGTAATTCATAAAAAGTCTCAAATTACATTTATTTGGGTATTTATAACATCAATTATGTCAATATTTAATTAATAAGATAATTACTGCATCATCTTTGTGTCAAAAATAAATTATATTATATAAAGTCTAAAAATTACAAATAAAATTTCATTATGTGGGAAATCTTTTTATATTTCTAATGAAGATTTTTAGTGGAATTTATCTTATGTATAACCCTATATTAAAAATGATATACTTATTAAGATTTGATTTTTACTATTTTAACCCTTCTTTAAATAATTTTATAATAAATGTCCTAATCTAATTCAAGTGTGCCTAAATGGTCATATTTTATTCCTAAGGTTGTTTTTGGTCGAATTAGACTTATCCCATAGAATTAGGACATTTGTTAGGGTAATAATAATATCATTTTTACCCTTAATTACCCTATTTACTTTTAACCGTGGTAAATAAAAGTAAAAAGTTACTATTCACCAAAAAAAATATTTTCATCTCATTGAACAATATTTTACTTACTGACATCATCCGCGTGTCTCGGATTTTCGAAATTCGACTCACAGAAGAAATATAATTATGTTTTATGAAAAATTCAATTTTTTAACTACCACTTAGTGGTTTCACTATTCAACAAAAATTTAAAGTTTTTAGAAAAATACCAAAAATTATGCCTAAGCTATATTTGATATTATGAACTCAAAAATTATGTCTATTTTTCCAAATTAAAAAAATATCAGTTTCATTAATAAATTTAAAAATGAATTTCCGTCGTCAAAACATATAGCGTGTTCTTAATAGATAATAACTATCAAAAGATTGACACTTGTATATGTCTAGTTTAAAAGTGAAATTACATCCAATGACCAAAATTGTATTAAATTGTAAATATATATTCTAAATATACTTTAAAACCACTCAAATTAAAAATTTATTACTATTAATTATTTTGATTAAAAAGGTTGATTTTAATTAAAATTTAGTAATTTTTAGTATTCATCGGAAAATGAAAGTTATCCGAAAAGTACCAAAATTTTACCCTAAGCTAATTTCGATATTCCGAATCCCAAAATGAAGTCCATTTTGAAAAATAAAATTTACAAAATTTCAAAAAGTTGTTATTACTATTCATAATAGCTAGTTTTAATAATATTTTAATAGCATATCATTGTTTAGTGAAACTCGGTATTGCGTACTACACACACTATCGAGGAAGGTCGTGATTGCGTGTAATGAAAGGGAAGTCAAGGATGTGTGTTGTGCAAGCTCCTTTTGGTGTAGCGTACAACACAAGACATTAATGAAATTAAAAATAATATTTTTCATAAAATCTCGGGGTGTTACATTCTACCCCCTTAAAATGAATTTCTCCCTCGAAATTCATCGGTGTTATAAATGGTTTACTACTCAAATGTTTCGTTAATAGAAACACACATCGTAAAAAGGAATACCAAAATATGGATTTAAAAACTAAAGTATGAAATGTAACGGTTACCCAAATTAACTCATCACTAGGTTTCCATGTAGGAGAACATAGGTGAAAATCTGGATATGGAAGAAAAATCTAACCATCAATTTCTGATGGAGAGTGGTAGAGAACATGGCGATGAAAAAGCAATCAATAACAAAGCCCTAAGTTTGTGACGATCTAAGGCACCTATATGATTCATCATATATAAGAGCACTAGGACAACATTTTTGGATTTCAAGATCATTTCCCTAAAGTTGAAGAATTTGAATAAGAATAAATACTTAATTTATTTTGGTACAATCTCACTATTTTTCATGCCATGAACAATTTCCACTTCATCTCTTAAATAAATGAAGTTGAATTTGTTATTTGTGAAGTGTTAGCAGATCATGTGATAGAATGACAGGTCATTCCATCTGTCTCAAACAAAAGGTTAGTAAAAGTTATTAAATATACATAAGTCGATCTATAGTGAGATTAATCATATATGGTTCCTAAAATGGACTTATACTTCATATATAATACTGCTTAATATAATAAAACTAGTTTCTACTAACCAGGGACTTCCTGTAGGCCAGTGTTAGGCGATAAAGGCATGTCACACTTCGGTTGTGGGTTCAATTCCCACAGCCTTGTCTGACGCGATCGGTTGTCGCCCGTCCTGCAAGTTTTCCTTTTTCTAAAACTACATTATTAATAATATCAGAAAAAAAATCTAGCCTTAAACAATAATAACTTATGTCCAACATAATTCATTCCAATCTTCAGGCTTATCCAAAATACATATGTCCAATATCATAGTGTAAAGGAAACGATTACTTGAAATGTCATCAACCAAGCATGTGAATACCATCATTTATCCCCCATACATCTTGTCGATCACATTCCAATCATGTGAATACCTTAATCATGTATTCTCTCGAAAAATGAATACCCATTGAACCTTAGTGAAAACATGAATGCTGTCAAAATTTAACTGTTTCCACATTCCAAAATCACAAAAATTATATATACTCAAACCATGATATGACATTCTCCTTATATTAGTCATGAGCTCATGAATACTATCAAGCATTTAATTTTCTCTTTTTCCCTTCAATATGCGCATATCAGCCACATTCCAAAAATACTGGTACCATTCATCACACACGTTCAAAACTTAAGGAAAGACAATAGTGTAACAATCCTTAGATGTCTCTTTATTCCATAGTACCATGAGATTACTTATACAAAATTACACTTTATAAACATCGAATCATTCCACTAACATCTTAAACCATTGACCGAGCTTCAACAATTCTTTCATCTCACATATCATTTGTAGTCTCTTCGTCATCATTAACATAAATATTACGCATTCGACTATACTTATTCTCTTCATGAGACTTTCCCTTAGGGAATTGGTTTTCATAATGCCTGTACATTCCACATTTAAATCATTTAACCATTGTTGATGTCGTAGCAATACCATTATCCTCATCCATGGGGTTAACTGAACCTTTTTCTTTTTGCACTTACTGGCTTTAGGTCCTTCTTTTCCACACCCAAAGCATCTTCCAGTTCCTTTGAAACATTCTCCTTGCTTCCTCTTCCCACGTGATTTACATAGGGGAAATTGAACTTTCATTCCTCTATGATCATCATGAAACTCCATCTCTCTCTTATTATCCGAGTCGGCAAACATACCAAATTTGAGTTTATTGATAATATTATTATAATTCTGATTCGGCATAATAATGATGTTTGGACTTCCAAATCCTATTTAATTTGGTTTCTCATGAATAATATCATTCCATTGTCCATCATATCCTCCATTATCGTGAATCATCTTGTTTCCAACCATTTTCTAAAACCCAAAAATAATAATGTGAGAGGAAAAAAATCGTAATCAAGGGGGAGTAACATGAATATCTAACATCTTAGGTTAAATTAAAGATCGTTACCATAGTTCTAGGACTATATCATATACGTACACTTATCCTTAGGGACATCCCTAGACATACCTTAGAAATATCTCTAGGGATCTCACTAACATTTTCACATCCTAGTTTCCAAAGGTTGACTAAACCTTTCCTCTGATACCAACTGTAGAGACTCGAAGATTGACGTACATGGAAATTACATTACATTTGCGGAATAATTAATACATAACAAAAATAGACACACAACGATCGTAATAGTTTAGTATCTTTGGACAATTGGAAGGAAAACTTATAATCGTGGTGAAAGATCTTCAACATCTCCCATAAAGATCTTCCCATTTTTGTTTCCTTACCTAAAATATTGATTTTAATCCTATGGAAAAGAAAACAAAAAAAGGGTGAGCTCAAATGCTCAGTAAGGGTAAGCATGGATAAAATAAAACATACCATGTACATTTGAACATAAAAACATGAACATAATGTTTAAACATCAAAATCTTGAGAAACGACATAAAACATGGTAGTACATAAGGAATAGATCATAATGGAACATAAACCATGATAAAATGGTATGGGAATAAAACATGTAATTGTGTCATCTATTAAGCACATGTAATGATTTCTATAGTAGCCAAGGCATTGCTGCCAAGACAATCTTAGTGGACAAAGTCCCATTCTAAATCGAGTTCACTCCTCGTTTCAGTCCTGTAACACTGAACCAGATTAACTTACCGTTCCATCCATGTCTATATCATGAGATATAAAATCTTTACCCAATTCATTAGAGGGTGATAGAGGTCCCACCCATCTCATAATGAAATCATTCTTACTTGTGCCACAAAATAAACTTAAAACATTCATCATAACCCAAAGAATAAAATGGGTTTCATAAACATCATCCCATCATTTCATAATCCATATAAAACAAATGTACATTTCATCATAAGAAAAGAGAAACCATATAAATCATAAAGACATTATACTTGAAACATACACATTTGAAATAATTTCATCTTAGATGAAAAATGGTTTTGATAAAACACTTGAAATGAATTCTTGAGGAAAATATCCATTTTTCTTCAAAATCATTTTCTTTTCACAAAATGTCATGCAATTTTAAAAGAAAAGTATTTTGTTGAAAATAGTCATGAATTATTTTGGAGGAAGCTTCATGAAAACAAGGCTTTATAAAACCGTAAAAAATCTGTTCACGACGTATAAGTTAAAAATAACATTCTCCACATACATTTGTCGGAAAGGTAAAAAAGTACCTTGTAACATAAATAAGAGAAAGATTCCATACATATCATGTAATAATAGTCAAAAATGGGTAAAAAGGACTTTATACATACATTAAAACACTTTTATAAAACATTGACATGATAGAAATATCCCTAGTAAATACTTACGAATAAGAAATCTTGGATAAAAATTAGATTTGAAAAATTATCCCTTACCATAGGTCCGAAATGATTCGTAAGTGTCCGAACCTCCCGTGTAATGATTTAAATAATGTTATTTAATTATTTCAGAATCCTACTTATTGTTATGATATCATATACGGTCATATTCTTAGCTTCTTATTAGTAATATTTCATTACTATTTGTTATTCGGGTGTTTATTACTTTTTGTTGTTATTTGTGTTTTGTCGAAAAAATTCTTATTCTTCTCTTTAGGTTATAAATACCTCATTTACATAATGTTATTAGTGTAATATATATCATATTCATTCATTCAATTCATTTATATAATCATTATGCGATGAAGATCATGTAGAACGAGTCACATCACATCGTGGAGACGGTATTCCGTACGTACGCACGAGCGAAGATATCATTCCCATGATCGTGGAATCGTATTGGAGTGTATGTATACTATTTAAGAATCAATATCACTTTACAATAATCATATATAGTTAGTATTTACACCATTATACCCATCCAAGTATGGTGGTGGGGGAAAATAGATTACACCACGGTGTGGAGACGGTATTCCGTACGTACGCACGCACAGTGATTTCTTTTTTCCGTAGGATGGATAGATGGTGAAATAGGGTAGTTTCATACTTATAATAAAATATCATTATATGTGTGATACTGATGTTATTACTTCATAATGAAACAACTAAATAAGAAGAAGTGTAAGAAGAAATAAAGATGAAAGAATCGGTAACGGACATTACATCTTCTTTGAAGTGCTTCTTTGAGACCTCCTTTTAGGGCACTAAAATTGGTCTTTGAAGAAGACCAGGACCTCTAGGTTGTTTCTAGGGAAGTGGAGAGGAGAACTTTGCAGGGGTTGGCTAAGCTTGAAGGCACAAAGTGTTGTGAGGAAGAGGGGTAGGAGGTTCCCTTTTATAAAGGAGGAGAGGGGCACCTTTGGAATAACAAAAACTATTATTTTATTATAAAGTCAAATTCGGTTTTAAATAGCTCCAAATAGATTTATTTCGACGATAAGGTGGGGATGGGTCGAAATCCTCTCATCCAATATAATTTAGACAAGTTTATGTCATTATACTAACCTTATCTTTTAGTTTTAACTCTTAGTTAATTAGATTGACATTTACCATGTCACTTTGTATTTTTATATTATATAGTTAATAAACATACCATATACATCCAAGAGACCCCCAAGTGGTCCATTAAGGATTCACATATCTTGATATAAGTATCTTTTCCGAACCTTAGATTTTTAGGAATAAAATAACAATCCATAATATGATATTTTAAAAAAAACTGTTTTATGTCAATTTTGACACTATTCAATAGTTGATTTTTGTGAAACTCATAACCGAATTATTACTTTGACCAAAGTTATTTAAATCAATACTAACATGTCATATTAACCTTTAAAATTAGTGTAATTCATAAAAAGTCTCAAATTACATTTATTTGGGTATTTATAACTTTAATTATGTCAATATTTCATTAATAAGATAACTACTGCATCATCTTTGTGTCATAAATAAATTAAATTATTTAAGGTCTAAAAATTACAAATAAAATACTTATTAAACATTGATTTTAACTATTTTAACCATTCTTTAAATAATTTAATAATAAATTTCCTAATCTAATCCAAGTGGGCCTAAATGGTCATATTTTATTCCTAAGGTTGTTTTTGGTCAAATTACACTTATCCAATAGAATTAGGACATGTGTTAGGGTAATAATAATATCATTTTTACCATTAATTACCGTATTTACTTTTAACCGTGGTAAATAAAAGTAAAAAGTTACTATTCACCAAAAACTTATTTTCATCTCATTGAACCACATTTTACTTACTGACATCAATCATGTCTCTCAGATATTTTAAATTCCACTCACAAGAGCATTAAAATTATGTTTTATGAAAAATTCAGTTTTTTAACTACCACTTAGTGGTTTCACTATTCATCAAAAATTGAATGTTTTCAGAAAAATACCAAAAATTAGGCCTAAGCTATATTTGAAATTATGAACTCAAAAATGATGTCTATTTTACCAAATTCAAAACATATCAGTTGCATTAATTTATTTAAAAATTAATTCTCATCATCAAAATATATAGCGTGTTCTTAAGAGATAATAACTATCAAAAGATTGACACTTGTTTATGTCTCGTTTAAAAGTGAAATTACATCCAATGACCAACATTGAATTAAATTGTAAAAATATATTCTAAATATACATTAAAACCACTCAAAATAATAATTTATCACTATTAATTATTTCGATTAAAAAGGTGGTTTTTAATTAAAATTTAGTAATTTTCACTATTCATCAGAAAATGAATGTTATCCGAAAAGTACCAAAATTTCACCCTAAGCTAATTTCGATATTCCGAATCCAAAAATGAAGTCCATTTTTAAAAATAAAATTTAAAAAATTTCAAAAAGTGGTTATTACTATTCATAACGGCTAGTTTTAATAATATTTTAATAGCATATCGTTGTTTAGTGAAACTCGGTATTGCGTACTACACACGCTATCGAGTAAGGTCGCGATTGTGTGTAATGAAAGGAAAGTCAAGGATGAGTGTTTTGAAAGATCCTTTTGGTGTATCATACAACACAAGACATTAATGAAATTAAAAAGAATATTTTTCGTAAAATCTTGGGGTGTTACAAGCTCAGTAATCCTTATTTCACAAACATCCAAATCTTCTCATGTGTTAATTTACTGAATTCTTGGTTAATTATTATAAGTCTCATGCCATATTCTTCATGTCAGATGAAGTATTTCCTTTATAAAATATTTTATGCTTCACATTTTCCAATATCTACATATGACATGATTTTTGTTCCAATGATATTTTTGGAGACACCTAGAGACTATATCATTATACAGACACAAAATTATAAAATTAAAATTTCCATTCTTCTAATCACCTCTATGTGGTGAGAGGAATGTTTTCCATTATATTTTTCTCTCAATGATCATAGATCAAATGGGTGTAGTAATTTCAATATGGTTTTGAACACATGATCAATACATAGTATATCATTTATGGGTTAGCATGGCCATAATATAGAAGAATAAAAGGGACATAATACATCTTTACATACAAATGCTAAACTGCATAGACGAAATATATTTTATTAAATAATGAAATTACATTTATATATAAATAATATAGTGTAACTATATCCTTGCTATTGGTCTTCCACTACTTCCGCATATGGGAAATATGTGTGACTTGAATCCTATCATCACATGTTATGTGATTACACCGAGGTCCCTAATCATAATTCTAGACACAATATCCAATGTGAAAAATTCCACCCACTATGTATGGGTCATACTTTTAAAGAGGGTTTACCAATCATGAATCATTTTCATATTGATTACTTTCTTTACAGGATACAAAGTGGCACACAAATCATTAATCCTAGGTCTAACCACAATAATCCATGGAAATAATTACCCCAATATATATGGGTCACACCTATGTGGAGGTTTTACCATTCATGATCTATATGTGGCTTGATTACTATAAAAAAAAGGATATGTAGTGACTCCTGTATATTAAATCCCATGTCCATCCAAAATTATAAATAGATAAAATTCCACTTATAAATTTGGGTTACACTTTTTTGGAGAATCTCTCCTTCAAGAACTACATGTGTTTTGATTTCATTCATCACTGGATACATTATGATGCACATATTTCCAATCGTGGGTATATTCACAAAAATAAATTGGAATAATTACCACCTCTATGTATGGTTCAAAAAAATTGGTGGGTTTCCCATTAAACAATCTACAAGTGTTTTATTCCCTTTTATCAACAAGATTCATAGTGATGCATTGATCTCCAGTCCATGGTCAGACCACAATAATAAACAAGAAAAATAACCCATCCCTCAACATTTTTTCACTACTTTTTTGAGAACATATCGTATAATAACTACATGTGACATGATCCTACCACTTCATGATATTATTAATTCCCATGTATCTAATATGGGGTCCAACTAAAAAAATTGATGGGAAAAGTTACTCTCTATTCATATGGGTTAGACCAATATGTAGGGGTTACCATTAAAGTCCCATGTGCGGTTTGATTCATGCCATCCCAAGTTATGTGGTGAATCTCAATTCTAAAATCCTTGTTTATTCCAAATTAATTAACAGGTATAGTTCCCCACTCTAGGTATGGTTCAAAACTATGTGGAGGGTTTCCCATTAATTAACTTTGGGTCTCTTTATTATTGTATTTGATAGAATACATAGTGATGCATGGATATTAAATTGTGAGTCTGGCTACAAAATTAATATATAAAATACTTCTTATAAATATAGTTTAGACAATTTTTGAGTGTTTTTCATCCAAAAAAATACATGTGTCTTGATTCATGCTATTACAAGATAGATAGAAATTCCCAATTCTATAATAATGGTTCTACACGGAATAATAAAGGGGGGAAATTAATCCATCATCTATGTGTGGTTCGAACCCACGTGGATTGATTCCCATTCAATAATAATGTGAATATTGATTCCAACCATCATAGGTTACAATGAGAAACTTGCATATCTAATCCTGGTTCTAGTCACAACATCTAATGTTTCCCCTCGCTCTACCTTGTTCAGATATACATAGGGATATTACATGTAGAAACTATTTGTGTCTTGATTATTTCAGTTACAAGATTGGTACTAGAACCTAGATCCCCCATCCGAGGTCAATTCACACCAGGAATTAAAAAATGAACCCATCCTCAAATTGTCCAATCCAATTTCTGGAGATATCTATGAACTGCAAGTGGCTTTGTTCCTTCCATCACATGGTAGGATGTGATTCATAGATCATTTATTTTGAGCCCAGCCACATGTCTCTAGGACTCCTGATCATATCCCCTACATAAAAGTTAGATTTAAAGAGTGGTATCTCCTTAAAGAAGGTTTTTATGGAATGATTAATACCCTTAAAATATACATATGTGATATTAGGGGATCTCACCCATAAAATTTATTATAATTATGTTTCATGAGGTTCAATTAATATAACCTCACTCTTCCTATTCACGAGTTAGATCTACATATGACTTTCCATCACATGAGATAATTTTTTAAATATGTATTCAACATATATATACCGTTAATAATATTATTTATGTGTAAAAGACATGAATACATATAAATTCCTCTGACAAGGGAAATGTTTCCCCAATTATATCATGTAAATTTTCAAATCTGTTTCCATGTCTGAACTGTATAACATTAATCTGCATGGAAAATGTCATTGTCAAATGACGTTAAACATTATAACAAACACGTCCCCCAATAAACAATTAGAGTGTATAGTCCATGACCCATTATCATTTCTTAATAGTTGACCCTAATATAATGACACCATTTCATTGGAATATGGGGGGATTTCATCATATTTTAATCACATAGAACAATAAATCACACTTCTTGTATTGAATATATTGGGAAGAATCAAACATTTCACATCCCTTGTAAATAAAAATAGATATCATTGTTTGAAAATGCAAGAATGAACATAAAATATTTTCACTACAAACTAGATTCATCTTGTACATGAATGAATATATTTTTTATCTTAGTTATCTTGAAATTATTATTAATAAACTCATCACCTTAGGGTGTTCTAGGACTTCCTTGATGTGATTTTCCCATATCATTACCCATGAATTGAGAAACATGATCCCTTTTTCGAAAAAATTTCATCCCCTCCGTAAATTATGTTTGAGTTATCTTGACCATTACTGTAACACCCCGAGTAAATAAAGAATATGAAATTTTCACATTTATCCATATTTTTGAATAAAATATTAATATTATTTTAAAGGGGACTCTATGCTCGATGGCGTACCCAATACGCAACAACGAGTTTCTTGGAAATCTTACGTTGCACTCTAATAATAAAATAACATTATATTAAATGGTAGTTATTGCCTAGCCGTTGTAATGGATAGAATGAACAGAACTAGATACAAAATGATTATATATGTTTTTCAAATATTTTTACTTTTTAAAATAAATGTTAAAATGTGAATGAATCCAATTTTAAGCGTAAATATTCTATTATTCATTAAAAGGTCAATTAACCGCCTTTTGATGGATAACCCCTTTTAAATCCATTTTTTGAAAATTTTATATGTTATATTTGACAAAATAAAATTCTTTTTAGAATCGGGACATCAAAATTTACTTTGTATTAAATTTTTGTATTTTTCTGATAAAGTTAATTTTTTTAATAAATAGTGTAAAATGCTGTATTTTAATTCAAAACCTCATTTTAATATAATATATTTAAATGATTAGATTATATTTTGAATTTTCTTTCATATTCAATTAGACTATATTTTTAACATTTAATCCTATGATGGTCATTTGAATTAATTTCACTTTTAAATTGGACTTAAACTACTGTCAATCATTTAATAGATATTGTTTCTTAAAACACGCTATTTTTTTGACAGCAGGAATGAATTATTAAATTAATTAATGCAACTTATATATTTTAAATTTTTTAAAATAGAAATAATATTTTAATTCAGAATATCAAATATATAAAAGTGTGAATATTTGGTATTTTTTTGAAAAACATCAATTTTTGATGAAGAGTGAAACCACTAAGTGGTAGTTTAAAAACTGATTTTTTCATTTAAATGAATCATTACCACATCTGTGATTTGAATTTAAAAAATCTGACATACATGATTTTCATTAGGATGTAAAATGTGGGTCAATTTGTTTTAAAACAATTTCATTGTGAATAGTAACTTTTAAGTTTTAATCGCGATTAGATGTAATTACTGCAATTTAAGGTAATGATAATATTATAATAATATGAAATGACCATGAAACTTGTCCTACCCTTATTGGATTAGTCATGGCCGACCAAGACAATCCATGGGTCAACTTGTGGACCCCATGGAGCCACTTTGGTAGGAAAATGACATTAATACATTTTTATTTAAAGATAAAATTAAAATGTCACAAACAAGTGTTATTTTACTAAAACAATTTTTAAATTGGTTTATACCATACATATTTTTGACTATGAATATTTATTAGTAAGATAAAATGATTTAATACATCATGATATTTTTTTAATAATTTTTATACATTAAATAAATTAAATTATTTATGACACCATGATGATGCAGTGATTACCTCATTATTTAACGATTTTACTAATATAAAAAGTTAATGTATACTCTAAGACCTACACTTGTAAAAACCCTATTGTATGGGTTGATTTAGAACTCTTATCACCTTATCCTAGAAATATAAAATTTTTTGGCCTTTAAAAACCGAATCCCATTTCATAATAATGTAACCTTTTATAACTCTCCAAGTGTGCCCCTCCTCTCCTCTTATAAAGGCCCCCACCAATAAAACCTTAAACACACCTCTCAGGCCTTTGGCTCGTCCAAAACCTGCCCATTTTGTCTCTCCACATCCCTATCTTACTCCTGGAAGCCTCACATTGGGAAGAATCCTTTCCAAGGAAGCCTTTGAGCTCAAATAAAAAACAGTTACATTATTTAAAGGTAATGTCCTTCCTAGTGTTCTTTTGTTTCATTTTGATTCTCCCACCCCCTAAATTATTTTTATTTTTTTATTTTGTAAAAACTCAATTATCATTAATATACTAGCATTTTGTTATAAAAAGGATTCGAGCTACACTATCACACAACTCCGTCTAATGGTTAAAGAACATACTGTTTTTGTGAATGTCATATTAATGCCTCACAAAACAATGATTGTTCAATATTATTTTAACACCTTCAAAGGTGGCCATTAAGATGTGACTATATTTATATATGATATATAATATTTTTATGTTTTCCTAAACTTCTGTATTATTCATTTATGTCATACCTTTATGTGTTCCATTATGGGTAAACATGATACCTTCATTTTAGAAAGTGCGGACTACCGCCCCCTCAAAGTGATTTAATTCCTTAATGCCATATGTGGGACGTATAAAGGATGGAATTAATTTTATTACATATGATATCATACTATAATTATAATATACATTTATATCATTATTATTTCATTCCATTGAATAAAAAATAAATGAATTTAGCGTTCATGCGTACGTACGGCTTACCGTCTTCATGAACGGTACATTTCAATTTTTATCTACAAATGTTATGTACTATTATAAGTACATATATATAATGTATATATATGTAATATATTACATAATAATGATGGATATAATTCTGGAATTATAATATATATATCTATCATTTAGTTTTAATTTCATTAATATGACAAAGAAATGAAAGTAGTGTTCATGTGTACGTACGACCTACCTTCTCAATGAACAGTTCATTTCATTTTTTATCTAAAAATATTATGGATTAGTATAAAATGAATATTTACTGGATATATATGATATTTAAATCATTAATACTATTATTTATATTATTTACATATAAATACATGGACAATCATTTTCAAACAAGTTCATTATGGACTAATGTACCAAATATTGACAAAAACGTCTGATATGAACTCACATTATTAACCAATTATTATAACATTATAATATTTGATATGAACTGAATAATAATCTTTAAAATATGTCCTTAATCAATTATAAATTGGCCAAAGATTATTATTCAGGAATATAAAGAAACAAACAAGACAACTCGGACTTGTGGTAAGGGATCCTACCCCTATATTTCTTTTTAAGTACACTCTTTTATGTCATTCCTTTTAAGCTAATCTATCATATGATTGGGATGTTCTTTTCTATTAATCCTACAGTAATTTTTATGTTCATATGACGAGAGACCCTATTTTCTCTCATCAATCCATTTTGGATGTTTTGAGTGGCGCTGTTAGGCTGCCGAATTTTCGTAAGAGATCCAACCTCTCTCTTTTTTATGTACTCTTCTTTATGTCACTTCTTTTAAGCCCATTATTGTTATGTTGGGGGATGTTATCTTGTATTCCTATTTCTATGAATTTAATTTTAATATTTTTAGAGGCCCTATTCAATCTCATCAATCCATTTTTGGAAGTTTTAGGTGGCGTTGTTAGGCTGCCGAGTTTTCGTAAGATATTTTTCATCTCACTTTTATTCCTATGAGATTTTTGCTACATTTTCCACCATTTCCATTGAGTGGTGTAAGTAATGACATTATTATATTCTTTGTGTAATATAATTTCATTTATGGGTATTTACATATTCATTGTATGACCCTTCATCAATGGAGTGTACGTTTCGAAAGTTACCCAAATCGGTAAGGGGACCATTCACCCTCCTCTTATTTAAAAAGACATCTTTTGTTATGACTTTTAAATTAAATCTTACAATGTTGGGATATGTTCTCATATATCCTTATTGCTATAAATTTAATGTAGAAGTTATTAGATACCCTTTTTATCTCTCATCAACTCATTTTCTGAATTTTGAAGTGACGTCGTTAGGCCGTCAAATTTTTGCATGGGAACTTCTTAACCCAGTTTTGATTCTTTGGGATATACTTTTACTCCATGAATATGTCGTTCTATGAATATTTGTGAATGAACTACGATTTTTTTACTCATTATATCCACTTATATTTGGTGTATTCATTTGTCACACATAATTATGTAATTGATTTATCTTTAATCCAAGGATACCGTCTTTGTAAAGGACTTCATCTTGATCTTCATTCATTGATGCATGTTTTGTTCTAATACAAGACTTTCATTTTTACACTGTATAAAACACCTTTGACTTTTCATTTCATTCAAATGGAATCTTTTTCTACAAATAATTTTACTATATGACAAAATGGAATATTTATTTTAACATACGCGGTGACAATGACTTTTTCCGCCGCCGCGTGTATTATTTGGTCTTTGGATTCCTCAATAAGTCGTGATGATTTTTTACAAATGAAATAAATACCATATACTATCTTATGTATTTTGGTATTGAAAATGGATTTTATAATGGATTTGTTATGTCAATATATTTATGTGATATATTGTGTTTGAAATGTGGAAATGTTTTCCTTCCATTAGTTTTGTTTTATGTCTTATGATTTTATAATGGTACTTGGACATTTGACAGGTGGTTACGTGATAAACCATATGACGGGTGGTGTCGTGAATACCAGGATGAGTTGTTACGTTATATCCTCCAATGCATTGGGTATTGAATTCGGTCGTATGGCTATTCCATTAAGTGATATGTGTGGAAGTCGACCGTATGGTTATTCCATTTAAGTATGTTTATGTCCCAAGTTGCCTTTATATGCTATGTATATGGGTTTTATGGTAATCTTTTTGTTACAAACGGGTATGTAATGTTCTTTTATTCAGTGAAGATTTTTTTTACTATTTCATAAAGGTGAAAAGTATTACATTGATAAAGTATTCTTGGTTTACTTGTTGTTTTGAAAAACTAACAGTTTTCCTTCTTTGTGTATCCTTTACTGGTATTTTTATGCTCATCCCATGTTTTTGAAATGTTTTCCACAGTACTTAAAGATTAATAGGGTCAAGGATGTGATCATGGAAAGACATGCTATCTAAAACATTGAACTATACATGTTTCTTTTTATGTGTATTTTATTTTATGGAAACTTAGTAGAAGTGTATACTTTGTAATCTTTTGAGATGTAATAGTTATGTCCTAATTATCTAAAACTCTAAACCAGAAAATATCCTCTATGTGAATTATTCATTTAATTCAATATTAAGTAATGCATAAGGGTGGGTCCTTATAGATGGTATCAGAGGTCGGTTTAGATAACATTAGAGGTTAGGGTATTCTCTAAGCATAAGTGACATTACCATAATGGCTAGGATTTCAAAAAGAGTAATGGTTATTAGATAAAGTGAATGAGTAATTATATCTTAGTGTTTATCTTCCTCATTAGTATGTGATAATTTTGTTGATATACTCACACTGACATTTCTGGTTTTAGAAAATGGATGGATTTAGCAGCCACCAAAGCGACAATGGGTTTGAAGGAAAGTGTGGTGGTTCTCTGATTAAGAGACTGGATGAAATGTGGGATTCAATGAGGAAACTCATGGTTGTTCTTAACCAACTATCAAGGAGTCATTATCAACCACTTGAGCCTTGCTATATTCTGTAATGATTCTTGTACGAGATGACCAATCAATGTGAAAGTTCATGTAATAATTATAAAGGTAACCATTAGGGTATATATGATCCTTACATTTGAGGTAATTATGAGTTACTATATGTTATGATGGAAAATGAAAGGCCTGAGATAAACTTGAGTTAAAATATGTTATGATTATTTTTGAAGATTTTATCTCGTTTTGGGGAATGTTTTAAGAATTATATAGTTTTGGAAAAAGGACAACACGCAGACCGTGTGACAACCCACCGCGTCGGACAATGATGCGGTAATCGAACCCATAACCAAAGTGCGACTGGTATTTATCGCCTACCACTAGACTATGTGAAGTCCGTAGTCAGTTTGACTAATTATTTTTAGTTAGATGATTTTAGCAATCAAGAGTAAGTTTATTTTGGTTTATCTATGGAAATGATTAACCTATCATGGAGGATCTGCGATTAGGTTAATTACTTTTCAATATGAGACTTTAAGAGAAACTAATGTTATATGGAGATAAATTTTAATTTGTACCTTAGAAGACTATGTAATTAAATCCTTAAAATATTTGGGTTTCGATCTTAGTTTTGTTTAAATCGAATAATTTTATGGACAATTGTTTATCGAATGGTCTTTGTTGAACATTGGGTTTTGTCGGAAAAATTTTGGAGAATAAGAATAGATTTTCTTTTTATAAAGGATTATCCTTTTGTGGATTATCTGGTCTCGTACTAACAATTTTGGTTTTGGTTTTTGTCTAAAGACATGGGAAATATATAGTTCACTTTTTTGGATTAGGTGATTCTCTATAAGTTGATTATAGCTCTCTTAATGTAAACAAGTCATCCAAAATACTCATCTTTTGGAGAAAATATGAGTTCGTGTAAGAAATATAGTAAATGTTTAAAGTCAACATGACAAGTAAGTATGTTTCCTTATGTTTTAGTTAAGCTCAAAAAGAAATTACTCAATGAAAAGTAACTTAAAAAATTGTTGTCCGTTAACATTACCTATTGGGGAATCCAATACTGTTTAACCCATCACAAGTTTGTGATTATCAGGTGGTTAACTTTATCCTAAACATGTTTTTTATCACTCTCCCTCAGAAAATGACCCTTTGTTTTTTCTTCCATATGCATGTTTTCATACACTGAATCCTATTATGGGTTAACACGGGTGACCTTTTTACTTCCCTTTCTTAATTTTAAAGTGATAGTTTAATTTACTCTTTTTCCAATGTGGGGTTTTCAATGAAGTTTCCAACCCCAATTTTAAAATTGCGAGGACACAATTCCCAAAAGGGTGGAAGGATGTAACACCCCAAGTAAATAAAGAATATGACATTTTCACATTTATCCATTTTTTTTGAATAGAATATTAATATTATTTTAAAGGGGGCGCTATGCTCGATGGTGTTCCCAAAATGCAACAACGAGTTTCTTAGGAATCTTACGTTGCACTCTAATAATAACATAACATTATATTAAATGGTAGTTAACGACTAGACGTTGTAATGGTGGGAATGAACAGAACTAACTAAAAAATGATTATATATGTTTTTCAAATATTTTTACTTTTTAAAATAAATGATAAAATATGAATGAATCCAATTTTATATGTAAATATTCTAATCTTCTTTAAAAGGTCGATTAACCATCTTTTGATGGAGAACCCCTTTTAATCCATTTTTTGACAATTTTATATGTTATATATGTCAAAATAAAATTATTTTTAGAATCGGGACATCAAAATTTACTTTGTATAATTTTTTTGTATTTTTCTGATATAGTTCATTTTTTAATGAATAGTGTAAATTGATGTATTTTAATTCAAAACCTCCTTTTAATCTAATTTATTTATATGATAAGATTATCTTTTGAATTTGTTTTAATGTTCAATTAGAATATATTTTTACCATTTAATACAATTTTGTTCATTGGAATTATTATCACTTTGAAATTGGTCTTAAACTAGTGTCAATCTTTTAATAGATATTGTTTCTTAAAACACTCTATTTATTTTGACAGCGGGAATGAATTATTAAATTAATTAATGAAAATTATATATTTTGAATTTTGAAAAATAGACATCATTTTTTAATTCGGAATATCAAATATATCTTAGGGTGAATTTTTTGTATTTTTCTGAAAAACATAAATTTTTTATGAATAGTGAAACCACTAAGTGGTAGGTTAAAAACTGATTTTTACGTTTAATTGAAACATTACCACTTATGTGATTTTAATTTCAAAAATCCGACATACATGGTTGTCATTAGGATGTAAAATGTGGTTTAATGAGTTTAAAATAAATTTTCTGGTGAATTGTAACTTTTATGTTTTAATCACGATTAGAGGTAATTAGTACTATTTAAGGTAAAGATAATGTTATAAAAATATTAAATTACTTTGACACTTGTCCTACCCTTATTGGATGAGTCATGTAAGAAAAAGAAAATCCATGGGTCAACATGGGAACCCCATGAAGCCACTTTGGTAGGAAAATTTCATTAATACATTTTTATTTAAAGTTAAAATTAAAATGTCACAAACATGTGTTGTTTTACTAAAACAATTTTTAAATGGGGTTATACAAGACATAATTTTGACTATAAATATTCATTAGAAATCTAGAAATATTTCCTACATCATTATTTTTTTTATAATTCTTATACATTAAATAAAATAAATTATTTATGACATCATGATGATGCAACGATTATCTCATTATTTAACGATTTAAATAAAATGAAAAGATAATGTAAAATCTATAAACTACAATTTTCAAAAACCTATTTTATGGGTGGATTTCGAATTCATATCACCTTATCCTCGATATATATAATTGTGGGTCCTTTAAAAAATGAAACTCATTTCATAATAATGTAACCTTTTATAACTTTCCAAGAGTCCCCCACCTCTCCTCTTATAAAAGGCCCGCACCTCTACCAACTTACCCACACCTCTCAAGCCTTTTGCTTGGACAAACCATGCCCATTTTGTCTCTACACATCCCTCTCTTACTCATAGAAGCCTCACTTTGGGCAGAATCATTTCCAAGGAAGCCTTTGAGCTCAAATCAAAAAGAGTTACCAGATTTAATGGTAATATCTTCCCTAGTGTTAATTTGTTTCATTTTGATTCTCCAACCCCCTAAACTATTTTTATTTATTTATTTTTTTACAACTCCATTATCTTAAATATACTATGATGTTGTTATAAAAAGTATTAGAGATAAACTTTCACACACCTCCGTCTATTGGTTAAAGAACATACTATTTCTGTGGATGGCGAATTACTGCCTCACGAAACAATGAATGTTCAATATTATTTTAACACCATCAAAGGTGGTCATTAAGATGTCACTATATTTATATATGATATATAATATGTTTAGTTTTTCCTTAATCTTCTATATTTTTTAATTATGGCATAGCTTTATGGTTTCCATTATGGGTAAATGCGATATCTTCATTTTAGGAAGTGCGGACCACCGCCCCCTCCAAGTGATTCGATTCGTTAATGCCATATGTGAGACATATAAAGGATGGAAATAATTATATTACATATGATATCCTACCGTAATTATAATATACCTTTATATCATTATTATTTAATTCCATTTAATACAAAAGAAATGAAATGAACGTAGCGTTCATGCGTACGTACGACTTACCATCTCCATGAACTGTACATTTCATTTCTTATCTCCAAATGTTACATACTATTATAAGTAGATATTTATAATGGATATATATGTAATATATTACATCTAAATTACGGATATTATTCTGGAATTATAATACATATATCTCCCATTTCGTTTTAACTCCATTAATATGACAAAAAACTGAAAGTAGCATTCATTAGTACGTACGACCTACTGTCTCCATGAATGGTGCATTTCATTTTTTATCTCCAAATGGTGTAGAGTAGTATAAAATGAATATTTATGGGACATATATTATATTTAAATCATTAATACTATTCTGGAGATTATTTACTTATAACTACATGGACAATCATTTTCAAACAAGTACATTTATGACACATGTACCAAACATCGACAAAAACGTCTAATATGAAATCACATTATTAAACAATTATTATAACATTATAATATGATATATTAACTGAATAATAATATTTAAAACAGGTCCATAAGCAATTATAAATTGTCCAATGTTTATTATTCAAGAATATAAAGAAACAAACAAGACAACTTGGACTTGAGGTAAGGGATCCTACCCCTCTCTTTCTTTTTAAGTACACTCTTTTATGTCATTTCTTTTAATCTCGTCTTTCTTATGATTGGGATGTTATTTTATATTAATCCTACTGAAATTTTTATGTTCATATGATGAGAGACCCTATTTTATCTCATTAATCCATTTTGGATATTTTGAGTGGCGCTGTTAGGCTGCTGAATTTTCGTAAGATATCCAACCTCTCTCTTTCTTTTTTAAGTACTCTCCTTTATGTCACTTCTTTTAAGCTCCTTTTTGTTATGTTGGGGGATGTTATTTTATATTACTCTTGCTGTAAATTTTATTTTAATATTATAAGAAACCCTATTTGATCTCATTAATCCATTTTTGGAAGTTTTCTGTGGCATCGTTAGGTTGCCGAGTTTTCGTAAGAGATTTTTCATCTCAATTTTATTCCCGCGAGATTTATGCTACATTCGCCACCATTCCCTTTCATTGGTGTATGTACTGACCATTATTATATTATTTGTGTAATATTATTTCATTTATGGGTATTTTTCATATTCATTGTATGACTCGTCTTCATTGGGGTGTACGTTTCGAAAGTTACCCAAATCGGTAAGGGGACCTTTCACCCTCCTCTTCATTAAAAATACTTCTTTTGTTATGTCTTTTAAATTAAAAATTATTATGTAGGTATATGTTCTCATATATCCTTATTGATGTAAATTTTATGTACAAGTGATGAGATACCCTTTTTATCTCTCATCAACTAATTTTCTGAATTTTGAAGTAAAGGAGTAAGGCTGTTTAATTTTTGCAAGGAAACTTCTTAACCCAGTTTTGATTCTTTCAGATAAACATGTACTCCTTGAATATGTCGTTCTATGAATATTTTTGATTTAAATATGATTGTTTTACACTTAATATCCACTTATATTTGGTGTATTCGTTTGTCACACATAATTATGTAATTGATTTATCCTTAATCCTAGGATGCGGTCTTTGTAAGGGACTTCGTCTCGATCTCCATTCATGGAGGCATGTTTTGTTCTAAGACTAGACTTTCTTTTATACGCTGTATAAAACACCTTTTAATTTTCATTTCATTCAAATGGAAGCTTTTTATACGAAGCATTTTATTAAATGAAAAAAATTAATATTTATTTTAATGTACGCAGTGACAACGACCTTTTCCGCCGCAGTGAGTATTATTTGGTCTTGGTCTTCCTCAATAAGCTGTGATTTTTTTTAAATGAAATAAATGCCATATACACTTTTATGTATTTTGGTATTGAAAATGGTTTTTATAATGGATTTTTTATATCAATATATTTAAGATAAATATTGTGTTTGAAAAGTGGTTATGTTTTCTTTCCATTATTTTTGTTTTATGTCTTATGATTTTTTAATGGTACTTGGACATTTGACGAGTGGTTACGTGATAAACCATATGACGGGTGGTGCCATGAATACCAGGACGAGTGGTTAAGTTATAACCTCCAATTCATTGGGTATGGATGTCGGCCGTATGGCTATTCCATTAAGTGATATGTGTGGAAGTCGACTGTATGGTTATTCCATTTAAGTATGTTTATGCCCAAGATACATTTATATGTTATGTATATGGGTTTATGGTAATATTTTGGTTACAAAAGGGTATGTAATGATTGTTTATTCAGTGAAGAGTTTTTTAGTACTTCATAAAGGTGAAAATAATTACATTGATAAAGTATTCTTGGTTTACTTGTTGTTTTGAAAAACTATCATTTTTCCTTTATTGTGTATCCTTTACTGGGATTTTTATTCTCATCCCATGTTTTTGAAATTTTTTCCACAGGACATAAAGATGAATAGGGTCAAGGATGAGATCAAAGAAAGGCATGTTATCTAAAACATAGAACTATACATGTTTATTTTTAAGAATTTTTTATTTTATGGAACCTTAGTATAAGTGTATACTTAGTAATATTTTGAGATGTAATAGTTATGTCCTAATTCTCTAAAAATCTAAACCTAAAAAGATCCTCTATGTGAATTATTCATTTAATTAAATATTAAGTAATGTTTAAGGATGGGTCCTTATAATTACTATCCTAATTATGATATTGAGTTACATTACCCTCATACCATGTCTGCATGCATCATGACCATAAATTTCATGAGCTTTTTTCACTGTTAAAAAACCTTAAGAATTTAGAATTGATGTTACAAATCATAAAACATTAATTATTTGAGTAAAAAAGACAGTAATCTTTTCTGGTTGAAACCCGAACATGGATTCCTGGGAAAATTAAAATCCTCCAATATGTAAAATCAGTCTTTATCGAGTTTATGATATTTTTTTAACAACAATTAAATAAGCAATAAAATATATATGTTCCACTTTTTAGCCCTAGTAAAAACATAACTATGTTTTCTAGACCTCATTTCCTAGGAAAAATATTGAGTAATGGTTTATCTGATCACCTCTCCATGATTATTAATTCATTATGATGAAAAATTACTTTTAGGGATCTCAAAACCCTCTTGAATGTTAGACACTTCATAAACAAAATTCAAATTATTGATGTCTAAAGTGACACAAACTTTCCCTAGGGTTGGAATCCTTCTCTTGGAACACGATGGACCTTAGGATTCATTTCTCATGTGTCATAAATTTAGAAAACTAGTAACAAGGATTAGTTACACTAAATTTATAATTGGATCCTTGAAATCCCCTTTAAATCCATTAGTTATTTTCAAGACTATATAGAACATTATAGTCTTCCTTCATTGAAAATTGTGGACATATAACCACTAGTTCCAACCTCTAGTTAACTATTATATTCCAAGACCATGATTTAAAATCCCCATTAATAGATTATTAATGAATTTTAGATATCCTCAATGTAACATATCCTTGTATAAAAACCTTTCTAAAATTATGAATATGAATCTCTAATATCAATCCTTTTGAATTCCCAAACCACATGATGTTAAACCACATGTAAATGGAATTGATTAATCCATCCTAAAGCTTTGTAGGAATTAGGATACATAAACCATCATAGATAGTTATTTTCTCTATATGCCATTAAATATTACAGAAATTTTAATCCTTTAAATTCATACAATGTACTTGATAATGAGTGGGGGTAAAATTTACATGACATTTCATGTATTCACTTTTCGATCATTCAAAACAGATTTCTAGGAAAGAACTAGTTGAATCACCCCATTCGCTGTAAGGAAACCCAATCCCCATGAGTACTGATAGTACTATTTTTGAACTCATCACCTTAATATATTATTCATAACCCCCAATATATATGACCTATTCTATGTTTATACCTTAGAAAAATTTAGTTATGAATTACACCACCCATATTTTACATTAACTATCTCGGTGGAATTGGAAAACAAAATATTTTATCAATAACTAATAAAATCTCCAAAAAACATTGTGGCCCATATAAATGAGTCGGGACATGTCTACATGACCATGAATGTAATCCCAAGGGGCTAATCCATAAGGAATTATAATCTAATAAATAGATACATATTCAACTTACAAGAATTCAATTCCAATCCTCCTGAGTATGGGAAACACCGTAGATCAACTCATCAACATAGTCTGTTTTGGATCATCCTGAATATCTATACCCAATTTAATATTCATTAATCATGTACTATAACAAATAATTTAAACTATATAGAATTTTACTTCCTTATTGAATGACATTAAACTACATGGAAGATGTCTTTACTACATGATGCGAAATTTCATGGAATACAACCTTACCTATTGACATTGAAAATCATTGAGAACCATACATTAAACTTGTATGTCACTGGATGAATATTTTCTGATATATAAGACCCTAATGTAAACACATAACAATGTTCTAGATTTCAAGACCGTAAAACTACAAATTCAAATATACATAATTTTCACCGTGCTGAAAACCATAAAATGGAATCGTTGAAAAAGTTAGAGCATCTAATCATTGGACATAAACATTTTGTGACCTATTAAAGATTTATCACTCATAAAATGGAAGAAGAATAAATATTATCTTTTCAAAAACAATATATAGGAATCATTAGAAAAAACCATTTCAACAATAGTTCTACCCTCCCCTATATGAATCCAATTAATGGGCTGGGGAGATATAAGAAAAATTAAAACTATTTTAGGGTTCGATACTTTTCATAATTATAAATCAATCTCTACATATAATGTTTGATGACTTCAAATAAAATAGTGTGTTATTATTTTGGGAAATTTGTTATACCCAAAGTATCCTTTACAATTATGTATTCCAAATACAACTAGAGTTTTTACATTAATGTGGAATCTCTTTTTGGTGGTAATTAAAATTAAATTCCCAATATAAATATATTTTTATATAAACATTCAAATACAGAAATTCAGGATTATGTTTTATTATAAAATGGATGTTTATCTTTGATGATTCACGGACATCATGAATAAAGGATATATATAAAATGGTTTGTCTATTTCTAAATGATAGTTTATTAACAAATAGAAAATGGAGGAATATCAAAATATCAAATCCTTTGTAATGATTAAATAATAAAAACATATTTTTTGGTCATACTACAATAAATTTTGATGAGATAAATTTTTCGAATCATCCAACATTTAGAGGGAGGAATCAATGAAATGATAAACTACTATTATATCATTCAATTTCATTATTTTTATTATGATTAAGTGATTTATTAAAATAAGATAACTCTTTATCTCATTTATGCCATCTTAATAATAAATATGATGATTCCGTAACATGGGATCTGGAGTCAGCAACACACATTTCATATTCAATTATTTATGATGTGACGATATTTTTCTAACAGAGTAGTTGAGTGACTAATTGACATCTCAAACCAAGAACAGATAATAATTTCTTTCATGACTAGTCTATAAAGACATCATTATTAAAAAATCAACAATCATTTTAACTATTAAAAACATGTTTCTAATTCTGGATGAATCATAACAAGATATCAAATAATTCCTCGTGGATAAAGCTACCTACCCCAAAATCATCAAAAAACTAGTCAATGAATATCTATTTGTACTAAAATTTTTCAATTAACGTATCAGTTATCATGGTATAGATATTCTTCCATGTTTTCCTGTATAATTCATGGTCCACTACACCTGTACAAATGGGTACAATATAAATAATAATGATTGGATGTGCAAGGTAAAAACAATCTTTGGTTGGAGTTGAAGTAAATGAAAGAGAAGAATTATCATTTACTGTTATCAAATTTAATTTATTGTCCTTCCCTGAAATTTAATGACCATATTAATTATCAAAATATATCATACTTATGGGATTTTCATTACTATAATGTCAAGTCATCCTCAAAGGCTAACACATGTCTTTAATCAAATCCACTATTGATATATATAGGGGGTTGATGAGGCACACCATTTGTCCCCCCTAAGGGAGAAACTTATTCATTGCACCAACTGGGTTTGTTGTCAACCAATACATGGTATAATATTGAGATAGAAATAGAGGAGAATTGATATGGGAAATAGAGATATTAGATATTCTTTCTTCATGCACGAACTTAAACCAAATTAGGTGAGTGATACGAAGGTGTCATTCTCACAGCATGTTAGTTGTAGGTAGAGGAGAAACACATTGAGTGTATCCAAATTGGTGATAAAATTTATAAGGGGTGTATGTATCTCAAATGATATACTCATCTTTATGGGAGAGAAGATCCCCGTCTCAGAGGGAAATGTTTCATGAACTGTCATCAAGAGAGGAAATACAATCCTAAAAATTACCATATGAGGAATATGATAGGGAATGAGGTTGAATTGATCTTAACGAATCAACATTATAGTAAGATCATCATGGCTCGGGTTCATTTCACCATACATGGAAGCATTCCAAATTAGGGGAATAAATAAAAATTTAGGTATTCCATTATGGTTATTAAATGTATAATAGCTGAAATTATATCCTATCCAGAAAAATAATAATTAGAAGTGGCATCCAATCCTATAAGGGGTGTTTCCATATTGAATATAAACAATTAGTTGATAAAGGTTTGAATGTCTTGGTATGGATAGGTTAACAAGGTACCCCACTTATAATTGGGCCTCCATCACCAGTGTGCCTACTCAAATTTCAATGAATGTGTCCCCATCTAAAAAAAGCCACCAATTTAAAATAATTGAAAACAAAATCCTTCTAGTTGATGGGTTACTAATACATCATGTCTCACCTAGTATCACATTATGGAATACTCAATATCCTCATTTATTTCAAAATAGGATCCTAGGATTTCCTAAATATAAATAGAAGGAATCTAGTGAGGCCATATTCTAGTGGGTTAAGTCCCTCTAGAGCAGAGGAAGCTATTATTCCATTACTTAGGTTCTAATAAGTCCTTCAATTTTCCTTCACAATGTTAATAATGTGTATTTTCATTATATTAGTTTGTGCGGAGTCATATCATTCATACTTGGTAAGGATAAACACATTGTATGACTTCTTAAGAGGAGATATCCCTCTAAATAGTTAAATGTACCAACGTTTGAATAATAATTCTCCATCAGACATTTGAAAGTAATTGGTTTTAATGAACTAATGGATAATAAAATTAATATCGTTCAATTTATGGTATATAAAATCCTATGAAATCCATGTTTCATTATGTAGATTAATATAATGTAGCTTGTCATAGAATTCCCAATATCTCTTCATGACCCATACTAGCCATGTCCATTGAAAAAAAAAATTACCACTAATTAATAGGCCCAATTTCATGTTCCCATTAGCTCATGGGTTATTTATGTATTAGGCCAGTATAATAAAATAGATATGATAAATTAGTTCACAATTAATATCACAGCCCTCCAAACCTAGAGGGGAGTTATCAAATATAGGAGATAATTTGTGGTGTGGTGCATTTTTATTTCACCATCTATAGATATTTTATTGGGGATATCGTCAAGGGAGGAGATAAAGCTACGAGATGGAAGGTTTTCATCAGGTGAATGGAAGACATAATCCTCAATAAGATAAAATATATATAAATGAATTACATGTGTTAGAGGATAAATTTTATTTTCGGGTAGGATAATCCCCTTTAAAGAAAAATTTCTTGAGAATACATGATAATGAGGTTTTGTATTTTGATTATTATAAATTATATCCCATAAGCGAGAAGAGTTAGAAGAATTGTGAGAATCATAACCCATATTTATTAAAAATAAGGATCAAATGTCATATATAAGAGAGTATATGATTTCAAAAGTGGTGTTTGACTCAAATAGCATCATGTGAATCACATGAAGCATGAATTGATTTGAAATTTCATTACATGATATGGGTATCATGAATAAAATGACACATGAATCACAAGACAAATCACAAGACCCATGATAACCCAAATGAATCGCATTACCAATCGATAATCATTATACCTCATGTTCTATCAAAGGGAATACAATTTTATGACCCTGTGATAGTCATATGAACCCCATGTGGACTTTGTAATCACATTACCAAGTAATGATATCATCGTAAGCCTTGAGAAAAACCATAAAACCATGGAAAAGTGTCATGGATCCCAAATAATATTAAGGATTTATTTCTATTTCATTTTAAACGGTTCTAAAAAATAATAGGGAATGATCATGTAGAATATTCCCACAAACATGTCTTGTGATTTTTTCTTACAGAGAGATGTTGAAAAATAGATATTGCAGTGGGGTCCTGAAAAATAAGTCACATGAAAAAACAAATTTTGGAGATCTAGTGATTGAATTCACTAGTGAAATGTGATACCACCTTTCTCCCATATCTATAAAATATTTCGTGGAATAATAAAGGACACCAAAATGACCCAACATTATTCAAGAGATTGATCAATAGAGACACCAATGACACTGGTGGGAATTTACACTCCTCTGAATCCTTTCACTATCCCTATGGACATTAGCAAATATGGTTTGGGGATGTGTTTAGGCATTCCAAATGATTATATTCTATTCTATAATTGTATTAATTCCCTAATATATGTATTATTTTCCATAAAAACAATGGAAGAAGTAACATGAATTATGCATGGATGAATCATGTAGATCACATAAACTACATAAGAACATACAGACCAATGATTCAACAAGGGTCATGAAAATGAATAATTATTTTCACATGATATTCTTAGGATCATGTGAAAACCCTCCAAAAAATAATTGCGTTCATGTGTATTTGTCCATTAAATAGTTAATGTTAATGTGGTGGCTTCCAAAAACATTCCTCTAATCGTGTGACTTTTCAATTGATAGACTCTTATAAATCATCCAAAATCACTAAAAATGAATGGTAGAGAAGGGAATAATACTCATGCATTGTATATTTAGGTTTATCATCACACAACATAATTATACATATAACTAGTCACTATAGAGACCCATAGAAACATGTAAACATTATAAAAAAAGAAAATGATGTCTTATCACCTTTACCATTAAATAGATGTCTAACAATTAAATTAGATAATATGATACCCCTTAAAATCCACCTAAATGTAGAAGGATTATTCATGAAAATGATGTAATGCATCACTGGATCTAGAATCAATCACACGATGTATCATAGATAAATAGAGATGTTGTATATGATAATTATAGAATTCCATTCGGCGATATTAATGGATGACATGAATCATCACATAAAAGAAGAGTTATTATCAATGAAAATGATCACATGTTATCATGGGAACCCCTACATATCTTATGAATACCTGATGGTAAACCAATTTGTGGGGTCTAAAATCCATTTTACATATAGAACATAATCCATAAAAAGAGGAATCCTCTCATGATGTGAAGATACAATGATCTTCACAAGAAGTGGTTATACACCTCATGTTATTTCACTTATTAATGTGAAGACCATTGTATAATCATGTTTTATCTAACAAGGGGATCATGCCATGATATTTTATACTCATTATAATCCCCATACAAGTCTTTGTTGATCATAATACAACATATCTTCAAACATCATAATCTAATGAAGGTTGAAAAAATATCACTTTTTGGGTGAAAATAATGTTTTGAATGGAAACATGATTATGTTAATTATCATTAATGATATGGGGACTAAAAAATATGGTAATTAATGATTTTTCTTGTAATAAATGAATATCATGTGATGTGATGGATGAATTACTATTGGATCATGCAACGAATATGATGTAATTCTCCCTCCAATGACTCCCAGTCATATATTTGATGTATTCATTTTCAAAGGTGGTTTAAAAGTATGGTGGTGGGGAATATAAACTTCTTCCCTTAAACAATATGATAGGATGAGAAATGTGCGGGAACCTACCTCCATGGTAGAAAATAAGAGATGTATTCTTGGAGAAAATATTAACATGATGGAATGAGACTTAAACCAGGTAGAATATAACCTGTGTAAAAATATATATTAATGTTACATAGACACCACTGAAATGTGAGGTATATAATCATTAAATGTCAGGAAGACACCCCAAGACATGATAGACTTTCTGGATAAACATATTTTGGAATACTATAGTTAAACAATGAAAACATTGTTCATGTCCAATTAATATGCATCTCATTCCTTCCTAAGGACCCGTCTCAATAGATCATCCACCTTAGTGTTAGTCCCTCCATATTACAAACATTATAACCATTGGGACCCAATCTCTTACCTGGTTTCATGAATATTCCCAATTCATATGTGGATTGAGCATCCAAATGGGCCATACATACTCTGATTCATGATTAAATATGTAAATATAGGCTTCCTTAAAAATTTTATACCGCCATATCAAACACCATATACATATTTTCCTTATGCATACACCCCAAGTATATATTCAATGATAACAATTACTTTCATCCCTGTGTTTCTCACATTGAGAATAGACCGTGTTGGATTAGGTAATTATAATGATAATATGATTTTTATCATGAAATTAATCCATCTCGGAAAAACACAGTGTGTAATCCCCATTAAAGTATATAATGTGAGTAACCCTCTATAAGGGAATCCATCTAGGTGTTTGTTCTGAAGGAATGATCTAAATATGATTACACTGGTTCCTGTTATAAATAAAATACATAGGGAGGAATCATAATTTCTAATCTCATCACCCAATGCCTAAGTTTCAACAAAAATATACTTTCAATATGTTTTTAAAATTAAAGGCTCAAAATAAAATTAAATAGAAGGTTTTCATTATTATTAGAAAAAAGAAGCATATAACCACTAATCAATCATTAGGTGAAACTGGGAATTTTCTTTGGGAACATGGATGTGATCTAATGATATCATCATTACTCAATCTCGATATGGACTATTTTAATGATGTTAATTTTTTATGATATATTTTCAATTTACATGGGTAATTATTTGGCGAATTTATGTGATATTTATGAGATCCATTTCCTTTATGTGGGTTAGGTTATGATGTATTGATTTATGAAACATATTTATATCAGGGTTTCAAATTTAAATATGGTTTTATTTTATGGTAACAAGGGTAAATATGGATTTCATTTTATTGGCAGTTGTGAAATTATAAAAAAGTATGGTGTTCATGATATAACCAAATATTTTTGGGACCTATATATCCCTATAGTTTATTTGGAAATTATTAATGTTATATGTAACACCACAAAATTTCATTGTAAATTATCTCTTCAAAGTAATTCAATAACATGCGCTACACGCAACATCGACTTTGAGCACACCACAACATACCAAACTAATTGTTCAAAAAGAGGTTATGAATAATATTAATTAAAATTTGAATTTTATATACTCCATATAATATTAGATTCAATATTATGTGTTTATTAGACATAATATATGAAAAAATTAATTTTTTTCAGATAGAAAATTTTTATTTCCAAAACATTAGTTTTACTAGCTTTTGATGGAGAATGCTTTTCAAACCCAATATTTGATACATTAATATATTCAATTTAATGAAATTAAATTATTCATTAGATGTGGGAAATAAAAATTTATTTTGGATAATTTTTGGACACTTTTATAATAACTTTCATATTTTGATGAATTGAGAAAAATACTATATTTTAATTGAAAACATCATTTTTAATTAAAATAATTTATGGTGTTAAATTATGAATTTTAATGGGATTTAAGTATAACTAGATTATATTTTTATAATTTAATACAATTTATGTCATGATAATAAATTACACAAGTAAATTTTACATAAACACATGTCAATCTTTTGATAGTTTTTACTTTTTAAAACCCACCTTTTGGTTTTGACAATTGGAAATAATTCTAAATTTATTAATGAAAATTCTATTTTTTGAATTTGGAAATATAGACATCATTTTTGGATTTAGAATATAAAAATTGGCTTAGGGTTACTTTTTGGTATTTTTTCTAAAAACTTTTTATTTTTGATAAATATTGATAAACACTTCATTATTATTTAAAACCGACTTTTTATTTCATTAATTATTTTTTTATTAAAATTTATTTTAAGTAAAAATAGATAAATAAAACCTCTATATGTTCATTATAATTAATTTTAATCATTTTATAATAAAATTAGATGTATAATATATTATTGAATTTTTAGCGTCTTTTACCCACATTCTAGGCACACTTGTAAATTTGTATAAATGGTAATTTTACCGCTTCTGTGAATTGAATTTTAAAAATCAAAGAGACACGACTGACATAAATAAGTAATACATGGTTCAATAAATGAAAATAAATATTTTGTGAATAGTAACTTTTGACTTATATTTACCACGATTAAAAGTAAATAGTGCAATTAAAGGTAAAAATGATATTATAATTACCCTAACACATGTCCTAATTCTATTGTAGAATTTTATTTCAACAAAAACCAACCTTAGGAACAAAATATGATCCTTATGGTCCAAAAAGATTATATTTGGATAATTATTATTATTTTATTTTAAGACGATTTAAAAGTGTTAAATTCAACGATTAATAACTAAATCTTTTTTAATGCTGGTTATCGATAAGATAAATTCGTATATTAGTATTAATTAAAAATATAAAAAAAATTCTTATATCATGTTATTTTATTTATAATTTTTATATATTATATAATAAAATTAATTTATGACACAATGATGATGTAGTAATTACAATATCAATGAATGATTAAAATAAATGATATTATAAATATACAATTAAATATAAATTGAAGATTTTGATTCCATCCAATAATTTTCTAGATTAATATTATATGTTAGGGTAGATTCAATGAATTTTTTTCGATGTAATCATGTTGTTATGACTTTCACAAAAACAAAATACTAAATAGTTTTAAATTTGACCTAAATGAGTTTTTAAAAAAAATACTATATTATTAAACGATATAATATCCCTAAAAATATATGTTTCAGCCAAATAATGTATATAATCGTAAATGTGTAATTATTTTTCCAATTGGAGATCTCTTGGATTTATATAGTACATTTATTAATAATTTATTATAATTATACCAGAGGACATGGAAAAAGTAAAACTATATAACTTGGAATTAAATATAAAAAATAGGGTTAATATTATTAGCTAAACTTGTCTAAAACCTATTGGATGAGAGGATTTAGACCCATACCCACCTTATCTTTTAAATAAATCAATTTGGAGCTACTATAACACGAAAATTATTTTATAATAAAATAATATTTCATGGTTTTCATAATGTTCCCCTCACCTCTCTTATAAAAGGTTACTTCCCCTACTATTAAATTCACATATATATAGCCTTTTGACTCAGAAAAGCCTCTCCAAATCTCATCCCAACATCCCTAAATTAATTCTAGAGTCCTTACCTTGTGCATAAATCCAACCTACAGAGCCCTTTTGTTCAAATTAATAGGAAACACCCACGGAAGAGGTAATTATTTTATCTCCACTTTCAAAGTTCTTTTCTACTTCCACTTTCTATTTTGTTGTTATTTCCATAAAAAAAAAATAACCCCAGTAACCTATACATAATATTATTTTAATATAAATATGGTACTACTATACTAATTATTCTACCCATCCTCTGAATGATATTGTCACCATGTGTACGTGCATACGACTTACCATCCCCATGTCGTGGTGTAATTTGTTATTCACCACTATATTATTTGGATGGATATAATGATGATTAATATCTGTATAAATAAAGAAAATAACATTCCAAATTCTCGTTACAATTAATATACCATCCAATTCCATAATTTTTAATCATTAAGGTAATGATACCGTCGCTCATGTGTACGTACGTCTTACCATCTCCACAATGTTGTGATATTTATTTCCAGGTTTACTATTCAAAGATAATCATAAAAATATATATTATTAATAAGTATGTATTATATGACATAATAATTCTACTATATATATATATATACTTACATATATCTTATTCACATACTTCCCTTCAATACGATATGAAAATAGAAACAACGTTTATGCGTACGTATGACCTACAGTCTCCATAAATGGTGTTTTCAATTTCATATATCTCTATAATATACATATTTATATTATAAATATATATTATATATAAATCAAGTTTTCTATTCTGGTTGTATTTAAATCATGATATAAATGATACAAGCAAGAATAACAAGTTAAAACATGTATGATAAAGAAAGCGATTATTATCCGAAATATTAATTTAACATGGAAATCAATATTAAATGGGTAGTATAAAGCCATAAATGAATAATTAATGATATAAAAAATATGAATATGGTTCGAGTATAATCTAATAACATACTATATTAATCATATAGGAGGTTAAACGTACCCTCGAACAAAGTAATGTGCAATGTAAGAGTTAATTCCTCAATCTCATTATCATCCGAGATTGTTTATATGTAAATATTTTATAGGAGATATTTATTATCCATGTCAATTATTCATAAAATAACTTTAAAAATGATTCATTAACATACTATTTAGCTAAAAAACATTTTTAATGTTTTAAAAAATTATTCTTATAAATCTTTGTCATTAATTTCCTTAATTTCAAAATGGTTTTAAAGATTTGTTTATATGGACATAATAGTTTAATAATGTTAATTAATTCAAAAATATTCAATGTGGTATGGGAAAAATTTATTTAAAAAATATATTTTAAATTAATTCCTTTATAAATTTTTTACTTTTGAATGATTTCCCAAAAATGGATATTTCTCTCATTACGTTTTACTGATCATTTTCAACTATAACAAAATCCTATACTATATATTATTCCTGATTGAGGTTGATTTATTATAATTAAATATTACATTTTGTATTGAAGTTTTGTTTGATATATTTGACTATGGATGTGTTATTTATATACCATTGATTGTTTATGGTTCAACTATTAACTCTTCATATGCTAGTTTTAATAAGAATGTTTATGTTATGTTTCAACATTTTCATAAGAGGAATGCAGTGGATATAGTAAGTGATGGGTGGGGCCCACTATATCTCCTCGATGCATTGGTATGTCTCATGTGACAAATTTGTCTCTTGCAATAAGGCCTTGAAAAAAATTCTATTTGTAGTCTTGGCACGAGGCCTTGTCTATGTGGTAATGATGTCCAGCATTAGACATTCCCTCATTATAAAATTAATTATTTTATGTTATTATTCAACTTGTAGAATATCCATGTGCATGTTTTTATATTAATTTTTGATTTATATTCTATATATTATGTTAATGTTTATGGTTAAAAGTTAATTGTTTTTATAACACATCTTGCCTTAAATGTTTATAGCTTCTGCTAAATTATTTACCCTTACTGAGCATATGAGATCACCCCTTTCTTGTGTTTTATTTTCCCAGGATTTCAAAAGTGTATTTTGATTGACATGTGGGGTTAAGATAGGGTAATAATGGCATTATCAAAGGATTTTTTTGTGTTTTGTGTTTTAATGTGTAATGAAACGTTCATCTATGTAATCTATTTTTTAATACTGCTAAAATGATTGGTCTTTCAGGACTTGATTCTTTATAATCATGCCAATGAATTAAAATAATGCACTAAATCTACGTAACTAGGTTCGGGGTGTTACAGTTAGTATCAGAGAATTTTTAGTACAAACCTTTGAAACTAGATTTAGAAAAACTCTGATTAGAGAACATTACCCTAATATAGACATTGAGGATTAGTAAAGAAGAACGTCTAGAATTTTGGTAATGTATAGATTTTGTGTATTCTCCAGAAAATATATCCCTCCTTGGATTTGAGGAGGTAGAGGCAGCTCTAGAATAGATGTACCTAAGAGTGAAAACTCTGAAAATGTGTTTTGGGCTTGACCTAGGGTATCTTTGTACACATCAACGGGCCTTTCTGCACTCTTGGTTACGACACACCCGAGGGATTTTCTTAGGATAGTTCACATTTTAATTACAAACCATTATGAAATATTTATGAGTAAATAGTTCCTAAAATAATTTTTATTATGATTATGGATTATATTCATAAGAATTTAAATTTAAATTTTGTAATTTACAAGTCTGTAATTTTTCATTGTGATCCATAAAGTAACATAGTGTATGCCATTATTTAGAAATGGCGCCCAGTAAAATGAATGAGAACTCCAGCAATACGCATGATCTAAAGAGTAATAAGGATCATATATTTCATGGTATTAAGAAAAAATTTAAAAGGAAATATTCTCCGACATATTATCATCATATGAAGAAAGTGTACGACGTGTTAATAAGATAAGATAAAAATTATTTGAGTTCTATGACTTTGAAGAGAAGCAAGAGAAGAAAAGGATGGTAAATAGAATGATGGATAAAGTGAAGAGGGGAAAGAGGGATTTTTCTATATGTGATAATTGTGCAGAGAATCATGTTGGTAAATTCTTGAAGAGAATAAAAGTTTGTTATAAGTGTGGAGAAAAAGGACACCAAGTATGTGATTGGAATGGTAAGAAAAATGTTTCAAATTACAATGCCTCATCTTCATAGAGTTGGGTCACTATGAAAATTAACGTCCAAATCATCAGAGTATGCCTGAAATGATGCTATTGGATTATAATAAAGTTGTGATACTACAACATATGAAGTGGAGTGACTTGTGTTCTTATGTTTTTAATAACGAATTATTTCATTTGAGTGTGGTATCAATGATGTTATGGTTATATGAATTATGGAAATAAATAAGGATTGTACTGCATTACTATTTTATTAAGTATTTGAGATTATTTGGTTCTATGAAAAGTGACTCCAAAACACGTTAAATGTTTTTGAAAATAAATGGTTGAAGGAATTATAAACCTTAATATGGTTATAATAGTATGTTAGTGACTTTGGAATAAGATAATATTGATTTTATAAAATTATATTCGATATTATTATCTACATTGAAAATAATTAATTATTTGTTTATTCCCTTATTGTTGGATTTTACAATATATTTTTACATAAAGAGTATATATAGTATTCTATAAGAAATATGGGAGAATTAATTTAATCAATAAGGTTTTATGGTAATTTGGGGTGTCACCATATTTTAAAACAATACATGATTAAAATATTCACATGTTATTACATGGAAATAAATTACATTATTTTGTTTACCTTCCTTATAAATTTTTGACTGTGAGTTTAGAAAGAAGTATTTTGGATAGGTCTAATGGTTTGAATGGATTAAGTTTGGCATTGGATACTATTTTTAATGTTAACAAATTTAATAAGATTATTTTTGAATTGTAATCAAAAGGACATCCTGGAGGCTGGGCAACAACTCGTCACATCCAACAAGGCTGCGAGACTTGAACCAGCAAATGAAGGGTGAAAAGGGTGAGTCACCTACAAATGGCCTACGTGATGTCCAAATTTGAATAATGTAGTTTTTTTAAATAGTCTGGAAAATTGAATATAAATTAATTATTTTTTAACCCTATACGACTAGGAGAAATGGATTATTTTTGAATTATATTATATTTTAGAGTGAAATATGAGTTTGTGATAGGAATTATTTGAAGTATGAAACTATACTTGTAATGCATATTTTTTTCACTATTCTACAAATAAAATTTTTCATAAACATTATGGAAGGGATCTTAATTCTAAAAACATGTTATCATAATACCTTATGTTTGGTGAAACCAAAGATATTTTAAATCAAGATAGATTGATGGCTTTGAGGCCCTCAATTTTACACTTGTTTGTGATTGATGACCGCAATCACTCCCTATAAATATTTATGTATTTTCCTCCAATTATGTGTCTCATATTTCCTCTAATGTTCTCCTAATCGAGATCATAGTTTTTTGGTTACTTTTTCATTTCACTTTCCCTTTTATAAAGGCAACATTTTATTAACCCAGTTTTAGATGTGAGTTTTCCACAAAGGTATTTTTCTATTTTTATCATTTTATTTTTGAAGGAAAATTTAAAATTTTAATGAATTGATTTATTTAAGGTGTTGAGAATGTAGCACCAGAAGATTTCATTGTATGCTATCTCTTCAAAGTAATTAAATAACTTGCGCTACAGGCAATACCGAGTTCGAGCGCACCACGACATATCAAACAGGTTGTTCAATAAGGGGTTATGAATAGTATTAACTGAATATTAAAATTTATATACTCCATATAATTTTATAATACATATTATGTGTTTCTTAGACATATTATAAGAATTAATTCCTTTGTTTCATATAAAAGAATTATTTTTAAAAAAATTATAATTTTACCGCCTTTTAATGGAGGGCCCTTTTCAAAACCAATATTTGACACCTATATATATATATATTCAATTTAATGAAATTAAATTTTTATTTAGAAGTGTGACATGAAAATATTGTTTGGAATAATTTTTTCTACTTTTCTGATAACGTTCATATTTTGATGAATAGTGAAAATGCTAAATTTTAATAGAAAACAATTTTTTAAATAAAAGTAATTTATTGAGTTAAATTATGCATTTGAATGGTATTGAAGTATAAATATATAATATTATTATCATTTAATAAAATTTATGTCATTATAAGTAATTTCCCATTTAAATTTGACATAAACACATGTCAATCTTTTGATAGTTTTTACTTTTTAAAACCAGATTTTTTGTTTTCACAATGGGAATTAATAATATATTGATTAATAAAATTTATATGTTTTGAATTTGGAAAAATAGACATCATTTTTGCATTTGGAATATCATTGTTATCTTAGGGTTTGTTTTTGGTATTTTTCCGAAAAAATTCAGTTTTTGATGAATAGTGAGAAACACTGCATTATTCTTTAAAACCAACTTTTTATTTAAATAATAATTTATTTTATTTAAATCAATTTCATTTCAAAATATATACATGATACCTATATATTTTCAATTTAATTCATTGAATTCATTTTATAATAGAATCATATGTATAAAATATTATTAAACTTTTTAACCCCATTTACCCACATTCTATGCACATTTACAAAATTGAAAGAAAATGTAATTTTAATACTTCTGTGAATTGAATTTAAAAAATATGATAGTCATTATTGACATCAGTAAGTAAAATATGGTTAAATAAGATGAATTTTTTTTTGTGAATAGTAACATTTGATTTTAATTTACCATAGTTAAATGTAAATAGGGTAATAGAAGGTAAAAATAATATTATAATTACACTAATACTTTTCCTAATTCTATAGGATTAGTGTATTTAATTAAAACTCGTAATTTTTAATAAAATATCATTCTTTCGGTTTGCATGGATTAGTTTAGGACATTTATTATTATTTTATTTAAAAAATGTGAAAACTGTTAAATTCAATGTTTAATAACTAAACCATTTATAATATAGGTTTATCCACAAGATAAATACGTGTATAAATATTCAAAGAAATATAAAAATATTTTATACATCATGTTATGTTATTTATATTTTTTATATATTAAATAATAAAATTTAATTATGATACAATGATGATGCAGTAATTACATTATCAATGATTGATCAAAATAATTGATTTTATAAATATAAAAATAAATTCACCGGGATGCTTTTGATGCCATCCAAAAAATTTAATTAATAATGTGACATGATAGGGTTGATTTAATGAATTTTTTTCGAAGTAATATTGCTTGTATGACATTCACAAAACCAAATACTAAATAGTGTCAAAATTGACATAAATGTGTTTTTAAAATAAATAATATATTATTAAACGATACATTATCCATATGTATATAATGTTCCACAAAAAGACTTACGTAATGATAAATATTTCATTAATGAACCACCTAGGTCCCTCTTGGATTTTTATCATTAGTTTATTAACCATTTATTATAATAATACAAGAGGACATAGTAAAAGATAAACTATTTATCTATGAATTAAATCTAAAAGATGTGGTTAATATGATAACCTAAACATGTCTAAAACCAATTAGTGCAGAGTATTTAGAACCATCCCCACATTATCATTGAAATAAATCTATTTTGAGCCATTATGAACTGAAAATTATTTTATTATAAAATAATATTTCAAACTTTTCTTAAAGTTCCTCTCACCTCTCTTATAAAAGGGTACTTTCATTCTCTTAAATTCACACCTCCAAAGCCTTTTTTCTCAACCAAAACCTTCCCAATTCCCCTCCCAACTTCTCTCAAATCAACCTAGAGGCCTTCTTTTGAGCATAAATCCAATCTAAGGAGCCCTTTTGTTCAAATCAAAGGAAACACCCAAATAAGAGGTAATTATTTTATCACCTCTTTCAAATGTCATTTCTTCTTCCACTTTCTCATTCATTGTTATTTCCATACCAAAATAATAACTCTAGTACCTTCTAAATACTGTGATCTTATTATAAATATGGTACTACCATACTCGTTATTTGATCCATCCAATGAATGATAATGTCACCATGCCTGTGTACGTATGACTTGCCGTCTTCCCGAGGTGGTGTAATTTGTTATTCAACACTATGTTATTTGGAAAAAAATAATGACGAATAATATGTCTATAAATAAAGAAAAATGACATTATAATTTCTTTGTACAATTAATATACCATCCAATTCTAGACCTTTTAATCATTAAGAAAATTATATCTTTCCTCATGTGTACGTATGAATTACCGTCTCCACGACACGATGAGATTTATTTTCAGGTTCACCATTCAACAATGTTCTTAAAAATATATATTATTAATAAGTATTTAATATATGAAATAATAATGATATTGTATATATATATATATACTTTCATATATCTTATTCTCTTACTTCTGTTCCATACGATATGAAAACAGAAACATCATTTATGTGTACGTACGACCTACCGTCTCCATAAACGGTGTTTTACATTTCATATATATATATATTATACATATTTATATTATAAATATATATCAAATATATCATGTTTTATATTCTTGATGTATTTAAATCATTATTCAAATGATATGAACAAGAATAAAAATATAAAATATGTACGATAAAGAAAGCGATTATTACCTGAAATGTTAATTTAACATGGAAATCATAATTAAATGGGTAGTATAACATCATAAAAGAATAATGTATGATATAATAATATGAACATGCTTCTTTTATAACTTAATAACATACTATAGTCTGTATAAAGGAGGATAAACGTACCCTCGACCAAAAGAAAGTGCAAGGTAAGGATTAATTTATCAATCTCATTATTATTTGAGACGGTTTATGTGTAAGTATTTTCTGGGACATATTTATTATCCATTTCCGTGTTTCTTAAAATACTTTTCAAAATGGTTTTGATAAGGTAAACTTTAACTAAAAAATAATATTTATTGTTTTAAATATTTATTCGTCTGAATCGTTTACATTAATGGCCATGTTTCAAAATGGTTTTAAGGATTTATTTATATCAAAATGATTGATTGAAAATGATAATCCATTTCAAAAGATTAAAAGTGGTATGAGACATTTGATTCAAAATATATCTTTTAAATTACTTCCTTTATAAAGTTTTTACTTTTTATTGATTTCAAAAAACAGTATATTTCTCTTAAAAATGTTTGTTGATCATTTTAAACTATGTCATCATTTTTACTATATATTATTCTTGTTTGAGGTCGATTTATTAAAATTCAATCTTCAGTATTGTATTGAAGATTTTTTTGATATGTTTGACTATAGAGGTGTTATTTTTATACCATCTGTGGATTATGGTTCATGTATTAACATTTCACATGCTAGTTTTAATATGAATTTTTATGTTATGTTTCAACATTTTCATATGACGAATGTAGTAGACATAGTAAGTGATGGGTGGAGCCTTCTATAGATCCTCGATGCATCAGTTGGTCAATTGTGAAAAATTAGTGTCTTGGAAAATGTCCCTAACAAAAAATTTATTTGTAGTCTTGGAACGTGGCCTTGACTATATGGTAATGATGTCCGATGTAAGGAATTCCCTATTTCTGAAATTATTTATTAAATGTGATTATTCGACTAGTTGAATATCCATTTTTATGTTTATATGGTAATTTTTGATTTATTTTCACTATATTATATTCATGATTATGTTTAAAAGGATGTTGTTTTTATTACACATCTTGCCTTAAAATTTATTATCTTCCACTAAATTATTTACCCTTACTGAGCATCTGATCTCACCTCATTCTTATGTTTTATTTTCCAATGATTCAAAGAAGTGTATTGTGATTGATATTATAGGTTAAGATATTGGAATAATGGAATTATCAAAGGATTATTTATATTGTGTTTTATGTTTTAATGTGTAATGTAATTTTCATGTTTTTAATCTATTTTCCAATACTACTAAACTAATCAGTCCTTGGGGACTTTATTCCTTATAATCATTACAATGTATTAAAATAATGCACCGAATCTTGATAGCTGGGGTCTAGGAATTACCGTTGGTATCAGAGGAAGATTAGTACAATCCTTGTAAACTATATTTAGAAAACACTGATTATAGAACATTACCTTAAGAGAGAATTTGAGGATTAGTATTGAAGAACTTCTAGAATTTTGATAAAGTAGATATTTTGTGTATTTTCAAAGAAATACCTACCTATCTAGATACAAGGACGTAGAGGATGATCTGGAACATATGTACCTAGGACTGAAACCTATGACAATGAGTTTTGGGCTTGACTTGGGGTATCCTGGTACACGACAATGTTCCTTTCTGCACTCTTGGTTACCACACTCCAGGGGGAAATGCTTCGAATAATTCACATTTTCATTACAAACCATTTTGAAGGATTTATGAGTAAATAATTCCTAAATTATTTTTTTTATGATTATTGATTTTATTCATAAAAATTTATATTTAAATTAGGTATTTTTCAAATTTTTAATTATGCATTATTATTCATAATCTAACACAGGGTATTCCATTGTTTAGAAATGGCTCCTATTAGAAGGAATGAGAACTCGAGAAATATGCATGATCTAAAGAGTAATAAGGTCCATATCTCTCATGGTATTAATTCAACATTTAAATTAGAAATAGTCTCCCATGTATTATCATTATACGAAGAAATTGTCTCATGTGTTAATCCAACGAGCCCATACCCGAGTGGTAAGGGCTCCTGCTTGGCACCAAGAATCCTAGGTTCAATACTAGGTGGAGGAGGATTTATGGGATACTCTAGAAGTACTGTAGTAGTAATATGCAGGTACTATAGAAGCACAATAGTATATAATGTTGTAGTATTGTAGTACTTAATGTTCAGTATTGTAGCAGTCAGAACTATTCACCTGATTTGGGCCTTCAGGCCACATGTTTGGGCATATGGGTCTCAAAGGCCTTCGGGTCATTAAGGCCATCGAGCCATAGGACCTTCACACCACAAAGAACATGGAGTATCCCAGTTCACACAGAGATGGGCCCAGAAGAGTATCAGAGCATCAATCGTAGCAGTCACCAGAGCAGAGCAAACCATATTTGAAAGAATGAGAGGATATGGTAGCCGCCATCGAGACCAGGCACCACACAACTTTGGATGAGGAAATTATAGATGATCAATAATGCAAGGTGTGGAGATAGGTGATCAATATTACAGAAGCTGGGGATAATCAATTCTAGTGGGTTAGGACTATGGGTCACCTAATGTGTAGAAGTATGCCTCCGGGCCTTTGGGTCATGTATTTCAGTTCATGTCAGGACATGTGCCTTAGTCCTACGGGTCATGTACGGGTTCCCCTTAGACCCTTAAATAGGGGATTATCCATAATAAATAATGAAGAAGGCCTTCAGGCCATTTGACTAACATGTATTAATAAGATATGAAAATAATTTTCCGAGTCCTATGGCTTAATGGATGCAAGAGAAGAAAAGGATGATAGAGAGAAAGATGGATAATGGGAAGAGGGGAAAAATTATTTCCCATATATGATAAGTGTGAAAAGAATCACCTTGGTAAATTATTTTAGTAAATTAGTGTTTTTTATAAGTTTTGTTAAAAATGACAACATGTGCATGATTGGAAGGGTAAATAAATGTTTCAAAAGTACAATGCTTCATCTACACGGAGTTGGGACACAATGCAAATTAATGTCTAAATCATCATAGTATGCCCAAAATGATACTGTTGGATAATAATCATGTTATGATACTACCAAATATGAAGAAAAATGACTAGTGTTCTTATTATATTATTAAAAAATTATTTCATTTGAGTGTTGTATCAATGATGTTCTGGTTATATGAATTATGGAAATATATAAGGATTGTACTGTTGTACTATTTCGTTGAGGATTTGAGATTATATGGTTCTATGAAAAGAGAATCAATAAATTTTTTTTTTCAGAAAATACATGGTTGAAGGAAAGATAAGCCTTAATATGGTTATGATACTGAGGTAGTGATTTTGGAAACAGATATGACTGATTTGGATAAAATATATTTGATATTCTTGACGACATTCTAAATAATTAATTGTTTTTTTATTCCATTATTGTTGGATTTTACAACATTTTTTGATATAATATGTTTATCTAGTATTATATAATGAATATGGGATCATTAATTTATCAATAATTATTTATGTTAATTCAAGTTGTTACTGTGTTTTAAAAGAACAAATGATAAAGGTATTCACATGTTATTACATGGAAAAAATATCATCATTGTGTTTAACTTATTATAAATTTTGGATTTCAAGTTTGGATAGATGATTTTTGGATATGTATAATGGTTGGAATGGATTATGTTTAAAATTGGATACTATTATTATTTTTAATTAATTTCAGAAGATTATTTTTGGATTGTTATAAAAAGGACAACCCAGAGGTCGGGCGATAACACATCGCGTCAGGCAAGGCCACGAGACATGAACCTGCAACTGAAGTGTGACAAGTGTGCATCACCTACCATTTTCATACATGATGTAATTGTCTTTATAATGTATTTCTATAAATAGTCTAATAAATTAATTATAAATTAATTATTTACAGAGCCCTATATGATTAGTATAAATTTTATATTTTTGAATTCTATTATCTTTTGGAGTGAACGATTAGTTTGTAGTGGGAATTATTTGAAGGATGAAACTCTACAGGTCATGTTTATTTTCTTTCTTATTATTCTATGAATATATTAATTCTTAATATTTTGTAAATGTATCTAAAAAAAATGTGTGATCCTAATATCTTTTGTTTTTTTGAACTGATGATATTTTAAATCATCATTGACTGATGGCTTTGAGACCCCGAATTTTACACTTTGTGAATGAAGACCTCAATCACTCCCTATAAATATTTATGTTTTTTCATCCAATTATGTGCTTCCAATTTCCAATAATTTTCTTCTAATCATGAATATAATTTGGTGGAGAATTTTTTATTTCCCTTTCCCTTTTATTAAGGCTACATTTTATCAACCCAAATTTTGATGTGGGTATTCCACAAAAGAATTTTTCTATTTTTATACTTTTATTTTCTAAGAAAAATTTCAAATTGCGAGCACACAATTTATTTAAGGAAGAGATAATGTAACACCACAAGATTTCATAGTACATTATCTCTTCAATGTAATTCAATAACATGCGCTACACGCAACACCAAGTTCGAGCGCACCATGGCTTACCAAAATAGCTGTTCAAAAAGTGGTTTTGAATAGTATTACCTGAATATTAAATTTTATATTATCCAAGTTATTTTATAATCCATATTACGGGTTTCATAGACATAATATATGAATAAATTCATTATTTTCGTATAAAAGAAATATTTTTCCAAAAATGAAAGTTTACTATTTTTATTGGATAACCCTTTTCAAAACCGATATTTTAAACTTATATATATTCAAGTTAATTTAATTAAAATTTTCTTTATAATAGGTATATAAAAAATTGGTTTGAATTAATTTTTGGTACTTTTCTGATAACATTCATATTTTGATTAATAGTGAAAATACTAAATTTTAATTTAAAACCACTTTTTTAATCCAAGTAATTTTTACTGCTAAATTATGAATTTTAATGGTTTGGAAGTATAATTATATTAAATTTCTATCATTTAATTCAATTTAGGTCATTTTAGGTAATTTGACATTTAAATTTGACAAAAACACTTCTCAATCTTTGATATTTTATACTTCTTAAAAACCCACTTTTTGGTTTTGACAACATGAATTAAATTCTTATTAATTAATGAAACATATATGTTTAGAATTTGGTAAAATATACATTATTATTGGATTCTGAATATCAAAATTACCTTAGGGTGAATTTTTGGTATATTTCTGAAAACATTTAATTTTTATGAATAGTGAAAAACACAGCATTATTGTTTAAAACTGGCGTCTTATTTAAAAAATTATTTATTTAATTTAAATTTATTTTAAGTCAAAATAGATACATAATGACTATATAATTTCAATTTAATTAATATGAGTAATTTTATAATAAAATTAGAAGTATATAATTTAGTGAACTTTTTAATGTCTTTTACCCACCTTCTGGGCACATTACCAAATATGAATAAAATGTACTTTTATTGCTTCTGTAAATTTAATATCAAAAATTTGAGAGACATATTTTACATCATTATGTAAAATGTGGTTCAATAAAAAGAAATTATTTTTTTTAATAGTTAATTTTGACTTCTATTAACCACAGTTAAAAGTTAATAGGGTAATAAAATGTAAAAATGATATTATAATTACCCAAACACATGTCATAATTATGTTGGATAAATGTATTTCGACCAGAAACAACCTTATGAATAAAATATGATCCTTTTGGTCCACATATAATAGACTAATAAATTTATTATTATTTTATTTAAAGAAGAGTTAAAAGTGTTAAATTCAATGTTTAATTAGAAAACAATTTTTAATATAGGGTTATCCTTAAGATAAATTCAACTATAAATATTCATTAGAAATATTAAAATATTTCATACATCATGGTATTTTATTTATAATTTTTTTAGATTATATAATTAAATTTATTTATGACACAATAATGATGCATTAATTAACTTATCAGTGAATAATTAAAATAATTAATATTATAAATATAAAAATAAATGTATATTGTACCTTTTGATACCATACACGAATTTTACAGACTAATATGACTTGTATGGATGATTCAATTATTTCTTTTCAAAGTAAGAATATTTTTATGACTTTCACAAAAACCAAATACTGAATAGTGTCAAAATTGACATAAATGAGTTTTTAAATCAAATACGATATTATTAAATGATAAAATATTCCTAAAAATATATGGTTCATAAAATGGTCTTATATAATGATAAATATGTCATTAATTAACCATTTGGGGTTCTCTAGGATTTTTATTGTTAGTTAATTAACTATATATTATAATAATATAAGAAGACATGGGAAAAATTTAAACTATTTAACTAAGAGTTAAATCTAAATGATAGGGTTAACATGATGACCAAATTTTGTCCAAACCTTATTGGTTATGAGGATTTAGTACCATCCCCACATTAGCTTCGACAAAAATCAATTTGGATCCATTAGATCAAAATGTATTTTATAATAAAATAATATTTAATGCTTTTTCTAATGTTCCCCTCACCTCTCTTATAAAAGGATACTTCCCCTTCTCATAAATTCTCACCTCAAAATCCTTTTGGATCGACCAAACCCAAACCAAATCTCCTTCAATCATCCCTCATATCAACCTAGAGGCCTTACATTTAGCATTAGGCCAACCTAAGGAGCCCTTTTGTTCAAATCAAAAGGAAACACCCAAAGAAGTGTTAATTATTTTATCACCTCTTTCATAGTTCATATATTGTTCCGCTTTCTCTTTCATTTTTGTTTCCATACCAAATTAATAACTCCAAATAATTATACATACTGTTATTTTATTATAAATATGGTACACCCATACTCATTATTCTATTCATCGAATAAATGATAATGTCACCATGTGTGCGTAAGTTCAGCTTATCATCTCCATGCTATGGTGTAATTTGTTATTCAACACTATGTTATTTGGATGGATATAATGATGAGTAATATGTATATAAATAAAGAAAATAACATTCTAATTTCTCTATACAATTAATATACCTTCAAATTCCACACCTTTTAATCATTAATGAAATTATATCGTCCCTCATGTGTATGTACGGCTTTCTGTCTCCACGACGTGATGACGTTTCTTTCCTGGTTCACCATTCAACAAGGATCATCAAAATATAAATTATTAATAAGTTTGTAATATATGACATAATAATGCTAATGGATATATATATATATATATCTTCACTTATATATATCTTATTCACTAACTTCCGTTCAATACGATATGAAAATGAAAAAAAAACGATTATGCATACGTGTGGCCTACCATCTTTATAAAAGATGTCTTACATTTCATATATCTCTATATTATACTTATTCATATTATAAATATATAATTTATTTAAATCAGTTTTTGTATTTTGGAAGTATGTAAATCATGATAAAACTGATACGATCAAGAATAACAAGTTAAAAGACGTACGATAAAAAAGCGATTATAACCCAAAATGTTAATTTATCATGTAATTCAATATTAAATGGTTATTATAAAGTAATAAAGTAATAATGAATGATATAATAAATATAGATATGGTTCAGGTATAATTTAGTAACATATTAGGGTCATTATACAATAGTCTAAACATACCCTTAGCCAAAGGAAAGTGTAAGGTATGGGTTAATTCCTCAATCACATTATCATCTGAGACTGTTTATGTTTAAGTATTTTTTTGAGAAATATTTATTATCCATGTCCTTGTTTCATTAAAGGCGTTTCAAAATGATTATTTTAAGGTACTCTTTAATTCAAAAAATCATATTTACCGTTTTAAATATTTATTCTTCTAAATCATTCTCATTAATGTCTATGTTTTCAAAATGGTTTTAAGGATTTATTTGTGTTGACATGATTATTTTAAAATGATAAATTAATTCAAAAGATTCAAAGTGTTATGGGACACTTAGATTCAAAAAATCTTTTTATACTACTTCTTTTATAAATGTTTGAATTTTCAATGATTTCACAAAAATAGATATTTCTCTTAAAATTTTTTACTAATCATTTTCAATTATCTCAACATCATTTACTATATATCATTCTTTATTGAGGTTGATTTATTATAATTCAATATTTAGTATTGTATTGATGTTTTTTTGATATATTTGACTATGGTTGTGTTATTTTACACCATTCATGGTTTATGGTTCATGAATTAACTCTTTGTATGCTTGTTTTAATATGAATGTTTATGTTATGTTTCAACATTTTAATATGGGGAATGCAGTGGACATAGTAAGTGATGGGTGGAGCCCACTCTTGCTCCACAATGCATCAGTAGGTCTCATGAGACAAATTAGTGTCTTGGAACAATTCCTTACAAATATTTTATTTGTATTCTTGCCGCGAGGTGTTGACTATGTGGTAATGACGTCCAGTGTTAGACATTCCATCATTAGGAAATTAATTATTACACGTGATTATTTGACAAGTAGAATATACAAGGACATGATTATATGGTAATGTTTGATTTATTTTCTCCTTATTATATTCATGTTTATGATTAAAAGATTTTTGTTTTTATTACAAATCTTTATTTAAATGTTTATATCTTCCCCTATGGTATTTACAATTACTGAGAATTTGAGGTCACCCCATATGTTTTATTTTCCCATGATTCCAAGAAGTGTATTGTGATTGATATCTAGGTTTAAGATAGGGGAATAATGGAATTATAAAAAGATAATTTATGTTGTTTTTTATGTTTTAATGTGCAGTGTAACATTAATGTATAAAATATATTTTCTTGTACATTTAAACTGATCGGTCCTTCGAGACTCGATTCCCTATAATCATGCCAATGTATTTATATAATCCACTAACTCTGGGTAACTAGGGTCGGGGTGTTATAATTGGTATCAGAGAATGTTTACTACAAACCATGGAAACTATATTTAAAAAAATATGGTTATAGATCATTACCCTATGATAGACATTGAGGATTAATATAGTCTAACATCTTGAATTTGGTTAATATAGAGATTTTGTGTATTTTGCATGAAATAAATCCATGTTTGGAAACGAGCAGTTATAGGCAGCTCCAGCACAGATATAACTAGGAGTTGAAACATCAACAAGGTGTTTCGGGCAAGACCCGAGGTATACTGGTACATGTCAATGGGCCTTACTACACACTTGGTTATGAAACTCCCTTGGGATATGCTTAGGATAATTCACATTTTTTTACAAACCATTATAAAGGATTTCTGAGTAAATAATTCCTCAAAGAAAACATTTTTATGATTATGTATTATATGTATAAACATCTTAATTTATATTAGTTATTTTACATGTTTGTAATTATGGATTGCGATTCATAAACTAACATATCGTATGCCATTGTTTATAAATGGAAACTGGTATAAGGAATGACAACTCCAACAATACACATGATCTAAGTAGTAAGAAGGTTCATATCCTTCATGTAATGAATCCAACATTTATAAGAGAATTAATATCCTAGTATTCTCATCATATAAACAAATAGTATCTTGTGTTAATAAAATAATTAATAAATTCTCTGAGTCCAATTTCATTGAAGGGATGTAAGAGAAGAAAAGGATGGCAGGGAGATAGATGGATAAAGGGAAGAGGGGAAATAAGTATTTTCCCATATGTGATTACTACGAAAAGAATCAAATTGTGAAATTCTTGAAGATAATGGGAGTTTTTTTATGTGTGGGGAAAAAGGACACAAAGTATGTGATTATTAGGGTAACAATGAGGTTTCAAATTACAATGCATCATTTTTTAGAGTTGGGACACTACACAAATTAATGTCCAAATCATCATAGTATGCCCTAAATGATGTTATTGGGTAATAATCATTCTATGATACTATGGCATATAAAGAGGAATTACTACTATTATTATGTTGTTATTAATGAATTATTTTAATTGTGTGTTGTATCAATGATGTTATGGCTAACTGAATTATGGAAAAAATAAGTATTGTATGTAGTAAAAATTCATTGGGGATTTGATATTATATGGTTCTATGAAAAGTGACTCAATAGGAAGTTCAACTTTTTAGAAAATACATGGATGAAGGTAACTAAACCCTAATATGTTTCTGAAATTGAGGTAGTGATTTTGGAAAAAGATATGATTTATTTTGGTAAATTATATTTGATATTCTTGACTACTTTGAAACAAATTAATTGTTTGTTTATTCCCTTATTTTTTGAGTTTAAAACATTTTTGGATATAAAGAGTATATCTAGTATTCTATATAGAATAAGGGGGAATGATATTAATCAATATGATTTTTTGGTAATCCAGGGTGTTACTGTGTTTTAAAAGAACACATGGTCAATGTATTCACATGTTACTACATGAAAAAAAAATCCATTGTGTTTACCTTCCTAAAAAATTTTGGATTGTGAGTTTGGATAGAAGTATTTTGGATATGTATAAAGGTTTTAATGGATTATGTTTGACATTGGATATTATTTTTAAGGTTAAATAATATCATAAGATTATTTTTTTATTGTTATAAAAAGTAAAAACCGGAGGTTAAGAGAAAACCTGTCGCGTCTGGAAAGGCCGTGAGATTTGAACCTACAACTGAAGGGCGACAACAGTTCATCACCTACCATGGGCCTACATTATTTCCTAGTTTATATAGTGTATTTTTTATATAGTATGACAAATTAGTAAAAAATTAATTATTTTTCAACCCTATACAATTAGTATAAATAGAATATTTTTTAATTCTATTATATTTGGGAGTGAACGATGAGTTTGTGGTATGAATTAGATGAAAGATGAAATTATAATTATCATGTATATTAATTTCTTATTATTATATGAATAAATTAATTACTAAACCATAGGGAAAGGATCTAAACACCAAAAATATGTTATCATAATACCTTAAATTTGTCGAACCGATAATATTTTAAATCATCATAGATTGATAGCTTTGAGGCCCGCAATTTTACAGTTGACTGTGATTGACGACCTCAATATCTCCCTATAAATATTTATGTTTTCCCCCAATTATGTTTCTCTAATTTCCACCAATTTTATCCTAATATAGATCATAATTTGGTGGTGACTTTTACATTTCCCATTCCCTTTTATTAAAACTAAATTTTATTAACCCGATTTCCAATGTTGGTTTTCCGCAAAGGTTTTTTTCTATTTTTATCCTTTAATATTCAACGAAAAATATCTAATTTTGAGGAAAAAATTAATTGTATGAGGTGAGAATGTAACAACACAACTTTTCATAGTACATTATCTCTTCAATGTAATTCAATAACTTCCGCTACATGCAACACCGAGTTCGAGAACACCACGACTTACCAAACTAGCTGCTCAAAAAGCTGTTATGAATTGTATTATTTGGATATTGATTTTTATATACTCCTTGTAATTTTAGACTCTATATTATGTGTTTCGTAGGAATAATATAAGAACAAATTCACTTATTTAGATAAATGAAGTATTTTTCAAAAAAATGTATTTTTACAACCTTTTAACGGAAAACCCTTTTCAAAAACAATATTTTACAAATATATATATATATTAAATGAAGTGAAATAAAATTCTTCTTTAGAAAATGGGCTTAAAAATTTAGTTTTGATACTTTTTTGGTACTTTTCTGATAACTTTCTTATTTTGATGAATAGTAAAAATACTAAATTTTAATTGTAAAAAACTTTTTAATAGAAGTAATTTATAGTGTTGAATTATGAATTTGAATGGTTTTAAAGATTAAAATTATATTATTTTTTTATCCTTAAATACAATTTAGTTCATTATATGTAATTTTAATTTTAAATTTGTCATAAATAGATGTCAATCTTTTGATAGTTTTTACTCTTTTAAAACCCATTTTTTGGTTTTCATAACAAGAATTAATTTTATATTAATTAATAAAAATTTTATGTATTTAATTTTTTAAAATATACATCATTTTTGGAATCGGAATATCAAAATTGTTCTACTGTGAATTTTTTGTATTTTTTGAAAACATTAAAATTTTGATGAATAGTGACAAACACTCTATTATTGATTAAAATCATCTTTTAATTTACATAATTTTTTATTTTATTTAAATGAATAATAAATAAAAATAGATACATAATACCTATATAAGTTCAATTTAATTCATTAGATTCATTTTATAATAAAATTAGATGTATAAAATTTTATTGAATTATTTAACGTCTTTTACACACCACTCAGGAAAATTTACAAATTTGTATAAAACGTAATTTTACTTCTTCTGTGAATTGAATTTTAAAAATCCAAGAGATAAGATTGAGATAAATAAGTAAAAGTTTGTTGAATAAGTGGAAAATAATTTTTGGTGAATAGTAACTTTTGAATTTCATTTACCACGGTTAAAAGTAAATAGGGTAATTAATGGTCAAAATGATATTATAATTACACTAACACATGTCATAACTCTATTTCATAAGTTTATTTCAAACAAAACCAACCAAAGGAATAAAACATGATCCTTTTGGTCTACATTTATTAGATTAGGTCATTAATTATAATTTTATTTAAAGTAGAGTCAAAAGTGTAAAATTCAATGTTTAATAACTAAACCAATTTTAATATAGGGTTATCCATTAGATGAATTCAACTATAAATATTCATTAGAAGTATAAATGTATTTAATATTACATGTTATTTAATTTATAATTTTTAGAGATTAAATAGTTATATTTATTTATGACACAATGATGATTTCATAAATACTTTATCAATGAATGATTAATATAATTGAAATTATAAATATATAAATAAATGTCCATTGAGGCTTTTTATAGCATCAAAAAATTTCCTAGAATAATATGACAAGTTAGGGTTGATTCACTGGTTTTTTATCAAAGTGATCATGCTATTATGACATTTACAAAAACAAAAAACTAAATACTGTTTAAATTGACAAAAAAGTGTTTATAAAACAAATACTATATTATGAAATGATATAATATTCTAAAATAACTATATATCAGAAAAATGACTTATATAATGATAAATATTTTATTAATTAACCACTTGGGGTTCTCTTGTATTTTTATAGTAAGTTTATTAACCATTTATTATAATAATACAAGAGGACATCGTAAAAGTTAAAATATTTATCTAAGAGTTAAATCTAAAAGATGTGGTTAATATGCTGACCTAAAAATGTATAAAACCTATTTGTTGATAGTATTTACACCCTTTCCCACATTATCTTAAAAATAAATCAAATTGGAGCCATTATAAATTAAAAATTATTTTATAATAAAATAATATTTGATGTTTTTCCTAAAGTGACCCTCACCTCTCTTATAAAAGGTTACTTCCATTCTCTTAAATTCACACCTCCAAATCCTTTTATATGGGAAAAAACCAACCCAAATCTCCACCAAATTCCATCACATCATTCTATAGGCCTTCTCTTGAGCATAAATACAACGTAAGGAGCCATTTTGTTCAAATCAAAAGGAAACACCCTAAGAAGAGGTAATTACTTTATAACCTCTTTCAAATTTCTTTTCTTCTTCAACATTCCCTTTCTTTGTTATTTCCAAAAAAATAACTCCAGTAGCTTCTAAATATTGTGATTTTATTATAAATATAGTTTGAACATACTCATTATTCTATCCTTCCTATGAATGATAATGTCCCCATGCGTGCGTGCTTACGACTTACCGTCTCCACGTCATGGTGTAATTTTTTATTCAACACTATGTTATTTGGATGGATATAATGATGAGTAATACATATATAAATAATGAGAGAAACATAGTAATTTCACTCTGAAATTAATATACCATCAAATTCTACACATTTTAATCATTAAAGAAATGACATCGTCTCTCTGTGTATGTTCGACTTACCGTCTCCCCGACATAATGAGATTCATTTTCAAGTTCAACATTCAACGACGATAACAAAAATATATATTATTAATAATTATTTAATATATGAATTAGTAATGAAACCCTATATATATGTATGAATTTACTTACATATATTTTAGTCACTTACTTCCGTTCAATATGATATGGAAACGGAAATAGCATTTATGAGTATGTACGGCCTACCGTCTCCATAAATGGTGTTTTCCGTTTCATATATCTATCTAATATACATAATTATATTATAAATATATATTATATATAAATAATTCTTTATATTATATATTTATTTAAATCAGGATCTAAATGATATGATCATGAATAACAAGTTAAAATACTTACGATAAAGAAAGCGATTACTACCCGAAATATTAATTTAGCATGGAAATCCTTATTAAATGGGTAGTAAAAAGTCATAAATGAATCATGTATGATATAATAAATATGAATATGGTTATGTTATATTTTAATAACATACTATGATGATTATATAGAAGGTTAAACGAACCCTCAACTGAAAGAATGTGCAAGTTAAGGGTTAATTATTCAATCACATTATTATCTGAGATTGTTTATGCGTAAGTATTTTCTTGTACATATTTGTTATCCATGTCCATATTTCATAAAACAGATTTCAAAATTATTCATTTAATGTACTCCTTAACTAAATCAAAATTTTAAATGTTATAAATATTTATTCTTTCAATTCTTTCTCATTAATGTCTATGTTTATAAAAAGGTTTTCAGGATTTATTTATATAGACATGATTGTTTTAAATTGTTAATTCCATTTAAAATTTTCTATGTGGAATAAGAAAAATTGATTCAAAAAATCTATTTCAAATTACTTCTTTTATTATTTATTGAAATTAAAATTATTTCAGAAACATTGATACTTCCCTCAATACGTTTTACTGATCATTTTCTATTATGTCAACAACCATTACTAGATATTATTCTTGATTGAGTTTGACTTATTATAATACAATCACCAATATTTTATTGATGTTTTTTTGATATGTTTGGATATGGATTTTATATTTTTATATCATTTCTGGTTTATGGTTTATTTATTAACATTTTGTATGATAATTTTAATATGAATTTTTATGTTATGTTTCAACATTTTCATTTGAGGAATACAGTGGACATGATAAGTGACCAGTGGATCCCGATATAGCTCCTCGATGCATCAGAAGGTCTCATGAGACAAATTAGTTCCTTGGAACAAGGCCCTGAAAAAAAAATTATTTGTAGACTTAGAACAAGGCCTTGACTATGTGGTAATGATTTCTGAAATTATGCATTCCCACGTTATGAAATTAATTATTACATGCGATTATTCGACTAGTAGAATATCCATGTGCATGTTTATATGGTAATGTTTGTTTTATTTTCTCTATATTAGGATCAATTTTATGTTTAAAATGATGTGGTTTTTATTACACATCTTGCCTTATAAGTTTATAGAATCCACTGAATTATTAACCATTACTGAGCATCTATTCTCAAACCTCTATGATTTTCTATCTTCTAATGATTCCCAGAAGTGTATTGTTTTTGATATGCAGAGTTATGCTAGGAGAATAATGTACTTCTCAAAGGACTATATATGTTGTGTTTTATTTTTGATTGTGTAATGTAACGTTCATGTTTGTAATCTGTTTTCGAAGTCTACTAAACTAATCAGTCCTTCAGGATTTGATTCCTTTTAATCATGGAAATGTATTAAAATAGTGCACCGAAACTTGGTAACTGAGGATGGGGTGTTACATTATATTCCCAAAAGCATCACATGTGTGATTATCCCATGACATGTATAGGGTTCACTAGTGTTTGTAACAACCTCAAAAGTTGGTATATGGGAGGTTATCCCATCCCCAATCAAATTACATGGGTGGTTAACCCAATCCAAACAAGTTATAAATATCTTGGTGGATAGAAATGACATTATTTTTCATATACTTTTGTGTATTCTATAAATTAATGTCTTATGTTAGTGTTACACACTCTAGGATTATGTTCTTTTGTTCCACTATAATTCTGGAATTATGAACTACAATTATTTATGACATGACTCTGGATTATGATATATTATATACAAGGTATGATTTTCAAATGTTTTTCTCATATTCTTGAATATATATTCTCATAAAATATTAGTATCTCCCAGGTTTACATTTACTAAGTATATGATCTCACCCTTTCATTTTTTTCCATTCCCAAAAAAATGAAGATTTTTATTTTTTATGTTACACCAAATTATGGTTTTAGTTAACAATACCATATGTTTATATGAATTGCCTCACTAATCGACTAGTTGTTTATAGGAAAATGTATGTAATGGCACTAGAACTATATTATTGAAGCATATCACAATATTTTACATAGTGAATATTCATATACTAATTGTAATATTAATTCATTAGATGTTTGGTTATCTATAGATGTTATTAGATAATATATTATATAATCCCTTGGAAACTTTGATGTCAAAGAATTACTGAGGATAATAACGATAAATCTATGTGTTGGAAATATCGTGGAATATTGAGGAATGATATAGTGAGAGGTTTCTCATAAATTTTATCTCTTTTGTGATATATAAATAAGTTTTTTATGCCATATATGTACCAAGGGGTAATAATTTAGAAAAGGTATGTTAGTCATGACCTAAGCATTACATGGTACAAGAAAATGGGATTTACTACAAATCTAGTTAAACACTACAAAGTTAATTGATTTTGAAATTAATAAACACATCATGCACCGTGATGAAGAATTTGAATAATGACTTTGAATAACCAAGGTTAATCCAAACATTTTTTATATTGGAGAAAATGTGTAATGATTTAGACAACCAATAATAGGTTTTTAACAATTATGTTGTTTTACAAAATAATTATATATTATCACTCAATTCATTTAGGATTGACATAATCGCATAAACTAGAAGTAACTTGATTAACATCGAATGTGGTAAAAATGTGTTGATGAGAATTAGAATTGAATGATGACTTGACTAAAATATATTATGATTATATCTAATCAGTTATCCTATAATATAATTAAAAATTGCACCATAACTACTCTTGTAATCACCATTTATGTGAATTAGAGAGTTAATTGGATAGTTAGAAATGTGGAGAACAAGTAGATAACAAGATTTCATTTCCTATACGTCATGAGTGTGGGAAGAAGGTCCCATGTATATGTCTCAATGATATGAGTAGATGTTTTGAGTGTGGAATATAAGTTCAACAAGAAATCAATATGAAAGGAAAAATTAGAACATCAGATGGAGAAATGAATGGGACTGTTGGCTTACAAAAGGCATCATAAATTGTTTAATGTTATAATGGTTCAATATATGGTCATTGTTTAATTTTATGTACCTAGAGGATTGATATTTAAGTGAATAAACATGATAGTAGGTGTAGATGTTATATTAGGGACGACTAAGAGTCCATAAATGCCATAAAAATGAATGGGTTGTTCTAATAGTATTTTTTAGAACATGTTGAGAACTCTCCCAAAATGGACATTCCTCCTATGTTGGATAAAATAAAAATTACAAATGTCCGATGAAATTCTTTTTTAACTGTATCTTTATAAATTAAAGGTGATCCCAATTGAAATATCATTGAGTTGTGTCATATCTAGAGCATAAACCCCCAAATTTCTAGAAAACATTCTAAATGGTATTCTTCACAATATGTATTTGTGATGATAAAATTCATGGATATAATAAATTTCCTAACTTTCCTCTATTATGTAATCATCTTTCGTGAGAGATAAATTGTGACATTCCTAATATCTTACCATATTAGTAGAATCATATTCAATCCATAAAATGAGTCATCCTCCCAACTTTTCCACTTCATCAATGTTTATTATAGGATTCATTTATACATCTAGATATATAGTATTCCAGCCATGACCACAGAGGCATCCCATAACATCACCATTGTGATTTCTGAAAATTTTACCATATCCAAAAGGGTATGTATTACATCTAGAGTCACCATCTATATTACATTTGATCACACCCTCGAATGGGGGATCCAAAATTCACATGTGGTTCTATAAGGAGGATAAAAATTACCAATAATTCTATGATTCTTAAGCCTAGTAAGACCATGAATAGTGTTTTCACAATAACCATTTTTGAGGTCATTATAATTTTTCACATAATAATGAGATCTATGTGGAATAAATGTAAACGAAATATAAATTTTCCATGAACCATCGTGTTTTATTTTACCCAATGATAAAGTATAATTTGGAAGAAAAAAATAATAAAATATTTAATAGCTGATATTATAAATCCATCTTACAAAATGGTATTATGTGCTCATATATGTGGTATGTGTAAGGGATAATCAATTTAAATATTGTAGAAATGGTTTTTTATGGAGTTCAAATTGTGGAAAATTTAATTAAAAAATGATTTATATCATCCCTATAATTATTTCATAAGTCAAAAAAATAAATGCATAATAATGATAAAAAATTGATGGAAATAATCTGGGGTTATTTGAGAATACATCTACCATGAAACAAGTGAATCTAGAAGGGAGAATCCCACTCTTATTCAAATCCACAACCATACTACTACGATTCCCATATATAACCTCACATTAGAAATATGTAAATGATAAATTTCCGTTTAATGATGGTTCTCAAACCAATAAATCATCACTAATTATGATGTTGTAATGCATAAGTCGGTACCCAGTTTTAGTAGGAATCATATCCATGAATTGATTCATCTACTCATTGATTGAAACATTTGTGTCAGGTGATGTAATAGGAGATTTAAGGATATTAAAAATATGCACATCTATCTAGTTCCTTGACCAATAATTCTAGATGATTTAATGTTGGTATGTTTTTTAGACTTAACTAAAATTTTATTATAGGAATCATTGAGGTAAGGCCATATGGAATACCCCAAATAATTTAAATTTATAGTGTAAACCATCATATGAATCAGGAGGATACAATGGTTAGTCCCAAAAACCACCCATTGACAATCCTACACAAGATGTTCCCTATTAAGTATTGATTAAATTTGTAGATATTTTTAATGCCATGGCATCCAATGTAAATAGGTCAAAATCTTTTTTTCCTCAAAAGAAGTGGAATATATTTTCTAAATGATAATTTAATAATATAAAATGATTCTAACATGTGTGTAGAAATTTTTAAAGAGGGAATTAGGCCATTTTTAAACCATTAAAGAATAAATAAATTTACAAAAAATGAAATACATAGCAAGTTGATTATACCCACGATTAAGATATTCATTCCCTTCCATGAAGCCAATTGATTTTTAATATGAATAAATTTTTTAAAAAATTGTGTGACATGAGATTTCCCACATATCCTAGTCACACCATGATAATTAAAAGGAATAAATATTTCCGAGATTCCCAAATCATTTGTAATATTCACAATCCTAGTTCCTGGAATATTTTTTCCAATATAGAGTTATGATTTATTAAAACAGATCAACTTCCCTATGAAATTTTCATAATGATGAATTGAATTTTTTATTATAATTAAATTTTCATTGTCCCCATTATTAATGAATTTAGTATCAATTTTTATAGCTAATGTGTGGTAACATTAAGGCCTCTACCATATCAGATGGGTTTGATTTTCTTAGTATCATCCATGTTGAGAAAAATCCTACTAATGCAATCTTTAGCAATTGAGAAATTAATTGTGGAAAGGGGATCACCTTTTCAAACACCACTATAACATTTTAATTATACTTTAGGGGAGGTATTAATGAGTATAAAAATAGATTTCGAGTTTATATGAATTTTGAAAAATTTAATAAAAACCTCATCCAATATAAAAAATTTAAACGCTTACATATAAAACCCTATTCTAGCATATCAAATTAGTTTTCACATTAATAATAAGGGAAATATTACACATCTTTGTGGGATTAATGAGAATATAGACTTGTATATATGTTGGGAGAAGTATGTTTTGAATCATGATTAAGTTAATGAATCCAATATGATTTGGGGTTACAATTGTTTTGGCGATAATAGTCAAGCCGTTATGAAGGAGTTTTCTAAATATTTTATTGTTAGTGATAACAAGAGCCACAAGTATTAAAATATGATTCTCATTCACATTATTCACATGTAGAATATGTGAATGAATTTTTATCATTTATTCATTTAGTAAAAATAACACATTGGAAAAATTGATTGATTAGTCTACAGACATCAAAATGTGTGATCTCCCAAATGTATTGAAAGACTGTGTTTTAAACCTATCATGTCCATGAGAGCTTCGGAATTTATCCCAAAAATTCATCTTTAATCACTTAATCAGGAGGAATTGTTGTCATACTGAAGTTATCTTTCTGATTCACCACCCCATGGATGATTTATTCTATTATATAAATTTGAGTATTTTTCCAATAACAACCCTGCTTTTATTATAGACTTAAACCTGATATATTACATAAAACCTTCAATTGATACAACATGGATGATCGAGAGGTATAGTGTATTTGGGGATTTGTAAATATTATATAACAAGTTAAAATATGAAAATACAATTTCATTGTTGAAAACATCCTTAACATGACCACTACACTGCCTCGTACTTAGCATATCATGGGATAACCTGAGAAAATGCATAATAAAAGGGTGAGCTATAAATCCCACTAATGGAAAAATCATGGAATAACTTTAAGAATATAATACATGTTAGAAAATATGCATATGAATAGAGAACAATAGAATCATAAAAATAAAGGCATGATAAATCATGACAATAATAACATGGAAATGTGGAAAACAACACTTAACATGGAATTATCATGATCCAAGGCTCATTCCACATGGAGCATGTCCTCATTGCACAAGAAGCACGAGTAAAACCACATTGCACTTGAATTAGAATGATTCAACACCCATTGAACACAACATATCACTATACAATACTTTACACAATTTATTGGATCTCTATAAGGGTGCACCCTTCTTAAAAATTTCATTTTATGCATAAGTGTGCCACATGGATCAGAAAACAATAAATCATCCAACATAATATTGTATTACAGGATAAAATAATGTAAAATAAATACATGAAACTCTTTAAACAATAAGTAAATGTAAATAAAGGTGAATACCCTTGATAGATAAATGGACATGGTATTCACTACACAATGACTTTGGCTTGAAAAACTACGGTGCAATTTTGGCAGCATAACGGTGTGACATAAGAACTCATAAAAATGGTTAATGAGAGAGAAAGGGGTATCTCATAATAGTAATGGGTGTACATGGGAGGAATTTATTGAGAGATAAAGGGGTCTCCCATAATTCAAACATAAATAGGAAAATATGGGGGAGGTTAGAAACCATACCCCAACATTTATAATTGAAATTAAAAGGGAATAACAATATAAAAAATAAGGGACAAAAATGAGAAAGGATGAAAAATCCCTTAACTGGAAGTGTGCTTCCAATGGCTTCAGAGATGCTTGAGAGAGGCTTATTGGGAGCTTGAAGCACCTTGGGAGGATTCTAGGTAGATTAGGTAATAGGATGGATGAACTCCAAAGGATTTGAGTGTGGAGAAAGTGGGATCTTGGGCGGGTATATATAGGAAAGGTGAGGGAATTATTTATTATTTAGGGTTGGGACACCTCACATTAAACTAATTAAAACCACAATCCAGCCCATAGTTTTTGCCCATGGTTTTTCCAAAGGGGAGTGGAATAAAATATTTTATAAGGCCAAAGTCTGAACATTTTAAAATAACGGTGTTGCTTATGTGGAGATGAGTCACACTCCCAAGGAAATCAATTTTAAAAGAAAAGATGTTTAATAAGCCTTGAAGTGTCCATTAATGCTTTGTTAAAATGTAAAAAAACCCCAAATAACAATATTTTAATGTTAAAACATATATTGGCCAAAAATAAGGCTTATATTATTTTGTTACATCACTATTGGGTCATTATGATTTCATAAAACACATTATATATTATAACGGGATATATTTTTTACCCAAAAAATTGACTATCTAAGAAAATTATTAAAAATTCACCATTGGATAATTTTGATGTCCTGATTCTAGAAACAATATTTATTTTATCTAATTAATTTTTTAAATAAGTAAATTTTAACTTTTAAAATAAAAACTAACATTTATCGAAAATCCAAGGGTTTGGTCAAAAATGGCTTTCGAACCTTAATAAAAATTACAATTGCATTCATAAAATTATATGATCATTTATATTTAATAAAAATTAATCTAATAATAATAATAATTTATTATTAAAATATTATTTAATACAAAAATACATTAATTCCTCAAAATATATTTCTTAGTTGAATATTAACTAAAAAACGATTAGAGCTTTAAAAACTATTTACAAGGTAACAAAAATAACATCAAAATATATTCATTATTTTATAAAAAAATAATGTACATAACCATAGTGCTATGGTCTTGTAACATAACTCCTTATAACACTAGCATATGATTGAAGGGTATGGTGTCTGATGGTGACCGGCTCATGGGGTGGCTCAGATAACATTTCCTGGGTGGTAATCTCTATCAACTTCCACATCTCTCGTAGGCGGTCCCTCTTGAGCTTAACCTGTTGAAGCTCGGATTGGGCTTGGTCAAGAGAGAAGCCCAATGACGCCACCTCATCTCCAAGCATTGACAAATGGGAATTGTATAGGGCACATCTACTGGATGAGGTCATCGATTCCTTTGTCTGTGTAAATTGGATTCATAAAGACCTATATTAATACTAATCATGTGATTATTGTTCAATGGCTATATTAGAAATGGACACAATTCTTAACATAAAACTAAAGATGTTGAAATTTTATATAAACAATTAACATAAAGGGACATTTAATTATATTGATATGGATTTCTAATAATGAATGTTTGGGTCGTTACAATCTTCCCCCCTTAAGAAATTTCACCCATGAAATTTCCTTTTTCCACACTAAACAAAATCTAGTTAACTCTGCTTCATCATGTCCTCCAATCCCCACGCTGCTAATTCAAACTTGTGATTTTTCCACAACTCTTTAAGTAGGGGTATTGTCTTATTTCTTAGAACATTTTCTCTACGATCTAATATCTTCACCAGTTTCTCCTCATAAGAAAGATAATCCTCTAGCTGTACCACCTCTAAAGAGAGTACATGTGAAGGGTCCGGTATGTACTTCTTTGAGAGGGATACATGAAATACATCATGAACATTGGCCATTGTAGGTTGAAGATCTAGTCGATAGGGCACAACCCCGACAAGATCAAGAATTTCGAAGGGGATGGTGTACGTTGGACTTAACTTCCCTTTCCTTCTAACCCTTATGACCTTCTTCCATGGAGATATGCATAGAAACACCATGAATCCAACTTAAAACTCTTGGTCTCATCGATAGTAATCTATATAACTCTTCTGTCGACTCTGTGATACCATGATGTGATGCAGAATGGGTTTCACCTCCTCCACCATTTATTTAATAATTTTTGGTCCAAGCAGCTTACGGTCACCAACCTCATCCCGAAATTCCAGTGTTCTGAAACTTTTCCCATAAAGGACTTCATATGGTGCCATTAGGATGTTCGATTGGAAACAATTATTATAAGAGAATTCAACCAGAGGAAGATGTTGATCTCATCCTCCTTTAATGTCCATTGATCATGATCTCAACATGTCCTCGAGTTTTTGGATAGTCTGGTCGGATTGGCCATCAGTTGGAGGATGATAGGTCGTACTGAAGATCAGTTCAGTATTTGGAGCATGTTGAATACTCTTCCAAAACATAGAGATGAATCTTGGATCTCGATCAGACACAATAGATAGTGGTACTCCATGTAGTCTTACCACTTCAATGATATATATTCATTCTAGTTGATCCAATGAGAAATCCTCCCGAATAGAAACGAAGGGTGGAGACATTATAAGAAGATCCACAAAAAACATGATTTCATTGTTTCCATTGGATGTCTTCAGAAGTCCGGTGACAAAGTCCATTGTGATGTTCTGCCATTTCCATTCTAGTATGGACAATGGTTGCATCATCCCCTTAGACTTCTGCTTCTCTTCCTTCACTTGCTGACACACCAGGCACTTTGACATATATTCAGTGATCTCCTTCTTCATATTATCCCACCATTAATGCTCTAATAGATCACAACACCTCTTGGTGTTTCCTGGATGAATAAATATATATGAACTTTGTGCATCATCCAAAAGTTCCTTCTTCAGCACTAGACATGATGGAACACATTGTCTTTCCCCAAATCTCACAATTACTTCTTTATTAACATTGAACTCCAAGGATTTACCTTTACCGATAGTTTCCACTTTCTCTTGAATTCCCACATCATCATTTTTATCATCCTTTAACCTTTCCAAATGTGATGGTTGATAAATAATTTTTGAAAGGATTGATTATGTTCACTTATTTTTGAATCCCATGTCCATCCTCATCAAATTTAAGAAGGTAGGATCCTTTTCAATTCTCATCAATGATAAAATTGCTGGGTCATTTCTACATAGAGTATCCGCCACCTTTTTCACTTTTCCAGGGTGGTAATGGATCGACCAGTCATAGTCTTTGATCAGCTCTAACATTCTTCGATGGTGAATATTCAACTCTTTCTCTGAGAATATATACTTGAGGCTTTTGGGGTCCGGTTATATTTCACACTTCTCTCCAAATAGATAATGCCACCATATTTACAAAGAGAATATCACTGTAGCTAGCATGAGTTCATGTGTTAGATAGTTCTATTCATTAACTTTTAATTTCCTTGAATAAAAGGCAATTACTTTTTCATTTTGCATCAACACACATCACATTCCCTTCTTTGAAGCATCACTGAATACCACAAAATGTTATCCACTTGAGTGTAATGTGAGCACGGGGCGCAGTGATAATCCTCATTTTCAACTCCTTAAATATTTCTTCAAATTCATCACTCCAAGAAAACATTAATCCCTTCTGAGTTAGCTAAGTAATAAGGTTGGACAATAATGAGAAATTTCTCAAAAATCGTCGATAGTATCCAGCTAACTCTAAGAATCTACAGATATCTATTACCGATGTTGGCCTCGTCCATCCATCAATTGCATTTGTTTTAGTGGGATCCATAGATATCCCATTTATTGTGAGGATATGGCCCAAGAATGATACCTCCTTCAAACATAACTCACACTTTCTATACTTGGCATAGAGCTTCTCCTTCTATATGGTCTATAGTATAGTTTTTAGATGCTCCTCATGATCCTCCTTGGTTTTGGAGTATATCAGAATATCATCTATAAATACTACCAAAAATTTGTCAAGGTAATCTCTATGGACACTATCCATCAAGTCCATAAATATTTCTTGAGCATTAGTTAGTCCAATAGGAATTACTATGAATTCATAGTGCCCGTATCTTAAAAAAAAGTAGACTTAGTGATATCTTCCTTATTCACCCTAAATTGATAATATCCAGACCATAAATCCACCTTGGGGAAGTATTGTGTTCCACGTAGCTAATCAAACAAGTCATCAATTCATGGGAGAGGATACTTTTTCTTTATCATGATTTTGTTGTGCTCACGATAATCTATGCAAAGGCGAATTGATCAATCCTTTTTCTTGATGAAGAGGACCAGTGCACCCCATGGTGAAGCACTTGGGTGTATAAGCCCTTTATCTAGATTCTCTTATAGTTGTTTCTTAAGCTCTTCAACCTCTACAACAGCCATTCTATATGGATTTTGGGATATTGGAAATGCCCCGGGTATATGTTCAATTGAGAACTCAACATCTCTTCTAGGAGGAAGACCAAGCAATTCCTTGGAAAACACTTCCGTGAATTCCCTCACAATATGAATGTCTTCAACGATGGTTACTTCCTTAGACTCAATAATCTGAGCCAGATACGCGTGCTCATAGGGCCATAATATCCACGGTTGATATGATGGAGCTAAAGAAGATTCATCTGCCTCCTTGCACTTGTAAATAATCTGGGGTTAATTCTCCACATGGAGAGTGATTTCCTTATCACGGAAATTTATGTTGGCCCTATATAAGGAAATACAATTCATGCCAAGAATTGCATCAAATTCCATGAGAGGGAGTATGATGAGGTTCGTCGTGAAGTTCAATCCATATATTATGACAGGGGAGGAGTTATATTCATGGAAATAAATAATCACCCCATTTTTTATACTCATCGATATCTTCAATTACATGATTTGTTGTTGTGATGGTATTATTCTACTAAACATTAATGATATAAAAGATTGTATAGAACCTGAATAAAAAATTACAATTTCTATTCCTGAATGAATAACTAGCATTCTTATCACCACATCGTTGTCAGGGTTCACTTTGGTAGTAGTCATGGAAAAAGATTTCCCTTTTTGCATTGTGGGTTGTTGGTTGCCTCTTAAATCCATTGTCTTAGGGAATTGATTTTCTAGATTCCCTGGATCATTGTAGTTGTATAAAAGAACCACACGTTGAGATTCTAATGGAGAGTTCATCTCCTCTGTCGCAGCTGTGGGTCTTTCTTTCTGATTGTTAATATCCAGGTGACCTTCTCTTCCACACCTAAATTATTTTCTTGTACCCTTCATGCAATTTTCTGGGTGCTCCTTTTCACACCTTTGGCAAGTAGGTTGCTAGATCTTCTTAGTATCATTGGATTTATCCATCAGACCACCATCATTGAAGTACTCATTATGCTTCTTATCCCCATGATACCCCTGAGATTATATGATCTCCATTTTGACCTTGAGGGCATATCAAAAAATTTCCTCATACCTGTCGAAGTCATGGATTGCTAATTCTTTCCGCAGGCTATGTTTCAACTCACCAAAGAAGCGGTCAACCTTGCATTTTGGGGTAAGGACAATGCCAGAATCATATTGTGAAAGCCATGTGATGTTTTCCTCGTACGCTCCAAAATAATCGTCATCTTTTTTCATTAGGGAAAGGAAGTTCCTTTCCATCTTATGATGGAGGGTGTGTGGAAAATATTTATCAAAAAACATCTTCTGTTAATCCTTCCATTCCAACACCTCGATCTCCTCATCAGGCTTCGTATTTTTGATCAACGTCCACCATTGATCAGCTTCACACTCTATACGATAATAATCCAGGAGAACCTTCTCTGGTTCAGAATATTGAAGGATAGAGAAGATCTTATCAATGGGTTTTTCCATTTTTCAGCGATTGAGGGATCATATGATCCATTAAAAGTAGGATGCCATTGGCTCATAAAGATCACAATAGTGACTTGTTCTTTCTTGGGGGGGTTGAACATTCTTCTTGACCAATGTTTCTATTAAAATCGTGACTTTGCTGAGAGAGAGTGTGATGATGTTCGTGATTCCCTCTCCCATTGGATTGGGTATCTCATTGGTACAGTCATCACATTGATCTTAACATCGGTTGTTAGCCAAAGGCCTCCTATTACCAGCCATTGGCTGGAATTAATGGAATGTTAGGGGTAACACATAAAGGGTAATATGAGGAAAAAACCGATGACTTATAAATAACACTTATTTATTTACATTTGAATCTATTGGCTTCAGTATATGATATCCATGATCTAAATTCTAAAATATATTCTTAGAGCATTTTTTGTCCATTAATAATCGTTCATACTAAGCTTGTAAATTTACCAAAGCATATACATTAGGAGTGTAATAACCAAGAGTGCATAAAATCCTGTTGTTGTGCACCAGTTCTCGTTCGAGTCTAGCTCAAAGTGGTGTTTTTAGGTTTTACCCCTAGGATACATCTGTTCCAGAGCCACCTCTACATGCTCTTATCCAAAAAAGGATGTATTTGTTTAATAAAACATTTAGTCTATACCCACCAAAAATTAGGGATGTTTTTAATATATTTAGTCTTGTCTCTAAAGCATTCCTAGGGTTGTCTAATCCAAATCCCAATAATATAAAAACCTATCCTCTGATAGAAAATACGACAAACCTGGTTTTATTACAATATTAAACCTTATTTATTACATAAAAACTTCAATTGATACAAAGTATAAGATCGATAGGTCTAGTGTCTTTGGGAATTAGGAAGCATTACATAACAATTTAAAACCTGAAATACAAAAACTTCATTGAAAAATTCTTTTACATGACCACTACATTCCCCCATACTTAGCATTGTATGGGATAATATGAGGACATGCATAAGAAAAGGGTGAGCTATAATGAAAAGTAAGGGAATATTTATGGGATAACATGATGAATACAATACATGTTTGACAATAGGCATATCAATAGTGCACAATAGAAGCATAAACATAAAGTCATGATAACGATTGAAAATCATAACATGGAAATGTGGCAACATCACTTAACATGGAATTAGCATGAGCCAAGGCTCATTGCACAAGGGGAATGAGTAAATCCTCATTGAACATTAAGCACGATTAAAACCTCGATGCAAATGAATTATAATGTGTAAACACCCATTTCACATGACGTATCATGATACAATACTTTACCCAATGCATTGGAGCACTATAATGGTGCACCCTTCTTAAACATTTCATTTCATGCATAAGTGTGCCACATGGATAATAAAACATTTAATCATTAATAATAATATTTTATTCTATGATAAACAAATGTGGCATATATATATGAAACTCCTTAAACAATAAGTAAATGTGAATAAAGGTGAATACCCTTGATAGAGAAACGAAGATGGTATTCACTACACAATTACTTTGGCTTGGAAAAACGTGGTGCAATTTCAGTAGCATAACGACATAACATAAGAAATCATAAAAATGATCTATGAGAGAGAAAGGGGTGTCTTATCATATTTACATGACATGGATAGTATGGAGGTCAAATAGATACATTTCCCAAAAAATTTAATGGAATTTAGTTTCATGATACAAAAGAATTTCATTAATGTAAATGAGGAGAGGGAATTTCCTTTCAGAATTTTGGCATAGTAACAGATGTACATGGGAGGAATTTAATAAGATAGAAAGGGGTCTCCCATAATTCAAACATAAAGAGGGAGGTATGGGGGTGGTAATAAATTATAACCCATCATTTATAATTTAAATTAAAACGGAATATCAATTTAAAGAATATTGGACTAAAATTAGAAAGGAAGAAAAAAACCCTTACTTGGATATGTGCTTCCAAAGGGTTGAGGGAGGCTTGAGAGAAGCTTATTGAATGCTTGGGAACCTTGGGAGGATTCCATGGAGAGTATGGTAGATTTTGGATGATCTCCAAAGGATTTTAGTGAGGATAAAGTGGTAGCTTGGGTGGGTTTATATTAGAAAGGTGGGGGAATTCATTATTATTTAGGGTTGGGACACCTCACAGTAAACTAATTCAAACCACAAACCAGCCCGTAGTTTTTTCCAAAGGGGATCTGAAAAACAAAATTTTATAATTCCAAAGTCCGAATGTCTTGAAATAACAGGGTTGATTATGTGGAGTTGAGTCACACTCTCAAGGAAAACAATATAAAAAGACAATATTATTAATAAACCTTGAAGGGTCCATTAATGCTTTGTAAAACAAGTAAAAAAAACTCAAAATAACATTATTTTAATGGTAGAACATATATTGGTAGAACATAAGGCTTACAGTATTTTATTACATCTCAATTGGGTAATTATGATGTCATAAATCACATTATATATTTAAACAGTATTTAATATTTATCCAAAAATTTGACTTTCTCAGAAAATTATGAAAAATTCAACATTGGATAATTTTGACATCCAGATTCCAAAAATAATATTTATTCTATCGAAATGAATTTTGATATATTTTAATTTTTACTTTTAAAATAAAAACCAACATTTATAAAAAATTCATGGGTCTGGACAAAAATGGCTTTCAAAGCTTAATAAAAATTACAATTGCATTCATAAAATTACTTGATAATTTATATTTAATAAAATGTAATCTAATAATAATATTAATATATTATTAAAATATTATTTAATAAAAAATCCATTAATTAATAAAAATAGATTTCTTAGTTTAATATTAACTAAAAACATTATTTTAAATTTAAAAACTATTTACAAGGTAAAAAAATTACATGAAAATAGATTCATTATTATATAGAAAAACAATGTACATAACAATAGTGCTAAGGTCATGTTATATAAACCCTTATAACACCCACATAAGAACGAAGGGTATGGTGTGCGATATTGACCGACTGGTGGGGTGGCTCAAATAACATTGCCCGAGTGGTAATTTCTATCAACTTCCACTTATCTCATAGGTGGTCCCTCTCGAGCTTAACCTGTTGAAGCTCAGCTTGGGCATGGTCAAGAGAGAATCCCAATAACGCCACCACGTTTCCATGCTCCGACAAATGGGCGTTGTATGGGTAACGTCAACTAGATGAGGCCATTGCTACCTTTTTATAAGTGAATTGGATTCATTAAAGACCTATATTTATACTAATCATTTGATCACTATTCAATGACAATATTATAAACTGTCACAATTCCTAACTTAAAACCAAAGAAGTTGACATTTTATATAATCATTTAACATAAAAATATAGTCAATTAGATCGATAGGGATTTCCATTAATGAATGTTTGGGTTGTTACAATTCTCATCAAGTAGGTTTATATTATAAGTGACAATATGAGCATCCAAATCCTCTCTATTTTTTAAAAAATCCCCATTATCATTTAGAATAACCATGGTTCAATTGAATATTTCTCATTTTGATGAGTCTTAAGAAAAAATTGTATTTAGATAACCCTATTTGATCTATTTTTCTTTCCATATCTCCAATTGAATTCTGTATTTTTTATTACGAAGTGTATTTAGATTATATGTGATCATATTTTCTAGCTAATGAAATATAATAAAATTACATCCAATAATAAATTATTTATTTGTGTGAAGAAATGATTCAATATGGTCATTGTTTTAGTCCAAGTGACTAAAGAACACTCAAAGCCAATCATTTATTTTTTTATTAAATTTTATCATAAGAAAATAGGTAGGAGAGTCCTCTTTATAGTTCAAAAAATCCCATGTGTTTTCACCATCTTCGTACACTATAGATTTAAAACCTAATCATTGTTTTATCTTAATAAAAATTGTTTATTTACCAGTCCAATGGAATTTCTTTTCCAAAATATTTTGATGATATGAGTTTGGATTCACATTATTGGTCTATGATATGGAGATCAATGTTTACCGAGAAGAATCAATATCAAAAATTTTATCCAATTTTTTGCACACTAATTTATCAGGAAGATTCAAATACGAAGTGTATTTGGAAGAAACCATGTTCCAATAATTATGTATACTACAATCAATACAATCCATGTATTCTCTATATGAGGTGTATAATATATTCATTAAAATAATATCATTTGGATTAAGAATATCATTGAACTCCCAAAGAAGAGTCCAGGAGTTAGTTATTGAGATTCTCAAATTCTAAATATTATGGCATAATTGTCTTCTATATACATATATAATATGATAATAGATAAAGGACATGTAATTTTTTATCCCCATGAATTTTAATTTGATGTTGACCATCTAATCTATAAAAATAATTATGGAGATACCTTCCGTTCCAAAATGGTTAAGGACCCAAAGTATTTTGAAGTAACAATTGGGATGACTAGTGGTGATGACTTTATAACCCAAATTAGGTAGAAAATAATTCATATCATTAAATATAATATTAGGAACTAAAATACCTAGATGAAAAATATTGTTTTTATTTATGAAAATATGAAGGGAACTATTTATTTTAGAATTGTAAAATCCATGAAAATTCCCAAAAAAGTATCTTCATTTAAACTCATTATTATAGCCTGATTCTCTTATCTTCCTACCACCAGATTTTTTATTTATTGATTACTTCCTCATACAAATAGATTTTTTATCATTATAATAAGGGCCTATAAATTTTTCATTTATTTGAATAGAAGGACTAGAGCGACCGACTACATACTTATTCTCTGATTTTTTTATAGAGGATTGATGAACCACTACCAGAATAACCTTATTACAGTAATATGCTTTAAAAGATCAACGTTCGTATTATGTCTCAAGATTAGTGTCCTTTTTTTAAAATGTGGTTTAGGTATCAAGTATTTTATTGCATCCTAGTTTTTCATATTATATGAATTTACAAACACTAGTAGGGAGATTAGTGAAAACATTTGTGATGATATACATAGATTTATCATCATACACATGGTAGTTTTATATAGTATAGAGATTAAGAAAATTGGAATCTAGATTATAATTTTCATGAGGATAATTATTAGTAGACAATTCCATCAAACAAATTAGTTTATGTGGGAGTCAATTTCACATTGTCTTCACTTTCAACGATAATTATCCATTGGATATGTTGATCTTTAAAAATTGTATGATGATGTTCTATATAAATCCAATTCTTTCATTCACCAATTTCCACAAAAGTATTCATATAATTTAGTTATGTTCCTTCATCAATGGGAATATAGGAATGAATTGTAGCATGAGGATTCAAATTGGTTCCAACATCATTATTTGATTCCCAATGGATTTTCATATCTTTATCCTTTCCATATTTTTTCGTATATGGGTTTAAACAAGCATAATAATAACTTTGGTGTAATATATATTAAATTATTTTATCAAACAATCACCCCTAGTTGTATATAAATATGTATTTATTATGTTGAGAGATTTTTCTAATAAAAAAAACATTAAATTTTTTTTATCAATGTGAGAATATATGATAGTGTTCTCACAACCCATAGTATCATCAACTAATACATGATCAATAGGATAATTATCCCAATATTCTTCATCAACATGTATAACCCTTGAATTTTCCATCAGTACATTACATTTATAGTTATTTGGTTTATTAATTACCCATTATTTCTGTGTGAATATATACTTGAGGCTTTAGTGGTCCGGTTATATTTTACACTTCTCCCCAAAGAGATAATGCTGCCAAAATTTCAAAGAAAAGATCACTACAACCAGAAGGAGGAAATGTGTTGGATAGTTCTATTCATGAACATTCAATTTCCTTGAAGCGTAAGAAAATACATTTTCATTTTTCATCAACACACATCACATTCCCTTATTTGAAGCAATAATGAAAACCACGAAATGTTCTCCACTTGTGTGTAATATGAGCACCGGGCACAGTGCTAATATTCTTTTTCAACACCATAAATCTATTTTCAAATTCATCACTCCAAGAAAACTTTACTCCCTTCTGAGTTATCTTGGTAAGAAGGTTGGAAAATCATGAGAAATTTCTCAAAAATCGTTGATAGTATCCAGCTAACTCCAGGAAGCTATAGATATCGGTTACTGATGTTGGCCTCTGCCACCCCTCAATTGAATTTGTTTTACTGGGATCCACAGATATCCCATTGATTGTGATGATATGGCCCATGAATCATAACTCCTTCAACCATAACTCAAACTTGTATTACTTGGCATAGAGCTTATCCTTCTACAAGGTCTATAGTACAGTTCTTAGATGCTCCTCATGATCCACCTTGGTTTTGGAGTACATCAGAATATCATCAATAAAGACCACCAAAAATTTGTCGAGGTAATCCATAAAGACACTATTCATCAAGTCCATTAAGATTTCTGGAGCATTATTGTGTCCGAAAGGCATTACTATGAATTCATAGTGCCTGTATCTTGTACGAAAAGCAGTCTTGGTGATATCTTCCTTCTTCACCCTTACTTGTTAATATCCGGACCACAAATACACCTTGGATAAGTATTGTGCTCCATGTAACTAATCAAACATGTCATAAATTCATGGGAGAGGATACTTATTCTTTATCATGATTTTTTTGAACTCATGATAATCGATGAAAAGGAGCATTGATCCATCCTTCTTATTGATGAAGAGGACTGGGGCCCCCCATGGTGAAGCACTTGGGTGTATATACTCTTTATCCAGATTATACTATAGTTGTTTCATCGGCTCTTCAAGCTCTACAACAGCCATTATATATGGATTTTTGGATATTGGCAATGCCCCCGATATAAGTTCAATTTATAATTCAACATATATAATAGGAGGAAGACCAAGAAATTCTTTGGGAAACACTTCAGCGAATTCCCTCACAATAAGAATGTGTCCAAGGATGGTTGCTTCCTCGGACTCAGTCATCTGAGCCAGATACGTGTGCTCATAATGCAGTAATATCCACTCTTGATATGATGGATCTAAAGAGGATTCATCTTTATCTTTCCACTTGTAAATAATCAGAGTTCAATTCTCCACATTGAGAGTGATTTCCCTATCACAGAAATTTATGTGGGATCTATATAAGGAAACCCACTCCATGCCAAGAATTGCATCAAATTCCATTAGAGGGACTATGATGAGGTTCACTGGGAAGTTCCACCAATAGATTATGATAGGGGAGGTGTTATAATAATGGTATTCAATAATAGCACCATTTTTCATTCTCACCGACATCTTCACTTCCATGATTTTTTGTGGTGATGTTATTGTTCTACTAAAATATCTATATATAAAAGATTGTGTAGAACCTGAATCAAAAAGTTCAATTTCTATTCTTGAATGAATAACTAGCGTACATATCACCACATCATTTTCAGGGATCACTTCGACAGTAGTGATGGAAAACTCTTTCCCTTTCTGTATTGGGTTTTCTTAGTTGCCTCATAAACCCTTGTCTTAGGGAACTGAGTTTCAAGATGCCCTGGTTCATTGTAGTTGTAGCAAAGAACCACACGTAGAGGTTCTAATGGAGCGTTCCTCTCCTCTATCGTAGTCATGGGTCTTTCTGTATGATAGTTAATATCTAGGTTCCCTTCTCATCCACACCTAATGTATTTTCTTATACCCTTCAACCAATTTTCGGGGTGCTTATTTTCACACCTTTGGCATGTGGGGTGCTAGATCTTCTTAGTTTTGTTGGATTTATCCATCAGACCACCAGCATTGAAGTCCACATTACGCTTATTATCCCCATGATACCCCTGAGATTCTAAAATCTCTATTTAGACCTTGGGGAAACATCATAAAATTTCATCATACCTGTCGACGTCACGGATTTCCAATGCTTTCTGTAGGTTATGTTTCAGCCCACCAAAGAAGCGGCCATCCTTACATTAGGGGGTAACGACAAAGCCGAAAGCATATTTTTAAACCTGTGTGATGTTTGCCTTGTACGCTACAACAGATTAGTCGTCTTTTTTCATGAGGTAATGTATGTCCCTTTCCATCTTATGTTGGAGGGTGCATAGAAAATATTTATCAAAAAACGTCTTCTAGAAATCCTTCCATTCCAACACCACCATCTCCTCCTCAGGCTTCACATTTTTTATCAACTTCCACCATTGATCAGCTTCACCCTCCATACGATATGTAGCCAGGAGAACCTTCTCTCATTCATAACATTGAATTATGTAGAAGATCTTATCAATAAATTTATCTATTGTTCAGCGATTGAGGGATTATATGATCCATTAAAAGTAGGAGGCCATTGTCTCATGAAGCTCTCGATAGTGAATTGTTCTTTATTAGGGGGTGGGGGTTGAACATTCCTCTTGACCCATTATTCTATTTAAATCTTGAGTTTGTTGAGAGAGAAGTGTGACAAAGTTCGTGATTCCCGCTCCCATAGGATTGGGTATCTCATTGGTATAGTAATCACATTGATCTTCACATCGGTTGTTAGCCTGAGTCCTCCTATTACCAGCCATTGGCTGGAATAAAATGAATGTTATGGGTAATACATAAAGGGTAATATGAGGAAAAAACTTATGACTTATAAATAACTCTTATTTCTTTAACATATAAATCTATTGGCTTCACTCTATGTTATCCATGATCTACTTTCAAACATGTATTCTTAGAGCATTTTTTGTCCATTAATAATGGTTCATACTATGATTGTGAATTTATCAAAGCATATCCATCGGGATTTCCATAACCAAGAGTGCAGCAAAGCTCGTTGTCGTGCACTAGTTCCCATTCGAGTCTAGATCATATCGGTGTTTTCGGGTTTTACCCCAAGGATACATCTGTACCAGAGCCACCTCTACCTGCACGTATCTAGAAAGGGATGTATTTGTTTGATAACACACTTACTCTATACCCAACAAAATTTATAGATTTTTGAATTATATTTAGTATTTTTTATAAAGATTTGCTAGGTTTTTCTAATCCTAATCACAAAAATAACTAAACCAATCCTCTGATAGAAACAATGACAACAATGTTTTTATTACAATCTTAAACCTAATTTATTACATAAAAACTTCAATTGATACAACATGGAAGATCGATGGGTCTAGTATATTTTGGGATTAGGAATCATTACATAACAACTTAAAATTTGAAATACAACATCTTTATTGAAAACATCCTTTACATGACCACTACATTCCCCTGTACTTAGCATTACATGGGATAACCTGACGACATTCATAAGAAGTGGGTGAGCTATAAAAAAAGTAAGGGAAAAATCCTGGGATAACATGAGGAATAGAATACATGTTATATAATAGGCATATCAATAGAGTGAAATAGAAGCATAAACATAATGTAATGACAAGGCATTGCAATCATAACATGTAAATGTGGAAACAATACATAATAAGGAATTTTCATGAGCCAAGGCTCATTACACAAGGGACATGAGTAAATCCTCCTTTCACATGAAGAATGAGTAAAAACTCGTTGAACGTGAATTATCATGAGTAAACACGCATTTCACATGACATACAATGATACAATAATTTACCCAATGCATTGGAGCACTATAAGGGTTCACCCTTCTTAAACATTTCATTTTATGCATAAGTGTGCCACATGGATAAAAAAACATCGAATCATTCAAAATAATATTTTATTCCATGATAAACTAATGTGGAATACATATATGAGACTATATAAAAAATAATTAAATGATAATAAAGGTGAAAACCCTTGATAGAGAAATGGACATGGTATTCACTACACAATGACTTTGTCTTGAAAAAACGCGGTGCAATTTCGGCAGCATAACGACGTAACATAAGAAATCATAAAAATGATTTATTAGAGAGAAAGGGGTGTATCATAATATTTAAATGACATGGAAAGCAAAGGGGTCATATAGATACATTTCCAAAAAATTTTAATGGAATTTAGATTCATGATACAGTAGAATTTCATGAATGTAAATGAGGAGAGGGAAATTCCTTCTGGAATTTCGGCATAGTAACATGTGTACATGAGAGGAATTTAATGAGATAGAAAGTGGTCTCCCATCATTCAAACATAATGAGGGAAGTATGGGTGAGGTAAGAAACCATAACCCATCATTTATAATTTAAATTAAATGGGAATAACAATTTAAATAATATAGGCCCAAAATGAGAAAGGAAGAAAAAAACCCTTACTTGGAAGTGTGCTTCCAAAGGCATGAGAGAGGCTTGAGAGAAGCTTATTGGGAGCTTGGGGGACCTTGGGAGGATTCCAGGGAGATTAGGGCAGATGTTGGATGATCTCCAAAGTCTTTTAGTGAGGATAAAGTTGGATCTTGGGTTGGTTTATATATACTTAAGGTTAGGGAATTCTTTATTATTTTAGGTTGGGACACCTCACATTAAACCAATTCAAACCACAAACAGAACCATGGTTTTTGCCCATGGTTTTTTACAAAGGGGGTTGGAAAAAATATTTTATACTTCCAAAGTCTGAACGTCTTGAAATGACGGGGTTGTTTATGTGGAGGTGAGTCACACTCCCAAGGAAAACAATTTAAAAAGACAAGATTATTAATAAGCATTTAAGGGTCCATTAATGCTTTTTAAAATAAGTCAAACAAACACAATATAACATTATTTTAATGGTAAAACATATATTGGCCGAACATATGGCGTATAGTATTTTATTACATCACTATTGGGTCATTATGATGTCATAAATCACATTATTTATTTAAATAGTATTTAATATTTATCCAAAAATCTGTCTTCCTCAGAACATTATGAAAAATTCACCGTTGGATAATTTTGACATCCTGATTCCAAAAATAATATTTATTTTATCGAAATAAATTTCTATATATGTTAATTATTACTTATAAAATAAAAACCATCATTTATAAAAAATTCGTGGGTTTGGACAAAAATGGATTTCAAACCTTACTAAAAATTACAATTGCATTCATAAAATTATATGATAATTTATATTTAATAAAAATTAATATAATAATAATACTACTATTTTATTAAAATATTATTTAATACAAATATCCATTAATTCATCAAAATAGATTTATTATTTGAATATTAACCAAAAATACTATTTTACCGTAAAAACTATTTACAAGGTAAAAAAATAACATGAAAATACATTCATTAATATATACAAAAATAATGTACATAACAATAGTGCTAAGGTCATGTTAAATCAACCCTTATAACACCAACATAAGAATGAAGGGTAAGGTGTGTGATGGTGACCGAATGTTGGGGTGGCTCGGATAACATTGCCCGGGTGGCAATCTCTATCAACATCTACTTCTATCATAGGAAGTCCCTCTCGAGCTTATCCTGTTTAAGTTTGTCGTGGGCTTGGTCATGAGCGAAGACCAATAATTCCACCTCTTTTCCGAGCTCCAAAAAATGGGCTTTGTATGGGTAACTTCTACTAGATGATTCCATCACTTCCTTTTTCTGAGTGAGTTGGATTCCTTTAAGACCTATATTTATACTAATCATGTGATCACTGTTCAACGGCTATATTAGCAACTGTCACAATTCCTAACATAAAACCAAAGAAGTTGAAATTTTATATAAACATTTAACATAAAATGACATTTAATTAGATCAAGAGAGATTTCAATTAATGAATTCTTGGGTTGTTACAATTCCCATCAAAGAAGTTTATATTATAAGTGACAATATAAGTAGCCAAATCCTCTCAATTTATAAAAAAATCCCCATTATCATTTAGAATAGCCATGGGTCAATTGAATTTTCCACCTTTTGATTAGTTTTGAAAAAAATTATATTTATATAACCTTAATTTATCTATTTAACTTTCCATATCTCCAATTGAATTCGTTATTTTTTATAAGGAAGTGTTTTTAGATCACGTGTGATCATATTTTCGTACAAATGAAATATATAAAAAAAACATCCACTAATAAATTACTTATTTGTGCGAAGAAAGGATTCAATCTGGTTATGTTTTAGTCCAAGTGACTAAAGAACATTCAAATCCAATCATTTATCTTTTTTACAAATTTTATCATAATAAAATAGGTCGGAGAGTCTTCTTTATAGTTAAAAAATCCCATGTGATTTTCACCAACTTCATACACTAAAGATATAAAACATAATCATTGTTTAATATAAATTAAAATTGATTATTTACCATTCCAATGAATTTTTTTTTACAAAATAGGGTGAAGATATGAGTTTGGATTCACATGATTTTTTTAAGAGATAGAGATCAATGTTTCCCGGGAAGAATCAATAACAAAAATTCTATTCAATTTTCTGGACACCAATTTATTATGATGTTTCCAATACCATGTTTATTTGGATGAAACCATGTTTAAAAAATTAAGTATACTACAATCAATAAAATCCATGTATTCTCTAGATGAGGAGTATAATTTATTCATTCAAATAATTTCATTTGGATTAAGAATATCACTGAACTCCCAATGAAGAGTCCATGAGTTAGTTATTGAGATTCTCAAATTCTGAATTTTGTGACATAAGTATCTTCTATATACATATATAATATGAGAATAGATACAGGATAGGTAATTTTTTATACCCATGAATTTATATTTTATTTTTACCATCTAATCTATAAAAATAATTATGTAGATACCTTCCGTTCCAAAATGGTTGAGGACCCAAAGTATATTGAAGTAATAATGGGGATGACTGGTGATGATGAATCTATAACCCAAATTATGTATAAAATAATTCCCCTTATTAAATATTATATTAGGATCTAAAATACCTAGATTAAAAATCTTGGGTTTATTTATGAAAAGATGAATGGAACTAATTATTTTAGAATTGTAAAATCCATGACAATTCCCAAAAAAGTATCTTCATTTAGACTCATTATTATAGATTGATTCCCTTATTTTCCTACCACTAGATTTTATATGTATGGATTACCTCCTCATACCAATATATTTTTTATCATTATAATAAGGGAATTTAAATTTTTCATGTATTTGAATGGAAGGACTAGAGAGACGGACTATGTACTTTTTCTCAGAATTTTTTTTATAAAGGAGTGATGAACCACGGCCAGAATACCCTTAGTATAATAATCATATTTAGAGGTTCCATGTTCATATTAAGTCTCAGGATTAGTGTCCTTTTTTAAAATGTGGGTGAGTTATCAAGTATTTTATTGCTTCCCAAAAATTCATATTTTATGAATTTATAAACATTAGTATGGAGATTAGTGAAAACATGGGTGATGATATCCATAGATTTATTATCATATACATGAAATTTATTTATTGGAGGGAGAATAAGAAAATTGGAATCTATATTATAATTTTCATGAGAATAATTCTTAGTAGACAATTCCATCAAAAAAATTAGGTTGTGTGGGAGTCAATTTCACATTGTCTTCATTTTCAATGATAATTATCCACTAGATATGTTGATAAATAAAAATTTTATGATGATGTTCTATAAAAATCCAATTATTTCATTCACCAATTCCCATTGAAGTATTCATATAATTTAGTTATTTTCCTTCATCAGTGGGAACATAGGAATAAATTGTATCATGACGATTCAAATTGGTTCCAACATCATTATTTGATTACAAATGGATTTTCATATCTATATCATTTACATATTTTTTCGTATATGGGTTTGATCAAGAATAATTTCAATATTGGTGTAATACATATTAAATTATTTAATAGAACAATCACCCCTAGTGGTATATAAATATGTATTTATTATGTTGAGAGATTGTTCTAATAATAAAGAAACCTTAAAATTTATTTATCAATGTACGAATATATGATAATGTCCTCACATACCATAGTATCATCAACTAATACTTTATAAATAGGATAATTATCCCAATATTCTTCATCAATATGTATAAGACAGAAATTTCCATCAGTACGTTACGTTTATTGTTATTTGGTTTATTTTTTACGCATTTTTTCACGATCATTCCTTCATTAGTTTTCATCCTTATCATGAATAGTTATTTCTCCTTATTATTTTTCTCAGTTCCTTCATTGAACAAAGTTAATTGGGGGGATTCACCTTCTTGTTGATCACTCTACAATTCACAATGTAGTTCATAATAATTTCGCATAATTTTGATAAACATAGAGTATATCAATACTCAACCTATAGATCAATGATTTGATCCTAATCAATGAAATTAATTACATCCATGGTCTTGGAATCAAAGATACAATCTAATATAATCCTATAATAGATCCCTTTTTCCTCACATAGAGTACACCGATACAATTTCATGGGAATTACAATGCATGCGACATGATTAGTAATTAATTTGGGTGCCAAAAACCCCATTTCAATCATGTAGTAAAACCTTGATTTTGGAAATAGAATTTCCATGATTGAAAGGATTAATATTATATTTCCATTTAGAAATCCTAAGGAAGTTTTGTTTCAGAAAAATATTTTCAGTTCTCCTCAACATGATATGATCATCCTTTATTTTCATGAATATGTGATAAAACCCTTTTCTGATTTGGTTCATTCCCCAAAAACTTTTAACCAAGTAATGATACATTCTATCCTTGTGTTTTGGAATGGTCAATGTTTAATCTCCCTTATAAAACATATTATTTCCATAAATGGGAAATATACACATCGGAAGTAACCTCTTAATGGATTCAGAACCAGAAAAATCCAAGATGTGTGAAATAATAGAAATGTTTTATTTTTTGGAAAACATGTGATTAAGGTAATATAACACTTATTATGATTCAGAAAATGAAAAAAATGATGTTTTGTTAAAATGACGTGATGATTACCATAGATAATGTAAAGTCAATAATACTGATGAACCTGTAACTGATTAATGATTTGTTGATAATGTTTTTTATGTTATTTTAAATGATATTATACTATTTTTTGTATTTATGAAATATATTGAACAATATGTGGATTTATTTTACGAATGAGAAAGTATGTATGTTTTCTTTGTGGTTTGATGGTAATTATGGTAATTACCATGATTAGGAATAATATTGATTAGTTTATTCACATATTTGGCATGATACCCTTAATATCTACTTATTGATATTTACATGATGATTATTAAGTTTATTTTTTAATATTTATTGATCTTATTTATAAAATATTAATTTCAAAGGGTAACAAGGTAAACCAATTATAGAATTGTTTAAATTTAATATTGGATGTAGTTTTAGAGATATCTATATTAAATCACCATTTAATGATTCATAAATATTTTATAACCATCACTACGCATTTTTTATGATGATAACTAGAGAAAGATGGAATGAATTATCAATCTATGATGGATTTTTTGATCCATCGGTGCGTCTTTCACAACCAAATAATTTTAATTTCTAGGAGTAAGAGGTGAAGTGGATATTGATAGGTATACAACAAAATTATATAAATACCCAGAATTTATATGTAATTTGATTAAATATATTGTAATTTTACGAGTCTTAAAAATATGACGGTGCGATAATCTGAGGCCTATAGTGCCTGTAATGAATTTCTGAACATTATTTTGGGTACGCTTATAAAATGTACGTGTGGGTTTTTATAACTTTTGAACCGATGCTCAGAATTGAAATCTGAGGGCACCATTGAACTCACAATGCTAGTATTCTCATAAGGAGACCATCACCTCGGCCGTAGTAGGTCGAGGGTGAAAGTTAGTTTTTCACATATTTGTGAAATAATAACGTAAAAATAAAATTGTTTAACTCTTATTATTTATTATTTTGTGTGGATGTTGGGATGTGGGGACAGCAGACCTAAACCTCCCATGAGAGGTTATGATAGTGGGGACCACCCGAACTAACCTCCCATGAGATGTTATGGTGGTGGGAACCACCTGATGCTTAAACCTCTTGAACTCCCCTCTTACTGTGGGAGAAACCTCTAAACTCCCTCTTCAAGGTGGAGGTGCCTCTTGAGCTTCCTCCACATTAATTGTGCTAATGATATACTTTAATTAAGCTAATTAATGTTATTAAAACTTGATATGTGCCCACATAATTAAGTTTGACAAACATAAATTATTAAGGTGGATATTTTAAATTTGGTTTGATTGAGGGAAAGGATTGAAAAATGGGATAGCTCATGGAGAAAAGCACTCCAATGAAGAACGCCAATGAAGAACGTCGACATCAACTCCTTCTTCTTCCATGAGACATTTGTTGATGAAGAATGTCTTTAGAATCAACAAACTGACGATTGAGGAGACACTGATGCCACTGACGTCTCTCCATTCCAAACAACATTGTCTCCATTACCACAGAAAATCATCAACAAATCAAATGAAAGAGGTAGGGGTTTATTTGTGTTGAATAATTTTCCCATGCCCTATCGTTGAATTATTTTTCGGTTTTTTGAATAAATCATTGTGGGAGGTTGTAAATCATGAAATTCTTCTTCAAGTTCTTATTGAGCCATATGCTACCATCCTAATGCGGAGGGTATGGTCCAATCAAACATGGACCGACCCCTCCACAATCCTTGTGATGATTTTTGGTATTGAATACGATGAAGGAGACGATGCAATGACACCTCCCTGTTGCCATTGCCACCTCACGACCTTCACGCCCTCATGAAACCCCCGTAGCTGAGCCGCTCTCCATCACCCACAGCCACCATGCCCCGTGACTTCGTCACCTACAGCCCCGCTGTGATGCCCACAACCGCTACCGTCCAAGACGAGCCGCCATCGCCGCGCCACTCTATCAGCTGGGCCACCCTAGCCACGCCACTCGCGGCCCTCCGAGCCGCCCCGACCACACCACACGTGGCCTTCCAAGCCGCCCTGGGCACACCTCCTGTGGCCCTCTGAGCTTCCCCGACCACGCCACATGTGGCCCTTAGAGCCACCCTTGAAGCACTTCCCATGGCCCTCTGTACCTCCCCACCTACACCGCACGGGGACTCTCCAAGCCACCTCAGGTAGGGATGAACCGAATTGCACCTTCGTGGCACCCCCATGGTCGATCCATCGTCCGCGGCAGAGCTGAACCATGACCTCTACCTCACTACGATACTCACAGACCACACGTTCCTCACAACCTACTAGACCGCTCAATGAGCCAGGCTACGAAGAGGGCCAGGCCGCACCATGAGTTGGGGAACCTAGCCAAGGTCGGGTTGGGTCAGTCTGGCCAGGTCGGACCGGACCCGGACATGATACGACTAATTTACATTACTTGGGCCATAACTTTGGAATTGGAAAACCTTTTAACAAATCTTCAGTGGCGCTAGAAATCATGGAGCGAGACGGAACCTTTGAGTATACCCTAGTGGAGTTTTGGATTGATATGGGGAATGTTCAGGTTGGATTGAGCACAAGTCAAACTAGGACCCCATGAATAAAAGGCTAATAACTCACAGACCGAGTATATGGTTGACGTGCCATCTTTTTCCTTGATACCCCTATATCTTGGTGGAAATTTGAGATTATTTTTCATGGGACATCATGTCAACTGGAGTATCGAATAGTAGCTTGTGTAGAGGATCCTTATAGAGATGAGCGAGCATAGTGCGGGAACCCACTAGCTGGCTGAGACTTGAAGACTACTGGCCATTTCGACTCGGAGTGACTTGATAGGCCTAGAAGGGAGAACCTCTATGTGACGTGGTAGACCCACGTTCGGGAGTGCCTCTGTGTGATGCGGAAGACCCATGATACTCGATATGAGGAGTACATCTGCAGGCCATGAGGGGAGAACCTCTGTGTGACATCGCAGACCCACGGTACTCGATTGGAGGAGTATCTCAGCAAGTCAGGGCGGGGAGCATCTCTGTGTGGCGCGGAAAACCCATGGTGGGTGCACCTCTATGTGACATGGAAGACCCATGGTACATGATAGGAGAAGTACCACAATAGTCCAAGTTTAGTGGTATGTGCCTTTATGTAACACAGTAGGCCCACAATACACAACAGATAAGTGATTCTCTAGTAGCCGAAGTGTTCGATGATGTGACTAGGTATGTTACTCCTTACTACCCCTACTTTAAATCATCGTGTGAGATAATATAGTACCTTTGTGTTTTCATCATGGTTGAGATGGATTACTTGAAAACATAGGTATATGTAAGGGCATATACTTAAGTAGGGTTATCTATACATTTCATACATTGTAGGTTATCCTTTGTGCATTTCGTAAGACCATGAGGGTCTCGGGGTCCCTACTGAGTATCGTTATACTCAACCCTACGTGGGCTATGCCCGCACATCATTGTTTTTGGTTATGATGATGGACATCCCTGACTGAGGACGTGAGTACCAGAACTAGATGGTGCCGGGAGGTGGACCATACAGCGTGTTGATACGCGGAGGAGACGAACATACATAGAGTGCTGAGGAGGTGATCTATACCTACCCTTCAGGTTGGATCCACAGAGGATGACCCACCAGCTGACCTTCATTTTTCTTCAGTTTTATGGTATCACAGTTGTAATTGTACTTTCCAGTTGGGCCTGTATTCTATCCACTTTTACTTACTGCACTCACTCTGTTTACAATTCAGTTTACTTGTGTTCTTATCTTGATGTTTACATGGTTACGTGTGCTTACAAGTTAACAAGTCAATGCCATCCCAGTTTTAGGGAATAAATCTTTGGTGCTAGTCTCCAACCACTGGCCTATGGATGGTGCTCATGGGGATGTCAAGGCACGGGCCTTTGGGTACAGGTCATGAAAAATTGGTATCAAAGCTGACGGTTCAACTGAAGAACTTAACATCTGATCTTTTCTATCAACCAAAACCGTTATGGGTAATGAGTGTAGTTTTAAGTTCAGGGAGTCTAGTGTTGGTGTGGTAGCTGACGTATCCATGCACCAGGACCCTAACTTCTAATTTCCAACACAATGCATAAAAACACAAATTGCATATGTGTTCTCAAGAGTTTTCTTTGTGATCTATTTGTTTCATCTCACCATGTATTACTTTTTGACTGTGGAACACCTGTTTATTTTCAGGATTCCTCCATGCAGACATCCAGCTAGGTTTCTGAGAGTTTTACACATTAATAACCCACCTAGAGATGAGGTCTCAGTGCAGGGTCCCCTTCTACTAGAGGCACCAACAGAGTCACCAACGGTACCATTCCACATTGGGCCAATATTGCCACTAGCCCCAACAGTAGACGGTGCATTCCTCTTGAGTGCATTGCATGAGTTCTAGTGCTAGAGGACACCTAGTATCAGTGGAGGGATAGACCCACAAGTGGTTGAGGATTGGATGGAGGCTGTGGGGAAGGTCTTTCGACTGGTAGGAACACCAGCTGAACTCATAGTGATCCTTGCAGCAAGCCTTCTACAGGAAGTAGCAGGCAGATGCGGGAGCCTGATGCAATAGGTTCACGACGAGGTGACGCTTCTCTGGGCAGGCTTTGAGAGCCTGTTTCGGGTAGGGTTTGTTCATGTGACTCTTCTAGTAGTGCGCATACATGAGCTACTTCATCTGCAGTAGAGAAATATGACTGTGGCTCATTACTCAGCGAGGTTCACTGACCTCTCACGCTAATCCACTGATATGGTGTGGGACACATTTGTTAGGGCCTAGACCTTCGAGTAGGGGCTCATGCTAGAGATCAGGGCTTCGATGATCACACTCAACATTTTGACACTGGAAGAGGTGTTAGAGCAGACCCTCTTTGTGGATTTTTCTTGCTAAGTAGTCACCTGCATCAAGACCCACCACCATTCATCACGTAGCGGAGTCTTCTGCAGCTCATAGCATATATGAATCATAAGGGTCCAAGAGGACCAGACCTACAAGTTGATGACTGCATGACTCAGGATCAGTTCTGCAGTTCACTCAAGGTGGAACCAGTCAGGCAAGGAGAGGGTAGTGTTTCACATGTATCGGTCAGGGTCACATGGATCATGATTGTCTGACCCATCATACATATGATCAGCAGACTGTCTAAGGACCACCCAGATAGAGAGATAGGATCAATCTAGGAGGCCATCAGGGAGTAGGTGGATGTGGCAGGAGAGCTGTACATGCAACTCGTGGTGGGTGACGATTTGAGATGTTACCGCCACCACCACTAGGAGGTCCACCCCAACTGTAGGGAGCAGGTGGATATGGGCAAGCTCAGCTCCAAGCTGTTGAGGCCTATGATCACGGCGCTCTAGAGATTATATGAGGTATGATATGTGTCTACTCCACTTAATCTACAGTACTTATAGATATAGGTGCCAGTCATTTTTTATTTCCACTACCGTCGTTCGGAGATTGGAGATTCTGACAGATTCGTTGGCTCAATCCTTACAGCTAAAGACTTCTACGGGAGTGGATTAGATGATTACACACTAGTGTGGAATGTGTGAGCTTACTCTAGGATGCGAGAGCTTCAGTTTGGATCTCCTAATAGTGACGTCAAGGTCATACGACATCATAATGGGTATGGACTGGATATATATAGTCCAAGATCAGATAGACTGTATTAGGTTCAAAGTGTAGTGTGTCCTCATGGATGGGACTAGGTTTAACTTCACTGGCGAGAAGGGATCCTATACGGTGTTGGATGGACTTACCCGAAAGAGGGGGCATCCAATTACATATCAATTGGCTAGCCTTACCCTCAGATAAATTGATGTGGAGTGTCTGAGGTATCTTGTATTGGTGGACCAGTACATGGATGTCTTCCCTGATGATATTCTGGGTCTAACTCCCCATAGAGAGGTGGACTTTTACATTGACTTGTACCCCGGGATGGCACCGATATCTACACTAGCTTATCAGATGTCCCTGGAAGTGCTTTGTGAGCTGCAAGTATTGGTGGAGGACATATTGGGGAATGGGTTCATCCGGCCCAATGGTTCACCTTGGGCATCCCTGATTTTGTTCGCAAAGAAGGAAGATGTGAGATTGAGATTTTCTGTCGACTATCGGTTCCTGAACCAGATGACCGTGAAGAATTAATACCCACTCTTGAGGATTGAAGTCCTCTTTGATCAGATGAAGGGATCATGGTGGTTCATGAATATAGACCTCAAAACAGGCTATCACTTGCTCAAGGTGTGGGACTCGGATATGCAGAAGACGACCTCTAGATATTGGTATGGTCATTACGAGTTCTTGGTTATGCCATTCGGCATGTCCGACGCTCAAGCATGGTTCATGGGACTCATGAACAAGAAATTTCAGTCATACATTGATTTCATTATAGTGGTTTTCATTTTTGACAATCTAATCTACTTGGCTTCTGAGGAGGATCATGTCTATCATTTACTAGTAGTAACAAACACACTCCTAGAGCACCAGCTATATCGTAATCTCTCAAAGTGCCATTTTTTGATCTCAGAGGATCACTTTATAGGGAATGTCATATCGGAGGTGGGGGTTTTAGTGGATCTAGTGAAGAGTGTGGTTTTTCTTTCTTGGAAGCCACCCAGGACTATGATGGAGGTACGAAGATTCCTGTGATTGGATGGATATTACCAGAGGTCTGTTCCAGACTTCCCCATATTTGTAGCACCACTATCAGCATTGACGAAAAAGGGGAAACCATACGTTTGTTTGGAGAAATTCCAGAAGTGTTTTCAAGAGCTGAGATAGATGTTGACTAGTTACCTCATCTTGAGTCTTCAAGAGGAGGGCATAGGGTATGTAGTTTGCTACGACAGATCAAGGACTGGACTCGGATGTGTCCTGATGCAAGAGCGAGCAATGATCACATATAGTTCTCAGCAGGTGAGATAGAATGAGAATAATGATGCTACCCATGACCTAGATTTAGCTAAATTGGTCTTCTCCATGAAGATGTGGTGACACTATTTGATGGGAAAACATTTTATAGTTTACTTGGATCACAACAGTATCAGGTATGTATTCACTGAGAATGACATGAACTTGAGACAACAATGTTGGCTTGAGTTCCTCAAGGAATATTAATTAGAGATATTGTATAATTCTAGGAAGGGAGACAATGTTATTGATTCACTCATTTGGAGGTCCGGTATACAACTTCTAGGTGAGACGACGAAGCAGCTGGATGCTTTGAAGATATCCTTTCAGGATAGAGATGGAGCTATTTTTCTTCTGTCTCTTACATTCAATCCCCCACTTCTTCACCGTGTTATGGAGGTGCAGTGTGGGGACACTGACTGTGAGGCACGATGTGCCCAGATATCCACAGGACACTCACCTGATAGATATTCCGAAGGTGGGGAGCACATCATCCTTTTTAGAGGACATACCATTGTACCAATGTCACTTTAGGAGGAAGTGTTGAGGGAATTCGACACATCCCCCCTAGCGGTATTTCCAAGTGTGGAAATGATGTACCAGGATCTCCGACGACAACACTAGTTGCCGAGAATGATGAAGATAATAGCATAGTCTGTCTCTCGGTGATTTACTTGTTAGAAAGTGAAGGCCAAGCATCAAGTACCAGAAGGATTGGTTCATCCTTTAGAGGTCCTAGAGTGGAGGTGGGATGGGATATACATGGACTTCATTACATGACATCCACGTACATCTAGGTTACATGACTTGATTTGGGTGATCATTGACTAACTCACCATGTTGGACCACTTCCTACCGATCAGAGAGTAGGGTTTAATAGAGTGCATGTGATGCCTCTATGTGCGGGAGATTGTGCCGCATTATTGAGTACCCTAGATGATTATCTCTGATCATGAAGCACATTTTACTTCCTAGATATGGTAGGGGTTGCATGAGTCTTTCGAGATGCATCTTTGTTTGTGCACCGTCTTCCATCCTAAAACTGATGGCCAGACTGAGAAAACCATTCAAACCCCTGAGGACATGCTACCTCCATGCGTCCACAACTTCAGTCACAGTTGGGATGATCAATTTCCTTTGGTAGATTTTTCATAAAAAAATAGTAATCACTCCACCATTAGGATGGAACCTTTTAAGGCGTTGTATGAGCATCCTTACAGATCACATTTGTGCTGGACTGACCTAGGGGAGTCAGCAATCATGGGATAAGAGATGGTATGGGCTACCATAGAAAAGGTAATGATCATCCAGTAGTGGATGAAGACTGCACAGAGCAGGCATAAGTCATATGCCAACAGGATATGGAGACCTCTAGAGTTTTAGGATGGTGACCATGTTTTTCTACGTGTCTCACAGTGAAGAGGTTTACAGTGATTTGGCCAAGGTGGAAAGTTATCTACGATGTTTATCGGACCTTTCCAGGTCCTATGAAGAATTGGTGAGGTGGAATACCACTTTTCTCTTCCACCTCAATTGCACCAGGTGCATGACTTATTCTACATATCCCAGCTGAGGAGATACATCCACGACCCTTCTCACATAATCTACTAGGGAATGGTGGACGTCGGCGATGGGGAGACATTTACAAAGGTTTTATTAGAGATTGATGATCGACAACAGTGGGTCCTTCATGGATGTATGATACCTCTAGTGCACATTCGCTGGGAGCACGGGAACCTCCATGAGATCACATGGGAGTAAGAGGGTCAGACACATGCTCAGAACTCCCACTTCTTCCCTTAGTTTGAGTTATGGATTATGGGGATGTAAATCCCAGAGGTGGGGAGAATGTAAATACATGAAATTCCCATGCAATTGTTTTAAATATATGGAAATTTTACGAGTCTGAAAAACTTGACGGCGCATGAATACGAGGTCCGGTGTGCCCGGAATGAATTTAAAAATTTTATTTTGGTTAGGTTCAGTAAACATATGATTGGGTTTTCATAACATTAGAACCGGTGCTCGGAATTGAAATCTGTCGGCACCGTTGAACTGAAATTGTCGATATTCTCTTAAGGAGGCCTTCACCTTGACAGCAGTACGTCGTGGGTGGAAGTTAGCTTCTCACATATCCGTGAAAGAATAAAATAAAATATAAATTGTCTAAATTTTATTTTTATTTTTATTCCATGTGGATGATGAGATGTGGGGACCACTGGACCTAAACATCCAATCAGAGGATATGGTGGTGTGAAACACCCAAAATAATCTCCCATGAGAGGTTATGATGGAGGGGACCACCCGAGTATTAAACCACTTGAACTCCCCTCTTAATGAGGGAGAAAACTCTAAACTCCATATTTAAGGAGGAGAAGCCTATTGAGCTTCCTCCAAATTAATTCTACCATTTCCATGCTTTAATTAAGCCAAATATTTTTTTCCAAATCGGAATGTTCCCAAATAATTTAATTTGACAAACATAAATAATTAAGTTGACTATTGTCATTATAGTGGGATTGAGGGAAAGGACTGGAGAAGGGGAGAGCTCTTGGATAAAAGAACTGCAATGAAGAACACCAATAAAGAATTCCTACTTCAACCCCTTCTTCTTCCATGAGATATTCGTTGACAAAGAACGTCTTCATCATCAATGAACTGATGATCAAGGAAACACCAATGTCACCAACATCCCTCTTTCCCTAATAACATCATCTCCTTTCCCGTGGAAAATATTCAACGAATCAAACTAACGAGGTAGGGGTTTATTTGATTATGTATACTTTTCCCATTATCATCCCTTGAATTCTTTTTCCATATTTGGAATAAATCGTTGTGGGAGGTTATAAAGCTTGACGTTCTTGTTCAAGTTCTTGTTGAGCCATATGCTACCACCCTAACGAGGAGGGTACGGGCCAAAAAAATATGGACAGACACCTCTGCAAATATTTTGATAATTTGTGGTGCTGAACACAATGAAGGTGGTGTCACAAAGATACCACCATGTGGCCACCCCCACCTCGTGACCTTCGTGCCCTCACGACACCCCCGCGGTCGAGCCGCTCCGTGACACCCATGGCATGCACGGCCGCAGCACCCACCAGCTCCATTACCCACAGCCCTGTCGTGCCGACCTCGACTGCCGCCATCCAAGCCGAGTCGCAACTGTCATCCAGGCCGAGAAGCCACCGCAGTCTGAAAGGCCACCACTACCATCCATCAAGCCGTCGTCGTCCTGCTAAGTAGTCGTCCGAGCCTCCTTGGTCGTGCCTCACAAGACCATCTGAGACAGACTGGTCACGCTGCATGTGACCCATCAAGCCGCCCCAGCCGCATCGTGTGTGGCCCTCCAATCCGCCCCAACTGTGGTACCTGTGGCCCTCCATGCCGCCCAGGTCGCGCAACCCGCTACTCTCCGAGCCGCCCCGGACGCGGAACATATGTCCCTATGAGATGCCCCGGTTGTGCCGCCCGCGGCCCTCCCAGCATCCCCATCTGCACCGCCTATGGCCTCTTCGAGCCACCTCGGGCCAGGTTGAACCTCCCCGCACCCTCACGACACCCCCACGACCGAGCCTCCATCTATGACTAAGCCGAACCGCGAACTCCCCCGCCCCGCGGTACCAGCTGCCCTCGTGGTACCTGCTACCATCGGGGTACCCGCGTCCCTCGCGATCTCCAGGACCGCTCAGCGGGCTAGGCCACCCAGCGATCTAGGACACACCACGAGCCAGGTAGGGTCGGTTCCGTCCGACCTCGTCGAACCGGACATGGAACTGATATGACCGATTTACTTTACTTAGGCTATAACTTTTCCACCAGACCTCCATTTGATAAACCGTCAGTGGTGCTGGAAATCGTGGAGCATGATAGTCCCTTTGATTATACCCCACATGAGTATTGGATTAAGATGGGGATTGGTGAGTTTGGATTATGCATGAATCCAACTGGGCCCCCGAGACTAAAAGGCTAATAACTCACAAATCGGGCGTCCAATTGATGCGACGTCTGTTGCATTGAGACCCCTATGTTGTCATGGACATTTTAGATGATTATTCATTGTACTTAATGGATGTTAGAGTATCAACAAATACCTTGTGGAGTGGATTCTTCTGAAGATTAGTGAGCATAGTACGGGAACCAGTAGCTGGGAGAGACATGACGACTGCTGACCATTTCGACTCAGAGGGACTTGACAGGCCCAGTGGGGAGCGCCTCTGTGTGACATGGTAGAACGACGATGGGGAGCGCCTCTATGTGACGTGGTGGACACATGGTACTCGACATGAGGAGTACCTCAGCAGGCCACAAGGGGGAGCACCTCTGTCTGACGGGACAGACCCATGGTACTCCACAGGAGGGGTAACTTATCATGTCACGAGGGGGAGTGCCTTTGTGTGACGCAGAAGACCCATGGTGGGGAGCACCTATGTGTGACGTGGCAGACCCATGGTACTCGATAGGCAGAGTACCTCAAAAAGTCAATGATTAGTGGGAAGTGCCTCTATGTGATGCAGTAGGCCCACTATACTCAATAAATAAGGGGTTACCTAGTAGCCTATGTGTTCGACGATGTGACTAGGGGTGTTACCTGTTACAACACAAAGAATAAATCATACTGTGTGCTGAGTCAGTACCTCTGCTTTTTATGATTGATATGGATTACTTGAAAACATAGGTATATGTATGGGAATATATCTATGTTGGGTTATCTGTTTATTTCATATTTTGTGGTTTATCCATTATCGATTTTGTGGGACAATGAGTGTCTCGGGGTCCCTATTGAGTATCGTTATACTCAGACCTGCACAGGCTTTGCCTGCACATCATTTTGTTTTGTTGCAGAGGACTGATAACGCTGACTGAGGACGTGAGTACCAGGACATGATGGTGCCTTGAGGTGATAAATAAATTGTGGTGATATGTGGAGGAGACAGACAGAAATGGGGTGCTGAGGATGCGATCTGTACCTACCCTTCAGGTATGATCCTCGAAGGACAACCCAACAGGTGACATTCCCTTTTCTTCAGTTGTATTGTATCATAGTTGTAATTCTACTTTCCAGTTGGGCTTGTATTCTGGCCCCTTTTACTTACCGCACTCACTATGTTTACTGTTCATTTTACTTGTGTTCCTATATTATTGTGTGCTTGGTTATGTGTTCTTACAGTTTATAAAGGGAATTGCTTCCATGTTTTAGGGAATACACCTTTGGTGCTAGTTGCCATCCCCTGGCCTATGGAAGGTGGGCTTGGGGTAGTCATAGCATGGACCCCGGGGGATGGGTCAAGAAATACTATGAAATCATTATTATGACACTAAGGAATGTTATGGAATAGTTATATTTTTCCATTCAAAATTTTTGGTCATATCAGGAATGTATCTTATAAATTTCTATATCTACCAGACCTCTCTAATGTCCACGATATGTTACCTGAATCTCTCCTAAAGAAGAACATACCTAAGACTTCAAATATACTTTACTCAGTAGTCATATTAATAAAGAATAATATTTATTATATGAAAAAATATAATGATATTTTAAATGAAAAAATGTTATATGAATCAAGATAATAAACATTATTAATGTTTTGCGGTGAATCCACCACCATGAAGAAGCAATGTGGGGGAATGGGGATTTAAAGTCATAGGTTTATCATCATTGGTTTATCATATTGGGGAATTTTATGGGAGAAATTAATTTTGTGTTTGTCAGAATGTAAAACCATGATATTTTCTTGTTATTTTATTTAAATTTAATTATCAATGATATCTTTCATTTCCTGAAACATTTATTTTTAAAGAAATGTCACAAAATATTAAGATACTATTATTTTATATGATGATGATCGCCAATACATATTAATGGTAGGTAAAAATATGATTAAATAAATAATTATACTAAAATTATTACACATTTATATAAAATTATTTCTTTTGTAAAGAATTAATTATATATCGAAATATAAAAATTGGAAAATAGAAGAAAATCATTTTCTGGAAAAACTATTTTTTTTACAGAAACTTGTTTTTTCTCAATAGATTAAATAATTATTAATTTGTTATTTATTTTATTTATATTAATATTGATTACCAATAAATAATTAATATACTATTCATCATAAGTGATTTTATTTATCAAATAAGAGTTAATCAGATTTTATGCCCCAAAACAATATTTTTTCTAAAAATTATTTTTTAACTATTTTTGTTATTATTTTAAAATTAAATTTAAAAAAAAATTGAAGGCTAATTTTAATATAATTAACTTCAATATTGAAATTAAAATTAGTAGATTATTTTAACGTGAATTTTTGTGAATTTTACTAGAACATAAAATTTTCAATGAATAGTGAAAATATTTATTTTTATTAAACATCCTTTAATTAAGAGGATTTAAGAGATAAATGATTTCTTAAATATTTATTTGAATGTAAATTTATTTCAAATATATTCATTTAATCAAATTTAGGTCATTTTATTGTTTTTTATGTTAAATTTTGATATTAAAGTAATTTTAATCATTTGAAAAATTTCCCATTGGAATGCCACTTTTTTCATATTGTTAGTAGGATTAATTTTGATGATATATTTTACACATATCTCAATGTAATGTTGGAAAATTTATTCTATATTTGGAATACAAATGATTTTATTATATAATATTATAATTTATTTCTCAATTGAATATAAAAAATAGTAAAAAATAATTACTGTGGTAAATGCTAAAACAGGTTCAACAAATAGATAAACTAAAACAATAAATGGTAAAATTGGATAGAAATATTTCCATAACTCATGTTGTAGAATTATATAGACCATTATAACTATTATATTCAATAATGTACCATTTTGGATCTTTTTGAAATGTAATAAATATGGGTACAATTTATTCTTTTCAAGATTTTAATATGTGTCCTCACCCGACATAAAATTGGATGCCAACACTCTAGCCATCTTTACACATACCAAACATATTGGATTATTAAATACCAAAAAAATAATTTATTTAATTATATACAGTATTCAGAGTGTTCTTTTGTAGATCATAAATATTATATTGAAATGAGTTTTGTTAAACCTAAAGAGGTTGTCCAGAAAACATGTTTTGTTTTTAATTATGCACTTATTATTTACATATTATTCTAACTAATTAAAATATTCAGAAAATTTCATAACATAATAAAAAAATAACATCTAATATACCGATATTTAAATATTTAAATGAAATAACTAAGATCTATTTTCACTTTTATTAGTTTGTAACTAAAACAATTGATTGTGTGTTTGGAGGACTGTCGTCTCATGAATAAATTTTATTCATTTTCAATCACAAAATCTCATGAATATATATAATGATGAAATTAATGTTTAAAAGTTATAATTATGATATTAATTTAACAAAATAATAAAAATACCATGTCCACCTGCTTACCTCATATCCCATTGGAAAATAACATCCTCACTATTTGTATAGAAAACTACCTCCTCACGAACCGTTGTAATGATTTTTTCATTACAGTTTTACATTTATTTTAATAAAGATATATTAAATTAATATATAAGATATTTTAAAAATAAATATACCTATTAAATAAATATATCACATATACCATTTTACTTTCAATTCAATGGGAGATACACTATGTCGTTCATGTGTATGGAAAAGAACCACCTCATGAAGTGATGTGATTAATTTTTACCAAACTTATTAAATGAAGGTAATATCCGAAAAATAATGATCATATGTTACCTATAAAAAATAAAAGTTATCATTCTAATTTAATATATTATATAACATTCATTCATCAATAGAATTGAATCACTCTTCTTGCGTATGTACGACCTGCCTTTTCCCATGAACGATGAATTTCATTTTAAGTCTCTAAAACTTATGGATTAAATTATGTAAATATATATTCAATATATAAGATATTTTTATATTGTTTAGAATTATTTATATGATGTAACGATGATCTATATAATTGTTTTTGAAATTTAAATTAAAAAATACATGATAAACAATGTTTTTATTACCCAAAACATGATTTTAATAAGGCATTGTAAATAAATTGAAAATAATAAGCTATAAGTAAATATTACATGGTATGATACATATATATAGATAATTATTGATCAATAATAAATATATAATAATAATATGTTTATTATAACGTATATTTCAATCTGTATGAATAAAGTCCATAAATATGTTAAGGGATTTTCATCTCACTTTTTACATCTATGAGACACATGCCATATTCATAACCTATTTCATTTATGTTGAGTATATACTGAAAATGAATATATTTATTGTTTATTTTAACAATTTTTTTATGATTTAAATATACATTTTATGATATCTATTTCATGGGGTTTATGTTTTAAATGTTTTCAATGGTAAGGGGTTTTTGTCTTAATTTGTCTTTATTGGGACATACATTATGTTATGAACATATATTAATTTATAAGGTGTATATACATCCCATTTCACATTTAATGTCATTATTTACTTATTATTAATATATTTTATTTTTCATTTAATTTAATTCTTTTACGTGGAATAATATTCCATATCACAAAAGTGGTAGGTGTTTTATATTACCATATAATTGTTTATCGAGACTGATTATGTTTATATTACGATGATGAAATATTATAAAATATATCTCATGGAATATAGTTCATTTATAATTATGAGGATATCTCTTTTGAGAAAATATTCTTCTTTAATTTTCAACTCTTTATATAATCATGATTTGAAAATATTTGTTTCATAAAAAATTACATTATTTATATCATTGGTCAAAACCCCATTTCCTTTCTTATACATGTCTTCTAAAAATGATATGAAAATGGTTTAATATTCATATGGAGAATTATAAGGAAATAATTACCAATTTATGATTTTTTTAAAAGAATAAAACATATTCTTATTATTTTCAATACAAGGATCATATAGATTTTACCAGAAATGTGATAGGTATCATTATTTTAACATGTACGATATTTCAAACCATTATAAACCAAAACATTTTAGTGATTGGTTTATATGATTCAATGATTATTTTCACCAAACAATATTTCCATTTTTATGATTTTTTTTAAAATGTAATTTTCAATGAATTTTTATTTTATTAATTTTTTTTAATGATTAAAATACATCCTATATATAATTTGTTAGTTATTTTCAAACAAAAGGGTTTCCATAATAATTTAAGAATTTTTATATTTAAAAAGGTAATTTTCTATCAAACATTATTTTTCATGATGAATAATTCTGAGTGAAATTTCATTCAATGTCATTTTCTATCAATAATGAAATCCTTTAATGTTACTTGATCTTTACTCGTGATATGGTAAAATTATACGATGATTATTCATTCATTGGGTGTTTTTTAATAATTATGAATATTTTTTTTAAAACACTATTCTTTTACCATGGGTGAGCATATGAAGAATTAATGAGATAACTATGAGACCCATTTCCTTTCTATTGGATTTGATATGATGGAATGATTTACGAAAACCATTTACTTTCATGGGTTTTGATGAGATGTTTGTTTTATTTTGTTCTTATAGTCTTATGCATGGTTTTAATTGGTTTATTTTATTTACGTTTTAACAAAAGATGGTGTTCATGTGATAAGAAAATATTGGCAGGACATATATCTTCGTGTAATATAGTGGGTAATTATAAATTCTATATTTACTCAAAGGCTATATAAGATTTTGTCTCATACCTAAATATGGGTACAAAAGAGGTTTTAAAAATCCCAATAGTTAACACATAGATTTATAGCACAATCATAACATGTTACGAATGTCTTAGAGGAAATCTTTGATCAAATATTTTCTAAGATTAAGTGTATTTCAAAAATCTATATATCATTTTAATGTTATGTTCTCATTTACCATGGTATTTTATTCCATTAGTATTCATGATTTATGAACTACCAGGATTTATATCGTGAATTAGTGTTATGATTTATGATATAAAGGGTATGGTTCTCAATTTTCCTTCTCATTTATTCATACTTTTATGGCCATGTTTTATAGATATCTCCCTTTTACCCTTAATGAGCAAACACGATATGAAATTCATAGGTTTTCATTACCCTGATACAAATAAATTAATTTTGTATGTTTGAATATTCCACATGGATGAATTGAATATTGAAAAAATGGATACATTATTTTTAATAGTAATAGTAAATATTATATCATATATCCATGTTATTTATTCAAAATAATGTATACTAAAAATTGTAAACATTATTTAAAATATTTAAGGTTACACTGATTTTTTTGGGGGTTAAACTAAATTGAGTGGACATAAAATTTCTTAAAATTTTATGAACTGACCTAATGTGGAATAAACTATAACTACCCAAATTATCTCACCAATTTACCAGGGGCTACTGACTAGTTCTGAGTTGGCATATCACAGATATAGAAGGCCATAGACAAATATACCTATATACACGAACACATCTCCAATCCCATACAATATTTAAATTTAAAAAACCTAATGTCATGAATGCATTCATATAAAATCCCACCATTAATGTATGAAAAAATTACTATAATTCAAGGTCCAAATAAAACCACACCAAAAGAAATGAGGATAAGTCTAACATGGGATGTAGGAGAGATCTTTTGTAATGACTACCATCATAATACACCTCGGTCTATTTGGCCCATAATGACCAGACCTTTACTAGTCCTAGTCCATCTAAGAGTCCTTCAAAAGGTAAGTCTTCTTCATAAGACACAAATCCTATGGTCAAAGCCCATGCAGTGTTGAGTAAACAAATATCGAGTAGGGAACACCAAAATCACTAAGTTTATAGCATCAATAGTTGTAGTTGTCTCATCACAAGTTTATATCAACATAATAAAAATATATATATATACTCATATTAAACAAGTAATCGCAAATAAATGAGATTAATGTAACAGTAGCCAAGGATTCCTACTTGATGGCTCCATATAACACTCTTTCAGGAGAAAACAATCAGCAAGTCAGATTGGACTACTAGAATCTATATGAGATTCAGTGGTTTTCTTGTCTCTATATAAGAAATGATTTCTTGAAATATGATGATATTGTTACATAGATAGGGATCACACATTAGGCCATGGGTTATACAAATAACTCGGTCTATTTTAACCCTCTATGTGATGGATAGAAACCAAAATACAGTATGAGACAATGATTAGATGATCCCAAACTACGGAAGATATTGACGATATGTGATCCCACTCTATCACTCATAAAGGGATTCTAATAACTCTATGCAAGACTGGTCATTTATTGTTCTGGGATCTGTATCATATGTATAGGATATGAGTCTTTATTAAACCCTTGGGGAATATTTTAATAGAACATATAATAATAGAACATAAACAACCTAACGATTCATAGGGTTCTAAGCCTATATTGAGAATGTATATGGTGTGAAAAATTAGTACACAATGTGTCTCACAAGCACCAGCTTCAACCTATGAATGTAGGTTGGTTTTGATGTTTGTGTCTATGTACATAGCCTATGGCCCACCAAACTTTGTGTATGGGGCCGCAAAAATCCCTAGGTGTTTATTCTCTCTATATGACGATCTGTATGTCTAGGTATACTCAAAGATTGATATGGACCACTTGACATGTAAATACTCTCATCTTTCTAGGCTTGTGCCTCTTGTACATGAAGAGATGTTCATCTAGGGACCACACACGGTTTGATACATATATCATCGCCAAAAAACTAGGATAACATATATGGGACTACATGGAATTTTTTCATAGGAATATATTCCTTGTTATCCTATTTTTCATAGAACCATTAACACTCTTAATTCATCTTACTCTTCACATATAATCCCTATGTATCTTATATGAAATTCACAATTAACTATGGATATGAGGTTGACCAAACATTCTTCTCCATCGCTAGCAAAATTCCATCCGTATCTAGTATTCGAAATCCACCACCATTGTGGGTAAATAGTGTTACAAATCCAAACCAATATCATAGACATCCAATCATTTATTTTAGCTTGATCACATCAAAAATCAGAACCCTTCTCTCTGAAAACTATTGTGGCACCAATAAACGGGTTGAATACAATTGTTTGTTGAGTATATAGAGAACAACCGATGAAAGAGAATTCTAGTGATGAAAAAATAATGAACTGGTGAAGAGACAAAAAAACAAAAAAAAGAGTAATGGTCCTTGGAAATTATCATGTAGGGCTCAATTTATTTTAGTTTCAATGATGAATGTATAGATATAATATATGCAATAATAGAAATCCATCAGTAACTACAAATTTAATTCAAAAAATAACTATGATTGATCATTGAATAAATTATTTTTTTGATTGATTCATGTTAATCATAAGAATAATAAAATATGGATAGATCTGCATAAAACAAATGTGCTTCCTCAAGAAGTATTGAACGATGTGGAATAATGAGTCAACATCATTTTTATTGGTGAGTTCCTCAAATCCTATTTCACATCAAGCGACAGTCCATGATATGGTGCAACATCATTTTCCAAGATCTCCTTCAACATAGTCTCTCATTTTGAATTTTTATTAGTATAACACTGAGAATTAAAAATATTAGAATATATATATGAGATTCATAGGATTTGATTATAACTACAAATAATTATATAATTATAATTGATTTCATTTAATTATTTTCACACTAATTCTCTTAAGACTATCACCCACCACCAAGATAGGTTATGTCATGTATACGGTAAAACCCATCCTTTATACTCAATGAATTCATAATATATAATATTAAATCCTTCATTTATGATTCAATACTATTTTCAATAAATCTTTTAATGTTTGTTATTTAACATATCTAAAATATTTTAAATTTTAATTATGGGGTCATTGTGCCTCAGAATCTCAATCTATCTCACGACATAAAAAAAAATTAATCTATATAATATTCCAAATTTATTCATGGAAAAAATAAGATTCATTTAATTATCCCCATAATGTTAATTTTTGTCTGTAAAGTCCAAAAAAAATACCAAATGGGAAGTGGGTATTTAGAAGTCATATTTCTCTCTTGATCATATATACTTTATAAAATATTCTCATACTACCTTAAGACACACGATAATTTGATCTCTATCCCATGGAGCATTATTTCCTATCAATCATAAATATGTACTAGTTACCATATATAAGTATATCCATCCTAAATTTTCTTCTCTACCCAGTTGATTACTTATAATAGGTTATGCACATACCTATTAAACTAAAACATGTAAAATATTTCATGTACCATGTGTAACTGAAATGCTAGAGCTAAGCTATAATCCATCTCACATACTATACAAATTATCAATAAATGGGTAATAAATATCAGATATAGCTTTCCGCGGTAAAAAATTCTTCATCATGAATTTTGAGGTGAGACCCTCAAGAACACATGGTCTCAATCCTATGACTCCAATGGCATTGGTCATTAGTCTGTATATGAATTTTGATGGATCTACCTAGTTACCATACACACTAAAATAATTTAAAACTTCCCTATATTTTACCAAAACAACTCCTTCCCAAATGTGTTGACTCTCATAAGTCATCCTAGAGTAGAGATGACGTCTAGTATTGTACATAAAAGGCCTCAAATGTTTCCATACCAATTGTGGAATAGTATTTGTTCTTGTATGAAAACTCATCCAATGTTATGTGACCCACCAATATATGGACAAATTATAACATTAAATCCTACAACATGTATCCCAAAACCTGAATGGTCCACTTTATTTTTTTAGTAGTCCGAGGGTGAATTGTCGTACTCAAATTCTAATAATTCACTAAGAGATCCTATAATGTTATTCATAATCATGACGTTAAGGTAGAATAATGATATATAACTATCTTCTAGGAAAAAATATAGAGGTGTAAAATATCATTAAAATAGATATTTCTTACTCTCTATTATAAACACTAACATTGAAACTCTTGGAAGTGGTCAAACATGGTTAGTCTATTTATGATTACTAATATAGAATTGCGTCCTCTTGATGTATATGGAAACCCGATAAATAAATACATATATATACCATCCAACTTCAACGGTAGATCATTAATGTGTTTATATAAACCCATTATAACATTTTTCTCAACCTTCACCAACTAAAATTTTAGGCATAGACATAAAAACTCTACAACTCCCTACATCTTACCTGAAAAAAAACTAATGTCAAAGGTCATAGTATATCTCAATCACACCATAATGTATGTCCAATGATGATTTAATAATCTCCCAGAAAATACCACCAAATAAATTCATAGGATCCATCATGCATCCTATAAAAAGGACTATGTTCACCACATCATTAGAAAATATATCAGGAGCATGTGCAGTTGATATCTGTTTACATAGGGTCTCACAGTTGTTATCATAATTTTGTGCCTCCCAAAGTCATTATAAAAGAGGGTGGGTATCAAATATGGAATGGAGGCAATATTTCCACTCGTGATCCACAATGGATAAATATAATGAGGAAAACTTCTTTAATACCTACTATAAAAACTAATAATATGACCTCCATCTGAGGGAATCTTCTACCATGTTCCCCTTACCAATAGAATAAGGATCATCAAAGTCATAATAGTAGGGGATCTATAGCCATATACTCTATCTCATGTTATGATCCTTTCAAGAGAAGATATAATTGAGACTCTAATGGTAAAAATTATTTACAAATCTCTCACCCTTATATTAGTGGAACTATATCTTTAGGGTGAAGACTACCATTGAAAAATCAAGATTGTTGGTCTCAATATTATGATCATTTTCTATCAAATAACATGAACCATGGAAAATCCATTCATTCCACTACATAAGAATAAAACCAAACATGTTCTATAATTACTTGTAGAACACAACACACTCGACATCCTTCAATGGAAATATCAATATGGGAGCACTCATAAATCTTTGCATCAACTCCTGGAGATATTTATGTCCCCAATCTATCTGCATAAAAGGATTCCCCATTTAGGTTAACGAGGTCATTAGAGTATATATACTATATAACTTATTTATGAGTCTCTGATACTAGCCTACCAAACATTCTAATCTTTTCACCTCCTTTACACAATTAGGTGGCTCCCAAGATAACAATTCCCCAACTTTAAGTGTGTATACTACTACACTATCTTCTATGATAACATGACCCTCTAACTTGAGATCATGAATATAGAATTTAAAATTTTATCACCCTTTGAAATGTGGTTTATATATAAGAACATCCAGAATCATCCTATAGTGTAATGGTTAGTTATCCGTGAATGCTGAGTACATTACTATATCAATGATGATGACTAAAAAACCTGTTATATGAAAGGATGAATGAGAAAAATTCATGTGTCCCATGAAAAATTATGATGGTTTCTTCAAGATGAATTACATCACTAGGTACTCATTTTGACTATAATGATATTTAATATTCCTATTCAATATATCATAATCTCATACACATTGTTAGTGAAATCATGATTTGTGGTCAATATTCGAGAACAATTATGTTATCCCAATTGATAAAAAAAGATTATTGATCATGGGTATTTGATACATGTCTATTATGTTAACTTGGCTTATGATATAGTAATCGAAAAACAACCTCAAGTTGTGGTCTTCCTTCTTATAGTACAATACACAGGATTCCCATGGTTAAACATTGCATCTGATAAAGACATTCATTAATATGTCTTAAAACTGCACACTCAGTTTAAGAATCTAGGTGGGATGTATTTGACATTTTGGAGTGGGTATCAAGTCAATTATTGGACGTTTATCAATATAGAAGACGAGATCATGATGATGAGCTAATCCAAGACATTCCATTAGAATATTCATCCTTGTACTCCTCCACCACTGTAGGAAACTGAAATTTCATTTCATCCACTACACAAATTGTCTACCAATACAAAAAGTGTTTAATTGGATTTACCTAATAATACATGAGATAATCCTTATATTCATGGGGACAATTTTCAACCATAAATAAAAATCTATTACCATTACTATGGACACACCTCCACCTACTCTAAAAATAGTATATCTAGGCATAAAATGTAGATAATTATTCTTTATATATATGATATGACAATTACTCATTACTACTATAAATAGATCACAAATAAAATACTCACCTCAAATAGCTAGATCCCATCATATGATGAAAGGTTTGATCACTATGTCGCCTCTAGTAGGATTCTAAAAGTATAAGGGCTATGAAAAATGTTCAACCATAATATCAATTTCTGGAACCGAATTTGGGGAAATAAAGGAGTGACTCACACCTATTTCTACCATTATATTATATAATGAATATATGGAATGGATTGTATCATGTATAATATATTGATCCTCTAGGACTTAAAATGAGACACTAGCATTGGACCTCACCCCTACCCCCCAGCCCCTTATCATGGAACAAACCCCCTAGGGATGGTGGTAGTAATAGGTCAAAAAACCAACACATCCAAATACTAACCAATATACTATAAAAAATTCTCCACCCCAAGGACCTACCATATCCTACCACTATATCTATCTATGTATACCAGACACTATATATCCATTATCAACAATTCATCTCCATAAATCTCATATAAGATGTATTTGAAAGTCTCAAGAGTGACAGTGTATCTCCCATGGCTCTCTAGTACCATCTTTTATTCCTTAAACCATATAAAATATCTATCCTCATATCACCTAATAAAACATGTCACATGTCAAGGTCCATATTTTTGTCGATGGATAACTATAGTATAAGTATCGTGTCCTATGTTCTCATAGCTATAAACAACATTCTTGGTCTTCTTATCTTGTAAACTCTCAACCAATAAAGAATTCTCAAGAATCCCAGCATATGTAAGTATTAATATACATATCACAGTGTTTTCAATTAAACTATATGGTACCTGATTAATGTTTCAATCCCAAATAAACTAATCACACACCATATCCATAAAATTTTGATAGAGGTTAGTGAACCTTGATGAATACTCAACCACATTAATATTAACCCAATGATTCTATAGATGATCCAAGATGCACATATCCTTAAATGTTGAATTTTATAATTCCCATCTGAAATGGATCTCAAACTCTTTCTATGAATGATTCAAATAATCATATTATGGGGTCTTTACACTCCACTATCATCTTAGAGATCCAAAAAATATGTAATACTATAAAAAACATGATATGGTCTTCAGCGGTCCATAAAATATTAAAGAATCATGTCACTATCTCTATAAATTACTTAGTAGCTTGGTTATCAAGATCAACTTGAAATATTTGGGGTCACTATGGATGAAACTCAGGAAGATAGCTTAGCCTACACACCTTGTCAGCTGGTAGTTCATGTACCATCATTTTCTCGACATGTTGTGATAATACTGGTGCACAATATGAAGGTTACAGATCATAAACATGTCCTTGAATCAACGCTTTATAACTCATGGTATCTTCCTTGTGATCTAGATGTTTAATCCCAGTTGTAAAATTTTGTGTTGGCATCCTGAAATAGGAAAGATATACCATGATCAATGACTATATATAGAGTACTTAATCAATAAGCATATAGAAATAACTACCCATTCATATTTTATGCATGCAAATTTTTTTTCTTAATAACTAATATCAACATATTAGTAGATAAAAGGTAGTTAATCATAATCTTGTTGTGTGGATACATTTTTCCCCATACAGACACTAGAGTCCCCACCCTGATAGTTGTACACAAAAGACATAACACTATGAAATTAATAAAATAAATCTCAATGCATCTGATATAATGGTAAAACTGGATACTATAATAAAACTAAGTAATGAACGGACCCAATGGGGATCGAACTCAGACTTCCTTACCCCCAACTCTAATAAGACCAGGATAGATAAAATCACTGAATCATCATTTCACACAAATTAGAGGCCATATCCTTCTGTAACTAAAAACTCATACACATCTACAATCCCATAAAATTATGATACATAAATATCCTATAAATATTCATGCATACTTCTAAAATGACAAAAAAAAAAGATAATGAAAAAAAGTAAAAGAAAGTAAGGGATAAATAAAATCCAACAAAAAGTGACAGAATCAATTATATCCTATGATGTAGAAGAGGTATACTATAAATGAAACCATTAGAACACACCTCAGTCTATCTAGGTCACTAAGCTCTCCATTGTCATAGTCCCTCTAGGACTCTGTCAAAAGGTGTCTAATCTTAATAAGACACAACTCATGTGGGAAAATATAATGAAGGGGTGAGTTTATAAATACCCAACATGAAACCTCAAAAAATCATATGTCGTTCGGAATGGTATTCAGATCATAATACGTAATTTTTGATAGCATATATATATAATGTATGTTCATATATACTCATTATAGACACAAAAACTCTTGGAATGGCCATAATCATAATTCTAGCCAATTATTCCTAAATTATGTTTCGATATAACGCTCATATGGAAGAGAAAACATCATATGGTGGATAGAACTGATGGGGTTCAGTCAAGATGTCGCGATCTTTGGATCTCACCATAAAATCTACAATCTAGATGTTTGAAGAGATAGGTCCAGATATATAAATCACATCTATGGATATGGTGTATACAAAAAACCCTATCTCGATTACAACATTATGTATGGGATTAATGAACACATAATTTTGGTCATGAGGATAACATGAAACCCACAGAGGGACAATAATGATGATAGTGGATCTCACTTCATTACTCATTAAAGGAATAAAACAAATCTATCCATGACTAAATTTTTACAAGAGTGTATTTCCATCATAATAAAATGAAGATACTATAAAAACTTCCTTGGAATACGACTTAAGAATGTAACTAAATGAAACTTTTCAAGATGAAGAGGTAAAGGGTTCTAGCATTTCTTTGTGAAGTTATTTGGAATGTAATATGAGTACACGACGTGTTTATGTGGCAATAGGTTCTACCACTATATGACATCACATTCTCATGTCCATGTCAGGGTACACAATGTGTGACCTTACACACACACCTAGTGGGACATTGGAATCTCATAGGAGTGTACTCCCTAAAGATGTTGAGTTGTCTAGTAGGGTGTACATGGAACAAGATATTGATCACATAATGTGTAATTACACCCAATTTCATGGGATTTTTCCTTAGGTACAAGTCATGGTGGTTATCTAGGGAACACACAGTGTGTGACATGATCCACATGGTGTGTGATAATTATTTTAGTGCCAAATCCCTAGTGTTACACATATGGGACTACACGGAGTCTGTTCATTGTAATACACTCTATATAGATTGGTTTTTCATATATTATGTGGGATTAAACAAGAGTTTTAATCCATGAATCTAACCACTTCGATTCCAGCATAGAGTTCACCATTTTTTAGTGGATCTGGTGTTGACTAAACCTACTTTTCCATCAATGGATTGATTCATTCTCTATCTGGTGATTTGGAATCTCCCAAGTCAACCTTATCAGTCTCACACATATGAATTGTGATCATAGTCCCTAGATCAGTTTTCATAGCTCGATCCCATCATTAATATGAAACCATATCCATCGTATCAATCCATTTCAATAATAAATTAATGTGAAATGATTTATCACCTTATTTGTTTGAACCACCAATGATAGAGAATTCATGCGATGAAAGAAAAAATAACTAATGAAAAATTCTAAAAAAAGAAAAAGAAACATCTAAGAATAATATTGGAATAGATATTTTTATTAGACTTATTAACGAAGAGATACTATATAATCAATAATATATATCCCAATCCAAGATAATCTATCCAATACACACAATATACTTGACTTTTGAATCAATTCACTATTTTATTTATTCTCATTTTTCATAAGAATAATAAAATGAGGGTAAATAAAAATAAAAATTCATACCAAGATATGGATTGATCACTAATGAATAATGAATCATAATCATTTTCAATAGTTATACCCTTGAATCTCATTTAATATTGATTAATGATCTATGATGCATACTTGTTTCATCAGTTAATATCACCTCCAATATTCCCTCTAAATTTGTTGGGTTATTCAGATAACTAAATTTTTTTTCCATATCTAATTATATATAAGATTACTATTTAAGTATTATAATTAAATTTTTTTAATAAATATATATGAAATATTTTTATAATTTGGTCATTGAGGTTTTCAATCCCAACACCTAACACCGACGAGGATAATGACATCCCTATGGTAAACCCACAATATTAACTCAAAATTGGATTTAGATTTTTTATAATAGAATTAATTCAATATATATTATTGTTTTTAATAAAAATATTCATAGGTGATAATTTATATTATTTTTTAATATTAAAAATTAATTTCAGGATCACTGAATCTCCCAATCTCACAACATCTAAGGATTAATCTCTTAAATTAATCCATATAATAATATAATTTAATATATGGAAATATTGGATTTTTTACATAAAACATATACAACATCTACTCTATGTTTATTTTTCAAATACCTAACATATATGGTTCTATTATGATCTTTAGTATAGCCTTGTGGAACGTCTGAAATTGGGGCATAGCTTTCTATTTTCCAAAATTCCAATTCATTCATATCCTCATATTATAATAAGAGAATACACTACTATCATCTATATAAATAAAAATATTTTAATTAAATTATGCCTTTCCAAAATACCTTCCATAATTTTCTAACCATTTTAAAGTTTACTTATTTTTATTAGGAAACTATCCATGATATTTTTTTGGTTCAATCTAATGGAGGATGGATGAATAAGAGGTATCCTAATTGTCAATGTTTATTATTTTATTTATTCATCCACATCCTTAAAATATTTTTAATATATAGTGATATAATATCATAATTATCTCTCATATAATGAGATTTTATTATTTTAATTATATAAACTACATATGTCTCCTCTTCTATCAAATGGGAAATGAAACTGTAGATCATGTGTATAGTGGAATACCACCTCATGAACTAATGAAATTATTTTCCATACTAATCTATCACATAAGGAAATGATGATATATTTAAAGTATGTATATATATATATATATTATTTTTTACATAATTATAATTTTTTTAATATTAATATCAAATATACCTTCTTTCAATTTAATCCATTTAAAATTTATACTTTTATTCTTTTTCACTTTTGGACAACGTCCACCATGAAGAAATAAGATATGTTATTAATTTTATTTTTATATAGATGGAATGAATGACATATTTAATGGATATATATTATAAATATTATAGTAAAATTCTTCTAAAATTTTTAATTATTATTTCTCTTTATTTATTCCAATTCATTTTAAAAATTTAAATAGCATTTATGAATACATATCGCTCACGGTCACCATGAATTGTATAATTAATTTTCTATATAAATATTTTATACATTACTATAAATAACTATATAATGATTAAATATAATTTTTATATCACTTAATAAATTCTTCGGATTTTGGAACCATAATAAATGTACTAGTACTAAACAGTTGAACAAAAACATACACGAAAAACGAAGTAGTTATTACCCAAAACACTGATTTTAACAAATATTAGTTGATGAATGAGTGATAAAACGCTATAAGTAAATAATATTAGGTATTCTAAATAAGATTACTATTATTTATTATTATTTTTTAATAAATTCATATTTACTATAATGATTTATTGAATGCGTATGAAAAATGTTGAGACGTGAAGTGATGGATTTTTTCTCAAATTTCCTTCTTTGGAACATATGTAAAGTTATTCACTGATATTATTTGATGAGATAGATATATAGATATATATTTTTTATGTTATATAATGAATGTATTTATTCTATTCCTATTAAAACATTAATTTAAATTGTTTCATTCAAGGGTCTTTTGATATAAAATTTATCAAAGCACGAAGGGATTTTCATCTCTCTATTATTTCCATGAGACACATTCCATAATCACCACTTATCTCTTCTTATGAGCATATATATTTTACATTAACATATTTCATGGTGATTAAAAAGTATTATTTTGGGATATATCTATCAAAATATTGATCTTTAATTAATAAGTCTTAAGATCCAAAAATAATCAATTTTGTAATGTTTTATGATAATATTTAATTGTTTATCATGATTTTTATTATTACATTTCCGATGATAAAATATTATATTCATTATCAAAATAAAATTATTAAAATTCTCATAATTTGGTTATTTTAAGTGAATAATGATTTTCTTTCTTCTTTTCTCAATATGTAATAAATATAAAAGAAATATTTTTTAAGGGAAATCTAATATATTTGACTCTTCAATCGAATAACCATTTTATTTAATACACATGTATTCAAAAAATAGTTTCATAATTCGTTTTAATATTATCCAATTATTGATCAAGTGAATTTATAGCTATGATTTAAATTTTAAAAAATGAATTAAAATTAATATTCATGTCATTTTTTGGAAGAGAGAATTTTTTTCTTTTTAGAAAAAATGTGAAATAAATAATTACATTAACACGTACAACGTTAATTGTACATTCAACCATCCTCAATACTCAATAATTTAATGAATAATTTTAATGTCTACATGGTTATTTTGAAATAATATTTTTAGTAGTTAGTAGATATTAATATAATGAGTAGTTTTTTCAAATTAGAAAGGACATTTTCCACATGAAATGATCCAAGGTAACATTAAAGATCATTTTAAATGTAAATTTACATCCTTTGATGTTAAATATGATTTATTAGAGATATTATCTTGTTATACCAACTATGTACATTTTTTAGATACTGTATGTTTTTTAATATAATAAATATATGAAACCCATTCATTTTTATGGGTTATTTGACGATTAATTGATGAAATGTTTATAAAAACCGTTTACTTTACATAGGAGTTGATATAATAATATATTTTAAAATCCCATTTAATTTCTATTGGTTATGATATGACTAATTTTTTATGATCTTGTGGCATAGATTTTTGGATTTTCATTATGTGAAGTGTGGGGTCCTATATCTCCATCAAAATAATTTGATAGAGATTGATATATCATGAGATAAATAGAACAATAATGGGATGTCAACACAATTCCGTAATGTAATGTTTTTACAAAGGATAGTCTAGTGAGTAAACTATGAATACATTGATGGTTTTCATATTTTACACATTACTCTTTGATATACCTGGAAATGATCCTTGAGTAATGAGTAAATAAATATTTCTTCTTTTTTGAATGTCTAAAATCCATGTTTTAATCTAATATTATAAACATGTGGATCATGTTACTTGATTTAGTTATTATTAAATTCTTTTGAATTTCCATGTATTATGACAGTAATTATTATTATGATCATTGATATGAAATGTATGGTATGATATTTTTATAATCATGTTAATATACACTTATGATAATTTTATTATCAAGTTATCATTGATGTATATATTGTTTACCCATATTGAATGTCTAAGATAATCCTTCCTTGTATTTTCATAACACATTTTAGGAATAAATGTTTTGTATATGATATGTCTAAAAAAGCTTCTAGTTATTAGAAACATAGTGTGAGATGACGGTTTTCACTTATAAACCTGATTTTTATATACATATGTTTACAAATTCACTAAACTGTCATGGTAAACAAGTATTTATTTATAAAAATAAATGAATTTTAATTTAATAATGGAAATTATTAATCTATGAAAAGTTTCAGTCTATATAGTTGTTAATATAGGAAAGGTTATGTAAACAATTAAATCATTAATGAGTAATGTTTTTTTGAGTTCCATAAGTATAATTCTATGTATTGGAACATATCTTGTACCTTTGGCGATGTATAGGATGATTGGTTTCCAAAAAATTGTATCCATGAATAGTAGTAAAAATTTATGTGGATTTGGAAATTTTTACAAAGGTGTAATAAATATGAAAATAGAGCATCAGGTGTTGACTTGATTGTCACCCTCTACTCTATAATAGATCTTTCTATAGTCCTGGTTTGAAACACCTAGGGGATATATTTGCAAAATTCAAAAATATTTTTAAACCCTCATAAAAGATGAACTTAGATATTGATAATGATTGAACTTGGACAATACAATTTATTATTATATTTAAAAAACGTTTTATATATTTATACATCCTATAACCAATTTTTGATTATTATTTAGTTTCTACTATAATTTTATATTCTCACTCTATGTATTTTTGTCATATTAATTGGATAAAACCCAAAGGAATCATGTTATTGATGAGTAAAAAATATAATGATTTTTTTAATTGTTATTATAATTTTATTAGTGCATTGATAATAAATATCATTACTACGATAACGAACATTCACATGTAATGAATCCTGATAATTCTATATATTTTAAATGGGTAGGGGGAAACATTATATTGAGTCCATTATGAGGTAATTTGAAACTAATTTTAGTGCATATGCTGATCTTAAAGTTGATGAGTAATTGATTAATAACACATAAAATATATTTTTCATACTTTTATGTTTAGAACATGACATATTCATATTGGATAAATACTGTTTTGATGGTTATGAAGTTAAATTGGGGGATCATGTCATGAATAAGTGGAAACAAGAAGAAAATAACTCCATGGAGTGGGATGATTTTACAGGATTATTTTAAAAAAGTAATTTATTTATATTAAAAATAAAAAATTAGAGAATGAATTTTATTATCTTTATTAGATGTATCATGAATCCATTATTACCTATGAGGAAAATTTCACATGGAATATGAGGTATTGTTATAGTATTGTAACCCAATATGAATGTAATGTTTTTTATTAATTTCATTTCTTATAAATAATTTTACAAATATTTATATTCAATAAATTATTTTTGTATTTATAATGAATTCATATCATATAAATTCAATGTTGAAATGGAAGTTGTATTTTACTATTAATCTCATGGTTTTTAAATGAATAGAATGACTGAATTCAAAAGAAATTCTAAAAACAATTAATACAATAAGATGACCCCTACCATATAATAAACTTGTCGAAGGAATCATAATAGAGATTACCCTAAATAGATAGGAAAATTATTTAGGATTGGAAATAAAGTTCATATGTAAATCAAATGTCGACGTGGTGGGATGAAGATATCTCATGATCTGACGAGAAGAATGTGCCAAAAAAGGCACCATCCATTCTCTAGTGTTTCAAATGAACGGAGTATGGAAATTATGATAAAAAAATTCTCCAATATAGATTTAATGATGACGATAGTTGATCTAATCCTATAAAGCATAGTGAAAATAATTAAATATCATTCGATCCATTTTTTCTAATGAAGGGTATAATAAAATTAATGTGAAGGGTACAATTAACATCTACATTATAAAAAATAGTGTCATATTTTATTCCATATCTATAAATCCTTGTGTATATATATCAATGGGTAATAAAATTCAAAACTAATTAAAAGATGATGAATTAGAATTGAAAATCCTGATTGTCATAATGATCACATTTTAAGGATTTGATTTTTCTCCAGTTGAATTTTTTGGAATGTGATTCATGAATGTTTTGTTATTCTCTCTCTGTCTAAATTTGATGATATCATTGGCATGGATTAATTCTATATACATAAATCAAATTATAGTCTAAATATATTGGAATTCATGTTTTATATTATTAGAAAAACTATGATCATATACCATGTACATGATAAATATAACCATCCAATAAAGATTACATTCATTGTATTTTTTTATATCAAAATTTCCATTTATCTTATATGGTTTTGTGAAAACAATTTTGATGATATTAATATTATTTTAGAGTTGTTTCTATATGTTTTTGAAAGAGTTTCCAATTGATATATTAAATCATAAAGAAAATTTATATATAGTACTCATACATAGTGGTAGGAATATTTCAAAGAATCTATAAAGAATATCTGAGATTCATTTGTAACAATTAAAGAAGATACTGTAAATTAATCATGAAAAAAGGATTCATTCGACTAGGTGGATCACCCTTGGCTGCACTAATCATTTATTATTAGTAGACATATTGATCTACATGATAATGAATTGATTATTTAGATCTGAACAAATAATAATAATGAACTAGTATCATCTACCCTCTATTGATGATTTTCTTGACCAAATCCATGGAACTAGATACATTTCCATGATTAACATTCAATATGAATTTCAAAAATTGATGTTATATAACAATGATATTTCAAAGATATCATTCTATATATGGTTTTGGATATATTAATATATAGTGATACAATTTGGTCCTATTAACTTCCCTACTATCATTATGGGTATAATGAATAGTCTATCGAGATTACCGTGAGAATTTTTGGAAATATATTTATGTGATATTCCAATATCATCATTGATCAATTATGAGTATGAATATAAATTTAAATTTTTTTTGATGACCAAATAGAAGGGAAAACAATATGTAAAAATTATAATGTGTGAATTTTAACACTAATAAATTCATGTTTTGGTCATATAATATCAAGATAGGGTATATCACTAGATCCCTCAAAGACCGTTCCTATTGGACATCGACCAAGAACGAACACTATGACCGATATCTTATTTTTTTCTATGTTTATATAGATATTATTTGTGATTTTAATAGAATTTAACATAGTTTTTAATTCATTCACCTTGGTGACTTGGAAGGGATCCATGTTCCATTGGATAGACGGAGGTGATTAAAATTTCAAGGAAATAAAGAGAGTGTTAGTAACTTCACTTGATCTGGCATTAACCAATAGTGAAGAATTGTTTATAATTGTTAGTAAATCATCAATGCATGTATTGGGATGATTTATCATTTTTAATATCATGGTGATGGAATATTCTAAAATAAATATGCTTAATGAGAAAGATTAAAAAAATGTTGATTTGATGTATGTTGTGATAGTATTTGTAGTAATAATATTGATGACATATCCATATGATGAATGACATGAAATATAAATTTATAATAATATATAGTCTTATATTTTAATGTGGATAAGTTAAATAATTTTATGTGAATATGGTCAAAAATTATTAATGGTTTTAACTACACAAAAAATTACCACCATATAAAAGTGATCATTTTGTTTAATTCATTGATTTGAAAGGATCAAAAGAGATTATACATGACGATGATCTCAAAAGATAAAATAAATTTATATTTTCAAATGATGAATATGGAAATCATTATAGATGGGGTAAAATAATATCTTTCTAACATTTTTACAACCATCCATCCATGTTATTATTAAAGGGGAACATATTGAATATGTAGAAATATAAATGTACCTAGAAAATTTCATGAGTTCAACATGGCATGTGATTTAATGATACAATTTAATGACCATGTATGTGATCAATTTAGACCAAATTTTATATATCTATTATAGGAAGATTATAGTTCTTTATTCTCTAATCATCCATGATGTAAAATGATGTCTAGAGATATAAATGAGTATTTATGATATGAAGGAGTGAAGAGAGAAAATAAAGACTTTGTATCTTAGTTCATGGTTTGATAAGAAGTGCTGGATGACAGTCAAATGTATAGTAAAATTTTTAAACCATTACCCATTATATATTTGATATAGAAAACATCACTATGTATTTTATTTTTAGACTCGCTAAAAATAATAGTAATTATATATGGGATGTATTCAATTACCTTACAAAATCAAGACACGTTTTTTCTATCATGGATAATTTTATATTAATTATCTTTAATGTATATATATTAATGAAATGATATGGTTCCATATACCAACATGATCAATTGTTTGTGATTATAATCTATTGTTTATGTTGACGTTTTTGTGAAGCATCCGATAATATCTTAAACTATATTGGGATTTTATTATTGAATTCCTAACAAAGTTAGATGGTAATTATAAGTGAAAAATTCATAACCTATTGGATATGTTGATATATTATTCTATGCAATTCAAATGTTGTTTGGATAAACGCTATTTATTTTTTTCTTTTCTTAAAACAGTTTATTTTAATAATGAATTCAAATTGGACATTATGAATCCTTCTTTGGAGATGGATTATGAACTAGTAATGAAAAGGGGAAGAGGGCGACATCTAGATAACTGGGGAGGATCTCAGGGTAATGGTTGGCCTAGAAAAAGGTAATAACTGGGAATCTCATGTGTCTGTTTAGTTTTCTATATGGGTGTGTTGTTTTACATGGTAACATTTCTTTCAGTTTCGTTATACATTTACGATTTTTTAATAAATTTTCGCGGTCATGGGTTTTCAAGCCAATGGCTGAACCGTTCTTAGTATAATAAGGTTTTGAAATGATAAAGAACGTTAGATCCTTTTAGTAACTCATAAGGGAATCATAATTTCCACAGAAAATTTATGCATGCAATTTTTGTCATGATGTGGGATATGTAGTTGATGATATTGATTTTATATTAATTTATCAGTGGAAATATTTTATGATATTTGGTAAGAATATAAATATTATCTTATGGTATATTAGAACCTTAAATATTCATGATTTAGTAGGAAAAATGGCTTCTCACCTGGAGCTTCCACTAAACCCTATCAAGTTCAAGATGTGTTCCAAATATCCCTCTTCAGGGATAATATAACTTATACATGACATTTAATAAAAACAAAGTTGATACAACTAGGTCATTCCAATTCCTATAAAGAACCTTTAAATGGTGTACTATATCATATAGAGAATGTTTGGTGATGAGATTCTACTATCCTAGTGAAATATTTATAGAGAAAACACTAACATAAAGAAGCTTCATGGTAACTTGAGGATATGATGAGACTAAGTATCTACTTTTTTTATAGGTTTATGGAATTTCATGTGATAAAAAAATTTTAATTTTGTTATAAATTTAAAACCTGATATTTTAAAAAAAAATCATTAATTATATGTTCATTAGTAGATTATGTTGCATGCAACACCATGTGTTAACGAACCAAAACATTATATTAAAATTATTATTTTTACATAATTACTATAACCCAGCCATTTAATATTTTAATAAAAATACGAATAACCATATTTTCAAGCATTTTTATAATTTATTGGTCAATGGAAATAAATTTATAAATAATTTCTAAATTTATAGTAAATTATATATTTTAATCAAAAATAGATTTTTCTAAAAAAACATTTTCTTATGGATTTTGGTGGAAAAATTATAAAATTAATATTCATGATGTAGTTTGAAAATTTTACATTATTTTTTGAGTCAAATTATAAAAATTTTATGTGTCTAATATTTTATACATTTGGGAAAAATATAATTTTTTTTAATACATAAAAATTATTTAAAACAAAATTTTCATTTAAAAAATTTAAATATCTATTTTATTAATGGATCATGATGTAAAATTTATTAAATACTATTTAATTAATACATTATATATCATTCTAATCAATTAAAAAATTTATTTTTATGATAAAATTTTTCAGGCCGATGAATGATTTCTAATTGGAAAATCAAATCTTTGACAAGTGTATGGGATTAATTTTAAATTATATTCTTATAATGAAATAAATTTAATATTTAAAAATGGATTTTATATTTTTAATAGTAATAAATAATATTATATTACAAGTTTATCTAATTTTTTGTTGATAAATAAATGAAAATGTTGTATAAATTAATTATCATGGTTAATGTTAAAACTGATTTATCAGTGGATAATCTAAAAATATAAGGGTTATAATGAGATAAAAATTTTTCCAATTACTATTATATTAATAATATTGAACTTATCTCATAAAATGTGAAATAATTATAAATCTTGGATCCGTTTGACATGTTGAATACAAGGGAATAACTTTTCCATTTAAAAATTTCAATGTGTGTCCTCTCCCCCACATATAAATGTGAACCACATCTCCTATCCTCTTTAAAACTCATATTTCTTTATGATCATATATGAACTACTTAAATAAGTTCCATATTTTTAAAAGGAAATTGGTGATAACCTAATGAGTATTTCTGAAAAAAAAAATTTATCATTCGTATCCGATAGTTTATATTTTATTTCATTGTCGACTTACATAAAATTTTATTAAAACATAATGATATAAAGAAATCATTATATCACATATACTGATATTTTATTAATTTAACTACATAAAATATATCTATCTCATCCTTCGTAAAATGGGAAATGAAATTGTCAATCATGTCTGTGCTGGACTACCTCCTCATGAACTGGGGCAATTTTTTTCCATCCACACCTCTCATATATTGATATAATGATTGATTTAAATTATATACATGATATTTTATGAAATTGTTTTTAACAATTAATATAGTAATACATCTTACCCCTTACCTCTAAATTTATGTAAAATTGATAACATCACTCATCTTTACGTGTGGACTACCATCGCTATAATGCAATGTGTTATATTATTCATTTTTTATTTAAATGTATAATAATAGTGATATATAAAATTCTTTTATATGATATATATGATATAAAAATTATTTTTTGGACAGATAATTATATGTTAACCTTAATTTTATCCATTTTTAAGGAAAATGGAATCAATATTCATCCATACATATCACATATCATCTCTATTAAATTTGTAATTAATTTTCATTTCTATAATATATATGGATGACTATAAACATGTAAATAATTATTATATATGATATTTATATCATTATTATCTTTTATGAAATAATTTTACCCTAATAAAAGAACATGGTCTAAATCTACCATACCAAATCAAACATGAAATATGATTCATTTACTAACAAATATAATGATTTAAATAAATAATTCTTAATGAATGGGTGATACAAGGTTCTATGTAAATCATATATGGAATTATATATATTTGTATTTTTAAATAATAAATTAATAAAAAAACCATTTTTGTTATATTATTTGTTTAAATGTGTGCGTATAAAGTCAATAGTTATAGTAAGGTTTTTTCGCTTAAATTTTCCTATATTCGACAAATGTTATATAATGTACATATATTAAATTATATGGTTTATATACATACCTATTGAAATTTTATATCTTTAATTTATTTATTCTTATTATATTTAATGATTCATTTAATTTTATTCTACCATGGGGTCCACATTTCAGAAGTTACCAAAGCACATATAATATCTTCATGTAATAATAATTTCTCTAAGACCCATTTAATAAACACCACTTTTCACTTTTGTGTAATGTATATACCACCCATTAATGTATTTAATGACCACTTATATATGTTATATGAGTAATTGAATATAAATAAAATTTTATTTAATTCATGGTGATTTTGAATCAAATTTTACAATAGTCGTAAATGTTTAATGTTGTAGTCTTCTTATTTCTCAGAATTTTTTATGATTAACCTTATAATGATGAAATATTATGATATATATATCAAGATAATTTTAAATTTTATTATATATTGTTTATTTACATATTATATAATATTTTCAATTTATCTTTCTCTTATTAGGTTATCGTGACAAAAAATAATTGTTTTTAAGTAAAATCAACTTAATTTCTTTCTTCTATTTAAACACATTTTTCTCTTATATCAATTCTTTTAAAAAAATCAATATTTTTTTTAATACTAAAATATTATGTTTTATGATATTTTTACCAATGATTTAATGTTTTCCAAAAATTTAATATATTCTACCAGTTTCTTTTCTTGATGATGTGGTTTTCAATTTTTTCCAGAAAAGTAAAAGGATTATTTGTTTTAAAGCGTACATTATGAAAGGATTTATACAAGTTCACAAAAACAAAAATAATTTAAATATTCCATTACATTATTATGTATTTTTAAATTAATTGTTTTTTTAATTCATAATAATAAAATTATAGTTTAAGTAACCAATTCATATGTATTGATGATTTTTTCTTCAAGAAATGATCTATATGATTTTTCAAAATCAATTTATATCAAAAATGATATCCTTTGATGACATTTAGGATTTATTAGGGATATGATCTAATGATATGATAATTTTTATTTTTCATATGGGTTTATTTTTATGATGAAAATATTTTTATGAGACCCATTAATTTTACTTGGGTTATGTCATCATTAAAAGATAGTTTTTTATGAAACATGTTTCATAACACATATTCTTATGTAACAAAGAATATATGAAACCCATTTTATTTAAAATATTTAAAATATGATTAATTTTTTATGATCTTGTGGAACAAATATATATGATTTCATTATGTTATCAGTGAGACCAAAATATATCTACAATACATTTGGTAATGATTGTTATCTCGTGAAATAAACACAACTAGGATGGGAAGTGAACCTAGTTAAGTAAAATATTATTTTCACTATGATAGTATCTATATAAAACATTAATATTATGATGGATTAAAGAGGTATCCAATTCTAATCAAATATCCATGGAAATTATTAATCTATGAAAAGTTTCAGTCTATATAGTTGTCAATATTGGAAGGGTTATGTAAACATTTAAATCATTAATGAGTAATGTTTTTTTGAGTTCCATAAGTATAATTCTATGTATTGGAACATATCTTGTACCTTTGGCGATGTATAGGACCATTGGTTTCCAAAAAATTGTATCCATGAATAGTAGTAAAATTTTTTGTGGATTTGGTAATTTTTACAAAGGTGTAATAAATATGAAAATAGAGCATCAGGTGTTGACTTGATTGTCACCCTCTACTCTATTATAGATCTTTCTATAGTCCTGGTTTGAAACACCTAGGGGATATATTTGCAAAATTCAAAAATATTTTTAAACCCTCATAAAAGATGAACTTAGATATTGATAATGATTGAACTTGGACAATCCAATTTCTTATTATATTTAAAAAACGTTTTATATATTTATACATCCTATAACCAATTTTTGATTATTATTTAGTTTCTACTATAATTTTATATTCTCACTCTATGTATTTTTGTCATATTAATTGGATAAAACCCAAAAGAATCATGTTATTGATGAGTAAAAAATATAATGATTTTTTTAATTGTTATTATAATTTTATTATTGCATTGATAATAAATATCATTACTATGATAAATAACATTCACATGTAATGAATCCTGATAATTCTATATATTGGAAATGGGTAGGGTGAAACATTATATTGAGTCCATTATGAGGTAATTTGAAACTAATTTTAGTCCATATGCTGATCTTAAAGTTGATGAGTAATTGATTAATAACACATAAAATATATTTTTCAGACTTTTATGTTTAGAACATGACATATTCATATTGGATAAATACTGTTTTGATGGTTATGAAGTTAAATTGGGGGATCATGTCATGAATAAGTGGAAACAAGAAGAAAATAACTCCATGGAGTGGGATAATGTTACAGGATTATTTAAAAAAATTAATTTATTTATATTAAAAATAAAAAATTAGAGAATGAATTATATTATCTTTATTAGATGTATCATGAATCCATTATTACCTATGAGGAAAATTTCACAAGGAATATGAGGTATTGTTATAGTATTGTAACCCAATATGAATGTAATTTTTTTTATTAATTTCATTTCTTATAAATAATTATATAAATATTTATATTCAATAAATTATTTTTGTATTTATAATGAAATCATATCATATAAATTCAAGGTTGAAATGGAAATTGTATTTTACTATTAATCTCATGGTTTTTAAATGAATAGAATGACTGAATTCAAAAGAAATTCTAAAAACAATTAATACAATAAGATGACCCCTACCTTATAATAAACTTGTCGAAGGAATCATAATAGTGATTACCCTAAATAGATAGGAAAATTATTTAGTATTGGAAATAAAGTTCATATGTAAATCAAATGTCGACGTGGTGGGATGAAGATATCTCATGATCTGACGAGAAGAATGTGCCAAAAAATGCACCATCCATTCTCTAGTGTTTCAAATGAACGGAGTATGGAAATTATGATAAAAAAATTCTCCAATATAGATTTAATGATGATGATAGTTGATCTAATCCTATAAAGCATAGTGAAAATAATTAAATCTCATTCGATCCATTTTTTCTAATGAAGGGTATAATAAAAATAATGTGAAGGGTACAATTAACATCTACATTATAAAAAATAGTGTCATATTTTATTCCATATCTATAAAGCCTTGTGTATATATATCAATGGGTAATAAAATTCAAAACTAATTAAAAGATGATGAATTAGAATTGAAAATCCTGATTGTCATAATGATCACATTTTAAGGATTTGATTTTTCTCCAGTTGAATTCTTTGGAATGTGATTAATGAATGTTTTGTTATTCTCTCTCTGTCTAAATTTGATGATATCATTGGCATGGATTAATTATCTATACATAAATCACATTATATTCAAAATATATTGGAATTCATGTTTTATATTATTAGAAAAACTATGATCATATACCATGTACATGATAAATATGACCATCTAATGAAGATTACATCCATTGTATTTTTTTATATATCAAAATTTCCATTTATCGTATATGGTTTTGTGAAAACAATTTTGATGATATTAATATTATTTTAGAGTTGTTTCTATATGTTTATGAAAGAGTTTCCAATTGATATATTAAATCATAATGAAAATTTATATATATTACTCATACATAGTGGTAGGAATATTTCAAAGAATCTATAAAGAATATCTGATATTCATTTGTAACAATTAAAGAAGATACTGTAAATTAATCATGAAAAAAGGATTCATTCGACTAGGTGGATCACCCTTGGCTGCAATAATCATTTATTATTAGTAGACATATTTATGTACATGATAATGAATTGATTATTTAGATCTGAACAAATAATAATAATGAACTAGTATCATCTACCCTCTATTGATGATTTTCTTGACCAAATCCATGGAACTAGATACATTTCCATGATTAACATTCAATATGAATTTCAAAAATTGATGTTATATAACAATGATATTTCAAAGATATCATTCTATATATGGTTTTGGATATATTAATATATAGTGATACAATTTGGTCCTATTAACTTCCCTACTATCATTATGGGTATAATGAATAGTCTATCGAGATTACCATGAGAATTTTTGGAAGTATATTTATGTGATATTCCAATATCATCATTGATCAATTATGAGTATGAATATAAATTTAAATTTTTTTTGATGACCAAATAGAAGGGAAAACAATATGTAAAAATTACAATGTGTGAATTTTAACACTAATAAATTCATGTTTTGGTCATATAATATCAAGATAGGGTATATCACTAGATCCCTCAAAGACCGTTCCTATTGGACATCGACCAAGAACGAACACTATGACCGATATCTTATTTTTTTTTCTATGTTTATATAGATATTATTTGTGATTTTAATAGAATTTAACATAGTTTTTAATTCATCCACTTTGGCGACTTGGAAGGGATCCATGTTCCATTGGATAGACGGAGGTGATTAAAATTTCAAGGAAATAAAGAGAGTGTTAGTAACTTCACTTGATCTGGCATTAACCAATAGTGAAGAATTGTTTATAATTGTTAGTAAATCATCAATGCATGTATTGGGATGATTTATCATTTTTAATGTCATGGTGATGGAATATTCTAAAATAAATATGCATTATGAGAAAGATTAAAAAAATGTTGATTTGATGTATGTTGTGATAGTATTTGTAGTAATAATATTGATGACATATCCTTATGATGAATGGCATGAAATATAAATTTATAATAATATATAGTCTTATATTTTAATGTGGATAAGTTAAATAATTTTATGTGAATATGGTCAAAAATTATTAATGGTTTTAACTACACAAAAAATTACCACCATATAAAAGTGATCATTTTGTTTAATTCATTGATTTGAAAGGATCAAAAGAGATTATACATGACGATGATCTCAAAAGATAAAATAAATTTATATTTTCAAATGATGAATATGGAAATCATTATAGATGGGGTAAAATAATATCTTTCTAAAATTTTTGTACAACCATCTGTCCATGTTTTTATTAAAGGGGAACATATTGAATATGTAGAAATATAAAAGTACCTAGAAAATTTCATGAGTTCAACATGGCATGTGATTGAATGATACAATTTAATGACCATGTATGTGATCAATTTAGACCAAATTTTATATATCTATTATAGGAAGATTATAGTTCTTTATTCTCTAATCATCCATGATGTAAAATGATGTCTAGAGATATAAATGAGTATTTATGATATGAAGGAGTGAAGAGAGAAAATAAAGACTTTGTATCTTAGTTCATGGTTTGATAAGAAGTGCTGGATGACAGTCAAATGTATAGTAAAATTTTTAAACCATTACCCATTATATATTTGATATAGAAAAACATCACTATGTATTTTATTTTCAGACTCGCTAAAAATAATAGTAATTATATATGGGATGTATTCAATTACCTTTCAAAATCAAGACACATTTTTTCTATCATGGATAATTTTATATTAATTATCTTTAATGTATATATATTAATGAAAGGATATTGTTCCATATACCAACATGATCGATTGTTTGTGATTATAATCTATTGTTTATGTTGACGTTTTTGTGAAGCATCCGATAATATCTTAAACGATATTGGGATTTTATTATTGAATTCCTAACAAAGTTAAATGGTAATTGTAAGTGAAAAATTCATAACCTATTGGATATGTTGATATATTATTCTATGCAATTCAGAAGTTGTTTGGATAAATGCTATTTATTTTTTTCTTTTCTTAAAACAGTTTATTTTAATAAGGAATTCAAATTGAACATTATGAATCCTTCTTTGGAGATGGATTATGAACCAGTAATGAAAAGGGGAAGAGGGCGACATCTAGATAACTGGGGAGGATCTCAGGGTAATGGTTGGCCTAGAAAAAGGTAATAATTGGGAATCTCATGTGTCTGTTTAGTTTTCTATATGGGTGTGTTGTATCACATGGTAACATTTCTTTCAGTTTCGTTATACTTTTACGATTTTTTAATAAATTTTCGCGGTCATGGGTTTTCAAACCAATGGCTGAACTGTTCTTAGTATAATAAGGTTTTGAAATGATAAAGAACGTTAGATCCTTTTAGTAACTCATAAGGGAAGCATAATTTCCACAGAAAATTTATGCTTGCAATTTTTGTCATGATGTGGGATATGTAGTTGATGATATTGATTTTATATTAATTTATCAGTGGAAATATTTTATGATATTTGGGAATAATATAAATATTATCCTATGGTATATTAGACCCTTAAATATTCATGATTTAGTAGGAAAAATGGATTATCACCTGGAGCTTCCACTGAACCCTATCAAGTTCAAGATGTGTTCCAAATATACCTCTTCAGGGATAATATAACTTATACATGACATTTAATAAAAACAAGGGTGATACAACTAGGTCATTCCAATTCCTATAAAGAACCTTTTAATGGCGTACTATATCATATAGAGAATGTTTTGTGATGAGATTCCACTATCCTAGTGAAATATTTATAGAGAAAACACTAACATAAAGAAGCTTCATGGTAACTTGAGGATATGATGAGACTGAAGTATCTACTTTTTTTATAGGTTTATGGAATTTCATGTGATAAAACAATTTTAATTTTGTTATAAATTTACAACCTGATATTAAAAAAAAAATCATTAATTATATGTTCATTAGTAGATTATGTTGCATGCAACACCATGTGTTAACGAACCAAAATATTATATTAAAATTATTATTTTTACATAATTATTATAACCCAGCCATTTAATATTATAATAAAAATACGAATAACCATATTTTCAAGCATTTTTATAATTTATTGGTCAATGGAAATAAATTTATAAATAATTTCTAAATTTATAGTAAATTATATATTTTAATCAAAAATAGATTTTTCTAAAAAAAATTCTTATGGATTTTGGTGGAAAAATTATAAAATTAATATTCATGATGTAGTTTGAAAATTTTACATTATTTTTTGAGTCAAATTATAAAAATGTTATGTGTCTAATACTTTATACATTTCGGAAAAATATAATTTTTTTTAATACATAAAAATTATTTAAAACAAAATTTTCATTTAAAAAATTTACATATCTATTTTATAAATGGATCATGATGTAAAATTTATTAAATACTATTTAATTAATACATTATATATCAGTCTAATCAATTAAAAAATTTATTTTTATAATAAAATTTTTCATGTCGATGAATGATTTCTAATTGGAAAATCAAATCTTTGACAAGTGTATGGGATTAATTTTAAATTATATTCTTATAATGAAATAAATTTAATATTTAAAAATGGATTTTATATTTTTAATATTAATAAATAATATTATATTACAAGTTTATCTAATTTGTTGTTGATAAATAAATGAAAATGTTGTATAAATTAATTATCATGGTTAATGTTAAAACTGATTTATCGGTGGATAATCTAAAAATATAAGGGTTATAATGAGATAAAAATGTTTCCAATTACTATTATATTAATAATATTGAACTTATCTCATACAATGTGAAATAATTATAAATCTTGGATCCGTTTGACATGTTGAATACAAGGGAATAACTTTTCCATTTAAAAATTTCAATGTGTGTCCTCTCCCCCACATATAAATGTAAACCACATCTCCTATTCTCTTTAAAACTCCTATTTCTTTATGATCATAGATGAACTACTTAAATAAGTTCCATATTTTTAAAAGGAATTTGGTGATAACCTAATGAGTATTTTTGAAAAAAACATTTATCATTCGTATCCGATAGTTTATATTTTATTTCATTGTCAACTTAGATAAAATTTTATTAAAACATAATGATATAAAGAAATCATTATATCACATATACTGATATTTTATTAATTTAACTACATAAAATATATCCATCTCATCCTTCATAAAATGGGAAATGAAATTGTCAATCATGTCTGTGCTGGACTACCTCCTCATGAACTGGGGAAATTTTTTTCCATCCACACCTCTCATATATTGATATAATGATTGATTTAAATTATATACATGAAATTTTATGAAATTTTTTTTAACAATTATTATAGTAATACATCTAACCCCTTACCTCTACATTTATGTAAAATTGATAACATCACTCATCTTTACGTGTGGACTACCATCGCTATAATGCAATGTGTTATATTATTCATTTTTTATTTAAATGTATAATAATAGGGATATATAAAATTCTTTTATATGATATATATGATATAAAAATTATTTTTTGGACAGATAATTATATGTTAACCTTAATTTTATCCATTTTTTAGGAAAATGGAATCAATATTCATCCATACATATCACATATCATCTCTATTAAATTTTTAATTCATTTTCATTTATATAATATATATGGATGACTATAAACATGTAAATAATTATTATATATGATATTTATATCATTATTATCTTTTATGAAATAATTTTACCCTAATAAAAGAACATGTTCTAAATCTACCATACCAAATCAAACATGAAATATGATTCATTTACTAACAAATATAATGATTTAAATAAATAATTCTTAATGAATGGGTGATACAAGGTTCTATGTAAATCATATATGGAATTATATATATTTGTATTTTTAAATAATAAATTTATAAAAAAACCATTTTTGTTATATTATTTATTTAAATGTGTGTGTATAAAGTCAATAGTTATAGTAAGGTTTTTTCGCTTAAATTTTCCTATATTCGACATATGTTATATAATGTACATATATTAAATTATATGGTTTATATACATACCTATTGAAATTTTATATCTTTAATTTATTTATTCTTATTATATTTAATGATTTATTTAATTTTATTCTACCATGGGGTCCACATTTCAGAAGTTACCAAAGCACATATAATATCTTCATGTAACTATAATTTCTCAAAGACCCATTTAATAAACACCACTTTTCAATTTTGTGTAGTATATATACCACCCATTAATGTATTTAATGACCACTTATATAAATTATATGAGTAATTGAATATAAATAATATTTTATTTAATTCATGGTGATTTTGAATCAAATTTTACAATAGTCGTAAATGTTTAATGTTGTAGTCTTCTTATTTCTCAGAATTTTTTATGATTAACCTTCTAATGATGAAATATTATGATATATATATCAAGATAATTTTAAATTTTATTATATATTGTTTATTTACATATTATATAATTTTTTCAATTTATCTTTCTCTTATTATGTTATCTTGACAAAAAATAATTGTTTTTAAGTAAAATCAACTTAATTTCTTTCTTCTATTTAAACACATTTTTCTCTTATATCAATTCTTTTAAAAAAATCAATATTTTTTTAATACTAAAATATTATGTTTTATGATATTTTTACAAATGATTTAATGTTTTCCAAAAATTTAATATATTCTACCAGTTTCTTTTCCTGATGATGTAGTTTTCAATTTTTTCCAGAAAAGTAAAAGGATTATTTGTTTTAAAGCGTACATTATGGAAGGATTTATACAAGTTCACAAAAACAAAAATAATTTAAATATTCCATTACATTATTATGTATTTTTAAATTAATTGTTTTTATAATTCATAATAATAAAATTATAGTTTAAGTAACCAATTCATATGTATTGATGATTTTTTATTCCAGAAATGATCTATTTGATTTTTCAAAATCAATTTATATCAAAAATGATATCCTTTGATGTCATTTAGGATTTATTAGGGATATGATCTAATGATATGATAATTTTTATTTTTCATATGGGTTTATTTTTATGATGAAAATATTTTTATGAGACCCATTAATTTTACTTGGGTTATGTCATCATTAAAAGATAGTTTTTTTATGAAACATGTTTCATAACACATATTCTTATGTAACGATAAATATATGAAACCCATTTTATTTAAAATATTTAAAATATGATTAATTTTTTATGATCTTGTGGAACAGATATATATGATTTCACTATGTTATCAGTGAGACCAAAATATATCTACAATACATTTGGTAATGATTGTTATCTCGTGAAATAAACACAACTAGGATGGGAAGTGAACCTAGTTAAGTAAAATATTATTTTCACTATGATAGTATCTATATAAAACATTAATATTATGATGGATTAAAGAGGTATCCAATTCATATCAAATATCCATGGAAATATTCCTTGACAACTATTTAAAATATATTCTTATCTTATGTGTATGCCATAATTCCATATCGCATGTTGATGCTATTCAATCATAGATCATGTTCTTTGATTCAATTATGATTCATGGATAATTAACAACAAAGTTTTAATAAATGAATAATGATTATGGTATTTTATATATATAATATGGTTTTCAAATTATAGGATCATATTACAATACCGTACTTATATTATTATTCTTACATGATAGAAGATATATTCCTTGTTTACCCTTAATGAGAATTTGAGATCACCATTCCTTGTATTTTTACTTCCAATGGTCATTAATAATTTTTTCATTTTGTATGTGTAATAAGAATTCAATAAATGAAAAACCTAGAATGATGTGATTTAGTTAACTTTGAACTCGTCATTCATGTATCTATGATTCGAAATATACTAAATAATTTTGGTCCTCTAGTGAATTTTGTTTCAAGAAATAGAATATTAATCTAATAAAATATAATATATTTCTATGAAATATTTGGGTTTCTATAGTTTTTAATTGATAAATGTTAATTTACTCATTGGATTCCAGGTTGAGGAAACTTTAGTGATAACCATTTGGGTAGGCCAACATATAAGAAAATATCATGTAATTTTGGTAATGAAGAGAGAAAGTGGATTCAACGAAATTACATCCAAGTATGTTTAGTACAAGTGGGATTGGATATTTCAAAATTGTAAATATATTAATAATATAATGGTGAATTTGGATTTGGATTCATCATCACGTGATTTATAACAACATGACATGCATCACATAATATTTGACACTCCTTAGGGTTGAGATGGGAAAACTCAATAACTCATTATAAACTACCATGAATGATTTTAAAAGATAATGATCATTAATGAAATATGTAAAACATATGGGGTCATATATGTAAAATAATGTATAATTATATATAATTCCTCTAATTTGTTTTCAGAATTATGTTGATTTTGGATTGGATTAATGTTTCATATACTATGTTATTTGTTTTAGTAAATTAACAGATCCTGATGAAATATTGTTAATATTGAGTTAAATGAAAATTGTAATAATTTTCTTTCTGAACAACCAAATGTCATGGGATATGGAATGAAAACTCTCATTTAAATGATCCCATGATTATGGAATGGTTGAATCACTTATGTTTCCAAATTAGAAACAGAGGGAATAACATTCTAATATTTCTTTTATATAAGAACATTATCATTATTTTAGTGGTTTTTCTATTCCACTAAAAGAAAAATAATATGTCTATGTCCCTAAAAATAAATTTTCCATTATCCATAATGGAAAATGAAATTTTATTATTAGTTTTATGTTATTTTTCATTTAATGTAGGTAATTGGTTGAATAATATCAAGAATATGAGGGAAAAATATTAAATTTTCTCTATGGAGTTGGTTGAAATTAATTTGTTATTTTCCAAAATGTACATTCATTATCATTCATTAAAAAAATGAATATTAAATTCCCTGATCTTATGAAGATGTATGCTGAATATGTTAGTACATATTAGAAAACATTCACAACATATGTGAAATTTGGTCATGGTATTATCATATAACTTGAATGTAAGGTTGATCGATTAATTAATGTCCTAAAGGAAGGACTCTGAAGTGAATTATGTGAAAGAGACATCTGTAGCAATCAATAAATAGTTTTATGTGATATAATGGTGAAAATAGAGATTTGGGTTAGCCATTAATCACATAATATTGATATTGAAATAATGATGTAAATATAAGGAGAATATAAATTCTATTTAGAGGAGATGATTATCATTCCCTTATTCACATTTTTTGTGTGGAAAATTTGTCAATATTGTCTCAAGGGGACTAGTGAATTTAATAGGTTTGGAAATGAAGATCACAATGAAATATAATTAAATTGCATTTGGAATAAGATATCTAATGATTTGAATAGTTATAATTATCGATAGAATACACTGCCTAGAATATAGTGTTTCAAATTCATGTAGAATGGGAATTACCCTATCAGACGCCCAAATCACAAAGCTGATGATGATGACTGAAATAAAACAAATTTTAATCCAACAGAAAATATGAAATATCATGTGATATCTATTTTAATGAGGGTTATAATGATTACATGATGGAATTAACACTTATAATGAACACTAGAATAGTTATAATCTTATTTTATATTAGATAAAAACAATACTTTATAATTGAATAATTTTTTTAGGGTATCAAAATTACTCACCACTTTGTTGTCATTTAATTATCATTGAATATACATAATGGCATGATTATCACAAGTCATGTCTGTGATTCTTCTTATGTTAATTTTTGTTACATCATTCATGCAATAAATCTTGTTATTCTCAATATGATTTAATGCATTGTTTTTATAGGCATGTAAGGGATTTTATAAATAAATATGACATCAATTTATACATATGGTAAGTCATGATGGATATTGTAAACCAGTATATGAATTCATAATAGTGTGAAGATAAATATTAGATTATAAAAGATATTAATTCCATTATATATTTCTCAATTCAAATTTAAAATGTTTTTTATTTGATATTTTTGGGTGGAATCGAACCTCAATGATATGCCTATTTTCAAGAATTAATTTATGTATTTATGGATTATTTTCCTATTCTTCCACCAAATTATGATATTAATTTATCAATATAACTAACACTTAGAGGTATTATTATTCCAAAGACTCTATATAAAATGGCCTCAATTGAGTTTCATGAATTAACAAAGAAAATATATGTGAATCTTGACAATGGGTTCTTTTGGAATGTTATATCACAATATCATGTTCCTAACCTTTTTGTTATGAATATAGATGGATTTGTTTCTCGATATATTGATTATTATGATGTAAATAAGATCACAATATAGTTAAAGTGTCATAAGCCTATTAATAATAACTTATTTTTCCAATATTATAGATCTTAATACTTTTCTAATATTTAACATCATTATATATATCATTAATTATGGTTTATGCTAGCATATACATCCAAATAAAAAATTTAAAAATGGCATAGTCACTATAAATATATTTTAATTCCATTCATTGTTACTAATTCCTCCTCTATGTTTTTCGATTTACTTAATAGAGACTTCAGATATTTCCATGGTTTGTTTTTTGTACTATTTTTAAATTTGATTCATATCTATTCATAGGGAAAGGGAGATCATGGTGATAAATGAATAATTTTTATAAATACCCTAAGGATAAACTATACGAAAATTTCCAAAATGGTAATTTTATGTCCATAACAACTTATTTCTGCTACATATAATCTAAAGATAGGGTATATCAATGGATAAATCAGAGATAAAGGCTATCGAACATTGGAACAGATCAACCAATATAACTAATATACCATGATTTCTTGTTATTTATGGATATTATTAAAGATATGTGGAGAATTTATCATGATTTATTAGTCCATTCAATATATTAACTAGAAAGGGATCAAAGTTTCATTGAACATATGAATCAGAGAAAAATTACAAGAATCTAAATAAAATTTAGTATGTGAATATTTTCATACATTACCATACAGTGGAGAAGGGTTTTTAGTAGTTAGATATACAAAAAATAAATTTTAGGATGTGTTATGATGAAAAAAAACATAGATATAAAATATGAAAAATGATTGTAAGAGGAACATTAGTATAATTAACCATCTCTGGATTTGGAGTTTTGTGTGGAAATTATTACATAAAATAATTGGTGAAATTAACTTTAGGAAAAATGGTGTGATGTATAAACTAATTAAAATTTTAAAATATGTTTTACAAAAAAAGGTTTTGAATATAAATCAAATAATATGATTGGATAAAAATAAATAGTATGACTACTCAGTACATTACCACCCTGTAAAAGTAAAAAATGTTCTAGAATTCATTAATTCATAATGATCATTCCAGATTATCAATTTTAATGATTAAAAAGGATCCAATATTTTTATATTTTCATTTAATAGATTAAGAAATAGTTATCAAATGGGGAAATCATACCTCTCTAAAATGAGTGTAAAACGATCTATCCAAGTGAATATCTGTGTGGTGCATAAGGTATATGAAGAGAAGCATAAGGTGATTAAAAATATTCTTGGTTTAAAAAATTATTGTTATTCAATGATAAGGAATACAAAACATGTATTTTTTCCATCATTGAAATAATTCATGATGTAGATAATATATGATTCATATAGTTCGTCATTCTATATTCATCCTGGACAGAAAATGTTTTATAGAGATCTGAATGTGTATTTATGGTGGGATATAATGATGAGATATATTAAAAATATATTATATGCATTTTCTTTATGTATGATTTTTAATGTTATGGGAAAAAAATTTAAGGGGTTGTTACAACCATTACCCATAATAGAATTGAAATGGGATAACATGAGAACAATTTTTTTCAAAATCTACAAAACATCAATAGGGAACAATGTTGTGTGGGTTGTAATAGATCTATTTATTAAGGAATAATAATTTGTTATTATCAAGGGTTATATATATATATATATATTCATTCCATGATATATATTTAGTAGTATTGTATCATGGAAAAATATATTATATTATATCTGATTGGGGTCTGTGGTTTATTGTATATTTGTAATGAAGACTTTTTTAGTCTCTTGAAATATAAATGTGTTTCATCACATCGTATCATCCTCATTTGTATGATCAGGTGAGAGAGAATAACAAAAAACCTATAGGATAGTTTTATATCCTTTTATATTCATTTTATAGGATGTTTTGATATAAAACATCATCTAGTTGACTTTTCATACAACTTCATATTTCCCTCAATAATTTTTATCAGTCTTTATGAATACCTCTATGGAGATAGTTGTAGAAAGTCAAAATGTTTGTATGTACTTTTAAAAAATAAATATTTTGGGAAATATCCTAGAATAATAAATTTTAGATAAATTTAGAGTATTTATCGAACACATAAGGGTATTAAGAAGTCGACAGAAATGTTGTGATATAATCATAGGTGAGATCAGATTTTTAAGGTGAGAAGGATTTTCATTAGATTTCGATACAGAAAAAGGAAAATATTTTTTGAAAAAATGAAAACATGTTTCATTGGTATAATGTATAATTGTACACTCTTGATAGATTTGGGATAATGGATAATGTCATTGAGCTTTAACTGAACCACTCTCAAGTACATAAAATGTTCCTTGTATCTCTCATGAGGAACTATATACTTAGTGATGAAGATGTAGTAAACGTAAATGTTTTACCACATGTTAGGGATCTATTATATAAAGACATTACTATGAATATTTTTATCATATAGTTTTTATTCTATGAAATATGATCACTCCCATTGATAGGGTTTATAGTGAAATAACCAACTTGAGTAATCTAATTTGGAATCTAAGGATATGTTTAAGTAGAAGTATAATTTTTAGTTTTTAATAGAGTGTTGGGATTTTTATTTAAATAATTCTTATTGGATTTTAATGTTAGACAATGGGATTTTATGTTTTTTTCAGAATTTTTTTTTTCAATTGTCTACATTGAGCACAACACTAAGCTATAACAAAAGAAAATATACTATTAATATTATTACTTTTTCATGAATGTTATAACCTATAAGATATATAATCAGATATTAATAGAGATACACATATTTTTAATATTATGTATGATGGTATTATATAATTATAATATATTTAGTAGTAAGTAACTATTTTTAGTAATGTCTTTACATGTTTAGAAAAAACATTTTCCTTAAAAATTGATTTACGTTTGTGGTCATATAATTAATTTTTTTTTTATCAATTTGTAATAATTTATATGGAAAAATTAAATTTATTTTTGTAAAAATAAAGTCATAAATTTCATAAGATATGTTTATGTCATTTATTTTAAACGATTATTTTTTTCATTGAATAGTAAAAATTATTAATTTTTATTAAACAAATGCCCCTAATTTTAAAGCATTTACATGATACTTATTTTTTAAAGATAATTATAAAAGTAATATTACATAAATTATATTATTATTAATCCAAATTATGTCATTATATTCAATTTAATATCTATTTGTTTTAAAACTCTTTATAATCCTGGAATATATTTCTTTGGAAACAGTTTTTCATCACGTCTGGTGTTTATTTTTATATTAGATTCTCCCACTTCCATGAATTGATTTTTTTTAATAAAAATACACATGTTTTGTTGTCATAATTAACATTATAAAATAAGTTCAACAAAATTTTTAATCCAAATATATATTAAAAATTATAAATATTAATTATCCTGGTTATGGATAAAACTTGTTTACTAGGGTTAAAATAAAATGATTACTTTTAAAATGACCTAAAAACATGTCCAATTACTATTAAATGATCATATATAAACTATATCTTACATATTATTATATTATTATTATTTTTTCCATGATTCATATTTAAAACCAGACTATATGATTTTCTTTTCAAAAATTCATTGTGTGAACTCTCCTCCACATATAAAGGGTTCCCCCTCTCCTCAACTATTTATAAATTAAAATTAATTTAGATTAGATAATCCATACCAAATTTTCAGAAATTATTTTCCCTCACCCAATATCTATTTTAATAATATCTTCACTAAGAAACACTAATATGAAGATTTTGATTCTAACACAAGGAAGTTGTTCAAATTTGGGGTAACATTCTTAAGAGAGTATTTTTTTCTTCTTTCCAATCATTAAAATAATCATAAAATTATATGATTATAAAATATTTATCTCCAATATATTGATATATTATCATGTAAATTTATTGAAATATATCAATCTCCCCTTCCATCAAATAGGAAACAAAATTGTTGATTATGTATACGGAGGACTACCTACTGATAAACCAATGTAGATTGTTTCCATTATCATCCATCATGACTTGATATAATTTTTGATTTAAAATATATATATTTTGTTCATTATTTCATTATAATTATTAAATTAAAATATAAAATATGTTATTTTACCTCTTAATACATTGAAAAACGATAACATCGCTCATCGGTATGGGTCAATTACAGCATCCACGATGTGATGTGATTCATTGTTCATTTTATTTTAAAATTTATTTTACTATAGATATATATAATAAATATATATGATATGTATTATATAATAAGGAATTATTAAATTTTTATTAATATAATACTATTTGAATTATATCCATCATAAAAATGGAAAAATCTATTATATATACCTGACATAGAATCTATAGAAACAATGCATCTTATTTTACAAAATCTAATATTTATGGAAGATTATAAACATGATTATAATTATTATATATTATATTTATATCATTAATAATATTATATATTTATTTTACCACAATTAATTCAAAAGGTCTAATGATACAATACTAATGTATATATGAAAATTACAGTTATTAGTCAAAACACTAATTTTAACAACGAATTGTTTATGAATTAGAGAATAAATGAAATATATAAATAATATAATGTAATATATATATATATATATATATTATCATGTTTATGGAGAACATATGTAATAAACTTTAGTTTATTATAATATATATTCAAACATCAATTAAGAAGGTTGAGACATGAGGTAATGATGTTTTGCCTCAAATTAACCCCATTGGAGCATAAGTTATGTTATGAATGTATCCTAAATTATAAGGTGTATATACGACCCATTTTCAATATATATAATGATTTTAATTTTTATATATATGTTTGCGGTTTCATTTAATGTCTTATTTTCATATGGAATTAAATTCAAACATTATTAAAGAATGTTAGTGATTTTTCATCACATTAATTCCTATGAGACACACCCTATATTCACAACTTTCATCATTTGAGTCTGCTTTAAACATCCCATGAATATGTTATATTATTATTCTTTTTATTTTTATTATTATTAAGATTGAAAATTTTCCATTGTGGTAAATTTTTATGTTATCATATCATTTTTATTTTCATTTTTATGATATGTTTTCAATAATGAAATAATTTGGCATATATTTTAAGATCATTGTAAAAAAAATTCTCCACCAGTTATTTTCCGATAATACATGTTTGAATTTATTTTTACTGTCATGAACCATATCAGGTCACTCTCTAACCTGACACCCGACCTGGTCTGTGGCATGGACCAAAGGGCGTTCCCGATCCAATAGACTGGAACAATTGTATGAGTATCAAATAAAACAAGAAGCATCGATTTAACCAAATTTTCCACATTAAAATGACCAATAGAAACTAAAAATTCACCTCAGAAAATTCAACCAAATTATCCCTATAAAATTAACAGATTTTTATCCAAAAAATATAAACAAATCAAAAGGGAAAATTAAAAAAGGGGAAAATCGGTACATCACCCCAAACCCCCATGAAATGAGAGGATCACATCCTCAAGCCACCACCACCATTGTCCAACACAAGATCCAATAAGGAAAAATCATCTAAAACTACAAATATTGCATAAACCTAAAGAGACCAGACAATAATATGAACATACACACAAAGGTGTATGTTAGGTATAAACCAATTCTCAATAGGATTCCACCCAAATAAAAAATTTCAATTCCAAAAAATTTCAAAGATAGTATGACATGCTCATATAAATTAATTCTTTTAAAAAATATATAAAAAAAATTATTGTGTTAACAGTTATGAAGGAACACATTGAGGAAAAAATTTTCACAACCACTATTTAATTGTTGAATGAATTTTATAAATAGCACACCTAATCATGTGGTCCTATGTATTCTAATGGATGGAACCACATTATATATAGTAGAGAACCATAAGGAAATCATTAAGCTTAATCTACCTTGAGTGGGACCCTAGAACCTCATAAAACAGCAAATTGCGATGTAATAACCACAACCGTTAGGATCCATGTACATGAAACCCTAGAGAGGATAAACATCCAATTTTATAGTGGGGATATTTCGTCATCATAGTTTTTTTAGTGTTGTAAATGTTAATCTAACTATGTTAAAATATGATGAGAAACTTGCGAATCACTAGAGCAGTAGTTCTATTTTACCCACTATGATACCCAGGATTCCCTTTTTTCTCAAATTCATGTTCACATGTCACACATACAACCACATTCACCAACACAATCTTGGTATTATAAATATAAAAGGAAATCATCCTATTATATAGACTATACAACTTACAAATTTACACACATACCAAATCAATTTTCAAGTACAATTTTCACCTACTGAATAATTCATAAAACCCATTTTATGTTATCTCTAGAAAGTAACATGGTTAGTTTAACAATTTTATGGTCCAGTTACCTTTAAAATGCATTCACATCAACACATTTCAATTAAAAACATGCTTCCCATCATTTAAAAAATTTATAAATCGTATTAAAAAATGGATGAAACTCCAAACATTTTAATGTATTACATTTCCTTTTTTGAAAACATACACCCAAATCCATTCCCCCACATGTTCATTTGATAATATGAATCACCCATTTAAAATAACCTATGAAACATTCCCATTAAATCATACACAAAATTACAAAATTAAAGCCTAGCCATTACCCTTTATAAAATTTATCTAGAACACATAACTATATAAAACCACTACAAAAAACTTTTCACACCACACAATTAAACCATGGAACATATTTATAAATTCAAACAAGAATATTAAATTCATATAATAATGTTAGGGCATGGAACAACCTACCTCACTGGGAGAAAATTCTGGAAAATGTTTCAAAACCCCATCTGCACCTCATCCACACCTCAATGAGACATAAAGGTACCATAAATAATGAGATTAAACTGAAATGATTAGGATCCATCCCCCGAAACAAAACCATTTCTAATGGTGAAAGAAAACTCAATGGAGAGGGAAAAAACCCAAGAATAAAGGATGATAACAAGGGAGAAGAAACTTACAAGAGGGGTCCTTGAATAATATACAAAAAAATCATATATATTGGATCCCAATGAGAGTGGAGGATGAAGGTAGGCTCACATAGGGCTTGGATGGATAAGAGGGTTGAGAAAGGGGGTGGAATAGGGAAAATAGAGGAGATAACATAATAATCTCCCAAATATTAATGAGTTGGAAGGCCACATGGTTTTTAAAACCATGAGGAGATCGTGATTCCCCCTCTATCAAAGGATACCCAACCGCACACTTACCTGGGTAGAGGCGGATGACGATGCATAGGCTGAGTGGTAGTTTATATCTCATACTACAATGTTTTATGGGTTCGGCGCACGATAACTACTAATTGTGCGTGAATAGTGTTCTGAGTCTATCTGATCTAAAAACATACAAATTTATCCGAAAAATCAAAGGATACATGACAGGGAAATATATAAAAAAGGTAAAAGGGATGAATACTCCAACTATTCAAACTATTCACACTATTTTCAAAAGAGACTAACTGAGAACAAATCTCGAACCTGAAGAAAAAAAATGAATTCATTAACCCCGGTGTGACATTTATCCACACCATAAGGCTTTCCTCCACTGGAAATGCATCCAATATTTGATTATAAAGAGAGAAAATGTTCTATATTAAAACAAAAATATATTCCCAATGAATTAGAAAAATTACAAGATGAAAAAATTGAACTAGTAAGAAGGGAAGTATACAAGTCGATCCAAGGAGATCAAAATCGACTTTCCTCTTGGATCCACCTTCCACCAAAAGCTATGAAACCTCTATTTGATCAATAAAAGAAATTGAAACTCTTACAATACCCAATAAAACCTCTTGATTCTAGGCACCTCATAATTCACCAACAAAATATACACCAGCTGCCAATAATGGGAAAATAGAAGCAAACCACATCCTGAAATAGAATACTATAAACACTACAAAATAAGGCTCATGAAATTTACTTGTAACAAAAAAAGGTTATAATGAGGATAGTACCAAAATGATCCAAGAATCATTTTTTTATTCCCAAATAAAATGTTTTAGTCAAAAATAATGTTTGGGGTTAGATAGATCCAAATAATACTACCTACCACTATGACATCCCCAGAAACAAAGCTGAATTTCTAACATAGGGAGGCCAAAACGAACTCCCCACCATAATAAACATCGTAACATCTGAGACAAAACTAGGACTCCAATATGGGGAGGTCCAAAAGGTCACTCGACCATATGGTAGATGCTAACAAAAAATTACTTTATAGGAAACTCAATGAGGCCCACATTGGGTCTCCCCACATAATAATCAACCGGTTTAACTGATTAGCATGAACTGACACAGAAAACCCGACATGGCTAATTTCAGGGCTTCTACATAACAAAACTCTCTAGAAATAAGGGACCTGATGAAAGATACTACAAAAAATAGAATAAAACACATAATTCATCACACCTAAGGGAATATCCAACCTCATATGTGCCCAACCAAAATCTAGATCAAATTTAACTCGCATGGTTTTCAGTACTACAAAAACCACATAGAGGCCCGCACCCACAAGAGTATGACCACCAAGGTTACGAAAAATGAAACAATTATTACTATTTATAACCAAGGTAATCTCACATATTCATGGATAAAAACAATGGGTAATAGATTTATAAATCCCCTTTTTAGCACATATGTCCACATTAAATGAAATAGATACAAAAGATGACTTAAGCTGCCTCAATTTTCAACACTGATAACAAGGATTAGGCTGGGATCCTTTCCACCCCAAGGATGCCAGAATATGTTCTGGCATCACACTAGGACCTATGTATGGAGCTCTACTGATTTATGAATCTCCATTCATGGATTCATGCTTTAAAACCCTCTAACTAAACTTCTTTTTCCTGTTTCATAAGAAACTATACAATCACCAAGACAACAAAATCAGAAAAAACTAAACCCAATATCAACTTACTCCCATACAAAACATTCTAAAATATAAGGGATTAGAAAGGGTATTTGAATCACCCAATGTTACATTAAATGATATCCATTATGAATAAAGAAACGTAGAAGACACCATCCTCTAAGACAGAGGAATTTGAGAATCCTAGAAAGAAAACTCACTTCTGTCAAAATAGAGGTTCTTGGAAATAAATTTGCATAACGACTACACATGAAGATGAATGAGAACATTGCACCAAAAAGTGTCACCAAACATGACCATAATGACTAATCAAATTGTTCTAAGTAGATGGACCATAAACTGAGTCCCAAATGGAACACAATTCCGACAAACAACCATAGAATCATCCTTTGACAAGACATACTATACTGTTAGCCCATCATGAATCCTTTCTTTGATGAAACCAATAAAATACCCAATGTCCCTTAAAGACAGAATCCAACACCACCAACACTGAACTTCATCACCGTTACTCACTAGAGTTTCCTTCACCACTTCTAGGAAGGAACATTAGACATATCGATGAAAAACTTCACCTTTGACCATCAAGTGACTCAAGGAAACAAAAACATTATTCAAATCCTTTTGCATCTACTATCTTGTTTTATAGGGATCCTCGTATCATTAAAATAAGTGGTGGAATCAATTATAAAACCTAAAAAGGAAGACCATAAATTGATCAACTGGAGGGTATACTAACAGTGGATCACATGTGGCCTCACTTTGATTATGATTCAATTCATTTTAGGGGTGTATAGTAGACAACAAGGGAAAACATGGGCCGAAGAAAACTGGTACATCACTAAAAATGTACCCTGAACAAACACTGAACAAACGAGGTGAACGACCACAAGTAATTCTCGAAACACCTCTCGAAATAAACCCCTAACCAAAATTTCATAATAACTCATCGAGAAAACACAACATGAAACATTTTCCATGTATGAAGATTTCACAAACTGAAAATATCATAGAAATAACATTCTAAAATCATAAAGACACACACCACATGACTACATTCTACCATAAACTATATCTTTTAATTAAAAAACCTTCGATAATAAAACAGGGTGGGTAGGTTTTACATTCCACAGTGGTACCTCATGTGGTTTCACACATTCTATTGCTCGTGACAAATCGGGCACCAATCCACTCTACACAAATGTTGCATCCCTTTGGTCACTCATGAGATTACCAAAGGTCAAAACAAAAGCTATTTAACCATCCAAAATAATATTCATCCATCACTTCCATTTCATAAAAATCTGTAGCAACAAAATCAAAACCCATATTGATTCTCACAATACATTTTTAGAAACACATAAATCATTCAAATAAGAATCCACTTTTAAACCATAATCATCAATTTCAATATATTTCATTTCACTTTTAAACACTATTGGTTTTGAAATAGACTCTCTTTCACCCATACCCACTCATTAAAAAACCCTTTTATACATATTTAATACAAGCTTCGATAAATTCATGAAACTTTACAAAGTCACACTAATTTCAAAATCAAAATCCATTTTCATACTCCATGCATAAATTCCAAAACATTTCATTCCATTCAAAAATCTTTCCATATGTTCAAAAAAAATACATTGTAAAGATAATTTCAATTACCACATTAAAATATCAATGTTTCTAAAACCATAACATTCAATTATATAAGACATAAGATCATTTTACACATGAAATATTTCATGAAAATTCATGTTTTTTAAATCATCATTAAAAAAAATACCAATAACGCATATTTGAACCTTTTGAAAATCAATACATTACATCATTTAAATTCCCATATTTCATAAATTTTTAATAAATGGTTTTCAAATTAATTTTTAGAACCCAAGAAGATGAATGACAGTGAATGTGGAAACTAGTGCCTAATTGCGACTCATACATATGGTTGTCGACCATATACCAATCACACCACCATCACTGATAGTGTTCAATGGTAATTAAAATGGAAACACACATCTTTCTAGGACTAGTGATCTCACTAAGACCATTAAAAAAACTCACATTTCATTTCTCCACCAAAAGGATGACCACAAGGACAAAAGGATTCAGATAAAACCCAACTTCCCTTTGTAACTCGAATCCCTCCATGAGGTGTGATGACCAGACACCTTAATCATAACTAAAAAATCAAGTTCTCACATACTAAGCTCTGATATACACTAAATACATCCCAAATAACATAAAAAAAAGAGAAAACATCTATCAAATAATATTTTTTCATGAACCGAGTTGGGTCGCCATCCAACCTGACGGAAGGGCTGGTCCGCTTCAAGTCTCAAAGGGCGTTCATGACGCCCATAACCTGAAAAATTGCCCGAGTGAAAAATAAAAAAGAGAGAATGATTTACAAAATTTTACCAAATTAAAATGATATAAAAACTAAAAATTCAGACCTGAAAATTCAACAAAATGCACACTAAAATATTACCTTATTTTTTAAGCTTAAAAACTAAAACAACTTAAAAGGGACAACGAAAAAAGGTTAGAATAGGGAAATATCCCCAAACCTCCGTGAATCAAGACAAGAACATCCTAAATATTCAACCACCATGATTCCCCCTAGGATCCATTAGAAACCAATTCTTCCAACATTGCACACCTTCCTTTAAGCTGAATGAAACAGAATATAAAGAACTGCATACACCTAATGGTGTATGTATGGTGTCAGCCAATTCCATATTGGATTTCCCCAAATAAAAGTGTTTCATGAAAAAATATTTAAATGAATATCTTACATGCTCATCAAAATTCAGGATTTTAAAAAAAACTTCTATGAAAATATTTGTTGGTTAAATAGTTAAGAAGGAACTCTTTGACGGAAAACCATTTTAGAAACACTAGTTTAAATGAAAAATTGATTTTATAAATATCACAAAAAACTCATGTTGTACTCTATATACCAATTAATGGAACCATATAATATATAGTATAACACAATGGTTAAATACCCTTTGGTTAATCAAGCTAGAGTATGATCTTAGAACCTCGTACCACGGTGAACGGTGGAATAATAGCCACAATTGTCAGCATCCTTGTGTACGATTCACTAAAAAGGAGAAATATATTATGTTCTAGTGGAAACCATCAATTATCATAGTTTTTTAGTGTTCTAAATGTGAATATTTCTATGTGAAACCGGGACAAGCTTCTTCTAAATTACTAGAACACTAGTTCTATTTATCCCACATATATTCTTAGGATTCCCATTGTTATCAATTTCTTGTTCACATGTAACACATACCACCACATTCACATACACATTCCAAGAATTAAAAATATATATGTAAATAATCATTTTATATAAAACATTCCACTTTCAATTTTACACACACAATGAAACCATTTTCATGTACATTTTCCAATACATAAAAAATTCAATAACACATTTGAAATTATCTCTAGAAAGTTGCATGATCAGTTTAACAATTTCATGGGTCAATCACCTTTAAAATACAAAAACATATACCCATTTCAATTTAAAACATTTTTCCTTAAATTTCAAAAAATTATAACTCATATTTAAAAATTCACGACAAGCCAAACAGTCAAAATTATTACAATTAATTTTTAAAAACATACACAAAACCCCATTTGAACCATTAGTTCCTTCTAAAAAATTATTATCCTCTTAAAATTAACCAATAAAACATTCCCATGAAATCCCTTACTAATGAGAAAAAAATAAAACCTAGCCATTTCCCTTTATAGACTTCATTTTCACCACATAAGTGTGTCATCCAACATAAAAATACCTTTCTCACCACAAAATTATACCATGGATCATATTTATAAATTAAGACAACCATATTAAATTTATATAATAATTTAATGGTATTGAACCACCTACCTCAGTTAGAGAATCTTCTAAAAAATGGTGTGAACCCCTATCTTCACCTCAACCGAACCTTACAGAGATATAAAGGAACCCTAATCAATGAGATTGATCCCAAAGGATCTAGGTCAAACCCCCCAAAAAACAAAACCCTAGTTTCTTTAGAAACAAAACCCAATGGAGAAGAAGAAAAAACCAAGAATGAAGGAAGAAAACCAGGGATAAGAGACTTACATGAGGGTTCCTTGACGAAACCGCACCCAGAATGCCCAAAGATTGGATCCTGAGGAGAGGGGAGGATGGAGGGAGGTGTGCCTTGGGAATGGTGGTATGAGAAGGTTAAAAAATGGGGTAAAGGGGCCAAATTGGGTAGAGATAAAAATAAACCCAAAATTTTAATGAGCAAGAAGGCCACACAATTAGTAATCATGGTTTCTAACCTTATTCAGAGACTGTGGAGTCTCCTCTATCAAAGAAAACCTAGCCATACCCTTACTTGTTCAGAGGTGCATAATAACGATGGGTTCGTGCAGTAGGTTCTATCCTTCTACACAGTTTCCTAGTTTGGGTGCACGGATACAACTAATAGTGTGCTAACCAAGTTCCTAATCTATCCAACCTAAAAAACATATACCTTCACCAAAAAATATGTGGAAAATCACTGGGGAATGATAATTAAAATATAAAAGGGAAGAAAACCCCAAATATTAAATCCAATCATGACAAGTTCCTCAGAGACCAACTGAGAACCAATACCATAATTTAAAAAAAAATCAAAAACTCAAGTGTGAGATTTACACACTATACATACTCAATAAATCAAAAAATGTGTTCAAGGAAAACTAACGTAATTTTTCTCTTAGTTCAAAAAAAATTCATTCCATATTTATATTTTATAAATAAAATTCAATAATATATTTGAAATTATCCAATTATTATTTAATGTTATTTTTAGAATGTTTTAATTTAAATTAAAAAATTTAAAAAAGACTATTCTTTTCATTTTATGAAAAAATCACTATTTACATTATAATGAAAATGATAAAAGAATATTTTTTAATTAATGTTTAATGAATTTTATTTTAAATCACTATTTTTAATAACATATTTAATGTTCATTTTACAAATTTTTGGGCATTTTTAATTGAAATGTTCCACTTTTATTTTATATATTTTTATATTTAATATATTTTATTCAAAGTGTAAAGGATATTTCCTTCATTAAATTTACCAAAAAATATTTCGAACCCATTTCCATATAATATGAAATCTGTTGGTGTTTTTGACTTTTTTCTGGGGAAATGATCTAATGATACTGTGATTTTTCATTTTTTATATGGGTTTTCTTTACGAAAACAATATATATATGAATCCTATTCCATTTATATTTGATATTCTATAATGGAATGTTGATATTTTAATGAATCTTATTTATTTAACACATGATATGAAATGATGATATGTTTATAAAACACATGTAATTTCTAATATGTATGCTATGATGAGTTTTTTATAATATTTTGGAACACATATCTATGAAATTAATTAAATGATAGGTGGTACATATTACAAAACTAATGAATTGGGTAAATATTGATATCACATGAGATAAACATGAATAAAATTTGATGTGAACACTAATATATAAGGTAATTTTTCCATTGAGATAGTCGTTGAAGTGAAACATGACTACTAATTTTGTATAGGGAGTTAAAATATTCAAATATGATAGACTTGGAAATGATCCTTTAGTTTTATGGAAATTATTTTCTATTCTTATTTAAATAACAAATATCCATTTATTTTTACAATGTTATGATATTATTTATCATGTTTTCATTCCTCTTTTACTAATGTATTTTTAACTACTATGTTTTATTTCAATAATTATGACAATGATCATTCAAATTCATAGTTTGGTTGTCAAAATTTAAATTCAAGCTCTCGTACCCTTATGATCATGTTATTCCTATGTGGTCATTCATATCACAGTTTATTACCTTTAAATAGAATCTTATATCCTCCAAATTTGTGTTTCCATTCCTGAGTTTATAATGAATGGTATTTTAATATATATATATGAAGTGTTATAGTTTTGGAGTACATAGTGGTATATGATGTAGTTCATTTATGAAACTGTTGTTTGCATTTATGTTTTTCTAAATACACAAAACTATTTTGGTCATTATATTTTTTTTCTAAAATAGAATTAATATTCATTTAATAATATGTAATATATATTTATTAATGTGTTAATCACTATACCAATTATATTATATATTATTGTAATGGGAAATTCATTCTCAAATTACAGGATATTATTTTTCACATTCATCATTCCGTTGAATCATGGGGTATGTGATTCTGCCCCCCACCTATTTTATAATAAGTCCAATGCATTCCACATATGAATATTGATTACAACATTATCAAAAATATTTAAAAATAAATAATTATCTATATTGAAATAACTATCATATTGAATATCAATATTTTCCCACATCAAGATGATCGTATGACATCTATAGAAACATGGTGTATAATATAAAAATACTATAACCTTATGAAATAATAATGTTAAAAAAGTATTTACATAGATGAAAATATTTACAATTGATCACTATGAAATATTATGAAAAAATAACATTCATGGAATTGAAAACAAATAAAAAAATCAATAAAAATACCATATATTACAGAGAGTTTTTATAATTAAATTACCCTTGTAAAATCATAAATGAATATTTAATTAAATTGGTGTGTTAATGGTGGTAAATTTACTTCATTATATATAACATAAAAATCATTTCAGTCTCATTTTTTTTAAAAGGAAAACAAGTATCTTCTTTAAAAAATTATACATATATTCCACCAAAAAAAATAAACAGTAAAATCAAGTGGATTTTTATTAAATAAATCAATGTTGAGTTTTGAAATCATTATTTTAGGCATTTTAAGGGATATATGGACATGGGGGAAAATACTCACAATGATGTAGAAAATCAAGGTCAGTCTTCCTTGAAATTTTTATTTCAGTATAATGAGTTCAAAAAAAGTAGAAATTTTATTATTAACAATATATTTCTTGAAATAACAGTTTAAAAACATAAAATATTTTTTATAAATTTTTTAGCTTAAATAATATTTTTTTAATAAAAATCCCACATTGATAGGGTTAAGTGTGAGCCGCACAGTGCGATGACCAGCAAACCAAATATATCCCCAAAATAAACAATCCTAAATAATCATAACAATGTTAAATAACGCATTACCTTAGTAATATCTTCCATTATATGAATCAAGACTACTTATATGAAAAATTAAATTTATAATAAACTATTATAGAAACATACTAATATAAATAAAAAAAATTTTATATACTTATAATATTGTATTAAATATTTATTAATAAATTTTTTATATAATCCCTATCAGTGGTAATAAATGATTCATATTATTTTATGTTTCGGTATGACGTTTTTATCTATGGTACTTAATAATGGATTATTAATCTCCTAGACATTAATACTAATATAAATAATATATATTAATATATTTATATTCATCTATAAAATTTATATGTTGGAAAATTAATTAAATCTTTCATTAATACGGTAGGTTGTATACACGCATGAACACTTATTTCATTTTTCATATATAGGAAAAAGGTATATATAAATTTAGCATTAAATTATAATTATTATAAAGATAGTATAATATGTACTCCGTAAATATTTCATTATTATTATCATAATAAAAAAAATTAAAAACATATAGTGTCTCTTCTTAGAGGCGATAGACGACACTTATGCATGGTTGATGTTAATATTATCGAGAAGATTGGATTATAAGATAACATATTTGATATTTTTATTAAAGAATTATAATTATTTCATTAATATAATACATATATATATATAATAAATATATAAATATATCAATCAATGGGTGGTGTTAATTCAAAACGAAAAACAACAATTCATGTGGTGGTAATCTGGTGTCTGAAATATCGATTGTCTAGTTTTCTATTTGAAGGTAGAGTAGACGGGAATATGTTAATACATTAAAAAAAATTCAATATATTTATGATATTTCTGTGATAATTTTTTTCATTTTTTAATTACATGAAGGATAAAATAATAAATAAGATAAAAAATTTCATTTATGAACAATACATCATATTCAGAGAACCTCTTTAGGGTTTCACAAAAATCATTCATATGACAGCTTCTAAATCATTTGAGTTAATTTATGTATTGTATAGGTATGAATGTAATTGTTTTTTCATATATTGTTAGACAAAAATATTCAATTAAATTTTGAATAGTAAAGGATAAGGGATGTCATTTTATTAATGGGGTAGAAAACAAAATTCAAAAATTCATACAAGAAAACCAATTTATAAAGTAATTCTAAATAACAATTAATCCAACGGACATATATTCTATAGTGAGCTAAGACAGGCTAAAAATAATTAAATCTTACATTATTTATAAAACATTATTTTACATGAATATCCATCTCTTTTTTTCTCCTGATAAACCAGTTATATCCATAACTGCATTATTAATTATAATATTTTTTATTATTAAACATGAAAAAAATATAGTGATCATATTCACTAATATGAATTATTATAATTCCAAATATTGAATCCTAAAAAAACTGACATAATTGGGTGAATTTTAATTTTAAATTAAACATTCAAGTGTAATGAAAAGAGGTTTTCCAATGAAAATATTTAATTTACAATTAATATCTAATATGTAAAAAGTCAACATGATATTGATTCCAATTACTTATAATGGATTAATATTAATTTAATAAAAAAATTGTACCTTTAGTATAATTTAGAATAATGTATTGGTCTTTTTAATGCATAAAATGAAATTGTATATTTGGATAATAATTATAATTATTCATTTTTCACTAATAAAATATTTTTAGAAATTTATAAAATTTTAAATATATGATATTTTTTACATGATTATATAAAACATTTCATTCATTTCTGAAAACATACGTCCTCAAATAGAATAAAATACTTTTGAAAAAAAAATCTCAAAATGATATGAAACATACTCTGTGAAAAAAAATACATTTGACAAATAAAACAATAATTATTCTAAGCTCGTGTCTAAAAAATAATAAATCAATGACAAAATTTTATTGAATATATGTAATATAATATTGTTAAAACAAATCACTAATAATTTTATAATATATATAATTATGACAAAAATAATGCATACAAAAAATAAAATTTTCAGGAAAATAGTTTTCAAAAATTTCAAATGTTTTTTATTTTCATTTCAAGTAAAATGATAACCAATGAATTGATTTTTTAAATTTTTAAAACATATAATTCCCATATGTTCTTTATTCCTATTATAAATAAAAATCTAACCTCTTATTTTTAATTATAAAATATAATAAGGTTCATTTAGACTCAGTGTGCAGGTATTGGAAGCAATCGAAGTGATTTATATTTTTAAAATGGAATATATAATAAATTGGTAGGGTCTTACATGAAAAATTTCAATAATTTTATTTTAATTTAATTAATTTGTATTTGCTTTTTTAATATGGAATCGCACTAATGGTGCAATCATGAATAAATACATCAATCATCCTATGAAGTTCCTCTTGAGTTTACTCTTGTACACCAGAAGAGTAATTAAAAAAAATTGATAGAGAAATAGTTTTAGAAGAATTTACTTCATCATAAGTCGATAAAAAATATTGTACAATTGTAATATTATATTTAAAAGTATAAATTAAACATATTAATAATGGAAATATCCATATTTTAGTATACCACTATATATATATATTGATTCAAAAAATAATATTAATATTAAAAAAATTTCAATTCTAAAAATGATTATTTTTAAATAACTATAAAATGGTCAAAAACACAAAAAAAAATAATATATGAAATAATATGAATGCTATCTGATGAAAAAATCTTACTATAATCATCTACTATTTTGAAAACAGAAAAAATGAGATAATATTATTCTTTCATAAATGAAATTTTAAAAACAATTGAAAATAAGAAATATTTACATTAAAATTCAAAAAACCCATTAGATAACATTGATATAATAATCCAATAAATATATTAATTTAAAAAATATAAAATTCATTCGTAAAAAATATTGAAATTACATTAAAGAACATTTTGACATCTCGTGAAAAAATTCTTTATATAATAAATAAATTTCTATAATAACAATTTCTACTTAAAATGTTGATAATTAAAAGTATTTTTGAATTTAGGAAAATTAAAAAAAAATATTAAATTTCAAAATTAGAGAAATATAGAACATATATAAAAATATTGAAACCTCACATGGTCATGAGACACGACTTGTGACTATTCATACTTGATATAGTATTTAATAATTATAGGTCATACACATTTGATGTATATTATAACCCACATATGTTATTGGACATAAATAATTTAGAATTAATAAACAATAGAAAAGATTTTTTATATAATATTATGTTACATATATAATATTATTATATTTCGATAATATTTATTTTGTTTTGGATTTCTTTAATAATCCATATAATTGATAAAAAATATTTTCTAAAAGGACATTAAAAAACTATTGAGTTTTTTTAAAATTATCTTTTAATAGAAGATATTGACCTGGGACAATAATGAGCTTTCCATTTGTCAAATGGATTTAACAAAAATCTACATTAAATTTTTCCTATATAAAAAATTCACGTAGAAGGATTTCTATTAAAAACTTTTATGATATTCATTTGGGTTTTTTTAAAACATTTTTGATGATTGTTAATAATCATTGTTGGTAGTATGAATATGTTGTTTTCGTATCATATTTTAATGAAATATTTTATAATATTTATTTTAAAATTTAACATAAATAATGGTTTTCATAAACATTATTATAATTTTTGTTTAAGGAGATATTAAATTTAAAGGATTTTAATAGTAAATTCCATTTATACTTCAATTTTCATAAAATTTTTTGAAAAGATGAATGATGGTTTTATTTTAATAAATTTGATTCACATAAGATGTTGGTTGTATACAATATATTTTATTAAAAATATATTTAATGAGTTATTTTGAAATTGAAACATGTTTCTTTAATACAATTGTAGCATTGATGTGTCATTAATAAATTTTAATTCAGTTGAAGGGCTGGCCTAGAGAGTCTACAAGAATACCAATGAAAATAAGCAATACAGTATTTTATTGTAGTAAAGTAGACAATTTTTTGAATAAGTTAGTTATACATTATTGTATTTACATTATTATTAACGTCATATATTGAATGTAAATTTATTTTGTTTTTGGAGTCACAGATGAGGAGCATTGTATCTCTTTTATTTTTTTAATGGTGATTTGATTAGGGAATATTTCACTTTGATATGAATTAAATTTTATATGATAAATTGACTTTCTAGTTTTCTCAATTATGTTACTCATTGGGAGTTTAATATCTATATTTTTTGAGTGATTAATACCAAAAAATTGGGATATATATTATATTGGTTACAATATTATGGAGTTTTTTAAAATAAGGTCAATTTATGAATTATGAGTTTAGAGTGTGGTCGATACATTAGGATAGTTCAAAAATATATAATAGTGTAATATGGTTTAGAAGAGTTCTTGTGTCTTTTTATGAATATATCATTTGGAATATCAACGATGGGATTCCACAAGATGGCATGATTTTTAATACCCATGTCTATAATGATATTTTTTTAATTTAATTTTATTATATTTTAGAAATTAGTTTTTTTAAAAATATGAAGAATTTTGAGATTTAGAATTTATTGAGATGAAATTTATTTATTTATGTATTTTTAATGACTTATAGTGCTTCAGTTAAATGCTATCATTATTTTTGAGGAATTTTTTTAGTAATGATAGGTGATTTTGTTGTTCAAGTAGGATGAGTGGGTGTTTCACTAGATTAAATTTGAAATAGATAACATAGGGTAAAATGTTAATAAAAGTGATGTGAGATAACCTTATGGGTGAAAAAATATATCTAGTAGGAAAATGTTTTTTCATTTAAAATAAATAATTTAATTCATTTAATTCTCAACCATATATTTTCTTTAACATCTACTTCACCTGGATTTTTCATAACCTATATACAGGCCTCCCCTTTATCCTATCATGTATATCTTCATCGACTACCAATTGATCATGTCTAAAGGGTAATGAAAAATGTTTTATTATAAAGATTCTAAGGGAATAATTCCCCAATAATTTTGTGTTATATTTCCATTCCATCATATATTTTTCCATCTATATTATATTATATTTTTTATTACTGATTTTTCCATGACCTAGTAAGACAAAAAATATTCTTGTGTATTTGATGTAACATCCTAGGTAAATAATGAATATGACATTTCTATATTTATTAATATTTTCAAAATAACTATTAATTTTACTTTAAAGGGGATGCTATGTTCCATGGATTACTCGATCCGCAACAATAGGTTTCATTGAAATCTTACGTTGCACAATAATAATATAATATAATTATTTTAAATAGTAGTAAACACCTAGTCGTTTTGTTGGAGAGAATTAATAAAACTAACTACAACCTGATTATACAGGTTTTTTCAATGTTTTTAATTTATCTAATAAAAGTTAGGGGCTTAAAATTTGAATAAATATAATATTATGCATAATTTACATTAAAAGATGGATTTACTTCCTTTTAATAGAAAACCCTCTTTAAATCTTGTTTTGGTCACTTTTATATGTTCCATTCTAAAAAATAAAATTCTTATTTAGAATCGGGACAACAAAATATTCTTTGGGTAAATTTTTTATATTTCTATAATAAAATACATTTTTTATGAATTGTGCAAATTAAGGTATTTTAATTCAAAAGGGCCTTTTAATATAATTAATGTATATAGTCATATTATCTTTATAATTGATTTTAAATTTTAATTAGACTATATTTTTACCAGTTAATCCAATGTTGTTCGTTTAATTTATTTCACTTTGAAATTCAACATAAAGAAGTATCAATATTTTGATAGTTATTGTTTCTTAAAGAATGAAATTTATTTTGAAAATGGGAATTAATATTAAACCAATAAATTCATCTTCTTATTTTTATTTTGTAAAATATAAATCATTTTTGAATTCGGAATATCAAATATAACTTAGGCTGAATTTTTGTTATTTTTTTGAAAAACATCAATTTTTTATGAATATTGAAACCACTAAGAAGTAGTTAAAAACTAAAATTTTTCATTTAAAAGAAATTTTACCACATCAATGAATTGAATTTTGAAAACCCGATAAACATGATTGTTATTAGTAAGTAAAATGTTGTTAAATAAGAATGAAATAATTTTTTGTGAATAGTCACATTTGACTTTTATTTACCACAATTAAAGGTAAATATGGTAATTCAAGGTAAAAAATAATATCACAATAATTATATATATTAGTTTAACACTTATCCTAACCTTATTGGATGAGTATTGGCTGAGAATTGGCATCTTTAGGCTGATTTTGGGACACCATGGATCCAGTCTTGAATGATAATGACACTTTATTTTAATTAACTGAATGCGAATGTAAAAAATTACATAAACAAATATCTCTTTGAAAATTAATTTTTACATGGTGTTATATAAGATATATTTTAGAGAATAAATATTAATTGTAAAGATAATAATGATTTCCAACATCATGGTTTTTTTAATAATTTTTACACGTAGAATAAAATAAATTTATTATGATACAATAATAATGTAGTGTTTACCTCATTAATAAATGATTTAAATACATAAGATAATAAATATGAAAATAAAATCCAAAACCAGTGAAATTCCTATTGGACGAATTTATTTCAATCATGAGTCACCATAACTTCTTTCTTAGTGTGTTTTGGACCTTTATAAACCGAATATCATTATATAATAAAATAATACTTTCACACTTTCCTAATGAATCCCTCCCCACTTATAAAAATCCCTAACTTATATCCAATTCCTCATAGATATTAAGCCTTTTGGCTTGTCTAAACTCTGCAAAGTAATCTAACTACATCCTTCTTCAAATCCTAGAAGCCTTAACTTAAGAAGAAGGCACTTCAGGAAATACTATTGTTTCATAACAAAAGGAGTTACCCAAATTAAAGGTAACGACTACTCTTGACTTTTCTTCTTTTATTTTACTTCTCCAACCCCTAAACTATTTTTATTTCGTTATTTTTTTTAAAAACATATATAATAAATATTCTAGGATGTTCTTTTTTTATGTATTATAACTACACTTAAACACACCTCAATATAACGGATGAATAACATATTGTTTCTATGGATTGAAAACTAATGCCTAACGAAACGATGATTGATCGATTATCTCCTACCACCTATCATGGTGGACAAAATCATGAAACTATATTTATATATGATAAACAAAATTTTTAGTTTTTCTTTATGATTCTTTATTTTTTGTTTATAACATAACTTCATGGTTTCTATTATGAGGAAACACGATAATTTCATTTGATGAAGTACGGACTACCGCCACCTCAAAGTGATATGACTCATTCATACAATATGTGGGACACATAAAGGGTGGAGATTTTAGAATTATATATGATATTATACTGTAATTATTTTATAACTATTTATCATTATGTTTTAATTCAATTAAAATTTAAAATGGAAATGAAAGAAGCATTCATGCGAACGTTCGGCTTACCATCTCCGTGAATGGTGCATTTCATTTCATATCTCCAAATGATATGTAATGATATAAATACATATATATACTGGATATATATGATATATATGATATCTAAATCATTTATATCATTCTAGTGATAATGGACTCTTGACAACATGGTCCACTTGTAATTATAAGGTGTTAATTTTTTAATCAAGTACCAAATATCAACAAAACGACCATTATTAACATAAATGATTACATATTTTTTTATAAAATGATAATAAGTGATATAAAAGGAATAATAAACTTGAAAAAGGGTTCTTAATCATGTATAAATTAACTTTCGTTTATTATTCCAGAATAATAAGGAAAAAACAAGTCAATTCGGGCACGAGGTAAGAGATTTCTTATCTCACTCTTAATTTCATGAGATTTCCATTGTTTTACACTTATTTATTTCATGTGGTGTCTTGTATAATACCATTAGAAATATATTATCATGATTCTCTTTATATTCATGGTATTATGTGATTCATTCTGTGGTTATTTACTTTTGGTCATATGACTCGATTGATTAAAATAATGTATGGGGGTTTCATCTCACTTTTTAATGCCATGAGATTCATGCTATAATTTCCAATATTTCTTTTTGTGTGGAGAATATACTATCCATGATTGTATTCATTGTATAATATACTGTAATTTTTTATTATTTACAACTTCATTTAATGATCCTTCTTTCATGTGGTGTATCATTCATATATTACCTAATTTGTAAGGGAACCTTTCACCCTTCTTTTTAAAAAGTAGTCTTTTTGGTATGTCTTTTAATTTACATCTTCTTTTGTTGGGATATGTTATTATATATCCTTATTGATATAAATTTTATGTCCAAGTGATGAGATACCCTTTTCACTCAACAACTCAATTTTTTAATTTTAATGTGGTGTTGTTAGGCTGTCGAGTTTCTATAAAGGAAGTTACTGACCCAAATTCAATTATTTGGGTTAAACATATACATTTATTATGTCTTTCTATAAATATGTGTGAAAGAAATCTGATTATTTTACACTTAATATTCACTTATATTGGGTGTATTTATATTCATCATACATAATTATGTAATTGATTTATCCTTAATCTAAGGATACCATCTTTATAAGTGATTTTATCTCAATTTACGTTCCATTGAGACTTCATTGTTGTTATGCACCAATTCACTATTATATGGTGTATATTGATAGGTTGGTATGGAGTATGATATTCTCTAATGATACCAACTATAGGAATGAAGTGATAAATTAGATTATCAATATACAAGAGGGGGTGAATTGTGTACAAAAAAAATTCTTTGGGAACTTATAATGTTAGTTAGAAACCTTTATATTGTTTAACAAGGTCAAACATATTAAAATCAAAAAACCTCTATGTTCTACTAACTTTATTCTAGAAATTTGATTCTGAGAATGGAATTCCAGAAAAGTAGTTTCGGAAATGAAACTTAGCAAAATTTTACAAAGATAATGATTTTACCATAAAGTGTATAGAATCTCACTAAATTAGAGTACAATTATAAAGAAGTATAAGATAGTTATACTTTCCTCAACAGTCAAAATGAAGCGGAAAACATGAAACAATACAAGTATCAAGTGGTAAATATTTTAACCCCAAGAGAAGGGTATCCAAAAACCTTGTATAATGTTCCCTTGATATAAAATTTAAAGAATGTATGTCTTACCCACACCAGGGTATGCCCTCGATACAAAGATCAGAGTCTGTCTTGCTATCCACGCAATCTCTCAACTTCAAGGTAGTCGGCACCTCTGTCATCATATCCCCAAAATCCCCCAAAAGTACACTGAAACATTCAGAGTCTCACGAACCAATTCTGAAAAAGATGTTCAGTAGGCACAAAGCATGAAAGTATCTCTCTCGAAATCCCTTCAGCAGCATGTAATATCTATATTCATAGAATTGTTCATAAATGTTGTGAGCACTATCAAATGAGATCCTATTTATAGGAACATCTTCAATGGTCAGCTCCCTACTCCAATGGTCATATATTTCATTGAATTTCAGAGGGATATGTACATGTGTAACTCAAACAATGGTTGGTTAGTAACTGAATGCATGACGTCATTTTATAACCAAAACATGAGTAAGCAAAAATATGGTTACAAAAGAAAATTCATTTTTTCCATATAAGGAAAAATGAATGTTCAGAGTCTAACCAAAAACTCTCCGGTGTCTATAAAACATAGATATTCAGATTCTATCATCAATGGAATTCTTAACCTGAATTTTATATAATTATAGAGTCTAAATTTTAAGGGATTTCGGAGTTTAAATATATAATAATTTGGAACCTGAAATTACAATGTTCGGAGTCTAAATTCAGAGAACTGAGAGTCTGAACATAGAAAGTTCAGAGTCTGAATTCAGAGAACATGGAGTCTGAAAATATAATGTTCAGAGTCTGAATTCATTAGAATTTGGAGTATGAACTTTGAATGTTTGGAGTCTGAATTCAATAGAATTCAGAAAATGAGTTCAGATACTGAAAATAGAATGCTCTATATATGTGTATTTATGATTCCAAGGTTTTGGCTATGAAACCAAATTTTATACTTAGATAAAATATGAAGAATGAAAAAACATGGTAAAGAAAATTTTCTTTGAGGAAGGAAAATTTTCCTTTTATAAGTAAAGAATAGGGTAATAGAGATTTGTCTTAAGATAAGGTGTTTGGGATTTTTAAAATAAGAAGGAATGGAAAATTCATGAGGAAACCATACTGACTCCGCAATCTACCCCAAACATGAAGTAATGTAAAAGTCATCATAAAAACATATTGACTCAACAATATCCCCCCTTTTAGAAAGCACAAACATCCTTTTGAAAAATAATATAAAAACTTAGAGAAACATTACCTGGACTTTGAAAGTAAAACGTATCTCCCTTAACACATGGGAAATGATTAGTACGACTAACTCTCCCTTAGTAATTGGACACACTACGAATCGTACTCAAGATTTCTAGAATATGAATTATTATTTTATTGCATACAGAAATTTTCTTTGATAAGAACTCCCCCTTAGATGAACTCCTCCTTACATAGTGAAATTTATTCTTTTCTTAGTATTCTTTTTTCTTTCTCCCCCTTTGTGATTTTCAGAAAGTATTAATGGGAATGGAAAATAGATTATAGTACCTGAAAAATTATTACTAAACATTCAAAAGATAGGCAACCTAAAATTTAATTATGATTAGAAAATTTATAAAAGGAATATACAATAAAAGATCGGAATTGAAAAAGTTTATCATTCCTTCTCATTGGGCATCAACTTTTTCACTATTGTTTTAAACTTTTTGAGCTCCTTGTGAACTTCCTCTACTCGCTTAATAATCTGATCCTAGTTTTTTGTTTTCTTTTCAAAGGCTTTGATTCTCTCTTCATGAGCCTTAAGAACCTCTTCCTGAGCCTTCAAAGCTTATTCCTTCTTGGAAAGCTTTTCTTCTATCTCAAACTGGAGATCCCTTTATCTCATCCAACTCTGAGAAAATAAATACAACATCCCATTCAAATCTATTACTTATTGAATCTACGAATTCTGTTCCAGAGTCTGATTTTCCTCAAAACTATTTTACAGATCCTTCATCTTACTATATTTGGTGTCAAAAGAATCCTTGACACTTTCTTGGAACTCATCAATAATCCTCACATCTTCAATAATTTTCCCTGACCAACATGTCATCTTTTTTCATGATCTCTTGTGGGCTTCATTGTTTATGAAAAAGGATTTTAAGTCTGCCACCATATTAACACACTTATCCATCACCATGGATACTGAATCTTATTTTTTATTTAGAGTTTGTTGAAGAATCTCGTATCTGGATTCAATACTATGAAATATTGTTATAGTTCCAACAAGCTTCTTCAAGGACTAAACCACAAAATCATGTCCTAGAGATATTGATTATAAACCTGAAACTTTATTTGGTGAGGGCTCTTTTTCTATTTCAATTCCCTTCCTCATTGAAGAACCACCAGTATCATTCTTCTTAACCACATCTTATTCACTTCTTCTTCATCCTTCCCTTCATCATTTCTAGGAGTAGCAACATTTGATGATTCTTCTTGAGAATTTCAGATTGATAATTTTTAAGGGATTTCGTTCTCATGAAAATCATAAACTTGCTTAAGGAGATCTTTGGTATCATCACTGGATTCTTCTTCCTCTTCTTCTTCCTGCACTAATTCTTCTTGGACTTTTTCTAGAGTCACATATTTCATTCCCAGAGTCTCATGTAAAGATTCTATCTGAATGTATTATGGTTTCGGAATGTTCTCAAAGGCATTCTCAGTATCCTTCAGAAGATATTGGAAAATCATTTCATCAGTCATCTTCATCTTTTGTTTCTTTTCTTTTGCTTGATTCTCACGTTCATTAGCAGTCTTCTTTATTAAAGATTTTACTTCAGTTGGATCCAAACCAAAACTAATCTCCCCTAATTTCTTATTCTTCTTTTCTTCCCTCCACTTAGCTAATACCTCATCTGGATAATATTTTTTTCTTCTTTGGATTTTGTGGTACAGATTGGGTTTTCATGGTTTCCAGGATTTTTCCATTATCATAAACATCCTTTAACTTCATCTTCCTTCATGCATTCATAGAGGTCTCAGTGGCCTCTTATATCTTGGAAAATGCTTTATCTTCTTCTTCAGGTAAATCAAAAAATTCTTATGATTCATTAGAAAATCCAACCTTCGTATTTCTTAGAGTATCATCACTCACCAGCATTACATTTCAATTCCTTGGATTTGAACTACAATGAATCAGGAAAGACTCTATGCACAGAGAAAATAGCTTATAATTATTGGATGGATACATAATGATCTAATCCTTTAGATTTCCATTCATTATATTCTTGATCGTAATCAAAATATGCTTAACCAAGTTGATCATTATCATGTTCACCATAAAATCCAAAATATACATGTCCCTCTTCATCAATGTATCGTTGTCCCAATTCCTCAGAATGAAGAATCCTTTAACCCACAATTCAAGAATCTTGAAATTTAAAGATAAGTGAACAATTTCTGGATTCTTAACATCTTTATGACCGAGGAAATCCATATCCTTCACCTTAACAAAAATTCCATAGACATCCAGAAACTTATGGGAACAACACTTTTCCTCACTATCATAGGGAAATCTATTCAAACTAGTAGCCTTGGAATAAGATAATGAATATTTCTTCCCATAGAACATAAAATAAATTATTCTCTACCTTATTCCTTGAAAAAACTGACTGTTTCATAAAATTCAACTAGAAAATCCAGATACACTAAATCTTGAGCTCTTGGCATCGATGCAGAAACCCTCTCTCCATCCATTCATCTTGATGTTCTTTGAGATGATGGAATCATACCTAGTTAAGAAGTTTGGATTAACCAACCTTTATCTATACACCATCCACTACATGATTGTCTTGATAGTTTACATGAATTTTTGAGAAGATTCCTTAGCAGACATTCGGATTTGAGCAAGATCTAAGAAGTTCGGAATGAGATTAAGTATGAAGGCAAGACATTAGCACGTGAATGATTTGGAATAGATGTGGTACAACCATTTGGGGGGTCCTTTATATAGCCTTTAGACAAGACAATATAGCATCCATACAAAATCCAATGGTTGAAAAAAAAATTGATCTGATCTGACGGTCGAGATGATAGTCGGATAGAAATTTTGATAGAATCTGATTTTTTGAGGTTGATAATAAAAACATTCATATTTAAGAAAGAGTGAATACGAAAATTTAAAAAAAATGAAAATACCAACAAGTAAAAGATGATTATGAAAATTTATGAAAGGAAACATTCCTTTCAAATTTTTAGGAGGATTATTCATATTGGGAAAAATTATTTTTGGGGAACATTGGATTCTGAAAATTCTATTATGCAATATTTAGAAAAACTAACTATGAATTTTTTTGAAAATCCTTTTTAATAAAAAAAATATAAAATCATCATTACAAAAATTTATAAAAGATTCAATACGAAATTTTTTAAAAACGTCATTTGGAAAAATTAGAAAATCTTTATTATGAGAAATTTAAGAAATTCATTATTATGAAAAAAACATAGCAAATCTTCATGACGAAAATTTAGAAAATTTTCATTACAAACTTTTAGAAAGTCTTCATCACAAAAATTTAGAAAATGATATTACTAAAAATTTAAATAAATCATTATTATGAAAAATCAAGATGAGAAAAAATTTAAAGATTTCTAGACTATGGATAATTTTGTATGAAAAATTTTAGATTATGAAGAAGTTTTTGAAATCTAACAAACAAATGTACCCCCTATAAAAAAGAGTTTATTCCTATAAGAAGATAGGTTTCAACAAGAATTTAACAAGGAAGATTACCTAATAGTTACCATTCATTACTTTTGTTTAATGTATTCAAATCTATCAGATGGAAATGATTTTTTGATTATATAAGAAAGTTGATCTTGAGTTCTGATAAATTGAAAAATGATATCTCTTTTATGTGTGTGATCCCTAAAAAAGTGATGCCTAATATCTATGTGGTTTGCACGAGAGTGATGTGGAGGGTTTTTACTTAAGGAAATGGAACAAGTATTATCACAAAAAATTTGTGTTTTATTAAAACACATACAATAGTCTGTGAGTGTGTGTTGCATCCACAACACTTGAGCATAACAACATCTAGCTGCTACATATTCAGCTTCAGTAGTGGAAAGTGCTACTGAATGTTTTTTTTTCATGACCAAGAATCTAATTAATCTCCTAAGAAATGAAAAGTTCTCGATTTACTTTTTAAATCCATTTTAAATCCACCAATGTTATCATCTAAAAAAATTAAAACAAAATCATTTCCACAAGTATAAAAGAGTCCAAGACCAATGGTTCCCATTAAGTAGATAAAATTCCTTTTCAATTCCTTTAAAGGAGATTCCATTGGATTGGATTGATATCTTGCACATATGCATACTGAGATCATTAAGTCTAGATGACTAGCTTTCAAGTAAAGTTGACTTCTTATAATACCTCTATAAGATGTTTGATCTACTGGTTTCCCAGCTTCATCTAGATCATGTTAATTTGAGGTACCAATGGGAGTACTTATACTATTAGTGTTTTCATATCCATACATTTTAATTAGATCTTTAATATACTTATGTTGGGATATATATATTCCTTCTGGTTTTTGAGAAATTTCAAAACCTAGAAAAAATGATAACTCACCCATCATACTCATTTCAAACTCATATTTTTTTATATCTGCAACAGATTCACCTGAAGATTTCTATGTTGAACCAAATATAATGTCATCAACATATATTTGATGAATCAAAACATTTTTCATATCTTCCTCTATAAAAAGGGTTGGAAAAGCATTTCCTTTAACATAATTATATTAAAACAAAAATCCTTTAAGTCTATCATACCAAGATCGAGGGGCCGTCATAAGTCCATACAAATCTTTGGTTTGTTTAAAAACATGTTTAGGATGTTTTTTATCTTCAATACTAGGTGGTTGTTCAACAAAAACTTCCTATTGAAAATAACCATTATGGAATGAAAATTTAAAATCCATTTGAAAATGTTTGAAATTGATTAATGCTCCAAAGGCAAGTAGAATACGAATAGATTCATGTCTAGAAACTGGAGAATATGTTTCTTAATATTCTATTCCTTCTTGTTGATTATAGCCTTTAGCAACCAGTCTAGACTTACTTCATACAATGATTCCATTTTCATCACACTTATTTCCGAAAAACCATTTTACTCAAATAACCGAAGTTTCATTAGGTCTTCTTACAAGGTCCAGACATTATTCATTTCAAATTCATTTAGTTTATCTCGCATTGCTTTTAACCAATCATCATCACTGAAAGCTTCATCAGTTCTCCTTGGTTCTAATTGAGAAATAGATGTTATATGTTCTACTACATTTCATAAGGATCTTCTTCTCCTTATAAGTCGATTTACATCACCAATGATACTATCACTGGGGTGATTCTTAAGAAACAATTAATTTGGGTTTTGTTAAACCATCTCATCAACATGGGATAAGACATCTTCTGGGGTAAATGTTTCAGAATTATCTTCTTGGAAGTTTTCCTTATCAGAAGGATCTTCTAACAAAGGTTGATAATCAGTTTTTGAAAACACATCTTAAGATGTAGGATGAGGTTGTTTAAAAAAGGATCAGTTTCATCAAACTTTACATGTACTGTTTCTTTAAAATGAATACTTTGTAACCAAAAACCTTGAAAAACGAGATTCTAGGTTTTCTACCATTCTATAACTCAAAAGGAGTTTTATTAATAAAGGGTATAATTAAAACACAATTTATAGTTTAACATGAAATTCTTATAGCTTCTTCCCAGAAATGTTTGGCTATAGAATACTCACTCAACAGGGTTCTTTTTATCTCTTGAATAATTCTATTTCTTATTTCAACAACACCATTCTATTGAGGTGTTCTGGGTGTTGAGAAGTTATGAATAATGCCTTTTCTATTAAAAAAAGCTTCAAAATTTGAATTTTTAAATTCTCCTCCATGATCACTATGAATAGTTATCAAAGTTTGGTTTTTATTATTTATTTATTGGGCTCTAAATCTTTTGCAATAAGAAAAAGCTTCATATTTCTTTGTTTGAAAATACACCCACATAAATCTAGGGTAATAATCAACTAAAACAAATACATAATATGTACCTCCAGTTCATCCAGTTTGTGTCGAACCAAAAAGATCCATATGCACTAACTGTAATGCACCACGGGTTGAGACTTCACTAATTGATTTAAAAGATGATTTACGTTTCGTTCCATATTAACAAGGATCACAAAATTTTGAAGAATCAAATCTAAGATTCTGTATATCCTTAACTAGTCTTTTCTTAGATATTTTTCATAGGTTTCTTAGGTTACAATGTCCTCACCTTCTATGTCATAACCATGAATGATCTTCCATTGCACTAAGGCAAGGTAAATTGGGGCTCCAATGGTCTTCTATGTTTAATGTGTAAACATTCTCTTGATTATGGGAAGAATGAATAAATTCTACCCTGGAATTCTGTACTAAGCACCTATAATTCCTAATATTAACAAGGTAACCTTCTTTAAGAAATTTAATTATGCTAATGAGATTGTTCTTAAGACCCTTAACAAATAAATCATTTGAAATGAATGTTTTTCCAAGAATAATTATGTTATCGATACCAATAATTTATCCCTTAGCATTATCTTCGAAATTTAATTTTCATCCTTTCGTCATAATAATATTTTCAAAGAAGTTTTTTATACCAATCATATGATGGGAACATCCACTCTCCATGTACAAAATATTTCTGTTGTTACAATATTTACATTCGTGAAAATAAAAGAGTAAGAGTTTTGGAACCCAAACAATATTGGATACGGAAATTTTAGAAAACAAATTTTTAGGCACTGGAATTTTCATTGAAAAATATGATTTATGAAAACTTAAAGACTGGTTTTTGTTTAAGGAACAACTTTTTGCCTAGTGTCCACCACACTGACACTTACTGTAGAATCGATCATTTTGAAGAACAAAATAATTTATACTAAAAATTGATTTTGAACTAGTATAACCAAATCCAGAATAATTCTTTAGAGTTCGAATTTGAGAATGTGTTTTATCAAAATTTTCCATAAATAAGGTAATGTTTGACAAATACTTATTTCTGAATTCAGTATAATAAATAAGTTCTTTTCCTCCAAAACATTGGTTTTAGAACTAGAGATAGGCTCGAAAACATTTTTCATAGAAATTACATTTTCAAGATCCTTAGAATGTTTATCATTCTCAAAATTTACTTACTCAATATTTTTAAATACATTCAAAATCAAGGGATTTCTTATCAAGATCATTAGAATGATATGATATTAACTTAGTAGAAATAGTATTCCTAGAATTTTCCTTATCGTTCTTTTTTCTTGAGTTTTGAATTCTCATTCTAAAGAAGCATAGCAAACCTATAAACTTATTCATGGGTAGGTAAAGTATTATCTTCATCAGAAAAATATTCTTCATATGAGGATTCATAGTATTTACTATTACAATTTAAGGATACATTGGTGATGGATTCATGATTGTTTACCTTAGACATTAAGAAATGATTTTCAATAGGTTGTCTGGCTATTAGACCAAGATTCTTTTATCCGAAGATTTGTAATCTGATGATTCATCTGAAGAGTCACCACCACTGGCACTCTAGGTTTCATTATCTTTCAAGACCTTCTTAGCATTATCTTTGTAGTACTTCTTTCTTTTTCTCTCTGAATTCTCTTCATTTCATTCCTTTCTCTTAAGCATATGACATATAGTCTTATATGTCCAACTCATTTGCATTCATAACATGTGACTTATAAACCATTCTTATTTTTCCATTCATTCTTCTTGTATCTGGATTGAATGTTCTTCTATCCAATATTCTTGTTCATCCTTTAAGCATGTTTGGATAATTCATTTTATGAAGATTCACTTCCACTAGATTCGGATTGAATAACAACATTATTAGATTTAGATCTTGTAACTCTCTCAGGAGTCTTGTCTTTCATATGACTTGAAGTTGTTGTAAAAGCAACAATTCCACTACCTTTCTTCTTCTTAATAATATCAGCATATCTCTTCATTGTACTTTCGTGTTGAATAAGAGTTCTAAAATGTTCATCAAGAGAAATCTGTGTAACTTTCCTATTTTCATCAATAGTTGTTCCCTTGGATTCCCACTCATTGGGAATGATTTCTATGATTTTTTCAACAAAAGATTCAACATCTAATCCATTCTCACCCATATATTGTAAACTAATAACAATAGTCATGAATCTATGTTTCACCTTACACATGGGTTCTCCATAAATAAATAAGAAACCATAATATTCAGCTCTGAGCATTGATCTTCTAGTTTCAATAAAATTGGATGTTCCTAAGTCTGTAACTTCAAGCTTCTTCCAAATACTATTTGTTACTTCACATGATGAAATTTGTCTATATATATTTATAGTTATAGAACAATTAAATGTGTTGTGTACCTTATTATTCAATTTATATTCATGCTTTTCTTGTTTGGTGAATGTACTAAGATCGTTTTCAGGGATTTTATATCCTCCGGTAAGCATAACAGAATTCTCTACTCCAGTATTTATAATGAATCTCTTCATGCGATATCTATAATATTTGTAATATTTATCATAAAAAATAGGTGGTCTAGTAGGATATAGTTTGTCAATGGTACCAACATTGATTCCTATAATCTTCAAAAAAATCATTCCACACAAGCTTGTTAATAATAAAAGATTGTAAACAACGGTAAGAATATCCTAAGTAAGGAAAATATAGAAAAATGAAAACATGATCACGAAAACCTATATGTGAATATAAGTATTTTGAAAACCTTATTTGATACCAATTGTTATGTTGGTATGGGGTATGATATCCTCCAATGATACCAACTGTAGGATCGAAATGAAAAACTAAATTATCAATATACAAGAGGGAGTGAATTTCATTCTTTAAAAATTATTTGGGATCTTTTAATGTTGGTTAGAAACCTTTCTATTGATTAACAAGGTTAAACAAGGTAAATTCAAAAAACCTCTAATTTCTAATAACTTGATTGATTCTGTATATACGATTCTGAGAATGTAATTCTGGAAATGTAGTTCCACAAATAAAACATAACAAAACTTTAAAAAGATAATGATTATACATTAAAGCATACAAAATCTCACTAAATCAAGGTACAAGTACAAGGAAGTATAAGATAGTTATACTTTCCTCAGTAGTCAAAATACAAAGGAAAACCTGAAACAATACAAGTAACAAGTAGTAAATCTATTAACCAAAAGAGAAGGGTGTCCAATAACCTTGGATAAAGTTCCCTTTATTTATACATAACAGAAAGTATGTATTACCCACACTAGGGTTATCCCTCGATATGAATTTCAGAGTCTATATTTCTATCCCCAAAAGCCCTCGACTTTAAGGTATTTGGAACCTCTTTATTCCTATCCTCGAAAGCCCTCGAATGTACTCAACAATATTTGGAGTCACATGAAGAAATTCAGAACAAGATATTCAGTATGCACAAAGCATGAATGTATCAATATAGAAATCACTTCAGAAGCATGTAATCTCTAGAGTCATAGAACAGTTCAAAAATGTTTTGAGATATATCAAATGAGCTCCTTTTTATAGGCACATCATCAAAAGCCGGCTCCCCCCTCCAACGGTCATATTTATCCATGAATTTTAGAGGGACCTTACACGTGTAACAGAAACAATGGTTGGTTAGTAACTAAATGCACAACATTTGTGAATAACCAATACATTAGTAAGAAAAAATATGGTCACATAAGAAAATTTATTTTTCACAGTGTAAAGAAAACAGGAAAGTTCGGAATCTAACGAAAAACTATTCGATGTCTATAAAACATCAATATTCATATTATATCTTCGAAGGAATTTCTAACCTGAATTCTATAGAATTATGGAGTCTTAATTTCAATGAAGTTCAGAGTCTGAATACATAAGGATTAGGAACCTAAACCTACAATGTTCGGAGTATAATTCAGTGAACTTGGAGTCTAAACATAGAATGTTCGGTGTCTGAATTTAGAGAACTCGGAGCCTGAACTTAGAAATTTTTGAGCCTCAATTCATTAGAATTCAGATCCCGAACTTCGAATGTTTGGACTCTGAATTCATTATAATTCATAACCTGTGTTCAGATCCTAAAAACAAAATTCTCTTTGTCTACATATTTAAGATTCCGAGGATTTGGCTACGAAACCGAATTTTGTACATAGATAAAATAGGAACAATGAAAAAATATGGTAAAGAAATAGTTTCGCTGAGGAAGGGAAATTATCATTATATAATTAAAGCATATATTAAATGATATTTTCCTTAAGTAAAGGTGTTTGTGATTTTCAAAACAAGAAGGAATGGAAATGTTATAAGGAAACCTTCTTGACTCAACAATCTCTCCCATACATGAAGGAATATAAATGTCATTAGAAACCCTTATTGACTCAACATATATACTATCCTTTGGAATATTATGTCATAAATACCTTTATTTTCATGATATTATAATTTTTTGATTCAATTATATTCCTCAATTATTTGTATTCAATCTTCTCTCATTTTGTTAAAAACTGTTTAACTAAAATATTGATTTAATGGTCTTCATGATTTATTCTTCTAAATATTTCCCATTAATGGCCATGATTTCAAAATGTTTTTAAGGTTTTTTTAATAAGGAAATTTATGGATTAAAATGATAAATTATTTAAATGTTTCAATGTGGTTAGGGAATCATTGATTTCAAAAATATTTTTATTAAATGCATTAAATTGTTTTGAAAATGGTTTGATAAGGCATTTTTATTTTCAATATCTTAATTTGATATACTATAATTTTAATGTTGAAATGTTATCATTCCATTATTCTTGTGTAATGTTTTATGATTATGTTACGATTATTTGGCATTTTTTACGTATATGGGTGGTTTTATGATAATCCTAGGGCTGGTGAACCCAAGATAGCTCTCCAATGCATTGGGTAATGTGACAGAGCTAAATGTTAATGTTTCTCGAAAGAGACTTTGGGAATATATTGTGATGGGTATTCCAAAGTGACTCCCTATGTAGTTTTAATAGCTACAATTTAAGTATGTTATGTAAGCCACATGTTACCATTATGATTTATGATTTCATTGTGTTATTCATAAATCTTATTATTTCATGAGGTAAATAAAAAAGTTTATGTTTTATATGTATTTATGGACTAATGTTTTATTTCATTTTTTTTATAACACTTAATGCTCTTTTTATGCTCATCCCCATTTTTGAAAAGTTTTTCACAGGATTTAAAGATTAATAGGGTCAATGATGGGATGAAGGAAAAATCATGATTTCTAAAACATGGAAATTGACATGTTTCTTTTTAAGAGTTATTATTTTATTAATAAATTGGAAACTGAGTAGAAGTGTCTACATTGTAATCTTTTGAGATGTAATAGTTATGCCCTAATTCTCTAAAACTCTAAACCTGAAAAGATCTTTAATGTGAATTATTCCATTAATTCAATATTATGTAATGTTTTAAGGTTGGGTTTTCATAGTTGGTATCAGAGGTTGATTTAGACAACTCTAGGGATTCCGAGTTTTCATTGGACACATGGTTAGTCCCTATGTCTATTATTTCTATTAAATCCTTGTTTTATTACTTTTTCAGATCATGGAATGTGAGTTACAAATTGAAGGAGGTGGATCTAAAAGGACATTCCTATCTCTTCCTGATGACATGATTGCAATATTTATTGCAAAGTATTTTTCAAATGATTGTGAAAAATTTTATAGCATACACATCACTTGAAAATAGTTTTTTGGAATATCAAACCCCCTCCACTATAACTCGTTATCATCATTGATCTTTGGTTGTATATAAACAAAACCTATTTTCACAATATTCTCATATTTTCTTGAAAGGTAAATATTGTGAAGGCATTTTCAAATATTTTACCTTATAAAAAGATTTTGAAGCATAATATGATTTTGAAAAAGGTGATGAAGAAGGAGACCCTTGAGCAACCTATTTATATTTTCAATTATAATACAGTCTCTCAACTCATACCTATGGTATTTTAAAATGACCATTAATTTATATTTTAAACTCAAATTTGGTCCGACTATTTTATAGAAATCATGTTTTGTCTGATGTTTTGAAATTATATGTCATACATGATTATTTCCCACAACTGTTTTTTTGTGAACAACCATATGACCCATGTTATACAATGTGTATTTGGATAAAGGAAACAAATTATTTTGAAGAATCTCAAAATCATTGTTGCAATGCATGGACCATCTACCTATATGAACAATAAGACGATGAAATAAAATGGACACCATCATCAAATTATGATGTTCTTTATTTTGGGGATCATTTTATTTTATCATATGGTGGTTAAATAAAAAAAATTACAATATATATTGACTTCATGAATTTATAAGTTGAGATAATAATGAATTGCAATGAAAAATAGAGGTATAAAGAAACCATTGAGGATAAAACATTTTAGGGTTATTTTTGTGTTTTATAAAAAGGATAACCCGTAGGATGGTTGATAACAAGTCGCATCCGGCAAGGCCACCAGAATTGAACCCACAACCCAAGGGTGACAAGGGAACTTCACCTACCACTAGCCTACTTGAAGTTCCTGGTTAGAAAGACTAATTATTTTAGTAAAATGATTTTATGGAACAAGAATAATTTTATTTTTGGAACATATGTTTTATCAAATGGATATACATAGTATATGATAACGATTTGGTGATTAAGTGATAAAGGTTGTTGTGAAAGACATTCTCTCTTCACAAGAAACACTATATGCCTAAGGAAGATAGAATACTCTGAGATTGCAATTGTGGAATAATGGTTGAAATATTTGTTTGGAAGAAAATATGTATTTATTGTGGACATATGACAATTTTGTTTATTAATGAAAATTATTAACCTATCATGGAGAATATGTGAATCAGTTAATTACATTTCAATAAGAGACTTTACGAGTAACTAATGTTATTTGGAGATAAATATTAGGATTTATCTTAGATGACTATGTAATTAAATCCTTATGAGATTTTAGTTTCAATATTAGTTTGGAATACTTTTGAATAATTTTATGGACTGTTTTTTATTAAATGGCCTTTGATGAACATTGGGTTTTGTTTGACAAATTTTGGCGATTAAGAGTAGATTTTATTTTTGTAAAAGTTTATCATTTTTTGTGATTATATGATCTTTTACTAAAAATTTTGTTTTTGGTTGATTTCAAAAAATAGGGAAAATATATAGTTCTTCTTTTGTGGATTATGTGATTCTCTAGAAATTGATTATAGCTCTTTCAATGTGAACAACTCATATTGAATACTCATAGTTTGAAAAAAAAAATATTTTGTTGTAGGAATTTAGTAAAGGTTGAAAGATTACAAGACAAGTAAGTATGTTTCATTATATTTTTAGTTATGCTCATAAATAAATTTCTCAAATTTATGAAAAGTAACTTAAAACAAAAACTTTTTCTGTTAACTTTTCCTACAGGGGAATGAAGGACCGTTGAACCCATAACATGTTTGTGATTTTCTGGTGGTTATCTTTCTCCTAATCATGTTTTATATCAATCGCCTTCATAACATGACCATTTTTTCTCTCTTCTATATCCATGTTTTTTTAAATGGAATCATATTAAGGTTTATCATGGGTAAACATTGTACTTCTCTTTCATTCTTTTAAATTTATTGTTTTACTGACAATTTTCTGATGTGGGACATTTAATGATGTTTCCGGCCCTAATTTTTAAATTATGAGGACACAATTCCCAAAAGGGGGGAAGGATGTAACATCCTAGGTAAATAAATAATATTCCATTCTCATATCTATTAATATTTTTTAATTAATTATTAATCTTACATTAAAGGGGATGCTATGTTTTATGGCTTACCTGATACGCAACAACAGGTTTCTTTGCAATCTTACATTGCACAGTAATAATATAATAATATTATTTTAAATGGTATTTAACTCCTAGCTTTTGTATTGGTTAAAATTAATATAAATAACTATAATATGATTATACATGTTTGTTTAATGTTTTTTCTTTTATCCAATAAAAGTTAGTGTCTTAAAATGTGAATGAATCTAATTTTAGGCATAATTTACATTAAAAGGTCGATTTACCACCTTTTAATGGTGAACCCTCATTAAATCTTGTTTTGGTCACTTTTATATGTTCTATTTGACAAAATAAAAATCTTATTTAGAATTAGGACATCAAAAATTACTTTGGGAAATTTTTTGGTATTTTTCTAATAAAATTCATTTTTTATGAATAGTAAAAAATACTGTATTTTAAATCAAATGTGTCTTTTAATATAAATTATTAATATGGTTATATTATCTTTTTAATTTATTTTAATGTTTAATTAGATTTTATTTTTACCAATTAATCCATAGTTTTTCATTTTAATTAATTTTACTTTCATATTAGACAAAAACAAGTATCAATCTTTTGATAGTTATTGTTTCTTAAAAACACCCTTTTTTAACAACAAGAAATAATTTTAAATTAATTAATGCAAATTATATGGTTTTAATTTGGTAAAATAAAAATAATTATTAAATTTTAAATATCAAATATATCATATGCTGAATTTTTTGAATTTTTCTGAAAAACATCAATTTTTTTATAAATAGTGAAACCACTAAGTAGTAGATAAAAACTGACATTTTTCATTTAAATAAAATTTTACCACTTATATTAATTCAATTTCAAAAATCCTACATAAATGGTTGTTATTAGTAAGTGTAATGTTGTTTAATAAGGTAAAAAAATTTGGTGAATAGTAAATTGTGACTTTTATTTATCGCTGTTAAAGGTAATTAGGGTATTTCAAGGTACAAGAAAAATATCATAATAATTAAAAATTACCTTAACACTTGTCCTAGACTTATTTAATGAGTCATGGCCGACCATTAGCATATTTAGTTAGATTTTGGGACCCCATGAAGCCACTTATGAATGGTAATGACACATTATTTTAATTAACTTAAAGTAAAGGTAAAAAATGACATAAATAAATATCTCTTTGTAAATTAATTTTTACATGGTTTCATATAAGTTATCCATTATAATATAAATATTCATTAGAAATATAAAATTATTTCCTCCATCATGGGTTTTTTTATAATTTTGTGACATCAAATAAATTAAAATTTTTATGACACAATAATGATGTAGTGTTAACTTCGTTAATAAATGATTTAAATAAATAACATTATAAATATTGAAATAACATCCAAAACCTGTCCAATTATTATTGGATTAATTTTATTTCTACCATGATACATCATATATTCTACCTTAATGAGTTTTGGACCTTTAGAAACGGAATATCATTATATAATAAAATAATATTTTCACACTTTCCTAAAGAACCCCTCCTCCCCCTTATAAAAATCCCTCAATTAAAATCAATTAATAACATCTATAAAGCCTTTTGTCTCATCCAAACTATGCTAAGATAAGCTCCCTACGTCCCTCTCCTCTTCCAAGAAGCATTACCTTAGGAATAAGGCTCTTCAAGAATCTTTTTTAGATCATACCAAAAGGAGTTACCCAAATTAAAGGTAATAGTTTCTCTTAACTTCTATTGTTTTAGTTTACATATACAACCCCTAAACTATTTTTATTCCTTAATTAATTAACAACACTAGTATACCTAATATACTAGGATATTTTAATGAGAAGTATTAAAACTACACATACACAAACCTTCATCAAATGGGTGAAGACCATACTATTTCTGTGGATGGCAAACTAACGCCTCCTGAAATGATGATTATTCGATTATCACCTACCGCCTATAATGGTGTACATTATGATGAAACTGTATTTATTTATGAAATATATTATGTTTATTTTTTCTTTATTATTCTTAATTTTTAATTTATATAATACCTTTATGGTTTCCATTATGAATAAACGCAATAATTTAATTTGAGGAAGTGCGAACTAGTGCCCCCTCAAAGTGATATGACCCGTTCATACTATACGTGGGACATATAGAGTATGGAGTTATTGAAATAATATATGATATCATACTATAAATACAATATATCTATGTATCATTATGTTTTCATTCAAATAATATACAAAATATAAATGAAAGTAGAGTTCATGCGTACATACGGCTTACCGTCTCCATGAACGGTGCATTTCATTTCTAATCCCCAAATGTTATGTACAGTTATAAATACATATATATATAAAATATTTATGATATATTTTATATATAAATCATGAATTTAATTCTAGAGATAATGGACTCTTCACCACATGTACAACTTTTAATTATAAGGCGTTCAATTTTTACTCATGTACCAAATATCTACAAAATGACCATTATAATCTTAAATGATTACATATTGTTTATAATATGGTAATATGTGATATGAAAGGAATAATAAAAATTAATTGGTTTCTTCATCAATTATAAATTAACATAAGTTTATTATTCATGGAAAACAAGGAACAAACAAGTCAAGTCGGACATAAGGTAAGGGATTTCTAATCTCACTCTTAATTTCCTAAGATTTTAATTGTTTTTCATTATTTTATTGAATATGGTGTATTGTGTACTACCATTTGAAATATATTATCCTGATTATCTTTATATTCATGATATTCAGTGATTAATTTTAGGGTTATTATCTTTTGGTCAAATGACTCGATTGATTACAACAAAGTATGGGTTTTTCATCTCACTTTTTATTCCCGTGAGATTCATGAAATAATGGCCACTATTTCCTTCTATGTGGCATATGTACTGTCAATGATTGTATTCATTATGTAATATACTATAAATTTATGGTATTTAAATCTTAATTGAATGATCCTTCTTTCATGTGGTGTATCTTTCGTACGTTACCCAATCTGTAAGGGAACCTTTCACCCTCCTCTTTTTAAAAGACTTATTTTTGTTATGAATTTTAATTTACGTATTCTTTTGTTGGGATTTGTTATTATATGAACTTATTACTATAAATTTTATGTCCAAGTGATGAGAAACCATTTTTCTCTCATCGACTCATTTTTTGAATTTTAATGTGGCGTCGTTAGGCTGTCGAATTTCTGTAAAGGAGCTTCTTAACTAAATTTCAATTATTTTGGTTAAACTTACACTTGTGGATTATGTATTTCTATAAATATGTGTGAATGAAATATGATTGTTTGACACATAATATTAACTTATATTGGATGTATTTATATTTTTCACACATAATTATGTAGTTGATTTATCCTTAATCTAAGGATAACATCTTTATAAGGGATTTCGTCTAAATTAACATTCCATTGAGACTTCATTGTTTTTATGCACCAATTCAATATTATATGGTGTAAATACAGTCATTTGGAATCTAATATCATGAATACCATTATTCTCATGATATTATAACTTTTTTGTTAAATTATATTCCGCGATTATTTGTATTCAAGTGTCGCTCATTTTGTTAAAAACTCTTTAACTAAAATATTGTTTTAAATGTTTTAAAGTTTTATTATTCTAAATATTTCTCATTAATGTCCATGTTTTCAAAATGTTTTTAAGGATTTTTAATATGAACATTAATTTTTTAAAATGATAATTTATTTAGAATTATCATGGTGGTATGGGACACATTGATTTCAAAAGTCTTCATATTAAATGTTTTAAATGGTTTTGATAGTGGTTTGGTAAAGTATTGTTTATTTCAATATATTATTTGACATATTGTGTTTAGAATGTGGAAATGTTAACATTACATTATGCTTGTGGAATGTATTATGATTAGGTTAGGATTATTGGGCATTGTTTACATATACATGTGGTTCCGTGATAAACCTAGGGCAGGTGAGCCCGAGATAGAACTCTAATGAATTGGGTAATTTGAAAGAGGTAAAAATTAATATTTCTCCTAAGATATTTAAATCATATACTATGATGGGTATTCCAATGTAACTCCCTATGTAGCTGTGATAGCTACAATGTCAGTATGTTATGTATGCCACAAGTTACCATTATGATTTATGATTTCATTGTTTTATTCATAAATCTAATGATTTCGTGAGGTAAGTAAAAGAGTTTATGTTTTTATTGTATTTATGATCTAATGTTTTCTTTCCTTGTTTTATAACACTTACTGAGATTTTAATTCATATACCAGGTTTTGGAATGTTTTTTATAGGACTTAAAGTAGAATAGGTTCAAGTATGTGATCATGGAAAAGTCATGATATCTAAAACATGGAACTAGACTTGTTTATTTAAAGAGTTTTTTATTATATGAAAAAAATGGAAACAGAGTAGAAGTGTCTACATTGTAATCTTTTGAGATGTAATAGTTATATCCTAATTCTCTAAAACTCAAAACTATAAAGGATCCTCAAATTGAATTGTTTGTTTAATTCAATATTATGTAATGTTTTAAGGTCATGTACTTACATTTGAAATTCATAATTTAAAACAAGTATATGTGATTTTATATTTCTTTATCCTTTAATTTTTTTGATGTTATGGAAATATAGGTTCATTTTTATTTTTCATGATCTAATTATTTAATTAAATTATTAATATATTTCACTATTGTATTTTGGTGTCCTTTTCTTTTGTTTTTATGTGTAATTAGTATTCATTTATGGAAATTAATTTATGAAATTTAATTCTTTCATAATTTAATGTATATAGTTTTTATTGTGTATTCAAATATTTCATGGGGTAAATTAATAATTTCAATTATTAATTAAATGATTGTCATTATCTGGTTTGATTTACTAAAATATTCTTTTGAAAATGTATTAAATTTTATTTAAAAACATAAAAAGGCATATATGTTAACTTGTTAATTCATAAATTTTTTGAAATGTTTTTAATATCAATTTGATATATTTATAATTTAATTTTATAAGAAATTATATGATATTTTTTTTAAATCTTATTTATCTTCATTGAATCAATTAACCGCAAACACTATGTAAAATTTAATTTATTACGTATTTCTTTTCAAAATAATGATTTCCTTTTGTCCTTATAAATTACTATAATTTAATTCATGAATATTTTAGTTTTTATAAACATTGCATAATTTTTTTGATATAATAATTGGAAGTTTGTTATTTATCATTGATTACTCCCATTATATTGGATATATATATATATATGATTTCTTTTGAAAGAATATTAAACATGTTTTTTGGATATAGTTAATTTTTTTAAAGATTTAATGAATTTATTTATAATTTCATATCATTGATATCCTTTAACTTATGTATTATAGTATTACTTTTCTTAACTACATTATTCTATGTGATTATTATAGTTTACATTGTGAACATAAAAAATATTATAATAGTCATTTAGTCTCCCACTAATTTAATTTATATTATGATGTATATTTTAATAATTTCTCCCTATTTAATCCTATATGAGTTACAAATCAATGATATTAACTTCATTATGGTTAATATCCAAAATAAGGGTTCATTTAATGTTAACGATATTCGGATTTAATGAAAATTATTTATTTATAAAATCAAGGGTTTCTTTTTTTTTCTTTTTTTCATCAATTTGTATTTTTATTTTATTATAAAATATAATATTCCTAAAATTATTTTATATGATTTTAGAAAATAAAATTATTTTTAATAAACTAATATATTTCATGTACAACATGTTCTAGCATAATGTTTAGATTCGTAAATGGTTTCCAAAATATATATATTGTTCATATAGCTACCCCTATTATAAAAAATATTTTTTTTATGATTTGAATAAGAAATAGGATTTTCAGGTAAACCATGTTTTTTCTCTTAAATACAAATACATTTTTTAATATGGTTTATTTTATGAAAATGTATTTAAATAAATTAAATTTTATTCCTGAACGGTGTCTAGATTTGGAAAATTCCCTATTTGAAGGTTCTTACTACTAATGTGAACATATAATTGAACATTCACTACCAACTTATCTAGTTTTCGTATTTGGATTCTTTTAAATTTTAAATCATGTATTATTTTAAATTTTATTTTTTTAGATTTAATTATTCCTTAAAATATAATTCATGTGAAGAATAAATAAATTATTATCTTGATGGTATTATATTCATTCATTACATCATGATGTTGTGTCTTGGATTTAGTTTGTGGTATACAATGTTACTGATAATTATGTAAAAAATATAACTATTTTCACATAATTTTATTTATAAATTTTTTTACTAAATTAATCATGTTTGATGTTATATTTAGTAATCATTTTTTTACATGAATACTTAATTTCTATATTTATTATATTTTTAGACGGGGTTTAAAGAAAATATTTAGTGTAAATATAGGTATATCATTATGGAGTTTTGTGAATCGGATACACTCATAATTACATACCTCTTATATATAGTTTTTAAAACTCAAAAAAGGATGCTTTAGTATAACCGCGACATAGTATACACCTTTCACATTCCATGGGATGGGATCATTCACTAACCATGTTATATAATTTCATTTAGAGTGAATTCCATGAAAATTATCTTTTTTCAACTACTCATGATATCAAAACCAATATAAACAAAAAGTAATTAATTATACATGTGGATCATTCTCAATTTATGAGTTTCTTGATACTACCATAAATTCATTCGACATTATAATTTAAACTACTGTTACTGTATTTTATTTTACACCAGTTCTAGAAACAATATCATATTTAAATATACATGTAAAATCATATAAATATTTTATTATATTCTGTTTAATTCACATTCATTGTGAGGGTCATTTTTTACCTTATTGGTTTCGAATGCTCACAATGAGTATAATGATATATCTACCCCTATGAAAGTTCTCCAAATGATATATATATGTGGGCCTTTCTATAATGATATATCTACCACTATGAAAGTTCTCCAAATGATATATATATATATATATAGTGGATATTAACATCTTCCCAATGTCATGAATCCAGTAGTCATCAACCCCGGAAGATCCCCCTCATGACACATTATTGTGTTCATACCTACAGTGATAATCTAATCTAACATTAATAACATAAAAATATTAAATTCACTCTAAAAATATTAAATTATTAATAGACACTCAAAAAATATGGACTCTCTTAATCATACATTGTACCATATAGTGTTGTTCCTTCATTTCATTCAATATAAGATCAAAAATATTGTTCACTATTATACACCCTACTAGGATATTTTAATTGTGGGAAAAAATGACTCCTAATGGAAACCATTTATATAAAATAATGTGATAGGGATATGAAATATGTGTTGTGATAAACGAAATAATTCATCCACTGAAGATCAAGAATATTACTAAACAATATAAGAGTTATTTAGCTATAAAATTAAAATTCATACATTTTCCTCTTACCACTATATATTATGTTTTTTCCAATACTATATTTCTAATGAATATAATATTTATAATCTACAGTATAACAGGGTCCTTCAACCAGAACTTGTGTTGAATTATCCTTATGATTTTTATATAATTTTTTCAATGAACTATATTTGAAAATGACATAAGGTTGTATTGGGTGTATGGAATAAAGAATAAAACAAAAAATAAGAAGAAAATTTTGGGAATTTAATAGGCCACAATATATTTATTAAAAGAGTATAAACAACCCATTTAATTTAATCCCTTTTCATACACATTAAAATTTGGTGAGAATTAATGGAATTTTATTTTCCCCAACCATAAGTCAACATTAATGTATATTCAATAAAATTTGAAATTATGTCACCTTAATACACACACTAGACAGAAATTATTAATTTATATGTTATTTGGTTGAATAAGATACTACTAAATACATTTCATAAAGGATATAAACCAAATGATATTTGGTAAATGATATACTAGATAATTGTTTTGTCAATAATTTTAGTAAAACAACATTATATATATTTTCAACAATAATAAATATGGTAAAATTTTAATATTAGATACCTACCATCCCATATAAAATATATACGTACCCTTTTTATGACTCAATAATATATAATCATAGAATATGGAAGGATCTTTATCTATATCTTTTGAATCACTTTTTCAGCCTTATCCCTAAAGGGTGAGCGAATTGTTATCACAATATTCTCTCATTATCATCAATCAATTAGGAAAACTAGATTATTGATATATCTTCTTATATTATGCCAATTGTTGATGTAATTTTGATCCACAATCCCTGTTATGGTTTAAAAAACACATTATTCTTTACATGCAGATTTGATATTGAGTGTTATCACCCAAAAAAACCTAAAAAATATTTGAGATTTATATTTCATCTGAAGATAACCTCAAAATTTCATTAGAACTATTAATATTACTATGTTCTACGTCTAGAAACATAAATTATATAATTTATATCACTTTTGAATATTCAACCTTAATCATAGACCTATAGAATTCACATAATAAATAATAATATTAAAAATGGTGAATAGAAACATTTTTACATGGTGATATGAGATTAGTATTAATGATTAACATAAAATATAACAATTGATGTTCAAATGTGATTATATGATAAAAAAGTGTGTTTGACACCATCTTCTAGGTCAATGAACTATGGGATAGAAAATCATAGTGAAATTATCATGGTTAATCAATAATATCATTAGGAATAATGATCAATTAATAAAATATAATAGGATTTATTAAATAATGATATCATTGAAAAGAAGATGTTTATGGCTAAAATATTTTTTTATAAAATCATTTAAATTTTTAAATCTCTCTAAAAATAACATTATTATATAGTGAAAAAAATCCAATAATTGACTTGTTTTTCACCCCATTCACAGAGACATATTAGAAAACGTCCAGTAGTGGATAGGGTAAACTACCAAATTCTAATATCATAGTGGATTAAGTCTAATTGTTTACATGTTTCACTCCACGATTAATTAAATTCCTAATAATGAGATATATTTCAATTCCTAATGCACCGAAGGGATTTATAGTTCTGTGGACATATTACACATAATGTAAATTATCATGCATGATTTTTTGTTCCCTTCTAATTCCAATTAATGTCATTACGTATAGTGTTTCATATTGAATTGTAGGTATATAGTATTCTATGATAACTCCTCACATAAGAAAATCCATACATAATTGTTCGACAATATCATAAAATATCTATCATTTTATCATATCATATTTAACCAATGGGAATGATATCATTTCATTGTAAAACATTCTTAAACAATTATCAGCAAAAGGCATTCTAAGAAAAAATGTGGATTGCATCATATGAACACATCCCAATTGTGTCATAAAAACATCAAATCATGATTAAAAAGTTGAATTATATTATTTTTTGGATTTTATGAAATCATTATTATATAATAATAAATTTTTTATATTTTTAATAACTACTTAAGGAATGTTTTTTTATAAAACTATGAACATTTATCATAATAAATTTTCTTATAAATTACCCATTATAATGGGATTTAATTAAATATTTAAAAATAAATCATTATTGAAGAAAGGATTTATATAAGTCATAAAATTAATGAGAACTTTTTTCAAAAATAAAAATACCTTTAAAATCCATTTTGAGATCAATATTTCATCTTTAAAATAAAACAATTACGTTTAAAAAATATAAAAATATTAATTTTTTTAAAAAATTACTATGAATTATATTTCATTTTTAAATGAATTTTTAAACATGAAGAAAATTATTTATAAATAAAAATGTATAATGAATAATTTTTTTACAAAAAAACATTATAAAGTCCTTATTTTGAATGATTTTACAAAAATTAACCATGTTTAAAAAGAAAAAAGTTATTTTTAAATAATCTATAATTAAAAAAATAATATAACAAAATGAGAAAAAGAAATTATTTATTTATGGATAAGGATAAATATAAAATAATTTATCGATTATAGAAATACTGGATGGAAATTCACTATAAAAATTAAATGTTAGATTATTCCTTACCCCAAAACATCACATCTGGTATATTATTTACTGAGGGAAATTAAATAGAGATAGGAAATTTAATACTCTAATAATAAATATAGGAGCATAAAATGATCAAATTCTAGATTTAAATTTATTAAAAAAATCCTCCTAAATAAATTATTTCAAAAAAAGTCTCAATATGATAATGAATATTTAATGAAACCCTTGTGGGTTTCGTAATTATTATTTCAACAAAAACATGATTGAGAAAACCCAAAATCTGATATTTCAATATCATGGTTTTGTGTTAATTTATAAAATAAAAACTTTTGTATATATATATAGTAAACTAAATAAAATAAGTGGTTAATATGCATTATCTCTCCAGCATAGAAAATTTATATAAGAATCCCCTACCTTGTGTTTATATTTATTCATATTATCTCAAAACTATTGTATAACAAATAACTACTATCTTGATCATATATTTCAAAAAAATATTAATATATATTTGTTTTTGTATTATATATTTAAAATAATTTATTAAAAAATAATATTTTGTTATATTTTTATGTCAATCATATGGCGTTAGTAATATTGATTGTTTGTTCTATATAATTATGGTAATTACAAGGACCCATCCTTACGAATTGCATAATCTAGTTTATTCAACTTGAATAAATTTATTACATTCCCAAATATGTTTTCAGTTTATATTTTTATATAATAATTCAATAAAACATACATGAAAATCTATTAGAATACAATGGAATACTACTAAGATAGTATCAATTCCGTTCGTAATATAGATTTTTTCAATAAAACATGAAATCATCCTAACATAAATATTTGAAAATTATTTTCACTTACGTATCCTTAAATAATTTTAATAAAAATGAATTAGGGGATTAAAACTAAAATTCTCATTAAAGGAAAAATAATTGAAAATAAACCATTAATGCATTAATACATATAAACATGTTTATCATTTTCATAAAGACATACTTATCACCCAAAAATAATCCTCTAAATTTTTAAAGGAAGAAATTTTAAAAAAAAATAGAAATCATAAATAAACCATTTAGGTAACATTGTGTATTAAATACTTAATATTCTAACCCTCTCGTCTACATTACAATATACCCTCACTGCTACCTTATGAAGTAACCCTCATGGATACCTTATGGTCAAACCATCATAGTTACAATTGGAATGAATATTAATGTTGAAATCCATCATAGAAATACCCAATGATTTGAAGGGAGATATAGGCCTCACCCATTATCATAAAAAATCCCTAAAAATAGGTAAAATAATCATAAATCATGAACACCTGCATCATAAGATCATTTATTGGGGGAAATCACTTATTTGAAAAGAATAATGTGAACATACAAAGGAAAGAGTTTTATATGTAAATAAATAGGTTATAATGTATTTAAATAATCAAATAATTAAGGACTCATAAAATTATAATGCTATTTTCATTCCGTATAAGATAAGAAGAGACATTCGATATGATTTTTTAAAAAAGATCCATTATAAAGGATTTTAAAGGGAATGTCCCCTATATAAAAAATGAAAAAGATCCATTTTGAGTAACAATTATTAGAAAGTTAGAAATTAAAATTTTAAAACAATAATTACATATAAATAAAATCATAAAAATCATTTGGAATACATGGTCATGAAATAGAATGATTTATAAGATTTAACAATTAAAACATTTAAAATATTCTTTTCGTTTACAAAGTCAAATACCCCAGGTTTTTCATAATTAGAACATGCTCAAAACTCCGGTATAACAATTTATAGAGTTTTATATAACCTACTGGCGAACTATATTCATATTTATAATTCCATATATTTTCTTTAAATAACAAATTTACAACCATTTATTGTTAATTTCATGTTATTTTCATTGTTTTAGGTGAATTTATTTCATGCTTTTCATGGTGGGTTAATTATGGATTTTCATTTAAATTAAAAGGAAAACTATATAGGTAGAAATAAATTATATATTAATTTGTTTTAAAAATTTTAAATCATTCCATATATCATTTTTTATTGTCATTATAATTCATAAGATAAAACATTAATAAAAATGATTTAATTTATTTTGGTGGGTTTTATCATCATTATGAAATTATAACATTTTATTTGATAAAATTATTATATATTATATCTAAAGTATTATATTAAATATTATATTTATAATAAAAACTGATTTAAACATAATAACTGTTTTATTACCATCCTTTTAGGTGGTAATGGAAAATGAAAACACATCATCCATGATAATGTTAAATAGATAAATCATATAAGATGTTTTCATTTTTGGAATAATAGATAAATATTAGAGGTTTATTGACAAGTATTCCATTTAAAAAGTAAAATTACATTATTTGTATGCTACTAGAGTTAATGAACCACATGGATGAGGTGAGGTGAGTATAAAAGAAGAAATGAAAATAAATATAAAATAAAATGAATGAAACAACAATGGGATTTAACCTCTTGAATACTTCTCCTTGAGAATGTCCAAAATGCAGTTGATTTTTTCCATTTGGTGAGATGAGTAGGTATTCGACATGGGGAAGAGGCATGGTTTGTGAATTAGGAATAAATTAAACAAGTTACATGGTTTTTCTGTGTGAAGAGAAGAGTGGATGAGTGGTGTTACTTATAGTGGATGAGATGGGTGATTTTTGAATATTCTATTCATTAGTTTATTATTTTGGATCAAGTCTATGAATATTTGGATAATTATCATTATAAGTATTAAAATAATGTAGAATATTTATATATTTAGTTATTAGATCATAATTACATAACATGTGGTTCAGTCATTCATGAATTTGAATATGTTATAAATTATCATATTTCATTATTCACTCAAGATTTAACTATTTTAGAAAAACACAAATAATTGACCCCAAAAATTATTCAACATCTATAAATCCATAACAGAATCCATTTTATGAAAGTAACTTTTAAATTCTGATAAATTTAATTCTTAATTATAATCATCATTTATTTGAAAAATACTAAATTTAAAATTATAATTGATTTTATAACACTTCAAAAAAAGGTATCATAAAATTATATTTTAATCATAAAGTAATAAAATATTAATTAATTATTAAATTTTATGATAATTATTTTTTTTAATTAAATTCATTAATTATTAAATTATATATAAAAATCTATGTTCAACAAAATACCAAAACTATATTTATCATTTTAAGACATTTATTAACATATACATTGATACGAACATATCACATTTTCATATATAAGATAGATAAATATTATTAATACATTATTAGGTGATGTTACAAATGTATTGTCTAAATTATTATTCATAATGTCCAAATTAATATTCCTATGGTCAATTTACTATTCCATCAGTATAAATTCATTAACATCAAAAATAACACTTCTTTCTTTTTACATTTATATTGAATTCAAATACATAATTCAATAATTTTAAAAAAATATGTGTATTTGTGTTTACAAAATATGCCCTTTTTGAAATTGTTTTCTAATAATTTGAACTCGAGATTCGTAACCATTGGTTGACTAATAAAAATTCCATTCTTGAAAACTGACATTGGAAAATGTATTAATAAAACTTGCACTTAATAAAATGGAAAAGTAATTATGATTGTCACATAAGATAAAAAATACTAAGATTACGTATAGGAATTCATGGAAAAAATATCAATATATCATAGAGAGTGATAAATAACATGATCATTTTTATGTTATACATCACAATGAAAGTATATATATTATTGGGATAATTGAAATTTATTTCTCAATAATAAATGTAAATTGAAAAAATTTGTATTTCAATATCCATTTTTTTACTAGTGTTTAAGGAAATCAATTGACATATATAGTAAGAAGATATGGATATGTACTTAATTGAAATTTATAGTTTCATCCTTTATTCAATATTCATCCACAAACCCTGAATAATATGAATCATTCGTTAATAAAGAACTCGAACCAACTTGTAATGATCTCTGAATCCATAAAAGGAAGAAAATATATTCCTCCTATACTTAGGAATTAACCAAGACTAAAAAGCATAAGATAAGATAATCTAATTCCACACAAAAACTTTTTAATCGAAATTCCATATTATTTCCCAATGTATAAAATATATAATTCCAAAAATAACAATCAATAAAATTCATCAAAAATATTATAAGTTAAGATTATAAACTAAAAATCAGAAAGACTTGGTCACATAGCTACCATTATTGTGAAAATATTTATCATGAATTGACATCAATGACTATTACTGTATCACTCATAATAGTATATTATAAAATCAGATATTCTCCATGATATGATTTTCATTTAAATTAATCACAATAATGATATAATAAAATCAATTTTCCTCCAAAATACACGTTATCATTTATTCCTGAATTAAAAATAATAGTCATACTATTTACCATATCCCTATAAATCATCCCATAATGATATTTATCATATTGGAAGAAATAATTACTCACTAACTCAAATTAAAATAAATAATATGTTCCCGAATTATAACAAATCATAATTACCTAAAATTCAAATATCATTTGAACATTAATGATATTAATACAGTTATAATTAAATAAAAAAATGACATTTTTTCAATTATGGATTTTCATAAGACACCATAAGGATAACATATAAATCATAGACAATAAAACACCCCCAAAGTAATCCCAAAATCAAAAGAGTACTAGAATGTTTAAACATTTAACCATCCTACAGTCATCCATAACTCTTGAATCATTTATACATAGACAACAGGTTCTTCATAATCCGTTAACTATCTACTTTCACCTATTTTAATTACACTAAATACCAAAAAATAAAATTGAAGAATTATATCCTCATTATTTATAAATATCAATCTGATCATGCTTTATGGGAATAAAATAATTCATTCTATAAATTCATAATTCAGGATCTTCTTGTTGTTCCCTTACTCTTTAGACATAATTTCCTACTTTAAAAATGTAAATGTTCACTCCACATCTGTTATTTTACTTTTCAAATGAGGTTTAAATGTTCATATATTAAAATCATTTTAAAAAGATACCATGACAATAATATTGTTCATGAAATGAGTAGGTGTTGGATCACTTAAAATATATCTTTTTTGTTGACTTTAATACTCAAGATGCTATCAAAAATAATTCTAACCTGGTTTTGAGATTATAGTTATGATAAAACCATTAGAGAGGGGTATATATGTTGTCCAAGATCGCTTTCCTTCCATCTTAAAAAATAAACCTTAATATGTTGTAAATAAAATCACCTAAAACAAAAATGAATTATTAAAAGATGAAAACTCTATATGGTAAATATTATACCATAAATTATTTATAATACTCTAATCCATCAACATCTTTATATCTATGTTGATTTAAGTTATTATCAAATATTTGTAAAAATTTTGTAATCCGATTGAGATTTCCATATGATAAGAACCCTTGTGGTTATAAGGGATGTCTAATTTAGGCTAAAATAACATCTTAACCTCTAAATTTATAAAAAATATTCTCTAATACCAACAATAAGGACTCAATGTTAAACATGACATAATAATGTTAATTCAACTTGAATACACATGTTACATTACCAAACAACCCTTTTGTTATACCATTTAGAGAATTAGGTCCTAAAAAATATATTAATTTCCAACATCATACAAAGTAGATAGTACAAAATGTTTCCATTTTTTCTATAAAACAAATGTTTTTTTAATAAAACGTTATTTTTTCGCAACATTCTGCTATGATTCTTCTTTTCTCTTACCTAATATTAAACCCTGTGAAAAAAGTTTAATACATGGGATGTGAAAAAATGGTCAGTAAATGAAATAGAAAAAAAGGAACCATTATCCCTTAAATAATTATTAACATGATAAATAATTTTCACAAAAACATTCTCCCCAACCATAAAATGTCACATACATTGTGAAACCTATAGAATTACATAAAACATAAAAGACATAATTAAACTATTTTTGTAACTTGGGGAATAAATTAATTATTATTTTAACCCGCATATATACAATATGGATTTTAACACTCACATCTACCTTACAATGTATCCATCATGACTACCTTATGATGTAACCCTCACGAATACCTTATGGTGTAACAATCGTAGTTACACATGGAATAAACATTATCGTAAACATAAAACATAAACATAAACAATGCATTTGAGGGAGATATAAGTCCCAAAATTCATCATAAAAAATTCACGTGAACTATAATATAATGATAAAACATGTGTAATGGAATCATAAAATTTTTTTGATGTAAATTACTTAATTTAAAAGAATACTTTGTAAAAATATAGGTAACCATAGTCTCTATAAATAAAAATACAATATTGTAATTAAGACTTCAAAACATTAAGGCATCATGAAATTATAATAATATATATATTCCATATATGTTCAGAAGAATAATTCTTTTGGAATTCTGTAAATATAGACATTAACAGGGTTTTAAAGTGAAATTCCATTACATAAAACACGAAAATGATCTTTTTTGAAAACATTTAAGATAAATTTTAATATTAAAATTTTAAAAAATTCATTTCCCTTGAAATAAATAAATAAAAACCATTTTAAAATCATGATCATTAAATTTAATAATTTATAAGAATAAATCATTAAAACAATTAAAACAATTTTTTTAGTTAATAGAGTGTCTTACCATAGGTTCATTATACAGAAAATATGTGTAAAAATAATTTATAATGGTTTAACTAGGGTTATTTGACATATTAATGAACTATATTAATATTTATAAATCCTAATATGATCTTTTTATAAGAAAATTTTATCCATTTATTGATAATATTTTGTTATTTTCATTGTTTTAGGTGTGTTTATTTCATGGTTTCCATTATTGGTTCATTATGGATTTTCTTACTGAATGGATTTAAAAATATAGATGCTGAATTAAATGGTACTAATATTTTTAAATAATTTTTAATGATAAAATATATCATTTTTTCCCTGATATTAGTATTAATCATTTGATAAATCATAAGTGAAAAGGATTTAATTTATTTCCAACATTTTTCCAACCGTCAGGAACTTATATCATTTTATTTTAAATCGTTTTTAAATATTGGTTATAAATAATAATATGATATATAATATGTATAAAAAACATATTTAACCATATTAATATTTTTATGGCCACCATTGAAGGTGATGATGGAAAATAAAAATGGATCATCAATGATAACGGTAAACAAACACATGACAAACGATGTTTTAAATTTTTAGAATATGAGGAGATTATGGGAGGTCTGATGATTGATTTTTCAACAAATAAAAAGAATTATAGTTTATGTAATATATTGGAGTTATCATTAAATGTGGATTAAGGGTGTTTTTAAGGTAATAAGATAACAATATTAATTTAAAATAAAATCAAACAAAAAGTGACATGATTTTACCTCATGAATTATTCTTTTTCAAAACCTCTTTAAGGAACTTCGATTTGTCTCGTAGGTTGGACCAGAAAGATCTAAACATGGGGTGGAGTCTTGTGAAGGTATTTGGGCATAAATTAAGAAAAATAAAATTTTTTTTTGTGACTATAATTGGTTATGTGGTGGTATTTATAGTGGTAGAGAGAGGTGTTTTTTAAATATTTTATTCATGAGTCTATCATTTTATCTCAAATCTATGAATAAATATTGAATTTTCACTATCTATATTACAATAGTTAATTATATTCTGAGATTTTTTTATCCCATTTTTGCGACATCATTTATTACACAATGATTCATGATTTTTTTAAATTCCGTAAATTATTGTTTTTCACTATTCTCCAATAATTTAAATATTTTAGAAAAATAAAAATATATCACCCGAACCATTTTTTTACATTTATATTTCAATTACTAACTCCATTTTTAAAAAATAAGTTTCTATATATTATAAATTTAATTTTTATTTTAAATACTCATTTTTTCAAATAATACCAATTTTAAAATTATAATTGATTTTATAACACTTTGAAAAATTAACTAAGGTCTCTTTAAATTATCTTATAATAAATTAAAAGAAAAATATTAACTTATGATTATATTTTATGAACAAATATTTTCCTTTTAATCATTAAATTTATTATCAAATTATAAATAAAAATTTATGTTTTACAAAATGAAAAAATAAAACATTTATAATTTTTTTTAAAAAAATTGACTTATTCTCTAATATAATATAATTATATTTTCTTTTATGAGATGGAGATGTTTTATTAAAATATTCATAGTTGAGGTTTCTATTCTATTGGATATATTATTATTCCTAATTTCCATGTTAGTATTCCAACTGTAAATACCCAGAAATTTCACGGATTTGTTTTTTAAATACTTTCGAATTTTATGAGACAACATTTTTTGGCGGTGCCTGATTTTGAGGCCCGTTGTGCCCAGAATCAATTTCTGAAGTTTTTTTAAGCATAAATAATCACGTGTAAGCAGCTTTCCTAAAAAAGTGGAATAACTCTTAAAATTCTACTTGGATCCGAAATTTGACGGCACTATTGTGGTCAAGATGGTGGGTTTACCCTAAGCGCAACATATGTTTAGTCGGAACGGGCCTCCTGTGAAAAATCCCAAAAAAATGTCATAACCGTAAATAAAATAATTAAATAAATTATTTTATTTTTCAAATTCTGATAATTCAAATATGGAAACTCAGATTAAAAATATGAGACCACAGCTAAACTCGTGGGGGAATGCTTTGTTTAAGGAGATACTAACATTGGACGGCGCGGGCCAGCAGAGAAAGTCATTTTTTCGCCGCAAATAAAATAATTATGTGGAAATTATTTTATTGTAAAATTCATAACTTCTATACGGTGAGTCGGATTAAAAATCATAGAGTAATTTTGGTTCTTTAGGGTGTGTTGCACTTAGGTAGAGCCTAACCTCAACCGGCGCGAGTCGAGGGTGACTGATAATAATTTTCCTAACTTTTTTTCAGGTACATTCCATAAACGTACATTCAAGATTTTATATCTTTTGAACCGATTCTCGGAATTGAAATCTGAGGGCACCGTTGAATTCATATCATTGGTAATTTCATTGTGATACCTTCACTGCAGTTGCATTTTGAAGAGTTTGGATGTCCGTTATTGGATTTTTATTAAAGAAAATAATAATAAAATAATGTAAAATACATTATATTATTTTTAAGCTGCCATGTGTTGTGTGTACAGTTAGTTGGAACATCACTTTGGGGGTTGGTGGTGGGACCACCACACCCTAACCCCCTATGGGGGAATGATTGGGGTGGGGACCATCGGAGCAACATAACCTCCTGCGAGTGGTTATGACGTGGGTCCACATGGGGCTTAACCCCCCATTTAATGGCGAGGGAGAGGAAACTTCACAACCCTCTCAATTAATGTCATGTGTCGACATAAAATTAAATCTATCAATTAATTTTAGGTTTCAATATAAATTTAATTGCTCTCAATTTTTTTTACACGGCAACGCTTTTAAATTCGCCTGACCCACCCTTCTTTTTTTTGAGTAACCGCATTGTTGGAATTTAGGAAGGTTCCTAAAAAATGAACCGTCATAAATTCAATTATGGTTACATACCTCTCCCCCTCTCCTATATATAGGGAGCTTGGGATGAGTATTGGGGATGGCTTCACCAAGCGATGAAGCACTGGTAAAGTGACGCAACACCCAACACTTAGAGGATTAAGCTTCCTCCAATGAAGAATGTGAAGATGCCGGTGACTACAAATTCTTCTATGGAACATCTTCCAAAATGGGATCTCTTCGACAACCATACATCCTTCCTCTTCGTCATCAACGAACCGATGCACAAACTCAGATGTGGAAGCGTACAACGAACGATGTAAATATTATCTTCCCCCACGACGAACAAACACAAATCGATTAAAAAGGTAGGGGGTTTGCTTCAATTTTATTTGATTGAAATTTTTCTTTGTCTTTCATTGAAACAATGTTTAAACTTCGGTTATTTATTACCACCTAACGTGGAGGGCACGTGTCGAACGAACACGACCCGAAGACCCTACGTTGATCCTTGTTTTTGTATACGTTGGGAGAGGCAATAGAGGAGGTGATGATGAACGGAGACAGCGACCGTGCGTCGACTGTGTGCGGAGGAACCACAACCCACAACAGCGGGCCCCTCGGCTGAAAGAGAACCGGTCAGCCATAGCTGGCTGGGCTGAAGGAAGACTATGACGCCACAAGGGGCACCGCACTGCAGAGGACCGCAGTTCAGACACCGTGGGCAGCATTGGCGGGCGAACCGGCTGGCTCGTTAGCTGACCGAGTTGGAGAAGGTTGTGGCACCCGCAAGTTCCACGCGGAAGGGGAGCGGCCAGTCGGGCCGCTCGCACCAAGAATGTCGACCGTCTTTAGCCTTCCGGGCAGGAGGGCGGCGCTACTCGGCACTGCTAGTTCGGGAAACTGGGGTGTCGCGCCCCCCTCAGACCGCTCGACCACCCATGCTTAGTCGCTTTTCCTACAGGCCGAGCCGCGACCAACTGGCCCGCGCCCCCTTTTCCCGGGCCGCACCCCCTCCGCCTGGGTCACACACCTCATCGGGCCGGTTTGACCCTCTGCCGGGTCGGACCAGCCTAAACTGGGTTGACCCAACCCGCCATCCCACTAGGATTAATGGGACGGCTCCGTTTTTACTTAAACGTGAATAAATATAAGACTGCGCATCTAATCGACACAACGTCTATGTTACTGGGACCCTCGTGACAAAGCGGTGCATTTACGATACTCAAATTAATTTTTTGACGATTTGGAAATAGGCTGGGTTTGGAACGAGCATAATTCCAACCATGCAATAGAACATATAATCTAATAACTCTCAGACCGGGCGTCCGATTGATGCGTCTTCTATCGCGTTTCACTTCTTTTGATGAGACATAACTTTTGGATACATCAACCTTGGACTTCGTGAGAGTTGATGTATCAACCCCTGTTCTCGAGGAGCGGACCCTACCAGAATCGAGCGTGCTCTTTGTGAGAACCCTAGAGGTGACTACGACTACAATATATATCGTACTATGATCCTCTGTGGTTTCAACGATGACGGCTTCCATACTAGGATCCTCTGTGGGTTCGATAATGACGTCATTCATACTAGGATCCTCCGTGGGTTCGATGATGATGACTTCTGTACTAGGATCCTCTATGGGTTCGACGATGACGACTACCGTACTAGGATCCTCCATGGGATCGACAAAGGTGTCTACCGTACTAGAATCCTTCGTGGCTTCGACGATAATGACTTCTATTCTGGGATCCTCTGTGGGTTCGACAATGATGTATTCTATACTTGTATCTTGAGTGGGTCTAATAGAGTAGCTGGTCTTGTATCCTGAGTGGGTCTGACAACTTATCTTGTCTATTATCCTATGTGGGTCCGACAACATAGATGAATCAGTGACTACATCTGATCATCACTATCTCTCTACCAAATTTGTATACCTGTGTGAGCTGAGTCTTATATAAATCATTATCATGGATCTGATTGACTTACATTCCTATGTGGACAGGTTTGTTCATGGGCTCAATTATTGGAGCCGAACTGTGATTGATAACTTAGGTATATGTATGGGAATATACCTAAGTAGAGTTGGTTGATACTTCATGATCGTGTCTTTCTTCTATTGTTTATCCTTTATGGATTCTAGGAGAACTTTGGGGTCTCTGGGTCCCTACTGAGTATCAAATACTCACTCATGCATGGGTTATTCTTGAACTACATTATAATGGATACAGATGATGCATAGCACTGATCGAGTTAGAGACTTGTAGAGCTGGACTATACCGAAGGTGGACAACTTGGTGAGACATACACAGAGAGGACGGACAGACCTGAGGTACTAAGGAAGCCATCTGTACCCACCCTTCTGGTGGGATTTTTGGAGGACAACTCAGTAGTTTCTATTTTAATTTAATGCAGTTGTACTAGCTTTTCAGTTGTACTGTACTTACTGTTGGGATTTTATTTCCATCCCCTTTCCTTTCAGCACATACTTTTGTATACAGTTTTACTTAGTGAATAAATTGGTTGCGTTCTCTGTTGGGTTTGTTTAATTTTATAAATGAAATACCTTCCTTGTATATGGATTTAGCCTTTGGTTCTAGTCTATAGCCCCTGGCCTATGGAAGGCGGGCTTGGGGTAGTCACAACACGGGCCCCGAGGATGGGTCACGAAAAATTGGTATCAGAAGAGTTGGTTCTACCACAAAACACATGACTATGAATATTATTTTCAATGAAGAAATATTTTTAAGAATATTGAGTGTGGTTATCAGTATAGGGAGTCCAGTGTTGGTGTGGCGGCCGACTTATCCATACACTAGGACCCTGACTTCTGATTTCTGATTCGTTTCATGAAAACTATGATTGCATGTCTGTTTCAAAAGTTTTCATTGTGATTACTTTGTGTCAGCTCACCAAGTATATTGTTAGATTGTGGAACAATTGTTTATTTTTAGGATGGCCCCATGGAGGTAGCCATCCATGGTTCGGAGTTATCTACAAGATGGTAGCCCACCGAGCGATGAGGCCTCACTGCAGGGCCCCATCATAGCCGTGGCACCAGCGGTACCACTACTCGCTGGGCCACAGATACCGCCAGCCTCAGTAGTAGAGAGTGCATGTTGCCTTAGTGCATTGCAAAAGTTCCTGTGCCATAGGGAACCAAGGTTTTGGGGAGAGACGGACCCACAAGCAGCTATGGATTGGCTGTAGGCTATCAGTAGAGTTTTCATATTGGTAGGGACACTAGCTGAACATATGGTGATCCTTGTCGTAAGTCTCCTGCATGCAGTAGTAGTTAGATGGTGGATCTTGATGATACATGTGCATGATGAGGAAAATTTACTCTGTAAGGACTTTGAGAGTCTTTCTTCATGGAGTATTATCCAACCACCCTTCGTGCGGTATAGATTCAGGAGTGACATCGTCTGCAGTAGGGCAGCATGACAGTAGCTCAGTACTCAGTGAGGTTCACTGACCTCTCACGCTACTCCATGGGCATGGTACGAGACCCATTCATCAGGGCCTAGACCTTTGAGCAGGGACTCTGACATGAGATCAGGTCTTCGATGATCTCCCTCAACATCCTGACGCAGAAGGGGGTGCTGGATAGATCCCTTCTAGTGGAGATTTTTCTCGCTAAGCAGTCACCAGCGACAAGACCCTCCGTAGAACGACACATAGGGGAATATTCTGTAGCTAGCTGTAGAAATTTTATGCAGAGGTCCATGTGGAACAGTCCATCAGGTAAGCGATCTCAAGATACAGGTTTGGTTGTGCGGGGCACACAAAATAGAGCATGTCATACGAGGAGAGGGAAGTGCTTTTCATGTGGCAGGCAGGGTCACATGGCTCGAGATTTTCTAACCCACCCTGCACATGATCAGCAGGCAGTAGAGGGACCTCCTAGGTAGAGAATCAACTATGGTGGTCCGCCGAGAGTATGCAGACATGGTAGAGGAGTTGTCCGATCAATATGTGGTGGACGACATTTCGAGGCCCTACTACCACCACCACCAAGAGGTCCACCCATACCACATGGAACATATGGACAGGGAAGAGATCAGATTCTGGTAACTGAGGTCTATGACCATAGTGCTCCGGTAGTAGGTGAATAGGAGTGAGACTAGCTCCACGCATAGAGACTATTTCTTCTATATTTTTTTGATGTCGTTGTTTGTGGTTACTTTGTGTCTTTGTACTTTGAGCTGCTGTAATTAAAGACACTTGTCCATGTGATGTTTAATTTCCTACCTTTTCATATGGTTGATACTAAGAGGTTTTGGTTCAAACCATTGACATTACCCTCACATTTAAGATTCCTACTAGAGGAGACCTAGTGGCCATACACTACTACCGACAGTGTGACTCAACCCTTGGAGGCGAGAGTAACGGTTGTATCACTTGGTAGTAGCGTCAAGGACTTACGATGTCATCCATGGCATGAAATTGAACCGTTCATGCCAGGATTGACTATATTAGGAATAGAACGTGGTTCATCCAGGGGATGAGACTGGATTTCTCTTTTCAGTAAAGGAGAAATATTAGCCGCTCTTGCAGGATGTTAGGGAAAGAGCGTGTAGTCGATTTCTTTACAAATGGCTTGTCACACCCATAGTTTGTTGAGCCAATAGATTACGGTTTACTCTAATCTCAAAAGTCCCAGGTGTGTCTTCTCTTAGAAGGACTTGGACCTGAGATGGTGACGTTGGAATGAGTTCCACTGGGAATATGACTTTGAGATAGTATATACTAATGGGAAGGGGAACGTTGTAGTAGTTTCTCTCATGAGATCAGTCATTCAGCTGCTAGGAGAGAAGAGAGAGCAGTTGTCTGTGTTGCAGATATCCGTTGTGGATAGGGATGAAGTAGCCTTTCTACATTCCCTCATAGTCACTCCTCTACTACTTCAGGGAGTCAGCGAGGCGCTGTACATCTGACCTTGCGGATCAACTCTTTGCTGTAGTATCCCAGGGGAGTCTGTACTTGTAGGACCAGAGATGGTTCAGGCTATGACAGAGAAGGTACAGATCATCCAGGAGAAGATGAAGATTGCATGGAGAGGATATAAGTCCTATGCTGATAGGAGTCGAAGTCCACAGGAGTTTTAGGATGTCGACCCCCATTTTTTCCGCTAGTGTGTTTTGTATCTTTAAGGGGACGTAAATCCCTAAGGTGGGGGTAATTTATAGACTTGGAAATATCAATGAATTTTTTTTAAAATACTTTGGAATTTTACAACTCCACATTTTCTGAGAACGCCTGATTCTGAGGCCCGGTGTGCCCGGAATAAATTTCTAATTTTTGAGAATAAATTAATGCGTGTAAAAAGTTTTACCGAAAAAGTGGAATGACTCTTAAAAAGTTACTCAGATCAGAAATCCAAGGGAACCTTTGTGCTCGGGATGGCGGGTTTACCCTAGGATCAACTTAAGTTTAGTCAGCACGGTCCTCCAGAGAAAAATCCCAAAAAATGGAAAAATTTTAAATAAAATAATTAAATAAATTATTTAATTTTTCAAAAGATTATATCTCACAAATGTTAGCTCAGACTAAAAATTAGAGAGCACCACTGAACATGTGATGGAATGATTTTTTTAGTGGATATTAACTTTGGATGGCGCAGGCTAGTAGAAAATGTTAGTTTTTGGCCGCAAATAAAATAATTATGTGACAATTATTTTATTCTAAAATTCATAACTTCTAAGCGGTGACTTGGGTTTAAAATCAGATAGTACCGTAGGGTTCGTTGGGGAGGTTTTCACCTAAGAAAAGCTTAACTTCGACCTGCACAAGTTGAAGGTGACTGATAATAATTTTCCAAACTTTTTTTCGAGTACGTTCAGTAAATGTATGTTCGGGTTTTCATATCTTTTGGACCGGTGCTCGAAATTCAAATCTGGGGGCACCATTGAACTCGAAGAATTGGTAATTGCTTAGTGACAACATCACCGCAGTTGCATTCTGACGATTTTGGATGTTAGTTTATGGATTTTTACTAAAGAATATAAAAATAAAATAATGTACAACACTTTATTTTATTTTTAAGCTGCCATGTGTTGTGTGTGAGGTTAGTTGGAACCTCCCTTTGGGGGTTGGTGGTAGGACTACCACACCCTAACCTCCCATGGGAGGATGATTGGGGTGGGGACCACCAGAGCAACATAACCTCCCGCGAGAGGTTATGACTTGGGGTCCACATGGGGCTTAACCCCCCATTTAAAGTGGAGGGAGAGGAAACCTCACCACCCTCTCAATTAATGTCGTGTGTCAACATAAATTTAAATGTTGTCAATTAATTTTATGTGTCAATGTGAAATTAAATGTAGTGTGTCAACATAAATTTAAGGCTATCAATTAATTTCAAGTGTCAACAAAAAATTAATTGATGTCAATTAAATTTATGCGCCATCATTTTTTAATTTGCTTGGCCCCCCACCCCCCATTGTTTTTTTAATTTGAGTAACTACATCATTGGAATTTAGAAATCTTCCAAATAAATGGATCGTCATAAATTCCATGATGCTTACATACCTCTCCCCTATCCTATATATAGGGAGCTTTGGAGGAGTATTTGGGGCGACATCACTAAGCAACGAAGCGCTGGTAAAGTGAGGTGATGCCTAACACTTGGAGGATTACGCTTCCTCCAACGAAGAACATGAAGACGCAGAAGAAGAAAAATTATTCCTCGAAACCCCCCTACCGAAGTGGTATATCTAGGAAGATACTTCATCCTTCCTCTTCGTCTTCAACGGACCAACGCACGAACTCGGACGTGGAAGCGTACGGCGAACGACGTCAACATCATCTTCCCCCACGACGAATGAACTCTCGTCAATTAAAAAGGTAGGGGGTTTGCTTCAATTTTATTTGATTAAAATTGTTCTTCATCTCTCGTTGAAACCATGTTTAGTATTCAGTTATTTTTTACCACCTAATGCGGAGGGCGCGGGCTGAAATTACATGGCCTGATGACCCTCCGTTGATCCTTGTTTTTGTAAGCGATGGAAGAGACGATAGAGGAGGTGACAAAGAATGGAGGATCCGGTTCTACGCTGACTGTGTGCGGAGTAACAATGGCCCTCAACCGCGGGCTGCTCGGCTGAAGTAGACCCGACTGGACATAGCAGGCTGGTCAGAATGAAGACCGGAGCTCCACAAGGGGTGTCGTGCTGCGGAAGACCGCCGCTCGCACACCGTGGGCCGCTTCGGCGGGCGAACGGGCAGGATCGTCAGCCGGCCGGGATGGAGATGGCTGCGGCACCTGTAGGTGCTGCATAGAAGGAGAGCGGCCACTCAGGCTGCTCGTGCCAGGAAGGCCATCCAACTTTGGCCGGCAGGGCAGGAGGATGGCACCGCTGTTTCGGGAAATTGGGGACCGCGCCCCACTAGGACCGCCCAGCCGGCCGGCCGAGCCGAGTCCCACCAGGTCGGGCCGCTCCCCCTCGGGCCATGTTGTGTGACTCATCGGGACAGTCCGACCCTCTAAATGGTCGGACCCGCCATACCCGGGTTGACCCGACCCGCTTCCCTCTAGGATTAATGGGTCGGTCCAGTTTTCACTTAAAAGTGAATAACTATAAGACTGTGCATCCAATCGACGCACCGTCTACAACACTGGGCCCCTCGTGACGAATCGATCCTTTTAGGATACTCTAAGGATGTTTTGGAATATGTTGGAAAATGGACGGGTTAGGAATGAGCGTAATTCCAATAGGGCCCCAGGAAAGAGTGTAATTCCAACATGGACCCTAGAGCTGGCTACGACTATGACGTCTACAATACTAGGATCTTCTGTGGGTTCGACGATGACATCTTTCATAATAGGATCCTCTGTGGGTTTGACGACGATTTCATCCGTACTAAGATCCTTTGTGGGTTTGATGATGATGACTTCCATACTAGGATCCTCCATGGGTTAGAAGATAATGACTACCATATTATGATCTTCCGTGGGTTCGATGATGACTTCTACCATACTGGAATCCTCTGTGGGTTCAACGAAAATGACCTATATACTGGGATCCTTCGTGGGTTCGACAGCGATGACTTCTGTACTTGTATCCTGAGTGGTTCTGACATAGTATCTGGTCTTGTATCATGAGTGGGTCTGTCAGCTTAGCTGGTCTCGTATCCTTTGTGGGTCCGATAGCTTAGATGAATCTGTGACTACATCTGATCTTCCCTATCACTCCACAAAAGTTGTATACTGGTGATAGCTAAGTCTTTAAATTCAATCATTATCATCGATGTGATTTACTTACTTTCATGTGTAGACTGGGTAGTGCTTGGGCTCGAGTGTTGGAGCTGAACTGTGCTTGATAACTTAGGAATATGTATGGGAATATACCTAAGTAGAGTTGGTTGATTCTTTGTGATCATGTATTTCTTCTGTGGTTTATCCTTCATGGATTATGGGAGACCTTTGGGGTCTCGGGGTCCCTATTGAGTATCGTATACTCACCCATGAACTGGTTATGCCCGCACTACGTTGTGTTGGATGAAGACGACGAACAACACTGATCGAGGTAGAGGCTTGTATATCTAGACGGTACCAGAGGTGGACCACTTGGTGAGATGTACATGGATCTGACGAACGGTCCTGAGGTGAAAAGGATTCCATATGTACCCACCCTTCAGGTGGGATTTCTGGAGTACGACTCAGTAGTTGCTATTTTACTTTACTGTAGTTGTACTAGCTTTTCAATTATTCTGTACTTCCTGTTGGGCTTGTATTTCCGACCCCTTTCCTTTTATCACATACTTTTGTATACAGTTTTACTTATTTTTTATTTTAGTTTTGTACTCTGTTGGGTTTGTTTACTTTTATAATGTCAATTACTTCCTTGTATAGGGATTTATGCCTTTTTTTCTAGTCGCCATCCCCTGGCCTATGGAAGGCGGGCTTGGGGTAGTCACGACACGGGGCCCAAGGACGGATCGTGACACCAACAGTCATGTTAATATTACCTAACAATAGATAGCTAAATTTCTATAAATGAAACGTATTACATTAAACATTTATAATAAATTTTACTATATAATTACAAAATTGATAAAAAAATATTTTATATATACATATATTATTATAGTAGTGGTGACATTATGATGACCTCATTCTTGGCATCATATAGTTAGTGTTCAGTTAATTAAGTTAGAAAAAAATGCGAGGTAAAATCCCTATTGAACAAATATATTTTTGCTATTGGTAAATTGGGCACACATATGTTTCACATATTATCTTTGATATATAAAATCATATCATATGACACATTCTTTCACCCTTGATATCATTTATAATATCATTCTCTATATCCTAGGGAAATTAAAAAAATAAATGGAGACTATAGATCCTCATTATTGATTTAATTCAATATATTATATCATGAGTATAAAATAAATAATTGACATGCTAGAGTAGAAAATAAATACACATTTCATTAAATCTGTAAGAAGTGATAAATAAAGATCCATGGATAATATCAACATTGCAAGAACATGGAAAATGAAACTGAATTCTTCACAACGGAAATGAATAATTAAATTCCTTCATGATCAATTCCTCTAAACCATGAAATCATGAATCGTATTTTCATAGACACTAAGGGAATAAATTATAACTCATTCAAGGAATATCACCCCTAAAATTATCATTGTATGTACAGTAATACACCAAACACTATAATATTAGTAAACGATCATACAACCTTATCCTTAATAACATGCCATTAATATGTTCTCTTTTGAGACCTATCAATAAACAATGTGACTATCTGTAATATGGCCACACCAATCACTATATTTCAAAAACATTCCTCATCAACTGAATGACCAATTTATGTCATAAATAATATTACTCATTAAAATATATGAATTGAAAACATAATACAAAATATTAATATTTCCCAAGACAATATAAATACATTTATTGTAAATAAATATATGTAAATTATTTTATGGTTTAGGAAATAAATTGTTCCATGTTACAAATAACATCTATGATTATGATAAATCTAATTTCTTGTTTGATATTTTCAAAATAAAGATATATGTTATGGGAATGGTAATAACCATATAATTAATTGAGAGATAAAATATATCATTCAATTTATAAGGAATATATGTTTTTTTAAATAAAATCATGTCATTGGGAGAATAAATTAAATTTGAATGAATGCATTTACTAAAAATAAATTAAGAAATGTTAATTATTAAACCATTGAAACATTAATGAAAAATAGTAATGTCTAGAAAATGGTTTTTGGTGGTAAATTATATTAACACCATAAACATTAAATAAAAAAATTGGAAATATGAAAATAATGTAAAAAACACTTTAATAAATTTATTTAATTATTTCATTAAAACCATTTAGAAAATCCATCCATTAAATAATATTTTCTTGAAATTAAATTTGAGTTAATATAGAATAATTTGTAAATAAAATTTATAAAATATGGAAATGGATGAAAAATTTACCTGATTAAAACTGGAAATATGATATATAGTTCATTTAAGTATTTAATTCCTTGATTAAATTGAAATAGAGGACTGGATAAAATGATACATAGACACACAATAAATAATAATTTTATTACTAAATTGTTTGTTTGTGAATGATTGATTATTATATTTCTCCAACTAAGATGATGAAATCCCAGTAATTGACTTTGTGAAAAAAATATCCCACTTATTTGGTAACATTTATATTGTAATCCATCGAATGATTAAAAAATAATTTTAACATTATCCATCTTTAATATATATATTTATCTATTAAATACATAAATGGGATAGTATATACACAAAATTAATATAAAGTGTTGTATAATATCAAATAAGTCAAAATAGAGCATAAATTGAGATAAAGTCCTTTACCATTTTTCTATCTATTAAATTATAAACCCTATAAAAGGCACACCTTAAAATGAATCATTAAATAAAATAAAATAAATTATTATGGTTATAACATATTGAAGGTATTTTATATACACAACATTAATATAACAAATGATGAATATATAATATGACTCAAAGAAACAAAAAAGAGATGAAAAAAATACTTACGCTCCTTCTAACATTCTTTGTAAGTGATTTTATCTTCCTGTAAAAAAATTAATTTTTCATTATTATATTAAGGGACCACATAAATATATAAAATTTCATATATGATCCACTTATAACTTCTCAACACTTTTTTATTAATAGCTCTTAATTTAATTCATCTTTTTAATGAATTCTCATTTTAATTTTTCTCATGATATTTTTGGCTTTGATATTCTAGTACCATTACATTAATAATGATCTCATAATCTCTACTATGTTATTATTGATATAAATATTATATATTTTTAAATATAATATAGTAATAGAAAAATGAATTACACTATATAGGGTGATATTGGGTCATACCTAAATTTGTACATTGTGATCTCTTTTAAATGGATGGAATATAGAAAAATTTAATTATAAATAAAATTTTAAAAAAACATTATTACTATATATATATATATAATGTATATTAATTTAATATTTCATTATTACAATTCATGTCAGGAAAAAATAAATCACATCGCTTCATGGTGCGGGATTCCACAAATATACATGAGCCAAATTAGTGCTTTCAAACATATGGAATGTTAATAAAGTAAATTAGATATTATATTTAAAAATAGATAACAACATAATAAGTATCATTTATACTCAATAAATCCATATTTATAAAAAACATGTAAAATTGTCATTGAAAATTAAATACATCTCTATGTGGAGACTATAAGTAGTGTGTAAGGATCAGAAATGTTTTCGATATCCATAGGATCAAAATAAGGTGGATAACGGGGATTCCATAATCATAATAATAATTAAGAATATTGAGGGTAGTTAATTAAAAAATTAATAATGGATCCCATTTAATTATAATTTTTATAATATTAAATAAAATTAAAAATTCTCAGGTAATAGTTATAGAACTTTTTTGAGAAAACTCATTTTACATTCAGCATAATCCCCAAAAGGATGGAATTATGTAAATAATATAAGATATGAGATGTGATGAAAGAATATAAAAAGTTATTATATATTTTATGGTATGATATATAAGGAATAATAGTTTTCAGGATGAGATGACATGTCTTTCCTATAGAGAGGTGCACTTCTAGAATTTCTTAATGTTTTCATCAAAAGGTTTTAGTTTTTTAATATAAAGTGGATGAAATTTTATATATTTAAAAGATATGATGAGGATATTTTTAAAAACCCTCATCCACTTATATTTGGAGAATTAATTGTTCTTATATTTTTACACTTATCTCTTAGTAGTAATCCCAGGTAAGTATTTTTATGAATACAATTATATCACAAATTATTTCTCATTTGTGGAAAAAAAAATTTCTTATAACATTAAAGGTTACACAATCATGGGTTTTAGATTATATTTTTGAAAATATAAACTTCAAATGACCAATGATAATATTTCCATAAATTTCAAATCATATTATAAATACACTATTTTTAATAAAATATTAATTCTATATATTTTTGAATGATAAGAAAAATTATAATATAATATGTTTCAAACTCAAAGAATATTTTTAAAAATAAAATATATTAATTTTTAATTAATTAATTTTCTTAATATAATCATCCAATAAAAATAATAATATTTTTTTATATACTTTTAAACCATATTTTTTTGTTTAACACGTTAGTTCACCAATATTAATCTCAGTCATAGTAAAGAATATTTTAATACTAAATGGTAAAAAAATTACATTTAAGATACAAATTGAATCATAAATGGGAAAGTAGTGATATTTTACATAATTTTCCATCATACTTTTACATTTTCATGGGTTTTTCGTATTTTTGAATAATTTAATAAAATATATTTAACAAAAACTGATATTTTTTCATTTATGGAAATTTTAATATAATTTGACATCCAATACGTAATGACAGAAATGGACTTATAATATAAAACATTAATATATATAATATTATTAATTATAAAAAAATGGGGAAAATACTTTTTAAAAATTATATTACTTTTTTTATTTCCAAAATAAGTTCATTTAATTATCCATTAATTGAATAGATTACATATTATCATTATGTAATAATTTATTGATATTTTTCAATAACTACAAGTTATATTTAAATAATAATTATTAAAAATTAAGTTATCAATTGTATAGAAATTTATAATTAACGTTATACTATTTTTATATTTATGTATATATTTTTGATATATAAAATTCAAAATATATACATTTTGTATTTATTCTTTTCTTAAAATAATATATTGTAATTAAATATAGAAAAATGGAAAAATGTTTCCATATATTCTACAATAATATATAAATATAACAACTAAAAGAATAAAATATGATAAAAGACATTATTATTGATATTTTAATGCCTTAAACCAATTATTTATTCCTATTTTACATGTTTTACACTTTTTTAGGTGACAAATAATTACAAAATTCAATATTCATATTGAATAAAAATATAAATGGATTTTTTTAGAAAATTTAAATTTCATGATTCCAAATCTGGAATTCATATTTCAGGAATCAATTCAATAAAGTTTTAGAATTTAATTTAAAATAAATCCAATAAAATAAAATGATAATCATTTTTCAGAAATTTTTTTCAAGTAGTACTATAGGATTTTGTTAGGAAATAAATTATAAAATTAGTTAAAATTAACATAATTTTATTATTTATAGTATAAATGAAGTAATGATACATTAAGTAAAAATTTCTAAAGACATGATCTTTTTTAAAGATAAAAAATTGGTTTTCATAAAAAATATAATGTTCCACTATTCATCAAAAAACCAATCTTTTTAGAAACATTTGAAAATATCATCCAAATATAAAATTGAAATAATGATATAAAAAATAACTTTAGTATAATTAAATATAATTTTTAAAAGGGAAATAATTTTTATTTAATTTCTATAAAAAACCAATAATTGTATTTAAAAAACATATTTTTGAAGTAAAATTTAGATTCATAAAAAATTTAATGAGTATTGTCTAATATTTATTCAATGATTTTTTATTGAGTATAAAAATTATTAATATATTATTAAATATGAATACTTATATTAATATTGTATTATTCAATGTATTGGTTTTCAATTTTATAAAATTATATTTTTTATAACATATCACAATTCATTTAATACTCAATAATGCATGTTAAGAAGGATTTTAAACACGTCATATTTTTTAAAGAAAAATATATTATTAAATATCATGATGTTAAAATTTATCCTATTAACAAAATTCACCACTGTAACTTTTTAACGACCATTTATTTTTCATCATATTTTTAAAAATCTTATCAAATTGAGGGATTATAAAATATATTTTCAAATCAGAATGTTTGAAATATAAATATTACCTGAAACCCCCAATGTTACACTCCCAAAAAATGATATATTCTTTGAAATTATAAAATATAGAAAAAAGGAAAAGTACAATGTCCTTGGAATAATATAGAGTGATATATAAATGCTTAGGTTGATGTAAATGACCAGAAATCAATAAATCACCATGTAATGAAACACCTAAAAATTATTACAGATAAAGGCAAAAGGATAAAATTTTAATATAATAATAATTTAATATATTTCATAGATAATATTATAATTACTAAATGGAGAAGAAAAATAAATCTTAAAAATCACCATCATTTCAAATAATAACATAAGTATAACAACCATGATTGAATTGGGGAATTATAGTTCCTCATACTAAAAACTACTCAACATTAAGATTTCGTCTATGTGTATTGATTTATAACTATTTCCATTTAATTTCATTAGACGATTAGAGATCCATAAAATGTTTTAAAAAATATGGAATCAAAAACATTGTTATTAAAAATTCCATTTATTTTTACTTAAGAGAGTTTAACATTACTTGTATTAATTTCATGAGCATAGACTTCTCCCATTTTATTCTAATATTGTTTGTTCCCTTAATTCCTGGGGCATTTGTTTAAATAATTTCCCATCACATAACTATCAAATAATTGGATACCGGTTATTTATGTCTATTATTTCCATTTTATATCCATATGAACCATATCTATAGACTTGAAATAAAACCATATTCCAATTAATAAAATAATTTGGTTCATTATTCCAAAATTATAACATTTCCTAAGTTCCATATTTACATTATTTTCATTTCCTCATTTAATTGGTTTCCTTGTGACTCATTCATCCTCGTATTATCTTGATTATCAGTGAATATATAATATTTGGATAATAAATCCTATGTTTTGATGGAATGTAATATAACATCATCAAAATATGAATACCATTTAGTTATTAGTTCCCTTAATATGTATTGGTTAAACCTATTAACTAAAGGTCTGTATTATATTTCAGATTATTTATACCGTTCATATAATGAATTTATAATATTTTATGTTTTTACATGTAATCAGAAAAACATTCCTATAAATTTTTTAGATTGAGGATCTTTCATTCTATTCTAAATTTATATTTATTAAAAAAATATTTCTCGATAATTATAATATTTAATGTAATATATTAAATTAATTATATTTTATAAACATTTTTAGTGGTCTAGATAAATAGAAAATATTAAATGGAAACGTCATTGAGACAATAAAGTGATGGAACAATATTTTCAACATCATTACATCCCAATTCCGTGAATATCATTTTTATGGACATCATCTATTTTTAAATTCCAATATAAAATTAGTTACTTTAAAATATAGAGTTTTATTTCATGTGATGTAATCGACCATAGGTGAATCCTGATTCCGAGAAATATGTTTTTCCATATGGGAAATATTAATTTTCAAAACCTCATAATACTCTTCAAATGTTGAAATAATATAATTAGTTATAACACCAACTATATTTTATTTCTCAATAGGGAAATCCACACATTCACTATTGTAGTTTATTAGAATTATTTTAGGTTTCACCACTGGAAAATGGAAAACCCTGAGTTAGCTCATAATAATCCTAAATATTGATCCACTAATTAAAAACTCATATATAGAAAAATTTATAGTTACTATAAATAATTCTCATTATTATCATATATTATATTTTCATTTAAAATATAGTCCCCTAATTTTGTAATAAACATTATATGATATATAATATAATGGTCCTAATAAACGTATACTAGATTTGTTTATTACATTAATACATTGGAACTAGATACAATCAATATCATCCCAAAGGACTGAATAGATTATTAACATTGATAAATTATAATCATATATGTTTTCAAAATTACATGGGATATGAAAATCAAATAATAACATAAAAAATTTCACCTTTATATCATCCATAATACCTTTATTCAAACCACATGTAAAGGAATTAAAATAAAGGGTGAAAAAATATTTTCATTATGGATCATCTATATTGTATGACAAAAAAATTAGATGAGAAAAATTTAACTTAGTAGTGTGGATGAACAATTCACATTAAAATAAAAATATAACTTGAGTTAAATTATATTCTATCGATAATATCATCACAAAAACCACATGGATAATGAAAACTGAATTCGTAATAGAAATGAATAATTTAATGACATTCATTGTAAGTCACTATCATCCAATACAAAAAAAATCATACCATCAATACCCCTCATCTGATATTGTATCAATATTTCAAGTCCTATTAATAAATGAATTATAATTTTATGGTTATGAATAGTCCAAATACCAAACTATTTTAATATGATCCTATAACCACACTTATACATCATGCCATCCTATTAAGACTCATGAGACCTATTCATTCCTTGAGGGGTTCTCTATAATCAGACCCAACACATAATTGAATATCCAATTCATTAATCTATATTTAACAGTAAAATTAACTAATAAGAAATGTAACTTATTAAAAAATATCAATATTGACTATATAATGTTCTATATTATGATTTATCTAGTTAATCATATAAATTTCAATCTGTACACCGTATTGGGAAAATTTACTTAGTTTAGGAAATAATCTAATACATACTGCAAAGAATATGAAATTTTTTGAGAATTTTAATATTCAATAAAATTTTTATCAATTAAATAAATGATTCAATATAATTTTAGAAACTATAAAAATAATTATTTATAAAATATTACAATTTATTTTTCATAAATATAGGGTTTTTAACAAAATATATTTTATTTAGAGTATAATAAAAAATGAACAAAAACCCATTAAAGAATATTCCATATAAGAATTTTATTTTAAAATATATTTACATATTATAGTATAAGTTAATAGATCATATAATTTTCTCAAAATTGAAAATAATTTGATTCCACATAAATCAAACAACAATACATTTTACTTTTTGTATTATATGTTGAAACTGACCCTTTCAGAAACAAAATTTATTATTATTAATTTTAATATGTTTTTAAAAGGAATGGATAAAAATAAATGTTTCTAATAAATCATATAATTAAATAAAATTGTTCTTTTGGGAAAAATATTAATAAATGTGGACATTTAAATAAAATATAGCTGATCAAAAAGAGAAATTTTGTCAGATCATATTTAAAATATTTTATTTACTGATTCAAGATAAAAATAAAGTGAAAATTATTGAAAATATTTAAAATAAATATAGATTAAAAGGATAATAAGTTATATGGTTTTTATGAAACATAGATTATAATATTTCATAAATGATAAGATCGAAACTGCCAAAAATGAGATTTGGAAATAGTTTTTTACATTTTTTGTTACATTTTTATTATAAAAACATGAAAAGGTAAACTCGAATAAAAATTATAATCATCATAAAAAATAGATATACAGGTTAAATTCATGATATGGGTAGTATATATAAAATCTAAAAATAAATTCTTTCAAAATACAACATATTTCCCAATAGAGTGTAAATTGAGATGAAATCTATTGTCTCTATAGAGTCATATGAATCAAAACCCTGGTAACTAAAATAATATAAATTGAAACATTTACTAAAATGAATATAAAAATATTCATGGAATATCATATCAAATGTATAATAAATAAATAATATGAAAGAAATATTTTTGGAATATGGAATATCGCAAAAATCAAATGTGAGCCCAAAATCCCTTTCGTAAGATGTATATTTTTTATAAATGATTTTAGTCTATTATATGATAAATATAAATTTATTGTTATCATATAATAAGAACATATAAATATATATAACCCCACAAGTTTTCCTATTATATCATTTGATTATATGTTTTTTAATAATTACTTTTTAAAATCTTTATTTCATAGTTTTAATGGTTTCACTTTGTCATGAATATTTTGGTTTTGTAGTTTTGGTCCTTTTCTATTGATCATGGTTACATAATATATAAAACTATACTAATTATATATATATATATATATCTTATATATTTATTAAATTTATGTTTATATTCCTCAAGAAAAGATAATTATATAAAAAAGAATTACACTATTTTGGGAGACTGTTTTGTTATACATACATATGAACACTGTTTAAACTTTTCAACGAGTGGAATAAAATAAATTTAAATAATAATTAATATTTATAGAGTAATTTTTAAATTATATATGTCATTTATATTCATTACCAACCTTTAACAGAATATATCAATCAGATCCCTTCGCGGATGTGGTTTTCCCCATATATGCATAAGCAATGTTATCATTTTACAATTGATAGAATCGAATGAAGAAAACTGAAATCCAATTATTAAAGGAAAAAAAGTATTTCAATAATAACATATATACTAATTAGTTCAATAATTATATTCTTACAAGTAAAATGGACTTGAAAAATAAATTAAATATTTATGTGGGGATGGTAACTCATACATAGGTACAAGTAACATTTTCACCTTTCATAGGAATGAAGGAAGGTAAACGATTGTTTTTCCATCATTATAATAACAAAAACCATTATTTCATAAAAGTAATCATTATTTTAGGATTGATACCAATGCTATTTTTATATTGATGTATAAATTGAATTGAAAATTATCAGGTAAGATTTATAAATATTTAATGAGAAACCCATTTTGAATTATATCTTATGATTTGATGATATGGTCTTATAGAAAGTCAAGATTCTCTAGGATGTGGAAAATGAGTATAGTACCGTTTAAAGTATGTAATTTTTAAACTGTAAATGTAAAAAGTTTGTAGAAGAATAGGATAAGATATCACCTAATATATGTTAGGGGAGGTTCACTATTTGAGTTAAATAAATTATAAAATAAATATATATTAATGTTAATAATCTTGTGAATCCAAATTAATATATATCAATGGTAGTCAAAGGATAAGTGGAACCCCTATCATCCAATAATATTGGAATAATTATTATACATTTTTAATATTATCTAGTAGTTTTAACCCCTATTAACACTTCTTACAATTACCATAATATCGTAGTTTTTTACAATTTAAAGGTCAATACAATTACATTACAATAAAACATGAAATATAAATTGACAATATTTTATATTACTAAACATATTTCTTTCACTTCTTGTAATTTACTTTTTTTTATTAATTTAAAATATCTTGATAATATTTTTTTATTATAAAAAAATTATACTATTAATTTATAAATGATATGAAAAATTATAATTTTATATGTGTCTAACTTATGTAAAATACTTCTAAAATGATGTAAATCCAATGATTTTGAATATATGATCTTAATATAATCTTCCAATAAAATTTTAAAATCGTTAGATATTATCTAAACACTTTTATTTTGGCTTAATCCCTTGGTTTACAATTTTTAATCATAACCTTATTAATTAAATTTTGAATAGTAAAGGGTTATAATTTAACTTATGACGAAAAAATTGTTTATATACAAAAAAAATATTATAACATAAAAAATTATTTATTTTAAATTTATTTTGTCAATGTAATTATTTTTTGAATAATTTAATAATTTATATTTAAAATAAAATATTTTCAATTTCAATTTAATAACTACTCACAAAATTTAAGTTTTAAAAAATAAATTCTATTAATGGTATTACAATATAAAAAATACTGATAAGATATATATATATATATATATATATATATATATATAATATTTATTGAATATATTAATTCATTTATATTTTATTACCCTTAATATTTATAAAATATTTCATTTTATTTGTCCATTATGTAAATAAATACTATGTAGGCGTTACATAAGAAGATTAGGAAATTTTTTAATAAATTAAAATTTAAAAATATATAATATTTATAAAAAATATAATCCATATATATAATAAACATTTATAACAAATTATATCATATTTCTATCCTTAATAATTTTTTTACGGATAATATTGATAAGAGGGTTACATTTTTTTTATTTTATTCATTTATTTATATAAATTTCATAATAAAATTAATGGAACCATGTGGTCATATATTCATGTAACATATGTACATGGGTCCAAAAAATAGTAGAAATTAAATTTTTATAGAAATATTAAATCATTAACATAATGTGTTATCTTTTACCAAATTGTTTAATACCTTTCGATAAAACAAATCATTACCATGGTTAGTACACAATGTTTAAAAAAATATAATGGTCCAATTTACTAAAATGAATCGTAATTATTCATAATATTGAATTTATTTTTAGTGATTCAGCTAATAGATTTCATAGAATTTTAGGTCACAATAATCACAAAAAAAATGAGGAGAAGAGGTCTTCAAGAGAAAATGTTTTATGATGTATTCTTTTTTATAACAAATCCTTCAAAAAATTAATTATAATGATATTAATTGAATTATTATAAGTATAATTGAAATAATTTTACATTTAATGGTATTTTAAAATACAATGGACCTTCTTATATTCTATATATGCAGAGGTAGTTTTAAAAAAATCATTATTTTTCACAATTAAATAAGAAATAAATATTTTCAAAAAAACAATATTTCATGAAATGATAATTTTAACATGTTTCTTTTAGGAAAATAAATTCATATTATAAAAAATATTTGTAATATTGGTTTAAAATAAATATTATTCTCACTCACAAATGTACAATAAAATAATATTTGAAGTAATATTTGTTTAAACTATATAATGAATTCACTAAAAAATGATTTATTTTTTCCTCTGAAATAATCAATTGATTTATGTTGAGTAAGAAAACTAAATTTATATTTAATAGTATAGTTCTTTTTATTCATAACCACCAATTAAATAGATATGTTATGAACGTTAAATTTTAATATTTCTTTATAATATTTCTAAATTTTTATAATGTTTGCAGTTTCATGTTCACAAATATGTCAAATTATTAATGATAAATATATCATAAATTATTAGTGTAATGTATCTGATTATTCTTATATTATTTTTAAATATTATATTTAATTATTTTGAGACCAAGAACAAAGAAAACAAGTCATTCAGAGGCGAGGTGAGTCTGAAATGGTGGTTTAAATTTTTTTTAAGTTAACAGACTTTGTGTGTGTGTGTGTGGCTATGACAGTTTCAAAACGGATTCCAAGATTTAAAATTTGAGGGCATTATTGCATCTGGGATGAAGAATTTACCTATGAATGGGAATAACCGTGACTGGTGGGATTCGAGGGAAAAAGTTAACTTTTATTATTTTTAGAGTAAAATAAACTAAAATAAGATTATTTGAAAAGATTATTTTATTTTATTTGGACATGTTCACTTCAACACAAAGATGTGGAAGCTGTTTCAATAATTAATTCCATAACATAATGTCTCTGAAACAGCAATAGGGACTCATTAATGATGTAGCATAATGTAACACTAAAAATTGTTCCCATATTTTAATTGGTTAATTGAATGTTGATCGTAGTCATAAAATTGAGAAAAATTAATGGGAATTATTGGAGCCATAGAGAGAACTCATGAAAATAAACAATGGTGAAAAAAATGTGTGAATTTTTTGTGCTAATGGTGTTGAAGGATCTCAGCGATGATTGTAGTGTGATCCCCTCGTCATTGATCGATCCCTTCTAGAGGTAGGTGTTATGTTTTTAATTGTTTCTTCCCAGTTCATTAAAATAAATGATGAATGTGAATCATCCCACGAACTAGTTGACCCACGTATCATCATTCTCACAGGATGGATTTTATTCATCAGGTTCATTCCTTGTAAATTTATTATTGCATGTTTTAGGCTATTAATTTACCTTATTTAACCCTTCTAATAGGAGAGGATTAACAACATGAAGAATTATGGTAGTGGTTCGTTCTTCAATTTTGTGTATTGGATTTATTCCTTCTTCCCTGTATTCTTCATGTTCTTCATGGGGATACAAATGAGGAGTCATTGAGCACTGATTTCTTGGTGGAACAGTCAAAAAACGTAGATTCTGCATCGTGATGATCCAACAAATATGTGACAACGATAGCAGCAGATGAATCCACATGGTTCCGGAGTTCTTGTTCTTCGATCAATCATCACGTGGCTAAATCAGAACGTGTTTTTAGTGTTGATTGTTGGCCCTAGAATGACAAAATTGGCTTCGTGATCTCAGGGATACCAAAACCCTTGAGTTTCATTGTAATCAGATGGATTGATCGAACAATAGAGCAACAACAGAGGTGCGCCAACCAAAGAGATGGATTATGGATATATCAGGAACACATGACGTGTATCCCGATGAAAACGCTGTGTAGGACTGGAATAGTGGGGTCTAGGGATCCACAGTGCAGGAAGCGATGACACAGAGTTTTCTCCAAAGAATATAGTGTTTCGGTTCTTACGTGGGACTCGGCATGTATCCTGGGTGATACACGAACATGAGGTGGAGTACCCGACCATTACTCCACCACACGGCCAAACCAGGACGGATACACGGGTAACCTCGTGTACCGGTTACACGAGAATGCACAAATGGGTTGAGGCCATGTACCCGCACACTACCACGTACATGGAGGAAAGCCCAATTTCATGGACACAGTGTGTGGTCCGCAGTACATGTCGGGTAGTTAACATTCAACATGATAGGTTCCCTCTGACTTGGGCCAGTACCCATAGGCAGTACCCAGAGTCATGAGACATGGCGTGTGACCCCTTTTACACTTCATGTATACCGAGGAACATGGATTGATCTTCTATTAATTATTCCATGGACAAGTTTTTTTGTGTTAGTTTAACATTTTCTTATCCACCTGAATGGTACGTATCGTTTACATCCATGAGAGTATGATCCCTTCAGTAGGACATTCTGAGATAAGGTCAGGTATCCCATCAAGTGGCCCGGAAGGAGAGCCACTATCCATTCTTGACCATAGTTAGAGTTAGGTATCGACGTGTCTAGTCCAATAGGACTCCAATCCTCTACCTAGCAGGTAAATCCAGATGAGTCGTGGTATCCGCCATGGCCGTGGCAGTGATCCTCATCTGTGAATTTTGATATTTTCCCACTAAAGATTGTGTTCGCCTGGAATGACTGTATCTATATCTCATTGCTTTTCCCAATGAACAATACTTCTTAGACGGATGTTGTCGGAGCCATCAAACTCGTGGAGTGAGTTCCCAAGGATGGGTTCTTCATTGAGCCATTGAACTGAATCCCTAGTGTGGGTGTGCGGTTGTGTAATTTGTCTCTAGGCCACAGGTCTGGGTTTTGAGTATATATACCTTTAGTTTCACTTATTATATAATCAATATACATATACTTTGTAGAGATTATTGTAACTTTACTTTTTATATTGCATTGTGGTTTTCGGGGTCCCCTACTTAGTGTTGTTATACTCACCCTTACACAGGATTCTCACATACGTGTCTTCCCTTGTGAAGATGAGCAGCCTTTTGGGGGAGACTATGGTCGACCGGGACCAGACCGAGCTTTCAGAGTTCCATACAGGCCCTTGTGATCCTACGACTATGAGCAGTTGTCCTAGTACATCTTTCTTTCATACAAGTTTCACTTTGTAGATTGAAGATTGTATTTTCTTTAGTGTGATTATATTCAGGCCCCGTTTATTTTTCGTAATCTACATTCTATCGTACTCTATTGGTTGGGATTAGTTATATGCATGAATTTTTTCCCTAAATGAGTTTTATATTTCATCATTAGTGGGATGGTATATATGTTCATGTGTACATGTATATAGGAAATTCCTCTCATGTTAGTGATATGCCTACTCGGTGATAGTCACCAGCTCCTTGTCTATTGGAGGCGGGATTGGGGAGTCGTATCATGGGCCACATAGTGATGGGTCATGAAAATTTGGTATCAAAGGTGGAACATTGGACCTTAGGACCAAGAGTCTATGAGATTGGTTTGGGGCCATAGTGTTATGTGTTTTGAGCTCGGATTTTAGCGTAGATACCACAGTGTTTGTGTGCACAGTCGATATATCCATACACCAGGACTCTAATAACCATATTTTTGACTCGGTACATGAAAACACTAATTGAAGGAAAGTAAAATATTGGTACAAGCATCAAATAAGAATATTTTTTGGTTTCCATGTCCTTTAATGTCAGCTATATAGTTATACTTTTTGACCATGGTGCATCTTGCTTCTTTACAAGACACCTCGTCGATGCATACCTGCTAGAATCCAGCATCTAGATCATAAGTATTAACCCCATAAAGGTGAGGCCTTGATACATGGACCCGTTCCCTAGTTGTTACCTCAAGGTGGGGAACTTGCTATACCACCACCAGTAGAGTAGCTCGTGGTACCTATAGTACCAAAAATCATAGGGCACAGGCTGAATGTTCTCCATGATTTCCCAAGACAGATACCCCTCAGGTTCTGTGGTGAGACTGACCCTCATGTCGCTAATGACTATCTTGAGGTGGTGAAAAGAGTTTTCCATCTAGTAAGGACACCAGCAAAACAAATGGTGACCCTAAGAGAGATAATTCCTCAGGGTTCGGTGGGAGGATGGTGGAGTTTTACCATGAAAAATCACGATGAGGAGAATCTTTTGTGGATGGAGTTTGATATACTCATTAGAGGGGAGTTCTCTCTGGTTACGCTTGGAGTAGTACATATCTATGAGCTTCTTCAGCTTCAGCGAGGTAGTTTGATGGTGGCTAACTATTCATTGAGGTTCACCAACCTCTCTAGGTAGAATATGGAGATGGCTAAGTATCAGTTCTTTAGATCTTGGACCTTCGAGCAAGTTATATATTGGCACATCCAAGCTACTGTCGTGCCTCTATGCATTTTGAATTATGTTGGAGTGTTTGAGTGGGCGTTGGTGATCATGATCTTTTTAGAGGAGTAGAGATAGTAGGCAAATGTCATCAATATGAAGATAGGTAGAGTGACCTCGGCAGTAGGTACATATGTCAGAAATAGGGATCAAGATGTGGGAGACATCATAGGAGGACCAGGGATAGGGTATCAAGAGTCCACAACTCTCTGGCTGGATCTAGTCAGCCTAGGGAGAGGTGATGCTACTCGTGCGATGGTAGGGGACCTCTCTCTAGAGACTGTCGAACACGTCAATCTTCTTGACAGAGAGGTTGGGGATGGACCCTTGAGGTAGAGGCATAGAGTGGAACAAACATACCCACCAGGTAGTGAATTTGGCAGAGGAACCAAGAGAGCTGCTGGTGGTGGAATTCACTTTTATCTACATCGATAACCACCCCCATTAGGTCCACACATTGCTCAAGGAGTTGTGGGATATGGGTAGAGACAACCACATGTAGTTGAGGAGTATGACCCAAGGACTCTAGGGATGATCTGAGGAACAATTTTTGTTTATTCTATCTTAGAATATATACTAATTGACATAGGAGTTAGTTATTCATTTCTCACCACATGTCTTGTCTAAAACCTTGAGATTTTGTTTGAGCCATTGACTTAAACCTTACACTTGGAGACACCAACATTAGGAGATATGATGATCACACATCACTGAAGATAGTGTGATCTTACCCTTCGAGGCTATATTTTTGATTGAAACATATTAGTGGCAGCGTCGAGGCCCTACGCCGTCATTATCTTAATGGATTAGTTTTCTTCGTTCCATGCACAGATTGACTACTTTAGGAAAAGAGTGTGGAGTGTCCGTAGCGATGGTTAAGGTTTTCCTTTGTTGGTGAAAAAGAGACCCATGCCATAAAGGATGGGGTAATGCAAAGGAGGGTGAATCCGATAACTCAATAGTTGTCTAGACATACACTTAGAGCAGTAGATGTTGTGAGCTTCCAGTTCCCAGTAGTGCTTGCAGAGTATGAGGATGTATTTCCTAAAGATTTTTTAAGAATACCTCCCCTCCATGAGATTGACTTCTGCATCCACTTGCACCCCGAGAAAACCCTGATACCCTCACCAATGTATCGGATGGATCCCGTATAGCTTCGCGAGATGAGAGTGTAGTTGGAGGATTTGCAAAATGAGGGCTTCTTAAGACCCATTGTTTTACCCTGGGTGGCCCTAATTATTTTTTCCAAGAAGGAAGATGAAATTTTGAGGTTGTGTGTGGATTATGGATGCCTGAATCATGAAACAGTGAAGAATAGTTATCCACTTCCAAAGATTGACGACCACTTTGATTAGGTAAGAGGAGAACAATGGTTCTAAAAAGTTGATCTTCGATCAGGTTACCACCAATTACGGGTCCAGAATGATAATATATAGAATACTTCTTTCAGATACCACTATGGCCACAACGAGTACTTAGTGATGCCTTTCATCATGAAGAACACCCCCCACAGTGTTCATGGTACTTGTGAACCAGATCTTCCAAGTGTACTTAGGCCGGTTCCTAGTGGTCTTCATCGAAGAAATCCTTGTGCACTCAGTGTTAGAGGACGAGCACTCGAGACACCTATGAATGGTTCTAGACGTAATCTGGAAGAACTAGCATTATTGGAAGCTCTCAAAGTTCCAGTTCTAGATTTAGGAGTTACACTTTATGGGACTTGTCATCTCAGAAAATGGAGTAGTTATGGACCCAACCAAGGTGTAGGATGTGTAAGCATGGGATCCACCATTGAGATTGACGAAGGTGTGAAGCTTCCTTGGGTTGGCATGATATTACCAGAGATTCATTCCTTATTTCTCAACGATATCTATACCAATGAAATCCATAACCAGGAAGGGGAAAACCTTCCTGTGTATGAAGATGTTCTAGAAGAATTTAGAGCAGTTGAGACATGGTTTGACGAGATACCATATCTTGAGATAGCCTGAAGAGGGTGTTAAGTACATAGTTTACCGCGACGCATCATGGACCGGCCCTGGCTGTGTCTATATACATATATAAGATGTGATTGATTATATTTCACGCCATCTATGTCCATATGAGATAAAATACAAAACCCATGAACTTTAGTTGAGAACGATAGTATTCGCGTGGAAGATGTGTCGACAGTACCTGATGGGTGAATGATTTAATATCTACTCTGACCACTAGAGACTCAAATACATATTATCATAAAAGGATTTGAATCTGAGGAAGAGGAAATGGATAGAGTTCCCTTAGAATTATGAAATTGAGATCCTCTATACTCCTAGGTAAGGGAAATTTATCACAGATTCTCATAGTAGGAATACATTATGATCAAAAAATTCTATATTACTAAAAACATGATCTTTAAAAATATCTATGTATATCATAACTAATCACATAGTTACATAGAGAACAATTGCTATTCTCAAAATGTGGGAATTCATAATATTATATGTCATAAACATACCATCAATTCCTTATTGTGAGAAAATGTAATGAAATGGATAAGTCCTCATCCAAATAAACAACCTAAATTGTCCCATGAGACCTACATATGAATCTTAGGATATAGTGGGTCGTTCCCATCACATACTATGTCCAATTCATTTCTCATATGAAATAGGAGCATCATAATGAATTTAATTATTATTATTGAAACGATATCATATGATTTGTTAACAATATCCATATTATATTAACATAATCATAAACAATTATTTTTTTGGATAATTGTACAAAAATAGTAAATCCGTTATCAAGCTGTTCAGAAAACATCTAAAGAAATAATAACATTATTGATACCACGTATTCCAAATTTAACAGAAGTAAAATATTCTTTGGGGTCAATTATAAATAGAAAATCCATAAAAATATCATTAATAAAATTATTGAAGAAATTAAAATTTTACATTGAAAATAAAATTTCTAAAATAACAAATTATATAATATTATGAAAAAAAAATTCCTTCAAATAAATCATGGAAACTCATAACATAATATTCAATACATGGGAATGAAATTATTTTCAATTTTTGTATGTAAAATTAGTGATTCAATTCACAGTATTAATAAAAAGTTAAAAAATGCCTCATTTAGAAAACTACAATAACTCTTTTAACCCATTTTTTAAAAAGTTAAACATGGGTTAAAATTAATTTAAACAATCATATAATAATTGAAAAGAATGTTAAAATTTATTTTATAAATCATTGATATTAAAGAGTATAGATATTTGACCAAATAATTAAATGAATTCAATTTTCCATAAAAATGTTTTCTCATCCATTTAAATATATATATTGATGAAATTGAATAGAATATCTAATTAAAAAAATTTAAAATAGGTGATATGAATGTTACTGGGTATATTGAGAGGTAGTTCATAATATTTCATCATCGAATGCATAATCATGAACATTTTGATTGTAGAAAAAACCTTCTAAAACATTGGTATCTTCTAAATCCTAACCCCCATGATAGAAGTAACATAAAATGAAACAATAAATAACCTAGATATAAATAGATTAATGTTATTAAAAATAAAATGGAATGTATATACAAAAACATGCAGTGAATATGGAATTTGTATCTTGGATGTAAATTTGAGGTGATAAACCCTTACCTGAGTTCTAATTTCTTTCATATGTGTCCAAAAATACTACATAATAAATATTAGTTTATTATAAAATAATTAAAAAACCATACTCAAATATATATGTCAAAAACAAGTCAATGATTTCATTTTATTAAAAACCTGACCCAACTAAAGACAGGGTCTGAGAAGAATTTCAAAATATCCAAGCCTGTATAATAGAATTGGGCATCAAATATATCATAGGAGTAACGATATATACCAAAAGTAAACTCATACAAGAAAAAACAAACAACGAATGTCATAAAACTTGGAGGATCAATAAACACTTAATACATTAATATTATAAACATGATCGAAAAACAATTATAGAAGTGCAACACTAAAATTTAAAAAAGTTGAAATCAATCAGGATTGACATGACCTCCAGTTTAAAATATTTATCAGTCTCATCCACAAACCATAATTCACTATAGTATAACATGAAAAAAGCCCGAACAAGGAAAAAACTCGGGTCTACCGATATCAAGTGGCACATGTAGGGTGTGGGCATAATATATCTAAGTAGATATGAAAAATATAATCCATACATGACTATCCCTAAAATTGTTCAGAAATTTAATATTGAAATATATATTGAAAATAAGTATATGTATTATAAATAACCACATCAAATTTTCCAAAAAAATCAATTTTAATAAAAAAAACTTGGCTTCTTTTTTCAAGTAAATTTGTAGTTAAAAAACATAATTTCTAATTAGATTCTAAAAAATATGAACAACGATCCATTTTTGAAATAATGGAACATTACATATAGAAAAATAATATAAAAAAAAAGAAAAACAATGTTAATCAAAATAAATAAGATCATACAAAGATGTTTTCATGATAACATATTATACAACCCCAAATGAAATCCAAGAACGTATGTGGTTTTAACTCACCTATTATTGAATTGTGCATCTCCACAGGGAATAAAAAACCTTAATTCTTTAAACTAACCTCACCAGTGGGACAACTCGCATGACCTCTTATATAATCCATGGAATACTTTTTATCTATTTGGAAAAAAATTTATACGATCCCTCGACCATCCTCATAAAATCCATGAATATAATGAGAAATAATATATCAAAAAGTGAAAAGACCCTCACATGTGTGGCATAAAACTATGTCAAAAATATTCCACCATGAATGAATTTTCCAAACTACCACACCATCTATTAGCATTTTCTCTATGAATAGAGAAAGCCATAGAGGTTATCATCACATATCTTTCCATGACAAATATCCAAATGATCTTACATAAAAAAAGAATTTCAAATACAATTTTTAAAATACCATAGTGTAACAATCATGCCATATCGTTTTGAAATTCAATTCTATTTCTAAACTGTATACAAAACCAATGGGAAAATATAATTTTTTTTTGGATGATTCCAAATGACACTTTATTTTAATTATAGATTATTCCAAAAATCTAAATTCCCCAGGGTACTAGATATAAAGGAAAATTTTGAAACCTTATTTTAAATTTTGATCCAAATGATCCATTACGGAAAATTTTTGGTTTTTGAAGAACCATTGGAAAGATGAGGGATTAGAAGAATATGGGAAAAATTTAAAAACTACGAAAAGAAGTTATAATATGTGAGCCTATCCATAGGATCAACCTATGAACATATTTTTTTTACCACATCCAATTACACAGTTGTTAGAGTCCATAATATACCAAATTTTTCAACTTCCATAGCAATAATAAGAAATACCAACAATCAAAATAACTCAAACATATGAGAACTAAAAAAAAGGCATCACACCACCCAAAATGTGGAATTCTCAAGGAAAACTAATATACCAAAAACTCAATTATTACCCAACACAAACCGAAAAACCAAATTTCAATTTTAATGTCACAATGAAATATTATCATGAACATTATATTCAAAATCATATAGTTATAACCAAGTAAATAATTTTAAGACACATTTTCAAAAAACATCCAACATGATAATACCACAATTCATCAAATAATCACATCACAAGCATGATTAAAACATTTCAAAAACAATTTATGAAGTCTCAAGGGACAATGGAATGTACCATAATGGAAAATAATAGAAAAACTAAAACTATAGAATGCGAACACAATGGAAATCAGGAAGAAGGAAGAACTAATCCAATTGAGGAGAACTCCCACCCTTAAATAATATAAGTCAAAAAAAATTATCCAACCCTCTCACTGGGGTCTAGACAAGAGATATATATTCCTTGTAGGAACCAATACAGATATGTTAGTGAGTAGAATAGCGGGAAAACACACAAAAAACAATAAGAACTCACCTAAATTAGAAGGATCAACAAGAGAGGAAGTGGAACCGAAGGTGAGGATTGTGGGATCCCAAAATTTCACCTAAAATGTGATTGGGGTAGATAAACATGTTATGGGTTTTAAATAAGTGATGGAAAATCAGAATTTCATGTTTTATGAAATCTGGGAAAATAAACTATTTGGTCGCATGATTTTCCAAACCATGTGTCAACCATGCACAACCTAATTGATATGAGGTTCACAATTTTGGGATAGCAACTTGGTTTGGGAAATGGTGTACCATCCTTCAGACTCACATATATTAATATCATATAGAATCTCAAAATATTTCAATAGAGTTTCCTATAACTATGTACATGTTGTGGTCTTTTTCCATGACACCACCCATATATTGTACTGTATTTTCATGATCTTGAGAGGTTTATAAATTTTTATCTAATTTTGTGATGTAAAACCTTAAAAGTTGAAAATAACTATAAAAAATCATATACTTAACCAGATACATAGTTTCTCATCAAACTGTGCACTCAAACTATGAACATGGTCCAGTAGAAACCTAAATCCTTAAAATAGAAAGCCAATCAATTGAAAAATGACATGAACCAAAAACAAATTTTCCTGAACTAATAAAATAATAAAATTAAATTAAATATGTTAGAGATGTGTGAACATTATCCTCCTATAAACACTTTAATTATGAAAAATCCACTCATATGAATGAAGAACAAAACTCAATAAAAAATGTGAATGACTCAAAAAAACCATTGACCATGGTGTGACATTTGAACTACTAAATTCGATTTCTTCCACCTATAGGGTTAATTAAAAAAGAAAAACCCTAATGGGATGGAATGGGAAGGGACCCCCCCCCTCACTACATCAACATCCAAACACAATGTCACCAATATGGGATATCCCAACTCAGTCCAAAAACACCTTGACACAAGGGGCCCCAATGAAATAAATTCCAAAACCCATTAAGAACCAAAAAAACTATTCAAAATTCCATCTAGGAATTAGAATTTACAAATTGATCATAACCTGATACCTAAAATAATCCAAAAAATGGCTCTTCACACATAATGACGAATGATCAATTAAAAACTCACATCAAAAAATGTACAACTCATATAATTACATGAGAAAAATTCCACCAAGACATTTACAACATAAATGAAAATTTAAAAACAATGAAAACCCATAATTGATAATATTTTATGATTTACACCCAAAAATTGTTTCCAAAAGATGGTTTAATGTTCCCCAGTACCAAAGATCCTTGACATCCTGAAGAGCATCACTCAGGGGAATATAGATGGATCCCTGGTGATTTAAAACATATGTCTCATTCATTTAGTTGTTGAATTCATATGAAAGAGACTTCCTATTCTAGGAATATGTCTTCCCAAAACATCTACATGTGTCCCAAATGGCCACATCAATGTCAAGTCTCTAGAGGATTGTGGTATAATGTCTTTGATTACCCAAACCGACCACACTGGAAGAACATGAGTGAATAGTACAATAAAAGAGAATACATAACTAAAAAAGGTGAATTATTAGGACTAGGTTATGCTTCTATACACCTCTCACCAAATTAGAATCCATTAAAAGATCCAAGGGGATCTATGTTTCCAACTACTATTGAAACTCATCTAGAAATGCCTCATCCACAAGAATCTTGAACATAATTATTCCAGATGACCTAACTCACTCCATAACCTCCTGAAAAATTCCCCTATAAAAATGTGAATTTTTAATTTGATCTATTGAGTCTATATTTGATGAAAAATAATCTATCTCTTCAAAATGATCCATATAGGGCTTCACCATCCACTAGATATTCTAAAAATCCATGAGATGCACTACTTTCTTCACCTTTATTTCCTCTGGTTCAAACCACCATATAGAAGTAAATGTAAACAATTCATGATACATGACAACAATATGAACCTTTATATTTGGGATAATTCCTTATTAGAGATCCACTGTTAGTGTTATTGTACTGGAATAGTTAATAGGATGCGTAACATCCTTGGATATTTCAAAGGGTGTGTGTTTGTAAAGAGAAATAACACTAGAAAGAACATGTGTTGGATTGGGTGAATAATATATAGCCAGAGGAACTTTTTAGGAACATATGTGGGCCATTGGGATGACAAAACATGTATGTGATGCATCTTGTGGTAACTAGTTGACCATGATACAATGATTATGTTATGGAGGTGTTTTTGTGTGGTCTTCATGGTTCATTTTTTACAATGGTATTAGATTATGATCAAAGACATAAGTGTAGTAAAATTGACTAGGATTAGATTTAGGTTCCACAATAAGGAGATTGTTCTCTAATGGGGGGTTAATATAAAACCCCTTAATTATAAGGCATTAATGGATAATAATGTATGACTCATGTCAATGAGGTTCACATTTATTTTCAGGATCCATCCTAATTTAAACATTACAGTTAACCATGTTTGGCATGGAGTCGTGATAAGGATGGATGACTTAATGGGGTGTTTACTAGGGTGGGTACGAGTGAGTATAAGGCACACTTAAAATAAAATATGTGGTCATGTGGGGGAAATCATTAGTATTATGACCCATTCGTGCAAGTGTGTGGGTTCTAGGTTGGGAGCCACGTTCCTTTGAGAAAATCCAGTTGTACTAAGAGGGAAATGAATTGATGAACTTATTTATGTGGGTACATGTTCTCTCAGTGAGGACTATTTTTACATTTTTAAAATTTTTATTTTTTATGTATAATCATTTATTTCCAATTAATTAAAAATTATTTATTAAAATCAATGTTTCAAGTAATATCAACATAGTTTTTTAAGTATGATTTCGTTCACTACTAGAAGTATATGTATATTGATCATGGTTATATAATATTTAATAATTTATCTTTTATAAATATAAAACATATATTCATTATATATGTATTTAAAATTGTCCATAATAGTTTTAATTGTATAACAAGCTACATAGTTCATGGAGACGGTTGGTCATACATACAAATAAAGGATTTTTCAATTTTTTTAATAAATTAAAAAAACATTTTTAATAATAACTCACCAATATAGAATAATTATAATAACATATTAATAAAATATTTTCATCAAGTCAATCATTTTCAACATCCATGTCATAATAAATTTTTTAAAAAAAAATCATAGCACATCATAGAAGATGTAGTCAACACATAAGACTGATTGACGTTATCATTTTCCAACAGATTGAATGGAAATACACTATTTTAAATGTTTTGATTCTAGATATATAATTATTTCATATTATATATATATATATATTAATTGTATAATTTTATATATCCTTGAGGGGTGGTGATTGAAAATAAATTGCATCGGTTCACAATACAATAGTCTACAACACCCATGAAACTTTTATTTCCAATTTGATGAAATATGGGATGGATATAGGTCATTACATAAATAATAACATCTAAAAATATTTTAGAAATATATTTTTATTATATTTTAATTATTAATAAATTAATAATTTAAAAAATTGAATATGTAAAAATGAATGATATTATCGAGAAAAATTACCTCCACTTTGAAAACCCTCCATTGGAGTTCATATTAAGGAATCAAGGGTTGTCCTTTTGGGAATAAAAAATTCAAAAATTGTGGATAAAGACTTTTTGGAGATATTTTTTCATGTATTGGTAGGGATAAATTTCTTATGATATGTGAACAAGGGAAGAGATTGGGTGCCCTTTTATTGATGAGGAGGAAATTAAATTTTTCAAATAACAAAAACTATTCAATAATATGAAGTCACAATAAACCCATGTGTCTCAATAATTGGTAAATAATGGATTAATGGGAATTTAATTTCTATACACTCCTATATAGAACAGTTATGTTTTAAACATATTAATATATTAACATCTAAGGTTAACATCTATTGACATTTTAGTTTTCAACAATGTATCGAGTTTGTTTATTTTTATTGATAATATAACATTTAGTACAAAAATTTAAAATATATTATTACATGATATAAACACAATTTTTTTTAAAAAAATAACAATTATCAAATAAATTTTATTTTTCAATTGAAAATTAATTTTAACATTTGCACGTGTAAGTATAAAAATCCTTCTCTTAATGATAATAGAGTTAATTAAATTTCACTATCATTACTATTCATTATGAACAAATATTAATTAGAACACATTAATTAATTTGAAGAACTATTATTATAAATATGGAATTCATTTTTAAAAAAATATTCCAGAGAACATGAAAAGTTTATTATTATTTTAATCTCAAAATCATGATGATAATAAGTTTTCCAAAGAAACGATTTATTATGTATAAAAATATTAATATAAAAATTTTACTTATTATATATAAAAATTAAAAAAATTTGCATAATAATGATATAAATTTTTTAAATTGAAAAAAACTAAAAAATAGAAAAAAATTAAATTCCATAAATGAAAATGTAGCATTCAATAAATATTTTTATTTTTCAATATTCATCAACACATTTAATCTTTTAAAAAAATTATAAAATATTAACTATAATTTAATTTTTAAATAATAGTTTCAAAATTTAATACCATTTTTCAGATAAATTTTATAAAAGTGGAAAAAATTAATTTTTAAATATTTGTGAAAAATGAGACATAACAAATCTATAGAGAAAACGGTTCTGAAGCATGAAACATGATTTAGAGTTATCTCGTGATTAGAAAAAAAAATTATATGAAAAATAAAAATTCAATTGAATAAATAATATATAAGGTTCATTAAAATTAGTCAACAACAATGTTCAATTAAATTTATTATGATAGAAATCCATGACACTCATAAAAATGGTTTTTTCTAAAATATAACATTTCATTTGGATTAAAATGATTTTTATTTTATTATTATTTTTTAAATAAATTAACAAGGAATTTATTTATAGTTCTATAAATCATGTATATTTCATTAGATAGTTAGTCCTATACATACCCTCTAATTTTACTACTATGATATAATAATATATTGTAATAAAAGCTATTTAGACTGATGATTTTATTTATCATAATCTATCGAAGATAATCATTTGATTTAAAAATTAATATACTCTAAAATCATTGTGTTTGATAAAAAATATTTTTAGTAATTTTATATGAAGTCTAAAATAAATTTCATTAGAATTTCACTCATTACCATTAATCCGATATAATAAATTTCCCTTTATGGAATTAGACACTTATACAATTCCACATTGAAGGAAATATTATATTCCCATATATTATTGATATATTTGATTGGTATATTATATAATATTGATGAAATTATATGTAATAATCATATTCCTAAAAAATTGAATATTTGATGTGAAAAGTAAAATATATTCACACATTAAGAACATGAGTGGGGGGTTCCCAAGTAAAATTATTTTACCTATTCATGGACATAATGAAATAAATGATTTAACATTATAAAATATCCTAATAATATAATCAACATTGTCATAATTTTTTATTTTTTCACTTTATTTCCTTTGATTGTATTATTTAAATATATTAATGGATATATAACAATAATTTCTAATCTTATTATTGAAATAAATATCATTCCCCATTACATTATTAATCGAAATGAATTATTCATTATGTAATGGTTGTCAATTTAAGTAATGATTTTAAATAAAAAAGTTGAATCTATTTTTTATAAAAAATAAAATATTTTATAAAATAAAATTATATTTATTGATTACTCAAGAAACTCACATATGGTTCTCATTGCATTGAATGGTATAGTGAATAATCATCAACTAATTCATCATCATTCATCTCGAGATCCTAATATATTAATCTATAAATCAATACCATTTCCCCATTCTCATTCACATTTTCATTATTTTATTTTCTAATTGTCCCAAAAGAATATTTTTCATCTTAATATAAATTTCATTGAAAAAAAAAAATTATTAAAATAAAATAAATTCAAAAAAATTTTCTGTGTTCATCATTATCAATACATAATCATTCAATTTTTTTAATGAATAATTATAGATATTGGGTAAAACACATGGTATAGCATCCCCAGATATATCTAATTTCACACCCCTAGACATTAAAATATTTTATGTTTTGAATAAATACACTTTTTTTATTAACATTCCTTATACACCAATTCAAGCAAAACTACACACAACACTGAACTTTCTTGTATTACATGGAAGTCCGAGTTTTACTACCTTTTAATGAATAACTATTTTAAATGTAAATTTTGACACATTTTTTATTTTAATAAATAAAAATAAATTTTTAATTTATAACGGCGTAATTATTTTAGAGTGAATTTTTGATATTTTTCTGAGAAACATTATTTTTTGATGAATAGTGAAAATTACTACAATTTAGTTAAAAAAACCTTTTAATTTAAATATTTAATAATGAAAAGTTATATTTCATAATGTTTTACAGTTAATTTAGATCAATTATAAATCTATTTATACAATTATGTTCATAATAATCAATTTTACCTTAAAATTAAATTCAAAAACATGACAATCATTTCAATGTTTTTTTTTCTATAAAAACTAGTTATTCTGCCCCATCTATGTGATTAGCGTTAATATTAATTTTCCAACATCTGTGATTTGAATCTCAAAATCCTGACAAGAAAGGATATAATTATTATGATATTTTTAGTCTAATAAAATCAAATTAATTTATTAAAAAAAATTATTCGTGAATTTTATTAAGATTAATTACATTGATTGAGTTATGATTAATCATAGTAATGGACTAAACCATAATATTATGATCCAAATGTACATACACACTTGTCTAAAATCCATTGGAATCCAATAGTGTGACCATTTTTACACTTTTTAGGAAATTTATGGTTATTGAGATATTATAAAATTAATGTTCCATATATAAATGGTTAATTATGGAAGAAGAAAAAAGGGAACTTTCCTTACCTTTAAAATTTATAAAACATTGAGATATGTAAAAAACATCCTACATTCGGTTAAGGATATCAATTTTGAATATATATATGGTATATTTTTTTTATAATAAATGATCAATAATTTTTAGATACGGTTTTGGTATTTATTATTCTTAAGAAAAATTAGTATAGTGATTATTTAGTTAATAATTAAACAAAATAAATGATACTATAAATATTAAAAGTGAAGTTAATTGATTAAATTATTTTTATTATTTATTTTTTTATATGAATATATCATGTTAAAAATATATAAACATAATATATTTTAATTAAAATACAATATTTATATTTCCAAATTAACATTAAATAAACAATTCCAAAATTGATATTAATGTTCTCTTACAATAAACTAATATTATTAAATTATTCAAAATTAATAACATTCCCATATACTGAAAAGTTGATTTTATGTGTTAATAAATAGTAAATATGGTTTATTAATTAAAAATTAATATTTTATAATTTAAATATTGACCCATATTATGTAAATATATTTTTAACATAGTCCGGGTTGAAACGATGGTTTTGCACGTCACATGCCCTTGTTTTAAAATTAATTTCCAAAACACATGGGAATATTATTTAATAAATAAGGTATTATATAAATAATCCAGAACATATATTTTTTCTTAAAATTATCACAATAATTTAGTCTTTACGGTAAAATTACATAGATTATAAAACAAGATGTGTTATTAAAAAATAAAATGATAAAATATAGGAATCTTAGATGTTAAAGAACCAAATTATTAAAATACACTTATTTTTTTATGAGGTTTTTTATGACGTTTTTAATCCTTTAATCCATTATTATTCCATTTTTTAGGATCATTATGAAATATATACCACATATTATTGAATACCATTTGGTATTTACAAAAGTACAACTCCCCCTTATCAATAAAAGGACAACACCTCTCCTCATTCAAAACAATCTGAAACCACATATGTTCGGTCAAGCCCTACCAAAATAGAATCCCAAAATCCCTCAAATATACCTAGAGGCATCCCATTGGGAAGAGAGTTTTTCATGAAATCCTATTTTTATAAGTGAAATGAAGATACCCAATTAATAGGTAACGCCTTCTCTCATACCTTCTAATTTCAAATCCATTTTCCACTCCCTATAATCATCTTATTCTGTGATTACATAAAGAAAACAATATCATTAATATACTAGAATGTTTTAATGACAATTATTCATCATAAAAATACACACACCTCTATCTAATGGGTAATGAACAAACTGTATCTATTTGTGGATAAATACAACCTCTCGAAATGATGAATGTACGATTTTTCCCAACCACCTATCATAGTGGCCATTATGATGGACACACCATTTATATAAGATATAATATATATATCTGTGTGTGTGTGTGTGTTATTTATTATTTATTATGATTCAATAATTTTTATTTGGAACATAACTTTATGTTATTCTAGTCGTGTATAAACGATAATTTCTAATGAGGAAGTGTGGACTAAATCACCCACAAAGCGATATGATTCCATTTTTTCATTAATGGGACATATACAAGTTATTTTAATAAAAATATATAAAATATTTAACATAGATATTATAATAGAAACATTAAAATAAATTTTTTTCAGTTAGTTTTAATTCATTTCATTAAATAATTTTATGGGCAGAGCGTTCATGCCTATGTTCGGCCAACCCTCTCCATGGACTATACAAATCATTTATAATCATAAAATGTTATGAAATATTATTAATACATATGTACTGAATATATATGATAATTTTTTGATGGTTTACATTATGTAGAAAAATAAACCCTAATATATTTAATAAAAACAACAAATAACATGTCAAAATGAACAAGAGAAAACCAGGCAATTAACACCAAAAACCAGTTAAAATAAGGAAAAAGTGTTAACAAGTGGGTGATAAAATATTTTAATAAGTTAATATATGATATTTTAAACATAAATTTGGATCCCATATTAGTTGGTAACATATTTTATACCACTATACATGATTAAAAATACCACAAAACATAAAGTAATGATACAGTAAGGGATTTCCTTTTAACTTTTTACATTCGTTAGATAAATATCATATTCAACACTTCATCCATTTGTGTGGTGTACCTAATGACCATTTAGATATATTATATGATTAATTATTTTATATTAAAGGTATTTAGAAGTTACATTTTGGTATTATCACTTTTGGTTATTTCGATTCATATGTAAGGGATTTTCATCTCACTTTTTATATCTCTAAGAATAATGGCAGATTAACTATTTACTACTTTTGGGTGTTATACCTACATCCCATTTTGATAAATAATATAATGATCTGTCATTTTTTAATGATATTAAATGTTTTAATTTATGTTACTCTTTCAAGGAATCATTATCTCAAAATATACTCAAGTATTAATGGATTCCTATCTTATTTTTATTTTCATAAGGAAATCACCATATACACCAATTACTTCTTTTGTGTAGTGTAGCAAGTTCCCATTTTAAACATAATATCATGAATAATATTTCTTAATGTTATGAAAACATTCAATCATGGTGATTTTGAATTAAATTTTCCATGTGGTATGGGAAACATTGGGATGTTTAGTGATTAATTTCATAAAGCATATTATTAATGATTATCATTAAAATATCACTTCCTTTTGTGATTGTTAAATTTATCTTGATTAAATAAAATTAGTTAAATCATTATTCATTTTATATTTACATAAAAAACCATTTCATCTTCTATGGTTATGAATATTTCATAAACTGTATATATTTTTTCATAACGTATTCACATTAAATGTATTAGATTCTTGGTATGAATCCTTAATAGTATTAGATTATAGGCATGAAGACTCGACGATACTAGATTCATTGCATGAATACTGTAATGAATTAAATTATAGTAATTAATCCTTTATTTTTTTATATTTATGGAACAAAGCATTGAAAATATTAGATTCATGACATGAATCCTTGAATGTATTACAATCTTTTCATAAATAATTGAAAGTATTATAGTATTTCCATGAAGCCTTGAAATTATTAGATCGTTATCATTAAACCTTGAGGGTATGTTATAGATATCATTCGACTATCATTTTCTTCATTTATAATCAGTTATAATTCATCCATGAGATTTTTCACTGATATATCTATAAATAAGTTTCATTTTTAGTTTATTGATTTAATGTCATGTGTTTTTAGTTTCTTACCATACAAGAATGACATTTTCTTATCTAGTTATTTAATGTCTTGTGTTATTAGTTAGTCACCTTTTAATGTTAATTTATCCCTATTGATTCATTAATTATTTCAGTTTATATAACCTTAATATTAATTTGAGCTCACTATTTTTATTTTTCTCACCCTTAGTTGTGAATAAGATGGGTTTTTAATTCGCTGTTATAGATGTCATTTATTTCAGTTTTTTATATATCAAATATTATTTTATTTTCCCAATATTGTATCAGTATCATGTATGTAATGAGGTTTTACAAGACTACTAAACTAAATAGTCCTTTAGTTTGTACTTCCTTGTAATAATTCTAATTTAATGTAATAATTTACCAAATCCGAGGTTCTATGGTTATTTTATTAAAGTTGGTAGAAAAATGACTTTTACCAAAAACCTTGGAAACTAGATTTAAAAATAATATATTAAGGAGAAAACCCTAAGAATCATTTTGAGTTTATGTATACATGAACATCCTATAATTTCAGTAAGGTAGATATTTTAATAGTAGTTTTAAAAATACATCCACGTCTATATACTACATGTTTAGGTGTTTCTTTCATAGATGAACCTAGGAGTAACAACTCTGACAAGGTGTTTTAGGCTTGACTTTCAGTAACCTAGTACATGATAATTTGAATTTTTTGCATGCGTTTGTACATTCATGGGGGATATGATTCAAATAATCCATAATTTATTTACATTCCATTATGAAGAATTTAAAAGTAATTATTTCCCCAATGTAGCCAAATTTTACAGTTTTAGGGATTTATGATTTATAAATTTATGTTATATGTTATAACATATTTAGTATTATAAAAATTTAATAATCATATAAGATAATGCAACAAATTCTTTTAGAAATAAATTATTCCTTCTATAAGGAATGATAACTCCACCAGCTTGTATAATGTAAAGGTTACTAAGGATCATATCATTCATGGTCTTAAGCAATCATTTCGAAGGGATATAGCCACCCAAGTAGTCTCAAAATATGAGGAAATAATATAATCTATTAATAAGATAAGTAAATAATTATCTGAGTCCTATAGATTTTAATGGAAGAAGAGGATGGAATACAAAAATATGGATAATATAAATAAAGGAAAAAGGATATTCCCATATGTGAAAACTGTGGAAATAATCACCCTGGTAATTTCTTTAAGAGAATGGGAGTTTTTTATATGTTTGGAGAAAAAGGGACACCATGTTCATGATTGATAGGGTAAGAAAACAGTTTCAAATAATCAATTTTTCCACTTCCAAGAGAAGTGACACTATTCAGATTAATGTCCCTAAATTCAACAGAATATACAGATGATGATGCAATTGGATAGTGATGATGTTATGATACTTCCACATATGAAGAGGATTGATTAATGTGATTATTCAATAATTATATCATTTCAATATTTTAGTAGTAATAAACCGGTTATATGAATTGCGGAATATATGAGCACTACACTACATTACATTTTTGGTAAGGATTTGACATCATATGTTGAATGTTACTAAGAAAATTTATTCAACAGAAAGTTTTAATTTTTTTAAAACACGTGATTAATAGAAAGAAAACTTTCAATGTATTCCAGATGTAACAATAATGACGATGAACTGATTAATTTGGATATCTAATAACTACATTTGAACTTATTAATGAATTTTTGAAAAGTGGTTTATGACATTATTAATGGATTTTACAACACTTTTATATTTATTGAATATATAAAATAACATGTACCTTAGATAAGTAATAAAGAAGAATGCATGATTCCAACAAGGTTTTCTGGTGAATTCAGTGATTACCATATTTCAAGAGGATATGTGTTGATTTTATTCAAATGTTAGGAAGGTGAAAATTTCAGGCTTATTCATGTTGATTAAAGGCTAACGAAATGTTCATTCTATAAAATTCAGTGAATTTCATTCACAATTTACTGGATCATAATATTTTGGAAAAGTTAACAATTAATAGAATTGTTTAAGATGATAATTGGATGAGATTTTAGAATGTGATGTATTACTTCATCAAATGTCACATCAAGTGTTAAGAGATAAAGTAGAAATAGTTCAATTCATAATAAAATAAAAATATTATGTTTATATATATCTACATATAATATTATAAAGTGAAAGAATTCATTAACTATATTAAAAAAGATTCTAATTTTTTCCCTATTATAATCTTTTTTATGATACCAATGATGTTTATTCACACCTATGGTTTATGGTTTTTGGTCATAAACATCCATCTGAACATGTTCTCTAGTACTCTCAATAAAAACTTGATTTTTGGATTTTCATCCATATCCATGTTTCCATTTCCTAACAATGTTCTACTGCTAGGGAACCAGGATAAATGAAAATTTGTTATTTGTTTTCTCTCTTATTGATAATATGTTATTTTAAACATTTTTACATTGTGGGTTTATAAACTATAGCTTTTCTTAAATCCCGTGATTGTTGAGATAAATTTTAAATTACTAAGATGGGATTAAATTAAGGGGGGGATAATGTGACACCCTAATTCATTATAATATTTCCCTTTTTTAATAAATTTATTTGTTACAATGGCTTATAAAAAATTATTCTTACACAACACAAAACATTGAATTAACATGTGTTACATACAAGACCGAGTTTTACCTCCGTTTAATGTAAAACAAATATTAAAACTAAAATTTTAAAATTTTATGAATTTTATTTTTAAACATAAACATTGTTTTTTAATTCATAATTTCTAAATTTTCATAGGGTGTAATTTTGGCCTTTTTCTAAGAAACAATATTTTTTGATGAATAGTGAAAATTAATACTATTTAGTTAAAAATATCCTTTTTGTTTAAATAATTAATAATTTTAAATTATATTTTATATTATTTAGAGTTACATTTGATCAATTATAAATCTATATATACAATTAATTTTATTAGAAACCATTTTACATTCAAATTTAATATAAAAATGTAAATAACTTTTGAACATTTTTCTACTCTAAAAAAGTTGTAATTTCATCCCATCAGCGGGATTAGCGTTAATCCTAATTTTCCCACTTTTCTGATTTAAATTTTGGAAATACAACACAAAATGATGAAATTAGTATTAAATATTTGGTATTATAATATCAACTTAATTTTTTTAACCAAAATGATTAGTGAATGTGATTAAGATTAATTATGTCGATTAATATATGATTAAGCTTAATAAGGGAATAAATCTTAATATTAAGGACCAAAATTTCTTGTAAACTTTTCCAAATTCCATTTGCTTCTAAACAATTTAACCATTTCTCCAAAAAAATTTAAATATATCTTCATTGGGATATTATTAAATGAGTGTTCCCTATATAAAAGGTTAAGTTATGAAAAAAAAGACAAAACAAGAACCTTCCTTACATTTTACATTTATAAACCATTGAGATATGTACAAAATATCATATATTCATTCATGGATATCATTCTTAAATATATATGTTTTATTTTTATCACAATAAATTATCAATAATATTTATAGATGGTTTAAGAACTTAAATTGAAGAATAATCGTTAATATAGTGATTATTTAGTTAATAATTAACCAAAATAAATGATACTATAAATATTAAAAGTTAATTTAATTGATTGAATTAATGTCTTTATTTATTTTTTATATAAATATATCATGTGACACACATGTAAAAAAATATTATTGAATTAAAATATAATATTTAAATTTTAGAATTTATAGTAAATAAATAATTTCAAAATTAATATTATTATTATTTTATAATAAATAAAGTTATTAAATTATTTAAAATTAGTAAAAATAATATAATCTGAGAATTGATTTTTATTAGTTAGATAATATTAAATTTCCTCTTTTTATGTAATAATTTATCTTCTATAATTAAAATATTGACCTATATTAGGTAAATATGTTGTGAACAAGGATCAAGTTCAAGAAGCGTTTGAGCACATCCCATGCACTTGTTTTTAAATAAACATCCAAATAACATGGGTTTTATTTTATAAATTAGATATAAAAATAATAATTTATTTTATCTGTATTTTAAAATTAATACTACTTTAATTTATTCTTAATGGTAAAATTGATTATTTTAGAAACCTATATGCTTTAATAAAAACCAAAATGATAAAATTGGGTAATCTTAGAAGTTACGGAACCATATTATTAAAGGGAACATATTTTTGTGAGTATTAGGTTATTATCGACCATTAATCTAATTTAATACATTATATTCTCATTTTTTAGTCTCTTTAGGTATGATATACTACCCATTAATGAGTAGCATTTGGTATTTAGAAACGTTCACTCCCCCATCCCTATAAAAGGCCACCACCTCTCCCCATTTCTAACACCACTAAACCCATATATCATTAGACAATACCAACACAAATAGTCACCAAAAAATAATACCTATACCAAGAATCATCCCTTTGGGAATACATATTACAAATAAAGAGTTCTGTATAGATCAAAAGAAGTTACCTTATTAAGAGGTAACACCTTCTCTCTTGCGTTCAAATTTCATTTTGATTATCCAATCCCATTAATATTATTGGACTATTTTTAGATAAAAAATAGAATTATCAATTTACTAGTATGTTGTTATGATATGTAATAAACCTACACTTAAAAAACATCAATATAATTTCTAACGAACATACCCATTCTTTTTACGGTGAAATACAGCCTCAAGAAATGATGATTGCTTAATTTTTTCCTACCACCTCTCATGGTGGACATTACTATAGAAACTATATTTATATAAGATATATAAAAATATTTTATTTATGATTTATTATTCTTCTATTATTTTTATTTGGAACAAATGTTTATGTTATCCAAATTGTGTAAATATGATAATTTTGTAAGAGGAATTTTGGACTACCACCTCCTCAATGTGATATGATTCGTTCATTCCATACAAGGAATCTATAAAAGATGTTTTTAATAGAACTATATAATATATTAAAAATATATTTGATACTGGAAATTATAAAATATATATGTATCATTTATTATTAATACTTTTAATTCAACAATGAAATCGAAGTAACATTTATGCGTACCTACAGCCTACCATCTACATTAATGGTGCACTTGATTTCTAAACAACAATTATAGTAGACTATTCTAAATACATATGTACGTAAAATATATCATAACATATTCATTGTTTTAATTATAGAAATTATGAAACCATTTTATATTTAACAAGAATAACATATAAGAATTCAAAATGAACAAGAGAAAACTAGGAAATTAACACCCAAATAGTTAAAATAATGACAGAGTGTTAATAAATGGGTAAAATAATATTTTAATAAGTTAATATATGATATTATAAAAATTATTGTGGTTTTGGTATGATTTAGTAACATATGATAATCCAAAATACATGTGTCTAAGGACCACATAATAAAAATTAAGGATAAGGTAAGAGATTTCAATATCACTTTTTACATCTGTTAGATAAATGTCATATTCACCACTTACTTCATTTGTGTGGTGTACATACTACCAATTTTGATATATTATATCCTGATTTATTTTATCTTCATGGTATTTAGATGTTTCAATTTATGATTATCACTTTTTGTTATTTTGATTCATTTGAATGTGATCTTCATCTCAAAATTTTAAATCTTTGAAATTAATTTCATATTCACTACTTGCTTCTATTCTGTGCTATAACTACTGGGCATTTTTGATATATTATATAATGATTTAAATTTAATTCATGATATTGAATTTTTAAATTTATTTTACTCTCTAATGTAATAATTTACTTAGAATCTTCTCAAATACTAATAGATTATTGTGTTACTTTTATTCTTGTAATGAAAATGTCATATAGACCACTTACTTCATTTTTATACTATATCTACAAACCCTTCTAAACATTATATCATAAATTTGTTTTTATTTATAATATGAAAAACATAACTTCATTGGGATTTTTAATTAAATGTTTCAAGTGTTATGGGACACTATTGGATGTTTATTGATTAATATTATAAAGCATATTCAGAAGGATTATCAATGAAATATCACATCCTTTTTCTGTATGTAGACTTCCTATGGAAGAAATCACATGATTTTAATAATTTTTTATGTGAAATTTACATAAATCTCCACCTAATCATTCATGGATATGAATATTTACTGAACTATATACAATTTTTCTAATGCAATTCACATTAAATGTATTAGATTCTTAGCATGAAGCCTTCACAATATAAGATTATATGCTTGAAACCTCCATAATATTATATTATTGGCATGAATCAATTAAAAATTATATTCTTGTAATGAATACTTTATAGTTTTAGATTCATAGCATAGAACATTGACATTATAAGATTTATTACATGAATCCTTGAAAGTATTATATTCTTTGAATGAATCCTTGAAATTATGAGATTATTGTCATGAATCCTTCAATGTATTATATCCATAGAATAAAGCCTTAGGGGTATGTTATAGATATCGTTAATTTATTAATTACATCATTTATAATAAGTTATTATTCTTCCATGATATATTTTTAACATATCAATTGATAAATTTCATTTTCAATTCATTGATGTAATATCACGTGTTTCTAATTTCTTACCCTCCCATATTGAAATTTCATTCTATAGTTATTGAATAGAATATTTTATCAATTATTCAACATGAAATGTTAATTTATTCCTATTGATTAATTATTTATTCCAATTTATTTACCCGTACTATGAATTTGACCTCACCCATATTATGTTTCTCCCCCATGTTGGGAAGAATATTTTGTTTGAATTAGTGGTTATAGTTACAATTTATTTTATTATCCCAATGTATTATGGGTATCATGAATGTAATATATATTTCTAATACTACTAAACTAAACAGTCCATTGAGACTTTCTTCCATGTAATAATTCTAATGTAATGTACTAATGAACCAACTTCGAGTATCTCAGGTCGGGGTGTTTTATCAAATGTTAATAATAATAATTTTATAGTATTAGATATGTCAATAAAAATTAATTTTTATATTATAAAGAGTAAAATATATTTTTTGTTCATCAAATCAATTTTATCCATATTAAAAATAGATATTATTTAATTGATACCACTTTATAAATTTATGAAGTAATTATAAAATATTAATCAATAGTAAATTCCATAAAGTGGCCCTAGACTACATTGATACCACTTGAAAGGGAAAACATATATAATGATAACTCATTGAGATTATTGGGAAAATTTAGGTAATTTAATTCCATTTACCGTTAATTTACAACAATATGTTTACACTATTTAATATGAATGGTAGGATAATTTTCAATGAACTACTCCAATAAAAATATACAAACACAATCGAAGGAATGAATTTTTCAATGTTTAATCATTGAAATCAAATGATTTAACTCATATATTTATATGTAAAAATATACAACCACTTGATCAACTAGTTTTAACATGATGGTTGTAATGAGATTGGTATATCACTGATCTCTTGATAAACAATATGTATCCTAAAAAATATAATGTTCTCCTTGAAATATAATTTATTGATGAATTACATACAGATAACACGAATGTAATAAACCAAATTATAACACAATTATTTTTTAAGTTCTTCTTCTTATTAATATTTAAATTATAATTTTTCATTTCTCGATTTCATTTTCCATGGCTTTACATCTTATATATTGTCCATAAACTAGTTTTCACAAATTTTAATTAAATATTAATGTAAAAAAGTTATTATTAAACAATTATAAACATAATTATATATAATTAAGTAATTATGGCACTTCAATCACTATTAATATATTCTATAAAATTTGATACTCCTTATATATATGTACCATGGTTCACCAAATTATCCCCATTTGTAGACCATAAGAAAATGAATTCAACTTTATCAAAATGTGACCTCCAATGTTATGGAATGATCATGGTCGTCACGAAAAAAAATATATTGTGGTGTAATTGATCACATAATTTTTAATAACATCAATGATAATTATTAGTTTCTTCTTTGAATCAAATTTTGGTGTGTATTATATACTTATCCATTCAAAAAAAATTCACATGAAACATTTATTAAGGAGTGATCATAAGAATTAATACTAAAACATACTTATTAACATCACAAACATCACATTTCCATTGTATCATATTTTTCACATTAAAATTAACTCAATGTGACTTTAATTTAAATAGAATAAGAAATAATATATCACATAATAAACAATATGTTAAATATAATTACATGATTCTTATATATTGAAATAATTTCATAATGAACCTGATAAAATGTGTAAATATATTTCACATATAAATAATTTCATGATCCAAAAAATTAAGAGGTGACAAAAACTTTTATTAGTAAATTTAACCACATACACAATGCCTTAAAGTTAAATAATTTTAGTTACATAATAAACATGTATGGAACAGAAATAATTTGCAAAAAATTAATTTCTATGTTCAAATTACCATAAATTGTCTTCCTTATATTGAAAACAACTTCACTGAATCTAAAATACCATGAATTTTTTTTATGAATATTAATCACATTATTACCAAGGAATTGGTTAATAATCTAAAATTAATGTTTTAACCCTTTTTTAATTCTTGTTTTCATCACTGAAAATAACCCCTCATTGATTAATCCCTTCTTATATTGGATTATATATTATCTCAAAAAATCATAATCTCAAAATTATCTTCGAGTATCTAGGTCTCAACACATATATTTTATTGTCTATGAAAAATAAAAAACAATATTTCATAATTATAAATCCAATATTGGGTTTTGAAAAATATTTGGCATAAAATAGTCATAAATATAGTTATTTTTCAATAAATCAAATAGAATCCCAATAAAGTTTTTGTAATTACATAAAAAATTAATCATTTATATATATTCAATTATTTTCTCAGCATAAAAATTTATTGGTTTAATTACAAATTATAATTTTTTAACCATTTCAACAGTTTATTTTACTTATTTATTAAAATATTTAGCATTTCTATTTGATGATAATGTTTTTTGAACTATGGTGGAAATGTTGAATTGTGTGTTTTATGAAATTTTTGAAATAGTATTAATCACTATTTTCGAAGGCCTAGGGCCTTTGTAAGGGTAAAATTAAATCTACCATTACAATAGATAAGTTAAGGGAATATATATGGGTCCTTCATGAAATGAATAATGGTAATTAATTATTTCATAATTTAATATAAATGTAATTGCATGGGAAATTTAATGGGTTTTTATTGATTATAAAGGTTGTGTAATGATAGTTCCAGTTTTTCTGTCTGTACATATATGTAAATATAGGTATTGAAAATTATTTTTGTGCTACCTAAAGTTATGATAACTGCTAAATATGGATACCCCTAGGATTCCAAAACAATATAAAGGTATTATTATGCTAAGAATTGGTTACCTTTAATTATTATGAGCTATGATACGATATGAATTATAAGTTATTTGTAAACCCTCATCTACATATGTATATAAGAAATAATTAAAAGCATGTGTAAGAGTATTATCCATGTTCAACACCATTTCTTAAAGGGTATAGAAGAAGATAAAAAAACGACCCTATAAAGATACAATCACTATTATTATATTTTGAGACTTGTGACTAAGGAGGTGTACTATTAATACCTACTTCTACTTCCCAATTATTATTTTACTTCCTTCTTGTATATAGAGTGTTACTACATCCACAAATTTTTTTCTACACGTCTAAACTTCCTCCATCTATTTCACCTGTATTATATTATTATAAGACACCAACACCTTCTACCACTACTATCATGTGTCACATTTTAAAATCCACCATATCCACTAATTTTCTCCAACTATTCTATGATAATACAAAATTTATTTTACCATTTATCTATTATCAATAGAACGTTCTACTATCACTATACACCCTACAACTATTTTGATGAAATATTCATTAGAATTATATAATAATAACAAGGTTCCTCATGAAAAAAACCATTTCTCCCCTAAAAACATATAATGAAACCATGGAGCATAAAGGGTAATAAAAACCCAAATGGAGATGACCATGAAGGGTGATTACCTTGCATAACCTTATTGAGTCAAAAATGATTTCCATAGTCAACTTTGAGGCATAATTTGTTTTAGATACTTTTGAAAAAAAAATTTAAATAAAGAAAAAAGTGGATTCCATTTGGGATTAAATGGATGTTTATATGGGATAGGTTTTTGATACAATGGTTCAAATATCATGTTGAGATATCATCACCATTTAGCGTCACAAATGATTGATCATGTGATTCAATTCCACGTGAATAAAAAAAATTATCTCGTAAAAATGATGATGGTTAATTAAATATTTATTTGGACGAATATAAAGATATAGAAACAAGGATTTTCATTGTTCTGTTAATTATATAATATTATAAAATATATATTTGTATGTAATTAATGAGAGAATAATTTTCCAAATTAAAAAGAAGAAAGTTTCAATGATTTGAGTAGAGGATTTTCAATATTAAAAGACCAAAACATTGGATACCAGTGCTTATAAAATGAAATGATATGATATTATATGTGACAACACAAATATATGTGGATCTCAGAAGACTCAACTTAATATCTTGGAATGATACTCCTCATTTTATACACTATATTTTATGAATTTTTTTTTCTCATTAAAATTATAATGATTATTATTTATTTTTGAGGTATAATTTATATATGTGATTTAGGAAGGTGATCTGAAACATTATATATGCATGAGTCAAATCGATTTATTTTTAAATAATACTATATTTTTAATTATTTATTATTTATATTTATTAATTTAAGAATATAATTTGATTGTTATTATTTTTTAAATAATTTTTATTATTATATATTTACAAGAATAAGGACAGTTTATCTCGATAAAATTAGTATTGGATCATATTGATTAACTAGTCTATGACTTGATAGATAGTGTTTAGTGATTGAAAAATAGGTGATGAAGAGGAAGTGAAAATATTCATTATATTAGAATAAAAATACCTAATTTGGTACTACATGTGTTAAACAAGGATTTTTCATTATTACATTCATATGTAAGAATCATATTATTATAGATCATGAAAAAAAACATGGATTATTTTCCCAAATATAAATATTAGGTTAGAGTGAAAAGAGGACACATTTTTTAATCCTTTGATTGAATTAATTAAATAGGGGAATACCATTATTTTAAAATACTACACTAGCTTTACAAATTTGGAACCAATGTATAGACCCTAACCCTTGTAGACTAGAGTAGGTGGTTATAGTATTGCATTACATTTTATACTATGAATAACAACATGATGTATAAAAACATTAAGTATTTTTGGCAGACTAGATACATACTTGAATCATACACTGTGATTGAAAATGTAAATTAAAAAATATAAACATCATTTTAAAAAACATTAGTATATTAGTTATAGCCTTTATATTTCATGAATGGATTGAATGAATTATTTTTTATTATTTTTGATAATCCACCTTTCAAGTGATGAGGTATAACCTATAGAAGGCCCGATGGCTGGAGACAATTCATGAGATATAGGTATTAGATGAAATCACCCAGACAAGACATATTGGACTTGCTCCTCCCTTGTACATATCATGATATTAATTCTCTACCTTCATAAGGATAGTTGGATATTTATCTTTTGTAGAGCCGGACGTCCCCAATAACGATGGAAATGTCATACCCTCTCATTTTTTCAAATCTGGTTAGCTCTTCTCTGGTTAATGCGCATACTCTGAAACCTTGTCTGGAGCCTTGTCCTTTGTAGTTTTACAGGTATATATTCATATTCATGTGTCCCAAAGGCCTTGTAATTTCCATATGTCCTTGTGTTGGCCCATATGCCTTGAGAAATAAATATCCTGAAGGCCATGGGAGGCCTGAAATCCTTGTAGGACCCACGGACCAAACCGGTGGCCCAATGGCCCAAATGGATGAATAGTTCCAGCTGCTATAATACCAAACAATATCTGTTATAGTACCTTCTAAAATACCTATTATAGTAACCCATAATTATTTACACACTTTAATGTGATCTCGAGTCTCTTTGATGCACTTTCTTGAATCCTCACCAACCTAGCTAAGGCTCATGTGCTACCCTTTATATTAGTCATATTACATCTATTGGAATCCTTAGAAAAATATTACATAAATATGGGGTGAGATCAGATTATTAGTAAGGTTATACATAGAGTGAAATATAATCATTAACAATTATGGAAAAGTATATAACTACAACACATTCCATTTAATCACTAACAGGATTGTAACATGGAAAGTATTAAAGTTGATAAAATAATCCATATAAAAAATATCATGAGCTATAAAACCTATCCATGGATATTAAACTATACAAATTATCACATTTAAATAAATCAACACTATTATAATGATAGAATTCATATTTCTTGTAATATCATATATACTATCATATCGTTGGTGAATACATTTAAAAATAAATGGTGAATTTATTAGCCAAATCCCAATCAAGTTTGTCTCATGAGACATGTTTATGCATCGAGGGCCTATAATAGGACCCTATTAAAACTTAATAACTCTAATGAATTCATCAGATGAATGACGCAAAACATAAATAATATATACATATGAAATGTAAATATCCTTCCAAAATCAATAAACATAATCACAATCCATTCTATGTTATATGGTTAACTATATCAAAATAGTACATCCATTATCAAACTGGTCATAAATAAGTTAATAAAATATATTAGATGATATCATAATATATCATCTTTAATGAATCCAAAAATAAAAAAATTATGTTGACTTAGATAATATAAGTCAAATTAAATCATTCATTTTTTATATAAATGTCCCAATTTTTACATTGATACCAGTTATTTAAAATGTCGCACAACTTTAGAAGAAAATATTTTCATTGAAATTATCCTTGTAAAAATTTAAAGGAATCATGACATCTTTAAGATCTCATTACGGGAAAAAAAGTTGACCATGTCGTATAATTTAAAATACATCACTCTATTTTTATGGAAAAAATTTATAAAGAACCACATTGGAAAATGAAAAACTTCTTCCTTCCAAAAAAAATTATAATAAAAAGAACACAGGTAAAACAATTAATAAATTTTAGAATAATATTATAAGAATTTTTTAATTTTATTAGAAAACATCGACATTGATGAAAAATTTTCTCCAATAGAGATTTAATCATTAACAACACTGAATAATAATGTTATTGTAAAATAACCATTAAATTATGAATGATTCACATTTTACATATAGGAACCTATTTTATAATCACTTAAATAACATTATTAATTTATTCCATAAGAATATTAATATTTATGATATCATGTATAATATGAATATATTATCTTATCACTCGTTGGTTAATAATATTTCGTTATATCCCTTGTTTCGAATGTTAAATACTTCATTTTCCTATGCATGTTTCATTATGTATGTCATGATTGTTCTGAATTGGATATAGTATCACTATTTCAAAAATTATATTTATTTCATATATATCATATTTATTAAATATATACATTTTTATAACAGTTCTTTAATGGTGAACATGGAAAATGAATTACATCGCGTCGTGGAGATGGTAGGTTGTACGTACGAATGAGCGATGATATCATTCTCTTAATGGTGAAAGAGTAGAGAAGGGTTTGATATATTAATTTTTAATGAATAAATATCATATATCATATATAATTTATATCCATTATATCCATAATTATAAGCATAAAAATAAATTTATGGTGAAAGACAAATTACAATATAATGATGATATGGTATGTCTTACACACACACCCACGATGCTTTCTTTTTTCATTGGATGGATAAAAGGAGGAATATTGTTGTACAATAATAATAACAAAATATTAGAATATATATGATAAAAGAGTTATAACTTTTTAATGAACAAAATATGAAAGGGTGTATAAGAAAAAATTCAACTGGAATGTGTGGACAAAAAGAGTTGCATCTTCTTCGGTGGACTTCATTTTGATATCCTATTAAGGGACAATGGGTTGATATTATTGTTATAACATGATATACCTTACGTCATTAAGGATTATTTTAAAATAACTAATTCTATGTTTGTTTATATAGAGGTCTCAATGTGGTTTGAATAAGTGAGTGAGGATGTTCCCTTTTATTGTTGAGGTGAGGGGAGATTTTAGAAACTCTAACAATATCAAATTAATATATATGAATTTTCAATTAAAAATGTAATAGAAGTTAGTTAGTTATAATATAATATGATTAAGGGTCTTATTATTATCTACTAATAATTTTATACATGTTTATGCCACATTTATAACCTAATATTTTAGTTTTAATGATTATTTAATACCTTAAACTCAAACCGTGAAAACATGTTTTTTCCTCTTTATGGGATAATATAGTTACTAAAAAATTCCACAATAACAAAAAATGGATAATTGATGTTATTTTCAAATATGATACAATATTTATACCTAATTTTAAATTTTATTGATTTATATTATATTTAATTAAATATTATTCATTTTAAAATATCATTAATGTCAATTTTGATACATTTCATTACTCAACAATTTAATGATATCTTAACAACATGATATATTAGAAGAATATCTTTTAAAATATATATAACATGTCAAATTATAATATAAAATTATTATGTGACATTAATTATCTTAAATTATATAAATTTTAATATTTTTATTATCACTTATTTTATATTCACATTAATTAGACGATTATGTGTTATCATTGTGTAATCCTTTTTGGAAATTATTTATTTCATATAAATTAAAAATAAATAATCATGATTAATATAGATATTTTTTTCCAATGAATATTTATAGTTTAATATATGTTTTAAATAACCACATATTAATATTGTAATACTTCTAAAAAACATGATTATGACATAATTGATAGCTCTTAAAATAAAATACTACAAAAGGAGAAAAATCATCCAAGTGGATCCTGGAGGCCATAAAATTGATCTATGAATGTTTTTTGTCAATATGAATTATAAAATATAATTGGTATGTGTTTTAAGGTATTTATATAATATTTATTATATTTTTTTGTGCTTGATTACCCGATTATCCCTTATCCATTGTAATGAAAATTACTAAAGATATTATTTATATTATAAAAAAATAAAATCGGCCTTTTTACTAAATTATATAACTATAATTCGATTTATGGAATAAATTTTCCATCATTTTAAAAACATAATTGGATAAAATTAATTTAAAATTTATCTCATTTAAAGGGTGAGATAACTGGTTATTAATGTGAAATAGTTCAAAATATTGAAATGTTTTTATTTCAAAATTCAATTTGACATTGATTAAAATTACCTATATTGGATTAAATGATTTTAAATGATTTATTTTTTTTATTTTAAAACCTTCCATAAATATCTCTTATCAAAATTAATTATTTAAAAAAAATTGTTTTCAATAAAAATACAATTTTTTTAATATTCATAAAAACATTGAAAATATCCGATAAATATTAAAATTTAAAAAAAAGTTATCTTGAATATTTAAATTTCAAAAATTATTATTTTTTTTTTCAATTTAAATTAATAAAATTTTAAAATTTTAGAATTAATGTATGTGTACAATTAAAATATGAAAACACATCCTATAGAAAAAATATCGATTTTTATATGTAAAATTTGATTTATTATTTTATTATACCTATAAAATATAGTGTTTGAATAATAAAATATTTGATTATACATATATTTTTTTATTTATTTAATATTATTCATTTCATCTAATTTATTGGCTACTTTATAATAATAATTTATTATGCAGTTATGATTGGTGTTTCATGCATTGTAAGCTATCGATGAAATTGAACTTATTTAATAAAATCCATACAAAAAATGGTTATTATATACATCCCTAAATCAAAAAAAATCATCATCTTTGTATTAATGAATATTACCTTCCAAATATATGAGTATGGTTCTTCTTCATAACATCCTCAAATTCCCACATTGAATCATCCATTTTATGGTTTCGCTAAATAACCTTTACCAGTCGAGTTATCCAATAATTCAACACTTTATCTCTATTGTAAATAATTTTTAAAGAATATTCGTATTGAGAGAGATCATGATCCATTTATATTTCATCATTGTAAATTACACGTGTCGGTTCTTGCAGTTACCTTAATAATAGTGATTTGTGGAACACACCATGATCTTTAGAGAGACTTGGTGGAATTGCTAAATGATAATCCAAGGTTCTTATTCATTAAAAATTTTCAAGCTCTAATATAGATGGGGATTAGTTTCCCTTTATTTCCAAATCTTATAACACTCATCCAATGAGATACCTTCATAAATTTATTATCTCCAACATTATATACTAAATATTTACTCTAGTTTTGAGAATACCTATTTCAGATACATTGACCTACATTTATATGTATTTGAATATCACTCACCATTTCCGTTGTTTCCTCAACAATATTCTAGCAAACATGTTTCCTTTCACTAATATCAATCCTTCATGTTGGTGTACAACATCTCTTTCCATATTATGCTTCGTACTACACCATTTGAATTATTAAATGGAATCTATTACTATATAATAATCCGACCAAAGGTAAATACTGATCCCACATTCCTTGAAAGTCATAAGATAATAACCTAAAAATTTAATCTAATGTTTGGATAGTCTATATTGATTTCCCAATTTTTTGAGGGTAATAAGAGGATCTTAATTGATGTTTGGTATCAAGGGGATTCTGAATAATTCTATATAATTTTAATGTTAATAGTGGATCATTATCAGACATAATTGAATGATGTGCACCGTATAGTCTTAAAAATTAATTTATATATATTCATTAAAGGAACACTACTAGAAAATCATATCTTATGGAAGTAAAATTTTCTAGTTTGTTATGGTGATCAAAAATAACTTATATTTAATTATTCCTTGTAGGATTCCATGGTAATATTGATAAAATTTCTATTATAATATAATTCCATTTCCATACAGGTATAGGATGACGTTTCATGAAATATCTATATTGTTGTCTCTCAACCCATACTTATTGAAAAACTAGATATATTGAAGTATAGTATGATATTTCACAAGTCAAATTATCCCACCAAATACGCTCCTTCAAATATCAATACATTTTACTACAACCAGGGTATATACAGAAATTTAAGAAATGATAATCATCCAATAAATACATTTTTAGTTTTGGAATAGAGGTAACGCAATTCCCCATTCCGAATTTCATAATAATATCTTTGTAAAATAATTATACCAATTTTCCATCTTTCATATCATTTATTTTCTTTTGGAAATTCTAATTATTAGACTAATAAATTTTTATCTTTTCCAATAGAGATTGTTTGGAAACCACTTGATAGAAGAGTGATATTTCCCCTTCCATATTAATTCACATGTCCATATTTATTATATAAATTAACATTGGATCCATTTTAATCCTCATTTTCATAAAAACTCTATGATACATCATGGTTAATTCATATACAACTACTTTTAATTCCATCGAGAGTAGTGTAATAAACAATTATAGTCTATCAATTTCTCAAGCTGTATCCTTTTCCATATGTTAAGATATTTCTATGAGAAAATATATTTCAACCAATTTTGATCTATATACATCTAACATCTTTCACCAAATAGATATTGCATCCATATCATTAAAGAAATGGTTACATAGACTAAGTCAAGATCACAAATTATATAGTTTTGTTCATGTTTTTTTTAACTTCGTTGATTCATATTCAATAACTCAGTCATTTTACATTAGTACACAGACATGTCCATTCTCTGATGTATCATAATAAATAAAAATACCATGATTTCTGGATGGGAGATTAAAAATCAGAGTATTGAAAAATATTTTATTCAACTCTTCAAGACATTCTTCCCATTATTTTCTCCATATATATTTAAACCATTTTCGTGTGAAATTGGTAAATGTTATAACTAAACGAAATAATTTATGGTAGAAATGTTGATAGTAACCTGCGAAACCAATGAAACTATGTACCTATGACTGGATCATTGGTTCATGCTATAATTGGATTTCATTTTTTCGAATAGGATCAACCTATATTCCATCCATGGAGAAAATATTTTGATGAAAATAAATTTCTCAATTCCAAATTCAGACTTGTGAAATTTACCATTAAACTAGTTTTTTCTAAGGGATTCAGAAATTATCATAATGAGATTATCAACGTCTTAATATATTTTAGAATAAACAATAATATGATAAATTAATACCCCAAAAAATACTAAATATATACCTTGAATACTCTATTCATTAGAACCTATAAAAACTAAAAGTGCATTAGTCAATCCCAATAAAATTACTATAAACTCATAAATTCTATACCTAGTCTGAGAACAATCATTTGGAATTTATTTCATCATTTATCCAATTTTATAGTATCTATAATAAAGGTAAATATTTTATTTAAATATCTTCTTGAATTTGAACAAATTAATCCCCAAGGTGTGGTCAAGTATACTTTTTAATTATTGTAATGGAATTGAAATCCCTATAAAAATACATAGCTTCATGGATCCAACATTATTTTTAATTAAGAGAAAATATGATTACCATTGAGAAACACTAGGTCAAATAAATACCTTTTTACTCAACTTGTCATGTTTTTTATTCAAATCCACTAATTCCATAGTGTCCATTCAATGGGGATTCATTGATATTGATCATGCATTAGAGATTATATCAATGGAATACTAAACTTCATGATCTAGGGGTGCCCTCATAATTTCTCATGAAATACATAAATGCATTCTTCTATAATAGGTACATGAACCATTTTAAGATTACCTTCATCATCTATATATTTTCATTTATCGTCATCCATATTAATTTCATTTAGTATAACTATCGAGGGAGAATATATATAATAATAATTTGACAATGTTTCTTCTATAAAACTAATGAATTATATATATTCTACACAAATTGAATTTTCCTTATTATTGTACTAAATATTTACATTCTAATTTTAAGTCCATTACATATATTGGTATATGTAAAATTAAACCACATTTATGATGATAAGGTCATAAATTAAATCATGTTTGCGTGTCATAAAACAAAACAAAACAAAAATATAATTTTTTCAATAAAACCTCTCTTATGAGTTTTTATTAACGACTCCATTATCAAATCAAAATGGATATGTCTAATTTTCTTGGAATACATGGAGGATATAAAAAAATTTGATGATCTATAATCAAATAAATAATTAGAAAAATTTGGGGAGACAATTAATTTAACTTACACCGCATCATTAGGAACATGAACCTCAGTTTTTGTAATCACAAATGCTTTTCCTTACTCACTTGTACATTCCTAGGTATGTTTCCCAAACACATGGGAAAATTATTTTCAGAGTGTCCAATATCTTTACAATTGTATCATTGAACATTGGTAGTTTCTTTCTCTCCCTTGAAGTCATGATCATGATTCCCATTCTCACCACACATGAAGAAAACTCATTTCTCTCTTAATTAGGTACCAAGTGTTTCTTTACCTAAGTATCACATGTTGAAAAATTACCTTTTTTCTCCCCAATATCCATTATTTTCTCTTCAAGACTCTTTTCCACTTTATTTACCTCAAATTCATACAATATATAGTGTTATTTCTCTATCATTATAGCACATTTTGACTATATCCTCATATGATGAGAACGTATGGGATACAATATCCCTTAAGAGGAATAGTTTTAATGCATCAAATATTCAATCAATATTTCTCATTATAATTAATTTGTAATAAAAAATATTCCATCTAATCCTTGTAAACATTTATTCATATATAGAATCATTATAATCCTTCATTTCATTAGATTCTGAAATTGTCTCTCTATTTCCACCCATTGTTCACGATCACAATATTTTTATAAGAAATGTTCCTTAAAATCCTTCTATTCAATGTTTTGAATTTCTTCTTCCTACATATTACTTTGAATTAATTAACTCTATTGATTTTCATCTCATGAAACATGACATATATCCTCGACAACTTTCTCTATTTTGTTTCTTTTAAAGGAAATTAATATCTTCTTCATGTTACTTATCAATTTTATAGGTAAAAATTGAATTATAGTCCTATTGGATGATATATATTGTTTTCTCAATAATTGGTACAATATATTTCCAAAATGTTATAGATCAAGGTGTTCTATAAGTGTAAGGTTATTGTTAATATCATGAGTCAATTATCCATGAATAGATATAAATTTTTCATCACCATTTTAAGATCTAGCTTAAACATCAGCATCTAGAAAATGATGGAAATCAATAAATCAGTTGGGTGCATTGATAAAGTTTCAATTCATTCAAATTTATTCTGTATCAGATCATTAACATAGAGTAGATTATGTAATAAATCGTAATGGATAATTTGGAACTAGTAACAAACTTTAGATAAGTTGATAATTTATATATACATAATCTCAACATCATAATATTAGTTAATTTGGGAATATTCCCAATTTTCTTTACAGATTTACATTTCTCTAATCTATATATTCTAAATATATTACCCAGTGTTTTTAATAAACATCATCAGATTCTATCTTTAATGTCCTTGACCCCATGAGTTCATATCTAGTGTTTACCTTATTAAAATTTCATACTATACAATGAATCACATATGGAAGGTCCAAACAATTTTGTAGTTTGAGAAACAAGATACATAAATTAATATTAAATTATGAATGATAATATAAAGTAACAATTTTTAACTTCATGGGAAACACCATTTGTGTCTTATATATATCCAACATATAATTCAATATATATATTATGGTATCCTGTGAAATATAATTCATGAGAATGGTGTGATCTTAGATTATCAGGATGGATATATATACAGTGGATGATAATAACTAACAATTATGTAATGTTAAATAACATGATCATATCCCATTTTTTCAAAAACATGAGCATAAAATTGTTAGTATTAAATATGATCTAATAATTCCATATAAAAAATTACAGGAGATAGAAAACATATCCATGAAAATTATCCTAAACTAACAATATCATGTAAATAAATAAATTCTATTATAATTATGGAATTCATAATGTTGGTCATTTGGAATAAACCACTGAGGCCTTATCTAGATCATCATAAAATATAGGTGTAAGGACTCAGAAAAATTCCAATCTAGTTTGTCTCATGAGGCCTACATATAAATCTAGGGGATATAGTATACCCCTCCCATCACATACTATGTAAAATTCTTTCCTTATATGATTGGATTGGAACATAAAAAACAAATAAATATGAAATGTGAATAACATTCCTCAATTAGAAATCATAATCACAAACCATTTAGAGTAATATAGTGAATGATATCAAAATAGAATATCTATAGTCAACATGATCATAAACTATTTAATAAAATATACAATATTATATCATAATTGATAAAACAACATGATTAATAAAACTCAACAATGTATTTTTATCGAGAGGAAAATACTACAACAAAATAATTAAAAATTCATGAGGAAATACCCCTTTTTACATTGAAATCATTTATCTAAACAAGCATGAAATTTTAAAAGAAAACAATTTATATAAAATAACATTATAAACATATAGAGGAAGCTACAATAGATTAATGATTCATTACTATGGAAAAATACACTCTTACATCACAAGCTAAAAAAAATCATTTCGTATTTTTTACGAATAAAATAATAAAGTACATCATTTGAAATTTTTTTAAAAAATGATTCCTTTCATACCATTTTATAACAAATTTAACATGGGTATAACGAAATAAAAAATATGTAGTATAATAGTTAAAAAAATTTTGAAAACATTTTTACAATATAAGGACATGGAAAAAATTTAAACAATGGATATTTAAATATAAACAGTCTCAAATAATAATGAGATAATGAAATAAACATAACATTACGACTAATTTTATTTCATACTTATCTAAACCTCATTTATAATAGTTTAAAAATATTATTAATTTATAACTGAACCATATTCATATTTATGTTATCATATATGATCCTTATATAATATCTTACACACATTTGTTGACAATATTTTGTTATTGCCTATGTTTTGGGTGTTAACTAATTCATTCTCCTATAAACTTTTAATCATGTATGTCTTGATTATTGGGTATATGATATAGTTCCATAATCTATAGATTTATATTAAATTCATATAATTCATATATATTCATTATATACATATTTGTAATCATTCTTTAGTGTTTAAAAAGTAAAATTAATCACATCAGTTATTAGAGATGGTAGACCGCACGTTTGCTTGAGTGACGATATAATTCCCTTAATGGTGCAATGGTTTGGAAGTTAATTGTATATTATTTTTTTAAAAATAAATATAATTTAATATTTATTATCGATATTCATTATATCAAAAATTAATCTTATCCAGCTATTTTGGTGATGATAAAAATTACACCACCTAAAGGATACGCTACGTCCTATGTACGCACACACAGTGCTTTGTTATTTTGTAGTATAATGCAAAGGTTTAATATGTTATTTCCATAATAATAAGAAAATATGAGACTATATATGACGCTATATCTGTTACATTAGTGTGAAAACAACATATGAGGAGGATGTGCAATAAAAAATGAACATGGATGAGTTTGTAACAATAATTATATCATCTTCGACAGAATTCGTTAAGATATCTTCCTAAGGGATATAGGTTTTCTATCAGGATAAAACGGATATCCATAACTAGTATAAGGATTTACGGAAGATAAATATATAGGTTAGGGATGATCTATAAGTCCTAAAGTGGTGTGGATAAGTAAGGGTGTAGGTTCCCATTTATAATTTCTGTGAGGGAAACCTTTTGAAACTCCAAAAATATTTAGTTAATTTAAATGAATATCTAATTCAAAAAATAAGAAATGTGAGTTATTTATAATATGAGATTATTATTGTTCTCTGTAATATTTACGACACATTAATACCCTTATCCTTTGGGTTTAACCATTATTTAATCCCTTTAAGTCTAGTCATGAAAACCTATGTTTTTACTCCTCAATGTTTAATATAATTATTATAAGATTCCTAAAGAACCATAAATGAATCATTAGTGACATGTTAAACCATATTCAAGTAATTTTGATGAAATATATATTTTTTTGAATTTAATATCATATAAAAAATATTACTTATTTTAAAATATTGGTAATGTCAATTTTGATACTATTCATCACATGAATTTTTAAAAATATAATAACAACATTATAGTTTAAATATATTTTTTAAACATCAAAAACTTATTAAAATTATCTATTAAATTATTTTATAAAATTAATTATCTCAAATAATATTTATTTTCATAATTTTATAATCATTTTTTATATTCCAATTAATTTAACAATTATTACATCATCATTGTGTAAGTCTATAAGGTAATTATTTATTTCTAAGAAATTTTAAATAAAATATAATGATTAATATAAAAATTTTATATTTAAAATTAGTATTTGTAGTAAATGATATATTCTGAATAAAAACATAATTAAAATTTTATACTTATTAAAATCATCATTGCGACATTCTTGGGTTTTATTATAATAAAATTCTATAAAATGATTAATGAAATTCATGTGGATTCAAGTGGAAATGAAGTCTATGCATGGATTATTTTGGTCTATAATAACTTATCAAATAAAATTATAACAAGTTTTAGGGTATGTTTATAATATTTATAATATTATTTTTTTTCTCTTACATACTAGATTTTCCCTTATCATTAGTAATAAGAAATAATAATATCACTATTCATATTGTCAAAATATACCAGGTCCCTATTTACCAAATTTTAACCATATGATTAATAATATGGAATCCATTTTTCAAAATTCAAAGCACAAAGTTTTATAAAATTAATTTATAAATAATCTCAATGACATTGGAAAAATGGTTTACTAAAGTAAAATTTTTCACAAATATTGAAATTTTTTTATCCCATAATTCAATGTGAAATTTATTCTAATGAACAAAATCAAATTAAAAATTATAATAATCATCTAATTATAATTTAAAATAGATAAACAAATTTTTTTAACATTATAATTTTTGTGGAAGAAAATTTTATTTTCGATTAAAATATTTTATTTTTGAAAGTTCATGAAAACATGAAACTTATCAAAAAAATACCAAAAAAACTAAAATAAAGTAAATATTCATATACATATTTTAGAAATCATTTTTATTTTTCCCAAAAAAGTGTCTAAATTTAGTTCCAAAACAAGTATCTATTAAAAGGAATCAAAAAAACATTCATATAATTATTTCTGGAGTTATGAAATATTTGATTCATTCTTATCTTATGTCTATCATATATATTGTTTGAGATTCAAAAAAATTGAATATTTATAAATTTTGTAAATTTTGTACACTATTAATTCCATCCAATTTTATGGGTAGGTTATAATAATACTTTATTATGTGAATATGTTGGGTGTTGTGTGAAATGTAATCTATTAATGAAATTGAATTTATTTAATAAGATACATACCATTAAAACTTTGGGAGTAATATCCAAGCCTAGCTAAAACATTTTTATGTCATCATTAGTATATTAGGTTTTTTCTCTATTCACTAGTCTTATAAATCTGTGTCTAATTAATTTAATTTCATCCAAAGGAATCTTGATTGGAGGATTACTCATTCATGATGTTGTAGGTTTATAATATTACAAATAATTTTCATAGGGAAATGATTTATATTTTTCTACACCCCTGTAAATATATATGACAATACATGGTGCCAGAACCATGGAGTGAGATCCGTTATGACAAAAATATTATTGTTTGGGGACTCTAACAAAGAAATTTTTCCTTTTGAAATTGAAATAAAAAATACCTTTTCAAACTAGACATAGAAACAATTTTTTGATAAATTTTTTTATTAAATTAAATTAATATATTCTATTAACACATCTAGTGATCAATTTGAGCACACAATTAGGGAAATAAACTGAGAATCGACTTTTATTGACATCCCCCCCCCCCACAAAATCATATTCTTTAGTCAACCAAATCAATTATTTGTGCATAATTTTCAAAATATCATTGAATTACATGCCAATATGATTCCATTACTATATAAATTCAAGGGTCTTACAGCTGAATGCCTAAACCACCATATTCATGGAATCATATTTTTGATCTCATTATTTAAAAAAAATTAGTAGTTTTAGTGACCATATGTTTTTATTAAAATTATTACATTATTAATTTCATAAAAAAATATAAACATATCTAAAGGATCACGAGGCCCACTATCACTAAAAAACATGCTTAGTAATGCATAAAAAAGAAACTAAAAGGAAACATCTCAATTTCATTATCTATAATGAGCTCCCAAATACCATTAATATCATGAACTGTCATAGGATAACAAAGGGAATACAAAAAAAAGAGGCCAGGTATCAAGACCAGTAATGGAATAAACGTGGAAATTAATCATAAAATGTGAGTCACAAAAATTAGTACGATATCATAAAAGATAAGATTAATAAATAATAAAAACCTAGTATAACATAAAAATAATGATATAATAACATCATGGAAACATATTAATGATTCAATAATACAATAAAATACAAAATCATAATTCAAGGATAACTACAAAGACATGTTACATGTTAGAAAGAGTCTAATAATTGAAAAATTTTACTCCCAATTAACACACATACCATATCCTGAAACAAAAAATACCTAATTCATTTGATCACAATCTATTAAAACCCATTAATGATTTTACATTCTTATTTCATCCAAAAAATAATATCAATAAAAGGTAAAAACATAATAATTTCTCATGGATGGTAATGGGTTGCATAAACCTCCCCCATATCAATGTCAAAATAGATTTCATAATGACTCTAATGTGAAGAATGAAACAAATTTTTTTGAGCATTATATCAATGTATTTATGAATATCTCCCAAAATATCATGGTAATTTAAAAAAACATTATTATAAATGGTATAGATTTGGGTATTGAAATGATCATTTAATGTATTGTCGTAAGGAATCAGTTATAGAATTTTAGATAAACAATATGTGTGGATATTATTGTTGAAAACTATATATAAAAAATAAATTTTATAATTTATTTATTTATTTATTTATTTATTCTATGAATCCTTAATGGTATTAAATACTTTAATTTGTAATTATATACGTGTGTTAAGGTACATACAAATTTATCTTAATCAGGTTGATTTTGAAGATACAATTTGGTAAATGATATGAAATAATGTATTACCCCATAAATGGAAGGTATATTTAGATATTTATATATATTATAGACATATATATAGATTTTACAATCATTCCATAACATCAATGTGATATATAATGTGAGTTTGAGGGGTAAATTAAAATACCCAATGAAAAAAGATAGTTTGAGGAGCTCACATAACTTATGCTCCAAAATAATTATTACATTCAGTTTATATCCTAAATAAATAAATTATATTCATTATTTACATAATTTATAATTATATATATATATTTGGTATAATATAATTATATTATATTCATATATAACCATTCCTATGATATATGATGTTTAATATTGTTATTCAATGAGAGATTGTTTCATGGTTTCAATGTTAGATAACTTGTGGAATATTATTGATTTTCATTTGAAATGATATTACAAAACAATAAGTGAAATGAAATTGTATTCCTTTACGTCTATAAAATTGAATTCTTACAAATATTCTTTTGTTATCTGACATAGGGATGATTCATTTATGAACGAGGTTAACAGTATACAATTCGTTTATTTAGGAAGTTTTTCCTATCATCAAAAATAACTTTTTATTTAATAGTTTTTATATATATAAATTATAAAACAAGAAATAATTTATAATATAAATTAAATTTTATTATATATCTATATTAATATTTCTCTTTAAAAAATGGAATGCGTTGAAGAAAAATGAGATTTTCTCTTGGATTTATCAAACCATCCATATTATAATTAATATTTTCATTTTAGGAATGTAATTTGGGAGGGTATAAGATATATATTCCACATTATTAATAACATATCAATATATATATATATATATATAATTATGTGATAATTATTAGGTGAATGGGAGTTTTATAGTTATGTTAGAGGATGAATAAAATTGAAAGAGATTAATCGATAATCTTACCTCTTAGATTAGTTGTCTCCACATAGGATGCACGGTTATGATCCTTGAAAAGTTATTTCAATAATATGTTCAGAATATGGAAACGTGGGAGACTATTGTGAATAGAACATGGAAAAAAAATCCAAAAGAAAAGGCATAGATTTATTGAAGAGAATGGGTGGAGGGAGGTGGTACTTATAAGGATATAATAGTTATTTTTTTAATATTATATTAATTAGCTTATTATTTTAGCTCAAAAATGCCAATAGTATTGATTCATGTAATTATATAAATTAAATAGTGAATTTTAGTTTCAAATAATTTTTTCATAAATCATCTATGATTAAAACATTCATATTAGAAATCATAATATTAAATTCTGTATTTTATCATATCTCATTATTCACCAAATTGTAAAGAATTTAAAAAATAATAATAAATTAACCATAAACATTTTTAAATGAATATATTCAATAAAATAAAATAATAGTAAAAATTTTAATTATCTATATATGATAAATTTAAATTGTAAATATATCCACATTTACTTGAAAAATCTAATGTTAATATTGTTATAATTTTTTATGCTTTGAAAAATTTAATACGGTCTCCTAAAAATTATGTTATAATTACAATAAAACATAATATTAATTTATAAACTGAAGAAATGGAAATAAATATTTTTATAACTCATTATAATTTTTATAAAAATATAAATATAAAAATTATATTTCACAGAAATTAAAAACACTCATTTATTCATTTTTGAAACAATTATTTACTTTTATAAAGACATAATTTTTTCAAATATTCATTTTTTAAGATACATAATTATTATTTTACAATATAATATTTTAGTATACTTATATAAATTTTAGGTTAATGTTTCCAAATATAATATTACTATTGAAATAGTGAAATTTAAATTAAAATGGGAATCTTACTATTCCAACGGTCAATTTTATAATGGTTAAATGGGTTTTATACCTTCTGTATATATCCCATATTTTATTCATTATTCACACACTTATGTAATATGTCAATGTTATGTATATATATATATATATTCATTTCTAATATTTAAACTAAATTACTAACATTCTACGCCTTTTCTATAGTGTTGTTCGTGAGTGTGATTATTATAAGGGGTAGGGAAAATTTAAACATTCATATTATTGTTATACTATTTTTTATTTCTTATATAATTATGAATATTTCAATTATAATTTACATATTTTTACTCTAAATGTAATTTTTATATTACTATAATATATTTTAGTTTATTTATCACGTCATGTGGTTTAATTTTATGTTATTATATTACAAAATATGACATTATTATATATTTATAAGCGGTATTATATTGATAAATTATTGGTTTTTTAAATTCACCCCCTTATTAAATTTTAAAATTTGAATTTAATTTTATATATTAATGAGAAAATATTTTATGATATATATGGTTCATCACATCCCATTCCCTTATTACCTCCTTGTAGATTTTGTTTTCCCATAGTATATTGAATATGTGAGCTTTCTTGTTGCGTAGAACATTAATCCTATATATAATATCTTCCCCTATTTCACATAATATCAGAAATCATTTCCTATGGTACCACATCAAAAGTTATTATATGTGAGGATTATAGTAATCTCTTTCTGAAGAGAGATATTTTAAACATATTGTGTTCCTAAAAAATTATTGTAGGCATACTAGACGATATGAAAAATCATAGATACAATAATTAATCTCAAAGGGGAAAAAGTACCTAAGGTATAGTTTTCCCTACTTCCCAAATCAAATGACTCATTTCCATTGAGACATTTTTAGGAACACTTTATATATTAACTCAAACTATGGGTCTCATCGGTGACTATATATATTTATCTTATGTCAACTCAGTGAATCCATAATGTGTTACTTAGTGGTATTTAATATTCATACAATTTCCAAGAAACAGTTAGGTCCTAGTAGCTTTCATTCCCCATTTATATCCTATCATGGATATTATATAAATTTTTTCAAATAAAAATGTTAATATTGAGTCATGTGGATGCATGAGTAAAAACTATTGTTAAAAGGGATGTTCAATAGGTAATTGTGTTGATCTCTTCTTATGATGATTTTTATCAATCATTCTATCAAAATTTTTCTTATTTAAGATAGTAACTATAAAATATCCATTTGTTTGCGGGAGATAAGACATACTATATTTAAATTCATTATTTTGAGTATATTTAAATGATCACTAAAAAATATATGAAATTTTCATATCTCATTCCCATACGATCAGTAGATGTAATCCATGTGGCCTCAACATGTCTCTAATGTATATCCATTCATGTGAATTGAGTGAAAATTCTCCTAGAATTGAAATTAATTGAGTAGTATTTGTAATGTGAACCATAAAAATCAATATATCATTATTTCTTATTGATATATTGAAAAGATGAGAGACAATTTTTTTATTGATGTTTCCTCATATATATATATATATTTATTGGTGATGGTTTCATCACCCCTATACTTTTTCTTTTAAATCAAAACATTCTAACATACTAGGAAAAATTCTGTATATTTCATTATCTAATTTTTTTATTTTCCCATAAATATTGATCTTGGTGATAATTATAAATTTCACTAATGGATTTTTAGTTGGATAAGATCAATTTATGTGCATAATTCAATAGGTAATTAATTATATATCTATTTTATAGGACACCTGTAAATTATCCAAATATTCAAAAAATTTATTTAATTTTATATTCAAAGGACTTCCCTATTCTTAAATATTATACATTCATATGTTTTTTCACATCGTCAATTTTAGCATCCTTTATCTTCTCAATATAGGATTGTAGATAAATCATTTGATATGATGATTTTCTATCATTTATGATTCAAATTTTCTTCTTTTACAAGTCTTCTTATATTGTATTCATCTTAATTATAAACATTTATAATGTCAGATTATTTTCTCTAATTAATTTCATTTTCAAATTCACATCATTTTCTGAGACGTTAATGGAACGAGAAGCCACATTCACTGATTAGCTATAACCTATTCTCTATTTAATATTACATTCCTTCTATGTAAATCTATTTTAGGCTCTTATGATCCATATATATCTCACACTTAACTATATTGAGATAATTACACCATATTTTCTAAATGAATATCACTGAATCCAAATCCACATAATGCATTTTTTCAACTCATGAATATTCAACTAACCTAAGGTATAAGATATCAATTTACCTTTCTCCAATAGTACACAGTCTAATCAATCCATTGAAGAATTCCTATATAGAAAAAAAATTTCTTAGCATGATTGAAACATATGAATTAGTACATTGATAGGCTATGGTTTAAATATAGTGAAGGTTTATTCCCATTCATCAATCAAGATAATATATAATAACTTCTAATTTAACATGGTTATAAGGGTTTAGAATCATCAGATAAATCCCAAAAATTACCCTTTATTGATATCTAGTCCAAGAAAACTATTGATCTTTATTACATATTGTTTTCTAAGACACTTATCAAGACCATTTTTCATTGAATGTTCCATAGATATCCATTTTTTATGATAAAATGACCCATGAATGTTATATTATTTATCATGAAATCATATTTACATTAATTCAAATATAGCTTATTATTTCACAAAGTGTTGATCATGATATTATAATTACCTCCATAACCCTCTATCTATACATAGTATATCACAGTATAATATATAAAGACAACAAAAGTATTTCTCAATTAAATATATAAACACAATATGGACTATTTCAATAAATGTTTTTGGTGCATTAGTGAGTCTAAAAGGAATAACTATGAAATAATAGTCTCCATACCATCTTAAAAAGCTATTTTCTGATATCTTCCTTGTCAAACTATTATTGGCGACATCCTGACCAAATATACACTAGAAATAAATACTTTTACACATATAGTTGATTGAACAAATGGTTTATCTAGGTTTTGAGAATCTTATTCATTATTGTGACTTTTTTTCTTCAACAAAGTCAATAATGACAGACATTGTCTCATCCTTCTCAATGATTATAAGGCCCCATCCTTAAACCTTAATTAATATTGAATTAAATGTATAATTCACATTGAGGATCTTTTCAGGTTTAGAATTTTAGAAAATTAGGTCAAAACTATTACATCTCGAAAGATTACATAGTATACAATTCTACTAAGTTTCCATAAAAAACATAAAAAGAAACATGTCTAGTTCCATGTTTTAGGTAGCATGACTTTCCCTTGATCCCATCCTTGACCGTATTCTGCGTTAAGTCACATGAAAAAAATTTAAAAAACTTGGGATGAGCATACAAAGCTCAGTAAGGGATACACAAAGAATGAAAACTGTTAGTTTTTCAAAACAACAAGTAAACCATGTATACATTATCAATGTAATACCTTTCACCTTTTAGAATTAGTAAAAAAACTCTTCAATGAATAAAAGATCATTACTTACACTTTTGTAACCAAAAGATTACAATAAAACCCATATAAAGAACACATAACATTGAAAGGTAACATGGGACATAAACATACTTAAGTGGAATAACCATACAGTCGACTTCCACACATACTTAATGGAATAGCCATGCGGCCTACTTCCACACATAATTAATGGAATAGCCATACGGCCGACTTTCATACCCAATGAATAGGAGGTTATAACGTAACCACCCGTCCTGGTATTCACGACACCACCCGTCATATGGTTTATCACGTAACCACCCGTAAAATGTCCAAGTACCATCATTACACATAAAATATTGAAAATATAAACATTTCAATAACAACATTTCATTTGCAATCACAATAAGTAATTCCCAGATATTGAATTAATCAATCCATTTTCAAAAACCATTTAAAAGAGATTTTTGAATCAAAGTGTCCCATACCACTTTGAAGATTTTAATGGAATTATAATTTTAAAACATTAATATCCATATAAGTAAATATTGAAAACCATTTTGAAAACATGGACATTAATGATAAAGATTTAGGGTAATAAATCTTTAAAACATTTAAAACGATATTTTTGTTAAATAGTTTTTAACAAAATGAGAGACTCTAGAATACAAATAATAGTGGAATAACATTAAATCCGAACATTATAACATCATGAGAGTAAATGGATTCATGATATAATATGACAGAGGACAGTATACATACCATATAAGAGTGAATTGGTGCATAACAAAAATGAAGTCTCAAAAGAAATGTAAGATGAGATGAAATTCATTATAAAGAAGGTATCCTTAAATTAAGGACAAATCAATCTCATAATTATGTGTGACAAATATAAATACACCCAATATAAGTGGATATTAAGTGTAAAACAATCAAAGGTTATTAACACATATTCAAAGGATGACATATTCAATAACTACATGTTGAACCCAAAGAAATCGTCATTGGGTTAAGAAGTTCCCTTGGTAAAACTCGACAGCCTATCGGTGTCACATAAAATTTTACAAAAAGGGTTGATGAGAGAGAGATAAAGGGGATCTCATCACTTGGACATAAAATTTACATCAATAATTATAAATAAGATCATATCCCAACAATATTAAAAGATATAACAAAAGATGTCTTTTAAAAAGAGGAGGGTGAAAGGTCCCCTTACCGAGTTGGGTAACTTTCAAAACGTACACCCCATGGAACAAGGGTCGTACAATGAAGATTTGAATAACCATAAATGAAAATATACTACAAAAAGTGTATAAAAATGGGCAGTATATACACCACTAAAAGGAAATTGTGAAAAATGTAGCATAAATCTCACGGGAATAAAGGTGAGATGAAAATTCCCATTCGAAAACTCGGCAGCCTAACGACGCCACTTAAAACATCTAAAATGGATTGATGAGAAAAAATAGGGTCTCTCATAATATTAACATAAAGTTTATAGAAATTGTAATATAAAATAACATCCCACATCATAACAAATAGGAGCTTAAAAGAAGTGACATAAAGAAGAGTACTTAAAAAGAAAGAGAGAGGTTGGATCTCTTACGAAAATTCGACAGCCTAACGACGCCACTCAAAACTTCCAATATGAATTGATGAGAGAGAATAGGGTCTCTCATCATGTGAACATAAAAATTAAAGTAAGATTAATATAAAAGAACATCCCAATCACAATAAAGATTAGCTTAGAAGGAATGACATAAAAGAGTGTACTTAAAAAGAAAGATAGGAGTATGATCCCTTACCTAAAGTCCAACTTGTCTTGTTCGTTTCTTTATATTCATGAATAATAAACTTTGGTCAATTAATAATTGCTTAAGGACCTCCTATAAAGATTATTTTTCAGTTAATATCACATATTTTAATGTTATAATAATTGGTTAATAATATGAGTTCATATCAGACGTTTTTTTCGATGTTTGGTACACGAGTCAAAAATGAACTTGTTTGAAAAATGATTTTCCGTGTAGTTATAAGTAAATAATTTCAAGAATATTATTAATGATTAAAATATCATATATATATCCAGTACATATACATTTTATACTATTCCATATCATTTGGATATAAAAAACAAAAAGCACCGTTCATGGAGACGGTAGGCCGTACGTACGCATGAACACTACTTTCATTTTTTCTTTGTCATATAAATGGAATTAAAACAAAATGACATATATATATATATATATGTTATAATTCCAGAATGATATCCATAATTTAGATGTAATATATTACATATATATTCATTATATATATGTACTTATAATAGTACATAACATTTTGAGATAAGAAATGAAATGTAACGTTCATGGAGACGGTAAGCCGTACGTACGCATGAACGCAACTTCCATTTCTATTTCATATTTAATGTAATTAAAACATAATGATACATAATAGTATTTTAATTCCAGTATGGTATCATATATAATATCATTAAATATATCCTTTATACGTAACACATATGGTATTAACGAATCAAATCACATTGAGGGGGCGGTAGTCCGCACTTCCTTAAATGAAGATATCGCGATTACCCATAATGGAAACCATAAAGGTATTCCATAAATGAAAAATACAGAAGCTTATGTAAAAAAATAAACATATTATATATCATATATAAATATAGTTTCATCTTAAGGGACACCTTTGAAGGTGTTAGAAGAATGTTGAACAATCATCATTTCGTGAGGTAGAAAATCACCAACCACAGAAATAGTATGTTCTTTAACCATTAGATGAAGGTGTGTGTAAGTGTAGCTCTAATACTTATTATAAAAACATACTAGTATATTTAAGATACTAGAGTTGTTACAAAATAAATTAATAAAAAGAGTTTAGGGGGTTAGAGAAGCAAAATAAAACAAAAGGAATCAAGTGAAGACATTACATTTAAATCAGGTAACTTCCTTTGATTTGAGCTCAAAGGCTTCCTTGGAAAGGATTATACCCAAAGTTAGGCTTAAAAGAGTTATAGAGGGATGTGGATAGAAGAAATGGTCAGGTTTTGGAAGAGAAAAAGGCTTTGGAAGTGTGGGTAAAGAGGTAGAGGTGGGGGCCTTTTATAAGAGGAGAGGAGGGGCACTCTGGGAAAGGTATAAAATGTAACTTTATTTTCAAATGAGTTTCGGATTTTAATGGTCCCAAATTGATGTGTTTCGAGGATAAGGTGATAAGGGTTCTAAATCCACCCATACAATAGGTTTTGGACATGTTTAGGTCTTATATTTTACATTATCTTTCCATTTTATTTCAATCGTTAAATAATGAGGTTATCGCTGCATCATCATGATGTCATAAATAATTAAATTTATTTAATGTCTAAAAAATTATAAAAAAATTACTATGATGTAGGAAATCTTTTTAGATTTCAATTTAGTATTTATAGTCTAAAATATCATTTATGTATACAAAATTAAAAATATTTTACTTAGGTGATACATTCTTTGTTACATTTAACATTCTTTAAAAATAAAAAGATAAAAAGACACTTTCTCACAAAACCGATTCCATGGGGCCCCCATGTTTGGCACAAGGCATACCATGGTCTTCCATGAGACAACCAATATCCTTAGGACACATTTTGTTGTCATTTTTTATTATTATGATATTATTGTATTATCTTTAACTACACGATTACTCCTTAATCAAGATAATTAAAGATAATTACCGTCGTTACTATTCATAATGTCCAAAAACAAAAGAGTCTTAATTAAATAATTTGGACCTACTAATTCCAAATATGTAATCCATTTTACCAAAATCCAAACACATAAATTTCAATAATTAATTTAAAAAATATTCCAGTTGTCAAAACAAATAGCGGGTTTTTTAGAAACAATATTTATTAAAAGTTTGGCACTTATTTATGCCTAATTCCAAAGTGAAATTAATACCAATAACCATAACTGAATTACATGGTAAAAATATATTCTAATTACAATATAAAACAAATTAAAAAGATAATATAACCATATAATTAAATTATATGAAAAAGAAATTTTGATGTAAAATACAGTATTTTTTACTATTCATTGAAAAATGAACATTGTCAGAAAAATAACAAAAAATAACCCAAGGTAAATTTCAATGTCCCAATAATAAATAATATATTTATTTTGAAAAATAGATCTTATAAAATTTTAAAAAAGTGTATTTAAAAGAGTTTCGCCATTAAAAGGCAGTTAATCAACCTTTTAAAGAATATTGGAATGTTTATGCTTAAAAACTGGATTCATTTGCATTTGTAATCCTCTAACATTTATTGTAAAGAGTAAAAATATTTGACAAACATATATAATCATATTTTAGTTACTTCTATCCTTTCCTACCAATACAACGGCTATGTGTTAACTACCATTTAAAATAATAATATTTTATTATTAGAGTACAACATAAGATTCCAATGAAATTCGTTGTTGCGTATTGGGTACGCCATTGAGCCTAGATTTACCTTTAATGTAATATTAATATTTTATTCACAAATATGGATAAATATAAAGATGTCATATTCTTTATTTACCTGGGGTGTTACATCCTTCCCCCCTTTTGGTAATTGCGTCCTCGCAATTTTAAAATTGGGCTTGGAAACATCCTTGAAACTCCCACATCGGAACAAGAGTTGTTAAAACAATCACTTTAAAATAAAGAATGATAAGTACAAAGGTCACCCAAGTTAACCAATACTAGGATTCCAAATATGAAAATATGGACATGGAGGAAAAAACAAAGGGTTATGTACTGATGGAGAGTGATAGTATACATGTCTAGGAGAATGTTAACCTCAAGAAAATCACAAACTTGTGATGGGTTAAATGGTATTCGATTCCCCAGTAGGAAAAGTTAATAGACAACATTTTTGTTTCAAGTTACTCTTCATTGAGGAATTTATTCATAAGGAAACATAATCACTTATCATGTTGACTTTCAACTTTTATTAGATTCCTTACACAAACTCATATTTTCTCCAAAAGACGAGTATTTAGGAATACTTTTTCACATTAAGAGTATTATAATCCACTTCTAGAGAATCACCTAATCCAAAAAAGATTACTATATACTTCTCATGTCTTTATACTTTAACCAAAACCAAAACCAAAAAGTTTAGTACATGATCAGATAATCCAGAAAAGGATAACCCTTTATAAAAAAAATCTATTCTTAATCTCCAAAATTTGTCCAACAAAACCCAAAGTTCAACAAGGACCATTTGATAAACAAATTGTCCATAAAATTATTAAAAGTAAACCAAACTAACATTGAAACCCAAACATTTTAAGGATTTAGTCACATAGTCTTCCAAGGTACAAATTAACTTTTATCTCCAAATAACATCAGTTGCTCTTAAATTCTCGTATTGAAAAGTAATTAACCTAATCACATATCCTCGATGATAGGTTAATCATTTCCATAGATAACCCAAAATAAACTTACTCTTGATTCCTAAAATCATCTTAACTAAAAATAATTAGTCAAACTAACCAGGGACTTCATATAGTCCAGTGGTAGGCGATAAATACCAGTAGCACTTCAGTTGTGGGTTCAATTCCCGCATCTTTTTCGGATGTGACGGGTTGTCACACGGTCTGTGTGTTGTCCATTTTCCAAAACTATATAATTCTAAAATCATTCCCCAAAAAGAGATTAAATAATAAAAAATAACCATAACATAATTTAACCTCATGTTTATCTCATGCCTTTCATTTTCCATCATAACATATAATAACCCATAATTACCTCAAAAGTAAGGATCATATAAACTCTAATGGTTTCCTTTATAATTATTTCCTGAACTTCCACATCGATTGGTCATCTCGTACATGATGCATTACAGATCATACCAAGGTTCAAGTGGTAGATCATGACTCCTTGATAGTTGGTTTAGAACAACCACGAGTTTCCTCATTGAATCTCCCATTTTATCTAGTATCTTAATCAGAGAACCACCACAGTTTCCTTCAAACCTGTTGTCTCTTTGGTGCCTGCTAGATCCATCCATTCACTAAAAACAGAAATGTAAGTGTGAGTATATCAAAAAACCATCATGTACTAATGAGGAAGGTAAACTCTGTGATATACTTACTCATTCACTTTATCTAAAACTAGGACTCTTTCTGAAATCCTAACCATTATGGTAATGTCACTAGTGCTTAGAAAATACCCTAACCTCTAAAGATATCTAAACCAACCTTAGATACCAACTATAAGGCCCCATCCTTAAACCTTACTTAATATTGAATTAAATGAATAATTCACATTGAGGATCTTTTCAGGTTTAGAGTTTTAGAGAATTAGGTCAAAACTTTTACATCTCGAAAGATTACATAGTAGACACTTCTACTATGTTTCCATAAAAAAACTTAAAAAGAAACATGTCTAGTTCCATGTTTTAGGTAGCATGACTTTCCCTTGATCCCATCCTTGACCATATTCTGCGTTAAGTCTTGTGAAAAACATTTCACAAACTTGGGATGAGCATAAAAATCTCAGTAAGGGATACACAAAGAATGAAAACTATTAGTTTTTCAAAACAACAAGTAAACCATGTATACTCTATCAAAGTAATACCTTTCACCTTTTAGAAGTAGTAAAAAAACTCTTCAATGAATAAAAGATCATTACTTACCCTTTTGTAACCAAAATATTACCATAAAACCCATATAAATAACACATAACATAAAAAGGTAACATGGGACATAAGAATACTTAAGTGGAATAACCATACGGTCGACTTCCACACATACTTAATGGAATAGTCATTCAGCCGACTTCCACACATACTTAATGGAATAGCCATACGGCCGACTTCCATACCCAATGCATTGGATGTTATAACGTAACCACCCGTCCGGGTATTCACGACACCACATGTCATATGATTTATCATGTAACCACCCGTAAAATGTCCAAGTACCATCATTACACATAAAATATTGAAAATATAAACATTTCAATAACATCATTTCATTTGCAATCACAATAAGTAATTCCCAGATATTGAATTAATCAATCCATTTTCAAAAACAATTTAAAAGAGATTTTTGAATCAACGTGTCCCATACCACTTTGAAGATTATAATGGAATTATAATTTTAAAACAGTAATGTCCATATAAATAAATACTGAAAACCATTTTGAAAACATGGACATTAAAGATAATGATTTAGAGTAATAAATCTTTAAAACATTTAAAAAGTTATTTTTGTTAAATAGTTTTTAACAAAATGAGAGACTCTGGAATACAAATAATAGCGGAATAACATTTAATCAGAATTTTATTATATCATGAGAATAAAGGGATTCATGATATAATATGTCAAAGGATAGTATACACACCATATAAGAGTGAATTGGTGCATAACAACAATGAAGTCTCCAAAGAAATGTAAGATGAGATGAAATTCATTATAAACAATGTATCCTTAAATTAAGGATAAATCAATCTCATAATTATGTGTGACAAATATAAATACACCCAATATAAGTGGATATTAAGTGTAAAAAAATCAAAGGTTATTCACACATATTCAATGGATGACATATTCAATAACTACATGTTGAACCCAATGAAATCGAAATTGGGTTAAGATGTTCCCTTGGTAAAACTCGACAGCCTATCGGCGTCACGTAAAATTTTACAAAAAGGGTTGATGAGAGAGAGATAAAGGGGATCTCATCACATGGACATAAAATTTACATCAATATGGATATAAAAGAACATATCCCAACATAATTAAAAGATATAACCAAAGAAGTCTTTTAAAAAGAGGAGGGTGAAAGGTCCCTTTACCGAGTTGGGTAACTTTCGAATAGTACAGCCCATGGAAGAAGGGTCGTACAATGAAGATGTGAATACCCATAAATTAAATTATACTACACAAAGTGTATAAAAATGGGCAGTACAAACACCACTCAACGGAAATTGTGGAAAATGTAGCATAAATCTTAGGGGAATAAAAGTGAGATGAAAAATCCCATATGAAAACTCGGCAGTCTAACGATGCCACTTAAAACTTCCAAAATGGATTAATGAGATCAAATAGGGTATGTCATCATATTAACATAATGTTTACAGAAAAAGGAATATAAAATAACATCCCCCATCATAACAAAGAGGAGCTTAAAATAAGTGACATAAAGGAGAGTACTTAAAAAGAAAGAGAGAGGTTGGATCTCTTACAAAAATTCGACAGCCTAACGGCACCACTCAAAACTTCCAAAATGGATTGATGAGAGAGAATAGGGTCTCTCATCATATGAACATAAAAATTACAGTAAGAGTAATATAAAAGAACATCCCAATCACAATAAAGATTATCTTAGAAGGAATGACATAAAAGAGTGTACTTAAAAAGAAATATAGGAGTAGGATCCCTTACCTCAAGTCCAACTTGTCTTGATCGTTTCTTTATATTCCTGAATAATAAACTTTGGTCAATTAATAATTGATTAAGGACCTCCTATAAAGATTATTTTTCCGTTCATATTACATATTATAATGTTATAATAATTTGTTAATAATATGAGTTCATATCAGACGTTTTTGTTGATGTTTGGTACATGAGTCAAAAATGAACTTGTTTGAAAAATGAATTTCCAGGTAGTTATAAATAAATAATTTCCAGAATATTATTAATGATTAAAATATAATATATATACATTACATATTCATTTTATACTATTCCATATCATTTGGAGATAAAAAACGAAAAGCACCGTTCATGGAGAGGGTAGGTCGTACGTACGCATTAACGCTACTTTCATTTTTTCATTGTCATATTAATGGAATTAAAACAAAATGTGATATTTATATATATATATGATATAATTACAGAATTATATCATTAATTTAGATGTAATATATTACATATATTTCCATTATATATATGTACTTATAATAGTACATAACATTTTTAGATAAGAAATGAAATGTACCGTTCATGGAGACGGTAAGCCGTACGTACGCATGAACGCTACATCCATTTATATTTCATATTTAATGGAATTAAAACATAATGATAAATAATAGTATTTTAATTCCAGTATGGTATCATATATAATATCATTAAATATATCCTTTATACATACCACATATGGTATTAACGAATCAAACAACTTTGAGGGGGCGGTAGTCCGCACTTCCTTAAATAAAGATATCGCATTTACCCATAATGGAATCCATAATGTTATGCCATAAATGAAAAATACAGAAGCTTAAGTAAAACATAAACATATTATATATCATATATAAATATAGTGTCATCTTAATGGCCACCTTTGAAGGTGTTAGAAGAATGTTGAACAATCATCGTTTCGTGAGGCAGAAAATCGCCTACAACAGAAACAGTATGTTCTTTAGCCATTAGACGGAGGTGTGTGTAAGTGTAGATCTAATACTTATTATAAAAACATCCTAGTATATTTAAGATACTGTATTTGTTACAAAATAAATTAATAAAAAGAGTTTAGGGGGTTAGAGAAGCAAAATAATACAAAAGGACTCAAGTGAATACATTACCTTTAAATTGGGTAACATCATTTGATTTGAGCTCAAAGCCTTCCTTGGAAAGGATTCTGCCAAAATTGAGGCTTCAAGGAGTTAGGGAGGGATTTGGAGAGATGAAATTGGCAGGGTTGGGCCGATCCAAAGGCTTTGGAAGTGTGGGTAAAGAGATAGAGGTGGGGGCCTTTTATAAGACGAGAGGAGGGACACTCTTGGAAAGGTATAAAATGTAACTTTATTTTCAAATGAGTTTCGGATTTTATTGGTCCCACGTTGATGTGTTTCTAGGATAAGGTGAAAAGGGTTCTAAATCCAACCATACAATAGGTTTTGGACATGTGTAGGTCTTAGATTTTACATTATCTTTCTATTTTATTTAAATCGTTAAGTAATGAGGTCATCGCTGCATCATCATGATGTCATAAATAATTTAATTTATTTAATGTCTTAAAAATTATAAAAAAATTACTATGATGTAGGAAATCTTTTTATCTTTCCAATTAATATTTATAGTCCAAAATATCATTTATTTAGACATAATTAAAAATATTTTACTTAGGTGATACATTCTTTGTTACATTTAACATTCTTTAAAAATAAAAATATAAAAAGTCACTTTCTCACAAAGGTGATTCCATGGGGCCCCCAAGTTTGGCACAAGGCATCCCATGGTCAGCCATGAGACAAAAAGTAGACTTAGGACACATTTTGTGGTCATTTTTTATTATTATGATATTATTATATTATCTTTAACTTCCCGATTACTCCTTAATCATGATAATTAAAGATAATTACCGTTGTTACTATTCATAAAGTCCAAAAACAAAAGAGTCATAATTACATAATTTGGTCCTTATGATTCCAAATATGTAATCCATTTTACCAAAATCCAAAAACATAAATTTCAATAATTAATTTATAAAAACATCCCGTTGTCAAAACAAATAGCGGGTTTTTTAGGAACAATATTTATGAAAAGTTTGGCACTTGTTTATGCCTAATTCCAAAGTGAAATTAATAACAATGACCATCATTTAATTAAATGGTAAAAATATATTCTAATTACAATTTAAAACAAATTATAAAGATAATATAACAATACAATTAAATTATATGAAAATGCAGTTCTGATGTAAAATGCATTATTTTTCACTATTCATTGAAAAATGAACATTGCCAGAAAAATACCAAAAATTAACCCAAGGTAAATTTCAATGTCCCAATCATAAATAATATATTTATTTTGAAAAATTTATCTTATAAAATTGTAAAAAAGTTTATTTAAAAGAGGTTCACCATTAAAAGGCGGTTAATCGACCTTTTAATGAATAATGGAATGTTTACGCTTAAAAACTGGATTCATTTGCATTTGTAATCCTAAAACATTTATTGTAATGAGTAAAAATATTTGACAAACATATATAATAATATTTTAGTAATTTCTATCCTTTCCCACCAATACAACGGTTATGTGTTAACTACCATTTAAAATAATATTATTTTATTATTAGAGTACAACGTAAGATTCCTAAGAAACTCGTTGTTGCGTATTGGGTACGCCATCGAGCAAAGCGTTCCCTTTAAAGTAATATTAATATTTTATTCACAAATATGGATAAATATAAAAATTTCATATTCTTTATTTACCTGGGGTGTTACAATTATGAAGAGAACTAACACACCACACATTGAAGTTTGTATTTAGATAAAATCATTTTTTGTGTTCTCTTATAATAGCTTCATCAATTCATCCAACATAATGGAAGCCATTGTGTAGGGATTCATGGTTATTAGTAAGATCTATGTATAATTTTTATTGTGAAACAAACCTCTCAATATGGAGGAAAACTCAAAAACTATTCAGGGAATAAAATATTATATTCCCTCATAAGGAACTTTTCAACAAGAAAAATTCTATCAATCATATCAATAATTTGAGATAGCTGTTTTTTCTAATATGTAAATAAAATCCATTCTTGGTAAGATTATTCCAGTGGATATTTTTCCTTCTCCTCACTCATATGTATAATAAAATTATTACTCAATTAGTGAAGAGTGATCTCCCTATCTTGATAGTTCATTATTGATATATATAATGATACTTAATCTAAGTCCAATACCACATTAAATTACACTAATGAAATTATGGAATGATTTACTGTGAGTTTCTGTCCATTAATATTGACTTGGGAGAAATTATACACTTTATATGAAAAAGTTTCTCTATTTTTTTCTCACAAATAGCTCAAGCACTACTTTTTGAAGTTTTGTCTGATTAGTTCTTCTAAACATGAATGATGTGAAATAATTTATAGAAATACTATCTTATAATACATTTTTTGTTTATTGATCAATATTGAGGACATATATCACTATTTTGTTCTATTTTAAATCCTTTTTTATATCAAAAATAAACTTAATTTAGAGGCCAATCAAACTAAATATCATATAAATGAATATATGAAGATATATTGAATAACTTATAAAATAAATATATATTCAAAATTATGAGTCTCATATATCAATTTTTTTCATCCATTGTAATATCCCTATTATGTATTATAAAATAAAAAATATTCAAGTCATTCATAGTTGTTCATAATTATTTTTTGAATTTTCCAAATCTTTTCCCTAAAAAATTTTATACCAGGTATGCAGTAAGGCTTCTTTTTCATGCACTAAGTGATGATCATGTTACAACATAATGTGATTTTTTAGGTTATTACAGCTTTGTGAAATTATTATATCTCCACATCCACTTATAGTATCATGATAGGGATGTAATTTCCAGGAAATTAATCATTCTCTACTTGACTAAATATTTTGCGTATTTTCCTAAACATAGATTTATCCGTATGGTTCTGACTAAAGTAGTATAGTCCAAATCCAAAAAATAGGGCTTTATAAGATACCAAATGTAGTGAACCAATACTTTTAAACATATTATTATATGATTTTAAACATAAACAACCAAATAAGACAACCCATGTATCATGAGGAATGGAATATTTAGAGTTTATCATTCATAACAGCTCTAAAATAAACTAAAATAGTCTATATTTTATTATCTATAATGATACGATAAATAAAATTTATATCCCAATGATACATAATATAACATTGGAAATGTAAAAAAGGATGGGGTGTTTTATATTTCCCTTTAAGAGAAAATCATATTAATAAAGAATAACATGTTTGTTAGTTGACATAAAATGATATAAAAAGAGAAGATTCATAAATAATCACAATATAGTATAATATAAATAACATTTTATAATTATATCATTAAAATGTAGAATTTTTTTTGGAAATACAAAACATGGCGCAATAATAAGTAATGGATAACATCAAGGATAACATCACATGTTGGACATAGTCCCATTGTTTATTATATTTATTCCCACAGATCATACATACCATGTCATGGCACAAAAATATTACCAAATACATTCCACCCCTATCTGAGAACATCCATAATAACATGTACATTCTTTTGTGTTCCATAAATGGAAATCAATCATAAAGAACAAATATATGAACATATCATGGAAGGAAAGAGGATTCGTAATATATACTCATATTATAATCAAAATAGATTCCATAAACTATAAAAAGTTAATAAATAATTAAATATTTTCGACATTCACATGTTATTATATAATACTGTTTCTCAATTTATGGAGTTCATTTTGAAAATATCATGTGGGAGAGTAGATAAATACGTGTAGAGATGTAATTTTAAAATTGTGTTTTATGGAATTTGATAAATAATTTTTGAGTATGAATATGTATATAATGATCTTTAATAAACAGATGTGAAATAGTATAGTTCTTCGAAAAAAAATAATTTAACTAATTAAATTAGGAATGGGATTACTGAAATTAAATTATTGTTGTATATAATTATTATGGGGTAGGAAAATTTCCCCTTAATTAATATTGGTTTTTGTGAATTAATTTGATAATATAAAATAAGGAATGCATTGCCTAATAAATTGAGGGGATAATAAGCTAGGAATATAGGTAAAAGAATTATATATGGAATTTTTGGTCATTTTATAACATCAAAGAGAGGTAAATTGAGTTTTATAATGACATTTCATAACCAAAATATATTTGTTGGTTCAAAAATATCCATTACCTTATGTTCTAGTATAATTCCTTACAAGAACATAAGGTCCGGAATAATCAAATTACATTCATTAATTACTTAATTTAGAACAATTTACAAATATATATTATTATTTTTATTTTATTTTAATTATTTATATCCATATTAATTGGATATAAATTTTAATTTCATTGTTCATAGATCATTAATTTAATGTTTCCATGCCCAGGTCAATTACAGATAATTATTATTGTTCATGTCAAATTTAACTATAGCTCCATAAGTGAAATGAAATAATATTAATTTCCATATATTATTTTTAATTTCCCCAAATATATGATTTTAATGACACAATGATGCTTTTTTAGTAAAAATTTATACATTATATGGTTAGTTAAATTAAGCAATTTTATGAAAAATCCAACTAATTTAATTTTTATGATATTTTATATACATTCATTACTGAACCAGAACTAAGTTTTAATTAATTTATTACCATCTTTTAAAATATAATAATATTTTTTATACCAGTCTATATAGAGGAATAAAAAATTGAATATCATTTTTCATGGATGTATTTAACCAACCATAATGTAAATAAAAATTCATTATAGGAATAAATGTTTTAATGGTATAAAATGAATATTAAAAAATAATCTGAACATATAATTATAATTAAAAAGTGTATGTTACTATTTTTAGGTGTATAGAGGATATATGGGGGTGTTATAAGATTAGTATAATTGAATGATCTTAGTTAATAATTATACCTCCACATTTGGTTATCTCCTATTAAGTTACCTCTTATGGATCTATGAAATGGTCTTTTAATGAGATCAGTTTATTTGAGATTTGGGGGGAGAGTATTGGAAATGTTATTATAATTAAATTTGAAAATATTTAAGTATTAGAAGGTTTGAGTTAATGTTTTGGTATCAATAAAGATATAAGATGGATATTTTGAATATTATATTCATTAGAGTATTATTTTAGCTCCTAATTTTTTATTGTATTGATTTTTGTGACTATATAATTTTGATGGTGTAAAAGAGACCGAAATAATATGTTCTTATATCATTTATGACAAAAAGATATATTATTTATCTTATAAGGTTTAATATTGCTTTTTATCATATTTCACTATTCACCAAATAGGAAACTATTTTTAAAAATTTATTATAAAATTAATTGAAATTATAATCAGTGTGTAGATAAAAATTAAAATCAATTTTATGAAAATTATTTTATAAATTTGAAAAATTATTTTCATTTATTTCAAAAATTATATTTTTAATTTTTTTTAACTTTTTTGACCCATTTAAAAATTAAATAATGGGTCATAAGATTATGTTATCATTATAATATTATATTATATTAAATTATATAATAAATTTATGAAAATGAACCTTATTATAAATAGTTTTGATTGTTTTAAATTTTAAAATAAATCATTAAAGGTTTATGAAAATACAGACACATATTTTTTCATTTCTGAATAATTTATTTAAACTTTTAATGATAGAAATAGTTCATATTATCATTATAAAATATGCATGAAAAATATTTTAACCTTATTTAGAAGTGGTTATTTTTTATTAGTTAAAAACCCTTTGTAATACTAAAATTACTATTCTAGTGGTTTGATTATTATTTAATTTTCATATTTGTAACAACAATGGGTGTTTCATAATTTCAATAAATAAGACTTATTTCAGGCATCATAAATTATATTATATTCAATCTCAGTGTTATTTATATATATTTTTTAAAATAAATTTCACTACTAATATTATGCATCTTTTCAATAGTGTTGTCCATGATTTGGATTATTCTGGGGGATCATGTAGATCCATATTTTGATATCATTATTATCTTATTTTATATATTTTTTATTATTGAATATAATCAATTATTATGTCCATATTGTTTCTAAAGATATTCTGTTAAAATAGATATAATAAAATTTAGTGCATTTTCTCTTTTGTGGAAAGTGAATTATATCATATTAATATAATAAATATGAAATATTTATATATTCATTAGGGGGATTCCATTGATAAAATTATAGGTAGTTATAGTATATCATGATCATCCCATGTTGGGGGACCTTCCATTTTCACATAAAAGAGCTTATAGGATTGGTTTTGTTGAATAAAAAATAGAGAGATCCATGATTTTGAATATATCCAATGGTTTTTCATGATAACGTTTTTCCACCACCTCCCTATATTAAAATGATAATAAATGATTACCATTCCATTGAACAATATTCAAGAGAAATGATATTTCGGTGTTATGAATTATTCAAGGATATTTATTCAAGTTTTCCTTATCATTCTATGTAATAGTATCACATTTGTACATTTTTTCATCAAGGACTATTATAAAAAAATAACTCGTCAGATGAATCATCATAGGAAGCTATCATTATATCTCAACCAATAGAATATTGTAGCCTAAATGATTGGATAACATAAAATTTACATCAATTCAGATTAAGAGGTATGGGTATAGAATGGATTCCTAAGGTAAGGGCATTTAATTCATCATAATTATAAGAATTGTATTTGAATAAATAGCATGTGTTTTAGAGATGTTGATGTAAAGAATGTATGTGATCAAGTTTCCCCACCTTATCTATTTCTATTATTTTCATCACACATCTACATTAATAATCCATGTGTTGTGATACAAGGCATGTAGAGTATTGTAGAAATATTACATCTACAGTAATTTAAATAGAATCCTACATGGATAGGATGATCACTAGACCATCTAGTAGTTGGAATCCAACAAACCCAGGTTATAATAAATATCAAAATAAATAAACATATTAGCGGCCTGCTTATATAAATTCCCAAACTAAGCTATTTTTTAAAAATGTTTTTGGTAGCTATAACATCATCATTATTATCAACCATAACATTTTCAATAAAATATATATGATAATCCATCAAAATGTCCACCACCATTTTAGTATTAGTAGCTATAGAATGAGTTTGATAGACTATACTATTAAATTTTTATGCTCATGAACTAGGATAGAATAGTTATATAAATACTAATAAATATTATAAGGAAACATTAGGACCACATAGTCTCAAATACAAATGGATTGAGTAAGAATGGTTAAAATAAGTATTTTAACAGATATTAATCTATATATACCCGTGTAATTTCATGATTATCCTCAATAGATAATGGTTATGAATATCGAACATATCCTCGAATATTAGAATAAATAAACAAGAGATTAATACATGATGAATGAAGTAGTCAAGACATGGTTTTGGAACAAAAGTCTATAAAAACCCTGAGAAATAAATTAACAGAGTGGAAGAATATTATATTTCTATTCCATTATTGGTTTATCATATCAATGGAGATGTATAATTAACTACATCAATGGAATTTTTTTGAAACCATTCAGAATGTTCAAAATAATTTCCCACTCTTGGTTACTATTTAAATATTCGAAATATGCCAAATTTCTCAATGAGATTTGTAAAAAATATAAGCTACTTGTTGTTAATGAGAGATTATTCAAAGGGATGATTATATAGGATTTGATAACTCCACCACTACCTAAAAAAGTTTTATTTAAGTTATTTTATCTTTCACTTTAACTATTATACCATTTAATTATTATAATAATTTAGGTGATCTTTGTGTGTCAATAAATTTAGTTTATTATGTATTATAGTTATCTCTAAAAAATGTAAAATTGAATACTAAAAGAGTGGTTATATAATTGGAAAATGTATCAAAAACTATTTAGTAGGAATTTTATGATATGTTCGTATTGGAGTAAAATGAATTAATTATTCAGATGAAATCTATGTGAATCCCATTGATGAAGTCAAAGAACAAAATAAATCACTAGTAATTTGGGATGAACACTTCTGAAGATAAACATTGTGATAATCAATGTTCATAAATGAAATATTACCATAGATCATAGATAAAACATAGTTAACATAATAAATATTAATTCCATGAATAATCATTCATTTAAGCATTCACTTATTTCATTTTCCCATGAAGATGGTATTGATCCTACCAACAATTTAATTATTATTCATTCATTATTGGATTTAGGAGAAATCATTTTGATTCAAAATACCATGGAATAAGAGACTGAAAAATTACATGGAAATTATAATTTAATGTTCAATGAAAATAAAATATCATATTCTATTAAAAAAATAAAAGACGATTATATAGTAGATAAGATTTCTTGTATTTATGAGATTAAAAATTTTGATGTAGGGAACTGATTTTAAATATGATCTTGTGAAAAACCCCTAAATATGGAATAAAAAAATCTCCAATGTGATTTTAATTACATATACCACATCTAATGAGATAAATTTTATATAATCCTTTATAATGAAATTTATATAGATCATGAACAATCATTGATTGATCATATAAAATGAAATATATGATCCATTGGATGTATCTAATGGGAAATCCATGGAATAGCCCCAAAATATTCTCAAATGAAAACATTGTAGAGGGGGATTCTATACCATTTATAAAGTCCCATATAAGGTTATTAACCACTATCATGGAGGTTGTAAATATGGAGATAGATATTTTTTTCTAGATGATTTCATATTTCATATTTTTTATTTAAAATTATTTATCTATTTATATATTTTTCAAATGAAAAATTATTTGACCATTTAAAAAATTGAAAATAAATAATTTTTTCCCATGATAATTAAAAATAGCTTGTGTTTTTGTATTTGTTATAGGATTTTAAACCATGTTACTTGAAATTAACACCTTTTAATTTTATTCATAAAAAACTTTTATAGAGGTTTGTTCTATGAATAGATTATTTTTCCCCTTATATATATTAGGATAACTTTAGGTGCCAATTTCTTTATATTAGCACAATAGACAACACTAAATTTTCTTATTGGAATAATTACCAACAAATGAATTCAATTTGGGTTTTTTAATGCACTATATACATTATAATTCTACATAGTATGCATATTTTCAAATCATATTGATTATATATTTATTGTATTTATCAATGAAATTACATTTTTTGGTAATTCATTTAATAAATTCTTGTGAAATTATATTATGTAATGAAATATTGCATAAAAAATAATGATTCGAATTTTAAATTTTTTTTGTCAATGGTAGAGAAATGGAAAATATAAGAACAGAATATTTCTCAAAAATGGATTAAGGTACATTAATATAAATTAAAATTAATGAATTTAACTCTATATAACACTTGTGTGAATAATATTACATATTCTAAATCCTTGTTAATTGATTATAATATTTATCAATTACTTCAGTAAGACTTATCTTTCAATTTCTATATTACATATGAATAATGACAAATATAATTTTAATATTCAATTTAAATGAGATTATGATGAGACGTAACAATATTTGATAACCACACTAATCGGGAAAACAACAATCTGGGAATAACCTTTTGAGACACATCGTTATGTATAAAATAAAGCTATGTGGGTAGCCATATATTAATAAATTGATGGTAAAACAAAACTGGTAGATTATTCCTCAAGAAAAATGAATAAAACTCATCTAAACTAAAAAAAATCAAATGGAGTTCATAGTTTTTTGTTATTGCATTCGATAAATTCAAATCATATTTTCTAAAAAATATTTTTTCGTATCATATATCCCTTTGGTATTTGATGAACTTGTGTGATTCCATTACAAGTTTGATAAGATAGTTATAACTTTTACAATAGTTCAAATAGGATACCAAGGTCAATAATAAAGATGAAAATAAAAAGGACGATCACCACAATAGCATACCCAACACATCTAACAAATAAACTAAATAATATAAACACTACATTATCACTTATCTAGTGAATAAATTTAAATTATGTAATGTAAATTTTAATTATTTTATACATATATAATTATTTGGTGAATTCAATGGTGACATAGCATCTTATCTACCATCAAAAGAATAATTCATGAACAAATTCATGTTTTATATTTTGGATGAAACATTATTTTAAAAGGATTTAATTGATAAGGATATAAGAAATTTTTTAACAACAATTGAAATTGAATTTTTTAGTTCTATCACACAATTTCTTATGGAGGTCACCTCATACCTCAATGAACTAAAAAAATGTTATTTAATCAGTAATATATTACCTAATTGTTTCTACATATTTTGATGAATGTTGTAAGAATTGTTAAAATATCAATTTTGACATATTTCAAGATGAAAAAATATTCCTCAACAAACATGATTTCTTGGGAAACATTTGGTGAATGGGGAATTTATTTTAGGAGAACTTACCCATGCATTTTGGGAATTACAAAATTATTTTTCATATTTATTATGTATTAAATGGGTAGAAGAAAAGTCCACCAAATAAGATGATTAAATTTTTGTATATTATTTTTTAGGAAATGTTTTTTGGGTTTCAAATGAAAGGAGATATCATCAATGAATAATGGGAAAAACTGTTTTCATAGGATAATAGTGTTTATGCTTAAAAAGTATGAGCTTAATCAAATCACGTCTATACTCAACCATCCACAAATATATGGCCAATCTAATGTGTCAAACTAATAAATTAAATTTATTTTTGGGAGTATATTATTCACCAATAATTTTAATAGGTAAAGATAATAAAATTTAATAGGAATATTCTATAAATTTCATTAACATTTTACTGATGACCATAGTATATTGGTTTTTTTTAGAAACCACATAGGCACACTTCTAATATGGTGACTGGTCTCTAAAAATTACCATTAAGATCTGATACACTAGTATTTTTTGTTAACATATCCTTTATAAAAATATATGTATAACCTAGGGAACTAAAATAGAGGAATGAGTGATCTCAAATGATCAGTAAGGGTAAAATAAGAAGATTTGTAATCATAAAATTAATAAAAATGAATGATATCATTAAAAATCATATGGAAACCATAACCTTCATCACAAATATCATAATATTGAGTCCTGGAATAATGTTTGGTACTTCATATGACATGAATCATTTGTAATCCAAAGAGCCTAAATCATATGGAAATTAAAGAACATGATTCCTGTTAGTATAAAATTGTAATGAGGACAAAATTGTCTCATACAATTAATTATTTAAATTAATTTGCATAAGGGTAAATTCTCACTACCAATGATATGATAGTGGAATTGGTTCCCTCATAAACACATCATATTATTCAAGGATTACTCCCAAGACTATCATGGAGAATAAACTCCCTTATTGGATTATGTTCAATATATATTCCAGTCTTGTATTTCTCATGAGATATAAATGTCTACCCAATGAATTGGATGTAAAATTGGTCCCTAACATCACATAATGATACTATAAATATTTGTGTCATATGATCTTAAATAATTCATCATGTCATTACCTATAAAATAATGTTGTATTCTTAAACATTACATCATATCATAACATGTAGAAGTGGATTGATTTTTATAATCATTTCATCATTTCAATATTTCAAAACTAATTGAAAAATAACATTGATTACTTAAAGTATTCACATTATATGTTACACCCTAACCCAAATTTTCTAGAGTTGGTACATTATTTTATTACATTGTCATGATCACAAGAAAACCATATTCTGAATTACCAATCAGTTTAGTAGCCTTGAAAATATTATATACAATCATAAGTCTTATATTTCAACATTATTTAAAAAAACAACATATTTCCCCTTTGAGAAACCTCATATCCCATAGAATATCCATACCATTAAATCATTATATTCTTCTTCACATCCTGGGAAAATATGAAACATAATAAATTGGTGAGCTCAGATACTCAGTAAGGATGAAAAATATACCAAAATCTTTCATAAATAGGGATAAAATTTTATGGAAAGGTATAAAACCTAAACAAAAGCCTTTTAAACATCATTTTCTTCATAATATGAAATGAATAAATCATATAATTCTATTTAAACTCTCAAATTTATATTCTACACGTCAAATAATAACATGAAATATCAACAAGTAATCTCATAATTTGGAAATACATTATTCTGGAAATCATGACCATACTATCAAGGCCTCATGTCAAGACCATTACCACATCATTTTTCCCTTGTTCCAATACATTTTTTTTAATCATGAGACCTAATTATGCATCGAGGGTCTATAGCATGCCCCTACCATCAGTTACTTTGTCCAATGCATTCCTCTTTTCGAAAGTGTTATTCATAACATAAATATTCGTATAAAAACAAGCATACGAAATGCTAATAATTTATCCATAAACCATGAATTGGATAATAATATCACATCTACAAAAAAATATCATAAACCCTTAAATACAATATGTAAGATTGTATCATTGTAACACAACCTCAAATAAGCATAAATCCATCAATGGATGTTGACACAGATTAAAATAATTTAATAAATTCTTTAAGACTCTTTGAGGGAAATATCAATTTTTAACATTGAAATAATTTAGAATCTTGAAAATTATAATAGAAAACATTTATTTTTAATATGAACTTATATTATTTTAAGGAAGCATTCAAAATTTTATGGCTTTATAAAGGTAAAAAATATGATATTCCACCGTATAAGTTAAAAACATTATTTCCTTAAATTTTTTGAAAAATTTATAAAGTACCTCATTTGTAAAACGACATAAAGATTAATTTCAAAACATTGTTAAAAAATTCAGACATGTGTAAAATGAATTTAAAAAATTTTTGATAAAATTTTGAATTACATTTTATGAAACATAGACATGAATGATAAGGATGACTCAGTAGCTGCTTATGTATAAACAATCTCCGATAATAAATATGTTATTAAATTAACACTTATCTTCTAAATTCCATTACATTAGGGATATTTAGACATATATATCATTGTTAAAACATGTTATTAAATTATACCATGGGAATATTCATAATTATGATATCTTAAATTATCCTCTTATATCATTTTGGTAATAATATTTCAGTATTATCTGTGTTTTGGCTGTTAGCATTCATTTTCACATTAATGTTTTTTAATTTAATTATTGTTGATTATGAATAGGATATATTTTATTCATATCTAGAAATAAATTATGTTAATTATTAATATTTTTACCCTTTAAATATAAATTTTATAATCATTATTGAATGGTTATCGTAGAGAATGAATCTCATCGTGTTGCGGAGATGGTAGGTCGTACGTATGCACGAGCAATGATATTGTACCTTTAGTGGTTAAATGGTGTGGAATTAGAAAATATATGAATTAAAATGAATAATTTTTTGTTATAATTTTTATTCATATCAATTATACTCATTGTTATATCAATCTAAATAATGTAGTGTTGAATAATAAATTACACACCAATGTAGAGTTGGTAAGTCGAACGTATTCATGCATGGTGATAATTCTATCCATATGATGGATAAAATGAGTAATATAGTCTTACCATTATTAAAATAAAGTCTTAGTATATGTATGGTACTATAGTTAAAATTTGATATTGAAACAATATAGAAATATAATGTATAAGAAGAAAAGAACATTGAAAGAGATGATATTTTTTTCTATTTTTTGATTAGATCTTTTTGGTTTTCAAAAAAGTACTAAATAAGATGGATTTATTCCCAATGTTTTTACACTTAGATAAATTTATGAAAGTTATGAGAATAATAGATCAGCTTTTGGCCGTTACAAATGGCTTTAGAAGAGTGAATTAAAGAGAAGGAGAAGTTCCCTTTTATGAGATAGGTGTGGGGGCACATTAGGAAGATTTTAAAATATTAAATTATTATAGATTGATTTTCAGTTTTAAATATCTATAATGTAATTTATTTTGACTATAAGATGAGTATGGATCGAAATAATCTCCTCCAATTATTTTTATACTTGTTTAGCTGACGAAATCAACCTTATGTTTTGGGTTTAACTGTTAGTTAAACAGTTTAACTCTTACCACATATTCTTGTATTTTTACACAATAAGGTTAATATAGTTACAATAAAATGACAAAAGAACACAAATTGGATCATTTAATATATATTTAACATATTAATAGTTATTTTTAACAACATAAAATAATTATTAATTGTATAATATTTAGTCAAATATTATTTATTTTAAAGTATCACTAATGTCAATTTCGATGCTATTCAAAATTATAATTTTGATAAATATAAAACATATCTGATAACATCGAACAAATATTATTCATATGTCACTAGAATTTCTATATAGTCTATAAAATTATTTTATGTCATTAATTAAGTCAAATTATCTATATTTTAATCTATTAAATATAATTCAGTTGACTCTTCCATTAATAATTCATTTACCGCATAATTATTGTGCCCCTATTTAATATAATTATTTATCTAATAAACATTAAAAATATATATATAATTATGTATATAATAATAATATATATGTAAATCATATATATAGTAGAACTTATCTTGTTTATAACCCTATATAAAAAATTGTTTAGTTATTAAAATTTGAATATGACATTTTTAACTCTTCTTTAAATAAAATATAATAAATGTATTAGTCTAACGCATTTGGCTTAAAAAGATCATAATTTCTACCAAATATATATTTTGGTTGATAAATACTTATCCAATGATATTAGGATATGTTTTAGGGTAATATTAGTTTATTATAATATTAATCATACCATTAATTACCCTATTTACATTTAATTGTGGTAAATAAAATCCAAAAGTTTCTATATAACTAAAATTATTCTTATATTATTAGACAAAATTTTCCATACTGATTAAAACCATTTATTACTATATTTTGAAATTCAATTCATAAAAGTGGTACAATTTTTATAATATCACTACATAAAAATATCTGGGTGTTTCTTCATCATATGTTCTTCTGGTTCCCACGTCAACTCTTCCATTTTATGGATCCTCCAAAGATCCTTTATAAGAAAAGTCATACAATTTCTCCGCACATGTTCTATGGTATCATGTATCATGATAGGCTCTTCACAATAAGATTGATCGAGTTCCAGTTCAATTTCTTTTTTAGTGAGTACATGAATTGGGTATGGCATGTATGTCCTTAACAATGATACATTGAATACAACATGAACATTGGACTTAATTTTAATTTCTTACCGAATCATATAAAAACCTTCAATGGAGATACCTTCAAGAAGACAATATCTTCCACTTGAAATTAATGATCATTTATTTGGTTATTAGCAATGCTATTTTTCCTATTTAGAGCTATATTGATATGGGTCTGAATAGTTTTTATTTTTTCTATAATTTCCTCAATTAGTTCTTTTCCTATGAATTTTCTTTCACCAACATCATCCCAACAAGTTGGTGTCTCAAATATCTTTCAATATAATGCTTTATATATTTCCTTCTGCATACTTGAATGGAAGCTATTTTTATAGAAAAATTAGACCATAGGTAAATTTTGATCCCACATTCCTAGAAAGTCAAGACAGTAAGATTTGAACTTTTCTTCAATGGTTTGAATAGTCTTTTATAATTGTCTATCAGTCTAAGGGTGGTAGTCAGTGCTCAAATACTGCTCATTATCTCTGAATTTCTGAAGAATTTTCCAAAATTATGATGAAAATTAGGGATCACGGTCAGAATTAATCAATAGGGGTACACCATGATGTCTTATAAATTCATTAATACATATTATTTCTGATCGTTCAAGTATTAAATATTCTCTTATATTACGAAAATTTGATGATTTTTTATATTATAAATAATGACCCTTATCACATCATTTTTTCTAGGAGTCTTAGGTATTCCAATGAAAAATTCAATAATAATATCATCTCAATTTCTCATAGGTATAGGAAGAGGTTTCATGACTGCTCTAGGATATTTAATTTCATCCTTCACCTGTTGACAATATAAACATATCAACACATTATCCGCAATCTCTATATTCATGGTGTCCCTGAAAAAATGATCCTTAAAATATCTATACATCTTAATAATACCAGGGAGTATAGAAAAATTGGATTTCTAAGCATCATCCAATAATTCCCATTTTATCTCAGTTATAGAAGGAACAAAAAGCCTCTTACCAAATTTCAATACACCATATTCAAATTCCAATTAAATAAGTCTCTCATCCTTTACAATATTAATTTTCATTTGAAACTCTTCATCATCAAGATAAAAACTTTTTTTCCTTTCTATTATATAAGTTTCAGAAACCATATCAAAAAGTTGTGATGTTTCACCTTCCATGTTAATTCCCATATCCATATTTACAAAATCCAAATACATATGATCCATTTCAACTCTCATTTTGGTTAGAACTCAAGGGTCTATTCTACTCAAAGTATTTGGAACCTTATTTTCCTTCCCTATGTGTTACTGTATTTTGAAATCATAATCATTGAGTAGCTCAAGCTAAATTATTTTCAAGAGTTGAATTTTTTTTATGAGAAAATATATTTCAAACTCATATGATGAGTATATGTCTCATATCATTCACTATAGAGATAGTGTCTCCATATATTCAGTAAAAATATTAGTACTGCTAACTCATGATCATGAATTGGGTAGTTTTGTTCTTTAATTATTAATTCTACTGATAAATAAGAAATATCCATATCATTTTTCATATGGACATAGATGAGTTCTTTCCTTGAAGCATCACTATAATTCAGAAATCTGGTATTCCCAGGAAGTAGAGTCAAGATAGGAGCATGGAATAGTTTTCTCTTCAATTCATTAAATAATTCCTCACGCTCTTTTATTTAATTTAATTTAGCCCCTTTTTGTGTGAGTTTGGTTAACGGGTTTCTTAATTTGAAAAAATTCTGGATCAAACACTTATAGTAACCTATTAAAACCAATAAGATTGTGTACATTTGTTATACTAATTGGTTATGTCTTTCCATGGATTGAATTTGTATTTATAGTATCAATAGAGATTCCATCCATTGGGATAATATTCCCAAGAAAAGAAATTTCAAGATTCAAGTATTCACCTATTCTAAACATTCCATATAGTTCATTTATTTTATGATTATTCAGATCAATCCGTAAGTGGTTCTCATAGTAATTATAGCTTTTAGAGTATACTAAGATATCATCAATAAATATCAAGACAAAGTCATTGAGATATTCCTTGAACATTGTTTTCAATATATCCATGAAAATGTACGGTTTATTACTAAATTCAAATGGTATTACCGTAAATTTTTAATGATCATACCTAATTCAGAATATTTTCATCAGAATATCTTCATTTATTACACATAAATAAAGATATCTAGAATGAAGGTAAATTTTTTATAAATATTGTGCTACATGAAGTTGATCAAAATAAATCAGCAATGCATGGTAGTGGTACTTGTTCTAATTTTAATAGAATTTATTTTTCTATAATCAAAGAATATACTCATTAATCCATTTTTATTCTTAACAAAAGGAACTAGGGATCCCCCTGGATAAACACTAGGGAGAATAAATCCTTCATAACTCAACTAATATTGTTTTTTATTTAACCCAACTAATTACATAGTGGCCATTTGATATGGATCCATTATATTGGTCTTTCATTTGGGATTTAATCAATAGAAAACGCAACATAACACTCTCAGGGGTGTCCATGTAAATCATCATGAAAAATTTAAATTTATTACATTATTAAAGGTACATATTAAATTTGAATATTTCATTATTCATCCCTTGATGTTATTTCCTCTACCTCAACAAGAATCTCATTCAGTATTTCTACTAGGGGTTTATTTTGACAAGAATCAAGTGATGAAGTGTCTACTCTATAGATAATGGATTCTATATCATCCTCACAAATCGAAACTTCCTTCATATTGCAATAAATTTTTAAATCATATTTTTATATCCAATACATATAGAGAATTATATCAATGTTAAACATAGGTATCATAATAATGCAACCAAATAATGCATGTTTGTATTCCATAATGGGAACTTCCTAACACATCATTATTGTAATGAGACTTCCCTTAGGGGTTCTTACTGACAACTCTATTGTTAAAGGGAATTGGAAATATCTAATTTTTAAATAAAACTAGAACGATATAATAGAATATAAGGATGCAGAATCAAAGAATTATTTTTCTAAATTTGTGGAGACGATTATAGTACCAACCACAAGATCATTGGGAGTTTCAACATCATCATTTTTTATCAAAAAAACTTGGACTTTTTCCCATGTCCTTTTCTAAGGTATGTTTACGTGACACTTAGGAAAATAATTTTCATATTGTTCCATTTATTTAAAATTTTAGCATTGAATATTTAGTGCTCTTGTCTTCTACATGAAATCACAATCTTGGCAGCCTTTTTCTCCAATCTTGCAACAAACTCCAATCCCCTTACGAAAAGTATCGTGTTCTTATTCCCACAATTACTACAGGGTAGATAGTCTACTTTTACTTTCTTCCCCTTATTTCATTTTCAAGAGTGTTTAGTGGACCTCTTCTTCTCTAGATTCACTTTAATGTCATAATACCTATATAATTGCTTTTATATATTGATAGCACACGATACTATATCTTCATATGATGAGAAAGATTGTTTGACCCATATCTCTCAGAGGAATGGTCTTAACCCATCAAAGAATCAATCAATATTACTTCTGGAGTTATATATGTTGTATAAAACATATCTTTCCAACCATGTGATATTAGGCTCAAATATTTCAACAATCTAATCCCCTTTTTTCCTCAAACTCATAAAATTATATTCCATATGAGCTTGCTTATCACAGGGAAATTATTTTCCTAGGATAAGTTAATGAAACTCCTTCCAATCCATATTTTCTACTTATATATCCTCCCTCATGTTTTGTATTAATTACCATAATTTATTTGTATATCCTAAGAGATGATAAAATTCAATTGTAACCTTTTCCCTTTACTCCCGAAAGCATTAAATATTTTCTCTAAGGAACTTATGTATTTCTATGGTACAAATGGATTTATAGTCCCATTGAATGTTGTAGGTTGTTGTCTCACGATTCATTCTAACTATGATAATCCATGTTGTGGATATATGTGCTCCATATGAGTAAGGTTATTATTCATAACCAAAGTCAGTTGTCTCAGAATGGTTATGATCAGTTCAACACCAGTTGTAATACCATACCCAGTGTCATTATCTTTTCTTAGGAGGGAAATACCTAAATAGATTATGTGTGTTGACACGATTTCCATTTCTTCTAGAAGGATTCGTTTATAAAAAATAGAATACAATATATTAGGTTTTGGATCATAATTTATAATCAAAAAAATTAAAATACATAACATAAATTTAAATCTTTTTGCAAGTCCAATCCATAATCATAACCAGTTTTCTTTTTGGAAATAGTTATTCATAAATCTTTTATAATGTTTTATAAATAAAATATGATTTATCATTGACATATCCCCTGAGAGTGTAAAACTAGGTCTGTAGTAAGGCCCATTACCATGTACTATGTTACCCCAAGTTAAACTCGAAACACATTGTCTATGTTTTCACCCCCAATTACATCTATTCTAGAACTATGTCTAATTATAGAATATACACATGGATTAATTTTCTAGGAATACCCACATATTATTTATATTACCTAAATATTATGATGTTTTTCAATACATATCTTCAAATTTTATCGTAGCGTAATGTTCCCTAATCAAGGTTGCTTCTAAATCTTGTTTCAACTGATTTTACTAAACATGAACTACATCCTAAATATAATAACTCAACTTTAGATGCCTATATTTGGTGCCTTATTTTATTAAATTTGCATGATCATAAGAAAATCAAATCCTGAAGGATTTATCAGTCTGAAAGCCATTGAAATACTAAATACAATAAAATGTTTTACAATACAACTTTAAATGATAAATATACTATTTTTTCCCATTGAAAATTCTCATATTCATTATACTATCCATGAAGGTCAATCATAATATAATTCTTCACATATTGGGAAAAAATTATGCATAAGAAAGGGGTTAACATAGATTCTCGGTAAGGATAAAAAATATAGAAGAATATATCATAAATAAGCATTAACTTTTATTGAATAGTAAAAAATTGTTCCACAACCATTTTAAATATAATATTATGCACAATATGGAATGAAAAAATCAAATAATTACATTTAAAAATTTATGTTGGTATTATACTAGTGGAAAAATCATAGGCAATATCAATAACTAATCTCGTAACGAGGAAATTCATAACATGGGACATCCTACCCATATCGTAAAGGCCTTGTTCCATGACCATTTCCTTACTATCAAGGCCTTGTTCCAAGATAGTATTTTATTATAATGAGTCATAATGATGCATCATCGGGTAATCTAGGGCCCTTCCCATCACATAAAAAGTCAAATTCATTTCTCTTAAGAAAAAGTAGACACATAACATAAACATTCATATTAATACTAGAATAAAAAATGTTGGTACTTTAACCATAAACAATTATTGGTATAAACATAGAAAATCCATAGAAAAATATATCATAAATAAGTCAATTCAATATGGATGATTTTCTCATAATAATTCATCCTTAAATAAGTATAAAATCTAACAAAAGATGTTGACATAGACAAAAATAATTTAATAAATTCATTTAAATTCTTCAATGGAAAATCCATTTTTACATTGAATTAATTTAAAAGCCACACAATTATAAAAGGAAAAAACTCTTTTGAAAATATCATTATAAGATTATAAGGAAGGATTTTTTATTTTAATGCATCATAATGGTGAAAAATAGATGCATGTGCCATATTATTTAAATAACATTCATTCTGTAAATGTGTCGAAAGGATATAAAGTACCTCATTTAGTAATAGATAAAGAGATTACAATAAAAACATTTTTCAGAAGATAAAATATATGTTAAAATGGCGTTAAAAGGTTGATAATATTTTATATTAAATTTTAACAAACATGACCATGGATGATATGTATGTCTTAGTAGATACATATGTACAAGAAATATTTGATAATATATGAGATTGTAAAATTAATCATTACCTTATAGATTGATTTAGTCAAGGGTTATTTAGCCTACTATATAATGGGGAAAATTCTATTTTAAATTATTCAAAGATCATATTCATATTTATGATATCATATAATATTCTCTTACATAATTTGGGAAATATTATTTATAGTATTTCTATTGTTTCAAGTGTTAATTACTTCATTTTCCATTTCTTATTTAGTCATGTAAGTCATGTTGGTTACGAACAGAATATATTCATATGAAAAAATATAATATGTTCATAATTATTATTTTTAATATTCATATAAAAATTTTACTATCATTCTTGAATGGTTAACATCGAGAATGAATCTCATCGTGTCATGGTGATGGAAAGCCATACGTACACATGAGGAATGGTATCATTACCTTAGTGGTTAAATGGTGTAGAATTGGATTATTAATTAATTATAATGAATTATTATCATGTTATATTAATTATTTATAAACATTGTACTCATTAATATACCCATAAAAATAATTTAGTGTTCAATAATAAATTACACCACGGCGTGGAGACGATATGTCGTACGTAAGCACTCATGGTGATATTATTATTCATATGATGTATAAAATGAGTAATATGGATGTCTCATTATTATAATAACATCTCACGATATATATCATATTGTAGTAATTATTTTAATAGGGAAACAATATAGGAAGAGGAGGTATAAGAAAAAGCAATCTTTGAAATAGGGGATAAAACAATTACCTCTTTTTTTGGTGTCTCTATATATATGCAACAAATGACTCCTTAGGATGGATTTATTCCCAAAATATGGCATATAAGATGAAGTTAGGGAAGTTGGGATATGAAGTGGGTTGGTTTTGGTAGATCTAAGTGGATTCATATGTGTGAATTACAGAGAAGGATAAATTCCCTTTTATGAGTGAATGAGTGGAACTTTTGGGAGATCTTAAAATATTAATTAATTAAAAATTGGCTTCCAGTTTCAAATAGATTTAAAGAGATTTATTTATAGTATAATATTATTATGGGTCTTAATAATCTCCTGTAATAATTTTTATACAAGTTTAGGTCATGAAATTAGCATTATCTTTCAGGTTTAAACATTAGTTAAACAGGTTAACTCTTGTTGTGTCTTCATTTATTTTTACACTATAGGGTTAACATTGTTACTATAAAATTCCAAACGAACCCCAATTGGATAATTAATGAAATATTTAATAAAATAATATTATTTTTTCAGAACATGTGATTTTTATGAATTTTATAGAATTTAATCATCTATTATTTATTTTAGAGAATCATTTATTTCAATTTTGATACTATTCAAAATTTTCTTTCTTAAAAATATCAAATCAACACTTATAATATTTTACATAAAAGTATATGTTTTATATAAAAAATTTATGAAATTAAATAAGTACAATTATATTTATTTTAGTATTTTATATTGTATTTAATTGATTATTTCATTAATAAGTCAATTACTACATCATTATTGTGTCAACATATTATTTTATTATTTATTTAATAAATTTATTAAAAAATTTCCATTATGTGGATAATAATGTTAAATTTATAAAGACTATTTATTGAAAAATTTATTTTATTTAAATCCAAATATTAAAAATGTTTTAGTTAATAAAATATGATTATGACTTTTTTTAATAATTATTTAAATAAAATATAATAAATTTCTAAATCTAACACATTTGGACTAAAAAAATTATAATTTAGACACAAGGTTTATTATGGTTGAAAAAAACATATCCAATGAAATTATGATATGTGTATAGGTAATATAATATTATTATAATTTTAATCGTACATTTAATTACCATATTAACCATTAACCATGGTAAATAAAATCCAAAAGTAACTATTTACAGAAAATATGTTTACCTTTCTAGATAGCATTTTTTATACTAATTACAACCATGTATGTCCATTTTTCAAAATTAAATTCACAAAAGCAGTAAATTTATTTTTAATGCAAACCTCGTAGATGGGCTAGAATGCGTGTAAAAGAGATATTCAAATCTTTAATAATTTTTTTATCTAATTCAATTTTATAAATGTATATAATAAACTAAATTGAACTAATATATGTTTAATGTATCTATTTTTACATTAAAAAAATTAACTTAAATTAATTATTTAAATGAAATTGTGTGTTTTTAACAATAATGCAGTATTTTTCAGTATTCATCGAAAATGAAAACATTCCAGAAAATTAGCAAATTTTCAACCTAGGGTATTTCTTATATTCCAAATTATAAAATGAAGCCTAATTTGGAAAATAGATTTTATAAATTTCATAATTCTTTTTTTAATATTCATAACTTCTATTTAAATGACTAGTTTGAATTGTCAAAGTGCGCCCAAACTTGATATTGAGTGTAGCACATGTTATTGAATTATTTAGAAGGAAGTTTATAGTGGAAGCTTGAAGTGTTATAGTATAAATCTCATAAGATAATTAGTTTTCATATATAATATTTATAATTAAAAATAAACCATTTAGAGGAAATATAATAATGGTATCTTTAGATCATATCCGTAGTTAAGAATAAGTAACCTCATATTATGTTAACATATATAAAGAATTATTTTGATATATAAATCACCTAAAAAATCATGATGGAAATAAAAACATAGTGAAAATAAAATTATTATTACTAAACATTATAAAAAATGGAAATCATTTTCATTGAAAACAAACATAGTAAGAATATAAAGGAATCTTTTAAACAAATTTTATATATTTCTTAGGGAAATTATACATTCCTCAATGTAAGTAAAATTATGAATCCTAAATAATTTTGAATATATATTCCTTCAAAAATAAAAATGAAAAAATATAATGGATTATTCAATGAAAATAACTTTCACTTCACCATGAATTATCATTCATGTCATATATGTTAAATAATATATTTCATTCACATGATCTATAAAATCCAAATAGGTATTGTTTTTTAAAATAACATGAATATTCCATTTAATAATTTTTCTAAAAAGTGAAAAATGGGTAAAAAACTCCATTAATAAATAAATTTAATAATGATGAATCATATTTGGAAACATTTTAAAAAACATTCATTTGGAAGAAAAATGATTTTTCTATCAAATATATAAATAATGAATATTTTATATGAAATTATTTTTTTTCGAATTCTTGAGTACCTAATGAGTATAAAATGAAAAAAAATTATTCTCATAAATTAACCATATTATAATAATATTTATGTGTTTATATAGAGATATATTATAAAATTGCATCTTTTGGAGAATAATCATGTGCAATCCTAATAAACTATGAGATTGAAATATAACATCTTGACCACATTTAAAATATTTAAATATAAAATCAATGAATATTAACACAAAATAAATCATATAATATAATGAGAATAAATTAATTAATTTTATAACATGACATATGGGATTTATATACTCCTCATATAGATTCTAGGTGCTTAACATAACATATGTCTCAAATAACGAAAATTTTAAAAATAATCCCTTACCGAATAGTTATATTTTGAATCATAATCCTCATGAAATAAGGATCCAAAAAATGGATATCAAAATCCATATAACTTTCATGATTTTAAATATAAAATAAATTATTGTATATTATATACACCACATATAAGAAACAAGTGGTGAATATGGAATGTATCTCATGGACATAAAAAGTAAGATGGAAATGCCTTACCACTTTAGTAATGTTTTGAATCAAAATCCCAAATATGAAATAAATCCAAAAAAATATTTATTAACATGAAAATTATGAATTTAATTGTATTTAATTTATTAAGGGTTACTATATACACGAAAAAAATAAATGTGTGTCCAATTTGTATATCTATTATGTTAATAAAAGAGACAATAGAAATATCATAACATAAGTATCAACCTCCATCTTATAAAATCGAATCTCCAATATATTATAATTATATATTTATTTTAAATAAATTATATAACCATTTATGTTTATTTTTTAACATATTTTATTTACATATGACCATTTATTACATTTTTAATAAAAATTCTGTGTTAAAATAACTTTTCGGGTAATAACGACTTTTTCGTATATGTTTTGTTTTGTTATTTTCATTCCCCAAACATTAATAATGCATAAATAATCACAAGAAAAATAATATTGAGTTATTAATAATATTTATAAATCAATTATAATATTACAAACATTCATTAATCTCTGTTTTGATAATTAAATACATTATAATCAGGGATATGATATGATGTCTGTACACAAGTGTAATATTTCCATTTTTTGACCGTGTTTATGGAAATGAGGTAAGTAATGTTTTGTATATCCATACACATCATAACATATAATATCGTTAAATATACTAATATATACCATCCTTGTGGTTTTATTTTTAAAATATGGAGTCACATCCCTTTGTGAAGGTGGTGGTCCACATGTATAAGAACGACGTTATAATCATTTAGTGAGAGAAAACGTAATAAATAAAATGAAATTTTTTATTTTCATAATAATAAATATGTAAAAAATATAATTATTGTATAATTTATATCACATATATTCATTACAGTTATAATCATTATCTTCCATTTAATGAGTTGGTGAAAAATGAATCGCATTGGTTCATGAGGATTTAGTTCAGCGTGCATAAAAGAAACATTATTATATCCTTAAAAGAATGTTAATTAAAGTGATATTTCTTATAAAATGACTCTGTATGTATAATTATAATTTAAATTTCATATATATATATATATTATCTATCATTATACCTATCCATGATAAGTATTAATGATAAAATAAATGACATTGATCTATGTGGCAGTAGTCCACCGTATACCCAAATGATGTTTTTGTAACCCATTTCATATAAGTGGGGATGGATTAACGTAATTGAATTAAAGTAAAAAATTAAATTAATTAAATATTTGGAGTTTATCTTATCATAATGTCTTAAAAAATTAAGGAGGTGTAGTATGAACTAAAATAAAAACACTCATTGAAGAATGTTACACATTCATCGAGTAATGTCCACTGGTTTACCACAAAATCATTCCTATGATGCATTTATACCAAAAATATTTCTTATAGGATGATATGATGATATTTTTTAAGGTATTTGGAGTAGTATTTTATTAACCAATTTTTTTTAATTTTTCAACAAGAGAGGAGTGGAGGTGGACTTTTATAAGTGAGGTGAGTCACAAACTATTAATTTTTTGAGAAGACAATGGTGTTACTACATTTTCACCATGAGAAGGAGATCCATTATAGATTATTATGGATTGATATAAATTTTAGGGTCTTTATATGGTCATAAAATTTACTGTATACAAGTATTTATGACATTTATACAATTATATTTTTAATTTAACACCCCCTAGTAGACCCATTTTGACATTAACTGTGTCAATTAATTTTAAAACTTTTTGTGATTAATTTTTTTAAAAAAATGAAGTTTTAATTATTATAAAATATATATTATTCTTACTCTATATGATGTGTCAATTTTTCAAAATTAAATTCACAAAATTAGAAAATTTTATTTTAAAATCAACCTAAAAGACATGACAATAAATCTGATTTTCTAATAGACAATGATAAAACATTAAAGAGGTTTTTATATCAGAATTAAATTTTAAAATGAATCAAATTCACTAAATTCTATTATAATATATTTTTTAATTTTTTTAATTTTTTAAATAATTTAACACATTATATAAATTTAAAAATAGAAGTTTTCAATTAAAATTCAATATTGTTCACTAATAATAAAAAAAATTAATCTCTTAGAAAAATTACCAATATTTTACCCAAATAATAATTTTATATGAATATTTTAAAATGAACATTATATTATCAAATATTTTGTCTAAATGTCTCAAAAATTGCTTATAATATAATTTTAAAAAAATGGAATCAAAATTACTTTTTTAAAAAATATAGTTTTTAAGCATAAAATTGGATTTATTCTTATCTCTAATATAGAAAACACATAAGATAAATGTTAAATAGTTTATTTAATATATAATATATAATTTACATTTAAATACTTCAGAAAAATTATTTTGTTTATTTGTTTAGCTTAATACTTTTTTTTATCACAAAATTTTTTTACATAGATATATTTTCATTATTTTCAATTATAATTTTCCTTGTAAATTTATTGGTCACCATGGAATTAATTTTATATAAATTTTTAAACCATTTAATTTCATAATTTATGTATTATTATTCATACCCATCATTCCAATGGTATGGCGATATGGATCATATAATAATATTATAACAATATGTCATGCTTTGTTTAAGCACAGTATAATATTTAACACAAGAGAAAATCATCGTTATGTGTACTCAAAAATATTGAAAATATTAGATTCATTTGAAAAAATATATTTCAAAATTCATAGTTTATCACATTCTACCATGTTTATAATGAATTTCTCTATTAAAAGTTTTCCCAATCATTAATGGGTTAACATTTATAAATTCCCATATATGTACCCACATCTTCAAAAATGGTTAATAAACATGCTATTGAAAATTAAAATGGGATGTGTTAAATTCACCTAGTATAACTTATACTGGGTTTCCATATTGTTGAATCGATGTAGGAAATGATGATATGTTCCTTAAACAAAGCATTAAAAAATTACATCAAGTGATATAGATAATTTTATATAATAATGTGGATTATCTTGAGAGGGTAAAAAAATAAAATATCATAATCAATGATTTCTGAAAAATTCTATTTATATAATAAAAAATGATATTAAAAGTATAATTTTTTATTTTAAGAATCATTTCATAATTTTGGTTAATTTTTATAAGAATGTATACTCACTTGATTTCATTTTATTTTAAAAGTAAAATATTATCCTTGGTTTTTCTACCAATTTCCACATGATCTCTTACTCTAATAGATAATTTTTTTAGTTCTGAAGCACTAACTATGATCCACAATAGAATTATAAGTCGTTCATTATATTTTTAGTTTCAAAAATGTTTAGCATTGGTTATCCTATATGGATAAATATTGATATGTTGATTTAATTTATTATTATCTCAAACATTGTCCAAAATTCATTAAAACACGTTTCATTAATTTTAGACATTATAACACATAAGAAATTTAAATTTATAACGAATTTTTCCAAATTTTTCTAAATGGACATAAAATTTGTAATGACCCAAACTTCAATGAATGAAAATTTCTCTTGTTCTAACTAATTGTCTTATTTTGTCAGATGGTTTTATAACATATTCACATATATGGTTTTATGATTTTGGATTTTAAAATACCATTATGAATTGAGGTCATTGCTAATATATTCTTTGTACAGTGATCACATAATTAGTATAAATATAGGGCTTTAACAGATCCAATTTAATCAAAAAAAGGATTTGATGTCCTCATCCAGTAGACTTTCACCATACAAATCTGATTTTTCGGAGCTCGTAAAGGATGAGGAGTCATTGGGATTCACCATTGACCAAGCCCAATCCAAGCATCCACATGTTAAGCTTGAACAGAACCACCTAAGGGAGAAGTGAATGTATATAGAGTTTACCACCTAAGCGATGTAATCTAAACCACCCCAAGAGTCTGTCACCATCGCACACCTTACCCTTTGGTCTTATGCAGGTGTTAAAAGAGGTTATATAATAAGACGTTATCACTATGATTAGATGCACTATTTTTGTATATAATAAAGAATATACATGCATTTTATTATTGTTACTTTGTAAATATTTTGTAAATACAGAATATTTTTTTAGATAATATTCAAATATGAAATCTCTGTTGATATATTAATGGATATTTTAATTAAATAATATTTTTATAAAATATTATTATTATTAAATCACTTTTTATTAAGTATAAATGATCTTATAATTTTTATGAATATAATTGAAATTGTTATTATTGTTCGAATGCAATTTTTTAAAAAACCTATGAATATTCGATATACGTAGAGTTTTACTTTAAAAATGAAAATTCACATATTCAAAAAATTATTTTGATAAAATTAATATATTTTTTTGAATCAAGACATTGAAATTATCCAATAGTGAATTTTTCATAATTTTCTATGAAATTCAAATTTTTGGGAAAAAATTAAATATTGTTTAAATATATAATGGGTTTTATGACATCATAATGACCCAATTGTGATGTAATAAAATAATATAAACATTATATTCGGAAAATATATATTTTAGCATTAAATTAATGTGATTTCACATTTTTTATTTATTTTACAAACCCATAATGGACCCTCCAAGACTTATAAAAAATTTTAGCTTTCTAAATTGATTTCCTTGAGAGTGTGACTCACCTCCACATAAAAACCCTATTATTTTAAAATTTTGGCCATTGGAACTATAAAATATTGTTATTCACTCCCCTTTTTCAAAAACCATGGTCAAAAACCATTCTCTGGATTGTGGTTTGGATTAGTTTAATGTGTGGTGTCCCAATCCTAAATAATAAAGAATTCCCCCTCATTTCCTATATAAACCCACCCAAACTCCCACTTCCTATTTAATATAATCATTTGGAGTTCATCAATCCTGGTCCTTACTCTTTCTATAATCCACCCAAGGTTCCCTAATCTCTCCCAAGCATTTGGGATCACACTTCCAAGTTAGGGATTCATTCCTTTCTAATTTAATCCAAGTTTCTTAATATTGTTATGCCCTTTTATTATCAATTATAAATTTGTGGTATGATTCATAATCTCCCTTGTACTATCCAATTTATGTTTTAACTTATTATATACCCCTTTCTCACTCATCGGTGCCTTCCATGTATACTCACTACCATGCCTAAATTCAATAAAAAATTTCTTTCTCTTTATTTACATTCAAGAAATTATTATGTATTATGAAAATAAATTCCATTAAATATGTTGATACATGTATCCATATGACCCCATTACATTACATTTAATGTATATATGATTTGAAACCCCCTTCTCTCTCATAAACCTTATTTATGAATTCTTTTGTCTTGTTGTTACGCTATGAAAATTGCACTAATTTTTCAAGACAATGTCTTGATGTAGTGAATACCATGCCCCTTGTCTATCATTTGTATTCAGCTTTATAAAAATTTACATATTGATTATAAACACTTATGTATTAATTCCATATCCCTTTATCATGAAATAAATGATGATGAATGATTCCATGTTGTATGATCCATGTGGCACACTTATGCATGAAATGAAATGTTTAAGAAAGGTGCACCCTGATAGTGCTCCAATGCATTGGGTAAAGATTAGTATCTTGATACGTCATGTGAAATGAGGTTTTATTTATGATAATTAAAATTCAATGAGGATTTACTCATTACAATTCAAGTTCAATAAGGGTTCACTCATTCTCCATGTACAATGAGCCTTGGCTCATGCTAATTCCATGTTAAATGTTGTTTCCACATTTCTATGTTATGATAGTCATGTTATATCATTCCTTTATGTTCATATTATTTTATGATACATTGATACGCTTATTTGCAAAAATTTATATTATTCTTCATGTTATTCCATGTTTACTCCCTTACTAGGATTTGTAGCTCACCATTTTCCCTTGTATGTCCTCTGGTTATCCCATGAATACTAATTATGAGGGAATGTCGTGGTTATATAATAAAATTCTTCAATAATGTTGTTGTGTGTATTATGTTATATTTTTTTTATTTAATGTTCCTAAAACCCAAATACACTAGACCTCTCGATATTAAATGTTGTATGAAGTTAATTTTATGTAATAAACTAATTTAATTTTTTAATAAAGAGTAGGGTTTTCATAGTTTGTATCATAGGATATGTTTAGTTATTTTTGGGATTAGGATTAGAAAACCATAGTGAAATCCATAGGGATAAAAATAAGTGTAATAAAAACATTTCTATGTCATGGTGAGTATTGAGTAAGTGGTTTATCAATAAAATACATCGATGTCTGGATACGATCAGGTAGGGGAAGCTCTGGCATAGATGTAGCTAGGTGTGAAAACCCCGACAAAGAGGTTTGATCACGACCTGGGGTATCTTGATACATGACAATGGGTTTTGCTGCACTCTTAGTTACGACACTCCCAAGGGATATGATTTGTTAAATTCACATGGTTAGTATTAAACATTGTTTCAGGAATTAAAAAAAATACCGCAAAGAATATATGATAGAAAGTAGATCATAAATAACATTGATTGAAGCCTATAGATTAATAATTTAAGGAAATAAAATTAATATATAATTCATCTGTTTTTTGTCTTTTTATTACCCTTTATGTGTTACCCCAAAAATTACATTTATTCCAGCCAATGTTCGGTAATAGTAGGACTATTGCTAACAATCGATTTGAAGATAAATATGATGATTGTTCGAATGAGATTCCCAATCCCATGAGAGTGGGAATCATGAAATTTGGAATGATTCTCTCTCAGTTAACTGATGCATTGAATAGAAACATTGGTCAAGAGGAATGTTTATACCCACTATGAAAGAAGAAGTCACAATCGGGAGACTCATGAGACAACAAACACTTGATTTTAATGGATCATTTGATCCCTTTATTGTCGAACAATATGTAAAGACCCACAAACTTCAAGGAAATTTTTTTTTAATTTTCTTTGGAATTTTACAAGAGCGCAGCTTCAGACGGCACCTGATTCCGAGGCCCGGTGTGCCCGGAATCAATTTCCGAAGTTTGGCTCGGGTACGTTCAGTGAACGGACGAGCGGGTTTTTCTATCTTTTGAACCGGTGCCCGGAATCGAATTCTGAGGGCACCGATGAAATCGCAGCGCTGGTATTTGCTTAGAAACGCCTCTTCCAGAGTTGCGTTTGCTCAACCGTGGTTTTTAAAATTTTGGGCTTTAAGTCGGAAATAAAATAAAGGTTGTGCGACAACTTTATTTTATTTCACTTAAGCCGCTTGGAAGTCACTTGAAAGCCACTTGAGTTGAGTTAAAGCGGATAGGGTGCTATCCGGAAATATCCTACCCTCTTGGTAGGATATTTGTGCGGTGGGGCCCGCACGAGCCCCGCCGTTTCTTCCGCTAAGTAACGCACCCGCGAAAACCCATCAAAGTAACTGAAAAGTCAACCAACGCGTTTTCTTAAATTCTTAACAGACCATTTAATTGAGCGGTTTATTTCGTGAATTAAATGGGTTGTTTCGTTCGTTGAATTAATTCAACGAACTGATGGGTCGTTACTTACGCATTTGCGTTTGTTGGCAAAATAATAAAATAGACCAACGTGTCTATTTTGGAGGATTACTCTTTATTCTCTACGCCTCCACCCTCCCCGCGAAGAATGCGAAGTACACGAAGAACGTGAAGAACGCGAAGAACGCGAAGAACGCCGAAACCAAAATTCGACGACGTACACCGTGATCCGCGACGTCGACAAACTTTTTCCACGACCTTCTTCTTCTTCTTCGGCGCTTCTTCTTCCGCGGCGAACCTACGATCGGTGGTTAAAGGTGAGAATCAAATCTTCTAAATTCTCCCTTTTTATAATTCGATATCAACGGATTTAAATTAATTAAATCCGTTGATCTTGATCCGGAGATCGTCGGCGCGACTCCTTCCCGCGGTGCGACGAGCGTCTCTTCCGCGACGATCACCAAATCCGCGACGACCTCTCGTCCGACGACAACGACAAGGTAGGGATTTAATTCTTGATGATTCATTCCCGTGTTTTTATTTCTTTTTGAATAAAGAACCGGCATGAATATTTTCAATTAATTAAAATTGAATTGCCATTTAAAAGAAAAGGAAGTGAACAATTTTTATCTTGATTAAAAATTGTTGTAGCCCCTTTCTCCCGTTATTTATGACTAACGCGAAGGGTGCGGGTCTAACGAATAAGACCCGACAACCCTCCGCCAATCCTTTTCGTGTGCGGTCTTGGCAAGCGACGACGAACCGTGCGGCAAGGGCGATCCGTTGATCCCGCAGTGAAGATCGGGCCCCGGGTGGAGCAACGGCATAGACGGGAGAGGAATCGGGCCACCGGAGCAACTCCGGCGGCCCGCGGATGGCGGCGGCAGCGCGGGCCGCGTTCCACCTAAGCCGCGGGTCAAACCTGCGGCGCCCCTTGGCCGCTCGGCCGAGGTCGTGCCGGCCGGTCCGGTCGGCCGGGCCGCGCCCGGGCCCAGAACCCCCGTTTTCGGGCCCTCTTCGGTCTTTTGCCCATATCTTGGGCCTAGGACCTCCGATTGACGAACCGTCAGCGGCTACGTGGTCCTTGGATCGATACGGTCATTTCGGTATATTACACTCAAGGTTTCGGAAGACTTTGGGTTCGGCCGGGTTGGTTCGTACACGAAACCAACCGGGCCCTCGGAGCGGAAACACTCATAACTTGAGCTACGGACGTCCGATCGACGTACCGTCAGCTGTGGTAGTTTCCTCTAAGTGAGACGGAACTTTGGGCATACTCCGCCCGAGGATTGGACACAGGTGGAGTGCGGTCAGGTTGGTTTTGCCCTAAAAACCAACCGGGCCCCTGGGACGAAAATGCCAATAACTCTCAGACCGGGCGTCCGATTGACGCGCCGTCTATTGCGTTGAGATCCTGTTGTCGATACGGAACTTTTGGATACATAAACTTCGGACTACGTGTCAGTTGATGTATCAGCCTCTCGGCTCGTGGAGCGGACCCTCCTAAACGAGCTCGCTGTGTGCGGGAACCCTAGTGCTGGCTGTGACTTCGACGACAGAGCAGAGATCCTCCGTGGACTGCGACGACGACAGAGCAGAGATCCTTCGTGGACTGCGGCGACGACTGTGCAGAGATCCTCAGTGGACTGCGTCGACTACTGCACTCAGCGATCCTACGTGGATCAGTGCTACAGGTCCTGTGTGGGCCCGATCCTGTGTGGGTCCTTACTACCGGTTCTCTGTGAGCCACTGCCTACAGGTTCTGTGTGAGCCCGATCCTGTGTGGGTCTTTTGCGGGGGTTAGTACCTATCGATCCTTCGTGGGTCCGACGACTTAGATGGATCAGTGATCATCTTTTACGTCATCTGAAAAAGTATACCTGGTTGAGCTGAATCTTATGTTACTCTCCTTTGTGGAATGTGTTGAACTATCCTATGTGGATTTATTGTTTACTCTCCTTTGTGGATTTGAGTCTTGCTTTCCTGTGTGGATTGAGTTGTTCTTGAGCTCGTGAGCAGAGCTAGAATTGGGGACTTAGGTATATGTATGGGCATATACCTAAGTCGAGTCAGATGTTACTTCGTGATTGCACCTTCCTTTTGTGCTATATCTTTTGTGGATTTCGGGAGACCTTCGGGGGTCTCGGGGGTCCTTACTGAGTAGCTTATACTCACCCCTGCACGGGCTATGCCCGCACCTTGTTGTGTTGGATGCAGACGACGGACAGCGCTGATCACGGTTGGGGCGTGGAGCAGGACGGTACCTGGAGGTGGACCACTGGGCGGGACGTGCTCGGAGCGGACGTGGGACCCGAGGAGCCTGAAGGCTATCTGTACCCACCCTTCAAGTGGGATTGCCAGTGGACGACACGAGGACGCCGTCTTTTCTTCAGTTGTTGTTCTTTACCTTTTCAGTTGTACTTTCAGTTGGGCTTGTATTCCGGCCCCCTTTACTTTTCTGCACTTTGTAGTTACTTTCCGCTTGCTGACTCTGTGGTGGTTGTTACTTATAAAGGCAATGCCTTCCCTGTTTACCAGGATTTTACGCCTTGGTGCTAGTCGCCAGCCACTGGCCTATGGAAGGCGGGCATGGGGTAGTCACGGCACGGGCCTCGAGGTCGGGTCGTGACAAATTGGTATCAGAGGTGGTCGGTTCTACCGCAGACTCTGATCGTCTTTTCTTTTCTTTATGAAGCAATAGTGTTTAGTGTATTGAGTGTGGTTATCAGTTCAGGAAGCCCAGTGTTGGTGCGGTGGCCGACGTATCCGTACACCAGGACCCTGACTCCTGATTTCCGACTTAATGCATGAAAACATTGATTGCGTGTGTGTTCCAAGTTTTCTTTGTGATTACTTGTGTTAGCTCACCGGGTATACTGATCTGCTTCATGAAAGTCTCAAGTTTTCCTTGTGATTACTTGTGCCAGCTCACCAGGTATACTGTTCTGACTATGGTGCTCTTGTTCTCCTTTTTAGGATGGCCCCGCGACCACAGCCAGCTAGGGTTCCGAGTGTAGGGCGCGACGGCAGCCCACCGAGCGACGAGGCCTCGGTGCAGGGCCCTTTGCCAGCAGTGGCACCGGCGGTAGCTTTACCCGCCGAGCCACCGATGCTACCAGTACCAGATGCTGACGATGCACGTCGCCTCAGGGCACTGCATGAGTTTCAGAGCCAGCGACCGCCCAGGTTTCGCGGTGAGGCGGACCCCCAGGCCGCCGAGGACTGGCTAGAGGCAGTGGTACGGATCTTTAGGCTAGTGAGGACACCAGCGGATCTCATGGTGATTCTCGCGGCGAGCCTCCTGCAGGCGGCGGCAGGACGATGGTGGAACTTGATGCTCCAGGTTCACGATGAGGCATCCTTGCTCTGGATGGACTTCGAGAGCCTCTTCCGCTCTGAGTTCGTCCCGGCCACCCTCCGAGCGGTGCGCATCCAGGAGCTTCTCCAGCTGCGCCAGGGCAGCATGACGGTCGCTCAGTACGCGGCGAGGTTCACTGACCAATCTCTCTACTCGACCGACATGGTACGTGACCCCTTCTTCCGGTCCCGGACCTTCGAGCAGGGCTTGCGGCAGGAGATTCGAGCGTCGCTGATCTCCCTCAGCATTCTGACCCAGGCGGGAGTACTGGAGCGAGCCCTCCTGATCGAGAGCTTCCGGGCAGAGCCTTCTTCAGCGGCGAGACCTAGCGCAGGGTGGCAGGTAGCTGAGTCTTCGGCAGCAGGTAGCCGACGGATGACTCTCGGGTCCAGGCAGACCAGACCCCCACGCAGACGGCCTCAGGACACCGGCTCAGCAGTGCAGGGCACACAGCGGAGTTCCAGCCTTCCGAGAGGCAGGCAGTGCTACTCCTGCGGCGGGCAGGGTCACATGCCTCGTGACTGCCCAACTCGCCAACCAGAGGAGCAGCAGACGGTTGAGGGGCCACCCAGGTAGAGGCAGAGGGTCGACCGAGGCGGTCTGCAGGGAGGAGGCGGACGAGGCAGAGGAGCTGGCCGAGCAGCGGGTGGTGGGTGACGCTTCCAGGATCTACCCCCACCACCACCAGGAGGGCCACCTCGACCACAGGGAGCTGGTGGGCAGGGACAGGCCCAGCTCCAGGCAGTGGAGGCCTACGACCCCGACATGCCAGAGATGATTCGAGGTACGATCTGTGTCTATTCCACCCTTGCTGCAGTACTTATAGACACAGGAGCGAGTCACTCTTTCATATCCTCTGCCCTTGTTCGGAGCTCGGAGATTCCAACTGAGCCGTTGGCTCGATCCTTACGGATAGAGACTCCTATGGGAGCAGACTCGATGATTACGCACTGGTGTCGGCAGTGTGAGCTTACTCTAGGAGGCGAGAGCTTCGGCTGGGATCTCCTTGTAGCGGCGTCGAGGCCTTACGACGTCATCTTGGGCATGGATTGGCTATCCACGGTTCATGCCCAGATCGACTGTTTTAGGCGCAAGGTGCAATGTGTTCGCACCGACGGGAGCAGGTTTACCTTCACCGGCGAGAAGGGAACCTTTGCAGCATAGGATGGACTTCCGCGGGGAAGAGTGCAGCCCATCTCTCATCAGTTGGCTAGCCTCATCCTAGGAGCAGTGGACGTGCGGAGTCCAGTTTTTCCTGTAGTGGTGGACCAGTACGTGGACGTCTTTCCTGACAACGTTCCAGGGCTACCTCCTCGTAGAGAGGTAGACTTTTACATCGACTTGTACCCTGGGACAGCCTCGATATCTACTCCAGCATACCGGATGGCCCCCGCCGAGCTTCGAGAGCTGCGGGTACAGTTGGAGGACTTGCAGAGCAAGGGGTTTATCCGACCCAGTGTTTCACCCTGGGCTTCCCCGATATTGTTCGCCAAGAAGGCGGACGGGAGCTTGCGACTGTGTGTCGACTATCGTCGCCTGAACTAGGTGACAGTAAGGAACAAGTATCCGCTGCCACGGATTGATGACCTCTTCGATCAGCTCAAGGGAGCGCGGTGGTTCTCGAAGATAGACCTCCGATCAGGCTATCATCAGCTCAGAGTTCGAGACGAGGACGTGCAGAAGACGACCTTCAGGTGTCGGTATGGCCATTATGAGTTCTTGGTTATGCCGTTCGGCGTAACCAATGCTCCAACAGTGTTCATGAGCCTCATGAACAGGATCTTCCAGCCATACCTCGACCGATTTGTCGTGGTCTTCATTGACGTCATTTTGGTATACTCGATGACTGAGGAGGAGCATGCCTACCACCTGCGAGTTGTGCTAGACACACTCCGAGAGCACCAGCTTTATGGCAAGCTCTCAAAATGCCAGTTCTGGTTCCGTGAGGTCCATTTCTTGGGGAACGTCATCTCTGAGGCGGGAGTTGCAGTGGATCCCGCGATGATCGAGGCAGTGCTAGCTTGGGAGCCACCCAGGAGCGTGACGGAGGTGCGGAGCTTCTTGGGCCTAGCCGGATACTATCGGAGATTTGTGCCAGACTTCTCCAGAGTTGCGGCACCACTCTCAGCCTTGACAAAGAAGGGGAAACCCTTTGTGTGGTCAGACAGATGTCAGCAGAGCTTCTAGGAGCTGAGACAGAGATTGACCAGCACACCAATCTTGAGGTTGCCTGAGGAGGGAGTTGGATACGTAGTTTACTGCGATGCATCAGGGACTGGACTCGGGTGCGTCCTGATGTAGGAGCGGGCCGTGATCGCCTACAGATCACGTCAGTTGAGGCCGCATGAGCAGAACTACGCCACTCATGACCTGGAGTTAGCAGCAGTGGTCTTCGCTCTGAAGACTTGGCGGCACTATCTGATGGACGAGCGCTTCATAGTCTTTTCTGACCACCAGAGTCTCAGGTATATCTTCTCTCAGAAGGACCTGAACCTGAGACAGCAGAGATGGCTTGAGTTCCTCCAGGACTATGACTTTGAGATAGTCTATACTCCTGGGATGGGGAACGTGGTAGCCGATGCCCTCAGCAGGAGGACGGGCATTCAGCTACTTGAGGAGGCGACAGAGCAGCTAGCCTTCTTACAGATATCCTTCGTGGATAGAGACAGAGCAGCCTTTCTTCAGTCTCTCACAGTCTCTCCTCCACTTCTACAGCGGGTCAGAAAGGCTCAGCGTGGGGACGCTGACTGCGAGACCCGGCGTGCACTGATATCCTCAGGTCAGGCGCCTGATGGCTTCTCCCTTGGAGCATAGCACGACATCCTTTTCAGAGGACGTACCTTCGTGCCAGTCGCTTTACGGGAGGAGGTGCTGAGAGAGTTTCACACTTCTCCCTTGGCAGTGCATCCCGGAGTGGCGAAGATGTACCAGGATCTCAGACGACAGCACTGGTGGCCGGGCATGAAGAAAGCTGTGGAAGAGTTCGTTTCACGATGCCTCACCTGCCAGCAGGTGAAGGCAGAGCATCAGGTACCAGCAGGCTTGGTACAGCCCTTGGAGGTCCCGGAGTGGAAGTGGGACGAGATATCTATGGACTTCGTGACTGGACTTCCACGCACTTCCAGAGGTCACGACTCCATTTGGGTGATTGTCGACCGACTCACCAAGTCGGCACACTTCTTACCCATCAGAGAGCAGGCCTCAGTGGAGAGCTTGGGACGTCTTTACGTCCAGGAGATCGTACGGCTTCACGGTGTGCCATCGTCTATCATCTCCGATCGAGATGCTCGTTTCACTTCCCGGCTTTGGAAGGGGTTGCAGGAGGGGTTCGGGACGCGGCTCCATCTGAGCACAACCTTCCACCCTCAGACGGATGGTCAGACTGAGAAGACCATAGAGACACTCGAGGACATGCTCCGTGCATGTGTTCTCGACTTTGGTCGCCGCTGGGAGGACCACCTACCCTTGGTGGAGTTCGCGTACAACAACAGCTACCACTCCACCATCGGGATGGCACCATACGAGGCGTTGTACGACAGACCCTGCAGATCACCGTTGTGATGGACAGACCCTGGGGAGTCAGCACTCGTGGGACCAGAGATGGTCCGAGCCACGACAGAGAAGGTCCATATCATCCAGGAGAGGATGAGGACAGCTCAGAGCCGACAGAAGTCATATGCTGACAGGAGGCGGAGGCCACTAGAGTTTGAGGATGGCGACCACGTCTTTTTGCGTGTCTCACCTCGACGTGGTTTACGGAGATTTGGCCGAGGCGGCAAGTTGTCTCCACGCTTCATCGGGCCTTTCCAGGTCCTCAGCAGGATAGGAGAGGTGGCTTATCGCCTGGCTATACCACCTCAGTTGCACCGGGTGCACGACGTCTTCCACGTGTCTCAGCTGAGGAGATACATGCACGACCCGACGCACATCATCGACTTTGGGGAGCTGGATGTGGACGATGGAGCGACTTTTGCGGAGGTCCCAGTGGAGATCGAGGATCGACAGAAGCGGGTCCTACGTGGGTGGTCGATTCCTCTTGTGCACGTCAGATGGCAGCACGAGAACCTCCAGGAGAGCACTTGGGAGCGGGAGGCTCAGATGCGTGCTCAGTACCCCCATTTGCTCCCCTAGTTTTTGATGTATCTTTACGGGGACGTAAAGCCCTGAGGTGGGAGTAATGTAAAGATCCGCAAATTTCAAGGGATTTTTTTTTTATTTTCTTTGGAATTTTACAAGAGCGCAGCTTCAGACGGCACCTGATTCCGAGGCCCGGTGTGCCCGGAATCAATTTCCGAAGTTTGGCTCGGGTACGTTCAGTGAACGGACGAGCGGGTTTTTCTATCATTTGAACCGGTGCCCGGAATCGAATTCTGAGGGCACCGATGAAATCGCATCACCGGTATTTGCTTAGAAACGCCTCTTCCGGAGTTGCGTTTTCTCAACCGTGGTTTTTAAAATTTTGGGCTTTAAGTCGGAAATAAAATAATGGTTGTGCGACAACTTTATTTTATTTCACTTAAGCCGCTTGGAAGTCATTTGAAATCCACTTGAGCTGAGTTAAAGTGGATAGGGTGCTATCCGGAAATATCCTACCCTCTTGGTAGGATATTTGTGCGGTGGGGCCCGCACGAGCCCCGCCGTTTCTTCCCCTAAGTAACGCACCCGCGAAAACCCATCAAAGTAACTGAAAAGTCAACCGACGCGTTTTCTTAAATTCTTAACAGACCATTTAATTGAGCGGTTTATTTCGTGAATTAAATGGGTTGTTTCGTTCGTTGAATTAATTCAACAAACTGATGGGTCGTTACTTACGCATTTGCATTTGTTGGAAAAATAATAAAATAGACCAACGTGTCTATTTTGGAGGATTACTCTTTATTCTCTGGGCCTCCACCCTCCCCGCGAAGAATGCGAAGAACACGAAGAACGCGAAAAACGCGAAGAACGCGAAGAACGCTGGAACCAAAATTCGACGACGCACACCGTGATCCGCGACGTCGACAAACTTTTTCCGCGACCTTCTTCTTCTTCTTCGGCGCTTCATCTTCCGCGGCGAACCTACGATCGGTGGTTAAAGGTGAGAATCGAATCTTCTAAATTCTCCCTTTTTATAATTCGATATCAACGGATTTAAATTAATTAAATCCGTTTGATCTTGATCCGGAGATCGTCGGCGCGACTCCTTCCCGCGGTGCGACGAGCGTCTCTTCCGCGACGATCACCAAATCCGCGACGACTTCTCGTCCGACGACGACGACAAGGTAGGGATTTAATTCTTGATGATTCATTACCGTGTTTTTATTTCTTTTTGAATAAAGAACCGGCATGAATATTTTCAATTAATTAAAATTGAATTTCCGTTTAAAAGAAAAGGAAGTGAACAATTTTTATCTTGATTAAAAATTGTTGTAGCCCCTTTCTCCCGTTGTTTATGACTAACGCGAAGGGTGCGGGTCTAACGAACAAGACCCGACAACCCTCCGTCGATCCTTTTCGTGTGCAGTCTTGGAAAGCGACGACGAACCGTGCGGCAAGGGCGATCCGTTGATCCCACAGTGAAGATCGGCCCCCGGGTGGAGCAACGGCGCAGACGGGAGAGGAATCGGGCCACCAGAGCAACTCCGGCGGCCCGCGGATGGCGGCGGCGCCCGGCGCGCCGCCGGAGGATCCGCCGCGGCTCGGTCGCGGCGGCGGCGAACAGCCGGACCGCGTCCGCGGTCCGGCCACCCAACACGCGGCCCGCGCGGGCCGCGTTCCACCTAAGCCGCGGGTCAAACCCGCGGCGCCCCTTGGCCGCTCGGCCGAGGTCGAGCCGGCCGGTCCGGTCGGCCGGGCCGCGCCCAGGCCGGACCGGACCCGGCCCAACCGGGCAGGGCCGGGTCGGGTCGACCCGGTTCGGCCGCCCCCAGGGGGGGTTCGGCCCGGGTCGCCCCGGGCCCAGAACCCCCGTTTTCGGGCCCTCTTCGGTCTTTTGCCCATATCTTGGGCCTAGGACCTCCGATTGACGAACGGTCAGCGGCTACGCGATCCTTGGATCGATACGGTCATTTCGGTATATTACACTCAAGGTTTCGTAAGACATTGGGTTCGGCCGGGTTGGTTCGTACACGAAACCAACCGGGCCCTCAGAGCGGAAACACTCATAACTTGAGCTACGGACGTCCGATCGACGTACCGTCTGCTGTGGTAGTTTCCTCTAAGTGAGACGGAACTTTTGGCATACTCCGCCCGAGGATCGGACATAGGTGGAGTGCGGTCAGGTTGGTTTTGCCCTAAAAACCAACCGGGCCCCTGGGACGAAAATGCCAATAACTCTCAGACCGGGCGTCCGATTGACGCGCCGTCTGTTGCGTTGAGATCCTGTTGTCGATACGGAACTTTTGGATACATCAACATCGGACTACGTGTCAGTTGATGTATCAGCCTCTCGGCTCGTGGAGCGGACCCTCCTAAACGAGCTCGCTGTGTGCGGGAACCCTAGTGCTGGCTGTGACTTCGACGACAGAGCAGAGATCCTCCGTGGACTGCGACGACGACAGAGCAGAGATCCTTCGTGGACTGCGGCGACGACTGTGCAGAGATCCTTAGTGGACTGCGTCGACTACTGCACTCAGCGATCCTACGTGGATCAGTGCTACAGGTCGTGTGTGGGCCCGATCCTGTGTGGGTCCTTACTACCGGTTCTGTGTGAGCCACTGCCTACAGGTTCTGTGTGAGCCCGATCCTGTGTGGGTCTTTTGCGGGGGTTAGTACCTATCGATCCTTCGTGGGTCCGATGACTTAGATGGATCAGTGATCATCTTTGACGTCATCTGAAAAAGTATACCTGGTTGAGCTGAATCTTATGTTACTCTCCTTTGTGGAATGTGTTGAACTATCCTATGTGGATTTACTGTTTACTCTCCTTTGTGGATTTGAGTCTTGCTTTCCTCTGTGGATTGAGTTGTTCTTGAGCTCGTGAGCAGAGCTAGAATTGGGGACTTAGGTATATGTATGGGCATATACCTAAGTCGAGTCAGATGTTACTTCGTGATTGCACCTTCCTTTTGTGTTATATCCTTTGTGGATTTCGGGAGACCTTCGGGGGTCTCGGGGTCCTTACTGAGTAGCTTATACTCACCCCTGCACGGGCTATGCCCGCACCTTGTTGTGTTGGATGCAGACGACGGACAGCGCTGATCACGGTTGGGGCGTGGAGCAGGACGGTACCTGGAGGTGGACCACTGGGCGGGACGTGCTCGGAGCGGACGTGGGACCCGAGGAGCCTGGAGGCTATCTGTACCCACCCTTCAGGTGGGATTGCCAGTGGACGACACGAGGACGCCGTCTTTTTTTCAGTTGTTGTTCTTTACCTTTTTAGTTGTACTTTCAGTTGGGCTTGTATTCCGGCCCCCTTTACTTTTCTGCACTTTGTAGTTACTTTCCGCTTGCTGACTATGTGGTGGTTGTTACTTATAAAGGCAATGCCTTCCCTGTTTACCGGGATTTTACGCCTTGGTGCTAGTCGCCAGCCCCTGGCCTATGGAAGGCGGGTTTGGGGTAGTCACGGCACGGGCCCCGAGGTCGGGTCGTGACACAATAGATCAACTTCACTGAAAAGATCTTCTTGAACCTTCAATGTTCTAAACAAGATAAGTTTTTTCTGAATTCTAATCGTATGGATGATAAAGTCAATAAATGGAGGACATTTATCAAAAATATGAAGCATGAGGGAGAGATTGAGGTGTTGGAATTGAAGGAATTATGGAAAAAAATTTCAAAAAATATTATCCTAGAACCTTCTGAATTAAGATGGAAAGGGAAATCATTTCCCTTAAGAGAGAGGATGATAAATCCATCAGAGTGTGTGACGAAAAAATGAAAATGGTTTCATGATACACCTTTGGATTTGACATTACCCCTGAATTCAAGGTTGACTGCTTCATTGGTGGGCTGAAACCTAGCCTGCGGAAACCCTAGCTATTCCATACTTCGACAGCTATGATGAAAACTGTCTGATGTGCACTCAAGGTCAAAATAGAGATCGGATAATCTTAGAGGTATCATGGGGATAAAAATAGTAATGGGAAATTCAATTCTGGAAGTCTGATGAGTAAATCCAATGGTGCTACGAAAATCCAACACCCCACTTTCCATTGGCATGGAAATAGGAACCCTAGAAATTGCTTGAATGGGTTGAGGAAATTATTTTGGTGTGAAAGAGACCGGAACCAAGCCGTTAACTACCAACAAGAGAAACTCACAATTGAGATAGAGGGCAGGAACTCTTTAATCGAATCTCATTGTATTGTTCATTTCTTCAACTAAAAATAACTAGTGCCCCTTTCTAATTCGTTCCCTATTCCATGGGTTTTCAGAGGTAACCAAAAACCACTAAGGTATTAAGGTTGATTTCTTCCATCACTACCGCCAAAGTGATCCTTGACAATGAAGTGGTGATAGGTATGCTAGTTACTCATTCATGAATGGGGAATGTAATTTTTGATTCTGGTTCTATGATTTATTTTGTATCCCGAATTATTATTATAACAATCCCAACACTACCAATAATTATGGAAGTAAAGATGACGATGAGTATAGAAAATTGGGAAATCATTGAATCCCATGAATATAACTCCTCCCCTATCATAATTTGTGGATTTATCTTCACGGAGAACCCCACCATACTCCCTTTGGTGGAATTTGATTCAATTTTATACATTGATTATCAAGAGCTCAAGAAAATCATGAAAATTAAAATGTATCATCTTCCTCGAATTGATGACTTGTTCGTTCAGATACATGGAGAAAAATACTTCTCAAAGGTGGATCTACAATTAGGGTATTACCAAGTGTGGGTGAAGAAGGATGATATCCCCAAGACGGCTTTTCGTAATAGATACAGGCATTGTAAATTCATAACAATTCCTTTCGGAATCACTAATTCTCCAGAAATATTTGTGGACATGATAAATAGAGTCATTGGAGATTACCTAGACAAGTTTTTGTTAGTATTTATAGATGATGTTCTAATTTACTTCAAACCCATGGAGGATAACGAGGGGCATCTAATAACTATTCTATAGACCATGAAGAAGGAGAATTTCTATGCATAGTACAACAAGTGTGAGTCATGGTTGAAGGAGGTATCATTCATGGGTCATATCATCATAATAAATGGTATATCTGTGGATCCCTCCAAGACAACTACAGTTGAGCGATGGTTGAGGCCAATATTGGAAATTTATATCAATATCTTCTTGGGGTTAGCTGGATATTATCACCAATTTGTTAGAAATTTGTCATGACTGGTCAACCCACTTACCAAGATAACTCTGAAGGGATTAAAGATTTCTTGGAGTGATAAATTCAAAGATGTCATCACGGTGTTGAAAAGGAGGCTTATCATTGTGCATGTTATCACACTACCCACAAGTGGAGAGATTTTGTGGTATTTAGTGATGCATAGAAGAATGTAATGGGTTGTGTGTTGATGCCTAATAATAAATTGATAGCCTACACCTCATAGAAGTTGAAATTCGATGAGAAAAAATATCCCAAGAAAGATCTGGAGTTGGTGGCTGTGATTTTTTTATTGAAAATTTGGTGGCATCGTCATTGTGGGGAGAAGTGTGAGATATATACTGATCATATGAGGCTAAAATATATATCCACACAAAAATTGATTAATATGTGACAAATAAGTTGGATTTAACTCATCAATGATTATGAATTCTCAATCCACTACCATCCCTATAAAGCAAACAAAGTCGAAGAAGTTGTAAGTAGAAAGGATCATGAATAATTATAATTGATTAGAATTGAAAAGGATCCAATATTATTTGATTTTCATAGAGTGTACATGGGAATCATTAAGAGATGAACATGATAAATCCTTTCTCAAATGATTTCTCAAATGTCCCCCATGGATAAAATAATGGATACTCAATGAAGGGATGTGGAAATTATGAATGGGTGGAAGCTATTAAAAATGGGATATCCTCAGAGATTGTGGGTGAAAAGGATGGAATTGAGAGATCTGGGTCACAATTATCTATACCATATAATCCAGAGACATAGATGGGGCTTCTGAATGATTCATCTAGAAAAACCTTCTCTATTCACCTACAGAGCATGAAGATATATTGAGGTCTCCAACAAAAATTTTGGTGGGACAATATGAAAAGAGAGATTTATGAATATACGTCAAACTGCATGGTATGTTCACATGTGAAGGTTGAGTGGAAAAAGCCTCAGGGAATGATGCAACCACTGCCCATACCAATATAGAAGTGGGAAAACATTACAATGGATAATGTCAGTATAATTACAAATATATCTAGTGTAAATAATTCTATATGGTACTTTGTGTATCATCTTATGAAGACAAATCACTTTATTGTGATTTGATAGGACCTCTCATTGGATCAACTTACACAGATTTAGATCAAATAAGTTGTAAGAATGCATGGAGGACCACTATATATTGTATCTGATCATGATATGAGATTCACCTATAACTTTTGGAAAAAGTATCCAAAATTATCTAAGCATTTAATTGAACTTCAGTATGGCCTATTATTATCAAACTGATGGAAAATTTGAGCGAACTATTTAGACACTGGAATATATGTTTAGATCGTGTTCTATGGACTTCAAAGGAGGATGGGACCAACATCTTCCACTGGTTTAATTCTCCAATAATGATAGTTTCTACCCAAGAAACTGAATTGAACCATATGAAGCCCTTTATGGGAAATGGTGCAGAACATTGGTGTTTTTTGATGAAGTTGGTGAGAAATAACTTCTAGGACCTGAAATGGTCGAAGAAATAATGGGGAAAGGGAAAACCATTATGCGTCATATCAAGGCAGTCCAAAGATGATAAAAGATTTATGTAGATAACCATAAAAGATCCCTTGAGTTCATAGTTAGAGACATGTTATTTCTATGCATGTATCCTGGGAATATGATCATGATGTTTGAAAGGAAAGGGAAGTTACGTCCTAGGTACATCAGCCCCTTTGAGATTCTTGATCGTGTCGGGGTGGTGTCCAATCGACGAGAACTTCCACCCACCATGTCCATTGTAAATTATGTATTTATTGTATCCCTCTTAATGATGTACATACCGGACCCTTCACATGTGCTCTCTTCAGAGATTGAATAGTTAGAATATGATCATTCTTACGAGGCGAAACCAGTGAAGATCTTAGATCGTAGAGAAAAAGTTATACAAAATAAGACAATGACCCTAATCAAGATGTTGTGTCATAAACACAAGTTTGAAGAGGCAATGTGGGAATTGGAGGAAGTGATGAAGCGGAGTAACCCGCATCTGTTTTAATATGGGAAAATGAAATTTTGAGGGGTAAATTTCGTAAAAGGGAGAATATTGTAATGACTGAAACATCTATCACAGAAAATTCCTCTTGGTCCAATTAAATGTCATATTATGTAAGATGGTTATATAATGTATGAACATACATGGTGTTAAGTTTTTGGATTTTAAAATACTGTTAATAATTGTGACCTTTGCTAATATAGTCGTTGAACAATGATCACATGATTATAATAAATATAGGGCTTTATCAAATCCAATTTACTCATAAAAAATAAGCGATGACCTCATCCAGTAGACTTTCCTCGTAAAAAGACCATTTTTCGGAGCTTGGAAATGAGGTGGTTTCATTGGGATTCACACTTGACCAAGTCCAAGCTAAGCTTAAACATTATAAGCTCAAATGGAACTGCTTATGATAGAATTGGAAGTTGATAGAGATTACCAACCGAGCAATGTTATCCGAGACACCCTAGGAGTCTATGACCATCACACACATTACCCTTCAGTCTTATTCTGGTGTAATAAGGGGAAATGTAACAAGACTATAGAACTATGAATATGTGAATTATTTTTCTTATATAATAAATAATATACATTCATATTATTATTGTTACTTTGTAAATAGTTTTTAGAGCATAAGTCGTATTTTTAGTTAATATTCAACTAAGAAATCTATTTTACAAAATTAATGTATTTTTGAATTAAATATTATTATAATAAAATATTTTGATTTTTAAATTAGTTTTTATTAAGTATAAATGATCATATAATTTTAATGAATATGATTGTAATTTTATTTAATGTTTGAATGTTGTTTTTGTCAAATCCCATGAATTTTCGATAAATGTAAGTTTTTATTTTAAAAGTGAAAATCCACATATTTAGAAAATTATTTGGATAAAATTAATATTATTTTTTGGAATCCGGAATTTTAAATTATCCAACAGTTAATTTTTCATAATTTACTGAGATAGTTGAATTTTTTGGTTAAAATTAAATAATGTTGAAATATATAATGTGTTTTTTGAAATCATAATTGCCCATTAGTGATGTAATAAAATACTATAAACATTATGTTTGGAAAATAAATTTTTTACCATTAAAATAATGTGATTTTAGGTTTTTGTGACCTATTTTAAAAAGCCACAATGGACCCTCCAAGACTTAGAAAACATTATAGCTTTTTAAATAGATATCCTCGAGATTATGACTCACCTCCAAATAAGAAAACCTTTTATTATAAGATTTTAGGTCATTGGCCTTATAAAATATTGTTTTCCACTCCCCTTTAGAAGATATCCTGGGCAAAAACCATAGCCTTTTTTCTGGTTTTGATTAGTTTAATGTTTGGTGTTCCAAACTTAATTAATGAAGAATTCCCCCTCTTTTCCAACATAAACCCACCCTAGATTCCACTTCCTCATCACTAAAATCCAATGGAGTTCGTCCAACCTCTGCACTACTCTCTTTAAAATCCTCCCAAATCACCCCAAGCTCCCATGAAGCCTCTCTCAAGCCTCTCTCAAACCTTTGGGATCAATCTTCCATGTAAGGTACTCCTTTCATTATCATTTTATCCATGATTCTTAATGTTGTTATTCCCTTTTATTTTCAATCGTAAATGTTAGGGTATGATTTTGAACCTCACCTATACTGTCCTATTTATGTTTTAATGATTAGAGACCACTTTCTCTTTCAACATTTCCTTCCATGTATATCTATTACCATACTTAAATTTCGTAAGTTGTTTCTCTCTCGTCCTTTACAATCATGTAATTATTTTTTATTATGAATATAAATTCCATTACTATGTTGGAACATGTATCCCTATGACCCCCTTGCTGTCCATTTCATGTATATATGATGAGACATCCCATTCTCTCTCATTATCCATTTTATAAATTCTTATGTCATGACGTTACACAACCAAAATTGCACCGATTTTCCAAGACAATATCATTGTGTAGTGAATTCCATGCCCATTTCTCTATCAAGGGTGTTCACCTTTATTTACATTTATATATTGATTATAATGGTACATGTATTTATTGCTTATCACTTTATCTTGGAATAAATGATAATGAATTATTCCATATTGTATGATCCATGTGGCACACTTATGCATGAAATGAAATGTTTAAGAAGGGTGCACCCTATTAGTGCTTCAAGGCATTGGGTAAAGAGTTGTATCATGATACATCAAATGAAATAAGGATTTAATAATTGTAATTTATGTTCAATGAGGTTTTATTAATTTTAATTCAATTTTAATGAGGGTATACTAATTATCCATGTGAAAAGAGCCTTGGCTCATGCTAATTCCATGTTCACTGTTGTTTCCACATTTTCATGTTACCAGCAAGATCAGCCAGATGCTAAGCTATTGACTATTTATTAAATAAAGAAAAAAGGTATAGAGGAGTTGGGTCGGGTCAAAAAAAGGAACTTTCTCTCATCCGTCAAACACAATATTACATATCATCATAAGACATGTCATTCCCACAATCAGATTCATCAGCAGATTCCCATTCAGAGTGGGACTTATCTTGATTGAGGATCTTGAGAATATCAGAATTGAGCGCACCTGAAATCATATAAGATCGTGTAGACACCGTATGAGGTATGTTAGAATAATCCTTCCTTGGTCGTCTCTTCGAAGGAGAAGGAGCCTTCCCTTTCCCAGAAAGAAGGGCATATTTGAAAGTTCTAGGTGCGCCACAACACGTCGTTGTCTCTTCCGCCTCAGAGATGTCACCCCAGTTCCCAGAAATCATTGAGAAGATCAAGAGATTCTGAATTTCCTGATGACATTCAACATTTTGAGAAGTCCCGGAAGGAGCCAACTCAAAAGTCTCATCACGTATCAAGCCTGCATCAGGACTATCAATCATACTTACATTTGGAGGATCAATGCAAGCAGGGGCTCCAGAGATAGAGAGGCTGGGAGTGTGTCAAGCCTCAACCAACCCAGTGGTAGTAACAACACGACCATCCTTCGATGGGATCTCCGTGTGATCAGCCCGAGCATTATAGGGGCCACTCATCGGAGACGTATCCACTATCAGCCCTTTCCCTTTCACATGGGACACAGGTTTGTTGGAGGCCAAAACCTCAGCGGGAGTGGCAGATGATATTTTGAGATAATCCCTTTCATGATTTGAAAATTCCACATGCTTCCCCTAAAGTATCTTTCTATAGAGAGTATTCAGGTGACCCTTCATCCCACATCTCTCACAAGAGATCTTCCTCCGATATTATTCGAACGAGTGCCCAACAGCCATGCATTTGGTACAAAAAAGTGGTTTCCTTTCATACTCAACATCAATATTAATGTTATCAGTGGGAGTGGAAAGAGTTACGTTATCAATCAAGGTTGAGCTCAAATCAACTTCCACCAACATTTTAGAAAAATGTCCAAACCTAACAACCTCAGTTTCCTTTCCAAGGAGAATAGGGGATCCAATCGCCCTGCCAATATCGTGAAGAATCTTTGGATGCCAAAGGACCCAGTTAAACCCAGGCAAACCGACCCAGACCTGCGAAAAGGCATTCCTTGCACGAGAGGCATTAAAATCAAGGGACCATTCCTGAAGATGAAGCCATCCAGGTTTCAAAGTAAGGGATCCAATACTCCATGCACGAACATTGAGAGCATTTGATGAAAAAATGCAAAGAAAGAATCCACGACCAAGAGAAACACACCGTCAATCAGTGGAACCCCAAAAGAATGAAACCCGTCTGACAAGATCATCAAATTTCCAGGACATTGCACCCTTCGCTAAAACAAGACGTGCAATTATGGAGTTCTTACCAATTGCAATCCTCTCATCAAATATTTCATCACTGACATCAACATGAGCCGTTGAACCCTTTCGAAGAATCCTGCTTGAGTGAGAATCAATAAATGAAGCAAATAAAGGGGCAGAGGCAGGACAACCTGCTTGGCCACTCGGATCCTTTACACTTCCATTTGAAGCAGCCTTCAAATTCGAAGAGGCCTTCAAACTCGAAGAGGCCTCCAAATGGGGATTTGACATACTCATCGGTAACACCCTCTACCCGGCCGGATCCATGTCCCGCCCCATTCCATCCACCAAGTGAGCACCGCCGTTCAGTCAATCCACCCTAGATCTAAAATAATTATCCACTGATTGGAGATTCAGAAACAGCGGTTCAGAAAAGCGCACACCGTCAACCCTTTTTGGATCAACAGCAATTGACACATCAGATGAGGGGTTCAAAACAGATGACAGATCTGAGGTTCCTTCAGATCTGCGATCAACAGGGAATAGATCTGCGGTTCATTCAGCTCGGTGAACAACAATCAGATCTCCTTCAGCCCAGCGAGTAACAACAGGAAATCGATCCGAGGATCCTCCATCCCGGTGAGCAATAGTCCAAGCATCGCGCCCCGGATCTGAAATCAAGTCTTCCACCAGTACAACGTCTTCATTCCATGCAGTTCCCGGTTCACCTACCATGAGGGTCGAATTAAAATAATGAGGAAGATGCATGCTGAACCCTAGGCAGGAGGACCTCTACGGCCATGGCCGCGAGTCACCCGCACCCCCCGAAGCCCTAGCGCCATCGACATTTTCATGTTATGATAATCATTGTATATCACTCTTTTATGTTCATGTTCTTTTATTTTCCATTGATATACCTATGGAATAACATGTATTGTATTCTTCATATTAGGCTTTGTTTACTCCCATAATGGGCTTTATAGCTCACCCTTTTCACAAGTATGTCCTCAGGTCAACCCATGCAATGATAAGTACGAGGGAATGTTGTGGTTATGTAAATACTGTTTAAAAAAAATATGTTGTATGTTTTATATTCTAAGTTGTTATGTAATGTTCCTAAGCCCCAACGACACTATAACTCTCAATATTTTAAGTTTTATTAACTAAATGATATGTAACAAACCAGTTTAAATGTGTAATAATGAGCAGAGTTGTCAAACAATTAATCCCCCATATATCAAAATCTAGATCTTTATTTCCACGTACCAAACTTTTGAATATTTACATCATGTATTCTCTTGATACATGTTAGTTAATTGAATTACTATAAAAAATTATTGAAAACATACATACTTCTACATTCTATATGTAAACATTATAATTTTAGATATATTACTCAAATCCAAAAATGTTTTAAACTCTATAAATGATAGAATATGCCATTTCGTCAACAAATAATCAATTAAATCCAAGGTAATAGATAACATTAAATATACTTATTCATATCTAATATCTATTTATCTGAAAAATAATTATCTCATCATTCATATCATATTAATTTCTATCATCCCTTAATCAAAGTATTACAATCCAATGAAATCAATTTTTTGGACCACCACTAATATTTAACATATTTTTTAAATTCATAATGAAAAATTTATACTGAATAATTCTTTTATATTTAATGAATTATTTCTCAAAAAAAAATTGAATTCTAAATCATTAATACTACAATTATCTCACTTCCTTCTCAATTATTTACATATGATTCATCAGCATAATCATTAATTACTCATTCCTCTAATATTAAATATGTATTATTTCATAAGATTAATCATTCTATATTTTAACATTCTTATTTTTTTTACTATAAAAAAAATATTATATTAGACCTTACCATTCATAATTCATTTAGCGTATATTTATCATCAATTTTACAACCATTACTCAAAAATCCATGAGTAATCTCTTCATGATAATTTCACTTAGGACATCAAATTTCTTAATTCCCACAGTCTCCAAATTTGAAATATTCAATAGTTTATGATACCTTATAGATAAAATTATTATAATACTTTACATTAATAAATGTTTTCATTTTTTTCCTTGTACATAATTTATTTGCATCCTCTATTTCCACAACAAAAACATATTCTAGTTCCTTAAATACATTCACATGTGTTCTTCCCCCATAATCTCAACATATAGAAAACTAAATAATCATTCTTCCATGGTTTTGAAAACGAAAACTCCACTAAAACTCTATATTTATCTTCCTTGGTGAGTGGGAGCGATGTTTAATATATAATTGGGTAATCATATGTTATGATAAGTTTTTATTCATAATCACAGTTCCATTCATTGAATTTATCATCCCATTTGGGTTCTCATTAGTAAATTTTCTGTCAAATTCATTGTAAACTAAATTCATTCAATTTTCATCCATTGTGTAAATTGAAAAATAATAGTGTAAGATACACTAGTCATAATGGGAAACCAAATAATCAATAAAATTACATATATGATGTTAAAATTATGAAAGATTCATCTAAATCTATGACACCATAGGTTTATCATATGTAATTAATAGTCATAATTTATGTACGCCCTTCATAATTGATCATATATAGTTTTTTAAATATCAAAAGAATATCCCCTAGGATTTTCAAACATTATATATATAAATTACCTTTTTTCTACACTAGTTGACGTTCGATTCTAGATCAATGAACCATTTTCATAGTTATTACCCATAGGTTCCACTATTTTAGAGAATCATCAACTTGTTATATCCAAATTGTGATTTCATAACATGGGAACCACATTCTCCTTACATTTCCAAAATTATAGGATATTTTCCTATACATTGAATCACTATTAGAATTATCCAAAGTTGTATCCTGATACATATCATTAGAAATGCCACTAGGGATCTCATTAACATTTTCTCATCCTAGTTTCAAAGGTTGACTAAAATTTTACACCAATATAAACTATAGAGTCCTAGTATTTTATTACATTTATATATAATCATTTTAAATGAATATTCTATACAATAGGAAAGAAAAAACCTATGATTCATAATAATTAATTATCCTTTTTGAAGAGGTATACAATATCTTAAATTTTTAAATAACCATAATCATCGCTAATAAATATATTTCCATTTAGTACTTTTTACTAAAATACCCTATTAAAAACCTTTTATAATAAACAAGGGAAATGAAACATTAGAAATTGTTAACATATATTTTCTATAAATAGTAATTAAGGGAGATATATATTTAAATTACGAATATAACGACATGATAATATGTGAATCACATTTGAAAACCATACCATAAATATCAATGATAAAAATATTGAGTCATTTCCATTTCATGAGACATGAATCATAAGGATATCAAAGAAAATGATCTGTGAGTTCACAACATTGGAGTAATAAAAATAATTGTGAAATACACATAATCAAAGAAAATAAATTTCATATTAGTCAAATATCATTTCCAAGGACATCGTAGTTGAATGGGTTAACAACCCCAAAACCTAATATTAGTTAAGGATCACTCTCAAGCACAATATAGTATAAAATGACCCTTATTGGAAAAGTTCACTCCGAATCCCAAATCTGTCTATCTAAAGTGATATGAATCATTATAAAATTTAATGGGGGGGGGATATGTGTCCCTCCCATCAAATAATAAAAATCATGAATATATACGATGAAATATCATAATGAATTAATAAAATCATAAACATGGAATTAAAATGGGATTCAAACATTTCATCATATCAAAACTTTTAAAGACCCCAAATTCCCATGAATTTTTTTAAAAAAAATACATTGGAATTTTACGAGTCCGAGAAAATTGACGGTGCTTGATTCTGTGGCTCAGTGTGCTCGGAATCAATTTCTAATGTTTTCCATAGGTACGTTCAGTAAATGCATGAGCAGGATTTTATAACGTCTGAACTGGTGCTTGAAATTCAAATCTAAGGGCACTGTTGAACTCTTAGCTTCGGTGATTTCTTTGTAATACTTTCACCATAGTTGCGTTTTAACGAGAATGGATAATAGTTTTTGGGGTTCTTTAATAAAGTTAAATAAGAATAAGGTGATAGATTATTTTTATTTCGTGGTGGTTATATGCTCTAAGAGGAGGTTAGTGGTGGGGGCCACCAAACCATAACCTCCCATGAGAGGTTATGGAGGTGGGGCCCACCAGCACATAACCCCCCTTGGGAGGATATTTAGTATGTGGAACACACCAGATTTAACCCTTGTAACTCTCTATAATGTGGGGGGAAACCCTTGAACTTCCCCCACTAATTAAATGTGAAAACCCACATTGAATAAATTGAACCCACTCATTTAATTAATTCAGCTTTTGAATTGTTTTGAATTAAACGTTTGAATTCTTCTGAATTCATGCTAACGCTTAAATAAAAGACAAAGCTATTATTTCATTCGGATGGAAATCCATTTGGGTGGGACTTGAGAAAGAACTTCATCTTCTCATCCAAGATCGCGAATAATGATCCTTCTACCAAAGAACTATGATCATCATCTTCTTCCTTATTTGACTGGGGCAAGGAAGTGGAAGCACCACTGCCCACGAAGAATGCTGATATCGTCGTCTTCGACTTGACTTCTCTAAAATCTACCTCTTCTGACATTAATGAAAATATTTCATCATCCCATGACTTCCTCAATGATCAATGACAAGATAGGTAGGGGATTTGAGTTTTTTTGTTCTTCTTCTACGTCATTAATATTTTGGTATTCATTATGATGAATGTTATCAACATAACATGGTGTGTTTGGACTGCACCAACATGGTCGACCCTCCCCCGTTGGTTGATCTTGTTTGTTGATGAAGGAGGAACAGAGCGCGGCGAACAATGGCAGCTTGCGATGGGCCGGCCGTGAAAGAAACTGGTGGCGCAAATGCCACCGAGTCGCTAAGAGGGCACACCACTACCTCGCTACGTAGAGGAGAGCCTCATCTGTGTCAGACTGTGGTGGAGGAATGTGGCGTCGTCACGCCACACGGAGGGTAGTAGGAGGTCGCAGCTAAGGCGGACCACGACGTAGGGGAGAGGTGCCGTCGCACCGCGTCGGTGGTGCAAGACTGCGGCCAGGGTGGGCCGCGGTGGGGGAGTGGCGGCGCGGCGCCGTCACACCGGGCCAGAGAAGAATCGCAGCCTATGGACACGGTGGATAGGGGAGGGCGGTCGACTGAGCCGGCTGCCGGTGCGCGCTACACACTCGGGACTCATAGGATCTCATTGTAATAGTGGCTAGCACCATGTGTAGGTTGTTACGATCAATGGGGTGGGGCAGCACCCCCCCCCCCCCACTGCGTGGCTAGCTAGGCCACGCGGCCAACTGGGCCAGGCCACACGGCAAGCCGTCGGGCCAGACAGTGAGATGCCCGGGCCACACGGTCTGCCGGGCCAGGAAAGGCCACACGGCTAGCCAACCGGGTCGTGCCGCACCTTCGGGCTATTCTGCCCCATTCGGGCCACCTTTGGCCGATCCGCCTTCAGGATGAGTCAGACCCGTGGACTGGGATGGATCCTAGTCTGGACCTGTTACACTTGAAAATACCTTTATGCTCATAACATGGGCTATGGGCATTCGATTGAAGAACCGTCTATGGTGATGGAAATTATAGAGTGAGACGGTTCATTCAAGAAATGCCACATGATTTTTGGACACTGTTGTAATATATTTAGGTTGGATAGAACCTAAAAACCAACTGAGCCCCTAGGACAGAAATTCCAATAACTCACAGACCGGGCGTCTGATTGATACGCATTCTGTTGCATTGAGACCCATATGACATATAGGTCCTTTGAGGTACATCCACCTAAGACTTCATGAAACTTGTAGTATCAAACTGTTGCTAGTGGAGAGGATCCTTCTATAGACGAGCGTGGAGAGTGTGGAGACCTAGTAACTGACAGACCTGAAGACTACTTGACTGATTCGACTCGGAGTGATTCGATTAGCCTAGTGGGGGGCACCTGGTAGTTGGCGGAAAACCCATGGTGGAGGAGAACCTAGTATTTGGTTTCAAACCTGTGGAACTCTATAGGAGGAGTACCTCTGCAGTCTATTTGGAGGAGCACCCGGTATTTGGCGGCACACCCACAGCGGATGGAGCACCTGGTAGTTCGCAGCAGAACCACGGTACTCGACAGGAGGAGTACCTCAACAGTCCAAGGTCAGTGAGAAGCGCCTCAGTTTCGTGATAGGCCCACTGTACTCGACAGAGGATGAGTTCTCCAGTAGTCCTAGTTATGATAATGAAAATCCCGGTTTGAGCTGAGTCAATGACCTTTTTGTTTTCCTCATTATTGAGATGGGTTACTTGATAACATAGGTATATGTATTGGCATATAACTATGTAATGGTTATACATTGATTTCATACTTTGTGGTTTATCTTTATTGGAGTGTGTGAGACCCTGAGGGATTTGGGGTCCCTACTGAGTATCGTTGTACTCACCCCTGCACGAGCTATGCCTGCACCTCATTGTGTTGGTTGCAGATGACTGACAGCGCTGATGGAGGCCAAGAGCACCAGGACTGGATGGTATCCAGAGGTGGACCATACGACGTATCGGTGCACGGTGGAGTCTGACAGACGTGGATTGCTGAGTAGGCCATCTATACCTACCATTCCGGTAGGAACCCCAGAGGATGATCTAGGAGCTTCTTTCACCCTCCCGTTGTTTGTGCCTTTTTCAGTTGTAAATTTTTTCATTTGTACTTTTACATTACAATTTGGCTTGTATTATGGCCCCCTTTACATTCAATACACTTGTTATATAGTTTTTACTTAGTTTTTGCTTCCGCTTGTACTCTAGTTGTGTGTGTTTATGTTTTATAAAGGCAATGTCTTTCCAGTTATAGGAATTTACACCTTTAGTTCTAGTCTCCAGCCCCTGGCCTATAAAAGGTGGGCTTTGGGTAGTTACGACATAGGCCCCGGGGGACGGGTCGGGAAAAATTGGTATTAAAGGAGTCAGTTCTACTGCAGAACATAGGACTCTGATATGTCTTTTCTGTGAAGCAAAAATGTTAAGGGTACTGAGTGTGGTCTTCAGTTCAGGGATTCCAGTGTTGGTGCAGTGGCCGATGTATTCATACACCAGGAACCTGACTACTGATTTCAAACTCAGTGCATGAAAACACTGATTGAGTGTATATTTTCAAAAGTCCTATATCAGTCAGCTCAACCAGTTCATCTCACTAAGTATATTCTTTTGATCGTGTCATATTTGTTCCTTTCAAGATGCATCCATGTTGACGACCAGAAAAATCCCCAAGAGTTGCACGTACTGACATCCCACTGATCGACAAGGCCTCAGTATAGTGCCCTCTTCCAGTTGAGGCACCATTGGGGGCACCAGTGGTACTACTCCCCATTGGGCCACAAATGCCACCAGCCATAGCTGCGGAGAGTGTATGCCTCTTGAGAACACTGCACGAGTTCCAGTGCCATATGACACCTAGGTTCAGGGGAGATATGGACCCGTAGGTGGCTCAGGATTGGCTGGAGGCTGTGGTGAGAGTCTTCAGACTGATAGGGACCCCATCTGACTTCATGGTGATCCTTACTGCCTTCCTCCTTCAGGGAGCCGCAGGTAGATGGTGGATCCTGATACTCCAAATTCATGATGAGGTTTCACTTCTATGGGCATACTTTAAGATCCTATTCTGGGTGGAGTTTGTTCCAGTGACCATACGAGCGGTGTAGATATAAGAGCCAATACATCTACAATAGGGTATCACAATGGTGGCGCAATACTCAGCAAGGTTCACCGACCTCTCGCGCTACTCCGCTGATATGGTATGGGACCCGTTATTTAGGGAATGGACCTTTGATTAGGGACTCAGGTGAGAGATTAGAGCTTTATTTATCTCCCACAACATCCAGACGCAGACGGGGGTGTGGGAGCGAGCCCTCCTATTGAAGAGTTTCCTTGCTGAGTAGTCTCCATCATCGAAACCCACTACTAGTCCACTTGATGTGGAGTCTTCTGCAGATGGTAATAGATATATGACTCAGAGGTCCAAGAGGACCAGACCCATAAGTGGTCGACCACATGACTCAGGATCAGTTGTGTGAAGTACCCTGATTGGAGACAGATTTAGTCATGCTAGGAGCAAACAGTGTTACTCATGCTGCATGCTTGGTCATATGGCACGTGACTGTCCGACCCACCATACTGACGATCAGAAGACAGTTGAAGGACATCTTAGGCATATTAAGAGGTTCAATCGAGGTAGTCTGCAGGATGGAGGTGGGCATGGTAGAGGATCTGGTCGAGTAGCTGGAGGTGGACGATGATATGAGGTAATACCGCCACCACCGCCAGAAGGTCCACCCAGACCGCAGGGAGCGAGTGAACATGGGAGAGCTCGACATCAGGTTGCTAAATCATATGACCATGGTTCCCCAGAGATGATAATAGGTACTATCTATATCTATTCCACCTTATCTGCAGTTCTTATAGACATATGTTCCAGTAATTCATTCATTACCACTACCCTCGTTCAGAGCTTAGAGATTTCGAAGGAGTTGTTGGCTTGATCCTTATGGCTAGGGACTCCTACAGGATCAGACTCGATGATTAAACACTAGTTCCAGTAGTGTGAGCTTACTTTTGGCGGTGAGAGATTTGGTTGGGGTCTCCTCATAGCAGCTTTGAGGCCTTACGATGTCATCTTGAGTTTTGGACTGGCTATCTACAGTCCATGCTCAGATTGTCTATATTAGGCGCAAAGTGCGGGGTATCCCCAAATATGCGACCAGGTTCACCTTCACCAGTGAGAAGGGAACCTTTTCAATGGAATATATACTTTTTCGGAGAAGGGTGCTGCCGATCACTCACCAGTTGGATTGCCTTACCCTTGGAGTAGTTTATGTGGTGAGTCTGACTTATACTATAGTGGTGGACTAGTACGTGGATGTTTTCCCTAACGATGTACCAGGACTACCTCATCGTAGATAGGTGGACTTATACATTGAGTTGTAAACCAGGATGGCACCGATATCTACTCAATCATATCAGATGTCTCTCACGGAGCTTCATGAGCTGTGGGTACTGCTCGAGGACTTGCATGGGAAGGGATTCATCTGGCCCAGTGTTTCTCCCTGGGTAGCCCTGATTCTGTTTTCCAGGACGGCGGATTGGACATTTTGACTTTGTGTCGACTACCATCACCTAAACCAGGTGACCGTGAAGAACATATACCCACTATCGAGGATTTACGACCTCTTTGATCAGCTTAATGGAGAACGATTGTTCTCAAAGAAAGACCTCATATAAGGCTATCTCCAGCTCAGATTTTGAGATGAGGATATGCATAAGATGGCCTTTAGGGGACAATACGGCCAATATGATTTATCCGTAATGCCCTGCGGCATAACCAATGCTCCAGCAGTGTTCATGTGTATCATGAATATGATCTTCCACCCTTACCACGATTTCTTTGTCGTATTCTTCATTGACGACATTTTGATCTACTCAACTACTGAGGAGGAGCATGCCTACCATTTGCAGGTAGTACTGGACAGACTCTGAGAGAACCAGCTTTATAGTAAGCTCTCGAAGTTCCAATTTTGGATTCAATAGGTTCACTTCATTGGACACGTCATCTTAGAGGATAGAGTTGCAGTGGATCAAGGAAAGATCCACGTAGTACTTTCATGGGAGCCACCCAGGATTGTGACGGAGGTACGGAGTTTCCTGGGTTTGGCTGGGTACTATCAAAGAGTTGTGCCAGAGGTTGAGTAGTGCCCCTGTCTTGAGACTTCCTGAGGAAGGCGTAGGGTACATAGTTTACTGTGTTGCATCAGGAACCAGACTTGGGTGTGTCTTGATGCAGGACTGAGTAGTGATCGCATATGGTTCTTGGCAGCTGAGACAGCATGAGCATAACTATGCTACCCCTAACCTGGAGTTAGCAGTAGTGGTCTTTTCCATGAAGATGTGGCGGCACTATCTGATGGGAAAACGTTTTACCATGTACTCTGATCACAAGAGTCTCACGTATATATTCTATCAGAAGGACATGAACCTGAGACAATGGTGATGGCTTGAGTCTCTCCAGGACTATGACTTTGAGAAAGTCTATACTCCTGGGAAAAGGAATTTTGTTGAGGATGCGCTCAATAGGAGGACAAGTATACAGTTGCTAGGAGAGGCGACATAGCAACTGGGTACCTTACAGATATCCTTTTTGGATATAGACGGAGCATACTATCTAAAGTTTCTTACAGTCACTCCCCCACTTATTCAGCAAGTCCGGGAGGTGTGGCATGAGGATGATGACTGCGAGATGAGACGTGCTCATATATCCACAGGTCAGGCACCTAATGGATATTCTAAAGGTGGGGAGCATGTAATCCACTTCAGAAGATGTACCATGGTACCAGTTTCACATCAAGAGGAATTATTGAGGGAGTTCCACACATCCCCTCTAGCAGTACATCTAGGAGTGATGAAGATGTACTAGGACCTTCGACAACAACACTGGTGGCTAGGAATGAAGAAGGCATTGGTGGAGTTTGTCTCATGGTTCCTCAGTTTTCAGTAAGTGAAGGCAGAGCACCAGGTACTAGAAGGCTTGGTTCAGCCATTAGAGGTCCCAGAGTGGAAGTGGGATATGATATCTACGGACTTCGTGATGGTTCATCCACGTACATCCATGGGTCATTACTTGATTTGGGTGATTGTCGACGGACTCACCATATAGGCCTATATCCTACCGATCAGAGACTAGTGATCTATAGAGAGCTTGGGATACCTCTATTTGCAGGATATTGTGCAGTTACATGGAGTAATTTCTTCTATAGTCTCAGATCGTGACACATGGTCTACTTCCCAGCTATGGAAGGGGTTGTATGAGTCTTTCAGGATACAGCTTCGCTTAGGCATTGTCTTCCATCCTCCGACGGATGGTCAGACCGAGAGGACCATCCAGTCCCTCGAGGACATGCTTCATGCATGCCTCCTTGACTTTGATCGCAGCTGGGAGGATCACTTGGATTTTGTGTAGTTTTCGTACAATAATAGCTATCACTCAACCATTGGTATGGCGCCTTTTGAGTCCTTGTATGGCTGACCATACAGATCGCCACTGTGCTAGACAGCCCCAGGGGAGTCAGCACTAGTGCGACCCAAGATGGTACGAGCTACCATGGAAAAATTGTAGATCATTCTGGAGAGGATTAAGACCGCACATAAAAGGTAAAAGTCATATGCTGACCGGAGACGGAGACCTCTGGAATTCGAGGATGGCAACCACCTCTTCCTATGGTTCTCACCATGACGAGGTCTACGGAGATTTGGATGAGGCTGCAAGCTATCCTTGAGGTTCATCGGACCTCTGCAGGTCTATAATAGAGTAGGCCATGGGGATTACGGCTTGTCTCTTCCACCTCAGTTGCACCAGGTGCACGACATCATCCACGTATCTCAACTGAGGAGATACGTGCATGACCCTTCTCACATCATCAATCATGTAGAGCTGGACATCGACGATGAGGTGACTATTAGGGAGGATCCAATGTAGATTAAGGATCGATAGGAACGGGTCCTATGTGGATGGTCAATACCTCTAGTGTGCATTCGCTGGCTGCACGGGAACCTCCAAGAGAGCAGATGGGAGCACTTAGGAATATTTATGGGCATATACCTAAGTAATGGTTATCCATTGATTTCAAACTGTGTGGTTTGTCCTTGATGGATTTTGTGAGACCTTGAGGGTCTCGGGGTCCCTAATAAGTATCGTTATAATCACCCCTACATGGGTTATGCCCGCATCTCGTTGTGTTGGTTGCAGACGACAGACGACACTGACAGAGGCCGAGAGTGCCAGGACTAGACGATACCCGGAGGAGGACCTTATGACATATCGGTACACGGTGGATTCTGACAGACGTGGAGTGCTGAGGAGGCCATATGTAACTACTTTTTAGGTAGGAACCCTAGAGGATGATCCAGGTGCTGCTTTCACCCTCCAATAGTTTGTCCCTTTCTCAGTTGTACTTGTATTCAGTTGTACTTGTACTTTAAAGTTGGTATTGTATCCAAGCCCCCTTTATATTCAGTACAATTGTTATACAGTTTTTAGTTAGTGATTTTTCCCCTTGTACTCTGGTTTTTTATATTTACATTTTATAGAGGCAATGCCTTCCCAGTTATAGGGATTTACTCCGTTGGTGCTAGTCTCTAGCCCCTGGCCTATAGATGGTGGGATTGGGGTAGTTAAAAAATGGGCCCCATGGGACAGTTTGTGATATAACTCATAGAAAATATATGGGTTTCATAATTATTTCATCATTTTATCATTGAATAACCCATTGAGAAAGAAGTTGGTTTCCTAAGAATTTTTTCATTGTATAACATATTGAATAGAAAAATAATTCATAAAAATAATTCCATCAATATCATAAACTGTTTCAAAAATTTATATTAATGGAATCTAGGGATCATATCCCTTGTAAAGGATAAATGAAATATGTTATCATAGAAGGATAATTATTTTTAATGAAAAATAAAATTGATATTTTATTTAGGTTATTAACTTTTCTTTGATAAAAACTTTTCTAAAACGAATATTTATAAAATATTTGGGAAATAATTTTCTTTGAAAATGAAATTTTGAATAATATAAATGATGATTTAAAATTATTTTAAAAAAATTTTGGTAGAGCATTTCCTTTTTGGATGGAAAATAAAACATTACAAAATTGGAATTATTGAAAATTATGTTCTATGAAAATTATTATCAAATTATATAAATTATTCGTCAAAGAAAATAACATTCATGAGGATAGGGATTTTAATTTATTCCATACATGTTAAAATGAATATTTCTTTAAGATTTTTGGTAAAATCCCAACATTCATTATTTTTTTAAATACAAATTGATATTACTTCCAAAAAAATAACAAGTCAAAAAGGGTCAAAATGTATATAATAATTCATTTTGATAATTATAATATATTTATGGACATATTTTCAGAAACTACGGGATTAAAAGAAAAACATATTTTCTATAAAAGATTGAAATTGAGTCTATTTTCTAAAAAAATTATTTTTTTCAACTCTTGAGTACATAAATAAGTTAAAATGAAGTTAAAACATGTATTTTAAGGAAATAAAATATGGATATGAAAAATAATTAGCTTTCTCGGATATATTGCATAATATTTTATTACTGGATTCTTAATCATGTGAAATACTGATAAATGATGAGATTCTAACATAATTTATTTAACACTTTAGTAAAATTAAATTATAGAACCAACTAATTAAAAACATTAAATTAAACATAAAACATCATTATATTAAATAAATTCCTAATATAACATGTCAATGAGTCTATACGTACACTATATAATGATAATAGGTGCATGAAAAAATAGATATCTCAACGAAGGAAGATTGTGACAAAGATCCCTTGCCACTTGGTTATATTTTGAACTGTAAACCCCATAAAAGGGAAATCAAAAAATTGATATTTAAATACATTTATTTATAAATAAAATAAATATAAAATAAATCCATATATAGTATATACATCATATATAAGAAATAGGTTGTGAATACAAATTGTATATCATTGAAGGGAAAAAAGTGAGATGTAATTACCTTACCAATGTAGTAATCTTCATGATCTGTAGAACCAAAAATGAATAACACAAATAAAATATTAAAATATCATGAAAATGTAAAGATTAATGATACAATATTTTCAGATTTATGCTATATAACACACAAAAAATTTGTCACCCTGAAATAAAATGAGGGATTATAAATCCCTAAATTTTCTATTGACTTATTTCATAAACATCCAAAAATTATATATATGAACTATAATTTTATTTTAAATAAATTATTTTATATATATGTAATATAATAAATTTATCACTTTTCACCATTTATTACTTTTTTTATAATAATTCCTTGTTAAAATCATCATTATAGTAAAAACCAAAATAGTTTTCATATATATTATGGTATTTTATTTCTAATCCACATAATTTTATGACGGTTAATTCATCTTCAGAATAATAATCATGAAATAATTATTATATACATACATAAATTATAATTTTAATACCCATAATTAATGATGGTCTTGTGAAATTATGTATGTCACTATCATAAATATCGTAGGATGTACGTACGCAAGAGTAACATTTATGTTTTTAAATCACTATGGAAAGGAGATAAGTAATATATACATTATAATTAATTATAATAATTTCATAAATAACATATTATTCTTATAAATTTACTTTTACATGTAATCCTTCTTGTGTGGAAATGAAATGAGAGTGTCATATCCCTTCATGAAGGTGGTAGTTCACATATACATGAAAAACATAATAATCTTTCTGTGAGTGAAAACATAATGAATAAAATTATATATTATTATTAAATAATGATATAATGAGAGTCATATTTTTTAGGTATATAACATATTTTCAATAAATATATCAATATAATCATCCATGTAAAACATTAATGAAAATTTAATCACATCGCTTGTATAAGTGGTAGATCATTGTACACATGAGTGACATTATCATATCCCCTATAGAATTGGTAGTAAAAATATATATATTGGATTTAATTAATTAAGAGGTATAATTATGTTATTAATATCATATATAACATTATATCCATCATCACAATATATATTGAGAGGTATTAATACAAAAATAATGATAATGGTTCTTGGGGTAGTTGTCCTTATTACAAATGAATGATAATTTTGTAAGCCTTCTGATTGAACCGAGGATTCTATTTGATAACTTACATAACATAAAATTATCTTAGTATTTTTAAGATACTTAGTTTATTATATCATAATTTAATCATAATAATTTATGTATTGGGATGAAATAATGAAATAAATTCTCCTTGAAGAACTCTACCTCTTCTTCAACTAACTTCCTATGGCTTTCACCAAAAGCCATCCATGATTATATTTATTCCCAAAAAATTGATTTTAGGGGTATTAGAGAAAATTTGGGAAGATATTTTGTTATTAATTTTTAGAAAAAAAGGGTTTTAATGTTTGAAGATGTTAAGAGAGGGGTTGTACTTCTTTAAACAAGGTGAGTTGAACACTTATAATGTTTTGAAATAAAAAAGGTGTACACATGTTTTCCAAATGAAATAAGGACAAAAATGTACAATTCAAAATAATAATACATTATAAATCAAAAAAAAGACTATAAAAAATAATTTAGTTATGATTTTATGGCCTTTTAAAAATTATCTTTTTATTTTAATCCAAGATAAACCAATATTTTCCTTAGACAATATAATTAATTTTTATTATTTTCAGTATTAATTATGGAATAATTAAATTAACATTATTATATAATATAAATTATATTGTTTTCAAATATTGGAACAATTTTTCTAAATAAAATTCATATAATTTTGAATTTTAATATAAAATTAATAATTCAAACGTGACTAGAAAGTGGGTTTTCAATGAGAAAATGTTTGAAAAATTACATGTTTTTATGTCAAAACTAAATATTAAAATGATTCAAATAAATACAATTGAATTATATATAGTTAATGTTTCTAATTTTAATTTAAAGAAATTAAAAATATAATTTATCATTTTAAATACATTAAATAAAAATGAATATTTCAACAAAAATTCAATAATTTTCATTAATAATAAATAAATAATATTTTTAGAATATTCTAGAATATTCATCATGTGATAATATTGAAATTATTATTTATCATATGGGGATTATTTTGTCGAATAAATTCGGTAAATATGCTTAAAATAAGTTTTAAAATAACTACATAATAGGGCGACACAACTTTTTTTAAAAAAAATATATTCTTTAAGAATAAAACTGGATTTATTCATATGTCTTATCTATAAAACAATTAAGATAAATGTTAAATAGTTTATTGAACATATAAAAAATAAAAATTTCATTATATTAATTGAAAAAAATATTTTTAAAATATATTTATGTAAAACATGTTTGATTGAATTAAAATAAATTTTCAGGGAAATATTTCCATTATCTTCAAATTAATTTTTATTTTCATTTTTTATTAAATAGTAACCAATGAATTCATTTTAAATAATTTCATAAACCTTATATTTTCATAATTTAGCTAATTCTATTCATAACCTTCATTCCAATTACTTTATGATATATATTATAATAATTTAATAATAATATGTCACTTTTTGTTTCAATTCAGTGTCACATGTAAGAAAAAATGGAGAATATAATCAATTCATCTGAAAAAATTCTCCAAATCATAGGGTGTTACAAAAAATATCAACCTAACTGGATATAATGGATCCAATGTCTTAATGAATCATCATATGAATATCATAGTACCTACAAGACACCTATAGGCATGATTCCCTCTGAGATGATTTATTTAAAAAAAATTCATTTATTAGTGGATTTAGAGAACCATTCATATTGGGGTGTCAAAAAGATAAATATTTATTTGGAAGGTGATAGAATATAAAGGTAAATTCAGTTATTAGATATGGAAGAATTAAATTAATGATAATTTTATAACTATAGAACTGACAAATAAATAACTTGAGTGCCTCATGGTAAGTTGATCAAACCTGAAGAATAAGTCATTCTCTGTAATTTAAAAAATATTATTTAAGGTCCATTACATGTAGAATGTTAAATTAATAATTACACATTTCTATCTGTTGGGTACAATTAAAATTTGTAATGATTATAAATGAAACACATTTACTCTAAATCGGAATGTGATAGAATATAACCATGGAAATATACCCCTAGAAATAGTTTAGGAGCTCAATATTCTCCAACCTATCTATTGATCAATTCTCCTAAGGTTAGGTTGAGCTACTAATAATACACTCTTTTATGTGGGAAACTTATTTTTAATATTTTCAAAGTATTTAGAAGCTTATGATATAGTTATTTTTACCATTTTCCCCTTTCAACCACATTGAAATGGATCTTACACATGAATGTCAATTTTTCTTTTTGTATGAACATGTTAAAATAATGTCATCAAAAAATGCATCAACATTAAAAATAGAATGAAATGATATAATCTATTTCATAATGTAAGTGGAGTTCACAATCAACTAAATTTAATTTTTTCCATCCCAATATTTTTTAAAAAAAATACCATTTTCAAATCAAATTTTATTTTTAATTCTATGACATAGATTATTTAATTTACTCAACTAATCCTAGAGAAATTAGTTTCTTAGAAGTACCATGGTTACATGATGCATATTTCTAGTTTAATGGGATTTACAATTTATGACAATAATTTGAATTATTTTTTTCTAAAACATATATTAATTTGATAAATCATATATTGAGGGATTTGGTTGATTCATATAATTAATATATCCATACCATTTTTCATTATTTTAATTTCTATAATTCAAGTGTGTTGATTTGTTATTATTAACAATGAAATTATTTATTTTCTAAAATTTAAATGTTTTATTCCTAAGAGTATTGAAATACATAACCATTTTAATTCTAGCATGATTATATTTCTTGGGTGATCTTAAAGTACGCCAGCTTCAGGATCATGTAATGGATCTTTTCATTGCTATTACTGTATCGAGTCACCTTATAAATGATTGTCAACATTTTTGATTTAATCCCTATCCATGAGAAAACATTTTTCATAAATCCCTTGTTGGATCAATCATTGCATGAATTACCTTATTATAAATAAAACACATTATAATCCAACAATATCTATTACAACCTTACTATTCTTATATATCATGATACCTTAATGTTAAAGTGAGGGGTGAGGGATTAAACGAGATAAGGGATGAATAAAATTGTGTTCAAAATGATTGGTGGTGAAATATTTTGTATTGGTAAAGGATCATTTCCATTAACTATATTACACTACTATCACTCAAGAAAAAATTTTGAAAATGGAGAAAAATTTAAAAATATTTCTTGTGACAAAGGAGAATGAAAAATCACTCTTACTAGACTGATTATTTTATCAAATGGTGTTAGTAGTTAGATGTGAGTTTTATTACATTAATTAATTTCATAAAATAATAGAAATTTAATATTAGTTCAAAAAGTGAGAAAATTGAATATATAAAGAATATTAAAAATGGTGTACCTAATTCTTTATTCATTCATTTCTCCTCACCATTTATATATGTTTTGGGATGATGGTTTTTATCACTTTTTGTTTGAGAATTTTTATTGTACATTTATTTGTGATATCATTTATTATATATTATTTTAAACAACCTATAGGATCTATAAAGGAATGTAACATCATTAACTAACAACCGTAAGCCTAATATTCATCATAACTACTATTTAAAATTCCTTTTTTTAAAAAACTTTTCATTACAAAATGTAAAATATGTATTATTTTCATGCATATGTAATGAATCATATACTCATGTTATGATCATAATACTACCTGAATATATATAATGATTGATGGGAAATGGAAACAATTTATTTTGGTGTATATCCAAGCATGTAATTTTTCAAAATATTACATTTTCAAACATAAATGAATGACTAGAGAAAATACACGACGTTCTAGACGGAAAACATAAAATACATGGGTAGATTGATTCCATAAAAAAATTGAATATATATTTTAAATGTAATATGAGACTTTAGTATAACATTGATAACAATTTTGTCTTATTTAACTAAAATTTGAATTTTTGGTACATGGTGTTCCATATTAATTTATTATTGATATTTAATGATTTCAAAGATGTATAGTTCATGTGTGAATATATTTTATGATTTTAATTTTAATAAATTATTATAACATTTTAATAATAAGTTTTATTTTTTTAATCGTTTTCCAAATGTAATTAATTGAATTACTAATATAATGTAGATTTTTATTTTAATAAATAATTTTGATATGAAAAGTCATGAAAACAAATAATTTGGATTTTCTATGGAAATTTGGTAATGTTATTAGATACCCTTACATGTAACCTGGAAACTACAAGAGGGTAAAATAATCTCTACCTTTATACATTATGTTTTAAGTGGATTAAAAATGATATTTCATGTGATACGTAAGGCTTACTCATAATTCATTAATGATACGTAAATGTAACTTCATGAATTATGAAATGGATGTATTCTATGACCCATACCCCAGGGCTAGTTCCATGACTACGATATGCCTGCCTCCTATAGGCCAGGATATAAGGACTTGCACTGAGTAGTCATATTCCAAAAAGGTAAGGCATTTTCCTTTAAAATTGTACACAAACACAAATCTCTAAATATGGAAAGTAAACACAAAGTTGACCACAAATGTCACTGAGAATACTACCAAGAGTACAATACAAACAAAAAGTACAAAGGGGCCAGAGTACAAGGTCAAAACCGAAATGTAAAATAAGACTTATATAGTTTATCTGGTCGAGAAGCTACCTAAGGGTATGTGAATAGTAGTAGATTTTATCTGTAGAAGTATGCACGTATGTCCTGTCTCAATGAAAACAACCTAGTCCCACGGCACCAAGGTCTCCCTTGAAGCATCTATCACCTGAACAAGACATGACATGTGCGAGAGAAGCCTATACAGAGGTGTGTAACACAATATGCATTTGGGAACCCAATCCATAAATGAAATACCACAAATCAAGACCATAAATAATGACCATAAAGTAAGACATCTCACACCATATATAACTCAAAGTGTAGGAAATATGATTTATCTGCCGTAATGATAAAACCACTTGTACATGATATGAAATCATCCCCAATGAGTCACTCAGGTTCGATGTGATACTTAACCACTGTGGTATGCTCAGCTACTTGGCCACTGAGGTCTACATGGTGACTGGACCACTAAGGTCCTCTCCATGACTAAACTACTGAGGTTCTCTCAGTTACTGGACCACTGAGTTCTGCTCAACTACTGGACCACTGAGATCCACTCAGCTATTGGACCACTATGTTCCCCTCAGTTTCATTAACACTTAGGTCTACTCGGCTACTAGACTACTGAGGTATGCTCACCTACTAGACCAGTGAGGTTTGGTCCACTAATAAATCACTATTGTCTACTATGCTACTAGACCACCGAGGCCTTCTTGTCATGTTCTTTGTGTCACTGAAAACTGTTGTAATCCTTCTCTCTAGTTTGGTTATATTTGGGATATTCTACCCCCCAACACAATGGTTATTTCTTGAACTACACAAAAACTCACTTAGAGTATATCCAAATGATCGTCTCATCACAAGGGTCCCAATGCTGTAGACGACACATCAATTTGATTCCCAATCTAAATGTAAGGAACGTTTTATTAAACAGTGTTCGGTTGCATCTGGGCCCCGTCTGACTTGGTTGGACCAACCAGAGTACAAAAAAGGATTATCTAGTCGCCAGGTTCCCAATTCCACAGACAGTGCGTCAAACTGACACTCGGACTGAAACATGCAATCTTTTTCTAAAAAGTGTGACGAATGGGTCTGGGTTTGGTCCAACCCAATCAGACTGACCTGACCAGACATGATCTTCTAGGTCCGACGTGACCTGGTCAGGTCGACCTAGGACAATGAACCATGCCCGGATTGGCTGGGTCTAGTCCGACCCCCTAGTTCGGCAGGCTGCTGGCCCACCAGGCTAACCCGGCCCACCTGGGAGACGACCGATCCACATACACCTGCCCAGCCGTCAAAGGGGAATCCAGCTAGACCACCAGGGACATGGTGGGGAACTACATCCTTTTACCTTGTCCATGTGTAAAATTTCTATGTTGACCCCCCCCCCCCACCACCCCCCCACACACACACCACCGCTGTCCGTGGACTACAACATTTTGCCACAGGGCGCCTCTGCCATGTCCACCTGTCAGTAATAACCATGTTGGTGGCCCCTGTTGCTTCTATGGCACGCTGCAAGCCTGGCGCCTCCCATTAATCTCTGGAAATGGTGTCTGAGGATCCTACTTATGCCACAACATGTTTTCGGCACACGCCTCCTCCTGTATACCGACCACTTCCGGTCACTGTTGGCGCTGTCGCATCAGCCGTCTCCTCTGTGGTCCACCAGACATGCTTCATGGACCATTCATCAATCAAAGAACTATCCCACGATCATTTGGCCATGTAGATGACTGCGGTGGGCTCCATATAATTATTCTTTATCTTTGTGGAATGAACCACATTCTACATCCCCTAGTAAAGGCCTGACACGAACTCAGGTGTCCATCGGCAAAGAATGTGAGAGAAAGAGTTGGAGATCCCAATGAATAATCTTGGAGAAGAATGACATCCCTATTCATTTGGACATCATTTCTAATGGTAGAAAGGACTATTGAATATATGATAATTAATCATTTTCTTCCAGTTCCTATAAGATAATTTCCCATCCTGCATAAACAGTCAATCTAAGAATTAACTTTTTCATGAGTTAACCAACATTTGTCAATTAAAACAAATAACGGGGAAATGAAATTCACACAAAAAAGCATATAACCACTAATTAAGAATAATTAGAGTTTTCTAGAATGATCATTCATCAATATGCAGTGTGGAATCTTCTCTCCAAGGGTGTCATCATCGTTTTAAAATATTTTTCCATTCTTCATTGGAGATGATTCCTTCTTTGTTAGCCAAAATAATTTCAGTGTTGCTCGTCTACCATGAATACCTATTTAATTAAAGATGAATGACACATTTAATGTTGTAGCATCACCTCTAACATTAATTAATGAGGTTCATTAATGGATTCAACATTTCCTCATCGATACACTACATCACTGATGAGTCGATTCATAAAGAAGAATAAAATATATTCAAATAACATTTTATGTTATTTTATTTTTCATCTGAAAATTCCAAAAACTATATTTTTTGGTCAACCTATGTTGTTGATGGTAGGTCCTTTATAAGAGAATTTCGACACTCTGAGTTCAATTTTTCCCATGATCTTTTTATCCGGGCTCCAGTTTAGACGTTCGGTGAACTTCCTCACATAGTAATTTAATGAACCCTAAAAATAGATAAGAAATTTACTCCTACCACTCTAGACCTTGGAATTATGTTCCATATTAGACCTTGGTCTTGAAATAATCTCATTTAATTTTCAAAAAATTCACATGAAATTATGAGGTATTACATTCTCTACATCTTAGGGCTTTATTTCCCCAAAAGACAAAGAATAGTTAATCAAATAAATGGGGACACTAAGAAAGAATCTAAGCCACCTTATCCCAAATTCCCCTAGATATTCATTTAATTCCAAAAAAACATGCAACAGTGAAATAAAACATCCAAAAAGGATCCTCTATTGTCTATCCTCTATCTCCAACAGGTACTCCATGAATGTCACCTCATCCAAAATCTCCATCTCGTCCTGTTCAATGACGTGAGAATTTTCATGCATTTATCTCCTTATATGGGATATGTGTAATTTTTTTTTCATCTTCTCTAACTTTGGTGGTAGTGCTATGCGGTGTTCCACCTAACCCACTCTACAAAATATCAGAAATGGTAAGGCGATCCTTGGACATAACTTCTCTCCCAGGACAAATCTTTGTATCCCATATCGAAGAGAGACTCATCATAATACATGGTTTCCCTCCTCAAACTCTAAGGTTCTATGTCACCTATCAATATTGGCCTTCTATGAGCTTTTTGTAGTCTTTATAGGCTCTCGGATGACCTACACCATCTCAATGGTAGCTTTTACTTTCTCTGGACCCATGAGTGCTGACTCCCCTAGGTCTGTCCAGCATAACAATGACCTTAATGGTCATCTGTACGGTGCCCCAAACAGTTCCATCATGATGGTGGAGTGGTATATATCATTGTATGAAAACACTACCAGTGTTAGGTGGTCCCCACAAATGTTTCCAAAATCAAGAATGCAAGAATTAATCATGTCCTCTATTTTTTAAAGGTTTCGCTCAGTGTAGCCATCCGTCTGTGGGTGAAAGGATGTTTTCATGTGAATTTGAGTGCCAGACACCTCATGCAATCCATTCCACAACTAGTATGTAAAGTGTGCATCATTATCTAAGAATATTATAGACGGGACCCCATGGAGTCAAACTATCTCCTGCATATAAAGGTGTCCCAAGCTCTCTACTGAACCCTACTCTCAAATGGGTAGGAAGTGGGTGGATTTGGTGAGTCTATCTATGATCACCCTGATGGTATCATTCCCCAAGGAAATATGTGGTAATACCATCACAAAGTCCATCGATATACTGGTCCACTTCCACTCTGGTACCTCAAGGGGTTGTGTCAAAACTACTAGAACCCAGTGCTCAGCCTTCACTTACTGATTAGTGAGGCATCTCGAGACAAAATCTGCCACTTCCTTATTCATTCTCAGCCACAAATAATGATGTCGGAGGTCCTGGAACATCTTCCCCACACATGTATAGACCGCCAAAGGGGATGTATGGATCTCCCGAAACACCACCTCCTTCAATGCCACTTGTATTAAGGTGTGTCCTTTGAATAAGATGATGTGCTCCCCACCTTCAGAATATCCATCAAGGGAATTACCTATGGACATCTCGGAACATGTAGTCTTGAAACTAGAATATTTTTTATTCGCCTCCATGACACTATATTATATCAAATTGGAAACTACCATCAACTAAAGAAATTTTTATTAACCACTATAAAAAAATGATATCTGAAGTGATGAAAATTCTCTTAGGCCTTGTTCAATAGCATTGAACGTGACCTTCTACTGAGAGAATCTATCACCATTTCCCCTTCTAATGAGTATAAACTATCTCAAAGTCATAGTTATGGAGGAACCCAATCCAACGTCTCTATCATAGATTCATATCCTTATGAGAAAGGACATACTTGAGACTCTTGTGGAAAGAGAAGATGATGAATCATTAGCCTATATGGTTGTGTTTCCACTTCTTCAGTGCGAAGACAACCAATTCCAACTCAAGGTCATGATTCACATAGTTCTTCTCATGCGGTCTCAATTTTACTAACCCATAATAAATCACTAATTTTCCATACATTAGGAAACTATCATTCCCTATTCTTGACGTGTCATAGAACACCATATAGTCAGAGCCCTCCTCTAGCACCCTCAAGATAGTAGCACTCATCGTGCTCTTCCTTATCTACTAAAAGCTCTCATGTCATATTTATTTCCACACAAAGAGTTTTCCATTCTTAGTCAAAATTATACCTGGTGGTTCCACTTTGGAGAATTCAGGTACAAACCTATGATAGTAACCATACAACCCATGGAAACTTCTCAACTCCATACCACTCTTGGGTGGTTCCCAAGAAAGAAACTCCTTGATCTTCACTGGATCCACTGCCAATCCAGCCTCTGAGATGACATGTCCTAGGAACTGGACCTTTTTATCCATAACTAACACATATAGAGTTTTCTACAATAATGATTCTCTTGAAGTTTATCCATGTCCATCCTCAAGAATATCTCATGCTCCTAATCGGGTGCTAAATACACTTATATTTTTTAAATGAATACCACTACAAACTAGTCAAAGTACAATTCGAAGAACCTATTCATGAGTCTTGTGAACACTACTGGGGTGTTTGGCACACCAAACGACATCACTATGTACCAGTATGTGTTGTAGCCACATCTAAAAGTTTTCTTCGAGATGATCTCATCTCGTACTCAAAGATGTTGATAGCCTAATATTAGTTATGTCTTAAAGAACCATCTTGATCCTTAAGATTATTGATGAGGTCATCAATCCTTGGTAGTGGATACTTTTTCATCATGATCACTTGGTTCTGGCACTGGAAGCCCACATATAACATCAAGTTGTCATCTTCCTTGTTGGAAAATAATACAAGTGTTTCACATGGTATAACACTTGTCCTTACCAACCACTTCCTTTGGAATTCCACCAACTGGACCCCAATCTCCTATATCTCTATGGAATCCATATTCTATGCAGGTGTAGATATCAGTGTCTTCCTCGGTTACAAATAAATGCATAAGTCTACCTCTCTCTTAAGAGGTAGTCATAGAAAATAATTTCCAAAGTCATCCTCATACTCATCCACCACTATAGGAAACAATGTGCTCATTATAACAACTACAATGAGGGTCATGATTTTCAATTTTATGAGGGATCAGTTACACCCACCTTTGAGAAAGACTTTTTAGCACTGGAAGCATTACATTTTCACGGGTATAAGAGAACATGGTTCCATTTCCATGGACAAATCGCACTCTGTGCCTAAAACAGTCAAAATGTGCTTGGAATATGGATAACCTTTACATACCCAGAATGTAGTCGTAAGACCTCGATGATGCTACTATGATATCCTAGCCAATTCTCTCACCTCCAAGAGTAATCTCTCACTGCCATCACCAGTGGATTTTTTTAAAAAATTCTATCTTATAAGAGTATCTAATCCTAATGATCTATCCAATGACTTTATTGGATCTCTTATATTTGAAAATGGTCCATGATAAGGAAAGAGTGACTGGAACCTGTGTCTATAAGAACTGTGGCTAATGTGGAGAAGACACATATTGTACCTCTAATAATCTCTGTGATGTTGGGACCATAGGACTCGATTGCCTAAAGTTGATCTCATCCTTGTCCACCTGCTCAAAAAGCCTGTGTTAGACCACCTTGGGGGTGGTGGTGGTAATACCTTATCCCTGCTCCCACCTACTCCCACTCATCCTGCTCATCTGCCACATTCGTCGCCTTGTGGACCACCTTGTTCATATCTTCACCGCAGCCTCAATGGTCCTTTGACCATCTGTCGATCGTTTATGCAGTGAGTTGGGAAATCTAGATCCATGTGCCTCGTCCTTCAAATTTTGTAGCATACTCTACTCCTCTCATGACTCCCTCTACCCTGGGAGCCTCGTACCATAGCCCCTAAGTCATGTGATCATCCTTCGAAGGGTTTGTACCATTTGGGCCTCTACATCATCTATCGGCTACCAGTCATGGAAGTCTGGGCCACCTATCGCCCGATGGTATCTCCAACAGTCAGTGCATACTCTTCGATGTAGCTCTCTATAATTATATCTTTGTCCATCACACCATCTTGCTAAGGGATGCAGAGGGAAATCATTGATGCTCTGATATTCCATTGGATCCACTGATCAAATGTTGGGCCCCTAAAGAAAGGGTCTCGTACCATATTCGTAGAGTAACGGGAGAGGTTTGTGAACCTCACCAAGTACTCAGCCACTGTCAGGATGACCTACTATATGTGAAGAATCTCTTTTGTGTGGAATGAGCGCAAATTCATCTGGAATAACACCTCCTTGAAAATCCACATAATGTCAGACTAGGTGAGAGTCACCGTCTCATGCATATGTATCGTCGAACTCCACCATCTCCGATTCAGCCATGTAAAAGGCTCGCTACTCTATCCTCCATCTGGTCAGGTGGTGTCCTCACTATACAGAAGAATCACGTCACCACATCCAGCCAATCCTCAGTGACCTATGGATCTGACTCTCCCCTGAACATATGAGGCCTCTATATATTGAACTCATGTAAGGCATTGTGGTTATGTGCATACTCTACCAGAATCACTGGCAGTAACTACTTACCCACATGCAATGTTATCTCTAGGACACTGGCCAAAGGTACCATATCAGGAAACGATCCATATAGAAAAGATCCATCACTCGGTGAACCATCCTCATGGTCATGTTCTTGAATACATGATGGTTGACTATATGGAGGCATACTAAAACAGATCATTATGAATTTTTACTAGTAGATTATTCCTGGTGAGCATTCTACGATGTGAAAAGTTAATGAGGAAAAATTCAAAGATGCATGCAACCTATGTTTTTTTGTATTGAGTTGGAAAGCATAATTCATGGTCCTAGTGTATGGATATCTTCGCTGCCACACCAATATTGGACTCCATAGCCTGAAAACATAACATGAAACCCTTAACACTATAACCCAATAATATTTTAAAAACACTTAGCTCTTCTGGTAGAACTGACTTCCATATGATAAAAATCTTTTCATGACTTTTACCACAGGTCACGTGTAGTGTCTACCATACTCCCTCCTTCTAAAAGGATAGTGGATAATGACTGGAACTGAGTACGAATATACCTATATGGAAAGGAATTTGACTTTAAACATGTACACATGCACAATGATAAAACGGTGGAATATAAAAAAAATTAATCCAAATATATTTCTGAGACATCTACTGAGATTATAGTACAAACTGAAAGTACAACAGGAAGATAATACAATTCAAAAACAAAAAGAAATGTACAACATCCATGGTGCATCTGCTTGAGACCCTTATTGAAGGGTAGGAGAAGGGTATCTACCATAAGTTGTATATGTATGCTCATACATCCTATCTCACTGAGCACCATCTGGTCCCATACCACAAAGGTCTTTGTTGAAGCATTGATCTCTTGCATGAGACAAAAAACATTTAGGAGAAGCATGTGCAGGGGTGACTAACAAAATACTCGGTAGGGACCCCCAACCAAAATGAAAAGTTCAAAAATGAATAACACAAAGAAATACGACAAAGAAAGACCAAAAATCAAGACAACTCACAACATGTATAACTCAAATAGTATGATGTAATACTTATCAATCACAATGATGAAACATCTTGAACTACTATAGGACTCATCTCTAATGAGTCACTGAGGTTCGCTCAGCTATTAGACCACTGATGTTTGCTCATCTACTAGACCACTAAGGTCTGTTCAGCTACTGGACCACTGAGATTTTCTCAGTTAGCAAAACAATAATGACCACTTGGATACTAAACCCATGAGGTTTAGTAATATTCGAGACCACTTAGGCAAGCTCCACTACTGGAACACTGAGGTACGCTCTACTACTGGACCACCGAGGTCTTCTCATTATATCCTTTGTGTCACATCCAGCTAAAGGATTATCGCTCGCTACTGCACTTGTCATCGAGATATTATAATGTTAAATAAATCATTCGTATCTCGACTACTAACTCACTTATAGTATACCTAACGGACCATCTCCTCTCAAGGGTCCCAACTCTGTAGATGGCATGTCAATCGAATGCTTGATATGAAAGTTATTAGTATTTTAGAAAATAGGGTTCAGTTTCATCTGGGTCTTGTATGACTAAATTAGACCGACTTGAGTATAACAAATGGACAGCCTCATCATAAGAGTCCCAACGTCACAGACAGTGCTTCAAATGGAAACTCAGACTAATATATTCGTCACTTTTCTGAAAAGGGGGGATAATGGGTCTTGGTCTGGTACAACCTGGTCGAACTGACCCGACCCTCGATGGACATAGCCTAGATTAGTTGGCTCTAGTCTGAACTGCGGACCTGGCCTGCCTTGGTGAGGGCCAGTTTGCGTACACCCGCTTGGCTGCCAAATGTGTAGTTGGGTGCTCCACCGAGGACACGATGGGGTGTCGGGTCCTATCATTTAGTCAACATGGAAAACTATTACATTGACACCCCGCCTTCATGCCCACCGACCGCGTATTTGCACCATTTTGTACCTTCGATGTGTCTGGGTGGCCGCGTCTACCACTGGCCTCCATGTCGGGGGACCCTATCGCCACCACAGTGCACCGATTGTCTCCTCTTTGGGCCACCAGACTTGCTTTATATGTTAGTTCTTCAATTTTGGAACATTCATGATCTCCTTAGGCCGTGTAGAGTTCTACGGGGGCTCATATCATTTTTTTCCGCTTCGAGGAATCAACGACATTCAGAATCCCTAGTTAAAGGCCTGATGTGGCCTAAGGGGTCTACTGGTGAAGAACCCGAGATAAAAAGAGGGAGATCACCAGGAACACCCAAGGCGACGAACATTGGCCATGTTCATTTGGACTTTGTTCACCGCATTACAAATTGAGATGGAATATATGATAATTAATCCCATTTCTTCCAATCCCTAAAAGATAAGTTCCCATCCGGCATAAATGATCAATCCCCGGGATAACGTTTTCATGAGTTAACCTGCCATCGTCATTTAAAATAAATAATAGGGAGATTAAATTGACACAGAAAAGCTTTAAACCCCTAACTGGAAAGAAGGAGAGTTGTCGAGGTTGATATTTTATCGAACTCTAGTCTAAAATCTTCTTTGCAATGGTGTTGTCATTTTTTTCTGGTTTTCCAGCATTCGTCACTAGAGAGGATTCCTTTTTCATTTGTTTGAATAATTATAGGTTAGTTCTTCAACCCTAAATCTCTGTTTAATTAAAGAGGGAAGATGCACTATGTTTTGTAGCATCACCACATAGATTCATTAATGATGATCATTAATGGATTTAACATCACCTATTTGATGCAACGTAGTGCTAATGAGTCACTATATAAGAAATAATAAAATATAATAAAATAACATTTTATGTTATTTTATTTTTCGTTGAAAAAGATCAAAAACAATATTTTTCGGTCAACCCATGTCAGTCGATTTTTGGTCCTTTCTATGTGAATCTTTATACTCTGAGTTCACTGGTGCCCTAAGATTTTTAATCCGGGAAATGGTTTAAAATTTAGAAATACTTTCTCACATGATTATATAATGAACATTACAAATAGTCAAAAAAAATACAATCCGATCACTCTACACCTCAGAATTACAAGCCATCTCAGAACCTGCTCTCAATATAATTACATTTCAACTTCTAAAATTTTACATGGAAATCTAGGGTATTACAAGTGAAAGGATAAAAATGATTCCTTATGGTAGCTATATATTTTAATATTCCATTGAAACATCTCGAGTTTTCATTGAGAATTATTTATTTGTATTTTAAATCCATATTTGAAATAATATAAATTAAATTTTAAATTATTAATTAATTAGATAAATAAAAAATTTATCATTTTAAAAATATCACGATAATATATATATATATATATTTGTTTATTTAATTAATAAAATTTAAATTAATATTCATTATTATGAAGAAATACTATATATAGTGTTAAGTTAGAACATCATCATATAAATATAAGTTGATTATTTTTTAATAACAATTTCAAAATTTTAAAATTATAATTACATTTTAAAATAAATATTAAATATGTAAGTGTATATTTAATTTAAAAAATTTCTCATTACCTGAAATGAATAAATTTCAACTTATATATTCTTAAAACTATGATTTCTATTAAATTTATTAATGGTAGTGATAATAATCACAACTTTATGTAATTTTAATTATTTTATCATTGTTATAATAAACAAAATAAAATAGTTTTCTATAAATATGATATGAATACTAATTTTATAAATATATTTATTTTGTGAAACTAAACTGTTTCTAATTATTATATATGATATTTATTATAAAAACTATAATAACAATTTAATATTCATTTCAATATAAAATTTAAAAATGATAAATTTATATGTTTATGGTTTATGGGAACCACACGACGCATTTAGGGCACAAAGAAACCCAGATCCATAGGATGTTTCCATGTTAAGGAGCAATGTTGAGAGGCCTAGGTCTCTAGTTGAGGGAATCATTTAGAGTGGTCTTCCATGTAGTTGAGTGATGTTGAATCAATTCATGTTGTTGAACCCAAAGGGTATGATCCATGTTGAGGAATTACAAGGGTCCACTCCATGCCAAAGCTAACCATGAATGTCCGGATCTAGATCTAGATCTGTGTACATGTCGATTGAGTCGTGTGGATGAGATTTGGGTAAAATGATTTTCAGTATTTGATATATTATTCTCACTATAAAACTATGTATTTAGGTGTTTATTCAACTTCTTGGTATCAAAATATGATTCTTAGATTCATTTTCAGTGTATTAACTCCCCGTTTTTATAGTTATACATTGATTTTTATTCTCGGATGAAGATTTCATATCATCGTTTTGGAATTTTCTTCAACCATGTCTACTTGAAATAGTATTGATCCTAAAGATTATACACTATTTTAATAATTTGGCCAATTTTTCCTAGGTTTTTCTGATCAATTTGAATCAATTTGTCAATTTAATTGGGATTTGATTTTGATACATTGAATGTGATATTTTTGTGTGTTCGATAATCAAGAAACATAAACCACAAATTCAGGTCTCCATATTATTCAGACCAAAGTAGTTTTTTGTCCTTGTATCTTCCTAGTATTAATTTCATTTAGATAGAAAAAAATCGCATTAATATGGTGTTTTACAGTTCCATATAAAATATATACATCTAATATATCTTGATGTCTTGTGGATATAAATGACTGATGATAAATTTATTTAATTAACTTTTTATAAATATATAATTATGGGAGAATTATATAAAACCGACTATTACCTTCGGCATACATATTGTGTTGTGAGTAAGAGGGGATAGAGGCCTTTGGGGATATTATAAAGAACATATTAAGAAGAAGAGACTGAAAAAATTTTATGGGATATTTTACATCTCTATTAATTTGTTTGATTACTTTCATTATCATAAATAACAATTACTTTCATATTTAGATTGATCATTTTTTAATGTTTTCCATAATTTTCATTGTCAATATTTATTTATATAGGGGATTACTATTATTTAAAATGTTATATAAGGGATATTTTCTATTATGGTTTTATTAAATTTATTTTTCAGATTTGATTTTGAATTTTTAAAACATGTTTTATGTTAATCAAAAGGGTATGTTATGATGTTTTAGAGTCAATTTCTTTTTTATATAAATATTTGATTGATATTTCAAATTAAAAAAAACATATTTTCAGTTTATGATTTTTTGACATATTTATATTATATTGATATATATCGACATTTTTTAAAGATGAAATTAGGCTAAATGTGTATTAAAAATTCCATGTGCGGCTATTAATTTCCATGTTTATTTTTATTTTATTTATGTATATATATATATATATATTATACAATCACTACATGTTTTGAATGTGTAAAAAATGAATGAATATGGGTTTACATTCATATCATCAATAATGTACAAAATTATGGTTGTAGAATACTCAAGGATGAAATTTTTAATGTTTCTTTAATAATTTCATGTGTTTTACATAACTATTTATTCATTATGATTATTTTTAAACAGAAAAAATTAAATGATATTGTTATACATTTATTATTTACGGCTTAAATTTTAATTAAACAGTTTTTGAGGATTTATTTTTAAATGGTTTAAGTTGTAACAATATTTATACATATATTTAATAAAAGTTTAGGTACATGTATGATTATGAAATTACATTATGGTAAGAGTTTTGGTTGGAAGAAAACTCATATGTGATGCAAGGGAAGTTCATATATTTATGTATATACATAATTATATATATATAAGATTAATTGTTTATTTTAATTTAGTGACATGTTTTCAAAATTAAAATATCCATAGAAATTATATACATTTAATTAATTCTTGAAATGTTTTAAGAAAAATTTGTAATATTAATGTAGTAAAAATGGTTGGAAATTAGGGAGTAAACCCAATCCCTCATTATGTTGGTAGGCCCATGATATCCTTCAATGCTACAGGTTTCCCTAGTATTTTTTTTCAAAACACTTACCTATATCTTATTTATAAATATTCCTATATTATTTTTAGATATATTTGAGTGTATGTATTTTCAAAATATTGAAGTATTTTTTAGACATAAATAATTTCAATATAATTTTCAATGTTTTTTTCTGAATGTATTTTTCTAGTATTATAAAAATGATTTTCAAGGTAATTTCTCATAATTATTTTCAATAAAATATTACTTAAAAAGTATTTCAATGATTTCAAAACCCCATTCTAGGATATTTAATGCTCCCCCTTTTTTAAGTGATTTTTCAAAGGTTTTTTTGAAGTTCAAATTTTGATGTCAATGCTTTTGGAGTTACTACACACAAAAGCCTATAATGAATGTTTTTTTCCATCTATTATAAATATAATGTGTTTTCTAACCTAACAAATACTAGACTTGTAAAAGGTTATAATTTTATTATTGTTGGGTAATTGTTCAATTACTTTTATAAAAAAAATATTCAACGTTTCTATGAACTAAGTATGGAATCGTGGACTCCGGTCGTCTTAATTGGTATTAGAGGAATGGCCAAGACAACATTGGTGATTGGAGGTTTTATTTTGGGGAAAAAATCGACACGATATATTTTTCTTTATGTAGTTAAGTCCCCATAGAAAGTTATTAATTCTAAAGATGGAAATTCTATATTTTCTTATCTTCGACGAATTAATTTTGATGGAAAAATTCATTTATGGGGGGGAGAATATAAGATCCTAAGATTTAAATTGTATTTATTTATTTATTTGTATCTTAAATCCATATTGGAAATAATATTAATAAAATTAAAATTTTTGAATAATGTAGGTTAATATAAAAATGTTTCATTTACAAAATCTCATGATATAATATCTATATATATTAAATAATATGATATGAATTATTATTAAAAATTATTAAAAAATACTTTATTTTTTATTAAGTAAGAACATTTTAATATAAATATATGTTCATTTTTTTTATAACTAATTTGAAAATGTAAAAATATTATGACATTTGAAAATAGTGAATACAAATGTAATGAAAATTATATATTTAATATTCTAATATAAATATTATATTTACCTGAAGTGAATAATATTCAAATTATATTTTCATCAAACAATGAATTATTTTACAATAATTAAAAGTAATGATAATAATAACAACATTATATAATGGAAATTATTTTAACCATGTTATATGAATAGAAATAAAATATTTTCTATAAATATGGTATTAAGAATGGTTTTATATATAAATTTATCATGTGAAACTAATATGTTTCTAATGAAAATATTATACATTTATTATATAATAAATGATACTTATTTAATTTCTATTTTATTATAATAAATGAAAAATTATAAAATCATGTGTTTTGGTATAATGGTATCCATGGGATGCAATTAGGGAATGGAGAAAACTAAAGCCATAGGTTGTCTCCAAGCTCAGGAGTGAGGTCGGGAGGTCGAGGTCGCGAGTCGAAGGTGTCTTTAGAATAGGTCTTCCATGTTGTTGAGTGAGTTAGAAGCTATTGGTGGTGTTTAAGCTGAAGGATATGAGAAAAACTAAGTTGTTATGAGGGTTCACCCCAAGAATAATACAAGAAAGGATGTCTACATATAGATCCGGTTTTGATTTTGAGTTTCATGAGTTGTATGGATGAGATTTAGGGAAAACAACATTCAGTTTTTCAGATATTCTTGTTGTCATTCATCTATTAATGTTTGTGTTGTTTATTCAACATTTTGGTATCAAAATATGATTTTTGGATTCTTTTTTAGTGTATTTACTCTTTTTTAAATCCTTATCCTTTGATTTTTATTCTATGATGAAGATTTCATATCATGAATTTGGATTTCATTAAACTATATCTTTTTGAAACAATGTTTATCGTAATGGTTAAATGATTTTTGTATTGATGTGTAAATTTTTTCTACAGGTTTGTCTGATCTGTTTGAATCAATTTCTCAATTCAGTTAGGATTTTATTTTGATATGTCAAATATAATATTTTCCAGTTTTCTAAAATCAATAAACATAAATCACATATTTATTTTTTTATATTCTTATGATTATATCTATATTATGTCCTTCTACCATGTTAGTGTTAATTTCATGAAGATTCAAACAAGTTGCATTAATACGGTGTTGTACGATTCTATATAAATTATATATATCAAATCCTTATTGATTTCCATTGGATATAAATGGATAATGGTAAATATATTTAATAACTTTTGTATCAATATATAATTATATGAAGATGTTATATAACCCAATGTTCTCTTTGGTTTACATACCGAGTTATGAGTAAAAGATGGGGGACGTTTTTTGGGACAGTTTGAAGAAAAAACAAAGAAAAAGAGAATGATAAATTATCAAATGGAATTATCATTATAGATTAATTTGTTTTATTTTTTCCATTATCATATAAATTTTATACTTTAAAATATAGTTTTTTCATTTTATGTTATAGTTTCTCAGAATTTTCATTGTCATGATTTATTTATATAGGGTATTATTGTTATTTAAAATCATATATAATGGGGGTTTTCTATTAATGTGTTATTAAATTTATTTTGGAATAATTTTTCTAGACTCATAATAAATATTTTATGTTAATCAGTAAGGGTTTTTTCTTATGTTTGATAGTAAATTTCTTATTTCAATAAACATTGTTTTGGTATTCAATAATTAAACAATTTTTTTATGTTTGTGATTTCATGTTGAAATGTTTATTTTATATGGATATATATTGATGTTATTGTGTAAAATTGAATATATACTAAAATGTGTATTACAAATTGAAAGTGAAATTATTATTTTTTTAGTTTATGTTTATTTTATTTATGAATATATTTATATATATATCAACATATAAATCATTTAATACTTGTTTTGCATGCGATATGAAAACATGAATGAATATGGGTTAAATTTTATATCATCGCTTTTATATGACATTATGGTTGTAGAATACTCAACGATGAAGTGATTTATGATTCATTTATAATTTCAAATGCATCGCATAATTATTTATTCACTATGATAATTTTCAAGGAGAAAAAATTGAGTGTTATTACTATACATTAATTACAACATGCATATAAATTTATTAAACAATTATTTATTAATTTAGGATATTGTTTTTAAATGTTTGAAGTTATAAAAATATATAAATATGTATTTAGTAATATTCTGGGAACATGGATGACTATCAAAAGGGATCATGGAATGAGTTTTTGTTGGAACCTAACTCTAAATTGATGCAATAGAGTTCATATATTTATGTACACACATACTTATATATATAAGTTGCAATGTGTATTTTAATGTAGTGACATGTTTAAAAAATTAAAAACTCTAGTGAAATTAGATATATTTAATGAAATATTAAATTAGTTTCAAAAAAATATGGCACTAGATTGTTGTAGATATGGAAGGGAATTGGGGTGTGATCCCAATCCCTCATTGCGTGTGTTCATCCAGGAGAGCCTTCAACCTTACAATTTTCCCCAGTATATTGTCTTCAGAAACATTATGTAAAATTTTTATGAAACATCAATAGATTGTTTTTAAAGTAATTTAAGTGTTATAATTTACAGAAAAATACTCGTTTTCAAGGAAATATAATAATTTCAATATTATTTTCAAAGGAATTTTCTGAAAGTATTTTTATGGTGTTATCATTAGAATTTATGAGGGCACTTATTATAGTAATTTTCACGGAAATATACTCTAAAAATTATTTCAATGATTTCAAAACCCCTTACTGGGAAATTGAATTCTAAACATTTTTTAAAAATTACTTTTCACATGTATTTTAGAAGGTAAAATTAAAATTTCATTACATTTAGAGTTAGTGTGGGATGAAGCGTAGTACGAAAGTGTTTAATTTTTTTCAAATTTGAAATATGTAAGGCATTTTCTAATACACCAGATACTAGACCAGTAATATGTCATTATTTTTTTTGTGTTTTTAATTTATTTAATTACTTTTATAAGAAAATTACAAAACCATTTTAAGCATTAAGTCTGGAAGTGCGGGCTCTGGCCGTCATTGCTATTTATGGGTAGGAGGATTCTAAGTAAATATAATGGTGTTGTATGTAATTTAATGAGATATAATATATAATGATACACATATATTTCCAATTATTTGGAATGGTTAGATAGGGTTATGTAAAGGTAACCCATGAATTAAAATATCATGCATAATGATAAGGCATGTGATGTAACACCTTGAGTTTTCATGGAACTTTCTTCTGAATAAAATAAATTTCTATTCATGCCTTTCAATGAATTAATTCAAACAATCCATTCAAATGTAACATCAACTTGGTGTATGTTATTCAGAACATTGATCTAGCATATATATCACATAACCTCGAATTTTCATTTGTTACATACAACACTGATGTTTCTAAGAAACATCATTTTATTATTAAAATTATTTAAAGGAGATAACTATAGCCAAGTCATTAAAATAAGAAATATAAATATTAATAATTAGCTTACAAATATTTTTTACAATAGTTTATTATAAATAAAACATATTTATAACAAAAAAATATAATTTTTGATAACGATTTTATATGTTTAAAAAATATTAATTTCATTAATAAAGTAATTTTCAGGTCCTCCTACAAATAAATAATAATAATATTAAACAACTATATAAATTGAATTTGATAATATAAAAACAATTTATAATCTCATTATTTTCATAAAGTTAATGTTTGGTATTTTTTGTAGAAACTTCATTTTTGGAGGAATATTGAAAAATATAGGATTTTAATACAAAATTTCTTATTCATAAAATTTATTTATAAATATAAATTATATTTTCATTTGATTTAAAATATTTATTATATAAATTTTTTTTATTAACTCGCCTAATTTAGGTAATTATAACCATTTTCCATTGATAATGGAAATAAAAACCTAGCAAAATTTTGATCATTTTTAATTTAAAAACCTATATTACTGACCTGACTACAAGATTAATTTTAAAATAATTTATGAAACATCTGTAATTAAAATTTGGAAAAATAGCTTCTATATTTTGAATAATAATTATTTATAATTTCCAATAATGTAAAATTTGTTTTTTATCAAAATTATTAGTGAAAGTGAATAAAATTAATTACATTTATTATAGTTTCATTAATCTTGAAAAGGGACTAAACCATAACCTTAAGGTCCAAAGAGACCTATATACTTTTCAAAAATAAATTTCAAGGAAATATTTCTACCATATACTCCTTTTTTGGGAATTTGGATCACTATTGGATCCACGTACAACACGAAGAACATTGGTGGAATTCTCTCTTCAAATATTTACATGAGTGTTGCTCATCCTTCCAAATAAAATTCCACTAACTCTCCCTCTTATTCAGAGCTCTAAAACAACTTCATTTATAAAACTATAAGGCTAATAAACTCCCATGAATACCTCCCTTCCTCATTGAATATTCCCTTTTTCCTAAAGTCTTCTAAGCAATCATGTTGGCACAATCCAAAAATAGTTACTAGATTAAGAGGTAACATCTTCTCTTGAGCTCCTTTATTTTATTTAACTTATCCACCCCATATAATATCTTAATTCCATTATTTTATAAAAAACTAGTATCCTAAAAATATTTTTATTTTTTTAATTCTAATTTTTCATCCAAAACATATACACAACTCTTTGTAATTGGTAAAGAACATATTGCTTATGTCTATAGTGAACTACCGCCTCACTAAATGATGATTGGTTATTTTTACTTTACTGCCTCTCATTGTGGAAATTATGACAAACACAATATTTATATATGTAATATATTATATTTATTATGTATTTATTCTTCATTATTTCTTCTACAACACATATCTTTTTACATTCTATTTTAAGAGAATATGGTAATTTTCATTGAGGAAGTGTGGACTACCGCCCTCTCAAAGCGATATAATTTGATCAAACAGTACATGGATTGTACATATGATAGTTTTACTGAATAAATATTATATATATGATATCATAATTCTACTATAATATTGATATAAATAAATACTTATTTTTCATATTTTTAATTCCTTCAATACACCAAAAAAAGAAAAAACATCATTCATGAATTCGTACAGCTTATGGTCTCTATGAATGGTGTATTATATTTTGTAATTATATATTATAAATATTATAATAATACAAATATAGTTGAAATATATTATATTTGTATAATTTTATATATTTTTTTAATCATGATATATGTTTAAGGAGAAACTATATTACAAATTAAGACACATGCGAAAAACAGGGAAACTATTATACAAAGTGAAACTCTAACATTTAATCGTAAAAAACAAGGTAATATAATACCATAATCAAACCATATGTTGTATTAGATATAATAATATGGTTCTATAAAATATTTATACTAAATTTATATTTTTTATTCATGTGGATTGAATGAGTACGATGAGATTCAAGAGATGAGGTATGAGGATTTCAACTCACTTTTTTTTTTGTGACATACATGCTACATTCTCAAATCTTTCCATTCTGTGTGAGATGAGTAGATACCATGATTTTATTATATTTATCATAAAATTAAAATTATTCGGTATTTAAATATCCATTTTATGATCTCCCTTTCAGGGGTTTACATTGAACATGTTTCTAAATTGATAATCTTATTTTCTCTCAATTTTCCTTCATTGAGACTTGTGTTTAGTTATGCACCTTAATTATTTTTTGAGGTGTATATTCAAAAAATTTATATGTTATATAATGAACACAATTATTTTTATTATATTTTATTGTTATTTTTATTTCTTTTCCTTACATGGAGGGTGTGATCCCAAGATACCATGTTATAAGATTTCATTGAGACAATCTCATCGCTTTTCAATAATATTTTGATTATGATCCCACTGATGAAATATTTTTATCCATATCTCATGAATCCCATGGGATTAATTATCACATGTTTATTTAAGATATATCCATATATTAGTACCATTTTTCAATTCTGTGGTACTTAAGATAACATTTTTACGTAAAATATGATTATCCATCTCCCCGATTGGTAATTTATTGTATTCAAAAACCATGTCGTTTAAAAAGTTTTCAAAAAAGTTTTCAAAATATCTTTTAATAGAATTTAAATGGAAAATGGATGCTAAATAAGTTTTGTGGTTTTTAATTAATCCTTTATATTTTAAAAAAAAATGGTTTTCAAAAGGTTAAATGTTTGAAAAATATATTTTGTCATACAGAATGGATATTTTCCTAAAGAATTTTTTTTAAAATAACTTTCAAATTTATTTCCAATTTCGGATATCGTCTATTTGTGTTACCCATTCCTTGGATGGAAATTATTTAATGTTTTGATTCATATTATTTCTATGAATGGGTTCTTTTTTGAGTGTATTATGTTTATTAAACTCGTTTCTCTTTCAAAAGTTATATAGTTTTGAAACCTACTTATTTTCCTGGGTTATTTTTGATATTTAATGATAATGAGAATTTTCATTTTTTTATACGTCATGATATTTTTACATGTTTATAATGCCCATTTTATTTCATGGGTTATGATATTATTACTTATGATCTTTTTCCACATGTCTGTATGTTTTCATAATGAGATTTTTGGGATCTACATCTCCTTAAAATTCATTGGGTAAAGATTTATATCTCATGAGATATACTAATACGGTCTTGGGTATAAACATTTAATGATAATATGAGAAAAGGAGATAACCCTGAAAACCATGATATTATGAGGAGTGAACTCATGATACTAAGATTTATATGGGAGTGATCCCCGACTTCAAATAGAGTATAGGGACTGAACTTATACTACCATAATGGTCTTGGTAGTGATGCCTTGGATACTTTAGAAACCATATTATATTTTCTTATATGTCTTGTATAGTTCCGTTTTTTATTCTATTGTCGTGATTTAAGGCCTTATGTTCTCTATTTCCTTATGATTTGTGTCTTATGATCTATCTAGATTTATTACATAAATCATGTATATGATTATTGATAAGTAGGGTATAATCCTCTATTTTCATGATCATGTTCTCATGCCCTTATTCTCATATTTATACTTATATATCATCCTTCTTTTCCCTTACTAATCATTTTAGCTCACCCCTTTTTATGCTTCATTCCCCTTTTTATGATCATATATATTATTATTTATGTGTCTAAGAGGGGTTATATTCAAAAAGAACATAGTGGGATATAATGTACCTCAAATATTGATCAATGTTTCGGTTTCTATGTTTCCAAAGTAAATATACTCATAATGTATTTGGGAAACTATTTGTATAATGTTTTATACATTTCGAAAAAATATGTAATTTTAATTTATGAAAAGGTACGGTCGCATATTTGGAATAAAATGAAATTTTTAGTTATCCTTTGAAAACTAGGATGAGATAACCTTACTAAGAACCCCAATGACATTTACAAGGATAAATATGAGAATAAAAAATTTATTAGATAATATCTTCAAATTTTGGTAAATAATAGAGTGTGTGGTTTCATTGAAAGAAATACATGTATGGATACAACTTGTTGATGTGTTTTTGTCAAATATGTACCTAGGGGTAACAATGCTGAAAATATTTTATGGGCCTGACTTGTGGTAATCTAGTACCTGACAATGGACCTTGTTTCACACCTAGTTTAACAACCCTGAGGGATATTCATTTTAAATTTAAAAACTATTAATGAACCATCATGAATGATTTAAATAAGATTTTCATATAAATAAATATTATAAACCTAATTTTTTATTGATTAATGAATGTTTCATAATATATACATCTTATAAGTGACTTCCCATGATTCATTAGTTCATCCGTATGATAACAATTTATTACTCAATTATTTTTTTTGTAGTCAATAACTGGATCCCAATGAAACCATGATAATGGTAATTATAATATAGAATGAAATGATTGTCCTCTTGAGTAACAAAATTCTATGAGAGATGTAATGGAAAAACATTTTCATATGATCTAATAGAATTAATAGGAAATGAATCATAGTGGAATTCAAAATTATATAATTATAGTGATAAATTATATTTACTCCTTCTTGAGGAAATTTCCTCCTTCTTTTAGAGGGTCTTATAAACAACTTGTTTTAGAGAAATGGATCAATACAACAAAAAATATATCCATCATTCTCTAGTGTTTGGATATTGAGAATTTAATTCCAGTTGTTTATTAGTTTGATAGTGAAGAAAACCATTGGTGGAATCGAATAAATAATATATTGAATAAATATTATATTAAATCCATGTATTAGTATGATTTAAAAGAACTAATTTTTCAATGACTACATTCCAATGATTTTTCGTACCATTATTGGGAAAGAGTTCCTTCAGTTTAATAAAATGTATGATGAATCTGCTAGAACCTATGAGGATAATTTCATTAGACTTGTGTGGTATGATTCGGGAATTATCATCCAACCTAAATGTAAAGTTGATAAGTTCTTCAGTTTATTAACGAAATGTCTTAGAAGGTTGTTTTCCATCAAATACATTAATAGTTGTTAAGTGATTATTTTTTGTGAAATAAAAGATGAAGTGAAGATTAGAGTGATGTATCAATCTCCTAGTTTTGAAAATAATAGGAATATATATGGTTAAGTAAAATTAGAAACCCTGAAGAAAAGAATATGATCTTCCCTTTGTTATCAATGTGTGGGAATAATCATGTAGTATATTTCCTTATGCTTACAATAAATGTTTTACATGTCGAAGGTAATTATATCGGTTATATGATTTCCAATTGGATAGGAATATGTCATCTAACATTGCGAATGGGGAAAATCAGAAAATAATTCACCTCCAATGATTTATTACTACATGTGTAAGTAGAATGGGAATTATACTAACCACTACCTGAAACCAAGGGTTGGTGATGAGGATTGATTTCAATAACCCCTTTAGGCAAGGTACATATGGAAATTTTATGAAATCTCTATTTATGAAGAGGTGTGTCATAACAACATGATGAAAGGTACACTTACAATCCACTGTAAAAATGATAATGAAATATTTGATTCTTTATCTGCCCACTCTTTCTTATCTTCCTAATTTTTGATGGGTAATACGATTATACCAAAAAAATTAGATTTTTAATTATAAGTGAAAATAATTTACGTTATGATGATTAGATCTTAATTATATGAATCCTTTCAGGTTGATTTTTGTGGTAATTCTCTTCCTGAAAATATTTTAATTCATACTTTGGTTTAATCTAATATCATATTAGTCACGGAATAGACTTCATTTCATAAATTGTACGTCAATCTCAATGATGGGAATTTATATTTGATATTTCATGTCCATCTATGATCACCCAACAATTTGATAATAATTATGAACTTCTCATGTAGATTAAATCTATTTCAGGGTTCTTAAATCCTATTTAGAAACATTTATTATCTCAAATTCTTCTGGAGAAAAATATAACCAATGATATTACCATTTTTTGATAATTTGTGGATTTATATATAGATGAGATTTCTAGATATCCATCAAAATAAGATGTTGAGTTCTCAATAGTGCTCATACATTTTCCACACCAAATTCATATACTCATTATTGAATGGATCTAACTGAGCTGTAGGAAATGAAGAATCAACTCCCTGAAAACTTTGGTATCGTATTCGTTCTGCCAAGTGTTTCACCTTGGGGTGCACTAGTAATTTTTTTGAAAAATAAAGTTGGATCAATGAGACCATAAATTTATAAACAGGAGATGAACAATATCACACTCAAGTACATGTAACTTTTTCTCCATATTGATGACTTTTTTGGCCAATATCATAGAGCTCAATACTTTTCCCTGTTTGACCTTAATTTTGGATATAATTAAGTAATGGTCAAGAAAAAGGATATACCCAATAATTAATTCTATACAAGGTATAGACACTATGAATAGATAGGGAATCCTTTTGGTCTTACTAATTCCCATACTATATTCATGGATTTAATGAATATACTATTGAGATGTTACCTCTATCATTTAGTTGTAGTATTTATTGATGATATATTTATTTATTCAAAGGAAAAAAAAGAGAATGTAGATAACATTAGAATTGTATTAAAAACATAAACAAGGAGATTCAATATAAAAAAAATTCAAAGCCTGAGTTTTGGATGAAAAAGGTTTTTTTTTTATTCACATAATATCAATATATAGTATATCATTAGATCAATCAAAGACAGAGGCCGTTAATTTATGTCTTAGACCAACAGCAGTGACTAAGATCTATAAATTTCTTGGTTTATGGGGATATTATAGATGGATTGTGGATTATTTCTCATAAATATCTAATCTATTGATCTAGTGAACTCAGAAGAGTGTCAAGTTCTTTTGGGTAGATAAATGTTGGGAAAATATCAAGAAAATGAAGATAATGATAGTGATTACACATGTTCTTACATTACCCTACAGTGGATAAGGGTTTTTAATATATAGGGGGAGTGTACAAGAATAGATTGGGATATGTTATTATGTAGAATAACATGTATAAATCCTATGCCTCACGATATTTGAAGAATCATGAGAAAAATTATCCAACTCATGATTTAGGGTTAGCAGTTTTAATTTCATCACTAAAAATGTAGAGGAATTATATTTATGGAGAAAAGTTTGATATATATACTAATCATAAAGTTATGAAAATTATATTAACAAAAAAGGAGTGGAACATGTGCAAGAGAATATAGTCATATATGATAATGGATTATGACATCTCAATATATCACCACCCTAGGAAAGTGAACAGGGTTTTTGATTATTTGAGTAAGAATTATCCTGATATCCTTCCCATGATGAGGATCACAAAATAGACAATATTTATAAACTCTCAAGTGATGGATCTAGAAATTCTAAAGGGGAAAATAAAATCTTTACCAAATGAATGGTCAACCCTCTATCTGAGTAAAGGTTAATAAGGAGTATAAGGAAGAAGAAAATCATAAAAAGAAATTTATAAATGTGCCAGGGTTTAACCATGATCAAGATGAAATGATAAGGTTCCAGAACCATGTATATGTTCCTTCAATGCCAAATTTAAAGAATGATCTTTTTGAAGAAGCTCATTTTCCATAATTCAATATTCATTATAGAGTTATGAAGATGTATAGGGACTTTAAAAATACATATGTTGGGATGGAATGGAGGGAGATATTGTAGAGTTTATATATTGGTTCGTGGTATGCTAGAAAGTCAAAACTGAAGGAAAAAGTGAAAATGGATGTTGCATCCATTACCAATACAAGAATGGAAATTGGACAAAATCGCTATGGATTTTATCATAGGAATTCCCAAAACTAATAAATTTATTAATCTTATATGGGTGGTAGTCTATCACCTTACTAAATCAGAACATTTCATCTCTATTAGTGGGGAATTCCCTATAGATTAGCTTTCTAGGATTTATATTAAAGAACTGGAATGGTTTCATATAGTACCACATTTTATTGTATCATATTAGGATTTGAGGTTTACCTTAATGTTCTGGTGAATTCATCCACATGAATTTTATATAGGATTGATTTTCATTACTACATACCATCATTGTATATATTATCATTCTGAACGAAAAATTCAAACCCTAGAGGATATGTTGAGATATTGTTCTCTAGATTTCAATGGTGGTTAGAATCATTACATTACTCTAGTTGAGTGTTCTTAGAAAAATAGATTTCAATTATGAATTTATATGGAACCATATGAATCTCTCTATGGGAAGAAATGTAGAGCTCCAATGTACTGGTATAAGGATGGGGAAAAAGGATATTTGGGCCTATAATTGCCGATGAAATGGATGAGAAGGTTAGAACCATTGAATAACATCTCAATGTTGGAAGAAAAGTTATATTGAAAACCATAGCGTGATCTATATATTTAATTTGGTGAAATTATGTTTCATTGAATTCCACCGTAGATGAATGTTATGATATTCATGATGAAAGGGAACATAATACAATTGTATATCGGTCCCACGGATATTATTGATCATATCCGTATGGTAGCATATAGATTTCCACTTAGACCAAATCTCTCTCAACTCCATGATATGGTTGATGTGTCTCTCCTAAATAATTACATACCAAAACATTTACATGTTCTAAACATAGATGTTATACCACTAGAGAATGATCTTTCTAACGATGGACAACCTGTGAAAATTTTGTACTGATCTGACATAGTTCAACATAACAATACTACTAACCTAATCAATGTTTTTTGGAGAAATAATAAGTTATAGTAAATTATTGGGGAACATGAGGATATGATGAATTATAATTATCCTCCTTTTTTACCCATGTGATGAATTTTTAGGAATAAATTCATTCTTTTTTTGGAGAATTTAACACCCAATGTTTTTATGGACTATTTTTCGGAATAAAAAACATTTTCATTTATATATTTCATTTAACTAAGTCAAACATTACTTTAACATGGAAAATATATATGGAATACATTATATGGGACATTTAATTAGCATATGATACACTCAATGATCACTTTTCATATGTGACACACATCTCTGATGTTTCTATGAAAAATTATTTTTGTGTTATAATTCTTTATAAAATATAATTATAACCTAGACATTGAACATTTCAATATGAATTGTAATAATTGTCATTAAAATATGTTTATAATGGTTTTATATAAATTAAACATATTGAATAAAAATATATAAATTTTTTAACGTCTTTATATGTTGAAAATATATTATTTTCTAAAATAAACTTATTATCATGTCCTTCTTTGAAAAAACAATAAAATTTACATTAGACACATTTAAAAGTTTAATTTGATAAAATAAACTTCATTTTTCAATTAATAATTTTTAAATTAGCTTAGGGATAATTTTTTGGATTTTCCTAAGAATCATCAATTTTGGATGAATAGTGAAAAATATGGGATTTTAATTCAAAACTAGATTTTCATATAATTTACATGTATGGATAACGTGTTATTAATTTTGATTGAAAAATTTTTAGATTATATTTTATAAATTAATCTAATATATTAAATTAGAACCAATTTCACATTGACATTGGATATAATAATATAGTAAACTTTTAATCATTTTTTATTAAAAACCTGCATTGTCGACTAGACTGTGGGATTAATTTTTAATTCATTTTATTATATGATTAGAATTTATAAAAATACATGAAATATTTTTAATCATAAAAATTTATAATGTATAATATGTTCAACTATGTTTTACAACAAAAATAGTAGTGAAAGTGATTAAGATTAATCATGCTTATTACTGTTAAAATAAGCTTATCAAGGGACTAAACCGACACTTAAGTCCCATAACTACTTATAAAATTTTCAAAAATAATTTGGGTTTCAATATTTAAACCATATCCTACCTTGTTTCAGCTTTGGATCGTTATTGGATCAACTTTCAACTTGAAAATATGAGTGAAATTCTCTCTTTAAATATTTACAAGAGTGCCACTCCTCCATCCCAATAATGTCCACCACCTCTCCCTATTCTCCACATCCCTCAAAACACATATTTCTATCCAATATCGTCACAGTAAATTTCCCAACATAACTCTAATCCTATTTTATGAATACATTTTGGAGAAAAGTATTCCGAGGAATATTTTGGCCGAAACCAAAAGTTGTTACCCAATTAAGAGGTAACCTCTTCTCTCGAGCTCATTTCTTTTATTTTCATAATTCAACCCCTTAACTCTTTTATTATATTTTTTATTAAAATAATAGTATCATAAATATACAATTATTTATTTTTATTATATGGTTTCAAACTACACTTACACACACCTCTATCTAATGGGTAACGAGTATACAGTTTAAGTCTACGGTGAACTACAACCTCACTAAATAATGATTTTTCATTTTTCATTTACCAACTCTTGTGGAAGAAATTATGGTGGAAAATATATTTATATACGTTATAAAATTTTTATATTATTTCATTAATCTTATTTATTCCTTTTAAAATACATATATTTTTAAATTTCATTTTGATTTGATATGATAATTTATTTTGAGAAAGTGTAGACTATTTCCCCATCAAAGCGATATGATTGTTCATGCACTATATAGAATGTATTAAGGATGGGTTTTTTGAATATTAATTTTATACATTATATCCAAAATGCACTTTAATAAAAATATACATATATACTTATTTTCCATTTTTTCATTCTTTCAATACAATAATAAAAACTGAAATAACATTCAAGCGTGTGTACGACTTATCATCTCCATGAACGGTGTATTCAATTTTATAATACAAAATTATATAGATTATTATAATAAAAATATAATGCATATAAATGATATTTATATCAAGTTTTACATTATTTAATAATTATATAAGTATACGGACCAATGATATAACATATTAAGACACATGCAATGAACAAATAATATATTATCCAAAGTGAAACCTTTTCATAGAACGGTTAAAAATCACTTAATATAGTGACATAAAAAAACATTTATGGTATTATATAAAAAAATATGGTTTTGAAAAATATTTATATTAAATTTTATTTTTTATATGGGTGTTTTGAACTTGTACAGTGAGGGTCAAGACACAGGGTAATGGGGTTTTATCTCACTTTTAATATCTATGAGAAACAGCTATGTTTTCCACTCATTCATTTTTTGTGGTGTATATAATGAACATGATTTTATTATATATATCATATAGAAAAAATTATTGGTATTAAAATAGTTATTTTATTATATTTCTTTAATGGGGTTTATGTTTCAATAGATACAAAATCAGTTAAATAGTTTTGTCTCAGTTTTCCTTATTCAAACTCATGTTTTGTTATGAACCTAAATTCCATTTCAGGTGTATATACATACATTTTAAATGTTATATTGTGAAATTTATTATTTTTATTATATTTTAATCTTTATTTAATTTTCGTTTCATACATGGAGAGTGTGATCCCATTTTACCATGTTATTTGATTTTATTGACCCAACCTCATCATTTTTTATGAATTTTTATGTTTATGCATCCTTTGATGAAATATTATGATACATATCTCATCAATGATAATTATTTTTATTCTAATTTTTTAATAATTATATATCCATTTATTAGTTCCACTTTTCTACTCTATGGGACTTTATATAATGTTTTTTTATTAAACATGCTTGTCCCTCTATCCGGTCGGAAATCTATTATATTCATAAACCATGATTTCAAAAAAAATTCAAATTTTTTTTAAAGCGATCCTCGAAACCCAATTTCACATAAAAATTAATTTAAAAATGTTTTATGGTTTTTAATGCTTCCATTATAATTCAAATAAAATGGTTTTCAAAAGTTTCCATCTTCCAAAAAGAATTTTTTCAATACAGAAAGGATATTTTCATCATGAAATGTTTTTAAAATATTGTTAAAAATTATTTCCAATTTAAGAAAACATAGTTTTGTGATTATAATTAATTTATAGGGAAATTATTCAATACTTCCATTCATATTATTTCTCATGACATATTATTTTTTTATGGAATGATGTTTATGAAACTCATTTCTCTTTCAGGGGTTATATGCTTTTGAAACCTTCTTCTTTTCACATGTTATTTTTATGAGGAAATTATTATGAAACCTATTGTTTTTCCTAGGTTATTAAATGTTGACATATTTATAATACCTCTATAATTTCTTGGGTTATGATATGATTACTTATGATCTTGTAGCCAATATATGTATGAATAAATTATGAGATGGATGTGACATATATCTCCCTCCAATGCATTGGGTCAAAATTTATATCACGTGACATAGATTAAGATGGTCTTGGGAATGATCCTTGGCTACTAATATGTCTATGAGAGTAAACCATGATTATGAAGATGACATGAGGGGTAAAATAATTCTGATAATATGTTTATGGGAGTGAACAATGACTACTGATATAGTATGGGGAGTTAACCTATACTACTAAGATTGTATTGGAAGTGATTCCTTGGAATCTATGGAAATCATATTATATATGATTATGTGTCTTCTATTATTTCATGATTTATTCATATATTATGCTTTTATGTATTATGTTCCCTATTTGTTTATGATTCATGTCTTATAAACATCTATGTTTTATCCCATTATTATTGTATATGATCTTTCATATACAGTGTACGATATTATACTTTCATGGTCATGTTTTCATTCCATTATGCTCATGATAAAGATTATATAAATCCCTTTTTTACACATATTGAGAATATTATTTCACCCATTTTTTATGTTTATATCCCTATGTTATGAAGATATGTATAATGTGCTTTTTTTATATTAATAGTGATAGTTAATAAGTACATCATGTGAGATAATGTATCTATGTTATGTATTAAGTTTTATGGTTCCATAATTTTAAAGGCAGTAGACTAGTATGTTCTTTGGGTGTCTTTATGTATAATGTTTTATGTATTCTTAAATTTTTTTGTAATATTGATGTATAAAAATTTAGGCTCCTTATATGTTATGTAATAGAAAACACACTTCTACATAATGGTATCAATATGAATTAAAATGCTATTAAAAATTCAGATCATTATGTAGTGAAATTTTTATTAGTCTAGAGAAGAGGATTAAGGACCACCTATATTGATCTATCGTCATGTTGTAGCTACTAGGAGACATGTGATCGACTAGCTATACTACCACTATGAGCTTTAAATTCCCACTAATGCCACCACAACCCGCTTCAAACATTCCATGACACTAATAACATCACTTTTCATATTATAGGTGTGCATGTCATCCATCTATTACCACTATCTCATAATAATGCATTACACTATCAACTTTTACAAAAATAATCATGATCTAACACTTCCATTTATATACTACCATTGAGCCATGATACTGCAAGAGGTATTCTACTAATGAAATTATTGTAATTTCATGTACGAAATTCACTATTCACCCTTAAACTATTGTGATATAATTCATTATAAAATTACATCAACATAATTGGGGTTCTAAATCTAAACACAATTTCAACCATTAAAACTCAGACAACCACTAGAGTGCATAAATATTTATCAAATAAAAAATATGGATGGACATGGGCATTGATCTCTTTGAAAACCATGTTATAAGCCCGGATTATATCCTTATTATACTTGTATGCATAAATTATAGAGTATATTCCTTACCCTATGTCATTTTTGTGAGATATTATGACTGACCATCAAATAAGAGATCCATTTATATGATCTAGTGAATGCACATTGAAATTCAATCATATAGTAGAGATACCCTCACAATGAACCACTCTAGATAAGAGTTTCAAGGATTAAATTCCATGTGGTTAATTGAATTTTTCTACGGGTAATGTTGAAGGAAAATTAAATAGTGATACAAGATAATGATATTAAATTATGACATGTAAAAGATTTATTATCTCTCATTTGATTAATTAGAGGATAAATTTAATTGGCATAATTAAATGGATTTAGTATGATAATAATTAATATCATTTAATGGAAGAAATATATAAATACATTAATGGAAAATAATTAATATTCATATATCGGACAATCTTCTACCAAAGATGATAAATTTGGAGGCACTGATACTTAAACTAATGGCATAGAGTGAAGTGGATTTTGGAAAACTCGATCTCCGACCATAGATTGTTAGAATTTCTTTTTTGGTTTAATTTTTTTGTTTGAGTGAGTCACTCATAAGGGGTAATTGAGTTCCAAATAAAATATTTGTAAATACCATGTTAAAATAAAATCCTCCAACTAAAATAAATTCATCAGGAATATCAAAAATTTGATTAATATATGCTTGATCTTTTAAAATATTTCTCAAAAGATTATTATATAATAGTTAAAACAATAAATTAAAATACATTAACATTTAAAAAATATTTAGTAACATAAAGAGTTATACAAAAACAAGTCATGTTTAACTATCAAAGTACCAATTTTTATTAAATATAAAAACCAAATTAAATTTAATATATAAAAAGAATGAAACAAACCATTGACACACAAATTAATAAATAATGGGTTTGGTCTAAAACTGAGATCTAATATCATCCACATGGAATTTACTCACTGAATAGAATATTATATATCAATATTATGATCCAAAAAATGGATCAGGTATTCAAGAAACAACATAAAATCAGATGAGTCTCAAATAATCTTCTAGAGTTATACATGGGAAGAACAAACATGCAGGCAATAAAAAGACATAATAAACAATAAAAATAGGTAAGTGCATGAAAAGGTAAAGAACAACTATAAAATATTCAATAATTTGAGTTTAGAATATATTGTGTGTAAATATAATGAGTGGAACAACACACTACTTCAATGTAAAATAAAAAAATTGGGAAAACAAATATAGTTGAATAAATTAGCTGAATATCGGTTTGTAGTGCACTATATAATCAATATTCCTCAGTTTTGTCATGGTTTAGAGATCAAATAGTTTTTATGAATGTATCAATGAAATAGAGTGTCACAAAGTTCAATTTTATATCTAAAGATTATTTGGAAACACTTATCATAATTCATGATGATAAAATAATATGATCGTTGATATGTTCCATCCATTCACACTCATATTTTTTTGTGTATGCATAATGAATTTTTTCTCAGATTATTCAATCCACACATCTATATATGAGGGGAGTCATGTGAAATATAAATTACTATAGTTACGAATAAACATTGATGAAAAATCATTAAGATCTTCTGGATCAACATTCTAAACTCTTATTATATATTCAATTCTTCTATGAACGTTTTAAATAATAATAATTTAATAATACCATTTCATTAAATTTAATATATTATTTATTGGGAGAATTTCATTTTAACTAATGTAGAATAGAAACATCTGAAAAAATAATTGTATCAATCTTGATGGTATCTCATCAAGTGGTAGCACATGAAAAATGATGTGATCACTCGTGAAAATCCCACCTATACCAACAGTTCTTTCCCAATAGTTTGGAAAAACCATTTAAATAAAGAACTTATACCAATGAGTCTATGAAACTATTTGTATTTATTAATATATCTTGGTTTTACCAATGGTTTTGGTGAACCATTTGAAATAACAGCCTCAATACCCAATAGTTCTTAAGAATCGTTGGGATAGACCTACCTAAAATTCCTCTGCTCGCCCGACCATCCTCCCCATCCTGACATCCCCTCGCATTGTGCCCCACTTCTCCATCGTTACAGCACCCCTCCTCTCCAATATGACTCCCCCTTTATTGCAGCACAATCCTGACTCACCCACGCATCCTCCCTCATCCCCCTCATGCTCCCCGCCTCACATTCAAACACTTCCTCACTGCTCACCGCTCGCCGCTCCCTGCTCCCCTCTCCCCACTCACTTCTCATTACTCACCCCTACCCACTCACTACCACTCACACATCCTTCTACTCCTCATCCCCTAGTCAAGAATACCCTCTGATCTCTCAGATCCCCCCTAGGTCGAGCTTTCCCTCACCCAATGTGAATCCCCCTAGTTCTATATTTCCCTCAACAGTCATAAATCCCTCATAGGTTGAGAAGGTCGAGCATCCCATCTAGTTAGTCATCACTCCTAATTTGAGGATCCCCTCTGGTCGAGAATCCCCTTCTAGGTTATTATGATTTATGTATTCTTTGGAAGTGATTCCAAAATCTTCTTCTTGTATAGTTAATTTATTCATTGTTTAGTTTGATTTTTGTTGATCCAATTTGTATCATTTCATATTCATTCATTAGCCTGTGGTATGTGATTGATTTTTTATTTCAAAAAACATAAAAATATTTAACATTTGAGTGTTTGTAGATATAAATTATTGGAATTTTACATAGAAGATACCATGAGAAAACTATTTCTTTATGATTTAGGTGAACAATATATAGTGTGTTTCTAGTTTCATAAATAGTTTCATATTCTATGTGAAATCGTTTTGATCTCATTATAATTTTAAGTGTATTTTATGTGTAGAATTATTAATACCATTGATGTTTTACAGATACCGTTGTCATTTGAATGGATTGATGTAATTTCCAAATGAAAATGTTATCAAATTGATACTTTTTAATCATGTACATGATGCATGTGAAGGGAAATTGTTTTATGGATAATGTTTTTGTTATTTTTGGATTCATGTTCTGTTGAAACAGTAACCATATTTTATTAAATTATAAAGTGTTATTAAGATTCCATGTTCCTTATAAATATTTCATTAACTCATGGGAAATCTATTGAATCATTTTTAGATATATGATTAACAAAAATGCATTTTTATATTTTCTCCACGTTGATTTTTTCAGTGGAATAAAAACACTATATAAAGGATTCATTTTGAAAAAAAAATTCCTTAAAAAAAAATATATATGTGATGTGTGTGTTATGTGAAATTTCCATTCACGTGTTGTTTTTATCAAAAAGAATGGAAAAAGTTGGGGTTATCAACTTCTATGCTATTACAGTGACTGAGGCTTTTTTATACTGGAGTAGTTTTCTTTATAGCTCAAAAGTTTTTTATTTTCTTTGTTATTTCATATTTCTCACATTATAAACAGGAATATGTTTTGGAAACTTGGTTTTACCTTCTTTAACATGTTTATTATTGTTTGAAAATATCATATTCACTTGATCAATTAATGAACTCTCAATGTTTTCAATTTTTTTATCTTTTTATAACTCATTAGACTATATGATCAAACATTATTTTTTATCATATTCTATCTTATTAAAAGGTGTGGATCTATTTGTAGAAATTAGTTTATAATATGATAAAATTTTATATATTCCCTTACCACTAATCAAATTCATTTGACTAGGAATCAATGTCAATCATATGATAGCTTCATGACCAACATAATTACACCTTAAAAAAACATCTTCAACCGCATTTAATTTTCCTTAGAAAATTTCATAGGATCTTCTTCAGAAATGTCAAATACTAATCAAATTATTCTAGCTATTTCTTGGATGGTTTCCATTTTTAGTTCATACGTTCTATCATAAATATTGGTAGATATTTATTTCTACTTTTAATGTCTATCCACAAAACATTTTATATTTTATTGAAAATCCACTTTAAAAAAATTATAGAACCAACAAAAAAATATTTTAGCATCATGTCACACACTCAAAATCTTTAAAATAGAATATAATTTATATTTTACATGTAGAATAGATTCATATCCTCCAAGCTAAGACCACATGATGACCATCTCTCTTCAATGACCACTTGGGACTGTCTTTCTACTTTTTTGTTCAGTTTACACCTCAAGGTGGACTTTTTTTTCTTTTTTCCTACTTATTCAATCATGGACACCACTTTTCATTAAAATATGCCTCATTTTGAGTTTCTACATACCAAAATTCCTCATTATTGTTTCCATATACATTTCAATATTCACAAAAATTATCAGGTCATTCAAATATTTTTCTAGGAGATATATTTCTCCACATATTTGAAACCTAAATATTTACAACAGTTTTTTTCTTAGATTTTACTATGCTCCCATTATAATATTCTCTTATACCACTTGTATGAGTATATACATTATACCAACAATTTATGTCTATGTGCATAAACTTCCAGCAATGCCAATGTTTTTCAAAAAAATATAGTTTCTTTCCCATTGAGGTTGTTTTTTTAAATTATTTCATTAATGTATTTGGATATATTCAACAAAATGTAGGGATTGGTTTGGGGAAATACTATTAATAAATATTCTCACATACACCATTAATTTATTTTTTAGATTTGTTATATTTTACATCACTAGGCTCTGCATAAACATTGATCTTTGTATTACACTTACAAATAAAAAAGGAATTATAAATTATAAATTTATTGCAGTAGTTGGATACATTATTCCATGAGGATTAAGTAAAGTACTCTACAAATGTTTTAAATATTTATTTTCTACTAGTATGAATCAATTATTAGTCCAAAATCATCTGTGTAATTTGAGTGATAGCAATTTTATTCTCATTTCTTTGTGGAGGTTCATCTTGGGTTGATTATAGATTCATCATGTGTTGGACCATGCTCTAAGCACTTCATAAGGTGGGAATATTTCTCAACCTCAAATAATGTTAATATCTCTTAATATTATGATTTTTTTCTTTATTAATCTTGATAATATCTTATAGTAAACTATAAATATATTTCACTATTCCAGTTTTCACATGTAGTAAAAAATCTATGATCTTCACTATGACTTTATAATACTCTTCTATGTTTCTATAATTTCCACATTTCTATCATTGATCCCCATTTGTAGGGCGTATCATGGTTCTTTAGGGTCAACCTCATGTGGGATTTTTCAACCGATGCTGAAGGAAAAGCATTTTGGATCATCTTAGTTCAACTGCCACAATTTTCCACCATTTGAGGTTTGTTTATTCTTCCCTCCTTGTTTGTCCCAATTTAATTTGTGGCTTCTGGTGATGTATGTGCCCATGAATAATCTTTATTAGGTATGAATTGCATGAATAATACTTCTTTCCATTATACCCTTATTTCGATTTTCCTTATATGATATCATTCAATTCTATGTAGTTTTTATTCCAGATATGGAACCAATGGATATAATTACTAATATTTATTGACTGATTATTAATAATTCCATGATCGACTAGAACCTAGATAAATGAAATTGTCCATGATAATGTAAATAAAAACAAGACAAACTGAATATAATGTAAATGTCCCTAACAAACTTGTATGGAACAAAATAAAACTAAGATGAAACTCAAACCAAACTGATTATATACTATTATAAGGCTGAGTAAATATTGATTAATAGGAATGTACTATTTTATATTATCATTTTTAAACATTTATAGGTTTCCCCCTTTCTTGTGGAAACATTATTTGACCCTTGGTGCATTGTGGTTATTAAATATTGGGCGGTGATGTGTATATTCATAGTAGACACGTGTGTTTTAGTTTAGTTTTTATTTTACATTATTTATTGCAATGGCCACATAGGTATTTTACTTCTTTCTATGGATAGAGGGTAGTTATATTTTGTGAAGGGGACTACAAGGGGTTCAGATTGATTTAGTTCTCTATCTATGATATGAGGTAATATTATATGGTTAAAACTTGTATTGTACCTCATGTATTTTGGACTTTCTGTTTTTTTGACTCCATATTATGTTTTCAGTAGGGTGTTGGATCATTTTGTGTTAGTTCAGGTGGATTTGGTCCTCCGCTGCCAATCTACATAAGGCTTAAATGTCGTTGGTCAGATTCTCAATGGTAATGTAGTTTCCATTATGTGTTTTAAGGTTCATAATATCCATTATGTAGTGTATTGATCCATGCTCGTTAGTTTCGAGTCGCCAAGTAAATGGTGAATCGCCTATGAGTTCATATGTAAGTAGGTATGTGTTTGTGGGTTCCATCGTTAGGTGTATAGTCACCAATGGCACTGATTATTCTTGTATGGGTCTAGATGTCCCCATGTATAAAAATATATATATTTATATATAAATATATAAATGCATACGAAGGTGAGTGGAGATAGGTATATTTATATACGCATATGTGCAAGGATCCCCTTCCACATTATCATGGCCAAGAGGGTTTGTGCATTGGAGCTCGGTGTCCTTGATTTTTTGTGAAGGTGTATATACCCAGTGGGGGAGGAGCAGCTTTTAGTAAGAAATCTCGAAGAGCCAAAGTGGACGGCATAGTTCCAGCTTGAGGTAGGGTCCCTCTCCTAGCCTCTTTAATTCAGGAATGATTTGAATTAAATTTAGGTTCTTTATTAATTCTTCTTAATTATATTGAATTTCATATCTTGAAAAACTATTCTTCAATATAATTATTTAATTTGATAAATAATGTCATGTTTTTATAATAAAACTCCTCCAATGGATGTGAGCTATCTGAAAAAACTCACAGTGATAGTTTTGTTGATCTAGTTCCTTAACTTATTGCATTTTATTTGTGCTGAATGAATATTAGAATAAATGTTAAATATAATTAAATGTTTTATTTGTTAATGAAATTCCATTATTTAATAACAAAACCCTTCAAAAGGATCTGTGTTTTCGTCTAAACCAAATAATAGTGATTGTTATCTGTATCATGTTTAGAAGAGATACCTACACAACATTGAAACATCTAGTTCTTCTATATTGATATACAAGCCAGGTCTGATCCCAACCATTAATAGTTGTGTTTGAAAATGGCTAGCATACACACCCATATAAATCTCTATTTTAGTGTTATTCTCATCTAAAAAAATAATTTTATAATAATAATCCATGTGGATGCATACATTCATAGATCAACTAATTTCAAACTAATATGACCCAAATAAAAAAATATAAAAATACCCTATAGGATCTATTTCCATCCTCGATCACCACATAATATCATCACCTTCAATCCTTATTGAGATATTCCATCCCAATCTAGTACATAATATTTTCTTCATGTGTAGGATACATTCATGTATCCAAGCCCTAGAATAATACTTATCACTCAATATAGGTCATCACTCAACTCCCAACATCTACTATACTACTAAAGGTAGTGTCACATACCACTATATATCACATAATAACTTTCTCATTCAATAAATATCCATGTTAATACATTATGATCAATGTAAATTGATTTCCTAAAATAATCACATATTAACCATGGTAGGTCTAATATCATATTCTGAATGTTATATTTTCCCTCATTATTTGGTTAATCTAGAACCCTATCATTCAAGGTGAAACCATTATATTGACCACTACCTTTTCAATCATGGTCTGGTTAGATATTATTTTATAATATTATATCTTCATTATCACTCAAGTAATGATCCTTCAAACACCATATCACTCAAGGTTCTATAATTCCTTAAGATACATCACTAAATTTATTAAACAATTTCACCCAACATTTGTATGAAATAAAAAAATGTAATTTGGTTCACATCACAGCTCATCAGATAGGTACAAGATTCTAGTCACTCGGGACCCATACCGCCATCTCAAAAATTTCTCACCATCCAAGTGACAAATTTCAGCCCTGTTGGTACACATATATCTTACACCAGGGAATCCACTAGAGACCTTCAGAATAAAATTAGTCTCATACCCAAAATAGAAATAACTACCTCATGATGACCTCAAATACTATATGATATTCTTGGAACATTCCTTGAATCCCAGTCTGCCTATGCTTACATGTCCTCTCCACCACACTAGTTTATCATCTCAATCACAATGTCTAGACTCATCTCTCTAGGATTATCTCATGCCTCGATGCACATCTCATCATACAACTAGACATAGACGATTATTCACCTCATGGTTGTACTAGTCAAAAAAATCACACCATGTTAAACCCATCTACATTCTTATCTCATCCACATGGGAATCATCTAGTGTCCCTGAAACATAACCTAGTCGCTACTCACTGACCGTGATCCTCATCCGATACAATATTGTATTCTATCATCATGTCGAACATTCCTTAATTATATTCTCAATAATCTGGTCAAGAACCTCATCAAAATCTTGTAATATAACCCAAACCCACTAAACAGGTTCAATCCTAAGTTAAATCACACCATGCCTCTTGGAATTATAATGCCAATCTGCCTGAAAATACCCAATACCCACAATAGAATCTCATCATTCATCTATTTATTTGAACTCTTGAATCATTAAATGAAGTAAAAGCATTCATAATACATTTTATAGAATCCGAGGGACCATCCCACTCTAATAACCCACCAATATTCCTATCTATCATAATAATTATTTCCTCATCAAACACTAGACTTACAATTTCAAAACTTATCACTATAAGGCCAAATTCTCTTAAAAATAGTTTACATGATCTAGACACTCATCTATTTCATAAACATACCATGCCAATTATAATACATATTTTAGATCACTCATATCCCAATCGATATCTTATACACTTGGTGACCCAGAGATAGGGTGATTTCATTTCTATAAAATCACTAAATAACCTTCTCTAAACCAAAGAATCTTCTGAAAACCATATCTATAGGTCTACTATTTTAATATATTTATTTTGAATTACCTTCTATAGATTAAATTAGTCTCATGGAACATATTTATATTCAATACCTTTCAAATCAATGACTGAATAATAATTTTAGTGTTTAAGGATATATACAGGCTCTTAATACTTTCTTTATACACATGGAATTCAAATGTTTTTCAATAATGATAATTCAAAAAAAGGGAGGAATCTCCACATATTTGAATATTTCCCATGATTCCCTAGATAAAAGTGGTTTCCTATGAATAAAAAATAATTTTAGTATGTTCTTATAAGACTCCATGAGATTTTATATCATTTTCCCTAGAGAATATACAAATTGGCGTAATTAATCAATTGATGCAGTCCCCGCCTCTGCATCCTATCATAGTGCCTATACCTTGGTAGCAACATCATGTTTGGCCTATTCTATAGCATCATGGACCCTATATTATTCTCATACTGCCTTATTTTCAATAGTCAACATGTAGAATAGGTTGAAAAACTCATATTGAATCCTATCAATTTCAACACTCCCAGCACTGAATGAATTTTTGTGTGTCACTATTTCCATTTCAAGTTGAGATAATTTTTTACTGAATTATTTTGATATTGTACAACCAATCCTGAAACATAATCTTCAAATAGTTTCAATTAAAAGTCCATATTCTCAACTATAATGGTGACCACCTCCTTCAACCTAGCATGTAGTACTTGATATTCAAACCCACTGGAGATGAGGGTTTTGATCATGTACAAGAAGTGTTACAAATGGTCCTTGAGTTCTTTAAAGTCCATATCTAAGATCATTATTTATATCTCTACCCACACATTTCACGTAATTTTTTAATGAAATTTGGAGTAATCTGAATCTTACCCTAGGGCTTTTCAAGGAACATATATGTATTCAGGAACAAGGTGGTGAGTGAGGGACTCATACTCACATCCCTTGGTGAGCATGGTGTATATATGGCTTCTATGGGAAGAGATACTGAGGCCAAATGATCTGGGATCTGTGATCCCTGAGGCTGGATTTCCATATTCAATCACATAATGACTGTTAGTCATTGTACATAAATAAGGTTGTCAGAAAAATAACAATTATGATAACCATTGAGGATTTACCTTTTTCAGTTAATGTAGTAGCCACTTATTTCACCTCAACCTTTACCCAAGTTATGATAGAAATGTGTTCTTATACCACGCATCATTGATGCAAAGATGATTCCCCTTCCATTGACCCAAATGTTCAAGGAGAGTTCTATGGAGACCACCACCATAATGGGGTGGAAGCATAAATAGAGGTCATAAAATTTGATACACACCCGATGTTATGTTCAATTTAAAGATAAATGCTTAACAAATCCAAGTGATGCCTCCATCCTAGATTGGTATGTCTGAGAATAGTTACCCATATAAGGATATTCTATGAGTGTTCACAGTCATGTTAGATAAAAAGGTATGAGTAATATTGCACCCACATCGTATATCAGGTTCAACCCTTAATGGACCCCAATCGTTTTATACTCTCCTTGGACCTTGTCCAAGCTTGGAGGCATGTTGAAGGGATGTAATGTGTATCTTTCATTAATATATAATTTTCTTTCCCTATTAAGGAACATGAAAAGAAATGACATATTTAATATGATCAATAATAGATACATAATAATTTGATGATTAAATTTATAAAACGAACTACTTACATGATGACTTTGGGTGTGGTTTCTTAGGTGACTACCTTATAGTGCCCTCTAAAAAATTTATCGTTTGATTCCCCCTATACATGATACAAAGTGATGTCTAAAAATTTTGTCCTGGACCTAGCTACATACTCAATTTTTATTCCATCCTAGATATTAAGGATTGTGAAAGGACTCATGTCGAGCCCCTTCCCAACCTAATTCATAGATAATTCCATTCCTCAGAGTATGATCTATATCTGTGTGAGAGGTTCACCATGATTTCCTTGGGTGATAAGGTCATACAAAATTTAAATTTATTTCCCACCATATAATTTCCCATCCTTATTTAAAGGTTCACAGTCTTTATATAAATACATTATTCCAAACACCATGACCTTAAAAGTTATGCACTCATACCTGAGGTGTTACTAATATTCCCTAGGCAATTAATGAATTCTATGTTCATGTTACCCCTATTTATTTATTTTAAATATATCCCCTTATTGCATTCTTAAAGACCATATAAATTAAACCCCTACACTCTATGCTTTATGACCTTAAGGGTTAATGCCTTTGGTTAATGTTATGAGACCATAAACTAAGGTGTTTTTGGACCACCCTTCATCTTACCACTAAATCATAAGTAGATCCAATTTTTGTATACCCTATCCACATGATTGAACATGTAATCCTTTGAGTACATCAAAAATTCTTGAGCATCTTGTCCCTTGTAACATTCTTCCTCTTGTACATATCTACTAGATGTTGCCTAAATCAATGAATCACCGCTAGACCGTAGCATGCCTTCCCTACACTATAGGATATCGATTAATAATGACATTCTAGGGTCACACCATTGGATGACTATACACCATATCAGAGTGCACCCCAATAGATTAAAATAAACCTATCAACATCTATTATATAAACATTAGAGCAGAAATGATAAAAAATTACTAAATTAAAATTATATACATAAAAACAACCACACATTGGTCTCCCACCAGATTCACCCCGTATATAAAAAAATGAATATAAAAGGAAAAATAGGCTACAATCCATTCTAGAGTCTCAAATCATCTCAATAACCAAACCATCTAAACGGATCCATCATTTTCATGTAAAAATGATCCTTTACCCAATTTGATCCTGTATGCAAGTAATAATTCTTCTCGGGGACCAATGTGTCAGGACCTCTCGAGCATGGTGAAAGTACAACATAATTGGGAACCACTAATATTGTTTGATACATAACTAGTAAATGTGTGTTTTTTCATGTGATATTCATAGATAAATGAATTTATAAAATATTTTATATTAATGAATAAATCACTATTGATCCTCAGGATCTCTCAAATGTGACACTTGTGATTGACCACACCTAACTTATGTTGTGCTAAAGTGTCTCTGAGCATGTCATGAAACTATTTCAATTAGTATATTATTTAAAACCAATTCCCATCTTATTGGGGAAATCCAATATCAAATTAGTATGTTCAATCACTATTTCCTATGAGAATGGAACATGGAAATTTAATTACAGTAATCCCAAAACCAATTCCCTCTATAAAATCAAATATTTTTAGGCAAAATGGTATATTAATAAATGTCCTGGGAAGTGAAACATCATTTCGTATCAGACAATTCCCATTCTTCTAGGGAAATAGAGTTTCAATGTCCATATATTCGATTCCAATATATCTTGTGAATTCCCACATCCATAATCAAATCATCAAATTTGGGGGATTAAATAAATAATTACATAGAAATGAAGGTTGAATCCAGGTATCATAGAAATTCCACACTCATCAGGATCTAGGTTGAATCTCTACATCCTATGAATTCAAAAAACCATCAAGATCGTGGTTGAATCTTTGCCTCTTAATAGTTTCTGTGTTTAATAATAGTGACTATATTTGTTTGATTGTAGTTAGTATTTTGTGTTTTCTATGTGATTAAAATTGATTTCATTGAGTTTATGTGAGTATTTTTTGGGTTTGATGTGATTTTTTGTGTGTTTTTAGTGAGTTTTTGTGTTTTTGCCTTTTGATTTCAGGTTAGGTCTGCGTTTTTTGTGTTTGCATTTTGTTTTTTTTTTGTGATTGCATGCTGTAGGTTGCCTGCGTGTATTCTATTTGCCAGGTGTTTTCAATGTGATTAAAGGTTGCAGTTTTTGTGTAATTGAAGGTTTCAGTTTTTATGTGTTTTCTGTGTGGTTGCAGTGATTTTCTGTGAGTTTTTTTGTGTTTTCTGTGAGTTTTATGTGTTTGTTTTTTATATGCATACAGGTTTGAGGTTTCCAATGTGTATTCGAAATCCAAGTGTGTTTCTGTGTGATTGGTGGTTACTAGTTTACTGCATGATTCATTGTTTTCTGGATGTAGTTTGCAGGTTGAATCCTTGTATTTGATTGTAGGTTGAATCCATGTTTTTATAGGTTGTGGCTAGCAGGAACTGGATAGCTAGAAGAGTGGTGGCTACTATTTTTTTTTTGCTGAGAAGAGGAAATACAAAATATTCTATGAATTGTTGGTATACATATTGAACAATTTATGCCAACGGTTTGAGAACCATTGGTTTACCTATATCCAAACGGTTTCAATGAAACCTTTGGAATAGATTCTGATGTTGGCGATATACCAATATTTCATAAATAGTTACTGCATTCCCATACCACCCGACCTATGGCAATAGTTCATTGAACCGTTCCAATATGTTTATACCGAAGGTTTAGTGAACCATTGGTCTATTGTATAAACCCTATAAACCAATGGTTATTAACCATTGGGAAAAAAACTACCCACTATTTCATCGAACTATTGGTATTTTGAAAATCTAGGAAACTAACCCAACAGTTCAATTTAGAACCGTTGTGATATGGCCATCCCCATGCCCCATAGTCCAATGTTTCAGTGAACTGTTGGGATAAAGTACCCCAAACGGTTTCCCAGCTTTTACCAAATGTTTTTAAATATTGGTATAATATTATTTTATAGTTGTGGATGTCTGGTGATAGTTTATTCTGGAATTAGATATACTATAGGTAGCACACCTAATGGTAGTGTTCTATGATGAGGCATAAGTTTGGTGTCAGGTAACTGTGGTAGTGGCTAATCATGAAGGTAGAAAAGTATTACAGAGGCTCATGGCTAGCGGTTGAAAAAATGAACAAATGGTGGTAATATTCAATAGTTTTAAAATTTTATTCAAACTATGTTTTATAAAATAATATACCATCAAAAAAATAAATTTATTAAAAACATATGACATGTGATTTTTGAGTATTAAAACAAGGGGATCCAATATTCTCCCCATTTTTTGTTATAAAAATCAAGTAAAATTTTAACCATTTATAAAAATAATATGGCATGAAATTGTAATTGTTAGAGAATAACAACATATTTAAATTGTAAAAAGGCTAATGTATGTTTTGGAAATTAATGTGAAAATTATAAGTACATGAAATGTACTAGGTATCCAATGGATGGTATTAAATCACAATACAAAATTAATTAAATTACTTACAAATAAATATAGTATCAAATGATAAAACCCATATAATGATTTTTTTTACAAAATAATGACATCCAAATAATTAAGGTCTATAGGATACCATACCAAATGATAAGTTGGGATATGTTTATAATCAATGAATATATTAGATATCAAAGATTAGAATTTTATAATTAAATCACATTAAAATAATCTTGAAATAATATTGTTATTAAATAATCAGTTTTCCATTGAAATTTTTTACATATCCCCTTTTGGATTATCAATAACATAAGAATAAGTGTATTAAATAATAATAATCAAAGATAAATATTGTATCAAACATAAATGGTAAAAATTCTAAATAATAAGATAGAGATTCAATTAATAATAAGTGTTATTATAATAGAGTACGAAATAAATATTGGGGAAAATTAAATAAATAATAGTCAATGAATATGATTAATTTCACCCATGCTCATCATAGGAGGTAGGGTTAGTAGCTACAATTCATTTTCAAGAGGTATGAGGAAAAAAACAAGAACCTGATGTGTGTGAAGTAGTTATAGATAGTGCTCAGTTAATGGTATGATGTAATAAAACTAGATTTTAGGGTATTCCTCTTTTTAAATTAGATATTTTTGATAGATAATTCTTCAAGAAACACTGAGCATAGAACAATAATATACTATTAAGTATTAATGTTGGTATATTAATGCGACCATTATGAATAATAATATGACTAATATAATTGTAAATCATCTTATTAATGTATAAATATTATTTTTGTATCGTATAAATTTAAATATTATTTTTATATCTTGTTATAAGAAATTAAATGTCATTAAAATGATAAAAAAAATTGGATTTTTTGAAAAAAATTATTGTTTTTCCAATATTATTATTAATATAAATTTTAAAATAAAATTTATTTTTATAAAAACGATTCATAAATTAATAATGTTTTTTCATATTATTATAAGATATTTTTATGAGACCTTACTTATTTTTGTCAGTGTGTTATACAATCAGTTATAATTTTGAAATCGGTATTTTTTTGAATAAATGATGATTTTGTTTAAAAATTTTATTCATCATATTTATAAAATTATTTTCGAAAAATGGATTTCATTTTATACTTCTACAAATAAAAAAATGGTTAGGGTTGTTGTTTTTTTATTTATTAAATATTTTAATTTTTTGTGATTAGTTAAATACGATAACATAAATTACATTTACATTATTGTTTTAAAAAACTATTAATTGATTCATTATTGATTTATAAATCATAATATATAAATCTCCTTCTCTATTTACATTATATCAAATTCAGTTAAAGCATATTAATATTATTGAGCCAAAATAATAAGAAAATAAATTAAATAAATAAGAACACTTCTATCTTCCACCATAAATACAATCCCTCCACACCCCTTCACCTTATACCTCCAAAACCATGATTATTTAAAAATTTATACCCAATAACTATCCCAATGCTCTCCCAAAAATTATTTTCTATTAGGTTTCACCCAAAGGGCCATCTAAAAGATCCTTAATGAGGTTCTCAAAGAGAGGAATTCAAGAGGTAAAACCCCCTTTTGTTCTTTTAATTTTCTTTTAATTTTTTTTCATTTTCCTATCCATTCTTACCTAATCTCTCCAAAACATAATGATAAATCTATTATCTTATATAAATTATAATATTATTATGATTAGGGGATATCCACCATCACTTGTTTTCTCTTCACCATTTTTTTCTAAAAATGAAAATGTTGTTCATGAGGTTCTGATTCACCAACTTCATGGACGATGATTATTTTATTTTATAATACCACCTTTAGGGATAGTCAAAAAAACCAATTTATTCTTAAACAAATTATAATTTTTATATTAAAACTTATTTATTCTCCTTTAAATAGTATATGTAAATAATATTAATTACTAAAACAAAACAAGAATGTGATGATCGGAAACATCCCAAAATAATCAAAATAGTTATCATTAATATTTCATCCAATTAATCATTATTATTTAATGGAAAAAGATATATTAGGCCATTAAATATTCATTATGTTGAATTATAATAAATAATTTCAATTCTGGATAACTATTCCCATCTCACATGAAAATTCAAACATGTATACAAGTGAAAAAATCATGGAAACCAAGGAAATTAACACTTCATAATGACTAAATAGACCATTATACCTCACCAAGAAGATCATACATAAAACAAATAAAATTATAATAAATCTAAATAAATTATGAATTGGTTATGAATAAAATTATTATATAATATAATCAAATTATCAAGGATATTATGTGTAGGAGTAGAATGCTTTCGGACATAAGGTAAGGGATTCTCACTAAACCTCTATTTTTCATTCAGGTTACACATTCGTTATCTACACACTGATATAATTATTATTTATTTTTGTATAAATCATATAAATTATAGTTTTATGTTACAAAAACATATATCCAAATAAATTCATCTTTATTTTATGGGTATATATGTCTTTTAAAAATTTATATTTTCAATTCTTCTCGATAAGTAACCTGATTAAAGGGTAAATCCTAATTTATTACCATTTTCTAGTAAAATCCATAACATATTATTATTCACCAAAACATTTCTAAAATTAATATTTTATAACAAAAAACTATTTCCGTTCTTTTCTAGTTTTATTGATACAAATAATTGTGGCCCTGTATATAGATGGTTTTTTTTAATTTAATATTACTAAAGAGGCCCATTTCTAGAGACTGTTTTTACATGTTTTCAGATTAGTTGGGGATCATTAATTCTTCAAATATAATTTATTTTTTCTTAAATATTCATTAATGGGATTAAAATGATTAAAATGTTATTTTACACAAATTATTGTTCTAAAAGGACTCTTCTTTCCAATGTAAAAAAGGGTATTTCTCTTTAGAATTTATCAATCGTTTTGTTATATTATTTTCATCTAATTCAACACCCACTGTAGGAAATTATGAATGATATATTTTGCTCTCTTATGATTCAATATACAATATTTTATTAAAGGTTATATGGTTTTATTGAACGTAGATGAGTTATTCATGGATTATGGTTGAAGTATTCACATTGTTTATGCTAATTTTTTCAATATGAATGTTTATGTTATGTTTCACTATATTAATATGATGAATGAATTATAATTAGTAAGGGATTTTGGGTCCCAATATAGCCCTTATATTAATATATAGGTTTCATGAGAGAAACTAGTTTTGGTAATGGTTATTGTCTTACCCGTTTAGGGTGTCTTGGCCAAAGCCCTGATGGTATGTTATGATGTTCGGCATTATTCATGCCCTCATTATAATATTTTTAATTGATCTTCCATTTGATTAATATACTATTTTAATATCCATTTTTAGGTATTATGTAATTATTTATTTGAAAATATTTATTCATCATATATTCCTGCCATATTATTATCAATATAATGTTTTAATGGAATGTGTTTTATTTATTCATATTTCTTTATTATTTATGTTTATGATAACTTTCACTATATTTCATTCTCTTACTGAGTATTCAATCTCTCTACTTTATTATATTTTATTTTTTCTTAAGAGGAAAATATGTATATTTTGAATGGTTTGAGGGATAATTAAGAGGATATGTGTGTTTCTAATGGAAACGATATACTGTATTTCATTTCATGTAGTAATGTAATAATTATGTTTCTATAAAATATTATGAAGCCATAAAACTATTCGGCCATTTATGATGTAATTTCATTGATGATTATAACTATTTAATTAAGTAAGAATCTGACTCTAGACTTTTGTGTTCGGGGTCTCTATAGTTGATATCAGACAAATTTTTCTAGAGACCATGGAAACTATATTTTAAAAAAATTATTATAGAACATAATCCAATGATATATGATGATGTAAAATTGAATAAAATCATAGATTTATGGTAAGGTATAGATTATGTGGTCTATAGTAGAAATAGTTCCCTTTCTAGATAATACTAGTGGGAGTGGTTCTAGAATAGATGTAACCAGGGGTAACAACTTTGATAAGGTAAATTCAGCCTCACTCTTTGTAAACTAGTACATGACAATATGACTTATTATACACTTATTTTGACACTACAAGGGGATATGATTAGGAAAATTCATATTTTTGGTGCAAAACATTATTATGGATTTAAAAGTAAATATGTCCCCAATGAAATATTGTTTATGATTTTGTGATTAGCTAGGCCTAAATTTTTAATTTATGTTAAGTATGTTTCAAGCTCAAAATTATTCATTATAAACTAATATATTGCATTATATTTTTTATAAATGGGGCTTAGTGTAACTAATGTAACATTTATCAGTGTGCATATCCCATGTAGTTATTTTCCCCATAAAAAAGGAAAATGATTTTGGAAGTAGATCTAGAAATGGATCAGAAAAAACTTATCATTATATTGGGATAACTAACTTAGGTTATGAGAAATGACCATACTCTCATGGAGCAGCATGATCCATAACATAGTGTAACAATGATAGAATCCTTTATGTGATAACAATCCCCATTATTAAATGTTATTACTAACCCATTTGTAGACTAGTTGTGGATAAGTTCCTTATAAAAGATATTTCTCTCTTTGGGAAGTATCGAAAAGGATAAAGATATAATTGATGATTAACATCTTTTGGGAGATGCAGATCAACGGTGGTCATTATTTAAAAACAAAATAGCAGCTGAAGAAATAAAAATATGTAACGGATGTATTTTAAGAAAATTTTATTATAAAATAACTTTTCTCATGAATAGTGACTGGATATGGTGAACAGATTGTTGAATCTAAGACATAAATATGATTAAATATTTTACAAGTATCAATCAAATATTACATGCTTATAATGAAATCATTCATTTTACATATGGAAACCAATTTGGTATATTTATTAATTCTTTTCTTTTTTAAAATCATTCTTATTAAGGGAAATGGTCTTCCAAATACTCTCATCATATGACGATATAGTCTTCTGTTATATCAAGGCAATGAAACAATTCTCTATGACCAATGAAATTAAAGGAAAAAAATACAATAAGTGGGATGATGAATACTCTATAAAATGAAATAATGAAATGAGTAAGAATTTAATATTTTACTTTAAAGTCATAAATAAATATGGAAGGAAACATAAGGGGACACGCCTCTTTGGAAAGTGAGTTTGTTACATGTTCGTATAAAACAACCATCAAGCATGTGATTGAAAGGGAATAAATGATGCTACCAATGTTCAATGAAACATTATTGAATTAATGTGACATTATGAAATTTATTTTCCTATTCATCATGACATATTTCCTTAGAAAAGGACGATGTAAACACAAATCTGTATGCTTTCAGAACATCTAAGGTTGGATTTCGTAATGATCTAGTGGCAGGTACTTTAAACATCTCCTAAAAATTAGCTAAATATATATTTTATAATGGATAAAAACCTTTCTTTATATCATCCTAGGTTTCAATAAACATTTTATTATACGAATTCCACTGAATATGAGATTTATCAGTAAATACTCATATTGAAAATCTAATTGAAAAATTCTGTGTCAAGTTGTTCTAATTATGACAAATAAACTTTCTCTAATTAAAGATTTTATTATCGTAGATATGGTTTGTTTTGATATAATAATGTTTATGGATTTTATTTTAACATATAATGAAATTAATTATGTAAAAGAGAAGGAAAATATGATTCTTGATGATGCGATATAATATTCCATCATTAAAGGGTGACTTTATCGACTATGTCATATATGTATCCACCTCAAGTTTCTCTTATAAATAAAATTTTGGGGGATTAAAAGAAAATATCATTTATGGATGAAGAAATAAATTTTAAAATAGGGAACATACTTATTGTATAGGAGTACATTTATTTATTCTGAGAGGATTTACGAAGAAATACTCTTGATTTAGTAATTGAGATTTCTATTTATTTAATCCCAGATTCCAAACCCATATTAATGACTCACTATAGAATGGTGATGGTGTTGATAATCAAGTGAATGAAACAACTAGATTAATCGAGTGATAATGATTTTACATTTCTTAGTGTTTCCCCTTAGGGAGGTCATGTTTTTTTAAGATGAAAGATAGATATATGCGGCTATAAATTTACTACAGGAAGATCATTGCTATTATAATAAATAAAAACTATATGTATCCTTGAATTTATGACTTATATGATCAACATCAGAGAGATAAATACTTTTCAATGATTTATCCTTAGTTAAGATATCATCATTTTCATTTGAATAATTATGATATTCCAAATATATCATTTTGAACCAGGTTTGGACATTAAAGGAAAAGTGTAATTCCATTTGGACTGACTAATTCACCCTCTGTTATTATGGATCTAATGAATATAGTTTTCAAGGAATATCAAAATGACTTTATTGTGGTATTTTTTATGAAATATTTATATATTTATAAATTATGGAGTACCGTGAGAACCACTTGTAGATTTTCCTAGAAACTCATCAGAGAAAATAGTTATAAGGGAGATCTAGAATGTTTTAAATAGGGATTCAAATAGTTTATTTTCTAGTATATATTTTCCCTAAGGATGGAATCTTAGTTGACCATATGATAAAAAACACAGTTAAGGAATTTCTTAAACCAAATATCATAATTGAGGCATGTAGTTTCATTGATTTATCAGGTTACTATAAGTGTTTCATTGATAATTTCCCATAATTTTTTAACCAATTAACCAAATTTAATCATAATGGATTTAAAGTCTTTTAGAAAAAATAATGGGAAGCATTTTTTAAATAATTGATGAGGGGAATAGTGTATTATCTGAACATGAATCTACAATCAGGAAATGGTGGATTTGTGTTTTATAGTGATGAATAATAGAAAGGACATGGATTAGTCCTTATAAATAATGATATTGTTTTTCCTCTGCATCAAAGAAATTTGAAATTCAGGAACAAAACTAACCAACTCATTATCTTGAGTTAGCATCCATAATATATTCTTTGAACATATGGAGACATTATTACTATGGTGAATGATGTGAGATATATAAAAATAAAAAGACCTTGAAATATATAATCTAATAGAAAGAAATTAGCTCGAGGAAAATGTGTTGGTTAGAGCTACTCATGGATTATGATTTTCCAATATACTAACACACGTGGAATGCGAATATAGTAGTAGATTAATAGAGAATAAAGTATCATGGAGTTCTATTAAAAATCAGTATTGACAAGGATCCTATGTACATGGATCTAGAAATGGTTGATATGAAAATTATCATAATATTTGAAAGTTCATTAACTTTTCTATTCGTTTCCCAGCAATATTTATTATAAAGGATTAAAATTTCTCATCCTTATGATGTGGATTTTCAAAAGTAAATTAAATCTATGAATGATGGAAAATTGGCAGACATTGTATATAAAGATGGAATCTTGAAATTTGTTAAGTGGATTGGTTTTCCCAATATTCCCAATATAAAAAGGGAGTTATTTGATGGTTTACACAGCTCTAATTTATGTATACACCGTATATCACTATTATGTATAGATATTTGATGTAAACATTTTTGGGGGATAATATGAAGTGGGAAAGTGATGATTATCTACCATGATATTTAGTTTTCTAAATGGTGAAGGTTGAAATATAATACACTATAGGAATAATGAAACCTCTACCCATTACTATATTGAAATAGGATGAAATTACTGTAGATTTCATCATAGGATAACCAATGACTCATAGGAATAATGATTCAATATGGTAAATTCTTGATCAATGCAAGAAATCTACAAATTTTGTCACAATAATGAAATATTATCCACTAGATCTCCTTTAAATAATCATTATTAATGATGTTTTAATAATTCATGGTGTGTTAATTTCATTTCTGTCTAACTGTGATCCACAATTTACATCAAAATTATGGAAAATTCATTAGAAATATTTGAATACCGAGCATCATTTGAGCACTACATATCACCCAAAAACTGATAGGAGTGGAAAAGGACCATTAAATCATTATAATTCACGTTGAGATATTTACAAATTGACATTTAAGGTATATGGGATCAATATTTTCCTTTATTAGAGTTTTCTTACAATAAAAGTTTTCATTCATTTATCCAAATTGCATTATATGAAAAATTTTATTGGAAAATATGTCTTACTCTAACTTTTTGGGATGAAGTGGGTGATAGGAAGCCCATATGCTCAGAAATTTTAATGGAAACAATGAAAAAGGTAACGATTATTTAGAACCATATAAAATAAACTCAAATTAGGCCAAAAGTGATTGCTTATAATCACGGGAAGGATTTTTAATCTCTAGTGGGAGATCATGTTTTCTTGAAATTCTCTCCATGGAATGGTGTTATATGATTTGTAAATAAAGGATAATTATACACCAGGTACACTGATCCTTTTGAAATCCTAGATAGAGTTAGACTTATGACTTATCAGTTGGTGATTCCACCTAGACTCTCTAATGTATAAAGTGTATTCCACATCTATTTCTTAAGGAAGTAAATTCCATACCCACAGAATTTCCTCACTTATAAAGAAATAGAATTTTAACGTGATTTATCTAACTATAGAGAGCATATCATGATTCTGGACACTATAGAATGGGTGTTGAGTGATTAAATGACTTGGCTAGTAAATGAAACTTCTAAAAAATCATAAAATTGAAGTGGTGATGTAGCAACCAGTAGAATATTTGAAGATGAACAACCAATATCTTTTTATGAGATGAAAACATGAAAATTTCAAGGATTGAATTTTTTGAAGGAGGTGAAAATGTTACACCCCAATATTTTATGGTATTCCTATTTTATAATTTAAAATATTATTTATTTTGTTATTTTTTACGAAATTATGTTAAGACATTAATATATTGTTATGTATGACTACTAGAATAGTAATATGACCATTAGAATTATTATATGAGCAAATGAATTGTAATTTCATGTATCAAATTATAAATAAAATTTGGTATCTTATAAATTAAAGTATGATATATTTATATATTTATATAGGTAATTAAATGTTTTAAAATTGAAAAATTAAGTATTTGTACTTTTGTAATGTGTAAATGTTTGTTTATAATTTTATAATTAACAAAATGACCTAAAATATAATTTATTTTCATATAATTGATTCATAAATTATTATTTTTTCAAACTATTATTTTGTAATTTTTTGAGGCCTTAATTAATTTTTCAATGTGTTTTAATATAATTTATAATTCTAAAATTTGAATTTTTAAAATAAATGATGATTTTAATTACAAAACTGTAAACTATTTAGATAATTATTTTCTTAAAATTGAATCCATTTTCAAATTCTACCAGTATATAAATTATTATGTTTCCTTTTTGGTATTTTTATAAAATTGTTGTATTTTTTTAATTGTTAAATATTTTAAGTTACGGTATATATACAATATAAGTTAAATACAATATTTTATGATCCATTTATAATGTATGAAACCTAATCTATAACTCTTATTATATCTTTATTTTATGATTTCATGCAATAAAATCTATTCAAATTATTGGTCAAAAATAGTAATAAAATGAATTAAATAATCAAAAACCACTCCTCTTCCCCTCTATAATTACGACGCATCACTACCCCTTATCCTCACACCTCTAAATAATTAATGCTGGTCCAATTTTTACCAACTAAATCTCTATAAATTTTCCCATGTATTTGGTTATTTTTGTTATCCCCCAAAAGGTAATTTAAATGTTTCTTATGGAGGTTCCCAAGGAGAGTAACTCAATAGGTAAAATGCCATTTCGTTCTTTTAATTATCATTCAATTTATTTTATTTTATTATACTTTATTTACCTACACTATCAAAACATACATGATAAATATACAATGTAATTTAAAAATTATTTTCATTATGATTATGGTATATCCTCCATCATTTCTCTTCTCTTACTCTTTTTTGTTTTAAAAATGAAAACATCGTCTGTGAGGTGTCGTTTTGACACCATCGTTGACGAAGATTCTTTTGTTTCCTAATACCTCAATCTAGGCTAGTCATAAAACCATTTTTATTATTAAACTAGATTATAATATCTTTATTGAAACATATTTATAGTTTTTTAACTAGTAAATATAGGCATATTGTTAATTAACAAAAGAAAACTAACGTGTGATGATTGGAAAAAACACCAAAATAATCCAAATCGTTATCATTAATGTTTTATCTAATGAATCAACATAATATTGGGAATAAATGAAATATTAGACAATTTGATATTTCATAATCTCATTAATAATAAATAATATAAATTATGGTCAACTATTCTAATTTCACATGATCATTTATACATGTATACAAGTGAACCAATCATGAAAATCAAGGAAATATACACTTCCAAATGATAAAATTGGATCTTATTAATCAAAAAAATTACCGTAAATTGAATTAAATAAATTTTACAGAATAAAATAAAATATTAATATGTTTGGAATTTAACTGTTAACAAATACAATTTCAATACCCAGGATGTTATGTTCAAGTGCAGAACGATTTCAGACAGAAGTTAAGTTATTCACCCCAAACCTCCATTTTTCATACAGGTTAGGCTTTCTCACTCTTTACACAAATGATATTATCCTTTATTTATTTATAATTCATATAAATTCAATTTATATTTTCCAAAACAATTTATCCATACTATTTCATCATTATTTTATATAGAAATATATGTTTTATAAGTTTCCCATTTTAATTCCTCTTGGTATAAAATCTCTATTAAAGGGTACGTCCAAATTTATTACCCATTTTTAAGTACACTCTATAATATGTTATAAGGAATAAATATTTATCTAAAATAATAATTTTTATCATGAAAAGATATTATATCACTTTTCTTGTTTTATGAAAAAAATTAATCAATGTATTCTTAAAAAGTGCTTTTTATATTTTCGCTTAACCCGCACAAAAATAGCACATTTCTAAAGAAACATTTTACATGACATCACTTATGTTGGAAATATATAATTCTTAAATATAATTTATCTTTTAAATAACTTTTATTTTATGGTATAAACATAATTATAAAATAATTTTATACGAATGTGTTTTCCAAAATTACTCGTATATAAAAAGTTAAAAAAATTATCTAAAGAATTTATTAATAGTTGTATTATAGTATTTTCTACTAATTAAAAACCCTTGTTTGGATTTTATGATTGGTATTGGTCGGTCTCTTATGATACAATATACCATTTTTTATTAAAATTTTTATTATCAGTTTGAGTGTGTATGTTCTATTCATGGTTTATGGTTGAGGTATTCATATTTTGTATGCTGGTATTTCAATGTGAATATTTTTGTTATGTCTTTTAATTTTCATATGAGTAATGAATTTGGATTAGTAAGTTATGGATGTTTCCCACTACATCCACTCGATGAATTATTATGTGTCACAAGACAAACTAGTATGGTTATTGGATGATTTCCTACCCATTTATGGTGTCTTGGGCAAAGACATGATGTAATATTAAGATATCTGACATTATAAATTACCTCATTATGATATTTGAAATTGATAATCCATGTTATTATTCAACAAGTATAATATCCATGGTAGTCTTTCATGTGATTATTTATATGGAATTATTTATTCATATTGTGTTCCATTCAAATTAATCTAAATATTACTTTTTAATGACATGGATTTTAGTTATTTACATTCCCTTATTGTTTTTTATTATAATAGCTTCCACTGTATTTCTTACCCTTACTAAGCATCTAATATCACCCCTTTATTATGTTTTATTTTTACACAGGACGAGAATATGTTTATTATGAATTATATAAAATGATAATCTATGAATTTATTATTTCAATGGAGTTGATATGTTGTATTTCATTTCAAGTTATAATGTAAAAATTGAGTTTTATCTCGTTTTCCAAAATAGTAAACTTTTCGACCCTTTAGGATTTGATTTCATTTTTAATTATGAATGTTTAATAATGTAAGGCCCTGGATCTCGGCTACATGGGTTGTGGTCCTTCCATATGAAGCTGTATTTTGATCATGGGTCTGAGATGGATTACTTCTTCCACTAGTGAAATTAAGAATGATTGGTATATATAAGGTAAAGGATCTAATAATGGATTGTATGTGAAGCATAACATGGGAATAAACCCCATATGTAACAATTTCTATAATAGATACATTATGAAAAGATATCATACGGTTTAAAATGTCCAAAATAATATTCCCTCCTATCTCTATAGCGGTAAAAATATCTTTATGTTCCACCATAAAAAACTTCATTATAGATTTCATCACCTTCACATGGTCAATATTTTCCTTAAAAGTCCCTGTAAAAAGTTTTGGCCTTCGGTTATCATATAAACTAATAAAATGGTAATTAATATCATGTTTGGTATACCCCCAATAATGATATTATTTAATGTCCTTGGTGATGGTTTCCCTATCACATAGATCTTCAAATAAACACTCTCTTAGAGTTTGTATGTTTTCTCATCATGAGATATGATCTAAATCATGTCCTCCTAATTAGAAGAATTAAAAATATCCAAAATATCATGGAGATCCTATCTAACTATTGACTACATCAATTCATCGTCAACTAAATATGTGTGATTAGGAGAACTGGATGTATATGCAATTATAGAAACAATATCCAATATCTGCATCAAGACAACTAAACTTACAATAAATGAGATCTGCATCTCAACCATCATATATTTCATGGTTTTCAATTGATTTGACATCCATCACTTCTCAATCCTAACACCCTATATATGAAAACTCATCTTAGGCTATATGTTTCACAAAACCAACTCAAAGAGTTTGCTACCATCAAATTCACTATGTTATGTTCTAAGAGGATCCCAATTACTCGGTAATATACAAAAAAATATGAATGAAGTATTTATCTAAAAGTCTCTAAATATTCTCCTAATAAAAAACATGAAGAAACTAGGGTGTAATCTATCTTATCATTAGGAATTGCATCCTCTCCAATACCTGATCTACTTGGTACATCTGAAGGAAAATATTGTATCTCACCTACATTATTGATCTTCTCGACTATGGATCCCTTATTGTTTGATCCAAAATCAAGTAAAATAGAAGTTATGCTGTGTTTTGGTGGATATTTTTGGTCACCTCCACTTCAATCTCTATCTGAGTCTGGGTATGATAGTCTATGTAGTTTGAAACATGGTGAACACTTCTCCATAGATAATACCTCATCATCTTTAAATGAAGAACCACCTTTTACATCTCTATTCTCTCCAACATCTCCTTCAACATCTTTAGACTCTAAATAATCCAACCCATGAAAGAAAAAAACTAGGGAACTTTTCCCATTTATCGTGAGAAACGACTTTCAATCAAATATATGTATTCTTAGTAGGATCTAAAGTATTAGTAAAATGAGTAAAAAACATCGGGATTACTCCCACATAGAAACTACTCTGATCTCGCCTCTAGAAGAGGTATAATCACTAACATTTTGAGCTATGATAGGTATCTTTAAACACATAGATCATGATTAACCATGTGACACTATATACCTAACTGAAATTGTAGGAGAATGATTGTGTGATTCGGTCCTCTTAATATCGTTATCATTTGGTCTATAACCATTATTATCATTATCATAACCTCCATTATCTTTACTACCCTCAACTCCATTTTTATCCTCTATAGAACCATTTTATGCCTCTATAAATTTTTTGTAATATTTAAATGAACACCAAATATTCTGTTTACTAAATACCTCAGTCTACTCATCATCATCATCTCATTCACTCAAAAAAATCTCTTTTAGGATGAGAAAAATGTATAGTTGGAGGGCCATAAAAAATAATTCCTAGTTTTCCGGATATTTTGTTAACTTCCCTCTTCAACTAAGGCATCTAATTACTCTTCCTCATCAACAACTTCTTCAAATTATTCTTCATATTCATTATACTCCACTATATCCTCTAGATCCAAGATAGTATCAACATGGTGTTGGGTTCTATTATGATCATATATCCTTGTATAGATTTTCATTATCATCAACCCACTTTCTCATCCATGATTTCAATTTGGAATTCCTCATTTTGAAATTAAACAAAACCAAGATGAAATAAACAAATTTTATTACATAGTCATCAGCTTCATATATCATGAATTTGGTTTCCCAGAAGGCTAATATCGTATTATGATAAATAAGGTAATTTGACATAAAAGATGACTTATTCATTTCCCTCATGTTAACCATGAGGTACATTCAATGATTAATAATGTCCCATTATTAAATAATGAATATAATTTACAAAACCTAAAATATCATAGTACTAAATTTAAATTTAATTAGGGAACAACATATGTTGTATGAACATAAAATGTATTTTTAATTTACCTTCCATGCCAATATCAACTGGTCTCCTCACAATTCCATCCGCAGCCAGTTCTAGAAAATAATTATCATAAATGAACAACTCAATTTCATAGGGAATATAATTTTGATATTACTAATAACTCATTAGTGTGGTACATTTATAAATTATTCACATTCCTTTGAATAAAAGGTTAAATCATCCCCAACTATCAAACTCAGAATGAAATGTTTCTTTAAACTACTACTAAACTCTCTATAATGATAAAATTAATGAACCATCCTAGGATAGAAGGGTCATTCATTTTTTGATAATAAATATATATATCTTTAGTCCTGGATCAACCACAATACAAGTTAATATTTGTAAATAAACCATTCATAATCTACATCTTTTTCAAAAACCACAATGCAATTTGTAAATTGTAGATTCATCAACTTGACATAGGATCAGCATGAATATCCTCTATATCGATTGGTATGTCATTATTCATTAATAGAAGAAATTATAAGTTGTTTTAATATCGTTATTTCAATGGAAAATGCATAAGTAAGGGTGCAAAGAAAGAAAAAGGATGGAATGATAGAGAAGGTGAGACAAATTGGTTTTAAGGGAGAAGGAGTGAGAGTGAGATAGAGGGACTCGATTTTAGAAATTAAGACCAATTCATCATTTAGGGATTCATATTCATAAAATATAACACAAAAAAAATAATGGAATAAAAATTTAAACACATAATAATCATAATTGAAGAAAAATAAAGGATCAATGAAATCAAAATTCAAATAGACATCGGTAGTATCCTAACAGTGGATCATCCTAATGTTTGATCATTACAACCATAGATCATTCCAATCGTGGATAGTTAAAATGGTGGATTTTCCTTTATTGGTTTGTATAATGGTGTATTTTCTAAAAATTGCATGTTTAATTGTGCATTCTATATCGATTTCGTGGGGAATAGTGGCTTATCCAAAGGTGGGTTTTCAAATGATGGCTTCCCTAATGATGGGTAGTCCAATGGTGGCTTGTCTAATAGTGGCTTCTATAATAGTGGCTTTGCTAATGAAGAATTTTACAATGGTTTCTTGTCCAATACTGGATTTCCAATGGTTTCTTGTCCAATGGTGGCTTTTTTGAAGGTTCATTTTCTAATGATGGATCCTCAATTATTAGTGGATAACTGAAAATTTTCATTCCAAATTAATTTTTTTAATGAAGTTTAATATCTCAGAATTCAATGGTATTTTTTAAATATCATCATGATAATGCTCAGTTCCTATATATTAAAAGGATATATCACCCATCCAAAAATTATTTATCAAAAATTGATTTATTAAATAAATATACATTTTTCTATAATGCGATAGAGGATTATTATAATTATTAATCAATCTTGTGCCGTCATAATTTATATGGACCTGTCAGAACTGATATGCATAATCTAGAAGAGTGTGCTTCAGGAAATAAATTTTTTCACATGAACTACCGGAATATATGTATTCAACTTAAATATTATACATTGATATTGAATTTTCTTTTTAATACATCATGATACTTGTGATATACCTAAAATATGACATGTTATAGAGGTTCATTTTATACCTAACATGAAACTAGAAAAATATGCATATGAATATCTCAAGAACTCAAATATGATTCCTATAGGTTTTAATAGTCCTAGATTTGTTGTAAATTTTAGGTATTTGAAAATCCTTTTACCAAAAAGTAAATTATATTCTGTATGTTCTTCCTGAAAATAAGCACACATACACACACTAAACATAATATAAGGCTGACTATATGTTATGTATAAAAAACCTTATTATCATAACCCTATAATATTTTTGATCAACTAGAATTCTTGCATCATCAAGATCTTTCTTAATTATAGTCATCATGGAAGAAACACAAAATTTAGTGTTATCCAAACCAAATCGTTTTGTAATTTATTTAGTGTAGTTTCTTAGTTTTAAAATAACTCCATCATTATTTGGGAAAAAATAAACAAAAAATTTATTTATGTTTACCCATTAAACTCACTCAAAATTTATTTTTCATTATATTTGAAAATCAGTTCAGAAAGATTTTTTAGATGATCCAAAATAGTATAATAATCATGGATTTGAACTACTAAAGAAATGATGGAAATGATTTTTTATAAAAATAGAAGGATAAGCTATACATTTTGATAGACCTTTAGAAAGCAGAAATTAGTTGAGCCTATCATACCTAGGTCTAGGAACCTATTTTAATCCATATACATATATAGATAATTTGAAACATGATTTGGAGAATTTGGATTCTGAAATATAGGGGGTTCAATAAAAACATCCTCAACCATATAAACATTTATGAATTAAATTTTTATAACTATTTTTTATAGTTCCAAATCAAAACATTATTCATAAGAAAGTAGTATTCTTATATAATCATGTCTAACCAATGGTGAAATGGTTTCCTAATAGTAAATACCCACATCTTGAATATATAATTTTAAAACCAATCTCTCATCACTTTATACTATAACGACTGAGTAATCAGCCATTTTTCTAAATACCCTTTTAGTGCCAATTTTCATAGTGTCTTTTTGGATATCTACATATTCCCAATCATTATTTCTTTCAAAATGGATAAGTTATTCTTACATTTTAATTACCCATATTTCATCATTAATTTAACTAGATATGTTCTTTGGTTCAATATATATTATGAATGCATGATTTTCATCTTGTTTTCTATGGAAAAATACTGTTTTTCTACCTCTATATTGGTATTCTACTATAGAATCTAAAGGATGGTATCTATGAGTCCAAAGAGTTCTATAAAAGGAATTTCTATAAATATAATGGTCTTTTATAGGATCAAATTTAGGTTTTTGATGTTACTATGAAGTAGTTTATTTTTCTAATTGTTTTACAAAATTATCATAAGGTATGACATTAATATTCAGACTGTACAAATCATCTTTATGGTGTTACATAGGGGTATTAGGATCCTATGGATCTATAACATCAAATTTTAAATGACTAGATTCTTCTTCAATTATGGTTATTTTATTATATACTCTATATGATTTAATATAATTTAATTAATTACTAAAATTTATTTCAATTCAATTTTTATAAAATGTTTCAATATTATATGTAGTATTATGAATAAAGGATTTTAATAAAAAACCTATAAAGTAATTATACTATTTATTTTTAAAATTCCATAATTCATAAATATTTTTCATTAAGAAAGGATTAATTAAAACAATATTAATTATATAATCTAATATAATTGTAGAATCAACTGAAAAATAAAAATAAAGGTCATATTCTTTAAGAATAGTTCAAAAAATCTCTTAAAGGGTTATATTTATTCTTTTTACATCACCATTTAAATGTGCACACCTAAGATCATAAAATTTATCTCTATATCCATTTTGTGAGAAGAACCATTCAAAGTCATTATTTTCAAAATCATGGTCATGATCACTTCTAATAATGTTATTATATAGTCTAAATGAATTTCAACAGCTTTATCATACATAGTAAAATTCGACTTGGCATTGCGTTAGTGTTCATTAAATAATAATCATATAAACCTAGAAAAAATAAACTATATGTACATAAATTTTTTTTTCTATTTTGACTAGAAACTATAGAAGGTCCAAACTAGTCCATTTTTTTGGCCCTATGGGTTGAGAAGTTGAATCTTATTTCATTCATTTGAATGTGATGTTTTATTGTTTAAATGTTTTACATGGGTTATAGAATTTTAATTTCACAATTAATGGATATGAAGATCATTTATTGACCATTTTCGAGTGATCTTAAATAGTGATTTTATATTCAAAGGACCTTGTATCCTATGACAATGCCAAGATTATTTTTGAATGAAACATAAAAAAAATATTCTTAAAAAATAATAAATCTAAATTAATCGCAAAAAAACATTTCTCAAGGAAGTAAAAACTAAATCATTATTATAATAAAAACATTTAAAGAATTATTCAAAATCATCAACTAGAAACCATCATAACATTATTCTGATATAATAATAAAAATTTACATTATATCATTTACAAATAATACATTATGAAATAGTGACATTTTTACCATCTTCATTTATAAAATTCATTAAACATTAATAATATAAAATGAAATTCTAGAATACCCACTATCCAGGTACCAAAGGTTCTAACTGGAGATCAACAAGCTGGTCACCTAAAAATCAAATTTTATTCTAAAAAATATTTTGGTACCCACACTTCATGTGTCCTAAAATGTTAGTAACTAGGGATTTAGAAACCTGAATTTTCATTACTTGTTTATTATAAGATTATTTTAAACATTGAGAAATAATACCTTTTTGGGTCTAAAGTGTAAAAAATGGTACCAAGAATAGAACCATCAATGAAATTATTATTAACAAATCCTCTAATGTACATTTTAATACCCCATACCAGTACTATACTAAGGTATTATATATTTTTAATGAATTTGTGAATGAATATTTATCTAATTAGTAAATTATTCTAGATCCCTCATTATATTCTCATTACATAATTTAAATTTATAGGATTCCTTTAATTTTTTATCTTTTTTATTATTTACAATACTAAAACTCATGGAAAAAGCATTCTATTTCATTAGAATATTATATATATCATTAGGATCTTTAAATGTATATTATAATAGGTTATAGTATTCGAAAATATTTTCATTCAAAACATTTATATCATTTTTTTTCTCAATAATAATTATATGTCTGCACATGATAGGATGGGAAAAATCAGATAACTCATGTGCTTTTGATAAAAACACATGTTAACCCTATCATGGTTTTCTTCATGGGTTGTTTCTGTATCACTTGAGATTATTTTAAAATAACTCTCGGTTTATTTTTTTTATTTATTGTATCTCTTCTCTTTATCATCATATATAATTTTTTTAATTCATATTAACATACCCATTTCTTTTGCATTCATAAAAAATGATTTCAATTGAAGAATTATCCTTATTCAAATAATTTCTCAAATTTAATTTATTATAATACATACCTTTATAGTGTAGTTTCCAAAATAAATTTTTCTTATTATAAATCATATTTAAACCTTCTAGACATATGTTTCAAATCTTAATGACTATCATCAAGTGAATCATCATCACTTGAACTTTCAGCTCGAATTTTCTACATTTGATTTAAGGAAGTTGATTTGAAAACTAAAATTTTTCTTTTTTTGTTATTCCTCATCATCTATTATTACATTCTATTCCACCAATTACATCATAATTTTTTTAATTAACACATCAATTGGTAACTTATATACATTACATTATTGTCTTGTTGAAACTAATATTCTTCTCAATATTTCTACTTGACACCTCAACAGGTTCATTACTTCATCTTTTTTTTGAAATAGAATTTCCCAATGATTTTATGTTGTTGAAAATATCATTGAACATCAGATAAAGGTCAAAATTGGTTCATCATGGTTTTTTAAATAGTATCATATTTAATAGAATGTGCATTTGAACTCTTTTCCATGTCATTAGATGTTTCTTCTTGGGAACTATCTAATGTTTCCAAAATATCTAAACTAGTAGTGCATTCAAATATTTTGTTGAGTTATTTATAATCCAATACATAGTTAAAATAATTAATGGATTTAAATTGATTATTATATTTTTATTTTTCAGGATCATCCCTTGTATTTCTAGCCGTTTAGGTATTTAATATTTTCATACAAAATCATACATATTTCAACAAACATGTTCTCAATATACATTTACATATTGACTTTAAAACAAGAATAATTAGTGCCATTAAAAAATGGAGTTTTGTTGGTTTCATAACACTCTTGACTATTTTCAATAAGGAACTAAATTTACAACAGATATATATTTGTGATCTTTAAAAAAAATAACATTTGAAATGTAATTTTAAAACCCTCTAAGAACAAATGTAGGTTGGAGTGTGTAACTCAAGAGGTGGGTGAAATTTTGTTCCCAATATATGTTTTCTTAAAATAATGTTAAAATTAAAACTCTATTTAAAATAATATTTTATTTAACTAAAAAATACTTTTATAGAATTTTATCATTTCAAAATATTTCACAAATTTTTATTTTGTATCTGTTAAAAAACAATTTAAATTAATTCAAATGATAAAATCAACTTTATTAATCAATGTATAATACAAACACTATTCAATAACAACTATAAAAGAATGTTTTTTAATAGATAAAATCCAAATACCATTTATGCATTAAAAAATAAAAATAGAATCACATGACAAATTAAATTGGAGATTTAGTCTCCCTTTGAGATTCAATCATATCAACTTTGAGATAAACCACTTCCAACAAGATTATATATCAATAATATGATCCAAAACATATATCAATTATAGAATAAATATCTTACATTATTTCCATGAAAAAATCGTCATCCATAGTTATTCATTGAAAGAAAAATAATTCAATACCTACTTGGAAAACATCAATAATTATAGTGGGTAAGAAGAAAATAATATATATAGAATATCAAGTATTCTACTATTTGATTGCTAGAGAATGTTTGTGAAAATATATTGAGTGAAATAGATTACTTCTCCAAATTAAAGAAAAATAAAGGGAGTAGACAAATAGAGTTGAATAAATGAGGGTTTTTTGGGTTTGTAATTATATATATTTTTAATATTTCTAGAGTTTGTCTTCGTGAGTAGATAGAATAATTTTTTACCATATTATAGAAATATATATTTTCATGAAGATATATTTTCTCTCTAAATATAATTAAAAAATATGTCTCTTTATTTAGTGTGATAAAGATATAAAATAACCAATATATTACACACTTTCACACTCGTATTTTTATATGTATACAGAATGAATGATATTTCTCAAACTAATCAAGAAACACATCTTCACATGATGGACATCTTATGAAATATAAACAACTATAGTTATAAATAGTCATTGAAGAAAAATCATGAATATTTTTTGGATCATCATAATGAAATCTGATTTTATCTTCAATGCATGCATCAAAGGGTAAAAAATAATCATTAAATAATACCAATGAATTAACATCAATAAACTATTTTTTGGGGTCATTTAATTCAAAAGAAAATGAATATAAATATTGTAAAAGAAGATGTTAGCACTATTTATTGGAGCTCATTGGGCAGTATCATGAGTCTGTTAGTGGAATGAATAGTGTAATTTCATTTTATCAGTAAAATAATTAGAGGTAGTACATATTGTAGTATAATTCCTGGAGATAGTGTGAATTGGGTGGTTGGTCACTATGGTATTGGTTAATCGTCACGGTTCCACACGGCTAGTAGTTGAAAACTCTTGATTGTAGAAGGAGATTTTAATTTCACTACTCTAATAGTAGTTAGATCTTGAAAAATTAGAGAATGAAAGTATGTGATCTTAGTGGTAGGAATGTTGGGCGGCGGATCATGGATGGAAGAAAAAGATACAAACTAACGATGGATGTTATCAATATATAGTAAAATTTCAGAAAATTATTATTTATAAAATAATATACTATAAATAAATGTGTTATCAAAATTATATAAATTCTTTCATATAATTAAAACATATAGTTTCCAATAAATTTGCTTTAATTTTCGTTTTAACCCTAAAAAAATCATTGTTTTATCTTTAATGGTGGGTTAAAATCAAAAAAGTGACGTGGGAAGTGGAGGAGGAACATTTGTTATGCACTTATCTAAGACCATGATTGGTAAAAATTTATCTATTTTTAATTATTTATGGTTTTAAATTTATTAAGTCATAGGTTAATTTTTTTGTGATTGTGTTTTTGACTAATTGCAGTTTTCAATTATTTCTATGATTATGGATTGTTTTCCTCCCAATAATTAAGTTTGGATAAAACGTATTTAGTAGTATAAAATAATATAGATAGTATTTAGTTAATAATTAACAAATGAAGAGTTGAAAGTGATCAAACATGGTTTCAGGGGAATTACAATACCTACATGGATATGACATGAGATAGACGAAGTTGATTCATTATGACATTCACACATAAGAAAGACACTAATCTAATATAAGGAAAATTTTAGGATTATTTTCAACGTTATGAACATTCATTGAGGGTGAAAATGGGATTAAATTGTGAAACCTTTAATTCAATTAATTTAAATGTGAAATAAAATTTTTCTTATTTAATTTAATATCATTGAAAATGGTGATCCAAGATTTACTTGATAACATGTCTCTTATCATTGGTTTATTATGTTTTGTTTCATTGTTTTCTAGTATATGAATCATAATATATTTATTTACATTTTCACTAATGTGAAAATATATTAGAGAAATAGTCCTTATATTAGACTTAGGATACTACTACGAACACTTCCATATGGAAATAATTTATCTTTTTGAACACTACACAAAACTCATGTTCCAATGTAAATATTAATTATATGGATATATAAAAATGATAAATATATATGGACTAATATTTATTGCTAATAAGTTCAATTATATGTTTTCTAGGACTAAGAATCCTTGAAAAACTAATAAAATATTCTTATTCATTATATATATAATATTAGAAAACTTATTAAAGGAACACCAAAATAATTAAATGGGACTAAAAACAATCCAATTTTTGTTCATCTCCATGAAACAAAGATTACGTTTTTTCAATTGTATTATGTCTCTAAAACATTCATACTCAATGGAAATAATCACGGATATGGTGATGACACATGCACCATGATATGTTTCCCACTAATATAAAATTAAAAGGATTCTTCCAAGAAAATGTTAACCCCATATTTTTCAATATTAAATATATTAACTTAATAACATATAAGTGGAAAAACATCCACCAATATATTCTTCAATTTTTAATTAAAAATAAAATATCCGAAATTTTAATTGATTATAAAAATTAGTATTATCTATAAATAATTTGAATCATTGATTTATATAATGTATCACTCATTTTTATTCATTTGGATTTTATTTCCTCTGAAAAAAATTATTATGATATTTTATAATGAAATAAGATGAAATTTTGGTTTTTAATGATTAAAAGTTTAGTTTGATGAAATGAAATCAAATAAATTGTAAATAATTATAGTCAAAATCTCAAAATGCATCACACACGTGGGAAATGTACTTGTTATTCTTGTAATTTAATAGTATATATCTTATTTCAAATAAAAATATTTTCATTGATTATACATAAATAATGTTTCAAACAATACTTGGAATCCTCTTTAATAATTTTAAATACATCATTATACTAGTAATTTTTACATACACTACATTATGCCTTTTTGAATTAATGATGGGAATTAAAATAGTTATTTTTGTTATTTATTAAAAACATGTCATTTTTTCAAGAAACTTTAGTTTCAATTAATGATGATGTTTATCCACCAATATATTTGATACATTATCCCATTTATAATGTTCCATAAATGTATTTATTTATCCCAAAATATTCAAATTGTCTATTATTAATTATTATCATATAGGGTGTGTAATTGTAATCAAATTTTTAGTTGTTCATTAATGATCATTCATCTGGAAAACATAATTATTTTTATATTTTCTTAGATAATCCTAATTATCTATATAATGTTCATTGTAAAATTATTTTTGAATGATCATAAAATTTATCTTATCAAACTCTGATTAATTATTATATCATTCAATATAATATAGATTTCATGATAATCAAAACAATAAAATAACAATTAGGAGAAAAGGTAATAATGATTGTGTAACCATTGACAAAATTACAATTTGATGGTTTTTGTGATTAAATATAAGATAAACCACCATACATTCAACTACATCTACCAATTATAATTTTTTATCACTAGGTTTGAGCGAATTTAAATGATGAGAATAAAAATATAAACCATGAGATACTATATAAATTAATATTGTATTTTAATTGTGTTATTTGGAATATTGATTCCATTGATTCAATTGGATCCATGAACACTACAACAAAAATAAAATCTTTTTCTCCCTTGATCATCTATGATTGGATTATTTCAACCAAAAATTGTAATAACATTATAATAGTAGTATGGAAAAATTATTCAAGGAAACTTTTGGTATAAAAAATTCAATAATTTATTATATTACCTCTATAGTCAGATCACTCATGATATAATACAAAAATTCCTCTAAATATGTACCCTTACAGATTTATGTTATTGATTTTTTAGGTTTTCTCAATTATAATGTTTTTTGAAGTAGGAATTTTAGTTTATGATGAGTTATAGACAATAGCTACTTGTTCTATAAAGTTAATTTCATTTTAAGAAAATATATTGATAAAAATAAAATTAGTGGAACACAAAAACACATGAATGGAATTCATATATATTTATCAATATAAGAAAAATATTTATTTCTTCCACTCTTGAGAAAATATATCATTTGATATATATTGATATATCATCTTGAAGATTTCTTGACATGGAACCCATATATGAACAGTTGGTGGAACCATACACTAAAGGATTATAATTATAAGATTAATAATTATTTAATTAAATGATAAACATATAAGAGTTTCCACATGAATGATAGATACATCAAAAAATTTGAATCGTGAGGATTTTTCACATATTATGGGATGTCCTTCATTAGTGGAGAATTAGTAATAATATTACGAGGAATTTCATTACACATTTGAATATCTCATATTATAAATAGTGTTTCTAATACCAAAATAGATTAGAATGTAATATAATATGAATTAACCTTATCAATCCCTAAAATTGTTGTAGATGACTATATATATAACAAAATATACACATATGTTATAATGAAATAATGTTTCAATATATAATTGGTAATGAAACATATGGATTAAATTTGGAGACATGAAAATCATTATTATTTTAATATGAATTTTTTATAATGAAACCTACCCACGTAATTTATGTTATTGTTGTATAATCTCTACTTATATGTCAAAATTAATTTCTTATGGGATTTGAAATCTTCACCATAGATCTACTATATGAAATTCTACCAACACCATACAGATGAGTGATGGGTTATCCACCATTAGTGTTTCAAATGTTTCATTATTCCTAAATTTAATTCCAAAACATTTATTTCATGGGGTTGATATTTAAATCACTATGGTGCATCTCCAATCATTAATGAAAACTCGTATATTTCAATTATAGATAATTTATTGTAATGTATACTTTAAGGGTTTATGAAATTAATTTCGTGATTTATATATTAATCCCATTTACCTCATTCTAAAATTTCATTTATTGACCCATATTCAGAAAGATCCATGACATGTTTAATCTTTATAATGATGTGTCATGATCATTGTTAATTAACATTGGAAGCCCTATAATAGAGAAATTAATTTACTGTTTGCTTCCCTCAATACCCTCATGTTAATGATTATTCAGACTCTTGACTTTTATAAAATGGATTCGAAGTATAATTATTCCATATAAAACCTCTATCACAGTTTCTACTCTCTAGTTATCCTAATTGTTGTGAGGCTTATGAAAAATATAGTCTGAAATATTATATATGAATAAGTTTTAAAATTCACTATAATTGGTCGGCTCCCCATACCTCAATCATTCATCCTTCACTTCTAATTTATATGACCCATTTTTTAGAGTCGAATTAAAATATCACATTTTATAATTTTACACATGTAATAGTTATTAAATTTTCATTTGAAAATGAATATCAATATGTTGATGGATATACATTTATGTAACATCCACTATACTGATATCCTTTAATTTATTATATATATTATATTTCCCATATTCCATATTATTGGATAATTTAACCCAAATTTTATGACAATTCAATAAAATCATTGGATAAAGAAAATACCAAGCTACAATATATTTTGGGAATATGATAATATATTAATCTTTTATAAAAATATAACATATAAACAAGTTATTTTTTGTATCATCATCAAAAATTATTTTTATGAAATAATCTGATGGTGGTCCATTCTTGCTCATTTGAGATGGAATGAAAATTATCATTTTATCCATTGAAAATGATTTGAAATCCATACATTTCATATGCCTCAAATATTACATTTAATCAATCATTATAGATAATATAGAATCTCATAGTGTTAATTTTAATGATGAAACATCCTTAATCCATAAAAATATATCAAGGAAAAATTTTCCTTGTAATTCACAATATAGAAAAAATAATAATAAATGGTGTGCATTATCATGAATTTAGTAGTATCTGGAATATAAATAAATAATGTTATAACATTTTAGGAGAACATAATATATAGTGCAAATAATCATTATAGGTTTTAATGCGTATTTTAAAATTCATTTCATTGGATGGGGGAGACAACCCAGACCATATGATGTGGAATGCCCTTGAAATCTGAAATAGGGACCTTCTTGATAGGCATGCAGGAAGCATAAATAAATATTGGGAAGTCCTAGTATATCTGGACTAGTAGATATTTTAGGCACCAATTTTCTGTCCATCATGAATGTTATTGTACATTAAATTATATGTGAGTCATAAAAAATGAGTATAATTAAACATTAACACACTTCAATTAATTTATGTACATACCAATGATGATCTATTAAGGGATTTATAATCTAGACTAAGATATTATATTTTCCTTTTCGTAAAATAAATCTTATCAATATCCTCAAATATCATTGTATATATGTTCAAACATATAATGGGTTTACTAATCTCAGTCCACGCGTCGTGACTTATTCTTCATATGTTTGAAAATACATTAAATTAGATAAAATTTATTGTTTTTAATATTCTCCTCATAACACGTTATTATTCTAAAAATATCTCCCTTAATAAAAGAGGATTTTATTTATAATAAATATTTATAGAAATTAGTGTAATAAATCGGTCATAAATAACCAATAACATTGTGGATTTGTAAATATTATACTTTTTTTATATGGATATTGTATCCTTTATATGTAGTAAATGGATTTCTTTTGTTTAAGGACTCTATTATATTTATAGATTGGGAATTATTTCTATCACCTTGTATAGTTATATCTTATATATATAGTAATCATGATGAATTACGACTACATTACGTTCATCATGAAGATAAATATATTTTTACATATCCCAAAATATTGATAACCTTTCATGCTTTAATCAATCCTTATAGAAATTTTCCGAACTCATATTCTCTTCATAATGTTGTTTATTGGGTAATATATTACATATAAATGAATTATTATGGATGTTGGTCTCTTTTCATATCTGGATGGTCATCCATGGATAAAATAATATTCCACATGATATAATATGTTTCATTCGGGGGTCACCTATGATTTTTTTTAAAATATGGAAACAATTAAATAATTAAATTTTAAATAACTAAAATAATATAAAAATAGAAATGTTCGATTATATTATAATTGGTTCATGGGTAGGAAATCATAAGTGTTATATTGGAATATAATTTTATTATAATTTTTTTTTAAAGGATTTGTAATTAGGAATTTACAAGTTCTTGAATTTGAGGCTTGTAACATGGCCACTATCACATAAAGAAGTGTAAAAATTAATGAATTAGACTTAATTTTTACAAGGATGACATAAATTATTTATATAGGTTCAATTAAACCACTCATTTTTATTCAGACTAAAATTATTCTAGAAATAATTAGGAAATAAAGAAAAAAAATTCAACGTGAAAAATTTTCTATCCTCACTATTTCCAACTAAAAATATTTTCTTATACCATATACTCAAATATCAATAGTAGAATATAACAACATAATGACTATAAAATGAATGTGTCATACTAGTGTAACCATTGTCAGTAGATAGAGCATGATCTACAATATTCAATGCATTCATTAGGTTATTTTATTAGCAATCAACCTCGTTATTTATATGTGTAAGGATGATGGTTTTGTTATGACAATAGTAAAAATGAGAAAAAAACACATGGATCCATTATTCTTACAAAATTTTAAATAATTAATGAAAATGGATATAATTCTATGAGTAATTCGTGGTTCTCAAAAACGAATATTAATAATTATAGGAATCCAAAGGACATGTAAAATGTACTTTTTGTAAATGAATTTTCAAGAGATATAGTCATTACTAAGTTTGTTCTGCTACATAGATTATAATTCAATGTCGTGATGATTATTTTCACAATATATTATTAGTTCTAGGAACAATCTACCTTCACATTAAAATGATCACACCAAGATGACAACTCCAAAAATAATGTTCTGCTTCCAATAAATAGATATTTCTACTTCCACATTTGACAACGATGATATATATGACATGATATATGAATATTAAAGGAAAATAAATTTTCTAGTATTCCCGAACTCTATGAACTCCCATTGGTGAAATATGTATCATAACATAACAAAAATATGGAAAAATTGGTCAGTTTATATAATATAACATTTAAACATATATTAACATGATGAACAATCAAATTAGCCAGGGTAAAAAATTACCTACGTAAGAAATTGTTATATTTCTAGGATATATTTTAAATTTCTTAGTCATATAAAATTAATATATAATATGTATTATTATTTGTTCTATTACATTATAAACCAAAAAATTAGTCATTTTTATACCATGACAGAAATGAAATATTTCTTAGTAGTAGAGCCACAAATTCAGAAACATTGGTTATATTTTTATGACTATAAGAGAAAAAATATTTGTCTGTGTTTCATGAAATCAAAATTCATAACATTAGTTCATGTGGTGAAACAATAAATGAAAAATCATTTCACCTAAGTGCATGAAAAAAAATGTTATTGAACCTACCTTGATCATTTGGTGTTAAAATGAATGTTCTATTATATATGTTGATATTGAATTGCAATCCAAGTTTTCAGGATTTTAAATTCTTATCTCATATCTCTAAATAGTGACATTTAACCATATTTATTTTGATTCCCCAATTATGGATACATAATAAGCCCTATAATCGTACAATCCTAACACCATGAAACCCTTTTCTTATTTAAAACTTATTATTAATTTTATGGTGGATTAAAACAACAGACTAAATTTCTATATAACATAAAAAACATAATTGATGATAAATATTATATCTGAAATTTTATATTGTATAATAAAACGATTTACCATTGTTATATTACATTAATTATTCTATATCATTCATTTTCATAAAACATTTATCAGGAATGATTTCATAAATATTTATAAATCAATAATAGATTTCATGATTTAGCTGTGGAAATTACTAGCTCAACCAAAAAATAGAAAACCAAACAAATCCAGACTAAAATATAATTATTTTTTTCTTATGTTATGTCCTGTTTTCTTTATTTAATACAAACATGATGTTTCATTTTTGGTCCCTTACCAAAAAAAGAAACATCTATTAGCTAAAATGAACTAATTTTTTACATGGTTAATTTTATTTACTTCTATTTAAATAAGAGTTAAGGGATCTAATTGTTTGAAAACATGTCAATTATTAAATATACTTTCATTTAGTACTTTAAAAAATATAATATTAATTTTCAATTTTAAAGAATATGTAAATTTAATTTTAAAATAATCGCCAATTTTTTTTAAACCCAATCTCATGTTATTTTCTTCAGTTATTAGTGACCAAAATATAATTATTCATGGGTTACTCCTTATATCACCGATTGGTTTTAGAAAAGATTTGAAGAAGGTCTTATGTCTTGATAAATGAAGGGATTTTATTAGATAAAATGATCTCTCTAAGTGGTATGAGTTCTATAGTTTCAACTTGGTTTGATTTTGATGAAATATCAATATACATACCATAAACTAATAAATTTAAATCCATTATATAATTTTGAAAAATTTTGGATCTTTATATTGAATAACTACTTGATAGTAGTTGTCTACAATAAACTCTTGGTGATGAAAATGGGATTAAAAAATATTTTATAATGTGGGTTATCATTGAAGGTATACACTATATGTGTGTTTATTATATTATGTAGTAGATTTGTGGGTGAATCTCTATATTAAAAAATGTTTACATATGAAGTGGGATCTATATTTAATTTTTTAATGTGGTACTCTATGTATCACTGATTAATTTAACGATGGATCAATTTATGGTATTTTTTATTAGTTTGGGAATGGTTGGGCATAGAATAAGAGGCATTTTAAAGGCCATTCTATTTATGAGGTCCATATAATATTCAATGATAGAGATACATTAGGTTTATAAGTTATCATTAACTCGTAAAATGATTAAATGATTTTATACTTTTCATAATCTTGTTTACATGGATGGAAAAAGGGTTTCCATCATATATCAAAAGACAGTGATGATTGGAGCCCAAGATAAAACAGTTGTCGATGAATATTGACTGACGAAAAACATATATAAACAGTTTGGTGGGAAATTTTCATATTTATAAAAATCATGTCAAAATTTCAACCTTCAGTAAACAATAGTAGCATCTCATCATCCTTGGATTATAATATTGTTTTGGTCGTTGTATATATTATTGTTATCTTAGGTCATTTGTTATATATTTCATTATTCCATACGTGACTATTGTAGATTTCTATTTGTAGATCGTGGTAATTTACTATGAATCATCATAGTATACTTATCATGTGATATCACTAATATCTTGTTCTAATAAACCGAGGACTATTATAAATATGGGATATTATTAAACGGGTTTTGGATTTTGGGATATCATCGAAACATTATCTAATGATTATAAAATATCATTATTCAATACCTTGGATTGTAGTGTTAAATAATTTCATCCATATACCAAATAAAACCAAATATAAAATAAATTTTCTATATATTTACAAATTTTTATCAAATTTTTATTGTATTATTGGTTTTAATGTTTTTAAATAAAATAAAAAATTGGGTTTTCTTTTTATTTTGGAATAAAAACCAATCCAATCCTTTCTTGACCATAAAATGACTATATAGAAATCTTTATTGAAGGAATATTTCACTTTTTTTCCTCTTAGTTTATATATTCACACCATAATAACGAATCAAAATATTATATTGGTAAAATAAGAAACATTTCTACTGTATAATTAAGAATATATTTTTATGAGAAAAAAATAAAAAAAAACGCCTTTATAAATTTTAAATGTTGACTTAATGAGATAAATGAATTTCAAAATATCACATTAAAACCCCAATAATGTTTTTCATTGATATAAAATTTTTCTTCTAAGATAAAATATACTCATAGGGGAATTTATTAACCTTGATTTTCATATATATTTCATTTATATTCATTAAAAAAGTTCCACTTTAATATATTTTAATCCTGAAAATATAGTAAATTATTATTCTCCATTATGTAATTCTATTGAATTTATGTAATTTAAATTTCATACCACTTATGTTATTTTCTATTATAATAAAATAGGTGATTATTAAATTAGCCACTGATAAATTTGGATATAATTAATCCATTTGTGGAATAAGGGTAGGTAATTAAAAGAATCATTTGTTTATATGTTCAGGTTCAAAGGTTGTCACATTAAAAATTCAATAATCCGATTAAACTCATTGATTCTACTATATAATTTTAAATTCTTCTAATCATTGTCATTTCAAAATTCATATAGTGAACTGTAATATGAAAGAGAACCTCTAAGTGAAATAAGAAAATCAATTCATGTGGGTTATACTGACTATATTAAATATTATCTAATTGATGTAATTCATTAATTGAGGGATTTTTTTAATATTAGGGTTATTTTATTGGCTATTTTCAATATTTGGAAAATTCAGTCATGTATTGAGTTATGTTTTTCAGTCAATTTCAATTTATAGAAGTTCTATTTTAATGTATTTCATTAGATTGGATGTTTTTCACTTTATAATGAAAATGCATTTTTTGGGTGGTTTTTTAGAAATATTTTGATGAACTTTTATAATTGATGTCATATTATGAATTTTTTTAGGTTCAAGATCTTATGTGGGGTTAATAATTAGATTTTGATACATTCAAAATGGATCTAAATCCTTAAAGTTGTTCTCATTGAGTAATGATCGATGAATCTATTAAAATATATTTTTTTAAACATGTTCTATAAATATTATTTAAAAGTAATTAAATTTTATTTTCATCCTAGAATACATATAGAACCTTAAATATTAATTTTTTTAATAACCCTACTTTTATAACTATTTTTATTTAAAATAGTTTGTTTGGGTATTCTTTTGTTATAATAATAAAAATTCAAACAACCCAAATTCATTCTTGAGGTTTTTTAAAATGATATATCAAAAATAAAATATTAATATATGAATACTAAAAACTAATAGTATACATAGCATGATAATTGAATAGGAAATTTATTGTTCTCAGATAAATAAAGATATTAATTTTTTTATTTTCTTTATTCATTACTCTTTTTTTTTGTTTTTTAGTAATAGAATTTAATTTCATAAATAAACATAATTTACCTCATTCTTTTAAAAAATCCTAAAAAAATTAAATTGTGAGAATAACATAGCTGAAATTTCCAGGTGTTACACTCTTTAGACACAAATATTTAATTAATAAGGAATAGAAATTTCTATTTACATAAAACATGGTCCTATAATCAATTATAATTAATATTATTATTATTTATAGTGGATGAAGATCAAAAGGATTTTCCCAAAAGGCCACTTATTCGGAATGAATCAATTACATACATTAAGTCACCTGGTGTTTTTGAATCATCGCCTCTACCTTATGTCCCACTGTGTCCTTATAGATGGATATTGGTCTATTAAGATCATCATGTGAAGCATTACTACAAATTATCCACCTTTTTTTGAAGTATAACATTTTGAATTGGATTGAAAAATTTAATTAACATCATTAAAGTGTCGTTGGTTCCAAAATTTGAGCATGGGAAAAATATGCAAATATCACACCAATGATAGAAGGGTATGCTTCACAAATCACCCTCTCAAATACATTTAGCATCAAGACCATCACAAATCCCTTTTATCACCATGTCCAAAATGAATACCTTCATCACCACGGACGGCGCACTGCTAAGGCCCTCTCTACGATAACCACAATGGAAAAATATTGAAGGATCTACGATAATGACAAAATTGATGGAAAGCTTCACACCGTATAGGGAATAATATCACCTCTACGATTCCATGTAAATTTATGGAAGCCTCTACAAGCATCTTGGAGGGAATCAATGAATCCTCTACGCCACATAGTGGATGATGGTCGGCTTTGTGGTTATGACAATCTTGACACAATCCACCTCCTTTGGCGAAGCACAAACGGCTTCACAGTGTGTTGTCAGAGCATCACTCCGCCTCTTGCCTACAAATATAAGTCCTCCCCCAACCCTGAAGGATGGATCCCCAAACCATTTTCATTATCATATCTCAAATAATGAATCACCCTCTTATCTATGAATCATAGAGAAAAATAATCTCTTCAAGGACTTTGAGTGTTATGAAATACTTTTCCCTTAGCTCAAATGCAACCCCGAATAAAGCATGGATTCCCTTCATGAATCCCATGATCCATAATAAAGTAAGGACATTCATAAGGGGACATGGGTCTATTCAATGCAATTAGTCTCCACAAAGTACCTTCCATGCACATGTGAACCCCATGCTTTGGTAGGATAATTGTGCTTCGCAAAGTATATCACTTCGCAATGTCGCACATTGCAAGGCACCCATGCTCTTCAAATTCCTACATCGCGAAATCCCTTTCACATCATGAATCACCCTTCATAAGAATGTATACTTCATTACCATTATATAAAACTCCACATCAAGAGGCATACCCCTTTGTGGAGTCTCTCTACTTTGTGGTTCACTAGATCTTTGCAAGGTCCCTTCCTATAAACGCATTTTCATTGAAAAAAAATCTCTCGTACTGCCATCTATGGTTGTACAATGTGATTTCAATGTCCCTTGGGAAGTTCTTAATATTTCATTTCTCAGCCGCACGCTTCTTCACAAAGTTATGTTAATGGATATTTCTTCTTCACATAGCCACGCTAACGTGATCCCCTTAATAAATCACTACACAACCCCATCTTCACATGGCATTTCTAGTGACTTCCCTTCACTAAGGGTTAAATCATGTCAATTATATAAGTCCTAGTGACGAAGAGTGAAACCTCATCATCTGTGTTATAGGATGTTAAACATCCAAGCACCATCATCCTCAGCACATGACAATAAACGGTAGCCTCACCCTGTGAAATATTCACGGGGTGCCACGCCTCCAACATTCCCCATGCCCACTAGTATTAACGGGAGTGAGATCTTCCTCACATGGAATGATATCCTCATTTCATGGAATGATATCTGTCATATGGGGAGGAAAACTATCATGGTGTAAGAACTTAAACTTTCTTGAAGGAGGTAGCATCATCACTCCTCCTCTATTCTTCTTTGCGCAAAGGATATAAGAGATATGGGCATAAGGACCTACGTTAGCCCATCCCCCTCCCTTTGGGATTTATCACCCCCAGGCCCCATCCTAGATTATGTTCCAATATCCATCTCCCTGGGCTGCTACCCACATGTAATCCACATTCTATTATTGATAGACACACCTTTGATGATGTGATTGTAACACAACATGTTTCCAAAGTACACACCATTTTTAATAATACAACAGCTTGTGTTGTACGCAACTTTGAGTTCTCACACACCAAGACCCATCAAACTAGCCGTTATGAATAGTAATATACACTTTTTGAGATTATATAAATTTTATTTTTCAAAATGGACTTCATTTTTGGATTCATATTATCGAAATTAGCTTAGGGTAAATTTTTTGTATTTTTCTGAAAACATTCAATTTTTTATGAAGAGTGAAAAATACTACATTATTATTTAAAATCAACTTTTTATTTAAATAATTTTGTTAATTTATTTAAATTTATATTAGGTAAAAATATATTCATAATATCTATATATGTTCAATGTAATTAATTATATTAATTTTATAATAATATTATATATATAAATTTTTATTTAACTTTATAACGTCTTTTACCCACCTTCTAGGCGCATTTGAAAATTTTCATAAAATATAATTTTACTGCATATGTGAATTGAATTTAAAAAATCATAGATACTTGGTTGAAAATGGTTTTTGGTGAATAGTAACATACGACTTTTAATTACCTCTGTTAAAAGTAAATAAAGTAATTAAAGGTAAAAATGATATTATAATTTCCCTAACACATGTCCTAATTATATTGAATAAGTTTTCATCTACCAAAATCTACCTTAGGAATAGAATATAATCATTTTGGTCTACTTGGATTATATTAGGACATTTATTATTATTTTATATAAAAAATAGTTAAAAGTGTTAAATTCAATGTTTAATAACTAAACCATTTTTAATATAGGATCATTCATGAGATAAATTAGACTATAAATATTCATTAGAATGATAATAATATTTACCACATAATTTTATATTATTTATAATTTTTAGAATTATATAATTAAATTTATTTATGATACAATGATGATGCAGTAATTACCTTAATAATGAAAGATTAAAATAATTGATATTATAAATATACAAATAAATGTGAATTGAGTATTTTGATGAATTAAAATAATTTTATAGGTTAATATGTCATGTTAGGGTTGATTAAATAAACATTATTTAAATTAATAATGTTTTTTATGACTTTCGGAAAAACAAAATAGCAAATAGTGTCAAAATTTACATAAATTAGTATTTAAAACAAATACTATATTATTAATTGATATATTATTCTTAACAATCTATGTTTATGAAAAAGAACATACACACGGTTATATATATCAATAATTAACCATTTGGTATTATCTTGGATTTTTATCAAAATATTATTAACAATTTCTTTTAATAATTCAACCAATACATGTTAAAAGTAAATCTCTTTAACTAAGAGTTAAATCTCAACGATATGGTATATATGGTGACCCCAACAAGTCTAAAGCCTATTGGTTGAGAGGTTTTTGAACCATCCCCACCTTAACATCTAATTAAATCATTTTAGATTCATTATATACCGAATATGATTGTATAATAAAATAATATTTCAATCTTTTCATAAAATGACCATCATCACTCTTATAAAAGGGTAATTTCCCTTCTATCAGAATCAGACCTACAATGAAATTTTTCTCAGAAAACCCCAGATCCAATATCCTACCAAATACCCTCACTTCAACCTAGAATATTTAATTTGATCAGAATCCCATCCTAAATATCCCTTCTGATCAATTCAAAAGGAAACACCCGAAGAATGGGAAATAATTTCACCACCTCTTTCAAAGTTCTTTTCTTCTCCCAATTCATATTTCTTTTCTTTTTCCATAAAAAATAATAACTCCAGAAAATTATACATAATTTAATGTTATTATAAATTTTGCTCAACCATATTCATTATTCTATTCATCAAAAGAATGAAAAATCTACATACGTTCTTACGTACAGCTTACTGTCTCCACATCGTGGAGTAGTTTGTTATTGAAACACTTCATTATTTGGATGGTTATAATAATGAGTATAACTAATGTAATTAATAAATATATCATATATAGGATTCTTTATATATGATATACTATCAAATTACATACAATTTCACCATCAATATAATGGTATTGTCACTCGTTCATACATATGGATTACCCTCTCCACAAACACGATGCAATTCATTCCCCATCATAACCATTCAAGAATAATTTTCATTTTATGATTAAAAATATATTTTAAAGAACATAATATCATTATTTATATGAATAAAATACATCCTATCCATAATAGACATAACTTATGTAACAAAACATATAAAGTAATATTAATCAGTTAACACCCAAAACAATTATACAACTGAAATATTATTAGCAATGCAATTTTAGAAGATCACATATGATATGATATTGATGTATGTGGTTCTTGTATAATATAATAACAATTATTTAACTATTATTCAAGAGGTTAACTTACCCTCGATCAAATAAAAGTGTGAGTCAAGTGTTAATTTTACAATCTCTTTATTATCCGAGCTTCTTTATACGTGAGTATCTACTGGGACTTATTTATCATCCACATCCGTGTTTCTTAAAAATGATTTTCAAAACATTTTTACTATTTACTAGAATATGTTTTAAAGTCATTTATACATTTTTTTTAATTTTTATAAGAGGTTTATAAAGTAATATTTTCTTATTTTTCCAAATAAGGTCATTTACGACCATTTCAACAATATTAAGGAAAGAGTGTTTTTTTAACTTAAACGGTGGGTGTGGATATTTTCCGCTATTATAACACCTATGAAGAATCCATTACAAGATTTTAAGAATATTTTAAAAATAAATCATTTTTTTAAAATTACAAGTCTTTTAAATGATTCCAAAATAGAAAGATTTATTTCTCTCAAATAGCTTTGATTTCATCTATGTCAACATACTTTGTCTGATTATACGCTTTATTGAAGTTGATTTATTATGATATAATCTTCCATATTTTATTGAAGGATTTGTGATATGTTTGAATATGTATGTTATATTTTTATACAATTCATGGTTTATAGTTACAGTATTGAAATTTAATATACGAGTTTTAATACGAATTTTTATGTTATGTTTTATCCTTTTTATATGTTGAATGTATTTCACTTAGTATGTGATGGGTGGATCCCACTATAGCTCCTCGATACAATTGTAGATCTCCTGAGACAATCTAGTGTTTTGGCATAAGGCCTTGACAAAATCTAATTTTTTTGGGCATGATGCCTTGACTATGTGGTTATGATGTCCATCATTGTGAATTGCATCATTATGAAAATGGAAATTTATATTACATGTGATTATTAGACTAATAGAATATCCATGTGAATAAATAAATGGAATTATTTGATTTATCTTTTCCATATTATGATGATTTTTTATTTAAAACGCTTGTGTTTTAGTCTTATACTTTTCTTAAATATTTATGCCTATTTCTGAATGTTTCCTCTATATTGATATACTTACTGAGCACCGGATCTCACCCCTTTCTATGTTTTATTTTTTTCCCGGATTTGAATTAGTATATTATGACTAACCTGAAGGGATAGTCTATGGGATATAAATTTTTTCAATGGTGAGCATGTTGTTTTTGTTTTTCAATTTATTATATAATGTAAAACCGGTGTATGTATATAGTACCTCCAAGGCTACTAAACTGACCGGTCTTTCAGGATTTGATCCCTTGTGATCATGCTAATGTTATGTAATAATTCATTGAATCTGGGTAACAAGGGTTGGTTTGTTACTGTTGGTAGCATAGGATGTATATTACAATCCTTGTAAACTAGATTTAGAAAAACTATGATTAGAGAACATTACCCTATGATAGATATTGAATATTATTATAGAAGAACATCCGAGAATTTTTTTAAATGTTGAGATTTTGTGATTTTTCCATAGAATACATCTCTATATGGTTATGAGAAGTTAGAGGGGGATCTGAAATAGATGTACCTAGGAGTGAGAACCCCAACTAGGAATTTTGGGCTCCACCTTGTGTATCCTAGTAGAAAACAACGGGCCTTTCTACACTCTTGTTTATGACACTCTCGTGGGATATTCTTAGGACAATTCACATTTTCATTACAAACTATTATGAAGGATTTATGATTATATACCTCCTCAAAGAAAACATTTTTTATGATTAAGGATTATATCAATAAACTATTCAATTTTTGATAAGTGTTTTAATAGTTTAAATTTTTTTATTGTGATTTATAAACTAATCTATTGTAGATGTTGTTTAGAAATGGAGAATAGTGGAAACAATGGAAAATGTATCAACGCACATAATCCATGTAGGGATTTTCATCAAACTCAAGATAATTATAGTGGAGTTGTTGATGAAACTGGTGATGATCAGCTTATTTCCATACCTAGACTACTCACTCAAGGTATTAATAATATCTTTACCCGTATAGAGAACCCTGATATACAACGCGAAGGATAAATGTTAGAACACATCATGAGGCAAAAACCACCAACATTCAATGGGACTAAAAATCCATTAGTATCTGAGTAATGGATAAGTTCCTTAGAGAAAATATTTTATGATTTGGCGAGTAGAGAAATGAAAAAAATTGTCATGGCAGTTTACCACCTCATGGGAGATACAGATCATGGTGATAATTAATTCAATACAAAAAGATATATGAAGAAGTATCAAATATGTAATGGAGGGAGTATAAAGAGATTTTATTAGAAAAATACATTCCTTGTGATCATCGAGTGGATATGAAACGATAATTTCTGACTCATGGGAAAAAGGAGTAAGAAAATTTCTCAAAGTATATTACAAGGTTAGTAAAGAATGTAACAGATTATATACGTATCCCAAGGAGTAAGATTGATTGATTCATTGATGTGTGAAAACCATTTCTCTATCGAGCATTAGTTGTAAAATCCTTACACATCATATAGAGATATTTTCTTGTCTGCAATCAAGATAGAAAAGAAACTACCTAATTTATATGACTTTAATGAAATAATGGAGAAGAAGAGATCCGCATAATGCTCTGGAAATGAAAATATGTGGAATATGGGAAATGTTGATTTTCTATCTAGTTGTAAAGGTGGGAAGAAACACCTCGGTACTTTCCTAAAGGTAATGTGAGTCTGTTACAAGTGTGGTGAATAAGGCCACCAATCTCATGATAACAAGGAAATAAAGATGCGGTTAATGTTGAATGCTAAAATTATAGAGAAATGGGGAATTATGAAAATTAATGTCATAATTTCCAAGGAAATTTACCTTAGAAAATGCTATGGGAGAAAGGCCAAGCGTATGTGATCACTAATTCTGAGGTTGAAGCTCCGAAACATGCGGTGGCAGGTAATTTAATGGTTTCTTCATGTTTATCTAATGATTTTCCTGATTCTGGATCATCGCATATTTTCATATCTTCCCAGTTTGCTAAGAAAATTAGATATTTCAAATTTGATTTAACAATGTAATTTTCAATCAAAACTTTTAAGGGAAGTATCATTGCTAGAATTTTTTCAAAAACAGTCCCCATTAGGGCATAAAAATGTTTTTATTTGTTAATCTCATCGTTATACCCAAGATTGAATTTGATATAATCCTCAATATATATATCATTCCAGACCATGATGAAAAAAAATTTTGTATGAAGAAGGAGGTCACAATTTTCTATGATGATAAGGAGTACCTTATGTAACACCCCAAGCATCCATGATACTCTTCTCTTTCAATAATGCAATAGCTTGCATTATATGCAAGTTCGAGATTTTAACACACCGCGACCAATCCAAGTAGCCGTTATGAATAGTAATACCTACTTTTGGAAATTATATAAATTTTATTATTCAAATTGGAATTTATTTTTGGATTCGGAATATCTAAATTATCCTAAGTTGAATTTTTCGTTTTTTTCTGAGAACATCCAATTTTTTATGAATACTGTAAAATACTAAACTTTAATTAAAAACCACATTTTTAATAAAAATAATTTATAGTGATAAATTATATTATTTAGTGGTTTAAAGTATAATTAGAATATATTATTTGTATTTTATCCAATTTTTTTCATTAGAATAAATTTCACTTTGAAATTGGATATAAACCATTGTCAATCTTTTGATTTATATTCTTTCTTAAAAACGCGCTATTTGTTTTGACAATGGAAATTAATTATAAAATTAATTAATGAGAATTATATGTTTTGAATTTGATAAAATAGACATAATATTTGAATTTGGAATACCAAATATATCTTATGGTGATTTTTTGGTATTTTTCTGAAAAACGTCAATTTTTTATGAATAGTGAAACCACTAAGTGGTAGTTAAAAAACTGATTTTTCATTTAAATGAAATTTTACCACTTATGTTAATTTAATTTAAAAAATCTGATGTACATGGTTGTAATTAGGATTTAAAATGTGGTTCAATGAGACGAAAATTATTTTTGGTGAATAGTAACTTTTGAGTTTTATTAACCGTGATTAGAGGTAATTAGAGTAATTTAAGGTAAAAATAATGTTATAATAATATGAAATTACCTTGACACGTGTCCTACTATTATTTTATGACTCATGGTCGACCAAGAAAATCCATGGTTCAATTTTTGGGACCCCATGGAGCCACTTGGGGTTAGATAATGACATTAATACCTTTTATTTAAAGTAAAACTAAAAATGTCACAAACATGTATTGTTTTATAAATAAAATTACAAAGGGTTATACAAGTTATCTTTTCACCAATAAATATCCATTGGAATGATAAAAAGATTTTATACATCATGGAAATTTTTTTATAATTTTTAGGCATTAAATAAATAAGTTTATTTATCACACAATTATGATGTAGCGATTACCTCATTAATGAACGATTTAAATAAAATGAAACAATAAAGTAAAATAAAAGACATAAACTTTTATAAAACCTATTGGATGGGTTGATTTCGAACCATTATCACCTTATCCTCTAAATATATCATTTTGGGACCATTAAAATCCAAAAATCATTTCATAATAGTGTAACATTTCATGACTTTCCAAGAGTTCCCCTCCTCTCCTCTTATAAAAGGCCCCCACCTCTACCACATTATTCACACCATCAAATCCATTTTCCTCAACAAAACTCTACCAAAATACACTCTCAACTTCCCTATATTACTCCTAGAATCCTCACTTTGGGCAGAAGTCTTCCCAAGGAAGCCTTTGGCTCAAATCAAAAAGAGTTACCTTATATTAAGGTAATGTCTTATCTTATGTTGTTTTGTGTTATTTTTCTTCTCCAACCCCATAAACTAATTTTATTCATTTTTTTGTAACAACACCAGAATATTCAATATACTAGGATGTTTTATGAGAAGTATTTGATTTACACTTACACACACCTTCGTCTAATGGTTAAAGAACATACAATTTCTGTGGGTGGCGAATTTCTGCCTCATGAAATGATGATTGTTCAATCTTCTTTTAACACCTCCCATGGTGGCCATTATGATGACACTATTTCTATATATGATATATATTATTTTTATGTTTTCATTATTCTTCGGTATTTTACATTTATGGCATACCTTTATGATTTCCATTATGGGTAAACGCGATAATTTTATTTTAGGAAGTGCAGACAACCTCCCCCTCAAAGTGATTTCAATAGTTAATTCCATATGTGGGACGTATAAAGGATGGAGTTAATTATATTATGTATTATATTATACTGTAATTATAATATAACTTCATATAATTATTATTTCATTCCATTAAATACGAAATAGAAATGAAAGTAGCGTTCATGCGTGTGTACGGCTTACCGTCTCCATGAAAAGTGCATTTCATTACATACCTATAAAAGTTATATATTATTATAAATTCATCTATCTAGTATATATATATATGATATATATGATATCTATATCATTAATAGAATTTTGGAGATAATGGAACTTCCACCACATAAACAACTTTTAATTATAAGAAGTTTATTGTTCACTCAAGTACCAAAGATCGACAAAACTACCGTTATTAACTTAAATGACTACATAATTTCCATAACAAGGTAATCAGTGATATAAAAGGGGTAATGAACATTAAAAAGGTTATCAATCAAGTATATATTAACTCTAGTTTATTATTCAGGATATTAAAGAACGATCGAGTCAAGTTGGACACAAGGTAAGGGACTTCGTCTCAGTCTCCTTTCATTGAGACATATTTTGTCTTATACACAACATTCTTTTATATGGTGTATAAACCCATTTCACTTTTACGTTTTTTCAAAAGAAATCTTTTTTATACGAATAGTTTTACTAAACAAAAAAAGGAAATGTTTTTTTCATACGTATGCGGTGAAGATGACTTCTCCGCCACCGTGACCATTATTTGAGTTTCGGCTTCCTCTACAAGCCATAAAATTTTTTAATAAAAAATAAATACCATGTTTTACTTTTCTTTTATTTTGATATTGAAAATGGTTTTATTATATCAATGTGTTGTGTTGATATCTTGTGATTGAAATGTGGAAATGTTATGTTTCCTTTATGCATGTTTTATGTGATACAATTACGTTATGGTTTATGATATGGTCAAACCTTTTCATATAAGGAATTCATTGGACTTAGTCTGTGATGGGTGGAGCCTGCTATAGCTCTTAGAAGCATCGGTAGGTCACATGATACAAACTAGTGTCTTGGCACAAGGCCTTGACATAATCATATTTGTATTCATGGGACAAGTCCTTGACTATGTGGTTATGGTAGTCTGGATTTATGAATTCCATCATTATGAAAGTGGTTATTGATATTGCATGTGATTATTCGACTAGTAGAATATCCATGTGAATAATTAAATGGAATTATTTCATTTTCCCTTTTCCATATTATGCTGAAGTTCAAGTTTAAAAGGCTTTTTTTAGTTATACATTACCTTAAATGTTTATGTTTATTTATGAAAGTTTCTGCTATATTGTTATCCTTACTGAGCATCTGAGCTCACCCCTTTCAATGTTTTATTTTTCCCAAGATGTGAAAAAATATTTTATGACTGACCTATAGGGATAGTATGAAGGGGATATGACTATGGTCTATGGAGACTATTTTATTGTAGTTTTTTACTTTATGATGTAATGTAACATTTGTGAATGTATCTAGTGTTTCCCAGGCTACTAAACTAATCTGTCTTTCGAGACGTGGTCTTTTGTGAACATACCAATGTTATATAATAATGCACTGACTCTGGGTAACTGGGGTCGGGGGGTTACAGTAGGTATCAAAGGCAGTTTAGTAATAACCTTGGAAGCTAGATTTAGATAAACTCTGATTATATCAGATATCCCTAAGATAGACATTTAGGATTAGTATAGAAGAACTTCCTAGAATTTGGATATTATATAGATTTTGTGAGTTTTCATAGAAATACATCCCTGTCTGGATAAGATCTGGTAGAGGTGGCTCTGGCATAGATTTACCTAGGGGTAAAACCCGAAAACACCGCTTTGAGCTAGACTCAAAAGGGAAATGGTGCACGACAACGGGCCTTGCTGCACTCTTGGTTACGACACTCCTGGGGGATATGCTTAGGATAATTATCATTTTTCTTTACAAACCATTATGAAGGGTTTAGTTGTATATACTTCATCAAATAAAAGATTTTTATGATTATGGATTATTTCCATAAATTGTTCAATTTATTTTAGGTGTTTGGAATGTTTTTTATTTCGTATTTCGATTCATAAACTAATCTAGTTTATTCCATTATTTAGAAATGGATCCTAGTTGAAGGAATGAAAATAGTATCAATGCATGCACTCCATGTAATTATTTCCCTCCTGGTCAAGATAATTATAGTGGAGCTAGTGATACAACTCGTGCTGACAAGATTATCACCATACTGGGAAAACTCACTCAGGTTATGAATAATAACCTTACTCATATAGAGAAACCTGATCCGCAACGTGGAGGATCAATGTTATACTGCTTCATGAGGCAACAACCACCAAAATTCAATGGGAGTACAAATCCCTTAGTAGCTGAGCAATGGATAAATTCCTTTGAGAAAATATTCCATGACATGGGGAGTAGTGAAAGGGAAAACGTTATCATGGTAGTTTACCACCTCACTAGAGATGTTGATCAATGGTGGTCATTGATTCAAAACACAAAGGAAGATGATGAAGTATCAAATATGGAATGGAGGGAGTTTAAAGAGGTTTTCTTAGAAAAATACTTTCCTTCTGACCATCGAGAAGATATGGAAAAGCAATTTCTGAGTCTGAGACAAAATGAGGATCAGAATGTCGCAACGCATGAGGCAAATTTTAATAGGTTAGTGAGGTATGTTGTAGATTATATACATAACCCAAGAAGTAAGATTGATCATTTCTTTGATGGGTTAAAATCATTTCTCCGTCGAGCTTTAGTATCACAATCTTTCTCAACGTACAAAGATATAGTGTCGTGTTCTATCAAGACAGAAAAGGAATTCTCTAAATCTTATGACAATTAAGTAAATCAAGAGAAGAAGAGAACCATGGAACTAGAGATGGATAAAGGGAAAAAGGGAAAGAAGGATTTTCCATTATGCGATAATTATGGGAATAAATACCCTGGTACTTTCTTAAAAGGAATGGGAGTTTGTTATAAATGTTGAGAAAAAGGTCACCAAGCTCGTGATTGCGAGGGAAAGAAATAGGCTGTCAATGTTGACTGCTACAATTGTAGAGAAATGGGGAATTATGCAAATGAATGCCCTAAGTTCAAAGGAAACATACCTCAGACAAGGCCAAGGGAGAAAGGCCAATCTTCTGTTGTTACTACAGTTGAAGTGGAATAATTTTTTTTTGTGTTTCGGAATCAAGAACTATATTATGGTTATAATAATAATGTGATATATATAAGGATTGTACTGAATTACTTTTTTATTTCATTAAGGATTTAATATGATGAAGGTAATAATATTTTTATTATGTGACAATAAGAGAAACTTTACTTTGTTTGGGGAATCTGATAAATTGATTTTGGAATTTAGAGACCTTTTAGAGAAAGTATGGACAGAGGTATTTTGGAAAACAATAAGGGTCGGAATGAATTATGTTTAACCTTGGATAGTGTTGTTTATGGTTAAAACATTTCTGAAGATTATTTTTGGAATAATATAATACTATTGTTTTAGGAAAATGACATCATGCATGTTAGGGGATAACCCTTCGCGTCGAACAAAGCTGTAGGAATCGAACCCACAACCATAGTGCTACAGGACTTTATTACCTACCACTAGCCAACAGGAATTCCCTGGTTATTACAAAATATTTTTCCTAATCTAAATGGTATTTGTTAATATTTTTAACCTTGTACGATTAGGATAAATATAAATTTTTTGAGATCTATTATCGTTTTGAGTGAAAGATTAGTTCGTGGTAGAAATTAGTTAAAGGTTGAAACTCTACTTGTCAAGCATATATATATATATATACCTATCTCTTATTATATGAATAAATTAATTCTTAATCTTTAGGAAAGGGATATGAAAACAAAAAAAATGTTTTATCCTAATACCTTATGTTTTGTTTAATTGATGATATTTTAAATCAACATAGATTTAAGGCTATGAGGCCCTCAATTTTACAGTTGTTTGTGATTGATGACCTCAATAACTAACTACAAATATTTTAATTTTTCATCCAATTATTTTTCTCTAATTTCCACCAATGTTCTCGTAATCAAGATCATAATTTGGTGGTGACTTTTTCATCTCCCTTTCCCTCTTATTAAGGCTAAATGTTATTAACCTTATTTCTGAGGTGGGTTTTCCACAAAGGTATTTTCTAAATTCAAAATTTTATTTTAGAAGAAAAAATTCAAATTTATAGGATACTATTTATTAAATGAGGGTATAATATAACACCCCAAGCTTCCATGATACGCTTCTCTTTCAATAATTCAATAGTTTGCATTGTACGCAAGTTCGAGATTCTAACATACCGCGACCAATCAAAGTAGCTATTATGAATACTAATACCAACTTTTTGAAATTTTATAAATTTTATTATTCAAATTGGACATCATTTTTGGATTCATAATATTGAAATTATCCTAAGTAAAGTTTTTAATTTTTTCTGAGAACTTCCAATTTTTTATGAATAGTGTAAAATACAAAACATTAATTAAAAAAATATTTTAATCAAAATAATTTATAGTGATAAATTATATTATTTAGTGTTTTTAAAGTATAATTAGTATATATTTTAACCATTTTATCTAATGGTGTTCATTATAATTAATTTCACTTTGAAATTGGACATAAATAATTGCGAATCTTTTGATTGATATTCTTTCTTAAAAACACGTTATTTGTTTTGACAATGAGAATTAATTATAAATTTAATTAACGAAACATATATGTTTTGAATTTGGTAAAATACACATCATCTTTGAATTTGGAATATCAAATATAGCTAACGGTGAATTTTTGGTATTTTTCTGAAAAACATCAATTTTTTATGAATAGTGAAACCACTAAGTGGTAGTTAAAAAAACTGATTTTTCGTTTAAATGAAATTTTAGAACTTCTGTGAATGTAATTTTAAAAATATGACTTAAATGGTTGTAATTATGAAGTAAAATGTGGTTCAATGGGATGAAAATAATTTTTTTTGAATAGTACCTTTTGAGTTTTATTAACCATGATTAGAGGTAATTATAGTTATTTAAGGTGAAAATAATATTATAATAAAATAAATTACCTTGAAACGTGTCCTAATCTTATTGGATGACTCATGGACGACAAAGAAAATCTGTGGGTCAATTTCTGGGACACCATGGAGCCACCTGGGTAAGATAAGGACATTAATACCTTTTATTTAAAGTAAAAATAAAAATGTCACAAACATGTATTGTTTTACTAAAACAGTTTTTACAAGGGGTTATACAAGTTATCATTTAGACATTAAATATCCATTGGAAATCTAAAACGATTTCCTACATCATGTTAATTTTTTTATAATTTTTAGTCATTATATAAATAAATTTATTTATCACACCATGATGATGCAGCGATTTCCTCATTAATGAACGATTTAAATAAAATGAAAAGATAAGGTAACATCTATGACATAAACTTTTCTAATGCCTATTTATGGGTGGATTTCAAACCCTTATCACCTTATCCTCTAAATATTTCATTGTCGGACCTTTAAATCAGAAAATCATTTCATAATAATGTAACATTTCATGACTTTCCAAGAGTGCTCCACCTCTCCTCTTATAAAAGGCCCCCACATCTACCACCTTATTCACACCATAAAAGACATTTTCCTGGGACAACCTTTTCCCAAATAATCTCTCAACTTCCCTCTCTTACTCCTAGATTCCCCACATTGGGCATAAGTCTTTACATGGAAGACTTTGGCTCAAATCAAAAAGAGTTACCCGATTATAAGGTAATGTCTTCTGTTATGTTCTTTTGTATTATTTTGCTTCTCCATCCCATTAAACATTATTTATTCATTTTATTTTGTAACAAAAAAATATCTTAAATATACTAAGATGTTTTTATGATAAGGATTTGACTTACACTTACACACAACTTTGTCTAATGGTTAAAGAACATACTATTTCTGTGGGTGGCGAATTACTGTCTCACGAAACGATGAATATTCAATCTTCTATTAACACCTCTCATGGTGGACATTATGATGAAACTATTTCTATGTATGATATATATTATGTTTATGTTTTCTTTATTCTTCTTTATTTTTCATTTATGGCATACCTTTATGATTTCCATTGTGGGTAGACGAGGTAATTTCATTTTAGGAAGTGCCGACTACTGCCCCCTCAAAGTGATTTGAATCGTTAATGCCATATGTGGGACGTATAAAGGATGGATTTAATGATATTATATATGATATTATACTGGAATAATAATATACCTTTACATAATTATGATTTCATTCCATTAAATACGAAATAGAACTGAAATTAGCGTTCATGCATACGTACAGCTTACCATCTCCATGAACGGTGCATTTCATTTCTTACCTCTAAATGATATGTAATATTATAATGGCATGTATCTACTGGATATATATGATATATATGATATATACATAATGAATATAAATATGGAGATAATGGATATTCTACCACATAAACAACTTTTAATTATAAAAAGTTTATTGTTCACTCAAGTACCAAAGATCGACAAAACGACCGTTATTAACTTAAATGACTACATAATTTTCATAACTTGGTAATAAGTGATATAAAAGGGATAATTAAATTGAAAAAGGTTCTTATGAAATTATAGATTAACTGTAGTTTATTATTCAAGAGTTTAAAGAACGATCGAGTCAAGTCGGACATGAGGTAAGGGACTTCGTCTCAATCTCCTTTCATTGAGGCTTATTTTGTTTTATACACAACTTTCATTTATACGGTGTATAAACCCCTTTTACTTTTACGATTATTTAAAGGGAATCTTTTTTATACGATGATTTTTACTAAACGACAAAAGGGAATGTTTTTTTTTGTCGTACGTATGCGGCGACAACGACTTCTCCGCCGTCGTGGCCATTATTTGAGTTTTGGCTTCCTATACAAGCCATAACATTTTTTAAATGAAAAATAAATCCATGTTTTACTTTTCTTTTATTTTGGTATTGAAAATGGTTTTATTATATCAATGTGTTGTATTGATATCTTGTTATTGAAATGTGGAAATGTTATTTTTCCTTTATTCATGTTTTATTTGATAATATTTTGTTATTATTTATGATATGGTTAAAACTTTTCATATAAGAAATGCATTGGATATAGTATGTGACGGGTGGAGACCACTATATCTCCTCGATGAATCAGTATGTCTCAGGAGACAAACTAGTGTCTTGGAACAAGGCCTTGACAAAATCGTATTTATAATCTTGGCACAAGGCCTTGACTATGTGGTTATGATAGTCTGGAATTATGCATTCCATCATTATAAAAGTGGTTATTGATATTGCATGTGATTATTCGACTAGTAGAATATCCATGTGAATAGGTAAATGACATTATTTAATTTTACTTTTTTCATATTATGATGAAGTTCATGTTTAAAAGGATTTTTTTTAGTTATACATTGCCTTAAAGGTTTATGTTTATTTATGAAAGATTCCGCTATATTGTTATCCTTGATGAGCATCTGAGGTCACCCCTTTCTATGTTTTATTTTTCCCAGGATGTGAAGAAATATTTTATGACTGACCGGTAGGGATAGTATGAAGGGGATATGAGTGTGGACTATAGGGACTATGTTATTGTAGTTTATCACTTTACGATATAATATATCATTTGTGAATGTATCTATTGTTTCCAAGGCTACTAAACTAATCGGTCTTTTGAGACTTAATCTTTAGTGATCATGTCAATGTTACGTAATAATGCACAGAATCTGCGTAAATAGGGTCTGGGTGTTACACCTTATCTTTAGAGCAGAAAGGTCACAATCTGATTCTTTTCTATATCTTCCCCAAATAGCTCTACTAAATTCAATTATTGGGGTGGAATAGAATAAAATAAATATGGGTGATGATAGAATGTTTAAATAGTGGATGTACATATTGTACACGAATATGTTGATGTGTTTCTGGAGGATTTACTTGGACATCCTCCAAAATGAGAAATTCAGTTCTCCATTGATTTATTTATTGGTTCAAGGCCCATATCGAAGACCCCATATAGAATGGTCGATGTAGATTTAGTGGAACTAAAGAAACAACTAAAATAATTTAGTAATAATTTATTTATTCTCCCTATTGTTTCTCCATGGTGAGCCCCTATTTTTTTATTAAGAAGAAATATGGATCTATGAGGTCATGCATTGAATACAAGGAGATCAATGCTATACCAATAATGAACAAATATCCCCTACCTCATATTGATGATTTATTCAATCAATATCATGAAGCTCAATATTTTTCATTGATTGACCTTCAATATGGATATCATTAGTTGTGTGTGAAGAATGAAGACATTCTGAAGATAGCATTTCATACTAGGTATGGGAATTATGAGTTTACAATAATTCCTTTTGGACTGACTAATTCCCCCTCTATTTTAATGGATCTAATGAATAGAGTTTTCAAGTAATATCATGATGGATTTGTAGTGGTATTTATTTATCATATATGTGATTACTCCAAAATCTATGAAGAACATGACAATACCTTGTGCACTATTATGAAAACCCTTAGAAGAAATGAATTATATGGGATGTTTAACAAGTCTGAATTTCGGCTCCATGAAATTTCTTTTCTTGCCCATATTATCTCTAAAGATGGAATCTTTGTTGATCCTTATATGACAAGAGAAATACAATAATGGCTAGCACCGATTAGTATAACTGATGTATACAGTTTTATTGTTTTAGTAGGTTATTATCAGCATTTTCTCCAGAATTTTTCCTGATTGGAAAACCCATTAACGAATCTCACACGTAAAGGTGTTAAATTTGATTGGAAAAAAGAGTGTGAATAATGGATTGAAGAACAGATTAGAATATTAGTCAATTATTCTATCATGACTCTACCATCAGGGGATGAAGGGTTTTTAATTTATAGGGATGCTTTATAGAAAAGACTTGGTTGTGTCCTTATGGAGAATGATAGAGTTATTGCCTATGAATCAAGATAGCTAAAAATTCATGAACTAAATTATACTACTCATATTCTTGAGTTATAAACTGTAATCTTTGCTTTAACGATATAGAGAAACTATCTCTATGGTTAAAAATGTTATATATATACCGATCACAATATTTTTATGTATATTTTCTCACAGAAAGAACCCAACAAGAGGAAAAAATGATATCTTGAAGTACTCAAAGATTATTATTTCACTATACACTACCACTCGGTAAAGGAAAATAAGGTGGGAGATGCTTTGAGTAGAAAGGATCATAGAGTTTTGAACAATATGAGAGTTGAAAGGGATCATATATTCATGGATCTATTAAAGATGGATATGGTAATAATCAAGGAAGGTGAAACATCAATACTTTTTAGAATGGTTTCCAAACAATCTTTACAAGAAAGGATAAAAATTTCTCAGCCTGATGATGAAGAGTCTCAAAAAAATTAATGTTTTGAACAATGTGAGATATATTGAATTCATATATGAAAATGAAATTTTGAAATTTGGGAAGAGACATTGTGTTCCTAATATACGTAATCTAAAAAGGGAATTTTTGGATGATGATTATAGCTCTAATTTATCTCTACAATATGGTATCACAGTGATGAATAGAGATGTAAAGGATTATTTTTTGTAGGACAACATGAAGTGGGAGATTTCTGATTATGTGTCAAGATGTATGGATTGACAACAGGTTAAGGCTGGAATAAAACATCCTGGAGGAGTCTTGCACATATTCCCATACCTGAGTAGAAATGGGATGATATTAAAATGGAATTTTTCATGGGGCTACCAAATAATCCTAGAAGGAATGATGCAATAAGGGTCATTATTGATTGTATTACCAAGTCAGCACATATTCGTTCTATAAGATAAGATTTACCACATGAACATTTAGCAAAACTATATATTAATGAATTTACAATACTTCATAGAGTAACCCCATTGATAGTTCCTGATCGTGATCCATGTTTTATATCATGATTATGGAAAATTCATCAAAAGGCCATGGGTACTAAACTTTGTTTAAGCACTACCTACCACCCTCTAACTGTTCAACAATCAGAATGGACTATTCAAACCTTTGAAGACATGTTGAGATCTTGACCAGTTGACTTTCAAGGTAGGTGGGATCCATATTTTCCTCTATTATAAGTTTCTTATAACAATATCTTCAATTAAATTATTCAGATGGCACCATATGAACCGTTATACCGAAAGAGATGTCACACACCCACTTGTTGGGATGATGCTGGTGAAAGAAAACTCATAGGCCTATAACTCGTCGAGGAAACAATGGTAAAGGTAAAGGTTATGAAAACCCACATCAAAGTAGCTCAAAGTAAGAAAAAGAGTTATGATAATAACCATAGGAAAGATTTCTAATTTCAAGTATGAGATCATATTTTCATGAAGGTATCTCTATGGAAGGGTGTTATACGATTCGGTAAAAATGGAAAATTAAGTCCCAGGTACATTGGAATTTTGAAATTATATAATGAATTGGAGTTTTAGCTTATCATTCGGAAAAGTCACCAAGTCTCTTAAAATTTCATGATGTGTTTTACATATCACAGTTATGAAAATACATGCCTGACCCAACGCATGTACTCACCAAAGAAAAAATTTAACTGAATCCCGATCTGTCTTATTGTGAAGTTCCTTTCATGATTCTTGATTCTAGAGAACTAGTGCTGAGAAACTGTATGACTTGTCTGGTGAAAGTTATAGGGAGAAACCATAAGATGGAAGAGGCTGTCATGACCCGCCTTCACCAAAATGAGGGAAGGGTCAGCAGATTGCCAGGACCTTCCTTTGTTAAGTTTAAGGAGAGATAATGACCCACAAAGACTGCCTTCAATAGGTCTGGAAGTGGCGACCAACACCAAGGGTATAAAATCACACACTAAATGGAAGGCATTACCCTTTTTCTTTTAATAGGATCGGAATATAAGATAGTGAATCCCACAACACCAAAACTGAAGTAAAAATAAAGCCAAAAACCATTCACAATGTATGTTACAAAAGCAAAATCCATAATGCATAAGGAGACTACAAAGAAAAATACGAAAAGAAAGTAAAACAGTAATTGCAATGATCTGTCACAAGGTCTGAGCTAGTACGGACCAACATGATCCCCGAAGTCCTCCTAGAAACCTGAAAACAGTTTTATATATGTAGGGTGAGCATAGAAGTATACTCAGTAGGGAAAAACCAAAGACTCTCATGCACAAGTGGGGAATCATACTAATTCCCTATGATAAAAGAGATAACCAAGCACCTAGCAAGGAAGCTAACCACCCAAGCCACACAAAGGCATACTTCCCAAATAACGCAAGTCAAGTAGTGTATAGTAATAACACATCGATGTTTGGGTACCCCACGCCACTTTCCCTCTGGTTATTAAAGACATCCTACGCATCGAACTAATCCCGCCATTCCCACCGTAGTCCCACTTCCACACCCCGCCCACACACACCTGGGCTATATCCTCACCACAGTCCCACTTCCAAACCCTGCCCACACACACCTGGTACACAACCGCACATCCCACTACCACACCCCACCCACACACACCTGGGTCATAATAACCACTGCCACACTTGAAGACACATGGGACTCATCCCGAAGACACTTGGGAAACAACCTGCCCGCACACACCTTGGCCAACCACCACACTACCCTGTCTAATTATTCGTGGGATAATAATGGACTTCAGGCCATCACAGACTACCTGAAGGCACTTGGGGTATCTAGGAAAGGTAGTAGAATGGAGCTAAAAACAGCCACTAATAGATGTTTTGGGAAAAACACCCTCCCCCCTGAAATGAGGGTGTTTGATACTAAGTTCTCAAATTGGGTGGGGCAAGAAAAAGAAACAAAAAACTACATTAATATGTATAATTAACAAGTACTCACCAAATATAGGTTTTTCTTCCGCCATCCTAAAGAACACTATCCTCAATATTCATTCATAAGATAAGAGAACAACACCTATTCCCGAGTCACAACTCACCCCAACCAAATCCCCATGTCCATATTTGCTTTCATGTTCAGTAATAATGTACAAATATGTTCTTGAACTACTGGGGAACTAACAACATAAGAAAAAACCAATGGAAAAAGTTACAACCAACAACAATTTAAGAATTCACACCCGGTTATCTTGTAATGTCACAAGAACAAAGGGGTATGTGAGATCCCTCGAAGTACTGGAACCAAAGAAACCCCCAAGATACAGCCCCATGTCCCCAAATTCTAGGATACAACCGTTTCTCAACAAAAGTGGATCCCACTCCAATTCATGATATGAGAAGATAAATCACACAGCCCCAAGGTATAACAACAAGGGTTCCCATCCCCACCCGCATCGCGCCATCAATCTAAGCCCCCATCCAAGAAAACCATAAGGCCACCCCTAAACAGCTCGTGAAAACAATGAAACCACTACCACCAACACAAAGAAGACCCAAGCAGGTATTTTTATATTTAAAAGATTTAACAAACCCCGTGGTTTCAATTCCACTAGGCTTAAACCGGGGTTATCATAGAAAAGGAGTTGATCCTGGTGGTTCCAATTTATTTAGCTGAATATACATAATTAACCAATTCCATTTATACAAAAAGGGGTTCACAACCAAAATAAAATCCATTTAAAAATCACAAGGTGTAACGGTTTATTAGTGTACAGATATAGACCACCAACGGCCATGATTTTCAGTAGGCGTAAGCCCGCACAATTCAGAAATCATTAATCATGAAAGAGGAGAAAAACATAGCAGCATCATCGATCACACCCACTCCATCATTCTTTAGAATCCATTTATTATCATCATTAAAGTTTGGTTCACCCAATTCTAATGTTACAGTAGCATACCCACCCCGCAAGATACACAGAAAGGAGAGACTAAGGTGAAACCCCTAATTGATTGATCAATGATCGAAGTTTTTCTCCACGCCCTAGGAACAGGGGATGTGGGAATTGCAGGGCTCCGGAAGAGGTGCACCACTTTCCTCGGGAACAAAGGACGTCAACGCAGAAGGAAGAGGAAACTAGCCAAATGGAAGGAGAAGAAAATCGAGCGTGATAAATAGATGAGATCCCAATTTTACGGGATAAGAAATTTGAACACCTTGGAAGTTGAATCGTAGTTCTTCCATGCATTTGGGTGGTTACACACGACTGGATTAATTGTTATTTAATAGGGAGGTTTCTCGGGATTTTTAGATATTAATTATGGCATAAAAACGGCCTTAAAACGCCTCAACGGGTTAAAAGTCCCAAAAGAGGGGTTACGGGGGAGGCTGCAGAAGAAAAGCCCTCCAAGGCTAGGAGACACCGATCGGTCTCCCCGATCGGTCACGCCGCTCGATCTCACCGATCGGTCTCACCGATCCGTCTCACCGATCGGTCTCACCGATCCGTCTCACCGATCGGTCTCCACGATCGGTCTCACTGATCCGTCTCGCCGATCGGTCACGCCAATAATTGGAAAAGGAAGGGGTCATGAGGGTCTGGGTCATTACATCAGATACCTTTCAAACCATTCTCTCCCTTAAGAATCAAAACCAGACCTGGAAGATACCTCTCAAGAGTGAACCTCTCTGACATAGGAACATATTATCTTCTGAACAAACACAAATGTTGTACTGCTCCTTCCCCATCGCATGAAAAACAAAAGGTCCAAACTGTCCGGCCTAGTGGGAGAGGGGTTTCCCTTCATTCGTGTTAAGATATTATCCGCTTTAGGCAGCACTGACTTGCCCGCACTGGTTTAGGCGCATCTACTTTAATGCATTTTATATAGGGATCAGGTCCTCCGCTCCCCATTCTTTAGGACACTTCATACACACACCCACAAAAAAGGAAACTGAACATCCATAGCTGACAAAGTAAGCATTACACATGAAACAAGTACTGACAAAACAGGATTAAACTCAAAACAACTTAGGGTATTGGGAACGCTTATGCACTTCCCTATCCCAGGGACTTTCATCAAGCCCACCATGTCTCCATAACACACGAACAAAGGGAATGGTTCTCCCATGACATACTTTCTCCTTATAATCCTCGATCTTGATCGGTCGTTTTATGAAGGTTGCATCATCATTGATATCTAGCCCTCCCCAGTCGAGGATATGTGAATCATCATGCAGATATTGTCAGAGCTGGGACACGTGAAATACATCTTGTATCCTCTATAGCGGCGGTGGTAGAGCTAGCTGAAAAGCCACTTCACTGACCCTTCGCAACACTTCGAAGGGCCCGATTGACCTGGGAGAAAGCTTACTCCCTCTGCCAAACCTCCATTATCCATGATGAGGGGAGACCTTCAAGAAAATGTGTTCCCTGACCTTGAACTCCAAGGGTCTCCTACTATCATCGGCATATGACATCTACTAGTCTTGATCTTCCTTCATCCTCTCTCGTATAAGCTAAACCTTCTCTGTCGTGCTCTGCACCACCTCTGGGCCAAGAACACCTATTTCCCCAACCTCAGTCCAACACACGGGTGAGCAACATGACCTTCCGTATAGGGATTCGAATAAATCCATGCCAATTGTAATGTGATATCTATTATTGTAGGAAAAATCTACCAGAGGAAAGTGTTGCACCCATGATCCTCCTGAGTCCAGAGCACATGCCCATAGCATATCCTCCATGGTTTTGGATAGTGCGCTCTGTCTGCCCATCTATGTGGGGGTGAAAAGAAGTACTAAGGTGCATCTGGGTGCCAAAAGCATGCTGCAAACCCCTCCAGACTCGTGAGGTAAATAGTTCATCCCTATCCGAGACAATGGAACTCAGAACCCCATGAAACCGCACTACCTCATCCACATATCTTTTTTATAGAGCGTCCACTGTACTCGACTCCTTGATCGCCAAAAAGTGAGCTGACTTCGTCAAGCGATCCACCACTACCCAGATGGAAACACAGCCTCCTTGCACATTGGGTAGTCATGTGATGAAATCCATCAAGATGAAATCCCACTTCCACTCGTGGACATCAATGTGTTTAAAACCCCCACCTATATCATGGTGTTCATCCTTCGGCTGCTGACACACTAGGAACTTGTCCACGAACTCTGCCACTGCTCGCTTTACTCCGGGCCACCAAAACTGTTTCTTCAGACCCTGGTACATCTTGGAAACTACTAGGTGCACTGCTAGGGGTGAGTTTTGGAACTCACTAAGAACATGGCCACGCATCACCTCTGGAACAAACAACTTCCCTCAGAAAAGCATCTGGTTCTGACCATCCTCCTTCCACCCATCCGGATCATTGCCCAGGTCAACTCAGCCACGCATTTCATTGAACTCTGGATCACCCCACTGAGACTCCTCCACCTGGCATAACAGAGAGGACTATGATTTCATCTGATACAAGCAACCCCTTACACTATCCATCCTCGCATCCAAGTGTAGGGCATCCAACTCCTCCATCGCCCTCCATTCGTCTGCCGACTCTCAGACCGCATCCCTCTGTGACTTCCTGCTCAAATAATCGGCCACCATGATTCCTTTCCCTGAGGTGTTGGAAATCTAAAAATCGTAATCCTGGAGGAACTCCATCCACCTTCATTGTCGTAAGTTTAGGTGCTGTTGTCAGAAGATATACCTCAAGATTTTGTGATCCGTGAAAACCAAAAAGTGTTCTCTGATGAGGTAATGCCACCATAACATTAGTGCGAAAATGACAGTTGTAAGTTCCAGATAGTGGGTGGCATAATTACACTCATGAGGTCATAGCTACCTAGACCCATAAGAGATCACCCCTTGTCGCTGCATCAATACACATCTAAGGCCCTACCCTGAAGCATCACAGAACACCTCATACGCTTCCCCTTCATATGGTAGTCTCAGCACTAGGGAACTAACCAACATCTCCTTCAAATAGATGAAGGCTGCCTCGCACTACTCACCCTATGAGAAACCCTGGTCCTTTTTGGTCAAGGCTGTCAAAGGGGGTGAAACTCAGGAGAAGTTGGGTACGAACCTCTAATAGTATCCTGCCAGCCCAAGGAAACTTCAAACCTCTGCCACATTCTTGGGTGCAGCCCAAGAAACAACCAGCTCAATATTTGATGGGTCCACCGCTACCCCTTTCTCGGACACTACATGCCCATGGAAGTTCACTTCTCATGCCCAGAACGTGCATTTCGACAACTTCCCATAGAGCTGGTGATGTCTGAGGACCTCTAAAACCATCCTCAAATGCTATGTGTGGTCCTCCTCTGATCATGAATAGATTAGGATGTCGTAGACGAACACAACTATGAATCGATCTAGGTACTCCCGGAAGACAGAGTTCACAAGTCCCATGAACACAGCCGGGGAATTCGTAACACTGAAAGTCAGGACTACGAACTCGAAGTGCCCATATCTACACATGAAGGTCATCTTTGTGATGTCACCCTCCTTCACCCTCTACTACTGATACCCAGATCGCAGGTCGATCTTCGAGAACCACCATGCCCCCTTTAGATGGTCATAGAGATCATCTATCCTCGGAAGAGGGTAGAGATTCTTGGTCGTCAAATAATTTAGCCTCCTGTAGTCTATGCACAACCTGAGATGACCATCTGCCTTCTTTTTGAACAAGACTGGAGCTCCCCATGATGACTCACTCGGTCGGACAAAACCCTTCTTCATTAGAGCGCCGATCTGAATTCGCAACTCTCTTAGCTCTAAAGGCGCCATCCGGTAGGGGGCCATTGAAATCTGACAAGCACGAGGATGCAAGTTTATCCCAAACTCGATAACACATCGAGGGAGTAGAGTCGCCACCTCCTCAGGGAAGACGTCCATAATCTCATTGACGATCCCTGGTACTTCAACCATCTCAGCATCCACTGACTCGAATGACAGCTTGGCCAACAAAGAGAGGAGGGGTTCCTCTCACCTGTTGTCCTTCTGGCTAGTCCGCTCGCCAGTGAAAGTAACATGTCGGTCACCCATGTCTGAGAACACAACCCTCCCTCAGAAGTAGTTGTTTACAGCACCCACAGAGAACACCCAGTCGATGCCAGAATGACATTGTATGGCTATATCTGCAAATGTAGCAGATCCCTGACCGACTGATGTGGCCCTATCATCAGTCTACATCCCCCACAAACATACAAAAAGTCGGTCTGACCGCCGAAAGTTGTGATCATCACTAGGGTAACTGGATGTCTCTCATCATCTATACCCAGAGCATGGGCCAAACCGGGTGCCACAAATTAGTGTGAAGATCTGGTATCAAACAAGGCATATGAAAGGGTACTGAACAAACTGATCGTACCATGATCAACCTCTGGTTCCACTGAAACTAATTCCTTCGTGGCATGCAACTGTCCACGCCTAGCTCCTCTACCCCTCGGCTGTCGGCCACCTCACCAACCGCGCCCCGATAGAGGTCCCTAAGGAGTGAACTGTGGCCAACCTCCCCCTGAAACTTCTACCCTCGGAGGAGCAGGAGCTTGCTCCCCCTGCTGCTGCTGAAAGGGACTAGCTTGATGCTACTACTGAGGTGGGTGTTGGGCATGTCTTCCACTGCCGTACTGAACTCGGTCCAAGCACTGATTCCGGATATTTCCATGGCTCCCACATACGAAGCACCTTGTTCCTATGCCTGAAGGGAAAGGGCGATGACCAGGGGACCGTAAATGGAACTACTGCGGCTTGCTCCCTACTGGTCGGAACCTAGAGGGTCCCGATGCTGGTGTTCTGGTGATGACAGCCTTTCCCTTTGATGGGACTAGCTGAATCCCCTCTCATGACACACTGCCCAGTGTGCGTATCCTCACCACCACCTCGTCCTTCTTCTGGACCTCCTTGTATGTCAACAAGGCGAAGGGGGTAACAGCGTATTGGAGGGAGGATCAGAGCACCTCCTATAAATGTCTCTCCTGAGACTCCTCATCTGGAAAAACGTCCAGAGAAAAGTGGAGGAGATCCTTGAACTTGATCCCCAACTCACTTATCGACATACTCCCCTTATGAAGGGAGAGTAGCTCCTGCCTCTACTCTACCTTCATCGTAGAAGAGAGGAATTCTACCTGAAACTCCTTCTCGAAATCAGCCCATGAGACCTCAGCCTCTCTCCTCGCCCCCAGGTAGAGTGTCCACCACTGACGCGCTACTCCCTGCATCTTACTGACGTCCAGACAAACCTAGTACTCACTCGGAGCCCGGATCAAGCTGAAGGCTATCACCATATCCACTAGCCATCCCTCCGTCTTCATGTTAGAGGTTCTGCCCTCGTACTTCATGAGGGTCTGTCACTATAAGAATCAAAGCGTCTTCTTCCACTATTCGTTCTCCTCCTCCCGATCAGCCCTCTTCTGATCGTCCAAGTCAACCTCTTATGCCTCGATCGCCCGTACAACTCGTGGTCGTATCCCTAGTGCCATAGCTGTAAGGTAAACAAGGAATTCCTAGGCCCAAGTAGTGTAGAATAATGTTCTTACATTTTATTTGACTTTTTTATTTATTTTTGAATCCCCAAAACACCAAGAAACATGAGAAAACAAGTCATTATGATGCATGTACCTTTCCTAGGGTCTCTAACCTGCAATCAGTGTAACCTCACTTGGTCGTTTGGTAGTTCCAGAGTCCTTGCATCGGATCTTGGGGGGCCCTAAAATCCCGTGTCCTAACTGGTCTTCCCTGGACTAATTCACGCACCAAGGTCACCCAACATTGTTTCCCTACCATCCCATGCAATCCTCACTGTGCCTAACTCCAGACTCCATCCTATCTCTCAACCTGGCTCTGATACCATTTTTTCATGAAAATCCTTCACCAAAAGTAGGGAAGGGTCAGCAGATTTCCAGGACATTCCTTCGTTATGTTGAAGGAGAGATAATAACCCCCGAAACCTGTCTTCAATAGGTCCTGGAGTGGTGACCATCACCAACGTTATAAAATCACACACTATATGGAAGGCATTACACTTTTTCTTTTAATAGGATCGGGAGATAAGACAGTGAATCCCACAACACCAAAACTGAAGTAAAAAATAAATCCAAAAACCATTCCAAAGGTATGTTACAAAAGTAAAATCCACAATGCATAAGGGGAATACAAATAAAAATACCAAAAGAAAGAACAACATCAACTGCAATCATCTTTCATAGGGTCTGAGCTAGTACGGAACATCACGATCCTCGAATTCCTCCTGGAAACCTGAAAACAGTTTTATATACGTAGGGTGAGCATAAAAGTATACTCAGTAGGGAAAACCCAAATACTCTCGTGCACAAGTGGGGAAACATACTAATGCCATGTGAATAAAGAGATAACCAAGCACCTAGAAAAGAAGATAACCACCCAATCCTCACCAAGGCACACTCCCCAAATAATGCAAGTCAAGTAGTGTATAGTAATAGCACATCGATGTTTGGGTACCCTGTGCCACTTTCCCACTGGTATTGAAGACAACCTACGCATCGAACCAATCCCGCCATTCCCACTGCAGTCCCACTGCCACACCCTGCCCCCACACACCTAGGCCATATCCTCACTATAGTCCCACTCACAAACCTCACCCACAAACACCTGGGCCACAACCGCACATCCAACTGCCACACCCCGCCCGCACACACCTGGGTCAGAACAACCACTTCCACACCCAAAGACACCTCGGCCTCATCCCGAAGACACTTGGGAAACAACCTTCCCGCACACACCTGGGCCAACCACCACACTACCCTGCCCGAAGATTCTTGGGATAATAATGGACATCAGTTCAACACAACCAGCCTGAAGGTACTTGGTCTATCTAGGAAAGGGAGCAGAAAGGAGCTATTAACCAGCTACTAATAGAAGTGTTGGTAAAAACACACTCCCCCATGAAATGGGGGTGTTCGGCACTAAGTGCTCAACTTGGGTGGGGTGCGAATAAGAAACACAAAACTACATGTATAAGTATAGGTAACAAGAACTCACCCAATCTAGGTTTTTCTTCAGACAACCTAAATAACTATATCCTCACTATTCATTAATAATAGAAGAGAACAACACCCATGCCTGAGTCAGAAATCACACCAAACAAATCCACACATCCTTTTTTTCTTTCATGTTCAATAATAATGTTTAAATAAGTTTCTACACTATCGGGAAACTAAAAGCATAAGCACAAACCAAGGGAAAAAGTTACAGCCAATAGCAATTTAACCATTCACACCAGGTTCTCTTGTAATGTCACAAGAACAAAGGGGAATGTGAGATCCCTCGAAGTAATGGAACCAAAGAAAACCCCAAGATACAACCCCATTTCCCCAAACACCAGGAGCCAACAGTTTCTCAACAACAGAGGATCCCACCCCAATTCGTGATATGAGTAGAGAAATCACACAGCCCCAAGGTATAACAAAAGGGGATCCCATCCCCACCCGCATCACCCCATCCATCTAAGCCCCCATCCAAGAAAACCATAAGGCCACCTGCAAACGGCTCATGAAAACAAACAAACCACTACCACCAACACAAGGTAGGCCCACACAGGTATTTTCAGATTTAAAAGATTTTACAAACTCAGTGGTTTCAATTCCACTGGGCTTAAACCGGTGTTATCATAGAAAAGGAGTTTATCCTGGTGATTCCAATTTATTTAGCTGAATATACATAATTAACCAATTCCCTTTACATAGCAAGGGGTTCACAACCAAAATACAAGCCATTTAAACATCACAAGGGGTAACGGTTTATTACTGCATAGAGAAAGACCACCAACGACCATGATTTTCAGTAGCCATAAGCCCACACAATTCAGAAATAATTAATCATGAAAGAGGAGAAAAACATAGCAGCATCATCAATCAAACCCATCCCCTTCATTCTTTATAATCCATTTATTATCTTCATTAAAGTTTGGCTCATCCAATTCTACAGTAACAGTAGTGTACCCACCCCACCAGATACACAGAACTAAGAGATGAAGGTGAAACCCCTACTTGATTGATCAATGATCGATTTTTTTCTCCACACCCTAGGAACAGGGGAAGCGCGACTTGCAGGGCTCCGGCACAGGTGAACCACTTGCCTCGGGAACAAAGGAATTCAACGCAGAAGGAAGAGGAGACTAGCCAAAAGTAAGGAGAAGAAAATATAGCGTGATAAATAGATAAGATCCCAATTTTACGGGATAAGAAATTTGAACTCCATGGAAGTCGGATCATGGTTCTTCCACATGGTTGGGTGGTTACACGTGAATGGATTAATTATTATTTAATAGGGAGGTTTTTAGGGATTTTTAGATATTAATTATGGCTTAAAAGCATCCTTGAAACTCCTCAAAGGGTTAAAAGGCCCAAAAGAGGGGTTATAGGGGAGACTGTAGAAGAAAAGCATGCCAAGGCTGGGTGACAACGATCAGTCGTGCTGATCGGTCACACCGATCGGTCTTGCAGATCGGTCCCACCGATCGGTCTCACCGATCGGTCGTGCCGATTGGTCACCCCAATTGGTGGCGCTGATCGGACTCGCCGATCGATCGCACCGATCGGACTCGACGATCTGTCTCACTGATCGGTCTCCCAGATCGGTCTCACTGATCCATCTCACCGATCAGTCTCACCGACCGGTCTCCTCGATTGGTCACACTGATCAGTTGCGCCGATAATTTGCAATGGAAGGGGTCATGAGGGTCTGGGTCATTACAGAGGCAACGTGGGAACCCGAGGATCTTATGAGGAAGAACCACTCAAATATTTTTATGCGTAATATTATAGAAATTTCGAGGATGGAACTATTTGAAAGAGGGAATAATTTAACACCCAACGTTTCCACGATAAGCTTCTTTTTTAATAATACAATAGCTTGCGTTGTATGCAACTTTGAGTTCTAACACACCACGAACAATAAAACTTGCTGTTATTAATAGCAATACCCACTTTTGAAATTTTATAAATTTTCTTTTTCAAATTTTAATTCATTTTTGGATTCATATTATCAAAATTAGCTTAAGGTGAATTTTTTGTGTTTTTTCGAAAACTTACAATTTTTTATGAATAGTAAAAAAAATTGCGTTATTTGTTTAAAAACAAATTTTTATTTAAATAATTAGTTATTTTATTTAAATTTAATTAGGTAAAAATTGATAAATAATATCCATATATGTTCAATTTAATTCATTAGAGTCGTTTTATAGTAATATTATATATATAAAATTTTATTGAACTTTTTACAGTCTTCTACAAACATTCTAGGTGCATTTGAAAATTTTCATAAAAAGTAAATTTTCTACTTCTGTTAATTGAATTTAAAAACTCCCAGAGACACGGCTGACATCAGTAAGTAAATATGTGGTTCAATAAGATGAAAATAATTTTTTTTAATAGTAACTTTTGACTTTTATTTAACATGGTTAAAAGTAAATAAGGTAATTAAGGGTGAAAATGTTATTATAATTATGCTAACACATATCCTAATTCTGTAGGATAAGTGTATTCCAACCAAAATCAAACTTAGGAATATTATATGATCCTTTTTATCCACTTGGATTATATTAAGAATTTTTTTATTATTATATTTAAATAAGAGTTAAATTATTAAATTCAATGTTTAATAACTAATCATAGTATTAATATAGGGTCAAACATAAGATAAATTAGACAATAAATATTAAATAGAAATAAAAAATAATAATACATAATGGCATTTTATTTATAATTTTTAGACATTAAGTAATTAAATTTAGTTAGGATACAATGATGATGCAGTAATTTATTTGTTAATGAAATATTAAAATAATTGATATTATAAATATTTAAATAAATGTACATTGATAATATTGATTAATTAAAATAATTTTATAGGTTAATAGGACATGTTATGTTTGATTAAATATTCTTTTTTCAATGTGATTATGTTTTTATGACTTTCACACAAAAAAATACCAAATAGTGTCATAATTGACATAAATGAGTTCTTAAAACAAATACTATATTATTAGTTGATATAATATTCCTAAAAATATATGTTTCGCCCAATGGACATAAATAAGCTTATATTTATCAATAATTAACCCCTTTGGGGTTCTCTTGTCTTTTTATAGAATTTTTATTAACCATTTATTATAATAATACAAAAATACATGGTAAAAGTTAAACTATTTAACAAAGAGTTAAATCTAAATGATAAGGTTAATATGGTGACCTAAACCTACCTAAAACCTATTTCCTGATATGTTTTCTACCCATCCTCACCTTATTCTAGAAATACATCATTTGGAGTGATTATAAACCGAATATGATTGTATAATAAAATAATATTTCAATCTTTTCCTAAAATCACTCTCACCTCTCTTATAAAAGTGTACTTCCCCTTCCCTCAAAATCACACCTCAAAATCCATATAGAATGAACAAAACCTATTCAAATATCCTCAAAACTAGACTCAATTAGGCTTAGAGGCCTTAATTTGATCATAATTCCATCTTATGGATCCCTTTTGATCAACTAAAAAGGAAACACCTGAAGAAGAGGTAATAATTTCACCACCTCTTTCAACGTTCTTTTCTTCTTCCACATCCTCTTTCATTGTCGTTTCCTTACCAAAATAATAACTCTAGTACCTTATAAATACTTTAAAGTTATTATAAATATTGTACAACCTTATTGATTATTCTATCCATCCTATTGAAGACAAGTCACCATACATGTGTATGTACGACTTACCGTCTCCACGTCGTGGTGTAGTTTGTTATTCAAAGACGTAATTATATGGATGGTTATAATCATCATTATAACTGATTTAAAGAATAAATATAACTTGTTAAGGATTTTTTATGTATGATATAACATCCAATTACAAATTATTTAACCATCAATAGAATGATATTTTCACTCGTGCGTACGTATGGATTACCGTCTCCACGAACATGATGAAATTCATTCCCCATTATAACCATTCAAGAATAATTCTCATTTTATGATTAAAAATAATGTTTAAAGAACTTAATAAAATTATTAATACGAATCAAATACATATTATCTATAACAAACATGACTTACGTATGAAAACATATAATGTAAAATGAATCCGTTAATACCCGAAACAATAATACTACTGAATTATTATTAGCAAAGCAATATTAGAAAGTAATATATGATAACATATTTTTGTATGTGGTTATATTATAATTTAATAACAATTATTTAACTATTATACAAAATTTTAATGTACCCTCAATCAATGAAAAGTGAAAGTTAAGGGTTAATTTTACAATCTCTTTATTATCTGAAATTGTTTATATGTGAGTATCTACTGGGACCTCATTATCATCCACATCCGTGTTTCTTAAAAATGTATTTCAATACATTATTACTATTTCCTAGACTATGGGATAAACTCATTTATAACATTTTTGACATTTTATAATATTTTTATAAAGAAATAATTCCATCGGTTTTCAAACAAGGTTATTTACAACCTTTTAGACAAGAATAAGGATGAAATGTTTTTGTAACTTATAAGGTGGGTGAATCTTTTTTCTACTATTATAAAACCTTCGAAGCTTCTGCTACAAGATTATAGTAATATTTTCAAAATAAATTTTTTCTTTTAAATTTTTATTAATTTTAAATGATTCCAAAATAGAAAGAGATATTTCTCTCAAATAGTTTTGATTTCATCTATATCAACATCGTTTGTTGGATTTTGCAATTGTTTGAAGTTGATTTATTATGATACAACCTTCCATATTATATCGAAGGGTTTTTGATACGTTGACTATGGATGTTATATTTTTATACCATTCATGGTTTATGGTTGATGTATTGACATTTAGTATTCTAGTTTTAATACGATAGTTTATGTTATGTTTTAATGTCTTCATATTAGGAATGCATTGGACTTAGTTAGTGACGAGTGGAGCCCACTACAGCTCCCTGATGCATCAGTAGGTCTCATGTGACAAACTAGTGTCTTGGAACAAGGCCTTGACAAAATCTTATTTGTAGGCTTGGCACGAGGCTTTGAATATGTGGTTATGATGTTCGACATTATGCATTCCATCATTATGAAATTGGTAATTTATATTACATGTGATTGTTCGACTAGATGAATATCCATTTGAATAAGTAAATGGAATTATTTTATTTTTCTTTTCCATATTATAATGAATTTTAATTTTAAAAGTCTTTTTTGTAGTCTTATAAATTTTCTAAAATGTTTATGCTTATTTATAAAATATTATGCTATATTGTTATTCTTAGAGATCACTAAAGCTCCCCCATTTGAATGTTTTATCTATACCATGATGTGAAGAAGTATATTATGACTGACCTTCAGGGATAGACTAAGGGATATGAGTGTGCTCAAAGGAGACAATGTTGTTTCTGTTTTTTATTTTATAATGTAATGTAGAACTTATGTATTTATCTAGTACTTCCAAGGATACTAGACTGATCAGTCTTTTGAGATTTGATCCCTTGTGATCATTCCAATGTTATGTAATAATGTACCAATTCTGGATAACTGAGGTTGGAGTGTTACGGTGAACACACGGTCTTTGTTACATGTTGTTTCTCACAATAAGCACGACTCACATGGGATTATTGCAAGCATTGACCATGGAATCCTCTATTTGTCACCTTAGTGTGTAAGACCATCCACCCATACCAAACTACGTGGACTATGATATATTCCTTTTCTAGGAAGGGTATGTAAGAAGCCTCCTTGTGGTTCAAGTGCATCGACCATCAATCTTATCCACTTCATTTCAGTTTACCTCATCTTTCATGACATTAAACTGTATGAGCCACTATAATGCCCCAACCCGAGATACCCAGAGTCGGTGCATTATTACATAACATTGGTCTGATCGCAAGGGATCAAATACAAAATTATCGATCAGTTTAGTATCCTTGGAAGTACTAGATACATACAGATGTTTTACATTACATTATAAAATGAAAAAAAACAACACCATTGTCTCCATTGAACACATTCATATCACATAGAATATCCTTATAGGTCAGTCATAATATACTTTTTCGCATCCGGGGAAAAATAAAACATAGAATGGGGTGAGCTTAGGTGCTCTGTAAGGATAACAATATAGAAGAAATATTCATAAATAAGAAAAATCATTTAATGCAATGTATAAGACTAAAACAGAAGCCTTTTAAACATAAACTTCAACATAATATGGAAAAGACAAATCAAATAATTCCATTTACTTATTGACATTGATATTCTACAAGTCGAATAATCTCACGTAATATCAATAGAAAATTTCATAATTATGGAATGTATAATTCCGGACAACATAACCACATAGTCAATGCCTCATTCCTAGACTAAAAATTACGATTTTGTTAAGGACCTGTTCCAAGGCATTAGTTTTTCTCATAATACCTACTGTTGCCTCGGGGAGCTATAGAGGGATCAACTTGTCACTTATTATGTCCAATGCATTCCCCTTATTAAAAGGTTGAAACATAACATAAACATTCATTTTATAACTAGCATACTAAATATCAATACATTAACAATAAACCATTAATGGTATAAAAATAACACATCCATAGTCAAACATATCACAAAACCTTAAATACAATATGGGAGATATGTATCATAATAAATCAACTTTAAACAAGTGTAAAATCCATCAAAGTATGTTGACATAGATGAAATCAAAACTATTTGAGAGAATTATGTCTTTCTACTTTGAAAGTATTTAAAAGTCAAATAATTATAAAATAAAACATTTAATTTGGAAAATATTATTATATGATTTTAAGGGAATCTTTGAAGGTGTTATAATGGCAGAAAATAGCCACACTCGCCGTATAAGTTAAAAAACATTCGTTTCATAATTTTGTCGAAAAGTTCGTAAAGGACCTTGTTTGAAAAACGACAAAAAGATTCCTTTATAAAAATTATATAAAAAATTCAATCAATGGTATAAATAAATTTAACCCATAGTCTAGGAAATTGTAATAATGTTTTGAAATAAATTTTTAGAAACACTACGGTGGATGATAAAGAGGTCCCTATAGATACTCACGTATAAGAAACCTCGGATAATGAAGAGATTGTTGAATTAACCCTTACCAATTTGGTAACATACAAAACATAATCCCATGAGATTAGGATAATACAATGAAGATTTAAATACCAATAAATTAAATTTTATTACACAATGAATACAACCATGGGTAGTAAAAACACAACACAGAAAGAAATAGAGGAAAATATAGCATGAATCTCACGGGAATAAAAGTGACATGAAAACCCATTAACATATACATTTAATTAGTATAGGGTAGGTTAACCTTCCTTATAATGGTTAAATCATTGTTATTAAATTTTAAAATAACAAAATTCATAAATATGATAGCATATATGATCTTTTAATATTGTTTTGTTAATGATATTTCAGTAGTATCATTGTTTTGGGTGTTAACTAATTTGTCTTCCATTATATGTTTTGTTAGTAACACATGTTTTTAAAGTATAGGATTTATTTGATTCATATACATAATGATATTATGTTCTTAAAAATTATTTTTAAATCCTCTAATGAAAATTATTCTTGAATGGTTAAGATGGAGAATGAATCTCATCGCGTTTGTGGAGATGGTAATCTGTACGTACGCACGGACGACAATATCAGTAAATTAATGGTAAAATCGTATATAATTGGATTTTATATAATTTATACAGAATCCTTAACATGTTATATTTATTATTTACATCATTTATACTCATTATTATACGTATCCAAAAAATTATGTGTATGAATAACAAACTACACCACGACGTGGAGACGGTAAGTCGTACGTACACATGTATGGTTGCTTGTAATTCAAGGGATGGATAGAATAATGAATATGTTTGTAACATATTATTAATACCATAAAATTTTTATAAGGTACTAGAGTTAATATTTTGGTATGAAAACATCAAATAAATAGGATGTGGAATTAGGAGAGAACTTTGAAAGAGGTGGTGAAATTATTAACTCTTCTTCGGGTGATTCCTTTTGATATGATCAAAAAGGATCCATGGGATAGATTTCAGATCGATGTATAGTCTCTCAGTCAAATGGAGGGTATTTTGGAGGATATTTGATCAGGGTTTGGCTCAGCCAAATGTCTTTTGATGTTTGATTTTGAGAGAAGGGGATGTAACCATTTATAAGAGAGGTAAGGGTCACTTTTGGAAAAGCATAAAATATTATTTTATTATATAATAATTTTCATTTTATAATAGCTCCAAATGGATTTAGTTAGAAAATATGGTGGATATGTGTCTAAATACCTTAAACTAGTAGGTTTTAGACATTTTTGGGTCCCCATATTAACCATATATTTTAGATTTAACTCTTATTTAATTAGTTTAACTTTTTCCTTATCTTCATGTATTCTTTCAATATATGGTTAATAAAAATACTATAAACTACCAAGAGAACCTAAATTGGTTCATTAATGATATATATATATCATTATATAAGTCCTTTTTCATAACAAGAGATTTTAAGGAATATTATATCATCTAATAATATAGTATTTGTTTTAAAAACTCATATATGACAATTTTTACACTATTTGGTATTTTGTATTTGAGAAAGTCATAACAACTTGATTACTTCGAAAAAATTCATTGAATCAAACCTAACATGTAATATTAATCTAGGAAATTCGTGGAATGCATCAAAAATATAAATTTACATTTATTTTGATATTTATAATATCTAATATTTTAATCTTTTGTTAATAAGCTAATTATTGAATCATCATTGTGTCATAAATAAATTTAATTATTTAATGTATAAAAATTATAAATAAAATATAATTATGTAGGAAATATTTTTATATTTCTAATTACTATTTTTAATTGAATTATTCTTATTCATAACCCTATATTAAAAATGGTATAGTTATTAAACCTTGAATTTAACACTTTTAACTCTTCTTGAAATAAAATAAACATAAATCTACTAATATAATACATGTTGAAAAAAATGATCATATATTATTCCTAAGGTTGATTTTGGTCGATATACACTTATCCAGTAGAATGAGTACATGTGTTACGGTAATAATAATATCATTTTTACCTGTAATTACCCAATTTACTTTTAACTATGATAAATAAAAGACAAAAGATAATATTCACCAAAAATTATTTTCATCTCATTGAACCAATTTATAATTACTCATATCAATTGTGTCTCTTAGATTTTTAAAATTAAATTCACAGAAGTGGTAAAATTATGTAATATGAAAATTTGCTAACGTTCCAAGAAGGTCGGTAAAATACGGTAAAAAGTTCAATAAAGTTATATATATATAATCTTATTATAAAATGACTATAATTAATTACATTGAACATATATAGGTATTATGTATCTATTTTTAACTAACATAAATTTAAATAAAATAATTAATTATTTAAATAAAAATTTTATTTTAAACAAAAACGAAATGTTTTTCATTATTCATCAAAAATTGAAAGCTTTCAAAAAAATACCGAAAATTCACCCTAAGATTGAAATTCCGAATCTATAAAATAAGTCCATTTCTAAAATTAAAATTTATAAATGTTTTAAAAGTGGGTATTACTATTCATAATGTGTAGCTTGGTTGGTCGTGGTGTCTAGGAACTCTAAGTTGTGTACAACACAAGTTATTGTATTATTCAAAGAGAAGTATATCGTGGAAGCTTGGGGTGTTACACCCATTCATCCTGCATGACTCTAAACTGTATTCTTTTGAACAATGTGGGATTTGATCCCAATCTCCTAGATAGGGTATTTAGGAAGCCTCCTTGAGTTTCAACCCCAAACACTGGTAATATTCAGTGTCCCCTTTGTTGAGACCCACATCCAAGGTTTGTCCCTTAGTGGCGTCAGACCAAATCTCGAGCCACTATTGATGCATATTCGCCAGCATGTCTCCAGGTCATTGTCCTATGTGTACACCCAGGTTAAATGACTAACCCATTCAATCAACATTATTTTTATCCCTATCTCCAAGAAAGGGTATGTAGGAATCCTCCATGATATCCAACCCAAACACTAGTAAACATCAGTGTCCCCTTTCCGGGGACCCAAATCCATGGTTTGTCCCTTAGTGGAATCAAACTAAATCTCTGGCAGCTAACCATGAGCAACCAAATCATTTCTTCAGTTCATTGTCCTTTGTGTACACCCCCATTCCATTCCCCCATCCTAAATTCTGTGGACATTGATTCCCTACCAAAGAGATATAAAGGAAGCGTCCCTGAGGTTCAAGCCCAGCAATAATGACCCATCTGGGTCTCTCCCTTAAGCCTTTTGGTTTCAGGAATGTCTTGTCCCAACAACGGGGTTCTACTTCCTCCGGGTACCGTCCATGAGTACATTATCATGGTCCGCCTCATTAGGTGTCACATCGCCCCATCGAACTATGTGGACTTTGATTTCGTGCCATGGTTATATGTAAGAAACCTCCATGTGGTTCAAGTCCAACAATTTCAATATCTTCAAAACGGTTCCATCTCATTCAACATACACTTCAATTCAACCATCCATATCCATCATGATTCTTACCCGAGATACCATGTCTCAGTGGGATCATTCCATCCATTCTCTTGGGAATATAACCATGTATAATCCCCACACAATCCCTAATCATTCAACCAAGAGTGTCCCTCTTGTGATGGGCCGCTAACCATGCATATTCCCCAACATGTCTCTAAGTCATTTTCCATTGTTTACACCCCAATGGCTCACCCATTTTAGATACCTGGGATTTGATCCCTATCTCATAGATAGTGTAGGTATGAAACCTCCCTAAGCTGAAATCCCAGCTAATGGAAAAACATGGTGTTCTACTTTTTGTGGTTCACTTTCCCTGATCTAGCCTCAGTGGTTTCCAGATCAACAATCATGATGTGATATCTTCCCTTTAAGGGAAACATCACTTTAGATCCGTTCTCATTAGGGATTTTGATCCATCCATAAGGTAAACCTTCCAGGTTCTCCTAGGGTTTTACCAATATGATCTGTCTCCATGGGACATCCTGATCACTCTGATTCTCTCACAGAAAGACGAAAAACTCACTGCATTCGTCGTGTTAAACATGAGATGCCTAAGTAAAACCATGAAAGACAGGCCTTCGACAAATTCATCTCCACTATATCTTAAACTCACGATATGTTTTGTGTCAAAATGGGAATATGAGGAAATCATTTTAGACATTTTTATTTAATATAATTCCTCTCACTCAATGTGGGATTCCTCGGGATTCTATGCCCAAATGAAGCCCTATCATAAGGTGATGAATCCAAAACTCATTAGGGTTTCTTCATCTACACACACTAGTGATGTCCAACATGACTACTCCCACGATTGACGATTCATGCCCTTACATAAGCCCTTGTAATTTCCAGAAAGATGCAGTGTAATTAAGCGGCATCCATGAAGATATGTCCTTGGGAAGAGTTTGTGAAATAACATCTTTATCTTCAAGGGAGACCCAGCCTAAGAGACAAGTTCTGAGAAGGAATCCACAGATGGAGAGACAAACATACCATCATCCAGTTTTGATCAAGGATAAAACGTCTCTAAATAAATGGATGATGTCACCCGGCTTTAAAAGGTGAGAATTCTGTGAAATAGATGCGTGTCCTCACAAGAAGGATGTGTGCCCAAGATGAAGCATCAGAAATAAAAATGGTGAACCCTACATGAAGTTATTATCCTCAATGTGTAGATTATATGTGTTGGATGCATCAATGGATAAGAATTTAACCTGATCCCTCTATCTGTTGCCAAGTCATGCCATACAATTATTTGTCTTGGTGTGAAACTCACCAGAGATTGGGGTAATTAAGCATTGCAAATCCTGGCCTTCGATGTTTTCTATGTGGATCCCTCTTACCAATCATGTGATACAGAATGATGATGGGGGACTAGACCTCTCTTTCCTCATTTTAGTGCTAATGGTTGAATATTCCTTCTTTGCAGGACCCAAGCTGCTATGTTAGGAAATCTATATCCACCCACCTATCGATGAAAGGGTTGGAGAACACCAATGCAGTAGTCATGAACAACCCCATATATTCTTGATATGACATCCACATTCATAGTTGTGGGGTTCCCACACCCCATCTCACCATATGAACTCGTTCAAAGGAGACTGATTGATGATCTTGTCCAAAAATTTGAGGAAGATGTGATTATATCAAATAGGAATATGGATTGATAGGTCCTAGAGGATTCTTCTCCTCTTTATCTCTGCTACCCCAAGGGCCGTGCAGGCACCCACTACTCACCACTACAACCTACAACAATTTCGATAGCCTCTCCATGGAATACATTGACGACTCTCTCCCTTAAGCCAATGAAGTAAGGGAAGCCTCAGCCAGTCTGACAGTGATTCCATCCTCGGGGCCACTAAGGATGACTCTCATTAGGCTGTGACAGTGTTACCACTCGGTCCCATAGGATGAGCAGTAAAAAATTTACACACCTTCACCATTGTCCCTAGTCCAGTTAACCCAACGCCAACATCAGGTGCGAGCTGAGGATGACACTAGCTAGGGGATTTATCATTAATAGATATAGTAGATTTTTCCACCGCTGACGCATACTATCAATTCCACATTTATTCTAAATAGAGGATCATTTACATGTGACCCATATTGAGGCCCCAACTTCCCTACTGGCACATTGGGATGATTCTCTCAGTCGTCGGCAAAGGTTGTACACATCGTGGGTCGACCTGTGGTGATGAAATACAACATGAAGGTACCCCTCCCCCACCATGAAACCACTAATTAGATTTTAGATCCTCCCCTCTCCCAAGCTCGGCATTGAGGCCCTCCCCTTGTTACCATCAGTCCAAGTGAAGGTCCTCCCCACCGCACTGACATCCAACATTGAGGTTTCTTTCGCACCCGTGATCCAAGGTAATGAGCCATTCTTCATATTTCAGGTCTACGATGTGAATATCCACCTCACCTAGTCAACCATCAGCATAGATGTGTTCCCTATTTTCTTAATTTAGCTGAAGAAGGTTATCCTCATCCAGAAAATTAGAGAAGCGGGGGTCTTCCCCGCTTTATTGGAATCCAATGTGGAGGTCTTTCCTATGTTCAGTTTTACGTGAATGAAGGCGCCCCCTTATATTGTCATCGCTAAGGGAAACAAAGATGGAAGTATTTCCCATGCTCCCACCAACACCAGTGAAGGTCATACCCTCTATAACACTTCCCACAATGGTTTTCCACATGCCCCAGTAAGCGGGCATGGAGTCCCTCCCCATATTCCTTTTGACATTTTTCTGGGTGCTCCTAACACCCCGACAGATCCATGTGGAAGTCCAATCCACCCCAGTATATGTTCAGATGAATTTCATCCTCATTTTGAAATCATACTCTATTATGAAGATCCATCTTGGGGAAATAAGGTGGGTTTCCACCACCAAAGGAATAATACAAGGATGTTTTTGAATGAAATTAATTTTTTCTGCTTCACAGATTCCGAGGAGGAGTGTGATTCGATAATGGAACCCCCACCCTGATCCTCTAAATTGGGTCCAGGGCCAGAAAAAGGCATAAAAACGTTATCCTTCATGAATTTTAGGTCCACCGAATGCCTTCATCCCTATAAAGATACATCCAAGAGAAGGAATACTTGGCCTCTTTCTATGGAATGGTTGTGCAATCCACCATTTCTTCAACATGATCACTCTCTACCTCAACCATAGATCACGTGGAATTGTTCTCGGGAACAATAAAGTTAGAGTGATAGAATAACCCACCATTGGTAATTGATGCCTCTACATGGGAAGTTTTAATCACTAGTTCATTTTATGGGGATATGGTGGCTCAGTCGTTGAATTCTTCGAAAGATAGCCCATTATGTTTTGGCTTGTTAGATTGCTCGCCATATTCTCTATTGGCCAGTCTACCATCTCAACTATCCACTTTAGTGTTGTTACTGGTCCCTCAACCACCCCCAGTCGATGAGGGGGGGAAACCATAGTCTGGATCCCATGTCTGGGCTGAGGAGCTTTTGGGACATCCAGGCAGCAGACCTGTTCCTATAGATGTTCCTACTAGGTGCAACCATTAACATCAGAACTCAAAAATATCATACCTAGAAAAACGTCATGTGCCTCTGTCAAAATATTTGGGCAACACACATTCATCTCTATCATTTATGGGTGGCTTATCTCAAGAGTTAGTAATACCTTGAATATATTTTCCATTAATGTTGCATGGTCGACTTGGTTGCACTCCTCGGGGCCTAGCACCCAGAGTCGGCTGGTCACAATCAGACCCTCCAGTAGCGATGTGTTTATAGTGATAGAGTGCTACAAAGGATTATAAATTATTCTCCCCTACATCTAGATCTATTTTAGGGGGATGTATGATTCCTATCAATTTGAGCTCCATCAGGCACTAGCCAGACTTTCCTCACAATATTGAGGATATTCCATCAAGTGTTGTCACAATTAACATGGATGAACTATCGGAGAAATAGAATGATCTAGAGAACCTCGAATATAGCTTACCCTTGGTGGATTTCAATTCCTATTGGATCCATTGGAAATGATTACTCACAAGAAATGAAATTTACTTGTCCTTCCTCCACCATCTAAGTCATTATCCCTCAGTCGGAATCTCAATAAGAGAAAAGATCATGTGTGGTAGTCAAACCCACAGATCTGGACGGCTTAGTGAAAAAGGGGGAATATTACCCTGATAATTATATGTTGTTTCAATAACTCATGGATCATAAAAATATAATAGATGACCTTCTAGGTGAATGTGCTATGGAATGACGACAAGACTATGGTAATCCCCGGCCGGTGCACCATGTGCACGTACACCCTCCCCCCATCGAGCTACCTGCGGGTGACATTGACCATCTTACACAGATAGTTAGGGTAGATGTCAAAGTTTACATGATGAGGGAATTATATGAATCACAAAATCCACTAGAGTTGTGTGATAACCCCCTCGGGTCCCAGGTCTGGTTTCCCCAGCCACTCCACATGGCATTCCCCCTGTTGTCCCGTATGTTATCCCAGTAGATTCTCTACGAGTGGTTGGCCATTCATATCATGTTGAAGAACCTTCCAACGCATTGGTAGTAATAGAACCTCATCATGACAAGAATCCTTGTCCAGATTATCCAATGGTAGTGCTCATTTCCCTTATCAAGTCCCTATAAACTAAACAGGTTGAAATACCACCTGATGGAAATCCATATCCTGCGTGGGTGGATGATATGATGGCTCCCCTATGTTTTGTAAATCATAAGTTTTCCCCTTATAATGGGACATGTGATCTACTGCAGCATATGTCCAACTTTATTAAAGGTGTGGACCCATACTGGGTACTCCAATGCAGTAGGAGGCTTCCAAGCTCTAGTGTATCATACAAACATTCGAAGGGTCCACATTTATTTTGTGTAGTCATCTTTCTATTAGGTTAGTATCTCGCAGGGAGTATCTTCTTAGGAATTTTATATACCAGTTCACTACTACCACCCAAAACATGACTATTTTTGACCTCTTCAAGTTCATGAAGAGGCCTGATGAGCTCCTCAAGGACTTTGTTTCTAGGTGGAATGACCTCGTCTACTCCTTTGAATTGTCACTAACTCAGGATAAGCTGTTAGCAATGTGTGTGGGGAATTTTAAAACCTAACTATTCCCCTACATCATCACTCTAAATTACCTAGGGGGATTTTGGGATTTCTTTTACATTGCCCAATGCCTAGAGGAATCCCTGCATTAGGCTATGCCAGAATGTCTCTTTCCTCCAATTGTTCCCGAAATAAGAGCAGATAAGGCTAAGCCCATCGTAGTAGCACAAAATATAGTCCCACGGGTAGCTAGAGTTCTTACCAGTGGAAAAAAACCACAGCCTCGTCGAGACCCATCACCTCAGGCAAAACCACTAACCTAGTTATCCCCACCTCAAAATTGGCAGGTGCCCCGCGTAGTGTTCCAGCACTAACTAGGTGAGATAAATAGATTCCACCTCCTCTAAAGGATCCTCCCTAGCCACAGAAAATCTAGGATCCTATATCCCCATCCTTGGATAAAACGATTCAGACATACTCATTTAATGAGGCTCGAGTCCTCAATTATTTCCAATGTTCCTTAGACCATGGAATCCTACGGTTTCTAGAATACAGAAGTCATGAAGAGGTATATCTCACTGATCACCCAAATTACTGCCCCTATCACATAATCATTGAAACACACTCAAGATATGATATGTGTTTAAATAATAGATCTATAACCATGTATATAACAACATAGTTAGGTTAGGTCTATCCTCGGCATACGTCGCATGTGGGTTCGTAAGTCTTGACAGCGATAGTGAGAGCGAAGGTGAGTGGAAGCAGGATTCAACTAAAGGGTCCCAAAAAACGATGAATGGATTTCCCCTAAGGCATTATATCATTCCCATGGTATTATCCATTCATGTTTGAACCAACCCTAGCCTTTATAATCCACCACATTACCTACAACTGTTACTTCTGTGTTGATGTATCAGCCTTTCTCTTCCTAAAAGAGAAGGCATCAACAACGCAAGGGAAATAAAATTCACCCACTGTTGTCATCATAATCATGTACTCTTGGTGATTTCATACCACTGAGGATGAATATTTCCACCAAAATCCATATAGAAATGATGGACTCTTCCTGTGATAATCCAGGGTACACTTCGGTTAACCCTGTGGAGCTGGTAAACTAATACATGATTCCCGATGACACGGAGCACTAGAAAGATCCTATCAAAGTCCCCAGTTATCGCCAACATTGATAAATTGTTGGTTCTATTAGTCAAAAAAATTCTTCAATCAATACTTCCAATGATGCTAAGCATTCCACAAAGACTACGTAGTAGGCCCATAATAGATCTCAACATGTACATCCTTCTCACTCTATTTCACCATATCCACATCCATCATCATTTGTGCTACTTTATCAGGAAGAGCCACCAAGTTAGTTTGATGATCGGCCACATCCTGTTGCGGATCGGCCTCAACCATTTGGATCTCATCTGGTAGTCACTCCATGTGTTTCGACTAGTGAGCAGCTGGACATTTCTAGAACCATCTAGAACTTTCAAGTTCAACCAACAGTGCCCGTCGTACCTTCTTTTACAGAGAGACCTCTTGTTAGTAGAAGTTCATGTCTGGCATAGAAGTACGACATTATCAATCATTATGAAAACATTCTTGATAACCTCTCTATCCTTGAGGTTCTTTTACTATCATCATATATGAATGAAGCTCTTGCTGAGGAATTATGAATCCCCCACAAGTTTGAGATGGAGGTAGCAGGAATAGAAGCCTTCCAGGTTGAGGCGGTCGAGCACGCCGAATGTTGGGCCATTATCTCTTTGTCTATAGAGGATGAAGACTCCACCATACAGGGGTATATCCTCCCACTATACATTACTATCCATTTCAATGGAATGGAGTTTTTCTATTGTCTTGTCAATACAGGCTATGGGACCAACCTTATCCCCACCAAACCACTTTGAAATATGGGGTTGTTTGAGGATGATCAGAGTCCATCTACACTAAAAATTCAATGTTATTATTGGAAGAAACAAAAATAAGTTGGTAAGATCTTCTGTAATACCCACTTATGTGGCCTTGTTTCTAGCACTGAGTTCTTGGCTTTCTCCCAAGACATTTCTTACAATGTGTTTATGGGTATGCCACAGCTCCACCTGCACATGACAAACCCTTCTTCATATCACCAATGCCTTAAATAGTCTCTTAATGGTCTAGTAGGTTTTCTCCAAGGTGATGTGTCTCCCATTTCCTCTCGTGAATCCCACTATTGATTTTAGAAACTACAAGATCAAAGACAAGCAAATTCAGCATATGAGTTTGAACATGAAATTGCTACGACGGACTCATGGATAGACCAAGATGACACCTAAATTTTCATGATCCACTGATTGGAGTCAATGACCCCTTATTTTGCTCAATTTTTTGTTGTCTCTAGATCAAGTGGTATGCATGTTTCCAATTTTATTGAATTCTAGAAGATCACCTCGTATTCCTTTACAAATCAGGCTTGGGAGATCCTAGAGCCCCCTACTCCCCTAAGGTATCGGGATGTCTGCCCCATGGAAATGGCTATAATTCATACTTTCTTGTTTAACTGGGCTGAGACTAACCTTATCAAGTAGATGAACCACTATTTCTATGATATCATTAAATATGGGACTTTGTCTAGAAGGCCAAATGGGATCGAGGCGACATCATTCATCACTGTGGTTTTGAATATACAGGAGATCCTTGATGTGATGTCAACCACCGCTCAGGCTAATGACAGGGTCCCATTAGGACCTGTCAACTTGGAAGAATTACCGCCCTCCAAGGACTACTCCTCCATGAATGAAGAAGACGATTTGGAGGAGTATCCTCCAAATTTCGAAGAGTGTTTCTCAACCATAGCCGATGAATTGGTGTGGGTGAAGGTAGGTAACCAGACAGATATAAAACCAACATTGACCACTTCTTTTATGCCTGTAAAAGAGAAAAAATGATACATGGATTTCTTGAAGCATCATAATGATGTATTCACTTATGATGATAGACTAAGGATAGATCCTCAAGTCATCATAGACTGTCTTGGTCTTCCAGAAAATCATTACGGGTTCAAAAAACCTCCCAGAAAGATGAACCCTTCTCATGGTTCCATGGTCAATGCTGAGGTTTATAAGATCGTCATAGATAACTTCATCAAGGAGGTACAGTACCCCATATGGTTAGCTACCATTTAGTCCTTCAGGATTAAAAATAGAAAGATCAAAGTCTTCATCGACTTCCAAGATCTCAGGCATCAATGCTCGAAGGATGATTTCCCCTTCCTACAACAGAACTGTTGATTGATGCCACAACTGTGTTCTAGGATATATCCTTCATGGATTGGTATTCCATATATAATCAAATCCAAGTTTCCACTGAGGAAGACGAGTCAGACTCCTTCAGGGAACCACAAGGTTCCTTATACTACCAGGTAATGCCCTGCGGACTGAAGAATGCAGGTTCCACCTATAAGCATGCCATGCACTGCATTGTCAAGACAACCCTAGGGATGTTGGGGTAATGTTAAGTGGATGATCCGATGACTAAATATCCCTAGCATTAGGACCATCTCAAAAATATTGATAAAGTATTCACATTCCTTCATTCCCACATCCTAAATATGAACAACATGATGTGTTTTTTTAGGGTCACCTCCAAAAAGTTTTCTCAGCTTCATCTTCAAATACAGAGGCATTGAGATCGATCCAAAGAAGATCAAGGATATCAGTTGAATGTCTCCTCTGAGCAACATTAAATAGCATTAAGGATATCAATTTCACTTATCCTATATGCGCTGATTCATTGTGAATCTGTTCAAAAAGTGTAATCTCTTGTCCTGAATCATGAAGAACGGTGTTTACTATCGATGAGTTGAGGAATGTGAGAGTGATTTTGAGGAAATAAAGCAGTACCTATTACAGCCCCATGTCCTGATGCCACCCATTTCTAGTAAGCTTCTTGTAGTTTATGTTACCACTATGGAATGATCTCTCGGTTCCCTTCTCTCCCATAAGAACAATGAGTGAACGTATAATGTTTTTTCTATATCTATTGGATGATCCTCAATACAGAGACTAGATACTCCTCTATAGAAAGGAGTTCCCATGGCCAATATTCACAGTGCAGAAATTGCAACATTACTTGACACTCCATGAGATACAACTGCTATTTTGAGTTGATCTACTGAAGTACATTCTGAACCACCCTAGGTTGACAGGCCATCTAGCTTGGTGGGAAGTGATTCTTTAGAAGTTCAACATCATGATTCTTCCCGAGAAGACTATCAAGGGACAAGAATTGGCAGGCTTTCTTGCCACCCATCCAACTCCCAAAAATTAGACTCTAGATTTTAATTTTTCAAATGATGAAATCCTCTCAGCAGATAAAGACATTACATATTGGAAAATACATTTTTATGGATCTTCCCGAAGCCCTATCGGCAGATGACTCAATGATCCCAGACTCAACAGAGTGGCCCTGGGTATCTTCTTCACCACTCCTATACAAGATATCCTATCATATTCATTTTTGTTGTTAGAAGGATGTACCAACAATGAGGTAGAGTTCCATGCTCTCATCACTGGTCTCGAGCTGGCCCTTGAGATTGAAATTCCCCACTTTTATGTGAAACACTAATAGAAACGGGGTCTATCCCAGTGGTTTTGAACCATTGGCAAATCCGGAAAAACCATTTGTATTTGTTATACCAACGGTTTTGAAACCCGTAGGGAAGTAAGCCATCGGGAAAACCGTTCCCAACGGTTTACAAAGAATGGTTGGTATAGGTTAGTAAAATTAACCTGTGCCAATGGTTTGGCCAACCATTCCCAAAAGGGTTAGCAACATTTTACACAAAATCGATGGTAAATCTAAAGAAATCAACTCTTTCCCAACGGTTTCTAAACCATTGGGAATGGTTTTTCCCAACAGTTCTCATTGAACCAATGGAAACAAAATCCCTATAAACCTTTCCCATTAGTTTTAAAACCATTTTGAAAGTGTTTTTACCAATGGTGAAGCATATGCCAATAGTTTGAAACTATTGGCATAGGCTATGCTATGCAAATTGCACAGTAGCCTGCAATTTGCACAGAAGCATCTAATGATGTCCATTCTAATCCTTTCCAATAACTATACCTACAATAAAAAATTAAGACATAAATATAGAGAAAAATTTATACACATTTAAAAAATAATGCATTCTTGAGCTATACACATCCAGAATTAAATCATAATTCATAACGTAATTATAAACATACATAATTGATTTAGAATTAAATTTCAAATTTAGATGATAATTATATGTGGAATCCAGAATTCAATTTATAATTGAATACATACCTAATTTAATTATAAATTATCAATAAAATAAATAGAAAAAATGAATACGTATCAACAGAATCCAAATACGTTTGTTCGTTTTTTTGTATATTAGTTGTTTTTACTAATAATGATGTCCATTTTAAACAAAATACATACACTTTGAGTCACTTTGAGTGGTGTCGGCCACACCAGACAATATATTGAGGAAAGGTTGACTCTTACACATCTCTATTAACCCATGGATAGTTTTACTAATGTTTCAACAGAATACAAATTCATTTGTTTGGTTTTCCGTATGTCATTTAATGTTTTCACATAAAATGAAGTCCATTTTAAACGAAAGAGAGACACTTTGAGTGGTTCCTGCCACACCATTCCTCGGATTGAGGTAGGGTTGACTCGTACACATTAATAATGACCGATGGATCATTTTACTAAGGGTTCAATAAAATTCGAATGAGTTTGTTCAGTTTTTCGTATGTCAGTTGTTGTTTTCACTTAAAATGAAGAACATTTTAAACTAAAGTGAGACACTTTGAGTGGTTTTGGCCACACCGTGCCTCGGATTGATGAGGGGTTGACTCGTACATGTCCAAAATTACCCATGGAATGTTTTCCTAACGTTTCAATAGAATCTGAATGTGTTTGGTCAGTTTTCCATATGTAAGTTGTTGTTTTCACTTAAAATGTTTTCAATTTAAAATAAAAGTGAGACACTTTGAGTGGTGGCGGCCACACTAAGCCTCAGATTAAGGCTAGATTGACTAGTACATGGGAATAATTACCCATGGATCATTGTTCTAAAATATCAATACAATCTGAATACATTTTTCAGTTTTCCATATGCTAATTGTAAATTTCAATTAAAATGTTGTCCATTTAAAATAAAACGAAGACAATTTGAGGGGTACCAGCCACACTAGCACTCAGATTGAGGTTTGGTTGACTTTTACAAGTCACATATGACCCATGGATAATTTTCCTAAAGTTTCAACTGAATATGAATTTGTTTGGTCGGTTTTCCGTAAGTCAGTTGTTGTTTTCACTTAAAAAGATGTCCATTTTAAACAAAAGAGGGACACATTGAGTGGTGCCGGCCACACCACACCTCAGATTGAGGTAGAATTGACTTTTACACATCAAATATTTCCAATGGATTATTTTCCTAAAGCATAAACACATTCCTAATGTCTTTGTTTGGTTTTCCATATGACAGTTGTTGTTTTCACTTAAAATGTTGTCGATTTTTTTAAAAAAAGTGAGACACTTAGAGTGATACTGGCCACACCGCTCCTTGGATTGTGGTGGGGTTTACTCTTATAAATCACATATGATAGATGGATCGTTTTTCTAATGTATTAACAGAATTGGAATGTGTTTGTTCAGTTTTCTGAAGTCTAGTTTTTCTTTTCACTTAAAATTTTATCCATTTTAAACAAAAGACACACTGTTAGAGTAATATAAGCCACACCGAGCCTCTGATTGAGGCAGAGTGGACTCGTTCACATCACATATGACCCATAGATGATTTTCCTAATGTTTCAACAAAATCAGAATGTGTTTGATCAGCTTTCCATATGTCATTTATTGTTTTCACTTAAAATGAAGTGCATTTTAAACGAAAGAGAGACACTTTGAGTGGTGTCGGCCACACCGTGCCTCGGATTGAGGCGAGGTTGACGCGTACATGTCAAGAATGACCCATGGATCATTTTCCTAAAGTTTCAATAGAATCCGAAAGCATTTGGTCAGTTTTCCGTGTTCCAGTTGTTGTTTTCACTTAAAATAAAGTCCATTTTAAATTAAAGAGAGACACATTGAGTGGTTTCGGCAATACCGCACCTCGGATTGAGGCAGGGTTGACTTTTACCAATCAAAAATGTCCCATGTATCATTGTCCTAAAGTTTCAATAGAATCTTAATGCGTTTGGTCAGTTTTTCATATGTCAGTTGTTGTTTTCACATAAAATGTTTTCCATTTCAAATAAAAGTGAGACACTTTGAGTGGTGGTGACAACACAAGGCCTCAGATTGAGGTGTGGTTGACTCTTACATAGGAAAAACGACTCACGGATCTTTTTTCTAAAGTATCAATAAAATATGAATATTTTTGGTCGGTTTTTCATATGCCATTTGTAATTTTCAATTAATATGTTGTCCATTTAAAATAAAACTGAAACAGTTCAAGTGTTACTGGCCACACAGGCCCTCAGATTGAGTTTTGGTTGACTCATACACATCACAAATTACCCATGGATCATTTTCCTAATGTTTAAATGGAATTTGAATGCATTCAGCTAGTTTTCTGTACGTCATTTATTGTTTTCACTTAAAATGCACTCCATTTTAAACGAAAGAGAGACACTTTGAGTGCTATCGGCCACACCACGACTCAGATTGAGGCAGAGTTGACTCGTACACATCACATATGACCCATGGATCATTTTCGTAAAGAAAAAACACATTCCGAATGTGTTTGGTCAGTTTTCCATATGCCAGTTTTTTTCAATTAAAAGGTTGTCCATTTTAAAAAAAAGAGACACTTAGAGTGATACCGGCCATAACATGCCTCATATTGAGGCGAGGTTGACTCGTATACATCACATATGACAGATGGATCAATTTTATAAAGTATCAAAATAATCTGAATGCATTGGTCAGTTTTCTGTATGCCAGCTGTTATTTTCACTTAAAATCCTGTCAATTTTAAAAAAAAGAGACACATTTAGAGTTCTATAGGCCACACTGGGCCACAGATTGAGGTGGAGTTGACTTGTAAACATCCAAAATGATGTATGGACAATTTTTCTAGAATTTTAACACAATCTGAATCCGTTTGGATGGATTTTCGTATGCGAGTTGTTTTGGCTTAAAATAATGTCCATTATAGACAAAAGTGATATAGTTTGAGTATTACCGGCCACACCAGGCCTCAGATTGAGGCGGGGTGACTCCTACACATCACATATGACACAAGGATCATTTTTCTAATGTTTCAATAGAATCTGAATGTGTTTTTTACTTTTCTGTAGGGAAGTTATTGTTTTCACTTAAAATGATGTGCATTTTAAGCAAAACAGAAACATTTTGAGTGGTTTTGGCCACACCGCGCTTCGGATTGAGGTGGGGATGACTCGAACATGTCACATATGACTCATTTATCATTTTCCTAAAGTATCAATAGAATACAAATGATTTTTTTCAGTTTTTTGTATGCCATTTGTTGTTTTCACATAAAATTATATCCAATTTAATCATAAGAGAGACACTATGAGTGGTGTCGGCCACACCGCACCTCGGATTTAGGCAGCCTTACATTCCATGTATCTCACATAGGGGACCAGGTATCACCTGAGGCATGGTATTTCCATCTTGAAAAAAAGACATGTCCTCAATTTGTCTCCAATGGAACCAATATCAATCATGAGTAATAGAAACCATCCTGGTAACCCTCACCTGGAAACAAAAGCATACATCCTAGAATTTCAAGTCAAAATTCCTTGAGCATTACGAGTCTGTCAATGAGTCCTTAACATGTAACCCATGTCTTATCCTAACAATTGAAAAGTAATCCATATCAAACAAGGCATTATTCACATAACATGGAGAATGTACAACAAGTCTTTGTATTCAAATTAAACCATGTAATCACATGCATTTGATGACCATGAGCTAATAAGCTTACCAGGACATTCATATAGTTCACGGCATTCAAAAATGGAATAATCATAAATAACATTGCATGACCATAGAAATAAAAAATTGCATGTGAAATGAACATGCCGACATTTACATATCATCCATGAGGTATAACATTTAATCAACTTGTAATAGAAGCTTACATAAGTCATACGAGTCTCATTTACTTGCATACAGAGTGGTACAAAAGGAAAATGTTATTCATGTCAGGGGGCTATCCGGTGGGTTTCCGAGGGGCTGTTCATGGTCCATGGAGGAGGGTGGGGGTGTCCGGGGGGATTTCCAAACGAAATTAAAAGCTATATTTTTAACATTAATCCTTGTTTAGTTTTTTTAAGGAATTAGAAATCATTAATCAAAGAACAAGTACTGAAAAATTAAATTATAATTTATTTATATTCATTTACATTAGGTCTCATATAAGAGGCACTTGCCTCAAGTACCACTATGTGTTATAGGCATCCCAAATCATTAACTTATGTTCAACAACTCATTCTTGGCACCTCTATGGCCATACCTTTCATTACCCAATTAGTTCCACAAGTCAATTTCACCCCATGGGTGAATAAATTGTATTGTTCTACACTAATAGGTTTTCCGTGGCTTGTAAAAAGGTTTAATTTCATAATGTATAGACAAAAACATTTATATTTAAATTTGAGATTAATAATAAAGTATGTCAATGATAACAACATTATTGAATTAAACATGTGACTTATCTAACATTTTCAAGGATTTCTACACATGCCATCATGGCTAGTGAAAATCACCCCACCCTCATAAAAGTTAGTATTGGCCAATAAGATCACATAATATACAACATTCAACGAGAACCATATTTAGTTGACCCTAATGTTATATTAGTACAGTTATCTTGGGGGAAATGGAATATATGATCCTAGTTAACTAATGAATTCAAAATCTCGTATTCCATATGTTGGAAACTATCTAAGGTAAGAAATCATGGGAGAAGGGGTATACGTCATTCAATTTCTTACAAGTTAGTGAGAATGAAGGCTGCAATTAACAAGCTGAGTTCACTGATTAAATGAGGGTAGAGTTTGCATTGGCTGTGTAAGCAGAATTATTAAATAACGTTAGAGGTTTCATACACAGTGCAAGGTGGGGGCGTCTCAGTAGATTTAGAAACTAAAATAAATTCCCATCATAGGTATCAATAAGAAACATCAGCATCAAAAAAGAGTCCAAATAAAAAAGGACTATAAACATCAACCACTTCAATAATTCACTACTATGCATGGTTTATCCACATGTTTAGCACTAATTATATTCCTTAATCATGAACCACATCTAAAGCTCCTAGTTTTCACCAATAAACATATAATATCCCCCATGATCACTGTATGACTTAACACCAATAGGTAAATATCCCAAAATATCTTTAATACTACTCATTAATAGACTCAAAACATAAATATAATCTTGAACCAACCATGGAATCACTTTCACACCACATTCTCACACACCAGTGTCCTCATGTGTTACTAAATACCAAGAATAGTAAGATAACAAGTGTACTATAACAAAATACATTACACAAACCATATTAATAAAAATTCCAATTTTAATAAAACTCCTTCCTCAAGATTAAATCATTTCATAAATAACATTCAAAATCCATTTTAAATAATAAAATCCCTTTGATCATTTTTAACATATATTTGGAGTATTCTCAAGGCATCCCCCATTTGGAAAAGTCACATTATATGCCCAATTTACACAGTAATTCATTGAAAACAACTAACATGGGACAATCATCAACCACAAATAACATAACTAGAAATTAAAAAAAACATAAACCAAATGTGATATAGAATTTAATGTTATGTTAGGGGAAATGACATTAAATAGAGACAATAACATCATAAATGGTTCCAACAACATAAATTTTGATTAAAACCACTCATAATAGGAAGGGGAATGCCTCATACACCTAATCCATAATAAAACAAACCAAATCCCCAATTAAAAACCATAAGTTTTTAAAACACTGAATTTTGGGTTTCCAACTTCAATAAAAATGGAAAAATATGTAAGAGAAGTGGAAATGAGCAAGAATACATGAAGATTTTGAATTATCCCATCTAACCAAGTGGGGGGTTTCAGTCGATTTGATGGAGGTTCACTTGGGGTGTGCGCAGGGTATTCTACAAATTAGGGGAGAACTAGAGAATGCAGGCACATCTGCTCGATTTTGTAGCAAATATTGGGGATGTTTTCCGAATGGTTTTTAAAAACCATTGGGAAAATATTACCTTTACAAACGGTTTGTATAAACCATTGGTAAAAGAGTATCCTATGATGATTTCCCAATGTTTTTATTCAAACTATTGGTAAATCATCACATATCTCAAATTTTACCAATGTTTTGTTGAAACCATTGGTAAAGGTCTCTTATGCCAATAGTTTTCATGAACCGTTGGTATAGGAGCATTGGGAAAACCCAATTTTCTAGTAGTGAAAGGGTACTCCAAACTGGTCATTAAGAAAATCAATGGTGAATACGTCATCAGGATGCCATAGCAGTTACCAATTTTAGAACGTACAAGCCATATGACAGCCTAGTTCCCACATCAGCCAGAAGTTACTCATGTTACTTGTTCAAATAATGGTCGAGCTGACACCTTGGCCATCTTGGACACATCTTTTCCTAATCCTGATCAGGATGATTATATTATCCAGTTGGTGCATCAAAGAGTCATCACTCCCATTACTCCGGGTGAGAATGATAACGCATAGATAAGACAACTTACCACTGATGCCTCTACATCAGGACCCTAGGGTCCCCTTGATGTAGTGTTGGACGTGACTCCCAATAGGAGAACCCCATTTATCAAGTATCTAGAGAACTGTAATGTTCCAGAAGATTGAGTCGAGTTTGAGTGAATCTGATATCATACATTGCAATTCACCCTCCGGAGTTTTCCCAGATTTGGGGAGATCCTCTATAGACGTAGGTTTGATGGGGTTCTCCTCATTTCATTCTAGGGGGGTGGTGTGATTTCTCAGGTCATGCAGGAGTTTAATGTTAGTTCATGTGGGGATAATTAGAAGAGGCTAAAGCTCTCTCACCAGATCCAGAGATTGGAGTATTTCTGGACCACCTTGATCTATGACCACGGCATGTTTTCAAATAGGTTTCATTTATTCAAAATCAATTCCAATTTTGTGCATCGACTGCCAGAGCCTATCCACACTACCAATTACTCTTGGACCTTCATGGTCTTGGGACATGATGACATGGGAATATACCCACAATTGATATCTCTCCAGTGAAGGTTCATCCTAACTACTACATATTTCTTTTCCAAGAGGTAAGATGTAGTTCTGATCAAAGATTTCATGGGTTGTTCTATAATTGAGTTTGTGAGATCCAATATTATCTACCTTTTAAGATTCCATTATTCCATTTTCACTAACAAAGATACCAACTTCTGGGTAGATGAACTGGAAAATTTGAATGCAATGTATAACATAAATTCTAATCATACCTATTGCTATCATGCATAAGAAAATGGGACGATCAAGGCATTCTTCAAAACCATCTCTAATAATCTACATAAGAATGTTTGTCAAAGCATGAATAGTTGGCCAAAAAATCCCCAACTCTCTCTAGGATTTTTGAATGACGACTCGTAATTCCACTCAGGTGACCCCATATTCCCTATTGTATGGAACAGAGGTAGTCGTTCCCATCAAGATTCAGTTTCATTCATTTCACACAACTATCTATGATCATTGGACACTGTATATGGTAGCCAAAATCCATATGGTTGAGCTGGAAGTGCTTGATGAGAATAGGATTTGTGCCCTACATAATCTGGAGAGGCATCATAACATGATATCCATATATTTCAATTAGAAGGTTCTCCTCTTCTCTGTCTTATCAGGTGTCATGGTGTTGTACCTAAGAATTCCAATGATATCTGATAGGAAGCCACCGAAGCTAGATACCAAATAAGAGGGACATTATATCATTCACTAGGTTTACCCAAATGGTGTATACTACCCGGTCACAATGGACAGTGAGTGTATCACTCCTACCACCAATACTATGTTCCTCAAATAATATTTTTTTCTGACCAGTCCCACATGAAATTAAACTATTCTATCTTTTCCAAATGTTTTAAAACCGCATGGTACTTCCACGAATAAATATGAAAAACAACCTACCACTCATCATGTGTGACAATAAACTACAGAATGGTCTGAGCTCTATGGCCTTAATCTAAGATCTATCCTTTTACTGGTCTCACTATGTTAAACTACACGACACTTTGAGAATTATATTTTTCTTGATTCCCATCCTCATGGGATAAATAGGAATGTTGATATTCCTCATCTATTTCCCATTCTGAGGTCCATCAACCTTTTTGTTTTCCACACTAAAGATCTCACTTAGAATTGTGCTATGTTGTATGGAATCCATTTGCTCGTTCACGTCGGGATTTTTTTTCCATGCCACACATATCCCCTTGAGACACACGTCCTTCATCTAATTTCTTTACCATAAAACATTGGGACAATCAGGTACATCCACACTTCACATGCCTCACCTTTTTTTTTCCATCCTTCTCATCTGAAAGAACACCCTCTAACAGCCCAGTCCAGTTCTGCATTGGCTTGCATACCATTTGGGGCCAATGTCTTGGAGGATCCCGAATGACAATTTGACACAAGTCCTTCATTGCGAATATGGTCAGCGGTCAATGGTCAATTGTTTGTTTATATTCCAAGTCACATGATAGGAATACTATGTTGAGAACATTTTCAGTAGTTATCCTCAATCTTTATTTCCACCACACGGTCTCCCAGATGACATGAATGGTGATTCACCTTTATGGACCTTCTATCCCACGCACATTACATTAAACATAGAATCTACAGTCTGATCCCTATAACCATATACTAATATCTACCATTTACATGGTGCATGACATTAAACTACATAGAATCTCAAGAACTACATTCAGCATGATTCCAACCCTCATGAGATATGTAGAAACTCTTGAACATTTTGTTTCAGGCCCATCTCAAATTCACATATTCTTTCTCTTAGAAACATCCCTCTTGGAAATATGAATGGTGTGGCATATGTGGTATTAGGTCCTCATTCACGTCGGATTATTCACAACACAGTACAAATTCCTCTTCGAGATGCACATGCCCTCCATCCCCCGTGATGATAAACTGCAACCTCAGAACTACATATGGCTTGATTCCCATCCCTATGGGTGACATAGGAACACCCAAGAATTTTCACCTATGGGCCCAAACCTATTTATTAAAAAAACCTTATCGTTATTTTTACCTATTTTACTCAGTTCCCTAAGGGGGTATGTGGTGTGGTGTGGGCTTATTTCCTCATTCACATCTGGTCCGTAATAGCCATACCACGTACCTCTCCCTTGAGAGATCTCCATTCCCCTATCCTCAACTCATCATCTCTAATCATCTTCTCTCAAATTTGGCCCCTCAAACCTCTTTTTCAAATCACTAAGGAGACCAGGATCTCTCCGGATTAGAACCTAGATTGTTGGATTCTTCATAGACATGTTTTCATCCATTTCCATGCTTCATGTTTCCCTTCTTTTGGGATTTCATCATATTTAACATTCTAAAGGACCCCTGAACAGCATGGATGCTAGGCCTCAGTACTCTCCTACTATCTTTTTCCAACGATCCTAAGGATTTCGGATAACAATTTGACACAGGTCCTACATTATGAATATGGTCAGTGGTTGATGCATATTTTTTTATTCCTATTTCTGGCCACACAATATGGATGTTGTGTATTGAAAACGATCAATAGTTATCCTCCATTTTTACACCACCCCCATTAATCATTAAAAATTTGTTCCATGATTCAAATACTTTTATACTCCATCATGTCCAAGTGGAATTTCGACACTCTTGATTTTATCACTATGTGATCATTTTCACGTTAAGAGGATGAATCCATGGTGTGGCGTCTTTCGAGTATCCCTACCATTCCCCTTTCTCTATATTCCATGTGTTGAAAAGATATTATCAAACCTTTTTCCCACATTGAGTGTTGCTCATATGGGATTACTGATTTGGTCAAGGTTTAGGCCCACTTGGAAGAGTCTCACATCTTTCAGTCTGATCGCTATAACCATAAACTAAAATCTTCCCTCATCCTTATCACATGATGATAAACTGTATGAATCGTCTAGAAATATGTAAATCTCTATTCCCATCCTTGTGGGATATGTTGGAATGCCCGGAAAATTTTTCTTCAGGTCCATCTCTGGCTCTACTCATTATCTCTTATATTCTTATTTTTGGACCTGGCTCTTATAGGACAACATGGTGTGGAGTATGGGGGATTTTTTCCTCATTCATTTTGACTTTTCAATTGCTTCACCATGTACTCCCCATTTAGGAGCTAGTATCTCCTTCCCCCATCCTTTTCACATGATGTTAAACTACACGTCATTTTCCAGAACTACATGTGGCATGATTCACATCCTTATTGGATTAGTATAATCGCCTAAACATTTCATCTTCATGTCATGTCTCATATCCTCTGATATTTTCTGGCCCCTTGGCCTATGCACCCCCCTAGGGTTGCACACAATGTGATGTGGGGAGATTTACTTATTTAAATATGGTTTTCTTCATCTTGCCTTGCGCATTACATTTAGAACATCATACTTCAGTGGGAATCTATGATATAGGATGTAAAACTATACAACCTTATCCTATATTACATTAAATTGTTTCATCTTGGTCTCACAATGATAAAATGAATGGCCTGATCCATTCAGATGACTGTAAACCATGACTCTAGTGTCCTGGTCGCATGACAAAAAATGACACCACATTATGGTATCCTCTCTTGAGGGGACATCATTTTTTGTATCGATTCACCACTGTTCGATTTTTCAAGGCCTATATATGGATTTATTCTAACATTGATGACCAAATTCTCTGTCCTAGATTCATTTCTTCAAAAAAATCACACATCCACTCTAATGAACCAAAATGATCCATCAATTGGTGCTTCTTTTAGTGCATGGACCAGACCTGCATGATAGTAGTGCCCCTGGTATTGTTACCTTACCATGCCATTTTCCAGAACTACATGTGGCTTAATTCCTATCCTATTGAGATATATAAGAACACCCATGCATTTTGTCTTTTGTTTCATCCCCATGTATCTCAATTCATGTCCAATTATGGCCCCTTGGCCCGAACTTTGTAGGAATCATGTGGTGTGGTGAGGACTGCTTCGGGCCTCATTCACATCCGTATTGTGATATCCATGCCATGTATTACCCTTTGTTTTCTTACTTCTATTCTCATATGTCGTTTTCTCATGATGTAAAAATACATGAATCTTTCCATAACTAATTTTTTTTGAATCCCATCATCATGGGAAATATTGGAATTCCCAGACAATGTATCTCGGGCTTAGCCCAAATTCCTCCTTTGGTTTTTGGACCAAAGGTTTCCCCTATGAGAATGTGGTATAGCATGAAATTCTTATGTCCTCATTCATGTTAGGTTTTCTAATATTCACACAATGTGTCTCCATTATTTCATCACAACATGGCTTGAGTTCTATGACCATAAACAAAGATCATCCCCTGAGAACTATATATGCCATGATTACCATCCCCAAAGGATATGTAGGAACACCCAGAAATTTCAGCTTTGGTTTTATCCCCAACCACTAAATATCAGGTATTCATCCCTATAAATGACATTAAACTGTATACCCTAGTCCAAGCATCATGAAATTAAACTGTTTGTAGGTCTTCATAAGGAATGTGACATATGATTGAAGGCCTCTTCTGTCCTCATCCACATCAGGTTTTCCTACATCTCAACCCTATGTACATTCTATTAAACCATTTCCCCTCTCAATGGTCCAATATATGACTGTGAACTAGAAGTTTTCATCCACATGACCATTGTACTTGGAAATGGATTCGACTCCCTCCACCTGACACGTCTCATTAGAATGCTCAAATGCATCGTGCAAAAGAGCCCAAAGTGTTGGACTCTACAAAACCATTCCCTTAATTCATTTCCAAACATCATGAGCCCATTATTTAGATTACCATTCTCTTACATGATTGATGGGACCCTCATCATGGCCTGGTCCCATGCCGCATTGGGTCACCTACTATCCTGGGCGAATTCCCCAGAAGACCTCTGACAACATTTTTGTGACAAGTACCAAATTTCAAATATGCTCAGTAGCCGACACTCATTTGTCTGTCCCCATGCCAGCCTAATGGAAAAATAATTTTGTTGTTTGGAACATGGTCAACATTTATCCTCCATCATCACACAACCATCATTGAAATCTATATCTCGGGCACCATGATTTACATCATTCTACTCACTTATGTTAGAGTGGAATTATAGCACGCTATATTTTACCCCTCTGCACATCTATGTATGTTATGTAGGTTGGTAAGTATTTTTAGGACGTCATTCATCTAGTGTGTGACTACCCCTAATATGTGCCTCCCCATAATAGTAAAATATCATCTCTACTCCTTGTTTCCCACATTGAGAACAACTCACGTGGGCTTAGTGGTTTTGGAAGGATTTGTACTGGTGCATCTGAATCACACATTCCCCTCACCACGCATGACGTTATTCTACGCATTCGGAACTACATTTTTCTTGATTCCCATCCTAATAGGGTACGTAGGAATTCCAAAGAAAATTTGTCTCAGGCCCATCCAAAACTTCATCATCCTTGGTCCCCTAACCTTTGAATTCATTGAGGATTATGTGGTTTGGTGTGAAACTCTTATGTCCTCATTCACAGAGGGTCTACAATGACTGCACCACATATTCCCCCTTGTGTATCTCCCATTTCACTCTTTGTCCTCACCATACAATGCGATGCGATGTGTCTATCATCATCACTTGTTTGACATAAAAATACAAGGAATTGTAGGCCCTCTACAAATAGTTCCTTTCTAGAAGTATGTTTGACCCTAATTCAGACCGATGTGCTCACAAAATGAACTATTTTCGTGGTGGTGTAATTTTTATTGTGATGAACATTATTCGAAAAAACCCATCACTCCACCATCTAATCTTTGGGTTCCCTTTATTTGGACCTTTATACACTTCTACTCCTAAAGAAACCCCCTAATAGTACGGATGCAAGGCCCAAGTCTTGCCTACTATCCTTTGATATTTTTTTGAAAGAATATGGATGATATCTCTAATTAGAACCCCTGTTTCGAACATGTTTATCAGTCGGCCCTCTTGGGTTGTCCCATTTCATGCTAACAAAATAGGAGTACAATGTTTCCAATATGGCCTAAATTTATCCTTTATTTTCATGTAATCCCTATAGTGTACAAAAATTTGGGTATCATGATTCACACTTTCCACTCCTCTCTAATCAGATTGATTCCAAACTCCCCTGGAATTACCATGCTCGTGCACTATAGCACGTTGGGAAAGTGGTGATCGACTATCCTAAGAATGTATTTCTCCAGTCAGGCCTTCCTCCTTCTTCTCGGAGGCCTAGAGTGGTCGTTCAGACACCAAATACCTGAATATTTGTTGGCACTCTCATATTCGACTGGAATAATGATGCGGTCATCCCTTTTTTATCATATAATACATGATCCAAGTTATCTTTTTTATTGATCACTAGATACATAATGAATATTATGGAAATGTAGGAAACCAAAATAGTTGACGTAACTCATGAAAAAAACCAATAAATAAGTAAATCTGGAAAGTATGTTTATAACATCATACAGATGACAATGCCCATGGATTGGCCCCTCCCATAGATGGGTTGACCTCTTAAATGGAATGTCCCTACTCTGCCATTCTCTTTATTGTAGAATCCTGGAACCACTATCTCCTGTTAATATCTAGATTCACTTCAATGGAAAATGGCCTTAGTTAATTGCCCTCAATCTGGGATCGATCCTTATCGTCTTAGATAATATCCATCTTCTCAGAGGCTCATCTTAGCTCCTCCTTAGCCACTTCTAGTAGGGACTTTAGTCGTGATATGAGCCCTGATGTGCATCGAGTAAATAGGTATACTCGTCTGCTTGTGCCCTAAACTATTGGATCTGAATCCCATCCTTTGGGATCCTCTTGATGCTAACAGACTTCCACTACTACTAGGCCACACTGATGCCACATTAATGTTCTAGTATTTTCTTTTCCAGGAATCCTAGGATGAGAATGTGAGGGTGATGGACATCCACTCCTATGATGCATAGTTCACACCAATTGGAAAAATATCCTCCCCATATGGTCTATCTAATGTTCTTATAGGGTCTTCCCAATGAAGCACTTGATCAGCTTCCATGACCAGTGACTAACAACCTTGATATCCTCCTAATCAGAAATCATACCATCCCAGTTGATGGGGTCAATGAGACCATAAACAGGGAACGCCTCTAGGAATTCATCAGTAAGATCTAAATCTGGCATCTATTAATGTAATTTGATTCTCATGTTATCTGATTGATCCCAATCATCAGATTCCACCTCGATGATTTTAGGTTCCTGGTTGATGATGGTCCAATCTGTAATCGTGAGCACTATAGTTTTTACAGTATGGGAATCCTCTTCCACGACAATCAGTGTTCCCCGGGAAAGGATGCACTAGGGGCCCTAGCCACCCTCTCAAATTCAATGCACTCCATTTGAATAATTATCCATACAAAATTACGTATATTTCAGTTTTCCTTATTTAATGTACTATAGTTACAAATTTTGTAAAGAAGACTTACATATATAAAATAGTCAATCTCAGCCCTAAGCTGTTGCTACCAAATTCTTGAGGCATGGTCCCCCATATATGGTTGGGAAATCCAGACACTCCTAGAGGACCACCCTAGGCATCGTGGCCCTGGTAGGCATGGAAATCACCGATCTCATAGGTGCAGATCCCGAAGCCGCAACTACTATTGTGTGGGATAAGGTTTTTCATATGAGGTCCTCCTGCATAGGGGAAATTTTAATAGAGAAGGCCTAAGTGGCCTGAATGAGCACCAGGGTAAAATGGTTTAGGGTTTACCTCAAGAGCCTATATGAACTCTTCCATTTCTGAGTTTGCGACCTCACCATCCTCAATAGGGATCTATCTACTGACCTCTTCTCCCTATTAGGACTGTTCTGATTCTTCAAGTTGGGGTAATGGTTCCATCAATTCAGTGGAAAACACTTGTGAATGGACTATTTGATTGATCATTACATTCACCCCATCCATATTTGTTTGTGGAGTACCCTGAGAGTGTCGAAGTCCACCTTCTCAACAATTTATTACTCCCCTTCTACCTAAGATACCAAAATGCTGGCCCTAGCACGCTCAATCCCCAACATATCCATCAAGAGACGGTTCTGATGGTGCCACATCTAGGAAGGATTGAGGAATTGACTATTTACATCCCATGGGTCCCAAGCCTCTGGAAAAATAGCGTCCTCAGGCATATCTATGTGGCACAGATTCTTACTCAGATACTGAGTGGAAATCCTACAGAACCCCCTAGATGACCTCCATTCTCGCTGACTTTTCTCCACTGGTACCATCAATACCACATCTTCCTCTTTTCTCTCAGTCGGTGTAGGTATCACCGCTACTGTAGCACCTCCACTATGTCCTATTATTGATTCATTCTGACGCCAAAATTGAGGTTGAGGAGGAACCTCATCACTAGCATGGACGGTCCTCCACATCAACATCTCCCCTAGGTAGGCTTCCTTCAAACCCATGGCTTACACTTTCACTAAATCATAGAAATATTTGGGAGAAGGTAGATCTTTTTGCATCTTCCCAGCTTCTTGTGAAAACATGAGCCACATATGTATCATCACACACAGATGGTCCATGTGGAGTACCCCCAACTAGACCTGTGGGATCAACCTCTACATGCATTGAAACCACCTCACGATGCTGTGCGGGGTGAACTGTTCACAAATGGGCATGCGGTCAACATGTGCCACTAGGACATCATCCTGAAAGGCCATGAGATAGGGATGATGCTCCTCAAATACCAAGATGTCATCAGTGAATACACCTATTGGGAATCGGAATGAATATAATTATAATTAATCCTCCTTCCAGACTCGGTTCAGCCCTAGCAATGGAGTCATCTTTTTCAAGAAACTCCCCATAAAATTTGAAATAGCTAGTTATAAGCCTAAAACTGAAGGGGAAATGGGGTTTTGGGTATTCATAGCCACTCATATATGCCTCTATCCACAGATATAGAAATGGAGTGGCTCTAACACCCTCTGTGTCTTATTCCCCTCACTGATATTCCACATTATTTTGTATAGCTTATCCAACACTGGGATCCCCAAGATGATATGTTCCCCCATAACCATCATAGATTCCATGATATATGTGATCTGATGAAGTCCTAGGATCAAATCTCATGATGGCAACATCCAGTTGTAAATGAGTTCTGAGATGAATACAACCAACCAAAAAACCATTTGATTCTCGGTACAAACACTAAAACCCCACACCATCTAGCAGTTGTCCTCCATGATTCACTATAAAGAGTTCTCATTATTATATTGTACCCCCTTAGAGAAAAATGGGGCATCTCTTGTAACATCCCATCTAAAGGGTAATTTAGGAACTACCTGCACCATAACATAAAGTGGATGGCCCTCACCGACTTCTTGTCCTATTATAGCACCAGATTCATCAATACATTTGGAAAAGACATCTTTTATTAGGATCCTCAAATTTATTCTAACGGGGAGGAACTCATCATACATCGCCCACAATATTGAAACCTCTGAGAATTGTGAAGGTCCCTGAGGCTGATACCAAAATTCCCATGTTGAAGATGAAAAGTGTTGGTCCTTGATGACTGCCTACTCAAAAAATCTGGTATCAGGTGCTTTAGTTGTTAGATGTTAAATTGGGAGGACCATGCCACCTCATACAGGCCCACTAACCTCATCTCCACCCCAAACTTATCATATGAGGCACATACATAGTAATCCCATGACAAATATTCCATAAAATTGATGCCTTGAAAGAAGTCCAAATAATCAGTCCACCCATTCTCTGGGTTCACCTGGCTGCCTTGAGAATGGTATGATAATATAGGAGAGATACCTCTGGATAAAATGCCTCCCCATCAACATTTTTAAAATGAATTTACAAGACTTTATCATTTTCTAGGGTCTGATCCTCCCATGTATGACCATCGGCAACCCTGAACCACTGGAGATGGCACATCCTACTACTAAACCAATAGGCTGGCTCATCCCTGTTTTATTTAGGATTGAGAACATCATCATTAATACTGAAACCATATTGAAGTACTCTTTTGTACAAAGGGATGTTATTCTAGCCCTCTGATAGTAGCTCCACTAGGTATTCGTGGTCTGAATGGCTCTACATACATTAGATATTACCTATGTAGTTCCCCATCTCTTCCCTCTAGGCAACATCCACAAGGACCTCCTGGAAGCTTCTTGATGGTCCATTCTATCCCAATGCAATAGAAATTTTTTTTCCTAGATCTCAATGCTCAGTTGTGGAGATAGAATGCAGATATAGATCAAAGAGTTCTACCAAAGGCCTTGTAAACACAACTCACAAAGCACACAATCACTGAGTCTGAAGACTCGATCTGCACCACAATGAAAGGAAGGCATGATTTGCAATGAATGGTCACAGAGTGTCCGAAGTTTCACAAATCGATATACCAAGAAAAAATTTGAATATAATTAAGGAAAAGAGAGGGGTCGTCCTCTACTATTTATAAGAAATGACCTCTGATCTTCGCAGCGCGCCTGGATGCGACATGCTTCGTGGAGTTCAAAATGTTCATACTACCTATCCACATTGTGACAATTCTTTGAGATCTTTCTTCATGATTTAACTAAATTTTAGAAACATACCCTCAAAATTTGACCATAATTTTCTCCTCGGCTGCATGTCTGGGAGGTAATTTTTGGGCCAAAATCTTTGCAATGGAAAAATACCGAAACATCACATCAATTCTATAAGGGGACCCATCACAAAGCACCTTCACGAAGACCTTCATCATCGTATCTGCCACGAATCCCTTAAGAATCATGGCTGGCGCAAAGCCCTTCAAAACCATTATTCGTGCATATCTAAATCCCTACATGCGATCACTACAAATAAAAAAGGAAAAAGGCTCTAGAGTTACAAAAAAATTGATGGAAAGCTTCATGTCATGGAGGGAAGATGATTACCTCTGCGATTCCTTGGAAATTGACTAAAGACTCTACGAGCATCGTGTATGGAATGTTGGACGAATCTATACCATGGATGATATGATGATCAACATCATGGTTATGACAAACATGAATCAATCCACCTCTAATGGCAAAGCATAAGAGGCTTCTCAGAACGCTGTCAGAGCTTCACGTTGCCTCTCTCATATAAATACCAAGCATCCTCCAACCCAAAAGAACTGATACCCAAAACATTCACCGTCTTAGATATCAAATTTCAAATCACCCTCTGATCTGTAATGAATTTAGAAAATTGAGCTGCTCATGGTATTTTATCATTGTTATATAATTTCCCCTTAGCTAAAATGGAACCCCAATTCAAGGAGGGATTCCGTTCGCGAAGCCCAAGTCCATCGCAAAGAAATGAGATCTCTATGGGGACTCAGGTCTTTGCAAACCACTCCCGCTCTACAGAGTACCTGCCATGCTCATGTCAACCCCATGCTAAGGTGGGATCACTGTGCTTCGCAGTGTACATCACTTCACAAATCCACACTTTACAATGTACACCAGCTTCGTGAAGTCCGATATTGCAAAATCCCTTTCACTTCATGAAGAACCCTTCATATGCATGCATACTCTATGCCCAGGCTATACCACTCCACTTCATGAAGCATACCCTTTCGTGGAGTCTCTGTACTTTGTGTAGCTCTATAAATTTCCATGGTCCCTTCCTCTAATCCCCTTTTCTTCATAAACCCTTATCTCATATGGTTATCCACGGTTGTACAATGTGATTTCAAGGTCCCTTGGGTGGTGCTTCATATTTCATTTCTTAGCCTCATGCTTTATTGCATAGGCACACTAATGTCTATTTCTTCATCTCAAGGCCATGCTAACATTATCCCCACTAGTTATCAATCCACAACCCAATATCTACATGACATTTTCAGTGCATTCCCTTCATCAATGGTTAAAATGCATCAGTTATGTAATTCCTATGGTTTGGGAGAAAATCCTCATCGTCCGAGCTGCAGAACATTAAAATTACAAGCACCATCATCCTCCGCACATTATGTTTAACTTTAGCCTCACCCTATGAAATATACACATGGTTCTCCACCTTTTACATTTCTCATTCCCACTGGCCTCCATAGGAGTGAGATCTTCCTCACATATAATGAGATACTCTTTGAATGGAATGAAATATGTCTACGGGGAAGGGAAAAAATCATGGTTTTATCCCCTAGCCTTTCGTACATTAAGTATCATCCTCAATCTTCTTATCTTCTTCCCTACCCAAATTCCATATGAGAGAAAGGCACGTGTACCTATTTTACCTCGTCCCTATCCCATTGGGCATTATCACACTCTTTCCTCTATCCTGACGTAAGTCCCAATATCCATCTCCCTCGGCTGCTACCCATGCGTAAGCCCCTTCCATTCCTTATAGACTCACCTTTCATGACGTGATCATCAGGTCTTTGTTACCTCTTTTTCTCACATCGAGCATGACTCATGTCGATTTAGAGTGATCTTAGAACATTACATCCTCTATGGTCTTCCATTGTGTGTATTCTTATCTTCCAATAACAAAATACGTGGACTTTGATCTTTTCTCTTTCTAGGAATGGTATGTAGGATGCCTCCCTAAGGTTCAAGCCCATCACCCATTAGTCTTGACAACTTCACATCAGTTCACCTCATCCTACATGATGCTAAAATATATGCCCCTTTTATCATGCATGATACTAAACTCTATGATTTATAAATACATGGGATTTGATCCCTATATACTAGATGGGGTATGTATTAAGCCTACCTACATAAAATACCCCAAACATTGAAAAACATCGGTGTCCCCTTTGTTGGGACCCACTTCTATGGTCTTTCCCTTAGTAGAGACATACCAATTCTTGGGATGCTATCGATGTGTAAGTCACAACATGTCTCTTGGTCATTGCCCTCTATGTACACCCTGGTCCTATGCCTCACCCATTTGAACTACGTGGGTTTTCATCCTTGTCTCCTAGAAAAGTTACGTGGGAATACTCCCTAAGGATCAACCCCAATCACTAGTAAACGTCGATTCCCCCTTTTTTGGACCAACATTCATGTTTCTTCCCTTAGTGGCATCAGACCAACTCTTGGGCCGCTAACCACACGTAACACCAAGAAAGTCACCGGGTCTCTATCCTTTGTGTACACCCTAATTCCATGCCCCCATGATGAACTATGTAGACATTGATTCCCTACCATGGGGATACATAGGAAGCTTTCCTGGGGTTCAATCTGAGAACTCATGTCCCATACTGGTCTATCTCTTGAGCCATTGTGTTTTTGGAAAGTCATACCTCAACCTCAGGGTTCTACATCCTCTGGGAACCATCCATGATTCAATTCTCACGTGCCACCTCCTCAGGTGTCCCATCAACCCCCCAAATTATGTGTACATTGATTTCCTACCATGGGAACACAAAGGAATCCTCTCTGAGGATCAATCCCAACACCAATTTTATCTCCATGATGGTTCCATATCATTCACCATCAACTTTAATTCAACCATCAACATTCATCCTGATTCTTACTTGCGATACCACGTCATTGTGGGATCATTCCTTACATTCCCTTGGGGAGTTAAATATTCACAATCCCCACACCTTCCACAACTATATAACAAAGATTTTCACTCTTGTAATGGGTCGCTAACCATGGGTAAGCCCTAGCATGTCTCCAGGTTGTTTTTTTGTGCACACCCAGAAGCCTCATCCATTTGAACTATGTGGGGTTTTATCCCTATCTCCTAAATAGTGTATGTAGGAAACCTCCATATGTTTCAATCCTAGCCAACGGTAAAATGTGGTGTTCCCATTTTGAGGGTGCACATTCACTAATCATCTGACAGTGGTGTCAAGATGAACTTTCACTGTGTGATATCTTCCTTCTATCAGCCACACCACTTTGGATCCATACCCATTGTGAATTTTTATCAATCCATCTGGTAAATCTTTTAGGTGCTCTTAGGGATGTACCAAACTAATAAACCTCCATGGGATGTCCAAATCACCCTCATTTTGTCTTTGTAGGGTGTAAAACTCACAGATTACCTAGTGTTAATCATGAGATGTCTCAGGAAAACCTCGGAAGACACACCATTAATGTAGCTGTCTCCACTGGATGTTAAACACGTACAATGCCCTGCATCAACATGGGAAGCTGAGGAAAACCTCAGGAACATGCCTATGGCATATAAATCCCTGAACACGACATGGGTTGCCTCACGCATCCACGCCCTCAAGAATCCTTATCATAAGGGGAAGAATTCTAGATGCCTAGGTGTTTCCTCGTCTAAACATGCTAGTGATGTGTGATATGACTACTCCCCTGAACGATGGTTTCTATCCTGACTTTATTCCTTTTAATGTATTGACATATGTAGTGTAATTAAATGGTTTCCATGAAGATATAGAACATGGAATAGTTTCATGAATAGTTTCTTAATCAATAATGGTGACCCAAAATATGTGAAAAATTCCATGGATGAATCCATTTAGGGAGAGAACGACATCACATCATCCCATTAATTTCATGGGAAAAATGTCATGGAATAAGCAATGGATGTTTCCTGCAATTGGAAAGTGGTAATGAGGGGAAAATGCTACACGTCCTGACAAGACAGATGCATGACCCAGAGAAAGAATTTGAAACAATTGAATTGAGATGTTAAATGTTTCATAAAAAGTCATTTCATTGAAATATTAATAAAATATTTGAAAATATTATTAATATAGAAAAAATATATCTCAATCCCACAATTTAGAAAAAAAAGGCAAATATTTCCGATGCATGAAACTCCTTAAATATTAATTGAAAATATTATATCTAAACTAGATCTCTTAATGTTGGGAAAATTATAAATCATAATATGTCTTTGTGTATTATATAAATTAAAATGTGTGAAAATTTGACTTAGTTACAATTAATAATTTATTGTTTACACTATCAAAAACCATGCTGTTATTTATTCCACTATATAAATTTTATCTCTAATTCATATTTATAATAATATATCATCCATCCCAATACCTGTTAGACATATCATATTTTAATCATATGTCCGCGTATATGTAATAACACATCAAAATTAATTGAAAACAGTTTTTGGAGATCTACCAAAACACTTTTTAAATTTATCTCCCTATTTTTTTAAAAGATTATAAAAAAACATAATCGTCGTAAACAAAATTATAAAGAATATATAAATATGAATTTTTATAAATAATAATAACAATAATAAATTATATGATATATAATTATAATAAAATAAATTTCAACAATTTATAGTTAACTTCCTAGGAATGTATTCTTTGATATGGGTAATGTAATGCGTATAATGCTTATTCTATTGTCTTCTAAATAAACCCTTTATTCTAGTCAATTTTATTTTGTTAAATTTTTCTATCAACCTATTCCATTTTGATAATAAATTCATTAATTAATAAAATTGTTATTTAGTGACCCCAATCTATAATTTAATCAACCAAATGTGAAAACAATTATTTACAAGTCTCAACATTAAAAATGAATCATTATATTGTCAACATGGCCTTGTATCATGAATTTTCATACAAGAAATGAGTATTATTGAATTATAACAAAAAGTAGGGTATATCATTTATATGTTGCTATTAAAATTTTTCATAAACATTCAAATTTTCACAATATAAAGAAATAATGTGATATTGAAAATTTTGATATAAGTCCTCAATCTACAAAAAAATATCTCATATCAATAAAAAATAAATAAATATGATATTAATGGTGTATTAAATATATTTTTCTCTTATAAAATGAAATAATGAAATTTATTGAATGAATAAATCTCTAATATAACATAATATCTTATTTATTCATTAACTAGGATATTATAAGGTTTAAGGGATTCCTTGATCATTACAAAATAACAAGAAACTAATTACCAGACAATTCAACCAATATTTTACATCCGGTCTTCATGTTATCCATCAATCACAATATTATAAAAATTATACATTTATAATTTTCGTTAGTGAAATGAATTATTGAAAGTTCACTTCCTTAGGGATATTAATGTACCCTTATATTATTGTATTCTCTAAAATCTCGTTTTCATTCATTTTAAAAACCATTGCAACACTACACACTATATATTTCCTTAATTATGTAACTAAAATTTCATGATCAGAACATCACCATAACATCCATTTTTTGAATATTTATTTTCAAAAATTATTTATAACTAAATCATTATTCAACCATTCACATTCAGAATAGGAATTGATAGTCGAACATGAGAAGTATGCACGAAACAAACTAACACATATCATCAAAATTTATGAAAATTGACACCATTAATAAATTATCAAGTAATTACCAAATTTAAAGAGTAAATAATGTTGTTACAATGATATATAGTTTATCAAATCTAAAAAGTTATTCTTTAAATATAATTATTTCTCTATAAAAAGAGAATTTATATCATAATGCCACTTCCACCACCACCATGACTATTTATTATGATTTGTTCCATCCTAGTAAATATATTAAAAATAATTTTCATTATTCTCCTCTATTATGTATTATTTTAATACTTCAAGGTAAAGATTCATCAAATTCATAAATCATAACATTGAATTTTCATTATAAATCACAATTTTATAGGGAAACTACTTTGATATTCGAATAACCATATCCTCACATTGACTAATAAGAACATATGAATATATTATATTATACATATTTATCTAACACATTTATCATAAATTCCAGTATATGGTTAATTAATTAAAGAAATAAATAATGGTATAATATTTATGTACTATTGTGTGATACATTCTTATATACATTTTATACCAACATTTACAAAATAAATCACAGTGTAATAAATAATATTTTAAAATGTAATTTCTTCTGATTAAGGAAATCATAGCCAAAAGATTCTCTAACTATTCCTCATAGTCCCAAATCACATGAAAATATACTTCAACATGTTCATAAAGAAATTTTGTTACACTAAATAAAATATATAAAAATTTTATAGTATTATGTGATTAATAAAGATCAAATTGTAGGATTCCAATGCATGTTATCTGTATATTATTCAACCAATAATATCTAGTATTATACTAAAAACATTATTGGGGAAAACATCAAAGTATCTTATTTTTAACAATAATTATAATCAAATATAGAACTCTGATAAATAAAAGTATCAATAAAAATATAAAGGAAAAAGATATGGTTTTTATTTAACACATGTATTTTATTTTAGTGTCCACTAGTAATATCACATATAAATTAATGATATAATTATCCCATTTTCAATGACATTTAGTGAGAATTAATCATAGACCATATCAATCAAATTTATTATATTTACATGATTTAAATTCTCTAAATATAGACTGACCTGATAAATGTGGACATAAAATATAATTCACCCATAAGATTCCAATATCACATTCCATTATATTAAAGAGAATATCATACCATAAGTTAATTATATTGGTATATAAATACATATTCTCAATATATCTCTTTATAAAGAATATGTGTCAAAATCATCCCATTACATGACCGACCCCACATTAATTAAACAATAATTGATGTTATAATTTCTAAAATTACAAATAAATTTATGGTTTGTTTTGACATAATGTTATTTATAGAAAGGTATAAGGGTTTGAAATTCTGCAATATATGTAACTTGTTATCCTTTTCTAATAGGGAAAAAACTAAAAACATTACCTATATTATACAAAATACACAATACATGAACCACATCTGGTATATTTACTATGGAGATCTAGGATTTTTCTTGGATGATGCAAAGAAAATTTTTTCAATGCCTCAAAACATTTCTAGGGGTTAAATGGTAATTTTCTGCTGGTAGAGGGCCTAAAAAGTTATGTCTGTTTAATTTCTTTTGGTTTATGGTGATCACCCTTCAGTTGAGTTGATAAAGAGTTTTGACCATAAGATGTCATTAAAAATAATGTATTATATAATTTATTATTTTATTCCCACATGATAAATTTCAAGGAAATAGTGGTTATATAGAAAAATACTCCTCATATGTGATATATGAGTATACAATAATTTATTGAATAAGGGATGTAAACTAAGGTTGTGGTAAAACATTCTATCTTTTTAGGACCTCTGGATTGACTACTTTGGTTACACCATATAGTGAAATTATATTATATATCATTAAATTTTTAATGGTTTGAAAACCAATGAGAAATAATAATTTTCATTCTATTATGTTCTCTATGTGGTCTTTTTCAATAATTATTAGTGTGTACAATGGAGTGAGGGAGGGTGGATTGATATTACAATGGGTTGCAAAGTCATTATATCATTGTATGGGACTATTATATGGGTTGATTATGATTGAGTAATTGGATTCGATACATTATTGGAGATGAAACCATTATTCAATGTGATATGGCATTTTATTTGATATGATCCATTGTTATTTAATTTCATCATCTAAAAATTTCCTATTAAATAATTATATTTCATGATTGTGTTAACATCCATAAATTATTGTTTTTTAGTTATATAAATTAATTTCCCCATTGATGAATTCATCATCATTTGTGAACACTCGCCTAATGAATGGTGATCATTTCATTACATTGGCCAATTCTAACCCATCTATGTTTATCGAATAATTTTTCTTTCATACATTAATTGAATGTGTATCACTAAAATCCCTATTGGAACGTTACTAAACATATATTTTATAATAATATAATGAAAAAAAAGGAACAACATGGATTTAAAGGGATGTATACAATAAATATTATATTTTCAAAGATATAAGACCATTTAAGTTGTGATAGACAAAGCATATTGTAGGTTAGTGGTGAAAAATGAACTTTTTATTAATTGGAAATTGATGTAGATTCTAGTATGATAGTGATAATTGAGTTTAGAGGTATGTGACATGTTAAAAAATAGATGATGATGAAAAAACCATACATTATTGGATAGCGGTATAGGGAGTGGTCTAGATATTATTTAAGGAAACGTTTTCCCATTATGGAGTCATAGAAACACAATTGGAAAATAATTATGATGTTACAATATAAAGAGAGATAAATTACATGAAAAGGGATATTTTCCCCACTTTAAATATTTCCTATACTATAGATGTTTTTGTTCAGGGTGTCGTAGTAAATCTAGCATCAAGCTAGTTAAAACTCGTCTGACTTAACCATTGATATTATGGAATTATTTAGAACACATGGGACCAATGGGCTTCGGGATATTAATTGTATGTACCACCAAACACATAGTAGTGAGAATATCCTTCACCTCCATCACACAATTTCATGTGAACATTGGCTTCTACATTTCCCTCCATTAATTAATATGTCATATTTCTCTAATAATTTCACCTTTTTAAAATGTAGAAAAATTATTAGTGTATCTTTAATGTACATAATGATCATAAATTTGAATTTATTTTATTTTATATGATAAATTAATCTTAAAATATAAATTCTACAAATATAGCTTCCTAAAGCTGGCAATGGGGTCTTGGAAAAACAATCATAGTATTTAGGGGCACAATACCACGGCCTCATCTATAATTTGTTCTTATTAATTTTTTATTTTTCTATGTGACCTAAATGAGGTATGTTCTATTAAATATTATATGTGTTATTATTTATGATTATAGTGAGGTGATATTCCTACTAGTATGGGGGATTAAATTCTTAGGGTTCTATGTTATTACTATTTTTCATAGAATATAAATTGGGATACATTTACACATTATATTCCCTATCACTCCATTAAATAATTCATACATTGTTTTCATATTAGGGTTATGTGCATCATTGAATAAGATCTGATGATGGGGATGGGTATATTTTCACTAAAGGGTTCAAAAATAGTGGGCTGATACAATGAAAATCAGTGCTAAACACTCCCATGGATAATTTTTGTACTTATAATAGATGATTTATCAGTCCATTTGATTCCATTAGCGGTATTATATAAGGTTAAAATAAATAAATTTTTGTGGGTTGTGTGACTACTCAATAATATTTGTGCTTCCATTGAGATATGATACTCAATAGGTATATCATCATTCAAAATTTTTGATGTTTATTATATCTGAGAAACTATAGATTCTTATGATTTTGAAAAAAAATATGTGGTATATATAGTAAACATAAGACTTATCTATATTGGAAGGAAATATTTTTTAAATAAAATTATTATAATGTAAAAAATATATCTTCTAAGAAGTTATTTTTAAATTTATTTATTTATAGTTATCTACATGATTTCTTCTTCCATTTTTATTTTTTTGGGTGCATTACAATGTATTTATTTACTCACATATACACAATACATGATCTCATAAATGTTTTACCGTTATATTTATAAAAGTGTTTACCGGTGGCCCCAACTGAAGAGGAACTTCTGTGGAATGATTATAGTTGATGCTCACTGGTTACTATTGTGGACATAATGTTACAAGAGCTTAGTGGTAATGGATGTTGATAGTAGTGTGGGATGTTCATTTTATCATCCCCATTACGTTGATTACCTTTCCATCACATTTTTTTTGGGATTTACACTCTATTTTTTGATATACATCATACATAATTTTCATAATAAAATATATATTGTCTTATCTTTATGAATATAATATTTGGTCGCATAGTTTTATTAAATTTTAGTTAGTTTCTTCAAAATTTATTATTCATTATATATAGTCTAACGGTATGAATTGTTTACAGGTAAAAATTTCTGAAGCATTCGATCTTGTTGGAAACACCAACATTGTTTTTGTCACCAGAACATAGTTTATAATATGAAGTCTCGGATTGGAAGACGTGTATTTTCACCACTATATAGAGATTACTATGGGTTGGGTTAAGTTATATTATTTTCAAGGTGAATTTTATTAGGGTGAATTTTAAAGATGGTTTTTCATTCATAAATTGATATGGATCATAGTGAAAATGTGTTAATTGGGTCTTATATTGGTTTATAAATCGTATGGGACCATCATCGGTCCAATGGATAACATATCATTCACTACGGTTCTCATAAATTTTTATTCAACCAAAATCATTAATAAATAAATTATGGAATACATTTATACGGTAACATAAAATATATAGTATTTAAACATAATCATTTAGGCCATATACATGTAAAATAATATATTTATTCATTATTCCTAGTGAGTATACCCTACTGGATGAATGGTGATAGTCAAGGTAGAATGGATTGTATATGGGGGAGATGTTATGATAGGACCATGGTTTATGTTTTCCATAAGTACATCTATTAATGATAGCTGATATATTGTTTCCAATACACTATATAGAGATATGAAAATTCCTAATGATACGTGGTAATTAGTATCCCAATATGTATTTTATGTGAATATTAAATATATATATATATATATATGGTTATAATATCTATTATTTTTTATGAGATTACCTATAGACTATATATGCTTGATTGTTTAAAAATATATAGGCCACAAGTATTGGTTATGTTATTTTGATGCCCAAATTGAAGGTAATTATCTAGACCCTAATAAATTAATATATATTTATATCAAACATTTACAAACCATAAGTAAATTATAATATATGTGTTAAAATATGTAATGATGGTCAATTAAAGGAATAAAATTTATAAAATGCATTATGGGATTGCTATATCACTGATATATCTCAAGATCTTCTCTTGGATGGATTTTTATAAATGGATATTGATTTTTCCTCACAGTTTCAGAAAAACGTTTTAGTATACATTGAATCTAATGAAACATTTGTGGAGTTACATGTAAATGTCTTATGAAGGAATTTTTTTTATATATTGGATAATTTTACAACATTGGATGTATAGTTTTTTGGTTTTACTTTTTTTATGTAATAAGATCAATAAGGGGTTAATGTGAAAAAACATTTTTCAATTTGAAATTCATTGGGTTGTTTCACAATGTTTAATTGTTCAATCCATCTATTAAATATGTTAATTCTTTGGAATAATTCTATATTAATTTTCCCATTAATAATATCACATTGGATATTAGTTTTCTTGTTATAGTTAGTGGATAAGAAGAGTGTCGATTCTGTTCGTATATGGGTTGTGTCTGGGTATATAGATATGAATGAAACATGTATTCCCTCCCATTATTAACCACCCTTGGTTAGTTCCATTAACACATGGGGTGCTGAAAATATAATCTTGTCTATGAAACACATGAAATATGACTATAGTTAGGCATACTTTTTTTTGGTTCATTGTATGATTTTTGATTTCTCATCATTTACATTCATTTTAGATGATACATGTAATATATAATAATACTTGACCATATGTTTGGATGATGGATACTATAGTCCATCCTATAACTGGATTGATAATTTCATATAACAGAAACCATCATTCATTATATACTTTTAGTGAATTTAGTTTTTACATGGTAGAAAAGAGATCTTTCAAGAGTTTCCACCATGACATGGAAGAGGTATAGTGGTTCTCCTTCAGAAAATTTCAATTACTCATTGCATGAATCAAAAAGAATTAGAAATTTATTAATGTGGTGTGCTCTTACATTAGTTTTGAAAAATAACACTTAATGTGTGAAATATTGAGATAGTCCTATAGAATACTGGGTAAATCTATACATAGGATAATAATGACCAATTTTTGAGATACTATCCCAACTGAGAATAAACATCCTATCAATGTAGAGGAATGAGTAAATCTTTAGGAAGAGTGACATATGGATTTCCATTATTATGATACTTGAATATAAATCACTAGGAATTCTAAAGGAATATTTTTACTATTTCATATTTAATGATAATAACCCTTGTAGAATTTATGGATCATATGGATTGAATTTTTGATCAAATTAGTTCATTGAGAGGAATTAGATAAATTAACGAATTATTCTATTGTCCTAACATCTATGTTAAAACTATTAATTAAACTTTTATATTATGGTGTCATGAATAATGAAGTTTAATTGATCTTTATGATCTTAATAGAACCATTTTTAATTAAATCATTGTGATGGTTATTAGTGTGGTGTTTAATGCTTCTGGTGGAATCCATTCTACCCAATGATAATGTTGGTGCCTAAGATGATGGATTTAGAGAAGTTATTCCCACATGGTTTGAGAGAGAAATTTTTTCATCTTGAAATGATGGTGATTACCCCCCCCCCCCCCCCACAAACAATATTATTTCTACATAGTTTGTCATGTGACTTGAAATTCAAATTTATTGGACCTATAGGGTCTTGATAATGCTGGGAACCATATTGATCACTTTTCTAGATTGATATTGGATTGATTTATACTATTTCATTATATATATTTTTGAAATATTTAAATGATAATCTACTTTTATAATACTTAACATATTATAATTCATCAAAATATACATTTTTTGAAGTTCAATTTACATGAAAATAATTTCTATATATTGATGTTGAGGCTTCCTCACAATGTTACGTATTTTAGTAACTCTAGCTTATCATTTCTTATGGTATTATTATAATAGAGTGTGGAACTCTGAGAAATTGGAATATTCAACATTTTATTTTGTTACAATGTAATAATTTATGGACATGTGTGTGATGTTATATACTTTTAGGGTATTTTTTTATCTTCTTGATGATATTAAAAGTACCTTCCATAAATGAATGATGAAAATTAAACTAGTTTATCCTCTCCTATAGATGTGAATCTAGTTTCATATTGAGGTGTATATAGATTATTATCATATAGTGTTTTGTAGATATTATGATAAATGGCACATGAAACACATATTCCTTGAGAAAGTGATATTTGAATATGTTCCTTCTGGTAATGGTTGTTATATATGGTAAAATGGGAGGGGATGAACATGACAACAATCAACTCATTATGTGTTAGTGATATGTCCTCATGAGAAGACAAATTTAGAGGGAAATAATTATGGGTTTTTATAATATAAAACTAATTTTAAATATAACATATATAGTGGAGAGTATATAAAACCCCCTAGTGATATCCGTATTATGGATACATTTTTTGGAGTGAATTCATTACTACATGGATTCTCTAATTACCATTTTTTATTAATATATTGTACAGAAATGTTTTTGGGGTAGTGGAGTAAAAAATCTCTCCACTAGAATAGTAATTTTTCTAATTAGGTTATGTTCTGATATTGGATAGAGTTAGTATCATAGTTCATGGGATATGATTATTTCATCCAACATTGTTGAATGTAGAGATTACCTTGATCTCACACCTCTCTATGTGTAGAAGATGTGTACCATTGTGTTAATTTACATCACATGACTGATTTGTATCCTTGTTTTTTTGTTATAGAAAGCATAATATTTTTTTGGGATGAATAGAATTTATATTAGAAGTGATGTAGTGAACTAGGTTTTTCCTAGATAGGACATAACAAAATTTATAGTTTCAATGTTTATGGACCTCTAAATGTTTAAAATTACACTTTTATCATAGTAGAAAACATCAAAAATAATTTCATAAGGTCCTATTGATTTGATGGTTTGTTTTACCATAGGGAAAAGCTATCATTTTGTTTAAACTATTTTGAAACCTCAAAAAAATTATTTTATGTATAATGTATTATTCATAAGATCAGAATATGAATTTAGGAAAAAAATTAAATCCATTCAACTAATGCCTTCGATGGGAAATCTGATCCTTCCATAGGGTTAAGATTATAGTATTTTTCTGTAGGCATAATTTAATAAATTCTAACATTTTGTTCCCTCAAGAAACCCCATCATAGTATCAAATTATTGTTAAATTAAATATTATTTTAAAGTTTTAATAATAATAATAGGAATCCCTAGTGGGAAATTATATTTCCTTACAATCAAATTTTGTAAATAGAAAGATAGAATTTTATAAATGTCAATGACCATGGGATCATCAATTGATGATAGAATATTCCAATTCTAGATACGTTACCTGTACACAAATCCCATGTTTTTAAATAATCAACCACTATATTAAATTCCCTATTGATTTCAAGAACATCAAAATCATTAATAAATGATAGTTAAAACATTCATCCAAGTGCATTAGAATTTTTCATAAGGGGGAAGATATCATTATATTGATATCCTATAATATAATGTTTAAGTTTATGATCAAACAAAGTCTATTTCAATTATTTACTACCAAAATATTAATTTTCATGATTACTATATCCTATTTAACATTATATTCTATATCTGTTTTCTAGTATTTAGAAAGTCCTGACTGTGATCCAACATTAATGTCCTTAAAAACACTTCCACATAGACTAGGTTATTTATTTACTATTAAATATCATTATATGTTGATCATGGTCCAATATGTAATGTGGGGCTTCCAAGAAAGAGGAATATAAATGTTTTATATTAATACCTCCATTGAATACCTACCCTATTATTGATATATTACTCTGTAATAATCTTTCTAGTTAAGGAAATATTTTTTTTGGATTCCATCCTTATTTATGAAAAAATATTTTTCATTATAATTTTTGTATCAATCAAATGGGATTCAAATTTTCTAGAATTTTCATTCCACAAAATTAGTTTCAAAATATTATCCACCACACTCCAAAAATGATATATATCTATGAAAAACATGCATGTTATAGTTCATTATAAAGGATATTAATGTGTATATATTAATATTATATACATTTTATTGATGATAAATATATTCAATTCTACATTAAAACAAAATTATAAAAGAAAATATGATTAATGAAATTATGTCCAAATATTTAGTCCAAAAACGTGTACACTGATTTTGGAAAATGGACATGAATTATTTTTCATTCAAGAGTGTATTAGGAAGAACCCTCCATATAATAGTATTCCAAGAGGGATTCTTCCATATATTTAAAAAATATAAAACAATTAAATCATTCATTTTTGGCTAACAATTTAAAAATATTGAAAAAAAATTGGTTGTTAGATACTCATTTCTTGTCGACCATTAGATCAGGGAACATTTGATAGGCATAAAGTGATTGTAATCAATAGAGTCCCTAATAAGACTATGTAATTTTCTGAGAGAGGTACCGATTTTATCTTTAATTTAAACATCATGATCAAAAATCCTACCATGCAATACCTCAATTAGTGGTGATCCAAGAATGTTACCTATTTATATTTTTATGTTTTATGTTAGAATCTAAAACTATATACTACTAATCATAACATTTTAATTCTTTTTTTAACTCTATTCCAAATAGTATAAAGAGTGTAATTCATCTTACCAATATTCAGCCTCTTTAAAAATATAATTTTATAGATAGGTTGTTATTGGAGTTCTAATAGATAGTCCAACATAATAATTGTTCTTGAATTTCATTATTGAATAATAATGATGTGTGATGCACATGCATCCCTATTTTATATATTTATATTGATTATTACAGTTGACCACCATAGATTTATTTTCATATATATTTCCTCCCCATATGATATTTCTATGAAATTTATTCAAAATTTTATTTAATGATGACGACATTTTTAATACATAAATGAATATTCATACTTGTGAATAATAATAACCTTAATGTTTGAATTATATTTTCAAGGTATAGTGTTGTACATTTCATTGATCACAATTGATCTTTAAACCCATTAAATAAATATCCAATGTAGTAGGATTAAGGAATTTACCAAAATATTTGTAAAACAAAATTGAAGAATGAAATAATGCTCTTTATAATGATAATAATACTCATTATGGAAAATTCCCTTAAGTTATTGAATTTGAAACTAATAGAAATATTTTATTTATACCATATGATGTGTTTATTAGAGATAAATCCATTAAAATTTATTAGAACTTTTTTATTATAAATTTTCCTAAAGAAAAATTGTAGAGATAGAACTAGATCATTATTATAAAGAATGTGTCATGGTTCCATCCTATATCTTCCAGTTTAATTGAATTTTATATTTATTTTTTAAAAAAATTAATGAATTCACCTACTTCGATAATCCTCAAAAAGGATAAAAAATGCATTAGATAGAGTGTATATCTATTTATTAACATATGATATGGGATAATATCATTAAATAACTAGATTCTCCAATTAAAAAATATTGACTTGTTTTTAAATATTTATGATCTTTCCAATGAAAAATTTTTCTATGTGAAGCTTTTGAAGGACCTTAGTCATAAAGACCCATTTAATTGTGTGAAGGAATTCCTAGTATCCAAATGAAGATAATTTTTTCTATTTTAATTTGGAGTCCTCAAGAGGATAAAATATTTATATTTATAATGAACGATGTCTCTTATTTCTCTACCATAGAAAAATACATATTGATTGGGAGAAAACATATAATAGATTATGGTAGAAATCATGATGACCATGAAATTTATAATGATCATTCATATTTTAATGGCTTAATCCACCTAATTATATGAAGTGATGAAATTAGTAGAATCATAAAAAGGTAAGATAATAATTTTATGAGATTTCATTCCTATTGGTTTAATTCCATTCTGGAAAAACTATATATCATCATCATAATGTCTTCTAGAATAATATCCTATAGGAAATGATAGAAAATGATGGTTAATATATATCTTTTATAGGAAGTAAGTAGATTGTTTGAATATAATAAATCTAAAACATTCACTATATCTAGAATCTTTTTGAGAATAAAATAATCTAAATGATAAATTGTAAGGCCCCCGCCACCGGTAGCCCAAAGCCGGTGCTCTGGTTATGGTGAGTAATTTATTTCATACAAATGAAACAAACAATTTACACATCATAATGCATGAGGAGGAACTTTCTGGTGTACATCCTAGAGAATCAGAGTCAACCGCTTCACTATTTACTTACAAAGCTAAGATCAAAATCCCAAAACTTGGAAAGACTCTGTCATCCTATAAAAAATTCATCAAAAATTTAAGGTGAGCATTGAAATAATCAGTAAGGGGTTTTTGAAAATACTTAAATACAACTTTTGAAAACAACTTTGAAAATTCTTACTTAAAATAATTCCATTAAAATTTCATAACATTTCAAGAGTGAAAAAATACAACTAACCACATTATGAATAGGTATTTTCATGATAGCTACCAAAAGTACATAATGAACATGCTTGTGAAAATAGGAATGAATTCTAAAGAAAGCATAACATGCATTACATGTAAGTACTACTGAGCATAAATTATATCAGAGTTGCGCTTAAACAATTTCCATCACAACTTGTCTTAAAAGAGGGCACATAAATGAACTTTAGTTCTAGCACATGCTTAAATATTCGGAAATCGTAAATTGATCATTAATATCTTAATTATTCCATGTTCACTTGAATCTCATACTCAACGGTAAGTTCTTAAATCAAGGATATCCCTCTAGTTGGAATAATAACTTGAACTTATAATTACTGGGATCATACTGATATTCATAGATAATGGTTTATAAACCAAGGATATTTCTCTAGTCGAAATAATCACTTGGAATTACAATTACTAGGATCATATTGGGGGAATACATAATGTTGGACTATCTTACTACTTGGTCAAGACTTCATTCCAAAACCACTTACTTACGGGTAAAAACCCAACTTAGATTGTCTCATGAGACGTACTGATGCATTGAGAGGTTGTAGCGGGCCACACCAGTCAGTTAATAAGTCCAATGCATCCATCATATGTCCAGTAAGGTATGATATTCAAAGTTTCCCATACCACTTTGAATATTTAATTTCATTTATTATTACCTAAGGTGTCCCATACTACTTTGGGTAATTGCATTTTCATTTCTCATTACCCAAGGTGTCCCATACCACTTTGGGTAATTTAGTTCTTAGTTCATTATCTTGTTGAGTCATATTCATGAATAAATAATAATATGAATAAGGTAACTGTTATATAATTGGTTTACAAATACCTGATACGACAGATAAAATTGAAAATATGGAATAAAAGCAGGCATGGTTCAGTAATCTTACTATGTGCATAGAACAATTATTTAAGCCCAAAAATGATGAATGTATGAGATTTTCCATAAGGGGTATTAAATGACGAGTCTCTAAAATTTCAATACATGGAAATGAACTACTTGAAGAAAATGCATGGCATTAATTATTGTTCTTCATAGGTCATTGTACCTCCAACAAAACTCCAACCACTAATAATCACTACAACATGCTTGGTATAAAAAATAATAAACATTTGAAATATATAAAATTCCAATACTTGGAAATAAACTACTTTATGAAAAATACATATCCTTAATTATTGTGTTTCACAGGTCATAGAATTTTCAGTTAATCTCCGATCACTAATAATCACTGCAGCGAGTTTGGTATAAAAATAATAGAGAATTTCTACATATTAACATAACAATTAAGTCCCTGTCCTTTTAATACAAGTTTAAAAAATGCATAAGTATATCCTTTCAAAAAAACATAAATCATTTCGAGGGCAACATTTTTAACTAGTCAAGTTCATTAGTGTACTCTTAGACAAAAAAATATAAAACAACATAGTAAAGCACTAAGATCCTACATGCATATAAATATTAACAACCATTTCTTGAAACTATGTTTTCAAAGATTAACCGTAAAAATACATACATACATAGGGATATATACACAAAGTATATATATATTTTTTCTCATAAATTAAACATGGTTCACTTAAAATCTGAAAACCTCTAAATACTTATCATTAATTTAGTTTAAAAATCAAAACCATATGGGGGTTTAAATGTTCATGAAACTATAAATATGTAAATATATAAAAACATTGATTTTAAACTATAACATAATTGTACTTAAACCAAAGACCTAGTTTGAATCAAAAATATTCTTCAAAGATATGTATTCATCTCTTAAAAATCAAAACTGATTTTCATTTCAATACATAACCTTATATAAATATATAGTTATATACATATATATATACGGCTTACATAAAGATCATACATGTTAGGAATTTATTTTAAAAAGACCCTTTTCAAAAGTATAATTCTTAATATAAAAATACTGAATAATCTTAGATACACTAAACAGATTGGGTTTGAGTTATATATATATATATATATATATATATTCAAAACCGTATATACACAATACACTTAAACATGAGTTTGAGGTATGTAAAATAGGATCGTTAAAACTATCTTTAAAAGGATTCTTACTTATATATAACCCTTTTTATATCATGATGGAAACACCCGTGAAAATACTTCAAAAACGAAGGGTTTGTGTTGTATATACATATATATAAACTGTATATACCGAGTGTATAATAGTATAGGTTTCATAAATCATGAAAACCCCATTAGAGTACTATGCTTAAACTGAGGGGTTTACATGGTAAATATATGCATATAACCATAAATCGTATATGTGTATACATACATATATATACCGAGTATACATAGGTTTTTCTTAAACCAGAACAAAACCCAAAAGCACCCTTACTGCTTAAGGAAGAAGCTTACTGCAGAGGAAGGCTTGCTCGATGGCTGGGAAAATGAGAAGAACATGGGTGGCTGGAGATGGTCCGGCGAGATCACGACCACCTGGAGATGTTGCATGGTGACAGTGTGGTGACCAGCGACATGGAGTCGACACTAGTGTGGTCGTGCTTGGGAAGCATGGTCATGGACCGGTGGTGGTCTGTGTGGTGGCGAGGCGACGACGAGGTAGGTGTCACGAAGGCGTGGGTTGGATCAGGAGGTCCGAGCTTACACAGAGGATTCAATGCACTTAAAGGAAAATTATCCAGTGGTTAGGCTGAGCCTATGATGTCCTAGGAAGGTGGGGTGTGCAAGGTCAAACAAAACAATGGAGAAGGTGGCATCTTGGGCGAACTACTGTTTTGGGTAAGTGGGACCCCGACGTGAGTTAGGAGACAATGGGAAAAGATGTTTAAAAAAACGACGGCCAAGATCTAAATTTGGAGAGATCTGTCGGCTCGGGATAATCGGAATGTGATGAACAATTAAATAAAACATCAATGACTGGGATCTAACATGGAGAGATCGGATGGATGAGGGATATGTGGGGTGATCGTGCGGCCAGCAAAGCTTCACCGAGAAGGAATAGTACACTTAAATAATATAAAGTTTACTATATTAAAAAAAATAGTATAAAACATTAAAAATTGAATTTACACAATTTAACAGATATTTTTAAATTAGAAATTCCAAATCTAAAAATCCCATTTTAGATTATGTACAATATCATACCATTTGATATAACTCTTCTAAATTTCATAATTAACATACTAAATTTTTATTAGGAACTTATATCTTTAAAAACTAAAAATCCAATTTATATTATACTCCACTTTTTGATTCAAAAAATTATTTTTCCCTATTTCAAAATACATAGTGTTAGAGATCCGATATATATATTTTTTTTCCAATTATTACAGCTACCCCTTTAGACATGATGTTTGACACATTTTAAAATACTATGTTTTCCACCTTATATATTTCATCAAGATTCTTCAATAAAAATCAAAATAGATTCATTTTCAAGAATAATATTTTGTTTCAAAATTAAGATACTCGAAGCTATAATTCTAATAATATATATATATAATATTGAAATACCATAAGATTATAAGAGTGTTACAAAGACCAAAAGTTTTATAAAAAGTTGCACTTTATCCATGGAAACCAAACGGTCATATAACGATCATATTCCCATATATGACCATAATAAAAATAGGGGTAGGGTTTTTACATTTTCAAAACACTTCACCATAGGCGGATGGCTCTCCTCATTCCATTGGTGCTGAGTTCGTCTGCTATGTTTCTAGAAATTTTGTTTTTCACACTGTCAGACCCAAGAGATGAATATTATCTGATTACTGGAGTTGTGATTCTTAGTAGTCTTAATGTGGCCATGTTGAGTATTTCACATGGTGTTCTTGGTTTTTTGAGTCTTTGTAACAATGTAACATTTTAATATATATCAGTCCCTTTTATTTTTTTCATCTATTTAGTTTCAATTCATTTATTGGTATCGAAACCCAACCATTAAAAACAAGAATAATCATTATAAAACATATCATTGTTCACTTAAACATGTTCCTAAATCCTGGGGCATCACATTATCCCCCTCTTAATAGAATTGCGTCCTCACAATTTCATTGGCGTACAAACACTGACTCATTCACACGGCTTCCCTAAAACCCTTGGTGGTGTCTCTATACCTCCACCACCCATGGAAGAAGGTACTAATCACCTCTATTCCCAGGGATGAACAGAGCTTGTGGGTCTCCTCTTCCAAAATACATTCTTTTAAAATTGTATCTTGGTTAAAACTATGTTCTCGTTTGATAAAGGTGGTTTTCCAGAGATGGGAACGAGTGACATCAAGCTCCGTGACATCCGCTTGGATTTAGATCCTAAATATCACTCAGACCACGTCATAGTTGAAGGATTCGATGAAAGGTCCAAAATTGCAGAGCTCCCCAAGCATGCTGAAACATAGGATTTAGTACATAAATACTGCAGGGAAGTCCAACTCCTTTTCAGCTTCTCTGAAGGCCGTGAAGGGAATCCATTTATTATTCATGGTAAAACACATGAAGAGTCCCTCATAGTACCTCCCTTTCTCTATATAATTCTTGAACAGTGCATTGTCCATTTGGTTATACACAACTTCCAACCCTCAGAATATTCAAAAGACATTCGAGCTTTTCAATATTTCATGGATGTTTTTTCACGTGAGTCGTAAGTTAACAAAAGGTTAGTAACATGTTGAGTGGGATTTTGCGAAAATGGTCACTATGATCTCTGTAGGGAGATTCAAGAGTCTAGGTGTGGTTCGCTGGCTTTCTATCTATGAATTTTAAGAACAAACCCTACTTAGTAGAACATTATTAATGTTTTTGTTTTGTATTAATTTTACAGGGTTACCTAAACCATCCCTCTGATACCAACTATAAGTCCCCCACCTCCGGTAGCCTGGAGCCGGTGCTCTAGTTATGTTGTGTAATTTATTTCATACAAACGAAACAAACAATTTACACATCCTAACCCATCAGGATGAACTTTCTGGTTTAGATCCTGGAGAATCAGAGTCAACCGCTTCACTTCTTCATTACAAATCTAAGATCAAAATCCGAAAACTCGGAAATACTCTATCAACCTGTAAAAAATTCAACAAAAAGAATATGGTGAGCATTTGAATACTTAGTAAGGGGATTTTGAAAATACATAAATACATATTTTGAAAACTACTTTGAAAATTCTTACTTAAAATAATTCCATTAAAATTTCATAACATTTCAAGAGTGAAAAAAACAATTAACCACTTTATTCATAGGTATTTTCATGATAGATACCAAATGTACATAATGAACATGCTCGTGAAAAAATTCATGAATTCTAAAGCTAGAATAACATGCATGACATGCAAGTACTACTGAGCATAAATTATATCATAGTTACACTTAAACAATTTCCCTCACAACTTGTCTTAAAAGAGTGCACATAATTGAAACGTAGTGCTAGCACATGCTTAAATATTCTCACATGGTAAACTTTTCATTAATATCTTAACATATGCCATGTTCACTTGAATCTCATACTCATAGGTAAGTTCTTTAATCAAGGAAATCCCTCTAGTCGGAATAATCACTTGAACTTACAATTACTGGGATCATACTGATATTCATAGATAATGGTTCTTAAACAAAGGATATTTCTCTAGTCGAAATAATCAATTGGACTTACAATTACTAGGATCATATTACAGGAATACATAATGTCATACTATCTTACCACTTGGTCAAGGCTTCATGCCAAAACCACTTACTTACGGGTAAAAACCCAACTTAGTTTGTCTCATGAGACCTACCGATGCATTGAGAGGCTGTAGCGGGCCCCACCTGTCACATAATAAGTCCAATACATCCCTCATATGTCAAGTAAGGTCTGATATTCAATGTGTCCCAAACTAATTTGAATATTTAATTTCATTTCTTATTACCCATGGTGTCCCATACAACTTTGGGTAATTCCATTTTCATTTCTCCTTACCCAAGGTGTCCCATACCACTTTGGGTAATTTAGTTCTTAGTTCAATATCATGTTGAGTCATATGTATGAATAAATAATAATATGAATAAGGGTACTGTTATATAATTGGTTTACAAATACATGATACGACAGATAAAATTGAAAATATGGAATAAAATAAGGCATAGTTCAGAAAGCATCCTATGTGCATAAAACAATTATTTTAGCACATAAAATATTGAATGTATGAGATTTTCCGCAAGGGGTATTAAATAATGAGTCTCTAAAATTCTAATACATGTAAATGACCTACTTAATGAAAATAATTGGCATTAATTATTGTTCTTCATGGGTCATTGTACTTACAACAAAACTCCAACCACTAATAATCATTGTAGCATGCTTGGTATAAAAAATAATAAACATTTGAAATCTTGAAAATTCCAATACTTTTAAATAAACTACATTAAGAAAAATACATGGAATTAATTATTGTGTTTCAAAGGTTATAGAATTTTCAGTTAAACTCCGATCACTAATAATCACTACAGTGAGTTTGGTATAAAAATAATAGAGAATTTCTACATATTAACATAACCCTTAAATCCCTCTCCTTTTAATATAAGTTTAAAACAGGCATAAGCATATCATATTAAAAAACATAAATCATTTCGAGGGCGACATTTTTAATTAGTCAAGTTCATTGGTGTACTCTTAGACAAAAAAATATAAAATGGCATAGGAAATCACTAAGATCCTACATGCATAAAAATATTAACAACGATTTCTTGAAACTATGTTTTCAGAGATTAATCTTAAAAATAGATACATACATATGGATATATACACAAATTATATATATAAGTTTTCTCAAAAAGTAAACATGGTTCACTTAAAATCTGAAAACCTCTAACTAATTATCAATTATTTAGTTTAAAATTCAAAACCTTATGGGTGTTTAAGTGTTCAGGAAACTATAAATACGTAAATATATAAAAAATTTATTTTAAACTATAACATAATTGTACTTAAACCAAAGACCAAGTTCGCATCAAAAATATTCTTCACAGATATGTATGCATCTCTTAAAAATAAAAAATGTTTTTAATTGCAATAGATAACCTTATATAAATATATAGTTATATACATATATATATATACGGCTTACATAAAGATCATACATGTTAGGAATTGATTTTGAAAAGACCCTTTTCCAAAGTATAATTCATAATATAGAAATACTGAATAATCTTGGATTCCCTAAACAAGTTGGGATTGAGTTGTGAATATATATATATTTATATGTATATATATATATATATATTTAAAACCATATATACACAATACACATAAACATGAGTTCTAGGTTTTTAAAACAGGATCATTAAAACTAGCTTAAAAAGGATTCTTAATTATATATAACCCTTTTTATATCACGATGGAAACACCCTTTAAAATACTTAAAAACTAAGGGTTTTTGTTGTATATACATATATATAAACTATATATACCAAGTGTATAATAGTATAGGTTTCATAAAACATGAAAACACCCTTTGAGTACTCTACTTAATCCTAGGGGTTTATATGGTAAATATATGCATATAACCATAAATAGTTTATGTATATAGATACATATATATCAAGTATACATAGGTTTTTCTGAAACTAGAAAAAACCCGAAATCACCCTAACTGCTTCTGGAAGAAGCTCACCATGGAGGACGACATGCTGGATGGCTGGGAAAACGAGAAGAACTTTGGTGGCTGGAGCTGGTCTGGTGAGATCGCGGCCACCTGGAGACGTTGCATGGTGGCAGCGTGGTGACCAGCGACGTGGAACCGGCGCTGGTGTGGTTGTACTCGAGTAGCATGGTGTGGGAACGATAGTGGTCTGTGTGTTGGTGAGGTGACGGTGAGGTAGGTGTCGCGGCGGCGTGGGTTGTCTCAGGAGGTCTAAGATTACACATAGGTTTCAGTGCACTTAAAGGAAAATGATCCAGGGGTTAGGCCGAGCCTATGATGTCCTAGGACGGTGGGGTGCGCAAGGTCAAACGAAACAGTGGAGAAGGTGGCGTCTTGGGCGAACCAGTGTGCTGGGTTAGCGGGACCCCGACGTGAGGTTGGAGACGATAGCAAACATGGTTTTTAAAAAAAACAATGGCCGAGAAATAACTTTTGAGAGATCAGACGGCTCAGGTTAATCGGGATGAGATGAGTGTTTAACTAAAAATCAACGACTGGGATCTAACTTGGTGAGATCGGATGGAGGAGGGATATGTGGGTGATCACATGGCCATAAAAACTTCTCCTAGAAGGAACAGTACACTTAAAAAAATATACAGTTTACTATATTTAAATTAAATAGTATAAAACATTAAAAATTGAATTTACACAATTTAACATATATTTTTAACATAGAAATTCCAAATCTATAATTCAGTGTTTTGATTATATAAAATACCATACCATTTGATATAACTCTTATAAATTTCTTAATTAAAATACTGAATTTTTATTAGGAAAATATATCTTTAAAAATAAAAAATCCAATTTATATCATACTCCACTATTTGATTCAAAAATAATTTTTTCGTATTTCAAAATACATAGTTTTAGTGATCCAATATATATATTTTTTCCCATTATTAAATATACCCCTTTAGACATGACATTCCAAAAATTTTAAAATACTATATTTTCCACCTAATAGATTTCATCAATCTTCTTGAAAAAAAATCAAAATAGATTCATTTTAAAGTATAATATTTTATTTCAAAATTAAGATACTCAAAGCTATAAATATAATATTTTGTATATATATAAAATATTGAAATACCATAAGATTATAAGAGCGTTATAAAGACCAAATTTTTATAAAAAAAATTCAATTTATCCATGGAAACCCAACGGTCATGTAACAGTCATATTCCCTTAGAGGACCATTATAAAAACAGGGGGTATGGTGTTTAACATTTTCAAGACACTTGACCCTAGGGGGATGGCTCCCCTCATTCCATTGGTGCCGAGTTCATGTTTTGTGGTTCTTGTGATTATGTTTTTTACACTATCGGACCAAGGAGATGAATACTATCTGATTACTGTAGGTGTGATTCTTAGAAGTCTTGTTGTGGCCATGTTGAGACTTGCAGATGGTGTTCATGGTTAGTTTGAGTCTTTGTAACAATGTAACATTTTAATATATATTCTTCCCTTTTTATCATCTATTTAGTTTCAATTCTTTTATTTTTATCGAAAACCAACAAGTTAAAACAAGAAAAATCATTATAAAACATATCATTGTTCACTTAAACAAGTTCATAAATCTTGGGGTGTCACATAAATAACCCAATGTCATGTATTTTTCAAATCTATAGGGTTAGTGCGAGAACCACAGTTAAAAATCATGTTAAAGCTATTAATAGTAAGAATCGTTAGATCCTTATTCAATAATACAATATCAATTTCATCCTTCATGTATACTATATATTTATATTATTTTTTATCCTTTTAGCTTTTATTGAAATAATTGGTATTTGGATTACCTACTAAAATTCATTAAACAAATTTTCTATAATAATTTCATCTGTTAATGTAGTTTACTCATTCAACATTAATGAAATGGAAACCTACTATTAAAGATTATATATATCAAACTCTTTATAATTACAATTTTTGGGACCTTATACCTTTTTTTTCACGATCTCAAATTCTACATCCATATAAGTTAATTCCTCATTTCACTATTTGTTTTTATTGAATATATTTTGAACACTTAAATAGAGGTCATTAATAAATTCTGTATAATCTTAAATTTTAATAATAATACCACTACGATAAGGATTTTTAAACCCATGAATTATTGATTTAATAGGCCATGGGAGTTATTTTTGCTTATGTAGTTGGACTTAGATGATGATTATAGGTAATTTTCTAAGTTGTTATGGATTGACCATACACCCAAAACTGAAGAGAACTATTTTTTTATTAATTCAATAATGATATTAAAATCAGATATTTGTTAGTATTTGTGAAATATTAATTTTAATATCTATTATTATATTTAGTCATTCTCATGATGAATAGACTGAGGGAGGGTCGATACGTTATAATTTTTGTTTTATAGATGACTTATTGAAGTATATGACTATATTTATTTAATATATTGAGTCATACATTGAATTTTATAATTGATTGATAAGGAAACCATTTTTTCATTAATTAAGTGATTGTTATTTGAATCCAATATTCATTATTTATTTCAATTCTAAAGGGATTCTAAATTCATGGAACATAGTTCCTGAAAATTTATCACACTATAATTTTTAATATTTTATTTTAATATCATAAGACCTCTTCTATGTATTATTCATTATTATTGAAAACTCATTAATGAACTATTCTATGTTCTACTTAATTATTTTCATTCACTAATCATTTTTTTTCAGCTATTTTAACCATACATTATTCATTTTTCTTCACTATTATACCTCATGGATATAGCCTCAACACATTAGCTATAAAATAAGTAGATAATGTCGTAAGGAATGTGATATTGATGATAAGGCACAAAGTCATAGGAGCATCGTATAATAGGATACCATGGAACAAGATCGAGTATAAATAATTTGATATTTTCACATGTTAAGGGAAGGAGGTGGATGAAAAAATGACGGTATGTTTGGGATGCATGGTCCCTAGGGAAAGAGAATTCATGGATTACATTGATGAGGTTAGATATGTCGGTGACCAGGGGTACTGGCTGTATAATAAGTAGAATATAATCATGGCATCCATAGTCATATAATCTTAAATAAATAAATTAATCTATTATATATATCCTTCACGATAGTGTGTGGGGATACTTAAGATGGTCTAGTCCCGCCATGAGGATGGGTGGGCACAGAGATAGGTTACTTCCACCAGGCATCTCATGGGGTTTTCTAGGAGCACTATAGTTCATGTGGGTTTCATAATCACTATGATTCTAGGAATTTGGACTTCTACAATCCTAGATGGAACTATTTTACCCCTACCCCAATAGGATACATGGAACAGTAATGGGACACCATATAACCAACTTTAGATCCTTATGGTACATTTTTATATAAATATATCGATTGTAAAATATAGCAATATGTATAGCCTATGCTGATTATTTTCTTAAATATATTAAAAAAATTATATAAATTAATATGATTCTTTTGTGATGTGTGATAAAGAGTTATTATATTCAGATATTTATTCCTTAAATATTAGTTTTGAAAAATGATTAAATAATTTTGGGTTAAAACACCATTCACTGATCATTGAGATATGCAACTTAGCAACGTCTTAATGTTTCCACTAAGATGTGACATATTTATAAAAAAATTGATATTATACATAGTTCAATTTTATATTTCCCAATGAATATACATTTTTTAATAATATATGAACCCTCATTGGATAGTGTTTGGATAACCAAGACATATTTATGTTCCTAGGGATTCACAATATAAAGAATTTCCCAATATTCATTAAATTTTTTCCAAGTTACCTTAAAATACATGATTTTTTACTCACATTTTTTCATTTAATTTTCTATATGATTCTAGTGAATCGTTATATTTATATTCTTACATGAACCTTTCTAGGAATTTCTCCCACACAAGGTGTTTTAATATAGTCTATGTATGGTTTAAAATTTTTCTAGTTGGATATTTAGGTGGTATTCCTTCTTTGAAGTTGATGTCTATTAGTGGAAATTGTGTACATAGTGTTAGTAGAGATTAGAGATTCTAGGATTTGAAATTAATAGATGAAGGTAAACTATAGAGATAAAATTATATAATGTCCTCTTCATAATAAATCCCTATATTATATTTCCTTTTTAGAAAATTTTATCCTATCTTTACACTTTTCCATTATAGATTATTAAATTTTTTTCTATATTGATTTTTTAATTTATATAATGCATTATGTACATTGATGTTATAATTTTATATCTATTTATTCATTATTATATCCTAAGTGGAGTTTAATTATGTTTATAGGTGAATTAGTATAATCCCAACCATTATATTGGACTATTAAAATCAAATCTAGTCGCTAAATCGTATCCTTTTCAAGCAGGGTTTCTAAAACTATGAGTATCAGAATATATTATCAATTAATTAAAATTATATCAATAGATTGTTTCACATAGAAATAAACTGGATTGTATTTTTAAATATTAGATGAAAATTATTAATTAATGATTTTATGAATAAAACCTTTTAAAAAAATCTGATAGTATTCAATTAAAATTTATTACATTTAGATGATTGATAAATAATATGATTTAATATTGAAAAGAGATTTTGCATTCACAAACAACCATATAATGATTAATGTATAAATTGAGAATACTTAAATGTCTATAATGATATGATATTATATTATATTATATCAATTAATTTCATTACACTTAATAAATGATAAATCATGAAAAAATTATATTAAAAACACTTAATGTTGAAAAGTGATTTTTTAATAGATATATTTTTTTTATATTTTTTATATAAATTATATTTTATTTATATATTTTAGATTATAAAATAGATACAATTAATTCATTCTTGAATTTATTTTTTTGAAATTATCTTATAGTGAAATCAATTAATTTTTCTAAATTAATTGAATTTTACTGGAGAGTTAAAAATATTTTTTTAACAATGAAAAATGGGGTTATTACCCTATATATATGTAGGTAAATCATAAAAAAATATAAAATATAATTCATGAAACTATTTGTATATAAGGAGTAAAAAATATTCATTTTTAAAATCTATTCTCAATTTAGAGAACTTATAATCAACATTTTATGAACATAAGAAATATTCTCCAATAGAAAAAAAACTATTAATTGTATTTTTATTTAATTAAATATTATTTTGGTAAAATTTATTTTTCAATTGAATTTTAAGAATAATGAAATTTTATTTTATAAAAATATATATATACCACGAAAATTTTAAAATTTTATAATTTTATTCAATACATATATTTAATCACGAAAATATAATTTTTATAAAAATAAGGTTTTATGTATTATATATCTTAATATAAAAGTTAATTTCTCATACACATAGTAAATTTATGTGATTAAATTATTTTCTTAATTTTATTTATTAGATCCAAATTTTTTAATACATTCAGCATAATGTCTAAGCTTAAAACGAGTCACATAGGTAAAAAAAGATATCAAGTCAAAAGCTAAAATGATAAAATATGTCAACAAATTGGGTAAATAGAATAACATGATAGAAAACTATTTCTAATTGAATGGTTTAGGTTTTTCTTGAACAAACCATATCTATAATCCATTACTATCAATTATGGAGTCTTTTTGAAATAACAAACATGTTCTCTCTTTATATTATGTTGAATTATTTATAGAAGTTCCATTCTCACAAATTATGAATGAGGCTTCTCACACCCTTTCACAACCACTCAAATATTCCAATTTCCTCTTGAAAGCATACTATAGTGATTCCAATTTCCCTTATTTACACTTATAGATGCTTAATATTGTCCTATTTATTATATTTACAAGGAATCCTCAATGTAAAACTCAGGGTTCTCAATATAAGTACTAAAATTTCTGTAAATATATTTTATTCCAATTATATACATTAAATAAATTATTTCCTAATATTGTATAATTTTGTTTTCATAATATAATAAAATTTTTAATATGTTTTTAATTATCATTTACTAAATTTATTACTTTCAATTTAGAAAAAAATAATGTTCATTAATGCATTGGGAGGACTAATGGTTCTATGAATGTGATATATTTCCTCATTCACTATTATATATTAATATCAATAAAACAATATTATAATCTAGTTCACCAACACAATAATATGTATGTAATATCAAGATTCTTTTTTAGTAATTATATCATTCATAAAAAATACATTTTTCACAATACACCTTCATTATTTTTCATATCATCATATTTTGGTCGGTCCACCAACCTACATTTATAACGCTAAAAAATAATAATATGGATTAATATGAGAAATTAATTTCTAAAAATATAGGAAATAAATAACTATATAATTATCTAATTTGGGTTTGGTAATGGAAACATTAATATTAAACTAGTTAATAATGATATCAATACCTAATTTTTTAAAATTACCGAATATTTCCTATAACCAAATTCAACAATAGAGATCATAACAAAAAACACTTGGAAGGAATTTATAACTTATTAAATAATTATAAATAAACAATTAAATTACATTTATTTATATTAATATGATTAAATTAGGGAAATTTATGTAAAATAACACAACTATTTTGAGTATAGTTTAAAAATATCAGGATTACTAAAACCTAATATAAAAATATATAAAAATTAACTAATATTAAGAGACAGAATAATAATAAAATAACCATATAAAATGTGTTAGATATTAATTGGTTTGTTAAATAGTTAATTAATATATATTTTTATCGGATAATAATGTCCTTTTTATCATGACTGGAATTATGGTTTATGATTATTTGACTTAATTTTATTTTTTTACATATTTAATATTATGCCAAATTATTAATTTTATATATTTTAATTACCTAATAATTTATTTATTTTACCATTTCCACGAAATTGATCTGTTTTTAAGGTTTCCCAAAAAAATTGTCACCATCACTCGTCTTTTATTAGATTAATTTATTTTATTTAAAACGGGCATTTCATCTTATTTTTGGCTAGGAACCTCCCTTTTAAATTTCTATATTTAATATATTCTTTTCCCAAAATATTCTTATATATGACTCAATAATTGATAATGGTAATTTTTTTATAATTAAAATTTCATAAAAACTAACGAAATATTTACTGTTTTCCTTATAGTTTTTTTTCATCATAGTGGGAAAGCAATCTATTTTATTTTTTAGTTTTTTGAACACTTCATTTGACTATTTTTTATTCTCAACAAAAATTACACTCTATAAATTAATGGTTTCATAACAAAATTATAATCCTCTATGATTTATAAAATATTACATCCATAAAAATATATATTTTTAAACAATCAATGACATTAGGTATTTAAAATATTATTTGTTTCGCTGCACTAAAAATATTTTCCCCAAAATCAATAGGTTTTTACATATTTTATCATTTATCAACATTATATTTAATATAATAACATAATTTTTTTTATCTAGATGTATTATAAAATTTTATTTCCTATAAAACATGTAACCAACTAATACATTTTCCTCACGAAACCATCCAATTTTAATTGTCATTATCTTTCATTCAAAGTTACTATTTTGTGAAACCATAGTTTTCAAATTCATTTAATAAAGGATGACTAACTAGATTCAAAACATTCTTTGAATATGAAATTATTGACTAAATCATATAAAATTTATTCATGGATCAAATAAATATACTTCATTGAATGGTATCTACTAATAATTTTATTTAGTATCATTGGTGATCCTTTATATTTAATGTTTTTATCATTTTTTATGTAATTAAAACAATTTCTTCAACTTATTTTACTTTAAAAGGATATGAACAACATTTTATTTAAATGGGTTCATTATGATGATAAGAATAATTTATTACATGTGGAACACATATTTATGGATGATTAGTGGGTGGGGTCCTATATTTTCCCAATTTTTTGGATAAGGTTTCATATCAGATGATATGATTAATTGTTTCACAAATGTGATGCGGTAAATTTTTTTAATATGTTTTTTGTGTGAACATGATATGTTAATCATTTCTCTAATTTTTTTGGGGAATGTGTTGTTGGAATTTCTGTATTCATGTTTTTTATCTAAATATGATATGAGATACATTATTCTAATTGTTTTCGGGTGAACATGATATGAGATTATTTTTAAATTTTTCATAAAAACTATATTGTATTTAATGTATTCAAGTATGATGAATGAACACAATTCATAATTTTTTTACATCATTTTTTGGGGAGGTCATGATTCTGGAATCATTTTTCACATGTTTTTTATGAAAATGGGATGTGAGAATATTTTTTAATATGTTTTTATTATAATGTGATTCATGAAACATTTTTAATGAGTTTTCTTATAAATTTGTAGTATGAAGAATTTTTAACAACATATTCTATGTTTATTATTTTGTAAGTATTCTATTATTATTATTTTTTCGGTGATGTAATTTTCCCTGTTTATTCAACATTTAAATTATATTCCACCAATTTTGGTTTTTTATACATTATTATAATATTGATAATATATTATTTCTTTCGTATACCATAATTATATATCCAAATTGTATATATATCCTTATTAAATTTTCCCTTTCAATCACCGATTGTTGTCACTAACGTTTACACTTAATAAGAATATTAAATCGTCGCATTCATTTGTTTTGATTGTATTGGTTTATGAAGGAATGTAATATTTAAGTTCTATTTAAAAGACTATAATGTGTCTAAACTATATAACAGCTATTAAATAATTTCTAGGGATTTATAATTTACTTATATAGATTAAAATTATTCATTTAGTGAAAAGGACATGATTATTTTTATTTAATTATTTCTCAAAATATTGATAAAAATCATTAAAAATATTGATGATGTATTGTAATGAATAAAATTCCATTTACTCAAGTAATTATGAGGTGGTAACATTTTTGGGGCATCATAGATGGTATTACATAAAAAATTTGTAAACATTCCGGTTATGATATTAATTGAGGATAAATTAAAGGATGATAAATGTATCTTTATCAAAACCTCTATGGTATTGATAACCTATTAGGTTAGTTCAGGTAATATGTATTGTTTATGGATTATGATAAAATAACTTTATTTAAAACAATTAATTAATAATAATTTATTATCTTTTGTATAGGATATCATGATGATATTTTTTAGTTATCTCAAAAATGTGTTGTTAAACTATAAAATGCTTATATTCCTTGTTATTATAAAGTGCACACCTCTAGTGAACAAGATCTCTTTAGGGTAATCATCCTGAAAATATTGATTGAGTATCAACACAATAATTACTCTAGTTCATAATTATTGGGGCCCAGGATTAAATCTTAAAAATAATCTCCTGTAGTATATGACTTGGTTAATGAAATTCCCATTACAATCACAAAAAATAATTTCTTTCATATTTAATTTAAAATAGTTTCCTAATAATTGTAAAATAACCCAACATTAAGTATTGTTAACCCAAGATAGTTAATTTACTAACCAAGTGTTACATAGTACAATTATAAGTCTAATTGTTTAAAATAAATGTGGTATTAGATAATACACCTTGTGTTTAAATTTTTTTTTATTACATACTATTATTCAACTACATATTGTAATAATTATTTTTTTAACAATATTTTGTTGGAAATGGGATCTTGAAAGTTATTTTTCGGATGGTATGTCTCTATAAACAAATGAGACTCAACTATATAGTTATATTTGAATGAAATTGTTATAAATATTTATATACTCTTATTATATGGGAAAAGAATTTTAAAATATTCTTCCTTGTGATATAAAGTTTTATTTTAATTAGAAGATTAATTTCAAGTAAATATTTTATTTAGATACCCTTATGTATTATTATTAGTATGATTGAATTCAAATATCAAGTGTGAAATTTATTTAGTTGATGCTGATAATTTAACACCATGATAATTTTAAATATATTTCCGGTTAAAAAAATTTCAATCAATAGATTGGTTCACATGAAACATGTTTCTAAAACTAACAAGGATATCTTATATGAATATTAATAAAAATTTATAATATAAATAAAAAATAATTTCATAAAAGGAGTTCAGTCACTTAAAAAAATGATTAGAAAATATGTAATTAATGACATTCAAAATTAAAAAAATGTTATCCATTCTCAACAAAATCCTTAAATTATTTATAAACTAAATATACAACATTTAAATTATTATAAGGATTCACAACATTCCAACTAATATGTTAATATTCTTTAATATTTTTATTTCTATGGAATAAATTTAAGGACAACGAATGTTAAAAAAATATTTTCTAACAAAAGCAGTTTTATATATATTTGTATATCCTTTTAAAAATTACATTTAGAAATTTCTGAATATGATTAATATAACATGAATATTTTTTTCATTTTCATTTTTCAAAATTATATTTTTATGTATTTTTTATATTTTGTGAAATTATTGATTTTTAGATAATAATAAAAATATAGTTGTAGCTAAAACCAAATAATTATTATATATATGAATAAGTAGATATAATTTAAAATCAAATAAAATATTTTTCATAATTAATGATGTTTATTTGAATTAAAAATATGAATTCCTAAATACTGTTATGAATTTATAAAACTAATATCAAAACTTTAAGGAACATATGTAACATATTACAATAAATGAAACTCTATAAGGTGTATCATTTCAAATAAATATTATCATGGTAATATAAATTTATTGAAAATATGGAGTAAACATAATTTTTATATTTTATAATAAACAAACATATATTATAAAATTCATATAAAAGGATATTTTTATTCCATAAATAAATGGCACGCTTAAAAATACTCTTTTTCTAAAAATTGGTTCTATACGTTATTTGGGATAATGTTAAAATTAATTATCCTCATGCATTGTAATTATATTTAAAAAGAATTATTTAATTTGTTTAATCTATTGATCAAAAATATTTATTATGATCCATTTTAATTTTAGTTATATTACAGATACTACCTAAGTAATAACTAGTAAACACAGTAAAACCCAAAAGGTTAAAATTGTTAAACAAATTTATAAAAGGACTAGATTAGTAAAACAGGTTTATAATTGAGTTTTTGGGAATTTATTGGACAAAAAATTATCATCTCCCAATTATTATCCAATTCAAATTATTTTTAACATGTAAAACATGTTCTATCTTTATACTAACATGACATATTAAAAAAATGAATTATCACCACTTATAAAAAGGGACTCTAACTTCCATTTCAAGAAAAATAAAAAATTACATGTTTATCTTGTAAATATACCCTTTTCATCTCATATATTCCTATTTAACTTCTTTAATTGTATGGACACAATATTTTATCCAATGTCTATACATTCAAGGAATCCTCCAACTATAAATCAAAGTTCCTGATGTAAGTAATATTGTTTCCCTAATGTTGTTTCTTTTATATCATCCTATTTAAAAAATGTTTTATATTCATATATGATGAACTAATTATATTATGTATATATATATATTTATTATCTTTTTGGGAAAAAAATTAACCAAATTTCTTCCTTTTTATTAATAAAAAAATTGAAAATACCCATCGTGCATGCAAGGAAAATAACCTCCATAAAAGGGATGTATTTTTTTGTTCACTCTGGTTTTTTATTATACATTAAAATAAATTCTAATTTAATTATCCTCCATAAAAATAACCTAATATAAATCTTATTATTCTATAATAATTATATTATCCAAAGATAAAATTCATTCATTTCCAAACTCCACCATAAATTATGGTATATTATTGTTCATGTTAGTCTAAAAAACTACTTAGAATATGATAATAAATAATATCGTTGATGATTGTGTAAACATAATTATTGATAATATTTTATATAAGTAATTAAATATTGATTTTTTAATGGAACTTGAGACATTAAACATAGTGATTATTATACCAATATTCATTAACTAAAAATAACCACTGTAAACTCATAAATGATTCCATAACTATAGATATTTACTAAAACAATAATATAATGAAATGAAAACATTTAAAATAATTATAATTTATAAATTCATATACCCTTAATTATTTGAGAATTATTATAAATGTGGTATAACAAAACGACAATAATGTTGTTATAAAACTAGTTCAAAAAGATATTGATTACAGGAATAGGATATTGAAAATGAATAATTAATGACAAATATATATGTAGATAATAATTATAAATGACGTTTATAAAAGTATAAACATATTAATATTGTTCTAAAATAATAAATTAATATAATTATTTTAATATATAGGATATTTAATCTCCTTGGAAGAATTTTGAATTTAATATAAAGGGTTCATTTTCTATAGTTTACTTTTTGGAGACATATATCATATTATTCCCCATTATATCATTTATATGTTTTCATTACAACCTAATAAAGGTGATTTAAATTATTAATTCAATTTTTTATATCAAATATTTCCCTTTGAAATTTCAATTCCCATTGACTCATATTTTACCAGTAGAATTTATTAAATGTGAAATTGACCTCATATCTTATTTTTACTTGGTAACAACAATTTTCAATATAACTATTCATTGTATATTTTTTAATATACCTATATATTTATCAATATTTTGTTATGTTATTTTTCTTCAACATATATATTCATTAAAAAGTGTAAATGAAACATTTTTTTCTTATTGATATTGGTTGATTTCATCATTGTGTGGAAGATAACATAATTTTACCTATTTTCAGGTAGTTACATTAAATTTTCTTGTTTTAATAATTAATTGGATGAATCTTTGGATTCCTTAGTATGGAGATATTTCAAAAATCAAAATTTACAAAATTTCATAGAAATATTTTTTTTCAATAAATGTATTCTGGTTATAAATGTATTAATTATTTAATAGAATTACCATATTGTTCAAAGAATTGCATATATTTTTTGGGTTTCCATGTAAGAATATAGACTTTTATCAATCTTCCAAAGAAATAAATTCTATTTAATGGGAGTAAAGGATGTGTAAATTATTCAAGGAATATTCCAATAAAATTCTACATAATTGAAAGGTATTACATTCTTTGTAAATGTTACATGCAAAGTAAGATTAAAATCAGGTTTAGAAAAGGATATGAGTGTTTCAGTTTATCTATATTGTGATAATGACACGATTTATAGAGGGATTAAAATAAATTAAAATATCAACAAAATGGAGTTTATGGAATTGTATGAGTGATATTATTTCTCATTCATCTATAGGCATCCATACTCTCAACATAAATCACTTCTCCTTGGATTTAAGAGACGTATGACCCTTTTGTATTATTTTGTTCGATGATTAATCATTGTTACATATGTCATGAATCTATTTTGTTAATATTTGTTTTCTTATTCATCATTTACTTTTATTTTGGTATTTTTGTTGCATTGTCTAGTCAGATCTATTAATTTTTCATGTTGAGTCTCTTGATCCCTTTCATGATTAATTAGAGATCTTATTCTAGAGTTGATTATATTGATGGTTATGGAGTTCCCAGTGTGATTTCTTGATGTATGTTGTAGCATTCCTTATTTACCAGTTGTTTTAATAAATTTAATCAATTTGGATATTTTTGGATTATTTTTAGGGTCGCCTTTACCATTAACTGCTCTTCTTTCTTGGTGGATCCCATTATAGGTGTGTGAAACCTAGGTTATTAGGAATGTGGTTCCATCCCTAGCATTCTTCTATGAAATTCATTTAATTTATTTTTTAAAATTTTATATAAATAAGAAATTAGGATTTATTTATTAGTTAGATTTTGTAGAAATGGTTTTCTTATAAAAGAGGTTTTTCCATTAGTTTGGTGAATTTGAATGGGGCTTTAAATCATTGTGATTTTTTTTAGAAATGGTTTTCAAATATGATGTGAATTAAATGGATTGATTATTTATTTTGGAAATTAGATAACATGGGAATACTTGGTTACATAGGTGGAATAAATAGTGATAATCCTCATCTAAGGTTTGGGGGATTCTGATGTTGTATTGCTATACACCCTTGGAATGGTTTTCTACAGACATGTAATACCTATTGGGGGACACTTTCTAAGGTGTTCCTCTACAATCTTGTGTTTACGAATATTTATACAGACTTGATGTGAATGATTTTCTATTTTAGTTAATAGTGTCCCATCTTTCATGGCCTAGTTTGATCCATTGGGAGATGTTAGATATGATTTTAATTTGGTTTGTATGATTTTGAATTTACTTCCATGGATTCAATTTGATATTTGATTCATGACTTGGTTTTACATTCTATATATTTTTTGATATTTTTATATTAAATAATTTTAAATTTATTTGGATGATTTATTTGGAAAATTGAAAAAAGGGTGTATTAAATTATTTTCCATTTTTTTGATATTAAAACTATAAAATATTATATTATTCCCTATTTTTTTTGTTAATCAGCATTGGAATATTTTTTAGATATTTATATGGAACACCTGTGTGGGACCCTATTGAGCCTATTATCTCAAACCATGCATACCACTCTGATGGTACGTATACCATGTTTTGTCTTTTTATTCATGGAATGTTATGATGCCAATGTGAGGTTTTATGGATTTTTATCATCTATTTTTTGGTATAAGGATGTTAAGATGGTGGGGGTTTTCCCACGTTACCATATAGATAATATTAGAGTAGATGTTTATTCATTTTCATCTTTTTCAATTAGACATGCCTATTAGATAATTTTATCTAACATTAAATTATATCAATTTTATTAATTTATTTATTTTGTGACATATATATATTCATCAATGATTCTTATGTTTATTTATTCACTTGTGTATATATGTTATTATTTCTACTTCTTGTTGGGAAATATTGTTCACTCATTTTTTGTTGATTCTTGGATACTAGTTGACACCCCATGGAGATCTGGAACTCCTTTACGGTATGTATAAATTCAGTACAGGTACTAGTTTGTGAGTGTATTCCGTATAGTTTTATAATAGTATGGTATCAAAGGTTATACGTCCTCAATGTTCCATATCTTCTAGATTTCTGAAAGGAGATATGATTTTTGGGACTTGAGATGTAGATTGTGGTGAGTTCCTGGCCAGCTATTTTCATTATTAGACTAAATTTAACCTAGTATATTAGGATGTGTTTCTCCTATATCAATTTCATAACCACAATCCTAATTTTTTCTTATGGGTTTCCAATAATGATCATATATTTACCTATTTTCTAATTATTTCATCCATTTTGGTGTGGGAATTTATGACTCTATGATGGGTTCTTCATGTTTCTAAATAAGGGGTAGTTAAATCTCATCAACAAAATTTAATAATGGATAATAATTTTATCAGGTATGTTATGAAAATATTCCCTAATTTATATAAAAATGTATTTCTTCTTTGGAATGTAGTCATTGACATACATTTGAGAGAAGTAGGAGAAATAGATAGATCATGGGATTTCTTGTCTGAATTAAATTTTCCATTAAGGGTAAAAATAAACCTCAAGGGTCTAAGAACTATCATTAGAAGATTTATAATATATTCAACTTTTTGGATAGAATTTAGAGTATTCGGGTAAAGTATGTAATGACCCAAACATTCATTAATGGAAATCCCTCTTGATCTAATTAAATGTCCATTTATGTAAAATGTTTACATAAAATGTCAAATTCTTTGTTTTTATGTTTTTGGATTTTAAAATACTGTTAATAATTGTGACCATTTCTAATTTAACCATTGAACATTGATCACATGATTAGTATAAATATAGGGCATTAACAAATAAAATTTACTCAGACAAAGAAAGCGATGGCCTCATCCAGTAGATGTGCCCCATAAGAAGCCCATTTGTCATTGTTCGAAAAGAAGGTTACATAATTGGGATTCGTTATTGACCAAGCCCAAGCCGAGCGTGAATATTTAAAGCTCAAGCGGGACCTCCTGTGAGATACGTGGATGTTGATAGAGATTACCAGCAGAGCAATGTTATCCAAGCCACCGCAAGAGTCAGTCACCATAGCACACCTTACTCTTGGGTATTATGTGGGTTTTATACGGTCTTATGTAACAAGACCTTATCACTATGGTTATGTACATTATTTTTGTATATACTAATGAATATACATTCATTTTATTATTGCTACCTTGTAAATAGTTTTTAAAACACAAATAGTATTTTTCGTTGATGTTCAACTAGGAGGTCTATTTTAATGAATTAATGGACTTTGGAATTAAATAATATTGTAATAAAATATTATTATTAATATATTATTTTTTATTAAATTTAAAATATCATATTATTTTATGAATATAATTGTAATTTTTATTAAGGTTTGAAAGCCATCTTTTTCAAAAGCCATGAATTTTTGATAAATGTGGGTTTTATTTTAAAATTGAAAATTTACATATTTAGAAAATTATTTAGATAAAATGAATATTATTTTTGGAATCTGGATGTCGAAATTATCTAATGGTGAATTTTTCATAATTTTATGAGACAGTCAAATTTTTTGGGTAAAAATTAAATGCCATTTAAATATATAATGTGTTTTATGACATCGTAATGAACCAATAGTGATGTAATAAAATAATATAAACTTTATGTTCGGACAATATATGTTTTACCATTAAAATAATTTGATTTTTGGTTTGTTTTATTTATTTTACAATGCATTAGTGGACCCTTCAAGACTTATTAAACATTTTGTCTTCTTAAATTGTTTTCCTTAAGAGTGTGACTCACCTCCACATAAGCAAACCCAACATTTTATGATTTTCAGACTATGGCCTTATAAAATTTTATTTTCCAATTCCATTTTCAAAAAACCATGGGAAAAAACCATGGTCTAGTTTGTGGTTTGGATTAGTCTAATGTGAGGTGTCCCAAACCTAAATTATAAAGAATTCCCTACCTTCCCTATATAAAAACACCCAAGATCCCACTTCCTCCTCACTCAAAGCCTTTGGAGTACATCCAACCTCTTCCCTACACTATCTAGAATCCTCAAAAGGTTCCCCAAGCTCCTAAGAAGCCTCTCTCAAGCCTCTCTTTGGCCTTTGGAAGCACACTTCCAAGTATGGGTCTTTTCTTCTTTTCTCATTTTTTGTCCAGTATTATTTAAATTTTTATTCCCTTTTAATTTCAATTATAAATGTTGGGGTATGGTTTTTTACCTACCCCAGACTACCCTATTTATGTTTGAATGAAGGGAGACCCCTTTCTTTCTCAATAAATTCCTCCCATGTACACCTGTTACTATGCCAAAAATGTGAATGGAATTTCTCTCTCTCCTCATTTACATTCAAGCAATTATTTTGTATCATGAATCTAAATTCCATTACATTTTGTGGTAAATGTATCTATATGACCCAATTATTTTCCATGTCATGTAAATATGATGAGACACCTCTTTCTCTCTCATCATCCATTTTTATGAGTTTGTATGTCACGTCGTTATGCTGCCGAAATTGCATCGTGTTTAAACAAGCCAAAGTCATTGTGTAGTGAATACCTTGCCCATTACTCTATCAATGGTATTCCACATTTATACACATTTACATATTATTTAAAGAGTTTAATGTATTTATTCCACATTCATTTATCGTGGAATAAAATATTATGTTGAATGATTCAATGTTTTTTGATCCTTGTGGAACACTTATGCATGAAATGAAATGTTTAAGAAGGGTGCACCCTTATAGCACTCCAATGCATTAGGTGAAGTATAGTATCATGATACATCATGTGCAATGGGTTTTTACTCATTAAAATTCAATTGAATCTACGTTTTACTCATGCTACACGTGTATTAAGGTTTTACTCATGCTCCATGTGCAATGAGCCTTGCCTCATGCTAATTCCATCACTACCAACAAATAGGGTAAGGGAAGCGCTTCCCTTTATCAGTGCTAAACAAAAAGCGCTGATAAAGGGTTATACCTTTATAAGCACTAGTTTAAAGCACTGATAAATTTAACCATTATCAGCGCTAAAAGAAGTGCTGATAAAGGTATACCCTTTATCAGTGCCTTTTTTAGCGATGATAAAAGGGTACATTTATCAGCTCTTATTTTAGCATTGATAAAAGTTTTTTTTCTTAATTTATATAAAATTATAAAATTTATTATCTCTTTCAATGAGCACTGATAAAGGTTCCAGCAGTTTTTTGTTTAACAACCCAAACAGGCCCTCCTCTCTCGCACGTGGTAAAATATTCACGGAAGCTGAACCAGGACCCTCTTCCACCGCGACTTCTCCTCCTAGTTCTCCTACTCTTATTCATCCTCATCTTCCTCCTCCTCCTCATCATCCACATCCTCATCCTCCTCCTCCTCTGCCACCACTGTTGGGTTTTTCTACTACATTGCTACCTCCATGCCGTTGGGTTTTGCTCCTCCGCCATGATCGTCGCTGCCTTCAACGCTGCGACCGTCGTTGCCTCTGCCGCTGCTGGTCAGTGTAGGAGTATTTTTATTTCTCTTGGGTTAATATAAATGAGAAATTATGATCCTTGACTTATTATGATGACATAATTTTTTTATAAGTGATTTAAACCTCTGTATGGGTAGTTGGGAAAAGAGTGAGAGCCCAGGTGGTGAGACCCTTGTAATGTAGGTCGTTTTTTTATAGCGGGTATGTGAAAACCGATAGTAAATGGGTGGTTTGGTTCACTAGATGATGCATGTTTTGAGGTGTGGATAAGATTGGCACCCATGGGATAAGGATTGTGTAATAATTGATGTAAGGGGTTTTTGTGAGATCCCAGTGGTCGTTAGCATTTGACTCAGGATGGTAGCGAGTTAGTGAGTTTTAGTGGTTGGGGGGGACTAATGAGTGGGGTTATCTTGGTGTTATGAATACCTTAGATTCATAAATCCAGGGTATATTATTTGACATTAGGGATTGATACATATTAGGTTTTATCAAGTTGATAGCGAAGGAATGGTCATGCCTTGGATTTGTATAAGGGAATCACTCTCTATTATTGAGTTTTGGTGTTATGACTGGGTTGAGGGACATGATAATTTTGATTCCTAACCCTATTGATTTATAACATGGTTTTAATGTGACCATAACTATTGAACCTAGATGGATGGGTTTAGTGTAATGAATCATGGGTATATTTCTTTGGTTTTGGAATAATTTTGGGTAACTGGTGATCGTGTGGTGAGTTTTGGCATGGTGTGATGTTAAGATTGGAAAAGAGTACCATGGGTGTCCCTTTCGAAATATGTTTGTTCCCCCTAATTCTTTTCAAGATGTAGGGGTAGGCTCATTAAGTTTGAATAGTGATATGATCCTACTCACTAGATACCACATGTTGTGTTGAAAAGATTGTAACATGCAGTTTAAAGTCATGCGATTAGGATGTATGTGTCATGAAAGGTGTGATAACAGAGGACTGATCCGGGATTAATCATTTGGGATACGCTATCTAGAATAAACATGGGGATTATAACTAGTAAGGAGAACCTATTGGTCAGGCCTTACACATTGTATGTTCATCTTTTATATTTTAAAATGCCTGTTGAACTCGTTCTATCGAAGGTTGGTTATATAATTTCTTGTTATCTTAAGGTGTATTTAACCATGGTGTGGGTTGATTTCAGTTTTAGTGGGATATTGGGGGTTTGTGAGAAGTAGTAAATGGTATACATGGTTTTAGATAATTTTATTCTCATGATTTTCCCCTATTTTATGTTTTCTTTTCAGTTGGAAATATCCTCTGTTGTGTGCCTCTCCTCTACCAAGAATGACATCTCTGTCAAGTGCTTAACGACACCTTCGTAGTGAGATTTCTCATGTTACTCATTGGTTTCCACTTTTTCGCATGTTATTACTGTTTGACATTGATGGTCATAATGTGAAATGTATGGGCTAAATGCCCCCCTGAAAATTGTGGCAGTTGGTGGTCCTTGTATGGACACTAAATTAATTGCATGTTGGTTGGTTCTTGATGAACATTTGAATATAAAAGTTGGTAATTTAATTATACTTGAATTATGAATGAATTCCCCAGGATGATAAAAATTTTGTGATAACCCCTGAATGAACAAAAATATATAACAATGAATGCTTTGTAAAATCTAAAATTGTGATTGTTTGGTTTGTATGGTGTTGCAATTGTGAGCACGATTGTGTTTTTGTATGGTGTTGTGGTTGTCGGAATGATTTATAAGACATTTAATTCCATGTTGTAGTTCTTCCACCATTGAATATAAATCCAAACATTACCCATTTCAATGGAACCTCCACTTTGTTACTAGTGCAATTCCACTGAATCCTAAAAAACCACTTCTAGAGGACTCTATGAGACACTTTATGGTGTGAAGATGGCGTTTTTTATATTCTATATATTTTTAATATACATGGTATGTAGTCTTGATAAATGGAACATGCTTCACCATACATGGATTTCATATAGATTTTAATGCAAGACAACAGTTATCACCAAAATTTACACCACATGACTCATCTTCTGACTCAAACTTGGACTATGTTTTATTTTAAATGTTACTTGTCATGTGAATGTAGGTCATACACAATGTATTTCCAAGACATATACTTCAGCATGAAACCATGTACATGACATGAAATAATGGTAGAACAATATTATATGTGTTTTACTTCACTCACACTATGTATAGATACAATAGAAACATGATGTGTATAGACTATACACCCCTAGTGGTCATGTAACAACTACACACCATGTATTCCACAAAAAATATGATGCATAGCCTGTGAAGGGACTCATTTTTTATCTAAAGTGCACACCTTTAGCTCACGTTGTTCTATATGTCATGTATTTTCAAAAGCATCATTCAGTATTTGTAAGACTAACATGGAATTAATTTAATATATGTCATATTAAATCATGTATCTTATCCATAGACAATGATCACCCCATTGGACATGCCATGTATATGGATTTCACATGAGTTTAAAAATGGTAGTATACAACCAAACTTTACTGAGAACCCTACACATTGTGTATCCATTGAAAAAATTGTGTGCTATGTTAATTTCATTATTATTATTTATTTTTCACATAGATAATAATATTTCATGTATGAGTAGCCCATTATAAATATCTTCTCATGTAGATCACAATATTATGATTCCCTCATTCATTAGATGTTGAACACGATGTTGTTTGGATATTTTAATTATCTTCACTCGGCTTGAGAGTTGACAAGTGACAAGTGAGATGTTTGGAGAAAATATAAAGTGTGGTACTCCCCCATGTTTCGGTGAATAGTCTTCTATGTATAGGTTTTTTATACTCCATGGATATATACAAAAGACAGGGCACAGTCCCCCGTATATATATAGTGTTCATGTACTTTCACATGTTTTGGCATAGGTTCCTCTATTTCATTGTAGAGGCATTTGTACAATGATTTGTTTATAAAACCCAAACAATTCTACTTCATTAATTAAAACATAATATTAGGAAAGTTCGAGATCGAACCCATAAAGACGATGAATATGAATAAAGAATGGATGAATGCCAATCGGTTGAAAAAATAGTATGAATATGGTGTGAAAGAGTTTTTCAATTTTTCAGGATATCATGCATGTGACCCTTCTCAAATCCTTTTTCCATGTTTACACTGTTGTTATTAAACAAAAATTAGTCCAGAGGAGTTGGAAGAATGCCTAATCTGTCACAAAATAGATCAAAGTTATACATGTTGGAATAAACACGGGGAAAAACGAATGTAGCTAGTGGCTCGAATAACACAACATTTAATGAAAGATCTGATATGATTACAAGCGTGAACAGTGATGACGATTGTATGGAGGGTGTGATTACAGATGTGAATGATGATGAAGATCATATTGAGGAAATTACAAGGATAGTTTAAGATGAACTTTGTTATTGCCCAAAATTGTTTGAGAAGTTAAAGAGTTGTGCGAAAACTCCATTGTATGCTGTTTGCACTAAATATACAGCATTGTCATCCATAATGAAGCTGTATAATTTTAAAGCAGGAAATGGGTGGAGTGACTCTAATTTTACAGAACTACTTTCTCTCCTGAATGACATGCTCCCAAAAGATAATAAACTCCCAAACCGAATATATGATGACAAATGAATGCAACGATTGATGGGTATGATCTTTGAATGAATACGCACCTTCCCGTATGACTGTATATTGTTTCTCAAGGACCACAAATCACTTAAATAATGCCCAAACTGTGGTGCATCTTGATACAAGAAAGATGATTCTTGTCATATGAATGTTGTATGGTAATTTCCAATCATTCCAAGGTTTAGGCGCCTATATGGATGTGAGGAGACTATATGACAATTGAAATGGCATGCAGATACAGGAATTAAAGATTGGAAATTATGTCACCCGGCAGACTCTCCTCTGTGGAAGAGAATTGATTACGAGTATCCTGAATTTGGAAATGAGCCGAGAAACCTGCATATGGAATTATCTACATATGGGGTGAATCTATTTGGTTTTCAAAGTAGCAGTCATAGTGCAAGGCTGGTTATGTTGGTAAATTATAACTTACCACCGTGGTTATGCATGAAATGAAAATACATCATGTTATCAATGCTTATATCATGACCAAAACAACCGGGTAATGATATTGATGTTTATTTGGATCCATTTATCGAGGATTTGAAAATATTGTGTGATTTAGGTGTTACGTTGTATGATTATTACAAAAAAGAAGATTTCACTTTGAAATCCATGTTGCACGGGATGATAAATGAATTTCCTACTTATGGAAATTTTTTAGGATATAGAATCAAAGGATCTCAAGGGTGTCCCGTTTGTGAATAGCGTACACTGTCAATTAGGTTGAAACATTCATTGAATACCGTGTTTTTAGGACATCATATATTTCTACCCCGACGGCATAAGTACGAATCTTGGATGACATCATTCGACAGAAGTTCAGAAGAATGTAAAATACCATATCCACTAAAAGGTGATCAATTGTTTGAGAAGGTAAAATATTTGGACACTACTTTTGGTAAACCGTTTTCTGAAAACCTTATGAAAATTGGTTTGAAAAAGAGATCAGTTTTTTTAAATTACCATACTAGAATTGTCTGTATGACAGACATTTTCTTGATGTTATGAATATTAAAAAAAATGTATGTGATAGTGTCATCGACACATTTCTAAATGCACCCGAAAAACAAAGGATAGAATTAAGGCTAGATTGGACATGGTTGAGATGGGAATATGAGAAGAGTTGGCACCAGTGAAGGTTGAAAAATGAACTTTTCTTCCTACTACTGCTTACACTCTTTACAAACAGGAGAGATATCAGTTTTGCAACTTCTTGAATGATGTAATGGTTCCGGATGGGTATTCATCAAATATCAAGAACATCATTCCAATGAGTGATTTAAAATTAAAGGGTCTGAAATCACATGACTGCCATGTTTTGATGCAAGATCTAATTCCTATATCTTTACGTTGCATTTTGATCAGGAATATCCGCCAAACATTAATGAAGCTTTGTTTCTTCTTCAAAGCTATATGCAGCAAAGTTATAGACCCGACGAAATTTCCAACTCTATAAAGAGAAATTGCCTCCACATTATGTGAATTGGAAATGTTTTTCCCGCAGATATTTTTGGATATTATGGTTCATTTGATGGTTCATTTGATAGTTTATTTGGTGAGAGAGATTCGACTATGTGGTCATGTACATTATAGATGGATGTACCCCATTGAATAGTATACAATGATTTTGAAAGGGTATGTCAAAAATCGATATTGGCCAGAGGGTTGTATTGCTGAGAAATATATTGTTGAGGAAGACATTGAATTATGTATTGAATACCTTTCTGGTGTGGAAAACATTGGCCTACCAAAATCTCATCACACTGAGCGGTATAAGGGTGATGTAATTTATGGAAGAGAGGTTGTCGCAATCAGTATTACAGATCGAAAGTAGGCTCACCTTTACGTTTTTCTTAACAGTTTCTACGTTCTCCCATATGTTCAAACCCACGAAAAAATTCTTAGGCATTTGAATCCATCTAGGGATGAAAAATGGATATCAGATACACATAATCGATAGTTTATAGGATTGTTTCAGGACCATATTTTTAAATTGTTAGATGAAAATCCAGACTCAATTTTAGAATAACATCAATGGCTAGCTGGAGGAGCATGTGTGTATGTATTATCTTATAATACTTATGCAGTTAAGGGTTATACATTCTATAATAATGAACATGATGAATACAAAACCATGTAGAATAGTGGGGTTACACTTGTGGTTGAGGCTATGCATGTTTTCGGAGATAAGGACAAAATCCAATTTATGAGAATATTTCATACTTTGGCATCATCAAACAAATATGGGAGTTGGATTATACGAAATTCAAAGTGACGATTTTTCAATGCATGTGGGTTGATAACAAGAGTGCTATTAAAATCAATAAATTAGGATTCATGAAAGTTGATTTCAGTAAGGAAGGGGAGCAAAAAGAAACATTTATAATGGCATAACAGGAAGTACAAGTATTTTATGTTCCACACCCCACAAACCGAAATTAGTCAATTGTTCTGTTATTGACCAAAACAACTGAAGGGTCAGATGAATGTTCAATGGCGGATGACCCTTTTATAGGGAATTCACAATCATTTCACATCTGTCCCAATGTAGACGGTGTTTTGTAGTCAAAGGAGACCACGGTGAAGGAATTTACATAGTCGATAGAGGAGTAAAATCCCTTCATCCTTTAAGGAAAAAAAGAGTACAATAATCAGGTTATTTGTTTATTTTAATATACATTGTGTTATATTTTGTTATTATCTGTCCACTGTTGCTTTTATGTAATATAAATTAAATGTTAAACAACTTATATAGATAATGACTTCTACACCTGCTGATATGGCCAATCCCGAGGCAAAAAAGGTCTCTCAACCACCTGCGGGTGGTCCCAGTGCAGAGCAACAACAGGTTTCTCAAGAAGCTGCTAGTGGTCCCAGTGCAAAGCAACAACAAGTTTCTCAACCTGTTTTTATTGGTCCCAGTGCAGAGCAACAACATGTTTCTCCACCTATTTCTGCTGGTCCTAGTGCTGATGGTAGTGTTCTAGAGAAAGAAATTGGTGATACTTCTGAGGAAATGGCAAGAAATGAAACCTTGAAAGCGCAAAAAAACAAGAGTGCTGTAGTTTGACAATGTTAGCCAAAATCCATAAGGAAAAAAGAAAAAGGCATCAAATTTGAGGTGGGATGGAATAAGTGGGGCCAACATGTTAACCCCAACAGAGCCATATTTAGTGGCTATATTGGAATTGTCACTCAGCAATGTGTTCCGATTTATGTACAGTCATGGCACCATGTTGTCACTGGTCTTAAGACACTAATTTGTGAAGAGATTACGGTAACATTATGATATCATTTTTTTAATTTTTTCAAATAAAATACCAAAACATTGACATACTCTTCATCATCCATTGAAGAGTGCATTTATAGTAGATTCCTAGCTCAAGGAATATGTATTAAGAGTTGCAGGAAGGATTCATAGAGGTTTCCACACAATTTTAACGAAATATCATCTTAAAGATGTTGAAGGGAAAATCAAGCCGAACCCACCACCTCTTTATGCACACTTTATATCCAAAGGAGGATGGGACACATTTATCAACCTTCATGGGGAGCAGACTTTTTAGGTACATTGTGTGGGTTAATACGTTGTTTGACGTTGCTTGTATTCATCACATTGATTGATAATTTTTTATTAATGAAACAGCAACTGAGTGCTAAAAATAAAAAAGGATAAATGTAATATGTTTGGATTGTTTTGATACTTTAGTAAAAACATCTATGAGTCATTTGTGATGTGTACGAATTGACCGATCCTCAATCTGACACACGGTGTGATCGGTATGGATAAAAGATCCTAATATCAGTTTGAAATTGAAATTAACATTAGAAAACAACACAAGTGACATATGGAAAACAAATAAGATATCTTCAGGATGTTTTGATACTTTAGGACAACAATCCATGAGTCATTTGTGAGGTGTAAAAATCGAACGCACCTCAATCTAACTCATGGTGTGATCGGTATGGTTAAAAGTGTCTGATATGATTTTGAAATTGACATAGACTTCAGAAAAAACACTAATAACATACAGAAAACCAAGAAAATGTGTTCGGATTGTTTTGACACTTTAGGACAATGATAACTAAGTCATTTTTGACATGTATGAATAAACTACACCACAATCCGATGCACAGTGTGAGCGGTATGGCTAAAAGTGTCTGATATCAGTTTGAAATTGACATTAACTTTAGAAAACAACACTACTCTCATTTGGAAAACTGAGAAAACGCCTTCAGATTGTTCTAATACTTTAGGAGAATGACCCATGAGTCATTTTTTATGTGTACAAATCAACCACACCTCAATACGATGAATGGTATTATCGGTATGGCTAAAAGTATCTGATATCAGTTTGAAATTGACATTAACTTTAGAAAATAACACTACTAACATACGGAAAACTGAGCAAACACATTCATATTGTTTTAATAATTTAGGAAAATGATTTATGAGTCATTTGTGAGGTTTAGGAATCAATCGCACCTCAATCTGACGCACAGTGTGATTGTTATGGCTAAAATTGTCTGATATTAGTTTGAAATTGACATTAACATTAGAAAACAACACAAGTGACATATAGAATACCAAGAAAACGCATTTGGATTGTTTTGATACTTTAGGACAGTGATTCATGAGTCATTTTTGACGTGTATGAATCAACTTCACTTCAATCCAATGCACGGTGTGATCGGTATGGTTAAAAGTGTCTGATATCAGTTTGAAATTGACATAAACTTTAGAAAACAACCCAAGTGACATATTGAAAACTGAGAAAACACGTTCAGATTATTTAGATACTTTAGGAAAATGATGCATGAGTCATTTGTGATGTGTAAGAATCGACCGCACCTCAATCTGACACATGGTGTGACCGGTATGGATAAATGTGTCTGATATCAGTTTGAAATTGACATTAACTTTAGAAAACAACACAAGTGACATATGGAAAACTGAGAAAACACATAAAGAGTGTTTTTATACTTTAGGAAAAAAATCCATTAGTCATTTTTTAGGTGTAAAAATAAACCTCACCTCAATCCAATGCATGTTGTGATCGGTATGGTTAAAAGTGTCTGATATTAGTTTGAAATTGACATTAACTTTAGAAAACAACACTACTGACATACGGAAAACCGATCAAACACATTCAGATTGTTTTGATACTTTACGAAAACGATCGGTGAGTCATTTATTACGTGTAAGAATCAAACTCACCTCAATCCAATGAACGGTGTGATCAGTATGGCTAAAAGTGTCTGATATCAATTTCAAATTAACATTAACTTTAGAAAACAACACTACTAACATGTGGAAAACTGAGCAACCACATTCATATTGTTTTGATACTTTAGTACAATGATCCATGAGTCATTTTTGACGTGTACAAATCATCCAAACCTCAATCTGATGCATGGTGTGACCGGTAAATATTTTCATTAGATAAAGAAATAGTATTTATTAAATGAGATAAATCCTCCAAAAACATATTGATTTTACATTATTCCCATTCATTTTTATTAGAATGAAAACATTTGAGTTTTTCATTTCCATATTTTAGTTTCACATTTCCATATTAATGTATTCAATCATATTAATGTTTTAATTTATTTTATTATTGTATTAATAACATAATATTTTTTCTCTTATATAGGTGGATGTTTTTCCTTGAGTTCGGATTCTTTGTTTGGCAACAAATACCATGGATGACATTTTTTGCGAGGATCACTGATATCAAAGGATGAAACATTAATGTTTATAACTTTTTTTGGATAATTGTAATTTTAACTATGTAAAACATTGTTTGAAATTTATATAGTAGTGTGTTTTTTTGTATTCATGATATTAAGTAAATTTATATAGCATTGTTTGTCAAAATATTAAGTAAATGTATATATCTGAAAGATAATATGTACATGAAAGGGTTGTGACCAGACATCAAATCATAGTTGTTCAATATAAAGATGTTTACCTATACGGAGGTAGTAGATAATGATATATTGGTTGAGAAGAATATAGTTGGAATGGATTGGTATTCATTCTCTTCCCTTACACAAAATGGAAACTTATATGGCTCGCTAGGGAAGAAGTGAAATTTGAAAGATCAATGTAGGAGTGGTGGAGGTGGTTCCCTATAAAAGAGTAATTCGACACCTTATATTATTGATAGTTGTGTGATCTAACATTCTATTATTTTTCTTTGGATAGACCCATGCAGGGATCTATTTCTTTCACATGAAAACATTTTCAGTTGTTGTGGATATTTTGGTCATCTACAATGTCTCTGTCAGACTATGTCTACTCTTCAATATGGCCAATTATCATCATCCCCTAATTTTATGATAGATCGGTTATATGGTTCAAAGACTCTATTTATCTTTCTACGAGTCAAGGAATTAAATCACATTCATACAATAGATGAGATTATATAAGATGTACATGCAGCTCTAGTGATAGTGAGAGGTTCCATCTTTAAATCAACTTCAATATTAATTTTTCTATTTCATAGTAGTTCCTCCCATTTTTTATTTTCTGGATGTTTTGTTGATATGATTAAATATCCAAAGTTGCTCAAGTCCTTTCTTTTTTGAGTTATAAAAACCTCTTGTGAAGATGCAAGATTAGGGGTTTTAGTGTATTTCTAGTTCAATACTCATAGTTGATGCTTATATAGTCATGAATTTTTATTTTCATAATTTAGATATATTTTATTTAATCATCAAGATATAATGGATTTTTTTTATCATGTTGAAGTGGGTTATTATAATCAGGGTGTCTCATTTCATGTGGCTAGTGGGAACTCATGGTTGTTTTAGGGAGAATAGGACCTATGTTATGGTCATGCAAGACATTCCCACCCATATCTCATGAGTTTTTTTGTCTCATATAGAAATCAAGCTTAATGGTGTTCTTAATTTTGAAGACCAAAACACTTTTTCTGTGATTTCAATGATATTTGATAGCATTGTTTATTTTAATTATTCCCAAGAGAGGTAGAGTTTACGATTGACCTTCTTCCAGGAACATAACTGATTTTGATACATTCATGTCATTTGGAACTGGTGGAGATAAATGCTAAAATGGTTCAGTGGGAAAATCTGGTAGTGGAAGGTTCTTTTGAACCTTTTTCACATTGTTCATCACTAGTGATATTTTTACAATTAGTTATATGGTTCACACAGATTGTGCATGGACTACCATATGTTGAACTGGGTAATAGTTAAAAAAAATTATTTTCCTCATGTTGGATATTTAATATATTATTTTCAGGGGGAAAGTTTTTTTAATGACTTATCCTAGTCATTATATCTTTAGCTCAAAATTTGGGAGTCTGATATACTAATGATAGATTTTATGAGATGTTTTTCCCAATATAAATATATTGTGATGTTATTTGTTCTAATTAATGCACCCATAATTTTAATGGTTTTGATGAATCAAATATTCTATCAATATCTTTAATATTTTTTTGTATTGTTCATGGAAGTTATTTTTGACTATTCGTGATCTGAGTGTGAACATGAGCACCATTTGTCTTTTGTTCTATAAATCCGGAGAAGTCACTATTGGTATGGAATAAATTAAAAATTCAATTTATAGAAAAATTATTTTTTGTTATTAGGACACATGATTTAGGATCATGTATTTCATTAGATCCTGATATGGTGAAGTAATTTTTTCTTGGGATGATCCATGGAATGTCTTTGAGTTTTGGAGTATAGTTGGTTTTTCTGGATATTTTCAATGAATCATCATGGATTTCTCAATGTTGGCATCACCATTTAATTATCTTACCATGAATGGTGTCAAATATACAATGGGTTCAATTCATTATTCTTATTTCAATGAGTTGAAATTACTTCTCACATCAACTAATATTTTCTTCATACTTGATCCCATTGAGGGGTATGTTGTTTTCTATAATGCTTCTAAATATAGTTTGGTTTTTTTCTCATGAAGGATGGTCATGTGTTATTTTATGTTTCCCATCAGCTTTAACCATATTAGAAAAATTAACCCACTACTAATTTAAATATCTCTACATTTATGCATTCACATAAGTGTTAGAGGAATTATCTTCTTGGGGAATGGTATACAGTCTTTTCTAAACATAAGAGTTTGATCTATATCATTTTCTAGAAATACATGATTCTCATGTACAGATGTTGGGTGGAATACCAGTAGAAGATTTACATGGATATCACCTACACCCCAAAAAAGGTATATATCATTTTATATGCTCTCAGAAAAAAATTCTCATCACAAAATGTTCATGAATCAATGGAAGAGTTAAACATTATGGGGATTTTTTCTTATTTGCATCTAGATGCTCAAGATGATGTTTCGAGTATAGTTCTGACCACTTTTTAGTTATCATCATCTCTGCTAGATCTTATTGTTCATGTTTAGCATTAAGATGATGAATTTATTGGAATTCAAGAGACACTATATAGTGTGGACACCATCTCAAGTTTGTTTATATCTTAAGATGGTATTATCATTTTTTTGTGATTGGTTTGTTATCCCATCATCTTTGAGGAGTGATGATTTTTATAATTTTCACATGTCTTCATGTTCCATTAATATAGAACTATGAATAAGTATTATGATGTGATATGAAGATTCTGGTGACTGGGCATGAAGTGTGACATTTTATACTATGTGCCCCAATATTTCAAATACTAACAGATAAAGGTAGTGCATCAAAAACATTCAAGATTTATACACACACATCATGTTTTAGTATGTGAATGGTATATGGTATCCATGGATTGTTTTTTATTTTCAAAGACTCCCAAGGGAAGGGATTCTATCTGGGTAGTGATTGATCAGTTGACAATAGCATATCATTTCATTCTGATCATCTACGTTTCTATAATTAACAATCTTGGTAAGTTTTATGTGCCAAAGATTATGAGGTTACATGGGTTCCTTCTTCCATTTTCTTAAAATGGGGTCATTTGTTTACTTATTGGTCATGTAGTCATATTCAATATGTTATGTGAACTCAAATATGATTGATTAAAGATCATCCACCAAGGATAGATGGTCAGACGTAGCATCTTATTCATATTTTGTAAGACTTTCCCCATGAACATGTCTTAGATTATAGTGGATCTTGTGATAGGCTTCTAGGAATGGTTTAGTTTTCTTATAACATCTATTCTTAGTATTCGATCAGGTTGGATTTTTAGAGGCTCTATATGGTTTCCTATGACAATGACCACATTTTTCGGAAGAGGTGGGAAAATATAATTTGGTGGGATTGAGTTTTTTTAAAGATATGTTTGAGATGATTCAAGATATACAACATCAAAAGATAATAGATCAATGTCAAATGAAATATTTTGTGGTTTAATGCTATCATCCATAGTTTTTACTTATGTGACTAGGTTTTCAAGAATATTTCTCCACGATTCTATCACTATCAACATGGGAAATAAGGGAAGTTGTCTCCAAGAAAGATTGTATCATTTTAGGACACTGAGAATATTGTGAAGGCTTCTTATCGGTTAGAATTATTAGGACAATTGATTGGAATTAATGATGTTTTCAACAAATCACAGTTCAATAAATACCATCATGGACCCTATCTCTTCCTTACATGGGAATTGATTGAGTTATATCCACATATTTCTATTGTATAGAAGCCATTGGAGATCGATGACTCTCAAGTGAAATTCTTGTGTAAAATTTAGATTAATTTTGTCAAATTTTTATGGTGTTACTAATCTGATTCTCATGATACATGGGACAATGAATTATTCATAAGAGATAAGTGGCCTCACTACATTAGCTAAATTTACTCTTCTACATGAATACCAAGTGATGGAATGACTTACTATGGGGAGTTTTTAACATCCCATTGCATGATTTCTAGTAATTCTCTTCCCTTTTCTTATTTTAATCTTTAATTGTGTCCATCTTTGGAGTCCTTAGGATTGAGAACATATTCCTATCAGAATGAAATAGTTTTAAGGAATGTATGTTTGTTCTAATTAATGGATTATGTGGGTAAATTCTTTAATGGATCAATGGTATTCCCATATGAGTTTGAAGAATGCCCTGTGTAGTTTTGGTATTTATATAGGAATAAATTCATTTTGCAGTCTGTATAATAAATACATGTTTTTTAATTGGAGAACATAATGTGCACTTTATATACGGTTTTTACTATGATACTGGTATAAAAAGTGAAGGGATTGCAATCTATATAAACATAAAATGTTGTGTATGGTTAAAAATATCATTTTAATATAAATGTGATTGGTTTTTTTGGGTATCTAGACTCCTAGGTTTACACAAAGTGTAAAGGGATTAAATCTCACATAAATGATAGGGATATAGATTTTACAGCACTAAACAAGTGATATTTATCCCATTTTGTTTGCTCTTCTTTCTCTCATGATAGATCCCATCATCGATTATTCTGGAGACCTCAAACCCTTCCAGATCATTTTCATCAACGATTAATCATTATTTTGGTTGTGGTTCATCTCTATATGTAAGAGATCATTTCTAATTCATTGTTTTCTTTAATCATTGTAGAACTATTGTTTTTTATTATCATATTTTTTATATGTGGTGATGATTCTCATGATTAATTTTTATATCAATTGTGAAATCTTGTTATGAGGGATGATTCCATTGCATGTTTTGGTGTAGTAGGTGTGTGGTTTTTAGGTATGTTGTTATCTTTTCACTTATCTGACCCTTTATTAAATTGAATCTGTTTGAATATATGTGGACTTTTTCTAGGGCCTCTATTTTCTATATGTGTTGTTCTTTGTTTGTGGATCCCATTATGGGTGTGTGGGACCGGAGTTTTGAGGTAGGAGGTTCCATCCCTATACTGTGTTGATCAGCTTTATTACTGTGGGGGATTGTTAGAATTGTTGGTCGATTATCATTTTTGGATTTTATAATTCCCTCCATACTCTATGCATATATTTATGTACTTGATGTTTAGAATTGTCTATGATAGTTATGAGTATCCTAGATTTCAAGACTTTTTGTGATTTGTGTGTGATGCCACACGTGATTTTTTTATTCTATACTATGTTAATTATACTTTGATGGATTTGATTTTTGATGTGTTTAATGAATTGGATTAAAATGATATATCTATTTTAATATATTTATATGAAATTATTTAAAACAAAATTACAAGATCAATTTGGAAATGTTTCAAATGGGGAATTAAATATTTTGTAATTATTTTTACATAAAACATTAAAATTGTATGTAAAGTATTATTTTCTTTAATGTTGAGAATTCTTTGATTATTGTTCATGGATTGATATGAAACACCTAGGATAGAACCTACTGATCATGTTATCTCACACACTACATACTTCTTCAATGGTGTTTAGACTATATTATTCTATCTTGATTCCGAGAATGGTATGGAACAACATTGAGGCATTAAAGTTTTCCATCATTGGGTTTGGGTAGCTAGATGGTGAGATGTGGTGTGGGTTTTCATATGTGATCATATTGGGATTGCTGTTGTTTACATTTTATCATTCTCATCCTTTTTAGTTATACTTGTATCTTTGATATTATTTTTAAACCTTTCAGTTGTATCATTTTCATTATTCTATTTCTATTATGAGACAGATATATATTTATGTTTCCTTGTACTGTTTATTTTTTCACTTGTCTATATATTTAATGATGCCTAAATAAATTAGGTTGAAACCATTCCCCATATTTCTTTTTGATACTCGGGAGCTAGTCATCATCCCATGGGGATGAGAAAAACCCTTCGGGTATATAGTAATCTTTGTTGGGTGCCTATTTTAAAGGGTATTTTGGTGAGGTTTTTCACATGAAAGGAATTAGTCTTTATCATTTTCCATTTGAATAGATAATTCAACCATATTAAATTTTTCTATGAATTATCCTCTTGAAAATTTCCATAATTTCAATAAGAAATAAATGTTCTCAACGTTTCATAATGTATTTTTTATAGAAATATTTTTAAAATGTTATAGTTTTCCCTTATTTGCAATGTTTTTTTAATTTTATTAATATATTATTTTTTCATCTATGTCAACATCATTTCCAATAATTTACACTTGATAAAGGATATACATAAAAAATTACCATAATCATTTGGCCACTCTATGAATTATGAAATTTATTATTCTTTTATAAGAGTGACACAACAATACCTTATTATTTCGTAATAATACACTAAGATTCGGAATAAAATTTAATATAATACATATCCTTTGTGAAAGATCGATTTTCAATAAATTGATTGAAGGGTGCACCCCATGATTATATAAATTGAATAATTTAGGAAATTAGTTACCAAAAAATATAACATATATCTAAATACTTTAGATAACATATACCCTATTTAGTGGTACCTACCTAGAATGTTAATTACAATCATTGGATAAAATTCTAATTTTAAATTTGTATCATTTTTATTGATGGAACTATAAATTTTTTCAATATATAATTTACCTTAATGGGATCTAATACCAATTATATTACCATTGGTTTTTTGTGATGTGATTATTTTTTTCAACTGGAATATATATATATATATGATTTTTGGCTGGGTTCCTATATTTTTCACCAGTGAATTGATTATGGTTTCATATAAAATTATATGATAAATTATTATGAGATCATGATCAATGAATTTTTTTAACATATTCTTTTCTGAAATTTTTTTGGGAAACATTGTTCACATATTTATTTTGGAGAGCATTAAATTGAAATAATTGATCAAAGGTTTTTTATTTTGAAATGAAGTGGGAATGTATCATCACATGTTTTTTGGATAAACATGATATGGAAAACAATGTTCATAATTTCATTGTTTGAACTTGATACGAGATTCTTTTTATCATGTTTTTGGGGTAAAATTTATATAAGAATTTTTCTTCAAATGTTTTTACAAGAACATGATATTTGATGATGTGTTCGTGTACTTATTTTTTTAACATATAATGAGATTCTTTGTTGATATGATTTTCTCTGGAAATGTTGTGGGTATATTTATTCAATTTATTTATACATGAATGTGATATATGAACTGTTTTTCACTATATGTTCTATTGTATTGAAAGTTCCACCATTCTATAATGATTTTACTTTAAAAATTATTATATTCCATGTTTATGAGTATTTTATAAAATAACAAACATATTTATCTTATTCCATTACTTATACCATGATTTATGATATATGTTTTATTGGTTATAACTCTATAATGTGTCTTGATTATGTCTATAAGAATATATTATAGTCACTTATGATCATTGATGTTTATCCAATCTTTATAAATGTACTGAGTATCTATTCGGAAACCATTTCTAGGTTTCCATTTTTCAATTTTATGAAACAATGTAATATATTGGTTATGATTAGAAAAGTATTCTCTATGGTGAATTTATAAGATATATTAAATAATTTTTATGCATTATTGATCTTCATATTTTGTGGGAAAATAATTGTTAGTTTAAAAGGATAATTGTTTTTTAAGATACGGTTTTGTCTATATTATATAAAAAATTAATCCTATAAGTTCATGTGAGATTATTATTGTGTAATATTTAAATTTGGTCAATTAATTATTAAGTTATCAAATATCTTGGTTATCATAGTTTGTATTAGATTAGTATTTAGATGAAATTAGAGGATATAATGTTATTTGGGGATAATTTATTGTATGATAAGTTACGGATTGTAATAATTTCAATGGTATAGATAAAAATTTATGTCAGTTGATATTTTATTGAGTATTTTATGTTTTAGGATAATGGATAACTCGTGAATTCTATTAGGGTATGTGTACGAAAATGTTAGCATCCTAATGTTTTGTTAAATTAATTAATGTATGGTACTCATTGAAATTGAAACCCAATCAAGATAATGGAATTTGATGCGGTTGTGTACAAAATAAAAATAGTTGGAATGACACTGAATAAGGGATGATGAGGATAAACAAATCATCACTCTGGTGAATCATGTGTCAGCTACGACTACACATGTGGATACACATTATTAGAGTATTTTCTTATGGTTAATATCATTACCTTTAAATGAAAATATAATTGTTTAATTTAATAATTAATTAAATTTATTGTGTTAATAATTGTGAGTTAAATAAACATGATATAGCCTTAGATTTACTAAGAGTGTTACTTGACGAAGGATGTGTGATATAGTTGATGTGAAATTTTCCTTGGTTAAAATGAAGGGTTCATTTGAAAATTAATCTTATACTGATCATTAATGATGATATGATAATTTAATATTTTTATACTAGATATTAAAAAAACTAAGTTTCATTATTTGATTACTAAGAAGATTATAAAAATGAATACACTAATGTTTTCCTATAAAAACACATATAAATTATCTATAGATACATATTTGGAATAAATAGATAATATTAATAATATATTATGATAATGACGATAGTGGTTTGTCACCTAGTATTCCATAGTATAGAAATGTTTCAATATAATAGAACATATATCACAATTAATTTTAATCCTTTAATAATCTTATATTCATTTATTAGTAAGCGATATTTAATATTGCGAGGACAAAATTTAGTTAAGGGGGGAATGTTACACCCCGAGGTTTCAGCTTATAGTTTCCATAAATTTAAAATTTTATTGATAGATTATTTTAATGGAAACACTGAATGAAAAAAATGTGTGAAATATTAGATTTACATTATTGAAAAATGATAAGATGAACAAAACATCTATTAAATGAAAATATAGTAATCATTTAAAATTTCACACGTTTAGAGGATAAAAATATTAAATTATTTAACTTTATGAAATGGATTGTTCATTCTCCAAAAAATGATCATACTATTAATTTATTTAATAACCACACTTTTCAAAATTCATTTAATAAAAATGGTATTTAAATATATCAAATAATATATTAACATTGGTAAATTATAAATTGTTATGGGATGATTTCATTAAAACATAATGTTAAAAACAATATTTTTTAATAAATTTGTTTTATATTATCTTTTATCAATCCAGTTTATAAATTTTTTAATTCGAATTTCATAATTGAAAATTATTATTTTTTAAATAAAAAAATTAGATAAGTATAAATTATTTTACTTTTTTATAAATAATTGTTTTTATTGAATAGATAAAATAATGTTTTTACTATAACTAGACCCTTTATTTAACTATCAAGAAGTTGGTATAACATGAAAACTTAAAAATAATTTTTTAATATCAAAAAATAATATATAGTGTGAAATAATGTATTTCTAAATAACAATATATTATTATACAACATAGGTTTATAATTTTTTTTTAAATACATTGAAAATTTTAATCGTTATAATAATTCTATGATTACAAATACACATTTTTCTAAAAATGGGTTTTTACACCTTACATACACTATTGTTAAAATTATATTTTCATAAACATAAAAATTTTAATTTGTAATGTGTTTTTATTATTTTCATTATGTACAAAAAAATTATGTATCACTTTTTATTTTAGTTTTATTCATAAGAATTGGACTACTTATGTATAAACTATTTACCACTATAAAATCCAATTACATAATATGGGTTAACTAAATGTGTAAAAAAACTAACAGGATAAAACCATACTTCTAATTTATTTTTTGATGAGTGAATTTAATAAGAAATATACCCACTACATTATTTCCCATTCGATTGTCTTTTTAAAAATTTAATCTTGTTCTTTATTTATATTAAATTGATATATTTACACAAATATCATTCTCACTGATTATAAAAGGTTCATATCACATCACATTGAACACCTACACAAAATTATGGTTTATTCATGAAAATATAAATATTTAAAATACACTGGATTCTTGTTTGACTTATTTTAATTTATAGATACATTATTTTTTATTATGTCCTCCTTTACCAATGAATCCTCCATTGAAAACTCAAATTTATCTACGTAAGTACAAAATTTTTCATAATATTATTATCCAATATATTCCCAAATAATATATTATTTTTCCAAATATAAACCAATCAAATAATTAATTATCTCATTATTAATTATTTACACTGTTTTAATATTCCTTAATCACCATGAACCATTTTCATGATGAAAAAAACATCATGTGTGCAATGTGTGCACATCAACCTCTATAAGAGATAAATATTACATTATTCAATATCATATTTTATTATGTATACAAATAAAATAAAATCTATTTAATATCTATAAATTTATATATAATATCATTATCATTCTATAGTAAATATATTATTCAAAAATAAACCACTTTAATAACTAAAATCATCCATTAATTTTTCAATGTTTGTGCTTGGGCTTGTATAACCAACTGCTAGACTAATTGTATAAAAATAATATCATCGAGGACCATGAAACATAATGACATAAAATATATGATATAAATAAGTAATAAAAATTTTATTTTTTTCAGAATTGTATAATTATTTATATACTCATGAACTAACAAGCCAACATCAATTTTTCATATCAATAAAATATTCTCATCATATATTTCATCATTAAGAATCATAACAATGACACTAATAAAATGTAATTCTAACATTATAAGTTACGTAGAAGAAAATAAATTTGGAATATGTATTCACATGTTATTTCCATAATCTCGATGATAGAAATAAATTTGAGATTTGTATATTGAATATCATAAAACAATAATTTTTTACCTTGTTTTTAATGTGATAGGGCCTCATTGGTTCACATGTTTTGTTGGTGAATGTAATTCATGAATCAAAGTTTACATGTTTATTGTGATAATGTGTTTTCATAAGCTTTTTTCACATGTTTATTATCTGAATGTGATATGATAATCTATATTCAGTAAACCTTTTAATGAAAGTGATGTCGAAGGCATTGTTCGCATGATTTTTGTGGAAATATTATGTATCAATCATTGTATAGTATATTTTTTTCTTATTATTTTCAAAATTTATCTAATTATTTTATTTACGGACTATGTTATATTCAATGTTAATTTCTTTTTTAGTACACTCCACACATTTTTGTTTTTCTAATTTTAGTACCATAATTTAGGATATTTTTTCTGTTTTCTATAAATATATTATTTATATTGGATATATTCATATTTTCTCATTTACTCACTTGTGATCATTGATTGTTATCTCCTAAATTTACCCTTACTAAACATGATAGAACACTGTTTTCTTACTATTTCATTTCAAAATGTTATTTATGTACAAACTATTCATTATTTGTTTAGATTGGTGTATTTTTTGGATTCTTTTTAAGAGATATTAATGTATATTTAGATGTTAAGTAGTAGGTTATATAGTTGAAAAAATTAGAATTAGTTTCAAATTAAATGGGAATTATTAAATAATGTTTTCCCTAAATTATTTAAAACTCTTAACGTAAAATAACCATTTGAATTTATTTTAATGCAATATTTTATTTTTGTCATATAATAATGTGACATTAATGACTGTAAGGAATCACCTCTGGTATCATAGAAGGGTATAAATATATTTTTATTTTAGGATGTGTGTTGAGGATAATGTATGGGTATATAATTATTTAATAATCACCTTTTTAATTCTGAATAAAACCATATAATTTAGTATATTTGATATTAAATATTTAGTCTATTAGGATAATATAATGTTATTGAAAAAACATGGTATATGTCTATAGTATTTGTTTAATGAAAGGATGACATATTCATGTTTTGGTGAAGTAGATATTGTTTGGTTCTCTTATAAAATACGTCATTTTATATATACTAGAATGTAGTTATGGTTGTTGTATAGATTCACCTAGGGGTAATGACCCTGAAAATAGAAGTTTGAGTATCAACTCAAAATTTACACTACTGCATGTTTAGTGGTCCTATGACAATACACCTTGTTAGACAGTCCAGAAAGATGAACTTTTTCTTATTATATTCCCTTTACAATGAATTATGATTTATATATTTCGTCATTAATTTAAAGAATTATAATAATTATTATTAAATAATAAACATATATTTTCCTTTGTTTATCCAAAATATTTAAAGGATGAACCAAGTAGTACATAATTGAAATGAAACAATCACCATTTAAACTAATTTTTCTATTATAGAATATAACATATATTGATATTTAACATTTATATTATCATCTACTAACACGATATTGGATATTATCATAATCAATTATCTTTTAAAATTTGTTTACAAATACAATCCTACCAGTTAACATATTTATGATATAACACTACTGTCACAAAAGATATATCTATAGAGGAATATTTAGAATAAATGGTTCATAATCTTACTATATGCCTATTATGGTGGTAAATTAATATCACCCAGTCCTCTATACTATAGTGAGGTTTTATCTCGTTGAAATATATCTTCATTAATGATTTTATTTAGATAAGATTATTTATTTTTAATATTAAATGATAATTACATTTTCATTGAATGAAATTTATTCAAGGGGTTATTATAACACCCCAATATTCTGGAATATATTATCCTTTGAATAAACTATGAATAGATATATTATTTCAGCCAAAAAATAGAACTAAAACATGATAATACATATTAGATGAACATTCTTATGAAATTAGATGACTAATAAAAACAATAGTAAATAGAAAATATTAATCAATTGAAATTTATTTTTTAAGAGGTTATATAATTTATAAGATCTAATAATAAAAAATGATTTTTATATCTTAAATAACTGTTAAAAGTAATAAAAAACTAAATCATCCAATATAATTTTTTTATGATAATATATTAAATATATATATAATATTTTACATTTTCATTTTCTAATTTTGAAATTTTTTTAGAATTATCTGATAAAAAAATTATAATTAAAAATTATAATTTGAAAATTTTTAATATTCTTCTATTTCATATAAAAAACCAACTTATAAATTTTTTAATTTTTTTATATAAAAATATAAATTTTTTGATAATATAACAGAAAATTTGTATTAGTGTGAGATTTATTAATTTTTTTAAAAATATCATTAATAATGAATAGTGAAAATAAAGTTATTATAAAAACCATAGAATTTATGTTTCCATAAAGGCGTAGGTATAACATAAAAAAATAATAATATTTTTTCAAAATAAAAAAATCTAACTATAAAGAACAAATATGAATCATTTAAGGACATTTTAAACAAATAAAACCAATGTTTCGAATTTGATGATCATTTGTAGTTTTTTCCAATAAAATGAAATGTTTTTTGACTTTTGTTTTAAACATATTACATATTGGAATTTTTTAGTCTGATTTTTATTTGAAAAATATAAGTTTTATTTGTTTTAATATAATCCAATTTATATAATTAAACTCATGGACAATGTCAATTTTATCCAAAACAGAAATTAAATTATTAAAAATACACTTTTCCTAAACATGAATTTTTATGCATTATAGGATCTAATATTAAAATTTAATTTTTAAACATGTATTTTTTTTTTAATATAAATTGGATTTAATATATGAAATTTGTAATTATATATTATGTAATAATGTTAAATTTTTTATCATTAAAAATGAATTACATAGTTAAAAACTAGTTTCCTTAGAAATATCCAAAATGGTGAAGTTTGTTAAACCAATTTGTAAAATGTCTACTGTTAATATTTATTTTAATGTTTTATTAGTATATTTTTTCCAAAAAATTTACATATACATAATAATTTTTTTCTATTTTTTATCTCCTTGACATCAGAAACACGTTATCTTTTTAAATAATGTTGGCATTTGTAAAAAAAACTAAATTCCCAAAAAATTTAAATGGGGCCTCTCACCAATATTTCAATACCTATAAAAATTTTTGTGTATTTCTCAATATATTCCCCTTTTTCATTCCACTATGTTCCTAAATAACATATATTAATTCATGGATAATATATTTTATCTTGTTTCATCGTTTTCCAAGGAATACTCCAATTAAGACTTCATGTTTTCAAAATAAGTACTAACATTCCACAAAAAAAATTTATATTATATCATCCACATAAAATATGATTTCCCCTTTATTTTATAATGAATTTAGTATTAAAAATATTTATAATTATTTAATATTTTTTAAATAATGATTATACGTAATCCCACTTTTTGTTAGGAAGAACAATATCATTATTTTTGTGTTTTGTAAATAACCACATCTTTAAAATTTATGTATTTTTTTTGTTCACTCTAGTAATTTAATATGAATCAAGATACCTCCGAATAAATTTTTTTATTATTTCAATGAATGATTAATTTTTAATGTTTCCAGTAGAAACTCACAAAACATCACTGAAAATAAAACCATAAAATAACCAAAAATAAAAAACTAAAAATCCGAAAAGGCAACTTCTTCCACCTAAATAGAACACAACCATTGAGAAAAAAATATCCTAAGATAATGAGATTTATGAGAAGATGAAGGAAAATTTTGATTTTCCACCTTACTATTATAACTCTAGGGATCACTCATACATATCTAAAATAGGTCCCATATATCATTTATATGATAAATATATGTACTATATTTACTGTTATAGGTGATAATATTCACAACCTCCAAGTAATTATCAATAGGGAAAAGGTTGGGATTAACATCATATAAAGTGTAATTAAGATGAAAATAAAATCGCTAATAATGATTTTCATCATGTACCCATGTAAATTTCTGCAATGAAATTATATTCCAATCCTCTTTGGTCAAAATGATGGATCTATTGGATGAGGATTATCTCCTCATGTAAAGTGTTTCCAAATTGTAGGTAAGAACACATTATTTTTTAGAGATGTTCTGGGGAAGTGATATATTGCATGTATCTAGCTTTCTTGGTCTGGAATATTGTATCTAAACTCTATCTTATTTTTTCGGTATTTTCTTCCACATGAAACAAAACCTCATCATTAGGGGTTGGTTCTTTTACTATGGAATTCCAAGATCATGCACTCCAAGACTTTCCAATTCCGTCGTATCTGACCTCACCTCAACCTCAATCTCAAGATCATTGATATTACTGGAGAAACTGTTGGGGATAGGTTTTGGTATGTTATAATATTTCATACATGGTATAGGTCACTAAATAATATAATTTTTTATAGTGATACATTTCCAAGTGAATATAATTTCACAACCATATTCATCCATTAACTATATTATTTTAATATTTCAGTCGGTCCATCAACTAAAATGAAAAATGATAAAAAAATTATATCATGGATTACTATGATATCATAATTAAATAAAATATATCATATAAATAAATAAATATTTATTTTATTTTTGTTTCCAAATGGTAAGATTAATTTCAAATTTATTAACTTATAAACCATAATTTATTTGTTAAAAATCACTGAAACATTTTCATTGCAAATTTAATATTTCTGTATCCTATACAAAACCCTCATATAATGAAATTATCAAATTATAAATAATCATAAATAACTAATTTATTTTATTATGACTAAATTTATATTATGAAATTTGGTATAAGAGCCAACAACAATAAAGCTATTATGAAACAAGGTTAGAATGATTAATAAAACTCTCAACCTATATTGAAAATATATAATAAAAAACTAATATTAATGAAGGGTTTAATAATAAATTAAGACTGAAAAGGGATGTATAGTTCTATAAGTCTTTAAAATATATAATTAAAATAGTTGTATTTTTATATTTGATTTTCAAGCACTTTTCAGTTTTCATGAATTAGGGGAATGGGTTACTAGTATTAACCTTTCTTTATGGAGGCATATATTACATTTTATTTCCATGATATCTTTGATATGGTGTAATTACATGATAGTGAAATTATTTTACCTTATTCATTTAATTCATATGTTTTTACATGAATCTTAATATTTTAATTTAACCTGCATTCCTTTTTTAACAAAAATGTTTCAAAATTTTTAATTTTGTTGCATCTATTTTTTTATAGGGTAATATCCATTATCTGTTTCTGTATTCATTAGATTATATTATAAATTTACTATTATATTTATTAATAATTTATTAAGTTCTTTTTATTCTAATTCAAATATCATTAAAAACATTAAAGAGATTTTTCAACATCATCCATAATGTTATCTTTCTAAAATATTTAAAAGTAATATATTTTTACTAGTTTCGAGGAGAATACATCTTTCCTTAATGTCATATATTTTCATTAATCTTATGATCTACACATTCTTATTTTATTTATAAAATTATAATCCTCCATGTTTTATAATATAATAATTTTAAAAATATTATTGATAAAATTTTAATGACAATAAATGTTTCAAAAGTGTTTTTTCAAATTATCTCAAAAGGGTTTTCCACCAATTCTATCATATTTTGAAATATTTTACTCACTATGGAGAGTATTCCTAAAATTTCACCTTTCAAAATTTTTTGGATGGATTTTGAATGTAATTTCATATCTATTGAGTGACCCATTAGTGCCTTTATCTCTCTTAGCTATATGCTATAATTTTTTATAACATTAAATCTAAAGAAAATTTTTTATACCTTATTTTGGTTTCACTAAATTATATTCTTTAACCCAAATTCCATAAGAAAATTTATTAGGTATGTTATTGATAACATTATATACAATTTATCAATAGGATGTAAATACAATATACCATAATGAATGTTATATATCTAGATAGTTATTTAATGTCATTGGATAATAATTTTTATTCAATTAGTTTATAAAGTTTATTGATCATATTATAATGACTTCCATTATTTATTTCTATTTAAAATTTATATGAACCCCATTTGTTTACAATGGTTTCTTATAAAGGGATGAATGATTATTTTCATGTGGAGCACATATTTATGGGGTATTGATGGGTGTTTTCCTATATTGCCTCTCAATGAATTAGTAAATATATATTATCACATTTGATGATGAATTATTATGTGAATGTTATGTGGGTATATTTTTCACATTTCAGTTGTTTGAACATTATGTGGTGTTCATTTTCAAAAACAAATTTCATGAATATAATGTGGCATGAATTGTTCATGTGATGTTCATGTCTATTGGATATGGGAAGCTTTATTCTAAAGTATTTTTGGTGAACATGATGTGTGAGTAATTTTTCGCAATTCCTCTTTAGGAACATGATGAAGAAGTAATTTTCATATGATTTTTGGGTGAATGTTCTGTGGGGAGTTTTTTTTCACATTAATGTTGTAGGAATATAATGTAGTTTTTTCTGTTAAAATTTTTATCTTGTGAAGATGATGATGGAAACATCGTTGACATGTTGGTTGTGTAAAAGAGATGTAGGAATCCATTTTCCCAAATTGGTTTTGATATGGTGATATAGGATTCATTTTTCACAAGCTGTTCTAGAATTACAATTTTTCTACTTTTCTAGGTAATTTGAACTCTCATTCTATGAAATATTGTATTTTTATTCCACATTTCTATAGTATTATACAGGTTTATGTTATTCCATGCCTTATCAAAGATTTTATTATCTATTATTTGTTGGGTATGAAATTCTTGTTTATTATAATTATTTTTTTTTCTTATAATAACTTTTGATAACTGATTTTTAATATCGATATTCACCCAAACAAAGAATCTATAATCAACCATTTTTTTGTTTATCCATATCTACATGTTATGAAGAAAATTATTAAATATTATTTATTTAGAAAAATATATTTAATGGGAAATTTTTAAGATATGTTTAGGAACTATTATGGATTAATTACTTACATATATGTTTGGGAAATTTTGATTTAGATGAAAATAGAATTTTTTTTATTTGTTATTATTTTCCCATATATTCCATAATACTCTAAACCTAAACAAGTGTGGTAATCTATTAAAAAAATATTATCCAAAAGTATTTTATTTATGAGACTGGCACGTCCATGGAGTTTTATATGATTGGGGGGGTACTCTCATCATATTGCATCCCATGAGGGGTGCGGATGATTTTTATAATTTAACATAGTTGTTCAAAAATTATATAAATCTTATTTTATACCACATTATAAAATTTTATATGTTAAAAAATATCACATTCTTCATCACATGTCATTGCATCTTATAATATACCATCATTACTATTTATTTAGGGTAATTAAAACACATATATTTAGTGGATAATATCCATTGAAATTCATATTTCAAAAATAACCTGCACTATTTAATCATAAATTAGAGGTTGGATATTCTTTATAATAGGATACCATAATATTTTTTGGAATTTATATAGAAATTTAATAATAAAACATCGCATAATATCTATTTATTTATTTTTTGTAGATTGTATTATTTGGGAGGGCTTATGATTGATGTATTTTCTTGGATTTACTATATTAATTACACAACTATATAATTTCTACCACATATATCTATGTCTATATAATAATTTATCCAATTAAATTACTTCAATGGGTAACATTTATTTTAAAAATTTGTTTTTATATATGGGATGTATGGATTTGTAAAATATATGAACAACACATGAAACATAATGTCCTAATTTATTTATGATAAAATAGAATATATATCAATTCTTACTAGCTAATTTGTCTAAATATATAATATGCATTATATTTCCATAATCATATTAGAAAAAATCCCTTAATAATTTTTTTAAGATCAATTTTGTAAAATATTTTTTATATGTATATTAACATTAAGATATTTATTTACCAAGATTCTTAAATTTTTCAATGATATATAATGTAATTCCTATTGAATAAAAATATACTATTCATTTATTTCCTAAATATGTATGCTTCGAAATATTTAATATTAATCCTAGTATATAATTATAATCTTTTTTTTGACATATATTCATAAAAGACATATACGTTTTCTATAAGAAATAAAACATATTTTTTTTGAATGAGGCATTAGCAACTATATCATAAGTTAAACATAATATATTTTTAAAGATACTCTAAAACACTATTTTATTTTTTAAAGTGTTACATTATTTGGTGGTGGGACTTGTATATCCCGTTTATTATAAATTAATATAGGTTACGCATTTTATCCAACTTAATAATCTATTCATATATTCTCTTCATTTGGGCCCCAACCCATCATGAAAATAAAGTTGCGGTAAATAGTCACATTGTCTCATTTTTTCTCCTCAGTAATGAGTAATAGAAATGTAATATATAGGTTTGATAAGTATTTATTTTTCATTGATTGAAAATAGAAGAGTCTATTAGAATGAACCAAAAAATAAAAAAAATTAATCAATAATTCAAAGTGGAAATAAGGGATAATATCATAATAATGAATAAAATTTTCATTCCATAAATTTAAAGTAGATAATTTTTTTCCAATTAGATACATTATAAATCCCAATAGTAAATGTATACAACATTAAAAGTAAAATGACAAACTAAAATATAGTATAAATTCATATCTATGAAATGCTATAAAATTAAATCTATGATTTCTTTTAAAAACATTCTCTATATATTTATGACCATTCCTCTAGTACCAACAGTATGGATATAAACATTATTCACAATAAATATATAAAAAATAAAGTAATAAAAAATTCTTGCTAAAACCCACTACCACCCAAACATCAATGAGTCTGTAATTATATCATATATTAATTGAGAAAATAAATTAAAATTTTAAGCGTGTCAATTATATCATGAATTTTAATGAATTATTTGTTAACCATGGAACCTTATAATTTTTGTTCCTACATTAGAAACTGTTACTAAAAGATCTATACAATGACCACGAAATGTTGATTCAAAATACATGTCTCATATATGTTAACACCAATCACATGACTTGTAAAATAGTTCATAACATAATTTGAGAACACGATAAATGCATGGATCATATGTTTTCATTTAATTGAATAATCTAACATAGGGCTCACTATGAATTATCCAAAATCATAAAATATTCACAATAGAAGAGTAATTTTAAAATATTATAAAATAAACCATTAAATAAACAATGGACCATTTGATCAAACCCTATTAAATATATAGAAATTATTAACACAATATTAAATATTTAAAAAAAATACTCAAGTGCCAAATAAAAAATAATTATATTAATAAAAAAATTGGAAATTATTTTTCCAATGAAATTTCTAATTTTCCCTATTTTTTCAAATTTATATATTCATCATGATTAACGAAAGGTTTTTTAATTTATTAATCTCTAAAAAGTATCCAAATATGATTTATATAAATCATTTTTTAATATAAAAATATCATTACAAAATTAGAAAAACATATTATTAATTTTCATGACTCATTATAATGAGTTTTACTTAATATATAAATGTTATGATGGATGAAACCATTTCTTCCATTAATTTTTCACAATAAAATATTGATTTTTTAATTTTTCTATTTTTCAAATAGATATTCAATTATAAAATTAAAATATTATAAAATATGATAAAAGTAAACATATAATTTTTTAATATTCAAACACTCAAACATTGACATCATACATGAAAAATTAATTAGAAATCTTGTTAAAATGGAAATATAAAAGTCAATTGTCACGACCCGTCCTCAGGGCCCGTGCCATGACTACCCCAAGCCCATCTTCCATAGGCCAGGGGCTGACGACTAGCACCAAAGGCATAAATCCCGATAACTGGGAAGGCATTGCCTTAATAAAAGTAAACAAAATAACCCAGAGTAAAAAACAGAAATAATACACTAAGTACAAACGAAAGAGATGAAAATTAAGTGGGCCAGAAATTAAACCCAACTGAAAGTACAACTACAACTGAAAGAAATTACAACAGAAAAAGACAATCAGCTGAAAGAATGGAAGCAGCTCCTGGGTCGTCCTCCTCAGATCCTACCTGAAGGGTAGGTATAGATAGCACAGCTCCTGGATCGTCCACCACGGATCCTAACTGAAGGGTAGGTACAGATAGCGCAGCTCCTGGATCGTCCACCATGGATCCTACCATAAGGGTAGGTACAGATAGCATAGATCCTGGATCGTCCATCGTGGATACTAACTCGACGTGAGATCCACCTCCGGGTACCGGCTAGCCCTCGAACACTCAGCCTCTGTCAGCGCTGCCCGTCATCTGCAACCAACACAATGAGGTGCGGCCATAGCCCGTGCATGGGTGAGTATAACGATACTCAGTATGGACCCCGAGAACCTCAAGGTCTCACTAAATACAACAAGGATAACCACAAATAAGTATCTCAACAGATAACCCCTACTTAGGTATAAGCCCATACTTATAGCTAAGTTATCCAGTAACACAACACAATCATGAGGAAAGAGAAATGTTATGAAATCAACGGATAAACACCACCCAGGTATATGCCCATACATATACCAAATCTATCAAGTGACCCATCTCAATCATGAGGTAAACACAATGGTCATAGACTCAGCTCAAACAAGGATTTTCATTATCAAAACTGTAACTGCTGTTGAGCCCCATCTCTGGAGTGTAAAGTGATCCTGTCATGACTCCGATGTACTACTCACTAACCTAAGACTTGTGAGGTACTCCTCCTATCGAGTACCGCGGGTCAGCCACCCAAACACAGTTGTGCTTCCCGCCGGGGTTTTCCACCCAAACACAGTAGTGCACACCCCCTAATAGCCTGTAGAGGTAATCTCTGGATGAGTACCGCGGTTCTTCACCCAAACACTATAGTGCTCTGTCCGACATGGGTCTGCACCTAAACAATGTAAAGCTCCATCCACTGGGCTGGTCGACTCACTCCAAGTTGAGTAGGTCAAGCAGTCGTCAGGTCTCAGCTGGCTACACAGTCTCCATACTCCGTACGCTTGTCTTCGAGAGGGTACGCTCCAAGAGCTATAGTTCGATACTCCATGTATCAAAAATTCCCACTAAGATGTATCTCAACGGACCACCCCGTCATAGGGGTCTCAACGCAACATACGGCGCGTCAATCGGACTCCCGTTCTGTGGGTTATTAGCCTTTTTGTCCCAGGTGCCCGGTTGGTTTCGTGTACGAACCAACCCAACCACATCTCAACTGTACCCCAATCTCTCATAGGATATACTCATAGGGACCGTTTCTCAGCGTGATCACCAACGCCGCTAACGGTTTGTCAAACGGATGTCTAGTCTGAAAGTTATCATCTTTTCCCTTCTAGGGGCTCGGTTGGATTTCGGGTACAATCCAACCCGTCCACTATCCAACTGCTTCCAAAACTCAAGCGATGTATGCCAAAAGTTCCGCCTCATCAAGAGGAATCCAACAAAATCGACGGCACGTCAATCAGACATCCAGATCTCAGGATATAAGTGTTTCTGCACTAAGGGCCCGATTGCTTTCATGTTTGAACCAACTCGATCATAACCAATGTACTCTGAAAACTTGAGTGTAATATACCGAAATCACCCTCTCGATCCAAGGATCGCATCGAAACTGACAGTGTGTCGATCAGAGGTCTGTAGCCCACGTTCAGATCTTTTGAACAAAACTTTCCAAAAATAAGGGGTTTTGGCCCGGTCCGTCCCGGCCCGATCCCCCCCCCCCACTGGGTCGGCCCGAACTGGGTCGACCCGACCCGGGTCCGGTTCCAACCCAACAGGGCATGACCCGGCCCAGCCTAGGCACCCTGTTGGCCTAGCACTGGCGCATCATCCGCGTGGCCAGCAGGTGCGGGGGTTACGCCCCCCCCCCCCCCCCCTGGTTGAAGAAAAACCGGTGCGGCTTAATGCTGCGCCGCTCCACCTCCGGAACGGCCAAGCCGTTCCGGTTTGGCCGCCACGGTGGTCCTGTTCCGGCGGCGCGCCACCGTAGCTGGTCGCCGGCACCGCCACGCTGGCGGGGCACACCGCCGCCGCCTTCCGCAGACCACCGGACGTGCTTCGGTGGTCCGTTTCGTCTCCCGTCTTCTCCAATGGTCCTCCCAGGACTTGACCTTTTCTGTGATGTATTTAAATTGCATCTGCGGCCTGATTCGTCATCATCCAATGATCCGTACGTCTAATAAAAAATCATGGCCTCTCGTGGTTTTCTGGCGCGGCGCGATGGCGTCGCGGCTTTGTTCGGCCTCCACGGCGCAGCGCGACGGCGCCGCGTTTCATCAACTTGTTTCTTCATGATTCTACGTGGTGTTGTTACACCGCATCGCCTTCGTTCATGCCGCAACAAAAACAACATCGAAGGGGGGAGGAGGGTTGGTCGTGTTCGTGCAGTCCAACCGTCTCCCATTTTTATGATAACAGGCGGCAAAAAAGAAGTCGATGAATGTCAAAGAATTCACGAACAAATAAATTACCCCTACGGTTTTCCCCACAATCAATAATTCCCAACCAGCAAACATATTCTTTCGCGGATCAACTTAATATTTAGTTGATCTGCGTTCAGTTTTTTAGAAGGGAATAAACATGGGTTCATTAACATTCACAAATTAATTCCCCACCTCAAAGGAATTTTGTGAAAGCTAGCGTCGCGGGGGTGGTTTCAATGACGGCTTTGGCGTGCATCCAGGAAGGGAACAACATCTCACACCAGCTGCAGAGAGGAGAAGGAATGGCATGTCATTGGCGAGTTTCTGCGTTGGTGCCTCCTCCTTTTTCATGGAGGAAGAAGAGGTCCGAAGATACCAGGTCACCGAGTCGATGATCCTTGACGAAGTGTTGTAGTTCTTCGTTGAGGATGAAGACGTTCTTCACCGGAGAATATGATGTTCTTCAAGAGACTTAAAGCTCTCTCCTCCAATCCTCAACAAAACCAAACTAACCCCCCAAAATAAAATAATCTATTCTTCTTTTATTAAGTCATTCTATGAGTTCAAAATTCAAAAACGTAATTCCATTAATTGGATTAGTGGGTTAGCATGATTAAAGTGAGGGGAGGGAAAGTCACCCAATTAATGGGAAGTTTAATGGTTAAGATGAGTTACACATCTTAAGTGGGGGGGGGGGTTCAGAGGAGTTAGGGAATGTGAAGGTTTGGGCTTGTGTGGGCCCCACCCAACCTTTATTCTCTCAAGGGTAGTTAACAACAAGTAGGTCCCACCCAAATTCCACACATAGTATATAACAACTTAGAATATGAAATAAAATTGTAACACACTTTAATTACTTCACATTTAACTCCCCTTTATTTTAACAACTCCTCCCGAGAAAACGCACCTTTGGGAAAATTCTTCCTAAGCAATTTCCAGCGCTGCGGTTTCATCGGTGCCCTCAGATTTCGATTCCGAGCACCGGTTCAAAAGATAGAAAAACCCTTTTGTTCGTTCACTGAACGTACCTGAGCTAAACATCAAAAATTGATTCCAAGAACACCGGACACAGGAATCAGGCACCATCAGAAACTGCATTCTTTTAAAATCCCAAAAGTAATTAAGAAAAAAAATTTCCTTGAAATTTCTGGGTCTTTACATTACTCCCACCTCAGGGCTTTACCTCCTCGTAAAGATTTAACACAAACTAGGGATACAAAAGCAGTACTGACCATGCATCTAAGCATTCCGCTCCCATGTGCTCAGCTGGAGGTTCCTGTGCTGCTTACGAAAGCGCAGAAGAGGAATTGACCATCCTCGTAGGACCCAATCATGTCGATCCTCAACCTCTACTGGAACCCCGCAAAATTCACCCCATCGCCAATGTCCAGCTCCTCATGGTCGATTATATGCGAAGGTTCGTGCTCGTATCTTCTCAGCTAAGATACATGGATGTCGTCGTGCACCTGGTGCAACTGAGGTGGATTGGTCAAATGGTAAGCCACATCACCTACCCTACTGAGGACCTGAAAAGGTCTGCTGAACCTTGGTGATAACTTACCGCCTTGGCCATATCTCTGTAAACCTCATTGAGGTGAGACCCGTATAAGGATGTTATCGTCATCCTCGAACTCTAGAGGTCTCCAATTCTTGTTTAGAACTGAAACTCAAAAATCCTGCTGCCACGAGAGTATGGTTGACCGACTCAAAAGTGATCAGCCGCACCGTCCTATGGATGATTCCATCCTGGGCTGCCTAGGTTTTACTTTTCACCAACCAAAGAAATCCCCATCCCAAAGTTGTAGATAAACCACAACCTTTTTGCCTAATACAATCAATATGAGCATGAACTATGAATCCAATCCATACCGAGACCAACGTCGTAAGGCCTCGAAGCTGCCACCAAGAGATTTCAACCGAAACTCTCACCTCGTGGGTCAGACCACAATCTTCTTTTTGAAACATTCGCATACCCAAGTCTCTGAGACTGGCACCAGTTCGCTGCATTCCAACTTCTATCATTCTCTAGCTGTATTCGTTCATCCAAAGAACAGTCAACCACAAGGTTCTCTCTAGCACCCTAACGTGAGTAGGACTGGATGGAGGAAAAATTTATGGCTCAGATATCCTTAAACACACCATGCTCAGTGGTCCGATCTCTATAACACTGATTGAATAGTATTCATCGAGTACCCGAAATGTTCGGTATGCCTCGATGAATACTCAGCTACCGACTCATCATCCTACCGAAGCTGTATAAGCTCTAGAAAACATTCATCCACCTCCTCAAGTTAGTCCTCAGCCGCCTGTGAGTCGGGCTCGCCTCGAAACATGAGGGTATATGATGTTGGAACACGTGTAAGGTAGTAAGCCTATATGTGTCAGCTACCGGTACTGCCGGTTGTAACTGCAGACCAATAGGTAGTGATTTATAGCTTGCACACTACCCGAAGGAAATATCTCAGGCATCGGTCCACGTACCGAAGCCTCATCGCTATGCGGACCATCCTCATGGTCACTCACTGGAAAAAAATAGTAGCCAAGTCCACCATCCACTCTACTTATGTCTCAGCTAGGCGGAAAACTCTAGCAATCACCTCCAGCCAGTGCTCTACTGTTTGGGAATCTACCTCGCCTCGTAACCTCAGAGGCCTCTACTACTGGAACTCGTGCATCGCGCTCTACCATTGTGCCCAGTTCGCTAGTATGGCTGGTGGAATCTGCTTCCCAATAGGTGGTGGTGTTGCTGGTACACCACCCGAGGGTGCCAACATATTAAAAACGACCCCGCACTGGAGCCTCGTCGCTCGGTGGGCCTTCATCGAGTACTCTCTCGGAACTCCAACTGACTGTCTGCATGTAGACATCCTGAACAGTTGTGACACGGTCACTTGATTTATACCTGGTGAGCTGACCTGGTTTGAGCTGACTTTAAAACATTGTAAACACACACGCAATCAATTTTTTCGTGTACAATGTCGGATATCAGATGTCAGGGTCCTACTGTACGGATACGTCGGCCGCCACACCAACACTAGACTCCCTGAACTCAAGAACAGAATCGGTACCCTTAAAACTATTTCTTCACATAGAAAAAGATCAGAGTCCTTACTTCTGCGGTAGAACCGAACTCGTCGGATACCAATTTTTCACGACCCGTCCTCGGGGCTCGTGCCGTGACTACCCCAAGCCCACCTTCCATAGGCCAGGGGCTGGCGACAAGCACCAAAGGCGTAAATCCCGATAACTGGGAAGGAATTGACTTTATAAAATTAAACAAAACATCCCAGAGTACAAGAGGAAATAATACACTAAGTACAAAAGAATGTGATGAAAAGTAAGTGGTCCAGAATACAAACCCAACTAAAAGTACATCTACAACTGAACGAAAGTACAACAAGAAAAAGACAATCAGCTGGAAGAATGGAAGCAGCCCCTGGGTTGTCCTCCTCAGATCATACCTAAAGGGTAGGTAGAGATAGTGCAGCTCCTGGATCATCCAACACGGATCCTACCTAAAGGTTAGGTACAGATAGCGCAACTCCTCGATCATCCACCACAGATCCTACCTGAAGGGTAGGTACAGATAGCGTAGCTCCTGGATCGTCCACCATGGATACTGACTCTACGTGAGATCCACCTACAGGTACCGTCTAGCCCTCGAACACTCGCCCTCTGTCAGTGATGCCTATCGTCTGCAACCAACACAATGAAGTGCGGGAATAGCCCGTTCATGGGTGAGTATAACGATACCCAGTAGAGACCTCGATACCCTCAAGGTCTCACTTGATACAACAAGGATAACAACAAATAAGGATCTCAACAAATAACCCTTACTTAAGAATAAGACCATACTTATACCTAAGTTATCAAGTAGCCTATCTCAATCATGTGGAATCACAATGGTTATGAAGTCAACAGATAAACACCACCCAGGTATATGCCCATACATATACCTAAGTTATCAAGTGACCCATCTCAATCATGAGAATAACACAAAGGTCATAGACTCAACTCAAACCAGGATTTTCATTATCAAAACCATAACTGCCGAAGAGCCCCATCTCTGGAGTGTACAGTTATCTTGTCACGAATCCGAGGTACTGGTCACTAACCAAAGACTGTTGAGGTACTCCTCCTATCACGTATCGTGGGTCAGCCACCCAAACACAGTATTGCTTCCCGCCAGGGTCTGCCAACCAAACACACTAGTGCAAACCCCCTAATAGCATGCAGAGGTACTCTCCGGACGAGTACCGCGGGTCTACACCCAAACACCGTAGTGCTCCGTCCGCCATTTTTCTGCACCCAAACAAAGTAGTGCTCCATCCATTTTTCTAGTCGACTCACTCCAAGTCAATTCGGTCAAGCAGTCGTCATGTCTCAGCCGGCTACACGGTCTCTATACTCCGTACCCTCGTCTCCGGGAGGGTCTGCTCCATGAGCTACAGTTTGATACTCCATGTATCACAAATTCCAAAGAAGAAGTATCTCAAAGGATCGCCTCATCATAGGGGTCTCAACGCAACAGACGGCATGTCAATTGGACGCCCAGTCTGTGAGTTATTAGCTTTTTCGTCAGAGGGGCCCGGTTGGTTTTGTGTACGAACCAACCGGACGACATCTCAACTATACCCCGAACTCTCATAGGGTATACTCATAGAGGCTTTTTCTCAACTTGATCACCAACGCTGCTGACGGTTCATCAAACGGATGTCTGGTCTGAATGTTATCGGCTTTTCCATTCGAGGGGCCCGGTTGGATTCTAGGTTCAATCCAACCCGGCCACTATCCAAATGCATCAAAAACTCAGGAAATGTATTCCAAAAGTTCCGTCTCATCAAGAGAAATCCAACAATGTTGACGGCCCGTCAATCAGACGTTCGGAACTCAAGTATTAAGTGTTTCCGCTCCGAGGGCCCGATTGCTTTCGTGTTCGAACCAACTTAGTCGTACCCAATGTTCTCCAAAAACTTGAGTGTAATATACCAAAACGACCGTCTCGATCTAAGGATCGCATCTCAACAGTTGGTGCATCGATCAGAGGTCTGTATCCCATGTTATGAGCTTTGGAACGAAACTATCCGAAAATATGGGGTTCGGGCCCGGTCTGTCCCGGCCCTAACCCCCCCCCCCCCCCCCCCCAGGTCCAGTTTTGTCCCAACAAGATGCGGCCCGGCTTGGCCGGTGTGGACCTGCCCGGCCTGCGCAGCCAGCTGGCCTGGCGCTGGCGCGGCACCCTCGTGGCCAGCGGGTGCGGGGGTTACGCCCCCCCCCCCTCCCCGATTGAAGAAAAATTTACGCTGCTTCATGCCGCACCGCTCCGCCTCCAGAATGTCTAAGCCGTTCTAGTTTGGTCGCCGCCGCGGCTCAGCCGCGGTGGTCCTATTCCAGGGGCACACCGCTGCCGCCTTTTGCGGACCATTGGACGCCCTCCGGTGCTCTATTTCGCCTCCCGTCTTCTCCAATGGTCCTCCTGGGACCCGACCTTTACTGTGATGGCTTTAAATCGCCTATGCGTCCTGATTCTTCATCTCCCGATGATCCGTACGTCAAATAACCAATCGCGGACTCTTCATGGTTTTCCAGTGCAGCGCGATGGTGCCGTGGCTTTGTTCGGCCTCCACGGCGCAGCGCAACATCACCGCGTTTCTTTGCAGTGTTTCTTCCTGATTCCGTGTGGGGTCATTTCACTGTGCCACCTTCATTCGTGCTGCAACAAAAAAACATCAAATGGGGGAGGAGGGTTGTTCGTGTTCGTGCGGTCCGACCTTCTCCCATTATTACAATAACAGGCCGAAAAAAAGATGTCGATGAATGGCAAAGAATTCACGAACAAATAAATTACCCCTACGGTTTTCCCCGCATTCAAGAACTCTCAACCCGCAAACATATTCTTTCGTGGATGAACTTAATATTTATTTGTTCTGCGTTCATTGTTTTATAAGGGAATAAACATGGGTTCAATAACATTCACAAATTAATTCCCTACCTCAAAGGAAGTTTGTGGAAGCTAGCGTCATGAGGTTGGTTTCGATGACGGCATTGGCGTGCATCCAAGAAGGGAACAACGTCTCACACCAGCTGCAGAGAGGAGAAGGAACGACACGTCGGTGAATTTCCACATCGGTGCCTCATCCTTTTTTGTGGAGGAAGAAGAGGTCCGAAGAAACCAGGTCGTTGAGTCGATGATCCTTGACGAAGTGTTGTCGTTCTTCGTTGAGGATGAAGACGTTCTTCGCCGGAGAAGATGAAGTTCTTCAAGAGACTTAGATCTCTCTTCTCCAATCCTCAACACAACCAAACTAACCCCCAAAAATAAAATAATCTATTCTTCTTTTATTAAGTCATTCTATGAGGTCAAAATTCAAAAACTTATTTCCATTAATTGGATTAGTGTGTTGGCATGATTAAAGTGAGGAGAGGGAAAGTCACCCAATAAATGGGATGTTTAAACGTTTAGATGAGTTACACATCATAAGTGGGGGGTTTAGAGGAGTTAGGGAATGTGAGGGGTTGGGCTCGTGTGGGCCACACCCCACCTTTATTCTCTCTAGGGCACTTAACAACAAGTAGGTCCCACCCAACTTCCACACATAGGTTATAACAACTTAGAATATGAAATAAAATTGTAACACAATTTAATTAAATCGCATTTAACAACCCTTTTTTTAACAACTCCTCCTAAGCAAATGCACCTTCGGGAAAATTCCTCCTAAGTAATTACCGGTGCAGCAGTTTCATTGGTGCACTCAGATTTCGATTCCGAGCACTGGTTCAATAGATAGAAAAACCGGCTCGTTTGTTCACTGAACGTACCCAATCTAAACCTCAGAAATTGATTCCGGGCACACCGGACCTCGAAATCAGGCGCCATCAGAAACTACATTCTTGTAAAATCCCAATGAAATTATGAAAAAAAATTCCTTGAAATTTCCGGGTCTTAACATTATTTCCACCTCAGGGCTTTACGTCCCCATAATGCTTTAGCACAAACTAGGGATACAGAAGTGATACTGACCACACATCTGAGCATTCCGCTCCCATGTGATCAGCTGGAGGTTTCCATGCTACCTACGAAAGCACACAAGAGGAATCAATTGTCCTCGTAGGACCCACTCCTGTCGATCCTCAACCTCTATTGGAACCCCGAAAAAGTCTCCCCATCGACAACATCCATCTCTTCAAGGTCGATGATATGTGAAGGGTTGTGCTCGTATTTCCTCATCTAAGATACATGGAAGTCATCATGCACCTGGTGTAACTGAGGTGGATGTGTCAAATGGTAATCCACCTCACCTACCCTGCTAAGGACCTGAAAAGGTCTGCTAAACCTCAGAGATAACTTTCCGCCTTGGCCATATCTCTGTAAAACTCATCAAGGTGAGACCCGTATAAGGACATGATTGTCATCCTAGAACTCTAGAGGTCTCCAATTCTTGTTTAGAACTGAAACTCAAAACTCCTGCTGCCACGAGGGTAAGGTTGACCGACTCAAGAGTGATCAGCCACACCCTCCTACGCATGATTCCATCCTGTGCTGCCTGGTTTTTCTTTTTTTCTGACCAAGGAAAACCTCATCCCAACGTTGTAGATAAACCACAACCTTTTTCCAAATACAGTCAATCTGAGCATGAACTGTGAATCCAATCCATACCGAGACCAACGTCGTAAGGCCTCGACGCTGCCACCAAGAGATTCCAACTGAAACTATCGCCTCGTGAGTCAGACCACACTGTCGGCGTATGTGTGATTATCGAGTCTCCTCCCAAGGAATCTCCAGACGTGAGGGTCAAGTCAACGGCTTAAACGGAAACTCTAGGTCTGGGACAAGATTTGTGGAAGGATGGAATGATTTGTATCAACGTCTATTACTACGGAAGCTTGTAGTGGACACAGATTGTCCCTCAAATCATTCATAGAGCCATTGGGTCACACTCCTTGACCACATGTAGCTACTCTCTTCCCTTTCCTTCCAGCTCCCTGAGCCTGGACGAAACAACAAAGGTGGGTGGTTGTAACATGTTGATATGTACACCACCTCATGCTGCTCTCCTAGCTCTGCATCCACATCTACTACTCTGCATATTTATCTATACTTAACATTTCCTCTTTTTAAAACATTCGCCCGCCCAAGTCTCTGAGATTGGCACCAGTTCGCTGCATTCCAACTTCTAACATTCTCTAGCTGTATTCATTCAGCCAAAGAACATTCAACCACAAGGATCTCTCTAGCACCCCAATGTGAGTATAAATTCATAGAGGAAAAAGTGATGGCTCAGATATCCTTAAACACACCACGCTCCGAGGTCCGATCTCAATAGCACTGATCGAATCGTATTCATCGAGTACCCGGAATGTTCGGTACTCCACAATGAATACTCAGCTACCGACTCGTCGTCCTGTCGAAGGTGTATAAGCTCTAGAAAACTTTCAGCCACCTCCTCAAGTCAGTCCTCAGCTGCCTGTGAGTCGGGATCACCTCGAAACTTGAGGGTATCTGATGTTGGAACACGTGTAATGTAGTAATCCTATATGTGTCACCTACCGGTACCGCCGGTTGTAACTGAAGACCAACAGGTAGTGATGTATAGCTGACACACTGCCCGAAGGCACTATCTTAGGAATCAGTCCACGTACCAAAGCCTCATCGCTATGCAGACCATCCTCATGGTCACTCACTAGAAAACACTACTATCCAAGTCCACCATCCACTCTACTTATGTTTCAGCTAGGCCGAAAACTCTAGCAATCACCTCCAGCCAGTGCTCTGCTGTCTAGGAATCTGCCTCACCTCGTAACCTCGGAGGCCTCTACTACTGGATCTCATGCATCGCGCTCTTCTAGCGTGCATAGTTCAATAGTATGGCTGGACGCATCTGCAGCCCAATAGGTGGTGGTGTTGCTGGTACACCACCCGAGGGTGCCAACATAGTAAAAAGGGCCCCGCACCGGAGCCTCATCGCTCGGTGATCCATCATCAAGTACTCTTTCGGAACTCGAACTGACTATCTAGGTGGAGACATCCTGAACAGATGTGACACGATCAAACGATTTATATATGGGGATCTGACCTAGTTTGAGGTGACTTTAAAACGTTGGAAACACACTTGCAATCATTCTTTTCGTGCACAATGTCGAAAATCAGAAGTCAGGGTCCTGGTGTACGGATATGTCGGCCGCCGCACCAACACTAGACTCTGTGAACTGAAGACCACACTCGGTACCCTTAAAACTATTTCTTCACATAGAAAAAGATCAGAGTCCTTAGTTCTACGGTAGAACCAAACTTTTCTGAAACCAATTTGTCATGACCCGTCCTCGAGGCCCATGCGGTGACTATCTCAAGCATGCCTTCCATAGGACAGGGGCTAGATACTAGCACCAAAGGCGTAAATCCCGATAACTGGTAAGGCATTTCCTTTATAAAAGTAAACAAAACATCCCAGACTACAAGTAGAAGTAATAAACTAAGTACAAAAGAAAGTGCTGAAAAGTAATAGGGCCAGAATACAAACCCAACTGAAAGTACAACTAAAACTGAATGAATGTACAACAGAAAAATACAATCAACTAGAAGATTGGAAGCAGCTCCTGGTTCGTCCTCCTCGGATCCTACATGAAGGGTAGGTACAGATATCGCAGCTCCTGGATCATCCCCCACGGATCCTACCTGAAGGGTAGGTAAATATAGTGAAGCTCCTAGATCGTCCACCACAGATCTTACCTGAAGGGTAGGTACAGATAGCATAGCTCCTAGATCGTCCACCACAGATACTGACTCGACGTGAGATCCACCTCCGGGTACCGTCTAGCCATCGAACACTCGACCTCTGTCAGCGCTGCCCGTCGTCTGCAACCAACACAATGATGTGTGGGCATAGCCCATGCAGGGGTGAGTATAACGATACTCAGTAGGGACCCCGAGACCCTCAAGGTATCACTAAATCCAACAAGGATAACCACAAATAAGGATCTCAATAGATAACCCTTACATAGGTATAAGCCCATACTTATACCTAGGTTATCAAGTAACCCATGTCAAACATGAGGAAACACAAAGGTTATGAAATCAATGGATAACCACCACCCAGGTTTATTCCCATAAAAATACCAAAGTTATCAAGTGACCCATATCAATAATGAGATAAACACAAAGGACATAGACTCAGATCAAACCAGGATTTTCATTATCGAAACTGTAACTGCTGAAGAGCCCCGTCTCGGGAGTGTACAGTGATCCTGTCATGACTCTGAGGTACTGCTCACTAACCTAAGACTGTTGAGGTACTCCTCCTTCGAGTATCGCGGGTCAGCCACTAAAACACAGTTGTGCTTCCCGCCAGGGTATGCCTCCCAAACACAGTAGTGCACACCACCTAATAGCCTAGAGTGGTACTCTCCGAACGAGTACCGCGAGACTGCACCCAAACATTATAGTGATCCTTCCGCCATGGGTCTGCCCCCAAACAAAGTACTGCTCTGTCCACTGGGCTAGTCGACTCACTCCAAGTCGAGTCGGTCAAGCAGTCGTCAGGTCTTAGCTGGCTACACGGTCTTCGTACTCCGTACGCTCGTCTCCGGGAGGGTCTGCTCTATGAGCTACAGGTCGATACTCCCATTATCACAAAGTCCCATGAATAATTATCTCAAAAGACCACCTCATCATAGGGGTCTCAACGCAACAGACGGTGCGTCAATCGGATGCCCGGTCTGTGAGTTATTAGCCTTTTCGTCCTAGGGGCTCGGTTGGTTTCGTGTACGAACCATCCCGACCACATCTCAAATGTACCCCAAAATCTCATAGGGTATACTCATAGGGACCATTTCTCAACTTGATCACCAACGCCGCTGACGGTTTTTCAAACAGACGTCCGGTCTGAAAGTTATCAGCTTTGCCGTTCTAGGGGCCCGGTTGGATTTTGGGTACAATCCAACCCGACCACTATCCAACTACATCCAAAACTCAGGAGAAGTATGCCGAAAGTTCTTTCTCATCAATAGGAATCCAAAAAAAGTTGAAATCATGTCAATCGGACATCTGAAGCTCATGATATAAGTGTTTCTGCTACGAGGGCCGGTTTCTTTGGTGTTCGAACCAACTCGGCCATACCCAAAGTTTTCTGAAACCTTGGATGTAATATGCCAAAATGACTGTCTCGATCCAAGGATCAAATTGCAACTAATGGTGCATATATTTAAGGTCCATAGCCCAATTTATGAGCTTTTGAATGAAATTGTTCGAAAATATGGGGTTCGGGTCTGGTCCGAACTGGGTCGACCCGACCCGGGTCCGGTTCCAGCCCAACAGGGTGCGGCCCGGCCCGGCCTGGGCAGCCGGATGGCCTGGGAGTGGCGCGGCGCTCGCGTGGCCAGCGTGTGTGGGGGTTACACCCAACCCCCCCCCCCCCGGTTGAAGAAAAACTGGCCCGGCTTAATGCCGCACCGCTCCGCCCCCGGAACGGCTAAGCCGTTCCGGTTTGGCCGCCTCCGCGGCACAACCGCTGTGGTCCTGTTCCGGGGGAACGCCACCGCCGGTCTCCGGCATCGCCGTGCCGGCGGGGCGTGCCCCCGCCGCCTTCCGCGGACCACCGGACGCGCTCCGGTGGTCCGTTTCGCCTCCCATCATCTCCAATGATCCTCCCGTGACCCGACCTTTACTGTGATGGCTTTAAATCTCCTCAGCAACCTGATTCGTCAATGCCTGACGATCCGTACGTCAAATAAAAATTCACGGCCTCTTCGTGGTCTTCTGACGCGGCGTGATGGCGCCGCGACATTGTTCGGCCTCCACGGCACCGCACGACGGCGCCTCGTTTCATTGTCGTGTTTCTTCCTGATTTCGTGCTGTGTTGTTGCACCGCGCCGCCATCGTTCGTGCCATAACAAAAAAAACATCGAAGGGGGAGGATGGTCGGCCATGTTCGTGCCGTCCGACCTTCTCCCGTTATTACGATAACAAGAGGCAAAAAAGAATTTGATGAACGACAAAGAATTCATGAACAAATAAATTACCCCCACGGTTTTCCCCGCAATCATGAATTCCCAACCAGCAAACATATTCTTTCGTGGATCAACTTAATATTTAGTTGATCCGCGTTCTTTGTTTTAGAAGGGAATAAATATGGGTTCATTAACATTCACAAATTAATTTCCTTCCTCAAAGGAAGTTTGCGGAAGTTAGCGTCGCGTGGGTGGTTTCGATGACGGCGTTGGCGTGCATCCAAGAAGGGAACGACGTCTCACACCAGCTACAGAGAGGAGAAGGAACGACACGTCGTTGGAGAGTTTCCGCGTCGGGGCCTCCTCCTTTGTCGTGGAGGAAGAAGAGGTCCGAAGATACCAGGTTGCCGAGTCGATGATCCTTGACGAAGTGTTGCCATTATTCCTTGAGGATGAAGACGTTCTTCACCAGAGAAGATGAAGTTCTTCAAGAGACTTAGATCTCTCTCCTCCAATCCTCAACACAACCAAACTAACCCCCAAAATTAAAAAAAATCTATTCTTATTTTATTAAGTCATTCTATGATTTCAAAATTCAAAAACTTAATTCCATTAATTGGATTAGTGTGTTGGCATGATTAAAGTGAGGAGAGGGAAAGTCACCCAATTAATGAGAAGTTTAAAGGTTAAGATGAGTTACACATCTTAAGTGGGGGCTTAGAGGAGTTAGGGAATGTGAGGGGTTGGGCTCGTGTGGGCCCCACCCCACCTTTATTCTCTCATGGTTCGTTAACAACAAGTAGGTCCCACCCAACTTCCACACATAGGTTATAACAACATAGGATATGAAATAAAATTGTAACACAATTTTATTACTTCACATTTAACTCCCCTTTGTTTAAACAACTCCTCCCGAGAAAACACACCTTCGGGAATAGTCCTCCTATGCAATTACCAGCGTTGCAATTTCATCGGTGCCCTCGGATTTCGATTCCGAGCACTGGTTGAAAAGATAGATAAACCTGCTCATTCGTTCACTGAACCTAACTGATCTAATCTTCGGAAATTGATTCCGGGCACACCGGACCTCGGAATCAGGCGCCGTCAGAAACTGCATTCTTGTAAAATACCAAAGAAATTAAGAAAAAAATTTCCTTGAAATTTTCGGGTCTTTACATCAATAATTTATCCAACAGTTATCTAATTTATATATCATTGCCTACAATGTTATTTAATATTTTAAATCCCTAAGCATTAATGAAATATGTGTTAAATATATAATTATCGAGCATAACTCAATATTATTTCATTTTTTAATATTTTCATCACATTATTGTTTTTTGTAAAATAAAATTATTATAAAATATGGGAATACATATTTAAGATCTCAATTAAACAAAATATTGATGAAGGTACCGTATATATAATTTAACTGAATACAAACAAATAATGTACCAATAAATCCTTTTCAAGAACTAGTAATTCCCAACCCTATGGTACAAAACAGATATCCAGAATATTATAACATGAATAATATATATTCATTACATGATTGCCAAATCATAAAGTGGTCTCTATGAACTTATGTAATGTACTAATGTTTAGTTAATGTAAATTCCATTATAAAAATTATCTCATATAATATAATCACATAAAATCACAAAACAATGCCACATCATGCTTAAAAAAACTACTAAATATTTTCTGACCTTTAAACATAATTTTTCAACTAATGTGATTTGAATTTTGTAAATCTGACATACATGGTTGCGATCAGTAAGATGTTCGGAGTCCGATATGACAAACCTAATTCTTTTAGAATAGTAATTTACAATTATTAATAGAAATTATACCCTTATGAATATTAATATGAACCTTATGAATAGAAAATCGTCCATGTAAATACTAACATTACCAATAAAAGTATAAATAAAATTAATCCACCTTATAAGTGACAATATTATAGTGTTCATATTTTTGGTAATTCATAAATAGTTAATTATATTTTTTTCATTAATTTATAAATTTAAATGAACATTTATTTTCATAAAATTTATTCATGATGTCTAATGATTATAAGATAATTTTATGAGATGTTAATATATTTTTCAAAGAGTTAGAAAACAATGTTAGGTTAAAATTTTCTATTTTCCATGTAAATGATGATTTTTAATTAAAAACAAAAATTTATCATATTTATAAAAATATTTTCAAAAAATGGAGTTCATTTTTTTATTCTAAATGTTGAAAAACAGTTAGGGTGAATTTTTGGAATTTTTCTGAAATACAAGAATTTTTTTGAATAGTAAAATATTGTAATTTACATTATTAATAAATGAATTAATTTTTGATTCATGGATGATTTATGTGATCTTTGGATAGAATTAAAATGAATGAATTACTTTATTCAGACTTAATAATCATTACTATTTCTTTTCTTGATCAAAAGAATAAAATATTGAGTAAAATAATGAGAAAACATCCCTCTCCTCCACTATAAATATGACCCATCACAATCGTTTCTTCTCACACCTCTAAAACCTTGGCCCTTGTCCAAATTATACCCAAATTTACTACTTATCCCCTTAAACATGTTTAGGATCTTTGTTTAATAATAAAATACCAAAACCTTCTCCCTAAAGAGGTTCTCAATCAGAAGGAATCAAGAGGTAAACCCTTCTTCTGTTTTCATTCAATTTCTCTTTCAAGTTATTTGACTTTCTTTTCTCTCCTAAAGTCCCATTATACAAAAGGGATGATAAATCCATTACATTAAATATAATGTCATTTTATTATTTTATTTGGATAATTATTCACGATCTCTCTTTCCTCTTCCATTTATACATAGCATGAAAACACCATCTGAGATGTGTTAATTTATCACATTCAAAGACGACGGGTTTTCAATTTCTATTTCCATATTCAAGGATAGTCCTGAAACAATTTTTATGGTTGAACCAAATAATAATTTATTTATTATATCTTATTTAATTTTATCCATTCATTATACACACATGACTTAAAATAATAATAAAAATCAAGTTCATTGTGAGTGAAACACCTCAAAAAAATCAATGCTTTTATCATTAATGATATATCTATTGAATCATCCTCACCCAAAATAACAAAAGGACTTGTATGATTATTTAACCCAATTAATGATCATTAATAACTTGTAACATAAATTTGGGACTTTAATTTCAATTTTACATGAACTTCCAAACTCTTATATAATCGAGCTGATTTTCAAAATTAAGAAGAAAAATACAATCACAAAAGATAAAATTCAACATTATAACTCATTAAATGGGAATAAATAAAGTAAATAAAATTAAAATAAATATATTAGATGTATAATAGGGCCTTTTATTATTAATAAATGAATCTAATTTCATTATTTATTACATTTAGGTCAATGTAAGAACACATTCACACTTAAGGTAAACGATTCTACCCTAACCTCCATTATTCCTTTTGGTTATTTTTCCTCTCTCTATAACCATGTAATATTATGTGTCATTTTTTGTACATATTATAAATGTTTTTATATTTTCCAAAATCATGTATCAATATACATTACTTCTTTTTGGGGATATACATGTTGTTTAAATAATCCTTACTCAATTCATTCCTTTATGTAGACCCAGTTTTACGCGAAATTCCCTAATTCTTACACAATTTAATGTGCAATCTATAATATTTTTTTAGAAACCATATATTTTATAAATTCACAATTCATATTTATAAAGAATTATTTATTTAAATCTGGTTCTATATAAAATATTATTCCATTTTCTATTCTAATACCTATTTAATATGTTCCTTAAAAAACACTAAAATGTTTTAATTCTAAAATTTCTCAAATACACTTTTTACATGATTGTCAGTTGAATTTGAAAAAACTAATCTTGATATTTTACTATTTTCTCTTATATTGTACCTGAATATTTTATCTCCATTCTATCATGGTTACCATTGTGATAATCGCTTATGTTATGTTGTTTAACAATATTGTGATACACAAATCTAACCTTGGGTAACCCTTATGTTTATTCTTGATTTCATATGTATGATTCCTAATGTAGAACACATATTCATTAACATTTTATGACAGGTATGAATAGATATAAATACAATACATTAGTTAATATTTAGTCTCATTAAATGTTATGTGAAATGGTTTTAACAGTTAGCATTGACTCACGTTCCATGTGAAATGGTCTTGGTGATTAGCCTTGAGTCATGATCCTTTATGTGCAATGAGGCTTGACATATGCTCCTGTATGTGAAAATATCCTTCAATCATGCTAAAGTAATGTTTTATGTTACTTCCACATTACTATTAATTCATTATTATAATAATCCATGTTCTTAATTTTATGATTCATTATGTGTAATCATGTTCTATGCCTTTTTAAATCATTATGCTATTCTTTCAAACCCTAGTAATGTGATTTGTTGTTATCTTTATTACCTTACTAGGTTTTTATATCATACCATTCTTCATATTATCCATATGTTATCCAACATAGACGATTGATCATAATAGAAGTTAAGAGAATTTTATGAAGATTGGAAAAAAGAAACGATTTATTTAGTCCCTTGTTTTTATATTTTAGGTATCTAGTCTTCAATGAAACAAGAATTAATGATCCTTGGATTCTAATTTTATGTTTAATTATGCTTAAAATATTGTAATATTATTTTATAAAGACTAGAGTTTTTGTATATTTTATAAGATAAATGTCTAGTTTTTTAGATTAGCAATAGATCACTTTGATAATTGGTGCTCAAAACGTTATAACAATACATGTTCAGCTGGCTCAAGTTATAAATATTAACATTAATCATGTGGAACGTCCTCCTCATCTAATTGAAGATAATTTTCCCATCAAATATTTCATTTGGAAAAGGCCTACCAGGTTTATTGGGTCTTCTGATCCCCTCCTTGTGGAATAGTAGATTAACTCCATTCAAAAATTGTTCTTTGTCCTCTTGTGATCAGAAGAAGTGAAATTCATGCTATCATTCTTCCATTCTGATGGGGAATCTCATAAGTGGTGGAAACTGATCAAAAATATTATGACAAATGAGGAATTGATTCTATATATTGAGAGGAATTGAAGAAAATGTTTTCAAATAAATATTTTCCCCAAACCCTATGTCTAAATCTGTAAAGAGAGTTCCATGGAATAATACAAAAGTAATATTATTATATCCAGAAATATGAAGAAAATTTCACAATTCTTTCAAGATACGCCTCTACCATTTGAATAAACATCACAATCAAGTTGGATTGCTTCTTTACCTTACTAAGGTCTGGTATACAAAAAGCATTCGCAATTCATGACTTTGTAAGTTATGAGTAGACTGTCTGTTGTGACCTCACAGTTGAAATGGAGACTGGAGACTCTAAATTTTATTGTGGGACCTATGAAATAATTTGGAAAATATAGTCTAATATAGTTGTTTTAGAAAGTAAATATCGTGTTAAAAATAAGTCCAAAAAACCCACGTGTCAAAATTGTTTGAAGAAGCATCCTAAGAACTGTCTAAAAAGAAATATGAACTGTCTAAAATGTATAAGAATGGGTCATCTGGAAATGAATTACATATGGGATTTGAATAATTTCAAAAATGCATAAGAATAAGGGAATTTTCAGATCAACACTCGGCCTATGGTGTAGTGTTTCAACTGCAAGGAACAGAGGTGTTATGTGAACAAATTCTCCAGGACATGGGGTTTCTAGAGGCCATCAAAAACAACCTCCAAGTAAACATGGAAGGGATTATGCTATCTCTAATATTTAGGAGGATCTAGACAATGATGTGTTGATATGTACAATTTTTATTCATTCATTAATATAAAATTTAATATGTGATTTTAGTTTTACGCATTATTTCATGTCTTGCAACTTTAGTTGAAATACTCAAATGTCACCTAAAAATTTGGCACTTGAGTCATCTGTGAGCACAATGAATGGGGAAATTATTGCATCCAATGTTTATAAATCCTCGGTAAATGTTTTCAGACTGAACCTCCCAGAAAAACTTATCATACTTCCTCTGGTGGAGTTTGATTCTATTTTTTTGCATGTATTGGATATCTTTATACAAAACCAAAATCAAATTTCAAGAAAGGGAGATCAATAATCAAATCCAAAACCATCCAACAATCATGTACAAGTGTAAGGACGAAGATGAATCACCTTTATAATTGTTGTCTCAAATGTGGATAATGTTTCCATTTGGGAAAGGATGTCCTCCTCAAATGATTGAGGCAAAGGAGATAATACTTCTAAAATATATTCCCATCATGAGGTTTTGCACATATTTATTCCCTAAATAATTTATTGTTCTTCCTCTTGATTGATATGTTGAGTTAAAAACTAACCATATTCCAAGATCCCTACCTATATCAAATAAACCTTATAGAATGACTACGGTAGAGCTGTAAGAGATAAAGTGATTATATGACAATCCAGATAAGGGTTTTATACACATAAGCGCTTCTCCATGGGGTGTTCCAATCCCCTTCATCAAGAGGAATGATAGATCATTACACCTCTGTATAAAATATTTTGAACATATTAAAATTTTAATAAAGAAACATTTTCCCCTTCCAAAGATAGATGACTTGTTCAATCAACATTGGTGGTCCAACTATTTCTTTAAGGTGCACCACCGGTCAGGATATCACCAATTAAAGATGAGAAATGAAGATATTCCCAAAACGTTATTTCAAATGAGTTATGGACACTATGATTTCATAGTGATTAGCTTTTAACAAGCTAATTCTCCCTAAATATTCATTAATTTAAAGAATATAGTCTTTAGGGATCACCTCAAAGAATTGTTAGACTTTATCAATGATATTCGGGTATACTCCAAGAGAAAGGATGAACATGAAGAGAATTTGTATACTATTTTGATGACATTACAAAGGTAGAAACATTATTCATTTTTAAGTAAGTTTGATTTATAGATGGAAGAAGTATAATTATTTGGTAATGTTATCACTATCATTGGAATATTTGTGGATCCTTATAGGATAAGGGAAATTGAAGTGTAGACTAAGAGAACATCTTTAATTAAGATACATGGATATTTTGGCCTTTCTGTGTATTATATAAAAAATTTTAAGAACATATCATGATTTTTATACACAATTTACAAGATGACATGTAAGGGAGTGAAATTTCTCTAGACTAAAAATTGTGAATAAATCAATAAGGAGCTAAAAAAAGGGGATTATCGTTGTTCCAGTACTCACACTCTCGACAAGTGGAGAAATATTTATGGTATATAGGGATGCTTCAAAGAAATTCATAGGTTGTGTACTGATGAAACATGATAAATTGATACAAAATACCTCAAGGTAGATTAAAATTCATGATAAAAAACATCCTACGCATGATCTAGAGTTGGCAGAAGTGATCTTTACATTGAAAATATGGTGGCATTATCTCTATGGGGAGAAGCATGATATATATATTGATCACAAGATTCACAAATATGTATTTTCACAAAAGGATGGTAATATTCACCATTGAATATGGTTTGATCTCATCGAGGCTTATGATTTCTCAATCAATTACTATCCTTGTATGTCAAATAAGGTGGCAGATGCTCTTTGTAGAAAAGATCCTACATATTTGATGAGAATTGAGAAGGATACAATCGTCTTATACTTACAAAGGATGGATATGATAATAATTATGGGATAGACATCATAAATCCTTTCTCATATGATTTTTCAACCTTCCCTTTTGGAGAAAATAAGGTATTCTCAATGAAACGATGTGATAATTAAAAAAATGGTGGAAGCTATCAAAAATGGGGGATCCTGTAAGATCAAGATCAGTGAGGATGAAGTCATAAGATTTAATTCATGACTATGTGCACCATCCAATCCAGGGATAAAGAAGTAGGATATTAATTACACTCAAGTCTCAACCTTCCCTATTTACCTAGGGAGCTCAAAGATGTATCGAGATATCCAAGAGAGATTTTGTTGGGACAATATGATGTATAATATTGCAGAGTGTACATCAATGTTCTTGGTCTATTAGAAAGTGAGGGCTAAAAGGGGGAAGTCTAAGGGAATGATGCAACCACGACTTATACCAACATGTAAGTGGGAGAACATCACTATAGACATTGTCACTAGACATCTACGGATATCCAAAGGAAACATTACAATTTTGACCAGTATGGATCATCTTACCAATAAAAATCACTATATTACAATTAGAGTGGACTTCTTGTCGGAACATCATTCATGGATATATATCAAGGAGGTATTAAGGATGGATGGTGTTCCCCTATCTATTGTATCTGATGGTGATTCGATATTCCCCATTAAATTCTATAAAATGTATCTAACATTTTCTAATAAATGAACTAAACTTCTAAATGGCCTATAACCCCCAAACTGATGGCTAGTCTGAGTGGACTATTGAGATACTAGAAGAAATATTGAGAGCATGTTCTGTGGACTTCATAGGAGGATGGGGCCAATATCTTCCACAGGTCAGATTCTCCTAGAACAACTGTTTCCAATCCAGCATCCAAATGGATCCATATAAATTCCTTTAAGGGAAAAGGTTTAAAACACCAGCATGTTGGGCTAAAGTCTAGGATAGTATGTTTTTAGGACATGAAATAGTTGATGAAATGGTGGAGAAGGTTAAAATCATTCTGTATCAAGTAAAAGAGTCTCACAGTAAATAAAAGATTTATTCAGACAGTCATCGACAATAACTGGTGTTCAAATATTGATACATGGTATTCATCTGCATATATCCAAGGAATAAGGTCATGAAATTTTGAAAGAAAGGAAAGATAAGTCCAAGGTACATCATCACTTTGAAGATTATTAATCGTGTCGGAGTAGTGGGCTATCGACATGCACTTCCACCCACCATTTCTATAGTACATGATTTCTTCCATATATCCCTCTTAAGGAAGTGCGTAACAGATACTTTTCATGTACTATCTTCATAGGTGGTACAATTGGAAAATGGTTTTTCTTGTGGGGTGAAGAAAGTGAAGATCTTTGGTTGTAGAGATAATGTTATATGTAAAAAGACTACTCAACTTGTCAAAGTAATATAGAAGAACCACAAGATGAAAAGGCAACATGGGAACTAGAGGAAGTGGTGAAGGAAAAGTACACACACAAGTTTTCATCATAGAATGTAAAAGAAAATTTCAAGGGCTAAATTTCATAAGGGTGGAAGAATGTATTGACCAAAATTTTAATCAATGGAAATTACCTTCCTTTAATTATTGTATATAGTTTTATCACATAAAATCACAACACAATTTCACATTATGCTTAAATGAACTACTAAATACTATGTGGCCTTTAAATACAATTCTTACACTTATTTTATTTTAATTTAGAATATATGACGTACACGATTGCAATCAGTAATATATTTGGAGTCTGATTGGACAAACTTATTTTGTTGTGAATAGTAATTTACCCTTATAAATAGTAATTTTATCCTTATTAATATTAATATGATCTTGATGAGTATAAAATCATCCAAGTAAATTGTAAACTTACTAATGAATGTACAAAAACAATTATCCGTCTTAAATGTGAAAATATGATTGTGTTGGTATTTTGCGTAAATAATAAATAGTTAATTACAATTTTATGACTAATTTAATAATTTAAATAAAATTTATTTTCCTAAAATTTATTCATAAAATAATAATTTCATGTATTATTATGATAAGATATTTTTATGAGACCCTACTAAATTTTTCAAAGTGTTAGAAATGGAGTTTTAATTTTAAAAATTCTATTTTCCATTTAAATAATGATTTAAATTAAAAATTAAGTGTATCAATATTGAAAAATTTATATTCATAAAATAGAGTTCATTATTTTCTTCTAAACATTAAAAAATGGTTAGGAATAATTTTTTGGTTTTTTCTGTAATACTGAATTTTTGATGAACAGTAAAATACATTAATTTATAGTATAAGTAAATAAATGAATTTCTAAGTCATGTTTGAGTCATGGGTGATCTAAGTGACATTTTTTTCGAATTAACATAAAAAAATTACAATATTTTTTCTCAATAATCATCATTATTTATTTTCTTGAGAAAAATAATAAAATATTGATTAAAATAATGAGAAAACACCTCTCTTGCCCACTATAAATACAACACATCGCAAACCATACTCCTTATACCTATAAATCCTTGAGCCTTGTCCACATTATTCTCAAATAATTTCCATAACCCCTTTCCCACATCCAAGATCTTATTGTCTCTACAAAAGACCAAACCATCTCCCTAATGGGCTTTTCAAGTGAAAGGAATCAATAGGTAAACCCCTCTTACATTTTCATTCAATTTCTTTTTATAATTCCTTTAATTTCTTTTCCTCTCCTCACCTACACACATAAAAAGATTATGATAACTCCAATAACATAACAATACTATAAAGTTATTATTATAATGGAATAATTATTCATCTTCTCTCTTTCCCCATCCTTTTATACTAATAAAGAAAACACCTTCCGAGATATGTTAATTTATTGCATTCAAGGATGATTGGATTTCAATTTCTATTACCAACATCATAGATGGTCATGAATCCATTTCAATTGTTGGAAAAAATATTAATTTATGTATTATATATTATTTAATGGTCTAAAATCATTATAAATACATTATTTAAAATAATAAAACAAAAAATGTTTGTTGTGAGTGAAACTGATCAAAATAATCCAAGCGTTTATAAATAAAGATTTATCTAATAATTTATCCTCAACCAAAAGAATAAAATGAATTATATTATTACATAACCATATGTATGATAATTAATAACATATAACCTCAATTCTGGACTTCAATTTTCATTTTACATGAACTTCTATACTCTTATATAAGCGAGTCGATCCTGAAAATTAAGAAAACAATCACTCACAAACGATAATAATGAACATTATAAGTCATAAAAAGATCGTAAAAGAACTAAATAAATTTATAAAATAAAAATTTAATGCATAAAATATTCTTTACATATTAATTAATCTAATTTGATTATCTTGGACATTAACTTCATGGGAAGAACACCTTCAGACTTAAGATATGGGATTGTACCTAACCCTCCATTATTTTTTTAGACATTATTCTTATCTCTTTACCCAAATTAAATTCTATATCAGTTTGATGTACATCTTCTAAATGATTTTTAAATGTTCCAAAATCATGTATCAAGATCTTTTACTCCTTCCTTTTCATGGATAAACATGTCTTAAATTTTTCCCTACTCAATTCTTTCTAAAAAGCTATCCCTGTTTAAGGGAACTTCCCAAATGATTACCCATTTCAAATTTCACTCTATAACCTATTTTCGGACACCATATATTTTTTAAAATTGTTATTTTTTATGAAAACCATCTTCGTTTAATTATGGTTCCATATTAAATTTTATATTGTTTCCTATTCAAAAATATTTTCAATAAGTTATTTAAACTACAGTAAAATATTTTCATTGTAAAGTTTATTATATATTATTTTTATATTATTTTCAATTAAATTTGACATATCTAATAATTACTTAAGACTATTTTATCTTATGAGTTTACATGAATTATTTAAATCCTTTCTTTCATAGACACCATTGTAATATTCCTTTTGTTATTCATTTTGATGAGATTATGATACAAAATTCGTACAATGGGTTACCCTTATATTTATGCTTGATTTATTATTTATGATTCATAATGTGGCACACATATTAATGGACATGTTATGATGGGTGCATAGAGATAGAGCTCTATTGAACTGGGTAATGTTTAGTCTCATTAGATGTTTTGTGCAATGATCATAGTTGTTATCCTTGACTCATACTTTATGTGCAACAGTCTTGGTCGTTAGCCTTGGATCATGATTCATTATGTGGAATGAGCCTTGACTCATTCTCCTAAATTTAAAGTTAATCTAGAATCATGATAAAGTATTGTTTTATTTCTATATCATGTTAATATTAGTTCATGATTATATGATCCCAATTTCTATATGTAATGATTCCTTACACTTATTCATGTTCCATGCTATTTTATTTCATTATGTTTGGATTTCTATTCCATATTATATGTATTATTATTATGTTTATTCACTTACTATGATTTTATCTCATTCATATGGTCATGTTATCCACAAGTTATCATATGAGGATGTATGAGAAAAATGGAAGTTAGGATCTCTTTATGAAGATTAAATAATAAAATGTTCTATTTAGTCCCATGATTTCCAATTCTATGTACCTAGGCTTCTAAGACTCTAGACTTTATGATCCTTGACTTTTAATTTTGTGATTAATTATGCTTAAAATAATGTAATATAGTGTTATAAAGTCTAGGGTCTCTACAACATATTAATCTGATTCCAAAAAAAACTGTTAAATTGTAGTTATTGTATATATTTAATGATGAATAATCAATGAATGTTGACGTGGGGAAGGGAGATCTTTGTTATTAGATTTATAAAATAATATACCACACATAAAAAATAATTTAATTAATTTAAGTCATGAGATCACCAAATTAATATGTTTATATCATTAAATAAATCATCTAAGAACCTAGAGAATAAGAGGTTCCAAACCACTCATAACCTACTATATAATCTATGTAACTAGGCACATTACCTCCTATAACATAATCTTAGTATATAAAAACTATATACACTATCGTATTAGTAATATATTATTATTAAAACCACTAATAAATCCTACCATATATTCACTTTAATTCAAAAAAAACTCCATAATATATCTCTAAATATGTAAAAAAAATATAAATTCCAATAAGATTTTAAAAAAAATACTAAATATTTAATATCATTACAAACACACAAAAAATATTGAATTTCATAAAATATAATCTCTATCAAAATTCTATAATTGATAATATTGGGTATTGAGACATCATTTTTCTTTCTTCTCACAGGAATCTTTCTAAACTTGTACTTTCTCATATAAAATATGTCTTTGTGGTATTACATTTCCCCTTGATATTTTATCCCTATGATCAATAATATATAGTAGTAACTCAATAAATAATATATCATGGAATGATTTTATGTCAATATGATGAATCGTATGAGATGAACCTTGTTCATATTTCATTAGATTATATTTAGGAATGGAGTCATTCACGAAAATATCCTTGTGATGTAATTTTTTTCTAATCTAATATGTCTAGATATGTATTAAGGATTTCTCGTAGTATAGAAAATATATATGGATTTAATTTCCCTTTTCCCCCTCATCAATGGTATCCATATAAAAGTGAAATTTGAATAAAGACAATATATAAAACAAAAAAGTCATTAGGCCACAAGAAATTATCATCATGTTATTTATATACACTCTGATTCACAAAAAATCACGTAAATATATTTTCATCCAATTAAAATTAATTTATATCATTATGTTGAACAAATATTCCTCACGTAATTATATCTAATATAAAATAGATTGAAACAATTTTGTATATAATGAGTCAAACAGAGAAATCTGAACATAATATTATTATCTTTTATTATAGTAAAAATTCTTGTAGTCTCATTTACTTTCTATAGCCCATTAAATTAAAGAATATATGGACCACATTCTGATGGTGCCTCACTCTCACAGGGCCACTCTCAGCTTTAGATTCATGTCTCGACATCTTTCTCTTTCAAATTAGGGGTCATGTTCTGCCCACAGAGACGAACCACTCCACCTTTGTCAGCTTCTTTATCTATAGACTCTCTCCTTGGTAGTGATGGGTCCTTTCTCTTTCTCTGGATTCTTCATTCTTCTTCTTATCATGTTCATTATATTCAAGATATATGGAGCTATACTATTTTCTTTTCTTCTATCCATATTCTTATAGTCTGGTCCGACACACACAACCCCATCTTGGTTGGGTGTGTTTGTTTTTTCAGATCGGTTTGGGACTATGGTGGTGGAGGTACGAGAAATTTGGTTTTCTCTATTTTGATGGCTTGTTACCTATGTTTCTCATCATATGATTAGAATTTCCCATTAGGGTTTCAATATCATTTTCTTATTTGGGTTTCAATAGCAGTTCACTCTTCTTTGATCCTGTTTATTCTGGGTATGGGAATCAAAAAAATTCCCATATGGTTTTAATCCAAGTGTTTCAATCTCTCATTATTTTATGGTTTATGATTTTGCTCACCACTTCTCTATCATTCGTCTCTTATTTGTCCCCCTATCCCATTTCCCCTTCTAGGTTGGTCAGGTACATTAGATACCAAGAGAATTTTTAGATGTGTTTGAGGAGTAGTAATAATTCCATAATAGTGCGACGTGTGGTGGATTTCTCTAGTTACTATATTTATTATGATTTCTCATTTGACAATGGCTTTGGTTCGCTTTTGAAGAAATTGGTGTTCTTCATGATGGTGTCATGATTATATTTTCTCTAGTTCAGTGATGAGGTGTTTTGGAATGTCTCTATGTTTCATGATATCATGATGAATGGTGATGTTATCTGGAAGAATAGTGTGGTATTTTGACTATGGGGACGACAGTAAAATTGGATATGTGTCATTGATAGTGATGATGATAATGCAGAACTCCATGATACATCAATGAAGATGAAGATAATGGGGATGGGGATTCTGATGGGTCCACTTAGTATTGTGATGATGGGGAGGCAAAAGGACATGACGTTCAACCTTATAGGTGTGCGACTCGAGGAAGGCATGTGAATCGAGATTCATGGTTATTGAGATGGGAGATTTTGTTTTTTCAAAGTTATAATTTGATTTTAATTTTTTTGGAATCTTTCACAAAATTATGTTAGAAAGGTATGTTTTCCCACTAATCCTTAAAACAGATTTTTGAAAAGTGGAAAATTTTATTTAGAGGAAGAAGAATACATGCATGATGAATATTTTCATGAAAATATATTATTTATTTTGATTTCCCATCAATAGACAAATGATAATTCATACTCCACATTACATGAGTACCAATTTTCCATTAAAATAAATTACAAAATTTAAATATGAATGTCACATGAAAATCAGATATAATATTTTTGAGTACAATATAAATCCTCCAAATAATAAGAATTCAATTGGAATCCTAGAAACCAATCATTAAAATCGAGGTACCTTTATTTTATTTCTACTTCTGAATAATTATTTTCTAAATCATTCCAACTAGAATTTTATTTTCTCATACACCCGTTATTAATAAAAGAAACTAAAAAAATCTAGTGATGTCTCTTTTTAATACAAGCTAGTAAAATTATCATTGTATTCCTCATATATCATAAGAAAACTTGGTTGAAACTACATTATGTGAGGGATGGAAATTTTTCATTAATTATTATGACATGGTCTTTGAATCATAATTTTACCATTATAGATATTTGAGATAAATTACATCAATAGTTACCAAAGGTATTTAAACCCTACCATTTAATTTCCCATAAAAAAATTACAATAATCATAAAGCAAACTATGACCCATAATCACTCAATTAAACAATGATAGAGTGACGATTTTTGTTTCAATAGATATATAACTTCATTCTATAGATACATCATCATGAAATAAATATATGTTTTCAAATGAAACCCCACCACCATTAATTGTGAATAACTTATGAATTTGACTTATTTCACTGAAAATCCAAATGAAATTTCCATTTAGTTATTTATATACCATTTAGAAAAATAATATTTCTTCTTATATTATTTCCATATCCCCTATTTATTATTTTAACCATATTATTATAATATATAATTTAATATATTATAACCCGTTTATAATATAAATAACCCAATAAAAATAAAATATCATGAAAATTTAAATTCATGATAACCCACTCTTAATTAAGGATAATTGGTTCGGTAATTATCATATTGGAGACTAATACTAAATGAATATTATGCTAAAACTCGCCCTGTAGTATCCTCACACAGTTTATTCCCACATTATATTTATCAATATTGATCATTTGGAATGTTTTTTAAAAAAAAATTTATTTTTGAAAATTAACTTTTTAAGGAATATTATAGTAAAATATGAATGAAATAGTTATTATATATTATAAAATATATGTTATACTTTTTTTATAGATGAATCTAGTGAGAAATTTATAGTCAAAAAAAGATACAATGTTTTAATTTTTATGGAGAAGAATAAATATAGAGAGTAAAATAAGGTATAAGGATTGAAACATTATAATTTTTAAATGTTTTTAGAGAAACATAATTTTATGAAGTTATAAAAGATAGAAATTCCTAATGATTTTATAGAATAATTATTATATAACGTCCAAAATGTTATAATATTATAAATTTTAAAATTAAATAATGTTTTTGGTGAAAAATAATTTCATAACTTTAGAAAAGTTAAAAATTATGGATGTTAAGAATGATAAAGAGATAAAAAATTAAAAATATATGGAATTTGAAAATTCTAATGATATTAAGACTGTTACATAGGATATAAAATTTAATGGTTTCCTAGATTAAGAATGATAGAAATTATATAAGTTAAAAAATTTGTTATGATTAAAAAATTAAGAATTTTTTTTGTTGTTATGAATGTTTCTATGATAAAGAATGTTTAAAATTCTAGATTTTTATAATGTTTCTGAGATGAAGAAAGATAAAATTTCTAGATGTAAAGAATATTACATAGATAAATAATTAATGAAATTATAGAAGTTAAGAATTTTTTTGGGATGAATATTTTGATAATGATTACAAGATAACAAAGTTGTTGAGTAGAATAAGGTTATATATTCTATAATTAAATAATTTTAATGAGATGAAGAATGTTAAACTAGCAGGAAGTAATGAAAATTATAGAGATATATAATATAATAAAGTTAGTAATCTAGAAGGTTTTCATAACATTATTAAAAAAATTCTTTCAAAATCCAATAATGCAATGATGTTCCTTCACTGTTTCCTAAATCATGATGGATCACATGAAATATATTAAAGTTCCATGAAGAGAACAAATAATAAATCTAAATTTATTTCCATCAAAAATACATTTTTTAAATGGGTAGACTATATTAAAAAGGATTAACTTTTATCAATACTATGAAATTTTTCTTGTGGATAAACTGATAAATTAGATGGACAAAGTTGATCAACATTAGAGTCATATAGGTAATGTGGATGAATATATTGATTAAATAAAGAAAGTGTACTACCATTATGATTTAACGGAGAATTTATATAAATGTTGTTATTGGATGGATAACATATTTGAATTGTATGATCACACAGATAATGTTTATAAACCAAATGATTGAACATTTAATGTGTTTGAAAATTCAATCTGATATAGTATATCCATAAATATATTATCAGATACTAAAAGAGTATGAACAGTGGAATCAGATAGAGAAAGTGGATTAATAGTGAAAACAAGTGTATAAATTACATTTCAAAAAATTAAAACTATAAAGTTAAAAGGTATATGGTGATAGTTATACAAATTTTATGTTAAAACATTAAATTTTGAATTTATACAATGTTGATTTTACAGCGTTAGTGTTAAAAATATAATGTTAAAAGGTTTACAAAGATTATGTTACAAATATTTAATAATTTCCTTAAAACTATGTTTATAGAAATTAAAATAAATATGGTTTATTCAATTTTTTTAACAATCTTCCATAAATTTCTAGATGGCATGATAAGAAACCATTAAAATTTATTTTATAGGTATTTTATAAAGTTAAACTTTAGGGAGAAGTAAAATTAATTTATTTTCCCAACAATACAATCATAAGATAACCTATATTAAAATTTTTAAATTTTAATGTACATAACATTGATCAATGCATAAAAAATTTTAATGTGATAATGATTTTATGGAATCAGTTCATTTACAATTAATTTTTTGTTATTATTTTGAATACTACTTCATGACAGATGGTTTTAATATATAATAATTGAAAAAAAGGATTGTTCCTATTATAAGATATAGTGAAAAAAACATTTCATCTATGAAAATAGTTTGGGAGACCACGATTTTTATTAAAGAAAAAAAAATAACTGTTTCTATGAGGAATAATTTTAGAACAGGTGAATAAGAAGTATATTATTGTATATAATAACACGAGAAAAAACAAGAATAATTGAGGAATAATATAATTTTATTAGATTAACATTCCTTTGGTACACATCACAAAGTTATATTTTCCGTGTTAATAATTTTTTTTAAAATAATTTCAAAGTGATGGGGGTCAATATAATCATTTATATTAAAATATAGAAGTAGTATAATTGTATTTTTATTATTTTTGTATTCACTTCATTCTAATAATGAATTTCATGGAACCCATGGAACTGGCCATAACAAAGATGTTGATTATTATACTGACTAAAAACCTTGTAATTATTCTATTCATTGTTTACTTTCCAACATCTTCTTACTGCTGAGTATTTTATACAAATTCAAATGGGAGAAAACAATAACAAGTTATAAGTATTAAAATTAAATATTATGGAAATTTGAAAAAATCCAACCGCATACCCTACCCCCCTTGGGGTACAATGATACATATGAACACTAATCAGTACTGCAAGAAAGGTTCCCCAAAAAAATACTTTTCATGAAATAAAAATTATATCAATAGTAGTAGTAATCATATATATAATAGAAAAAATTACCAGAGTTCAAAAGGTAGAATAATTCCATAACATAAATAACATGGTCATGAATTTCATTATGCTTAATCAATTGGAATTCCACCCATTTAGATATATTCTTATCATATTTTTTATGCAAAGAGAAACATGGATGTTGATGGAAAATAAATATTTTTTTTATATCTCTATCAATAAATGTTTTTATGATCAGGATGTGTCTCAAAATAAAAAATGGAATATGGTGAAATCCTAAAATAATCATTGAATAAAATGACACTATAATAGGGGAAAATTTAGAAATATAGACAATATTGTTTTCATATATTATAATGGGAGATACAGAATTTATTAATGAGTATTTCACCTGAGTTAATGAATATTTATGCAATAGTAGGGGTATTGTAGATGTCATGAAACATTATATAACTGTAATTAAACTTATTAGAAACTTTCTTGAAATTTCTAATTATAAATTCATTGAAATTAAAACATAAAGATGACATATCTCCTGATGAATTTAATAATATTGTTTTTTACTATGAAATGAGAAAATATTAAGGATTTTAAATTGATGATTAGGGATGAAATGGGTTTTGAATATATGATATAGTTGAATATTCATGATTATGTGAATTATTATCTTATTGATTCACAAGATAATAAATATGATGAAATTATGTAAAATATTGTGGCACTTATCTCTAATAAATATCATAGGGGAATAGTAATGTATGTAGGGATACATCCCATAAAATATTTTTACTATCGATTTTTTTTAAAATTTTAATATGAATTTCTGAAATAATAATACCGATGAATATTAAGATCATTTAAAAAACCATATGTGTAATAATAATGAATAAATATCTATATATGATATCAAGTATAGTAGTGATATGAAAAAAATACAATGTTAATGGAATAATTATCTTAAATAAGAAAATTAAATCTAACTCCAAAGATAGTAATTCATAATAAAATTAATGTTTGGAAAATATTATAACCCTTGTATAAAATGCTTATAAAAAAATACGATACATCACCATTTGAACAAGAAGGTGGAAAATAATCTTACAAAGAATACCAACTCAGATATAAACTCATTTCATGTCTTGAGAAAAATAAAAAATTATAGAAGGAAGTCATAAATATGATTAAAAATGTGTAACGGATTTTAAAGATATAAGATATGTTTTTAAATTGTAATATGATTATATTTTTGATTTTTTAAACCTAAAAAAAGTGTTGATGATTAAAGAATAGTGGTGGATGATTATAATATCAAACATGCATCTATGAAATGAAATGTTTATAAAAATTTGGGAAAAAAATTGGAAGATGAAACTAATATAAAAAAATTAATGAAAATATAATCAATTATTTAGAATGAAATTGTAATTCCTCTCATGGTTCAGAAAAATATCACTCTAAGAATAAGCTGAAATATTCACTCACAAAAGGTAAAATTTTATCTGATTATATTAACCATTCAATTTTAATGAAAAATATTTTGAAATCATGGATCGATAAAGGAAATTGAAAAAAAAATATCACATCAAAAAGAGTTTAAAATAATCTTCAAAATAAAATTACCCCATAGATAATAAAAATAAATAGATAAATATTTAATGACCATCAATAAACTCTCAACAAATACATAACTCACATTCAAATATAATATATATTTTAGGGGTTTTTTTGGTGAAGTATAATTTTTATACACCATGTGTAATTTTTTTGGAAAATTATGTCTCTTAAAATATGCTTAAATAAATAATAAGAGATAAATTTTGAAGGAATATTGAGAAATATTTATAATCAATTGGATATTGGAAAAACTATGTCTTAGGATGTCAGAAAACATCCCATTAAAAATAAATGTAATTTTCTTTAGTAACTATGTTGAAAATTTGACGAGGATGAAAACATTTCTGATGAATTTATGAATACTCTTTCGCGATGACATTCTTATTCTATAAATGAATATATTGATGGAAGGATGAAATTTGAAGAAATATATTATTTAAAAAAATACTTAGAGTAAAAAAAGAAAAAATCATGGATTCAGGATTATGGATGTTCCTCGTATATAACATGTTTTTAAAAATCATGAATTATGTTTAAAATTTCGAAGAAGGTGTAGTTATGTTTGAAGATGAAATTTATTTAAAACATGATGAATAAAAGAATCTAATATTGAATCCAAGAAACAAAAATCTATAGAATATCGATATTTTGATGGTCTCTACAATAACTTCCATAGTGTGATCTAATATTTTGATGATGGAGAGGAATTAATTTACATAAAATAATCATTTATCATGAAATATTTTGAAGATGGTATTTTTATTACCATGTGAGAAAGAACCCGAGGTAATCTCTTATAGAAGGGAGAACATTGTAAATCTTGTTATTTGATTTTGATGACGAGGAAATATTTTGGAATTAGGTGCTTGGGTATCTTGGTTAAAAATAATTAAAAAATCATCCAAATAATAGAAAATAAAAAATATTCCAATATTTTATAAATGGATGAATTTGTTTGAATATCAAGTCTGAAGGGGAATATGGTTGTTAAAATCCTTCTGAATATTGATATTTAATTAACCAAACACCTAATTCTTATTAAATCAGAACTATGTGGGAAAATGAGGCATTAATGAAGAAATTTTTATTTTTTACATTATCAATTTTATTTAGGACTTCACTCAAATGACCAGCATTATATTCATGATATATAAATCAGAGGCTACTAAAATTTTTATATTTTTTAAACGGAAATTCAGATGGAAATGGGTATTTATATAATGATTTTAATACCTAATAATTGAATGGTTTAAAAAAATAATTATTTTTAAGCATAGATGGTGAATCATGGAATAAAATATTAGTATCATTTCTTATAAAACCCTAAAAAATAGAGTATCAAAAATGAAAAATAGAAGAATGGTGGAAATAAGAAAAATTATGTTTCTATAGTACAAATTTTCATTGTTTCACTTGATATAAGTTTTATATACTGATTTTAATATACACAATACATTTTTTATTGACCAAAACAAACATTAATTCCTATGAAATGTTGTATAATAAAGAACAATTGGTGAAATATTTTAAGGGTTTTGGAAGTCCCTGCTTACTAATGATAAAAAACCTAGATATTGGGAAATTTTATAAGAAATATGAGGAATGTAATTTTATGGGATACTCACCCAAAAACGAAGTTATAATTTGTGAAACCAAAATTTAAAATAATTGGTGGATTCGTATGAAAAAAATGAAGAGAATTAATCTTTATACAAGAATTTTCACTTCTTGTTATAATACATATTCATTGTTCTATGGTACATGTACAACATGGAATTATGAGAATAACCCATCAAAAAATATCTCATTGGAAAATGTATATCATCGCTCTTTCATAATAATAAGATACCTTCTGAAGTGAATTTTTACTTTCTGGTAGTCATTTCACTAAAAAGGGATCCCATTATTCCATGGAATTCATCATCAAGTTGGTTATCCTAAAGAATAATCTCAATAAGAGAGGATTTGAACTGCATGATTGTATGTCAAACCTAAGGCACATACCCTCTGACACCCAAATGTAATTTAGAAAATAAATCCATAAAATTCAACTCTTACAGTTGATTATTTCAACTCATGGGTTAAATGTTTCTTTATAAAAGGATCAAAAATTAAATTCACATTACTCAGGGTGTAAGATTATTCAAAATCAATAGTCTGATAGTACTCCACCAAATTTCAATATTATATATTCAAATCATTTTGGGAGATGATATAATTCATTATTTTATGGTTATAGTAAATGTTAGTCCTTTATCAAATAATATAATACATCTAACTATTATGATCATGCATCAGTGATAAAGTATCATGATAATGGGTTGGGTAATTATTCTCATGTTTCCTAAATCATATTGATCTATTTGCTACCATGTGATCACCCTTCATAAGAACGTAGTCCAAACCCAAACATGATGCATCATATAAGACCACATAGCCCTACCAACACTTTGGAATAGTCAAAACATTCACAAAAGTAAATATGGGTATCATCTTGTCAAATATCTCTAACATTATTCATTTCATGATAACTTCACTACCATTCAATTGAGGGAGGTAATTGGAGAAACTAGTTTTATAAACACTTAACATCCTTGTGGTAATATCCCACCAATCCCAAGAATATATTTACCATGAACCCATTATGTTGTTTCCCAGATTTCATAATATCATTTACCTTCTCAAAATCGACTGAAATACAATGTTTTGAGACCACATTTTCCTAGAAATTCACTACCCAAAGAAAAAAATATTCAAATATACACATAAATTCCATGATCTATCATATTTCTAAAATTTCTATTAGATGACACATATGGACTTTCTCAGTTCTTGAGTAAACCAAAATATCATCCTAAAATATCACCATGAACATGTTGAGATACTTATGGACTATTTTTTCATCAATTCCATAAATAATATTGGATCATTGCATAGACCAAATGGAATAACAAGGTTCTAATAATGGTCATACATAATCTTAAGGGATATGTTTAGAATTAATGATTTATTAATTTTGTAATGGTGATGACCTTATCATTGTTCATTCTTCTACAATTGCATTTCTCTTTTCAACTAATCAAATAGATAGATAATCCATGGAAATAGATATGTGTTCTTCACTGTAACTTGATTGATATTTTTTTAACCTCCACAGAGGTAAAGTGTTACATCATCCTTCTTTATATAGACAATAGATGCTACATAATGTGACATACTCAGGTGCATAAATAATTTATCATGTAGATAATCTAACCAAGACTAACCCTCTAATATATGGTGGTTATATATCATAAAAAGGAATATACATAGGTTGTTTACCTAGTAATAATTCAATATATAACTCTACCTCTAATACAGGTAGAAAAATAGAAAAATATAAACTAGACACATCTAAAAACTCAACAATGACTAGAGAGAAATAATCCCTAAAAGATTATCACTGTAAATGAAAATTTAAAAATAATATTATGCATCCCAGCATTGTAAATGATGGTATTGGTCTGCTCAAAGTCACCTCCCATTCTCACTAAATAATAATACACCTCGTAATATACAGAAATGTAACCCCTCCATAGATAATAGTCCATTATAGAATTATTATCATTGATTCAATACATCCTAAGAATTATGTTCAGAGGATTCATGTTAGAAACTAGGAAATTCCAGGTAAACACAATCTATGATAGATAGAATACATAAGCATGACATTGGAGACCCTACTCTCTCATCTTTATGAAGGAAATAGTAATATCCATAACATAAGAATAAAGATATCTTGGATGATTAATAAATCTCACAATATGATTCTATATAAATGATTTAAAGGAACTGGTATCAAATATATTAGCCATTAAAGATGAATCCATAGTGATGGTACCTATTATGATATGGAATTACTTATCTAGGTGGACCAATCAGTTGCACGAACTATAGATCATAGGTGAATAATTGAAAAATTATTTCTAATGCATATCCGTGCGACATATGAATCCAGTTATAGGGCCACTCTAGCCACTTCTGAGGGTCTAGAAGAATACTATTATGTAGATCCACCATGGGGTCATCACGCATTTTCATTCAGTTAAAACCCACACAAAACATCAACTATGAGAAAAAGAATCACCCCTATACCCTGATTTACTCTTCAGGATTAGCTCTGTAATCAATTCTATTTATACGAAGTAAATATAATAAGTGAACTACAACAAAAATAATTTATATTATACGTTATCTAAAATTCCCATAAAAATATTATTCTTTGAGTTTCTCATTTTTCACTACATAATGAGTAAAATAAAATATCTCATCAAAATGGTTTCACGCCACATCATGGTCTTTTCAAGCTACCTATGGATGAAAAAATCCGTAGAATTTTCTATGACCATGATATCTTAATATTACTAATTAATGAAAATAACTCTATATTATTTTGACTACATTCCCTCATGCTTCCTTGTTATAACTAATGAATCCCTCCATATTCATCTAGGCCCTTCCCACTCAACAGAATAACATTTTACATTAATAAATCTTGTATTTATAGGAAATAAAGAATAATATCACTCCCATTTAACCAATCCTTATCCTCTTAAGGATAATTAGATCCCTTGAAATTATGATGATTTCTTTGAAGAAAGTCTTGGTCATGATTCCCAGATTCATCCACTTTAGGTTCCATAACTATATCCTAAATGGGAATTGTTTCAATTGCCTCTCCTAATTCATGGATATAATACCCCATTATCTCAATAAGAATATGTTCCACTAGAATATTTTCTCATTATATTTCATAAGAAGATTCATCCTTTAGCCTATTAGAACGTGTTCTTGGATTACTGATTCCATACAACATCAATACCGAAAATTTATTGCATCATTGAGGTTACTTAATTCAATTATTCATGGATAAAAGATTCAGAAATATTAATTGAACCAAGTAGAAATAAAGATAGGGATTTCAAAAAAATTCAAAAAAGTGGGGAATTACTAGAATCATATAAAAAATTACTCAAGGAATCTTCTACCAAACACCCATTTTGACTGAAGGATTATTAAGATAAGATGCAACAAAGAAATCTCTTGAAACTACATCATATGTCCCAAAAATATTACCTATTGTCTACCAAGAAAAACCAAAATGCATACCGACATGTGGGAAATATTTACAACTGTTCACTTCAAAATGTAATTTTTCACGAACCAACTTGATACCCTAGAATTCTAATAACAACTCTCGTGCAGAAATAAAACAAAGGGCATTACTAATCCCTGTGGGTTGGTGTCTAGAACCAAGAATCGTATCAAGAAACAATATTAAATTATTTTTTACACAAAATAATATAATATTATTATTTAATTTTTTATCTCAATGTCCCATGAGAAGAAATAAGTATAATGAAATAAGTAAAATTCCCAATATAATACATCACCATGTTACACAACATCTATAAAGAGAAAATCTCATACATTTCATGAAATAAGTGGGCCACATCTCCACCAGTAACCTCTATGACTCCGAGTCCCATATATTAAGAACATCTTCTACCTCTTAGTGTCATTATTCCAATATTGAGACCTAGCATAAGATAATGTAAAAAATTATGAAGGTAATGGTAGGGTGTAATCTAAGCATACTATTTGAATTGTTCCATGTGTTCCATAAAATTTACCATAATATTAAATCAACCATGACATTAATTTAAATAGAAAAGGTATGGTAAATAATTTACATATTTTCAATAAAACAATATTTCCAATCAAATTGTGGTAGATATATCAAATCACGGTTAAATGGTCATTTTATATAAAACATTTATATAAATTAGTTAGTAGGAATAAAACAACTTTATAATAAATGGTATGTATAATCAAATCAAAAAACAAAAACCTCCATTTTAATAATCCCTATAGTGATTAATTTTTTAATAATCAGATCCTTACACTCCTCAATCATACACATGCATCGATATATATGTGAAAACTAAAATAAACACCCTTTTTAGGGGACCATTATGGGATATCAATCCACACCCCAATCATTGAAACATTATGGGAGAACATGATATGAAAGGGTTAGTTAGTGTTGTGTTTATAATTACATTATGAGGGGGTTGGATCCTATCATGCTTTTCTCAGTCACTTACTAACTACCCAGGCTAACATGTGCTTTAGTAAATATATTAATCAATTATTTCAAATTATCTTCAAATACTTTTCCCAGTTTTATTTTTCAACAAGGATTTTTCCTCACAAAACCAAATCATGATTTTCCTAAAATTAATACCCATTAAATTAATATTTCAATTTAATACATTTTCCTCAAAGATAAACATATAATCAATTCCATCAAGTCAAATTTAAAATAAGGCCATTGGTTTCCTAAAATAAACAAAAAAATATATATTTCATTGAAATTGGGGGTTCTCAAAATATTTATTCCAATCTCAAAATCAAAAAAAAATCCTCTCAGTTTAGGTTTTAAATAAAATAAAAATTTGATTTAGATAAATTAATAAATGTAACATCTCATTTGTAATTCAATTCTCTATGGAACCTCAAACCCTTAATCATGAGATAAAATGACAAGACACCTGAAATGAGGACACCAATGAAGAATGAGATGAATAAGATGAAATATTCACACCTATAGTTAATATCAAAAAAAATAAAGATTAGATCCATCAATATCATAATGATATCCCAATAACCATAGGGGATATAAGAGGAGATTGGAATAAACCACATAAAAGAATATGGAATTACCCAAATAAGATAGAATAAGATCCATAGTCCCTCAATCCACCTACAGAAGGGGTTTGGGGAGACAATACTTTCTTATCAATAGCCTTCATGACCAATGAAATTGATTTTGGGTTAAGTGGGTTTGATTAAAGTTTTAATTGGGGGTCCCCTAATTTTTAATTAAAATTCATCGGGGTTAAAAAATGGGTCCAGGTCTAATGCATGGTATACATGGTGAGTAGTAATCATGAACCATCCATGGGCTTCTGTTTGAGAGTTTAGCTTACGAACACATTAAATTTTACCACGATCAAAACATGATAAACCCCACATTCAAAATATGCATGGTTTGAGGGAGTGGTCACATGGATTTTAAAAATATTTCTCCCCAAACTAGTGAAGAAACCTTAGTCACACAGTTTATGGGTCCAAACTGATTCGTTTCTCCTAACCATGATCCAAAAATGAATATACCCATGGGATTCTAAAATTCACAAAATTTTACTAAAAAACCAGATACAACCCCCAATCAATGATTAATATAATGGGTGAGAATTACCTGAATGAAGATAACAGGATATTACACAAGCAGATTGTGGAGGTTGGTGAATCCCATCCATATGATTAACAATACATGTGAAAATCATGGATTCATATAGAGGAGAGTTTCCTTTTGTTTTTAACTTTGATGATCTTTTAAATTCCAATTAAATTTATTTTAATTTCTGACAGTAAAAATTTTTTAGTTTTAGTTCATAGTATGTATCATATTCATTATTTATTGTCTCTATTTATTGAATTTATCTATTTGGGAGTGATCTGGGGAATGTGATCAGATTATATCAATTAGTTTGGTTCATTATTAGTATACCCCTAGGTGTCCCTTAAATATGTCCTTCTATCATAAATTATATAAATTAATTTTTATTCCATGTTATTTTCATTTAGATATTTCGCTCATATTCATGTTTTCTAACATTCATATTATCTAATTATTTATATTTCATTGATATGTATTCTATTATTGATCATTTGAGCTCATCCCATATGTTTCCCATTTACTCAAAGAATTATATACAAGAATTTATTTAGGAGGAATATAAGTGTGGAATATTTTTTCGTGATTTGGTAAATAATGAATAAAAAGTAAATGTTATTAAAGAAGAAAAATGAAAAAATAGTCAAGATAGATTGTAGTGGTGGAGGTAAACAACGTCCTTAACCACAATCAAATTATAATCCAATGGAATGGAGTCTATGTAATAAAAATTAATAATATGATATGATTACTTTATTTTAAAATATGAAAAAATTTCTCCTTGTATCATTTCTTCTAGGTTTGATGGATCACTACAATTTGAGTGTATTGGTAAAAATATAATAAACATATAAATGGTTATGAAGAATATATCTCACAAATTTTCTGTCAAAGACAAGTTATAATATACCATTGATAAGTGAATACTCCTCCATTTATAGATTTAAATACCACAAATCACGTCCCTGGATTCCAAAAGAATCATAGTACCACACTAATAAATGTAATTTAGTTATAAATAAATGATCCATAACTATCCCTAACAATGTCTCAACTATGCATAATTCCATCTGTACAAGATTCATATGGGTGGAGATCCATGTTGAAGAAAGGAGGGGACCACATAATCTAATGTTTGACATTACTAATGTTAGAATAAATGACCCTATAATATCCAAAAATCTATTCCTTGATAGGGATGACATTGAATAGGATCAACAAATTGGGCATCATTAAGATAAAATTAAATATAAAATTTTGAAGAGTAAATTACTTGTTATGCTACCTATATCCATTATAAATATGAAAATGTTTCTATAATCTAGTAATAAGATAAAACTTATGGACATTTTAAATATAATAATAAAGACAGTAACCTTGAATCCAAGAATATTTAAGGTGGTCAAAAGAGAAAAAATGGGGTTGATACCATTCCATTCCCTCAAAAAAGAACTGGCACATAATGTCAAGTAGTATATTAAGAATATTTTCACATTTATTTAAATTGGAAAATGAATGTTTTAAGGTATTTTTATACAAATGGAACTCCCCAACATTGGAAAATATTAAATTTGGAGGATTCATGATGACACGTGTAGTGGATAAATAAAATTAACTAGAAATGTATGAAACTATCCTAGAAATTTTTTTCCCAAGGTCTAGATCCTTGATATGAATGAATAGTATTATGTTAATATTTGGTACATATGGTCATCGATAGAGTAGTAAAATAGCAGTCGCGCTTCTCATCTATGGGTATTATACTATAAGTGTCATAACTTTTCTCTTCATAATAAACATAATATGTGACATTGGGTAAATTATTATCTTCTTTGATATTAATATCAAGATTTGGAAATTAAAAAAAGAATAACTAATAGTATAAAAAATTATCATTCCAAAGAAACTTATAACCTTTCCCAATAACCCATATTGAAAACATAAAAAGGGTTCAGAGCTTAACATGGAGGCTATTAAACAAATTTTATGATTTCATAGGTCCCCAATGAATAATATATGATTCTTTAAAAAAAATTGATTTTTGAAATATTTTTGTAAAGGGAGCATTTTGGAAACATTTCACATGTGATATTATCCAAAATAGATAGAATATAAAAATCAGGTCTCATTATTCTAATTATTTCTTAAATTATGGGTTTAGAGTAAAGGCTATAATTTTCTAAATGTTTATCGTTGTTACAAACTAACTTGGGAAACCCCTCAATAAGGTAACTAAGGTGGTCTTGTAAATTCCTGAAGGGTTTTACTATTTCCTACGGCTTGGAAATTGGCTCCTGGTAATCTAAAAATACACTGAGGAAATTGTTTCAGCCAAAAAATATATTAAATGGGTTTGAACCTAGAACCCAAAATTGTCTCTATATTACATTTTGACTCATGATCCCAAATTTTGATGATATAAAACAACCCCATATCAACATTGTTTAATTGTAATAAATCCTATAACTAAATAATAATGAAGTATAACAAATTAAAACTTCAACCTAGATGATTAATTTAACATATATAATCATAATTTATTGAAAAATATTTCAATTATTCAATACAATAAATTCCTATCAACCAAACCAAAAAAACAAAAGAGAGTTACCCATATCTATGTTATATGAGGGTAATCTACACACCATAAAACCACATCCCTTTAAATCCATATTAAAAATATTACCAACTACCTCTATGAAGAAACAATTATTTACTTATATCTATTAAAATAATTTATGCATTCAACAATTGGGTGGATGCAAGGTGTGATCACATCTTACTCTATAGGATCGCCATATGTTTTTTAAAAGAAATCTTTACTACCTAAATCCAAGCATGCTATTTTGAAAATAAAAATAATAAAATTTTTATTTATCATTTTAAAATTAAATGGTCATAGGCTTTAGAAATAATACATTTCAAAAGGATCACACCATGCAAGAAATTCAAACAATGAAGCACCATGGATGAGACATCAGATAATGAAAGTTACAAGAACCCTAGAACCCTTATATGTTTATTTTATCTATTTATATGAAATTTATTTCTTGAGAATACCACTATTTAAGGAATACATTGGCTAAGTGGCATGGTGATTCTCATCTTATGACCAAAAATCTAGCTGACTACTAAAGATTTCATGTATTCTCCTAATTTTGTGGTAATTCCCATGTATCGATACCATGACCTTATTGTCTAGGTATATTATGTCAATGTAGTGTGGAATATACCATGTAGTTTCATAATTATAATATTCCTTCCATGATACATGGAATACCATGTCCTACATCCCAATTTATGTTATCAAAATTTCATAAATAAATTAATTCACTAATAAAAAAGAGGGGGTTTTCAACATTCCTTATACATAACTTATATAAAATTCTAAAACAATATTTATAAAAAAATTGACAAATCATCTCAATATGATTTATTACCAAAATAATACCACAATTATAGAATATAAATGGAACATATAATAATCTTTAAAATTAATATATTAATTATTTCATAATACCCAATTACTCATACTACATAAAAAAGGTAACATATGAAACTTCCTTCTTTGAACACATGAAATTTATATTAAATTGGTTTAATTCATTAGAAAATAGCATTGATGAAATTATGGAATCAATTTTAGGTATTAAATAGAAAAACCACACAATTATAAAATATTAATATAATCACTAGTACATCATTACATTTGGGGAGGAATACTTAATTGAATAAAGGAAAAATAAAGATAAGGATGATGGATATGTTAACTTAACTATTTATAGTTTATCTCTAGTGAGAGATAGTATAAAATCAAGGTAATATGATAGGGAAAATCCTATTTCACATGGGAGGAGTATTGGAGGATTTGATATTGAGTTGAAAATCGAATAGGGTAATTTATATTAGCATATAAAGTCTTGTAATTTCATATTTTATGAATTCTACACAGGGTCTAACCAGGGTGTGGACATATCCACTAAATCATAGAACCCCTCTTGGCCCTTCCTAAATGGAACACATGGGATCCCAAAATCTTGTTTCACACTAATAATTTTATATACAAATTCCCAAAACCCACTGTGGAATTCTAAAATTCATGGAGTTTCTTGGGGGCCAGTCTAAATCATCATGTAATGGGGTTAAGAGTGTGAAAAAGGTCTATTTGTTCCTCAAGTGTGTCATGCATCTTCTGGTCACCAACATATTAAACTATATTAAAAAATAGATGTTCCCCCCCCCTTTAATTCCCAAATTGTCATGGTGGATTCTATACCATAGAGTAGTGTTCTTAAAAAGGAATATTTTTCCTCCGAAAAATATAGAACATTATAAAATACCAACACAACTAAATAATTGAAAACATAAACTTGAAAATAATAAAATAAATCGTCTCTCATCTTAAAATGACATTGTTGAGTCATAGTGATATCAGTAATATAACTTTTTTTCTAAATAAAGATATCTTAAATAGTATATATTTTTGAATTGGTGACGGAAATACTCCTTCAAAAATTACTCTCACTCCAATGTATCATGACTATAATTCTTATGTTTCCTCAACAATTGAACCAATGGGATAATCATTCTTAATATCACATTATATACAGATTCATAAAACATAATAATTTATTTATTCACTCTAATATTGTGACTCATCTGATTATATTTGAAATTTATGGCATGATTGTGGTCTTGGATATAATCCTTTAATTGAGTGATGTGGAACACATTATGGGTCAATTTCTACCAAGGGAAATTTTATAGCTAATTAAAATCCATTTTCTATTCTCTTATTAATTATATGTGGTCCCGCAAACCATAGTTAAATTTTCCCTTGATTCATGATCCATTAGTAGACTATCCTAGTTGATAATATTATGAACATTTGGTAAACCACTAATATTTCCAATGTATGAGGAAAATTAAAAGCAATATAATTTATTAACTTTGATATTTCACCATCCTTTAAAGAATAGTCTTAATGTTCACCATCATCTCATGAATGATATTTGATCCCACCAAGGAGGCCTCACCGACATTAGGCTAGTAGAATGGATAATAATACTGAAAACACTATAGAACCTCCAAAAGTGGAATATTGATCAATAACCGGTAACAATTATTATACCTAAATTCAAGGAGTCCCAAATGGATATCCCAAAATCCTTAAAATTTGATAACATAAGAATAGATTATATCATCCAAAATTATAATTTCACAAAATTACTAGCCATAAGAACTTTTATGATATATTTTGATCCAATTTACCTGGTACATCTTTTCTTCGTAGATTCTTTTCGAGAATTAAGAGGTCAACTTCAGTTCCTTCTCCAATATGATAGTCAAATGATATCCATGAAATACCATGAACATTTTTATGTAAAACTGCTAAAGTCCTTTTACCATTGTGGTATCTCTTATTGGAATGAAATGTTCTTCTATATATAGCTTATCAATCATGAACCATATAGGAATATGTCCCTCAGTGTTATGAGGTAATATAGTGATAAAGTATATAAGGACCTAATATCATAATCTGGTGGGTATATGGAGAGTCTAGATTATAATATATCTAGTTTCATGATAATCAATAATTACATATAAATTTATAATCATGAAATATAGAATTTTATGTCACTTCTTATACATGGACACCAATGTTAGTGTTTAAAATCATAATACATTTTAGTGGATCCAAGGTGGATATCCCACTATGAATAATGGTAATCCTACATCAAAACAATTTGTGTAGATAAAGGGAGAACATATTATTATAGAACCTAAATATTACCTCAAGAGATTTAGACCACTCTCCGGTGGTCTCCCCAACATTAATTATTCTCTTGATGTGTTTGTACATTTAATCTCTTGGTTTATCTTGGTTATGGTGCTAAAAAAAGATACGGATTCAAGTGATTACTAGAATTAAATTCATACTCCTCATTTTTCACCTCTAAATATATATAGGAAAAAGCTAAAATTGAATCTCATTCATCACTATATCCTTTAATGCTATAAAATAAAATTTTGTTGAAGAGAATCATTAACCACATTCCACAATCCTAGTATATACGTGATCCCTAATTCGGTTGACTAATAATATTGACCCCATATCCTTGTTTTGAGGTTCATATATTTATGAGAAATGACATAACTAAAAAATATATTAGAATAAACGATGAACTATTCCCAAATGAGATTATTGTTTCATCACTTAAGAAAATGTATTAATACGACAAGTTTAAGATGATGTGTTCTGTAGTTCATTTTATGTGATTAAAGATAGTGATAACTGTAATCCCCCATTTTATTACACTATAATAGTTGAAACCCCACTATAGAACCTAGTTCATCACAATATACAAAATTTACTTTACATATCCCAATCATTATCAAGATAAGCATTAAGGTTATTTGTCTCTTTATCTAACAAAAATATTATGGGAAATTTGGGTTCCATAAGTGCTTCACCCACTTCTGTGTGAGATAAGTCATGGGAGATTCCAACTTGTAGAAACATTTCCTAAAATAATAGCAATATTCATCAGTTCCAAAATATATCCAAATATCAAAAACATTTCATAGTTCTTCCATAGACACAAAAACTCATACCATATCATAGTATAATGAAATTAAATTTTCAGATACAACATTTCCAATTAATTTGATTACATAGGTGAAAAATATTTACATAGTAAAATTAACAATAATATGATTATAAAAAATGGACCAAATAACAATTCAAAAATAATCCTCACTGTTATATAAAAAAAATTATACAAAAATTTCAATACAAAATTTAAAAAATGATTGAATATTTATACTAGTGAAATATTTGGTTCATCAGAACCATAAATACCACGAGAGAATTTTTCAACCCGAAAGATATTAGTAGGTACTGAATAATATCATACATTCTCTCAAAATTATTTTTGGGAACATCCTATTCCTCTACTCTAATTAAATGTTAACCCAATTGAATATTAATCAATGAAAAGAAAATTTCCCATAACTAATTATTAATGATTTAATCGCTGATGAAATTGGATACTGATTCTTAATTATCACTTGGTAAAATATTCTATTATAAATACACAAATGTAGTGTCCCATCCAAATTCATAGAAAAGGGAATTAGAGAGACCCAAAGAGTCAATCTAGTGGAGATGAAGCTTTATCCCCTAGATAATCTTGCTAAACCTTCATCTATTTAAATTATATGGATGAAATATTATATGGGGAATGGAAATTAGAAAAGTTAGAGTCACTAGTTCAATAGGAAACTTGACTTATTTATCTAATGTACATTTCTTAAAGTCAGAAAAAACACATCAAGGAACTCCCTTACATCTATAGGAGGCTCAAATTATAAATTACCTTCATATACATAAACCATTAAGGGTTTTATTTGATATTAAAGACTTAAAATATTACGAATGGGAAGTAATTATCGACATGATCACATATCTTAGTATCCTTGAAACACATGATATTTCACATTGTGAGTTGTAATGAAAGAACCCTCCAATGGTTGTAGTCAATCTAAGCCTTTAAATAAACAATATAGTTCCTTAAATTTATTTCTAATGGGGATATATAAATAATGAATAAGTATAATGATTTATCCACTCCTAATATAGAAAAATCATATGAATGGCCTCAAAAACACTCACATTCATCTATTTTAGAGTATTCAATATACTTATATTGTATGGAAAAATCTTGGATGTGATTTTCAATAATTCCATAAAACATGAAGAATTTCTTTTTTAGGATGTAATAGCATAAAATAATTCTATTATTATAGATGATATAATAATAATGATACCTCTATCTATAATTAGTCTAATCTCAAACTCTATGAGATTTTTCTATTTTTCATTAAATTTTCTTATCTCATGTTATGTCTAAATTCTTCCAAAATCCTGAGGTTATACCCATGGAAGAATCTCTCCATAAAATCAACCCATTATTCCTCCACAACAAGTAGATATAACTCATACTTTCTTAGATGAATATTATTTAGTGAAAGATTCCTCAGGATAATAATATCATATGCTTCTTTATGGAGAGTGTTTGTAACACCCTAAGACTTTATGATTTCTTTTTCGATTTAATTTAACCCTTTTTTTGCATTTCACGTTATAGTAAATATAGTTAATTTTATATTAAAGGAATAATTTTCCATGTTTTATATGAAAATACATATTAGTCATTCAACAAACACAATATAAACTTTATCATCATCTATAGAGAACGTCGAGGTTATCCTCTATAACATGTAATAACGACCTTCTTAATGGTGTGCATAACACACAATACAGTGTTTACTGAACGATAATGTTAATATTTAATATAATGATATATAATTTAGATATTAAATTATCAGTTATTATTATTAATAACTAATTTATGAAAATATACATTTTAAAAAAATAGAATATAAATTCATAGGTTGACAATTAATTATAAATTATTTTGAAAACTTATTAAATATAATGAAAAATATTATTATGGTCAGAACGATGTTTTAAACTAACAAATTAAATTAATTATTATTAGGGAGTGATATTAATTTAAGTTATATCTTATATATTATTTCAATATTTTCTATATTCATCCTATAGGTCTGACATTTATAAGATAAGAAGAAACCCAATTTTATCCTTAAAACCTATATTTTAATATTAATAGTCTTACCACATTGAAATGGAAAATTGATTTTAAATCCTAATTTTGGAAATTTTATTAATTTTTATAACTAAAAATAAAAGAAATTTTGTAAATAAAATCATAAATATTATGTTATGATAATTTTTTGGTATTTATAAATAAGATTTTATTTTTTAATGAATAGTGAAAATACTAAATTTTAGTTCAAAACATATTTTTCATCTAATTTATTTATATGGATAAATAATATATTACATTAATTTAAAAGTATAATTAGATAATATTTAAATAAATCAATCCAATTTATGTCATTGGAACCAATTTCCCATTGAAATTGGATATAAAAACATTGCAAACTTTTTACCATTTTTACTTTAAAAACCTTGAGTTTCATCCCATCAATGAGATTAATTTTAAATTAATTTATACCAATTATGTGATTGGAATTTTGAAAATTTTATTCTATATTTGGAATCATAATAATGTATAATTCCTAATAAGTTCAACATAGTTATTTATACTGAATTTATTAGCGAATGTAATTGAAATTATTTACTTTGATAAAGGTAAAATTATTCTTAACCAAGGAGTAAAATCTATATTTAAGACCCTTAACAACATTGAAAAATTTTAAATATAAATTTTATGACTGTATTGTGGCCCTATAATCCATTTTCACAATAGTGGATCATTATTCGATCCACTTTCAATATAAATCACATGGGTGGAATTCACTCTCCAAATATTCACAAGAGTGCCACTCCACCTCTTTATAAAAATCCACAACATCTCTCTCTTATTCACACATCTTAGACGACATATATTTAGACAAGAAATACTAAATAAGATTCTCAAAATCCCTCCTTTACATCTTGATACCTCAATATGGGCATAAAGTCTTACAAGGAAGCGTTTTTGGCAAAACAAAATATGATTTACCTGATTAATAGGAAACACCTTCTCTCAGACTCATTTCTTTTATTTTCCGTCTCCACCCATTTAGTATATTTATTCCATGATTTCATAAAAAATCTAGTATTATAATTATACTAGGATTTTTTTATTCTAATTATTTTACCTAAAAATACACACACCTCCATCTAATGGGTAATGAACACAGTGTTTGTGTGTATAACAGACTACCACCTCACTAAATGTTGATTGTTCATTTTTTCCCTTACCTCCTCTCATGGTAGAAATTATTATGGAAAAAAAATTTATACATTTTTTATATTTTATTTACTATGTCTTTAAGATTATTAATTCCTTTTAAAAACACATATCATTAAATTTCCATTTTGTGTTAATACGATTATTTCGTTTGAATAAGTGTGGGATACCACCCCCTCAAAGAGATATTATTCATTCATACACTACATGGATTGTATTAAGGATGGTTTTATTGAATATATATGACATATATAATATCATAAATATACATTAATATTGATATATATTTACACATATATTTATTTTAATTTCTTTCAACATGAGAATTAAAGGTAAATAACATTTATGCATATGTACGGTCTACCGTCTCCATGAACTACGTATTTTGTTTCATAATTATATGTTATATAGATTACTATATAAAAATATAATGTATATAAAGGATATTGATATCATGGATTACAATATTTAAATAATTATATAAGTATAAGGACCAAATATATAACAAATTAAGATATGTAATAAAAATAAAATGAATATTATCTGATGTATAACATTAACATGAAATTGCAAACAAGAAGGTAATATAATGTTGTATTAAAGAATTACATTGTATTATATATACTAATATGTTTTTTAAAATAGTTATAATTAGTTTATATTTATTATACATATTTTTTAAGGAGTACGATGAGAATAAATAAACAATGTAATGTGACCCCATCTCAAAATTTATTTCTTTGAGATACATGCTATGTTCGCCAATCGTTTCTTTTTTTGGTGTGTCTACTTCCAATTATTGTATTATATTTATATTATAATTAAATTTTTTAGTATTAACACATCAATTTTATGATTTTTATTTCTTGGGGTTTAAGTATCAAAAGTTACGAAATCGGTGAAATAGTTTTTTCACAATTTGCATTCTTTGAGGCTCATGTTTTTATGTGCCTAAATTGTACTTAGATGTGTATATACTTACATTTTACATGATATATAATTAATTTAATACTAGAAAAGGTATTTTATTCTTTATGTAATTTCATTTTCTTACAATCATATAAGTATCACATGTTACTAAGTTATAAATGTTTATTAAAACAATCTCATTGATTTTCGAGATTGTTTATGTTTATGCTTCCATTGATGAGAACTTATGATAAATCTATAAAGAAATTAAGGAATTTTTTTATAATATGTTTGATCAAGATAAATTCAAGTATTGGTACCATTTTCCTTCTCATTAGTACATAATATATTTATGAATGTGGTTTTAAGAATGCCCGACTTTTCCCTCTCTTCGTTCAAAAGTCTATGTTTTCTAAAAAGGGTTTTGAAGAATATTGTACAATTCGATTATAACAATTAATAGAAATTTTTACCATTTTTTTATTTTATAATTATATGAAAAAGAATATTCTTTTCAATTTCTGAAAAAGTAATTTTTCAAACATTTTTACCATGAAAATGTAATTTCTGTTACCTCGTACGACATGTATGGATTTACCTATAGTCATTTATTTGAAACATTATATACATTTTTAAATGGTTAATTTTCAAAAAAAAATTATAATTATAATTCATGGAAATTCGTTTTCAATTGTTTTTATACATTTAATATATGTTTTCAAGGATTATTTATGCTAATTTTTCCATGATTATTTTATATGATGTCAACGAAAATTTATATAAAATTTATTTCAAGAATATTTTATAATTTTTTAATTAATTTTTTTCATAATGGTTACAAATAAAAAAAATAAAAATATTTTGATGTACATTTTATAAGTTTTCAAGGAAATAGTTTTTAAAAATGATTTCTTGTCTTCATTATTTGTTTTAATTGTATTTTCTAATAAAATGTTTTTCAAATTATTTTTTGTATTAAAAAAACTCTTTCAAAGAACAAAGTATAATTTCCCAAAAATGATTATGAATGATAATTCAAAATTATATTCCATAAAAGAATACATATATTAATCTTACTCTTTCACTTCTAGGAAACGATCCAATGGTTCCTTTCATATTTTTTCTCAAATAGTTTATTTTTTGAAAAAATGATGCTTAAGACACCCAATTCACATCCATAGGTTTGATGATTTTTAAACCCTCTTCTTTTCATAGGTTAAAATTTCAATAAGATATTATGAAACCCCTCTCTCTTTGTAATTTATGATTTGATGAAATGTTAACGATACCCATTTTATTTCATTAGATATAATTTGAGGTTTATAAAATCTATCATTTCTTATGGGTCATTATATAATGAATATTTTATTTTCATATGGAACATGGATGAATGATTTTAATATAAGATGGGTGAGACCATTATCAACCTATAATTCATTGGGTATTGATATGTTTTATCTGATATTAAAGGGTACATGAGTTGTATCCCAATCCAAAAAACAAGAAGGTACATGGGTTCTATCCCAATCTTAAATGTAAGAGGGTACACAGTTTGTATCCAAAGCGTTAAAATATTAGGTACACATGTTGTTGGTCAATAATTAATTTAATAGGGTGCATGGGTTGTAGCCTATGCCCGAAAACAAGATGGTGCATGGGTTTTAGCTCGACCCAAAAATTTAGAGGGTGAAAAGGTTGTTATCCCAAGCCCAAAGAACGTACCCAAGTCGTAGCTGAGGACCAACATGTTATAACGGACTTGGTAAGTGGCATTGATATAATATTTTCCGTTCTTATATTAATTCAACAAATTCCATGTCTAATTACAAGGTTATGATTTCCTAACCTATAATCTTAATTATATTATGAGTTATGTCCTATAATATTAAAATATTTATTATGATCTCCAATATTAAGATTATGATCTTTAAATGTTATGCATGATTTCTATACCCTCTTGTTAATGTTATGCATACACATTTCCTTTATTTACCCTTATTGAGCATCTGATCACACCATTTATTAGCTTTCTTATCCCTGTGTTCTGAATAATTGTTTTAGGTAGAAGTAATAAAGGTGGAGATATTTTTGGGAGATGTTGAAGATATTTCACTAGGATTGAAGATTTTATTTCCATGTTTCCCTAGACACTAAAATAGTGTGGTCACTGGGCTTACATTTTTTAAAATTATTGAATATTTATCTAAAATTATGTAATATCCCGGTATGTTAATTTTGGGTCGCTATTGTTAGTATCAAAGGAATGGTTTATTCAACCTTAGGAAACTATGATGTGTAAAATTTAGTGAGATCCCTAGGTATATTTCTACGGATATGACAGTAGTTATATCTAAGGATGAGTCATCATTAAGGAAAATATCTTAGAATTTTGTTAAAGGATAGAGTGAGTGGTTTCATATAAATACTTCCCAATCTAGATTCTACAAGTTGATGTGTCATAAGAATATATATACCTAGGGGTAAAAACTATGACACAATTTCCCATGCCTGACTCGGGGTACTCCGGTACACGATAATGGGCCTTGTTGGACACATGGTTTTACACTCTTAGGGGATATTATTTTGGAATCAACAAACTATTTATGAACCATCATGAAGAATTTAAATATATGATGAATATGAATAACCTAGGATAAACATAAGGTGTCATAGATTAAAGAAGTAGGATCCATAATTTTTGAAACCTATAAGTCATTTTTCATGATTATATAATATCCTAATATGATAAATGTTTCTCACAATATGATTTTTGGTTTTAGTCGATAGGGATAACTAGAAAGAAAATGGCCAACATTTAATATTTTACATGTGGAAAGTAAAGGAATTATAAGAATCAATTTACGAACTGGAAATCACATAAGTAGATTCAAAAAGGTGATACAAGTATTGGTTTCAGTTCTAAAGAAAAAGATATTGTAAAAATTGCATGAATGTTATATGATGTTCTTTCAATATTGTTTACATTAAAAAATATATGCATGATAAGATCGGGGTTGAGGAACCTTAATACATGATACATATTTCATATTCTAATAAATATGTTTTAATGAATAAGTTGATGAATCTGAAGTAATGATACTAGAATAATTTTGGATGAATAAGGTATTTATGTATTGGAATTCAGATATTATTTTATATGAACCGTGAAATATTAATGTATTTTCAATATATGATTTCATTAAAAATTAAAAAGGAAATTTTGAATAGAGATGAAGTAATTGAGAATTTATTTCATAGAAATGTGATATTTTGATTAAGGAAAAGTATCACCTAATTAATGTATGATGATTAGATAAAGATGTTTGGATAAACATATTCTGGATGTGAATAAGTAAATATCACAATACAGATTATCGTGGAACTAATTTTTGAAGTAGTGTTATATTTCATCAAGGATAAAGTTTACAACTTCTTGGATTTAAAATATATATCCATTAATCATTGGAATATGTAATCATGCAAGTTTTCCAAAAGAATTTATGGTGAATAAATTTGTTACCAATTTTCAATGGAATATGAGATGAGGTTATTCATATGTTTCGAATGTGACACCCAAGTAGTAAATTGTGATATATGGAAATTTTAAGTTTATCATCTGATGATTTCAGTAATATTAAATGATTATCTCCCCATATAAGGATTTATTAATACTGGATATCTTGTTCAATCTACAATTTGTTGATCAAAAATGTTGAAAAAATCAATGTCATATCTTGGATCTCATCATCTATTAGTACTTCCAGAATGAAAAATACACCTTCCTTTTTAAATTAATAGGTGAAGTTGATCAATGAACATGAATATGGGGTGTTGTCCTAAATTCGTAAAATTTTATCTTTTTATTAAAATCGATAAAGATTCAAAAAAAGGATCTTGAAACCAAAAATTTCATCTTAATACATCTATTTCCGATGAATCAGATTATCCCTTATTTCATCGCAGGTTTATGGATTTATAATTGTTAACATTCTCTTGACCATGTTCTCTATCACTATCCATCAAAAAATTATAGTTATATTTTTCTTATATGTCAATTTTTTCACTTCCATCCTATCTTACCCTATATGGAAACCTATTTACACATTACTTTAGGTAAACGTTATGGATCCAACATTCCATTTTAAGGGATGTTTTTAAAATTCATTTCTACGATGTGGGTTACTATGAATGAAACATTAAATTATAAAAAATTTGATAAACTAGATTAATTTTGAGGGTGAAATTAGTTTTACGAGGTGGGGTTGAATGCAACAACTCAAGGTTTTGTGAATTATTTTTTAGAATTAATTAATCTTTTTATTTTTCATTTCACGTAAAACTGAAGATAGTTTCACTTATATTAATGAAATTTGTTTGGATTATTTTATATCAAACACCAAATTAATCATTCACTACAAAAAACATAAACATTATATTTCTATACATGGAACATCATGGTTAGGTTGCATTATATACAATAATGACCTTCCTCGACGGCTTGCATAACATGTAAGTCTGATTTTACCAAACGATAATGTTATTTTTTAATATAATAAGATATAACCTATATTTTTAATTTATTTTTATGAATATTATTAACTAATTTATTTAAAATCATGGTTTTCAAAAATAAAATATGAATTCATAGGTTTCCAATTAATTAGAAATTATTATAAAAACCCATTGAATATAAAAGAATATTTAATTATGGTCAAAAGGATGTTTTACTAAAATAAATTATATTAATTAAAATTACTGAATAATATTAATGTGATATATATTGTATATATTCAATATAATATTTTTATATTTATCCAATAGGTTTTATATAAATAAGATCAGAACATACCAGATTTTATGTTTAAAAACTTATATTATTATAATAGTAGTTTTTCCACCTTCTAAAGTTAAACCCATTTTAAATTAAAATTTAGGAACTTTTATAGATTTAATATTTTGAAATAAACATCATCTTAGAAATAAAAACATAAAAATAAGGTTAATTTTCGTTTTTTATATTTTTATGTAAGGTTGCATTTTTAATGAATAGTGAAAAATATTGATTTTTTTTTCAAAATATCTTTTTCATTTAATTTATTTATATTTTTAACATATATTTTCAATTAACATAAATGTTTATGTAGATAATATTTCAATTAATTAATCAAATTTTGGTAATTGTATCCAATTTCACGTTAAAATTGTTGATAAAAACAGAGAATGTTTTTGATCATTTTTACTTTAAAACCCACAATGTCATCCGTCAGTGGTAGAAATTTTATATTAATTTTTTCCACTTTTGTCAATGGAATTTGGAAAAAATGGAATACAAATTTTGAATCAGAATAATTTACAATATATGATAATATCAAATTGATTTTTGACAAAAATTATTAGAGAATGTAATTAAAATAAATTTCATCGATTAAGGAAAAACTAATCTTAACTAAAGAGAAAACCATAAATTTAAAATGAAAAATAACTTAGAATCTCGTAAAGGTGGAATTTTATATCCATATTTAGACACTATCATATATTTTCTAGACTTTGGATCATTATTGGATCCCTTGGAAAAATGGACAACGTGGTTGGAATTCACTCTTCAAATATTTATAAGAGTGCCACCCCTCCTTTCCTATAAAGGCCACAAACTATCCCTCTTCTTCACACCACTTAAACCACTTAGGTACAGACAATACCTGACCAATAAAAATACACAAATCCCTAAATTAGTCCTTGAAGCATACCATTGGGAATAATATCTTCCAATGAATCCATTTGGCATAAACCAAAATGATTTACCCGATTAAGTGTTAACGCCTTCTCTCGTGATCCTTTGTTTTATTTTCCTTATCACCACTCCAATATATTTGTTCAATTATTGTATGAATACCCCAGTATCCTTAATATAATATTATTTATTATCCAATTTTCTATACCTACACTAACACGCACATCCATAAAATGGGTAATAAATATATTGTCTACGTGTACAACGAAGTATCGTCTCACTAAACGATGATTTCAAATTTTTACTTTGTCGCCCCTCATGATGTACATTATGATTGACACAATATTTATATATGACATATAATATATTAATTATATATTTTATGTAACACCCTAGGTAAATAAAGAATATTACATTTTCATATTTATCCATATTTGTGAATAAAATATTAAAATGACTTTAAAGGGGACGCTATGCTCGATGGCGCACCCAACACGCAACAACGAGTTTCTTAGAAATCTTACGTTGCACTCTAATAATAAAATAATATTATTTTAAATGGTAGTTAACATGTAGCCATTGTATTGGTGGGAATGGATATAAATAACTAAAATATGATTATATATGTTTTTAAATGTTTTTACATTTATCCAATAAAAGATAAAGGCTAAAACTACGGAAAGAATTAAATTTTAGGCGTATATGCCCTAGTTTTCACTAAAGGTTCACTTATCACGTTTTGATGGCGAACCATCATTAAATATAGTTTTTTTCACTCTTATACATTCTATTGGACCAAATAAAACTCTTCTTATGATTGGGACATCAAAATTTACTTTTTGTAAATTTTTGGTATCTTTCGGATAAAGTTCATTTTTAATGAATAGTGTAAAATGTTGTATTTTAATTCAAAAAATCTTTTTAATCTAATTTATTTATATTATTAGATTATCTTTTGAATTGGGTTTAAAGTGAAATTAGAATATATTTTTACCATTAAATCTAATAGTGGTCGTTGAAATTAATTTCACTTTGAAATCAGACTTAAACTAGTGTCAATCTTTTGATAATTATTGTTTCTTAAAAACAAGTTATTTGCTCTGACAGCGGGAATTAATTATTAAATTAATTAATGTGACTTTTATGTTTTGAAATTTTTAAAATAGACTTCATTTTTTAATTCGGAATATCAAATATAGCTTAGGGTGAATTTTTGGGATTGTTCTGAAAAACTTCAATTTTTGATGAATAGTGAAACCACTAAGTGGTACTTATAAAAACTGATTTTTCCTTTTAAATGAAATTTTGCCATCTTTGTGTTTTGAATTTCAAAAATCTAACATACATGGTTGTCATTAATAAGTAAAATGTGGTTCAATGGGATAAAAATAATTTTTGTTGAATAGTAACTTATTAAGTTTTTAATCGCAATGAGAGGTAATTAGTGTAGTTTATAGTAAGAATAATGTTTTCATAAAATGAAATGACCTATACACATGTCATACCCTCATTGGATGTGTCATGGCCGACAAAGAAAATCAATTTGTCAACTTGGGGATCCCATGGAGCCACTTTGGTTGGGAAATGACATAAATATCTTTTTATTTAATGTTAAAGTAAAAATGACACAAACATGAGATGTTTTACTAAAACAATTTTTACATGAGGTTATACAAGTCATATTTTTTACTATAAATAGTCATTGAAAATTTAATAATATTTCCTACATCATAGTATTTTTTTATAATTTTTAGACATTAAATAAGTTAAATTATTTATGACATCATGATGATGCAGTGATGACCTGATTATTTAACAATTTAAATAAAATGGAAAGATAATGTAATATATAAGACCTACACATGTCCAAAACCTATTGGATGAGTGTATTTCGAACCCTTATCACATTATAATCGAAATAAATCAATGTGGGACCTTTAAAATCCAAAACTCTTTTGAAAAATAAGTAACATTTTGTATCTTTACAAGAGTGCCCCTCCTCTCCTCTTATAAAAGGCCCCCCCTCTACCTCCTTACCCACACTCCCAAAGCCTTTGGCTCGGACAGCCCCTGCCCATTTTGTCTCTCCACATCCCTCTATTACTCCTTGAAGCCTCACTTTGGGCATAAGTCTTCCCAAGGAAGCCTTTGAGCTCAAACCAAAGGGAGTTACCCGATTTTAAGGTAATGACTTCACTTGTGTCCTTTTGATTTATTTTTCTTCTCCAACCCCCTAAAATCTTTTTATTAATTTATTCTGTAACAAATACAGTATATTAAATATACTATGATGTTTTTATAAGAAGGATTCTAGCTACACTTACACAAACCTACATCTAATGGTTAAAGAACATGCTGTTTCGGTGGATGGCGAATTTCTGCCTCCCAAAACGATGATTGTTCAACATTCCTCTAACACATTCAAAGGTGGACATTAAGATGACAATATATTTATATATGATATTTAATATGTTTATGTTTTAATTAAGCTTCTGTATTTTTCATTTATGGCGTACCTTTATGGTTTCCATTATGGGTAAACACGATATCTTCATTTAAGGAAGTGCGGACTACCGCCCCCTCAAAGTGATTTGATTCGTTAATACCATATGTGGTACGTATAAAGGATATATTTAATGATATTATATATTATACCATACTATAATTAAAATACTATTATCTATAATTATGTTTTAATTCCATTAATTATGAAATAGAAATGGAAGTAGCGTTCATGCGTACGTACGACTTACTGTCTCCATGAACGGTACATTTCATTTCTTATCTCAAAATGTTATGTAATAATATAAGTACATATATATAATGGATATATATATAATATATTAAATCTAAATTATGGATATAATTCTGGAAGTATAACATATATATATCTCTCTCATTTTGTTTTAATTCCATTAATATGACAAAAAAAATGAAAGTAGCGTTCATGCGTACGTACGGCCTACCGTCTCCATGAACGGTGCTTTTCGTTTTTTATCTAAAAATGATAGTGAATAGTATAAAATGAATATTTAATGGATATATATTATATTTTAATCATTAATACTATTCTGGAAATTATTTACTTTTAACTACATGGGCAATCGTTTTTCAAACAAGTTCATTTTTGACTCATGTACCAATCATCGACAAAAACGTCTGATATGAACTAAAATTATGAAACAATTATTATAAAATTATAATATGTGATATTAACTGAATAATAATCTCTAAAGGAGGTACATAGGCAATTATTATTTGACCAAAGTTTATTATTCAGGAATATAATGAAACGAACAAGACAAGTTGGACTTGAGGTAAGGGATCTTACTCCTCTCTTTCTTTTTAAGTACACTCTTTTATGCCATTACTTATAAAGCTCATCTGTCTTGTTATTAGGATGTTCTTTTATATTAATCTTAATGTAATTTTTATGTTCATATGATGAGAGACCCTAATCTCTCTCATCAATCAATTTTGGTAGTTTTGAGTGGCGCCGTTAGGCTGCCGAATTTTCGTAAGAGATCTAACCTCTCTTTTTTAAGTACTCTCCTTTATGTCACTTATTTTAAGATCCTATTTGTTATGTTGGGGGATGTTATTTTATATTACTCTTTCTATAAACATTATGTTAATATGATGAGATACCCTATTTTATCTCATCAATCCATTTTTGTGTGTTTTATGTGGCGTTGTTAGGCTGCCGAGTTTTCGTAAGGGATTTTTCATCTCACTTTTATTCCCGTGAGAATTATGCTACATTTGATACAATTTCCTTTGAGTGGTGTATGTACTGCCCATTATTCTACTCTTTGTGTAATATACATTCGTTTATGAGTATTTACATCAATGATGTATTGTCCTTCATTCATGGGGTGTATGTTTTGAAAGATACCCAAGTCGGTAAGGGAACCTTTCACCCTCCTCTTTTTAAAATACTTCTTTTGTTGAGTCTTTTAATTTACATATTATTATGTTGGGATATGTTCTCATATATCCTTATTGATGTAAATTTTATGTCCATGTGATGAGATACACTTTTTATCTCTCATGAGACGCCGTCAGGCTGTCAAGGGATCTTATTAACCCAATTTCAATTTCTTTGGGTTCAAGATGTAGTTATTGAATATGTCATCCTTTGAATATGTGTGAATGAACTTTGATTATTTTACACTTAATATCAACTTATATTTTGTGTATTCGTTTTTCACACATAATTATGTAATTGATTTATCCTTAAACCAAGGATATCGTCTTTGTATAGGACTTCGTCTCAATCTCCTTTCACTGATGCATATTTTGTTTTATACTCAACCTTCTTTTATACGGTGTATAAACCCCTTTGACTTTTACGTTTATCCAAAATGAATCTTTTTTATACGAAGCATTTTACTAAATGACAAAAGGTAATGTTTTTGTCATATGTATGCGGAGACAATGACTTCTCCGCCTCCATGACCATTATTTGAGTTTCGGCTTCCTCTACAAGCCATACCTTTTTTTAAAAGAAAAATAAATACCATGTTTTATTTTTATTTTATTTTGGTATTGAAAATGGTTTTCATAATGTTTTTATTATATCAAAGTGTTGTATTGAAATCTTGTGATTGAAATGTGGAAATGTTATGTTTCCTTTATGCATGTTTTATGTGATACGATTATGTTATGGTTCTTGGGCATTATTATGAAGACGGGTGGTTCCGTGATAGACTAAGGGCGGCTGAGCCCGATATATCTCTCCAATGCATTGGGTAACGTGAAGGAGTGAAACATTAAGGTTTCTTCGATGAGATTTAGGGAATATACTGTGATGGGTATTCCAAACGTAACCAAGAGGGTTACTCCCTACATAAGAATGTTATGAATTCCTCAAGTTACCTTTATGTCATATGATTTCTATGATTTATTCTTGATTTTATGAGGTATGTTAAAGTGCTTATGTTTTATGGCTAAATTATGATTTCATTGTTATATATACATGTAGTCATGTTTCCTTTCCATATTTTTATATCCCTTACTGAGCTTTTTATGCTCATCCCAAGTTTTTGAATTATTTTTCACAGGTCAAGGGAAGGGTACATGATGTGATGATAGTGTCAAGGATGTGTCAATAAAGAATAAATGTTTTATTTTAAATATGTTTCCGTTGATGGGAAGAATTAATACAGTTTTTATGTAACCACATTGTTTAAATGTGAAATGTAATGCAAGTTTCATGATCTAATTCTCTAAAACTCTAAACCTGAAAAGATCATCAATGTGTAATCTTGTAATAACTCAAGATTAAGTAAGGTTTAAGGCTGGGTCCTTATAGTTGGTATCAGAGTTCGGTTTAGATAACTTTAGAGGTTAGGGTATTCTCTAAGCACAAGTGACATTACCATAATGGTTAGGATTTCAGAAAGAGTCCTAGTTTTAGATAAAGTGAATGAGTAAGTATATCTTAGTGTTTATCTTCCTCATTAGTACATGATGGTTATTTTGATATACTCACACTGACCTTTTTGGTTTTAGTAAATGGCTGGATCTAGCAGGGACCAAAGAGACAATGGGTTTGAAGGAAACTGTTGTGGTTCTCTGATTAAGAGACTGGATGAGATGGGGGATTCAATGAGGAATCTCATAGTTGTTCTAAACCAACTATCAAGGAGTCATGATCATCCACTTCAACCTTGGTTAGTTCTCTAATGCATCATGTACGAGATGACCAACTCGATGTGTAAATTCAGGTAATAATTATTAAGGTAACCATTAGGGTTTATATGATCCTCACTTTTTAGGTAATTATAGTTTACTCTATGATATGATGGAAAATGAAAGGAATGAGATAAACTTGAGGTTAAAATATGATATGATCATTTTTGAATATTTTATCTCATTTTTGGGGATGTTTTAAGAATTATATAGTTTTGGAAAAAAGAAAACACGCAGACCATGTGACAACCCGTCGCGTCGGACAAAGCTGCGGGAATCGAACCCACAACCAAAGTGCGACTGGTATTTATCGCCTACCGCTGGACTACGTGAAGTCCCTGGTTAGTATGACTGATTCTTTTTAGTTATATGATTTTAAGAATTATGAGTAAGTTGATTTTGGGCTATTTATGAAAATGATTAACCTATCATGGAGGATTTGTGATTAGGTTAATTACTTTTCAATACGAGACTTTAGGAGAAACTGATATTGTTGGAGATAAATGTTACGATTTAACTTGGAAGACTATGTGACTAAATCCTTCAAATATTTGGGTTTCAATATTAGTTTGGTTTACTTTGATGTATTTTATGGACAAATTGATTATATAATGGTCCTTGTTGAACTTTGGGTTTTGTTGGACAAATTTTGCAGATTAAGAGTAAATTTTCTTTTTATAAAGGGTTACCCTTTTCTGGATTATCTGATCTTGTACTAACCTTTTTGGTTTTGGTTTTGGTTAAAGTATAAAGACATAGGAAGTATATAGTTCTCTTTTTTGTATTAGGTGACTCTCTAGAAGTTGATTATAGTACTCTTAATGCGAATAAGTCTCCCTAAATACTCGTCTTTTGGAAAAAATATGAGTTTGATTAAGGAATCTAGTAAAAGTTGAATGTCAACATGATAAGTGATTATATTTCCATATGAATAAATTCCTCAATAAAAAGTAACAAAAAACAAAAATTTTTTCTATTAACTTTTCCTACTGGGGAATCGAATACCGTTTAACCCATCACAAGTTTGTGATTTTCTTATGGTTAACTTTCTCTTAGACATGTTTACTAGCACTCTCCCTCAAAAACATGACCCTTTTCTTTTTCTTCCATGTCCATGTTTTTCTACATGGAATCATAGTATGGGTAAACTCGGGTGACCTCTATACTTATCTTCCTTTATTTTAATTTGATTGTTTTACCGACTCTTGTTCTGATGTGGGACTTTCAAGGATGTTTCCAAGCTCAATTTTAAAAATTGCGAGGATGCAATTCCCAAAAGGGGTGAAGGATGTAGCACCCCAAGTAAATAAAGAATATGAAATTTTTTTATTTATCAATATTTGTGAATAAAATATTAACATGACTTTAAAGGGGACTCTATGATCGATGGAGTACCCAACACGCAACAACGCGTTTTTTGGGAATCTTACGTTGCACTCTAATAAAAAAATAATATTATTTTAAATGGTAGTTAACATGTAGCAGTTGTATTGGAGGGAATGGATAGAAATAACTAAAATATGATTATATATGTTTTTAAATGTTTTTACATTTATCCAATAAAAGATAAAGGCTTAAAATACGGAAAGAATTCAATTTTAGGCGTATATGCCCTAGTTTTCACTAAGGGTTCACTTATCACCTGTTGATGGCGAACCATCATTAAATATAGTTTTTTTCACTCTTATATATTCTATTGGACCAATTAAAACACTTCTTAAGATTGGGACAGCAAAATTTACTTTGTGTAAATTTTTGGTATCTTTCCGATAAAGTTCATTTTTAATGAATAGTGTAAAATGTTGTATTTTAATTCAAAACCTCTTTTTAATCTAATTTATTTATATGATTAGATTATCTTTTGAATTGGTTTTAAAGTGAAATTAGAATATATTTTTACCATTAATTCCAATAGTGATCATTGGAATTAATTTCACTTTGAAATCAGACTTAAACTACTATCAATCTTTTGATAATTATTATTTCATAAAAACGCGCTATTTGCTCTGACAGCGGGAATTAATTATTACATTAATTAATGTGACTTATATGTTTTGAATTTTTTCAAATAGACTTCATTTTTGAATTCGGAATATCAAATATATCTTAGGGTGAATTTTTGGGATTTTTCTGAAAAACTTCAATTTTTGATGAATAGTGATACCACTAAGTGGTACTTATAAAAACTGATTTTTCCGTTTAAATGAAATTTTTCCATCTTTTTGGTTTGAATTACAAAAATCCTACATAAATGATTGTCATTAAGAAGTAAAATGTGGTTCAATGGGATAAAAATAATTTTTCGGTGAATAGTAACTTATTAAGTTTTTAATCGCGATTAGAGGTAATTAGTGTAGTTTATGGTAAGAATAATGTTTTAATAAAATGAAATGACCTAGACACATGTCCTACCATCATTTAATGTGTCATTGCCGACCATGAAAATCCATGGGTCAACTTGGGGACCCCATGGAGCCACTTTGGTTGGGAAATGACATAAATATCTTTTTATTTAATGTTCAAGTAAAAAATGACACAAACATGAGATGTTTTACTAAAACAATTTTTACATGGGGTTATACAAGTCATATTTTTGACTATAAATAGTCATTAGAAACCTAAAAATATTTACTACATCATAGTATTTTGTTTATAATTTTTAGACATTAAATAAATTAAATTATTTATGACATCATGATGATGCAATGATGACCTCATTATTTAACGATTTAAATAAAATGGAAAGATAATGTAATATCTAAGCCCTACACATGTCCAAAACCTATTGGATGAGTGGATTTAGAACGATTATCACATTATCCTCGAAATACATCAATGTGGGACCCTTAAAATCAGAAACTCTTTTGAAAGTAATGTAACATTTTGTATCTTTACAAGAGTGCCCCTCCTCTCCTCTTATAAAAGGCCCCCACCTCTACCTCCTTACCCACACTCCCAAAGCCATGTCTCTGCCAAAACCTGCCCATGTTTTCTCTTAACTTTCCTCTATTACTCCTTTAAGCCTCACATTGGGCATAAGTCTTCCCAAGGAAGCTTTTGGGCTCAAACGAAAGGGAGTTACCCAATTTTATGGTAATGTCTTCACTTGTGTCCTTTTGTTTTATTTCGCTTCTCCAACCCCCTAAACTCATTTTATTCATTTATTTTGTAACAAATCCAGTATCCTAAATATACTAGGATGTTTTTATAAGGAGGATTCGAGCTACACTTACACACACCTACATCTAATGGTTAAAAAACATACTGTTTCCATGGATGGCGAATTTCTGCCTCCCGAAACGATGATTGTTCAACATTCTTCTAACACCTTCAAAGGTGGACATTAAGATGACACTATATTTATATATGATATTTAATATGTTTATGTTTCACTTAATCTTCTGTATTTTTCATTTATGTCGTACCTTTATGGTTTCCATTATGGGTTAACGCGATATCTTCATTTAAGGAAGTGCGAACTACCGCCCCCTCAAAGTGATTTGATTCGTTAATACCATATGTGGTACGTATAAAGGATATATTTAATGATATTATATATGATACCATACTATAATTAAAATACTATTATCTATCATTATATTTTAATTCCATTAATTATGGAATTGAAATGGAAGTAGCGTTCATGCGTACGTACGGCTTACCGTCTCCATGAACGGTACATTTCATTTCTTATCACAAAATGTTATGTAATATTATAAGTACATATATATAATGGATATATATGTAATATATTACATATAAATTATGGATATAATTCTGTAATTATAACATATATATATCTCTCTCATTTTGTTTTAATTCCATTAATATGACAAAAAAATGAAAGTAGCGTTCATGCGTACGTACGGCCTACCATCTCCATGAATGGTGCTTTATGTTTTTTTATCTCCAAATGATATGTAATAGTATAAAATGAATATTTTCTGGATATATATGATATTTTAATCATTAATAATATTCTGGAAATTATTTACTTATAACTACATGGGCAATCGTTTTTCAAACAAGGTCATTTTTTACTCATGTACCAGACATCGGCAAAAACGTCTGATATGAACTAACATTATTAAACAATTATTATAACATTATAATATGTGATATGAACTGAATAATAATCTCTAAAAAATGTAATTAGGCAATTATTAATTTACCAATGTTTATTATTCAGGAATATAAAGAAACGAACAAGACAAGTTGGACTTGAGGTAAGGGATCTTACTCCTCTCTTTCTTTTTAAGTACACTCTTTTATGCCATTCCTTCTAAAGCTCATATTTCTTGATATTGGGATGTTATTTTATATTAATCTTACTGTAATTTTTATTTTCATATGATGAGAGACCCTAATCTCTCTCATCAATCCATTTTGGGATTTTTGAGTGGCGTCGTTAGGCTGCCGAATTTTCGTAAGAGATCTAACCTCTCTCTTTATTTTTAAGTACTCTCCTTTATGTCACTTCTTTTAAGCTCCTCTTTGTTATGTTGGGGGATGTTATTTTATATTCCTCTTTCTATAAACTTCATGTTAATATTATGAGATACCCTATTTGATCTCATCAATCCATTTTTGTAAGTTTTATGTGGCGCTGTTAGGCTACCGAGTTCTCGTAAGAGATTTTTCATCACACTTTTATTCTCGTGAGATTTATGCTACATTTTCCACAATTTCCTTTAAGTGATGTATGTACTGCCAATTATTATACTCTTTGTCTAATATACTTTCGTTTATGAGTATTTACATCAATGATGTATTGTCTTTCTTTCATGGGGTGTACATTTTGAAAGATACCCAAGTCGGTAAGGGAACCTTTCACCCTCCTCTTTTTAAAAGACTTCTTTTGTTGGGTATTTTAATTTACATATTGTTATGTTGGGATATGTTCTAATATATCCTTATTGATGTAAATTTTATTTCCAAGTGATGATATTAACTATTTATCTCTCATGTGATGCCGTCAGGCTGTCAAGGGAACTTCTTAACCCAATTTCAATTTCTTTGGGTTCAACATGTAGATATTGAATATGTCATCATTTGAATTTCTGTGAATGACCTTTGATTATTTTACACTTAATATCCACTTATATTTTGTGTATTAGTTTGTCACACATAATTATGTAATTGATATATCCTTAAACCAAGGATATCGTATTTGTATGGGACTTCGTCTCAATCTCCTTTTATTGAGGCATATTTTGTTTTATACTCAACCTTCATTTATACGGTGTATAAACCCCTTTGACTTTTACATTTATCCAAAATGAATATTTTTTATACGAAGCATTTTACTAAACGACAAAAGGTAATGTTTTTATCGTATGTATGCGGTGACAACGACTTCTTCGCCGCCGTGACTATTATTTGAGTTCCGGCTTCCTCTACAACCCATACCTTTTTTTAAAAGAAAAATAAATACCATGTTTTACTTTTATATTATTTTGGTATTGAAAATCTTTTTCATTATGTTTTTATTATATTAATGTGTTGTATTGAAATCATGTGATTGAAATGTGGAAATGTTATGTTTTCTTTATGCTTGTTTTATGTGATACGATTATGTTATGGTTCTTGGGAATTATTATGAAGACGGGTGGTTCTGTGATAGACTAAGGGCGGGTGAGCCCGATATAGCTCTCTAATGCATTGGGTAATGCAAAGGAGTGAAACGTTAAGGTTTCTACGAAGAGATTTAGGGAATGTACTGTGATGGGTACTCCAAACGTAACCAAGAGGGTTACTCCCTACGTAAGAATGTTTTGAATTCCTCGTGTTATCTTTTTGTCATATGATTTATATGATTTATTCATGATTTTATGAGGTATGTTAAAGTGCTTATGTTTTATGGGTAAAGTATGTTTTCATTCTTATGTATACATTTACTCATGTTTCCTTTCCATATTTTTATATCCCTTACTGAGCTTTTTATGCTCATCCCAAGTTTTTGAATTGTTTTTCACAGGTCAAGGGAAGGGTACATGATGTGATGATAATGTCAAGGATGTGTCAAGAAAGAATCAATGTTTTATTTTAAATATGTTTCCGTTGATGGGAAGAATGAATACTTTATTTTATGTAACCACTTTGTTTAAATATGGAATGTAATGCAAGTTTCATAATCTAATTCTCTAAAACTCTAAACCTGAAAATATTCTCAATTTGTAATCTTGTAAAAACTCAAGATTAAATAAGGTTTAAGGCTGGGGCCTTATATTTTACATTAATTATTTCTTTTTAAAACAAATATCTTTTTATTTTCTATTTCATTAATGTGAATTTTTTTTGAGGAAGTGTGGACAACCTCCCCCAAACAGATATGATTAATTCATACATTAAATGCATTGTGTTGATGATGGTTTTAGGGAATATATATGATATATATGATATAATAAAGCTACGTTAACAATGATTTATGTATACATATATATATACATATATATATACATATATATACATATATATAAATAACTAAATATATATATACATATACATATAAAACTTTTACATTCTTTCAACACGATAATTAAACGGAAATAGCATTCATGCCTATATATGGCCTATCATCTCCATAAACAGTTTATTTCATTTCAAACTTATATATTTTATAAATTATTATAATACACATATAATTTATATAAATTATATTCATATCGTGTTCTACATTCTTTAAATCATGATACAAGTATAAGGACTATAGATATAACAAATTATGATACATGTAAAAAACAAAGAGAATATAACCCTAAGTATAACCTTAAATGAAATTTCCAACAAGAAGGTAATATATAGTCATAATAAATCCATATATGGTATTAGATATAAGAATATATTTCTCTAAAATATTAACAAAAAATTTATATTTATTATACAATATGATTGAATGAGTACAATGAAAGAAAAGACACACGGTAAGGGGATCTCATCTCACATTTTATTTTATTGAGAGACCTGATATGTTCGCCACTCTTTCATTTTCTGTAGTGAATTTAATTCCCTTTATTGTATTATATTTATTTTCTAATTAAATTTATGGGGAATAAAATATCCATTTTATGATTTTTTATTCATGGTTTTTATGTTTCTAATGTTACCAAATCAGTGACATGGTATTGTCTCAATTTTCCATCTTTGAGATTCATGTTTTATTATGTACCTAAATTCAATTTTGAGGAACATATAAAAAAATTTAATGGTTATATCCGAAATTTACTTATTTTCATGTTATTTTACGTTTCATTTAATTTTCACATCTTACAAAGATAGTATGATCCAAAGTTACCAGGTTGTAAGAGTTTATTAAAACAATCTCATCGCTTTTTGAGACTGTCTATTTTTATTATTCCTTTGATTAAAATATTTGGATACATATCTCAATAAATTAATTTATTTTATTATCCTATTTTTATTCACGCTATATTCATGTATTGGAACTATTTTGCTACTCTTTTCTCCATAAGGTTGTAAGAATGTTTTTTAAGAGTTCCCAACATTACCCTCTCTTCGGTTGGAAATATTTTTTTTTCTAAAATCAGATTCCAATATTATTTTAACATTATACTATAATATTTAAGATTAATTTTTACCATTTTTTTATTTTAACAATTTATTAAAATTAATATTATTTTATATTTTCCAAATAAATTATTTTTCAATACTTTTTACCATGAAATTTTAATGTTTATTTTACCTCATATGACAGGTACGAATTTACCCATTGTCATTTCCTTGAAGATTTATATCTATTTATACAAGGATTATTTTCATGAAAATGATTTTGTAATAAATTTTAATGGAAAATATCTTTTAAAATTTTTCCAAAAATATTTTATAAGCCTTCAATGATTTAAAAAAAAATGTTTTCCAGCATTTTTTATAGGTTTTCAAGGAAAATGGTTTTCATTATTTTTCCAATGAAAAATGTATTTAAAATATATTTAATATAAATTTATTATTTTTCAAATAAAAATGTTATCGTAAGGATTCCATGTATTCTTTATATGTTTTCAATGTATTTTCTATGAAATTTATTTTCTAAATGTTTTATGTATTAAAAACATTTTTAAAAAAGAAATGATATTTTCCTCATAAAACATTTTTCAAATATATTTCCAAATTAATTTCCATAGAAGATGACATAAATTTATGTTACTCATTAACTTCTAGTAAATGATATAAACATTCCATTCACATTATTTGTTTAATGGTTTATGATTTTATGGAATGATTCTTAAGACACCCATTTCACTTACATGGTTTTTATGGTTTCAACCCCAAATTAGTTTCACAGGTTATGATTTCATGAAGTGATTATGAAACCTATCTACTTTTATAGTTTATGATGTGATAAACAATCAATGATACCCATTTTATTTCATGGTATATGATTATATTTTTATAAGACTTATATGTTTCTAAGGGTCAGGATATGATGAATGTTTTATTATCTTGTGGCACATGTATAGATGCTTTTATTATGATATGGGTGGTACCTATATCACCCTCCAATTAATTGGGTAGTTATATGTTTTATATGAGCTCAAATGGTACATGGGTTTTTACTAAATCCCAAAATCAATATGGTATATGGGTTGTATTCCCAGACTAAAAGTAAAAGGGTTTATGGGTTGTAGTCCATTCCCAAGAACAAGATGGAACATGGGTTGTATACCAACAGTAAAATTAAGAGGGTACATATAATGTAGCCAAGGACAAAAAGTAATATGTTTCATGGGTTGTAACCCAATCCAAAAATTAATAGGGTACATAGGTTGTTATCCCATTCTCTAAGTAGGTACAATATCCGTAGCCCAAGCCTAATGTGTTTTAAAGGCCATGGTAGGTAACATTGACAAAAGGTTTCTTATTCTTATTTGCATGAAATAAATTCCATGTCTTATTCATTTGTTATAGTTTCCTAACTTATCGTCTTAATTATCATGAGATATATATCTTATAAAAATATAATATAAATTATGAACTCTAATATGTTGGGTATGATCTTTAAATTTTATGCTCAAGTTCCATTTTTTTTCATGTAATGGTTACGCATTTCTTTTATTTAGACTTACTGAGCATATGAAGTTACCCCTTTCTTATGTTTCCTTTTTCTAGGTTCTGAATAATGGTTTTATGTGGTAGTTATAAAGGTGGAGATATTTATATTATATGATTAATATCTTTCACTAGGATATAATATATTGTTTCAAAATTTCAACTGAATCTCAACTATTACGATCATCAGACATGTATTGTAATATATCAAATATTCATCTAAAATTATTTAATATCCAAGAATGTTAATCATGGGTTGATATTGTGTTTGTATTTATGAAACCTTAATAAATGGAATAAATACCAAACATAATGGAATTCCAATTGGGACAGTTAGAATGAAGGCCTTGTATTCCCCAACCATCAACATTGATAACAAATTATAGATCCTACTATAGAGGTTTGTGATTTTGAGGGCTAATATGGGTTCCTTGATCCCATACTATATGATATTCATAGTCCATCACACTTCATCATATTCTTAAAAAACCGAAAACCACAGACACTGGACCTTAGTAGACACTGGTCATCCTTAAAAACCCTTCATGATCGATCTCCACCATTGGGGCCATATACACAACATCAAAATATGATAGGATCCTAAATATAAATACCTGATTTAAGATATTAGGATAATGAACCATTTAAAATATTCAATACATTTTTTATTTAATACCACCTATTGTGTTAATGGAATAATCCCAATGAATTTATTACCAAACTACATATTCTCCAATCACATTGTCGATGGGGAAAACTCATGATATAGACAGTGCCATCTTGTTTGGGTTGAAATACTGGGTGAAAAAACACAAAAATCTTTAAATTATTTTGTCTTATTCTAGTAATCCTTAAAATTGAATCACACCATTTATTTCAAGATTACTTATGTACAAATGAATTACAATTTACATAGATAGGGTCTAGGGATATAAAGAACTAAAATATCATCTCAATCTTTTCAGTCCATTCCTTGATTTCTTAAGGATAATTTATTCCTCGGAATATAAGAGTCTTATGATTGAGGAATATTAGATATTTATCCTTTTATGAGATTGAAACTACTTACATATATTGATTAGCCCCAATATCTTTTTGTAGTTCAATTCCTCAAATTGTATGAACTATTACATCAAATAGATTCTTGTCCAGTAAGGCATTTTCCATTAGAAAAATATATGTTACTCCCTTAGGTGGATTCATAAGAATTCATCATTGGGGAAAAATTCTACATATGACCATCTGAAATGGAAACCCATTAAAATATATCATCAATCATAAATAAAAACCATAAAAACCCATTAAATAACTGGATACTTTACATCCAAATATAATTAAAAACATCACCATTTCAAAAAAAGCAACCCTTATGTTCATTATTTCTATCCCATGCACTATTCCCAAAAATATGTGTATACCATCCAAAAATAAAATTCTCATTAAAACAATCCACTAGAAAATGAATTCCATTTATTAAAAGTGTTTGAAAGAAACATCTTCATGCCCATGACTTAGTCACCATTAAACCTATCTCATGTCTAGTAAACTCCATATAGAACATAAAAAACTATTCTCTGATACCATTTATTCATGATCCATCCTAGACCCCCACGTAATCCAGAACCTATGTCAAATTGCAACACCCCAAGATTTCGTAGTATGTTATGTCATTAAATTAATTCAATAGCTTGCGCTACACACGACGCCATGTTCGAGCGCACCACAATATACCAAACTAGTCGTTCAAAATGTGGTTGTGAATAGTATTAACTAAATTTTGAATCCTATATACTCTATATAATTTTATCATCCATATTATGTGTTTCTGAGAAATAATATAACAACAAATTCTTTTTTACGGATAAAAGAATTATTTTTCGAAAAATGATACCTTACAACCATTTAATGGAAACCCATTTTAAAATAATTATGTGAAAATTTTATATATCTAATATAATGAAATTAAATTATTATTTAGAATTTGGACATAAAAATTTAGTTTGGATTAATTTTTTATACTTTTCTAATAACATTCATATTTTTAGGAATAGTGAAAAATACTATGATTTAATTGAAAACAAATTTTTTTAAGAGAAATAATTTATACTGTTAAATAATGAATTTTAATGGTTTTGAAGTATAATTAGATTATATTTCAATCATTTAATACAATTTATGTCATTATAAGTAAATTCACATTTACATTTGACATAAACACATGTCTATCTTTTCATAATTAATATTTCTTAAAAACATGATTTTTGGTTTTGACAACGAGAATTAACTTTAAATTAATAAATGAAACTTAAATGTTTTGAATTTGGTAAAATATACTTCATTTTTTAATTTGGAATATCAAAATTATCCTTGGTTTAATTTTTGGTATTTTCAAAAAACTTGCATTTTTTGATGAATAGTGAAATGCACTCTATTACTATTTAAAACCAACTTTTTATTTAAATAATTATTTATTTTATTTTATTTTATTTTATGTCAAAATAGATATATAATATCTATAAAAGTTCAATGTAATTAATTGGAGTCATTTTATAATAAAATTAGATGTATACAATTTTATTGATCTTTTACACCTTTTTTACCCACCATCTAGGAGCATTTGAAAATTTGCCTAAAACATAATTTCACTGCTTCAGTGTGTTTAATTTCAAAAATCCGAGAGTCAATGTTTACATAATTAAGTAAAATGTGGTTCAATAAGATGAAAATAATTTTTTTGAATAGTAACTGTTGAGTTTTATTTAACACGGTTAAAAGTAAATAGGGCAATTAAAGGTAAAAATTATATTATTAATACCATAACACATAACCTAACCCTATTGAATAAGTGTAATTAGACCAAAAACAACCTTATGAATAAAATATGATCCTTTAGTTCAACATGTATTAGATTAGGACATTTATTATTATTTAATTTAATGTAGAGTTAAAAGTATTAAATTCAAGTTTTCGTAACTAAATAATTTTTAATATAGGGTTATATATAAGATAAATTCTACTATAAATATATATTAAAAATATAAAAATATTTCCTACATAATGGTATTTTATTTATAATTTTTATACATTAAATAATTATATTTATTTATGACACAATGATGATGTAGTAATTACCTTATTAATAAAAGATTAAAATAATTGATATTATAAATATGTAAAAAATGTAATTTTGGAATTTTGATGAATTTGCCTACTTTTATAGGTTAGTATGAAATTTTAGGTTTGATTCAATAAATAGTTTTTGAATTAATCATGCTTTTATGATTTAAAAAAACAAATATCAAATAGTATCAAAATTGACATAAAATACTTTTTAAAACAAAAACCATAGTATTGGTTGTTATAATATTTTTAAAAATATATGGTTCGGTCTAAGGGATTAAATAATATTATATATATCATTAATGAACAACTTTATGTTATATTGGATGTTAGAGTAAGTTTATTAACCATATAGTGTAAGAATACAAGAAAACACGATAAAAGTAAAACTATTTAACTAAGAGTGAAATCTAAATGATAATGTTGAAATGGTAACCTAAACTTGTATAAAACCTATTGATTGATATTATTTAGACCCATAACCACCTAAGTCTCGAAAGGAATTCATTTTTATCGATTATAAACTGAATATGATTGTGTAATAAATTAATTCATTAATCTATTCCTAAAGTGACCATCACCGCTCTTATAAAAGGGCACTTCCCCTTCTCTCAAAATCACACCTCAAAAGCCATTGGATAGGCCAAACCATACCCAAAGAACATCCCAACATTACTGAATTCAACCTAGGGGCATTATTTAGATCATAATTACATCCTAGGGAACCCTTTTGAACAACTCAACAGGAAGCACATGTGGAAGAGGTAATAATTTCACCACCCTTTTTCAATTTCTTTTCTTCTTCCACATATTATTTATTTGTTATTTCCATAACAAAATAATATTTAGAATAACATATACATACTATTATGTAATTTTAAATATGTAATAATAATATTCATTATTCTATCCATCATATAAATGATAATGTCACCATTTGTGCATATGTACGACTTACCGTATCCACGTCATGGTGTAATTTGTTATTCAACTCTATGTTATTTGGATGGATATATTGATGTGTAATATGTATATAAATAATAAAAATAGAACTATAATTTCTCTATAAAATTAATATACCATCCAATTCTAAACCTTTTAATCATTAAAGAAATGATATTGTCGCCCGTGCGTACGTACCGTTTATCGTCTTCACGATACAATGAGATTTATTTGCACGTTCACCATTCATTGATGATTATAAAAATTTATATTATTAATAAGTATGTAATATATGACTTAATAATGCTAATAGATATATATATATATATATTTATATTTATATTGATGTATTAACTTAGATATACCTTATTCACTTACTTCTGATCAATATGATATGAAAACAGAAACATCGTTTATGCGTACGAACGACCTACCGTATCCATAAACTGTGTTTTCCACTTCATATATCTATCTATAATAAATATGTATATTATAAATATATATTATATATAAATCATGGTTTACATTATTGAATTATTTACATCATGATCTAAATGATACGATCAATAATAACAAGTTAAAACACGTACGACAAAGAAATAGATTATTAACTGAAACGTTAATTTAACAAGAAAATAATTATTAAATGGGTAGTATAAAGTCATAAATGAATCATATATGATATAATAAATATGAATATTATTTTTTAATAATTTAATAACATACAGTGGTAATTATAAAGGAAGTTAAACATACCCTCGACTAAAGGAATGTGCAAGGTAAGGGTTATTTCCTCAATCTCACTATTATTCGATATTGTTCATGGGTAAGTATTTTCTGGGACATACGTATCATCGATACCCATAATTCATAAAAAAAAATTCCAAAAGGAATCTTTTAACGTTTTATGGGAGGGTCTATTTAACAAGATCATCATTTTAAATGTTTTCAAGATATATCTTTCTAAACCCATTTAATTAATGACCATGTAATCAAAATTATTTTAAGGATTTATTTACATAGAAATGAATGTTTTGAAATGATAAATATTTTTAAAAGTTTCAGAGTTTTAAGAAAAAATTTGATTCCAAAATATCTTTTAAATTAATTCCATTATAAATTGTGAGACTTTTAAATCATTTCATGAAAATGGGGTATTTCTCTCAAAGAATTTTGTTGATCATTTTCATATATGTCAACATCCTTTTAATGGATTTTTATCTTGTTTGTAGTCGATTTATTATATATATAATCTTCCATATTTTATTGAAGGTTTTGTGATATGTTTAACTGTGGATGTGTAATTTTAATTCCATTCATTTTTTGGGTTTAAAGTATTGACATGTCGTATGATAGTTTTAATAAGAATTTTCATGTTATGTTTTAGGAATTTAATATGAGGAATGCATTAGAATTAGTATGTGATGGGTAGAGCCCGCTATTTCTTCTCGATACATCTATAGGAATCACGAGACAATTAGATGTGGAAATTGCTATGGACTTTCCAAATTTTATATATGGTATTGGTTGAGGCCTAAATAATTTTTAAACATCTTGGTCGAGGCCTTGAAAAAATGTTTCAGAAGGTTCGGCATTATACGTTCCCTTATTAAGAAAATAATATTGAAGGTTCATGTGGTTAATTGGCTATTAGAATACCCTTGGCTATGTTTTATTATGGAATTATTTAATAATCTCATATTCCTTCCATAAAAGTGTTCAAGTTTATTATTTTTAAAGGCATGCCTTTTCAATTATTCAAGATTCCTAATATTTATGTTATCATCCACTGTATTGGTTAACATTACTGGTCTTTTGAGCCCACCCCTTTCATTTGTTTCATTTTCCCAGGATATGAAGAAGTTAGTTATAAGTGACTTGCCAGAAAAATCTAGGATGCATGGATCCTTCTAATGTAATAAATTAGTGTTGCATTTATTTTAAAGTTGTAATGTTGAACTTGTGTAAGAATCTTGTTTCACATAATACTAAACTGATCGGTATTTTGTGACATGATTTCATTGTGATCATGCCAATGCTATGTAATAATGCACCGACTCTAGGTAATTGGGGTTGGGGTGTTATTGTTTGTATCAGAGGAAGTATAATATAAACCATGAAAACTGGATTTAGATAAGCTCTGATTAGATCACATAACCCAAAGATGGACATTGAGGATTAGTATAGAAGAACATCCTAGAATTTTGGTAATGTAGAGATTTTTTAAGTTTTACATGATAAACATCCCTGTCTGGATACAAGTAGGTAGAGGCGGCTATATCACAGATGTACCTAGGGGTAAAACCTAAAAACACCGCATTGACCTAGACTCAAACAGGAACTGGTGCACGATAAAGGTCCTTTCTTCACTCTTGGTTACGATGCTCTTGGGGGATATTCTTAGGATAATTCTCCCTTTCTATAAAAATAATTATAAACGATTAATGTGTATATACTTCCTCAAAGAAAACATTTTTAGGTTATGGATTATATCTATAAATAATTCAATTTACATTAGGTATTTTACTATTCTGGAATTATGCATTGTGATTCATAAATTGTCATATTGTATGTGATTGTTTAGAAATGGCACCTAGTAGATGGAATGATAACTCGAGTAATACGGAAGATCCAAAGAGTAAGAAGGACAATATATTTCATTGTATTAATCTATCATTTATAAGGGAAATAATCTCCCACGTATTCTCATCTTATAAATAAATAGTATCATGTGTTAATAAGATATGTAAAGAATTCTTTGAGTCCTACGTCTTTGAAGGGAAGCAATAGAAGAAAAGGATGGTAGAGAGAAATACGGATAAAATGACGAGTGGATAGAAGTATTTTCCTATATATGATAACTATTTAGAGAATCACCTTGGTAAATGATTGATGGGAATGTGAGTTTGTTACAAATAATGAGAAAAAGAACCCCAAGTACGTGATTGCAGGGGTATAAAAAATCTTTCAAATGTAAAATTATTAATCTAGAAGGAGTTGGGACACTATGAGAATCAATGTCCCAATCATCAGATTATACCACAAATGATGTGATTGGATAATAATCATGTTATGAAACTACCACCGTTAAAGAGGAATGACATGGGTTCTTATGTTGTCTTTAATAATTTTTTTCATTTCGGTGCAGTATCTATGATGTACCAGATATATGAATTATGGAAATAAATATGGATTGTACCACGGTACTATTTTATTGAAGATTTGAGATTATATGGTACTATAAAAAGTGACTCAACAGCAAGTTAATCATTTTTGAAAAATACAGTGTTGAATGAATGATAAACTGTAATATGGTTCTGATACTGATGTAGTGATTTTGGTATAAGAGAATGTTGAATTGGATGAATTATATTAGAAATTATTTATTACCTTGGAACTCATTAAATGTTTTTTTATTTAATAATTGTTGGAGTATTCAAAATTTTTGGATATATTGAATATATCTATTATTCTATAAGGAATAATGGATAATGAATGTAATTAATAAGTTTTTAAGGTAATTTAGGGTGTTACCAGGTTTTAATATAATGCATGGTGATGTTATTCACATGTTAATATGTGAAAAAAGATCATTATTGTGTTTACACTCCTTATAAATTTTGGACTGTGAGTTTGCATAGAATTATTTTGGATATTTTTAGTGGTTAGAATGAATTAAGATTGACATTGGATACTATTTTTATGGTTAAATAATTTCTTATGTTTATTTTCATATTTTTTTTAAAACTACAACTGAGAGGTCGGGTGACAACCAGTCGCATCCAGTAAGGCCGCGAGACTGGAACCCACAACTGAAGGGCGACAAAGGTGTATCACCTACCACTGGCCTACGTGATGTCCTGGTTTGTATAGTGTACTTTTTTTAAATAGTAAGAAAAATGAATTATAAATTCATTATTTTGGGAACCCTATATGATTAGGATAAATAGAATATTTTTTGAAATCTGTTTGAGTGAAAGATAGATTTGTGGTAGGAATTAGTTGAAGGATGAAACTATACCTGTCAAGTTTATTTTTTTCCCTCTTATTCTATGAATAAATTATTTCTTAATCATTAAGGAAGGGATCATAAAACCAAACATGTGTAATCCTAATTATTTATTTTTAACTTATGATATTTTAAATCATCTTAGATTGATGGATTTGAGGCCATCAATTTTACAGTTGTTTATGATTGATGACCATAATCACTCCCTATAAATATTTACATTTTCCCTCCAATTATATGTATCTAAATTCCACTAATGTTCTCCTAATCGAGATAATAATTTGGTGGTTACATTTTCATTCCCTTCCCATCTTATTAAGACTAAATTGTATTTACCAAATTTCTAATTTGGGTTTTCCACAAAGGTATTTTTCTATTTTTAACCTTTTATTTTCGAAGAACAATTTCAAATTTTGAGGGTGTAATTTATTGAAAAAGGGGAGAATATAACACCCCAACATTTCACAGTATGTTATCTCATTAAAGTAATTCAATAGCTTATGAAACATGAATCATCGAGTTCGAGTAGACCACAACATACCAAACTAGTCGATCAAAATGCTGTTATGAATAGTATTAACTACATTTTGAATCCTATATACTCTATAAATATTTAACATCCATGTTATGTGTTTCATAGACATAATATAAGAACAAATTCACCTTTTCACATAAAAGAAGTATCTTTAGAAAAATTAAATTTTACTACCATCTATTGGAGAACCCTTTTTAAAAACAATATTTTACAATTTTACATATTTAATTTTATGATATTAAATTATTATTTAGAAGCGGGACATAAAAAAAAATTTGGACAAATTTTTGGTACTTTTTTTAATACTTTCATATTTTAACGAACAGGGAAAAATACTATGTTTTAATGACATAACATTTTAAATAGAAATAATATATATTGTTAAATTATGAATTTGAAATGTTTTGAAATATCATTAGATTATATTTTTATCATTTAATACAATTTCGGTCATTATAAATAATTTCACATTTAAATTTGACATAAACATGTGTCAATCTTTTGAAAATTAATATTTCTTAAAAACACGCTTTTTGGTTTTGACAATGGGAATTAATTTTAAATTAATAAATGAAACATAAATGTTTTTAATTTGGTAAAATAGACTAAATTTTTGAATTTGGAATATCAAAATTCTCTTTCGGTGAAATTTTTTTATTTTTTTTGAAAATATTCAATTTTTAATGAATAGTGAAAAACATTGTGTTATTATTTAAAACCGAATTTTTATTTAAATAATTATTTATTTTATTTAAATTTATTTTAAGTCAATTTAGATATATAATACATAAATATGTTCAATGTAATTCAATGGAGTCATTTAATAGTAAAATTATATGTATAAAATTTTATTGAACTATTTATCCTTTTTTTCCCACCATCTAGGAGCATTTGAAAATTTCCATAAAACATTATTTTACAACTTATGGGAGTTGAATTTAGAAAATGAAAGAGACAAGATTGACATCTGTATGTAAAATGTGGTTCAATAAGATGAAAATAATATTTGGTAAAGAGTAACTTTTGACTTTTATTTACCACGATAAAAAGTAAATAAGGCAATTAAAGGTGAAAATTTTATTATTATTACCCTAACACATGTCCTAATTCTATTGGATATGTGTAATTCGATCAAAAACAACCTTATAAATAAAACATGATCCTTTATGTACAGTTGGATTAGATTAGAATATTTATTATTATTTAATTTAAATAAGAGTTTAAAGTGTCAAATTCAAGTTTTCATAACTAAATTTTTTTTAATATAGGGTTATAAATAAGATAAATTCGACTATAAATATTCATTATAAATATAAAAATATTTACTACATAATGGTTTTCTATTTACAATTTATAGACATTAAATAATTAAATTCATTTATGACCCAATGATGAATGAATAATTACCTTATTAATAAAAGATTAAAAAAATAGATATTATAAATACACAAATAAATGTAAGTTGAGTATTTTGATTATTTCCACTAATTTTATAGTTTAATTTGAAATTTTTTGGGTGATTCAATAAATTTTTTCGAATTAATCATGCTGTTATGATTTTAACGAAAAAACTAATACCAAATAATGTCAAAATTGACCTAAAATAGTTCTTAAAACAAAAAATATATTATTGGTTGATATAATATTTTTTAAAATATAAGGTTCGTCCATAGGGATTAAATAATATTATATATCACATTAAGGAAAACTTGAGGCTATATTGGATGTTTAGGGTATGTTTAATAACCCTATAGTGTAAGAATACAAGAAAACACGGTAAAAGTTAAACTATTAAACTAAGAGTTAAATCTAAAAGATAAGGTTCAAATGGTAACCTAAACTACTCTAAAACCTATTGGATGAGAGGCTTTATACCTATAACCAACTAAGGCTCGAAATAATTTCATTTTGAGCCATTACAAACCGAATATGATTGTATAAGAAATTAATACTTCAATATTTTCTTAGAGTGACCCTCACCCCTCATATAAAAGGGCACTTCCCCTTCTCTCAAAATCACACCTCCAAAGCCATTGTCTCGGCCCATCCCTAGAAAAATATCCTCCAAAAGACCCTCACTTTATCCTAGTGTCATTAGTGGGATCAGAAAGCCAACCTATGGTGCCCATTTTATCAACTTCAAAGGAAGCACCCAAAGAAGAGGTAATAATTTCACCACCATTTTTCAAGTTCTTTTCTTGTTACACATCCTATTTCTTTGTTATTACCAGAAAAAAATAATAAATCCAATACCTTATATATAATTTTATGTTATCATAAATATGGAACAAGCATATTCATTATTCTATCCATCCTATGAATGAAAATGTCACCGTGCATGCGTACGTATAGCTTGTCGTCTACACGCTATGGTGTAATTTGTTATTCAACACTATGTTATTAGGATGGATGTAATGATGTCTAATATGTATATAAATAATGAAAATAACATGATATTGTCTCTATAAAAATAATATACCATCCAATTTCAATCCTTTTAATCATTAAGGAAATGATATTTTTTCTCGTGCGTACATACGGATTACCATCTCCACGATATGATGAGATTCATTTCCACGTTCACCATTAATCAATGATTATAAAAATATATATTATTAATAAGTATGTAGTGTATGAAATAATAATTCTCCTGCAGATATATATATTTATATAGGTATTTATGTATGTACTTACATATACTTATTCACTTACTTTCGTTTAATATGATATCAAAACAGAAAAAATGTTTATGCGTATGAACAGTCAACCGTCTCCATAAATAGTGTTCTCCATTTCATATATCTATCAATTATAAATATGTATATTATAAATATATGTGATATATAAATCAAGTTTTACATTTTGAAAGTATTTATATCATGATCTAAATGATACAATAAAAAATAACCAGTTAAAACACGTATGATAAAGAAAGTGATTATTACTCGAAACATTAATTTAACATGGAAAAAATTATTAAATTGGTAGTATAAAGTCATAAATGAATCATGTATAGTATAATAAATATTAATATTATTCTATTATAATTTAATAACTTACAATTGTCATTATACAAGAGTTTAATCGTACCCTCGACCAAAGAAAAGTGCAAGGTAAGGGTTATTTCCTAAATCTCATTTTTATCTGAGATTGATAATGTGTAAGTATTTTCTTTGAAATAATTATCATTGATACCAGTATTTCATAAAAAAATTTCCGAAGGAATCTTTTAAGGTTTTATGGTAGGGTATATTTAACTAGATCGTCAATTAAATGTTTTAATGATTTATCTTTTTAAACCCTTTTAATTAATGTCCCTATTTTAAAAATGATTTTAAGGATTTATTATAATGGGCATGAATGTTTTGAAATGATAATTCATTTAAAAAGATTAAAATTGTTATGAGACACATTAATTCAAAAAACTCTTTTAAATTATTTTCTTTATAAATTGTGATACTTTTAAACAATTTAATGAAAAGGGGTATTTCTCTCAAAGCATTTTACTGATCATTTTCATCAATGTCAATATCCTTTAATGGATTTTAAACTTCATTGAAGTTGATTTATTATAGATACAGTCTTCCATATTTTATTGAAGTTTTTGTGATATGTTTAAATGTGGATGTGCTATTTTTATATGATTCATTGCTTATGGCTAAAGTATTGACATTTTGTTTGCTAGTTTTAATTCAAATGTTTTTTTATGTTTCCACATTTAAATATGAGAAATTAATTATACCTAGTAAGTGATGGGTGGAGCCCGCTATAGCTTCTCGATGCATTGGTAGATCTCATGAGACAATTAGATGTGGAATTGGCTGAGGCCTTTCCCAAGATGATATATTGTTTTGCCCGAGGACTAAATCATTTTTAGACGTCTTGGCCAAGGCCTTAACAAAATGTTTTAGAATGTTTGAAATTATACATTCCCTCATTATGAAAATTATATTGATGGTTTATGTGGTTATTTGACTAGTACAATACCCATGACTATTTTTATGACATTATTTACTCAGCTCATATTCCTATCTTAAAAGTGTTCATGTTTATTATTTATGAAGGCATGTGTTTTTAATTATTCACAATTCCTAATATTTATGTTCTTTTCTACTGTATTTCATACACATACTGAACGTTTGAGCTCACCCCTTTCATTTTTTTCATTTTCCTAGAATATGAAGAAGTTAGTTATGAGTGACTTCCAGGCATAATCTAAAAGGCTTGGATGTTTCTAGTGGAATAAATTAGTGTTGTATTTCATTTCAAGATGTAAAGTTGAACTAATGTATGAATCTTGTTTTCAATTATACTAAATTGATCGGCCTCTCGGGACATGATTTCCTAGTGAACATGTTAATGCTATGTAATAATGCACCGACTTTGGGTAATCGGGGTTAGGGCGTTAAACAAATAATGGAAAGTATCTCCGGGAATTCATTATATATTTGGGTATAAATTTGTGCTTGATATCAATAAACCGACATTGGAAAGGATTTTTTAATGAATTAAATTAAATGGGACTGAACCTAGAACATATCATTACCTCACCATAAATTTTATAGTCAGGATCACAAAAAAAAATGAAGTAAACGAGAAAAAATTAATATGTGACAAAATAAATAAATCTATAAAATCACAGAAACTACATATTAAAATATAAATATCAGCCATGTTGAATAATCTAACATGTATAAACAAACATATTGGGATGTAAGGATGGATACCTACTATAATCATTCGAAACAAATGAATCAAATTTTTTTAAAAAAAATTGTTACTTATACTTTTAAAACACATGGGTCCACTCTCAACCATGTAACGATCTCAAACTCAAGACTTTCTAACATGAGTGTGCATTTCATCCCAGTAGTTCCTTTTCCTTAGAGATATCTTCCAAAACAATGTCTGCATCCTCCTATTGGTAATATATTGTGTTTGAACAAAAATATACCAGTATAATCCCTTTAATTCATTCATTAGAGACAATGGATAAATAAATATGTGCATACTATTTTGAATATGAAATTTTTAAAAATGTGATTTTATTATTTTAAAAACATGAAATTAAAACAATGTTTAAAAACAATCCAAATATGAGGGATCACTCCATGTAAAAAATTAAAGAAACTAATCACCATGGGAAATACCTAAGGTAAATAATTTCATTAGAATCATATAATTCACACAATATCCAATGATCTATCAATAAAAAAATTAATTTTCTATGTGATTGACTATGAAGAGAATTCCATGGAATAGTACCATAATAATAGCCATCTAAACGAACTATACTCAACCAACCACTAAGGTGATTGTTTTTTGTCTAGCGGTGTGGTGACATCCCAGGCATAGAACCATGTAATAATTGAAATATTATAATATATATTTTGTTACGGTTTCATAATTTTTTTTAAATTCTAGTATTCCCCATACGTTCTTAGGTTACAATGTTCTATTTCCCCTTTCAATTTATCATAATTTCATAAAAACCCAATTATACCCTAAAGGGGAATCCTTTTTTCGACACACTTCAAAATTGTATTTCTATTTCTAAAACATTTTTACAAAATTCATTACTCATGTCAAAGATATTAATGTTCATCAATTATTCAACATGTAGTATCCTTTAAAAATAAAATAACATTCTCCAAAATGAATATTATTATTTCTTGGAATCATGAAGGGAATTGAGGTTTATATAATTAATGGGGACATATTAAACCACATACCTTAAACACTTTTAGATTCCATGAACTATGTAATCCACTATAAAATGATAGTATTGAAATTATTGATGAAATATGAGTACCTAAATACCAAAACCCACACCCATTAAAAGTGATTATATTAATCATTAGGTTTTCATGAATGAATGTGAGGAAGAAAAAATTGATGAAAGAAAGAATAAAAAAAATTTATATGGATGGAATCAGATAATTAATGTTTTATATGTGACTCATGGTGAAAATCCTTAAAACAAGTATAAGATGGGCGAAAAAGAGATTGTATGGGAGGAGGTCTGGAATGTTAGAGAATGAGGGAATGATAATTATTAATAAAAATAATGTGGGTAAGTAAATTCTAGAAATATTATATATTTAAAAAATTTAACAATAACTCGTCATGTCATAGGCCACATCCATTATGGTGCAGAGCCCATCAAGGCCCCACAAAAATAACAACCATGGGAGCACTACATCATAGTGATCACTGGGTGCCTTTTATAATAATTTCCATCACCCACTGTGTCATTCTCAACAAAATAGAGATTCTCTTGGTTCATTAAAAATGGATACCCATGGGGTTCAACAGATGTAGTGAAATAAAAAATCAACAACTATATGATCAATTTGAGTTGGTGAATCAGCAATCATTTATTTTTGAGTTTTTCTTAATTAAAAAGAAACTATAACCACCTATTAACGAGATATGAAATATCTAAGAATAATCATATAATAACATACATAGTAACACGTGTATTTATAAGGTTCAATACTCTCTATGTGCATGTAGTCATTTTAATGGCCTTGAAATAACCCAATACCATAGAATCCACTATAAAAAAGTTCTTTATATATTGTTACAACAAAGAGGGAATATCCTTTCACTTCTATTTCACCATAATAAAATGAAATTTCACATTCCACTCACACAAATAAATCAAGTAACAATGCTTTTTTTGTAAATATTATAAGAAAACATCACCAATAAGAATCATCATGTTGCCACAATGATACATGCTACTTATTCACACATTTTCTTATTATAATTAAATCTTATTCAGTTTTTTCTATGTAGAAGGAACGAATGGTTTTTAGTATTTTGGTTATTAGTTTAATATGTAAGTCCAATATACTCCATATTTACTAATACCATTACAATAATATTCTCCATATTTTCATCTATTTATTCTTTCTTTCTGATATAACCTACTAGAAATATCATTCAAGTATATTTTGAATGATTCTACATCAACAATTTCACATATACATCTTTATCCTATTCAACTGATCTTTTATAAACATCATCTATCTAATACCTGAATATAATAATCTATATATGGTAATGTTTTATCAAATGTTTCTTCACAATGTCTATCAAATAATTATCCAAATTTGTAGAATTTCAGAAAAATTATTTGTGTGTGAATATTTTTTTTCATACTATCTGAACTTCCAATTATACCGGAGTGACCCTGGGTGATAAGAGGGGCTGCATAAAATATTTTCCCTCTCATTATATTTTTAAAATATAATTCTCAAACTTATATAAAATTTGATCGATCCTTTTTTAAATTCATTTAAGAATTATGAATTCTTCAACACCTGTATTCTTTGAAAAAAAATTATTATCTCAACTGGATAACAATTCGAGACTCTTCAGTTTTTTATCTTTTTTAGATAAAATTATGAAATAGTTATAACGTCCTAACAATTATTATATATTCATACCACTCATCCATCTGCTAAAAATTTATAGCATCACATTTGTTCGAGGTTCCTCCATCTGATCTTCAAAAAAAAGTTTTCAAGAACATCGTAGAGAATGTTTCACCATTTAATTTCATCATCCAATGATCTTCATCAGAATTATTTTTCTATTGGATCCTTAGGAAAAATACTATTTGATGATCATAAATCAAAAATATTCATCAAATTTCATAAACCAAAACCATCTACCTAATGACTAAGAGACATTATTTATGATCATCCATTAAAAAAATAATTTCACAAATCGTACATAGAAATTTTATTGAAATTATATACAAAAAAATCAGTTTTCTTTATAATAATATGTAAACAACTTATCTCATAGACTCGCACCAATGACATTGAAAACCCCATATGATCGTATTCAACTTGTAAGGACCTGAACACTTATGAATGGAATTCCTATTTTTATTTAATTAAACGTATTATTATATAAAATGGTTATAAATACACTAGAAAATATTTTATTATTATATACAATCAGATATAAAAGACTGTTATGTATCATTACCATTGATAGTGTAGTCGTTTAATAGTGATCACAAGATTAGTGTAAATAAAGGGTTTTAACTAATCCAATTTACCCAAAAAAAGGACGTTAAGGCCTCGACCAGTAGGATCATATCCAAAGAAGTCCATTTATCATATATTTCAATGGAGATAGAATTTTTGGGCTTTTCCCTCTAGCACGACCAAACTGAGATCCAAAAACATTAACATGAGGGAATCCATTTATGAGATAAATTCAATCTCATCGAGATCACATTCAAAACCATGTTCGTCGAGCCACCCCATGAATTTCCTACTTTCACAGTCCATACACTTAGGGTGTTTTCTATTTTATTAAATAGACATGTATCATGAAACTATAAATATGAATATTTACATTATTTCTTTGAGAATAATGAATACACTGCCATCCTATTGTTGTTAATTTCAATAAGATTTTCATTTTGATACAATAAAGATGAAAATATATTTTTGGTTAATATTCATATTAAATTAATGAATTAATGAATTTCTAAAAAATAATATTTTAATATTTTTATTAAATAATTTAATATAAATATAAATAGTCATACATTTTTATGAAGTCAAATGTAATTTTTTATAATTGTTTGAATACTTTTGTTGTCAAAAAACCAACACTTATTAATAAATATAGATTTTATTTTAAATTTTAAAATTGAAATATTTAAAAAGTAATTTAGATAAAATTAATATTAATTTTGGAATCAGACCATTTAAATTAACCAAATTTTGGTTTTTCAAATTTTTTTGATTGAGTAGATTTTTTGTGTAAAAATTAAGAAATGTATTAATATAATTTGGGTTTTATTACATCATAATGCCCAAAAGTGTTTTAATAAATACAACCAATGGTATCAAAGACTAAATATTTTTTTACATTTAATATATTGTGAGTTTTCTATTTATTTTATTAATTATATAATTCCTTTTTTGAATCCTCCCAAATCATTAATTATTTTAATGTTTCAAAATAATTTCATTAAGAGTGAGATTAACCTACACATCATCAAGGGAATTATTTTATTAAATTATTCCATATTACATATATATTAATGATAACCACTCAAATTTGGAATTCTTCTTGGGAAAAACCATTGTATGGTTTTTGGTTTATGTTATTTTATTATATATTGCCCAAAACATCAATAATAAAGAAATCCTCCACATTTTCTATATAATCCCACCCAATATCCAATTTATCTTAACATAAAATCCTTAAATCACTTCTATAATCATTCCTACACTCTCTATAGTCCACCCATTGGTTCCCTAAGATCTAAATAATCACCTCCCAAACATTTAGTGCCACACACTCTCATGATCCACCTTCCTCTCCTTCATTCAATTCATGAGCAATGTTTGGAATTTTTCTTCATAACTGAAATTGTTTAGAATTTAATTTAATTATAAAAATTACCTACTATCCAATTGTAGTTCTTTAAATGAGTTATCATTAATTATCTTACATTTTTTCCATTACCTAAGCTATTAATTTGCATAAATTCCATATAGGATTTATATCTTCTTATTTCCATTGAAGAAATTATTTTATGTTTTGTATATTAAATTCAATCTTATATTGTTGGGATATGTTATTATATACTACCATTTCTATAAATTTAATTACTAAATTATTAGACCCCCATTTCACTCTCATCATGCCTCCCATTATCGTTTACTTTCACCTCTTACCATGATGTAATATAGCTTGGATTCATATATTTATTAAGGTTTCTTCATTAGCATTTGCCTTAATTTCCAATTTATAATGTTGGGATATGCTTTTACATGTCCATATTACTGCCTATTTTATTTATATGGGATGATATACCCCCTTCAATATCATCGAGCTCTTTTTATTAATCATTAAGTGATATCGTTATGTTGTCGAAATGGCACAGTGATCCTTCCATGCCAAACTAATTATGTAGTGAATACCACACCCAATTCCTATCATGATTTTTCACATTTACCCACATGTTATTTTTATTAGAGACTTACATGTATGTATTCTACACTCTTATATCATGAAATAAATTATTACGTCAAATGAATCCATGTTGTATGATCTATGTGTGCACACATAAGCATGTGATTTAAATGAATGTGACGGGTGCAAAAAAAATTATATATCGCTCAAATGCATTGGTTTCGTTTAGTATCATGATACATCATGTTAGAACATGGAGTTATCCTGATTACTTTGTGTATTTTTTTCACCATCAATTCATAGACGTTTTACCCTTGAATTTTGTGTATGATGAAATGTTTTATGTTGTTTCCACATTTCCCATGTTATAATTATAATGCTATATCAAGCCTTATTGTTCCTTTTTTATTCTCATTTTTATTTCTATTTTCTAACATTTATTATCATCTTCAGGTTGTTACATTTTTATAACCTTACATTGATTTATAGCTTACCCCTTTCTTATTTTTCCATCAGGTTATCCAATGATGTTTAAAAACCCCATTTAAATTTAGAAGCATGTTAATGAATATTTCAATAATGTTGTTGTATCCTATGTTTAAAATGTTATGTTATGTATAAAATTCCAAAATACACCAGACTGGTCGATCTTTTTAGTTGTATAATGTGTAATTTTATATAATAAATTATGAATTACTGTGAAATAAAGAGAAGGGTTGTTATACACATGTCATTATTCATCTGATATAATTCCATATAAATATCAATTAAAAATTAACAACATTTATAAATCCATAAATCTTAATGAATATCAATACATTGTATGTACCCATATGCATCATGTTTGTATACCTTTATGTATCTCATGAAAATTAGTGTTTACCCTAACATGGAAAATAGATGTTTGGTGATACCCAAACATGGTGATAAAATACACCATTACACTATGCACAACTTCATAGAATGAACTCTATACATACAAATGATTATCCCCCTCTGTACTCTATCTTACGACATGAAATCTTTCAATACTCATGATTTAATTAAAATTTATAACAACAACATTTAAACAAGATTATTCTAGCCAACAAAATTTATATAATAAACCCTTTAATAAAATAAAAATAATCTATTACAAATTGATATACTAAAAACCACCATTTAATAGACTATCCCAGGTATCCACTAGTTGATCTTCTCCATCTGGTCACATGTCTCTATATGATCACATTTCAATGAAACTATTAATAAGGAAAATTTACTTTTATAATTAAAAATGTTATTTTATATTTATTGATCAATATAAGAAAATGACTCTAAGAATAAATCATTATAACTTGCATCATTTTTACTCCCCCAACATTTTCAAAAAACCTTAAGAACTATTGGAAAAAAATATCCAAAATTATATTTTTTAAACCACGAAATATAAATGAGTAAAACATTAGGAGCCATGAAATTTATTATCTTTAAAACAATTCTAATCGTACATGAGAAAACTCAATTTATGATACAAGAATCACTAAAAAATATCACTGTATCCATAAAGAGTGATTTAGGATCCTCCTTTTACATCTCTTAAGAATCATTTTCCTTATGATTTGAACTTTCAATAATTATTCCCCCCAGAATAAATTTTCCTACAACCACTTTAATAAAAATTTAAAACATTTCATACAAACTGAAATCACAACCAACCCCTTTTGATAACTCCCCCTAAATATATGTTCTTCCATCAAAGGATAAATAGACACCAATTGATATATTTATATTTAAAATTTTATCCAAATTAGAAAACCCTATCTAAAGAAAATTTGAGATAAGGGATGGAAATACATTCAGTAGTATTAAATAGATAGAGTTTGAACAACCATTATCAATCTTAACATATGAAAGGATTCATTTGACAATGATTTTGGGAAGATATAACATACTTGTCCTATTGTTGGAAAAAACTTCATCACTAGTCCATTATTCTCCACATTTTCTTTTATGAAGAGATATTTGATATCAATATAAATGGAATAATAATTTTTTAATAGATTATTGGTAGTATTTGTACCACTTTTATTATCACAACCCAAAAACTTTGAAACATCACATCATCAAAAAAACATCTATTATTTTCTTCGTCCAAATAAGTTATGTTACATCTTCAGACGAAGATACATACCTAGATTCTACACTACCAAGTGTTAAAAAGTCATGTTTCTTTGAATTAGAAATTACACATATTTCACCCAAGGACAACTCGCCATTAGATGTTTCTTTACAGTCATCAATGCTTGTTACTCAATTTGCATCTGTGTGACCAAAGGGAAAAATATATCATATTCAGTTATATTTCACCCCAAAATTTTTTATGCCTCTAATTTATTTGAGAATTTTATTTATGACCATAAGACATGATTCCTTTGGCGTATTTTTATACTTATCAAAAGTTTTAACACAATACAAAATATTTTTTCTTGATGTTATCAGATGAAATAAGCTTCCATCTAACGTTCTATATTTATCTAGATTAATATGGCTTCCTTCACCATCATTTAAAAATTTATTTTCCTTTAAAATAATTGTAAAAAATACCTTTGATTCTTTCATGTCAATATTTTTTAGAAGTTCCTTAGCTTAAATATCTTGAGATAGGAAAAATTATTTCTTATTTTGAGATATCTGAATCCAATAATAAATTCATTTATCCAAACATGAAAAATTAAAATAATTTATTTGTCTCCTAAAAAAATTCAAACATTTAACCCTAATAACCTGAGAATATAATTTTTTCAAAATAGATAATAAAAATGAGGGAAACCTCGTGATCTTTTTTATGTAGAAGTTACTATCAACTCTTCTATTTTTTAAGTGAAACTTCCTTCAGAAATAATCAAATATAGAATAATATTATATATGATCTTTATTCAACACATACAAATCATTATTTATCTTTAAAACATATTTTAAAAAATTTACACATATTATTACACATGATTTTTAAATATAAACATCTCTATTAAGCTCTACATTAAAATAAAATTACTTAAAATTTATCTAGAAAATTATTTATTTTCATTGTGCATTGATATCAAAAATGATTCTGATAGTTTATAATCAGGAATATTGAAAAACAAATATCATAACTTAAATGCCATAAATTTGAGTGTAACCATTATAAACCTAAAATTTTTTATTTCTTGTAACACTACCTTCCTCGTTCGATATTTTTTTGGAATGTGGAATTTATACAAATAACATTCTTATTGTTTGGTTTGGGTAGAAGTTCCCATGTTTTATTTTTTCAATCCAATATGGATCTTCATTCATATAATATTTCCACTCTTTATGCTACAAAGCATCATTAAAATAATTTGTATCAAACTGGGAGTATAAATAATTATTTTAAACAAACATTGACGTTATTTTGGTACCAACCTAATTTTGTTGATCGACAATGATGTTATTGTATTCCACTTGATTCCTTATCTTAGTATGTGATAAGAAAAAATCTAAATATCACCTAAAATATTTAAAACCTAATATTCAAATTCAAAAGAATCATTATTGTTAATATAATTAATAACGTATCAAATTGTTCAATTGTAACCACCTAATCTTAATTTACTTCTATAATACCACATTTGTTTATGAACTCATTATTTTTTTAATAAATTAAATATGTTTGATAGATTTAATTGCATGCTACATAAATTAACCCTTAATTTATAATCAATACCATGTTAACCATTCAATGAACTAAACACTTATATTAACTTTTGGTTCACACAACACTTTGTTTTCCTTTCATTGTAAACAATGTTGTGTTCCTTTGATAGATTTCATTTCACGCAAGAATGAGTTTCCCCAAACTACGATATACTATAAATATTATTATTAATATAATATTAAAGTTAAAATAGAGATATTAGAATAGACATAATGAAATGTATTTATTACTTTATTAAAATATCATTTACAATTTTATATAAGATAAATTTTTTATTTATCAATTATCTATAAATAAAAATAAAACCCCGTTGAAAATATATAAACTAATTTAATGGAGAAATATTTCTATAAATTAGTTAATCCAATTTTAGTTAATTATTTTAAATAAATTATTGTTTTATATATTCGATATTCTATTAGAAATTCATCTTATCAGTTTCCTATACATGTGATAATTATAAATCCAATATTATAATTAAAACTGTATTTTTATAAATGGAGTTTTTCCCAACTTATAATTGAAGATGTGTTTTAATACTAATTTTGGTAAAATTTATACGATTTATTTTAAAAAACACATAAATTTTAAAATAGTAATATCAGAATTTAATTAGGAATATTTTTTTTTATTTTTTTAAGAAGATTAATTTTTTGAAGAATAATGAAAAACACTGAATTTTAATTGAAAAATTCATTTTTATATAATTTATCTATATAGTTAAATTCTATTTTGAATTTTTTTAATGTTATATTTATATAATTTATAAATCATTCAATAAAAGTCCGGTTATTATAAAAAATATAACATCTAAATTAGATATTAAAATATTTAAAATTTTGAACAATTTTTCATTTAAAACATGTTGTTTCATCCCACTTGTGGGATTATTTTAAATTAATTTATACCACTTAGGTAATTTTATGTAGCGCCTAGGCCCCAATATCCTAGTGATAGTTATTATTTTATTATATTGACCTGATTATAAAGAATAAAATCCTAAAGGATTGATTAGTTTAGCAGTCTTACAAGACCAGATAATATACACGATGCCCATAGTACATTGGTAATGATATAGAATACAACATTATACATAATAAAATTAAATAAACTATTTCCTTGAAATCTTATTCAATGTTTTATTCTTCATAACCTGGTGAAGGAAACATAACTATGATGATCTCAAATACTATATAAGGGTTATTTTAAATAGTAATAAGTGAAGTAATTTAAATAAGGCATATACATTATGGTATGGTAAATAATCTGAAAAACACATTCCATCAATTAAATGGGAATGAAAATGAATCCACATATTTTATCATAGTGAAAATATCATGGGAATTTATAACTAAATATTGATTGAATAAAATTTATATTTATTGGAATTCATTTATAAGGAACATGATCCATTATATCGCAAGGACTATTTGAGTCAGTAAGTAGAAATATTTCCCATTTTGTTTGGAAACAAACGCGATGGGTTTGTCACCAACGTTTTTTTCTCACGAGACCTTTCGATGCTTTGAGGTGACATAGTGGGGGCCACCCATCACTAAAATTCCAAATCATTCTTCATAAATATATTTAATTCGTGAAAAATATGCCTTATTAGTATTCATATTGAGTAGAGGATACAGATTCCTGAATATTTGCATATTTAAAAAAATTTTCAAAATGTACACCATATGTCAAATTGTATAAGACCAAGACAATAATCATTTACATGATAAAAAAATATGGATAATTAATAGAAATATAATTTCAAAGGATAAGTTATCTCAATGGGGAAGTAGATACACAACATAAAAATGATTAAGTTCACAAGACCAAGTAAGTCCCAATGCAATGGAGAATGACACAAAGTCCCTTACCTTATGTCTGAATGTGTTGTGATGATGATCTTATTGTACAAGATAATAAAATAAAATAAATTAAAAAATTAACTTGGATCCATTAATACAAGTATTTGAATTGGTATAATTTTATTGAGTTCATTTCTGACCATTTTTGTTGAGTTAAAAGATTTAATTTAATCATGATGGAGTGCTCATTTTCTTGGTGTTAATGATTGGTTATCTAATTTATAAGTAATGAAGTTAAAGTAAAATTGGTATAATTATAAATAATTGGAATAATATTTTATTAATGAAATAAACAAGTGTAAATGGATATATATATATATATATATAATTTAGTTATATGGTATGAGAATTAATCATTAGGTAAAATTTTAGTGATCATTTTATAGATTATTTTTTCAGTTTTTCGATCATCACGTACTAGTTTTGTTTAATATTTTAATGAAGTATAGGTAATGGTTCTAGAATGTCAAATAGGATTTAATACATATTTTATAATCTTTTTCAACGATATAAATGTTTTCATGGTCATATTCTAAGGATAAATTGATGAACGAAAATTTACCAACCATGAAGGTTATAAATCGGCACCTCATGGATGATGATTTCATTTTTAAAATAAAAGAGAGAGTAAAAATGATTTTCCTGAAGTATTTTACATTAGAATGATATCATTACATTATATAGATGATACTGTATTTATCATGATAATTTGGATAGAGAAGGTGAGGATAGGATTAGAAATGGAAGATGAAATTTGAAGGAAATTAAAATCACAAATAAAGAGGATTTACCTCTTGAATTCTCAACTTTTAGAACCTCATTAAGGGACCTTGGTTTAGTATTTTTTTGTGACGAAGACGTCCAAGAAATGGGTGAGAGACTTGGAAAGTGGACTTGGATTTAATTTTGACAAGATTCAATGATTAGAGTTGGGCAGAGAAGTGGTAGCGAGGGGTGGTATTTATAGTGGAGGAGAGGTGTGTTTTATGTATATTTTTTCATTTGTTTATTATTTTGGCTTGATAATACGAATATTTTTATAATAATCCTAAAATATATTAAAATAAATATCTTAAATTTTATCTTATGCTTCCTACATCATCCATGACTTGGTGAATATTGTAATTAACTTGTAATGTATTTATAATGAAATTTGATGTTTGTTATTATTCACCAAAAATTAAACTATCTAAAAAACTACCAAAAATTATCCCTATCAATATTTCGATAGGTAGATTTCATAAATTAACTGTTAAGACCAGTAATTTCCATGTAAACTTTTTTAAAATAAATGGGAATTTTACGAGTCTGTGAAAATTGACACCACATGATTCTGAGGTCCGGAGTGCCTGGAAAGAAATAAAATAAACTTTTTTTTATTTTATTTTGAGCTTCAATGTAGATATTTTAGGTGGGTACCGCCCGAACTAAACCTCCCATTTGAGGTTATGGTTGTGGGAACCACCTGAACTAACCTCCCATGAGAGGATGTGGTGGTGGGGACCACCCGAGGATAAAACCTCTTGAACTCACTATTATGTGGGGAGAAACCTCTTGATCTCCCCACTTAATGGTGCCACCACCCCCCTTAATTTTTTATGTCAACCCCTCACATAATTTATTATTCCACCCACATTAATTAATTTTTCTTTTTCAATTCCTTCCAATAAAATAATAAATGGATTAATCTATTATTTTGGTGGAATGTGAGGACAGAAGGACTAAGGAAGAAAGCTCTCCAACGAAGACCTTCCTCCACAAAGAACGCTCCTCCAAACGATGAATGCTGGCGAGGAACTTCATAGACTTCTTCCTCAGAAGAACCTTGCGGAGGAAAATGACATTGGATGTCATTGAATACTAACCCTCTCTCCCCATTTATGTCAATGAACAATACAAGGTAGGGTTTTTTTCTATTTTATTATCCCTTCCCATGTTCACTCCTAATTATTTATTAGAGGAATTGGGAATAGAGATGGACATGGGAAGTGGGAAATGATGTTTAAAAATATCTTTCATACACATTAATGATGCATTCTTTGTGAACCGCTTGCTACCAGTCTAAATGTAGAGGGTGTGGGCCAAACGAACATGGCCCGACCCCTGCTCTGTTCTTCTTTGATATGTTCTTCAAAATAGAGGATGGCGATGAAGGCGACGAAGGAAATGGTGCCACCACCCACGGCTTCGGCGATCTGTGCCACCCCATAGTACTTCACCCATCTAGCTGAACCGGCCATGCACCTAGACGAGCCACCTGTGGCTAGACTGAGCCTCTGCACTACCTCGGGCCGAACCCCCTCGCCGCGTTGCTGCCGTGCCGAGCCGTTGGACCGCTACTATGACAATCTGTCATGCCGCCACAGCCCCAAGCCACTGCACCGCCCTGGCCCGAACCCCCTCACCATGCCACTACCATTTCAAGCCACCTGTCCGCCACCGTCCACTGTGTCGATCCGCCGCGCTGTCACCGTCCACCGTGACAAGCCGCTGGGCAGATGTACAGGACAAGACGAGCCGCCACCACCGCCGCTCCCTTACTGTAGCCCTACGAGCCACCGTTGTAGAAATATTGCGAGCCACCCCTAGCTGATCTGGCCCACACCTGAGCCTTTCCATTGCTGAACTGCCCTCGCAGAACCCTCCAATGTTGATCCACCACCGTGGCCCCTCACGGCCGTCTGGTCGAACCCAACGGGCCAAGCCGCCCAGCGAGTCAGGCCGAATTAAACTGGTCGGGCTTCCCAGTGGGCCGGATTAGACACAGTAGGTCAGGTCGGGTCCACCTGTACTGGGTTGGCCCAGGCCCGGTCGGGCCGAGTCGGTCGGACCGGGATGTACCATACCCGGGCCCACTCTAAAACAATTACTTTCTTTTGGCGAAAACTATGGCATTGGACGTCCATTTGAAAAACCATCAACAGTGCTGGAAATAATTGAGCGAGATGGTCCATTTAAGTCATACCAATCTATTTTTTCAATTAAGAAGGGGAACGGACTTGTTGGATCAAGCATGAATATAACCGGGCCCACATGACTAAAAGGTTAATAACTCACATACTGGGTGTCCCATTGACACATCATCTGTTACGTTGAGAACCCTATGATGTGATGGACCTTTAAGATACATTTATGTGGTTATTAATGATTGTTGGAGTATCAAAAAGTAGCTTGTGGAGGGGATCCTCCCAGAGGAAGAGAAAGTATAGTGCAGAGACATAGTGGCTGGCTGGGACTTGACGACTGGTGAACATTTCGACTTGGAGTGACTCGACAGGCCCAGTGGGGAGCACCTTGGTGACACGGAAGACCCATGGTGGGGAGCGTCTTGGTGACGCGGCAGACCCATGGTACTCGACAGGAGTAGTTTCTTAGTAGGCCACGAGGTGGAGTGCCTTGGTGACGCGGTAGACCCAGGGTGGGGAGCACCTCAGTGTGACATGGTAGACCCACAATACTCGACCGGATGAGTACCTCTGTAGTCCAAGGTTAGTGGGAAGCACCATTGTGTGATGAAGAAGGCCCACTATTCTTAATAGAGGAGGATTTCTCCAGTAGTTGAGGTGTTTGATGATGGGACTAGGGATGTTACTTAATATTATCCCTAGAAAAAATCACGGTGTGAGCTGAGTTAGTACCTCTTTGTTTTTCATCATGATTGAGACAGATTACTTGATAACATAGGTATATGTATGGGAATATACCTAATTAAGGTTATATTTTGATTTCATAATTTGGGTTTTATCCTTTTTGGATTTTTGTGAGATCTTGAGGGTCTTGGGGACCCTACTGAGTATCATTATACTCACCCCTGCACAGGCTATGCATGCACCTTGTTGTGTTGGATGCAGATGAAGGACATCAGTGACTAAGGTTGAGAGTACTAGGACTGGACGGTACCTGGAGGTGGACCATATAGTGTGACGGTATATAGAGAAGATGGGTGGATGTGGAGGGCTAAGGAGGTGACCTCAACCTACCCTTCATGTAGGAACCTCATTGGACGATCCAGTAGCTATATTTTCTCTTTCTATAGTTGGGTTATATTTCAGTTGTACTTGTACCTTTACTGTTGGGATTGTATTCTGGCCCCTTTAACTTTCATCAATATTTTGCTTATTCAGTTTTCTTGTATTTGTATCTTGTAGTTTCCTTGGTTACATGAGTTTGCAGGTTATAAAGTCAATGCTTTCCCAGATTTAGGGAAAATATCTTTCTGTGCTAGTCGCCAGACCCTGGCCTTTTGAAGGCAGGCTTGGGGTAGTCACGACATGGGCCCCAGGAGACAGGACTTGACATTAACTCCATTTTATGAAAATAATTTTCAAAATATAAGGAATTTAATTTTTAATTTAAATCATCATTTAACCAAAAAATAATAATCATTGTAACGGATTTTTTACAGTTTGAAAAATTATATAATGTCTCATAAAGTTATCTTATAAAAATAGAAATATAAAATATTATTTTTTTATTTAATTTCATTGAAATAAATTTTATTCTAAATAATTATATTTGTTTAAAAAATATAAATAATCTTTCATGTTTTATAAAAATACTAATACTTAGTTAATAACTTCTAAAACATTTTTTTACTTATACTATTAAATAATTATCAAATATTTTAAATTATAGGATTCCTAAATTTTATATACACTTCCATAGGCTAGGTTTCTATTCTATTAGAAAAATTATTATTCATAAGTGTAACATTACTATTCAAAAGATTAATTTACTATTTCATTGGTATATGGTTCTTAATTTCTAGAAAAACCGTTTATATAATTTATTCATCATTTATAAGGTTTTTTTGTGTTATATATTTGATTTTTTGATTTATACTTAATGAAATATTTTTTGTTTGATATTTAAGCTATCTAATGAATTGAAATTGTTAACGAAAGATACATTCAATAAATTTAAGGGGTGTTATATTCTTCCCTCCTATATAAAATTTTTCATCAATTTTCTTTTTGAACAATGCCTTCTATAGAGATGGGGTGATTCTTATTCATAACATCCTTGGGTTTCGACATTTCTTCCTCTGTCTTATGGTTTCTCCAAATAATATTTACCAGTCAAGTTGTCTGATTTCTCAATGCATTTTCTATAGTGTAATTAATTTCAATAGGCTCTTTATAGTTGTAAAAATTTTCTTCTAGTTCTATTTATTCATAGGTGAGTACATGTGTTGGGTATTGAATGTAATTCATTTACAATGACATTTGGAACACATCATGAACTTTGGAGAGACTTGGTGGTGTTTGTAAAAGGTAAAATACAAACTCAATTTGTTCCTTAATTTCAAATGGTCCTATGTACCTTGGCATTAGTTTCCCTTTCATACCGATCCTTTATATGTCCCTCAATGGAGATACTTTTATAAATACATCATCTCCCACTTGGAAGTCCAAATATTTTGTCTGGTTTTTAGCATAACACTTTTCTCTACATTGAGCTGCTATAATATGATCTTGAATTTTCATTACCTTTTTCATTCTATCCGCAATATTTTAGGGGCCTATAAGTTATATTTCACCAACATAATCCCATTAAGATGGATTTGTACATATCCTTCCATATAATGCTTCATATAGTGCAATTTTATTACTATAATGGAAACTATTATTATCGAGATATTCCACCAAAGGTAATTATTGATCCCACATACCTTGACTGTCAAGTGATCATGATATGAACATGTCTTTTAATGCATAAATAGTACTTTCTAAATGTCTATTGGTTTTTGGGTGATAAGCAGTACTCATATGAAACTAAGTATCCTAAGACATCTAAATAGCCTTATAGAATTTTGATTTAAATTTGTTATATCAATCATTAAAATTCTATAAAGGTTCCCATTAAAGTCTTAAAACTTCATTAATATAGATTTTTTTTCTAGGCACACCATTGGAAAATATTCTCTTTTTGAGAGGAAATGTGATGATTTGGTAAGATGATCAACAATAACCCAAATTACATCATTTCATCATGGATTCTAAGGTTGTCATATTGCAAAGTCCACCGTAATATTATCCCATTTCCATATAGGTATAAAAAGTGGTTTCATGACTCTTTTAGAGTGTTGTCTTTCATCCTTCACCTATTGAAAAACTTGGAATCTAGACACATAGTCAGAAATTTATCGATTCATATTATCCAAAAAAAATGTTAATTCACATATATATAAATATTGGTACTACCATGGTGTATGGAGAAATTTGATAAATGAGAATCATCAAATAGTTCCCTTTTTAGCTTCAGTATTGATGTAATACATAACCTATTTCTATATTTCAGAAATCTCCATTAATACATGAAGTCTTCCAATCTCCCACCATTAATATATTTATTTTTTTAAAAAAGTATTCATCATCTGATTGAGATATTTTTATCATCCTTAGTTAATATGGTTTTTCAATAATTTTGAAAAATAAATTATGTTTCATTATCCTTAACAATTCACATATCGATCTTTACTAAATCAATGAACGTAGGATCATTCTCAATCATCATTTGTGTAAGAAGTCCATGATATTTCCTACTTATTGAATTTTCATATTTATTTTATTTTCCTAGGTGGTAGTGTATTGAACAATGACAATACATGAGTATCTTGAGCCACTGTCTTAGTCTCATGATGAATTCTTTCTATGTAAATATATATTTCAAAATCTGGTTATTAGTATATATCTCACATATTTCACCATATAGATTGTGTCTCCATATGATCCGAAAAATAATAATGGTTACAAACTGATGAACATGAGATGTGTAGTTTAGGTCATGAATTTTTAACTGACTTGATCCATAGGCAATATCTCAATAATTGTACTTGAGAAAATAACCAAATTATTTCTTTTAAACATCAATATAAATTAAAAATACACCATTTCTAGATGGTATATTCAAGATTGGAGCATTCAATAGTCTCCTCTTCAATTATTCAAAACATTATTTATACTCTTTTGTTCATATGAACTTAACCCCTATACAAGTAATCATTATTAAAGTTTTATCCAACCGATCAAATTTCTCTATGAAATGGTGATAGTAACCAGCTAAACCAATGAAACTACGTTCCTCAGTTATGTTAGTTGGTTTAGTCCATTTTGAACCACATTTTTCTTCATATAATCAACTGATATTCCTTCCTAATAGATAATATGGACATGAAAATAAATTGTTTAAATCCATAATTCACACTTGCAAAACATCCCATATAACACTTTTATTGTAATAGTATCCAAAAAAACCAGATAGTGGTCTTAATGGCCCTCGTATCTTTTGGAATATATCAAGATATCATTAATAAATACCAAAAAATCAACAATTTATTCCTTGAAAAATATTTTCATTAGATCCATGAAAAATGTGAATTTGTTAGTCCAAATGGAATTATTGTAAACTCGTAATGTCGATACCTAGTTTGAAATGATGTATTCAGAATATCTTCCTTCCTCACATGAAATTGATGATATCCAGATCGTAGGTCAATATTCGAAAAATATTGATTTATGTGAATTTCATCAAATAAATTATCAATTTTATTTAGCTTATACTTGTTATTTATTGTAATAGAATTGATTTATCTATAGTCAATGCATAGCCTCATGGATGCATCTTTATTCATAGAAAAGATAAGAGGGGTTCCCCATGGAGAAACACTAGGTCGAATAAACCCCTTATCACCCCGTTCTACCAAATGTTTATTTATCTATACTATTTCCATAGTGTCCATTATATAAGGATTATTTGATATAGGTCTTTCACTATGAATTAAAAAAATAGAAAACTCATCTTCCCGCTCCAGAGGTTGTACAAGTAAATATTATGGATATACATCAACGGATTTTGTCATAATTAGTACATTCGTAATTTTATGACTTATTTCCTCATCCTTAGATTTTTTTTCATCCTCCCCAATAATTTCATTTAGCAGAGCTACTGGGGTAGGTCTTTATATGAATTAGATAATGAGTTTTCTTCTCCTAAGATAATAAATTCTACAACTTTCTCACAATTTGTAACTTCCTTCTTCTTGAAATAATTTTTTGTTTCACAGTTCTAAATCCATTTTTTATTAATGATTATATCAAATTAAATCATATTTATAACGATATGGTTAGAAATTAACAAAAATTTATGTTTCTTTAAGAGGATTGACCAACACATGTTTATTTCAATGGTATTTCCTTTTGAAGTTTTGACCGAAAACTCATTTACTAAATCAAAATAGAAATTATTAATTTCCTTGGAAAACTAGGAATATATAAAATAAATAATTGATCAAAAATCAAATAAATATTAGATATTTTATTGGAAATGAGTAAACTACCTTCAACCACTTAATTAAGATCTTCAACCTCATCAATTTTTATCACATAATCTTGGCCTTGCTCTCTTGGCCTTTTCTGATTCAATATTATGTGATTCTTAGGAAATCATTTTGTACAGTGTCACATATCCCTACAATTATATAATTGAACAAAATTGATATTTCTATTACCCATGCATTCATTATCTCTGGGACCATTTTCTCTATACTAATAAAAAACTCCCATGCCTTTCAATAATTTTCCATGATGATTCTTACCGCACTATTCACATTAAGGGAATTGATTTATTCTCTTATTCTTATTTGTAACATTTACTTTTCCATGGTTATCATAAGACCTATAATTCTCTTGAGCTCCCTTAAACAGATTGAATCTAAAAAATTCATTCTCTGTTATGATGGCACTAAATAATATTTTGTCATATGATGAAATGTTTGAGAAGGTAGTGCACATCGAGGACATGCCTTAAGACCTTAAAATAAATGTTAAAACATTTATTTCGAAACGCATACATAATATATATCATACCTGGATAGTATTATGATGGTTGGATCATACACTACAACACATCGTCTTCCCTTTTCATTAAGATAAGAAATTTTCTCTTTATTTTATTTCATTATCTATAGGGTAAGTATTTTTTGAATAATTTATCTTTATAAGTTATATAATATATTTATTTTATTTCATATTCCTCATTAGTATTTTGGATCAATGACTACCATTGATAAACATCTCTCTTGAGACAATATACTGTCAGTACTACCTTTTCATTTTAATTTAATCTTAGTGTAAGAAATATCTATTCATGGAACTTGGTCCACTACTCAACTACCACTGGATTAATAGTCCCACTAAAATGGGGTATTTTCTGTATGAAATGATCCAACATAGGTTTATTATTGTGATTTTTCATAACTTAAGTATGTTTTCCTAATATTGTCGTAATCTTCTCAGCTATATCAATAACAATATTTCTTGCTCAGTGGGGAAATACCTACATTTTTTGTGGGTATTTATTCCATTTCATCCATTAGGAACTATCACCAAATAATGGAATACTATAAATTATGTTATGAATTATAATCCATAATTTCAAAATAGAAAAAAACAGAACATAAATTGAAAATGTATGCACAGCTAATATTGTAAACATAAACATGGTTTCTTTGGGGACATATATAATTATAAAACCCTTCATAATGGTTTTTAAAAAAATTTGAATTATCCTAAGTATATCCCCAAGGATTTTAAAACCAATGGTTCATTAAGGCCTTTTTTCAAGTACCTTGTTACCTTGAGTCAGGCCTGGAATACCTTGTCAGATTTGTTACTCCTAGTTACATTGGTGTTTCAACCATGTCCGCATGTAGTATCCATTCATGGATATATTTATAGGAAGACCTATATAATTTGTAAATTTCGAATATTCTAGGAAGTTCTTATATTATTATCCTCAAATTATGTCTTAGGGTTATGTTTCATAAGCTATGTTTACCAAATCCAATTTTCATGGTTGCTACTGAAGATACCAACTATAACGCCCAGACCCTAGTGACTCAGAGTTAGTGAATTATTTTAATATAATGTAATGATTACAAGGAATCAAAACTAGATGGTCTGATAAGTTTAACAACCTTCAAATAACATATTATGTACATGATACCCATAGGAAATTGGTAAATATTGAAAATATAAACTGATACATAATAAAATGAAATAAACTATATCCTTGAATGCTTATGAAAATTTTTCTTCTTCATAAAATGTGGAAGGAAATATAATAAGGGTGAGTTAAAATGCTCAGAAAGTATTATATAAAAAATAATAAGCAAAGTAAATTCAAAAAGTCATAGACATTGGGGAATGGTAAATAATAGTAAAAACACATTTCAACAACTTATTAGGAATGAAAAAGAATCAACATATTTTTTATACTAAAATATCATGGAAATTTTAAAAATGGATATTGAATGAATAAAATTATTATTTATTTGACATCATGTATTTGGAACATGGTCCATTATATTGTCAAGATGGTTTAATTCTATGGGTATAATTTTTTTTTGATTCTATTTGGAAATGAACACGATGTGTTTTTCACTAACTATTTATCTAATGATACAAGTCAATGAATATAGAAGATATTGTGGTACCCATCTATAACTAAAAGTCCAATTAATTATTAATACATTGTTTTAATTATTGAAAAATATTATTTATTAATATCCATGCTAATTAGAGGATATATATTCATGAATATTTTACCATTTAAAACCCCATTAAAAATAAACAACATATGTAGAATGGTATACAACTAAGACAGTAATATTATCCATGATATAAACATATTGATAATTAATAGAAATATAATTCCAAATGAAAAATTATAAAAAATAAAATGTATATGAAACATAAAAATTGATTAGGTGTGCAACACTAAGTATTTCCTAATTAAATGGATGTTGAGATGAAGTCTCTTACTTTATCTGTGAATGTGTTCTACACAGGATATTAATTTACTAGATAATCAGATGAAATACATTAATTAATTAATTAATTAAAAAACATTAATACATGTATTTAATTTATTATAATTTTATTAAGTTCATTTATTTCTTTTTTTGATGAGTTAAAAGATACAATTTCATCATTTGAGAGTGCTCGTTTCCTTGGTTTTCATGATTGGTTGGATTATTTATATGTAGTGAAGTTAAAGTAAAATGGGAATAATTATACAAAATAGGAATTATAATATACTAATTAATAGAAATAAGTGTAAATGGTTATATCTATCATTTGGTTACATGGTATGCAGATGAATCATTAGATAAATGTTTAGTGATAATTGCTTAGATTATTATGGAATTTTTTCGATCATCTCTAACTTGTTTTGTCTAATTAATTAATAATATGTATATATAATTGTTCTAGAAAATTACAATGCATTTAATAGAAAATTTATAAAATATTTTAACTATTAAAATTGTTTTATAACTATATTTTAATGAGAAATTGGAGAACAAAAAACAATTTTCCATGAAGGTTGTAAATCAGCACCTCAAAGAAGATGATTTCATTTTAAAATAAACGTTAGAGAGAATGAATTTTGTTGAAGTATATTCCATTTACATGATATAATTATTGTATATAACTTATATTGGAGTTATCATTATCATTTTTAAGATAAGGTGATGAGAGGATATGAAATGAAAAAAGAAATTGAAAGGAAATTAAATGTAAAAGAAAGAGGATTTACATCTTGAATTCTCCTCTTTAATTACCTCTTTTAGGTACCATGGTTTAGTCATTTTTGGTGAGGGGAACCTCTTAGATGTGGGGGTAGACTTTGAAAGATTATATGGGTAGAATATTCACAGATATCATTGAATACAGGTGTGAGGATAAATGCTGGTAAGGGGTGGTATTTATATTGGTGGAGATGAGTGATTTTTGAATATTTTATTAATTTGATTATTGTTTTGGATCATGACTATGAAGTGTTTCAGAATTATCATCAAATATATTAAAATAATTATATAATGTTATAGATTACAGATCTTATATCATCAATGAATTTTAGAATAATATATTTAAATTATAATGTATTTATTTATTTATTATTGTATTTTACTATTCACAAAAATATTAAATTATCTAAGAAAAATATAAAACAATTCTCCCTAAAAAATTTTAAATGTGTTGAATTCATAAATTAACTACACTTTTTGAAACAAAAATAAAAAATATGATAAAGTTTCTTATTAATTAAATCACTATTTACTCGAAAAATACCAATTTTGAAATTATAAGTGATTTTATAACACTTTGTAAAATCATCTTATATATCCTAAAATTATATTATAATCATAATATAGAAAAATATTAATGTATGATTAAATTTCATGAAAATAAATTTTATTTTATATAAATATATAAATTCTAAAGTAATAAATAATAATTTAAGTTTTATAAAAATAATAATAATTCACTAATAACTTGTAAAATATTTATTTAATTATACAATCAAATAATTATATAATATTTTCATTTTTGGATGAATAAATCTTATATACACTTCCAGGTGAGGTTACTATTCTATTAGTGGAAGTACTATTCAAAAGGGTCATGTTACTATTCAAAAGGTTAAATTACTATTTCATTGGTATATGTTCCTTAATTTCAAGAAAAAACCTCTTATTTTATTCATTTCTCATTTATAAGGTTTGTTTTGTATTCTATATGTTATTTTATATGATTTATACTATATGAAATATTTTTTCTGCAATGTAATATATCAAATGAATTGAAATTATTTAAGAATATACATATCATAAAATCATGGGCTGTTAGATTTTAATTTAGAAAAATTGATTTCATATTGGGAATCATAATAATTTATAATATATAAAAATTTTAACATATGTTTTGATAAAAAATATTAGTGAAAATAGTTAAATTTAATTACTATTCTTAATTGAAACATGAGTGTACCAAGAGACTAAACATTTACATAAGGGAAAAAAGGCATAGATACATGTACAAAACCCATTATATGGACATATTTAGACAATTCACCATATTTTATCTAAAATAGAATATTATTTGAGGCACATGAGATAAGGTAAATCTCCCTGTTGTGTTTACCTTTATTTATGTATAACAATCTCACTCCTCTTCAACTATAAAAGGAAACACACACCCTAAATTATTCACACTTATAAATCTATAAAACATGACCAATCCTTGACACATTTATCTCCAAAAATCCCTCATATTATACTAGAAGCATCACATTGTAGAGAATGAAAACCAATGAAGTCATTTTGTGTAAACCAAATTATGTTTCCTGAAGAAGAAGATATGTTTTTAAATGAGCACGTTTCTTTAATTTATTTCCCCACACATTGAATTGTTATTATATAAAGATTATATAATAAACTAAGTATATTAAATATAATGAGACTTTTTTTACTAATGGTTTGATCAATAACATTACACACCTCCGTCAAATGGGATACACAATCGTCATTTATGGTTATAGAGGACTACCACCTCGTAAATCGATGTCGTTCGTTCTTTCATTTCCACCTATAATGGATGGAAATATCGATGGAATTACTATTTTATATTTTATATATTGTATTAAATATGTATTTATTCTTATGTTATTTTTATTTAACATATACCCTCATGATTAATATTTTGTGGGAATAAAATAACAACGTCTGTGAACCTGTGGACTACCACCTCCTCAAAGCGTTGTTATTTGTTCATGCTTTACATGGAATGTATTAATGATTGGTTTAATAAAAATATGTGAAATAACAATTCCTTGATAGATAATATATATATATATATATATATATTTCATATAATTTTATTTATTTAAAAATACTAATGAAAATGAAAACAACATTCATGTGTGTGTATGACCCACCGTCTCCATAAACGATGTATATCATTTAATATTTACATATTTTATGGATTATTACAAATAAATATGTAATGAATATATATGATATTTATATCATTTTTAACATTATGGGATAAATTAAATCATGGTCTATGTAATAGGATCAAGATAAAAAATTCCCAACATATATGAAAAACAAAGCTGTTATTAATAAAAATGTAACATTAACATGAAATTATTAATAAACAGTTAATATAATATCAGAATTAAAAAATTTAGTGTATGATTTTTAAGAATATATATTTTTCGTTTATTTATAATATAATTTTATTTATCATACAATATTTTTGAACATGTATCAATAAATTCCAAACTTATGGTTAGAGGATTTATAGTCTCACTATTATTTCTGCATGACTTATTCCTTATTCATCACTTGTTTTTTTTGTGGTCTATATACTTTCCATGAATATATTATGATATTTTTATACTTAGATTTATGGGTATTTAAATATCCATTTTATTATATCTATTTCAAGTTTTTTAAAATTCAAAAGCAACCAAATCGGTAATGTCAATTTTTATTAATTTTTATCCATAGATATACTTGTTTTGTTATTCACCTACATTCTTTGATGAGGTGTATATACTTCCCTTTGACATGTTACATAATAAATATAATTATTTTATTTACATTTTAATATTCGTGTAATTTTATTCTTTAATAAGGATTTTGATTTAAATATACCAATGCGGTAAGAGTTTATATCTACATTATCATCGTTTATCGGGATTGATTATGATTTTGATTCCATTGATAAAATATTATAAACTATATCTCATGAAATATCATGTATTTTATTCTAATGTATTTATTAATTATATATTCTTTTAATGGTGAAATTTTTTCCACTATTTGTTACAAAAAATAATTAATAAAGTGTTTTTATGAAAATATGACCTTATGTCTCTCTTCCATTAGAAATTTTTTTTATTCAAAACCGATGTTTTCTAAAAAAATTGAAAGTGATTTCAAATGATATTTTATATTTATTTTCAAGGTGCAGGATATCAAATATTTTTTATATTTTAAAGTTTGTTTATAATGATTTTCAATGATTCCATTGTATGTTTTCTTGGTTATTTAAATAAAAAATGTTTTCAAATTGATTGTTGTTTTAGAAATATTTTTTTCAATAAGGAAATGATAATTTACTCTATAATTTTTTAAAATATATTTAAAAATTATTTTCCATCTAAGATGAAATCTATTGGTGTTATCTATTCTTTAATGGGGATATTATACAAGGGTACCATTCATATTCATTATGTTAATTCTTTATATTTTCATGGAATTGTATTTATGAAACTTGTTTATCTACAATGGGTTATATATTTATGAAACGATATTCTATTCATAGGTTATGAAATGATTAATAAACTTTTATATATTCCAAGGGTTATAATGTGGTTAATTTTTTATGATTTCCATTTAATTTAATGGGTTATGATATAATGTTTACAAAACCCATATCTTTTTGTGGATCATGACATGATGAGTGTTTTATAAACATGTCGCACACATATGTATGATTTCATTATATGATATGTGGGACCTATATATCCCACCAATTAATCAGGTAATGATTTATATATCATAATATAAAATTAGAATTAAGTCGATGGAATTAATCCAAGATTAGAAACAGGTGTGTCCGAATACATAATGGGATGTAGGCATATCCTAATCCATAATGAAAAAAGGTGTGTCCTGGTCTAAAATGGTAAGAAGGTGTATCGAAATCCAACATGGGAATCATGTGTATCCTGATACGCTATTAGAAACAAATGCGTCATAATCCACTTTTTTTATTGTCTTGGTGGTTATCTTTGAAACATGAAATGGGTTTCTATGTTATAATGGTGACACACTTATATGAAATGAGCATATGGTTTAATATTGATTTATGAATATTTATTGTCTTAATGATTATTCCCTTATTAACTACCAAAACATATGCTATGAATCATGTTTATAATCTATGATAGTTTGGGTATGAACTTTTACTTTTATGTTCATGATTACATAAACTCAATCTTAACTTATATATTCATATGATCATAGATGGATATCCCATATGATTAACCTTTATGAAAATATAAGATCACCTATTATTATGTTTCCTTCCCCATATTATAAAGAATTGTTGCGGGAGGATATTTATTTTAGGAGTAATAAATTGTATTATTTTTGTGGGAAACATTTCCGATATATCACAAAGTTAGTATATTTTAATATATATTTAAAATGACACTTAACTATTATGATCCTCAATCATGTACTTTTTTAATGTTCTGAATATTCATTAAAAAAATTTTAATATCCATGTTTGTTAGGCATGGGTCTCTATTGTTGGTATCAAAGGATAGCATTAATAAATCTTCAGAAACATTGATGAGAGAAATTTACAAAGATACATAGGGATAATTCTAAGGACATGTATTGTGATATATCAGATAATATGTCTAAGGATGAGTAAAATTATAAAAAATGTCACATAATTTTGCTATTGGAATGAGAATATGTCTTATGTGTGGGGAAGAAGGCCGAAATGTAAGTCATTACCAAGGAAAAAGGACTAGTTTAGTTAAGGATATCATTTTCCTCCCTAATTTATTATCAACAGGTGAATGTATTTTGTTGGGAATGTATGGGAATTATGTAGATTAGTTCCCATAGTAAAAATATGATAAAGAGAATCAATAAGGTTGTACGAGTTATAGTTTTTCTACTATAGACAAGGAAACTACAGATCAAATATGATAGGTATGGGATGTTTTGATAGTATTGTTTAAGTTAAACATGATGATCATGATTAAATTGAGGTTAATTAGTGCTAATAAATTATTCATATTTCAAAGTATAGTAAATAGGTATTATGGATGAAGATGAGAAATCTGAGTTAATAGATTATGATGAGGTGGAATAATCGATTTCTTTATGTATTTAGATTCAAGGATTATGAACAATGAAATATATATGGAATATTTAGTATATGATTTTAATTATGGATGTGCAAGATAATTTCTAATGGTACTAATGATCTGAAAAATTATTTAATGATATAGTGTTATATTTTAGGGAAGACACCTAATTAAGGTAATTTACCCCTTTAAATATTCCTAATGCTGAGAACAAGATTTTCTATTTACATAAAGAGATATTGGATAATGATAAAGAAAATTGTATAATATAGAGTAAATTATAAATAGATTATGTATTTATTACAAAATTATTTTATGATATCATTGATGTAGTTTACATATTTATTAAATATACAGAATATATCCGTTTTTTTTAAAAACATGACTAACAAGTCCCATTAAGTAGTTGGGGGTTGGCTTAGTGGAAATCACCTCGTAATCCTACATGAAAAAGGGGTTCAAAACCCATTGGGCGTAGGGTACAATAAGAGTAATATAGCAGGAATGTAGAAGAGGTGGTACTATAGATCATCGAGTACTATAGCAGCGGCAGGGCACTGTAGTAGCGGCGGTGCTATGCAGGTATTATATCAGACATGTTACTATTCACATAATGGTCATTAGGCCAAATATTTGGGCCTACGGGAAATATAATGCACTACAAGCCCACTGGGCCTTTGGGATTTGTATTGGGCTTCCATCTACCTAGTTAAAATAGGACTTTACTTTTCATTAATATTAAAATGATCCTTCGACCTGAAACTTTAAAAAAAGTCTCATTTATTATAAATAATAAATAGGGAGACCATTTTGAAAACTAGGAAAAGGGTATATCCATTACATGAACTAAATGAAACAATTCATAAAAAAGAAGACCTAAGGCCCTTACATGGTCTAAATATCCCAAAAGGAAGCACTGATATTAACAATAACTAGTTTAAATTATCCTCACCACATTGTTAGGTAATGTAATATAGATTCCTATCAATGATGATGTTCCCTACACTAGGTAAATAATTGTGTTGTGATAGTGACACAACATAGAAAATTACACGTCCATTACCCACTAACATATGGGAGGAGGATTGGATGATATTTACTAGCACACATATCTCTCTCTCTCAATCCTCACACCCGATAGTTCTTACGAACAACTCACTACACTGTCAACCTAATGCATCAAGAAATAACATAGAAAAACAATGAAAAAATGCACATATGTAGACCAAGAATTTTGAAATATAGCTTAATGGTGGGTTTCATAACATTCATCCCTCTTTCGAGGCCACCCATTTAAAGACAGTTACAAAAAGAATAACCACCTTCTAGATGGAACAAGATATAAAATAGTCCAATAAATAAATATTCATTCTATTAGACACCTTTTCCCAAGAATAAAATTGACAACTAACCCCTATAAAACCTTGAATTATTCTCTAGAACCTATTAAAATGGATTCCATCTATACTTGAAGAATATACTAATAAATAATAGAAGAACGCCATGACTGAGACCACCGATATTGAAGAGATTCTAGACTCTAGCAATGATTCCAGCTATCCACTCACAGCATCTCATTCCCAATGAAGAAATACACCATCGATAATTAAAATCATGAATCCTTATGAAAAAATGGTTATCAATATCCCCTCTTCTATTTTATCTCATATTCTCTCTTGCCAATCAGCACCTTCCTCCTCAAAGATCACGAGGAACACATGATGACCCAGACCCTTAGATACAGAAAGATAACAGATTTAAAGACGGAGGCTTGAACACACCACTATTCATGACTACCAACTATATTTTATCAACCAAATATATTATATTCACCATAATCACCTTGATAACGAAGGAAAAAGGGCTGTGGCAAAATCCTTACGAGAGCGGTAGTATCGGAATCACAATGACCACATACAACCTCATGTATAATTAATGAAGGAACACAACGGTATTATTAGAATTGCCTCAAAACAACCATCTTTGATAAAAATACATTATAAGGCTAATAAGGAAGGGGAAGAAATCGGTCATTGCATGGGGTTCAGAGTAAAACCTAAGGAGTGGGAAACACCTGACAGGGATATTGGAGATCCATCATCAATCCATCTAGAATATATTCAATAATTTAATATTTTATTCATGGAATGTGGAAGAGTTCTTATTTTAATAAATGGTTTTTGGTAATTCATCTTATATATATTTTTTAAGAGAATACATGATGAATGTATTCACATGTTTGATATGTTAAAACTAATAGATAATTTATTATATTTGGGGAATCAATGTTATTTTTATTTTGAGTAATTTAGTGACCTTATTTCTAATGTTTTTAATTTTCAACTTTCCAGTGGGTTAAAATGTTTACCAATTATGGAATGGTTGAAATAAAATTCAGATGAGGTTTTAGAAATTAAAGTATTTACTCTCTATATTTGGATTTATGCATATTTGATAACCTATGATAACCACTTTTTTTATCTTAACTAAAGAAATATGGAATAACTTATCATTATATTTATGGATCTCATCATCAAATAGTGATACAAGGATGAAAAATTCACATTGATTTCCTAGAGTAAGAGATGAAGTGGAAATTGATCAATGTACAACTTCAAGGTGATATTGTTATTATGAAATGGAATTTTTTCAAGTAAGTATACATTCTTTTTAAAAATTCATCGACTATTAGAATATGACCTCGAGAACAAAAAATATATCTTGGTACCTTCATTTCAAATGAATCAAAAATACCGTTAGATCATCATAGATTTATTATTTTTTGATCATTAACATTTATACAAAACCCACTTCCCCTGACCATGTTCTCTATCACTTTCTATTATAACATGACAAATATGTGTCTCTTCCATGTAAAATTTGTCACTTTCACCCTATTTTATCCTATGTAGAAGACTAGTTATGAGTTACATTGGTTAATTGTTATGTTCTCAACATTCAGTTTCTAAAAGATGTTTATGAATTAATTGTTTTCTTATGTGGGTTTCTATGTATAGAAACTTCATTTATTAAACTGTTAATGAACCATAATAATATAGAGGGGGGAATTAATATTAAAGGGGGTATAAGGTAACACCTTGAGTTCTTATGAATTATTATTTTTTGAATAATTTAAATTCATTTGATGAATTGTATTTGAATCTAAACCAAATTATTCTTGATTTACTTGACACACAAAGTCATTCAGGCACTACATAATATAATTATATTATCATTTGGTACACATAGCACTTCCTTGGGATTCTATTACACATAATGTCGAGTTGCTTTGATATCTTGGGTTACATTCAAGACCATGTTTATCAAACTATATCATAATATATTTAACATTATTAAAATAATATTATATTTATCACCAATCCATCGGAATGGAGGGTATGAAAGTGATTGATTTAATTGGTAAAATATTTTTTAAATATATATAAGAATAATTATTTGGTGACTAATTTACTAGAATTGGGAATAAAACCCTTTTGAAAATATAGGAAATAATTTTCTAGAAAAAAATAAATATGAATTTATCAACACAATTTTAGTGAATTAATTTGAATAAATAATTGTGTTATATATTCAATATATTATTTCAAATTCATCCCACGTGTTTCCTAGATTTGTGATAAGAATAAATAAGACTTTACACATAAAATCTATATTTTTTAAAAAATGGTTCTGCCACCATTGAATTAAATACTTGTTTCAAAAATAGTTTTGGAATATTTTATAGTATTTATTTGAAAAATAATATTCATTTTTTGAAATAATAATATCAGAATTAACTTTGGGTGAATTTTTTGTGATTTTCTAATAAGTTTCATTTTTTGATGAATTGTGAAAAACAATGAATTTTAATTGAAAACTGCATTATTTTATAGTTTATTTATATTGTTAAATTAAATTTTAAATTGGTTGTAAATTATTTTTAGATAAATTATAAATATATTAATACAATTTATGTCATTTTATTCAATTTCAACTTGAAAATGTATATTAAAACATTTCAAACTTTTAAACATTTTAACTTTAAAACACTGTTGTATCATCATGTCTCTAGGATTATTTTACATTAATTTCTCCCAATTATGTAATTGGAAGTTAAAAAATTGGATTCGATATTTGGAATAATAAAATTATAAAATTTTAATTTTTTTTAATTTTTTTTAATTAATTATTTTTGAAATGGGATAAAATTAATTACCATGATTAAGAGAAAAAAAAGATTACCAATGGGGCTAAACATTAACTTATTGGGAAAAATTGATAAAGAAACATTTAAAAACAAATTTTATTGACATATTTTAACCATCTACCATATTCTATAGAAAATGAGACAGTGTTTGAGGAACATTATGTTAGGAATACCTCTCAATAGTGTTTACCGTTTTGTATTTACAGGAATGCCACTACCCCACTATAAAAGGGCATTCACCCCCTAATGTATTCACTTCTATAAAGAGTTTTTATCAGAAAATCCCAACATAAATAAACTATAAAATACCTCATTGCTTCCTATAATCCTAAATTTTTTCATAAATCAAACAAATTAATTTCTTTGGTGCAAATCAAAGGGAATTTCCCGAACAAGAGGTAACATTCTTCAATGAGAACTTTTGTGTTATTTCTTTATCAACCCCTTTAATCATAATTATATTAATTTATATGATCATATAAGTATATTACATATAATAATATTTTGTAATGTTAATTTTATGATCTAACCCTTTACAAACTTCCATGAAATGGGATATATAATCATCATTCGTGTGTACGGCGGACTACCATCTTAGGTAGTGTTGTTAATCATTCTTCCATTACCAACACTCGTGGTTGTGAATATTATTGAATTAAAATTTTCATTTCATATATATTATTTTTAATAAATTTTTATTCTCCTTGAATTAATATCAAACATATACCATCATTCTTTCCATTTTTGGGGAATACGAAAACATCATTTGTGAAATTGTGGACTACCACCTCCTTAAATTGATGTGATTCATTCCCATTTTAAATTGAATGTGTTAAGGATGGTCTTAATAAAAATATGTGATATATATTACATAATAATGACTCTTTAATTATAATATATTTATATATACCATTTACTTTTTTAATTAAAAATACAACATGAAAATAGAAACAATGTTCATGAATAGGTAAGACGTATCGCCTCCATCAACTGTGTCTTTATTTTCATGTTTCTATATTTCATATATTATTAAAAATACATATATAATGAAAATATGTGATATTTAAATCAACTTTTAATTACATTAAGAAATTAAATCGTGATCAAAGTATGAGTATCTAGGAAAAAAGTCAATACTTATATGAAAAACAAAGCGGTTATTACCGGAAACACACCTTTAACTTGTAATTATGAATAATCTGGAGATATAAAATAATAATAAAATCATATATGGAATGATATAAAATAATATTTCTTGATTATACATGTATAGTAGTCTTATATTTATTATATATTATTTTTTAATGTGTATGAATAAAGTCATTACTTAAGGTAATGATATTTGTACCCTCACTTTTATTTCTACAAGACTTATTCCTTATTCAGCACTAATTTCTTTTTATTCGTTCATATATTTCACATTTATTTATTATATTATTATTTTCCATAAATTTCTGGGTATTTACAAACCCATTTGAGTATCTCTATTTCATAGGGTTTACTGTTCAAAAGATACCAAATCAGTAAGGAAATTTTGTCTTAAATTTCATTAATTGATATGCATGTAATGTTAGGCACATACATTATTTTACAAGGTAAATATATATCCATTAGACAAGTAATATCATGAATATTTTCATTTCTTGATATTTTATATTTATTTTAATTTTATTCTTTCATGGTGATTTTTATTCAATGTTACCAAAGTGGTAAATATTTGTTGTTATAATCTCATCATTTGTTGGGATTGTTTATGATTACACATAAATTGATAAAATATTATGATCCATATCTAATGAAATCACATTAATTTTCATATACTATGGTTATTAATGGTATATTCATGTAATGGTACCATTGTTTCATTCTCTGGTACTGAAGGTAATTATGAAAGTGATTTTATGAAAATCTGAACTTATTTCTTTCTTTAGTCAAGATTTTGTTTTATTCAATACCATGTTTTCTAAAAATGTTTTAAATTGTATTTTAAATTTTATTTTAAGATCATTTTCAATGAAATTTATTTAAAATATTTTTTATGTTTTAAATAGAATTTGAAATTGGTTTTATTGATTCTTTTATAATTTATCAAGGTTATTTCGAATGAATAATGTAGTCAAAATGATTATATTTCTAAAAAATATTTTTCTATGCATAAAGGATATTTTCCTCAAGAAATGTTTTTAATGATATATAAATATTAATTTTCGTCAATTATGAAATCCATTGATGTTACCTATTCATTAATTGGGATATGATCTGAGATTATAATTCATATACTTTCACTGAATGGTATTTCCATTAATGGAATGAAGTTTATGAAACCCGTTTATCTTCCATAGGTTATCTACTTATGAAAGCCACTTCATTACATGGGTTATTATTTTATTATGAAACATGTTTTTTATGTTTTTTTATGGTGAACTATTTATGATACTAATATCATTTCATGGGTTATGATATGATGTTTGCAAAACCCATCTATTTTTGTTTGTCATGATATGATGAATGTTTTATTAAATTTTGGCACATATATGTATTATTTAATTATGTGATGGGTGGGACCTATATCTCCCTCCAATTAATTAGATAATTATTTATATCACATTAGTTAAAATGGGAAAATGACAATAGTCTTGATCCGTAATATGAAATATGTGTGTCCTGATACACAATGAGAAACAAGTGTTTCCTAATACATAATGGGAAACTGGTGTGTCCTAAACCACAATGGAAAATAGTTGTATCCAAATCCACAGTGGGAAATAGGTGTTTCTTGTTCTACTATGGGAAATAGGTGTGTCTTGATGTACTATATTGATTTAATGGTTCATGAATGATTTATGATAATTTATCATCCTTTTGATGCATTCCTTACGTAATACAAATATTTATTCTATGAATCATGTTAATAATATATTATAGGTTTGGTGAAAAAAATTGAAAGTCGTGTTCATTATCACATACCCTTATGGTTATACTAATCTTTCATATTATTATATATTAATATCTCTAATGTTCACCCTTAATGAGAATCTGATCTCACCCTTTACTATCGTTCCATACCCATTTTGTGAACAATGTTTTTGGTATGATGTGCCTATGAGGAGTACTAAATTGGAATATATTTTTTGGAAACAATGAATATGACACACAAAGTTAGAATAGTGTTTTATATGTTTCAAAAGACACTAAACTATCATGGTACTTAGGCATGTAGTTTTTAATGTGTTGAATATTCCTCTCAAATTAGGTAATATCCATGTATGTTAAGATTGGGTCTCTATATCATTCATATCAACAACTATCTGTGAAACATTCTTATCAAACTATTCAAGAAAATATCCATATTTTGAGTCAACATACATTCACGTTACTTTATTATAACACATATATCATCTACCATTAGAAGGGTGGCCAGGAAATGTTTAATCAATACCTCTCTTAACTAACATCCCTATATTCTCAACCTTGACTTTTATAATTAAATGAATGTTAGACAGAATTTGGTGTTTCAATCATGGGACATATTTTTCATACACATCATAAGGATTCATATTAGATTTCATCTGATATAATAATTGATTACAAATAGAAACTGTTGATCAAATTGATTCCTACTAAAAATATAGATATGTAAACTCTTAGATAGATATTATTCATTCCATCTTAGACAAAATTATTTTTCATCTTTCAGAAATATATATTTTTCTATGGTGTGTATGGTATACTAAACACATGATGAATTATATGATTATAAATATAATATCAACGCTTAAAATATTTATCTTCTCCACTATAATCATTTCATATTTTCTTTAAAAAATATCAAATTTTATATGTACTTCTCCAGTTACAGTTATTTATTTTGAGAGGATCTATTTTATATTTTTTTTAAAAACTTTTAATATGAGTAATGATATAAATAAATGAAATAAATTATGTTTCTGAATTATTCATGTATTTATCATTGGCCCAAAAAATGGAAGAATTAATTACCTCTATGTTGTGTGTGGAATTTATAACAACTTTCTAATGAACTAATTTTGTAATCATCCTTTTCTAACATATACCATAACACAAGTCTATTTTTCATGTTTTATTGGAAATGACATGAATTCTTCTTTAATTTTCCACATTCTCATGTTTCTATAGCATATATTCCCCAACCATTTATACTACTGATTATTTTCATTCATTATTCTTAAATAGCATGAGATATATGCATCACCAACTAGAAATAAGTTTCAATTTTTTTGTTGTCCACTCATTAAAACTTTCACATATTCAATAACATTAAAAACCATCATTTTTGAAAATAATTTTGTTAACTTCGTAATTTTTTTTGAAACAATTAAATTCTTCTTTTCAACCCAAAAAATATTATGCACTTTTGGGTTTTATCTTTTCTTCCCCAATGATAACATATCAAACGCATTTGATTATGGAAGACTGATCATTTCCAAAAGACCTTGCACCATATTTAAATTATTTCACATTATTAAACAACTTCAATTTCGATGTCAAATGCGAATAAAAACCACTTTATAAAATCCCAGACCATGTTCCTTTTTATATTTTAGTTCAGTTTCAACAACTAATGATTTTTCATTTCCTTTTTTTTCTTATCATATTTCCTTTCATTCTTTTTATATAACCATATTTTTTCTAGTAACATGAAAACACATACTTTTTCTAGATTCAAATAGAGTTAAAATATATCAAAAAAATTATTTTGGGGGATGGAATCAATTTAAAATTTTCATATTAGCTTTCTCATGTTGTTTCATCTAGGTGGGATAAGAGCCCCTAAAAAATTTTATCCAATATCTCATGGATTTAATATATTAATTATGGTTTAACCAATAGAAAATAATTTTATGTTCAAATCCTTCAAAAATCCAATAGAATCCATAAAAATAATTTTTCCACTTTTAAATTACACAACAGTCATAATTTTTTTACCTAAACTCCATCATTATTATTACCATACACTTAGGTTCTTTCTTGCACACTAACTTTTTTAACACATGAAAATTTCTTCTTCGGTTTATATTTCGTCACAATATAACTAGAAAATCATGTATAAGTTTATTTTTGTAAAAAAAATTGAATCAAAATAAACCTCAGGTTTTTCATCTCTTATTGTTCTAAATACATATATTATCCTATTATTTTTATTTTCCTTTTGAAAAAAATTATACATTTTATTTTTTCACTACTCAAAACTATCAATAATTTCATTAATTGATTATTTGATGTTTTTAATTCTTTGGTCAACATTCAAATTTTTTTATTGAGAAATATTTAACTTTTTACCTTTTACCATCAACTATTATTCTTGCATTATATTTTAGTTTTTTCATCAATAATATTATTTATATTATCAATATCTTTTACGTACTTATATTAATCTTCAAGAAATCATTCTTCATTGTTTAGAAAAATATTTTATTTCCTTACTGTCATTTTTTAACTCTAAATTCATACAATATTTATTAGAAATTTTATAAATAATATCTTGTAAAATAGTTAAATTTTTATCTCTTAATCTCCATATTATGAGAAAATACATCTATCATTAGTTAAATTGTCATTATTAACATTCCCAGTAAGTGTTTTTCAATTGTATCATCACTAATGTTTTCATAATATTCCTTGTTGTCATTTTATTCTTCATATACAGAATATTAGTTCAATTTTTTTATATATAGAATATCATATGTTTTTGAATAGAAAAATATTTGGATATATATTAATTTTTATGGAGTAATATTCTTGAGATTTGTTTAGCTTTATCACTTTTTTCAAATCCTTTTCTTCCAGTATAATTTCTAAAAATTTACCAATTAATATTTTTCAAAATCATTTTATTGGTAATATTCACTAGTGAATTCATGTTCCACCACAAGAATATAATGAAAACAATGACATAACTTTATGAAAAATTTTACTGACCTCAAATTGATTATTAGATTCACTTCCTTCTTCCTTGAGAAAATTCCTAGACATTCCATGCTTAGCATCATTGAAGGATGTTTCCCAGTCAACCTATTGTTTACTCTTTATAAAAGAAACTCTTCTCATTTCCAAGGTGATGAGAGTGTTATGTCTATCAACAAGAGACATAGTTTTGGTATATTTGTCTTCAGTTAATGATCTCATGTAATCAAACATTTCTTGAATTATTCATAATAACTTTTTCAATTTGGTTTATTTTTGTATATTTTCATTAAGACATCATCTGGTGCTTATAGTATCATTAACCATTTTAAATAATTCTCCAACAAATTCATCATTACCCATTTTACCATCCTATTAATTTATTCTCTATATCTATAATTTAACATTCATTTACATTCTATTTATTTCATATACGATCTAATACGTTTTCTAGATAACATAGCTATTTCTATTCTCTAATATTGAAGAATCTCACTATCAGTGCATGAGGAAAGTATAAAATTTCTATCTAACACGTATTTCTTCAAATATTTCCTATCGATAGATATCAATGCATTACATTAATTTAGAGGATTTAATCTATTAGTATCAACATAAATAACATCATTTTTGAGGGACATGGGATGTGGTAACATTATATCATTCCTAATATAATATTTATTTCAATTAAAAATAGAAATACATATACTATAAACATAATTCAAAATATCCAAGGAAAACTTATTTTCCTTAAAAATTATGAAAACATTCAATGATCGAGAACTCCCTCTAACACCACATGAAATGATCAATCAAGATATGTATGAACACTAAGAGGGGGGATGAGTGATATTTTATTTTCTGTATTTATTTATTATGAAGCAGTCTTCTTGGTCGATTAAAGAGAAATTACCTTTCTGAAAACAACCATACAATTAAAACCACAAGAAAAAGATTATTTTCAAGGATCATTACTCAGTACTATTATCTAGTATTCCATTTTTTTGGAAATAATCGAATACCACACAATCCACTAGAAAACAATAATTTCTATATAGATACAAGAATATAGGAATATCCTTTCACTTTTATAGTGAGACCTTCAAATAAAAGTGCATGTGATCCTCACACAGATAAGTGATGTAATAATGCTTTTTGTAACAAATCTGAGAATCCATAAAAAATAGAAATTAGTATGTCTTCATTGGATTTCATGTTCATTATTTCACACTTTTACTTCATGAAATAACTTATTCTTGAGTTTATTTCAAGGAAACTTCTTAGAAAATTTGTTAGGATATTGGATATACATGCTATTTGTACATCTATTATACTCCTTTTAGACAAAAAAATTCTTCATAACTATCCATCTATTCACCCCAGCATGATGTGTATTTGATGAAACCAAATAGTAAACATTGTATGATATCATCAATCATATTCCACTTAAACAATTAAATAATTATATATTTACCTTGTCCAAGTTATAATTTCTACAGATTCTATGTCTGATACCAACTGATTTTAATATACTTTTGGTAAATGTTTTTCTAATGTTTCATCACAATGTCTCCCCAATAAACATTATAATATTTCATATTTTTCCATAAATTCTTCATATATGAACAATCTTCTTTTCATAATGTACAAATATCCCATTATATATGAGATCCACTAAGATATAAACAATACTATAAGAAATATTTTTCCATTTATCTAATTTATAAAAATAAAATTCTTCCTCTCATTTTAATTTTTTATGGTGAATCTCAATTATTAATGAACATTATTGAAGCTTAATAAATTCATTACTATCCACATTCCTCTAGAAACATTCTTAACTCAACTAGATAACAAACAGTTATCATTCATTTTAGAATATTCATGTCAATTTACACTATGAAATATAATTAAGTCTATTGGAAAAGTAAATATCAATACCACCCTTCCATCATGTAAATATTCATATCATTACTTCTATCTAATTCAACTCTATTTGATGTTTTGTAAAAACTTTTTATAAATGTGATAGAAATATTTCCATATAATTCTTTTTTCTCATTACTTGAATTAGATTGAGTTTATTGTTATCTCCCCACACCAACCTCTATCTGATTATCTAAATATAGACACATTCATCAGATGTCCTAAACCAGAACCATCATTATAATGAATTAGAGACATTTAGTCCATTCATCCATTAGAAACTTTGTTCCAGAAAATTGAAAACATACATTATATAGAAATTATACATACTAATAAAACCATATTTCTCCCTAAAAAGTTAAAAATTATATTATTGGTTGAATGATAACAATTGAATTGAAAATGATCATATGATAGTCTTCATCCACTATTCTTCAATGGATGAAATTCCATAGAATTATCCCATTAAACTTATATGACTTTACACTATTCAATAATATTTATGACCATAATATTATTTATGTACCCTTACTTATTATAATAATCTACCTTTACATGTCCCACAAAAATTAGTTTTTACACTTCTATAGAAAATAGATGTTTTGTGATACCCTTAAATGGTGTGTAATTTTACCCATATGTACATCACAACATCATAGAATGATCATTAAATATACAAAAAAATATCCCCTATATAATCAGGATGAGATCGTGAGACTTTTATTAATCATGATTTTTTTGAAAATTGAGAACATCAAAGAATTGCTGGATTTAATATTCACTGAACACACATTCCAATGAACCTTGTAATCAAGTATATACAGATATTTAGCATAAAAACACACAACAAAAAATATCATCTGATGGACTCAGTTTTGTATCATCTATTTTATTATATCCATTTAATCACATTTATCTATCTAATAACCTTTTTATGAAAGGATTATTAATTTATTTTAATCTATATGCTTTAAGAATTATAGTACATAATAATTGAGAAACAAAAGAAAACAACTCTAAGAAAACCTTCTTAAGAAAAGAATCATCAAAACTATTTAAACTCCATAAAAAATCTCAAAAGATCTTGGTCAAGATATTTAGGATTATTTTTTAGTCCCCATGTGATTCATGTTACTTTAATTCATCATAATGTCATAAGAATCATAAAATGTATGTTTGATTTTAAGGGTTCACCTATAATAACATTCTGTGAAAAGAAATCTAAATTCATGAATTTATCCTCATACTCTATCATTGTGATATTATCATTCTTAATGATGAAAATTTTATTCTTCCAATAAGATTTAAACTTATGAGGATGGAATTTTTTATTGAAAAATTATTCAAAATCCTCATATGGAATTATTTGATCTAATTCATCCTACATATCTACATACCACCACTATTAGTATAGATCCTCATGCATGTATATTTACAACTATAATTGCAGCTTAGTTTATGTGCCTTGGAAATCGAAGATTCGAATCATCCTTTTCAGCAACACCTATTCTATTCTGGGTTCTGAATCACTCCAAAAAATGGGTGGATTATAATTTTAGAATTGAATGTTATAATCCACATTCCATATTTCATCCATTAAATGCCACATATCCATGTATTTAAATGCATGTAAATCTCTCTGAACTAGCTATTTTTTCACCTGCGTCTTAGGTGAAACCACTTTCTCTATAGATTTTTACGATTAGTTTCTATAAAACCTATTGGGTTCCATTTTCTATAACAAAAAAAATCACATTTAGTCTCACTTTATAGAAACTAAAGTCCTAGAAATTTCAATTTTATCAAATTAAAAAAATCACCACAATGCCTTCTGAAATTCCTTAATCTCCCATTTTCAACCAAATTTTGAAAATTCCACCATGACAATTTGAAAAGTTATCCATTTTAAACTATTATCAAAAAACAAAAATACATTTTCAATCAATAATAAATCATTAATAAATATTATTTATGAACTCCTATAGGTAATTCCTTTATATCAATTCATTCCATGTTATTATCATCAACTAAATCAATTATGATAATATCAAATATCTTATATTTGTATCAAAAAAATTGTGTACTCAGCTCCTTGATAATGTAATTTTCCTCATAAATATGTTAGGTACATCATTTTATGCTCTACAGCTTAATTATTATCATTCTTACTCCTTAATAGAATCCATGCTTTTGGACTATATCAGATGGATTTGAAATCTAGTACTGAAAAAACTAATTAATACATCAAAGTATTTTGCAACAAAAAAATCGAATAAATTTATTCTTTTTAATATTTTTCATTTTAAGAAACATTAAATTTATCATGTGTTAAATGAAAGAACCATGTAATTATTTATTTATACTCAACACTATGTCAATATCTCACTACACACAACACAAATAGTAGCTTGAGGTACACACAACACTATGCTTGTATTTTAGTACACACAATACTATGTACCTTTGATAAATTGTGTTACATTCAAGACCGAGTTTTTATGATCACTTCTATACTATTAATTTGGTTTCAAAAATATTATTATAACTATCACCCAACCGTTACAATAGAATTCATGAATGATGTTGACTAAATTATGAAATTATGGTTTTCAGTTGTATATAAAATGATTCCTTTGGTTTTCAACTAGTTATAATGAATATAATAACTAGTTGAAAAAAAGAAATTGATTTTCTAAAAATACTATTTACAAAGACAATTTTATCTCAATTAATTAAAAAATATATTTAATATTTTGTAATAAAAAAATATATTTTATATTAAATAATTTTTTTGAAACTCCTCTAATATTTATTACAATCATAAGATAAAAAAATAAATTTTTATGAATAAAAATCTTCATATATCTAAAAGGTATTTTTACCACCATTTAATTAAGAACAATTTTTAAAAATAAAAATTGATACTTTTCTAATATTATTTGAAAAAAAATTTAATTTTTAATATCTGGATATTAAAATAACTTTGGTAGTATTTTCTCTATTTTCCATTAAAGTTACATATTTTTTAAATAATGAAAAAACACTGTATTTTAATTCAAAACTTATTTTTTCTTTTAAATAATATATAGAGATAAATTATATTTTGAAATGGATTTAATGTTTAATTAGATAAATTTTTCATCAAGTAACCTAAATTATTTCATTGTAATCAATTTGAAATTAAATTTTATATAAAAACAAATCAATCTTTTGAACATTTTTACTTTAAAAACATGCTTTGTCGTTCCATATATGAGACTAAATTTAGATTAATTAATACCACATATATGATTAGAATTTGGAATAATGGATTAAATTTTTGAATAATGATAATTTATAATTTCTACAATACTCAAATTAGTTTTTGACCAATAATATTTGTGATTGTGATTATGATTAATTACAAAGACTAAGAGAAAAATTAGCATAACAAAGGACTAATCCTTTAACATAAGGCCCAAAACGACCTTGAAACATCTCAAAAATACATCAGATGTTAATATTTTGATCATATACACCATTTTATCTTATTAGGACCATTATTGGATCCACATAAAATGGAAAAAATGTTGGTGGAATTCCATTTTAAAAACATCAAAAGAATGGCAGTCCTTCACCATTATAAAAAGACAGTCAAACCTCCAACTTATTCACAATTATCAAGAAATTTTTATTAGAAATACTATGAAAAAGTATCCTCAAAACATACCTACATTCTTCCTATAATCCTCCCTCTTGTAATAAATAATTCCGAGGAATCCCTTTTGTGCAATCTAAAAGGAGTTACCAAATGAAGGTGTAACTTCCTTCCTCAAGATAATTTTTTTTATTCCCCACCACGTCAAATATTATTATTAAAGAAACATATATTAAAATAAATATCCTAAATATAATTATATGTTTTTATTCAAATTTTTTAAAATAAAATTACACACATTTCAATCTAATGGGTAATGAACTTACCATTTTTGTTTATGATGAACTACAGCGTCACGGAACGATGTTGTCGGTTTTTTCCTTTACCACCTCTCATGGTTTTCCATTATAATGGAAACCCAATTTTTATATGATATAGATGATATATATGATTTAGTTATGATTATATTATTATTATATAATAGATAACATCATGATTTCCACTTTGTGTGAATAAGACAACTTCGTTTGTGGACGTGTGTAGTACCGCCTCCTAAGAGCGATGTAATTCGTTCATAAATTACATGGAATGTATTAAGGATGGGTTTTGTGAAATTATTCGATATATATGACATAATAATTATATTTTAATTATATATATATATATTTCATTTAATTTTAATTTAATTCGATATGAAAAGGGAAATAATGTTCATGTGTACGTATGACCTACTATCTCCATGAACGGTGTATTCCATTTCATATATCAATGTTTAAAAAATTATTATAAATATTTATATATACTTAATATATAAGATATATAAATAATTTTTTAACTTATATAATTATATAAATCATGATATAAGTAATAGGATTGAGAATAATAAGTCAAAACTTGTAATATAAACAAAGAAATCATTATTTAAAACATTGCTTTAACATAGAATTTTTAATAAATGGGGAATATAAACTCATAATTGCATCATATATTTATAGGATATATAGTAATATGGTTCATATTTATATGTATAATAAACTTATAATAATTGTTGGGCAAAAATCCCTCAAGGTAACATTGAAGTATTTTTGGGTTGATTGTGTTTGTTGACAAAGCAGGTTTTCATGGATATTTGTCAAGTTCCCGAGAAGTTGTTGACATTACATGTTGACAAAGAACTATGACAAAGGAAAGGACAATCTGGAGGCGGTACAAAAGAGCAGTACAAGGTGGCGCCGTTTTCCAGTGTTTGCCAAATTTTTGGGGTCCAAAATTTGGAGCTTGGTGAGCATCGCGAAAAGTGGATTTCCATGAAGAGCATAATTTTATATGGCAAAGGCATGAATTCCGCGAAGATAGGATGCATGGTTTGGAAATCGCGAAGACCAGAAGAATGGAGGCGGTGATGCTTCGCGATTACGTCAAGCTTCGCGAACGGCAGAGGCCGAAGCGCATCGCGGCGGAGAAGGGCTTTGTGAGAGAACATCGCGGCGAAGGCGCGAAGGAATGTTGGGCTTCGCGAGGGAGCTTCGCGGCGAAGGCGCGAGCCGCGAAGGTAAGTTGACGGTGATTCATCGCGACTACGTCAAGCTCCGCGAACGGAAGATTGCGGTGGAGCTTCGCGATTTGGACAGAATTCTGACAGAAACTTTGGAGCATCGCGATTTGAGATGACGTGGCGTTGACTTCGTGCGGAAAGGATGAGGGTCGGTGGAATCGCCTATAAATAGAGGCCGACCCCTTCAGGCAGAGTAGAGAGAATTTTCAGAGAAAATACTTTGCTCTCGATTTGCGAAGGTGGTTCGCGGAGCCAGTGTGCTTCGCGAAAGAGGTGCTTCGCGGCGGCTATTGTAGCTCCGCGAAACCTGCGAGCTCCGCGTTGGCTTACTTAGCTTCGCGAGGGTTGTTGCTTTGTGACGGCTTGAGCATCGCGAGAGTGCTTCGCGAAGGAGCTTCGCGAGTGAGCTTCGCGAAAAGGCAGGAGCTTCGCGAAAAGGCAGGAGCTTCGCGAAGGCTTGTTTGAGCTTCGCGAAATTGGGAGCCTCGCATTGTAGGGTGCTTTGCGAAGGTCTTTCCAAAGGTTGGTTGCCCAGTGGATAGTGGCAAAGGGGTATTCATCTACGGGTGAAAGTCGAACTTCAAAAGAGCATCTACATACAGAGAAAGATGCATTCCTTCATGGAAATGAAGAGACCTACAGGTCTATAAACTGTGAGTGAATCCCTTCCAAGAGCAGTGAGCTTAGGAAGAGGAGGAAGGTGATCCTCTCCACCGGCAGTGAGCCAGAGAGAGAGAAACAGGGAGTGACCCTTGGGAAAGCAGTGAGCTGACCCTAAACATTGTATAGGCAGTGAGCCTGGGCATAGAAGTGATCTAGCCCGAACATTGTAATCCGCAGCTAGTGAAGTTTAGTGGACTTGGTACGACCGGCAACCTGTCGGCGTATGCTCCTTGGACGTAGCCCTTAGCGGTGAACCAAGTAAAATTGTTGTGTCCTGTGCTTGCCTTACTTTCTGTTTATATTGTGCAGCAGGAAAGAGAGAGAAGAGTGTTTTGCTTAACAGCGAAACAAGATCAGAAAGGGCTTTAATTTTTAATTAGTCATACCCTGATTCACCCCCCTCTCAGGGTATTCAGCCTAGTGGACCTAACAATAATTATATATGAGGATTTAATGTGTAAAAAAAATTCACGACCTACGGTAAAGGTTTTCTCTTCTCACATTTTATATCTATGAGATACATGTCATGTTAACCACTCATTTATTTTAAGTGGTGTATATAATGAGCATTAATTTATTATATTATTATCATAATTAAGGTTATTTTTATTGAAATATCCATTTTATGATCATTACTTCATGGGTTTTAGGGTTCAAATGTAACTAAATCGATAAAGTAATATTTGTCTCAAGTCACCTTCATTGAGATAAATGCCATGTTATGCACTAATATTTTTCCATGGGGTCTATGTACTTCCCTTTTACATTTTAAATCATGAATATATTTAATTATGGATATTTCAAGCATCATTTAATGTTATTATCTCTTGTATAGTATGTGTCAATGTTACCAAAGTGGAAAAGGTGATTTCCACAATCTCAACATCTGTTGGTATTTTATTACAATTTTTCTTCCATTGATGAAATATTATGATCCACATATAAATAATGCTCATGAATATTATTAAAATCTTATTATTCATTTAATATCAAATTAATGCTACATTCTTTCTACTATTTGGTACTTAAGATATTTAATAAAATGTTTTTATAAAAATTTGATTTCCTTTCTATATTTTATAGTATACATTTATTTTCTACAAAGGTTTTCAATTTCTATACAGTTATCCTATGATGTTTAAAATAAATTTTCCACTATATTATAACATTTTTAAATAGTTTTTTAAGTAATATTATTGTCTTTTTCTGATCAATGGACATTTCTAAACCTTTAAGGTGAAAAAAGAATTTAATGCATGTTCGGACATATCCACAGTTTTGACCACCATATCATTGAAGCATACTTTAAATGTTTAATTGTTTATTTTTAAATAAATTGTATTTGTAATATATTGGAAATTTTTAAATTTTAATATGGATTTCAATGAAAATGATTTTCAAAAATGTTTTCTTTCTAAAAAGTGACTTAAATTATTTTAAAATCCTTCTTAATGTGTTTTCAAAAGGTTATATTCATAGAAAATGTTTTCAATGATTTAAAGATATTTTTATATGTATTAAAATCCATTTTACATAGAAAGGTTTCCAAAACGATTTTAAGACTTATTTTTATGTTTTCAAAATATTTTCAACGAAAAAGGTTTACAAAATTTCTTTATGTTTTCGTTATGATTTTTCAATGAGTTTTAAAATAAAAAAGTTTTCAAAATATTTTCAATATTCCTTTATTAGTTTATAATGTTATTTTAAGATAAAAATGTTTTAAAAATGATTTATTTTATAAAAAGATATTTTCAAATAATACAATATTTTTTCAATAAGAAATATATTAAATTAAATTTAAAATTCCTTTTTAATAAAATTATTTTTGAAATGGTTTTTGGAAAATGATTTTCGCAGAAATGAAATTTTACTTATGAAATGTTCCAAGTGATCTTTAGAAATACATAACCCTATGAGATGTAATAAATTGGTATGGTTTATGATTATTGGGGACATGATCCATGAATACCATTCATATTGTTTCTTTAATGGTTTCTGTTTTTATGGCATGATGTTTAAGACACATACTTCTCGTCAATGAGTTATATACTTTTGGAACATTATTATATTCACAAGTTATGATTTATTGAAATTATTAAAGAAAATATCTATTTTATATAGGATATTATGTGATGAAATGTTAATGATGCACATTTCATTTCATGGGTTCTAATTTTATATTTATTAAACCAATAACTTTTTAGATTTTAGGATATGATGAATGTTTGGTACCTAGTGTCACATGAATGTATGCTTTAAATATGTTATGGGTGGATACTATATCTAGACCCAATTTATTGGGTAATGATACATGTTTTATCATCACAATGGGTACTCAAGAGGGAATCCAAATCCTGAAACAAGAGGGAATATTATGCCCCAATCAAGAGTGTACATATGGTGGCATCCAAAGCCCGAAAACGAAGGCTTCCAAATAAAAAAACATTATTCTACATAGGGAGAATCCCAAGCCTGAAAAAGAGGTTATATGAACGTGAAGACCAATACAAAAACAATATGGAATCCAATGTCTGAAACAAGAGGTTACATGATAGGGCATCCCAAACATGAACTAAAAGGGTAAAGGGTGGGTATCCCAAGCCTGAAACAACAGGGTACATGAGAGAGAATCATAAGACCAAAATGGGTAGACAGGTTATTCTCCCAAGCCTGAAATGTTATGAAGGTCTTGATAGTTATCCTTGAAATAGGAACTTATATGTTTATGTGTCTTACTAAAATTCCATGATTTATTCCTATAATATTCTTTCATTGATTATTATCTTTATTTCGGTATGCCTCTTGTATTATGAACTATAATTATATATTTATTGATTCGTGTTTGTGATTTTTGATGTGTAGTGTATGATCTTATAATGTTATGTCATTCTCTCATACCCTTTTGATCATGTTTGTTCCTGGGTATCTCCTTTTTTTTCCTTACTCTCCATCTTAGCTCACTCCTTTCTTATGTTTCCATTCCTTAGGTAATGATGAATGGATTTATATTGATGTACTAAAGAGGGGATATTTGTGGGAATCATTGAATATCTTTCACCAATGTTTGAATATTTTGTTCCACATTTCCAAAGACACTAAAATATTGTGGCCCTCAAGAATGTACTATTTTAATGTGTGGAATATTAAATTTAAAATTATGTGATATCGATGTATGGTAAGCTTTGGTTGATATAATGATACCATTTGTAACATATCACCCCCTCACCAATTGTCTTAGGAGGAGGCAGATTATCCTCTAGGCCTTAAGTGACACACCCAATATACTAATGTCCAGAAATAAATTTCACGGGCTTCATACAATTTTTGGGGCAGAATTTAACCTTTGAAAATAATTGGACCAATGAGATAACCACAATAAAACAACCAATATATGGGGCATGAGAAAAATTTATTTCAACTCAAAATATTACCAACTAATAAAAAACCAAAATACAACATTAACTATATCAGAGTAAAAAGAGGAAACTAAAACAAAAAAACTCAAAGACACCCAATACATCTAGCAAAAACACCCAACAGGATCCATGCTCCAAATCAATAATCAATGCCCAAGGTATTATTATGCATCACTAAATAATTTGAATACATTACCTTTACCTATGTATCAATATAAAACATCTCAAAATGCACAAAATCCCCCAACCAGGGTTTAGTATAAAACACAATAGCATTTCCTAAAATGAAATCCCAACTCACTCCACAATGATAGAATAGTTAGGACATTTTTATAAAATAGTTTCAAACCAAATTTAAATAAACTAATATTAAAGCATCCAAACAGTTTTCTAAACCAATATTGTATTCATGAAAAGAAGCCAAACAATGTTTAAAACATTTCAATATTTTATTTATTATAACCCATTCCATTAAAAACATCCTCAACACAAACCAACACCCAATCTTTGTGTTTCCATTGATGGTGGAACATCATATCTTTTACCTATCAATTTTATTGTGGTACTTCATGACAATTATCCATCCCATCCAAATCATTCCCAACTATTATGCCCAAAGCACGTCAACCCATTTAAAAAAATAATTTTTTTTAATTTTTTTATAAATATCAATCCATGAAATAATACCAGACAATCATTTTAAAATCAAAATTTTAAAATCATGTAACCAATTTCACTCTCCAAAAAACAATAAATCCTTAAAATTTCACTATCCATCACTAAAGAGAGATTCCATTAAATATTTCACACAATTTTCCAAATTCACCTCAGAAAAATTAATAAATTTTACATAAATATAGTAAGATATAACTAATAGAAGTCAAGAGTGAATCCACCTACCTAAAAAACATTGTTGAAAAAAATGATCAAATCAAATTCTTAAACAAAAATTGTTTAAATCCATAAAACCCCACATTATATCTTATTCAATTTAAAAACCCATATCTCATCATTGTTGGACTGACACACCCTTGATTTATTCAATATATATTAGATCTATGAATATAAGAGAGGTAATAAGAAGACGATTAAGGGAAATCACTAATAAAAATAACTTAATAGGGAATACATGCCTCCAATGCACCAAGAATCTCCAATATATCACACCTGAATCACAGAAAAATATATCCATATCCTTGGGAGGGAGAGGAATTGATATTGTGGTTCAATTAAAAAAATCAGTTTAAGGGTCGGATTTAGACTATGATGGTAAATTATTTATTTAATATGTATCGATTCACAGTATATGCGAAAAATTAGAAAAACCATGGACATTATTTCCAACAACCGCTACCTCCAATCACCACACAAATGGTTGGATCTCATTGTTATACAAACCACGCACTAATCAGTATAAACCCCAATATTCAAATTTCCATGGGTCCTTTAGGGTGGATGTTCATTTTTTCCAAACCATGCACCAACTGTGCACCTTCCCAGTGAACTATATTTTCATTTTCACAATTTCCAAGAGGTGTTACATAGTTTCAACTAACCATGATAAAATAATGAACTTATATAAAAGCGTTATAAAATTTAATATCCACCTACAAATTTTTGAAAACATAACATAATTACATTATATTCATAAAATTCATAAATAAAGGGTTAATTAATAGAAACTAGTGGGTGCTACTAATTTAAATCCTATAGTTACACACATTCCAAGGTATTAGAAAACATTCTTTGAAAACATTTAATTTTTTTTTAACAAGTAATATATTTATACAATTTCATTGATAAATTCCACTATTATGGTAGAAAAAATTCATTCTGGAACTTTCCATGATGAAACACAATCAGGGATAAAATTTTGAGCATTATAAAACTATTGACATCCTAATTAAACATCTATATAGAGGATATATTCTCAAACATATTGTGTAAAATCTCCAAGATCTCATAAGAACTCCTAGAATGCACACATAAGTGGATGAATAGAATTAAAATGATAAGAAAAAATAATAATAAAGATTATCTGGTTCAAACATACTATTTATGCATTAGAGAAAAAATATCATTTTTTGACAGATATTTCTGTAGAAAAAAAGGTATTAAATTATTTGACATGTAAGAAAAAAAATTGAGAAAAAAATTTTTCGACTCAATTCTCTGAGTCCAACCACATTATGATATTTTCATATAAAACTATACCCAATCAAACCCGATGATAGTTTCTCATCCCATACATCACCTTAACATACAACACCTATTGAATAGTCTAATAAATATATTTTAATATTATTTATCCTTATGAAGAATCATATATAACCTTTTAAAATGGCATGTTATTCTTCTGGATCACTAGAGTTACACATACACATGTTTGATACTAATTTTGTATATCCATAATTAGAGGTAATCCATCACTGTTACTAGTTCCTAATATTATGAACATCCCTTGTTCCACTAAAATTTCCACACATGGTTCTGATATTTTGAACATCTGAAAAATATATGGAATTTCAAATAAATATCTTGAAAATAGTTATCAAATAAAACTCTACAATCTCCCACATGAAAATTTATTTTTTTTGGAATAATCCCTTTAGGTTACTTTGGAAACTATATCATTCTTTAAATAACAATACTTAATGAATCTCCCTTCCTTTTTCTACAGAAAACAAAGTCACACAAAGGTACAATAATTCCCCCAACATTCCCCAACTCCGACCATTGTCCGTATGTCTAACGGATTCTAATATTCTACAATATTTTATACCCCAAACACATAAACTTTTACATAATTCCTGATGAAATGACACATTGAATAAATTTCCTTTTTTCTTGAGTGTTAAATTATATGTTTTTCAAGATGAATCACAATGTCACTATTAGAGAATAAGACTCAGTTTCACTTATTCCTTCTGGGTTCCTCTAAAAACCACATTATTTAAACCATCGCATTCCCAAAAAGAATATTTTTCATTTTTTTTAATTAAAAGTACCAAATATATTCTATAAATATAACTAATTGTAGTTCCTCCATAGATATACACAATTCAAGTTAAACTTATCAATGTATTAATTCCTCAAAAATCAGCAACAAAATAACATTATGACAGATAATCCCATCCAACACATATTGTTCTTCCTGGTTTCCATTTATCATTCAAGATTATCAAGTTTCACACTTCCCATGTGTCCATTATTTTGTTTTCCAAAGACCTATGGACAACTCCCCTTACATAGGAAAATTATGACCTTATACATATCATAGTGTACACCATTATTATGACTGTTGATGTATATAAAACTTTTTCAATACACATGACCACAACTTTAATTTTTGGTTACTTCTCAGGGGATAGTATGAAATGAAAAAAATGGAGTACAAATTGCTTTCAATAAATATTATGAACTTTTATATTATCTTTCAGATGTAAATTTACTTAGACTACATAATTGTGACATTCCTCTTGTAACACCAGATTCTCGTTCCCAAAATTTTGTGGATTCCTTAATAACCATCATACTATGTATTTTTGGAGATATTTTATTTATAACTAATAGAATCATTCAAAATTAAACTTACTAAAACTATTCCATCCCCATAAAAGATAATTTTTATAAAACATCAATTATCAAACACCTAATCATAACTGAAATTATTAGCATTACACTAGAAGATCATCTATTGTTCAATGAATGCAGTGAACAACTGGTTCCTGTATTTCATCCCATTTAGATTTGGATTATGGTTTCACATAAAACTTCATTAAAATTCTATTAATAAATATATTTCTTCCATGAGAATTTATTTATCAATATACATATACAAAATACCTTTTTTCATCTAACTATTAAATATATAGTTAGTGATCCATAATAATTTCTGGTAAAATCTGGATTGTTGTGTTCTTAACAACTAGTGAAATGATTTAACTTAAGTCCACACATACTATTTGTTGAATTTGTTTAAAATCTACTTGTACCTTATACCAATTTCTAATAATATCTTCTTCTTTCAATTGGTGGACCCATTTATTATTATATAATATTTTCCCCAACATCTGTTTTGTTAGATAAATCATTTTATTGATATATAAGGACTTCCTTTGGTCTATCATTGATAAATTCAATTATTTATATTCATTAAGACTTACCACTTATTGGAATTTTGGCTCTCAATCATCTATAAGATTATGATAATGTTGAGTAGTTCTGAATCTCAATATGGGTCATATGACTCTACCAAACCTCCTCAACTCCAATTCTTGTGATCGTTTATGAAATTATTATTCTAAAAATCATCATATGTCCTATGTTGTATTTAAGAATATTTATATATATATAATTAAAATAATTATCAAATATTACATCTATATAAAAATGTACCTCATGTATAATTAGATGATTCCTAAAATTATGTATATCAAGAACTTTCAAGATCTTTCAAATTTTTTCTCAAATCAACCTTTTCTTGTTCCACAGATTCTTTATAATTTTTGTATCTTCATCCAGGTAATTGAATTTCTGTTTAAGTAAAAAAAATCTCTCTATTACCTTTTGGTTATCGTTATCCCATAGATAACATTCAATGTATTCCCCACCATACAAAATAAATAAACATGCTCTTTAAATCTATTAAGATTTATCCATATAACATCAGAGATTTAGTTATTCATTTTATTTCATTATGTTATGTATTTTTGTATTTATTTTGAATCAAATTATAATTAGGAAAAAATTCGTATAGGAAATGATCCAATTAGAAAAAATATATTCACAAATAATGCATAATTACAATAAAAGTATATGAGACCATGCATTTCATAGCTTACATTACTGAATACCATGGATGATTACATCCATTAAAATTACTATTATCTATATTCACAACCTTTTGTGTATAAATTATTGTTTTAAATATGTTTCTATACTTATGCATAGAACTAATTTTATTTTTTTATGTTCATAACACTTTTCATTGACAAAATTACTGTTATCTATATTCATAACACAATGTATGGACACAATTATATTTTGATTTATTCCTTGCATTATTTGGTGACCCAAATATTATTATCTATTTTAATAACATTTTGTGTAAGGATAATTTAAATTATAAAATTTCACATCCTTGTATGTGGACTAGATTAATTTTAGCTATGTTCTCAAATATAAGGATTTTCTGCAATATTGGTTCTACGATAAGTGAATCGATTATCATGTACTATCATATATAGTACTCATAGACACATACCATAAATATATTCTTTGATACATACTATAAAATCTTAGATATAACAATCAATAATTGGAGAAATATATAATTATTAATGAGACACTTATATTGAATGAATATTTTAAGGTTTAGTTATTTATAAAATTACTCTACAACATAAGCTTAAAAATATCAGGTTATTTGTATAAAATGGGAATATTACAACAATATATGAAACTAATTGATTAACTATGTTATAACCCAGATATTCATTTCTTGTATGGGTCTTTATTTTGAGTTTTTTTGAGAAATAATGTACATTTTAGAATTTTTTGAGTACACGCCGTGTACTCATGACTACACACCGTGTAGCTGGTGGTCGCGGGAAGGCATGTAAAGGTCATGTAATGGCTATATACATGTCTATGTGGACTACATAATTTGGGGGATGGTTAAGTCTTGTACCCAACATATATACTAAATTAACAAGGCATGTAATTTTCTTTTTATTTGATTAATCAGACTCGGTTCGCGTCTAATCACCAGATTTATCTTCTTCTTGCCATGTCTCTTCTAGGAACAATTTGGAGTGGTGGTCAATGTCCTAGCCATAATTGCTTTGTATGAGGTCTGATACGAACTATGGCAGGTTCATTGGAATTTCCTCGGTGAGTTCTTCATTCATCTTGAACATCACTTCCTGATTTCTCTTATTTCTCAAGTTATTCAAGTTTGAATGCTTTTTAACTTTTTTGTTGATCTAAAGTGTTCTAAGAAAATTAAAGGGACAAAATTCAATATTTTTCTTCATATAATGTCTAGGTAGGTGGTTTGTTCCCTTACAAAGTTTTTCTTTGAGTTATATATGAAAAAGTGTTGATTACCCATGATACTTGTATTTCAGATTAAGGAATTTGAACCCTGTTATCCACTGCCTTAGATTGATTGATGGATTATGCATTTTTTGACATATTATGCTAAATTTACTATTTAGGGGACCCCCATGGGTGTTATTCCGTGTTTGAATTTTTATAGTTGTTTGGTCTAGGCTTCCTAAGCGAGAGACCTTGTTTCCTTTGCAATCTTTTTTGGTTGGGTTTGATTGCTTATTGATGCTTGTAAAATTCTTATGTTATGAATTGTAACAACATAGCCTTATAGTATATAGGATTAATTTGGGCTGATGGATATCATTTGTGAACGATTTTTTTACACAGGGATATGAGAATTTGTAATAGTTAGACCAGGGGGAATTGACGTTGAGGTCTTCCCTAGAGTGTCTGTTACATTTAGCATGCGATACCATAAGGGGGATTGATGGTGAGTGCTCCCTCATAGTTTCTATTGAATACTATTACAAGACCACAGGGGGAATTGACATTGTGTGCTTCCTCAAATATTTTTTAGGTTATCATTAACAGACCACAACGGAGAATTGATGGTGAGTACTTCCTCAAAGAGTGTTTGGTTTTGTGACACTAAAGGGGTTAAACCATGTGAGCGTTCTTAGAGGGACGTTATATAATATTGATTTAACGATATGATGAACTAGATGGGTTAGACTATAAGAACATTCCCAGAGGGTAGCTTGTGTTTGATTGATTGTGACTAGTCTTCCAAGCCAAAGCACAAGCTTGGACTCAGTATTACATGATTGTTAGATGGTCTTTTGTGTCGATTTTTTTTCTATTACGTAGGGGATAAAAAGAATATGCTAGATCCTAGGTTTTCATTATCCAATGGTTTTAATTGCTAATAAATGTAAATTAATGTAATTGTAAACTTTTTGATTTTTTACTTTTGAGAACATACTTGTTTATTTATTCATTTCGAATATTTCCATCTATATATATTCACCGACAGTTGGGGACAAATATTTAGGTGGTTTTGTATTGGTATTATTCTCACACTCTGTTTTGGTGATTCTTTTGGTCCCAAAAAGATTATATGGTTGCAAGTATAGATAAATGATAGATCCCTTCCTCATCAGGTACTTGATTTCTCTAGAGTTGAGGAGCATGGGACTAAGCTGAGGCATGTGACAGTGGATGAGTTTACATGTTTACTTTTGTACTTTGGTTGAGTACTCTATTTAAAACATTGTGACTTGATTGTATATGTTACTAGATACATGTGACATGATTCATTTACATATGGTCTCCACTTCTTTATTTACTATTTTTCTTTTTCTATTTAATTCTGTTGAATGGTATTATTGCTTCTACTATTATTTGCTGTTTGTTTCCGCTATGTTACTCTTCCAATGATGGAATACTTTCCCCACTATCATACCCAATGCGCTCAGTACTAGTGCACAACCTTTGGAGTTTGGGAAATTCTCTTGATTCCATGTGACCAACTCGGTATGGGGTACCTTTGGGTGGCACCCGGAACTGGGACATTACAAATTACAAGTATTCCGGGTCTCCCAGAAATTTCTTCACATGTTTTATCCATCTAAACATGTCTCTTGTACTTCTTTTCTACATTAACTCGAGAAATGGAAACATACAATGGAGTGAGAACAAATTCTTTGTAAAAAATCATATAACTCCACCAATCCTGGAAAAATATTGAAAATGTGTTTTGGTATGAATAGGTAAAAACATCAATCCACAATCAAATTGAATCTCAGAGCATGATAAATCAATTACAATAAATGAAAATAAGGATATTAGTACTACTAATATCATACGAGTGGAATCTATGATTTATGGACATAAAAAACCAGTATTAAAGGCTTTATACCTAGGATTTTACTTATATTCAAGGCTGAAGTCAATACATATAGATATCAAGTCATAATTCGAAGTCATTATCCTCTTATGGGGATATTCATATAAAAATACCCAACCTTTTCTATCCAATAAGACATATTTATTCATCAAGGGGATATATAATATTAGGCCCCACATGTCACTTTTTATGTTTTAATGAATTCTCCAAAAGAGTGACTTAATAAACAACATATAATAAAGCATTCCAATAATTATTCATATTTAAATAATAACATAAATAATTCTAATACTTTTCCTATGTAAATAAAAGGGATAAACATAATATTACCAGCCAAAGGAAGAAGTTTGATGGATAAACAATAAATAATCATGTTTCCAATAATAATCCATATTGTAATTCCAAAAAAAATTCAATGTAAATATAATATCATAAATTTTATGTTAACATCATCAAATATGAGTATATAAAATGTGATTTTGGATTCGTATACAGAAATGACAACATGACTCAGACAATAATGGGATAACATGATGATAAGCCATATGGAGAAAGGATGTGGATGGTTTTAAAAGAATATATCCCACAAAAATGGGAAATATTTTTAAATTGGTAAATTTGGTTTGAATTTATATCCTAAAAATTATTATAGAATACTAAAAAATAAAATCAATGTGTATAATATACCAAACACATTTGAAATATGTTCACAGAATAATCATAACAATATGAATGAAATTTTAGTCCCCAAAATTCTTTACTATTGGGGGAAAACAAAATCATTATCCACAAGAATAAGGGAACATGATTTCTCATGTGAATCCAATGAAATAAATGAAAAATAAATTCATTAGATAATAACTTAATAGAACACTAAACAATGGGAACATGGTGCATAAAATGTGTCATATGTTAAAGAATAATAATTGAGACCAACAAAAGCCTTAAACAATAAAAACATTTGAATAAAAACACCATGAAATGGTGGGATTGAAATTAATATTTATAATCCATGAGAAAATTAGGATTCATTATATTATAAATCAAATAGAAAATATATACAACATATAAATTATATTAGTTTCATAAATATAGTAATTGACTAAATATAGGGAAATTGAGATTAAAACTCTTAAATATTTTACTGACATAAATGAATGAACATTGATATACTGTATAGAAAACATATATATCCTAATAAATTAATTTATAACCTTACTCATATCAATTTTAATTAATATTCTTCATAATGAGTCATTCTATACAATAATTCATTATATTTTCAACATTGTGCATTTGTAGTTTTGATATTGTATACTAGATTCATAATAGAATTTTACATTTCTAATCTTCTATAAAAAGTGATAATTACAATTTTATATTAGATAATTTAATATATGTTCCATGACAGTTCATAAATTTATAATTTCTTTTATTATTTTTTTTACACATTATGATGATGAAATCGACGATGATCATGTCTTGGTGATTCTTAACAAAAAAATTGTTTTTTTAATTAATGAGTTAAATGTTGATATAACCTTAAATAAAACTAGAAAAAATCAATATATATATATATATAATATTAAATAATATATCATAGTCATCAATTATATAATTTCATAATATTATTCTTATAGGTGGTTAAACTGACCCAAACATCAACATAACCCACATTAAGTAATGATTATTAGGTGGCTTAGATATAATATTATTATACTATAAGGAAAATTATATTATTGGGTGATTATTATATTGATATACTATAATAAAAAGTAATTTAAAGAAAAAGTTATGGATAAAAAACTATTAAATAATTTGAATATAAATTATCCGCTAACCACGATTTTTTTAAACGATTAAATTAACAATGAATGTTTTTTCTTCATATCACAAATAAATTATTATATTTATCATACCATAAAATTAATTATAAAATAAGAAACATATTTATCTATTAATAAACCATATATCAAATTTTGTATGTCATTAAAAAGAAAAAATGTGTTACCTCATATACCCAGTAGTCCAAACAATGCACAAGAAACGGTTTTTTTTCATATTGGATGGTGTATAAAAGTATACAATGATAATATCAATAATATAATAAAATTATAGTATATTTTCACGACTCATCCCATGGGGCCCATGCCGCAACTACCCCAGGCCTTCCTCCCAAAGGCCATGGGTTGGAGACTAGCGCCGAAAGAATTATCCTACTAGTATGAGGATTTTCTGATTACCTGTACACACGTACACTCACAACCCCAACCCACAATGATGAAAAATAAGACATTCATACCACTAAATCAACCACTTATAGTATAAGTACAATCTATAAGTAAAATGGTCCCAAATAACTACCCAAAAAAAGATAATATATAAACAAGTGAGCACATAGTCATTGATAATCCATCTGCAGAAAAACCTACATGAGGGGTAGGTGAAGAGTAGGTTCTAGAAGTTATAGGAGTATGCCTCACCTTTCTAATCTCATTGGGAACCTCCTGGTCTTGGAATACCAAGGTGTTCATCTAAACATCAGTTGTTTTCCCAAGACACAACACATTCAGGAAAATCCTATGCATGGGTGAGTAATGCAACACTCATTAGGGAACCCAAACTATAATGAAATGACCATAAATAAAATTACACATGATGTAATGGACACTCGCATAGGTATAACCTAAAGTATAGAAAGAATGACTATCAGTAATAAGGATGGACGTCTTGTACTACTGTGGGACTCATTCTCAGTGAGTCACTGAGGTCTGTCGGGCCACCAAGATCCACTCGTCACTTCCAGGCCACTGTGGTCTGATCGTCTACTGGGCCACTGAGTTCCACTTGTCTATCAGGCCTCTGAGTTCCGCTCGTCTATTGGGCCACTGTGGTCTGATTTTATTCTAGGACATTGAGGTTTTCTCATCCATCGGGCCACTGAGGTCCTCTAGTATATCAGGACACTAAGGTCTGCTCCTCTATCGAGCCTTTGAGGTCTTCCCATTTATCGGACCATTATGGTCCGCCGATCACTTCCTTCACATCACAGTCATCCATAGGATTCCCACTCACAATGCTCTTTATTCTGGGAGAATATACTATTCATGCCATTTTTCATATACCAACTTCCCTAAAAATTCACATGGTGTATTTCAAAAGGATTGTATCATTGTGAGGGTCCGAATACCCCAAACAACTAATCAATCAGACGTACAGTTTGGATATTTTAGTCATTTTAGTGAAAAGGGGATGTTGGGGTATGAGGCCAGTCTGAACCAACCCAACCCGACCCGATGTCCACAGACCTCACTCAGTCCACTAGACCAGACCCAAACTGGTAGGGCCCAGCCCACTGGGTGGACAGGTCTAGTCCGCCAAGGATATGGGTCGTCGTCGCTATCCACTAGCACCGTGACCCTCCAACTACATGATGTGGTGCAGCTTACCATGTCTACTCGCACCGCTACCAACTATTGAAGGCGGCCCCGATCCACCACTCATGGCGGTTTTCTTAGGCGACGTACACCATCATGTTTTGCCACCTCCCGCACATGGCCATCTTCGCATGCCACAACTGGCGGTCTCTTCTAAGGGCCGTAAGATCAGTTCCGATGTTCCGTTTTCTGATCCCTAAGCGCATTTGAGATCCTCAGATCGTCACCATCACTACTACGGGACCAAATATGTCATTCCAAAAATCCAGGGGTTCCATCACCAAGAACACAATAATGCCCAAAACGTAAAAATACGAGCCTTGTTCATGTCGGCCCGATAAATCCACATTAGAATTTACACTCAAGTTGAATGAAGATTTAAGAATCTAACATATATATATATATATCTAATTCAAAACCCCAATAATAAAACAATACTACATAATAAATCGATCCACGGGTCAAATGTTCATGGGGTGAGCTGCGTTTATGAATGTGGAAAGGAAATTCACTTGGAATAAAACCCCTAAATCAAGTATCGATCGTTTTTCATCAATGATCACACAGCTTTTACTGATCGTAACTTCATACATAGACCACATTTTTTGTTATTGATCCATCGAATTACTGGAAAAGAAAGGAAGGGACGAAGAAAATCATTCGTCATTGTAGTGATCCATCGATCACTCCTTGCCAACACCTAATATTTATTTCTGGAGAAATATTCAATTGTTCCAACGATCCCTTATTCGACTAACCCATTACACGGGGAAATGTGTTTCCGTGTTTCTATTATGATGTGTTTCAGTGTCGTTATGAAATTATATTTATGAAAGACGATATCTTTTATTCATGAGTTACAACGTCATTTCAGTAAAAAGAAATTTAAAAATTAAAAAATAAAATAAACTATATATTTATTTTTATTTGTCCATAAGAAAATTATTTTATTAAAATTTATAGAAAAGTCTAAAAATTAAATTTTCCCCACAACCCAGACATGTCTAGGTTAGGTCCTTATAGAAGTAATGTCATCATTTCATATGCAATCATACCCTCAAATATTTAATCCGCGCACCCATTTTGAGGTTTCCAACACTGCTATCATATGATATTTTAAATAAACTAAAAAAATTCAAACACTTATTATGGGCTCATCGTACCTCGGAATCAAGGGTCATCTGAGCACCTGGTCTTGAAATAAGACTATATAATTAAAATAAATTACATGATATTTTAAGGACATTACATATATAAATAATAATAATATAATTATATATATATGTATATAATAAATTTAAAAGAATAATATTTGGATGGAAAAAGTTAGTTGAAAACACTCATGTTGGGTACGTGTATTTTCCTTTAATACCTGTTTGAATCTGAAGGGATTAGGCTAGCTATGAGTGAATGTTGGATTAAGTTATCCCGAGATGGATTTTGGTATATTAGAATGGAATATTTCCATGGATGAATTATAAGGTTATTTGTTCATTCCAGTGGTGAAGATGCTATCTTTTTTATGTGAATGAAAGGATTGTTTTGGGAAATCCTTCAAATTTTTCAATAATATCATGACATAATTAATTTTCAATGGAATAGAGGAATAATTATCAGTTAAACATATATTTTTATCCAAATCTCAACGATTCATTTCTTGGAACATTTTTTAAATTCTGCAATACTTTTACACCAGGTTAAACTTTATTAACACCTTTCTAATTTTAAATTAGTAATTAATTTCTAACCAATGTAATGAATTTTAATGAAAAATATTACGATTGAATATTTTATATAATTTAATAATTATTATTTATAAATTTAAAATAATTTTATCAAATAACATTTCAAATGATGTGTGACTGTTATTTTTTAAAACAAACACATTTCATAGTGTGAAATAATTTTTTTATGAAACAAATTGTTTAAGATTTCAAAATATATTTAATATAAACTCATCATGGTTACTTTTTTTATTCAAATAAATGTACACCTTATAAAAAACCGGTATGTGGATTTCATGAAAATTAAAATCTAAATCTCTATTGAAAATATTTTATTTTGAAGAAAAATATTGAAAATAGTTTCAATATTACAATGATATTTTAATAAGTAATAAAAATGTTTTAAAAAGGTTTTAAATTAATTAGAACTATTTAAAATTATATATTTTTATTCCTTATATTCATCTCATATTGCTTCAGTGGGTTTTAAACAATATATGTTATTCTTACCTAGTGATAAAATCATAGAAATTATAATATTGGTAAATCACACATTTTTCATCTAAAAATATATGTTTTCCAAAAAATAACAAAATTTTATACTATGTAAATTTTGATAAGTTAAATTAAAATATGTAATTAATTTTATAATTTTATAATATTAAAATTTTGTAATTCAATTTTTGATCAAAATCATAAATTAGAATAAAAACGGGTTTAATAAAAATATGACACTTTTATTTATTAAATTATATTATTATATTTTAATATCATTTAAAAACTAAATTTGAAATAAAAAATTAATAATATCAATCCAAAATGATCTTTAATCAATTTTTTATTTAATAAAATAGGTGTTGTTCATAAATGGATTTTTTTAGAAAAATACATTTCTTAAAAATAAATGATATTAATAGTCATTTTTGATAAACTAATTGATTTAAATTCGTTTTTAATATAGAATTTATTTTCCTTATACTTATGTCTCATAATGATGTTACCACTACTTTATTTGGCTAATTCAATGGATGGGGTCTAATGATCATACTTAATGATTTATAATTTAACAAAATATATGATGGTATCATTTAAGTAAAATTTTTCAAGAAAAAAAGATAACAAACACAGTAACTTATTTAACGTTTACAATATATTAGAATTTGTGAGTGTTATATTCTACACCCCTTAAATAAATTACATCCTCACAATTTATCTCCATGAATTGGAGTTATTTCTATAAGGATCTCATAATTAATCCTAATTTTCTATATTTTCATGGGGTTTTTATGATATGTAATGAGTTTTATGTATATAAAAAACTATTATAATAAATTTTTAAGGGGAGATAACACATTCATAATTTAATTGATAATTCTAATAATGGATTTTTTTTATATATCCATTTTGAATAACTTCCCAAATACCTTGAAAGTGATTTATATAACAATCATACCACTATGAGTTTTATAATCCAATATCAAGTAGTTTGAGAGGACATAACTAACATAGGATACTATCAAATCATGTTCAAAAAATAATTATCAAACCAAGTAGTTGACGTTACATTGGATTTTTTTTATTTCTGTGGTTATTGGTGACTGTTTACCCCATTGGACCTTGGATTTAGAATTGAGTTACATAATTTTGAATTCTCTTGTATATGAATAAACTAATTTTTTTAGATACTATTATCCTTACACTTGTGAGTCTTATGAACTTCATCACATATATTTTGTGAGACTTTATTATTCTCTTATTTTTTGTGGTTTATTCTTTTACTATGTTATCATTTTTAATCATATTCCATAATAGCTGGTTTGAAATATTCATAATATTTCCCAATTCATTTCCCATTATATTCGATTGTTCATCATGGTACTCTCTATATTTTCCCTCACTACAATAGTTAAATATAGTTCCATCTATTACTAAAAAAATATTCTACGTGATTTATGATCATTATAATATAATTATGGAAAATAAACTAATTAAAATTTAACCTTAAGATGTTACACTAAATAAAATCACCATGATATCCTATAGTTATTACAACCCAACTTATATCAGATTATGTTCAGCATATATCACTCATATATTATTCCTATTTCATCCATTTTTTCATTGAGATGTGTTCTCACATAAATCATAACCTAATCCTAAAAATATTGATCTAAATTACGATGAACATTCTTAACAAATTATAAATCCACAAATAATTGAAATCAATACTCCCAAAATTAATTAATCCTTTTCCAAACCTAATTAATCATTCCGACTATCATATTCCCATTTATGTATAAACACTAATCGTATACCCTCAATAACATGGCTATATAAAAACCTATTTTAATACCCAATAAAGTAATCCAAAAATATATTATATATTCCTCTAAAAAAATTCTATAACTTAATGCTCAATAGGTTTGAACAACTTATTCATGCGGTAAAACATTTTTAATATATATAATAATCCCAAAAATCAGATAAATTTCCTTAGAAATATCATTAATCAATTATTAATTTCATGGTTACCAATTACTATCTAACATACAAATTTAAAATCAAAAATCCATTTATTATATCAACATTAATAATATAATAAAATTATGGGTTATCCATACTTTAATCACATGTTCTATAATATTTATTCCAAAAAATAAACAATGAAATAAAATAACATTATGATTTTTTATACTATTTAATACAAATCACCATACATTTAATGAAAAACTACTAAAAAATATGTTTCACATAATTCTCGTAAATTTTATAATATACGGAAATACCATTGATAAATATCACTCACTAATGAAAATAACTTAGTGTTCCAATATTATTTCTATATCACTACTATAGGTAAGAATATGAAACTAAACATTTATATCATAATAATCATATAAAAAATTTCATAACCATTTATGTATGGTATGTTATTCGGTTATAGTACATAGTGGTTTCCGTTTCGATACCTTCCTCAACTTCATTTTGGTTATCATATTTTAACAATATTCTAAAAGAGAAAATTTTAATGATAATATGTAAAAAATGAAAATGAAAAAAATCAATCTGAATATGTATTATCTTATTAAACCAACATATGATAATTTTAGATCATCTTATAACTCAGCTCAATATTTGGTTATCCATAGTCACTTTTCTATTCAGTTATCAAACCTAATTAGTCATCAGAATTAATAAATCCATTATAATTTTTCATAAATATGATTTGAATACCCAATGCATATTCCCTAGGAATGTTTTACCCAGATTGAAAACTTAGGTCCACTCATAATTTATCATAGTGATGAATAATTCAATAAAGTACTGACCCCCTCTAGTGTGATTACCTCATGGTTCATCGGTGCTATTACCACATCATCTTGACAATATAAAAATTGGGGAGTATTGTAGGAGTAACCATATAATCACTATTTTGAAAAAAACATTAGTATTTTATCCAAAACATATACTTATTATGAGGGGTTTCACTGGGGTTCTCAAACCCTAATCCCTAAATAACATATGCGTTATTACTATAAAATAAAATCATACACTTTTACAAAAGGTTATATATACATTGGAAGTTTTGATTAACCAAAACTTATTATCCTCCAAAAACATCAAAATATGTGGTGTTATCTACTCTTTTCCTTTGATACCAACCACGTCACCCTAGACCAATACTATAGGATGTAATTCCCATAGAAATATAATTTATATGATTTATTTGATACCAGATATAAAAATGTGGATATATCCTTTGATAGTTACAAAATCGATATTGATTATTCAATCAATTATATCAAAAGGATATTTTTAGGTTCAGTTATTTATAGAATTATGACACAACATAAAACAATAAATCTCATGTTCTTTGTTTCAAATGGGATGTTTCCTACCAAATAAGATACTAAATAATTCATGAAAATTCATCCACATCTCCCATAGATGCATTCTCATGTGTTATCATTCTTAACATGTCACATGCACTAAATTTATTCACAGAATGGGGAAATGGGAAAATAATAATTGAAAACATAAAACTATTAGAAAGGGAAACATATAACTGAATTATTTACGAAATAAAAATGGAATAAATATTATGGAAAATCAAGGAAAACAACATGAATCCATAATCAAATATAAACTGGGACCATGATATATCGATGAAAATAAATAAAAACATGTATTTTAATAAATATAACATCATACAAATGGAATTCATAAAGATGGGAATAAAAACCCAATTATCAAGGACCAATTCCATGAAATTTTGTTTTGATCAAAACCAAAGTCCATACATCATGTACCCAAGGCCTATTCCAAGACACTATCCCGTTATGGGATGTTACATATACCGAAACCCAGTTTTTTATATTTCATTGGATCTATCATTTTTTCTGGGGGATATATATGTTTTATCCGCACCCATCACATGTTTATGTATAATTCCATCGCCATGAAATAAAAGTATTCAATTATTCATAGTAACCTTTCAAATAATCCTATGTATTCAAATAATAACATAAGGAATGCTACTAATTTTCCCTTAGTAAATTAAAGGGGTCCAGATCACAACTCATCGGGATAAAAATTATGTATGGGTAAATAATTTATAGTCAACATACTAAAAAATATCCTTATTTGTAGTCCAATACATTTACTTATGTCAATAGAGTTTCACCCATTCAATGTGAACATAATCAAATAAAATTTATGTAAAATGTGAAGTTCAAAACATATAGAGTAATGGTTTTAATACTAATATAACACTATAATAACATGATCATAATCTATCCATAGAAAAGAAGTCAATAATTTTGATATAATATATCCCCTAAAATGAGAAAAAATTTCAAGGGGGTTTTATGGTGTGAATGCATAACCCATAAAACAATAATAGAATAAACAATTCATGACCCTTGGGATCAATATTACCACTTAGAGGGGGCTGAGTATGTGTTTGTATTTTACAGATATAATTCTTTAGAAAATAAATCCTACGACTTCTTCGATTTGTATTTGTACTGAAATTATAGAATACTCCCAAAATAATTTAATGACAGGAAAATAATGTAAGAAAAACATGATTCACACGGATTTGACTCAGTGTAAGGACCTATATAATTACCATAGAAACTCCATTTATTCCATTGAAGTACATATTAATATCATGTGAATAAAATTTGATCCAAGTTATATTATACACCATTTCTCTCCCAATAGGAAAGATTATACTGACTCCCAATATATACAGTGTATTTATTTCTAAACATAACCAATTTTAGGTAGGAAGTTGTTATTATGATCTCATCAGAAAATGTCTAGAAATAGTCTATCTAATATCTCCATATCATGCCACCATCTGGTGCACCTTCTAACTTATTTTGTTTACTCTATTTGGTTCACCAAAATTACTATGCCAATGATCCATATTCTATTATACGGGTTGGGGGAAAGCCCTAATATTAAAAAGAGAATAAGTCACCAAGAAAACATTTTGAAATGTGTATTGGAAACCTATTATAGGTCTGTAGGCCGAGAGGGATCAACCAATTACAGAATCAGAAAAAATAATAATTACAATGCCATGGAATCCCAATGGTAAAAAACCCATTATGGAATAAAAAAATCAAAAAAACACCAGAACAAGTGCATCCACCACAGTCATGATGTCAGAGGAAGCTATCCACCATTGCATCATTTAGAAAAGAATTTTGTTATCTTCCTGACCATATAGGCCTACCAACCACATCACCATCGCACGACCTACTGAGAATCCTCCTACCCCACCAAGTCCGACCCATATCACCGCGTGCGAGTCATGTTCTACAAAACTAGAAAAACTAGACAGCTGCACACCATATCTCCAAGTCTAGTTTGAAACAAGTACAACCAAACCCTAAAATCGAACGCCTCTAGTAGTCCATTCCACTCCACCACCACTACCGTCGTGATGGTCGGGAAGCCCACCATCGTCTTGATCCATCGTTACATGACTGATTTTGACCAGATCTGTTATTTCAAACCATATCGACAAAAAATACCAGGCCGATGAGGGCCCATCTAACAAGTATGATGTCTCACCACCTACGTACATCCAATGGGGACCACCAAAAACAAAAACCATAGATCTACCACGACCATTGGACTCCAGATCTGGTGAAACTATCCCATATTACGCCATTCCACTGTTAAGAATAATCACCACCTATTGAAAAACTACTACTACTGCTGAGGAATAGAGTCATGGATGAATACGTGACACCTCGTGATGATATTAAATTTTTTCATTTGTTCTTATCTAATCCACATTCAATCAAATGAATTAAAAAATTTCTCCAAAAAATATATTTGGAATTTTTTTTTAAATAAATTGTATCTGATATCTTTTCCTAATGAATCTATCTAGTCTCACTGTTTGGAACCCCTGTATTGCAAATATGTCCAAAATACCTTCTCACTATAGTCTTTTCTGGTACACAACATCAAAAAAATTATAACCTTGTTAAAAACTCATATGACTGAAATATTTCAACACAACACTTTTCTATTCACATATGATTTTTGTAACTTTCACACAACTATATTGTACTTCTAAACGATTTATATATGTAATCTAAAAGGATAAGTGGTGGGAAATCAAATTCATATTCTCGTAAAATGAAATCTAAAATTAACAAAATAACTCTCAACTAAATATTACTGGATGCTCCTTAGGAACATTAATATATTCACGAGTCATCTTAAAAACATGGAACTAGGTATATATCTTTGAATTTCCTTAAAATTAATGTTACATTACTTCTTCATACATTCTATCCCTTGCAAGATAGGAAATATCGAATGATCATCTTTAAATAATAATTTTATGGAATTTATATAAATTATGTAATGCGTTTTATTACTCCATCTGGTAAACGTCTCTCGAGTGAATATCTTTGAAGTTCCCTATGAAGTGTCTATTCTTATGATTCATTCATTTTATTTTCTCTATTTGGTAAATCACCTATCCAAAATTTCATTGACTGATTGATTTATTCTAATGATCCTAAATCTTCTTTTACTGATTCTATTTATACACCTCATTTAACCAATGGACTCACATTTTTCATCTAGTGTTTTCTTTCTGATGAGTTGTCATCTCTTTATATGATCTATCCAGTATCTTGACCAACATTATAAAGAGGATGGATTTCCAAATTTAATTTGGTACATCTTAATAAAGTCGACCATCTAGTTTCATTGCATTCTTAATTTTATTTCCATCAATTCATTGATCATTGAAAGGATCTTTACAAAAATCACCTTTTACTATAAGAAATTTATCTCCATTAAATCCAAAACCCAGTTAGATGGTTCTTCATCTTAAAGAATTAATCTAATGCATTTATAGCATTTATCCCTTTGTGACATAAAACTTCCAAAATCATGAAACATCAACTTTATAGCATAAAAAATTTATATCTTGAACCTTAACAATTATAATAGCTATCTAACATATATAAATGGTTTGATATTTATATTAATTTTTGAACATTGACATCACACTTTTTATTACACCCCCTTTTTACATATTGTTCTTTTTTCAAAAAACATTGTTCCTTGTTTATTAGGTAATATTTTATATTTTTTGTCATGTGAAATTTTGAAACATTAACATTGTATCGTGAACATCTACTTTCTTAATAATCTGCATCTGATAACTTCTTCATTGGATGTTCTGGTGTAATTATTTTAATTATCTACCATTGTATGAATTTTTTCCACTTTATCTTGGATTGTAAGTTTCATAAAAATTATAGGAACTCCTGGATTGGAATAATATCATCTGAATGTGAGAATTTTTCATACCATTGTGTTGAAAAACAATATTTACCACCTCCTTTACATCATAAGGAAAACATTCTATACAATTTTTACCACTATTATGCACATGTATAAAAAAATTTACAACAACATATATTGACAAAAATACAAAACATGATACAAAAAAATCCAAGGGATCTCTATTTTCCCCTTTTGGACATGTTGGTCACATTTATAATAACTTATATCATTTTTTTAGATAACTCATTCCCCACGATTTTATCAAATCACAACCTTTCTCATATAGAATGTCTTGAATATACTCGAAAATATAATGCTATGTTTTTTAAGGAAAATTGTACTATGATGAAAATTCAGTTTATAAAAATGATAAGTTAACTCCCCCATAATTCTTTTTTCTCCCCCATTTTATGATAAGTACAACTAGAAATTTATAAAATATAGAGTTTTAAACTATATTATAAAGTTTTACATTCTATCTCCCCATTGAAAATACAATAAAAATAAATCTGGGTATATTTCGTTATGATCGTTATGAAATATTTGGTAGAGGCTGAAAATGTAGTTATTGATATAATTCATGACATCATTACTTTGGATTAGGTTTTCTAAAATCATCATAAATTTATAAAATTATTCAATTGTACTCATGAATAAAATCTCAACCATCACCTTAATATTTTATGAAAAGATACTTCATATTAATGTTCTATGATCATTAAAGTTGTACAATATTTTTTGAAGGATCAATGGTAACATGATCATCAAAAATAAGATTCAATCATTTTCTATCTTTCAAAATAATATTTAGTAGAAAAACATTCATCCATATAGTTTTCTTAATAGAATGGGTTGTAGAAACTTATTATTTATTTGTTATGATCCACGATGTAGAACATGGTTTCTTACTATGTCATCTCACCCTTGTGAGTGGCCTTTTAAAAAATATTGTGTTTTTTTAGATATTTCTCTAGGTTCATTTATTTTATTTCTAAATGATCAATTTTTAACGAAATTGTTTCATTTTGGTAATGGAACAAGATCCCATTAGCCATTTTTTCAATTTTATCTTATTGTTGATTCAAAGCATTTATATAAAATTTATGTTAAACTAGCACTAAAACTAAAAGTGGTTTTTTCTATTAGATAAGTGATGTATTATTATCAATCCTAAAAAATTTCTTAGGCCTAATTTCTATATTTATAATTTTCTTTGATTTTATCATTTTCAATAAAAAATTAATTTTGGAACTTTTTATATTTTTTGGTGAAATTTCTTTCTTAATTATAGGAAAAATATGAGTGATATTGTACAACAGTAGGAACGTAGAATTATTCTATATTAAATTCATCAAATTTCACCATTCAATCATCCAAACCATCTTCCTTAACATATTCAACAAATTTGGTTTTAAATTTTTTAATTTTAAAAAACTATCACATAATAATAATCCTTCAACATTTTTAGTCATTTATCCCAAAATTTACATTTCATCCATTCTATGAATATCTAATTAAAACTCCATCTTAAAATTTGTCATAAAAAATTCCATGATCTAGATTTGTGATCTTTGTTCATCATAGACTCCAAAAAACAATGATGTATTTAATTTGAGGATTTTTAATATGTTATAACTCGTAGAGAGTCTTTGTTCTTTCTAGACCCATTAGAAGTATTTTTTACATTAAAAATTGTACTTACAACTTCTATAAATATTTATTTGAATATTTTAATTCAACGATTATGCATTTTATTTTTTTCTATAATTTCATCTTCCATTTCCATTATTCAATTTTTTATGATTATATGGATGACTATATTGGTGTTTGATTACATGTTTCATCAAATAGGATTAAAAACCATTTCTTTGGTACTAAATTCTATTGTTAGTTATCAATATAAAAAAATTAGCACCCATATCTCTCTAAAATTCCATATTGAAACATATAAAAATATTTTTAGTCTCTTATTTCTATATCATGGAAATTATATTAGCCATGTGAGTGAAATAATCAATGAAAGTAATAAAGTATGAAAATCACATTTTGTTGACTAATGTATAATTAAACTAGTGTGAACTGTGTCGATGATCTCATGTGGTCTGGTAGATTAGATTTGTAGTTTCATATGCAATATTCTAACAATATTTGCATTATAACAAGTTTTGAAATATACTATCCTATTTTTTTATGTGGTGGTATTTTTGTTATAGTTTCTACATTGAAAAACAGTCTTATACTTTTTTGGCCATGATACCTACATCTTTGGTAGATATCCAATTTTAAATATACTATTTTATGATCTTTCTACCATAGTAAAGATATTATTATCATTCAAAAATATTATGAAACAATAATATTTTCTAAAAATAACATTCATAACCTTACAAAATAGTTTTCTAGTATATAGTATGATGTGATAGATCCCATCAATGAATAAAAATTCATTCGAAATTAGTTTCTCTGCATTATATTAGTTATTTTAATTAATTTATTTTTTAATGAACTGCCATTTTTTATATTAATATCTATACCATCAGGTTATTCAACATTTTTCTTGATTTTCATTCTACCAGTCATATTTGAGATATATCCACTATTAAAAATAATAATTTTTTTCATGATTTTTTTATTCTCTAAATAACAAAAGATATGTACTTGTTCATAAAATTTCATCATGAGGTTACTAATCTCTTCAATGCACACATATTCCTTCTTTATAATATCTTCCTATCCATTTTATTTTTCTGAATAAATTTCTGTGAAATTATATTTTATTTTTTCTGTTTTTTGTATTGATTAATTCCTGACACATGTTCTAATATTAGATTATATTCTCTATTGGTTAATCTTTATTCTCTTTATTCACTAATTTATGATTCTTTATTGATCTCACCATTTTCGATTAATTATCTGAACATATCTACATTTTCATCATTTTATGAACTATAATCTATATAGTTCCAATGAACATTGTTACTCATGATACATCTTCTATTTCCATTTAATTTTTTCATATTTTTAGTTGGGGTTTTACCTTAAATATGTATTTTTTTACTTCATTAAATTATTTTTTTCTTGAAAATTTTCATCATATTATCTATCTTAATTATTTGGGAAATTATTTGAAAATTTCACAATTCCCCTAGATTCCAAATATTTCAGTGGGATAATTAACTGTATTATTGTCTACCACTCTGATAATTTTTGGAGATAAGTGAAATTAAAATATCCTTTATTTCATATAAAATTTATTTATCTACTAAACCATTAAGGACCATTGTATAATTTTCAGACTAAAAAAATCATAATCTTCATCATAGACTCATAGGACATCACTTCTTTAATCTTCCTTTTAAATGCATGATCCTTCCTTATCTTATAAGCTAAAAGTAAATTATATAATTAATCAAGAGATAAATAAATTTCATCATATGAAGTATAAAATTCAAATTCGACCAAATTTGGAATTGTTATCATATGTTTGCTAATAATGGTGTAATATTCGATGACTTTTATGAACCCTCTGATGTTTCAAATAAAATAATTAAATATGGTATAATAATCGTAAATAGTTTCATCATTAGTTATTATTATATATTTTAACTTTATTCACAGTATTTTTATTATTTCTTCAATTACATTGATATTTCCCTAGAAGATAGTTTTGATTTTTTCATTATATTATTCAGTTATCTTGATTCCCACCACTGTCATAAAAACATTTTCAGATAAGGGCATTAAAATAGTATTTATAGAATTCAAATATAACTCAATATTTATTTATTAAATTGAGTCATGATTATTCATGATAGGGATCAAATAGGGGAATTCTTGGTGTGATACCAACAGATGTTCCTTAATATCATTAGAACCATTGAGAGGGGTGGGTGTCGAATTAGTGGTGATCTTGTAAAATATTGATTCTCTTGAAATTAAACCCTAAAACTAGTAGTGTTTTTTATCCTTATAAACATTATATAACATCCTCACATGTATAAAATGATAGGAATGTAAATAATAGAACATATGATTTTCATGGTTTGGCTAAAATGTCAAAACCTGCACACTTAACAAGGAGACCATCTTTAGAACCTAAAAACAAACAATAATATCAATTAAAGAAATATTGAGACACATCCCATTAGACTATTTCTATGATATGATAGGAAAGATTATACTAATACACTTCAGTTGAAAATGTTTTATTATCCATCATCCCCGCAAAATTGTTTGAAAATTATCCAAAAATTGTCTTTAACTGGTATCTATACCAAGCACACCTATTTTATTCTTCCATTACACCATGTATAGTGTTCCTTATTAATTTCACATCTAATTAGTGTTTTATCAAATAAACATAAAAAATCACCACACCTACTTTTATAAACATTATATGATATAATATCTATTTAATATATATATCAAATGTCACTGTCTGGTTTGTCACATTGTAACCTAGGTACATTTCCTCGATCTTGTATAACTTCTCACAATACCTTTTTCTAGCATACAGATCAAAAGTTTTCATTTTACTTCTAATATTATTATTATACAAGTACATTTCTCATTAGGGATGAAAATGATGAAAGCTAAGGGATTAAACCAATATAATGATCTTACATTAATTTTATAAATACCCTCTACAAGTATTATTTATAATTATCTAACATGGTATTACTATTATAGATATTTAATATACAATATATCTCCCTTACAACCATGTATTTCCTACTCCAGTTCCCTAATTAATTTATACCTTGTTTATCAAACAAAGTAATCCAGTTCCATGGAGGTATGATATTTCCATGAATAATACCAACTATAATAAAATAATATGATTCAACCTCCACAATGTTAATTTTTTAAAGCCTCGACATCATAAAAATTGTGTCCATAAAACTTACCTATTCTCCAAAAAATATGGCTAGAAAATAGTAATAATTAAAACCAATGATCAACAAGACCCAATTGTCTCACACTATTCCACCCACTCTCATTTTTAAAGAAACACGCGAGCCACCAAAATTCAATTTAAGAACGATATTTGGTGTCTCTCAATTAATGAATATCCCCTAGATACATTCACCTCTCCCTTAAAGGTTACTAAAAATTCATGGGATGGTCAACCTAATTGTCATTGAAGACCCCTCATCATTAACTATTCAACATAGTTCCACAATACAATATTTCATGTAAAACTGAAAAAATAGAAGTAAGTGAATTTTTTATTCTCTCACAATATTCATATATTCCCAAAACACCCAAAAAACCACCAAACAATAATATTTATATTCTATCCTCTACACCCTACTATCCCAATCTATGGAACCATGAAAATAACTTTGAGGATCTTTTCCCACTCCTGATAATATCCATTCCTTGTCCAATGATGTTCAAACATCCAATATCCCATTCACTTGTGAAAAAGATATGTCATGTGCATTCTGAGACTCGTGTAGCAAGGAACCGGAATTGTAATTATAAGATAATACTAATGTACGTTGTAATTATCCTACAAAAACATTACCTAGATGGAAACTAACACTATTTCAAAAAATTTCTCACTTCAACATGTTATGTATGTATGGATTGTGTTTCTTTCTTAAAGTCATAGTATACTTGCACCCACTTTTTATAGGTTTACACATTGGGGAAAATAATGGAAATCATATTCATTTTCTTGAATAATAAAATTTAACATTTTAGAACTCGGGATAAACTAAATTATGTTTGATTATTTTTATGAGTTCTAGAATATATTTTAATTTTATTGTATGTTCAATTGTGGATCTATCTCTTAAAACATTATTAAACATTATATTAAGGAACATATTCAAAAATAATAAAACATTATAGATAAGAAACATTGAAGAATTGAATTATAATAGTCATGTTAACGAATTAACATAGTTTATGTAAATATCCTCATTACATGATCAAATATATGTTTGTTTAATAAAATTATTTGATTTTATTCATTTGGTGAACCATTCCTTTGTTTGTTTCATTATATTTATCTTCATCTAGTGAATCATGTATCCAACAACTACTTTGGCTAGTTGATTTATTCTGACAAAATAAACTATTTTATTTTTTCTCTTCATATGCCTTCTCTATCCAATGGGCTCAATTTGTTAATAAATATTTTCATATCCAATGACTCATCATCCCTTTTTCCACTCTATCTAGAATTGGGTCTAACATTATAGTGATCTTGGAATTTCAAACTCACTCTTTTACATCTTCAAATGATATTATTTTTGATTAAATTCCCCTAATTAATTTATTTTTTTCTATATTATGATATTTTTAATGATCTCTATGAACTAAAATTTAGTTATAGTGACTTTATCTCTATTCAAACAACAAAATTAGTCTGGTGGTCCTTATTTTGATTAACTCAAACTGATATCCTCATATTGTAGTGCCTTTCAAGACATTAAAATATATACATCAAGAAACATGATATATGTAATATAAAAAATAAAAATATCATAGTCAATATTTTAAACCATAACTATACAGTAACAATGGTTAGGACATTTTACTACATCTTTGACCAAAACTTCGTACTTTTTAATTCTCCCCCTTTATAATTTTTTCACATTTTTCAGTAGAGTACAATCTTATTAACTCTTGATTCTTATTATTCTTTAACGAGTAATGATTTTGCGAGACTATCTAGTAATGTTATATATGGGATATCTGGTGTCATTTTGAAACTTTAAAATTGTAACTACAACTTCAACATTCTTTAAAATACTTTAATAATAACTTTATCCATGTTTTATCTTGTGTAATTATTATTCTTCTCTCATCATGTATTTAATTTTATAGATTCACCTTCTGTAAATATTACATTCCTGATGTTATGAAAATAAATGTCTACATACCATATTCTAACTTTATAAACATTCATAACAATGTTACGAAATAATTTCTTCACCTCCTTCTGCACTTATTAAGAAAATAATTACTCACAACATCATGCACTACTTCACAAATATATACAAAAACATTCAAATATATAAATACATAATAAAAAATATAATTAAAAACCCAATAGTTCATAAATTATATAATAAAATAAAATTATGTATATATCTTATAAGAAATACGATCAATGAATGACCATAACTCAATTAATATAAATGCTTTTAAAAAAATAATAACAAGTCATGAAATAGTTAAATCACTAGCCACTAAAATAGGGGAACATAAGTTTTCTAGTAAATACCATAAAGTAATTGGAAAATAAAATTCATTAGATAAAGAATCAATTTAATCATATGAAAAGGGATGACGTTTTACAAAATGTATTATGTCTCAAAGAACGATAATTGTGACAAAAAAACACTTACATATTAAAAAATTTGAATCAAAAGCACATAAAAATATGATTGAAATTAGACATAAAGTACCAAAATTGAAATATAATTTAAGATATGTTATCTCAAATATGAAATTTATACACGAAATAAATGAAATTAGTTTCATAAATACAATACTTTTCTTAGTGATAGAACGTTTAGATGAAAATGATTTCCTCTTATACTGAATTACATGAATGTTATTTAACATCATGTATCACAAAAATATAAATTCAAATTAATTAATTAAGGGACTTAATCATGTCCATTTTAATTTATAATCTTCATAATTACTCATACACTGCAATAATTCTTCTAATTTTCTATATCGTGTGTTTTTCATTTTAGTCCTTTCAACTTGTTTCAAATTATAAATGGTTATGTCTGTTAAACATTGAATGTTTCTAATTAATATATCATATAAAAAACTATAATATATGTAACTATATATTTTATAAATATATAATTTCATTTCATATTTGTTTTTTATAAACAATGGTGATGTAATTGATGACGATTGTGTTTATGTGATAAGTACTGAATGAAAACTGTTTTCTGAATTAATGGTAAAAATGTGGATATAACCTTACCAGAACAAAAAAATATTATATAAATATATATATAATATAAAATTAGTAAAAACATTCCCATAGACATATTTGACATAACTTCACAGTATTATCTGATTAGGTGTTTGAACCTACCAAAAGACTAATATACCCAGATTTAACAAATGATTATAAGGGGGTGTATTTGTAATATCATTTCACTAGAATCCTAATGATCCAATTATTTAATTATTAGTATATTATATCACAATTATAATTAAATATAATAGTAATTAATTTATATTAAAATATTAGACAATTTGAATAAATAATTATCCTCTAAGAAAACTTATTTTAAATGATTAAATTAAGACTAATTTTTTGTTGTTCATTTTATTAAAACATTATTATATATTTCTTACTAAAAAATTAATTATATTATAAATATAATATTTATCCTATAATACCTTCCTTTTATCCACCATCATAAAGTTGTGATATAATTTTAAACGATTTACGTTGTGGAAGCGATGGGACACACAATGCACGAACAACGACTTTTTTTCCTAATTGTTTAGGTATATTTATAAAAAATGATAATTTACTTAATATAATGAAATTAAAGTATATATATGATACTAATATAATTATATTTATGTGGTTTGAGTATATTTTAATGATTAAAATTACAAATAAAAACTAAGTAGTTGATAATACTCATGTTGGGGACTTGCATTTTCCAGGGAAGAGTCCTTGAATTTGATGGGAATTGGCTAACAATGAGTGACAATGGTTTTATGTATCTAGGATAGTGTTATATAGAGACTAAAATTAAATATTATAAATTATTAATTTCATGGTATTTTTTTCCTTGAAGTGTTGAATATTTTACCCTTTTATAATTGAAGGAAGTGGTAGTTTTGGGAACACATTAACATTTTTGAATTGGTCTATGACACTGTTTAATGTTCAATGGCTCAAAATTGGGAAAACAGGCATGGTGCACATGTATTTTTTGGATAAAAACGTCATCCATTAATTTCTATGAACGTTTTTTAAATTTTTTATGTCATTTACACATGGTTAAAATCAATTACCATCTTATTTACTTTTAACATAGTGATGAATTTATAAATTTGTTAATTAATTTTAATGAAAAATTTTGATAATGAATTTTTTTATTTATTTTATATTTTCAATTTAATTTTTTTAATTCAATTTATACATTAAAATTTATAACGGTGTGAAAAGATAATTATAAAATAAACAAACTAATTCGCATAAAACATTGTTTTTTGAAAAATAATTTTTTTTCAATTTAATTAAATATATATTTTATAAAATTACCCTGGATAAAATTTTTAATGAAATATATTGATTTATATTAATTCCAATAAATGTTATGATGTATTAATGGTAACAAAAAACCATATATCCTTAGAAAATACTTTCTTTTAAAGAAAAATGTAGAAAATAGTTTCAATATTAATGTAACTTTCAAATTAGTTATAATAATTCTTGGATTTGGGTTTCTATATTTAAATAATATTTAAACCTGTATAATATTATGACATAGCATCATATATTATTATCATAATTTTTTTTATATATTTTATGTAGTGCATACAAAGTGATAAAATCAAGGAAATTATAATTTTTCTAAATCTATCATTTTTTCTCTAAAAACAACCTTTTTAAAAAATGGTAAAAAATTAATTCTAGGTAAATTTACATATAAGGAATTAAAAAATAATACTAATTTTATGAATATATAATTCTAAAATAGAAATAATAAATTTTTTATAAAATAAATAATTATTATAAAAAACGTTTTAATCATAAAATGAAATTTTAAAATATCAACAAATATAAATCTTATTTTATATCATTTAATGAAAAAATTAGTGTTATCCAATTATTTATTTCAGAAATAATTTATCATTAATCATATGTTTCTTGAAATATTAATTTTTATTGAATAAATAGTAATTTTACTCAAAATTAATACTCTAACATATAACTGATCTTTTTAGACATTATAGGTAAACTAATAGAATTTCTTTCTTTTTATAAGTCAATGTTATTTTTATGGATATAATTTTAAAAAATTCTTAATCTAATTCAATCCTACTAATTCAATGATAATTATTTAATGTTTATACCAAAACATTTATATTTTATCTAAATATATCACAGTTTTTTTATGTTAAATGTTGTGTGTGGTGGAAAAATTAATAACATTGAGTATTAAATTTTTTTGGGTTTATACCATCTACAAATATTATTCACCAAATTTATTATTATAGTTTCATGTTATAAAATTTTTATTCCATGGTATTTTTTATGCTTCCACGGTGATCATTTTGAGGTTATATGTTAATTGAATATTCCATAAACACAATATTACCAATTAATCATTATTGTCCCTAGCCATCAAATTAAATTTTTACTAAATTTTATCTATATAATTTAATATATGATTCCATTGAGGTCACCTTCACCATTTTTTGAGAAATATGTTACTATTATTATATTCTTAAAAAAGTCTTATGATTGTGTTCGAACCAACATATGATGAGACTATGGTATTTGTAAACTACAAAAGCCGATGAATATGTGTTATTATTATTTTTTCTGTAATAGTTTTTTCATAAAAGTACTATACCATATGGTGTATTATGAAGAAAGATCAATACATATGATTCTTTTATTGACCATATAGTTGAATCAAGTGGTGAAATTCATGAGTGAATAATGAAATTCCAGGGAAGTGTCCTTAAGGTCCCTATATAAATCCCACAACCATATGACAGAATGTGTATGTGAATTCGTTATGTTTTGAAATGATTATTGAAATATAATTTTCCTTTTCCTCGTCATTAGAACATTAAGGAACTAGTACATCATAGATGTTGGTCAATCTCATTAATATGATGAATAATATAGGAGTAACCAATAGATACCACAAGAGGTACATTATGTTTTGGTTTCCACTTTTGTAAAATAAATCAATACCATTTAACAGTTTTTTATTGGGTACATTGGTAGGTTTTTTCCTCTAATTCACATGGATATATAAAATTAGGTAAAAATCCTTTATTGACCTTGTATTACAATTTTTCAGGTATTAATGATTCCAGAGAGTGTTTTGGGATTGTTGGTAGTAGCAAGAGGCCACCATCCAACCAGTGAAGGGAACTAGATGGCTGATTCTTTCTATAAGAGAACAATAAGGTTCCACTTATCAATCGATGGACTTTTATCTTCCCATCGGTTAATATTTTTGTGTATGTGTTTTATACCTGTTCTCACCAGCTAGCCAGTGGACATCCCATGGATCTCTAGTGATTCCATTATTTATTCAATTAAGTAGGTTATAATATTTCATTTCAACCAAAAATTATTATTTATATTCTCTAATATTACACTCATAAACCCAATACCATTTTCCTTGATCTAGAATATGCTTATTAATGATTTTTTCCCTCTCTCCCTCATCTCATTAGTAGATATTGGTACCGATTGTATGCATAAATCATTATCAATTCCAATATGTTGTGTTGTATCCTTTATAATTTGTATTAATCTATTTTTCTCAATGAATTTAACTCCATATGATACAATATTTATCAATCATGGATGTACATAAATAATTGACATTGTGGATACCAAATCTATGGTCTCTAAGATTCGATCTCTTCCCTGCTCATCACAGATCTAGAAGGTAATATTTTTTTCATCAATCTAGATCTATGGTTTTATTATCCTATGTTATTTACATTATAATTATTTTGTTATTGGGATTATATTACTTATTCTTGATTTACAATTTATGGATATTATCATTTTGGAAATATAATGATTCATGAAAATATATTTTCCTTGAAAATTATATATTATGTGCGTGATGTGTTTACTAAAATTAAAAAAAGTTGGTTCTGAATTGGGAATGGTTTTTTAAACATGGAAGTTGTGTGTAATTTACAAATAAACTATTTTATGTAATCTTGATAATGAATTTCTAAAACATAATAATGATATAAAACACAATGGTAGAACTTGGGGTCTGGAGAAAAACTAAAAATATGTAAACCATAGTGGAGTATGTAATAAAAAGGGTAGGACCCTTGGATTCCATAGTTTCTTATGGGTAGACTTACTAGGGGAACATGGTTTATAGACATTAGGATTCCCATATCTTAGATAGTGTTCCTTTTTGTATCTTAGTAATGGACACCCTCATGTCATGGATTTTCATTCAGTGTATTGTGGATACATTTTGTTCATTTCTATTTGATATTCTTATTTTCCCACACTATATATACTTTGATAATTGATATTTGTTTAATTAATATTCTTATAACTCATGGATATATCTAATTTATTAGTATTTTTATAATTATAATATATATTGTTTTAGAAAATAAATCCAAATGGTTATTTACTTTGGAGAGTTGATTTATTTTGAAATATTTATGAAAGAATTTTTTTTAAATGAAATAATAAGAAATATGTGGTTATAAATTGAATATATATTTGGTCATATCATATTGAGATTTATTTTTTAAACAATACTTAATTATTATGGTCTATTTTGACATTTTTTTGTAGGATACAAGTAAATGGAATAGCACCGGGTGGAGGGAAGATCATTGGGATCGTGTTTCCTTACAGTGGGTTTAGGTGGTGGTTACAAATTGTCATAAAGAGATAGAACCACTGGTTTATTGAAGTTCCATTCTGGAAGGTATTTTATTCTATTAATCCAGACTATGTTATATATTAATTGGATGTTTCTATTTTGGATTTTTTTTGAATAATCATGTATTTGGATATCTATTTTGAAACTCCAATTGTTTCTATATTATCATATGTATGTTGATTTTGAAATAATTCTCATGATTATTTGTAAAATAACCTAGTTAATTTCTACATACTATCATGATCATTATAACTCTTATAACCTAGTGGTGTGCTAATTCGGGTGGAATTGTGTTTTGTCTAAGGTTGGTACATTATAAATTGGTATTAGAGAATTAGAAAATCATTATAGCCTATTCTCATACTTTTGTACCACCTTATTGTGTATGGGTGTTTTTTATATAATTAAGTTTATAATAATAAAACCTGATATGTATAGTGGTAGTTTTCCAATAAATCTCACTTTCATTATAATCCTTGAGTTACCGTGGGAATTATGGGGTTATCCAGTTTCCTTCTTTAATATTTTATCTTCTTGGAATCCATTCAATTTTTTTTTTTCTGATAAAGTAATATAATTATTTTCTTTGGGTTTTATGTCCTATTTATTTTATCTAATATTTTTCCTTCATGAAAACTATCCATGAATACTTTAGTTGATTCTGTAGAGTGATCCACATAGGCTATTCCATTTGTCGGCTCAGATTTAGTGTAATCGATACATTGAATGATTATGTTCCTATAAAAAGACTCTAATATAATAATATAATGGATGATGGACATCAAATCCAAAATTAGGAATAAATATCCATCATACTATCATAGTCAAAGGGGCATTATAAGTTATAATGCGAAATTTAGAGGATTAAGAGTAATTTTCTACTTCGTGAAATCTCTTTAAGACTCTAAAGTTAGTTTCCTCACCTATATTCATGAAGGGTAAAAAAGGAAGTAGTGGGAATCTATTTTAAAATACATGTTTCTTTAATATATCACTTATAATAAATTCATAAAATAATTTCATCAATATTTTTATCCAAGAAACTGAGAGTATTAACTGGCTGGTAGTTTTTTACTATATATCATAAATATCATTATGTAATAGAGTATACTTCTCGGTATGTTGAGTTGTTTCAACTTACTAAATAAATGTATTTAAGGCCTCATATTTTTATTGTTTTCTTTATAATACCCCTTTTATTTTTTTAGGGGGAACCCTTATAAGGGCCCAATTCATAGATACACATTACATGACCAAATGTTCTTAGAGGCATAAGGCTAGAATCATCCAAGACACTATATGGAAAAACCACTCCCCCGCAACCATATTGTTATGAATCTCTCCACCATTTCCTTACTGGTTTCCTATTTGATATTTATATAAGTTAACAAGCCTAGAATCGATGAAAATTGACATACCCAATCATTTATCCAAATTTGTTTATCCCTGCTATGGTGAATGTGTTTGTTATGAATCTTTATTTGAAGAATGTTCCATGTAGAGTCTGTATCTGTACGTCAGGAGGCCCAAAGGCCATGGGGTGGCAAGAGGGCTTGATAGGCCAGGATGGAATTTAGGTTGCCGAAAATCCCTACAGACCTAGAGACCTTGGGAGGACCTAAGGCCTCACATACTATGAGGACCATATTAGTATACCAAAGGCAAAAACAGATGAAAAGTCCTGACTACTATAGTGTTGAACATTACCTTCTCTAGTTCCTTCTACATTACTACTATAGTAACCAATAAATATTTTATAGCATATATTTGATCCTGGGTCTCAAGGATTCACATGAAGAAGACCCACCAACTATGGGGAGGCTCATGTGCCTGAGTTGATTCACCTGTCTTCATGGGTCGTTCCCAATTACTTCCCCAAGGAATGGAAGTTCACTATAGGTTTAAGGTAAAATATTTTTTCAATAATGATCCATATGTTACTACCCAAATTTATGGAGGATAAAAATAATTTTCCTTTAAAATGGATTGATATATAAGGGAAGATAATATACTTTAGAGAATCAATGATAGTAAGAGGTAGGTGAATTTCTGCATATAGTTAGAAGGGGATGTGGGGTGACCTATGTTGAGGTGGTGGTAAGTGTGTATAATATATTTCATGGCGGGGAATGTTAGTATCATTCTATTATTGGAGAAATGGAATCATCAAACCTAAGTATAAGGTGTTACCCAATGTGTGTAATGTGTCTTGGTAATATGGTTGTCCTCTATTTTCTATGAGATGACATCACAAGGGAGTAGAGTTAATTCCACCTTCTCTAAGAGATCTTATCTTAGATCTAATGGTGAAGATTGGGGTTTTATCACAACCATAATACACAGTTTTTTTGGGTCAAATATAATGTGAGTAATGAATCTAGATTTTTGTATGAATTAGAGTGTGAACTAGAGGACTCAAAGGAATGACCAGCAACCATTAGACACACGAGGTTAGTTTCATCTTATATTATTATTGAATTATTTTATACATTGGGAACCCATTTCCCATATTTCATCCAATGATATTAATGCATTTTGTTTATATTCAACGAATAATCCTTTTATAATGACATTTTCCACTCCTTTCAAAAATAAGTTGGATCTGGGTTTTTGATATACTAAATGTCATGTTATGTTCACATACCATGAAACTATATTGAATTTTCTAGTTCATGATCATAACATATTTTATATCATCAATACCATGGATTTTATGATTATATATCAATATTTTTTAGATGGTTATAATCATCATATCTAGTTCAATTTTTTGGATTAAGACATTCATGTCTTTAGGGTTGAGTGGAATCTTAGATCTGGGAAAGCATGTGTTATGTTCTCTAGTCCTACGATAGTCTAACTTTTATTTCAAAGAAGTATCATAATATTGTTGATCAACATATTTGTGTTCCACTTTCTATGGTGGTGAGTATGAATTATAAAATATTTATAGATCATTTATATGGGTTTCTAAATTAAAAGGATGTCTAGTTTACTATAGACTTGATTCATGGGATAAGGAACATTTTCATACCTTCAAACCATATGGAAAACACAAAATTTAAATACTTAATGGTTTGACAATACGATATATAGTTTTAGTGATTTATTTATCATATAATTTTATATTTTCCCACACCATTTATCTTTAAAAAGAATGTGTTTGAGATTTTCTAGATTTTTATTGATTTCCAAGAACTCAACATTGTTGAAATTAAGAAAAAATATCCATTAACTAGGATTGATGACCATTTCAATTAGTTCAAGGGAGAATTATGTATTTCTATCATTGACCTATGATTGGGGTGCTATGAAATAAGGGTCTTTTAAGAAGACATTCTAATGATTTTTTTTCAAGAAAAGGTGTTGGAATTAAGAGAATTAAGTCATGAATTTTTCCCTTACTACTGCATCAGAGGTATTTATGGCCCTAATGAATCAAGTCATCCATTAGTGATTTTATTATTTCATGGTTGTTTTTGTGGGTTATATCATACATTATTATGGATTTCACTATGACCAATCTATGAATTTTAAAATCATCATCGTAATATTAGAATAACATTTTCTATGAAAAATATATGAAAATGTTAGTTTTGTTTTCTCTAATTATGAAATCAAGGTTCTTTTTTCTTAGAGTATGGTGTCTTAGTTGATTTTGAGAAATTTTGGGTGGTGATGTCTTGGGAGTATCAAAAAAATTTGTTTGAGATATTCATTTTATTGGGTTTGACTGGTTATTATAGGAACATTATTTAGGAATTCTCTAATGTCATGAACCAGGCCGGGTCGCCAACCGACCCGGTGCCCGACTAGGTCTGCAACATGGCCTGAAGGGCATTCTCGATCCCCATGGGCTAGCACAAGTGCCCTAATATCATGAATATAACTTGGGAAATATTTACCCAAAAAATAAATATAAAACAAACAACAAGATGAATAAATTGATAATATAGTCAGATAACCAAACAGACCCTTACACCAAGATCAGATTTAATGTTTACAACATGGACTAAAAACCCCAGAGGAATGGAAATAAAGGAAAATACTGACAATACAAACTCAAACCTCCAAGCACCATGAGGTTCAACAACCTCAAGCTACATTCACCAAACCAACATAAGGATGCTTCGGACAATGCGAACCACCAACACTGTGCACGATGCCTCAACCTGGAATGTATAAGAAAGAGAATCTACAAACACCGAAGGGTATATGTTGGGTGTGAGCTAAAATCCTAGTAGTATGCCACCGAGAAAAGGTTCCATGTATAATTATTAAATGAAAAATACATATGTAGATTAATGGAATAAAATAAATAACTGCATAAATAATTTTAATGAAAATAGTTTTTAATGGAAAACTACTCTAAATTGAAAACAACATAAATTACACAGACACACACACACACACACACACACATTCTTGGTAACCCCAACGTCACACCATGTACCGATGGTGAGCGCAAATAAAAATATGATCACAATACATAGGATAGGCCCTAATGATACTAGCGAGAATTGGGACCCTATAACATCATGTCTCAGTGAACAATGGTACAGAAACATAACAATATACATTCTCGGGAACAAGCCACTAGTATGGAAGCACATACATAACCTAGTGGTCTCCAAACATTATCCAAAAGTTCAGTTAGTGTTGTAGTCTTCAATCCATCTAAGTGAAACCGGACCGATGCAACTTCTGTATCACTAGTGCCATAGTCCTAGTCCACCCACCTAGTACCCAAGCTTTCTGTTTGTGCTCAAGTTGTGCAGAGTTCATGTCACATGCCAAATGTAAATAACAATACAAATTATGTGCTACCTCTACCCAATAGCACACTTGAACATGAAAAAATAATTTATTAATAATAATAATAATAATAATAATAGTATGTACACTAAAAATATCTCAAACTAAATCTGCCTCACTTACCCAATTTAAATAAACTATATGAAATTTTAAAGAGGCTAATAGTTGAAAAAAACAATAATCACACACACAAATACCATTTTGGAATAAGACGCACACTAAAACATTTTCCAATCATGTTTCACATCGTTCAATAAACTCTTTGAAAAATTTATAAAAATAATGTACAATGGGTAACACAAGACCTTGCACACAAAACCCACCTAATATAAATAAATAAATATATATATATATAAATTATGATCAAACACACACAAATTATTTTTTTAAATTCAATTCACAACCCTTTCACCTTTTTTAATAAACCAACCACATGATTTAACAAATCACTACATGAAGACCCAAAGTGGATTTTGATAAAAAAATGCACCATATCTCATATAAACACACCACTTCAAAAACCCAACGCATAATAAACACTCTTAAAACTATTCTCTCACCACGTAGACAATTTAATAAGTCGATTACAAACTTAATATAACATATCCAATGTGCGCAACAATTTTTTTCCACAAAAATACTCTCAAATGATTCTCATTTAAAACCAACGCACACTAGAATATTCTCCACACACCAGTTTCATTATTCATACAATTTAACAAATCGCTTATGAAGTTCAATAAATAATTTGTAATATTTAGTAAATTAATTCCTCAATTTCTAAAACAAATAAAAATAAATTACTTGACATTAGTTTTCACAAAATGTGGACTCTATAACAAATACATATGCCATAAAATTAAATGTGGTAATCAATTCCTCATTTTCTATAACTAACATCGCACCAAAAAAATAATTTAAATAATATGCTAATTTAATTAACTTGAAAATTAATTCATCAATTAAAAATAAAATGTGGAACCACCTAACTCGGTGATGGAAAACGCCAAATATCAAAGCAATTCTCCAATCACCCACCGAATTCGCCACAATAAACTCAAATAAACTCTAACATCAAAACAATGAATCGATTTTCACCAAAATTGAACCAATTATAACCTAAAACCCTAACCTATAAACCTCCAAAATATAAGAAACGTCCAATTGAAGGGGAATGAACCTATGGAAAGGGCGTGTAATGCTGGTGCGAGTTTACAAGGGCTTCTGAGGATGCAGTGCAACAAAGGAAATTCAGTCAAAAGGGAGGTTTGGTAGTGGTCCGGTGCGCCGGAGGAGGCTGCGCCAGTGGGAAGATGTAAGGGTGGTCCGACTGAGTAAGGGGAGGCACATGCAGGGGGGGTTTGAGGCAACGAAGGAGGATGGCTCTGGGTGGTTCGACTGGGCGAGAGGGAGTGTGAGGGAGGAGTTAGCGTGTGACAGAGGGGTGACGTGCAAGGGATAGCAAGGGTGGCTCGAGGGTTGGGCACCAGGGCGAGGCAGTCTCCCGAGAGGAAGTGGTGCACCGGCCAGGACCAAGTGAAGTAGGCGCTAGGGATTGCAGGGAATGTGCAGTGTGATGCAAGGAGGGTGGGGGAAGAGACTTGTGCGACTCCATTGAGAGATATAAGGGGGATGGATGAAAAAAGAGAGGAAAAAAAGAATAGAGAAAGAAATGAAATAAATAAATAACAATGATAAATAAGAGAAGGATTGAATCTTAAGAAAAACTCAAAATAACCTATTCATAATCACAATAATAATACAAATATTAATGTAAAAAAACATGTTATAAAATAAAATTATAATAATAACATAAAAATAATTATTACCTCAATAAATTCATAACAAATTTAATAGTTATAGTAAAAAATGATAAAAGTGACATGATGAAAATTTTATAACCTTTATAATAATTTGGTATTATCTAACTAATTAAAATATTGAAATAAATATTATTAAGAATAATAATAATCCCCAATAATAATAATAATAACAATATTAAAACAACTCTAAATTTAATTAATCAGTTTTCATATTTTATTTTGCGTTTAAAGTATTATTCAACTCATTAACTAAATGATTATCGGCGCACCGGGTTGGTCGCACGAACATCTGACGAAGCCAAGCGAAATGTCTCATTCCTTTCCCATGTGTTGGACACTATCAAACCAAACACTCATTTATCATCAAAATGAAAAAAAAACTCAAGTCGGGTCTGGCAACGTGGATGGTTTCGTCTGCAAGGTCACACACCCAAATAATAACACATTTAACAATAAAACATCGTCTAATTACGATTGGGTGCTACACACGGTCGCGCGTACGGGCTCACACCCATATTAGATCCCAAAACCCTTTTAAACTACAACTGATTCAAACTGAAACTCAAATTAAAGACAAGACATAATTCAATTAAAATAAAGCATGGTCGTGGTGTGACAATTCTCCCCACCATGACACTTCATGCCCCTAGAAATTCCCACCAAACTAGGTCAACCAAGGGTTCCAAGCAAGACAACAAAGACACCTAAAAAACCTCAATCACCCGAAGACCCGGTATTCAGAATTTCCATGACCAGAAACTCCAAATATCTCGAAACCAAACTCACCGAGAAAACCCACCAAGAAAAAAAATCAACTCCAAACACAACTACAACATGGAACACCCTGACCGCTAGGAATCACCAAGATCGCTCAAGATCATCATGAACACTCGTCAAGAGACCCACTACTCAAGAAAACCAATTAGCATGGTCGAGGTCGAGTGTATCAGATGTAAGGGGTTGCTTCGAAAAGAGAACATTGAAAACAATGTATTTCCAAAATTCCATCTGATGATGGTATCCCCAAAATATTAGGATTTTTGTCCAACATTGGTTCTCCAAACCAAAATGACTCACAAGCCCAATCAAACCTTTAAAACGTTCTTGACCCTCCAACATCCCTATGTTAAACTGAACCAACACCAGAGGAGACATCGTCGAGACCCGCACTCTATATCCCCACTATTTTAAAATTTCTTAACACCCCAGAACCTGCCAACACGGGCGAACTTGCACAACTGATTTCTACAATGGCCAATAATCCGCCTTATTGGAGTGGTTTTTATAGTAGAAACCAGTAACCAGGAGGCGAACCAGATAGAGCACGTCAATTCCACAAGACACAATCATCTCTAGAATAAGTAACATTCTGATCCATAACCGACCAGAAAAAGGTCCAAGGAGCATGCCCACCGGCTTTCCAAGAATACTGATTTTCTGAACCTCTTTATGTCCCAAGAGGAACTCCCATAAAATAAGACCACAACAAGTAGAAAAGGGATCCACGCCCCCCAGAACAAGAATTACGTCTTCAAAGAGGGTACCGCAATAAGGAAAATTAATCATTCCCCATCCCATCACTACGAACTTACGTTGGTTCAAGCTCATCCCATGTCCGACGAGTTTTGATTTCCTGCAAGCATTACCCCGATACCTATGGCTGGGGCTCTGATGTCTGAAGAATCTACTACCTCGTAGTCATATGCTGACCACCTCTAACTAGAACTTCCTTTGCTAGAAAAGAAACCTGCATACTTCTCCTCATACCCCAAGCAGCAACTTTGTCAACCCATCAGCTGAGAATTGCAGAGAACGACTTAGAGTGTCCGGCTGACCGCACTAGAGGTAGGAGATTGAGCGGTCTGTCAAATACGCTACACAAACTGACAGAAGGATCACTCCAAGAACAATTCCTATTAGTTCACACTCCCCATTTGACCGAGAAAATTAACTTACCACAGTATAAACGGGACCAACAACTATTACGAGCTTTAAAATGATGGTTCCACACACCCTATGGGGAACAACAAACTAGCTCATCAGAAAGATCAACATTCCTCCTTCACCATCTATTGACTGGTCAAGCACCTACGAGATGCTCCACTTTCCTTCACCTGAACTTAGGTAAAACCGCAGAATTAGACTAGTCTTGAGGGTTTCTCACGACGTCGCTATTCGCAACGAAAATGGAACTATCACCATTTGCTAGTTTAGTCTTGCTCCTCCCAACATACTCAAGGCAACTTACGCATACACTGCATTAGAGTTCCTCCAAAACCAGAGACACTTCTAACTTCCCCGAAGCACTCACCGAATTCCAACTAACATCGACATTTATGAAGATTCGACACCACCGAGCAGAATCTAACTCATCCACTTCACTGAGAGTCTGGTCCGGGCCAAGAACTGAGAGAGACCTACTGGAACCCTTGGAACTTTTCTAACGGGAATTTCCCAAACAAGAAACACATAATAGCCTTCCACAAACCCAAAACCATCACAAAATGAACATCAACATTCCAGAAACAAATCCAATAATTCCAATTTATAACATAAATTATTTTTCAAAGAAAAACACTCACTTGATAAACCAAGAACTGCACAACAAGCCCAAAATCTATTTTGAAAATCCTTATTTACTATAAATGCAATTCCATTTTTTCCATTTCCAAATCCATTTTCCCAGAAAACCCATTTATGAAAAAGGCCCACTTTCTAGGAAACAAGAAGCAACCTTAGAAATCAATCAACCACCACTGATATTACAAGGTGCCTCGCAAGTATACATTCTCGTGCCACTCAGAAACATATCCACACGATTCACCAAATATCCATTAATCAAGTCCACATGCACATTCAGTACCCACATGAATACCACTGGAAATAAATAAGCCTACTCCAAATTCAAAAAAAACATTCTCAGTATATAAAAATACCCATATTTTCCAAAACCAATTCAAAATCTCAACACACATTTCCAGAATGTTTTCAATTTCTAAAACAACCCACTTCAATTTTAGATTAGCCAAGACGTCCTTTTAGAAATTCAACTTCAACAAATCAACGCCAAATTCCAAAAACATGGTCCAAGAGAACAGTACCCCAAGAAAACATGTCAAACACACACCAAAATAAAATAAGGAAACACCAAAGTCCTCTTCCCTTTTTAATGGAAAACAATCTCGTGCCAATCCCAAAATTAAAGCAAGATATCACAAAAATTAAAGCACATGGGCGGAGGACTAGTGGTTGTGTCTTACCCGGCTACATGGTTAGCAGACCATGGCCTTGGAAAGAACTAACCACTTGGAGTGTCGAAACATACTCTCAGAAATCACATGGTTAGCTACTCCATGTGAGACCATGTGCAGTACCAGTTTACTCCCATTGTAATTACCCATCCACAAAGACCAATGCCAAAACATAAATCCCGAACTACCCCTGGTTACTCGAGGGTTGGAGCAATTAAGAGTTCACGACGCTCTCCCTGCACCTACCACTCAAGTACCGACAGTCCTATCTCTGATCTACCTGACATCCCAAATAACAAGAACAAAGACCTCCTCTGATAACATTTTGTCACGAACTAGGCCAGGTTGCCATTCGACCCTGCACCCGACCTGGTCCACAACATGGCCCGAAGGGCGTTCCTGATTCCCACGGGCTGACACAAGAGCCTATGTATCAATAATTTAACTTGGGAATGATTTACCCAAATAAATAAATATAAAACAAAAGAAAAGATGAATAAATTGATACTAAAGTCAAACAACCAAACATACCATTACACCAAGTTAAGATTTAATGTTTACAACTTGGACAAAAAACACAAGAGGAACATCAATAATGAAAAAAACTGAAAACATTAACTCAAACCTCCAAGAAGCATTAGGTGCAACAAACTCATGCTACATTTACCAAACCAACATGAGGACACAGATAACTATCTGAACCGCCAACGTTGTGCACGATGCCTCAACCTGAAATGCAGATGAAAGGGAATATACATACACCCAAGTGTATATGTAGGGTGTGAACTAAAATCCAAGTAGGATTCCATCGAGAAAAGGTTACACACATAATTATTAAATGAAAAATACATATGCAGTTTAATGGAATAAAATAAATAATTTAATAATGAATTTTAATGAAAAAAGTTTTTATGTGAAAACTACTCTAAATAGAAAACAACTTAAATTAACACGCATGCACACACACAGACACACTTTCTTGGTAACCCCAACGTCACACCATGTGCCGACAGTGAGCGCAGATAAAAATAAGAGAACAATACATGGGAGAGGCCCTAAATATACTAGCGATAAGTGGTACCCTAGAACATTGTATCTCAGTGGAGAATGGTACAAGAACACAACAATATATGTTCTCGTGCACGAACAACTAGTAGGGTGACACATCCATAACATAGTGGTCTCCAAACATCATCCAAAAGTTTTGTTATTGTTGTAGTCATCAATCCACCTATGTGAAATTGGGCCGATGCCACTTCCGTATCACTAGCGCACTAGTCCTAGTCCACCCACCTAGTACCCAAGCATCCCGTTTGTGCTCAAGTAGTACAGATTTCATGTCACATGCCAATCATTAATAACAAAACAAATTATGCACTACCTCTACCCAACATCACACATGAACATGAAAAAACCATTTAACAATAATAATAATAATAATATGTACACTAAAAATCTCTCAAAATAAATCTACCTCACTTACCCTATTTAAAGAAACTATATGAAATTTTAAAGAGAATAACAGTTGAAAAAACCACAAATCACACACAGAAATACCATTTCGGAATAAGAAGCACACCAAAACATTTTCCATGCATGTTTCACATCGTTCAATAAACACTTTGAAAATTTTAGAAAAACAATGTCCAATGGGAAACACAAGACCTTGTGCATAAACCCCACAAATATATATATATATATATATATATATTAGAATCAAACGCTCACCAACACATTTTTAATATACAATTCGAACCCCATTATCCTTTTTAATAAACCAACCACACTATTTTATAAAACACTAAATGATGACCCAAAGTTGATTTTTATAAAAAATGCACCATATCTAATATAAACATACCACTTCCAAAACCCAACGCATTATAAACACTCTTAAAACTATTTTCCCACCACTTAGAATATATTATAAATTGATTAAAAACTTAATAGAACATATCCAACATGCGTAACAATGTTTTACCAAAAATAAAACACTCAAATGATTCTCATTGAAAACCAACGCACACTAGAATATTCTCCACACACCAATTTCATTATTGAATCAATTTGACAAATCTCCTAAGAAGTTTAATAAATAATTTTCACTAATTAATAAAATAATTCCTCAATTTCTAAAAAAAATTACTTAACATGACTTTTCACAAAAAGTGGACTCTATAACATATACACATACCATAAAATTAAATGTGTGAATCAATTCCTAATTCTCTAAAACTAAATTTTCAACAGAAAAATAATTTAAATAATATGATAATTTAATTAACCTGAAAATTAATTCATCATTTAATAATAAAATGTGGAACCACCTACCTCAGTGATGGAAGACCCCAAATATCAAAGAAATGCTCCAATCACGCACCGAATTTGCCGCAATCCACTCAAATAAACTCTAAAATCAAAACAACGAACCAATTACACTGAAATGGAACCAATTGCAACCTAAAACCCTAACCTATCTTCCTTAAATATATATGAAACATACAATTGAAAGGTAAAATGCCTATTGAGAGGGCGTGGAATGATGGTCCGTGTTTACGGGGGATATCGAGGATGTGTTGCACCAAACGAAATTTAGTCGTAAGGGATGTGCGGTAGTGGTATGGTGCACCCGGGGGGCCACAACGGAGGGAATATGTGAGGGTGGTTCGCCTGATCAAGTGGAGTCGCGTGCGAGGGGGGGTTGATGCACCGAAGGAGGATGGAACTGGGTAGTTTGACCGGGAGAGAGGCAGCGCGCGGGAGGAGATAGTGTGCTGCTGAGGGGAGACACGCAAGGGACGGTGAGGGTGGCACAAGGGTTTGGTGTGTGGGTGAGGTAGTCCACCGGGAGGAAGTGGTGCACCGGTCGGGACCAAGGGAAGTAGACTCTAGGGTTTTTCGGGGATGGGCAGTGTGAAGCAAGGAGGGGTGGGGGAGGAGATCTGCATGACACCATGGAGAGAAAGAAGGGGTAACGAAGAAAAAAAGAGGAAAAAAGAATTGGGAAAAAATGAAAAAAATAAAAATAAATAAATAATGATATATAAAAAACGAAACATAAGAAAAACTACAACTAACCTATTCATAATCACAATAACAATGGTAATATTAATGTAAAAAACGTGATGTAAAATAAAATTATAACAATAACTTAAAAATAATTATTACCTTAATAAATTCATAAAAATTAATAATGATGGTAACAATGATTAAAGTGAGATGCTGGAAATTTTATAACCTTTATAATAATTTGGTATTTTCTAAATAATTACAATAGTAATGTAAATAATAATAAGATTAAGAATAATCCCCAATAATAATAATACTAATATTATAACAACTCATCATTTTTAATATTTTATTTTCTGTTTAAATTATTATTCAACTCATTAATTAAATGATTACCCATGCACCAGGTAGGTTGCACGAACGTTTGATGAAGCCATGCAGCTCTGCACATTTATTGCCCATGCGCCAGGCACTACCAATCCAAACACACATTTATCATCAAAACGAAAAAACCCAAGTTAGGTCTTCAAATGTGCACGAGGTCATGCGCAAGATGATGCACCAATATAATAACACATATAGTAATAAAACATCGTCTAATTATGATTGGGTGCTACACACGGTCGCACATACAGGCACACACCCGTATGAGATCCCAAATCCCTTTTAAACTAGAACAGATTCAAACCGCAACTCAAAAGAAAGACAAAAAATAATAAAATTAAAATAAATCATGGTCAGGGTGTGACATCTAATATTTCATCTCATATGGTAGTCTTTATCTATAAGGGGATATTTTGAGGTGATGAAATTGATATTGATTTCAACTCTCGTATTATATGTCATAAGCCAAGATTGTGTTGTTATGTCTTATAAGATTCCTAATGTATATGATTGGGTTGTGTTTTGATTCTTGTAAGATATTTGGTTGCTTATATAACTCATCATTCTTCCCAAATGAGAAGATCTACCTCATTCATGATATTTAGATTACAATAGTGATGTACACTCTTATGACATATCATCACTAACTCTTTGGTGAGTGGTATACAGTGAATTCAGACAATAATAATAAAAATTATATCATCCATAATTGATATTTTAATATTAGATATAGAAACTAGGTAGATTAACTTTAGACCATTGATTTTTATATTTCATACACCCCTAAAAAGGAATCATTAATGTAGACACAATCAGTAAAAATGTACACAATCAGGTAGTAAAGGTATTATAGGAAGGGTGGTTCCTGAATGAATTTTATATTGAGATTAACATGTTTGAATATTTATTTTATGGATAGATATTATAATCTTATGTTTTTTCTAGATCACCTATGGTTTGTTATATTTTACCTAGACATTCTAGGGATACAAATTGTAAGTTCTTTATGAGGATTCATTATAGTGGGGAGATCTCAGCTGAGTGGTCTCGTTCTCTTGATGGGATTTTGTGGTTCCTTGGTGTTATGGCTTTTATGATAGTATTATGATAAGAGTTGATCAATAATTTATTCTAATATAATTGGATTTTCACCCTATATCTACTAATATATATTATGACTTGAGATGACAATATTGGTGTTCGAGAATGAGATGATTGTTTGTGGATTTTGTGTCTCAATGCCATACATGTCAAAAAATTAAGGTGGAACATCAAAGGTATACTGATTTTATATAATTAATTTCCCATTTAATTATTTAAATGAGATGTTATAGCTAAACACTTATATTTTAAAATATGGACTTGGTTTGTTAGTGCACAGGTAACAGCAAGCCTAAACGAACTACGATACACTACTTAAATATGACTGTTATAATTCAAACAATAAAATTAGCAATTGAATATAATTTTTTTAATTATTTATAAATATTATAGATTAAGGAAATATATTGGTATGTAAGGATACGGTTTTTAGTGATTTATTTCTATTATTTAAAAAAATTCATCAAATATGTTTTGATTTCATTTTATGTGTTAAAAAATTAATTAATTGCTACCAATTTTAGTAGTTTTATTTAATTAAAATTATATCAATTACGAAATAATCATTTCAAAATTTTCCTAGGATGAAATTATCTTTTTTTTCTAAAAAAAATATTTTTTAAAATAAGAGTGACAATATTTATTTTAAAAACTATCATTTTTGTTAATTAAATTAATTAATTAATAGTCTAATAAAATTTTAGAATTGCTATAAAACTGAAATATGATATATAATATTTAGAATAAATTATTTAATTTAATTCTAAACAACTATTTTCATTATTTTGGAAAAAAATCTATTTGTATACTTAAAACACTATTTTATTAACACTATTTAAACACACATATATTTTATCCATTTTAGTTAATGAAAATAACACAAAATAAAGTACTATTTAATTGAATGTAATATATTATATATTTAATAATTTGAATCCAAATTCTTATAAATCTGATTTTTAGTTATAATTTTAGTATGAAATTATTTATTACTTGGAAATTTTTTTTTTCCTACAAACCCATTTTTTATCATCCATTGAGGATTTAAAATAGAATAATTTTTTTTACACATATAGTGTTAGAAATTGGTAAAATTTATTCCATATTTTTAATCTAGGTAATTTAAAATATATAATAAGGTTAACTTAATTTTTGGTAATAATGAAGAGTAAGAATAGTAAAAATCCATCATCACAATAAAAGGGAAAATCAGGTTATCTTGGGTTAAAAATACCTGATATGGCCACCATATTTTATATAAAATATTGTGGGATGAATTTATTTTGACCCTTATCGACTTATTCTTGATATTTATTTTTTTACGGTACACTTTTCCACAAAGGATAACACTATAATTATCAAACTAATAAAAAATAAAAAAAATGTCAACCTATTGATTTTAAATTTAAATTATGTGTTCACATATGGAAAAAAGAATATATTGAACTAATATTGACTTTTAGTTTCAGAATAATTAAATTATTTTCATGATGGTAATTTATCTAGAATATTTAATAAATATATAATTACCTTAAATGGTTAAGAAATGACAATGAAGTGTTTATTTAAATAAACTGATATTAAAATAAATGATTTTAAAATTATTAATAATAATAAAATTTAAATGAATTGTATCACTATATTTTTGTAGATAATTATAAGATATTTGGATTATTTAAAGGCTCTTAATCTAATTCAAATTTTTAATGATGTTTTGATAGTCATGTTAAATGTATAGTGTCAAAATTTACATTAATACTATTATATAATAATTAATCATTTTTTAAAAGATTTGAAAAATGATAAAAATAATATATTTATATATTTTATTTGGATATGGTTTAAAATATGAGTCACAATACATTTGTTATCTAATTTTCGATTTATTGTAACTTTCTTGAACCATAAAGAGTAAAAAAAATTATACCACAGTAATTGTCAAAAACTGTTAACACAGGTAGAAACCAGAAGATAAGGTTAATGAAACATCACAAAAATATTTCCAATTTAAATTTTATGAGTTTATTTAACCAATAAATAATCATATATTGTAATATTATCAATTTGGATCTATTTGAAATTAATCACTTATTTATATTCATTTAATACATTAATAATTTCTGAAAGTACGCCACCATTCAATTATAAAAGAGAACATGCTCTCTTATTCTCTTTAGAATTGAAGAACCATGTGGTTCTTCCTAAACCTTCCAAACTACCTTACATAGTCCCATTTAATCATCGTAGAGTCATTTTTCTAATCATAAATAAAATATAGGATGGATTTAGGTATAGTCTAAAATATGGTGTCCGTATAAGAGGTATTGTTCTTAATTGGGTGTTTTTATTTCTTCTTACTCCACCTTCAAAACATTTTAGTCCATGATAATATATTATCAAAATTATATAAAATCCTCTGAGATTTTATTATATTAACATGAAAACCTATTTCAATATCCTCTTCCATCAAATTGGAAATGAAAGGGTTGATAATACTTACAATGGACTTTGTCCATGCGAACTAATGTAATTCATTTTCCATCACCACCTCCCATGGAAGGATATAATGATAAATTTAATGTACATATATATATATGATATATTTATAAAATAATTATATTATTTAAAATATAATATCACATAAACAATCTTACCTTCCAACCCATTGAAAATTGATAGTATCACTCATGCGTACATGTGGATTACAACATCCACGAAGCGATGTGAATCATTTTTAAATTCAAATTTAAATGGTTTAAATAAGGATTTACTTAATAATTTAATATTATATATATGATATAATAATGGAACTATACTATTTATTTAAATTTTATATTTATTTTCTTTCATATGTTTGAATAAATGAAAACAATGTTCAAGCATATATATGCCACACCATACCTATTAGTTGTGGACTCATTTTTCTATATAAAATTATATATTAAAATAAACATCTATATAATTAATATCTAATATTTAAATTTCATGATGAGTAATATTTTTAGGATTTAATATTTTTCAATGTACGAGAACCAGAACAAAATAACAAAAACATACATGAAAAATTAAACACACAACACCCAGAATAGTGTTTTAAAAAATGTGTTGTTAATAAACATATGATAAATATTTATAAGTAAATCATATACGGTATGATTTATATGAGAATATTTTTTTAATATATTTTTAACAAATCTATATTTATTACAAATTATTTTTGGGAAAATATGAAGGAATTTCAACCCAAGGTATGGTATTTCATCTCCATTTCTTTTCATTTTAATATTTTTTTTGTTTTCACCATTTTATTTTATATGGTCTATGTACATATTGATTAATTATTATGTCAATAATCTATAAAATGTAATTTTATTTTATGTTAAAATTCAAATTATTTCATCCAAGGGGATTTGACTTGAATGTTATCAAGTCGTAGGTGATTTCTTAACTCAATTTCCATCTATTAGGTTATACTTATACTTCCTTGAAAATTTTATTCAATGATTCTGTGTGAAATATCTTCTAATGGTATTATGTTTTATTTCCACTTTTTTTTTATTTAAATTTTCACACATAGTAAATTAATTGATTAATTTTTGCTTCAATTATAAGATCCTGGTAAGGGTTGTTCATCTGAAATTTCCTTCTTTAGGATATATTTTATGTTATACAACAATTTCATTTCTATAGGTGTATCTAATACCAGTATCACCTGCTATATAATTAATCCCTTTACATTCCTAATATTTAAATTTTCATATGATGTTATTTATTTCAGGGGTGTTATGATTATAAATTTTGTAATAAATTAAAAGTCAATATCATAATCTCATCAATATTCAGTATTATTTATGTTTAAGCCTATGTTTGGGGAATTATTTAACATTTTTACATTAATCACAATATATTTTCATATCCTGTAGTTATTTCAATAAACTATAATTTTTTCCTTTGATTTATTTCTCTTTAAGTACTTCACATAAAAAAATAATTTTGTTATGGAGAACCAACTTAGTTTTTATATTCAACAAGGAATCATTTTATCCCATATCTATATTTATATTAAATTGTTAAACTGCATTTTTTTAATAATATATAATGATTTATTAAAGAATGTTTTACACATTTTTCACTTGTTATAAAATGATTTCAAAATAAAGCATCCTATCATTTTCTGATCAAGATATCTTTTAACTAATGCCAAGGGAAACCTTATTTTAACATAATCATCCTGAATGAAATTTCCTTCCACAAGATCGTCTCATTTCCTGGATGATTTTTTATATGTTACCATTGTTATTTTAAATTAATTTTTATTCTTAATTTTTTAAAAATTTTATTTATTAAATTTGATTTAAAATTGAAATATTTACCTCCCCATAGAATTTTTTTCTTGAACTTATGGTTTTTATTTTCAACATTGATAACAACCCTTTATTATCATTATTCTATAATAGGGATATTTCATAATAATAACATCATTATTCTTACTACAGATCTATTTTGAATAGGTTTATTTTGTAATTATTAACATTTCGTATTCATGTTTTTTAATTCCAATGTATTTTTTGATTATGTTTCAGCACTTTCATATGTTGATTGTATTTTGACTTAGTAAGTGATGTATGGTGACCTCAAAAACCCCTGGATGTATCGGTAGGTCACATGAGACAATTTATTTTTCTTTTCCCATCATGGGATTACCCATTTATGTAATATTTCCTCACAAAATGACTTTATGATATGTTTTAGACATCGGGAAATATGAATTCCATCATTATGACATTAGTTATAGATGTACAAGAGATTACTTAAATAGATATGATATCAATAGATTTGTTTTTAGATCATTATTTTATTTATATAAAATTATTTAATCATAATTTACTCATGATAAAAAATTATTCATGCTAATGTTATTGATAAAATGGAATGTGTTTTCATTTATTACCTTACCGTTTCGAATACACATTATTTTTTAGGAAATTTTCTACTACTCATAACCCGTTATGAGAAGTTGAGATCAATTTTTTTCCTTCCTCGGTATATGAAGAATAATTCTTAAAATGATTTCACATTTTTATAATATTTAAATTCACAATTTTTTTATATTTTCAAATGTGAAATGATATTCAATTTTGTGTCTTTTTTACATAGACTAAAAAACTAGGTGGTCATTCAGGATATGATTTCATATATCTAGTGACTATGTAATAATAGTAGCCATGGATCTGGGATACTAGGGTTTGGGTCTTTGCACATATAATTCTTGACCTCGTGATAGAGATACCATAGACTTCTAGAGGTAAGGAATTGATATGGGTGATTATTGATGGATATAAAAAATCTGTGCATTTCCTACCTATCATGAAGTTAATAATGGTAAGGGATATTGGGAGATTATATTTATGAAAAATTGTTAGAATCTATGGTTTTCCATTATCTATCATTTCAATAGGTACCCTCATTTCATATCCTGATTTTGGAGACGAGTTTTGGTAGTGATGGGTTCTTGGTGGAAGTAGAGAACGACATACCATACCATGATGGATGGCCATAATAATCATGCTATTAATATTTTTAAATTTATTATTTGGGAATATGAGAAGGATTTTTTTTGTATCATTGTAGGAACATGTTCCTATAGAGGTGTTTTCGTATAAAAATGTATTTTAGGAATCCATTAGGAAGTCCCCATTATAGGCATAATATGGGTGGCCTTGTAAATCAACTCTTTTTGAGGAAGATATTATATAACATTACATAGTTGGAAATAGAATCATTACAAAGATAGTGGATAACATTAAATGGATGTAAATTATGTTATTGATAACATGGAGTCTCCAAAAATCATATTTTGATCATCATTATCACCATCCATTTGAATATCATGTAGTTGATCAGGTTTTCCTATTAGTATCACCTCTATTAGGACATAGATGTTTTGGGAGGTAGGGTATGTTTTCACATCAATTTGAATTCACATTTAAGATTTTGGAGTGACTTAGAAGGGTGAATTATTGTTTAAAAATTCCTTCTCATTTGACATCAATTCATGATGTATGTCACGACCCGCCCTCGGGGTCCGTGCCGTGACTACCCCAAGCCCGCCTTCCATAGGCCAGGGGCTGGCGACTAGCACCAAGGCGTAAATCCCGGTAAAAAGGGAAGGCATTGCCTTTGTAAAGTAAACAAACACCACAGAGTAAACAAGCGGAAAGTAAACACTAAACAAAAGCAGAGTACAACTGAAAGTGCGGAAAAGTAAATGGGCCAGAATACAAACCCAAACTGAAAGTAAAGTACAACTCGAAAGGGAAAACAGCAACTGAAAAGTAAAAGCCGCTACTCCGAGCTGTCCACTGGGAATCCCACCTGTAGGGTGGGTACAGATAGCTCCTCTTCTCCACGGGTCCCGCTGTCTGCTCCGAGCACGTCCCGCCCAGTGGTCCACCTCCGGGTACCGTCCCGCTCTACAAGCCTCAGCTAAGGTCAACGCTGTCCGTCATCTGCAACCAACACAACGAAGTGCGGGCAAAGCCCGTGTAGGGGTGAGTATAAGCTACTCAGTAGGGACCCCGAGACCCCTTAAGGTCTCTCAAATCCACAAAGGATAAACCACGAAGAAAGGTACAATCACAAAGTAATAACCGACACTGCTTAGGTATATGCCCATAGATATACCTAAGTCAACAATTCAAATACGCTCCAACCTCCGAGCCCAAGTACAACTCAGTCCACACAGGAAAGTAAACGTATTCCACACAGGAAAGCAAAACGTAATCCACACAGGATTGCACAACACAATCCACACAGGAAAGCAACAGGATTCAGCTCACACAGGTATACTTTTCAAGGACGATAAAGATGATCACTGGTCCATCTAAGTCGTCAGACCCACGAAGGATCGATAGGTAACTAACCCCCACAATGACCCACACAGGATCGGGCCCACACAGGACCTGTAGGCGCTGGCTCACAAAGAACCGTTGAGCGCAAGGACCCACACAGGATCGGGCCCACACAGGACCTGTAGCACTGAACCACGTAGGATCGCTGAGTGCTGAAGTCGTCGTCGTCGAATTCACACAGGATCTCTGTACTGTCGTCGTCGCAGTCACAGTAGCAGTAGTAGCAGTAGAACAGTCGCAGCCAGCACTAGGGTTCCCGCACACAGCAAGCTCGTTCGGAGAGTCCGCTCCACGAGCCGAGAGGCTGATACATCAACTGTCACGAAGACCAGAGTTGATGTATCCAAAAGTTCCGTAACGTCAACAGGAACTCAACGCAACAGACGGCGCGTCGATCGGACGCCCGGTCTGAGAGTTATTGGCATTTTCGTCTCCGGGGCCCGGTTGGTTTTTAAGACAAAACCAACCCGACCGTACTCCACCTGCGTCCAAACCTCGGTCGGAGTATGCCAAATGATCCGTCTCACTAAGAGGAATACAACACAGCCGACGGCACGCCAATCGGACGTCCGTAGCTCAAGATATGAGCGTTTCCGCTCCGAAGGCCCGGTTGGTTTCGTGAACGAACCAACCCGGCCGAACTCAAAGTAATCTGAAACCTTGAGTGCGATATACCGAAACGACCGTCTCGATCCAAGGATCGCGTTGCCGCAGACGGTTCGTCATTCGGAGGTCCGAGGCTCAAGATATGGCCAAAAGACCGTAACTGGTTCGAAACGGGGGGGTCCGGCCCGACCCCCCCCCCCCCCCTGGGGCGGCCCGGCCGGACGGCCGGCCGCCGGTGCGGCGGCGCGGCGGCGGCGCGGAGGCCGGAGGCGCGGCGGCCGCGGCGGCCTGGCGCCTGGCGCCGCACGAGGTGGGCACGCGGGGGGCTAAGCCCCCGCTGATTGAGAGGCGGCACGGCCTTTGTGCCGCGCCTTTGCAACAAAACGGCCCCCACGTGGGGGCCGGTTTTGGAGAAGTAAACCGGGGGGCTGCTGCCCCCCCCCCCCCCCTTCATGGAACTGCCCCCCTCTTAAAGACGGGGGGATTTATACGCTGGTCGGGGGATTAATTCCCCCGGTTTATCGTCATCCGGCCGGCCAGCTTGCCGGCCGGTTTTCTCCAACGGGACCGGAAATTCCGGTCCCCTCTTCGGCTTCCGACGCCGGCGGCCCGGCCGCCGGTCTTCTCATCCCGCCGCGGCCCGGAACCGGCCGCGGTCCCCTCGTCCCGCCGCGGCCCGGAACCGGCCGCGGTGTTCGTCGTCCGGCACGTTGCGACGACACTGCGCCCCTTCGCCGTGCCTTGATTCCTTTTAACGTGGCGCGACGACGTCGCGTTCTTGAAGATTCTTCCTCGGCGTGGCGCGACGGCGCCGCACAAAATATTTGCACGATTATCCGCGTGGTGCGACGGCACCACGCCACTTGCTTCCACCCGTAAGAATAAACAAGAACGATGGAGGGGGTTCGGCCGTGTTCGTGCGGTCCGGCCCCCTCACGTTAAAAATAATAACGCAACTTTAAATAAATCAAAGCCACACGTTAGACTTGCTAAATTCACGATCAAGAATAAAATAATTAAACCAAAAAGAAATCAACAACCCCTACCTTGGTATAAGGTTCGAAGATTTGACTACGTACCGCGGAAGGCGACGTCGCGGAGGTCACGTGTCGCGGTCGTCGTTCGTCAAATCCGTTGACGAAGGAATGCGTCCGATGCGATACGTCGTTGGCGAAACTTCTCAAGTCAGCGAAGGAAAACCGAGGAGGAAGCGGTGTCTCCCTTTCTTTGACGTGGAGAGAAGATAGAACGGCGTGTCGGTTTTCTTCGCGTTCTTCAAGGAGGAAGATGAAGTTCTTCAAAGTGTAGAACTCTTCTTCTCTCAAATCTCCACACAACACAGCAACTCCCAAAATAAAATAAGCTACACCTTATTTTATTTTCACTTTGCCAACCTTTCAAAATTCAAAAGTTTAATTCATTACATTAATTAAAATCTAGAGTTGTCAAAAAATTAAATGAAGAGATAAGTTGGCAAGAATTAATGTAGGGGAGAGCCACATAATTTAAGAGGGGGTTTAGAGGGGTTAGGGAATTTGAAAAGGTGGGGCTCGTGTGGGCCCCACCTCCCTCATAACCACACATGGGAAGTTGGGTGGTTGTGGGCCCCACCAACAACTTCCCATGAGAGAGTCTAACCACCACGAATAAAATAAAATTCACACACAATTCTATTTTACTTATCTTTTAATCCCCAAAACTAACTTTCAACCCGCAACAAACACAACTTCCGAAAAGGTCTCTTTAAGCGAATATCGGTGCTGCGAGTTCATCGGTGCCCTCAGATTTCAATTCCGAGCACCGAATCAAAAGTTAGGAAAACCCGCTCGTTCGTTCACTGAACGTACCCGAGCCAAACTTCAGAAATTAATTCCGGGCACTCCGGGCCTCAGAATCAGGTGCCGTCTGAAACCGCGCTCTTGTAAAATTCTAAAGAAAATTAAGAAAAAAAATTTCCCTTGAATTTTACGGGTCTTTACATTACTCCCACCTCAGGGCTTTACGTCCCCGTAAAGATACATCAAAAACTAGGGAAACAAATGAGGGTACTGAGCACGCATTTGATCCTCCCGCTCCCATGTGCTCTCCTGGAGATTCCCGTGCTGCCATCTGATGCGCACAAGAGGAATCGATCGCCCACGCAGGACCCGCTCCTGTCGATCCTCTATCTCCACCGGGACCTCCACAAAAGTTTCCCCATCGTCAACGTCACGCTCCCCATGATCAAGGATGTGCGTCGGGTCGTTCATGTATCTCCTCAACTGGGATACGTGGAAGACGTCGTGCACCCGGTGCAACTGAGGTGGTAGAGCCAGGCGATAAGCCACCTCACCAATCCTGCTGAGAATCTGGAAGGGTCCGATGAAGCGCGGAGATAACTTGCCGCCTCGGCCAAATCTCCGAATACCACGTCGAGGTGAGACCCGCAAGAAGACGTGGTCGCCATCCTCGAACTCCAGTGGCCTCTGCCTCCTGTCATCATATGACTTCTGCCGGCTCTGAGCTGTCCTCATCCGCTCCTGGATGACCTGGACCTTCTCTGTCGTGGCCTGGACCATCTCCGGTCCCACCAGTGCTGACTCCCCAGGGACTGTCCAGCACAAAGGAGATCTACATGGTCGGCCGTACAACGCCTCGTACGGTGCCATCCCGATGGTGGAGTGGTAGCTGTTGTTGTACGCGAACTCCACCAAGGGTAGGTGGTCCTCCCAGCTATGTCCAAAGTCGAGGACACATGCGCGGAGCATGTCCTCGAGAGTCTGAATGGTCCTCTCCGTCTGACCATCCGTCTGAGGGTGAAAAGCTGTGCTAAGACGTAGCTGCGTCCCGAATGCCTCCTTCAACCCCTTCCAAAGCCGGTAAGTAAAGAGGGCATCTCGATCGGAGACAATAGATGATGGCACGCCGTGGAGCCGCACAATCTCCTGAACGTAGAGAGGTCCCAAGCTCTCTACTAAGCCCTGCTCTCTGATGGGTAAAAAGTGTGCCGACTTGGTGAGTCGGTCAACAATCACCCAGATGGAGTCGTGACCTCTGGAAGTGCGTGGAAGTCCAGTCACGAAGTCCATAGATATGTCGTCCCACTTCCACTCCGAAACCTCCAAGGGTTGTACCAAGCCTGCTGGTACCTGATGCTCTGCCTTCACCTGCTGGCAAGTGAGGCATCGAGAAACGAACTCTGCTACAGCCTTCTTCATGCCCGGCCACCAGTGCTGTCGTCTGAGGTCCTGGTACATCTTCGCCACTCCAGTATGTACCGCCAAAGGAGAAGTGTGAAACTCTCTCAGCACTTCCTCTCGCAAAGCAACTGGTACCATGGTACGTCCTCTGAAAAGGATGTCGTGCTCTGCTCCAAGGGAGAAACCATCAGGTGCCTGTCCCGAGGATATCTGTGCACGCCGTGTCTCACAGTCAGCATCCTCACGCTGTGCCTCTCTGACCCGCTGCAGTAGTGGAGGAGTGACTGTGAGAGACTGAAGAAAGGCTGCTCCATCTCTATCCACGAAGGATATCTGCAAAGAGGCTAGCTGTCCGTCGCCTCCTCAAGTAGTTGAATGCCCGTCCTCCTGCTGAGGGCATCGGCTACTACGTTCCCCTTCCCAGGAGTATAGACTATCTCAAAGTCATAGTCCTGGAGGAACTCGAGCCATCGTCGCTGTCTCAGGTTCAGGTCCTTCTGCGAGAAGATATACCTGAGACTCTGATGATCGGAAAAGATTGTAAAGTGCTCGCCCATCAGATAGTGTCGCCATGTCTTCAGAGCGAAGACCACTGCTGCTAACTCCAGGTCATGGGTAGCGTAGTTCTGCTCATGTGGCCTCAACTGACGCGATCCATAGGCGATCACGGCCCGCTCCTGCATCAGAACACATCCGAGTCCGGTCCCTGATGCATCGCAGTAGACTACGTACCCTACTCCCTCCTCAGGCAACCTCAAGATAGGTGCGCTAGTCAATCTCTGTCTCAGCTCCTGGAAGCTCTGCTGACATCTGTCTGACCACACGAAGGGTTTCCCCTTCTTCGTCAAAGCTGTGAGTGATGCCGCAACTCTAGAGAAGTCTAGCACGAATCTCCGATAGTATCCAGCTAGTCCCAAGAAACTCCGAACCTCAGTCACGCTCCTGGGTGGCTCCCAAGCTAACACAGTCTCAATCTTCGCAGGATCCAATACAACTCCCGCCTCAGAGATAACGTGTCCCAAAAAGTGGACCTCACGTATCCAGAACTAGCACTTCGAGAGATTACCATAAAGTTGTTGCTCTCGGAGTGTGTCAAGAACAACTCGCAAGTGATAGGCGTGCTCCTCCTCTATCGTAGAGTAAATCAGAATGTCGTCGATGAAGACCACGACAAACCGATCGAGGTATGGCTGAAAGATCCTGTTCATGAGAGCCATGAACACTGCAGGGGCATTGGTTACACCGAAAGGCATAACGAAGAACTCATAGTGGCCATACCGACATCTGAAGGTTGTCTTCTGCACATCCTCTTCTCTGACTCTGAGCTGATGATAGCCTGACCTGAGGTCTATCTTCGAGAACCACCGTGCTCCTTTGAGCTGATAAAAGAGGTCATCAATCCTCGGTAGCGGATACTTGTTCCTCACTGTCACCTGGTCCAGGCGACGATAGTCATCACAAAGTCGCAAGCTCTCGTCCGCCTTCTTGGCGAACAATATCGGGGAAGCCCAGGGTGAAACACTGGGTCGGATGAACCCCTTGCCCTGCAAGTCCTCCAACTGCACCCGTAGCTCCCGAAGCTCGGCGGGGGCCATCCGATATGCTGGAGTGGATATCGGGGCTGTCCCGGGGTACAAGTCAATATAAAAGTCTACCTCTCTGCGAGGAGGTAGCCCTGGAACGTCGTCGGGAAAACGTCCGTAAACTGATCCACCACTGCAGGAAAACCAGGACTCCGCACGTCAACTGCTCCAAGGAAAAGGCTAGCCAACTGATGAGTGATGGGATGTCCTCTCCTCCGCGGATGTCCATCCTGTGCTGCTAAGGCTTCCTTCTCGCCGGTGAAGGTGAACCTGCTCCCGTCGGTGCGTACACATCGCACCTTGCGCCTAAAACAGTCAATCTGTGCATGGACCGTAGATAGCCAATCCATGCCCAAGATGACGTCGTAAGGCCTCGACGCTGCTACAAGAAGATCCCAGCCGAAGCTCTCGCCTCCTAGAGTAAGCTCACACTGCCGGCACCAGTTCGTAATCGTCGAGTCTGCTCCCGTAGGAGTCTCTAGCCGTAAGGATCGAGCCAACGGCTCTGTCGGAATCTCCGAGCTCCGAACAAGGGCAACGACTATGAAAGAGTGACTCGCTCCTGTGTCTATAAGAACTGCAGCAAGGGTGGAATAGACACAGATAGTACCTCGAATCATCTAGGGTGCGCCGTGGTCGTAGGCCTCTGCTGCCTGGAGTTGTGTCTGTCGCTGCCCGCCAGCTCCCTGTGGTCGGGGTGGACCTCCTGGTGGTGGTGGTGGTAGAGCCTCAAAGCGTCGGCCACTACCGGCTGCTCGTCCAGCTCCTCTTCCTCGTCCGCCTCCTCCCTACGGACCGCCACGGTCGACCCTCTGCCTCTGCCTCGGTGGTCCCTCAACCGTTTGCTGCTCCTTGGCACGGCGGGTCAGGCAGTCACGAGCCATGTGGCCCTGCCCGCCGCACGAGTAGCACTGTCTGCCTCTCGTAAGACTGGCTCCGCGCTGTGTGCCCCGCACTGCTGAGCCAGTGCCCTGAGATCATCTGCCCGAAGGTCTGGTCTGTCTGGACCCCTGAGTCATCCGTCGACTGCCTGCTGCAGATGACTCTGCCACGTGCCGCCCTGCGGTGGGTCTCTGTGCTGGTGTAGACTCAGCAAGGAAGCTCTCGATCAGAAGGGCCCGCTCCAGTACTCCTGTCTGAGTCGGTATGCTGAGGGAAATCAGTGATGCCCTGATCTCGTGTCTCAAACCCTGCTCGAAGGTCCGGGCTCAGAAGAATGGGTCCCGTACCATGTCGGTCGAGTAGCGCGAGAGATCGGTAAATCTCGCCGAGTACTGAGCGACCGTCATGCTGCCCTGCCGCAGCTGAAGAAGCTCCTGGATACGCACCGCACGAAGGGTGGCTGGGACGAACTCCGAGCGGAAGAGGCTCTCAAAGTCCGTCCAAAGTAGAGATGCCTCATCGTGCACCTGGAGCATCAGGCTCCACCATCGTCCTGCTGCTGCGTGTAGTAGGCTCGCAGCGAGGATCACCATGAGGTCTGCTGGTGTCCTCACTAGCCTAAACACTCGAACCACTGCCTCCAGCCAGTCCTCTGCTGCCTGGAGATCCCTCTCCCCGCGAAACCTGGGCGGTCGCTGGCGCTGAAACCCATGCAGTGCGCTGAGGCGACGTGCATCGTCAGCGGCTGCTGCTGGAAGCATCGGGGGATCGGCGGGTAAAGCTACCGCCGGTGCCACTACTGGAAAAGGGCCCTGCACCGAGGCCTCGTCGCTCGGTGGGCTGTCGTCTCGCTCGACTCTCGGAACCCTAGCTGGCTGCCATCGTGGGGCCATCCTGAAAAGGAAACAGGTGCGCCACGGTTAGAACAGTATACCTGGTGAGCTGATATAAGTAATCACAAAGAAAACATTGAAACACACACACAATCAATGTTTTCGTGCATTAAGTCGGAAATCAGAAGTCAGGGTACTGGTGTACGGATACGTCGGCCGCCGCACCAACACTAGACTCCCTGGACTGATAACCACACTCAATATGCTAAACATTATTGCTTCACATAGAAAGATCAGAGTTCGCGGTAGAACCGAACTCCTTTGATACCAATTTGTCACGACCCGCCCTCGGGGTCCGTGCCGTGACTACCCCAAGCCCGCCTTCCATAGGTCAGGGGCTGGCGACTAGCACCAAGGCGTAAATCCCGGTAAAAAGGGATGGCATTGCCTTTGTAAAGTAAACAAACACCACAGAGTAAACAAGCGGAAAGTAAACACTAAACAAAAGCAGAGTACAACTGAAACTACGGAAAAGTAAATGGGCCAGAATACAAACCCAAACTGAAAGTAAAGTACAACTCGAAAGGGAAAACATCAACAGAAAAGTAAAAGCCGCTACTCCGAGCTGTCCACTGGGAATCCCACCTGTAGGGTGGGTACAGATAGCTCCTCTGCTCCACGGGTCCCGTCGTCTGCTCCGAGCACGTCCCGCCCAGTGGTCCACCTCCGGGTACCGTCCCGCTCTACAAGCCTCAGCTAAGGTCAACGTTGTCCGTCGTCTACAACCAACACAACGAAGTGCGGGCAAAGCCCGTGCAGGGGTGAGTATAAGCTACTCAGTAGGGACCCCGAGACCCCTTAAGGTCTCTCAAATCCACAAAGGATAAACCACTAAGAAAGGTACAATCACAAAGTAATAACCGACACTGCTTAGGTATATGCCCATACATATACCTAAGTCAACAATTCAAATACGCTCCAACCTCCGAGCCCAAGTACAACTCAGTCCACACAGGAAAGTAAACGTATTCCACACAGGAAAGCAAAACGTAATCCACACAGGATTGCACAACACAATCCACACAGGAAAGCAACAGGATTCAGCTCACACAGGTATACTTCTTCAAGGACGATAAGGATGATCACTGATCCATCTAAGTCGTCGGACACACGAAGGATCGATAGGTAACTAACCCCCGCAATGACCCACACAGGATCGGGCCCACACAGGACCTGTAGGCGCTGGCTCACACAGAACCGCTGAGCACAAGGACCCACACAGGATCGGGCCCACACAATACCTGTAGCACTGATCCACGTAGGATCGATGAGTGCTGAAGTCGTCGTCGTCGTATCCACACAGGATCTCTGTACTGTCGTTGTCGCAGTCACAGTAGCAGTAGTAGCAGTAGAACAGTCGCAGCCAGCACTAGGGTTCCCGCACACAGCAAGCTCGTTCGGAGGGTCCGCTCCACGAGCCGAGAGGCTGATACATCAACTGTCACGAAGACCAGAGTTGATGTATCCAAAAGTTCCGTAACGTCAACAGGAACTCAACGCAACAGACGGCGCGTCGATCGGACGCCCGGTCTGAGAGTTATTGGCATTTTTGTCTCCGGGGCCCGGTTGGTTTTTAAGGCAAAACCTACCCGACCGTACTCCACCTGCGTCCAAACCTCGGGCGGAGTATGCCAAAAGATCCGTCTCACTAAGAGGAACACAACACAGCTGACGGCACGTCAATCGGACGTCCGTAGCTCAAGATATGAGCGTTTCCGCTCCGAAGGCCCGGTTGGTTTCGTGAACGAACCAACCCGGACGAACTCAAAGTAATCCGAAACCTTGAGTGCGATATACCAAAACGACCGTCTCGATCCAAGGATCGCGTTGCCAAAGACGGTTCGTCATTCGGAGGTCCAAGGCTCAAGATATGGCCAAAAGACCGGAACTGGTACGAAACGGGGGGGTCCGGGTCCGGGCCGACCCGGCCCGACCCCCCCCCCCCCCCTGCGGCGGCCCGGCCGGATGGCCGGCCGGCGGTGCGGCGGCGCGGCGGCCGCGGTGGCCGGCGCCTGGCGCCGCACGAGGTGGGCACGCGGGGGGCTGAGCCCCCGCTGATTGAGAGGCGGTGCGGCCTTTGTGCCGCGCCTTTGCAACAAAACGGCCCCCACGTGGGGGCCGGTTTTGGAGAAGTAAACCGGGGGGCTACTGCCCCCCACCCCCCCCCCCCCCCCTTCATGGAACCGCCCCCCTCTTAAAGAGGGGGGTTTTATACGCTGGTCGGGGGATTAATTCCCCCAGTTTATCTTCATCCGGCCGGCCAGCTGGCCGGCCGGTTTTCTCCAACGGGACCGGAAATTCCGGTCCCCTCTTCGGCTTCCGACGCCGGGGGCCCGGTCGCCGGTCTTCTCATCCCGCCGCGGCCCGGAACCGGCCGCGGTCCCCTCGTCCCGCCGCGGCCCGGAATCGGCCACGGTGTTCGTCGTCCAGCACGGTGCGACGGCACCGCGCTCCTTCGCCGTGCCTTGATTCTTTTTAACGTGGCGCGACGGCGTCGCGTTCTTGAAGATTCTTCCTCGGCGTGGCGTGACGGCGCCGCGCAAAATATTTGCACGATTATCCGCGTGGTGCGACGGCACCACGCCACTTGCTTCCACCCGCAAAAATAAACAAGAACGATGGAGGGGGTTCGGCCGTGTTCGTGCGGTCTGGCCCCCTCACGTTAAAAATAATAACGCAACTTTAAATAAATCAAAGCCACACGTTAGACTTGCTAAATTTACGATCAAGAATAAAATAATTAAAACAAAAAGAAATCAACAACCCCTACCTTGGTATAAGGTTCAAAGATTTGACTACGTTCCACGGAAGACGACGTCGCGGAGGTCGGGCGTCGCTGTCGTCGTTCGTCAAATCCGTTGACGAAGGAATGTGTCCGATGCGATACGTCGTTGGCGAAACTTCTCAAGTCGACGAAGGAAAACCGAGGAGGAAGCGGTGTCTCCCTTTCTTTGACGTGGAGAGAAGATAGAACGGCGTGTCGGTGTTCTTCGCGTTCTTCAAGGAGGAAGATGAAGTTCTTCAAAGTGTACAACTCTTCTTCTCTCAAATCTCCACACAACACAGCAACTCCCAAAATAAAATAAGCTACACCTTATTTTATTTTCACTTTGCCAACCTTTAAAAATTCAAAAGTTGAATTCATTACATTAATTAAAATCTAGAGTTGTCAAAAAATTAAATGAAGAGATAAGTTGTAAAGAATTAATGTAGGGGAGAGCCACATAATTTAAGAGGGGGTTTAGAGGTGTTAGGGAATTTGAAATGGTGGGGCTCGTGTGGGCCCCACCTCCCTCATAACCACACATGGGAAGTTGGGTGGTTGTGGGCCCCACCAACAACTTCCCATGAGAGTGTCTAACCACCACGAATAAAATAAAATTCACACACAATTTTATTTTACTTATCTTTTAATCCCCAAAACTAACTTTCAACCCGCAACAAACGCAACTTCCGAAAAGGTCTCTTTAAGCGAATATCGGTGCTGCGAGTTCATCGGTGCCCTCAGATTTCAATTCCGAGCACCGAATCAAAAGTTAGGAAAACCCGCTCGTTCGTTCACTGAACGTACCCAAGCCAAACTTCAAGAATTAATTCCGGGCACTCCGGGCCTCGGAATCAGGTGCCGTCTGAAACCGCGCCCTTGTAAAATTCTAAAGAAAATTAAGAACAAAAATTTCCCTTGAATTTTACGGGTCATTACAATGTATTACATGTTTTCCAACTGAGGAAGTATCTACTAGATTTTTCCCACAATATGTATTGGGAGGATGCTTAAATTTGACAAAAAACAACAATGATGGAAAGGAACAATAAGACAGTGGGGGTGAAATGATGATGTTTAATGTTTCAAGATAATCCCATATGATGGATTTATATGGTTGTGTGGTCTAGAAAACTGTCAAAAATGTCGTTTTCAAGCCTCAATAATGTAGTGGTGGACTTTTATATTTTCGAGTTCAAGAAACCTAAAAATTTTGTGGATATTAATAATTTATAATGTGGTGAATTTTCACACCATTATATATATAATCATATATAGTGACCCTTTTGTACTTTACCTTTTTATTTCTAGATTGTTTGTGAGTTTGGAATGGTTTTTTGGATTGTCAGTGTCAACAAGAGTCCACCAGCTAGCAGGTGAAGTCCCTCAGTTTTCTCATGCATACTAGTAGATTACTTGTACGACTAAAAGATTCACTAAATAGTAGGTGAACATCCACCAATAATCTGGTGGGTACATATAGGTATAGTCCCTCTACTTGTAAACACTATCATGTCTGTAGATCATTGGTGACACAACACAATGGGTATTTAAGTAGGGTATAATTTTTCATTTTAGATTGAAATGATTATTTACATATTCTAATTATAACATATCAATCCAAATACTACTTCCATTGATCAAGGGGATCCGTGGTTAAAATTGTTTCTCCTATACACTTTCTATTGTTAGATCATAATGAGATTGAAATCATAGATCTACAAAATATGTTATCCATTAAGTTGGATATATTATAATCATTTTTTTTCTATTCTTCTCTATGTGATTTCTTACATACAAAACTAAATTGTTTTTTATTTAATATTTACAGTTAATTGAAATTATTTTTATCATATCTAAATTATCTATGATTCAATATCTTCCTCTCATATCACCAATCTAGAAAGAAGCATTATTTTAATTGATCTTGAGGTTGGTTTTTCTGTCATGTATTCTATCCCTTGACATGTGTGTATTCTTAATTGATCTTGAGGTAGGTTTTTCTGTCATGTATTCTATAATTAAAATGTTGTGGAATTGTTATAAAAAATTTCTATGGAATATCCTATTTATTTCCATGAAACATATTAAGTATTTATATCATATATAGAGACCATTATATATGGGGAACAACTAAACATATATAAATTATTTGGGAGTGACCTGTCACTAGGGTATGGGCCTATTATGACATTGATTCTATTGGGTTTTGAAAAAGGGGAATTAGGTTCTTATTCATTATGATTCACTTATGAAACTAATGTTCCTTTGTTTTTCATAGTTATGTAGACCCTCATTTCATATATTTCCCTATGGTTCTTTTCATACATTACATTAGTTTTTATTTGATATATGTAATTTCCCAATTAAAATGGGAATTCATTCTTGAAATCTATTTTATTCTCCTTTCTATAACTCATTGATATTTTTTATGTCATATTTTTTTACTTATTAAAATACAGATTTTATTAAATGAAAAAGGTGCATGGGTTTGTATTGAAAGTTTATTTCCGTCAGTATGTTGTTAAATTATTATTATATAATAAAAACATATGCGTGTAGAAAAAAATTATATATAATCACTCGTGGAATCATAATGTGCTTTAGTTCTAACCCTTAAATTTTTCCTTTGGTATTTATAGACATGGTTTTGTAGGAAACTTGAAAAGGGATGAGTTTCATGTAAAGGATGGATATCCTTGATCATATTTCCATAAGATTTGTTGGGATGGTGTTGACATGTGGTCTCAAGGAGATATACACATGGGTTGATTCATGTTACATTCATTGTGTTCATTCAGTTTTTTATCTTAAATATGTTTTCCATTTATTGGATTTTACCCTTTACTGTTTTTTTGAAATATGATGTATTTGGATATCTTTTTCATAATATAATTGATTTTATTTTACAATATGAATTGTTATTGTGAAATAATTTATACATTTACTTTTATGATACCCTTGTAATTTTGGCGATCTGATAGAGATCTGGAACATGCTTTGGGACTTGTTGGGGTCCAATTCAACTGAAATTATGTGTTAGACCGAGTTGTTCTATTACTATTTCCATGAAAGTTACACACCATATTTATCATTTCTAGTTTTCATGTATTTAATTTATCTAGGTGCGGGATATCATGTGATTTAGATTCCATTTACTTTTCTAGTAATGATAATTGAGAATAGAACCCTAAGGATATCGTCTGTTGTATAAGGGCCTTCCCATATATTTAAATCCATGAGACAATATTTTGAGATTATAAAATGTTGTTTGGGATTATCTTAATTACTAAGTTAATTTCAAGAGAGTTACTAGACTTATTATCAAATGATAACAAAATCATCATTGTATCTTGACATTATGATATAATAAAATTGTATCCTGTGTCCACTACTACAAAAAATAAAGGACTGGTTTTCCATTACATTCAATTATATTGATTATTTAGTGTAATGTATGGTTCCTTCTAAACATTACATATATTTTCAACATAATTTTATGGAAATCCCAAATAAATGAGAAACAATTAATGTTATTCATGATTCTCACATCAAACATCACAATTGGTGGGATTATTATTTATTAGATAAATTATCCTATATGACAACTATTGAATTCAAATGATATGGACCCCATACACCATCTACAATAATTATTCCCCCTTACATTGAGAGACACTTCCCTAGAACTACCATCTTATCCTCATGGGTTTTTTCCATGAATTGGTCTCACACACCTAACATTCCATTTAGTATGAACTTATTGTAATGATTTAGTTAAAAAATAATAATTAATATTTCATATTTAATTAATTAAGCATATAGGTTGTAAATAATTTAAAAAAAATAAGAGATTTAATATTAATTATAATTAAAATGTTTTTAGGAGTTAATTAATTTAATAATATTTATATGTTAATTAATTTTAAATTATTTGTAATAGTATAATTAAATTTTCTTCGAATCTTTATTCTCTATGTAACTTCTTGGATGTTATAATGAGGCAAGTATCATTGGATTTTAAGCTAAAATCATTCATTTCATTATAATAGAAGTTTATAATGTCTTAATGAATATATTTATATTTTACAGAGCTTTTTTGAGCTTGTAGCTACAATTTTTGGAGGAAACAACCGAGGCACATGGTTAGAACATGATTAGTGCTAACCAAGCACCTCAAATTGTGTGACATTTTAAGAGTAACACACAGTTTGTTTAACCATGAAATGAAGACTCATATAGATGTTGGGGGACTATAGATAATTATATAAGAATGTGTAGGGTTAGTGCATCATTTTACCAACCATGTTGGGGGGGTCCATTTGGGATAGTTCTAACACATGGTTGGCGCACAGTTTGGCCAACCATTCCACCAAATCATGCACCACTAAATAATGATGAAATTAGGATTTTACCCTTATATCCTTTTAACATTGTTCTCACTCCTTTTCATCATCAAATGAAAAACCAATCCTCCCTCTAGTATAATACTCCTCAATGTTTTTCTAGAATTATTCATAACTCCATCATCTGGATTCTGATTCGATAACTATTTTCCACATTAGATTCACACAGGTAATATATTTAATCCTCTTTAATATTTTCATCGATCATCCCTCCATATGAAATGCTATTTTTATGTGGGAAAATTTTCCATATATTCATGGTGTTTTACTTTTTCTTTTATTTCGTCCTATCTTGTTAGAATTAGAGGCCAATAATAGGATAGGAATCCTCTATCCGTCTAAGGTAGGTGTTCTCATGCATTTTTCCTAAAATTAACTTTGTCTGCTAAATTTTTTGTCATGTGGGACAATGATCATTTTGGATAATACCTACAAAATGTGTTTTCCTTATTAAATTGAATATCCCTTGCTAAAGATACTCCCATAGAACTTTTTCAACATTGATGGATTTATACCTCTCCATTTACTATCCATTTGGGTGCATTTATAAAATCGCCTAGACTTTATATATTCCATTATGACCAAACCACCTTCAAAGTGATCTTGGACAAACCTTAAATTGAAATAGTTAAATTAAACTAATGGGATGTTAATGGAATGACCATGTCAATTGACCCTTAAATAAATTCTGACTTATGCATTAGGATAAATGAAATTTGAAGTGACTGAAATCAAACATTCGGATTCTGTTAAAAAATATTATGTGATCAATGATTATTGTTATGATTATTAAACCATGTATATTGGTTGTTGAGAAACTGTCAAGGACATTTTTTCACATGATGCATCACTCTCGCTTGATGTGTGATGTCAGAAATGACAGTTGGCATCATTTATTCCGCATCAGACAAGAACATTCACATTACCATTTATTGGATGTTGGATATGTCATTTATCATCATTTGGTTGTGTTTGACATATGTTTTGCCATCATCTCATACCATGTTTCATGAGATAATTCCACTTTTTATTATGGTAATCTAATGACCATGCCCGTATTCCCTTGTTATAGACCTCGGGAACTATAAAATACTACTTATATATATACATGTATACTTATACACACACACACATATATATATATATATGGCGGCACTAGATCAGACAAATTCCAGATTATGATGATGTAGGTTGTGTCAGACAGGTGTCAACTAGGCACCCGAGATAGCCCTGTTTCATTTGTATCATTTATTATATTTGTTTTCCCTATATAATACTAATTATATATTCACTGGATAAATATAATTAGAAACCATTGGTGGGGTCCATATCAGTATGTCTCACACCCTATTCAGGACACTCATTCATACCCAGGAAGTCATCATTTATTCCGGAAGGTATGACAAAAGATAACTACCATGAACATTTGATCTCTAGAATATGATTCATTGTGGGAGTAGAGGACTGAGCTTATTCTCATGATTTTATTAGTTCCAAGATCTCCATTTGACCAATTTTTTTAAGAATGTTGTATATACCCAATATCTATTCCCCAATTATCCCCAATTTTGTAGCATTGTGGCCTTTTCATTTCTAAATATGATACTTGATATTGTTGATTCTTGTCATTAGTTCTATCTAGGTATTCACTTATTTCACAATTGTTTATTATTATTCTCGTGTTTTTTTATTCCTATTATATCACTTTTCTAGTCTTTAATAATGAGGACATAGAAACCCCACATCATTATTATACGCCCTCCCTTCCAATTGGATGTCTTTGGCATACAAGGAGGTTGATTGGAGGCCATGTGACCCACTAGTTCAACAACTATTATCACGTTAGCTGGTCCTCTATGTTACACCCTATTATTAAGCATTAATATTAAATATCATTCATTGATAATATATGGAAGACTTTATGACCTAGAAATAAAATTTTTATTTAATAGTCATAAGTGTTAATCTATAAATGGGTTTTTTGAAAACTCCAATTTTTCTTGTATTTATATGGAATATTGAATGGATTATTTTTTGATATAGGATCTAATGCGACATGAAACTAAGTGGTATATTGTCACCTAAATTAATTTCTGAAATATATTGTATATATTAGATATCATACAAACTCATTTTTATGTAAAATTAAAATAACATAAAAACATAGGAACATAAAAGAAATATGAAGCTGTTGTTGAGTTCATATTGTTGGTTTTACCACATACACAACCTAAAATAGAAGCATGTTAGATGTTCGGTTTTTGGAATGGTAATTAACATACATTTAAAAGAATTATTTATTAAATTTATTAATTTAATTAACCCCCATGAACTATATTATTTCTTATATAAATGACATTATATATTTTTTTGGTTTACTTACATCACCCTACAAAATAAGAAGTTATGTTTGAGAGAAATAGGGGAGCTTTCATTGGTGAGTGAAAACAGGATCATGGGTCATCAATCAGGGTGTGATGGAACTCAGGGATCTCCCAAAAAAATGACATAGAATCATTATTCAACAGTAATGGATGAAAACCAAGGTAGATCTTTGTTTTATTTTGATTATTTCCCCATCTGATTATTTTTCTGATGATCCTGAATTAATCGACCAATGAATTGATTTGTGGATTTGTTGTATTTTGTGTATGGGAATATATTTAGATATTATTAGAATGTGTTTCTTATTAAATTGGACTTTAATATTTCATTATAAAACAAATGGATTCAGGAAAAATGAACATAGTTTACATTCATTCATACTTTTTGTTTTTTTAACCATCGTTCATGATTCATCATTGGAAAATACCTTTCATTATATTTCAAAAAACACTAGAAAATCATTACTTACAAACCCATTTCTTGGTGAAACATATTATTAACATAGATCAGGGTATTAATCATCAACATGATCATGAAACAATGACATATTTTTTATTAGAGACTTATTTAGGTATATCATTCTTCTTATCTTTGTCATGCGATGATGGGTGGAACACATGGATGAAAATTTAATGGATTCGAATGGATGAAACTCAGTGATCGATGATGGAAAGGCTTATACAGATGTAGTCCTTAATTTATGTAGTTATGCATGGAAAAATACACACTGGGAGATGAATATGAGGATATGTAAAATAGATCTTGATTTATATAAAATTATGAATTACACAATGTGTATTTCAGAGTTACACACCATTATGGACCCCCTTGTGTGGTGTTAGGGTTCCCACAGTATGATAAATATCACATAGCATGTCAAAATTACTTGGAGTCTCAGAGTGAACCTGGGAAGGTACCAAAGAACGATTTTATATACACAAACATTACATGTAACACATGAACATGGCTAGGATTACACAGGCATGGACATGCTATATACTTGAGAATGGAAATAGACACATGAATAAGATGTGATTCACGGGAAGGAGTCAGTGTCGAAGGGCCATGTCATGTACTACTAGTACACTCTGTGTACTCCTTCAATGAATACTTATATATTTTTACCTCTCCATATAATAAAATTGTTTTTGGTGTGTTCCCCATATCAATTATCTATGTTATTTTATGGAATCGTGTCCTACATGTAGGATTGTTATCCCTTCAACAGGAATCCTTAAATAGAGTTGTTGGAATTCATTCATGGGGCCTAGAATGAGATCCTTTGTCATAATATTTTCCCAAGGTGGAGTTATTGGAATATTCCTGACCAACACTACAAGGGCTTCGATCCCCTACATAGCGGGTTAATCCCGATTCAGTTATTTGAATACCCAATAGAATTGGGTGTGACCCTCATTTGTGTATCATTCTCTTCATAATTCTATCATATAATTCTTTTATTGTGACATGTTGAGTAGTGAATCATGATAGTCACAATCAGTGCTATTTGACTCATGGGGTGTGTTATCCTAGATGTGGTTTTTTGGAAACTTCTAGTATGATTCCTTGGATGACATTACTATTGTGAATTTACCTTGAGATTATATTTCATTTTTTAGTATATCTCAATATTCTTGTTTTATGTGTTGTAGACATATACCAATGATGATCGGACTTCTATTATTGATATTATATGCTTATTGATTTCATTGTTTCCTATTGGATGTTGTTAAACATACCCCTAAATGGTATTTTACCACACGTTTCACGTGTCTTATTCAAAGGAACAACATTTTTATATAGTCCTAGAGGGAAAAGGACCATGTTGATCATTGTGAGTCGGGTAGACTGAGGTGTGTTCCGACAGTTGTATTGAAAATAGTCCACTTCTATTCTTTTTAGGTAAGACTCATTCTTAGTTTCTTTAAGGTCATATTATATTTGACACTTTTTAATTTCCATTATTTGACGTCATAAATTGATAGTGGGATTTATGTGCTTGGATTCATGGTTTATCAGTTATTTTACATGTAAACATTGTATAGACCCAGTGATGTGTGTGAGCGTTTGTTTGTGGGTGAATTAGGATAAGGTCTCCCATGTTAGTGATAATCCTACGCGGAACTAGTCACCTTCTACTAGCTTATCAGAGGTGGTCCTGGGGTAGCTGTGGTATAATACCTATTATGACTGGCCATGATAGGTTTTAAATTGAAATATAAGGCCAAAATATATAATTTTTATCTTTTAATATTATGGTATTTTCGAATTATCAAAATTTTTCAATTAATGGGATTATTTTAGATATTATTTAAACTACATAAAAAGGGTTTTTGATGATTTTTATGATCTAATTTTTATAAGTAATAAATAAGAAATTTAGTTTTTTTTAAGTTTACATCTGAAGTGCATTGTGTTGCATTTGTTGTCAATGAGGCATGAAGTTGTCTTGGAATGAATGGATGTCAAGATTTGTCAAGATGTGAATGACAAAGGTTGTAATGGTGTTGGTGATGAAGGAGAATGGCCATGGAACTTAGAGGAATGTCACTTAGGAGATTCACTAAGTGGCATTGGAGAATATGGTTGAAACATTCTCCATGGAAATCTGACGATTGTTGAGCTGATCTTTAAGTTCATAAAACTTGTATCCTGATGATACAAAGTCACAACAATGATAGAAGACCATGCATTGTATTGACAATGCATGAGGAGATGAAAGGAGATCCATCCACACCTCCTAAGTGGATGAAGTGAGCTAAAGAAGTCCATGCACTATCACTTAGTGCTTAGTGCATGTGAATAAGAATATGTTCCAATTGATCTCTGATTAGATCAATGAATATTATTGAAGAAATATTTGATTCAGGATCTCGGTTGAAGATGAAGAAATATTATTAAGAACATGAGGAGGAGATGGGTAATTCCTAAGAAGAAGAAGAATAATGGAGAAGAGGAAATGGAGAAGTGGCATTTGGCATATTACACTTGGTACTTTGTTTTCATACAAAGTCACTTAGTGTTTTACACTAGCAAAAAATAGCCACCAAGGAAGGCCAGCCGAGGGTCATCACCCAAGGCTCATGTGGGACTCGGGGTCACCACGCCCATGGGGAACCCTCAGGCCAAGGCAGCATATCCTTGAGGCAGGGGCGCACCCAAGGACACCGCAAGGGCGCCTGGGGCACGCCCGGAGGTGCGCAGGGGGCCCTGTATAAGCCCCCGAGGGCACGCGGTGGTGAAACCCGCGCGCCGGAGGAGCATAGTGGGCGCTAGGAGCGCGCCCGCAGGAGCAAAGGGTGGGCGCAAGAGCGCGCCCGCTAAAGAACTCGGTGCGGGGCGGCACCGAGAGGGGAGGAGATTCAACTGGCGGGTTGAGGGAGCGCCAGGCTTATAAAGCGCGGAAAAACCGGCCGCGGATTCGATGTGGGACGCGGGATTTTCACCGGGAACGGATCCCAGCCGCATGATTCATCGCGCGCTCGATCTGGACCGATCATCTAATCCGCCGCGCCCCCGATCTGATCCAAGCCATCGAAGGCTTTTTGATCACCGCATCCAACGGTGCTGAGTCCATCTTCTACCTCGAGCTCAGCCGAAGCCACCCGCGAGCCCCGCTGAACCAGGCGCCTTCCCGACGACAGTTTTGAAGATTCCGGCCACCATTGCCGAAGCCAAAGCCTCCATTGTGATCGTCTGTGCCTACTGAACATAACCATGCAATAAAATAAGCATGCATGCGATGAAAGGAGGATTTCGAGCGAGGCCGAAGCAACCGGAGGTGCGAGGCCATTCGGTGTTTGTGCCTTTGCATGGGATGAGCCTAAACCGAAGGCCGTGCATGCGTTATAAATCGCATGCACGAGGAGGAAGAAAATAATAAATGAGCCCGCGTCAAACCGAGAACAAATTCAAGATTTGCAAAATCTTTAAAGATCCGAAGATCTAGGAAGTTTGAGAATTATTGCACGCGGATGATTCGGGCATCTCTCTGCCTATAAAAGAAGAGCCAGAGGCTCTCATTTTGTTTGCTGAAGTTTTCTTGAAAATCAGAAGATCCGTGAGAGCTCTGCCTCGCGAAGACCTGCCCTGCGCGCACCACTTGCGCGGCAGCAGCCCGAAGCCATTTTTGGCTTCGTGAAGTTCCTTGCGCGCAGCCACTTTGCGCGACAAGAAGAGAGGGTTGGGTAGCGCCCTCCTTGTGCCTGAGGTTGGTCGAGGCTTGCGTGACCCGTGGCTCAAGATCCTGCCGCGGCAGTGTTGCACTCTTGCACACTTAAGCCTGCGCAGCACTTGAAAACAAGAAGAGGGCCACACCTCCTTGCGCGCCTAGTTGGAGTTCGGGTTGTGTTTTACACATTTTATGTGTGTGTGCAAGGCAAGAGGAGGTCGAGGCATGCCCTTGTGTGTGTGATAAATAGAAGAACACCTCTTGTGTGTGCATTTGAAGAAGAGGCCGTAGCCTTTGGGGTGTGCAAAAAGAGGAGGAGGCCCTAAACATTGGAGTGTGCAAAAAGAAAACAACTGGCCGTAGCCCTTGTGTGTGTGCCAAATTGAAGAACACTTTGTGTGTATGCAAAGTGAGGAGAAGGCCCTACGGGCAGTGGGTGTGCAAAGAGAGGAAGGCCAAGGCTTAGTGCCTTTGCGTGCAATTTGAACAAGTGAAGGCCGTAGCTTTGTGGTTATGCACACTTGAAGTTTAAAAGAGAAAAACAAAGTGTGTGTGCAAAGTGGTAGAGTACAAGAAGTGTGAAGGCCAAGTTTCAAGTGTGTGCAAAATGAAACAAGTGTGTGCAAAGAGACAAGTTGGCCGAACCTAGTGTGTGCACTAAAGTGTGTTCACACTTAGAAGAAGAAAGAAGTGAAAGACCCACACTAAAGTATAACACACTTTTAGTGTGTGAACAATTTGAATATAGTGTGTGAAGATTGTGGAGAAGGTGTGTGCTATAATTGGTTACACCCTTTGTGGGTCTACTGCACCAAGAAGAGGAAAGGAGGAGTGCATGCATGCATGCATGCACATGCGCACGTGAACAAAGCCAAATCAGTGGTGTGCAACTGAGACTGGACCAGACCGAAGATAAAGATATTATTTGTCTGAGAATTCAGTAATTGGAGAGAAGCCGGGGCATCCTTAGAAGAAGGTGATAAAGCCCGAGCAAGATGAGAAGACCTGTTCACCACAAGTAATCAGAAGAAGAGCAAGGCCAGCAGTCTTTATCCCAGACTGCTGAAGATACTTGAAGAAGCTTAAAGAGAAGAAGAGCTACTCGTGTGACTCGAGGATCCAGGAGAAGACCCTGTGGGACTCAGGGAGAAGAAGTCTTCAGTGGGATTCTGGAGCAGGCCAGTGGGACTCTGGTAACACTGTGTGAAGCAGTATAAAGACCCTCCTGTGGGACTTAGGAGAGATACAGTGGGACTCTGTATCGACCATTGTAATACTAACAGATTATAATGGGAGAATCCATGCTTGGAGAGCATGGCAAGGATGTAGGCCTTTGGTGCCGAACCTTGTAAATCCTTGTGTCCTGTGCCTTTTCATTACTGCATTATCCGGGAAAGGTTGAGAGATACAAGAAGAGTGGATCGAGGCTTTAACCAGCCATAGAGGTTTAATTGATTAAGAATCAATTAGTAAAAAGTTTTAAAGGATCACTGATTCACCCCATCCCCCTCTCAGTGATTCACACTGATCTGGGCACTTCAATTGGTATCAGAGGCAGGTTGCCTCTAAAAGATCCAAGAGAGTCTTTATGGAGTGCAGATTTGAGGAAATGAGTGACCAGCCTCAAATGGAGATATCTGCCAAGACTCAGAAAAATAGAAAGAAGAAACAGGCAAAGAAGATGAGGAAGAAGGTTGCTGCAATCAGAGAAACTCCTTCTATGGAAAGAAATGTGAAAGTCACATCAGATGACAATTCCTTTTATCATTCTTCTGATGAAGCCTGTCCTAGCTGTGATGAAGATGGAAGAAACAATGACCTTCTAAATGCAATAAAATATCTTCAGAAGACAGTCCCCAAGGAAGTGGCAATGTGTATAGCTACAGGCATCCTTGATCTTCAAGAAGAAAAATCACAGTTAGAAGAAGAAGCCAATGCAATGGAAGATCAATTGGCTAAAAGGGTTGGCATAACCAACACTCTCAGAAAGCTGGTAAATGCTAAAGATGAAACAGTATCTCTTTGCAATGAAAGATATGAAGATACTTGTGAAGAATTGCAAAGAAGCCTTTCTGAGAAAGAATTCTTTAAGACTGTGGTCAAAGATGTTTTCCATACACTGGAAAAGAGGCATAAAGTGTCAATGGTTGTCAGAGATGCTCAACTTGAAGAAAAAGTCAAATTGGTGAAGGAGCTGGACAATTCATTGCAAGAATTAAAGAAGGTTCATGATGACCAGATGAATCAGCTGAAAGAAAATTGGGAAGGAAAGCTAAGAACTGTTGAGGATGAGAAGAACTCCCTCAACATGAAATACTTAGAACTAGAGGTGATATTGAAAAATCAGCAATCACCCAAAGCTGAATCCTCCCAGTCAGCTGAAAGAAGAAATGTTGCTACTCAAGTGAACCTTGAGCAGGATGATTCTAAGAGAAAGACATCCTCCAATAAAAGTGCAACATCTTCTAGAAAGAAGGTACCATCCATACCATCTTGTACTCATACTTCTAAAAGTGTTTCTACTAAAAGTGCAGGATGGATGAATGAATCCAAACAAGTATGGATGAAGACAGTAAAGAAAGAGAGCTCTCCTGAAGCAGCACAACAAGTCAAGAAAAGTATCCAACAATCAGAAGGACTCAAGAGGACATGATTTGTGGGTCAATGCTGGTGTTGTAATAAGTATGGGAATTGTGCAAAGGATTGTTGGTACAATCCAATGAATGTCAAAGCACAGAGGAAGCCCATGCCTAGGGGGAGCAAGCCAGAAGGAAAGAAGCAACATCCACAGGTCCAGAAACATCTGTTTACTGCAAATAGATTTGGATTACTTGACAACATCTGGGATGATTGCAAAAGTGGTCAAAATGATACATGTCAATCTCCAACTGTATCCAAAGATCAAAAGAAGAGAAGATCACTGAACCTGGCTAAGAGAGATTCCTTGGGAAGCAAGCAGAAGAAAGTGAAAGATGCTCCCAAGAAGAGTTGGAAGAATGAAGAGAAGTCCTTGGAATTGAAATCCAAGAAGGGTGATGCATCCAGAAGGACCACCAAGAAAACATGCTTCTACTGTGGAAAGAATGGTCATATCATGGATCTTTGTAAAGAAGCCATGAAATTCAATAGAGGCAGACTGAACTCAAACAGACAATCAATCCAGAAGAAGCAGAAGGGATTGATTGAAAACAAGTTGCCTAAGAAAGGTAGCTTGACAGCATCTAAGGAACCATGTGAAACTTCCAAAACTGGGGCCACTCTTCCAAATGATTTACTTGTCATATGGCCACATCAGTTGCAACTTGCCAGAGAACTACAAAGAGCTGAAGATGAAGCTCTGGCATTTGCTAAAGCAAAAGGGAAGAAAAAGATTTCACATGAAGATGGGTTGAGAACCACACCAGCACAATCATTAATGAAGATCAAATGTGCAAGTGTGAAGAATGGTGAAAATGGGACATCTCGGTTGAGAGAATCTTCTCAACCTTGTTGTTCACATTGATGAACCAAGGAGGTTCCATCTTATTCCCTTATACATTGGTATTTACATGTGCTAACATTGCAGGGAATTGAAGATGATGATCATTCTCAACTGGAGGATGTTTTGGACAGAATGAAGTGCACCCCTTGAGGGGGAGCCAATCTGGAGAAGATGGTATTCTAAGTTTTAATACTATCTTGAGAAAAGCTGAAGGTATTCCAATCATACTTTCATCCCTTGTTTCTTAATTAAATTTATCATGTCAATTAAGGGGGAGTATGGATTGAAGACAAAAGGATGAAAGGGGGAGCTTTATCTTTGCACTGAACTTTCTAATAAGTTTTGTGAAGTGTGTGCAGGATTTAGCAATTCATTGATATATCTGAAAAATTTCAAACCCCTGAAGCATGATCTCACATGTACAGTGAATTTTGGACAGCTTTGAATTCCTTGGTCATATCACTCTTGTTTTCTACACCGGGTTAGCCCAAGTAGACTTAGAGTTGATTTACTAAAGGTTCTTTGCTAAAGAAGAACATGTGGCATCATCCCTCTCTTAGTGATTTTCAAGAAGATGCTATTCAAAGGGAGGAAGATATTTTTGAAAGAGAACCACACCACACCTTTGCATTTGATTGCCAATAAGAGGGAGAAATATTGGCACACATATTGACCCATTCATATGTGCTGAAGGAGTGTATTGACAACAAATACAAAGGGGGAGATTGAAGTGCATTGTGTTGCATTTGTTGTCAATGAGGCATGAAGTTGTCTTGGAATGAATGGATATCAAGATTTGTCAAGATGTGAATGACAAAGGTTGTAATGGTGTTGGTGATGAAGGAGAATGGCCATGGAACTTAGAGGAATGTCACTTAGAAGATTCACTAAGTGGCATTGGAGAATATGGTTGAAACATTCTCCATGGAAATCTGACGATTGTTGAGCTGATCTTTAAGTTCATAAAACTTGTATCCTGATGATACAAAGTCACAACAATGATAGAAGACCATGCATTGTATTGACAATGCATGAGGAGATGAAAGGAGATCCATCCACACCTCCTAAGTGGATGAAGTGAGCTGAAGAAGTCCATGCACTATCACTTAGTGCTTAGTGCATGTGAATCAGAATATGTTCCAATTGATCTCTGATTAGATCAATGAATATTATTGAAGAAATATTTGATTCAGGAGCTCGGTTGAAGATGAAGAAATATTATTAAGAACATGAGGAGGAGATGGGTAATTCCTAAGAAGAAGAAGAATAATGGAGAAGAGGAAATGGAGAAGTGGCATTTGGCATATTACACTTGGTACTTTGTTTTCATACAAAGTCACTTAGTGTTTTACACTAGCAAAAAATAGCCACCAAGGAAGGCCAGCCGAGGGTCATCACCCAAGGCTCATGTGGGACTCGGGGTCACCACGCCCATGGGGAACCCTCAGGCCAAGGCAGCATATCCTTGAGGCAGGGGCGCACCCAAGGACACCGCATGGGCGCCTGGGGCACGCCCGGAGGAGCGCAGGGGGCCGTGTATAAGCCCCCGAGGGCACGCGGTGGTGAAACCCGCGCGCCGGAGGAGCATAGTGGGCGCTAGGAGCACGCCCGCAGGAGCAAAGGGTGGGCGCAAGAGCGCGCCCGCTAAAGAACTCGGTGCGGGGCGGCACCGAGAGGGGAGGAGATTCAACTGGCGGGTTGAGGGAGCGCCAGGCTTATAAAGTGCGGAAAAACCGGCCGCGGATTCGATGTGGGACGCGGGATTTTCACCGGGAACGGATCCCAGCCGCACGATTCATCGCGCGCTCGATCTGGACCGATCATCTAATCCGCCGCGCCCCCGATCTGATCCAAGCCGTCGAAGGCTTTTTGATCACCGCATCCAACGGTGCTGAGTCCATTTTCTACCTCGAGCTCAGCCGAAGCCACCCGCGAGCCCCGCTGAACCAGGCGCCTTCCCGACGACAGTTTTGAAGATTCCGGCCACCATTGCCGAAGCCAAAGCCTCCATTGTGATCGTCTGTGACTACTGAACATAACCATGCAATAAAATAAGCATGCATGCGATGAAAGGAGGATTTCGAGCGAGGCCGAAGCAACCGGAGGTGCGAGGCCATTCGGTGTTTGTGCCTTTGCATGGGATGAGCCTAAACCGAAGGCCGTGCATGCGTTATAAATCGCATGCACGAGGAGGAAGAAAATAATAAATGAGCCCGCGTCAAACCGAGAACAAATTCAAGATTTGCAAAATCTTTAAAGATCCGAAGATCTCGGAAGTTTGAGAATTATTGCACGCGGATGATTCGGGCATCTCTCTGCCTATAAAAGAAGAGCCAGAGGCTCTCATTTTGTTTGCTGAAGTTTTCTTGAAAATCAGAAGATCCGTGAGAGCTCTGCCTCGCGAAGACCTGCCCTGCGCGCACCACTTGCGCGGCAGCAGCCCGAAGCCATTTTTGGCTTCGTGAAGTTCCTTGCGCGCAGCCACTTTGCGCGACTAGAAGAGAGGGTTGGGCAGCGCCCTCCTTGTGCCCGAGGTTGGTCGAGGCTTGCGCGACCCGTGGCTCAAGATCCTGCCGCGGCAGTGTTGCACTCTTTCACACTTAAGCCTGCGCAGCACTTGAAAACAAGAAGAGGGCCACACCTCCTTGCGCGCCTAGTTGGAGTTCGGGTTGTGTTTTACACATTTTGTGTGTGTGTGCAAGGCAAGAGGAGGCCGAGGCATGCCCTTGTGTGTGTGCTAAATAGAAGAACACCTCTTGTGTGTGCATTTGAAGAAGAGGCCGTAGCCTTTGGGGTGTGCAAAAAGAGGAGGAGGCCCTAAACATTGGAGTGTGCAAAAAGAAAACAAGTGGCCGTAGCCCTTGTGTGTGTGCCAAATTGAAGAACACTTTGTGTGTATGCAAAGTGAGGAGAAGGCCCTACGGGCAGTGGGTGTTCAAAGAGAGGAAGGCCAAGGCTTAGTGCCTTTGCGTGCAATTTGAACAAGTGAAGGCCGTAGCTTTGTGGTTATGCACACTTGAAGTTTAAAAGAGAAAAACAAAGTGTGTGTGCAAAGTGGAAGAGTACAAGAAGTGTGAAGGCCATGTTTCAAGTGTGTGCAAAATGAAACAAGTGTGTGCAAAGAGACAAGTTGGCCGAACCTAGTGTGTGCACTAAAGTGTGTTCACACTTAGAAGAAGAAAGAAGTGAAAGACCCACACTAAAGTATAACACACTTTTAGTGTGTGAACAATTTGAATATAGTGTGTGAAGATTGTGGAGAAGGTGTGTGCTATAATTGGTTACACCCTTTGTGGGTCTACTGCACCAAGAAGAGGAAAGGAGGAGTGCATGCATGCATGCATGCACATGCACACGTGAACAAAGCCAAATCAGTGGTGTGCAACTGAGACTGGACCAGACCGAAGATAAAGATATTATTTGTCTGAGCATTCAGTAATTGGAGAGAAGCCGGGGCATCCTTAGAAGAAGGTGATAAAGCCCGAGCAAGATGAGAAGAACTGTTCACCACAAGTAATCAGAAGAAGAGAAAGGCCAGCAGTCTTTATCCCAGACTGCTGAAGATACTTGAAGAAGCTTAATGAGAAGAAGAGCTACTCGTGTGACTCGAGGAGCCAGGAGAAGACCCTGTGGGACTCAGGGAGAAGAAGTCTTCAGTGGGATTCTGGAGCAGGCCAGTGGGACTCTGGTAACACTGTGTGAAGCAGTATAAACACCCTCCTATGGGACTCAGGAGAGATACAGTGGGACTCTGTATCGACCATTGTAATACTAACAGATTATAATGGGAGAATCCATTCTTGGAGAGCATGGCAAGGATGTAGGCCTTTGGTGCCGAACCTTGTAAATCCTTGTGTCCTGTGCATTTTCATTACTGCATTATCCGGGAAAGGTTGAGAGATACAAGAAGAGTGGATCGAGGCTTTAACCAGCCATAGAGGTTTAATTGATTAAGAATCAATTATTAAAAAGTTTTAAAGGATCACTGATTCACCCCCTCCCCCTCTCAGTGATTCACACTGATCTGGGCACTTCAACATCATTGAAATAAAAACATAAAAGGATTATGATTCATAAAATATCATATATTTTATCACATGTTCAAAGTAAATTATAGTATAAAATGTTCATATTATTAAATGGGTATAAAATTATTATATATATGGTTATGGTGTGTCTATAATGTTTAAATAACTTATAAATTCATTATAATTAGCATTTGGTTTATGAATTACTGATAAATATTTATCACATTTTTCAATATTAATTTTTTATTTAACAGTTATTCCATTGTTAATTATCATTGAATATTATTTTTTTATACATTGTGATTAAATATATTCTTTTGTTAAATTTTGTTGAACTAGTTCTTATAAAAAACCAGGATGTTATTTATATGTTATGAATAATTACATAAAAGTTAGTTTTCATCTCACTTGAGTATGGTATGTAGTTTATGTTATTATCTTGAGTTATGTGTTAAATATAGTTTCTACATATTTGGTATTATAGTTATGATGAATAGTATTATCCCGGGTGTAATGTCTTCTAAAGGAGAGGAACATCGAGTCTAACTTCATATAGGTGGATATTCCTTATTCTAGAATGTTTGCTGTTATCAATCAATGACATCAAGCATACAGAGGTAGTGATTTTCAATTTCATATAACTCTATGCCTTCATATAAGATGTTCATATATCTAATTTATGATATTAATATCCTTATGTATGATTAAGTTGAACTTATTTTTGTAGGAGAGTGATAGAAACATGTGGTTTTCATATGGATTAAAACATTAATATGGTGTGAAAACATTATTTGGGTGGATGAAATGGGATTCAAAAACTGAATCACTTGAATCATTAATAAATAACATGAATAATCTTAGTTATTATAGTGAGATTAAATGAATTAATATACTATGATCTAGATTTCTTCAAAATCTACACATTCAAATATCATGATCATTTAGTATGGGTGACCCTAATTGTTTTGAGGCCGTGAAATATCTAGTGTATGGTATGAAATTATTAAGGTGACCACAATGGTTAGGATCTTATTTCGTGGAGTTCTGTTTGGGTTAAACTAGCTAGGAAACCTTAGATGTTATGATAACTTAGAAACAGAGTTGATTTTATAAATCAATATGATGGAATCGACTGTGTGTTTTCCACATGGTAATCCAATATTCATACATAATATGATTAAAAAGTATTGTATACAAGAAACCATTATATATATTCAATATATACCATCTTGTGAGATTCATTATGATATATGGATCATCGCCCACTACTTGATATGATTATTTTATATGGGATCATAAATCAAGTAAGAGATCATTTAATAAAATTCATATTTATTTATTAAAAATGAGACACTATTTAGAAAAGATTTTATATTTTAGGCCAATTAAATCATCGTCATCATCTATCATGACCATGAGAACAATTTTAGATTAATGAAAACTAAAGGGAAATAAATTTCATCACCATCACTAGAACATTATAGTATTTCTCAAGTAAGAAGTAAAATAATATAAATTAACATAACCAAATCCAATGAATCCAAATATAGATATCATTTAATATGTAAAGTCATATATCCCTGAAAATAATCTAATGGTTACAATTGATTTTTTATACTCTTTTTCGTAACCATGTAGTTTTTTTACAAAAAAAATATATTATGGATTCATTTCATATTATAGACAACCTAGAAATTCATTATCCGTATAAATCTAGGAATGAAAGGTATTAGGATTATAAGGTTATTTTTTACTCAAAATGGTGAAAATAACTTCAATCTAAACTCATATAATCAATAATATAGTGTAAAAAATTTATTTTGTGAGGTTGGTTTTACAACATAAACATGTACTGCCCATAGTTTTCATTCTATAATCCTCTCCAGAATGGTTCTAAAAGTTTGTTGTTAATGACAACGTCAATGAAATATAAAAAGCATTTCATGATATTCATAATATGGTTAGGATATATGAGTATGATATATTTTGTGTAGGTACAAGTTCCATGATGATGAAAAAATAATATAACTGTAATGGTTTTTGATATAAATGAAAACGAGGTCACATAGAGTCTACACCATCACTTAAACAAAATAAAAACAAGGAATTATAACGCATACATTATGTAATGAACATCCAATGGAGACTTAATTTTCATTATTACCTAAGTTTATACTAATAATTATAATGTATAATTTACTCCCAGAGGGCATATGTAATGAAATAATTATGTGTATAGGCTTAAAGATTGTTTTTATTTAATTAAATAATGGGTTTTATACATTAAAAAGTCTGGATGCTTCAATCATGTATGATTTATTGAAGGATGTGTACCCATTACCAAATATATTTCTTGAGAAGAAGATGATTTTTTTTATTAATGATACATATTGTTAATTATTTATTCAATTCTATAAATTTATTTAAGGGAGACAATTTGAAAGGAATAAATACTCCAATCACAATGTATTTAGTCTATGATATGGAAAATTGTATATTTTTTATATATTTCTCTTATAAATAAGTAATATTAATTTCATAAAAAACATATTGTGTATCGTAGATAGATATTATAAAAAATATATAGTATCCAAGGGTATATATATATATATATTGAATTGATATGTTCAATGATATTAAGTAAAATATTAGACTAGACAAATGTTAGAGTGATTTCCAATTTACATTCTATATAGTATTTGATATTTTATGGTAAATGTAAAATATAAAGGTTAAATTTTTTTCCATGAAGAGATAATACCACTATTTCTTATAGTATTATACCATTAAGAGTGATGCCACTTTTTTCTAAACAAGTTTTGGATGTATAGGTAAATAGTAATTTTATAGTTGGATAATATCAATTAAAATAGTTCGATGGAATAATGTTATAAGGATTATGATGTGAAATGTAAAAATTTTTTTACATTTAAAACTAAATGATAAATATTTAACATTTCATGTTGTATTGTTTTACAGTGTGAAGTTGTTCAAATAGTTGAACATTAGGAATATGATTCCAAAATTTCATGAATATTCAAACATTATTTCTCCATAGATGTTACTCAATATAGAGTTTAGTGAGATGGTTATCAAATGGTCACATAGATCTATGAAAATAATTAGATATAGAATTAATAATTTAATAAAAACCCAGAAACTATAGAAAACAAAAAGATGATATGGTTGTTTGTCTTATATGATATGATAGATCGATTATTTTTTTTGAGTTTGTTAATTATTATCAATTTGTTTTATAAATATGAGATATATCACATAATATAAAATAATAATTATATTTTCATACATTCACATTATTTTAATAAATATATATATAGATATACATTTTCTGAAATGTCATTATATTTTACCTCCAAATGTATGACATTAGGTAATCCCTCTCTAATTTTTTACATGGATTATGAAAACCCATATATTTTATAAACATTATTTCATGATTTATTCTATCAAATGACACTTCATTAAATCCAAAAATATAATGAGGGATGGTTTATTAAGGAAATTAGGAACAACATACAGTAACATGATCATGGGTGCAAAAATATTATTTATGAACTAAATAACATTCCATGATCTTTCATCGATCTTCTAATACTACATAGGAGAACCTGGGGATGTTCAATAGTAATGGGTTATTATAAAACCATGTAAGGTAATAATCAAATAATTATAAGATGAAAGTGATATATATGAGTCAAAATAAATATGTAGATGATATAAAAGGGATGAAAATCATAATCTTGAAAAATAAGGCATGATATAATATGACAACATCAAGGAAACATAGGTATGGTGAAACAACATAAAACATGACATAATTAGCATAAGTCAAGGATAATAACTGAGACATAATAATATAGTGTTTTTAGGATAAAAAATTCAACATACATGTTGTCTCATTGTAACGACCCAAACATTTGAATAATATTTGTTTCTTAAATTTTTTTTGTTATTTAATACTCAAACATAACTATATCCTTTATGTAATTAAGTGCGTATAATTAAAATCCTATAATTGGGTTTCGACTATTTTATTATTGTTGGTCAATATGACCGTTATAAACTGAAATCTTAACACTACAATTATTGTTTATAAATACAGTTGATCTTGGTTATTTAATACAGAAAGAAGAGTATATGGCCTCATCCAGTAGAATCGGGCTGTACAAACCTCATATGTCAGAGCTTGGGAAGGAGGTAGCATCTCTGGGCATTGCTTTGGACCAAGCCTAAGCTGAGCTTCTACAGGTGAAGCTTGAATGGAATCTCCTAAGGGTGATGTTCAATCTAATATTAATCACCACTCATTAAATGTTCATTGAGTTGACCCAAGATTCTATCACCATAGCACACATTACACTTAGGTCCTATATAGGTAATATAAGGGGTTATGTAACGAGACTTTAGATACATTGTGTAATCCGTTTGTATAAATAAAATTATTATTTCTTTATTATGGTGAAATTTGTGTTTTTCAAATATCTGGATAATTATAGAATGAATATAAATGATAAATTTTTGAAAAAGGGTATTTCTAAATATTTTTTTATACTATAAATAATTAATAATGATAAATGATTTTCAAAAAATGGTCTTCTACAGTTGTGATCAGTATGAAATTTAGATTCTATTAATATCAACATGATTATTAGTAAATTTTGATGTATGAATAGTATCAAACCTTTATGAATAGTAACAAATAGTAAATTAGCCAATAAAAATAGAAACATCATCCAAGAATGTATAAATACCATTTTGGCATCTGAATAGTGAAAAAACGATCATAGTATACGTTTTGATATTTTTGTAGGTCATAAACATTTTATTTACAATTTTATAATATATTTAATAATTTAAAGTGAAAATTTATTTACATAAATTGAAATCATAAATTTTACATTTATTGTCTTATGGTTATACAATAATTTTATGGGACCTTGATTAATTTTTCAAGGTGTTACAAAACATGTTATAGTTTTAGAGTTGTTTTCTGAATAAATAATGATTTTATATAGAAATTAAATTAAAAATATTTAGAAAATTATTTTCATAAAATGGAGTTCATTTTTTAATTTAGATCATCGATATTAGGTTAGGGTGATTTTTTGGATTTTTCTAAAATAGTTGAAATCTCAATGAATAGTAAAAATACAATTTTGAGTTTCGGGTGTTTGCTGACAATATTGATGTTTTATTCATGATTTAATAAATCTGTTCTACTTTTGTATAGTATGATATGTTATTAGGTGTCTAAATTGGATAATACTAGTGGATAATACCATGGGAAAGACCATGGTTTTTCAAATACCACAATTGATGTGTCCCTTGGAAATTAATTAAATATTCCCTCACTTTTTCTATAAATACCAAGTCATTCCCTCATTCATTTCTTTCCAAAATCCACATCAATAATGATCTGGTCTTTGTTACCTCTCATGGAGTCCTCCCAAGGTTCCCTCAATCTTTCAATGGTCCCAATATTCATGATTTCAATGTTACACTACAAGGTAAGGAAACCATTCACCCTCCTCTTTTAAGTCATGACTTCATTTATGTTATGTCCTATTGTTTCCATATTATTATGCGGGGGTATGTTCTTCTATATCCTTATTACTGTAAATTTCATGTCCAATTTATGAGATAAACTTTCCGGTCCAATCAACAAATTTTCAGAACTTTGAAATAACACTGTTAGGCTGCTGAAATTTCGTAAAAGAAATCGCATCTTCTTTCGAGTTTCATTTTCATATGGTATTTTCTTAAAATATACATAAGATGATATTAATTATTTTTATTCTGTACTCATACTGTATTATGATTTTTTTTAGTGGGTGACTCTTTTCCCATATCTTTTCACCATTTTCTAAAACCATGTTATACTGTCGTTATGCTGTAGAATTTTCATCTCAGAACGTTTCTCTTTTTTTATCAAACTCTGTCTTATTTTATTTATGTCAGTAACCAAATATATTTTATTTTCTAGGGGTATTCATCAATACATAAAAATGATCTTTTTGATTCTGTATTTGACATACATATAACCCTCACTCCTTTTCCATGCGTTATAAATGACATAACGATCATGTTATTGATTATATTTAAAACGTAATGATTTTGAAGTGGAACCCATTTCTTTTACTCGCTATGGGTTTTTAATAAAATTAATGATTAGGATATTTCTGGATCACATAAAAATATAGAAATATTAAGGGTGATCCCGAAAAGTGTTCCAATGCATTGAGTAAAGAATTTATCTCTAGAGATGAAAAGCTTCACGATACCTTGATGAATAACCTTGGTAATTTTTATGTAACCTAGGAGATAGACCTTAGTGATATTTTCATTAATGTCTACATTAAATGATTTATACACATATTGACGTTATGGTTCAGGTTATTTTCAATATGGTATGCCTTTACTTCCCTTTCTCATGTCTTTATATTTTTTTATCAAGTTCTTATAGATATCACAGGTCAATTGATTCCCTTGATTTACTTACTGGGCCTTATACTCACCCTTTCCTTTGATGTATGTCTATAGGTTATGAGATGAAGTAATTTTATATTGGATGATATTTTGACGATGCTTTTCAAGGGGATTTAAAAGAGTGTTTTACATTTTTATTCATTGTTCATGGTTTCACAGACAAAAGAAATTAAAGATATTCTGTTTGTAAAATGTAATGAAATGTTAGGTAATAAATAGTCGGGATACCATTGTTGGTATCAAAGGATAGATTAGTTATTTATGGAAATTATTATATTAAATAAATTGTAAGAACCCTATAGAAAAGTTTGACTTTAGGAAATCATCCTGGTATTTTCGTGAGTATTGATAAAGTGGTTTATCCAAAAAAAATATCCATGTCTGGATACGAGCAGGCTGAGGCAGCTCTAGAACAGATATACCAATGAGTGAAAACACCGATAATGTGTTTTGTGATGGAAGTGGGGTATCCCGGTACATGACAATGGGCCTTGTTGCACTATTGGTTATGACACTCCTTGGGGGTATGTTTGGTTAATCATAATCTTCTTTTGAATCATTATGAAGGATTTGTAGAGAAATTTAATTGTTTAATGCCTGATGTTTTGAGATATAAAATCCATTATAGTTAAAATATTCAAAAATGAAATAATTCTCTCACTATGTTTTTATTATTTTATAAAATGGAAGGTAATTGGAGGAACAGTGAAAATGGTTTCCGCAATGGACCATTTGCTGACGACCGTCTGATGGAATCCAGAATGGAAATTTCATGTGAATAATGAACCAACTAACTCAAGTTAGGGGAAATAACTTGAATCAAGATGAGAGACCTATCTCATCACCAAGGGAACATCATTCTATAGAATCCATTATGTATCAATGACTATAAACTTTTAGTGGAACTACCGACCCACTGATTGCTGAATAGTGGATCAGCTCTATCGAGAAGATCTTTTTTGTGCTCCACAATTCTGAACATGAGAAGGATACCATGGTTTTTTATTGCTTAGAGGGTGAAGATGATCAATGGTGGTAACTGGTTAAAATCACAAGTCCAATAGAAGAAGTTGAATATATTGACTGGGAAGAGTATAGGTATATTCTACAACATGTATTTCCCTCGATCGATGAGAACAAGAATGGATAAAGAGTTTCTCATTCATAAGAAGAAGGAGAATGAATCTGTGCGAAGCTAGGAGATGAACGTCACAAGGAATTAATGTTACACCTCTAGCTTTGTCGTGGATCCAAATGGTATGGATGATAAATTCTTCGATGTACTGAGAACTTCTCTACGAAAGAATCTAGTCAACTGAGATTATGATAGCTTTGAGGAGATCATGTGAAGTGCGATGAATTTTGAACTGGAGTTTGGAAATACACAGTGGTCTCATAAAACCAATGAAATGAAGTGATCAATAGAGCCATGCCTTGGGAGGATCTTTGATCAAGGAATAAAAGGAAAGAATGTACCACATCCCACATGTAATAAATGTCAGTGGAATCATTCATGGAACTACTCGATTGGGAGCGGAATGTACTACAACTGATGAAAAGATGGCCACAATGCGCAGAATTGTCTTAGTGAGGTGAAGCCACAACATCTAAACACTAACGACACGGGTAATATGGCTTAGGCCTTACCTAATTTCCAATACTATAAATTTTTACCATTTGGTCACTTTTCCAATCAATGTCCATATATGAGGGCAGTGTAGGGGAATCGCCATCTTCCCCAGCAATGACCAAGAAAACAAGGTCATACGTTTTCAATCACTATTACTGAAGTTGAAGCACTGAATGATTTGGTGGAAGGTACTCTTATTGTTCTCTCAAATCTAGAAATTACTTTTTTTTATTCTGGTTCTATGCATTCCTTTATTTACTCCATGTTTGCAAATAATTGAGGATCAACCCCCAATTTTCTAAATGTATATTTATCAATCAAGACTCCTTGTGGAATTATCCAAGCATCATAAGTGTTTAGAAACCCTAGAATTTACTTTAGTGAGAAAAATCTTATCTTAAATATATTAGTCATTCCCATGATGGAATTCAACATTATACTAGTGATGGACTAGCTCTGAAATTATAATTCTATGATCAAAAGAATAAGAAAGAGAATCTCAATATACTGGAATGGGAAACCTATAGTTATCTTTTACGGAGAGATATATCAACCTGATCTTTGTCTAGAAAACCCTCATATATTTTTCTTTTTGGAGTAGACCGCTAATGAAGATGGAGGATATGATAGTTTAAGGATATAAAATGTTCCCATTGTCCAGGAATACATTGACGTATTTCATAAGGAGTAATCTAGACCACCTCTAGAATGAGAGGTAGATTTTTCCATTGAACTCGTAACTGGATCTCAACTGATATCAAAGAACCCCTATAGGATGGAAAATGTGGAGCTAGTGGAATTAAAGAAACAACTCCAAGATCTTTTAGAGAAGTGGTTTATCTGAATGAGTGTGTCTCTTTATGAAGCACCCGTTCTCTATTTGAATAAGAAGGATGGATCGATGTAGCTATGCAATGATTATAGAGAACTGAACAAGATCACAGTTAAGAAAAAATACCATCTTTAAATAATTTATGACTTATCCAATCTAGATATTAGCATTATGAGTTTTTTGGTATTCCTTTAGGATTTACTAATCCACCTGATATTTTTTTGGTATTTGGTGAATAGAGTCTTTAAAGACTACATTGATAAATTTGTGGTAGTTTTTATTGATGATATTATAATATATTTCAAAAGTCTCAATGAGCATGAAGATCGTGTAATGGTTATTTTGCAAACTCTATAAAAGGATATGAATTTTGGGAAGTTCACCAAATGTGAATTCTGGTAACAACAAGTGGTTTTCAAGGGGCATATTTTAACAAAGGAAGGAATCACATTAGTCCCTGAAAAGAAAAACGTTGTAGTGGAGTGGCCTCAACCTACAATAATAACTGAGATTATTAGTTTCTTTGGATTAGTAGGATATTATATGAGTTTTTTGAAAAATGTTTCATGACGTTGTAATCCATTAACCAAGATAAATCGAAAAGGGGAAACTGTATATAGACAGAGGAGTGTGGGGAATGTTTCCAAGAGCGGAATAAGAGATTGGTTACAACACCCATGTTAACTCTTCCCTCATGTGTATATGGATTCATTATTTTTAGCGATGCATCTATGAAATGTCTTTGGTGCATCCTCATGAAAAATGAAAAAGCATTACTTATTCATCTTGACAGTTAGAGACTCATTAACAGAACTATACTACCCATGATCTGGAGCTGGATGCAGTCATTTTTTCATGGAATATATGGAGTTACTAACTTTATGGGGTGAAATGTGATATATACATAGACAATTAATGTTTGAGGTTTATTTTCACATAAAAGGAATTGAACATGAGGTAGATAAGATGGTTGGAACGTCTCAAATACTACTATTGTTCAATTCATTATCATCCTGGAAGAGAAAACAAAGTCGCTGATGCTTAATGCTGGAAATACCTTGGTGTTCATTCCATGATGAGGCTTCCAAGAGATCCTTTGATCAATGACCCAAGGATGATGGAAATTGGAATTATAAGGTATGGGACATCATCAAACCTATCCCAAATTATATCCCAAACATCATTACTGGTGAAGATCAAGAAATATCATAAAGAGGATCTTTTCTTACAGAAGAAGTCTGAGGCTATGAACGATAAGATGTTTTTTGATTTCAATATTGATCAATACGGTGTATTGAAGTTTTTTACAAAACTATGTGTTCCATCTATTCCAAAAATAAAGAAGGATCTGATGGGTGAAGCTCATAGATATACATTCACTACATGTCATGGAATCATGAAAATGTCTACGGACCTTTAGGATCATTGTTAGTGGAATAATATGAAAATGGATATTTATGAAAACACATCAAGGTGCTTGGTATGTCAGAAAGAAAGGGAAGAGCGACAACTTCCTAAAGTGGTATTGTAACCACTACCCATACCAGCATGGAAGTGGTAAAATATCACTGTGGACATCATCATTGGTCTCCCGAGAAATTCCAAAGGAAAAAATTAGATATGAGTTATTGTGGATTGTTTCACCAACACAACCCATTTTATCTTTATTTAGGAAGATTTACCTCGTGATCAACTTCCCAATATTTATGTGAAGGAATTAGTAAGGCTACATGGAGTTCCACTTACTATTATATCTGATTGTGATCAAAGGATCACATCAAAATTCTATAGAAGTATTCAACATGATCTAAGCACTGAATTGAATGTTAATATGTCCTATCACTGCCTAACTGATGGGAATTTGATAGGACAAATCCAACACTCAAGGTCATGATTATAATATGCTTAATGAAATTTAAAGGTGGATGGGATCTACATCTCCATTTAGTTGAGTTATCTTACAACAATAGATTCCACTTAAACATTCAAATGGTACACTATGAGGATTTATATGGTAAGCAATGTAAAAATCCTACTTGTTGGAATGAAGCTGGTGAGAGAAAAATTCTTGGGCCTGATCTTGTGCAAGATATGACATAAAAGGTCCATTTCATCCAACAACACATTAATGTTTCTCAGAGTCAGCAAAAGTGCTATGCCAAAAACCATGGAAGGGACATGGAGTTTGATGTTGGTGACAATGTCTTTCGTTAGATTTCACCTTGGAAGAGAGTCCTGAGGATTGGTATGAAAGGGAAGCTCAACCCAATGTACATTGGCCCCTATGAGATCCTTGATCACATAGGAGAATTGGTATGTCGGCTTGAAATTCCTCCAAATCTATCACGATTTCATGATGTCTTCCACGAATCCCTCTTGATGAGGTACATACCTTACCCTTCACGTGTACTAAATCCAGAGGCGGTACTTCTAGAACATGACCTCTCTTATGAGGAGAATCCATTTGAGATCGTGGATCATAGAGACAAGGCTTTATACAACAAGACTACCCACCTTGTTAGTGTTGTGGATGAACCACAAATGCGAAGAATCCACGTGGGAACCAGATGAGTCTATGAGGCAGAAGTACATGTTCATTTTCTCTTCTAAGGGTATGTGTTAAAATTTAACGGATTAAATTTCTTTAGGGGGGAAGAATGTAAAGACCCAAACATTTGAATAATATTTGTTTCCTAAATTTGTTGTGTTATTTAATACTCAAAAAAACTATATCCTTAAATTAATTAAGTGAGTATAATTAAAATTATACCATTGGGCTTTGACAGTTATATGAATATTGGTGGATATGTCTGTGGGAAACTAAACTCATAACATTATGATTATTGTTTATAAATACAAGGGATCTTAGTTAATTAATATAGAATGAAGAGAGGATGGCCTCATCCAGTAGACTCGGGCCACAGAAAGATCATCTTTCAGTGGTTGGGAAGGAGGTAGCATCTCTGGGCTTTCCTCTAGACCAAGCCCATTCTATCCTTCAACATTTGAACCCTGAACAGAATCTCCTATGTAATAAGTTCAACTAGATAGATATCATCACTCAGGAAATGTTTTCTGAGACACCCTAATATTCTCTCACCATAGTACACCTTACACTTAGGTCCTATGAAGGTCTTATAAGGTTCTATTTAATGAGACCCTACTTATGTTGTGTAATACTTTCATATAAATAAATTTTTGTTTCTTATTATAGTAAAATTTGGGATTATAAAATGTCTGGATATTTATAATATGAATATTGATGAATAATTTTGGGAAAAGGGTATTTAAAAATATTTTTTTACACATTAAATAATTAATAATGTGAAATTATTTTCATAAAATGGTATTCTAAAGTTGTGATCTGTAAGAAATTTAGAGACAAATAAGATCAACTAGATTTTTAGTAAATAGTTATTTATGAATAGTAACATAACCTTATAAATAGTAATGAATATTAAATTGGCCAAAAAGTGTAACTTCTCCCATGAATGTATAAATACAATTTAGACATCTTAAAAGTGAAAAAATGATCATAATATAAATTTTGATATTTTTGTATGTCATAAATATTTCATTTACTATTTTATAATTAATTTATTAAATTAAAATAATAATTTATTTTCAAGAAATGCAATAATAAATTGTGACTTTATTTCTTTATGTTTATAAGATAATTTTATGGGACCTTGATTGCCTTTTCATGGTGTTACAAAACTAGTTCTAGTTTTAGAGTGGTTGTTTTTTAATAAATAATAATTTTATTGAAAAAATAAAATTAAAAATATTTAGACAATTATTTTCATAAAATGGATTTCATTTTTTAATTAAGAGAAATGATTTTATGTCCGGGAGAGTTTTTTGTATTTTTATGAAACAAATGAATTTTCAATGTATAGAAAAAATGTAGTTTTGAGTTTTGGGTATTTAATGACATTATTAATGATGTAATGATGATGTAAAAAAATATGGTCAACCTTTGAATAGTGATATATGTTATGAGTTTTCCAAATTGGATAATACCATGGTTTAATACCATGGGAAAGCCCGTGGTTTTGCAAATACCATTGTTGATGTGTCCCTTGTAAATTAATTAAATATTCCCTCATTATTCTATAAATACCAAGCCATTCCATCATTCCATTCATTCCAAAAACCTCACAAACAATTCTCTGGTATGTTCACCTCCTAAGGATTCCTCCAAAGGTGAACTCAAGCTCCCCATGTCTCATCCTTCAATCATTTGAAGTTACTCTTCAAGGTAAGGGAATCATTCACCCTCCTTTTTTAAGTCATGACTTCTTTATGTTTTGTCTTCTAGTTTCTAACTTATTATGGGGGAATGTTATTATATATCGTTATTACGGTCCATTTCATACAAAATTAGTGAGATACCCTTTCCTCTCTCATCAGCCAATTTTCTGAATTTTTTATTGAAGTTGTTAGGCTGTCGAATTTTTGTAAAAGAAATCTCATCTTCTTTCGAGTTTCATTTTCTTATGGTATTATCCACAAATATCCATACCACGATATTATTTATTATCTATTATATACCCATATTATATTATGAGTTTTTTTCAGTGGGTGAATCTTGTTCCTTATCTCTTAAACATTTTCTAAAACCATGTTATATAGTTGTTATGCTGCATAATTTTCGTCTCAAAACCTCTCTCACTTTTTCTCAAAATTTATATTATTTTATTTATGTGAATAACCAAATATATTTTCATTTTAAGGGTTATTCATAAATACATAAAATTTAACTTTTTTATTCTAGAATTGGAAAACATATAACCTTGACTCCCTTTCCATGGGTTATAAATGACATAACGTTCATGTTTTTATGTACTTTTAAAACGTCGTAATTTTGAAGTGAAACCCATTTCTTTTAAACTCTATGGGTTTTTTATGAAATGTATGATTACGATATATGTGGATCCCATGAAAATAATTTCACATTAATGATTTTCCCTAATATTTCTATAATGAATTGGGTAACTAATTTAATCTCTAGTGATGAAAAGTTTCAAAATCCCTTGGTGAATAACCAAGGTACATATTATGTCACATTGGGGATGAACCTTGATGATATGTTCTGGAAGGTATAAATTAAATGTTATAGCCACATATTAATGTTACGGTTCAAGTTATATTAATTATGTTATGAATTTACTTCTATTGATCATGTCTTTATGTTTTTTTATCTAGTTCTTATTGGTATCACAAGTCAACTGATTCCCTTGCTTTCCTTATTGGGACTTCTGCTCACCCTTTCATTCGATGTATATCTCCAGGTTATGAGATGCAGTAATTTTACATAGGATGAAAATTTCAAGAAGCATTTCCAGATTATTTAAAAGAGTGGTTTAGGTTTTCATGTTTTATTATTCCTGATTTCCAAGACACTAGACTTTAAAGATCCTCAATTTATAAAATGCAATGAAAAGTTATGTAACAAAAAGGTCGGGATGCCAATCTCAAGAGATAACAAAAATACCTAAATCAGTCGAGGGGTATATAATTTAGGGACCACTAGTAAAATAAATATGAGGAACATGCTTAATTTTGTCACATATATCATACAACAAAAGTTAATTTTTAATAACATGTAATCCAAAGATTAATTAGTGCGAGATACATACATGTAATTTCCTAATAAATTTATGGATAGTAATGTCATGGTGAACACATTTGTGTGGAAAATGGGATTGGTATTCACTACACAAAGGTTTTGAAACATGCCATGTAAATAAAGAATAATAAATATTTCATATTTATTAGTATTTGTGAATTAAATATTAATTTAACATTAAATGGGTTGCTAGGTTCGATAGCATACCTGATACGCAACAACGAGTTTCATTGGAATCTTACGTTGCATACTGATAACATGATAATATTATTTTAAATGGTAGTTAACTCATAGGAATTGTATTGGAGGGAATGAAAAAACTAACTAAAATATGATTATACATGTTTATTAAATGTATTTACATTTATCCAATAAAATTTATAGGCTTTAAATATGAATGAAAATAATTTTAAACATAATTTACATTAAAAGGTCGATTTACCACCTTTTAAGGGTGAAGCCTCATTAAATCTAGTTTTGGTCATTTTTATATGTTCTATTTGACCAAATAATATTCTTATTTATATTTGGGGTATAAAATTTTACATTGGGTAATTTTTTGGTATTTTTCGGATAAAGTTCATTTTTTTAATGAATATTGGAAAATATAGTATTTTAATTCAAAAGTTCCTTTTAATATAATTTATTTATACAGTTAAATTACCTTTTTAATTGGATTTAAAATGTAATTAGAAGATATTTTTACCATTTAATAAAATTTTGGTTATTTGAATTAATTTCACTTTGAAATTGGACATAAACAAGTGTCAATCTTTTGATAGTTTTTGTTTCTTAAAAACACGCTAATTACTTTACCAATGGGAATTATTTTTAAATTAACTAATGCCACATCTATGTTTTGAATTTGATAAATAGACATCATTTACTAATTTGGAATTTCAAATATAAATTTGGAAGATTTTTTGGTATTTTCCTGAAAAACATCAATTTTTGATGAATAGTGAAACCACTGAGTAGTAGTTAAAAAAACTGACTTTTTCAATTATATGAAATTTTACCGCTTCTGTGAATTTAATTTAGAAAATCAAACATACATGGTTGTAATAAAGAAGTAAAATGTGATTCAATAAGATGAAAATAATTTTTGGTGAATAGTAACTTTTGACTTTTATTTACCGCGGTTAAAGATAAATAGGGTATTTCAAGGTAAAAAGAATATTGTAATAATTCAAAATTAAAGTAACACTTGTCCGAACCTTATTGGATGAGTAATTTCTGACCATGGGAATCTTTGGGTATATTATGGGACCTCATGGAGCCACTGATGAAAGAAAATGACATATTAGATTAATTAATTTAATGTAAAGGCAAAAATGACAAAAACACATATCTTTTAGTAAAGTAATTTTTATATGTTGTTATATAAATTATATTTTCAACTATAAATATTAATTGGAAATATAAAAAATTTTCCAACATCATGGTATCTTTTTTATAATTTTTAGACATCACATAATTAAAATTATTTATGACACAATAATCATGCAGTGTTTACCTCATTAATAAAAGAATTAAATAAATAAGATTATAAATATTAAAATAACGTCAAAAACATGTCCAATTCCTAATGGATGATATTATCTCGACTATGAGTCATCTTATCATCATCTTTAAGGATTTTTTGACATTTATAAAGCAAATATCATTATATAATAAAATAATATTATCACACTTTCTGAAAGAGCCCCTCCTACCCCTTATAAAAGGAGACCACTTCTTACCAATTCCTCACACCTCTCAAGCCATTTGGCTGATCCAAAACCTTCCCAATTAAGCTCCCTAAATCCCTCTCCTCATCCTAGAAGCCTTACCTTAGGCATAAGGCACTGTAAGAAGTCCTTTGGTTCAAACCAAAGGGAGTTGCCCAAATTAAAGGTAACATTTTGTTTTAAATTTTTTTCATTTATTTTAATTCTCTAACCACTAAACTATTTTTATTACTTTATTTTGTAACAACACCAGTATCCCCAATATACAGGCTATTTTTATGAGAATGATTCGAACTACAGTTACACACACCACCAACTAACGGGTAAAGAACATATTGTTTCTGTGGAAGAAAAAATAACGCCTCACAAAACAATGATTGTTCAAATAACTCCAACTGCCTATCATGGTGGTAATTATGATGGAACTGTATTTATATATGATATATATTATTTTTAGGTTTTATTTATGGTTCTGTAATTTCCATTTATAGCCTACCTTTATGGTTTCCATAATGGGTAAGCATGATAATTTCATTTGGGGAAGTGCGGACTACCGCCCCCTCAAAGTGATATGACTCAATCATACAATATGTGGTACATATAAAGGATAGATTTAATGATATTTGATATAATAAAATACTGGAATTATAAAATTAGTATTTATCGTTATGTTTTAAATCCATTAAATATGAAATATAAATGGAAGTAGCATTCATGCTTACGTACGGCTTACCGTCTCCATGAACAGTGCATATATTTTAGTACCTATAAATGTTATGTACTATTATAAATACTTTTATACAATGGATATATATGATATATATGATATCTACATCATGATTATATTTTTGGATGTAATGTACTATTGACCACATGGACAACTTGTAAATATAAGGTGTTCATTTTTGACTCAAGAACCAAATATAAACAGCACGACCATTATTAACTTAAATGATCACATAATGTTTATTACGTGGTAATTATAGATATAAAAATAATTATAAACTTGAAAAATGATCTTAAGAAAGTATAAATTAACATTAGATTATTATTCGGGAGATTAATGAACGATCGATTCATGTCGGACACGAGGTAAGGGACTTGGTCTCAATCTCCTTTCATTGAGGAATATTTTGTTTTAATACACGGCTTTCATTTATACACTATATAAACACCCTTGACATTTCAAAGGGGATCATTTTATAAGATTCTTCTTACTAAAAGACAAAATGGAATGTTTCTTTTAACATAAGCAGTGACAACAACCTTTTCTGCCGACACGAGTATTATTTGATCTTTGTCTCCTCAAAAAGTCGTAATGTTTTTAAAAGAAAATAAATACCATATACTCTAATATGTATTTTGATATTTAAAATGGATTTGATAATGGATTTTTTATGTAAATATATTTATTTGATTTATTGTGATTGAAATGTGGAAATGTTTCCTTTCCTTTATATTCGTTTTACGTCTTCTGATTTTATAATTGTACATGGACATTTGACAGGTGGGTACATGATAAACCAAATGACGGGTGGTGTCATGAATACCAGGATTGGTGGTTACATTATAACCTCCAATGCATTAGGTATGTAAGTCGGATGTATGGCTATTCCTTTTAATGATATGTGTGGAATTTGACCGTATGGTTATTCCATTTATGTATGTTTATGTCCCAAGTTACCTTTATATGTTATGTGTTTTTTATGTGGGATTTATGGAAATCTATTGGTTAAAAAGGGTATGTAATGATCTTATATTCAGTGAAGAGTATTTACTACTTCATAAAGGTGAAAAGTATTACTTATGATAAAGTATTCATCGTTTACCTGTTGTTTTGAAAAACTAACTGTTTTTTTTCTTTGTGTATCCCTTAATGAGCTTTTTATGCTAATCCCATGTTTTTGAAATGTTTTTCATAGGATATAATGTGGAATAGGGTAAAGGATGGGATCAAGGAAAAGTCATGATGTCTTAAACATGGAACTATACATGACTCTTTATTTAAAGATTTCATGTATTGTAAAAAAATGGAAAATGTGTAGAAGTGTCTACTTTGTAATCTTTTGAGATGTAATAGTTATGTCCTAACTCTGTAAAACACTAAACATGAAAAGTTCCTAAATTTGAATTATTCGTTTAATTCAATATTATGTTATGTTTAAGTCCGGGTCCTTATAGTTGGTATCAGAGGTCGATTTAGATATCATTAGGAGTTAGGGTATTGTTAAATAAATGTACATAAATTAATTTGTGGTAATATTGACATGATATGGCATTTACAGATTACCATGTTTCTTCTCCTAAGATATTTTGGTGTTCAGAATAGATTTCCATAGAGGAGATAGGGCACCTATGTTGGGAAGACATCAGGAGGAAGACAACCTTCCAAATCCGCAACCTGAGATGGTTATAATCAAAATTTAATAGTTTGTTGCAGGGATGGCTCAGGTGACTCCGGTGATAAACGGTGGTTGTGTTTATTGGTGATATTTGGGTTTATTCTGAAATTAAAGAGGTGCATTGAAGTCATTTATGTGTTATCTTGAAAACCTTAAATGAAAATAAACTTCATTGGAAATTCCGCAAGTATGATTTTTTGTTACAAAAAATTTCTTTCCTTGGTCAAATTGTTTCAAAAAATGGCATAACTGTTGATCCTACAAAAACAAATGTTGTTGAAGAATTGCTAGGACCCACAAATATAACTGATATTCGTAGTTTTCATAGCTTGGATGGTTATTACAAGAGGTTTGTTGAAACATTTTCACAATTATCTAGTCCCATGACTACGTTAACGTGAAAAGTTGTTAAGTTCATTTCGACAATAGAATGTGATGATTGTTTTCAGGAATTGAAAAGATGATTGGTTAATTCTTTAGTTTTAGCACTGCCTTCCAGAAATGGTGAGTTTGTTATCTATCGTGATGCTTCATTGAAAGGAATTGGTTGTGTCCTAATGTTGAATGATAAGGTAATTGCTTATGCTTCAAGTTAGATGAAACCACATAACTTAAATTACCCTACACATGATTCGGAATTAGCGGCTGGTGTTTTTGCTTTAAAAATTTCGAGGAATAATTTATATGGAGTGAAGTGTGAAATATATACTTATCACTAAATATTTAAGTATATATTCACTCAAAAACAATTGAACATAAGACAGAGGAGATGGTTGTAATTAATCAATGATTATGATTTCATGATCAATTACCATCCGAGAAAAGAAAATAATGTGGTTGATGCTTTGAGTCGAAAAAGAAATGCTTCATTAACTATGTTACGTTTGGAACAAGATCCTTTGGTTTATAATTTGGTGAAATTTGGCATAGAATTCGTTGGTGGAGAAAATTATTCTATTTTGTATCAGGTGTCAGTGGGATCATCTCTTTCAGATAGAATAAATCAAGCACAGAAAGAAGACAGTAAATTACAGAAAAAGGTAGAGGTGGTTCAGAAGGGTAAGTTGCCTGAATTTAACATTTATAATGATTTTTTTTGAGGTCTGGAAAGAGATTATGTTTACCATGTGATTCAAATTTGATGAATGAGTTGTTATGTGATTTTCATAGTTCCTCATTTTCAGTTCATCCCGTCAGTACTAAGATGTACAGAGATCATCATGAGTATTATAGGTGGGATGGAATCAAAAGTGATATTGATGATATTACTATGCATTTCTTGACTTGTCTGAAGGTTGAAATCAGAGCGGAAGTTACCAAAAGGAATGCTTCCGCCTTAACCAGTGCCATAGTTGAAATGGGAATGTATATCCATGGACTTTGTTTTAGGATTACCGAAGACATCTTGAGGTAATCATGCAATCTAGATTATTTTTGATCAATTTAGTAAATCTAATCATTTCCTCCATATTCGATATATGTTTTCTCTAGATCAACTTGTTTGGTTGTATGTTAAAAAGATAGTTAGGTTGCATGGAGTTCCCTCTCAATTGTATCTGGTCAGGATCCTAGGATTACATCTAACTTTTGTAAAGTCTTTTAGAAGTCGTTGGGTACTGAATTAAATATTAGAACAACATTTCATCCTTAATCAAATGGGAAGTCAGAATATACAATTCAGACATTAGAGGATATGTTATGTGCTTTCTTGATGGATTACCATGGAATTTGGGACCAACGTCTTTATTTGGATGAATTTTCATATAATAACAGTTTTAATTCGAGTATACAACTGGATCCATTTGAGGCATTAAATGAAAAGATTTTTCGAACCCCAGCTTTTTGGGATGAAGTAGGTGAAATGAAGCTAATGGAAATAGAATTGGTAGAAGAGATGGTAGAGAAAGTTCAGTTGATTTAGAAGCACATGATAATAGCTCAGATCAGACATGAAAGTTATGTATATAACAAGAGGAAGGATCATTCTTTTGAGGTTTGTGATCATGTATTTCTCAAAGTTTCTCCATGGAAAAGTGTGATGTGTTTTGGTATGAAGGGAATGTTGAGTCTGAGATTCATTGGACCTTAAGAAATCCTTGAGAAAAATATTTTTCACTTGCATAAAGAGTGACATTACCTCCATGTTTATCCCAAGTACAATTTTTTTTTCATGTTTTGATGTTGAGAAGTTATATGCTAGATCTATCTAATGATTTGAGCCAGAGGTAGTTCAGTTGGATGAGAATCTCTCTTATGAAGAACAATCAGTTCATATTCTTGACCATAGAGAGAAATTGGTACAGAATAAGGTAATTCACCAGGTAAAGGTTTGGTGGAAAACCCATATGGTTTAAGAGGAAATGTGGTAATCTGAAAATTCTATGAGGGTTAAATACCCCCACTTATTTTGACAAGTAAAATTGAGAGGACGCAATTCCCAAAAGGGGAGAAGGATGGAACATCCCAAGTAAATAATGAATAAAAAATATTTCATATTTATTATTTTTTGTGAATTTAATATTAATTTTATTTTAAAGGGGTTTCTATGTTCGATAGCGTACCTGATATGCAACAACATGTTTCTTTGAAATCTTATGTTGCATACTAATAATATAATAATATTATATTAAATGGTAGTTAACTCTTAGCGATTGTGTTGGTGGGAATAAACAAAACTCACTATAATATGATTATACATGTTTTTTAAATGTATTTACATATATCCAATAAATCTTAGAGTCTTAAAATATGAATGAATCTAATTTTAAGCATAATTTAGATTAAAAGGTCGATTTACCACCTTTTATTGGAGAACACTCTTTAAATATAGTTTTGATCATTTTTATATGTTCTATTTGACCAAATAAAATTCGCTTTAGATTTTGGGACATCAAATTTTACTTTGGAAATTTTTTGGTATTTTTCGAATAAAGTTCATTTTTTAATGAATAGTGGAAAATATTGTATTTTAATACAAAATTGCATTTTAATTGAATTTATTTATATGGTTATATTATCTTTTTAAATGGTTTTGAAGTTTAATTAGAAGATATTTTTTCCATTTAATCCAATGATGGTCATTTTAATTAATTTCACTTTGAAATCGTACATAAACAAGTGTCAATCTTTTTATAGTTATTATTTTTTAAAAAAACTCTATTTGTTTTAACAACGGGAATTAATTTTTAATTAATTATTGGCACTTAAATGTTTTTAATTTGAAAAAATATACATCATTTTTGAATTGGAAATATCAAATAATGTTTAGGCTAATTTTTGGATATTTTTACGGAAAACATCAATTTTTTATGAATAGTGAAACCACATAGTAATAGTTAAAAAACTGACTTTTTCATTAAAATGAAATCTTACCTCTTATGTGAATTGAATTTTGAGAATATGACAAACATGGTTGTTATAAATATGTAAAATTCAGTTCAATAAGATTAATTTTTTTGTGAATAGTAACTTTTGACTTTTATTTACTGCGTTTAAAAGTAAATAGGGATATTCAATGTAAAAAGAATATTGTAATAATTAAAAATTACCATAACACTTTTTCTAACCTTGTTGGATTAGTAATGGACGATCATGGGAATTTTAGGTCTATATTGCGACCCCATGGAGCCCCTTATGAATGAAAATCCACATTATATTAAATAAATTAATCTCAAGGAAAAAATGAAAAAAATATCTTTTAGTAAATTAATATATATATTGTGTTATATAAATTATACTGTCAACTATAAATATTCATTGGAAATATAAATTATGTATCTACATCATGGTATCTTTTTTATAATTTTTAGACCTCACATAAATTAAATTATTTATGACATAATAATGATGTAGCGTTTACCTATTTAATAAATGATTTAAATAAATAGGATTATAAATATTAAAATAACATAAAAAACCTATACAATTATTATTGGATGATATTATTTAGACAATGATTCATATTATATTTTACTTTATTTATTTTTGAACCTTTCGAAACTGAATACCATTGAATAATAAAATAATATTATCATAGTTTACTAAAGAGCCCATCCTCCCCCTTATAAAAAGAGGACAGTTCTATACAATTGCTCACACCTCTCAATCATTTTGGATCCTCCAAAACCAGCCTAGTTAATCTCCCTATATACCTCTCATCCTCATAGAAGCCTTATCTTAGGCAAAAGGAACTTCAAAAAGTCCATTAGTTCAAACCAAAGGGAGGTACCAAAATTAAAGGTAACGTTTTTTTAAAATTGTTTTCTTTTATTTTACTTCTCCAACCCCTAAACTCTATTTATTCCATTATTCTGTAACAACACATGTATCCTCAATATACTAGGATTTTATTATGAGATTTATTCGAACTACACTTACACAAACCTCGATATAATGGGTGAAAAATATAATGTTTCTATGGATGGCAAACTAACACCTCACAAAATGATGATTGCTCAAATATCTCCAACTGCCTCTCATGGTGGCCACTATGATGGTACTAAATTTATATATGATATATATTATTTTTATGTTTTATTTGTTTCTTCTATAATTTCCATTTATATCATACCTTTATGGTTCGCATTATGGGTAAACAGGATAATTTCATTTGAGGAAGTGCAGACTACCACCCCATCAAAGTGATATGACTCATTCATACCATATGTGGTATGTATAAAGGATATATTTAATGATATTGTATATGATAAAATAATGGAATTATAATACTACTATGTATCATTATGTTTTAATTTCATTAAATATGAAACAAAAATGAAAGTAGCGTTCATGCGTACGTACGGCTTACTATGTCCATGAATGGTGCATTTCATTTCATACCTCTAAATGTTATGTACTATTATAAATACATGTATATACTGGATATATAAGATATATATGATATCTACATCATGATTATCATTCTGGATATAATTGACTATTGACCACATTGACAACTTGTAAATATAAGGTGTTCATTTTTGACTCAAGTACCAAATACTGACAAAAAAACCACTATAAACATAAATGAACCCATAATGTTTATAACCTGGTAATAATTGATATAAAAGGAATTATAATCTTGAAAAAGGTTCTTATGAAAATATAAATTAACTTTATTTTATTATTCAGGAGATTAAAGAACGATCGAGTCAAGTCATACATGTGGTAAGGGACTTCGTCTCAATCTCCTTTCATTGAGGCATATTTTGTTTTAATACACGACTTTCTTTTATATGTTGTATAAACACCCTTGAATTTTCAATGGGAATCAATTTCTATGAAGCGTTTTAATAAATGACAAAAAGAAATGTATCTTTTAACATAAGTAGTGACAACGACCTTTTTTGGCACCGTGAGTATTATTTGATCTTTGGCTTCCTCAAGAAGCCGTAATGTTTTTAAAAGAAAATATATACTATATACTCTTTTATGTATTTTGGTATTTAAAATGGTTTTGATAATGGATTTGTTATTTCAATATATTTAAGTGATTTATTGTGATTTAAATGTGGAAATTTTTTCTTTCCGTTATATTTGTTTTATGTCTTGTGATTTTATAATGGTACATGGACATTTGGTGGGTGGATACATGATAAACCAAATGACGGGTGGTTCAGTGAATACCAGGATGGGTGGTTACGTTATAGACTCCAATGCATTGGTTATGGAAGTCAACCGTTTGGCTTTACCATTTAGTGATATGTGTGGAAGTCAACTGTATGGTTATTCCATTTAAGTATGTTTATGTCCCAAGATACCTTTATGTGATATGTGTTTTTTATATGGGTTTTATGGTAATATTTTTGTTACAAAAGTATAAATAATGATATTTTATTCAGTGATGAGTATTTACTACTTAATAAAGGTGAAATGTATTACTTATGATAAATTATTCATGGTTTACCTATTTTTTTGAAAAACTAGCATTTTTTTTCTTTGTGTATCCCTTATTGATCTTTTCATTCTCATACAAGGTATTTGAAATGTTTTTCATAGGACATAATGTGGAATAGGGTCATGGATGGTTTCAAGGATAAGTGATGTTGTCTTAAACATGTAACTAGACATGACACTTTTTTCCAAAAGTTCATATTTTGTACAAAATAGAAACTGTGTAGAGGTGCCTACATTGTAATCTTTTGAGATGTAATAGTTATGTCCTTATTATCTGAAACTCTAAACCTGAAAAGATCTTCAATGTAAATTATTCATTTAATTAAATATTATATAAGGTTTAACACTGGGTCCTTATAGGTTTAGCATAGAAAATCAAAGGATATTTTTTGCAACATAACGAGTGTACATAAAAATTCATGGAATAGTTTAATGAGAGTGAATGGGGTGTCCCATAACACATAAATAATATGGAAAATAAGAGGGTTCTGTAATAATATAATCCAGAATGATAAATTATAAATCTAAAATCATAATATAATGAAGGTTCATGATTCATGAGGGGAAAGAGTAGATCCCATAACTTGAGTGGGTGTATCTAAAAACATGGGAGGATCTTATTAAGATATTGGAAAAAAATGGAGGGCTCAATATAGAGAAATGAATATTAATATCAGTCTATAAAATTTTTTAGTTAATAGGAATGGGATGTTATCTCGGTTATTATAATAAGAGAGAGGGGTTATTTTCTAATTTTAAAAAATAGGTTTCAAAAAATATATGATAAAATAATTGAAACAAAAAATATTATAATGGTTTTTATCATTGTTTCATTGAAAGACAAGTTTCTTTTCAATATTTTATATTTCTAAGTACTGAACACATTATAACAATAATCATTCGTATTATGGAAGTGATTCATCTTCATAAAAAATTAATTTTAAAACATTAAAATATAATATAGGTTTTGGAGGATTTATTATGGTTTTATAAAATTAATAAAAAAACAAACCCCACATTATTTTTATGGTTAAAAAAATTGGTCATGGATACTCCTTATAGTATTTATCTCATCACTTTTAGTCTTTTTGTGTAATTATACACAATATATATTTATGCAGTATTTAATTTTTTCCTAATAATTTATATGTCTCTAAAAATTATGAAAATTTCACAATTATATAATTTTGACATGAAAATTTAAAATATAATATTAATTTTATCTAATCAATTATCTAAATATGAAACTTATAATTTTAAATCAAAATTATCTATTTATTTAGAAATTCATGTCTATGCAATGATAAGAGTTCTCTATCCCATATAAAATTTCATATTGAAATTATAAAATTATAATATAATTTATAGTTAAATAAAATATTTTTATAAGAATGTTTTGTTAAAATAAAATTTATTTAAAAGTATCATTAATTTATCATATATATTTTCATGATTTAATCTATATATTTCCTAAAAATATTATTTAAGGTTCATCATATCGAAATCTATTTTTTATTAAACTCATTATTTAACCATTTATAAATTAATAAAAATGGTTAAATTTAATAATTATTATCATAAAAATGAATATATAAAAAATCATACTTTGCAGCTCTCGATACGTAACCCCTAATTACGCTCCTATAGAAACTATAGTAATGTGTACAATAGTGACACATTGTTGGTGTGATTCGACGAACATTGTGTGGGTTATGATCTTTCTAAGACCAAAATTATCCTATATTTTATTTCTATCATATATTAAAATTTTAATATCCTCTTGGTATTAGTCAGATGTAAAGACTTGTGATTCCATCTCACTTAATGGCTCTAATAATTGTGATTTATATTGTAAGATCCTACTATTTTAGGTTTTTTTTATTTGGTCTGTGTCAACTATATTATATCATAACACAAATACATACTAATCATAATATTCATTTCACAATCTATATATTAACAATGTTTATGATTCTTAGTGATCTTTTTAATATAATAGGATATAACTTATAATGTCCAAAAAACAGAACTTGTGCATGTTTTTTCTTAATGTTAATTACTTAATAAAAAAATTATAAATTTAAAAAAAGAACATAATTTATAAAAAAACTATTTTCACTAAAATATTAACCCCAAAATAAATTATTCCCTTGAAATTATATTTCATAAAATAAAGAGATAAGGTTATATCTATTTCATTGATTCTTCTAGTTCCCATTTTGTATCCTCAATCATGTGGTTCTGACTCAACTCTTTATCTCAGTGTGTTTCCAATTTTTGAAAATCTTTTTCTATATGATCCAAGATCATCTCTGGTTCCTCCTCATATGAAAGATCATTCTCTAATAACACCACATCAAGATTCATTATATGTGAGATATCTGGTTATACTTCCAAAATAAGGATACATGGAACATGTCATGTACTAGAGATATGTAAGGTGGGAGTACTATTTAATAAGACACAACATATATATGATCAATTATTTCAAAGGGGTGATGTATTATGGATTAATATTTTCCCTCATTCCAAAACTCGACTTTATTCTAAGGCAATACATGAACACATTATCTCTGACCTCAAACTCAATATCACAACAATCATTCTCTTGACAACCTTTTATTGACGTTGTGTATATCTCATATAAAGCTGAATGTATTGAACGTTGTCCATCAAAAATTTGACAAGATCAACTCCCATCAACTTATTCTCTCCAACTTCATCCCAATATGTTTGATTCTAAAACCAATTCCCATACATGTCATCATGATGTTCTATTTCAATGATAGACTATAAACTATTGTTATATGGGGAACTCCACTAGGGAAAGTTGTTGATCCCAATATCCTTGAAAATTCATTAAACATGACCTCATTATATCCTCAATGTATTGAATGGTTGTTTAGTATTGGCTATCCATATATGACTAATAATTAATATTGAGACTCACCTCTATATACAATGATTTCTAAATGCTTCCTTAGAACTATAACACCCTAATATTTTATGAAATATATTTTTTAAATTAATTAAATATCGTTGATATCTAAAGATACATAAAATAATGGGTTTTCCAGAACAAGAATATAATATAAATTTTATTACTAAAACATGATCGTTATTACCTGTAGATTAAATTTGGTGATATGAATAGTATAACCACATTAGAAAATTATTAAGGATTTTTTTTATAATGAATATATATTTATTTTTAATAATGTCTTTATACGCTAAAACAATTTTCTCAAATATTCATTTTCATTATTTTTATGAAGAAATTATTAAATTAATTGTTTCCTTTTTTGAAGATTTATTTTATTTTTTTCGTGATTTATAATATCACATTAAAATTATCATATGGGTAGTTTTTCAGAATTGTTAGAAAATATTAATTTAATGATTAATAGTGAAAGATAATAATTTTTATTAAAAAACGTTTTTTTAAGTATATAAATACATAAATTATATTTAAAAATGGTTTTAAAAGTATTAAAAGATAATTTTTATTAATATTAATGCAATTTATATCACGGAAAACAATTTTATCATGATTTTTTATAGATAAAATGTGTATACTATTTAGAACATTATCTTTGAAAAATAGATTTTTAGTCATGTCTACTACTTGAATGGATCACAGGCCTTTATTTTTTTTATTTTTGATAATCCACCTTCCACGGGGTGATGTGGAACCTTTACATTGCCTAAAGGATTAAGGGAAAATTACCAAAGTCGTAGGTATTAGAGAAAATCACCGAAACTAGACAACATAGAATTGATCCTCCCCAGCAAATATTATGATATCCGCACACCACCATCACAAGTCTCATCAGCTAGCTAACCTGTATAGAGATGAATATGCCAAGTTCCGATAGTAAATCCATAAAACTTAATATTCTAATTTTGGTAAGCTCTTCTATGGTGAATGTGTCTGCTCTTGAATCCTCATCTTCACCCCTGTCCCTAGTAATTTTACATGTACATTTTCATATTTCATGTGGGCCAAAGGCCTTGGGGTGGCATGAATCCTTGAGGTGTCCCTAAGGCGTTGATATATAACTGGACCAAAGGCCATGGGTTTCCTGAAAGCCTTGTGGTACTGAAGGACCAAACCTATGGCCTAAATGCCCAAATGGATGAATTGTTTCAACTTCCACAGTACCGAACATTACCTACTATAGTACATACTAAAGAAACTAATACAGTTCGTACTATAGTACATACTATAGTAATTCTATAATAACCCTAAAATATGTCTCCAATCAGATTTTATCATGGGTCTCTTGGATGCACATGCCGAGTCCTCACCAAATGGGCTCAAGCTCAGGTGCTTTTTTTCATGTCTACTAGTTTCATTTAAACAAAAAATACGAAAGTTATGTCAATTAAAATTGTATCCTAGACTCCATATTTGTAAACTAGATAATTAAATTTTTATAATAATTCAAATTAATTTATTGTCTTAATGAATAGTAAAAACTGTAAAAATAATTACAAAGGATAAGGTAAAATAGTTTTACCATGGGGATTAAACTAAAAACATAAGAGTTAAAGATTAAATAAAACTTATATAATTAAAACTATATGGCCATAGTTTTAACTTATAAATTATAAGCTTATATATTGAGCTATTTTGAGCTATTTGTTTTCTGTAAAATGAGGTTATATCATCTTTCGTTCAAAAATTCAAACTAGTTCATCCCTTCCACTTATAAAATAACATAACATGTCATGATATATTCAAACATCCAAACCCTTTAGGTTTAGGAAGAAACATACCACATACCTTAAATTAATCCCATCTCATTTCATAGGGGCCTTATTTTGATTATAAAAACCTCCTGTAATGGCCTTTGGTCGTAACCAAATTAGCTTGACTGAAGAATATGTATTATTCTTAATTGAGTGTTCTTAGTTTATCCCCCCATCCACCTCCTTCAAATACTCACCAAATATTATGAAATAATAATACCAAAATCTTCAATAAATTTATATTATTTTATTTAAATTTTATAACCAATATCAATCATTTCTTCTAACAAAAGTAAAATAAAACCATCGATCATATGATTGGTGGACAACCACTTTTCAAATGGATGTAATAAATCTTCCAACATCACTTATCAGATGATGAATATAATGAAAATTTTAAATTATATATATTTTATTTATGTAATTAATATACTTATTTAATTATAATATCACATATACCTTGTTATATTCAATTCTTTTAGAAAACTATAACATCGCTTTTGAATATGTTTGGATAACTACCTCGACAAAGAGATGTGATATGTTTTTAATTTCTGCATTACATGGATGATAATAAGGATATATTAAACGAATATATATTGTTTTTATGACACAATAATTATTCTATTATTTTAAATTATTATTTATTTTTCCTTCATTTTGTCATTCAGAAAAAAATTGAAACGTGTTCATGAATATGTATGACCTACCGTCTCCATGAATAAGGTGATACATTATTGTAAATATAAATGTATGGATGATTAAAAAAATATTTCACAAATATATATGATATTTATGTCATTATTTAAATTATGGATATTATATAATCATGATAATAGTACAAGGACAAAAACAACTAAACCATAACATACATGGAAAATGAAGTAGTTGTCACCAGAAATAGTTATTTCAATTAAGTATTTTTAATAAATGGGTGATAAAAGGTAATAAGTAAATCAAATATGGAATAAAATATATGATTATAGTTTTGTAATATTTTTATAATAAAACTATATTTATTTTAGATTAGGGTCTACTGTTTAGGAATAATGTCGAGACCTGATGAAATGAATTTCTAATCCCACCTTTTTTTCTTGGAGACTTATGCCATATTCACAACTCGTCTTATTTTTTGGTAAATATACATCTCCATTGACATGTAATATCCTTAATATACTTAATATAATGGAATTTATTTTTTCATTCGAAGTTATTATTTCCTGAAACTTATGTATCAAATATTACCAAAGTGGTCAGGGGTTTTTGTCTCAATATTATTTTAATGGGATCAATATCATATTTACCACATGTTTCTTTTATATGGTGTAAATTATTCCTATGAATTTATTTTATCATTATTCTCCTGAAATATATGTGATATAAATATCAATATAATTTTATTTATTACTCATAAGTTACCAATGTGCTTTGGTTTTATGTTATAATATCAACCTTTATCGGTATTGATTTTGATTAAGTTTTTGATGATGAAATATTCAAATAGTTCTCTAATGGAACTCATGAATTTTTATAGCCTAAATTAATTTCTTTAAATTCCAAATTTTCATTTCATATACCTTTATTTAATTACGGAAGAGACCAAAATATTTATTTTAAGGAAAATTAACATTATTTTTATCATTGGTCGAAATATTTCTTCTTCCATATCCATGTTTTCTAAAAATGTTTTAAAGAATTTTTTTTTCTGTTATTTAAAAAAATTAAATTCATCTTTACCATGTTTTAATTTTTAATAATAAATTTACAAGTAATATTTTTTTAATTTTTTGAAAAATATACTTTTGAAATTTAATTGAAAATATGAACGGAATATTTTTTTAACATATACCTCATGAGTACAATTTTAAATGGTAATGAGTAATTATTTATTCAAATCATACATTATATGTTTACAAGTTTATTCTAAATTTAAATTATTTATAAAATATTTCTTGTGTTTTTAGTTTCAAAAATATTTTTCAATTGGAAATACTATTTTCCTCAATATTTTTTTAACAAACATTCAATGTAATTTCTATTCCTCATCAACAACAACCATTGACTCTAATTATTATCAACAGGGGATAAGATCCATCGAATCAATGTTTATTCATTCTATAGATGGTTTCTTATTATGATGACATGATATTTAGGAAACAAAATATTTTTCCATAGGTTATTCTATGATGAAATGATGAAACGTTTATGAAACCTGTTTCTTTTCAATGGGATATACTATAATGAATTGTTTATGAAATAATTTCATTTCATGAGAAATGGTATGATGAATATTCTGTGATATTTTTGAAAAAATATAGGATTATAAATACATGATGGGTGGTACGTATATCTCTCTTTAATATATATTGTAATGATTGATAAATCACGAGATAAATAGAACTGGAGTGGGGACTGAAACTAGTTCAGTAGGGGACTCTATCCACAATGATAACCTTGGAAGTTAACATTGAATAATAAGATAGTTTAATGAGTGAACCTAATCCACCATGATAAAAATTTTAATGACCCATTACTAATGAGGATAAGATTTTATATTCATAACTGTATTATAAAAATCATTGGCATATACAAATGTTATGATCTACTAGATTATGATATTTGATTCCACTATAATTCCTATCTTTTAAAGTAGGATGAAATATTCCATGACATAAGATTATGATCATTGATATTATGGGTATGTTTTTCAAATGTTATTCTCATTTTATTATACCCATATGCTTATGTTATTATTATGTGATCATTTATGTATCCCATATGTTCCCATATTTATAATCATTACTCACATTTCATATGTTTTCTTTCACCAATGTATGAACAAAGGAATTTTGTATCATATATCTAATAAGGGTGCTAGTTGTTAACTAGTTGTTTATGTGCCCAATTTTAAAAAGACAATCATCCTTTAATGTTATCATTCTTGTTTTGTATAATTAAATGAATAATAATATACTATTATGTAATTTATATATATATAATGACATGATCTCTATATTTTGTATCATAGGATAGTTTTAGATGTTATTTTGATACTTGGATGAGAAAACCTTAGTGAATAACCCATAAGATAAGTCTATATATAAGATAACATCGTAAACTATTGGTAAGGAATTGAATATGTAGATTTATATAAAATAAATATAAGTATGGATTCTTTAAGTGGATGTGATTTTGGTACATATTCATCTAATGCCTATAACACCAAAAAAAGTTAGTCTCTTAAATGGAATCCATCATTCTGGTCAACTCTGATGGTCCCCTTACTACACATCTTTTTTATAACTCCCAGTGATTATGATTTGTAGTTTCTTAAACTATTTACAAAGCATCGTGATGGATTTAAAAAAATGATGATCATGGATGACCTAGGTAGGACCTAAGGTGTCATAGATTGAAAAGAAGGTGTCAGGATTTTGACATTGTATAATGAATTTATCATGAATAAGTATTTCCCAATTATGATTACTATTTATTAGACTATTCTTTTTTATTCAATGGGTGAAACCTAAATAAATCATGTTAGTATAGAATTTGATGGAAAATATAGTGATAATGGGAATCCCTTTGGAATGATAACTGGAGTGAAAGATATTGTGATTATACTAGATCAATTATCACAATATATAATTTATAAACTAAACATTTTCATCTATCACGCTCACCATAAATGATAAGGATAATTTTCCTTGAGAGATCTGGAAGTAGAGACCATGGTAGAATAATGTCTCTCTTTACATCATGTTTGAAATGTGGAAAATGACACCTTGTAGAGTGTCTCAAATGAACAATAATATGTTTTTTTGTTGAAATAAAGTTCATATAATAACGAATTTATAAATAATTTAATGATTTATGTGTGGTAAAATGGGAATTATCCAATTAAATACCTTAATCCTAGTTATAAATAATATAAAAACAAATGAAATATTCCACGTAAATAATTTAATTGAATGTATTTAAGTATTTTTGGATTGGGATTCGAGGATTATGTTATAAGTATATTTTTCCAATGGTATTTTGGTAGTAAGAATCATAAAACATCTAAAGATTGTGTTAATTTTGGAAGCATATAGTCCTCAATGAAATATTAACATAATAATTATGGGTACCATCACAGGGTTATGAAATTTTAATTGATCATAGGTTCAATGTTTTAGATGCACCTTTTAAGGATTTTTGTGATCAGATTTTATCACGATTGTGGATGTTTTGGAAAACATTTATAGTAATGAAACCAATTGTTTTTGCGTATTTTTTATTTAAAATGTTATTTTATAATGAAATAAACAATAAATATTTCTATAAAAGGTATGTACACTTTTATTATTGAGTGATTACATTTGGTCTTATTAATTCATAATCAATCATCAAGGATTTAAGAAATATAATATTTAGAGATTACCTTGATCAGTTTGTGGTAGTATTTATAGAATATATTCAAAAATATTCAAATATAATGTAAGAGAATAAAGATAACATGATAATTATACTAAAATACCTAAGGAAGATAAAATTTTCAAAAAATATATAATGTGTGAATTTTGGAAACTAATGGTTTCATTTTAGATTATATAATCTCAAGAGAGTGTATATTTTTGGATAAATCAATGATAAAAGTTATTGAACATTAGAGAAGACCGACCAATTTGACTATGATCCATACATTTCATGGTGTATCTATATATTATTGAGGCCTTATAGAATATTTATCTTGACAGTCTAATATAACCACCAAGTTAACTGAAAAGGAACCATGTTCATTTGGAGTGATCAATGTTTGGAACATTTCAAGTAACTAAAGAGAAGTTCAGTCAATGCACATGTCCATACAGTACCAAATAGTTTAAATGTGTATATAATCTATATTCATGCATGGATAAAAGTATATGGGTTACATTTGATGGATAATGAAATTGTGATATCATATGCCTCAATAAAATTTATAGTTCACTAATAAAATTATCGAGATTTTTATTTGGAGTTAGCTATGGTGATTTTTTCATTTATTATATAGAGGAAATTTATTTATAGAAAAAGGTCTAATATATATACTAATCATAAATGTTTGGATTATATATTTATATACAAATAGTTGAATATTTTCAAGAGAAATAGTTGGAGTTGATTAAATATAACAGATTCCCAAAACATTACCACCATAGAAAGGTGAACAAGGTGGTCGATGCCTTATTTCAAAAGGCTAAATCTTTCATATCCATGATGAGTACACAAAAGATAAGGATTAAATGAATTTCACATTTCCATAATCAATGTACAACCATCTATTCAGGTAAGGAATAAATTAGCGTAAAAGTAATATGTAGATCCGTAAAAGATGGTTAGAAATTTCGTTAATTCTAATATCGATTATGATGTAATTGTGGGGTTAAAAAACCATATATGTTTTTCATCCATATCATATTTACAGAATCAATTTTTAGAGGAGGATTGTATTTCATCATTGTTTATTCAACAGGAAACAATAGAGATGTATAATGATTGGAAATAGTATTTATTACGAGATAACATGAAGAGAGAAATTGAGGAGTATGTATATTAATTTTTGGTATTACATAAAGATATGGATATGAATAAAAATTATAAGGTGATTTTAAAACAATTACCCCTACCAAAATGCACACGTGAAAACATAATATTAGATTTCTCATCTGACACACCAAAATACCAAAATGGAATAATAGAATTTCTTTTTCAGCCAATCTTTTTACAATGTCAATACATAGCATTTATATCTTACAAGAATTAATTTTTTATTATCTTTACACATTGTACATTAAATATGTGTTAAGGATTAATGGTGTACCACATTCTATTTTATCTATTCGTGATTCATTTTCTCCCTTGAAATTTTAAAGAGGCATTCAATAGAATCAGAAACAAAATTGACCTACATGATTTTGTATCATCCTCATATATATGGAAACTCAATGTGAATAATTCAGGCCTTATTGGATATGATGTGATAGTTTTCTATAGATTTAAAATGTAGTATGGATAAAAACCATCCTCTAGTTTATTTTTTTTACAATAATTTATTTCACTCAAGTATTTAGATGGCTACTTGTGAACATGACTTTGGAAAACGTTTAGATATACTACATTATTTAATAATGATTGAGAAAACATTATATCATGACTTAATCGAGATGAACAAATTATAGAGTAGGATAGAGTCATTTAGTATTACATAAGGGTAGAAACAATTTGACAGAAAAGTTATTCTAATAATCATCAATAGGATCTTGATTTTGATATTATTGAGAATATGGTTCTATGAATTTCTCTATGTCTGAATGTTATGATATTTTTAATGAAATAGAATTTTATCCCTAGGTATATTGGCCCTTTTGATATTCCTGATCATGTATGGATGGTAGATTATCACTTGAATCTTCCATCGAACCTCTCTTAGGTTAACGATATGTTCTATATATCTCCCCTAAAGATGTACATAACTAGCCCTTAACATGTACTTAACTCAGAGGTTGAAACACTTGATAAGGTTCACTCGTATGTGGAAAAATTGGTGGAGATTCTAGATCCTAAGGAAATGTTCTATGTAACAATCCCACACACATGGGAAATGTTTTTATGTGAAGCTACAGATTTGGGGAAGCTATATGGGTTCCCAATGATATGATGTGGCAGAAGTATCCTCAGTTTTTTATAATAGTGATGAAATTTTGATGGAAAAATTCTCTAAAGGTGCTAGAATATAACATCCCTATATTTTATAAAATAATTTTTTTCAAATTTAATTTAATAACATTAATAACAAAGAGTACACAGAACACTGTGTTTCAATGAACTATTATAAACTGTTAATGTTTTTATTTAGAGACGAAGATTATAGACTATCCATAATTTATTTTGTTTTTAATAGGATAACCACATTTTTTAAATTACTTGTACATGTTTTAGATAACGAAAATATATTTATTTTTGGTAATGTCTTTATAATCATTAAAAATTATTTTTCTTAAAAACAATATTTTCGTTGAATTTTATAAGAAAAACACAAAATTTATTTTTTCAATTCTATAAATATTTATTTGAAAAAATAATCATCATTCTTGAATTTATAATTTCACTATAATCTTAGATTGAATTTTTTAGAATTTTTTTAAAATATTAATTTTATGTTGAAAAGTGAAAAATACTAATTTTTTTTAAAAACAAACATTCATTTTAATATATTTAAAAATTTAGTTAGATGAAAACGTCTATTTAAAATTAAAAATTCTTTAACTGTATTTTTATTAATCTAATTTATTTATTTTTGATCAATTTCATGTTGTATTTTTAAATAAATATATTTTATACTTTTTAAAAATTCCTCTTTTGAAAAAACATTTTCATCCCATCTTCAGGTTTTGTGTTAAATTAAATTCTAACACATGTATTAATAAAAAACAAGAAAATATATAAAATTTTGTTGGATTATATTATTTAAAACTATATAATATGTTCATTTTTTCATAATTAATATTAAAAATAGGAAAACTAAATGATCATTGTTAAGGTATAAATAGGTTTATCGGTGGTTAAACTAAAAGGATATGGATTATAAATGAAATTATACTGGTCTAATTCCATTTATATTGAAATAAGTTGAACTTATATCATCTAAGGTTTGATAATGGTCCATTATGAAACATTTTGATGTGTGTAAAATGTGGGTATATTTTTTATTTTCAAAAAATCCAAGCATATCCTCTCCCCCACTTTTAAAAGGACTTCTAATCTCCCCTACTCTTTACACATCCAATGCCTTATTTTTCTGGAAATACCTAAAAAATTATTCCATTTATTCCTCCAATATTTTCTAGAGTATTAATTTTGATTATGAAACCATTCTATGAATTATTTTAGTTATATCCTAAGGATAGTTTCTGAAGACAAAGTATCATTCTTAACCAAGTGTTCTTATTTTATTTCTCCATACACAATGTTAAACTATTCTTAAAATACGATTAAAATATAATTTCAATATATTTCATATACCTTCATGTTATTATTTTAATGTTATATCCTATATCCACCTCTTCTTCCATCAAATGGGAAACTAAATCGACAATCGTGTGTATTGTAGACTACCGCCTCATGAACCAATGTAATTCTGTTTCCATCACAACATATCAAAGATGGATTAAATAATGAATTTCAAGTTTATATATGTTATTTTTGAAATAAATATACCTTTTAATTATAATTTCATATCAACCATTATTATTTTAAATTTTATTGGAATATAATAAGATTCTTCAAGCGTACGTGTGGGCTACCACCACCACAAAGCACTATCATATGATTTTTATTCGGATTTAAATAAACAGTAATAATAATATAATAAATTATTCTATAATATATATTTTTTAATAATTATTATTTAAGGATGAAACTTTTTTTACCATCATTCATTTTAAGAATCATAAAAAAGGGATGTATCATTCTTGTGTATGTACATCCTAACATCATCATGAATGATGAAATCCATTTTTCTATATATAATTTTATGAAATATTCTAAAAATGTATTTCATTTATATAAATGATATTTCTACCATTATTAATATTCTATATAATATTTATCCATGATTAATGTACCGGGACCAAAACAAACAAACAAACACATACATGGAAAACGATGTAGTTCTCCCTCGAAATAATGATTTTAATAAAGAGTTTTTAATAAAATTGTGATAAAATATTATTAGTAAATAAAATATGTTATGATATATATGATTATATTTCTCTAATACATTTATAATAAACCTATATTTATCATAACATATTTTTTATCACATGAAATGATATTTGAGACTTGAGATAAGGAATTTCTAGTATCACCTTTATTTCTATGACATATATGCCAAAATAACGACTCATACCTTCTATGTGTTGTATATACTACCAATTTAAAATGTTAAATAATGATTATCCTTATTTTAATTATATTAAGAGTTTCATTTTCTGTTATTATTTCATGTGTCTTATGATTCAAAAATTGCAAATTTGGTAAGGGATTTTGTATCACTTTTATTTCTATTTGACACAATTTATATTCCCCGTATGATTATTGTTTGGGGTGTATATACTACCCATGAATTTATTTTATTATTAATATCATTTTTTTGTTTACATATCAATATATGGTTTTTTCTTTCATGAATATTTTTATTTAAAAGTTAATAAAATTTCAAGGGTTATGTTATAATCAAATTATTAATAGATATTGGTTCTGATTATGGTTTTCATATTGAAATATTATTATATATCTCCCAATGTACTCATGAAATTTATTATCCTCTTTTATTTTTGGAGAATACATTTTTTACCTTCTTTTTTCTGTTTAATTAATAAATAGGTGGAAATAGTTTTTCTTAATGAAAATTGGTTATATTTATCTCACTGGTTCAGCACTATTTTCTTCCAGATCGATGTTTTCTAAAATATTTTAAAATAATATTTTTACTATTATCAAAATATTTTTAAAATCACTTTTACCCATGAGTTATTTTTTAAAAAAATTACAAAATGGATATTCTAATATTTTTCTAAATGACTTACATTTAAATTTTTACTAAAAATTTAAAGTGAATATTAATTTTAACATGTTGGACATGAAAAAAATTTCCAAAAATAATGAGCAATAATTTCATTGAATAATCCTTAAAAACAATTTTTATTTTCAAATAAATGTATTTTAAATATATTTCATGAATTTTTATTTTTTCCAGAGCGGAATTTCTATTTTCATCAAGAATTATTTAATGACTTTTAACTTTATTTCTCATCACATCAACAACAACACATGATTAAATTTATTCCTTACTAGGGATAAAATCCAAGTAATCCAAAATTATTCTTTGTCGTGAGGGTTCATGATTAAAAATAAATTATTTTATGAAACCTAATACTTTTCCATAGGTTATGCTGGGATGAAATAATGAACAGTTTATGATATCTATTTCATTTCCATCTTTTATGCTCTGATGAAATTATTATGAAACCCATTTCTTATCATGTTTCATAATTTTGTAAATTTTATTTGTCCTTATGTAAAAATATATATGATTTTCATTAAGTTATAAGATGGAATTATATTAATTCATTTGGTAAAAATCATTATATCATTATATGTGTTGGAATAAAATTGGGAGTGAATCCAATTCAGTAAGAAACAATCTACTTTGTGATAGTCTTGATATTGAACCATGACTAATATGATGGTGTGGGTAGTGAACCAAATCCATTATGATAAAACTCTAAATAATCCTTGACTACGAAGGAAATTATTTTCTATTTTTATTTATATTCCTAAAATCTATGTTCTATTCCAAATTTTTTTCTCATGGATTATCTTATTCAATTAATTTATGATTTATTTCTTATAGAATAATGATATGTATACCATTACATGATATTATGATATTTAAAATATTTGGTATTTTTTATAATGATAAATCCATGTTATCTACCATTATTCTCATGTTATGATTACTTGTTCATCGATATCTCTCTTTCTTAACATTCTAGTGCACCTAAGATCACCCTTTCTTATAATTCCTTTACATTGGTTATGAATAATGGTATTATGAATGATATGTTTACTAAGGGATATAGTTGTCAAAAACATAGTGGGATATGTTTTAGTTCACTTCTGAACAATTTTTTTATATATCCATGTTTCTAAGGACACTAAACATTTGTGCTCCTTATGTGTGTCTTTTCTTAATGAAATTAATATACATATATCATGATGTAATATCCATATATAAAAATCCTGGGTTTCTATAATAATCTAAAGTTAAACCTTATTTCATGATCATACACAATTGATAATGGAACAACATGCAATTTAACCACTTCCCATCCATATATATTATCATGTTGATTAAGATAAAAATTATCCTGCATAGAAATGAAACATGAAAACTTTATAAGGTGGTCAGCTTCCACCCATATTGAATTATTACTTTTATATGACACCATGAGTCCTATAAATAAATACATGGTTATGTTTTTCCATTTCCATTCTAGTATAGGAAATGGTTACATTATACCCTTAGACAACTATTATTCATACTTTAAATGGTGCATTACCAAGCAGCGACATCAAAATTTAGAAATATCTCTCCTCATATTATATTATAAGATGTTTTTAGTAAAAGCAATATAAATCATTGAGATTTTTGTATTAACTGATAAGAGTGAGCTATGTTTATCATTCCAGAATTACCTATTTATTTTTTTCATCTGATCCATATTTGGGATCTGAACCTTATAAATTTGTCTTTAGTAATGTGTAATTATGAAATATTCCCCACATTCATTAGTACGTCATCATATTTTTGGTTCTCTATAATACTCTTATAATAGAAATTTGAGTAGTTGTTTGATAATTTTAGGATAAAGACCCCTTTATTATTCCTATATCTATCATTTCCATGTCTAAGATTATTAAATCTATTGAAATCCTCATAATGTATAGGGGTACAAGATCCTTTATTCTTTGGATATTTACCACTTTGCTTGCTTTCTGATGATGATAACAAATTGAAAAATCAAAATCCTTCATTTTCTAAATCCACCACCATTAGCACATATTGAGATCATTTTTTGTGAATATATACTTGGGGCTTATATAATCTTTATATATGTCACACTTTTCCCCGTATAGATAATGTTTCCATATATTAAACATGAAGATCACCGCATCCAATTCTAGATCATGTGTTAAGTATTTTTTCTCATTGATCCATAATTGGTGAGTGGAATTAAATATCACCTTTTTATCATTCATGACTATACAACCAAATCAATATTTGGATTCATCACTATAGATCACAAATCCATACCCACTAGTGGGTAATATGAGTACATGTGTTGTGATTATCCACTTATTTAACTATTTAAATATCTCATTGATTACATAAATAAAGAAACATTTGACTCTCATCTGAATTATCTTTGATAGTTCACTTTAAAAACAAGGGAAGTATCTCAAAAATTAATTATAGTACCCAACAATTCAATTGAAACTATAGATTTTAGTCCCAGATGATGGTTGGGGTGATCCTTCAATTCCATATCTTTTTTATGGATCCATAGATATCACCATTATTGGTGATAAAACCCCCTGGAATTTCACATAATATATCTAGAACAGCCATTTAATGAACTTCACATATAACATTGCCTTTTTCAAGGTCTTTAGTATTGGATTCAAATTTTCTTAATGTTCCTCCTTACTTTTATAGTACATAATAATATCATATAAAAATACTATCAAAAAAGTATAAAGTTAATCCTTAATGTCTTTATTCATCATTTCCATGAAGATGGATAGATAATGAAGGGGTTAAAATGGCATCACTATGAACTTTTTATGCCTATACCTTTTTCAAAAAGAAATATTGGTGATATCCTCCTTCATTAAAATTAATTAGTAACATACTGACCAAATATCCACCCTGGAGATGTTTTATTCTCCATATAGTTGATTGAACACATCATAAATATTTGGAAAGTGATACTTGTTGTTTATTGTGAGATTATTGAGATCACGATAATCATTCTAGAGGTACATTAACCCATCCTTGATGAAAAACGTTTGTGTAACCAATAGTAAAGCCCTTGGGTGTATGCGCCCGTTATGAAAATTCACCTATACTTGTTTATTAATATCATCAACATAGACATTTTCCATTCTCTAAGGAATATTGGGTATTGTAAAATCTCTAGGAAGTATTTTCATTGAGAAATTGACCTCTCGTCTATGTGGAAGACCAGCCAATTCATTCGAAAATATGTATGTGAATTCCCCTATAATGATCATATGATGGAAAATGGTATTTTTTACAGTCTAAATCAATTTAGAAATATATTCCTTCAAAAAAGATAAAAATATCCATGTTTAGATGATGTTACAAAATTTGATTCATCCTTCTCCTTCCACTTTTAATGAATATGATGGTCATTTTCGATACGGTTGGAGATTTCCTTCTCATGGTAATTTATGTTGTCTCCATTTCAAGAAAATAAATACATTACTAGAATAACATTTAATTCCACTAAAGATATTATCACAAGTTTTTATTGGAAATTCAACACATATATTCAGAAAAGATTTGAGTTATTCACATGGGAATCAATAATTGACCCATTTCCATTTTCATTGATAACATAATATCCATTTTTTGAGGGGTTGTTTCAATAGTCCTACTAATCATTCATGATTTGAAATAATATGTATAAGATAAATCAAATTGTGTTATTTTTCATTCAATGAATAAATAGCATAATTATAACCACTTCATTTCAAGGATCCACCTCAGTAGTCTTGATGGTTTAAGCTCTCAAACATTCTCTAGTCCTTGGAGGTTGTTGTTATCAATTACCATTGACAAGCCTTGTCTTATTAAAATGATTCTCACAACTTCAATATTCCATCCAGATGAAACATTAAAAAATGGGATGTGGATTGATAAGGGAATTCTTTTCTTCCATCACATTGGTGTGTTTCTATCGTAAAAAATCGCTAGTTATGTGGCCTTATTTCCCTCTCTTAAAGCATTTCCATGTCCCCTTTAGGGATTTTTTAGAATGAATCTTCCCACATTTTTAACAAGTGGGATTTTATAATTTTAGGAGATTATGTTTTCTTTATCACACATATATGATTAAAATACATTCTCTACTTCTTTTCTATAGAACTATAAGACCTATGAGATTCAATAATAAACAATTTGATGTTGAGGGAACATTGGATTATTTCATTATACCTCTCAATGAATTTAATTTACAAATTATTACAAACAATCGTCTTTATAAAACTAAAAGAAGGGTCTAGATTTAATTTATGTGGAAATAAAAAATGGAGGTATATTATAAAATTCTATTGACGTTTCTTCATATGCCTACATGAATTCGTTATCCTTTTACTTGAGTATATATAAATCCATTTACATTTTAAGTAATATATTTTGAAGATAATATAGGTTAAAAAATTTCTTAATATTTATTCCACTCCATTAATTCAATATACTCCTAATGCTATGTACTTTCGAAAAATATCCACCATTGATCAACTACTTCAACCATGTGATAAATAGCCAGTATGAAAATATCTTTTTCAAAGCATCTAAGGATGGAGAATATCATTACAATGGATCTCATCCATAATTCCATGATTAAAGGATCCGAAAATCCACTAAATGACATAGGCCATTGATTTATAAATGTTCTAAATTTAAAATCTCACATTCATGGGGGATTTGGGAATTCCTACTTGTTCAATATTTTATTTCAAAACATGAGTTAATTAAGAAGGTATTTTCATAACTTTTATGAATACTTATCCCATCAGGTTGGGAATCTCATTTGGACATTCATCATTTTTTCTCTAACATTTTATTTGACTCATTTTCTCATATTTTTAGCTATTAGTTAAAATAAAGGGAAAATTTTGGATGATGATTTTAAAACTATTTAATACATACTTTTAAACCATTAACACTAAAGTGATAAATCATTAATGACATATATTATTTAACATGTAAGTCATGACCTGTCCAAGAGGGGTCTGTGATGTGAAAACCCCAAACCCACCAATTATCGGCTAAGGGCTAGTGAATAACACTGTGTAGGCATATCACACAAATATATGCATTATCCTAAGTTACATGTACAAAAACACATCTCCATGTGACAAAATGATGAAATGTAAGAAAAAACTGAATTGATTCATTAAAAAAACAAATATCCCACCACCAGTTTACAACACTTAATGTAATGGAATGTAAACAAGGTAAAAAAACAATCCCACCACAAAGAGTCTGAACACATGTTGAATTGAAACTGTATAATTATGACATAGTCCGTGGGGGGACTATATCAAAGGTACGATCCTAGTAAACATGATGGTATAACTAGCTCCAGCTACGCTCATCTCGCTCCCTATCCACCTAGGACTACATCAAAATGTTCACCATATGCATAGGATATGACATGTGCAGGAAAAGCCCATACAGAGATGAGTATAAAAATACTCAATAAGTCACCCCAAAACCCTAATGATATACAAATAGTAAGTATAGTCAGCTATATAGAAGTATATTACCACAACATATATAACAAGAATATCCTTATTTATTCAAGAGAGACACCACAACATCAGGCAAACATAACCAACTTCCATCCACATCATTCTACTCGATGATTTCTTATTCTAAGAGAACTCACTCCTTGAGCCATGATATCATTGAATCCACTCAACCAACAGGTATATCCAATTTTTTCACACCCAAATAGAATGCATTTGTGAAGAAATTATATGGTACCCAGATAGGGTTTCACACCCAAAACTATCCAGGGAACACCATAGGTCACACCAAGAATTGACTGGGGGATACCATGTACCCAATCTCGATCAACCCACTACATAGTGTATCACACCCAAAACTGACTAGGGATTACAAAGACCCTAATGATATGGCCTTCAACATGGATGATCACACCCTGCTTAAGGAGGTCATGCAATTACACAAATTACACTAGGGTTGATAGAGGATCCCACTCCATTCTCGGGGAGGGATACCACACTCTATTCGAGACCTGCCCTCTAGAGTGGATTACAATATAGTGATGTGGATATTATTTCATACTGAACCCCTAAATAAAGGACCAATTGAACAAACTACATTTATAAATTTCCACACTAGGGACAAAATTGCCTCAAGCACTGTTGATGGGAGTAAATGACATGTCACTAGGGGTACATGGTGTGTCCAGCTGTACTAAGATAGCCAGTGTGGAAGATACTCCCACAGAATGCAGTATACATACACACAATGTGTATAAGGGTATACATAATTTGTAGATACACATGGTAACTATATTTTTTCTCAAAATACCATCTCAATGTTAGTGTCTCAACACTGTAGTCGAATCTTTTATCTGACGCTCCTTTTAAAATTTGTGAGCATTTGAACAAAACTGATCGAAAACATTCAGGGGCTTATGGACCAACATTCATGGAAGGTCCACCTACCACCTCGATTATGTAGAGACCCGGAACATGACGTACATGGAAATTACATTACTTTTGCGGAATACTTAATACATAACAAAAATATACACACAAGGACCGTAATAGTTTAGTGTCTTTGGAAACATGGAATGTAATCTTATAATCGTGGGGGAAGATCTTCAACATCTCCCATGAAGATCTTCCCATTTCTTTTCTTACCTAAAAACATTCCTTATATCCTGGGGAATAGAAAACATATAAAGGGTGAGCTCAAATGATCAGTAAGGGTAAGCATGGATAAAAAAACAAATCATATACATTTGAACTTAAAAACATGAACATAATGTTTAAACATCAAAAGATTGAGCAATGACATAAAACATGGAAGTACGTAAGGCATACATCATAAAGAAACATTAAGCATGATAAAATATCATGGGAGTAGAACAAGTAATTGTGGAAAACATTCAGCACATGTCATGATTTCCATAGTAGCCAAAGCATTGCTCCCAAGACCATCTTAGTGGACAAAGTCCCTTTCTGAATCGAGTTCACTCCTCGTTTCAGTCCTGTAACACTGAACCAGATTAACTTACCGTTCCAGCCATGTCTATCTCATGAGACAAAATTCTTTACCCAATGCATTTGAGGGAGATATAGGTCTCACCCATCTCATAAAGAAATCATTCTTGGTTGTGCCACAAAATAAACATAAAACATTCATCATAACCCAATGAATAAAATGGGTTTCATAAAAATCATCCCATCATCACGTAATCCATATAAAACAAATGGATATTTCATCATAAGAAAAGTGAAACGATGTAAATCATAGAGACATTAAACTTGAATGAAACACATATGAAATAATGTCATCTTATATGGAAAATGGTTTTGATAAAACACTTGAAATGAATTCTTGAGAAAAATATCCTTCCTTCTTTAAAATCATTTTATTTTCACACAATGTCATAAATTTTTAAAAGGAAAGGATTTTATTGATAATAGTCATGAAATATTTTGGAGGAATCTTCATGAAAATAAGGCTTTATAAAAACATAAAAATCCTTTCATGCCGTATAACTTAAAAAAACATTCTTCTCATACATTTGCCGGAAAAGTCAAAAAAGTACCTCGTAACGTAAACAAAAGAAATATTCCTTACATACCATGTAGTAAAAGTAAAAAATGGGTAAAAAGGACTTTAAAAATACATGAAAAGGACTTTATAAAAAATGGACATGGATGATAGAAATAACCCCAGTAAATACTTACGTATAAGAAATCTCAGATAGAAACCAATTGAGATTGGAACATTATCCCTTGCCTTATGTCTGATATACTTCGTATGTATCCGAACCTCCGGTATAATGATTTAAATAATTTCATTGACTTATTATAGAATAATATTCATTGTTATGATATCATATATGGTTCACTTATGACTTTATATTACCCGTTCTTTTGTAAATTACATGTTAAAGAGTGTTTTGGGTAAAATTGTTTCAGTTGTCGGCTGTGTTTTGACTTGTAATTTTTCATTTGATTACATAGATCATGATTACTTAATTCCAGAATATAAAACATGATTTATATATAATATATATTCATAATATACATATATATAATGTCACGAACCAACCCAACAGGGCTCGATCCGCGACTCCCCAAGCCCGCCTCCAATAGGCCAGGGGCTGGCGACTAGCGCCGAGTAGGCTATCACACACATGGGAGGCATTAGCCTAAGGTACCAGTACACACGCACCCACAAACACCTCCATGAAACAGTGCAGAGATATAGAAACTGAAAAGTAAATGCATGCATAAAATCTATCCCAAACCAGAGTGCAATAGCAAAAGTACAAAGGGTAAAACAGGGCCCACCAAAGAAAACTACAAAGCACGTCCAACCTGCTCTGAAGAAGGGGAACACTGCCACAAACGCCCACTGGAAAGATCCCTCGGCACAGCTCCGGTAGACACCCCGGTCCACTCGCTCACTAAGCTCCGCCTGCTCTGGGTCCTCCTGGGACTCCATCAAAAGGCATGGGGTCTGCACAAGACACAAACATGTACGGGAAAAGCCCGTGCAGGGGTGAGTATAAACATACTCAGTAGTCACCCCAAAAACCCAAAATCCAAGGGAGCAACTAAAAGGCAACAGTCCGCTCAACCCAGCCAGAGGGAACCCAGGCGAGAGAGAAACTCCATCTCGTGACCATCCTCGGCTAAACACAACTAGTCAGCTCAGCTCAGGTGTATGCCCATACACACACCTTGAACAATCCATATATACTCAGCTCACGCCACAAATCCACAAGAGGTACCGACCTCATCACCAATAATTGTCCCAACCAGGAGAGTACACCCCATGATCACTGTCATACCAGATGAAACTCATCCGAGAGATACACTCCATCGGGTCCCAAACAATCATCTCAGACACTCACCAGAGAGACCACGCTCGTCGGATAACATTACTGAGGAAACATCACTGAAACAACAAAACCTCCAAACTCCTCGGATAGGGGATCGCCGCTAGGGTCCGCTAGGGGATACCAAGACCCACTCTGGTATACGTAGCTCATAGATAAGGGATCACTCACAGGGTCCGCTGGGGGATACCACGACCAAATCTGGCATACGTAGTTCTCACAGATAGGGGATCACACCCAGGATCCACTGTGGGATACCACAACCCGATATGGCACTCGACAGAAACTCCACACTCAGATAGAGGATCATCGTCCATCTAAATATGGTCACGACGATACTGGAACCCTATCTGGTATAACTCATGTTGTAAGGGATCGAACTGACGATGTCGCAACCCTACCGAAACCACGCGCTGAGTAGGGGATCACATAACCAACGATACTGTAACGCTACTATAAACCACATGCTGAGTAGGGGATCGTATACCCGACGATTCCACAACCCTACTGAGCACGGCCCACTGCATAGGGGATCATCTTTCTGATGATGCCACAAACCCTACGGGGTTAACCTGCTAGATATGGGATCGCCACCCGTAAATAAGCGGTCACAGCGATACCAAGAACCTGATCTAGGTTAAAGATGCTAGAGGATCCACTCTGGGCCCATTGGAGGGATACCACAACTCTAACAGTCTAAAACATCCCATAGAGAGGATCACAAACCCATACGAAGGTTGTGATGCCACACGAACCCTTGTAGGAACGAACCGAGGGAGAACCCTCAACCACTGCTGGTCCAAACGTCGCTAACCTGAGCGACCCGCCACAACGCCACACTTCGCATCTCCTAGGCCAAAACCGAGGCCACCATCGCGTTCCACATGGAAAAACACGGAGCATAGGCATTTTACTTGCCTGAAACGGAGCACTGGTGAAAAAGACACTATTCATCGTAGCTAGCCCGTGCGGGGCCCACACAACGATCCCAAAACTCATCGAGCGGACCATACCACGACGACCCCCTCAGAAAAACAAGCGGAATCGACTACTCGCTCATCCAAAACGGACACCCGGTGAAAAAGGTAATATTCACCGAAGGCCAGCTCGGGTGGGGCCCACGCCTGGATTCCGAAACTCATTGAATGGATAACACCATTTCGATCCCCTCGGAAGAACACATAGGATCGACTATTCATCCGCCAAAATCGGACTCCTGGTGCAAAAGCTGCGTTTCTCCGCAAACGCCAAAACACGGCCTCGTGGGGCCCGCACCCTATTCACAGACCCAACACCAGGAAACCATCTCAAAAAGTCCGTCGTACCATACGGGTCTCAACGCCACTGACGATACGTCAATCGGACGCTATGGGTAGAAGTTACAACGGTCCAAAGTCGTAAAATAATAAAATAATATTATTTTATACGACGTTTCTAACTCCCGGGACACGATCCCGAACCCTTAAACCCTCAGAGTGAGTTCAAAAGGTCCGCCTCGATGCAAGGAGCACGTTGCCGCAAACGGCTCGCAAATCAGAGTTACGGTTTGCGAGTTACGGGGGTTTAAAGAACCCCTGGAAAATCCTGGCCGGACCACCGCCAGCCTCGCCGGAAACCACCGCGCCGCCGCCGGATTCCGCCGCGCTGCCGCCGCCTCTGCCAGAAACCACCGCACCACCACCGTGCCATTGCCCTGCCTCTCTGGATTCCTCCATGGTCGCCACCAGAATCCGGGATTTCCGCCGGAAAACTTTCGGGGACCCCCGGGAGCACCCCGGTGCTCCAAAATCCGATCCGAAACATGTTTCGGAAACCTCGGGACCCAAACTATACAACCCTTATAACGATTTGAAGAAAAACAACAAATAAACGGGGTCCGGGATTTCAAAACTCAAACCGCCTATCTCGCGGGCGAAACGCCGAAATTCTACCTCAGATCCGCGCTTTAGAGCTTCCGTTGCGCGCTCCTGGAACGTCCATCGTCGAATTCTGAGCTCGTGGGTGCTTCGTTTGCTCGATTCGGCGGAACGGCGGCGAAGAACGGCGAAGAACGCCGAGAGGAACGATAAAGGGGGGGCGCTGATATTTATATCAGCCGCCCGCCGACGCCAAACCCGCCTCGGACCCGACGCCCGATGCGAACAAAAGTAAGGTCACCCCTAGGGTAAACGCGCCGTTATGAACGCAACGGCAGACTCAGATTTTCAATCTGAGACTCCGTTCAGATGTTATTCGAGCCGACGCTCGCCCACTAACTTCGCAACTTATTTACGAAAACGCCCCTGGTGGCGTTTCTCACCGCAGGCCCGCGCCCGCAAAGTTTACACCTCGCCCAGGGTAAACTGCACGTTCCGGACGCAACCGTGCCCTCAGATTCAATTTCTGAGCTACCGTTTAGGAGATATCACACCCCCTCCACGTGCATAGTATAAAAATAATTAATATTTTTATAAAATTAATTTCGTGCACACCGGGACTCGGAATCGCACGCCGTCTTCGCGCCTAGCTCTGAAATTATTCTTAGAAACATTCCAAAGTCTGACAGGGCCAAAAAACTGAGTCGCTACATATAATAGATCGATATATGGAATGAAATACACCATTCCTGGAGATGGTAGGCCGTACGTATGCATGAACGCTGTTTTCGTTTCCTTATTGAGTTGAATGGAATTAAGTAGATGACATACATATATATATATACCTAAATCTGGTAGCTTTATAATGTCATATATTTCATTATTATTTCTTATATAACCTTTATAATCATTCTTAAATGGTTATCATGGAGAATGAATTTCATCGCATCGTGGAGACGGTAGTCCATACGTATGCACGAGTGATGATATCGTTTCCATAATTATTGAATTGAATTGGAGTGGATGATACAATAAATCAAAATAAGTATGATGTTATAATACATATGTATATTTATTCTTTACACCATTATACCCATCCATGTAATGTGTTGGTGGAAAAAGAGATTACACCACGGCGTGGAGACGGTATTCCGTACGTACGCACGCGCGGTGATTTTGTTTTTCGTAGGATCGATAAAAGGTGAAATGGGTTTGTTTCATATTTATAATAACATATCAGTATATTATTGATACTGATGTTATTTCATTATAATGAAACAACTAAATAAGATGAAGTTGATGAAGAATGAATCTTGAGAGAATCGGTAGAAGAAATTACCTCTTCTTCGATACGCCTCTTTGAAACCTCCTCTTACGGCACTAAGATTGGTCTTTGAAGTAGAACAAGACCTCTAAGATATTTCTAGGGAAGTTTAGAAGTTAATTTTCTAGGGTTTGGCCGAGCATGAAAGCTCAATGTGGTGTGAGGAAGAGAGGGAGGAGGTACCCTTTTATAAGGGAGGAGAGGGGCACCTTTGGAATTCTTAACAATATTAATTTATAATAAATCTAACCCCACTTAAAAACCTCCAAAAATTACTCATATTCTAATATTAGATGATATAGGGTGTTAATCTCATCAACCAACAAAATTTAGACATGTTAAGAATTTATTTTAAACATTATCAACTTGATTTATCCTTATTTAATGAATTTATTTTTATTTGTGGTAATAACATTCTAAATTTTAAATTATAACAAATAATTTCTGATTTGTAGTGAATTGTCCCTAATTGGATAATATATAACATTTTAGACCATATAAATTTAAATTTATAATTTTTATATATTTTTGTGATTTTTAAACACTTTTATAATATGTTATTTTTATAAAATAACAATATTGTCAATTTTGATACTATTCATTTATTTGAATTTAAATATAATATACACAGAAGATATGTTCTAACTAAAACCATTAATAGATTCATAAAATTCATATGTATCTATAAAATTAGTGGATCACATTTAATAGTTCATATAATATTTATTTTAATATTTTTAAAACCATTTATTTGATATTTCTCTTAATAAAATAATTTCAACATCACTATTATGTCACCTTTAATGATAATTATTTAATCCGTAAAAATTCTAAATAAATTCATATGATGTAGATAATTGTATTATATTTCTGGAGACTACTTATATACAAAGCTTCATTAATTTTATCACTAAACTAAAATTATTATACTTATAAGATTTAAGAAATTGACATTTTGTCACTTTCTTTGGTTTTAATGATAATTAAATTATTTCCATGGAAAAAAGTCCATTAAATGAATATAATACGACCCTTAGGTGATATGGGTCGACTTTTAGTCATCCAATTGATATTTTTCAGATGATAGGATAATTTTATAATCTTATGTTTACCCTTAATTACCCGATTTACCTTTAACTATAGTAAATAAATTTTACCGTAGTTACTATTCATAAAGCCCAAAAATAAAAAGTAGCTTATTAACATAATTTGGACCCACTGATTCCAAATAAGGAATCCATTTTTACAAATTCAATACACAAAAGTTTCAGAAATTAAATTAAAATTAATCATGTTGTCGAAAGAAAACGTGTTTTTGTTTAAAACATTGCAAAACATTGAATTGATTTAACTTACGAATTCAAGTTAAAATCAATTCTAAGGACATAAATTATATTAAATGGCAAAAATATGTTCTATTAATACTTTAAAACAATTCAATATAATAATTTAACCACATAAATTATTACAATGAAAAAAGTTGTTTTTAATTAAAATATAGCGTGTTTTTACTATTCATTAAAATGTGAAAGTTATCAGAATAATATGAAAATTTTATCCAAGGTAAAATTTTATATCATTATTCCAAAGAATACTTTTATTTTTTAAAATTGAACTTATAAACATTTCAAAAACTAGATTTAAGTGGGAGCGCCATCAAAAGGTGGCAAAACTGCATTTTTTATTAAAATAATTATTTTACCCGAAAAAATTTATTTTGTTCTTATACCATGTTCTAGAAAATGTGTATGATGAATAATAATGTTATAAAATTAAAAATTTATTTAATACTATTCATAATGTATATTTCATAATAATATTATAAAAATATATTGTTGTTTAGTAAAAACTGGTATTACGTACAACACACGCTATCGAGGAAGGTCGCGATTGCGTGTAATGCAAGCCAAGTCGGGGTTGCGTGTAGTGAAAGACTCCATTGTTGTTGTGTATAACAAAATCCAACCATATTTAATTTATACATTTAATAAATATATATATATATATACACTCAATGTTGCGTAGAATAACTTCTATCAATTGAACTTGAAATTGTGTGTAACACGATCCAAGAATTGTGTGGCGAATACTGAAAACTAATACGGTGTTGCGTATAACACACGATAATCTTGGTGTAGTATAAAACACATTACATCAAATAAATTAAAAAGAATACTTATCATAAAATCTCGGGGTGTTACATTCTACCCCCCATAAAATTAATTTCGCCCTCGAAATTCGTCGGGGATATAATTGGTTTGTTACTTGAGAATTTCTTTCATAGAAACCCACATCATAAAAAAAGGAATGCTATAACATAATTTTATAAAGTGAAGTATGAAACATAACGGTTACACAAATTAACTCATCACTAGTTTTCCACATATGAAATCATAGGTGGAAATATATATATGGAAGAGGAATATAACCATCATGTTCTGATGGACAGTGGTAGAGAACATGGCTATAAAAAATCCATCAATCACAAAGCCATAAATTTGTGATGATCTAAGGTACCATCTGATTCATCGGATATAAGAGCAGTAGGACAACATTTTTTGTTTTCAATATCATTTCCCTAAAGTTGAAAATTTTGAATTAGAAGAAATAATTTATTGATTTTGGTACAATCTCACGGTTGTTCATGATTTGAACAATTTCCACTTCATATCTTAAAGAAATGAAGTTGAATTTGTTATTCGTGAAGTATTAACAGATCATGTGATAGAATGATGGGTCATTCCATCTGTTTCAAACAAAAGGTTAGAAAAAGTTATCAAATATACATAAGTCCATCTATGGTGAGGTTAATCATATATGATTCCAAAAATGAACTTATACATCATCTATCATGCCGCTTAATAAAATAAAACTAGTTTCTACTAACCCGGGACTTCTTATAGGCCATTGGTATGCGATAAAGGCTAGTCGTACTTCAGTTGTGGGTTCGATTACCACAGTCTTGTCCAACGCGATGGGTTGTCTCCTGTCTTGAAGGTTGTCATTTTTCTAAAACTACATTTCTATAACATCCCATCAAAAATATCAAAAAAAGTTATATCCTTAAACAATAATAACTTATGTCCAATATATTCCATTCCAATCTTTAGGTTTATCTAAAATAATTTGGTCCAAGTTCATAGTATAAAGAAAAAAATTACTAGAAATGTTATCTACCAAGAATGTGAATACACGCATTTATCCCACATATATCATAATATATGTCTTGTTGGTCACATTCCAAACATTCAAAGGCCTTATTCATGAAAAAAATGAATACCCGTTGAACCTTAGTGAAAACATGAATGCAGTTAAAAGTTAACACTTTCCACATACCAGAATACTCACAATTCTATATACTCAACCCATGATATCACTTAATCCTTATATCAATCATGAGCTCATGAATACTGTCAAACATTTCATTTTCACTTTATCCCTTCATTATGCGCAAATCATATTCGTTCAAAAAATATCTCAATCACATTCCATGATTACCGGTACAATAAAATTATTGAAAACCACAATAGACTTATACAAAAATATTCCAATACACCATAAAAGTAAATCAACAACATTATTCATGAATACCAATACATAACCACTTCAATCCATCCTCTTCTATGATTGTCCTGGATTATGTCCTTCCTTGATTTTGAAGTATCTTTTTAGGTCAGGGCATTGAGTTGGGTAATGCCCATGTTCTCCAAAAATAAGATATTGAACTCTAAAACAGTCTGTCACTCTATGACCCTATTCTCTACACAGATATAATATTTCCCTCCATTTGAGGTATTCCTCAAGGTTCTTCTTTCCTTCTTTAGAAATCTCAATCTTCCTTTCTTTATGCTCCTCAACATGCGAACATTCATAAATGTCTATCTTCCTCTTATTTGATGAATTAGGTATACCACTAAATTTCACCTTGATAATCATATATCGGGATGACTGATTCGACATAATCACAAAATCTTTCTCTCTAGGAATTATGAAATTTTTTTGCTCATAGTCACCAATTTTTCCATTGGATTCAATGTTAACCGAATTCCTTCTGGTTCCCTCCATTGACTAAAACACAAAAAGAATTCTGTGAGAGAAAAGAATCATACAAGGAAAATAACATAATCAAGGGGGACTACCTTAAATATCTAACATCTTAGGTTTAATTCTAATATATTTATGGTAATTCTAGGACAATAAACTATACTTATACTTAAACTTAGGGGCATCCCTTCACAGACCTTATAAATATCTCTAGGGATCTCACTAAAGTTCTCGCATCCTAGTTTCCAAAGGTTGACTAAACATTTCCTCTGATACCAACTATAACGGTCCGGAATTACATCCAGTGGACTATAATTGATACCTATCAGGGCACTCCATGGGCGGCTACACCCCCTGGGCGGGACACACCACCATCCCCATTGGCAGCCATTTCCTCAGGAAGCCCTTGGGCGGAGAGCCATGCTTCGTCCAACACTCACATGTGAGAGTTCC